>CM057380.1:96929031-101929031 GCA_030015415.1 Cynopterus sphinx
AAATTCAATTTTAAGTTGGGTCTTCTTAGCAGGGTTCTGATAAATTTATGCTTGTTTTTCCCAGGTCTCTTCCTTCAATGATTCCTTCTGATTTCAGTTTTTATGGCTTTCCCAGTTACCTTTACGATTATACATAAGCCTGAGTTAAATTGGTTTGGCTTCTTGCCACTCTCTCTCTTCTCCTAAAATAATACAGCATTGTTCCTGGTTGTTTTTTTTTTTAAACACTCTGCAACAGTGTTCCTTTGCATTCATCACTCTATCTTGCTCTTGATTACTGAATTTAGAAGATTGGAAAATTTCTTTTTCAAGCCACAGATTACTCTCTTCAGTACTCAAGGGCAATCATTAGCTGTAAAAGCCCACATGGTACTCATGTCGATGGTAGAAATCTCTGTTTTTTTTTTTTTATTGCTATTAAATTCTTAATGGGGATCTCAGATAGCTGGGAAATAGGACTCGTGATGCAACTTTGCTGAGGATCTGCGCCGTCATCCCAATTCAGGGAATTGAACTTCCCTTCCTACAGTGTTCTGCCATAGAAAAAGATGAGGTGGCAAATAGCGAGTCTTGTTGCCTGAAACTCTTAGAGGGGAAGTTAAAAAAATAACCTTACAACTGCAAAAAGCTAAAGTTTTATTTATAGCCTTGATTACGGCTTGAACAAAAAAAATTTGGAGGGTATTTACGGTGGTATCCCAACCTCCAGACACGGTATCACATATTACAGTGTCCACTTCTAGAATTAGAGAGAAACTAGAAATTGCTTACTGCATGTGTCTGAGTTTCTGAACTCTAGGCTTCTGGCCAAATGTAGCTGAGAAGCTTCTGGTAAGGTGATACACGCTCTCTTTTCGGCCTGAAGAGATTTGGGGCTTTGCTGAGAAGTCAAGATGTAAACATGATAATTGGTGTCAATATATTCCAGAGGTTGGACCTCTCTGGTCACCAGTTCTGGGCAAAAAGGCACTATAGTGGAGCTGGGGTTTCAGGGTGTGGAAGTGATGACAGGAGAATGAGTGTACCTCGCCAAAGACTTGGGAAGGTAAATGAAGAAGGCTGGGTGAGTGAGTGAGAAAATGGAGGTGTTAGAACATAAGTGAGACAGAAAACCCAAAGGGTTAAATAGACTACTCCTTGGAGACCTTGAACAAGTCCATCGTTTGGTGCAGCTATTTCCACTAAATGACGATGAAACAAATCGATTAGCTAAAGAATGACTACTGCAGAGAACCATAAAAACTCTACATTGCTAAAAATGACTGTTAGCAACTCAAGTTCTAAACACGTCCACCTTCCTCCCTCTCGGCCGGCAGTACTTTTCATTTCCAATTGAGAAGTAACAGTGAATAATCTAGGAGCAGCAACGTAAGTCATGCAGATAAATATTACAAATTGGCCAGCCCACAATTTATTGATTTTTGAATAAACTAGTTTGCTTCCCAGCTATAAATTCAGTTCTAAACTGGTAGTGAAATAAAGTAAAAATCATCACTCTGAACTTCTGTCCCTCCTGGGTTTTTGTTACTGGACAAAGAGTAATTGCCAGTGACCCATCACTGCTTTATACCCTCATCAATCCAATTAATAATTATCTTCCTCCCTTCCCCACTCAAACTTAAGCCATTATTTTGTACCAAGCATATTATCTACAGCTGCCTTGGAAGCAAACACTATTTTAACAATAGCAACAAGGATCTTCATTATTATTCAAGACTCAACCTTAGGAATATGATCAATGCTCTTTTACCTCAGGGAAGAAAGTTCTCAGAGCAAAATGTTTGTAGTCAAGGAAGGGAACAGTTCCAAAACTATCAACCACATCCAATTTATCCATCTGCAGCTCAGCAAAGCCTGCAAAACAGAATCCCAAGAGCAATATTTTAACTCAACAAACAATGGATAAGATCTTCTGCTGTTTTGTCTAACATGGAGTATGACCTTGGTTTTCATTAAAGAAGAAACAATAGATAATTACTTGGTTGGCTGCAGAGAAGAGCTAAAATAAAACACAAAGTCAGGCCCAGACCCTGCTGTTCAGTTGTCTTCTATTATACAAACACTTCTCATTACTGTGGCTGTCTCCATTTAGGAGTAAAAAAAAAAAAGAAAAAGACAGTAAAAAAGGCTTGTTTTTCTGCAAATAAAATTTTGGAGCCTACCATCACGTATCTCTTTCCTGAGCTCACTCTCCAGGAGCTCCAGCTGTTGGCTCTGTTTGCGACTTAGCTCCTTCGATTTGTGCCTGGTCACCCCCACGGCCACTGAGGAGACAGAGACCCATCATCAGATTGACATGTTAACTTAAAAAAACAAAAAGAAAACAAAACAAAATAAAATTCACCTTTATCGTTATTTTAGAGAGAGACAAAGAGAGAATAGCATAGAAGATATGGAATTTGTAAAGAGAAAGATTCTCTGGGAGGGGTCACTTTGAGGACGAAGATGCTAAGATACAACAGAAAAACAAAAAACAAAACCCACTCATCTTAAAAGTGAAAACTAAATCAAATAACCTTCACTTGTAACCAAAGATCCCAGTCAGCTGAAAAGTAATGAAACAAGCTAAATTTCCCTATAGCCACAGGCTACTTATATTGTTTCGCTCTTTTTTAATGTTTCTAAACATCCTTGGAGAAATAAAGTTGAGCCACAAATTCAGAAGGAAACCACAGATCCACAGTCAGCTGCATGAGCCAGCTTTGCAGAGATCAAATGGGGTGACACGACCAGTCATCCACAGAGAAACTCCATATCTGGATATTGCTTCTTTCTTCTCTTCATCTTGTAGAGGCAGTAAACCAAATAGGTTCAATGCTGGGGTGGACGTCCCTGCTCTGCCGTTGACTAGCTGTGTGAACTCAGGTAAATTCCTTAGCATCTCTCTGACTGGCTGCCTTATCTGTCAGAGTGACTCCTTTGCTGTGATACTGAGATGATTACAATTCACAGAAAGCATTTAGAACATACACACATATATACATGCATGCAAACATACTTACACACACACACAGTTATAAGAACACTCAACAATTGTCAACTAGCATTATTTTTATTCTAGAAAGTTTTCTCCTTTTAATAGAAATTTCATGATAACAGGACCCTGCTACCAGTAGATGTGAATGATGCTGGAGGAAACAAAATTAAATATGGTTTTGCCCTGGACTACTTTGTAAAGTCAAGTCTTTACCATACTATGCACTGTACATCTTCAAGAAAGGCTGATACATGCAGTGACTCCCAAATTTACTTGACCATGAAACCCTTTTTCCAGGAGCATTAGTTGGAACAATTGTTTCTCTAACTGCAATTTGGGCAACACTGGCTCCCTGCATGTGAAGGGAGCTAGTGGGCCACATCCACAAAGCAGTGAGTTCTTCGTGGCTGCTATCTCCACAGGGAGCCACAGTGGGGATGTTTTGTAAGTGGCAGGCCTAGGCCAGGTGTCTTAAGTATTTACACTAATGATGTGATTGATGGGCTGAAAAGTACACTTACACCAGCTGCTGCTGACACATGCCTCCCTGGGATCATGGGAAGAAGAGGATGAGAATTTTAAAAGATTTTGCAGATACCAATGAAGCCAAAAGCAACATGTCAAATGGAGCCCACTTCACTTTAAAGAGCATAAACAATCTCTACAAAGTGAAGGGAGAGGAAGCGGGAAGATCACAGGTTTCTAGTAAGCTGTAAAGTGGACATGAATTTAGGGTGAGACTGTTACATCTACAGCTGCTTAGATGAAGGCCAGAATTTGGAATTTACAAGTAATCTTATTCCAGCAGTCCCCAACCTTTTTGGCACCAGAAACCGGTGTTCCTGTGAGAATCTAAGGCCTGATGATCTGAGGTGGAGCTGAGGCGGTGATGCCAGTCCTGAGGAGTAGCTGAAAATATAGATGAAGCTTTGCTGGCTTGCCCACCACTCACCTCCTGCCATGTGGCCTGGTTCCTAACAGGCCATGGACTGGTACCAGTCCACAGCCCAGGGGTTGGAGACCCCTGTCTTGTTCGAAGTCAGCACCAGCCAGGACTTTATCAACATATCAAGCCCAGTTCTGGATCCAGATACATAACAGGGATGAACAAATTGGGGAGAGCATTAAAAAAATACCCAAAATGATCATCCACAGGGAAAAACAGGGTCTCTGCAACATTAGTTCATTCCATTAGGCCAGTTAATCCTACACATAAATCCTTCCCCTCACTGGACTGGGACCCACTCATGACAAAAGACTAGACTTATTTCCTGTAGCTCCAGAGACTGGCACAGTTATTAGCAATGTTAACAGATACTCGATAAACACAGGTAAATGGATGCAGGGATGGGCGGGTGAATGTGTGAGGGAGTGGGTATCTGGAAGGAGATATTCACAACTATTAACAGAAAATCTTAGAAAGGCAATGCCTCTGTTAAATCAAGAAATATGAAGTGCTACATTAGTCGTGGAGAAGAGCTCTTGGACAAAAGGAAACAGAGTTAAAAAGAAAAGCAGCTCAGTACCAGAAGTCAGTGGCTCTGGGGACCAGGTACACAGATGAGTCAAGTGACTTGGGGGAATACAGCAGGGAGTGGTGGAGCAAAAACCCACTGAACAGATGCCCTCTCTCAAGGGGTCACTGCTACTCAGCTACAGCAAACATGCTATGGGAAAATGGGCACCCAATGAATGATCCAGATCTTTCAAATTTTCAAGAGATTTTAAAAAATGTGAATCACTAATTTAAAAATATGTTCGGCTACTTCAAAGTTTTAAAAAATGCTGTATGGGCCAAACGAAACATCAGTAGGCTAGACTGAGGGAGTGGGCAAACACCACGGGGTCGTGGGGGTTGCCTGAGCCTTGAAACGTTTTAACGGATGGTATGGATCACACTTCTAAAATATAGTTCCTCCAGGAAAAGCAGGACTGGGGTGGGGTGAGGGGTAGGAGGGCAGGATGAGGTGGCAGGATGACATGATCGACTCCCGTGCGTCCAAAATTGCAGAAGAATTCTGAGGGAATAATATAGACAGGACATCTGTCATTACAACTCAAAGGACTGAGAAAGCAACATGGATTATATTTCTTCAACACCAAAATACTGTCTTCGTAATCCAGCCTTCTATTTGTAAAGTATCCAAAAGACATTTATAAAGCCCTCAACATGGACCTAGTATTCCAACGTTTTGATTTGGGTTTTCATCCATTAATACTTACGTGAATCAGACAGGCCCTGAAAGCTAAACGTCGGCCTGTCTGATGAGAGGCCCCAGGGAATAAATCTCTGACAAATTTAAACAGGGCACTTACCAAAAATGACAATCACTAGCAAGATGGGAAGCCCAATCAGATAGTACAGAGTGGAAACAACTGATTCCTGCTTGACGTAGAGCTCCAAGTTCCCCAGTTTGACCTAAGGGGACAACAAGTGTCATTAGACTCAACTGAGTTGGGTACCATATCTGTCTATACAATTTTCTCCCTCAAAGGGTTTCCCCCAGGATACAAAAAGAGGTGGCACACTAGGTAGAATAAGTGAGTTCATGTCTCATCTCCTGGGCCAGATTAGCTATGTGACCTTGAGCCAATGGAGAAAATTCCCTGTGCCTTGGTTTTGAGGTGTGCGGGACTACATACACATAAAATTTTTAAACCTTGGTCCCCTCTGCTCTGGGGTTTAAAGAGGGTTAGAAGGCCCGTGCCCCTTGACTAATGAAGCAAATGACTTTTATTTCTTCTACATCTTACATTTTCTTGGCAGGCCTATTCTAAATGATGCATTCTGTGACAAAAACCAATTTGGCAATGCTGCCTGGATCATCCCGGAGGGCCTTTTACAATTTTAGTTTTTGGCTATAAAAATTTTGTAAAACTTATAACTCTATATCAAGGCTTATTTTTGCATCAACATACACATCAGTATTAAGGGACATTTCAAACCTGGCTGCCCCTATGGAGGCCTTTGAGCAAGGTGGCTGGAGCCTAGATTCTGGACCCAGGGGGCGTAGGTCCTAAACCCCAGCTTTGCCACCTGCTCTCCTTACCAGCTGTAGGAGCTTGAGATAGTCACTCGAACATGCAATCCTCACTTTCCTCAACTTCACAATGTTGATGGTGCCTCTGTAGAGTTGTTGCAAAGACTAAATGTGCTATGTCATTTAAGTCGGTCAGCTTACAGCACTCCTCCTCAAAAACTCTTTAGTGCCTTCCCAGAATTCAAAGTCAGGTCCTCACGATGGCCAACAAGATCCGAATGATCTGTCAGGTCTCTCTGCTCCCACCATTCATTCTCCAACTCCCTGAGAATATTCCCCTTTGCTCCCTCCACTCCAGCCACACTGGTGCCTTTGCTACTCCTCAAACATACCAGGCAGGTTCAGACTCAGGACCTTTGCAACCTGCAGTGCTCTTCGCCTAGAGCACTCTGCCCCAGACAACCCATGGCTCTTTCCTTCTCTTCCTTGAGGTCCTTATTCAAACGTCAGCTTTATAGGGAGGCTGTTTCCGCTCACTTTTATAAAACTGAGAGCACTGCCCCCATGCTCCTATTCCCCTTCCTGCTTCATTTTTCTCCCTACCAATTACCACCATCTACATACTTTTAATTTATTTTCTTTACTATGTATCCCTTTAGGTAATCTCCATGAAGGCAGATGTTCTTTTTCTGTTTTCTTCTCTGTCTCCACTACAGTGTAGGCACTCAGGAACTATTTCATGAATAATGACTGTTAGCATTCACTCTTCTCAGCTAACTGGACATGGGGGAGCACTAGTGAGTTTAGCTGTTGTTACTGATTTGGTAATAATTATTGCCATTTTTACAATACAACCCATGGACAAAGGGAAGCTCAGCGAAGCTAAGTAACTTATCCAAGGCCACTCAGCTTTTAGCTGGTACAGCTGGGCATGAACACAATTTTGTTTTGCCTTCTAGTCTGATATTTTTTTTCTTGTTATTTATGGCTATAGATCATTAAGTACTTTTTGGGGGATAGTCTGTGTAGAGCCTCATAGGGTACGAACGCCATAAAAGGAGACTCCTAATATATTTCCCTTCCCCGTGGACTCACATCTTTATTGGAGAACATAAATATACCAGTGATGGGGCACTTCCACATGTCTGAGAAAAGATTAATTGCAGCAAGAATGACTTCATGGTGGTGGAAGCAGCCCACCACCCATATATTATCTGGTCTCCATTAGACATGAATGTTCTTCTGAGTGTGCTAAAGAGGCCCCCATTCTGGATTTCTGCTAAGACATGTCACCATTGCATTTGGGAAAAGAATGACAGCTCATTCAAGGGGTCTAAAGATTCTGCTTGCAGATGCTACAGTCTCAACATATGCCTAGAACAAAAGCTATCAAGACTCATTAGTATTATAAACAATGGTGTGTTCAACGCTCTGACATTCGAATAGGCACATGGATGGATTCTGGCAGCTATTTTGGAGAAATTATGCTTGGGCTTGCAACACCAGCTTCGTTTATCTTCTATATAAAGCGAGGATCTGAAGATCCAAGAAAGATTACATTCTGACTTCTGGTTTAGCCAAGGAATTCCCCCCAAATGAAGTAAAACTAACAGAACCGTCAGGGGACTTACACGGACTTTCTTGGAAGAGGAGGCGATTCTGTTTGCAGTTCTGATGCCTTTAATTTTGCAGAGGATGGTGGTGAGATCTTGATTTCTAGTAATGTTTTCAAAGCTGCAATTTAATTGCTTATTTTCCCCATGGAAGAGAGTAATTTCAATGTCTTTCTCGGAAATGTTGAAGTTATCATTTTCTTTCTGTGAAAAACAAAGCGAAGATGAAGAAATCAGGACACATGGGGAAACCCACAAATATAAGCACACCTTTCCAGTTGGGAGTGGGCACAGCCCACACAAGAAAAGAGAAACATACTAGAATTTTTACTTCTAATTCTGTGTCCACCTCGGGGTCGACCCGATACCCTGTAAATCTGGGGTCCTCAAGGTACTGCAAGCTTCCACAGTCCAGGTAGGTCTCCTGAACTCTCATCTTCACGGTGACATTGGTACGTGCTTTTGAACTCTTTAAACTGGGGGCTAAGAACCTGCAGTGAGTTGCCATACAATGTTCAGAGACCTGAAGGAGAAGAAAAGAGCACTTAACAACTTCATTTACAAATTCCAGCTCTGGGATTTAAGAGCTAAGTGACCCAGGCAACTGAACTTCTTTGTGTTTCTATTTTCTCATCTATAAAATGGGACACAATGTTGCCTGCTTCCCAGAGCTGAATTAGTCATACATCAAATTCACTGAGATGGGGCTCATTAAATTACATGAGGGCCACGTTAAATGAGATTATCCATGCAAAATGCTTAGAACAGTTCCTGGCACACAGTAAGAACTCAAAAATGCTACCTGTTGTTATTACCAACGACAGAGAAAGCAGGCAGAAGGTTATGCAATGGGGGAAAATGGTACCCAGAAAGAAGTAGGACAGAAAAAGGGGAAGACTGCACCAACAGGCTTGTGTGTCCTTCAAGCCACCAAGGCTGAGTCTAACCCGGAAGGGAGGAAAGGAACCCTCAGCAAGGGCCAGCAGCTGGCTGAGTCACTCTTTGTTGGGGAACCTCCTGTAGCGCTTTAGCAGAAACTCTCACCACAAAAAGAAAAAGGCTTTGCAGACCTAAGAGAAAATAGGGGAAAACAAAAGTAAAAGGGACAATGCAACCCCAGTGAAATGAAGAGCAAGAAGACTAGAAATAATGAAGAAAGTCCAGCCCACTTTAAAGGTTTATTTCTAAAAAACAAACAAACATAACTATTGTCATTTTCAGGTGTCCAGAGAGACAGGCAGATAAAACTGCTGGGAAAGGGAAGTTGACAAACGTTTTTTAAAAAGAGCAATAAAACTTGTGGAAAGAAATCGGCCACATGGGGAGTTTTCCTCTTTTTTTTTTTTCCACTTTTTTTTTTTCAGCTGAGTTTTCCTCTTTTTAATTTACTCTCTAATATTGGAGTATAAAAAAGGGGGTAGAATGAGGCAGTATGTGGGAAAATCTGATGCAAAGGGCTGAGCTGTGGATCAGCAAATCCTCTTTCCCCTTTAACACTTCTCCAAACTGCAGCCCCGAGTCTCTCGCTGACATTCTGGTACTATGGTGAAAACTACCAACCCTGCTGCCTCTACCTTCTCAGCAGCCATAACCCCAGAGGGCCAGCTTTATATTAAAGATGACTTCTAGAAAGATTACCAGTGACAGGGGCACCCTAACCTCATTATCCTCAACTCTCAATTTCCATACTAGTGACTAGCTCTCACTACGAGAAATACCCTTTTTTGTTAGTTTCCAAGCAACTGCTTGGTCATCTTCACCAGCTGCCTTATTTGCTTTCACTTCTTAAAATGAAGAGACTCTGCAAGAGTCTATCCTGGGCGCTTTTCTCTCTTCTGCTGTGTTCTCACTCCCACAGTGTTGTTCCCAATCTTCCGCTTAGGATGACTTTCCAAAGAGGACCCAATCATCTCCAGTTCCACCTCTTCCCAGCACTCCAGACCTGCCCTACTGATAACAGCCCAATGGACAACTCAGCCATGAGACCTACTCACATCTCAAGCACATCTGGACTTAGTATTAGCATTCTCATTGGTCTTCTGGCCTTTTTCTCAGTTACTGCTTCTCCAAACTATCCCATCTGGCACCATTGCCAAAATAATCATCATAAAGGGAGCCTATATTCATGTCACTGCCTGCTTAAAGGCCTTCAATTCTCCCCACTGCCTACAGAATTAAGGGCAAAATTATCAGTCTGATACTCTCTTACAACCAACAGTTTTCTAGCCATCCCGCTTGCACATTCCCAATCCATCCTCTAGGCTCTGACTGAGCACAACTGACATAGTCCCTTCAGAGGTCTGGGACTAACTCATCCTCATCCTCTGCACCTGAAACTGCCTCCCTGTTGCCACCTATCCAAGTTCTACCCACCCTGCTCTACTCTTCAGACATTCTTAACTATGTTTAATTTCCCTTTGATGCAGAAATAACGCAGTGCCTTCTTGGACTTACAGGGTTTCTGAGCTGGAAGGGAATCAGAGGACTTAGATTTCAAGGACGTCCTGTACTCTCAACTTTCCATCCCAGTGTAGATTAGCTGTCTCCTCTATCATAGCAATATTACTATCTTATTTGTCTTTTCCCCTGCATCCGTCAAAATGTTTTGCCCACAGTAGGTGCACGATAAGTTCTATTTGATTTAGGAACAGCAGCAAAGGATGGAGAGCAAGTCCACTAACAAATTCAGACAATGTTTCTGGTCAGAGGGTCAACCTATGCAAACAATTCAACGTGTTGTGCTCACACCATGGAGACGGGGCCTGTAATCAAATACAGTGTGAGGCTTGGAACTGGCTCTGAAGTGTGTCAGTAGGTGGACATGCGTGTGACAAGGCTGTGAGAATGACTTAGGAAGTCCTCCTGTATCTGGGCCTAAGCAGGAGGCAGGTCTGTGGCCACTCACAAACCCGCCAGCTTCAGCAGGAAGTTATCAGCCTGGCCCCGGAGAGGCTGTCACCTTCACGTCTCATGAAGGAAGGAGAGAAAGGAGAAAAAGAATGGGGTGAGCTTTCAGGAAGAGTTCAGAAGTGCACTCAGAGGCTCCAACCTGTATCTGAAATGCATTGTTTCCTATGATGAGGTCTGTGTATGACTCTTCTTGGTGTAAGACCTGGGGGAGTGGTGGGCATCAGACTACTGTGTGAGAGCTGAAAGGCAAGAGGAAGCAAGATCAACGGAAGGGACCAAATCAGGTCAAAGAGACAATGGTCTATGATGAGATCTCTGGGACTTTGGTGGGTGCAGTTCTCTTTTTGAACCTCCTCTTCACAGAAATGTGATTCTTCCTTACATCATGCCGTCACCACTCACAAGGCATTTTCACACATATTCATAAACACTGTCTCATTAAAGTGACTTGCCATAAATCACACATGAGAAAATGGCAGGTCTTGTCATATCTAGTTCATTCCTCTTTCCCCTGTGCCACTACCTGAAATACTTAACTACAGGTACAGATGGTATATATCATGCAACAGGTAAAAGCACAGAATATCACAAAGCCACAGAAACAAACTACATTACCCAACATATTTTAGTGTGATAGTAACAAAATCATCTTTGAAAATAACTATTATTCCAAAGTGGCCAAAGACTTACATTTATGTTTCCTTTTAGCTCATGTGAAATGATTAAGCTGTCAATTACATCAAAATTTCTGCCCGTGATGGTTATGTTCTGACCACCGCTGCAAGGAGAAATGCAACAATAGGAGTTTTATAATAAATGTATGGGTATTTTACATTTATGAACAAAGCTATCATTTTGTTCACACTTAATATTAAACTCACTTATGTTTGAAAGCAAATTAACAAATTCAAAATTCAAATGCAGGACAATTTTAGAGATCTTCTAATGATACTGGCTATAAAGTCATAGATTTTAAGATACATAAATGCAAAAAGTCACATCAGATCCTGTTGCAATTTGTAGGAAAATGCCCAAGTTCTTCTGCAGAATTTTGAGTTCTGTTGTGTCATGTTGGCACATATATTCAGATCAACTGTACCTTGAAAAGGTTTCACTAAACAGAATTTTGTTTGATTACTGCCTAATCTATATGAAGATTCTTCAGTCCAACAATTTTCAAAAATAAACTCCTAAACTACCAATTAGATTTTATTTAGGGAGACTGGGAACACTTTGGACAAGGTAAAATTATAAATGACATTAAAAGTATATATTCCTATTCGGTAAACCATATAAATAATAGCTACATTCTATCTCTCTAAAACCAAGCCAAATGATTTCACATATTCTTAGCATCTAATTGCATATAAGCAAAGTGGTCATTAGATGTGAAATAAACAGCTGTCCACAGCTCTGGCTGCCCTTGCACCCTCATTCATGTAGGTCACTAGACACTCATTCCAGGGGACAGGCGCCTGCGTATGTCAGCCGAGCCCAGGATGACAAGACCAGGAGGTGGACACGAACAGGTCAATTTGTGTAGGGCAGAAGAAAGACACTGAGCCCTGAACCTTCCAGCCTCAAAGGGGAAGGGCTGAGCTGGCCTCATGCCAGCCTGTCTCCATCACTAGAAAACCAGGCCAAGCATGCTCTGTCAATTGCTAGACCACAGAGCCATGTTCTTGCCCTGGAGTCAGCGAGGGACACAAGTTCAGAATATGAAAGCTGACTGGACATTAAGAAGCCTCTTATTTAACAGCAAAGCAGAACACTGGTGTCTTAGAGCACGGCACCCTGGGCCAGGCTGCCTGGGAGCCTGGGCAAGTCATTTGAAGACTCCATGTCTCAGTTTCCTCATCTGCAAAGAGGGCCACTCACACTCACGGCAGAGCCCTTACTTGTGAACATTAACTGAGTCAAAAGATATAACACACCAGGCATGTGGGGAGTGCCACATCCATGTGTGCTTTAATTTATAGGAAGGAATTAGACCCAGATCAGGGGGTGCCATGCTAGAGCCTCGGTTTGGAAATTTCAAATTTCCTCATGCTACTATTATAAATGGAACTGTTGAAGTCCTAACCCCCAGGAACTCAGAATGTGACTTATTTGGAGACAAGGTCTTTAAAGGGATAATCAGGTTAAATGAGGTTGCTGGGGTAGCCAAAATCCAGTATGACTGGTATCCTTATAAAAAGAGGAAATTAGGACAGAGCTAGGCCCAGGGTGAAAGCCATGTGAAGGCACAGGGAGGAGAAGGCCATCTACAAGCCACGTACAGAGGCCTCAGAAGAAACCAACCCTGACAGCACCTTGATCTTGGACTTCTAGCTTCTGGAAATTTGACGACATAAATATCTGTTATTTAATCTACCCAGTCTGTGGTACTTTGCTATGGCAGCCCTAGCAGTCTCATACATCTCTCTCTCACTTAATCTTAAAAAAGAATATGAATCTTAAAAGAAGAAGAAAATAAAATATTTCTCCCCCCTCTTTTTGGTTTTATCTTTCTTTTTTAAAACAAAGCTCGATCTGTAGTTTCCAGTAGACTATACTTAGAAAATTAGCTTCAGGTGAAGAGAATATCTTTAGGGTTATATTCCAAAATCTTAAAAGTGAATTTAAATTCAACTAGAGAGATCATTTTTTTCCCCTTAATATATTGGAGTCACCTGAAAGAGTTTATTTTGGAATTTACATCTCACTTAGGGAGTACCTTTAAACTGTCAATACTGCTTTTCATTTAGATACCGCCCACTAGTTCCTCAAATTATTCAAAGCAGTTTATTCTAAAGGTTATAAAACGAAAGATGTAAGAAAGAAGAAGCTTTGCATCATAGGCAGGAGCAAGACATAGTGAAGAAGGTCATGTGTTTGTACCAGAAAACTGGGCCAAGAATAGTTACTGCAATTTAATAAATATTTTAAAAGCTCAAAGATTTATATGATCTAAGAAGAAATGAGAGTAGGAACAAACATTTTAGCTGCGAGTTTCCTGGCAGCCACGGCTAAGAGTAAAACAGGAAGTGCTCATAGTGTTCACTGTGATGATGGGAAGCAACCTGTTTGTCAGATATGCGCTTGTTTTTAGGAATAAATCCTAAGAGAAATTCTGTGAGAGAAATTTAGATATGACATTATTTTTATATTTATTTGAATGAAATACATGATCTTTATGCATCTGACCCTTTTAACTATCACAAGAAAAAAATATGAATTAGAAAGTACCTGATCCAGGTGGTAGCAGGATATATGACAGAACAGTGTGGCAGAGCAATATAAGACAAGGGTCCCACAGAAGAACAGTTCCCACCATCGAACTGGATACACACATCCTTTATCTCTTTTCGGCTTGACGGAAGAGAGAATTTCATGTGGGTGTCATTTAGCACATGGCTAACCTGTATCCTAGAAAGAAGAAGAAAAAGAACTCTTATACGACACAGACACTTAGCATAGTTAATTACTCAAGGTGACAGCATATGAATTTCATGAACTATAGCAGTTCTTGAACTATCAGAACAGCTGCAGGCAACTGCTGATTAATCAGGGGCCCCTTATCCAGTTTGGATATCATCTGGGACAGGATTTCTCTTTCTTTTGTGCATTTTTGTGTTTATTTGCATTTCCCTTAGAAGTGGGGGAAGAAGGAGATGTAACCAGAGCCTTTAAGAAACCCTAAAAGAAAGCGGAACATGGGCTGGGTATTAAGTTATATTAAGGAATTACTGTTAATTCTGTCAAGTACGATAATGGCACTACCTTTCTCTGTCAGAGACTTATACTGAAGTATCTACGAGTGAAAGGATTTGGTGTCCAGAACATGCTTTTAAGAACTCCAGTCGCCATTGTTCCCTGCCCTCCAAAACTGAGGAGGAGATAGGTGACACGAGATTGGCAAGAGCTGGTAAGTTCTGCAGCTGGAGGATGGGTATCGAGAGGTTCATTACACTCTTTTCTCTTGTGTATGATTGCAAATGTCTGTAATGAAAAGTTTAAAATAAGAGCAGCCCCAGTCAAGCACTGGGAGAGTAGAACTCAACTCCGGGCAGAGATGGGAATTCTACTGCATCGAGAGCAGAGAGCCCATGACTTAAAGTCCATGCCGAGAGCCCAGGGGCCAGGGGCCTCAGAATCAATCAGCCATCAGAGCCACGTTGCCTTCCAAGGAGCTCCAGACTGGAAATTAGCTAGGACTGTCGTGGGTGCTCCTGACCTCTGCAGGGTGTATCCTTGTCACCCTTGGGAGTCAAAGCAAAGCCTTCTACAACATTCCCTCTGTAATCTGCCACTTCCTCTGCGCATCATGTCCACAATGGCCCTCTAAAGCATGAATGATTAAGACTGGGTTGTGTCTGAATAATAATAATCAGTATACTTACGCTACATGAGAAGTTATCATTACTCCTTAAATAATATGTGCATGATTATTAACTTTAATGCCCATGTCCTTTAAGTTGTAACATTAGATTCTAACCATAAGGTAAATTCAAAAAACATGAGAGTCAGTTTGTACTCACACTACCTCTGCTTTACATTCTAGATCTAGGAAATTCATCATAAAATGGCTGATCATTAAAATTCAAACTTGTTTATAAGTTTTGGAAGGAGAGAGGTGGAAATGTGAGTCACCCCACTACTACTGTCAAATTTTTCTCTGTGAGAATAACTAGGCATTTTTAAAAGACCATATTGAAAGAGTTTGGGATTACAGCATGAACTCAGATATAGGATTGACGGGGTATTATGTTTACTGCTTGTGAACTTGGGTTCACCACACAAATGTGGTTAGTGAGATGCTACATGCAGAAAGGTCTCTTAGTCATTTAATTTAATAACTGCAGGATCTCAAGACACGTTCGGAATTGAAATGAGAGCATAAAGAGTCAGAAACATGGTAAAGCTCTGGAAAACTACTTATTTTTCAGTGAAGTTAATTGCCTTTCAGTGAACGCACAGGTGTCTAACTTTAGATTTCATTACACAAAAAGAAAGATTTTTGCAATAAGGTATTTAGCCAGGATAAACGGCACAAAATAACTACGTTGCACAGATACAGCCACTAATGTGTACTTGAAAATTCTGGTAAATAGTAGAACAGAGGAAAACCGCCGTTGAGTTTTTTCCTTCGAGATGACAGACATCCCAAATTTAGTGCTAGAAGGGGAAGGGGATGGTAGTTATACATGGCAATTGAATGAAAACAGAAAATTCAGTAACTGAGTATGGCAGATTAAAATGGCGTACGAATCTGTTTTGGTAGTTAAAAACCAAAACACCGTGCTTAAGCAGATTGTCTTCAATGCATTTCCGTGAAGAGAACAAGCGCAGTATTATACTTTATGTAGACTGCAACATTGTTTATTTCAAATCAGCCCAAACTTCTAAAAGCTAACAAGCAGAAAACCCAAATTATCTATTGTTGTTATTATTACATCTCTTATTTATTTATTTATTTATTTTTTTGAGAGGGAGAATATTTGTACAAGAATGTCAGTGAGACACTGAAATTCTTTCTCTCAAAAGTTTCATTGAAAGGATGAGTTAGGGGAAAAGAAGTCATAGAAATGATGATGTTCAACTAGTACCCTGACCAGATATGTTTTGTGTTGGGCTGTTTGTTCTTTCCTCCCTCCTTCTTTCCCTCTCTCTCCCTCCTTCCCTTCCTCCCTTACTCCTTCTTTCTTTTTCTAAACTGCTGTATGTTCCAATGACTCATTATTTGAGCCTGAGACCAACCCAATAAAGAGAAGGCTCTAGAGTAAAATGGATCAGGAAGTTTCTTTTTTCAACTTTGGGCAATCTATTGGAAGAGTTGTCATATTTTCTCATGAAATTCTGAGGTACTCAACTGGTTTTCTAAGTGGGACGTCTTCAAAAATAGTATTTGTTACTCAAAATAGTTGATTTTGTTAATGACAACAAATCAGGAAAACTTGAAATTATTGTGTACTGAGATTTTGGGGAGAACCTGGGCAGATTCCCTCCCAATTAACTTCAAATGGGGTGTATAAATGATTTTACTTTCTAAAATTACATTATATCAAATATACAGAGAAATTGGCCCACTTTGACATATGAAAATAAATCGACTATATAAAGATTATATTCCTTTGGCATATGTTTTAGCTTTTCACTATATTACCAAGAATAATTTACTAATATTTTAACTCACACATCCTTCTCACAAGTACTGGTTCCTTTCAGGATCATTACGATGTTAGATGCCTGGGTAAAGTTTGCTCCTGTGACTATCACATTACTTTTCCCTAAGGTCGATATTTTCTGTGGCTCAATGGATTCAATGTAGACCTATTGGAAATAAAAGATTAAAACACAAGATCAAAGCTAAGAAATGGCACCATTCCAAAAAATCTGTTTATGCGCTGCAGTACGAAGAAATCACTGGGAAATTACAACATTTTGCAAACATAGGCAGACAGTGTTTAATGAAATCAATGAATTCAAGGGAGAGTGCTGAAGATTCATGTCTCTCAACATGCGACAGCATGAGGTCAAACCAATTAGTCTTTGTCTCACAAGACAGTTGAAAATTCAGTTGAAGAGTCTGACGTTCTGTCTGAAAAGTGAGGTATCACTAGAGTCTCAAAAATGCTTGCTGCCTACAGCCTCCGGAGGCTCACAATATAACAAAATGAAGGAAAAGACAAGGGGTCCACTGATCATCAGCCAATGTCAGACTCATCATTAGGCTGAAATAAATGTCATTCTGGATAAATTTAATTCCCAAGAAAGCAGTTCCTATTTTTGTTTGTTTCATTAGGCTATTTGAATCGAGGAATACACTGCAGGGAAAAAATCTCAAAAAATCGACTTGTTCAGTCACCTAAATATCAAGTAGCTGGATGCCTAAACCATGCAGCCAACCATTTCTTCTCCACAGTTTGCAGATACCACTTTCTCCTTCTCCATGCCCATTACAGGCTTTATCAGGCCTTCCTCTATCCAGTAAGTTTCCCTTGTAATCACCTGATACCTGCTCCCACATAATGCAGGCTTACACACTTTACTTCTCCATTTGCAGGATCTAATCAAATTCCCCGAAGGGGAAAATAACATCCTCTTTTGATGGCAAAAATTGTTTTCCCTTTCAAAGACAAAATTATCCTGATTTCTTTCACTTTTCCCTACAGATGAAACTGTCTATCATCTTGTTGATCATCTTGTTGTTTTGTAGACCATCTCTGGCAAGTCTGCATCTTTTACAGCGTGGTAACCAAAACAGGACGTAAGATTCCAAGATCCTCGCCAATATAAAGTACAACAGGCTTTAGCAAGAATGGATATCATGCTCACACTCTTGGTGTTTGAAAACAACCCTCAGGCCTGAGACATGTAATCATGTGAAATTTGCTAAGGCATAAACGCCAAGTGTATCCGCTTAGAGGGTCAAGTTTAGGAGGAAGTCACTTAAGGCACTGGAGGAGTTTTAGTCATGTCCAACACCTGCCTACCACCTGCTTCTTGAAGTAACCTCGTATTCTCTGCTCTTCCATATGTGTGACACTCAGCAGAATGGCTGGGCTGCTGGGCCTGCCCATCCTGCTGAGACGTTTTATCATTCGGCTCCTTGGCTAACACAGGTGCTATATGGTAGAGAGATCACCATCACTCCTTGCTGTGGATTAGTTTTTCAGACTAAGGTAAACTCATTGTTAATGTCACCACAGCAATGATGTAATGTGACAGAAAATTGATTTCGATGACAGAATTTATTTTAATCACTTAGTAAAGAACTTTAGCCCATATTTATAGAATCGTGAAGGGCCTGAAAGGGTCACTTTAATTATTTTGTTGTCCTTGAGTGAACTTTATGGGAGAAATTATCTGCAAGAGTGGTACTTTGGAATGGGGGGATTAGCAGAGACTTAGAGATAGATCCCTTGCAAATGTCGAGTGTGTGTTGTATAGCAAAAGGCTTACTCTTTGCTCTGACATCATGACAACTAAGTAAACAAGTATTTACTGAACACCTGCAGGGTTCCTAGGACGGCACAAGTTATTGTGGGGGAAACAAACTGTGTGCACTAGATCAGGAGCTGGTAAACTACTGGATTTGCCTGAAGCAGCCAAATCCAGCCTATGGCTTGTTTATACGGCCCACGAGAAAATATCTAAAGAAGAAAAATTATTCCATGACGTGTGAAAATACATTAAATTCAAATTTCAGTGTCCATAAAGAAAGAGTTTTTGGAACACAGCCACGCCCACTCACTCATGTATTGTCTGTGCTGCTTTCACACTACAGCGGCAGAGCTGAGTAGTTACGAGAGAATTCATAGCTCACAAAGCCTAAAATGTTTGTTGTCTGGCTCTTTGTAGAAAAAATCTGCTGACTCCTATATTTGAGGAGTCCACTGTATTCCTAGGGGGACAAGAGAAACTGTGTCTTATTTTATGTGAACATTAGTACAGACTCATATTTAAACTCAAGTCAACTGAGTCCCAGGTTTCTTTCTAGCTATTCCTCTCCACTTCTTATAATTATACTGTTGATATCTGTTCAAACAAAATTTTCAAACACGTTAAGTAAATGCTACTTCTCTACTCTCAGTAGAGGATAAAGAGAGCCTTATAACTAGTGTACATGAGGTTTTTAAGGGGGTTATAGTTTGTTTGCTCCTTAAATGGCTCTACCATCAGAGGATCTGCCACATCGCCTTAACTTTTCATTTCCCCCTGAGTAGAGACAGCTCTGCTACTTTAAAAGGATTTCATTTTAAAATCTTATTGTTTAAAAGTTTCCATTGGCTGTCTGGGATGGAATCTAGCCCCGGCCTATCTCATGAAAACAGATGCTTCTCGTCTGCTTTCAAAGAGGGTCAGATTAGTTGTCCTTTGTTTGCTTGGAGAATTAATCTTAATAAGTGAGCCAAAGGGCTACCAAAAAGACCTCATTAAAAACCGGTGCAGGTATATTAGGAAAAAAAAAAAAAAAAAAAGATTAGGTAGCTACACGACTGTTCCACACATCTAATATTTTAGATTGATTTTTTTTTTTTATTTTAATCAAGCGTTAATTTACAACTTGACACGAAGTAGTGGGCCCCACAAGCTTATACATCGAAGGGTTTGGTTAATTTAAAAACGTAATCTAGCTTGATACAAAAAGACAATTTCTTACAGTCCTATAGTGAGATTCCTCTCCCATCCCATGTTTAAGGATTTCCATATATCAAATCAAAATACCACAGACTATAACTCTCACAGCCCTATGGTGTCCAGAAATTAACCTCAGAATAGTCCACCTCTTACCAGTTACATTTCAAAGACTTAGAGTTGTTTTTAAATGGTTGCACAATTTTAAATTATTTGAGAAAATAATATGATCTCTGGTTGCTCGTGTTTAAATCACTCATTTTGTACAAAAAAGCACATTAGAAACTAGTTAATTTGGTGATTACAGAATATCCAACTATTTATTTTTTAAAAATAAAGTCATTATAGGATATTGGAAATAGCATAACCAGTAAGAAATAGTTATCTTTGAAAAGGTCTAAGAGGATTACTCCTGACAGTGAGAGTACCTTTTGTGAAGTCTGACGTCAACACAATTCAAATTACCATGACATTAAAGGCGAAAATATTGCTATGATTGAAAAGAATATTGGGAAGAGGTACATTAGGAAGGATCAGTTTAAGACCAAATTGTACTCTATCAATGTTTTTAAAAATCTGAATATAGCAAAGCTCTCCATAGGCCTGGATCTGAATCAACTACAACATCTTTCAGATATTCAGTCATGAAATTAGTTCAAATGAGACTAGATAAAAAGTCACATGGATTCCAAACCAGCTGGAAATCTGAAACTAAAGGACATTAGAGAGATGAAGGGTGGCATAGCTAATTAAAGGAAAGCGTCCTTCCTGTAAGACTCTACAGAGGTTAGTATTTGGTTCAGAATTATTTAACATCTTTTATTAATGACTGAGATAAAAGTAATAAATTAAAGAAGTGTGTACACTGAGAAGAGTAGCAGCTAGTGGTGAAGATGGTAAAGTGTAAAAAAAAAAGTGAGATATGAAAAGAAAAAAGCAAAATCTATGAAAATAGCAAAATACAATCCTATGAAAGAAAAATTAGAGTTAAGTGAAACAAAAAGGCTATCTGTCTGATGCTCAGCACCCAGGCAAGTGCTCCTTCCTGGAGGCCCCGGGACCAGGGAACTTGGGAGGTAACTTCCAGGTGGTCCCAGGAACTGGCTAGAGCTAGAGTGCCGACCGAGATAGACCTGAAGATTTCCAAGGAGCAGGCGACACACCAAGGCCCTGTGTTGAGAAATCAAGGCTCATTTGTCTGACATGAGGACTCGTAAGGTGAGGCTGACATGGCCCAGGGTGGGGCTGCCAGCAAAGCTGTTACCCTTTGTCACTGAATGTCCTGAGTGTGGCTCCTAAGAACTGCACTGGCCGACCAGGACCCCATGATGGGGGATTGGGAGAAGGGGTTCTTCCTCTCCAGTAGAGACCACTGAGTGCAGATTAAACTGAGCCACTCAAAATCCACGTCTCTGCTGAGTTTCAAATTCAGCATAGATTCTTGCTGCTCCATTCTCCTAAGGGTCTCAGTTTCCCATCTCAGTCTTGGAGTAAACACTGGCCTTGCCTGGGTCTGACTCCTTCATTCTGATACCCCACAACCTACTCCTCTTCCCCAGAGGCTTTGATACTAATACACTCCCCTCACCGTCTGCCCAGGCTTGAGGTCTTGGTCCCACCCCACACCTGCGGCAAAAGAGAAGCCCATATTAGTTTCCTCCCTTCTGGACTGACTTGCATCATCAATATTACGTAGTTTAAAACTTGTTTATATTCAGTTGAGGTCAAAAAAAGTAGAGCAGTGGTTAAAACTGTGGCCTCCGGCATCAGACTGCCTGGGTTCAAATCTCTTTCCTATTATTTACTTTCTATTTCCCTCTGTAAAATGTCTTTGTCTATAAAATAGGAAAAATAGGTCCATTGAGAGGCTTAGATACTCTGAGCTTAGGACACAGCATAGGTTCAACAAATATTAGCTATCATTATTTAATTTAGTATATTCTGGCATTTCTTCTTATATCTTTTTCTGTTATACACACTCAACTGCTGTGTGAAAAGGAATCTTACTTCCTCTAAAACACTGTAAGTTCTACAATGTAAGCTCCATAAAGACACACATTTTGCCCACCTGTCTAGTACACAGTAGGTGTTCAATAAACTCATTTTGAATGAATGAATGAATGAATGAACAATCAGAACTGAATCCCACAGCACCTAGTACAGTGGTAGGCCCATAGAAGCTGTCCAATGATTAATATATTAAAGTGAATTTCACTTTTAAAGGCAAGGTCCCTGAAAGAATCCTTTTTGTTTGCCTATGACAAATTAAAAAGCACACTCCAAAGTAATAAAGGAAGAAAAAAAGGAACAATTTGGATATAAATTCCTCAAGAGAGGAGACATGGCTTTGTATGGTTCATTTCTGCCCTATGGTGATAAGCATGCCATGAAGAACAACAACAGATATTAGAACAACATCATATCATAGATCTTCACAACCTTTCCTTGAGAACAGGAAAGAGAGAACAGCCACCTCTCCTCTCAGCAGGCAGAGGCACCAGATACAAGACATAAAAAGGAAGAAAAAGAGGTTAGAGCAGGGCAACAGGGCCAACCATCTCTGAGAGAGACTGGCCTTTATAGCTGAAAATATTTTCATCCAGAGGTCAAACATCGATTTTTGAGTTCATTTCCCTATTTGGGTGATGCTTTTCCTTAATGCAGCACCACCCTCCTCCCATCCCCCCCAGTATATGACAGTACTTATTTTTAGCTCAGGGTATAGGGATGAGTCATAGGTCATGAAACTGCCAGGGCAACAGGCCTAAACTTGGTTTGAAACAGGAAACTTATAAGTGCCACTTCTTTGGATAAGAAAATTGATATATCAAAAAAATAAAAGGTCATAAATCAGAACTATGGACAGTTAAGACTAAAAAAATGTCTTCAACAGCATTCTATTGCCACTGAAGAACAAAGTCAAAACTCCTAGGCCTGATGTGTTAGGCCCTGTAGATGCAGGCTTCAGGGTCATTTCAAACTTATGTTCCATAATTTCATGCAACCTTCTGTTCCAGCCAAATTTAATTACTTGAAGTACCCTTGAATGGGTGTCTTGGAATTTTCTGGTGCCTCCATTACGCTTTTGCTTATGCTAGTCCCTCTGCTTAGACAATCCACTCCTCAGTCCCCCTGCGTCTAGATTCTTCTCGTCACTTAAAGGTTGGCTAAAATACCATCTCTGTCAATCAATCCATCCATCAATCAAAGACTTAACTAACCACACTGATTAAGTGTTTTAAACTGCCAGGCACTGGGTTTAAATAAGCAGAAAGGCCTCTAAGATAAGGCCCCAGGCACAAGGAAGCTCTCTGGGTTTGTAGATTCTCTGGTACTTTCCCTATGTCAACATTTTTTTTTTCTTATCATGTATTCTTACTTATGACCTCATGTATAAGATTCTTGAGACTGAAGGCAAGAGAAGTGCCTGATTCATTTGTGTCCTCCTTATCATATCCATGGAGTTCATGAAAATGGCACCTAATAAGTGCTCCATAAATACCTGAAAGAAGAATCAACCCAAGCTCAGAATCATGAAGCTTGAGACAGTCTACAGTGTTCACTTCTTGTGTCCCCAATGCCTGGCACGTAGGAAGTACTCAGTACCTATGTGATGTGGGAAGATGCCTTGAAGGAATGCTCTTGACGGCTTTTCCACTAGGAAGAGAGTGTTTGGTGCTTTAAGTTTGGAGACCCAAACTGCAAACCTAGATTTTTACATTCCACATAATAATGAAAGACAGCAATGCTTCACAGAGCATGAGAAATTCCTCCTGTGACAAATATTTTGAGTCATACTTAAAACAACATTTCAGTATCAACAAAATGTCTTTCACCAAATGAAGAACGGTCATTCACAGAGAAGCACTGGAGACAGGTCTGGACTTTTATTTATTTTCAGCCTCCTCCTGCTCTCTTGATGACTCTGGTTCTTTTTACCACACAATAACAAAGGTCAAAAGATGCAGGAAGACAATATAAGAAAACAAGGTACTGTGAAATTATTATTATTTTTCTTTAAAATAAATTTAAAAAGCCATTGCCTGGACCACTACTCAGCAATAAAAAGGACCAAATTATTGATACATAAAAGAACCTGGATGAATTTGCACAGAATTACATTGAGTTAAAAAGGCCAATTCCTAAATGATACATCTGGATGATTGCTTTTATATAAAATTCCTGATACGATAAAATCATAGAAACAGAACAGATCAGTGGTTGCCAGGGGGCAGAGAAGGGGAGTGGGAGGTGAAGAGAAGTGGGTGTGGCTATAAGCGAACAATGTGTGGTGACAGAGCTGTTCTGTATCTTGACTGTTGTCCCTGTCAATATCCTGGCTGTGATGATGTGGTATAGTTTTTTTAAATGTTACTATTGGGGAAAACTGGGGAAAAGATATATGAGATCTCTCTATTTTATTTTCTTATAATTACATGTGAGTCTACAATTATCTCAAAAAAATGTTTGATCTTTCCGAAACAATCTTGAATAAGAAGAACAAAGTTAAAGAACTCACACTTTCTGGTTTCAAAACTTATTATAAAGCTACCGTAATCAAAACAGTGTATTATGGGTATAAAGACAGACATACAGACCAATGGAAAAAAGCCCAGAGATAAATTCTCACATTTACAGTTGAATGATTTTCAAGAGGGAGATGAGACTGTTCAGTGGGAAAAGAACAGTCTTTTCAACAAATTACAGCAGAAAAACTGAATATCCACATGCAAAAGAATGAAGCTGGACCCTTACTTTACGCCGTATACAAAAATTAACTCAAAATGGAACAAAGCTCTAAACCAAAGAGATAAAACTCTCAGAGGAAAATGTTGGAGAAAAGCTTAACGAAATTGGATTTGGAAATGATTTCTTGGTATAATATCCAAAGCACAGGCAGCAAAAGAAAAAATATATAAATTGGACTTCATCAAAATGAATCAGGCACTTGTGTGCAAAGGACATAGACAACTGAATGAAAAGGCATCCTATGGAATAGAAGAAAATATTTGCAAATCATATCTCCAAAAAGAGATTGATATCCAGAATAGCCAACTCCTACAACTTGACAACAACAAAAAACATAAACAACATGCCAAAAAGTCAAAGCAGCACAAATATTCATTGACCTGAATAGGTAAACAAAATGTGGTCTGTCCACGCAACGGAATAGCAGTTAGCCATAAAAAGGAAGGAAATTCTGACCTATGCTACAAAATGCATGCACCGTGAGGACATTATGTTAAATGAAATAAACCAGTCACAAAAAGACAAATTTTGCATGATTCCACTTATATGAGGCACCTAGGGCAATCAAATTCACAGAGATAGAAAGTAGAATGGTGATTTGCCAGGATCTGAGTGGAAGGCAAAATGAGGAGTTATTATTTAATAAGTACAGAGTTTCAGTTTTGCAAGATGACGTGTTCTGGCGGTGGATGGTGGTGATGGTTGCCTAACAGTGTGAATGTACTTAACACACATTACACTGTACACTTTTATAAGACGGTAAATCTTATGCTATGCTTATTTTGCCAAAATTAAAAAAAAAAAAACAACTGAAACAACGAAAGAGAAATTTAAATTTTTATAAAAGCCACTGCCTCTTTGATTCAAGTTCTTGTTGCTATGTCTTAGTTTTATAAACCAACGTGAAGAGAAAGGTCCATCACTTAGCAAGCCCATAACTTAATAAACCCTCACCGACTTTTACATTCTAGAATATTGGCACACCAAGCTTTTCTAATGTCTTTAATTAACTTCATAATCCATTTTGATTCATGTTCCCTTTGCCTGTTACTTAATTCACTTAAAGTTTCTATCAACTTTTCTGTAGTGATTAAAAAGGTGTTACTTTTTTATATTGGCACTTGATCTTAAATAGCAGCACATAGATAAATCAAAGCCACAAATTAGTCGCAAAAGATAAAAAAAAAAAAACATGCTGTAGTTTTGTCTGCTCTTACTAAACCACAAGGTTAATGAGAACAAGAACTTGTCTGTTTTTTATCACCTAGTAGATGCTCAATTAATTTTTGTTAACTGCATATTTCTGTGTTCTCTAAGCGCAGTCACCATGTCTGCAGGGAAATGTTTATATTGTCACCTCTTCTCTTTTTCAAATATGTCTGTTAATTGAGCTTGGTGATTTACCCTGAAAAAAATAAGAGAAATTTCCAAGGAAATCTCATGGAAAACAACCATTTTTTTGAGAAGTGGAAAGGTACCTATGTTATATAGAAACTAATTTTGTTTTAAAGTAATTAACCACTGGTTAGATCTGCTCTATAAAGGAAAGAAAACAATCTGGCTGCAGTTTGTGTATACACTTTGCATACTCTCCATTGCACATAATCCCCAGAAATGCAATCATAATACACGGTTCAAATTGAAATCCCCTCAGTACTATGTGCTGCATATTTCCATCTAATTCTCCCCAAGTGAGCCACAAAGTCACCTTTAAAATTTTACTCCTATCAGAGCAACATCATTTTTCATAATTACAGAATTTTAATTTCTTTTATGTGAGTGTTCAGCCTTTGATGTATTGAGCCAATTAAATGAAACTTGGTTTAAAACCAAAGGTAAAAAAGGGAATTTGGGTAGAAAGTAAAAAAGGGTATTTTAAAAAGGAACCCAAAGTGGCAGTTGTTATTGTCATTTAAAGGGAGATTTTTGCATTATCAACACAAAAAACAGGGTCTGACCTGCAAGCCTGGGCTGGTTCTGCTAAACTTATTCTTGGACCCTCCTCCACCTGCTGTGTTGGATGATGCCCACTTCTCAGCCGCAACTTGACAAGGTTCCTGAAATGAAGAACATCCATCCCTTCAACATCCAGATGGGTGGGAAATTCAGAGTTTGAAATAAACACAAAAGACAGGCTGGTGGTCACCAACATTTATCTTTGGTTAAACTTGTAATACCAAAAACGTCACTTTACCTGGTTTCCGCTGTAATCAGAGGAGCTGCAAGCTGTGAAGGGATGGATACACTTTCTCTCACTTTCACACCAAGCACAGCCAGTTCCAATACACACTGGGCATCTGGCAACATGGAAAAACAACTTAATTCATACATTTTTAGAAAAATCTTCATATCCTAGAATCTCCCTCTGTGATGAGGCATGTGAGCATTTGGAAGAAGAAAAAAATATCCCTAAACAGACTGCGATGAACCCAGGGGAGACAGGACAGTCCGTTGAGGGTGAAGATAGAGCCTGAGTTTGTGCCCTGCTCTGGGCAGCCCTCAGGCTGCTGGACGTCATCAGACCTGCAGGGGTGTTGCTATGGCAACCTGAAGCTGGGGTCACCAGTTGTGCAGGTAGATAACAAGAACACACTGGATCCATTTCTGAATCCAAGTCTATTTGTCTACCCTCAGGTAAGTTTCCTTCTGGAAACTAGTCTCCCCCAACGCCACCCCAGTATCAGCATGTCCTCGCTCACAGGAGCAGTAACACCGTCAACTGCCTGGAAGACGCGAAGCGAAAAGTGTTACCTGGCAAGCAGAGAGAATGGGGTGCCAGTGTTTGCTTTTTAATCAAATTAAGGAAGAATTGTGTCTGCTAATCAAATAACCTATCATGCATGGATAATAGTGGAGAGCTTGAAAAGCACTTAATAGCATAATCGGAGATAAAGGAGGAATGATAAATACAGAAATTCAGGTCGGTCTGGAACCAGTCCTCCGAGGCTAAGCCCAGCAACAGTGAGAGGACTGGTGCAGGGATAGGGGACACCATTCATATCTTTATATATTTTTCAAGAAATGCTGAAGCATTCTGAGATTCTGACCTATAGACGCTGTAGTTTCAATGAGAGAAAAAACCCAGACTGAGTGTTTACCTGGCTACCTAAGTGTGCTAGAAGCTGGTTTGTGATTTATATTCCTATCTTAACTCCTCGGGGTGGTTACCTTACTAAGGGCTTTTCTAAAGGAAGCAAGTGCCCAAGGAAAGGGCACACACACCCTGGGGAGCTTCCAGTCTGAGGTGTGGCTGTTAATCACCTGGCTGTGGGATCTGGGGTAGGTCACCTCTTTCAGTCTGGCCTCTGCAACTGGGGGGGTGGGTGGGTGGGGGGGTGGGTGGAGCTGTACTATTTCAACTCTCTGAGCTACCAAATTCTATTTAACTCTCCCCTTCCCCTATTTTCACGGACTTCTGAGGCTTTCTGCATCAAGTTTGTTTTTTACCCTCCCTAAATTCATTCAGTTTATTAGAAATAACTGAACTCAACCCCTCAGATATAAAGAGGAGTTGAGGGGACTCCTGTTCTAATAGCTGTGGAGTGGCCTCCCAACTCAGTTTTGAGTTTGAATTCATTTTCCCCAAAGAAACGATTCCTAGACCAGGCCAAAGAAGCTCACATTGGATACTCACATAGCTGGTCGGTCAATCAAATCACTGAATGAACTACAGAATCACTAATAATACAGCTTCACATGGTTTCCATGGGAACCTCCACCCCATCTTCCAACTGAAAATTCAGGAATCTGAGAAATATATTTACTCTGTCTCCTCTCTACTTTAGAAGCAAGGAGTAAAGTGTGGCCCTAAATCAGGGGGTTGCATAGCTCACCAGGGCCAAAGGTAGTAAAAAAAAAAAAAAAAGAGAGAGAAAGAAAAAAAAAGTATGTGTAGGGTAGAATTAACATGTTCCTTTTTTTAAATATTGGGGTGACATTTGTTATTATCGTTATATAAGTTGCAAGTATAGACTTCTATAATACATCATCTGTATGTTGCATTGTGTGCTCACCATCCAGGATCTAGTCTCCTTCTGTCGCCACATTCAACCCCTTTACCCTCTTCATCCTCTCCTCACTCTGCCTTTCCCTCTGATAACCACCATACTGTTGTCTGTGTTTATGGGTTTAACATGTTCCTTAGATTTGAAAGAGACTTCATCTTGTCCTTCTCCTTGACTTTTCCTTATCTCATGCTCACACCTCCTCCCTGGACCCAAATTCCCAAAGCCTTTCTAATCAGTAGAGAAGCTAGCAGCATCCCTTCTACTACACTTGCTTCAAGGCCACCTCTCGCTGGGGAAAATGCATTTCCCTCTTGGCAGAAACACCTCCACACAGCTGTGTGCCCTGAGCTGCTTCTCCGTGCTTATCAGGGCTTGGATGTGCGAACTTCAGCTTGGGGGCCCTCCCATCTCCCATTAGGCCACGCTCCAAAAGGCACTTTGCAAAGTTCTACTCAACAAAAGAGTTCTTTAGGAAGTCAAGGAGTAAAGCAAATAATTAAATTAAAACCAATGAGAGAAAATTTATATTTCAAGTAAAGTCTTACTCTGTGAATGACGAGCAGTTGGTAAAGTTGAATCTTTTTGATAAATGCCAAGAACCAAAGGAGAACGTCACGTTGACAACTAAAACATCTGGAGCAAAGGAGAAAAAAATGTCATTTACACTGAAGGCTCAGTATCATCAAGCAAAGCTGTAAATGCAAAAAATAAATATTTTTGCCTCCTATGCATAGAGGGTGGGGTGAGCCAGCTGTTAGCTCACATTTTAATCAGTATGTGGTTCTTCCCCTCGGGCCATTCACATCAGGCAGCCAGGGTACATAACACAAGGCTCCAAACAGACCCCAGCCCATCTCGTGTTCCAGGCCTCCTGTGGATAATCACTAGGAAAAAGCCATTTTCCAGCCCATTTACATCTCATACTCTCCCAGGGATCACTATCTCAACTTGTAATTGGCCACAGCATAAGAATAAAACAAGTCACTGAGCAAGAAGTGCCTAGAACAGGAGAACTAGAATGTGAAAGAGGAAATCCTGTACCTTCAGAAAAATCCGCACTACAAATATTTACCTAACAAACTCTAAAGTGTGGTTCTCATGGACAGGGATCCCTGACCTTGGAATCAAGTGCCGCAACATCTATGATGCAGGTTTTCTTTTTGCATTTGAAAACCTACCTACTGGTTAGAAAACTTCAGAAGAATAAAGTCAGAAAGATAAACAGGGTGTTCAATCAGCATTAGAGAAATGTTGTATTCCCTGTATCTTTTTAATTTACATACATATGCTATCCAAGATGATTCCCAAACCCAGCTGTCTATCAGAATCACTTGAGAAATGGATGAAAATATAGATTCCAGAGCCATGTTCCTAGATATTCTGACTTTGCAGGCCTAAAGTAAGGCTAGGAATATGTGGTTTGCAACATTCCCTACATGATGATGGGCTATAGCCAGGTTTAGGTGCCTTTCAAATCCTACTGGTCCAAGGACCAGTTCTACTCAGTGGTATTTTCACTGTCACCCATTTTGATATTAATATCTTCTTCCTTTTATCAATTAGTGGTGACAGTAAACGATACTTTTAAAATGAAAGTCTTTACCTGACAGGATAAGAAGTTGGCATTCCTAATTTTCTTACTGAAATTTTATTAGTGTGTGATTCTAAAAGTCTGAGAGCTCTTACTTTAAGTTATTTCTCTACAAAATTCATCCTGAGAGCCAGGTGCCCCCATAAAATTCTGCTCACATAAAGCAGGTAGTCTGAAATGATAATCCTCTGGTCTAAGACAAGGAGATGTTTGGAAGGCTGGCATGACCTCTCAGCAAGAGCATTTGAACAGACAAAGTGTTGCAAAGTGTTGGTAGAACACACATGGACAATTTAGCACTGAGGGACACCCAGTGAAAATGTATGTCGATGGAATCTACAAGTGCCTAGTGATGAAGAATCGCAAAAGTCATACTTTCCTGAGTATCACCTGTGCACAAAACACTATTGGGAAAAACCACAAGAAAATGAATATATTATGATCTCTGTTCCCAAAGCATTTACAGTTATTCTGGAGGATATAAAATAACTTGGGTGAAAAAACACAACGACACAATCAAGGAAACAGGCTATGAGTTAAGAAAACAGGTTTGAGGTCCATGTAGCACTGGTAAAAACACTGGGGTGCCAGTGGGGGACCAAGGGGCACTAGAATGACCAGGACAGTTAGAGCAGAATCCAGTGAGGCTGTATGGAACAGGTAACTTCCCCTGATATTTTAAAGCGGAAGGGCAACAGGATCTGGTGTGGGGTGAGGTTACTCTAGGCCATGGACATTGGTTTGGCAATGGCCATTGGCTGGCTGAATGCAAGAGATGGGAAGTGAGTATGCCTGCTCAGAATGTGCAAGACATTCAAAACAGGCAGGCAAAAGGTTAGGTGCAATTGATGGAGGCTCCAAAATCAACCAGCTAACTTTGTAAGGTTGTCTCAAATACTAAAGAAGTATATTTTATAGGTGAGCAAGATCAGCATTTTAATGACCAAAATTAACTAGAAGCATATTACAAAGGCTGCATAGTGTGAACAAATAAAAATGGAAAACTGAAATAATTTTTCAAGCAATTCCGACTCAAACAGCCATCACGAGCCCAGTGGCTGAGAGGCATTTTTAAAGCTTGGCTCTCTGGCTTGGTGCATTCAATCCCTTTTGAGGGATTTAGGATTAATTAGGTAACACCAGCTCTCACCATGAAGCAGCCCCATTATGACCTTCAGTATTCTAGGAAGACTGCACCATGAACTTGACTTTACTTTCTACTACTTCTTTCTCACCAAAGGGAGTCATGAATTCTCATTCGATCTATGGTAACTCCTAACCATCTCTGGAATCCCTCCACTTCATCCACAGCTCTCACTGTCCCCCTCGCTGAAACAGCCTTCCTTCTGTCTGATCTTTCAGAACTTGGTCTTTCCCTCCTACCGCTCATTCTCCACCTGTCACAATTCATTCATTCACGCAACAAAAATCTACTGATTGTAAGTGGCTACCTTGTGCCAGACACTCTATGTACCTTCTTTGATATACAATTTCAATCACTCTGCTTTCCACCTGTCCCTACCCCATTTGCCTTAGCCATATAGAGCTTCTTTTGGCTTCTTAAACTAAGCTTTTTCTTTCCTGGCCATCACACTAGTGGGTCTCTGATTGGAATACTCTTCCTCCACTTTGTCTGGCTCAACCCTATTCATCCTCCAGGAAGCTTTCCTTGCCCTCCTTCCCACCCCCAAATCTACTTAGGCAACCTTTTCATGTGCTTCCCATGATATTCCCTGTTCACTGTATTTATACACGGCATTGCAATGAGCCATTTACTTGTCTCTACCCCAATAGGCTATAAATACCAAGACCAGGGACTAGATCAGTCTTTTTTGGTTACTGTATACCTAGCATCTGACACATCATAAGTGTTCTGGGAAGAATGAATGAATGCAATGAACTTACAATGATAGAACACAGCCACTCTACTTTCTCTTGTCACCAAAGACAGTCTACCTTTCAGGTGTCTGAATTCTCTGAACCATTTCTAAAGGGGCTCTGGCTTTACTCCACTTGTCTATCCAACCTATTGTCGTCAGTCATTCTCCAGGCATGTCTGATAGTGGGGGCCTGCAATTATGGATGAGGTACAGCAGAGGTGAAAATCAGGAAACAGAGCATAGGAAGAGAGTGAGTCCATAGCATGGGACTATTCATATTTCCTGGCATTTAGCTTGCTTCCTGGGCAGTAGAACTGGGGAAGTCCTCTTGCCTTCTTCACCTGGTAACCAAAAAGGCAACAAAGAGTCCACTTACCTTTGTCGGTTGCTCTGGTTGGGATGCTGCAGGTGCAGGTCTTGTTGGGTGGACTTTGACCCTTGCAGAGCTCCCTGCCGGTTTCCACATTCTTCGCCACACACTCTGAGTGTCTTGAAGAGACGCTGCCCACCAAAGTCACTATAGTCTATGTGAGAAAGAAGATGAGTCGGGAAACAAATCATTGTTTTCCCCTCATTCCCCCACCCTAGAGCCTTAAGTGCACTCACCCTTTGACCTGCCACAGATGAATTTCTCCGATTGCCCATGTAAAGAGATGTTTTATTGGCTATTTCATCTCCTCTTTTGTGAGTCACATATTCATATTCTTGGACTGTTTTTTTTCTGCTTGCATGTATTTTTCTTATCAATTTTTAAGAGCTCTCTGTATAGTACAGATATTAATCCTTATCTGTCATATTACTGACATATACTTTCTTCTAATCTACTATTTGTCTTGCAACTTTTGTGTGTGCTATCTTTTACCCTACATGGCATGTTTTTAAGTAATCAAACACAGGGTTTCTTGTCTTGGTTATAAACTCTTGCTTATAGGCAAATATAAAATTGTTCTACTATCTCTGTTGTTTTATTTTTTAAACTTACATCTTTAATCCATCTGGAATTTATTTTCATATATTGTGTGAGATAAGGGTCCAACTTTATTTTTATCCAGATGGTTAATCAGCTCTGTCATAACCATTTAGGAAACAAAACAAAAACAAAACAAAAAAATTCCTTTCCTACTGAACTGAAATACCATTTTTGTCATATATTAAATTACCGTATATCTGGAATCTATTTCTGAATTCTGCTGTTTCAGTTATCTATTGATCTACTTCTACTCCAATGTCATCAAGTTTTTACTACTATGACTAAATATATTTAACAACTGATAAGGCAAATCTCTCCTTATTTATCCTTATTTTCATAATATTCTTATAATTTTCCAGACATGATTCTTCCATAAAGTTTAAGAACATTTTGTTCAAGAGAAGTGAGGAGATTGAGTCTAACTGGAATTGTACTAGATATATGCATTAATTTTAGGAGAATTTATATCTTCATGATATTCAGTATTCTTATACAAACATATGATTTTTTTCACTTGTTTATATTTGGTCCAGTGTTCATTTAAAAGGGAATAGCTTGATTTCCTAGGTGTCAGCTCTGTATTTTTTATTGCTAGTTGCTAACATTATAGTTAAAGAAGGCGGCCTACGAAATCTACCTTTAAATTATTTCAAATTTTGTTTGTAGTTAAACATATGGTAAACATATGGTGGTGGGAGCTGGTGTGTGTGTTATGTGAGTGTGTATGTGTGCTGTGCGAGTGTGTGTGTATGTGTGTGTGTACACAAGGGAACACAAAAAGAAAATCTTGAAATTTCCCCAAAGCAACTTTTACTGCAATAAATTATCTAAAGGAACAAGGCAGCTGGTTCTGTTGAAAAGGAAAATTAAAACAATTAATAAGTTAATGGCTAACCCTTTTTGTATCAGGTGCATAAAGGGGATCTGGTAGGAATGTGGACTAAGCATTAGGAAGCTGGGAGCAGAAAAAGTGGTAACCCTATGACCCAGGATGAAGAGCTACAGTTCCAGACAGTCTGGAAGGTGTCCATTTTCTGTTACACTTCTGACCTCTGCCCAAGACTTTATGCATGGCCACTTCAGAGTCTGCTTTCTTTTGTCCTCTAATAAGCTTGCTAAATCTATTCTGGCCTTGGGGTCACTCCCATCTTTCTGTTTTCAAAGAATTCTGTTGTTGGGCCACAGAATCATGCTGGAAGAAGGCAAATTCTTACAGTCTAGCCTGCAAGAACTGAAGTCCACCTGCCTCTAGGGACTTGGGCACAGTAATGGACCCCAAACCATTCCCAAGATATTTGTGTGATTCCTACCTAGCTCATCTTCATCTTCCACTGCTGAACTCTCATTTATTCACCTTCTTCAACTCACCATTTATATCTGTACCGCACATCTCAGCACATGATCACATCATATATTATCCTGTATACATGTGTCTTAAATGTATTTCATTGTTCAAACATTGTAACAAAAGTATTAGAATGTTTTTTTAATCCTTTTTTTCACTAGCTGTTTAAAAATTTCCACATTTCCTTCTAGTGCTCACATAGTTTTTACATACCTGTAATTGTTGCATTTAATTCCATAAATATTTATAAAGCCCTTAATATGTGCTAAGTTAGTGAATACTTTAGTTAACCAAACAACTATAGTCCTTGCCTTCATAGAGCTTATAGTCAGTCTTAGCATGGAAAAGTCCACTAGACTAAAACTGGAGGGCCACATGGCATTAAGAAGTGACAGAAGCCTGGGCTAGGATGGTACAGTGGAAGTGGAAAAAAATGGACAGATTCAAGATGCCCTTTAGAGATGGCATACAGCAGGGCTGAAAGTGTACAGGGAGGATTTGGGTGAGCAAAAGGATGGAGGTTCCATGTACTGTGATGGAACACACTGAGGGAGAGGCTGTTTTGGGGTAGAAAATTCAAGATTTCAATTTTGGACATGTTTAGTTCAAGATACTTGTGTGATAAGAGGGTATGGGCCTGGAGCTCAGAGTAGCGATTTGGGCTGGAAATAGCGATTTGGGGGCTATAAATATACAGATGATATATAAAACTACAGGAGTGGATAAGATTGTCTATGGACAGAGTAGAGAGTCAGAAGAAAGGAAGAGATAGAATTGGGTCTGAAACAGCTCTAATATTTAGAGTTAAGGGGAGGAGGAGGCAGCAAGTGAGGTTGAGACATGGCCAAAGAGAGGAGGAGAGCTTGGAGAGGGTGTGCACCAGAAGACAGGGTTTCGAGAGTGCAGCCAGTTGGCCTGGTAATATGCAGACTTACAGCACCTGCTGGGATGGCTACATGGAGTTCATGCCTGGCTGGTTTCAGAGGGAAAAGAGGAGCAAAAGCCCGTTTGCAATTGATCTGAAAATACGAGACCGCAAGTGTTTTTCAACTGCAGTGTAATGAGAGGTTAGCCAGGGAAATGAAGGTATGTTTGCATGATCTGAGGTTCCAGGTGAGTATGGTTAAAAAGCTGAAGGCTTGGCTTAATAAATCCAACATGGGAATCCTTAGCAGGTTGGTAGTTCTGATAAGGAAGGAATGAAAACACAAAGGATCAGGTAAAGATAGAAAGTTTGAGTATCAATTAGCTAGTAATGTCCATGAGGCCAAAGAACTTCCTGCTGAATTACATTCCACTGGGTCAACAACCAACATGCTTTATTTTACTTGACCATTCCCCTTATTACCAAACAGTTCCATTATTTCCAGGTTTCTAATTCTATAAATGCTACTGTTTTAGCATCTGTATGCTTATGTTTTTCTCCTCTCAAGTTATTTCTTCAGAATTCTAAGCCTGGTATTACTGCTTAAAACAGAATGAATATATTTATGACTTCTGAAACATATTGCCAAATTGCTTTCTAAAAAGATTGTGCTAATTGGCATTGCTAACACTAGGTGTTAGCATATCTTATTATCACTTTAATTTGTATTTATCTGATAGCTGGTGAAGTTGAACATATTATATTGCCATATCTATGTCTAACTCTCTAAACCTCTTCCTGTGAGAATATGTGCTTTTGCCCACTTACTTTTTGGTGTCTTGATGTTTTTATTTTTAATTTCTCCTAACTTTAATATCTTGCAATTAATATTTTACCTGTTGCAAATGTTTTCCTGAAGTATATGCTTTAGTTATCTCTTATTTTTGGTTTAATAGATTTCTTAAAGTCAGTCAAATACATGAATACTTTTCTCTTGTTATTACAAACTACATGGCTTCAAACCTAAGAAAATTATAATTCCAAATTATCTGATGTTCAATTCCATTTGTTGTTTTTCTGTGTCAGCTTTTCATATAAATTTCTTAATTAGCCTAAATTTTATTTTTCTATTTAATGTAAAATGTGAATTATATTATTGTTCCATATTGTAAGGCAGTTATCTCAGCGCCTTTATGAAATAATGATTTTGTTTTCTCTTATTTTATGATATTTGATCTTTAAATTTTTTACATCTATTTCTGAGATTTCTACTCTATTCCATGAATCTATATTCCTATTTTTAAACAGAATCATGGGCTGAATTATCGTCAGTATACTTAGGTTTATAATCATTCGGAAATGGTCTTGCTTAAATAATTTTCTTTTTCAAAATGTATTTGGATATTCTTTTATTTTTCAATTTCAGTTGGCACATTGTATTTGTTTCAGGTATACAACATTTACTTAACTCACAAAGTGATCACACCAACAAATAATTCCAGAGGAATTTCATATTAATTTTGAGACATAGCCTATTCAAATATTCACTGGGATTGCATGAAATCTAGAAAATAGATTGAGCAAGATGTGACATTTTTATAATATCTTCCCACCAAGAAACATAGTATGTGTCTGGATATATTCAAGAAGTTTTTCATAGCTGCCAAGAAATATCTTGTGTGCTGCTTTTTATTTTTATTTATGCTTATGCTTTTAATTGATAAGGTTTCCATATCATTAATTATAAATAGCCTCAATAGGCCACCACCCCACCTTCTAACTACTATTAGAAAAAAGTTGCAAAACCAAAATTACTACTTTGGCAGCTGTCTTCAATATGTATCTCCTGGTTAAAATAATTTTAAAATATAGAAGGTATATGATGAGGACCTTGTTCTTTGTTTTTAAAGATTATACCTGAGTATTTCTGTTGTTTTTAATGAATGGGATCTTTTATTAATAGAAATTAAAAGTTTGTTTCATCTTACATGTAGTAAGGTTATTAATATTTGAATTTTATTGAACACATACCACTTCATTCTACTTTTATTAATTTGAAATTATAAAAGCTAACGTATTTAGATGTTGCAGATATACAACCACTTAAGAGTGACAAATGATATTTTCATCTATTCCATTCCAATAATTATTTCTACTGTTTCTTGTATTACTGGACTGGACAGAATGTGTTGAATAAATTTTTTTATATATATATCAGCGATGGTAAAGTTCCTTGTTTTTGTTTGGACTTGTAAAAAAATGTTTCTAGTGACTCTCTTTTAAAAACTATGTTGTTTGTAGGAAATAATTCACTCCTACATCTTTTTGTTTTAGTCAGTATAAGCCATTTTTACTGAATGTTAAAAATTTCCTCATAGGTATACACGAATATAAATTTTACATAATGAAAAAATTGGGCCCATGCCATACATCCTTTTTTGTGTTTGTCTGTGTATGTGAGAATTTCATTTTTCTTCTTTTTTTACTTGTCTATGTCTTCCCTCTTCACCAAATCAGTAATTCCATCAGGGGAGTCCATATTTACAACTTAGTATGAATTTTTCTATATTTTATCCAATCTCAAATAATCATGGACAAATACATATAAACATATATAAGGACTTTTTTGATTAATAAAAGATCATGCTATACATACTTCTCTGTACCTTGCTGGTTTTACTCAACAAAACCCCATGGAAATCCCTCCAAGACAACTGGAATTGCTGTAATTATTTTTTAAAATGCCGATCCTAACAAGGATGAAAACATACTATTTTCTAATTGTTTTGTGTAAAGAGACTAAGCTTCTTGGGAACAGAGTCTCTGCATTATATGTGGAGAGTGTTCTGTACCTAGAAAGCTAATAGAATGTAGAAGGTATATGATGGGAGGTTCACAAACACTCTATGAACCGAGCTGATACGTAGAACTGAGGAAAACCACAAACTGCCATGTCTGCAGGTCAAGGTCATGTATCATTTAGATAAAGATCTGAAACTTCCAGGTAAGTCATATAGAGGACCATAAAAACAGTAATATTTTTGTAATAACACGACCAAGAGATGGAATCAACATTATTAAAATAATCAGTCCTAAATTGGCTTCAAAGACTAGCTTTACTAAAATTGCTAAATTCTTATCTCTTTTACCTTGACAGCGATGGTAAGCTGGAGTAAACTAATGTGGGGGAAGACTCTTGAGGGATTAGGGTAAACCACAGTAGAACTCAGGGTGGGCAGGAAAGCACTGGTGGTTATTTGGGTGGTAAACATTTTTTGTAATGTTCTAGACTAGATATAAACGGTGGTTAATTTATGCTAGAGAACCCAAATATAGGTAAGTAAATTATGTAAGCAGCCTTTGGACTTAATGAACAAGTTACTTTCCCTCACTATATTTAACTGAATTATTACCCTTAAAATTTTCAAAATGATAAAAGAAAAAATCTTGCCTAGTCTTAACCACTTATCAGAGTTCTGCGTGTATTCAAGGATCACGGTATTTTCTATCCTTCCCTATCAGCACCAAAGTCAACTATTTTTCAGACTGATAAGAGAAATAAAAATTTGGCCATATCTATGCTTAGATGCCTAAGTATCTTTTTCACAGAATCTACCCCCTCTTGACACATGCCTGACAGAGGTTTAGATGGTTTTGAAAGTCTCCCCTCCACACACCCAGGAAGACAATAGAGAGTGACAATAGCCAAATAACCTTAAATCCTTGAGTCCTGATAATTATGACTTGAAAGCTTGGTTCTTTTATTATTTATCACTCATGAAATGTTCTGGCTTTCTTTTATTAAATGTTAAATCATCTTAAGTGGTATGGTTGTTGCTATTTGAAATGGCAAAGTGTAAGAGACAAGAAAAAGTGGTCCATTTCCTTGTTAATGTGGCATTCAAATAAAACAGCAAGATCAACAGGCAGGTCAACTGGTTGCTGATGGAGATTCTGTACCATTATTCATAATACAAGAGCCATAATTAGGGATCAAATGTCTCTTTCCAGTACCACTGAGACAGCAAGGCAGGAATTTCATTTTCCCATAGGGCGTGGTTAGCATGTAAATCAGAAAATGCTTGAATAAGCTCATTTCCTTCTCTCATCCAATGACAGGGCTGACATGATGCCAATGGTAGTACTGCCAGAGCAGGAGTCCATTGGCTTTCTTTCGAAGGGACCCCACTTTCAACAGACACTGCTCACATTGTTTTCTCTTCCCTCTACCAATACTTTTTGAACTCATCTTCATAAGACAGTTGTCAGGAGAGGCCTGAACACATTAGGAAAAGGAGCCATCAAACAAAACAAAATTCTATGCTTCAGCCACATTTAAGGCATCTTGTTGACCATGAGCCTGAGTTTCTTTTTTCTTTATTATTTTAATTAATGTTTTTCTACTACACTAAAAGTCCACCTTTAAATTCAACTATGGAGGGTCATCTGCAGCTCCACAAGGTGAATGACTCCATGAGGGCAGGCCACAGCATGTGTCTCTGCTATATCCCTCGTACACTGTAGAGTGTAGGGAATCTGGGAGGCACTCAATGTTAGTTAACTAAATGAAAGACTCTCCTGACTAAGTTTATTTGAGTGCTAAGATATTTTACATACAAAAGGAAGTTAGCACAAGTATGCAAAATGAGACAACATGACAGAGACAAATAAAAATCTTTTCTCTTACCTTATCTTTACTTCTTTGAGATATGTGAATTTGAGGGCACTGTTTAGCTCCTGATAAAATATCCACCCAGTTTTCTGAGTTCTCTGAATGTACACAATCATCTTTAAAAGTACACCTATTAACAACAACAACAAAAAGTCAACAAAACAGCAACCCCACACATGCGTTAGTTAAAACTTTCTCATACTGGCTTCACTACAAAATGCCAGGCTTTGTACAGTGGGTTATTGATTTTGAACAAGGACAGGAACAAGATGCTAAAACCATGAAAATTAACAGGAAAACAGCAGAGCATTTTCCCCCATCATATCTCGGAGCAGTGAACAAATGCAGACAACAGGCTGAACTTAGACTCCTGGGGAATCTTTCAAGATGACATAGCCAAATACATTGTAAGTGCATCCTCTCATGGATTCTGAAATTAAAGAGCTCCTTTCTAGAAAAACCCAGCAGAGAAGAGCTCAAGAAAAGGTTTCTGTACTATATACATTTTAGATTTGCAATTTATTCTCAGAATATTAATGTATTATTATTTTTTGAAAGCTATTTTGTACTTTACAATATGATAATTAAACAAAAATATGTCAAGAGCAGATCTTCCCAATAATTTGATAAGACATTACCAAACTATCTGCTACATAACATTATTTCTACAGATAACAGCAAATTATATCAAAAGATATAGGTAAAATACTTCCCAGGGCCACTTTCCTAAGTCAGCCAGCTCAGAGATGTCCCAAATAAATCAAGCTGTGGCCAAGGCAAACTGTTTCGATAAACATGATCAGAAGCTGAGTGGTGAGATCACTGGTTTGCTTGATGTCTTGGTTACTCTCGGTCATGCTAATTGGGGAACTCTTGCCTCACCAGAAGGGCTGCCAACCCGACAAGAAGAATGAACACCAAGTGCCATGTTATTTTCAAATGGTGTTAGACTCTGCAGATATTTCATTGAATAATATCAAGGAAAGAACAAAACATCTTTGTTATCTACGCTTCTTCAAGGCCTACAGTTAAAATGAAGGGTTAGGGAAAAGCAGTGACAGTGAGTTTTAAAAGAAACTGAAAATTCATGAATCATGAGATTGAAAGCAACCAAATGATAACTGCATTCAGCTGTGGGGAGTCCCTGAGAGGATCTAAGGAGAATGAGATGTGGGCCCAAATAGTGTATCTGACATGCCTAGACATTTCCGAAGTGTTTTATTCCTTCTTTCACTTCTCTCTCTCTCTCTCTTTTGTAATTCTTAAGAATTTAGGCCCCGTGGCTTCATTTGAGCTCTGTGCTAATTTGAATATGACAAAAATAGAACAGGAAGCCTGTGAGTTTCATTAAACATCATCCTGAGCACAATATTCTCAGCATGTCATGATATTCTGACATTTTGGGGAACCCTGCTTACTTACAGTGAGCACATCAGTGTCTGAACTCCCCTATATCTGTGTTATTTCCTTTTCCAACATCATGACCATAGGGATTTTCATCAGCAATTCTCCAAAGCCATAAATTTATCTGACCCTTGATGGCTAGCTCATTCGTCATGGACATTAAATTCAAATTAAACCACCTCTCAATGTCACAGGGAGTTTACAATGGAGGAACAAGTACCACTGGATGGAAAAACAGAGAATGACAAGGCTGGTTCCTAATTCTGAAATTGAAAGAGATATGACTGTCAAAAACTACCTGCCTCTTGTGGGTACTCTAGTTTGTATAAGGCACTTCTTCTGCCTATAAGGAAAAAAAAAGTCAGTCTTACAGAGATTAGAGTACAAATATTTTTGTAGGCTCTTAATGCTGCCTTGGAGTCAAGGCCTAAGGCTGCCAAAAAAACAAGTGTAAAATATTTCATACAAACAGTACTACAATTTGCCAATTTGTAGGCAGAAAACAGTAGGGCCACTGAGTTATTACTCCCTTTTCTGAACTCCTATAGCATTTCCTGTTGGAACCACACGTTTTGGTATTTAATCATATGCTGCTTTGAATTACAACTTAACTGTTTCATATGTCTATGTCTTTTCTCCCCAAGTAAGCTCTAAGCTCCTCAAAGGAAGAGAGAATGTCTTTAATATTTCTTCAGCAAATCCCTCAGTGTCTGGCAGCACAATATGCAAATACTAGGGTTTCAATAAATTTTTTGAATGAATGGATGAAATATGAAATCTCGGTAGGTCCTTTCTGTTGGTGATTTTTCTTTCTATGATTTATGTCTGACTCCTACTTACAGTAAAGAGACTATTTTTAACGTACACTAGAAGATCACATCTTGTGTCAAGAGGGAACAAGTTACAAGTTGAAGATTTTAGTTTATCTTTTGTAAAAAGTAAATAAATAAAAATAAAATAATAAAATAAAAAGATATAATGAATGATTCATTTCCTATCGCGTATTAGGTAAAAACAAAATTTAACCACATTAAGCAACTAAATGTGAATTCATTGTTTATAAAACACCTCAGAAATTTCTAAACTCCCATTCCTTGCTTCTTACCAGTTAAAATATAAAAAAGCAAACTGCAGCACCAAGAATATATAACCAGATGGTCAGCCAACAACAGTGTCTTATAACTGCTCCAATATTGCAGATTATAAAATGTTCATGACAACACATTACCCACACATTCAAATTTTTAAGGAGGGGGAGCAGATCTTAGCGTTTCCACATTTTAATAATCAAAACCAGTCACTTTGAAATGATCCCTTTTGAAAGCCATCCCTCTTAGTCCTATGTATGAACAAAAGCAATGATCAAGTGCATACTTAAGCCACTGCCCAAATAAAAGTAAAATCTCATTGTCTGAACATGAAGCTTGGTGAGGCTGATCCTCCATGAGGCACTCTCAGACAGACTGATTTCTTAACTGGCTCCATTTCACTTTCTTCAGGCCACAGGGAGAAGAGAAGGGAAATTGGATTCGGGTTAGGATGAGCGCATTCTGGAGAAAACGGCAGAGATAGATTTGCTTTTTCTGTATGCGATTGCTGTTGCCCCACCCGCTACTGAGAGTCTATCCAAAAGTCCTAAGATTCCCAATCAGTATTTTATTTTTCTAATAGCTTTATTCTGTGAGATCACATACCTACATGGTAAGGCCAATGTGCATCACTAGCTTTTTTGCAAATTAGGAAATAAAGCCAGCTCAAATGCAATGGACAAACCACCTGAAGGGGGGAAAAAAACCCCAAAACCAAAAAGTTAATTAAAAGACAAACTTTCCTTGGTGATAAACCTTGTATGTGGAAACAACTTAGTGAATGAAACTATTTCAGAAGGCCTGTACTTATTAATTTGCTATAAAATCTGCTGTTTAATTACTCAAAATAATAAGAGTTTGATACTGCTGTTCAACTATTTACGTTTGTGGAACACCCCTAACTAATGATAAAGTATATTCAAAACCTACCCAGGCCCCAACTCAGGAACAGGGAGATTCCAGATACTTGTTTCTAAGTTTGTCATTTTGGATTCATAAAGTATTTTCATACAATGAGTTTGCTTCCTGAGTTTATGGAAATCTGTCTAAACCCTAAAATCCTCAGGTATCGACCTCATCATACACCTGCACAGAGGAAACACTGCCCTGTGCCAGGCTCTGGTCTGAGTGTTCATAGTTAGTACTTCCCCATTAGTCCTCACATGACCTCTTTCTACAGGGATGAAACAAAGGCCCCATGAAGTGCAATAATATTCCAAGGTCACACCACCACAAATGGCCAGTCTGGCTTCAGAGCCACACACTTGGTCACTTCAGCTGCATGGCTTCCTGGGAGCCCTAACTGCCATGTAAAAAGGTACACAAGGACAATGGCATTCAGAGTTTCTCTTAGCTTCCTGGGGCCTCAACAGTGGTTGGAGGGTGGGGCTGGGGGCTGGACCAGTCTGTGGCAACAGAGACGGGGAACCAAGGAGCAGAGAATAGAGAAAATAAGGCAGAGTCTCTAAGATGAAAAAGGTAGCAAGGATTTGGGAAGAGTAGGGATTCTGAGAGGCCTCTAACTTTCATTGATCACCAGCTCTGAATATAGGATATCCAAGTATAGGTTAAAATTCCAGGAGGCCCCCAACTTATAAATCTACTGTGTTCCAAAAACTTTGCTTGCAAACCATCTGTTTGTAATATGGAATACGCTTTTCTCCCCATAGAAATAATGTTATAAATAGAGCTTAGGTTTCCAGGTTCATCCACAAAATGCATTTACCCATAATGTTACTTCAATACTATATATTTGCAATAAAAGAGTAGCAGAAAACAATGAGACTGCAGCCATTTGCATTATATAGCAGTTTTTCTCCTTATTTGTGTTTCAGCTCAGCTGGTAGTCTGGGAACAGTGCCCAGCTGGATCGACTTTTAAATTTATTATTATAGTATCGTATTTATACAGAATTTCTATTTTTTAATGGGTATGGCTTAAATTATTAATTGTTTTCATGCCAACACAAAGAACAGGGAGACCCACCTCTGAAAAGAGCTGAAGTTTCCGGGCAGGTGAAATACCGATGGGTCAGGGGACCTTGGGATTCTGACTATTAGGCTAGAATCTCTCAGTAAAAATTTACTACTTACTCAACCTTGAAATAGAAACTCTGAACTTAAAAAGGTAACTTCTACTTCATGCCCCTCAAATTTCATCAGCATCCCCTAATCTAATTGTTCCTGGGGCGGACAGTCCCTGAAGGAAACTGATAACTAAATATCAGGTAATTGGCTTGAATGTGAGGGCTGGTGTAACCTGTTCCAAAGATTCTATGTTGATATAATATCAGAAAACTTTTAGCAAGGAAACAATCCAGCCTCTCTCTTAGGGAACAGGATATTGTGTCCATGCTGCGGGAGGTTTAGTTATAAGAGCATCTCAAGGTCATCTGCTAAGTGATTTGAAACAGAAGTCTGTATTTTTAGGAAAGGCACAGAGCCCAGGGGTGGGGCCAGATGATTCCCAGAATCAGAGGATGTTCACTAATGTTGTCAGTCCATGTGGTGAAGAAACCAAACTTGAATAGAAGAGAATAGGAAGTCACTGTGACAAACTAACTCTGAAGTCATGGCCTCCAGAGTCTGGAAAAGAGAATGCCCAAATATCAGACCAAAATAAATGCTGGGAAAGCTGAAAAATTGGATCTTCATCACGGAAGCTGAAAGTCAATCTACATGATAAAATTATACTAATAACAGAGGCAATTTAGGTTTAGCTTTTGTTTTTTTGGTTTTTGTTTTTGTTTTTTGTTTTATTTTGTTTTTTAAGCAAAAACATCTAACGTGCCAGGCAACATTTTTTCAAGTGATTGGGTTCATCTACTCTTCACAGCAAATCTATGAGTAAGGACGACAATTGTCCCTGCTTTGCTGATGGGAGAAACTAAGGCATCGAAAGCTCCAAATTGCTTCCTCAAGGTCATAGAATGAGTAAATAGAGCGGCTCAGATACAAAACCTGGCAGTGTAGCTTCCAAGTCCATGGTCTCATCTACTACCCTAAGTTGCCTCTCACAGGAGTTAACACCTATTGAGCCTTTCCCATGAGCCAGACCTTCTTCCTAGGGCTTCCTAGGAATCAACTCATGGATCCTCATAACTTTTTCTCCATGAAGGGAAATTTCAGACACGAGGAAACTGAGGAGCACAGAGCTTAGACGATATGGTGTGAATCTTAGCAGTCTGACACTGGTGTCCATACTTTCATGACTGTGTCAAATTCTTCAACATGATAAATGCCATGATAAAAGTTAATAGGTCTTCTCAGAGCACAAGACATAGGAAAATATAGTTTTTATTTCATTTCTCAGCATTTCTCAAAGTGTATTCTTCAGATCGTTTTGGGTGTGGTAAGGGTTCCATTGCTGAGAAGTTTGGGAAACACTAGCTAAACACACTTCTCTGCTGCAGGATTTCTCAGAGCCTTGGATATGCTGTGTGCTTTGTGACTTTCCAAGACAGGAATGAAAGATGCACCATCTTCCAACTTTTCGATGGAGGGTCAGAAGTTCTGATCATGCACATTGGGAAACACTGCCTGATCTTGGTTAATGAGCAGTAATCCAAATGGCGGTCAAACTAGAAAACTTTGAGTCTTCTTTGGCCTTTTCACAACTGTCATACTCAATTGACTGTGACCTACTAATTCTAAGCATCACTCCATGCTATCTCCTGCATTCCACCCTCACCCATCACCTCTCACCTGGACTCCTCCAACAGTCTTCTGGTTGGTCTCCCTCCTTCTCACCTCCAGTGGCTCCAATCAGCCTCCACACACATCTCTAAAGCACAAAACTGATTATACCACTTCCTACTGAAAAACCTTCAACAGCATCCTTTTGCCTACACAAAATTCCACCTATGTGCTCGCTTTTCATGACATGGAACCTAGAACACTTGTTTCCACACTCCTCTTTACCCTGTCACTATGATCCAGCCCCTACTTTCTCTCTAAATACATCCTCAGGTAATTGTGTGTTGGTGAGTGTGTCGCTCTATTTAGCCTGCAAGCTCCTAAAAACACGAATCCCTAATATCTAGTACATCATGCCTCACAGAGAGCAGTTATTTGATAAATACATGTAGTGCAAACATCCCCAGCTCTTCCTAGCATATGCTGTTCCTACAGCCCAGATGTCCTGGGGCCTGCAATCCTTGTTAAGATTGTGTTCTTCGTTCAATCTAGTTCAATGTCGCCTCCTCCATGATGTCTGTCCAGCCTCTAGGCAAAGCAGTCACTCCCTCCTCTGTGTCCCCATGGCACCTTACACATGCTCCTGGTACAAATGCCACATTGCATTAGTTGTCAATTGCCTTCCTCTCTGACTAGACTGTAAGTCGCCCAAGGGAAAGGCCCCTCCAGAATCTGCTACCATATCTGGCATTCATTTTGAAAATATTTACTCAGTGCCCACTGGACACCAAACATTGTTGTAGGCACTGGGGACACATCAGTGTATAAGCCAGTTAAAGTCCCCCTCTTAATGAATTTACTTTCTAGTGAGGGACACAGACAGAAACCAAATAAGCAGACAATAATTTAAAATAATTTCAAATTGAGCTATGTCTTCTACAGAAACCAAAAATATAGCATGGAGGAACTACTTTAGATAGGCTGGTCAAGGAAGATGGCATTTCAGCTTGGGGCTCATGGATGAAAATGATCGAGCCACATCAAAAGTAGTGGGAACAGCATATCAGGCAGAAGGAACAACAGGTGCCAAAGCCCTGAATTCACAAAAGTTTCATTGTTGCAAAGAACTCATTAAAGACCAGACTGGCTAAAACTCAGTGAAGGAAGGGGAGCATGGTTCTGTCAATGACAAGCTGGTGACCTTGGGCAAGCCACGTGTCCTCTCCGTATGTTAGACATTATTAGATATAAAAATGCAGATACTATTAGGTTCTACCTCATGGAGTTGTTATAAAAACATATACCTATTTAACTGAGGCTTACTATAAATAGTAGTCATTGTTATATTTATTACACAGGCAAGTGAAACAGAATTTAGATAAAAATTTGGATAATATAAGTCAAACAAACACAAACCAGTAGTGATGAGATGGATTTGGGCACTCAGGTGAACCAGACGGTCGGTTTGCTCACACACACCAGGTCAGTGTTCAGCATGCCTTTTCTATGTATGGAGGCAGACACAATTCAAGGCTTCTTGGGAGATTCTTAATAACCTTCCTTCTTCCCAAGACTAAAGGGTTCTCTGGGGTCTCTCCACACTTCAAGCACCAGCTGTGAGAGCACTTATCACGCGTAATGAAATGATTTGTTTGGTGTCTACTTCCCATAGGAACCTGTGAGCTTCTCCAGGGCAGAGCCTTGCTCATCTTTGTTTCCCCTGGGGCCTGGTACAGGGTCTGGCCCGTGGCTGGTCTTCGACAAGCCTTCGCTAAATTGGATTAAGAATTAAATTTTAAAGTGACTAAATTCTTGTCTATGTCTCCATGATACCAGCATAAGTTGTTCCATTGATTTCTGGATTGCCCTGTTAACTGGAGCAATGGAAAACCAGCCTTTGTCTTAAAATGTTGAGCTATTTAGCACACAGAAAACACATTTACAGACTGAAACATACACAAAAAGGATTTGTGGCCTTCACCCCATGTGGTTCTTTTGTGGGTGATGACTGTACTAAAAGTTGGCATTTTTATTTCCAAATGGAAACCATGAACTGGAGAATTTAAGTGAGGCATTTAAAAAATATAGGTAGCATGGAAGTAAAAATGGCAAAATGATACCTTTTGAGTCGGGAAGATCTGGGTTCAAAGCTGCTCTCCCACACATTCTCCGTGTAACTGGGAGCATATTCCCTAGTCCCTCTGGGCCTCAGTTTCCCCACCATTAAACAGGTGGCAATAACAACCCCGTCTTTCTGAAAGCAATATTGAAAATAATGCTTGGCATGTCAGAAATGGTCCACTCTTGATACAGCAGAATACAAGCATCCAAACATTATAAAATGTTACAAAAGAAAGAAAGAAAGAAAGAAAGAAAGAAAGAAAGAAAGAAAGAAAGAAAGAAAGAAAGAAAGAAAGAAAGAAAGAAAGAAAGAAAGACTGGCATGAAGGCTTCCAATAAAGATCTGAACATTATGTTTGAAAGTGGAGGAATTGCTGGAAACAGAACAAATACGAGGTCACAAAGACAAGTGAAAACATTTGAGGAATTTAAAGCCAATCAATATATACTTATGAAAGTGCCTGCTGTCTGAGATAAGGTCATTTCAAAAAAATCCATTCCATTAAAACATATATTTACTAAAAGAGGTGTTCCTAATGGTACTTGTTCCAAGTCAGAGAACATCGATTGAAGAGATGGCACAGATAAGCAATTTGGATGCTGAGGTTGGAGGACCTCAGTGGCCTGCTCTCCCAAACAAAACCGGCTTCTGTGTAAGGTGAGCCTTCTCCCTGTGCTAGCCACTGTCAACGGTCAGGATGCCAAGGGTGGACATGTGGTTCTTAATGGTTTTTTTCCCCTCTTTACCTTTTGCTCTGAAATAAGTAGGATTTATTCACAACTCCTCCGACAGCTAATGAAGATGGCAGAGAACCCAGGGGATTTAGGTTCAACCAAGACCCCTCTCCAGTGTTAGAAGGCCCCCGAAACTCTTCTAGCATTCTCGGTAACCCAGATGCATGGTTCAGCCTCTGTCAGGGTAATTCAGTAATGCCCAAGGCACGAATAACATATTCCTCTTTGCTCCCCACTGCTTCCACCCCACAGACAGTTGTCCTACTTGCTTCTACACAATTAGTCGGCACAATGGGGTCCTCATACGAGAAGGAGGGGCTGCCCCCAAATCCCATTATTATCATTATTGCTGTCATTAGAGCTGCACTGGACCATAAAGGAGTGTCACTGCACAGACTTCAAACACAAGGACACATCCCAGATTGGAAGGAAAGGAGAAACGAATGTAGAATTAGAACAATCATCTGTTGTAAATTGTTTTCCTGGCCACTCAGCTAGATGTGGCCATATCCTATGAAAGGAGACGTCCTCACAGCTGAATGCACTCCTTCAGGTATTGGCTCAGATGCCCCCTTCTCAGTGAGGCCTTCCAGGACCTCACTGATTTAAACTGCAACCTCTCCTGCCTCAGAGTTAGCACTCCCTAGCCCCTCTTCTGCTTTACTTTTCTTCATGATATGGATCACCACTTCATATGCTATTTATTTCCTTCTTTACTTTTAGACTGTCCATCTTCCCTCGTGTGGTAGGCTGAATAATATTTCCTCCCAAGTTCCCGTCCATCCAGAACTTCAGAATGTGACCTTATTTGTACATGGGACCCTTGCAGATAATTAGTTAAGATTCTCCAGACGAAATCATCCTGGATTTAAGATGTCCAATATCTGGTACTTTGATAAGAGAAAGGAGAGGGATATTTGGACACACAAGGAGTAAGGGCCATGTAAAGACAGAGCAGAGGTTGAAGATACGCTACCACAAGCCAAGAAACACCAGGAGCACCTAGAAGCTGGAGGAAGAGAGGAAGGATTCTCCCCGAGAGTCTTCAGAGGGAACATGGCCTTGCTGATGTCCTAATTTTGGAGTTCTAGCCTCTAGAACTTTCAAAGACTAACTCTATGTTGTTTCAAGCCACCAAGTTTGAGGTCATCTGTCATGGTAGCCCTAGAAAACTAATGTACCTCCCGAGAGGGACCCCACGAAGGCAAGGATTCAGACCCATATTGTTCACCACCAGAGAATCCTAGTGCTTAGAACAGTGTCTGACACATACTAGGTGCTCAATGAAGATTCATTACGTGAATGTGTGAATGCTCAAACTTTCACAGTGGGTTTCTGTAACTTGGGTTGACCCTGAGTCCCATCGCCTTTCTTATGCATAATCAGGCATCCATGAAGGGTCTATTTGAACCAGGTTGTCCCTTCGCCTCTCATTGCCATGAAGGATAGTGTCTCTTTCTTGTTTCTTTTCCATTTAGCTATAGAAGTAGGCAAAGGTACTGGTTTGGGAGTTAAAGCTAAGCCTAGATTTGAAACCTGGTTATACTACTTGTGCAGCCTGTGGTAGGCAGAATAATGGCCCCTGAAGATATCCATGCCTTAATTGCTGGTAATTTGACTATGTTACCTTAAATGGCAAAAACGACTTTCCAAGTATTATTAAGGGTCTCAAAATGGGGAGATTAGTTTGGATTATCTATGTGAACCCAAAGTACTCACAAGGGTCCCTAGAGGAGCCAGGAGGGTCAGAGAAGGAGATGTGATGACAGACACAGAGTTCAGAGCCAAAGATGCTACAATGCTGGCTGTGAAGATTCAAGGAGGAAACATGAGCCAAGGAATATAGGCTGCCTCCAAAAGCTAGAAAAGGCAAACAAATGAATTCTCATTCCTTTTACCACCTTGATTTTAGCCCAATAAACCCCACCGCAGACTTCTGATCTCTAGAACTGTAAGATAATCAATGTATGTTGCTTTTAGCTGCCAAGGTTGTGGTAATTTGTTACAGCGGCAGTAGGAAATGAATGCAAAACCAAGGCTGTTTTCTCATCTCTAACAGTACTTACTTCACAGGGTACCAGGAGTTCTAAATGGAACATGGCGTGAAGGTGCAGGGCACAGTATCTGGTGTAGGATAAGCACATTCTCCTCCGTGTACAAAGACTCTGTCTTCTGGCTGGGCTTGGGCTCAAGGCAGGCTTCCTAAGGGAGGGCCACTGCAATTGCATTCTGAAGAATAAATGGGGGCCCCCTGATGTCCTCCTCTAATGAAAAGCCCTCAATGGCCTTCCCTGCTGCACACTGCCCACCTCTCATGCTGGCAATCTGTACTAAGTAACTCAGGCTTCAGAGAAAGCTGGCTACAGGTTACCACGCCCATGGGTTGTCTTAGTCAAATTTTAGGGCAACAACAGCCCATAGCCCTTTGGGTTAATGAATGGCCCTGGGAAGAAATGTCTCTTGGATGACAGAGAAAGGCAAACCTCAAGACAGGAGGGCAACGCAAGGAACTGGATGTGTCCATAAGCAAGTCATTTAACTCATTTTGTTATTCTGAAGCACGAATATGTTTAGTGTTTAAATTTCAGTTTTCTGTGTTCAAACTCTCCTTTTATGATTGCCAGCCCTTTCAGAAAGCCTTATGGGGGACTGGCCACTGAGCCCTATTGTTAGGTCAAATTGAGAGACAATCTTGTTCTCAGTCTTGTGTGTAGAACAGCCTCCCAGCAGCCAAAGACCTAAAAACTGCTTCCAAGGGCTGCCTGAAGGTCTTCCAACTGTCAATGTGAGAAACATGAAAAACTGAGGGGAGCTTTGGACGCCTTACAGCTTGAATGCCTGGAGGGCTTTGTTCTCACCCTGTACACATCCCCGGCAGAGTGGGGTATTACAGGATGGGACAGTAAAGATGAGTGTGGCCCTTCCTGCATGGCCTATTTTTAAAGATGACCCGGACTTGGTTCCATTACATGACTGGGACCTAAGCAAGTAGAAGCCCACAGCGATGCTGATAGCAGTGGAGAGGAACAAGAAATCTGGAGAAATAGCTGCCAAGTAGATAACTTACGAAGATATGTGAGATGAACTCACTCTTTACACAATATACCAAAAGACAATGACCTTGGAAGAAATAGGGGTGGGAAGAGCACTACAGCTGATGCTTGGGTTAACACAGTTCATCTTCTCCGCTGCCATCAGAATGATGTTTTAAAAATGCAAATGTGATCATGTCAGTCCTCTAATAAAAATCTTTCGGTAATTCACAGTACCAACTAATTAAGTCCAACTCAGAGCCCTTCACATGCTGGTCCCACCCAGCAGCCCATCTACTTCCTTCCTTCTAGAGCTAGTGCTGGAGTGATATAATTCAATCTGCCACTCCCTCAAAATACCTCTTCTTAGGCTGTTTCTTCTGCCTGAAAAGCCTCCCAGCCCCTCCCCGCCTTGGTAAAAATCTACTCAGGCTTTAATGGCATCTCCTCAATCCCAGTTACAATGAATGGTGCCCTACTCTGGGGTTCCACTATCATAATGACTAACATTTCTTTAGTGCTCCTATGAACAGGCACTGTGCCTAGGGCTTTATGCACATGATGATTTAATTCTCTCCAAACCCCTGTATGGTGGGCATTACTACAACCCTGCTTTATGGAAGAGGAGATTTGGCACGGAGAGGACGGAAAAGCTGCAGGTCACACAGAGGCCCAGATTCCAACCAAGCAGCTAGTTCCAGGACCTGCATTCTTCTTTCTCTGCTGTACCGTGCCTGCCATTAGTGTGCAAGTCTCTGCCCTACAATGCTGTGCCCTCCAAACAGGCCATTCCTCCTACATTCCTACTCAGCAATGACACCTCAGTCCTTCTGGTCACCCAAGCCAGACTCCTGCACCCCTTCCCCTATAATCTCAACACCAAAGTCCTTGTGGCTCTGGGAAAAGAGTGATGATAACTCACTGCACTGCAAGCTCCAGCGTCTCTCAGAAGCCCTTCCTCTTCTACTTAGGTGCCCATCCTTTGGGCTCCAACCCGGTGCCTAGTCTGGGGCCTAGGAGACAGGAGGAATCCAGTGTATGTTGGGTATAACTTCTTTATTTTCTTTGTAAGGACTTAAATCATAAAAGAAAGAACAGACCTTCCAGAAAAATAGTGGCCACCTTGATATTTTATTTTTCATCTTATGGCCCTATTTTTAGCGTGTCAGACTCCAGCGGGGGGATCCAGTTAATCACTAAGTCCTGTCAATTCTATCTGCCAAATAGCTCTTAAATCCACCCACTTGTTCCCATTGCCACTATCCTCTCTCTAATTTAGTCCTTAGCCTCTTGCTGGTTTACCAGCACCTTCTAAGTGATCTGTCAGCTTTCAGCAGTGTCCCCTCTAGTCAATCTTGCACCAGAATTTGTGCTCTAAAACACACATCTGATTTAGTCTCTCTTCTAACTGAAGCCCTGCAATGGCTCCCCAAAGTGCTTCCAATAAAATCCAAATTCTTTACCATGGCTTATAAGACCCAGCCTCATCTGCCCTTGCCTGCCATGCTGCTCTCCTTTCCCAATGTTCCTGTGCTAGACTGTATGCTCCATCCCATACTGAGCATCAGCATGGATGCTCTCCTACAGCTCCTGGCCTCAACACAGCCTGTTCCCTGAGCCAGCTTCCCCTCCCTCCTCTTCCACTGGCTGACGTCTGCTCATACTTCAGGTCCAGCTTAGACATCCCTTCCTACAGGAAGCCTTCCCTGACCTTTTAAGTTTGGGTTAGATAGCTTCTATGTGCCCCCCTCCCCTTGAATCGTCCACTTCCTCTGTGCTAACCCTTATTGCACTCTGTTTACTTACTGGTAGATTGGTAGCTCTTCAACTTCATTGAAGTAGACTGGATTACTGTTCCCAATTCAATCTCTCCTGTACTAGGATTACACATCTATAGCCTTTGCCATGTCCCTTTGCACTATCTCCCACTAGAGCTAGCAGAGTATATTTCTTTACCTCACTGATGGTGGGCTTGGCTACGTCACTTGCTGGCCAGTAGGATATCAGCAAACGTGATGTGAGCAGAGGCTTTGAATGTGCTGCAGAGTTTAGTTTGGGTTCTTCTGCTATCTGCCTTGAGGAGAGCATGTGCAAGCTGACAGACATGTCAAGCAGACCCGAATCAAACTCTCCAGCTGCAGCTTGGAAAAGAGCCCCTCTTCAACACCTTCTTACCCCCTGTGCTGGAGCTGACCCATGAGCAAAAGGACAAATGTTCGTTTCTGTAATCCACTAAGAATTCATTTGTTACTAGTATCATTAGAGCAGAAAACTGACTAATGTATTTGTCTGCCTCCTTCACTGGTTTCACGCTCCATGGAGGCAAGAAAGAACTGTATCTCAAGCACCTCGCATGGGACTTAGCCCCCTGCAGGGGCTCAATAAATAGTTGTTGATTGGATGTATGACTGAATGAATAAATATTGGCCATTGACACGTCTGTCTCCTAACTAGCAAGTAAATTCCTTAAGGCTTAGAATGGCAACTCATTTCTCTCAATATCACCTAGTCATCTCCCTCCTCACGTTGGGTTCTTGGTGGATATTTAATAAATAGTTGTTGAAATTAAATAAATTGAATTTTGTGGGCTGGTTTGGGATCTGTCCTTAATTTATGACATTGTTTCTATGGGAAAATGCATTCTGCGTGCCAAACCAACTTGCAAATGAACTTTTGGAACCTCACCCATTCATTGGTTCCGGATTGCCAGTTTTGTGGAAATCCATAACTGAACACATGTGCTATGCTTTGCAATATGGGAGAAACTGAGAAACTGCTTCCAAACCCAAGATACTCAGCCTGCAAAGATTCACTTTCCACCCACACATACAAATTCAGAACAGGTTGGATTTGAGGTTCCAACAATAAAATACTAGACTTTTTAGAGCTCATTGTTTATCTAATTGCTTTTTATCTGCTTATAGTAGATGCCTATTCTTAACACCCCATCAAAAGGAAGTCAAGATCGTTTTCCTTGCCCCAACCCCCAACAAATCCACTTTCTAGACACGTATGCAATAAAGTTCAAGCTTCTCAACAAAGAAAATAAGTTATTTTTCTAAATAAATCTGTGACATTTAAAATAAACACAGTGGGATGCTCTATAGTTATAAGAAAACATCGCCCTTTTAGAATTCCTAATTTTGAATGGTACTGAGAGCTTAACATGAGTCACAGATCTGAGGCTTAGTTTTATTTAATCTGAGGCCGGAATCAAGCCAGTTTGAAACCAAGTTATCTGACATGGCTGGGAAGGGCACTGGTCCACAAATCCAGAACGTTTCATAATACCTAATGCACAAGTCTCAACCCGCTATTGGTATACTTTCCCAATCACTCAATTTACTCCATTCATTTAACATATACCTACTACATGCCAGGCACTGTTCTAGATTCCAGGGACACAGTAATGAATAAGACAAGGTCCCTGTGCAACTTATAATTTAATAAAGGGAAAGGCTGAGAAATAAGATCATTTCAGACAGTGGTGGGGCAATGAAGAAAATCAAGTAATGTCATCATGAGTGAAGTGAGGCTATTTCTGCCTGGATAATCAGGTGGAGAGGTGTGCGCTAGGACACGATGATCAAGAAAGAGCCGGCCATGGAGAGATCTGGGGAAGAGTATTCTAGACTGAGGGGAGACAGTAAGTACGAAGTCCCTGAAGCAAGAACAAGCTTGGCATATTCTTAAGTCAGAAAAGAAGCCAGTGTGGCTGGGGTAGAGTGAATGGTGAGAGTGGCATAAGAGGTCTGAGAGGTAGCAATTGGCCAGATTATGGAGAGCTTCATATATGGCAGCCCCTGGTACTAAGGGAGTCAGACTGAATTCTAACATGGAAGCCAATGGAGGTTATTAAGTTGGGCAATGACATGATCTGGATTAGATTTTAAAAGGCAGGAGTAAGAGAGTAAGAGCAGAAGCAGGGGAAGCAGTGAGTAGGCTTTTGTAGAAACCTGGAACCCACTGCCCACCGTCAATAAAAGCCCATGTCCTCAATCTCTTCTTCAATTCTTACTTTCACCTTCTTGCTCTTACTGAAACCAGGCTCTCCCTGAGGACACAGCTTCCCCACAAACCCCTCAAGGGCTTCCTCATCACAGGTGTCCCGCTGTGTCTTACTTCCTCTTCTGAATGATTCTTCTTCCCTTTCTTCCTAAGCCTGCTCCACCCTAGCTTTGAAGCTCATGCCATCATCCCACACCACCCCAAACTCCTTCTTGTTGTAACCATCTGCAAACAAACCCCACTTGTGGCCCAATTCCTTTATTTTCTTGAATATCTTGCTCCACACTCTCTCCAGCATTGTTCTCATAGCTGTTAAGTGTTTGCAGTCTCCACACAGATGGCTGATCTGACAATGACACCTCAGTTCCTCGACCTCTCTCCATCAACAATCTTGTTCTCCATCCTACTTCAGCTACATAATCATACCCTAGATCTTGTCATTACAGATAACTGCACCCACTCCAGGATCTCAATTTCAAGCTCCCTACAGTCCAACCACTACCCCTTTTCCAGTTCCCTGACTCCAACAAGTCTTAAAAACAGCTGTAACCTCCACTGAACAGATCTTGCCACCTTTCTCACTTCCCTCGTGTCTTCACTTCCCTCCTTAGAGTTCACTTATAGCTTAGAGCTCTACTGTTATAAGTATCAATATCCATATCAATATCATTGTCCATCTTTTGCATGTAACCTTAGCTCCTAGACCCTTCTGTCCCCTCTTGATGTATTTTCTGGCAAAGCCCTAACTCTGACTAAATCTAAAGCTTGCCTACTCTACAACTACGCAAACAGAGGTGAACACGGCTTGTGAAAGCAAAAGCATGTTTACTGATTTCACTTCAAAAGCAAGACCACCAACTTCAAGTGGGCCCTAATGCTTCCTGGAAATCAATCCCTATTTCCTCTCTCCATTCTCTCTCCCACTCTATTTCACATCCTCTTTCTCTTTTCTTTTCAAACCCCACCAGCTTCTTCACCCACCTCTCCTCACTCTCAATCATCTAAAGTCACTGAAAATGACGTAAGCAAGATGAAATGACACTGCACATGCTTCCACCACCCACTTGCTCCCAGGCCCATATTCTTCAACTTCCCTCTCATGGGCCTGGCTGTGGCTGGCCTCCCCACTGGAACACTAGGTCATATTTTCCTTCATCTGCTGAAAGACAACACTCCACAACTCTCTCTTCTCTCCCCTGCATCGTCAGTTTCTCCCTCTCTATTGGCACTTTCCCATCAGCTCCAAAACACAGCGTTACTTCATGCATCTTAAAAACAACAAAACTGTAAGGACTCCACTTTCTCTTCTAGCCTCTGCTCCATTTTCCTGCTATCTTTCTCAGCAGAGTTCCTCTAAAGGGTTGTCTCTTTTCTCTTATTTTTTCTTGCGGCTTCAGCACCACTTCTCCAACTACCCTTGTCACAGTCACCAGTCATCGCCTGCTAAGTCCAATGAATCAATTCTCTTCTCTTGCCTGACCTCTCAGCACGATCTAGCACACTGAACTGCTCCCTCCTCCTTTCTTCCTTTGCCTTCCCAGAGACCAACTTTAGTTTTTTCTCTTCCCTTTCCAGCTGTTCCCTCCCTCCTTCTGCTTCCTCTTCATCTCCCTGACCCCTAAACATTGCCCTACCTCAGTGTCCAGTTCTCCAACTGCTTCTCCCCTCAATCTACACTCCTTCCTTCATCTAGTCTTATGCTTCCTTAGATTCCATTCAAACACTACTAACTCCCAAACTTATCACTAGCCTGGACATCTACAATGAATTCCCTACCTGTGTTTGCCACTACTGTAGCCACTAGCGATGTATGGCTATTTAATCACCACCACTACCGTTGTCATCGTCACCACCATCACCACCACTGTCACTGAATTAACCCCTCCGTGTAGCTCTAGAAATTCAGACAGGGAACCTACGTAAATGGAATGGGTCGGAAAGACTGCGGTCAAATGGTTTAGTGGGTGTGCAATGATGAAATGCTGTTCATGATCAGTTAATTTCTTAAACTCTACTCTTGGGAGAGCGACAAGAAGAAAATGTTCCTACCCAATTACAATTATTCATGAGAATTTTCCTGGCCCTGCTCCTTTTGTCTGCCAGTGATTCTGACGGGAACAGCCCGGTAAGGAAGCACAGTGAAAAGCACGGGCAATTATGCATCTTGCTGCATCTCAGCTTTTGACTTCTTCCATGAACTCTTAATTAATTCCATCCCCATATTTTCAGTTTGTTTCCCAGACCTCTTGCTTGCATTGTATTTTCCTCCTCTCCCTTCATTGTTCTTGGCTTCCTTCCCCAGAGGCTCCCAAATTCTCTTTCTGGTTCTCTTTTCTTCCCCCAAGCCCCATGTTCAGCCTTCAGCTTTTCTGCACCTGTTCTACTCTGTCTAATCCTTTATTTTACCTTTAAAAACGGAAAGCGCCAAACTGACAGTCACTGATATGTTTTTCCCCCTGCCTGAGCTGCAGCTCAGGCTCTCTCTTCCTTGCATCTATAGCAAGAGCCTGAGTACTGGGTTGCCATGGCAACAGCAAATCCAACCAGGCCAGTACCAGCGATGCTAGGAGCTGCCATGGCGAGGAAGCCGCTCCAAGTCGCCCCTGAGCCTAGATGGGTCCCAAGCATCATAATTCAAGACCAGGCTGGGCAGATTCTGCCTGGAGCCTGAGGTTGTGTATCAGACCCGCAGCTGTATGGCACATTCAGAGACATCATCATCAATAAAAAGGCTTCCACTGAGCCAGCTAATATGTGACATTATGAGGATTCATTTGAAAAATTTCAAATATCCCTATTCTTTCATCTCCCCTGAGGAACAACCTTTTGCCCCTCTCTGGAGTCTTAGAGAACTCCGTAGAAAGTAAAAGCAGATTGACAGCTCCAGCTTATCTTTCCTTTATGTCACATACCTGCCCTCCCCACCCTGAGAGTGGGTAACCCTGAGTGGTCCAAGTCAAACAATTTAGAAGCACTAAACAGCAGGAATATCTCCGAGAATTAATGAGAATTACACAATGATGTTTTCAGTCCATGAAGAGATCAGTTCCCCCAGGTCACTGCAATGAATCGGTGAAGTGGGGCAACAAGTGTTCTGCCACATGACACTTTTTCAAACACGTGAGTTGGTGAGGAAGGACTCAGAAGATACCTTTGTAGTGAATGGCACCAACCGCAGTGAGGGTCTGCTGCTGTTAAGCACTCCAAACAGGATTTACGTTTACTGCAGTTTGCAACACGAATTCTCCTCACCTAAAAATAAAGACGATAGCAGTTCAGAAGGAACTGTAAGCAACCAGAAAAACTACCACATCTTCTCTGATAAAGGGTCATGGAGAGGCATTTATCGACAGACTCGGAATGTCTCTATAATGACACCTGAGGAATGGTTTCAAGGTAAGAAGCGGTTTATCAGAATCACCTAAGGAGCATTTGAAAGTACAGATCACCAGACACCTGCCACTGACCCTCCAGCTGAACAGGTCTAGGGCAGGGCCTGGGAATCTGTGTTTCTAAGTACTCTTTCAGGCGAGTCTGATTTCTGATCTGCTAAGAATGATTTTGAAATGTTCCATGGAATCAGGTTACCTGGTTTTCATACAGAGACAGTCAATGATACTTTGGAAATGAGCACCTGGAAACTGCGAAAGGCTCTGACCTGGGAGTGTCAGCATGTTGAATGAGGCTGCCACTGGATATGAAAGGAGGAGAACCCTCCCACACCCCTCTCGGAGGTAACTCCATCACCTCATCTGGGAGGCAGAGAGGACCTGAGTGTCACACAGCACGTTTTCTGCAGGCAAAATCCCACAGCACGTAGTAAAGAAACTCGTGGACCTCGTTAAGACAGAAAGTTATACATGCTAGGCAATATAAGGAACTTCTTTAAAAAGGTTAGAGAAACAGAGAGTTCTAAAAGGGGTATGTGAGAAAAATGGGCTCTTTCAATTCTATGTTGACTTTATGAGGAATGACCAGGCCCCTCCGCTTCACAATCTGCCATGCTGCTAACAGATGGTGAGAAGACCACCACTCTGAGCCAGAATGAACCAAAATGTGGATATTTCCTTGTAGCTCACAAAAGACCTTTTTAAATTCTGGGCCTTTTCATAAATGTCACATGAAATCTCTAACCTGGTTTTCTCATCTGTGAAATGGTGCTGCTGACTTCGTGGAGCTATTACAAACATTACGTGGCACAAACTAAATAAATGCTCAGTAAATGTTGGCTATTGCTGTGATGTGAGAAAAAGTTTCCATGGTCCAACAGACATGTCAAACCTTACACTGAAAAAGCAAAATAGATTTCCTTAGCCCAAGACCTCTGAGAGCCTTTGATTATGCCAAGCATCATGATATTCCAGGAGGAGTATAATAGGTAACATCTGCTCCTAGTACCACATTTGCTTAGAAGATTTAGCAGGATATGAGTCTTTAGAATATTCTATGAGAATTAGCATACAATAGACTTAAATACATAAACATATGACTATATGTAAAGGAGAAGACATAAGAAATACTACATTGGACCTGCTTCTCTAACTTAATGACACATTATAGTGATTATTCCATAGCAATGCGTATATCTCCATATGGTTACTTTTAATGGCCACATATTAGACCAGTCTGTGGATGTACCAGAGCATTTACTCTGGCTGTTACTCTCTCCCCAAGAGTTTAGGAAAGGACCTTCCTTAGGTTTTGCCTCTCTTAAGGTTATACTGGCTCAACCAGAGTCTTACTAATAGGATCTCTAGCCGTAACCCTAAGTGGAAAATGGGAGAATAACCAGCTCTGATGCCCAGTTAACAAATCCTCTCAGGACCTCAGGCTCTGAATGACCAGAGACTCTTTACCTTTGGAAACTGAGGGCCTGTAAACTACTGGTGGCTCTCATGGTGGTTCCCATCCTACAGTCTCAGGTTCCAGGGAAGGAGATAATGAGGATTTATGAGCTACTTGCAATGATTCGAAAAGCTGAATGGAAAAAAGCGTGCCCAGATTAAGCAAGAATTCCAGCGACTCTGCACTGGAATTTTATCAGCTCTGTGTGGCAGGCAGCACAGTTAGTTCTCTGGCCTTTTTCAGATGCCCTTGATAAATAAAGTCTGAGAATGGGAAGTTACTTAATATGTGCAGTTTGTTGAGTAGGCAAAAATCTTTCAATTATGGGACGCTTGGAGAAGAAATATAGTGAAAAGTGTTTGGATGGTGATGCAAGCTGGTCAAGAAGATTCTACACAATGAAGAACTGGTGTATGAAGGTATATGCAATCCAGTGGCCATCTCGGTGGGACGATTTTGACAGAAATGACTTTTCAACATGCAAAGAGCAATACGGCCTTTCAGGAGTTCCAGAACCTACAATGTGCTTGCATACCTACTCTGTGACCTGAACAGCACTTGTAGATTGATGTCATCGCTATTCTCCTTAGAATGGCTGAGAGGAAAAGAATGAAAGATTGGAGGGGGCCAAGGACATCTGTCACAACCCTTATATAAGTATGTAAGTCTCGATTATCTTCTTTGTATTTTATATATTCAAATCGTCATGGGTCAAAACCACTGTGCCAGAATGACCTGCTTAGTTTTTTACAGATTTGGGATTTAATCTCATTTATCATGGGCTTTAAAAGATCAAGGCATAATTTAAGTCCTAGTCCTGACAAAGGCCTAACCTCTCTCTATATATATATCCCTGAGCAAGTTATTTTACCTTTCCAAGTCTTAGGTTCTTCATATATAAAACAAGGGTAATTTTATATCATTAAATTATTAAAATGTTTCATTAACAATGTTTATTATGTGTGTGTGTGTGTGTGTGTGCGCCACAACTCTGCATCTCATCTAGAGAGACCATGCATAGAATAGTAACTTGTACATAGTCAGTAAGGCCTTGGTGAAAGCATTTTATAAAAATGAAGAAAATGTTAAAAGGTATCCTTTTTATTTCAGTAAGTGGAAGAAGAAAAACTAAAATGGCCAGATAAATTGAGAGGGAAGGCAAGTGCCATATATTTCCTGGTTCATGAATGTGTATGAGACTGTGGCCTGATATTAACCCCAAACTCCAAAGCCAATCCCATAGGGCATATTCATAAATGCATCTAACTGTTCAGTGCCCATACAATAAATGTGTAAATTCAGTTACCTCGCTGATTATGTGCCCATTTGCAAGCATGCCCTCCTCTGGAAAACTTGGCATTGGAAATATAGCCAGTAATAAAATTGTCTAAATAGGTAATATTTCTTGCTTACTTACTGACAGTAAGGATTTTAATTCCATGCCTGTGAACAACTACAGGTCTTCTTGAAGCCTGCAGCAGTGTTTAAACTCGGAAATTCAAAGTAAAAGCTTGCTTACTAGATAATGACATCAATTAAACAATTTTTATTCATAATCAGAAGCAATAACTAGTATTTCTACCTACCTCTTTTCCGGCTGTTAGGTAGATGTAGATATTCTTCTTTGGATGAGGAACGAGTTTATAGAAAATAGGAGTTTCTTCTTTAATTTCATAGATGACCTCTGGACAATTTGAAGTCAGATTTTCACCAAGAATAACCTATTTTTTTTTTCCAAAAAGAGAAAAGTGATTTCCATTAAATATTTTTGGCAAAATCTGTAGCTTAATTCTGAAACCACATCTTTTCTTATTCACTACATATATTGGCTAGGATACCACGTTCCTTAATCACTCATGTTTGTCTTCAACAAAGATGGTAATAACAGGTACAGTGTTTCTGCTTTTGTAGGGGACAAAGTCACACACACACACATGCCACTCTTCAATGCTGGGGAAGTCTCCTCGTATGTAGAAGCTCATGCACAACTCCTGACCATGCTTGCTCTGGCCTTATGAGAAGCTACAAGTGACTACTTCACTAGTACTACACCAAGAATAATCTTAAAACTAAAGGAAATCAGCTCAACATATATTTGCCAGGGTTATTCTGATTCTCCCACATGGTTCGACATAGTAATGATTTTAAAGTAACCAGGACAATTTAACTACACAACTAATATATATTTATATATAAAATATAAACAGTGTGGCTTTGAAATTGGACAGAACTGAGTTTCCCTCATCTTCAGTTAATATCTACTGAATATCCACTATGTATCAGGCATATTCTAGATATTTGAAAAATGACATTCTTGCCCTCATAGAACTTAGACTTGCATGTATGCACATGTGCAGGGAATGATGGCAGACAGGTAACTAAAAGTAAATTATAAAGTATATTGGAAGGTGATATAAATCAAAATAAAGTGGGGTAAGGAAATACACAATACATGTTCAGAGTAGACCTCATTGAGAAGGTGACTTTTATTTAGAGACTTGGAGTGGATGACAGAGTCATTTAGATATTTGAACAAACCACGCTCTTAGAAGAGAGATCCACTAGTACAAAGGCCCTAAGATGAGAGGAAGCCAGTACAGCTTCAGCAGAGCAAATAAGGTAGAGAAGAGTGGGAGGTGAGGTAATAGGGCAAAAACCTTAGGCTCCTATAGGCCTGTGTAAAGATTTTGCCTGTTACTATAGGTGAGAGAGGGGAAACAACTGTAGGGCTATGAGCAGAGGAGTGATATGGTGAGAGGGCAGGGTTTGAAGCAAGGGCAGAAGACTCAACTGAAGACTATCACCACAATCCTGGAGAAATATAATGGTAACTTGGGCTCAGGTTTGTATCCTAGCTTTACCCTTTGAGTGGATGTGCTGCTTTGAACTAGTAACTTACTTAATCTCCCTGGGCCTCAATCTACTCATCTCTAAAATGGGGCTAATAATGCCTTTCTTAAAAATAGCTGTTATAAGGGTCAAATAAAAATGAAGAAAGATGCTTAGCACATATCCAATACTCAATAGATACTAATCTATTACTAGACTGAAAGCTCCTTTTGCATTAGTACTACATCCTGATCATGTTAATACCTATCTCACTGCCAAATACAATGACTTATACTTAAAGAGAAAGTGCTCAACATTTTGTCAGTTTGAACATCTCTAGATACAACATCTAAGTTTGTACCTCTACCACTGGAGGAAGCAGTTAGATTGGGCATATGATTTGAAAAGAAAAAATTGGCACCTGAGATTCTTTTCAAAGTCAACATTCAAGCATCTACTGATCAACAATGTGTCTGTACCTACATATCCTGATGACAATTATGTATTGTTATTTAATCAAAACTCCTTGTTAATTTGGCCCACAAAACATCTTCCTGCACCTAGTCCCACTTCCAGAACCTGGGCCTGAGTCTGGCTTCATCCTGCGATGGTGACTTCCTTCTACCATTGGTTCAGGGTCAAGTCCAGTGGCTTCAGTGCAACTTACTCAGAGCCTATGAACTACTCACCAAATTCAGCAGTAGCTCTATAAAAGTCAATCTCACTACCTAAATATATAAAACGTGACTTTTAAAAAAGGAACAGAACAGTTAGATCCCAAGGGATGTGGGACAGATCTCTGTCTCAAGTCATTTTAAAATGACTCTATAGCTGTACCATCCAATATGGAAGCCAGTGGCCACATACGGCTATTTGTTTTAATTACATTAAAAATTCAGTTCCTCAGTCACACTGGCCACATATGGCCAGTGGCTATCGTACTGAGAGTACAGCTATAAGACATTTCCATCCCCCTGAAAAGTTCTACCAAACAAACTGGCCTACGGAAAAGTGAGTGCAGGGAGACATCCAGCCAGCACTGACCAAGTGTGGACTTGCCAAGTTCTTGTGTTCCCATCTCTAGTTCATATTCTTTATTTATCAACTCTAAGAGTTGATCTGGTTTGGAAAGTGATTGTCTAAAGAAGAAACAGGAAGCCAATTTGAAAAAAATTTATAGAAATATTCTCAAGTGAGACAAGAGAAGAAAGGCTGCTGCCCAGATTTCTCTTGAGGAATTCCTCAAGTCAAAAGTATCATTTGGCAGAACCTATAAAGCATTCTTGCTTATAAAGCTGAACCTGAACCTAATTAAGCATGTAGTGTTAACTTCCTTTTAGCATTAGAAGGGCTAGAGGAACAAGTTCAATGATACCACAAGAAAGCAAAGTGCCAATGCCACCATGTGAGACATTCACAGGCAACAGACTTCATTTCCTCATTCAGGAGATGGTGATGAATAAAGGGATGACTTCCTCAAAAAGTCAATGGCAGTGCATAGAAGGTGAGCACTCAGCATCAAGAGAAACAGAACAACCAAATGGGATTTGAGAACCTTGTTCAGACACCACTTTGACCGAAAACAATTTATAAAAGACATTTTTGAGCTAATCAGGAAAATTTAGTTATATGGACTCAATATTAGATAATCCTAAAGAATTATTAATAATTTTGTTAGTTGAGATAACTGCATTATGGTTATGGCTATTTTTTTTTTTTTAGAGATGAATAATGAAATGCGTGGGGGTAAAATGACATACTGTCTAGGAACTGCTTTAAAATAAAAAAGTAAAAACAATTTATAGTAATTACAGCATGGTAACTATAGTTAATACTGTATTGTACATTTGCGAGTTGCTAAGAGAGTAAATCTTAAAAGTTCTCATCACAAGAAAAAGATGTGTAACTGTATGGTGACTAGACATTGTGGTGATAATTTCACAATATATATTGAATCATTATATTGTACATTTGAAACTAATGTTATATGTCAGTAACACTTCAATAAAAAAAATTTACCAAACACCACCACTCCTCATCCACCTTAAGGGAGTTAGCAACTGCACTGCAGTTGTTCCTGGGGCTTATTTTATTTTATTTACTCTTAGAGCATGGCTGATGTAGACAGGTAGGGGCTAGAAAGATTTAGTCGGGGGCTACTTTGATTTACTTTCTTGATACATTGAAGATAAGACCGGTATTTTTTCTAGAACCTGAATCATGGTAGGGAAGTCTTTTTCACATTAAAAAAAATTACCAAAGTACACTGTGTGCCAGGGTTTATCAAACAGTTTCCCAAACAAGCAACCTTGAGTGGCCTACACTGAAGCTTGTCCTGATAACCATAGATGCTGGGGTTCAACTGTTATGCTTCATTGATGGTGAGAGGGAGACCTCTAGAAGCTCACTTGGCAATGTCTGTCAAATTATAATGCACGTATTTCGGCCCTGCAGCCTCTAGGATATATGTGAAATGATGTATGTTTATCACGGACATTCATTGCAGCGTAATGTGTTATACACATAAGATTGAAACAATCAAAATGTCCAACCATAGGGAACAGGTTAGGTAAACTATAGTACAAACAATGAAATACTACTTAGCCAGAAAAAGAATTAGAAAGCTCTTTTATATTTAACATGTAATATTAAATATGTACATATTTGCATACATATATATTTTGTGTACATATGCATGCATGTGTGTATGTATATATATATATTACATGCTTAATAAAAGGGGTGAAAGACTATCTCTTCCCTTTTGCTTGCAGACATACATAAATATCTCTGGAAGGATACCCAAGCAAACAATATTATTGGTTGCCTCAGAGGTTAGAAACATGTAACTTTCCCTTTATATTTTCTTGGTTCTTTCACATTTTGAACACTGTCAATCTCAGAAAATAAATGCACACAATTTAAATTTAAAAAGTGTTTGAGGAAAAGTATGTTAAATTGTTTTTCTTTGTGCTAGATTATACAGAGGATGATCTCTAGGACTCTGAGGACAGAACCACCACTTTTCATTTTCATCACAAGGGACTCAAATGTGATACATGGAGGCACTGGGGTCACTGCTTCTGTGGTCCTCATCTCAGATGACTACAGGACAGGAGAGAGGTGGCTGTTTCTCCTTCAGATTTCTATTACAATCACCTCCCACCTCACCCATCCCCACGGCCCAGCCAGGGACCTCAGTGGACACCTGGATCTTCCAACCACAAAATTCACGTCACCATAAACACAGAGAAAAAAGCCAGCAAGACTGGAGCAAGGGAAATGTTTCTTTCTCCGGTGGGCAGCCTCGGAAAAAGAACACGATCAGTGAAGTGCTGCAGGAAGTAACGATGAGTCACAGAAACCTAAATGAGTTGAACTTTGCATAAGAAACCTTATCCAAATCACACACACTCCTGGGTGTGATGTGGATTTTCACCATTGCTTCCAAGATATGCCTTTAATGTAGCTCTAATCTGAAGGCAACCTGAGTCTCTGCCACGGATACACTACGCTGATGTGCCCCTTCCTCTTTCAAGTCTGAAATGTCATCGCCTCCTCTGAGGAGCTTTCCCTGGTCGCCTTTCTACTGTGCCCCATCACTCCATTTTTTTCACAGCACTTACAGCTATCGGAAATGACTTTTTCATTGATTAATCCATTTCCTTGTTTCTTTTCTTCTCACCATGAGAGCAGGAACATGTTTTGTTTACTTTTATAACCTCAGCACCCAGAACAGTGCCTGGCACATAAAAGGTGCCCAATAAATATTTATTAAATGAAAAAAAAATATTCTAATGGCATTCAAAATTTTATAAGGCTCTTCACATTTTTCCAGCTTAAGCCTGTAGTAAACAAATTTTCCCCTACGAAGAATTTCAGTTCATGTCAAATATTGTTTCTGTTGACGTCTTCTTGAAGTCTCATGGTGGGCTATTAACTAGCCTTGGGATTTTTGCTCCATACAAAAAAAAACAAACAAACAAGCAAACAAACAAACAAAAAAAAACAAGAAAAAACCCAACAAGTACAGTCTTGAAATGTTATGATGTGTGAAACTGCCACACTGTACAGTTAGCTGCATTACAAATTTGACACCATCCAAGGGAAAGATATCACGGACAGGAAAACGAGGAAGGCAAATTTAAACAGGACTATTTCTTTTTTTCTTTAATATTACCATGAAATAGAAAAGTCATGTGTTTAAGAAGTTCAAATATTTTATGCCAAATTCCTTATGCCTCCCTTTGCAGGACAAACCAGTTGAAGGGCAAACAGGCCAATCTTCTCACTTATTTTCACATGCACACAGCATTTAATGTGCTTCCATAGTTAGGCGTAAGAAAGATGGAATATAAAGATTAAGGCGAATTCGTCTTGTTCCCAATCTGCTGATTTTATTGTGAGTAGTAAGAGAAGCGCACAGCTTGAACCAGAAGTTCCAGATGTGTGGATTACAAGGGAGTAAAACTCTAAATTGGAGACCCCCTGAAAACTCACAAACTGAGATGAATGAGATAGGGGTGAACTTGGAATAGCTTTACATGACATTCTCAACGGCCAACCATGAATCCCATCTCTAAACTTTGAAACTTTTACTTTTTGAGCCATTCCCTCAGTCCAGCCATCTCCACAACCCCCACTTCTGGCCCCAGGCCCTGTCCTGGTTTCCTCATGGTCTCCTTTTTCTTATTTGAACTTTCTGTAGGAATATAAATATGTACAGCTTGCCTGAGATTTTATTATTTTTGTTTTCTCTTTCTTTTACTTGAAAACTACAAACCAGAGTACAGAAAGCCTCTTCAGTTGTCACATGGTTTGTCTACTGTTAGAATACAGAAAGAACTTTCTGGAACTGGGTTGAATTTTGCTCCATGGTTCAGATAACTGAAATCTACTAATGGGAGTAAGGTTTTGAGGGCAGCAGTGCTTCTCTGCTGGACAGGGGTAAGGATGTGCTATGACTTTATGCACCCTAAACCCTACTTCAGTCCCAGGGATGTTAAGGAAACCCAACCCTAGCCTTTATTGCTGGAGCTGTTCCAAAAATCAACTTGAATACAGATTTCCTAGAGGAACCCGCTTTTAGGAAAACCAAGGGCTCCCAAGGGGGTTAAGAGGCTCCCATGAGCTACTTGCAAGCCCAAGAAGAAAGACTTCCTTCTAATACAGAAGTCTATCCTCAGTTAGGAACAAACTAAAACCACAGAAGCCATAGCTCCTTCTCACGAAATCTCAAAATACTAGTATCTTGGTACTAGCTGAGATAGTCCGATATTAGAAAGAAAATTAAAAACACAACCAGTTCTACTAACTCTACCAAGCTCTACGTACTACATTTTAATTACCAGAGCAGTTTAGTTGGGTGATGGATTGCTTCAGTTCAAATCACCTTGAGCAAGTTACCTAACTTCTCTGAGCCTTAGGTTTTCTCATTTATAAAGTTAGGACGGTAATAGTATTGACTTGTGAGGATTAAATAAGTTCACCCAAGCAGACACTGGTTCTAATGCTTGGCACATAGTAAGAGCTCAGAAATATTAACTATTATTATTCCTTGCCCACTGCCTTCTTATCTTTTATGCTTTACAAGAAAGGTTAATGGGCATGTGTAAAATTACAAATTTCAAATTTCATGCATATTTTGTTATTACTTATTTTACCTTCTGGAAAAGCTCAAAATATTCAGTTCTGCCCTTGAAATAAGGACAATTTTCTATATATGACAGTCAGCTCAAAGGAATCCAAACCACATGATAGGCTGTACCACAATCCGGAGAAGGATCCAGCAAGTGTTTATAAAAATGGGTACACTTTTCAGTGTCCTGGTTATGGAACATGTGTGATATAAATTCCCAAAAGCTGAGTTCAACGTGACCATACTTTTTCAGCTGATCTCAGTGGAAAAAACTGACAACTGAAAAATTATAGAATGCATTCATGTTTAATAAGAAATTAAAATGAGGAAATAACTAGGCAGGTTGGGGGAGTGACTGGACATAACCTATCTTATATTAGTAATGTACGTTGATAAAATATGATGGCAGATTAGATGCTCACAAAGGAGTCTTTCAGTTCTAAATTCCTTCAATTTTTCTAAAATCTTATAAAGGGACTTGAGAATAAATGTAGGAGAAAGAGGGCAGTAAAGTTATTAGCACACATTCAAATCTTTAGTTTTTCCATTATCAGCAGTAAATTCTTACCTTTGGAGGTTGTGCTGGATCACTTGGAAGAAGTGCATGTCTTTAAAGACACTTTAAAAGTGATTCACTGTTTCAGCTTAAGCTCAGAATAATATTTCCACATAACAGACTAGGATACAGCTATTTAAAAATACTATTTACAAAAGGCTTGCCATAACATTTTCATGTGAGCATTTTCTCTGATAACTGAAGAAAAAAAGGTGCAAAATTAGATAGAGTCTGACCTCAACAATGTAAAAAAAAAAAAAATCTAAACCACTGACATCAGTTGCCACTACATAACAGAACTAGGGGCATTTTTTCTAAGCTTCCCCCTCATCCCCTGCTGCTTTGTGGTTTTTTTCTATGAGCATATATTACTTTTACAATAAAACAATAACAATATTTAAAATTGCACCAAATTATATGAAAACTCCATGAGGTTTTCAGAGATTTAAGAAGTCAGGGTGTGTGTGTGTGTGTGTGTGTGTGTGTGTGTGTGTGTGTGTGTGTGTGTGTTGGTTAAAAATGGCAATTGGCCTCCAACTGCTTTTTCCTGACTCTCACCCAAACAAGCATATACTACAGTGCCTGGTGTCTGTCAAAATTCCGTCAGCTCCTGATCACTAGGAAACTGATGAGTCAGCTTGCAGCGTAAAGTTACAAGCCCTCTTCCCCCTCCTCCTCCTCCCGCTGGCCGCCTTGGGTTGGGTTTTGCTTTTCACTGCTCATTAGTACCTTCACTCTGCGACAGCGAGTAAGAAGCCAAATTTGTGTCTATCAATGCTTGGCTTTTCTAACAGTTCTGGTGACAAGTCTGGCAAGGGAGAAGCTTGAAGTTTTTCAAATAAAAGGGATTTGGAGATTATCTGTGTCTTCCCATTCATCTGCACAGTCCCAGGTCTCAGGACTCTGGGTAGTCTCTCAGGGGCTCCATCCAAGAATCTGCACATGCGATGCAAAGGGGAGTCTTAGGAATTGCTGGGCTGTCTTAGGAAGCCTGAAGGTGCCAAATCATCTCACATGCCTTCTTCACAGACTCCTTCTGAGGGAGGAATAAGCTGGGGTGGGTTTTAATTCCCAGGAAGTTATCATGCCCATGAGGTTTTCGTCCTTGGTCAGATGGTTTGCCTTCTTCTCAAGCAGAAATTCTTTTCTGAGCCTTCAAGACCTCTGGACCCACCCCAGGAGCATTGGTTCCTCACCAGGGACTCCATATCAACATGCTTGCCACTCTCCTGAGAGGATCCTCAGGGGGTGGGAGCCTGTGCCTGGGGCAGAGGTTATAAAGTCATGAGAGATATTAATGCAGTCTCTGAGAGCACTGCAGGATCGAAGCCCTGTTCTGCCGCTGTGTGACCTTGGGCAAATCATCCAACTTCCCTGGGCCTCAGTTTCCTCCTCTGTAAAATGGGAATAATATATCTACTTCTCTGAGTCTAGGAAGACAGCATTAGCTAGAACCTGTAGAGTTAGGAAGTATTGTATAAATGTTAGCAGTCACAAAACAAATAAAAACCAATCTACTCTTGTTATTCAGACGCTAAAAACAAGGTCATAGATGTGACTTTTGAGGGGGTACCCCGTACAGACGCTGAGGGTGAGATTTCGTTGGCTACTTCTTCCTCAGCAGCTTGAAGCTACAGCTGTCTCACCCCTCTGGTGTGCCACAACATCTCTAAAAATTGCCCAGCTGCATAGGGACTGCTGGGATGAACAAACAAGAGGGGCGAAACCAGGCCTTCCCTTGGGGAACTATTTATAGCCAAGTGTTCCTTCACCTCCAATTTACCATGTAACAGTTTGGTTGGCTCAGCTTTGGGGAAGCAGTGTTCTTGTCAAAACATTCGTCAAAAATATCCTGAATCTGAAGAGATAATTGGTGAGGAGGCCAGTAAGGATTGATGGGAACTTCTGCCAGGTTAACGAGTCCAATCGGCCTGACCAGGTTGTAGCTACAGACGTCATCTCATGGTACCGAGTGACTAGTGTAGAATGACTGATGGGTGTTTACCTTTCCCTGGGAAATAAAGCTAACACAACAGGAAAGATGATCAATGTATATTTTAAAAGAATGTGTATACAAACAAACTCCCTCCCATATGTTACTGGGTTTCCTCCAAAGAAAACAGATTAAATCAAATGCCTACCAAGCACTCCGCACTGTATCAGGCTATGAGCATTCATGGTCCCCTTCTCAAAAAACTTAAAATCAAGTTGGGAAAGCCAGACCAACACAAGAGAAAAGTTTAGGCATCAAAGCAAGACATTTGTAATGAGCCAAAAGAATGATACAGATAGTGAGTATTGCAGGAGATGAGGGGAAAACATGATCATTACAGGCTTAGGAGTCCTCTGAGACAAGGTGGAGTTTGGTCTAAGCCAAAGCAGAAAGACCTTGCGTTCAATAAAGCAGTGGGGAGAAAAAGGCAATCCAGGAAACGGGGTACAGAGTGAGTAAAGGTGTGGGAACAGGATTATACAATGCACATTTGGAGAAGAGCAAGCAGGTAGGTTTGGCTAGAGGTGGGGATAAGTGCACAGAAGGCAGGATTGGAGATCATCAGAAAGGAAGGGGTTTTTCAGGTTGGCTAGTGCAATCTCATTTTACAGCTGAGGAAATGGAGTCTCTGAGAGGTTAGACTATTTACCTCAAGTCACCCAGCTAGTTATCAGTGAGAGATCAGCTGGGAAAACAAATCTGTTAATGATCAGTTTTGAACCTGAGCTGTAGTAAATCGACTGGCTACAGAGAGGCAAAGGAATATCAGCCTAGGAAGACAGAAACAGTGCAGTTAGTTCCTGCCCATGGCTGTTGGTGGAAGCCACAGGGGGTATTCAGTAAGTGTTTACTGAGAAAGGGAAAAGATAACCACTACATAATTTCAGACAAGTCCTTACGTATCTCTGATTTTATTTTCTCCTCCTTCTCACTGCCCCTCTCCCAAGTGAATAAAAAATCTCAACCTGACCGGTGGTGAGTCCAGAGAGCGGAAAAGTACAGTCCTTGGAGATGAAAGTCCAGGGACTCTCAAAGGCCTTCAGATCCCTAACCTCTCCATGTGGTGTGTGGGCACAAAGGGCAGAGAACAAACCCCCTCTGTGGGTGGCAAGTGGGCTGGGGGGAAGGAACACCTGTTTTTTTTCCCCTCTTTTCAAGCCCTATAATCACTTATCTCTTTGAAGCTGTGAGAAATCAGGTGCTTTGTACATTTCTATTATAAAAGAGATAAAATTCAAAGGTTAAATGTCTCAGGGAGGTGAGTCAGGGATGGGGTGGGTGCCAGACCACCATTTACCTCGCCCAGGCATCTAATGAGTAAGAAAGGGGAAATATCCTCCGCACGCCAGGAAACAAGTGTCTCATGCTGTTATGTGGATAGGAAGGTTATCACACACTGATTTCTAGACATTTCTTTCAGGCCATTTACAGAGGTCACTAAAGGAGAAGTTCATAAAGCAGTTGGTATACTGTTGTATTTAACTCAGAAGCAATAAAAAATAACAAATAAAAAAATCAAAAAGCACAAAATGGATCACTATCAGAATTGACACTGAAGAAGGCATAGAAAACCAACCTTAAGTAACTGTCCATCTCCAGTCCCCAGGAATAAAACAGTCCTGTTCATTACCACGGTGCCATAAACAGATGTCAGGTCAGAATGGATCAAGGTGGATGATGCGATTGGTTGGACTGTCTCAGGTTTATCTTCTTTCTGAACATGCACACAAATGCACAAATAAAAAAAAGATAATTTTTAACAGCGATAATTCTCACGATGATTAAATGTCAGTTATCCCACTTGGAAAGGATCCTACTTGAGCCCCAAATACATCTTCTTTGATGAGATCCCTAGGAACAACCTCTTATCCTTTTTATCTGCAAAATCACCACGGTTGCCCAGCCCATAGAAAGCCATTTGTTTACTATGTATTAACATGTATTGATTGCCAGCAGTGAGCTAGCCATCCATTTAACACTCCCTCAGCTGATATATGAAACTGAGTTCTACTTTATTGCCAAGAGAGAGCCCATTGCTAAAATGGGAGGGAGACAATCTTACACTTGGCTGTTTGCAGGATTCTGCTGCAATTTATTTTAGCTAGGGATTGGCTTCTGCAAGGTTAAACAAGCCATTTCGCTAGATGTGAGATGGACCATCCCACTGGGTGTGATGACAGAGAGAAAGGATTCTTGATTTCCATGAAGGGTACAGTATGAAGCCCAAAGACAGGGTAATTCATTCAGAGGGTCAAGAGGGAAAGATATGGTCATGGATGGTGGAACAACAGAGCCACAGATCTGCAGAGGAACTGAACACAATGGCAAGACCTGGTGCTGATGCCTTTGAAGAAGAAATGAAAAGCATAACTTCCCACCCAAAGGCATTTAAATGGTCTGAGGCCATATAATCACATGCTTGCTCCTGATCATTAAATAAAGCTCCTCTTTTAACCCAGAGCAGACAGTGTTGGCCAAAATGTCTTTTTCTTTCTTAAAGGCATGAAGTGTTTCATGCTGCTTCCTGCCTTCAACGGCAGGAAACTGAGTTTGTTATACAAGTCTCTGGAAGATACAGAGCTAGAAAGAGTCGTTGCCGTCTGTAGCTACTGAGCACAGTGTGATAGCATACTTTATCTGCCAGAGCTCAGTTCCCAACTGCACTGAGGTTTTCAAAGGCACATTTAAGTTTCAGCCAATGAGAGAGCTTCAGTAAGTGTCACCATGAATCCTAAAATCACCCTGTTTTGGGAAGGGGTTTAGAGAGGGGGAGGCTGAGACTTATTAACTCCATTATATCATCGCCAACAGTGTTTATGTCTTTCAATTTATGTCTTATTAAATTTTCATTATTTTTTAACCAACTAAATTGCATTTACATCTATACTGAATAGATCCATGGACTAAATTGATTTCTGAAGCCTTTAAAAGTTCCATCTATATTTCTTTGTTGAAGTTGCGCTGTGAGGAAGAGATAAGCCAGCAAGGATTTATCCAATACCATGATCACTTTTCAAGGAAAAGATGTCATAACCTAGGGAGAAAGTGACTTATTTGCATAAAACATTCCATAGTGAACTCAGTTTAAGAAGACTTTTGGAAAGCCTATTAGAGATTTTATTTTCCCCATTAAAAGATACTTTTCGTGCAGTTGGGGAAGGTGAGAAACTGTCCTATTAAAATTAAAGTTAAGGAAAAAATTTCTATGCTTCTATGATTAGAACAATAGATCACTGTTTAGATAAGGATGCCTCGAGACTATGAGCAGAAGAAAAATCAGATGACCTTTAAACTGAAAAAAGAAACCACACCACACAACTTGCTTTAAAATAAAACTAAAATTGTTCAAACTTAACATCAGTCGACCATGCCATGCTTGTTACTTTCGTTAAACATTTGAGAAGAGCAGAGAGGCTAACTCAGAGAATAGGGCATCATCTCTGGGCATCTGGAATGTTCTGATACCACTATCTTTGCCTAGAGGATTCCGTTCTCTCTCATCTCATGACACAGAAAGAGGAGTGACTGTGGATTATTGATTATCCATCCACAAGGACCAAATGGGACAGCGTACTTTCATATCTGGCATATAGTAGGTGCTTAATACTGTAGCTATTCGGATTAGCCAAGAGCCATGACATTATGGGTTGCCTTTGCTGACATGGGTTGAGATACTCTTTGTGAAAGACTGGCTCCAAACACAGAGGCAGTTCAAGAGCTGAAAGGGAACAAGAAAAAAACCGCTTCCACATTTCCAGCTCAGTCTTTCTAGTGTCCTTCCTTGACTTCTGACTTCCTCAACAGTTGCAGTTTTCCAAATGAAGTCCTGTATCAATAGCATAGGTAAGTAGAACAGCCGTGAAATCAAGGTTCCCAAACTGGGGAGCTGGTGGCACAGAACAAACTGCTTGAGACAAGGGGTCAGAGAGGTTAGATTTGCACTGGGGCTTAGTGCTCACCCACTGGGTGACCAGGGCAAATTATTTAACCCTGTCGTAGGCTAGCTTTCTCAGCTGTAAATAAGGCTAATGAAACTTGATTCGTAGGGTGGTAATAATGATAGTAGAAATAATAACATGCTGATAAGTGTTAGCTGGTATCATTAGTAGAAACATGTACCTGCTATGTGCTACTTGGAGGATTTTATCATCTTACCTAATAAGAGCAGTGTAGGGTAGTGAGCCAGGTATCCTGGTTTCGAATCCTGGTTCTATCACCTTCTAGCTAAGTAATGTGGGGCATATTATTTAACCTCTCTGTGCCTCACTTTCCTTCTCCATGGAAGTGATAACAGCATTTACGTCACAGACTTATGAGGACTGAATGAGTTAGTACACAAGCTTCAGTAAAGCTTAGAACAGTGTCTGGCCAGTAATAACATGCAATCCATATTTTCTATTGTTACCTTATTTCAAAACACAAATAGTTGCTGCCATACCCATGGCAGTATTCCCACCTTTTTTTCTTTGTCACAAGAACCATACTTTTTCTCAGGGAGCAATAAACCTAAGCCTGGGCAAACCCTGATTGTGCCGAGCCTAATGGTAATCCCATTCCCCATTGCCAGATATTTGCTTTCCTACCCCTTAAATGTAGGGCTGGCCATGTGGCCCAGTTCTGGCCAATGAGATACAAGAAGTCCTTTTCTGGGGCTTCTGAGAATAAGCTTCCTCCTTGATAAAAAGAGGCTCTGAAGGTGAGCCCATTTGCCTTCTTCCCATACTTCATCCTTTTGGAATCAGTTGTGTGGGGCCATCATGCACAGAATGATACTCAAGATAGAGGATGAAAATCAGCATGCTAAGATTGGTGCAGGGGGACAGTGAAAAGCCCTCGGTTCTCGAGGACATGACTGAGAAAAGACTTCCAACCTTTAAACTTTTTACTAAGTGAACAACAGATGTCACGGTTTAAGCTGTTCTTGATTAGGTTTTCTGGTATCTGCAATCAAAAGCAAGTCATTGTCTAAGAAATGAGAGTCATGGCTTGTTTGGAGCTGGCTCTATACTCTAGCTCTTCCTTACCTATGAGTGACCAGGAGCTGGATCAGTGCCTGTTTCTCTGCCCCTGGAGGATGCTAGCCAGAGTCAGGATTGTGTAGCCAATTACAAGAGGGAGCCTGGAAGAAAATAGGAAAGAGCGGCTCGGCCCTCACGTAAACCCTAAGGGCTGCTCTGGTTGAATGAAAATGGATTCTTTTGTACTGGAAACACACAGAAATGAACAGGTCCCCATGAATGGAAAAGAGAGCCCTCTGAATGGCTTTCTTATGCTCATTTCAGCAAATGAAAACAAAAGAAAGACAGGCCCCAGAGGAACCTTCTCACAAAAGTGAAGTTAATACCTAGGGAGCCAAGCAGAAAAAGGTTAGGGGGAGGGCAACAGTGCAGTGGGCCCCCTGTGTCCAGAGGTTATTCTTACTACTTCTTGGGCCTATTTTCCTTCTTGCCCTTCTCTCCCCTCAGGGCATAATCATTAATGTTGCTCTCAGCCTATTCTGTCTAGTTTATTATGTGTAATTTATTTCTGAATCCCAGCCTCTGCTTGTTCGTCTGTGTGTAACAAGGTTAATGCCTTGTAATGATGCTTTTGCCAGTTCTGCCTTTCATGACAAAATCCAATCCCGATTTAACTCTAAACCTTGTCTCCCCTTTGGGCTTTCTTGGTTCCCTCAGTTGTCATTCTGCTTCTCATGCCTGCCATGTCTCACCATAACATCACACCTACACTTCAGGCCGCTCTGTGAGGAAAACTTTTCTTAGTTTGAGGAAAAAGTTAACTTGTCTCAAACAATGTTTGGGCAGAAAACAAGAGAGACTTGGGCCTGATATACCAAAGTAGAACAGGAGCAACTGAGAAGGGGTTAGTGCTGGAGTGCATATTATGTGTGCATGCGTGTGTGCATGTGTGTGCGAGTATACAGAGAAGTGGTTAGAGCATGAGGTAAACAGCTTGACCTTCATGCTATCTTTCACTGACAATAAACACCCTCAGTGTGTACTGTACAACTCCAGGGGGTGCTAGTCATGTATTCTAGGGTGTGAATGGTACCCTCTGAATTGAGTAGCACTATGGCTCTGCCCCTATAATGCAAAAGATTCCCTGACTCAGCAAAGCATGTAGGGTGTTCACAGCCACTCTGTAGGCTATGGGAACAGAAGGAGGGAATGTGCACAGAAGCAAGGCCTCACGTCTTGAGGACCCAGCAAGAGTCAAGTCTTTGGCCCACAAGGTGCTAAAAGGACTCTTAGCTTGGTGTTTCCTTATGGGGCCAGGGCAAATGCCAGCTGGGTCACCATGAACTTCTTACACAATGATAAAATGCCTTTGGGGCAGCTAATTTTATATTCTGCTACCCTTTGGCATAGACTGACTTTGAAGCAGTTTCTTCATCACTTTCTATTACTAGCCCAGTGGCTTACTTGCAGTTAGGAAACCTCAGCAGAAGCCCTATGCCCAAGGGCTGGCCCCTGCTCTGTCCCTTACAGGCTGCTTTATCTTGGCAAGTTAAGTTAGTTAAGTCTCTGAGCCTCAATGATAGAATCTATAAAATGGACACTCTAACACGCATGCCCTGTCTATCAGCATTGTTGGAAGGCCCAAATGAAATCATGTGTGTGAAAATATTTAGAAAATGATCTTTTTCAAGCTTAAGAGAAAGAAAGAACAATTATTCATTGTGATTTCATTAGCCATTAAGGTTCCTGTCACTTTTCCTTATTCTTCTAGAGTATATAGTATTGATCGGGTTCTAAGTTCATCTATAGCATCTCTCTGACCACCTGGAGGAAGAATTTACTTTGGGGACTCAACTGTTTTAAAGGAGAAGTTCAAAGAGTGCAGGAGGAATGGAGAAGAGAAGTTTGGGGACATAGCTAGGCAGGCATCTCTACACCAGGCAGCCACAAGAAACATACAAAGTGTCCAAGTTTGTATTTCACATCCTCTCACTTGCTCTTCCGTCTTCTTTCATCCTTCCAGTGTCTTCCATCCTCTGAGCCCTACCTACTGCCACATCCCACTTTCCAAGATTTATCCTTTCCTGCTTTACTCCCCATCTCCCATCTAAATCCCCATCCTTCCCTATGGCTAATTTCAATTACTTATGAAAAGACAACCTGATTCAAATAATTCACAAAAAGATATAAATGGCTGATAGTGTGAGAAATGTATTTTCCTAGACTCAGTCCATGAAGAAGCTACTGGTGTTCCAGATGGGACATTTCTTCACTGTGGGCATTGTCCTGGGCAAGGCAGGACCTTTAGCATTTGACCTTTGTCCACAAAATGCCATTAGTGCCCTCTCATCATACTGACTATGCAAAAGCTCTGTCCCCACATTTCTAATTACCCACTAAATAAATGGCATCATCCCTTTGAGAACCAACACAATCTATCACAAGGTTTCCGAGTTGCTGGAAGATGGTTATCCAGACATTTCCTCCCTCACCTCTGTTCTTCCCTAGTCTTCATCATCATGGTAAACAGCACCACCAATGACCCTCAACTTCTCTCTTTCCATCACTCCCCACATCCAACACAAGAAAAATCTCTGCTGAATTTCCCAACAATCTCAAGCCTTTCTTCTCCATCTCATGGTTGCCACTCAGTCCAACCTCCCATCATCCCATTCCTGATCTACTCCAAGAAGCCCCTGGTCTCTCTCTTTCAACCTATAATCTATTCTCCATCCAGTAACCAGAGTAATCCTTTAAAATAAAGAATAGCTCACGCTACCCCCTTGCCTAAAATTCTTCAATTGCTTCCTAGCTCATTAAGAATTAAATCTAAATGGCTCCCAGATCTTACATGAGCTGGTCTCTGACTACTTCTTCAAACTTATTCCTTGTCACTCCTCCTCTTTATTCTGCTTCAATACCCCAGAGTCTTTGCGCATGCTACTTTTTCTAGTTTCTTCCTTCTCCCTCTTCACTTCCTTGTAGGTTTGGTCTTTTTAATTTTTCAGGTTCCAAGTTCAGTGGCAACTCCTCATGGACACAAGACTATAGAGCTTGTGTCCTACCTCAGCTGTTATTTTGAATCATAGCTCTCCATTATGTTTCCTACAAAATACTTAATAAAATTACTATTTTAAAATTTTTATTTATTGTCTGTTTCTGAGCAGACTCAGCTCTACCATAGTTTATCTTATTCTACACTTTAAAGCAGAGCATACACCTTAGCATCTGGCATGTAATTGGTTGTCAATAAACATTTATTGAATGAATGAATAAATACATGGATCAATGTTTGAATGGTTTCAGTCAATATCTCAACAGGCAACCATGGCACATTGCTGAGTAAGCCTAAATATTACAGAGTTCTTCAACTGAGTCAAAATTTGCACATTATAAACCCTGGGCCTTAATTCTACCTTGGGAAGTAATACTAAACTACATGATAGTATCTTGGCCTTCTCTAAATTTCATATCCATGGTTTCTTGATAGCTTAAAAGAGATAGTTTCTGGGGCTTTTGCCATCTCAGCCAGAGATTCTGTGTACTTAAAATGTGGCTCTGAGAAGTAAACCAAGTACTTTAGGTGTTCTCAGATTAAAAAATAGTAGGACTTTTCCTTCTCATGATCAGAACAGCATAAATTATGAACATGCCTCTAACTGAGTTAACTCTTTAAAATAAAAATAGCATAATCGTAGCATGAAGGAATAGAAAGAACAAGAGAATTTGAGTAACAAATGATGTGGGTGGGTTCAAGTTCAAGCTTTATTACTTATGAGCTATGAATCTGGCAGTCATTTAACCTTTCTGAGGTTTCTTCATCCACCCATCATTTATGGAGTACTTGCTCATGGCCAAGTCTTGATCAGTAATACAAATGGGAATAAACCCCCTATTGTTGAAATAAGCCAATCAAACAAGTTTTGAAACAAAACGCAACACTTTACATTTCATGTCCTTGGTTTCAAAAACACTTGGTAACTGAAATGAACATTTGGAGGGGGAGTTCCACTGACATCCACAGTTCGTGGATAGAATTCAGGGAATCCATGAAATTGGGTGAGAAAAACAACCTTTATTTTAGCAAACTGTAACCAAAATTTGGCAATACCTTCAATTATGAATGTAGGACACCATGGTATTACTGAACCTGTGACTTTGTCAACAGAAGAAATCAGATATTTTCATACATTTGATTTTTGACTCAGATATCTCAAAATACTATTTATGCTTCTCTTTACTGTGAAATTATGGTCGTTATTGCTCCTAGATCTTGTTATTTAATGTGTTAAAATATACTACTAGCTCTCAAATGAAAATAGTTTGACATATAATTGGTTCATTTTACAACTGATTTATTTTATGTACTTAAAATCGTTTTCCTGAGAAGGGGTCTACAGGCTTCCCCAGAGGTCCACAGCATGAGGGCTCCATAGGGCGAGGAACCCCTGGTTTTCAGGACATGCAGGTAGGTACTGCTGCACACAGGGCTCTGGCATGTATTTGGTGACACCTACGACTACCAGCTAACCTGGGCTATCTACTCCGTTCTGATGCCTCAGAGAAACCAAGGTTGGCTCTTGGAATCTGATTTTAAACCCCAGTCACTGATGAAGAAAGAGGCCTCAGGAGGATGTCAACGAGCACTGACTAGAGACAGCTGGTGTTAGAGACTGTCCAGATCAGGCCGCGGGGAAGGGCGTGGAGGAATGACCAGGAATGCAGTCTCGAAGGTGGGAGTCACAACGAGATTCCCTTCCTTGGCCTTTTTTCTTGCTATGAACATAGCTCTAGTGTCTTGTAAGCTCTTATCCCACGCGCTATAATCACTGTCTTTTCCACTAGACACGGCGCAGCTTCTTCCTAGTTTGACAAACATTTATTGAGGGCCCACTGTGTGTTTGTTACACAGCCTTATGGATGCCTGGGAAACAAAGATGAGACAGATAAGACAGACCTCCTCTACTTCCCTAAAGTCACACCCACCCCACTGCACTGAGACCAACACAGCCTGTCCAGTGTGGGAGGCAATTTGCAAAGTTACAGAGCAAACCCCAATTCCTAACTTCATTGCCAACTGCCTGCCTAGTGGCTCTTCCTGGGTGTCCCAAAGGCATCTAAAAATCAACATAAACTTTAAAAATGAAAAAATTTGTCTTCTAATTGGTTAGCAACACTTCTCAATTCAACATTTTAAAAAGCTATTTCATTAATCTCATCTCTCAATCCTCACTGCTACCACCTCAGTCTGGGTCTTCTGCTTCTCTCACTTGAATTATTGCAATCCGCGGCATCCATGTGTCTCTCTCCAAATGTGTCACCACCACTCCAGAACAAGGTGACATTATTTTCTGCCTGGACTACTTCAAGAGCTTCCTGCAGGTTTCACTGCTTCCACTGGGGTCAATCTCTCATCCATTACCCACAGAGCAGCCATTATTTGAGAATTCAAATCCAATCATTTCATTTCCCTTCTTCAAGCTCTTCTATGCTGAGAAAAAAATAAAATCTTCCCGCAGCCTGCAAGCCCTATAGGATCGAGCCGCTGCTCCCTTCTCCAACCTCCTCCCCTACCCACCTTAACTCAACCACACTAAACTTTTGTTCTTCAAATTGACCAAATCGTCCTTCCTTTCAGCCTTTACACTTGTTCTCTTGTCTACTCACTTCCCAGCTCGCCATGGCAACGACCGTAACTACCCACTCTCATCTTCCTGGTGTGAACTCAACCTCCATAAAGAAAACCTTCCCCAACACCTGTTTAGTTCTTTCATAGCCCCAATCTCAGTCTATGCCTCAGTTTCCTCATCTGTAAAATGGAAGTAATATTACCTACCTCACAGGTTGTGGTGAGGATTAAATGAGTGAAAACTGATAAAGTACCTACTGAGAACACTTGGTACACAGCAAGCTCTCATTATCACTTTAACATAAAAATAACTTCTTTATTTGCCACATGTTTATTGTCTACTCTACTTACTACTGATAGAAATATTTTCACACAGTGCTTGGCACAGTGGTCATCCTTCCAGTCAGTCATTTTGCCTGCAATCTTGCCTCATCCATTCTACCTTGTGAGTAGTCTTTCTAGAACACAATCAGATCATGTTGGCTTATAGCCCTGCTGTTCAACTCCATCAGCCATAGCCATGGGTTTCACACCCTGCTCAGAAGTCCTGGAAGTTCCTTTGAGATGACTCACGGACAGGCATGGGTGGGGGTGGGGCAAGTAATAGGGTCCTAGGAACCTCCCAACCCCTTGCTTCATCCCAGCTGGGTGGCAATGGTCTCATTCAGAGCAGCAAGTCAATAATGATTTGGTTATCTTTTTTTCATATCTAACTTTTGGTCAAGATTTATTTTAAAGGCCATGTTTGGAAAGTCTGAAAATCACTGACCATCAGGATAAAATCCTGCCATCTTTGCCTGTCTCATTAAGCCCTCTGCCATCTGGACCTGCACACTCATTTCTGGACACTCCCCAGCCAGGGTGAGCTACCTGCGGTTCACAAGCTTTTGCAACTTCCTGCTTGTGCACAAGCTGTTACTCTCTCTAGAACTTTCCTTCCTTGCCTCCTCCACTTGGCTTGAAGACACAGTTTCAGCATCACCTCTCTGAAGTCTCCAAGACCCACCAACAGGCTGAGTTTGATGCTCCTTCCTGGGGCTACCAGTTTTTTGGTTTTGTTTTTGTTTTACTTACTATGACTTACTGCTTTGTAAAGGCTTGTTTTACTCTCTTTCCACAACATCAGGGGTTGGAAAAATACCACTGTGGGCAAAATCTGGCCTGCCTGTTTTTTGAGTGGCCCACCATGATGTAAGAACGTTAGATTTTAAATGATTGAGAAAAAAAAATCAAAAGGATATTTCATGACAAGTGAAAATTATATGAAATTCGAATTTCAGGGTCCATAAAGTTTTATTGGAACATCGCTTTGCTTGTGTATTTGTATTGTATTGTCCATTGTTGCTCCCACACTGTAGTGGCAGAGTCATTTTAGGTAAAGTCTAAAATAGCAATGATTTGACCTTAACAGAAAAAGTTGCTGACCTCTACATAACCAGCCCTGGCCCAGGCGGTGGTGGCGCAAGGATGTTTGGGGTCAAAACTTCTCTCTTACCTTCTCCGAAGAGAACACTGTGTTTCACTACTGAGTAGACAAATTGATGTGAAAATCAACAATGGAAACAGTGAAATAAGGGTCACAATTTTGTGACAGTATAAAACATTATATAATTTTTAGAAATTACAAAACTATTAATGCAAAAACTATTTGGTTTTGAGATAGTAAAAAAATTAGCATTTTCATCAAGATAGAAAATTTAGGAAAAACTATGAACACATTTAAAAAAAAACAAACTTACCATTACCCTTTTTCCACAAACAGGTTAGACTAATGATGCCTACAAATTGTCTCCCAGCAGATTTTGGGATTTCTCAGAGCAGGCCTTCATCAGTTATGTGCCACCACATGTACAAGGAAGGCAGAGTCCATTAAGAAGCTTGAATGGAGGTAGAGATGCCACCGTGCTATTGTAGTCAACATGGTCACGGCGCAGGTCTTCCATCGTTCCATCCTATGGGAATCTGCCCACTGCATCTACTGGGGCCATCACAAGTTTGACCCCCTTCTAAGTGGACCAGGGGTCCAAGGACAACAAATGCCTATTCTGAAATAGAGGTCTAATGGTGTGAGACCAAAATCTCTTTCTTGGTAACTTGAACTAAATAATATAGAAAGTTGCTGTCATTGGGTAGCCAATGCAGAAAGTTAAATGCTATTGAGAGGCAGAGCGGAAACGAGGCTGACTGTGGCACATTCAGGTGGAAGTGTTGAGGGGCAGACATTTGAGGAAGCTGAGGCCATCTGGTAGGACTGAGAGAAGCAGCATGCTAGGTCATGTTGACTGAGAAATTTTAGAATGAGCATCCATCACTTGCTGCTTTTGAGCTCCTTCAAAGCTGTCTAGAGTACAGAACCTCCTTCCAATTCCATCACAAGGAGCCCCATCCTGTTACTATTGGAATACATGATGGTGATGACAGTAAATACATACATACCATTTACCATGGGTTGAATAGTGTTCATCTTAGACATATTAACTCATTAATCCAGATAATAATCCTCTAAAGCAAACAGGATGCCTTTCTATAAATGAAGAAACCAAAGCACAGAAAGGTTAAACAATTTGCCCAAAGTCACACAACTGGTAAGTGGCAGCTTTGGCTCCAGCTGACCTGGTCTGTGCATATAACCACGATACAGTACTGGCTCCTATCCCTAGATGTCTATGTAATTCCGCATGCTTCTGTCCACTAAATCTCCCGTCCCCATATTTAGCTTGCTTAAGTAGATCTTTTTTTCATGCAGCCAACTGTTCCTGACTTAGAAATTGGTGTTAGGATTGATGCTATAAAGGGTAGACCCTCAAAGAGAATTTCAGTGTGTGGAACTGGTTCTGGAGTACAGAAGAATGGAAGACTCTAAAAGTATCCCCCACGTTCTGGAATGAAATGCAAATACACTGTTGTGTACCAGAATAGGAACTAATTAAACCATGACCTATAAGTTCTAGAGACTCATACTACAAATTCAAAAACTGAAATGTTTTAAAAGTTTTTTAGGTATTCTCTTTGAGCAATGAGAAAAGAATAAGAAAAATAATGTAATGAGATGAGATGAATTAGTTACTTTACATGGCCTTAAGTTAAACTGCAAGAAAAAAGGAAGGAAGGAAGGAAGGAAGGAAGGAAGGAAGGAAGGAAGGAAGGAAGGAAGGAAGGACAAGCTCTTATCCCAGGTGTCTCAGCTAGAATACCAAAAAAAAAAAAAAATTACATTTCCTTACAGCAGTGGTTCCATAACCTGAGTATATATTAGAATCACCAGGACAGCTGTTAAAACTTAGATTTCCAGTCCCACCTCCATACTCTGAGTCTGATTTAGTAATTCTGATGTGAAACCCAAGAATTTGCATTTCTAGCAAGTTCCCAGGTGGTGCTGATGATGCTAGTCCAGAGACTCCACTCTTAGAACAGCTGACCTACAGCATAAAGCCCTTTCCTCTCATTGCTGAATAGTATGATCAAGTATATTATTAAAACATACCATACTAGTTCCAACCATGCTGGGTTTCTATGGTTAAAGTTAACTCCCAGATTGGCAAACCAGAGGCTTGGCCCTTCCAATGAATGGAAACTTCTGGGAAGTGCCAGGGAGTGCAAGACGCCAGATAGCCTAGGGCTAGGAAAAAGGAGTCCCTGACACATCAGACATTAAGAAAACACAATGGTTAAGGGAGGATGAAGGGGCCAGACTCAGGAAAGTGTTGCCGCTAAGTACAGAAATTTCCCACATGACCTTCCAAGACCTTTTATTTATTACTTCAATAAATATTTCTCAAGTCCCAGCTATATACCAGACACTATGCTAAGTACCCTGGCTTCAACAGAGAACAAAATATTATAAGGTTCTGACCTTTTGGGGATTACATTTTAATTGTGGCTGCTATTAGAGACAAGAGTAACCCAGATTTTAGGCCGAGATATCCGGATTTATTTTGTAAGCTAGGCTAGGTCTAAGAACAAAAGCTGGGAGCAGTCCCCATAGGCCCTGTAGATCTCTCTGAGGTCACTTATAACCCTGAATATGAAGAATGATAACAATATGTGAAAGTTGACAGCTTAGGAACTATCACCCTCCCAGAGTCTGCACTTCAGGCGGTCAATATGCAGACCCAGAAACTCAGTTCAAAGTCAAGGATTCTGTGTTCTATCGTAAGTTTTATATCTGCAAACAGCTAAACTTATCAGAGCTGTTGCAAGGGCCTAGGTTGCTCCACACAGGAGAGGATCGACACCAAAACCCCACGTCCAAGGTGCTTGACGCTTGACTGTCCATGGCAGTGGTTAAAAGCTTGGGTCCTTGAGCCAGACCATGCAGGTTCTAAACCCACTGTCATTTACCAGCTGTGAAAACCATTAAAACTCTCCGGGACTCAATTTTCTCATCTACAAAAATAATAACTACAGTCCTTGCTTCATTGGATGTCTATGAAAATCAACCAAAAACAAAGCACATAAAATGCTTAACACAAAGCCTAGCCATGATAGCTATCCAGTACATAGCAGCTATGATTGTTTCTTCCCTCTAAGTGAGTGTTGGGCTTTTAAAATCCACCCTTGCGTATCAGATGTATATATGAGGGTAAAAGTCACCATCTTGCCTATAGATTTCAAAATAGCTAGACAGGATCATAACAGGAAATAAAGGAGGAATAAACAGGACAGGAAGACTGTGGATTTTGAGGTCAAGAAAGCTGCATTGCCGAGTGGCCCTGGGACATCACTTCTGTTCACAGTAGCTGGAAGTGTCTTGGGTTACTGTCTGCTGGAGAGCATGTGAATGTTCTGTGGTTGTCTGCGTGACAGTTAAATTATGTCCGGCTTTGGAATTATGTGAGTGTAGAAGAAGGAATTATGTGAGTGTAGAAGAAGGGGGTGTATCTCCCCACAAGGGGTGGAACAAACTAGAAGGGTCAGTCCTGTTGGCCAAGAGGATAAGAAAATATCTACAGAAAGAATGGCCATCGCATTTAAGCCATAAGCAACCCCAGGACCCAACTATGTCAGCCAAACAAATCTGGAACAATCTAACTTCAAAACTCAGGTACACTTTCTATGAGTAACAAGAGTTCAGAGGGGGAGGAAGTTAAATTAATTAACTTATGCTTAACATAAACATTCATTTTTTATATTAACCCAAGCACACAGACATGTTATGAAATGGAATGAAAGAAAAAAAAAACATGAAGTTTTAAAACACACTTCGAGGGGCACCCCCCAATCTCAGGCCTTCTTCCTAGAGAAGGTTGGTTGTTGCCTTTTTAATTAGGGGACTTTCAAGGAAAAGTTCGAGAAGTACCAGAGTGATGAAAAGAATACACAATAGAGAATGCAGGACCTGGGTTTAAGCTGGAGGGCCCTGACACCTGCTTTATTATTCTGAGCTTCCTCATCAGGTAAATGTGAATGCTCCTTGTAGATTCAACCTCAGATTTGATGAGGAAGCTCAAAAGAAATAATATATGATGAAGTGCTGTTCAAATGTTTCTTAGGATTATTAGATTATTGTTATAGGACTATTATTATTTATTGAGGTATTCAGAAACTGACTGCCTTGGCACATTCATAGGGTGAAGCTAACCTGCTAGATTTGTTTTGAAAGGAGATTCAAAGTTGGTGGAAAGGCAGAAAAAGTAACAGCCTAGTGTGTAAAAGGCTGAGTAGTACATACTCATTACACAAGCATCCCACAAATTAATCTTTGGCCAAAGAAGATGAAGGGGAGGAGAATCAGTGACACGAGATGAGAACCAAGAAACGAGAAAACACAACCCAGTCACTCCTGTCACTTTGCTACCCATGGTTGACTGAAGATGGTAAATACGAGAAAGCCATCTAGTAGGAGAGGGAGAAGGCAAGCAAATCTAGCCGCTGTGCCTTGCTGCCTGTGGCTTACTGTTCAAATTACTGTGTCTGCTCTGAAGGAATAGCTGTTGGAATCTATTGAGGTCCCCTCTGGAGTGTTTCAAGTCCTTCTCCTGTTTCAGGCACCTATAATTCAGCATGCCTTTTCCAAAATGCATTTAAAACCTGAAAATAAAATGCAGAACAAATGCCAAATGACATCATTGTTCTGAGTGACAACTTGGGGCACACTGATCCCATGACCGGCCCCATTAAATGGGGTTGCAACCTACTACTGTCCTTTCAGTGGCAAAATCGGTGTACCCAGCTCAGAGTGTTGCTTACACTAGCAGACTTCAAATAAATATTTGTTAAATCAAGTATCTTATCTGCCTAGTTAATAGGTTAGAAAACTGTCAGCTTTTCATCAAAACTACTACTTTTTTTTTTCATTCAAACCCCTCTTGAAATTCAATTCCATTAAGGCTTTTTTATACATACTAGCAGCGAGGAATTTACTTAAATGAGAAAAAAGAAAAAGCAAAACTCCAAGCTCCCACCTGTGTAGCCATGACATGCTATTGTTTGAACCAGAGTATATTATTTAACTTGGATGACAAGCTCAGGGGGTAGAGACCCTGTCTTTCAGAACACACAGCTCTGAGCACACTGGGAGTTCTCAATAAATAGCAGCAGCAAGAAATGCCATGGAGGGACCTCTTTAAATTATTTCTTTTTACAATTCCAGATTTTTGGCAGCATGTGTTTATCCCTTGCTTGATTTCCGAGGGGCAGCTCCCTCCCAGAAGCTCCCGTGAAGATGATAAACAGCTTTCCGACTGCCCCTTCCCCTCCTCATCCCCACACAAGTAGGAACACCTGATCTAGCCAAAACGTGGCTTCTGAGTGCACACAGGATGCCTGCTGGGTTTGGAAAGGAACTCAGTCCTCCAGGACCCAATGGGTAGAGAGAGGCAGTCAAGAGAAATGTTTTGGCTCCACACATCTACACAGCTGTCAGATGGCAAAGCTTGGACTTCCAGTGTTATTACCTGCTGTGGGCCTCTGAGCTGTCTTGTCATTAACCCCAGAGACCAAGTATGCCTAAAGCTTGACACAAAGTAATATTTGAAGGTATTTTCAAGTCTATCAACAGAGAAGTAGAAGATGATTTTTGCAACTTGAACTATTAGAGTATAAAGATCTAATATAGACAAATATTCCATATTAAATTACATTTGTATAGCAAGATGAAGTCATTTCGGGCGCATTGTGTGTCATTTATGCTTTAAAAAGAATTGTATCAGCAACTAAATGAAGGCATTGTGTGTGTGTCCCAGCAAAGGACTGATACGCAAGGAGGAAGATGCAAATGACCATTCTAAGGAGCCTTGAAAAGAGACTCAGTTTTTTTTTTCTCCCTGGATAATACAGTTAATACTTCGAAAGATGGGCTTTGCAGAGAAAGGAGTGGGTGGGGGTGGGGTGGGACTCTCTTTCTATACACATATTAATATATCCTAAAGCCAAGGTTCCCCTATATGCTTACACAACACTTGTACCAACACAACACATTTTCCAAGTGGAGACTTCTCCCCCTGCTCTTTGACGCATTTTATACCAAAACAATGGCAACACCTGTAGCCGTTAATTTCTGCTCTTTGATTTCTGTCCAGTTATAAAGGAGGCTCTCAGCAGGCTCCCCTCTCAGGAGCCATATGTGGAGTTGATGTGCCAGCAGCCTTGGAAGGAAAACGGCCTCTGAGAAGTGCACAATGGCTCCATAATCCCCCTCAACTGGACCCTCTTGAACCGCAGCTTTATTTTTTCAGTCAAAGAAATGTCAATCTCAAGAGCCAAGCTGTGGCTTGAGAATTCAAGGGAAACCTGTGCCGTTTGCTTGGTTGGGTATGACACAAGGGTGGTGCCTCTGAGTCCTACGATTTAGGCAACCTGGAGCCCCAAAACTGCCTATATCACCCCAACGCTTTCTCTTGATCTCCCCCTACTAGATCAAGACTAGGCTTTTCCCACAAAGCCACCTTTGCCTTCTCAGCTTCTCCCCCTGGCTGGAGACCACAACCCCGCCCCCTCGCCCTGGGTCCCGCTGAGGGTTCTGCTCCACCGAACGTGAGCCCTGTTTTGCTGTCTAGCTCTGCCCCACGTTCGGCAGGCTCCCAACTCTTCAGACCCCATGTGTGGCCGAGGCAGGGGCCACAAGGCCTGGGGTGTGGCAACAAGTCCTTTAGGCTCAGTGGCTTCTCTGCCAAGGGCACTGTGTTTGGTAACGTTGAGGAGAGGGGTCAAGCCGCGTGCCTGCGAGGACCACACACCTGGGGAAGCGATCAGAGAAGGGAGGGAGGTGGGTGGGGCTGCCCGGGGGCGGGGGGCTCAGTCCCAGAACAGAAAATAAGGGCACCGGGACGCAGTCATCAGAGTTTGGAGCTTAGCTCCCACGCCCTCCACCTCCCCTTCTACACTTCCTGGGGGTGGGGGACCCTCCCGTCCTGCACTGGTCCCGCGGGGGCTGCGACGCCGAGTGCGAACGGCCGCGGGGCGACTCCCGGGCCCGGGAACCGTCCGTCCCGGCTCCCCCCCGCCCCGCGGCGGCGTCCCGGGGGCCGCACTCACGCAGTCGTGCTCCGTCGGCTCGAAGTCCCACTTGCAGCTCTTGGCGCGCGCCTGGATCTCGCTCATCCTGAAGAGGCAGAGCGCCGTGGTGGCGGGGGAGCGCCTGTCGGGGCCGTCGGCGGCGGCGGCGGCGCTGAACACGCCGGCCCAGACGTCGCGCGCGTCCACCAGGCTGGAGGACAGGAGCAGGTGGCGGCCGCGGCCGCAGGCGAGGGCCGCCTGGCCCTGGAACTGCACCACGGTGCTCTGAGCGATGCGCGCCACGCCGGGCGCGGCGGCCGCCACGCCGCTCGTGTAGTTGTAGCGGTAGTAGGGGAAGTAGACGCTGCCGTTCCACAGGAAGGCGTCCACGAAGTGCAGGCTGCCCGCGCTCTTGCTCAGCTTGAGGCGGGCCAGCTCGTTGGTGGGGAGGCTGCGGCCCTCCGTGTCCTTGATGGCGATGGCCGTGTCGCGGTCCGACGCCGCGGGACTGCAGCGGCTCGCCGCCTCGGGCTCCGGCAGCACATAGGTGGCGGCCACGGCCAGGTACCAGCGACCGTCGGCGCGGTACACCACGCCGGCCGTCGAGCCCTGCGGGTGGCAGGACACGACCTCCGTGCCGTTGCGCAGGTAGCCGAGGCTCAGGTTGCCCAGCGGCCGCACCTCGCAGGTGCCGCGGTCGAAGGTCCAGCCGGTGAGCAGCAGCCCGCCGCCCGCGCCCGCCGCCCCCTCGCGGTAGGGCAGCAGCAGCTTGCTGAAGCTGCTGCCCGGCCGCGGCCGCGCGGGGCGCGCCAGCGACACGGGCTCCGAGCAGTTGCCCGCCTGGTCCCGGTACAGGCGCGAGAGCCGGTGCTCCAGGCTGTAGTCCAGCTGGTCCAGGCAGCTGCCGCTCGCCACGAACACGCCGTCCGCGCGGCTCGCCGCGATGGCCCCGATGGCCTGCTCGGACCGCCACACGGCTTCGCCCGCGCCGCGGCCGGGCGCCGCCAGCGCCAGCACACAGGCGAGCCAGGGCAGCGGCGGCGCGGCGGGGCGCGCGGGGCGCGGGGGGCGCGGCGGCGCCTTCCTCCTGGAGACCTCCATGGGGCCGGGGCGTGGGGGGGGCGGCGGCGGCGGCTCAGGCGCGCGGCCACGGAGACGCGGGCGGCGGCGGCGGCGGCTCCTGCGCGCGCTCGGGCTCCCGCGGCCGCCCCATCCCCGCGGCTCGCCTGGGAAGGAGAGCGGGGCGCGCGGCGGGCTCGCTCCGGCAGCCGGGGCCGCGGCAGCGGGGAGCCCTGCGCGCTCCGGGGCCGCTTCCTCCTCGCCCTTCTCCTCCGGAGAGTTCCTCTGTGCGGCGCGGGCGCTCGCGGGGCGGCGCGGAGGGAAGGGGTGGGGGAGCGAGGCGGGCGGGCGGGCGGGGAGGGCTGGAGAGGTGGGGTGTGCTTGTGCGTTTCACTTTCCCATTGTGAAAGTGGGATGCAACTGGCCCCTTCCCCATCCTCTTCCTCCTCCGCCCTCCGCCTCCTGTCCGCCCGCCCTCCCTCCACGCCCATCTCCTCTCCCTTGATTCGGTGAGATAAGGAGGAGGGAGGTCTCGTAATTTGGGTTACAGTGTAGGTGGCCTCTTTCATCTATTCAAAACAAAGCTGAGACGCCTGCCGCTGCCGCCGCGGCCGCCACCATCGCCCCCATCGCCCCCCGGCTCGCTCGCAGCCCCCGGGGCGCGCGAACACCGCACAGAGCGGGCTCCCGCACGCGTCGGCCTCTGGGCTGCTCCGACGCTCGGGTTTTGTTTACGAGAGCAGCTGGGGCGGGGGCGAGGGTGTGGGGGTACGCGAGGCATGGGGAGCGTGGACCCCGGGCGCCCAGAGGTTGCGGCTGAGGCCGGGGGCTCGAGCGACGGGGAGGCGCGAGGGCGGCTGACAGGTGTGGAGACGCGGGAGGGAGGCCCCGGGGAGGCGCGCTGGAGACGCGGACGAGTCAGAGGCTCGGGGGACCGAGGCGCCTCTGTCACTGGGGATGGTTTTCCCTGGTCAGAGAAGTGAAGTGGGGGAAAGGCAGGCGCCAAGACTCTGGTTTTGGACAATCCCCGGGGCTGGAGCTCCCATATTTGAAAAGGTCCTCTCATCTCCCTTGGCAACAGAGTCCCAGGCTCTTGAACTTAGTGCTTTGAAAGTTCTACTCGCCATCTGACCGTAAAGCCATGCCTAACATTTATTGAGCACTTGATGCGAGCTGGGTTCTAAATTTATTACATGCATCAAGACTCATTTAATACCTTTAACAACTCTTAATTGGTGACTATTATCATCCCCATTTAGTAGAGAAGAGAATGATCATGGAGAGGCTATGAAACTTGCGGGGTGTCCTACTGCTGGTAAACAGCAGAGTCCACATTCGAATCCACATCTAGCTAGCTCCAGGGTCGCTCACACATTCCGCTCTAGCCAAGAGCCACCTGTGGCCGTTACAATAAGATCATTCTCAGCAGGTGTGACTGAAAAGTTCGCCAAGTTAAATGCTTCGACCTCCCCTCCCCAGCCCAGCTTTCTAATCTTAGAAGCAGGTCCGTTATTTCTCTAGAGACCAGTCTCATCCTTTCCCTGTCTCATCCTTTCCCACTTCTTTCCTTTGGGCCTTCTGAGATCTCATCAGTTCATACAGGGGATGAATACCAGCTGGTTGCCCCCAAAGTCACCAAGAGTTTCTGCCGCACAATGAACTTCTGAATCACTGCACACCTAGGTGACTACCTCCCTGGGTGAAGGTTCATGATCTCTCGGAGGGAGGACTCCTGGAGGATGCACAAATGCTTCCCAGTTTTCTGAGGCAACTGAGAGCATCAACAGAACCGTTACAGCTTGGCAGGTGATCCAGGAGGGGACCAAGGGATCCTGAAGACCCCTGCACAACCTTAGGAAATGATCTCTGTCCCTTCCCAAGCTATTTTCAGGCCAGAGGCCCCAGGGAGATTAACTGGTTGCACCCCCTTTCTTCCTTCCCTTTCCAGTTCCCTAGCTCCGGATGGAATCTGCTGTGGGGGGTGTGTGGGGGGGGTGGCAGGGAGAATGGGGTGAGTGGGCTTCCTCCAGATGCTGAGCCCTCCTGAAGTAGCAGCTGTTGCAGGTTTTAAAATTCTACAACAGTGCTTCGAGTTCACTCCAGTGCTGAGGGATAAGGCAGGAAAAGGAGCTCTGGAAGGCTTAAGGAAAGGAGGGTGAGGTGAAGCAAGAAGCAAAAGAGAAACACTAGTGTCTGCCCTAGACATGCAGTTAAAGGAAATTATCATTCCATCAGTGGTTCCCAGTCATCTTTCCATTCATAATTTCCTTCTTCGAAGTTAGATAACATTATCTTTGCCTGAAAGTAGGCATCAAATGCTTTCCCATGAGATACAAGGTCACTCATTCTGCCTTGGTGATAATAGTTGGTTGGAATGCCAGTGAGGAGAGTGGAGAAGGAAAGGGAAAGGCCCGAGATACTGGTTTCATGTTAATTGTGAGACTTTAAGCAGAGCAATTCAGATGCTCTCTCTGCTCCAAAATAATCAGACTTTTGCGCCTCATTCCCTATGCTCCTGAAATGTTTTAAGGATATTTGCACTGCTGGAAGTGGAAAATTAGTATCGAAGAAACATCTGCAGAAGCTCATTGAACCCTCATGGCATAGTAGGGGATTTATGTTCTGGTATTTTGAAAATTTTCCCTGTGAATGATGAAGAATGCACTGATCTTCACTGCCGTCATGAACCGGCTGTGGCAGTATTTGTTATGTACTGAGATGCAACAGTTCAATTCCATTGCAGAGATAGTTGTATTTCACTGGTAACCAAGTAATTTCTCTAATACCTGTAGAGTTGGTACAATCAGTAGCAGACCATCTTAGGAATTATTTGGATTAAACATACTCTATGGTGTGGCATTTTGATCACTACGCAAGTCATTGCTGCCTCATTTTGAAAGAGAAACACAAAAATACTACCAGCAAGGAGTATAAACAGCTATGATGGCAACAGTTTCTCACCATTTTACTGGGACCATAAGCCCCACTCTTGAGAGTCGGTTTCTTTTTCTTCTCATTTAATTATATACAGGCTCCTAGTGTGAAAGAAATCTTAATCTGTGCCTACTTTTCAGCGTGAAAAATGTAGGAGACTAGGAAGCATATAAATGTATTCTTTGCTGATTCTGCCCTATTTTGTACAAGCATGTTTGCCGTTTTCCAATCTTCCTGTGTACTAAAGCTCCACCTTCAGGACACAGTTCACATTTGAAAAGTGTGGGAAATACGAATAACTGAAATAAATATTTAGGCGTATGGATTCTGTGTGTCTTTGATTTCTTCCTCTTGGATACTGCTGTCTGGCCAAGGGTACAAGTCTCGTGACAAAGCTTCCCTCTCCAACTGATGGAGCCCATCCTATTGGTTGTCACTTATTACACACTCAGAACTCCTTGTAACACAACTGGCTGAACAGCCCGCCCCCCTAGCCCCCCCAACACACACGAAAGAATATGTGCAGATTTGTCCTCTGGACAAATCTTTTTGTCTTCCAGTTTGCGACCACAGAAACAGACAGTTCAGACTGATTTCAAACAGTTTTATTTGTAGCGTTCACTAGATGAGAAAGTCTTCATAATGAGAAAATATCAACTCCCTCAGGCACCAAAGGCAATCTGGGTTAACTAGACCATCCACAATCAGACTCATTTCTGCTGGGCAGGACTTTATAGATTCAGTGGTTTCCTGCTGAGGCTCAGGACATTAAGAACTGTTCAGCAGGCAATTGGTCACAGTCACAAGATGGCTATCATTGGTCCTTCGGTTTTCTTTCTGACTTAAAAAAAAAAATTGACAGTGGTCTGTAGGGATGACTGGGCCAGCAGAGATTGAAAGCAACTAAGAATATTAGTTCTGGTGATCAACGAATTGTCTTTATGCCTTGTCTACGTAGCTACAAGCTGTGGACAGCATTTGGAAAATGCCCCCCAGTGGATCAAATAGTACCAGTGTTGTCCTTCTAAGACTTAAGGCAGGCCACTGTCTGCTCCAAGCTTTGCTCAAATCTATGTGATCTTTCACACTGAGGTCCTTATCAAAGTTCCCAGCCCCTTTCAGTGACTGACAGGAAAAAGAAATAAGCCAGCCTCCTTTCTAGTCTGCCGATGAGTAGATGGTTGAAAGCAGATAAGATGAAGAGCCATTTAATAAGTTAGAATTGATGCTGAGAGATGAGTTGAATGCAGTCCAATCAACATGAAAAATCAGTCAAATGCAGCCCAGTTAAGATGTGGCTGAGGGAATACAGCCTCATCTTCCCTGATCACCTAACATGGCCCCAGACAATTGCTGAGCATTCTTATGCTTGGTGACAGTGCCTGTGCCTTTGGTTAAAGTGATGAAGGCTCCCTGGTGTTTCTTCAATAGGTAGAATTTGTGTTCTTCCACACCCCCAACATTACAGTTGTCCTCTTTACCCATGTCATGGCTTAACAGGTCATGGTCATTCACTAGCAAAGTTATAATTGTAGATGGGAGAATGGATTGAATGTACAAGGAAACAATTCTCCACTCAAGGTTAAAATGACTTCCTTTAAGTTAAATAAGGGCCTTTACTCAGTTTTAGGCATGAATGAACTATTGCCTATGGAAAAGATGTAATTGTCAGTTGGTTTTAAGAGACTGGTGTCTAGGACATCGATCTGGTCCCCTAGTAGCTTACTTCTCACATCATGAAGTTTCTCTTGAGCCCTTTCTTCAAAGCATTCACCAAAACTATCAGTGTTCAAGAGTCTGAGACAATTATCAGTTGAAAGCAAAATATAGTAAATCATCAGCCATCTCAGTGTTTTTCCAGGCCAGCTGGAGTTCACTCTGCATGAAGTACACAGTCATCAGTTAATTATTTCTTAAGATTGGGGAAATTTCTGTAACTTGCTGAGCCATCTCTTGGTCACCAACTTCTCTCTGATTTCACAAAAGTGTCCCTGCTCATGGACTCCTTGCTGTTCTTTTAAAATATGAAGCCAAAAGGCCATCAAGGAATAGACACAAAATGCTGATCCCTTTTTACTTTAATGTTTTTTCCCATGTCTCTGTTCTGTCATCACAGTTCTGAGGCTCCCTGTCAGCATAATCCTAGGCCCTGAATCCTTTGATAACTGGCAGTGTGGCATAAACCCTTTCAAAGAGAAGAGCTGCCAGAAACCAGGCCCTTATATTAATAGTAATTCAAACTCTTGAAATGAATAGCAGAAGATAAGATAAACACACAGATAACTTCACAGTTGCTCAATCCTTCTGTTTCCTTGAGATTCTGAGGGGGAGATGCTCTAAGCTGACAATAAAGTTGCTGGACTTGGCTATGAGTGGTCTGGTGCTCACCACCAAGCTGGCACCTCTTCTCGTTCTTTTACACTTGTTAGTTTCTAGAAAATATTTCCACCAATGTGGGCAAGAAGCATCTGGCATCAGCTCTGATCATGAGTTGTTGCTGTTGGGAAGCTCAGCATGTGGTCTCCATGATGAGGGCAACCCCACTTGTCACCCACCCTGAGGATGGCACTGGGAATATGGAGGTCCAAACCATGTCTCTTGGATGCTCAAAGCCCCATGCACAGAATCCCAAGTGCAAATCCTATGGAAGAATGCGCATTTTACCTTGCCTTTCAACTTCTTCTCTGATCATCCATTTATATCTTCTTTCCTATCTGTGCTGGATAGCCTCCATTTCTCCGCACAGACCATTTCTCCACTCTTTTCTATCCTGCTCCATACCCAGAAGTGTAATGTTTATGGCCGTCTCCCTTGCCTTTTGGCTTCTAGTGGGACTCAGCCAATGGGAGGCCCCAGCCTGAGATCCAAGGGTAGTGGCTAGGGTGATATCTAGATATTTATTCTCCAAGCTCCCTCCCCACTAGAGAGAGGTTTAAGAGGCCTCAGATCCTGTGGGAAGCCCTCTCTCACAGCTGTAGCTATAGTTAGCCTTCTCTGGATTATAACCGCTCCCTCGCCCTACTCCTCAGGCCTATGGGAGCCAATGACTCTCTCCATTTCTAGCACTCAGTGGTCTCCCTTCATCCTGCTTACATTTCTGCCATGGTCCCTTCATTATGTATTCATTTGCATGGGTCACACCTGTTTCCTGCAAGAACCATGACTGATGAACCAAACTCCCTCCAAACATGGATGGAGAAGCGATGTTTAAAGAATGATATTTAAACCTGTATATTCTGTTTGTCCATTGATGGAAAGCATGAAAAACTGCTAGGCACAAGGAACTCCTGGTCTTTTTCTCCAAGTGTTCGATTCCCCCAAATCCGACAATGGAAAAAGCTCCATTTTTCTTCCCTTTGCACAGGCTTTTCTGCACTAAATTCAACCTGGTGATACAGACAAATGGTAATTCAGATACAGAAACCTGACTGGGTAGGATTATGTTTTTTTTCCAGCAAATCATAAAAGTAAAAGCTTTATCTTAAATGTCAACCGAGAACTACTGGGGGCTGAGGGTTCAGAAGGTGGCAGGGGACAGGGGTGGTCATGATCTCTAAAACACTGCTCAACATTTGAAGTATATTTTCAAATAAGACATGAAACTGAACACACTGTTTTTCTCTTTAGACAGTTCTTAAGTCTGAACTTCCACAGTCCCTTCAGTACAGTCTAGAAATTTCATTTTTGTTCATTATTACCAAAACAGGATTTTTTAAGAGATTGTGATACCTTCCTTATCTTCAGACCTCACCCTATCCCACCGCCCACTAATACTTAAAAGTAAATCGGATATTCTTCATAGCTCAAGGACAGGTGATACACACAGTGTTCTATGGAGTAGAAATAGGAACCATCTTGAGTGCTAAAGACGTTACTTTTTTAGAGGGTACTTTATTTTTACCCTGCCCTGACTTCTGCACTTTAATCATTTGAATCAGCCAATTTGAAACCTGACTCCCCTCATTTATCGGACATTCTTAATGGTGATTAAATATTTACACTGTCAGAGACTGTCCCCCCCCCCCCCCATAAAAGCTGCAAATTTAGGACAGTCAAGATCTTTAATTGTGAGGAAAGGTACACTTATAGTCAAATAGTCAAAGATGCATTTCTCAGTTTCTTCGATCTTGAGGGGGTGTGGTGCAAGGGTGATGGTGGCAGGATAGGTGTGTGATCCTAGCAAATTAGATTTCTTGCTGACTGAGGAAAACTGGAGACAGAGCTATTCTCAGGTCAGTTAGCAGAACTGGGCTGAATCGAGACCCCCTTATGGATGGACGATCCCTGGAAGCCCACCACCAGGATCTAGAACATATTGACCTGTGCTCCTGCAGGCTCCGTTGAACCTGGTGAGGTTTACATTCTCAGCTCTCAGAATCCCTTTATGCACTTACCTGCTCCTTCCGCAGTGGCATTGCCCCTAGCCACCCCAGCCTCTTGGGCAGTCCACTGTCATAGTTAAGTGCTTGGATACAGAGTGGGCCAGCACAAAGGGTTGGCCCTACACAAGGGCATCAAGACAAGAGGGACTGAAATCCAGCCTGCCTTCTGCTTACCAAGCTCTCATCTTGGCAGGGGCTGGGCATGCTCAAAGGAAGAGATGCTTTTTCTTTGTACAAAGACTTCCACACACAGTGCCACCACTCAGTAACTATGTAGCTGTGCGCTCTCTGAGCCTCAGCATCCTCATTGTAGGCAGGAAAAACAGTATCTCTCTCATGAAGTTTTCAAGCATATTAAATGAGATAATAGGTGTGAAGCATTTAGTACAATGCCTGACACATAGGAAATGCTCAATAAGGCATGATAATATTATTATTATTGCCATTATTAGATACCATCAGAACCCACTGTATTAGTTTCCTAGGACTGTCATAACAAATACTGCAGCCCGGGGGGCTTAAACAACAGAATCTATATCCTCATAATTCTGGAGGCTAGAAGTCTGAGGCAAGGTGTCAGCAGAGTTGGTTTCTTTTGAGGTCTTCCTTCTTGGCTTGTAGATAGCCACCGTCTTCCTGTGTCTTCACACAGAGTCTTCCCTCAGTACATATTTGTATCCAAATTTCTTCTTCTTGTAAGAACACCAGTTGTGCTGGATTAAGACCTACCCTAATGACCTTATTTTACTTCTTTAAAGACCTCATCTCCAAATACAGTCAGATTAGGAGATACTTGGAGTTAGGATTTCAACATATGAATTTTGAGGGGCCACAGTTTAGCACATAACACTCATTTCAAATCCCATTCTTAAGAAGGAATTTTAACTGGCATTTCTTGGGCACATGCCCATTACTGAGCACATTTATTAGGGTTTGACTATCACTTAAGACTTATGCTTGCCTTTTGGCTTTTACCATCCTTACTGTCAGGAAAAAAACAAGTATTTATTAAGGGACTTTGATATATGGGGCTTTATGCTGAGAGCTTGGTACTGTCTTCCACTTCTGGCAGTGAGATAGACTTTAAACAAGGCCTTAAACTCTGTTTGAATATGACTTTGTATTGAAAAGGGAAGAGTTTTAAATTGTAAATATGTTGACAAACTTATAATAATTATAAGGCCTTTCATACTCTGTGGCTTTGAATATGTTGTACTTTTCATATAAAACATCTATCCTCTTTCCACTTTGCAAACTCCTACTCATCCTTCAAGGCCCAGTTTAAAAGCCATTTTCTCCTGGGTTCTTTTCTAAAAGCTAATCCTCTACCACACTATGAGCTCCTAAACAAACAAACAAACATTAAATTAAAAGAGAAATCAAGTTCTAATTCATCTTTGTGCCCCCAGGAAGTAGCACAGGAGCTAATATTTAATAAGTGTTCATTCATTTATTTCATAATGGTAGTGAAAATCTCCTCCTTGCCAGGCTCTGCTTTAGCAGTGTACTCGACTTGCCTGTTGAATTTAACTGAACTGATTCCTCTGCTTGGTTATGGATTCCCTCCTCTGAACTTGAATAGCACTTTATTTGCCGATCTGTGATAGCATTTACATACTGCAATTTACATTATACATTATGCATTAATGGTGTATAGAGTAGCTCTTCCACTAAATTGTAGTTTCCTTGAGATCAGGGATAGTGTCTTATTCAACTTATCTCCACAATTCCATTTATGCCTCACATTTTTTGTTCATTTGCCTGTTCATTCCATTTGCCTGTTCATACTTCTAAAGAATGTGCCATGTGCTAAGCATGAACTACAGACTGGAGGTGTGATGGTGAGCTTGACTGATAGTTCCATCTCTGTGCAGCTTACTGGACCTTGCACAGACTCAATGTCAACAAACATTGGTTGAATTGAGCACCAAAGACTGTAAAAATCTTTAGGATCAGGAGTCATTTCTTGAGGTACCCACAGCCCCAAATAGAATGACTTTACCTGGCATATGCACAATACATATTTACCAATTTACAAATTATCTCTGAGAGACAGAGAATGCAAAAGGAGAAAAGCAATATCCAGCCACAAAAAAAATTATTGACAATATGAAGGAGTAACCATTGAATGCAAGTTTGAGGATTGCATTTGAATTATTTGTTAATTTACAGCACCTTTCAAACTTTGTTTGAATATGGCTTTGTGTTGAAAAGGGAAGAGTTTTATACTGTAATTATGTTAGACAAGCTTATAATAATTATAATAATTATCAACTGAGTGCCAATAATACTTTAAGAACTCCACTGAGCATTAAGATCACACTAGAGTCTAACAGGTATTTAAAATTAAGCTCTTTAAAATTGAAAGGGCACAGATTCAGCATTTTCTATTTTTAATAAGCAAAGATTCAAGCAAATAAAAACCCTCTTTTTCATGGTAGAAATTTCTGTTTACAATAAAAACTTTCATTTAAGATGTTTAGTGAATTCTTTCTAAATCCAGTGAGAATTTAAAGAATTGCTTTTCTTTAACATAACTTGAATGATATTCTCTGATTTGTTTGAAAAAAATATGACAACATGACAGATCTCTGAGCCCATTTAGAATGGGGAACACACTTCGTCAACAGACAAGCAAGTTTTCATGGGCATATTATTCCATTGTGCATAGAAACAGCCAAGCTTTGATGCACAGCAAGATTCCCCCTAGTGGATACAGAAGGTACTCGACAAGGAAAAAAACAGTCGTATTCACTATCTGAGGCGAGTTTGGTGATGGTTTACTGTTGTTTATAAGCCTTCGTTCCTCCCTGGCATCTATTCCCCAAGGTTGGAAGTATGTCACCAATTAATACAGGTTCGTCTTTCTATCTAGCATCCATAGTAATTAAGGTGTCTGCCTGCAGGCTTGCAAACGCAGCATGAAATTACAGTCAGCCCTAGAACAGAGAAATAAAACATTCTTGAAAACAGCAATAGCTGATTTCCATAAGATACCCCATAAATTAAATTCTAAACTGTAACTATCTTGGTCTAAACTGACATGATGCCTTCATCCAAACCATGGAAAGAATTAGCTCTTTTCAGAGAATCTATTAATAATTATGTCAGTGGTGGCCAGCTTCTTAAAAAAAATAAATAAATAAATGTGCTTTTATACATTGTCCAAACAAGATATAGGTGTCAGTCTTTGTTACAACTCTTGACAAATCCCCACTACTTTTCATGTGGAGTGTTTATAAATCCATTTAATACACACTTCTTGATTATTGGCATAGCACTATGTACCAGAAGGCAGGGAAAGGAGAAAACAGATGTGAAAAAGACACAGTTCTTGGTCTCTAAACAGCTGATAATCTACTCAGATATGTTAACTTTCTCCTTCACTGGTTCCCCTTCTTCCACATACCTCTTTAAATTTTGATGTGTAGGGGATCATGACAACATCATTTATCTGCCCTGAAAGCTCTGCCCTTTCTTTGGTAAAAGAACTGCCCCTGCACACTACCCCAGATGTGGGCCCATAACCCAGGTCTGGCTAATCCAAGTACCCCATATCTGGCAACTGTGTCTGGTCTAAGTATGTCATGTGCCTCATGCAAAGCCAGTCAGAGTTTTTTTCCATAGATTGTTATTAAAATGATGGGAGAAAAAAAAATCTTTTATTGGGATGAATAATCTGGGGCTACCATTGACTGTGTTCTTTACTTAATAAAGTCCTGTCTGAAATAGGTGACAGGGAGGCCAGCATTTCAAGAGAATCAGAGATGAGATAGACAGATAGAAAGACAGACAGAAAGATAGAGACAAAGAGACAGAGAGAAATTGTTTGAAGCCCACCAAAATTGAGTCTTTGGTCCTGGTCCTTTGACTTAAACCAGTTTAAGTTGAGCTTCTATCACTTGCTCTATCTTTAGCACTCTCATCACTGCTCTGTTCTCCCTGGTCAGTATCACTAATGTCCACGGGCTTTTACTAGCACTTACCTGTAAAATCTCTACACCAGAATCATCTCTTGAGCTTTAAATCTATGTGTCTACTGATTGTCTCCCTTGGACACTTGCAACCCCCAGGCCATGGACAAGTACCAGCCTGTGGCCTATTAGAAAATGGACCCCATGGAAGTAGGTGAGCCATGGGCTAGCGCACGAAGTTTCATCTGTATCTGCAGCCACTCCCCAGCGCTAGCATCACTACCTCAGCCTCACCTCAGATCATCAGACATTAGATTTTCATCGGAGCCACCTGTCCTTGATGCCAAAAAGGTGGAGGGCTGCTTTTCTATAGCAGCTCAAACCAATTTTCTTTCACACCTTTTCCCTACATCTCTCTGGATGACACCACTGCCCACCCAGGCTCACAATCCAAAAGCTGGAAATCCTGGATACTTCTCTCTCTCCCTATATCGAATTAACCAGCAGCAAATCTTATCTCCTTAAGATTTCTTATATCCCAGATAGTTCCTGTTTTCTCACACTTACTCCTTAGTTTGTTCCCTTATCACCTCATACCTGTGAGACAGATATTCTTGGTTCCAGGTTCACTGTCCACTCTTCCTATCCAGCCTTTGCAGTGCCCTCTCATTTTACTACAAAATGGAAAGGTGATCAGATTACTTTCTATTAAAAATCCCTCAGTGACTTCCCACTGTTTCCCAGTCTTTTTACGTTGTGGTCACCTCAGGCCCCATTCTGCTTGGCTCCACCTTCCTAGACCCACACAAGGCAACTTGCTGCTGTAAGTGATACCTCCAGGCCATGTCCAGTAGTTCCAAGGCCTGAGAGTGTAGGGCAGTGTCTCAACACACCATACAGCTCACTTGTTGGGAAGTGCTAGCTTAGAAATTATAGCTTATACTTCTTAGCTTGATATATGAAGCCCCTGTCCACCTGGTCTTGGCAGCATCGTGTTCCCATTCCTTCACGTGCATGTGTAACTATGCTCTGCGCTGAGCTAATTGGACTGTAGTCGTGTGGTGCCAGGAGCAAAACTCGGAGGCATCTGTTGGCATGGGTTGATATGCCTGGAGGCTTTAGCCATTGTTTGTTCTGTCTAAAGGAGAAGATTGATACTAAGCTTCTGCGGAAAGACACAAAGAAAAGTAAATGGAAACAGTGTGCTTCCTATTCCTCAGACACTCTCTACAGACAGCAGGGGTAAGCAGGGGATAGAAAGTGTACTTTGACCAAAGTTTTATGACATTTGAGGCATTCACACCATTTTGGGGGCTAGTGAAGAGTAAAAAACAGTCAGAGAGAAGAGCTTTCTCCTAGCTTTGCAGAGTACTATTTCAGCATGGCGGTGGTGGTAGTGGTGCTAGTGGGGTGATGGAGAATAGCAGGGAGGAAACCACATTCCCAAAAATGTTCCCCTGGGGTCTCCCTGAGGTGACCAGAGAGATCGAAGGAGGAAGGAATTGAATCCTAGAGTCACACAGGTCAGGGATAATCTGCCTGTAAACCTCAGGGGTGTTAGTCATGTGATCTCATTAATACCACTGGGAGATCAGTGAAAAACAGCTTACAGCAACTACGTAAATCAGTTATGATATATTTAATTATAAGGGGAAAAAAATCTACTGTAGCATAAATAAGTGGGGCTTAATTTTTTCCCACACAGGGAGTCCAGTTGCTACCCATACTTGTTGCTATCCCTTGGGCTCCTATCTTTCTGCTGTCACAAAGAGCTGCAAATATAATACTTTTCAAGACAAGAAGGGGAAAGTTAGCTTTCTCCTAGCAAGACTCTGTTTTCTTTATGTCCAATAGGAAGGTTCCAAGTCAGCATCTTCTTATAAATCATTGACCAGAATGTGGTCACTTGCTTTTTTTGGACTAATCACTGGCAAAGAGAAAAGGAATGACCATGATATGATTGGCTCCTGACGACTCCTGATCCTGGGTCTGGAGAAGAAGCTTACTTTCCTTGAGGTCTTTCCAGACACAAAACTAGGGTTGTATTAATTAGTGGAGAAGAAAGAGGGAAGGTGTTGGGTTGCTGTTGGGTTGGTAAAGAATGCTGTCTGCTACTCTAATACTGTAAGATTTATAGTCCTCCATTCCTGGAAAGTCTCCACCTTCACTTCCCATTGGCCCAGTCCTACTCATCTTTCAGGTCCCCACTCCAGCATCTTCTTTGATACCCATTCTCTAGAATTAACTACTCCCTTCTATGTGCCACCATCATAGTGGGTTTATACCTTTATCTTTGGTCTCATTTTACTCTATCACAATAGTTATCGTCTGTCATCCTCATGGCCTTAGGCTCCTGGGAGGAAGTGGTTATATCATGTTCATCTTTGTCTCTAATGTCTAACATGATGCCTAGCACAAAGTAAGTGTTCAGCATTTGTGAATTAGATGTTGTGTCAACAAATCCAAGATGGAAAACAATCATGTTAGCACTGGCATCTTCAAGCAAAAGGACCCGCTAAATACACATAACAGAGAGCCATTCAATTCAGCCACACCTACTGATAGCATGTGTATTGTCTGCCAAGTATCAGAGCAACCCAAGTGTAGGATAATACAGGTTCCATGAATTCAGAGCACATGCACTGCAAAGATAACCAGCAACAGAGAATAGCATCTGATAGGTGTCTCATTAGAGTGACAGGAGTGTGGTGGCGGGGAAGACAAAAGACATTGAGACAGGAATGACATAGTAATTAAAATCTACAAGTAATCCAAAATCTTAATTTAATCAATACTCTCAACCTCCATCGATCCACAACTTCTTAGCAATGTGAGAAAATTGTCACATTTGGGTATCATTTCCCTCGGATTCCCTGCCTGTCTGTCAGTGTCCCATGTAGTGAAAGAACCACATGGTAAACAGCCAACGAGGAAACCGGGGAGAAAAGGGCCCTTGGCAATTTGTGACTGAGGTGACAGCTCTTGAATAGCTGATGCGGTTTTAACCAGTGATTTGAAGATCAAATGATTCCATATTTCACAATTATACTACATCTGAGTTTTTTGTTAACGTGTGTTATTGGAAAAGAGGTAACTAAAACCATATGACATGCCCTAAAGGAATACTAAAACACCAAGGAGAATACTGAGAGTCTCCTAAGGGAGGAGTTGCCAACCTTTTTGGCACCAGGGACTAGTTTCATTGAAGAGAATTTTCCACAGACCCAGGAGTCGGGGGACGGTTTCAGGATGATTCAAGCACATTACATTTATTGTGCACTTTATTTCTATTATTATTATTACATTGTATTATATAATGAAATAATTATACAACTCACCATAATGCAGAATCAGTGGGAACCCTGAGCTGTTTTCCTGCATCTGGATGGTGATAGGAGGCAGTGACACCCAAAGAATGTTGTTTATGTCTAGTCTTCTCAGTAATTTCATCTTGGTTGCTATTCCACTTCACAAAGATAGGATGTTGGAAATGGAAGCAGGCTTCCCAGTGCTTTTGTGGCAATCTCAAGATACTCTGCCTTGACTTGAATCCAGAGCATATGGAGGTTTGAAGTTGTCTCAAGCATACTTTTAAGGTTAGCATCATTTACAGTCTCAAGCAGTTGATCCTCGTCTAGCATGGACAAAGTCGATTCACCTAGCTTATTCTCAAATGGGTCACAAATCCATTCTTCCCCAGTTTGAGGGCCTTTTGTGGTTGGGAAGTAATGTTCAAACTCTTCTGAAAGCTGAGAGAGGCGATCACACACCCGCTGGGAGAATGAAGGCCCTGGCTCAGTTTCTTTCAAAATCTCTGCTAATGTTTGAATCACATCAAAAATTCCAACATTCACTCATTTCCCTCATAATTCAAATTTGGCTTTGAATGCAGCCACTTTATCTGCCGATTCAAACACAATTCTCACTCTCCCCTGAAGTAACAGATTGAGTTGGTTAAGCAGGTTGAATATGTCACAAAAGTAAGCAAGTTTTGTGACCCATTTTGTGTCCTAAAATGTGCTGCCAGTGGTGACTGTTTTTCTAAAAGAAATCTCTGGAGTAGCTCTCATAACTCAAAATCTCTGGCCACTGATCTGCCTTTAGAAAGCCATCTCACATCTATGTATAAGAGAAGACGTGTGCACTTTGTGTCCATCTCACGGAGCTGCATGAACAGACATGAGTTAAGGGCAGTTGATAATTTTAATCACATCCTGCAAACGTCGTTAAGCTCAGGTGACATTTTCAGCTAGCCAGCATTTCTCTATGGATGACACAGTGTGTGGACTTACACTCAGAAGCGACCTCTTTGATCCGAGTAGAGAAACCAGAAAGCCGTCCAGTCATGGCAGCTGCTCTGTCCGTGCATCTACCAACACGAAATGACCGATTCAGTTTCCCTGATATGTAACCATTCAAAGACTTGAATAGTTCCACGGCTGTGGTGTTCGTTGGCAACAAAATTGCGTATAACATAGTGTCACGCACATGTTCCTGAAAAACATATCTCACAAAAACAAGCATTGTTGCCTTGTTGTCAGTATCAGTACACTCATCAACCTGGATTGCGTACCACGGTGACTCATTAATCCTCTCTAGCAACTGTGCCTTGGTGTCCTCTGCTATTTCATCACTTCATCGAGTTATGGTGCTAGCTGAAAGAGGAACACATGCCACCTTTTGAACTGCAGCTTTTCCTAAAAGTTCACGACAAATGTCATTAGCAGCAGGCAGGATCAACTATTCCCCCTTAGTAAAGAGCTTCTTAGCTCTAGCAATGCAATTAGCCACTAAGAATGATGCTCTCATGCAGACACATTTGATGAAGTGGTGGCCTTCAATAATTGCTTCTGTTTTTCATGTTCATGATTTTTTTCTTTTGAAAAACTCCAAAAGCTTGTCTTTTATTGCAGGGTGCTTGGTCTCAATGTGGCGAAGCAGTTTTGAAGCTTTCATGGCTTTGTTGGATAGCCAGTCACCACATATTATACAAAGCGGGCTTGGAGGATGTGAATCACCTGTTGTAATGAACCCATAATTTAAGTAGAACTCTTGTTATTTTCTTTTAAATGCAGCTTTCTTTTTGTTGGCAGTCTCAGAGTCTTCTGCTGTGTTATTGTTGAGCCTTTTCCCCTTTTCAAAAAAACTTTCTAGTGATGTTTGTTTTTTATTCATTTTGGCTGGGGTTAGCTTATGGACTTACCAAAACTGTGACTGAGATAAGTGCCCGGTGCAAGAAGGAGGCGCGGACGGAAGTGGTAAATAAAATAATGGGTGGGCCATGCTCAGACTAAAATAAGTGTCAGATTCTGACTTAAAGCCTGCCACCAGATGCAGCTGTACAATTGAAATACATCAATTCACTGCTGCTATAAATCCTGCCACCAGATGCAACTTAATTGTTGCTTGCTACTCACTGATAGGGTTTTGATATGAGTCTGCAAGCAATTGATTTATTATGGTCTCTGTGCAGTCAAACCTCTCTGCTAATGTTAATCTGTATTTCCAGCCACTCCCCAGCACTAGCATCACCGCCTCAGCTTCACCTCAGATCATCAGGCCTTACATTCTTATAGGAGCACAAACCCTACTGTAAACTACACATGCAAGGGATCTAGGTTGCATGCCCCTTATGAGAATCTAATGCCTAATGATCTGAGGTGGAGCTGAGGCAGTGATGCTAGCGCTAGGGAGCAGCTGCAAATACAGATGAAACTTTGCTCGCCTACCACTCACTTCCTGCTGTGTAGCCCAGTTCCTAACAGGCCCTGAACCTGTAACAGTCTGTGGCCTGGGGGTTGGGGACCCATGTCCTAAGGGCTACGTAAATTTTTGTTGTTGTTGTTGTGGGGTGGGCATGGAATTATTTCACAGTCTAGGTGAAGTCTATGGACTTGTCTCAGAATGTTTTTAAATTTTAAAACATTTTTTTTAATTAAATAAATAGAATACCTAAGATTGCAAAGGAAGACAACTATGTTGAGATAGTTAACCAAATAAAATTATGACATGGTGACATGTGTGGTTATTTATTAACCTTGTAAATTACAAGATCTACAGCATCTTTAGCATTTAATCATGAACTGAAGGAGGATCAGTATAAATTGAAGTATTTGTAACAATTGTCATGTGATTTGAAAAGATCTGTGATTTCTCTTGGTGACAAAGTCACAGGTGCTACCATCACTATTCTAGTTTGTTGCCTACATTGTAACTGAAGGAAATGCTAACTTTCAGTTAGAGAAGATAAAGATGTAATTTTATTTTATCATCTAAGTTCACAGACCCAAGTTACAAACTGCTATTCTGGATCCCTCTACCACATGGAGACCAAGTTGAAAAGGAGAGTCAGCAAGTGTTTTCCTGCCTTTGATGGACACAGGTATGAAATGTCACTTCTCACCTATCTGAATAATGATATTACAATATATATTATGTTCCTTTAAAAAATTAAGTACATAGATTCAATGACAGGAAGAGAGAAAGGGCCCTTTCAGAATGCTAGGAAAAAATCTTAATTAAATTCATTCCCATTAACTCTCCTTAGAATGCAGCTCCCTAACACTAATGTGTTTTCTGCTGATTTAGTAGTTGTCGGATCCTTTACATCCTCTTGTGGGATTCTTGCCTCATCAAAATGTGAACATTTCAGATATAAGAAATGGTTTGGGAAACAGAAATTCATACTCTCTGCTTGCAAAACACTTTAACTGCTCATTGGAAGAAAACACTCTTTGAAAATGGCTGAGAGGTAAGGCCAGGTCCCTCTGTAAGAGAAATTTTGTGCCCATTAAAATATGAATGAGGAACTTTCACAGTGTTTCGTCTTTTTTTTTGAAAATACCAAGCTGTAACCATAACTGACTGGGCTGGTTGCTTGGGGCCAGCGGCATAGTTCCCCTTTCCTGTTTATTTTAGTACTTACTTAAGTGAGGGGGGATGAGGGAGCACAAGGGGAAGTGTGCTCACACTTTCGGGGAGGGTGGATCACTCTTTTTTTTTGTTGCAGAAATTAAGTTCCTGCTTAACTTAGAAATAAGCATACCGGGCACCGGTTCTCCTTCAGCAGTTACTATTTTGCTTTGTAGGTATTCGCTTCCATACCTGAAATTAAAAAAAAAAAAATCTACTTGATGCTGAATTTACATCTAAACAGTAAATAATTAGGAAAAATCAGGTCATTGGTGGGGGTGCAGAATTTTTCCAAGATAAATCAGATTTATGAGGGCAACCAATTCCAAAATGTGAAGGTATTATATCTTTATATTAAAAAGGCTTTTGACCAGTCACACACAAATCTAAAAAACAAAAAAGTAAACAAAAGTTAAGAATACACCTGTTGGTGTATTCTTACATGCACTTGACTATAGGTCTTATTCTTCCCAATCAGCAGCCACAGACTTAATCATGTCTCCATTCATATTTGTATGTCAATTATGAGAGAAGTAGAGCTTGGATCCTATTCTATTACAGCCATTTGTATGTAATTTTCAGTTTCTACATCTGGTCTTGGCATCTCCAGAGGTGTGCTGACCAATGAGTATGTTTTCGATAAACATTACTGAACTGAATGGAATTCAAAAACGTACTGCTGACTAGGGAGGATACAGTATGTAATTATTTTTTCATAAAACCTGATCAGCAGTGTTACAAAATTTTCCACCAATAACTTGAACAATGATTTAAAAACCTAGCTTTAAGTTTATAAATCATGCAGAAGACAGCCCAGTGAGGAGGATCTAAATGAGTGGTGAAAAGCTCAGAAATGGACAAAATGAATTCTGTCAGGAACCTGACAGTGCTTAATATAGCATTGTTGAATAAACTACTGATTTCAATATTAACAGTGACCAATATTACATACTGGCCTGTGTAGTTTTCTCATCTGTAAAATGGAGACATGAACAGAACCTCCATCATGGGGTTGATATGAGGATTAGGTGAGTTAATGCATGCAAGACACTTAGAATTAGATTAGCAACAGTCGTAGAGTAAGTGTTGATTACTTATTACGTATGTGAGGAATGGTACTCAGGCTTCTCACGCTTCACTAGTAGAAATAACAAAGGAGCCCATGTGAAGAGAAACCTGAGGAGTTGGGGAAAAGAAGAAGGGTACAAGCTTATGTTCTAGAGTTTTCAGTTCACAGTCTTTGAAGTACTCTCTTGCCTGGTACCATTTTTTCTGAGTCTTCGTGGGGCTGGCTCCCTCTCATCCTGAAGGCCTCAGCTTAAAAGTCCTGTTCAGACATGCCTTCCCTCAGTCACAGTCTAAAGTAGGTTCTAGTATACTATTCAGCACAGCGTTATTTCCTTGTAGTGCATTTAACATGGCATGAAATTGTGTGCCATTTTTAACCCACCTGTGGAATGCCTCCATCACTAGACTGTTCACTCCATAAAAGCGGGAACTGGTTTTGATACGGATTATCCTCAACTCCTAGCAAAATGCTCAGCTCGTACTAGATTCTGCTCAATGAATGAAAGTATCCATGCACCTGTTGTACACAAATGGAACAAATAAATGAATCAGGGTTCTTGCTGTCTGCAAGGTTATCTCCAGCCAGTGTGGCATCACTTGGCCTATAAGATACTTGCCTCTCAAAACATACCAGCACATAGAAAAGTGACTCCTCCTCACAAACACAACATATTGTAATTTAACACTGTGTCCTATTGTAGCTTCTTCCAGTATCCTTAGATTTGTATGTCCCACCTCCAGAGAATTTTAAACCAGCCCTCCTGCTGGGAAAATTTCCCAGAGCGTTCTAGAACTGACCTCCAAAGGAGGACTAAAGAAAGAGGATGACAACTCCAGAATTAAACAAAGAGTTTATTAAGGGAACTTATTAAGCAGAATTTGGGGCAGCAGCAAGACAGTGGGTCTGTGCATAGAAAGGGGTGGGGGCTTGATAGAGATAACCTCCAGGAACACAGGAGGCTTGTAGCTAAGTGGCACGTGCCTGTTGAGAACCGCTTATTCCAAAGCAGCAAACAACTTAATGCGCCTACTTATCTGGTAAGTCTGGTAAGACCATTACTTGCCAGAACAATTCTTTCAGGCGATATGGGCCCACCTCTCCAAGGGTAAACTGGGGGTAACTGAGAGCAACTTGCTTTTTAAGATTGTGTTGGTCATTTCAAGCCCCAGAAACTGTTTTGCCTAGTGTCTACATCACCACACACTTCCTCATTTTGATCAGGCTTACAGAGAGGGGTGAAGATGGAAAGGGAGGTTACTCTGACAGCAGTTGGGGTGTAAAAGTGGACGGAGGGGGACAAGATAAAATTTGGGTGTCCACATCTTTCACTAAAAAACACTTCCTTTTTGAGACTTCCTGGGGAAGCAGCAAGTACATGCCCCAACCCCAACGTTTTGAGAAGTCAGCAGTACCTGAAATCCCAAAACAGGGTTTAGATGCCCAGGGAAAGGTATAGAAATGACCTAATGTCTGTAATTTAAAGGCCAGAAGTGGAAGGAAGGGGGAAATGAAAGAAAAATTCTAGAGTAGGTTTCCTTAGATTAGCAGGGACAATACAAATGGAACCTAGGGAAGAAGGGCAAAGAAAAAGAGGTGAAGTTTTCTGTTCTTGAGGTAGAAAGTAGGAAAAAATGGCCCCACCTGGAAACTGACCAAGAAGAAGCCAGACTGTCAGCTCCACTGATGTGCGGCCATCAGTGCACAGGGAGCCTGCCCTGGAGGGGTGGACAGGCACATGGGCTGTAAAAGTCAGGCTGCTGCTCACTCAGCCCGACACAGGCAAAAGAAGCCTTTTCCTCTGGGCCGAAGATGACCAAGGAAGAGAGCAGTGAACAGCAACTTAACTGAGTCGCAGCTAATGCAAAATGTACTTGTGTATGAGTTACCAATGGGCACTCTCGCCCCTTCTTCGAAATTATTGTCTCACGTCTTCTGGAAAATTGTCGTCATGGGCTAATTTGTTGGAACAGGACACACTACTGCCATCTGCCAGAAAACTGTAGTAATAAATATACAAACTGACTGTATTTACTATAAATGATGGCCCTTTAGATGTGGTGCCTTTGTACAGTGCTCAACTTGCACAACTGGATTGGGCAATCCTGTCAAAAGTCCAAGTTTCTAATGTGCTTCCACGGTGTTCAACCTAGGACCTCTCAGGAAGACAAAGAGGTGATCTTTTGGGTCCCTCTCATGCCAGCCATCTTTAGCATAAGGAGTTCCGGTGGTGCTCATGATAAGGATTATGGTTTTCCTTGGTTTGTTCACCCTGTCCCACTCTGATACTTTCAAGCAGCTTCCTGCGGGCACACTAGGTGGCTGGGTTTTAAGACTTATTTAAAATGCAGAGGCCTCAGCTCCACCCAATAGTTTCTGCTTCTCTAGGTCTGGGATAGGGTTCTGATAACTATTTCTGAAAAGTAATTTTGGTAGGAATTAAGGTTTGAGAAATTCTGTCTTAGGGGAAGAAATATGAATTTGCTGCATAAGAAGTTTGAAATAGTTGTATCAGGGTCATCGAAACCTTAACTTCCTCTTTCAGTTTTTTTGCCAATCTTTTGCAAAATCATGATCTTTAATGCATTTCTTTTTTCTGCTATGGCCAATTTGGGATGCCCTAAATGCACAAAATGTAATAATAGAAATGAAAAAGATTTGTGTCAGAGAGTAAACACCATAACATTTCAAAAGAAACTATTATCAGCATCTTTGAGTATTTGTGTAAATCTGTAATTTGTATGTAGCTAGTGTCTGGGCATTTAATGAGTGTATGCATGCATGCATGCATGCATGTGTGTTGCTTGAAGGGAGGGGGTAGCATTTTGCCTGCATTTGATTTCTCAAATTAACATGTCCTCATATCAAATGGCCAAGTATTAAATCTCAGGTTGAGAATAAGTAACTTGGCTACTTCTGCCTCCTGAGTCACTCGTGCCTGGAACTTTCTAATCCTGTGGCCTAAAGATCTCAAAACAGATAAAACTAAAATGTATGTCTAAAATTTCTGGGGGTCCTCACCAGCTATTTTGAAAATAAATAGAGCTGCATGAAGGCAGCTTCCTTTTTCCAGAATTACCTAAAGTGGAAGCTGCCCACACATGTATACTCTGTTAAAGTATTTTGAGCTCCGCCTACTCTTTGTCCATTTTTAGCATGGTGTGATGGAGGCAGCAGGCCGTGGGAACCCATGTGGAAATGTTGCCAAGTGACTGGACTCTGGGCCTGTTTTCAGGTGGGCTTGACTGCTGGCCACCAGCTTCCTCCTACCGTAAATACGCAGATAACTCTAAAAATTTTTTTCCTATCAGGGCTCATGCTTAAAACAAATAAAAATAGGGCAGACCTCATGCCTCTTCATTTTACAGAATAGGAAACAGAATCTGGGAGGCCAAAGGGTGGGAAAGTCAAGAATCAAAACATGAGTGTCCTGATTCCTGTTCCAGTGTTCTATGAGTCTCAGCTCTCAGCATTGGAATCATCTGGGAACTCTGAGAAAATGCAGGCACCCAGATCCAAGCCCCTGCTTCTGAAGAATGAAACCTAGAACATGTATTTTTTAAAAAGTTCCACAAATTTGGTTAAGTGGCTATAGCTGTGAACCTTAGCCTAAGACATGCTTAATCAGAATTAATTAGAATAAAAATACTGTGCAATGAATTTAATTGAAGCATATGGAAAGAAACCTGGTTTGTTCAATTCAGGAATAAAGTCAACTAGAGCAATGGCACTGCGTTGTGTGTTGTATCATATAGAAAGGCATCCTCTGGAGTCATATGAGCACAGAGGACCTGTTACAAGATCTATTAATAAGAACTTTAAGAACATAGTAAGAATGCAAGAAGGATCCAGGGACTCACTAGAGCTCTGGAAGGCAGATATCCATCTAAATTCACCTAACTCATTCCAGCTTCTACAATACTAGAGAATGAAATAATATATTGTATGTCCAAAATGGCATTCTTCAGGTCTGAAAGGAAAAGACTCATTCAATACACTGTCAATATGTTTGGGTGAGACAGTCTTCTCATTCTTTCTGACAGTGTTTCCTCTCAAATTAGGGCTGATTCAAACAGTCCAATGATGAGGAGCTGGGAGTCATAACAGCTCATTCTTGTACCTGCTCTGCGATCCTATCAGTTGACCTGACTTTCAGTTTTCTTATCCTTGAGATGGGGAGACTGATTCTTGTTTTGCTTGCCTTCCATGCAGGATGCATTGCAATGATGTATTCATACACATATACAAGTAGAGTAGAGAGCATTATTATTGTTACTATAAATAGCACTGCTCGGTTCACTAGTGACAAATGAGGCATGTACATTCTATTAATCCTATACATCTTTAAATATCCCATTTCCTAGAGCCTAACCTCTTGCCTGTTCCTGTTTTGGGAACATTTGAGAAGCATTGGTTTCCTTCTCTTTAACTGCTCAAGCCAGAACACTCCAGAGAATTAAAGAAGAGAGAGCCAGGTGACCCAGGTTAAGATAAGAGATTGGGAGAGAGAGGCTGACAATAGATCAAAATGAATTATGATTGAAAGAGGGTCCCGAGGGATGGGGAGAGTGACCAGGCTCTAGGCTTGTGCTGTCCAGTCCAGTAGCCATTAGCCACATATGGCTATTCAATTTAAATTAATTATGATGAAAAAATGAAAATTCAGCAATTCAGTCACACTAGACACTTTTTTAATGCTTAATAGCCACATGTGGCCAGCGGCTGCCACATTGGATGGTGCGGATAGAAAGCATGTCCACTGTTGCAGAGTGTTTGCTGGACAGCACCACTCTAGACTTCTGATGGGTGAACAAAGGTTTATTGTTCCCATGACGTGTCTAGATTCCCATCAGAGAACAGCATTCTAATGCCAGGGCAAGGGGAGGCCTGGGCGAGCACGGATATGTCATTGTTCTTTCAGGCCTTCCCCATGACCTTCCTCTGATCCACCTGGAGATGAAGATGGAGATGGACTGGGAGACACTGATGGTAGTCACTCTGGGTGAAGCCAGAGTATGGAGCTCTGGTTGGGACTTACTTGAGGTAGTGAGGAGAGTGAGGACCTTTCTTGGACCCCTGGGAATATCCAGGAGGAAATAGAAGGCATTTGAAAACCACATAAAGCCCAATGAAAGCTTTCTTTTACATACCATCCCATAAGGAAGCCATCTTCCAGCTGCTGTCATGTTTGTAAGACTTCTGAGACTCACCCATTAAGGTTGGGGAGGGGAGGTGTAAAAAAGAAGCCATAGAAAATCAAAGAAGGTCATGTAGACAGGGCCCAGGAGCCCATGTCATCCAACCCCTTCTTGGGAGCTACTACCCTGGGCCAGCTTGGTCAGGCAAAACACTTAGATCTTCTTTGAAGGGCAGAAGCCGCATGAACTCGAGGTAGTGAGTTATCTTTTCCTCCAGACCTCATGTCCTGGCTGAACTGGAGGCAAATTTCAAGTCACATTCTGGCATACTTCCACTTTTAGACAGAATTATTTGGCCACATAGACAAAAGACTTTGATGAAATAATCTCAATGAAGTGCTAGCTCTCTGTCCTTTTTAGTCTGAGGCCGGAGTCTATGTCCCCAGCAGCATCGTGCCATCAGGAATCCCCTCATCAGTGGCCAGAAACAGATTATGAATCAAGCCTCAGGTGCATGCCAATGGTATAGATTTTAAGGATTGGCTGGATTCTTATTTCCTATTCATCCCAAGGGAGGGAGGAGGGAGGGAAAGTTATCTCTGAACCATTTTAGCCCAATCACATGTCTCGACTATCATCGATGAGATTTATTTCTAACACATATCATATGAATTAGCAGGTCACTAATTTCAGCAACAAAAACAAATTCTGATATTCAATCTGCTGATAGCAAATCATTGGTTGTTGACTAAGCTATCCATCGCAGAAGAACTTACAGTCACCCCCAGAGTTGGTTGTCTCTGGCATAATGCTAGCTGATGTCTCTCAGACTGTGCATTCCTGGTATGACCATCTGAGAGACGTATTATTCTAGAGTCTGCTAAAATAAATGAGAAATGGAGTAACATGCTTCCATTGTTAATGGCAAAACTTAGGGAGAATGAATTCAATTGACTTTAAATCACACAAAGAAGTAGAACAGCACAGATCCCTGGATCTATTCTCCCCAGTCCCCAACCCTAGCCCGTGTTCTCGCAAATATAGTGTGCATGTGTCTGTGTGTGTGTGCGTGACCAGCTTCTTACTCTTCTGGTCATAAGTTTGAGTACTAAAGATACTTTTTAAAATGCTAATTTGTTTCTAATTCTTTGGGACACTGATTCTTATAGACCAAATCTAGAATAATTCAATTCTTTGTTCTCCATAGGCTCCTACTTATTTAAACAATTGTCATGTGATGATGGTTTAATTTAACCTTAAATTCCAAATCAATTAAAAATAGGTAGCCCCTTGAAGGGCAAGGACACTTTCTTATTTTTTTTTGTATTTCCAATGCTAAGTGTAGTGCCTGGCAATGAAAAGCTACTGAGTAAAAATAATATGGCTAACATTATCGCATTTAGGGTACAGAGTTCAAGCTTATCCCAGTGGTAGTTCATAGAATGGAAGACTATTACTCATATAATAGGTCATTTTCATAACATTTTCATAACTGTTACCATGTTTCAGGTGCTATTCAATTATTTAATCTTTATAAAAACCCTATGCAATAGACACTATTATCCTCATTTTGCAGATGAAGAAACTTAGGTACAGAGATGTTAAATGATTTGCCTGAGATCACCAAGCCAGGAAGTGAGAGAACCAGGATTTGAACTCAGACATTCTAGCTCCAAATCATGTGTCCCCTGACACATATGATGTATGTAGGAAGATATGGTATATAGTATGTAGGAAGAAAATTGATGGATGCAGTATGATGTAGTATGAAGGAGGAAAATTGAATTTTTACCCCCACTTCACATTCTACAGAAAATAGCATGTAAGATGGTTTCAAATGCTCTTCTGCCAATTAAATGGCTAAGAGGCAATAAATGTCAACCTGCGAGTTATCTGTAAATTTGGGCCACCATTCAGGCAAGTTCAACCGTGAGAATCAGTGGGAAAAGACAGAAGTTTTACTCTTGTATCCATCTTCTGGAGATGTGTTTACAAGTGTGTGCGTGTGGGTGGGAGGGATTGCTAAAGAAGAGAAGGGAGAGCAGAAAGAGAGGGTTGATAAGCAGGGGAAGAGGAACCTTACAGAAGAGGAACTCTTTTTGACTCTGTCCCTGGATGACCCCAGTCACCAGTAGGGCTTTATGAGAGAGAATAGCAACGCTTGGGGCCCATGGTCACCTCATTGCCATGCAGGGATGTAGACCCAGTGTGCCAGACCTTCCAATGTTTAAAGAGAACAAGAAAACTGCATTTTATGTGAGAGTCTCTGATGTTTAAAACAAAACACCTCTCTTCCTGGAGAGAGCCTACCACCTTTAGAACTCAGATCGTAGACTTTGGGAGGTTCCAGGATTCAGAACTATACAGACTTATGAAGCATCAAGAATCAAAAGCAAATGTCTGCATCTAAGTTACTTTAACAAACCAAAAGATTTTTCTGGCCTTTCCCTAGAAGCTGCCTTGGATTTCTTACAGAAACTCATGTTTTACAATTGTCACACATGTATGTGCCACTTCACAGTTTTTACCAACTTTGCATGCCACATGTATTATGTCCTATTTAATATTTTTCTCTTTCTTGGCTCTCTATTAACTCATTTTTTAAAAAAACTCAGGCTGCCATATAGCCTATAATAAAATCATAGGTTTGATATGCTAGACCTAAGTGCATTAAAATAAATAGACAACTAGTAGAATCAATAGTGCTTATTCTGTCAACAACTTCAGATCATTCTCTGGCGATACACTTTTCATCATTAGGAGGCACTGCCATTCTGAAATGGACAAGGCTGAGATGGAGTGGTGTAGAAGCAGGAGGAGACAAGAGTCTGCTGGGCTGGAAGAGGAGGAAGAGGAGCAACCGTGGAGAGCAATTCTATTCCACTAGATAAGAAATATGGAGACTTGATAGTCTAATTGAGAAAGAATGCACTGTGGTTTTATTAAAGAGCTCCCACCCCTCCCACTGGTTTAAAAAAATCTCTGCATATATCTCATATTTCATTTGCCTCTTATCTCCCTACTATGAAAAACAATTTGCATGAAAACAATCAGACTCTTAGTTCATGGGAGTCCTTGGGCTCCTGCTGTTTCCTCTCTCAGTCAGGCTGGTGCTTTTCTGTGGTTTAATGACAAGCCCCTGCTTTGGGTATGGTTAGGGAGCAGCAGGTAGCGAAGTGTGCCTTCAAACATGTGGGGAGGAGACAGTTTCATCTAGAATCCTCGATGGCTAATTCCCAGGGAGGAAGTCTTTGAAAGTGTACCCAGAGAGGCTGGAAAGAAGGGGCTATAAGCATCCAGACAAGTGGGACTGAATTTTATAAGGTGAGATGATACAAAGAGTTTTCCATGCCAGAGTAATAGATGTTGACAGGAAGGAGGCCTTGTTTCTCAGCATCTTGCCTTGGGTGCACATGACAAATGGATATTCATCAAGATTCAGTCCTTGGCACCCACAGCTGGTAATATCAATGTGCTGCTGGATGGTGCTCCCCTATTGACAGTGACAGGAGAAAGCATTTTTTTAGTCATTATCTAGGAATGATGACTCTTTTTTCCATCTTGTTTTTAAAAACACTTTTTCCAATTACAGTTGACATTCAGTATTATTTTATATTAGTTTTAGGTGTATAAAATAGAGGTTAGACATTTATATAATTTACAAAATAATCCTCTCGATAAGTCTAGTTCAGTCCCCCAGACTCCCCTCCCGTCTGGCAACCATCAGTTTGTTCTCTGTATTTATGAGTCTGTTTCTGTTTTGTTTGTTCATTTACTTTGTGTTTTAGATTCCACATATAAGTGAAATCATATGGTATTTGTCTTTCTCCATCTGACTTATTTCTCTTAGCATGATACCCTCTAGGTCCATCCACATTATCTTAAATAGTAAGATTTCATGCTTTTTTATGGCTGAGTAATACTACTATATATATATATTTTATTGCAGAGGTCCCCAACCTTTCTGGCACCAGGCACCTGTGCTCCTATGAGAATCTAAGGCCTGATGATCTGAGGTGGAGCTGAGGTGGTGATTATAGTGCTGGGGAGCAGCTGCAAATACAGATGAAGCTTCACTTGCTTGCTGGGCACTCACCTCCTGCTGTACAGCTCAGTTCCTACCAGGCCACGGACCAGTATCAGTTCAAGGTCTGGGAGCTGGGGACCCTGTTCCATTATACACATGTATATATTCCATTGAATATACATACTCTTTATCCAATTGTCTATTGATGGGCACCTGTGTCCGTATCTTGGCTATTGTAAATAATGCTGCAATGAACATAGGGATGCATATATCTTTTCAAATTAGTGTTTTGGATTTCTTCGGATAAATTCCCAGAAGTGGATTCCTGGGTCACAAGGTAGTTCTATTTTTAATTTTTTGAGGACCCTCCATGCTGTTTTCCATAGTGGCTGTACCAATTTGCAATCCCACCAACAGTGCATGAGGGTTCTCTTTTCCCTACATCCTCACCAACACTTGGTTTTTGTTGATTTAATGATGAGAGCCATTCTGACAGGTGTGAGGTGATATCTCATTGTGTTTTTAATTTGTGTTTCTCTGATGATTAATGACATTGAGCATCTTTTCATATGCTGTTGGCCTCTTTGGAGAAATGTTTATTCAGGTCCTCTCTCCATTTTTTAATTAAATAGTTTGGTGTTAATTTGTATGAATTCTTTATAAATTTTTGATGTTAACCCCTTATTGGATGTTTCATTGGTGAATATCCCCTCCCAATCTGTAGCTTATCTTTTTGTTTTGTTGATGGTTTCTGTGTTGTGCACAAAACTTTTTAGTTTATTGTCTCATTTGTTTATTTTTTTCTTTTGTTTCCCTTGCCTAAGAAGATATAGAAGAAAAAATATTACTGAGAGCAATGTCAGAGAGTTTACTGCCTGTGTTAAAAAATGGTTTGTTTTTTTTATAGAAGCAATTCTTCACCACAGAGACCATGTTTGTATTCTGTCCACCACTGAATTGGAAGTAATGTCTAGCATGTAATAAGTGTTTAATACTAGTTTAACTAAATTAACTAATTGAAATTATTAAATTAGTTATGACATTCAAGGGGAAGATGGAATAGTATGAAAATGGATATAAAAACCACAAATAATTGTGCCCGCAGATATAGTCAATATTGTGATGAAATTACTTCTGTTCTTTTTCTTTGTGTGTCCATTTTTCCACACAAAATTGAGATCATACTTTAGGATAAATCTTATATTCTCCTTTCAAATTCATGTTTTATCACTAGAAATTTCTAAGATCATTAGTCTTCTGAAACATCACTTTTATTGATTATATAATCCTCTGGTACATGGATGTAACAGCTGATTTAATCACTCCCATATTGGATATTTGAGTTGCTTTCAAGTTCAACTGGGACTCAGAACAATAATTGGTCATTGCAGTCATGTGCTCCTTCTAGATGGCAGACACTGCACTGGCACCAGGGCACAAAGAGGGAGAAAAATTTTAGGTTAATGCCCATAATTAAGAGGGAATAGTTGAGAAATGGGAGGCAGGGGGTAGGAATAATCAGGAAGGGGTAAAAGAGCCAGAACTGAATAGTTCTGGGACTCCCAAGGAAGGCGAGAGTGTCAGGAAGGAGGTGAACAACTGTCAAAGGGTGCAGAGAAGTCCTGGCTCTCATTTGCAAACTGTGCTTTAGCCCCTGGAGCCTTCTCCTAGTTCTCTAACAGGAGCCCCCTGACTCCTTCTGCTGGGGGGCTTTGCACACACTGTCCCCACTGCCTGAACCCCAACCACTTACTTAAGGTTTTTGTCTTTTAGCTTAGTTTAATCCCTTTACTGCCTTCCTGGAATTGGTGACTTCCTTCTATTGCAAACTACCACAATCAATACTCTTTTCTGTATATATTTTTTATTCATTTCTGTAATCCTTGATTACGACTATATGCCTCCTCCACTGGAAGCCTCGTAGATAATAAAAATATGTGAATAGATGAATGAGTGAATGAAGGAGTGGGGCTGAAAGATGTTTTTCTTCTTTGTAAAGTTATAACAGATATGAGCACATAGAGATATGGGGGAAAAATGAGCAAGTAAAGTTCTCCTCTAGCCCTCACCTGCACCCAAGGGGAAGCATTTTCTCTGCAAGCATCTGGTACAGAGCAAAGCTGTCTAGCCCACACAGAGCAGGGCTGGGAGTCAAACCCATGAACTTGGCATTAGTAGCTCCCACACTACTCCTCTGATGTAGAGCAACAGTGAAAAGGAAAGAAGGTGGTGAACACCTATTTTTGTCTCCCCCAGTTTCCTTACTATTGAGGGAGAAGAGGGGATAAGATGTTTTGGGGAGGTTCTCCCTCATGGCAGCCAGAACACAACCAGAAGGAGAAGAGGGAGAGCTCTTAGAGCTGCGGATAAAATGACTGAGAATTCAGGGACCTGTCTGGTGGCAATATTGTCAGCCATGGAAGAATCCATTTCTAATAGCTCCTTCTTATACATTATTCATGAAAACAGGAAGACAGAGCCGATAACATCAGAATTATACTGCTGTCCAGCAAATCTAATGTCTGTAGCTTGAGGGCATTTTAACTAGCATGGGAAAAATTATTTTTGCCAATTTGAAGTATGGAAGGCTTAGAAATCTAACTCAAACTTGAAGAGCTGTTATGAGTTTTGCATTTGGAAAAAAGGTGTGGCCTTCCACCACCAACATCTGTTCCTTTGTGGTATACGGGGCCTCCCTACCCTCTTGTTTCTTAGTTTCTGAAATTAATGCTGCTCTAGTTAAATAGCCCTAAGTTTTCAAATCAGTTTCTATTTTCATATCTGTCAGTCAAAAGGCAGAGACAAGCAATAGGACTTTGTGGAGGGCTTCTCCCGTATTTGACAAATTATTAGCTTCTAATCTTTACAAGCCTAAGGGGCGAGTGCTTTTTAAACAGTGAGAATATTCTGCTGTTGCTGAGATCTGATTTCTCCACCCAGTTTCTGGCTCATTACAACTGCAAGATTCATTCCATCCTAAAACCCTCTTCAATTTTTCTTTCCTGCTCCCCAGAGAGTGTGAGGAGGCCTGGCACCCTACCTGGAGCTGTCTGGGTGTTGCTCTGCAGACCCAGTCTCCCCACAGCCAGGTCCCAGAGCTGGGGAGGACCGGCTCTGGGGTAAGACAGGGAGGGTGGATGCAGGAAGCCTAGTTTCAGCCTGGATACTATCTTATTCACCAATCCAGCTGTATTGATAACAAGCCAGTTGCTACATTTTAATCTTCAGCTGCTTCCTGGTCTGGTCTGGTAAAGGATCTGGAAGGGAGGAGGCCCATGATTAATATGCAACACTAACCATTCACCTTCACCACAACTTCATGCATCACTGTCATCCCCATTTGGATACAGGAAACAGCCTCGAAGAGCTCCAAGCCAGGATTCAAATGAATATCTTCTCTCACATCTTTAAAAAAATTCACATTTCAGGTAGCTAAGCTTGTCTTCTTCAAAAATCTCTAACACGCTAGTATAACTGTTAGAAATTACAAAGTTTAAAGAAATATTTTCCTGTGTAGTTTTTGATGTGGAACTAAAGTCTTACAAAATGAAATGATCATGTGAATGATTATATTGTACTTATGACAAAGGGGTGGCTGCCTATTTGGATAGACTTAAACATTTCATAGAATTCAGTGTTAACACTGGCCAATTTTTCCCTTCAATTCTCTGAATTCCAATGAATTTTTCATCATCTTATTAATTAGCACAAATCTTGGAATGCGCTTTGTAATTAAGATTTTATGTGTTCCTCCAGATCTTATATTTGAGTTAAATGTTAATTTTTCACAGAGAAAAATTAGGAATTTGATGACTGCCTTCCTTCCTGGCAATAGAACCTACACGCTTCCTGTCAAGAAAGATTGAATGCCTGAGTTTCCAAGATAGGGAGTGATAGATTATTCGGCATGAAATTGCAAACTCATTTGCCCAATATCATAATCAATTGCTGACAGCAGCTTCCCCCCAACCCTGGAAACCCATTTGTGAAATGCATTTGGTAGTCTAATCACCGAACATTAACTCAAATGCCATGACTTACCATTAGTCTTTGTAACTTTTTTTGAGTCCGTGTCTTGGTTTGCTCTGTGAGAATTTCTATCAACTTCAGCATCACTAAAAGAAATGAAGTTATATGAGTACATTTTTCTCTAGTATCATTACTATTAATAATAATAGTTCTTACCATAGACTCTTGGGAGATAAATTTCCAAAGATCTCTTACATTTCTGCAAATCTCACAAGGCACTGAATCCCTTTGTTACCAGATTATCTTTCCAGAGAGGTTTGTTAGTGAAAAGCCTTGAAAGATGGAGAGACTGTCTCTTTCAGGAGCAAAAAGTGGGCCTGCTTACTACCTGTGATAAAATATTTGGTTCCGCAAGCCCAGGGGTGAACTCCTGTAATGCAGCCTGTTGCGCGTGCAGGTATCATCTTTGCACTGCTCCAGAGAAATCGAGCTCAGGGAGCTAGCATAAATGGTCACACTCTGGTTATCGCTATTCATCCTTTGCCTCTGACCAGCAGTCTTGTGTCATTTGCCAGCATTTATGAAAGGGTGACAGACTAATTTTTTAGCTTATAAGGAGGGTAAATTCTCAAACCTTTTACAGTTCTTGGTATCTACCAAGAACTGTTAAATGTGTGTGTGTGTGTGTGTGTATACATACACACATACAAATATACACACACACATATATATAAAATATTTATATATGACATAACATTTGTTTAATATACATGTAGATGTGTGCATGTATATCCTCTAATAACAACCTTATGAGGTCAGTATTATTATTCTCCTTATTTTATGGATGAGGATGCTGAGGCACAGAGACATCATCCAAGTAGGTAGTGGATCTAGGTTTGAACCCGGCAGTATGGTTCTGGTATCAGCTCTCCATTTCCTTGCTCTCTTCTCATAAGTGGATGACCCCAGAACTTACTTTAGCTATGAAATTTCTCTTTGAAAATGAAGCACTGCACGGTACATGTCCAAGAACAGACTGACTGGATGTTGATGTTAATGCTGCTCCTTCTAAAGTTCCAGAAACTTCTTGTGCATTCACCTCACAAGCATTTATAGAACACCAACATGTGCCATTCTAGGCACCCCGGGAGAAGAGAAAAAAGCACTCTGGTAGCTGCCTGAGGTGTAGTTCATGTTTTTGGTGCCCAGCGTGCTGGGGGTGAGGATCGGTCCAGCGAGGGGTGGTGGCGGAGGTCGGGGAATCCTTGTTCCTTCTCACAGTTTCCACTGGACAGTGCATTTAGGAAGTCCTACTCAAAGACTATCTTCCTCCTCCTACCCATCTCTACTCTTTATGGGGCAACTGCTCCTTACATTCTGCTTTCTAATACGACTGTTAATAATAACAGTAAAAACAAACAAATTCTGCTTTCCAATACCGTTATGAATAATAGTAAAAAACAATGATAATGCAGTTATTCAACAAATATGTCTTATGCGCTTACTTTGTACCTGGTGTCATTATAGGCGCTTAAGATATACAGTGAATTAACCAAATCTTTGCCGTGGGAGCTGACCTCTAATTAAAGAGATGAACAATAAACAAGTAGACGTATATGTAATATCAGGTATAGATAAGTATGATGAAGAAAAGCAAAGTAGAGTGAGGGGCTAGAGAGTGATGGCGTGATGGCAAGGGGGCTATTTTAGATAGTGTGGTGGTGATGGGGAGTCTCTGAAGAGGTGACATTTGAGCCAAGACATTAGTGAAGTGATCATTCATCCCTGCACAACTGATCTTTGCTAAGTGTGAACTATGCCCAGCACTGTTGTAGGCTCTGAGGTTTCTATGGTGAACAACAGACAAGTGTTCTATTGAGGAGAGATGGGTGATAGATAAATAAAACCTGGAGCATAGTCATGTTAGAGAGTGCCGAAGGAGCAAAATAAATCAGGGAAGGAGGTAGAGAGCTCTAGAGCATGGACAAGGGTTTTGCCATGTCACTGAGAAGGTGACATTTGAGCGACATCCTGAATGAAGGGTAGGAATGAACCACGAGGATGACTGAGACAATAATGTTGCAGGAAGAAAGGATAGCAGGGGCAAAGTTTCAGAGCTGGGAGCAAGCCTGACATTGTTGATGAACAGCCCCAAGCCCTGTGTGGTGGGAGCAGAGGGAACTAACTGAGGGAGAGAAAGGGGTCAGGTCATAGTTAAGGACTTTAGCTTTTTCTCCATGTGAAATAGAAAGCAGTCAGAAGGCTCTGAACAGACATGCCATTCTCTGAGTTATAAAATTACATAGCTGCCCTTTATGCACGTCACTGTGCATGTCATCTCAGAAAACCCCTGCAACAAGGTGACTAGGCAAGAAAAAATCGAAGCACTCCACCCAAGTTTGCACAGTTGTTCCCCACAGGATTCTTGTACTTTAATTCCAGCTGGACCCTCAACACAGTTCAGCTGTCCTTTAGCCTATGAGCCCTCATCTTTTCCATGTCTCCTCTACAGAATCAGTCCCATCTCCATCCTGCTCCTCTGTTCTGCTCCATGAGCCCAGCCCCATACTTATAAATGTATCTGCACCCTTGATCTTTGGCATCTAGGCACCCCTTCTTTCTTTGAGAACTTCACCTGCCCCCTTCTCTTCACAATCCAGGTTTAGCAAACACAAGGCCCCCAGCTACAGCCATGCTTGTTGGCTGTGTGTCTAAAATGCAAGAGGAAGGACTATACACATGTCTAGGTCCCACCCTATTCTTTTCCCTTTCTTCACGGCCACATTTTTGAATAACAATCCCCATCCCTTGCCTCCCTTTCATTTCCAGACTGCAGTCTGGCCTCTTCCTTCCTCATCCAACTGAAATGGGCCTCATTAATGCTGCCATTGAGCTGTTAGCAGCTAAATTTCAGGGAAACATTCACACTTTCCCCCATTGGATTCCTCCAAAGCTGGGGACACTGGTGATAGCCACCTTCTTGGAACCCTCCCTACACAGCACCATTCAACCTTTCTGATGGCTTTCTCAGTGTCCTAGAACCTGGCCCCTCACATACTTTTTATATTCTCTTCTTGAGCATCTTCTCATCCTGCAGGCATCATCTTTTGACTTCTTGTACTAACAGACACTCAAAATTGTATTTCCATCCCTAACTTATCTCCTGAATTTTCAACTGTCTACATGACTTTCCACCTGGGTGTCCACAGATGCCTGGACTCTCATTGTCCGAACCTGAGTCAACAGAAATGCCTCTACCTACCTCCTCAAAATGTTCCCAGCTTATCCTCTGCCTTCTTTTTCACTATCCCTTCTCATCACTTATTCAGTCTTGTGGATTCCACCTACTTCCAACTCCACTACCTTTTCCCGTGCTCATTGCCAATGTCCTGGTCGATTCTGTCCATGACTCACTCTTACCTGGACTATTACATGGCCTAGTTGCAAGTCTCCTTATTTCTTGCTCAGTGCTTCTCATAAAGGTCACCTCAGAAGCTTCTTGAAAGTGCATGCCCCACCCCCAGAGGGTCTGATTCAGTTTAGAACAAAGGTAGGATTCAGGCATTTGCATTTTTAACAAGCTCCCCAGGGGGTCTGTGGCTACTCTGTAAGAAACATTATTAGCCTCTCCTTATTCCACTCTATTTTCCACAGGATCAATTACTACAACTATTACTACCAACCATTTTTTGAACATTTATCATATCTCAAGACTTTGTAGAACCCATCATATGTATATTTCCCACTAAACAACAACTCTATTTTAACTACAGTTGACTTTTGAACATGGGGGTTCGGGTAATTGACCCAAACAGTTAAAAATCTAGGTATAACCTCTGACTCCCCCAAAACTTAACTATAGTCATCCCTCAGTATCCACAGGGTGTTGGTTCCAGGATCCCAGCTCCCACCTCCAACAGATCCCTAAATCTGCAAATGCTCAAGTCCCTTATAAAAATGGTGTAGAACAATGCATACAGTCAGGCCTTGCCTCTATGAATTCTCAACCATGGATGGAAAATACTGTTTTTGATTTGTGATTGGTTGAATTTGTGGATGCAAAACGTGAGGATACAGGGGGCCCTCTGTACATTTATTGGAAAAAAAATCCATGTATAAATGGACTAATGGCTGTTCAAACCTGTGTTGTTCAAGGGTCAGCTGTACTATTATTAGCTCCATTTTACATTTGAGAAAACTGAGGCACAGACAGCTAAGTTAACCAGTCCAAGGGCGCAGTATCTCTGACCCAAAGCCAAGTTTTTAACACTATATTTTACCACCTTTGCTCCCCATGGTCCAGCTGTATTGAATGACTTCAGTTCTCCAAATGCTCTTGCTGCTTTATGCCTCTGAGCCTTTGTCCATACTGCTCCCCTCTTTCAAATTGCCATCTACATTAGTTTTCTATGGCTGTATAACAAATTACCACAAAGTTAGCAGCTGGGCACAGCATGGGTAGTTCTCTGCTCAGATTCCCACAAGCTAAAACCAAGGTGTTAGCTGGATCTGTGTTCTCATATGGAGCTCAGTGTTCTCTTCCAAGCTCACTGGTTGTTGGCAGGATTCAGTTTTTTCTCTTTCTTTGCAGGCTGTCAGCCAGAGGTTGCTCTCAGCTCCTAAGCTATCCATATTCTTTGCCACGTGGCTCCATTCATGTCTAAAACTAGAATAATCTGGCCCATGATAAATCCTTTCATGCTTCAGATCTCTTTTATGAGGAAAAGCCTAGTTAGTCTCTTTTAAAAGTTTGCCTTTTTAGGCCAGTCCCACCAAGGATACTTTCCCTATTGTACGGTCAACTGATTGGGACTTTAATTTCATCTGCCAAATCTCTTACAGTTGCACCTAAATTAGTGTTTGATAACTGGGAGAAGCTGTGTCTACGGGGTGGGGAGAGGACCTAGGGATCTGGGGGTACAGCTTATAATTCTGCCTATCACACCATCTCATCTTCACAACTTAGCTCAAAGATGATGGCTTTCTTCAATGCCTCTAAGCAGCGTTCTGTTCATCCCTGCTACCACCACAGCCTCCAACACACTCTTCACGTTTGTCTTATGTGGTGTAATACTTTAATACTTTTTTTTACTGCTCCTCTTCCCCCAAGCTGGGCTGCGAGTTTCTTGAGGGAAGCAACCATACCTTAGCCATCTTTGTAGCCCCAGGACATAAGCCAGCAAAGCAGCCAGCCCCATACATATTTACTGCCTGAGATGTGCCCAAGCTAGTTCTCCAGACAAAAAAAAAAAGTAATTAGAGTTGCATAGATGACACGAAAAAGACTGTCGCTGGGGGACAGAAAGTCCTTTCTGGGAAGTCTGTGGAAACAGCACTGGTATCTGGTGCTTCCGTGGCCTTCAGCAGAGGGTACCAAGGCCAGACAAAGTGTGGCTTGTGAAACCCCAGACAGCCACCAGCACCGCTGTGACGGTGAGGCGATGTGCCACTAGGTGTCACTCCAGATTCAAGAGAGAGACGCGGGTCCTTAGAAGGCCGTTCCTGCCTCCTAGTGAAGGGAGCTGGTGAGACGGGCCCGGGCCCCCGCCCCCTTTTGGTTCACACTCGAACCCCTCCTCTCTGGTCCTCAACCCCCCCCTCCCCCATAACAGTCTGGGTTCACAAACAAGAAGCGAACCGGGAGCTGCTAGGGTTGGAGCTCCCTGACCATCTAGTCCGGCCTCCCCACTTTGTAGATGAGGAGCCAGAGCGGGGAGGGGCTGGCAGGGGTCGGGGGGGTGGGGGACGGGGTGGCGGTGGGGCGGGGCTCGCGAGCAGAGCCTGGCTCCCGCCCCGCGGGGTCCGCACGCCCCTCTTCCTGTCGGCCCGCGGGGGGCTGGACCCGACTCCCTGCCCGAAGGGGGTCCGGGAGGCCCGGGCAGGACCCGCTGCAGGTGCTCAGGCCGCTCGCAGGCTGTTTGCGGCGCCGAGACCCAGCCCCGGGTGCCCGGCTCCCGCGCTCCAGACCCGGGAGGGGAAGGTGACATGGTCAAAAGGGTCCTCCTGTCGGGCCGTGAGGAGTTGCCCTTCCCGACGGCTGTTTTTGAACTTTAGGAATGGATGGGGGTGGGGGGGAGAGGCGTCCCGACTTCCCGGGCCAGGGGCGACCCGTATCTGCCGTTAACCGCGGTCGCTGCCCTCCAGCCCGGGGAGGGTCGGGCTCGGAACGTGCCTGCGAAGAACGTCTCCCCGCGAAGTGTCAGCCCGTCCTTCTCCCCTCCCCGCCCCCAGGCCCCCCTCCTCCCCGTCCCTCCTTCCCCCCTCCCCGCCCCCTTTTCCCCCTACTCCCTCGCCGCGTCTTCCCTCGCCAGCCCCGTCCTGGCCTGACCCAGGCTGTGCTGACTGCAGCCCTATCCTGGGGGTAATTTCGAAGTCACTTCTAGTCTGACGCTGGGCACAGCCGCCTGCTCTGCTCAGAATCCCTGTCCGTGTTATTTTAAGGGAACGTTGAAATTCCTTTGCATTTCCTGGAGCACTGGGTAGTAGAGCACTGGGTAGTAGAGAGGTTCCCCAGCTCCGGTTCCACACTCCCGCCGGGGTTCGTCCACAAAGCGAATCTCATCTATCAATCCCATCCTTTCCTTTAAAACTTGCAAAGGGATTTCTCCCACGTGAAGCTTGACGGAGTCTATCTGTTAACCACTCTCCCTTATTCCTAGGATCCTGAGCACCTTCTGTGTTCCAGGGCCTGGGTGAGTAAGGCAGCCTTGGTTCCTGATTTTGGTGAGGCTAATGCTCTCCTGGGGAGACATATTGAACCAATGATTGCATGAAACGTTTATTTGTTACAAATGAGATATAGTATACAAAGAAGCAGCAGAGGCTGCTGGGAACCAGCAGGGTGCCAGTCTGCAACTGTCAGAAGTCTTCACCCAACTTTAGCTACAAAATAACTCCTTGTTCGCCCTGATGTTGTCATCCCTCCTTTTGCAACTGCAAACTGATACAAATCACGGCACCCTGGGAACAGAAGAGTCAGTGATTTCAAGGCTGCATGTCCCCAGGTGAGGTAACCAGAGTCAGAGTCTTGCTGGAATTTTCCTCCTCCTCTTTCACACTCCAGTAGGCAAGGCATCAAGCACTTTGATGATGAAAGTCATATTACAGATTTCTTCTGAGGCCTGATGACTGACAAGGTCTGAAAACAATAAGACAGTTATGGTATTGCATCCTCCGCCTCTTCTTTAATGTTTATTGAGCACCTACTAGGTACCGAGCTGAGTGTTCAATGTCAAGGATGCAAAAAAGGCATTAGAGACAAAAGGAGGAATTTGCTAAAGTATAAGGGGTGGTAAAGACGAATGGCTCCTAGAATTTGGACTTTTATGAACAGCTAAAAATGAGAGCTTCATTAGCTAGGACCAGGTCCAGCTAACTAGGTAAAAGAATAAAAAGGTCCAATAGAACAGTGGCTTAAACAAGATAGAAAAATGTTTATCTACCACGAAAGTCTGGACGTAGATACTCCTGGATTGATAGGAAGGCACTGCTCCAAAAAGCCCTCAGGGATCTAGGTACTCCTGTCCTATTTCCCTGCCATGCTTAACTTCCATTCCTAAGGTCACCGTCATCTCAAGGTTCAAGGTCGTTGCTTCAGTTCGAACCATCACATCCAGCAGGAAGGAGGAAAGAATAAATGATGGTCACTTACAAGTTATTGGACAGAACTTAAGTCACATGGCCCCTATAGTTGCAAGGAAGGTGTGATATGCAGTTTTTATTTTGGGGAGCCATGTGCCCAGCTAAAAATTGGAGACTCTGTTACTAGCAGTTTTGCCATTAAGCCTGGTGTAGGGTATCAACGTTTAATTTTGCCAGTGAGTATAAAAAGCCCTGCCAATTCTTCCTTAGTATATCACAAAGCCATCTTCACTGCCACAGCCTTTCATTAAATTCTCACCTTACATTAACACAAAAGTCTTTGTTGCCAAGGTGATCAGTTCAAATGTAAATTTGATCATATTAGCCCTCTGCTTAAAATGTCTTTGCTGTTCCCTATTGCTTTGAAAGAAAATGCAAACTGAGGAAGACAGAAAGTCCTGTTGTCTTACTCTGGTGTCTTCTTTACCCTCATCTCTTATGACTTATGTGCACACAACAATCCAAGTATACTAGACTATGGTCGATTCCTGAGATGTTCCCTTGCTACCCCCTCAGTTGGGAATATTTTCTCTTCCAATCGTGACAACTGGCCAATTGCTACATTCCTTTATGCACTTTGCTGAGGTTAATCTTCATCAGGTAACCTTCACCAATTCCATGTCCTACACCTACCTCAGGCATCTCTTCTTGTTCTCCCCACTACCTCTGCACACAAAACCAGACCTATTCAAAGACCAGGATGCTGTTGCCTGGGTAACAGTGGGTCACCAGCTGGGGTGCACTGGGGTTTTCTGGTTGCCGCTGTTGGCCACACCCTCTTTCTTGAAAGTCTCTCATCTCATGCCCCTTGGCCATGCCTCCCATCTGGCCCTCTCTGCCTTTTTTTCTCTATTTCTTTTTACTCTGCTTGCCCTGAAATGTTGATGTTTTCTAGAGATCTTCTCTCATTATTCCACATACATTTCTCAAGATTTTTTGTTCCTTTTCATTCTCATTCCAGTGCCACTCAGAGACTTCTAAGTCTATATTCCCAGATTAGTTTTCTCTCCTAAGCTTTGGATGTGAATGTCCAACCATCTAATAAACACATGGAATAGGGAGGACCAGAAGTGATACAGCTGCACTCTCCCACCCCTAACTCAACCCCTGCCCCAGGAGCTCTATTGGAGACAAAAGTATCATTGTCCGCCGCAGGGCAGGAGCTAGAAGATGACTTTGCCTTTGCTTGCTCCTTGGTGCAAGGTGCACACTTCATCTAGAGAGCCACCAGCCAACGTTTTTCTTCAGAGCATGTCAGCATCAGGGCTTCATGTGTAGTTTCCCTCAGGAGCTCTATTGGAGACAAAAATCTTTCTTCCCATTTTTACTCAAAAGGAGTGTGAAGCAATAAATTACTCAAGACGTAAGACCCAATAGTGAGTCAGGCACTATGCCTGACAAAGGCATCCACATTCCCTACAGGCTGTCACCTCCACCAAAGCTCATTCCACAGTGTGATATCTGGCTTCAGGCTTTGACAGAGGTCTTGCCAGTGAGGGAGAGGTGAAGCTGAGCTCTTTGCAGCTCCTTCCTGTGATGTTCCCAAAAGAAAGAGGGATAAAGGGAGACTCACGCCTGCAGCTGCAACCTGAGTGCTCCTTTAAGTATGTAATTCAGATCGTTTTTCTGATTATCATCTACTGCTGCTGGCTTCCCATAACGGGTCAGAATCTTTACCCAAGTCTGCACGATCCTCCTCCCTCCCCCACGTGCTCCTCACTCACTGAATTCTGCTGTCTGCCTTCTTCCTGCTCCTTGAACATAACAAGCTCTTTCTAGATCTAGACATTTCCATGTGCAATCTCCCCTTCCTGGAAAACCCTCCCTGCTGCTTCTTCTATGGCTTACTCCTCCTCCTAACCTTAGGTTTTTGTTCAAGTCTCACGTCCTAAGAACACCCTTCCCTGGTGTCCTGGTTAACAGCGACTCTCCTGTTCCTGTCCTATAGCCACTCTCAGTTACACCTCCCTGATTATGTCTTTGATAGGATTTACCACAATCTGAATCCATCTTGTTTGTCTGTTAACTATAAGTAATAACCTTGAATATAAAGGAACCTTGCCCTCTTGCTCACTTCTGTGGCAACCGGAAGGGTTCCTGGCACCTGTGTTGTAGGTGCTCTGCAAATATGTGACAAATGAACTTAATAGGAAAGAAGGAGAACTATCACCTGAACTCCATCAAAGGTGCTAATCAATGTTTGGATTGTTGTTTAGTTTGCTGAGGCCTTTCACTGACTGGGAAAATCTAGTGTGGTAATAAGGTCAGCATGTTCCATAACAGATAAGCCATAGATGCATTTACATCAGCTCTTACAACCCACTCCCCAACCCACATATACCACAAGCTCTAGGTAAAAAAATAAACAAGCAAATGAACAAATTTATGAGAGAGAGGCTTCTTGTATCACTTCTTGAGTCAGCTTCTCTGCACACCTGATGCTATGGTTTGGGGCTCGTTTGGGTTTTGTGGAAATGATCTCCAGATGGGTAAGGCCATTGATGAATCCATCTGTGTTTTTTTGTCTGTCTTTAAATCAGGCTTGTGTTCATGCTGGGTGTATGTGAAATGGACTTTTCTGAGACACTGCTAATAAGCCCAGGTTTGACCAAAGTTTTACCTCTGGTCATCTTTTCTTTTTTCTTCCTGGCACCGTTCTTTTTGTGATCACAGAAGACCTCCGAGGCTGTGTGGAAAAGAAGGGTTGCTGGCTCCCTGATGCTAAGAGAAATTGATCCCCATCAAAGAGACTTTACATTTCATATTGGAAAAAATTTTTTAAACTTGCAGGGAATATAATGACTTTTTAAAAATAGATATGTCTAAAACAACCCAAATGTCCATTTGATGAATGTGGTATGTACATGCAGTGGAATATTATTCAGCCTTAAAAAGGAATGAAATTCTGACACATGCTATAACATGGGTAAACTTTGAAGATATTATGCAAAGTAAAACAAGACAGATAGAAAAGACCAAATGTTTTACAATTCTACTTCTGTGAGGTACTCAGAATAGTCAAATTCATAGAGTTGGAAAGTAGAACAGTGGCTACTAGGGAGTTGGGGAGAAAGGTATGGCGAGTTATTGTTGAATGTGTACAGGGTTCAGTTGGGGGTGATGGGAAAGTTCTAGAGATGGATGGTGGGGCTCATAGCATAACAACATGAATACACTTAATGCTACTGAGCAGTATACTTTAAAATAGTTAAAATGGTAAGTTTCATGTTATGTACATTTCACCACACAAAAAGTATATATCTGAATTTCTTTTCAAATGTATCTTTTACTCATCTACTATTACTACAACAGATTTCAGAAATTGTACTTGAATTTTTTTTAAAGTGTGCTATCAATTTGTTTACTTCAGAGTGCCAGTTGATCCCAAAACAATCCAAGGAAAACAAATGTTTGTGTTTGTGTGTGTTCACCTGAGTGAATATATATGTGCATGCACACGCATGTGTGTATGTGTGTGCCTGTGTGTATTGGCATTTGAGGGGATCTAGGTTATAACCAAGTGTGTAAAGGACAAGTTAAACTGAGGTGTTAAAAACTGAGTCGAAGTCACCCTGCTGCTGGCTGTTCTTTGTTTCTTCCACATGGAAATTTTATAGAAATGTTCTACGTCGCAAAATTCAAAATTGAAGGTACAAATGTACTTAACATTGTAAATTTTAAGTGTGAAACAGGTAAAAGCAGCTGTATGAGCATTTGTCACCTGTATGATTGTGGACATGAAATTTATTTATTCCAGAAATATTTATGAACACATGATGTGCCAGGCAGAGGGGACAAAAAATAAAAAACGAAAAGTGCAAAGCAAAAATGCAGGGCCTGTTACAAAAATTATGAAGGCTTTCAAGGTGATAATGGCAGGACACTATGCCAAGCCTGGGGCCTTTTTTAGTGCGGGGATAGGGGCTGAGGAAGAATGTGCCACTGCAGAGAGCTTGGGCCCAGAAGCCAGGCTGCCTCCAAAGTCGGTAGGTTATATGAACGCCTGGTCAGTATGAACAGTGCTGGGAGAGCAGGGCCCTGAGCAGCTGGGCTTCCAGGTGCCACCTTTACATTACCTTTCACTTTGGTTTAAGTAAATCTCTTTTACCTTTTAACATACATTTGAACTCTTGTGTGTAGCACAGTTCAATATACATTCTTGGGCTAATACCCCATTCAATCAGATTATTATAATCTTGTCACATTCAATTTTGGGATCTCCATCTCTACCCACAACCATGAGTAGCATGCCGGGTAAATAGTATATGCTCAACATATACTCATTTAAAGGTGTGACATTTGATTCTGGAGTAAAATGTGGATAGGATCAGGAGACTATGGAAACCTACATACTCTCTCTGATAAGGATGATGACAAGAGCTGTGATTTACACCTACTACATACTAGGCACTAAGTTAGTACTTTGTAGACACTTTCTAGTTTAATTCTCATAAACAAACTCACCTAATAGGTCGTTTTAATCTCTATTTTAGAGATGAGAAACTGAGGTTGAGAGATTGAGGAACTTGCTCAGGGTCACACACATGGTCATTGATGGAACGGGGATTCAAACCTAACTTCAAAGTCCTTGAAACTCCCTCTAAGTTGCTAGGCCCTCCTACCACATGTCTCCTGTGCTACCTAAACTCTCATGAAAAGAACAGAAATTGTTCTAAAAATTGAAGAGCACACATATTCTGCCTTGATGCCATGTGGAAATGGGTGTTATAAATTTTGACCATAGAATAGAAAATATTCAAGAAGATAATATTTCAGTGCACAAGAAAAAGCATCTACTCTAGCTCCAAATCAATTACTATTTATTGAGGAATTACAAAGTATAAGACTCTGTGCTAGATGCTGAGGTGACTACAAGATGAACAGAGAAATTCAAAGAGAAGGCCAAGACAAGCACACAGGTGGACAGAGAACAGAACAGAAAATGGTGTGTCCGCATCGGCACTCAAAGAAAGTGGGCCTGCCTAGTAGAACAGGGTAGGCTTTTTGGAAAAAGGTAGCATTTAGGATTGACCTGGAATGATGGGCAGGATTCTGACAGTGGTGGTGGTGGGGGAGCAGCTGGGGGCTGTCCGGGTAAAAGGAGAAGTGGCATGGTGAGTGTGTGGAGAACAGGAGCAGTGTCTAAGTGCTGGGAAGCAAGCAAAGCCAAGCAAGTTGAATCAGGACTACTTCATGGTGGGCTTGGAACATCACTGGGGCCTTACGTTCCTTTCAGTAAGGTGAGCCCCTGACAAGTTTTAACCAGGAGACAAACATGATTAAAACTGGGTACTAGGAGACTGAAGCTGGCAGCCAAAGGAGGGAGGGTTGGGGGTTAAAAGCAGAGAAGGAAGACCCTGGGCCAATCCAGGTGAGAGACTACTATGGCCTAAACTTGGATGGGCTGAAGGGGTATTTTACAGACTCTTTAAAAGGCATTTTCTCATTGAAAAAAAAAAATCAGTGAAGGGGAGATCACATATATGTAAAATATTCCTTTGTTCTGTGGAGTTCTAGAAGTGAGACAAATTCAAGATACCATCACAGCCTAAGGATATTTGCCTACAATTCTCATTGGCTCCTGAGAGATCTGGCTCCACGTGACTCGAGGCAGCAGCCTGGCCTGTCAGGAAAACAATCATTGCACAACAAGGCTGAACCTATCGTTTTAAACCTCTGCATTTATGTGGCTTCTTCTGGAATGTTCCACTCTGCTTGGACAACCGGACAGCTTAAAATGTGCAAGTATTTTATGTAAGATATCATTTACAGTGGGTAGAAGATCAGATCAACTAAACCTGAGAGTCCAGCCTGCTTTAGGAAGCTCTGACTCTGCAGACACCAAAACAAGCCCATCAGGGTAGTACGAGGCCAGGCCACTTTCTTAAGATCCCAAGGTCCTGAGAGAAGGCACCGGAAGGCGCTTTTCTTGGCTTCCCATGACATTACAGGAGACAGTACAGTAGTAATGCATATGGGTTTTGTGGACAAGGAGAAAAAAAGAGGAAAAAACATGACCCATCAGTATAGCCAAAAGTCATTAAAATAATGTTTTGTTTGTCAAATGCTCACAGATTAGAAAACACCACGCCAATCAGGAAAGCGTGTGGAGCCCACAGTGCAGTAATCTTCACCCTGCCTCATCTGCTAATGCATTCTGGAGCTTGTGGTGACTGCAGAGCAATGTCTGTCGCGAAGGAAAGCAGAGCTGCTCACCTATTACCTCCAAGAAGAAAAAAGGCAGCAAATTCAGGAACAGCAATACTTTACAATGTCAACCTTTACTTAAGGCTTCATAAAGCTTTCAGAAAATTGTAGATAGACAGAGATGATTTGGATCAATAGACACTGGTGTGGCCCAGCTCTTCAGCCAAGAATTGCCAAGCTAGTCAGCTTCTTGGTAGAAATAAAAAAAGAAAAAAGAAAAAAAGAACTGGGTCAGCTGACAGATGAAGATGATGCGGTTAATTCAGAGGTTCAGACTGGCTTTCTTTTCAGGCTTCTAAGGTGACTCAAGAATTAGAAGCTCCTTTCTCTTTGTCTCCAGAAGTCTGTTGGAAAGGAAGTTTATTTGCCCCATTCCTATGATCCCACAGAACAGAGACCCTGTCCTGTTTTCCTTCCTCAGGAAAATTACAGGGCAAAGTGTTCCACACTTCTTTCTAGTTTTCCTTGGGAAAATAGAGATGGGGCATGGTGCCCATTTTGGTCACTACTTTCTGCCTACCCACAGTGACCACCCATTCTCTCCTCCAAACCACCGTGAGTCTTGCAGGTGAGTGCCCTGTGATCTGTGCACAGTTTCAATTCAGGGGGAAGAGAAAATGCTTCTTTGGGCCTTGGATCCCAGCCAAGTCTTCAAACCAGTCTTCTCACCAAGAAGGGCCCTCCTATGATCTTTGATTCTCATGGATTATTCTTCATCGCTTCAGAATCCAGAGGGTAGGAGAAATGTGATTCATTAACACTATCCAATTGGCAATACTCATAGAAATCCACAAAGGGAAATGCCAAATATAAGCGTTGGTAACACTTTCCTTGTTTCCTTTGCCTTCTGTTGCTTTTAAACAAGATGAGAATTAAGCACCAAGAGCACACCTATTCTTCATCACAACCAAATCATGCAGGCTGGGAAGGTTTACAAGAAATGAATGAATAAAATAGCAGATCCCTTGTGGACTCAAGTCAGGTCCAGTCTGTTCTGGAGAGAACGCTGCTGCTCTGTCCTTTAGAAGAAGGCAGTGCTTTGTCCCCCTTGTTCCTACACATGGGCTGTAAGCAGTGGTCCTGGCCTGCCTTTCCCTGTCTACCACACTGGGCCCTCCTGTGATAGGTGCATTCTTGGTCCAAGTGCACATTTCCCAGAGTGACATGGAGCATCGGTGCCTTCTGTCTTCATTTAATTTATCAAGCTGGCCCAAGGAACAATCTAGGTCACCCTCCTGTCCAGAGATATCTGGCAGAGTTAGAACTCTCAGCTCTCATGGGTGATGCAGAAAATCTCAAAAGCCAGGAGCTAACACAGGAAGCCAGAAGGGGCCTCTGTGGTTAGTATCTTTAATCAGGGGGGAAAAAATCACTAAACCCTCCTAGTTCTGCCCTTATCAAGTGTCTGGTCCTTTCCTTCCATGGTATTCAAATTTACAGAATCAAGTCAGGTCCAATCTGTTCTGGAGAGAACACTTGAAATTAAGAGAAGATTGAAAAATACTGCAGTGGGGGAACCTATATAAATCATGACTTAATAAAAAGAAACTTTCCATCTAGGATAGCCTGTTGACTCTAAGAGGATTTAAAAAATCTACCAGGGGATAGGGAACTGGCTATGGCTTTGTGGTGATTAAATTACCTCCAGTGACTGGGGTCCTTAGGCTCAGAGGGGAGCCCTGGAACCTGATAAAGGGCAGACAGGAAAGGGCACAAGCTTCGGGTTTAAATCTAGTTCTGCCACTCACTAACTCAGCAAGTTACCTAACATTTTTGAACTTCAGTTTTCTTATCTGTAAAATGGGGATAATGTCTATACTTCATTAGTCCGTAGTTAGAATTAAATGAATAATGTACCTAAGTCTTTAGTACAGCACACACTAAGCATTCAATAACTATTGATTTTTATTATTGTTTTCATGAAAATGCTATGTCTTGTCATTGCTAACTATCTATTATAACTAACAATTATAACTGCTGATTACTGCCAGGTTGCTAAGCAACAGGGAATATGGAATTTCAATATAACAGATTATAAAAGGGGCTAGAGAATTTTTCTGACAGCAACATTTGCATATTCTTTGACAAAATATCTGGAAACATCAGTTTGTGCCCTTATGTAGACTCTGTTCATTTTGGGGTACTTCATGAGAAAAGATGTTCGAGATTATTAAGGGGCCTAAAATTCTTTGTAGATATCATCTGAATCTCATCATCAACTTAAAATGGGAAGTTATGACTGCATTAATTTATGTTATCACTAGTCGTTTTAACATATCCCCAAATCTTCATTATTTAACATCAAGAGAAGTTGATTTCTCATTCACTTCAGTCCATTCTGAGTAATTCTGGGTGGGCAGACTTCCATGTAATGTAGGAACTTAGGCTCCTATTTTATGCCTCTGGCCTCTGGGTTATTGGGATTCTTTCTTTTTGGCTACAAGTTGGGGAAGGAGTTGATTGGGAGTCACCTACTTCTTAACCAATTTGACCAGAGACAATCGCTTCTACTCATAGTGCATTGGTGAGAATAAATCACACGCAGCTGCTAAGGGGACTGGGCAATGTAGGCACTGACCAGGCAGCCATGTGGTCAGCCAGCTGCTTCTGTTATAAGAATTGTCCTTACCAAACTACCTCTGACAGTGGCCACTGATTATAGAAACAGAAGTATAAGAAACAAGGAGAAAAGTTTTCCCTGGCTCATGTGCCTCCCCTATTTGTGGGCACTCTCAGGATGGAGCTCTTGAATCCCACATGTCCTTGTTTCTGCCAGGTTTGCTGCTGAATTGTCAGGATGCAGGAAAGAACCACAGAGCTCTACAGTCTGTTGTAAAGGTGTCCCATCTATTCACCTCTTCATGGAAAGCTCTTTTATTTAGACTCTGCCCAACAGATGAGTTGGTTCTATACTCAAGTGTCTCTAAAGAAGAAGTCTGAAGCTTCCTCTGTAAGTTGCTCTCATGTTTCAGTGATCTGTTCCCATAGTAGACACTGGGGTACACCTCCCAGCTCCCCCCAAGAGCCAACTAAGCCAGGGCTAGGAACAGCCTTTTACCTAGTATTCAGTCAGGCGGGACCACGGGGGCCAGACTTAAGGAAAGAATCAAAATAAGTATAGGAGGGTGACAGTACATTCGGCCAGCCTAGACAGACACAAGACTGACAAGACAAACCACAGATAACACAAAATGCTAGCGCATCAGAAACCGGAACCAGAACAGGTACAGGGTCAGGGTCTGACATCTCAGACCAACCGAACTAGGGAAGTGTTGCTGCGTCCAGCCTTCCACTAGTTATCCAAGGGCCCAATCAGACGGGAACAGAACTGATGCATCTAGATAGATGCTAACGCAGTCTTATTCACCGGTGAAGCTGCTCTAGGTGGCTTGTGCCCAATTACAGTTAAAATGAAACTTTTTTTCCTCCTGCCCTTCTGGGCAAGGCTGCTTGGTGTCCGGGGCTGAGAAACATCCCTCAGCGGCCGCCCCCTGGACGAAGCAAGTCCCTACCCAAGGTGGAGGGGGGGGGGGGGGTTAGGAGATCCCTCCCTCTTTGCATCCGGAACAGAAGTTATAAAAAAGAACAGAAGTTAGTCTTTTACAAAGCTAGCAGAAACTAGTCATTACAGAGGTAAATGTAGCCAGGGGATTTGCTAGTTTTAAACATGGCCTTGCAGATGTTCTTGTTATCTGTACCCTGGAATGTTGCGCTCTTAGCATATGAGAGAGCTCATTGTCACAAGTTTCAGGACAGACTGCGGTTAAGGGTCCCAGGAACTAGGCATTCTTGTCCTAGTTAAATCATTCGAAGTCCTTAAATCATCCTTTCTAAGTTGTATCCTTTGGGGCATAATTGTTCTAGGATATAGCTTATGTCCCAAATTGGAGTAGGGTGGCTCAGTTTGTACCTTTTTGGGAGCAATCATTAAACCCTGCTCCTTTAAGCCTTGTTGTAAATGGGCGTAAACCGCCAGGAGAATCCCTTCCCTCTCATAAGCCAAGAGAATGTCATCTATATAGTGAATTATGTAAACATCAGAGTAAACTTGCCTAGTCCTAGACACTGCCTGAGCCACAAATTTCTGACATAAGGTGGGACTATTTGCCATACCTTGAGGTAACACCTTCCAGTGATACCTCTTCATAGGTTCCCTAAAATTTACTGATGGCACACTAAAAGCAAATCTTTTGCAATCTTCTGGAGCCAAAGGAATAGTGTAAAAGCAGTCTTTTAAATCTAAGATAATTTTAAAAGTGTCTTTAGGTATAGCTGAAGGAGTGGGCAATCCTGGCTGAAGTGCTCCCATTAATTCCATGGTTTCATTAACTCTCCTAAGGTCTTGTAATAGCCTCCATTTTCCTGATTTCTTTTTGATCACAAAAATTGGCAAATTCCAAGGAGAATTGGAAGGGGCTATATGACCGCTATCAAGCTGTTCCTGTACTAACTGCTCTGAGGCTTTTATCTTCTCTTCATTGAGGGGCCACTGATCCACCCACACAGGTTCCTCGCTTTTCCAAGCAATTGGGTCTGCATGGGGTACAGGCTGGCCAGCAACCCCTTCTAAAAATACCCTAGGCCAGCATGAGGAGGATGCTGAGCTGGCATCAATGGCTCCTGTATTCCCTGTCCAGAAATCCCCAAGCCCTGATTTGGCAAGAGACCTTGATCAAACATTTGCTGAGTGACTGATGCACTTGGACTATAGATATACACCCCCATTTGACTCATGACATCTCGTCCCCAAAGATTAACGGGCATTCTGGGAACAACATATGGCTGAAATATACCCTTGTATCCCTCTCTATCTTCCCACGACAACGGATCACTACTTTGTTCGGTACTTTGACTCTGACCTATGCCTTGTAATTGTGTTGTTGTAGGCTGTTTAGGCCAGGCCATAGGCCACTGAGCACCTGTGAGGATGGAGACATCTGCCCCTGTGTCTAGGAGCCCCTGAAAATCCCTTCCGTTAATTTTTAACATAAGCTCTGGTCGGTGAGCCCCTATAGCTTGCACCCAATATGTATCTGACGAGCCGAATCCTCCATTTCCCCTTCCTGCCTTTTTAGCGGCATTTTTGGTAGGCACAAGAGGGAGCAACAATATCTGTGCTATGCGTTGACCTGCCTGAATTACTGAAATTCCTGTCGGCAAATGAGTCATTATCTTAAACTCACCTGTGTAATCCCTATCAATGACTCCTGCCTCCACAAAAACCTCTTTCATAGTAGCACTGCTCCTTCCTAAAAGTAACCCTACAGCACCCAGGGGTAAAGGCCCATAAATTCCTGTAGGCAGAGCTTGCATCCCCATTTCCAGGGTCGATACTGTGTAGGTGGAGGGACCGATGTCCAGTCCTGCGCTACGTGAGGTTGCTCGGAAGAGGTCCTGAACGGATTTCCTTGCTGTGGGACAAAGCTCTGCAGCGCCCCATAACATTGTTGGGGGGCCTGGGGCTGGCCCCTCCTCCCGTTTCCCTGAGGGAGAGGATTTCCCATTACATCTTAGATTTACATTCATTAGCCCAATCAGCTTTCCCCTCCTGCAGCTAGGACACAAGCCTGGTTGATGCCTCTCTAGGAGGCCCTTGAGATGCAGATCCTAGTTTCTTTGGACATTGTTTCACTTGATGTCCCGTGTGACCACACCCATAACAGCTTCCCGGAGGTCCCTCGACCCTGCCTTTTTCGGGCTTCCTCTGTTGAAAGAGCACCTGTTTAATTGTTTTCCCCTGTAAGACAGCTGCCAAGGCGACACCCTGTGTATAAGAAGACCCTATATCAGAACATAGCCTGATGTAATCCGACAAGTTCCCCTTCTTCCTGAAAGGTCTCAAGGCGGCCTGGCATGCTGTGTTAGCATTCTCATAAGCCAATTGCTTTACCAATAACTGGCCGGCCTCTCCATCCCCCATCAATCTGCTTGCTGTCTGCTGCAGTTTTGCAACAAAATCCTGATATAATTCGTCCGGCCCTTGTCTAACTTTGGACAGATCCTCCATCTGTTCCTGTAGAGGGTAACTTATACCATGCCCTCTTAGCTGCAGTATTGACCTGCGCATATACTCCAAGACTAAAGTCCAACTGCTGTTCAGTCTCTTTGTATGGTCCCTCACCTGCTAACACATCAAATGTAATTGGTATATTCTGTGCTCGATTAATTTCCGCAGTATCCTCACTGCTCAGCATATTCCGATTTCCAGAGGAGAAAATCTCCTCCGGATAGACATGCTCCGGCCAATTGCTTCCAATCATTAGGAGGCAGAGCCTCAGTGGACAGAGATTCGAGCATAGCCTGAGTAAACGGAGCAGTCGGTCCATACTGAGTATGAAAGAAAACCACCAGAACACGCGGTAATCCGAAATGAGAGAAAACACCAAAACGCGCAGTAATCCGAAATGAGAGAAATCACCAAGACGCGCAGTAATCCGAAATGAGAGAAATCACCAAGACGCGCAGTAATCCACAAGGAAGGGAACCACCAGGAAGCGCAGGAATCCAAGACGAAAGAAATCACCAGGACGCACAGGAGTCCGAGAGGAATTCCAATTTATTAAATGGAGGAGCGAGCTTATATAGGGGGAGGATCCGGTGGGGGACGGCTAGTGTTCGTGTAGGGTATTGATTGGATTGTGGTAGGGGGGCTAGTGTTGATAGGTCTCTTGGGCCTTCACTAAGATGGAGGGGGCTTTTGGCGCCGGTGGGCTTTTCACTAAGAGGGGGGGGGGCTTTTGGCCGGTGGGCTTTTCACTAAGATGGAGGGGGCTTTTGGCGCCGGTGGGGGTGCTAAGCATCCTGGGATAGGGGATTTCGTCAGCTTCACTTCAGGTAAATGGAAAGTTACAGGGTTTGAGGGGGTGAAAAGTTAAGGGCCATTTTGTTCCAACAGAGTACAGGCGGTTTTTAACTCTTTAAATAGTTTGAAAGGCAAGGGGGCATGAGCCGGAACCATATTACCTTGAGCATCGGGCTGCTCAGCCACTGGGAGTGCTAAGTGGGACCACCCTACATCCTCTCCTCTTTTACCAGCTTCTCTTAACACCTTCTGCAAAGGTGACTGCCGCACCATTAAAGGCTGTGGCTCATCAGTAGGCTTTCGTACTACAGCAGCAGGTGACTGATTTCCCATTGGCAGAGGGCTTAAGCCTTCCCATTCTGGATTCTGGGGCTTTTCCTGAGCTTGCTGCGACTGTAACCGCTGCATCTGGACGGCTAATGATGTGAAAGCGTTTTGCAAGCGCTGTATTTCTGCTGCAAGCGGATAGCGTCCTAGGGGCGCTTTAGTTTCCGCCAAGGCTGCAGAGGGGGTAGGGGGTTGTCCTCCTCCTCCTGATACCTGGCAGCTTCCTCATCTAGTTGCTCTGCATCTCCTGAAAGCTCACTTTCACTTTCTCCCAAACCTGTTGAAGGGTCTCGTAAACGACCTGATCCCATAACTTCTCCCTCTAAGGTTTCTCTCTCATGCCTGGGATCTAAACTATCCCTTTTTATAGTCCATAATCCAAAGGTATCCACAGGCACCTTACCAGGTCCACAAATATAATAGTAGTCTTGAAGCCTTTTTCCTACCTCGTTCCAAGTTTCTAAACTCACTGCTCCCTCCTCTGGAAACCAAGGACATGCTTTCTCTACAAAATCTAAAAAGCTACATAACTGTTGATGTCCTACTTCTGCTCCACGGGCCCGAAGCATATTCTTAAGCATATTTACAAAAAGTGCGCGACTATTTCCATTTCCCATGGTTCTTTTACTTTGTTTCTTTTGCTCCCGAAGATTATTCACCACAACCCTTACCTCACCGAGCACTCACTATTCTGCGGTGTCCTTCACTTTATCCCCAGTTCTCAGCCGTCCCTGTTTGGGCGCCACTTGCCAGAGCCCGCCAGCAAAGATCGAACAGTCCTGAGAGGGGGAATGAGGATTAAGGAAAAAAGACAGAAGCAGAGAAAGAATCGGGAGGACTGACTGACAGTCAATACTGCAATCCCGAGTTTATTCAGCACATTCCATTTATCCATCATGACTGCGCGGGAATCCGAAAATCCCAAGTATACACAAACAATTGCTGACATTTGCATAAGAAATCTGTTGCTAAACCTATCTTCCTCCTTAAAACATTCAGCTCACTCCCTGGAGCCACAAAGGTGCTTTTCAGATTATAAAATTAGCAAAGTATTTGCCAGCTATGCAGACATCCTGTTGAGTACAGGATCCCTTATCTGCCCCAAGGGCAGCCATCAGGCAAATGGCTCCCAGCACACATATATGTAATCATTTCAAGATGTTATTTGCCTTTTTCCCTGTGCCATCATTTGTACTGATGTTGCAAAAGCAATGGTGGGTAAAAACTTCTGGTGGCTTAGCATGAATCATGGCACCAAACTGCAGGCCTTGTATTCTTCACCACCACACAGAGTTTAAAAAAAAAGAAAAGTACTTTACTTTAGAATGTCCTTGCAGCAGTAAAAGTTATGAATTTTATTACATTTTCATCCTTGACTTGGAAAGTCTATTTCTGCTGCATAGCAAACGATGGTTGTCCTGAGGAAAAGCATTTGTGAAATCGTTTGAGTTGCAAACTGCACTGTCTGTCCCTCGACCTGCAACAGAACACCATTTTTACTTGAAATACAACCAACGGACAACCTACGGTTATTCATGCTTGGGTATTTCATATAAATGTTTTCAAAAAATCAAGTGAGTGAGTCATATCAAGGAAAAAACAACTGACAGTATTTGCTGCCAATGATAAAGTGCAAGCTTTCAAAAGGAATTAGAATGAGATTGATGGTGATATTAATAAATTGATATGTTGTATAATGAAATGTGTCAACATTTGTAAGAACTCAGTGAACTAATATTTTCCAAATGACCAATGCATATGTCACAAAATTCAAAATACAAGATTTTAATGTAATCGAGGATGAAAAACTCATTGACATGTTTTCAGATTTCACATTGCAACTAACTTTTATGAAACAACTACTTGTCAAGTTTTGGTGCAATATAGAGAAAGAATATTCACAATTATCTGAAAGGGCTGTTATCATACTTCGTCCTTTCCAACTCCACATCTGTGTGAGCTGAATTTTTTACATGTACTTCAGCTAAAAAAATATATCTCAACAGACAGTGTAGAAGCAGCGATGAGAACACAGCTGTCTTCTATTAATTTTCTTAAACTAGACATTGAAGGGAGTTGCAAAAATGTAAACAACACCACTCTTCTCACTAAATTTGTCTTTGAAAATTATAGTCATTTTTCATAAAAAAATTTATTTTCACATGTAATGAGTTAATTATTGTCATTTTTACATGAATAAATATTTTAGAAATGTCTCAGCTTTAATTTTTAATATGGTGAACATTGATAGGTATAACACAAAGACCAAAAGCTCTTTAGGATCTTCAACATTTTTTAATCATGTAAAAGGGTGCTGAGTCCAAAAATTTGAAAATTCTGAGCTAAGACTTTGTCAGAGAGCCCAGTCTTGACCTAGACCTGAGAAAAGTCTGGGTGGGTGGGGATGGTCTTCTGAGAAAAGTTTTTCTCCTTCAGAAAAAACTTTCTATGCATGGATGTGACTGTGTGAAGATATGATTCTTGAAGCTAGCACAGCTGTCTTGTAACCGAGGTGACAAGCTGGAGCATCAAAGCCAAATAGCTAGTAACTCCAGTCACATCCAAAACCAAAACCAAAGTGTTGACCATTACACATGGCTATTCACTTTAAGAATGACAAGAAAACACCTCAAGTACCTGAGAGTGAGAGTTTGCACGTATTGTTTCTTAAAAGCCAGCATTGTGATGGTCTGTAGAAATGGTGATAGAGCATTGAGGAGCCATGAGATAATCAGCCTGAGTGGACTGGCTTACAATTTTAGGAAAACTTTTAGGGGTTTGTAGTGGCTTGAATAGTGTCTCCTCCCTCTCCCCACCCAACCAACACAGGTCCATCTGGAACCTCAGCATGTGACCTTATTTGGAAATAGGTCCTTGCAGATATAATTGACTAATTTAAAATAAGGTCATACTGAATTAGATTCAGCCCTAAATCCAAGGACTGATGTCTTCATAAGAGAGAGGACGATCCAGAGACAGGCACAGGGAAGAAAGAAGGCTATGTGAAGACATACAGACATTAGAAAGATGCAGCTACAAGCAAGGAATGCAAAGATTTCGGGGAGCCTCCCAAAACTAGCCAGAGGGAAGGGAGGATTCTCCAAGAGAGACTTCAAAGGGAGCACGGCCCTGCTGACATCTTGATTTCATAATTCCAGCCCCTAGAATTGAGAGAATAGATTTCTGTTGTTTTAAGTGACCTGGTTTGCAACACTTGGTTATGGCAGCGCAAAGAAATGAACACAGGGTTCAAAAAGAATGGTATCTAAGATGAAAATAAGCTCTCTGTGAATCTAAAGCCTAGAACAAAAGAAAGACACTTCTTTCCCTTGAGTTCAAACTTAAACAGGAAAGTAAGAAGCTGTTTCCAATGACTGCTGGAAAGAATGAGAAGCTGCTGCTTGGAAAGCTGTCTATCGGAAGCACGGTTTTGCTTTTAGTTCTTCCTCCAGGTTCTAGTTCTGTTGAGTTATTGGGCTTTAAGCATCTTTACCACCTAGTACTTTAGTTTCCTCAACTGTTAAGTGAGGGGGTTAAACCAGATGGTTTATAAGATTTCATTTAGCTCTAAAACTATATTGTTCTCATTGGTTTATTTATGGTGAGGAAATTTTCTGGATAAAAAAGAGAGGTTTTGATGTTCCAATAGATTAGCAAATGATGCTGTGGATTTTCTTCTGTGGAACATACTTGTGCATAGGATTGATCTGAGAGCTGCTGCTTGGGGAGTCAACCACATGCTGTGTAATGTTTCTTCAAAACAGAAAATGCCAAATTCAAATGCCTTCACTGGTCTTCAGGAACCAGACAGTAACATAACTGAGTCAAACAGGCTGGGTATAATAAAACAGGGAGTGCTGGGTGGTGGCAGTGGCACAGAGGGCGCCCACCCTCCTACCAGGAAGCAATCGTGGCTCAAATCTAGCCCATTGTTGCCAAACAGCACATTGGGACTAGGATGCCAAATCTTTGAATTTTTCAAAGGAAGCCAGAATTTTAATGTGAAGTCTCTCAAGTTTTAAACATTTTACTAACTGAATTAAATTAAAACAAACAAACAAACAAACAAAAATGCTGCTGAGCAAAGAAAACTCTTCTATTGTTTCAATGTGGTCCCTCAAGTTACCAGTCTGTAGCCTTCGCTTTAGAGCCTTGGAGTCAATGTTTACTAAAATATGCAGCTTAAGGAACTACCCAAGCACTTTCACATCCTTGTCTGCTCATGTGTGTATATATATATATATATATATATATATATATATATATATATATATATATATATATATAAACATGTTTTTAGGGGTTGTCCCAAGAAAACATTTTATTATCTTTGTCTTGTGGATATCATTTGTAAAATTCTTAATCTTTTAACAGAAAATGAAAAGGGATATCCCTTGCAGAGTTCTTAATCTTTTTAGTAAACCTAGTTAAGTTTCCCATCTTTCTTTGGGAAAAGGCCCTCTCCTTCAAATCCTGATAATTGCCCCCAAACTGGTGACTCAGATCCTCTGGCTATCAATAAGGGTCATCAGCTCATTAGCTCATTGTTAGCAGAGATGGTGTTAAGCCAATCAGGGCCTTTAGAGTCTGAGAGGGGAAGGGACTTTAGGCCAAAGGTCTTTTTTGTTTTTCTCTTTTAAGAAATATATTAACCAAGCCTGTTCCCTTTTCTCACTTAATAGGCAAATCAATAATAGAAATTAATAGATACATAATTTAAATAATAAGTTCAAATCTTCTTTTCCTTGTCTAGGGACTGAGGGAGCATTTCAGCAGGAAACCCAAAACCCCACCCTGACTGAGGCAGAAAGGGAATGAGCTCCATGAAATCCCCGTAAGCAGGGATGACAGCCATTCTCAGCAGGAAGCAGATACAGAAGAGACCTTCCATCCCTCAACATCCATACTAATAATATGAGAGTTTATGACTCTTAGGAAAGAGTTAGGCAGGGAATTTAGTTAAGGGGTTTCAAGTCTGCCTGCAAAGACACTGAGGTCATCCTATCCTAGAAAAGGTCAACCTTAATCTGCCCACAATTAAGCAAGGCAGAAGGCATTTTTTAAAACTCACATAAAGAAACAAGTAGGCAGAGGATTAGATACCAGTTTCAGGTAGTCAAACATACCTGTGCAATGAACACTCCAACAACCTTCAACTCACCTGAGCCTCATTATACCACATTATAATATGATGCATATTCCCAGAAGTTTATTAATATCATTATAACAGACTTAATTCTGGAAACAAATATGGGCAAAAAGCAAATGATGAGTCACTGAGTCCCTCAATTTTAGTTGTCAATCAAGGAAGCCCACCCCTCTAAGAAAAGTAACCACCCACAGCAAATACGGATAAAAACCCCAAGGGCTTTGTAACCAGGCCTTTTGAGCCACATGTTTCTTGCTTAGGCCTGCTTCCACGTCTGGAAGAGTACTTTCCCTTCTAATAAAGCTTTTCTTTTCTACCATATTTCAGTGTCTTGCTTAATTCTTTGAGACATCAAGAACCTGGACAACGTGCAAGGAGAGGATCCTCACTCTCCGGTAACAGTTAAGGAACCAAAGGGAAACTTGAAAGACCTGTGAGCACAACTGAGATTTAGAAATTAGACTTCCTTACTCTTTGCCTAGCTTTTCTTCCATCAGCTCCTCTACTCTTCATACTAATGAGGAGGTACCAGGAAGAAGCTATTTGCATTGACATATCCACAAACACATGGGTTTCAGGACTGGAAGCATCCCACAGGGTTGCATTTCTCACATTACCTTAAGAGAAATGGTGGGTTCATTCTGAACCTTGTAATGTAGCAGGAAAAAAAAATGATTGAGGAATTTGGTTTTGGTTCAAGTTATCTTGTAATTACAGGATGTGGTGGAAATTGTAGGGACCAAAATATCATAAGAATTAGGAAGGGTCATATGACATAGTAATTGGAAAACTACCAGAAAGTGATTCCAGAGATAATTATGTATGTTATACTTACCCACAGATGACAATATCTATCTGTGATGGTTTATCTTATGTGTCCACTTGACTGGACTAAGGGATGCCCAGATGGCTGGTAAAACATTATTTCTGGGTGTTTCTCTGAGGGTGTTTCTGGAAGGGATCATCATTTGAATCAGTAGACTGAGTAAAGAAGATCTCCCTTGCAGGTGGCATTTTCCAACCCATTGGGATTTAGATAGAAAGGCACAGGAAGGGTGAATTTGCTCTCTGCCTGAGCTGAGAACGAATTCAATTTATGTGTGTATGTGTATATGTATTTCATTTCTCTGGAGAACTCTGACTAATACACCATCCTTCCATTCATTTGTTTAATAACTGCTATTTGAGCACTACTATATTTCAGGTAATATGTAAGCAACTAAGAGACAATGGTGAGAAAGATAAATATGGCTCTTTTTTTCTCCCAAAGTGTAGAGGAGGAAATAGAAAAATAAATTAGTAGGAAACGTGGACACTAAATACTCAAGCCCAAAAGATAGGTTAGTTAACCTGTGTCCCCTCACCTGACCAGCATTTGACAAGTATCATTTTGTTCACCTTGTCAGTTTGTTCTCAGTGGAAATGCTAGGAGTGTGAATCTTCATCCTCTGTTAGAAAAGTAAACCAGAATTTCAGGAAGGCATGGGGCTAAGAATGGCATCTTAAAAATTAACATTAGCATAACTTAAAAGGAAGTAAGGAGACCTGGGTTCTTAAATTGTCTCTCCCACTTCATAATTGTGTGGACTTCGGCAGGTCACTTGCCTCTCTGAACCTCCGCTCCTTTTCTTTAAGTCAGAGTCTCAGCCTATCTTTTCGGACTCTTAGGAGTTAATGTATGTTGCAGCGCACTGTGTCCCTGAATGGTTGCTTCATCGTTATGACTTCTGTGCTTCTAAAACACATTAAATGTATATTTTGTACCAAAAGAGTACATCCTAATGTAATCTATGAACCATACATTTTTCATAATGAAGTATCAAATATCAGTTTGTCGTTTGTAACAGATGTACTGCATTTGAACAAGCCAGACTTAAACTAGAGGAAACTGTGTGGAGTAGGCGGAGAGGGGAAGGAGGGGACTGTGGGAACTCTGCACTTCCTAATCCACTACTCTGTAAGCCTAAAACTGGTCTAAAAATAAAGCCCATCAATTAAAAAAAAAAAGATAAAAAATGTTCTATAGTATCACTAATCTGTTAAATTTATAATCTGTCCCCAAAAGATACATTTTGTTAAATGAATTGAACTTATTCTATTTATGTCAATCTGTTAAGAGGAGATTTTACTCAACTGGAACAAAGGTGAGCTTTGATCCAGCTTCTCTAAATAATTATAAGTCACGCATCAGTGGGGACAGGTAAGTGTGGTTCGCTATAATTACCTTCAGAAAACACTAGCTTTTGTGACCTGACATGGAAATATATCCGGTGTCAGTTTCCCCCAATGCCAGAACTTCATTGTAACTTCACTTGGCCTACAAGGATGGTCAACATTTGAGACTTGTTTTTCTCCTGTCTGAAGTCCTGTTCCTATCTTCAAAATGTGCACGACATCATTTAAAACAAATCAGTTTTTTCCCTTTTATTTTCAACTTACTTCGGGAGTAGAGAAGCCTTGCTTTTCTAATATAGTATAAAAGTTGTGGGAAGGGAAGATTCTTTGTGTTTCCCACAGGATATACACTTGTTTGTAAAGATTTTTCTTTGTGTTTTGTTTTTTTGGTTGCTATGTTTTTATAGTGTTTTCCATTGCTTTCAACTGTTGAGATGAGTTAATAAAAAAGAGATTACCATGTAATGTCAAATCTCAATGGTCTGGAATTACCTTCCTTTCTTCAATCCAGGTATGGCCAAAGCAAAGATGAAACTATTTTTTAGAGTAGGAGTCAAAACAAAGTTTAGTGTCACCAGAAGAGGCAGGAATGTAAAATCCGAGATGAGACTTCCTGGGAAATCCTCGGTAGGGTACCCCTTTTACTTGATAACTTGCATTACGTAAAGAAAGAGAAACAAAATGAGACTTTCTCTCCCTTTGCCCATATCTTACTTTCAATGGCCCCTTATTAATATCACTTCTTCCCCACTACTCATCCTCCCATTCTTCATATATCATGGCTGCTTGTTCAGAGCAAAGCCCATTTGACAGCTATCTCCCTCTGTTTTTGTTTGAAAGATATATTTTGGCCTAGCAAACTTGTTGGATGACAAAATCAGGGGCTCTAGACAACCATTTGTTACCTGAAAGCATGCCCCTCTCCTTTCCCCAAGTCCATTTCTGAGACATGTTTCTGACTCTTCTCTCTTGTAGAGTTGACTCTCACTATTCATAATATTTTTCTTTTATGAAGTCACTATAGACACTGAATTAGTGAAAACTGAGCCACTGCTCCTAGAGAAAATATAGGGTTAGGTTCCTATGATAATGGAGATCTGTGGTACTTTCAATTCTGCCTTTCTCTACTTCTTCCTTGTTGGCAGCATTTCATTATTCTCAAGTTTTTGTATGTTAAAAAAAAAAATCCACTTCTACTTCCCTCCAATTATTGCCTTATCTCTTTGCTCATCTTCTCAAAATTCTTGCAAGAGATTATAATGTCTTCATCTTGAAAGTGAGGCCCCTTTTGCTCTCTCCACTGCTGTCTTCTACTTCCTACCCACATCCATCAGGCTTTTTCACTCCCATCACTCTACTGAAACTGCTCTTGCTAAATGTGGTAATGGACCTCACTCATGCTGTCAAGTCCATGTCTTCATCTCTGACCTCAATGAAGCACTCAGCACCATGAGCACTTTCCTCTTTTGAACCATTCGCTTCCATGACTTCCAGGAGACCACCTTACCTTGGTCTTTCTCTTCTTGGGATGTTTAGCCTCAGTGTTCTTTTTTTGACTATTCTTTCTTCCCCTGCCTGACCTTAGACTATTGACCACCTTTTCTTCCTGCTTCTGCATGGTTTCAAGTAGGCCACCTAAGGGCTGATGATTCTCAAATCTGTCTTCATCCCAGATTGCTCTCTTGAACTCCAGTCTCACGTCAAAGTGTCAACTGCATATGACTGCTTGAAGCTTGCTCAGGCCTTCAGTGTGCCTAGATTACTATGTCTAAAGGTAAGCTTATTACTTGCCACTCAAACTGCAGTTTCCTGTATTTTCTGAAACTCAGAAGTAAGTTTTTCTCTCCCTTTCCCTTATCCCACCATGCGATCTACATTCTTACTGCCCTAGTATCTCTATATCCATCCACCATCTAATCACTCCCGCTGCCAGTACCTTGGCTCCATCACCCATTACTTTCACCAAAATTATTTCAATAGGCCTCTAATTTGCCTTTTGACTTTTATCTTGTCCATTTTCAACTGTTCCTGAGAATGATCTTTCTCAAATTCAAATCTTATTACAAAATTGTCCTGCTTATAGTCTCCTAGCTGCTCTTGTAGCTCCTCACTGTCCTCAAGCTAAAACCCAAACTCCTTATCATGGATCTTAAGTCACTCCATGATCTGAATGACACTTAAATTTCCAGCAAAGTCTCTCACCCCACCCCATTCCGGGTGTGGGCCTACACATCATGTTCAAATTGACTCTTTGTAGTTCCCTGAAAGCACTGCTTGCTTTCACCTCAAGCTTTCAGAAGAGCTGGTCCCCTCTAAAGTTTTTCATCTCCTTATCCTTTTATCTGGTAAATAACCACTCAGCCGACTTAGATGTCACTTTCTTCAGGAAGCCCTCCCTGATGCACTCTCCCTAGATATAGATTAGGTCTCTTCTATGTACATCTTCATCACACCCTACCTACTCCAATTGTAGCACATATCTTGTTATCTTGTAAAGGAAATCCACAATGTCTCTTTCCACCATCAGACTGGACATTCCTTGAGGATAGGAAACAGGTCTTGTTTATTTGTAGGTTCCCAGTTCTAGAAAAGTTCCTGGTATATAGTAAGCACTCAATAAATTTTGTTTGAGTAAATAAGTGACTGTATCTGGCTCCTATTTTGGACAATATTCTCTTGCAGTTCTTTAAAAGAAACTAAATAAAACCATCAAAAGATATTGAGAATTACTCTCTTTCATGTCAGGTCTTCTACTTGGGTTGGATCCTTCACCTGTCCTCCCTACTTTTCTCAAAATAAAAATAATCCTGATAAGAATATTAGAGACTAACTTGCTGAAAACTTAAAAGGGTGCCAGGCACTTTACTCAGTCCTTTCTGTGTATAAAGTATTCAATGTTCACAGCAACCCTACTGGTAGCAGTTATCTTTGTCCCCATTACAGATGAGGAAGCTGAAGAACAGAGTAGTTTTCCCATATTCACAAGTCTAGTGAGTGGTAGAGTGAACAGTATTATTCATAATTCAACCAAAAACTCAACAGACAGCAGACAATGGTTTATTCTTGGGAGGGTTTAAGAACCTGAAATTGTGTATAAGCTCAGAAAATGACCCATTGGCTGTGTTTGGACTGTGAATAAAATAACGGAGAAATGGAGTAAAATAATGGAGTATTTCTGGGCCTTTTAGGTGTCTCAGTGGTTCCCACCCCTTTTGTTGCTCTGTGTGAATTCTTACAATGAAGGAGCTGAGGTCCAGGGGGTAACCCTGGTAATGCTGGGACATGATGAGATGCTCAGGACAGGCAGGAGCAGACATCTCCAAAGGCCAGCTGGCTGAGAAATTGTGTTGCCACTGCTCTTTTGCACCAGTATTTGCTAATTTACTTTCCATTCACTTCAGTCCCTTGTTCTATAGAAATGTACTGGGGCAAAGCTAGAAGGCTCTCTCTTCACGATAGAGAGCCCTATTTGTTTGCTGTGTGCCAGCCACTGTACCAAGCAATATGCTTATAAGTAATGCATTTAATCCTTACTACCACATTGAAGTAAGGTGATTCTATTTTAGAGGTGGGGAAATCAAGCTTCAGACAAGTGAAGTAAATTACTCAACATCTGTATTCATTTCTATTGCTACTGTAGCAAGTGACCATGAACCTAGAGGCTTAAAACAACACAAATTTATTTATTTGTTTATATCTGAAGGTCGGAAGTCCAAAATCAGTCTCACTGAGCTAAAGCCAAGGTATTGGCAGGCTGTTTCTTTTAGAGGCTGTAGGGGCGAATTTATTTCCTCTGCCTTCTTTAGCTTCCAGATGCTGCCACATTTCTGGATCCCTTCCTCACACAATTCTAATCTTTGTTGTCATCGCACCTCCTTCTCTGACAGACTCCCCTGACTTGCTTATAAGACCCTGTAATTACATCAAGGGCACTCAGAAAATTCAGGATTATCTTTAACTTAATTACATCTGCAAAGTCCCTTTTTCCATGGTAACATAGGTTCCAGGTATTAGGGCGTGGAGTTCTTGGGGGACTATTTTCCCCTACCACAACGTCACAAAGCACAATTGTAGTGTTCCACTAATGTGTCTACATCTTTCAAAAGTGATTTTCCTTTAACGAAGCCCTCCAAACTTTCTCTCTATTAAATACTGCTTCTTAGGCTGAAGGCCCCACCTATTTCTGCCTCCATCTCTTCTGCATCTAGAACAGGAAATTTCAGTGCTGGCTACATGTTAGAATCACCTGGAGAACTTTTAAAACCTATATGAGCTAGGACTCACTCCCCAAATCAATTAAAATCAGAGTTTCTAAAGGTGGGGCTTGAGGCCTTGGCAGGTTGAGCATGATTCCAGGTGATTCTAATATGCAAATAGCTCTGAGAACTACCACACTAGAGAGAACCACTGGTACATTCTTAAAACACGAAGCTCTCTGAGTCCAAGACGGAAAAATTAACCGTAAAGGTAAATGGCAAGGAAATGAACTTTGAAGTCATTTATCTCTGGTTTAGCATCCTTACTTGTACAGTTTTAGTTGCATGACCTTGGGCAAGTTATTTGATGTTTCTTATCTCAGTTCTTTGTTTCCCCCAGATAATAGTAGCTCCCAAGGGTTGTGTAATGAATGACTAATTGAGATCATGAATGAAAAGCCCCTGGCTGAGTGCTGATAGGCCTCCAACAGAGGGCAGTGCAACCTACCCCCAGCCAAACTTGAGAACAGAGGTTCCTGAACTTCTCCTAATAATAGAATACCCTTGACTCTAATTTTCCAGCTTTGTCTGACTTCACTTCCTTCTTAATGCATTCTTCTATCTTCAGTCCTGAGGTCTTTTGCTGTGCTGAGTCCAGGGGACAGCACAGAAAGCCTTCTCTGATCTTCCTGTCCGCTTTCAGAAGGCCAAGCTGTTGCTGGGTTTCTTGGTTAATGTCAAGCAGTCAAGCTATGAAAAGAGTGATTTTCCGCCCTTAGAAGGAAAGCGCTTACAGTATGTGTTTGTGTGTGGAAAGCTGAGAATATTCCTTTGGGCCAAGGATACAGTGAGAAGTCTAAAACATGGCTGTGGCAGAGAAATGTTTTTAATGAAAAGAATCCCCAGGGATGGAAGGAACAGGCCAAACTGCTTCCTATTAAGGATTTGCTAAAGTTGATAGTCCTTGCTTGTCTCCCCCTCCTTTTCTTCTAATCCTGAAAGTATTAGAAAGGGCAAACGCATTGAAGATGATTCAGCAATTGGAATCAAACACATTTGGCCCCGCCGGCCCTGCCCAGACTGACTGCCGGGTTAATAGCGTTAATGGAAAGAGTTCCGGGATTAAACGAGCGAGCTGGGCTCTGGCACAGTCATTTTCCATCAGGGACTGCCAAAGCTGATGTCATGGGCAGCTTTCATTTTGCTCTCTCCCTCTCATTCTTTTAGGTGCAGAATGATGGAATGATCCCACCGTGCTGTTTTGCCAAAGTGTGTTTCTCATCATTCATTCAGGTATTACCTCATTTTCACAAAGCCTTTTGTATTACCCAGTTGGGTTTTAACATACTGTTTCCATGTCCCTACCCATGCTAAGAGTCAGTAGAACTGAGCAAGCAGCACTGTGGCTGAACACCATGTGAGGGAGTGAGGGGCTGAAACCAAGGACACCCAGGCATAGCGCCTGTCAGGGGATCTAGTTGGGAACGTAAGAGTCATGTGCACTGAATAATGTCAGGAAGGTAACAACTGTAAGTTGCTCTCAGAGCTTAGGGAGGTGGAAGTTTCTCGTGACCTGGGAAAACAGCATGGAGGAGGTAAGCCTTGAGGAGGCTGCGTAGGACTTAGAGAGAAGGACATTCTAGATTAGGAGACAACACAGGCTGGGGAATTTGAAAACAATAAGAATAAAAACAATGATGCAAACCAGTTGTCCATTGGTACTCTGGCCCCTAGATAGCTAGATAACTTCAAAACAAGCACGTATTCCACACCTTCCTCAATATCTCTGTCCCCTGAGTGAAGAGGTGTTAGCTTCCCAAGGTCACTCCAGGTTCTGGGCTCCACTTTGGCATTCAATATGACTGTTCCACCTTGTTTCTAGGAGCCAACGAAATGCCCAATTAGAGCAGCCTCTTTGTACCTATGGCAGTTAGCAATGCGTTCACCTGTGTGTGTGTATGTGTGGTATCCTTGAGGAGAAGTTTCCAGTCATCTCACATTGGAACACAGGTTCTAAGAAATAAAAGAGCTGTTGGTCATACTTAGAACCCTTCCTGCTTTCTACCTCTGCCACTCAATTTATTTCAAATACGTTCTGGAGCTGTGTGTCCACAAAGCTCATTGTCTCCTGATAGAGAAATGCCCAGCTGGAAACTGTAGGGCTGGCTGCTGAGAGGCTATCATCTGGTTAAAAGACTGTAGGTGGAGGGTTTAGAAACTCTCAGTGCCCGTCTGGCTTTTGGAAGTATTTGGATCCTGCCGAATCAATGTATGACAAGGGCCTGCTTTCAACCAGGACAGGCTGTCCTCTGAGCACTTGCCCAGATCAATATGCAGGTGTGATTGCTATTTTGGCCTCCGTGATAGAGTGGCTGTGAGAGAAGAGCCCAGTTCTGAAATACTGGCATAAAAGCATTCAGAAAAGCCATTCAGAAATTGGGAAAATTGATTTTGTGGTACTTAGCAAAGTACCAAGAAAAGCCAAGGTGAATGTTCTGGGGGCATAAGAAATACATGGAAAGAACGCTGGATATTCATCTTTAGAAAAAAAGGCTCTACATTAAAAATGCCCCTGCAGAATGGAAACATGTAACAATATACATTACCTATTTAAAATTCTGACCAGCGCCCATACCCAGCTATTTTTAATGGAAGTCTATGTACCACCTACTGGGAAGATGAAATGCGATGAATAAGGTCCATCGTTTATTTTGTAGGTTAGCACTTAGCTGAACACCAAGAATCTATGGGCACTTAATTATCCTTTATCTCTTTTTTCTATTTCATCAAAGCTAGCTCCTGGAGCAGAGAGTCTAAGCATTTAAGAATTTCTTGACAGGGAAGGGGTGTGTGAGGCTTGGGCTAGACTGGGGCCCAGAATCCTGCAATTTTATTAAGAAACCCAGGTAAAACTAATGAAGAAAGTCCATAGGCCATGATTTGAGATACTGTACAAGATGACTGGGGTTATGGCTATGCATGAGGCTCAAATATTTAACAAATATTAGAATTCATGACTTATGACATCTTACATTCACCTATACTTTCTTTACTTTGATTCTCCATGAGGTGTAGAGGCAGATGTTGTTATTCTTATTTATGGTCAAAGACTAAAGTTCAGAGAGCCTGTGATCTGTGATTCACAGCAAGGAAACACCAAGTACTGAGACTCCCAGTGCAGTGCTCCTCCTGCTAAGCCTGCTGCTTCCCTTTAAGCCCCACGTGGCCCACTGCATGATGGTGTCAGTATTTCTTCTTGCCTTCTTGTCTATGTATCAAATTATGGGAGGAGTGAGAGGAAAAGTTGCTCTATTCTGTAATTCTAGATCATCTTTGGTCAGAGGGAGGCAGTGCTTGATAAATGTTAAAATGTCTGGTCAGTCTGGCCCAATACATTAAGCTGGGGAGAATAAAGGTCTAGAGTATGTTGTTCCTGCTTGGAAAGGGGGAAATACTGAATAAAAGTTTTTCAAAGACCTGCTTATCCCAACCCCCAAGCACACACATGACTATGCTCCAAATCCAGAACTGTCCGACACTTAGAAAACACTCTACTAGTTGGAGAAAACCTTTCTTCAATGAAAACAAGTTTGAAAATGGAATGCTATTCCCAAGAATAGCCAACTAACCAGAAGCCATTCAGAAATTGGGAAAAGAACTTGGGGAGAGAATACAGGGTTGGGGCCAGAGGGCCATGTTCTAATTCCAGTTGTTCTAATAAATAATAGTTATCACTACTGACTGATTCCTGTGTGCTGCAGTCCTCACAATAACAAATCTATTGAGCACCAGAATCTCTATTTTACAGATGGGACAACTGAGGCTCAAATATGTTAAGGGCCTTGGCCACACTGCTAATGAGTTCCAGAAACAGGATTCTAACTCGGGTCTGGCAGCCTGAGCCTTGGAACTTCAACCTCTACGAGGCCTTGATTGTGAACTGGAAATGAGATAACAACATGAATGTGTCACATAAACTGTGAAAGTTTGGCTCAAGTGTCAAAGCTGGGAACAATCCTCGACTCCTCTCTTGGCTCATCACATCCCACATTCAGCAAATCCTGTTGACTCTACCTCAAAGCAGATCCTTAATGCAACCAGTTCTTCCCTTTGTTTTCACCTTTGTTCACTACTCCATCCTCCCTGGCCTGGATAATTGCCATAATCTCCTGTCTGATCTCCCCAGCCTCCACCTTTGGTCCCCATGGTCTTCTCTCAACATAGTTGCTTGCTGGAGCGATTCTGTTAAAATACATGTCAGCTTCTGTTACTCTTCTGCTCAAAACCCCACAATAACTCACCATTTTACTGAGTAAATGTCAAGTGCCTCTAGTGGCCTGTGCAATTATACCCCCCATCTCCCACCCCAATGTTCCATTCCTTCTTGGATTTCATCTTCCTCTCACTTTCTCTGTTCTAGCCCTCTGATACCCCAGGGCCTTTGAACTTACTACACCCTTCCCCTAGAACACTCTCCTACCTACCAAACCCACATAGTTTTCTCCCTTCCTCCTTCAGATCTTTGTTTAAATAGCCCCATCCCCCCCTCCATCAGTAAGGAATATGTTCCAAGACCCCCAGTGGATGCCTGAACCCATAGAAAGTACTAAACCCTGTATATATTATCTTTTTTTCTATACATATGTATACTTTATGGCTCCTCTTTGGCATATTTGAATTGTTGGAATCACTACTCTTTTGTACTTTGGGACCATTATTGAGTAAAATAAAGATTACTTGAACATAGCACTGTGATTTGGTGATGGCTGATCTGATAACTAGATGGCTACTAAGTGACTAACAGATTAATACAGTGTGGATACCCTGGATAAAAAGATGATCCAGGTCCCGGGTGGGACGAACCTGGACAGTGGGAGAATTCATCATGTTACTTATAATGATGCACAATTTAAAACTTATGAATTGTTTATTTCTGGAATCTTCTTTAATATTTTTAGATTGAGGTTGACCACAGGTAACTGAAACTGTAGAAAGTGAACCCATGGATAAGGGGCGGATTATTCTATCTACTTCTCAGGGTGACCTTCCTCTATCACCCTATTTAAAACTGAACCACCCTCAGAACACTCCCTATTCCACTCATTTTATTTTTCTTTATCTGAGATAAATATCACCTGTGTGATTTCTAAATTGTGATACAATAAACATATCATCTTAACCATTTTTAAATGTATAGCTCAATATAAGTACACTCACATTGTTGAGCAACTATCACTACCATCTCCAGAACATTTTTCATCTTGCCAAACTGGAACTCTATACCCGTTAAAAAATAAGTCCCCATTCCTCTTTCCCCCAAGCGTCTGTCAAGCATCATTCTATTTTTTTTTTTTTTTGACTCTGAATTTGACTACTCTAGGTACCTTCTATCAGTGAAATCATGTAGGATTTGTCTTTTTGTGACTGGCTTGTTTCACTCAGCATAATGTCCTCAAAGTTCATCCATGTTATGGTATGGATCAGAATTTCCCTTTTTTATAAGGCTGAATAACATTCTGTTGTATATATATACTGCATTAAAACAGAGACTTTATGACGATTCAGGAAATAATAATGCCAGCCACCATTCATGGCCCAAATGCCACTCTGTGCCAGGCATGGTGATAAACCACTCCAGCCAACAACTCTGTGGTGTTCTCATTATACAGGTGATAAAACTGAGGCTTAGAAAGCTTAGTTTACTCATCCTGGTCATACAGCCAATTATGGCAAAACCAGGACTCATGTCTCAGTGCTCAAAGATGGATCAGCAAACTACAGCCTGTGGACCAAATCTGGCCTGTTTTCATATTATTAACCCATGAGTTTTTACCATTTTAAAAGGTTATTTAAAAACAAAAGAAAATGAATATATAAGATGAATATGCAACAAAGACCGTGGGTCATCGGCAATGCCTAAAATACTTAGTATCTGGCCCTTTATTAAATGGTTTGCCCATCAGCTACCCACCCTTTTCCAGGGAGAGAGAGCTATGTGCTACATAAACATTTGCTATTTCACCTTCCTTGACTCATTCTAACCCACAGATCTCTATTTCTAAATATCCCTCAAGAGATTTGATGCTCGTTTTGATCTTGTTGACAACACACAAGTGTGAGGCAATGATGTGCTTTCTTCAGACAGCCCTGAGGGGACCTCTGTGCCCTTACCAAGGATGAAGAATATGGAGCTTTGTTTGCCTCTCTTCTAATTGACTTTCAGGGTTTGTGGAAATTTTTCAGGTGCCGAAGATTTCTGGAAGCTTAATGGCTTAAGGAGAAAGTGGTTTGTAAAATTAGTCTCATGACTTGAGTGTCATGTTTTTGCTAAATAGGTAAACAAGCAGGCATTTCAATAATGTCTTGCTTCTCCAGGATCATATTTCTAGGAATGCCAACCACCCTGCACCTAGAACTTAACATTGATGTCAATGGAAAAGGTCTCTAGCAACATAGTTTTACTTTACTCGAAGTGGGGACAGACAAGGACACATTCTTGGACCTTGATCTAAGCTACTGGGTATTCATTAGGGAGCAGATTAGCAGCAGTGAGAAATGACAGCAGACAGACGAGGGAATGGCAGTGTTGCCAGAGAAACAGACTGACTGACTTCATAGCACACAGTCTGAGGCCACATAGTGTGGGGGCCCCTAAGGGCCCCACACATCCCAGGGAAGTATGAGGGGGTGGATCACACAGAATGACTGACACACTCCATCTGGGGGCAAAAGATAAAAACAGTTTTTCATGTTTTATATACTCTGTAATAAGAAGGCAAGGATAAAAATGCTTTTGTAGTTCTTAATTGAGCTCCAACTTAAAAATGGAACCATTATGAATTAATTTTGCACATTGAAAAGAAAAATAGAACAAATAATAGAATAAATAATAATAATCTAACAATAGAATAAAAAGGCTGTTTAGGATATTGAAACAAATAAGGAAACTGGCATCAATAAATTTCAACAAATCTCAGATATCAAGTAATTTGTTCAAGGTCATCAATTGTGTTATGCACAAACCAGTTCTCTTGACTTTCAGGTTAGCATTATTCATTTCCAGAAAAGGGGTCAGCAAGGTCTCACCAGCAGGCCAAATCCAGCTACCACCTGATTTCAAACATTTTATTGGAACCCAGCCCCACCCATTAGTTCAATATTGTCCCTGGCTGCTTTTGTTCTAGAAGGACACAACTGAGTAGTTGCGAGAGAAATCATATGTGCCACAAAAACTAAAATATTGACTCTCTGGCCCTTTACAGAAAAAATTTGCCAGCTCTTTTCCTATACTATTAGATCTAGATTTTAGTTTCTGCTCCTCCACTTACTTCACATTTCTGAATATTATTTTTTATCTATAAAATAGAACTGACAATATCTCTGATTACTATAATAATCCACTTGGAAATGTATGTAAAATGCCTATTGTAGCTTCTGACAAATAGCTGAGGCTCAAAGGATGATGCAAGTGACAGAAACTCAATTTTAACCCTAACACAGAAGGGAATTCATTGGCTCATGCAGCAGGCAAGGAGAGTGGGGTGGCTCAGAGCATCAGTGAGTGAAAAGGAGCACCTAAGCCTCAGGGACCAGACCTGGAGGTTGAGGCGACTAAGACTCACTCACTTTCCAATTCTCTCTCTCTCTTTCTCTCTATCTCTCTGTCTCTGTTTCTGTCTCTTTCCCATTTTCCCTCTTTGCCTGGATTCATTTTCCTGATACCTTCACCTCATAGCAAAAAACATGGCTACAGAAGTTCAAATTCTTATTCTTCCTGTGGGTAGGAAGAGAAGATCTTTTTTCTTAGCTTTCAAATATCAATCTCTTTGGTGTTCTTTGGCGAGTCCATTTTGGGTCATGTTATTGCTCATGGTCAACCGAAATTTGTCCTCTTGTTTCCAAATTGTAGAGCTCTGCGAAGCAGCACTCCGGATGTGGACTACATTTCCCAGCCGCACCTGCATCTAAATGAGGCCGTGTAACTAGTTCTTATCAGAGGAATGTGAATGCTATGAACAAGTCATTCCGGGGCCATGGAGGTTATGAAACAGATGGGCTTTTCCCACTCCCTTGATCACTTTCTATCAATGGATATTAAAGTCCAGGATGTCCTGGAAATATGTGTTAAAAGAACCAGTGACAGCTGATCTCTCCCTCCCCAATCTGACCTTAATTGCTTTGGACTAGTTGTGTGAGCAAGAAATAAACTTCTGTTGTGTTGGAGCCATCTTACAATCCAGGGATGATTTGTTATGGCAATTGACCTACCCTAACAAAAATTATGATTCAGCTGACCTGGTCTGATATCCATTTGTGTGACAAGGCAATGGAAGATAAGCTGAGTCTATTCCCAGAAGAAAGAGGAGAGAAAGACATGTATAGAAATACAATAAACAAACAAGAAAATAACTAGTATAAGTCTATAACAATTCATAATGATTTATCTTGTGGTTTGTTAGCATTAATAAAATGCTCATAATGTTCCACAGTCATAAATATGGGCTTAATGGAGCCTATAATCTACATATCAATGTGTTTACCAACTAGGAAGTGCCACCAAGCTTCAGTATCCAGAGTTTTCACTGGGGTTTTATTAAGTAGCCATGGCATTACATCAGTCTCCAGTCCTTCTCCTTTACCCAGAGGTTGGGCTGGCTCATAACCCCAACTTCCTAATCACATGTTTGGTCTCTCTGGTGACCAGCTCTCATCCTCAGTCATCTCATCTTTTAGTTTAACTCAGGTGTGATCCAAGAGGTTCATGAGTAACAAAGACATTTATGTCGCATGAGGAATTCCAAGGACTCAGAGTCTCCCTCCCAGAGACAAAGGCCAATCAAATTCTTTATTATACAATAGATGGATTATCTATACAAAGTTTTTTTTAAATTTTGTTTTGGTAATTAGAGTTGGGCAAATTCGAGTCTCTGTTTTATATTTGATGAAGTAAATTAATGCCAAATAATTAAACTAGTGATCACAATGTGGGCATTACTTGAAAAGTTGTCAATGGAGTTAACATGTTGTTTTCTATCAGAAAATTGGGTGTTCTAGTGAAACTAGAAGAGATTCTTTTGTACCCTTTCTTTATGTGAATGTGAAGCAGGTTTCCATCTAAGCAGGAACACCACTAGTGTACTTTTATTTTCATAAAGGAATGTGAACTCTACCACTCACCTATGTGGTTTCCAAAGTACGTATATATGTATATAGATATAGGTATATCTGTGATCCAAGAATATGCTACTATAATAACCAACCAGTAACATTACTGGGTGCTTACCATGGCCCAGGTAGTGTATTAAGAGCATCATGTACATCATTTAGTCCTCACCACAAAACATACAAAACAAGCATTATAATCATCTTTGTTTGATATGTAAGTCACCTACTTAAGGTCACACAGTTTGGAAGTGATGGAGCCTAGATTCAAATCCATATGTTTGACTTCCTTAACCACTTCGCACTCAAGCATTCCTGCAAAGAGCCCAGCTGAATGAAAATGAGACTTAGGGGAGAGAATTTAAGGAATATGGTGCCTATTTATTCTTCTACACCTTCTGAGTGATGCTCTGGGGTGGAAGTTTTTATATTTGCACCATGCACCTCAAAAACTATCATCACAAAATTATGTCTTAATGTTGTTGCTTGGCTTTTATAATGCTGGATATAAGGAAGTGTCTAAATTTCTCCTCTGAATTTTTGAAACTCTTGTGGGAGATACTAATCGATGCAATGGTCAATTGTGCCTAATAGGTCACTCCCTCCCTGTGTAAACTTCTCCAAGTTTTACACAAGGTAAAAATTTTCTGTCTCTTAAAAAAAATTATATAAATCTGCTTCTCAGGATTGTTTGTCTTTGCTGCTGTGTTGCCCCCAAATTTTAATACAATTTTATGCTCTAATAGAGCAATTATGGTGATTATGATGGTCAGAACACTTGCTTTTTTTCTTAATGTAGCTTTGTGTGTTTTCATTCTCATTTTATTGAAATCCAGTTTTTGGTATGTAACTTAAACCCTCACATTTTTTTAGACTAGAGAGAAAGCAAACATTCATGGTATTTGGTGATTATAATAAATCTCATCTACAAATGACCAAATTTTATATTAATAAAATAAAATTAACATTAAAATTATACTGAGCTTAGTGTAATCTTTGATCAGTTATTCAAATCGCATTTTGGAATCTTTCTATAATTCTAGGATATTATTATTAATATAAATTATTAATTATCAAATAGATAGCAATTACTATCAACTATAGAAGTAAATAAATGTTAAAATTTTCTAATTAATAGTGATAATGTTGATATAATAAAATTATGAATATCTCTGTGTGTATATATATACATGTATATATTCATTTAATAAAGATTAATGAGTGCCTTCTCCATACCAGGTGAATAAATGTCATATTTTAGAAGAAGGGTTGTTATGGTCCAAATTGTGTTTCCCCTAAATTCATATGAAGTCCTAACCCCTGTTCTCAGAATGTGATCTTATTTGGAGAGTCCTCACAAAGGTAATTAGGTAAAAATGAGGTCACTGGGGTGGGGTCCTAACCCATTATGACTAGTGTCCTTATAAAGAGGGAAGATATGGACATAGAACACACATAGAGGACAGATGATATGAAGAGACACAGGGAAAAGGAAGCCATCTACGAGGTAAGGAGAGAGGCCTGAAAAAATTTCCATGCCCCACACACAAGAAGCCCTCACCAGTCACCATGTTTTCTGCCATTTGGGCCTTGTCTTATATACTAAACTGCCTACAGGCAGGCAGTTTATAGTTTGACATGCTCTGTAACTCTACAGGACTCTGAACCTTTGCTGCATGTCAGAAGCACTTATTAATATTTCTCCTAATAACAGAACCTAACAGCTGTGAATGGGCTTGAACATGTAAGTAAGCAGCATTTCCCATTATTGTGCTTCATCATTCACTGGAACATGACAGGCAAGGATAAATCCAGACTTGCTTTTTCAGTTCTCTTCCTCAGGTTACTGTCCCATTACTAGAAGTCTTGCTTTGCTGGCTTTCATAGAAACATGCAGCAATACAGGCTGCAGGGCCTTCTCATTCTTCATTTATGCAGACTGAGATGGAAAAGTTTGTTTTCTATGAATGATAAAGGTTTATATTCTGTGGTCTGAGGTTGTCTTGAATTGGGGTGGGCATAATGGCCAAGGACAGGCTGAGTCCTGCCTGCCTTCTTAGTTGCAAAAATGGAAAAAGACAAGCAGAGAAAGCAAAATTATCTGACTTTGAGATCTATACCCTTCCCCCTTTTTTTACCTTATAAATTTTCTCTGTCTAGGACTGTACAAATTGATATAAATTCTAACCTTATTGAACCCAGGTGTATGTCAAGAACTCTGTAGGGAGCTTTCTACACATTATCCCTATTGGACTTCACAACATCTTGTTGCTGTAGTGCTGTTGTTATCCCCATTTCATAGATGAGGAAACTGAAGCTCAGAGAAGTTAAAGTTATGTGTTTAATGTAGCACCACTGGTGAGGGGTAGAGCCAGAATATGAACTCAGGTCTTTGTGACCCTAGAGTCTACACTGGTGACTCTAATTCCCTGTTGCCTGTTAATATGGACAGAGGAGAGAGTTTGCAATCTTCAGTTGCTTTTCCCCACCATGGCCTGGCACCTAATGGCCACTGCTACCATAGAAATCAAAGGGCACCCAGTCTGCAGAAGCTTCCTTCTATTCCTTCAAAGTAAGCTGATGGAGACTTGGTCCTACTTTCTCTTTCCTTCACCATCCCACCCTCTTCCTGACATACCAGGATGTTGGTGCTCTCCCTGGTTAGTTACTGGGAACTGCAAGTAATATTCACCTCACTTTCAGTCAATGCTTCAGCTGCAAGATAAGTTGAATTTAGGCTTTGCGGGCTAGCCTAGGACCCCAGTTACAGTGAATAGCACTCTGAGGTCTGAACCAGGGACTCACAAATGAACTATTAGGGCCCAACTCATTTATTCTTGGGGTCTCTTGGAGTTCTTACCGTAAAAAACCGAGTCTGCAAAAAAAAATAGCACCTTACATCACTGTTCAGAGTGATGTATCTGTCATTTTGTAAAGGGACTCACTGCCACAAGAACACGGTGGAACTGAAGGGCATTAGCCTTGGATTCAAATGAAGCTAACTTTTTCCAAGCATTTACTCTGAGCTAGCTAGGTACTATGTTAGACGCTTATGCCTACCTGATCTCGTGTAAACCTCAAAATTACTCAGAGAGGCTGTATAGTTGATACTTAACAAATGAGAAAACTGAGGCTAAGCGGATTAAATGGCTTCTCAAAGGATATTATGTTTATAAATGGCATCTTCAGTCCCCAATTCCAATGCTCTTTCCTTATCTCTACTACTAATTTTCAATCTTAGAGGGGAAACTCTTGGCCTTACTTTCATATCTTTAAAATGATGAGGTTAGATAAGACTGGTATTTCCTAATTGTGCTCCAAAGTGGTTATATCTACAGGCTTTTGAGCTACCCAGACTTGGATTTGGGTCTGAATTTTAAAAACCATTTAAGCATTCAGCAAATTTATTGAGCAACTACCATGTGCTGGGCATCATTCCAGCCAAAAGGGGAAAAATCAAGAACAAAATCTCTGATCTCAGGGAAGTCTTGGCAGGGGTTAAAGGAGAGAGATAAACAAACAAATAAAAAAGGTTAGTAATAAACCCACTGAAAAAAATAATCAGGTACTCTTACGGAAAATGGGGAGGCACTTTAATTAGGGTAGCTAGGGAAAGTTTCTTTGAGTTAAGACTTGAAAAGGGAGGAGCTGAGTCAGGAGCATTCCAGGCAGAGGAAAAAGCAAGTGCAAAGGTCCTGAGGCAGAACAGAGTTTGGGACAATCAAGGAACAGAAATAAATTCTTTATCATAAGTGATAGAGGGGAAAAGTTGACAAAGAGGAGAGAAAAAAATCACGAAGAACCTTAAGGACTTGGGAGTAAGGAGAAAGTGATAACTTTAAAAATTACTAATAATAAATTCACTAGTACAATTACCAATAATTTGCAAAACTTATGCTATTACCTTTATTTCCAAGGATAAGTTCAATTAAATTTTTAAGTAAGGAGTTGGGAGTTGACCTCAAACAAGTTACCCGAATCTGCTAAAACCCGGTTTTACTCATCTGTTAAATGGTGTTAACAAAAATACCTATTTCATGGACATGGTGGGAAGATTAAATAAGTTAGCTTCCAGCCTTGCTCAGACTTAAGAGATCTCTGAATTCTCATCAGGCTCAGGAGGTTGACTTCTGGCTAAAGCCTTGAGAGCAAAGGGTATGGTGAAAATCAATCAGAATTAAAGGGAAAACATTTCTGAAAGAAAAATGGTAGTCAATGGATTCATAGTTAATGTCTCAGGATCTCATCAGGCATATTAATTCATTGTCTGTTTTGGAGTTCTCTTTGTCTCACTGGGAGTCCAGTTTAGGATTATATTCTAGGCAGGACCAATGAAATTTAGCACAAGGCCTTAGGGGAAGGTTTATGGTGATCACAGTTGGTTGCCCACCAAGCAGCTATTTTCTCTTCTCTTCTCAGGGGAGTAGAGTTCACTGCCTATCATAGAGGCAGATGTGCAGCTTGTCTCTTTCACAGCCTCCCTTGCAGCTCTGGCAATACAGGCATACCTTGGAGACAGTGTGTGTTTGGCTCCAGGCCACTGCAACAAAATGGATATGCAATAAAGTGAGTCACATAAATATCCTGGTTTTCCAGGACACATAAAATTTATATTTATACTACGCCGTAGTCTATTAAGTTTGCAATAGCATTATGTGTAAAAAACCCCAAAAAACAGTATACGTAGCTTAAATAAAAGTTACTTTATTACTTAAAAATGCTAATCATCATCTGATCCTTTATTGAGCTTTTAATCTTTTTTTTCTGGAGGAGGGACTTACCTTCAATTTGTAAAAAATGCAATATCTGATCAGCCCAATAAACAAAAATGTGCCTGTAGTACTGTGACCCAATCCCGACCAATTAAACCAGAGGGGAACTCTGCTGAGGGAATTCTGAACAAGACATAACCTATAACCTTCTTTTATAGCAAAGAAGTCTCAAAGTCTTACCTGTGTTTTTTTTTATACAAACCCAGATAGCTCTCTGTTTTTCTGAAAAATTTCCAAGGTCCCCATAAAATTAACAAAGGTGTTATGTAAAGTGATAAGGTCATTATGTTTTAAAAGAAAGAGATAAGAGGAAAAGCCACATTTCCTTCTCCCTACCTTTGAACTTGATTTTGTGAAGGCATGATGTACAGAGCCTTGGCAGTCATTTTGCAATAATGAGGGCGAGTACCAAGAAAATCTCAGAGAAGACACTGATCCTGCTTGGAATCTCCTCCCTCTACATCACTTATTATATGAGAATACTAAATCCTTTTAGTTTAATTCCAGAATAGCTGGATACTTCAATATGTGGAATTGGGGGTATCCTGATATACCTCTGCTCCCCTCCGCTTTCTTCCATTACCCTCTCCTTTGGAAGGAATCAGAGACCTCTTTCCATCTGCTCAGTGATGCTCACAATTCCTTAAACAGAACACAAGCCTTGCATTATATCTAGTTTTCCCAAGACCCTTCTGGAACAATTCTACTTTATTCCCTTGGTCCTGGTGCAGTTTTAAAGGGTGCTAAAAATGTTCCTGGATTGCTGGTAAATTATATAGCCGCTTTATTTCTTTTTCAGAGAGAAAAGTTTAAGAATGAATACAGTTGCACACTCATGGGTTGGGGGTGGGGGGAGAGAGAGAGAGAGAGAGAGAGAGAGAGAGAGAGAGAGAGAGAGAGAGAGATTGAGAATACACAGGGTGAAAGGGATTCTCTAGAGGAGGGAGAAGGCCCAGAAATAAGAAACTGGGAACTCTAAAGGCAAACTTCACTCACTTCCTAATTTTTCAGGGATCTGTTCTGTTTCCAAGAACATACAGAGCCTTTGTTGCTGTGGTTTTGTTCTTTCTTTGCTCTCTCTCATTTTGCATAGTCCCAGTCCATCTCTACCAGCGCCCTGGGCTTATTGGGGCCTACTACTTGGCAAAGGAGTCTCAAACTCTTGCCTGTGTATTTTTTTTTTTTGTCCAAACCCAGATAACTCCCTGTTTTTCTGAAATCTTTTCAAGGTCGCCCTAAAGTTGACAAAGGTTTTATGTAAAGTAATAAAGTCATTCTCATGCATGCTACTTCAAATCTGTTTTTCCAGACCTTTTCAGACCCTCAAAATGCGAAGGTATTTGAAGTGCATCTCATCCCAATTCCCTCTTTATGCACATTCCTTTATCCCAAGTAACTGAAAATTAGGCCTGCCTCTGTCCCTTACCTCAGTTGGTTGATGATATTTTTCCTGCCTCTTGTGCTAATAAAAACAATTCACAAGTAGGGCATTTATCCATGCTGGAAACAAATACTTAAGTGCATAAATTAGTCTTGATTTAAATTATACAGGCTCATTATCTGTGGGAAACTGGGCTGCCCCATAAGCCTGTTAGAATGATGAACACCATGCTGCAGCTTCAATAGCAGTCCCTGGGGAGTTGAATCCATGAACAGATGAGCCCTTGTGCCCTCAGTAGTTGCATGAATATATGAGGCAGCCAGGTAAAGAGGGCTGTGGTTTCCAACCTGCTTAATGAAACTGGGGACAGGCGGGGCTTGGCAGGGAAGGACCTGATTCTTCTTGCTTCTTAAATGAAGATAGAGTAAAGGAGATGGGCTTCGTTTATCTTGCTTTTCATGTCTGACCATCAAAATGAAATTTAAAGCTTATGCAATAGTAGAACTCAGAGAAATGCTTAAGGGGCTGGGGGCCACAGGGGACACTTGTCAGGGGTTGGAGAGGTACATGGGCTGTGATCACTGAACAGATTTCTCATCACTTGTTACCTGAGCTGTGGGAAATTGATAAGGTTCTTGAAGGAGGTACTTTAATCCTCAAAGAGAAAACCTTTTAATACACCCAACAGTAATTATCTGAGCACCTCCTACATACTAGGCATTAAACTAAGATCAGAGGCCATAAGAGTGAATAAAAGAAAATTTTCATCCCTAAGTAGTGTTCAGTTTGCTGGGAATTTTAGATAAGATAATGGGTTGTTATAATACAGGGTATTAATGCCAACAGTAAAGAAAATATTTATCCAGAAAGATGACTGTGATCCTTTCAATGTCATACTAAAGCATTATCTAATAGGCCAGCCCAAAGGTCCTCTGACATCCTTGATTTGGATAACTATTACTACTAGTTATGGTCTAGACCTTGAAAGTTAGATCTTAATTTGTAGGAAATTGATAAGTAGCAAGTAATTTTTGTCTGGTAGAGATGTAGATGGTTTCTGTCCATTGGAAAAGAAAATTCCTAGAAGTTACGATTTTATTGCTTATAGGACATTCCATTCCATTCAGTTTTGTACGTAAGTTAGAAATTTTATAGCAGCATCCTTTCACAGATTACATCTAAATCAGTTTCTCATATGTTATTCTGATTCAGTTTCATCAACCTGCTGGTTCTCTCATTAATGAGTTAAATAAATCTTTGACATAGGCTCATGATTTACTTGTATGCGAGTTGTGCCTTTAACTTTCTGAAAATAATAATTTAATGCTACCTTAAAGCTAAGGTGCTAAGGGGTCACAGATGAGGGACACCAAACTCAGTCTTGGGGGCTTAGGAAAGATTTCTCAGAGAGGTCATCTATAGTCAGACATGAAGGATGAAGGAGTTAGTTAAGCAAAGATGCAAGGTGGAGTGATATATTTGATAGAAGAAAATAGCTTGTGGAAAGGCCACAGATGATACACCTGCATTAACATGTCTTGAAACTCAAGACTGTGAGTGGTGAGAGGCAAGGATGAAGAAAGAGGTAAGCAACAGCCCTATCACAAAGGACCTCAGTGATAGCCAAATGAGCTTGGTTTCTATACAGAGGACACTGGGCAGTCACTCATTAGCTTTCAAACAGGGACAAGACATGGTTGGATTTGGCTGCTGGGTCCACTGTATTATAACCCAGGTGGAAATAGTATTAGTGTGTAGACTAATTGCAGCTTGCTGAGGTTGCTTATAAGATTCCTATACAATTGCGGTTCACCCAGTTTGCTCTAAAAGTAAAATTAAAAATTAAAAGACACATTGGTGAATAAATTTATGGAGAGATTTTTAAACTTTAGTTGAAATGTCCAACAGTAGATATTTACCATTTATAAGGTTTTCTTTCTCTAATCTGGTGAAAAGTAAAAATAGAAAAAGCAGAAGTGTGAAAAAAGCAAGGCTGACGTATTTCAGAATAAAATTCCAAATAATGGGCAAAGCAGAACTGAAGGAAGAAGCTTCAGAGACCAGCTATTAGATGAAATTGTTTGGGTCAGAAAGGTTGCTGCTTCCTTCTAGTTTCCTGGACCAGATGTTTCCATTTTAGCAATACATTTTAAAGCAATTTTGCATTTTTAGCACAAGGGAGCATTTATCTGGTTATGATGAAGCTTGCCGAGGACATCTCAGCAGTCACAGCACTTTTGTTTCTCATCTCATTTCACCTTCACAAGAGCCTATGAAGCATAGAGGATGAGTGTATCATGCCCATTTCATAGATGGAGAAGCAAGCGTCCAGAAAGGTCAGTGATTTGCTCAGTTATCACTGCAGGTTAGAACCAGGGACTAGAAAAGAATTATCTTGGTATCAGTGTCCTGTCTGACGCTACCTTGAATTTTTCTTAGCAGGTGTTTAATAAATGCAGTGAAGAAACAATTTTGTTCTATTCTTTCCTCCTTAATATACAAATGGGATATTATAACTCTATGTGTTTATTTACTTGTTTATTAAGGTCACTAAATTATAAATTCTGTTAGGGCAGTATTCTATTGCCATATCTTGTACAGCTTCCCACCCACTACAACTTTGTTCTTTGAGCCGCTTTTGGGCAGACATTATTTGGTGGTGGTGGCTGGCTGTTGGCCAGGACTTTGATGGGGCTACTTCACAAAGCCTATGTCATAGACAGCTCTGTCAATTGCCTAAGAAGCAAGATGTGCTTCTGGATGTTGGTCTTGCTCCGCAGTTGAGAAGGTTGCCTGCAGTCTTGAGCTGAAAACTTATAGGTATGTTTTGGTACCATATTCTACCTTTCAGGACTCCAAGGGCATACTCGCTTTCTGGATTAGACACTGAAATCAAGGTGACTGACTCTGGCTTTGAATTCTGGCTTTGCCTTGGATTCTGTATGCCTGGCTTTAGTCACTAGCTTCTACATCCCATTATGTTAGACAAAAGCTCTATCAGTCATTTGTTGCTGGTTCTTATAGTTGTTTTTTTAATCTGGATTACAAAGAGATATAAGATTTTGAAAATCCATTAATTTACAGTAAATAGCTCTCTAATTGCCAAGGTTATCATATTCACCAGGGTTAAACTCTTTAATATACAAATAGTTATCTATTCTCTGGAATGTAGAGTGCTTGGTACCAGTGCTGCCATATGTGGTGGTTCAGGTTAAGAATTGCAAATGTTGTAAAATATTGTGTGATTCCACTTAAATGAAGACCTAGAATAGGCAAATTACCAGAGGCTGGGGGGAGGAGGGTATGGGGAAATATTGTTTAATGGGTACAGAGTTTCTGTTTAGGATGACAAAATAGTTCTGAAAATAGACCCCAGGCAAGTAGGCTGGTGTGGGCTAAAATCCAGCCTGTGTTTGGCTTACCAACCTATAGATCCTGGCTCAGAATAAAGGAGTGCCTTTTCTTAACTAGCCCAAACTTATGATATGGGTATGCAGCAGCTCTTCTAGGTAGAATATATTGAAGAATTTACCTTGTACAAGAATAGAAATTCATGTTGGAAATTAGAAGCTGATCTTTTGTCATATTTACTCTCAAGAGGAGACTTTTGATATGGAATAGCTAAATTCAAAGCTGTAAAGACTTTCTACCTTTTAACTTCACTGACAATACATCCTTGTCATGCCTGGATAGCATGCATTTATCCAAGTTTCCACCAGAATGAGTCCATTCTCCACCATGAATACTTCTTGATGGTCTTGGGAACTCAGGATTAGTGTCTATCTGGTTTTCAAAATCCAAGCCTGTGAAAATTTCTATGTCTTTCATTAGGAATTGAGGTTTTGTGAGGTGTCATGATGTTACTCACAGAAGGAAGGCAGCTCATATTTCTAGTGCTGTTCTTCCTGAAAGATAGTGTTTAGTCAAATTGATGGTGGAGTGAGATCTGCTGCCATGGCCTGTTGTCTCCTTTTTCCAGAATTTTGAATTCATTCATTTATTCAATACTTATTACAGGAGATATTTCATCTGGTATCATGCAAACAGAGTCCCATAATGGGCAAGTAAGTTAACTTTTCTATGCCTCAGCTTCCTTATCTGTAAAATATTGGTAATGACAGAACTGACCTCATGGATTTGTTGTGTTGATTAGATGAATTAATTTGGGTAACCTATACCTGATACAACACAAGCCCTCAATAGATAATAGCTCTTACTTATGGAGTACTGACAATATGTCAGGCATGGGACAATCACTGAATTGCCATGTAGTATACTCAAGGCCTTCTGGAAGCTTACGGTCTAGTAGGAACCATAAAGCAGGTAAACCCCATCACTATACTATAAGCAGTATATCAAAGGTTCTGAAACTTTAGTGAGTATAAGAAGTACCTGCATTAGCCATCAGAAAAAGACAAATTTTAAAAAAATGAAGTACCACATTATGCTTACTAGGATAACTAGAATAAACCACGGCAGGTAATAACAAGTATTGGTGAAAGTATGGAGAAATCAAAACCCTCATCCTCTGCAGGTGGGAATGGAAACTGGAGCAGCCACTATGGAAGATGGTCTGACAGCTCCTCAGAAAATGAGACACAGAATTACCATCCAGTTACACTCTTAGGCATACACCCAAAAGAAATGAAGACACATGTCTACACAAAAACTTGTACCCAAATATTCATAGTATCATATATAATAGGCAATATAAGTGGTAAAACAAATCCAAATATCCATTAGCTGACAAATAGGAAAATTAAGTGTGGTATATCCATACCATGGAATATTATTTGAGCATAAAAAGAAATGAAGTACTAATTCATGCTACATCAAGGATGGATCTTGAAAACATTATACTAAGTAAAAAAAGCCAGTCACAAAGAACCATATATCATCTGATTCCATTTATATAAAATATCCAGAGTGGATAAATCTATAGAAACAGAAATAGGTTAGTGATTGCCTACAGCTGAGATGGGGGAGTGGGAATAGGGGAGTGATAAATAAAGAATGTGCAACTACCTGACATCACACTATAATACAAGACGATAGTAATCAAAACAGCATGGTGTTGGTGTAAAAACAGACACATACATAGATCAATGGAACAGAATAGAGATCCCAGAAATAAATTCACACCTTTATTGTAATTTGATCTATGACAAAGAAGGCAAGAATATACAATGGGGTAAAGATAGTCTCTTTAACAAATAGTGTTGGGAAAACTGGACAGATACACACCAAAAAAAAAAAAAAAGTGAAACTAGACCACCCTCTTATACCATATACAAGAATAAATTAAAAATGGATTAAAGACTTAAATGTAAGACCTGAAATCATAAAACTTCTAGAAGAAAACATAGACAGTAAACTCTTCGATGTTGCTGTTGGTAATTTTTTTCTCTGACATATCTTCTCAGACAAGAGAAACAAACAAAACAAAACAAAACAAAACAAACAAAAAAAATGGGACTACATCAAAGTAAAAAATTTTTGCACAGCAAAGGAAAACATCAAAAAAACAAAAAGACAATGTACTGAATGGGAGAAGATATTTGTCTATGATATATCTGACAAGGAGTTAATATCCAAAATAATCAAAAAGTTCATACCACTCAGTAATAACAACAAAATCCAATTTTAAAAAAAAATGAGCAAAAGACTTTAATAGGCATTTCTCCAAAGAGAAAATACAGATGGCCAATAGGCATATGAAAAAATGCTCAAGATCATCAATCATCAGATAAATGCAAATTAAAACCACAGTGAGATATCACCTCACACCTATCAGAATGGCCACCATTGATAAATCAAAAAACAACAAATGCTGGTGAGGATGTGGAGAAAAGGAAACCCTCGTACACTATTGGTAGAATTGCAAATTGATATAGCCATTATGGAAAACAGTTCGGAAGTTCCTAAAAAAGTTAAAAATAGAACTACCTTTGATCCAGCAATTGCACCTCTGGGTATTTATCCAAAGAAAAACAAAACACTGGTTTGTAAAGATCTATCCATTCCTATGTTCAGGGCAGCACTATTCACAATAGCCAAGTTATGGAAAAAAACTAAGTGCCCATCAATAGATGATTAGATAAAGAAGTTATGGTTCATATATACAATGGAATACTACTCAGGCATAAAAAATGGAATCTTACTATTTACAACGATATAGATGGACCTAGAAGGTATATGCTGAGTGAAACAAAACAGACAGAAAAAGACAAATACCACATGCTTTCACTTATATGCAGAATCTAAAGAACAAAAGAGACAAACAAACTAAATGAAAACAGACTCACAGATATGGTGAACAAACTGGCAATTGCTAGAGGTGGGGGATTTGGGGAAGCTGTGTGAAAAAGGTGAAGGGATGAAGAGGTACAAATTAGTAGTTGCAAAACAGTCACAGGAATGTAGAGTACAGCATAGGGAATACAATTAATATTATTAGACTTTGTGTGTGTAGTGCCAGATGGGTGCTAGAGTAATTGGAGTGATCATTTCATAAATTATATAAATATCTAGCCATTTTACTGTGTATCTGAAACTAATATAAAATTAAAAAATAAATAAATAAAGGATGCTGAGTTTCTTTTTGAGGTGATAAAGTTTTCTAAAATTGATTGTGGTAATGGTTGCACAAACCTGTGAATATACTAAAAGCCAAAGAATTGTACAATTTAGATGGGTGAATTGTATGGCATGTAACCTATACATCAATATAACTTTTTTTTAAAGAAGTATCTGGAGTGTTTGTTAAACATGCATATTTTTGGCACTCTCAAGATTTTGATTCAGGACTGGGGTAAGGTTATATAATTCTGTATTTTAAAATCTTTTGTCATACTGGCAGTGAGAGAAATGATTTGGCCAGGGTGAAAAATGAATGGCTTGCTGCATGAGGTTGCATTTGCATTGGACCTTACAGGTTAAGCTTAATGAAGGGAGAGAAACTTTCCAGGAACAGAGAACAGCACAAATCACATTCATGGGTGAGAGACTCTAAAAGAACTTATGCTGATGTCTTCCCAGGTCTGAATCTCACTGAGGAAAGGAACAAGATGAAAATAGGACATTTGTCTTCTAACTAAATAATACTTTTTTTTTCTTTAACCCTCTGAGCTGTTGTTATCAAGATATTTTTAGACAGTTCACACAAACTAATAAGCCAGGGCAGGAATATGTCAGGGAGAGAATAGAAGGGGACAAAGCAGTTAGCAGACGAGGGACAGCAGTTCACGGCCGTCCCTTCTCTTACAGCTGAGCTCTACAATAGCTTCTGTATTTCAAATTGTCACTATATGAGTTAGAAAAGGACCAAAAGGTAACTATTAACAATGCATTGAATGTCTTAGTTTAATGACCAAGGGATTCTTTGGAGCTAGCCCTCACTGTTTGCCCTACAGAAGTCTTTTATGTAGCCCACTCTTCCATGACCTCAGGATCAATAGTTTTCCTTTGTAAAAAGTGTGAAATATCAGACCCTTCAAACAGTCCCCCCAGTAGGTGGAGTAGGAGAAAGGTGACCTCAAGATGTACATCTAATAAATACTAGGTGGAACCAAGGAAATCTGTGGTAGTCATAGGACTAGGAAGGGAGGGGGCAAAAGAGCGGGAATTGGGAAATCTTTAAAAAGAAGAAATGTAATATCCAAGTCTAACTTTGGAGGTTAAGCTGAAATTCTAATCAAATTAATATTAGTTATAAGAGTTGAAGTAACTCTTTAGATATAAAGAGTGGAATTCTTCCCAACCCCCCATAGTTCTTGGTTACCTGTGATTTTTCATAACCAAAGTAACCAACTTGTCCTGGATTATCTGAGACTTGAAGGTTTTCAAACTGAAAGTCTCATGACCCAGGATCTTCTTGGTCCCAGCAAACTGGAACAGTTGGTCATTCTATTGGTAATGAAGGCATCCCACCCTCTGTGACTTGGAGAACAGATGATTCAGTAGAACAAAAAGAACAAGGGAGTCAGTTCTTGGCTTTTGAGCTTCATACCCTAGGCCTAGACATGAGGCAGGATGGTTGTAAGATTGTAAGATCATATAAGAGCAAGTCCTCTCCTCCAGGCCAGATGTAGATTCTGAGATGAGGAGGAGGGGAAGGTCCCACATGAAAGAGATCCTAGGCCAGTACTATCCAACTTTCTGAGGTAATGGAAATGTTCTATAATAAAAATCGTGCTCCCCAATTTGGTAGCCACTAGCCACATATGAATACTGAGCACTTGAGATGTGGCTAGTTGAACTAATTTAACATATTGTACCAAATTTTAGTTTGAATGACTACACATGGCTAGTGGCTACTATATTAGACAGCTCAGTCTTAGATACTATTGGAAATTTTTTCCTGAATAGAGTCATGGGAGGAAGGGAGTTGATTGATGCTGAATGACGGAATCTCTGGATAGGATTGGGGAACCAACAGCAGAAAGGCTCTGAGCCTCATTGTCAGGGGGTGGGAAGATTCCAGAAGTCTCTAAGCTAATAAAGCATGAGAGCAAGAAGAAATAGCTGTGCAATGAGTCAAGACAGACAGGTCCGAGGCAACTTCCCAGAGGTTTCTGGGGCCCCAGAATAACCTAAGAAATAGTGCTTCCTGTGCACTGTGGAGCAACCCAAACATGACACGTATTGTTGGCAGATCTGTAGATGCTTGCTGGTTGGGAACAAGAAAGGGCTCAGCTCTGACCCAAGCAGAACAAAGACTAAATCATATGCAAGTTCATCTCAGTGGATGCCAACACAGACAAGGAACAATGTGGAAGGACAGATGTCTATTTTCTCACCCTCGCCACATTGCTCCCTGAAACTGACACAGTATCCTGGGAGAAGCTCTGAATTAACTAAGATTAAGTTTCTATCATAAGAAGGAAAGGATTTAACATAGATGTAAGTACAGAAAATAACGTTAAATTTCTTGCACAAGTGAGTGTATTAGACTAAGACAAACATTATCTAATATAAGGTTAGAACTATCTACAAAGGAAGTGCTGTTTTTGTCTCCATTTTACACATGAGGCCCAGGCACTCCTGTCAATTTCCTATAGACATCCAAGGCTGATGAATGTTGAAACTAAAATTTTTATTTTATGTTTACCTTCCCCCCAAAATACTTAACCTCTGTCCAGATTGCAATCTGTTACTGTGTCTACTTTGACTCCTATTTTTTCTAGGAACAATACCCCTCTTCTTTTGGAGATGCCTTACCTCACTCCAGCTATGAGCGAAGGCTGCCAGCCAGGATAACTTACCTCCCAAGCCACATGAGGAAGAAGTAATGATATGGATTCAAACCCCATTTCTTATTCCTTTTGGATTCATAGTAAGACCCTAATTTCCAGCCTCCATTGCAATAAATGAGCCATGTGAATGAGTTCTGGGAAGAGGTGGCATGTGCCTTTCACTAAAAAGACAGACAGACAAATGGAGAGGTATAAGGAATCAAAGACTTAAGTCAGGTTTGAGAATTATGTCTAGGAATGGACATGGGTGTGGTTCCTGACACATAGTACTGATTAAATGCAAATAGAACAGAAGAGCTACTACATTTAAGCCAAAGAAAAGACAAACCTGAATTTAAAAAAAAAAAGTATTTGACTGTTCAAGTTATGAAACAGTCTGAGGCCTCTCAACTTGCTCTAGGAGGAATCAGGGTACCGAAGCTGTAGGGAACATACTTGTCAGTATCTAGTTCAGACATGCCAGGGAGAATGACAAATAAGTCAGTATTTTCCAGAGACCAGAATTAGATCAAATTAAGAAGCTTCAAAATTGCTATGAGCAAGGATTGCTTCTTCTATTCTTTCCTTTATTAAATGGGAGTTTTAATTTTAGATATTCTGTTTCTACTCCCGCACAATGTAGGGAGTGGTGTGGATAGATAACTTGTCTTCCAGTCCACAGTTCACTAGGGAACCACATCTGGCCTGATAAAGAGGACTACAAAACATCACTGAGGTCCTAACCTTGGAACTGGTTGCAGTCATTGGATAGTCCTCGTGTTGTCTCACTTGGAATGAGGTCTATGCTTTCTATGTGAGGAACACAGTGGAAAATGGATGAGCAGATAGTGAACAGATGGTGAGTAGATTGTGGCAGAGACAATGCTATGTGGTCAAGAAACTTGGTTTCCTCTCCCTCCTGATCACCCAGAAAGACTACATGTCCCAGATTTCTTGGTAATTTGGTGAAGCCCCATGACTGAGTTTTAGCCAGTGGAATGTGTGTGGGTAGTGGAGAGTGTGCAATAGAGAGGCCCAAAGTTGGGACTGAGCTACCATTTGGGTAAACTAAAGGACAAGTTGGTAGATAGAATGAGGACAAGTCCTCTGTTCTTACAGATTTAGGCCGGCTCTTGATGAGAGTCACTCCCAAGGAGTTTTCTAGATAGGGCTGCCACCATTGCTGTGCTGATTACATGCTGTGCAAGGGTTCATAGCCGATAGGGTAAGTGAAAGCTAAATTCTAGCCCATGCTCCAGTCTCCTCACCCTGTGTCCTGGCTCTAGGCTTCATCTACCTGGGCCAAGGTTGCTTATGTCTCCACACAAAGCACCTTCTTCTTGCTAAGCTACATATGTACCTGTAGTATTTTGCTGGGTAGAGGGAGGCATAAGGTTTTCCTCCTCTCCTAGGAGGCACTTTTTCTAATTTTCACAAGGAGCTATACGGGCTAGCGTGGGGGCTTTGTCTCTGCAGTTTTTGAATCAGCTGAGGGTTGCCATGTCAGACTTCTGACCATGTCCCCACGGTGGCCATGCTTTTATAGGTGGTGGAAACATGAGACGTGGCTCCTTGCAAAGCTTTCATTTGAAACAAAAAGTATAGTCTGATTTTCAAAGAAGTGTTAGGTGATGTTATGTATCTCTTTCCCCATCTTCCTCCTATCACTCATGGTAAGCAAATAGAAAATTTGAGGTGCTTTTTGAGTGTCTGACGGTTCTAGGACTACCAAGAACTGCTGAAAACTTGCACTCATCTTTGGGATGATCATTTTTCTACTTGCATCTTTGATTTGGTATTTCTAGTAAGCTTCCTCATTAAAAGGATATTAAGCAAACTCATAAATATGTATATAGTCTTCTTAATTATCTGTTGATGGGTATGGACTCTGATACATTTACATAATGAGCTTTTAAAACATGCAGATGCGTTTTACAATTATGCTCGGGTAGTGGCTGGGTATGCAGTAACTCTGAAAGAAAAACAAGTTTACTCCTGATGATACTGAAGGTGCCTGTTTAGAGAAAGCTAGATATCTAAAGGAGCAAATTTGTACTGTTGGGAGCTTTGTTCCTCTACACAGATTTCAGATAATGTTAGGGATGTTGTCAATTTAAAAGCAAGGTCAAGTGAAATGGAATTATGTCCTACTCCCAATGCTGACAGCAAAGCTAACAAATCAGAAGCAAGACAGTGAAGCAGTCAGGGCTTGGGAGCCATTATTAGAGTGGTAAACATTACTATGTCCCCAAGTATCTGATATTTAGTTCCCCTTTTGCTCTGGGCACATGGGAGAAGCACAGTCGCCTTACTTGAAGTATGTCTTGAAATGAGCTCTGACCAATGAAAGAGAAACAGAGGTGAGGATAAATCACTTGCACGTAAACATACTTACCATTCACTTTGCAATGTCCCATGTTCGCTTCATTTCGGTATAAGTCTGGAGACATCCCAAATGGTAGTGTTTCTTTCAGCATGAGTCCTGGAGCGGAGATGCCATGGGACAGAGACCGCTTTCAGTACACGCTTGACATGTAGCATGAACTAGAAATGAACCTATGTTGTTCAAGGCATTAAGATTTGGGGGATCATTTGTTACAACAACAAAACCAAGCCCATCATGACTGATAAAATTGGGATCAGAGACTTCAAATACTATTCCAAGAACAACCTTCATTGAAAACTTGAATCTAACAGCTCAATTCCGAAGAAGGAATTTTGTGGTCCAGAAACCGATAAAGGAAGCTAAACCAAACCCCTTTTTCCCTGTTTTCTCAAAGGGATCATTGATGTGGGTTTCCCTGATCTTACACCTAAAAGACAGCATGGTCTTTCCAGTTTTATAGGCTGACGAATGTCTTTCCCAGCTTGGACGGAAGCTCCTGAAGGCTGCTACAATTTGATGTTCAGAATAAATAAGTGTAATAAATGCATCTGATCCATCTGAAGGGCTTTTATGAGGGTGAGTAGTGATTTCATGAACTCATTCTGTTATTTAAAAATGAGCTCTTTCAGGCAAAAAGTGCAATATAAATCCTTACTTGATAATATTACCTGACAGAGGAGAAAATTAGAAAGCAGTGATAACAAAAGTGTCCTAAAGTAGAAATTGGTTTTCATTTATAGAGGTGACAGAGGAGCTAGCTAAGGTTTTAGGACCTGGAAAAAGCAGCAGGTCCCAGAGTGAGAAAGAAATTATCTCTGTCCTTGCAACCTAAAGGAGATAAAAATAACAGACTTTTTTCTGTGTTCCACACACTTTCTTACATGCCTTATTTACATAACTCATTTATTTATCACAAAATCCTGTGAGGTGCCCTCAGTTTACATATGAGGAAACTAAGGCGTAGAGAGGTCAAGTGACTTGACTAAGGTTCTGGATTTTGAAGTCTGGCTCCTGAGTCCATGCTGATAATAATAGTATTACAATTTTAGGTGTGAGCAAAGAATGAAGATAGGAGGCATATGGAGTCATTTTAACTAAGCTGCTAAAATTATTAGCATTACGAAGCATACGGAAATGATTCTATTCTTGTTCTACCTAGCCTAGGAACTTAAACTTTAAAATTTCCAGTCCTACGTCAATGCCTGGATGTATATCAGTTTATTGTGTGTCAATACCTGGACATACACCAGACCTCCAGATAACCCTCTGATTACTCCCTGGAAGACTCACATATACAGACCACCTAGCTTCTACCTGAGTAGGTGTTATCAGCCATTATCGGGACCATCAGACATGACAAGACTTCCTGGAGCAAATCTTCCATTCCACCTGGCATCATTACCCAGACTACCTGACATCTGACTGATGACCATCCTGGACCAATCCTAAGGCTAAGAATAAAAGATTGATAATTGTCAAGAATGTACTTTTCACTATAAGAACTCTTCATTTTCTTTCTTCTTTGGAACATTTTTATTCTGGGGTTGTGGCTATCTCTGTTCCTAATTTATAGACTCTTATACTCTTGAATAAATCTTTATCATTTTTTTCCAGCCAAATTCTCCAGGCTCTTTTTGAGTTCATTTGACAAGTGCTTTCATACATATAAAATGTGGGCAATATGAAGAAAGGGCATGTTCAAGAGCCAAAAAATGGATGAGGAGATGGGTGGATAAAAAAGAAAATTGTTAAAGGAAAATTTTCAAAATAAGGTGCGGTTGTGACTCATTCAAATTAAAAAAAAAAAAAAACATGTCAGTAATTTTATTTAATTCATTAATGGAGGAATTAGGAAGGTGTTACAACCTTGTTTTTTTTTTTTTTTTCCAAAGGAAAACAAAGTCCTACATATATATGAAATGATAAGGAATTTGGGAGATAAATTTACAAGTGAATATAAAACTAGAAAAACAGGGCAATATCCAGAGAGTGATATCAATTGTATTCCACTGGATGCAACTTGAACTTCTTTGACAAAAATTATTTGTATTATTATCAGTTTTCTTCAAGTTAATTTATATCTCTGCAGAGTTGTAAATATTCCAGTAAAAGACAGACAAAGGTGTGTGCAATGGCACAGAATTGGATGGTCCCTGGACACTTCACTAAAAGGACATCCAGTAATCTCTTTTTCCCATTTCAAAATCTCCCACAACTTTTTTCTCCAAAATTTTTTGTCTTTGTAGATATGTAGCTAAATATGTCTTAGATATTTTCACCTCTGTGAGCAGGGATCCAGGAGAAAAAAGAGGAGACCCTTATCCTTCCTGTCACCTAACGCAGAAGGTCATTTCTAACATATGATTCATTTATATAAACATTAAAAAAAAAAAAACACCCTCATGTTCCCCTTCAATATCATTTAAGGTTTCAAATGAGCAATGCCCCTGTTTAATTCTGAAATATCTCCTTAAATCATCCCTTTCTCTCACATTAAAAAACACATTTTAGAAAGGTGGAATTGGAAGATAAAAATGAAGTCTTGACAGCTTTTTTGGAATATCTTCAAGAGCTGCTTGTAGAAAAGAGAACAGATATTTTTTGGAGTTACAAAGAGTAACATTGGCCAAGATGTGAAAACTACAGAGATGCAGAATTTTGCTCAACAAAGGCAATGTAATTTTGCTGTTAGGTTTCCTTAGTTCATGGAGATGAAACACACGCGCCCGTGCGCACACACACACGCACACACGTCCAACCTAAGCATGCACACACACAACAGCAACAAACCTATGTTTGGGTTTTGTTCTTCACTGTTTCCTTTATGGTCACTGTTTCCTTACATGGTTTATAAGCACACAAACATCTAAATACTTGTTAGGACCAGACCAAAAGCCCAAGCACCAGCTGTCTCACCACAACTGCGCTTGTTGCATATGTTGTAAAGGATCAGTGTTTCTATTGTTCTCTCCTTCCACAGGAAGGGTCCTAGTCTGTATTAGACGCAGTGGTTAGGAGCATCAGGAATTAGCTTCTAAATGCATAGCTATCTGGCTTGTTTTGTTTTTCTTGTCTATTCTCTAATAGTAATCAACCTTTTCTGTTCCTCCATCTGGACACGTAATCACACTCAAACACTGATAGACACAAGTACCAGGGTTGTGATTCCAACTTTCCCCCAAATCCAGAAAATTCTACCTTGGCCCCCTAAGCTTCAATTCTTATAAAAGTGCAGCGTGAGCCCGAGAGTTGGGGTGGCTTACAGGGAAAGTCTGGCTTGCCAGTTATAGTTTGGGCAATGGAGGAGTTTGCGGTAAGGGCTAAACAGAAATAGAAGGAAATCGGAGTATCCTCTTATCTTCCTGTCCCTTGCATCCAGTAGAAGAAACAAGTAGAGTGTGATCATAAATGATTTTCATGGATATGATCCTTTTCAGGACTCTCCAGATGGAGTGTAGTAAATTCATGGGAAAAGGCTTTGAGGCCAAAGGAGGAGCAGACAGGGACGGGATGTGGTGGAGACAACATTGTGGGAAATAAGAGCCAGGAAAACAGTGGGAAAGGGAAGAGCAGGCAGGGTGTCTGGGGCTGAACCTTAGGGTGACTCTGTTTCTTGAACCTTCTCATATCATCTCACATTTTTCTCAAGAATAATATCCCTACCCAAAGCATCATCCTTTAGGATGACACTTAGTTTGTCAAATGCTTTCTCCCCAAATAGGAGAAGTGAAAAGAGTTTTAGAAGGAATCTTGGTAAGAGGGTGAAAGCTATATTTAAAATTTCTCTCCTGCCCAGGAGTGGATGCCAGATCTTTTTAATTGAGGACCTTCCCCCAATTCTTAGGTCATGTCTAAACTTGGGGGTTACTGAAGTGCTGAAATATTAATAGAGGGTCAAGGAAGAGGAAATGGTTGTCCTTTATCTCTATCTGTCTGTGCTGGTATCCACTAATATGCCCTCTATCCCATCGGGCCTCCTATCAAGAGTCTGCTCAGATGGGCCCTGGTCTGTCTGCATATGCACCTTACTCAGCTAGGTCTCTACTACTCCTAAGTGAGTCTCCATGCCAGAGAATCTGCCAGGCTTGCCCTATGCTTGTCTTCTTTCCCTAGCCCTGAAGCCAACTGCAGGGCTCTCTGTTCTCTGGTTTCCCAAACCCACCTTTGGTTTCTATTGTTCTTCTCCCCAGTACTGGGATGGAGACAATGGGTCTTGAAGCAGAGCTCATTGGTGACACAGATATCCTAAGTCTCACACTTTCCCCACATCCTTCTTGTGCCCTATTCTGCAGAACATTATCTAGTCTGGGATGGAGAAAACTGGTTATGACTGAACACATAGCTTTTAAAAACTACATGGTATAAAATATATACCTTGAGTCCTTCAAAGCTTTAGTCCACATTCTTAGAATGTAAAAGCCAAGATTTTTGTTTTTCTTCTTCGGTCTCACAATTCTTCCTTTAAGCAATAACATATAGACCAATTTATCTGTGGCCTGAATGGGAGGAAAGTTCTGGAGGTAACAGGAAGTCTGTAGCAAAATATTATCAAATTACAAAGTCTGACCAATATGCTATAGAATGTAATTTATTCTAGAAACGTGTGGAAAATAGTGTTGGGTTTGAGGATAAACTGGAGGGGAGAATGTCTTGATGTGAGTGTTTTCATTCAGGAGCCATGGAAAAAGTCTAGGCAAGAGATGATTATGGTATATTGAAACAGTAGGATTGGAGAGGAAACAAGAATTCTGAGATGTATAGAACCTAACTAATATCCACAAGACTTGGTAACTATAAGTGGAGAGTGAGGGAGTGTATGGGACCTAGGGTAACTCTTAAGTTTATGACTTAGGAGACCATATGGATAGGATATCACCAACCAAAATAAGGAATGTGGGAGAAAGAACAGGTTTGGGTGGATGCGCTAAAAAAAAAAAAAAAAAAAAGCTAATTTATGCAGTGGAAAAATAGGAAGAGCATGGGCTCTCTGTTACTATGTGACCAATCACCACAAACTTAGTGGCTTAAAACAAAACATTTATTATTTCCAATTATCTGTGGATTAACCTACATACACAATGGGAGGAAATATATGTATATTTAAGCAATGGTGCATCTAAATATGTTGTATACAATTGACTCAGACATGAAATCTGCACATAGCTTAGCCGGATTCTCTACTTTAAGGTCTCTCAGAAGGTTGTCATTAAGGCGTTGAACAAGTTTGGGGTCTCATCTGAAGGCTGAACTGGGGAATAATCAGCTTCCAGTTTCGCTGACATGGCCATTGGCAGGATGCAGTTCCTTTAGGGCTGTTGGACAGAGGTTGCCCTTAGTTCCTTTCCATGTGGGCTTATCCAACATGGCAACTTGCTTCATCAAAGCTAGCAAAGGGAGGAGTCAACAGAGAGAATCTGCTAGTAGGATGGAAGTTGCTATCTTTTTAAACCTCATCTCAGAAGCAACATTTCATCACCTTTGCCATATGCTATTCTGCAAGCAAGTTGCTTGGTCCATTCCACACTCAAGGGGAGAGGATGACCTAAGGATGTGAATCCAAAGGTTCAAGGATTATTGAAGGCCATCTTAGAGCCTGCCTGCCACACTCGGACAGACCTAGAATTGAATTTTCTCACTGCCACTCACTTGGTGGTAATTTTAAATAAACTCTTTGACTATTCCAAACTTGTTTCTTATCTATAAAAGAGGGATATTACTACCAATCTCCTTGGCTGGTAGGCTAAGACAGTGTGTGCAACAAACCTAGCATAGTCTCTTTCCCCTTTACCATGTTGATAAACAACTTTCTAGATGATTTCTTCTTTGTCAGCCTGAGGCTCCTAGTGATGACTTAGGCAGCAAGTTGTTCTTGCCCCCACCCCAACTGATAGTATGAGTGAGAAATGAACCTTTACAAGCACAAATCATTAGGATTTGGGGATTGATGTTACTGCAGCAAAATCTAGCTTATCCTGCCAAAATTAGTCCACATTTTATCACTTTATTGTCAGTTCCTTTACCTTGAATGGTATGCTGCATTTCAAGACTCCCACAGGCTGTTTTCAACATTGTCTTTATTTCTTAATACTGTCATTTGGTGCCACCGCAACAAATTCAGATCTTTTTCCGTATTATTGTTTGCCTAGAGGCCCAATTTGGGTTGTGGCAAGAGAGGATGTCTCAGAAAAGAGCTGTCATTTCCCAGCCTTTGAGGGATCTTGCTCCAGCGGGCTGAGTAATTTGTTAGAGACTAAAGAAACAAGGAGGGGCTGAAATGTCACCAGCAAGCAGAAAACATGCTCCATGGGTTTTTCTTCTGTGTCTGGCAAGATTTTTAATTGTTTCTAAAGAAATCAGCCACTGATGTTAACCATATGGAACTGTTAAAACATGGGGTAACAGAATAATACAGTTGGATCGAGTTGTCTTTAAAATGGCATGTAATTTGTAAACCAAAAATGGTGCTTAAAAAAACAATTGCAGCAAAGTTTTTCATTTGAAATTCCTCTCAAATTTTTTCCCAAAATGATTCCGAATGGATGACACTCTTTTAAATACTTCGTTTTAATGGCATTCCTTAAAGGATTATTGTCCTCGCAATTATTTTTTATAAACCTAATCATCTGCCAATCTCCATATTTTGCAGCATTTTGTTTTTCTTATTTGTGCTCTGGGGTTCCCTATTTGGTCACCATTTCAGTAGATATGTCATGTACTTGCTTTGAGCAGCAGGACAGTGATTCTTGTGCCTCTATGTAAACTCTCTAGAAGGTATTTCTTTACATTAGGTCTCATGAAGACTTAATTTCGGGACAAAGATTTAACCTAATACACAATGGGAGGAAATATATATATATTTAAGCAATGGTGCATCTAAATATGTTGTATACAATTGACTCAGACATGAATTTATGTACAGTGTGATTCTGGTACTAATGGCCAATCTCTTCTTGAATTACTGAGGAAACAGATTCCCTGCAGGAGGGCCTGTAGTGAAGTTTCAGCCTTGTTCTTGTTCCAGCAACTCATCTTTCACGGTCCTGGATCTATTTCTCTGACTCTTGTTAGACACTTTTCATTCTATAGTGGTCCAAATCTGTTATGAGAATGTAGGTGGGCACATATTTGGATCAAAGCTGCAAAATTAATTACACAGAGCTTTCTGTCTCTGTCTCTCTCTGTAGCAGTTCAAAGTTTAGGTTTTAATGCAACAGAGACATAGAGACTTTCAGTCTTCAAGGACTGAAATAGGTTTTCTACAGTTTGGTTCTTTCTATTCCTACTGCATAAATCAGTTAGGCCCTGAATATTAAGGCAACATACTCTTTCATGTACAAAGATACTCTGAGCTAGGGCTTCTCCCACTTCAGTGTACTCAAAGTCACCAGATTTCCACATTCCACCTCAGACTACCGATTCAGAATATATGACAGTGGAGTTCAGAAATCTGCTTTTTATTTTTAATGTTTTTAATTTTTTAATTTTTTGAATTAAAATTATTGGGGTAGCATTGGATAATACAATTCTATAATTTTCAGGTATACATTATAATTTGACACCTATATATTCTATTGTGTGATTACCACTCAAAGTCCAGTTTCCTTCAGCTACCATTTGATCTCCTTTACCCACTTTACCTTCCCCCTACCCTCGATATATTTGACCCCCTTTAACCTGTCTACATCTACCCGCCTCACCACCCCCTCCCCTCTGTTAACCGCTAGTCTATAGTACATGAGTCTCTGTGTGTCCTGTTCATTTGTTGCTTTTAGGTTTATATTCTACATATAAGTGATGTCATGTGATTTTCAACTTTTTCTGTTTGGCTTATTTCTCTTAGCATGATTATCTCAAGATCTATCTACGTTGCCGCAAATGGCAGTATTTCACCTCTTCTTATGGCTGAGTAATATTTCATTGTATCTATGTACCACAGCTTCTTTAGCCAGTCATCTATCATAGGACACTTCGGCTTCCATGTCCTGGCCACTGTGAATAATGCTGCTATGAACATTGGTGTGCAAATATCTTTTCAGATACAGGTTTTCAAATCTTTGGGATAAAAACCTAGTAGAGGGATTGCTAGATCATATGGTAGATCAATTCTTAGTTTTTTGACAAACCTCCATACTGTTTCCCTCAGTGGCTACACCAATTTTCAGTCCCACCAGCAGTGTATGAGGGTTCCTTTTTCTTCACATCATCTCCAGCATTTGTTATTTGTCCTGTTGATTATAGTTATTCTAACAAATGTGAGATGGTATCTCATTGTGATTTTGATTTGCATTTCCCTAATACTTAGTGATGTTGAGCATCTTTTCAAATGTTAGTTGTCCATTTGTATGTCTTCTAGGGAGAAGTGCCTGCTCAGGTCCTCTTCCCAATTTTTGTTTGGATTGTTTGTTTTTTGTTGTTGTTATTGTTGTATGAGTTTTTGCATATTTTGGATATTAGGTCCTTATAAAAGGCGTTGCTTGCAAATATATTTTCCCATTCAAATGGTTGTCTCTTTACCTTGTTGATGGTTTATTTTGCTGAGCAGATGCTTTTTAGTTTCATGTAGTCCTACTCATTTATTTTTGTTTTTTACTTCCCTTGCCTTTGAGGTCAAATTCATAAAATACCCTTTAAGTCCAAGGTCCTTGAGTTTCATTCCTATGTTTTCTTCTATGCATTTTATTGTTTCAGGTCTTATATTCAGGTCCTTAATCCATTTTGAGTTAAGTTTTGTGTATGGTGGGAACCTAGACAACAGTTTAGTTTCATTCTTTTGCAGGTGGCTTTCCAGTTTTCCCAGCATCATTTATTGAAGAGGCTTTCCTTTATATACCGTATGTTTTTGGCTTTTTTGCCCATATAAATATGGGCTTACTTCTGGACACTTGAATCTGTCCCACTGGTCCACGTGTCTGTTTCTCTACCAATGCCATGCTGTTTTGATTACTGTCGCTTTGTAGTATAATTTGAAGTTGGGCAGAGTGACACCTCCAACCTCGCTCTTTTTTCTCAGGATGGCTTTGGCAATTGGGAGTCTTTTGTGCTTCCATACAAATCTGATGACTTTAAAAAATGCCAATGGGATTTTGATGAAGATTGTATGAAATCTGTATAATACTTTAGGTAATATGGTCATTTAAAGTATGTTGATTCTTCCAATTCAAGAGCACAAAATATCTTTCCATTTCTTTGTATCTTCTTCAATTTCTTTTTATAGGGTCTTGCCGCTTTCATTATGTAGGTCCTTCACATGTTTCGTTAAATTTATTCCTTTATTCTTTCCATTGCCATTGCAAAAGGAATTATTTTTCCACTTCTTTGTCTGATTCTTCATTATTAGAATATAGGAACGCTATGGATTTTTGAACATTGATTTTGTATTCAGAAAATTTTACTGTATTTGCTTATTGTTTCTAGTAGTGTTCTTGTGGAGTCTTTAGGGTTTTCTGTATAGAGAATCATGTCATCTGCAAAGAGTGAGAGTTTGACTTCTTTATTTCCTATTTGGATGCCTTTTATATCATTCTCTTGTCTGATTGCACTTGCTAGGACCACCAATGTTATATTGAGTAAGAGTGGTGATAGTGGACAGCTTTGCCTTGTTCCTGATCTTAGAGGGGAGGGTTTTAGTTTTTCAACATTAAGTATAATGTTGGCTGAGGGTTTGTCATAGATGGCCTTTATCATGTACTTAACTTTTCTTTTATACCAATTTTGTTAAGTGTTTTGATCATAAATGGGTGTTTCATCTTGTTGAAGTCTTTTCTGCATCTATTGATATGTTCATATAATTATTTTTTAATTCGTTTATGTGGTTATCACATTAATTGATTTGCAAATGTTAAACCATTCCTGTATTCCTGGGATGAAGCCCACTTGATCATGGTTTATAATCATTCTAATATGCTGCTGTATTTGTCTCACTAGTATCTTATTTAGGATTACATTAGGTCTCATCTGTGTTCATGAGAGGTATTGGTCTGTACTTTTCTTCTTTTGTGTTATCCTTACCAGGTTGTGGTATTAGAGTGATATTGGCCTCATAGAATGAGTTGGGAAGTATTGTCTCCTTCAATTTTTTAAAAGAGTTTGAGGAGAATATGTATTAAATCTTCTTTCACTGGTGAAGCCATCTGGTAGATTTTTGATTATTGTTTCAATTTCTATGTGCTAATGGGTCTATTTAGATTGTCCAGATCTTCTTGATTTAGTCTAGGAAGATTGCATTTTTCTAAGGACTGGTCCATTTCTTCTAAGTTATTGAATTTGGTATTATATACTTTTTCAGAGTGTTCTTGCATGATCCTTTGTATTTCTGTGATGTCAGTCATCATTTTCCCTCTTTAATCCCTGATTTTGTTTGTGTCTTTTTTCTTTATTCTTTAGTGAGTCTAGCCAGTGGTCTGTCAGTTTTATTAACCTTCTCAAAGAACCAGTTCTTTGTTGTATTTATTTTTTCTATTGTCTTTTTTGTTTTTGTTGTTATTTACAATTTCATTTATTTCTGCTCTAATTTTGTTATTTCTTTCCTTCTGTTAACTTTAGGCCTCATTTGTTCTTCCTTTTCTAGTTCTTTAAGATGAAGTGTTAGGTTGTTTATTTGGGCTTGCTCTTATTCTTGGAAATAGGCTTGTAATGACATGCACTTTTCTCTTATGACTGCTTTTGCCATGTCCCAAAAGTTTTGAGATGTACTATCATCATCATTTGTTTCTATGTATCCCTTGATCTTTCTTTTTATTTCTTCCCTGACCCTGTTATTCTTCAGAAGCATGTTGTTTAATCTCCATGAATATGTGGTCTTTCCTGATTTGTTTTTGCAGTTGATCTCTAGTTTCAAAGCATTATGATCAGATGATTGGTATGATTTCAATCCTTTTATATTTTTTGAGGCTATCTCTGTGTCTCAGTATGTGGTTGGTACTTGAGAATGTTTCATGTGCACTAGAGAAGCATACATAAGCAGCTGTTTTGGGATGAAAGGCTTGCAAATGTCATTTATGTCCAGTTGGTCTAATATGTCATTTAAAGATGTTATTTCCTCATTGATTTTCTATTTGGATAATTTATCTATATTTGACAGTGGGGTTTTTAAATCCCATACTATGATTATCTTTTATTCTGTTTCTCCCTTTAATTCTGTTAGTAATTGCTTTACATATTTCAGAGTTCCCTGATTGGGAGCATAGGTATTAATAAGTTTCATGTCTTCCTGGTGCATGATTCCTGCCATCATTATGCAGTGTCCCTCAGTATCTTTCTTTACCTTTTTTATTTTGAAATCTATTTCATCCAATATTAGTATCATTACTCTTGCTTTGCTCTGAATGCTATTTGCTTGAAATATCATTTTCCACCCTTTCACTTTGATTCTATATTTGTCTTTGAGCAGAAATGTGTCTCCTGGAGGCATCATATAATTGAGTTTTGTTTTTTGGTCCAGTCTGCAACTCTGTGCCTTTTTATTGGTGAGTACAGTTCGTTTACATTTAGAATGATTATTGAAATATGAGATCTTCTTATAGCCATTTTATCTTTTGCTTTCTGGTAATTCGGTGTTTCCATTGCTTCCTTGTCCTTGTGTGTTTATTTTTTGTTTGTTTGTTCGTTTTTTTTTTTTTTTTAAATTTTGGTTGGCTTTTGTGGGTTTTGCCTCTGGTTCTTCTTGTTTTGTGTTATATACTGCAGTTCTGAATATTTGGTGTGTGGTTATCATTACGAATATGTAAAGGATAGTTATATATACACGATCGTCCATTTTCTTCTGCATGTGCCTTGTTTCCATTCCCCTTTGAGAATTTGGATCTTTGAATCCTCCCCTTTTCAGCCACTGTTGTCTCAATTTGTCCCTGTGTATGCTGAACATTTATTACTATCTTGCTATACCAATTCTCTTCTTATTATTTAAGCTTAATATGCCCTGTTCTTAGTAAGAATGGTACTCCTCGCTTCTGTTTGCCTGATACTCATTTTACTGCTAATTATGTATATTTTGTTGTCATTTTGTTTTAGGTGAGCTGACACCTTTCAGTATTTCCTGTAGTGCAGGCCTCGTAGTGGAGAATTTCTTCAGTTTTTGTATCTCTGGAAAGGTCTTAATTTGTGCTTCATATCTAAAGGAGAGGTTAGCTGAATACGTTATTCTAGGCTGGTAGTTCCTTTCACTTAATAGTTGAAATATTTGATTCCATTTCTTTCTGACTTGTAAAACCTGTGCTGGGGAGTTTGATAATAATCTAGTGGGTTTTCCTTTAAAAGTTACCATTTTCTTCTCCCTGGCTGCCCTAAGAATTCTATCTTTGTCATTGATTTTTGATAACTTGAACACTATGTGTCTTGGTGAAGGCTTTTTTGGACTGAGATAATTGGGTGTTCCGTTGACTTCTCGAATTTCAAGCCCTAGCTTGTTCCTTAGATTTGGGAAATTCTCATCCACTGTTTGTCTGAAAATGCTTTCTAGCTCCTATTCCTTTTCCTTGCCTTCAAAAATGCCCATTATTCTTGTGTTTTCTCTCCTGATGGTATCAGCTAGTTCTTATATTTCTTTCATTATTTTTTCATTCTTTGGCTTCTCTCTTCTTCTTATTTGTTTTTAGATTTCTGTCTTTGATATCACTGATCCTTTCCTCCATTTGGTCAACTCTATTTCCCTAGCTTGCTATTTCATTTTTCAACACTTGCAGTGTTTTTTGTCTTGTTTTTGTTTGTTTGTTTGTTTGTTTTACCTCCAGGAGATCTATTCTGTTCTTTTTGAGGTTTTCAATCTCCTTGCTCTGTTCATTTAGTAGTTTTTCAATTACTGAAATTGCTGATATGTCTTGTTTTGGAGCTCACTGAGTTTTTTCAGACTACTATCCTGAATTCTCTGTCATTTAAGTCATATATTTCTATGTCTTAAGCTATTTTTTTTTTTTTTTTGAGATTTTTCTCTTTCTTTCTGAGATGCCTTAATGCTTTGGTTGTTCATGGTGTTTAATGGACTGTTTCTCCTCCTGGGCATTACTGAAAGTATATATTTTTTTTTCCAGAAAGAAGATTTATTATATAAAGATCTCTCTTTAGACTGCTGTTTAAAAAAAAAAAAAAAAGAAAAGGTGTTTTGTTTTTTTTTGTTTTGTTTTGTTTCCAGTAGGTGGTATCTAAGGCTCTTGGATCCCTTCTTTATATAAAGCCTGATAATGCCTTTTTTAAAATTTTCTTGTAAATATTTAATCACGCTCGCTACCCTCCCTTTCAGTTCCTGTTAATATCAGCGACCGTCTTGGCAGCATTTACTCAGATTCCCCTGGACCTCCCCAGTAATCAGTTGGAGGGTATGGGGATGGGGCCCTCTGAATTGAGGTTTAGGAGCTGTGGCTCAGCCTTGGTTTTGCAACCTTGGCCGGTAAAATTTAACTGTTGTTTTTCTGCCGTCCTGTTTCTCTGCCTTCTGCCCTGATGACTGGGCCTTGTCGCTGGCCCACCACGGGTAGCTCACAGCTTTCTAGGCAGGTCTTTTCAGGGAATTGGTCACTCCTTCTTCCCTACCTCTCCTCCTTCTGGGAGCTTTGGCAGCTGCAAGAGACAGCTTCTTTGTTTCTTGCAGTCCACTGCCTGACACCCAGGGTTCTGACCTGTGGTAGCTCTTATGAGCAGATCCCACACTCAGACATGCTGGTGTGCAGCTTAGGTGTTTTTTGTTGTTGAATTTTAGATGTTAGCTTATCGATGTTTCAAGGGGAGAGACCTGGGAATGTGTCTCGTGTTGCCATGCATCCCAGAATCCTGAACTCTGCTTTTTAAAACAAACTTTTGAGATTATTCTGAGGCTACTGTTCAGAAGTTCCCCTCCATGAAAAACACTGCTTATAAGATGTTCTCCCCTTTGATGTAAAGGTCCTATAGGATTCCCCAGCTTTGGTAAAAGAATAAATATATCCTGGTCTGAGTGACATTTGAAAGTCTCTCTTCCATAACTTAAAAGTCCCCTTTTCCTGGACCGTTTCTTGCTCTAGTTTTCCAATTTATTTCACGAAGTTCTTCTTCCTCAATTGGATGTTACATCCACTTAACCCAAGCAATAGTAATAATGCTCATGCTGGCCATGCCGGGGTATAGAAGATCAGTAAAATCCATCATGTTTGTCCCAACTGATTAGTTTCTAGGTGAATCAACTTTTTAAAGATATTTCTTTATATATTTCTAAATATATTCCAAATAAATGCCCCTCAAAAGATTGTAACATCCTTAAAGGCATCAATAAAAAGAGAAAACTCCTACATTTCCCTAATAGCATTATTAACCTCCATTATCTGTGATATGGTGGTAATTTAAAAGTCTTTTTATTTCATTGGGAAAGTTGGATGAAATATAATAAACATTCTAAAATGTAAAGGTGAGAATGAAAGAAAGATAAATACTTGAGGGCCCAAAGATAGAAGTTAAAAACTGAAGCTCAGAAGGTATTTGCCCATTTCACAACCAAGAAACATGATTTCATTGGCTCTTTGGGGACAAAAACAACAATCTTAGTCCTGCAAAATTCAGGGGTGATACCAAGAATACTAAATAATGCTGGGATACATTAAGATACACAGTAAAAAGTGTGATAGAAAACAGTTGCTCCATATTGGGAGATAGAGATAAAAGTGTCTACCTTGACCAAGGTTCTGAGAGAGTAAAAAGATCCCCTCAAAAGTAATGACCATAGACCTGTTACCATATGGGTTTCGATTCACATTTATACTACATAGTCCTATGTAGTATATAGGACTATGTAAATTTATGTAAATAAATTTCTATTGCAAAGCAAAAATTGATATAAAGTGACCTGAGGTTTATAATATTCCCAGGAACTTAACAGAGGAGGAAAAAATAATGCTTCCTGGAGGGATAATTTTAAATCCAAAATTCAGAAGATTCCATAGATAAAGCTCAATTAAACTTGTACTCACAACCCAAAATCGCAAAAATTGAGTAAGCAAGTCACAATCTGCAGAAACAACAAGTAGCAGAAGAAGAGCCACACTACCCCTTCTCTGAAAACTGAAGGAAATGAAATTAACAGATGTAGGATATAGAAGTTAATTATATTTAAAATAAAGATTATAAAAGATAGAATTAAAAGCATGAGAAGGCAACATAACACCATCAAAAAAAATTAGAAAGATTTAAGAAGAATCAAATAGAATTTCTAAAACAGAAATACAAAATGTCTGAAATTAAACCCTCAATGGTTGAGAGCAGATTAGACAGATTAGACATAGCTAAAGTGAGAATTAGTAATGTAGATGACGCAGTTGAAGAAACCTCACAGAATATGACACACAGAGAAAAAAAGAGAAAGCATGGGTGAAAGCCAGTTTTTCCCTGAATGTTCTAGACTTTCATTTTTTCACTCCTAATTATCATTGAGTAGAGTTAGAGTAGCTGCTTTTCAGGATGGCATGGCTTGACAGAGGGAGCCATGAGAAAACAAACAACTGTGACTTAGACAATGTATGATAAAATATATAAAAGGACCAAGTATATGAGAGACATAACATTTTTTTTGTTTGTTTTCAGTCAAAACCTAGTACCTAGAACAACATCTAGAACATAATATTTTGTCAAATCACATTGAATTAATAGTATTTAAGGCAGTGATCTAGGTAACATAACTCTAACTACTTCCACTATCTCTACTTCCTTCTGTTAAGTTCTAGATGAAGCAATACCAAAAAGGAGCAATGTGCTAGACTAAGAACCTTACATAGAAAATATCATTTAATGTACAATATTACGAGGTAGAAAAAATGAGAAAACCAAAGCTTTGATAGACTAATAACTTGCCCAAGTTCACATGATATGTAAGTGGCAGAAGCAAGCTACAAATCCAAGTGACCTCATCACACTATTACACCCCTGTGGATATAATCTTTTAACATACTGGTAAACACTGGTGTTTGCTGGTGAACATGACTCAGTCACTGTCCTGAATTCTAACCAGTTAGATTACTCTCCTCTTTTTTTGGGGAAGACATGCAAGAGATGCAAGCAAAGGGAAGAAAATGTTTCCTTCTACCTGGGCAGCTGGATTGCGGCACACAGAAGCACAGTGGTGGAAGTGAGCAGGGCTTCTCTAAGGATGATCAGGTGTTTGCTGGAGAAGGGCACTGGAAAGCAAAACAGCAGCATTTACATTAGTGTAGATCTGTGGAGGGCTTTAGTGATAGGTCTGATCTAGCTGGAAGACAGCTACATGGAGAGGAAAGTGGGAAGTTAAATTAGAAGGGCCAGTTGCAATCAGACAGTGAAAGGCCTCATAGGCCCCAAGGAGTATAGGTTGCTTAGAGTTGGCTCCATTGGAGTTGACATTGCCTCTGTGGTTGGCTGGTGGTACAGGTGGAGTGGAAACCACAAGAACTATTGGTGCTTTCATAGACATGGCCTTTGCCATTAAGTCCCAGCTCCAGAAACCCCATTGCAAACACTGGGATGTGGAAGAATGGTTGCTTTTGGCCTCACATCCTCACCTGATTCTGGCTGGACTATATATGAAACAAGATATTTTTGTGAAGGGCAACAAAGAGTGGTATACTTTTTTATTATTAAAACAAACATGCCCAAGTGGTATGTTCCCAGTTCCTGAAATTCTACCATTTGAATGCCTTTTAGACTTAGAAACTTTTCCCAGTTAAAGTGCAAATAGATCCAGAATGGTGGTTCTCAATCTTTGCTTGCACATCTATATCACCCAGGGAACATGACAAAAATATTGGTGCCTGGGTACCACTGTCAGATTCTGAGGTATGAACTGGGCACCAGAACTTTTTAATGTTCTCCAGTTAATTCTGAGGGGCAGGCAAGGAGGAGAAGAACAAACCTTGAAAACGGAGCATGTTCTGCCATGAAGGGGTCAAGGACACGAAAGATGAAGAGCACTGATGATGACTTAAAAATGTTTCACACGTAGAATTGCAAGTAGAAGTGCCCCTGGCTGTGGTGATTTGGTAGAAGTCTTGTAACTAAGTTTTTCTGAGATGATACTTCACATTCATCTTTATAACTGTTAGTCAAAAATCTGTAAGGAATTAAAAGAGAGTGATGCTTGTAGTGAGAAGCATAACACTTTCTGGAAACAGTCCCCCCCACCTTTAGTTCAATTTCCTATAACACCACTAAAGTCTTCGTCCTTCATTTGTATCACTTGTTTGGAGCTGAGCAGAGGAGAAGATTAGGCTAGAGCAATGAGTTAAGATGATATATTAATAAGAATTCATATCATAAAACATCTTCAAGCCTATTGGCATTTGATGCTCAGAATAATCATGAATAAAAGGATCATTTTTTTGCCATTTTACCAATGAGGGTGCTGAGGTGTGGAGAGTTTATGTGATATATTTAAAGTCTACAGCTATCAAGTGCAATCTCAAGTTGAACCAAGACCTCTAGATTTTAGCACTTTTGTAATACCAGCATTAAAGGAGGGAAAGCTGACTCCCATTACACCTGACTTGGTATTCCAACTTACATGACCACAAATTCCCATCAGTGATTCACACCCATTCAACTAATTTCTTGCCCAGAGAGTGGATGGAGAAGGTAAAGAGCATCTTGAATTGTAAGGTGTCACCTTCCTTTGGCATAACTTCCTGACATTCTTTGGTGCTTCCCCCTGAGGTTCCCACATCAGTCACCAGCATCACTGTTTCCCAAAAATCATCTTGGTTAGACACCCCCTTTTATAACTTACCTGTCCACACTGAGTCACTTCATCACCAATATATTGTCTTTTTGCCTTTTAACTTTTTCTCAGCTATATCTACTTCTCTCCATCTCTGATACCACATTATGCATGCTGAAGTGACCATCATGTCATATCTAGACTGCAACAATCATCTACTGTTTCCCCCAAGAAAGGAGAGACTCTCCCCTCTGCTGCAGCACATCTATTATATTTGTAGTTAAGAGACTTTCAGTTCAACCTAAAGAGAGACAGAGAGAATCTTGGGATCTTAGATCTCCACCTTTCAACAGAATTTTTCTTACACTGTTATTCCCATTCCTCTTAGTTACTTGAGGAGTACTGTACTTGAAACCAAAATAAATGGGGCTATATCTTTGTTCACATCACTTTGGCATTTATAGAATATCTATTATATTCTATTTCTGTACAGGTATTTAAAATACTAGACTTTATATTTTTTTTGTTTTGTTTTACTTTACTAATAAAAATCAATAATGGTAAAGATTACTGAAAGATTATGTACATGGGGCTGTGGGAACACAGAGGTAGAACCTAGTGTTACCTCAGAGAAATGAAAGGGATTTCGAAGAAGTTTTGATACTTGAAGCAGTTCCTAAATATTTCTAGAGGAGGGAAAAGATGGCCATTCCAAATCTAGTGAGGTCAGACTAGGAAAAGGATTCTGCAGGCTTCAGAGAGCCATCATCAGAACTGAGCAATAGAGTGGAAATTCTGGAAGCAATGTGGAATAAGCATTAGAAAAAGGAGGAAGTGGTAGCAGTGAGTGGTTAGGAAATGAGAATGGTTCTCCACCCAAGAGAAGGAAATTGGGTGCCTCAGTGCTTTAGGGAGCAAAGAAGGGCTGGGGGTGGAGAGAGGAGTGAGGAGATAGGGGAGAAGGGAGAAAGATACAAGCGATGCTGAAAGATATGGGAGAGAATGAATCCATAAAAGGGACAGACTTGGAAGAATGTCTCATTTTACAGTTAAAGAAACTGAGGTCACAAAGATCTGGAATTATTAACCTTGAGTCACCTAGCTATTTTAGGGTCAGAGCCATGGCCAACTCCTTGGTGTAGTATGCATTTACTAGTACTAATGGAAAAAAAAAAGTGAAATTTTTTTAGCATATTACTAATACCAGCTAATATTTACTGAGTACTTACTATGCACCTGAAACCCTGTGTTAAATGTGTTTGAGGTAGACATTGAGTGCTGCTCCAGGTGACAAATCAGGGAACTGGATTTAGAGAATAAACTTTAACTTGTCTAAAACTCCAGCCAGTGAGCAATTAAAGCTAGTTTTATTGCCAGTCTGTCTGACAGCAGAGCCCATGTAGTTAATCATTAGGTCATCAGTCATCTATTTTGGATTCTACATATGAACCTGTGTACGTTTATGTGCTGAAGTCCCTTGCTATGGATATTTTTGTGACCTGTAGCAAACTTTTTTCCCTTCAGATTTCTGTATAGTGGCTTATTTTAACTTCATGAACCCTGGGCTTTAAGTCAGAAGATGCCACATCTAGATTTTATATAGGACCTTAGGATTTTTCAGCCACCCACTTTTCCTTGAATGTGTAAAAAACACTTGATTTTATCTTATGCCCAAAATAGGTATTTTCTAGGAAATTTCTTAGTTGGGGACAGTCTAATTGTTAATTGCTCTTTTTCCCTTACCTCCCAGCTGTTCTCCATTCTGCAGCTATAATTTGTTTATTTCCTTAGCATTTTTGTGATCTTCTTTTTTTCTTTCATTTATATATGTACTGTATTTTCTATTAGCTATTTTTTTCATAAAATCTGTACTTTTTGGGTTTTCTTCTAATTAGAAATTTAAGTTTCTCCAATTTACATATACATACAGGAAATACTAAAGAATGAAAAACGTAAAGAAGAAATTAAAACAAGAGCAAAGATTTTTATGAAGAAGGAAAACTCCTTAGTAAAGAAAGCAATGAGAAACTCTTGGTGCCACCAGCTGAAACTTAGATTAAAGGGCATGTGTCTGCTCCATACTTTGGAAAGGAAGCAACCTCAGTGGCTCCCTCCAGCACTAGTAAAACCTTTCAACCAAGATCTTGGATGTCGCAAGATGGCAAGAGGCATAATTAATGAATGTAATATGTAAAATCATATCATTTACATATATGTGACTATTTTAACATATAAAAGAAATAAGTTATTCTGTATTTTCTAACTGCACAATAGTTCTCTATTCTATTAAGCTTAAGAATTCATTTTCAGTGTGCATAAGAAATACGGGATTATGGACTATAGAAACCTAACTTCTGTTTTTTTTTTTTTCATTTTTTTAAACTTATTTTTATTTTTATTTTTTTAACATTTTATTTATTGTGTTTTATTTTCCCCTTCCCCCTATCTCTTCCTCTCTGCTTAATCCAAATCTGTAATCTTCTATACACTTTTCCTGTTTGGGTTCTATGTAAATGAAATAAATTTACGTCATACTAGGACTCAGGGTATTTGTGATAGTATTAGAGCTTTTACATAGTTAAGTATTTCAGATATAGTAAAAATAGAGTCGTACAATAAATACATGTGTACTGCATAACTTGCTTAATAATTTACATTATCTTAGATCTGATGAAATATGGTAACAAGAGTTACCATATTTATGAAATAAATATATTTATCACCTACTTGCCTCTTCAGGATGATGTCTGTCAACTTTTGTTTTCTGCAACTCCATGACAGCCTTTTAGTCAATCATTTGGCCTCGTGAGTAAGACAGCATCCATAGCCATCCTTCTAAAAGTCACTGCATGTTTAGATGATCCTACAACGGGCAAATGAGCCTCCACAGACTGCTGCCCTTCTCTTCTTCTTGGCTGTTTTTTTTTTCCAGCTAAGTTGGGTGGCATCTACACATACACACACAGTCCTTGTGTCCCAGTGCTTCTGTTTGATGCGATTGGTTTTATTTTTTATTGTGGTTAAATATACATAACATAAAACTTATCATTTTAACCATTGTAAGTATACAGTTTAGTGGCAGTAAGTACATTCACATTATTATGCAGCCATTAACCACCTTGCATCTCTGGAACTTAATCAGATCTATATTTTATAATTAGTTTGGCTATAGGCAACAGCAGTGGCCTTTACCACACAGAAGACATTTTATCAAGAGCTTTAGTTGAGGCTTATAGTCGAGTACGTATTTGGATTTCTTGGAAGCTGCTACCAATTTGTGACCATGGGAGAAGAGAATTCTGCAACAAATCTTAAAATACTTGAGAGAAAACAAATAATAGAAATTAATAGCTGGTACTTAGCTTAAAAGATTTTGGAAGTAAAACCCCATAATTTTTAGTGATTTTGTTAACCTTGTAAATGGAGAGGGGGAAATGATTTAGATAGGAGAGGAATGTAAAGAACTACAGAAGAGGTCCATGGTGATAGGTGATGGGGCAGCACTATCCAATTTTGTGCACTCAGTGTAAGATAAGATATATTACGCCTGAAAAGAAACTTAGGATTTACTTCAAGTATGAGAACTGCGAAAAAAATTTAGAACAAGACAAGCTCTGTTCCAACTGGCTGGGTGCTAATGTGTAGATGCTCAGTGTGGTGTCATGGGTGACCATGCTAACCATTCTCATAGAGGATGGTACCATCTGTCACTTCTTAAGGGCAACCGTCTAGTTTTTGGAGCTCGGGTAATGGTCACAAAGTATATTTCTTTCCTAATAAATGTGTTTTTGTAGTAGTTACACTCTGATTGAAAAATTAATATAGGTGAAATTAATCAAGGTTGCAAAACCATCACCCATGTGAAATGAGTGAATAATCACACTCTTGAAAATCACAATTTCTTTCACAATCACTTTTTTTCAGATGAACTCATACTACCAAAAAGCTCTAGGAACAAGAGGCCCAGCTATCACCAATGTATTAGAACAGCAGTTGGTGTGGTCTCTGGAAATTTTAGCTTGAGAGTGGCAGGTTATCTCTGTGTTATAGATATGGTGGCTATACAAGTTGTCATTCAAACTGGAGCACTGTGTAATAATTATGTGGGGATAACAGTCATAAGCTGGAACTGTTCTGGGCCAACTCTGATGTCTAAGCATATAGGAAAAGTATTTGTGATATGTTCAATTAGAGCTCAAATCTATTTAATGACATGTATAATCAATACTGTGGGAACTGTCAACTAGGCATCAAGAAACTCCCATACATGTTTGTCATCAGTATTGCTCCTAAGCCCTTCCAAGGAAGAGGAACCCACCAAGGAATTGCTGAATGCTGCAGCCAAGGAGGTTGGATCCAAGGATCCAGCTCTGTATTAAACAGAATCCCACCATCCAGCCTCATAGCAAAGTGATTCTGTTGTACATCTCAGCAATATTATAAATTACCATATGTCGTGGACTTTTAGTGACTTCTCCCCATAACCAAACCCAAGAACTATAAATCTCTCCATGTGAGTATCAGCTGGGTCTGCTAAGCTTAGTTTAGGAATGTCAAAGGTCTTAAACCAGTGATTTATGCCTGAATAAAGTCAAACTGCCTGAGTTTAAATCCTATTTCTACCGTGTACGAGCTGTGTGTCTTAACTTCTCTGTGCCTTAGTTTCCCTCATCTGGGTGTGGAGTTACAGAGAAGAATGCTTGGTTCTGGTTCTCACCTGAGTTCAGCCAACCTCAGCCAGGCCAGGTCCCCAGTGGAGCTTGGTGCCTCACGTCATTCCCAGAGTCCCACTTTCATTCCCAAATTCAATAACAGCAAACACTGAGCTTTGTATACCTCACTACCTACCCCCCACCATTTTCCTCACCCTTTCCCTTCTCTCCTTTATTTTTATTAATATAATTTTTTATAGAACAGTTTTAGATGGAAAGAAAAATTCAGCAGGTATTACAGAGTTGCCAGCCAGAACACAGTTTCTCTATTATTAATGTCTTACATTAGTGTGGTATACGTGTTGTAATCAATGAACAAATTCCAATACATTATTATTATTGGCTAAAATCCATAATATCCTCAGATTTCCTTAGTTTTTACCGAATGTACTTTTTCTGTTTCAGGATACATTACATTTGGTCACCATGTCTCTTGGCTGTAACAGTATTTCAGACTTTCCCTGTTTTGGATGACCGTGACAGTTTTAAAGAACACTGGTTAAGCATATCATGGGAGGTCCTGTTGTTGAGATTTGTCTGATTTTTTTCTCATGGTTAGTTTTTGGGTTTGGGGAAAAAGATCGCATAGGTAAAGTGCCATTTTTGTCATATATCAAAGGTACATATTAATGCGGTTTATGACTATTGATAATGACTTTGATTACTTGGCTTGAAGTAGAGTTTATCAGATTTCTCCATTATAAAGTTACTCTTTTGTCCTCTCTTCCCATAATGTGTCTTTTGGACATCACTATATACAGCCCACACACCAGGAGTGGGGTTTCTCCCATTATATTTATATACATTTATTAAAAGTTGGCAAGGGCTGGCAGGGAAGGAAGTTATTTCAGTGGAAGGCTGAGCTCACAGCCTGAGAACAAATATTCAAGTGGAGAGGCGTTTGTTTTCTCTATAGTTGTCAAAGCAGCCAAAACAGATAAGAGAAAGGTAAGAAGTGGGTGGTGTCTTTGGTGGCAAACATCTGACAGAAAGCTTTTTACTTTAATAGAGTAAACCTCTTCCATATCATTTAAAATCTCTTCCTAATCCAAGGCCACTGGTGATTCTTTGAGATCCAATGTATTTGTTATACATTCACCATTTAAGGAGATTTTTTAAAAAGCTGTCAGATTGATTGAGAAGCATTAGAAAAGAAGCAGCAAGAACATTTTTAGACATTAAAAAAAAAGCAACTCAGCTGCTTCCTAATTAATCAGTCTGTTTTTGGAGAGCAAATTACTGTATAATTACTAGGGGGAAATTGCTCTTAAAGAGAACCCCTGAACTATCTTTTAAGAAAATGTGATTTCCTCACTGGTACTCAGAAAGACTGCTTAACATGAATGGACTATTTTATTAACAGAGTAATTTCCCATCATCTGGTCACTAAAGGTTAATCCTACTTTAGAGCTACTTTTTATAGAGAATGTTGATGAGGGCAGAGGAAAACAATCAGGCTGACAGGCACTGAATCCAAAATCCTGAGACATCTACCAGACTAGTCATTCTTATTATATTAATACTTTCCTTTCTAGTGTGAGCACCATATCCAAAGTCCCAGGTAGTTTTCATAGTATGTTTCAAGATAAAATTTCCCATACGATAAATGCCAAGTTTTATTTAACGAGCAAGAAAGTCAGCATCTGGAAGCAAGTCTGCAAGTACATCTTTAACTTCCAGGAATTCTGTTGGGATTTAATGTTTCTATAGCAACCTTTTGTTGTGGAATAAACTAAACTTGAAGAATGCTGCAGGGTTTGCTTCTGTAACATTTTATTTCTTTCATCTCTTTACCATACATTACAGTCTCAACACACACACACACACACACACACACACACACACACACACACTCACACACACACACACGTATTTATATCTGTTTTAATTATAGTTTATAACATTTTTTTTTCATCTGAAAACTCATGTAACAACAGAAACACAAATCTTTCTAATGCTTTTGGGAGAAAAACTATGTAAAAAAAAAAAAAATGGCTGGCCCCTATTCAAAGCCGAAAAATTCTATGCAAGGCATTTTCTTTCTCCAATAGTAATGTGCTTCCATCACAGGAAAATTGACTGTCTAAGTTTGAAAGAAAAATGAGGACATCATTAAAACTATTAGTAAGGCTGGAAACAATGCAGTAATTTCTAACCTAATGGTGCTCAGAGAGTGGCATGAATGTTCCTAATTAGCCAGTCTTTGATGATAGATGCAGGTCTTTTTAGTCTATTTTAATGGCTGAAATTGGTTTACTTCAAGAGAAAAAGATTTGAAATACAAAAAAATTTTTTCTCATCTACATGTCTCTGAGACCTGTTTTTGTAACCTTGACTATTAAGTTGCCTGTGGCTTCATTTTTATAGAAAATGAGTTTTCAGCAGGTGGAACTGAAAATTACTGTCAGAAAAGAATGATTTCCAATGGAGTTAGAATTTGTACACATTTTATGTTTTTACTGTTTTTATACTATACTTCTTCCAATTCTTATAACCTGAAGCCATAATCTTTCCATTGTGATGTCACAAACATTGCTCAATAATAAAAGGTTAAAATCCTAGTGCCAGGGAAGCAAAGATGATTTCCCAGTAGATTCTCATTTATTAAAACAAGGATCAAAGAGACATAAGGCACAAAATTTCATATGCAGATTTTCTCTCTTTAGAAATTGAACCTACTCTTAAAGCATTTAAAATTTTTTCTTTCGTATATTAGGGGAGGTTTAACCATCATTACTAATTTAGTCAGAAGCTATTCATTAGGCAAAGTGAAATGTCGAAAGGTCAGGATGACTGTGCAAAACCTTATTCACAACTAAATAATAAAATTTGACAAGATTCTCAGTTGGGGATCAGGAATAATAGAGAAAGCATGCTGTACAAGCTTAAACACTTTGAATGTGGTTTCTTTTTGACTATGATACTTCAAAGCCAATCTAAGTCTTAGTGTAGTACCTAATGTTTCCATTTGCAAAAGGTATATGTTTCACATATGGCTTAATCAAAGAGGCAAAAGGTGGCTTCATCCTTAAAACATTCTAGGGCAATTCCATTCGATGCCTAAGAATATACCATCCTGTGATTTGGGGGAAAAACAAGTGCCAAGAAATGTTCCTTAATCATGTCCAAATACCTGAAATTCTCTCCTGAGTATATGGAGAGACTGTAGTAATATAGAGAAGACAGTACAAACTTTGAAACTAACACTCAGTTACTAACCCAGGATTCAACACTAACCAGCAGTAGGACTTTGGGAAATCTTAACCTCATTTACACATTGGAAATAATGATATCTGTGGAATCACTATCCTGGGCACAGCTTCCAATCACTTCCCCCCGCCACCACCATCCCTTGTTGCCATTCACTATATAAGCTGGAAACCCCTACGTTCTTGCCTTCTCACTCCCTTGCAGACAGGGTGACCTAGTTCTGATTGATGAGATCTAAATAGAAACTTGTTGGGATCTTCTGGGAGAGCTTTTGTTTTCCTGTAAAGGGGTCAGATCTGAAAGGAGAACTCATTGGTATCACCTCTTTTCTCTTTTCTCTGTGAAACCAGGGGCTTCATTAGCCATCTTGCAATTATGAAGAAAGAAGAATAACAATGAAAATCCAGTATGCTGGGTATAGCAGAATGGAAAAATAGAAAATATCTGGTAGTCTCTGATGGCGTCATTGAGGTGGAAACAGCAACTTCTAGACTTGTGTGAGGTGAGAGAATTAACTGTCTTCGTGATTTAAGCTACCATCAGTGAGACATTCTGATTCTTGCAGATAAAAGCATTTCTAACTGCCCACCTCACAAGCATATTATAATGATTAAATAAAATAATAAAACCAAGCACAGGACTTGGTTTAAAGTAGGCAGAGAACAAATGTTAGTCCTTTTCTCTACCAAATGCCCTTCATATCTTTTTAAATACAAAGGTACATTAATAGAATAACTCATTAAGTGGTTCATACTAAGCTATTGTTGTTAGTTGCTTTTCTCTTAAATAGGGCTTTATAGACTATGTAAGATTTGTGTTGGGGAGTGCTGAAGTCTTTTTAAGTGAAGACACCATCTGGTGGGATTTGCATTTTAGATAAATTAGTCTAGAGGTTTGTTGTGATATGTTTGGAGTGGGATGTGGCTGGAAGGAGAAGGAAGGAAAGTCTTAGAGCTTTGTAATAATCTGCTGTAGATGATGAGGGTTAAAAATGAAGCAGCAACAACAGAGATGAAGATGGGATGAAGGTAAACTGTTTAGAAGGTAAAATAAACAGGATTTGGTGTTTGATAGGATATGGGTGTGAGGAGCAGACAGGGGTTAAAGATGAATTTTAAGTTTTTAGCTTGAGTAACTACATGAATAGTGGTATAAATAATTTAAAAATATAGTTATTGTTGATTTAGAGAAATGTTAACAAGTTCAAGCATATTTAGCCAGTTATGTCCCATGAGATAAGTTGAACATCTGAGCTTACAGCTCCTGGAAAAATTGGAAGCCATTAGTTTAAAACTAGTAGTTTAAATCATAGGAGTAGATGGTATTAACCATAAATGAAATAGATAAATTTAATTTACATGTCTGAAGACAAAAAGTGCGGGACATTGGTAAAATTGACATAATAAACTACCAAAAAGTAATAAAAATGAATATACTTTATAAATAAATATGAGAGACTGCTAAAAAAAATTTAAGTTGCAATAGCCTCTATTGTTTAAGAAGATAAACCTTTAAAAAAGTTAGTGCTTTTTTAAAGGAATTGGGAAGAAAACAAGAAAATGAAACAAAAATAAATAAATAAAGATATAAGTTGAAATCACTTAATTAGAAAACAAAATAATAGTAAATTTAAAGCTACTTTTGACCAATAAAATAGATATATAGCTCACAGATTTGATTAAGAAAAAAAGAGTGTAAAAATTTACAAGTTTGGAATAGAGACATAATCACAGGTTATAAAGCTTTTGCACAGTGAAGGAAACCATCAACAAAATGAAAAGGCAACCCACTGAATAGGAGAAGATATCTGCGAATGACACATCTGACAAAGGTTAATATCCAAAATATATGAAGAACACATACAACTGAATGTCAAAAAAGTAAGCAGTCTGATTAGAAAACAGACAGAAGACTGGAGTAGACATTGCTCCAAAGAGGACATACAGATGTCTAACGAACACATTATAAGATGCACCTCACACCTTTCAGATTGGCTATTATCAAAAAGATAACAAATAACGAGTGTTGGTGAGTATGTGGACAAAATTAACCCACGTGTCCTATTGGTGAGATTGCAAATTGGTGCAGCCACTGTTAAAAGTGTTATGGAGTTTTCTCAAAAAATTAAAAATAGAGCTTCTGTATGATCGAGAAATTGTACCTCTGGGTATTTATTAAAAGAAAAAAGAAACACTAATTTGAAAAGACATATGCACCTTATGTCTATTGAAGCATTGTTTACAATAGCCGAGATATGGAAGTGGCCTAAGTGTCCATCTACAGATGCATGGGTAGAGAAGATGAGGTACATATACAATAGAATATTACTCAACTATAAAAAATAATGAAATCTTGCCATTTGTGACAACATAGATGGACCTAGAGAACATTAAATTAAATGACATTAGTCAGACAGAGAAGGGCAAATACTTTATGATTTCTTACATACTTTGGGATCTTCTTATCTATGGAATCTAAAAAACAAAACAAAACAGAAATGGAGTCATACACATAGAGAACAAATTGATGGTTGCTTGAGTGGAAGGAGAAAGGGGAAAGGCAAAAATGGGGAAGGGAAATGAGGTACAAATTTCCAGTCATAAACTCTGTAAGTTACAGGGATGTAATGTAGAGCATAGGAAATATAGTTAATAACATTGTAATAACCTTGTGCAATGTCAGTCAGATGGTTATTAGACTTAATCGCAGTGATCACTGCATTAGGAGTATAAATGTTGAAAACTATGTTGTACACCTGAAACTAATATAATAATGTATATTAATTACTTTAATTTAAAAAAATAAAGATTATAATAAAATGCACATGCAACTCTTTGGCAACATATTTGAAGACCTACAGTAAACAAAGGATTTTCTAATAAATTTTAAGTTTCCAAAAGTGACCCAAGAAGGAGTAGAAAATTTTACTAGATCAATCATCACAGAAATATTTGGATAGATGATTAATAAATAATTATATAAAAGTCACCAGATTCAGATAGTTTCAGCTTAAATCTAGCTAGATTTAAAGAATAAATAATTCCGACAAATTATAATTCATAGAAATAAAGTTTAAATACTCTCCAATTCATTATGAGTCCAGCATAATTTAATACTTGAATCTGAACTTGAACCAGAAAAGAATATTATCAACTAATCACGCTGATGACCATAGATGCAAACAGTCTACATTTTATTAAATAGAATTTATTAGATTGCAAGAGAATAGACTACAGTTATCAATGACAGTCTATTCTAGAAATATTTTATCAACAAAGTAAGGGAGGAAAACCATTTTATCATATTGACAGATGCTGTAAGGATAAATTCAGCAACTATTTCTTAAAATACACACATATATGTACAGTAAACTAGGACAAGAAGGGAACTACTCATTTTATAATAAAGATTATACATGAGAAATCAGCAAATATAATTCTAAATGGTGAAATTTCTTGATACATTGTACTCTTGCTCTTAATTATTTGTTGCCTTCCCTCCATGAGGACTACTCTTTCCTGCCTCATTAGCCATTTGATCTGCTTTGGCCAATGAATATTAGAGGATATGATGTATGCTACTTTGAAGCTGATACTTTAAAATCCATTGGCCAATGGCTTTTAAAGAATTGGCCAATGCTATTTTGTTACAAGAATGTCAAATGTCAGCTGGATCCTTAGCCTGGATCCCAAATGAGAAGACAATAACAGAGCCACAGCTGACCCACAGTCAATATTGTAACTAACAAATAAAATTTAGCTGTTGAAAGGTACTGAAATGTTTGGGTTGTTATCACAACATAACATAGAAAAAGCTAAATAATATAAAAGTTACCACTAGGAGTAGAGAGATGCCAACAACCAAAGAAACAAAACAAAAACAAACTAAAAAAGACAACTTAAAATATAGGGTGTTGGTTCTCAGTGCCAGGAAGTTATGGCAAAGAACTTGACATAGTAGGCTGGAAAATGGTGGCCTGTGTTATGTAGGTGTGAAACAGCCTCAGAATTATTGCTGGTTGTGTCTCAGGAGACAGAGAATGAACTAAATGAGCTTATGGATTTGTATGAAGAGGTTGAGAAACAAAATATCACTAGTATGGATTGATTGCTGTTGTTTGGGTTTGATAAACGATTACAAGAAGTAGGTAAATTCAGGAAAGAGTTGGCTGGTTTGCAAGCATGAATAGAAAATGGAACTGTTTATCATCTCCAACCAGTATAAAATCAAATTGAGAAAGGGCCAATTAAGACAGCTTTGTGACAAGAACCAAATGAAGACTATAGCCACTAAATTGTCTGAAAATGTTTCTGAATCAATTAAGTTGGTACTTAGTTGGAAAAAATGGCTTGGGGAAAATAATGACTTCATTACTTCCTGCAGAAGTTTATAAGCTCAAATTATTCCAAGTAAAGTCAAAGGAAAGTTGGGCAATGTTTTTGGGAAGATGCGCTGACAAAAAGTCACTAACATAGGCCAGTGACTATTCAAGACTCAAAACAACTTTTGGACCTTCAAACTTCTTAGACAGAGAATAAGATGAGAAAATAAGGTGCTAAGCCCCAAAAGAGGACATGTTCTTAAATTTCCTTTAAATAACCAAGAAGGATAATGGAAGTAGAAAAACCTCTTGGAGGCCAGAGCCTCTCAAATGGAGAGCAATGGACTGGAAAGCCACTTGCAAGGGAGCAGAGATGAGGACTAATCAAGGAATTCCCCTTTATCCAGGATTTGAGGTCTTGCAGCCTTTCCTCTGCAGAATGTCAGAATTGCTATGAATCACTATGTACCTTCCATTCTTCCACATTTTCAATGAGAGTGTGATTAGAGGTTGTCCCATATCCGTTTTCTACCATTGTACATTGGGGATATAAATGGTAGATTATTTTTGTAGTATTTAAGTTTCAAGATCAAAAAGAGACACATCCAAATCTGATGTAGGGACTGTTAAACAATCTTGAATAGTCTTGTCAGTCATACTGGAATAGGACTTTTTAGCGGTCTTTCTTAGGGAAGAACAGATATTTTTTGTGTGAATTAAAGGGAGGAAAGAAAATATTTTTGAGCTAAGGGCAGACAGTTAATGATGGTAGATTATATTATTGTTTCTAGCAATTTTCTTCCATCCTTGTTTGGGTTATTCTTTTCCACAGCATTGAATTGGCCTTCTGACTTGCTGTGGCTCATGAATGTGAACAGCAGCAGTATATGACACTTTTGAGCAGAAGCATTAAGAACCACCTTGTGGTATGGCCATTTATCATCTATCGCAGAATGGTACATCCTGGAGAGGTACTCTACCTTTAGTTTAGATCCAGAAGGAAAGACTCATGGAACAGAATCATAATCTATTAGTATCCAGTATGTTATATGAGCTAAAAATGAAATTCTATTGCAGCAAGGCCTTGACATTTCAGAGTTGTTGCAGTATAAGCTAACTAATAATACGTGATAAATACATTTGGATTCACGGGATTAAAGCTGTTTCCATTAAAATCAAGACAGAAAAGCCATATCACCATTAATTTTAATATTGTCTGGAGAGTCTAGTAAATGCAATAAACATAAAATGCACTTTATAAATATGAAAAAAGGTGAATTTTTTTGCTGATAATATCATTTCATACCTACTATCACCAAGAAATTCTAGTGAAAAACAAGTTGAAGTAATAAAATAATTTGATAAACTGGGTGGACATAAAATAAAGATATAAAATCATTAACTTTTTCTATATGAGCAGCACCCATATAAAAATGGAAAGGAGTAAAATATTCCATTTATAATAGTGACAAAATAATAAAATAGAAATAAATTATACAAAAAAAACAAGATTTATATAAAAATATAAAATCCTACTGGAGGGCAAAAATATAATCTGAATGAATAGAAATATATATTAAGTTCTTAAAAAGAAATAATGACTATTATAAAAAAGTCTGTTCTGAAAAGAGTATATGAACTCAGTGCAACTCCAATAGAATCCCAGTGGTATTTTTAATTGGATAGAATGCTCTTAAATTACTAAATAAAAAATAATGGTATTAAAATACTGTATTAAAATTACTTAAAAGTCACTGTAATAAAAAAGTAGAATAGGACTGTATAAAAATCAGTAAAAAATAATAGAGAGTTCAGAATTAGATATCAGTGTGTGTCGTGTGTGTTGTGAATGTATTTACATATTATATATTAATTAATAGTTTTATCCCAATTAGATGTACTCCTAGAAGAAAGTTAACTCAGGGGCTCTAGTTTACATTAATCCCAGAAATTCTTGATGGATTAAGGAGCAGAAAGTAAAACTTAAAAAGAAACCCAATTTAGAGAAAATTAGAGTACTTTCAGTATATCTATGAAATGGAGAAATCTTTGACTAAGATAAGAATATGTGATAGGCATATTTCACATACACACATAAAATTTTTAAGTATTAAAATTTTAATGTATTTATAGTGCAATAGATACAAAATCAAAGTCACTAGACAAAAAAGTTAGGAAAAATATTTTAAGTTCAAATGGAAGATAAAAAATTACTATCCATACTATACAAAAATCTCACTCAGAATTTAAAAGATAAAGATAATCAACCCAATAGCTAAATGGGTTGGAAATATATAAATAGACAATCAACAGAAAAGCAAGTATGATAAAGTGTTCAACCTTTCCCCAAGAGATAAGGAAATGAAAATTAAAATTACCATGATGATACCCATCAGAGAGGCAAAATAAAAGTGTAATAGCACCTATTATTAGCAGAGACAGTAGGCAAGGCAAGGGCACTCTTATACATTACTGGTGAAAATTTTAATGCATATACAATTCAGTCCAGTACTCCACTCCTGGGATTCTATTCTACACAAATAAATGCTCTACTATATAAGTATATATATTCAAGAATGATAATTACAGCATTATTTTTAATAATAAAGAGCTGGTAGCAAATCAGGAGCATATTAATAAAGGAATAGCTGAATAAATTATGATAATTCTTATAGTAGAATATTATACCAGAATTAAAAATTAATGATCTATACTACTTGACCTGGAGGAATTTCAAGTATGTAGTGTTAAGATACAGAGTATTATATATCACTAATCTCTTTTAAAATGACCTCTTAAACCTTTTGTGTATATCATGTGTGTAAATGTGTTTGTGTTTGAATATACGTATGTAACATTATGCCTATCTGTACATAATGCATAAAGAGTTACATAAAAAGATGGTCATTGAAATGTTAATAGTTCTCTCAAAAGTGTAGATTTCAGGTGACTTTTATTGTTTTTCCTCAATGTATTATTTGATTTTTTTTTTGCAATAAATATGTTCAATTTATATCAGGAGGAAAAAGCAGGAGAAATTGGACAAATACTTAAAGCTGTATGCTTAAGTAGAGATATCCCATATATTATTGATAAACGGTAAAACCTATAAAAATATAAATGTTCAAAATTAGAAATTGGTTAAATAAATTATGATCCATCTATGAAATTATTGCAAAGAAGCTATCTAAAATTATGTTGACATGTAAAATATTTATGTTTTATTGTTAATAGAAGGCAAAACTATTAAAAAGCACATATACTATACCATTTGGAAGAAAAATACATTTTATGTGTGTATGTCTACATATATGTACATATATACTTATAACCCTCTGCCCACATACAAATTATACATAAACATTTTTAAGAAAGCACACCAAAATATATTAAAGGTTTATGTCTTGGTGTCATGCTTTTATTTTTTTATATTTATTTTCTAATTTTCTCCTATTGTGTCATGTGTGACATATGTCAACAAAGAAAGGCCTTTCCATTGCCCTTCCCCAATTTAAGTTGATTATTTTTCAATCCTGAGGAGGAAGAGGAATTTTACCAACAAAATGAAACATTAGGACTCTTTCTGGCTAGAATTCTAGAATTTTTGGTTGTCCGGAAACTTTGCTCTCCTTAGATGAGATAAAACGTATTTCTTATCTTCATATTTCCCTTGTTAAACTTTCTAACTGAAACTCACAGAGAGAAATACATTTTACACAGAACCCATTACACATATCTATTCATTCTGAACTGAGAGCAAAATTTCATAAAACAATGCCTATTATTACATATGTCTTCTGATACTTGCCTTGCCTTGTAAATACCTCCTTTCCCTTTTCTTGCATTTCTAAAGATGTTGGCTGTGACCAACCAGATTGATCCCATGACTCACCAAAGAATTGCAATCTGTAGATTGAAAATATTTTTCAATTCCAGTTAGTTCAGCCACTATTTTGTGAAACACAGCTCCTTCAAAGGGCGGTGCCCACCCTCAGCACAAGCACAGATCCATTCCCACTTCCTCAAGCAACCCTCTTCCCTGCCTTCCCCTTTACCTTGTCTCTTTACCCAATCTCTCAGTACTTGAGAGACAGAACAAAAAAATATTTCCCAAAATATGGTAAACACTTCTATCCTGGAGCCAAGATGATGTTAGGGACATGCTAGTGAACATATCTATTTTGTTTTTTACTAGTTATATTCCTTTTTTTCTACTACCTTCTATTAATAACAAGTGTTGCTGTTTTTCTCTTATCATAAAGCTAAAAATAGCTAAATTTTATTGAATACTTAGCATATGTCAGGTGCTATTTTAAGAACTTTGCATGAATGAACTTGTTTAATCCCCACTGCAATCTTATGAAGCAGTTACTATTATTACCACCATTTGACAGACAAAACAACAAGGCATAGAGAGGTTAAGAACTTGCCCAAAGTCACACAGCTAGTAAGTAAATGAAGGAACCAGGAGACCTTGCTCTTTTTAAGAAATTCGACACTAGAAACAGCCTAGATTCAAGTCCTAGTTCTACCACTTTCTTAGCTCTGTGATCTTAGGCAAGTTATTTAGCCTAGCTGAGTCTCAGTTTCCTCACTGAATCTAACAAACCACAAATTTACTAAGAAGAAATTAAAAGTATAAATAAAACCATGACTTATATGCTTTCTTATCAATTATATGATGTATCCTGATAACAATGAATGTTAAAATATGAAAGAAAAAAAGAATATCTTAGAATCAATGAAATATAATACCTACCTCATTTCGGTTGCCAAGAAGATTAAATGAAACAAGTGTTTATTCTGGTGCCTGGCACGTAGACAGTTCTTAATAATTGTTGGCTATTCCAATTGTTAAAATGATTGTGCTTGCTTTCTAGATGAAGGAACTGAAGAACAGAGAGATTAAATTAATGTTCTCAGGTGGCCCAGGTAGGATTTTGTAGCACCTAGATCTAGCCGAGGTCTTGAACTCGCCTGCTGGCTCAGGCTGCCTCTCTCCAAGTCTGGTGAGGCCTGGCATCTCGGCCTTGATTGAAAAGTACTGATTAGCTAGGGCCCATTCACTCCAGGGTCTCCCAGCTGGTTTTGCCTTTCCTGTTTCTAGAGTCCTAAGGATTGTATCAATGTACCTTTTCTCTCACATTCCTGGGGAGTGTCTAGACTTTCTGACTCAATGCAAATGACCAAATGCATAAGTGCCCATTCCAAATAATGGCTTTACTTCCACTTTTCACAGACACTTGGATGTGGCCAGAAATAGTCCAAACCCTATCATTTTTCATGGTGCTACGATAAGTTAAGTGGGTAATGTTTCTCCATAATTCCTCTTCCAGGCACTTAACATTGACATATGTCCCTCCCTCTTTTGCTTATAGAAGAGATGTTTGAAAAAAATATATCATTTGTCTGTGAAGAAGGAAAAATAATGACTAAAATGCAAATTTCCACTCCCACTCCCATATGTAAGTTCTTGGAGCTATTTCTTGCAAATGGACATTTCTCTATTACAGACAGACAGACAGAGAGACACACACATACACATCCCAACACACAGGCATGCATATGAACACATCAGTGTATATGCATGCATGCATATTTACTACTTTCACCATTAATATGAATATTCTATTAACACAGATTCTCCAACTTGTATTTTGAATATTTTTGCTCCATAGCCACAGCTTTGAGGTAATTATTTCACACACCAGAAGTGGCATTTATATCAGTCTGGCAGTAGGTTCTTTAAGAGGTAGTACCAAGACAGAGCCACAAGACCAAGACTCCTGCTTAATCTGGGGTTCCTTGGCAGGCTGTCTTAGAAGGAACACCACTCACTGGGAAAGCAGGCACTGGACGTGGCATACACATACTTCCATACCTAAGGACAAAGCTTTCTTGTAGAGAGAGCGCTGGATCTTGAGTGATGTCTCAGTGCATATATTCTCATATTGAAACAAAGGTTAAATACGATGCGATTAATTGCTTCCTTTTCAGATAGTTATTTTCTCCTTTACCCTGCTGGAACTGCTTATGTTCTCAGAGAAAAGCTTCCTTTGGTAAGCTTTTCTTACTTGTCATTTTCTTATGTCTTCGGAGATGCACAAAAGCGAGGTAGGATGTAGCCCAGTCATACAGTGACCTTCTGCCTTCTCATCATGATAGCACATCTCAGGGCACTTTGAGAGCTGAGAGTTGTTTCTCAGGGGGAGGGATGAGAACACACACACACACACACACACACACACACACACACACACACACGAAAGTTCTTGACTGTTTCATTCGTCTTGTTGGGAGTTCTGAATTTTAATGCTATGAACCATAACCCTTGCTGAGTACCCTCCATTCTTCTTCTCTCAGAATGACCCCTCTCTTTGTGGCCCTATTGCTGTCAGCTATCCTTTGTTGTTGACTGATGCTTATAGGTATACAGAGAGCCAAGGACTTACTCTTTCCTTAGCTATTTCCCTCAAACCCCAAGACAGGCCCTCCATCTCCTAGGTCAAGACTCTTCTTAGAGTTTCAGCTTGAGGTCTGGGGTCACAGTCCATGCCCAGGCTGGTTCCCACCAGACCACCAACCGACATTTATGTGGCCAGGACAAGTTTGATCTCTAAGACCAGGAATCATTAGGCTTTACCATCTCTTCGAGGAGAGGTCTGATGCCTTCTTCCAAGCCCAAAAAGATGGCATGACTTTTTTCCAAGGAAAAATATAATATTTTGTTGCTTTACAGGTCCAAATTTAAAAGTGTCCCCAGAGAGGCAATTAAACCCAAAGGTCAACTTTTAGTCTACACCACAAAGCACCATTTTAATGGACTGTTTGCCAACTTTAAAATTCCAGAGATCCAATCTACCCCAGGAACCCCCATTTCAAATATATTTTGCAATGATTAAATAAGCTTGTTAAAACTTACATATTTTACTTAATATATTATCTGTATATTTTCTCTAAATTATCTAAAATTTGTCTGCTATGTGATTTTCATGAACTATTTAGTGTTCCATTATATGTTCTATCAGCCAGAATAGGCTGGGTTAAGACGCAGTAACAAACGCTTGCAAAAATCTCCGTGACTTTAAACAACAGTGTGTCCATTATGGGTCAGCTAGGGGCTCTGTTCTATATTGTGCTCACTCCAGGACCAGGTAGAAGGAAAAGTAACCACAAAGAGTTATACACTGATCCTTAAAGTTTTTGTCTGGAAGCGACACGTTATTTGTTTTTAGATTTTCTTGGCTAAAGCTAGTTATATGACTTCACTTAACATATAAGTGAAGTGGGCAAAGAAATGTAATTCTACTGTGTGTCCAGAGGAGAATTAGAAACATTTTGTGGATAGCACTAATGATTACCATATATGGATATGACATAATTAACCAATACCCTATTTTTGGACATTTATTTTCTGAATTTTGCATAAGTTGAACAAATTTTTGGATATGTATTTTTTAAATATGTTCAATGACTTCCAGAGATTTTTTAGGTGGAAATGTTAACGAATCCAGTTATTTGTACTGAGTTGGTGCAAATTCTATACAAACTATAAGCCCCTAGTGGTGATGTAGGCTTAGACCCTGGCCTCCAGCATTGCTCAAAGTAAAGTAGGTAAAAGAGTCATAATATTCAAATCTGCTTCTTAGATTGCCTATGAATTATTCATCTGTTGTCTGTTTTTTAATAAATAATGACTCTTGTGCACCTTAATTTAGAAAGATTTCTAATGTTATCACTCTTGCTAAAACTTTACCAGTTTTCAAATTATTCATTAAACTGTCATCCATCCTTTTGAATCTATGCAATGCTTTGGATGTCTAACTGAGCACATGTGGTTTCAGGTGCTATTTCCCATTCTTTTCCAGTTGATCCCACATAAAACTTGTTTCAGACACCCAGGTGCATATTACCTCTAGCTATGGACAAGTCCACCTACAATCTAATCGTACCCTTCACACACACCGACATTAAAGTCATGTAAAAGCTAATGCGCTAATAGCCAACACTACCTTGAGGGGCTGGCTACTCTCCAAGGTAAATCAAAATCCCAGGGAGGTAATAACACCAAACATCTTGGCAGAAATCAAATCCAAGGACAACTGTTGTCCAGAACCAGTCATGCACCTGATGTCTGAGTAAATATTGGCTGGATGGACTCAGTCAGTGGCTATTTTAGCTAAGTTATCTCATCACAACTTAAAAATGGGAGGCAACATGGCATGACTTTCTATGTTCTGTGAAAGTTCAGATCACACTGAAGTACTGCTCTCATTGAAATATCCATCACACCATTCTATGTGTATGTTAAAAGTGTACATTCAGTTACTTTTGTTAGATCTTTTATACTTGAAGGCTGCTTTACCCATATGGCATTCCATGGTGCTTACGTGTAGATGTGAGAGGGGTGGGAAGAGAAAAAAGATTTATTTTTAAATACATTTGAGAAGTACCGGATAAAACAAAGATAATTAGGATTCTTTATCGCAAGGCCTCTAAGTACCTTAATACGTTAATGTGATTGTAAATTTTAAAGAGATACCTAGTGTTTATCAACATAAATGAGCACTGTGTATTTTTTTTTAAATAAAGAAAAAATATAATTAATGTAGAAGAAAATATTCTATTTCCTGACTTGCATTCTCTATGGAAACTTCTTACAAAATATATCCAGTATCTCTCTTAATTTGATATCATCTCATGGTCTTTCCTATACAAACCTAACTATTCAGAGGGTGGTAGACTCAGAGTATCTAGAATAGGTGATTGTCATCAGATAAGGCTGAGGCATTCTTAAAAGAAATTTCAAAAGATGGAAAAGCAGGAGAGAAAGAAAAGCAAAGATCTTATCAAGGCAGGGGTGTTCAGGATAGCTTTTTCTTTCTTTCTTTCTTTCTTTCTTTCTTTCTTTCTTTCTTTCTTTCTTTCTTTCTTTCTTTCTTTCTTTTTTTTTGTACGGGGAAGTGGGAGTTGAATACAAGAAATGGGGGAAAAGAGGTCTTGGGGAAGCTTTGAAATGTGAGACAATTTTAGAAGGAGAAGAATGAGGAAAATAAAAATTTAAGAAATGATGCAAACCATGATTTGGATCTCCTTTAATATTCTTTGAGAAATGCAAGAAAGGGAAAAACAGTGATCATGCTTAGTTTATTGGATGGTGTTTCTTTAAATGCTCACCATGTTGAGACTAGCCAACTGAGCTCTGGGATTTATTCAGGTTATAGCAGAACATCTCCACCTCAGTATTCCATAAAATATCTTCAGAGAATTGCTGACAACACTGTTCTTCAATTAATACAATCAGGAATAGAGGTTGGATATTAAACAAAATATTTATTGCTTTTGGCCCAACAGCATTTTAAGATTTACAGAACAAAGATGAGAAACAATGGCATTTTTTTTTAGACTGTAAAGATTGAAGCAAAACTAAGAATGAATTTTTGAGCATGAGACAAGTGTTACATTTTAGAAACGGATCTCATAAAATATCAGAGCAATACTTTCTTACACAATTTTTTATTAAAACGTAAATTTGTCACTTCAAATAGGTCCATTAATAACTCCGCTTTGAATTTACATTAAGCCTAAGCCACCATTGGCTAACTATGGATATTAGTTGTGTTAACACGTTATGCCATCACATCATATTGTTTGGATTAAATGAATTAATATATCCGAAACACTTAGAACAAGAACTACTATATAGCTAGAGCTCCATGCATTTAGTTATCATTTTTATAACCAAACTCCATCACTTTAAAACATACTTTCTTGCATTTTTGCAACGTCTCTGAATTTGGGCTAGTGTGGTATATAAATTGATTGGTAGGATTTTTTTTCTTAGTGGTACATAAAATAAGAGTTTTTATGACTATTGATTGTGTCTTTGATCCAACAAAATATTATTATTTGTTTTCTTTTCTCAATAATTTTTGGACGTTTTATTGTATTTTTCTATTTCATAAACTATTACCTATCTTTTTATACTCTGAAAGTCAAATACATACCTCATATATTAGTAGAAAACAAAATGCACCTAATTCTCTACTCCTACCCCTCTGAGACCTGTCAGGGTGAAAATATTTGTGCATAAGCAATGTTTCAGGTGACATATCACTCATTTATTATATCCCGGAGAATAGTTGATAAAGAATTTGAAATAAACAAAAAAATAATCAGAAGGGAAATTTAAAGCCAGGGATAATACAGAAGAGACTTGGTGTTGATAATGAGCCTTATAAACTACAGTTTTCTTAAACAACATCTATGTAATCAATGTACTGGGTTTACTTATAATCTTCGTTTCCTTGTACATCTGTAGAAGAAACTCTGGGTACATGAATCTGTGTCAATTAGGGTTCTTTGGTGACAAGCAGCAGAAACAAACTCTTGCCAACTTAAGCAAAAAGGGAGATTTGGGGAAGGATATGAAACAGCAGGGAAAAAAAAAACACTTAGAGAACCAAATGCAGAAGTGGCTGGAGAATGAAGCTTGGCACCAAGGCAACCTTATGGATCTTTATGGTTTTGAGAACATCTGGATTTCTTTCCTGGAGCTACTGCTGGATGAAATGAGTTTACTCTTTTTCAATCTGTTTGTCGTTCTGGTCAAGTTGGAAAGTGTGAAGAATGAGCCCATGAATGGCACGGATCATGTGCCTGCTCCTTAGCTGAGGTGGAGCAGGACACCTTGATTAGAGTCTTACCAAGCTCTCTCCAGTGGAGAGAAATGAAATCTCAAAAGGAAGCATGTGCTATTATCAAGCAAATATGGAACAAATGCTGGCCTGCCAAAACCCAACACTAACAATTTGAATAACAACCAGCAGTGGTCATCCTAGCTTGCTAAATTCCACATCAGTATGAAAATCCATTGCAAACTAGAAAGAACCATAAGTACATCTTGTAGCCCTTTTATTACAGAAGACATCATAGCACTGTAAACAAAAGGCCTTGAGAGCAGCATGGGTGGGGCAAATACCAACCATCACCACCCACTCCCAACATTCACACCTCACATGGAACACCTCATGGGTGAAACTTCAGGCTCATGGAAAGGCACTTCCCGAGGGCATCCGCATATTCTTCCTTTGTGCTTAATGCACTGACCCAGCAATGAGTGCTGCATGATCTTACATGTCAATCTCATTACTCATGTTCAAGATACTGAAATTTGTTTTAATGCTCAGGATTAATTATAGTTGGTATCTTGACTTACACATTAGATGATTCATCATGTGCACGCAAACAATCTTAGCTGTTCCCAAGGTTGCATGAGTCAACTTGCTCCCATTAATTTGGGTGAATGCTGCTAGCTGGCCTTATTTCCATCACCTGGCTTTTTGGTGCTTTGTTCTGCTCCCAGGAGCCGCTTTCTTCTTCCTGACTCACCTTTATGTCCTTGCCTTTGCTTTTGCAGTCCTACTGATTGCACAAACAAATGCCTGCTCAGGGGGCACATGTTTCTGCTATGGAGAAAAACAAACCAAAGGAGAACTGCTGAGCTTGTCACCTGCTTTCTTGGCAGGAGCAAGACATTAATTTTTGCAAAGGCAGCTGCAGCAAGAAGCCTGTCCCTCAGGCTTGGCAGGAGCCTGGGGGCAACAAAAGCATCATGGGGATCTAATTTGCAGAACTCCCTAGGTGGAGTCTTTCATGTTTCCATCTGTCACCTTTTTTAAGGTTTGCTTTATTATCAGTGCATGTATCGAGAGCTACCTTTTTTATTCTGGCTTAAATACAATATTAAAGACATTAGAGAGATACCAATAATTTAAATAAAAGTTGTCAAGTCAATATTTTTGTGTAAAACTGGTATAGGAGACGAGAGAAACTACAGAAATTTCTTGCTCATCATCGCATTTCAACATAGAATCAAAGAGCATTACTTTGACTTATATTTTAATTTATAATTAAATTATTAAATATAATTAAACTGATGCATATTACAAAATGGCACTATTAAAGGCTGCACAGAGGCAAGTCTGACAGTTCCAAGAAGCATTTTCAGAAGCTTTGATTCTGAAGAATTTGCCTTGTCCCAACTTCCATTCTGCAGCCTGCCTTACTTTCCGTCCTCTGGCTTCTGAGCTCTGGCTTTTTCAATTGTGACCTTGCCTCACTCCTTAGATCTCACACCTGGCACCAGTTTTCTAATGACAACCTTTTACTGCCTTTCTTGATGAGAGTTTAGATTTTCCTTCTGGCCTTGTTTCCTTCATCCATCAGCTCAGTCTTCAGTATCTTCAACATCTCTTTGACCTGAGGATGCCTCTAAACAGTATCTGTCTCAACTCTGTGAATAGAACCCAGACATTTAATTAAAAAAAAAAAAAAAAAAACTAGAATGAGGAACTTATAGTCTGTTTGAAAAAATAGGGCTTGCATATATTGAACAGCAAGGTTTTGGTACACACAGTAAATGTTCAGAGCTGGAGGACTCTTGAAGCCCCATTTTTGGAAGCAATTTGAAGAATAGGGATGAAAAATAAAATTTATCTCCCATGCCAATTCTGATCAGTTGATGGTGCCATCTGCAGAAAAGGGTTCTTCAGCTTCATCTAGGTTGAGCATAAAAGAGTATCTTGATTAATGAGGTTGGCCTTGATCAAGGCAATGTGCATTTTCTGTCTCTACTGTGAGAAGTGGCCCACCATTTACAAATTTTAAATGAAAGTGCTTTTTAAAAAGTGAAATCCATTTTGAGCTAATTTTTGTGTGCAGTGTCAGATAGCAGTCTAGTTTCATTTTTTTACTTGTGGCTTTCCAGTTTTATTAATACCAGTTATTAAAGAGATTTTCCTTTCTTTGTTGTATGTTTTTGACTCCTTCATCAAAAATGAGTTCCCCGCTTACTACTGGGCTCTCAATTCTGTTCCATTGATCTGTGTGTCTGTTTATCTGCCAATATCATACTGTTTTGATTATTGTAGCTTTTTAGTATAGTTTGAAGTCAGGGAGTATGATATCTCTGGCTTCGATTTTTTTTCTCAGGATTGCTTGACTATTTGAAATCTTTTGTAGTTCTATACAAATCTGAAATATTTTTTGTTCTATTTCTGCAAAAATGCCAGAGGTTTTAATGGGGATTGCCTTAAAGCTGTATGTTGTTTTAGGTAGTATGGCCATTTTAACAGTGTTAATTCTTCTAATCCATATGACCCAGCAATCCCTCTTCTGAATATCTACCTGAAAAATGTAAAAACACTTATTCATAAATATATATATATACACACACATATATATGTGTATACACATATATATGTGTGTGTATATATATACACACATATATATGTGTGGATATATGTGTGTGGGTGTGTGTATAAATACTCCTATGTTTATTGCAGCATTATTCACAATAGTCAAGACATAGAAACAAACTAAGTATACCTTCGATGGGTGATTGGATAAAGAAGATGTTGTATATATGTACAATGGAATACTACTGAGCCATTAAGATGAAATATTGCTATTTGTGACCACATGGATGGATCTTAAGAGTTTCTTGCTAAGTGAAATAAGAATCATATGGTTTCACTCAGGTGTGAGATATAAAATAAAAAGCAACAAATGAACAAATAAAACAAAACAAAAATGTATAGATACAGACAACAGAATGGTGGTTACCAGGGGTAGAATAAAGAGGGTAAAGAGGGTCAAATATATGATGACAGAAGGAAACTAGACTTCGGGTGGACAGCACACAGTGGAGTATACAGATGTATTATGAAATTGTACACCAGAACCTTATATAATGTTATTAACCGATTTTACCACCAATACATTTGATTAAAAAACAAAATCAGTGTTTTAAGGATATTAATTTGGCTCAGTACAGAATGGATTAGAGGGATATAGGATGTTTTCAAAGAAAAAAGTTAAAAGGCTCTTGCACTCGAGTCAAGAAATGGCAAAAAAGGGGAAGGGCTGCATCAGAATCATTGGGAATTAGCTGGATATAGGCAGAATATCACAGTGGCAGAATCAGTGATTCTTATCATTCTTGAGGAGGAACCAACGAATCAGAACATCTGTCTCCAACACTTTCTAAATTCCAATAAACATCCATATTAAGGGCAACAGAAAATTAGATCCAACATCATTTGCCAATGGAGAGAGTTTGCCTATATCCTTTCTTGCCAAGTTGTAAGCAGATGGAAGATGGATTGGTCTGGCAACATGAAGGACTGATGAGAGTCTGTATTTGGATGGCCAAATGTGTGAAAATGGAAAAAAATAGATAGAAAATACTTAAATAAGTACAATAGAATTGATTAAAATAATAAAACTAATAGAATTTTGTGAGTGACAATGAAAGAAATGGAAAAACTAGAAATGAGACTATAGTTTCAGATCTGAGAGAATGGAGGAGTCTTAAGAGCTAGAGAAAGGAAGCTCAGTTGGAGTATGGCAGAGACTGCTAATTTTTCCTTCTCTTCTCCTATAGAACTAGAGCTGTGAATTTTTACTTTGGGATATTACAGCTAATGTAAAAACTACATTTCCAAACCTCCTTTCCATCTGAATGTCCAAGTCAACAAGTTCTTGCCAATGGGATATAAATAGCATTGATAGGTGCAAGTTCAGTGTTATACTTGTAAAGAGAAGGTATGTGTTTCTTTATCCCTTTATTTCTCCTTCCTGCTGCCTAGACAGTATCTATAGTGGAGCCATCCTGAACCATATGGACAAAGGAAACTCTCTAGAGATGAAAGAGAGCAAGATTGAAGGATTCTGGTCCTTGATACTGCTGTATTAGCCCAGGACTGCTTACACTGGGGCTGTTACACAGTAGCGAGGATGGAAGAGAGCTATTCTTTCTAATTCACTATAAGTTTGGGTCTTTGTGACATCTGTGTCTATGTTCTATCTTCTGTAAGGAGTGACCTCCAAAAGGAATGTATTAAAAAGTCCATGCAGATAATCATACATTTTGCAATGAGATGATTGAACTGCTGAGTGTAATCTTCTCAATGACCAGAAAAAAATAGGAATGCCAGAGAACTAGAGGCAACAAAAGGGAAATTTTTTTAGAGAAAAGCATGTGGGTCTTGATATTGATGAACATGGAGCTGATTCAGGCCAAGTTCTACAACAGGAAGATCCATGAGCATTCGAAACAGGGGAAGATGAGCGACAAGAGACAACAAAAGCTCCTAAAGGACAAATACTAACTTCTGTTTTGATTTTGACTACAGACAATAAACCAAGTTAGACAAACTGACTTTTGTTCACATAACACATATTTCCGAATCTTTGCAAGGCATTTAACAAAGTCTTTCTAAATTCACTTTTGGAGATAATGGAGGGATTTGTAGTCAATGATAGTCCAGTTGGATGGATGCTTACATGGCTGAGTGGATCAGCATCAACATGGCAGGAAAGTAGGATAATACAAAGATGCTCAACAAGCCCACTACTTATACAGGAAATCCGTACTTAATATTGTCAGTGGGTTCTTGGAAACTGAGACTTTAAGCAAAACAATGAATAGCAAAACTAATTTTACCATAAGCTAGTTGATATAAACAAGAATTAAGCTCCTATTGCGTATGTCTGGTCAAAAAAACATCATCAAACTTCTAAATAAAGACCTCAAACACTTTTAATATTAAACATTGGAATAAATGTAAACTATATGTACATTTAAGAAATATTAATAAAAACAAGATTGTATATTTCAGTTTAGGGTCATAGGAGCTAGAGTGTCTCCGAGCAGCTCTGGGAACTCACCCTGGGACAGGACACCCTTCCTTTACAGGGCACACTCACACATACCCACACTCACTGATACCGGGACAATGTAGGCCCACCAACCGCCCTCATGTGCACATCTTTGAGATGTGGGAGGAAACTGGAGTCCCTGGAGAAAACCGACACAGACATGGGGAAAACAAGCAAATTTCACAGAGACAGAGGCCCTGGCTGGGAATCAACTTTTTTCCTCTCATCAACGTTATATCAAAAAGATATTGAATGAAATGTTGTTATTTGAGGACCTGCTGTACTCCATTAACAGAAACCTAGAGTGCTGACTACTGATCTACCTGCAAAACTAGAATATTATGTTCCATTTATGGGAGCTTGAAAAGTGACATTGACAGTTTAGAATCATGCAGAGGAGAGCAATAAGGGTAAACTGGAAACTAAAGAAGAAATAAAGAATGAGAAGTGTTCAACTGAGGAACTAAAGACTTGGCGAGGGTGTTATAATATGGCAACTATACTCAAATATTTTAACAATTGTTCCTTTAGAATGTTCTGTGAGGTTCCATTGGCTGAATGTTTTTTCCAAGATTACACTGTGATGATTCAGTGGCAGGTTGAGACTGGAACTCAGATTTCCTAAGTGCTGTTCCCTATAACATAGATTCCTACAGGAGGCCCGTCCTGGTGACAACTCACTTGAGCGTGGTGCTTTTGATTATAGCTTTTGGATCATTCATTCCTTACTGTGAATATATTGATTAGACTCTGTTCCAAAAGATAAAAAATATCAGAAGAGGCTAAGGTTAGAGATACATGTTCCCTCCCAGCTTCCACCAAGGGCTCTGCTTCTCTCCCACATACTATTCCCACCCACGCCCCACCCACAACAATACCTGATTTCTTCCACTCTAGTAATCTCAGCAGCCAATCAAGAGGAAATGAAACTGTCTAATTAAGAAGTGGTTTGGTTCTAAGTAAAAGAGCTCTAGAGTCTAGGATCAGGGGATCTAGATTTATACTCTTTCTCTTATGCCAACCAACTGGATGACTTTGGTCATAATATTTAATTTCTCTGAGTTTGTTTCTTCAAATGAAGAAATCTAAAAATATTTTAGGAGTCTAAAATTCTATGATATCAATTCAAGTAAATTAATATTTTTCAGGGGGTATTTGTACCTTCTAGGATTTCCCTATAGAAAACTCTGGTCACCCAGAGGTCCACAAGCTATCTACAGTCATGCAAATAGCTGTCCCGCCTTTCTCTTTTCTCTCCACTATGTGAGTCATCTTCCCTCTCCACCTGTCTAAATGTCACCCACCCTTCAAGTTCAGTGTGGAGTTCTCCTTTGATATTTAATAGCACTTGTTGCTATGCCTTGACTAATTAAATAAACCAGTGTCTTTTGGGGCAGGAAGAAAGTATGGATTGATTGCTCATCTTAAAAAATTGATTCATAGTGGTAGAATTTGAACAACCTGGCAGGCTGTTAAGGGAGTTACTTGAGAGGCCAAGACACACCTATATCCTCCTCAATCACATATATAAGATTGGCCTTGGAAGTTTCCTGTCTGGGCAAGAATGATAGAGCACCTTGTAGCACTCCCAGCACAGTGGGAAAACTATAGCCCTGTTTACCACATTACTATTCATTCCATGAATATTTATGGAGCACCAACTTGGTACCAGCCACTGTATTAAATGCTTTACGTGGATCATCTCATTTGACCTTCACAGTAATCCTATGAAGTAGTTACTATTATTGTTGCCTCTTTACAAATGAGGAAACAGAAGCCCAGAAGGTTTAAATTACTAGGCTGAGGTCACTAACTATGAGTAGTGAAGACAAGAGCCAAATCCAAGCTATCTGATGCTACACCTGAGCTCTTAGCCAGGACACCAGAGAGCTCCTTAAAGTACAATAGGCACAGACTTCTCCCTTTTGGAGTATAGAGCCCAGGCGGACAGACCCTTGGCTATTTGAATACAGCCAGATACTGTGGGGATAAGAACATAGGCCATGGACACACACAGCAGGGCCAAGGAAAGTCTACTGAGGAAAAAAAAAAAGATATCTATGTGGCATTTCCTAAAAAAAAGAGCTGAATGAGGCAGAAGCAGAATGTTCCGCAGACAGAAGACACAGCAGAAGCCCAGAAGCAAGTGGTAGAGAGAGCAGGGCTTATTTGTATAAATAAATGCAGTTGTGTAGGACTGTAGGATAGAGGGCAGTTTAAAAAATGAGGCCAGAGTGGCAGACTGGGGTCATTGTGTAAAGGGACTTGTATGCTGATAGAAGAAATGTGGACTTTTGCATGAGAATAGTGGGAGCCATTGAAAGATTTTAAGCAGGAAACGATATAGTAAGATTTGTGAATTAGCAAGAGTACTCTGTTATATAGAAAATGGATGTAGCAGCTCCCTCTCTTCTTCCTAACAGAACTACTGCCTTGTTCTGAGTGGCCATGTAGTTTAGGGTACTCTCCTGGGGGGGCTTCTAGAAAGGTTTCCTCATGCCTGAGTAAAGCTCAAGAGAAGAAATAAACTTTTCTATTTCCACACATTGCAGGTGCTAGATCTGACACCATAAATAGTCATGGTTCACTGATGTACTAGCTTGAGGATGAAGCTACCACATGGGGGAGTTTGAGACTAAGAGATGCAGAGTGAAGTCGTGCCAGAGCTCTTGAATGTGCCAGCTTGGGGCTGCCTTCTGCCATTGCTGCTACAGGGAAACCTAGAGAAAAGCCTCGCTGCCACCACACAAAAGCTCACTGTTGTCGATTGGCTGGGAATGCCCCCCTTGACATTCCAGATTTACTCTCCATCTTACTTCTCTATGTTGCAGGATTCATGAGGCTGACTTCTAAGGACTACATCAGCAGGTTTATCTTCCCTGTAGCTTCCATTTGGGCTGGGAAACAGGAGTATAAACAAGAGGTCAGAGAGATGAGGTCAGTGAAGCAAGAGTATTTATTCCTTTAGCTCCTCCAATTGGGGTCCCTGCAGAGGCTGCATCCCTTGTGCAGCTGTAAGCTCCTATAAAACAAGTCTTTCTCTGTCTGGAATTCTAGTAAGTGCTCTCTCAGGCCAGAAACAGGGGAATATTACCTTACTAGCCCTGGGCAACTACATACTCCCTCATGCTTTCCCTATTGGGAGCCCACACCTTTGAAAAGAATTCTTATATTAAGCTCTACTCAAAGTATCCCAATATGGGTGTGTCATCTTTCCCCTGCTAGGATCCTGACTATGTACATTCTTCACTGTTCCTCTGAGGCATTTGAGAAGCAGATGGCAAGACAAGACTATATATATGTGTAAGGAGCATTATAAAAATCTGACCCTGAGTGAAGGAGAATGTGAAGGAATGTTAGATAGAAGCCTTCTAGACTGCCATGCACTCTAAGGAAGTCTTGGCAAGGGTTCTGAAGAGTTCTCAAGCCAGTCAGCCATCAAGGAGTCTCGCACCTGCCATGGATGGGCCTGTCTTAGTACTCCTACTGTCCTTAGTCTATGGTGGGGAGCAGTCCATGAGAACCCTAACTTCAGTGGAAATATGACAACGAGTTTGAGAGCACAGCTACCTCCCCGTGGTTGGAGGTTGGTAAGGCACATTCTTGTGGCCAGCACACTTATCCGATGAACAATTTTAGTACCACCTTAAGGCTTATGTATTCCCCCAATCTTCTGCTACCAAGACTCTAATTTTTACCTTGTTGTATCTATTTCCCCCTCCAAAGTGTGACGTTAAAATTGAAAATGTGCTTTCTCAGCCAAATGCGGTACCAGATACCCTATGTGGGAAAGACTGGTCGAAGTCCCCCAAATTAACTTATAAATTTATAAGCATCAGCAGTCAGATAATTAGTCTGATAAACTCAAAACTTTATTTTGTCAACACACCATGCAGTTAATTTCCCAGGGCAAGCTCATGCTAATCATGTTCCAGACACTGATAACAGAAAAACATTCAGCATGTTGAGTTGCTCACTTTTATGAGAAACCACCTTTAGAAGAACCAAGACTATCTAAAGTCTCTAGGATCAATACATTACTTTCCTGCAAAAGCTAGATAATAATCAGGAGATGGCTTTTAAGTGTGACATCACCTCAGGGGAATTAGATAAATCCAAGGTTTACAAGCTAGCCTAGTGCATTACAGTCTCACACAGAGGTGGTCTTGCAAATAGGGTGTGAATTCTCAAAGCACAATGGCTACTACCCTCTAGATACATATACCCATTAAAAATGGTATTGCATACTCCAAATCTATTGGCCAAGTCTCCTCCCTTGGACAGGGTTTGAACAAACACTACTAACATTTATCTCTGTGTCTGTCTTTTTTTCTGTTTCCATAGTTGACCATTACTACCACCACTTCTCTTTACATTACCCCCCTCTCCCACTCCCAGCCAACCCAAGAGTGGTGGAAACCATCCTGTCTTTTTCTATTGACCTTTCACATCTAATTCAATATATATTGGTATTAGAGTTTAGTACCAAAAAGTCAGTATTATATCAACCATTTTCAAATTTGGGGGTTCTTAAATACCAATAATAGTCAAATATTTGAAAAGCTGCTTTCATTTTTCAGGGCTCTGAGCTAAAAAGAGCAGCCTCTGCGTATATTCCTTAATTCACTCAGTTTTCATCTCTGGCAAAAGGCAGCCTCTAACTACGTTTCCTTTTCCCATTAACTTTTCCCAGGGCTGTGGTTGATGAGAACTGTCTGGAAACTCTAGCCCTTTCTGATTCTTCACCTGCTTGAAGGAGAAACATATTTGACTGTATCCAAGCTACACAGTCCAGTTATTCTCCAGGCAAACTCCTGCCTCCAAGGAGCCTTCCCAGCCCTCCTGGCAAAGAGAAATCTTTTGTCTCAATTTGGAAAACGGCCCCAGCCATGATGCTAACCTTTCCTGAGGGATATGCAGATGGTAGAAATATACACCTTTTGGTCTTTGTCAGGTCACTGTCCTCTTCAGACTTGGCCCTCATAGTTCCTGACACCCTTTAACCACTTCTACTTCACTAGACTATGTTAATAATGTGAATCTAATTCTCCCATTCCACTTTGTAAGAAGTCAACAAAATGAGCCACTGACCCCATGCCCCACCATGATCTTTGTATGTTGATTACAAATCTATGTATACCAGCTGAAGGAGCATTTCCCAGTCCAGTTCTCTGCTTCCTCAGATCAAGAACCAAAAGAGAAAGCCACAACACTCATATGTTTCAGTCAAATGTGGACAGAGGAGGGACACATTTCTGGCTGGTTTTATCCTGAACAAACTCCGCAGCCATGAACAAACATTTAATCCTTCTAGAACACAGTTACAGTTTTAAAATGGTAATGGTGACATCTGGCCCCACTCACCTCCAAGAGCTCTTCAGAGGTTAAATATGGTAATGGATATGAAAGTGCTATAGGACATATAAAAGATATAAAGAGCTCTGCCAAAGTAAAGGGATGCATTTGATGTAGGTGATTAAAATAAAAAAATATGTAACCTGAAGGGGTGTTTGTGTTTGACCCAAGAAGGGGTTCTCAGCAGAGCTCAGATAAAAAAAAAACAATTCATTCCCACTTACGAACTCCATGGGTTCCCTCCAGCCTTGGGTAGTACAGAAATATCTTAAGAGCTTTGTGACTTCATCAGTTTTGGTCATCAAGTCCCTAGCATCTCCTGAGAAACTTAGGAGTTGACTGAAAAATGCTTTTAGTCATAGAAAAAGAGTGAGGAGAAGCATATTAGTTAAGATCCATGATTTCCAGAGATAGAAACTCATGTCTAAAAACGCAGTTAAGCTATAGGAATTTATGGAAGATGGATTCTCATAACTGTGGAAAGGTTAAAAGTGCAGCGGGACCTTGGGGACACCTGAATTGGGGTCTTGAGCTCTGCCGGTACTTTCTCTCCATCTCTCACCTGCCACTCTACACTTCATTCTCTTAAAGGCATTTCTTTAAAGAGATATGCAACATGGCCACTTTTGGGCGCCTGACCTCACATCTCACACCTTCACTTCCAATGTGGAGTCAACATCTCCTATTGGTTGCAGCTTCAAAGTTCTGTGAAGTTATTCTGATTGGTCTGCTTTGGCTCAGATAGTCACTCCTGGACCAGCCAACAATGACTGGAGGACAAAGTACCACAATTGGCCAAATTGGAATTGAAAATTCAGACAGTGTCTCATCCCTGTACCAGTGGCTGGAAGCCTACCTAATGGTGCCTAATGGTAGGAGTCAGCCTTAGTAGTCCCAACCTGGCCACATGGGGCAACTCTGTGATCTAAGGTCACTTCCAGAAAGCAGAGATCATTGGATATTGAGCAGGCAGTTTAATTGCAGAGGATGAAGGGAAGCTGCTGTAAAATGTCTCTGTGTTTGTTCTTTTTGTCTAAACTGGAGTCATACTTGTCTGAGAAGCACAGAGAATGAATGCTGATTCTATCAACACACTTGACCATGCCATGCTCAGAAGGGATAAAAACTTTGGGGGCCTCGTTTGGTTCTGTTAGATCCATATAGGCTCAACAGCTAAAAACATGTGAGGCAGGCAGAGAGAGAGGACAAAAACCTTTCCAGATATTTGCCATGATGATACAGATGTTGTAATTCTTCTTGTCCCACCTCCTAAGCATTTCAAGTAATAGTTCAAACCACCAGCTTTATATTAACTGATTTCCATTACAACGAATTACTATTCTTTCTCTTTTCCCCTTTCTCTTTTACTTACACATGATATGGAAAGGGCAGTGAATGTCAATATATTATCATACTACGAGTAGAGACTTGCATGAACAGGAAAAAATGTGTCTCATTAACTATGATCAGACACTAGAAAAAAAAGAAACAAATATATACATGAAGAGGTTGATCTCCCCCAACATCGAGATACAAATTAAACTTAATTCTCCCAAAAGAGAGTAAAGCAAATACAATTTATTTTAAAAATGCAATCAATTATACACCAAGCACTTTGGAATTATATATATATATATATATATATATATATATATATATATATATATATATATATATATTTTTTTTTTTTTTTAATCCTCCAGTACCTTTTAGAAAAACTCTGTGTTTCAGGTACAGGAACTTCACAGAAAAATTTCCCAGAAAACCTCAGTAAACCTAGAGTTATGTGAAAAATCTCCATTTTAATCAAAAGTAGAAAATATGTCTTTTTTACACTGGAGAACTGAAAACACCAACAGAGTCTGTATGAGCAATCTCAACAAAAAGAGTTATACATGACAAGTCACCAATCCTAAAATAAAATAAAAAAAAAAGTAAAGAAAGAAGAGAAGGCCTTTTGTTTTGTTTTTAATATACTAACTTTTTACTTTCCTTATATGACATTGCAAGCCTATATTTGGGCAATTTCCGAGAGACATGAAATGTTGGGGTGGATTTATACTCTCTTCAATGAGTTCTGTGATCACTGAAAGAAAAAGTTTATATATAAAATCATCCTCATCCTAAAATAATAAAAAAAGACTGAGTCATGAACTATGCAATCATGCTCAGGAGTACTTGCTTAGTAACTGTAATATGTTGAATGGTGCATTCTCGCCATGAAAAAGATATGTCCACATCCTAATTCTCAAAACCATAAATGTGACCTTATTTAGAAAATTGGTTTTTGAAAATATAATTAATTTCAGGATCTTGAGATAAGGAGATTGTGCTTGATTATCCAAGTGGGTCCCAGGTCCAGTGATAAGTATCTTTGGAAGAGACACACAGAAGAGGAAGAGATGTGACCATGGAGGCAGAGGTTGGAATGATGTAACCATCAGAAGTTTGAAAAAACAAGAACAGAATCTCTCCTCTAGAACCTCTGGAGGGAGTATGGCCCTACTAACACCTTGATTTTAGACTTCTGGCCTCCCAAACTGTGACAGTATAAATTTTTACTCTTTCAAGCTACCAAGTTTATTGTAGTTTGTTATGCCTACCCCAGGGAATGGATACAGTAACCCATCCACATTATAAAGCCAGGAGATATAAAGAAAAACAGCCATTCCAGAGAACATACCCACTGCTAGCTAAGCCCTATACTCACCCTTGTTAAGTTAGGTAATCACAGTACATTTCCCCTCGGCTGTTGGTGGATTGAAGGAGATGAGGCAGGTAAAGTGCTTAGCACTTTAAGTTTTAGCTGTTACTCTTTCTAAATTTACTTCAGGTATGCTCTGTGCCTTGATTCTTGAGAATGAATTAGGAATTCCAGAAAGCAATTTGTCTAGGAATTTCTCACAGGTGTGAGGAGGCTTGAACAATTTTGCAGAGCAATGCTCCTTACAGGTGTTTTTAAAAGATCATCAAGAGAACCCTTTTTCCTCTAGAATCCATGTCCTTCAACGGAGAGAATTTCTTTAGGGAGGTAACTTCTCTTTATGGTCAACCTTCATGTGGAGAGAGGGTGGGCAGGAACAATTGCAGCCAAGTGAGTTGCATGTTTTTCTTAGCTCAAGAAGGAAGGAAAGTATGAAGGGAAAGAGGGAGGCAGTGAGGAATGGAGGGAGGGAGGACATACAATATATTAAATACTTTCACATAGCTCATTTGTTCTTCACAATAGCGTATTTAATTTTCACAAAATTTTGATAGTATTATGTTTCATCATAACTTTTTTTTGTAAATTATGTAAATGATAATTTAAATAAACATTCATTTAACTACTATTTGACAGGAGACTGCTGTTGTTTATCAGGCATTGTACTAAATCCCAGGTACACAGTGGAACAAGGTATGGTTTCTTCTCCCAAGGTGCTTTTAGTCTGTTGGTGAAAGAAAACCTATAAACAGGTAAACAACATATAATTAGAACTCATGATGCATTCTCTGATGGACACAATGATACCCTAATTGAGAAATAAAAAGATGATGTGGATAGGATGGTTGAGGAAAACCTGAAAGATGAAATGGACCTGATCATGCAAAGAATGGGGCAAGGATATATGTTAGAGTGATGATGGGAACAAAAGAGAGCCTCTTGGCTGAGAGCTGGCACATCCAAAGGTCCTGAGGCATGAGGTAGGTGTTAAAGCCTGAGAACTCCAGATACTGGGGACTAATGTGGCTGTGATGCAGTGAGTGAGGGGCAGGTGGAAAGAAATGATACAGCAGAGGCAAGCACCAGATCCTACAGCGTTTTGGCGGTCCTGGTAAGAAGTTTGAATTTTATTCAAAAGAAATTAAATGCAATGAAAGATATAGCAGGGGAGTGATCTTTTATGTATACTGTATACAGATACCTGATGTAAGTTGTTAAAAGTACACTCTGGATGTTGTGGGGAAGACAGACTTGGAGGGAAACAGGAGTATAAGAGAGGAGACCTGTCGGATTCCAGGCAAATGATGACAGTGGCTTTGGCATGGTAGGTGACAATCAAGAGGCAGAAGAGTGGATGGATTCCAAGGGTACATAAGAAGTTTATTTGGCTGGACTGATGGAAAGGCTGTTTGAATGAGCTGAGAATCAAGGATGGGAGTTTCTTAGCTGGCAGGAAATATATGTAGTACTCATGTCTGCATCCCCAAAGCTAATTTGGTGGCCTAGGGACATGAAAGGATCCAATAAATGGTAAACTTAAGTAAACTGGATGTGTTTCTATGAATCCTAGAGATTTTCAGTCCTCACCAGGCTCTTGTTATGACAGTCTCCTCTTGTTGGACTCACCCACAAACGAGTACCTCAGGCATAGTTTCTGGATGTATTTAATGGCCCTGCTATTCTCTGGGAGAGACAGATGTTGCCTGGAGCACTAAATACCACACAGTCAAAGGGACTTAGATGAAACAGAGAGTAGCTGGAGAAATGCCACCGAATGATGAAGAATTTGAGTATCATATTATGTGGTAACTAATCTCAAATGCTTAAAGCACTTAGAGTTGCTTTTAAAATGAGCCTACTCCCATCTGACTCTGAGCACTGTAGTTTTGCCTCTCATAGACTCAGCCCTACACATCCCTGGTGCCCAGTCAGAGCCTGACATGACTCTTAAACCCGTGAGAATTCTAGATCCATGAGCTCTTTTTAAATTAGTAGGGCTTAGTATCTCCTTTTTTCCTCCAGAAACATCTGCTTTTCATGGTCTAAGGGAGATAGACTGATGCCACTTGCCAACTTTTCAAAGAATAATAAAACCTTTCTTTTGTCCCTTAGAGCCAAATGCTTAAATTTCAAGGTAGAGACCTTACTTTTCTCTTAAGAAAAAATTAGTTTACATTTTAAGTCCTATCTCCCTTTCTCTAGAGGGAAGAAGGGGTAGATGTTCCAGCTCCTATATAAGCTTTGAGATTCATGATTTCATAACCCTGTTCCTGTGGTATAGATGCCCCTCCCCCAACATGGGCAGGGTTCATTCACCTTACTCACCATCTCAGTCCAAGGGGGAGAGGGGGAAAAGTGCACTTCTGCTGAGATATTCTGTAACTAAATAATCTGTTCGATTCTGACCTAGAAGCATCATGTTTACTGTCAGCTTTAAATAAAATATAGATATTAAAAATTTTGTGAACAGAGATTAGGTCATAAAAGGCACTGAGGGTCCTCCTCCTCCTCCTCCTCTTCCTCTCTCTCTCTCTCTCTCATCACTCATTTCAGTAGAATCCAGGGCCATATTAGAGATGCTCTAATGAGAGCAGGTTCACACGGCAAAGAGGACTCTTGCCATCAGCCATGTGAGGGACCTTAGAAGTAGATTCCTTAGCCCCAGTCAAACCTGATGCCTCAACTGAAATCTTGACTACAACCTTATAAGAAACTTTATGGGTGACCCAGAATCACCTATAAAGTTGCTTCCAAATTCCTGAGCTACAGAAACTGTGAGATAATAAATGTTTAATTTTTTAAGCCACCATGTTTTGGGGTGTTTTGTTATATAACAAAAGAGAATGAATACAGTTAGCCAGAGTTGTTTTCTGTTGCTTACTACTGAAAAACTCTGATTATTACTGGGTATAAGATAGTTGGTACAGTACCATGAAAGTACTCAATACATGGTATCAATTAGTATTATGTTATTAAAAGATTAAATCTATTTATTCTATCTCACTCCAGAGGGCAGACCTAGAACTAATGGGAGGAAGTTATAGGGAGGTAGAATTCAGTTCAATGAAGGAAAATAATAATTCCAGTATCCAAAACTGGAAACAATGGAGATATTTACCTATGCAACTAATGAATTCTCGTTGCTTGAAAGGATTCAAGCAGAGAAGAAAATTATGTATGCAGTAGAAAAATTCTTGCATTGGTAGGGAAGTTGAACTAACCAACCTTTGGGTACCCTCCCAGCTTTAAGATTTTGTCATTCAACAATTCAAAATGGCTTAAGGATGCTTGCTTAGTGTCATCATATCCAGCCTCTCCCATTTCTTGGGGCAACCAGCCCAAATATGACATCAGCTGAGGAGGTCATTAAGGGAAGGAAAAATAGATCAGGAGGATTTATGAGAAACATACCAAAGCACCAAGCCAAAATCTGATTTCTACATCAAGTGTGACAGTCCTGAAAAACCAAGCTTCCAACAAGTAAGAAGTTAAAAAAAATAATCTTCGGATAAAGAGAAGTAATGAAACTGACCAAATAACAGGGTAACATGAAATTTACAGAGAAACTGAAAACAAACAAAAGAATTTTTGAAATAGGCCATTGCGTTCTGGCAAGCCAGTTCTTGTAGATGATAGGAAAGGCAGCCGGGAGTCTCAGAATGGTACAGTTGGGGAATGAATAAAGCAAGAGCCAGAACCTTGGCTGCTGCTATGGCCAAATATCTCTGGATTGTACAGGGTTTAAAGAAATGATTATGGCAAGATTTCATGAATGCAATAATTAAAGCTGAGATAGATCATCCCAAATCTGAAAACTGTGAGCAAACTCGATTCCCTCCAGAAAATAAGAAAATGCTGACTGCCTGGATATCTCAATCAAAAACCCAAACTACATGATGGGAGTTGAGCCAACAGCCTAGCAATTATCAGCAGAGACCATTGACTAGAACCAGGAGGGAATCATAACCCAATTCCACTGTTCAAGTTACTGGGGAAGGAAATTCCTACTACAAAACCCACAAAAAGATTAAAAAAAAAAATTAACTGTCATGCAGACTTTAAAAATGAAACCAAGGATTTCATTGCTCAATATCACAGAAGACTGTGGAGGCTCTAAATAATGTCCTTGCAGCTGAGACACCTGAAGCCTCAGATGTCAAGAGGCTGGGAGAACTTAGGAAAATAAGACCAGGTGAGACCTGTCTAATATGGGCAAACATCTCCAAACTGAGGCAGAGGTCACATTTTTTCATCCTCCCTGAAGCCCTCTCTAGTCATCGTGGCCTTGCTGTGAACTTTAGATTGTAAGTTATTAAGATATTGAAGGGTTCCCAAAGGAGGAGAAAATTATAAAAAAGACACCTAAATGTGAAAAGGAGGTTTAACCTGTAAAAACTGTTGTGAGTTTACAACTTTAACTTGGAATTGCAATATCACATATAAAAAGACCCAAAACAAAAGACATCAAAAACACTCAGCATCTCCAAGCAATGCAGATTTAAAGTAGGAAGAAATTGCCCTATGCTGTGGAGAAGAAACACTCCCATGAGTTCTATGGGTTATGAAATCACACAGGTTTCGGTTGGAATCCTATTTTCATATTTGTTAGCATGTGACACAAATAAGAGACATAACTTCTATTTTTAGTCTTCTACCCTATAAAATAAGATTAAAATAAAGATCAAATGGATTAAAAGTAAATCACTTAACAAAATACTTTGTAAGCAGTCGAGTCTCATTAAGAAATAGTGATTAAATGAAAAACAAAAAAAGCAACAGCTATTGTTGTAACTACAAAGGTACAATACAAAGGCTTCAAGCTCAGTGGGGGAAATGAGGGACAACCAACCCTTTATTACTCATCCCTTACAATGGGAAGATAGTTGCTGACTCACTCCACAGCCCTCACTGACTGCATGACTCATAGGCTTAAGAAGTAGATACCAGCATTTTAAAGACTGATATTTAAAGAGCATTTTCTCCCTCTCGTGATTCTCTTTGTTTGAGGCTTTAATAATGTCTTGATTCTTAAAATCCTGGAAGGGAAGAAAATTAGTAAGTAGTATTCTGGTTTATAATTGTGTGTAAGATAATAATTTGCCACCTCAAGGGAAATTCTATGATTATGGATGTCCATATAGGAGCCATTGCTTAAAGCCAGCTCCTTGTTGTAGTAACAATTTTGCAGAATGGTTAAGCCAACAGTTTGACTGGTTTCTGACACTAATTGGCTAATTAGCTTGTTAATCCATTTATTCATTAAATAAATATTGATGAGTGCTTTCTATGTGCTATGCACTGTTCTAGGTTGTAACGATGTCTGTAAAGAAAAATAATGCCGAGGATGGAGATAAACAGTGATAGAGAGGGGCCAATGGAGTGTGCTATTTTTAATAAGGTACCCTTTGTACTGAGCAGAGAACTACAAGAGTGAGGGAGTAAGGCATAAGAATATCTGAGAAGAAGTCTTCAAAATAAAAGAAAAAGCATGTGCTAAGGCTCTGAGATGAATGTGCAGGGCATCTTTCAGCAAAAAAGCCAGAGTGACTGAAGTAGCATGAGCAATGGGGTGAATGAGATGGTAAGGGAGATATTTTTATTCAAATGATCTGAGAAGTCACCAATGGGTTTTAGCTGGAGTGACGGGAGCTGACACTGATTAATTGCATCACTCTAAGTATTATGAATAGAGAAGGGGGCATAAGGGCAATTGTAGCAGAGGGGCAGTCATCCAGACAAGAGATAATGGTGGTTTTGGACTAGAATAGTAGTAGGAAAAGTGATGAAATGTGGTCAAGTTCTGGCCATATTTTGAAGGTAGAGACACTGGGGTTTGCTAATTGATTTGATCTGGGTTATGAGAGAGAGAACTCAAGGACAATTCCAAGGTTTCACTCTGGGCAGCCGTGATGGTTTATTGTATGTCAACTTGGCTAGGTCCCAGGCTGCCCAGACATTTGGTCAAACATTATTCTGGATGTGTCTGTAAGGGCGTCTGGAGAGTATTCACATTTGAATCAATACACTAAATAAAGCAATTTGCTCTTCCTAATGTGTGGGGGCCTCATCCAATCAGCTGGAGGCCTGAAGAGAACACAAATTCTGACCCCATCTTGAGAAAGAGAGGGCCTCCTCTTGCTAAAGTACTTGAAAGGAGCCTTTAATTTTTCCAGTGACCCCCTTGCTAATCTTTGAGTTGCCTCACTGTCTTCTATTGGCTTCTCAGTTCTTTTATCACATGGATAACCAACCCGAGTTACATCTCCTCCATTTCAAATCCTTAGTGGTTTGTGTTTCTCTGGTGGGACGATGACTGTTGGAGCTTGGAAGGGCCTCAGCCAAGAGTTCCATAAAATGTGAGGATTAAGCTACAGCTCCCTGGAGTGTCCCAGGTTGGTGATGACATCTAAGACAACAATTCTGAATCCTGGTTGCACGTAAGAATCACCTTGGGAGTTAAAAAAAAAAAAAAAAGATGTCTGATTTAATTGAATCTTCAGGGTTCTTGATTCAGAGGGTGTGTGTGTGTGTGTGTGTGTGTGTGTGTGTGTGTTATAAAAATCAAAAAAATTTTTTACATTTGTATTGCTGTGGAGCCTTAGAAAACCAATGTGGACCAAATATCAGAGGTACATCCAGTAACGATTTTTTACCTAATTTATTTATTGAGTTATAATGTATACAACAATAAAATGTATGAATATAAAATGTATAGTTTGGTGAATTTGGACAAATGCATACAGTTGTGACCCATATTCCCACACTTCTATACAAATATAGAACATGTCTTTTACCCTAGAAAATTTCCTCACGCCTTTACTCAGTTAAGCCCAGAATCCTCAAAAAATCACTGTTTTGATTTCTATCAACGTAGACTAGTTTTGTCTGTTTAGGACTTTAAACAGAAATATACAGTATGTACAGTTTTGTGTCTTGCATCTTCTATTCATCATGTTTTATGACTCATCGATGTCGCATGTATCAATAATTTATTCTTTTTTAATGCTGAAGAATATTTCACTGTATGAATAAACTGCAATTGCATCTTCATTCTCCTGTTGACGGCCATTAGTAGTTTCCAGATTGGGGCCATTATACATGAGGCTGCTTCATAAGTTTAACTTTCTAACAAACTTAATTCATAATCATGCTGGGTTTTTCATAAAGGCCTTTGTCATACTGCCAAATTTTTCTTTCATTCATAGTTTTCTGAGAGTTTCTACAATGAATGGGTGTTGAATTTTATCATATGCGTATTCTGTATTTATTAAGATTATCACATTTCCTTTATTCTGTTAACACAGACAATTATATTGATTAGTTTTTAAATGTTGAAACAATCTTGCATTCCTAGAATAAACCCACTTGGTCAAGATATATTATTTTCTATACTACTGAATTTTATTTACTAATGTTTTGTTAAAGATTTTTGTATCTCCATATATAAAGAAAATGGGTGTATAATTTTTATTTCCTGTGATGTCCTCATCTTATTTTTGCATCAGGGTTATGTTAGCCTTATAAAATGAGTTGTAAAGTATTTACCTTTTTTTTTTTATTTTCTGAAAGTTTGTATACAATAGATACTACTTCCTTAAATGTTTGATAGATTTACCAGTGGAGCAAACCTGGCCTAGAATTTTCTTATTAGGAAGGTTTTAACTATAAATTTTGTTTTCTTAAAAGATTTTCTGTTTTTTGTGTGTCAATATTGATATCTTTCAAGGCATTTATTGTTTTCATCTAAGTTGTCACATTCATTTGCATAACATTTTTCTATGACCTTATCCTTTTACTGTCTGAAGTATATGAATTGATGTTCCCTCTTTCATTCTTGGTATTGGTAATTTGTGGAGTTTTTTCTTGATCAGTCTTTTGAGGGATACAGTAATTTCGTGAATCTTTTTAAAGAAACAACTTCTATTTTCTCTACTGTTTATCTTATCTATTTTATTGTTCTTTGCTCTTTATGATTTCTGCTCTTACTTTTTCTCTCCTAATTACTTTGGGTTTAATTTGCTCTTTTTCCCCCTAGTTTTTTAATGCATGAGCTTATGTCACTAATTTTAAAATGACATTTCTTCTTTTCAAATAAAGCATTTAAAACTATAAGTTTCTTTCTAGTCATCACTCTAGCTGTATTCTACACATTTTGATATGTTGTGTTTTCATTATAATTTAGCTTGAAATAGCTAAAATTTTTTTGTGTGGTTTCTTTTTTGACCCATAGGTTATTTAGAACTGTGTTGCTTAATTTCTAAAGATTTAGAAATTTTTCAGATATCTTTTTTGTTATTAATTTGTAAATTAATTCTATGTGATCAGAGAACTAAATTTGTATAATTTAAATCCCTCGAAATTTATAGAACCTTGTTTAATGGCTCAACAAATGCTGTATCTTAGTGTGTGTTTCATGTACACTTGTCAAAATGTGTATTTTGCAGTTGTTGAGCATAGTGTTCTATAAATGTCAAATAGTATAGTGCTGTTCAAATCTTTTAGATCTTTCCTGAATTTATATTTTGTTTATATAGATCTTCTATCAAGCACTGAAAGAAAGGTGTTAAAACTTCTAATCGTGATTGTAGATTTGTCTGCTGAGTCCTTTAGTTCTATCAGTTTTTGCTTCATGTATTTTGAGGCTTTGTTATTAGGTATATACATTTAGAATTATACATTCCTTATAAAATGACCCCGTTATGAAATGTTCCTGTTTATCTCTGGTAATATTCTTTGCCCTGAAATCTACTGTTTCTGATATTAATATAGTCATTCTAGCTTTCCTATAATGAGTATTTACATTGCACATCTTTTATCATAATTCTACTTCTGACCAATCTGTACCTTTATGTTTAAAGTGTTTCTCTTAGAAACAACATATAGTTGTCTTACTTTAATCCAACTTGACAATCCCTGCTTTTTTATTATGGTGTTTACTTCATTTGGATTTAATGTAATGATTGATACCATTGAATTTAACTATCACTTTGATGATTGTGTTCCATTTGATGCATCTGTCTTTTATTCTGTTATTCCTTTCATTTTGCCTCCATTTGGGTTAAACAAGTGTTTCTTAGTATTCCTTTTTTTTTTTTTTTTTTTTTTGCCTCTATTGGCTTTAGCTATATCTTTATTTTCTTTCTTTACTTTAAGTCCAAAATTATTTTCAGTATTTATTTTTAAAATTTATTTATTTTAATTAGTTTCAAGTATACAGTACATTGGTTAGACATTTATATAGTTAGTAAAACAATCCCCCCAATTGCTCTCTTCATTTCTGACTGATTCCCTTTTATAATTTCCATTTCCATCTTTATGTTTTTGATCTCTTTGTTGAAGTTCTCACTGAATTTATCTATGCTTCCCAAAAGTTCATTGAGCATCTTTATAACCAGTGGTTTGAACTCTGAATCTGTTAGATTACTTAATTCCATTACATCTGGATCTCTGGTCTATTCTCTCAGATGGTTTCTGCTTCTTTGTCTTCTCATTTTGGCTGCGTTTCTGTGTCCATTTCTATGTTCTAAGCAAAGCTCCTAAGTCTCCCAGTCTTATTAGTGTGGCTTTGTGAAGTAGGTGTCCAGTGGCACAGTCTTGAGAGGGGACCAGCTGCAGGCCAAATTTAGCCCAAGGCATTATACCTCTGGGGCCACCTCTTGAGATTCAACAAGTAATCCACAGATGCTGTGCTTTTAGTTTCCTCAAAAGGCCACGCCAGAAACTGAGGCCAGCTGCTTCCCCCAGTGTGATTCTCAGCAGGCAGCACCTGACTCGCTGAGGATATACTTGGATGTGGCTTGGGTGGGTCTGCAAGTTGGGGTAGGCAGGGTTTTAGGGAATCCTCTGGATGGAGTGACCTCTGTTATCTAGTTTGATGACCTCACATCTATGGCGGCGCTGAGTCTAGGCACTGGGAGGGGAAAGGTGGCCCTAAACAGGGAACAATGGATGCTGCAGGCACTTCTTTACAGAGTGAGTCTCACCTTGGCCCTCACTCCAACAAGGTCTCCCTGTAAGTCCCTGGTGCCCCCTGCACACAGCCAAATTGTCACCAGTGCTCAAAGTGAACAGGTCCATCACCATCAAAATCTGCTCACGGACACGGCCCCTTTAAGGGCGTCTGTTGCTGCTGCAACCTCCATCTCACTCAGCTGCTGGAGACTGTGCAGCCCCATGTCCTCAGCCCATCCTACCTTCTGCTGTTGCAGGGTGATTTCTTGGATTTTTCCCTAGTTGTTCGGCTTGTTCATCAAGATCCCAGGCAATTTTTCCTTGCTGCTGGTCCTTGTTTCGGTCACAACCTTAATTTGGTCACCAGAGGGATGACCAGAGCCTCTATCCTCTACACTACCACTTTTTTTTTTATATTTTATTTTTTAGAGGAACTACAATATATGATATTAATTTATTATAGTTCTACTATGAATTATACCACCTTACAAATATACAGTATATTTATGCACTATACTTCCCTTCACTTCCTCCTAGCCTTTCTGCTATTATTATCATGTATTTTACTTCTATATATGTTATAAACTCCCTCAATACATTATTATTTCTACTTTAAATAATCAATTGTTTCTTAAATAAATTAATAAACAGAAAATGTATCTTCTATATTCATGTATATATTTACTATTTTGAGTGCTTTCATTCCTTCATGTAGATTCAACTTTCTGACTGTAATTATTTCATTTCAGTCTGGTGGACTTCTGTTTGCATTTCCTGTACTGCAATCTATTACAATAAATTTTTTCAGCATTCTTCTATATAGAATTATCTTTATTTTTACTTCTTTTTTTAAAGGATATTTTTGCTGGGTATACAACTATAGGTTGATAGAGTTTTAATTTTACCCCTCCTTTCAGCCCTTTAAATGTTGTTTCACTGTATTCTGGTTTGCATTAATTTTGATGAGGTTAGTTCTTATTCTAATTATTATTCCCATATAGGTTATATTTCCCCCCTTTAAGAAATTTTCAGCAATTGTACTATGACATGACTATAATTTTCTGTGTGTTCATCTTACTTGGAATTTATTGAGATTTTTAAGGCATTCAGGTTATTATTTTTCATCAAATTTAAAAAAAATAGTTATTAATTCTTCAAACAGTTCTTTTTCTGCCTCAGTCTTTCCTTTCTCTTCTTCTAGGACTACAATTACAAATATGTTAGACTGCTTGATATGGTCCTTCAGATTGCTAATACTGTGCTTACTTTAAAATTTTTTTTTAATTTTTAGATAATTTCTTTTGACCTGTTTTCAAGTTACTGAACTTTTCTTCTGCAATGTGAAATCTTTAAAACCCATCCAGTGATTTTTTTAAAATTTCATATATTGTATTTTTCACTCTGAGAATTTATATTTGTTTCTTTTTATGATTTCCATCTCCTTCCTTTTATTCATCTCCTGTTCACACATAATGTCCATATATTCTGTTATATCCTTAAATATATTTATAAAAGTTGTTTTGAAGTCCTAACCCTTTACTCCCAAGATCTCTGTCAACTCTGAAGCTGTTTTTATTGACTATTCTTTTTTCCTGAATGTATAACATGTTTTCCTGCTTCTTTCATATGCATAGGAATTTTTTACTGTATGCTTGACTTTTGGGAGGCTATTTGGTTGAGAGTCTTCCTTTAATAAAGTTGAGTTTTGTTTTGGCTGGCAGTTAATTTATTTGCAGCTTAGGTTTTGTCAAGGTTTGGTTTTAGGCTTTCTTAGGGCAGGTATAAAGTTGTTCTTACTCTAGGGCTAGAGTACCTCTACTTCTGACATTTGGTTATTCTGGAGTCTCAACTAATTGTTGTGGATTTTTAGTGAAATCTTTACTCTCTGATTTATCAGAACTGTAATGTGCTAGAATTCTTATTTGGCTGCCACCTCTGTCAGACTTCTTGGAGCCTCACCCTGAACATGTGTAGCTTAGTACCCAGTCAAGAGTCAAAGAGCTTGCTATTCATAATTTTGGGACTCTTTCCTTTCAGGTGCCCTACCTGAAAATTCCAACAGCCTCAACATCCCAGAATTCTAATCTATCTTTTTTTCTACATAGAAAAACCACTGCATATGTTTGGGCTCTACTTCCCTGTGCCTTGATGTGCAAAATGGCCCCCGGCAGATTTTTTTTCACATAATATTGAATTTTTCATAGGAATGAATGAGAAGTTCACCTTCAAGGATTATGCTACTCTATTGCCTGTTGCCTAATGCCCACATACCACTTCTTCAGACATTTTGTCCAGCATCATGTTTGTTTTAAGTGAAAAGGCAATTTGATACCTACTTTTCCATCAGAGCTGGAATTGGAGGTTGTGTCCAGTAAGTTTTTGCTCTGCTATCAGACTTTAGGAATTTACAAGTCCCTAGGGAAGGAAAGGTTGAAAGGACAAAAGAAAAATCTCCTAATATTTAGGCCCTAAAATTTTAATACTAAAAGAAATTAAGAACAACAATTAGTTTCCAAAGAATAAGTTTGAATTTGCATGTAAGTAACATTTTTGCACAAAAAGTCAAGAAAATACCTATTGTCTATGTCAAAGAATAGGAGGATGGTTTGTTGCTAGATAATATGAAGGAGGTAAAGTCCCTTTAGCCTGCTTAGAAACATGACTACTAACACTTGTTTTTTAACAATATGGTAGGCTGGAGGTTGAAGTGAAATTACAATTGATTTTTAAAATAATAAGGCAATGTGGGGTTCTTTTTGTACATAGAGCCTAGGGTGTAAATTTCTTCTAAAAAAAACAAACCCTAAATTCAATGACTTACTTAAACTATGGAAACTTAACTAAAGTGCTCCTGAAAACTCTTTAAAAAATCAAACTAGCAATAGTTAAGAAGAGGGGTCCTTTTCAATGTAAAACTGTGAACTATAAAAGCTGAAGGAATTACAATGTCTCTCGTGTAGTTAGAGTAATGAAGAGATAGAAGTGAGAAAAACTTTCCTTTATGATGCATATTATCCATCTTCAATAATTATCTTGCTCATAATTGCAACAAAGTACATTTCATAAGCTATTAGCTAACGCATACCTTTATAATTCATAAAAGAGAGTTGAAGTTTTCATCTTTAAAGAAGAAAAAGTCTGTTTGAAGGCATTTAGCCTTGATCGTAAGCGTTTGAGCTTCTTGAGAACAAAGAAATATACTCTGGCTTATATCAGCAATAAAAAGAAGAAGAGGAAGAAGAATTAAAGAGCTAACAGTCACCAAAGAAAGCCAAGAGATGAAGGATTGAAAGCTGGCAGCAGGTACAATGGCCCACCTGTACTGCAGAGCTGCTCCAGTGAAGCCATCAGAGGCCACTCCACTGGGGCTGCCACCGTAACCAGGCACTGAATATACCACCAGATTCTCTAAGACTGCAGGTTTAACAAACTGGATGTCTTTGCCTTCATCCTTGCCAAGCAGATTCTATACAGGCCTTGCCTCTCGTCATAACCAGCTTTCAAATTCAGAACAGACGTGTCTGATTGGTGGATCTAGATTCCATGGTTGTATTCTTGCTACATAGGAGGTTTGGAAAGTGAGGTTCTGGCTTCTAAACTAGAGAGAACTGCATTCAAAAGATGAAAAATTACCCTAAACACAGGCAAATTTCAACCATAGCTGCTAAGCATAAGCCAACAAATGAAAGAATAAATAAATAAAGGAAGATAGGAGGAAACTTAAAATTATTCAAATCAATTCCTTCATTTTACAAATTTGAGGGAATAAAGACACATAGAATGGAAGCGAGTTACTCCAAACGGACTCCTTCTCACTCTAGACCAGGCCCTTTCCAACTAGCAGGGATGATGAGTACCTTGGGCATGACTTTCACTTCCACAGAAGACATTTTTAACTGACTAAGATATTCATTCTAGCTGAACCCAGATTTGGCCTCGCAGTCTTTCTCAACACAGTCCACTGAGCAGCTACAACTACAACTGGCTCAAGAAATGAAAACTATTTTCTATCCTTGTACTGAACCAGGCTGATATTCACTCAATAAATTCTTGAATGAGTTAATGAATAGACCAAGGTCTAGAATAAATGACACCCATGGAGTCCACAAAAGATCTTTTAGGTTATTTGTTAGACTATCTCTTTAAGAATTAATGTTTATTATACCCAGTTGTCTCTATTTTGGTTACCTGCACAAATTCATAATTTATTTACAGCAGTCAATAAACATCAGGCTTCATCTCTTTGTCCTGCCAATAATAGCACCAATCTCCTCATTCATTCAGATGAAGATTTTTCTTTCTTTGCTATTGTCAAGTGTCAGAGTGGGTGGGATTATGGCTTGAGAGGTGTTTCTCCCTGACATGGGAGGCAATAATGGCAAAGATGCTACTATACTCCTGTCATTTCTCTTTGGAAGTGGGTTGATGTCAAACCAACTCTCAGTTTAAAGTAAACTGATCATTTACTTTAAATAGCTCATTGCCAACAGTTTAAAATTGAGCTATTTAAAGTAAATGATCAGTTTCTGACATTCCTAGGAAGATACAGCAACATCTGGCCCTCTTTCCTTCATGGCAGTATTTCTTTGGATAAGAATAGTTGCTAGTTGCTCCCTTCTCTGTGTCCTGGGCAGGGTGCTCAGTACTCCACATCTTGTTCTCGCCTCCAGGTGGAGGAGAGGACTGCCTGTTTTGTCTTGGCTCAGGCCTGTTTTACTATTTACATTACCTGCCTGCCCTGCCTTTTGCTTGTGACATCTGACTGAGAACCACAATAGTCTTCTGCAAAGGTTTAAAAGGCTGAGAGAGGAAGAGGTTATTCTTTATTACAGATAAAGAACTAGCATCAGTGTGGGATGGACGGGTTGCTGGCGAAAGCAGGGCAGCATTCTAGGAACATGGAGTTTAGCTCAGTGTTAGAATGAATTTTAGGTACTTGACTTCTCACCCCTGAAATTGTCACAGAAAGTGTTTGGACAGTCAGGTGCCCAATTGTCAGGAAAAACAAAGAAGGGATATCATCTCCTTTAAGGAATTCTTCAATGCTCAGATTTAAAAATACTTTTTTAATGGATAACATAGTCACATAATTCATTAGGTATGAAAAGGTGCATAGTAGAAAGTCAATCTCCACTTCTGTCTTTCATGTCTCAGCTCCCCTCTGAAAGGCAACCATTATTCCTTTCTTATGTGTCTTTCCAGAGGTGTCCTATGCCTATACACACATATTTTTTTATATATATAAGAGAAGATGACAGACAGAGAGCAGCGTTGCAAATAGACTCAGGTTTACCAATACACAATGCCACCAGTCCTCTCCTGGAAACCTTCAGAAGCACAAATCCACTCATGTTAGTCTCCTACCTAAAATACTCCTCTGGTTTCCTCTTGTTTGTAGCATATAAGACGAACATAATTCTGGCTTACAAGGCCCTGTGTGATCTGGCTGCTGCCTCCCTCTCGGTTGTCTTTGGCAAGGCCACCTAACTTCTTTGTTCCACCCAGATTGAGTTCTCATTCTCTTTCTGCTAAGGCCATACCTGTCCTCCTCTCCTTTCCTTAGTACGTGCCCATATCTCATTTGTTCACTTCTGCTTGTCTCCCAGTTGTTCACTTACAGAGTATTTCTTGGATGCCAAAACCAGGTTAAGTGTCCCTCTACCTGCCCCCCCTCCCACTCTGTATCTGCATCTCTGATCGTAACTTCCTGTAGTTTAAGGTAATTACTTACATAATTGCCTATCTTCCTAGCCAGGCTATATGAAGACAGGTACTTGCCCATCTTCATTCACCAATATATCCCCAGCATTTAGCACATTTCTGGCACAGAGAAGACATTAAAAAATAGTCATTGAACCAATGAATGAAGCTCATTAGAGAGGAAAAGAAAGGTCACAGGCCCTGCTTCTCACATCCTACTCCATTGCTTGGCACAAATGTGAGTCGGTAGCTGGGTAATTTATTTTCTCAGAAGCACAAAAGCATTAAATAATAAAAATCTGAATTCTACATGTCCCATATTCTGATATTTTAAGATAAGTCACACCCTATAAGATGTGAAATAAGGATTTTCTTTGATCTGTCTACAGCGTAGCCCTGAAAAGCTTTGACCTCCATCCTCTGATGAACAAATCTCAATCTGTATTAAGCAGCCACTAAACTGATCATAATTTTCTGTGCCCAGAACAATAAACCAACAGATGTTTGGAAAGGGCATTCAAGGAAATGAAAAATTATTTATAGGATTATAATGGAGCTGAAAATTTAGGACCCCCCAAACAGTCATATTTAACAACTGTTAAAATCGAGACCACAGGCCTAAAATGGAGTTGCTTATGTTGAACTCTATGTTGCCAAACTGAAACTTAATTAGTTTTGGCTCTCCCAGAAATGGAATCTTAAACCAGTTAACCAGGAGTCACCTGATCAGCACTAGTTAGATAATCTGCCTGCTAGACCCCTGTCATTCCTTAAAGAAAGGTAACTTTGCAACAAACCACCTGCTTTTTTGCCATTTATTTTCCTTGTTTTTCCTCTAATCTGCCTATAAAAGTCTTTCATTTTGAACAGCTCCTCAGAGTTCTTGTTTATCTACTAGAATAGGTGATGCTGCCTGGTAAGAATTTATTTCACTCAAATAAACTCTTTAAAAAATCTTAATATGCCTTAGTTTAACTTTTAATAGTTTCAATGTAAAAAGATGGAATTAAAGGAGATTCCCAACAGCCCCCAGGAGCAATGAGCAACAAAATAGAGGTACCTGTTAAGGCCCTCAGGCTCAGAGATTTTTCATTGCCTCCAGAGGTGGTAGGTAAGTCTCTCTGCAGTCCTAGCTCTAGTGGATTTTTCATCATGAGCTTTCAGACTTTGTTTGAGCATTTCTTTTTCTGGACTGGGTCCAGAAACCGCTAGTGTCAGGCTGGGTCTGATTTTAAAACCAGAGGGGGTCAGGGTCAGATTGGCTTCATCTTAGAAAACAGACTGGACCTAGTGTGAGAACTCGGGTGACTAAAATTTTGTTTTAAGGCCAAACAAGGAGGGTAACCATACTGAAGAGGAATTTTCCACTCAAATCGCTAACCTTGTAGTCAGTTCTCTGTTCTGCTTCTGTAGACATGCTTGCCACATAGGCTGAAGGGTAGGGTGACCTCAATATCAACTGACGACTCACCCTCCTCTTTGCTTGTTCTGTTTAGATAACAGATGTATCCCCTTTGCTTGTTTTCTGTAATTGCTCATAGCCCATAGCAACTCCCGCACTCTGTAATTGTCTGAGGACAAATTAAACAACTGGCTCATGCCAACTGTCACTGTGCAAATAAGCCCTAGAAAAGCAAGGTTACCCCTGAGCTCGGAGCCTAGATCATCAGAGTACCAGCTCTTCTGGGACCACCGACATAACAAACCTGAGTTCTCCAACTCTCTGAGTGGTGCTTGGTTCCTCACCGGTCTGATTTTTCTGCAACAATACCAAAGACAATCTTGACTTACAGTGGCCATAGCTGAGAACTTTTAACCTGGATAAGGAGATCCATTTACAACATGCTCCACATGGGTCTTCACTGACAAGAGTGAGTAGGGAAGGGTAGAACATTTGGGATATTTGGAGTTGAGTGGGGCAGAAATGGAGGGCTGAAGAAATTTACCTGGCTGCAGACTTGTCTCTGAGGGAACGCCAGGAAGCACATTCTACAGTACCCTTGTTGACCTCCTGTATGTTTTCTACAGATGGTATATAAGGGGATCAAATTTAGCAGATGGACTGAGGCAGTGGGAATCTGGGTGAAGGATGATATTGATATGTGGCATGGTTTGGAATAATAACTTTATACACAGAAAATCCACAGCTCATGGTTGAGGAAGGGGAGCAGCATTCAATCTCTGGAGAGAGGCCTGGGAATATGTAGGCAGGAGTCAGGTGCTCACCTAAGTAGTCAGGGTTTTTTCTTTTTTTAAAAAAAAAAAAGGAGCCAATTACAGTAAGATTGTTGGGAGATGAATTGGTTGAAATTTTTATTTGAAAGTTTAATAATTTGTGTTATAGAGTCAAGAAACAACCTATTTATTTCCACGTGTCCAAGGCATAAGAATGGTTTATCAGAATTCCTCAGTCAAAATGTCATGTGCCAGGTATTCTGTGTGTCCCTCCAGTCTCATCTTTTGTAAATTTCCTCTCCCTGACCCACACCCTCAGTTGACTGCAGCAAACAATTTGCAGACCTGTTACTTGTTGCCCTTCAGCTTCCCTGAAATGCCTTTCCCCTTTACCCATGGTCTGATGAACAACTCATTAATACCTTCACTTCCCACCCAAGCAGAATTGATCCCTCCCACCTTTATTCCACTGCTCTATATCTCAATGGGTGTATCTGTGACTAGGGCTAATATTCAGCTATTAGGTACCAGGTTGGCTGCACCAGTTGTAAAATTATCAAAATAGTTCTGTGCCAGATAGAAAGCTGCTGTTTCAAGACTCCCACATGCCTCTCCCCCTGCTCCCACTCCACCAGGCACTTCTACTTGCACTTTCCAGACCACCCTAGGATCCTACAACTGGAGGGATTAATGCTGTGAGCAACAGGACCATCTCCAGCACCCTGGCCAAGATATTCTCTTGCTCTCATCTAGCCTTAGGAATTCCCAAGTGTGGATCAGAGCTCCCAGGTTCAAGCCCCACCTCTGATTTGTGAATTCCTTAGTTCCTTTGAGCCTTACTTTTCTCATCTGGACAATGAAGATGGAAATGCACTTGAAAGGCTTTTAGTAACATTTTTGAGTCAGTGACATACGTACTTTAGATTCAATAGCTAGATTGTGGTCATTTTGAATAAACTTTAATCTGAATAAGGACACTGAAAAAATCCAGATGAAGGAAGCAAGGCCTGGCCAGCACTAACCTGAGCCAGTTGGTGTAACAGACATTGCTGCCAGCCAACCTTGTCACACTCAGTGTCCAGGGCGTGGCCAAAGGGCAGGGCCTCATTTCCCAAAGCCAAGGCAGTTAGTTGCCTAATTGGTGCCAGGTTTCTTATCAGACTTTAGCTGTTTAAATCTCTCAGGGCCTGTGATAAAGCAGTTTTCGTTGCCTTCGGCTTTTCCAGAAAGCTCTTGAATGGGCGGGTGAGCTTTAAAGTTGCAAAGTCTTCTGAGAAGCGGCATTTCTTGGAAGTTCTTAAGAGCCCAGGCACTGCTTCCTGAAAAATGTGAAGTTCCTGGGGTTTATTAGAAGCTTACACTTGCAGTTAAAGTTAAACATCTAGAAAAATGTTCCTGGGAAGTATCGGCAACACCTTCTTAATAGGCTGCCTTGGAACCACTTGAAGGCTGTGGTTTGTACTTCAGATGCTGAAGCAATACCAAGCCCTGATCAGGGGCCCCTTCTGGGGTTAAAGATAATTAAGAATCTCGGGCCTGTATTTCTGAGTCAGGGAAATCTTTTATTTCAAGAAGTCCTGCTGTGGAAGTTGCATAAATCGTATTTACATTGGTGTTAGAAAGTGCATTTCTTCTCCAGGAGATCAAAACTGTCAAGGCTTTGCCTTCTCCCTCTTTTCCTTCCTGCCTTCATCACCACAGTCAGGGTGAGAGCTGAGGTAAGAACACTTGCTTCTTCATGGATGGGTACCTCTGTTCAGGGAGCAAGGTCTAGGACCAGGGAAGTCCCTGTGTGTTTGCATCCAGATGAGCAAGAGCATGAACCACAGGATCTAGGTAGAAAGAAAAATCAAGGAGTGAGCCTCCCATGCCTCTCTCACAAAGACCCTGTCCTCCGTGTTGCCAATCCCCAGCCCACCAGAAGGAATCAGGATATACAGCCTATAAACACAAGGGGTGGGACCCATTCTAAAATTGCAGCTGGCATTCTTTCCCCTTCCTGCTATTTCTTTCATCTAGTGGCCCTTCCACCCTCCAAACAAATAGGACGGGTTAGAAAACAGGCCATCTTTCATCATGAAGCAAGCTTTCTGTTTTCAAGAAGCAGTCAGTAATGTTAAACAGCCTTTGTTTTCAAGAATTAGGGGCCCAGTTCAGTGAACAGGACATTGCTATGCAAAATATGAAGAAGCTGCAGAATGAAATGCCATTTATTCTAAAGAGCACTATCATAGCACTTGGGTATTTACTGGAAAAAAAATTACCATCTGCAGATGGTTTAGATACAAATTTATACCATTTCCATATGTTAGTAATGCAGTTCTAAAAATGAATCTAATCAAAGTTCTGTTTTCGCAGGGAGATTGTTCTCACTTTAATTCAGAAAACCATTTTGATCATTTCCATATTTTTAAAAATCAAAATCCAACAGACTGTCTGTGATATGCCATTTAAACACTGTGAAAATAAATAAATGTATTAAAATAGTAGTGATACCAATGGATTATCACTGAACATTATAAAGCATCATCTTGTAACATCTCAGAGAGGATGTATTCACAATTTTAATTTCAAGAAAACGCTATTGTTTCTTCTTTCATTTATTGGGTTAAAATCCAAACTATTTTAGAGCCATAAATTTGCAATTTACATACCAGTCTGACCAATCAGAGAAGGAACTTTCAATGCCTTATTTTAGGTTATGCCAACACATAAAACTAATTTGACTAAGTTCAATTCATAATTTGATCAAACTTTTGGCTTAGATGAATTAATTTTGTTTAAACTCTATTCCAGGGGTGAGGAAGGGTGTCAAATAGAGATACATCATCAGAACAAAAATTCCAGCTCTCCACGGGAGACAATAGAGTGGAGTAGTTTAGATCTCAGGTCTAAGATTTCACTGCCCTGGGTCCTAATCTTGGCTCTGCCACTTATGAGCCAGCTCAGTTTGAACAACTTACTTACCCACCCTCAACCTCATTATCATTAATTGGCAGCAATTAGAATACTTACGTCCTGGCGATTTTGTGAGGATTCATGGTGAAAATGCATGCAAATGCTTATCACAGCTACTGACACATACAAAGCATTCTCTAAATATTGTTTTCATAGGTTGGTTTCACCAAATGTCCTAGTAACCAAATCTTTGAGAATTCTGCAACTGGTTAATAAAATCTGGCATTTGCCTTTTGGATTGCGGTTGCCATTGGTTCCCCACCAGTTCCGATGACTTAATGAACACATGATGGTGCCAATTCCTAGAAGAAAAAAAGCCAAGAAAATATAAGGACGGTGTTTGGTATTATAGACAATACTTCCAGATTGTGAATCTGGAAGGGATGTTAACTTTCAAGTCATTAATGAATCAAAAACCCAAGCAAGGCATCAATCCTTCCAGGGAAAGGAATCATCAGCACACAGAAAGTGGCTGACAGCAAATTTTCTTAGCTCTAGGAGCACCAAACCCAATCATCATCGCATGTCCCTCAGGACTTGTCATGCCATGACTTGTCTTGGTCAGTTGGAGTCCAAGATACAAAGCCAAAAGACTGTAGTAATAGTGAATGTCTGGAGTAGTTTTGTGGTTCCTTCAATGGAACCATTGGCACCTTGACACCTGACATGAACAAGTGGGTCTTTGGCATTGGCATGATTTTAATGCCCCTCTTTTCAGTGCTGATCTTCCTCTAGGCTTGAATTTCTGCAGCACCAACACACATCACTTTGGACATTGATTAAGTAGGACAGACAAGACTATCCTACTTATTCAGAAAAGCACAATCATTTTCACCTGAATATAACCAAATATGCCCAGTATTCTGAGAATTATCTCAACATTAAGTACTTGTCTGAAGGCAGGTAAGAAAGTATATTCTTCTTCACCTCCCAACAGATAAGTACTTAATGTGTACAGGGAGAAGCACCATTTCTTTATTGTGACCCCTATATCTAAACTGTTACAGGTTAACATAATGTACATGCGCAATTTAGAAATACGTAAATGTTCTGTGGAAAAGAATCATGGTTATCTAACTCACTATTTTATGCCTGGAATCTAGCACAGGGCCTAGAGCATAGTATGTATTCATGAATATTGATTAAATGAATATATATGATCTCTCTCACTTTTGTGCCTCTGTCTGAAATCTTTACCTTTGTCCACTAAGAAATTTTTACTCATCCTAAAAGTCTCTGCTCAGCTGTCATTCATTCTCTGAAATCATTTCTTTCATTTTAGATAGCCGAATGCCTTTTCTCTGCTCCAATAGTATCCAATATGTTCACGTCAAGGTTTCTGTATAAATAACAAAATCCACTCTGGCTAAATCAAGCAGAAAGAGACTTGCTGAAGGATATTATCGGTTGACTCACAGAATTTGGGGGAAAGATGATAACCAGCTCAAGACTACCAAGCTAGGAGTGACATCCAGGAAAGAGCCCAATCACATTAGCTGCTTGAGACAGGATACATAACAGCTACTTTTGCTGCTTCTTGGCACTGATCATCCACTGAAGGAAGACCTCAGGGTATAAATATGGCTGCAACCACTTCCAAAGAACTGACACCTCTACCACTCTTCTTGTCAGAAGATTCAATCTCCTGGGTATGTGCAGCTGCCACCTCATGTTAATCAATTCTGCCTCCACCTGTGGTAGAACATCCAATTGGAAGAATATAGGCCACATGCCTGAGCCCAACCTGCAAAGGGTTTTGGGAAATGTAAGTTTTCATTTTCTAGTTTCTGTAGCAGAGGAAGGAGGCAAGGTAGGAGGTAATTTGAGTTAGCCTTCCAACTATCTGTGCCATAATCCACAATACCACTGTTTTCCTCACTTGGTATGAATTCCTTCAAATCTGAGAGAAATAAATAAGCACCATGGATCAGTGCAGGAATTCTAACTAATCTGATGATAGGAATTTCAGAAAGAGAAAAGAGAGAAAAAGTGCCTTAAGTACCAGTAGCACTATTTTAATAAACTACAATGAACCATTACAGTGAATTTAAACTAAAAAATAATTAATTACCCAGGATGAAGGATAAGAGTCTCCACACTAACAGATATGAATTTTAAAAAACCCCTCCTAGACAATCTCTATGAAATTTCAGAACATCAAAGATAAAGACCCCAAAGCTTCAGAGAGAGAAAAAAAAAGTCATCTACAAAGAAACAGGAAAGAAAAAAATAGTCATAGCAACACTGAGAGCCAAAAAAAAAGAAAAAAGAAAAAAGAAAAAGAAACAAAACTTTTAAAACTATTAAAGAAAAAGGTCTCTGTCTCCTCTCCCAGATAAAATGACACTAAATAACGATGGCAGAATAAATATCTTCGTATGTGCAAGACCCAGACACTTCACCCCCTAGTAATTCTTTACTTATTGAGACATACTCCAGTAAAATGAGGAATAAATAAAAAAAGTGGAAGTCATAAGATCCAAGGAATTGAGTGTCCAATTTAGAGAACTGAAGAGAAGAAAAATAACAGCTAATTATCAGTCCCAGGTAATTAAGAATAAGAAAACAATCAATCTAAATTAGATGAGGTAAATGGAGAGTTCCAAAAGGAGGGCCCTGGGGAGAAAAAAAACTTCCATAAACTAGATGGTATGCTAGAGACATTTTAAGAGCATAAGCAGATGATAGAGGGAGAGAATACAAAATTTAAAGCAATTAGAAATTGCAGGAAAAGTTAAAAACTATGAGAAGATGAATGTAGTCATAGCACACTATTCTTTCCTCCAGAAAGATAAAACTATAAAGACTGTTTAATGATTTTTTTTATTATTTATTTTTTTATTAAGTTTATTGGGGTAGCATTGGTTAATGCAATTGTATAATTTTCAGGTGGACATCTTAATTATACACACACACACACACACACACACACACACACACACACACACACACATATATTCTATTGTGTGTTTACAACCCAAAGTCCAGTTTCCTTCAGCTACCATATATTTCATCCCCTTTACTCACTTTGCGCTACCCCTACCCCCGTATATTTGATCCCCCTTACCCTGTCTACCTCCCCCGCCCCCACCATCTGGTAACTACTAGTCCATTGTTCATATCTACAAGTCTCTGTTTGTCCTGTTCATTTGTTGCTTTTAGGTTTATATCCCACATATAAGTGATGTTATGTGATTTTCAACTTTTTCTTTCTGGCTTATTTCTCTTAGCATGATTATCTCAAGGTCCATCCATGTTGTTGCAAATGGCAGTATTTCATCTCTTCTTATGGCTGAGTAATATTCCCTTGTATATATGAACCACAGTTTCTTTAGCCAATCATCTATTGTAGGACACTTCGGTTGCTTCCATGTCCTGGCCACTGTGAATAGTTCTGCTATGAACATCAGTGTGCAAATATCTTTTCAGATATGAGTTTTCAAGCCTTCAGGGTAAATACCCAGTAGAGGGATTGCTGTGTCATATGGTAGATCAATTCTTAGTTTTTTGAGGAACCTCCATACTGTTTTCATAGTGGTTGTACCAATGTGAAGTCCCACCAGCAGTGTATGAGGGTTCCTAATTCTCCGCATCCTCTACAACATTTGTTATTACTTGTCCTATTCTAAGAAGTGTGAGATAGTATCTCATTGTGATTTTGATTTGTATTTCCCAAATAGCTAGTGATGTTGAGTATATTTTCAAATATTAGTTGTCCATTTGTATGTCCTCCAGGGAGAAGTGTCTGTTCAGGTCCTCTTCCCAATTTTTTATTGGATCGTTTGTTTTTTGTTGTTATTGAGTCATATGAGTTCTTTGTATATTTTGGGTATTAGGTCCTTACTGGAGGCGTTGCTTGCAACTGTATTTTCCTATTCAGATGGATGTCTCTTTACCTTGTTGATGGTTTACTTTGCTGAGCAGATGCTTTTTAGTTTGATGTAGTCTCATTCATTTATTTTTGCTTTTTTACTTCCCTTGCCTTTGAGGTCAAATTCATAAAATACCCTTTAAGTCCAAGATCCTTGAGTTTCATTCCTGTGTTTAGTTCTATGCATTTTATTGTTTCAGGTCTTATATTCAGGTCCTTAATTCATTTTGAGTTAATTCTGGTGTGTGGTGGGAACCTAGACAACAGTCTAGTTTTATTCTTTTGCAGGTGGCTTTCCAGTTTTCCCAGCATCATTTATTGAAGAGGCTTTCCTTTATATACCGTATGTTTTTGGCTTTTTTGCCCATATAAATATGGGCTTACTTCTGGACACTTGAATCTGTCCCACTGGTCCACGTGTCTGTTTCTCTACCAATGCCATGCTGTTTTGATTACTGTCACTTTGTAGTATAATTTGAAGTCTGGTAGAGTGACGCCTCCAACCTCGCTCTTTTTTCTCAGGATGGCTTTGGCATTTGGGAGTCTTTTGTGCTTCCGTACAAATCTGATGACTTTTTGTTCTATTTTTTTTTAAAAATGCCAATGGTATTTTGATGAAGATTGTATGAAATCTGTATAATACTTTAGGTAATATGGTCATTTAAAGTATGTTAATTCTTCTAATTCAAGAGCACAAAATATCTTTCCATTTCTTTGTATCTTCTTCAATTTCTTTTTATAGGGTCTTGCCGCTTTCATTATGTAGGTCCTTCACATGTTTCATTAAATTTATTCCTTTATTCTTTCCATTGCAATTGCACAAGGAATTATTTTTCCACTTCTTTTTCTGATTCTTCATTATTAGAATATAGGAACGCTATGAATTTTTGAACATTGATTTTGTATTCAGAAAATTTTACTGTATTTGCTTATTGTTTCTAGTAGTGTTCTTGTGGAGTCTTTAGAATTTCTTACGTAGAGAATCATGTCATCTGCAAAGAGTGAGAGTTTGACTTCTTTATTTCCTACTTGGATGCCTTTTATATCGTTCTCTTGTCTGATTGCACTTGCTAGGACCACCAATGTTATATTGAGTAAGAGTGGTGATAGTGGACAGCTTTGCCTTGTTCCTGATCTTAGAGGGGAGGGTTTTAGTTTTTCGTCATTAAGTATAATGTTGGCTGAGGGTTTGTCATAGATGGTCTTTATTATGTACTTAACTTTTCTTTTATAGCAATTTTGTTAAGTGTTTTGATCATAAATGGATGCTGCATCTTGTTGAAGGCTTTTCTACATCTATTGATATGTTCATATGATTCTTATCTTTTAACTTATTTATGTGCTGCATCATATTAATCAATTCGCATATATTGAACCATTCCTGTGTTCCTGGGATGAAGTCCCCTTGATCGTGGTGCATAATCTTTCTAATATGTTGCTGTATTTGGTTTGCTAGTATCTTATTTAGGAATTTTGAATCTGTGTTCATGAGAGATATTTGTCTGTAGTTTTCTTTTTTTCTGTTATCTTTACCAAGTTTTGGGATCAGGGTGATATTGGCCTCATAAAATGCATTGGGAAGTATTGACTTCTCTTTGATTTTTTGGAAGAGTTTAAGGAGAATAGGTATTAAATATTCTTTGAATGTTTGGTAGAATTCACTGGTGAATCCATCTCGTCCTGGACTTTTACTTTTTGGTAGGTTTTTGATAATTGTTTTAATTTACATACTGCTGGTTGGTCTCTTTAGATTTTCCACTTCTTCTTGATTCAGTTTAAGAAGGTTATATTTTTCTGAGTACTGATCCATTTCTTCTAGGTTATTAAATTTGGTGTTATATACTTTTTCATAGTACTCTTGTATGATCCTTTGTATTTCTATAGTGTCTGTCGTAATTTCCTCTCTTTCATACCTGATTTTGTTTGTGTCCTTTCTCTCCTTTTTTTTTTTTAGTGAGTCTAGCCAGGAGTTTGCCAGTTTTATTAACCTTCTCAAAGAACTGGTTCTTTGTTGCACTTCTTTTTTCTTTTTTTTTTTCTTTTTCAATTGCATTTATTTCTGTTCTAATTTTGATGATTTTTTTTCCTTCTGCTGATTTTATGCTTCATTTGTTCCTCCTTTTCTAGTTTTTAAAGATGAAGCATTAGGTTGTTTGTTTGGGCTCATTCTTGTTTTCAGAAATAGGCCCTTAATGATATGTACTTTCCTCTTATGACCGCTTTTACCATGTCCCAAAAGTTTTGATATGTTGTATTATAATCATTCATTTCTATGTATCTCTTGATCTCTCTTTTTATTTCTTCCCTGACCTAGTTATTCTTCAGTAGCATGTTGTTTAATTTTCATGTATTTGTGGTTCTTCCTGATTTGTTTTTGCAGTTGATCTCTAGTTTCAAAGGTTTATGATCAGCGAATATGGTTGTTATGGTTTCAATCCTCTTATATTTGTTGAGGCTATCTCTGTGTCCCAGTATGTGGTCCATTCTTGAGAGTATTCCATGTGCACTAGCGAATGATGTAGAAGCAGCTGTTTCGCAGTGGAAGGCTCTGTATATGTCAATTATGTCCAGTTGGTCTATGTGTTATTTAAGGATGTTATTTTCTTATTGATTTTCTGTTTGGATGATCTGTCCATATCCTACAGTGGAGTATTTAGGTCCCCTACAATGATTATCTTTTAGTCTCTTTCTCCCTTTAGTTCTGTTAGTAATTTTTTTATATATTTCAAGGATCCCTGATTAAGAGCATAGATATTAATAAGTATTATGTCTTCTAGGTGCGTGATTCCCATCATCATTATGAAGTGTCCCTCAGTATCTTTCTTTACTTTTTTTGTTTTAAAGTCTACTTAATTCAATATTAGTCCTGCTACTCCTGTTTTGCTCTGAATGCCATTTGCTTGAAATATCATTTTCCACCCTTTCACTTTGAGTCTATATTTGTCTTTGAAGTTGAGATGTATCTCCTGGAGGCAGCATATGGTTGGGTTTGTTTTTTATCTATTCTGCAACTTTGTGCCTTTTTATTGGTGAGTACAGTCCATTAACATTTAGAATGATATTGAAATATGAAGTTTTCTTGCAGCCATTTTATCTTCTGCTTTCTGGTAGTTTGGTGTTTCCATTGCTTCCTTGTCCTTGTGTTTCTGTTTGATTTATTTTGAATGGCTTTCATGTGCTTTTCCTCTGGTCCTGCTTGTTTTGTGTTATATACTTCAGTTCTGCACGTGCCTTGTTTCCATTCCACTTTGAGAATTTGGATCTTTGAATCCTCCCCTTTTCAGCCACTGTTGTCTCAATTTGTCCCTGTGTATGCTGAACATTTATTACTATCTTGCTATACTAATTCTCTTCTTATTATTTAAGCTTAATATGCCCTGTTCTTAGTAAGAATGGTACTCCTCGCTTCTGTTTGCCTGATACTCATTTTACTGCTAATTATGTATATTTTGTTGTCATTTTGTTTTAGGTGAGCTGACACCTTTCAGTATTTCCTGTAGTGCAGGCCTCGTAGAGGAGAATTCCTTCAGTTTTTATATCTCTGGAAAGGTCTTTATTTGTGCTTCATATCTAAAGGAGAGGTTAGCTGAATACGTTATTCTAGGCTGGTAGTTCCTTTCACTGAATAGTTGAAATATTTGATTCCATTTCTTTCTGACTTGTAAAACCTGTGCTGGGGAGTTTGATAATAATCTAATGGGTTTTCCTTAAAAAGTTAGCATTTTCTTCTCCCTGGCTGCCCTAAGAATTCTATCTTTGTCATTGATTTTTGATAACTTAAACACTATGTGTCTTGGTGAAGGCTTTTTTGGACTGAAATAATTGGGAGTTCCGTTGACTTCTTGAATTTCAAGCTCTAGCTTGTTCCTTAGATTTGGGAAATTCTCATCCACTGTTTGTCTGAAAATGCTTTCTAGCTCCTGTTCCTTTTTCTTGCCTTCAAAAATGCCCATTATTCATATGTTTCCTCTCCTGATGGTATCAGCTAGTTCTTATATTTCTTTCATTATTTTTTCATTCTTTGGTTTCTCTCTTCTTCCTTCTTATTTGTTTTTAGATTTCTGTCTTTGATATCACTGATCCTTTCCCCCATTTGGTCAACTCTAATCCTCAAGCTTGCTATTTCATTTTTCAACCCTTGCAGTGTATATTTTTTATCTTCAGTATATATATATATATATTTTTTTTTTTTACCTCCATAATATCTATTCTATTCTTTTTGAGGGTTTCAATCCCCTTGCTCTGCTCATTTAGTTCTTTTTTCAATTCCTAAAATTGATGATATGACTCATTTTGGAATTGAGTTTTTTCAGAGGTACCATCCTGAATTCTCTGTCATTTAAGTCATATATTTCTATATCTGTAAGTTTATTTTTAGTAGATTTTTATCTTTCTTTCTGAGATGCCTTGTTACTTCAGTTGTTCATGGTGTTTAATGAACTATTTCTCTGCCTGGGCAATTAATGGAAGTGTGTTCTGATTTTTTTCAGAAAGAAGATTTATTATATAAAGGTTTCTCTTTAGCCTGCTACAAAGAAGGCATTTTTGTCTTAGTTTCTAATAGGTGGTGTCTAAGCCTCTTGGATCCCCACTTTAAATAAAGCCTAATAATGCCTTTTTTATTTTCTTGTAAATATTTAATCACACTCACTACCCTCAGTTTCAGTCTCTGTCAGTGTCAGCGACAGTCTTGGCAAGGTTTGCTCAGATTCCCCTAGGATTCCATGGTGATCGGTCTTGGAGGGTATGCGGGGAGAGGCCCTCTGGGTTGGGAGCTGGCGGATGCAGTCCAGCCTCAGTTTTGCAACTGGGGCCAGTGAAAATCAGCCTCTGTTTTTCTGTGGTCTCATCTCTCTTCTCTGCTTTCTGCTCTGATGACTAGGTCCTGCTTTCAGCTCTGTGGAACTCATATTGCTCTAAGGCAGGGTTGTTCAGAGAAGTTACTGCACCTTCTCCCCTCCCACTTCTTCTGCAGGGAGCTCCAGCAGCTGGAGGGGCAGCTTCTTTATTTCTCCCAGTCTACTGTCCAACACCTGTGGTTCTGACCTGTGGTAGCTTTAGGTGCAGATCCCTCACTCAAATGTGCTGGTATGCAGTTTGGGTGTTTTGTTTTTGTTTTTGTTTTTGATGAGTTTTAAATGTTCAGCTTATTGTTATTTCAAGGGGAGAGATCTGGGGACTTCTCTCATCCTGTCATGTTTCACAGAACCCTGTTTAATGATTTTTAAGTTTTAGAACCAGCAAAAACAAAGTATGCACAGAAAAAAAACCCATAAATATTATGAATCTTTTTAGTGTAAAACTACAAGTACAAATGAGGGAAGTAAGAAGGAAAGAGAGGTGAGAGAAAGGAAGGGGTAAGTGTGTAATATATGATACCTTACAAAGCAAGGAGTATAGTGTCCATAATTTGTACCACCTAACCCTGTCACCTAGTAATAGCATCTCAGTTTCCCTTTGACTCATTTCCTTTCCCCAATACATACAATCTCAGTGAGACTGCCAATACACTTTTTCTACACTCTAGCCAATGGGTGAACATGTGGCCCAATGTAAGCCTGTCAAAATTTCTCTTCCTTGTAAATTAAGAATCCCTATTAATTCATACTGGGCAGTGTCCTAAAAGGACAGTGAATTAATTCCTGTTCCTTGGATTCCCAGAACAACTTTTATCTTGGCTTTTCTAAAGCCTGACTCTTCAGCATCTTTGCTTCTCTGGATATCTGTCCTTCCCCACTCCCACCAAAATCTTTTTGATGTATAAATTAGCAATAATTAGTCTCAACCATTAAAACAATAAGATTAATAGAAATTAAATTATAGTGTTTAAAATTACAAAAGATGAGAACTAAAAATAGTGATGTAAGAATGTAAAGAATGAGAAGACTAGAGGAGGGAATCCAGTGAGCAAATGCTCATATATAAAGAGGAAGTCAATGTAAAAAGCGTAAAATTGATAAGTCATGAAAGGGCAGTATAGCAATTCATTTATCAATATTGAAGCAAGAACCAAAAACTTTAAAACTTTGAAATTTAAAAAGAATAATGGTTTTTGTAAAAAGAGAACCAGGCTAAAGAGAAGGACTACAGGAGACTTTCTTTTTATTACAAACTCATCTTCTTATGTTTTAATGTTTAAAAGGGTGGTGGATGGAGAAGTTTCAGAATTTCAAAACTTTCTGAAAGTCAGAAATCAGCCTCTGGAAGCAGTTCTAGAAACTGACACATTATATAACATCCTTGCCTCTGACTCCAAAAGAGGAAGCAAAACACCCTCCATCATGGATCACCATGACTCCACGAACTGGTAGACTAGGTGGATCATGTGGGCCTCTTAGAGTGGATGGGGTCCATTACCTTCTGTGAATGCCCCCAGGGGACCCTGAACTGTGGAACACCTCAAGCATGCCTTTGCATTTTCTTGACATACCCTTGCCAAGTAGTTGGCACAGGACTTGGATGATTTGGCTTGTTCTCTGGCTATCTCCTTGCCCAACCTTTCCTGGAAAATCAGAATTAGTCTTATCTCTAATTTGGGGATGATCCAAAGAATAAAGAAAATGATGTCAACATATCTGTAAGACCTTGAGATTTGTTTTAAACACGAGTCACAGTTTTTACTGTTTTGTTCTTGTCCCCCCCCCACCCAACAGCATTTTACTGATAAGACAAGGAGGAACCTTGATACTGAAGGTGTGGAGATGGCACATTTCCCAGGGTTCAATTAGGGGAAATCAGAAACCTTAGGTGTGTATCAAGTGAAGCTCTAGAAGTGATTTAAGCAGTGTATGGAAATTCTTAGGCATGGCAGACCCGGTGGAATAGATGAAAAAGAAAGAGAATCCTACAGTCTCAAAGAGTACAATTGGTGGTGAAACATTAGCATTCAGCTCAAAAGGTGGCCAAATGTGTTTTTTTCTCACATCTTCACATTCCGGTCCCCTTGGATGAGAGTGACAATTTCCTCTTTGTCATGTTTTTCTGCCATGCCTATGCCCAGGTCTGAAAGATAGTGAGTGTTCAGAGGGGAGGAGTAAAGGAATCTGAGGCTGGAAGATGTAAAGGAAGAAATGAAATAAGTTAAAAGTTTTCAGCTGCAGACATAATGGAGTCAGGTGAAGAATTACATGCACTCATTTTAAAGGCAAGCCACCGAGCACCTTTAGCATTTCACTGAGTCATATCTGAAAATGACTCATTTGTATTTGTGACCAGTCCCCTTATCTTCTGCTCTGGTTTTCTCATTTAGGTGTTTACTTCCTCAGCTCAGTTAGCAGTTTTAAAATGGAAATGATAATTCTGCCCCATAAGAAAAATGGACGCAATCACTGAGCATGTCAGAGGAAATATGCTCTGTAAAACTAAGATATTGTGGTCATTATCACAGTGTAGTGCTTTGTACAGTATCAGAAAGTGCTAATATCAATGAATTGATCTTATAAAATTTGTCCAGTATATTATTTGAAATATCACTGAGAGATTCTAATCCCAAAGTTTTAGAGTAAAATAGGTTCTTTGGCACAATGTTAAGTGTTGATATCACTATTTTAATTACAATGAACTATTATAGTGAGTTTAAACTCAATTGACATCCCTAATGATTTCTGTTTAAATTCTGGCTCCAATATTTAGCATCTCTGTGACCCAGCAGAGATGGATCTAGATTTTGTAGGATCTGAAGCTTATACAATTTGGGGAGCTCTTTAAGAAAAAGAATACAAATGTGCGGATTCAAAACCAACACAGGGCCTTGGAAGAGGCTTGTGTAAATGAGAGGCCTGAGCTTAAATTTTATTAGCTTCATGGTAGAACTGCCTCTAGATACCTGGGAAAGTTTTATGACCATTCTGAATCACAGTATTCTCACCTATAAGATCAGGATAATAATCATCACTCTGTAGAATTAAGGAATATGTACATATTCCTTAAAATATATATTTATATATATACACACACACACACACACCACACACACATACATACACACATATACACACACACACATATACATACATATATATGCATAACACACATATACATACACACATATAATATGCATATATTGCATATATACACATGTTATGTTATATATATATATATAATACATATGGTACTTTGTATTGAGTCAGTATTCTAGAGCTCAAAAATTGATCACTTGTTACAAATATTCAAGTGTAGAGACAATATCCTATAATGATTAGATTAAACCTTTTTCTTTTTCTGAATTCTGTCTGATTAATTATGTTTGTACGTGGACAGATTGCAATGGACAGAGGGACTAGATCATCACTGGCCAATAACATTAACTCTCAGAATTAATAATAAAGCATTGCAATGCAGCAGCATGTGTCAGATGGACTCTTGGCAAAGACAAAGAAAGCAGGCTGAGGAAACAAGACAGGTATGGAGGAAAGGTGCATATTTGAGTATTGACTTCACCCCACTACTGCATTATCCTTTCGAAAAGTGTTTCAATAAATATAGACTCACTTAAATCACAGAGCATCTAGTGGGGGCAGAGTAATGGTGATGACCACCATTTAAGGGCCTTTTTTTAGCCAACTCACACCATAGCCCATTTATAGAGCAGTCAAGAATCAAGCCCACACCTTCATCCTCATGTATCGAGTGTCTCCCAAAAGTCAAATGTAGTGTTAAGTACTTTAAATGTGTTTTCTCATTTAATCCTCTAAGTACCTTTATTTTCATTTGACACAGAACCATTGGAGCCAAGGTTCAATATTAAGCCAAGGACTTGCAACTAGTAAGTGTCCAAGCAACTATGATAATTTTGAGCATTTTACTAATTATGTTAACGAATTTGGAACCCATAAAAAAGTTTGAAACCTGTGAAGAAATTATTAGGGATGTCAATTGAGTTTTTTAGACCAAAAGCTTTGGTCTAAACATCTAGAACTGAATCTGTACCCTCTATGAGGGGATATATTTTCCTCAAGGATTAACATAGATACCGTCACCAGGACTGCAGGTAGCTTAGATCATTTCTGAAACTGTGTCTTATTTATTTGTGTATTGCTAACATCTGGTACAGTGGTTGGCAAAGTACGTGTTGTGAGATGAGGGAGCAAACACATACTTTGGTCATGCAGCAAATGAAGGGCAGGGCCAGGAAACCCAGGTCTCCTGACTCCTAGCCAGAATCCTATTACTACTGACTCTGCTGCTCCCTCTCTACATAGGTTTGGTTGCTGTAATGGATATCCAAAGCACAATGGGTTAAACAAGATAGAAGTTGATATTCTTATGTAAAAGGCCACAGAGTCAATTCAAAAGAGAAAGAGGGAACAGCAAGCAAGCCCCTTCCTTGTAAACACCTAGCTAGAAAGCCTCAGACATGACTTCCAGTCACATTATATTAGCCAAACTAGTCACATGGCCAAATCTAGCTAGTGGGATGCTAGAAAATATAGCCTTTAGGCCTATATAACTTTTCTAATGCTAGAAAATACAGGAGAATGGTAGTCCTGGCTACATAGGGGCAAGTTTCTATATACTAAGGTGTAAGTTTCCTCACCTGAAAAATACAGTAATTATAACTTCCCTGAGACGTAGTTTCTTTCAACTTTAATGATAGTAATTAGGATTTATTGAGCATGTACTATATTCTAGGTGCTATACCATATACTTAATTTACACGTGTGGTTTCATTTAATCTTTCCAACAAGCCTCTAAGGTTGGCATTATCATTATTCCCTTCATTTTGGAGATGAGGAAAGGGAGCCTCAGAGAAGTGATTTAACTTGCCCAAGGTTTCATAGAGAATGTGTGAGCAACAAATCCAGACCTGGGCTCGCTGAGTCCAAAGCCTATGCATGAAACCCCTCTGCTGAACCCTAGAATGGAGGTTGTCACAATATCTGCATGGCAGGGTTGTTGCTAACATCAAAGGCAATGTGATGGATAGCACTTACAGAAGGCGCTCTTCACTTTCCTCAGGAAAGGCAGTATGCCTTTCTCAAACTTCAGGCTTCTTTGCCTGAGTTGAGTAAAAAATCTGGCTCCATAATGGTCACTGTCCAGAAATAGTTCATGGTTGCTGGAGACAGGCTGGAGCCGAGAGGAGAAGGAATTCAGGTTTGAGAGAAGAGGAAAAAGCAATAAACTGAAAAATCACAGCTCTGCAGGCAATGGAATCTATTACTCAGAGATTAAAATGTCACAAGGAGTACACGTCAGCTCCAGAATTTGGAAAATGTTTTTTCCATCATAATTACTCCTCTCCACCAACACAGAGAACTATTTCCCTTCCTAGGAAGGAACTTGCCCCACTCACTGTCCTTCTAGCCTTCTGCAGACCTCAAAAGTTGCCTCTTATTTATTTATAGTATTAACCGTGGCCAACACCAAGGCCAACACCAATGAGCACTTACCATGTATCAGCTACTTATGGTTTGTTAATCTTTCAATAGTACTGTGGGATATATACTACTCATTTCACCCCCACCTCACAGATCAGGAAACTGAGGCAAAGAGATGTTAGGTAACACACCCACCTTCACATAGCTGGTAAGAGGATAATCAGGATTTGAACCCAGGACACCTGTTCTGGAGTATGATCTTAAAAATTCCTCGACCCTTCCTGCTCAGAGCCCAATTCTGTTCATTGGGAATATGGAAAACAATACAAGTCCTCTGAGAAAGAGCCTGGCAAATCTCTCTCTCTCTCTGTCTCTTTCTCTCTCAGTCTTTTTCACATTGAGGTGTATTGTCATAAGCCGAAAATCTAAGGCATAGAGGGTGGACTAAGGAATATCAAATCCAACCCCAATTGGGGTTAGTAAGCAAAATTAAGATTTATATCCTATGGATACTTGCTGGCTAACCTTTAAAAATGAAGTTGTAGAAGAATATTGTTAAGTAAATGATATCATAAACAGTATGTATAGTGTTATTTCCATTAAAAAATGTTTCTACAGACATACACATCCATCAAGGTTTAGACATCAAATTATTGTGAGTCCTTCTATCTGAATAGCAAGATCATAGAAACACTTATTCATCTTTCATCTTTCATATTTCCACCTAGATAACTTTTTTTAATGAAGTTTAATAGCTATTAAGTGACTGTTTTTTGTTTGTTTGTTTGTTTGTTTGTCTTTGGACTAGAAAAAGTGTCTTAAAACTGATTTTAGCCTATTTGTTTCAGTGAATCTTAAAAATATATAATATTTTAGATTGGGGAAAAAATTTAAAACAAAAATTTGGTATCAGCATTAATTTCTCAGATTTCTAAATAATGAATTAGCACCTTATCATTTATGCCATGCAGTTATATCATTTGTTTGTTTAAAGGAAGAGGAAAGTTGGAAAGGACAAGGAAGCATGCCAGGAGAATGATGAGAAAGGAAAGGAAGGCTATGAGACTTACAGAATATGGACCATCACAGTCCAGCAAGCTTCTCAAATCTCACTGGCAGCACTGACTCACCAGGATGACTCAGAGGTGATTCAAGTTCAAGGAAGATCACAGGCATGTACCTGAAATCACCTGAAGAAAAGTTCATAGCAGCCATGGCCTTCCCCCAATAGAACAAGGCACTGCTTCCTTACTTTCTTCTTTCCTTTTTTTTTTTTTTTTTGAAACAAAATTACACTTATGGCAGAGTTAGAGAACAGTACAAAGAATTATTTTTTTCCTAAATCACTTGATACAATGTTGCTGACCTGATGGCCCATCACCCCTGAATGCTTTGGCGTGCAATTCCTACAAGCAAGAATACTTTCCTGTATAACCACAGTTTAAGCATCAAAGTCAAGAAATACACATTGATATACCAATATGGCTTAATCTTCAAACCCCATTTGAATTATGCTTATTGTCTTAATTATGTCCTTTACTGCAAAAATGATGCTGTCCAGAACCTAGTTACAGTCAGTCGTCCATCTCTGTTGTCTCCTTCAGTCTGAAACAGTTTGTAAGTCTTTCCTTGTCTTTCACAATCCTGAAAATTTTGAAGATTTCAAGGCCAGCTATGTTGTAGAATGTCCCTCAGTTTGGGTTTGTCTGTCCGTTTTGACTTTGTTAAATTAACATTTGTTAAGTGGAACACAGAGTCTTTGGATGATGAGCCATAGTTCAACAACAGACCACAAAGGAAATTTATTGAAACTGAGGGAGTTATTACTCACAGGTCCTGGGTGAAGTACACGACACTCTTCAAGGGGCCGGCCACACCAGGGGTTAAAAGCAGAGCGCAGACAGAGATGGATCCTGGGGCACTTGCCTTTCCTGGGGTCCATGGGATTGCTTGAAGGATCCATAGTTAGGACCATATTGGTCAATTCAAACGAACAGAGTAGCAGATACCAAGAGTCCAAACCCCTCAGATCTTATATTTAGTGAGGAACCAAAGCAAAGGTCATGCTAACCTTGAACAAAAGTTGATAGTTATTACTTCACAAAAAAAATTTTATGTGGGGGGAAAAGAAAAAATTGCAATCCAGTACACAGCGAGCCACGTGCATGCAGGAAGGACAGAAGAAGCTGGAGACCCTTTTTAGAAAGGAGAGCAGGAAGGTAAGGGAGGGGCTGTTCCAACCATAGAGCTCTGATGCAAACCCAGGGAGCTTCTTCCCATAGGGCTGTCACTGAGACACATCGTGTGAGAGCTCCTCCACAGGCTGTCCCCATCTTTATCCTGGTTACGGTCTCTGTCATAAGTTTTGACAGTTCGCAAATCTGATGTGGCGATGGGAGGCTGTTCTGATTTGTAGTTGTGAAAGATTTGTTGTTTTGAAAGAATCTGAAAAACGCTTTGACCACCACTGAGGAAAAGTTTTTTTCTGTGTGTGATAAAGAACAGACCCAGAAGATGTTGGGAAACAAACAAACAAAAAGATGAAAGAAAGAAAGAAAGAAAGAAAGAAAGAAAGAAAGAAAGAAAGAAAGAAAGAAAGAAAGAAAGAAAGAAAGAAAGAAAGGAGGGAGGGAGGGAGGGAGGGAGGGAGGGAGGGAGGGAAGGGAGGGAGGAAGGAAGGAAGGAAGGAAGGAAGGAAGGAAGGAAGGAAAAGAAAAAAAAATCTCAGGGAATCATGTTTGGAAATCATGTTCTCCTCTGTCATCTTATTGACAAAGGCAAGGATGCTCCTGCATGTGTTATGATTTGGGCATCCAGAAGCCGGCAGGGCCGGGACATCTTGCATGTGAATGTACAGGTGAATGTCCCGACAGAGAGGTAACAGTAAACAGGCCTTACTTGTCCCTGAGTTCCGCCTCTCTTCTTTCATACCCTTCTCCTCATCAAACTCCCTTTCCTCATCTCCTGCGAAGCAATTAGCCAAGATTTTGTTGAGACTAAACTTCATGAAGAGTGGGAGCCCCTCAAGCTTTATTTTTAATTAAATTTTTATTGTGTAAAATATACAAGTCATAAAATTTACCATTTTAACCATGTTTAAGTGTACAGTTCAGTGGCACTAATTACATTCACATGGTTGTGCAACTATCACCATCATCCATCTCCAGAACTTTTTCATTTTGCAAAATTGAAACTCTGTACCCATTAAACAATAACTCACCAGTCCTCCCTCTTCAGTCCCCTGGCAACCACCATTCTGTTTTCTGTCTCTATGAATTTGATTACTTTAGCTACCTCCTCTGAGTGGAATCATAGAAAATTTGTCCATTTGTGACTGGCTTATTTCACTTAGTGTACTATCTTCGAGGTTCACCTGTGTTGTAGCATGTACCAGAATTTCCTTCCTTTGTAAGGCTGAATACCCCCGAAGCTTTTATAAGCTATGAAACTATATTAGTCTGCTAGGGCTGCCATGGCAAAATATTTCAGGTTGAGAAAATCAACAGATATTGATTTTCTCAGTTCTGGAGGCTGGAAGTCCAAGACGAAGGTGTTGGCAGGTTTGGTTTCTTCTGAGGCCTCCCTCCTTGGCTTGCAGATGGCCACCCTCTTACTACATTCTCACATGGCTTTTCCTCTGTGTGCATGCATCCCTGGTATCCCAGTTGCCTCTTCTTATAAGGACACCAGTCAGACTGGATTAGATATCCTCATTTAAACTTAATCACCTCTCTAAAGGCCCTATCTCTAAATACAGTCACAGAGGTACTGGAGTTAGGGCTGAACAACTGTATCTGGGGAGGGGCGTGGGAAAGGACACACTTCAGCCCATAATAGTAACCTTCCTGAGAAACAGATTCCTCAACTGTACAAAAATTATTGTGGCCACCTTGCAGGGTGCTAGTTCACCTTATATACTTGAAGCACCGGGCATAGCACCAGAGCACAGCCACCTCTCTACAGGATCAGCTAGCATCGCTGTTGTGTTTTCCCAAGTTCTAGTGTGAATCCTTCCAACATGTACTAGGTGCTGACTGCCGGAGCCCGCCGGCAAAGATTGAACAATCCTGAGAGGGGGAGTGAGGATTAAAGGGAAAAGGCAGAAGAAGAGAAAGAGTCGGGAGGACTGACAGTCAATACTGCAGTCCTGAGTTTATTCTGCACACCATATTTATACCTCATGACTAGGCGGGGATCCCACCAAGGGAATCTGAAAATCCCTAATCGGAAGATCCCAAGTATACACAAACAATTGCTGACATTTACATAAGAAACCTGTTGCTAATCTTGTCTTCCTCCTTAAAACAATCAGCTCACTCCCTGAAGCTACAAAGGTGCTTTTCAGATGATAAGATTAACAAAGTATTTGCCAGCTATGCAGACATCCTGTTGAGTAAATAATCCCTTATCTGCCCCAAGAGCAGCCATCAGGCAAACGGCTCCCAACAGCGGACTTGACAACCTGTGTTGCTTCTTGCATCCTTGATTGGTGGGGGCTGGGACCGCCAGAGGAAAGAGACCCAGAGTTACATCACTGTGGGAAAGAGGAAAAAATAGGGAAGCATCTATTCCACTCTCCTGCCCCAGCCAACCTAGGACTTCAGAGCTGCCTTATTTTAATGATGAATAATCGTAATGATTACAATTGACTGAGCATGTGCCAGGCATTGAACTAGACATTCTAAAGAAGTCATCTCATTTAATCTTCAAATAGCTACTATTATTATACCTACTGCTCAGATGAATAAACTGAAGCCCAGGGAGTTTATGTAAGTTACAAGTCACACAGATACCAAGTGCTGGAGTCAGCATTCAGATCCAGCAGGTCTGCATGGTGTGCCCAAGGGCTTCTGATGACCATGACATAAAAATTGTACATGCATGTGAATAAGAATGATAAAAATATTTATAAAACAAGGGGGTGTGGTTAAAGAATAGGATACTGGCTATTTTTCACTTAAAATTTTTCACATCTTCAGTAGTGTCTGTGAAAATCACCACTTTTAATTAAAACTATTCTAAGAAAAGACTTTATGTGCTGGGGCACTTCTCTCTTAGGGATTAAAAAGAAAAGCACATGTACCTCCTCACAGGTTTAGCAACGTAAAGAACCATCCTGTTTGTCCTCACCTGGAATTTTTAGAGCAAGAATCCACCTGCCCTCTACAGCTCCATCTGTCTCCATTAATAATAAATTTTCAAAACATTGTTCCTTTCTTTTAAGTTTTTTTCTGCTTTCTCTCTTCTCTTTGTTTTGAGATTATATCAGTTTATCCTTGGGTTATATGTGTTGTGAGCTCTGGGTCCCTTGAGTTCCAACAGTGTGATAAATGTCTTGGATTTGAAGAGTTCTTGGAAGAATCAAAGAGGACTGGGCTGTTTTGTTGTTTTTCCTCAGCTAATTTTTTCTAATTTTTTCTCAGAGCAGCAAGACAGCCCCAACCTCACCACACCCACCCTTGCAAGCCAATTTTTAAGTCGTTCTCTAAGAAATTAGTCAAGTTCCTATTAAGCCCAGTAAGAAAATTCCTCCCTTTGAAAATTGTTAACTTTCTGGGTTCCACTGAAAAACCACCTTTCGCATAAATACTTTCCGACTTCTTTGCTCTAAATCTTGAACAGATTTTGATCTTGTATGATCACATTCATACGACATGTATAATATCAGAAGTAATTAAGTATCCTCAATGCTCTCTCAACATTGCCCAACCTTACCTTTTCAGCTTCATGTAGGTATCACTGACTTCTCCACCTCACTCACCATGTCTGCACCAGACTAGCCCTGAAACCAACTTTTTCACAGCTGGTTACACAGCTCCTTCTCAGAAAGGTGGGCCTTAATACTTTGGGTCAGGCGACCCTACTATGCTGAGCCAAAGGCATCCGATTTGGGTCAGACCCAAGGAAAGTGTGAGGCGGCCTGAACTGAGAATGTAGCACAGTTGTAAAGCTTCATATTAAATGGCAAATATTCAGTTGGTTCACCTTGAATGCAAGACACAGAGCACATAACCACAGAAAGAGAGGCAGGAGAGGAAAACTGGAAGTAGAGAAGAGCAGAAAGAGAAGGAGTCTCCAGCAGGGACCACTTGCTAAGTAAAAGAACAACGGTTTCTTTTTTCAGAAGAGACCAGACCCTAATAGCTGGAGCCACTCTGGTTCCCCACAGCTTTCTAATTCTCTACGAGTCCTGAGATAGTTTTCTTTGCTAACTCACTACACATATGTGTCTCTATTAGAAACCCCATCTCTTGAGGTATCCTCAAGTAATTCACCGTTTGTTAGTTTTGTTCATTTTCTGCAACTGAAAAGAACTCAACATTCTTGTCTGAAAATGAACTGATAATCTTTTCTACCAAATCTACTTTTTCTCGTATCTTGCCTACTTTTGGTACCACCATCCCTGTTCTTTGATTTCTCCCAATACCTTATTAAATTCTGTCAACCCATTTTCCAGCTCTCCACAATACAGCTTCAAAATATTCCTCCTGCATAGCACAACTCTCCCACCCTTTACTCTTAACAGACATCACTAATTAACCACTGCATTCTTTCCCACTTACCTAAGCAAGACTAAAGAAAATAATAGCTCTATTCTTTGAATGCTTAGATACATATAATGTATGTCTATTATAATGTGTGTATATTATATGTGTGTATATTATATGTGTGTATATTATATATATATATATAATACATGGTATTATTCTAAGCATTTTGCATGCCTTATCTCATTTAATTCTCATCAATGAAGTATATGCTATTAGCTTTTCCATTGTACAGGTGAGAAAACCAAGGCACAGAGCGAAGTGAACCTGCCTTCTCCCTTCCTCAGTCTTCCTTCCAGCCTTTCTCCATGGCCTCCCACTGACAGAACCCAGCTGGAGCCAGTTGGAAGGGCAGCTGGGAAATGTAGTTTGCAAGAGTCCACTCCTAGTAGTGTAAAGCAAAGCCAAAGGGCAGGGACAGGATCTGAAACCAAATGGAAGGACAAGAGAGAAGCATCTCCTGATTTTGCAGCCGAAAGGAATCTGTCCTGATTCCAAAAGCCCACAGCACTTGATCTAGAAATTACTTCTGCTCTTAACACTTTTATTATTTAATTATATAATTTCATTTGTGTCTAATATATATTTGTGAGTTTCTTCTCCCTTGGTCTATCAGTCCACTAGGTAACACTTAGTGAATCATCATCATTCCTGCCATAACACCTAGTCCCATGCTTTGCTAAATAAATATTTATTGAATGATGAATGATATATATTCAGTGTCTGTGCTTCTTCAGACTGAGGTGCGTAGCAGTGTGTCAGGGGGTATGCCAAGCCAGAAGACAAACACCTTATATTATTTCCCTGGAGAGTCAATTTCACAGTGCGGTATGTGATTTTCTTAAACACAGTTTTTATATGAAAACAAAAATTAAGTCAAACATAAAATTTCCATGTTTTTCCTTTAGATAAAAATATTATGTATTCATTTTCCATTTATTCTTTTTTCAATAAATGTTGACAGCATTTTCTATATGCCAGGCACTATTCTAGCGCTATAGGATCTCTGCCTTCAGGGATCTTACAGTCCAGGGCAGACATCAATAAATTTCTGTAGTGGGCCAGATAGCAAATGTTTTAGGCATCGTGGGCCAAATGTTCCTCGTTACATTACTCAGATCTGCCACTGTAATATAAAAGCAGCCATAGACAATACCTAAACAAATGAGTGCCAATGTGTTTCAGTAAACTCTATTATAAAACAAGCAGCTAGCTGGATCCAGCCAATGGGCCATAGTTTGCTAACCCTGGCGTAGTGGGAGAAAATGAACACTAAATAATTTAGGATGATACGCTGTTAGAGAATAATACAAGATGCTCCATGGGAAAGGTAGAGTGAGTCAGTCCAGGAGTAGAATGGGCTTAATTGGTTTACAACTCATGCAGTCACGCAGGGCCCACTCAGAAGGGACACCATGCTTGGTTTAATGCTTTGCTGTTACTGTCTTGAAATTCTTAATTTTGTCTTTGAACTTGTGAAGTCAGAAGGGACAAGGGAGCATGCAAGTGAGCAGAGGAGCTATGCCAGGTGTTAATGGACACACGAACAGGTTCAAGCTTACTGGCATGGCAGTGGGCAGCACCAAGCAGCGGGCCTGGCCGACTAGTGAGCATGTGCATTTCTGGGGCTATCCCAAGCCTTTTGGCGTTCTGAGGGGCAGGCAGTCCTGCTTGGGTCCTGGGCCCAGAATGGTTGATGACAGTAGCAGCAGTAGCAGATTTTTTTCCTTCTTTACTATGCCTATCTTCCTTTCCCTCTTTCTTTTTCCCTCTTCCTTGCAACCCTCCTCCTTCCCTGCCTTTCTCTCATAACCAGTATGGTCCTTCATATATGTTGAATATGTGTGGATGCTTTCTGTTACTAAGTTAACAACTCAGTCGATTTAGCCACCAAATAGAGTGGCAAGATTTAACAAATAAAAACTCAGGTCTACTTGAATTTCAATTAAATAGTGGATAATATTTGGGATATACTTATACCCAAAAAATTATTTGCTGTTTTCTTGACATTTAAATTTACCTGCAAGTCTGATATTATTTGGCAGCCCTACCTGCAACTAAGTGTAGCTCAGTGGGGGCCTTGAATGTTTGTCCTGTGAGTCAGTGGTCTTTGAAAATAAAAGTATGTTTCACACACTTATTATTTTAAGAAGGTGAGTAACCAATTTTCTCTGAACACTCCAGAGAGCAGAGAGTTTCTGGTCTCTCGCTTTAATGTATGCACCTACATCTTCAAGGAGCTTTTCTCTGAAGGCAGCTGGCCTTCTTAAGGCACCCCGAAGCCCGGCCACCACTGATCCACCCTGGAGGTTGGAAGGAAATGTAGTTCCAGAGCAGAGGGTCCCAGGGGGGTCAGATTTCAACATGTATGTCAGGCCTCTGTGAGGAAAAAGTTTACTTCTACATGGAAGTGGGGGTGGGAGAAGTAGGATGAATAAAAAGATTTGTCTTTCAGCACAACAGGTTTGCCTCTTATTTCCTACATCTTCCGAGTGATTGGAGGGTGGGAGCAAAAAACACTCCCCATTTCGTGCTACTTCAGCTTTCTTCGGGAGTGAACTTATAAGAGAAAGAGTGACAGCCAGTGTTCCGAGATGATGTTGAGGTTGGTGGCTGCTGATGCTTAATTCCTGTGCTCCCGGCCTGAAGGCCTTGCTGTCTGCTGGTGTCTGAACAAACGCAGCTAGCATGCGAAGGTTGCAGAATTTCACGCAGCAGGGCCTACGGCCTTCTGAAAGGCATGACCATCTCCTTTCTGCACTGAGAACATTTTTAAATGACTCCAGAAGCTGCTGAGCTCCAAAGCCCAGTGAGCGCTGCGCCCCTTCCCCAAGGCAACGACAGGGCCTGCGGCCAGGCGTCACCATTTCTCAGTGGCGTGGTCCAGGCCAGGCTTTCTGCTCTCCCTGCTGGACATCTGCCATCCTTACCGAATGTATTTCCAAGAAAGCAGTTGACAGGCTTGGCAGTGCTATTCCTGGAAATGTTCAATAGGCCATCTTCTGGCAGGGGCTGCCACTGATGGGTCGGAAGGGGAGACGGCGTGCTCAATGCCATCTCTGCTCCGGCCTATTCCCAGGTGCCTCTGAGCAACAGCCATCCCTGAATGCCACGCGCTGTCAGCTGGCAGGGGGCTGCGGGCCTCTGTGGAGCTCTCTTCCTCCCTGGCGGAAAGGCTGCCAGCAGGCTCACTGCTAACTAAAGACAGGCATCCTGTGACTCTAAACTTTCAAACACATCAGCTGCGGCTGATGCACTGCGTGTCCTGCAGTAAACTCTGCAGGGCACACTTGGCCGCTGCCGAAGAGCACTCTAGACAGCAGATTTAACCCTTGTGGCTTCCCTGGGCGAGAGGACAAGCCTGTCGCTGGGCAGAGGAGCCCTGGGCAGCTCTCAGTGGTTGGAATTCCCCTGCGATGTGGAGCACAGTGTGGACCAGGCCTCTCAGCCTCAACACTGTTGGCATTTTAGACTGGCCACTTTTTGTTGGGGCTGTCTGTGGACTCTAAGATGTGTAGCAGCGTCCTTGGCCTCTACCCACTAGATGCCAACGGCACCTCTATCAGCACCCCTCCTCAATTGTGATAACCAAAAATACCTCCAGGCATTGCCAAATACCCCCTGGAAGGCAAAGTCACCCTTGACTGAAAGCCACTGGATAGGAGGTAGGGGCCTTCTGTGGGTGATACCAGCAAAAGAAAGACAAAAATCTCAGAATCTGGTCTCCAGGTCAGCTATGTGATGCCAGACAAGTCACAATACCCTTGGGCCTCAGTTTCCTCATCTCTAAAATGGAAGAAAGAGAAGGTCAAATCAAGGGAGTGTGGTGACCTGTGGAGGTATTACACGGTTTGCACTTTGAGAGGTATTAAAGTGCCACATGAAACAACGTAGCTGTAGATTATCTAACCTTTGAATCCTTCCCTACCTTAAAGAGCCTGGCTGCCTCTGAAAGGAGAAAGCAGCTGAATATTTATAAAATTTCCAAGACTCCTAAATTAAAACACATACTTTAGAAAGCTTTCCTCTTTATTTTTTTCTTCTGAATTCAGATTATGCTAAGTCTGAAGTTAATAAACATAATTCCCTTTTGTCTTTTTTGAAAGAACTTTTGTATTTTTTTTTATCAATGTGCTGGGATACAATACACATTCTTGAGATAAAAGAAGAGAACATAAGGAATGGGGGACGGGGTCCCTGTTTCTTCACAAAATTAGTATCCTGTTCTTTAGTAATTAGTAACAAAAACTGATAAATAAAACTTCACAGCCTTATGGGTAGACACTGTGGCTTTAAATAAGCTTCGCTGTTATATAATTCTCTGGCTCCCTTTACCCCACTGGCTTTCAAGGAACTGTAAAGAAATCTTTAAAAGCTAATATTTTTCCTGTTCACACTGGCAGAAAACTTATAAAGAAAATAAGTAACCTGAGCTCTCTCGAAGGTAAAAATGAATGGCCGAGTCCTTGAAGACAAGGTTCTACATGTTTCCCCCACCCCATTCCACCCCACCCAGTCTTAGAATCCTTGTCAAGATCCAGGAAGCCAGGTCCCTTCCTTTGTGGCCCTGTGCATTGGAAGATCCATGGCCACGTTTACTTTGGGAAACAGGACACTGTGATTAATTGAAGAAAACAACAACAGCTTCACTTTCCATAATGGGCTCATCAAATGGCTTTTCTAGGAAAAACCCTGACCAGGCTGTTCCTTCTATTTCCCTAAAAGCTAACAGCCAATGGCGGGGGGGGGGGGGCGGGGGCAAGGAGGGGGGGTTGGGGGGTGTATAGGGAGATGTCCATGGAAGTTTATTCCCGAATAGTGCCTTGCCTGAAAAAGGAGTCATTATGCTAACGCACTCAAAGCCCTGAGTATTCTCTAACAGCAAGGGCCCCTTGGAAGAAATAAGGTCTCCTCTAGCTGCGGCATCATTGTCCCTGCACCTACCCAAGGCCCTCACCTGCTCCTACACAATCATTCTGATCAGAAAGACTTCCCAGAAAGGCAGCTGGGGGAGTCAGATGCTCTAAAGGAAAGTTGTGGAGAAGGGTCGGAAAAGGCTGCCAGGCTGCACCATTGTAAAAGCAACTCTCACACGGTGACCTCTAGAGACAAGCACAGTGTAATTCTGATACAAGCTAAAGACAAGCAGCGCTGGGACTAGGGTGAGGAGAGTGAGGCATCCCCTCCAGTAAAAACTTTAAGAGCACAAAATAAACTCATCAGTCAAATAAATAATATAAAGAATATTTTAATGCAATATTAAAAAATATCAAAGTTAATGTAAAAAAATCCATGATGAATGAAATATAAAAATGTAAAGACCTAATTCGGTTTCACAAGCCCTGTGTGTGTCCCCAGTGACTGGCACTTGACTTCAAGCGGTGTCCTGGCTTTGGAGGGTCTTAGTGAAGCAGAATAACCAAAGGATGCAGAGTCAGGGATAGAAGAGTAGCTCAAGGCTGTGTGGCCTTCAGTATGTTCCTAGCCTCTCTGAGTTTCAGTTCCTGTTTGTGAAATGTGCTGAGTATTGGCCCTTCAGGGGTTGTTAGGACCCAATAAAATCCTATTCAGAAAGCATTTGATAAACCATGACCTATGGCATCCTTGAAATGTATAATGGAAAATACAATAGTAATACTGGTAATTGCAGTGGTAGGTCATATGGGACAGTCTTGGAGAGGAAAGGAGAGAAAAAGTAGGAGACAGGAAAAGGGTGGAGGGGTGGGTTAGGCTGTGTGGTGGAAAATGGGAGAAGCCCAGGTTCTAGATTCAGTCCTGAATTCAAGTCTCAGCTCAGCTATTTACGATTTGCAAAGCCGCAATCCATTTCCCAATCTCTCTCAGCCTCAGTTTTCCCAGTCGCATAATGGGGATAATAATGAATTGACCATGAAGCAATGTGAGCACAGCATTCAGTATGGTATGGTACAAGCTAGATGTTAACCCCTTCTACCACCACCACACACACACACACACACATATGCACACGCACACGCACATGCACAAATGCTTGCACTCACCTCTCTGCATACCCATACCCGACCTTGGGCTTTTCTCATGAAGATAAAAAAAAAGAGAGAAATGAGGAGAGAAACAGAAGAGGCAGGAAGAACATAAGCCACGAAAAGAAAAAAAGAATCGAGGGGAGGAAAAGAAAGAACAAAGGAAGGAGGAAGAAAAGGAAGAGAAGAAAGTGAGAACATTCAGGTCCTGACCTAAGCTGAGAGCTCTCAGAGGGCAAGTCCATTCCAGTTTCCTGGGAAATAGCCAAGGAAAAAAATCAAGCTCAACAATTTCAGATATATCTGTCACGACACACACAGCTCTGGTTCATTTGTTTTACCTGCTGTAGAATATTCTAGAACATGCCTCCATTTATATATCCACTCTCCCAAGAGTAGATATTTAAGTTGTTTTAAGAGTACTTTGACGGTGTTGGTAATGTTTTATTTCTGGAGTTGGGTCGAAAGTATGGAGAGTTCAATCTATTGGTCTCTCTTTTTCTGTCTGAAACAGTTGAGTCATCCAGAACTCCTGCTGATTCAGCCAAACTTCCAGGCCTTGCCCCTCAGTTTGAGGGCAGATGGGCTTTCTGGGTGAAATATACCTACATGAAGGGTCTGAGCAGAGCAAGCAGGCTGTAGGTGTCTTCCAGCAGCCACACTGTGCCACAGAGGACAGTGGCCCTAGTGGGTCTGGCTGCCCTGGGCGAGCAGAGGTCCGGCCACATCGAGGCTCGGCTTGCAGGCCTGTGGCTACGCAGAAACACCTGCTACCTGGGATCTCGCCCTGACTTGGAAGCCCCAGGACTGGGACCCACAAGCAATTACAGACCCAGGACTGGATTTCGTGGAAACCTCAGACTAGAGATACTTCAGGGAAAATAGTTTTCTCCTTGACTAGACTAGCTGACCTCCTCAGAATCAAATCTCTGTACCTTTCATGATGGTAAAAAGGGGGAAGCTGTCAGCTTAGGCCAGTTTGGGGAGCCATGGGTCACAGCTGATCCTCTGGAAGTCAGTCTGTGCATTTCCTTACTAAAGAACAGGGGGAAATGTGCCAAGAATCCAAAAAGAATAAATCTTCTGAAAACAGTTTCTGTTTGTCTTTGGAATGTATTGCTCCTTCTTTCCTCTTCTCTGGTAATTTGTTACTTAGACCATTTGTTTTGGCAACAATCAAAATAGGTCAGCATTCCCCAGCATTCACCTACCTGCTCTGTGGGCTGATTGTGTCCCCTCAGGTGGCTGTGAGGGCTGGGTAATGGCTTCTAACAGCCAGCCTGCTACATGGAAAATCCACCAATCCACCACTCAGGCCTGGGATTTAGGGAAGGGACTAGGATGAGGTAACTGAGGAGCTCGCCTTGGGCACAAATTTAAGGAGACCCCCAAAACAGTAATTGACATGAGTAATATTTTAATGCAATATTTAAAAAAATAATGCCCCAAAATTCCACGATGAACAAAAATCAGTATTTCAGATAAAGACGGGATCCTTGCAGAATGCCCAAGCTGGGGTTCAACTAGGAAGTGCTAGGATCAGCCTTTCGTTTGTGAATGGTCTGACAAGTGCAAACCAAGAAAAACTGGGAGCTTCCAGACCATCTTTGAATTCAGGACTACTAGAGCTACCCTTACCCACATGATTTCAGCCTTGGCTTCAACTGCCAACCATTTGCCAATGATTCCAAATCCACGGCCCATTCAGATCTCTCTCCTGAGACTGCAACCTATGGTTCTTACTCAGTATTGAAGGTACAGTTCACTTGGATGTCCCACAGACTCTCCGGCAATTACCAAAATGTAACTCTACAACATCTCTGTGAAACCTGCTCCTTCAGCTGGGATCCCTATCTACACATTCCAGAAACCTGGGAGCCATCCTTTACTGCTTTCCTGCCTCATGCTTCATAATTAATAAATGTCAAGGTTCTCTTGATTCAAACTACCCCTTAAGGAGTTCTCAACTCTGTCTTTATGTCCAGCTGTAATGGGGTAACCCCAGACCAGATCACCCTCATCTTTGGCCTGGATGACAGTGGTTGCCACCTATTGGTTACTCTGTTTCTACTCTTGTCTCTCATCCCATATCTCATGCTCTAGTCACTAAACAGATTTTTCTGAAACACATAAATGCAGAATGGTGATCTTTCTAAAGCACAAGTATGATCTTCTTATCTTCATACTTAAATTCCTTCAATGGTTTCCCATTTTTCTTAGGATAAAGTCCTCACTCTTATACACGACATGCAAGGTTAGCCCCTGCCCGTCTCTCTAGCCATCTCTACTCTCAATGCTCCGGCCAAACTGCATCTTTTTCAGTTCCCCAAACACAGTCCATCCTCTCACCTCTAACCCTTTGCACACATTCCTCCACCTGCTGAGACTATACCTGCTGTGATGGTTTATCTTATGTGTCACCGTGACCGGACAAAGGGACACCCAGTTAGCTGGTAAAACATTATTTCTGGGAGTGTCTGTGAGAGTGTTTCTGCAAGAGATTATCATTCGAATCAGTTGACTGAGTAAAGAAGATCTCTCTCACCATTGAAGGTGGCATTTTACAACCCATCGGGGGCCTGAATAGAAAAGGTGCATTTGCTCTCTTCCTGAGCTTGGACATCTATTCATGGACCAAGACTTACACTGCCAGCTCCTTGGTTCTCCAGCTTGCAGACAACAGATCGTGGGACTTCTCAGACTCTGAAACTGCATGAGCCAAAATTTCTATAATAAATCTCCTGATATATATTTCTCTAAATCTCCAATTGGTTCTATTTCCTGGAGAACACTAACATGTCCCCCATTAACTTTTACTCATCCTTGGGGCCTCAGCTTAAATAGCGCTTTATCCAGGAAGCTTTCGTTGACCTTCCAGGACTGAGTTAGATGCTCCTCTATTTCTTTTCTACCTCGTCTTACCTTCATTTTGGCTCCAACCCTAATACACATGTTATAATTGCCTGATGACTTAATTGCTTTTTCTATTAGACAGTCAACTTAATGAAAGTTAGCACATAATCTGATTATATTTGTACCCTCTGGACCTAGGTCACAGCCAGACATGTAGTATGTGCTCAATTAATTTTATTTTTATTTTTTTGATTAAAGTGATCAGACTATCATATGTGTGAGTTGCCTTTTAGCAGCAACATTAAGAATCACTGCCAGGAAAGAGCGTTGTTTGCTAAGGAAAATATTTCAGTCAGATGTGCAAGTCAGACTGTGCTCTAATAATACCAAGAACTTACTATTAACGCCTTGGCAATTTGTTTCCCAGAAGTCCACATAATTTGGAATTTGCTTTTGTAACTTGTGAAATAAAATCTCTTACTATGTATATGAGAACTTTCTGAGTTTCACTTAATTTCTTTTTGCCAGATTGACATCACTTCAAATCTTTGTTTTAGGTCCTCTGTATTTTGTTGTGACTTTCCCTACCCTCCACTCATTAAAAGCCCTGGTGTTAGAATCTCCCCCTGATGACAATGTATGAAAAAGGGTTGTCATCAAAAGTGTGGCTGCTGTTAAAAGGTAGGAGAAGTGTGAGGCTTTTATTTTTCATTTTTAATCAATGCTTTGACCTCCTTTTTGCCCAAAGATTCCAAACTCTGAACCATTGGTTAAGCTATTTTAATTATTGATTTCCCCATACATTTTCTCTCATGTTCAAATATAGATAAATGATAGATTCAGAATACACTGGCCTCTCCCTGGTGTGAGACTAGAGAAAGTGCAAAGGCCCGGATTCAAGTCCTAACTACCATGTATAAGCTTGTGACCTTGGAGAAAAAAACTACATAACCTCTCTGAATTTTACCTTTCTCCTCTTCAAGATAAGAATTTCACCCATCTCACACCTTACTCTGACATGAGCATGGAAGGCTCTGCATAAATATTAATGTACTTTCCAAATAGGTCTGCTATTAATTATACTCATGGCCATGCAATGGTCCCTATGGAATCTCTGTGGATTGAAATGATTTTCTATGATAATAAATCCCCTCTGTTAGCAGAAACCATTGCCAGGCAGTCTTAATGTCCACACTCACCCAAGGGGCTAAAGCTTTTAAGACTCATATTAAATGATAGAATTATTTGCTTTCTTCCCTCTAAAGCAGTACTCACATTCTCTGCTCATTCCTGTGGTTGTGGGGAAAGAAAAACCTCATCCCACATAGAAAACTGAGTCACTGACCTGGGTCCAGAATTCAGTTGGTTCCCCATCAGTGAAACAAAGTCATGCAAAGAGGGGTGGGGGATGCAATGCCCAAGGGTAAAGAGTCAAAAACTCTAGAGGCAGTAAAATAGATGAAGCATGTTCATGGCCATCTTAGTTTGGCAGTTGGAAACCTTATCAATTTACATTTCCAAAAACTGATTCCTTACTTTTGTGCAGCACTAGACCCTACAGAGATCTTTCACAGCTAGTATCTGCTTCCATCGTCACACCCATCCTGAGATGTTAACTAATGTTGTTATACCCATTTTTTTCAGAAGAAGAAACCAAGGAGAGCATGCCTCGATTGCACAAGCTTATGCAGGATGGAGCTGAGACTTAATCTGGGGCTTCTGGTTCTAAGACAAGTGTCCTTTCAACCACATTCTCCTGCCTCTCATACATTTGGGGAAGAGAAAGATTCCAACCAATTTCAAAGGGAGCATAGACACAGGAATTTCTTCCCAGTGCCACAGAGAAAAAAGCATCAGGCTGGGGTAAAACAAACCTAGGCCCCATGTCTAACTCTTTACTCTTGGCATATTAATTCTCAGTCTACTTACCTCTGCAAACAAGAGATAGCAATGCATGATTCCAAGTTGTCTCTTCGTGTTTCTATTTCTTGAATGTGCATGTTTAGTTATTTTAATGTATAACCCAAACACCTGTGATACAGAAGAAATGCTAAAAAGAAAACAACTAAAGTTCTTCACAAGTTCATGTTGAGCTTAACACATCTTTAACCCGATGTAACCACTATGGCTAAACTTAAAAGTTGGGTTCTTTTCGTCTGTGGCTTCTTGGAACTCATCCTCACTAAACTTTAGCTAACCTTTCCACATCTTACTTTTCTGAAAAACATGAATGACAATTCAGGAAATACAGGAAAAAGGTATTTTAAACTCCTTTTCTCTTGTCATCTTGCCTCTTCTCATCTTCCCTGCTTTCATCCCAAGGGAAGAGGAGTTGCTAATCTGGTAGATTAGAGACTGGGATCAGACTTGCAACTAGTGGGCAGGGTTGCCATCTCTAGAAAAGGTTCTCTGCCTTTTTTATTATATACATTTGGGTTGGCAAGTAGACTCAGCCCTCCTTTTTACTCTCCACCTCCTCTATGCAAGTGCCTAGAGAGCTAAGTCAAATTATTAGTCATCTTATTTTCTCTGTCATTTTGTCATTTTTTTCTCCATGCATCCTTCAAGAGGGTATTAACATCCCAAGATTTAAATGCAGGTAAGAGTAAGATGTTCTGTATAGGCCTCAAAGCCTAGGTCATATGCTGCTGCTGCTGCTTCTTCTTCTTCTTCTTCTTCTTCTTCTTCTTCTTCTTCTTCTTCTTCTTCTTCTTCTTCTCCTCCTCCTTCTACTCCTCCTCCCCCCCCCCTCCTCCTCCCCCTCCCCTCCCCCTCCTCCTCCTCCTCCTCCTCCTCCTTCTTCTTCTCCTCCCCCTCCTCCTCCTCCTCTCCTCCTCCTCCTCCTCCTCCTCCTCCTCCTCCTCCTCCTCCTCTCCTCCTCCTCCTCCTCCTTCTCCTTTCTTCTTCTTTAATCAAAACCTATAATGAGGTTATTGGATGGTAGATCAATTAATAAAAGGCTAAGTACTGTCTCTGCCTGCCTGTCTCTTTCTAGAGAAATGTGGTAGTCAGTCTCCAAGACAGTCTGTAGTGAGCCCCCATCCTGGTATTCATACCTTTTTGTAGTTCCTTTTCCCACTATACCAGGGTCGATCGGTGTGACCAATAATATGGCATGAGTGATGCTACATAACTTTTGAGTTAGTTATAAAAGACTCTGTGGCTTCTGTTTCTGTTGTTCCCTCTCTTGAATCATTAATTCTGGGGAAAGCCAGCTGCCTTATCTTGAGATGCCCCATGAAGAGGTCTCTCTGATTCTTTACTAGAACAAGCCTTTCTCTTCTCTTTCTTTTTTTAAAGCTAAATAATATTCACATTTTAAATGTTAAAACTATAAGGTTTGAAATTTCTTTCAGTAGAAGCCAAATGTAGCAATCTATGCCAGATTTTATAGACATTTAAGATTACTGAGTAAGTCTGTGTGAAAATAAAAGACAAGTCTAAGAAATCTCTGGAACTGAAATTGTTTTCAAATTTCTCCCCATAATTTTTGTCCCATGTGTACCATAGAGTAAATCCCTTCTTCATAATGAAGAGCTTAATTTGTCTCTTCTTTGTCCATATGTATAATTAAATTATATTCAGTATTTATCAAACTACATTTAATTAAGCTGAATATTTTTGTCCCAAAGATATATTAATTCCAAATCTCTTACTGTTGCCACTTTGATTCAGTTATTACTTAATTACACAGTCCCCTGAGATTTGCTGATGTTAATTCCAAAGACTGAGTGGACCTCTAAGTAGCAAAAGGATGGAGAGATGGCCAGTCTGACATTTTGTTTGTCTCCTAAATCTGGATCCTCAGAATTGAGCTGTGATTGTGCCAAAGCGCCCCAGGATATCTGCTCCAATTTTTCTGTGCATTTCTCTCCTTCTCTCAAAGACAAAGCAGACTTCAGAAGTTAATCAGTTAATTTACATGTAGATTCTGAAAAGTTCAATATCTTTAATTTAGGAAGAGGCCAAATTTACTTTGAAGATGATTAAGAAGGAAAATGAAAGAGTTACCAGAAGGAAGAGGCACAAATAGACATTATATTCATGATGTATCTACAGAAGTTCTGAAAACAGTCAAACCTCTTACATACAAATTTAGCTGAGTATGTATGTGTTCACACGTATCTCTAAATAGACATATAAATACATATACACAAACATGTATGTATATATTTTTAAATCACCCACTTCTTTGGTATAGGATATAGCGTTCTCATATCTTCCTGGGGTAATCTCCCAAGGAGTAATTTTATCAGAGCACGCAGTACTATTTATCCAGTTTCTGAGGATTAGTCTCAGGGGCAACTTTATGTAATACATTTTTTTGGCTACAATATGAGGCTTCTCTACTTAAATCATATATCCAAATTGTGATCCAGTGAAACAAACAGTACCTTCTCTCCTGCAGATGCCAGTGTGTGTGTGAGTGTGTGTGTGTGTGTGTGTGTGTGTGTGTGTGTGTGTGTGTGTGTGTGTAGGAGAATATTATTTTGGTAGTGAGGGAGCCAATTCTTTTAAAAACTTTATCACCTCCCTCTTCCTAGATGTTGCATTTAGATGTGCAACAAACAAAAGGAAGAGAAAAACACTTTTTCTTGGAAGCTGCAAAAGACTGATGTCCTTTTTTTTGAGCACTGCACAGTGCACATAAAACAGGACATGTCTCTAAAAAGCTCTGACATATCTATTAGCAACAATCTTTTGTGTTAAAAGAGGCCAACCACAGAAATATTGTTGCTGCCAAAAAACTGCTGTCTAAATCCTTTTTCATTTCCTCCTTGCGAGGATGACTTGGGCTTTGTTAAATCATTACCAGAAGACAAGATCTTTGTTGCTTTGGGGCAGACAGGCCAATGGAGGTTTGCTTGACTTTGTTACCTTGATGTGGTCACAGAAGTATCAGAGGTTGACCATGTAGCTACTGGTTAAAAATGATAATCATCTTAGAAAAGTACACAGAGAGTGTTTTACTTTCTTAGAACTGGGAGTTGGCTTCCTGGGACCCTCTCCTCCTACTTCCAGCTTCATAAAAGGAATTGTTAAATATTCAATTTGGTGTTTGCCTAAGGGTAGCAAAACGAGTCACCTAGTGAGGGTGTTTGTCCTCACTGAGAACAAGAAATTGAGGACAATTCTGAGAAGGAACTTATCACTCAGTTTGGTTCTGACAAAACCCAAATCTACTCAAACCAGTGGGGGAAAAGGAATTTATCAACAAAGGTCAACCAGAATCAATAGTGATTCCGAAAACAGGGCTTTCTGTTAAAGCTACAGGAGCAATTAAAAGGCATCAGGAGATCTTTTGGTTCCAAGGGTGATCTGCAGACTCCACCTGTCTGATTGATCACCAGACATTAGTAAGCAAAGCAAAATTTGTATAGAATGTCAGCAAAAGCTCCTTCTGTAGAAGCATGATTTGGGGGGTGGAGGTTAGGTAGGATGTATGAGGGATAGTGAGGGGATCAAACATTCTTCTGTTCTGCTATGCTCCAAAAGTGGTATTTTCTCAATCATAGCTTAAAGTCACAGTTGTTAAGGTGATCATGGAGGATGTTAGAAGCAGAATGAAAAAGCAAGATGGCAGGCTACAGTCTCACCCCTAGGCTTGCTCCCTAATATTAGAATCCACTGAGAACTCTGTAATTTCTTCCCCAGTTTTCAGAGGCTCCAATTTCAGAGCCAGAGCCATTGTAAGTATAGTTGTATTCAAAGTGTTACTTTGGGGGTGTGGAAACTTCCCATTTTGCTTCTGGGTTATAGAGTAAGTATATCAGAACTCCACTAGCCAACTCTCTTCCATTTAAAGAAAAATAAGTTGGTTCAAGATGGTGAATTGAACCAACATGGTTACTCTTCCTCCCAAATCCTAGGGAATTGGGTTACCTAGAATAAGACTAAGTCCTTGGCATTACCTAGAAGATGCCAGCTGAGTAGAAAATGAAACTTCTAGACACAGAATTATGTTCTCACCACTCAGACATTTACGTAGTATGTATGTGATTGAAAGAACAAGAAAGTAAAATATTATCAGTGGTGTAATTTAAACTTAAATGAAGAATGACAGGCATATATTTCATGAACAAAAATGATTTCGGAAGGGAATTCTTCAGATGTTTACTTGGGAGCCCAAGCCTCAGGCTGATTAACAGTAACCTCACAGAATATTTGCTGGAATTAACAAATTCAGATGATAGGCAACTTCTCAGTCCAGCGAATGATATAATAAGACTAACTGTTTGGAAGGCAGGGTGCGTGCAGTCAGTCACCTATAAAGCGCGGGAGGATTAATCCTCGGAGGTCAGAGCAGGCTACTGGCGTCTCGCTTTGAAAATAGTTTTAGAGTCTGCTTCATGGTGAGAGAAGGAAGGCTTTAGGGTGGGGGGAGAGAGCAAAAAGGATTCTTTAGTGAAGACAAGAAGGAGCTCAGATTTCATTGGGCTAAATAAAGTCGGAATACTACCCAGAACACTCAGATACAGAGACAACCTCTTATTACTGCCCTCACAATTGTGGGAGAAAGAAAATTTAGGCCATCTGAAACCGGTGTTGCCAGAAATAGGAGGTGGAATCCCCCTGCTCACAGAAAGAGAACAGGCTCCTTCTCATGGACAATCTGGCTATTCCCACACCACTTTCTCATGCACAAGGCTATCAGGAGAAGGTTATGAATAGAGCTCTTTTCTTTCAGCCAATGAGACAAATATCCTATTCAAAAACCTATGCCCACAGACTGTCTCAGCCAGGATTATCTTGGCTTTTGATGAAATCCCAGGGGGCAATAACTGCAACCTCACTTTGCTATGCTATTTCATTTGACTTTTTAGCTGGCGGCAGGCAGGAGCTATTAAAGATCATTTATTTTATAAATGTCGCTCACTTACTCTCTGTAATAATGAGGAAAGAGAAATGCTGACACCAAAAACCCAGCAGGTGGGCTGGAAACATTTTGGTATGAAGCTGACAGCCATTTGGAAGCCCTAGGTGGTACCTCAGGGGGTTACAAAAAACAACCTACATGGGCATGGGTTTAAATTTTGGCACTGCTATGTGTTTTAGTGAATGACCTTGGCTGTGTTAGTTAACTAGCTTGAGCATCAGTTTTCTGACCTGTAGGGTAAAGGAAATGAGGCTAAAACCCTGGCTCCTAAGGTTGTCAGAAGATTCAATGACACAACAGATTTGAAATCACCTTCCATGTGCCTGGCTCAAACAGATCCTCTGTCAGTGCTGCTTCCTCTCCTTTGTCTCCCCTTTGCTGCCTCTCTTCATTGTAAGTGGAGGTGGTGTTCCTGCATAATGAGTCAGTTGAGACCAAGCAGGATTTAGATAATTAAACATCTTCTAGCATTTCCTTAAATAAATACCAAGGCAAAATCTCTGTGCAGCTGTAACTGAGGCAAGGGGGGACTCACCCTAAGTCACCTGTCCTGGAATAGTTTTTTCTCTGCTGAGAACTGCAGCAGGACCCTGCACCGGGGCCTGGGGTATTCTGTTCAGCATCTGCTGCCTCCCCTGAGAACAGCTGAACATTGGAGGTATGAAGTGTAGGAATATCATGGCCCAGCATTTGTTGACTCATTCTTTCAACCAATACGAAAAACCTATGTACAAGACAGGCACCATTCATTCATATTTCTATAACATTTATTCTATGCCTGGTACTGTTCCACGCACTTAACAAATATTATCTTATCAACTCTTCATGACAGTGCTGTGAGGCTGGAACTATTCCTTTTTGAGAGGTAATGAAACTGAGGTGCAGAGAAGTTACAGAACTTGCCCAAAAAACATGTGAGCAACTTTTTTGACCCAGTGACTGTGACCTTCATCGTACTCCATTGTTTGGCTAGTGGTGAGGAGTAAGCATACATTCATTTGTTTGTGCTTTCATTCATTCACTGAGACTTTCATTCATCAGAAAGCATGTGGAAAGGCTGGGGCACAAGACGCCAGTCTGCTCTCACGGGGCCTACACTCCGAGGAGGCAGAAGCCAAGTAAGCCTCACTTTTATCCTTTGCCATTGCACCCAGCAAAGAGACAGCTGGCTTGGGTCGAAGATGCTGTCATCCCAACAGACTTCTTCTATAAAATAAATGACCTAACAGGACATTAAACATGTGGGCTTTGCTCTTATGAGGCCCACGCTAAGGAGTCTACCAGGTGCACTTGCTCAGGCCTTCATAGTTCTGAAGAGAAAATGTACATAAGGCTGACGTTCCCATTAAAAACCCAACAGGGTGTGTGACCATGAGAAGGGCCCAGGGTTCCCAAACCTCCTGTGTGTATCACTAATGAAGAATATTTTAAATGAGGTATTAGGTATTTATGTGTACCATAAAAATATAGAAATAACAACAATGACCCATTATTTCAAACATACTGTTGTTTTCAGTATTTTTTTTAAGTGAGTGAATTCAAAGAAAAATATTTAAAAACTTAAGTGACACAGATATTGAAAATTATCAAAAGGATACTCAAATGACTGGCATCTGGGAAGCATACAGTGGCTCTCACAGGGGATGTGACTGACATTTGGGTGAGGTGGCTCTTCCTTGTGTGGGCTATTAGCCTCCACAATGATGATGCCTGAAATCCCCAGCCCCTGCTCACTACACGGCAGTGGTGCTACTCATCTGGCCTTTAATCCATGGTGACAACCCCACTCCCACACAAAAAATGCCTCCAAACATTTCCCAAATGCCACATAGTAGAGGGCTGAGGGATGTGGTACCCCTCCTGGTTGGGAACTATTTCTAGAGGCTTGCTGGAGGCCCCACTGGAAAAACAAACAAGCTATTTTCAGATATTTTTTAAACAGAATGAAGAAAATATGAAGTCAAGTTCAATTACCCAGTGGCTTAGCTGGAGAAGCACAAAAGTAAGGAAATGAGAACCCAAAAAGGAAGACAGCAAAGATGCGGACAGTCTTTGCAAGAGTGAGGACAAGCAGAAAAAGCTTGGGACCACAGACAGAGCCTCCTGGCTTGGAGCTGCTGTTATGGGGCCAGACCAGTTCCTTCCTGCTTTTCTTATAGGTGCCACCTGGCATCTGACAATGACCAGAAAGAATGCCCACCACCTGCTGAAGAACAGGCAATACAACCTATTGCTTGAACTAAATGCAGTATGGTGCCAAGCCAGGAAGATATTTTGCAAGGATACAAGAGTCATACAATAAAAATGGGACAGATTTATCAACCATTAAGGAAGGCAAAGAAAGGTCCCAGAAAATCACAGATCTCTTTCCAAGAACCCCAGAATGTGCTGTTAACAGTGAAGATGAATTGTGAGAAGATGAGAATAAATTAATGCTGTTTGTACACCATCCAAGAGACTGTTCATGCCCGTTAAAAACCTTGGTTATTTTTGGTACCTTTGAGCCACTCATTTTCCCAGCACATTCCAAGGTTGAGTGTCCTCTGCCTCACTGTGTCTGTAGAACAAGTCTTTTCAAAGATGTTAATAGGTGGTATCATGGGAAAATCTTCCAATGTCAAATAAGTTGACACTAGAAATACTACACACTTCCATTTTGGAGATTCACAGTGTACGTCAGCACCTTAAAGGGTTGAAGATTTCTTCTGCTCAGTTGGTAATCTCAAAGGTGAAATCCAAACCCTTGGCCTGGTTTTTAAAACTTGTCTCACTTTACCCAAGCGATATAATTTGCTTGTGAGGCACACCCATCACAGCTATTCCTAGTATTTATCATAGCCATCCTCACTTCTGGGCCTTTTCTTCCCTTCCTCCTTCCTCTAGAAGTACCCTTTCCCAGTCTTTCTACCTACGCTGAGCTTCTGTCACGCCCCAGCTCAAGAGTCAACCCCTAACTACTATTTCTCTTTACCATGAATTTTCTCAAAACCGTACCAAACCATGTGGTGTCATGTCATTGTGATTACATCCATGTTGCCTTGGGATTATAGTCTGCGTTGTGTAATATATGCAGTTTGGAAGCAGTTTTGTTTTTTTTAACCTCTTATGGGAGCCTGTTACTGTACTATGCATTATAAGGACCTTGCAGAAAAAACACTTCTTGATACATACCCTAGTAGATGTGTCAATGCCTGGCTTGTTCCCTTATGAAACGACTTAGACTCTCTGTGTCTCTATGAATCAGCAATGACTGGGTAATGATTGAACACATGTATTCACATTTGCTATGTTTAATTAATGGATGTTCCTCAAATTAAATGAAATGTCTGTAACAGCAGATACCATCTTGTTGGGAGCCGTTTGCCTGATGGCTGTCCTTGGCAGATAAGGGATTGTTTACTCAACAGGATGTCTCCATACCTGGCAAATACTTTGCTAACATCCGAAAAACACCTTTGTGGCTCCAGAGAGTGAGCTGAATGTTTTAAGGAGGAAGATAGGTTTAGCAACAGGTTTCTTATGCAAATGTCAGCAATTGTTTGTGTGTACTTGGGATTTTCGGATTCCCTGGCAGTCATGGTGGATAAATGGAGTGTGCTGAATAAACTCGGGACTGCAGTATTGACTGTCAGTCCTCCCGACTCTTTCTCTTCTTCTGTCTTTTTTCCTTAATCCTCACTCCCCATCTCAGGACTGTTAGATCTTTGCCGGCGGGCTCCAGCACCATCTAAAACTGTATAATGTTGGGAGTTCAAAGCTAAGAATGTACCTGCACGAATATTAACACTTTATTTTTATTTCTAATATATTCCCTATTCCCTACCTTCCCCCACCCCTAAACTTGCCTTTCCTGCGGTCCTTCTCCATCCTTCCATTTGTTTAGGACAAATATTTTGCTGTTTCATCACTGATTTTTTTTTTCTTTTCAACATGACATCCAATCCATCAGCAAATCCATTTAGTTCTACCTTCAAAGTATATTCAGAACCTGACCATTCAGTGCTTACTACCTCATGTCACAGGCTGTGTTCCCCTGAAAGCTGATTCCAAGATGGAGCTAAAGGGGCAGGAACGTTATTAGGGAGTGCTCCTGGGATCAATGCTTCTGGAAGGAAAGAAAACAGGCTTGGGCAGAAGAAGTTGGTCTGTGATGCAGCCATAACTGAAGGCCTGAGATGACTCTACAAGAGGCTCTAAGCTGGGATGGCCCAAAAGAGCTGTTCTGAGCTGAAGTGAGGGGTCAGGCCTCTATACCCCTCAACAACCAGTCATTGGACTGAGGCTGCCCTAGGAAGAGGGAATGCCATTGGGCAAGACCGCTCTCTTCAGAAGAGGTAATTTTTTCAAGAGTAGTGCAATAGTTTCTTCACTGTTTTCCTGCTTCAGTCCTCTTAAAACTATAGAATGAGTGAACCTTTAAAAATATGTTAGATAATGTCATGCTCCTGGCACAAACCATCCAGTAGCTTCTCCTCTCACCCTGAGTAAAAACCATGACCTATGAGACCTTCCACCCTCTGCTCCCCATGACTCTCTGAACTCAGCCCTACTACTAGCCTTCTTGCCCACTGCACTCTAGACGCTCTGACCTCCTTACTCTTTGAAAACATTTGGCAAGTTCCCATCTCAGCCTTCACATTTTACTCTTCCTTCCACCTGAAATCTTATCTTGGGCCTCAGCATGGCTCCCTCTTCCTTCAGGTTTTTACTTATGTCACCTTCTAATTGAAGTCTTCTCTGATGGACCTTCTTAAAATTGTATGACTCCTGCCCCTGGCTCTCTTTGCCTTTGTTGCTATCTTTTTCTCCATAGCAGGGAGCTCCATGAGGGGAGACATTTTGGACTCCTGCATTGATTGCTACATGCCCAGTACCTACAGCCTTGCCTGGCACATAGCTCAAAATATACATGTTGAATTAATTCCTCTAAGTCACAGAAAGAGTTTCCATGAGTAGCCCGAATTGAAAATTGTTCCATGGGCTCTCTAGGTCTCTAGGAAAGTCATAATAGCTTTGTTTACTTTCCTTTCATTAAGCCTTGGTTATGTAGGCCATTCGTTTTTCGTTATCTAAATAAATGAAGAGACAGTTTAAGTGTCTTTTCTAGAACAGGCAGTCAAGATGCCAGAATTCTGATTTTATCTCATACCCCAAACCTTACAATAACAACTTCTTTCATATTAGCTTTAGGTTCTTAAAAGTCAAAGACTATATGAGTTTTGACAATGTTAAATTTTATCTGAACCCTGTGTTTCCTGAAAGCTATGTTGGTTAAGAAATTGCCTCACTCTTTTGTATTCCAAGAAACAGCTAACCACCACAAAGGACAAGCTAGTCTTTCCATATTTTGAAATAAGACTTACCTCCATCTTTCCCATAAGATTTGGGGTGATCTTTTATTTACTTGCTTTTATAAAACCCAGGCTTCCTTTATTTTCTTTGAGATAATCCCCATTAATACACGTTCTCTCTATTGTCACAGCCTGAATAAAATTATATCCATAATGACTGATGTATTTTGTCTTTCATACTTCCATAAAATGAAGACTTGTGTTGAGGGGGTTATTTTTTAGCATCAAAGATGATGTCCATTGGAAAATCTGCAGCTGACAATAGTAAATGACAAAGAACTCTTGATAATAGACAATAGACAACCAAAGGGTCTACTCCCTCAGTAGAAAGCCAGCATGGAGCTCAGTTTTAGAGCAGGGAACAATTACTACTTCCAGAGGCAGACAGAAACTTAATTCAAGCACATGGTTGGACAAAAAGATATTGCTAGAAATAATTTCCAAGTACATGAAGTAGATGTATCATTTCTCCCTGAAGTCAATCATCTCCAATGTGCTAGAACAAGTCTCAGTATTTCCTTTTATAGCTAGGATCCTTGGTTCTAAAGAGAGAGGGCAGACGCAAGAAGCTCCTAAAAGCTAGAGATTGTTGTATACTGCATGTCTGCAAGCTCTTACCTTTCCAAGGGGTGGATCTAGGAGGGCCCCCAGCCTGCCCTCCCGTAGGGCAGAAGATTTGTGCCCAGCCATATAAAGATCAGGGTTCAGACAAATGGCTTCACCTTTATTCCAATACCTGGTAAGCCCTTCCTACCAGGATTTACATCTTAGTGCAATCCAAAAGAAACACTTAGCTCCATTCTGTTGGACACAAGATCTGCAAATATTTTTCAAAACAAACAAACAAACAAACAAACAAACAAACAAAAAACACAGTCAGGGCCTAAATGCCAATGAAGTCTGGTGCCGGGGTCCTACTTATAACCTATAGACAATGTTCTTTGGGTGAGTGAATTGGATTCAGGTGTATTGGAAATCATCTAACAATTATATGCCAAATGTGAATGTGTGTGTGTGTGTGTACACGTGTGTACATCTTTCTAAAAAATGGTTCCACAGTTTTTTCACATTATTTAAAAGGATTTATGCCTCCTGAATGGATAAGAACTACTACCTATAACAGGTATTACAGATGTCCTGAGCCTTCAAAGGAATGTTCCCTAGACAGATCCCTCTCATTCTTGGCCATGAAATGATGAGGAGCACTAAGTTCACCACCAATCTATATGAATGGACAGGTAGTCAGTACTCTCCTAGGATCATCAGTGAGCCAACTGGCATACCAAAGAGCTTAGAATCAGCAAAGTTTTGATTAAATCAATCCATCTCCTAGAGGCTGACAAGAGGGAAGTTATATGCCACCAAGAGAAAGACTAGTAATTATTCAATCACATTCAACCCACCTGATGTTGTTTTAGTCTGTTTGGGCTGCTATAACAAAATACCACAGACTGGGCAGCTTATAAATAACAAAAGCTTATTGCACAGTTCTGGAGGCTGGGAAGTTTGAGATCTAGGCACCAACATGGTCATATTCTGGTGAAGGCTCTCTTCTAGTCACAGCTGGAGCCTTCTCACTGTGTCCTCACATGGTAGAAGGGGCTGGGGAGCTCTGTGAGGTCTCTTCATAAGGGTTCCACCTTTATAATCTAACTGCCTTACAAAGGACCTATCTCCTAATACCCACACCTTAGGGGTTAGAATTTCAACACCTGAATTTGGGTGGGGGGGAACACAAACATTCAGACAATAGCACAATATTTTCCACAAATATCCCCCATTAAGAATATAATTTTACACCAAAAACTGCATTGGATAGAGCTGAACCTTGAAAATAAAATGGAAATATATGAGTATTGTGAAGACATTTAGTCTCTCTCTCTCTTCTTTTTTTTAAGTACTCATGGTCTATGGATTTCATAGTCTATTTTTTGAATTAATAATAGCTTTAAAAATTATTATATATTCTGTGTAATTTCAACAGACAAGGCTTACTTGGTTCACTGAACTATCTTTGTAAGACTTTAATTTTCCTATAAAAACAGTAAATGTCAACAAGATAGACATCCCTGTTCTTTTAAGCTCTGTTTATAGTTCCCAGAATTAAACAGGCAGTTATTACATTAAAAACATTCCCTGCATGCTAGCAACATCTAATTTTAATGTTAGTCTTGTAGAGGAAGAACTAAGGGCAAGGGCTGAAACAAAGAACTTTGAAATATGCCTGATATCTAAAACCTGAAACCTGATCTGATTCCACTGTGGGGAAATGAACCATATGCTCCTTAATGTCACTGCTGTCCTGATGTATAGAATGGGATAATGTTGGCCACTTAGTCTATCAATAAGATTTTCTTAGTTTCTAAATTGCTTTGAGATAGCATCTTAGAGGCTCCTTGTGGACCCATAGCAAGAAGTGTCATTTGTCAAATTGGAAGTAAAATAAACTAAATGGAATTCTGGTGTCCATATTCATCAATGTCCCCATAAGGGACCAACCTATTAACTTGGGCAGAACTTGCAAAAATTCAGTTATAGTGTCAGCTCCTCTGGGGCCAACATAACTAACTGCTCTGTCCTCTGCACTGGCCAAACAGTATCATAATTGCTGAATGTTATGCTTACCTCCCCAAAGGCTGATTCCTACAAGGCAGGGACTATATCTTATTTATCTTTGTGTCTCTGATAGTTCACAAAATACTTGCTGATTGTTTGATGACTGCAGGAATTCATTTGATAGCAAAGTGTTTCATCAGAATCCCAACGCAATTCTGAATATGCTCTGAAGTGTGCCGACCAATTCATATTCCTTATCTTTAGAGTCCTGGTAAGCGTACTGAAGGATCACGCACTTCATAATTCCCTACCAGAAATCACAGTGGGAAAAAGTGATTCTAACTCTCGCACTTCTCAGAAGGCAGAATATTAGAAAGATTCTGATAGGTAAAATAATTCAGTGCAGCGATTTAGCACGACATTTTTCTGTTAAGCGCTGTTCTGAGTTTTTATCATGTGGGATCCTCACTGCAACAACAGGTGGGCACCGTTACTGTACACATTTTACAGAGGAAGAACTGTACAGAAAAGTGTAGTAACTCACCCAAGTGGAGAGAGCCTTATATGAGTATTCCGCATGCCTCCCACCTCTGAAGAAAGCAGAATGAATCATTTCTCCCGTGTTCCCATAGACTCAGTCCTCAGGCATGGACCTGAGTTATGCTGTGATTATGTTGTGATTAGAGATCCATGTCAGACTTAGATACATCTCACACTGTGAGTTCCTGAGGGACTGGGACTGTGTAGTTATTGATCATCATTTTGCCTCTTCACGTAGCAGAGTGACTGGCTTATGGAAGCTTCTCAGTAAGTATCTGCTGAATAACTGGATGTTGTCCCCACACCCCCCCCCCAAAAAAAAAAAAACTACCAGTTCTGTGGAATTCCCCAGAGAAAGGGATGCAGACAGACTCATCCTACTGAGTAAGCTGAGTCTGTGAGTCTGTGCGTGTGTGCGTGCGGGTGAATCCCAGCAGCAACTTCCACTGAATTCTGGCGTTTTAAACCAACTCTCTATATTCTGCTCCAGCAAAAGTTGTTTTTAAAATAATTTTCATGAAGTTTTAGAAAGTCAAAGTAGTTTTTAAGAAACACGTGTAACCTTAAACTGAGCAATTCTATTTTGTGGAGTTCCTCCTAAGAACCTTGGAGGCTGTATGCCTAGAGGCTGTAAACATAAACATCTGTTGGGGCTGAGCAGGCAGAAGAGCTAGGTAAGGGGCTGCATTTTGTAGCTGGTTGAGATGGTGGCACACCGAAATAAGCCTACCCATTATTGAAATGTAACTAGAGGGATCCAGAGAAGTCAAACTGTCTTTCAACAGAGCCCAGAAATTTCCATTTTAAAATATTGGCTGTGGTATATTGCAAAAAATGGATCCAAGTTATTCCCCTCCCTCTCTCTAAGCTCAAGGGTAGAGCCCTCCCACACTGACTGTGGGCTGGCCCTGGCACTCACTTTGGCCAAAGGAATGGTAGGAGAAGGGATGCAAACAGAGGCTTGAAAAGTGCTTGAACACTGGTGTTTGACTCCTTGCTGCCCATGGGATGCCTGTAACCACCATCAAGTGAAAAAATGGGGCAAACTTTATGAGTAGAGGTGTGTGACCTAGATGCCTCTGTTGCCCAGGCAACAACATGCCTCTTGCTGGACAGGGGAGTAAGGCCATCTAGATCATCCAGCCCTAGCCAGCCCTCCTCAGATGCAAGAGAGCCCAGCAGAGATCAGCATAGCTGGCTGAGACCAGAAGAGTCCAGCAAGCTCCCAGAATTGTTAGCTAAATTTTAGGCCAATACATGCTTGAGTGATTTGCTATACAATAAAAGCTAATCGGTGAAAAATTTAGATATGTTTGGAGCTGAACAAAAGAGGGATCCAGTTCACTGTAAACTTTGGTGAATGTAAAGATTTAACAACACGGACTTCTTTTACATCACTTTTTATGAGTGAAAAAGCAAAAACCACCTGAAGATTCATCTAATATACTAGAGAAATGGTTAATAAGTGGTGGCATATGGCACTTACTGGAATGGTATGTCACCACTAAAAAGGATGGTGAGGAAAAGCAGTCACACACAAATCTATTGGATTTGGTGTGTTACCAAATTTGGATCAATGGGTACAATTTCACTAACCCAGAAAACATACTCTTTCAGAACTGAAACACTAAGCTGAGTTGATCACATAGTGCAGTGGAGAGGGCATCTTGCTGTAAGAAAGCAATAAAAAGCTCAGAAAAAAAACTCAGAATATTTATGGGAATGTGCTCAGCTTCGCTTTTTGAGGAGAAAAGCATGCACCGTGGGGGCAGTAAACAGCTTTGCTCAAGTAAGGACATGGTTGTAAAGAGGGACAGGCAAACGTCTTTTGACAGTGAAAGACATTGTTATACTTAAAGGCTAAGTCTTTTAATTTCTTCAAATATACTGCCAAATTATAGGACTTAAAAGTGTTCTCCAAACATAAAGGACATTGATAATCACTGCTATAAAAAATCTTCAATGACATGAAAAAATATGTTAAGTAAAAAAAAAGCAAATTGTAAAATAACATGCACAATACAATCCAATTTCTGTTATAAAAAGAATATGCTGGCATTAGAATGTAATTGGAGGACAGAGATGAGAAGTGGGGTGTAACAGTGGTTATCTTTGGAAGATGGGAGTAGTGTGTGATTTTATTAACTCTGCATTGGTTCCAGTTGAGAGGAAAAGGTGAATACTCTCAATTTGTGATCTGACCTTCTGAATAATCGGAGAATCTGTTTCCTAATTCTAACTTAACTAAGGATTTTTCAAAGGGAAAAAAATATACTCTTTACCTCTCTCCACTTCAGGGTCAAGTAGAGTGATATACTTTTTTATTCTTGCTAATTGGTATTTCTTCAAATTGCTGTAATAAACAAGAACTACTTTTGTACTGAGAAAATTTAATAAAATTTAGTTTTTAAAAAGCATAGAGGCAAACTCATGCATGTGCATGCACATACATGTGTATACATGTACACACACACCCAAACCAAAGTAGATAGAGCAAGACTTTAAAATTTTTTTTTTTCAAATGCTTGGTCATATCGTTGTACTCCTTCAGAATTTTACTGGGGCTCAGCAGTCTCTGAAATTGTAGAATCTTCTTCCATATGAAAACACATGGGTTTCTTGCAGGCACAATACCTACCTGATTCTCTTGAGTGGTAGGCGGATGTCGTGTAGCATCACTCTCTCATGTAGAAGGCACAGGTAGAAACGAAGCAGTGATCCAGATGGTCTGTTCTTCCATTCTGCAAATCTTCAAGAATGTAAGCAGGCCCGTTCGACAGGGGAGACGCCCTGCTCATTGAGGACAAGGCCAGAGCTCTCTCATGGCCCTAGCAGCCCATTATGGGCTACTTTGTCACGAATTTTCCTTCACTGCTGACAAGACACAGAAGTTTCTGTGCACAACAGCTTCCTTACAAATGACAAGAGGATGAGCTAAATAATCATCAGACCTACTTCTAAAATGTCATCTAGTCAGATGCAGCAGAGACCAGCTTTACTCTCGTCTATAAATGTGGTGAGAACAAAAGCCAAAGCAACTCTCCGTTAGCAAACCCAGGGGGATAAGTAGCAACATAACAAGTCCAAGATTCAAAATGACAAGCAGTTTATTAAAGATGTTATAGAAGTGGAGTCTATCACTGGATGCAGAACTGGGCCAAAAGTATGAGAATTTTACAAGATAATGAATTAATGGCTGGGCTACAAAATGAAAAATTAAAGTGATGGAGGCCAGTAGACCATCCTTCTGAACTGTTTGTTGAATGATGAAATAACTTACTTTTTAAAAAAATCTGAAAAGGTGTTATCAACACAACACTGCATTGTTTTTTTTTTTGACCACACACTTTGTGTTCAATTCTATCACTCTGTATACTTGACTTTGAAATGGAGAGAATTAAAAAGTATAATTTTTTCCCCTTTGATAAATCTTGAGTTAAGTTACAATTAGGAAATAGATTCTCTGATTATTCAGAAGGTCAGATCACAAATTGGGAGTATTCACCTGTCCCTTTCTTGATTGAAACCACTGTAGAGTTAATAAAATTATATCACATTTTAAAGCTTAGCAAGAGGCATGGTAACAGCACAGTACCCTCAGCTTTAGCCACTATTCAGCTTTGTCTGTGAACTGTACTCGGGTTCAGCCACATCACAGCAACAACTTATCAGTGGCCATTTCCCAAGAGGTGACTATTGGCCGAGAACTAGATAAGCTGTAGGCAGGCACTATTCCTTTTATCTTGGAGGAAGTGATTCTACAAATGAGGACGCTGAGTGGCTTAGAGAGTGAAGTAACTTATCTAACACAATATCTCTAACAGGAGGAGGGCAGGACTCAAACTTCTTCAATGAGCATTTAAGGGGGTAAAGGAAAAGCATCAAGGAACAGTTGGAAAGGGCACACCGGAGCAGTGCCCCAAAGCACACATTCTAACTCATTCACCCAGGCAAATCACTTAATCTTGCTATAGAAAGAGGATATCCTCCCTTGCCAAATACTTCACAGGACTTTTGTGAGGTCCAAAAGAGGTCACAAACACGAAAAGCCTTGAAAACAGTAAGGCATTTGACAAATACCATGTGTTATTAATAAAAGAACAGAAAACTAAATTATACTCCTTAAGAGCATAACACTTCAGTCATTAGGGCTTCAATGGAAAGACCAAACCCCCTCCAAAACTAAATCCTTTAAATAAGTGGCCCAGGATTTTCTTAAGCAATCCTTTAAAGATGAAGGGCTCAGGGACACATGCTGGTACTTGAACTGGTCTTTGCAGGGAACTTTAGCGTCTTGAATTTAATGCAGACACCCTGCCTGAAAAAAGTAACCATTTTCCTGTGCTGTCAATTCTGTTCCAAAGAAATAACTACTGTAATTTTATACCCTTAATCTGTTCAATACAAGAATGAGAAAAACAAACAAGCAATACTTTCTCATGAAAGGAACACATTATATATAGTAATTCATTTTTATTATCATCATTATTAATAGCAAAGTCCATAATTCAGTTTCCAGGAAACATAAAAGTGAATGTTTTATGTATTGGACACCTGCATGTAATGTGATAATACAGAATTTTTTTGAGTTAGTATGATTTACCAATCTATTAAAAAGACAATCACACAATTAAAACCTGAGCAATCAAAACAATGAAATCTTCTAGCAATTGAAAACAATAAAATGTCAGGCCAATGTGGAAGATCTGAGTAATCTGGCCTTTCAGGTAATGTTGAGTGAAAATCCTATTTTCTCCTTTCATCCGAGGATCATTAAAAAGAAAATATTCACATGCGTGCGCGTACACACACACACACACACACACACACACTCACTCACTCACTCACTCACTCATCAAAGAACTACCTGCCCTGGGCACATATGACTTAGGGATGCACTCCCCAGTGGGTTGATGGAGGCATCATCATTCCATCATATGCTGGAGCACTGAGGGGTCCACCTCCATGGCCTGGAGGCCCCTGTGCAAGCTCTGGAATGTGGCCTCCTTCCCATAGCGTTGTCTCCAGCGGATGAAGGCCTCCACCATCTGCGACTGCACGTTGTGGGGGTGGTTGGCCTTACAGCGGTAGATATCTGTCTGGGACAGTCCCAGAGACAGCACCACAGGCTCCCACTCTGGGCCCAGCCTCTGGGCCAGCTGGTTAATCTGCCGGTCTGATGGGGAGCTGTTGAGGATATGCGGGGGGATTCCAGTTATCCGGTCATCTGGAGAGGAGAAAGGCACCAAAGTGAAAAGAGCAAGCAAAAACTTCTGACAAGTGCAGAATGAAAACTGTAGGGAGAATGACATATACTTCCAAATGGCAGGGGCTGACTCTTCCTAGTCTTCTTGGGGGCGCTGCTCAGTATGAAGCCATATATGAGGGCTTAAGAAACACCAGTCAGCATCTATAAAAATGTTTATTGAAGAAAATTTGAAAGCAAGAAAAAATAACTAGAAATCCCATCAGAGAAACCAATTCATAACAATTTTATCTATTTCCTTTCTGTTTATTATATATAAAACATATGTTTAAAATTACATTGTACATACTGCTTTGTAACATGCTTTTTTCACTTCCATTTCTTTTGCCAGAGAGGCTAGGCAAAGGTTCTGAAAAATTTGGGCCCCAGTTCCCTCTGGCACTAGTCTGTGGGTGCAGGGGTGACACTCTCCTGCAGGAATGGCTAGTGCTGGAGGGTAACATGCTAAACCGAATAGTTACTCTCTCCTGATAAACTTGAATATCACCAAGAAAAACTGCAGTTTCTAAAAGAAACAGGAGCTAAGAGGCCTGCTGAGGAAAAGAAAACTTAGAAGCCATGAGGTAGCAGGTAGTAGAAGACAGCCAAACTCATTGCTCTAGCACAGACCACAAAAGGAGAGTTACCGTCCTGGCAAAATGCAGCAGAGGAAGAGAAAGCATGTGCTGAGGAGTGGCAATGAGAGAACCTGACCTTGCAGCCCTAACCTGGATTCCAGTCTCCTGGGACCCGTTTTTTGAGGAAGCCTGAACTTGAGTAAGTGATTATTTATGTCCCCAGCAAATCCAATGACAAGTGCCATTAATTATGCAGAAGGTCTTCCAGAGGAAGGAGGTTAAAGCTAAGCCCTGAACAGGAGAAGGACCCCTGTGAAGGGACAGGAAAAGAGTATACCCTATGCAGAAAAAGCACCCTATGCATGTGCGAGAGCCCTGAGGCAGAACGACATGGCATGTTCAAGGGAGTGAAAGAAATTCACTATGGCAAAGTGCAGAGATTAAGGACTCCAAATATCCTAAATTATGGTGCTGGTTACTGGTTAGGCCAGGACTAGAAGTGAGGTCTTCACATTCCTGGTTCAGACATCTGTATGATAGCACATTGCACTATACTTTCTGTCACCAGCATCACAGGAATTCAGGTCAATCCTACTTCACACTCACCAGCTTATTGTTTTGATTTATGAATTCAATAAGAAGGCTAAAGGCATCCTATTAGAATAGCTGATGTGTTTCACGACATGAGCCTTTGGCCTCTAGGCAGTTACTAATACCTAAGACATGAGTTGTAAAATTATTGTCAAGGTCTTTTTCTGGTGTTTGTCAAGACCGTAATTTTTAAAAAATGACTAAGAAGCAATTAGCATAATGATGATACTAGTGACCAATATTTTATATTAATAGTAATGATTTTATGACTTTTATAAAAATATGGGCTCATTAAAAAAATTCAAGCAACACAAAAAAGTACAAAAAAGAAAATATACCATTTTGAACATGACTTTATGAACATATACTCTTAGAATAATAAAACGGCTTTTTCTAAAGTCATTTAATTTTGTTCACGTATAACAAGAAAAATAATTAAAACTAAATGGCTTTCTGACCTGTGGTTAAAAACATACACACATATACACGTATGCAATTTAATGCTGAGAAAAATCTTTATGAAAATTTAAGAAGTAAACTGTGTGTTCTTATATTAATATTCTACAATGAACATTTTATATTTCCTTTCCTTTCCTCACACCTCTTGAACTTTGTTGCCTATATCATTTCTATTTTGCCAGGAACATAACATTGACATGCTTCTGTAACAATAATCCTCCCAGCAGTTGTTTAGTCTTAAAACTACATTATAATGGCTTGAATGTTCACTAGCGTATTTTGTTATTACTTTTTTAAATCATGGCATTTCCATTGAGTCTGCTATTTTGCTTTGCGTCTTTAAAAACAACCTCATACTACATTATTTTAAAACACTTTTAAATTATGAATATAATTTTATATAATTTAAATACTTTTTTCCTCTTATAAGTTCACAGACCTTGCTCATATTTCATGGTATCGAATATTGGTATGGAGAATTCTGATACCAACTCGATCATCCTATTTTGTATAATTTGCTTTTTCTGTCTGGAGTTTATAGTACTAAAACTTTAGACCAAGGTATAGCTTGGTCATCTATCTGCTTTTCCAGGCATGTATCATGATTTTCTGACCAAAGATTTAGTTCTTCCTTTCAAAAAAATCTCGTGTCATACCTTTGCATTCTTTTTCTGCTTCATCTGCTGTATGGTTTTGCCTCTCCTCCATGCCATTTTCTCTCTTATTGCTTTAACTCCCTATGATCCTCTCATGCCCTTTTCTCATGCCACTCATTTGATTTTCAGTTACCTCTGTTCTGTTTTTATTTTATTTTATTTTGGTTTAAATATTGTACCATGCTTTTGTTCTCAATTTCTTTTCTTGGCTCTTCAATTTATCTCTTAAAAATCCCATTCCACCTCACACTCATTAGGATGGCTACTATCAAAACAACGGAAAGTAGACTTCTGGTCAAAATGACAGAGTAAGTAAATACTATGCTCACCTCCTCCCATGACCACATCAAAATTACAGCTAAACTATAATACGATCATCATTGTGAACTGGCCAAAGACTAGCTGAACAGGAGTCCTATAACTAAAGATATAAAGAACTCATGTCAAGACTAGTAGGAGGGGTGAATACATGAAACAGGCTGGTCCCACAACCACAGTGTGGTGGTTAAGAAAGGTGAGGGATATCATGGCTGCAGAGGTTCCCCCTGAGATGCAAAGGGTCCCAATCTCACACCAGGCTTCTCAGCCCATGGTTCCAGTGCCAGCAAGAGCAGTTCCACATCTGTCTGTGAAAACTGGCAGGAATTGTGGCTGAGTGAGGCAGAGGGCTGCTGGAGCCCCAGGTGTTCCTCTTAAAGGGCCCACATGTGGCCTTACATGCTGAGGAACTCATTTTCTCTGAGCTTCACCACTGGGGCAGCAGCTTTAAAAGTGCGAGGGGCATAAGGACAGAAACTGAATTGTCTGGCTTTGGGGCGAGGGTTGGAGGGGCAGTTTTCTCCCCGAAAGCAGTGCTGGTAGACACCATAGTTTCTTTGTTGAGCCCTTCTACCACACAGCCTGCAGGTACAGGTGGGCAATAAGTCTGAATCTCCATCAACTTGGCTAATACCATTTGCCCTGCCCTGGTGATTCCCTGAGATCTTGCCCCACCCAAAGCACAGGCCTGCCCAAGTTGCTTCCAGCAGCTTTTCCATAAAAATGGCATGTCTAAGCTTGTACTGTGGACTTTCCTAAAATCTCTCAAAGGTTCACATACCCAAAACAAGCAGCATCTGGCCTCAGCATGACCCAAGCCAGGCACCAGTGGCAGCTGGAGTCATTTCAGATCTTAGCCTCCCTCAGGTGCCTCTAAGCACAGCACAAGTGGCAAACATTTGCAGATCACTTTGTAACTACTACTAGGTGGCCCACGACTAGGCACAGGCACTTGCAGTGGCTGACTTTGGCCCACATCGGAGCCCAAAAGACCCCAGAACCAACATACCCAGTGGTTGGCTTCAGACTACACAGACTACCCAATTAGCTCCACAAATGACACATCCAAATAGTGGACTCAGCAAGCACCAGAGCCCCAGTAAAGTGAATACTGCTCCGTGGGGTCGGCCCCCGCACAGCTTTCAATGTAGTCAGAGCCATTCCTCATAGCCAATAAGCCTGAGGGTTAATCCCTCCCACCAATGTGCCAACAGCCATTAGGGCTCAACAACAACAGAAGGGCACACACAACCCACACAAGGGACACACTTGAAGCACCCAGCTCAGGTGAACAGACAGACTGTGCCACTGGGCCCCACAAGACATACACTACAAAAGTCTACTCCACCAAGAACAGGAGGCATAGCAGATGTACCTAATACATAAAAATAAACACAGGGAGTCAGCTAAAATAAGGAGACAAGGAAACATGTCCCAGATGAAATAACTCAACAAAACTCTAGAAAAAGAACTAAACAAAATGGAGACAAGTAATCTACCAGATCCAGAATTCAAAACACTTGTTATAAGGATGTTCAATGAACTTAGAGGAAAAGTAGATGAACTCAGTGAGAACTTCAACAAAGAGATAGGAATCATAAAAATGGAGATGTAAAACATAAAAACGAACCAGTCAGAAATGAAGACTACAATAACTGAAATGAAGAATACATTAGATAGATTTGACAGTAAATTAGATAAAATGGAAGAGCAAATCAGTGATTTGTATGACAAGGTAACAGAAAACACCCAATCAGAAGAGCAAATAGAAAAAAGAATTAAAAAAAAAATAAGGATAGTATAAGGGATCTCTGAGACAACACCAAACATTCACATCATAGGGGTACCACAAGAAGAAAGGCAGCAAGGAACTGAAAGGTATAATGACTGAAAACTTCCCTAAACTGGCAAAGGAAACAGACATAGAAATCCAGTAGAAATGCAGAGAAGATGAACTCCAAGAGGCTCAAACCAAGACACATCATAATTAAAGTGCCAAAGGTAAAGACAGAGAGAATCTTAAATGCAGCAAGAGAAAAGCATCTAGTTACCTACAAGGGAGCTTCCATAAGACTGTCAGTCAACTTCTCAACAGAAACTTTGCAGACTAGAAGAAGTTGTCAAATATATTCAAAGTGATAAAAAGTAAGGACTTACAACCAAGATCACTTAGCAAAGTGATCACTTAGATTCAAAGCAGAGATAAAGAGCTTGTCAGAAAAGAAAAAAAACTAAATGAGTTCATCACTATCTGATTAGTATTACAAGAAATGTTAAAGGGACTTCTTTAGAAAGAAAGGAGTAAAAAAAAAATCAGAATATGAATAATAAAATAGCAATGCCTACATACCTATCAATAATTACTTTAAATGTAAATAAATTAAACGCTCTATTCAAAACACATAGGGTGGCTGAATAGAGTCAAAAACAAAATCCATACATATGCTGCCTACAAGAGAATTACTTATGATTGAAAGATACACACTGAAAGTAAAGGAATGAAAAGAGATATTTCATTCAAATAAAAAAAAAAAAGCTGGGGTAGCAATACCTGCATCAGACAAAATAGACTTAAAAAAAAATATAACAAGAGACAAAGAAGGACCCAGCAAATCAATTTCTGGGTATTTATCTGAAGAAACCCAAAACACTAATTTGAAAAGACATGTGCATCCCTATGTTCTTTTGTTCTTTGTAGCATTTTGTATAATAGCCAAGATATGGAAGCAACCTAAATGTCCATTGATAGACAAATGGATAAAAAAAGAGGTGGTACATATGTACAATTAAATATTACTCAGCCATAAAAAAGAATAAAATCTTGCCATTTGCATTAACATGGACAGACCTAGAGGGTATTATGGTAAGTGAAGTCAGACAGAAAAAGACAAATACCATATGATTTCACTTCAAAAAACAAAATAAATGAACAAACAAAACAGAGGGAAACTTATAGACACAGAGAATATTTCAATGGTTGCCAGACAGAACAAGAGTTGAGAGGATGGATAAACATGAGGAAGGGATTAAGATGTACAGATTTGCAGTTATAAAAAGTCATAGGGAATATAGTCAATAATATTGTAATAATTAGGTATGGTATAAAATCAGTACTAGACTTTTTGGAGTGATCATTCATAAGTTTTGAAACTGTCTAATCACTATGTTGTATACCTGAAACTAACATGTCAACTACAATTGAAAAATTAGAGAAATTATTAAAAAAACAAACAAACATGAGAAAATAAGTGTTGCAAAGATGTTTAGAAATCGGAACCTTTGTGCACTGTTGGGAATGTAAATGGTACAGCTGCTTTAAAAAACAGTATGGCAATTAAATTAAAAATGGAATTATTGTATGATCCAGCAATTCTACTTCTGGGTTATATACCTGAAAGAAATGAAAGCAATGATTCAAAGAGATCTGTGTACCCATGTTCATATCTGCATTGTTCATAATAACCAAAAAATAGGATCAGTCTAAATGTCTACAATTGTATAAACGAAAAATGGTATACTATACATTAGAATATTATGTAGTCTTAAAAAGGAAAACAATTCTGACCCATGCTACAACATGTATGAATCTTGAGGACATTATGTTAAGTGAAATAAGCCAGTCACAAAAGGACAAATACTCTATGATTCCATTTATATGAGGTATTAGAATAGTCAAATTCTTTGAGATAGAAAGAAGAATGATGGTTGCAGGGGCTGGGGGAGGAGGAAATGGGGAATTGTTTAGTGCAGGGGTCCCCAATCCCTGAACACAGACCAGTACTGGTCTGTGGCCTGTTAGGAACCAGGCCTGCACAGCAGAAAGTGAGTGGCAGGTGAGCGAGTGAAACTTCATCTGTATCTGCAGCTGCTCCCTAGCACTAGCTTCACCTCTCAGCTCCACCTCAGATCATGAGGCATTAGATTATTATAGGAGAACCAGTCCCAGGGAGGGGACAACTGGTTTAATGGATACAGAGTTTCAGTTTTACAAGATGAAAAGAGTTGTAGAGGTTGGTTGTACAGCAATGTAAACATACATTACACACTGAACTGTACACTTAAAAATAGAAAAGATGGCAAATTTTATGCTATGTATTTTATCAGAATTAAAAATAAAAAAAGTTTAAAGAATCTCATTTTATCACAATTCCATTGAGTTTTTATTTCTACTGAAATTTTACCGAGCTCTTTCCTATGGTCTCTTTCCTGTAACTCAGCACAGACACTGGGAGATGGCCTGCTCTGGATTGCCTTCCTGCCTCTGCTTAGGGTGATTCCTGACATTTACGGAGGCTATCTACTCGCCAATTCAGCCAGCTTCTTTCCAAACTTATCTTTATTAGTATGAATCTCCAGGATTTTATCTCCTGGCCTTCCTTTCCCAGTGTTGCTTCTGAGGGGTCAGGGTGGGGTATTTTCTTCATTGCTTGCCACTTTTCAAAGTACATGGCCTAAAGCTGTGATCAGTTTTTTTGTTTGTCTGATTGCTGCTGACAAATGTTTTTGTTTTAACTGCGTTTTGGTTCAGCTTATTGGGTGTTGGGGAGAGAGCATCTGTGATTCTGCTACACTCTGTCATCATTCTGACTACTGGCCAACTATTAATGCAACATATGCTTTTAGCCTACTATTGGAAGTGAAGACAGTATTTGCTCTCATTCTTCCACACTTTCAGGGTCACATATTCCTTGTGAATACTTCCACATAACTGGGAGATGGCCAAGAGTCTGTGGACACAGGCTGGAGCAAAGATAACTGGCACAGAAGCACACCCAACCAAAAGCAAATCAGGCCCTTGCAAGGAAAGCTTATACACATAAAGGGACAGCAATAGCTGTTTGTGCCTTTTGTCCTCTATCTGGAAAAGCATCTTTATGAAGCAATTCTAGCTTGTGAATTCTGCTGAATATGAGGTAACTTAAAAAGAGAGTCCTACGGCTTTAGTGTTATCCCCCTAGAAAATACTATGTAAAACCAGGTCAAGCGATAAATTAATCCATTGTGACCATCTGGCCACGGTTTCTCAAAGCTTGATATGTATACCACGAGTGGTGTGCAAGATAACGTCAGGTGGCATATGGATGAACATTTTGTATTAGAATAGTCACGCATCTATTTTAACACAACTAGGAGTAAGGGAAGTAAAAAGTAAATGAAAAGCAGATATAGAATGACAAAAAAGTAAATAAAAAGAAAAACAAATTTTAAAATAAAAAGTAAATTAAAAAAAAGCATTAAATTAGTGGCACAGGTGGTACAAATATATGGCAAAAATTATATAAGTAGAACCCAAATGACTGAAGTTTGGGAAGTCCAGTGTTTCTCAACAAGGGCACCACTGGCATTCCAGGCAGGACATTCCATTGTGTGGGGCTGTCCCTAGAGCATCGCAGAGACTTTAGCATTAGTGACATTCAACTCTGAAGTGGTAGTAACATCCCTCAGCCTGACCTGAGCACACATGTCCATGTGAGGCAGTGATACCCCTGGTTAAGAACCATCAGATACTGGGACACAAGAATATCCAACTTAGATTTTAAAATCCTAATAAGGAGGCAGTTAAATCCTTTTGATACTGACAAAATGTTCTCCCTTATATAGATCCTAAATCTTTCTTGCAACCCTTCACATTGTCATTAAAGTTGAAATTCATGTTTCAAAAAAAATCAACATTCTCTTACAAACCCATCTGTCACAATGAAGCCAAGGATCCATTTGAAAGGTTGAACACTCCTACTCTCTAAAGCCCCCATCTACCTATTTACCTTCCTATGCCTCCATTCCCCAATCTTTGCAGTTACTACATGAATGAAAGCTGCATAGTGTTCCCCTCTCCTTCTCCAACTATCTCTTCTTCCTTCACTCATACTTATCAATAGCTGTTCTCACCTCAAACCTAAAAGTCTGCTTTTAGTTGCTGCTGCATTTAGAGTTAGGTCTAAAGATTCACACAACTTTTCTGTTTCTTAAATGACACTGCTGTCTCCCAAGCTCCTTATGGGTGGAGACTTCTACTTGTATGCCCTCATTTTCCAACCCTTAGCCCCATGCTGAGCACAAAATGGAAGACAATGTATACTTTTTCAGTAACTGACCATATTTTTAAAACAGAAAGTTCCTCCAAATCAAGTTTCTGAATCACCCAACAAATAAATCTTGGTGTAGATGGTATTCCCACATCAGTGTTGGCTGGTGTGGGTTCTCTGAGTGAAGGAGAGTCCACAGGCCCAGTGTCCTGTATCCTATGAAATGTGGCTACCTTAATGGTGACTTGAGGAAGGAACTGTACAAGGTTCAAGAGCACAGTTCAGAGATTGAAGACCATGGAGTAAAGGAGAGGCACAACAGACATGTAATTGGCTGCTAGAAGAGTCAGATAAATCTGCATCAGGGGTCTAGAAAAACAGAAATGTTTTTATAACTATAAAACTCCTTTTTAACTTCTGTTGTTCTATGATATAGCTGGAGATGTTAACTAGAGAATTTACATATACATTCTTTCTAAGTGACTCAGTTGGACACGGGGTAGCACTTTAAAAAACTATGCACATTCCTTTGCAAAGCCTGGTAATATACCAGCCTCCCCAACTCACTGCTGCGAGCCACGTCACTGATGGAAGAGTCACATGCTTCCGGTTTGTTCAACCCCCCAAAAAAGTTAAGCTAAGAGATTTTTCCCTTCTAGTGAAGCCATTTTTTAGAAGTGAAAGGCTAGCATTTAAGGCTTCTGCTCAGGTCAAATCCACTAATGTTCCATTGAACAAAGCAGAATATGGGGCCAAATCTAGGAATAATAGGACAGAGAATTAAATCTCACAGATTAGGAGAAGTGAAAATGTGCTGTAATCTATAAGCACTCATAAGTGCACCAATAAGTTTTAAAAATCTAGATGAAGTGATACCTTACTGAGAATATATAATATGTCGAAATTGGTGCAGGAAAGAATAGAAAACTTGAACAGACCAAAGTATAATGGCAATCAAAGCCCACTCTTGCAAAAGAGCCCTAACCCTAGATGGTTTTACAGGTGAGCTCTACCAAATGTATATGGGACATTTAATTTCCTATTTTATTTAAGTTGTTCCAGAAAACAGAAAAAGAACAAAAACTTTATAGTCCATTGTATTAGGCTACTATACTTTTTATTCAAAATAGGACAAAGAAAATACAAAGAAAAATCACAGGCTCATTTGGTTATGCTTTTCAATGCAAAAATTCTAAATATTAACGAATTGTGTAAAAAAACCTATTTAAAATAATAGATGGTGAACAAGTAGAATTTATCCCAAGATTTCAATAATTTTAACATTATAAAAATCTATCAATTAATTCAACATAGCAATAGTCTAAAGAGAAAGGTTGTTATCTTAATAGATGCAAAAAAGAATTTGATAAAATTTAACAACTATTTATGATTTTTTAAAAAAAATTTCTTTAAAAATTAGGAATATGGGGAACATTTTTAACTTTGCAAAGATTGTAAAAGCCTTCAATAAGCATTTTATTTAATAGAGAACTTTAAAATGTATTCCATTTAAGCATGAGAACAAGGTAAGAATTCCCACTATCACCATTACTGTTGAACATAGTAGTGGAGGGAAATCCTGACCAATATTATAAAGAATGAAAAAGAAATTAGGTAAATTGAAGGGAAGAGATGAAACTAACAATATATTCAAACTATATGATCTAATATATAGAAAAAGACCAGGATCAGTAGACTACACTAAAACAAATAAGAGGGTTGAACAAAATTTCCAGATAAAAGTTCAATTTAAAACAAAAAGTAAGTAAAATAGCATTTCTATATTCAAGCAATATCAAATATCAGATATAAGGAAAAATAAAATAAGCAATGAAAATCATAAGGGACCTAGAAATTAAATTATGCAAAAATCACAAAAGAGCTCTATGGCAAAAATTTAAGCCTTTATTAGAACTCATAAAGTGAAATAATAAATGGAGAGTCATTTTTAGGTTGAGTAGGATAACATAACATAATGTTGACAATTAAAATTTCATAATGGAGAAAGGAGAGACTTCCTCCAAACTAGGGAAAACTAGCTAATTATATAGATAAAAACAAAACTGGACTTTCATATCACACCATAAACAGTAACAGATTCCATGTGGATAAAGGCCTAAATATAAAGGCAAAAATACAAATTTAATGGAAAACATTGCAGGAGTATCTTTGCAACCTGCAGTGGGGAGTGACTTTTTAAATTCATACCCCAAAGATGTAGTTTTTACATCAAAATTAAAGATTTCTGTTCAACAAAGGAGACCATGATCCAACCTGACAGAGCAGAATTAGAAAAGATAGGCATTAACGCTATTTAGACTGTATAAGGTACTGGTGAAACCCACAGGAAAAGGTAAGAACCTCCACAGAAGGGAGAAGGGCATGGGCAGGCAACTCAGATGAAAGGAAATGCAAAGGCCAGCATAAGAAAATACTCTCAAACTTAGGCATTTACCCAAAATGGAAACAATGATAAATTGCTTAGTATTCATAGAAATCTATACAACATCAAGTTCTGGCTGAAATGTGGAAACATAAGGAACTTTATTCACTGCAGGCAGGAATGAAGCCTGAGTAGCCATTCTAGAGAGCAAGCTGGCAGCATAGGGAAAATTGAATACAGTTTAGAATCTTGTTCCTTGGTTTATGTACTCAAGAACAATTTTGAAAAAAGACCCATAAGGGGCATGTATAAGGTTGTTTGTGCACAGTTACATTATTTGTGTTAGCAAATATATATTTACTTTATACCTCAGTAATCCTGTCCAGGGTTTGTATATCCCAGAAAAATTCTCATATTCTCATAAGGGGTCACATATGAGGTTGTTTGTAACAGGTAACATGGTACAAAGAAAAGAGCTGGAAACAATCTAAGAGCTCACTAGTAGGGGAATAGATGAATAAATATGAAGGACACATAGGAAATACCAGGCAGAGTTAGGAAGGATGGACAATATCAATACTGTAAGAAAAAGAATGAAATCTGCATCAATGAAAAATTTAAAATATATGTTCAAAACAACACCATTTACAAACACACACACACACACACACACACACACACACACACACACACGCACACGACTATCTAGCCAACAGAAGTGTTGGTTATAGGAGGAAAGGAAATGCGGGGAGGAGTGGCTGCCAGGCTGAGAAATCTAAACTGACTCTCCATCTCCCAGAGCCCATATGTTAACCTTGGTCCCTGAGTGCAATAGTTGGCAGAGAAATCCCTTTGACTCAGGGACTGGCTGCCTGGAAATGAAAGAAAAGCACCTTGAGAAGAAAACCAATTAGAACCCCTTGTTCTGATAGATAATCACAGAGAACAATCTGGTCCTCACCGAGAGGTGCAGAAATAAACTGTTTGGTCTTTCTAAAAGCGATTTCCAGGATGATGAAGTGACAGCATACTCCAAATAACAAGGTCGTATTACAAAATACAAGTAAATCATACTTAATGTAATGGAAAACTTGATTTGACTATCAAGTCCATAAAAGGTCACCAACAAAATTGTTAGCAATAACTGAGTTCTCACTGAATTAAAAGGTAGGAGATAGGGTGGACACAGCTCTGGGCTAAGAATTAGCAGGCCTGAACACTGTCTAAATTTGAACCTGCCACCAGCTAGTCATTTAGCCTCTCTTAGATTGTTTTCTCATTTGTAAAAGGTAAAGCCAGATGACTTCCAAGGCTTCATTTAGATAGAACATGTTATACTACCTTTTTGAAAAGCAATTCCATTTTCTACAGATCTTATGTTTTTTGACTTCTCATTATCAATAATTATCTATTTATTGTAGTTTCACTTTTTCCTACATGGATTCTAAGATAAAACAAAGACTTTTGGTGTCTTTTGTAATGGCATTTTGCTTGTTTGTTTCTGCCTTAAGAAGATCACTCAAGGAAACTTATCCTTCCATTTTGCAAAAAACAGTGACATGACTGCTGACACAGTAAAAATTTTCAAAACAGTATAAAATTGTTTTAAGTTCAAGTTGCTGGGCCATTCATTTTTCTCACATATTCTTAGGGACCTGACCCACTTCTATCAGTGTGTCATTCATCTTGCTCCTTGAAAACACCAGCCAGCCTGGAACCTTAGAGCCTTGTACTAGCTGGTTCCTCTCCAGTGGGGCCCTGTCTAACTGCCCTATTCTCAATCACAACTCTCATTCCACTCTGTAGTCCTCCTTATTGACATATCACCTTTTAACATATTATATATTTTATGAATGTGCTATATTTGTTGTTGATGACTGCCCTCACTCCACACATTCATCCCATCCCTGCTAGAATATAAGCTACGCACAGGTGAAAGCTTTGACAGTTTTGTTCAATGATTGTTTGGTACCCTGGGTACCAAAAATAGTGCCTAGCACATAATTGGCACTCGCTACATAAATGGATAGTTAGGTAAATTATGAAATTAAAAGAAATAATCTATTATAGTTATAACATAGCTCTGCTCTGTTTGCCCAGAGTGTTATCAAGTGCTCTCACTTTTAGTTTTCTTAGTGTTTAAAAAACAAACAAACAAACAAAATTATATAGCATAATCTGCGAATGGGTAGAAAATAAAAAACGAGACAACTCTATAACAGCAAAATATTGTCGAGGTTAAAGGTAGGCAACTACTCACTTTCTGTACTGAATTCAGTGGCAATGAACTCCTCTCTCACAAATCCAAGTTTAATTTGAAGAAAGTTAGAAACACAGACAGACCCCAACATGGCTTCTGGGTAAAAATGGCAGAGTGAAGACTCATCTCAGAGGCTCCATCCCCACAATACCATGGAAATGAACAAAAGGTAATAAAAAGAAAACAACCCAAAAAGATGGCAGAACCACCCTCCAATTCCTACCTCCCTGGAGCTGTATCAGTATTCAGTGAAACTCAACTCTGATATCCTCAAGTCTGGAGAGGAATAACTAATTAAGTGGGTTTTCTTATGGCGTTTTCTCTTCTGACTTTATTAGATTGGGGATGGTGACTGCTACATGGAGGGATAGGGATATCACAAATGTGAACAACGAAGTGGGCACTCCCAGGCATAAGTGACAAGGCCTTTTACCTGGTTTCAGGGCACAGGTGTTACAATGTGGCCCACACATAAAATGAGCTTACCCAGCCAAGCTCACTTTTCTTCCCCGACTCCTCCATGGGCATGTGCTCTTTAAGCTGAAGAGAGTGGACAGAACAGGAAATATCCAGCACTTAAGTGGCCACAAATAGGGGCCACAAGGGTGTTGATGAGACACCATTCAGTGTATCAGAGCACCAGAAGCTGAACAGAGCTGCCCAAACGTGAGCAAGATGGAATGAAATGGCATGGCAACTGAGTAACATTATTTTTTTCTAAGTCACTCGTCACAAGTGACTTAAAGGGAAGATTATGTGGAACAAAACTGACAAAAAATCCATGATTCCCAAAGAATCAATGAAAGTATGTTGTCACAGAACAATTGAAGAGCATAATAGAAATACGACTATTGTAAAACAAAAGCTTAACAATGAGATAATCGAATAACTAAATGAATTTTTAAAAAGAAGCTTGCCATACTAAAATGATAAATTTAGAGACAAAAGAAGAGCATCATGAAACTAATAAATAAATCAGAAAACACCAAGAAACAGAACTTATATGATTCAAAATAAAATTATTTTGAAAGGCTTGAAGTTATCAGGGATAGAAGGCAAAATTTAAAGCAGAGAAAATTGATAGCAGATACAGAGGACAGAAAAATACAATCCATTAAAAGGTTAATAATGGACATCCCTGAAGTAGAAAAACCAGCCCAAAGTACTCAAAATTCTAATACAAGAAAATATCCCTAAAACGAATAAGCTCCAGAATCTCTAAGTTGAAAGAACAGACTCTTGTTTTAGAAAAAAAAATGATACAGAATAATCAACTGTGAGACATATTCTGGCTAAATAATTGAATTTCCAGTTCTAAAAAATGATACTTTAAGCAGAAAAAGCAAGTTGACTACAAGGAGGAGAAAGTCAATTAAATTTTTCAACAGTACTTTAAATGAAAAAGATAATGACGCAATTCCCCCAAAATTCTCAGGGGGATAAAGTATAATCTCTGAATATTATTCCTAGCCAAGATGATTTACGAAAGTAATCAGTAGATATTCTTGAATGAGAAAACAAATCAAGAATTTACCATTCTGAGCCCTCCTTTAAAAGTCTTGACAATCTAGTGGTCAATGTCCTGACTAAAATAAAAGATAAGCAGTGGCATACAAAGGGTGGGCAGGGGGAAATAGTTTGCTTCAGATGCAGGCAATAAAAAATGCATTGTTTATAGAGAATTTTAAAAACAGAAACAAAATTACTAAAACTCAGTCTGTTTTTCCTATCACCCTGTACGAACAATTCTAAGCAATGCATATGATAAAATATCTTTCCTTTCTGGGGTGGAACACTCCCCCACCAGATAGGTTCCCCTTTGATCAGCTTCTTCATATAAGTAAAAGGAAAGCAGCAATAAAAAAAAAATCAATACTGGACATTGAGTTTATTTAAATATAAAGCTAATTTTAAACACCTGAACAGAACATAATGTTATATATCTTGATTATATAAAAATAATAATATAATTACTCAAAAATCAAGGCTAGATTATATAATTAATGTAAATATTATATACCTTGACTGTACAAAAATAACAATGTAATTAACCAAAATCTAGAGAGAAGAAAAGCAAAATGAAAGGCCTATGATTTCATTTATCATGGCAGGGAGGAAGTCAACGTTGTCTGAAATAGAGATGACAGCAGTCAGGATAGGCTAAGTAATCTATGGTGGGAAATGAGCCCTAAATCTCAGTGACTTAACAGAACAAAAGTTCATTTCTTGCTCACATGCCCTCCATTGTAGGCCTAATGGCTCTTCAGGACAGCATCCTCATGAGCTGGTTCTGCATTTTATACCACACTGATGTTATACTTCTCCACATTCATCCATGCTCACCAAGACAGGGAAAGAAAAGGTGAGAGATTAGAGATCCAGCAATTAAATACATCCATCCATAAGTGACCTTGGTCACTTCTGCTCACATTTTACGGCTAAACCTAGTCACAAGGTCACATCTAACTTGAAGGCGGTGAGGAAATAGAATTCTCCTATATCCCCAAATGGGGAGAGGATTGCAATAATGTTTACCAAAAATATATAGTTGGAGAAAAAGAAAAACAAAAACCAAAGACATCGGGTTCTTCATCACCTCTTTTCTTAACCCCAGAAAGAAAAAAAACAAAACAAAACATTTCTTACTGTGAAAAAAATGTTTATCCAAAGTTCAGTAATTTTTTAATTTTCACTTTTTCTTTTTCCCCAAATTCAAAAATATTAAATGTACTGGATTTTAAATTTAAAAAGTAGCATTATCATATGATCCCACATTTATGAAATAATTTTCTATCCATCCACCCATCCATCATCCATCCATCCATCCATCCATCCATCCATCCATCCATCCATCCATCCAGAACATCTACAAATATGCTTAGAGAGATGTCTGACAGAATATTCACATGATGAGGCTTAGTTCTGAGTGACAGGATTTGTGATCTTTTTCATTTTTGCTTTTTTATATTCCATGGATTGTTTTTAATGGGATGTATCGTTTGATAAACACAGCAGAGTCATCATTAGAATACGAATGACTCTGAAATAATATTTGACCTTGTACTATTAAGCTTTAAGAGTAATGGATGCTAAAAAGAGAGAAATAGTTTTTACATTGCTATAGAAAAGGAAGGGGGATTCAAGGAGGAGAAAAATGTGATATTTTATAATCATTATACAGTTTTTGAAATTACAAAATGGGTAAGTGCTGATAGCTTCAGGCCATATAGCTGTCTAAAGAACACACATTTCTGTTTTAACAATTTTTAAAAGTCTTATATCTTACTCGGAATAGCTGACATAGGTCATTGATAATACAGGTCAGTCCTATTCAGTTGTTTATTGAGTTTAATAGAGGTGCTCTATGAAAATGGAGTTATTTTTTTCCTATTTTAAAAATATAAACATTAAATACAAAGGCACAATTAATAAACTGAAGAAGAAAAACTAATAACTTCTAATCAGAGCCGATATTCATTAGGCACAGTGGGGATGGTGTCGACAAGAACCCAGAATAGTTTTTGGGGCCTAAGAAAATATTTTAATCTATTTTCAAATCAGGAAAAAAAAAAATTTTAGGTCAAAGAAAATGTTTGACTATATAATATTACATATTCGCCTTTATACCAACAGTCATACACTATAATTTTCAATATTTTTTTTATGGAAGAAGGGACCCACAAAGGTGCCAGTGCCTTCAAGCCGTGAAAATCCTAATGTGGCCTTGTTTCTAATAATTCATTGGCGGATGGCAAAAATCACCTGGGCTATTGAAACATGTACTTTAAAAAGTACCTTTTGAAATTGAAATAGGTATAGCAGCTGAGAGAGAAAATTCCAAAGTGCCTTGTCAGTTACTCAGAGTGCACAGATGACTAATATAAATGCTCAACGCTAATGACAACACTGTTTTTTCACAAGCTATCAGCAAACAACATCAAAGAGTCCTTTATATGAAAGGTATATTATATGGATATAAAATTTTGAGCTTTTTCTCTAATAGGAACATGAATTCTTTAATCACATTATTTCCCACAGATTGTTCTCTAAATTTTCAAAATATTAAAAAATTACTTTACGTTAGTCTGCAAAATCAAATACATCAATTTTCAAATTGATACCCAAACTAAAAAAAAACAAGCTGGTCCTTTGGTCTCTTGATACTATCTATCTTTGCTGCTGGTTCATGGGCAATTAAGAGTAAAGAGAAAATTAATTTAAGAAGCTTTGACTGCATATTAAAGCTATAAAATAACAACTCTGATTGATTTCAGTTTTCCTTGTAAGTCCTAAACCTACTTAGAAGAAGGATAAGGTTATCATTAAGGAGTGCTTACAGGCATCAAAAGTACATTCCTTTGATGGAGTTCAACTGGGTTGAGTGGCTTGGCAATAAGACCAAAGATATAAAAAAGGAAGATCACATAAATTTGCCAAGCAAAATCTTTCAAAGTTATAACACAACAATAATCTTAAAAATAACTTTTAGTACTCTTATCAGCAACCTAGGGAGAGAGACAGAAGGTTTTCGTTTTTGTTTTTGTTTTTTAATTTGATGCCTTCCCACAACTGGAAGGAACAATGAATGTGGTAACTGACATAATCAAGAATCAAAATAACAGCATTATTCATGGTGGCCAGGACATGGAAGCAACCGAAGTGTCCTATGATAGATGATTGGATAAAGAAGCTGTGGTAATATATACAATGGAATATTACTCAGCCATAAGAAGAGACGAAATACTGCCATTTGCAACCACATGGATGGAGCTTGAGATAATAATGTTAAGTGAAACAAGCCAGACAGAAAAAGTTGAAAGCCACATATTACTTATATGAAGGATATAAACCTAAAAGCAACAAACAAATAGGACAAACAGAGACTCATGGACATGACAACAGACTAGTGGTTACCAGAGGATGGAAGGGAGGGAGAGGAGAGAGGTGAATGAGGTCAAGGGGTCAAGTATGTGGTGACATTAAAAAATTAAAATAAATTAATTTTTTAAAAAAGAAAAAAGTGTGAATAGATTGATGGAATGACACTAACAAGATTTAATTTATTTTGGGATAAATGTGACATCTTACCAAGCTTAAAAAATCAATCAGAAAGATACATACTGTTTTCACATTGCCTTAAATGCACTTTTGGAGAAAAGGTCCATATGTTTTAATTGACTGCAAATGCAATATGACCCTTGCAAATTAATAATAAATAATAATAATAATAATAACAATAATAACAATAACAATAATAATAATAAAATAAATACAAAAACCAAAACAAAAAAACCTGAGTCCCAATACATACATATGGAATAAAGAACAAGGGAAATGACAGTCTCACTGAATTCTCATTAGTTAGAGAGACCCCCTCCAAATTAATGAAGTGACTGCACATTATATGGACAGGCAAAGCCTGAATGCAGGATCTGGCCAAAGACATTTATTTACCTGCAAGCACATGTGAACTCGGTGAGAAAGCATTTGACATCTGCCACAGTGCACTCTGAGCTCTAGCAAGGCAGGGATTGTGTTTGTCTTGTTCATAGTGAGGACCTAGCACATGTTTAGTACATCACAGCTCCCAAGAATTATCTTTTAAGGCATTTAAAATGTATGGAGCAGTTGCATTTGGTGTAGGGGACACATTCAGAAGATCTCACAAAATAAGAGACTAATCTGGCAAAACATAGCAGCAAGGCCATGTAGCAATAGCTAAGCTCAGGGGAGAATTCCACATGGCTTTGAAACTGTGATTCTTGGCAAAATTTTAATTTTCTAGGATTTGCATTATTTCAAATTTTGTGCCTAAAGTGAGACTTCAATAATAATTTTTATCAACTAATTGAAATAGTCCTAATTTCACATAAAATGCATTAGCACTCTGAGGATACTTTTAATTCAGCAAATATTAATTGAGACCTACCATGATGCCCGGTATTTTTGTGTTAATGATACAGTAGTGGACAAATTTATCTATTTATATAAATTGTGTGCACTTTGTGAAAAGAACCTCCATGGAACTTAGGGCTTGAAAACAATCATCTAAACCAATTCATTTAGTTTACCAATTAAGGGAATAAAATCAAAGGAATTAAAGTCACTCTCACAATCAGCTGGCGAAGGAGCTTGGAAGAGAGTCATCTACAGATGCCTATCCTAGCAGGTATTCAGTGTCTGCTTATAGTTGCAAGTAAGTAGCTTAAGTTTAACAATTTGGAGGCACATATGAAAGGATCTCAGAAATAACTTAGGGTCATCATTAATAAATATTCTTTTAATCTTCTTGTTAACATTCTTAAAAATAAAAATTTTTCTAGATTTTTTCTTTTTAACCAAAAACTTATTTTAAAACTATACATGTACGTATTAGAAGCACATGCATGTATGTGTGTATGAAACTGAAAGAAAAGTTTTAACAAAACAGAAAATATTTACCTTTACCGTATGCTATCCTATTTTACTTTAATCCCGATTAGCAACCACTAAATTGATTTCATGTTCCAGTAAGGGACAGCAACCTGAAGTTTGATGAACACTGTTCTAGTGTACATTCAGCTGGCTAATTTCTACTCAATGTTCAGTAATTAGCTCACAAGTCACTTCGTTGGAGAAGACTTCCAGGACTGTTCCAAGCATACTCATCCATGCCCTTCTTTAAAGCCTGAAGTGAATGACAGTGATGATATAGGGAAGAAGCAGATTCAGGAGAGAAGAGGAGATGGCACTGAAATGTCTCTTTATGCCAAAGCCAAGCCCCACACTGGAGCATAGGACAGAGAAGGTCTTCCCAACTCTCATTCCCAACCCACCATATATTGTTCAAATAAATCCTTTAGGGTGCTGATGAAACAGCTGACCCTGAAAGCAAATAAAGGAGCCCATCTACCAGAGGCAACACACTGGTACCAGTGGACTGAATCTGGCCCACAGATATGTTTCATTTGGCTTCTGCATTTCAAAAAATTAGAGACAGCTTTAGAAAATTAGGGGGTTTCACAAAATTCCAGATTTGTGGCTTTTCTTGTCAGCTCACCAGCATCATCCACATGCTGGTTACCTCCAATATCCACTCTCTCCCACAATGTATGTGAAAGCCCAGTTGCCGAGCTACTTTCCCACAGCCAGGACTTCTCAGGCCCTATAGGTGTTTGATTTGTGAGTCTATACCAAGCAACTAGAGAACAGAATGTAGAATACAATAGTCTAATACTTGGTGAGTGAGCCTCCAGCTCATTTAGGGGAAGGAAGAGAACATAGCAAAAAAAGACCCTTCTTACTCAAAATTGCAGAGATCCTCCCAAGTAACTCTGATCTTTACTTAGGGGTAAAAGGTTACTTGAGAGAATCATCTATACTCCCCTTCTCCCTCTGGGAGGTGATGGAAAAAAAAAAAAAAAAAAAAAGGAGTGGATAGATTCATAAGAATAAGGACCAGAATTAGAACATTTTATTTTTGCTGTACCCTTTGCCATTGAATAACACCATTTTGCATAGGTGGGTTTTCAATATACTTGAAAGCAAGGTTGTGGAAAATTTTTAAATGCTCTGTTTGGTCTCAAAAATTCTAGTTGTTCAGATATAAGAGTGATGTTTGTGTACCTTCCACTCATGGACACGTCTTTATGAATGCCCCAAAACTCTCAATCAAAATTCCAGCATATTTTTAAATTAATATTGACAAGCTAATTCTAAAATTTATATGGCAATATGAACTAGAAGAGCCAAAATTATTTTTAGAAAGAAAAAGTTTGAAAAATTATACTACCTTATTTCAAGACTTATTCTAAAGCTAAAGAAATGAAGACAGTATATTAGTGAAATGAGAGACAAATAGATCAATGGAACAGCAATAAAGTCCAGAAACAGACCTACATGGAAAACTGATTTTCAACCAAGGTGCCTAGGCAATTCAAAAGATACAGAAATAATTGACTATCCAGATGCATGCACAAAAAAAGAGAACTTCAATCCACACCTCCTATCACATACAAAAATTAACTCAAAATGGATCACAGACCTAAATAAAAAACCCAAAACTACAAAACTTCTAAAAGAAAACAAAGGCAAAAAACATTTGCAACCTCAGGTTAGGCCATTTTCTTAGAAATGACACTGATAGCATGGTCCATAAAGTACAAATTGATAAACTGATGTCATCAAAATGTAACTTCTACTCTTTGAAAGGCGCTGTTAAGAAAATGAAAAGACAAACTACAGACTAGAAAAAAATATTTGCAAATAATATATCTTATAAAGGACTTACATGTAGTATATACAAAGAATTATCAAAGTTTAATAAGAAAACAAAAACTCAATTTATAAATGGGCAAAGGTTTGTCAGTCTCTTATGAAGTTAAACATACACCTACCACATAATCTAGACATTCCACTCCTACATGTAAACCAAAAAGAAAAAGAAGCTTATGGCCATACAAAGACTTGTACGTGAATGTTCACATCAGCTTTATTTGTAATTATCAACAACACAGGTGTTCATCAACAGGTGACTTAAGAAAAAAGCTGTTGTGTATCTGTATAATGAAATACTGTTCTATAAATAATATGAAGAAATGAAATATCAATACACACTTCAACATGAATAAATGTAAAAATGATTATGCAGCATGAAAGAAGCCAGACACAAAAAAGAGGACTGTATAAAACTCTGTTTCTATAATATTCTAGGAGAAGAGATTAAAGCATCATGACAGAAAGCAGATCAAGGTTTGCCCGGGGACTGGAATGACAAGAAGGAATTATAAAGGGGTTTGAGGAAACTTTGGAGGTGATAGATATGTTCATTATTTGATTGTAGTGACAGCTTCATGGGTGTATACATGTATCAAAATTAATCAAACTGTACATTAAGTGCAGTTTATTGCATGTTAATTATACCTCAAAACAAACAAACAAAAAACAAAAACAAAAGCCAGTTTACTGTCCTCTTCTTGTTTTTTGACCCCATGTCACTGGTAGGTCTTCCTTCCTAGATTTTCCCATAGCACTGAATGCTGGTCCCATTCCAATAGTTATAAGAGAGTATAGTTTTAATCTAATTATTAAGTCGAGCCACACAAAATTGCCAATGTTCTATCATTTCTGATCTTAAAAATGGTGGCTTCACATGGCTCAACCTAAATCCTTGCTTGTCAACTGTACCTGACAGTGAGCATTCTGAGGTCAAAGGACGGCCTGGCCCAGTGATGTTTGCTGAGTGAATGTGCTCCCACGTTGGAAATCCTTTTCTCTCCAGCTCTACCCTGCCTTTGTTGGGTCGTTCGTTATAAGCATCTGAGGAAAAGGCTCTGGGATCCTGTCTTTACAGACTCATCCCTTTTATCCACTTAAAAATCACTCAAAACAACCTTTACTATAAAATCTCCTTTTTGCATAATTTTAAAACTTTTCATTTGAAAATGATCTTTCAAAAGCAAGAGAAAAATACCCCTAGGTTGCTGGAAGCAGAGGAGATAGCTTTGAAAATGTAAAAAGTATAAAACATTTAAAGTAACCATAAATCAAAGTAAAACTCTGATTCTAGACATCTCTCAGAGGAAAAATTCCAGAGGCTGCAGTACTTTAAAATAATATCATGTGCTTTGGCCCCCTGCCTTGGCTGCTTCTCCCTTAGAATAACAAAGGGAACCATGCTAGCTGTTAAAGGCAGTCTTATTATATAATGCAGTTAATCTCACATACTCTTCCCTATGGGACTTAACCCAAGTTTCACATTGGTCTATTTTATTTAGCATTGATAGTTTTATTCGTTTCTTATTAAAGAGATCTTTCCACAGAATTGGCCGCTCTCTCAGCTTGGCTTGAGAAGGATATCTGAATTAAAAATCTGTGCAACAAATGGACCTCAGTTACAAAGAATATGTCTGGCTTCAGAAGTTCCTCATAGAGGCAGGTGTCAAGCTCGTTACTAAGTTCCTGGCTTTCAGGTTTTCCTGAAGTCACTTTAGCCTTCCCATCTATGTACTTCGTTGGCAGAACAGAAAAGCCCAGAGCTCCATAAATACTGGTCATATTGTGGGGATGTATTTACCTCATTTTTTGTTCATTTAAAAGGAACTGTACTTCTATTTCTTATTGGAAAAAACAATACCATCAGGCAGATTTGAGAAGGACGGAGAAAGGAGACATGCTGTATTACCGACATGCCCACCCTCTTGTATATGTGGAGTCCTAGGAAATGAAGGGTCTGAGAGGTAGAGAGAGATGCACTAGACATCCTGTTAACCTCTCCTTGGTGTGGTAGCTTTTTCTTTATGTGGAAGGGGTTGAGAAAGGGCTGCACAGAAGAGGTTCTCTTGGCATCCTATTGTTGTTCCTCATTCTAGCTTTAGCCAGCCCCTATGTTTTCCCTACTAGCTACTGGGTGGATAGTAGAAAAGAGAGCAAGATAGGTCACTTCCTTCTCCACTCTATAACTGATATGACAAATGCCCTGCTCCAGCTTACAAACAGTTTCAAACACAGCCTGGTCCAGTTTTAGATTGTTCTTATATAATTGTGTTCCCTCCTCATATCACTTTAAAACAAGGAGAAGAGAAAGCAAAGGCAACACTTTAACTCTTAAAGCGATCACCATGAAGTAGGTATTATCATGTTTGCTTCATAAAGATAGCATTAGTGTTAAGGGAAGTTGAATGACTTGCCCCAGATCACCCAGAGTAAGAAATGACAGCCTGGTTTCAAACCCAGGTTGGTCTGGCTCCAGAATCTGTGCTTCTCCCATAAGTCTCTCTATGCCTGTGAATGATTAGACGGTCCTGCAGAGAACTTATTTATTTGCAGAGAACTTATTTATTTTATAGCCTGAGGATCCTGGAGGGAAATAGCTCTAGTCAAACATTTTGGAGTTAGGTGTACTTTTAATAAATAATACAAACAAAAAAAGCAACATAACCTTGTTTTCATGATTGGTTTATAACAATCCCCTTAAATGAAATAGACTTCAAAATAAAAAAGGTAAAGAAGGATAATGAGGGTTACTTCATAATGATAAAGGGAATCACATACCAAGACATAATACTTATTAAGATCTATGCTCCCAATCAGGGAGCCCCAAAATATGTAAAGCAATTATTAACAGAACTAAAGGGAGAAACAGATTTAAAAACTATCATAGTAGGGGACCTAAATACTCCACTGATGGATATGGATGGACAGATCACCCAAACAGAAAACCAATACACAAATAATATCCTTAAATGACACATCAGACCAACTGGACACAATTGACATTTGCAGAGCCTTCCATCCCAAAACAGCTGCTTATACATTCTTCTCTAGTGCACATGGAACATTCTCAAGGATTGACCACATACTGAGACACAGATAGCCTCAAGAAATATAAGAGGGTTGAAATCATACCAATCATATTCTCTGATCATAATGCTTTGAAGCTGGAGATCAACTGTAAAAAGAACCACAAATACATGGAGATTAAACAACATGCTACTGAAGAAAAACAGGGTCAGAGAAGAAATAAAAAAAGAGATCAAGAGATTCATAGAAATGAATGATAATGGTAGTACAACATATCAAAACTTTTCGGACATGGCAAAAGTGGTCATAAGAGGAAAGTTCTTGTCATTACAAATCTATCTTTAAAAATAAGAATAAGTCCAAATAAACAACCTAATGCTTCATCTTTAAAAACTAGAAAAGGAAGAATAAATGAAGCTTAAATTCAGCAAAAAGAAAGAAAGCATCAAAATTAGAGCAGAACTAAATGAAATTGAAAACAAAACACACACACACACACACACACACACAAAACAATAGAAAAAAATAAATGCAACAAAGAGCTGGTTCTTTGAGGAAGTTAATAAAATTGACAAACCCCAAGCTAGACTCATTAAAGAAAAAATAGAAAGGACACAAATAAACAAAATCAGGGGTGGAAGAGAAGAAATTACAAAAGATACCACAGAAATACAAAGGATCATAAAAAAATACTATAAAAAGGTGTAACAACAAAATAAATAACCTAGAAGGAATGGACTAGTACTTAGAAAGATATAACCTTCATAGGCTGAATCAAAAGGAATTGGAAAATCTAAACAGACCAATCAGCAGTATGGAAATTGAAATAATTATCAAAAACCTACCAAAAAGTAAAAGTCCAGGACCAGATGGCTTCACCAGCGAATTCTACCAAACATTCAAAGAAGATTTAATACCTACTCTCCTCAAACTCTTCCAAAAAATGGAAGAGGAGGCAATACTTCCCAACTCATTTTATGAGGCCAATATCACCCTGATACCAATACCTGGTAAAGATAACAGAAAAAAAGAAAACTACAGACCAATATCTCTCATGAACACAGATGCAAAATCCTAAATAAGATACTAGCGAACCAAATACAGTAACAAATTAAAAAGATTATACACCACGATCAAGTGTACCTCATCCCAGGAGCACAGAGATGGTTCAACATACACAAATCAATTAATGTAATACCTCACAAAAAAATTAAAAAATAAGAATCATATGACTATATCAATAGATGCAGAAAAAGCCTTTGACAAGAAACAGAATCCATTTATGATGAATACACTTAACAAAATTGGTATAGAAGGAAGGTACCTTAACATAATAAAGGCCATTTATGACTGACCCTCAGCCAACATTATACTTAATGGTGGAAAACTAAAAACTTTCCCTCTAAGATCAGGAACAAGACAAGGCTATCCACTATCTCCACTATTATTCAATATAACATTAGAGGTTCTAGCAAGTGCAATCAGACAAGAGAAAGATATAAATGACATCCAAACAGGACACGAGGAAGTCAAACTGTTACTCTTTGTGGATGACATGATTCTCTATATAGAAAACCCTAAAGACTCCACAAGAACTCTACTAGAAACAATAAGTAAATACAGTAAAGTTTCTGGATACAAAATCAACATTCAAAAATCCATAGTGTTTCTATACTCTAATAATGAAGTGTCAGAAAAAGAAGAGTGGAAAAATTCCTTTTGCAATTACAACAAAAAAAAATAAAATACCTAGGAATAAATCTAATGAAACACGTGAAAGACCCATATAATGAAACTATAAGACCTTATTAAAAGAAATCGAAGAAGATACAAAGAAATAAAAAGATATTACATTTTCTTGGTTTGGAAGAATCAACATAGTTAAAATGACCTTATTACCTAAAGCATACAAATTTAATGCAATCCCCATCAAAAATCCTATCAGCATTTTTTAAAGAATTAGAACAAAAAGTCATCAGATTTGTATGGAAGCACAAAAGACTGCGAATTGCCAAAGCCACTCTGAGAAAAAAGAACAAGGCTGGAGACATCACTTTGCCTGACTTCAAATTATACTACAAAGCGACAGTAATCAAAACTGCATGGCATTGACAGAAAAACAGACACATGGACCAGTGGAACAGAATTGAGAGTCCAGAAGTAAACTCATGTTTATATGGGCAAATAATTTTTGAAAAAAAAAAAGGCAAAAAATTTCAGTGGAGAAAGGAAAGCCTCTCCAATAAATGGTGTTGGGAAAATTGGAAAGCCACCTGCAAAAGTATGAAACTAGACTGTTATCTATCACCACACACCAAAATTAACTCAAAATGGATTAAGGACCTGAATACAAGACCTGAAACAATAAAATGCATAGAAGAAAACATAGGAATGAAACTCAAGAACCTTAGACTTAAAGGGAATTTTATGAATTTCACCTCAAAGGCAAGGGAAGTAAAAGCTAAAATAAATAAATGGGACTACATCAAGCTAAAAAGCTTCTGCTGAGCAAAAGAAACCATCAACAAGGTAAAAAAAAAAACAACTATCTAAATGGAAAAATATATTTTCAAGCAACGTCTCCAATAAGGGCCTAATATCCAAAATATACAAAGAATTTATGTGACTCAACAACAACAACAACAACAACAACAACAACAACAACAACAGACAAACAATCCCATCAAAAAATGGGCAGAAGACCTGAATAGGCACTTCTCCCAAGAAAACATACAAATGGCCAAAAAACATATGAAAAGATGCTCAACATTGCTAGTTATTAGGGAAATGCAAATCAAAACCATCTCACACCTGTTAGATGTGAGGACAAATAATAACAAATGTTGGAGAGGATGCAGAGAAAGAAGAACCCTCAGACACTGCTGGTGGGACTTCAAATTGGTACAGCCATTACAGAAAACAGTATGGAGGTTCCTCAAAAAAGAATTGATCTACCATATGACCCAGCAATCCCTCTACTGGGTATTTACCCCAAAGATTGAAAACTCATATCCGAAAAGATATTTGCACACTGATGTTCATAGCAGCATTACTCACGGTAGCCAGGAAATGGAAGCAACTGAAGTGTCCTACGATAGATGATTGGCTAAAGAAGCTGTGGTACATACATACAATGGAATATTACTCAGTCGTAAGAAGAGATCAAACACTGCCATTTGCAAAAACATGAATGGACCTTGAGATAATCATACTAAGCAAAATAAGCCAGACAGAAAAAGTCAAAAATCACATGATATCACTTATATGTGGGATATAAACCAAAAAGCAACAAATCAACAGGACACACAAACAGAGACTCATGGGCATGGACAATAGACTAGTGGTTACCAGAGGGTAGGTGAAACATGGGGAAGTAGGTGGGGTAAAAGGGGTCAAATATGTGGTGACAGAAAGAAATCTAACTATGTATGGGGAACACACAATGCAATATATATATGTCTTACTATTGACTTGTATACTTGAACCTTACTTGATTTCATTAATCAATGTCACCATAATAAAAATAAATACATTAAAAAAAAGATAAAACAAGTCCCTTATAAAGTCATGCCTATAATGTCTACCTGACTGAAAAGACAATGTGACAAATTTAATTGACAAAAAGATGGGTGTTACACCTCTTGTCACATGCTACCACCTCCCATGAACACACCCTGCTCTGTCTGGTGGCAGCTTTTACTTCCTGCTGGTCAGTTACAACCTGGGGACAGAATTCATGCCCCACCACCCAACTCAATGCAGGAGATGCAGACACCACAACTAGCATTTAAAATTTTGGTAAACAAATCCTTTGACTTCCCAGAGAGAGCACCTTCAGGAATACCACTTGGCAGAAGACTAAGATTTTGGTTTCAGGTATGACATGTCATTTTAAAGTATTATTCAGTGTTAACACAATAGTTCCACAAGTCATCTGAACAAAAACATTTGAAGTAATTTTTTTTTAATGTCTTTCTCCAGCAGCAAGGTACTTCTTCAAAAAAGAAAGGAGAAAAAAAACAAAACAACAGAAAACCACATGCAATATTCTTTTAGCTTACTTACTGGCAGCATTTTGTGTGTATGTGTTCCAAATAGCATAGAAGCAGCTTTTATGGTTAGAAAATTGAAGTGCTATCAAACCTAGGAAATTATAGGGATGAAAAACAAAACAACTTATCTACACATGTCCCATCTGCTTTTGGTTTTGTGTTTTGCACAATCAATTACTGGAAACATTGGAAAGTATGCCGAGACACTGAAAATGAGACCTGGGGTGTGTCACAACAGTGACCTGGGCATGGGAGTAATGCCATCATAGAACTTACACCAAAACTCATAGCTCACAGGAGAGTTTCCAGGGACCAATGCAGGGTATGACAAATAAAAACATAACAAACACCAAACTGGAGCCATTGTTTCATTCACTGGGGAAACGCCATCTATTTCATCTATTTTGTCAGTGTTGATCACTGTGTTCCCCACAACTCAGCATTTTCACTGCAGAGAGCAGTCTGCTCCCAAGTGGCTTTGATGGTGGACTTTCTGCTATTTGATACTTTCCCAGACTTGGACTGCTGAGTTTTACAATGGAAGCCCCTAACAGCACAGTCCCTTTGGACCACTCCAACAGCCTCCACCTTCTTCCTCTGACAACTCCTCACTCTCTATCCCACAACCATTACCTGCTTCCAGACTCTTCCTATAATCCCAACACAATCATCATCTCCACTCCTGCATGAAGCACCAGCAAGGAAAAAGACTTCACTTTTTAAAAGACAAAGTTTGACAAAGACAAGAATAGAATGAATTCACACTTCAAATAAATAAAGTAAATCCCTGAACTCTATTTGTTCATTATGACAAATGAACATTCTTTAGCTAAAAGAACTTGGTGGCAGAGAATTCTTAAAAAAAAAAAAAAGAAAGAAAGAAAAAAGCTTTCTATTTTTGTTAGTCCAACCAATTAATGGAAATACATCAGTAGTAGAAGTAATTTTAGTCTGAAACTTGAAAATTACTTTTGTCTAAGGGAAAGGAGTAGAAGGGGACAGTATTAGTTATTGATCCATTATTTACTCTTTTGGTATGTTCTTTAAGGGGGAAAAAAGATAAAAATCCTGGGGAGTCTAAAACTAAAATCAACAATGTGTGCCTATTCATAAGTGAGTACATGTTGTTTGCATAAATCACCATATTCATTAGTCTGCTATCATAAGGAGATGACAATCTATGAAATCATAAACCTAATTTCCACTCTTGAACAATGACTCTGAGATTTGAAAGAGAGAATTTGATTTCTACATCTAAGTCTAGAGGTAAATATTTCTCTTGCTGATAAAATATTCAAATTACATTGGCTTAGTCATAAGAGAATTTTAATGTATGCAGAAGTTAGACACACTTGAATACAGATAAAAGAGTCCTATTAGGAATCATTAAACAAAGAGAAACAAAACAGAGAATACAACAGAGACAAAGCCCCAAAAGTCAATGCATGTAACCCCAATGACCTGCCTTTGGGAACCATTCTATCACTCCTTAAAATAGCCTGCCTTTCTACTGCTAATAAAGAAGGAAACCTGAGTTGCCATGAGGATGGGTCTAGAGTCTCTCATGACTTAGAGCAGTCTTGTCTCTCAGCTTCATGGCAGTGAAACACTGTGGCACAAAGAGGGTGGTGCATGGTGCTGCATACAGGAGGAGCCGGTAGTTATCACGTCTGATTTCCCAGTGGCCTGATGTGGCCTCCTTCTCTAACGAGCACAGGAAGACTTTCCCCTTCTGACTCAAGGCTGTTTCATTCCAGTTCCTCTCAATTGGTCAAAGCCATTGTTTGCCAAAGTAAATTGCAAATTTCCCTTTTTGCAGTGATTGATCTATCCACAGTAATTTTCAGGGTGTGACTGCATGTACAGGGCACGAAGCCCAAAGATTTACTCTCCAGTCTTTTTCTTGCCACTGATTCACTTGCTGTCTACATCTCAATTTCTATATCCCTGAAAAGGTGGCAACCCAGCTGGCTCCCCACCTTTCTGCAATACGATAAGGTGTATTTTCCCTGTCATTTTCAATCCTCCCTATTTCTCCACTTTTCCTATTTGTGCGAGTCTCATGCAGAGTAGGTAATATTCATAGAACACCATCTTGGTCCTCCAAACTGTATGTTCTAATTTTCATGTGGCCACAGATATAAGAAAAACAACTAAAGGGCATATTGGCTAGCAATCATAGCAGGAAGGATAATTAACCAAGTTGCAGAGAGTGTTTCCTTTCAGTCTTCAGCTGAGAAGCAGCTGTGATTCAGTAAAGACAGCAGGGCCCTAGGGATGGTTCATGACCCACCTGTCTAGCCTCTGCTTCCTCACCTGTAAAATCAAGGGGTTGAATGAACTTAGGGGCTGCAAATGCAAATGCCCATTGGGGCCTGCTGGGGAATACAAATGGGCATAACATATGAAGCGTGTGGGCTCGGGAGACATGAAAAGCACGTGTTCCAGCTAAAGAGAGCAGCTGCCGTTCGGCACCAGCCAACTGTCGCCCTGAGAGGAGGAGGGCCCAACGTCGCCATGTTTTCTTTGAGGAGAAGCCAAGAATCTATGTTTTAAATGGTGTCAACTAATTTAAAGTCTTTTAAATGCTGTGCGAGCCAAACAAAATGTGTCTGCAGGCTAGCTATAGTCTATATGTTCAGTACATGGCCTCCACTCTAGGCAGAGTACCTCTCAGCTCTCCACAGGGCTAACATTATGATCTACCCCAGGGCTACGTTTTACAGCAAAACCTTCTACCTGATTAATGGCTATTAATATAATTACTGTATTAATATGATGGATATTAATATACCACTGTAGATGGAGCTCAAATTTGATTTGGAGCACAAGGGCAACAGAAAGCCATGAAAAGCTGCGGGTAGGGTGACATCAGAGAGAAGTGTCGTATGATCCAATTAACACTTTAATAAAATCACTATGACTGCTGTTGGAAGAATGAACTACAAAGAAGGTCCAGTGCATATGGCTGAGCCGATGTTGAAGTACAAGGGTGCAGGCCAAGTGAGCAAGTCAGAGGCAAAATCTGGCCCAAGTCTGCTCATGGAGGCTTGGCCCTAGCTGACTCTTTCCACATGGACAGTACTATTTCTACAGCAAGGTGCCCTATAGACTTTCCGGCCTCAGGCCCAGGTTAAACAAGAAGGCCAGTTTGAAAGTTACTAGAGGGCAAAGATGATGATTCCTTGAATTAGAATAGAAATAGTGGCTATAGAGAAAAGTAGATGATTCCAAAGATACTGAAGAGGTGGAACAAGCATCCGTTGGTGATTGACTATATATACAATGTAGATGGAGGCATCAGAGATGACTGTCAAGTTTCCACCTTGAGTGACTGAGTGGCTGGTATTGCCACTGCTGGTATTGTAATGGAGAAGGCTGAAGGAAGAGCAGGAAGAAGCAGGATCCAGAGATGAGTTTTAAACATGTCAAGTGTGAGATGACTTGGAGATACACAAGTAGAAATGTCAAGTAGATGACTAGATATGCAGAACTCAAATGAGTCTGGGTCGGAGAATAAGTCCATTCAAACTCTAGAGTTGTCCCTGTTGGGTAACTCTAATATTAAAATGAGTTAATCTATGTATTGAGGCAGATTTTCCACTGATTCTACTTAGGTTATTTGGTGCAACCCACTATCTGCCCCCTACCTTCTTGTGCATGGTAGTGAATACTTATTTATGCTTACCCTGTCAACACAAGTTCTTACCATGTATTAACCTGCTCAATGCTCACAACAGCTTTATGAGACAGGTATCATGTTATCCTCACTTTCTGAATGAGGACACTGAGGCACAGAGAGGTGAAATCACATGCCCAAGTCCACACTGGTCATAAGTGCCTTAACAAGAATTTGAACTCAGGAGGTTTTAACCACGACGCACTAAGTTCCACTGCCTTCTCAAATGTCTGAGATGGTGCTCATGGTTTCTTTTAACTGGCCCTCTTCCACACAAATACCTGGTTCCTCACTTGAACTGGCTTCTATATCTCACATTTGTTTTATTTTCCACACATTAATTGGTTTCCTGTTACCCTACTCCCACCCCCATTAACTTTATTTTCCTGCTCCTGAATCACCAGTTTTTTGGCTCAGACCATGTGTATGAATGAGTTTTCTCTTCAAGATGAAGGGCAAGAATCAGGCCCTATATTTATTCCTTCTGAATCCTTTACAAAGCTGCCAAGAATACAGACACAGAGTGAGCCTTCATACACAGACAGGGCCAGACCTAGCTGGGATAACAGGTCTGCCCAGGTGGATGACAGGAGTCAGCTAGAAATATACTTTTTTTTTTTTTTTCCATCACAGCCTTCATTAAGGGGAAAAGGTCTTATCTGGTGACTACAAATGTTAACATAATGAATTGGCTGACTGTTCCTTTTTGCTGCAGACCTTCCCCAGCACTGCTTCCAGGTCCCGGTACTGAAGGTAGACAGCACTTTACTTGGCCACACCTTATGATATAAGTGACCCTATGTAGGACATGGCTGCCTGGGATTGGGCCATTTCTCACAGTGTTTTTATTTTGCTCTCTTTGGGGTATATTTCTAAGGCAGGGTTGTTGCTCCCTTCAAGACACTGACTGGGGCAGAGCTCTCACCCTGTGGTTTTCCTTCCTGCCCTGCCTTCACAGAGCCTTGGAGGGGTCAGAGAATATCCACCATCTGCTCCCTGCCAGGGGCCTGGGAACTTTCCTTTCTGCTGGCACTAGGTATGTCCTAGCTTATTCCCTATCCCACTACACATCCTCCCCTCTGGGTAATACAGATCTTTCTAACTCAGCAAACTGAAGCATGATTCTCCTCCCAACTGGCCTGTCATTCCCACCACCTCATGTGTGTCCCCACCTCTTGCCTTCTAATATGCCAAGAAGAAACTGGTCCAGGAAGGAAGCCTAACTAAAAGACATAACTAACCTGTCTTATGTGGCAAGTACATCCCTGTTCAGGAGCCAGAAGCCTCAAAGAATCTAACTTGTGGATGAAGCTGGTAAAAGGGCTGCCTCTAGGGAAGGGGCTAAGGAGCAAGGTGCTAGGAGAGGCTTAGAAGGGAGGCTGACCTTTTTCACTAGGTGGCGTTTTGTTACAACATCCTCTTCAACTATAAATACTTAATTTTCCAACAAAAATCTAACTCCCACAGTTCTGAGTCCAGGTGTGCTAAACAACCTTCTGATAAAAGTCTGGCTCCTCAAAGTTTTCTGTGGGGAGAAAATATGCTGACATGAAAACATAAATACTTGTGTCCTCTGTAGAAAATATAAATGGAACCATTTTAAAATGGAGTTGGAGCTGCCATCACCGAGGAGCTGCCTTGCACATCCTATGCCTCAAGCCATTGAAATGTTCAAACAGGGCAAAATAACATTTGGACTGGGCCTAAAGCAACACTATGTCCCAAAGAACTGTTTGCAAGGATAACAAGAAAGTAAATATTAAGACTAGCATACTGATGACTGTAGGACTGAAAATTTAAAGCACTGTTTAGAATTAGTGTCACTACACTAGCTTATCTGCACTAACAGAAATGCCTTCTTCCTACTGATATAATTGTTCCCCTTCCCTTTCTCATAAGTACCCTTCGCCTTTGTCTCCTAATCAGAACACTATCTGGGCTTCTGTCTGAATCAGTGTGCCCCAAATGGCTATTCTTTTTTTTAATCTCAAATAAATGCTTGTTGCCTCTTACTTTAGCCTTTTATTTTCACGCTAACACCTCTTAGGAGAAATTTTTCTTTCAATACATTAAAGAACAGATATTCTAATTTATACATTAGCCTCTTATAAAATGGGTTATCATGAATCAGTTTCTCCCGTTTCCTCTCCCAACCTTCTCTGTTCTGGGTCTGACAATCCCTTAAATGGCAAAGCTGAGGAACAGACCAGAAAAAGGGATCCTGGAAAGGCACTGCCTATCTGCAAGGCCCTACCTCAGAGGCCAGGCAGCCCCTGCTGTCTTGAGAAGCAGCTTTTCTTCTTCTGATGGCTAAGGCTGTAGCAGTAGCAGCAGCAGCTCCCTGTTCCGGATCCTCAGAAGACGACAGGTAAACTGGACCTCTGGTTGGCTGCATAATGACCTGACTAAAGTTAAATGTCACACATCCCCAGCTTGAGCTTCCAGGGGAAGGAATCTGAGAGATCAAATAGAAAACCAGTTTAGAAGGCCAAGGGCCATAGGTGGTGGATCAGAAGCCTCCAATTTCCACGGTGGCGAGAAGCTGCCCACTGACCTAGAGCATGTTTGCAGTGGTGATGTGAGGGTTGAGGAGAAGGTACTGTGGGAAAGGTGGTGAATAAGAAGGACAGACAGGTTTCTGCAAAGAAAGGACACTGCCAGACGACCAAAAGAATGGAATGAAGACAGCGACTGGGACCTGGGGCAAGTTACTTAACCTCTTTTACCTCCACTTCTTTTTGTGGAAAATGAGGATAACTATGGCATCTACCTCAAATGGTTGTTCTACTTGATTCAGTAGGGCAGCAGACATAAAGCACTTTGCCCAGCCAGGCTCCACATTCTCTGCCCCAGCCCACCCTCAGCGTGCCCCCTGCCCCCATACATACACCCCGAACAAAGTTCTTGGGTATTTTGAAAACACATTTAGAATACCTCACAGCCACTGTAGGGAGACCTGGCTGTAAACTGCAGTCACAAGAAGGGCCAGATCTGAGGCTCTGGAGGACTTCTTTCCAAATCAGGCAGTGATACACAGGTGGGGAAGGGCCCTAGAAAGTCACCTGTTCCAATTGCCTTTGTACATGTGTTCTGTAAATGAACTAAATGAGAAGGTGAGGGTAAAATGAGAATAAAATGAATTATTTTAAAAACAGTAAATGTGTGAAATTCTGATGTTCTATAGTAATGAGGCCTTGCATTCCTGGCACTCAATCACTTCTCCAAATCTAAGAGCTCTCGTTCCAGATCATTGGTGTCTCCTTCTGTGGCTGGCACTCAAGCATATTAACCTGTGCAAATAAGATTTAACAGAACCCTCCAGTATTTGTAAAGCCTTTGACTTTAGTGCAGGGAGTGGGTCGGGAGGTGGTAAACGTTACCTGCTGCACACCTATTCCCCATCCATTGTGACTTCAAACATAAGCGGGCATCTTTCAGACTGGGAATTATTGCATGTATTGAGAGAAGTTACAATGGCAGTGCCTATGCAGGTGAACTGGGTGAGGTCAGAAAAAGGGCTGGAAGTCATTGTGGTAGCCACTAGCCTCATTTGAACTGAAATGTACTGTAAGTGTAATGTACACACCAGATTTTGAACCTAATATGAAAAAAAAACTGTCAAATACCTCATTAATAATAATTTGCTATTCCTTTCATGTTGTAATTATAATACTTTGAATGAATATATTGGGTTAAATAAAATATATTTTACACATTCTTTTTATTGATTTCTTCATTTTACACATTCTTTTTATTGATTTCTTGTTTTTTATGTTTAGATTTTGAGGATTAATATTTAAGGCAAAGATTACTGAAATACAGAAATAAAATACTTGATTAAACCATCACCTTAGTATTAACAAAGAGTGTAAGACTGAGGCTTTAAAGTAGTAATTATGATTGTCCTAGAATTAAAAAATACAGGATTACTCTACAAAAATCTACCTGTTTATAGGACAGGTTTATAAAAATTAGGGTAGAAATATATGAAGAGACTGCAGAAATATTAGGCAACTCAGCTATAGCTGATTAGTGAGGATAACTGACACCTGTAGCACATTGTTTCTAATTGTTATTGGGTGGCAATCAGTTACTTTCCAGCAAACCACAAGGAACTTCACACCTACATTAGAATCTGTAAACAGCCTGATATCCAAAATATACAAAGAACTCAAATGACTCAATAACAACAACAACAACAACAACAAAAAACAATCCCATCAAAAAATGGGCAGAGGACCTAAACAGACATTTCTCCCAAGAAGATACACAAATGGCTAACAAACATGAAAAGATGCTCAACATCACTAGCTATTAGGGAAATGCAAATCAAAACCACAAGGAGAAACCATCTCACACCTGTTAGAATAGCTGTTGTCAATAGGATAAGTAATAACAAGTGTTGGAGAGGATTCAGAGGAAAAGGAACCCTCAAACACTGCTGGTGGGACTTCAAATTGGTACAGCCACTATGGAAAACAGTATGAAGTTTCCTCTGAAAACTAAGAATTGATCTACCATATGACCCATCAATCCCTCTACTGGGTATTTACCCAAAAGACTTAAAAACTCATATCCAAAAAGATATGTGCACACTGATGTTCAAAGCAGTGCTATTCACAGTAGCCAGAACATGGAAGCAACTGAAGTGTCCTATGACAGATGATTGGCTAAAGAAGTGTGGTACATAGATAGGATGGAGTATCTCTCAGCCATAAGAAGAGATGAAATGCTGCCATTTGTGACCACATGGATGGGTCTTGAGATAATTATGCTAAGTGAAATAAGCCAGACAGAAAAAATTGAAAACCACATGATATCACTTATATGAGGGATACAAACCTAAAAGCAACAAGCAAATAGGACAAACAAAGACTCATAGACATGGGCAACAGACTAGTGGTTACAAGAGAGTAGGAGTTTAGGGGAGGAGAGGGGATGTAAATCTAACTATAGGAGAAATCTAACTATAGGAGGTGAAAATATATACACACACACACACACACACACACACACATACATACATACGTACACACACACACACACCTTACTGTAAAAACCAAAAAATTGTGTAGATGGAAGCATCGAGAACCCAAGCATCTTTGGGTTCCAGCTGTTATAAACTCTAGATGCTCCAGGCTATTTGAATGACACATCACAGGGACAGCTCCTCCTCCTGAAGATTACCAAAACTCATTTATTTCTTTAAATAGAAGTAGCTGATTTCTGTAAAGCCATTTATCAAAGTCTCCTGGACCAATAAACACTATGGTGGCCCTTTGTCAATACCAGGAAACAGTCTTATGAATACTAGAGGATAAAAGTCCCCTTTCATGTTAGGACTTCTCGGCATGCCCCCAAATCCTGGTGTTCCATTCTTTTTTTATGTATTAGATGATAAAAACAAAAAAAAAAGGAAGCAGTGACATGAGACATCACACTAGCCTACAGAATACCCTACATTTTATTACTCCAAAGAAGATAGCTATCTCTATTTTTTTTTTAATTTTTGCTTTTCAATTAGAGTTGACATTCAATATTATTTTATCAGTTTCAGGTGTAAAGCACAGTGGTTAGACATTTATATAATTTAGTCTAGTGTTCACCCACCTAGCCCTATACATAGTTATTACAGTATTACTGACTATAGTCCCTATGCTGTACTTTACATGCCTGTGACTATTCTGTAACTACCAATTTATACTTCTTAATTCCTTCACCTTTTTCACCCAGCCCCCCAACGCCACCTTCCCTCTGAGTTTGTTTTCATGTTCTTTATTTATTTTCTTCCTTAGATTCCACATATAAGTGAAATCACAGGATAGTTGTCTTTGTCTGACTTGCTCTACACATCATAATACCCTCTAAGTCCATCCATGTTGTTGCAAATGGTAAGATTTCATTTTTTATGGCAGAGTAATATTCCACTGCATATATGCACCAGAACTTCTTTATCCAATTGCCTATTGATGGATAGTTAGGTTGCTTCTGTTTACTTTTCTAAATGTAGCTACTAGAAAATTTTAAATTACCTTCATTGGCTCACATTATATTTCTGTTTGATGACACTGCCGTAGAATCAGCTTTCTATGCTCTTTTCCCTTTCACCACTGCCATCCCTCATAGCCAATCTTTACTCTTCACATAAGGGAACAGTGTTATGGCTGGGGAACTAACTAGCAACTCCTGGCCTCTGTATTCTGGAAAATAAAGTAGAGAGTACTAAAATCACATTCTTTTGGTTGGTGTTATATTCCTAACCCATCCAATGATCACAGCCAGGAAGATTTCTGACCTTAGAATGCTGGCCCTGTCCTCAGGCCCCTGGAGCACCAGCACAGAAGACCAATGCTCAGAGCAATGGTAGGTTCAAGTTGCAGCTGGGCTACTAGTCAGCTATGGGATTTTCTATTCTTTATTTCTTGGCATATATCTCATCTTGGCTACAAGACCAGAGGCTCCTTGAAGGCAGGGATCATATTTTTGTCCATGGTACCCAGCTATGTACTCACACACCCTTAGGGCAGAGTCAATAAATATGTGTTGAACACAACACATGAGAGGCTTAATGGGTTTCAGTTTATTTGCTAATAAAAATTAAAGCATTAGGCTAAATAATCTCTTAGGATCAAAGAATTTTAAAGCTAAAAGGGAACTTAGGCTTTAGGACCCTCTAGTCCAGAGGTTTTCAATCCAATCAAATGTATTCTCAAAACACTTTATAGTACTATATTTACTAATCTGATATAAAATAATTTAATCTACCAATACATATATTTTAAAAATATAATATGCAGATTGTAATATAAAGGAGAAATAAAAAGAACTATAAAATAATGTGTATTTCAATACATAAATACTCTGCACAACCATTCTAAAGGGCAATGAAGACACAGATTCACACACCTAGAGAATCACTATGAATGGGACACATACAACATAGACCATACAAGTGTGTTGCGGTTTTGGTGACTCAAATATAATTTGTGTTTACTATTGGTGATTTGATTTTTCTGAAACAAATAACTAACTCTTTGTAAAGTTCTGAACAATATCAAGTACAACCTTGCCTCTATTTAAACATATTCCTAGACAATTCAGTGTACATTTTTAAACAAGTACTATGTGTTTATATGTAAAATAAAACTGGAATCTTGATTATCTGGCAGGACATATAAAAGTCATACAGGTTGTGGGGCAATTCTGTGAGGGATCCAGAGTATTATTTAGCAGCTCTGCCCCTGCCCATTAAATGTCACCAGCACTCCATCCCCAATCATTGCGACATCTAAAAAGGACCACCTCCACCCCACAGATTGCTAAAAGCACCCAAGGGAGTGACTCTAACCTCTGTAGAGAACTCCTGACAGCTCAAACATTTTAATCACTGGTATAATTTGAATAAAATATGGGGGAACACAGATATTATATATAGTAATGATAAGTACTGATTTTCCATTTTGAAGAAAAAGTTGTATATATATACACTATCACAGAATGAAAAGAATCATGAATTTAGGTATCACAATTTATGCAGTTGATTTCATGTACCATGTTGGTTCTGTCATGTTTCAAATTATAAAAATCACTTGCCCTCTGAGATGCTTTGCCTGTGTCCTTAGTTGACAAAGGAGGCCCGGAGGATCAGAGAATTAGTGATGGGCTCAGTTGGAGAGCCCAGGCTTCCTGGCTGCCAGTTCCATGTTTTTAGCTTGTTTCCTCTGGCGTACTCAAAAGTTTCTAGGACGTCACAGCAGGAATTGTACTAGTTGCAACATTTCTGACTCCAACTGCAGTGTTTACTTTTGATCATTACTGCTTACATGTAATTCTGGTATTCATGACGGCAGATTAAATATTTAGATCCCTCAAACAACTTAAATTACAGTTGGACTGGGTTCCTACTGGGTAATTCCACTTAAACCTTATTTACTTTGGGAGAATGTAGACTCATTTCATTCCAAATCTGTATAACCAGAAGGTGAAGTCAGGTCCTCCTCTATCTTCTCCTACCCCCAAATTGCTTACCTCAGCATGGGGGAACTCATCCAGTTCTGCAGAGGATTTGCCTTGTCAAGTACAGCGTGTGTGTACTCAGTGGGAACAGCTTTCTCCTGGCAGGAAACTAGATCCTGCTTGAATGACAGTAGTTATGGGAAAACAATATGTCTACAGCCAATGCCAAAGTATGTTTTGTACTTTGTGGTGGGCATTTCCTCAACAGAAAATTGGTGGGCGACTGAGAAACCCCACATGACTACCATGCTCTCACAACCAATTTGACTACTGTTCTTGCTTTCTCTTACCTGTCTACACCCCTCAATTTAAGCATTTGATCAGAAGGCCAGTATTTTCTGGCTTCAAATCAACTTCTTTTCTGTGACATGCTCAGCAGGGAGGATGAAGGGTGGTCCTGGCTTGCTCTGGACTCCAATCTGCTCTCAGATTCCCCAGAAACACCTTTTTTTCCTCAATGTATATCCTTCCCCTTTCCTCAGTAGCTCTAAGCTCATCTTTCCCCTTTTTCTCCTTGGGTCAGCTCCATACCCTTCCTCAGGCCAGTAGTTCCCCAATGTCCAGAGAACCCAGGCCAAGCCCATATCATGCCAGCAAGTGCCTCCTATTGCTGGCACTTGGACAACTGAGGGCTCCTTGGCTTGGAAATAATATGTCATACAGATCACAGTACATGAACCATAGACCTCCATCTAAAATGTTTTAATTATAGAGGTGAGACACAAGAAACCGACTACTCTGGCCATTAATTTCTCCAATAGTCATAGATAATTTGAATGTGAGAGAAGGTATATAGGCACATAACATATGAAGGAAAAAGAAAGGAGAGAGGAAGTCTGTATCTCAACCTCCCCTGATTACTTGTAATTCCATGTCTCTGAAATGAGCCAAGCAAAGCTGCCAAACAAGAGACTGAGAATAAGGACATAAATGTACCATTTAGCTTACAGTGCTTTGTAGAAGCCCAAAGACTATATGTTACACGTTCCTGACAGTTTCTGCATCATCATGCTGGATTCCAGTTCTGTGGGATTTGGCCACTCTGGACATTTTTGCATGGTTAGATTCTTAGTGTTTAATGAAAAAAGGAAAGGACCTCTGACACACTCCATTTCTAGTTATAGAATAGGTGTTAGTTCTTATTTAATTATACGATCTATTTTACTCTATCAAATGTTGGCAAAGTTTTCTGTGCACCATTTTAACACTTAGTGATGTAATTCTTTTATGATTTAACATGTGTCACTTAAATTTATATTTCCTGCTTATTCTTCCCACACTAATTTGAACCATACAAAAAAATTTATACGAAAGGGGAAACTTCATGCAGGACAAATAAGGATATTGGATTTGGGTAATTCCATTTTACATAACAATACAGGATATGGCAAAATCAGCTCAAGATGCCATATATTGAAATTACGTTATAATTAAGTCCAGACCCACATTTTACACCAACTGTAAATCATGTAATGAAATTAAACTCGATGAAAACTCATACTTGAGTCAGAGTTTGCTTTCCTTGGATTTGGCAACAAACTTTTATTAACTTTGTATAGGATAGACAGCAGGGGAGAAAATATTACATTTCTTTGAACTAATCCATGGTTATAAAAAATAGCTAATATCATTTGGTAACCAGCTAGATTTTTAAATAATGATATCACTTTTAATTAAAATTGCTACATCATCTAACAAAAAGAAAAACTATGTCTAAATTACATTAATAGAACTTAGAATAAGAATAAAGATAAAAATAATAATATCTATAATTTATTAGAGCCTAACATGAACTGGCTAGTCGGTTAGGTAGCCTATGTACATCATCCTATTTTATCTGTTTAGAAAATTTTATTTATTAAAGTCTATAGTTTACAAAAGTTCTAGTGAAATTTGCTATCCTTAAAGCACATCAATTCTTTCTCTTCCTCTCTTCTCCTTTCAGCAATTCCAACTATGTTAGTCAAACAGGGTACAAAATGTTCTAATTCAAGAGGAAACACAATTTAGTACAGCCTGGAGAAAAAGCTTAAAAAACTGAAGAGTCCTGACTATTCTCATGGATGATACAGTCTGGTTAATTTAGCAAGTGTGTTGTACATAGCCATTTGGATGAGTGTAGAAGCACCACCCTTTGCAGATAGTCATTTCTTTAAAATAAGTTTTCAACTGTTGGTTGAGGTTATAGAATATTTCTTTGGCTTCCATTTGTAGAAGAGGCTAAATTTCTGTTAGGGAGGACACAAGCTGAGAGAAAGGGATGAGACTGCTGAATAAAAAAAAAAAAAATAGGTTAACTGATGGAATCATATGCCCATGTCTTTATTTGCCAAGGGAGTGCTATGGATTTAATTCACATTAAATTCATATTTCAATCTAGGTAAGAAAGGGAAAGAGGAATGTGTAGATCAGTGATGCCAAAATGCCACTCATTCTTTATTCATTCAATAATCAAAAATTCTTATTGTATTTATGAGATAGTATAGAGAGTAAGGACAGTAAGCTGAACACCCTGGACCTTATGATCTATAAAGTGCAATCACTTAGGCCTTACAAAGTCATGGGTCAGGCGTTCAAGATTCTTTGTCATTATAGAATGATACAAGGAAGGGTTTTTCTGGTTATCCAGCCTGATTGCTCACTTCCCCTCAATTAATACAAAAGAAAATGGAGACTGTGGACCCTAAGAAAGAAGATAGCTACTAAGAAGGGCTCCTGGTGGCTAACTGGGCTCAAACAAACAAACAAACAAACAAACAAACAAACAACCAGAGTCTAGCAGCCATTTCTACACAGAGGATTCTCACCCAAATCGCAGTTCAGGGAGAAACCAAAGTACCTGCCTCCCACACTGAACTGCCTGCCTGTACTATGTCCCTGCCATCTGAGCTAGCCCTTATAAAGGAGCTCCTGGAAATGTGTTTCAACTAATAGGACTGAGACAGTCCCCATCCAACTGGAGCTGCATAGCCATACTTCTCATCAACATCTTCACTGACAAATCAGAGCATCTCCATTCTGAGAAGTCAGGACAGTGCCTTTTAGAACCATTAAACTGTAAGAATTTAGAGTCCCCATTTGCATGAGGATGAACCAATTAGGAACCAGGAGCAAGGACTTCTCTATATGTAAGCCAGCTCCCCTCGATTTGGAGAGCACACTTTTCCCTTCTATCAAAGACTGAAGACTACATTTCCCTGCTGGAGCTGAAACACATAAGATGAACACACTGAAGATGTCTTGCTGGACAAGTTTGAAGCAGAATGGCACAGGGCAGAACACAGCATACTAGTAGAAAGCAGAGAGTAGGAGTGCTAGCAGGTGGAGCAGAGCAGAGCTGGAGAGGGACCTCGCCCCAGGGCAGCCTCACAGCCGTGCTATATCACAATTGAGCTGCTTGCTTTGAAAACAGTTTCCTTCTTTCCCACATCCCAAGTTGGGGATTCCTAGTGGTGCTGAATTGATACCAACAACCATTTCTCATGTAGGGAAAAAAAACAACAACAACGAAGCTTACTGCCAGCATTAGTTTAATTTTATAAAAACATGCACTTTGAGACTGAAGCAAATCTGGTTTTCACTATGAAAATAAAATATAAAAACTAATCTTGGAGTCATTTCTAAACAGAACTTGTCTCTAATCCTAATGTAACAGAAATGTATGCATAAATCAGATTCATCATATGAATTTTCAGCTGACTATTCGAGAATGATATTAACATCACATGTTGGAATGCTACATTTTCCAGGATTTGACATTTTGAGTGATCGAAAATTACTATATTTTATAAATGGATATACCACTACTAAAAACAGAATGCTGTAAACAGAATGATGTTATTTGTTTCCAAAGACTACTGATATACTAGAATGATGCAAAAATAAATAATAAAAGCGAGATATTTCATGGCAAATTTTGGGGGTAAGGTTAGGTCTGTGATACACTAATTACCTTGAGGTAAATGCTGCAGTTGCAAGTGTGACCTGCGAGTATTCTCGGGCCAAACAGAAAATGGGTTAAATGAGTTTCCCACGGTCAGAGAGCTAACTTATCACAAAGATGGGCCAGAACCCAAATACTTCCATCTCCTATCCAGTATTCTTTTTAGTATACCCATGTTCTTAAACTGAGGCAGAACCACTCCCTGGGACACATGCTGATTTTATTAAATGATAAACATATTTTATATTAAAATATATATGAATATATTATAGAAGCCAAAATTCAAGGAAAGGTGTAAGATCAAATAAAGGCCTTCAGAAAGATTTTGTGCTTGCGATGAGCTACTGTAGTATACCTTCTCGGAGCCTTGTAGGGACATGGTCAGGCTGAGGTAAGGGTTCTTTAGAAAAACCCTGGAGAAGCACTGGGATATTCATTATGTTTAGCTACTCAGTGTCATTGGTTCACTCAGAGGTGATCAGGGATTAGAAATGTATTAACTAAAGTCACAAAGAGCTGGACTGAAAATACTATGCAGAGTAGACCAAAATGGTATCACTTGCTAATACCTTCTAGTCTCACTGGCTTCTTTGAGAAACTGGATAAGACCAGTGTTGGGTTAAAAGGGAGAAAGATAATTTCAAAAAAATAATGAAATGAAACAAATCCTCTACAACATTGTAATATTACTTCCCCAAGGTACTGAATACTAAAACTGGCCAATCAGGATACTCCCTCCCTTCCCTTTATGACTAAACTTCTTTAATAAATTGTCTATATTAACTATTTCCAATCCTTTTCCTCCCCTCTCTCATGAACCTATGGCATAAATGAATGAATGACTGAAAAATATGACAAAGTTAATTTATAAATTTATAAATAAAATACCTTTAATTGTATTAGATATACTTCAAATTCCTTTCTGAGTTTTGTGAACCTAGGTGTATGATGGAATTTGGAAAATAGCTAAGTGTCATTGGTAACACTGAGCTTTTAAAACTTTGTTTCTAAATTATGGGGCTATAACCTATTGAGAATCTAGATACTGAAGAGATTATATGCATAGTCCTAAAGATTATACGCTGTACTGTATCAAATTCAGAAAACATTTTTAGATAGTAAATATGTACTTCCTTATATCACCTTCATTTTATTGAAAGACAACAACAGACTAGATAAGTTTCTGAAAAAACAAAACTGAAACCACTTAGAGCGAGTGTTCTTTTTATATAGAGTAGGAATAAACAGCTCATATGTATGTGTCTTAATTCCTCATTTTTCACAAGGCACACTAGTAAGCCAGGAAGATCAGCTCACACATCCACGCTCAAAGGTCACTAAAGGCAAGAGTCAGTCTGATTTTCAGGGGATCCCCAGCTCTTTCATTCTCTGGCTCCAGATCTACCTATGCCATTCTAGTTTTCGGCACAATCAGACTCTGTGCTTCTGCTCTTTGTACTTTTTAATGATCTTGGTTTCCCCTTCTTGATCCCTTGTGCCCTGTGAAAGACTATGGCTGTGATCAACTCTGTGGTTTTTTTGGGCTCCAAGCTGTTTTGAATGGGTCATGTTGCTCTGGCCCCTAAGACCCAACCAACTCTACTTGTACTTCAACCTCCTCCTAAGGAAGGATGCAGGCCTCAGAAATTATATTTCTTCCATACAAACACAAATCAAAGAGCCTCATTAAATAATTTGTATTGCCCTAATCAACGGCTAGTAATCATGCTCTTAAGATGATGGAAAGCATCAAATTTATGCCAAAAGATTTTATAGTAAAAAGTAGAGTTGCAAAACCCAATTTTAATGATTCCAAAGAAAAATTTCAGAGAAACAAATTTCTGAACTTCTAAATGTCCAATTCTAAATATCAAAGTTACTAAAATCAGTGGAGGGAAAAAAATACTACTAAATAAAATATTACGGTAAGATTTAGCCACTAGTTTCTTGGAATAAATCAAACTTAGATGACAGAAACAAGTTTGACCACTATCAGTTGGTCAGTTTAAATATCTACCTTTCCAAGGTCAAAAACATTTTTCAAGTCATCTACTTGTTATACCATGACTTAACCTCACAGTTTTCCTATGTGTGTCAGACCTCTTTGGTATGACTGGATTTTCAATTTTATTCTTATTGCCAGAGCTAAGAAAATGTATTTCAGCTATATTTAATCCAGTCTAGGAAATAAGAGATACCTCTTTTACCATTTCTTCCTTGGTTCTACAAACAAAACTATCATAAAATCTGAATCAAATTCCATAATAGATAGTATTTCTGATACTTGCCTTTAAATTTTATCAAAATAATGAAGTCTTCATAGTTTTTAAATTTATGGCTAAATAGACTTAAAAAAACCTAAAATATTTAATATGTCTAGTACTCTATATTAAAATAGATACAAAAGGTTATCTAAAAAAGTACAAGTGGAAGAATAAAAATTTTCCTTCAGCCTAGAATGTTTTTCCCCAATCTTTAATCCAAAACCTGTTCCACTACAGCCTTCCCACCTCAACTGATGCAATTCCATGTTCCAGTTACTCAGCGAAAACCTTAGAATCATACTTTTCTCTTTCTCTCTCATCCCATTCTAATCTGACAAGAGATCATACTGGCTCTATCTTCAAAATACAACTGGAATCCAATCTCTTCTCACCACCTCCACTGTTAGTACCTGGACCAAAGCATCATTGTCATGCACCTGGATTACTCAGCCCTCCAAATGGCTCACTTTTCTACTCTTCTGGTCATCTGTTCTCCACACAGCAGCCACAGTGATCCTGGTGAAACCTAAGTTAACTCAAAACCCTGCATTGGAGCCCCATTTTCTTCAGAGTGGAAAAATAGACTCCTCCCAATGGTGTAGATGGCCTGGCCTCTGGTGACATCTGCTTGCCTGTCCTAACCCCAATACCAACTTACTCCGTTATGGTCATATTCTTGTCATTTTTTCACACGTGTCAGCCATGTTTCCATTCTAGGGCCTTTGCTCCAGCTCTCTCTCCCCTTATATAGTCACCTCATTTAAGTCTACACTCACAGGTCACTGTCCTAGTGATATCTACTCCAACTGACCTAATTAAACTTATATTCTGTTCCTACACTACCTATTTTCCTTAAACTGTTCTACATCTTTTCTTTTTGTATAATATTCACTTTGGGCTTATAATTTACTTTTTATAATGCTTATTGTTTAGCATCTGTCCCCTTCTCTCCATTAGAATATGAGTCCTTGGCAAAGATCGTTGCCTATTTTCCAATATAAACTAAGTGCCTAAACAGTGCCTTGCATGTAGTAAGCACCCAGTAAATATTTACTAATTTCGAATGTACTGATTGATTTTTATGTGGATGACTTTAGGTCTCAGTTTAAATGCTACCTCCTCTGAGAAGCCATTTCTGACCAGCCATGCTGGTGTAGCCATGCCAGTTATATCACTCAGGTTATTCTCATCATAGCATTTACTTCTATCTCACATATGCTCACAGGTTCATTAATTTTCTTTGCTTCTCCATCTCCCTGTCCCTCAACATCACAAATGTAAAACTTTATCTGTCTTGATTACCAGAGTATCTCTGGTACTGAGGACAATGCCTAGCACATAGTACATACTCAATAAATACCTCATAAACCAGAGGGCTGATTTTCTGTTTCTTCCTCTAGCAGCCTGAAGGAAATGAGGGGCTTGAGGACACAAGCAATCTGAGCCTGCTACTTTGAGGGAACCCTCTCTACCTCTTCTGTCACCTTCTGCTGGAGGTTACCACTTGCCCTCAGAATGAGTAAACAAGTGCACCCTCAAATGGACCTGACCTACAGTCTCTAACTTGACCTAAATGGCGCATCCCCATTCTCTCTCTCAGTCCATCTTATCCACCACTTCCATGTCTCTCCTGCTACAGTTTCTTTGGGTCCATGACCTATTCCAGCAGTCTTCAAATGGACTTTCTGAAGGCCATTTTAGAGAGATTTGTTTCCATATCCTCAACTTTCATATGTACTCTTTTCTAAAACTGCCCAAGAGATTTTTGGCATTAACAATATTCTTTCTCCCACTTTACTGAAAAAAAAAAAAAAAGTCATACTATTCATATCTCTCAAATCTTACTATGGTGTGCTGCACTAAATGATTCAAAATATTAGTTTGGGGAAACCTCAGTCCTTTCTGTCTCTCTCTGTCCTGTAAACAGGTCCATAAGGATGAGCTTAACCAGTGTTGGGAAGTTCTGAATTCACAATAAAGTAACACATTAGTGATATGGAATATTTTTAAAGTAACTGCACTGTTATAAAACAAAACAAACAAAAAAAAAAAAACCTTGGGATCTCCAGATTTTTCAAGATATGCTAGGCAAGGTCTATGTATAAATTTTTTATTGATTTCTTTCAGATTTAATATTACTCAGTGAAGTCATCAAAACCTATTTTATCAAATCATGTCATGAAATAATTTATTCTATACATGATCAATCTTCACCTTCTCTGAACTTATGAAATGTGTAATGTTTTATACCTCCTGTTTTAAAAATGATGAAAACATTTAGGTGTCAAGTTAAAAACATGAGAAAGAATATCATTTAAAAAAAATCACATTGGTGGGTATCCAGCAAAAAGTATGAAGATCACTGACCTATACTTCTCTCAAGGCAGAGCTTCTGTTTTGGGAAGCTGAGTAGAAAATGAATTCTCCGGAACCAGTTACATTACATCTAGTAGAAACTCCTTCAAGTTTCTGACATGCAGACAGCAACGTTCTCTGACTTCCAGCACTTAAGCAAAATATTTCTTATTTTACATTTTTTTTTTCCAGATAGAAGAGTGTCATGACTATCTTCAGGCACTAATCACTATTTAAAAAAACAATTTGCCCTCCATGGAATTACTGTCAGCAATCCAAAAGCCTCACCTTGATCTCTCATAAACATTACATGTCAAACCCTGGGAAAAAGCAAATACTATGCCTTGCTGTCACAGCATTTCTCAGCAAGAATATGCAAGTACTAGGGGTTAGGGGGAAACAGAAAAGCAGAAGTGGCTCATTCAGTGGGTAGAAAACATTTTGTTAGTTTCCAAACCATCAAGGGAACAAAAAATGACAGTATGCCCACCCACTTCCTTTTTTTTTTTTTTAAAGGTCAGCTACACCTGTCTGATGGTAACTGACATTTTCAGCTGCTGAAAGAAAAGAGAGGTGTACCTGAAAATTTCCCAGGGTAAGAAAAAATGTTGAAATACCTAGTCTACTCATTACCAGTTTGCTGCCATCAACAACATCTAAGGACACACAGCAAATCTCACCCCGTATTTTCCCCCTCATCAGGCCTGAGAAGCCACAGCATTCTTCAGGGGCTTATTGTACTTTGCCCAGCTAAACGTCTCTGGGAAATTTCTGGGGGAACTGAATCCTAAACAGCATTATGATGATCCATGTTCTCCTCTTTCCCTCTGACAGGCATATCATCACAAAGGCACTTGCCACATGCTGTTCCATGACCAAGAAACAGGCTTTTTCTCAGGGTACAAGGTGTGGGTAGTAAGCAATGGGAAATGGTTTTAATGTTCTGATTTCATATAAATGAATGTAAATTTCTAGCAGTCTTACTAATCTATATCTCTTCAGGGAATTTGTAGAGAGTTTCCTGCATTAGTTATCTGGGTTTTTTTTTTTTTTAAATATATACATATATATACACACACACACACACACACACACACACATACACATACATACACACAAACACAAAAAACTGTGGTTTTTCTTTTTCTATTACTGAATGACTCTATCTACTGGGTAGGATAAAAGGGCTCTGAGAATTAGCTCAAAAAAAGAAAGAAGGAAACTGACTACAAAATAATAAAATCTTCTATATAAGTATAAATTTATTAAAATTTATAAAATTTTAATAAAAATAAATGGTTTAGACTGTATATATCCCTTCAAAGTAATTTCTACACTTTAATGAGTTCCCATTTTTTGTTACTTTAGTTATAAAATAGTTATGTTAAGAAAAAAAAATGACCAAGAAATACCTGCTAGACTACAATTGACTTCAGTGTAAGGCTGAAATCTATATTACAGGATTTCATGTATGGTAAGAGAGAGAAACCTCAAATGGCTACGAACAAAGATGGCATGATTTTATCTTCAGAATTACATTATAGCTCTAGCAAGGGAATTACTATAAGAATATTCAGCACACAAACACAACTGGTGCCCAACACAGAAATGACTGAATTCTTCATGGTCCTTAAAACAAAAGAAACCTGAATGCATTCTAAAAAATCTTGAAAGCAGTAGCTGTTATACTTGGCTTACTCATCACCCTTAACTACCATTTATTACTTCTTGCCACCTTTGTGCAACAGGTATTATCAATCACCTTTTAGCATTCTGGAAAGTTAAGGATCAGGAAGGTTAATGCAGGGTCAAACATTTAGTCTGCCTGCACTAAGATGAGATCTGAATCTATGAGTCTTTCAATCTGCTTTTGGTTCCTAATTATGTGTTTATTCCTTTTCTTTTCCCATTCCCCTCTCCCCTCTCCCCTCTGTCTAGCCATGAGGTTTTATTTTCCAAATGCTTTGTTTGGTATGAATTAGAATGGTGACACCCTAATTGAGAGATGAAGCAGCTAGCCACATTTCAACAGTAGAGGAGGGGTGGTGATTTAGAAGGAAACAAAATCTCAGTTGTGTCACTTGCCCAAGGGCCTGACCACAGCATTCAGCAGCTCATCCTAATGAATACACCATGACTCCAGCAGACATCCAGGGTGACATTTCATTGTTCTCCTGAGACACAGGGACTTCTTTAGTTCCAGCTGGATCTCACAAAGTCCAGACAACACTTTCCAGATCAAAACTGGTAAGTTACCCTCAGCTATAGCTGGTCTATACCTAGCTACATGATTCCAACATTCGTATATTTAGAATAACACACATGACTAACTACATATTCACATGTCCCCTTGATTATTTGGCATCATGTCAACAGCTTGGATCTATTTCAGCTACTGAAGAGCATCTTCACTGACATCACTCTTATAAAAATGCAGTAATTAAGTGCACAAGTTCCAGAGATTCTAGGCATTAAGGACTTTAAATGTGCCTACTGTACACACAGACACACTCATACACACAGACTTCAAGTGCTTTCTGGGGAATTCCATTGCTATCATAGCAAATGACCACAAACTTAATGATTTAAAACAACCTTTACTTATATTTTCTGATCATACAGTTACATAGGTCAGAGTTTGTCTCACAGAGCTAAAGTCAAGGCGTTGGCAAAGCAGTGCTCCTTTTTGGAAGCACTAGGAGGGATTCTGTTCCTTTGCCTTTTCCAGCATCTAGAAACTGCCTGCATTCCTTGGCTCATGGCCCCTTCCTGCACCTTTAAAGATAGCAGCAGTGAGTCAAATCCTCACATCACATCTCTCTGACCCACTCTTCCACCTCCCTTTTTGACATTTTTTTCATGTGATTAGATTGGGTACATCTAGATAGTCCAGAATAATCCCTTTATCTCAAAATCAGCACCCTTGATCATATCTGCAAAGTCCTTTGGACAGATTAAGTAATGAATTCCCAGGTCCTAGAGAGCATGATGGGTACAACTTTGAGAGTTGGTCATGGTGCTGGCATTATTCTGCCTACCTCAGATGAGTTCCTGTTTTGTTTCTTTTCCATCTCAGCTGGAAGTAATTTGAGACTTCTGCTTCTCAGAATGCCAGGAGAGACAGGTCTCCTGAATTAAGACTTGCTAACAGCTTATTGGCAAGGCACTTACAGTTTTTTGGATGGTTTAAGATGCTTATTGCCAAAAGGTAGATGTAGAACGGCTTTAAGAGAGAAACTGTATTTGTTAAGATAGGCTCAAAGACAGTAGATATTCCTTTTCTTGCTCACAAACAGTACTGGCCGGGCAAACAGGTTGGAGAGGTGGGCCTCCTCCGTGCATTATAAATGGGACTGCCAAGCTTTGTGCGACTCAAGTGTATCGCTGAGATACACTTGAGAGCATACAGCACCAGCTATGAGGTATTCTTGCCTGAAACATTTAGCCTGAACCTAATCAAGCCCCTAGATACAACTACTAGGTTATAGGAAATACAGGAGACAGAAAAACATATTAAACACACCACAAGAATAACATCACCCAAATCCAGAATGCACAAAAGTAAACAAAGTAAATGATCCACCCACTATAATGATGTATCCTAAAAGAGATAAAATAAAAACTTTAAGTTTAATGAAAAAGAATCATCTATTTGCTATAGCATATTCTCCTAATGAATTGTCAGCTGGTGCGCTGAAAGGTGGATCCATGCACTACATCTGTTCACACATATGGCATCGGGTGCTGTGGCATAGGTTGTTTTGATGCAACTATTTATTGACCTGCTGCAAAAACCTCTGTCCCTACAGCAAAGGGACTGATCTGGCCTTTTCTTGGTGTGTAATTCTGATTCACAGACTTAAACAGATTAAACTATCTGTGTATTTTTCTCAGTGATCCAGAACAAAATTCAGTCATTATTTTACACCTTTATTTTGTTCTAATGATCCAAAGTCAGACTCAATTTATTAAATAACTTAAGAAACTAAAGATTTACTTTATACAACATATTTCAGAGAAAATTTTCCACTGCAAAAGTAAATAGCAGCCTTGGCATGCTCACCATCAAATGCTGTTCCCACTCAGCTTTCTAACTGAAGATTGTGGGTCATGACTAACTGGGGAGAGGAGGGAAATAATAGGTACTTTCCAAGCAGAAAGGGTAAATGGTTGCAAGATATTGAATGTTTGGTCCTGAAATCAAGAGTCAGAAGTCCAGTAGAAGATGGTCCCAAATAAGGTTATGCTGATTTGTTAGTTAATCTTTAAATAAAAATACTCAGTTCTCATAGAGCTTTTGGATACCCTGGGTCCTTGGAGCACAGTTTGAGAAAGATATTTATAGTTCAAGTCCCTCATTTTAAGATAAGGAGACCAAAACACAGATTGGTAACAATACATGCCCCCTTTCCTTCTCTTACCCTCTCACTTTTCCTCCAGAATTCTATTCTTGGAGTCCCTTTCTCTTCCACAAGCTGTAGGAAGGCAGGACTCTTATGATTAAAGAGCCAAGTTACAAGATCTGGGGTAGGGTGGTAGCTGGCTCAGACAAGTTTTCCCAGAGCCTCAGAGAAAATTATTTAGCATTCCTTGGCTTATACTCACCTGTACTGCTATCTGAGAGTTGAATACGGGTGCATCTAGAGAAAAAGGGCTAACAAAAGAAGCCAGTGGTTTAGTTTAGCTCTTAGTAATATTATAGTAATAGTAACAGTTGTGACCTGGCAGATTTCCCATGTCCAGGGATCTGAGCTCTCTCAGTCTCTCCAACCTTGGAGATGAAGAATGATGGCTAAGGGCCCAGTCTCTGGAGTCCAGATCCTGACTGCCACCTACTAGCTACATGGCTTTGAGCAAGTCACTTGACCTCTCTGTCTCAGTTTCTTCCCCAATAAAATGGGGAGGGATGATAATAATTGCTATCCCATGTAATACCTAGAACAGTGACTAACATAGCTGCTATTATTATTCCATAAATCTTATTTCTCAATATGCCTTTTCATTTACCCTTCATTCTAGGGAAAAATATTAATTAAATTACAATACTTTTGCTTCAAGTATATACCTTTATTCATGTCCCCAACAACATTCATTTGGCAAATATTTCTGGAGAGACACAAACACAGACAAGACAGTTTCCTACCTTCAAGAAAAGTAAAATCTTCTGAAAAACAAAACAAAAAAATACATACAACTAATTACAAATTGTGTGTCAAATATAAAAACAAAGATAAGTACAAAGTGCTATAGGACCAGGGAGCAGAAAGCAATGGGAGGGTCTCAGGAGGGGTCTCAGGCAAAGTATAAGGAGAGGGGTGAGGGAGGTGATGCTTCATGTGAGAGCAAATGACCTGCAAAGAGATTGTTTCTGATCTTGAGTAAAACTTCACTAGTTCCTTTAATAAATTACTGAAAGCCTGAAAAATGCTGCTGGAATGGAAAAATAAAAAAGCTGGGACTGTAGGCTCAATCCTAAAATTTGCTTAAAGACAGAACTGCCTCCTATTGGACTTCCCATTCACACAGCTCAGTTCTGACCACCTGTCTGCCAGACATTTGAAACTCACTTGGCTGAATGTGTTCCTTTGTCTTGATTTTTAATATTGCTCTTGGACCATAGTTATGTATTGTTATAATGTTCTGTGTGCAATAAAGACATATTTAATAGAATTGCAGACATATATACATATCAAGTACAATAGTAGTAGTTGAGACACCTCTTACAGTGGGGTTAAAATTCTTTCCACAAAATTATACCAGTTATGATCTAGATGTAACTCAGATGTTAGCTGGGCTCCCACTATCCTTTAAGATGTAGGAAAAATTGACTCAACTATCCATCAACTCTATAACCTCTAGAAACCTAAGGTCTTTTTCAATATTTTGGTGAGATGATGTTCTCAGGGAACTTTTTTACTTCTTGACTCCTGATCACATCAGTATTGTCTCCACGTTACACTCCACAGATTGAGATATGAATGTCTGCATCTCCAAGTTCACCTTCCTGAAATCTATTCCATGCCCGGCATGCACTAGCAGAGTAGATTTCACAGAGTAGTTGGGGGGCCACTAGGAACAGTTGCATCAAGATCTTCCCCCACATTATTCTGCACTCAGCTAGTGCTCTCTTTTGTTCTTGCATGTATTCCTCTTACTCTCTGAACAATCAATAAAAGCTTCCCGTGACTCATGCAAAACAGCTTTGCCAACATCCAGGGCTTTGGGGCCTTATACTCTTCCTCAAGCACTCATCGAGGTGTTTCCCCAAGATTATTACCTTCATAAAGCAAATTCTGATACCAGATGTCTGGATAATAGCACTTCCTTTTTCCCCAGCTCCTAATATCCAGATGTAAGGGGAGGGGTTGATCTCAGTAGAAGCAGCAGCTATGAGAAGAAGATGTAGCATGGCCAGTGTAAATAGAAGAGGTAGTACCAGAATATGTCACATGACTATGAGCACATTAGACACATGAAGAAGGAAAGAGATTTGCAAAGGGCTAGAGTTCTAAAAGAGCAGAGGTGGGTAAGAACCAGTAAGATCAAAATTATTTATGTCAAAGAGACTCAATCAACCCTAGGGCCATAGGAAACAGGGGCTTCAAGTAAAAACTCCTAAGAAAAATTACAACCTTGACAAGGAAAGCCTCAAAGAAATTTCATTGCTTTAAAAGTAAATGCTTAATATTTATAAGGAATAGGCATTATTTAGACAACTTTTATACGGCAGTTCATAAAGAATGATATCAAGAACAACAACAACAACAACAACAAAAACAGATTTCTATCCATTTGCAAAAGAATGTCAACAACAAAACTTGTTAGCTGTGGCAGGGAAAAAATATACCAATGGCTTAGCTTTCTATAAAGTTTTCCTTAAGATACAATTCTTTGAGAAAAAGCCCAACAGTTCTTTTAAAAAATTCTCCCAACCACTCAATCAGACAGACACAGATAACTATTATTACATCCATTAGATAAATAGATAACATTTGGTGATTCCAACTTAAACCCAGTCTAGAAGTTTCGTGAAGTACTGATCTACTCTGAGATGTGACAAAGAATTCCACTTCGGTCAGGAATTTCCTTATGCTCTCCTCAAAGAAGACCAGAATTTGTTCAAATCCCTGGCTTAATCCTGGCCTGTCTCAGTCTGACAGTCAAATTGATAAGGTGCACTTGCCTCAGCTATTTTCCTTTAAGGACAGATTAGGATAACTGACAATACTACTATTAATTAAAGTCAAGTAACTTTATGATTATGTTTGTATTATTGCATATCAGGCTTCCTTGAGGTGAAACACATTTGTAACATCATCTCAAGTCCCTGATAATGCCTGTCACACAGTAGTCTTTAAAAGATATTAGTGGAATGGATTAATAAGGGCAACAGGCTATACCACAAAACTTAAATCTTAATGTTAAACACCTGATAGAAAATTTATTTGTCCATAAATTATGGCAGAATAATCACAGTCAACAATAAAGCAATCCTTTCCAGTTCAGATAGCTTCAAAGAACTTGATATAAAAGTGTTTCTTTCCACTAAAATCTTCTGAGAGTGAATCTACTTTAATTTTTTGGAAGAAACAGATCCCTGAGCTTGGTAGAATGCCATAACATTTAAAAGAAAGCAAACAAATAAATAAACAACTGAGTTTACTAAGAGGTAAGGACAGGGCCCTTTAAGCAGACATACAACAACATACAGACACAGATGAGTGCCTCGTCTTCCAAAGCAACCCCACTGGGAAGCTACAAAACTATCTATCCAGTGATACTGGTTTCGAACAAAAAAGCTTGCAGAATAACTCTTTTGGAACTGCTTTTATCTCTACCATCAGTTTATGTGACATACAGGAAACCTGTTATATTACTTTATTGTCCTGGCTCACTTTTAGCCAGTTTGATCACCATCTGAGTGATCAAATACTGATTGGCCAGTCTCTCCAATCAAATCCACTTCCTAAGCTTACACACAAAAAATATAAAAAATCTTCAGCAAAAAGTGCCAAGAGCTCTAAAGGCTAATTCCAAAGACAGATTTCAAATATGTCTTGAACAATGGCAACATTACTGGAAGATGTGTGTAGCTCTCAAAGTGAATTCATTTATAACTCTGCACAAACTGTAATCTAAAGAGGCAAGATAGTCTTGTACATAGCAATTACATTACGTCTTATCTTTAGATTATTCCTTTGGCATAGTGCCCTACACATATTAGGACATGAAGCAAAATGCATTCCAAAATAGATTTCCCTTGAGAATAATCAAACTACGGAATAACCATCAGTCACAGAAGGACTTTTAGCCACTAGACTTATTACCTTAGGAGGAAACATAATCTTGTTAAAGATGTTGTTAAAGATAGTTTTTGACAATAACTGGTGATCTATTTGATTTTACTACCTCCTAAATTTACTGGCAAATAGAACATTTATCCCTCTAAAAGATAAAAATATTTTTAAATGACTGAACAGTAAGTTGAGGGGATTTCAGAATCTATAAAAAACCATTGGCATCTACCATTCTTTTCTAAATTTTGAGCAACTGGCCAACAAGGTAAAAATGAAAAAATTATACAAGCTCTATCACCATAGCAAAGGTAATGATATTAACATTTAGAATGTGCCTATTATATATTAAGAACCATGCTATGTGTAATCCTCAGGAGATCTGACAAAAGAGCTACTACCATTTTTATTTCTACAGATAAAGAAAGTTGAAACTTTGAGAAGTTGAATACAGATGTACAAGCTTACGTATTCAACAACAGGGAATAGAGCTAAGGTTCAAACTCAGATTTGTCACATCTAAAATCCAGCTCTTTACCTATAAACATGGAATTTATGCCAGAAGTCTAAAGCAGAAGGTTCATATGTGGCCCACAATAGTGATTTGATAAAAATGAAATGACTTCCCAATGTTTAAAAATATGAGATTTTCCATATAATACAGATTTGTACCTCCCCTATATCAAACTCATGTCACTCATTTGCCTACACATGCCAAGAAGGTAATAATGCATTTGAGTCTGTGACCACCGCTATCCCCTGCTGCCTCTTCACTACTTTGTTTTAAGGCAAAATCCAAAACTAATGTTCCACTTGTATTATATTATATGGATATCCTTAGGAACTTAAAATTATACCTTTTGATGAAGTAGAAAGTAACCATGGAGAGCAAGTATAAGCCCTTTAAATAAAATCTAAGGTCAAAGAATGAAGAGACTGTTTCATGGTCACAGCTACAGGGCTAGATCTTGAATATTCTCATTCTTGTCTGCTCTGCTACCCAGCTTCTCACTGGTAGTCAAATAAATGACCTGTGAAATGAAGTATTAATATTCCTCCAAAATTCCCTGTGAAATTACTTTAATGAACTTGCATTTCTGATAAGCATTGCTAGTAATACCGAGACTTCAAATCTGTTTTCTTTCATTCACCAAGGTCTCCCATGAAGAATCACTCTTTAACATTAGATCCACTCCTTGGCCTCTCTTTCCTGTCCTGCAGAGAGCTGCAGCGGGAACTGTGTTGAATACTGAAGAGTAAGAGAAGCTATGAAAGAAGCCCCAAAAGTACATCCTTTGCTTCTAGACCACAGGTCAGAGATCAGGGTGATGAGGAAGATGATATATCCATGGGTGACTCCAGCCTACTATCCTCTGGAGGGGACACGATTTTTATTTTTAATCCTGATGTTAGCCAGCAAAAACCAGTTTGAACCATTCTCAAATATTTACAATGGAATATTACTCAGCCATAAGAAGAGATAAAATACTGCCATTTGCAACAACATGGATGGACCTCGAGATGATCATGCTAAGCGAAATAAGCCAGACAGAAAAAGTTAAAAACCACATCACTTATTACTTATATGTGGGATATAAACCGAAAAGCAACAAATGAACAGGACAAACAAACAGAGACTCATGGACAGGGACAATAGACTAGTGGTTACTGGGGGGCAGGAGGTGGGTAGAGGTAGATGGGTAAAAGGGGCAAAATATGTGGTGACATTAAAGAATTAAGTTTTACAAAAAGTACTGCATAAATATTAAAGCATATTCAAATCATATAAACTAGTAAAGTTTATCCTCCTTACTCCCAAAGGAAGTAAGTTTATCAAATTTAAATTTAAAACTTTACTAGGTCACAAAAAAAATGCTAAAGAAACAACTTGCCAATTGCAAATTATTTTTAGAGGTATTTGTAGCATAGGCATTATCAAATATACTACTGTTACTCCTGTTTAAAAAAAAAGAGAAACACCATGTCGTACTACTTGTTGCAATGTTTCTACATGAGACTAAAGCCAGAAACAGCATTTGTGAAAATACCATTTTTTCAAAGAAAGGATGCCACACTAATGAGCTGAGCCTGAAGAGGTTTTAGGATTTCAAACTAAGTAGATTTTCTGATAAGTTGATAAGGAATAGATATCCCCTTTATTAAGCAGGACAGATTTTTAAATTTATACCAAGATGATATTTCTTTGGCATTTGTCTTCATTTCATTTCTGACCTTATTTCTTTCTGATAGTCTTCAATGCATATCCACTCTTATGTCCTTTAACTGTTTTGCAAGGTAGCCAAACCAACTGGCTCTCCCAATGGATAGTAAATCACTCCAGGATTCTGTGTTCTAGCATCAACTTTGTGCATCTAATATCAAAAACTGAAGATTTGCCACGTACACTTCATCAATCTCTTATCTATTTCAGCATGGCTCCACATATCCATAAAACTATAAAATGGAGTTCTGGTACAAAACAAAGGTCTGTATGGTGCTATGAAAGACTGCAGAGAGACAAGTCATGGCATTGTGGAGTACGGGGTGTTCACATATTTCTGCTGGTGCTCTGGGACTGCACCGTGGTTATAGAGCAAAGGCTCTGGACTCAGAGACCTGGGTTTAGAATACAGTTCTGCCACTTCCCAACCCTGTGGACTTGGGCAGGTCACCTAGCCTCTCTTTGCTTCAACCACCTCAGCCATAAGTGGAATTGTTGAGAGGGTTAAATGTAAGTAGTGAGGCATTTCAAGAGCTTAGCACAGCTCCTGGCATACAATAATAGGACTCAATAAATATTAACAGTATTTATTATTTGCCCATGTTGATGCCCTTGCTAGCATGCTGAGAGTATGAGTAAAATTCTGTCATTCTGCCTGAATATATTTAGTGCCTTGATTCTTGAAGGAAACAACAATGTCAGACCCATTAGTATAAGTTTCTAAGACTCCAGTCAGACATGTCTAGGGCATAAATCATTATGTGGGACCAGCCATGAAGTACTGCACAGCAGGTGTTTTAGAAAGTCACAGTAAATCTTGCAAAGCTCAGAGTCTGAGTCATACACACCCTGCAGCAGTAATTCAGACATGTGGCTTGCTGTTATTCCCTGACTGATGACTGCTATTTCTTACATCTAGAGCAGCATGCATGACAGATGACAGTGCCATGGTGCACATGCCCACCGGCATACCTGGGGTTTTCAAATGCCAAAATAATTTTGCAAAAAAAGTAAAGAAAAGAGGGGCCCAGGGGAAGTTCAGTATTTTATTTTTTTATGTTTGTTTTGTTTTTAAGGATTTCTTTATTGTAATGGTCTGAAGAAATTTATAAACACATGAAAAATAAAATCAGCCATTTTTCTGTGGCCTCCTTTTCTAAAAAAAAGATGACCAAAGATATGCTGTGGAAGAACAAGCATAAATAGATGTTATTTTGTGGCTTAAAGATACAACTTATAGAGTTTTACTTTTCCACGAATATGAAGAAAGTTGCTATACATCTATTCTCATCACTGCTTTGCCTTTAATTATGTCTTTATAATTATAACTTGCATCTTTCTTATGTACAAGGAATATGTAAATGCGACTCCAATTAATTTATTCTTATTTACTCATAGTTTAAAATTTACCCAGAAACAAAATTTTTTAAAGTATAAAATGAAAGGACTACTACTGAAAAGCAGCACAAAACAATGAATAAGAGCTTAGGTTTTGGTGACAGGCAGACGTGGGTTTGTAGGCAAGAAACTTAATCCCTCTAAACTCCAATGTCCTCATCTGTAGTGAGAATAATAAGAGGATCTATATCTTGTAAGACAGGTAGTACCAGAATAGTGCCTGGTGCAAAATATGGCTCAGTAAACAATTTTTTTAAATACAGAAGGAATGGAAGTAATGTAAAAGGAAGAGAGGAGAAAAGGGAGTGAGTAGCCATAATTCTCCCTGAGTTATAGAAATCACAACTATAATCCAGACTTTTTACTAAGATTCTGTCCCTAAAACACAACTTCTTTTTATTATGTAAAATTTTCATAATCAGTAGAGAGAAAAATGTAAACATCCCCAACGAACACATCACCAAGCCGCAACAATTAGTATATTCAACCATTCTGATTTCATCAATTTCCCTAAACATACTTTTCTTCTTTCGAGAGAGTATTTTTGAAGAAAATCTAAGGCATCATATCAATTTAATAGTAAGTGTTTCTAATAGGTAAGGACTTAAAAAGAAATCACAATAGCACTGTTAAAATAAAAAAAAATATCAATAATTTCTCAATAACATGTAAAAAACAGAGTATGTTTCATTTTCTATTATTTAAAAAAAGAAACTTATTTTTAAGGTTTCTTCAAATGAAATTCAAAACAAGGTTCATATAGTGCATTTGGTTTATTGATCTTTTAAGTCTTTTAACTAATAGCAGTTCCTTCCCTCTTTCTACGTTTTCCCTATAATATTTATTTGCTGAAGAAATTGGGTCATTTGTTTCCACAGGACTTTCCACATTCAAGATTTGGCTGCTTTGCACCTGTGTGGTAGTCTCCTACATTTCCTGTAAACTGTTAATTAGATACGGAAGCCTATTGAGATTCTGGTTCAGATTTGTGGGGAGGGGGTGTGAACAAGAATACTATGCAAGGGGTGCCATTTCTCTTCCATCAGATCATGTCAGGAAGAATATAATGTTTGGTTGTCCCACTGTTAGTGATGTTGAGATTGATCAGTGGGTTCATGTGCTGTCAGGCTGATTCTCCATTATAAAGCTCCAATTTCACCTAATGATTTTAGCATCTATTAATGACTGTTGTATAGCTCCGTTATTTCATAAGATATAAAATAGTGATTTTTATTTCTAGCACCCTTCTGCACATATTACCTGTAATTCTCTATAAAGAATTTACCTTGAAGTTCAGGCTATATGTATGTTTTTATACACATACACATACATATATTTTTGTTTTCCTTTCATATGCTACAAACAGCATACTTTATAAACATCTTTATGTCCACTTTTATCACTTAACAATACATCATGAAAATTACTTCATGTCAAAATGTAGAAACTTTCCTCATTCTTTCTTACAATATATTATTCTTCTTTATAGATATATCATTTGGTTATTCAACCATTCCTCTATGGATATCTAGAAGGGTTCCAACCTTTAGCTATTACAAGAAATGTTGTAACAAACTTGTGTCTGCATCATTTTAAATTTGGGGCACACTTTTAAACAAATTTCAGTCCTCCAGTAGGTTAAACACGCCATCTTAAAAATGATATTTTCAATACATTACTTTAATTAAAAAGTTGAAATCCAAGGTACAACATGATGTAGAGTAGGTTTTTTTTTTTTTTAAGTGCGGTGTGGTATACACTAGCATCACAATTGGTTTCCTGGAGTATGACAAAAATGTGAATTTCTAATCCTTACCCTAGGACTTCTGAACAGTCAAGTGTGAGATTCCTGATCTAGAGGGGAAAGCACTGCACTCAGCATCGGAAAACTGACATCAAGGTTCAGTCATGAGATCTGAACCAACATGATAAGAACTGGTTTCTTTAGGAATAATTCCTTGTATTTTAGAGATGATAAATACCTTCACTACCAGCTTCATAGGATTGCTATGAAGCTCAAATTCAATGATGTATAGGAAAGCAGTTTGGAAACTAAAGTAAAATTTAAATGTTAACATCTAGCAATAAGGAAGGGCATCAGCTCAACTAATACCCTTACATTCTCTGTTAACAAATACACTGCTTCTGCCTTCAGTCTGAAGACAAAAATAAGGGCCTATTTTTTATTCCATAAATGCCTGCATTCATTCATTTTTGAAAGCTCATATAAATGGATATGACCAGTCAGTCATATCTAAAACTCACAGTCCTCTTCAGGAATACCAACCTCTGCCTAAGACACCACAAGATAGTCATGATAAGGCTCTGGTCCAACACAGTGAAAAAAAAAAAAAAAAAAGTTCAGGGCCACTAAGAGTCTGCCTTTGATTAACTTTATACAAAGGTAGAAAATGTCTGATGCTTCGGAAATCATTGCCAGTAATGAGACACACAAAGAAAGAACAAAAATCCCAACCCATCATAAATGTCCTAAAGAAGAATCTGTTATGCCATAATTTGGTGCATGGTGTACTTTCAGTCTGGTTCTGTAAAGCCAATAAATTCAGACAGGTTTGGAGTCTGTTTATTTTTTAAATGACAGGCAAAACCACTATAATCTTTGTCATATTTCCAAAGTAGAGGACCATGCACTCTTCAGTGACAGATTTTTCCTAAGGATCCAGAACAGCACCTACCACCTAATTGTGAAAGTTATTCCTCTAATACCGGGCTTGAAGTACAAGGTGTGGCCAAACAACATACCGCAGTAAATAAAAAAGGTTTCAGGAGAGGAAGATCGCTGGACAGGTAAGAAGAAGCACAAATGCTATGTCTACTTTGAAGAAAATATCTTTAGTTAACATTTATTGAGGATTCAGAGAAATTAAATATCCCTGATGAAAGATGAAAAAGCTTTAGATGACCTTTCAACTATTGGATCTGAGTAAAGCATTAAACATTCACTTTATCAGAATGTATGTTAGGGTTTAGGTCTTAATTAAATTTCAATACTGTCTTCTCTGAATCAAGAATTTACTATTCACAAATGACCAGGAGACACTGTAAATAGGGCCCTGTGAAACTATATAGGCTCAGGACAGGCAGAAACAGAAAAGAGTACCCTTTTCTAAATGAATGTTGATCTCTTCTAAATACATATTCAGGTACAGAGCAAATAGGAAATCAATTTATATCTTTTCACAAATATTTCAATACCACTGTGTTGTGGTGAGGTGAAGTTGTATGTTTAAAGAAGCTACAAGCAGGGGAATGACTCACAGCTTTCCCTGTTAGTATGAAAAGTTTCATGAAAGAAAAGATTTTGGAATGCTCTTACATCTCTATAAAGGAGGCCAGGTGACAGATGTAGACAGGTAAGATTAACACAGCTCAGAGAGTGGTATAGAGGTATAAAATAAAATCCAGGATTGAGGACAGACAGTGAGCAAAAGCTAGAGGAACAAAAAGGAAATGAGAGGCCAGAGCGGGAATGAAAAGGAAGCAAAAGATCAGGAAAACCCAAGTAGTTCATAGATGAGTGTTAAACTATGAATAAGGCTCTTGGACTTTATTCAAAATAATACTTAGCATTTATTGAGGGTTTTACTATGGGCTTTTTAAAAAAAATAAATTTATTTAAATTAGTTTCAAGTATACATCTACATCTATAATGTTCATAAAATGATCCCCCCAATTGCTCCCTCCCTCCCCTGGCCCTCCACCTAGCCATCATATTAATGCTAACTCATTCTCTCTTCCATGCTCCCTGTGCCCAACTATCAACTACTAATTTATACCTCTTTAACCCTTCACCCCATTACCTCAGCCTCCCAACACCCCTCCCCTCTATCTGTCACCAAATTGTTCACTATATTTGTGAATCTGTTTTTGATTAGTTTGTTCTTTTTATTACTATGGGCTTTTTACTTTAAGGGCTTTTATGTGGATTAAATCAATAATCCTGTGTGTTGATGCTATTCTTTCTCATCTTCACTTTTCCGGTCAGGAAACTGAGACCTGGAGGTAACTTATCCAAGGTCACACAGCTAGGAAACAGCAAAAGTCAGGATTTGAACCCTGGCATTCTGACTCTACAGCTCATGATCTTAACCATCCATCAATTCTACTTCTTTAAAAGATAAGAGGGAGAGCTACTACAGAGTATATCAGAAGAGAATGGCACAGTCATCCTGGAAGAAAGATAAATTCTTCCATAATGTTCAGACCTATTCTGGGAGAAAACTGGAGACAAAGGCTGTTATGATAAGTGAAGGGGGAAATGACCTGGTTTTGAACAAAGCGTTAAGTAGAGATGAACACTAGGGACATTAGATGATGTGAGCACAATTTCAGTATCCTTTGAAAAGTGGTCTGCCAAAGATCCACCTCAATCTGTGTTTTGGGTGAGGAAACAGCAGATGAGGGAGAGCAGAGATGATAGAAATGAAAGAGCAAAGATGAGGCACAATCCAGAGAGACTACATGGTGTAACAGAAAGAACCTGAGATCTGGAACCAGGGACACTTGGGTCAAATCCAGACACTTTTGGTTTATTTCTGTGTAACTATATGTAGGGTAGCTCTGTATCTTTATTTCCACACAAAGAAAATAATTTTTTAACATTATATATTATTAAACACATATAATACATGCAAAAGCACTAGCATAGTGCTTGGCATATGTGAGGTATTCAAAAATATTGTGACTCAAAAGAAAGTAAAAAAGGAAAACCACATGGCAGCTGTTGCTTCTTCAGATGGGAGACTGGCAGGAAGGGCTTCCAAAATGGCAGGAAAGGGAGGCACGACTGTGGCAACATCACAAGTACCACAAAATAATATGCCACATTTGCCACACGCACAGTAGGGTACCAATGTCTGCTCTGGTCAGTCCTATTTCCAAAAAGATCTGCCAGTACATAGCAAAAACAGTTTGCTGTTCATTCCTTCTTTCCTCTGTTTATTCAACAAACATTTGTTACAGCCACAGAGTTTGGCTAAGAAGTCAGTATGACGTCATGACGACTTCACGAGGACCATCATGATGTCTATGGAGTTTAGTGATCATCAGCCTTGTGGCTACATGTAGCAGTCAGGATCTACATACAGTATAAGGATGACTAAGACACATTCCATAAATACCCTTGATGAGCTTACAATCTATTAGGAAAGACACACATGAACACATTTATCCAACACAGCCTGATGACTGCTATGAAATGCTTTGGAACAGAAAGGCAAAAATGACAGAATCCTGTCAAAGATTTCACAATCAACATCCCCCAATTCTATATTCAAGCAAGATCATATGATGTTGGTTACTCCAACATACTCTTTACGCAAATTATTCAATAGTCATATCTTATCAGTCCCTTGCTCATTTCGTATTGTTAAGCACCAAGTGTGCAATGAACATCATAAAACTGTTCCATTATATTTTACAAATGCTGGTATTGTCATGGAATTCACCCAAACTCTGGTCTTGAATAACAGCTATAACTCCTGGCAATGTTTTGTTTCAACAATAAAACACAATACTATTAAACCCATTACTTTAGACAATTTATTCACTACTGTGGAGAAATTAGCTATTTTCAAAGAATCACTACTTGTTTTGAAAAAGTGAGTACCTGACTACAGCTCTTTATCATGGCAAAAATATTATATGTGTTACTTCTAACCTAACTACAGGGCAAGATAATTCCATTTTATTTCAAATTTCTGCAAGATTTAATCTCAACACAGTCATATAATATGCTAACAGATGCCTAAAGAAAACTTGATTTATCTTTTATGAGGATCAATAAAAAAAACTCACCTAGAATAGAGCTATTGTAAGAGCAGGCAGTGGTGGTAACCAAACATTTCACTGTTATAAACTAAAGGGTCCCTAAAAGAGATCCATTGTCCAACCACCCACTCCTTTGAAAATCCAAGGCAGCAATTACTCTTCAGAACTTAATATTGCACATGCTTTTTCTTGGATAATAATGGTATTACAACAAAATGGTCTTTGATTTCCAAGAATTTGGAAGTAACCAAGTGCTATGTGACTGGGTATGAAATAGAAATCCCTGTAATCATAGTTTTAGAGTCAGAAGGTCATCTTCTCTAACATCCTATCCAATGTACATAAATCTCTTCTTTACATCTCTAACAGAATGATATTAATCTTTATTTGAACCTTTTTTAATTATTAGAAAGCACTTTATTATGTTGATGCAAATCTATTTCTATCTTCAAATAACTGCTCCTACCTTAAGCTACTGGACAGTATATATACCATGTCTAATTCCTCCTCAAACTTCAAACGGTAAAATATACATAGAGATTAAAACCCCAAACAATTAAGCATATGCCTAGCTTCTTTAAAGGACTTCAAGTCACCAAGCCAAGTTTAATTATGTCCTAGAATGCTGAATAAATTAATAGATATGTACTGTATAAAGATGTATAAAGACTATAAAGAATGCTCCAGATTTTGAAAAGAATGAAAGAGTCTGATTCCCTAAATCACAGACCAATGAAGTTGATGTGTGTCTCTGGCAAAGCTAAACAACAAATTATTATACAGATTAGCATTTCTTAAACTGTGCTTTCATTAAATGACAGTAACTTTTTCAACACCTTTAGAGTTCAGAAAACAACTTAAGGAATTCTGACATAGATCATGGATAAGAATTTAAAAGGCAATAAATAACCAGGAACCACCAGGGGTTTACCAAGAACGATTCAGGACAAAAAAAACTTCATTTCATTTTTTCAAAGAGTTGCTGTATGGATAGACAGGGAGAATACCATAAACATGGTATTTTGATTTCAATGGAGCCTGTCTAAAGTAGTTCAATCAAATATGAATCTAGCCAACCAAGCTTAGATTAATTCAACTTGTTTATAAGCCATATAGGATCGTCTGTCAAATGACAGGGTTATCAGTTAAATAACTAAGAAGAAAGAGAGCGAGATGTGTGTGGGCAGGGGGAGTCTAATTTGGGATGCTTTGTGAGCCTATGGTGCCTTCTAAGGATGCTCACTTCATTTACACCTATTTACTTGTATAACAAGTGTGCCAAGGACCAACAACCACTTTGCTTTACATGGTCCAAGGTGAACCTTCAAAAAGAAATCAAGACAATCTTTGTTTTAATATCATTTTGATATTCCATTTTCCTTTTTTCCCCTGCAATTACACATTGTGGCTCTTCAATAACAACTACCGGGTTTCTGTTTCTTTATGTGTCTTACAATATAATTTAAACTAAAAGACACAGTCCTGTTTAAAATAGCTAGGAACTGACAGGCATGAGAGTCAGAGTGTCCAGCCAAAAGAGTCAGACTTTGAAGAAAGTTAGACCAGATCTTAATTCTAGCCCATCACTTATTGGCCATGTAACTTGTTATTAAATCTTCCCAAGCCTCAGTGTTCTCACCTGTAATATAGGGTTGATAACAACAATATCTACCATGCACAGCTGCCATAAGCACTAGAAAAAATGAAACTTAATTCTTTTTCCTAGTACTCAGCCCTGAGCAGAAATTCAAGAAATTGTAGTTGTAACTATTATCATCACCAATTTTGTGTGCTTCAATTTATTCTTAACCATGTTTATGTTACACACTCTAGTTTGAAAATCACTGTCTTTGACAGAGAGAAGCCAAATAGTCGAGTAGGTCTGTTTTTCTTCAAATTGATATTATTCCATCTGCCCCAAGCAATACGCTTAGCTTTTACTCATTCTTCTTGTTTTAAACACAGTCTGTTGTCTTCAGCATTCTCTCTAGCCTCAGCTCATTCTGAACTTGAGCTCTGCAGATAGTTTCTTACTGGTTTTATGCCACTTTTCTGAATTTGTCCTTGAGAATGTGCTTGTTTTATACAGGTTCCTCTTAATATCCAAGACCATCAAAACGTCCTTATTCTTAATGGTTCCCTCCCCTTTTTCTTCCTAATCAGAAAAACCAACCAACCAACCAACCAACCAATAACTATAATTCTGCTGTCAGACTTTTCTTTTATTTCTCTCTTGCTTTCTCCCTTTCTCTTTTTTGTATGGTCTTCTCTTTCCAAGTCTCTGGACATTGAAAAATACCTATACTTTCTCTAAAATATATGTCCCTAAAGTCACTATTACTATATAGTTATGCCCAACTTCCCTTTCTTTTCAGTTATAAAAACAATACTGTCATGATTACTCCTCCCAATAAACAGGTTTTCTAGTTGCAACAACTAAGTTCAGAACAGTATTTCTATCCCATTGCCTCCTCAATCTGTGGCAAAAAAAAAAAAAAAAAAAAAAAGTAACAAAGTCTTTTGCTTTCCATGAATGGAAACCTGTATCAGACATTTAGAAAGTTAAAGTCCTCATTAATGACTATATTTTGGCTGGTGGCAATTTTGACAGCCAAATCTAAATATGTGCAATGTTATCAACCAGCAAAGTAAGACTCTCACTCACTTGTCTACACTAACCTATAATAGTTGTTCAGCATAATTAAAATATTTTGGCTCCATTGCCAAGAGGACACGCTATGCTTTGAAGTTAAGTCATGACAGTTCACAGTCACAATTTCTAGCGGGGAGTAGCAAAGGACAAAATTTTATACCCCACCTCAGTAAGCATTCTTTTTTTTTTTTTAATTATTTTAATTGAAATATAATTGACATAGACTCTCTTACATTCTTGAGTCTTCCTGTGAATTTACTGCTACTTCCAGAATTCTAACACAAGAACACAAAAAGAATTCTAATACAAGCCATACAGATTACCTTTAAAATATATTTAAGAGAAACAGTCAATCCAAAAAGGAAAACAAACCAAAACCAAACTAAAACCCTGAGTGTCTATGTATAATAGTTAAAATTTAGCTAACAGCCAGGAATAAAGGACAATTTTAATTATCTTTTAGTTTAATCTGTTAAAATTTTATTCTTTGTTTGTTGAATGAGAAAGAATTCCATGAGAGAGGGTTTGCATTTCGACAGCTAAACCTACTGAAGCTTTCGTAAAGGCCTAGATACTGATATATTCAAAGTAAAATCTCTATCTCTGGTAAGTATAACTGAGTTTAGTCACTCCCTAGTTAACTACAGGCCTTTGCCTAAGAATAGCGATAAATATAAAAATATCCACAGTTGTTATTCAACTGGTACTCATGTGACAGAATCACTCCTTCCTTTCCCTCACACTCTGAATCATCAACCAAATTTTTTCTCAGGGCTAAAGGTTCTTTATCAAATTAAAATAAAATCAGGAAATGTTACTTCTTCGAAGGGTTTGAAAGTTGGTGAGATTCCTGTTTACTTCCTAACCAAGAACAAAGACTAATAGTTTAGTATCCATCATATATCCTTAACTGAAGTTTTTGAAGAATAAAGCATGTTCAGGGTAGTGAATCAAATACAGTGACCTGATACATAATAATTTTGCCTTTAGGTCAATACTGATTCACTATGTGCTATCCTGGGCTTCTAAAATAAACTGTTGCTAAAGACAATTAACTTCCAAAATGGTACCATGGAGACCTACCTCAATTCTTTTTGAAGTTAAAAACCTCATACCTGGAAATAATTAAGAAGTTTCTTATAGTTTGATCTAATCTGTGCTAGAGTGACAATGATGGGGAATGAGAAAGTAAAGAGGGTGTTTAAAAAGCCATAAACATAAGGAAAACAGCTTCATCAAAAAGGTGTTATTTCCCTTTAACTTTTAGTGTTCACTGCAAGATTAACTCTTTACCTTGAGCTAAATGTTATCAATCAGCACAACTCAGAGGCCACTTACAATCATAACTTCCTTTTAAACATTCTTATCATGATATTCACTAGCAAACACATTCCAAAAGAACAGTCACTTCCAGTATGTAGAAAAAGCTTAACTGCTATATTTAAAATTGACCACTTGCTCTTATTCACAAAAGAGGCCCTCATTGTCCTTTGTGACCCAAGGTCTTCCTCCCCTTCTGCTTGACTCAGCAGCTGAGCTAAGCTTCCTCTCTCTGACCCTCCTTTTCCAAATGCTGGAGGACGACTTGCTCTTATTCACAAAAGAGGTCCACATTGTCCTTTGTGACCCTAGGTCTTTCTCCCGTTCTCCTTGACTCAGCAGCTGAGCTCATCTTCCTCTCTCTGACCCTCCTTTTCCAAATGCCAGAGGATGGCAGGCATTTCTAGGTCAGTAAAGGAAACTATTACTGCCTTCCAGGAGAAGGACTGAACAAGGACAAGGAGTCAGTAATTCAGTGTACTAACCCCAATCCTCACCGTGTTTAGGGCGTGGCACAAACTGCCTCTTGTCTCGATTCTTCTGGGCAGAAAAAAACCCACCATCCACATCTATAGCTGGCAATCATCAGCCACGTATCAACATCAGTTCAGTATTGCCCAGAGGAATGCCTTCCCCACCCAGATTGTCTGCCACTCTGCTACAGTGGTCTTCCTGCCTGTCTCACAAGCAGATGATGACTACATGCTCCTTCTTCCTATCCCATTCTGCCATTACTCATTTTTTTTCAACGAAAAAATGAATTATTAAAATGATTCACATACTGTAAAATTCACACATTTAAAGTGTTCAACTCAATGGTTTTTAGTATACTCATAGAGTTGTACAACCATCACCACAATCTAATTTTAGAACATTTCATCACCCCAAAAGGCAACCCTGGGCCTATTAGCAGTCACTTCCCAAAATTCTCCTCTCCCGCCCACCTCCCCAGCCCTAATTAACCACTACTATGCTTTCTGTCTATATGGAATTGCCTTTTCTGGACAATTCATATAAATACATGTGGTGTTTGTGACTGGCTTCTTTCACATGGCATGATGCTTTCAAGGTTCACCCACATTATAGCATGTATTCGTACTTCATTTCTTTTATTGCTGAATGATAATCTATTGCAGGTGTGGACCCTGAGAAGAAAGGTTCATTTGATGTGAACCCTGAGAAGGAATTCATCTGCTGAGATGGACTTTCCATGGTTAACCAAGAGCACGAAGTTTAAAAATAATAAAAGCCTAGCAGCCATTTGCTGACAGGGGCTTCTCACATACTTTGTACATTAGGAAGCAACTCCGACTGAACTTTTAGCTACTGACACTATTCCCTGCTTATTTCTACCATCTGAGTCAAATACTACAAGGGAGTTCCTGGTTTCATTTTTCAGTCAATGGGCTGGGACCCACCCATCCAATCAAAACTATTTGTTAACAACCAATCAGGAAACATAATGCTAACCAATCAGAACTGTGCAATTCAGACCAATCAGAAGAGTACAAGTTTGAATATTTCATTTACTAAAACAGACTTCTTAGGGAACCTGTGTGGAAACTTTCGTTATAAAAAGCATCCTCCCCTTTGTCTCTGGGGAACACAATTTTGGTTGCTACCTGAATCTCTACCTGGCTGCAGCTCCTTTTGCTCAAATAAATGTATTATATTCTTTATTATGGTTTAAAATTAATTTTTAGTTTACATATGTATATGCCACATTTTATTTATCCAATCAACAGCTGATAGACATTTGAGTTGTTTCCACTTTTTGGGTGTTATGAATAATGCTGCTACGTACAACTTTTTGTAGGAACATAGTTTTCATTTCTCTTGGCCACCACTTAATTTTAGCAGGCTCTCTCCTCTTTGCTTCTTCCTCTCTGACCCTAAGTCCAAGATCGCAAAATACTTGGGAAAAAGAAATTCACATACTCTGTGGATAGAATTAAAATAAGTACAGTCTAGAGTGTAGTTTACCAGTATCTATTAAACTTTTAAATACATGTCTTCTTTGACCTGGAAACTCCATTGAAAGTTCCTATAAATAATTCCTCTACAAGTTTGTGATGGCAACAAGAATGTTCTCTGCAACACAGTGTGTAACAAATAGCAAAGGATTAAGAAAGTAAACTTAAATATAGTTCAATAAGAATCATGTAGAAGCAGTACAGGGCCAAAAAAATAAGGTAGAACTATGTAGTAGTATGTAAAGCTATCCCGCATATTGATTAAATAAGCAAGTTACAGAAAAATGCATATATTAAATGAGCCACTTATATAAAAAAGGATATCTCTGTATGTGTGTGTGTATGTGTATCAGTATAAAATGTCAGAAAGATTTTTTTAAATAAGTATTAATAGTTTGGGGGAAGAGGAACAATTACTTTGCATATTCCATCTTTTTTTGTACAACTTGGATTGTTATTAAGAATGCTTTTAGAATTTAAAATGTATATTTTAAAACAATACAAATTCTCATGATGCTCTACTTCCAAGGAGAGAAGACACACACCAAAGAGGAGCTAGCGGTACTGAAAACATACATTTTGGGCTTCCTGACTGATCTTGGGAAACCCTGAGTCTAACCTCAGAGGAATCTGACACCTGCCTGCATTCTCAGCCAGGCAATGTCACTATGAGAGAAGGACAGACATCAGATAAGCCTGACACCTGAGATGCTAACTCGCAAGCATTTCCAACAACCCCACAAATCTAGGCTCTAAATAGTATCTCTCAGAGAAACCTTTCTGAAAATCAAGTCCCTGAATCCAAACTTATATACATGTCCACACATCCTTTGCAGTGTGTATGCACTCCCTCTCCATCCTGATTTGTAGTTTTTTGGTATTTCATGCATCTTACCACTGCCTCTATAAACTCTTTTAAAGTTCTGTACCTAACCAAAAATTATACAAAGCCTAATGGGCCTAGAAAAATGGCGTCGAGAATTTGCTGGCTTACAATAAAATGTTTGTTGATGACAGTTGACCTGTATCCAAGAAGTTATTTTATGTAATTATTGATTGGTAAAAACTTGACAAAATGATAGGTGAATGGCAAATGTGAGTGCTAAATGCTAATTTAACACAAGAGACTTGATCATGGTTTTGGTTTTTTGGTCGATTTGGTTTTCTTTTCCCATTTTTCTCAGTGCACACCTACAGTTAACCAAGATTATCTATACTGATTACATAAATACACACAGAAGTTTATGTTTCAGAGCAGATCAAATTCCCAGTAAAGCTAACCTTTCTTTAAGAGCAAGTTCAAAGACTTGGTTCCTCCATGAAGCTTCCCTTATTCCCTCTCCCTTAGCACACCAGCAGCTGGTCACTTTGACTTTACTCATTCTACTGTACCTTTACTTTATGTAGTAATTATTGTTTAAATATTTGAAACCTTCTTTAGGTGTTTCTGCAAATTTTTCTGTCTTATCACTGCTGCATCCACATCACCTTTTATAATTTGTTACATATAGAAGGGGGCTAGGGAAAGGTTGCTTAAACGTATGAGTAGGTGAGTAAAAGTTAATTCTCACTCTCAGTACCAACTAGTCAGATGGTGGAGCCTCTAGCTCCTGATAGTACCTCTCCCAAAACTCCAATACCAAATTCCTCCAGCCAAAGAAAACTGAAGTCTACCTATTATGACCAGATAATATATTTTAAAGCTCCCCATCTTCGCATGCCAAAAGTCAAAGGCAAACCTAGGGCAGAGAACAAAAAATGATGTTTCAAATAATTAAACATAAAATAGACAGCAGCATTTGGGAAAAGCAGATTTGGGTTCTCTAATCCTACCACTAATAGCTAGAAGATCTTATATAGGTCAGTAAATTCTCTAGGGCCCTCAGGCTCCTCATCAATAAAAAGGGTAAAATTTGATCACTTCCAAGGCTCCCTATCAGCAATAACACTAGGAGTCCAGAATGGAAAAATGAACAAAGAATCTATTCCTTTCTTTTTCTTTCTTTCATTTACTCAAATATTACTGGATGCTAGTAGCCAAGGACTATGTGCTCACCAAACAAACCTATTTTGTTTTCCTCCTGAGATACATACTTCCCATGCTCAGTTGAAAGTGCATGTGTCTATGAAGTTGAGCTCTTTCTTGCCAATGGGATATCAGTAAAAGTGATGTGTACCATCTCCAGCCTGGTCCATAACGTCACGTGTGCAATCCGCATGCTCACACTCCTCCTTTACCTGTCATCCAGAGACACATGACCCAATGAAGGGTTCTAAGGCCTTAGAAGAAGGCAGGGCCACTGGATCAAAAGAAATCTGGGTCACTGACTGTCTACATGAAGCAGAGCCCTCCCTCCCTGCAGCAGGAAATAACCTACGTCAAATCACTGGGATATGGGGGGTCTTTATTATAGCAGACAACTTACTCTGACTTGTGTAATACTTTATACACATGATCTCCTTTAACCCTTCCAACAACCTGAATGGTATATATTACTATTTATATTTTACTAATGAGGAAGTTAAGTCTCAGAGAAGGGAAGTAAGTTGCTCAGGTCACAGCTTCAAAGTGGCTCAGGCAAGATTTGAACCTATGAATATCTAACACCAAAGTTCATTTTCTTGATTCTTTACCACATGATCACTACCAAAGCCCTTCTTTACTTCCCTCCTTGCTCCTGAATACTTTTACTTGTTGCTAACAGCTCCTGCAGGTGCTGCTTCTGCATAAACTTATTACTGAGAAGTAGTGCAAAGTATGGCATGTAAGCCTATCTAGAAAACGTAGGAAAGAAAGACAAGAACTCAGCTTTGCTACAATCAAATATGGTCTTGGATCTTACTCAATTCATTTGTGAACGTATGAGTGAAGCTCTCACTAAGACCAATTAATCAGAAATACCAATAACATGCTCTGGGAAATAATCAGATGACTATACTATTTAAATATTCCCTTGAGAGTCAGTCTAACATCATTAAGAGTGACATTTAAATGCTAATCGAAAAAGCAGTGTTCCCAAATCTCTCAACAAGTATTTGCATGGTAATTAATTCTGAGGATAAGAAGACTAGCTTCCAATATGAAGTGTCAAAAGGAGATACAGTTCCTTTTCAGAGAAAGATAAAAGGCTGTGGCAGAGACATAATTAAATTACCTGGTTTTAAAAGATTTTTAAAAAAGAAAAAGCTATCCTTTGCAATGCAAATTCATATTGCCTCCTTGTGAAGAGTATATTTTAATGATAGGACCAAAATATATTTCAACAGCAATGCCCTTTTATTGAAGTGCCCTCATCACAGATCAAGACAGCTTTTACAAAAATGATAGCTAATGGGCTCACAAAGGCTGTCAATATTGGAGACAGAAGCCCAGTGCCCTAGAAGCCAATATACCACAAACACATTTTGAACTGTCATAAAGAACATCAGCTTGAATTTATTATAACAAACCATTTCTTTTTAAAGGAGTCATGCAAGGTAGCACAAACCCATAAACCACAAACTCAGATATTACCCTGAATATTTTACAAATTAGGTTACCTCAAAAGATAATAATTTTAACATAGTATATATTCAGTTTGCTATACTTACACCATACTTATTAGCATTATAATTTGTATTGTGTAACTTCTACTGTTTTCAATACTTTTTTTCATATGAGATATTATCTTAGCCCTGTGAGATATAGGATATAGATGTGCCCAGTGTACAGATGAGGAAATTAAGACTCAGAGAGAATATGTGGATTAACCAAGATCAGAGAGGTAAAGAGTCGTAAGGCTAGGTCTAGAACCCAGGCTTCTGTCTCTAATTTCAATGATCTTCTCATTCTATTATATTCTCTTTCTTCTATTTTATCTGCTGATAGTTACTGCTACCAAGCACGTTATTACTGTATTACTAAGTATGTGAATGACATAAATATTTGGAGAATAACCACAATTTGAATCAGCTAAACAGGGTTTTCTTTTTCTGCTCTTCTGCAAAGGCCCACTCTAGTAACAAAAGTACAATAGTTAATTCATTTATTGTACAGATTTATATTTTGTAAATATATGTGAGAAAGGATTTTTACCTGTAATATACAAAGAGCACTGACTAATAAAAAGATAAAAATACCTATAGAAAATAAGCAAAGGCCATGTACAGGATGGTCATAAAAGAACTACAAGTGGCCAAGCAAAACCTTGCTCAATCTCCCTAATAATACAAACACCAATTCAAAAAACAATGAGTTACTATTTTTTTTCCCATCAAATTGAAAACTACTAAAAATAAATCACTAAGTCTCTAGGTTGGAAAGAGTGGAATCTATTATAACTGTGGGTGAGAATATAAATTGATACAATTCACAGAGAAAGATAAAACTGTACATTATATGACCTGAAAATTCCAGGTTTCAGGAGTTGATTCTAAAGAGATAGAAAGGTACTAAAAAATGTGTATATGTAATGGTTATAACAATGAAAAAAACAGACATGATCTTAGTTTACAACATGATATTTGATTAAATAAATTTGGATATGTTACCCACAAAATTCTACAACCATTGAAAAAAATTATATCAAAGCCAAATAATTAAAATATGAAATACTGAGTGAATTGAAGAGGACCTAAATGTGAACATATTCCATGCACAGGAACTGAAAGGCTCAAAATGGCAAAGATGTCAATTCCATAGATGTCAATTCAAAGCAACTGATCTATAGATCAAAATTAATCTTGATCAAAATCCCTGAAAGACTGAGTGTCTCTGTGTATGTTTGTGGAAACTGACAAGTTGATTCTAAGCTTTATTTGGAAATGCAAAGGGCCAAAGAATATCATCAGGAATTAGTACAGAGAAAACTTAGTCTTCAGTTTTTTAAGCTACAATGATCAAAGTATATATTATCACAAGGGAAACACACCAATGGATATCAATATGGAATAAAACGAAATAACTTCTCACCAGATACATAAATTGATTCCATGTGAATTGTAGATATAACTGTGAAAAGTAAAACAATAAAGTTGATAGAAGATAACAGAGGAGGATTATCTTTACAACCCTGGGTTGGGAATAAGTGAAGATTTCTTAAACAGGACTCAAAAAAAAAAAAAATTATTAAACTGAATTACATTAAAATAAGGAACTCATAATAAACTATTAAAAGAGTAAAAAAAGCAAACCACAGAGTGGGAGATGATATTTTTAACACACATAACAAACCAAGGAACTTCTATCTAGAATATATGAAGTATAGTAAATAAGAAAAATTCTGATGATTCTATTTTTAAAAACGGGCAAGAAAATTAAACAGTCATTTCAATGACCCCTCTAAGATACTCCAATGGCAATAAATATATTAAAAAGTGTTCAGCTAATTATTCACCCAAGAAAACACAAATTAAAATCACAAGATACTACTGCACACCTACTAAATTAGATAAAAATCAACAGAACTGACAACACCAAGTATTGTCAAAGGTGTGTGGAACAACAGAAACTCACATGCATTTGATGATGGGGTATAAATTGGTGCAACCACGTTAGCAGTACCCCTAAAGTTGAACATAAACATATCCTATGACCCACCAATTCCATTCCTAGGCATATAAGTTACAAACATAACATTAAACCTGCTTATGTATACCAAAAGCCATATACAAGAATGTTCACAGCAATACTTTCACGTTAGCTCCAAAATGAAAACAACCCCAATGACTGTTACAACACAATAAGTAAAAAAATATTCAGCTGTGACAATGAACAAATAATACATGTTAAAAACATGGATGAATCTCACCAACGTCGAGTAAAAAAGTCAAAAACAAAAAACTATGTATATTTTTTTTAACATAAAGTTTAAAAACAGACATTACAGTGTTAGAAGTTAAAATAGCAATTATATCTAACAAGGAAGAAGAGGCTATGGGGGGCTTCTAAGGTTGTAGAAATGTAGTTTCTACTGGGTGTTAGTTATATAAATATGTTTGCTTTGTGATCATTCACTGAGCTGAACACTTAAGATTTGTGCACTTTCCATAAAACATGTTAATCTGTATTTATGAGCTTGGAAATAAGAACATGATGTACTAAGTAAAAAAAAAAAAAAAAAAAAAAAAAAAAAGCTTAGCCAATTGTATAATTCTCCTTTTCAAATACAGAATCGATATATCCTTCTCTAACACCTCTAGAATCAGAAGTTAATCCCTTAATTCAAAAGCTAGTGAAAAGTGAGGATTCGTACAACTGCTCCTTAAAACATTTAATTTTTATTTAACACTAAGGATTTGACTGTTTGCTTACTAGAATCCCACATCATCTTTCCTGCATAAATCAGATCTATTATCCAACTTCTCCATTTTCAGTTTTAGTTTTGATAACATAAAACAAAATTTTAAATACACTTGTTTAGCAATGAGTGTGGAATTTTTCATGACTTTTAACATTTCAAATCTTTTATAGTTATTCCATCTACTCTAAATTCTGGAACAATTGTTTTAGAGTGTCATCTTGATCACATTTTCCTAAACCATTCAACCTGATTTTAGTGGAGAAAATGACTCTCCTTTTTAACATGGTTTATGTAATATTTAATTAGACTACATAATCACAATAATAAGTTCAACTGGCATATACAGGGCTAAGAAAAAATACAAATGGCTCTTAGTAAGCACACAATTTTGGATATACTAAACAAATTTGTTAGCAGAATGCATTTAGCCTTAAGAGCATTTCTACTATACATACGTAATTCTTTGCATAAGAAATAAGGAATGATATATTCAATATGTTAATACTGGTTTATCTTGATTGGAGGAGTTTCTGAAAATTTTTAATAAAATTAGCCTGTGTGTATTTCTTCAGAGGACTTGTATTCACACTTTTTTTTTTCAAAGCATAAGTAGCTTTTGATAAGACCATTTTATGAAGACTGGTGGGAACAGGAGGAAGTAAAAGACATGAATCCTGCCCTCCTCTCAGAGAGTGTAAAATGTGATTAAGTTTTTTAAATTCAACAGATTAAGATTCAAACTCCAACTCTGTCATTTACTAGCTGTACATTCTTGGGCATGTCTCCCATCTTTTCTGTAAAATGGGGATAAAACCACTTATAAACAGTTGCTCTGAGAATTAATGTGATAATGAAGGAACAAAAGCATAATCATAGGACCTCACAGATAGTAAGCTTCAATAAATGTTAACTTCAAAAATAAAAAGAGCAGAAAAGGGACCAAAAAGACAACATAGAAGCTTCCTGAACTTCCCTCCTGCTGTAGACTCACTAAATGTACAGCTACGCACAGAGCAATTCCCACAGACAAAAACCCAGAAACTAGCTGAGTGACTCCTACATTCAGGCAAATGAGAAAATACCCACATTGAAATGTATAGAGAAGGCCAAGATATATTCTCATCATAAACCACATCCTCAGCACTGTGCCATATAATCTAGAAGGAACTTCCAACCCCTAGAATCTCCATAAGGAACAAAGGGTTTGGACTATATATTTAGTGTCCACCTTGTATGGCTTCCACTTAAGGGACAGGCCCCTAAACACTTATCTCTGAAAGCCAATGGGACCTGTGTCCATAAGACCCATAAGACTATAGCAAACTTAAGAATCAATTCTTTATGAGTACAGGGGAAATTGCCAAGGCTATCCCTCAAGGGCTCAGTGCAGATAGAGCAGGCAAAAATTCCCCTCTCGCAGTCTCAACCTACAAGGGGTTTGAGTGCATACTTTACAAGCTTCTGCCTGAGGGTCCAGCTTCTAATTTAGCAGGCATCTAAGGGTTGCCTGCAATCCATCCTGAAGCCTTAGGGAGCTGACAGGCACTTCCTCCGCTGCTTCCCTCAGGCATGCTCCAACAATAAAACCAGGTCACCAGCATCTCTCCAGAAGGAGCTTATTACACACATATCTGGCATCTCAGCTTTTATGGCTACAACCTGAGAGGCAGGGCCCCAGATTGCCTAGCTCTGATAGCCAATAGGGCTTCATAAATCTCACAGAAAGAAGCAGTTCTTAACAGGCAAACATGAGTACTTGCTGAAGCTCTTCCCCCAGGGTTCAGTGCAGAGAGAGTAGGCAAGAATCCCCATCAGTTAGGTTATTTTTTTATTTATTTAAATTAGTTTCAGGTATACAGCACATTGGTTAGACATCTATATAGTTCATAAAATAGTCCCCTTCAATTGCTCTCTTCCTCCCCTGACCCTCCACCTAGCCATCATATTAATGCTAACTGCATCCCCTCTGCTGTGCTCCTCATCCCCATGACCAACTATCAACTACTAATTTGTACTTCTCTAACCCTTCACCCCATTCCCCCTGCCCCCCAATCTCTCTCCCCTCTATCACCAAATTGTCCACTATATTTGTGAGTCTATTTTTGATTAGTTGGTTCTTTTTGTTTCTTAGATTCTGCCTATTAGTGAAATCATATGGTATTTATCTTTCTCTGACTTATTTCACTCAGCATAATAACCTCTAGGTCCATCCACATAACTGCAAATGGTAGGATTTCGTTTTTTTTAACAGCTGAGTAATATTCCATTGTAATATATGAACCATAATTTCTTTATCCAATCATCTGTTGATGGGCATTTAGATTGCTTCCATATCTTGGCTATTGCAAATTGTACTGCCATGAACACTGAAGTGCATAAATCTTTACAAATAATTATTTTGGTTTTCTTTGGATAAATACAGAGAAGTGCAATTTTTACTGCAAAGGGTTTAACTGCATACTTTATAAGCTGCTGCCTAAGAATTCAGCTTCTAATTAGTGTGTGTATATGTGTGTGTGTGTATGTATATATACACTGCTATCATCTAACTGCAATCATCCCTGGAGCCCAAAAGAGCCAGTGGCAATTTGCTCCTCCTTCTCCCTCTGGCTCACTCCAACAATAAAACCAAGTAACTAGTATCTCTCTGGAAGAAAATTCTCCCCCTGCATCTAGTGCCCCAACTTCTATGATTTGATGGAAGGCCCTCAAGATCACATAGCCATGCTAGCCAATGGAAATTACATTCATGAGTACCAAAGGGCTATAGCAAACAAAGAAGCAGTTTTTAAATGGTGCTGAAGTACACTCCATCCAATGGATATACACCTGGGCTCAGCACAGAGAGAGCAGGCAAAAACTCCCATCTCCCAGTTTCTTCCTAAAAGGGGCTTAACTACATACTTTCCCAGATGCTCCCTGATTTTGAGCTTCTAATCTACATGTATCTAGGTGCTGACTAAAATCCTTCCTTGGGACACCAAAAGATCTTAACACATACATAACCACTGAGAGTCACTAAAAACAAAAATGGCAGCTTACACAATCATGAAATTTTGAGAGAAAACCAGGAGTTCAAGCCAGGCTGATTGACAAGGTTCATCTTCTACATAAAACCAATCTGTCAAGAATGGGAGAGGTGGTTGTTTTAGGTGATAGAAACCAACAGAGGGAGTCAAGGATAATGAAGAAACAAGAAAATAGGTTACAAACAAAATAATGAGTTAAATCTCCAGAAATCAATCATAATGAAATGGAAAAAAGTGATTTATCTGCTCGTTCAAAATATGGTCATAAAAAAGCTCACTAAAGTCAGGAGATCAGTGAATGAACAAAATGAGAGTTTCAACACAGATATAGAAAACATAAAGTACTAAACTGAAATCATAGAGCTGAAGAGTAACTAAACTAAAAAAAAATTGTAGAGGAAGTTAGCAGATTGTATCAAATGGAAGAAAGGGTCAGCAAATATGAATATAGAGGAGTGGAATTCATTCAATCAGTGGAACAAAAAAGAAAAAAGAATGATAAATAAAGATAGTTTAAAGGATTCATGGGATACCATCAAGTGGAACAATATTCAAATTATAGGGATCTCAGAAGAAGGAGAGAGAGAAAGGGAAAGGAAGCTTATTCAAAGGAATAATTGCTGAAAACTTCCCTAGCCTGAGGAAAAGAAACAAACATCCAAATGCAAGAAGCTCAAAAAATACCAAATAAAATAAACTAAAAAGACCCACATAGAGACACATTATAATTTACATTGTCAAAAATTAAAAACAAAAAGAGAACCTTAAAAGCAGCAAGAGAAGCATAACTTGTTATGTACAGGAGAATTCCCTATAAGGCTTTTAACAGATTTTTCAGAAAAAACATTGCAGGCCAGAAGAGAATGGAATGACATATTCAAACCAGAAAGAAGTGGAATGATGTATTCAAAGTATTGAAAGAAAAACAATTGCCAAATGAGAATACGCTACCCAGCAAAGCTGTCCTGGAATTTAAGGAGAAACAAAGTTTTTTCACACAGACTAGAATGACTTTAAAAGAAATGTTCAAGAATGTTCTTCAAGATGAATTAAAAGAATGCTAATTAGTAACAGGAAAACATATGCAAGTATAAAACTCACTGATAAAGGTAACATATAGTTAAATTCAGAATACTCTAATGTTGTAATGGTGGATATGTCACTTATAACTCTAGTATAAAGGTTAAAAGACAAAAATATTAAAGGTAACTATAACTACTATAATATGTTAATGGATATACAAAATGAAAATAAACAGTGTGACATCAAAAACACAAAATGTAGGAGGAGGCTCTAAAAATGTAGAACTTTTAAATGCATTTGAAGTTTGCTTGTTGTTAGCTTAAAATGGACTGTTACAAAAATAAGATGTTTTATGTAAGTCTCATGGTAACCACAAAGTAAGTCTATAGTAGATACAAAAATAAAAATAAAGGAATCTAAGCATACCATTACAAAAAATCATCAAATCATAAAGGAAGAAAGCAAGAAAGGAAGAAACTACGAAACAGCTAGAAAACAATTAAAATGGCAATAGTAAGTCCATATTTATCAATAATTACTTTAAATGTAAATAGACTAAATTATTCAAACAAAAGTCACAGAATGGCCAAACGTATTTAAATAAAAACGACTCAACCACAAGCCACCTATAAGAGATTCACTTTGTTTTAAGGACACATGTAGACAAGTGAAGGAATAGGAAAAGATATTCCATGAAAATAGAAATCAAAAGAATAGCTATAATTATATCAGACAAAATAGACTTTATGCCAAGAATTATGAAAGGTCACCATATAATGATAAAGCAGTCAGTTAACCAATAGGATATAATTATAAATATTTATGCTCCCAACATTGGTGTACCTAAATATCAAAAGCAAATATTAACATATCTGAAGTGAGAAATGGACAGCAATACAATAACAGGAGACTTCAATACTACATTTTCAACAATGTATAGATCATCCAGACAAAATATTAATAAGGAAACATTAGACTAAAACTACACTTTAGACCAGAAGGATTTAATAGACATAAAGAAATATTCCACTCAACAAAACAAAATACACATTCTTCTTAAGCTCACAGGAAATATTCTCCAGGATAGATTGTAAAGTAAGCTACAAAACAAATCTTCACAAATTTAAGAAGATTGAAATTATATCAATCATGGCTTCTGATCATAAGGTATAAACCAGAAATTAATTACAAGAATAAAACAAAAATTCACAAATATGTGAAGCCTAAACAGCATGCTCCTGAAGAACTAATAGGGGGATCAAAGAAGAAAACAACCTAAAATCGGAAAAATAACAATGATCAAATGGAAGTATATAAAATAGAGGCTAAAGAGACAAAGACCTGGTATTTGAAAAGATAAACAGAATGGATAAAACTTTAGTTAGATTAACTAAGGAAAAAAATAAAAACTCAAATGAATAAAATCAGAAATGAAAGGAGATGTTACAAAAGATAACAAAAATACTAAGGATCATAAGAAACTACGAGGACAATTACATGCCAAGAAATTAGATTACCTAGAAGAATGGATAAATACTCAGGAACATAGAACCTACTCAGACTGAATCATGAAGAAATAAGAAAAACTAAACAGAAGAATTTCTAGTAAGGAAATTGAATTGGCAATCCAATACCTGCCAACAAAGAAAAGTCCAGGAGCAGATGGTTTCACTGGTGAGTGCTACCAGTATATAAAATCAGTGGCATTTCTATACACAAACAACTACTAGAAAGAGAAATTTAGAAAACGATCCATTTAAAATAGAATTAAAAAAATACATAGGAATAAATGTAAATGAGGTTAAAGATCTATACAATGAAAACTATAAGACTTTGATGAAAGAACTTGAAGAAGACACAAATAAATGGAAAGATACTATGTATGAATGGATTGGAATAAATTGAAATGTCCATACCCCCCAAAACAATCTACAGATTCAATGCACTCCCTATCAAAATTCCAATGACATTTTTCACAGACATAGATAAAACAATCTTAAAATTTGTATGGAATCACAAAAGATCCTGAATAGTCAAAGCAATCTTGAGAAAGAACAACAAAGCTGATACTTCCTGATTTAAAAATATATTACAAAGCTATAGTAATTTAAAAAAAAAACATGATAATGGCATAAGAGCAGACACTTATATCAATGAAATAGAAATAAATCCATGCAAATATGGTCAATCAATTTTTTGACAAAGATGCCAAGAATACACAATGCAGAAAGAGTCATCTCTTTAGTAAATGGTGCTAGGAAATCTGCACAGCCACATGACAAAGAATGAAACTGGACCCTTATGTGATAGCATAAACAAATATAAACTCAAAATGGATTAATAAATGCTTGAACATAACATCCAAAATTCCCAGAAAAAAATATAGTGGGTAAACTCCTTAACACTGGTATGACAATAATTTTTTGGATTTGACACCAAATCCAATAAAAGGCAATAAAAGGCAAGTAAAGGCAATAAAAGCAAAAATAAACAAGTAGGACTACATTATACTAACAAGTTTCTACATACACAAAAAAGGAAAACATCAATAAAATCAAAAGGGAACCTACCACATGGGAGAAAATTTTTGCAAACTATATATCCAATAAGTTAATATCCAAAATATACAAGGAACTCAAAGAGCTTAAAAAAATTAAAAACACAGACAAAATACCTCAATTAAGAAATGGACAAAGAAATTTAGTCAAAATTTTTCCAATGAAGACATACACATGGCCAACAGGTACAGGAAAAGGTTATCAACATCATTAAGTATCAGGAAAATATAAATTAAAACCACAATGAGGTATCACTTCATACCTGTTCTAATGTCAAGCAATAACAAATACTAGCGAGGATATAGATAAATGGAAATATTGTATATTATTGGTGGAAAAGCAAACTGGCATGGCCACTATATAAAACAATATAGAGGTTCCTCAAGAAATTAAAAATAAAATAGCGGTAATCCCACTATTTAAAGGAAATGAAATCACTGTCTTGAAGAGATATCTGCACTTCCCATGTTCATTGCAGCACCAGTCACAATAGTGAAAATATGGAAACAATCTGTCTGTTGATGGATGAACGAATAAATAAAATGTGATATATATATTTATATTTTATTATACTCTCTATATGTGTATGTGCGCACACATACACACACACACACACACACACACACACAAATTCAGCCTTACCAAATAAGGAAATCCCATCATGTGCAACAACATGGATGAATCTGAAGGGCGTTATGCTAAATGAAATTAATTAGTCAGAGAAAGGCATACACTACATAGTATCACTTACATGTGGAATATAAAAAAATAGTCAAACTCATCAAAACAGAGTAAGAATAGTGGTTGCCAGAAACTGCAGGTGAAAGGAAAGGAGAGAGGTTGGTAAAAGGGTAGAAACTTTCAGTTATAAAATGAATAAGTTCTTCTCAGACAAGAAAAAGCTAAAGGACTTCATCGCCACCAACCAGTATCATAAGAAATGTTCAAAGGATTTTTGTAAGAAGAAGGAAAAAAATAAAAAAATATGAATAATAAAATGACAATAACTACATACTTATCAATAATTATTTTAAGTGTAAATGGATTAAATGTTCCAATTAAAAGACACAGGGTGGCTGAATGGATAAGAAAACAAAACCCATACATATGCTGCCTTACAAAAGACTCACTTCAGGTTGAAAGACAGACAAACTGAAAGTACAGGAATAGAAAAAATTATTTTACACAAACAGAAATTAAAAGAAGCTGGGGTAGCAATACTTATACCAGACAAAATAGAATTTAAAACCAAGGCTATAACAAGAGACAAAGAAGGACTCAGAAATTTTGCTCCTGGGTATTCATCCAAAGAAACACAAAACACCAATTCAAAAAGACAAATGCATCCCTATGTTCACTTAAGCATTACTTACAATAGCAAAGATATGGAAGCAATCTAAGTGCCCATGGATAGACAAATGGATAAAGAAGATGCGACACATATACATGATGGAATATTACTCATTCATAAAAATGAATGAAATCTTGCCATTTGAAACAACATGGATGGACCTTGAGGGTATTATGCTAGGAATAAGTCAGTCAGGAAAAGACAAATAGCACATGATTTTACTTACGTGTGAAATCTAAAACACAAAATAAATGAACAAACAAAACAGAAACAAACTCATAGATACAGAGAACATTGTGATGGGTACCAGATGGGAGAGAGAAAGGGATTAAGATGTACAAATTGCCAGTTATAAAAATAGTCATGGGGATGTAAAGTACCTAGAGAACATAGTCAATAATATTGTAATAACTATGTTTGGTGTCAAATAAATACTATACTTATCAGGGTGATCATGTTATAAATTTTAGTAATGTATAATCACTATGTTGTACACCTGAAACTAATATGATATTGCATGTCAACTACAATTAAAAAATAAGTTATTTTGAAAAATAAATAAGGTCTGAGGATCCAATGTATAACATAGTGACTATAGTGATAATACTGTACTGTATAATTGAAATTTGATTTGCTAAGAGAGGAATTTAAGTGTTCCGACAAGAAAGAAAGGCCAGCAGGAAGAAAGGGAGGGAGGGAGGGAGGAAAGAAGGAAGGAAGGAAGAGGAAAGAAAGGAAGGAAGGAAGGGAGGGAGGAAGGAAGGGAGGGAGGGAAGGAGGAAGCAAGGAAGGAAAGGAGGGAAAGAAAGAAAATAATTGAGAAAATTAATCTTAAATTGTCCCAGTAATAATTTTGTTAGTGATAGTGTATTGTTACATTGAGACTATTGTGTATATGTTGTACACTAAACTAAATAAATTATTTCAAAAAATGAAAACAGGAAAAACAAAACCAACATATATGTGATATAACAAAATAAATGCAAGGCAACACAGCACAGCCTACTGGCAATATGCTGATGAGACACAAAGTGAGATATTTGGGATCTAAGAGAGATGAGACTCATCAGGGAAGGCTTCTCATATAAAAGGTGGCTCCAGATAGGGCTTAAGGGAAGCGAAGAATAGAAACCAACAGTTTAACATTCACCCAATCTCTGGAAGGGATACAAAAATATCACAATAAATTGGTTGAGACCTTTTGAATACAGCCAGAGTTTAGAACACAGATAAACACAAAGAAACCAGATTCTTTGTGAATGTGAGATTTAATATTTCGGAGAGTGAAGACAATGATCTTTCCGCCTAGGACTAGGAAGAATGGACAAGGCCCTTGTCTCTGGCTGGGTATAAGTGAGAGGGAGAGAATTATGGAAATGTGCCTGAGCCCATTCTGTATCTGTCACCTGCAATCATAAGTCCTAATGAACAGATCTCTAAAATGAGCCAACTGCTGCCTTCAGGGAGTCCCTACAAGAAATTTTCATTCTTTTTGTCAACCAATCTTCCTCTATAATGTTCCAGACACTGCTCTGGACACTACGAAAAAAGTGACAAATAAAACAAGTTCACTACCCTCATGGAGCTTATATTCTAGAAAATCTGACTTTCTTCCACCCAGCAAAGAAGACTTGATGCTATTTACACTTAAAGTATCTGTCTACTGAGGAGGGAGAATACCGAAGAAAGACTGAGACACATCTGCCTTCACCAGGACCAGTTGCACATGGGAGTTAGTTTTAACTTTGACAAAGGGTAGAATGAGAACTAGAAAGAAGTTTTAGGGGCTTTGCCAGTTTTAACAAAGTGACTGCAGGGCAGCAGCCAATAAAAAGTCCCAGAGGGGACAGAGGCATTTGACCATTCAAATCTGATGATTCAGTCCAATGGACAACTCCAAAAAAAAAAAAAGAAAGAAAAAAAGTATATTATTAAGTTACATTTGGGAGTCTTTAGCTTTCATTTTAATCAGAAAAAGCAGTATCTTAATATCTTAATAATGCTGCATATTCCGTTATTACATCCCCATCATTAAAAGCCTGCATGTGCATTTTTAGCTAAAAATGGCTAAATCATGTGTAGTAAAAGACACTGTAACATGAGAGGGGTGAGTACAAGAAACAGCATGTCATGGCCTGTCCAATAACTTTGGCCCCAGAATCTTCAGACCCACTAAGGAAAGCTTGTGGTAAAAGTCTCAAAAGTGCCAGAGTCTAAGTAACAGGGCTACTTTAAGCTGTCAGAAGATGGACTCAAGTACAATTGGTAGACGTTTGGAGTTTTCCACAAGATATTTACCAGCTCTATCTCAAAAAAATAAATAAATAATAAAAACAAACAAACAAATATATATATATATGTTTCTGGTATAATGTTATTTTTAATATGAATAATTTAGAAATCTATAAAAATGTTCCTCAGAAAGCAATAAATTACCTTTTCAAGGAATGTCCATTTCACTTTCAAAATTTTTTTAGCAGTTCTCAAATTATGCCTCTAAGGATCACTGGATGGAGATCCAAAATCTGGACCAAGATATTCTGCTAAAACCATATGTAGCAGTCTTTTATTAATTAACTGAAAAGAAGTTGATACGTAAAATATTCTCAATGTAAAGTGTTTTACACATTTTTTTTCTTAAACCTGTGGTACTAATTAAAGACTGCTAGAGTAAGATAAGAGAACAAAGAACAAATAAATTTTACTGGAAAAAAAATGAGAAATAGCCGATCATGCTTAGTCAGTCATCTTTTTTGTTTCCACTCACGTGTGTGATCAAAGCTGTGCTTTTTATATTGTAAACCTCAAACGTAATCCTAGGAGAGCACCCCCAGGAGACCCTTCACTCTTCATTCTCCCTAAAGAGGCTTCCCTCCCCGCAACACAGCATGTGGACACCACTGTAAGGCACAGGGAATGATGATGTTTCTTGGAAAAAGTGCTGCTCCAGGAATCAGATGATCAGAGGTAAACTTCTTGGATCTTTGTTTCCTCGTTCTTAAATGGAGATAATATGTGCTCTGTTTAGGTCACAGAGGACTAATTGAATCGTGCATTTTAAAGAGCAGTGTAAACTGGAAAGTGCTATACAAACATCAGGTATTATTATTATTACTATTAATTACTTAATTAAAACCTTCATTAAAAACAAACAAGAAAACCAGTAATCCTGACCTCTCTCTGAATACCTGTTCAAAAAAAGCCCTTAACTCCCTGAGCAGCAGGCAATTTGTGCTAAAATGTTTATCTTCCAGTATATCAAACTCACAATCTAATCATTAAAAATTCTGAAAATATTGAGGCATTTTTGCTCTCTGGATTAGATCCAGACAAGATCTTTCATTCCCAATTTATAACCACAGTCAAGATTTAAACAATCATTCAAAATATTCACCCTTATCTCAATTTCTGAATTTCTGTACTGGGAAAGTTTATTGACCTCTTAAGTTCCTTCTCATAGGGACTTCTTTCCCAAATAATTCAAATTGGATGGATGCCTTTTATTTATATGAGGTATTTATCCTCTTTACCACATTTATAGAAAGTTGAACTGCATAAAGATAATTTCCTCACATGTAAAATTTAATCAAAAAATAATTAGGAGAGATAAAAATCAATGTTTACATTCTATAATAATTTTCATTCCGCTCCCTGTAGATAATAAAATAATAATAATAATAAATTACTAAATTCCACAAACTATTCTACAATTATGAAGAAAATTGTTCTAAGGATACCAGATTCTTTCCTAGCAGGAAGGTGAATTTCCTGAACAACTGAGACCCTTAAATCCTTCTCCTAAGAAATATTAAAATGAAAAAAAACATGGGGAGAGGGAATGGAAAGAGCATAAAGTAATGTAATATTTAAAACTCTGAGATGACTTTATTTTATTAAAATCACCAATAAAAGAAAGACTAAGAAACTCCAAAGTTACTCTTGAGTCCTCTTCCCTAATATCAAGCCCTGTTCTCTTATATCTCTAAATATTTCTAGGATTCTCTCATTCCCCTCTATCCCAATGGCATAATCACCACTCACTGGGGTTGCTATAATAGCCTTCCAATGGGTCTCCTTACTTCCAGCCTTGTCAGATCCAAGTCACTGTTAACAGAGCAGCCAGAATGATTTTTCTTAAGCCAAAAATCTAATCATGTCTGATCCCCTGATTAAAATAACTCACCAAGGTAAAAAATTCTAAATCTGTAATATGATTTACAAGACCCTTCAAAATCCGAGCCTGCAAATGGCTCCAGTGTCATCTCTCAACCCTGAGTGGCCCCTCACGGTCTGCCTACTAACTATACTGAACTCCTTAAAATTCCTGAACAAGTTGTACTTTCTCTCTGATTCTGGGCTGTAGGAATGACAGAGAAATCTAAAGGAATAGGATTTATTTCTCTCAGTTAATAAGAAGGTCACCAGTAAGCGGCAGGAGACACTGGGGAACATCGCAATGGCTTCCGAGCCAGAGAATCTACTGTTCTTTTGGCTTCTCCCTCAAGGTCCCAAATGGAAGCCACAGACATTGCAATCATATTCTAGGCAAGAAGAAGGTAGGGAGAGCATGGATTGACAATAATATGTTCGCTTTGGACTAAACAGTGTTCAAAGTTTTATACTCAATTCACTGAAAACTTTGAGATAGACATTCTGTTCTATTTCTCGTTGTGAGAGTATATAACTTGCCCAAGGTACCATGACTAGTAAGTAGAAAATCTAGGATTCAAACCTAGAGTCCATGTTTTTTAACCAATCCTACTTAGCCTCCCCCAAACAAACAAAACAGCCTGTTGAATATCTGTTAAACAGGAGCCCTCTTCCCAGCCTTGGGCTGTAATTTATACCCTGACATACTGACCGACTGCCACCTTAGTTAAATGGAGATAATATGTGCTCTGTTTACCGTCATCTCTTGCCCATACTATTCCTAGAACCTCCTAACTGGTCCTCCTCGTGATATCCGTTGCCTTTCTCCTGCAGCTTACCTTTCACGCTACACAAAGCCTCAGAGATACTTTTTTAAAAATAACAATCTGATTATGTCATTCCCCCTAAAAGCTTCATAGCACAATCAGAATAAATCTAAACTCACTTGAGAGTCACCTGGGGAGCTTTTCAAAAATGCTGATGCCTGGGTCCCAGCAGAGATTCTGATTTAACTGGTCTGAGGTGTGGCCTGAACCAGCCAGAAGACTGCAATATGCAGCCAGAGTTAAGAACACCGCCGACCTGCCCAGTCTCATCTCCCACCACTTCACATCTCGTTCAGTGGACCCCCACAAGGCCTTCTCTCCCTTCCTCCTATGCCCAAGCTCATCTCTACCTTACAGTGCTCACAATGCAAGCTGATCTTTGTGAACCACTCTTCCTCTAGATCACCACTTAGGTTTCAGCTCAAATGCCAATTCCTCAGGGAGGCTTTCCTGACCTTAGTGAAAGCTATTTACCCCTGTGCATAGTATCCCTAATTTGTCACTAAAGAAACTGGTAGAAAATAGTGAGGTACACAGAGAATAGAAGCCCCTCACACTCACCCATGATAAACAGGGCCTACAACAGTGCTGATGCTCAGTGGATGCTTGTCAAATAAATGAATGAACAAACCTACGAAGACGTGATTGTAAACATAAGCTCCCACTAAGGAGCCACCATTATATACCCAGGCTTTAGTTCGGTACATTGTAACTGGTCAGATGTAAAATGCCAGTGACTAAGAGATAGGATATTTCATGTGAAGAGTCTAACATCTCAGATATCTTATTTTCTAAAAATAGAAAATGAGAACCTCTAATCTAATTTTTCTACAAATCAAAAGCAAGAGCTAGGATACTTCTCAGAACCTTCTATATATGTTGGCCAAACTCCCCAAAATGGGGCCTGGTATATGAGAGGTACATTTCCCTCCCCTATAATGCCCTCTGCCCTCCAGTCACAATAAGTAGGCTGGCTGTTTTCTACACCTGCCTCATGCCTCACTTTCTATACTTTGATCATTTTGCTTCTTGCTCTAGAAATACCTTTTCTCCAAATCCCTGCTTGTCAAAGTTCCAATCTTTCTTAAAAGCCCAGATAAAATGTCCCCATGTTCAAAACATACTTCCTAATCCCATAACTTCCCAATACTCCATACATTCCCTGTAGTGTAGAGATTTTAGTGTGATGTCCATGATTCCGCTCTAGCCCCTTAAAATATATCCTCCAGACATCAAAAAGTTTGAACTTTTAAAAATAAAATCCCAGCAAGAAGCACCCTTTCAGTGGCTTCTCGCTGCATCTAGCACATAATCCCAAATTCTTATGGTTCCAAACCCACCCCTTTTTGGACCTCGTCTTGGACACTACTATCTTGCTACCTCCAGTGATCCAGACTCCTTCCAGTTACGTGCAAAGCAGCCCACATCTCCCCTCAGGGCCTTTGCATCTACCATTTCCTCTGACCCGGACCCTCCTCTTGGCTCTTCCCAAAACTGGCTTCCTCTAATCCACCAGGTGTCCCCTGGAATAGCTCTCCTCGAGGAGCCTCAGTCTACTCTAGGAAGGCAACTTTCCCCTTTATTCTCTGCCACTGCAAAATGTAACTGTTTCCTTCATAGCGCTTTTTCACAACCTATAACTATTTACTATTCATGTTTGTTTCCCATCTCTCTATTAGTGTATAAGCTGCTGGGAGGTGGTGACCATACCTGCTCTGTCTCCATCATTATACTGTCCTCTCAGTTCCTGGAAGAATGCCTAGCAAATGAGGGTGAATGAATAAAGGAATGCAAAAAGTCATATCTAATTCTTGATCTCCACAAGCAGATAAAGTCATTTTTCTCAGAACCCCCTTGGAACTTTATTTTCTACCCCTAGTAATATTCTCATGGAGTGCCTTGTGTGACAGTTTTTTCTTTGTGGATCTGTAGTCCACCAAACTGGATTTGTTCTTAATCATCTCTGATCACCACAGCAGCACCTTAAGCTCAAAAACAGAATGAAAGAAAGGAGGATCAGGAGAGATCAAAGAAGGAAAGAAGACAGAAAACAAAAAAGGAGGAAACAGGAAGTAAATCCTAAGAAAGAGATGAGAAACAGTGAGTCTAGATGGAACATGAATATTAGAGAAAATTCCTTTATAATTGATTAATAGCACATAGGTTAGTAAGAAAATGATTTTTCCTGACTATAATTTTTGGGCTAACATTTCTGTATTTATATCTATCCTCTTTCCTGTCTTCACTTCGACTGAACATCATCCCCATACCCCTTTGCTGTTTTCACCCTGGGGCCCAGATTGACTAGTATTCTCCAATTCTCTTGAGGTTGGCTTAGTCCATTATATCTAAAATTAGCAGACTGACCTTGAAAACTCAAGGGTAACTATCACTTCTCAGCCTTTGAAGTGAGTAACTAACTACTCTTTTCAAAATAAACTTTGATCCAGTCAGCTCCAGATCAAAGTTTATTTTGAAAAGAGTAGACTACCAATAATTTCCATTCCTAGAAATCAAATGAACAGTCTTTGTTGTTCTCGCATTTTCCTTTGGCCACTTCTATCTGTGTTGAACTGAGCTGTGTGTTTTCCTGTATTTCCTGTTGCTTGTTTCTCTGGGATCAGACTGAGTGAGATAGGGTGCCTGTGAATGTACCGTACCAAAAGGATTTTTCAATTTGTTCATAAAAGAGAAAGTCCAGGTTACCAAGTTCCTTCCTCAGCTATAGGAAAAGAGGTGGAAGTAAAGTGAGCAGTGGAGCAAAGGAAAAGAAGGACAAGAAGGGCTCTCAGACGGCAAAGTGCAAGTTGAAAACAAATGATTTCAAAATAGCCAAATAGTATCCTGTGGTGACGAAAATGAAAGAGAGTTTCAGAGAGCAAAATAATAGAATTAGTTTTTCATCCAAAGAGCCAGAGGAAATTTTTTTCCTTTACTAAGTACCTAAACAAAGAAAGATGGAAGAAGTCTGTAAATTTTCAGGAAAGTTAGATGAAGTTTTTATTATTCATTCATCTATGCAATTCTTTTGAACTAAAATACTTTTATTCTAATTAATAACAGATTTCTTTTCTCTTTTTGTGCCATATTCCCTATTCTCCATGCCCCCACCCCCTACTCCGAAGCAAATTATATCAACAATTAGTATTTCTGTGTTTTTTTTTTTTTTCATTCTGGTTACATCATGTGCAATAAAAGTAAACATACTTCTAACAAAGCATGTTGTGTAATTCAGAACACTTCTCCATTTTGCTGGTCCTCAAACTTAAAAATTAATAAACATTCTACATTGCCACAAAATTAAATGTCTCGGTATTTCAGATTCTTAGTAGAATGTTTCTTAGCCCTTGAATTCCTGGAAACCTACAAGGATAGCTCAGAAGAAACAAGGTAACGCAAAAGCACAACAAATATGGCGTCAAAATGACTATGAGAACTTATTTGACTTCCTACGAGTCGGCTATGAACAGTCCCAGCCTCAAGGTGCCAAACTTTTCTTTCTTAAAAGATTCTACATGAGGTTAAACTGTGTCCTCCCAGGATCCTAATGAAGCCTTTGAATATAAAATGACTTAAAGTGGTATCAGGTTAAAATCTACCAAATCTAAAATTAATGATAAATTTTTCATGTACATCAAACTAACAACAAATCAAACAATTTCAATAATGCCAAACATGTTACTTGCCACTGCATTTAAAACTCTGTAACAGCGAGATGATCTTATTTTATTCAAAGCTTCCATGAACTATAAAAAAACCCAAAAAATTTAACTAAAAGAAATGAGTCAAATTATAAGTTATATTTCTACAACAAACCCTCAAAATTATCTTTGTTTAATAAATACTATAATAAGCATAGCAGAAAGGAAAAATATCTCATGTTCATTGCTAAATACATGTTCTAATAAATCTTCAGATCCAGATTCTAGATTCTACTCTCAAAAATATGGATTGTTTGCCTACAGGTTAGGGACTGGTTTTAATTCTATACTTGGTAATATACCTTTAGAAACAAATCCAACCATGGAAATGATAGTAGCAATATCGATACACTTAATTCCTTAGCAGAAAACAAATGTAGGGTGAATAGACATTACTAAACTCTAATAATAAGAGCAATGAACTATAATATCTAATCAGGCCCAACACCTGGCCCGGTGAGCTCCACCTGCATTACATACTGAGTCTAATTACCCTTTGCTTTCTGAACCACTTCCACTCCTCATCCAAGACACCATGGTCCCTCAATTTGCATAACTGCAAGAGTCTCCTGACTGATCTATCTGCTCTCGCTTTGATCATCTACAATCCATTTGTCCACTCCAAAGCCAGAGGAATCTTCAAAACTCTCAGAACATGACACTCACCTGCACAGGTTCCCTTCTCTTCCTTCTTATCCTTCCTTTCCTGCAGACATAGAGAGGTTGTATAAACAACATCCTATTATTGTTTGCTCATTCTCTAGTTCTGATAAGAATGGGGTGAAGAAAAGTGCCCCCCCGCCAAATTAGCAAATTTTTGGTAGTGATATCCTACTATTTTCAAAATTTGTAAAAAAAAATTTTAGGTCATTAATACCACATGTCTGATGAACCCAACTTTCCAGAACACTGCTGAAAAAAAAAAAAAAAAAAAAACAGAGATGCACAAGATAGGAAAGGAGACTTGTGGCTATCCCAAAGTCCATACCTTAAAGTTCCCTCGTTACAATGGAATATGACTCACCACAAGAAGTGATGAAATACCGTCATTTGCTACAACATTGACAGGGACAACAGACGAGTGGTTACCAGAAGAGAGAAGGGAGGAAAAAATGGGGGAAGTATACGGGGTAAGGGGTGGTCAAATATGTGGTAACAGAAACAAATCTAACAAGGGGAGGTAAACACACAGTGTAAATATCTATATGCCTTACTGTTAAAATGTACAGCTGAAACTTATTGGATTTTGTTAACCAATGTCACCATAAAAAATAAATTTTAAATATAAAAAATAAAGTTCTCTCGTATTTTAGACAAACCTGATCAACTTCGACATTTGTTTTTCTACCTGTAACCAGAGAGAATATATTGTTGGGGACTAGGAGTTCCTGAGGCAGACATGTGGGAAGCATCAGAAGGATAACTGTGCTTTCGAATGCTACCTGGAAACCTTCAGCAAAATCCCTGTTTTACCTCCCACTGAATTTCAGTGGTAAGAAAAACCTAGGAAACAGTCACCGACCACAAGTGGCAAGTAAAGATGCTTTCAAGGGTTCCTCAAGTGTACTTGCAAGCAGTCACTTGCCTGCCCTCTACCTCAGCCCTCAGGAGGCAAAGCTATCCTATTTTCCGTCCCCTCGCTACCTTCTTCACAGTCAGGTGCCTATATGCACTGTTTATTGTTGTGAGGTATTCAGAAGCTGCTTTGTTGCCACACATTTTGGGGTAAAACTTCTGAATTCAGTTTGTACCAGAAGGTTAATATTAACTGTAGTTTTTAACTCATATAAAAATATTCTATAATCAATAGAAACAGAAAAATGACAGATATGGGTACACTTTTTAAAAAACTTAATTAATTTGTGGGTAAAGGAATCTAAGAACAAAACTACTCCATAGACAACATAACATGGAGGGTGCCTAGAAATGGAGTCCTTAAAAAAAAAAGAATCATCTAACTTTTAGGTTTTAAAATGTTAAGCCTTAAAAAATTGTTTTAAAACATCAGCCTTTTTTTTCTGTCCTTTTGAAATATAATAGACAGTTGCTTTTATTTACATTTATGATTCAATGAGGTTTTTTTTTTCCATTATAGTTGGCATATAATAATATACCGGTTTCAGTTGTATAACATAGTGATGGATCAGAGATCCACGTAACTCACAAAGTGATCTCCCCACTAAATCTAATACCATCTTCTGCCTTACATATTTATTACATCATTAATCATCTTCCCCATGCTACACTCTACATCTCCATGTCTATTCTGCAACTATCTGTTAGGTCTGAGGGGGAAGGGCCAGCCAGATGCCTGCCTGGAGATTCACCAGCTTGATACCAGACTTTCTGGCCCGCCAGGGAGCCCTCTCCCAATAAATGCTTGCTTTTAAAACTTCTCTCAGCGTGTCACGTGTTTACCTTACACTATCCATTTGTACCTCTTAATCCCGTTGCCTTTTTTTTGTCCCCCCAACCTTCTCCCATCTAGATATTCTATGAGTTTATTTTTGCTTTTGTTGTTGCTGTTGAATTTGTCCTTTAAATTCCACATGTACATGGAATCATGCAATATTTGTCTTTCTCTACCCGACCCATTTTATTCAGCACAATACCCTCTAAGTCCTCAAGGAAATATCTTTTTCCATCCCCTCCCTTTGAGTCTGTGTGTGTCTTTTAATCTAAAGTGAGTATCTTGCAGGCAAGCATATGTGGGGGGTGTTTTTTTTCTTATCCATTCAGCCACTGTATCTTTTCATTGGAGCACTTAATTCTTTTCCATTTGAAGTACTATTCTTTATTCCTGATTTTGATACCCGTTTTTCCTTCTTAAAGAATTCCCTCCAACACGTCCTGTAATACCGGCTCTGTTTTGATAAATTCCTTTTGCTTATTTTTGGCTGGGAAGCTCTTTGTCTTTCAACTCTAAATGATAGCTTTTCTGGATAAAATATTCTTGGTTGTAGATCCTGGGTTTTCATCATGTTAAATATTTTGTGCCAAGTCCTTCTGTCCTGCAGTTTCTTTTGAGAAATCAGTGGCCAGTCTTATGGGTGCTTCCTTATAGGTAACTATTTCCTTTTCTCTTGCTGCTTTTAAGAGTCTCATTTTGTATTTAAACTTTGGCATTTTAATTATGATGTGTTTTGATATGGGCTTCTTTGGATTCCTGGTTTTGGGGACTTTCTGAGCTTCCTGGGGTTTATGCACATTTCCTTTACCAAATTAGGGAAGTTTTCCATCATGATTTCTTCAAATATCTCTCCAACGTCTTGTTTTTTCTTTCAGTACCCCGACGACACAGATATTTTTACAGTTAATAGTGTCCCATAGGCTCCTTAAATTATGATTATAGTCTTAATTTCTTTTTTCTTGCCATTCTGATTGAGTGTCCTTGGCTTCCCCATTCTCTATATTGGTCATTTGATCCTCCTCTTTATTCACTTTATTCTGTTTAATATAGTTCTCATCTCAGATAATGTGTTCTTCATTTCTGACTGGCTTCCTGTAATATTTTCCGTTTCCATTTTTATGTTTTTTATCTTTTGTTAACGTTCTCACTGAATACATCTATACTTCCCATAAGTTCATTGATCATCTTTATAACCAGTGTTTTAAACTTTGCATCTGTTAGATTGCTTGACTCCATTATTTCTGGATCTCTGTGCTATTCTCTCATGTGGTTTCTGCTTCTTTGTCTTCCCATTTGGGCTGTCCTCCTGTGTCTGTTTCTATGAACAAAGCAAAGCTCCTAAACCTCTCGATCTTATTAGCATGGCTTTGTGTAGTGGGTGTCCAGTGGCACAGTCCTGAAAGGGGTTCAGCTGCAGGCTAAGTTTAGCCCCAGACTGTGCTCCTCTAGGGCCTCTTATTAAGATTCGGCAAGCAATCCACAGATCTTGAGCTTACAGTTGACTCAAGAAACAATGGCCAGCTGACACATTAGTTGTATGGCTTGTTCATCTAGATCCTAGGTGATTTTCCTTTCTGTCTGCTCCTTGTTTCTGTCACAACTTTAATTTGGTCACCAGAAGGTTGAACAAAGCCTCTATCATCTATGCCATTTTTTTTCTCCCCCTAAATCATTAGTCCTTTTGTGACAGCCAGCTTGCAAAACGACCCAGTGATTTCTGTATACCTCTGTGTAGTCCCCCACCCCACCCAGGACAGCCCATGTAATCAACAGGGTATCATGAAAATAGAGGAGCAGTATGGCTTCCAAGACTAAGTTGTAAAGGACACCATGGCTTCCACCTTGCTCTTTAGTGTGGCGGGGTGGAAGGGGCAGGCTAGCCACCATGCCAGGAAGACTCCCAAGCAGCTCACCAAGGGGTTCAAATAGAAAGGAAGTGAGACCTGCCAAGAACCAACGCCATGTGAGCTGTCAGCCTCAACGTATTGAGGCCATCAGCTAGGAATGTCAGAGGCTCTCATCTGAGCCCCTGCATTATTTGCGGTGGGCCCCTGCGGACCTTTCCTGGGCTGAAGCCAATGTTGTCACTAGACTGGCCCTATGATACTTATTATGATCACAGGACGCACTTCAGCAAACCACCAGGAAACTCTGAAAAACATTATTTATTACTCACAGCTCTTGGAGGTTACATGGCATGTCTGAGGGCCACACAGCAAGGTCACAGGGATAAAGAGGAAAGAAGTAATGACCTGGGGTTCTGTCTTTATTAGGATCTGAGGGTGGGATTCCTCAGATTTTGTAGGTTCACTCTTGACTGATGAATTTAAAGAATAAAAACAGGCATTAGGGCATGGGAAAGAAGAAGCAGTGTCTCTTTCGTGGTCAGTTATCTAGGGTGCCCAGGGCTTTCTAAAAGGAGAAGTTTATGGGTGCGGGGAGAAAAGCAGGGCAGTCTGGTTTCTTTATCTAGTGTTTTGCTAGTAGCTGTGTTATACAGTCAGAAACATGTTTACACAAGATGGATATCTTTGAAATGGATGCTTTGGAAATCAAAACCTAATGCCAGGCACTTACATACAATCAAAAATCTTAATTCTAGGCACTTGCACTACATAGTGCATCATCTTGGAAGCAGATCTTCACTAGAAGCTAGCGAAACACTCGTTTTCAGATGACTCCAGCCCCAGCTAACATCTTGATATGTCACGAGACACCCCAAGCCAGAGCTCTTCAGCTAAGGTACTTCCAAATCCCTGACCAACAGAAGCTATGTCAGATAGTAAATGCTTATTGTTTTAAGCTGTTAGATTTTAGGGTAGCTTGTTATGTAACAACAGATAACTAATATAAAACTTTATACTGTTAAGTTGCTAACTAACAAATGAAACATTAGATGTTAACTACCAATGCATGCCATATCTAGCAAATACATACATTTGAATAAACAATACATATAAACTGGTAGCTAACAGCATGGACTCTAAGGTCAGACTGGGTTCAAAGCTATGGTATATATTGTATAACCCAAGACAAGTTATTTATCTATTCAATCTTGTAAAGTGGAGATAACAATAGTACTGTCTCACAACACTGTTGTGAAAACTAAGCCAGAACAGTGTCAGGAACATAGTTAAGTGCTCAAGAAATCCTAGTTATTATAAAGTATAAATAAATAAATAAATAAATAAATAAATAAATAAATAAATAAATGAGGCAATTTCTTATAAAAGGGAGAAATGACAGCAGAACTGATTGGAACAACACTCATTTAGCTGTTGGCTCTTTTTTTCTTTTTAGCTTCTGTTGGGAAGGAAAATATGGCGCAGAGAGACAAAAGAAGGCAGACAAGACTTGGTTTAATAAGTCTTAACCACATCTGGCCACAGTAAAGTAGAATGGCCATATAATTTATCAGAAAAACAGGGATACTTCTGGGAGTAAAAAGGAGCCCTATTAATAATGGTATTGAGGCATAAAACAGTACCATCCTAGCAAACCAGGTATACAATCACCTTACATGTCTACAGTATGAAAATCACTGTCTAAGTGAAGAATAAAGTTCTGGAGAGGAGATTCAAATTCCAGAGCTATCCTAAGAGCAGTCAAGGATAAGGATTTAGAGTCAAGTGTTTAAAGCATCATACTAAAATCTTGATTAAGGTCAGTACGGGGATTCCTTTAAGTAGTAAATTTAACTTTGGGTGGTGAACACAAAATGCAATATACAGAAGATGTATTATTGAATTTTATACTTGACACATATCATTTTATCAGTTGTCACTCCAATAAATCTAATTAAACAAATAAAATAAACCGAATATTTAAATTTCCCCTCTCCCCAAAAAAGAACAAGAAGCCTCGAAGGTTTTAAGCAGCAGGTAGAGTAGGTAGAGCGTGGTTTGCATAAGAGTCCACCTTGCCTCTTAAGTGGACATCACACAATAGGCTCCTTTATTAATATTCCAGTGTTTCTTCAGTTTCAACTCACATGTAAATAATTTGAAGTCACTTGTTCCTTTTATATTTTATACTTTCTCTTCAAATTACATTAACTTGCATCATTAATTTAGCTTTTTGGTGAATGAATGAATAATCATTCACCTCTGTAGTATTGAGCACTTCTTCTACTACCTGTTGTTTGTTTGTTTGTTTGTTTGTTTCCTACTATGGATTGTGTCTGTTTATTTTCCAACATACGCATCCTTTGCTGCCATGCTCCCTATCCTAACATTCAACAGAAAAAAAAAGTTAAGAGAAAGGGGGAAAAAAAGAGTAGATAAATGACTAATAGGAGACAAGAAAGTTTCCACCCCTGCTCTCCAACCTCCCCCATCTCATTTCTCTTACCAGTCACCTGCCCTTGGCCTTGCACCCTTACCAGCACCTGCCTGACAAGAGCCCTCTCCTGAGGGCACTTCTGCTCTGACTCTAGGCTGATGGAAACACTTCACTCTCGCTCAAGACCACAATAGAGTGATGGCTTCCCTAATTGGAATTCAACACATTTTTCCATAAAATAACATTACATTGTGGTTAGGGTTTATAATACCAGTGGCTTTTTTAATTTTTTATTTTTTTTTTAAGTATAATAGAGATCCACTAATCTGAAATGCAAAATGCTCTGAAAACCAGTTTTTTCATAAGTCATTTGGCAGCAAAGCCTGACCTGACCTGAACTCATTTGACCTGAATTCATTTGGCAACAAAACCTGACCTGAACTGACATAAGGCTATTTATAGTTTTTATTTATCCCACTGAGTGTGAATATTCATCAGTTTCACTGCAGAAGTATTAATGTGTTTGATTATAGGATCCTGCTCCAGACCACACTGCAGTGCTATGTAATAACTGGTATATGCACAATATTATCCTTCTCAAAGAAAAAAAAAAATCCAAAGTCAGCAAAATCTGGCCTCAAAGATTTTAAATACAGAATTGTAGACCTGTATTTATTCAGATTTAACCTCTTTGAACCTTGGCTTCATTGCAAGTCTGAAATTAGGTCATAAACAACATCATTTCTCTGGGAAAATATATTCTTATTTTCAAACAAGCAACTTAAAAATGAACTTTTAGAACACTAAATCATAGGTTGAAGCTATATAAAAGTATAAAGAAAAATTCTTCATGATAAAAGGTTTCCATCCTGCAAAAAAATTGATCAGATTCTTCTTCCCATTCCTATAGAATCTCCAGGGAAGTCTTCAGCTTCTGAAAAGTACAGCCAATCTTCCTGGGCTCCTGTGTGCTGAGGAGCGTGCTGGAATATTAGAGCATGGACCAAGGAAAAGAGAATACTAGAAATCCTGTTAACTGCTTCCATTCTGTTGTTCTATTTATTTATATTTATGCCAACAATATGTTTTTATGACTTTTATTGCAATTCAAAGTTAACTTTTCTAGAAGAAGGAGAGCATCAAATGCCCCTTTCAGTACAAGATAAGTTCAAGGGGAAAATCCCAATCTTCTTAAAATCATCTTATGAATGTGATGAATCTTGTAGCTGATTATTTTTCTCCCATTTTGTTTTGGCTGCTAGAAAAACCAGAGCCAAATAAATGTAAAGCCTAGTTCTAGCACCTGTATAGAATTTTATACATGTTCTTCACACTAATCCAGCCCATACCAGCTGTTATTTTTCTCCTGACCTTATTTTCTTTTTGCTCCATTTCTTCATCTATTTATTTCATATGTTGGTAGTGTAGTGGTGGCAGTGGGTGTGTACATATGTATAAATTGCTTCAAAATCTTTTTGTAATAAGCTGAAGTATGGATAAATAACTGTTTACTTAATAATGTACTGGCATGGATCCATTTACTTCCAGCTATAAAGACTTCAGTAATAACAGAACTCAAAATCATTCTCCTTGATTGGTTGCACAGATTCTGAGCCATAATTAAAACCTTCTATACTGAATGACCATACCATCATGTATTATACAAAAATAATTATAAATTAGGGAAAGCAAAAGAAACACCTTTGCTATGTTGTTTGTTTCAACTATATAGTTACAGAAGATATGTGGTTAATATTTGATTATCGCATTACCACAGGGCTGAGGAGGCTGAGTTTCAAGTCTCAGCATACATATTGCTTATCTCTCCACCCCATATCTCCAGATCATCAGTTACTTCCCCACAGCATCACATCCACGGCTGAGACTATGAGATCCCCACTTCTTGCACCAGGACCTCCTACTTGCTGGAGTTACTGGAAGACAGTGGAGTTACTGAAAGAAGATGGGGAAGTCCTACAGTATTCATAAAATTCCCCTAAAAGCCAAACACTTTCTGTTCTACTGCTACAGCTAGTGATCAGCCTTTGATTTTCTTTTCAGTAATTCCAAAGCACTACAATTTTCTGGTGTATAATCTATATTTCTGAACAGTTGGCTCGTTAAAATTTCTGAAGGAAAAAATTAGAATTTATGTAATAGATGGTAATCAAGATTCATAAACAGTAAATTAAAATACATAATGTAAGCCTGTCCTCTGCTCACCCCAAGCTGTAAGAACCATGCAGCTCTACAAATGAAGAGGGGGTTTACATGCACCTACAACTGGGAAGTTGCATAATCAAGGACATTTTAGGTATGAGTAAGTGGCAGCTAGGTCAGGGAACCTGGTTTCTGATCCAAAATTACACTCTAGTAAGAATTCAATTTGAATATATCAGAAACTCTCCAAGACTAAAACAAGATGCATTCTTTTTAAAATACAATTGTTAGTAGTATATGTAGTATAGTTCTGTACACTGACTTTTTGATTCTATATAATTATGATGCCAAAAACAAAGCAAAACAAGAAGACTGAAAAACATTTTGCAATGTAGAAGTTTTGAGTTTTTAAATAAAACAACTTATAGATGAATGTTTATTATTTAATTAAACATCTAAAAATTCTTTATAAGTAATATTTGATGTTACCTGCCCTTCTAATTTTACCTTGCAAAATCTCTAGAATTAAGATGTTTAAAATCTCTTATAAATGATGAATTATGACTATTACCATCACAGGAAAGCTGTACCTAGAAAAGTGTGGTAAGCAGAATTCTAAAGACAGCTCCCCAAAGATACCCATATGGTTATTCAAACACTAACCCAAGTACTGCTGTGAAGGAACTTCACTGTATAATTAAAAATCAGCTGACTTTAGAGAGAGTACCATGAATTATCCAAGTGAATCCAACTCATGGCCTTTTTCCATTTTAAAGCCATCGTTGGTGTGTGGAAGCCTGAGGATTCCACACACCAACGATGGCTTTAAAATGGAAAAAGGCCATGAGTTAAGGAATGCAGAACTGAGGAAGATCCCTGGCTAACAGCTAGCAAGGAAGCAGGACCTCAGTCCTATAGTTACATGGAACTGAATTCTGTCAATGAAGCTGGAAGTAGATTCTCCCCTACGACCTTTAGATAAGAGGTTAGGCCTGCCAATACCTTGACATTGGCCTTGTGAGGTACTCAGCAGAGAACCAAGAAGAGCCATACTGTACCAACTTCAGACCACAGAAATGGTGAGATGATAAATGAATGCTGTTGTAAGGCACTGACTTTGCAGTAATTTGTTATAGCAACAAAAGAACTAATCCAGAGGTAAAGCAAAAAAGAACCAAATGATTAGCACTTCTGAGTCTGTTAAACTCACTCATCTTTATTTAATGATTTCAGCTAAAACACAGAACATTATATAGAAACAGAAAATTAGGATATAAATGTGAAATCATCAAAGGGATTTTTAAAAAATATGTTGCCAATATAACATTTTATTGCTTAAGCTCACACAAGTACTACCTTGAAATGGGAATTTCTGCCATCATCTCTAAAAGTTCAAAAGATGGTTCATAAGGCATAAAGGAAGGATTTGGAGCCCTGACTACAGTTATCATTACTATGAATCTAATCTCTTATTTTATCGTGGTCTTCAAGTATACCCCACACTCATTAAAATATATGAATAAGAATAATTTTAGCTTTTTATTATTCAAGAAAGAACAAGAACCAAGGGGACAATCACACAGAGAATTTAATGTAAGAAATAACATTCTAATAATTAGAGCTTTCCAGCAATGCAACAGACTTTGTCAAAGAAACAGTCAGAATGTTATAAGAGATTCTTACAATTCTTACAATTCCAAGAAAAAATGGCCTAAATGACCTCTACACTCTATTCCAACTCCAAAATTCTGTGCTTCAACTTAGTAACAGTTATATTAGCTGCTTGCTACACGAACACTGCTATTATAGCAGAGTACTAGTTAAACTACTGTTATTCTACAGGCCACACGAACTCATTAAACTTTAACATTAGGTAAGCAGGACAATTTTCACAGCAACATAAGTTATTAACATTCTAAAGTTCTAAACAAGAATAACAGTTACGAATATACAAAAACGAAACTATTTTAAAGAGCAGTCTTTTATTTTTGATTCTGCATAATTCCTTTTCAAAGGTGAAGTATGGATGTATCCCTTGGTCCTGAGGTGGAAGATGAGAATGGGAGAGAGACAAACCTCATTACCCTCCCCAGATAAGAAGGGATTAGGAACAAAACTGGTTAATGTTGAGTAGCACAGATACCTGACTCCACAAGTACCATTTACCTATTCAAAACAAAATCTGGGAACCTGCTCATCACACAACAAGAAATTTCCCGGCAACCTGTGATTGCTAATTTACAGAAGATGGGCAGCAGGCTATTATTAAATGCCAGTTTCCGCGGTACTCTCTTTCCCAAACACAAACACAAGTGTTTATGCAAGATTCACATTTCACTCAGGTTCATATTAGGTTTGGTTTGGTTCCTTGAGATTGGCTGAGTTTCATGGGTTTTGGTAGAGTCAGAACGAGCCAATCACTTCATATTTACCTTTCACTAAGGCCAAATTGGACAAATACAAATAAACACATCTTTCAAGTACGCCTCTGTCACTCTGGTGCCGCCTTTGTGTAGTGTGAAGGGAACAAAGAAAAACTACCCTGTCACCTGCAGATCACATCCAGGGTACCCTTGAGGCGACAGGGTGATTCGGAGGCTCCCAGACAAGGCTGCACAGGACCACGGAGCGCCCCAAGCCAAGCTCTCTGCTTATCTGCAGTTTGCACAGCACCAGAGCACTCACCAGTTCCTAGAGAAGGGATTCTGAGAAAAAAGAAAGAGCCCGGTTCCCTAGAAACATTAAATTAACACGAGAGATTGGAAACGAAACAGCAGATGCCCAAAAGCTTTCCCCTAGACTGTTTCCTGCCTTCTTGGAAAATCTTTGCATTAAAATAGATTGAATTACCCTGCACAGCCAGATGTTACTCGAGAACTTTATTTTGGTCTAAGAAAGCAAAGTTTGCTATCTTTTTAAAAGATTTTTCTTTCTGGTGTGGTCTGAACAGCCCTGTGGGTTGTTGATATCATCAAGGACTTAAAACTGAGGCTTTCTGCATTACAATAGAGAACTCTCCATAACACTGACTTATAAATTGGATAATAAAAAGCACAGCCGACAGATAGAAAGGTGGAACACAGAATGAGGAATAAGAATTCAGAATCAGAGATTCATATCTCTGGAAACTGCTTAGAAATGGCACGGTCTAGCCCCTTTATTTTACAAAGGAGAAAATAATACACACTTTATTTCTAAGTCTATTTACTTTAACCACAGCTATAGGAACACAAGAGTAAAACTAACAGCATTTCCAGAGATTCAAAAACAGAAGCAGAAAGGCTTTTGAGTAATATTTCATCACCCTCCTTTTCGTAAACCCCATTTACTCTATCTGCAAATTAATCTCATAATATATAATTGTAAATTCAAACCAAGATTAATAACCACAAACCTTGAGAACAGTGGGCCTTAAGTAGAAAATGTATTACACTCTGGTGTTATCTTTACTTTCATATTTAAACACTTTTGATAGCTGAAAATAAGATCCAAGACTTCCTATAAGATATAAGACTTTTACAGAGGAAATAAAGTTTTTACTGTAGTAGCAGCTTTCTTGATATTTTAAGTTTTGTTTTGTTTTGTTTTTGGCCTCTATAGTCCTTACCCACTATTTTACAAGTGTCATGCTTTCTAGTAAACCAGACAGTAACCCACAGTCCTAAAAGGATTCTATACTTATCCCAAACTTGGGAGTATGACATGGGGAGAAATATATTACAGGATATTCTCAACAAAAATAAAATTAAAAAATTTACCTAAGCATGAAAGCAACAAAACTCATTTTAAAGCTAGGCAGTCATTTCTTTTCATCTGTAATAAGGCAAGTATACAGCTCCATGAGAATAGCAGCCCTAAGTATTTGTTTTAACAACTCGCAGGGAATACACACAATCTCACGTCTCCCTGATACATGAAAAAATAAAGGGCAATTTCATAATAATTTCAGTGTTTCTAACTTAATGGTTGGACTTATAGAAAAACAAGTAAAAATGCTAAGTGTTTAAAAGCAAGCAAAGAAAAATGCTGTGAAAATTATTTGGCTGGCAGTCCACGAAGAAAGCCAGAATCTTTGCAGGACTTACTAAACTATTGGGCTGTTTTAAAACCGAAAGTCAAACAGCTTTGAACAGGTATTAAGTATTTTACATAACAAAACTATCAAATGTATATAAATTTTTTGAAAATAGGCTTCTTTCTAACTATTAGGAAAAAACAATAGTTATACAAAAATAACTAAACTGCTATGACAAGAATAGATAACCAGCCCCACAATGTTATTAGTCAATGCTGGCTTGTAAAAAACATTACCAGAGAATTTCAAAATGGTTATGATCCGTGTGACTCCTATATTTTCTAGGTAGGTACTGATGCTAAGAATATGGCTTTCACAGAAACATATTCCATTGTTTCTTATTTTCATGTATTAAACACAGTATCAAGCAAAAAACTACAAACAAAAATGAATTGACTCAAAAAGCTTCTTTAAAAATTTTATTAAAACCTCTGGTAAACCACACGTTAGGAAAGACTAACCAATTTAAAAATCTCTCTCCAAATTATTTTTTGAAAAAAGTCTTCATGTCATAGAAAAATGCTGATAGCTTATAATCCTCAGAATTCCTTTCACATAGCTAACGAGTATCTCATTTCTGAGATTTCTTCAAACTTAACCAAAATGTTTAAAAAAAAAAAAAAGGAGAAATATTCAGCTGTCGATAATAAAAGTTATTCTAATTTCCCTGCTTCACTATCTAATTTCAGCTTATCAAATATAAGTATCTAAGCAGCTAGTCTGCCTTAGATTTTTTTTAATCGTTACTAAACAGATGAGGTTACTACTAGTTAAAACTCTGAATATAAATGTCATATACTCTGTTGCAAAAATGTGCACGGTATTAATTAAATATACTTTTCCTTCTACATACTTTTGTATATTTGGCCAAACTCTCCCAGTAAAGTTTTAGTTTATAATATGTATCCTAAAATGAAAATATTTGTCTTTTATACTATAAAAATCAGTAAACTTTTAGAGGTAGATGCTTCAAAATAAATGATTAAAACATTTTATTGAAAGTCCTCTTATAATTAAAGAAAGTGATTAATAATGAAGATAATAGAAGGCATATCTCTAATAAATCAAAAGAGTTGTAATTAGTAGCCTCCACAAAGATTGCTGTTTATCTAAAAAATACTGGTTTTTATATTAATTCAAAAGTACAAGTTTGGTTTCTTAATGAATAAAAAATAATTTTCTGTTTTTTTTCTATTTTTAAGATGAGAATGACTATTTTAAAAACAGAAGACAACTGCCAGGATCTTTCCTTGCCCCATTTCAAAACTACGAGTTTTATTTTTATTTATCTTTTGAATTCCTGAAATCCAATGACATTGTCATAGCTTTCAGAACCAAGATGACAGAAATCACCAACTGTAGAAAACAATCTTGATGCTTTCCATTATATTTTCCTAGAAAGATTTATATGATATTGATATTGCATCTTAATAGCTTTTTTTAAAAAAAGAAATTCTCAATGCCAACAAAAACCAGATAATCTAAATCACAGTCGTTCAGACAATTTAACCCATAGGCATATCCTAAAAACAGGATAATTTAATAAAACCCAAGCAACACATTGCATTAGATTTTAAATAATACATGTTACATACTTTTAGTAGACGTGTTCTGTTAAGATTACCAATCTCAAATCTGCTTTGGAAATGAGCAGGGTTCACATTTTTTAAAGGAGAAGAGGCTGTATTACCACTGTTCAAAGTGTCCCATTTGGGTGTAAGAGAGAGACGGGAGAAAAAGCACACTCAGCCAACCTGGTTCTTTCCCCGGCAGCTGCCCATCCCGCGGCACCGCACTTGCTGCTAGGCACGTCCTGACCATTGTCAGTCAATCAGAATAGCTAAGCTCAAGTGTCTCTACAGCCAGATATCTATGTATGTTGCTGTGAAAGAAGGGAAAAACAAAAAAAGTATACAAGTCTCGATTCCCAAACTCCCTGTATCCTTTTAAAATCACCCTTTACTAACACAAGTTAGTATGATGAAGAAAGAAACCACCAGTAATCGAAATGGTTTCTCCTTTAAGGCACATTTTAAAGCCAATGAGAAAAAAGAACACGCTCTTTTTTCTTTCCTTTCTTCTTTCTGTTTTCCTTTTTTCTTTTTAAAGCCAGACTACCTGACTTACTAATGATTTTTATTCTGTTTGAATCAGGTCCCTGTTATCTTTTGTGATTTTTCTTGAAAGAAATAAAATTTCTATTGTTTATGAAGATAAAACAAGAGGTTGCCACTTTACGGACAAAAAGAATAACCAAATGGTTACGGTGCTGTCAATTTTAGTTTCTGCTGAGACTGGTGTTTTCTTTCTCAAGGGGGGTGGGAGTGAGGGGAGTGTGAGGCAGGTGTGAGGAACCAACTGTGTTGTCTTAAAGGAGGAGAGGATTTTCACTTCATGTCGGCATTATCCTGGTTTCTAAGGAGGACTGCTTTGCCAGCTCTTCCAAGTAGACTTCATAACAGAGGCGGCAGGCTCTATTCTCTAGGAAGACTGAAGCTGGCAACTGCATCTCATGGAAGATTCCACAAAAGGCTAAATTAGAATGAGGTTGTCAACAGGCTTCAAGAAGGCAGAGTTCCAGGCCCCATCCCTGAGGCCAAGCAGGCCTCTGTTAGGTCCTTGTCCCCACAATCTGACACTTTCAGCCTTTCTGCTCTCCTTCAGCTTCCTACCCGACTCTGCTGCCAGCCCTTCCTTTTTTCTCTAACTCTGCACAAAATGAGCAATGATGCTGTTTTGCTCCAACTGACAAAACAGCTAAGAAACAGCAGAAGAACATGACTGCCCTTTTCAAAGTGGGCCACGTGATCACCCTATTTAAATCCAGCCCTTAGAGTAAAAAATGAACAGAGAAGGAGCTGTTTATGAAACTCTCCTGCTTGCCTTCATAATAACCTCCTCCCCTACCCTCTCGGCCTCCTAAATGCCCAAATGAAATTATATAATGAGCTTTATTTTCTCACTCCAAAATTCTTCCTTAGTCCAAACTGCTAATGTGGCAGGTTCCAGCTGCCTAAATTCCCTAAACAACATTCCCTGTTCCATAAAAAGCATGCAACTGCAAGCACAGCAGTACTGCCCCAGTTCTTAGAACTATAAACTGACTACCCAGTTCTTTGGTCTGGGAAATCCGGGAAACAGGCACAACATGGATGGTTTAAAGGTTTATAATATCCACTTCACTCCTAGGCAGCCAAGACTGGAATGGAGAGGCCACCCTCCATTTTCTCTTTAACTCTTAACATTGATTCCAAGGAACTACTGATGCAAAAGAAACCACCCCTCACATGGGGCAAACGGTTACACTGATTTCTAAAATCCTTAGGTTCAAAATTTTCTGTTTTGACCTCCATCATTTATTTTTGTCCTGTCTTTACTTACCAATATCTCCTGACCCCAGGTTTTCCTCAAATTATTTCTATTAGTTTTATTCTGTTCTCCATGTAAACTCTCTTGATTTCCATCAGTGTCAATTCAAATAGTTAGTTAGGACAGGTAGGTAGGTGGAGGGTGTGTTAAATTTAGATCTACTAATTTCCTTGAGTTTCATGCTGATTTCTTTTAGGATATGACTAGGTAGGCCAGTTATTCTCCACTGCCCCCAGCTGCCAACCCTTATCTCATTATGATGCAGAGGAGAGAGACATATGACCAGTTTTTCTTTTTCCTCTGAGGACAGAGGAAGAACAAATGCCATCAGAATATAGCATGACATACTTAGGATCAACCAAAAGGATCTATATAATAAGACTTGTATTAGTCATATTATGGTCAAAATCTAAAAATCATTTTAAAGCCATATCTGTTTAGTTCTCTTTTAATAGCACCTATTTTGGGGTGCAAAATATACAAGACATTGGAGATGCAAAAACAACTTGTTCCTCAAGGAATTTAGATCTAACAGGAGATTTAGACACATGAATAAATATGATACTGTCTGGTAGGTGCAGTGTAGATACATGTACAAGCAACAGAGAAGGCAGTGATGACAGATCTGGGACAGATGAGGGATGGTGGCATACATAGGCCACCTGTTGAAGAATAAATTAGAGTTTGCTGTGTGTACAAGGTTGAAGAGGGTAATCTAAGTAGAGGAATCAGTATCTGGAGAGACAAGGAGATCTGGACCAACATGGTGTGTGCAGGGAGTGCCAAGTAATTAGACATTGGTGGATTGTTAAGTACGAAGGCTGTTGTAAGGTCTGGCAATGCCAAAGGTAGGTTATGGAATCTCTTTCTTTGGAGTCTCAAAAATCAAAATAAAACTTTCACATTTGTTTAGTATGGTGTGGGTGGTATTTTTGATAGAGGTAGAGATATATACTGTATGTGTCAGATGAAAGTCAACATTCCATTTGTTATTAAGAGGGGTGTCAGCACAGGAAGGTAACCTGAACTTGTTGATGTACTGATTGGGCAAACAGGAATAAAACTTCCTTATACCTATTGAGATATTTACTCACATCAATTTCATACTGGCTGCATTTGTAAATCTAACAGCTGGCCAACTATTACTTTAAACACCATCAGTGAAAAAGAAGCTGGCAATTCTTAGAAATATATGCCCCGTCCAATTCCTGTGTATTTTATAATTGCCTTTACTTTTCAACTCTATTCATGTCTCTGCTATCATGTTTCACTTGTTCTGATTACCAACTGTGGAAAAACGTGTGAGATCATGTGTACATGTGAACTCATGCTTGTCAACTCTCAAAGAGTAAAATGTAGTACAGGAAGTACCTAAATTCTCCCTAATAAAAGCAAATATACAAACTTGGATGAATCCCTAAATTATGTGCTAATCTTCAAGATGGGATGTTCTGTCAGGATAGGAAAGTTATAACATATATTTTTAAATACATTTTAAAAATCAGAGTATATGCATAATTAAAATAATCAATAAATTCTCCAGAAAAAATATAAAGAACATAAATCACTTATAATTACACCACCGTCATCACCAGGTCCGACTTTTTCTTGGCATGTACTGGCTATGTAAACACTTTGAGTTTCTCAATTATAGGGTTGCGCCACATGTTCTGTTTTGCAACCTGCTTTGTTTTATTTTCCCATCCAATAATAAATCAGAGACAATATTAAAAAATTAATAAAATATAGCTCTACATGTTCAATTCTCCCTTCACTGATATAATTAATCTTTAATTGATGGACAAGTAAGTTTCTTTCAACCTGGCACTTTTGAAAACAATACTGAATTGAACATCCTGGTACATAGGAGTACTTGTAAAATTAGTCCTTTCAGACAAATTCCTAGAAGTAGAAACACTATGTCAAAGGATGTGGCTTTTGATACATATTGCCAAACTGCCTTCCAGAAAGATCATGCCAATTGACACTCCCACCAACAACAGAAGAGAGTGCAGTCTTCTACACACCCTGACCTACCCTGGCAATGAGTATTCTTTTTAAATTGTTGCCAATCTGATAGACAAAAACAAACCGCAACTTCAGGTTGCTTTCATTTGCATTTTCTTTTCCTAAGAATATTGAGAGATAGAGGCAGTAAGTCAGTGTCTTCTGAAGACTTAAGTCTTTGGAGGCAAACAGTCCTGGGTTATAAAAGCCCTGCTAAATGCATGACCTAGTCAAGCTGCCTTAAATTCCTAAATTGGACGCCCCTCACTGCAAAATGTAAATAATTATGCCTGTCTCAGTATTTTTTTAAGTATTAAATGTAAAGCCTTTAGTCTACCTAGTCCAGTGCGTGGTATACAAGCGTTATTCAGCAAATGGTAGCTGCCAGCTGTGTAATCATAACTGTCACCAGAACAGTAATAGAGTAGAGGCAACCATTTGTATTTCTTCTCTTGCAAACTGCCTTTTCATATCCTTGGTCCATTTCTGTGCTAGAGAATTCATCTTTGGTTTATTAATCTATAAGAGCTCATTATAAATGATGGGTAATAACTCTCTGACTGCTACATATGTTGCCAACATTCTTCCTACACTGGCATTGGTTTTTAACATTATTTTTGGTGTTCTTTGTTATACAGAAGTTAATTCTATTTTACTTTTTTAATTCTTTAGTTTCTGCCATTGATATGCTTACAAAGATCTTCACTATAAGATTACAAATAAAAATTGAGAATACAATTTATTCTACTACTTTTATAGATTTTTTAGTTAACAGTAAAATCTTTAATCAAAAATAGCTAATTTTGCTATAAAGTAGTGATTTAATTTTATTGTTTTTCTCTTAAAGGCTAATATATAATCCCAACACCTTTCAGAAATCATTTTATTATTGATTTGAAATGCTACCTTGATATAAAAATGTGTATAATTCCTTACCTGAGATTCATAAAGCTCTGAAGTCATAAAGCTGAGAAAGTGAAGAATTTTTTGTCTGTTTTTTAAGTTTGGTGCCAAAATTCATTTGGTGGCAAAGCCTGGCCGGTGCTAATGTTGAGACTATTTCTAATTTTCATTTATTCCATTTAGTGTCACCATTAATTTGTTCTTCTGTAGCAATAAATATGAATTTGACTATGAGACGTTGCTAAAAACCCTAAATTGTAAATCATGGCTGGCTCAAAATGTTTCAAATAAAGGATTATGACCTTGTGTTGGGCACCCATATGTAGGCAAACCTGCTTTTACGCTACCTTCCTACAGCAGCTATACCATGCTAATTCCCCTTTTATTCTGTTAGTATAATTAATATAATGTAATGAATGACATTGACTCCTGAATGCTGAACCAATCTTGAATTTCTGGGGTAAACCTCACTTAGTAATGATGTATTATCCTTTTCCTATTTTGCTAGATTCAACTTGCTGGTATTTTATTAAGAATTTTTGCACCTATGTTAATATACTCTAATTTTTTCTTATACTGTCTTTGCGAAGGTTATACTGGCCTCTATTTTCTAAGTTTATATGCTATTTTCTTTTTATTTAATATATTGTATAATGACTTAATATTTGATGAGATAAAATCTCCTGTTTTTCATTCATCACTTAGTCGCAAACAAATATTTTTCTGAACTTTATAATTATTTTATCAAATTCCACAGAATAATCCCATTGCAGTTTTTGTTGGAATTGCATCAAATTTTAGATAAATGTAAACAAAAGTGATATTGATATATTTACTACATTGACACTTCTCATCAATGAACATGATGTTTCTCTATTTATTCAAGTGTTCTTTTATGTACCTCAGGTATGTTTGGAAGTATTCTTCATTTATGCCCTGCTCAAGTCCTATGTGTTTTAAAATCTCCTTTGTTTTTCAACTATTCATGTCTATGCTACCATGTTTCATTAATTCTAGTTACCCATTGTAGATAACTGGTATATTTTCTGTGGAAGGGATGGAGTACAATGTGGAAGAAAGAAGCTGAGCATCACAATTTCATTCATTTAACAAACATCTATTGAGCACATAATATGTACTAGGCACTAAATATTCAAACAGTGATAAGACTATCCCTGTCCTCAAGAGTTCATGGTCTAGAAGGGGGAGATAAACAAGGAAACACACAAGCATAACATAGCAAGGTAGGTTGTGTGTTAGAGGAGAGCCTGGGAGGAAAACACAAAGTCCTCCTCTCGGAGTATTGTCAGGGAAAATCTTCTCAAGACCTGACCCCTGATTCCCATGGTGGACCCTAATTTCTCCCTTTAACATACCTGTCATTGAGTAGGCACATCTAGAAGCTGCCTTAAGTCCTCAAGGCCTAATGAATGCTATTAATATAAAGCTGAGTGTGCCCTGTCTTTTGTGTCTGAACATGGCAACAAATCCCTTCTGTTTGCTGGCTTCCCACTCTGGCTCAGCTACCCCTGGCTGCCTGCTGCTGAGCTGGGGACTAGGTATGACAGGTCAAGAAGCCACACTTCCTATAGCTTCCTCTCCACAATAACCTCAGGAAAAGGCCATCAGTGTCAAGCTGAGTCGTTATAGCTTCAGTTACTAATGGGCCAGGCTCCAGACTCCTTAACGTGAATAAAGTGCTATCACTTATTTCCACACAGGAACATTAGGTTCCAAGAGAAAATGATTCCATGTCATGCCTACAACAGTAACAAAGCAAATGGAAGCAAAACTGCTGTGTGTCTCCTGGGTGGTAACAGGTTCTGATACCCACATAAGCAGACCTAGCAAAGCCCAGAGATTCACTGCTTGGATGAACTATATAGCCCTCTTCCTTGATTCAATATTAACTGTGGAATCATCTCAGAGCGACAGAGGAAGCTGTATACGGAGAAAGAAGATGAGAATACACAGCCACATGTTATTCCTAAAGAGAACCCAGGGATCTGTCCAGTTATTCAAAAGCACATCTGGAAAGAATTTACCTGTCTTGAACCCTGCTTGCTCAACAACAGAACAAGTGACAGCACCACAAAAATGCTCAATCATAGAGATCTTCTCAATTGCCGAGGCTGAAAGTTTTCCCACCTGAGCATCATAAATGAGACAAACTGCATAACGGGATAATAAGAGTTGTTGCTGAAAGATGTAATCACAAAATAAAAAGACCTTTCAAAATCTAAGCATAGTTGGTAATTATCCAGGAAGGGAACATAAAGAAGAACAATTCCAAGGTTCCTGTTTCTTCATGGCATCATGAAACTGAGATGGCCAAATGCCAAAGATCCATCTTTCAGTTACAGCAGAACTTACTAAGTCATAGGCAATAGCTCTATTCCTTTCTATTAACTAGGGTGCTATAGTATACTGTGTTAACTATCATTCTAATCTCAGTCACCATCATTAGCAAAGTTGGTACCTGTTCTTTCCTGCTATGAAAACCAGACTTCTACCTGATAAGAGTCACAGCAGGAAAAAATAATAACTTGTAGTTCTTTATGCTTCAACTGTCATTGCAGGTATTTGTCTGAATAAGATGTCTGCATGATAAAAGATACATCCCTCCAAAGAGAGTACTAGTAAAGCCTGGTTCTCTAATACAAAAAGCAAGTCCTGAGAAAAATCAAATATATGTAATTAAATGTAAAAGTACATTTATTGTCCCAAATAAATAATGCATGGTCTCAAATAACAAGCCCAACAAATAGCTAATGCATTTATTTGTTGCCAGTTCTAAAACATTAACTGAAAAACAACTAGAACTACTGACTTTGCAAACATTCAAATTCACTCAGTAGGAGGATCACAGGTCTGGGAGTCATCCCTGGGTTTGAATAACAGCACCATAATGCATTAGCTTTGAGACCTTGGAAAAATTCATTCCTCTGGGCTTCATTCTCTGCAAAATGAGGAAAATACCTACCTCATAAGGAGAGGTTTTTGAGTTAAGGTAAATAGGTATTTACAAAGCTCAACAATGAATAAGACAGAAGAGGCACCCCACAGCTAGTTTTCTATGCAAATTATTTGCACACTATATGGTGAAAAAAATGCTCCCAGCTTCTCAACCTACAAAGGACCCTTACCGTTTAATATATCAAATTCTTTCCATTAACAACACGCCAACCTCATTTTGCATTATACTACTCCACAAGTCAATTATCCTCCAACAAAATCTGAATTTCTTATGCATTTCCAACCTTTCATTTTCATGCTCCTACAAACACTATCACACCACTGCCAGCATTATCATTTCCCAGAGTAGTTCACAAGGAATTTGCAAGAGAGGAGTGGTGCAGGATACAGTGTGGTGGGGGCCCTGAGTCTCTAAAAGCAGTAGTGGCATTTGGTTACATTTTCATTTTTTTAATCAATCAACAATATATTTTTCTTCAAAACAGAACAGTATGAGAACCTGCAATCACAAATCTAAGGAGTATGTGCAGCAGCTGATGACTACCAGAAACTCAGCAGGATATTGCTAGTAATACTCTACTGGTCAAAACAGAGAAGCACAGGGAACACTGATAGGGAAATACAACATGCTAATGAAGAGATAAATATAAAAAAATAAGTCTGTTCCTCACCAGATACATGTTACATTCATCTACTCAAAATTCCTTCGTAGTAAAACAAATGTCTAAACCTATGATAAAAAAGATGCAAAATAGTAGGAATTATATCCAGCGTTCCTTATCATTTTGAGAGAATGTGCTTTCCTTGCTAATGAAGTCAAAGAGGTAAAAGGGGGCAAAGTGGGGCAAAGTCTTACTCCTACCCTACAAGTAATTTATATAAGAATCAAAGACATGAACTTCTCTGCAGAGCTCCAGAAACAAGAAAAAAATGTGGCTGAAACATAAAGGAGGGACAACAGTGGGAAGTGAAGTTATAGAGGTGAGAGCAGGAGCCAATTCATGATAAGGACTCTATTTTCTTACAAGTACAATGGAAATCCATTAGAGTATTTTAAGCTGGGGAATGACATTTTTAAAAAGATCCAATTGGTTGCTATGGGGAAATGAATGGTAGAAGGCAGGAAGGAAATCAGAGAAACCAGCCAGGACAGAGCACATGGAAGCCAAATAGCACTGAAGCAGTTCCAGCTTCCCTCTGCTCTCTGCTAACATATAATATCAGCCCAAAGCAACAGGCTATTTCCTTCACTTCCTGGTCTGCTGAGACTTACCTGCCCTGCTGAGACTAGAGAAGAGTCCAGGACCACTCTTTAGATCCTTTGGCTTCTGATTCCAACCTTCACTCAAACAAGCGAACACATACAAACAATTTAAAGGCAAGGAAAGCAGAAAACAGAAAACACAGGCAACAGTCAGTGATCATTTTCAGATGCTATTCAGTTAAGCCCAAAATGTACAGAGTACTTCTCTCTATAAACAATTCACAATTCAAAACCAAAGGGTTCAAATAATACTTGAAGTCCTAGGAGTTAACTAATAATACTTCACTGTTCATTGAAAAGATAATACTGATGAATACCTAACTAAGCATGCTGAGGTAGACTGTCTGCAAATATTGACACTGATAATTCCTCCCATCCATATATGTACCTGCTACCCATCACATCAAGATGTGGAGTTTACATCTCCTCCCTCTGAATATGGCCTGGGGCCTTGTGACACCCTCTGACTCACAAAATGTAGCAGAAGTTATGCTGTGGCAGTTACAGATATAGGCCTCAGGAGAAGTGGCAGCTTCCATATTCGTATACTTAGAACCAAGCCACCGTACTACAAAAGAGACAAGTCTAGATACTGGAGAAAATGAGGCTTTATGAAAGAGAACAAAGGTACTCCAGCCGGCAGACAACATGAAAATTGTGAGTGAAGCTTTTTTGGACCTTCTCTTTCCAAACAAGCTCTGAAACTAAAAGCATCTGCCATGTTAGTGACACTATTCAACACCACATGGAACAGAAGAACCACTCAGCTGATCCTAGCCAACCCACAAAATTGTGAGAAACAATAAAATATTACTGTTTTAAACCACTACGTTTTAGGATAGTGTGATATGCAGCAATAGATAAATTAAAATGTGTGAGTTGATTCTACAGTCCCTTTGTAAATCATGAATGCAATCTGATGGAAGCTAAACATTCAATCAGAAAAATCCACTGATAAAGATACTTTATTACTGTTTAGTGTCTTTGGGAATTTAGCACTGCATTTTCTGATTTCTAGGCATATGTATTTGTTTTACGTTAGAAACTAAAGTACTCTGATTTCTCATATTCAATTAAATTTAACACAGTTTTAGTAAGAATCTCTTATTTACTATATGGGTAAATAAAAGATGAACTAGACCCAGGCTCTATCTTCTAAGAATTTATATTCAAGAGAAAGAAATACATGTACACAAATACTTCCGGTTGAAGAAGAATGTGCTTACACAATAATCAAATCACATCAACATTGAGTACAATGAAGGAAAGTGATCATTCATGTGGAATTTCAACAGATCAAGACAAAAAGTAGAATATTCCACATAGAAATATGAACAAGAACAAAGACACAGAAATGATATAGTACAGAGTATTTTTCAGGAACGGTAAGTTCTCCAACAACTGAGACCAGGCATGACCCAGCTATTCAGGTCCAAATGTACCACTCTCTGCACAAGCCCTATGATAACATTTATCACACAGAGCTACAGAGAGGGTGATTTGAAGGACTAAAGTCGTAAAAAAAAGAACCCTGATGTCAGGTTGTTGAAACAGATAATCTATGAATATATCATGTATACTTTTCTTCTCTTTCACTCAAACTTGCAGGGAGCCAGCAATATCATCTCTTCTCCGTGTTGCTACATCCTTCTCTTGTTTCAAGGTTCTACATTCACTTTCTCATTTATTCATTCGACAATCTTTTATTCAACATCAGCAATTTGCCAGGCACTGTTCCAGGTGCTGAGGATACAACAGTGAGTAAGGCAGACAATAACTCTGCCTTCATGCAGATAACAAATGATGAAGGTTAGGAATTAGATTAGGTGGATAGTCAGAGAAGGCTTGAGGAGGGCACATTTGACCAGATAGCTACTGAAGTGAAAAAGCATGGGGATATCTGGGGAAAGAGTATTCGAGGCAGAGGGAAGAGTACGTGCGAAGATCCTAAAATGCCTGCATGTTGAAAGAAGGAAGCCAGTAATGAGGAAAAGGAGGTCAGTGAGGAAGCAGGTATCCAGGTCACGCAGAGATTTGTAGGTAATGGCTAACGCTTTGGATTTTACGTTTTCAGTGTGATGAGAAGAGTATTTCCTTACACACTTTCTCAGCCCCCAACCCAGCCACAACATCCTCTACTGATCACTTCTTTTTGTGCACATAGCACCCATACTTTTATTTGCCGCCCATACTACTTTCATAAATTTCTATTAATCTTTTATGCATCAGTCCTATTTTCTCAACTATGCCTCAAGACACAGATCAAGAATTCTGTCATATTCTCCTCTGCATTCCCAGGGCCTGGCACCTAAGTGGTGCTTGATAAATCTTTTTGGAAGGTGATAATGATGATGTAATCCCTTCGAGTCCTCTCCAGATATAAGATCTATAATTCCTTTGAACTCTTTTGACAAATTAGCTTCAACAATAACTCAGAGGACTGACATCTTTCCAGATATTTTGAGATTATAGTCATGTCACTTTTAGAATTCCCATCCATCAAATATTTAGAATGAATTACATCAGAGTCTTCATTTAAATGAAAGCTGTGCCACTTGGAATGCAGTCCCCTTACATGAAACTATTCATTAGTATCTGTACTTTAAGCCACTTGAACCTTGGGAGAGGCATAAAGTGTTATTAAATAAATGCTATCCTGGTGTGATCCCACTGTCAACCATTAAAGATGGTCTAAAATTCCTTTCTGCTTCTCCCAGGAGGGTGGAAGATAACATCTCCCTCCGAGTCTGGGTTAATCATGGTGACCTACTTAAGAAATAGGATTCTTGGACTTAGGGGTTTTATCATAAGAAGCCTTTAACCTTAAAGTTTCTATCCATGCCTTTTTGGAAGCCTCTTTCTAGATACCTAGCTGCCATGCTGGGAATAAGGAAAGCACATGGAGAGAGCACCTGTCAGTGTTCAGACCAGCAGCTCCAGTTGAGCACCTTGCCAAGAGCCAGTATCAACTGTCAGCCATCCCAGCCTAGGAACCAGACATGAGTGAAGAAGCCAGCTTAGAAGTAGATCCTCTAGACCCAATTGCCTCTGCTGATACATTGTACATCAAAGAGAAACCACCCTTTTGAGCCCTTCCTAAATTCCTAACCCACAAAATCATGAGGGGAAAAAAAAAAAAAACAGTTGTTTTAATCTGTCAAGTTATAGGGTAGTTTGCCATTCAGGAAGGGATTTTTTTTTTTTTTTAATTATCACGTATCCTCCCAACCCACTAGAGTGCCTCTCCCCTAATCATTCATAAAAGTGAAAGATACACAAGATCCAAAGTTTGTCTTATATCCAGTGACTGCTCTGCTCAGAGATGTGATTGACAGGACATGAGGAAAACAGAAAGGTAACTTTGAATACATACCCTAAATCCATCTTACTAATAAAATTGCAGGCAAACAAAAGTTACCTGAAATTATGCAGTGCAAAATCCATAGCACCCATTTGGATCATACAGGGGACAGAATTATGCTACTGGGCAAATTACTCATATTTTCACTCAGTCACCCTGCAGGCAAGAAAACAATTTATCACGTTACTTAAAAAAAAAAAAAAATGAGTGGAACTTAAAACAGAATGAAATATACAATTCTATTACAAAGATAAAAAGATCCAACTAAACGATGATTGCTTGCATCAGCAGGAATTCCTGAAATTATTCTCAGTTGGATGCAATCAGAATGGAAACATTTAACTGTAAATCATCCTCTCCTTTTGAACATCGTTGTGTTTGTACAAAGAAGCTCTATTATGAAAACAAAAACTCCCCAAAACAGGCAGGTATTTTTACACACATCAGTACAAATATCACTTATCCCCAACAACAGTCATGTCAGACCTGCAAGTGAGAGGCTTCTGGGAAAGCAGGCTGCTCATTTTATACCCTGCTACTCTCCCTCTCTCCCACTACCTTCTTTAAGTCATGCTGGCTCTCCAAAAGAATACAGAACCATTAAGTGAGCCCAAGGAGTCTGGGTAACATAAAAGAACAAATTTTGGTAGTAAATGCTTTCGATTATTTTTTTTCTTATAAAATAGTACTTGATGTATGTCTAATCATATTCCATAATTCACGTTTTTGTAATATACATTCACCCTCACCATTGGTATACATTTTTAAAAATCAACAACAAAAAAATAACTTCTTAAGAAAACACCCTAAAAGCTCAGGGCATAGCAATGTGAAAAATTACAAAATACCTTTAAGGGAAAATATCTTCCAGCTTCATGAGTATATATTTGCTTGAGAATTAATTCATTTGCAATTACAAAAATAAAATCATAACAAAAGGAACCAAAAAAACATTTACATCACTGGAAGCCATATAAGTACATGTAATTTTCAAAAGAGAACTCTGGAATTCATTAAGAGAAGAGAAAATGTATTAACCTCTAATGAGAATGTTGTATGAAAGAATAACCTTTTCTTTCACACAGAAACCGCTTCTAAAGTAGGGGTAAATCATTAAATCAGCAAGACCCATATTTAAAAACATATGAATTTATGTACATATACCACATCACATTTCTAAAACTGCTTAAAAGGTACAGCAGCTGGTAACATCATCAAAAGTGAATATAATGATATTCTGGTTATGTGTCTCTGACAATGGGTAAAATGAAGTTAATAGGAATCTAAAAAAACGAAGCAGAAGACATAAATTGTGTTCTTTTCATTTAAGTGAGAACATTAACAACTCCATGTCTTCCAGATCTGGGAGTCATTATTACATGTTAAGTTCAAATTCAAAAGAAAAGGAATGCATTTAGGATAATAATGAAAGCTAGTTTGGCTAAGTGTCAAACCATATGATACTAAGTTTCTTGTATCTTCTATATGACCAAGAAAGTCAAACCCTGCTCAATGGTCTCTAACACAAAAGCAGTTAGTGGGGGAAATGTATTTCAAATTTACCTCTTCAAAATCACTGTAATGGTCTGTCATGATAAGGCACACAGGAGATTGTTACCAGATTTCAAAGGACTTACCTTTCCTATCCGAAATGTTCCTGGCTTGGAAAAGGACCTTTTATTAATACATAGTTACATAAAAGGGAACCTGTACTATGTAGGAATTTAATCATAATGTTCTCCTCAGAGCCCCAAATATGGAAAAGGTTTAATAATTTTAAACATCAAATTATTCATTTAATCAGGTAATTTTGTCAATTTCAAGAACCGCTGGTCTATTAATGCATCTACTCAATAATTACTGATGAGATTCGTATAGGGCAGACACTGTCTTAGATTCCAAGGATGCAGGGTGAACCAGGCAGTTAGGGCAGCCATGCTTTTCAAGTTTAAGGAGGGTAACTGGTCAAGTAATGGTCAAGACTAGTCAAGTACAGAGGATAGTTTCAGATAGTGCTAAATGCTACAGAGGAAATAAAACAGGATAGTATGATAGAAAGTAACTTGGAAGGTATCTAATTTGGACTAACTGGGCAGACCTCACTAAAGAGGCCTGACACTTAAATTACCAGAAGGAGCTAATTATAGAACAAACACCAGCCAAGGGAACAGACAGCTAAAACACAGGCAAGGTAGGAACTAACCTGGCTGGGTGGGGAGACAAGGAAAGTCTATGTGGTTGGAACAGTGAGTGGGGAGGATGGTAAACGTGACTGGAGCAGCAGCAAAGCTTTCAGATCACAATGCCTGGTGGGCTCTGGTGAGGAGTTCTGATTTTTTTATTCTCAGTGCAATGGGAAGTCTTCAGAGGAGGGTTGAGCAGAGGAATAACAACCTGGTTTGTACTTTTAAACCATGGTTCTGGCAGCTGTGTGGAAAATAGATTGTAGAGGGAGTACAGGTAGAGGCTATTGCAGTAATCCTGGCAAAGGATGGAGAAACGTAGACAAATCTGGAGAATATTTTAGGAGGCTTGCTAATAGAACAGACGTTGGGGAGGAGAATTGGTACAGCAAAAGATGAAAGCAAGGATGATTCCTAGGTTTTGGGCTGGAACAAGATTTCTGCACAATTTAGTACCCACATGTCCTCTTCAATTGGAGAACTAAATTACAAACTGACCTTCTACTTACTAATCCAGAAGTCTTTTAATTATAAGTATTAAATTGAGATTTCCATAATAAATAATTTGCAATTTTGCTATTTTGCTGTTACTAATTATTCATACAAAGGTTCAATATAATTTCAAGGTCAGTATGCATTAAAAATCAAAGCATATACAAATATACACAATAGGATTTCATATAACTACACACACACACATACATGCACACACAGATCACATGTAAAAAATATCCCAATAAGGTCCTGAGTTAACAGTATTGTATCAATGTCAATTTCCTAGTTTTGACAAGGTACTATGGTTATGTCAGATATTATCATTGAGGGGAGCTGAGTAAAGGATAACTGAGAACTCTCTGTATTATTTTTTTTAACTTCTTGTCTTAAGTTATTGAAAAGTGTTGGGAGCCAAAGGGCCTTCATCCTGACACCACCCCCCACCCCCACCCCCCACCCCCCCACCCCCCCCACCCCCCCCACCCCCGCATAGAACCTGGCCATTAACTGGCCGTTAACAAACCTGTATGCTATCTAAAGAATGCATAAGCAGACAATGTCCCAGGGAATAGTTAACCACAGAATGTATTAACATACCCGCCGGATAAGGAAGGACCTACTGAATGGCTGTGGACCTGCCCAAGGAGCCCCTCTCCTCCTTGTTCCTCTTCACTTCTAACCTTTGTACCCCCTAACCCCATCAACCAAGGACCAATGAAATTGTAACAAGTATCCCCCTGCCTAGTCAGTCCTGCCCCCCTTTGTTCTTCTGTATAAATATACCTGCTCTAAAATAAAAAATTTGAGGCTTGATCAGAATACTGTCTTGCCTCCGCTCCTTTTTCTCGCCCGTTTCTCTTTCAGGCTGGACCCTCTTCGAGCCCGCGAATAACTAGGTCCCGCGGGTCGGGACAGAAAAGTAAAAAGTTATTTAAAAACAAAATAATTTGCCCAAGGACATAGAACCAGTGGGGAATAGACAATATTTGAGTTTAGATCAACCGATTTCAAGTTCTCTTGACTATACCACAATTTTTATTCAAATGTTCTTTAAATTAAAAGGAATTCAAAAAAATCACCCCTTAACAAATAAAGAGAATCTATGTTTTCGTCCCATTTGAAGGTAGAAGAATCTTTGGCTGGATTCACTTTTCCTGCCCTAAAGAACACAGCATGCAGTCAGCAGCAACCTTAGAGCCCAAATCTGCATTTGGCTGGCTCTGGGAATCTATAGTAGGTGTGAAATTAAAATGTCTAAGCTTTCATTTTCTGAGTGGATTAAATAAAACGATGTAAATGATTTAATCCATTTGTGAAATGAATCAGAATAGTTTACCAAATCTGAGTAGCCCAGAGTACAAAAACAGTGGTCTCAAGGGAGCTAATTTTACCCTATTTATCCAGAGCCAGTGCTCTCATGGCCCTGCAAAGAACTGTCAATAATGCCAAAAGACCATCTACAGCCAGGCCACACTGAACGTGCCCGATCTTGTCTGATCTCGGAAGCTAAGCAGGGTCAGACTTTGTTAGTACTTGGATAGGAGACCACCTAGGAAGACCAGGTGCTGTAGGCATTAAAAAAAAGACAAAGAAAGAAAAGAAAGAGAGAAAGAGAGAGAGGGAGGGAAAGAAAGGAAAGGAAAGGAAAGGAAAAGGAAAGAAGGAAGGAAGGGAAGGGAAGGGAAGGGAAGGGAAGGGAAGTTAGGGAAGGGAAGTTAGGGAAGGGAAGGGAAGGGAAGTTAGGGAAGGGAAGTTAGGGAAGGGAAGGGAAGGGAAGTTAGGGAAGGGAAGTTAGGGAAGGGAAGGGAAGGGAAGGGAAGGGGAGGGAAGAAAAGGGAAAGGAGGAAGGAAGGAAGGAAGGAAGGAAGGAAGGAAGGAAGGAAGGAAGGAAGGAAGGAAGGAAGAAATAAAGAAAGAAAGAAAGAAAGAAAGAAAGAAAGAAAGAAAGAAAGAAAGAAAGAAAGAAAGAAAGAAAGAAAGAAAAAGCAAGCCAGCCAGCCAGCCAAAAGACCAACAGTTACATTCCCACGTACGGCCTGCATACCATCTGTAAGCTGAACTTGCCTGAAAAGAGTTGTGGGTTTTTTGGTTTGCTTGTGCGGGGGTTCAGAACAAGCTACCCCAAGATGTGCCTCACTGGTATGCAGACTATTCTGAGCTAAAGGCAATTTTGGCTTCAGGCTCAAAAGAAATTTCAGCCCCTCCTTCCTTTAACTACCTAGAAGAACTTGAATTAGGGGCCTTGCCATATAAACTATTATCATAGATAACCTTCTGATCTATCTATAAGGCAGGGCAAACTTCTTTTTACTAATCCGCTGCTCTTCTTGTCCTCCTGCAAAGACCCTTTGAAACCTCCAAGGTGCATCACCTCATTCCTAGCTCAGGATATCTTATACACCTCTACCCGCTTTCTATCTCTGAACCTCTACTGCTTGTGGGGTCTATGTATGTGAAGTTCCCATACATATGTGTGTATTAAATTTGGTTACTTTCTCTTGCTAATCTGTCTCCTGTCTATTTGATTATTAGACCAGCCAGAAAAACCCTAAGGGTAGAGAAAAGTTTGCTCCTCCCCCACAGTTGTTTGTTTTGTAAGGTGTAAAGGAGGGGTGGAAGGCAGGAGAGATAGATTCCCAGCAGGGGATTGTATGAACAAGGCACTAGAAGCCTGGCAGCAAGAAGACCCCGAAAAAGGAGGCAAAGAACAGGTTGGCATATTTTCCTCTCTCAAGAGAGGCTGCAGAGTTGAGTGTCTTCATGTCATGCAAAGCCACAGCCAAACACCATCTGGAACAAAGGATTCTCGGTCCCGCCAACGTGTCCATCACTAGCAGGCCTAGCAGCAGCAGCAACCTGAAGCCAATTTAGGATGGCTTTTCCTAGTTAAAATGAGAAATGGAATTAAAGTATCTCAACCAAAATCTGGGGAAATCTGGAAGATATGGGAGTTATTGAAGTCAGCCCTGAAAACAGGAGTTGGAGTGATGTTTTTCTCTCTCCCTAGGCCACTTTCCTCACACCCAAGACTTACTCCCCTACCTATCAAGCCCAAATCCAGTATCTAGACATCAAGAACATCCATCAGCTCATTTTTTCCCTCTCTTACCCTACTTGCTCACTTGCTCACTCACACTCCCACACATGCTCGTGCTCTCTCTCTCTCTCTCTCTCAAAACATCAATTCTTCATTTAAGCTGAATATCTATTTGCTGTCCTTCCCCTCACTCATTCAAGAACCTATTTTGTAAAAAGCAGGTACATAATCCAGAAAACAAAATGACATTGATGAGAATACTGACAACAGGAGGAGGAGCCACATTTAGCCAATTTCCATACTGGGTTTAATGTTCCAGCAAGGCAACCAGAGAAGATGTCTAGGAGGAAGTATGCAGCATCTACTTGGTCTGGACACACCTCTTCCCTAGTAATAAATGACTACCTTCCTCAAAAACTCAATCTCCATAGAGGCACTCCCTGCTTTACCCACCTCCCCATCAAGACCACTCCTTCATGCAGCAGCTCTGCGGGAACTCCATTCTGTGGTATTTCTTTGTAGACTGCTGTTAAATGTTCAAAACTTCACATGCATGTCACCCCTCTCTTGCTTTACAGACTACAAACTCCTTGAAGAACAAGGAGTCTTCCGTTGATGACGTAATCCTTTTGAAGCCTTTTAGAACTCACAGCATGTGGTGAGCACTCAAAATGTATTGTTAATACAATGCCTGAGGGGATTGAGAAACTTGATACAGACACATCTCTGAATAATAGAGAGAGCACAATGACTATATTGGGGAATGGGAAGTAATTCTTCTCCTTCTTTGGCAATACTTGTCAGGAGGTTTGAGTTTCAATAATAAATGATTTCCTTCAAAGGAGGTGAAAACAAAGACAAGATGAGGGTTGTAAAGTCACATACAAAATACCTAATGGATGGGAACAAAAAGCAAATGCTCATGACTGCAAACCTTGCTCAACTTTTTTTGTGGTCAGTACTCAAATGCTAACATTATCTCATTGCTCCAATACTTAAAAATCTTGAGACTAAACCATGAGTAAGTATACAGAATAACCTGAAATTAAATCCTCCTGTGAATGTGCAGAGTACAAAGGAGTTTCATCTGTTTGGTTTACTTAATCTTTTTCTTTTATGTACAATTTTAGAAATGAAAGAAAAGGTTCAATGGCCCTGGTATGACAAATCTCTTCTGGCAAAATTAAATTCAAAAGAAATGGCAAAGAGAATGACATATTTTCACAGGAAAAGTTTGCCCTGAAGAAAGGCCTCTCCAGATTTGCCTCTCAAAACAATTTTAGAACTAAGCATTAGCTTTAATCCAGCACTGTGTTAAGACCAAGAAAAGATAGGTAAACAAAGCTGATTCCTGTCATGCAAAGCTGTTTTCCAGTATTTCTCACTCATAGAAAGGGTGGCCAGACTTTTTCTCTAAAGGTCCATATAGTGAATATTTTTTAGGCTACTACAACCTCTCCTGCAACTTCTCAACTCTGCCAGTGTTAGCTAGCTAGTCAGACATGAGTGACAAAGGGAACAAAGGAAAAGGGACCCCAGCCCAGAGAACGACCAAAGAACACCCCAACAGTAGGAGCATTCTGGGTAAGCACGTGCACGCTAGGCTAAGAGTTAGATAGCAATCCCCAAGTGTCAATCAAAATGACTTCGCTTGCTAATCATCTATGAATGCCTTTGGAACCAACCATCACGGCCCAAATATAATGCAGACATTCTCCCTGCTGGGCCCTTTGGGCCTTCTTGCTATTATTACAGAACTCTGTTACAGCTCTCATCACTGAAACCATGTGCCTTCTTGGGACATGCTTGGTCTTTATGAAATATACCTTTAAAAATTTTTTTTAAAATCTCACTGACCTGTGATTCTTCACTGCGTCCATAAGGAAGAACTGAGGAAAAATGCTAACTACACTTCTGCGTTGCGAACCCTCTCCCCTCCCCCGCCGCTGCCCTCACTGTTAGGGCAACACCAAACTGTGATTGGCCCCAGCGGTAACACCAGTACAGTATGAAAGCAGCCACAGACAACATATAAACAAATAAGCACAGCTTTGCTGCAATAAAATCCTACTTACACTGAAATGTAAATTTCATATAATTTTCCTGTTATGTATTATTATTTCTATTTCATTTTGTTTTTGTTTCAACCTTTAAAAAAGATGTAAAAAACATTCTTAGCTCACAGCTCATACAAAAACAGGTAATGGACTATATTCGACCCAATTAAAATTGGCCATAGTTTGCCAAACCCCCCCCCCACCCCGTTTTTCATCAAAGGCAAGGTTGCAACAAAAAGTCAAAATTAGCTTAGAAACTGTCATCTTGTTTCTGAAAGCAGAAGACTATTGGAGAAGGAAAGAAGAAAGGAACAGAAGTTGAATAAAATAGGAAGAAGGGATGCTCATGAGATAATGAGAAAACTGCAGCTTAAAGCAAGAGAAGAAAAGCAAAAGAGGTGAATGCTTGAGGGGGACGATGTGTTTAAAAAAGAAGCAGGGGGCCAAGGTTCTTGGGCCTTTATAGAAAATAAGAGGACAAGCCCAGGGCTAGGTTGTAGATTAAACCGTAAGGAGGCTGAACATTATAAAAATGCAGATTCATGGTGGAGCCGAGACTTCTTAAGAAGCAAAGCTATTCTGTACACAAAATTATTCTCTTAGCAGGCAGTTCTGGTGTCAGAAGTCTATTGGGGCACATGCCTCTTGAAGAGGGTGATTTTCATTTTGCTTTTGTTTTGTGCAGTGTCCCTGGGACTATCAGTTCAAAGAGGCCAATCTCGAAAGCCTCATATCTTTAGTCTTAGAATTTCCCTCATCTTTAAAGTTATTTGGCCCTAGGCAGAGCTGGGCCTCAAGGCCTCTGACTCCTATACCTAACCTGTACCTCCACAACTGGAATTTTCAGCAATAATGAAGGTAAGAAATACCTTCCCATGTAAGATTTCACTATTACAACAGTTACTAATAATGCTGTTAAAATGGATTAGTAACCAGACAGACAGATTAGAAACTGTCTCACACAGTGACCAAAACAAACTCCATTTTATGTTTGAATGGCTAATGGCTAGCATTCAGCAAACACTAAACAGCAACCACTAAAAAATGCAAAAAAATCACTTTCATGGAGGGTCAAGCACTAAAAAGTTATTAACTGCTAGATATCTAGGAAAAACGGGAAATATGATAAAGTTATAAAAAATAGTAATAATAATATTATGAGCTGAATTGTGTCACCCCAAAATTCATATGTTGGAGCCCTAACACCCAGTACCTTGGAATATGACTATATTTGAAGATAGCGTCTTTAAAGAAGTAAAATAAAATGAGACCATGAGGGTAGCCCTAATCCAATCTCACTGGTATCCTTATTAAAAGGAGAGTAGGACATATGGAGAGATACTAGGGACACATCCATATGCAGAAGGATGACCATGTGAAAAGGCAGCAGGAGGGTGGCCATCTGCAAGCCAAGGAGGCCCCAAAAGAAACCAAGTGTACTGACACTTTGATCTTGGACTTTCAACTTCCAGAACTGTGAAAAAATACATTGCATGATTTAAGCCACCTAGTCTTATTTTATTATTCCATTATATCTTATTATAGCAACCCTAGCAAACAAACACAAATAAATAAGGCGCTTAGAGATTAAGAAAAATGTGGGGGGAGCAAATAAGACCACCACAGTTTCATTCATTCAACCGACATTAACTGGCCCCACCAGGTATCTGACGATGTGCTAGGTTCTGAGTATATAAGGATAAAAGTTAAGTTCTTGCCCTCAATGAACTCATAGTGCACGTGAGGATAAAATTCAACCATAGTATGAATGTGCCATAATGGAAATATGCCCTTGGTGCTTTGGAAACACAGGAGTTTCTCAGCCAGCCATGATGGGTCACACAAAGCTTCAAGAAAGAGGCAATGTTTGGCCTAAGTGCTTAAAAAGAAAGTTCCTTCTGATTATTTGAGTAGGAGAATATATCAGAATATATATTATTAGAGCTGGAGAAAATCAACTGAGGAGGAGGAGGTTTGATGTGAGGGATGAGGTGTTATGTTTTGGCCACAATGAGTTAAGGTACAAAAGACCAAAGTGACCCTACCTAGTTGGGACAGAAATAGAAATATAGAGCAGTTAGCAATGAGATGGTCACCAAGCCATGATTTCATCATTGTCTCCCTAAAAAGGCTTTTGGGACACTTTTCCTCAATTGCATCTCCTCCCATAAAATTTTAAAACCTGAACATATCTGTTTATATACTGGCACAAAGAAAAATGGTGCCAGTGAAGATAAGAAGGATTTAACACAACTCTCAAGAGAAGACAAGCATTTAAAAGGTAAGCGGACTAAAAAGCTGAGAAATAGTAGATGGAAAGGCAGGAAGAAAAACATAACCAAGAAAGGAGGCAACACCAAGAATGCAAGAGACAATGGCCCCAATGACAGATGCTGGGAAGACAGCAAGTGGCGATTTGAAAAAGGTCCACGGACTTAACCAAAGGTAACTGACAACCTCCGCAAAAACAGCTGCAAAGGGCAGAAATCACAAGATCAAAGCTTGAGGAGTGAATCACTGTGTTTTGATGGAAGGACAGTCACGAAATCCCAAGGAAATAAAAGTTGCCTGAGTCATCTTTGGGATTAAAAAAAGGGAAAGAGTCAGGAGACATGGCTGTAGTTAAAACAAAATCAGAGGGCATGGGGGGAGGCTCTCCTCTATCCTTCCAATCCTATGGGAGCTGCCTGAACACAGAGAGAAAAGGGAAGAAGTGAGGCAAGGGAGAAAAATGGCAATTATTGACTAACTGATGTTAAAAACACTATCTGTATTTACACAGCATTTTATGTTGTAATAGATTTATTAATCTACCATCTCATTTAACCTTAACAACTATACCTTATTGATGAGTAAGAGGCGGGTCTGTTTTGTACATGAAGGAATTAAAATTTAGAGGAGAAAAATCCAAAATTATCTGAGGTCACATAGCCAATAAAGGTAGAAGCAGGACTCCATCCTGAGCCTACACTATCTCCAAATGCTTACTCAGCATTTTCACAGAAGGAAATGCCGTGTGACTCTGGGCTGGGTCTCGGCTTCCTCATCTGGAAAATGAGAACGATGATAATATCTACTTCATACTACTGATAAATGTAAGCACTTAAAAGGGCTGGCTCACAATAGTGCTCAATAAATGTGAGTCATTATTAGCTTAAATTCTATGAGCATAACCTACTCACCAACCAGACGCCCTATGTATCCTGTCTTGGTGAATCTGAATAGCTGCCTATACTAGAAATCTGGGCATTACCCCAGAATCCTCCTTCTCCCTCAGCCCAGAGCTCAATCAGGCAATGAGTCCTTTTAATCCTGTGCTTTTCGCCCTTATTTTCATGATTGTCTCCCTAAAAAGGCTTTTTGAACATTTTCCCTAATTGCACCCCTCCCTCATAAAATTTTAAAACCAGAACATATCTGTTTATATACTGAAGCCCTTTGGGAGGCCACGAACTATTTTAATAGCTAAGATTTTTTATACCACCCCCGGAGAACCAATTTTTGCCCGCATGAGGCCACACATACTAATCCTTCCTCCAAAATATTTCAGTCCTGTTCCCCTTTTCTCTATTCTCAGTACCTTGTCCTCACAATGTTTCATCTGGATTACTCCAACAACTTCCTAATTTGTCTCCTTGCCCTATTTTGGCCAGTTCCCCATCCATATGTCACCAAAGTGAGCTCTCCAAATACAAGCCTGTTCACAGCAATCCCTTTCTCAAAATTTGTCAGTTGTGTTCCATTGTCTACTGGACCTTTACATGGCATTCAAGGCCCCCACTGAGCAGTCCTGGGCCTGAACCCTCAGCCTTAGGTGCTACCACCCCATCCCACTCCATCAGGTTGCCTCGCCTAAAGTAAATAAGTAAATAAATAAAATAAAGCTTTCCCCATTACTGTCTTACCACAGGCCAAGTGGAATCCTCACTGTTCCTTTCTCCTATCTCTGTCACACTCTTCAGTTATATCGAATGATAATAAAGACAACAACTAACATGCAGTGAATGTTTAATATATACCAGGCTCTGTCATAAGTGCTTCACACATATCATCTCATTTATCTGGAGGGCAGGAATTACGCCTATTAATTTCTGTACCTGCTTTACTCCTAGCACATAGTAGACACTCAATAAATGCTTGTAGGAATCAAAGTTTTGGAGTTTCTCACACTACACTCTTTCTACTGACTTATCCAGCACCTCCTGCATCTTACAATGGTATATGGTGCTTACATTGGTAACAAGAAGTGAGGTGGATGAGATATGATTATTCCACTAAAAGTGTCAATATTTTCTCTGAAACACACTCTTAAGTAAAAAAAAAAAAAATCATTAGGAATGCCTTTAAACATGCAAGAGGGGGGAAAAATCTAATCTACTATCCAGCACTCTTATATATTTACAAATATAATCTATATGAAGAGTATAAATTTATTTTAACATGATAATCACTTATAATCTAAAAACAATAAAGAGAAAAGATTTAGAATTATATTTAAAACTACATAAATAGGAGACACTGAAAAATTCAGGTTATATAATAATCTAGGGAAACATTTTGAAATAGAACACTCACAGAAAGGTAAACAGAAAAATAAAAACAGCAGAGTGAAAAATACTCATAGTTCCTCAAGAGTCATTTGGAGAAGGTCATTTAAGTCCAAAGCTCCCTAACCCCAACCTCTGCTAACAAAAATAGCATATTAGCCTTGGTAAAAATTTAAAAAGACTACTTCAAGTTGATCCAGAAAGGTTTACTCTCGGAAGAAAAAAATATATTTTACACATATACATGTAATCTTCTAAATTTTATTCTTTATTTGGCATCACAAGAAATTCTGGATTTAAGTGTTAGCATAGAATAAAAAACTTTCTGAAAATGATGGGAGTTTGGAAAAGAAAGAGCTTCTAAAACAGAAGTTCCTATGGTAAAAACTCAAATATTACATTTCACTATTCATTATAAACCATGATTATCTGTGAGCAATAAAATTTTTAATGATTTCCATTTTCTCAATAACCTTCCTAGAATCTTTTAATATGTGTTACTATTATATTCAGGGAAAAAAAAAGCTATTTCAACTTTAGAAAAACTTATTTTTGTTAAACTAATAACAAACATTTGTAATTAATTTACAAGTCATTTTCATGTATGGCAGCTAATTTCCCATTTATGATAACAAAAATATATTTTTTTAAACTGGTACATCTTATAAGTGCTGTAAGTCCCCAAAATGATTTGACACACCTCCCAAAGAAATGTGAAATCTCAATCTTCTCTCTTTGAACCTGGGCCTTGGGACAGCTTAACCAAAGACTACAGCACAAGTTAACACTATACCAGTGCCCCAACCCAGACCTTGAGAAACTGGCATCTCCACTCTCTGCCTCTTGAAACTCAACCACCATCCTGTGAAGAAACCCCAGCAGCCTGCAGAAAGGCCTAGGTGGAGAGGAAGCAACAAGCAGAACCAATTCTGAGTGACCTGCCTGAGAAATGGATCCTCCGGCTCCTGATAAGCCACCCCAACTGAAACCAGGTAGAATAGAAATGAGCTGTCTCTTTTGAGCTCTGCCCAAATTGCACATTCATGAGCAAAATAAATGACTGATATGTTAAGCCACTAAGTCTTGAAGTAGCTTATTAAACAACAAAAGATAACCAGAATATCATATTATGTTTTATTTGCCTCTACCTCTCCTCAATTACAATTTAAACTCTTGAGGGTATGACTGTTTTTATGTTCTTCTGTATAGTCATTCATTCATTCAATAAACATGTGAAAACTAACGTGTACCTAGCACTATGCTAGCTATGCTCCACAGGTACAGAGATAGAAAACAGTCTCTGCCGTAGAGAAGATTACAATCTAGCTGCTGAGACAAACAAAAAATAGACAATGACAACCATAATCTCAGAGCCTTAGCAAAATAGCCAGCAATGGTAAATAATGTTGGCTAAATTAATGAAAAAACAAATGAGGTTTTCAGAACTACTATGAGAATTATGTACTATCATGATGAGATAGATAAGGTGTACGAATTAGCAAAGTATTACTTCTCAGCTCTAACTTCAACTTCTTTCCCCTACTTTGTGATACTGGGGCTGACCCTGTAAACATTTCTCTTTTGCCAGATGATTCAGTGTTAGTTTCATCAATAGATGGACACTGCAAGGCAAGAGCAGACGAAGGGGCTTTTCATTTTGGTTTGGGATGCTTTATCCCCTCTAAAATGGATAGCTGCAGCCAGTGGCATCAGGGAAACCCAAAGGTGCTTACTCTCCAGGGAATTTCTCTGATGCTCAGCAGATTGATTTCTAAAGATCAGCTCTAGTCCACCTACATTCTCTACCAAGTTTCTCAGCCCAGCAGGCTGCAGTTACAGATGACTCTAGACTATACCCTCTGGCAAGATTACTGGCATTAGCAGGCTGCATATTCATGTGGTAGCAACTTCATTTCCAATGAGGTCTTGGAGTGGGGAGGGACTCTTGCAAGCTCTTAGTGCCTCCATCCTGTACTCTCCTTCAGCCCTAGAAAAAAGTACCTTCTTCCATTTGCTATTTCTATATTCCTTAGAGAACTCTCTTATCTATCCCTTTAGTAGTTAACCACAGTTAACTTTTTGCTAGTTAATAATTCTTTATGTTCAATTTTTCTTGTTCAAATTACTGTGTGGTTTTGTCTCCTGCATGGATCCTGACTGGCACATGAAGGAATAAAAGGACCCAAACAAATACAACAAGCCTGAAAAAGCACATTTTCCCATAGCACCATTAAATGACTGATTCAGAATAAAAAGAAATTAAAAAGAAAGAGATAAATTTAATCTCCATTTGGTAAACTGTTAAAATACACCCACACATGCGCACGTGCGCTAGCTAACTATGAGCCAAGGCAAGGAAGAGTCAGAAAATAAAGAGGCTATAACCAAGCAGCTGATGTGAGTCCAATCAGAACCAAGAACTGGTACTAGGGATAGGATAGTCTAGTGATTAACAGCATGGAATAGAGGACCAGACTGTCTGTTCAAATCTCAGCTCTGTTACTACCCAAGTTGTGTCGCCTTGGGCAATTCATAAAATGCAAAAGACCTACCTCAAAGGCCTATAAATATAAAGTGAGTTTATATAAAGCCTTAAGGCCAGAATCCAATCCAAATTCTCTTTCTAACCTCCTCTCTACTTTAACATTCTCGATCCATTTTATTCCCAATATTGTCTGATTTTGAAAGGGTTTGTGAAGACCTATCTTGCTCCAAAAACTGCTCTCCCATACTTTACCTACCACCTCTGACCTTTGACCTGGGCCCTGCTGTATTAAGATGCAGATCGCTATCCTTCTTTAAAGGACTATCATTTCATTACAGGCCCGCAAGTGTGGAACCTGTTCAATATAAAAAGAATGGGAGTGATAGAGTATAGCGGACATCTCTTAATCAGCTTTCACCTCTTCCTTTGGGAACTCTCCCTTCCCCACTCCAGGAGACTCTGGTGTTTTAGGGGAAGGGCCCATGACTCAATATAGACTCGTAAGACTTAATCGTGAGAGAAGGCAAAGTGGAGGAACTCAGCTGAGATGGTCACCAATGGTCAGAGAGCCCCAGAGTTGCCTCATTCCTGCCCTTACTGAGCCCTGAAATTTCAGGAATTCCTTCAAAGTTGTGAACTACTGAGTACCTATTAGAGAAATTCCTGTTTTTGCTTATGTTTGCAATAAGTCTACTGCTTGAACCTAAGAGCTCACAGACATGCTGGTAGGCTGACTTACATTCCTTAGTTTTCATATCTGGAAAGTGGGGGTCTTTGAGGTTCCTCCGAGCTATAATCTTCTACAGTTCTAACAACAGGACAAGCCTCAGCGGATGTGCTCTGCTCACTCTGGAATTCTCCATAAAAACTTCCCAATTACCACTCAGCACCCATATACCTTATGTACAAATGGTGGAACTGACAGATGTTTTTAAAGTCTTATATTTAGGTTATAAAGCCGCAAGCCTCTCATTTGCCACTTACTACATCTCAGCAGTATTATTTTGGTAACAGCGTCACCAAGCCCTCTGCTATGGTGCTGAGCACAAATAGAACATGAACATTTCCAGGAATTGTCAACTTGGCACTTCTTATAAGGAGTTAAGATTTCTTTTATAACATTAACAAAAATAAAGCCTAGGACTAAAACCAGCCCCAAACTTCTTCTAGAGGTTATATTTCCTTCTCAATTAAAATTTACTGTTTGGAAAAGTACAATGTATTCTTTTTTCTCTCTGGGGGAGAAGTCCTCCAAAGAATCATATACTTGTACTCCTTACTGCTCAAACTGAGAAACAAGTATAAACACAGCTGCCTATTAAAATTAAGTAAAGGCAAACATTCCTGCACATAGCTACGACAGCAGCCGGCAAGTCTGAACTGTACCCATAAAAAGAAAGCTACCTTGCTTAGTATATGGTTAAACTCTGAGGCTGTGCCACCAGAAAAGCTAGTTATTAGAACTGATGGCTTTCGATAACATGATTTAAGAGCTGCAAAAGCAGGACCTGATTCCAGTATCAGGAGAGCCAACACACTGACCATCTCCTGATCACAGCCAAGATTTAGTCTTTTTTCATTTTCAAGGCAGCAAGTTGGGACAGGAGCAGCCCAGGCACTCTGCTCCTTGACCCCATATGGCCTCACATTAAACCTTACCCACTAAAAAAAACAAAAGGGTAAAGTGAGAGTAAGATGAAGGAGAGAGAAATACCAACTAGGAACTAGTCTTCCAACAATAGTCAGGAAAGAGAAAGACAAAAAAACCCCTAGTGCCATGTGTCTGGGCAAAAGTGGAATAAGAGGAGGGATGAAGAATGGGGGCTGGCAGTGATGGGCTCTGGCGCAGCCCATTGATCAGAATTAGGAAGGAGAGGAAAGCAAATTTTGGGAATGTCCTTTTATAGGCTATGAATTAGCAGGCTTTGAAGTCTAAGTTCCTGGATTCCAAATTTGGCTCTACCATGTTGTATGACCTTGAGCAAGTGACTTACTATCTCTGTGACTCCACTTTCTCAACTGTACAATAAAGGTAATAACACCACCGGCCTCATCAAGTCCCTCTCAGGGTTACATGACTTATTAAATGCCAAGGACTTAGAACAGTGTCTGGCCCAGAGTAAGCCCCCAATAAATACTGATTATACTTTACTGATGATATTTAAGTTTCTTTGTGAGAAAAGACTAAAGTTCATTTTTAATTACAAACAAAACTAGGGGCAGAGAGACAGACTGCCTGCCCAATCCAGACAGGCAAAGCCAGTCCTAGTCTTCCTGACTGGCCATTTGTTTCACTCCTCCTAGCCACCCTCAAGCCATCTTCAGCTCACTTTGTATCTAAGAATAGCATCCAACTCATTCTCCATTGGCAGGTTCTGTCACCATTTGGGCATAGCTTGATCTACAGAGCATAAAAATTTGTGGATGGTTTATGATTACCAAACAATGTGAAAGAGACAATGAAAATAATCCCCTAAATCCAAATTTTCCAGCAAATTCAATACCCTCCGATCGATTTTATTCTATGAACATATAGCCTAAGTATTCCCATAGAATTCTAATGGATTTTAAGGTTATAGAGTCACATCTGCATGAGGTCTAAGATTCTAGAACATTCTTAAGCAACAATGTTCAAGACATTCAGAGAATTAAAAACATGATTATAGATTTAAAACAAAACTATATATCCTTCTATATCTGCATTCCTACCATGCTTCTACCCTTCCCCCACTCCTCCTGCCCTGTAAAACAAGTACACTGCTTTGAGAGGCCCATACTTGAGGAACAATTAAATGAAAAAGAAACCCATGTGCACAATCAGCTGGCCAGACCTCAAGGTCCTCAAACCTGGGTACCCTTTCACATAACTTAAAAGACACTTGTGCATGTGCATGGGTGTGCGTGCATGTGCATACATGGGTGTGTGTGTAACACAGTCAAGACCTCACCTCCACATCTTTTGGCATGTACTGGCCTGGGTGAAGCCTGGGAATCATAAGTTTTGAGATATATATATATATATATATATATATATATATATATATATACACACATACATATACACACACACACATATATATATATATATGTGTGTGTGTGTGTGTGTGTGTGTGTGTGTGTGTGTATATATATATACACACACACACACACATACATACACATACATACACACACACACACACACACATATATATATGAGTGTATACACACACATACACGTGTGTGTATGTGTGTGTATAAACTTTTTCATTTCTTTATTTCTTAAATTTAGAAGAGACATTTGTACAATCCATGAAGTGGTCACCCCGATGACCATAGCACCCATCTTGTACTACATATAACCATTACAGTAATATTGACTATATACCCTATTCTATACTCTAGATCCCCATGAGTGTTTTCTAAGTACTAATTTGTACTTCTTCATCTTTTCACCCTTTTCACACAGCCCCCCAACCACCCTTCCATCTGGCAAACATCAGCTTGCTTTCTGTGCCTGTGAGTCTGTTTTCATTTAGTTTGTTCATTTCTTTTGTTTCTCAGATTCTGCAAATAACTGAAATCATCTTCCTTTGTTTTATTTCACTCAGCATAATACCCAATATGTCCATCCATGTCATTGCAAATGGTAAGATTTCATTTTTTATGATTGAATAAGATTCCATTTTATATATGTACCAGAACTTCTTTATCCGATTGTCTCTTGATAGGTACTTAGGTTGCTTTCATGTATTGGCTATTGCAAACACCACTGCTGTGAATATAGGGGTACATAGATCTTTATGAACTATGTGGGTTTTCTTTGGATAAATACCCAGAGTTGAAATTGCTGGGTCAAAAGGCAGCTGTACTTTTAATTTTCTGAGGAACCTCCAAGCTGTTTTCCATAATGGCTGTACTAATTTGCAATCCCACCAACAGTGTACAAGAGTTTCCTTTTCTCCACATCCTCACCAACATGTGTTGCTTTATTGATTTATTGGTGATAGCCAATCTGACAGGTGTGAGGGTGATGTCTCATCGTGGTTTGAATTTACATTTCTCTGATGATGAGTGACCTTGAGCATCTTTTCCTATGTCTATTGGCTATCTGTATGTCCTCTTTGGAGAAATACCTACTCAGGTCTTCTGCCTATTATTTAGTTGTTATTTGTTTTTTGTTGTTGTTGTTGCTGAGTTGTTTACAAAGTTCTTTATAAATTAGTTGTTTATGAGCTATTTATAAATTTTAGATAGGAAGCAGTAGTTCTTTAAAAGCCATACTTGAAGCTAAATCAACCTTGATGGTCAATAAGGTGACTGATGTAGTTAAGTGACCCATACAGCCACAGGAAGATAAAATGTCACAGTAAAAATTCCTAAAAGAAAGTAACAATAAACTCAGTGAAATGGACCCATCCCTGCTGGAAAGAGACCTGTCACATGGTTTGCTGTTCCTAAAAAGAGCTGCAATTAGATACATTATAATATGCATTATTTCATTAGTCTCATAAATACTAGATAAAATTCTTCTGCTCTTCCTTTATGTTAGCCTTTCAGGAGAGGGGGGAATGCAGTACTGAACTATCACAATTTCCTTTTAAATTATTAAAATTAGCATTCACAAAAATGAAATATTTTAGTAAAATCTCTTCCCAAAATACCTTTCTAAAGCCCTTGAAAATTTTCTTAAAATAAAAAAAAAAAATAGTACAATTTTTTAAAAGCTAATTTCAACTATTAACATTACAGCATAATACAATCCCATTTCAAACCCAAAGCCAAGATTGCAGAGCAGAAAAAATCCTAAATCAAGAGTTGGGAGGCCTGAATTCCAGCCCTGGCCAAAAATTACATTAATTAGCTATATGATCATGGGTTAATTTAATCTACCTAAAACTCGGTTTTCTCAGGAATAAACAGATGGTCTATAAATCTCTCCCAGTCTAAAAGTCTGGAACACAAAGATATGCCTCATCTCGTTGACTTTGTTACATTAGCAAATTAATGTGTTTACAATTTAGACAACTAAAATTAAATCATTCTGGCAACTTTAATAAATTTAACCAGTTCCCAGCCATCGTGCATAAACTGAATGATGAAATCAGTAAAGTAACTTGAATACGGCACTATTTTCTATCTGAACAAGAACTGAAGCCTTCCTTCCTCAACTCTGCCAGCTGGGCAATTGTTCCTACCCCAAACCCCTTCACTCTCTTGAAATGAGAAAATACATAAAAAGCATCTTCACATTTTTTGCCATATCCTCATACCATTATTATTTTTGTAGTATTTTTCTTTATGTTGACTCATTTTAACTTAAATGACAGCTATGTGTTTTTAAAGGAACTTCATAAATAGAAAAGTTTTATTTGCCATTAATGGAAAGAAATTTTTAAACTTACATAAGAAAAAAATAAAGCAAAACAACTAAATTCTCGCTAAATACTATTTTCCACAGAAGGTTTTAAGCCTATGGACCTTTTTATATCTGTTAAAAAGAAAAACTGGCAAGTATCAAGCAAGATATTTCAGAAATATGTGTACCAAATGGGGGTTTTCACCTGGATGTTATCAGGATTGAAAAAGAAAAAGAAAATAGCTCTCTCGCCATGTGATTTAATCCTGTCCATAAATCACCTAAAATCATTTTAAGAACTCCTCAAAATAATGGCTGTGCACACACCTCATGTTGAGGGAGGCGCAACAACAAATGGTTCCAACTGCACCTATGTTGACATGCACTGCGATTCATCTGTCCATGAGTAAGGCTCTTATCCCTGATGGACCCGGGCTCTCACCACACTGTCACCTGGGCTTCCCAGTATCTGAAAGATTCTTCCTCCTTGTATCTACTCTGTCACAGAATCCAGGTCTCTGCCGAGTACCCCCTCATCAAAAAGGCTTTCTCTGACCACCTCACCACACACAATTTTTCTTCATGGCACTATCACCATATGCAGTCACATACCACTTAACAACATGGATACATTCTGAGAAATACGTTGTTAGGCAATTTTGTTGTTGTGCAAACAAATCTAGATGGCATAGCCTACTACACACCTAGGCTATATGGGATAGCCTATTGCTCCAAGGCTACAAGCCTGTACAGCATGTTCCTGTACAACACGAGATTAAATCAAGCACAAGAGAAAAATGATGCAATCAAAAGATGCAGTAAATACGAGATATATGAGGCTGTTGCCAGTGTAATATGGCATGCAGTTTAACAGCAAACTTTCATTTTCTATAAGTAGAAAAAGTACACTCTAAAAGAACAATAAAAAGTGTAGTAAATACATAAAGCAGTAACATAATCATTTATTATCATTTTATGTGCTGTATTATATTTTTATATGACTGGTAGCACAGTGGTTTTGTTTCTACCAGCATCACCACGAAAAACTGAATAATGATGTATTGTGCTATGACATTATGAGAGCTATGACATCACGAGGTAACAGAAATTTTTCAGCTCCATTATAAGCTTATGGGACCACAGTGGTATGTGCAGCCTGCTGTTAACCAAAAGGTTGTGAGGCAACACGGTTGTATTATTTATTCATGTGTCTGTTGTCTGTCCCATCAGACTAGAATATAGAGAGCTCCTAAGAGTAGGGGCTTTGTTTACTATAATATCCCTAGCACCTAACGTCTGGCACATGGTCAACACGTAATATTTGTTGAATGAACAAATGAACTCCTCTCAGCTGATCTGGAGGTCCTTCGTACATCTTTATTACCTAGGGCCTGGCATTTAGTTGGTCCTCAGGAAGTACATAATCATGCTAGGGATACACAGAAATCTGGTCTCTCTAGACTCTGCCTTTGTCAAGGAAGGGTCTTGCTATGGATGTTCACCCTCCACTCCCTCTTAGTAGACAGGATACCATGAAGTGACCTCTATTTAGCCCCAGGGGAGGTGCCTGGATAGACCACTAGCTAGGTGAACCGAGATCAACAATAAACTTATATACAGAGTATGATCAACTCATGGTATTATTTGAAAATCCCAGGCTAGAAATCTCTCTACAATGCCTAAAATTTTGCCATTATTGCTCAGCAACTTCATATGCGTCTAAGTACCAGAGAGTATCTTGAGACAGTGGCTAATTATTGCTCAGCAACTTCATATGCGTCTAAGTACCAGAGAGTATCTTGAGACAGTGGCTAATGTGGCTCTACACAGTCAGGAAATGCCAGCTCAAAAAGGGACAGGCCAAGGCCTGGAGCTGGTGGATAAAGGGGAAATAGGCCAGCCTTGGATCCTGCTCCAGTGAGGGCAGCCCAGGAGTACAAGGCATAGGGTCCAAGGAAAGGACCAGCTCAAGTTCAGGCAAGGCTGAAGCAAATATCAGCCCCAGCACCGCCACTCCAGCAGGCTAAAGATACTAACCTTGAGGCATCTGATACTAACATTGGAGGCTTAGAGCTGAGATCCAAGATACCCTTGCCAGTGACTAAGAGAACATAAAATAGGAATTGAGCTTAGAAAGGATGGAAAGAAATAAATAACTCCCAAGCCTAAAGGAAAACTAGGTTTAAAGGCAGGGTTGCCAGGCTGACCGTTAAATGAGAATCATGGCAGAGACCCAGTCCCACAGCCAGGGCTAACACTGTGGAACAGGAAGTCCTGGGGCCCAGGAATCACTCCTGCCATGACTTAGGCTACATCCGACCAGCTGGTGAGACGGACTGCCTATAAACCTCCTTTCCAGATCCAGATTAGCTCAAGCACTGGAGTAAGCCTGTCAGTGCAGACAGGGCCCATAAGGAGTGGGAAGGCAGATGGGCAGGCACACACTGCCTGCACCCAAATTCAGCACTATTATTATCTCCTAAAAATGATCTGACAGGAGCCCGAGAGGGTTTCAGCTGATTTAGTGTCTACTATGTGACCTTGGCCAGTAAGGGACACACTGTCAAGTGTTTCTTCCATGGTACCAAGCTGGATTAAGTTATTTTTTTGCCAGAATTTTTTTTTTAAAGTATAAGAACCCTTATAGGATGAGAAAAATCACAAAATCAATTCTCCATTAACACCTGAGACTTTTTAATTAAAGAGATAGAAAGTCCAATCATCTAGGCATATTCTGAAAGAATCAAAGGTTTAAATCCATTATACAAATAAAAAGAACGAAATGAGATCAATCACCAAGTAGGCCTTTGAGGTAGCTCAAAATTTTAAAGTGAAACAAGAAAACAAAACAAACAAAGAGAAAACCAAGAGTCTCTGAGAAGACCAAATCAAGAAATTTGTTTTAATAAAATGAAATCAGTTCATTTTTGGAGAAAGATCCACCTCTTGACCAAAAAGAAAGCCATTCCTCCCAAGAGGATATCATCAAATCTACAGAAATCAATTACAATCAAAATGAGTAAAAGGTCAGAAGAAGTTGATGTATATACATACATATACAAGTATCACATCTTCCTACAGTCTAGTTCTTCAATATTCAAAAATGCCTTTACAGAAATTTAAATAGATTATTTAAAAGTTTATTAAAATTATTCTACTACAACACTGAAGGAGCACTGTGATCCCTGCAAATAGGCCTCTGGGCCTATTCACATTTTTTACAGGGCCATTAAATTAAAAGCATTTCAACTGTGATACTCTTCCCAGGATTTAAAAAAAAAATTACGTTTCTAATTAAATCTCAATTTAATTTTAGAATTAAAATGCTGCCATCAAATTAATTAAACATTTAAAGGTTAATGTCTCTAATAAGATAAAGCTGTTAACTAACAACTCCTTTCAAATAATATCATTTCCTCCTTTACTTTTATATATATATATATGCATATATTATATATATATTTTTTATGAGAAGGAAAACTACAAAGTGAAGAAGGAAATGATAACCTCCACATTTAGGGTTTTTCAGTGAGAGAGAGTTTGGGGATGAGCTCGGATTGGGGAGGAGCACCCAGAGGCGCAAAGGCAATGGTAATATTTTTTTTAACTGAGTGATGGGAAAACAGGTGTTCAGTTAATATTATTCTCCATGCCTTACTTATATTTTATAATCTTACTCAAAATATTCAATAATTAACAGTAACTATTTAAAAAGCGAGTTTATATAATTTTCATTTTAGAAAGTATATAGACACATATGTAAATTGAACTCTTTAGAATATTTTTTCAGTAGCAGTGTTATTCAACAAGAAAACAACTAAGAGTATTTAATTTGTACAGTAGGCAACCTATCATTCCATTGGACCACTTTCATAGAATTAACAAAATAAAATTATTTTTCTAAACTTCAACTCTGACACACTCAATTTTTTCCCCACTCTAAACTGTTTCATTCTGCTTTCTTTTTAAAAAAATATTTTTTCCCTCAACTTCTCTGCAAATTTCACCATTTGGTTAAAAAAAAAATCTTAATTTTTCTTGTTATTTGAATGAATCTGAAGAAATGACAATGAGGTCACACCTCTATTAAAAACAACAGTACTTACTACGTATGTCACTCAAAATGATTATAAAATTAAATTAAATATTTTGGTAGTTGCCTGTTTTGTTGCTTCCAACTATGTGTTGCAAAGAGGAACCAGGTTAAATCAAATACCAGGAAAATACACTGGACACCCTATTTTTTCTTTTAGCATCTCCCCCATTCTGTTATTTATTCCACTTTCAGTAACATGGTAGAAATGTCTTAGATATTTTAATTTGGCTTTGTTCACACACCTAGAGTAATTAATTTTATAAGGATAATCCAACCTGAGAATTCCTATGGCCCTCAAAGGCCAGCTCTTTTCAATACTTCAAAAAACCTAAAATGTACATCTGTTAAGAAATAATTTGTTAAGAAATAAAAATATATTTTTTTCTTTTCCCATTGGGATTTGAGTAGGCCTTCATAAGTTGACAGGTTATCTCTGCTGATTAGATATTCAAACATATGTCATTAATGAAAATAGAAGAATTAATACATGTGGTCTGGAAAATCATTCAAAATAGGAGGTCCATGACACAAAAATAATAAAAGTGGTCTTTTATTGCTGGTATTTGCTTTCAATCAGTTATACTGGTATTTAAAAACAGCAACAACAAAGTCTGGGGACCACTGACTTGGAGTAGTTCTATCACTGCTATCAAAAACTCCAGAGAATATTGATTTCCTAACTCAGTTAAAAATGTGCAAGTCAACTTTCCTTTTTTTTTTTTATCAGTTCAGTTCTCTGCTCTTCAATCTTTGTAATATGCGTAAGTGAGCACTGTTAAAAGGGAACAAGTATTTCATATTGCATCATCCTGTGATAAGCCAGGTTAATGGCGAGAGGGCTGCTTTTACTATAGCCTCCAGCTTTGCTTAAGAACAAAATGAGAACCTCCACAAACTACTGTTTTTACAAAATTAAGTCCTCTGGGTGTCTGGACAAAACCAAATTGAAAAGGACAACTTCAAATCAATAACTTAAAAAAAAAAAAAAACTAAGCCAGCCTTGCAAACAATCCCCTTTGGCCGTGTAGGACAGTGCAGGGAACAGGTGCAAAGCACGCCTTCCTAGAGGCTGTCTCCTCCTTCACGAATCTGACCTTTTCCAGCAGGCAGCTCTGGCACCCCATGAAGCAGTTATCAGTAAGCCTAATGCCTGCTTTCCCATGTGCACTTTCCAAATGGTTCCCAATGCCAAGGGCTGAGATATAACTTGGCTCTCAAATGAGAACATGCCTCCCAAGTGACTTGCCAAGTTTCCCTGGAAGCATTTCTGAATGTGTCTGTGAGCTCCCTCCTCACCCTCTCAATCATGGTTCATCCTTCCTTCCTTCCCTGCACTTCCTAATTCCACCTCCTCATCCTGTCCCTCTACTGCCATGTGCCTTCAGTCTAAACTCCTTACCCACTTTCAGAAACTGCCGATCCCCTCCCAGCCTAAAAACCCAACTTCAGATCCGAAGGCCATGGTTCAACAATTTTGGAGTTGGTTTGAAGCGGTATTTTTCGAGGCCTACCTGAAGGCATCTCAGTTATGGCTTCTTCTCTTGCCTTCTCCAGCTTCTCCCTTACCCAGGGAAATTCCTGCAGGGAATCTAGGAATGCATCAAATGCTTTAGGACCTCTGCAAGGTAGGATATCCAGCAGCAGCATTGTTTTCCGGAGACCTGTGGCTTGAGCTTTGATTTCTTGAACATGGTTTTCCGTCAAGACCCCTTCCTGGTAAAGATACTGAAGGACCAGTCCTTCCACCAGTACCTCTGCACCCAGCTCCAGGCGAAGGGAGCGAAGCACTTGCTTGTCTCTAGCCTCCATTTCCCCCTGGGAAGAGAAAAAATTGTAGCTCAGATTACAGAGATACTGATGAACCCCTAAGGATAGTGTCCTGCCATGGAAGCTCTCCAAGGTCATGGACATCTTTGAACCTTAGCAGAGTGGCAGGCCACGGTGCTAAACGCCAAATTAATTTCAAATGTCTGTGCACACTAAACATGTATCACCTTTTCTGTTTTTGCTTTCCACACATTAGGGTCCTAGCTCAATTCCTTGTTCGATAAAGACAACGGGAACAAAGTAGATTGGAGACTGCTTAAAAAGAAACTTTTTTCCGAAGATTATAGAGCAGCATTTCATGTTAACATGAGTAGAAAGAGTGGTTTTCTTTTAACACTGAATTCATCAGTTACCCTGCCACTGCGGAGGCTGCCAGCATGCATGCGAGTGCCCTTCTGAACACGAGCATTCGCAGAACCTAATGGCAATGGGCGTGGGGGCCAGAAACCAGCAGGTACCAGTAAATTAAAGGGTCTTTTCCAGTAAGAGAAAAGGCCTATATACATCAACACTTTCAAGGAAAATACTGAAGTGTTCGTGCCCGGTTTACGAAACCTTATGTGGTCACAGGCTCCGTCCCTTCCCTCTAGGAATTCAGACTCACCACCACCATCACATCAGGACACTGCTGGGGCTACACATGCACGGGACATTGGATGAATTTTTTTTTTTCTTGGAAAGAAAAATGTCCGTCCTGGTCGGCAGCCACGCACGATCTGAAGGCGCTATCGCCAAGACCCCTGCACCAGGGAGCTGAAGGCAAGGTGGTTGGAGGCTGGGGGTAAGCAGTGACGGAGGAGGGCGGGAGGGGCGGCAGACGGGCCCTGCGGCCACCGATCCACGGCCCTGCGGCGGCCCTGAGTGAGGCCGGACAGGTGGCCAGTGCAGAAGAGGGCGTGCACTTCGGCTGCCAGTGCCCGTGGGGACCTCTTCTTGTCCCCGCCACATCAGCTGCAGCCTTGAGGTATTATGAACAGGAAGAAGCACGAGCGATGTGGGGACGCCCTGACCCCCCCCCCAAAAAAAAAGAGGGCGCTGGGAATGACCTTCACCAGAGCGGACCGTAGGAGGAGCGGGCCTCGGGCCCCCCTCCAGCCCCCCTCCAGCCCCCCGACCAGCCCGGCTCAGGCCGCCACGAGCGGAATACGGGGCGGAGGAAGCACGCCGGACCCAGCACGCAGACGCCTCGGCGCAGGGCCTTCGAGAAAAGACGAACATGGGGTTCCTGGCTTCCTGTTACTTACGTCGGCAAACACGTATCTTAAAAATAAATAAATAAGAATTGCAACTGGAATCCAGACTGTGAGGGAACCGGAACCATGAGCGCCATCTTTGTTGAGGGCGAAGGCCGTGAGCAGGAAGTGCCGTCGCCATCTTTGTAGAGGGCAAGCGCAGGCAGTGCCGTCGCCATCTTTACTGGGGGCCCAGTGCCCGGCTGAAGCCTTTGCCGCCATCTTTGCTGCGTCTGAACAATATGGCCCCCTGGAAAGGAGAAATGGTACATTACTTAGGGGGTTATCTAAGGAAAAAATGTAAGTATCCAGTGGCATTTTAACACGGTAACTCCACCACGGCCTCGGACACAATGGCAACAATAGTCAGTTCTCGAAAGTCACCTCATCAGTCAGAGAGGCCGTCCATGACCACTTTATTTAAAATCACCTGTACTCGCATCCTCGTTTCCAACTTTATTTTTATCTGTAGCACCATCTTTTAACCAGATGGTGATCTTACTGAAACTTTTACTAATCATTCATTTATCATCTGTTTCCCTCCACGTAAAATGCAAGGTCATGTCTTTATTTCACAAGGTTCCTGCCCACCAAGTGTTTATACATCAGTTAGTCAGGATTCAGCTGCAGCAGTCAGCTAGCTACTCTAGAGAGAAAGGAATCTGTCACGGGGACTGGGGACATTCACAATCATTGGAAAGGCTGGAGAAGATCCGGGAATCCGAGCACGACCTCCTAAACAACACTGACAAATTAGCTCATGGCCAGAACCAAGAAAACGGAGTCGGGAAGCCACTGCTCCACAGGTCCAGTCTTCTCAACACTAACAGGGCAAGCGACTGGACAGTAGAACAGTGGTGCAGAAAAACCAAAGTCTCCACAGCTGTATTTGCCAGCAGCATCAAAACAGAATCTCACTCTAATGCATGAAATTGATGAAGCTTAATTCGCACGTAGAACACTAGGAGCCAAGTTCTCTGGAGCAGGTAGTTTGGAGTTTTCAGCTTCTGAAGCACAGAAGGATATGCTAAAAAGAGAGAGAGGGGCTGATGCCAGGAACAGATCAGCTGAGTCAACCACATTTTTAATTGAGAAGGCAAGACTAATAAATACGTGATCTAAGTATAGACATGAAAGAATGTTAAATTGAAGATTGTTCCTCAGATTCCGTTATGAAATGAGGCAGTTAGTCAATAAATACATTTACTGATTTAATTCTAAATAAATAGGATAATATATACAGAAAGTCATACACCTGCTAAAAATTAGTTGACAGTAACAGGAAAAAAAAAAAAAAACCTTAAGTATCATTATTTCCATAGAGGTTTTCACAACGAACACCTCTAGTGAAAGATGAAGATATCTTTGTAAGCAAATTAATAGAGAGCAATTGTAATTCTAGCTCCACAAAACCTTCTGATTTTTGTAACCAGTTTAAAGTGTTGTTATACCAATATTTATTATATCAATCTACCATTTTACTACATCAGTAGTGACATTATTTTTATATGGGTGGCAAGTATAGTTATGATAACTAATATTTTACATATGTGAAGGCTGGAAAATCAAAGTGGTCAACTGTCTTAGTCAAAATCTCACAGTTACTATGTAGCAAAACCTGAATTATAATGAAATCCCTCTGGTTTTATGCTCTTTCAAGTACACAATACACCACACAGACCTGTATGGTGAAGAGTCTGTTGTTCTAATGACAGCCAAAATATTGGCAAATCATTCTGTACCACCTCTCACTCTTGATACTCCTAAGTTCCTGGTACTCTCCTCCTTTCTCTCTCTTATTTTGTTCTGGAATTGGGAAAAATGTCTACTTTGTATGTGGACAGGTGTTAGCAACATTCTCTGTCTTCATCCAGGTGAAGTACAGATCTCTTGCAATATTGCCAATAGCCGAGGATACTGACTTTTGGGTGAGAAAAGATACGTGCATTTTTCCAGCTGTAAACTTTTATAATTTTCAAACATAAAGTCAAACAAATAGCACAACAACAACGTCAACAAAAACATATAAAACTACCTAGATGAAAACACTTTTTGATGACTTGTATTTGGAAAGGCTTGAGATCTCATAGGAATCAGAAGGAGACATTGATGGTGACATTCAGAGGAAAATGAAGAGCCAAAAGCTAATTCCATGAAGGCTCACAGAACAGAAAAAAGAAAATGAGAGACAGCATGAGAAGAGTTAGTGCAGGAGCTGAGATGCACAGAGTCCATATGGTAAACAACCTGAGAGGTTAAAGAGCTCACCTTAAAGAGCTCACCTTAAGCCCTTAACCATCAAAGTCCTCTTCCTATGGAAAATTTATACGAGCATCCATGCTGCCTCTGAAGTGACAAGGCTAGCTCTCTGACTAGCTAAATGCCATCGATCAGCCTGTTGGAGGACTACCAATCACCCTAGCATACAATGATACTTCTGAGCAGCACACCAAAAATTCAGTTTCACTTACTTAAATATCTAAGGCCAGCAGGCCCCAAAGGAACACAGCATAGATCAGAATCACTATCACAAGTGGTTACTCTTCCACTCTGTCCAGTCCCACTCTCTAGGCTGGAACTGTGGCCCCACAGAGGATTAAACACCTGTTACCCAGGGGTAACCAATCCATTTTCAGGAAGGACAGATATTTTCCTTTCTACCTCTCCCCTTACCATATTTATTTGTGTCAAGATGTGCACATTGTGAGTTTGCAAAAGAAAGAGTCAAAAAACAACAACAACAAAGTAAACAAGTGCAATATTTTTCTCTTTTAATTTGGTCCTTGGTTTTGCATCTTTCAAAACAAAAATCAGAAGAGTTATATATTTTTGGTTCTTCCTGTTTCATAGATGTGAAAATTAAGCCATGAAGAAAAACAGATCCTTTTCAAACATACTTAAAACAGTTACAGAAATAGGTCATGAATTAACCCAAAAAGAAACTTCAGTAAACTCCAAAAAATAAAATCAATAGCATACAAACTATTTATCATTTCACAACAAAGTCAAAAATTTTTAAATGAAAGGATAGATTCCATAAATCCCATAAGTTTGGAAACTAAATAAAACAACTCCTAAACTCTTGAACAACAAAAAAAGGTCATGCAATTCTATTGTATAGCCATATGGAAAACAGTATGGTTATTTCTCAAAAAATTAAAAATAAAATTATCATATGATTCAACAATCCAACTTCTGGGTATAGAGCTGAAGAAAATGAAATCAGTATCTCAAAGAGATATCCGCACTTTAATGTTCATTGCAGCATTATACACAACAGCTGCAACCTAGTGTCCATCATATGATCCAGCAATAAGTCTCCTTGGTATTTACCCAAAGGAACTGATAACTTAAATTCACACAAAAGCCTGAACATGGATGTTTATAGCAGCTTCGTTCATAATTGCCCAACCTTGGAAGTGACCAAGATGTCCTTCAGTAGGTGAATGGGTAAATATGCTAGACAATTGACTATTATTCAGCCCTAAAAAGAAATGAGCTATCAAGCATTAAAAGAGATGGAGAAAATGTAAATGCATATAACTAAATGAAAGAAGCCCATATGTAAAAGCTACATGCTGTTTCATCCCAATTATATGACATTCCAGAAAAAAAAAAAACATGAATATCGGCGGTTGTCTGGAATTGAGAGGGAGATGAATTGAAAGAGAGAGTACAGAGGGATTTTAGGGGAGATAAAATACTCTAAATGATAGCATAATGATGAATTTATAGCATTATACATTTGTCTAAATCCACAGAACATACAATACCAAGACTGAACCCTAAGGATAATTATGAACTTTGGGTGATTATTATGTGTTAATGTAGGTTCATCGATTGTAACAAATGTACCACTCATGAGGGGGATTGTTATTAATGAGAAAAGTTATGAATGTGTAGGGTAGAGACTACCTGGGAAATCTCTATACCTTATTCTTAGTTTTGCTGTGAACCTTGAATGGCTCTAAAAAAAGTCTTAACTAAAAACAAAACAAGAACAAAGGCTGAAAAAAGAAAGAAAAAAGAAACCCTTTCATATACTACAACACGGATGAAAATGGAAGGCATTATGCTAAGTGAAATAAGTCAGACACAGAAAGACAAATACTGTATGATCTCACTTATATGTAAAATCTTAAATAGTCAAACTAATAGAAGCAGCATATAACGGTGGTTGCCCAAGGCTTGGGGGTGGGGTAAAGTGGGGAGATGATGTTCGAAGAGTACAGAGTTTAAGTTATACAGGATGAATAAGTTCTGGAGATCTAATGTTCAGCATAGTGACTATTAATAATATTATATTGTCTACTTGAAATTTGCTAAGAGAGTGTATCTTAAATTTCCCACAACACAAAAGAAACTCTATGAGGTATTATCATACAAAAAGCTTGATTGTGATAATCCTTTCACAATACATATATGTATCAAAATATCACATTCTATATAATAAATATGTACAATTTATATTTGTCAATTATATTTGAATAAATTTGGGGACAAAAGTCACACACTTCTTACCAATAGACTATAGGCAGAAAAAAAAAAACCGTATTTCAGAAAAACCTGGCAGACACCGCCTAAACCAAGTGATTAAGGTTAATTACATCAGAAACAAGTCAATATCATGAGCCCCAATATGATGTGACAAGAAGGGCACACCACCTCTGTGATATTCTTACTCCAAATTCCTAATCTCAGTCTTTTCATGAGAAAGCATCAGATACATCCAAATTGAGAGACCTCTACAAAATATCTGACAATTACTATTCAAAAGTGTCAAGGTCTTAAAAGAGTGGGAAAGACTGAGAAAATGTTGCAGATTGAAGGAGACTAAAGATACAAATAAAGGAAAAGAGGGAAGGTGGGAAGAGAGGAGGAAAGAACAGTAAAGGAGGCTGGCAAAGGATTTTCTTATTATCAGGAAGATAATGGGGACTCCTGGACCTAAATTCTTATTCACCATTTCATCTTTATTACTTTCTTGACATGCAACAGAAATCTCTTCCCCATACTTCTAGCCCCATAAAAAAAAAAAGATTAAAAAAGAAACTGGCCAAAAAAATATAGGCATCTATCCCTGTAACTGTAAATCCTAAAACTATATTTGTAATATGTAGCCATGCTGTCCCTTCTTTCTGCATAATTTTTTATATTTATTGAAATATAATGGACAACTAGTTGTCTGCATTTACATTGTACAATTCAATGAGGTTTTTCTTTCAATTATAGTTGATATACAACTCACCAGCCTCAGCCTCAGCTAGTCTATCGATCAGAGATCCATACAACTTGCAAATTGCTCATCCCATCAAATCTAGCATCCCTCCTCCCACACACATATTCATTTTAACATTTTTAATTATCTTCCCCATGCTATACTCTACATCCCCATGTCTACTCTGCAACCATCCACCTGCACCTCTCAATCCCTTGGCCCTCTTCCCCCCAAACCCCATCTATCTGGTATCCCTTAAAATATTCTCTGTATCTATGAATTTATTTTAGTTGTTGTTGTTGTTGATTTTCTTCTTTAGATTCCACATGTACATGAAATCACACGATATTTGTCTTTCTCTCTCTGACCCATTCAATTCAATGCAACACACTCTAGGTCCATCAAGGCAATATCTTTTTCCAACCCATTCCTTTTAGTTTGTGTGTGCTTTTTAATCTGAAGTGAGTCTCTTGTAGGCAGCATATGTAGGGATCTTGTTTTCTTATCCATTCAGCAGCTCTATCTTTTCGTTGGAACACTTAAATCTTTTCAATTTGAAGTAATTGTTGATAAGAATGTGGTTGTTACCATTCTTTATTCCTGTTTTTGATACATGTTTTTTCTTTTTAAAGAAGTCCCTCCCACATTTCTTTTAATACTGGCTTGGTGATGATAAACTCCTTTGGTTTATTTTTATCTTGGAAGCTCTTTATCTGCCCTTCAACTCTAAATGATAGCTTTGCAGGATAAAATAATCTTGGCTGTAGATCCTGGGTTTTCATCATGTTGAATATTTTGTGCCAAGCCGTTCTGTCCTGCATAGTTTCTTTTGAAAAGTCAGCTGCCAGTCTTATGGGTGCTCCTTCATAGGTAACTAACTGCTTATCTCTTGCTGCTTTTAAGATTCTCTCTTTGTATTTAACCTTTGGCTTTTTTTATTATGATGTGTCTTGATGTGGACCTCTTTGGGTTTCTGGTTTTTGAGATTCTCTGGGTACCCTGGAATTTTAGGTCTATTTTCTTCACCAGGGAAATTTTCCATCATTATTTCTTCAAATAGCTCCTCAACATCTTGTTTTCCCTCAGGTGCCCCTATGACATGGATATTTATATTTAATAGTGTCCCATAGGCTCCTTAGATTATTATTATAATCTTGGCTTCCTTTTTCTTGCCATTTTGATTGAGGGTCCTTGGTTTTCCCATCCTCTATATAGGTCATTTGACTCTCTTCTTTATTCATTGTTTATTCTTTTGTTTATTCCATTTAATATACTTCTCATCTCAGAAAATGTGTTCTTCATTTTTGCCTGGTTCCCTTTTATAATTTCCATTTCCATTTTTGTTTTTTATCTCTTTGTTGAAGTTCTTACTAAATTCGTCTACACTTCCCATAAGTTCTTTGAACATCTTCATAACCAGTGTTTCAAACTCTGCATGTGTTAGATTGCTTGACACCATTATTTCTGGATCTGTGTTCTGTTCTATCATATGGTTTCTGCTTTTTTGTCTTCCCATTTTAGCTGCTTTTGTGTACCTGCTTTTATGTACAAAGTAAAGTTTCTAAGTTTTTCGGTCTTATTAGTACAGATTTGTGAAGTAGATGTCCAGTGGCACAGTCTTGGGAGGGGTTCAGTTGCAGGCCAAATTTAGCCCAAACATGTGCCCTTCCAGGGCCACCTGTTAAGATTTAGCAAGTAATCTATGGATGCTGTGCTTATAGTTACCTCAAAAGGCCACACCAGAAAACGAGGCCAGCTGCCTTCAGTGTGAGACTAGGTGCTGCTCAGCAAGGAGCACCTGACTTGCTGAGAATACACCTGGATGTGGCTTGGGTGGGGCCCTGAGTTGGAGGAGGCAGAGTTTTAGGGAGTCCTCTGGGCGGAGCAACCTGTGTTATCCAGTTTGGTGACATCTGGGCTATGGCAGTGCTGAGTCCATGCACTAGGAGGAGGGAGGGCTCAACAGAGGAACAATGGATACCACTAGCGCTTCTGTGGAGAGACAGCCTTGCTGTCTCCTTCACTCTGACAACTCAGTGTTGCCCTATAAATCCCTGCACAGCCTAACCGGCACTGGTCCTCAGAACGAGCAGGTCTGTTACTGTGCAAGTCCACTTGTGGATGCGGCCACTTTAAGAAGCATCTGCAGCTTCCACTACCACAGGCTCCATCCCACTCAGCCACTAAGGTACCGGCAGCCTTGCGTCCTCGCCTTATCCTACCTTCTGCAATTGCAGGGTGATTTCTTAGATTTCTCCCTAGCTGTATGACTTATTCATCTAGATTTCAGGCAATTTGCTTGCTGTTTCCTCCTTGTTTCTGTCACAACTTTGATTTGGTTGCCAGAGGGACGAACAGAGTCTCTATTACCTATGTCACTTTTTCCCCATCCTCTCTGTATAACTTTTGATAAAAGTATTATTGTAGATAATATTACCTGAATAATATGCACCAATTGATTTTTATTTTAATAAGTTATAAATTTTAATGATTCCTTCAGTTTTCTGATATCCTATTTTGATCTTTGGTTAATAATTGCTTATTGAAAAAATCCTTGGGCAGTTTACAAAAACCTAAATTGCAAACTTTTGAAAAGAGCCAAATACATTATTGTACAAATTATCTTGCACTGATTTAATACCTTAACATTTCTTAATGTTTGCAGTATTATGCTATCAGATTTAGTGATTGATACTACTAGAATTATTGCAATTTATTCATAATTTGATATCAATAAGTTTTTATTGAGCATTTATTATATACTAGGATTATCTAGGGCTAACATACTGAAAGAGATCAGTTCTCTGACTTCATGGAATTTAGAGTCTAGAGGAGGAGACAAACACAAACAAGGAAATACAAATATTAATTATGAATTATTATAAATGCAATGAAGGAAGAGAGCTTTGATAAGAAAATTAGTCATGAGGCCAGGGGAAAGAGCTGATTTCAATTGAGTCTGCAGAGGAAGCCTCTTTAAAGAGATGACCTTTCCTATTTTTCTTCAAAAAAGTTTGCAGTAGATATAAAACTGGACTACACACATTTAAAAGATGGATAAGAAGCCAGTTAAGAAAGTAACCTATGAGGATACCTAAAGATATTAGGCATGTTAAAATAATTTCTGAGTTTCCTAGCATTCACAATAGAAAGAAAAAAAATTTGTGTTGTATAGTTCCCATCTCTTGAAAAAAGAAAATATACCAAATCATTTAACGATGCTAAAATTTCTCTGACATTGGATGCAAGCAGGAATTTATCAAATGATTCTTCATTTAAGAAACATCAGATAAATTTATAACTATGGTTTTCCCATATTACCTTACATAAGATACTAAAATGTCCTTCAACTGGATGTTCCTGATATTAACCCAATATAAAGCACAAGATAATACAATATAGGAACTGACTGGTATAACTAAATGCAGTGATTGAAAGAAACTAGTAAATGGCTGCCATTTAAACTCTCTCAAGTACTCTCTAACAACTAAACCTAAGTATTCTAAGTGGCAAAATTTAATAGCTAAATTCCCTGCTGAATAACTAGTTGGCTGACATCATGTATCATTGATTGAAGAGAAATCTATACCCTTTGAATAGAAACATGAAGTGGATTAGCTTAGCATTCTGTGATGAGTAATTTAGTGTTCCTTCCATTATTATTCAAGAAAAGTGACATAGAAGAAACTTGCACTTTTATCAGGGAAAGGGGCCAAGAAATTTCTCAATAAACAACAACCGAAAAAGAAGTTTGAACCTATTTAAGCATAAGGCCACGTATGTGGCTAAGACCACAGAATCTGATATAATAAAGCACAAAAAAATTATTTTGACCCCCTTTCCCCCAAAAAAACCAGTATTTCCATTTACCAATTGGCCACAGTGACCACAAAAAACTTTACATCGGCCTTACCAAGATTTTCCTTCCACACAGAGAACTACATCATCATGGGTCTTCCAGGATGATATCAGTAAATATATCAAGTGGTTAAATAAACTAAGCTTTTATCTGGGGTTTTTAAATAAAGTTCATTTAAAAATTAAACAATGACTACTAAATATAATCATTTGTTTTCAGCATAATTGAGGCTGGGCTCTTTTGAAAACAATCTGCCAAAAGTTTAGCACCATTTTAATAAAGCAAAAACAACCATTGTCCCAGATGAGGGTGCTTTGCTTCCCTCTTATTTGCACCAATAAGTGGACATGCATCAATCCATCTACAAGCTATACAGGAAGTATAAAATTTTGAACAAATTGTGTATGTGAATATTGAGGCATTAGAACCATTCTTCAGAGAGACTGTGTTTGATTTAGTAAGGAAAAGAACTTAGCCGTTAAAAGTGCTGATGGATTCCTTATGTCTCTTCTCCCCAGATAATGAGAATATAAATGCTGGCATGCTTGGAGTACTATCAACCAGAAGTATGAGATGGGCTGAAATAAGCTTCTCTTTACCCAGAGAAGCCCTCTCATTGACCAGAAGTGGGAGGGAAGGGAAAAAATAGAATGAGTTATGGACTGTGGCCTACCACACCAACTTCATTCAGCCCACATAGATTTCTCCTAATGGACGAAGATATGGAGAAGGAAAAGGAAACGTACTATCCTTGTGGCTTTTGAATGGTTTGTTCTCCTTTTGAGTGGCAATTTTAGACTGTCTTCTCTTTGAGACAGAGAACTGATTTTCCATTTTGTGGTCTATCCAAATGACCTAGTACTATGTACACAACAAGTATTAGTAAATATGTTTGACCAACAAATAACAAGACTACCTTATTGATTTCATTTTACATATAGTGCCTAATATGATGTCTTGAAAAAGGCACTCAGAAACATGGGTCATTAAGCACATATGAGATCAGTACATTACAACCAGACTGCTTTTTGGGCCCCCATTCATGTATGCTAAATATGAGAAAGCAAAATTTCCTGCCAATTTATTTTTATGTGGTTAATTATATAAGGGTTATAGTTCTTATTCACATATATGTATATCTATATATACATACACTTATGTATATATACCTATATGTCATATTTATAAGCTTTTATTATGAGTCATAAGTACCTGAAACTTGAAGAATACTCCTAGGACCTCTTTTATAACTGTACTTTTTTCCCTAAGTACTCTCATCCAACCTATTCCATTAAATGTTTTCTAAAGGCAAAAATCCTTTAAAATATTTAGCTTTGGCCTCATGTATCTTGTTTTCTACTTGATATCTCCACTTGGAGTTCAATAAGCAACTCAAACCTAGTCTTTCTCAATGTGGACATCTGATCTTTCTGACCTTCAGCCTACTCCTCCCTAGTCCACTCCACTTCTGTATATGGCACCAATTCTCACCAAGCCAAAGACCATAGTAGTCATCTTTGACTCCTCTCTTTTCTTCATACCTTCCATTCAATCCATCAATGAGTCCTATTGATTCTATCTCTACAACCGCTAACACAATCACATCACTCCATTCTAACCACCACTACCCTCATCTAAATCACTATCAAATCTTGCTTGGGCTCCAGACTGCTGCTCTACCTTGTCATTCGGGTGTCACCTCCCTAGAGAGGTCTTCCCTGCATGTGTGACCTAAAAATGCTTCCCAGACTTTACTACATCACCTCGTTTCAGTCTTTTCATAACATTTATCAGTACTGGTGAATTTTATTTATCTGTTTGTTGCTTTGTTTATTGGGAAAAAGAGTATTTTCTGTCTCTCCCTATTAAAATGTATGCCTATAAGAGCAGGGACCTTTGCTGTCTCATTGGCTGCTACATTTCCAATGCCTCTAAGACAGTCTGACACATAATAGGTGCTCAATAAATAGTTATTGAGATAAGAAGTCCATAAATCAATTAGTGAATAAGCCTAAGACACATTTGAATATGAAAAATAAGCAGAATGCAAAAGAAGACAGGTTTTTAGGTAAAGTAACATATTCACTGAGACCTAATTTAAATTATTCAGTTTCAATAGTTTTAATTCTCTTTTTTAAGCTAACAATTACTGAACGTTTACTACATGCTAGAAAATGTAGATATTCTTTATAAATGTCATCTCATTTGCTTTATTCAGTTCTTGCACAGCCTAATGAAGTAGGTACAACTAGCTAGGTTATACAACCAGGACTCAAATACAAGTTTTATTCCAAAGTTCTAAATCCTAATTACTGCCATGAGGGTACTATACTCCCTTCACATTGGCCAGCTTCCCTAGGAACATTCACCCAGGGCAGCTTAGCTTCAATGTAGAGCTTATGGCTCTCTCCTGGAAGGTTGCAGTGTTCACTTTGAGAGCACATGGAGATCAAGACTTGGCTATGAAAGAATATTCTTCTTATTATGAACATTCTGTAAGCACAACAAGACATTTAAAATACCATTTCCCAAGTTAATCAATTATTAAATGTCTGAAACTTCTCCCAAATCTATATAATAATTATTACTTGCTTTCTATGATTAAGCTCTCCAAAGTTAAACATTTCTCTTACTGTGCAGAAGAATTGGGTTCTTGTATAGTTCAAATGAGCTACTGCAGATGATACTCCTTGAAAAAAATATGAACTACATCATAGAATGTGGAGTAATGTACAACCACAGAATTCAGTAAGTGGAAAATAGTTAAGAAATGGCCCTTTATTTCTTAAAAGTAAAAAGGAGGCAGAGAGAAGTAAAACAACTTGTGGCTATAGGACTAGTATTGATAGAATGAAATTACATCACTTACCAATTCAATTCTTAATATGTAAGTGATCAATGGCTTTTTCAGTCATTTTGTATGAGTTAATACACATGATTTCAAACTTTTAAACTGATACCATGTGCACATATGATATTGATGTGCACATATTTTTTCTAGACTTTGTTTTATTTTGAATAAAACTTTTCAGGTTACCAATCTCCCATGTCATAAGCAATGGGTGTCATTTTACATTAATGTCTATGGGGGAGGAGGGAGAACAAAAAAATTCCTATGTATTTTTGGTAAATGAACTCTTCAAAAACTGCTTGTCACAAATGCAATTAATGGAAGCTGTTTATAGATGGCTCCAATTTCAGCAGGGAGTAAAAGCTACCTTGAAGAATCTCCTCCACTACATATGCTTTTTCCTCCATGGTTTCTTTCTGAGTTCAAAATGGTGCAACAGTTCAACAGTGGGTTCAGGATGTTCTAGTGGTGCCAAACTGAACTTAACTCTCCAACTGTCTACTTTTATGTATCTCATGCAGTTATTCTGATCCTCCCAGTTCGAAAACTTTGAAGAGCATAAGAATTACCAGGAGGGTTATTGAAAGATGAGCTCCAGACCCTGCCCCCAGTCTCTGACTCAGCAGGCCTGGAATGGGGCTCTGGAATGTGCATTTCTATCAGGTTCCTGGGTGATGCTGTCTTGGGACCCTTGTTTTAAAAGATAAACACATTTCCATCAAGATTAACCAGTACTAAAATTACTTGAGATGGATTTTTATAATCCTGGATTAAACCTAGAACACAGGAATTGGTGATTTTCCATGCCTTCCACAAAATGAATATCCAAAGCCTCTTGTTGAACTCTTTCATTCAGAAAAAAGAACTGTGAGCTATTATCAGAGATGCCCATGAAAATGAAAATTAGTTATCAACTGCTGATTAGTGCTTTGAAAAAAAAAATGGGTGTTACTGTTGCAGGTAAGATTCTATTAAGCATTTTCCACTTAGTCATTCTTTATCATAGCGAACAAAGAATTTTTACTCCTGACGAGGCCAGACCTGGTTCTGTTGCCTAGCGATGAGCTTCATGTACCATTACAGTATTGTATTTCCCTCTTCAAAAAGGGACAGTGTGCCACAGGCACTTTTTAACTTTACCAGAGTGCTGCCATGAAGAAGGATTCATAATAATTTTTATTTAATCTAGCAGACTAAACATTCTCAAAATGAGAAACTTTCTTTTAAAATGTTTTTAAATGTACTGTGCTCTGTCTTCAAAGTGAAGCTCTATGAGTCACAATCATTGAATTCACTTCTGGAAGGAGTTCATCTTTCTGACAAAGAGCCATCAATCAGTTAATACATATTGTAGAGTGCTTCATCGATATTCAGCTGAACATTAAAAAGATGTGTAAAAGAAAATCTGTGGACACATTTGTACAGTGTAAAGGAGCAGGTTTAGATATTCCAGAGACAGTGATCTTCATAAGATCTATGAAGCTTAAGAAAGACACAATTAACTTAGAAGAAACTGCAGCAAACTACATAAGACAGCATGCAATTAACTACTAAATTATGAAGCACTCCACCAAAAGCCTTTTCAGAATTCAGAGAGGTTAAAACCAATAAGAAGAGGTGGCATTTATCAAGTGCTTCCTATATGCAGGCACTTTAAATGTACTATCTCTTTTAATTGTCACAACACTCCTGTGAAGTCAGAATTATTATCCTTATTTTCAAATGAGGACACTGAGGTTTAAAGTTTAATTAGCTTTTGTGTAAACAAATCCAGGTCTGCATTAAATAAAAGAGAGCTTCCTAGAGTGTGTCTAGACAGAGATCCACCCATTATGCTGCCCTTTTCCCTGGTGTCTCTCTAAATTATTCACAAACGTGGGGCCTAATTCTAGGTCAAGTGTTCCTCAGGGAAATGACCTAAGCTTTAATTCATGCATGTAAACTTTTGTGGATACCTATCTTTTCAGCCCTTTCAGCCAACAGGAAGTACTTTGATACAAAGGTAAAAGAAGAAAGATTTTTTAATATTATTTTTGAATTATGAGTTCTGTAGAATGATATCTGATTTGCATAGAAATATGTTCACCTATAAAAGCACCCCCTGTGTTTTCATAATAGCAGACCCACATTAACCTTCCAGATTTGAATTGTTCAGCATCTCTGTCCAAACAACCTTTATCCTTGATTGCATCAATAACACCTGGGCCTATTTTAATGAACCTTTTTTAATTCAGCATTTCATCTCTGGCTTTGTCTTAAAGTGCCCCAGACTTTACAAATAAATGTGTATAATGTCACTCCCAATATGCTGCCCCCATTCCCCTACATACTTAGAAAACACAACAAGATAAGTAATCATGTTTTCCAGGAGGCTTTTGAAATGAAAGATAAGACTGACTGCATCCCCTCACTACCAGACTTGGGATGGGGGGGATTATCAGAGCAAAACCCAAAATTCAGGCCCACAACTTTGTCAATTATTTTAAAATATCTCTGAAAATAATGTGGGAAGTACAGGTAAATGAGCATAAATAAACATGGTTAATATTTAAACTAACTATTGAGCTCTGGGCTGGGAATGAGTCCTGGGTTCTAGCACTGTTTCTGCCCAAATCCAAAGACTTTCAGAGTCCATAAAATGTGAGGGACAAGAATGAAAAAACCTGACATTATCCAGTAATGTCTAGGATATAATGAAATGAGAATGCTCATACACACCCAATGGATTTCTTCTATGCAAAAAAGAAATAATCAATGGAGAGAAAAGGCAACCTACGAAATGAGTGAAATATTTGCAAACTGTATTTCTGATAAAGGATATATATCCGGAATATATAAAGAACTAATACTCGACAGTAAAATAAATAAATCACCCAATTAAAAAAATAGCAAGTGACTTGAACAGACATTTCTCCAAAAAAAGACATACAAATGGCCAACAAGCATATGCAAAAATGTTCAAGGTCACTAACCATAAAGCAAATGCAAATCAAAATCATGATGTAATAATACATCATACCCATTAGGATGGCAGTTATCAAAAAAAAAAAAAAAAAAAACAGTACAGAGATTCCTCAAAAAATTAAAAATAGAACTATCATATGATCCAGCAAACCCATTTCTGGGTATACATCCAGAAGAAATGAAAAGAAGATCTTGAGCAGATGTGTGCCTACCCACATTTATTGTTGTACTATTTACAAAAGGTGGAAGAACCCAAATGTCCAATGATGAGTGAATGAATAAACAAAATGTGGTATTTACATACAACATCATATTGTTCAGCCTTAAAAAAGAAGGAAATCCTATTATACACTACAACATGGGTGAACTTTGAGGACATTGTGTTAATAAAATAAGTCAGTCACAGAAGGACAAATACTGTATGATTCCATTTATATGAGGTATTTAAAGGAGCCAAATGCATAGAAGCAGAAAGTAGAATTCAGTTACCAAGAGAGGAAAATGGGGCACTCTTATTCAATGGGAATAGAGTTTCAGTGCTACAAGATTTAAAAAGTTCTAGAGATCAATTGTACAACAATGTGCACTACTGAATTGCACTTAAAAATGGTTAAGACAGTACATTTTATGTTATGTGCTTTATACCACAAAATAACAATTTTTAAAAAGCATGATCCATGAAAGAAAAATTTATGTTGGATTTCATTAAAATAAAAAATCCTTTAGGGACAAAGCTTTCTGTTATACAGATAAAGTTGAAATAAAAAAGAAAAAAGACGAGTGAAACTAAATAGGATGAAAGAAATAATGCGTATAAACCACGTTTAACAATGCCTGACATGCAGGAAGCCCCAAAAAGTAATGATCATGTTGTTTTACTTTATTACTGGCAAGGTTCATATTGCAGTACAGCTTGTGTTCAAATAATAAAGCAGTTTCCTGGGTTGGAACAACACCTTCTTGAAATGATAAAGATATAGTCTGAGAATTTCTTTAAAATAATGTAAGAGCTCCATTTCTAGGCATCAGAAAATACTCCTTCAAATTCATATATGTATAAATTTATTCCATTATTGATTTATAGAACCTTTGGAAAAAGTGAGGAAGTAACCTACCTGGATGTGAATAAATCTCAAAAACATATGCATACACAAAGATGGCAAGTTTCAGAAAAATGCTGTGATGTACACGTAACAAATAGATATAATGCACATACTTAACCTATGCAGTTTGCATTCCAAAATATGTATGGTGACACTCATTAATTTCAGAATAGATATTACTTCTGGATAAGAAAAAAATAAAGGGATGAAGGATAGAACTTAAGCTATTAACTCTTGCCATTTTCCTGCTTTAAAAAAAAAGGGAGGGGAGATATCAAAAACAAAGCATACTTGTATTACATTTGCATTGTAGATATACAGAAGTCTATTATAATATTTACTACATTTTGTATATGTTTAATGTGTTTCATATCTAACACTCTGTAACATTAGGGTGTTAATATTATTTTTCACAGGCATTTTTATTATTTAGTAAAACTCATATGGTCATCTCTCTTGAAAGCCTTCCTGGAATCCTCTAGAAGTCTCACTCCCTGGATTCTCACAGCACCTTCTTCAGTCTCCTGTTGTCAGTTAGTTTTTACAACCCAGGAATAAACTGTTATATGCTCAATTGCAATGACAGGCATTTATTCACTTTTATACCTTTTATTCAAAGTTTAAAGCCAAGGTGGCTACATTAATATATGCTTAACAAACTCTTATGCAATTAAGTAATCAAGCCAAATTGCATATTCCATAAATTCTGATAAAGTAAGACATAATTGCTAATATAAATGAGGAACAAAATTAATACAAAGAAAGGTATAATCATGAAACAGTACACCAGAAAATCCAACTTCTTTATCAAATTCTCAGTAGCCTAGATCTCAGTCTGTCTTAGTCTGCTCAGGTTGCCATAACAAAATACCAGAGACATTTATTTCTCACGGTTTTACAGGCTAAGAAGTCCAAAATCAAGGTGCTGGCCAGTTTGATTCCTGGTGAAAGTTCTCCTCCTGGCTACCTTTATGTTGTGTCTTTATGTAACAGAGACAGAGCTCTTCTTATGAGGGCATCAGTTCCACCATGAGGGCCCACCTTCATGACCTAACCTCACCCAAATTACCTCCCAAAGGCTCCACCTCTAAATATCATCACATTGGATGTTAGGGTTTTAACATATAAATGAGAGGAACATTCAATTCATAACATCAGTCCAAACTCAATACCCTACCTGTGGACGTTATTACAAAGTGAGCAGGCAAGACTTGGGCTCTGGGGACTACCACTGATACTCAGAGACTAATGTCTAGGTGAAGCAGGGAGAGAACAAATGTGGCAGAATCATACAGCCTTTTTCTTACCAGCATATTTCTATAATTTCTTTCCATGCACATGAGTGTCAAGGAGTTTTAATACTTAATCACTCTGTAATTTGCTTCAAAATTCTCATTGGCTTGTCATTGATTGAGCTATGTCTAGATGATAGAGGATTATAGAACTCTGCAATCAATCTTGATTTCATAATCAATTATATAGCCCTTGAATGGTCCACATGTCCTCCATGAAAAATCATTTTAATGTTTAATTATTGGAAAATTCTGGTAAAGCAAAGAAAGAGCGATTTGGTGCATTCATTCTCTATGGTTAAAAAAAAAAAAAGCCAATCATAATTATAAGCTTTTAGAATAAGTTGATACATTATTGTAAAAATCTATTTAATAGTATTATCAATAATTAAAAATCTAAATAACCATTTCTTCATGAAAGGCTGGTTATGTTACCGTAACCAGGTAGCTGCTGTTGATGGAATGAAGGGTGTACAATTACTCGTTGTCTTGGAGACAATGCTGCTTCACCAGTGTCCTGACCGACATCAGGAACCACATGGGAAGGGGGCCTGGCTCATTTATTCAAGTATCTATAGAAGGCAGTTATTTGGTTTTATTCCTAAAAAAGATTCTGTTTTTTATTTTTAATCATGATATTAGAAAATTGTATACTTTTCTCATCAGAACTTCAATGTCCTGGGTTTACAAGACAAACTTCTAAGACTCTCATTGTCAAAAGAGACATTGCCTCCTGTTCTCATTGCCTCCTCCCCTCCCACCCCACACATTTATTCAATTCCCATAAACCTCAAGATTTAAACCAATGACTCACCATATTAGTTCTTTAGCAATAGACTGATATTTCTTGCTATTGCTCTTCAGAATTATGTATGTAACTCTAGCCTTAAGAGACTGTGACAATTTCACCCATGAGAATGGCAAATTTATTCTCAAAAAACTGAGTGAGAATTACACAAGGACTCATTAATACAATGATCACTGTCAAGGTGAACAATTTTATAATTAATATCTGGGATGCTCTTTTTCTTCAGGTGATACATTTTTTTTTTCTCTATAGCCCATCAAAGCCCTTTTGGCTTAAAGAAGGATGGCATTGTAATAGTCATTGTAAAACTAATTTAAAAGATAGCCAATGAAAATACCTTAAATCTATACCTCACAACTTTCCAGTCTCTAGAGGTCAATAGCATGGTGAATCACTCTCCCACTTAGTCTTACTTATTCCTACAAAATACACACCCATATATATTTGAACTCATTCATCCTACAAGCTTTTATTTGGGGCTGATTATAGGGCAGACATAGCTTTGGGATCTTTAGGATTCAGAGAATAAAACTCAAGCAATTTTAAAAGGATGTTCATGCTTGTGTGATATATGAACTGTGATTCAGCAGATCATAAAAGATAAATGACCAATAAATATTTGAAAAAATGTTCATGCTCATCAATAGTCAAAAATATATAAATAAAGATGACAATAAGGAACTATTTGTCACCCGTCAAATTAGAAAAGGCATTTAAACATTTTAATACACTGTAGTAACTACAAAAGAAACTTGGTTCCTATCAAACAGCTACTTTCAAATTATTCTTAATAACAAAAAGCCATATTTTGAGGTATTAGATGTGATGGAATACAACTGAATGGTCTAAACCAATCATGTAGTCTCACTATCTTTGCCAGTACCTAGTTATGCATATGCACATGATATAATTCTGTCCATGACGCATAAAGGGAAATCTTCTGAAAAGAGGGGTCCCTGGGAAAGTTTTGCTCTTTCTGAGAAAGTGAACCAAGACAGTAACTTTCTTTGCTTTTTTGCCTTTGGATCTTGTTTACACGGTCTTGACCCAGCAACTCTATTTCTATGTTTTTATCCTAAAGAAATAATCAGAGAGGTATGCAAAGATTTACATCCAAGGTCATTCATCCCAGAATTATTTGATACAATAAAAGAATAGAAACAACGGTAAACATCTAACAGTAAATTTTATTAAAGAAATTATAGCACATTCATAAACTATTACATATTAATTAAATTTATGTCATGAAAATCAAACAATCTGATTAAAAAATGGTTTACTTTTCCTGGAAGACATACAGGTGGTTAACAGATATATGAAAAGTTGCTCAACATCATTAGTTATAAGAGAACTGCAAGTAAAACCCACAATGAGATACCATCACAACTTGTTAGAATGGCTATTATCAATAAGACAAAAAATAACAAGTGTTTGAGAGAATGTGGAGAAAAGAGAACCCTTATACACTGCTGGTAGAAATGCAAATCAGTGCAGCCTCTATGAAAAACAGTATGAAGGGTCCTCAAACAATTAAGAATAGAGCTACCATACAATTCAGCAATCCCTCTTCTGGGTATCTACCCTTCAAATTTGAAAACATTTATTCTTAAAGATATACCTTCACTCCTATGTTCATTGCAGCATTATTCACATAGCCAAGACAACCTAAGTATCCTTTAACACATGATTAGATAAAGAAGATGTGGTTCATATATACAATGGAATACTACTCAGCATAAGAAGGGATGAAATACTGCCATTTACAACAACATAAATGAATCTTGAGAATATTATGCTAAGTGAAATAAGTCAGATAAGAAAGGACAATACTGTATGATTTCATTTGTATTTAGGATATAAAACAAAAAGCAACAAATGAACAAACAAAACAATCAAAAAAACAAACTCATAGAAACAGCCAACAAAATGGTTACCAGAGATGAAGCAGGGAGGGAAAAGGACAAAAAGGTAAAGAGACTAGACAGAAGAAGACTAGACTTTGGGTGTTGGGCACACAGAATATACAGATGCTATATTATAAAGTTGTACACCTGAAATTTATGTTATTAACTAATGTTACTTCAATAAATTTAAATTTTAAAAATTATATTTTAGAATTGAATGTAGAAATGAATAGGAAAGTCTTCATGACATCATCAAGAAAGAAAAGCAAGTACAAAATCAAAAATTTAGGAAATTATTTGTATATGTACATGTGTTTACTGTATATATATATTTCCTGGACCGTGAGATAGTGGGCAAGTGTGTGTGTGTGTGTGTGTGTGTGTGTGCGTGCACACACACACACACACACTCAGGTGCATGCTTATCTGGACTTTCCAAAGTTTGTAGCAGTAATATATTTTGATCTTGCAATTAGAGGGAAAAATGTTATTTTTTAAAAAGTATATGTAAGTGTTATAATAGAGCATGAAGGAGAGATGGTCTAGCCCAAACTGTGGGTTTAGTTAGTCCCAGAGGATGTGCTGGAACTGAGTCCTGAAATCATCTGGGGTTATTTGCTCTTAATGGGAATGGGATATTCCAGGCAGAGGGGAAACCATACACTAAAACTGAGGCTTTAGAGAATGTGATCTTCTCAGGAGAAGGTTTAACCTGGTTAGAGGCTGGTGAGGGAACATGTGAGAGGACCTACTGGGAGAGCTGCTCACAAAGAGCCTTGGGTATCATGCTCAGAATCTTAACTTTTATATTTTAGGCGGTGGGAATAATAATATGGAAAGATGTTTACATAAAAAAAAAACAATATTTCTGTGGCTTCTTTTTTGTTTCGTGATATTCATTCTGTACTTTTTGGAGAGTAAAACTCCTACTTTTGTCTATCATCTATTGCAAAACCATTCACACATCACTTTATGGACTTTCCTGCACAAGATTATGCTTCCCATCCCTGCACATACCAGCACCGTAATCATGTCTGGTATGGCCTAAAGGCCAGAATATGCAGCTCCTAACCTAGGGCCTCCCAACTGAAAGGGTGACATTGAAACCTATATAGTCTGAGGGCAATTGGGAAAGACTACCCAGTCCCAAGAAGTAAATTATTACCTGAAGACTAAAAAGCCAAAGCCATTCCTGGAGCTTCATTCTTTTGGAAGAAGAAAAGGATGCCTTCACTCTTCCCATGTTCTTTTTTAAAAACGTTAACAGTAAACATAGAGCACTGTGGTAAATGTGTTTTAGACTGTGTTTTAGACTGTCTGCCATGCACCACTTTTCTGGAAATTGCTACTCCTCCTTAATCTCACAGCTATTGCATATTGATTGGTTCTGGGATCGGCACCCAATACTAATGGAATTTAACTCAGTTCTCTCAAAAGGATTTGAAATAAGTATTTTTAGTTGCAATCAAGTTGTCCTCTTGAATGGAAGAGAAGTCAGCTGGTTGCAGCTGCTGGGGCCATTTTCCACCGTGATGAATAAGAAGGCAGAGAAAGCTGGTGTATAGCGAGAAACAGATGACACAGCAGTGGAAAAAAGTAAACTCAAGATATGGTGTATTACGGTAGACTAGCTACTATCAGGGACAATCTCAAATCTCGGTGACCTAGCACAAGTTTGTTTCTTGCTTATGCAGAGTCCAAGGTTAATGTTCTGGTTGGGCATCTCTCCTGCATCTCTCCAAGTGGCGACTTGGAGACCTAGGCTCTTTTAATTTCATCTCATCCCACAATCTGGTGGTTTTAAAATCTTCCTGGAATCATCCCATACCCTCCCAGTATTAAAGAGAGAGAACATGAAAAATCACATGGGACATTTTGCAACCAGACCTAGTATAGGGATATATCACTTCTTTCCACATCTATTGACCAGAACTCAGTCATATAGTTCTACTTAAATGCAAGAAAGACTAGGAAATATAACTTTACTTTTTGTCTATAAAGAAAAGCAGAACCAGATATTGGTGAACCCTAGAAGGATCTGCTACATATGGAGAAAGAGAAGCTCTTGGTTTCCCACAACCCCTCAATCTTGCCTCATATGAAACTTGCTTGATCAGACCCAATACCCTTACTCAAGTTAGCTCAGGTAGGTTTCTACTATTTACTACCCAAGAAAAAGACTAACAATCAAAACACTTTTTACATTATAAAGTATTTTGACCTCTCGTGGTCACATGTAAATTCTACATCAAGCCTATGAAATAGATACTATCATTCTCATTTAGTTGGTGAAGAAATAGTCTCAGAGAAATTACATCAATTGCCCAAGTCACATAGCAACAAGTACAGCCAAGGCTGGAATTAAATCCTTCAGCCCCCAAAGCTGAACTCTCTTTCCACTTCATTGTGTGTAAAAACCTCTGGGAGGGAAGAAGTACACTCCTAACCCCTTATTGTGAGCAGTGTTATCAGATTACTTGCACTCTAGGGGAAAAGTAAATGATAGCACAAAGCCACCAGCTCTCCAGAGAACGGGTAGAAGAAAATGAAACAAAGGGTGCAGAGAGAAAACCCCAAGCACAGCAGACACTTCATCTTCTTCCCCATTTTGCAGAAGCTGTGCTTGGAATTCAGAAAGAAAACCTGAAAAAAGCCAAAAGTGTAGCAATTTTTGTTCCATGGACACCTGCATTTTTGTGTTTAATGTTGGAACATGATCCAGACTACGACACAAAAACTTATGGAAATCAGGATGAATGACAAAGACCTTGAGTCTTGGCACTGAGATGAAAGGCATTGAGGTCTCCTAGCTGGGATGAGAAGAGCAAGGATGAAGGAGGGCAGTAAAGCTACCTCTGTGCACAGTAAGTGATGGGATAGCTTTGGAATGACAGCGGACAGCTGCTTGGTTTCCTCAGCTAACAGCTGCCAGCTCTGCTGGGCTTTCACTACCACCAGCTCCTTTGACATTCAGCCTCACAGAATTGATGATCAAGGCTCTCCAGTGTGGCAGTGAAGCCCTCATCAAAGGGAAAGGTCTTTAAATGCTGCCAGAGCAGCAGGAGGGGAAAGTATCAGGTAGGAACAGCCTCACATAAGAAAGGTAACAGAAAGTTCTCAAAGCAAACTAGAAAGAGGGTATAGGTAGAGGTCTTAAGGCAGTGGAACACACATGTCTTTGTAGAAATTTTCACTAGTCCCAGACAAAAAGAGAAAGAGGACAATGTAGCAAGTTTTTCTTTTTAAATGTATTTCACTTAAAGATTACCTCTTGCTTTGATGTTAAAATGTCCTTTTATGAAATGATGATAGAAATAATACTCTTTTATTATTATTATTCTTGGCAAAGAAAATGTTGGCAACATGATCTCAGTTCTCAGCTTTGTTTTTCAATTTTTTTGTTTTTTTTTTTTTTTTGGTTCACGAAACTGATGTCTGATACCCATTCAACAGTTTGAAATTCTTTAAGAATCATTCACAAAGACATAATAAAAAGACAACTTAAGAAATACCAGCACGTATTGGAAGGATAAATCACACAAATTCAAGGACAAATCAATGCTTAGAAGTGGATTTAATAAAGTGTCTTTGAGGAAAGTCATAATACCAAACAGCCTTACGAATCCGAATTCCTGGTGCCTCTTAAAGACGTGTGGAAAAGGGAGTTGATGGCCCAATCAAGCCTCGACCTTTACTATAACTAAGGCAGAAAACACAATTGACATGAAAAACTAAGGGCCATTAAAATGTGCAGAATGGATTACAAAATACTAGCCAGGATCCAGCTGCAAAGAGTGTGACAACAGAATGGTCGCTAATATTTACATGGGTGCTGAAGGCACATATCAGTAGCCTCTGTTTTTCAAACATGCAAAAAAAAAAAAAAAGGTAAAAAAGCAAAAGGAACAAATAGTGAAAATTCATCATGTGATTCTTGGAATATAAGCTATAAATGTTTCTCTACAATGGGGACTATCTCTACCTGCCACCTGCTTACACTCTAAAACCAGGGCACATGACAAAATGAGACTATTTGAGAAAGGAAAAGGCTTGGGCTAAAGTGCAGAGGAACAGTGGTGAAATAGTGAGGCATGTTTTCCTTAATCGATTATCTTTATATTTCAGATATCCATGTACCAATTTTAATTGCAAATCGTGTTACTGACTTGCAGTAACTTAAAGAAACATAGCTGCATTAGAAGTAGAAAAAGATTCGTAAATGAAACGTCAAGACATTCACATTCCCTGAAAATCATAGCATTCATTCTCCTGTTCCACGTTTTTAATTTACCAATGGAAATGGTAATATCAAGGAGTGTTTGGGAAAAGGAATTAACATTTATTGAACACCTAGATAGATAGATAGATAGATAGATCATAAATATTGATAGATATAGATGATATAGATATAGATTAGATATAGATATAGATATATCATAAATATCTAATAATGGACATTTTTGTGGTCAGTAATATGGCCCTATTTCCTAGATAAGAATATTGAGGACAATAAGATGCTTATCCAGAGGTGGATTGCTAACTGTCAGCATGTGTTTTCACTACTAGTTTAAGCCTCCAGTTTCTCTCTGCCTGGAGGCAAAATAAATAGTTAGAGAAACTGAGAAGACAATCCCTTTTCACAAAATCCCTCTTCCCACTGTTGCCCCACCCCCTTCATTACCAGAGGTGTCACTACTTGTCTTCTCTGGTAAGACCAGAAAGCCATTTCATTGTGCCAAGCTAGAAGATACTTTACCTGATCAAATAATACACAGTTACCTACTAAGAGAAGGGGACAAAAGAACAATTCCCCTGATGGATAAAGATAATAGCCCTGTTTTTATTAACAACCCATTACTGATTCCACAGGTGGGAATTTCAAGTCCACTAACAGGAGAGCTCAGCAGAAAGCTCGTGGGGTCTTACATGGATGAATGGGGACAGAGTTCCATGGCATCAGATACACTCTTTCAGACAGTGAAAGAGTCATTCAGTAATTTATGTGAAAACAATTTGGGGAAAAAAGTAATAAAAATAAATTTTTATTCATTACCTACAGTAATTTTATTCAAGTTGATGAAAGTTTAGTGTTAAATATAAAACCAATATTTAAATAAATATACAATTATCTTGATTTTGGGGAGGGCTTTGTAAGCATAAACACAACAGAAGGAACAACAAGAGGGGAAAAAATGAATGCTTTGATTTTATCAAAATAAGACCTTTAAAAATAAAATCTTTTTGTTCATCAAAGAGACATTAAAAAATTAGATGCAAAATACAAATAGGAAAGAATATTTGCAAAAAAATTACAAAAGAAAATATCTACAATATATTAATGCGAGTAAATAAGAAAACACAAAAATAAGAAAACACAAAAATAAACACAAAATTAAAACTTGGACAATGATTTTTCTTTAACAATCCACAAAGAAAATACAATTGGCCAATAAATACCAAACAATTCTGTATCAGTAGTAATATAAAAAATGCAAATTAAATAAAATTTCCATCTACCAAATTAGCAGGCTACCACTCTTATACATTACTCTTGGGAATGTAAACTGGTTCCACTTCCTGGGAAGCAATTTCACATCATATGTCAATAGATTTTTATGTTTTCATACATTCCGACTCAGTAATTTTTTTTGCTAAACATCTGCTTTTGGAAAAAGACCTATGCATTCATCAAAACGGGAATTCATTTTGGTACACACAACTGTGACAATAAATTTTATGAGAATATAGTCTCTGAATCCCCAGGGCCTGCCCACAATAAGGATGCAACAAGTGTTTGTTAAATGAGTCTGGAATTCTATGTTGCAGTTTAAAAAGAAATGCATTTAAATTATGACATGAAAATATCCCCTAGACATGCTGTTAAGTGAAGAAAACAAGATGAAATATAGGATATACAGGTGATTTCATTGGTATAAAACTAAAACCATCACCAAAAAAGTAAACAAAAACCATTTCTCTCTTCCTCTCCCTGTTCCTCCTCTCTGTCTCTCTCTCCCCTTTTTCATGTGCCAATGCTTAGACATATATATGAAAAGACATACACACCAAGCCAATACAACTGATCACATTTAGGGAAAAGATAGGGATGGCCTATGAATAGGAACTTTGTCTGAATAATTTTGGATATAAATATATTCTTGGATTAATTGGATACTTTAAAAATTTTTTCTAAAAAAATATAAATGAAATAAAATAAAATAAAAATTTTTCCTAAATAATATATCTGCAAAGATGTTTGTGATGGCATCATTTGTAACAATAAAAAATTGAAAACAACCCCTTAGGAGAATGGTTAGATACATGATGGCCACGGAATATCATGTAGGTATAAGTTACCTTTTTGAAGAAGAGTTGATAGAAGATAACATGGTACATTATTAAGGGAAAATAACAGCAACAGCAACAAAAGAGATTCAATGCAAACAATATAGCCTCACCTTACAAGAAACACTAAATGAAGTTATTGAGGCTGAAAGCAAGTGACCCTAGAGGATAATCTGATTCCACACACACAAAAACCAAACAGCACCAGGAAAGGTAATTAATTATGTAGGTAATTACAAGAGAGAAGATAAATGCATATTTCTTCTCTTAAATTATTTTAAAAGCAAGTGCATAAAATGATATACATATAATTGTATTGTTGGGCATGTAACATAGAAACATAACACATTTGATAATACAGCAGAAAGGAGATGGGTGATAGCAAAGCTGTGTTAACAGAAAGAAATGACACCAGATAATAACATCCACAGGAACAATTAAAAAGAACTGGAAAGGGTAAATGAGAAGGTTAATATAACAAATTCTGTAAATATATGCTTGCTCTCTTTTCTTCTCTTAACTTCTTGAATAGACAAAAAAGTTACATAAAATATACATGTGTATGTATATATTACAAATGTATATATATCAATAATTCTCTATGTGGTACAAACACAACAATACATTATCATTATTATTTTATGTGATTTTATATCTTTTAAAGAAGTTGAGAGAAGATAGAAAAGCCAGCATATCATAATAGTAGCACAAAAAGGGGAAAGAGGGAATAGAGCTATCTATGTAGGAGTAAAGTTTCTATATTTCACTGAAGTCTATTCTGATAAGTAGGATGTGTCTAGTGAGACACAAAGGAACAACTAAGAAATTAACTCATGTATTTGGTGAGACATAGAGCAACAACTAAGAAATTAACTCAAAAAATGCAGTGAAAAAATATCACTAAAAGAATTAAAATAGTCACTAGAAAACAATGCAAAAGAAAGCAGCAAAGGAGACTAGAAGAGAAAAGATGACATAAGGTGGGGGGAAATGGTAAATGGCAGACATAAATCCAACTATTTCAATAATAGCAGTAAATATGAATAGATTAACAATCCAATCAAAAAAAGAGGTTGTCAAATAGGATAAGAAAAAATTAAAGCCAAACTATTGCTGTCTACAAGAGATACACTTTACATAAGAAAGCTGAAGTAGCTATACTAATATAAGGCAAAATAGATTTTAAGACAAAAAAAGATGTTACTAGAGATAAAGGAGGACATTTTACAATGATAATAAGGTCAATTCATCAGGAAGATATAATATTTAAAAACACATCTCTGCACTCAGCAACAGAGCCCCAAAATATATGAAGCAAAATAAAAATGACAGAATTGAAAAAAGAAACAGACAATTCAATAATAATAGTTGGAGCCTTCAACCCCCTATTTTCAATAATTGACAGAATGAGGCAGAATGTCAACAAGGAAATAGAAGACTTGAACAACACTATCCATCCAGTACACCTACCAAACATCTATAGAACATTTTATCCAACAAAAGCAGAACACACATTCTCCTCAAAAGCACAAAGGAACATTTGCCAGGATAGAAGCTATATTAGTCTCAATATACTTAAAAATAATTCAAATCATACAAAGTATGTTTTATAACCATAATGGAATGAAATTAAAAACCCATAACAGAATTTTAGAAAAATTCACAAATACGTGGAAATTAAAATAATAAATTAGTCAAAGGAGAAGTCACAAGGAAAATTAGAAAATACTTCAAGATGAATGAAAATGAAAGCCCAGCATACCAACATTTATGGGGTGCAGTAAAATCAGTACTTAGAGGGACATTTAAAGCTGTCAACACTTTTATAGAAAAAGGAAAAAGCATCCAAAAGCTATAACCCAACCTCACACCTTAAGACACTGGAAAAGAAAAGCACACTAACCCTAAACCAAGCAGGAGGAGGGAAATAATTAAGACTACAGTGAAAATTAATGAAATAGAGAATTAAAAACTTCAATAGAGAAAGTCAATAAAACCAGAAGTTGGTTCTTTGAAAAGATCAACAACACTGACCAACATTTAGCTAGAAAAAAAAAAAGAGAGAGAGAAGCCTCAAATTACTAAAATTAATAGTGAAAACAGGGACATTACTGCCAACATTAGAGCAGTAAAAAGGATTATAAAGAAATATTATGGACATTATATACCAACCAATTAGATAATTGAGATAAAAATGGACAAATTTATGTAGACACAAATTACTGAAAGTGATTCAAATAGAAATAGAAAATCTGAATAGTCCTATAACAAGTAAAGCGATTGAATTTCATATCAATCATGACTTTTTATTTTCAATATTTTTAATGCTTTGACATCTGGAGGTTTATGGACCCAGGGGAGACTGTACCTTCCAGGGTTAGCCTTTACCTAGAAATAGAAAACTACTCACCTATGAGTGAACCTTTCATAAGCAAACTAACAAATTCAAAGCCTATACACCACCCCCTCCTCTTGGGCTCTTATTCTCTAGGCTACTATTCCCACGCCCTAACCACCCTAGGCCCAGGTACCAGTGAGCTGGGAACAACCCTTATATCCCAGAGCCAGAGGAAATTATTCAAATTAGCCAATCCAAATCCTCCTTACACTGCCATCCACAGAAAAGCTAAAAGGTTCTTGCCAATGTTTTTCCCTTGCTCCATTTGCTTTCTGACATTCCCAAATATTTCTCCAAGGTGTGGAAACTTGGGACCTGTGAGTAAAAAAGTATCTTTTCAGAGGTAATCAGCTCCTGATCTAAGAGCCTCACCAGACCCAAATAATAATAAAACCTATGCTTTAAAACAATTAATAATTTGAAAACTACCCACAGAAATCCTCCAGGCATAAATGGTTTCACCGGTGAATTCTACAGATATTTAAAAAAGAATTAACACCAATTCTTCACAAATTCTTTAGAAAGAAAGAAGAGGAGAGAACATTTCCGAACTCATTCTGTGTGGTCAGTATGACCTTGTAACTAAAACCAGAGAAGGATATTGACAACAAAAGCTAACTACAACGAATATCCCTTATGAACATAGATGCCAAAATGCAGAACATTTTGCAAAGTCCAATATCCCTTAATGAATATAAGAGCAAAACAAAACCAAATATTCACAAACTAAAAATAGGAAGGACTTCCTCAATTTGTTAAAAGGACACCTATTAAAAATCCACAACTTACATCATATTTAATGGTATAAGACTAGAAACAAGACAAGGATGTCTACTCTCACCAATTGTATGCAACACTGTACTGCACTGAAGTAGGCAATTAAGCAAGAAGAGTGTGAAAAGACATTCAGGTGGGAAAGGAAGAAGTAAAACTATCTCTATTTGCAGATGACATGATCTTTTATATAAAAAATCCTAACTAATCCACTAAATAGCAACTAAAACTAAAAAATGAATTCAGCAAGTTTGTAAGATACAAGATCAATTTATAAAAATTGTATTTTTATACACTTGCAACGAGCAATCCAAAAGTGAAATTAAGAAAAATTATTTGATTTACAATAGCATCAAAAGAAGTAAAATGCTCAGAAATAAATTTTACAAAAGTAGTACGAAATATATACACTGAAAGTTACAAAATATTGCTGAAATAAATTTTTAAAAAACTTAAATAAATGGAAAGATATCTCCATTTGGTTGAGAGACTTAATATTGTTCATTGGTTGAAAGACTTAATATTGTTAGGATGGTGATACTCTGCAAAAATTGAGAAGCTGATTTGAAATTCATATGCAAATTTAAGGGGTCCAGAGTAGCTAAAATAAACTCAAAATAGAGAATGAGGTGGGAAAACTTATACTTTTCAATATCAAAACTCAATACAAAGCTACAGCATAAGGACAGACATATAAATCCAAAGAATAGAATTGAGAGTCAGAAATAAATCTTCACACATATAGTCAATTGATTTTCAACAAGGGTACCTAAATGATTGAATGGTGGAAGACTGATTTCTTCAGCAAATGGTGCTGGAACAACTAGATATCCACATGAATGAAGCAGGACCTCTATCTCATACCATTTACAAAAATTAATTTAAAATGATTCAAAGGCCTGTTAAATGTAAGAGTGAAAACTATAAAACTCTTAGAAAAAAAATGTAGGTGGAGACCTAACCCAAGATCACGCTTATGATCTTAGGTTAAATAATGATTTCTTAGATCTGACACCAAAAGCACAGTAGCAAAAGAAAAAATAGATCAATTAGATTTCATTGAAATTTAAAACTTTTTTTCTTAAAGGACACTATCAAGAAAGTGAAAAGACAATCCACAGAAAGGGAGAAAATATTTGCAATTCCCATATATGATAAAGGCATTATATCTGAAATATATTTTTAAAAACTTTTGCAAGCCAATTATAAAAGGACAAATAAACCTAATAGGCCAAGGATCCTAACAGACATTTCTCCAAAGAGGACATATAAATGGTCAAAAAACACATGAAAAGATAGTCAACTTCATTAGCTATCAAGGAAATGCAAATCAAAACCACAATAAAGTACAGCTTCAAACCCACCAAGACAGCTATAATCAAAAACGCAGATAATATTAAGTGTGGGTGAGGATGTGGAGAATTTGGAACCCTGATACATTGTTGGTAGAAATGTAAAATGATATAGCCATTTTGGAAAAAAAGTTGAGATATGTACTCAAGAGAAATGAAAACATGTATGTCCACACAAAAAGATGTATACAAATATTAACAGCAGCGTTATTCTTAATAGCCGAAAAGTGAAAATAACCCAAAATGTCCATCAACTGATGAACAGATGAATAGCATGTGCTGTATTCATACAATGGAACATTATTCTGCCATAAAAAGGAATGAAGCACTGACATATTCTATGACATGAATGAATTTTGAAAATATTCTAAGGTAAAGAAGCCAGACACAAAGGGCTGCAGAACTGGCTATTTTATAATTCTATTATATGAAGAGCCCAGAATAGGCAAGTCTATAGAGACAAAGTATAGATAAGCGGTTGCCTAGGGATGGCTTACAATACATTAAGGACAAGCAGGTGCTATTTGCAGAGGTGAGAAGGCCAGAAAGGTTAAGAAGTGTTTGAGCTGGGTGTCAAAACATAAGTAGGAGTTTTCCAGGTAGATGAGGTGGAGCAAGGCATTCTAGGAAGAGAACAATATGTTCAGAAGCTCTGATGGCCTGTTTGGTAATTATGTGATTAGTTAGGCATGCCTGGATTGTAGGGTGTGTGTAGGGAGGTGGGGCTGGGAGTGAAGAAAGGTCAACAAGATTAGGCTGCAGAGGTGTGCCATGCTAAGGAGTCAGGACTTGGTAGTCAGCAAAGGTATGTCTGCATTCAACAGAGGTCAACATTACCTTGAGAAGCTTTTAAGGAATACATTGTTAAGACAAAATGGCAGCTGTGGGATAAACAGGAAGAGGCTCATCTCACTTTAAATATTCCCTGGTTAGACCTAAGCAATGATCTCAAGCTGGAAGAACTAAGCATATGATTGAACAATCTAACACAGCTGGGCTAAGTATCCACTGTGGTGTCCATCCTGGGTCCTTCTCACTTCTTTTGTTGCTTTCATCAGCCCTTCTCCTCTTAGTTACATAGCAATGTATATTTTCAGGGCTTTTTATAAATAATAAAATAGAATTGCTCTGTTAGTCTCATTACTGAATAATTTCAGACACAGGGTTTATATTTATGCCAGAGCAGTTGAATGTAGCAAAACAACGAATCCTAAAGGCAAAACAGTAATGCAGCATTCTTTTTCCTCAAGGAACTCTTAAGCTTTGTAGGGCTGAAATCTAAATTTGACACTCTTGGTTAAACCTGAGACTTGGTTAAATATTAAAATCACCAGACTTTTATTTCAACACTATGAACTAGTAAACTGAAATGTAAGTGAAGACACACTGAAAAAACAGAGATTCATTATTATATCACTAAGCAGAAACTTCTTTAGCATCCTATTTTTCTTGTGTGTTTGTGTGATGCATCAACAACAACAAAATAAATAAAATCACTGGTAAGGATACATGAGTCACTGAGAATGTTTAAAACTATTTGGCTCCCCCAGGAGATGGCCAGTCAGTAAATGATTCAGCGCGAGAAGTAACTAGTATAAGCAAATATAAATGGTAAAGGGATCTGAAAGAGACATCAGAAGTGGGGGAAAAATGGGACATTCACTTGCCGCTGAAAGTTTTAAAAAGATTACCTTGAGGGATTAGTAAAGGACTGGGCTCCTACCTGCTTGTTTAAAGGTAGTTCGTAAGAAATAGTTGAAAGAGAACAATAAAAAGCATCACCCACTACATGGATAACCCTAGAAATTTCTTTCCACAAATCCACTTCTAGCTGGGGTTTGTTTGGGGATTCCATCTTTAGTATGGAATCAGAAACAACTTTACCTACATAGCTTCTACTTACTACAGCTTTTCCCCTTGGTTTACGGAATGGCATGCAAGCCCTGCTAAGACATTCCAACAATTTCTGATGCTTGCAATATTCCCATGCCCAGCTCTGTTCTTCTCATATAAAACAATGCCCTCTGGAGGTGTTTAGTTGATGAGTACCTAGAGGGTTATGCCTACATCCATGTAAATAATCTTAAATGTCATCTTACATGTGTACCTGGAAACACCATAAAGGTTGCTTGGTGCTATTGGTCATTCAGGTAGGAGTAAATATACCAATTTAATTTCAAACTCTTAACAACAAAGTCATCATGCCACTTTGAACCTATGTAAAGCTCCTTTCTAAATAACTCCGATTTTTTTTCATCTGCCTAAATTTTAATGCCTCAAAACTCCCATAAGACAGAAAATTTGTAGCTATTACTTGTTGAATGCTTACTGTGTGGCAGGCATTCTTCTAAGCATTTACCAGTTGTATCACATTGAGTAAATTATGTATTCTTTATGAGCTGCAGTTTATCTGTAAAATGGAAAAATACTGTCTCCCCCAGGAATCACAGAATCAGTTGTCCACAGGAAGCTAAATAAATAGAGAAAGCTGGATACAAGCACTTTAGATTTATTGAATGGGATGTACCTGGTATTCTCAGTGTCCTGCTCACTAACCTTGCCTCTTCTTTCCTGTAGGCAGACCTTGCCTCCCCACTTAGAACAGCAGGAAGTGTGAGACATGCTTTCCTAGGCTCCCTGGCCACTGGAGTATTGACATATGAGCCAGTCTTGGCCACTTGTGAGCTCAGTGGGAAGTCAGCTAAGGTTTTTGTTTTGTTTATTTTGTTTTGTTTTTTAAAGGTTTTCCTTTATAGGAAAAAGAGACCAATGGGAGGGCCTGCTCTCCTCTTTGGACATGTGTGTGTCTGCATGTGAGAAGTGAATCTTTTGGAGGCACTGGTAGAAATGAGAGGAAATTTAGTAGTTAACACACAGAAGGTGTCCAAGAAGAAAGGCAAAAAACATCAGCAGCTAGGGATCAGCAGTCCTTGACAATACTTTTGTGCCATTGCATTAACCCTGGAACTACCCTTCCTTGGACTTCTTAACCGAGGTCATAAATCCTTACCTGAAAAAACTATTAGTTGGCTTTTCTATCACTCACCGCTGAAATCATCCCCACTGCACGGCAGCAGCTGCTGAGGTGCATTCTTCATCTAAAGAAGTCAGCAGCATCTGGCTCCTGTTGGTTGTTGCCAGATGAAGATTTTTCAAGAAGAGCCAGGAATCCAGATTTTTATATAAAACTCCAGATTCTAAAATGTTGGCTCAAATTAAAGAAATATGTGCAGGCCAAACAAAACACATCTGGAGGCCAAGTTCAGACCATAGGCTGACAATTTTCAGTCCCTGATCTACCTCAGACAGTTGTGAGAACTGAATTAAATGAGCTTAAAATAAGATCAGCAATAATAACAGCAAACACTCACAGAGCACTTAATATGTACCAGGCACAATTCTGCTTGTTTTATTGATCTAGTGCTCATATGTAACCAGGTCTTACAATAACCTTATAGAAAGATTATTACTTCCACTTTCAGATAAAGATGATAAGCAAAGGAAAAGTTAAGAAATTTGCCTGGTCACAGAATCATGATGAAGTAGAGTAGGTATCTGAGCTGGGACCCAGGTAATCTGGCTCCAGATTTCACTACCCGTAATCAAAGCATTATGCTTGTAAAATATACAACACAAATTTCTGACTCATAATAGATACTCAATCTATTTAATTTCCCTTCTCACATCCTCTCTTGTGCTCTGAGGCAATTTTAGTAACAACTGGGGATTTTCTGATGCTAAAAAGTACAGCCTGATATTTTAGATACTAATGAAAGTTGTCATTTCAGTTTGGTGCATCAAAAGCTGCCACAATATCCAGACAGGTAATAAGTATCATAATAAGTGGTATCTTTATGTTTTTGGCTCAGAGGTGGTACAGCTCAGCTTCCTGGACACCAAACAACAGATGGTGAAATGGTACATTTTCAGAGAAGGCTACCAACCTCCTGTGATGGCCACACTGCCCACCAGGTCTTCTGAGTAGTGTGGACTGGATGGGTGAATAGATGGATGGATAGATGATCGACTGGCTGCCCGAAAGTATTCATACATCTGCATATAGCCTAAGACACTATTATTTTGACTGTACTCTTAGAGTCAATCCCAAATGGATCATAAAATAGAATCTCAGAGCTAAATCTATTTCGTATAATTAACAACTGTAGCATTTAATCAGTCTTAACTAAACATTCCCTAAAAATGGGTTCTTCCATAAATGTTTCCATTGAGAGAGATGCAATCACAAAAATGTTTTTGACATTGATATAGGGAGTTGGAGAAAGAGTGAAGGAATACCATACACCTAAATGTCCACCGATAGAAAAGTAAATTTTGGTACATCCTTGGATTGACTATTAGATCACCATTAAAAAGATTGCTTACAAAAGATATGTAATAGAAAAATATTTAAGATCCAATATTAAGTGAGAAAAGGACAGAAATTGTTTTCCCAGTACATATAAAAACGCACCATTAAAGTGAATCTTAAACAATAAACATTAGAAAATGACATATAATACAATAGATAAACCAACAAATACTTATTGATTACCTACCAAGTGCTATAAATGCAAAGTAATGACAAGAGACAAAAACACAAATACCCTACTTCCAAAAAGCTTTCAAAATAATTAAGATGAGGTGTTCTCAAATAAATTATAAAGAAAAATAAATGACATTATATAAAACAAACTATACAATACATGAATTAAAGTAACAGTTGCTATAATATTTAGAGGAAAGCTGTGGTGATCCAGAGTAGGCTGAGAAGAGGGAAAGTAGGAGCCGAATCAGAGGTTTCCTGGGATTTTGGTAGGCCAAAGGGCATTCCAAGCAGAAAGAGATGCAGAGTCTGGGCTTATGCAGGTATGGAAATGTGCAAGGCATGTTTAATGTGACATAGTGGATAAATCTTAGGGCTAAAAATTGGAATTCTGGCTTTATGATTTCTCCTGACTGAGATATGTTAACCTCTGAGGTCTCAGGTTCTTCAATCATATGTGAGGACAACAATGCATCTTGTAGGATTTCTGTGTGGATTTAAACAAGATCATTTATATATAAGAGGCCCGGGCTACAGTAAAACTTATTAAATGATCATTCTTTTGATATTCCTTTCTCTTAAGCTTTCTTTGTTCATTCATCCATTTATTCATCCAATCAGCATGTGTGAGCATCTACCATGTGCCTGGCATTGAACTAGCTCTTGTCTATTTGTTCCTATCGTTTCACACCACACTCTTCCCTGCCCTGTTCTATGTACCAGGAGGCTGACTACCATGGACTGCATTATCCAGCCTCCCTTGCCCTCTGGCTTCCTATTAAGTTTGACCAGGAAATGCTGACAGGAAATCTGAGAGTGGGAGGAGAAAGAAGTTGGGCAGTTTACCCCCACTTCGCTTCCTCCCTGCTTTGTCTTGGATGTGGCAGGCAGCCCCTCTTCCATAGCACAGCTCTCCCTGGATGTGGGACACAGCTCCCTCTTCACGCCCCTTCAGGTCTAGGAGTGGGGATGGTTTTTTACCTGTGAACCTGGCCATGCCTAGCTGATTCCCCTCACCCTGCTCACATTTCTCTATGTGGTCTTTGTTAAGCTGTCCTTGATTAAACTCTTTTGAGTATTCCATCTGCTGCTCACTGGGACATTAATATAAATGAAGGAAGCAGACAAGTCCTTGCCACCATGGGGCCTGCATACTGGTACACAACTACATAAACAAAATAGCTGTGAGTGCCATGAGGGAGGGAAAGGTGATGTAATAAAGAATGGCTATGAGAAGCTACTTGAGTGGTTGACATATGAACAGAGACCTAAAGGCTGAGGAAGAAGTGCATATGTAAAAGCTTTAAGCTGATGACAAGAATGAGGTGTTGAAAGAATAGAGTCCAGAGGGGCTGGAAATTGGTGAGCTGGGGGGAGAATGGTAGGTGGACAATCAAAAGAGTCAGGGGAGGGCCAGTCAGTGCTGAGTATGGTGGGCAGTGGAAAGGGATTTAGACTTTGAAACAAGAATTAGGAAGTCTTTGAAGGGTTTCAGGCTGGGGAGTAATTCAAGCCATATTTTCAAACTACAGTCTTCTACTTTGTCGGCAACGGATTATACATCAGGCAAGAGTGGGGGGTTACTGCTGCAGTCCAGTCCAGAGGTGCTGGTAGCTTGAACCAGAATGTTGGAAATGAAAGTGGAGAGACATGAATAGATTTGGGATCCATTTACACTATGATCCTGAGGTAACATAATACTTCCGTTTTTTCCAACCAGTGTCCTAGACCCCTGGAGGATAGTGAACATCTACTATATATTAAAAAAAATTTTTTATTTTAATTTTGGTGATTATATATTTCAAAATTAATGTGGACATATTGTTGATCATCTGTATCCTCACCTTAGAACAGAATAGTATTATTACATAATTTCAATGGCTGTTATTCATTTTGTTTCTAGGAACTCCACCTATGCTAATGATTGCCCACAAAGATAGCATTGAGCAAGATGTAATGTTTTTTATTGAAATAACACACATATAGAAAATATACCACTCATAAGTACATAGCTTAATAAATTTTCGCAAACCTATCATCTCTATATAACCAACACAGTTTAAGAACCCAGCAGTCCAGGAACCCCTCTTGAACTCTCTAAGTTGCTCCTTACCACACCTCCAAGTGTAATTACCATCCCACTTTCTTACACCATAATTTTGTTTTGTTTGCTTTTGAACTCTATATGCATCCAGAGATGAGAGTTACACAAATCAGATGAAGCTGACCTCTAAAAATTCCACCTTGATGTGTGGGCAATATGGGATTCCCACTAGGGACAGGCCTCAGTTTCAGTTCACGCTCCCGGGGCACTGTGCTGAAGATCTAATCTCAGAAACTAGAAACCAAATTATCCCCAAACCTGAAGCAATCTCATTAGCATATCACGGTGATATCATTGTTTGCCTGGATCTCCATCAATGGACATGGCCCAACACAGTCCTATCAGTAGTGCCGGGTATGCTGAATGTTTATTTATTGTGGCTGTGGCTGTTCTGTAGCATAATATTTTCCCACACCTTAGATGAGTCATAAGATGTTAAGAACAAAATGGTCATGTCTTGACTTTTGTCACCCAGCAACTTTCCCAGGTCCAGATCAAAAGGTGTTTTTATTAATCTAGAAGAAAAGTCCAGCTGAATATGCTTCTAGTCACATGTTCACCTCCACTCTCAACCCACAAGTCCTTATTCATTAGACAGCCAGGGTCAAACAAGGAAGCAGGAAAATTTTGGTTTTGATGTACTCTCTTGTTCACTTCAGTTCTAACTCCCAGTTACCCAAGTGACCTCATGCCTCCCACTTGTCCCCAGAGTCACTTACTAGAAGCACATGACCCCTCCCCATCCAAATATAGCCCTCTTGTCTCCATCCTCTCCCAGTTCTACTTTTTGTTATGTGACAATGGGTGGCATCGGGTTAATCAGAGGAATGCCCAGTGTGGCTTAGTGGAAAGAGCACTGCATTTGGGAGTTAAGAGGCCTAGTTCTAGATCTAACATATCAGTTAGATAAATAAGTTGAAAGTGACAGAATTTGACTTAAGCAAAACAAATAAACAAACAAACAAAAAACAATTCAGTAGTTAATGAGTTCCTACAGAGTTCAGGGATCAGGCACAGGGTCTCCAATGATGTCATTATGACAGACTTGCTCTGTGTCTTGTCACTGCTTTCATTGGCTCTCCACCCATGATGACAAAAAGGCTGCCATTAGTCCTATGCTCTCAGCAACCTGGATAGAGCTTATGAACTTCTTTATTCCAACATCCTGAAGTCAAGTCTTGTTAGCTTTGATTGGCCTCCTGGGAACACAGGTCCTGATGCTCTGATTAGCCAGGCCTAGTTCACATGCTCATCCTGGACTGGAGAGTGAAGTCAGCACCACACAAAACTCTAGGACTCAAGAGTGGAAAGAGCTGGTTCCCCTAAGGGACTGAGGCAAGCAAAAGCAGCAAATGTTCTCTTTAGCCATCAAATGAGCATGACTGCTTAGCAAATCTTTCCACCTCTGGGCCTGGTTTCTCATGGGCAAAAAGAGGAATGGACCCTATGACCTCTAAAATCCCTTCTACTTTAACACTCTGTAATTCTACCTAACTTCTGAGAATGCTATGTAGTATTCTCACCACTCAGAGAATAATACCTTAATCCAATTAAAAGGGAGAATGGTAGAGACAAATACCCTATATGATAACTAATTTGGGAAGGGCAAGTCTCACCACAGATGCAGGCCTTCCCCATCCACTCTGCGGGATCCCTGCCCAGTACCCTATAAAGAAATAGCCAAAGAGGCTGATGCCAATGGAGAGGAAGAGATGAAATCTAAACCGGCTACTCATTGATGAATTCACCTAATAATTATTATACACTTCCTCCAAAGCAGTACGCCCTTATCTGCGGTTTTGCTTTCTGCAGTTTCAGTTACTTATAGTCGACTATGGTCTAAAAATATTAAATGGAAAATTTCTGAAATAAATAATTCATAAGTTTTAAATTGCATGCTGTAGCGTGATGAAATCTCATGCATTCCTGCTCTGTCCTGCCCAGGACATGAATCATCCCTTTGTCCAGTGTGTTCACACTGTATATACACTCCCCACTTATTAGTCGATCAGTTATCAGATCATGATACTGTAGTGCTCGTGTTCATGGAACCCTTCTTTTACTTAATAATGGCTCTCAAGCACAAGAAAAGTGATGCTAGTAATTCAGATATGCCACAGAGAAGCTGTAAAGTGTTTCCTTAAAGTGAAAAGGTATTAATGTGCATGGAAAAACACAGTACATGTAGAATTCAATACTACCTGCAGTTTCAGGTGTCCACTGGGGGTCTTGGAATGTACCCCCGCCCCCCATAGATTACAGGGTGGGGAGTGGGGGATGGATGCTACTGTATCTCAAGCACTGGACTAGGCTCTGGAAATGAACAATGAACAACATACAGCCCCTGTTCCTGAAGTGGGCACAGACAAATAAATTGTTGATTAACAATTCAGAATGTCAAGGGCTGTGGCAAGATACTAAGGAGGCTCAGATGAAAGACAGCTAACCCAGTGGGAGATAGGGCTTAGGGCATGAGGAGAAGGAAGGATAGTTTGGGAGGCTGTCCCTAACAGGGAGACAATGAACAGGGCCTGGAAAGAGTAAGAGAAGTATTTAACCTGATGAGAAAAGCACAGACATCATTTACAATGCACCCAGTTAGGGCATGTTCAGGGCATTCAGTTTGTTACCAAGGGGCTGCTGTTTGGAATTTAAACAGGTAATGGCAAGAGGCAAGGCCCGGCCTGATTGTGAGGGACCTGGAGTACAGAATGAAGAAGACTAGATTTTATCATGGAATTACTGGTGCCATTGAAGGATTTTAAATGAAAGAGTAACACAATATCATATGTACAAAGTATCAAGCAGTATCACATGGGGTCAGAGAGACATAAGACTGCATTGCTGTCTTTGAAAAGTCTATAATCTCATTCCATTTTAATGGTGAAGGGAGGACTTCATGCACAGTATCTGTCGGCATGCTTCTCTAGTTTTTGTGTTGTGTATGTTTATTCACGCTTCACCTTGTTCCACTTAGAATATAAAGCTCATTCTTCAGAAAAATGCCTGCACCTGAAACAAAGACTCTTTTTTAAAGTCCATTCGTGTTCCAAAAATGCTTGCAGGTGATCTATAAGTCTCTGCTAAAAAATTCTGACCACACTTCACACCTGATTATAAAACAACTAAAGATCTCTGCAGCCCCCAGATATTGTAAGGGGTAGACCTGGGACATTCTGCAGGATGCTCCAGAAGCTTCATCCGCCTGCCTTCCGTAGAGGGAGAAAGTCCTATACTCTACAGAAAATTGCATTACACAAAGGGAGTCGTGCATGGATCCCTGCGCACCCAGTCTTGCAGGTAGGAGATTATTCCTAATGGCATAAGTCCTCAGCGCACAGATGCATCTGAACACCAGGGCTGCCCGAGACAGAAGAGAAACAAGAAAAAGTACTATTTGAACTGTGAAAATAACATCTACCTGATCCACTTAAAACCCTGCCCTAGAGAGCAGGTGCCTTCCCAAATCTGTCATGAATTAATAAATAAATGAAAAAAAAAATAGCTGGTTTACATAGAAGTTTGGTATTCTCAGTCCACTACAAGGACAGTCAATTTTTAATCGTGCTGTCAAACATCATGCAAAATGAGAAAAAAAATTTTTTAAACTTCTGTTTGTCTTTGATGTGCATTCTATTTTGCTATACAGCCTTAACTTTCCATCTCTGTTTTACTGACAATTAAGTGAAATAGCAGTGACAGTGACAATTTCTCCCGAGTCTGTTGCAATTTTTAAAGCTTGTTCCTATCCACTGTCTCATTTGAGCTTCTCAGTACCCAGTTCTGTGAGGTGGTTAGCAAATATTCACCTTACTGTTGAGGGACTGAAGCTCAGAGACACTCCACAGCTACTGAAGGAGCAGAACTTACACCTCAAACCCAATCTTCTAACTTGATCTGCAATCTTTTTTCTAGGAGGGGCAGGAGGTTCCAAAAACTAACAAAACAAAACTAAAAACTGGACCAGCAGAAATTATTGACTGCCTGTGCTTTACATAAAGATGAGAAATTAATAACAAAGAGGTCATTTTTCACATGGACTCAAAATGTAAGTTTTCATTTTTTTCCTTATAACAGAACTTTGTTGTTTTAAAAGTCCCCTTCTTCTCATTCAAAGTGAGATACTATCTCTGATAGCCACACAATTAGCAGAGCCCTCAGATATTGATTTCCTCTGTTCCTGGCATTGCCTTTCCTCACAGGGCTCCCCACACAGGCTCTTGGTAGAAAAGAAAACTGCAGCTACTGAACTGGCCTCTAAACTAATTTAGCTGTTTCCCATCACCATCCCTCTTGCTTTCCCAAGGTTTCTCCCTTTCTCTTCAGCTGCATCCAAGAGGGACTACTAGGCAGAGATTTTAGAAAGGTAAGACATAAGAGGAAAGGGGACTGGGAAAGTGAAAAATGAGAGGTCTGGGGAGGAAGAAAATAGATCCCTGGATAGAAATCCAAGAAATTCCTGTGTAAAAGTTATATCCTCTTTGAAGAAAGGAGAGGGGGTAGAGCACAAAACAGAAATTACCAATGATACTACTATCACTTATTCATTGATTTGTTCATTCATCCACAAAGAATTACTGAGACCGTGGACTGTAATAGGCTCTGAGATAATACAATTGGCAAAAACAATATAAATTCTACCTTTATTGATGGTATGGTAGTACTGTTCTGTTCCCCAGGAAGCTGACTCTGAGGCAGAGACTAGCATGCATAAATTCTATTAGGGAGTACTCTTAAGATTAACACCCAAGGAAAGAAGGGTGGTAAGCAGGAATAAGGAGAGGATGCAATCAAATGTGAAACAGTTTCTGGGCCAGCACTGCAAGAGGTTCTAAAGTGGGTTGAGCTTTCAGAACTGTCCCCAGATGAGTGAGAAGGCCAGGCCTTCATACCCACCATGTAGAGCAATCATCGGAATGGGACGAGGCCTTGGGCAGGGCAGATTTCTTCAGCTGAGGCAAGGCAAAGGGGGCTGGCAGCTGAGGGACACACTTATAGCAGCTGAGGCAAAAAGCGTACTTTAATATCAAAGACAGATCTTAGCAGCTCATCAGAACCTACAGCATGTGTAGCCTGCGAGAGGTGACAGACAACCATAAAGTAATCACAGAAAAAAATATATAATGGCACTGTAATTGGTTCTATGAAGGACAGGTACATAGTACCCTTTAAAAAAAGGAAAACCTAGATTGAGAGAAGAGGTTGGATTTCAGGCAAGAGAAGTAAGGCCCTGGGTTGGGAGAGAGTGGAAAGGGAAAGAGATTGGAGAGCTTCTCTGAATGTAATAAGGACAGGTTGTGGTTGAGTACAGTTGGCAATTTATTTGTTTCTTATTAAAAAAGGGTATTTAAATATGAGCAAAATTTGCATAGCTAAAGTCTCCACTTGCGTCTCTATTGTGTTCACTGCAGACCTATGGTAATGATTGATCAGAAGCCCATTTATCTAGGGAACTAGGGCACCTCTCTAGAGAGAACTCGCATCAAACTAGGAGAGGTGATAAGCCCAGAAGTCTGTGGTTTAAGAATACAGGATTGAGAAAACACGTTTTGGTCAGGCCTGGGTTTGAGTTACTTCCCAGCTCTGTGATTTTAAGCAAATTTCTGAACCCCAGTCAAGCCTCAGTTTTCTAGTCTATATAATAATACCAACTTTACAAGGCTGTGAAAAAATTTTGAAGTCCTAAAAGTTGAGTGATTCTCAACTTTTAGAAATGGAACACCAAGTACAGGCATTAGTATGATAAAGTAGTCTAAGGTGGTTCTACCCAAGGTGTAGTCCTCAGACTAGCTGCAGCACCTGGAAGCTTTGTTAGAAATGAAAAATCTCAGGCTGCATTCCAGACTACACATGCTTAAACAGAATTTCTGGAGTAAGGATCCCAGGAATCTAGGTTCAAACAATTTCCAATGACCAAGCATCCAGGTTTGCCTGGGACCAAGGTGCGTCTAAAGATGAGAAACTTTCAGTGCCAAAACTAGAAAGTCTAGGATGATCTGAGATGAGTTGGTTACCCTAGCTCCACATGATTTTTATGTGTGTTAAATCTGAACCACTGCTTTAACAAACTCATATGTATTTTTAAATTAACATAATATCGTAAGCAACATGTTTGCAGATTCCAGCAGAGGTATCCACAGATCCCTAGGGGACAGCTATGAATGAATGCTTTAAGGTAAAACTAATATTTAATGAGGATTCTTTACAAGTTAAATGTTTGGGTAGATGCTCTCTATTTTATTTCTTTGATATTATGGCATTTTCTGGGAGGTAGGTATCTTTATCCTCACCTAAAAATCTGAGATTTAAAGGAGTTAGTAACCTACTTATAGGATCACCAATTAAGCCAAAGAGGATGTCTTTCCAGATCCCGTGATGGTACCATTAAACCCATGTTTCTCCAAGGGTGGGATGCATCTCACAGGAGAATGAGAGATGATTTAATGTGGCATAGGCAATGATTTTAGCATTACATAAGACATCACATTGTAAGAAATAATACTACAAATTGATAATGCATATATAGCCCTTACTATATGCTAGGCACTGCAGCCCCACTGCAATGCCTGGTATGTCTACAGACACACTTGGAGGAGGTGACCAACTCTAGGGCAGGAGACCCAAGTGGAAATATCTGATGGTGGAATAATCATAACAGCAAATATTCCCATATTAGTTTATTCAATACTCATAACAACCCTATAAAAAGACCCTCTGAGGCTCAGAGAGGTTAAGGAACTTGCCTAAGGTCACACAGTATGAGAGGCTGAGCTTTAAAGCCAGGTAGGCTATCTTCAGAGCCAGTACTTTTAACTGCCATATGGAATACAAATGGTAAAGTAGATTGGAAGCCTTGAGGGTTGGGTTTAGGCCTCACTGTGCCACTAACTAGCTCTATGTCCTTGAGCAAGTCACATACTCTTTTTAGGTCTTACTTTCTTCATCTGTGATTAGGGCTTTGTGGGAGTCTATTAAGATGATTGTCCCAAGGTCAAAAGGATAACAAAGAAGAGAGTGTGCTTCTGTCTAGGAGATATAATGGTCCCATATGTGAAGCCTGGGTATCCAGAGATGCTGAGATAATAATTGTCACCATCATTATCATTTTACAACTTACGACTGGTACTTTATATTAATCCTCACAAACAAACCTGAAATGTAAACATGTGGTAAACATCTATTGCTTAGTCTGCTTCACATATGTCCATTTCTGGAAAAAACAAGCTCCCTTCTTTTGAAGAACATCCCTCTACCAACTCCAACATGTGCTTCTAATGGAAGTTGTCAATCACAGTAACTACCTGCCCTTGCCAAAGCTGATTGGTCCAAGTTTCAGCATGTGACCCAAGTCAGGCCAATAAGATCCCTCCCAAGATTGTTTAAACAGGATCACAAAGAAGAGAGGCAATCTCCCTCTGGTGGAGAAGCTATGAAATGTGAGGTCATGTTTTCGACCACTGGAAGAAGCCATCCTTAGGAACTAATATCTTCGCATATAGAAATAACCAGAGAACAGAAAAAGAAAGAAGTGCCCTAACAATTTTACAGACTCTAGTTCCAGTTGTCACTGGAATCCAGCTATCCCTACCCTTCCTGAGTTTATAGGAAATAAACTAGATAAGCCCCTCTGGTTGAGTCCTACTTATGCCATTTAAGTTATTTACATTCAATAAATTGAGTTAGGTGTCTGGCATGTGCAACCAAGAGTCCTGGCTGATAGAATATTAATCTTATTCTCTTTCTACTTTCTCAGTTTCAAATTGAGGTTACTTGGCTAGTGAATGCCATTCTTGGATTAGAGCCCAATCTGCTTGAATACAAAGCTGGGGTTTTTTCCATCACCATCTTCCCTCCCCCAACCTGATAAGATAGCCCTAAAAGGTAGGGACTCCTTGTCTTGTTTCATGCTTTATTGATAAAGCATAACATGAGTTGGCTAAACATTCACTGGGCTCCTCAAAGAGGTAACTCCTAGATTGCCCCAATACTATCCAGAATCTCCAAAGAGGTACTTAGGGAAGACACTGTACATGGAGGCTTCACAATGATGTAGTAGACATGGATGGAGTGAGCTCTTAAGAGGCCTGTGCTGTAAGGGTTAATGGTCAGATTTCACTTGTGGCAGAGCAGACCTAAAAAATCAAGATGACTTTAGACTTCGGGGATTTGCCCCTAGCTAAGGACCTACAAGAGAATGAGGCCTACTCAACTGTTCAGGGGAAACCCAGCCCATGCCACCAAAAGCATCCCATTTTTCGTTAGAGTTACATTTCGCATCCAGGCCTCCTGACTTTCAATCTAATGCTCTTTCTACTAACTCAAACTGCCTTTGTATTACTATCCTTCCAGATATTGCAAAACACTGCTTAAACTGTAACAGTAGTTATCAGGTTTCAGAAATATTGCTTAATCAAGACCTAGCTAAGAAAAAAGAAAAAGAAAGATTTAATCTATTGATATTTGAAGGCATTCTTGATTTAAAAAAAAAATTCTGTAGTATTATTACCAATAACATTTATTAAGTACCTGAAGCTTTACTTAGAATTGAACTATGCAGATAACCCACTTCTGAGTTCATTTAACTATCTAAAAATCTGTATGAACCCTCGACAACATGTAGAGACACTGTGCTAGGTGCTGGGGGCCGAGTGATGAGCCAGCCAGACATACTCCCTGCTCTCACAGAGCATGCAGCCAAGCAGGGGAGACCACTGTGAATTAAGCAGACACATGGAATATTGTAAATGAGAATAAGGATTTAAATAAGAGAGAAAAAAGAGGGAACTAATTTTTGAAGGGGAAGGTTGGAGAGATCTAGGTCAGGTGGTGTTAATGCATCTCTAAACAGACAAACTCAAAGATTTCCAATTTTTAAAAAAGACTAAGTGCATTTGGGGCATGGTAATTAAAAGAGGAACGATCATGTGTTTAGCCAATTGGTCTCAGAGAAGGAACCATCACTTTTAAGTCTCCCAAGAGTTTGGAGCTCCTGCAGTGATGGCTCATCCAGCATGAAGAACAGGTTCTTGGACATCCTAAACAGTGCCCTGTAGAGCCCAAAACAAAGAAAAATGTGCACTTCTATATACACTCATCAAAATATCCTCCAAAATATTTTGAACTAAGGAAGAAAAAGTAATAGAAGCTTTATAATCAAAAGACATTACAATCTATAAAGCCCCATATTATATGCCCAACCTGTTCCCACATATTGTCAATGCTCATAAATCTGCCTGGTTGGTTATTTGAAGACCTAGGGGCCAGGAAGTTGGGGCTGAATGGAAATGGCTGTTCCCATCACACAAAGATACAATATGGTAACATTAACAACAATAGCCTGTCTTTATTTAAAAATTTGATATTGGCTCATCACAAATTCATTTTGCATTTTAAAATTATTTCATTAAAATATCTTAATTATTATTATTTTAATTACTAAGTGTTTTGGCACCCCTGTGAATTTTGCTGCCAGAAGTGAGCTCTTTCTTCCCTTACCTTACCCTAATCCTCACCCTGGTATTGAACCAGGCAAGGACTTCAACTTTTAATATTTCCAAAAGCAAAAATCTATGACAGGTATGATTGCATGCTTTTTCCTACCATGTATCCTTTTGATCCAGAATAAGCTTGAATAATGTCAGATATGAACTTTCAGGAACTAGGTTTCCCTTTAGTAATTTTGTTTTCAGCACATGCCAACACTTGGAAATTGCGATCTGGGTGGAAGAAAGGGGTCACCCTCCTGCCAAATTTTGTTGTAAGATGCTGGTGGTTGGATGCATTGTAGAAAAGCAACATCTGGTTTCAATGCTACTTTTTTCCCCTTAAAATAAAATCATTTCTAGAAAACTTGCTACATTTTACTTAATAATTTGGAAATAATCCATGGTCTTATTATTGGGCTCAAAAAAAAAAAAAAAAAGATGTTAGAACATATATTTTTATTCAAGCATTTTCTCATTAAAAAGATTTTGGCTGTGTATGGCCAGGCCACCCCGAACATGCCCGATCTCTTCTGATCTCAGAAGCTAAGCAGGATTGGGCCTGGTTAGCACTTGGATGGGAGACCACCTAGAAAGATCAGGGCTGTAGGTGTTTTAAAAAAAGAAAAAAGAAAAAAGATTTTGGCACTCTCTTTTCAGTCGGCGCCAAGCTGTGGGCATCTCTCAGGACAACTGGCCCAAGTACACATCACAAGACAGGTGTCAAGAGAAAGCCCTTCCACTAGAAGTGAAAATATGAGCTGGGATGACCTGCTGCCAATACTAAGATTAGTCTGCGCTGGATACACACAGCCCATGTGCAGAAAGGCAATAAGAAGTATCATGTTTTGAGGCTGGACGTGAGGAACTTCTGAAGCTCCGAGTATTCTACGTGCAAAACAAGGATTATTCACGTTGTCTACAATCCATCCAACAAGGAACTGGTTCATACCAAGATCCGAGTAAAGAACCACCTCATGCCCATTGACAGCACACCATACAGACAGTAGTACAAGTCCTACTATGTACTGTCCCTAGACTACAAGGAGGAGGCCAAGCTGACTCCTGAGGAGGGAGAGATTTTAAGTAAAAACCCATCGAAGAAAATACATAAGAAATATGATGAAAAGAAAAAAAATGCCAAAATCAGCAGTTTTCTAGAGGGGCAGTTCCAGCAGGGCAACTTCCTGTATGCATCACTTCAAGACCAGGCCAATGTGGCTGAGCAGATAACAGTAAGCTAGAGGGCAGGAAGCTGGAGTTCTATGCAGGGAATATCAAGGCCTGGGAAGGCAAATAAATCCTTCCCCCACCCATTTTAGCTCATGTAACAAAGGTGTTTATTGTTCTTAAAAAAAACTTTTTTTTGGAGGCACACATTCTAGCCTAACCAGAAGCCAGGTATAATCTGAATTAGATTAAAGAATGACATTTCTTTGGTCTAGGTTCCCAGTTCTAATTGGGCAATACCCAAACATACTACCTATTGCTCAATAAATATCACAGAATTCCCTGAACAAAACTAAATTTGTGCTTGCTTTCAAACTAAAGCACAGTGTCTTCCTGCATGATTATGTTAAATGTTGTGATGAAATCAAGCTAACACTGCTGAGGTGTGGCAGTCCCAAAGAGGCTGAGAACTCCCAGCCCAGATCCTAGTTTTAGAACTTCTCAGCAAACTAGATGCAAATGTAAAAGAAACAAAAATAAAGCCACACCCAGCTCACAAAGTACTGGCTGTGTGACCTTCAGTGAGTAACATAATCTCACTTTTCCTCAAATGTTAAATGGGCCAACTTGAGCTTGACTACTAGGGTTGTGAGGTTAAAAAGAAACTATCCATTGTGGCACAGACTTCGTATGGCCCCCCATATTTATCTCCTCTTACTCTATAGGTATTAGAAACCCCAACTTTTATAGTTGCTATACATGGCTGTGCAGAATAAAGACTACAATTCCAAGTTTCCCTTGCAGCCAGATGTGCTCACTTGGTTCAATTCTAGCCAAGGAAATACGAGCAACAACTAGTGTTGGAGAGCCAAGAGCCATCCTAGAATGTAAGGGCAATACCTTAGGAATGGCAGAGCAGCAAGATAGGAGAAGCTCGAATCTTCGACTCTGTGGAGCCATCACATCAGCTATGAGTGATAAATAAAATTCTATCTTATTTAAGACACTGTTACCTTGCATCTCTGTTATGGCAGGTATACCTGTATCCTAACTAACATCCCATGTAAAGCATTTTCAACTAACACATTATAAAGCATACAGCAAATGTTAGCTATGATAATGATGGTGATAGTTATGAATTCTGCCTCTACTACGCCCTAGAACAGCATCAAACAATCAGAATAAAATTAGGGCTCCACAATTTGAAATACATTTCCCTTTCACCCGTTTACCCCATTCTCTGACTCTAGTGATATTCATGAACCAGATATTCATACAAAGGGCATCTACCCATGATCAATCATGTGATCCCTTTTTAATAATTACAAATGTGCCTGGGAGGGGGTCATTTCTAAGGGACTACTTAAAAAATCAAATTGCCTCACCATACACTTTATACTAAAAACCTCTAAGAATCAACAACATTTTTCATATTTGCCACGGATGATTTTTAAAAATTAAAACACCACAGATATGGCTAAAGCTCCCGGCCTCACCCATTCAATTTCCAACAGGTTATGGCCCTTTGAAGGTGGCTGAGTATCCTCCCCATTCTGTATTTATGTTTTAATAAGTACATGTATTCATAAGAAATACAAAGTATAGCTTTGGATAACGTTTAATCTTACACATATTGGTTATACACTGCATATAACACTTAGCAACTTTCTCATTTAGGAGGCTATTAAAAACAATGCCACCACAATCATCTTTGTTAAATGTGGGGAAGGTGTCATTAGTGTCATATTATTCTTCATACATTTTATGTATTTGAAATACACTGTGAGCACAATTTTAAATAAGAAGTAAGAATTAAAAGAACTAATCCAAAGCTGTGTAGACAGACAACATCACCAAGACCACTGTGATTGAGGGCAGGAGAAGAGCAGGACATGGCTGGTTGTTCCTTAAGCATTTTACCCTACATGTGTGAGCAATCAACTTGAAAAAAAAAGGCAAAAATTCTGAACTTACTCAGCAAATATGTGAATAGGTGAGTAATCACTTTACAAATCTAAATCTTTCTAAAATACTCACCAGTTTTTTCTTAAAACACTCAATTCAGGTATATTTGATAGTTATAACTCTATCTATAAAATGTCTACTAAAACTACTCCTTTATCATAGTTACTATAATTAATTTTGATAGGTGATCAATACAATTCTTTTGAACATAAAAACATTAAATTAGGATAAAATGAATCATTTTCTCTTGGTCTGAGGAATAAAAATGAGGATTACTGGGGTATCAGTTTTTTATTTATTTTTATTTTTATTTGTTTAATTTTTTAATATCACCACATATTTGACTCCTTTTACCCCATCTACCTCCCTCCTACCCACTCTCCTCCTACCCTCTGGTAACCACTAGCCCAATGTCCATGTCCATGAGTCTCTGTTTGTTTGTTCTGTTTGTTTATTCCTATGTTTATATCCCACAGGTATCAGCTTTTTAAAACAGGCATTTCTCCATATTTCAATTATATATGGGCTGTCCCTGCAAAATAGCATCTACTTCTCACATTATCCTTCACCATTAGAGGACTAACAGTGACAAAAATTCAACTTTTTTTAAAAAGTCAAATGTTCAGAATAATAGAGAGAAAAGACTCTTTGGAAACTGACCCTTCTTGCACAGTCATAGCCACCTAAGATCATGTTTGAGTCCAGTCGCCTCACCTCCCAGGCAGGAGCTGACAGCCGGGGTTGCTGACCCGAGCTGGGCTGACTTAATTACATTCTCTGACCCAAAATTTGGATGTGAGGTACAGAGTCAGGGTCTTTTGGTCATATAAGCTGAAGACAGATGACATTGTGAGTTATGAGGCAGCCGTGCACAGAGAAGCAGAGCTGGTCCACAGAGAACAAGAAAAGAGGAAGATGGAGAAGTAGGGATGAGGAGCCATAGGTCCCAGACAGGAGGTACCTAAGAGGACAGCTGCCCTGAAAAAAGGCATTCGGGTCTCTCTTAAAGCCCACAACACTGGTAATCCTTGGATTTCATGTGATGACCTTAGAGTAAAACACTGTCCTATGTACATCATCTCATGTATGTAGATATACAGTTTATCCTTGACCTATGTGAGTGTTAGGGGCACAGACATCCTACACAGCTGAAATTCATGTATAACTTTTGGCTCCCCCAAAACATAACTACTAATATCCTACTGTCGATTGGAGGCTTTACTGATAATATAAATAGTCAATTAACACATATTCTGTATGTTATATGTATTATATACTATATTTTTATAGTAAAGTAAGCTAGAGAAAAGAAAATGTTATTAAGAAAATCGTAAGAGAAAATACATTTACAGTATGTATTTATTGAAAAAAACCTACGTGTAAGGGGACCCACAGAGTTCCAAATCATATTGTTCAAGGGTCAACAGTAAGCATAAATATTATTATTATTCATTTCTTTCTGCTTAAGCTAGTTGGAAGTAGGTTTTTTTACTTGCAAGCAAAAGAGCCTTGATTCTTAACTTCCAGTGCAGGCATTCTGTGAGGCCTCCGCCAGCCACGCCACCTCTCCATATAATTAGTCGAGTTTTTATATACTCATGTACACCATGAGGACTCACCAGGAAATAGCCAGCACTACAATGTTTTCCCTCTGAAAGTTGTCAGATTAGAAACAAGCAATATTGTGTTCATATGGGTATTCCCTGAGCTTATATTTGCCAATCAAACCATCACTTATTGTTTCCCATATAACATTTACATGAGATCAATAGAGTTGAGTCAAAATTTTCCAGGTGCAGCTATTCTGATAATGTATGCCAATCATCTCTGAAAACACAAAATCCTGAACTTGGCTTTTCTGCTAAAGCAATAAACAAGGAACTGGAAGCCACATTTCTGGTTCCACCCTGGAGCTTGCTCATTCTTTGATGGTTTTACCGGCCATTTTAAGACTGCATTCTACACAATTGCTGGGTGTCCTTTAAACTGTTAAGCAATCATCCCAAATACTACCATGTTAGAAAAATATCTTGGGTTTCTCTGTAAAAAGAGAACATAATGAGAACATGATGAGAAGAACAAGAAAAATTATATTTAATATCTCCCACATAAATGGATGTAATATCTTGAGTATTTAACTTGATTCAACTATTAACTGAAATTCTTTAAGGAACCTGGACCAGATCCCACATAATAAACATCCTACCACAGATACCATTACGAAATGTGGAAAGGAAGAAATAAAAAGTGATTGCAACATAAACTGTGACATCTGGCTGGACTGACTTGGGTTCAGCTATGAGGCTCTGCTTCTGAAGGGCTGTATGACTTGGGGCAGGTGGCCTAACCTTTCTGAATATTGGTTTCTCCATCTGAAAAACAGGGATAATAATAATGACTGCACCACGTGAGGATGAAACAAGACAATGCATATAGAGCACTTAGCTCAACGCCTGCATACAGCAAGACTGGGTGAATGTTGGTGGTGACTGTTATTGTCATTATTGAGGTGGTTGTTACCATGAAATAGCCTGGTAAGCTGAAGGCTGCTCAGACTCAAAGGTCTGGATTTCAAGTTATTTTTGCAAGCAATAACTACTAAAAATAGGAGGCAGTGTTTACTCTCATAGCTTTGGGGAACAGCTATGACTTGGTCTCTGACCAAGTAGATTTGGTGGTAGAGTAAATGGCCTGGTAACTGCCTCTGAGTTCAGACCACATCCTGACTGGACCTCTCACTCTGAGGAGGTTTGGACAACCCAGAAAAGCAGGCCCAGAAAATTTCTATAGGCCAGGCTTTTTGCAAAGCTTTCTGAGAGGAACAGGCCTGTGACCTTTCTGTCCTACCTAGGATATTGCAAAGATGGCAGAAGACCCAGATAACAACCTCATTGTCAGTTTAATGGGTTCACCAACCTCCGGTGTTCTTTATCTCACTACCAACACTCCATATAGTGCCAGGGCCAGTGTCTTAGTGAATTACAGAATCAGGGACTCTGAGATAGAAAAGAGCCCCCTCCTTTCTTAGGAGATGAGCAATGAAGTTTTGCTACAACCCACCCTGTGGATTAGCGTGATCATAACCCTAGGAGGTGACAACTATCCAAACTTCAACCTCTCCTGGTTTATAGGACCCATCAAAGGCTAGGCACTCATCTTCAGAAATAACACACTCCAAAGTTTCATAGAGACCTGTCATATACCTTTGAAGCTTAAAAGGAAACTAGATCCATTTCTTGGATTTGACATTTTTTCAATCGCAGAAAATATGTTCTCATGCCAATATGTTATAGCTCACATGACTTTATATACACACATGTTCCTTTGTGTATGTGCTACAAATACTAATGACTGACATAATTTTCTTTTTCTCATTTCTTCTTGACCTACATCTTGAAATCTATAGTATGTGCAGCATGTGTCTGAGTCTATAGTGATATCACAGTCACCAACAAGTGATGCATAATGTCTAATCTCTTAAAGATTTTAAAAATCATATCTATTTTAGTTTTGTTATAAAAATTTCAGCAACAGTTTCCTAGTAAATCAACAGTGGAGGGAATAGGAGGCAAAAATAAAGATTGTTGTATAATGTATTAAGATATTATGTAACAAGAATGAGGCCCATGCTTAATTTTTATCTACACAGAGTTACAAAAGCACTGAATAGAATCAAGGATCCTAGAGTTTGGAACAGACTTAAGGAGATTAAATAAATGATGGCTAATTAAAAAAATAATAAAATAATTACTTGCAAACAACATGACTGTCTACGTAACAACAACAACAACAACAAACAAAACAAAAGATTCTTCATACCATAGAAATCCTCCTGGATAAAAATAAAAATCAAAAATTAGTAGTAATCCCATATACCAACAGAAAACTACTAGAAAGTAAAATTTAAAAGCAAAAAAAAAAAAAAAAAAAAAAAGAGAGAGAGAGAGAGAGAATCACATTAATAATAGCAACAAAGATAACTAAGGATATAAAAAAGACATGACATCGAGATTGACAAGAGGGATGGAGACATAAAACAAGCTGGTCCCATACCCACCTGCGGCGGTTGAACATCTGGAGGGCTATTTCAGCTGTGGAGGTCCCCCTGGAGGACACAGAAGCTCTGGCACCACGCTGGGGCTCTCTGGCCCAGAATTCTAGTGTTGGGAAGAGAAATCTCCACAAATGTGACTGTGAAAATCAGCAGAGATTCTGACCATCTGGATGAGACAGAAGGCAGCTGAAAACACAGAAGCCCCTGTAAAATGCCCATGCACAGACTTACTCACTTGCCGGCACTCACTGTGGTCTCTGGCAAAGGGATAGCAGCTCTGGAGGTGCCAGAGACATACAGGAAAAGACTGAGTTGTATGACTTCAGCACAAGGGCTAGAGGGACAGCCACCATTGTTCCTTTGTTGAACCCTCCTCCTCTGTAGCCTATAGGTGGGTGCTATCTTCCCTGTGTTGAACCCTCCCCTCACACAGCCAAACTCAAATCTGCCTTGGTCTGGGGAGATGTCCTCTGCTCCACTCTGTGACTCTCTTAGACCCTGTCCAACACAACTTGCAAAGTGTCCAGCAACCAACCCCAGCCCACATACTCTCTGCAAGGGGCTCCTTGTGCAACAATACACAGGCCCAGCCTCCTATACCTCAGGAAACACTTTCGGAGTTGGGCAACCAGCTGCATCTGAGCTACAGTATTTCTTGAAAAAATTTTGGGGGTCTGTGAGCCCAAAGTGGGAAGCAGCTGGCCTTGGTGTGATCTGGGACTTGTGAGTGGCCACAGGCTCAGTACTGGCAAAATATCTGAATCTACACTAACCTTAAAAACACCATTTGCCCCATCTTAATGATTCTGTGGAATCTGCCTCATCTAACTTCTATCTGAGGTTCTTTCAGCTGCTAAGGCTTAAGAGCAGCCCATAGGACTTGGAGTGCCCTTGGCCTTTTGCAGAGCTACCTCTGGTCCTGTACTGGTGGCAGTTGGCCTCGGTTCATCACATGGCCTCTCCCACGTGCCTCCAGATCCAGCACAGACAGCGACCAACCAAAGATAGCTTTGTAGCTCCTACCAGTTAGCCCCGGGCTGTCATAGGCAGCAGCTGACCTTTGCTTGCAGGAAAGCCCTTTCCAAGGTGCTCCAGAGCCAACACACTCAGATGCTGGCATTAGACCTCAGCTGAGCACTGCCTAATTAGCTGCCCAAGCAGCACATTCAGACAATGTTCTCAAAAGGCACACCAGCCAGTTGAAGCAAATTTCACTCTGTGGTCAGTCCCCACACAGCAGCTCATATCCTTTGAGTGTGGCCAGTCCTTAGAGACAGTGAGCCTGAAAGGCTCAACTACAACAGGAAGGCACACACAGTCCATACCAGGGACACATTTGGCACACCCATAACAGGTGATCAGGGAGACTGAGCCACTGGGCCACACAGGACACCTGCTACATAATACCACCAGGCTAAGACTGGGAGATGTAGCAGCTCTATCCAATAAATAGAAACGAACACAGAAAGGCAGCCAAATTGAGAAAATGAAGAAATATGTCTCAAATAAAAGAATAAAAGAAAACTCCAGAAAAAGAACTAAATGAAATATAGGCAAGCAACCTACTAAACAGTTCAAAATATTAATTCTAAGAATGCTCGATGAACTTAAAGTAAGAATAGATGATCTCAGTGAGAACTTCAACAAAGAGATAGTAAACATCAAAAAGGACATAAAAAACATAAAAAACAACAGCCAGAAATAAAGAATACAACTACTTAAATGAAGAACACACTAGAAGGGATCAACAGTAGACTAGATGAAGCAGAGGACTGAATCAGCAATTTGGAAGACAAGGTAGCAGGAAACACCCAATCAGAACAGCAAAAAGAAAAGAGAATAAAAAAAAATGAGGATAGTTTAAAAGATCTCTGAGACAATATCAAACATAATAACATTCGTGTCATAGGGGTACCAGAGGGAAAAGAGAGAAAGCAAGATATTGAGGACCTATTTGATGAAATAATGATTGAAAACTTCCTTAACTTGGTGAGGGAAATAGATATTGTTACAAGCCCAGAAAGTACAGACCGTCCCAAACAATATGAACCCAAACAGACCTACGCCAAGACACATCATAATTAAAATGGCAAAGGCTAAAAACAAAGAGAGAATCCTAAAAGCAGCAAGAGAAAGGCACCTTATTACCTACAAGGGTACTCCCGTAAGAATGTCAGCTGATTTCCCAACAGAAAATTTACATGCCAGAAGGAATTGGAATGAAATATTCAAGGTGATGGAAAGCAAGGACCTACAACCAAAACTACTCTACCCAGCAAGGCTATCAATTAAAATTGAAAATGAGATTCCTTCCCTGACAAGAAAAAGCTAAAGGAATTCATCACCACCAAGCCAGTATTATAAGAAATGTTGAAGGGACTTCTTTAAAAAGAACAAAGGGGGAAAATAACATAAGTATAAATAATAAAATGTCAATAACAATATACCAATCAATAATCACTTTAAATGTAAATAGATAAATGCTTCAATTAAAAGACATCATGCAGCCAAATGGATAAGAAAACAAGACCCATACATATGTTGTCCACAAAAAAGAAAAAGAAAAAAGAAAAGCCATTTCCAATCAAAAGACACACAGAGACTGAAAGAAAAGAGATGGAAAAGGATATTTTGTGCAAATGGAAATGAAAAAAATCCAGTGTAGCAATACTCATATCAGACAAAATAGACTTTAGAACAAAGGCTATGATAAGAAACAAAGAAAGACATTACATAAGAATAAAGGGATCACTCCAGTAAGAGAATATAATCCTAGTAAACATTTATGTACCCAACATGGGAGAACCTACATATATAAAGCAAATAACAATAGACACAAAAAAGAGGCTGACAGTAATAGTATAGTAGGGGGCTTTAACACCCCATTGACACCAATGAACAGATCTTCCAGACAGAAATCAAGAAGGAAACAATGGCCTTAACTGACTAGACCAGATGGATTTAATTCATCATTTTAGTGTTTCACCCCAAAGCAACAGAAATTACATTCTTCTCAGGTGCATATGGAACATTTTCCAAGACAGACCAAATGTTAGTTCTCAAAACAAATTTTAATAAATTTAAGAAGACTGAAATTATATCAAGAGTCTTCTCTATCCACAATAGTGTAAAACTAGAAATCAATTATAAAGAAAAACAAAAAATACACAAAAATATGGAGGTTAAATAATATGCTACAAAACAACAAATGAGTTAACAATGAGATCAAGAAGAAATCAAAGGATACCTTGAAACAAATGAAAATGAAAACACAATGACCCAAATCTATGAGAAACAGTAAAAGCCATTTTAAGAGGAAAATTCATAGCAATAAAGACCTACCTCAAGAAATGAAAAAAATCTCAAATAAATAATTCAACTTTACACCTAAAGAAATTATAAAAGAACAGCAAATAAAATACTAAGTGAGTAGAAGGAAGGAAATAATAGAAGTCAGAGTGGAAATATACAAGAGTCTTAAAAAAAAAAGATCAATAAAACCAAAAGCTTGCTCTTTAAGAGATAAACAAAAGTGATAAATCTTTAACCAGTCTCATCAAGAAAAAAAGAGGGGATCAAAATAAATAAAATAAAAAATGAAGGGGGAGAAGTGACAACTGACTCCACAGAAATACAAAAAAAATCATAAGAAAATGCTATTAGCACTTATACGCCAACACACTGAATAGTCTGGAAGAAATGAATATATTCCTAGAAAGAAGTAATCTTCCGAGAGTGAGTGAAGAAGAAACAGAAAATCTGAACCACCAATTACTATTAATGAAATTGAATCAGTAATAAAAAAACAAAAACAAAAAACTCCTATAAAACAAAAGTCCTGGACCAAATGATTTCACAGGTGAATTTTACCAAATATTCAAAAAAGTAACACCTATTCTCAAACTATTACAAAATATTCAAAAGAAAGAAAGCCTCCCTAGTTCTTTTTATGAGGCCACCATTATCCTGGTCCCAAAACCAGACACACATTAAAAAAGAAAGAGAGAGGGGGGGGGAGAGAGAGAGAGAGAGAGAGAGAGAGAGAGAGAGAGAGGAGGAGGAGGAGGAGGAGGAGGAGGAGGAGGAGGAGGAGGAGGAGGAGGAGGAGGAGGAAAGGAAGGAAGGAAGGAAGGAAGGAAGGAAGGAAGGAAGGAAGGAAGGAAGGAAGGAAGGAAGAAAGAGAAAGATAGAAAGAAAGAAAAAGAAAGAAAGAAAGAAAGAAAGAAAGAAAGAAAGAAAGAAAGAAAGAAAGAAAGAAAGAAAGAAAGAAAAAATTATAGGCTGATATTCCTGATGGACAAAGATGTAAAAATCCTCAAAAAAATATTAGCAAACTTAATTCAGCAATACATTAAAAAGACCATACACCATGATCAAGTGGGATTTATTCCTGGGATGCAAGCTTGTTTCAATAACAGCAAATCAATTAATGTGATAAATAACATTAACAAATTGAAAGATAAAGATCATATAATCATATCAATAGATGCAAGAAAAGTGACAAAATCCAGCATCCATTTATGATAACAATTCTCAGTAAAATGGGAATAGAGGGAACATACCTCAACATAACGAAGTCATCTATGATAAACCCACAGCTAGCATCATACTCCACAGGCAAAAACTAAAACTGTTTTCCTTAAGATCAGGAACAAATAAGGATATCCACTTTCACCATTTTGATTCAATATAGTATTGGAAGTCCTAGCTACAGCACTATGACAAGAAAAAGAAATAAGAAGTATTCAAATTGAAAAGAAAGAAGTAAAACTGTCATTTTTAGATGACATGATACTATACACAGAGAACCCTAAAGTTCCACTGCCCCCCCAAAAAACCTGTTAGAAACTGGAAATAAATTCAATAAAGCAGCAAGATACAAAATTATTCAGAAATTGGTTGCATTCCTATAAACCAATATGAACTATCAGAAAGAGAAATTAAGACAGTAATTCCATTTATGATTGAATCAAAAAAATAAATAAAATGCCTAGGAATAAATTTAACTAAGGAGGCAAAACAGCTGTACTTGAAAAATTATAAGTCATTGAAAAAAGAAAATGAAGAAGATACAAATAAATGGTAGCCTATACTGTGCTCATAGATATGAAGAATTAACAGTGTTAAAATGTCTGTACTACCCGAATAAATCTATAGATTCAATGCAATCTTTATCAAAATACCAATGGTATTTTTCACAGAACTACAACAAATAATCCTAAAATTTATATGGAACTATAAAAGACCTCGAATAGACATGGCAATTTTGAGGAAGAAGAATAAAGTTGGAGGTATCATGCTACCTGATATCAAACTATACTACAAGGCTATAGTAATCAAAACAGCAAGGTACTGAGCTAAATACAGACATATAGATTCATGGAACAGAATAGAGAACCCAGAAATAAATCTACACCTATATGGTCATTTAATCTATGACAAAGGAGGTAAGAATACACAATGGAGTAAAGATAGGCTATTCAACAAATGGTATTTGGAAAACTGGATGGATACGTACAAAAAAAATGAAACTGGACCACCTTCTTAGACTATATACAAGAATATACTCAAAATAGATTAAAGATTGAAATGTAAGACCCAAAACCATAAAAATCCTAGAAAAAAAACATAGGTAGGAAACTCTCTAACATTGCTCTTAGTAATATATTTTTTAAAAAATATAGTTTCTGGGGCAAGGGAAACAAAAGAAAAAATAAATAAATAAGACTACATCAAACTCACAAGTTTTTGCACAGCAAAGAAAAACATCAACAAAAGGAAAAGAAAACCTACCGAATAGGAGAAGATATTTTCAATGATACATGAGATAAGGGGTTAATATCCAAAATGTATAAAGAACTCATACAACTCAACACCAGAAAAACAAACAATCCAATTAAAAAATGGGAAGAAGACCTGCATAGGTATTTCTCCAAATAGGATGTACAGATGGCCTACAGACATATGAAAAGATTCTCAATGTCGCTATTCATCAGAGAAAAGCAAATTAAAACCACAAAGAGAAATCACCTAAAACCTGTCATAATGGCTCTCATCAATAAAACAAAAAACAAGTGTTGGCAAGCATGTGGAGGAAAGGGTACCCTCATGCACTGTTGGTGAGATTGCAAATTGGTGCAGCCACTATGGAAAACAGTTCGGAGGTTCCTCAAAAAATTAAAACCAGAGCTACCTTACGACCCAGCTATTCCACTTCTGGGTATTTATCCAAAAAAACCCAAAAAACTAGTTCAAAAAGAAATATGCAATCTTATATTCACTGCAGCACTATTTACAATAACCAAGATGTGGAAGCAACCTAAGTACCCATCAGTAGATGATTGGGTAAAGAAGTGGTACACATATATAGTAAAATATTATTCAGCCATAAGAAAAAATGAAATCTTACCATTTATAACAACATGGATAGACCTAGAGGGTATTATGCTAAGTGAAATAAGTCAGGCAAAGATAAGTGATTTCATTTATATGTGGAATGTAAGGAACAAAACAAATGAATAAACAAAATGAAAACAGACTTATAGATACAGAGAACAAACTTGTGATTGCCTGAGGGACAGGGGGTGAGGAGACTGGGTGGAAATGGTGAAGGATTAAGAAGTACAAATTAGTAGTTACAAAATAGTTACAGGGATATGAAGTACAGTGTAGGGAACATAGAGAAGAATATTGTAATAATTATGTATAGTGCCAGGTGGGTACTAGACTAATGGGGGGGTCATTTTATTAATTATATAAATGTCTAACCACTGTGCTGTACACCTGAAACTAATGTAAAATAATATTAAGTGTCAACCCTAATTGAAAAGTTAAAATTAAAAAAATTATAGTAGAAACAAAAACTTGGGGAACTTATAAACAACATAAGTTCCTTTAACTTTTCCAAAGCTTTATTGAGGCACAATAAATAAGTGAAAGGATATTCTATGTTTATGTGTGAGATGAAAAGACTCAAAGATGGCAATTCTCTCCAAACTAATCTATAAACTCATTGCAATAATAATTAAAATCCATTATTTTTTTTCCCCTGTGGCATTTGACAAGTTAGTCCATAAGTTAACATAAGAGTAAAGAATGCAAAATGCCCAAGATTACTTAGAAGAACGAAGAAAGACAATTCACCACATTAGATAGCAAGGCTTATTATAAAGCTATAGTAATTTCAAAGAGTATCATTGGTCTACAGACAGACAAATAGAACAGCAGAAAAGAGAACCCATAAAAAGATCATGTTTATGGGAAAACTTGACATATGTCAGAGATAACATTACAAATCAGTAGCAACGGGATAAGACTACTCAATCAGTTTTCCATTTGGAACAAAAGATTCTTTTAATTCATACTTCCCCTCATTCACAAAATTAATGTCCATGTCAATTCAATAATTAAAATGGAAAGCAGAACTTTAATATTTTTATTACCTCATGGTGGGAAAGCACAAAACATAAAAAAAACAAGATTGGTAAAACTGACTATATATTTTAATGTAAACCATTTAAAACAGTGAAAAGACAAGCTAAAAACTGGAAGAAAATAATTTAATGAATAAACCCAACAAAGATGCTTTCAATACATATTTCAATGCACTAAATCCAACAAAGGATTATTATCCAAAATATATAAAAGAATCCTACAAATCAATAAGAGGAAAAATAAAAAAACCAACAGGAAAGTAGTCATAGGATAGAAACAAAAACTTCTCAGAAAAGAAACCTAAAGAGCCAAAAAATATAGTAGCTAGTAATCAGGAAATGCAAATTATAACAATGACCTTTCATTTTATATCCACCAGATTGGCAATGGCTAAAAGTACACCACCAAACGTTGAGGATGTAGAGAAATGGAAATTCTCATAAACAGCTAGTGAGTACAAATTGGTACAACTCTTTGAAGAGCAATTTTGAAGTATCTGACAGAGCTTAAATCAAAATACCTCAAGACCCCAGCAATTCTATTGCTAGATGTATATCTCAGAGAAACTCTTATATCCTGTACACAAGAATCCATATATAAAGATACTTTGGGCAGGACTGTGTATAGGAGAAACAGATGTATCTTTAAAGTCTTTTAATAAGTAAATTAATAAAGAAAATTTGGTATACTCATAGAACAAAGTATACATAGCAATTAAATTAACTTTATCTAAACGTATCAATATAAGTAAATCTTGAAACACAATGTTGAATCTTTAAGGCAACTTGTAAAAGGATAAAGTGATACCAAGCCTTTTCGTCTTATTAGAAGGCGTCACTATCCCCTTGGCTGATCTTTCCCCTGGAAAACTGCAACAGCCTAATTGCTTATATTCTTGTCCCTTCTTATGCCATCTTCTACATGGTAACTATGGCACACCCCTGCTTCTACTTTTTAATGGATTCCCCTAAGAGCCTTAATAAAATACAAACTCCTTACCAAGTGAGGTCACCTCCACCCCCTCCCACCTCCTATTCTCCACCCCTCAGACCTCATCCACCTCCACTCTCCCTGGTGTTTACACTGCTGCAGGCTCAGTGAACATATTACTCTTCCATGTACATGACAATCTCATGCCTGTGCTAGACCATCAGCACTTGCTTGCCATTACTTTTGTTTGGTTTATTCCTCCTTATCATTTAGGGTTTGATTTTAAATGCAATATGCTCAGCAAGGCCTTTCCTCAGGGCCCTGCCAATCCCCTTGTTTCTCTACCTCTCTGCCAATCCAAACCACAATACTGTAGTCCCCTTTTGTTCAAAGTTTTGTTTTTCACAGTTTCAGTTACCTGCAGTCAACCATGGTTGGAAAATATTAGATGGAAAATTCCAGAAAAATACAATTCATAAGTTTTAAATTGCACACTGTTCTGAGTAGTATGATGAAATCTCATGCTATTTCCGGGGAATCATCACTTGGTCATGCTCCCTGCTCCTTGGTCATTTAATGGCAACCTCTCAGTTATCAGACAGACTATTGCAGAAGTACAATCCTTGCATTCAAGTAACCCACATTTTACTTAAGAACGCACCCCCAAGCACAAGGGTAGTGATGCTGGCAGCTCAGATATGCCCAAGAGAAGCTGTGAAGTGATTCCTTTAAGTGAAAGTGCTCAACTAAATAAGAAAAATAAAAAATCACATGCTGAGTTTGCTGAGAACAAATGTGCTATTTGTAAAATTGAGAAGGAAAAAGAAATACGTGCTAGTTTTGCTGTCACAACCCAAACTGAAAAAATTATGGCCACAACATGTGACAAGTGCTTAGTTAGCATGGAAAAGGATAAAATTTGTGGGTGGAAGACATGAACAGAAAACATGTTTTGATCAATGGCATCATGTTACCTGAAAGCATTGAGTCTATAGAAAGACTTCAGCAAGGTATCCCCCGAAATGAGTGACATCAAGCCATTTACTGCAAGTAAGGGATAGTTACATAGATTTAGGAATAGGTTGGGACTGAGAAATATAAAAATTACTGAAGAGGTTGTGTCTGCCAATGAAAAAGCTGCTACCATTCCTGGCAAAGTTGAAGAAGTTGATTAAGAAAAAAGGATACCATTAAAAGCAAAAGTCTTCAATTGTGATGAAACTGGGCCCTCTTGGAAGATGCCTAGTAGAACCTACATTCATGAACTTGCAAAGGAGTCACCAGACCACAAAACACAAAAGGGCAGTTTAACTGTGGTACTATGTGGCATTGATGCAAGACACACAATAAAGCCAGGTGCAGTTTAGATAGCAAGGAACCTACGCACTCTCAAAAACAAAAATTATCTGCCTCTGTTCTAGAAATGTAATCAGAAAATGTGAGTGACAGCCATCTCTTTTTTGGAATGGTTCCACCAATGCATCACAACAGTACGATATTTTGAGAGGAGAGAGAGAGAGAGACCACATTCACATAACTTTAAGTACAGCAGATTATTATAATTGTTCTATTTTATTATTAGTTATTGTTGTTAATCTCTTACTTGACTAATGTATAAATTAAACTTTACAGTAGGTATATATATGTGTGTGTGTGTGTGTGTGTATATATATATATATATATATATATATATATATATATATATATATATGAAAAAACAGTATATATAGGGTTCAGTACTAACCACAGTTTCAGGCATTCACTGGGGGTCATGGACCATAGCACCCTCTTATAAGGAGGGACTACTGTATCCTATTTTAACATTTTCACACAGCTACAGATACCTGCAATTATCTTATTATTCATACATTTATATATTTGGGACAAGGGTTTTGCCCTATTGACCACCATATTCCCAGGATCTAGAGGGATGCCTAACACATAATAAGCACTCAATAAATAATTGTTGACTCATTTATGTAAATTTTAAAAACATATAAAACTATATTGTATGTTATATAATGTTATAGGCACCTAGGTATGTAGGAAAAAGATAAAAACGTGAATAGGGAAGACATACAATAACTTTTGGTTAGAGTTTATCTCTGGGCAGCGTAGGTGATCAGTAGGATCAGAGTGGGACAAAGAGGCCTTAATTTCAATATGTGATTTATTTTAATTGTGAAGGAAATACAACATTCATTAAATCAGCTTATTTGTTATTTCTGAATTGTGATTATATATAAATATTGCTACAGTAAGTATTCTTTGTAATTTTCTGATTGAGATATTTCATAATAAAAACACAATTATTTTTTTAAAGAGAGAGATTTGAAATTATAGAGATGGAAAACAAGTTAGTAATAGCCAGTGGTTAGAGATGGGGGGAGGGGTGGTGACTATAAAAAGGAAAGAGACCTTAGGGGTAATGAAAAAGTTCTGTACCCTGATTTTAGTGTCTGTTACACTAATCTACAGGTGATTACATGGCATGGAATTATACTAATATATATATTTATACCAATGTCAGTTTTGTGGTTCTGCTCATGCTACAGTTATATGACATGTAACCACTGGGGGAAACTAGGTGAAGGGTACACAGGTCTTTTCTCTGCTCCTCTCTGTACTATCTTTGTAACATCCTCTGAACCTATAATTATTTCAAAATAAAGTTTTTTGTTGTTTGTTTTATAAAAAGAGAACTACATGGCCCACCTAAAATAACATTACTTCTATTTGACAGATGAGACAAGTGAAGCCCCCAAGAAGAAAAGCAATTTGTAGTAGGTGGTATATGGGGCATGGCAGGAAGGCCTGTAGAAACTGCAATTTTCTTTGAACAACCAAGTTTACGAATGCATGGGTCTAGACCTCTTGGTAGCCCTTTGTCAGACTCATATCACAGTGACCTCCCAGTGAGTAACTCAGGCTGCAAAGCATAGATGAAGATCCCAGGTATAAATATTAAATCAGAATTAAAATTGCATAACCTGGCTTCAAATCTCAGCTCTGCCACTTAGTAAAGGGTTGAACTTCTACTTTAAGCTCTTTGAGTCTCAGTTTCCTCGTCTGCTAACAGGGGGAAATGTGATTATATGCCATACCTGGTATCTAAATCAAATAATACATGTAAAATGCTTAGCATAAAATTTGGCACATAGTAAGAGCACAATTAAAAGTCAAGAAACACAGCCTATTACCTGTGAACTAAGTCCTAATACATCTACTATCAGTCCCAAGGACTCTCCTATATATAATGCTGTCCCAGCACATGAAGTGCGAAGGTTCTCACGGAGAAGCATTGAATTGTGGGTAAGTGTGGTTAGGAGTGAGGACAGAGGTAAGGCAAACTCCATAAAATTACCATAATGCCTATGCTCTCTATTTGCTGTGAGAAAATAGTTGGGAAAACCATACCCCAATCAAAAAAAAAAAAAAAAAAAGAATATAAAATAAAATGGCTCGATTCGTTTGTGTAACCCTGTAGACTACAATAGGGTATATAATCACAAATTCAATGCCAAAGAATATATAGACTCTATTAGATTAACCAAACACAAAGCCAAAAATAGCTATCTATATACGTGAAGTTCCCAAAGACAACAAGACTATAGAATGTGGTTGTTTAAAATTAAACAGAAAAATCAGAGCATTTTTTCTTTGGTCATGAACCAACTAAATTGAAAACTACTGAAACTAGATTTAATCTGTGAAAGGAGGCCTAGGCTCTACTTTCAGTTGGCCGAAGAAAATCATTCCAGCTCCAGGAACACACACACATGCAAGAAATTGGAGACTTAGTTTATTCTCTAAAGGTACATTAAAGTTGACAACAAACTCACTTGAAATTCTGAAATCAGAACAACAAAGAATAATAGAAAGAACTAGTCTTTCAACTAGTTCTTTATAATGACAGGGTCTGCGACATGTCTTTCGAAATACATAAATAAGGTATATAGAAAGAAGGAACAATCTAAAATATAACTAATTTTAAACTAAGTCATAAAGATTAGTTAAAATGTCTCAAGTATTTCTAAAGTTACTTGGAATCAGTAAAATATGTGGCTATTATAAAAAGAAAAAAGGTAAAGCATATTTTAGTTTCAGTAATGAGTAAGATTCCAAAAGCATAACCGACCCCCTACAAATACTTTTAAATCAGTAATATTTATGACAAAAAATGCTTGTTTCATTTTGACGAGATTCTAAGTACACTAGTAAATCTAAGTTTAATACCCTCCACATATTTTGCAAAAGTAATGAAGTTGAGGTAAAAAAAAAAACTCTTAAATCCCTACTTTTAAAGTATTGCTGACAAAAAGAATTGATACCTTGTGTCTCTGGTTGGGTTATTCAATTTGACATATTAACAAAATGTAGTAAAATTTGCTTAAATTTTTATATGATGGTGAAATTCTTTTTAATTTTTTATTTAAAACATAGTTTTAAATGACCAATAGCCTACAAGAAGAAAATTTTCCCTTAACTTCCAGTGTCCGAAAGCTGATATTTCCCCACTGACTCCCTTATATAACATTCTTCCTAGTTATGTCCGTAAGTATGTGTTCATATTATCAGTTGTCAGAACAAAAGAATTCCCTACAATGAATTAATTCTGTATTATTTACAAAAGAAAAAAAGAATTACATCTAAAGAAATAAGATAAGAATAATAAAAGGAATCAGAATATTTCTTATGGAAAATTAAGATAGAAAATCACATTAATTCTATTAGTAAATTGTCAATTAAAAGATAGATTTGGGAAACAATATCTTCTAAAGTCTTAATGAACTTAAAAAGTAAGAAGAGCTAGGCTATAGAAATTATAATAGTCAATAAATATCTTTGTTTCACTTTTAAGCTTTTTTATAGAATATGTAAAGAGCAGTAAAAATGAAAGTACTGTATTATTGAAGGTCAATTTTAGTCAAAGTAAGCAAAGGAGATTCAGAATTAAGCCAAAATTTCCTGTCTCAATTTCCTATCTTGACATTATCTGTATTCTTCCCTAAATTTAAATACATTTTTACCTTGAATTCATGATCATCAAAATTCAGATTACAAAAATGTATGTATGCAAAAATGTTAAAAGCACCCGAATTTAGAAACCAATTTATTATTCCCTTCTTATTTCAAAAACAATTTATTTTCAAATATCTAAAGCCATCTCCCAGGTGTTTCCTCCCAGTTGTAAAGAACGTTCTATTTAGGGACAACATGGAACAATCCATTTTGCCTCCTCTCTCTTCCTGCTGGCTGCTCATATGTTACTGGGAAATTAAGAGTTCAAAATGAAGAATTTTGATTAGCCAGGCTTTCTATGCCTGTTGATTTATTTCCTTTATTTTAAGTCATAAATCTCTGTTCAATAATGGAGTTGCTTACAAACCACAGATTCAGACCTTAAAATGGGAAATTCAGTTTAGTTTAGTTTAGTTTAGTTTAGTTTAGTTTAGTTTAGTTTAGTTCAGCATGGGGTTTGTCTGTTATTGTTGTTGTTTTTCCTATTTGCTGACACCTAGATCCTATTCTGATATGACTGTGTCTTTGTTTAAGAAGTTATGAGGGTGAGAGAGCTGGGTTTTGAAAAGGTCGTTTTCTAAACAAGGTAATTTGTAAAATAAAATACTTGTCAGTGTTCTGTGACTCCCAAAGAGCTGACTATAATCTAAAAGGTATTTTGGGGTGCTACTATGATCACTTATGAAGCAATTTAATAGCAACTTGAACCACAGGTTTTTGAAACGACTTACATCTTAGTCTCCAATTATATCTTAATTTCATCTATAATAGGTGTTAACTATGAAAAACAAGTTAAAAGCAAGAAATGAAGTGTTTCTGTATAGGTGGAATGCTTTAAGCATTTGGACTCATCAGTAGATCTGCTTATGGGAGGGGAGAATTTAGATATAGAGTCAGCTCATAATAACCACTGGCATAGTAAATTCCCTCTCCGTAATCACCTTTCAGTTGCAGAAAATCAATTCCATTGTCCCTAAAACTGGCCACTTCTTTAGTATCATCAGTGGGTATAAAGGATAAGTGATTGGTATGAAAAGAAACAAACATAAAAGACAGAGAGAAGAGAAAAAACTAAGATAAGGGGATAGAGAACAGGGATGACAGAAAGTTGGAGGAGGAATTTTTTTTTTTACCACAGTTGTGCTTAATCAATGTCTTTTGATCAGAACTAATGAAGACATTATTTAAAAAAATTTTTTTTTTCTGATTCTGCCTCAGGATTTCTAAAGATAGTTGTTTTCTCTGGAGCCACAATCAAAGCATGAAGCCATGTGCTTGTCCCTTAGCTCTGGACATCTCCGATCACCCCGGGTCTGAGGCTTTCCAGGCTGCGAGGCTCTGCCTCTTGCTGGTTCTAAAGGCCAGACCACTTAACACTCATCCTTTCTAAAATGAAATTTAACTTCTAGGTCATTTAGTTAGTAAATGAACAAGCTTATTTAGCCTCAATACTAAATATGTTATTTAAAAATTAACACATTTTAAGAAAAACCCTCAATTGTACTTACAACTTAAAAATTTTAATATTTTGGCTTTATTTAAGCCTGAAATATTAATTGTGTACCCCTTTTGGAACATGATTTGGAACAATCTATTAAAATGTTAATGTAAGTTTCCTATGACTCTAAAATTCCACTTCTAGAAATTTACTCAATGTACATATTCCCAAAAGCATGCAGCAATATTATCACAGATATGTTTTCTGAATTGATGTTTGTAATAGCAGAAAGCTGAAAACAAACAAGATATACACCAGTAGGGGATCAAATCAATGAATGATGGTGCGTTTATATGATGAAATATTGTGCAAATGTTAATAAGAATGAGGTAGAGCTTTTTGTTACCATAAATGATACATAAAGCTGTGTAGCTATAGAGAGATCTCAAATATTAAATTAAAAAAGCTAATTGCAAAGCAGAATGTTATTACTATGTGTCTGCTTTTTTAAAAGTTTAAATATATGCTTATCTTGTGCTAAAAAACTCTGGAAGAACAAAAAAGAAATCTTTAATAATAGTGACTTCATATCCTTCTGAACTGGTTAGATTTCTAATCGTGGTAACCATCATGTTATTTCTTTTAGATTAATTTAAAAAACTAGCTAATAATAAAAGCTAATATTAAACCTGCATGAACAAAAACAGAGCTGATGTGCTTTTATGAGCCAATCCGTGGAATCCACTTTGCCCAGCCACATTCAATTCTCCATCAGGATAACTAAGGCTACGTGAACAGATGTTAACCCACTCCATACACAGCAAAATGGTAAACATAGCCATTTATTCTAAATACTACACTCATCTGGTGTGCTTCCAATATTAGACACATTGATATCAGGCAATTTCTAAACATCTCCTTTCCTTCCTAGGCTGTACATTGCAGGAGGTCCAGTAGCTCACTCCCAGTGAGCGGCTCTGGGTCGCTTCTGGGAGCAACTGCCCGGGCCACAGCCACGACTGAGCTCTCCACTCAAAGCAGGCTACACACAAACAACTTTTTTTTTTTTTTTTTTGCATCACCCAGCAGCACCAGGATCACTTCCCTGTCGACAGCCTGAGTGCACGTCATAGACCTTTCTTCAGCTAGCCCTTGTAGGATCTGCATTTGCAAATCCTCAAGGAGAAAGAATAGAAACTATTATGAGATTCCTCCACCACGCCGCAGACAAGACACTTCTTCTCACTCCTGTCTTTTTCTCATTCTCCCTTAACTAGTTCTTAGAAATATCTACCGGCTGTTTCATTTCTGGGCTTGTATACATAAATCAAAGTCACTCGTTTCTAGTCTCTCTGCTAAGTCTGGGTTTTTATCTCCTCTATTAACCATCAAAGTTCTCTCATCTCTCCCTTCATTAACCTGGTCATTAAATGTCTTTTGAAAATGTTGGGTTTGAATATTTCTTTCAAATCTAAAATTCTCCTTCACTAAAATTTATATTTCAATACAGCATTAAAAAAACAAAATCGTCATTTTGCTCCAAGAGTATTCCGAGGCTTAACTGCAGTGCCAACAAGTACAAACTTGTTATCCAGCCAGTTAGTGTTAAAGGGAGAAGTCAGTAAGTTTAAGGAAAAGTTAACTCATAGTATTACCAGGTAATATCTCTCATTTCTTCACTAACTGTCTCTAAAGTACTCCTCAAATACTTATAATATAAATAAAGATAAGGACTGTGATTTTCATGTGCAAATTAGGAAGCTAACTTTCCCAGAAGCGTTTCTCCCAAACAGTGCCCTCCCTAATTCCAAAAAACATTAAGAACTGAAAACAGCAATCAAATCTCCTGGTTAACCCCATAGTGTCTTTCTGGTTACTGGATTGAGAAATGCTATTAGAAAATAAAGGAAAAAGGTGCCTTTTTCTAAAAGTTTGGAAGATAGTCTAATTTCGGTAGCTAAAACTGTATTTTACTGTATGGGTAACTCTTAAAAGTCCAGATACTTCATTATTTTTGTCATAAATCCATATTAACAATCAGATACTTTGTCAACCTTCTCAGTTTTGGCACTAATGAAAGATGCTGTTAACAGCCCTAAAAAGTGAAGTTACTTTATTTCTTCTGCCATTAGAAAAACTGTAAAAACAATTTCTGCTACAAAATTGTAATAACACTAAGTTCCTGCAAATCAACTTAAAGACATTTAAATGTGTATTCCTTAGAAAAAGTGACAGACATCAGTTTTATCTAGCAACCATCAAACTACATCAGACCACAAAACTATACATTTTTGGAACTCACAAGGAGTCCGGGAAGGAATTTCAGGCAGCCAGTCAAAGAGCTCAGCTGCAGTTCCACCTGCAGTCCTCAACATGGGCAATGACGCTGAAATTAACCACTGCTACCAAGACAGGACAGGTAACAACACCTCTTCTCCCCCACAAGAAAAATTAATGGGTAGAAATTTCAAATCCACCTTCTCAATCTCTGGTTTAAGATTACATAGGATTATTCAATCTACCATCACACTAAACTCACTTTCACTAAAACAATCAGAAAGCCCAAGTAAATGGAATTTTTATTTGCTTATTCTGTCATTTTAAGACAAATGATAGAAAACTTGGGAATCGAGGTAAAAGTGCAGTCTCTTAGAATGTCACAGTTGGTATAACTTCTGTTAACTAGAGTAGGGTACAATTGATGTACAAAGTAACCTGGAAACAAGAAGTGCCTTTGGAATCTATCCATCATTTACTCAACACCTAAAATGAAAAACATAGTGGAGGTCACAAGGCACTTCCTGCAAAGAATTTGCAGTCTACTAGAAAAGATAACACTATAAGATTCAAAAAAAGTGTAGGATTGGCAGATGGAGAGGAGAGGGAGCGAGAGATGGTGGTTTTTCATGACGTCTTTCCATAGTACTTGATTTTTTAAAACCACACCAACATGACTTTGATAAAAGTTTAAGAATTAAATAACAATAGCAATGAAAAGGAATGGACAGACAGGACAAGCAATAGAGAGAATTCTGCTCTAGCCAGAAACTTGATGAGGGAAATAGGGTACATGTGAATCTGTCTCTGCTTTACATCCCAGATCTGTCAACAGGTTCACTCTGTCCCCAGAATCTCCCACAAATTCTTCCCCTACCTCCCTTCTCATGACTACTTTAGGCTGCAGTGACCTCCTCACAATCACCTTCTGGCGTATGAGTTCTGACCTTTTCTGACCCCTTTGGTAGTCAAGCAAAGACTATGGACCCATTCTCAGGATACCGTGTTTAAATCATAAAATTAAATACACAGATCACGAAAGATGAATTCTATTAAAATGCACATATCAAATTATTTTTAAGTTGTGACATAATAATGTATGTACTTCTTTATTAATTCATTAAATAACAAAATGTAGCTGTGAGTCCAATGGCTACTGTCATCTGAGTTTAGTAAAACGTGTAAAGGGTGTTTTGAGGTATCTGCAGCCACGGTATTGATATCAAAATGCCTGATTTCTATTGGTGAGCAATTCACATCTACTAATTCTACCATAATCTGCTGCCTTGATTCATATTTAAAGAAAATGCTCAGTTTCAATTAAAGTGATAAGAAAAAGTAATTTTTTTCCTATCCAAGTTCATGGATCCCAAGTATTCCATCCATAGATTTCTTGCAAGTCCAAGGAGAGGGTGAAGAAGCCCTGATCTAGGGTCATGCCTCTCCAGACCACCTTTTCACATTGCTACCAAATCCAGTGCTGTCATTCTTCTGCTCAAAAGTCTTCAATGGCTCCTTCACTTCCTGGATGAAATACAAACTTCTGTGAGGCAGGCAGAGCCCTTGGTCCTGTCCTCTGCTCAGCACTCAGGCTTATTCCCACCCTCCTGCCACCTCTCTTCCACTTGAAGCTCCACCAAGGATGGTAAGCTTAGTTCTCTCACAGCTCCATTATGTCTTCTCTCCTTGGCACTCCTTCACCCTGCTTGAGGTCAGTTTCTCTTGAAGTGCCCGGTCAAACATTACCTCCATTCTGATGCCTTACCTGACACCTTTCAGCAGACCTAGGTGCTCCATCTCTGCTCCTGTTGTTCTTTGTACATATCTCGTTAGGTTTATCGCCTTACCATACTGTCGACCCTTGAACGACGTGGGGATTTGGGGAGCCAACCCTCACAATCTGCACAGTCATAAATCCACATATAACTTTTGATTCCCCAATACATAACTGATAGTAGTTCAGATGACTGGAAGCCTTACTGATCACACAAACAGTTGATCTTGTAACATATTTTGTATATGTATATACTGTATACTTTTAATAAAGTAAGCTAGATAAAATGTTATTAAGAAAATCATAAGAAAAATACATCTACAGTATTTATGGAAACAAATCCACATATAAGTGGACCTGCACAGTTCAAACCTGCATACTTCAAGGGTTAACTGCACTATAATTGCTATCATGTGTGTCTCTCCACTACCCAGAATCTCCTTGACTGCAGACAATGTTTTTTAATTGTCTCCAGGACTTTGCCTCTTGCCTGACACAAGTAGATGCTAGTAAATATCTGTTGAATGATTTGCGTGAATGAATGACTAAATAAATGAAAGAGATAAAGAGGGAGAAATAAAAATAACACTACAATTTCTAATTTGGGTTAATGTAGAAAAAGTGAAATGAATATTGAAGAAAAATTGTGTTCATAAAGTTTTGAATTAAGTACATATTCTAATTATTTCAAAGATAACCCATGAATATAGTAGAACGGTGGTCCCCAACCTTTTTGGCATCAGGGATTGGTGCTCCTATGAGAATCTAATGCCTGATGACCTGAGGTGGAGCTGAGACAGTGATGCTAGTGCTGGGGAGTGGCTGCTAATACATATGAAATTTAGCTGGCTAACCTGCTGCTAACCTCCTACTGTTCCTAACTCAGACCAGTTAAAATCCTAGGCCCAAGTGTTGGTAACCCCTGCAGTAGAGGTTAATTGTCCATTAAAACACAGTATTTATCCTGGTATTCTAATTATACATAAACATGCTATAGAAAAAGACCCCAACCTACAAATATGTTAAATTCTAAAATAAGGCTTAGAAACCAGTTGTCTGAAATTTAAAATACAATTTCCCTCAGAGGCCAATTTAAATTGATGATAAGGTGCCCAATTTATCACACAAAAGTCCATTTGATTTTTCAGCTGTCTGACTGTGTCTATGTATAACTGAAAATTGGTAGAGAATAATACTATTCAATACTATTGCAGTATAGCTAATTAAGCAAAACAGTAAGGAGAAGTGAACGTGAACATTATTTGTCTTGAACAGCGGTGGAACAACAGGTTTAGTTTTAGCAGGGTGAAGAAGCCAGAGAGAAATTTGTGATGATCAGAAGTAATCTCTGGTTGTTTCAAAAGCTTTCGAAGTTAGTAGCCTTAGATCTTCAATATGTATACGTTCGCTTCAAGACTTGAGACCTTTCCTTTTGACTCACAAATGACTCACACAAAGGAAAGAGAGAAATTATTTTGCAGTACTTGAAAAAGTTTTGGAAGACAACCAATAAGGAGGAATGGAATTTAGAGAGGCTATGTGTGTCTATAAAGTTTACCTGGTTGAATTAGCCAAACTAAGGAGAAAAAAGGAAGATAGATATCGCATGGTATATGTGATGTTTATATATTACTGTTACTCACCTAATATTTCTGTGTTTTTCCTCCTCCAGGGGTGGACTGGACTGTTTGGCCCCCTTGTGGTTGGGTGGCACTACAGATCAATGAATTGGGAGTAGAAGTGACAGGGCATTCAAATGCCAACAGAGATTCTTGGATTTCTCCTTTCCCAAAAGCTCAGCACCCCAGCTCTTTTGAGGAGGTGGCTGCTTTGTCAGCCTGGGTTTTGGAATAACTAAAAAAAAGAGCCTCTCTGGTGACATGACAGAAATCTTTGTGATTTTAAGACAAAATCATTGTTAAGACACTGAGAGTTTGGGGTTGTTTTACAGCATAACCTAGTTTATTATGACTGACACATAGTTTGTATAATTTGCCTCACGAGAAAGGAAAAGGGTGATAGGGAAGAGATAGTGGGTTATGATCACACTGGATAGGACGTTAAAGGAGATTAGAGGAAGGGAGGGGTGGTGTAAAGTCAGATGGAAGGGATCCTTCCAAGCTGAATGCTGAGGGTTTGGGGAGATCTTATATTACTTCCGAAATCAAAGTCCTAATAACACCCTAATTACAAATTGAACAGGCAGGGTCAAAGCTCTTTTAATATTGACTGCATATGACTAAAAGGTGGATGTCTCTAATACATCAAGGTACATGCTGACTGTAGGCCTCAAGAGCTAAAAAGCATTCGTAAACTTATTGAAAAAAAGGATAGAAGAGTGAATAAATTACAGCATGGATTCTGGAGTCAGACTAGCCTGAGTTTAAATCTCAGTTCTCTTAAGTCACTAAATTTCTGAGTCAATCTCCTTATCTCTATTGTGGAGATAAAAACAGAACCTACTTCAAGGTTTGCTGGCAGCACTGAATGAGGTCATATTTTTTAAGTGTCTGTCAAGTGCAATGCCTAGCATTACTAAATGTTTCCGCTTTTTCTAATCCCCTGGAAGCCCAAGAATTGGTTTGTTATAAAATGGCCACCATACTGCCATGCCTGGAACATCATGAATCCCATGGCCTACCTGGTACAGCTGCAAACTGGATCTCTGGGGAACCCAGGCTCAGTAATTTACCTCTGCCTATGAAGTCTGCACACACCCAACCTCCTAGAGTGTGCCCCAAGATCAGAGGTGTGCTTCACTTTAAAACAGACCCAGGAAAACCCAAATATGCAAGATGGATAGATTAAGGCAGGTTTGTTTATGCTCTAAGATTCTTTTGATTTTATCAAAGAATCTAAGAATTCCCTTAGCATTTTCCAGGGATTTCTTTTTTCTCTTCTCTTCTCTTTTCTCTTTTCTCTTCTCTTCTCTCTCACTATCTCTCTTCCTCCCCCCTCCCCTACTACCATGAATTGCTTGACAGAGAAAAGTAAAAATAAAGCTCGATGGCAACCCTGTTCATTGAAAATCAATCAGAAATGCAAACAATCTACATAAACAGGAAAAATGACTTGCGAAGCATAATATTTGCCCATAATCATCTGGGATCACATCTATTATATTGGCCAGGGAGCAGAGCAAAAATAGCCCTCCATGTCTCTTGATAATGAAAATTCAACCAAAGGGTCATTATAATAATGGCTGATACAAAGCAGATTCCTGTTTCTCCATCAGAATCAAGATTTTAAAAATCCAGATCTAAACTCTGATTACAGGGTAGCGCTGAAGGAGCCACAGCCAGAAAAAAAACAAAATTCTTTTTACCAGAATAAAAATGGAGTCAACTGACTCCAGCTGTGAAAAAGTCCAAAGTTAAAAGGAAGTTGTTTTTTCAAAATAAATGAGAATACACTATACAGAGAGGCAAAATCTACATTACAGTTTAAGTCAAAACTGAGACTCCAGAGAAATGTGGAGCTTGCCTCTCTTCTGGCCTCTCCCACCACGGTGTGAGAGAGACTGCTTTCCCACCTGGGCACATGGGGTAGCTCATAAGAATGACAAAAAGCATGAAGGTGCCAAGCTCCTCATTTTACAGACGGCATTTCTGAGGCCCCAGGAGATTCAGAATTTGGCTCAAGGTCAAACAAGCAGAAGTGGACCCCAAGTTTTCCAATTCTTGGGTCGTTTCTGCCCACTGCACCACCACTTCCTACGTTCTTGGGAATGAACTCTGCCAGTTACTACAACTTGCCTGGTGTAGAAGCTGGCCTTCGAAGGGAAGCTTGCATCTGCGGGACCCAAAACCCAAAACTCCAGTGCAAATGCGATCCTGCAGACAAGGGGAGTCAATTTCTGCACCTCTCCCCAATCTTCTTCCCAGCCACTGTCTCCTACCCACCCCTTTCACACCTAGCAGCTCATACTTAATGAGTCTCCTTAACTCCACTTTTGCATTTTCCAAGCAAGGGCCTCCAGAGGGATGATATAAAACACAAACCTCGTTCAGTTACTCCATTACAAAAAGCTTTTACTCACTGCCCTCTGGATAAGTTCCAAGCTCTTCAGCAAGGCCTCGAGATCTGCCCCTGGCCACCTCTATCTTCCTCCTCAACCATTTTACAGAAGGACCTTCCTCACCAAGAGCTTTAAAGACTCTTTTCTGCCCTTCAATACGCAGATACAAGCCACTTTCCTCTGAGGTCTTGAACGTCTCAGGTCAGGCTGATGGCACCTTGCCCATGTTGCCTTAATCACTGCATTTTACAGCAAACTGCTTATCTAGTTAAAAGTGTACAACGTGGCACCCTGAGATGCAAAGCCTAACAAAAGCCTGGGTTTGAACCATGACTTCACTACTTTCTGGGCAGAATATTTTCTCTCTCCGAGTCTGTTTCATTTTTAGTAAGTGGGGAAATACATACCTTGCCAGCTTGTTGCAAGGATTCAATGGAATGATGATGTAAAGTAAAAAACATATTAGATTGCTTAGTAAGTGTTAGTTTCTCTCTTCTCCATCCCTTTCCGTGGACTATGAGAGATCCTTCAATGCAAGACCATTTTTTACACTTTTGTATTCCTGGTTAATAATACAGTAGGCACTCAATAAATGCTGGCAGAAAAAAGGAGAGGAAGAAAATCAAGTGAAAAGGAAGGAAAGAAAGAAATTAAATAATGAAATACAATAACTAAATGAAGCTGGAAGGAATAAAGAGACCCTCGTCTATCAGACCTTAAAGAGTTGTTTCACTAGTCATATAACTTTGAAAAGGTCCTGTCTCTCGCCACTAAAAAACACTGAAAAGATCTGCAGATACTACTGTGTAACTAAGACAAGACACTGAATCAACAGACTGGCAGATTTACCAGTGGTTTAACTCAATAAAGGAGTGGCATGTGCGCACACACACATGCACATGCACACGCACACACACACATATTTTAATTCATCCCTCAAATTGCCCATTCCTACTCTGCTCTAAACACTAAACTTGATACCAAGGAGAACACAGATATACTGATCTTACTCTAGTGAGGTCTCAGTTTTGAGGAGAAACCAACACCTAGCTCAGTGGTGTGTTAAACCAGACAGAGTAGTGGGGAGTCGGGGAGTGGTGCTTAACTGTAGTGTCTGCCAGTTTCTGAGGTATAAATTCTCTCACCATGGCTGATTCCTATCTAACAATGATTTACTCATGATGATGTAGCTCCCAAAATCCGTTAGTATTTAACAATTGGCCCTCAGGAGCCCTCAGCACATCACTGATTCTCCATCCTCCTTGATTTTCTCATTCTTGCCATACTCTTAGTTACTTTGTTATTTAACATCTTCATTGCCTGATAGGGAAAATAAAATGAGAGCAGAGAAGCAGCTGATTTTCCTGCTGATTCTAGCAAAGGAGATTGAATGGGGAGGAAGTTGAAATTAGTATTAGCTAGATGTGTTTATGAGTTTCAATTACCCCGTTCTCTCTGCCCCTATTACAGCAGATAACTGAAAGCAGATGCCCAAAGCAAATGTGCAAAATGTAAACACACTTTCTGACCAAATATATAGAATTGATGGCCACAACCTGGAAATAAAAATGAGCAAGAAACTATGCTAGAAACCTAAGAAGGGTCAAGTTTATCAAAATGGCAAAGGGGTGGTTAAAATGGGAAATCAAAACAATTTCTCTAGGTAGAAACAACATAGAAGCTCTCTGGACCAAAATCTAAAGAGGAAAAAGCACACCAAACTGACAGAAGGGAAAATCATTTAGCAAAATATAAATTTTTATCTTAACACAGCTGAAAACTGTGGAGATACAGAAAAATTTTATTAAGGTCTGTGATGACATCTCCCTATCTCCACCATAGAAAAAGGGCTCGTGTGGTATTCACACTTAGACAGGAGGAGGCAGCTGGCAGTACCTCTTTCCTTTTCCCTAGGGCTCTGCCTTGTTTTCCCCTTCCCTCTGCTTCTAACAGACAGCCCCACATGCCTAATACTTCACAAAATGTGCTCCTGATCCCTGGGGCAAGTCGGAGTTCCTATAAGTTAAGAATATAGTTTCCAAGTGAGACTGTCTATAAAATCAATTTGTTTGTAGGGCTCACTGAATGTTTACTGACATGAACTCCATTCTCTATGACAACACTCATCTGATGCAGCATTACTGGTTGACACAGCTCCTGCAGGAGTAGAAAGGAATATCCAGCTTTGTTCCATGATTTCGGCTTACTATCTACGCATTTGAGACTTCCAGGGCTTTTAGAGGCTACTGTAGCAACAGCTGTTGCTTTACTTTGATAATAAAAAACCTGAGCTCAAGCCACATAGAAGAAAAATTAGAAAAATCGAAAATATGTGAAGATGGAAATAAAAGAAAAATACGCTTATGTAGAAGTGAAACAAGACTATAACAGAATCATTCTTACATATTACCATTCCACACAAATGAAATGTGACTTAACAATGAAGAAGGAGCCTCTTGTACTTTAAAACAAAAACTTAAAACATGCACATACCAAAAGTGTGGCTACTCATTTAAAAACCTGAAAGGAATCAGAGAAACTAAGAAAAAGATTTAATCTTAAGGTTTCCTAAATCACTCAGTTACCCAACTGAAGCAGAATATAATTAGTTTCACTGGAGTACAATATGGCCAGCAGGGTGGTGTCAGATGAGCTAAAAGAGCAACTTTGTGATACAAAAGGGAGAAAGTAAGGCAGGAATTAACAGTCATTCTGCCCACAGGCGAGCGGGCAAAAGAAATAACGGGCTCCGCTGGTGCGGACAGGAGGTAGGCAGTCACCCGGACACGGTTGTGTGTGAGTCATATCTGGCCGAGACAGAAATGAGATCATAAAACAGTATGGACAGCAGGTTTTAGACTTTAAAACAGCAAATACGTTAGAAATATTGAGGAGTTAAAATGAACGCAAAACTCTAATGTGGATCAAGACATCAAGAAACCCAGCAGAAGCTGGTTATTTGGAGCAGGGTGGAAGGAGCCCAGAATTGGAATTATCCCACGCAGTATCCTAAAGGCCTGAGAGAGAAAAAATGTGATGTTAAAAGAACTGTAGGGCTTACAGGGTAGTGAGGAAGAGTGCTGGCAATTTAAACAAAGAGTAGGATGCAGTTTTTACAAATACTAAACCTGAGGTTAAAATGTGTCCACTGACTCTGCCATTGATTTGCTGGATGAATTGTGTTTGTGTGTGCATGTACACGTGAATCTCCTGACCTCCTGGGATCTGAAAGTCGTCTTCAGGAAAATCATGAAACTAAAATACGTGATCTGAAAAGTGGTTTCAAGCTTTAAAATTCTGGGAAGTTAAAAGTGGGGAGAGGAGACAGGCCTCTTAGTAAACAAATAAATGACAACACTTTTTTGCTCCAAAGCTAGCAAAGACAACTGGAAGACAAGAGAGGATTCAGCCCAGCTGTTAGATATAACCACAGCCACTCAACACCCACCACCCTGTGCCTGTACCCAAACTGAGTAGGTCACAGCCTGGTCTCAGGACATTCTGCCCCATGAATTATTTGATGACATTTCTGTCTCCTACCCTCCTACCAGGGTACAATTTTCTAAAAGCGGAGAAAATCCTTCCCAAGAAAATAAACACTCCCAAACAAATGTCCCATTCTGTTACCTATTTGGATTACATAATTACTGTGAAGACAAGACTTTCTTATTGACGTGTCAAAAAAAGAACTTTCAGCTCATAAGCTGAACTGTCTTTTCTCCACTGTCCAAAGCCCTAAAGAAAAAAAAAAGGAACAAACAAACAAACAAAAAACCCCAAAAATCCTAAAAAGCAGTCCTCAATTCCCACTGTGATGGAATAAAAAATTCTATGGCCTCAACTGTGCTCTCAGTGGAAACTCAGATCAAAGTATTTTAAGTTTGTGGGGATTTATAAGTCCTGTACACTACATTCTTCAACAATAATAAATACACTCACTAATGTCCCAAACTGCCCTGCATAGGTACATAACCCTGGATATTTTTCCTGGCTCTGTTGAGGATAATTTAGACAATGTACATTTTAAACTTTTTGTTCAACCATCTATAAAATTGGGCTACCGATAATTCATAACTGGCATCATTTACCGGGCCACCAAGTAAAACAGTGAACCCCCTCTGGACCCACCCCCACCAGGAGAAAAACCACTGGGCCCAGCTGACTGGAATCCCTCAGAGCACAACACTAATTAAGGCACCTATAGTTTTCTGGTTGAGGCAGCTATATAAAAATGCTGAGGTTCCTTTTATAGCCTGCTCTAACTTGTTTGTCTGGATCAATGTAGAAATAGCAGCAATTTGCTCTTCGTAATTCCTCTCCAGGAATAAAAAAGGCTAGGATATTCCTGGAATGACTCCTCACTCACAAATCAGAAGGCGTACCTCCTGTGAACTGAACTTTGCTCATTTGGTCTCCTGCATGAGGATTAAAGGAGATAATGCATGTACAATGCTGAGTGAGAACCTGGCACACGATAAACTCAATAAATAAATAATGTTAGTAATTGTGAGAGGGAGGGAGGGAAAGAGAGGAGAGGGAAGGGAGGGAGGGTGGGGGAGAGAGGGAGAGGGAGGGGGAGAGAGAGAGACTGACTGACTGACTCTGTCTCCTGATGCTTATTAACTTGGAATATGGAAGATTGAAATGTAAGGCGATAGTTCCACAGCACATTCAAGATGTCTTCACAATTACTCACTTGCTAGCAATAATGCAGAACTTTCTACAGTTCCATGGGTAGGGTACTCACATCCTACTCATCTACTGCTCTATAAATGAGAAACTACAGTATTGAAACAATGGGAACAGAAACAACAGACCTAAAAGAAATTTCACAAAGCCCCTTGGCACTGGCCATGTAAAAGTTTTGCCAAAGAAGTCAAACATCCCACGTTAGAAAACTGTTGTTGGTGAAGAAAAAGGGTAAGCAATGCACGGAACCTGAACATCTTTATGAAAAGGTTATGTCCCATCATATACCCTAAAAGTATAGCTCTTCTATAAATTTTAGGCTACCGATTCTAAGGGACACCTTAGTGATCTTTCGTTTGGCTCTGTTTGGACACACATAGCTGTCTTCTTTCCAGGCACAAAACCATTTTTCATGAGCTTGTGATAAGCAGGCTTTACTATAATTTATAAATAAATTATGTGCTTCTAAGCATAATTAACTTGGACACACACATGATATATTAGGTTCATCTACTGACACACCATCACATGCAGCAGTACAGAAAAATTTTTTTAAGGTGGCAAATGCATGTCTGAACTCCAGAAAAGATGGTGCATTTGCAACAGTCATGAGATTGTGTGGCAAAATATAAATGGCCACAAAACTTTATTTTTATTTCGTATTATGCCTACTTAACCTGTAAAAGACTTGGATATGTCACATTTTTGTAGTTTCTAAAATAGGTTTTTGAAACTACAAAGGGCATCAGTGCTATGCTTATTCAACTTGTAAAAGACCGGGCCACCTGGCAATTTTTACAGTTTCTAAACCATGATTTCTGAAATGCAAAGGGCAAGTACGACCCACAACTTCAAAGAAAGGCAAGTAATGCTCTACCTCTTGCTGCCTATTTGGCTTACTTCACTTGATGTAAGTTTTTATGGTTACCCTCTATTACCATGAAAGTGTTATGTTCTCTACGATTCAAAGTAATTAAGTGCAACTTGTAAAAGTCAGGGTTTTTTTTATTTAATACATTCTAATCAAATAGTAACAGCAGTAAATAAACACTTTGAAAAAACAGGCAGGTATCCCCCTATATCTGGAAGAAAATTAAGAGTTTTCTACATGGTAGAAGGGAGACAACTGCTGATGTCCATGATTAGACAATTCAAGGACAACTTGGAAATTTCTAAAGCCATCCATGGCAATAGGTTGGGGCACAGCTACTTCAAAAGGTAAAATGTCTATATCTACATGGTTTTATTAACAGGGATTGAGTTGCACCTGTAAAAGCATGACATTCTTGTCTTTAGCCTTAAGGAAAAGACAAAGTCTTTTCTGTTTGCACCAGTGTGAAATATTTCTGAAGTAAGGCTCCCTTTAGATTACTACAGTACTCATTCACATGAGAGTTCAAACATGTAGTAAAAAGACAAATACAGGATTTCACGGTCACTTTTTTTGGTTGATTTGGTTAATTGCATAAAATGAAGGATAAATACAAGCACATCTGTTCAACAAAACCCCTAGGTACATCAGAATGCAAAATATAAAATGTCCTAAAATAGACTCTGATCACCAGGCATATAAAATTGAAGGTAAGCCTGTGTCAGTTCCCTTCCCCTTATTCAGTACTCCCACGTGGAGTTCTTTCTCTACTACTGGCACTTAGACCTTCGACCAAAAAGTAAGGAAAGGCATTGATAAAATGTTACTTCTGCCTTTACTTGGGACACTTAATTTTTAACTTAAAAGGTTCAACTGGTCTTGTTCAGCCATAGGAAGGGAAGCATTACTCAGGTGAAAATATCTGGGGGGACTTTAACTACCTAGCTATCTCATCACACATTTAAATTAAATTGTCTTCAGCTGTTCTTAAGATTTACATGTAGTTATTCAGAGCAGTCACTCAAGTTTTGGTTCTCTTTTTACATAGCTGCATTCGGAGATACTCTATATGAGGCATGTTTAGAAAAAGAGAAACACTTATACCTGGAATTTATATTCTTCCAAGTAATCTTTTAGTCTTGTTGGTAAAGGCAGTCCCCAGATGGTACCGGTACATTTGTTAATGGTGAGTCTACAGAGATGCTGCAGAGGTGGTGCTGATGTGTAGAGCGGTTTGGTCAGATAAAGGTGAACAGTGCCATTCCGGGGGGCTTCTGGGCCCGTCCGCTTATCCTTGCACATCTGAACATAGTAGTCGATCAGATGAACCACACTGTCAAACTGTTTAAGCTTGGACTTGACACATATGATAGAGTCCAATCTGAATTTCCCATCGTGGTATTCGATTCGCAGATTAGTTGGTCCAGCTGATGTTTTAACAGATATTGTTAGTAGGTAGTCTGAATGCGAACTATCTCTAATCAAGAAAGTTCCTTCTGGTGCCTCTTTTAATTTTTCTTTGGCTTCGTTAACAGTCATACTTCCCCAGTACCAACCTGGGGTTTTTGTTCAAAAAGAAAAAGAAAAGAGGGTAAAAATAGTTATTATAAAGAATGCTTTAAATAAGGCAAGTACTTGATAACAATTTTTCCAGCTCTAAAAAGAAGTGTGTGAGTGAAAATTTACCAGAGACTACCATAAATACTTTTGGTAGAAACTTAATGGAAATGTAGGTCCATGTTATCATGAACACAAACAGTGAGCCAGTTTTCTTCTTCTTTTTTTTTTTTTTTGTAACGTTCTGTAGTTCTTCAAAGTACGTTAAGATTTTCTCCCAACGAAACAAGAGTATTTGCAATATGACACAGTAGCTGACAAAGCATGATGCTTCCAGCACTAGAGTGAAATCGAAGATTTAAAGTAAATCAGAAATAAGTCAGAAGTTAGAAATAAAAGTCATGCCCTTTAAAAAAAAAAAAAGTGGAAAACCCAACTCTAGTAATTCCAAGAGTAAAAACAGAAGTAACTTTTTGGATTATTGGTGTCCACCACCCCCACCCTCCTCAATTTGTTAATGGTTGCATCTCTGTTCAAAGCCCTGGAAAGTATTGCTATTTACTGGCTTCAAAAGTGCAGTTCTGGTACAATAGCTTCTGTCTGCTGCTTCGATTACAACTACATTATCAGTCATTGAGAAATGAGGGAAACCCCAATTGATAATTAGTACTTCAAGTTTGCAGTCTTTTGGACTTTGCCCTAATCCAAATCCAAGCCCAACCGTCGGTCTTCCCAGCATTCTCGATCTGATCTGATCTGCCTGGACCACCTCCCGGGCCCATCCCGTTTTCAAATATGACTTAAGAGACTTTCTGTATTTAAGAAGTTTGAACAATATGCATGGTCTCCCCCCGCCTCCTCCCCCTCAAAATTGTTCGTATTCCAGAATCTGCCGGTTCCTCGCCGAGGGATAAAGCTCATGGCCCGCACAGAAAGACTTCAACCGCAAGTGAGAGAACTTTCCCCTCTCTCTAGCTCTACCAAAACTTCAACTTTGCCCCAAACGTAAGCGTTCAGGATCCAAATTTTGAAAGCCTGGACAGTTAGCCAGTTTTTTTTTTTTTTTTTTTCATTCTTCTACTTTCGGATGCCGAGACACGACAGCAAACCGCATAAAGCGCAGGACTGCACTTGAAGCCCGCCATACCCCGGGCGCGCCGCCCCTGGAGGCCGCGCTCCTCCCGGCTCCGGGGCAGCCGCCTGGGCTGCAATCTGCGGGTCCCCGGACTTGGCCGCCCGGATCCCGGGCTGCGCGGCCGCTCCGCGCGGGAGCGGGGGGAAGCCGAGGCTGCAGGCAACGCTGCGTCCACGCCACGCGCACTGCGCGGGGAGGGCGGCGCCAGGCACTGGGTCCCGCTAGGGTTCGAGCCTGAGGGCCGACCCTTGGGCAGGGCGGACACAGTCCCGGTTCCGACGCCCTCAGTGGCACTTTCCAAGGAGCGCTTCTACCGCTCTGCCCTCGCCCAGACCTCTGGGTCTCTCGAGAACCACTTTCCTTTCGCATTCCCCCGGATCCGTGGCCGCGCGGCATCCTCTCTGCGGTCCCCCGCCCGGAGGCGGGGACGGGAAGCAGGGGGGTCGTTATTCCATCCTCGTCTGTGCTTCCCAGCTCGGCCCCACTCCCCGGCTGCGGGCCTCCCCCGCGCGGCCCCGGCGGCGTCTGCGGGCAGGCACCCCCTCTCGCACACGTCGCGGCCGCTCCGCTCCCTACCTGTTTGACTGAGTTCCCGCAAGGCCTTCGCCAGACGCGCCGCCTCGGGGGAGGGCTCCTCCGCCGACCCCGCGGTCCCCCACTGACTCCGCGTCCCTTCCGCGCCATTCCCGGAGGGCTCGAGGCACCGCAGAGTCATGAGAAAGGGCACCAAAGCAAAGACAGGTGGCCGCCCGAGCTGGGGTCAGAGAGGGGCACGCGTCCTTCCTGGAAGTCAGTGAGAACCCCAAATCGCGTCTCTGCAGAGTATCCAAAATGGTGGTGGAGGGGGAGGGGGTGGGGAGCTGCCGGTTCTTCTTCCCCAGGTCCCAATGGACGGATGGCAACGTCCCCCGCAGGCGCGGTCACCCACAGTTTGCCTGCAAAGAGAAAGTGGAGAGTTGGGTCAGTCCAAAACTGGACCCCTGGCTGGGGTGTGGGTGGAGAGACAGAGACGTGGAAAATCCCGCGGACTCCTCCGCGTCTCGGCTCCCGCACCATTTAACTCCAAGCATCCAGTTACTGCCCTGGGCCAGCTCTCGAGACCGAAGGATAAAGAGAGAGCAGGGATTTGAGAAGCCAGTTGGAAAGAGGGAGGGGGCGGGGAGGAGGGACAGGATGAGGGTGGGGAACCGGGTCTCTTCCCGCCCAGGGCTGCTCGCTGAAGTCGCAGACTAGCGGACTGGAAGAGTCACCTGCGGGCACCGTGGTAAAGAGGACCTGGTGAAGAAGTCGGAAATTGTTTAAAGGAAACAACGGGAGGGATCCCAAGCTGGTGCTCCTACCCCACACCCGCACTGCCCCGAAAGCGCCGAGGCGAAGCACCCGCCACAAACCTGGTTCCCCGCCCTAAAGCGCCGCGAAGCTCCGGGAGCTGGAGCAGCCAGCCCGCAGCTTCGGGGTGCTCGACCTGCCGCATCCCGGCCCCGGAGGCTGCCTCGCGCCCCTCCCCCCGCTCCCCGGTGCCCGCGCGGAGCTGGGGTCTGGGGCGCCGCGGCAGCTGCTCCCGGGGCCAGGCGGCGCTGCTGCTGTCACCGCGGGCGCTGTCGAGGAATCCACCCCAGCGCGCAGCCCTTGCGGGGGTTCGGGGTCCGGGACCTGGCCGGGGCCGAGCAGCCGGCAGCGAGACCCACGGGACGCGAAAGACGACAAACGCTGAGAGCCCTTACCTCGGCTTCAGCCGCCGCCTCCGCACTCGGCAGCCTCCCCTGAAGACCTGGGGCGGGAGAGCCCGGAGGGATGGAGGAGAAAAGGGGGTGTCTGCTCTAGTTCCCTCAATTTTTAATTTAGGAACGAGGTGCCTGGGGGTGCAACAAGCCGAGGGCTCATCGGCGGGGACAGCCGGAGTCCTCGGCGCATAGGACAAACAAAAGCCCTGGGGATCGTCGCCTAGACCCCCCCGGCCTCCGACATCCCCCTTCTGGGCCTGAATACCCCCAACCCTGGAGCTGCTGGGTCTCCCTCCGGCTGCGACCAAGGAGATGGGAAGGACAGAGGGAGGAGTAAGGAGCCAGGGCGGGAGGCAGCCGGGTGGGGAGGAGCGGGAGATCAGGTTATTAGGAGGATTATTAATTTGGATGGCAGTTTAGGAGGAAAAAAGAAAGAAAGAAAAAAGGCTCCGGAGACTTTTCGACGCCGGGAAGGAACCGGAGAAAGCCGGCAGCAGCGCCGGGCCTCGGGGCAGGAACGCTGCGGAGGCTCTCTCCCTCCTCCTCGCTGCTCTCAGCTGCGGAAGCCCAAGCAGCCCTCGCGTGCCCTCCCCAACGACCCCCCTAGGGTGGAGCCGTGGCGCTCCTGGGACCAGTACCTGCCGCCAGCACCGGCCCTAGCTGCTCTGGCGCCCGGACTGTGGGCGCAGGGGATCCCGAGGCGGCGCGCCCGGCACTCCGGCGCGCACCGTCCGCGGCAGGCGAGGAGGCTCATGCTGCACAGGAAGCCCAAGGCCCGCGCGCCGCGGCGGCGGCGAGACTTGGCAAGAGTTAAACGTGTGTCCCCCGAGCGACGAGTGCGCGCGGCTCCCCGGCCGGACGCGCCTCCATCGCTCCCCGCCTCCTGCGCCCGCCCGGCTCGCCCCGCCCGCTGCGGAGGCCGCTTTCCAGGAACTTTCCAGGAATTCGCGCCACGTGACCGCGGCCCCCGCTACCGCTTTCAAAAGGCCGCGGCGCTACTGCGCAGGCTTCGGGGAGGCGGACTCCGCCGCGCTCGGGTGCGGAGCTGGGCGCCGTGGCCGCCCGCGAGCCCGCCCTCCTCTGACCTGGAGACGCGCGGGACGAGTCCCAGGCGGCCACCGTCCACGCTCCCCATCCGCGCGGGGGTCGCCCCGGGGTCGAGCGAATGACGACGCGCTCTCTACCCCTCGGCCCGCCGCGGGGGTCGTCTCTCCCGCTCCCTCCGCGCCTTCTGCACGCGGCGCTCCAGGCCGCACATTTTGCGAGTGGTGCGCAGGAGGGACCGGAGGCCCCCGCCAAGGCCCCTCCTCGCTGAAGACACCAGAGTGTGTGGGAGCAGGACCCCTTCCCGCCCTCTGTGCCCACGGGAGGGAGCGGGCCGAGGCGGTCCCCGCGGCTCAGGTCCGAGGAGGCGGCCGGCGGCTGGAGAGCGGCGCCTCCCGAGGCGGTGCTGGCCGCTCTCAGTCCCCACCCCCGGGCGGTGCTACCGCAGCCTCCCGAGCCAGTCCGGCCCGCTCCTTCCCTCCTCTGCCCCCCACTCCCCTTCCGAGCCGACACCTGCGCCGCCTGCCGAGGGCGCGCCCTCGCTCCCGCGGGGCGGGGGGCCTCGGTGCCCGAGGCTGCCGAGCGCGCGTCCCGGGGACGCGCCCTGAGCCCGGGAATTCGGAAAGACCGCGTCCCTGCCTTCCTGCCCGGGGACCCTGCACCTTAGTCCACCCGAGTGGAGGTCTCCTGGCCTCAGCTGGAACGCCCGCCCCCGAAATGGGACCTACTTCAAGTGTGGCCCGCGTTTTAAAACCCTTAACACGGGAAAACTGGATTCGAAATTCCGACAAGCATTTTTCTCTGAAATACCATCCCATCGCACCACTGCTTCAAAGCTTACAAGGTCAATGGCCACTTGTAGTTGAAGCGGCGGCCGTGGGGAGGTTGGGGGAGGAAGCGGCCGGAGGCGTGGGGGAGGCGCGGCTCACAGGCCTTGCCTGCTGCCCCCCCCTGCTGGCTCTGGGAGGAAGCGTAAGCCAGCTCCCCCTCTTCCCCTCCGGGAGGCAGCGGCAGTTGGTCTTCTCGGTTTTACTGCTTTTGAGAAAATGACTATGCATGTGAGGAAGCAGAGCCAGGGAGGAATGGGGCATTTCCCAGCTAACAAAGGGCTTTCTCAACGATGGAGTCATGTGCACAGAATCATGTTTTGTTTTTTAGAGTCTTTGATGTGGAGGGCAGAGCTGATTGAACCCTAGTTAAAACTCTGTGAAATAGCTGAAGACCTGCACGGATCATTGACCGTTTTAGACCCTCGGCCGTTTCTATAAGATTTGGGGACTGGACTCCGGTACCAAGTGAGGGACTGGAAGAATTAACAAATCAGACTCCATGTAGAGCTTGTATGTAGTTTGAGCCCAGAATTTTTAAGACTACATCTATGTAGTTCACTGTGTTCTAAATTATTCCACGTGGTTTCTCCTTTCTTGGTAGAGAATGGTGTACTTTCTCTTTTGTAGTCTAAATTAAAAGATTTTTTTTTTTAATTTTCAAAGAGAAATTTCTTTTTGTCAGCTGAAATCAATCTGCCGGCAGCCTTTCTTAACGTGCTTCCCTGTTGCTTCCTAAGATGTGCTGTTCCCTTTTCAGGGTATATAGCCAGATCTCATTCAGGTCTTAGCTCAAAGTCACCGTCACATAGTAATTTCCCACAAAGGTTACAATAAATACAATACCAGCTGTAGGGGCACCAAATTTTGTACCAAAGTAAGATTTCAATTTTTGTCTATGAAATGTTTCTCAGCAATGCCCAGTACTTTGTTGGCCTTTTAATCCCCAAGAAACACATATGGGAACCTCTTAGGAAAATAATTATGGGATCATATTAAGTGAAAAAAAGTAGACTATGAAATTGTATCTATGCTATTGCAACATAAAATTACTTTTGCATGTGGGCCAAAACAAGGGAATGTGGAGAAGTGAAAGGTGTTTTTAGGGTAGTAGGATATGGGTGAATTTTTAAATTTGACTTTTTAAAATACTATTTTAATATTTTTGGTAGTCATTTTCCTTGAATTGCACGTGGGTCAATGTCTTCAATTACTCTAAGGGAGTAGAGTGTAGTTTGTAAAGTTTTTAATTCCAGTCCTGATGGGCCTCTCTCCTGAACTCCAGATCCACCATTCAGCATCATTTTTGAATGTTTAATAAGTACCTCTTGTTTAATATGTCCCGAACTCATACTTGATAACCTCTAAAACAATCGCCCTTTAAAATAAAAACAAAAACCATTCCTCTTTCAATCTTTCCCATCTCTGAAAATGTCAATTCCAGTCTACATTTGCTCAGGCCAGAAGCCTTAGAGTCATCCTTGACTTTTTCTCACACATCCCACAACCCACTTGTCAGCCGATCCTTTGACTCTGATGTTATAATAAACTCAGAATTGAAGTGCCTGTCACATCTCTACCACACACCTGTCCAAGCCACTTTATCTCTGCCTGGCTTACTGCTACAGCCTCCTTCCTGGTATCCTTGCTCCCTTTATAGACTCTCCTGACAGCAGTGAGTGGGATTCTGTTTAAACTGAGTCATTTCATGTCCCTCCTCTGTTCCAACCCACATGGCTACATCACACCAGAATAAAAGACAAAATCCCAATAGCCACTCCTAATAATCTTACAAAATCTGGTCCCATTTGCCGCTGATCTCATCTCCTCTTGCTCTTCTTTAATTATGCTGTGCAAGTCACACTGGATTCCTTGCTCTTTTGAGAACATGTTGCATTTGCTCCTTTCTTAGGCATTTACCTATGCTGTTTCCTCTACCTAACATGCTCTTTCTTTCAGATATCTATATGGTTTGCTTCCTCCCTTTCTCAGATCTTTATTCAGGGTCACTTTCTTAGTGGGACCTTGCTAGGTAGGTCACGCTATTCAGAATCGGACCCTCCCACACACGCTTATTTCTCTTCTCTGCTCTAGTTTTTCCTTAACACTGATAACTATGTAACCTAGTTTATCTTTTATTTATTGGTCTGGTTTCTTTTCTTTCTTTTCAACTATAAAATAAGCTTTGTAAGGACATGTATTTTTCTTTGCATTATTCAAAGCTGTACCTAAGCAACTTGAATAGTTCCCAGCATGTAGTGGGCATTACACATAATTGCTGAATGAATGCATGCTTTAGCAGCATAGCTTTCAAGTTAAACTACCCAGAGTGAATCTTCACTCTGACAATGCTTGCTACATATGTGATCTTTGGTAAATCATTTGCTTTTTGGAGCTGTTAATGGAAATTACCTTACAGAGCTGTTGTAAGAGTTAAATGGGATAATCTATGAAAAATGCTCTGGTACTCAGCAAATAACAAAGACCGCTATATTTGAACTATCAACCTTTCACTCTCAATGAGTTTCTATTTTTCTCCCCATTGTAAGATGATCATATGTTTGTTTATATGAAACTCAATGGTCACCCACCTGGGACTGCCTGAGAACTTCTTGTAGTTCATTCCCTGGAGCCTGTCTTCAGCTTTACATTCATAGGGTGAAAAAGTGATTCCATTTGTTCCTAGCTATTCAGAAACATTTCTTTTCAGTGGGACAAGTGCATGGCTGCAGTGGTGAACTGTCATTCTGCTTAAGGAGAGAAAAGAGTGATTTTCACAAACCTGGAGAGTTTCTTCTATTGTCTGCAGTGAGGAATTGCCAAGGTTTGGAAATTCCCTATATGTGCCAAACCCAAACTGGACATTGTGGGTTTTGGATTGCACATATTCCAATACTAGAATTGATGAATACTCCACACTGAGTTTCTGCAGAGTTTCAAAGAGAATTTTTGTTTTGTTTTGTTTTTGTTTTTGTTTTAGGTATGGGAAGCTATAGGATGATCCTTGGCTATTGTGTCTGAAGCACTGTGGGCAAAAGCTGTGCTTTTATGTGACTGCCATCCCTTCCTTTTAGAGTTTGCCACCTCACCATTACCACCACTACCACCATCAGCACACACACACACTCACACAAACTCTCTGTGATTCTGAAACCCATTTTCCTGGAGAACATGTGACCTAGGCAGTCAACAGAAATACCCCAAGCCCCTGGGCACAGGAGTCTGTCCAGCAGATAATTTTTTTAGGACTTGATGTCAGTGCTGCAAAAGAAACAATCTCTCCTCTTCCAAGATGATAAGCAGTAATAACTACATAAGCCAACCCTTCTACTACTTGGACATTGCTCATCAGAGAACAAAGGGAACAGAGAAAAAAGCAGAGGTTCAAATGATAGGGGGAATTTCCTGAGCACTGAATCCAACATGCCCTTGGGCTTCTCAGATATAGGAGCCAATGAGTTTATTTTTTTCCTGACCTGGTTAAATTTGGGTTTTTATAACTTCAATCAAAGACATTCTCATAGGGTATAGTGGGTTGGATGTGGAGGGATCCATGGGAGGGAGTGGAATGGAGAATTGAGAGGATGAAGAAGAGAAATAACTTTCTACTTTAATAAGCATCTCTTACATTTCCTCTGGTGCTTCTCGGTAGCAATTCCTTTTTGCAATATCCTATTTGCTCCATCCCCATGGTGGAGGACACTCATCAGTGGACGAAGCAAGAGGAAAAGGAGCTGATGTCACTGGCTTCATTCCCCTGAGTCAGGGAGGGGTAGAGGGAAAAGCCAGGCAGATGGCTTTCTCCTGGACTTTTGTACTGGATTTCGCTAGTGCAGAATGATTTTCTTCATCTCTTTTCTTCTCTCTCACGATGCCCTAACTATCTGTACTCTTTGTTTCTCAAACACACCAAGCCTGTTCCAGGGCCTTTGTACTTGTTATTCTCTGTGAAATGTTTTTTCATGATATTCTCATGACATTGCTCCCTCACTTCATTCAGGTCTTTGCCCAGAGATGCCTCCCCTTTCTTCTCAGTGACTATTTCTTTCCCTTGCTACATTTTTTGTCAAAGCACTTAGCACTACTTGACATTACAACAGTTTTTCATTTGTTTAATGTCTCTCTTCCACTGAAATATAATCAGGGACTTTGTTCTATTCATACTGCATCCCCAGTGCCTAACGCAGCTCTTTCCCTATAGTAGATATCCAGTATAAAGTTATTGAATGAATAAATAAATGAATGAATCGACTGCATCTACAAGTAAGAAACCTGAAACATTTTTTCTACCTTCTTTCTGGCCTGGATTCTTTTAAGGCTCATTTTCCTCTGCTTAGTTGTGCTTTTCAGTTTTATCTATGGATTAGCCTTCAGTCTTTGGCCTGCTTCGCTCTCTTGGAGTTTCTCCTTACTCTGTATCAGCCTGGCCTCACAGCTATAGTACCTAATAGATAGCACGTGAGAGACTCACCCATTCAACAGACATTCATGAGTACTTAAAATGTTGCAGGCCCTGTGTACAAATATAATTCAGCCTACTCTTAAAGCGATCTCAGTTTAGTGAAAAAAGACAGCATCAGCAAAGCATTCTAACAAAGAGTGAAAATTCATGGAGGAATGCACAGAGTGGTTTTGCAGACAGCTAGAAAGCACTACCACCACCTTGGGAAACCCAGAAAGGCTTTATGGGAATGGAGACCTTGATCAAGCCCCTTGTCTTCTCTGGATTCTTGTTTTCTCATGAAAATTTTGGGTTCAACGAGCTGGGATGTTTCCTTCTCGTTCAAATCACCTTTCAAGCTCTGTTTAGTGGCCTCGCGAAGAGCAATTGATGGTGTTATTAGACCTAAGCCTGGGCAGCTTATAGGTATGTTTGATTTTCCAGAGAAGGTCAAGGCCTGGTGTGATGATGTGGTAAGCAGATCAGGCAGAAGAAATACCTATTAGTAAATAACAAACACCACCCCTGGCTTAGTCATGGAATTCTGAGAAGCAACAGCACCCAGTGAACTCATCTAGAGATTGGCAATCATGGGTGAGACTAACTTTAACCAAAGGCATGTGGCAGAGCTATAAAAGGCAAGCTCTAAACAGTATAAACAGTAGCCACCTCCTCAAGCCTCAGGGCAACCTCCAAATACCATGTGGGAAGGACAGCTGATCACACATACAGGTCTTCTCTGCTATCCTAAAACATTAAAATTATAATGGTCATGTCATACTGTAAAAGAAAAGAATATAATATCGTCAATGTATGCTATGTGATGGTTAAATCCCTCTTCACCAATATGTTATAGCATATACCTGATTTTATTCTTATAACAACCCTTTGAAGATGGTAGAAAAAATATCTACTTTACATGTAAGTAAAATAATGCAAACTAGATGAAGTAGGTATTTTGTACTTATAAACAACTTGTCTTTGGGAAAACAGTATAGAGTTTAATATGAACAAATAAAACATTTGAAGTGGAAAAGTAGGTTGGAGGGTAAGTTGATTTTAAAATAGGTCATCCAAATCACTGACAATGCTATTCTAACAAATCTGGCTATAATATTTTCAAAGGTTATTTACAATATTTAAACATAAGCTAGGGATAAAAAATTGAAGGAGAAAATTGGGTTGGTTTTGTTATGTTTCAAAATATTCCCAAACATTTTAATATGCGTCAACAATTCTAAAACAAACACTGAAACCTTTTTTTCTTATGAAATACAAAAAAAAAAAATCTATGTAGAAATAGCTCTGTAAACATCATGCTAATAAGTCTGGCCATTTTTCCCTTTAGCTTTTACAGTGCTTGCTGGGAAGGAGATTTTTATTGCAAGTTCCCCTTTATCCTTTCATTTTTAAAACCATACTTAAAAGAGACAAATTTGTGTGATAAAGTCAGGCAAATTCTGTCTTTTTCAATGTATTTTAAGCCCAAGATCTACAACTCTTTTTACTCTTTAACAACCACCAAGTTTCCCTGCCACATGTTTATTGCCAGTCAGATTGATTGCACTGTAATCTGTTGATTCCAGTCATTAAGTGGACAAAAATAGGCATGGTGCTGTAAACAAAGATGATATGAATAAATAAATAAGATTTTACCAATAGTAGTTGGGAAATCAGAAAAATTATAATGTGCTGACCTCTTACACAGAGACCACCACAAAATAATAAAACACCATCTACCAAAACTCACTCAAGAAGAAATGGACAATCTATATAGACTTATTCATATTCAATAAATAGATCCCAGAATCAGGAACCTTCATGGGTGAATTTTACCAAACACTTAATAAACTTAATAAATTTTTCCCAAAATTAGAAGAACTCATTTTAGAGGCCAAGATTATCTAGATACCAAAGACAGATAAGACAAAAAAGAAAACTATACACAAATATCTCTCATGAGCACAGTCATGAAATATTAGCAAATTAAATATATTATGACCCTTGAGTGTATTCCAGGAAGGCAAGGATGATTCAACATTAAAAATTAATCAGTAAAATTCATAATCTCAACAGACTAAAATAGTAAAATCATATTATCTCAATATACATTTTAAAATTTTATAAAATTCAACATCCATCTATCATAAAAAATTTCAGCAAATTAGGAATAGAAGGAAACTTCCTCGATCTGACACATCTTATCAACAAAACCAACAGCTAATATCATTTTTCATGGTAAAAGACTGAATGCTTTTCCCCTCAGATTGGTAACAAAGCAAGAATGTCCACTTTTACAATTTCTTTTCACCATTGTATTGGAGGTCCTGGCCAGTGCAGTAAAGTAAGAAGATAAATAAAAGTATATTGATGGTAATAGAAGAAGTAAAAATGTCTTTAATTGCAAACAGCATAATCATTTACACTGAAAATTATAAGGAATAAAAAATACAAATAATTACTACAACACATATGTGAGTTTAGCTAGGTTTCCGGATACTAGGTCAATATAAAAAATAAATGGTTCTTCTATTTTGTAACAACGAGCTATTAGAATTTGAAAATATTAAAAGCCATTTATAATAGATTAAAAATATGACATATTTAGACATGAATTTAATCAAGTATGTACAAAAAACTGTATATTGAAAAAATATTTTTTTAATGATGAGATAAATTAAGGAAGAACTAAACTAATAAAGAGGCTGATAATGCTCATGGATGGCAAGAGTCAATATTGTTAAGATGCCAATTCTACCCAAACTGATCTATAGATTCTACACAATCTTAAAAAAACCTCAATAGCCTTTTTATTGTTACCGTAGAAATTGACAAACTAATTATAAAATTTATTTAGAAATGCAAAAGACCTAGAAATAATTTTTGAAAAAAAAGTTATGGAATTCACTCTGTTTTCAAGACCTATTCTATAGCGTTAGTAATAAAGACAACAAAATACTAGCCAAAGATAGACATATAGATTAAAGGAACAGACTAGAGAATCCAGAAATGGCTCCACCAAAATAGTCAAGTGATTTTCAACAAAAGTTCCCAAGTAATTCAATGGATAAAGGATAGTTTTTCAACAAATGATGCTGAACAATTGAACATCCATACCAAAATGGTGAACTTTGACTCTTACTTCATACCATATACAAAAATTAACTTGAAATGGATCATAGATCTAAATGTAAGAAACAATACTATAAAACTTCTGAGAAAACATAGGAGAAATCTTGTTACCTTGGGTTAGGCAAAGGAGTCTTATATAGGACTCAAATATTATAAACCTCAAAACTAAAAATACTAGACTTTATAAAAATTAAAAATTTCTGCTCTTCAAAAGATAGTGAAAAAAAGATAATGCTATGTGAATATATCTCAATAAAGTTACTATTTTTAAAAGATTATGTTAAGAAAATGTTAAGAAAAGCCATAGACTTGGAAATTTTTTAGAAAATTTGGTATCTGATAAAGAACTTGTATCTAGAGTACTTTTAGAGAACTTTTATAGCTTAATAAGAATATAAAAAATTCAACTTAAAAAGGGTCAAAAATATTTAAACAGACACTTTCACCAAAGAATATATATGAATGGCATATTAATCAAAAATGCTAATTTTAATTTAGTGAAATGTAAGTAAAAACATGAGAAAATGCCACTGCACTCTCAGTAGAATGTCGAAATTTAAAAAGACTGACGTTACCAAACATTGGTGAGCATATGGAGCAACTGAAACTCTTAGATTTCTTGTGAGAATGGAAAATAATAAAACCACTTTAAAACAGCTTGGCAGTTTCTTATAAAGTTAAATATACAAAAATTATATGATCCAGAAATACCACTCCCAGTATTTATGTGAGAGAAGTGAACTCATATGTCTACACAAAGAATTGTGCATGAATGTTTATAATAATTTTATTCATCATAACTAAAGACTGGAAACAGTCCAAATATTCACCAACAGGTGAATAAACAAATTGTGCTACACCTAGACCATGAAAGAATAGTCAGCAATAAAAAAACAAACTACTGACTCACACAACAACATGAATTAGTCTCAAAAGTAATATGCTAAATATGAGAAGCCAGACACCAAGGCTACATATTATAGGATTCCATTCACATGACATTCTAGAAAACAGACCAGATACCAGGAAATGGGGGTGGGTGAGGTAAATGGTTGCAAAGAACATCACAGGACTTTTTCAGTTGATAGGTGCAGGGACACAGTAGTGAAAACATTCTTTAGCACAGCTGCTTTATTAAGGCCATGAATAACAGGTTCCTGACTCTCAAAACACCTCCAGAAAGATTTTATTTATTATTAATTTTTTTTTCAGGAGACAAACTCTAGATAAAAACTGTTGATTCCCTCTAACTGATTTCTGTTTCTCACTCCCTGCAGACTTGTGACATTGTGACCATCCTACTTCCCTTTAAAATAATTCCACACACCATTCTCACCCTGCCTTATACGCTGTCATGTGTCCTGAAGTATTTGGACTTGGACTGAATTACACCACTCACTTTCCTGGTTCTCCACTTTGCAGACTACAGAGAGTGAGACTCCTATTGGTCCTGTTTCTCTGGAGAATGCTAATACAATCACCTTATGTCTTATTGGAATCTTCAGCAGAACCTTCCTGGATGACTATTCCAAGGAATCTTTTACTATTTGTTTGTTTGTTTATATTTATGAACTAGCATTGGCAAGACCTCTCAGCCTCTCGCTTTTTCAATAGATCGGTTCACATCTCATGGGAACTTCCACCAACATGTCCTACCCTCTGAATGCTACCTTGTAAACAATGCTGTTGTGTCCTTTTCAGATTCTCTTTACCAGGCAGGTGTGGCCATTCCATGGCTGCTGTGAGTGTTGCTTGTTATAGCCGCACCCTTCTCTGGAGAGTTGCCATCAATCCGTAGGAGCCACCTTTCCCAGAAGAGTCTGGGAGATTATTCTATCCCCCAGGGCAGCCCATGGCCAATTGCTAGCTGATACAGGGTACAAAAGCCTAACTCCCTTGCCTCGAGTTGTTCCAACTTTATGGTACTGTGTGGTGTTTTCTGACAGCAAATATGTGGTTTTTCCTGACACCAACCAATTCTCCAACATCAATTGGGTGTCCAACAATTCAATTCTAACACTATCTATCTGGAGTTAGTTAGCGTCAGATCCCACAAGTTAAAGAGCTCAGTCCCCCAATTCTGTCCCCACTTCAGATGCCAGCATCAAGTGGGGTCCCCAAGTGGCCCACACTTCCACCTGACCAACTATATATTCAGGAGTTCCCATGAAGGATCCCCCCGCCTCAAGTTCGATAATTCACTGGAACGACACATAGGACTCCGCAAAGTGCTCTAATTACTATTATAGTTTATTATAAAGAGTACAAATGAACAACCAGATGAAGATGTACATAGGGTCCCAGGTGCAGGAGCTTCTGTCCCCGTGGAGTTAGGGTGCACAACCCTCCTGGCACATGCACATGTTCACCAAACCAGAAGTTCCCTGAATCCTGTCCTTTAGGGGTTTTATGGAAGTTTCATTACATAGGAACAATTGATTGAATCCCTGGCCATTGGTGATTGACCTCAGACTCCAGTCTCTCTGCCCTTCCCAGAGGTTGGGGAGTGGGGCTGAAAGTTCTAACCCTCTTATCCTAGGATTGGTTTTTCTGATAACCTGCTCCATCCTGAAGCTATCTAGGGCTGCCTACAGGACTCATCTCATTAGCATACAAAAGATAATTTCTAAGGGTTTGGGAAGCTCTGTGCCAAGATCCAGGAACAAAGACCAAATACTTATTTTTTATTATACCGCAGGCACCATTCTTCATAGCTCCTCATGGGATAGGGCTGAGGCTGTACCCACCTCTTTGCTAATTTCTCCCTGCCCTGTCCTGTCTCACTCATATCTTCAGAGATTTCACTCAGAGCTGTCTCTCAATCACTGGCATACAGCCCTCTGCTGGCTCTGCTTCCTAAGAGTCCAACTGAAAACACACTTGTAGCTCTCTACTCCCCACAGGTGTTTGAGTGTCTCATGTGACTCTTTTGGGAGTACCTTGAGACTTAATCCTTATCTAATTTATCTTTGCCTTCATGTAACACCTACATAATGCCTTGCACATATTAAATTTTCAGTAAATTTCATGGAATAATATTTCATATTTTGAAATTATTTCATGACTGGAGAGGATTGCTAAATGACTGACTTATTTTTTTCTAATTCCTATTCTTTACTCTCACCCACAAAACTTGGCCCATGAACAGTTCTAGTCTATACCCTGAGGATGAGGGCAAAGGATTTCAAGAAACTGCTCAACAGGCCATTTCCACCTGGAAAAAAAGCTGGTCAGTGTGTCCAGTATTTCTGTTCTTTCCAACTTCTCTGTACAATCAAGTTAAACAGTCCCCAAGAGTAAATAAATGTGGCAAAGATAAAACAAATATTTTTTCCAATTGGATTGGTTCATTTCTTGTGTGAGTTCACATGAGAGAGAACCAGAATGTTTTGATTAAATTAGCTGTTGCCATGAAATGATTTGCTTGTGTATAAACTGGCTGTTGTATTTCTTGTCATTATCTACAAAAGTGAGGATTCTTGGCAAATGGCAAGATTCCTGAACCTAATGTTCTTACTATGTTACAAAATGTAAAAATACTGAATCAAAAGCAAAGGCAAGTACAACCCTGTAGTAACTGCAGAGTAGAGAAAAAAGAGAAGCAGGTGGGCTCTCTATGCACCCTTTCCCTACAGTGTTTCTGATAACTAATTCTTCCATTATCTTTTCCTATATAACATATGCATCACACCCAGGTGCTACCATAACTTGATTTCCTGATAGAGGAAAGACAGTATTGCTCCCTGTGAATCCCATGGTTTGTTCTAGCCTAAAATTAGGTCTTCATGATCACATGGGGTTCCATCAAATTCATGGTGTTGGTTTTTTAGTTTTTAATCATCCAGAGTGATGGTGACCCCATACTACTAGTAATGATGATGACAAATGACATTTATTGGATGTATCAGGCATTGTTCTAGTACTTTATATGTATTAATTGATGAACCCCCGCATCCTAACTCCATGAGGTAGGTAACTTTAATATCCCCATTTTACACATAAGAAAACTGGGTCTTGTCAATGTTAAATAACTTGCTCAAGCATAAAAGTTCTAAGTGACAGAGCTGAATTTGACCCCACATAGTCTGGGTCCAGACCCAAAGTTACTTATCACTACAGAAACTGCCCAGTAGTATTAGTAATAATGGCAACTGTTAACATTTATTGAGCCTTAATTATAAGCCAGCAATGATTCTTAGTTATATGTATTAACATCATTAGTCTTCATAAAAATGTCCTCAGGTAGATATTTATCTTCCTTGTTTTACTGAGGTCCAAAGAAGTTGAGTAGCTTGCCCATGTTTAACCAGCTGGTGAGTGAAGAAACCAGGTTTCAAGTCTGTTTGGAGTGTCTTCAGAGGCAGCACTCTCCAGCTTTTCTACTCTTGCTCACAGATGCTACAAGCTTTGGCTTTGCGGAACAGGTGCATGCTGCTGTTAACAATGCTTTATTAAGCAGGTTCTGCCTCCCCTTTTAAAATATCCAGAGAATTATGGAACAACAGGTCCCAGAGATCTAGTCTTCACTATACATCTGTTCTGGCCTATTTGTCTGCTTGCCTGCATTTCCCCCGTTGTTTGGGTAAGAACATTCTAGTTTTCTGTTTGGGAATTAATTAGTTTTCTACTGTTGCCATAATAAATTATCATAAACTGAGTAGTTTAAAACAAATGTTTAAATTCTCTGCATGACACCCTATGACATTGACAGTGACTCAGTTCCCAGCTTGTAATAGCTAAACCAGTTCAGACAACACGTGGCAACTTTGAGGAAGACAAAGGCATTCAGGTGTGAGGAGTTTGTCAACATAAAGAGACAGATCATTCTGCATATGGAAGAACTGGATCACATCCCAGATATAAGCTTCGAAAAAGATGTGGTGTGTGAAGACAAAGGTGCCTTTTGCTTATATTTGGAGCATATTGCAACACTACAGAAGTAGCTATGGCAGCTGGGAATGCAAAAATCACAAAATGTAGCTGTGTGTGAGGGTCTGCATGCTCACATTGGAGAGCTCTGGGACAGGTTGCAAATACCAGCAGAAGAGAGACAAGCTATGGCTCTGGTTGTTACTGGTTCGAAGGCCAAGGTCAAGAAAGTGCTGCAACTAAAAGTGGATTGTTTGGAAGAACTGAAAATGCAAAACATGAAGAAAGTGGTTGATGCAGTACGTGTGTAGCTGACTCAGTACTGAGACCAGTGTTTTTATAGTCAAGAGCAGAGACAGGCTTTCACCCCATACTATGATGAGGACTATACAGAAAATCTTTTCCAGCTCTAAGATACTGAGATCGTGCAGTTAAGAAACTATGACGTACACAAAGAGCTCTTTGAAGGTGTCCAGAAGTGGGAAGAAAGCTGGAGGCTTTTCTTAAAGGCTTCAGATCCAAGTCGATTTACAAATCATGGTGGAAATCTTCTAAAAGAAGAAAAGCAATGTGCCAGCCTAAGCTGGAAGAGGAGTTGAAGACACAGATTGAAAAGTGGGAATAGGAGCATTCAAAGGCATCTGTGGTGAATGGGCAAAAATTCATGGAGTATGTGACAGAACAATGGGAAATGCACTGATCAGAGAAAGAATGGGCTAAGCAGGAAAGGCAACTGAAGAACAAGAAGGAGACAGAGATGGAGATGCTCTATGGCAGTGCTCTCCCAACACCCAACAAATGGAGAGGTCTGGCACCCATAAAACTGGGCAAGGAGCTCAACCTGAACACCACCACTATATCCAATGCCACGGCCAACAGCAGTATTCACCTGTGTTCCTCCTGGTGTCCTGTGGGGAGAATTTGTTTCTCTACCCTTTCCAGTTTCTAGATACTCCCACATCCCTTGGTTCATGGCCTCATTCTTCAATCTTCAAAGCCAGTGATATCAGGCCAAGTCCTTTTTATGCTACCATCTCTTTAGCTGTCTGTCCCTCTTCTACTTCTTCACTTGTAAGGTCACTGGAGATTCTATTGGGTTTACCTGAATAATCTCCCTCTTTGCCATATAACCTACTCATAGTTTCTCTGGATTAGAATATAGGCCTCTTTCTTTGTAGTAGGGTTGGAAGCATTATTCTGCCTACTGCAGGGAACATCCCCTTTTCATTCTTGGATCATATATTCTGGGTTAGTCCAATTCAACAATACTGGCTTGAAGAATGGGTTTGGGACTTCTACTGAAATTCTTGGCAAAGAACCCTTTACCTCATCCCAAGAGCTGATCACAGCTCATTGGCTTCAAAGATGGGTTAGGAGCATGGCCTGTCCAGAGCCCTTTCCATACTGCCTGTTAAATATCATGATGGTCCTCTCTACTGCTGGGGTCGATGAGCTGGTAGCTTCTGTGTCCATCTTTGCCAAAATATGGGATGAGCATTCATTAAAAATGAGGCCTCTTCCTCCAGCTGCTTCTTCAGGGAGTTACTATACAGTAGTTTTGATATTGCCCTTCTCTTTCATGGTGAAAACAACTATGTAAAAAGGTCATTTTAGAGATTTCTGCAAAAAAAAAATGCTAATTCCAGGAGTAGTTAAGATTTTATTTCATATTCCACCTATATGTTCTCCTTCATGGAATATGTACAGGAGCATGGGGTCTTACACTAAGAAGGACCCTACATTTGGTTTAATGCTCTGCTGTCACTGTCTTGAACTTCTCAATAATTTTTGAATAAGGGGCTCTGCATTTTCATTTTGCACTGTTCTCTGAAAATTATGTTGCCAGGCCTGCCTACACATGCTAAATTTATGGTCCAAGATGGTGAAAATTAATACTCAGAATAGTTAACTGTCTGATACCTTTAGCTTTTAGAATGATTCAAAATTCAATTACAATGACTATATTTTTTCATTTATTAAAATCTGTTTATTGGGTGCTGTTATAATTCTAGGTTTTAGGGATAAAACTGAACCAACCAGCCCTGTCCTAATCGAATTTACATTGCACCGTACTTCATGTTACCTGCCCACTGAACTTTCGTGTATAAGCTATTAAGGAGAAATAAGATAAAGATAAGCGAGGGAGGAAAAAGTAATGGTATAAATGATAGGGGCTCTGTTCATCCCTCTGGTGACAAAATCAAAATTGTGATGGAAACAAGGAGCAAGTAGCAAGCAAAAGTCTCCTGGGATCTAGATGAACAAGTGATACAAGCAGGGAGAAATCCAAGAAAGCACCCTGTAACAGCAGAAAGGAGGATGGAGTGGAAACACTGGGCTGCCTGGTCTCCAGCAGCTATGGCAGTGGCTGCAGCAGCGGCAAACTCTTCTTAAAGGGGCCAGGTCCACAAGCGGATTTTCACAGTGAAGAACCTGCTTGCTCTGAGCACCAGTGTTGTTTTGGCTGTGCGCAGGGGCCACCAGGGACTTACAGGGACTGAGACATTGTCAGAGTGAGGGACAAGGCAAGACTTGCTCTGTACAGAAGTACTGGGGTATCCATTGTTCCCTGTTGAGCCCTTCCCACTGCCAGTACCTGGACACAGTGCCACTATAGCTGATAACTCATCAAACTGGATAAAAGAAGTCACTCTTCCCAGAGAATTCCCTGAAACCCCACCTCCCGCAACTCACGGGCCCACCCAAACCACATCCAGTGTATCCTCAGCCAGTCAGATGCTCCTTGCTGAGCAGCACCTAGACTCACACTAGAGGAAGCTGTCATTAGTTTCTGGTGTGGCCTTTAGAGCCAACTATTAGCACAGCATCTGTGGATTGCTTGCTGAATCTTAATAGGTGGCCCCAGAGGGGCATAAGCTGGGGCTAAATTAGGCCTGCACCTGAACCCCTCTCAGGACTGTGCCACTGGACACCTACTACACAAAGCCAAATTAATAAGACCGGGAGATTTAGGAGCTTTGCTTAGTCCATAGAAACAGACACAAAAAGGAAGCCAAAAATGGGAAGACAAAGAAGCAGAAACCATATGAGAGAACAGAAAACAGACTCAGATATAATAAAGTCAAGTAATCTCACAGAGTTCAAAACACTGGTTATAAAGATGCTCAATGAACTTTTGGGAAATGTAGATAAATTCAGTGAGAACTTCAACAAAGAGATAAAAAACAAAAATGTAAATGGAAATTATAAAAGGGAACCAGTCAGAAATGAAGAACACTTTATCTGAGATAAAAGCATATTAAATTGAATAAACAAAGTGAATAAAGAAAAGGATCAAATGACCTATCCAAAGGGTGGGTAAACCAAAGACAATCAGAATGTCAAGAAAATAGATGCCAAGACTATAAAAATAATTTAAGGAGCATATGGGATATTATTAAAGGTCAAAATATCCATCTGATCAGCATATCTGGAGGAAAACAAGATGTTGAACAGTTGTTCAAAGAAATAATGATGAAAAACTTTCTTAATCTGGTGGAAGAAATGGACATAAACCCTCAGGAAGCTCAGAGAATCCCCAAAACCAGGGATCCAAAGAGGCCTACACCAAGACACATCATAATTAAAATGCCAAAGGTTACATACAAGGAAAGAGTATTAAAAGCAGCAAGAGAAATGCAGATAGTTCCCTACAAGAGAACACTCATAAAACTGGCAGCTGATTTCTCAAAAGAAACTATGCAGGACAGAAGGGCTTGGCACAAAATATTCAATGTGATGAAGACCCAGGATCTGCAACCAAGAATAATTTATCCAGCAAAGCTATCATTTAGAGTTGAAGGACAGATAAAGAGCTTCTCACACAAAAATAAACAAAGGAATTTATCACCACCAAGCTAGTATTACAAGAAATATTGAAGGGACTTCCTTAAGAAGAAAAAACAGGTATCAAAAACAGGAATAAAAAAATAGCAACAACTACATTCCTATCAATAAGTACCTTAAACAAAAAAGAATTAAGCGATCCAGCCAAAAGATTGAGTGGCTAAAAGGATAAGAAAACAACACCCCTACATATGAAAAGGAAGGGGATAGAAAAAGATATTGCTTTGAGGGATCTAGAAGGTATTTAAATCAGACAAAGATAAACACTATCTGATTTCTCTTATATGCAGAATCTACAGAATAAAAAGAACAAACGAATCAAAAACAGACTCACAAATAAAGTGGAAAATTTTGTGATGGATAGAGGGGAGAAGAGGTTAGAGGGCTGGGAGAATGGGGTGAAGGGTTAAAGAAGTACAAATTAGTAGCTGATGGGTGGTCACCGGAAATGGGGAGCATAGCATAGGAAATGCAGTTAGCATTAATACATTGGCTACACACACACACACACACACACACACACACACACACACACACACACATACAGGAAAAATTGCCCTATAGTTTTCCTAGCTATTAAAAAAAAAAGATAAAGACACATGTAAAAGAGTGTGCCATAGATAATGTATGTGGGGGGCCACATGTAAATCCCAGTGGTTAGCAGGAACTTCATTTATCTCAATCTCTTCCTCTCAAGGGAACAAATCAGAATGCAAGTAAGAGTAATACTATTGGAGAGCTCATCTTAAACCCACTGTGCTTTGTAAAGATAATAAATCTTTAACAACTTTACTACTTTAGATAGTAGTTTAGTCTCTAAAGTGGCAAAGACAGATTCATTTTAGAAAGGTTTTCAACCACAAAGACTGAAGTGTAAGGGCAAACCCATCATCGGAACACACATCTCTGGCATGCATGCCCTGTTTTAGGTTGCCTATGCCCTGAGAGAATCTTACCTGTCTTTGACTACCAGCCTCGGCAATTAAGGAGATGGGACCCCAGACCTTTCAAGTCGAGTCTGGAGCCTAACACTGTGGATGTCTGCACGAATCATCAGAAAGGAATGGAATATATATTTGAATAGAAGGGGCAACAGGCATAGCCCCGCAAGTACACATATGACTTCATCCATTGCAGCAGCTATCTTCCATACATGTTTGTTGGTAACATTATAAAACTTGGTTGATTCAAGACCAATAAATCTGACCCTTTGTTATGAGAACTTACACAATTAGATTACAATTGACACAAGATATATTAAGAAGTCTATTTGAAGCAGTTGTTTGTAATTGTTCAATTAGAAAGACATAGGGAGAGGCAATGCAGGCTTGAACCCCATAACTATTTTTGATGTCCAAATCTATAGCAGATGAATCAGACAGATTAACAAAGTCCAAGGCTGTGAAGGCACGCCACAAGTCCTTTTGAATGTGTCCTTTTGGAGTATCCTCCAGGTGAGCTTCTCCGGGTCCGACCTATCCACCATCTTCACAATGCCTAACCAGCCTCTCAGGCAACCAGCAAGGTCTGTCTGTACCTTCAGGAAAAACACACACATGCCCCAGCCCCATACTAAAATGGGATCCGGGCCATGCCATTCATTAGTTAATGGATCTTTCCAACAAACTATTGCTCATGGAGTCCCCGAAGGAGATTAGAACCATTCTACAGCTATTTGACCTTCCTCATCTGTGTTCCAAAAATTTAAAGTAAAAAGTACATGGTTTAAGATATTCTGAGGAGTTACAGGGCTGACTCCCCCTTTTCGTTTTTGTATTTTAAGTTTGTTAACATCAACAACAGCAGACTAAATAAATATCAGGCAGTATTTAAAAAAAATTATAGGGGTTAAAGCCTCTCAAATCATCTAGTTTTCTCAGCCAATTTTGCATAATTTACAATAAAGGCTCTACTGTTTTGGATATCAAGAATATGTTTATGAAGATTAGCTACATTGATACTGGCATTATTACCAGTCCATATCCCTAGTAAATGTAATTTAACTTTATTTTAATTCCATTCAGAGGCATTGTAGTCTCTGAATGTGACCCAACCAACACCTTAATTTTTCTGCCTCCTCCCTACATTATTTCCCTTCAGAGATTTTATTCCCTTAATTTTAAAGAGATGTTGAGGCAGAAAAGTCTGTATTCTGTAACTTCTTCAAAGTTATTTTGAGATAAAACAAAAAAAACCCATTCAAATTTTATGTTGGAAAATAGGTCATAATGTCACAAGGTTTGATCACCTGGTTAAATAGGACCATAGGTCATTATGAAACAATATTTAGTTATCCATTTAATCAACATGATAATAAAAGATTTTAAAGGTAAATATGACTATAAAAAAACCTTTATACTCTTAAATGTTAAGAAGACTCAGTTTTTAAGTAATCAAAGACATAATAAAGACTATAAAGCACAATAAATTGTTTTCCTTTTTCTTCAAAATACATCCTTTATATTTCAAAACACATTTTATTTCCCTTGCATACTTTGCATACAGAATTTTTTCCTTCACTTGTATTATTCCTGGTAATTCATTTACATATACTAGAATTCATAACTCTCAGCAGCCTTAATTTCTAGAGAAAACAATGAAGTAGGTAATTGTAAACTGTGTTTTATACATCAGCATTTAATAGATTAGCAAATTTATGAATATACCAATTTAATAATTTTATAACCTTAAACAACTAGACAGACAGACAGAAAACAGACAAGACAAACCACAGATAGCACAAAATGCTAGCGCACCAGAAACTGGAACCAGAACAGGTACAGGGTCAGGGTCTGACGTCTCAGACTGACCAAACTAGGGAAGTATTGCTGTTTTCAGCCTTCCACTAGTTATCCAGGGGCCCAATCAGACAGAAACAGGACTGGTGTATCTATATAGATGCTAACACAGTCTTATTCACCAGTTAAGCTGCTCTAGGTGGCTTGTGCCCAACTAAGGTTAAAATGAAAACGTTTTCTCTTTTTTTTTTTTTTTCCAGCCCTCAGGGGCAAGCCTGCTTGGTGTCCAGGACTGAGGAACATCTCTCAGTGACCGCACCCTGGACGAAGCAAGTCCTTACCCAAGGTGGCTGGGGGTCACGGGTTTTAGGAGTTCCCTCCCTCTGGAGAGATCTCGCTGGGGCCTCCAAATGTTGTGATGTGACTGAAACCCACGAAACAAACTGAGATTAATTGTGAGCCTTTATTAGCTGGCCGATGACTGACCCTCTACCATACAGGGTTAGAAGGGACCAGTCCCGGGTTCTCAGTGTTAGCTCGGCTGGGGAAGGGCCAGCCAGATGCCTGCCTGAAGACTCCCCAGCTTGATATGATGAATCCAGACCTGAACAGGGCCCACCCTAAAGCATCACTACCCTAATCCGGAGGCTCAATTAGCATTCGATTATTAAAGATTAATGTTCCCCACTCCATACCCCTACTTCCAGAACAAAGTAAGTTAAAACAACAAACAAACAAACAAAAAAACAGAAGTTAGTCCTTTACAAAGCTAAATGTCGTTAGGGGAGTGAAAGCATTCTGCAAGCATTGTATTTCTGCTGCAAGTGGATCGCGCCCCAGAGATGCTTTAGTTCCCACTAAGGCCACAAAGGGAGGAGGGGGGTCATCTTCCTCCTCAAGGTACCTGGCAGCCTCTTTGTTTAGCTGTTCTGTGTCCCCAAGGTCCAAAGGCTCCCCATTTCCAGATGCCCTCGCAAAAGGAGGCTCTTGGCATACACAGGTGGCTCAGGCAGCGCAGAAGGTTTAGTTTCACTTTCTTCTGAGCCTGCCGAGGCGTCCCCCAAACAGCCTGGTCCCACGACTTCATTCTCTATCTTGTCTCTCTCATGCCTGGGATCTAAATTATCCCTTATTAAGGTCCACAACCTCAGTGTGTCCACAGGCACCTTACCTGGTCCATGGACATCATAATAATCTTGAAGCCTTTTTCTGACCTTTTCCTATGTTTCTAAACTCACTGTTCTTTCCTCTGGAAACCAAGGACGTGCTTTCTCTACAAAATCTAAAAAGTTACACAACTGTTGATGTCTTACTTTTGCAAAAAGCAGTCAGCTATTTCCATTTCCCATTATTTCTTAACTTGTTCTTTTGCTCCTGAAGATTATTCACCACAACCCTTACCTTACCAAGTGCTCTCTATTCTGCGGTGTCCTTCACTGTATCCCCAGTTCTCAAGTCCCTGTTCAGGCTCCACTTTGCTGGAGCCTGCCAGCCAAGATCGAACAGTCCTGAGAGCAGGGAGTGAGAATTAAGGAAGAAAAGACAGACAAGAGAGAAAGATTCGGGAGGACTGACAGTGAATATTGCAGCCCCGAGTTTATTCAACACACTCCATTTATACATCATGACTGTGAGGGGGGGGGACTGAAATCCCAAGTATGCTCAAACAATTGCTGACATTTGCATAGGAAGCCTGTTGCTAATCTTATCTTCCTCCTTAAAACATTCAGCTCACTCCCTGGAGCCACAAGTGTGCAAAGTATTTGCCAGCTATGCAGACATCCTGCTGAGTAAACAATGCCTTGTCTACCCAAAGGGCAGCCATCAATCAAACGGCTCCCAACAAGACATCACTTGTATCTTACCAGTTATGTCATAACTTAGCATGAACTCACCATCATTCCTCCCACACTCTTCGTCTTGCATTTGAGCTTGCCCAGCTGCACATGTTCCCCTCCTCCTGGTAATAGTATTGCTTTTATCTGCAGCAACTGCCCCTCCCTACTCAGTGTAGTTCAGATGTGATTTCCTGTCCAACCCTCCTGACACCTTGATTTTGGACTTCTGACTTCCATAGCTGTGAGAAAGTAAAGTTCTGATGTTTTAAGCTTCCAGCTTGTAATTTATTACAGCAGCCACAGAGAAATAATAATCCTGCTTCCATCCTAATGGTGGTGGTGGGAGGTGGGCGGGGGAATGGTGGGGGCAGGAGGAGAGCAGTAAATAGGATATCTGACCTAAGATTTAAAAAGTAGGAAATTTCAAAGCTTCCTCAGGGCAGGTCTGGTTGCTTGAAAAATGGTCCAGTCACCAGCCTATCCAGTATGAAGGTAGTTACCATATGCACAGATACTTAGTTCACTGAAATAGAATTATCTGTTTCAGCAGCCCTGTTTTATTTAGTACCTTGAAGTTATAGGCTATTCTCTCTTTTGTAGACAAAGGATAGACTTTCTTTGTATAATAAACTAAGAAAAATGTTTAGTATCACTGAAGAGCTCCTTTCCCAGAAAGTTTAAAATTAATTTCCTTTGTAATTTCTGATAATAAGTGCTGACAGCAAATTTCCTTGCCAGCTTTTGTAATCCCAATGACATCACAGAACCTCCATCACTGTAGGATATTGTTCTTCTAGATGGCTATAATGACATCAACTGCTAAAAGAGGAGAAAAAAAGAAAAAGCAGGAAATTCTGTGTTCAGCTATTAACTGATAAATGAAGAAAGAGCTGGTTTTTAAAATAAGTCCTCTTAACTAAGCAGCATTCTCAATTACTTGACTATATTTCTTTGCATAACTTCACTTGTAAGACAAGTACCTAGTTAGAAAATTGGAGAGTACAGATCAGAGGTTCTTATTTTGGGGGGTCCCCAGGTCATATTGTCTCATGCTAGGCATGAGCAAAGGGGTTAAAAAAATACCCAGGCATTAGGCAAGGACATAAATTTTTAAGAAGAAAGACAAGAAAGGAAAGAAACTTTTAAAAGAAAAGAAGAGAAAAATACAGATGGCCAATAAACATTTGAGCTGAGCAATCTCACTAACTGTATTAGGGTTCTCCAGGGAAACAAAACCAACAGGATGTGTATATACAGAGAGATGGAGCTTTATTTTAAGGAACTGGCTCATGCCACTGTGGAGGGTGGCAAGTCCAAAATATGTAGAGGATGCCAGAGGCTGGACACCCAGGAAAAGGTTGACCTCAGTCTTTTCTCTTAAGGCCTTTAATTGATTGGATGAGGCCCACTGGCATTATGGAGAGCAGCATCTAGACTTGTGATTGACCAAAAATTGAGCACAATAGCCAAGCCATGCTGACACATAAAATTAACTATCACACTAATTTTTAGAAAGCAAATATAATTGACAATAAGCTATTCTTCACCCAGCAGGTATGCAGAGATTGAAAAGAATCACACCTAGTTTTGTTGAAAGATAAGAATACTCATATACCATTGGTGGGGACACAAACACAAAAAATCTTTTTTGTAGGGCAGTTTGGCAGTATCAAAATGTCAAATATGCATTCCCTTTGACTCCACAATTCCAATCCTAGGAGCTCACACTAAGGAGATTCAGACAAGTACAAAATGGTGGTGTTATATGAGTGCTCCAGCAATGTCATATATAATAATGAGAATTGGAAGCAGCTTCAATGTCCATCAGTTGGGACCAAGTTAAGTAAATTATAGTACAGGCATACCTCGGAGATACAGTGGGCTTGGTTCCAGACCACCACTATAAGGTGAGTATCACAATAAAGGAAGTCGTAATCTTTTTGCTGATGAAGGGTCTTGCCTTCAATTTGTAAAAAAACATACCTGTGAAGTGCCATAAAGGGAAGTACAATAAAATGAGGCATGTTTGTACATCTATACAATGGAATACACCCTGGACTTTAGAAAGGGTGAGGATAGTCTATATTCCTAGACATGAAGTGATCTTTACAGTATCATGTTGTATGAAAAAAGCAGGTTTCAGAACTTTATGTAGAATTTGATCTCATTTATGTAAAAAATGAATAAGTAAATTGATATATTTCCTAGAAAGGACATTTATTAAAATCTTAATTGTGGTTATCTCTGGGTGGTAGAATTTCAGGTAATTTTGTAATATTTATTGAGGGCTTATTATGTCTCAGGCATTCTTTTAAGTACTTTACATGGGTTTAATTCATTTAATAATTTGTATTGTTTGCAATTTTTACAAAAATAACAGCATGTATCATCTTCCCCAAAAAACTATGAGGCAGTTTTTAAAAATACCTCTTCTGTTCTCATACATGAGCAGCCCTTATTTCATAAAGCCCCACAACCGTGGGACCACTGAAAGTCTTAAATTGCTCTATACAGATCCCACCTAGCATTATCACTGGGACTCTCCCCATTCGGCCAAAATGTTGGAGCTCTCCCATTGCTGCTGGAGTGTTTTGTTTGTTTTTGTGGCCCCCTCTTGTTTATTATGGAGTGAGTGAATGAGTAATGTGTTCCCTTTTAACCCTAACCCTCTCCCATAGGCAGCCCTTCTAATGTATTTAATTTGCATCCTATGTTTCCAAATGTGTACTTATAAAATATGCATTGTTTGATAGGCTTGTATTTTTAATTTATCAAAATGGTTTGATCATATACCTCATTCAGGGGTTCTGTCTGTGCTCTCTACTGCCACCCATCCAGTGCCCACAAGCATTTAATGCTCTCACTGTTTCTGCCATTGCTGCCTCAGGATTCCTAAGGCAGTAAGAGTGCCCTCCATCAACCCTTTATCAACCACTCACTCCCAATCCCCTGCCTTGCCCCAGTACTTAAGGTTCGTTAGACTTCCCAAAAGGCAAGCTTCAGAGTTTTTTTTTTCCATGTGTGTAGCCTTCTCTACTGAGAACCATGGTATAAACTCCCCATTTGCTAGCTGGAAAGAACTGAAAAGCTACCAATGAGTGCCCAGTCAAGAGCATTCCTTGCAGAACCCAAACTAAGGTACCTGGACAAGGCATTATCTTCTAACTCTCTCACTTCCAAGTAACCCCTCTGCCTTCCTAAGTCACTTTCTTTTCTCCACTGGGTTGAATCAGCCTTGATTCCCAGTTTGTGCTAATGTTTACTAACATCTAGAGGACTGATCTTCAGCCTCAAGACTCCTTTTTGTATTTTCCAGAAAACCCAACATGTTCTTTGTCATCTCCCAGCCTGAGAGCTCAACATTTGCAAGAGGAATAGGAATGTGTGTGATGAGTCCCCACTGTGACTTTCTATAGATTCTGTCTTCTACTCAACCCATTGGCTGCATTCAACTTTAGTCTGATTTAGTCTACAAGAAAATGCTAGGGGTGGAGCATGGGCAGAGTGTGGTTTATCTTGAACTTGATGAAAGTTGAGTTTCAAGGTCTATAACTGGTAAAGACTTTAGAAAGGGTCCTGGCAATGTATTCACAAGACCACATATTTTTGTTAAATTTGCAAAATTAAGACATTATAACCCTGATCCGTTAAGTCCTCTGTTTTTGTTCTCAGACTTTCCTTCCATAACAATCTCCCTTGTGTCAGAGAGCTTTAGAAAGGATTTGGACGTCATGAGATCTGGCTAAAGGAAAGCTGGCTTGGAGATACACATGGTGGGGTTTAGCAGATGTATTTACATGTTTCTTAAGCACTGTAGAATCTTCTCGCTATAGCATTTTTATCCTCAAATCGTATTCTTTTCTTAAAGAGGGCTCCCCAAAATTATAAAGTTTCCCTCTGCCTCCCAAAGCTGGATTATCCTACACAATGAAATACAGTGTAATTTGCTTCAGAACCCATGTGTCCCAAGGGCTGACTTTGGACCTTGATAGCTCTGTCCTGATCTTAGCTTTGATACACTCCTGTTATTGATAGACCCCTAATTTCCATGTATCAAGTATAGCCATTGGCTCAGAGTATGGTTTTCTTTCTGTACCTCTTTCCACCATCCCCTCTCCCCCCACACTCTTCTATATTTGCTTCCATTGAATTTTCTATTTAAGTATCAGAAGTTGGAGTGCAGAGGCCAGTTTTTAAAAATGAACTCAAATGTACCAGGCAAACACTTTCAAGAAAGCCCACAGAGGCCAGTCTTAACTTTAGAGGGCAAGAGTAGAAATCAGACTTACATGGCAGATGCTCTGTCTGGCTTTTTAACGAGACAGAAATCTTTTCAATGCTTCATCTAACAAAACAATAAAAGGACAAAATTCCTTTAAATTAGAAAAGTCCTTCAGACTAACATCTCAGCAAATATTTTAGCACACAAAAACACAAAAATAGGTTAAGAGCTATTAACAGAATCTAATTTTAAAGAAAAGCACCTGAAGTATAGCACATAGACTCTGTTTCCATGCAAAATATCCTAGAAAAGAGATCTTCTATTGGGCTATTTTCAAGATCAAGTTTTTTTGTTCATTTTTTTGGGGGAGGGGTGGGGCATTTGGAGGGTAGGTGAGAATCATTTTCATCTTCTTTTCCCCATGTAAAATGCCTTTCCAGTAGGGTTATCTCCTCCTGCCCTTCCCCCCTTTTTATTGTTAACCTTTAATTTTCTAGCAGATTTTTAAATCATTTTCTTTTGTTATATAAGTAATCCATTTATGTATTGATTCAACAAATATCTACTGAGCAACTTTAATATTTTAGATCCTATTCTAGGTGCTTCTTTCACTCAGAAAATGTTCCTATGTTATTAAATAGTCTTTGCAAATGTTTTTTAATATCACAATAGACTCGTATATACTTATAATTAATTCATCAGGACACATATCTAGGAGTGGAATTATTAGATCAAAGGGTATAAACACCTTGAAGTTTCTTGATAAATATTCTGGAAGACTTCCTGACACATATTATCAATTGGATTTTCTCAAAGCTTCTTCAAGTGAAGAATCATCCATTTCTATTTAAAGATGGGAGAGTATCTTCTATTTCTTCTATTGAGGTTTGCTGAGTCCTAAAATAATTTCATTTCTTTGTAGCAATAAAAAAATCTCATGCTGATAAGATGAACATTGTTTTCTTGAACACTTACAGTCCTTTCTGTATTACACTCACCTTTTTAGAATCACATTTCTGCATTTGTTTTGAAAGACAAAATATTTAAAGAAGAAAGCATCCACACACTCATCTGCACATTATTATTACTCCTGGTGGGCAAGAAGTCAACTCTGGAAGAAAATCATTCATGAAAATGTATAGTCATGTGAAGCTCTGTAAGATTACAGTGATCATCTTCATAAATGCACTATTGGGATTTGGGGGTGGAAGTGGAAGGTGTGTAGCTAAATACATCCTTAAATAACCTTGCTCACAATAACAACACATTGAGTAAAAGAACCTTCCTAGTTCAGGAGCTCCTCAGCTCAGGATAGTCAAATGGTGAAAATGCCTCACAGAGGTGCATTTTAATAGGAAAGTAAATTTGATTGCATAGAATTTTATCCTCTTTGTTTTTATTTTTTCCTGGTACTTCATTCTCTGACTCTCTATTAAGACAAATTTCTACTTTCCAAGAAGACCAGTACCATTGTGAGAATGCCCCCAGTTCTTGGTGCTCAAGAAGAACAATTGCCAATTGCCTTGGCTTGGCTTAAGATGGAATATTTGCTAACTGCATTGCCTTGTCTTTTTTGAATCAGAAGCCCCTTCAGCAAGAATTTTGTTTATATAATGTTATGCTTAAAACAAGAGGTATTAAGGTTAATATTCAAGCTTTTCTCTTTCCTGGAATCCAGGCAACCAGAACATAACTATTGCCTGGTCTTTTTCCCTCCAGCTGAGGCCAGGCCATTGAGAAATCCATGAGGACAGAGTTTCTTCTCTGGAAAGAGGTTTTACCAAGGCATAGAACAGAATCTGTGGTGGAGTGAGGAATAGCCATTATTCATTTATCCAACAATGATGTATACTTAGTATGTGTCAGAAACTAGGCTAGGCACTGTGTGAGTAAAACAGACATAACCTGCCTTCATGGAGCTTGCTATTGAGTGAAAGACAAACATTAAACAAGGAATCATGCTCAGCCACAGTCTGGGTAAGTGCTGGGTAAGGGCATCAAGAACACAGAGCCATAAATGCCTATGATAAGAGATTTACCTTTCTGTGGAAGATAGGCAGCAGTTGCTGGAGTTTAGATCTGATGTATGGGCTGGAAAAGAGGGTTTATGGCAGAGGAGAGATCATGTACAGAGGGGCAGAATTTCAGAAAGTAAGGAGAAAGAAAGAGTGTTCAGGATGACTCCAGAGAGATGATCAAGGCCATGCATGGTTTTGGTCCTCACCCTAAATGGGTATTTAGACAGTGAAGGCCCCTCCTACTTGAGAATTTCACTCAGGTATTTGCCCAAGAGAAATAAAACTTACGTCCCCAAAAGAATTAACATTGAATATTCATAGCAGCCTTAAAATAGCCTAAAACTAGAAACAACCCAAATGCCCATCAACAAAAGAATGGATAAATAAACTGTGGTATATTCATACTCAACTGAAAGGAATGAACTCATAACAACAGACAATACTCTCAAAAAAGTTATACTGAGCAAAAATAGCCAAACACCAAAAAGTCCATAATGTGTGATTATATTTGTATAAAATCCCCAAAGAGCCAAAACTAATCTATTGTGATAAAAATCAGAAAGTGATAGCCTCTGAGTGTGGGGGCCAGGCAGGGAGCAAAATTATTGGCAAAGAGGAGCAAAGGAACTTTCTCAGGTGACATAATTATTCTACATCTTGTTTGGGGTTGTGGTTTCACAGGCATATCCAATTACCCAAACTCAAACTGTACTGAAAACATGTGCATTACGTTATTTGTATAATATATATCAAAGTTTTGTTAAAAAATACACTACACAAATGAAAGTGTTTTAAGTATGGGAATGACATCAGATTTGCATGTGAAAAGAGACACCTGGCTGTGATGTGGTGAAGGATAAGAAGGGACATAGAATGGTTCCTCCACTTTATTTGAATGACCTAGAAGCCAGAATACCCCCTAAGCATCAATGCATATCAGCCCCTCACCTGCCTTTAGTATAAGAGAATTTAGACTCCCCTTGGCTGGGCTTCCCTAGGAATTGTGCAAAACACTTGTCAACGAATCAAAAAAGAAATTTAGCTGGGAAAAAAAAAAAAAAAAAAAAAAAACCTCTGGAAAACTGTGGTAAGAGAATTAAGGATCCCACAGACAAAAGACATTGATTGAACCATATTCCTATTACAGGATTAAAGTTATCATTTTTATTTTTAATATTTCAATTCTGTCAAATGTTTTCTTAGGTCCTCTTTGCTACATTTACAATTTTCTTCTATAATTAAGAAATCTAGCAGGCTGGACTTGTCCCGACCCGCGGGACCTAGTTATTCACGGGCTCGAAGAGGGTCCAGCCTGAAAGAGAAACGGGTGAGAAAAAGGAGCGGAGGCAAGACAGTATTCTGATCAAGCCTCAAATTTTTTATTTTAGAGCAGGTATATTTATACAGAAGAACAAAGGGGGGCAGGACTGACTAGGCAGGGGGATACTTGTTACAATTTCATTGGTCCTTGGTTGATGGGGTTAGGGGGTACAAAGGTTAGAAGTGAAGAGGAACAAGGAGGAGAGGGGCTCCTTGGGCAGGTCCACAGCCATTCAGTAGGTTCTTCCCTATCCGGCGGGTATGTTAATACATTCTGTGGTTAACTATTCCCTGGGACATTGTCTGCTTATGCATTCTTTAGATAGCATACAGGTTTGTTAACGGCCAGGTTCTATGCCAGAGGGCTGGGCGGTCAGGATGAGGGTCTTTTGGCTCCCAACATGGACTGTTAGCTGCAATAGAAAGGCAAAAGTTATTTTTTACCCAATTAAAATAAACAGAAATAAAATGAGAGATAAAATAGGTTATGTCTCAAAAAGAACATTACAGCAAAGAAAGAAGGTTTGTGGACAGGAGGATTGAGTTGTAGAGTCGGGTGTAGGATCCTAAAAAATTTATCCTAGACACTAATACAAAGTTGGAAAGGTACTTGCTTGCTGAGAATTTAAAAGAACCATAGCATCAAAGAGTTTAGAGCTGGAAAGGAGTCTTAGAGGGCCTTTCAGCCTACACATTTCACAAATGAAATACAGAGGCAAAGTGACAAAATTGCTCAGAAATATTCAAAGCTAACATTTGATTAGCACTTTACCAAGTACTTTTGCATTTATTGCCTTGTTAAATTCTCATAAAGTGCTGGCAAATGGCAATCATTAATTCTTCTTTTCAGAAGAAGAAATTAGGGCTCAGAGTAAATCAGAAAAAGCTAATTCTCACCAGTCCTTAAATTTCTCCTCTTCATCCAGGATATGCCACTAGTTCTAGTTCCCAGCTCTCTTGGGCTGGCAGAGTTCTGGCCAATGGAATGTGGCAGAAACTCCCTCCAGGGCTGGCCACTAAAATCTTGCACACAATCCTTGTTTTCCACATTTCTCTCTTCTCTTTGCCTGTCACCCAGATGCATAGAATTCAGTAGAGGAGTCCAAAGCCCCAGGGGATGGTAAAGCCACCACTTGGCAAGAGTCTGGGTTCCTGAATGACTTTGTGGGGCAGAGATGTTTTTCCTTATTCACTGACCTGTGACCAGTGTCTCATGGTCACCACTCAGAACAATTGCTCTCATTATAATGCATTGTTAAGGGACCAGGCTAAATCTCTCAGACTCGAAATATCCCATGCAATGGGTTGGATTTTTTAGAATACTCAGGGCCTAGTTTCTTAAGCTCTACCCTCTTTACTGTACAAGTAAATTTTAGGAAGCATACAGGACAAGCTGATATGGCCAATAATTCTGAGTTTTCAATTGTTTCTCAGATATAACTCTTTAAAAAATTAATATAAATATATATTTATCCAATTATTCCTCTCATTCAAGTGAATTTTATATGATCATTATTATAGCAGTTAAGACTCTGCTGGTTATAAGTAACAGAAAGATCTATTCAAATGGCCTTAAGCAAAAATTACATTTTGGTTCCAGTAATTAGTACCTGATTTCTCTTTCTCCATCATTCAGCTTTACAGCATTTGGGTTGACTTCATTCTCAGACAGACAATCCCCTCATGGTCATAAAATGGCTGTAGGAATGCCAACCTCATAGCCTCTTAAGTTTATATTCTATAGGGGAGAAAAACATATCTGCTGGTAGAATTCATAAAAGCCTTGAAATGTTCTCTGATTGAACTGTTTGGGTCACATACCCACCTCAGAAACACTTGTTCAGGTTGTCTTGGGCCTGGGTCATGACTCCACTCTTGATTTAGGCATTAGAATGCCACTGAGACATCATTATAGAGTGAGAGCAGAGAAAGGGGAAATACCAAGAAGAAAACTGGAGGATGATTCTGTCAGGAGAGGTAGGCAAAGAAAAACTAGAATGGAGCATTTGATATAGTATTGAATCTACATTGAACCAAACCCAAATTCTTTAAGGAAAAAAGCCATTAAATAGCTTTGTTAGCTGTCCTTGAACTCAGCAAATGTCTGAGCAAACACAGAATTAGGGTTTCTACTTAGCCTTAAGAACTAGAAAAACTAAAATATTAAGTAAGAGACACAACCACATCAAAATTACAACTAAATACAGAATAGCCATCATTGGGAGTCACCTGAAGTACAGTTGAACAGAAGTCTTACAACTAGTGACACACAGAAGAGGCTACATCAAGATTGGTAGGAAGGGCGAAGTTGCAAAACAGGCTGGTCCCACATCGGTGTGTGGTGGTTGAGAATCAGGAGGGTTATCTTGGCTGCAAGGGGTCCCACCCTACATTGGGCTCCCCAGTCCAGGGTTCTAGTTCTGGGAAGAGAAGTCCTCACAACTTCTGGCTGTGAAAACCAGTGGAGATTGTGTCTGAGACAAAGGGTTAAGGGAGTTGCAGGTGTTCCTCTTAGAAGGCCCACAAACATGGACTTACTTGCTGACGGACTCACTCCTTCTGGTCTCCAGCACTGAGGCAGCATCTCAAAAGGTGCCCAGGATATATGGGGAGGAACTGAGTTGTCTGACTTTAGGGCAAGGGCTGAAGGGGCAGCTTTCTCTCAAGCTGGTAGAACCCATGGTTTTTTTGTTGAGCCCTCCCCCACCCAGCTTGCAGACCTAGGTGGCCACCATATCTGAGTCTCCAGAAATGTAGCTAACATTGGTTGCCCCACCCTGGTGATTCCCTGAGACATGGACCCTCCTAAATTGTAGGCCCACCCAAGCTGCTTCCAGTGGATTTTCTATACAAATGGCCTGTTGTAGCTCATGCTGCAGATTTTCTTAAAATCTCTCAAAGGTTTACAAAGCCTAAACAAGAAGTATCAGACCTTAGTGTGCCCTAAAACTCTTGCTGAGCAGCTCTAAGCCCCGCACTAGTGGCAGCCAGTCTGTTTGTGGCTTGGCTTCTCGAGGCACTCCAAAGGCCAGCTTTAGTGTTGGTCATCTGAGAATTGCCTGGTGGCTAATGCCACCAAGTGGCCCTGGACAAAGCGCACATAGGCTGCAGCTAAATTTGGCCTGCAGCAGGGCCCCTCCCAGGAGTTTCCAGCCTGTACACCCAGTGACCTGCTGAACCAGAGCACCACCAGGGGTCACATGTGAGTACAATACACCCAAAGGGCCAACAGGGCAGGCACCAGAGCCCTGGTGAAGTGATCCTTTCTCTGTAGGGTCAGCTTCTGCACAAAGGCTCTTTTACTGGTGATGGCTAGTCATCACAACCAATCAGCCCAGGGGTCAATCCCCTACCGAACAGCAACCAAGACTCAACTACAATAGGAGGGCAAACACAACCCACACAAGGGCCATATCTAGAGCACCCAGCCCAGGTGACCAGGGAAGACTGTGCCACTGGGCCCACAGCATACCTACTATATAATGCCATTCTACTAAGACCAAGACACATATCAGCCCTACCTAATACATAGAAACAAACACAAGTAGGCAGCCAAAACGAGAAGACAAAGAAACATGTCTCAAACACAAGAATAGAACAAAGTTCCAGAAAAAGAACTAATCAAATGGAGACAAGAACTCTACCAGGTGCAGAGTTTGAAACACTCATTTAAAAGATGCTCAATGAACTTATAGAAGAATAGAGGAACTCAGTGAAAAATTTAATAAAGAGATAGAAAACATAAAAGTGGAGTTAGAAAACATTAAAAAGAGCCAGTCAGAAATGAGAAATACAATAACTGAAATAAAGACTATATTAGAGGGAATCAACGGTAGATTAGATGAAGCAGAGAATCAAATCAGTGATTTAGAAGATAAAGTATCAGCAAACACCAATCACAACAGCAACAAAAAACAAAATTCAAAATAATGAAGATCATTTAATTTGCCTCTGGAACAACATCAAGTGTACCAACATTCACATCATAGGAATACCAGAAGGAGAAAAAAGAGAACAAGGAATTGAAAACCTATTTCAAGAAATAATGATGGAAAACTTCCCTAACCTGGTGAAGAAAATAGACATGCAAGCCCAGGAAGCACAGAGAGTCCAAAATAAGATGAACCAAAAGAGGCCCACACCCAGACACATCAAAATTAAAATGCCAAAGGTTAAAGACAAAAAGAGACCTTTAAAAGCAGCAGGAGAAAATAAGTCAGTTACCTACAAGGGAGCTTCCATAACACTATCAACTGATTTCTCAACAGAAACTTTGCAGGCCAGATGGTAGGAAATATTCAAAGTGATGAAAAGCAAGGACCTACAACTAAGATTACTCTACCCAGCAAAGCTGTCATGTAGAATCAAAGGACAGATAAAGAGCTTCCCAGACAAGAAAAAGTTCATTATCACCAAGCCAGCATTACAGGAAATGTACAGGGACTTCTTTAAGAAGGAAAAGAAAATGATAAAAAATATGAATAATAAAATGGCAATACTATGTATTTATCAACAATTACTTTAAATGTAAATTGATTAAATGTTCCAGTCAAAAAGTAGGGTGGCCAAAAGGATAAGAAAACAAGTCTCTTACATATGCTGCTGACAAGAAACTCAACAAATCAAAAGACACACACAGATTGAAAGTAAAGGGATGAAAAAAGATGTTTCATGAAAATGAAAACAAACAAAAAAGCTAGAGTAGCAATACTCATACCAGATAAAATAGACTTTAAAACAAAGGCTATAACAAGAGACAAAGAAGAACCCAGTTATCTCACTCGGGTATTTATCTGAAGAAATCTAAGATACTACTTTGAAGGGACATGTGAATCTATATGTTCATTGCAGCATGATTTACAGTAGCCAAGATATGGAGGCATCCTGGGTGTCTATCAATGGATGAATAGATAAAAGAGCTGGTAAATATACATAATGGAATATTACTCAGCCATAAAAAAGAACAAAAGCTTGCCATCTGCCACCACATGGATGGGTCTAGAGGGTACTGAGCTGAGTGGAGCAAGTCAGACAAAGAAAGACAAATGTCATATGTGGAATCTAGAGAACAGGATAATCCAACAACAGAAACAAGCTCATACATATAAGAGAGCATTTTGATAGTTGTCAGATTGGGGAGTGGGAGGATACATGAAGGAAGAGAGGATTAAGAGATACAAACTGGTAGTTAAAAAATAGTCATGGGGATATAGAGTATAACATGGGGAATATAGTCAGTGGTAATGTAATAACTATGTATGGTGTCAGAAGGGTACTGGACTTATTGGGATGTTTGCTTTGTCAATTATATAAATGTTTAATCACTGTTTTGTACAGCTGAAATTAATATAATATTGTATGTCAACTAAAATTGAGAAAATAATAATATAAAAATTAAAAGAAAAGATTAGTGAGGTCAGTGACAAAAATAAACTTTTTTTTTCTTTTCTCCCTAAAAGGAATCAGAAGGGTAGAAGAGTACATTTATACAAGGACTAAGCTGAATTTGGAGACTATTTTGATATTCTGATTCCCTCTTGGGAAATTATGACTCAATACAAATCAAATCTCAATACAAATCAGAGTGAAATGACTGCTAAAAAACCTAATGCATTATTGACACCATTAGCAGAAATACATTGTTCAGGATAAGAAAATTATGTTTAGTTCAGTTCTGGGTAATATGTTTTAAAAAAGACATTAGTAAAAATATATGTCCAGAAGAGGGAAACCAGAACAGGGAGGTCCTAGAAATCATGTCACATGGATAATCAGAAACAGTGGAGTTTAAAAATAAACAAGGAGGGATACAGTGAGTGTTTTCAAATATCCAAAGAGTTGTCATATGTAAAAAGGAATAAATTTATTTTGAATAGTTCCAAGGACAGAGCAAGTCTGAGGATTATAAACCATAAAATGATTGATTTATATTCAGTATAAAGAAATACTTTCTAATAATCAGAACTGTCCAATAATGGAGTTAGCTTCCCAGAAAGGTAATGTACTCCTAGTTACTAGAAGGGTTCAAGCCAAAGCTGAATAATCATCTGGAGAGTATATTGTAAAACGAGTTTTTAAATCATCTGTGATGAAGAGACAGTTCTTTAATCCATTGTGGCCTAATACTTTTATAAATTGCAATAAAACTAAATTAGTAGAAATAAAAAAAATGCAAGCTCAAATTTTTTATTATCTGATTCAAAGAACATAAATTTAAATTTCAATAAGTAGAATTAGAACAAACATAAAGGTAAAGAAAATAATGATTTTAAAAGTATTTATTGAAAATGTATATGTAAGATTAATTTCTATAACTCAGTTTTTTTTGTTCTTCAATTATAACTGAAAAAATTATAATTGAACTAGTAATTCTCTAGATTAGACCATTTTTATATGCATACTTTCTGAAATAAAAAACCATGCATATTAATAATTTTAAGTTTTTAATGTGACAAATGAGCTTTTTATTTTTTAACTAATACAGATTGGACTGACAGCAATGCTATTCTCAAGGAATGATATATCTCTAAACTGTTTCTATGTTTTGTTTTAATATCACTCATAAGAACCAGAAGATGGGAATGGAAAGAGATTTCAAAATAATTACAACATGCTCAGAATTTTTACCTTTTGTTTAAAATGAAACAAGTGATATTATATTTTCAAAATTAATTTTAAATTCACTAATTCCCAGTTAGAATAATGTATCTTATAACTTTATAGTTAAATTTAAATCACCTATTGATGAAATAAATGATTCCATATCTATAAATTTGCTGTATGTGGACATTCTTTAATGGAAAATAAAATTCAAACATTCTATCAACTCATAATGGTTTGATAACTTTTTGCAGATGTGTAGCATCAAGATAATCTACTTCAGTGACAATTGTTAAATAATGTAATAACATGTAATAACAATCTGTAGAAACTTTGTTCCTCCAAGCATTTACCTTTTGTTTTTGCCCGTTGATTTTATCCGCTATCGTAAAACAGGTTGCATTCCCGCCTTGCATGGAAAAATTATGAAGATGAAAATTCTGAAGATATCAAAAAAATAATAACTCTAGCTGGCCAATTTATATATTTAAAAGATAGGACCAAAATGGTTTCTTGCAGTGATGCTAAATGTTCAAATATGCTCAGTAGAACTTTCCCTCTAGATAACCATCATATCTCAGCATGTAATCACAGTTGTTTATGACAGTCTTTCCTATGATTGCATAACAAAGAGAATAATCTTGGATTTACTGCATTAGCCTTTACATAATTTATAAGCTTTACTAAGTCATTAAGCATGCTTTCTAGTTCAGTTGATAAGCTTTTTCTACCAGGACTACCTCAAGGTGCTTGATTTAGGTAACTATTTCAGGATGTTTTGTTGTCACTGCAGCTATGCATCCAATTGTATTCCTACAGAAAACCTCAAATCACTTTCATTGACAATGTAATATTTCATAGCTTTCTGTTGTTTAAAGTAAATTGTTTGCAGGCAATGAAACAGAAACAAAGAGAATTCTTCATATTGCCATCATATTTAAAAAGCATGTAAACTAAGAGAATGGACATATTAGAGAGATGTATATATTTATGTCCATAAATGGGGTGCAAGGTAAAATAATTTAGCTTTATTCATTCTACAACTTAATCTACTTGTATATTTCAAATTGTTGTGTTGTTAAGTAATAATTGAACTGCCTTCTTTGCCAGATTCTCCCAATCTTCCTAAGAGAATTTTCTATGCATTTTCACTGTCTTGACAATTGTGTGTGTGTGTGTGTGTATTGTATATTTTTTAAAGACATCTTCATTTTAATAAGAAGTTTCTAGGAGAAATAAATTATATTAAATTGTCATGTATTTTAAGATGCAATCCCAGTTTTAGAAACATAAAAATTCTACAAAATATGCATCTTAGAATTGAAGAAATAAAGTAGTAATGCAGCAAGCTGCAAATACTAATGGCTCTGCTTGATTCTTCTATTGGAATTCAGGATGGATCTTCATTTACACAGATTTCTCTTCTTTATGTATTCTTCTGTGACTTGTCCATAGTTTTATGGATTCATCCATGATGGTAGGATTGCTACAGTTTATTTATTTTTGCTTTCCATAGTATGCATATACTACAACATATTTATGCATTCTACTTAAGAAAGTTGTTTACTGAGACATGGTGTGAACTGCTCAGTTTGTTCTCCAGGCTTCAGATCTGTCTGAGGTCTATTCCTATATGTATATTTAATGTTTTCTTGCACATGTGACATGATATTAATTTACAATGGATTTCCTCTTTCTGAAATAAATCCTGGAACTTATTTGAGGCACTCCAGCTTCATTTCTTCTATTTCTCATCATATACTTCGTACTCCAAACATACTAAATTACTGCAGTTTTGAAAACTGTAAGTTCACCATGTTCCCTTGCCTCTAGGCTTTTGCCCATGTTGCTCTTTTTGTCCGGAATGCTTATTTTCTGACTAACTAGTCTATCTATCGGGAATCATCTGGCTAGGGAAGCTTTCCTCTACAGCATTCACTTTTTGGGCTTTTCCTTGACCTAACAGAGGGCGGCTCCTGCCATCATCTCAAGGTTTTGTCACTTTATGCAGGCTTTCAAAAGTGTCCAATATATTATCAAAAATCCCCTCATAGGTGCACTTGGTGTCTGGAAAGACTTTATATAAAAGGTCTGTTTTGTGTAGTACTGATTTTAATAAACAGGAAACATTGAAATAACTCTTAGAATTGTCAGTACCCAACTTTTATAATGTCATTTGGTTAGGTTAGAAGTAGGGTACACATCACTTTCTTGTTGGTAAAAAAAAAAAAGAAAGAAAGAAAGAAAGAGAGAGAGAGAGAGAGAGAGAGAGAAAGAAAGAAAGAAAGAAAGAAAGAAAGAAAGAAAGAAAGAAAGAAAGAAAGAAAGAAAGAAAGAAAGAAAGAAAGAAAGAAAGAAAGAAAGAAAGAAAGAAAGAAAGAAAGAAAAGCATATATGCATATTGTTTTAATTTGCCTTCAGGACTTTTAACTAGATTCCAGAGGCCTTTCTCCAAGAGCAACAAGATAAAACTCTTTGCCCTGAATTAGTTCTCTGGCATGGAAAAGAAAACCCTTTTATTTGGTTCCCTCTTCATGTAATTCTTTTCTTTTCTTTTTATTCAATTTATTTAAACTAAAAAACAAACCAACAGAACCAGTTTACCATTTCTCCCACTCTCAACTCCCCACCTCTGGCAACCACTGATCTGTTCTCTGTATTTATGAGTTTGGTTTTTCTGTTTTTTAGATTCCACATATAAAAGGGATATGATATTTGTCTTTCTCTGTCTTATTTCACATTGCATAATGTACTTAAGGTTCATCCATATTGTTGCAAATGAAAGATTTAATTCTTTTTTATGGCTGAATAATATTTCATTGTATATATTCCACGATTTCTTTATCCATTTATCCATTGATGGGCACTTAGGTTGTTTCTATATCTTGTCCATTGTAAATAATCCTGCAATGGACATAGGGGTGCATATAACTTTTGGAATTATTGTTTTTGTTTTCTTTAGATAATATCTAAAAGTTGAATTGCTGGATAATATGCTAGTTCTATTTTTAATCATTTGAAAAACTTTCATACTGTTTTCCAGAGTGGCTGCACCAATTTACATTCCTACCAACAGTGTACAAGGGTTCCCTTTTCTCCACATCCACTAATGTCAATAATTGATGTTTTAGCAACTTAAAGTTGTTTACTGTATAAGAAGCCTAAAAAACATTAGTGTTTATTTGTAAAATGTTGAACACCTGCTTTTTCAACTTTTAAAATTCATTAGCCTTTCTTTCAAAGAGGTCTTTGATTTTGGGCTTATTTCTTTATGATTGTTTAGGGCCAGAGTTGAGGAAGATTGATAGCACAGGAGCATGAGATAACTTGATAATTTTGGGGAGTGATAAAAATGTTCTATATCTTGATTGTGCTAGTAGTTACATTGCTGCATATATTTGTCAAAGCTCATCAAACTGTATATTTACAATGTGTGCATTTTGTTGTATGTAAATTATACCTTAATAAGGTAGATTTAAAAAATCCTCTTCCATATGAAAATCCAGTCTAATGCCCAGTGATTGCTTCTTTTCCTGAACTTGAATAATGGCACACAATTTACCAATTGGTTATTTAATGTCTTATTATGGTCTCTTATTGTCAAGCAGGCTCATACTGCCTTGTTGGTTAGCTCTTGTCCCAGCCCCACCCACCGCATATTTTTTAAACCATATATTTTAATGCTGTGGAAAAAATATGGTGTTAAAATATATGGTTTAAAGCGATAAGAAAATTTTAGTTATTGAGCATATCAATGAGTGATTCTTCAAACAGAGATGTTTTTGTAAGTAAAAGTTATGAATTTCTTTTAAACACTGGAAAAGAAAACTTCAATCAATTTCTGAATGAGAGCCAACTATACCATGTGCATTCAGCTCTGTCCTACAAAGGCAGGACAACCTAAACCCATAAACAAATCAATTAAGCTTCAGTGATTCCTATGGTAATAGAATAGTCAAGAATATTTGCTACTTCTCCCTTCAAAAGTTAGAGTCCACTTCCCCACCTCTGAACCTGGGGTGGCCTTGTGGAAGTGGCATTGTGTCAGTTCTGAAACTGGGCCTTAAGTAGCCTTATAGCTTCCAGTGTTGTATCCTTGGAACTCTGAAGTCATGAGAAACACATAGGTCCTCTTACTGTCCCAGGTGACAGTCACTCAATCACTAGACATGTGCATGATGCCATCCAAGCCTCATTAACTCAATTAATGATCTTTGATGCATAGGCAGACCCAGTTAGGATCAACCTGACAGAGCCTAACCGAGACCAGAAATACCCAGAACTGTGAACTGAATAAAGAGTTGTTGTTTTAAGCCAATAAATTTGGCAGTATTTGTAATTTAGCAATAGATAACTGATATTCAGGGATTCATCTAAAGTTCTCTTAAAGACAGACTCTCCATATAGTTTTAAACACTTATTAACAAATCATTAAATCTTTAAAAGAAACTGAAAGTGAAGGTTGAAGCTGACATAATTTAATAGGAATAATTTAATAGGAATAATTTATTTCTCCCTGGAAATATTTTCCAGAAAACAAAGTAGAGTGGTTTTGAATGGAAAACTAGAAAGAGGGAGGAAATGAACTAATGTTTTAATAGTAACTGTGTGATTTCAGAGGCACTTCCAGGGAAATGCTAGAGCTAGTTCACACCAATCTGTGAAATCTAATTGTTATCTTTAAAGGAATTTTTTGAGCCAGTTGTTAAACCATTGGTAGCCTAAGTCAGCTATGATGAGAGTATTTATACCATAGAAATTGGAAAGCAATACCAATCAGAGTCAGTTGTTAAACCTTTACTAGTATATCACTGGGTACATCTGTTGTTGGAGGAAAATTTCATCAGTATGTGTACATAAATATATACATATGTAAAAAAATCCTTAATATTCTTAATGTTTAAAGAATTTGGGGACTATATGTGCTCTTAAGTCAATTAGTTGCATTTAATCTCAGTTCCCATATCTGTAAAATCAAAGTCTGTGCCCAAAAGTTATTTTTAAGGTGCTTTTCAGATCTACTATTCTATCTTCTATGATCCTACTCATGGGATTTATACCTGAATGGCAATAATTGAAAATACCAATGGGATCAATCCAAATTGCCACACTGACCATGTTACTAACCACAAACACTGCTTTATTCAACACAAATTGAAGTAAGTGGTATAATAGTAATGCAATGTGCTTTAGATTATGGAAGGGGAGGAGGGGGAAAAAGGGAAGGCTTGGGCGAGATAGTTTGTTAATCAGGAATGAAGTATCATCTTTGAATTCACAATGGTTTGTTCTCTATAGTACTTTATGAAATTTGCTAAAATGATTAGCTGCCTGGAGAGAAAATTAGGAGGAAGATGTAATCCTGCTGAATTGAAGACTCAGAAAAAATTAGAATTCAATTTGCTATTTCCAGTGTTAATTGTGAGACTCTGCCTCAGTTTCATGTAAAAACAGGCACTAATTTAAAAGCAACATTACAAGAATTCAGGAAATCATGATTATTAAACATTTTGGGTTTCCTGGAGGAAGGTGCTATATAAATATGAGGTAAAAGTAAATGTCCTGGTGGAAAACTAGCACATGACATGTTTTTTCTTGAGCATTTCTTCCTAGTACATTAAAAATACTCTTACTTCAGGTGAAACAATACATTAGAAAATAGCAGAGGGCAATTAGCTTAACTATAATTATAAATATATTTCTCAGGCATTAGAATATTTGCAAATCATTTTGGTAGAAATATTAGCAAGTCATTCTGAGATTCTCAGAAAAAAAATCTAAGAAATCATTTCCTTTGCTTACAAGCAATGAAGACATTTATTTATGACTTCAGTAAATAAAATAGTTTGCTAACTTCTTGTGTTTTTGCACTGATATTCGAGTTGAATCATTTCTAGACATCAAAAATACACATCTGAAAGTGGAAATGTTCCTTGAGTAAGGGTTTGGCTAAAATGTTAGAGCCATCCAAAACAAAGGCACATATCTTATTTTCTTTTCTTAAAAAAATACTTGGAATCTAATTAAGATAGTTTTTTTTAGAATATGTAGAAACCATACTTAAAATTTGCATGATAAAATTTACCTATTTAAAGTATATAATTCAATGATTTTTACTATATCCACGGAGTTACTCAACCATCATCCCAAATCAACTTAGAACTTTCCATCACCCCAAATAATCTCAATACCCACTAGCAGTCCCTTCTCATTTCCTCCTGACTCTAACGCCTGGACAACCACTAACTTACTTTCAGCCTCTGTAGACCACAAAAAACTTTTTGCAAACTGTGGTGAAATACACATAACATAACATTTACCAGTTCGGGTTTGTACAAATTGTGGTACAGAACAGAACACATACCCTGAAATTTGCCACCTTTACATTTTGATGTGTCCATCAGTGGTGTCAAGTACTTTCACATTGTCATGAAGCAGATCTCCTGAATGTTTTCATCTTGCAAAATGAAAATTCTATACCCAGAAAAGTATCAAGTTTCATTTTAACCACTTTAGGGTGGACAGCTCAGTGACATTCAGGACATTCACATGCTTGTGTGAGTGTCACCACCATTCATCTCTAGAACTTGCCATCCCAAACTGAAACTGTGTATCAATATATTTGTATCATTATCCAAATGTTACCATTTCTGAGCCTCTGTTCATCTGACAAGCAGATTGATTAAAATGAAACTCAATGGGTTACAATATGCTAATGTAAATAAAAGAGCCAATGTCAAGCAAACATGGAACCCAGGGTCATGGATTATAAGCCCTCATATGCTATGCCTGTGGCCAAACATTATGGTTTAAAAAAATGGTTTAAAGTTTTCAATTACAGTTGCATACAATATTATATTTATTTCAGGCGTACAACCTAAGGATTAGGCATTTGCATACCACACAAAGTGATCACCTAGATAAGTCTAGGAACCATCTGACACCATACATAGTTTTACAATATTATTGACTCATCAGAGACTAGGAAGTGAGACCATGGGTGGTGATATCTGATAACGTGGGTTCAAATTTTACATAGAAGTCACAAGAACCTGGGAATTTCATGTTGGCCCTTGTCCTCAATTCTCTTCATTGTCTTTAAAGTTTTAATAAAGCCAAAGTATAGTATTTTATGAGGCTAAAAATCATCAATACAAGTAAATTAGCATAGAGGAATAGTCCTTCCTAAGTGAACTATAATATTGAATTGTGTAATATCTGGAAGAATAAGCTGCGTACTTGGTGGTGGTTGAATGCAGAGAGGTACTGGGATTGGGATAATTGCAGGGCAGTAAAGAAACTCGAGTGTTTCTCTTCATCCTTTATGTGGCTGTGATGCTGTACAGCTCATGGAGAGTATCTGTTATCATCTCTTGTGATCCCATATCAGCCCCATGGCCTGAGCAGATTAGAGGTTGAAGCTTATTATGCTTGAAGGTAAGATATTCAGAGAGGTTAAGTAAATATTGCAAGGTCACAATAGTGATTTGAGATTGATCAGGAACAGAAATGTCTCCCCGCAACAAATTAACAGGAATCCCAGAACAAATTTACCTCTAGATCAGGTTCCACACAGTTTCTCAAACTCTCACTTCAAGCTTATAGGAGGCACAGTGGATGTCCTGGATGTCCTGGAGCAGATGTCTGAGATAAGAACATAAGAACAACAATGCAAGACACTGTGAGGGAGTTTGGCGAGTACATATGAGTGACTCTCCTTCCAGACGATCTTCAATCTTCGCATTATCACCTGTCTAGAGGTGACTGTTTGGAGCAGTTTGCCTGATGGCTGCCTTTGGTGCAGATAAGGATTGTTTACTCAACAGGATGTCTGCATAGCCTGCAAATACTTTGCTAATCTTGTAATCTGAAAAGCACCTTTGTGGCTCCAGGGAGTGAACTGAAAGTTTTAAGGAGGAAGATAGGATTAGCAACAGGCTTCTTTTGCAAATGTTAGCAATTGTTTGTGTATACTTGGGATTTTCAGATTCCCTGGCAGTGATGGTGGATAAATGGAGTGTGCTGAATAAACTCGGGACTGCAGTATTGACTGTCAGTCCTCCCGACTCTTTCTCTTCTTCTGTCTTTTTTCCTTAATCCTCACTCCCCCTCTCAGGACTGTTCCATCTTTGCCGGTGGGCTCTGGCAGGTGACATGATTTATAAGTATCATGTGACAACACTAAATGACCATTGCTCCTCTTCTTTCTTAAGGTGACTCAGAGACCTGAACATTCGAAACCTACTCACATATGACAGCTGTGCAGGCATCATTTCCTGTATCTGATAGAACCTGCTGTCAGATAACTGACAGAGTAAGCAGTTAATATGAAGGAACTTGAGGGAGTAACCACATGGGCTGGATCTGTGAGAGTTTAATAAATGAAATCTCCATCCTACTCTGTCACCCTGACTAGGGATCAGAGCAATTATCTGTTCTGCCTAGAGTGAGGACTGGCAACAAATGGGTGGTGACTGCACTCTGTCTGAATGTGTCTTCCCTGCTCATCCCACCCCCATTAAAGATTAGTTTCTATTCCACAGACTCTTCATCTGTCTCTGAACTCCAAAGGGTCAGGGGGCAGAGTGTCATCTCCTCTTTGGAGGACCTTTCAATAGACAAAACCTATGACACCCACCCCAGGTCACACCTAGAGGATCACCAAGTCTTCCTCCCCTCTGTTCCCAAATGTCCATTCCACCGGCCAGATGGCAAGATCCGTTCTCAGCACTTGCCCAGAAAAAATTCAAACAGCCAGTGTTCTCCTTACATGAGCACTATAAAAGCCCTACCATGGAATCCCACTTTCTCTCATAAAAATGCCTGGATCCAAAATTGCTGGCATTGGTCTCATTTTGCATATATTTTCAGAAGAGATGGGCCTGTGTAACCCCTTTACCTAACTTCCACTGTTTGGCTGGCATCAAGACTCTTATCTGGTGAACAACTCAGGGTGTGTTCACTCTATATCTTTACCTGGACATGCATGTAGAAGACTGACCTTATTTCATTTTAATTAGTCAATAGAATCATAGGAGGGCAACTGAGACTAACATTTTCTTTGTGAAGTAATGTATTCTTTTAGGCATTTTTTTCAATTATTTTTTCTAAGTGGTTACTTTATACTTTTTAATGTATACAACTCGATAGCTTCTTATAAATATAAAAACGTGTTGCCAACAAATTAATTGTGAATTTCCACAGTACCTTCCACAGACTGATCTGCTGGGTGGACCTTGATTTTTTTTTTATGGAGGCAACCATGCGGACAAACTTTTCTGGGTGGACTTTTGCTTCTCCTATGTGAAAATCCATGAAGAAAGACTATATGTAATGCATTCCCACAACAGACATCTTTATACATCTTGCTGGAAACAGACCAGAGGGAAATTAGGAATAATTTAAACTCACTTCAATCGTTTGATCCCATTACTCACTGATTTCCCAGACGTGCCATCTGAGTCAAAGCTGGGATTCAGGAAGATCATAGAGTTTAGTGTGTTTTTGAAACACCTATCACATTGATTATGGGACACATGATCAACACACATTGCCCCCCAGATGTCTGCAGCATCCTGGCATCCTTACTTTTCTAATTCTCAGTCCATAGCCCAATAAGTACCTGATGTTCCGACAGTGACCACCATATTCAAGGTTTCTCTTTTTCATGTCATATAAATGAAAACACCCAGAGGAAACTTTTGTGTGTCAGCGGATTTTATTATTGAACATTATATGATTTTTTCCTGTGTTGCTTAGTGAAGCTATAGATTGTTATTTTCATGTGGCATCTGTACATCACATTGTAAGTACATGGACAGTAAATTCACTCTCTTTATATTTACATACAGTGGAACATTTCCCATAGTGGTTACTCAGAATAATGCTGCCATGAGTGATTGTATATAGGCTTCTATGGGACATCAGAACTCCTTTCTCATCCTTGTGTTTGGACATAAGTGGTAGAAGTATGATTGGTGTGACATAGGTACAGATAACTATAAAGCACAGTGAAGAACAAGTACCAAAGTGGTTGTACTCATGTACATTCCCATAGCAATGTGGGGACAGGTCCAGTTCCTCCACATCCTCACCAGTTCGGGGTAGCATTCATCCTGACAAAGTGCCTGTTGCTGCTGGGTGTGGAATGAGATGTTGTAGTTTAATATGCATTTCCTAGTCACTGGAGTGGTTGAGTGCATTTTCAGACACTTACCCTATTGAACTTGTTGGGTTTTCTTTGATTTATGATGTGCCGAAGTGGGGACCCAGCAGATTGTCTCTCTCAGCAGCCCACACCTTTCTGTGAAGCCCTGCCTATTTTCAGAGAGATTATAATCCTGCAAGAGAGAGCCACATCGTGTTCTCAGAGATCCCATATCTCTGGCCCAGAGTCCCCCATGGAACATAGAGAGAATGATGTCCCTGCTTTAAGGGTGTCCTCATATTACTCAGGAGAGAATTACTTCCCTATTTTCAAAAGTACCAATATCCCTCAAAGCACCCCAAAGATTCTTCAATAACTAGGTAATTCAGGTCTCAAACCAAAGCCTTCATTATTTTATAATCCTACACCTATCACAATCTCTCAAATTTACTTCTGTTATTCAAATATCTGCCCCTTTTAGAAGAGATTATTGCAACTGTGAGTTAGGCAAAAAAGCAGTGCTAAGTACAAAATGCATAAAAGACATAGTGTGTAAAATTTGACTGATATATGCCAACTGTAAACACAAATGCAATCTTTTGGATGTAATTGACCTGTTCAGTCCTTGAGTGCAGCCTTACTATATGCAAACTTTGGATTCAACATTAGGCATATCATTTAACTATATATATTCATTAAAATTTTCAATTAAATAATCAATTACTGACTAGGAGAAAATATTAGAATTCATACCTTTACAAATAACCACTATTAATAGTTAAAGAATTTTCCTTAGTTTACTTTTCCTTGCCATGTGTTGCTATTTGTTTTGGGGTAGCTGTCAATGTTCAGACCAGACACCCCATTGGAAAAAGCACAACAGGGAGCAGGTCCTGCTGAGCACTGAGGCTCTATAGCCCTTCTGTACAGAAAATGGCAAGAGGGTGACATATGAGGCTCATAACTAAGTGCTACCTTGAGTTTCTTTTGTCGTTCCTTAGATGTGTACCTCATGGGCCTTCAGTATTTCTAGGGCACATACTAATAATGCCATGTATTACCATCAAGTATCTTCCTTATTTTCATCAGATCTGAGATATATGCTAAACGGTGACCAAGAACTCATAGGGTTTTTTCATGTATCGCAAGTGATGCCCACCGAACCTCAGGATTTGTGAATTGACAAAAAGCACTTGAGCTGCCTATGTGCTTGTGTCACCAATGAGTATGAAAAAATCTGTAACATGTGCATCAATACAGCCCTAGGAGATGTGACCACTAAGCTACTTTATCACGTGAACAGTGTTTAGGTTCTCCATAGACTCTAGAAGTCTCAGGCACATGTGCCGATGCTGGAAATTCCCTGCATGGCAAATAAGACCCTATGGCTGATAATAAGAGTGGGTCAGTTGTCCAGAGCACTAGCATTGGGACCCCATGCATTGCACTGTCATGGCTGTTCTACTTAGGGGCTCATGAAGTTGAACATATTCTCCTCTGTGCCTCTCTTTTTCCTCCAGGGAATGGAGATAGTCATAAAAGCCAGACATACATTCTTTTGGAAGTGTCAAAGTATTTAATGTATTAGATTGTGTGGTATAAATACTAAAAAAAAGTTAATTATTGGTGAAATGTATAAACTTAGATTTCACAACTTTAAAAGATTCAGAAGTGCACTCCAGATCAGAGAGTCCAAATTCCCAGGCCATTGTTCTATCTGTGACAGACATCTGTTTGATCTAAAAACAATCACTTTACTCCCAGTTTTAAGAAATCAGATAAAGGTGTCAAAAATGCTACTGGTGACTGCCTGAGTCCACCCTGTGAGGTCACTCCACACGTAACTGGAGAATATTTCTCTATTAAGATCCAGTTGTCAACTCATGGTCAAAAGCTACATGTGCAAATAAGATGAATACTGGCTTCCCAAATAGGGGGCATTATCTATTAAAATGTCCTGTATTCTCAAAACTGAATCAATATCATGTCATGTATTTTCCTCCTCATAAATACAAACACCTCAAAAAGAGAAAGGGCCCCCTTTAGGAAACAAACAATCATGAGTCTACCTTGTGGCCCTGCTATTTTAATAGCTGTATGAAGCTCTCTGGCTTCAGTTTCCTCATGTATCAGATGACCAGGGCATAATGTCTGGTGCAGCAGGACTGTTATACTGCCCCTCCTAGGAAGGTATTCACTGGCATTTATGGAGAGACCTGGCACTGTGCTTGGCTCACCCAGGTAGGAGTGAGATTGACTCATTCTCAGAAGGACATTTTGCTTCCCTTCCTGGTCTCATCTGAACTGGCAGGTGCTCTCAGTGTGGGATGTCTCTCTTCCTAGGTAAACCCTGAGCTTGGAGTGCTACAGCCATAGGAGTAGTGCTCTAGACAGGGAAGGGGTATTCATGGGGTCCAGAGGTGTGAACCCCTGAGTGGGATTTGGAAGGGCTGTCTTTGCTGGCTGCATGGCCATCCTGGGTGGGCCATCTGGATCTTCTCTCTGGGTCTTGTTTCCCATTATTCTCATGGTGGTAATCCCTCAGCCTAAGGATGTCAGAAGCCATTGTTAGCCTCTGGCCCCATCACTTAGCTGCTAGGAGACCCTGGATGAGGCAGAAAAGTGTGCTGAACTCCAGTGGAGGCACTGTGTTTTTCTTTCTTTTAATGTTCCAAGAAGATAGATGAATACATTTTGGTGTGTTTTTGTTTGTTTGTTTGTTTCACAAAATCTTGATGTAACTTGGATCATGGATATTTATTAAAAACAGAAACAGACCCTTTTATGGTAAGGACTCATTTAAGAATTAGATAACTGAGGTCCTAAGAGTTCAAGAGATTTAGTGATACTTGGGCACTTAATGAATTCTTCTTTAATTATTATTATTATTTAGTAAATTATGTTTAATTCATAAATTAGAATTATAGCAACTACCATTTATCAAACACTACTGTCCTGACCCGCGGGACCTAGTTATTCGCGGGCTCGAAGAGGGTCCAGCCTGAAAGAGAAACGGGCCGAGAAAAAGGAGCGGAGGCAAGACAGTATTCTGATCAAGCCTCAAATTTTTTATTTTAGAGCAGGTATATTTATACAGAAGAACAAAGGGGGGCAGGACTGACTAGGCAGGGGGATACTTGTTACAATTTCATTGGTCCTTGGTTGATGGGGTTAGGGGGTACAAAGGTTAGAAGTGAAAAGAGGAATAAGGAGGAGAGGGGCTCCTTGGGCAGGTCCACAGCCATTCAGTAGGTCCTTCCTTATCCGTCGGGTATGTTAATACATTCTGTGGTTAACTATTCCCTGGAGCATTATCTGCTCCTGCATTCTTTAGATAGCATACAGGTTTGTTAACGGCCAGGTTCTATGCAGGGGGGGGGGGCTGGGCGGTCAGGATGAAGGCCTTTTGGCTCCCAACACACTACTCTGCGTGTTTTAGTTTATCCCATTTCATCCACAAAGAAATCTTTTTATAGAGTACGTACAAACCACAACTCCTCTTTAGTGCTGAGGAAAAGAGGTTAAAAAAGAGAACCACAGCCTCACAGCTGAGAAGCAGCAAAACAGAATATTTTAGTGAGCTCCATCCATTTCCAGTTGGATAATAGGAGCCATGCAGTCATCTTTTGACTTGCTCATAAAACTAGCTAGAACAAATCATACGAGGCATATTCTCCAACAACAGTGCTTTGAAACTGGTGATCAACTGCAAAAAGAAAGTGGGAAAAATGACAAATATGTGGAAATTAAAAAAATGTGCTGCTAAAGAATGACTGGATCAAAGAAAAAGTAAAAGGAGAGATCAAGAGATATATAGATACAAATGAAAATCAAAATACAATATATCAAAAATTTGGGATACAGAAAATGCAGTAATAAGAGGAAAGTTTATATCGTTACAGGCCTACCTCAAGAAACAAGAAAATTTCCAAATAAACAACCTGACATTACATTTTAAAGAATTAGAAAAGAAGAATAAATGAAGGCCAAAATCAGCAGAAGGAAAGAAATTATAAAAATTAGAGCAGAATTAAATGAAATTAAGAACAAAAATAGAATAAAAAATTGATGCAACGAAGAGTGGTTCTTTAAAAAGATCAATAAAATTGACAAACTCCTGGCTAGATTCACTTAGGAAAAAAATTAAAAAGACAAACAGGAGAGGGGGAAGATGGCAAACTAGGTAAAAGCAGGGTTTGTCTCCTCCCAGGACTGCATTGAAATTACAACCAAATTATAAAATAATCAATGTGGAGAATCACCTGAAGTTCAGCTGATCATTACATCTATATCTAATAATATAAAGAAGCCACATCGAAGCTAGTAACAGGTACTGTGAATCCAATGATCTCAACCCAAAAAGGCCTTCACCAAGATACATTGTATTAAATTCATCAAAAATCAATGATGAAAATAGAATTCTCAAAGCATCCAGGGAGAAGAAAATGGTAACATATAAAGGTAAACCCATTAGATTATCATCGGACTTCTCAGCAAAAACCTTATAAGCCAGAGAGGAATGGAATCAAATACTTAAACTCTTAAGTGAAAAGAACTACCAGCCTAGAATAGGGTATCCAGCTAAGCTCTCCTTTAGATATGAAGGAGAAATTAAAACCTTTCAGACATACAAAAATTGAGAGAATTCTTCACTACAAGACCTGCACTACAGGAAATACTGAAAGGGGTCAGCTCACCTAAAACAAAATAACAATAAAACAACAAAAACACATAATTAGGAATAAAGTGACTATCAGGCAAATAGAAGCAGAGGAGTGCAACCCTTACTAAGAACAGGGCATTATAGCTTAAGTAATAAGAAGTGAATTGTTATAACAAGGTAGTAATGAATGTTCAGCATACATAAGGACAAACTGAGAAACATGGACTAAAAGGAGGAGAATTCAAAGACCCAAATTCAAAAAGGGGAATGGATATAAGGCATGTGCAGAAGAAAATGCACAATTGTATATATATAAAACTATCCTTTTCATATTTGTAATGGTAACCACATACCATAGATTCAGAACTAAAGTATATAACATAAAACAAGAAAAATCAGAGGGAAAACCCACAAAAGCCAACCAAAAAAAAAAAAAAAAAAAAAAAAAAAAAAGAAAACAGAAATACAAGGACAAGAAAGCTAACAGAAAGCAAAAGCTAAAATGGCTATAAGAAGACCTCATATTTCAATAATCACCCTAAATGTAAATGGACTGAGCTCACTGATAAAAAGGCACAGAGTGGCAGGATGGATTAAAAAACAAAAACCAACCATATGCTGCTTCCAGGAGACACATCTCAGCTCCAAAGACAAATATAGACTCAAAATGAAAGGGCAGAAAATGATATTTCAAGCAAATGACATTCAGAGAAAAGTGGGAGTAGTGGTGCTAATATCAGATAAAATAGACTTCAAAATAAAAAAAGGTAAAGAAAGATTCTGAGGGACACTTCATAATGATAAAGGGAATCATGCACTAAGAAGACATAACACTTATTTATATCTATATTCTCAATCAAGGAGCCCTGAAATATGTTAAGCAATTACTAACAGAATAAAGGGAGAAACAGATCAAAACACTATTATAGTAGGGGATTTAAATACCCCACTGTCGGATATGGACAGATCATTCAAACAGGAAATCAATAAGGAAATAACATCTTAAATGACACATTAGATCAACTGGACATATTGACATATACAAAGCCTTCCATCCCAAAACACGTGCTTATACATTCTTCTCTAGTGTCCATAGAACATTCTCAAGAATCGACCACATACTGGGACACAGAGATAGCCTAAACAAATATAAGAGGGTTGAAATTATACCAACCATATTCTCCAGTCATAATGCTCTGAAACTAGAGACCAATTGCAAAAGAAAGCAGGAAGAATCACAAATACATGGAGATTGAACAACATGCTACTAAAGAATGGGTCAGAGAAGAAATAAAAAGAGAGATCAAGAGATATAGAGAAACAAATGATAATGATAGCACAACATATTAAAATTTTGGAACATGGCAAAAGTGGTCATAAGAGGAAAGTTCATATCATTATAGGCCTAGTTCCAAAAACAAGAATGAGCCCAATAAACAACCTAACACTTCATCTTAACAAACTAGAAAAGGAAGAACAAATGAAGCCTAAAGTCAGCAGAAGGAAAGAAATCATCAAAATAAGAGCAGAAGTAAATAAGATTGAAAACAAAACAAAACAAAAATACAAAAAATAAATGCAACAAATTGCTGGTTCTTTGAGCAGGTTAATAAAATTGACAAACCCCTGGCTAGACTCACTAAAGGAAAAAGAGAAAGGACACAAATACACAAAATCAGGGATAAAAGCGGGGAATTATGACTGATATTGCAGAAATACAAAGGATCATACAAGAATACTATGAAAAAGTATATAACACCAAATTTAATAACCTAGAAGAAATGGACCAGTACTTAGAAAAGTACCATCTTCCTAGACTGAATCAAGAAGAACTGGAAGATCTAAATAGATTGATCAGCAGGATGGAAATTGAAACAATCATCAAAAACCTACCAAGGAGTAAAAATCCCTGACCAGATGGTTTCACCAGTGAATTCTACCAAACCTTCAAAGGAGATTTAATCCTATTCTCAAATTCTTCCAAAAAAGTTGGGAAATACTTCCCAACTCATTTTATGAGGCCAATATTACCCTGATACCAACACCTGGTAAGGGTAACACAAAAAAGAAAACTACAGACCAATATCTCTTATGAACACAGATGCAAAAATCCTAAATAAGATACCAGAGAACCGAATACAGCAACATATTAAAAATATTATACATCACGATCAAGTGGGCTTCATCCCAGGGGAACATACACAAAGTAAAAAATAAGAACCATATGATCATATCAATAGATGCAGAAAAAGCCTTTGACAAGATATAGCATCCATTTATGATCAAAACACTTCACAAAATTGGTATAGAAAGAAAGTACCTTAGTATAATAAAGGCTGTATATGACAAACCCTCAGCCAACATTACAGTTAATGGTGAATAACTAAAAACCTTTCCTCTAAGATCAGGAACAAGGGAAGGATGTCCACTATTGCCATTGTTATTCGATATAACATTGGAGGTCCTAGCAAGTGCAATCAGATAAAAGAAAGTATAAAAGGCAACCAAATAGGAAACAAACAGGTCAAACTGTCACTATTGGTGGATGACATGATTCTCTATATAGAAAACCCTATAGGCTCCACATAAACACTACTAGAAACAATCAGCAAATACAGTAAAGTTTCTGGATACAAAATCAACATTGAAAAATCCATAGTGTTCCTATACTCTAAAAATGAAATGTCAGAAATAGAAGTGGAAAAAATAGTTCCTTTTTCAATTACAACAAAAAGAATAAAATACCTAGAAATAAACTGAATGAAACATGTGAAGGACCTACATAATGAAAACTACAAGACTTTATTTAAAAAAAATTGAAGAAGATCAAAGAAATGGAAAGATATTCCATGTTCTTGGACTGGAAGAATCAACATAGTTAAAATGACCATATTACCTAAAGCATTAAACAGATTTAATGTAATCCCCATCAAAATTCCAACAGCATTTTTTAAAGAGATAGAACAAAAAAAATTCATCATATTTGTATGGAAGCACAAAAGACCCTGAATTGCCAAAGCCATCCTGAGAGAAAAGAACGAGGCTAGAGGCATCACTCTGCCTTACTTCAAATTATACTCCAAAGTGACAATAATCAAAACAGCATGGTATTGGCAGGAAAACAGACACATGGACCAGTGGAACAGAATCAAGAGTCTAGAAATAAACCCATATTTATATGGGCAAATAATTTTCAACAAAAAGCCAAGACATATGGTGGAGAAAGGAAAGTCTCTCCAATAAATAGGGCTGGGAAAACTGAAAAGCCACCTGCAAAGAAATGAAACTAGATTATTACTATCACCACACAACAAAATTAACTCAAAATGGATTAAGGACTTGAATATAAGACCTGAAACAATGAAATGCACAGAAGACAACATAGGAATGAAATTCAAGGACCTTGGACTTAAAGGGGATTTTGTGAATTTGCTCTCAAAAGGGAAATAAAAGCAAAAATAAATGAATGGGACTACATCAAACTAAAAAGCTTCTGCTCAGCAAAAGAAACCATCAACAATGTAAAGAGACAACTATCTGAATGGAAAAATACATATTTGCAAGCAATGCATCCACTAAGGGCCTAATATCCAAAATATACAAAGAACTCACACAACTCAATAACAACAAACAAATTAAATGATCCAAACAAAAAAGAGGCAGTGGATCTGAACAGACACTTCTCCCCAGAGGACATACAAATGGCTAACAAATATATGAAAAGATGCTCAATATTTCTAGATATTAAGGAAATGCAAAACAAAACCACAATGAGATACCATCTCACACCTGTTAGAATGGCTATAATCAACAGGACTAGTAATAACAAATACTGGAGAAGATGTGGAAAATAGGAACTCTCATACACTGCTGGTGGGACTGTAAATTGGTACAACCACTATGAAAACAGTATGGAGGTTCCTCAAAAATCGAAGAATTGATCTACCATATGATCCAGCAATCCCTCTACTGGGTATTTACCCCAACGACTTGAAAATGTGTATCCATAAAGATATTTGCACACTGATGTTCATAGCATCATAATTCAAAATGACTAGGACATAGAAGCAACCAAAGTGTCCTATGATAGATGATTGGCTAAGGAAGCTGTGGTACATGCATATGATGGAATATTATTCAGCCACAAGAAGAGATAAAATACAGCCATTTGCACAACATGGATGGAACTTGAGATAATCATGCTAAGTGAAATAAGCTAGACAGAAAAAGTTGAAAATTACATGATATCACTTACATGTGGCATATAAACCTAAAAGCAACAAAAGAAGAGCACAGACAGAGACTCATGGACATGGACTATAGACTAGTGGTTACCAGAGGGTAGGGGGTGGAGGAAGACAGAGGTGGTAGATGGAGTAAAGGGAGTCAAATATAGTGGGTTAGGGGGAGGATGAAGTGGGTAAAGGTGATCAAATATATAGCAGCTGAAGGAAACTGGACTTTGGGTGGTAAACACACAATAGAATATACAGATGTCAAATTATAATGTAACCTGAAAATTATATAATTGTATTAACAATTGTTACTTCAATAAACTTAATTAAAAAAAAAAAAGGAATTAAAACCAGAAAGCCAACATTTATGGAACTCATTTTCGGGCTCGGGCAGCTGTCAGCAAAAGCCAGGGGTAAGGTAGGTGGAATGTTGCAGAAGTAGTTCACCTGATTGGGGCCATAGTAGGTTAACTGAAAGGTGAAGGAGTTCAGGATGGTGGCTTAAAGACAACTCACCAACCAGGCTGCCATGAAAAACTGATACCGATTTTAGGTCTAATGATGAGCATGTACCTCAGTGGGTGACAACAACAAAGCGATCGTAAGCCATCACAAAATAGAGGCAGCCTTCTGTAGAACCTAGGAAATGATAGAAGAGCTGTGCAGCACACCCCTTGTAAGACATGGCATGGCTCTGGCCAGAGAGATAGAATAACTTCTTGGGACAGGTTACAGATGGGAACAACATGTCAAAAATAGATAGGAGTCCCTAGAAAATAGACATGGGATTATGAAGACTAGAGGAAGAAACAATTACTATAAGGATGAGTAAACTGCCAAGCAGGGTAAAGAGGTAAATGAATAAGAAGGTGACAAAGAGTACAGTCTCCAGTCCCTGTGTCTGAGGTATTCCCAGTAGCTTAAACTCATCAGCTCTGTGGGATTCATCATGTTCCCAGAGGGGAGGTCTGGGTAGACAAAAGACGTGAAAGCATGAATGTAGAGAATGATTTGTGACAGATACAATAACAATACATTAATTGTCACCAATCTTTGTTTAAACATAACTATGATAAAATTAAAAATGAGAAATTCTTCCAAAGACATTTAGGGGCTAGTAAAGCAAATCTATGCCTTCATATCTAAAGAGATCAAATTCCTTTGTGAATATGGATACAAAGCGAAATGAAGCATTAACACGGTGAAATACTGAACAGGTTAAGAGAACAAAGATCTCAATACTGAACAGAAAATGCCGGAGCCCGCCGGCAAAGAAGAAACAGTCCTGAAAGGGGAATTGAGGATTAAGGAAAAAAGACAGAAGAAGAGAAAGAGTTGGGAGGACTGACAGTCAATACTGCAGTCCCGAGTTTGTTCAGCACACCATATTTATACCTCATGGCTAGGCGGGAATCCCATGGAGGGAATCTGAAAATCCCTAATCCGAAGATCCCAAGTATACACAAACAATTGCTGACATTTACATAAGAAACCTGTTGCTAATCCTGTCTTCCTCCTTAAAACAATCAGCTCACTCCCTGAAGTCACAAAGTTGTTTTTCAGATGATAAGATTAACAAAGTATTTGCCAGCTATGCAGACATCCTGTTGAGTAAATAATCCCTTATCTGCCCCAAGGGCAGTTATCAGGCAAGCGGCTCCCAACAAGAAAATCATAATTTAAATAATGTATACAACCAATTATACAACAATAAATGCCCTAAAATAGACCAACCTGGAAGCCTGAGTTCCTGATTTCTTTCCAGAGCATGTCTATAATTACTCAGAGATGTAATACGATACCCTAAATATCCACCTAAGTTCAATTTGAGCATCCACACCTCTATTGAGAACAACAGATTGTGATACAGATCAATAAGCATTAAGATTTGGATTGTATTAAATAGTCATGTAAAGCATAGCATAAGAATAACAGTCAATAATATTGTAATAACTATGTGTGATGTCAGATGGGTACTAGATTTATCAGAGTTATCACTTCACAAGTTATATAAACTTCTAATCACCATGTTGTACATCTGAAACTAATATTGTATGCTAATTTAATTGAAAAATAAAAATATATGTATTTTAAATTTTTGATTGTATTGATATCATTCAAATAGGATATATTTCTTAGTTTATTTTCTTATTTGTACATTTTCATTTGACTGAAAAGAAAGTGACAAATTTGAATAGCAGCTGTTGCATTATATAAATGGTAGTTTTTAGTAAAGGTATGTCATGCAGAATATTCAATCTTTGCAAACAATTGAAATTTTTGAATCTCAGTACAATAAAAGTATTTCAGTTATTCAAATTTTGTCATGTGTTTTCTGCTTTTATAATGTTAATTTTTATTTTATTTTATTTTGGTAAAAAATTGAATGTAAGATCTACCCTGTTAACAGAATTTTTAATTTTTAATATAATATTGTTAACTACACAGGCAAAATATTATAGGGCACATCTCTAGAATTTATTCATCTTGCTTTATTAACAACTTTATACCCTTTGATTAGCAACTTTATTCCCCCTTCACTTGCCCCTAGCAGCCACCATTCTACACTCTGCTTCTATGAATTTGACTATTGGTTTTATTTTAAAGGAAAAAGTCACTAACTAAACATGCTGAGAATGTGAAACTGCTTCTAGTGTGCATTTTGGCCAGCTATCTTTTACAATGCTTGAGTAAAAATGCCTGTAAATTGTCTAAAAAGAGATATTTTCAATCCCAGTTTTTACTTTACTGATTTGTTTTATTATAATCCAAAGTGTATGAAAATTGTCCGTACACTTATACTTTTCCTGACTTCTAATTACAATTCCTGTTTAATTTCTCTGATCTTCTCTTATAATTTATAATTAATGATTGATAATTTCATCTTATGAAATAATTAATATAGAGTACCTATATCCTAAAGAATATATAGGTACCTATATAATCTTTAGTACTTACATACTATAGGTACTAAAGAATATATAGGTATACCTATATATTCTTTAGGATATAGGTTCTCTATATACTAAAGAAATTACAAGGAAAATGAATATAGGTTCTATTAGATTATAAGTTCCCTGAGAGTAAACACTATTAGTTTGTCATTGAATCCACGGTATTTATCACAGTGCCTGTTGAATAGTTGGCATTTAAATATTTGTTAGATAAGTGAATAAACAAAAAACTGAAAATTAATTTATGGATATATTTTTGACTTAAGTTCCATAAAGAGACCAAGCCCATTTTTGTTCACTACTGTTGTTGGAACATAATGACCCTTAACTTTTCACCTCTTCAAACCCTGTGACTTTCCATTTACCTGAAGTGAAGCTGACGAAATCCCCTATCCCATGATGCTTAGCAACCCCACTAGCGCCAAAAAAGCCCACCGGCGCCAAAAGAACCCGCCGGCGCCAAAAGTCCCCTCCACCCTAGTGACGGTCCAAGAGACCTATCAACACTCGCCACCCTACCACAATCCAATCAATATCCGACACAACTACTAGCCGTCCCCAACCGGATCCTTCCCCTATATAAGCTTGCTACTCCATTTAATAAATTGGAATTCCTCTCGGACTACCGCGCGTTCTGGTGATTTCTTTCAACTGTATTTCTAGATTTTCAGAATAGTAGCACCCCAATAAATGTGTTTATTTGAATAGAAGTTTAGAATTGTTTACTAAATCAACTCATATGATTCCTTTTATCTTTAAACTATTTTAAGTTTTTGTTTTTTTTTTCTATTAATACTGAAAGCAATGATTGTAGATTCCTTGCCTAGCAAAAGGAATTTAGATATAAATCAAAATGCAAGGTTTCTAATTCTTAAAAGAGGAAAGGTGGAAGGTGCCTTGAATATCTTTATGATTACTGGTAACTCATAATTGCCTCTTGATGCATTGGGGTAGGGGATGTAAATGATAGGAGAAACTAGAGAGTTAAGAAAGGAGAATGGACTTTCTTGAAGAGAAGAAAAGGGAGAAAGTCATAATTCAGAGAAAGTTTTGAAGCAAAAATAAAAGCATGCAAAAAAGAATTAGTGTAAAAATACTTGAAACAGAACAAAAATTATTCACACAACTTAAGTTCTAGATTTAGATCATGCATCTTAATACATGTGATAGTTAAAACTAAAATAGCATTAGTACAATACATTAATGAAACTTATTTACTTTGTTATTATTGTCTTATGATATCAAGCCTCAATAAGAGATTCTATTTGTGAAAGAAAGCCAATATTAATATATTTTTTTCTAACTATTCTTGTCAGCTTCCATGAGGAATCGATCCTCTCTGGACTTTTAAGTCAGTTTGTACTTGTGCTGAAGCTGCTGAAGAAAGAGTGCATGGCCACTGGGTGGCTCCATACTCTGGAGTATCCACCTCTTTATATAAGCATCCTTGTAGGTTCTGTACAATTTCAGTTAGGTTCAATAAACTGCACGAGCTAATAAAATAACTGCTATGAATGAATTTTGATAAGAAAAGGTGAGATGTTTGTGCCAGGCAGATTTGTTTTAAATCTAGGCTCTTGCTTACTAATTCTGTGACTTTGCTATGTTTCAGTTTACTTATCCCTCTAAAATAGACATGGTATTACATTCTGAGAATCTTGGATAGATTAAATGGCATAATGCAGTATGAGGAATCTGATGTGGTATCTGTCATATGGCAGATACTCAGCTACTGCTATTAACTCCCATACTCTGGGCAAAAGTAAAAACACTCTTGTATTGTACTGACTTAATACTAACAGGAGCATGGCTAATGCTAAATAACTCCTACTTTGGGGGGAGTGTTTAGAAAATACTCCTGGACACCCATGGGGGTCTCCTCTGAATTATGTTAAGGTACAACAATAAAACATATGATGGGGAAGATTGGGAACCACGCCTAAGTTTCTGACTCTTTCCTTACACCCTATCTGCAAGCACCCACCCCTCTAAACCATTCAAAACACAGTAAAATAGCAATCATGCTAATTCATGATATTAGTGATATGCAATGAGATATTTCTGTTGGTTCCAAGGCATTATAAACATTATTTTCTATAAGATAAAAACTGAAATAAAAGACTTATGAGAACTATCTCATGAAAATAACACCTTTCAAACTGTGATTTTATTTACCATATTTTAAAAACAATTTTGTCCTTATAAGTTAAAATATTATTATTTTTTTTATCTTAAACATTCAAGCTCTTTACTATTTCAAGACCCACAACCAGGCAGATTTGTAGGTATCACAGACACACATGGAATTGAGAATAATTCAAATAGTATTTTAGAGCTGCATCAAAAATAGAAATGAATACAGCTTTTTTAGAAGATTCAACTCAAATTCAAATATTGTCTAGGAAAGAGGCAACTTGGTGTATTAAAAAGGACTTGGATCAGAGGTCTAAAGACCCACATTCAGGTTCTGATTTTTGATGTTATGACTATGGGCAAGTAACTTAAAATATCTGAACCTTAGCTTCTCATCTTTAAAGAAGCAGAAAGTATTCTTGCATCAGTAGCCTCAACCTTAACTAATGAGTTAAAATTTAGTATTGCAATTGGGATACTTGTGAGAAGTAAAACAGGACATTACTAATAATTAAGACAGGACAATAAAAATAAAGAATGTTTCTTCTAAGCCTCTGAATAATTTCCTGATATTATGCCCTTTATTTGTGGCAACATACAAATCTGTATTTTGACATGTACCACTATAATTTTACTCCTTGAAAATGTTGACAGTTCTATAATTGTGCTTGGTATATATTTGGTACCCATCAAATGTTTGTTTTTGATTAGTCAAAATAACTTTACCTCACAGAATAGTTGTAAAAGTTAAATATAAAATATTTTGATGCATAATAATGTGCTGTATAATAGATAATTATTATATTTACTATAGGAAGTCTTATGCTAAAGATTTCTGGAAGTAGTTTCCTGTCTTAAGCCTGAATGAGGAAAGTAAAGGTAAAGCAAGAATAAAATAGTACTGAAGACCAACCCTTGAGAAATATGTTTTAGGAAAAGAGAAGAAAAAGAAGCCATTAAGATGGAATATACACATTTCACTAACTATTGGGGAGAGAACCAGAAGAATGTCTTTTACATATCTTTGCATCATACAGATTATCATTTTCTCTATGCCATAGGAATATATTTTCACCATGTCAGGGAATATAGCCAACTAATTTTTTTTTTAATCCTAAGCAACTGCAGAGTGCTTAGAACATGACCAGAGGCTAAATTAATGATTAATGAACAAAAAGAAATGAATGAATGCATTCCTACATGCTGTTTGATAGAGTGAATGGAGGAAAGGGCTCTCTAGTCACTTTCAGCAATCCTTGCTACTCAAGACTCCAGCGTGAGGCTAAAAGTAAAAATTGAGAAAGCTGAGGAGATACTCTGAGCATTTAAGTGGAAAAAAGGGTCATGCCTGGCTCAAATAAGAAAAACAAAAAACTTTCTCCTCCTTTCATCTTCAATTTCTGCTATAGATTTATGGGTTCCCCGTTTCAAATGTCTCTCTCTTCTAAGTGCCATGAAATTGGACTTGTATTCTCTAACTACAGACCCTAAATGGTCTTTTTTTCATTCAGAATCACAGAAAGAGAGGGAGGATGCTATATGTCTGATGGCTGCCCTCTTATCTAGAGTGATTTCCTCAGATTTAGCAGGAGTAAAAAGATCTCTTTCCTTTGTACGATTTTAAATGGTCTCAGTCCCTCTGGAGCCTTATCTATAATATACCCCAAGACTCAGGAGACTTCTGGGCATAGGGAACGATTAAATGCTGTATGTTTAGAAAGTTTAGGAGTGAGAAAATAGTACACAGCAATCAACATCATCTTTAAAGAAATTGTATCTGTGGCCATGCCACCCCGAACAAGCTCGATCCCATCTGATCTCAGAAGCTAAGCAGGGTTGAGCCTGGTTAGTAGTTGGATGGCAGACCACGTAGGAAGACCAGGTGCTGTGAGCATTAAAATAATAATAAAAAATAAAGGATTGGGAGCTGGCAAAACCCTTGCAATCTATGAGGTCAACCAAGGGTTGCCCCCCCACAAAAAAAAAGTAAATAAGAAAGAAAGAAAGAAAGAGAGAGAGGGAGGGAGGGAGGGAGGGAGGGAACCAGGGAGGGAGGGAGGGAGGGAGGGAGGGAGGGAGGGAGGGAGGAAAGAAAGAAAGAAAGAAAGAAAGAAAGAAAGAAAGAAAGAAAGAAAGAAAGAAAGAAAGAAAGAAAGAAAGAAAAAGGAATTAGGACTCTAGCTAAAAGATCTTCCCCTGGTCACTCTATTTTTCAGTTCTAGGTCAAGATCCTATGGAACATTTTTATTTTCTATGCATCTCCAAGATTTGGCCTGCTTATCTGTTGTTATTTCCCAACCTTCTTCCCTCCCCCACCCCAGTTTCTACCTATCTCCTTACCTCTTTAGGTGGTGGAAGAAATTGTAACATAATGAAAAGAGCACATACCTTGACGCCAGAAGATTCTGGTGAAGAATAAGTCTGGTTTTCATTAGCAGTAAGTTCTTGAGTAGGAGAATAGTTCCCTTTGAACCTCAATATGATCATTTGGGAGGAGAAAAAAATAGCATAGATGACAGAGGCTCTGTTCCTTCCTCTTGCAACCAAATCAAAGTTGTGACAGAAATAAGGAGCAAACAGCAAGGAAAATCACCTGGGATCTAGATGAACAAGGCCTACAACTAGGGAAGAAGTAAGAAATCATCCTACAACAGAAGGAAGTAGGCCGAAGCTAGGATGCAAGGCTGCCAGGTCCCAAGCAGTTGAGTGGGAAAGAGGCTGTGGCACCCACAGCTGGCAGCTGCATACTCCTCTTAAAGGGGCTGTGTCAGTGAGTGAGCTTTCACAGTGGCAGACCTGCTTGCTCTGAGCACCAGTGCCAGGTCGGCTGCTCATGGGGCACCAAGGACTTACAGTAGGACACTGAGTTGTGGGAGTGAGGGCTGGAGCAGAGGCTCGCTCTGCATAGAAGTGTTGGCGGTATCCATTTTTCTTCTGTTGAGCCCTCTCCCATCTCCCAGTGTGCAGACCCAGCACTGCCATAGCTGAGTCATCATCAAACTGAATAATGAAGTTCACTTTGCCCAGAGGATTCCCTGAAACTTCATCTCCCTCAACTCGCAGCCCAACCTAAGTCACATCCTGTTGTGTCCTCAGAGAGTCTGGTGCTCTTTGCTGAGCAGCTCCAAGAGCCACATTGGTGGTAGCTGACCTTGGTTTCTGGTGTGGCTTCTTAAGGCAGCGATAAGCACAGCATCTGTGGATTGCTTGCTGAATCTTAACAGGTGGCCCTGAAGCGGCACAAGCTGGGGATAAACTTGGCCTGCAGGTGAACCCCTCTCAGGACTGTGCCATTGGAAACCTACTTCACAAAGCTGCACTAATGAGACCAGGAGACTTAAAAGCTTTGCTTAGGGTATAGAAACAGTCACAGAAAAGCAGTCAAATGGAAAGACAAAGAAGGAGAAATCATATGAGAACAGAACAGAGATCCAGAAATAATGGAGTCAAGCAATCTAACAGATGCACAGTTCAAAACACCAGTTATAAAGATGCTCAATGAACTTTTGGGAAGTGTAGATAAGTTCAATGAGAAATTCAAGAAAGAGATAAAAAACAGAAATGGAAATGGAAATTATAAAAGGGAACCAGTCAGAAATGAAGAACACATTTTCTGAGATGAAGAGTGTATTAAATGGAATAAACCGTGAATAAAGAAGAGGATCAAATGACCTACATAAAGGATGGGGAAGCCAAGGACACTCAATCAGAACGGAAAGAAAAAAGAAGCCAAGACTATAATAATAATTTAAGGAGCCTATGGGAGATTTAAATGTAAAAATATCCATGTCATAGGGGTACTTGAAGGAAAACAAGATGTTGAAGAGCTTTTGAAGAAATAATGATGGAAAACGCCCTTCACCTGGTGAAGGAAATAGACATACAACCCCAGGAAGATCAGAGAGTCCCAAGAAAGAGGAAACCAAAGACACATCATAGTTAAAATGCCGAAGGTTAAATACAAATAGAGAAATGTAAAAGCAGAAAGAGAAATGCAGGTAATTATGTACAAAAGAGTACCCCCTAAAACTGGCAGCTGATTTCTCAAAAAAAACTATGCAGGACAGAGGGGCTTGGCACAAAATATTCAACGTGATGAAAACTCAAGATCAACAACCAAGAATTCTTTATCTACCAAAGCTATCATTTAGAGTTGAAGAACAGTTAAAGAGCTTCCCAGACAAAAAGAAGCAAAGGGAATTTATCAATACCAAGTCAGTATTACAGGAAATGTTGGAGGGACTTCTTTAAGAAGAAAAAACATGTATCAAAAATGAGATTAAAGAAGAATAATAAGTACATTCCTATCAATAAATACCTCAAATAAAAAAGCTCCAACCAAATGACAGAATAGCTGAATGGATAAGAAAACAAGACCCCTACATGTGCTGCCTACAACAGACTGACTTCTGATTGAAAGACACACATAGACTAAAAAGGAGATGGAAAAAGATATTGCCCTGATGGACCCAAAGGTACTGAACTGAATGAAATAGGTCAGATAAAGACAAATATCACATGATTTCACGTACATGTGGAATCTAAAGAATGAAATAAACAAAACCAAAGTGGAAATAAACTCATAGATATAGAGAATATTTTGAGGGCTACTAGACTGGAGGGGGTTTGTTGGTGACAGCAAAAAAAAAAAAAAAGGCAAAGAAATTAAGTGGTATGAATGGATAGTTGCAGAGTAGACATGGAGATGTAGATGTAGAGGGGAAGATGGTTAATAATGTAATAAATATCTAAGGGGAGAGTGCGGTACTATATTCAGTGGGGTGATCATTGTGAGTTATGTGAATCTCTGATTACTAAGCTATACAGCTGAAGTGAGATATTATTGTATATATAATTGAAAAAAACCCTCATTGAATTATAGAATGTAAATATAAGCAACTCATTGCCTATTTCAATAAAACTGAAAATTAAAAAAAATATCGTCATTTGTAAAATAGAGTTATAATAGTATTTCACAGAATGATCATGAGAATTAAATGAGATAATGTTTATACATTTTCTGAAACATGCTATGTGCTCCTATGATTTTTTAAAAATTAAATTCCCAGGATACTTTGAACAAAAATGGAGTCTTTCCTCATGTCTCAACCTTCATAATGTTAATAATTTTAGCAGCTTGGCTAAAGTGACTCCATTTTATTTATTCCCTATTCTTGCTCTTTCCTCAGTGATGACACCACTGTTCCTGTCTGAAATTAAAGCTGTTTGTCTTACCATGAAAAATACTTCCCACTGATTTCTAATAAGAACTCAGTACATAGTAGGTAGATACTTTTGTTCAGTCCATTTTATCTATTATCCATTCATTTATGGTAAGTGTCCTTTTCTTTATTATTATTATCATCATTATCATTATTAATTATTTTTAATTTATTTTACAGTGACATTGGTTAATGAAATCCAATAAGTTTCAGCTGTATACTTTAACAGTAAGGCACATATATATTTACACTGTGTGTTCACCTTCCATAATTAGATTTCTTTCTGTCACCACATATTTGACCCCCTTTACCCTGTCTACCTCCCTCCTCTCCTCTGGTAACCACCACTATGTGGTAAGTTTCTGTTGGGATCAGTTTTCATGTAATTGATGCAAAAGTAAAATTTGAAAGTTACCAGTGATCATGTGAAAATGATTGCTATTATTTGTAATTGCTATTACCAGTAAGTCAAGTAAAAAAAAAAAATGCTTATAAGAAATGTGTACATTTCTGACATTTGTTACTTTCAATATTTCTCCTATAATATCTACAGTGGATAGCAATCACAAAACATAAGAGTATATACAACTATCATTTAAATGCATTCATCCATTAATCAAATAACTTAATGTATTTGAGTATCTACTTACTTAAAGGTTTATAAGTTCGAGAATACATACATAAGTTTGAGAATACATACACAAGTATGATAAGAACAATAGGAAATCTTAGATAAATTGCTATGGAAATCTCAGGAAAGAAACAATAAACAAAATAACACTTAAATAAAACTCCATGATGATAGAAGAGAAGAGTATCATATTAGAGGATAAGCAAAACAACTTACTGAAAGCCTGCTCCAAACCAGTGCTAAGTATTCTATGTGGTAACACAAATAGCTCTTATTTTAGGTAGAAAAATGATTCTTGGAAGAACAGGATGTAAATAAGCAGTATTCTATACTAACAGACACTGGTATAATTTAGGGTATATGTGTGACATTGGTAGGTGCTGAAATGAGTTGAATACTGTACTCATAATGCACAGATCTTTTTCCATTTTATGTAAATATACTTTTCATATTAAAAAAATAGTTTCCTTAAAAGTTTACTCTTTTGATCATAATCAAATATTAGGTAGGATACAGGTTGTGTGGAGAATACTTAGCAATATTAAGTCTCAAGGACAGATTTTTGGGTGGAGATACCTAACCTAAAATAGACTCTATTCATTCTCCTTTATACTATATGTTTTGTTTTCTTTAAGCACTTTCACTGCTGGATATTTTCTTGTTTATTTATTTGCTTATTTGTTTATTAAATATTTCTTCCCCTTGCAATGTAAGTTGCAGGTGAGTAAATCTTTTGGTGTCTTATCATTGCCATAGTGCAATGTCTAGAATAATATTAGCCTTGCATATAGCAGAAGCCCAATAAATAAATGCTGACTAAAAGAATTATGTGTTTCTCTTCCAAAAGTTTGGTGGTTGGCTTAATTAGTTATATGAAAAAAGTAAAATTATTCATTGTATATACACAAAATATGAAGAAACAGATAAATAAAATGCATTCATATTTTTAATTGCTATAAAGATTTGTTTAACTTTATACATATATATAGTGCCAGGTTCAGAGACTTTTCATATAATTGCCCTTCCAATAACCAGTATCATGCATTTCCTCATTCAGTTCTTTCCAACCAAGTTGCCATGTCTGGTCTGTAGCAGACTTCTAGTTCTAACCTCTTTAGTCCAGATGGATCAAATGGTGAATTCTGTTCACTCTTCCAACTTTTCTCTGTTGCCCAGATACTTCAGCTAACAGAAAAAAAATTGCAACCATAAGAAACAATACCAGACATGACTTCTACCAAGATAAAAAGATTATTCCATCTCACAATTAGTTTGATATATGTAAAAAACATGATCTTAGAGCCTAATATTGATAAAATGGAATTTGTTTTTAAATTGTGCTTTATTATGTATGAATATGTGTGATTCTGCATGTAGGTGTGATGATTATATATGTATAGCTACATCTATTAATAGTCACTGGATTTTTAAAAACAACCCAGGGAAGTAGTCATTATATCTATTTAAGACATAAGAGAACAGGTTCAAAGAGAGTAAACGTGCCATAATAAACACATCGTAGAGACCAAGATCAAGCCGAATCTTCAATACATATACTCTTTCCCCTATGCAGATTCTCAACAGCAATACGACTGTTTCTTTAAGCCTCAGATTTGACAGGTCATTTTTAAATAGAAAAGATGTAGGGAACTTCATCACTTCTAGTGTCCCCTAGCCAGGAAAATGAACACAGATATTCTGTTACTAACATGTTATCCTCCAAAACTTAAGATCCTGATGAAAAACCCATAAATGACCCATGAGAGGAAGACTTGAGCCCTGTGCGCATTGCCCAGGCTCCTAATCCCCCCTCTCCCTCCTCCCAAGACGTGGGGAAGATACAATCTTGGGACAAATGACTCACCTTAGAATTCAGAAGTCACTAATATAAAGCCCATAAAGTTCAGGGCCTAGCCCACAGTATTATTATCAGGGCCTAACACACAGAAAACCCTTGGTAATTAAGTCTATCACAGAAATACGTAGTTTTTTTATATCATTGTTGATGTTGCTATTACAGTATTTCACTTAAAAAAAACCCTCTTTAATTCAGAGAAAAGCGAATATTAGAATATTTATTTAGGGATTTCCCGTCGATCCCTTACTCCTGTCATTGCTACCTTCTAACCGGTCCCTAGAAGGGGGCGGGTCTCCCTGGTCATTTTGACTGCGGCCGCTTTCCCCTGGCAGTGGTGACTCGGAGGCTCCGGACTGCAGGAGGAGATGGGTGACCACGCGCTGGGGCTGGACCTCACCCTTTATGCCCGAGGACTAAGACCCGCCCATTCTAATTCCCTTTCTCCGTCTCTAAATCTGTTGGGGCTTTGTTTTGTTTTGTTTTGTTTTGTTTTGTTTTGTTTTGTTTTGTTTCTACTGCAAGGCAAAAGGTGATGAATTTTGTCATGGCGTATGATCCCCGGGGTTTCTGCAGGGTTGGCAGTTTAGGGGAATTTTGTGGGGGCTGGAAGGGGGATTTAGCCATCTCCTAATCCTCTCTCAGCTGCTCTTTCTGCTTCCCTTCTCTTTTACTTTCCTTCTCCCCCTCCTCTCCTCCTCCTTCCCTTCCTCTTGCATATGGGCAATTGGCATTTCCTCAGTTTTATGCAATTTTGTGCTGTGGAAATGGAACGTAAAGCCTCCTTCCCCACCCCCAACCCAAGTCGGATTGCACCCCCTAAATCCTATGCAGAACTTCCGCGGACTGACCCCGATCCCTTTTGTTAAAACTCGGACGCTGAAAATCTAGGACCGAAACATTCAAGATTAAATCACGCCCCGTTTCTGTTCGAGGCGCACTCAGTACCCACCTCGCCTCCGTGGCCGGATCGCGGGTTCTCCACTTCTCTCCTGCAAAAGGCTGCGGGGGTGGCTCCTGTGCCACCCCGTGCTGGTGGCCCTTCTCTCTCCCTGCGGGGGAGGGAACCGCACAAGCCCAGGCTCCTGCGGCCTGTGGGTCCAGAAACGTGCAGACCCTGGTTCTCCCAGCTGCCTCGGATTCAAGGCCTTGACCTTGGTCAGTCACTGGGGCCAGTCTGCTTACCTGTTGCTGGGTGCATATGTGAGATGCCATCCTGAAGAAGGGAGAACTTATTCTGACCCAGCATAATTTGTACTGGGGAGGATGGGGAAGAGTGTGCAGAAGAGCAAATTTCCCTCAATGAGGGCTTGTTCTGGGGTTAGAATCGGGAAAGAAGCCTGTTTCTTTCCAGGAGATGCTCACCCTCTGCTTCTGTCTCTTCTTCACCTAAAAGCCCGCCTTGGTGGTACTGCGAAGCTTACAGATTTGGTTCCCTGACAGTTTCTTCAGCTATTGTACCACTTTATCCCTTGTCCTTCTCCTGCTTTAAGCTCCCTGTTGCCCTTCCCCAGCTCTAACCTTTTTTTACCAGAGAATTTAGGCCACCAAGTGTGCGTGGAAACCCTTTTCCCGAGCAGCCACTCCTCTCCCCACAGCCACAATTGCCCTCTCTTTTTACTTGATGTGAACCATTTTGCCACAGTCGGTTTTTATCCATTTCCTCAAAGGGAAAACAGACACAGAAAAGCCTGATTTATTGGTGCTGATTTGTGGGGGAGGGGCATGGTGTATAAGAAACAGCTATCTGATAGATAGGTGAGCAAACATGGTCATTGCTCTGGGTTGGGTTGGCCTGTGATGATTGGGATGAGCACGGAGAGCCTATAAATAGTTCTGACAAAGCCTCAGAATATTTGAGGGGGGAGCTGTTCTCAGAAGGAAAATTGCCTTTCTCAAGGACCTGCATGTTTTGCCTGCAGGTTCCTGAGTGGTGGTTGGGGCTCCCAGTGAAAATCCCCCTTATTGGTGCTGGAGATTGAAGCTCAGGTCACCCTTTGAAAGAACAGGGAGAGGCAAACTCACAGATGACTCAGTTCAGAATGGAGGGAGGGCAGCTTCCAGTGGTATTAGGGCCAATGACTAGGACCAGACTCATCTGTTGATTATCTGGATAAAAGAATCATGATGTAAATCATAATCTAGGTACATAAGTGTATTCCTTTGTTGATATACCACATTAAATAGTTATCTAAGATAATAAAATTTGGAAGATATGTTTAGGATGGCCTGATTTAAAATAGAAGACATATTACACATATGACATATGAATATCTTGGATAGAGAAAACAAACAGTGGTTTCAATTATGAGCCCCAAAGGAAAAGTCACAAGGTAAGCGGTTGTAAGTTGCAGGGGTCTGTTTTGGATCAGGCAGCTTCTTATGTGCAGGTCTCTGAAGAGCGTGATCCAAAATATCAGCCACACTCTCTTTAAGAACAGTTAACAACAATATCAAGAACAACACTAGTGTCTGTCATCATTGAATAAATGCTTTCCATAGGCCAGGCATCATTCCAGGGAATTAATAAATACATTTATTAATTTATGTATACATATATGATGTATAGGTATAGTTTTCATTTTAGAAAGAATACTGAGGTTCAGAGGGATTAAGTTAATTATACTTATTGACTATGCCTAAAGAGTGGTATATTAAATTCACTTTTGAAGAAGTAGAGCTTGTGTTTGAACCACCCTTAGGGTATTTTAGAGATTTCCTGTTCAGTAGCTACTTAATGATTATTACAGCTTCCCTACCTAGGTCTGGTATTTAGAAGGAGCCTAACAATTGGCACCTTTGTCTCATTCTTTTCAGCTTCTTCTTCCTAGCTCCATCATTAACCCTCTGAAATTATTTATGTTCTTCTCTCTGGCATTACACATACATAGATAGATAGATACATACATACATCTATGTATGTATAATGCCGGAGAGAAGCATATAAAATACTGATATTTGAATAACTAATGCCAAACATGTCACTCTGATTATGTGTCTTTTCCACAGTTGCTCTGTGTCACCATAACGTGCCTTTTGGTCTACTAACCCACCAAGAAGAGCCAGGTAAGCCTGATTTGTGACTCTCACTTGCCATTGTATCTTTGGCACCTAGCACAATGCCTGGCCTGCAGAGATCATTCTACTAGTTAATCGCAAACTCTGGTCTATCTGCAGTGCCACGGAAGAGCAGCTCTGTGAACTTGTGAGTGTGTGGCTGGCATGTCTGTTACCTTAAACTATGAAAATAAAGACAAATTTCCTTTGGAGGTCTTCTTTGTATTTCCCATTGATGAAGACTCAGCTATCTATGACGTTGGGGCCATGGTAGATGGGGAAAAAATGGCAGAATACAGAACAAGATGAAAGTAGTAGGGATGAGTACCTTGTCTGCCCCCCCCCCATTTAGGAACTATGGAAAATGCAACTTTAAAAAATAGGGTGATGTTGAATGCTTTTTTATCTTACTTTTGTTTCTTAATTTTTAACACTAAGTTTAATTTTTTAGTAAGTTTAATTTTTTAAAATCTCTTTAATTTCTCTTATTTTCTATATTTTCCTTAATATGTGTGTACTTTCTCTTGTAAGTATAACTGGTGTAATCCATGTCAGTCTGTTCCTCTCTGGGGGCCTTCCTGGGCTGCTGTGCCCCTCAATTACAGGGATGTTACACATAACTGGAGAGAAACTGTCACTCCTGAAACATATGCCACATTGGTGGAATGGAAGCATCCTTGTGAATAATCATAATCAAAAGCCGTGTCATGGGTTGCACTCTTATTTCTCTAACTGCAACTACTATAAAGAGAGTTCCCTGTAGCTGGTCTTCAGTAGGCCATCTTTCTCTTTCAGAGTTAATGTTTGGCCAGGATAGTGTCATACTTAAGGTCACGAATTGGAACTTTTTAGTTTGCCCTTACTTGTTCAATGATTTTTTTTCTCCTCAGGGCAAACTGCCCATGCTAAATCTGTGAGAGAGGCTCCCAACTTCACCCTGGTTTGTTCTAGCCCCACTTCCGTGAAGCTCTGTGCTCTGTCTTTGTACCCTAGTAACTTGGTTCCATCCTTCCTTTTTGGTGAGTTTCTCCAAGAAATACTCCCACAATAGTGACCTGGTTTTTCGTCAGGATTATCTTAATCACCAGAGGAAGTTTTAAAATGTTGGCTTTTAAAAGGTAAGTATCGAGGTCTCGGTCCCTTTCCTTCTGAGACGTTCTGCTGGCCCCTGTGCAAATTTCCTCATCTGTTCCATATGACCAGCCTTAAAGGCCATCGTGGGACAGTGGGGGCAGCCTTTATGAGTCTCATAAATACCCCCCAACAAGGCTGCTCACTTCTTGCTTCTCAGATCATATATTTGGTGAAGGTGACTTGCTGTTCTCATTTCTATAAAGAAGTAAATGACAAGTGGCAGCTTGGCTCACTAAAACCATTTGGAGTTCTGCTAGATGAAATATACTACTACATTCTGAAAAATGCAAAATGGATTTTTGTAAAACTTAGAATGTTAAAACTTTAGGTGGTGAACAGATAATGCAATATGTATATGACATATTATTGAAGTGTATGCTTGAAACCTATCTAATTATATCAGCCAATGTCACCCAAAATTTTTTAATAAAAATAAAAACTTAGACTGTACTTATCATTTTAAAAACATAATTTTAAAATATATATATTTGTAATTTAATATAAATAATATAAAAACAATTTATAAGTTTACAAAATTATTAAGAACTTTTTTGAGTTGAGCCCTAGGTTGAATTTCTTAAATGTATTATGTCACTATCCTTGCAATAATCTTGAAATGGATATTAATTACCTTGATTTTTTAGATGAGAAACCTGAAGCTAGCCAGCAGAAGAGCCAGGGCTTAAAATTCCACATTTAAAAATGAGGGAGCAGAAACTTGTGGAGGTAAAAATAATTGGAGCCAAGCCAAAATAATTATAGTAAGTAACACATTTGTTGTGCTTATTGTATGTCTGGCATTGTTCTAAGCAGTTTAGATATGTCAGTTCATTTCATGCTCATGGTGACCTTTCTGACATATCAGTTCAGTGACAGTCCCACTACACCCAGCTGTCTCTCAGGATGGAAAGGAATCTATGTTACCCATTAAGAAAAGCTACTCCTCTACCATTTATCCAGAGATATGAGACATGTAAAAGTCATTTTTGGATATATTGTTTCTTGAGCCTCACCCATTTTATTTGAAAGCAGTTTCATTGTTGGGGTATCCCATGGGTAAGAGAGTAGCTGAGCCAGGTCCTGTAGTCCCATAGAATCTCAGGGCTACTGAGAATTTAAACCTGTAATCCTGGAATCACTATAAAAACAGGATATTAGAATTAGATTCTATGTCTTCTTACAGTCTCTTAACTGTGGATCTAGAGTTAATATGAACCAGCCATTCTCATTACATCGCTGTCTTAATACTCACATTTCAATTCCTGCATCGGTTTTCATTGTTCCTCAAAACAAAATCACAGCTTTGCTTTTGACAACTTGGTGACGTAGGCCTGCTCTCATTGTCTCCTGAATGCTGCTGTTTGGGTGATGCTATTAGAGTTTCAACAAACATCCCCATGCTTCTCTTTCTTTGTTCCAGAGAGTATTGGTGGGTGCTTCATAACAAAATCAGATGACTTTCCTCAGTGAGTATGACTCACTTTTAACACTTATAAATTGTCAACATGAGAACTGTCCAAATGAACATCATTTTTTAAAAAGCTATAATTAAAGATTTAAACAAGGACCCATGTGATAAATTTCACACTGATTTGATTTGAAGAGAATGTTTGCAGATAAATTAGCTTGATTCTTCTGACAATTGCTGGAACATTTTAACTTAATGTATAGCTGCTAGAAAACTAACATCCAATTTTAGTATTTTAATTATTGCTCATATACCTGATAACCTCTACTCTATTTTTATTGTATCTGTTCTGCTGCTGTATCTTTTATATGTTTATAACTCACCTCAAACCCTTTGCCAGCAGATATGATATAAAGATCAAACAGGGTTTTAGATTTGGGTTTTCTCATCTTCCTGTGTAACTCAGGACAATTGATTCTTGGTATCTTTAGTATGCTTTCTTGAGATCCCCTAAATTGTACAGTGTCTTTATCCTTTCCAAGTACATTGTTTTATGGGAGATCCATCTTCAATGGTGAGTTTCTACCCAAACATCCCAGAAGCTCAGCCACCAATTACCTGTGGATAATTTGTCTTCCTTATGAATTATGCAAGGCCCCATGAGTAAACAGGATAAATCTCAACTGCGCATAGAGGTGGCCAGGGTAAAACTAGTTCTCTACTTTTTTTCTGTCACATCTTTGAGTAGGGATGAATTTCAGGGTTTAAAGTAGGTCCATCTGGAAATTTGGGTCTGTTTCTATCTGAGCTAAAGCTGACAAGACCACTCCGAGGCCTGCAGTGGAGTATAAGGGCCTGGAAGCACATAAAGGGTAAAGGCCCACACCCTCAAGAGTTAGATTGGCAGGGTCTGTGTGTCTGCCAGGACCCTCTCACTGTCTCCTCATACTCCCTTCTTCCAGGAAACACTGATTTTGCTGCTGAAGAGTTTGCCTATGGGCTGTTATTTCAATGTATATGGATTTGGATCTTGCTACGAGACATTCTTTCAGTGAGTTTCTAGAATTGCCATACAGAGTCCAAAAATATACTCTAAAAAAAAGGACTAAATGATTAAAGAGGTTGCTGTAGCATTGACTTTGACATTGAGATTTCATGGGAGATTGTTTACAGTGGACCCAGTACTGGGTAATGTCGAGTAGCTGTGTCACTGGATGTGTTCATTTTTCTGTCGTAATGTGAAGTACACTTAACGTACCATGGACAAGGCACAGAGGAGAGTTAAGCTTATGCGGGCTGACCTAGGGGGCATGGAAATCTTGACACCAGCCAGGAACATTTGCCATCCCGGGCCTTCCATCCCAGGCCACCCTCTACAGATAAAAACTGAAACTGAGCTAACAGAAAGGGACAGAGAAAATGATATCTCTGTTCAAGAATCCAGTCCTGGGCTGCACTGTAGGGTTGATGAAACATGAGTTGTCTATTACATAGTAAAGAGGAAAAGACAAGAGGCGTTGGATAGAATTCCTCTCCTTAGCTTCATGCTGTGGTCATGGATGATAGAAGTTCTTTTGTGGAATGCCAGTTAGTAGGGGGAGATGATGAAAATTCCAAGGGTTCTGAACAAACCACGTGAGAATATGGTGCAAGTGACAGTGGACCATTTGGGATTTCATGCCTGTCTGAAGAGACATTGGTGTTTCTGGAATGAAATAGTTGAGTTTTCAAGGGCAAATTCTAGTATTTTAAAAATGAACTTCATAGAGACTTGATAAATGTCTTCTTTAGCTTTTGGTCTTCATAGATGGAGAAGTTACTGATATATTTTGTGTAATTAAAGAAGTTCAGATCAATAGTCTGAGACACAAGTATGATGAAAATGTGATTTCTGGGTGATTGACCTAAGCAGTACACATGTGATCTAGTGCCACATGATTCCAGTGTTGACATTCTTTTCAGAGGACAGAATGATTCAAGAATCTTAGTTTATCTCTTAATAATTTTTTCTACATCATTTTCACTTCTCTACTAAAAGATAAGAGTGATTTTTCTAAATAATATCAATAACATGATAAGGAATATCATTGCCCCTTTGTCTCTCTAACACGTAATGGAAACAAGTATTGAATAGTAAGACTTTTTTTTTTAGTGTAAACGTTTTTGTCAAAGTAAAACATATAGAAAGCTATACAAATCTTAAGTTCATAGCTGAATGAATTATCAGAGTTATCATACATTGTAATCATCACACATGTCAAGAACTAGAATATTACCAGTAGCTCTCTGTCTCCATCATGTCCCCAAATTAATTACTATCCTTTTTTTCCTCTCCACAGGAAATAGCTTCTGAGTTACACCACCATGGATTATTTGCTTGTTTTTGAATAAAAATAAATGTTATATAGTATGTTTTAATTTCTGTGTATCTCACTTCTTTTCCTCAGGAGTCTGTTGAGATTTATGCATATTTTGCATGGAATCATAGTTAGTTTTCATTGGTATATAGTATTTCTTTCCTTAGAATGATTAACTATAATTCATTGATTGATTCTACTCCTGGTGGACTTTGGTTTAGCTGTTAAAAATAATGCTTTTATGAACATTCTTGTATTCTTGAACATGTACTTTTGCACACTCATGCGTATGCACACATATATGCATGAATACATGTTTATTTTCACATATGTACACACAAATTTCTTTGAGTTGACATTGTGGAATTTATGGGAATGCCAGTTTTCCAAGTTATTGTACTAATTTATTCATACCAGCATTGTATGAAGGTGCCAACTGCCCTATTCTCTATCTAAAATTTGGCATCCTTTTCCTAAATTTTAACTAGTTTTGTGGGTACGTAGTGTTATCTTATTAAGGTTTTAATTTGTATTTTCTTGTTGATTAATGTAGTTATACACCTTTTTATATTTATTGACCACTTGGATGTCCTCTTTTGCAAGTCTCTTTTTTTCTATTAGCATTTTTTTAAAACTGATCTATAGTTCATTTCATGGTCTAGATATAAGCATTTTGTTAATTTGTTCTAGAAATGTATTTTTCTGTTCTGTAGTTTTCCTTTACATTCTCAAAATGGTATTTTTTGATTAATAGTTTTTAGTTTTAATATAGTTTAATATAGTTTTTTTGTCTTTTTCTTTACAGTTAGTGTTTTTTTGTGTGTGTGTGTCCTGTTAAAAAGTTTTTCCCTACCCAACATCATGAAGCTATTTTCCTTTGTTATTTTCTAGATGTTGTATTATTTTTTCTTTTACAGTTAGATCTATAGTTTACCTGGAATTCATTTTTGTGCATTGTGTGAGGCAGGGCTTTGTGTGTGTGTATGACCCTGTACCATTTATTGGAAAGCTTTTTGTTTCCTCACTGATGAGCAGTGTCATTTTTGTCACAGATAAGCATTTACACATGTGGATTGTTTCTGGTTCCTCTCTTTCATCCCATTGGTCTGTGTATCTAGGCATGTGTCAGTACTAAGCTGTATAAATTAATGAGCTTTCTGATAAATCTTACTTTCCAATAGAGTGAGTCCTCAACTTTCTTCTTTTTCAAGATTGTCTTCTCTATTCCTGACACTTTGTGTTTTAGAATTAGCTCGTTAATTTTTACCAAAAAGAAAACTATTCAGATAGTGATTAGAATTGCATTGCTTTTATCGATCAGTTTTGGGAGAATTTAATATTTACTCTATTGAGTATTTTAGTCTATTTGAATGGTATTTCCTTTCATTTATTTAGGCTTTCCTTGATTTTTCTAAATGTATGTTTCCAAAATTTTATTTCAAAAGTTTAAACCTATGGAGAACTTGTAAGACTAGAGTAATAGACACACATACCTTTCACTTAGGTACAACAGTTATTAACATTTTACCACACTTGCTTCACCTGTTATTTTTTGTCTGAAATACTTGAGAGTCAGCCATAAATATCATAACTCTTCATATGCAAACAATTATTCCCTCACCTTCTAAGAACAGAACATCCTGATAATTAACCACAATATTTATTTAATGTTGAGAATATCATCACTATCTAAACACAGGCCATATTTGCCAATTTGTCTAATAATATCATTTGTATATTTTTGTTTGTTAGGTTTTGTTCCAGGAGCAAATCCAAGAACAAGTATTTTATTTCATTATTATGTATCTTTAGTCTTTTCTTCTCTGGAATAATTTCTCAGTATTTCATTACCTTTCACGACACTGACATTTTGAAGAGTACTAGCTAGTTATTTTGTGGAATCTCAATTTATGTTTGCTGAAATTCATGTTTAGTTTAATATTAAAAATTAGGAAAATATATTAAAAGTAACTGGGCCTAGTGATAAGTTTGACCACTTGATTAAAGGTGGTGTCTGACAGATAACATTGAAATTTTGTAAACATCCTGTTCTCAATAAACATTTGCTCAGCAGCTCTAGCATTCACTAGTGATCACCCAAGTGCTGTTACTATCAGTGGTTACAAAATAGTGATTTTAAATTCTGTCCACTTTTCTATATATATTAGTTGTCATCATCCTATAAAGAAGAACTTTGCCCTCCTCCCTCTCTCTTCCATCCTTCCCATCTTTTTGTTGTGTCAATAAATACTTTTAAATTCTTTCACTAGTTTTCAAATTCATTACTCCCACCTCTTTTTTAAAATTAAAAATTATTGGGGTGACATTGATCAACTAAATCCAATAAGTTTCAAGTGTACAATTAAATAGTATGTCGTACATATATTGCATTGTGTGTTCACCACCCACAGTTAGATTTCCTTCTGTCACCTAATATTTGACTCCTTTTACTCCTAACTACCTCTCCCTCCCCTCTGGTAACCACTAATCCACTGTCTATGTTCATGAGTCTCTCTGTCATGTTTGTTTGTTGCTTTTAGATTTATTTCTCAATTATGGGTCACATCATGTGATCTTCAAATTTTCTGACTTATTTCACTTATTTCACTTAGCATGATTATCTCAAGATAATCATGTTGTAAATGGCAGTATTTCATCTTTTTTATAGCTGAGTAATATTCCATAGTAAAGTTCTAGATTTAGCCAGTGGGAGCCCCTCTTATGTCTTTTTCACATGTCTCTTTGGTTTATGAATATTTCCCTTCTTTCTTAAAAAGTGTTTCAGACTGAACCTGTACTTTACTGTACCTGTAAACATCCATTTTTATAAGAAGCCTTGTTTCTTTTAGTGAAAATGAGTAGAAGAGGTCAGTATTTGAGTGTTAAATATAACTTTGCTACTGGCCTGTTAGTTATTCTAGGCATGTTCGGTAGACAGAACAGGCAAATGATTAAGAAAAACTCATTTTTTTACTAATACCCATATTTCCAATGTAACAACGTAACAGTCTTTCTCTTTTTTCTCCTGTCTCTATTTATGTCTTTTTACTTCCATGGTAAGAAACTTGGTTTCCTACAAAATTAGTAAATTTACTCATATTCTTAAACAATACATATAAAATTTCTCTGCAATGTTTTATGATTCTCTGTGGAGAAGTCTTCAAGAATTTTTTTATTATATTTTTTATTAGATGTTTGGTGCTATTTTAAATAATATTTTTAAACATTTTCTTTGCTGGATATTTCTATATGGAAATTGATTACAATAGCTTTTAAAATTTACATTGACCTTGTATTCAGTGACCTTGTCTGATGTAGATATTAATTCTAATAGTTGTATTAGTGGATTCTTTTAGATTTTCTGTGGATAATCATGTCTGCAAATAATGCTAGTTTTTCCTTTTCAAACTTTATATTTTTATTTTCACCCATTCTCTATTGCCCCAGAAAGGACCTATAGTACAGAAAGGGTAACAGCTGATATTCTTATTTTAGACTTATTTTAGAACATGTTTAACATTATATCAAAAGTGTGATTGTTCACTATAGGTCTTTTTGTGGATATCCTATGTCAGATTAAGGAATTTTCCTTGTAGTTCTGTTTTGAGAGCGTTTTTACTTAAAAAAAAGAATGAAGTCTTTTAAGCCACACTTTTTTTGCTCAGGCCTGCTTCCATGTCTGGAAGTGGATTTTTCTTCTAATAAAACTTTTCTTTTCTACTGTAAAAAAAAAACATGAATGGTTGTTAAATTTTATCAAATGCATTTTATATATCTGTTGAGATGAGTGTGTGATTTTATCCTTCATTCTTTTAATATATGAATTACAATAACTGTTGTTAAATGTTAGACCAACCTTGCATTTCTGAAATAAATTAGTTGTGATCTCTTAACCTGCAACCATTTATTCATATGTTTTTTGATTCAGTTGGCTCATAACTGTTTAGAATTTTTAAATCTATTTTCATGGGAAATATTGACATGTATTTTTTTTCTTAAAACATTTCTGTTGGGTTTTGATATCAATTTTATACTAACATCATAAAATGAACTGAGAAGAATTGCCTGTTTTTCTATCATCTGAAAGATTTTCTTTTAGAAGAAAATGTGTTTGCTCTAAATTTCCAGGAGACTTTTCTGTGGGAAGGTTTTGAAATCTCTTTAATTCAACTAGAAATATTTATATTTTTATACATTCTTGATTATTATCAAAGTTTGTATATTTTATCTACATTTTCAAATTTTTTTTTGGCATGACATTGTCTCTGATGTTGACATACAATGTTACTAAGTTTTGTAAAATCAGTCATAGTATTTCCTTTTCATTCCTGATGTTGGTTATTTGTGCCTTCTCTATTTTTTTTTCCCTTGCCCTAAATGTTTGTCAATTTGAATAATCCTTTTAAAACACCAGCACTTGAGTTTATAGATCCTTTCTATTGTATAATTGTTTTCTGTATTAATAATGTTTGCTCTTTGTTATTTTCTTTCCTTTAAATTTTTTTTTTCAGTTTATTGGCTGTTTTTTAATTCCAATATCTGGAGATGGAGGCTCAGGTAGTTGATTTTTAGATTTTTTATTTTCTAATATATATTTAGAACTACAAATTTAAATATAACTATAGTTGAATTCTAAATTCATATATCATTTTCCAATTTTCATTGGCATCCATTTGAGAATATTTTCTAATTATCATTACAATTTTTTTAAGCTGTGTTATTCAGAGGTATAATGTATAGTTTCCCAATGTTAGGGTGTTTTCTATTTCTTTGTTAGTTGTCCGATATTTTATACGAAAAGTCATGGAAATTATTTGAGCCTCTAGATAACATCTTGCCTCTGAAAGGATTTACTCTTTGTATCTGACAGATTGCCACACTAGAAGCAGATGTTAGTCCAGTTAGAATCTAATGAGCTTCAGTCATTTGATGGCTGGTTTGTTTCAGATTCACCTTACATCTAGGGTGTAGATCTATCTATAGGCCTGTATTAAAAAACACGAGTGTCTGCCAGGGCACCATCTCTTTGGAAAGCTCAAATCTGAAACTGCTTAGCTTTTTAACCTTTCAGTCATTCATTTTGTACTTGGCACTTGCTTCAAGGGGTGAAGGGATAGCAGATGCCAGGCTCATCTCTCTTGAGCTTCCTTCTTCTCCCAGCTCTTGGCCCAGAAATTATTATTATCTTGGTAGTCTTTTGATGATTTCAAAGATTATTAAAAATGTTCTCTCTTCTGGTTTTCTACTGGCTTGGAACAAATTAGTCCATAATTGTTGTGAGCAGAACTCTTCTAGGGTATTTATACTTTAAAGCAGAAGTCATATATTTAAATTCTAGTTTTCCTGCCTTGTCAGCTCTTTGGAAAAATCAGCTAAACTCCATAAGCTCAGTATCCTCACTTGAAAATGGAGATTGTAATTGTATTTACCTTATAGATTTTCCATGAAGTTTGAAAGAGTATGCCTAAAGAAAGCATTAGGAACTGTGCTTGACACAAAGTAAGTGCTATATAAAATTTTTGCCATTATTGTAATTATTATCCTTATTGTTATCCATTGAAGCACTTAAGTTATAGACATATAGTTAGCCATCAGAAAACATTGTTTAGCTTTAGTTTTATATATATAAAAAAAACCCTTAAGCATATACATCAAAGCCCTTTATAAGCCATAAAAAACGTAGGCTGCAATTCAAAAATCATGTTAGAAATTTAAAGGTGATAATATCAAGATGCTGACAGGTTGTGGTCTCTGGCAGGCATAATCATAGTTAGGGCACCATAGCTACAAGTCTGATTTTAGCCCTACAAGTTTAGAGCATTAATTCTGATGCTGATATCGCTAGATTTGGGGATGATGACTCACACAAACCCAAGCCCACATGGGATGATTGACAGCAGCTTTTACAGGTTTTATTCATCACAGAAGAAAAGGGACTCATTCTAAAGGAAGCTGCAAGAGGGGACCTGGATCCCACTGGGCAACCCACCACTGACTCTGCACGGGTACAACATGTATTTCCTAGCACCCGACCCGACTGGGACCCCAACACAGATCAAGATAAGGAAGCTCTCCAAAGGTATCGCCAGCTGTTACTCCAGGGCCTCCGGGCTGCGGCTCGCTGACCAATTAATTTGTCTAAAGTAAGTGAGGTTCAGGCTAGGGACAAGTCTCAGTCAGTATTTCTAGAAAGGCTGCTGGAGTCTTAAAGGTTGTATTCTCCTATTGACCTGGAGGATCCCAATAATCCGCAAGCCATTAATCTAGCTTTTGTCAGTCAGTCGGCCCCAAATGTCAGAAAGAAACTACAGAAACTAGAAGGGTTTGAGGGAGAGAACTTATCCAAGCTTCTGAAGATTGTTCAAAGGGTGTTCAACAACAGGGATGATGTCCAGAAGGTTATGTTCTTGGGACAAGATAAGCCACGGGGCCCGCTCGGTAAGGGTTGGGGCAGAGGGCCAAGCCACGCCCCGAGGAAAAGGTGGACTGAGGTCGGACTAACCTAGAGATAGACCAATGTGCATACTGTAAGAAGAAGGGACATTGGAAAAGCAAGTGCCCTGAAAAGGGCCAGGGCCAGCACTCAGAAAAAGGCCCCACTTATTATGTTAGAGGATGCCAAATGAGGAGGTCAGGGCTCCTACCTCATGAGCCCCTGGGAGCCCAGGGTAACAAGTTGGAGGAAAATCTGCAGACTTTTTAGTGGACACAGGAACAACTTATTTGGTATTACGGGAAGCCCATAGCCTCCCTTTCAAGGGAAAGGACTCTGATACAGAGAGCCACTGGGCATGGAAAATCTTACCCTTGGACCCAGGCCCGGATTACAGACCTAGGAAAAGGAACTATTACTCACTCATTCCTCGTCATGCCTGAATGCCCATACCCTTTGCTTGGGAGGAATTTATTACAGAAACTCCAGGCCACAATATCATTCAAGGGAGACCATACTGAATTGACTTTGGTAACTTCCAACCCATCCACAATCACGTTAACTTGCCACCTCTCAGAGGAATACCTCCTACTTGAAGAGCTGATCTCTTTACCTCTTCTGGGTACTAGTCTGTTAAAAGAACTACAACAGAAAGTGCCTGAGTATCGGCAGAGACTAACCCACCTAGTTTGGCAACGCATCAGCCTCCAATCATAGTGACTTTACTAAGTACTGCAGAACCCATTACGGTTCAGCAGTTCCGTCTTAGTCAGGAAGCAAGAGCTGGCATTGCTGTGCATATCAGGGGGCTCCTGGATAAAGGAATCCTAGTACCCTGCCACTCCCCCTGGAACACTCCCTTGCTGCCAGTTCAGAAGCCGGGTACCCAGGATTATCGGCCAGTGCAAGATCTCAAAGAAGCAAACAAGCAGGTGGAGACCGTACACCCCACAGACCCTAACCCTTATACTCTCCTGAGCCAGCTGCCACCTAGCCAGCAAGTATATACAGTATTGGACCTGAAAGATGCCTTTTTCACTTTGCCCCTGGCCAAGGGAAGCCAACCATTGTTTGCTTTTGAATGGGAAGATCCAGATAAACGGTACTCAAGACAGTTTACCTGGACCTGACTACCCCATGGGTTTAAGAACTCCCCCACGTTGTTTGATGAAGGCCTAAGCTGGGACCTCATTGACTTTTGCCAGAGTCACCCTGACAGTGTCCTGTTACAATATGTTGATGATCTTCTTCTAGCCTCTACTACGGAAGGGTGCAGGCAGGCCACTGAGGACCTGCTAATAGACTTGGAGACTAAGGGCTACCGGGTATCTGCTAAGAAGGCCCAACTCTGCACTCCCCAAGCCATCTATTTAGGATACAAACTGCAGGATGGCCACCAGGCCCTGTCAACCATGAAGTCAATTAAAGTGAAATTTTGAGCCTTTATTAGCTGGCCAGTGACTGACCCTTCACCATGCAGAGTTAGAGAATCAGCCCCGAGCCTCTGCAAGAAGCAGTTTATATAGCCTCAAACCATATCCTGGTTGTCCTATTTTGCTCCCCGCAAGTAACCATGTTTACAGAAGCAGAAGTTGGCAGTTAGAATCTGTTTAGGACAACACACCTGACATCTGTTGTAAGGGGAGCTTCCAATCTTGCATAAACATGATCTTGTGGGTGGGTCACATGTACCACATTCTGATACTTAGTTTCTAAGTATTGAAGTACTGTTTTCCTTAAAGCTAGGGAGTAGGATGGGAGCTCTCTTAGCTCAGTGACCTATAAACTGGAAATGTTCAGGATCCCCTTCCTCAGAGTAGAAATATACTTGGGGAACAACATGGACTAATATACAAAAAAGTCCAGTACCCTGACATCAGTAGATTTGCTGGGGTAGTGGAGAGACTGAGGAATGTTGGAGGCTTGGGCTTGGGTGGGGGAAGGCCCACTGGGTTTAATACAATGTTGGGGCCAATCGGCTTGGCTATCTGTCGCTGGCTGATCTACCATTATATGGTGATGAGTACACCTGGGTCAACCCACGTTACATACAAGCGAAATCCCCATGTTTTTCCTGTAGGCCAAGTTTGGGCATTTTATTGTTTTACAGTAAGGGTTATAGGGTTACATATCTCAGAGGTGGTATAACTAGATTGAGAGAGGCAGCTGAGGGGGATATAATGGTCTCGACCCCCCAACTCAGGTACCCAAGGTGCAATGGTTTCACAGCCCCAAGGTGCACAATAAAATTGTCCTGACTCAAAGCACGAAGGGCTACTTTCCTTAGGGCAAATATAGAGCTGGGTGCCTTGGAGCCCTTGCTCTAGTTGAGTGCTCCCACACCTGAAGGGGGGTACTCCCAAGAGCGCCACGGCCTCTATAGCCGTACCCTTGGTGAGGGAAGTTAAATTTTAGGCCTAAGATTTCACACGAGTAAATGTTAAAAGTAAGTTGCCTTGTGGCATTTAGAATGGAAATAGGAATGCCAGTTTCTGTCCTGGTGACCTCCCAATTATATAACACAGCTTGGTGGGGATTACTAGGGTTACAGACAGAAGAGTAAGACAAAACCAATATGATCAGGAAGGCCCAGATGGGACCTTTGAGAGTTTTATCTTTAATGGGTCCTCTATCTGGCACATGGTCCATTGTTCTGACGCTTGAGGGGGTTGGGCTCTCTTAACTCTGGTGTGATGAAACCAGTGACGGTGCCTGGGTACCTTGACAATGGTGGGATTTGCAAAGATGATTGGGAAGGGTCCATTCCAGTGAGGCTCAAGTGAGGCAGGCTGCACTTTCTTAATCCATACCTTGCTACCTAGAGAGTGGCGGTATGTTTGGGTAGGAGGCTGGGCTTGAATTCTGGTCACGAAGACTAGTTGGTGGGTCTCCTGTCATACTAGATGAAGGGACTGACTGTAAGGACTTAAGAAGGGAGAAGTTACGGATGTCTGCAAGTTTATCTTCCCCTAATTTGGGAAGGAGTGGAGGGGGTCTTCTGAACGTGATTTCATAGGGTGTGATGCCTTTACAATAGGGAGTGCACCATGCTCTTAACAGAGAGAAGGGGAGGAGGAGGCTTACCCAGTTTTCACCAGTTTCTAGTTTAAACTTGGTTAACGTTTCCTTCAGGGTCCTATTCATCCTTTCTACCTGTCCTGAATTCTGAGGTCTGTAGATGCAGTGCTATTTCCAATTAATACCTAGAACCTTAGCTATAGTTTGGCTGGTTTGGGCAATGAATGTTGGGCTGTTGTTGGACTCCAGTGTGATGGGCAGGCTGAATTGGGGTAGTATCTCTGAAACTAACTTTTTTACTACAACCTGAGCTGTCTCCTGTTTTGTGGGGAAGGCTTCAGTCCATCCTGAATAGGTGTCTATGAATATAAGCAGATACTTGAATCTGTAGGTTCCTGGAGTAACCTCAATAAAGTCTAATTCCCAGAGTTCTCCTGGAGCTTGTCCATGAAGTCTGGTACCTTGCTGAAGTTGCTTTGGTGGTCCTTGATTAACTCATGCACAGATGTGACATCGAGAAAGCAATTTGCTTGGCTGCCTGGTAATTTGGAGATATAAAAGTCCTTCCTCAGGAGTTCTACTAATTTTGTTCCCCCTAGATGAGTACCTTGGTGCAGCTGCAAAATGAGGTCTCGGCCTAAGACTTCTGGGAAGAAGACATGGCCATCTGGGAGTTCTATCCACCCAGAGGAGTTTTGTTTCCCCCCGAGATGGTTATACAGTTAGGTTTCTCCTGAGTGTACATGGGGGCGTTATCTAATACTCTTGGTGGCATAACTGGTAAAACATCAATAGGCCCCACTGGTTTTCGGGCTGCTTCCCTAGCCATAAGGTCTGTAAACATAATGCCTCTGGCTATTTCGAATCTGAGTTCTGGTGGCTGGGGCAATGGATGATCGCCACCTTCCTGGGAAGCCAAATGACTTCTAGGAGGGCTAGAATTTCCTCCTTGTTCTTAATTTCTTTTCCCTCAAAAGTCAAAAGGCCTCATTCCTTGTAGAGGGCCCCATGCACATGAGCTGTGGCAAAGGCATACCTGCTATCAGTATATATGTTTACAGTCTTTTCCTTTCCCCACTGCAGGGCTTGAATTACTGCTATTAGTTCAGCTCATGGTGCTGAGGTTCCATGGCTCAGAGCCTGTGCCTGAATGAGTCTCATTGGTCACTACAGCCTCCCCAGCATACCTGATTCCTTCTGTGACAAAGCTGCTTCCATCTTTAAAAAGAGTGGCGTCTGGATTCAGTCAGAGGTCATCTGTCAGGTCTAGTCAGGTTCAAGTGATGCTTTCTAGGATCTTGAAATAGTTGTGTGTAGGCTGCTTGGGGTCATCATCTGGCAGCAGAGGGTGGCCAGGTTGAGAGCAGCAGTTTTCAGAAACTGAATGTGGGGCTTATTGTTGTAAGTAGGACTTTAGTCATGTTCTTAGTCTGGGTGATATTACCTTCATCCCGGTTGTTGAAGATGCACTGGGCTATCTCAACTAGCTGAGTCAAATTCTTGTCCTTAAACCTTCCTAACCTTTGTTACTTCGTTTTCCTAATATCTGGGGCTGACTGACTGACAAAAGCAATGTTTTATTTTTAGAGTCATTCTAGAAATGCCACTGGCAATTCCTCCTTGGCCTGAATGACTTTGCTTACCTTAGAAAGGTTAGTAGGTTTTCTGGCGGCAGACCAGAGGCCCTGGAGCAGAAGCTGGTGATACCAATCGAGAGCCTCCTTACCTTGTTTGGTGTTGGGGTCCCAAGGTGGATGGGTATATTGGGAGGACATGTTGGACACAGGTGGGATTAGTGGTGGGCTGCCCATTTGGGTCATGCACAATCTTGGCAGCCTCTCAGAGAATCTATTCTCATTCCTCCAAGGCAAAAAGGACCTGGAGAAGCTGCTGACAGTCATCCCAGGTAGGCTGATTGGTAAAGAAAATATCTCCTCTGAAGGAGAGATTAGTCTCTTGTAGTTTCTCTGAGAAGGAGGGGTTTTGATACTTCCAGTTATATAGGTCACTGGTGGAGAAAGGGACATAGATCATAAAAGGCCATTGAGGTTCAGCCCCTGGAGCGGGTGCTAACTACCAGAGCGGGAGGATAGCTGAGGCTGAGGGGGATGTGGAAGAATCGGATTGGGGTTTGGAGCCAGTTGGTAAATAGTCCCTCCCCAAGTATGTGGGGGACTTTGAAGGGGTTCGGCTTCCTTATTATGGGGAGACAGAAAGGTGGCAGGTTAAAAACGAATAGGTCCTCTGGAGGGGCCTGTAAAACAAGGTAAAGGCACTTAGACTTCTGCCCAGGGGATTTCTTCTTTTGTGTCAGAAGAACAGACTTGGATGGTTCCTTTTATCTCTGGTCACAACGGCACTCCTTTAAGTACTTGGGCTTATCATTGAGGTTATCAACCCACACATTGATGTATGGAGCCTGATCAGGGTGTCCAGGGTTGCTGTAGATGACCCACGTGATCTGAAAAGCCACCTGAAGGTCAAGGTCTTCAGAACCCACATTATTGTTCCTCTTTTTACTAAAGGAAGTGGTCCAAAAATTAGAAACATTTTACTAAATTAGGATAGGTGAAGTATTAATAGAGATGACCTAGTTACTTTAAATATGTTCAAGCCTGCTGATGAGGACAAATTAACTTCCAGAATTTCAATGAAGCTTACTAAATCTTCTAATTGAGATATTATCTAATAAAGACAAGTGCCAGAAACTTGAAAATTAAGTGTCATTCTGAATTTACAAAATGTGAAAAGTGATTAAATAAACTGCAGATATCCTATAATAACTACACCATCTGATACAGTATTTACTAGTCACATACAGCTATTGAGATCTTGATATATGGCTAATGAAAATGAGGAACTAAATTTTAATTAAATTGAGGTGTGCTATGATTATGAAATACATACCGATTTCAAATGCTTTAATATAAAAAGAATGTAAAATATTTTATCAATACTTTTTATGTGGATTTCATGTTAAAATGATACTTTAAATATATTAGGTTAAGTAAAATATATTAGGTTAATAAAATAATTGAACTTTATTTTTACAATTTTACATGTGGCTAGCAGGACATTTAAAATTATATGTGTATATAGCACTGTATTTCTGCTGAAAATATACTGTTCTACAGCAGATAATTAATAAGCTTTAATACACAATTTATTAACTTAATAAATATAATTAATTATAAACAAGTAAAAGAAAATCTAAAGATCATGAAATTCTAGCTTGGTTTTACTGAGAATAAGATATGTCAGACTAACATTTCCTTCTTTGACATGGTGACTGGGCCAATAAATCAAGAGAATCAACAGCCCTGGTGTGAATGAATTTTAGTAAGAAATTTAAATTTTTCTTAGTGATGAGTATATGGACGGAGTATAAACTAGCTGAAAACCCACAGCACTGAATAATGAATTTATTCAAACTCAAAACAGATTTCTGGACTCACCAGACTCTGAATTCTCTGGAAGCCCATCTTCTAAATGAATATTTAAATGAAGATGTAGACCAGTGTTTTCTTATTGTAGTAACAAAACTGGGAGATAAAGTATTAGATAAGAAAATCAGGGTCTCAAAACACATTGAACAGTGACTTGAAATTTCTATGAAAAAATTAGGAATGAAAATACCATTTTCCATATAGTAGATAAAGGAGAGCCTCTTCAATAAATGGTGCTGGAAAAATTGGAAGACTACTTGCAAAAGAATGAAACTAGACTGTTGTTTATTATCACACACCAAAATTAACTCAAAATGGATTAAGGACCTGAATATAAGGCTGGAAACAATAAAATGCATAGGAAAAAAAAAAGGAACTCATACAAATCAATAACAACAACAACAACAAAAAACATACAATCTAATTACAAAATGGACAGAGGTCCTACACAGACACTTCTCCCAAGAAGACAGACAAATGGCCAACAAACGTACAAAAGGATGCTCAACATCGCTAGCTATTATGGAAATGCAAATCAAAACGACAATCAGGTACCATCTCACACCTGTTAGAATGGCTGTTATCAACAGGAAAAGTAATAAAAAGTGTTGGAGAGGATGTGAAGACAAAGGAAGCCTCATAAGCTGCTGGTGGGACTGCAAATTGGTACAGCCACTGTGGAAAACAATATGGAGGTTCATTACAAATCTAAGAATTGATCAACCTTATGATCCAGCAATCCCTGTACTGGGTATTTAACCCAAAGACTTGAAAACACATATCTGAAAAGATATTTGCACACCAATGTTCATAGCAACATTATTCATGATGACTGGGACATCCTACAATAGATGTATCCTACAATAGATGATTAGATAAAGAAGCTGTGGTACATATATACAATGGAATAGTACTCAGCCATAAGGAGAAATGAAATACTGCCATTTGCAACAACATGGATGGACCTTGAGATAATCATGCTAAGCGAAATAAGCCAGAAAGAAAAAGTTGAAAACTGCATGATATCAATTACATGTGGGATATAAACCTAAAAACAACAAGCAAACAGGACAAATGAACAGAAACTCATGGACAGGGACAATAGACTAGTAGTTACCAGAGGGTTGTGGTGGAGGGGGAGGAAGGTGGGGTAAAGGGAGTCAGATATGTGGAGACAGAAATAAATCTAACTATGGTGGTGGACACACAATGCAATATATATTTGTGCAAAAGAGCTGGGCAGTAAGTTTTAGGTGTACACTTACTGCATTTCACTAAACAATGTCACCATAATAAAAAATTAAGTAAATAAACAAGTATAAGGCAAGTTTCTTACAAGTATACTATAGCAAAATAGCTCTGAACTTCCTGAAACTCATTTTCTATGAAACAGGACTGAGCTAAACAAGTTCTCCCTCTCCCTCCCTCTCCCTCTCCCTCCCTCCCTCCCTCCCTCCCTCCCTCCCTCCCTCTCTCTCTCTCTCTCTCTCTCTCTCTCTCTCTCTCTCTCACTATGAAGAGGGAATTTCAGGATTTTCATTAAAAGCTAACCAGCTGTTTTGTTCTACTTCTGTAAAGGTACTTGCTGCATGCAAGCGCTCATTGCAGAGATCTTTTTGATTGCACCTTGTCCTACTTGCCTTTTGCTCAACAAATGTAACACTTTGAACCATTTGTAACCCTAGCAGCTTATGCTTTCTGTAACAATTTGTATCTGTAGGCAACCCTTGACAACTCCCAGCCTTACCAATGTTACTACTGGTAGTCTCCATAGCAACCCCCCACCCCCCATTTGTAAAAGTTTGAGTTCAAACTGACCAATTAGCTTGTATAAAAAATCTGGTATATAAGCAATATTTCAACTGAGCCCATTGCCCAGATCTTCAGAGCACTAGCTCCTCTAGGACTGTGCATAATAAACCTGAGTTCTTTCTCTCTGAGTTACTGCTTGGTGTTTCATTGGACTGGTTTGGGATTTTTCCACAACAATTATAGTTTAAGGCCATAATCTTGTCAGGGAATACAAAATAAATACAGTAGTGACCTAAGGGTATATATAACACTCAGACCTCTGAAATGAATCTATTAATAATTTCCCTCTCATTCAGGGAACCTGTTTTCCATATGGAGTCATTTTGAGAAGCAATGATATAATTGAAAGAGAGCTGAACTTGAGAAAACCTGGGCTCTTCTACTGTTTAACTTTAGGAAAGTCACAATTGCTCTGAGTTCCAGTTTTCTTACTTGCGAAACAAGGTTAATAAGAACTACCTTACATAGTTCTTGAATTAATTATACTAACATAAAAAGTACATTGGACAACTTGTGCAACCACAAATGTAAGGTAATCTTAGTTATGAAAGAGTATTTAAAAGTCGAAATCAGTTATAATCTTGTTTTTCTTTGAGACTCAAAAGGAGGAGTCATATTGTCTGAGATCTGAGATACAACTCTACCTGTAACTAACTCGATTCAGTTAATTTGTTTAAATCATTAAGACTAAATACTCTGCTAAAAATGAGGGAAATACTACTACCTACCTGATAGATTTCTAGAGAGAATCAAAAGGGACAACATAGAGCACTCAACACAGTTCTGGTTTTTAGCAAATGCACAGTAATGTTAGCTATCATTAAAGCTGTGGTCTGTTCACTAAGACATCCCAGCAGGCCACTCCCATCTTGTGGAGCCCTGCCTGAGTAGCATCTTGACTTCCTCTGTGACATGTGTTTCTCCTCTTTTAAAAATGTTTTTACAACAACGAGATTATAATCATTACTTCTGTAATCACTAAAGTCATATTCATGATTTCTTTTGCATAGGATTTAGTTGAATCATCATCTTTGAAGTTTCACCTTTATTGTGTTAAGTCAGCATCACAGAAAAGTTCTACAGTACCAATCAAATAATTTCAGAATTAGTAAGAACTTTAAATCACATTATTCATTCGAATTATACATCTAATAATTAAGCACTTCCTATCTACATTGAAATAAATCTGTCTACCACATCTGCCTGTGATTCCTGAGTCACCACGTGGAACATCACTTATCACATCTCTCCACTAGCCCTGCAAAAACTGAAGACCATATTATATCTCTGCTTAAAGAGTGTGAAACCCAAATCTCTAGAATTCATAAGATAGTGCTTAAAAGCATTAACTTAGGAGTTAGAGTCTTAGCTCAGTCACTTTTTAGTTGGGTAATCTTCAAGTTATTTAATCTATTTTTCAGTTTCTTTGTCAAATAATGCCACCTATTTTATAAAGTTACCTTCAGAGATTAAATAATTGTTCATCAATTTAAATATTTATCATAATACTTAGCACATAAGTGCTTACACAGAATTATTAACTGAATAATAGCTATTTAGTCAATATTTTTTCTTTTGAGATGGATTACGGGCCTCCTAGTCTATGAATGTGCCTAGTGTGTGACTAATTTCTTTAAGGATAATGATTTGAAAGGCACATAATAATAGTTGACACTTAATGAATAATTATTAGCTGATTAAATTTATGTTTGAATACTAATGTATATTAGAGATAACTACATAGTCTTAGGGATATATAGGTATTTTCAAAAGCAATGAAAAATCTATCGCAAGCAAAGCCTTGAAAGATGTAAAAAAAAAAAAAGAGTGGTGTTGCAGTTCAAATCAGGCTTGTTCTACCATGCAAACAGTTTTGGAGGAAAGTATTTCCTACTTTATAGCATTCCTTCCTGATGATCTCATTACTACTGTTTCATGGCTGCATAATAAATTAGATTGACAAACTAATTGCTCCCTCATAGCCATCAGTGAGTCCAAAGTAGGGCTTAAGGGAGCTTCCAAGGGAGCAATCCAAGAAAAGTGAGTGTGTACAAGTCTTGATGATACAAGACTCAATTCTTTATAAATAGGAGAACTGAAACTCCTTTGGCTGGAGCACTCTGTGTTCAACTGAGAAATAGTACTAGCTCTGTAAATTTGGTCTTACTAAAATACTTTGGAAAACCTGAACTGTATTCTCAGATGGACTGTGAGTGTTTAAACTGCTGCTCATGTATCACTGTTAACCTCTGTTTCTCATACACCAATGAGTCCACACACAGGGACCTTCCCGGTTCTTGCAGACATTTTTTCCCCCCTGAAATGGACTTAAAAAAATCAAATAGAATTATATAATTATACATTATCATGATATCTGATCATAGGCAAGGACCAGAGACCTCTGACAACCTTTGCTGACCAGGAAAAGATGATCCAGAGCTCAGAAATTTGCATGGCTCAAAGATATATTCAGGTGTGGCTAGAGTTAGTAACAAGCAGCAGGTTGTCAGCAGCATTTCTCCCCCAGAATATCACTGTTTCTTTGCCATCTTCACTTTTGCTCAGGTCTAGGGTGGCATGTGAGTTACTCATTTTGGCTTGGTCATTCTTTTAACACATGTTTTTAAGTGGCGCTTGCCACAGTTTATGATTGGAGTCTCCAAATGAATGTGGCTCGATAACTTAAAAGCTCCTATATTGGAGTTGATGTTAAGGTATGGTGTCAAAGGTGTGGGATCAGCCTGTTTGATTTTTAAAACTAAATTAGATACTCACAAGTGTGCTCTGAAGTCAAGACAGGAAATGACTGGGAAGAAGTAAGACAAAAACACTTTTCTTGTTGAGTATATGACGGTGCGAACCCATCCAGAATGGTGTCATTGCCTAGCAGTGGAACAGGCTGTCTTAAAAAGCAGAGGCAAACAGAAAGCAGCTTCCTCATGACTGAGGGCATAGGCAATGGCATGAAACAGATTTTAGTCTTAGCTCTGTCACATACTAGCTCTGTAAATCTGGGCAACTTGCTTAATATTTCTAAGCTTCAGTTTTCTGCTCTGTAGTTGGAAATCACAGTGATAGTTTCTTTCTATAGGGTTATTTTTAAAAAGTGAATCATATTTTTAAAGAGTTAAGTGCAGTCCTTGGAAGATAGTTAAGATTCATTAAATGACATGTTTATATTTATGAACCTACTTTTATGATAGTTAATTATCATTACGTGAGTTATGAAAGATATTCATCTTTCTGCTCTATGGGTCACTGTGTTTCTTTCTTCATCAAAGTAGCATGAATTTGATGCTTTCCTTTCTGCTATTTCTTTTGCTTAATGTTTCAGAGTTGCCTCAAGTCCATTTAGAAAATGTTAAAAGGACCAGAATAACCAGAGCATCATCTCCTGTTGGAGCTGGGGATATTAGACCTCCCAAATCTGGAAAAAAAAGTAATCTGAAGTAATCTAAGTCTACTCAATAATATTGTTAAATACAACATATTTGCAAATAATAGCAGCATTGAAGGAAGGCACTTAAAGAGTAAGTTTAAGATACATAAAAGAAAGGAACACTTTTCATTATGACTTATATTTTTGCTTGATATTTTTAAAGACATTTTATGAACTTTACTATGGCACCAGGGTATTTTTGTTTTTGATCTTGTTCCATAATTATAATGTTCATTTTGTAGATAATGAGAGTGTATCTATGAAAAATGTATAAATTATTTTAACTTGTATAGAGAATAAATGGCAAAACCAGGATTTAACTTGTGTTCTGATTTCTAATGCTCTTTCTTTTCCCGATATTTTTCAGAGGGTAGTAAAAAGTGGGAATTCACTACTCAACGATATTGTGAGAGTTCAAAATAGAAATGTGCCTAGAGAAAGTAAATCCATAAATTAAACAACTGTAAAACATCTCTTAACATGATAATATTTTGAATATATTTTTAAACTTCTGGTCTTGTAATAGAGGACAACCATCTGCCTCCACAAATCATTCTTTCCAAGAGTTTAATAGACTGTGGCTCTGAAATAAGCATTTCTTATCACCTGATATTTTTATATAGATTGTGCCACTCATAAGAAGGCTGGTTGTTGCTTGTTAAAAACGGCCAAAGCACTCATCAGCAAAAAGCTTGATAATTTGATATTGGTGTTCAGACTTCGGTGTCTTGGGTCCCTTTTCAAGGTCTGACTCTCTCACAACTATGAGGAATGACTCAGTGGTGTCAGAGTTTATCCTCCTGGGTATTCCAAATACAGAGGATCTGAAGACCATGCTCTTAGTCCTGTTTTTGTCCTTCTACATCTTCACCTTTACAGGAAACCTGCTCACCCTACTGGCAATTGTCTCCTCCACTCGAATTCATACTCCCATGTACTTCTTCCTGTGTAAACTGTCTGTGTGTGACATACTTTTTCCCTCTGTGAGTTCTCCCAAGATGCTCTTCTATCTCTGAGGGAATAGCTGAGTCATCTCATATGCATGCTGTGCATCCCAGCGCTTTTTCTGCGATTTCCTGAACTGTACTGAGTGTTTCCTGTACACAGTGATGGCCTACAGCTGCTTTGTTGCCACATGCTACTCTCTATGCTACACAATAATCATGAGCCACAGAATGTATGCCATTCTAGCCCTGGGAGCCTCACTTTTTGGCTGTATTCGGGCCACCTTTCTAACTACTCTCACCTTCCAGTTTCCCTACTGTGGCCCCAGGGAAGTGGAATATTTCTTCCAGAGATGCTGAAGCTGGCTTGTGCAGATACATCTGTCCTGCAGATGTTGGGTTCATAAGTGTGAGCCTCAACTGCTTCCTTCTCATATTCACCTTTTACAGTTGCATTGTCTACTCTATCCTGCAGATTCTTTCTGCAGAAGGCCGACTGCTGGAGCCCGCCGGCAAAGATCGAACAGTCCTGAGAGGGGGAGTGAGGATTAAGGAAAAAAGAAGAGAAAGAGTCGGGAGGACTGACAGTCAATACTGCAGTCCTGAGTTTATTCTGCACACCATATTTATACCTCATGACTAGGAGGGGATCCCACCAAGGGAATCTGAAAATCCCTAATCCAAAGATCCCAAGTATACACAAACAATTACTGACATTTACATAAGAAACCTGTTGCTAATCTTGTCTTCCTCCTTAAAACAATCAGCTCACTCCCTGAAGCTACAAAGGTGCTTTTCAGATGATAAGATTAACAAAGTATTTGCCAGCTATGCAGACATCCTGTTGAGTAAATAATCCCTTATATGCCCCAAGGGCAGCCATCAGGCAAAGGGCTCCCAACAGCCCAACAGCTGACATTGTGCCTTCTCCACCTGCAGTGCCCACCTCACTGCTATTTTACTTTTCTACATGCCAGTTGTCCTCATCTACCTAAGGCGCACCCCAAGTCCCTGGCTGGGTGCCACCATTCAGGTCCTGAATAACCTGACCACCACCATGCTGAACCCCTTGATCTACAGCCTCAGGAATAAGGACGTAAATCATCGCTGAGGAAAGTCTTACATCACCTGGGCTTCCTTCCTGAAGAGTTGTAGAGAGAAGAGCAATTAACACTTCAACAGTACTTCATAGCTTGAAAGATATTTTGATATGGTTTACACACACACACACACACACACACACACACAATATATATATATATATATATTTTTTTTTTTTTTTAATTTGAGAGTACAGGTAATACTATGATTATCTTCATTTTACAATGCAAGGCCTAAAATTCAAAGCGTTAGAGTGACTTGATGAAGAATACTTGGGAGTGATAACAGAATGAAGAATCTGCAGCTGGATTTCTGACCCTGGAAACTGTGCTTTCTTAAAGATATCATACTGCTGATGAGGTGTTTGCCCAGGAGGCAGAACAACCTGGACCTTCTGCTTCATCATCTTTATTTTCTTCATCCTCTTACATCTCCTCTTCTTCTCTCTTCACCCTAACACTTGGCCAGATTGATTGTCTCCTCGAATACCTAAATTGGATACACCCTAATTTTATTGGTATAGATGCTGGAAAAAAATGAGAAAGGTTCATCCCTATGGCTTTAAGTAGTACCCTTAAAGAATATAAAAAAAGGTTATGTAAAGAGAAGGACTTCTGTCTGGGACCTGAGGCAGGTCTTTTGTGAGTGGAGCAGAGGTATTGGTGTACAGAATCTTCTAAAAACCCTATCTTTTGGGCTTTGACCTGGAAGTAGACCCTGACTGTAGACATGTGACATGTAAATGATAATGTGGAAAAGGCAGATGGGAGAATCCACGGAGGGGTGACTGTACTCCGATACCATATTGGAAAACCTGGACTTGGCTTTATATTGCTCTGTACAACCAGAGGACAATTATGGGTCCAAGCTGCCATTGTTTTGTGTCTTTGGCTTCTCCATTTAATGAAAAGGGTTTGAATTTTTCCAGCATTCCTTCATTTTTTCTTCTTTTATTTTCTTGTTTCTTTTTCTTTATGGCTAAAGTATGCTAAGAATGAAAACAATGAGCTATGTCAATACAGTGAGCTATTGTTTTCATGACTGAATTCTTGAGAATCTTATCATGCTTGGAGTATATAGTTGCTATAAAGTTTATTCTAACAGTAAAGTAGAGAGGGAAACACACTGGGAAGAGGATGATGGAAATAGAGAGGACAGAGGCATAAACCTTTTTTTTTTTCCTCCTGTCTATATTTCTCAGAATCAGAGAGCAGCCAAGGAACCTGCCAGACCAAATCAGCTCTGCTGTGTCTTTGCTTCCAGCCACTGTGGTGAGCCAGCACATGCTCCTGCAGTAGAAACAAACTCTTGTCTAGTCACTTTCCTTAAGTGCCCCCAAACACTCTCAGTACAGATTCCCTTATTCTTGTTGTGCGGCGTTTCGAGACCCCCACGAAGGACAGAGACCTGCAGATAAGATGTTAACAGGAAGCGCTTTATTCACGGATAAGATGTTACAGCATGCTCGTTATTTACGGATTCGAACCCGGGCCCCCACCAAGGGCGAGAGCCCCGAGACTCCCTCTCCCCTGAGTTTTATACCCTCTCGGGGGGTGGTTACGTGACCTTTTCCCTGATCGATGGGACTCAGGTGCGTCATTGCAGTTACATGAATAAGCCAAGCGGAACGTGGGTGAGCTATTTTCCCCATTAACATTTTTCTTTAATTGCTGTTACTGGCACTGTTGGGCAACTTCTTCTATTGTCCCTTGCGGGCTGCTGGCTAGGCCAGGGGCTAGGCCAGGTGTTAGCTGCAGGGTTAAATGGAAAATTCCTATAGGGGGATTATCTTAAAGGGCCAGGGACAAGAATTAATACAGCCTTTTACATTCCCCACTGCTCTAGGGAGATGTTGAATCAAATCTTTGATTCTAATGTGTCGTCTGCTGGGATGGGCTGGTAGTGGGCTTGAAGTACTAAGTATCTATAGTCTGGGAGAGGGGGGTGACCCAGGGTCTGGGACCAGGAGCGTCTTTAGCTGGAGGTGATGGGGCTAGGGAAGAGAGTAGGGGAACCGATGGGGTGGAAGGATGTGGATGTGAAGGCTGGGGAGGCAGTACCTGAGGTGGGACTATTATGGGCCTCAGGGGCCCGACTGGATTGACAGGTGGGGAAATTACTTTCTTCTGGAATGTGAACCTGACACCCGGGTCATGACCTGATAGGTAGAGTCTGAGACCCCATGTCTTCCTAGCTTGCCAGGCCCTGTCTGTAGGGGAACGGATGGTAAGAGTTACTGGGTTACAATCCCCTATATCGCAGGTGCCTGATTTGTCAGGTGCGCCGGACCTAATCTCCCTCTTGAAGGAAATCTCCTGGTCTACGGTTTTCCAGGGGGCTAGAGTTTCACAACCCCAGGCGGTGCAGTAGAAATCATCTTTCCCCTCCGCAGTCAGGGGGTCCGGAGGAGGGCCAAATATCAGTTGGGTATGCCAGAGGCCCTTTTCTAGATTGATGTGACCACAGCCATATCCCCGGGGGACTGGGAGGGCCCCTCCCCGTAAATGGGACCCTTCATGCCCCTTCCAATTATCCCAATCTTTTCCCAGTAAATGACAGAGATCAAATTCCAGGGAGGGGATAGTCCCTAGGGCAAAGGTCTCGGCAATTAGGTGACCATCCAAGGTGCTGGTTAGTTCCCATCTCTCCCTCGGTGGGGGGATGTGGGGGTTGGCAATGACCCCCGGCAGTGAGAGGAGGACAAGGTGGAGAGAGAGGATGGGATAAGTCTTATCTTGAGGGGGTCCGCTGTGTGCTGAACCTTCCATGTACGGTCCGGATCAGGGGGTGCGTCTTTCAGACGGGAGTGGTGGATCCAGGCAGTCTTTCCGGCGACCTTGGCTGCCGTGGGGGTGCTGATGATCACAGGGAAGGGTCCTTCCCACCTTGGGCCGAGTTGTTGTGGGTCCGTCTTTTTTATGTAGACAAGGTCTCCTGGGTTGAACAAGGGCTTCCTTTGGCATTCAGTAGCCGGGGATGGTTGTCCTTCAGTTAGTGCAGTCCTGGCATGTCCCCGGGCTAGCTGGAGAGCCTGGAAGGACTTAAGCAAACCTTTATGGGAGAAATCAGCTAAGTGTTCTATGCCTAGGCGGGGGACAATGGGGGGTTTGAGTCTGTAGAGGACTTCAAAGGGAGAAAAACCTTCTTTGCCGGGGGTACAGTGGGCCCTCAGGAGGGCCTGGGGGAGGAGGCTTACCTAATTACCGCCAGTCTCGAGTTTCATCTTAGTAATAGTTTCCTTGAGGGTTCTGTTCATCCTCTCTACCTGACCTGAACTCTGGGGCTGGTATGCACAATGAAGTTTCCAGGTGAAATTTAGTACCGCAGCCAATTGTTGAGTTACTTTGGCTATGAAAGCCAGACCGTTGTCAGACCCTAGCTGGATGGGTAACCCGAATCGGGGGATAATTTCATTGACCAAATTTTTAGCTACTACTATCTGGGCAGTCTCTCTCCGGCTAGGGAAGGCCTCGACCCAACCTGAGAAGGTGTCGACGAACACAAGGAGGTATTTATATCCTCCCCTCGCAGGCATCATTTCAGTGAAATCAAGTTCCCAATGTTCACCTGGGTTTCGTCCCCTGAGTCGGGCCCCAATTAATGAGTTTTTGGAGCCCGAGCCTGCATTGACCCGTGCACAGGCTTGACATCGGCGGACAACATCTCTAGAAGTCTGATAGATTCCTCTGATTAGGTAGTGCTTCCGGACTAGGTCAGCTAGTTTAGTTTCCCCTAGGTGGGTGGCTTGGTGAGTCTGACTCAGGATCTTTCACCCCACTGCTCTTGGGACCAGGATTCGGCCGTCAGGTAGGAGATACCAGCCCTTAGGGTCCTTTTCACCCCGTAATCTCCGTCCTAATTTCTCTTCTTATTGGGAATACAGTGGTTTTTCCTGCTGATCCAGGTTTTGAAGGGTCAGGACCGTGGGGCTGGTTTCCCGGGCTATTTCTCTGGCTACCTGGTTGGCCCAATTATTTCCCCTAGTAATTATAGAAGTATCTTTCTGATGGCCGCAGCAATGTATTACTGCTAACTTAAGGGGTTTCCAAACCGCTGCTAATAAAGCCAGGATTTCTGGTGCATTTTTAATGTCCTTTCCTCCAGCTGTCAGGAGGCCCCGTTCCTTTTATAGGGCTCTATGGACATGGAGGGTGGCAAAGGTGTACCAGCTGTCGGTGTACACGTTGATCTTTTTCCCTTCCCCCAGGTCAGAGCTTTGGTTAAAGCGATAAGTTCAGCCTTTTGGGCTGAGGTGCCCTTGGGGAGGGCCTCAGCCCAGATTATCGAGTCCAGTGTGACTACGGCCACCCCTGCATACCTTATGCCGTCTTCTACAAAGCTGCTCCCGTCAGTGAAAAGGGTTACCTCGGCGTCGGAGAGGGGAGGTCCGTGAGATCAGGCCGTAAGGAAGTCAGCGAGTCCAGCGTGTCCGCACAGCAATGCACCGGCAGAGATTCATCTGCTGGAAAGTGATGCGAGGCGGGTCCAGGAGGAGGATTTCGTACTGGGTCTCGTCGGGAGTTCCGCGGTCCTTTCTTTACTTCCCGTGCCAGGAGGACCTTGGCCATCTTCTGGGTCAACTCCTGGGTGGCCTTAGCAGGATCTTCTCGTTGGTCGAAGACCTTTTGAGCTATAGCCACTAGTTCGGAGAGAGACTTACCTTCAAACCCATCCAGCTTTTGTATCTTCCTCCTAATATCAGGGGCCGACTGGGAGACAAACTGCATTAGGACCAAGGCCTGATTTTCTGGCGCCCAAGGGTCTATGGGGGTCCAGGTGCGGTAGGCCTGGTAGAGGCGCTCTAGATAGACAGTGGGACTCTCTGAAGGCCCTTGTCTAATCTCAGTTACCTTCGAGAGGTTGGTGGGCTTCCGGGCGGCTGCCCAGAGGCCCCTAAGTAAGATCTGGCGGTAATTGTTAAGGGCTCCTTCCCCGTCCCGAGTGTTATAGTCCCAGTTGGGCCGGGAGGAGGGAAACTGGGTATTATTCCGTTCATCTAGGGTGACTTCCCCCCGGTTATCATGCACTTGTTTCTTTTCCCTCTAGCTTAATTCGTTCCCTTTCCTCACTGGTGAAGAGGATGCGGAGGAGCTGTTGGCAGTCATCCCATGTGGGCTGATGGGTATAAAAAACTGACTCTAAGAGGGTAATGATTTCCTCGGGTGCCTCCGAGAAAGGGGGGTTTTGACTCTTCCAGTTATATAAGTCAGAGGTGGTGAAAGGGACATAGGTCCAGACAGGATGCCCGGTGGGATCCCTCTCTCCTGTGACCCTAAGAGGGAAGAGGCCGGCTGTATTAGCTTGGGCCTCCCCCAGTGGAGCAAAATGGGTGCCACTCCGGGTGTGTGGTGGACTAAGGACAGTAGAATCAGGTTCTTCGGTTGCTGACGGGGCTGAGGGGAGGTAGGGTGGAGGTGCACCCCGTGGGCGAGACGATGGTGGTGTCTCAGGGGGTGCCTGGAGAACTGGGGGCTGTGGCCTAGGGGTCGGGGGATCTGAGTGGGCAGAATCCCTAGACACCAGAATCTTGGGTCAAGACCCCGAGTGGGGACCTTCCCGGTGGCAACCACAGGCTTCTAAGTAGGAAGGTTTGTCCCATATAACATCAATCCAGACATCTATATATGGGATCTGGTCGGGGTGGCCGGGCTGCCCGTAACAGAAGCCCCGTAAAGTTTTGCCCACCTAAGAAAATCAGCAAAGTTCTTAATCAGACATGCCAATGGGCTCAAGGGGCCCTTTGAGGTCCCCTGCCCCATTTTGGCCGAAATGGGGACGAGGAAGCCCAAAACTTCTTTTGCATTTACTTAATTTTGATCTCGTCCTATTGCCGTTCTGGGTCCCAGCACGGAAAGAGGAGAGTTACTCCGGGAACAAGGGTCGGAGCACGACGTATTTCATATAACATGAGACAGAGACAGACGATGAAGACGGAACAATAATTAACCAGACATACAATGGCAACGTTACAAGAAACATAGCACATTTAACATTAAATTAACGAACAGAACCAGAACCAGGGCCCGTGGAGGTCGTCACCCCCGGGGCTGAGTCTGGGACCGGAAGGCGGCGTCCCGCCGTCCACAGACCCAATTATTCGCGAATTTCAGAACCAGAACCAGAACCAGAGACCAGAGAGGCCTGACTTACCGGCGCCGTGCAGGCCGAGAACAGGTACAGGTTGTCCGTGGACTGGTGTCTGTCCCGTAGGGGATCTCGCTGGGGCCTCCAAATGTTGTGCGGCGTTTCGAGACCCCCATGAAGGACAGAGACCTGCAGATAAGATGTTAACAGGAAGCGCTTTATTCACGGATGTTACAGCATGCTCGTTATTTACGGATTTGAACCCGGGCCCCCACCAAGGGCGAGAGCCCCGAGACTCCCTCTCCCCTGAGTTTTATACCCTCTCGGGGGGTGGTTACGTGACCTTTTCCCTGATCGATGGGACTCAGGTGCGTCATTGCAGTTACATGCATAAGCCAAGCGGAACGTGGGTGAGCTATTTTCCCCGTTAACATTTTTCTTTAATTACTGTTACTGGCACTGTTGGGCAACTTCTTCTATTGTCCCTTGCGGGCTGCTGGCTAGGCCAGGGGCTAGGCCAGGTGTTAGCTGCAGGGTTAAATAGAAAATTCCTATAGGGGGATTATCTTAAAGGGCCAGGGACAAGATTTAAAACAGCCTTTTGCAATTCTCATTAAACAAGAACTTAAAGGAGAAGGTGAAAATATATCTCAAATTATTTCAAATTTGGTATATCCCTTCTCAAGTCTCTCTGAGTATATTTGAAGACCTCTCCTCATTCCTCAATTTCTTGGTTGTAGGCACATGGTCAAAAAAGTACAGTTTATAAGAATAAAGATGTGATCCAATTTCCTTTCATTTTTACTTTTACAGATGTCATTGGATGAATAATTTTGTGCTAGGGATGGGGAATACAAAGATGAAGAAGACATGATCCCACTGAAATGAATCATAGTCTACTGGAGAAAATAAACAGATGTGCAACTAACTATAACATCCCATGACAAATAAAGGTATGAAGTACACCAGAAAATGTGGAGAACATTTTCTCTGGGGCTCTGGAGGGATCTCACAGAGGAACTGCTGAAGACAATGTTTTTGTTTGTCTCTTTCTCTCCCCACCCCAATAAAGAATAGCTGAGAAAAGTTTTGCAAGGAGAAGCAACATATTTCTCAATCTTTTTTTTTTGTGGAAGTGGTACGGATGTGAGATAATTTTTTGAGTATGTATCTCAGCTATTTGCCATCTATGAGTGACAGTACTTGTAGGGAAAATAAATTGCATTTGACCTGTTTTCAGTGTTCTTGTAGCTCAGCAATTTATTCCTGAATTGGAGCTATGCCTTGCACAGCTCTATATCTTCTTAAGCAAATTCACCTTTCTGTTTGTGTCCATGTTTCTGAGAGATATGGTCACTCTCCTGTCTCCAGATAGTGCCTGGGCTCTCTTTTCACCTATGCAGCAGCCCAGAAGGTCAGGCCTGGGATGTGGTGTGGAGGTCTAGGTTGGGTTTGATGGTGGAATAAGACTTGTTTGTGTTCTAGAACTGGATAACACAATAAGAGTTTGAAAGGGAAAAAAAAGTAAATGAAAGAAATTCCTAACAATGTACATCATCTATATTAGAATATTTAATCCAAAGGGGTGTACCATAGACAGAGACTCAAATCCCCAATGCAGGGAAACCAGAGAGCAATAATAGTGAAGCAGGGGTTCAAAGTATGTTTTGAGCAGACTGGGCTACAGCAGCAACATTTCCTGAGACGCTGGATTCAAGCATGGTCTAGGAATGGCATCCAACACCTGACCCCAGGTGCATTCTAGTTTCCTGAAAGGCTTCTCTGTTCACTTCAACATTTTGTGCAACATACCTTTGTAGCTTTAATCGCTCTTTCTTTTCTGCTCCATAACCAATGCCTGTTCTGAATTCCACCTGTGTATTTGGTTTTGCCTACAGTTCCCAGAGAGAGAAACTATATTGTGGACATCTACAGTGGAAACCTGTGATATGGACACTGAAAGTGGATCTGAGATGATGGCTGCTCACACAGCATTGGATGACTGTGGACAGAAGTTTTCAAAGGAGTGTTCACAGTAGATGTCTGTTCTGTTTATTCCTTGCTGTTCCTGGCACCCTGCTGATTTGTTGACAAAATGTTGGCTATGTCATCCTAAGCCTTATACCACCCATGGTCATATTGACCTGTACATGTGCCCTATTTCTTACTTTAGTGTCATTCCTAATTGTACTTCAGTATAACTCCAAACATCTACATCATTAGCTAATGTGTTTATCTGACCCTCTCTAACCAGCACTTACTATGTTTCTACTTTGCCCCTGTGCCACTGTTCAGATAAATGTGACTCTTGATTGTGTCAGGGGCACTGTTGATGAACAAAAATAGTTTTCTGGCTCCAATAACTGAACTAACACAGGCCAAGTTGTACTTAATTTTTATACAAGGTTCTATTTTTTAAGTTGCCCCATGGATCAATAATATCCATTGACAGATCAACCAAAATATCAATAATCTTATCTTTGTCTGTAGTGGAGAAGATCATCATGGGCCCTTCAGTGCTTAAGGAAATGGGTCATGCAGGAACTATGTTCCTGAGAAATCTAGTCACTCCTTTATCTGGACATAGTTCTGAAGATGCCAAACATAGGGATAGTTACCTTAATTTTTTTTCCAGAACAACTGATCCATTTTTATAGAGACTCTTTTTGCCAAAGTCCTCCAGCTATCACCTGGAAACCAAAAGGACTCCAAATGCTGCTCTTCCATGGTGTTGCATTCCCGAAACACATAATTAGGCCCCTCCATTATTGTGGTAATATTGCTAGTTATATTACAGCTCCACTAAGCACAACTAAGGCCATTAATTCTTCAGCTAAAGTTATTAGATAATAGAATTTTTCTAGACTATATATTAGTGGAACAAGGAGGGGTAGGTATGGCAATTACTATATCTTGTTTTATATACATAAACACATTTCATGAAGTAGAAATGCGTTTAGAAAGTATTAGAAAAGAAGGTACTTGGCTTCAACAAGTCCCTACAGAGGAACCAGGATTTAATCTGTTCAGTGACATTTTAGTTGGTTGCCAGCATGAATAGGCTAACTATTTGGAAAAAATATGGCAAGTTGTCTTAATAATTCTACTTTTCCTTTCTTTTATTGTTCTAATCTTGAAGTGTTGTACCTATTGCTTCTCTCAATTATGTAAATCCATAAACCAATCGACAGCAAACATATGCTTGCTCAACAGACTGAACTATGTACTTAATTAATGAATGTAAACCTCTTATGAAGTAGCCTGCTTCTATTTTCAAAGCTGAATACTATTCCACTGTATGTATACACCATGTTTTCTTTATTCATTCATCTATCTATAGACATTTGGATTGTTTCCATATCTTGGCTATTGTTAATGTTGTTGCAGAGAATATGGGAGTACAGATATTTCTTCAATCCTGAACTGGGATTGCTGGATCAAAGGTGATTTAAAATTATTTCTAATTTTTTGAGAAACTTAAATACTGCTTGCCATGTATTCATTGTTACAGTCATTTACTCAAAAAATATCTAACACAGTTCTCTGATGTGCACACCCTTATGTAGACATTGGAATTCTGTGCACTGAGAAGAATACAGAAAAACATACTTTTGCCTTGGAAGTTAACTTTATGAATGAACTGAAAAATCTGAAGAGAGGAATCTTCAAGTTGGTGATTGTCAGTAGTGTTGCCAGAAGAAAAGCATTATTAGAACTAAAGAGATGTGAAGAAAGGTATGAAGACAGAGCTACACAGACAGTGTATTGAGACCAGGAGTGCATGTAGGGTAAGCTAAGAATCAACTGATAAAACTGTCAGACTAAATCTTTTCAGATATTTAGTTGCTTTTTTTTAGAACTGAGTTTTAAAGTTATAAGAAGTCATTAAAGGATGTTGAATAGCAAAATGACATTAAGCCACTTTTGTAAAAAAATAAATAAATAAACCCGAAGTGATGCAAATTGAATCAGAGATAAATGTGAGTTGGGAGACACAAGATAACTTATGTATGTATTTTTTCTTTATTTATTATGGGAATATCTATGTTAGTAAAGCCACTAACTGACATACCCATAATAAATAAAGAAAAAATATACCCATCATAAAGAAATAAATAAATATATTATATCATATAAACTTCATTACAAAAGTTAAAAATCCAACATCAAAGATGAAGACAGTAGCAGCATATATGAACACATGTGCTGAGATGGTCTTGTAGTATTTCAAAATTTGGGAACTTGCCTCGGTGGATGATGGGCAAGAGGACTCAATGAAACTCTGTTATTGAAACATAGGCTGCATTTCCCTTTTCCCTTTTCGATTATGTCCGACACGCTGGATTCATACAGTTTTCATGTCAAAGGCTCCACTTCCCTGTTTTTCCTGCCCCTCATTTTGCCCTACCTTCAGCCTCCCAGGAGGATGTCCATGTAGAAGCTCCATTTATGTTTCTTAAATACCCACATGTGCACACACTTGCCACATGAGCACACCCAGAAAAACGTGCAGAGTAGGTCCTGAGCAGCATCACCCGAGCTTGCTCAACCCGCCCTGGCTCCTGCCCTGGGAGACATCCCTTTAGCCCAGAGCCCCAGCCTTGGCCTTGGGCGGGAAGTCCCGCCTTCTCCCCGCCAGCAGCCACGCCCCTGTCCACGTCCAAGGCCACACCTGGTCTCCAGCCGCCCAGCCCAGCCGGTGGCCTGGGTGCATCCTCTCCCCTAGGCACCCGTCCTGCCTTGGTAAGTGTACGGCTCGCGATCTTCGCGGTTCCCCTGGCATCAGCGTGTGTCCTGAGCAGCGTGACCACCGGGCCCCCCCTCCACCCACACCACCCCCTCCTTGGTTCGCGCGGGTTCGCTGATCCAGGCGGGATCAAGGTCAGTTGTCCCCATTCTGGGGGTCCCCTTCTGCTTGGTTGCCAGGTCTCTTCCTTAGGGAACTTGTAGGTCCAGGTCTAAAGGGGACCCGTGGAAGCTCGGGGAAGCATCTGTGTGTCTTCATAGCGATCATCTCTGTCCGCCTGAGAAATAGACTCTGTCTTTGCATTTGAGGAATGCCATCTTCCCTGGAAGCCTTAGTGGACATCCTTTACTCAATGGAAAACCCTCCATTTGTTTCCAAATTCACACCCCCTCCTCGAGTTCCGTTTTTCATCTGCCATCCCTCTTCTTTTATCACCAGTTCCTAGACTCACGCTGTCCCTGTTCCGTTCTGTGTCAGAGTCCAGGAGAGCAGCGTGTTCTGGGCAAAGAATTATGGTTCCTGGGTGAATGGGGAAATTGAGCTAAGGGAATTATTTGACCCGAACGCTAGCATTTCTGCTAGGTATCATTCAGAATCTCTTGTTTGTAGCACCTATGTACTGCCTCTCCTCGTCAAGACTTAATTTGTAGTTGGGTTCATGTCTCCCTCAGAATGGATGTGCAACATAGGAGAGGGATAGATAAGCATTTTGCCTAGACTGGCTGGTTCTATCCCAACTGAGGAAATTCCCAAGGGGAGTTTGTATCTTCAGAAAGTATTACGTGCCAATGACTCTCCTGCCCTCACATAACTTGCAGTCCGCTTTCAGAGACAGGTATTATACAGTCGCAAAGAAAATGACCTACTTCAAACTTGCGGTAGATGCCAGAAAGAGAATCATGGTAACTGCAGGATGCTAAATTGAGGCATCAAGGAGGCGATGTATCATGAGCCTGTAGACTGTCTTTGTAGAAACCTGTCCTGGGAAGTGGTAGAATGTGGGGCATCAGGAAGCATCCACCTGAAAAGAGGAAGGAGGAAACTTCTGTTTCAATCGGATCAGAAACCTGAGACAGTAATTTCTCCTCAAGATGTTTCATGGGTTGTCAGTCAGGCCGCTCTAACATCTGTGGAGTCCTCACGTCTTGAAAAGGAGAAACGTAGTGACAGGCATCAATTGCAGTCATGCTCAGGTTGTATGATTCGGTGATGAAATACACATATATGTATGTATCTATATGTATACATTGGTGTGAAAGGCACATATAAGGTCCTCATGGTGCAGGTCAGCACATAGATTCTGAGAGGTGTGAGGCCCCATGAGGAACAATCTGGATCAGCACCTGTCGGTATTGTGGTCACCCCTGAGACTCTGCACCAAAGAGTTAAAAATCAAAGGTAATCATATCACAGCAAATCATGGAATCATGCAAACCTTGTCCTCATGTATGCAAGGGATGGTGGCATTTGAGAACTCAGAGTCAAACTGGAGGAGTCATGGTGCCCATATTGCAAATCTTAATCCCAGCTGGCATAGAGAGAGCCTTGGCTCTGCCATGCCTTTCCCATGTAAGGAACGGTCCCACAGTCTCCGGGCTATGAGGGACTGGACAAGCAGGACTCAATGACACACACACACACACACAAACACACAGTAGAGAAAAATTGACAGGGTGTAGGTGACCAGAGATGATAGCATCAATGCTACATAATGGGATTTCATTGTTTTCAAATCTTCTGTGTTTGATACACTTAATGAGAAGGATGGGTGAATAAAGATAATGGTGTAGTCATTACGTAGAAGTCAGTTATATCAACAGTATGTTTTCTGGCATCACGTAGAAGACTTTCTTAAGTGTTTTGATGAGTACAGCATAGCATGTGTGGATTATGTAGGAAAAAAAGATTTTGGAGGAAATGAAGAAGATACTCGCAATTTAGCTTTCAAAAGAGGCCGATGGAGTCAGGCCCCTGTCTTTGATGCTTAGTGTGATTGCCTTGTTGACTCTTTGTTAGATTATTTCACACTGATTCAGTTCTGTTCAGAAGGCCCAAGGCACAGTTTTGTTTCCTTTCTTTTCTGTTCTTCTCCTTGGCCTTTCTTTCTCAAGCTAGGAGGAGGGCCCGGCAGCAGCTAAGTTCATAGTTACCCGCCACCCTCAGCAGTATAGTATTGCCTCTGTCAGCACTCAGAAGAGCTCCCTAGGCCTTCATAATCAGCAGCAGCAAGGACTGACAGTCAGTCTGAGTCCTCCCAGATTTCCCTGAAATCCTGCGGGCGGAGCCTCCTCGTGAGAGGGCAGATAAGTTGACATCCCTTAGTAAGTCAGCTCTCTCTTTCTCCTGCGAGATACATGGAAATTTATTTCTTGATCAGTAATTTACTATATGAAAAAGGGAGTATGTGCATTCCCGAAGACACCGATTTTTGCGTGGTGGCGAGACTGTCGTGTGAGGGTGTCGTTCTAACTGAAAACGGATCCGAAAGGGCTTTCAAAGTTGACAGCAGCAGTTAGAAACTGTATGGAGGGAGCTTTCCTTATCTTAGCAGTTTTTCCTTTTTGGTAGCGAAGTATGTAATTGCCAAGCCAATGTGGCACAGAAGGGCAGTTCCTCTAGAGAAATCTCATAACATTCGGCCTGAGTCGGTTTGTCCTGTGTTTGCTGGTGGGTTCTGTAGACATTTGCAGGGTTTTTCATCTGGTTTTCTAATGTCTCTGATTGAAGCCAAGGCCTCTGCAAATGGGACTGGGCATGATGTGACCCTCCTAGTATTTTCTGTCTTTTCAAGTCATTCCCCTTCCCATGGAGACAGTACATATTCTAGAATCCTTCATTTGCTGAGGGAAAGTGAAGAAACTGAGAAAGGGTGGTATTCTGTCAGGCTTCAGTTTAGAGAGCCACTTTGATTTCAGCTTCCAGCTCGTAATGAGAAGGAGGGACGTGGTGAAAGAAACTGATAGTCTAGGTACGGATCGATGGCTGTGATCTCCAGTTCCAGCGAGGTGGTGTATGTTTGTGTGCATGGAAGTGAGTGTGTGAACATGTGAATCCATTCTGTGTGTGCATGTGTGTGTGTGTGTGTGTGTGTTTGTAAGTTTTTGTGTGTCGAGTGTTTCCCTTGATGGATGTTGCTGTAAAGACCAGAGTCGCTGATTCCAACTTTCTAACCTCCATGCCCCTCTCCATCATATCATGAATGGATAGACAACCAAGTGAGTATAGTAATCACCTGTAGAGTTTGGATGTGCACATTCATTATTGAAAGTATACACCTCAAATAACCTGTACACAAATCCCATCACCACCCAGAATGATGTGGAGTCGCTTCTTAACGGATAAACATGCTGTAGAATCTCTGTTCACATGCCGCAAAAAATCTATTCAGTAGAGAACATAACCTCTGAGTGGGTCTCATGGCATTTCGAATGGTCATGATGTGCCAGTGCTGCCACTTCCTTCATTCCCAATGCCTTTTTATTCATGGAGGCCTACTGTCTTCAAATTTGATATTGGATTTTTAACATTTCTTATGAAGTATATATAAGAGATTTATATTTATTTATTTATCTATTTATTTATTTATTTATTTATTTATTTATTACGAGCACATCACTTAGTCGCTTTACTAACATTCATCATAAATGGACCTTCTCTACTACCGCTGCTGTCTTCATCTTTGATATTTGATTTTTCCTTTTGTTATGAAGTATATATAAGAGATTTATATTTATTTATTTATTTATTTATTTATTTATTTATTACGAGTACATCACTTAGTCGCTTTACTAACATTCATTATATATATAAACCTTCTCTACTACCTTACTGTCTTCAGATTTGATATTGGATTTTTAACTGTTGTTATGAAATATATATAAGAGATTTACATTTATTTATATTTCAATTTATTTATTTATTTATTTATTTATTTATTTATTTTTTATTACGAGGACATCACTTAGTCGCTTTACTAACATTCATCATAAAGAGACCATCTCTACTAACTCTACTGTCTTCATCTTTGATTTTGGATTTTTAACTTTTGTTATGAAGTTCATATAAGAGATTTATATTTATTTATTCATTTATTTACTTACTTATTTATTCATTTATTTACTTATTTATTTATTTATTTCGGGGACATCACTTATTCGCTTTAATAACATTCCTCATATATAGACCGTCTACTACCTATACTGCCTTCGTCTTTCATATTTGATTTTTAACTTTTCTTATGAAGTATATATAAGAGACTTATATTTATTTATTTATATATGTATTTATTTATTTATATATTTATTACGAGTACATCACTTACTCGCTTTACTAACATTCATCATATATGGACCGTCTCAATTACCTCTAATGTCTTCATCTTTGATTTTGGATTTTTAAATTTTGTTATGAAGTATATATGAGATCTATATTTACTTACTTCTTTATTTATTTATTAATTAATTAATTCATTCATTCATTCATTCATTTATTTATTTATTTATTACGGGGACATCACTTATTCACTTTACTAACATTCCTCATATATAGACTGTCTGTACTACTTATACTGCCTTCCTCTTTCATATTAGATTTTTCACTTTTGTTATGCAGTATATATAAGAGATTTATATTTATTTATTTATTTATATTTTTCTTTCTTTCTTTATTTATTTATTTCGAGTGCATCACTTAGTCTCTTTACTAACATTCCTCATATATGGACCGTCTCTAGTACCTCTACTCTCTTCATATTTGCTACTGGATTTTTAACTTTTGTTATGAAGTATATGTAAGAGATTTATATTTATTTATTTATTTATTTATTTATTTATTTATTAAGAGTAAATCATTTAGTCGCTTTACTAACATTCATCATATATGGACCGTCTCTACTACCTCTACTGTCTTCATCTTTGATATTGGATTTTTCACTTTTGTGGTGAAGTATATGTAAGAGGTTTATATTTATTTATCTATCTATCTATCTATCTATTTATTTATTTATTTATTTATTTATTTATTTATTTATTACGAGTACATCACTTAGTCGCTTTACTAACATTCATCATATATGGACCGTCTCTACTACCTTACTTTCTTCAGATTTGATATTGGATTTTTAACTTTCGTTATGAAGTATATATAAGAAATTTATATTTATTTATCTATTTATTTATTTATTTATTTATTTATTATGAGTACATCACTTAGTCGCTTTACTAACATTTATCATACATGGACCTTCTCTACTACTTCAACTGTCTGCATCATTGATATTGTATTTTTCACTTTTGTTATGAAGTATATATAAGAGATTTATATTTATTTATCTGTATATCTATTTATCTATTTATTTATTTATTTATTTGTTTATTTATGGTCAAGAGCGATGCATGCAGATAAGATGAACACCAGCTTCTGGAAGAAGGGACATTATCTTTTAAAATGTCCTGGATTCTCAAAACTGTGAAACGGTATCAGCTCGCATCATTTCCTGCTTACAAATAGAAACCCCTCATAAACAAGGCAGGTATCTCCTCATAGAAAGAGCTCTACAAAAAGGGCAGATTGAATCAGTTGTACATTAAATTAATCCATCACTCACAGAGATGCCTTCCTCATCAAAACTGCAATTCTATACAAAAAATTAATTCTCCATAGAATGAGTTTTCTCTGCATGAGTACATTGCTCTATTTCTCTATGGGTAACAAACGCTCTATATACTGGATTACCTATTTGCTCCCATTGATTCATGAAACTCTTTCTTAATTGACCATGGATTGCGGAAATACTGGCTATTAATTGGGGAAATGGTAATTTTTTTAACTACACTTACACCATCCTTAGCTCTGGTGAGCTGAATGGATACATGAAAATATAAAATTGTTATCTCTATAAACTGAGAGATTTTGAAAACAGCAATGATACAAAAGTAAACACTTTTTTAACTTCCAACCTGAAATCTAGTTCCACAATTTAATGACACAATTGAAAAATCTCAATGGGAGTGGAAGCAATGTACACCAACATAATAATTTTGGAAATTACTTAAGAAGCAAGAGAGAGAAGACATGCTAAACACAATGTTAGGGTCTCTTCATTGAAGGAAAAGCCTCCCTACACGTCTCCACAGGTTTGAAGTCTCTTCAAAGTTCTGAAGTTAATTAATTTCTTAATTCTCACAAGCTAAAAATGGCATTCAACGTACATCCCATATTTGCCAATAAATATCTATAGAAGAGGAGAGGGTACTGGAAGAGAAAGTGACACATTGATAAATTGACATGACAAATGCTAGCAAGAAAATTTAAAAATGAGGAAGTAGATTGCACAATAGGAACTAAGCCCTTTGAAGGCACAGCTTTCAATGGGCCAGCATGAATAACCACTGCAGCAGCAGTGAACATTCCCCATGCTTAGAGTCAATCGAGCCTATATCTCCCTGTTCAGCCCCTTCACACACTCAGCACGAGGAGTGGTAGTTAGGACCAGGGACAAGACACATATGAGTCCAGAACCGCTGTGACAGAGTATGACATGACATTCAGCGTGACTTCACGATCCACACTGCAGGGTCCACATGCCAGTTTACAGAGCTCATGTTTTGTTTTCACACTGACTCTCAGATCCTCATACCACTATGCTGTGTCTTTGCTCTATAGTGCAACATGACTCCCTCAAATACAGTCAATGGTGAAAATGTCAAGGGGAATGGAACAAAGTAAACTCTTTTGCAAAGCCGAGGATCTATTTTTGAGGCACCATCATCACACTTTCCTGCCACTCCTGTGCCACCCATCTTTTCATGGACAAAGAAAGCCAAATGCGTTCTATTGTGCACACATTTGAACAGAACATTAAAAACCTTTTCAGGTTCAGGAACCATATTTTTAACAAGATAATGATCTACTCTACATGTCTTCTCTCCTCATCTATGTATACAGGTGTCCCCACGACCTGAAAGCAGAGTATTCCTAGGACACCTTTTCAAAGGAGAAAGGATGTAAAGCAAAGTAGCAATTATCTGAGGACACACCTTGCTTATGGGTTCACAGACTCCATGGAGATTAAGCGCTGATGCTCACAGACAGTTCAAAGCTATGCCAGTTGAGGTTTAGTTGTAAGTTCGGTTCCTGGGGAAGGAGCTTGTCAGAGCAACTCTTGCTGCCCAGGGTGCCACTGCCTCTGGAGCAGGTCCCGCAGAACACATGATGATGGCTGCTAGAGTTGTCACCTTTCTGTAAAGAATGAAACTTCCTTTTCCAATTTCTTTGTGTTTGTTCAGTGACGGACACCTATAGATCTTCTGTACAATTTAAAGGATTTAAGCAGTTTCCAAAAGAGCCTGAAAATGTTGGGCCTCATACATAACTCAACATTACCATGCATTATTACAATCTCTTTTTAAAACAACATCCCTATGGAAAGGGAGGTGACCCATTTCCAAAGACTAGTGTCTTCCAATGTTTTTCCTTGATTCACTCTCAAACACACACACACACACACACACACACACACACACACAGAGCAGAGAAAACTAAAATACTGACCACACCTTAGGCTTACTTCCAAGGAAGACAGTGCTGAAATATGAGACCACTGTGGCAAATCCAGTCCTCAGTCCTCTTGCTCCTTCTTCTTCAGCGAGTTCTGTGACAAGTAGGACAGATTGAGATTGACCATGGGAAAGAGAAGAGGGAAGCTAGCAATGTGCTTCCAGCATCATCAATCTGAAGTGACTGCCAAGAAGTCAGAGCCACACCTAGTCAGGAACAACCAAAACACTCAGTGAGATGATGAGGGCACGGGGATTAGAGAAAGCCATGTACTACAGGTGTGATTTCAAATAAGATGTAAGGAACTGAGTGACTTTGACCAAGGGGTCTCCCACCACAAAGCAATGAATGCACTCAAAATGCTCACAGGCAAATTTTTAAAACTGTTGAACTTAACCAAAGCTCACAGCAACCACACAAAGATGAAATCAAGAAACAAAAAAAGAATCTCAGGTAGCCTGATGGTGTCATTACTGTGGAGAGTCCCCTGGTTCCCAAATTGGTGGTGGCTTGAAGATAGCAGGGCACACTCTGGAACAGGCAGCTGCTACTGTAGGGAGCAGAAAGGACCTGATTCCCCTCAAAGTGTAGTTCTAGGTGCCGATGTGCCCAGTCTCTCGGTGCCCTAGAGCACCAGTTAAGAACTGCCTTTCTTCAACTCGACTGGCTTTTGGCCCATGATACCTGAGGGAAAATAATCATATGACCAGCAGACAAAAGGGGTAACACTGCTGTAAACACAGGACTAACATGAAGCCTTTGGAGGAAGAATGAGACAGGAAGCTGTAGAGTAATTCAGAGAGACTGATTCAAGGAAAGTGGTGGACTGTCAGTAAGGACGCCGGACTCACTGATGTGTCATCGTCTAACTTCAGCCCCATGCCCTGCTCTGCATTCCACAGGAGACTTGTCAATTAAAGGTCACTATTCACAGTGAAAGCAGACACTCACAGCCACACACAAGGCAGGTAAATGCTTCCTCAGTACACATCACTAGAGTCTGCTGCTCTGCAGGAAGCTGCAGGCTCTTAACTCGAAAGGCAACACAGGGCTTCTGGCTGGCCTCAGGCAGAGTGAGAGGCAGCGGGGCAGCTGAACCCAGTCTGACCGTCAGTGTCCCGCTTGAGGAAAGTGAAGTGGTGTGTGAGGAGACCCTGTCTTCCAGAAGAGCACAGGCACATGCCCCCAAATAAAGATACCCGCACCAGGGATGCTCAAGGAGGGAGTTCTCCAGCCTCTGGGGTCCCTCAAAAGTTTGGGATTGGGTATGGGTGGCAGTGAGTTACAGGGAGGTTTTCTTTTCCCAAAGGGATGTTTCCCCTTTTCCTGATGTCCAGTTCTTCTGCAGCCACATGCAGCCCTCCAACCCTCCCCTACATTCCCCTTCAGGCCACCAAGGGTTTGTCTCATCTCAGGGAGAGTGGCTCACCTTCTCCTCTCGGATGGAGTGTCCTACCTAGACTCAGGCAGGTGTGCCCAACACGGGAAGGGACCTCACACTCATAGGACCCTGCTCACAGCAGGAAAACACCCAGAGAGTACTTCTTCCACATACCTGAAGCCCCTTCTACCAAACTCACCTGTCTCGCACCCTAAGGCAGGCAAGTAGTCATCTAGGTCAGCCCCACACTCAAGGTGGGTGCCCAGCCACCAGTGGCCATCCCTACTTTTAGACGCTTTCCCGGGGTGCTGCCGCTCATCCCTCTTCCGAGGGTCCTGTGATCTCACCTGTCCCCGCCTAAGTCCCTACCTCCATCATCAAGTGTGCAGGAACTTCTGCCATGTCTCTGCAGGTCCTCTGTTGGGCAAGACCGAAGGGCTCGCAAGCCACCTGAGGGCTCAGACCATGCCCACGATGCCCTCAAACCACCCCCATGCCCAGGGTTCCCTCACACTGCCAACCAGAAGCCATGGCTGGGCAAGCTGTTTCCTGCGGCCATTGCTGGGGAGGCTGGAGGTCCTTCAGCTCTCGGGCTGGTGCCATAGCGTGGCTTTCCCTGGACACCAAGTGAGGCACAAACTCATAAGCGCAGGGGCCACCCCTTATGAAAGCAGCCACTGGGACACCAGGGGCCTCAGCACAAACATTCCACCCACCAGAGGCAAACGTTTGCTCCTACGCCTGTAGTGCTCAGACCTCTCAGATGACCCCCATGCTCCAGCCCAAAGCCTCATGGCCCAACCCCTTATTTGGCAGAGGGAAGGAGAACATCATTGGTTCAACGGGTTCAACGGTTTCCATGTGCCAGGCTAGAGGAAGTGCCCGGCGATGATGACACACTCTCTGAGCCTCCGTTTTCTCATGTTTTAATAATTTAATATGATTCTCTCATGGGAACAAGATGAGACTTGAATGAGCATTCGTGAAATCACTGGACTCACACCCAGACGGAGAAAAAGCAAGCATCTGTAAAAGGTTACTGCCGCTGCTATTTTTAATTATTATCGTTTTTGTTACTGTTATTATCGCTGAGACTCTTACGAGACATACTGGCTCTCCATGCAGGAGAGACCAGGCCTTAAGGGGCTCCATCTACCTGCCACATAGCTCACTAACAGAGTAGGGTTTTCCCAGGGGAGGTCCTGTCAGCCAGGACCTCCAGGCCTGGGTACACAATGGACTCTGGGAGAGAAAGGCTGTTCCACCTCGTTTCTGACACTATCCTCAACTTCCCAAATGTAATTCAGGTCCAGAATTAGTTATTGTGAAGCTATTATGTGCCAATGTGTTGAGGATAGTGAAGTGAGGAAACAGTCATGAAGCACTGCCCCGCGTAGTTTGAGTCATAGACAACAAAATAATAAGTAATGATAGAGTCGGTTGGAAGATTCTGAAGAAAAATTATTTACCACGTGGTCAGACAGGCCACGTTCAGATGGGTCGACAATGTGTTTTGAGCTAAGGTGGTTGAGAGACGTCCCATTGAGATGGTGACATTCGAGCAAAGAGGTAAAAAAGTAGGCTGTGTGGCTTTCTGGAAGAAGAGCATTTTATGCAATGGAAGCAGCAAGTGCAAAGGTTCTGGGCGAGGGACGTGACCACCACTGAGTGTGACAGATAGAAAGGAGGCCAATGGGGATGCAGTGGCATGAGCAAGGAGGGCAGTGGTCAGCCACGATTCTAGAAGGCCTGGAGTCCAATTTCAAGATTTACCATGCTGTTCTTGCAGGTGCCCTTCAAACTTCCTTTCAGGACAGAGGACTCTTCCCTCTCCTTGAAGCATTTCTCAGTCAGGGGGCTTGTGCCAGAAGCTGCAAAAGCCACCTCGAGGTAATATAGACACAAGTGGAAAAACTGGAAGGCTTATGGGCTCTCCCAGAGTCACAGGAACCTGGAGGACAGGGAAATGAGACAAAACCATGTAGCTCTGGAAACCCCGAAAGGGGACTCTTGGAGATAGTCACCTAGAAAGGACAGTGTGCTTAGGGCACCACCACTCAGGTGAAAGGCATTCCATCTCTTTTTGTTTCCAATTCCAGGAAGAGAATATCCAATTTGGCCTCGGACCACTTGGCCCATGGCTGAGGGAGGGAAATTTCAGTCACAAGCCCACCTCCTGGTAGCTCCAGTGAGAGTGTAGTGAGTCCCCCAATAGCCTAGAAAATGTGAAATGGTTGCTTGATAGAAAACAAAACTACAACAACAACAACAAAACCAACTGTATATAACAAACTATGGAGGACCTTCTACGTACTGGCCAGTGAGGTGAGGGGCTTGGCTTTGTTTAACTGATTGTGCTGTATCCCCAACCTAAGCATGGGAAGTTTTCTCATTGAGAAGGCTTTGTCCAACTCACACAACAGCAGAGTGGCAGCCAGAATTCAGACCTCAGGTCCCAAGACACTGATCCAGTGGTTCTCTACCTTGACTGCACCCCTAAATCACAGGAATACGTACAAAAGAAAAGGACAGTAGACATCCCAGGAACACTCTGTGACGTCTGTGATATGGGGAACTCTGACTTCCCCAATCCAGAAATGGTGACGTGTGGCCATGCAGCATCTCCTGAGAATGCGGGCCTTTAGGGGCTCAGAAAGTTCTAGGAGGTGGCAAACCTAATCTTGCCCCACTTCTCCCATTCAATTCTGATTGGCAGAAGCGTGGCCTACACAACCTCAGCAGTAGCAGATGGATGTGAGGCTTCCATTGAGAGTATGGCAGGGTGGATTGGCAGCTCCCTACCTGCTCAGTGAGATGTTGAGCCATTTTAAGTGCTCTCTGCCCAAAAAACACAGTGACCAGAATGTCCTCAAGTCATAAACATGGTGGCCCATAGGCACCTAGAGGCCTATCCCCACAGTGTAAGCCATGGCTACAGGACGCAGGCTAGAAACCCCTGGGCTTCAATGGAAATGGGAGCCATCCCTAGCTAGAAGTCCCCAGCTTGTCCTTCACTGGCCTCCCCTCAGATTTACCACCATTTTATCTCCCCATCATGTGGGGGTCACATAAAATAGCAGTAACCCCGGTGTTTTGGGGGACTCTCTCAATTTGCCGACGAGTAAGTTAGGAAGCAATGGAGAAGAGGCACACGTGTGTGCCTTACCCTTATCAGTCCAGGCAAGGCGAATTCACAGGTCTATGTCCTCTTCCTTCCAAATGGTTTCCTCGACTCTTTCTTCTCGACCAGTCATAATGCAATGTCTTGAATCCTGGAGGGAACAGAACAATTATGCATCTCACAGGCGTTCACCATTTGCGGCGGTGCTCACGGGTGAACAGGGCCCCTCTCTCCCTGCAGAAGGAGCCAAGCCCTTCTGACTCCCAGCCCATCTCCCAGCCTGGGCCACTAAGGGTACCTCAATGCCATTCAGTGGTGCAATGAAGATCAGGAGCCAGGGCCATTCTGAATGACAGAAAATGCAGAACTAGAAAGATATGCTACAGACAGTGACGATCCCAGGACCTCAAGTGCTGGCACGGGACCAGGGCCTTCAATGAACATCACATGGAGAGGGGCCGGCAAGGCTCACAAATACAGGCTTGTGGATCGGAAACAGAACGTGGAAATGAAAGGAAGGGAGAGGTCAACTTCATGCACTCTTCTGCTTCCCATGTCGCAGGCTTCATCATCCACGTGTGGTCTTCGAGCACAAAGGACACCGACGATGTGGGGTGACCTGGGAAAACATGGGGGCGTTAGAGTAAAGGGGAAACCCAGCATCCTGCTACTCCTGGGACTGTGTCGCCGAATCGCATGATCCATTATTGTCTTCATCTCGACACTCCTCATCTGGTGGTCCCCTGGCCTGGCTGGTCGGAGAGACAGTTTGGAGCCTGGTCAATCCCAGAAAACCAGGTCAGCAATGCTGTGGCATACACTGTGCCCTCCAGAATCCAGCCAGCCATGGAGGGCCCAGAGATGCCTCTGGGCACAGGCCTCTCTCACATGGAAGCACATTCAGCACCTCAAACATGGGTGACATGTGGAAGTTGAAATGAGTGCAAGGATACTGGAGCAATAGCTGTAATGCAGGGGAATTGTTCTTTCCCCCATGCAGCACTGGGAGTGCCGTTGAAAGAGGAACAAACATTAGCGAGGAATTGTTCTTTCCACCATGCAGATCTGGGAGTGCCCTTGAAAGGAGTAGCAAATATGAGCCCAGAAGCACAAAAGTGCTCCCTAACTTTCAAAGGAAGAGCATTTACTGCGTATATACCACACAGCACAAACTAGGAGGCTTTGTCCCCAATTTCACAGCCTAGGAGGGAGTCACTGTGACCCATTAAAATACACCCATCAGAGTTTCGTAACAAAAACAAAAGCATGATCTTCTGCAGAAGATTCCCGGGAGTGCGAACAGATCAACGCCCAAGCTCGGATATAGCTCTGGGGTAGGGGGATATAAAAACAAGAGATTTGGAAATGATTATTTTGTACTAATAAAGTGAGGAAACAGGATGAAAATCACACCATTCTCAAAGCCTACGGAAACAATTCCTCTTCCTGTGACATCATTCAAAAAGGGAAGGAACACATCAGAGTTTTACACTCATTTCCCTTTTGTTTTTTTCTCTAATGTCATGTCTCCCTTCCTCAGTTTTCTAAGCAGCAGGTGCCACTAACTGTTCCCAGACTCCTCTCTCATGGGATCTGACCTGTGTTTTGCTACCTACCTGGAAAGTCTTCATCCTCGTGTCTGGGTCAGAGAAGCTCTCTCTTCCATAACCCAAGACACAGAAACATCAGCAATAAATTTATTGAAAAGAGAGGCTTCCCCATTTCTTCTAGTTTCCTTCTGTCCATGGTGAGGCATGGGCATCACCGTGATACTCCCCAGAGTTCATGCACCTTTCCCTGGCTTTGTGCATCATAGGCCTTCACTTAGACTTCGACCACAGTTACCAAATTTCACATCAGCTAAAGGAATCATCTTTTACCTTTTCCCTTCCACTTGCCCATGGCAACTCTCACCTCTGACCTTACCAACTGGAAATTCCAACTGTTTCATTCAAACTTGTATGAGACTAGTAGGATTGACCAATTGATATTTTATTGTATTTCAGTTCATTGAGGTCATTAAGGAAAGCCACATTGGGCCACTGGCCAGAGTTTTTTTCCTGTACAAGCAACTCCTTTCACTACACCCAACTCTCATTCCTGGCAGTGACCCAGAATCAGGGGGCTTCCAGACCAAAACTGCAGAAAAGTCCCACCTTCTTCACTACCTAGATTTTTCCCTCACAACTGACTGATTTCATGATACATACACTTTTTCATCTGTCCACGCTTCCAACTGCAATTCGAGAAATAGAAAAAATACAGCAAGGATCACTTCTTCCGGGACACTCTGCACAGGCTTTCACTTCCTTTGATGGCCTTAGCACACCACATGGGAAACAGCGGTTGAATCGATGACCCAGGAGAAAACAGAAGGGACGCCTGGGGAAAATTTTGAAGCTCGAAATGGAAGGTCTCTCACGTCCATTTGCTTTGGCAATTATGGTTTTCTTTGCAAAGAGAAAAACTTTCTGCAGGGGACAATGTTCTCTAACGTATGTTTTGTAACTGCTGTTGTCCTTTGGGAGTGCCCTCTTCAATCACGTATCAGGGGTAATAGGCTCTCACTAGACAGTCTGCCTACCTAGGAAACTGCCTCTGTCATGGAGCGTATACATGTTCACATGTTCATACGCTACTTTGACTGAAAACGAGAAAAAGTAACTTTTCCATCTCACTGCAAGAAAGTGAGTTGACCTTGAGGATAGATGCGACCTCCTCATCTGTGGTGTTTTAGTGAAATCTTGCACCACCATCTCAGGGAGAGCAACAAAGACATAAAGTGGCTGTCAGGAACTGCTGATGCTGCTCAAGACATACTCTGGAAGGTTGGCAAGGAAAGTTTGTGAGGCAAGGCTTTGTGGATGTAGACTCTTAATAAGCATGAACTGAGCTGATGCAGGATCATCCTCCTGGGTGGCTGAAGGAAGTGCACAAAGGGGGCAGGAAAAAATAGAAATGGAGCCTTGGGCATGAAAGCTGAAGGACATCCAGTGTATCAGACATAATCCGAAGGGGGAAACGAAAATGCACACAATGATAAAGATTCATGGACTCCTCTTGCCCATCATCAACCCGGCCAAGTTCCCACTTCTCTTTGGAATGTTACAGGACCATCTCGGCACATGCCTTCACATGTGCTGCTTCTGTCATCTCTAATAATGGATTTTTAATGGTGTTTTTTTAATATAGTATACATAATATGTATATTCATTGTGAGTAGATAGGTCAGGAGCTTCAGGAACATTCTCTGTCTGCGGACCTCTCTGCTATTTCTACCGAAACGTGTCATCTTCTCCCACGTACACTCTGATCTCAAGAGCGAATCAACCCACCACTCCCCATTTCATCTTTTCATCATCTCTACTTTCTCTCACAATCAATTTTCTTTCTCCAGGGACCTCACAGAAGTGGAATCATATGTTATTCACCTTTCTTTTGACTGTCTCACTCCACCCAGTATGAATAACATTGCATTTCACGTACCTATCACATTTTATTTCTCCACTCATGGATCGACTTAGGGGTGGCTTCCACTGGTTAGCTACTGTTAAGAATGGGGCTAGGAATCCTGGTGGACGGACACCTCTGTGACACCCTAATGGTGATACGTGACATTCTGGCCAAGGAATGTTCAGGCACAGCCTCAAAATGAATGTCAACTCAGGACTTGTTTAAGTAATAGAAATATAACAATATTATTATTTCCCACATTAAATTGAATGTATTATGCAAATACAAGATGCTATGACCAGGGCAACAGGGGGATATGGGGACTAGGTGTATTTATCTGTCAACTTTATGTTCATCAACATCTATTCTAGATAAAGCGTATTCATTTTTACCACTCTGGGGATACTCTATCAGAGAGAGCTCTATTCAGCTCTTGTCCAAAATTAGAGAATATCTGTGCATTAGCCAGAGACCCTGCTTACTACAGAAATTGAACCACATTTTGGGTTTCAATGCATCTTTTCCTCTATACTTACAGCACAGGAGATAGATGGGTAGCATTCAAAGAGCACTCATGCAATTGAAAAACAGTATGACTTAGAACTTACATAATTTTCTCTAACAATGAAAATACCAAATAATTATACCTGGATTGACTTAAGAACCACAGTTCCACAGGACCTTCCTCGGGCTGTACTGTGGAATGTTCCCTGTGGTGTTGCCAGATGTAACTCCCTTGAATCTCTTTGTCCTTGTTCAGAAGCTCCACGTACCAGGGAAAGTCCTTCAGATCCCTTGGGACCTCAAGGCCCCGTTCCACAATCTGAAACTTTAAGGTAGCTTACTCATTAGTTTCATGTGATGAGGCTACGAATATTTACATACAAATAAAGCTATGAGAAAAGTAAGTGACTGGTGCTATCGAATTGCTCTGTATGTGGCCAAGTACTGTATGACTACAAGTAGAACTGAGACACCTGGTAGCAGCTGAACCTAGAGCGCGGACTGGGAAAGCTCCACAGCAAGGCAGGGAGACGGGTTACTTTGATCCTCTGCGTGAGAGTGATGCCTTCCAGTTCACGGAATGTATTTTTGTTATCAGCTCCTGAAATCCCCACATCAGCCTCACAGAAGAGAAGGAAAAGCAGGAGCTGTGATTTATAATTGATACTGAAAAGCATAGAAATCAAGCAATTTGCCCAGATACACACCACTGATGATTGTAATCTGGCATGAGAACATGGAAGGTATCCTGGGCCTAGAGATCCTGAAATTCTAAGACACCAGAGACCATGCCCCTGGTGCCTGAATGATGAGATGTCCTGAGTGTCTCTGACAAAAGCTCCTGCCCCAACTTGCCTGTGTGAGAGAGGTGAAGTACCAGGATTTTTTTTTTTGTATTGCAGTTTTATGTGAACAGACATGAGTAAATCAGGAAGCAATGGAAAAGGGCACACTTTTTTACCTTACCTTGTTTTGTCCCATGCAACAGAATTTCACAGGTCTTCTATTCATTATTAAATTCTTTCTTCTTCTCTTTGTTGAGGAGAATTGGCTGGAGCATTGGAAGGAAAGAGAGAGTCATATCGGAAAGATATTTTTTTAATAGAAAAGCAAGAAAACATGATGTCAAATGCAGCACACTTGAAGTCCGTGATACAGTTCCTTTTTCCGTGACATTAATAAAGTGGGGGGAAACAAATTAAACTTTGATACACATTTCAGTTCTCTGTCTGATTGCATATCTCCCTTCTTCAGTCTCCCATGTAGCACGTGCCACCGAACAGGTGCCAGGTATTTCCTCCCACTGGATCCAAGGTACTTGTTGCCACCTACCTGGATCATCTTCCTCCTCACTGCTGAAGTCAGAGATGTCTTCCAACACCAAATCTTTAGAAACAGAATCGAGAGCAATAAGGTTTTAGAAAGAGAGTCTCACCTATTCATTTAGCTTCACCTGAGCCTATGGTGAGTCGCACGGCCTCACCCCAATCTTTCTTCCATGTTCTCAGACTTTGCCTGGGCTCTATGGGGTCACAGCCCTTGAACAACACATTGACCACCTTGCAAACTTCACATCATAGACATGCTGAAGCACTCACCTTTCACCTTCTCACCTCAAACCCAACATTGCTCCCACCATCAAGTTATCAACCAGAAATTCTGACAGCTGTAGACAATTGAATGTGTTTAGTGTGACCAAGCAAATGCAGGTTTTGATTTTATTTTCCTCACTGACGTAGGAAATCATCAAGTGTAATTAATTCAAAACAGCCTCATCTGGCCACTGCCCTCCACACAAGATAGACCCACTCTAGAAGTCAATGATGTGGAAATTCTCTGCTAGTCCTGGCACAATCTTTGGTGGGGCCCATCTGTTCACTCACATGTGTGTAATTCAGGAACTCATGTGAAAGTGCCACGCATTACTTGAGGCTCTGACGTTGTTCAAAGTTATGGACAAAACCAGATACTAGAGATTCCCCAACAGAACAACCCAATGTAGACAAATTTAAAGAGCATGACAAGCAGACCTGTGTGAGGCAGAATCAGTTTGAGGTGTTCTGTGACACTTCACTTTTCATGCTTCTCCCCTTCTCAGCCCTGACTCTGGAACAGAGCCTGGGAAAGCAGTGAAAAAGCCCCCAGCAGGATGGAAGTCTTGTGAAGAAAAAAAAGAGATTTAAAAGACAAAAGTAATTGAAATGAAATACTGTGCTCATGGGTTCGAAGACTTCATAATGTTAACATTTCCAAAATGCCAAAGGGAGGGACAGATTCTAACTGTACCTGGCGATACCTCAACGCCACTTTTTCAGAAGAAAAAAAATTCGACAACACATATGGAACCACAAAGGATCCCATAGTCAAAACTATCTTGACAATGAAGAACAAGATGGAAGTCAAAATACCCCCCTGAGCTTCCGTGATCAAAACACCACGGTAGTGTCTTTAGAAACAGGCAGATCGATCAATGAGATAGATAGTGTGTCCTAAATAAACTGATTGATACTACCAAATGATCTTTAAGAAGGATGCCAGGTCGACACAATGAGGAAATATCAGTCTCTTCAAGAATCAAGAGAAGAAAAAGACACCTAGACAATGTGAGAAAACCATTGCAAAGCTTATATCTGAATAGGGGCTAATATTTAAAATATGTACTGGTGGCTAACACTCAAGTGCAAAAAAACAGAAACTGAAAGCCAATGGCCCAATAAAAATGGCCAAAATCTTTAAAAGACATGTCGCCCAAAGAAGCACACACGGTATACAGAGCTATGAACGTTCCCAGTATCACTAATCATTATGAAATGCACACCAAAAATGCCACGAGGTAGTGACTCTCTCCTGACATGATGCACGTTGTCCAAAAGGGGAAAAAAGAGAGAGAACAGATATTGGAGAGGAGATAGAGAAGCTGCAACATTTCTATACTGTTGGGAGGAAGGTAAAACGGTGTAGTCATCATGCAGAACAGTATTGAGGTTCCTCGAAAAATTAAAAATAGAACTGTGATGTGATCCAGCTATGGCGCTTTTGGTATGTTTCCCTGGAAGTAAAATCAGAACTTTGCAGAGTTCCTGTTATCCCTTCAGCATTGTTCAGAAGAGCCCAGATCTAGAAAGAGCCCAGTTCCAGAAACACCCCTGGTGTCCATCGACAAGAAACACATAAAAAAGTATATGAATTCAATAGAATTTTGTGCATCTTTAAAAAGCAAAAAAATCCTGCCATTTGCAGAAAAGGAATTCATCTAGAGGACATTATCTTAAGTGAAATAAGCAGGTCACACATTTCAAATACTGTGCGTTTCCACTTCGGTGACTGCTACATTTGTCACATGCCTTGAAAGTGAACAGAAGCCTGGTTGTGGAGATTTGGGAGGAGAAGGAAATGGAGCAATGTCAACAGGAAGACACTTTTCCTCATGTGAGTTGAAAAGTTTTAGAAGTCTTCCTTGTGAGAATATGCATCCCCCTTTCAATGCTGTACTGTGTGCTGAATCAGGACTTAGAAGCTTGGTTTCATGCTGTGTATTTTTTTGCACCAAAATTAATGCAAAATGAAGTTGAAAGCCAATAAGAAAAGGAAGACACAAGAGAGAAAAGGGAGGGGCAACAATGGGGGTTGCTAAGAATGGACACAATAGGTAGGCTATAAGAGAGGAGGGATGGAGAAAGAAAGGGTCTGGTTGTCACACAAGACACAGAGCAGACCATAGGGCAGAAGGAAAACTCTTCTCTCCAAGTTTACAGAAGGTGCCTCTGTATTCTGTTCGCTGCAGCAAGAAGACGCTGCCTATCCTCATCCCATTTCAAGATGTGGCCAATCGTCATTCTCATTCCCAGCCGGGTCTCAGGGGACTGTTTGATGCTGCCTGTCTTGATCTTGAAGCCACCACCTGCTCACCACAGGGCCCGGGTGCTCTTCCAGAATCTTCTTCTGCTCCTCTAAGTTGTTGCCCAAACTAGGTCTACCCCAAGCCTCTTGGAGCTCGCCTTGTGGTTGGAGTCCACTGGTTGGCTGTCTCTGATTTCTTGGAAACCCGGTGGTGCCTGCCTTCATTTTAACATGGAATCACACCCACCAGCGTACACTTCAGCTCACTCAGAAGCTGGGGTCTAGAGATTAAAGAGTTCTAAGGCAACCCTGTCTCAAGGGGACAGGTTCAGGGATAAACCAGCGACATTTGACATTGAAGCATCCTCAGGTTTGCTTGACAGGAAAGAGATGGAAACCTACAGGGCAATGACATTCTACTAGATTCATACTTCTCACAGCTGTCTGGGTCCAAATAAACTCAAAACATCACTTGGCTCATTGCCTGTGCTGTTGACTTAAACCAATTTCCCGGGACTGATTTCTTACAAAGCCCTCCAGAAGAAAACTCGGCACCATGTCCCACAGGGACATGTGGGGAAATGCTCTGGTCACACTGTGGAGTTTCTCTGTCCCACCTTGCAGTGCACGATGTCCCCTTTGTCCTCCTAGAATGACTTCCCAGTGCTACCCTGACCCTCAGTCCTGAAGAACTCTCGATTCTCTTCTTATTAGATACAGTGTTTCTTGCCCAGCACGCAAAGTCCATACCTCCGAGAAGTACTGGAGACAGAATGACACAATGTGCTCTTAGCAAGAGTGTCTGAAGATAAATCTTAGACCTCTTTACACAAAGTCACAGTGAACGACCCCAAATATTCCTGGAGGCTCGTCCTGATTGAGATTCCTTCAGAGATGCATGTGTCGCGGGGTGCACTGGGGGCCACCAGCAAAAGTGAGGAGCCCTGACCAAAAAACAGCTAACGTGGGTGTGGGAGGAGGAGTCATGAGAGGCCTCCCTTTAACAGAAGGACAGGGTCAGTGAAGGAAGAAACTCAACATGACCATTCAAAATGCTGTAAGACCTACTGAGGGCTTCTATAATGTACTAAAGGAATATTTCTGGCACAGTGACAGAGATTCTAAAGCACAATTTATCTATTAAGAAGCCAGAGGACATTGACCTGGGTGCTGACGGGAGTGGTGCTCCTTTTAATTGAGGTATATACTTGGCATAAAGTAAATGCAGACATTCAAATGTTGCAAGGTGGTTAATACATACACTTAGATACCTATCTGCTCATGATGGGATGGTGAGGGCAATGCTTATTAGATAGCTGACATCATCAACTGTGCTCTCATAGTAACATAAAACAACAGAAACATTCAAAATACAAAACGTCACACACACACACACACACACACACACAGACACAGGCACACACACACACAGAGTCAGTTTCACACCGATGCACACAAAGCTACTCCACCTGATGGAACTGGGGTTCATGGCCTCAGTTCTTTACCTAGAAAATCAGTTTCTATCACCACATATCTAATGCTCATTGCCGGCAGGAAGCCAGAATCAAAGTGGCTCCCCACATCAAGCCAGTGAGATTACTTCCCTTTCTCAGTTTCTAGAGTTTTCATCAGCAAATGAAGGATCCTAGAATACCTACCATCTTCCTGGGCAAGAGGGGCCACCTGAAATGACAGAACATAGAGAGTCATATCCTGCAGGGTCCTGTTTGCATAGGCCTTTGCTCAAATCACTTACATCAGATAGCCAGATGACAAACGCTGACAGGGTCCATGGAACACACCAGCAAGAGCAGGACAAAACTACACACGTCCAAGTGCATGAATTGTGCAGGGAAACTTTCTTTCAAGGCCATTTTCGGAGGGCAATTACAAACTTCTCTTCCAAAGAGGAAAAATTGCTAAGACAAAACAGCTCCCACCCGTACAGATAGTAACTGCTGCTGTCATGTTTGAAGGTTCTTCAGGATGAGTAATCAGTTAGTACTAGACTCACTCTTGACATTCCCGCCATCAGGTAATTATCTGTATTGTCTGGGATGTGCATGTTCATTTTTTATACTGTAATTTTAAGGACAAAGCAATAAATCACCATTTCTTTGGCAAGAGAAGTGGGGAGAGCTTACCTTGATGAAGGATGTCATCTCATCTGCCCTCTCACTGGGAGGCTCCTTCTGCAGTTCCTTGGGGGGATCTGTGAACACACAGTGACCGTCAGTCTTTGGTGCTGTCAGAGATGAAGGACTACGGATCTCTGCTGTGTGCTCACAGGAGCGTGAGATACTGAGGAGGGTGGTGGCTATGTATGGACTGAGTTGCTTCCAGGCCTCCTACTTGCTCAAGGAAGAAAGGCCAAGGAGAACAGGACACACACAGTTCCTTTTTCCATGACATTAATAAAGTGGGGGAAACAAATTAAACTTTGATACACATTTCAGTTCTCTTTCTGACTGCATATCTCCCTTCTCCCATGTAGCACGTGCCACCAAACAGGTCCCAGGTATTCCCTCCCACTGGATCCAAGGTACTTGTTGCCACCTACCTGGATCATCTTCCTCCTCACTGCTGAAGTCAGAGATGTCTTCCAACACCAAATCTTTAGAAACAGAATCGAGAGCAATAAGGTTTTAGAAAGAGAGTCTCACCTATTCATTTAGCCTCACCTGAGCCTATGCTGAGTCGCCCGGCCTCACCCCAATCTTTCCTCCATGTCCTCTGACTTTGCTTGGGCTCTATAGGGTCACAGCCCTTGAACAACACATTGACCACCTTGCAAACTTCACATCATAGACATGCTGAAGCACTCACCTTTCACCTTCTCACCTCAAACCCAACATTGCTCCCACCATCAAGTTATCAACCAGAAATTCTGACAGCTGTAGACAATTGAATGTGTTTAGTGTGACCAAGCAAATGTAGGTTTTGATTTTATTTTCCTCACTGACGTAGGAAATCATCAAGTGTAATTAATTCAAAACAGCCTCATCTGGCCACTGCCCTCCACACAAGATAGACCCACTCTAGAAGTCAATGATGTGGAAATTCTCTGCTAGTCCTGGCACAATCGTTGGCAGGGCCCATCTGTTCACTCACATGTGTGTAATTCAGGAACCCATGTGAAAGTGCCACGCATTACTTGAGGCTCTGACGTTGTTCAAAGTTATGGACAAAACCAGATACTAGAGAATACCAAGCAGAATGCCCCAATGTAAGCCAAGTTGAAGAGCATGGCTAGCAGACCTGTGTGAAGCAGAATCAGAGTGGGGTGTGCTGTGACACCTAACTTGTCATTCTTCTCCCCCTTCTCAGCGCAGACTCTGGAACAGAGCCTGGGAAAGCAGTGAAAAAGCCCCCAGCAGGATGGAAGTCTTGTGAAGGAAAAAAAGAGATTTAAAAGACAAAAGTAATTGGAATGAAATACTGTGCTCATGGGTTCGAAGACTTCATAATGTTAACATTTCCAAAATGCCAAAGGGAGGGACAGATTCTAACTGTACCTGGCGATACCTCAACGCCACTTTTTCAGAAGAGAAAAAATCCGACAACACATATGGAACCACAAAGGATCCCATAGTCAAAACTATCTTGACAATGAGGAACAAGATGGAAGTCAAAACACCACCCTGAGCTTCCGTGATAAAACACCATGGTAGTGTCTTTAGAAACAGGCAGATCGATCAATGAGATAGATAGTGTGTCCTAAATAAACTGATTGATAGTACCAAATGATCTTTAAGAAAGATGCCAGGTCGACACAATGAGGAAAGAACAGTCTCTTCAAGAATCAAGAGAAGGAAAAGACACCTAGACAACGTGAGAAAACCATTGCAAAGCTTATATCTGAATAGGGGCTAATATTTAAAACATGTACAAGTGGCTAACACTCAAGTGCAAAAAAACAAAAATTAAAAGTCAATAACCCAATAAAAATGGCCAAAATCTTTAAAAGACATGTTGCCCAAAGAAGCACACACGGTCTGCAGAGCTATGAACGTTCCTAGTATCACTAATCATTATGAAATCCACACCAAAAAGGCCACGAGTTAGTGCCTCTCCTCTGACAAGATGCACGTTGTCCAAAAGGGAAAAAAAGAGAGAGAATAGATATTGGAGAAGAGATAGAGAAGCTGCAACATTTCTATACTGTTGGGAGGAAGGTAAAACGGTGTAGTCATCATGCAGAACAGTATTGAGTTTCCTCGAAAACATAAAAATAGAACTACGATGTGATCCAGCTATGGCGCTTTTGGTATGTTTCCCAGGGAAATAAAATCAGGACTTTGCAGAGTTACTGTGATCCCTTCAGCATTATTCACAAGAGCCCAGATCCAGAAAGAGCCCAGTTCCAGAAACACCCCTGGCGTTCATCAACAAGAAACACATAAAAAAAGTATATGAATTCAATAGAATTTTGTGCATCTTTAAAAAGCAAAAAAATCCTGCCTCTTGCAAGAACAGAAATTCACCTAGAGGGCATTATCCTAAGTGAAATAAGCAGGTCACACATTTCAAACACTGTGCGTTTCCACTTCGGTGACTGCTACATTTGTCACTGCCTTTAAAGAGAACAGAAGCCTGGTTGTAGAAATTTGGGAGGAGAAGGAAATGGAGCAATGTCTACAGGAAGACACTTTTCCTCATGTGAGTTGAAAAGTTTTAGAAGTCTTCCTTGTGAGAATATGCATCCCCCTTTCAATGCTGTACTGTGTGCTGAATCAGGACTTAGAAGCTTGGTTTCATGCTGTGTATTTTTTTGCACCAAAATTAATGCAAAATGAAGTTGAAAGCCAATAAGAAAAGGAAGACACAAGAGAGAAAAGGGAGGGGGCAAAAATGGGGGTTGCTAAGAATGGACACAATAGGTAGGCTACAGGAGAAGAGGGATGGAGAAAGAAAGGGTCTGGTTGTCACACAAGACACAGAGGAGACCATAGGGCAGGAGGAAAACTCTTCTCTCCAAGTTTGCAAAAGGTGCCTCTGTATTCTGTTCGCTCCGGCAAGAAGACACTGCCTATCCTCATCCCATTTCAAGATGTGGCCAATCGTCATTCTCAGTCTGGGCCAGCCGGGGCTCAGGGGACTGTTTGATGCTGCCTGTCCTGATCTTGAAGCCACCGCCTGGTCAGCACAGGGCCTGGGTGCTCTTCCAGTATCTTCTTCTGTTCCTCTAAGTTGTTGCCCAAACGAGGTCTGTCCCAAGCCTCTTGGAGCTCGCCTTGTGGTTGGAGTCCACTGGTTGGCTGTCTCTGATTTCTTGGAAATCAGGGAGTGCCCGCCCTATTTTTAACATGGAATCACACCCACCAGGGTGCGCTTCATCTTCACTCAGAAGCTGTGATCTAGAGATTAAAGAGTTCTAAGGCAAACCTGTCTCAAGGGGACAGGTTCAGAGATAAACTAGCGACATTTGATATTGAAGCATCCTCAGATTTGCCTGACAGGGAAGAGACGGGAACCTACAGGGCAATGACATTCTACTAGATTCATACTTCTCACAGCTGTCCTGGTCCAAATAAAATCAAAACATCACTTGGCTTATTGCCTGTGCTGTTGACTTAAACCAATTTCCCGGGATTGATTTCTTAGTAAGCCCTCCAGAAGAAAACTTGGCACCATGTACCACAAGGACATGAGGGGAAATGCTCTGGTCACACTGTGGAGTTTCTCTGTCCCACCTTGCACAGCACAATGTCCCCTTTGTCCTCCTAGAATGACAACCCAGTGCTACCCTGACCCTCAGTCCTGAAGACCTCTTGGTTCACTTCTCATTAGATACAGTGTTTCTTGCCCAGCACGCAAAGTCCACACCTCCGAGAAGTACTGGAGACAGAATGACACTATGTGCTCTTAGCAAGCGTGTCTGAAGATAAATCTTAGACCTCTTTGCACAAAGTCACAGTGAATTACCCCAAATATTCCTGGAGGCTCGTCCTGATTGAGATTCCCTCAGAGCTGCATGTGTCACGGGGAACACTGGGGGCCACCAACAAAAGTGAGGAGCCCTGCCCAGCAAACAGCTAATGTGGTGTGGGAGGAGGAGTCATTGAGAGGCCTCCCTTTAGCAGAAGGACAGGGTCAATGAAGGAAGAAACTCAACATGACCATTCAAAATGCTGTAAGACCTACTGAGGGCTTCTAGAATGTACTAAAGGAATATTTCTGGCACAGTGACAGAGATTCTAAAACACGGTTTATCCATTAAGAAGCCAGAGGACATCGACTTGGGTGCTGACGGGAGTGGTGCTCCGTTTTTGAGGTATATACTTGGCATAGAGTAAATGCACACATTCAAATGTTGCGAGGTGGTTAATACATACACTTAGATACCTATCTGCTCATGATGGGATGGTGAGGGCAATGCTTATTAGATAGCTGACATCAGCAGCTGTGCTCTCATAGTAACATCAATTAACAGAAACATTCAAAACACAAGATGTCACAAACACACACACACAGACACAGGCACACACACACACAGAGTCAGTTTCACACACATGCATACAAAGCTACACCACCCGATATAACTGGGGTTCATGGTCACAGTTCTTTACAAAGAAAATCAGTTTCTATCACCACATCTCTGATTCTCATTGCCGGCAGGAAGCCAGAATCAAAGTGGCTCCCCACATCAAGCCAGCGAGATTACTTCCCTTTCTCAGTTTATAGAGTTTTCATCAGCAAATGAAGGATCCTAGAATACCTACCATCTTCCTGGGCAAGAGGGGCCACCTGAAATGACAGAACATAGAGAGTCATATCCTGCAGGGTCCTGTTTGCATAGGCCTTTGCTCAAATCACTTACATCAGATAGCCAGATGACAAACGCTGACAGGGTCCATGGAACACACCAGCAAGAGCAGGACAAAACTACACACGTCCAAGTGCAAGAACTGTGCAGGGAAACTTTCTCCCAAGGCCATTTTCGGGGGGCAATTACAAACCTCTCTTCCAAAGAGGAAAAATTGCTAAGACAAAACAGCTCCCACCCGTACAGATAGTAACTGCTGCTGTCATGTTTGAAGGTTCTTCAGGATGAGTAATCAGTTAGTACTAGACTCACTCTTGACATTCCCGCCATCAGGTAAATATCTGTATTGTCTGGGATGTGCATGTTCACTTTTTTATACTGTAATTTTAAGGACAAAGCAATAAATCACCATTTCTTTGGCAAGGGAATTGGGGAGAGCTTACCTTGATGAATGACGTCGCCACATCTGCCCTCCCACTGGGAGGCTCCTTCCACAGTTCCTTGGGGGGATCTGTGAGGACACACACTGACCGTCAGTCCTTAGTGCTGCCACGGATGAAGGACTACGGATCTCTGCTGCGTGCTCACAGGAGCAAGAGTAAACTGATGAGGGTGGTGGCTATGTATGGACTGAGTTGCTTCCAGGCCTCCTACTTGCTCAAGGAAGAAAGGCCAAGGAGAACAGCACACACACACACACACACACACACACACACACACACACACACACACAAAACCCTTGTCTTTCTGAAAGAAACCTAGTCAGTGTGAAAAACTCAGTCTAACAGAGAGGAAACACAACTATCATGACTTATTTCAAAGGAACAGGCCTCACTCCTCCTGCCTGTCTTGAAATTCAGCAAAACTGCCACTGTCTCCATGATTTCCTCCAAGATCATTTCCTCCTGCATAATCCATACCTGCTACTGCAGTGGTCATCAAAATCACGTCTAAGTTATTTATCTAGATTCACATCAAACGTATGGGAGACATAACTCATTTCTGCACAAACTATCCCATTCTCTTTATTCACTAATTCCCTTTTCCTGGAGAAAATAGAATAAAGAAGATTTGAAAACAGTGAAATCTCCTGGAGAATGGATGTCCTCATCTGTGATAATGACCTGTCAGTTTGTTCCTGTATGATGTGTGTGTGCCATGGAGTCACTGTGTGTCCTCTCTCAAAGAGGCAACAGACAGTGGGACAGTTCCTCACATGGGAATGGCATGGGGGCACAGTCTCTGGCTACCGGAGCTGGGCACAGCTTTGCAACAAGGTGAGGAGCATCGGGATCCCCCTGGTTGATGACTCTGAGTCTGACTTTCCACTGTCTCTTGGGTTTGTGATGACAGGATTTGGGTGCTGCTGCAGCTTGCTGTGCCGCAGTCTCTCAGATTCTTAACTCCTAGGGACAGAGGCTGAGGGGCAACCCCAGCTCGGACAGGTATTGTTCCAGATTCTATTCCGAGGGGCCTTACACCTCTTACAATCTGTGTACTAAACTGCAGCACGTGGAATTCATTTATGCCTTTAACGCCAATGACTATGTCAACGTTTGCTTTAAAAGGTACCGAAAGCTGCCTTGGTTTATGAGACCAGTGAGGACATCTACCCTTGACAGGCAACATTTGCGAGCTGTGTAGACCCTAGCCCTTCCAGCCGTGTCTGCGTTTACATGAAATCTCTTGCTTTGGCACTGATGACCCTGTGGCTGAGTGTGACAGTCAGTCAGTGTTAGAGGGCATCAACATGTGTCTCCTCCATGTAGGAGGTGAAGAGCTTAGGCCAGTCATCTCAGCTCTGCCTCCAGACGAGGAGACGGAATAATAAAGCACCAGATACAGCCGTGGAGGTGAGAATGACTTAGGCAACGTGGTCTGTGAAGATGAGAATCTTTTGAGAAACTGAACCGGGAGAATGTGCTGTGTAACTCAGTAACAGCCAGTGGAAACACACCACGCACACATACACACTTTCACAATCACAGCACACACATTCACCAAAAACACATGCAAACTTCAAGCACACGCCACCTAAAAGTCGTCACGGCTGCCGGCAACACTTGAACCGGGCAGAATTCTATCCTGTAGCTCACTCCCTTCCACTACACCCCAACTTTCATTCCTGGTAGGACCACAGATCGGACGGCATTCCAGACCAAATGGGCAGAAAAGCCCCACGGTGGTCAGCACCCAGATTTAGCCTCAGCAATGGACTGATTCCTGCATACATACCTTTTCCACCTTCTGCATCTGCCTGCAAGTAGAGAGAGAGAAAAAACAAAAACACTCTTAGGAGAACATCATCCTGGACACTCAGCACAGGGATTCTGTTCTCTTCATGTCTACAGGACACCAGATTGAAAACCTGAGTTCACAACCCCAGGAGAAAACACACAGAACAACTGTGGGAAAGTTTGATTCTTCATGGAAGGGCTCTGGGTGTACTTGGGTTGGCCAATGCAAAACTCTTCTTCAAGGAGGAAAATTCGATGCAGAGGAAAACGCTCCCTACTCTCCAGTCTATGACTAATGCTGTCCTTTCGAGTGCCCTCTTGAAGCATGAAAAATTCTGGAAAATACTCGCACTCGACTATCTCCCCACCAACTAAATCGTCTACCATCTAAAGTGAACATGTGCACATCTTCATGATTTCATTGCACTAAAACATAATTAATCAACACTGTCATCGCAAAGGAGGAATGCAGAGCTTACATGTGGAATAGATGGCTCCTTCTCCGAGGCCTTGTCTCCAGAAGGCTCCTCCACCACGACATTGGGGGCAGCTAGACAAACACAAAGCAAGTGACAGTCATTGCTGATGCTGCCCAGGACAGATTCAGGCAGCTGTGCCTGATGCGCCCTTTGGACGCAGAGTGGGCAATGGATGATTGCTAACTGCAAAGTGACATGTTCCGCAAGGCCGTCTTCCCGGGTGGATGGAGCAAGGCTCCAAAATGGACAGGAAAAGAGTGAAAAGACAGCCTTTGGTTTTCTTGCTCAGGGTAAGAGAATTCATGGAAAATGGTCAATCTGACAAAGAGTAAACACTAAAATGCAGGCTATGTTTCAAAGACAGAGTCATGACTTTTCTATGGTTTTCAGATGCAGCTAAATTGCCACTGACTCTTTGGCTTCCTCCAATATCAATTCTTCCTGCAGAATTCACAGAGGCTGCTTTTGGATTGATCAGCTCCTCTGTAAGATTTTCTTGTTGATGAAAAGCAAACTGATCGGGTGACCAAAATCAAAGCTAGGAAAACTATCTTATGTGATTTACACACAATCACTTCTCAGAAGATAAAATCAAATGCAGAAGATCTGCAAATCCTAAATCCCAGGACTGAAAAAGGTCACTAACAGCCCTGCGATATTTTCCTCCCAGATTTTCTCTTCAACAGATCGTGTGTGCCCTTAGAGTCAAGTGCTGTCCATACTCACGCTGGCCATAGACAGTGGGACAGTTCCCTGCACAGGGGAGGCATGAGGAATCAGTGCCACTCTCTACCCCGGCAGAGTCAAAGACTTGTACTATGGTTGAGGGGTGCTGGGTCTGAGCAAGTACAATTTTGAGTGCTGACGTGAGACTGCCCTTGGGTAGGTGCTTGCAGGCTTTGTGAGCTTTTGAGGTTTATTATGATATTAGCTCCCCCTGAACTGCCCTGAAATTGGGGCTGAGGACCAAACGCAGCACTGGGTGGTGAAGATCAACATTGTCCTCACAGCTCTATGAACCTCAAAGCTGACCAGGAGCATGTGGGCCCTCCACATGCCTTTCACACAATGACTATGCCAGCACCAGCTGTTACATGCAATGTGGGGACCCTGGGCTATGTGACAATTAGGACATCTTCTCAAGATGGTCTGTGTGTGGGAACTGTGCATGCTCTAGCACTTTCCAAGCATGACCACAGGAACTGGCACTTTGTTGCTAGGTCACTGATCATCTTGTGCCTCAGTGGTTAGGGCAGGTCAGAATTATAAACACAGGGACCCACGACTGTTTTTAGATTTTGGGTCATTCATCTCTGCACCACCTCCACACGAAGAGAGAAAATATCAAGCCACCTCCACATACAACTGGGGGTTAGGTAGAGTTCATGATGGAAAGTATGTAGTGCCGGGAGCTTCTTATGAAAAGTAGATGCTTGTATTGTGTTCTGTGAGAGGGAAAGTCTCCTGAGGACACACAGGCACTCATACACACATGAGCATTCACAATCGCACCACCAAATATGTATAAACATCATCCCAAACTCAAACACATAAATCACACCACCCACCTGACATGTCTTCCAAGGACCCCAAACTTTCCAAAGATGTTTCAGAGACTATCTGGTGCTTGCACTACATGCCTAACCCTCATCCCTGACATGATCCCAAAATCAGGGGGGCCTACCAGAACCAACCGGCAAGAAAGCCCCACCTTCTTCAGCGCCCAGCTTTATCCTTAGCAAGGGAGTGATTACGCAATACGTACATTTTTCATCCCGTTTGTCGTCCACCTGCCAGAAGAGAAAGGAAATCACTGTGAGGATTGTATCCCTCTTGACACTGTTCTCTTGACTTTAGGACAACAGTTGACAAACAGTGTCTCAGGCAACAACCCAAAGAGAAATCATAGAGAACACCTGCTGGACAGCTTTGAGCTCTTTGTGGAAGCTCTCTGAATTCCCTTTCAATGGGCCGTTACAAAATTCATTTTGCAAGGAAGAAACTGTGGTGCTCAGGATGCATCTTGCAGTGCTCTAGTGTGAAAGTGATGCTGTCCTTTTTGAAAGCCCTCGAGTCATATACCGAGTAGTCACACACTCTCACTCAACATTCTCCGAACTAGGAGACTATCTCAATCATCTAGCAGGTCTGTGCTCCTCTCTTTAGATGGCAATTTTATTTAACAAAAAAAAAAAAAAAAAAAAAAAGAAAGAAAGAAAGAAAGAAAGAAAGAAAGAAAGAAAGAAAGAAAGAAAGAAAGAATCGCATTGCCAAAGCTGAAAGGCCTTCTTACCTTGGTAGTGGATGGGGCATCATCATCGAGGTCTTCTTTTCTTAGCTCCTCCACTAGAGTGTAAGTGACCTCCTCCAACATGGTGTCATGAAGCTCCTTCACCACAGTGTCAGGAAACTCTTCAACCATGGTTACTGAAATGTCCCGCTGTATGGTATCAGACAGAGCTAGGGGCATACAGATTCACTGTAAATATTGGTGGCAGTGCTAAGGACTGTCTCAGAGAGGTCTGATTACGGCTGATATAGGGCTAGAGAATGTGGAAGTGGGTGTTGAATAGTATGGATTGAGATCTTCAGAGACATTCTCAGTGCTGGGCAAAAGAAGGCCAAGGAAAGAAGCAGGCAAGAAAGAACAACAGAGCCTTTGACAGTCTAGCTAAGGAAATCCAATCCATCCAATAGCATCTAAATTGCATGCTGCTTCAATAACATGGTCCTGATTTCTCCTGCCTTCACAAAGCCTAGCTAAATCCCCACTTCTTCTAATGTGACATGACCATTTCAGCAACCGTGCATTCATACCTGCCGCCACTGTCTTCAGCATGAATACTACTAAATATTTTACTTTTATTGTGATGACCTTCACGTCATCTTCATGCTGCTTTACTCATTTCTGAATATATGGGTCAGGAGCAGATTACCTTCAGAGAGTTGAGGAACCATAACTACTGCCTAGACCCAAAACATTGCCAGGACTAAATCACTCTGCTTTGACCCTCATTCCAACACTTGTGGATCCATCCTTTTCTGTTTGTATGAAATTGAACAGGGTAAAGTAGTGATGAGGTTTCGTTAGAAGGAGAAAGCACGTCCTGTGTCGTGTGACTAGGTAAATATCCTGAGAACACACAATCTCATGCAGACTCATATTTACAATCACACCCCATGAACACAGAAAAACCCTAAATGTCTAAAACACCCGAACAGCACACCTATGTCTTATCCCCACATCTGATGACTAAGCACTTGACCAGAGAACTTTCCTGTATGATCACTTTCTTTCACACACACACCTAACCCGCATCCCTGGGGCAGGATTACAAACTCACGGGGGCTTCCAGACTAAATCGGCAACAAAGGCCCACTTTCTTAAACACTGAGCTCTATCATCAGCAAAGGAGTGATTAAAAAATACGTACATTTTTCTCCGGATCTGTCATATGCCTGTCAGGGGAGAAAGAAAAACACTGTGAGGATCAGAGACCCCAGGACACTAGTGGCTCAGGCCTTCTGTTCTCTTGATGACTCAAGCATGCCAGATGGGAAACAGTGCCCAAGAACATGTCCACAAGAGAAACTGTACAGAACAGATGTGGGAAAACGTCAGCACTACATGGAAGCTGTCTCAGGCCCCACTGATTTGGCTATCGCAAACTTCTTTATTCTTAGAGGAAACTGTTCTGCAGAGGACGCTGCTTATGATCCTACAGGCTGTAAGCAAATATTTCCTTATTACATGCCCTCTTGAATCATCTTTCAGGTGTTCAGAGACTCTCATTTGACATTTCCCCACCGAGTACCCTGTTTCTATTATCTAGCAGGTACATGTTCACACTTTCAGATGTAATTTTATTGAAAAGGAAAAGAAAAGAAGAGATATATTTCCATTTCTGAGGTTGGAATACCCTCTTACCTGGAAAGCTGGTCTGTCCCTCCAACTGGATCGCATTCTTGAAAGCTGCTGCTCCCTGCTGGTACTGGGACCTACGGGGAGACACAGTCATGATCATTTATTGGTGATACCGCTCAGGAGAGTCTCACAGAGCTCTGCTTGATATCATTATGGGGTTACCGAATTTGAAGTGGGTGGTGAACTACAGTAAGAACTGAGCATCTTAGGAGACATTCTCATGGTAGATGAAAGAAGGCCAAGGAAAGAAGCAGGGAAAAAGAGAAACAGAGCCTTTGACCGTCTAGCTGAAGGAAATCTAACCTATCAAATTGCATGTCAATTGCAAAGCTCTCTTTCAATAACAGGTTCTGAAACCTCCTGCCTTTCCTAAAACCTGATGAAATTCCCACTTCTTCCAATACTAAATGAACATTCAGCATCCATGCATTCACGCATGTCACATGAGTCTTCACCATGAATAATATTAGATATTTTACTTTTATTGTGATGAACTTTACATCACCCTTACGCTGCTTTTAAACTTTTCTGACCATATCAGTCAGGAGCATTGATTACATTCACACTGTTGTCGACCCTTCACTGCTGTCTAAACACACAACATTTCCAGGAATAAATCACTCTGCCTTGAAACACTTTCCAGCTCTTGTGATCTCCCCATTTCTGTTTCTAGGTCTTGGGCTTTCTCAGAAAACTTAAATACAGTGGAATCATCAATTATAGTTTTTCCGTGTAAGTTTGATATCTATAAGCCCAACATTTTTGCACTGTCAATCTATATTGCACACTCTTTAAAATATACCATACATTTTTGCACACGCCACATTTGATTCATTTGACACTCGATGAAATTAGGGGTTCCCGCCACCATCTGGCTACTATGGAAAATGACATTGGAACTTTGGTGTATGTAGGAGACACTACTTGTGATATATGATAAAATGGTCCTGTCTAAACTCACAGAATGCCAAGCTCAAAGAGCAACTTTTAGTAGACTCTATGGGCATTTAATTAATGAAAATGAATTGATCTCTTCTCCTTCATGATATCAAATGTATCGTATAAATGTAAGACATTCCAAAAAGGGAAAAGTGAAAGAGAATAGAGGCCCTGTGTGTCTTATTTCATTACCGTTCGCGTTAATTGAAACCTGTTCTGAATAACGTCTATGAGGGAGGGAGTATTCAGGTGATGCTGCAAATCAGCTAATGTGTGAACATGCCCGAGAGACCTCGTTTACTGTTGAACATGAACCAGATTGTGAATCGTCAGTGCATCCTGACCTCCATGGACACTGCACCACTGACGGAATGAATACATGTGTTTTTGTGCCCAAGAAAGAGAAGGCAAATATGACAGCCATTTTGCAATCGTCACTTAAATACGGGACTCGGAAGAATTATTCTGGAAGGACCTTATCGAGCATCATTTGCACAGTACCTTCATCTTGCTTGTCCAGAAAATGTGGGGTTGCTGGCGGTATGAAACGGACTCTTTGAGCCCACATCCCAATTCTCCTCTGATAAACTGGATGATGGTCTCTTTCGTGGGCTTCCTTTTGCTTCGAGTGCCCTGGGAAATGCATGACAACACAGAGCACTGTAGAATTCTTGCTGGCAGAAGACCAGAGGGAAAATAGGAATAATTTCTCTGCAGCTACCCAGATGATCCTCCTGCTGAGGGAGGTCCTGCACTATGGTGTGCACATCAAACCACCACCAGATAGATTTTGTGGGCAACTACCTTAGTTTATTTGAGCCATTATATAAGCACAGCAAAGCATAGCGACTGCATCTGGTCTCCCAGATGCCAAACCTTAAAAGTGGCTGTTGTAATGTTTTTGCCCTGATTCTTAACTTCTTTTTGACAGAGGCTGATGAACAAACCCAGCTCTGACAGATATTTACACTGCGATGAGGAGCCTCAGACTTGTAGAATCTAAGAGGTAATCATAAGCTCTAAGGCAGGTGCCATTCACACCAATGACTATGCCAAAGTCGAGTGTTAAATCCACCTATAGCTGCCCTACACTGGGTGACATCTCGGCCACCCAATCAAGATGGGCTGTGTTTGGGAGCTGGTTGGCACTTCCACACATGCTAACAGATTCTGAAATGCCCTTGCTCTGGGACAAACTGACCCTATGTCAGCATGCGGAGTCAAGGACAGTGGTCAAGAGCTTCAACAGAAGGACCCACACCTGAGTCACATTATGTCTCTTTCATGAAGAAGGTCCAAAGTTTGGGCCATTCCTTACTGCACGACTTCCATATGAGGAGATTGGTTAGTAACAAACATCCAGGTACAGTCACGGTGCAGAAAGTATGACTTAATAATGTAAAGTGCACAGTACTCATTAGGATTCTTGAGAAGCCGAAAGCATGTCTTGTATTGTGTGAGTGGTCAAACTCCACAGAATACACAATCTCACGCAGACTCACATTCACAATCACACCACATGAACACAGAAAAACCCTATATGTCGAAAGCATCCGAACTTCACACCTACGTCTTATCCTCACATCGGACGACTCAGGCCCTGACCACAGAACTTTCCTGTATGATCACTTTCTTTCACTACACCCCAATCCCTCATGCCTGGGGCAGGACTGCAGAATCCCGGGGCTTCCAGACCAAATCGGCTGGAAATGACATCCTTCTTAAGGGACTAGCTCTACCATCAGCAAGGGAGTGATTAAACAATACATACATTTTTCTCTGGATCTGTTGTACGCCTGTCATGGGAGAAAGAAAAACACTGTGAGGATCATAGACCCCCGGACACTAGTTGCTCAGGCCCCTGTTCTCTTGATATCTCGAGGACACCAGATGGGAAACAGTACTCGAGTCCATGACCAAAGGACAAAATGTACAGAACACATGTGGGAAAGTGTGAGCACTTCATGGAAGCTGTCTCAGGCCCCATTGATTTCTCAGTTGCAAAATTCTTTTTACTCTGAGGATACTGTTCTGCAGAGGACATGGCTTATGATCGCATAGCCTGTAAGTAATTCTGTCCATTATGCATGGCCACTTGAATCAGCTTACAAGGGGTTATAGACTCTCATTTGACATTTTCCCATTGACTACCTTGTCTATATTATCTAGTTGATACATGTTCACACTTTCAGACTATAACTTTATGGAAAGAGAAGAAAAGCAACATTTCAATTTCTGAGGTGGGAAAACCTTCTTACCTTGCAATCAGATGGGAGCCCCCAACGGGCTCGAAATTTAATAAGCTCCTCCTCTGAGCTGGTAGTGGGACCTAGGGAAAGACACAGCCATCATCACTTATTGGCGATGCTGCTCAGGAATGTCTCAGAGAGCTCTGCTCCATGGCATTGTGGGGCTAGTGGATTGGAAGTGGGTGCTTAACAACACTATGCACTCGGCATCCTAGGGACATTCTCACAGTAGATGAATGAAGGCCAAGAAAGGAGAAAGGCAAGAAAGAGAAACAAAGCCATTGACCATCTAGCTGAAGGAAATCTAATCCATCAAATAGCATCGAAATTGCATGCTCTGTTTCAATAACAGGGTTCCAATTCCTGCTGCCCTTCTTAAATCCTGATCAACTTCTCACTTCTTCTATTGTTTCATGACCATTTTAGCATCCATGCATTCATGCATGCTGCTAGTGTGCTCAGCACGAATAGTATTGGGTATTTTACTTTTATTGTGATGAACTTTACATCACTGTTCTGCTGCCTTTAAACTTTGGTGACTATATCAGTCAGTAGCATTAATTACTTCACAGCGTTGTGGACCCTTCACTGCTGTCTAGACACACAGCATTTCCAGGAATAAATCACTCTGCCTTGACCCTCTTTCCAGCTCTTGAGATCTCTCCATTTCTGTTTCTAGGACTTAGGCTTTCTCAGAAAACTTAAATACAGTGGAATCATCAATTATAGTTTTTCCATGTAAGTTTGATATCAATAAGCACAACATTTTTGCACTGGCAATCTATATTGTACACTCTGTAAAATATACCATACATTTCTGCACATGACACATCTGATTCATTTGACACTCGATGAAATTAGGGGTTCCTGCCACCGTCTGCCTACTATGGATAATGACATTAGGAACTTTGGTGTATGTAGGAGACACTACTTGTGATATATGATAAAATGGTCCTGTCGAAACTCACAGAATATCAGAGCTCAAAGAGCAAGTTTTAGTAGACTCTATGGACATTTAACTAATGAAAATGAATTGATCTCTACTCCTTCATGATATCCAATGTATCTTATAAGTGTAAGACATTCCAAATAGGGAAAAGTGAAAGAGAACAGAGGCCCTGTGTGTATTATCTCGTCACTGTTCCTGTTAATTTAATCCTGTTCTAAATAATGTCCATCAGGGAGGTAGTATTCAGGTGATGCTGCAAATCAGCTAATGTGTGAACATGCCCGAGAGACCTCGTTTACTGTTGAACATGAACCAGATTGTGAATCATCAGTGCATCCTGACCTCCATGGACACTACCCCTCTGACGGACTGAATTCGTGTGTTTTTGTGCCCTTGAAAGACAAGGCAAATACGACAGGCATTTTGCAATCGTCAGTTAAATATGGGACTTGGAAGAATTACTCTGGAAGGACCTTAGTGAGCATTATTTGCACAGTACCTTCATCTTGCTTCTTCCGAAAGTGTGCCGTTGCTGCTGGTATGAAACGGACTCTTTGAGCCCACATCTCACCTTCCGTGTCATTAATAAAGGGGTCAAACACTGGTCCCCTTGTTTCCTCGTCCAGAGAGCAGCCTTGGTAATGCATGACAATACAGAGAACTTTAGACATCTTGCTGACAGAAGACCACAGGAAAATTAAAAATGATTTCTCCACAGCTACCCAGGTGAATTTCCTGAAGCCAAGTTAGGCTGAGGGAAATTTTGCAATTTGGTGTGCACATACAAAGTTCACCAGATACATTTTGTGGGCAACTTCTTTAGTTTCATTGAGCATTATATAAACAGAGCTATGCATACGGACTACATCCGGTCTTTCAGATGCCAAACCTTTAGAATCGGCTTGTTGTGATGTGTTTGCCCTGATTCTTAATTTCTTTGAGAAACAGGCTGAGGAGTAAATGCAGCTCTGACAGAATTACAGTGGTATGTGGAGCATCAACCTTATAGAATCGTAGAGCTAACCATATGCCTATGCAGAGAATAAGGCCTTTCAGACAACGATTATGCCAAAATCCGTTGTTACTTCCACCTAGAGCTGCCCCACAGTAGGTAACACCTGGTGCCATCCAGTCAAGATGGTCTATGTGTGGGAGCCGGTAGGTGCTTTCAGGCATGCCCACAGATTCTGAAATGCCCTTGTTTTGTGATTAAATGACCATGTGATAGAGTGGTGAGTACATGACAGTGGACAAGAGCTTCAACTTAAGGACCCACACCTGAGTCACATTATATCTCTTTCACAAAGAAGGTCAAATTTTGAGCCATTCCTTACTGCAAGGCGTACATCCCAGGAGATGGATTAGGAACAGACGTCCAGAAACAGGTGGGGTGCAGAAAGAATGTTAATAGTGTCAAGTGTACAGTTGTGATGAGCTTTCTTGAGAAGCTGAAATCATGTCTTGTGTTGTGTGAATGGGGAAATCTACTGAGAACCTGCGATCTTATGCAGACTCACATTTGCACGACAACTCTCTCTCTCTCTCTCTTTCTCTCTCTCTCTCTCTCGCACGCACACACACACACACACACACACACACACACACACACACACACTGAAAGCCCAAATGTCTAAAACACCCAATTCTCACACCTACTCATTATCCTCACTTCTGACGTATAAGCACCTGAGCAGAGAACTTTAATGTATGACCACTTTCTTTCAGTACACCCTTAACCCGCATGCCTGGGGCAGGTTTGAGAATCACGGAGGCTTCCAGACCAAATCGGCTGGAAATGCCAACCATCCTAAGCGACTAGCTCTATCATCAGCAAGGGAGTGATTACACAATACGTACATTTATCTTCAGATCTGTCACATGCCTGTCATGGGAGAAAGAAAAACACTGTGAGGATCATAGACCCCAGGACACTAGTTGCTCAGGCCTCTGTTCTCTTGATGTCTCCAGGACACCAGATGGGAAACAGTACCCGAGTCCACGACCATAAGACAAAATGTACAGAACACATGTGGGAATGCGTGAACACTTCATGGAAGCTGTCTCAATCCTCACTGATTAAGCAATTGCAAAATGCTTTCTTTTTTTCTCAGAGAAAACTGTTCTATGGAGGACAGTGCATATGACCCTACAGCCTGTAACTAATTCTGTCCTGTTTGTATGTCCTCTTGAATCGGCTTTCAGGTGGTTAGACACTCTCATTTGACATTTTCCCACCGAGGACCTTGTCTCTATGATCTACCAGGTACATGCTCACATTTTCAGATTGTAATTTTATGGAAAAAGAAGAAAAGCAACATTTCCATGTCTGAGATTGGAAGGCCCTCTTACCTTGAGAATAGATCGGATCTCCGTACTGGACTGCAATCTCGGAAGCTGCTGCTCTCCGTTGGCAGCGAGAGCTAGGGGTACACAGAGTCACCATCAGCTACTGCTCAGGCTACGAAGGAGTGTCTCAGAGAGCTCTACTCAATGTCATTGTGGGGCTAGAGAATGTGGAAGTGGGTGTTGAATAGTATGCACTGAGCATCTTCTGGGACGTTTGTGTGAGTAGATTACAAAAGGCCAAGAAAGAAGCAGGCAAGCCAGAGAATTAGAGTCTTCGATGGTCCAACTCAAGGAAATGTCATTCATCAGATACCATCTGAATTGCATGCTCTGTTGCAATAATAGGGCTCTAATTCTCCTGCCCTGCGTAAAGCCTGGCTAAAAGCCCATTTCTTCTAATGTTACAAGACCATTTCAGCATCCAAGCATTCATAGAAGCCTTTTATCCTTAGCATGTATACTATTGCCACCTTTACTATTATTGCAATGAAATTTACACCCTCTTCAGGGGGCTTTTACTCATTTGTGACTATATCCGTCAGTAGCATGGATTACATCACCAGGCTGCGAACCCATCCCTGCTCTCTAGACCCAAAATGTTTCTAGGCATAAATCTCTCTTCCTTCGTCCTTCCCCTAGTCCTTACAATTTTTTGTCTGACTCGATATAGAACATCCTGGAATGGAGTTGTTCAGAAACCTCAGATGCGTGGCATCATAAATTACTGTCCTTCTGTGTAGGTCTGATATCATTAAGCCATACATTTTTTCAAGGTCTGACCATGTTGTAGCCTATTCTAAAATCTGATTACTTTTATGGCAGAACACGATGCCATGAGGTATATATATCACATTTGATGCACTCATTCTTTGATGGACTTTGTGCTTCTTTCTGTCTGGCTTTAGGGAATAATGTGTTATGAACATTGGCATATGATACACTATTGGTAATATGAGAAGTCACGAGACTGTGAAATGCACAGAATGTCACAGCACAAAGAGTGAATTTTCATGGCATGCATGTTCTTTTCATTCATAAAAGTGAGCTGATATTTTCCCCTCATTAGACCAAATATTTCTCATCAATCTAAGATAGATTGAATACCAGAAACTGCTGCGGTAGGATGTTGGTACATTCTGTATTATCTAGTCTCCTTTCATGTGAACATAAACTTGTTCTAAATAAAGTCAACTGATTTTTACAAATTTGGCACGTGGTATCAGGGAGAGATCTGTTCAGATAATGTAGCAAAATTGGCTTACTGTGTGAACATGTACTGGAGACTTTGTTCACTATTAAACATGCACCACGTTGGGAGTTGTCAGAGTATCCTGACCTCCATGGTGACAGCACCACAGATGGACTGAATTTACAGGTATTTCCACCCTTGAAATAAATGAAATTCACAACTCAGTGTTTTTACAAATTAGAAGTCATTTAAAATGGGACACCAAAGAAATTTTCTAGAAGTAACTTAGCTAGCATTATTTTCACTGTACCTTCATCTGAATGAAAAGTACGGATGGTGACATCTTGTGAGAAGCGCACTCTTCCCGGGCCCACCCTCGATTCTACGGGATCATCCTCCTCACGACAGCAACCTGAGAAATGCATGACAATACAGACAATTGTAGACGTGTTCCTTGCAGAAGACCACAGGGAAATTAGCAATCATTTATTCACAGCTGCCCAGAAAACCGTCCTAGAAGCTAAGGTAGAAGTAGGAAGATCGTGCAGTTGGCTGTGCATGGAAAACACCCAAGAGACAGGATGTCGAGGGCGAATACCTTAATTTCAGGGAGACATTCTAGAAACACAGCAAAGCACGGTGACCATGTCAAGTTCCCTAGATTCTACTGACATTTAGAAGTTTCCTCTCCCCGGGAAACACTTGCAGACACGTTTGGGCTTCAGTGCCCTCTTCTGTGATGAGCAAAAGTTAGCACAGCCTCCATGTAACTATTAACTGATGAGGCTTAAGGTGACTGAATAGAGGTAAAGCTTCAGAAAAATAAGTGACCGCTGCTCAGTCATTGCTCCGTAAGTGCCCAATCATTGTATGACTGCAAGTAAAGCTGGATGATTGCTAGTGGTTACATCCACAGACAGGACTTGGATGACTCCACAGCATCGGAAGGTGGGAGGGTAATTTTCATTGTTTCCACAGTGGTGACGCTTCCACTCCTGTGGGGAGTATCTGTTGTCATCTCCTAGAGTCTCCACACAACCCTGTATCTGGAGAGCTAAAGCAGGAGCTGAGACGCAGACTTCATAGTGAAGATCACAGAAATTTAGAGAGTTTAAGCAACTTGCCCAGACTCACAAGAGTGACCAGTGTTGGGCTTGGGCTACGAACGTGTTTGGTGTCCTGAGGACAGAGGCCCGGAACCTCTCTTAAAACTGACTCCATCCTCTGCATGCCTTAAGCAAATGCCCCCCTCACTGTCTCTCTGAAATGCTACTGCCCCAGGTTTCTGTGGGAGAGGAGTAATCTCTGGAATTGGAGGCCAAGCCACTGGGAGTCCAAATTTATCACGCAGTTGCTGACTCCTACCTTTCTGTCTCTGACCCACATAAGACACTTCCCTCCAACCATACCCCTTCAGAGGTATAGGGGCGTCCCACCATGTGGCCATCCTCCTGCAGCATCACCAACAGTCAGCTGTCTTACTCTGAGACTTCCCCATTCCAGAGGACTCCCCTGGCTCACAAGTGGTCACCTTAGAGCATTCTGGACCAACTGCCTGCCATACGACGACATTATAAATCTTAAAAACACTGTGTATGGAGTTGATACCAATGACCTGAGGATGTGGTGCTCTAGGGATTCAGTGATTTCAGCCTCACAGCTCCACTGTTTGCTGACTATTGCTTGGAGCAAGAGTCTGAACAGTTGAGCTTTGACCTGCCTGAAAGCGGACTCTGGTTGTTCCAGCACTGAGTGTGCACCTCCCACGCCCAAGTCCATCTGCAACAAAATTCAGAGTCTGTTGCTACCTCCTCCAACTCTACATCATGCGCTGGCAGTGGACAGAGCCCCATGTCCTCTGAGAGGGGTCTCTCCTCACACAGCCTATCACCCCACACCACGACCCTTGACAAAAACCACCAAGCCTTCTTCATCTATGTTACCCATTGCTCATTCCACCTACTTGAAGGCTCTGTGCCATCTCACAGCTCTCCCAAGCAGCACCCACATTCCCAGTAATCCTGTCCACATCCACCCATGCCCATGGCCCATGAAACCCCCGCTCTTCTCCTTTCGACAATCTCTGCATTGAGACTGCTGAGGTTTAGCTCCTTTTATCACTACACATTCTGAGCAGGTGACCTGCAATTCCCCGTTCCTCTCAGGTCTATTGCTGGGGTGGCATCTCAACCACTGTGAATCCATGGAACAATTCTCCCCACCTGAAGTCGTGTGGGAGGGCACCCTCTGCATGTCTTCTCTGCAAGAGTCTGGACAGAGTTTACTAGAGAATCTTACATTGTTCTAAATTTAGGAAAACCACTAAGGCAGTCCACTTGAGAGAGAAGAATCAGAAATATCACTGAAGTTGTACGACAAACCTCAAGAGACTCTTAAAGCCCTGGAGTCAGAATGGGAGTGGGGACAATGGTTTGACAAGAAGAGGAACATATTTTCTCTAGATTCACTGGCCACTTTGAAGGAGCAGCATTCAGAATGTCAATCAATATGAACATACCTCGACAACAAATCAAGTTTCCCATCTTAATCTCTCGAGCAGTGAGTCTCCGACTACTTCTCACCTCCAACCTTCAACTGACAGAGTGACAGTTGCAACGGAAGGCACCAAGCGCATCATCACGTTACCATGGCGCCGGGTCATGTCACCGACCTTTCAGAATGAACGCACGCTGCTCATTCTGCGTCCGATTGCTGCTTTTGAGACACGTGTGGGTTTACACGGGCAACAGTGCCAGTTAAGTGAATTAAAAGGGAAAATGTGGTTTATTTCAAAAAATGAACACCAGGCTCCCAAACTGTTATTCCCTTCCTGGGAAAAACACGATGTGTGAGAGAAAACGACTTGCCCTTGCAAACAGAGTTGATAGTGAGAATTTCAGGTGAACATATCAAATCTAACTCGTTGACCGTATGAATTTGTTCCATTTTTGACTACAGTATGACCCCCACCCATTTCCAATACTCGTGAGTCACCAGAGGTTTCTAGAACAAACAACTAGAAAGGTGCTCCCCATCATTTCAAAAGCGACATTAGTATAAATCAGATTTCAAATGTGGTATTTTTCTCTATGTATATAACAATGTTACAGAAATTCTCTTCTTCACTAAACCTATATTCTTTATCTACATGCTTACTTAAAACTCTATGCTGAATTATTTCTCAGTCTCTGTGAATTCATTGAATAATGTCATGTCAGCGTGTATACTGACGACCGGCTGTTCACTGAAAAATATGAATAAAAAATCACTATACTTTAATAGTGGGTTGGGCGATAATATATAACCAGTGATTTTGTAAATAAAAGTTGCAGATGACACGAAAATTAGATTTCAGTGTGTGTTCTGGCTCATATGTGGGTCAGATGTGCTCATTCTTCTTTTCTTTTATTTAGTTATTAAGTTTTTTGGGGTAACGCTGGTTAATACAATTATATAATATTCAGAGGTACATTATGATTTGACATCTATATACTCTATTTTGTTCTTACCACCCAAAGCCCAGTTTCCTTCAGCTACTGTATATTTGGTCCCCTTTTACCCACTTCACCTTTCTTCTACTCCCCCTGTATTTAACTACCTTTGCCCTGTCAAACTACCCTCTCCTCCCCAGCAGTACACTTTGGTAACTGCAAGTCCTTGTGTGTGCCCATGAGTTTCTGTTTGCTTGGCCTGTTCATTTGTTGCTTGTAGCTTTATATCCCACATAAAAGTGCTGCCTTGTGATTTTCATCTTTTCCTCTCTGGCTGTTCCATTAGCATGATTATCTCGAGGTCCATCCATGTTGTTTCAAATGGCGGTATTTCATCTCTTCTGATGGCTGAGGAAAATATTTCATTGTATACATATACCAGTTCTTTAGTCAATCATCTATCATAGGACACTTGGCTTGCTCCCATGCACTGGCCCCTGTGAAGAATGCTGCTATGAACACCGATGTGCAAATATCTTTTCGGATAAAGGTTTTCAAGTCTTTGGGGAAAATACCCAGTAGAGGGATTGCTAGATCACATGGTACATCAATTCTTAGTTTTCTGAGGACCTTCCATAGTGTTTTCCATAGTGGCTTTACCAATTCGCAGTCCCGCCAGCACTGTATGACGCTTCCTGTCTCTCTGCATCCTCTCCAAAATGAGTTATTATTTGTCCTGCTCTTTGTAGCTATTCTAACAGGTGTGAGATGGTGCTTCGTTGTAGTTTTAATTTGCACTTTCCTAATAGCTAGCATTGTTGAGCATCGTTTCACATACTTGGTGACTATTTCTATGTGCTCTAGGAGGAAGTTTCTGTTCAGGTCCTCTGCCCATGTTTTGAAAGGATAGCTTGATTTCTGTTGTTGTTCTTGAGTCATATGAGTTCTTTGTATATTTTGGATATCAGGCCTTTCTCGGAGCCATAACAGGCGAATGTATTTTTCCTTTCAGATGGTTTTCTGAAATGTTTCTTTTGCTGAGCAGAAGCTTTTTGGTTTGAGGTAGTCCCACTCGTTGTTTTGCTTTTGCTTCCCTTGCTTTTGAGGTCAAGTCCAAGGTCCCTGAGTTTACTACCTCTGTTTTCTTCTATGCATTTTATTGCTCCAGGTCTTATATTCAGACCCCTGTTTGGAGAAGAGTATAAAGGGGAGAAGTCTCTCTCTGTTGTCCCCTCCCTGTGTGTTCATGGTCAATGCAGAATCATGTGGAAACATAAGAAAAGCGCCTAGAGACATGTGTGGATGTCAGTTCTACCTGGTCTTCATAATAAATCTCAAAAGACATACAGAGACCAAAGGAGAAGTCTATGGAAGGGAGAAGGACGCACACTGAGATATCATATATATTTTATATGGCTTCTCTCGAAATTTCTACAAGGGTGATTGCTGCCGGTCTTCATATGCGTTTATCACACACACACACATGCATGCATGCATACATACATACATACAAACACACACAAGAACACATATACATGTGTTTAGAACAGTCCATTCAAATTTCTACACAGAAACACTGGTGTTGTTTTGCTGATTGTCATGGGGTTGGCATTCCACCAAGGGGCAGTGAGCTGGCACTTTTACACTCTGCAATGGTGAGACTTTCTTGGAAAGGAAGTCCCACATAGAAAACTACAAGGCGTCGGGATGCTCTCCACGTGACTCAGTCCCATGTCTGCAGCTAGACCTGGATATGGCTGGAAGACATGCCAGAGACATGCCAATGTGGCCTGGGTGTCCTCGCAAAATGGCACTCTCAGGGCATCCAGATCTGCTACGGGTTGGCTGACAGATCACAGGTCAGTGACTTGAGTGATCAGGTGGAGGTTCATGTCCATGTCACACATAACCTTACATGAGACAAATCAGTTTCCAAGCACCTGCCACTAACAAGAAACTCTACTGACAACTCTGGTTCATAAGGAGGGGCCAAAACCACACTTCTACTTGGGATAATTATCAAAGAAATTGCAAACGTGTTTCAGTCTTTCTATAGATAATTTAATTGTAACAATACTCACTCGCAGATGTAGCCCTTCAAATGATGGATACCAAAATATCGCCTTTTCCCCAAAGCCAAGTGTACTGACGATGAGGATTCAACTCCTGCCTCCACCACCATGAACTGATTGACAAGAAAAAATAATCACCTAGGAGACCTTACCAGAGAGATTTAGAATGTGAAATATAGGCCTACACTGATGAACAGACCACCCTTCACATCGCACCACTGAGGGTGTTGAAGGAGGTGGCATGGTCTGGAAGATCCATAAACCAGAAGACAGTCCCACATGAAGTAAGAACCTGCTGGTCCTGAACAAAAGGCGAGTAGAGTCAGTGAGTCAGCAAGGGCAGGTTTCAATAGCACAGGCAAGGATGAGTGGAGACCAGCTGGAGCGAGGGAGAGAGGGTAGGGACACAGAAGTCCATGCAGGAGTGAGAGAGAGGTGAACAGGATGACATTCTGCAGGAGGTGCTCGGGGACCAAGGCCCTTACTCTCTCCGCACAGTGCACAGGCGTGGCTCAGCTGCTGTGGTGACAAAGGCACTGCCTGATTGAGCATCACAGCCACCAGCCTCTCTGAAGGGGTTTTGGCCTCATGTGTCAGCACTGAACATGCACATCTCCATAGGAGCAGTGATTTCACTCCCAGGAGGGTTGCTGAACATACACTGGTCCAGGAGAGCCAAGATCTCCTATCATTGCACCACAAGCTGAATCATGAAGGTGGAGAAACAGCCTGCTGCCTGACAACAAGGAACTCAGGAAACTAATGTCCATGTGCTGATCTCTTAGGTGTCGAGACTTGAGGAAAACGCTTTATATCTGCCTATTAAAAGAACACCCTGGGCTTTTGAATGTGCACTTGCTAATGGCGGGTTCTATGACTGTGCTTTCAAGAAAGAAAAGTCCTCTGTTTGTCTAAAGAACTCTAAAAAGCAAATGACCTATAAGCTAAAGAAAGTTAGAGTCTCATCAACCTCCTTGTAATAATCGGTGGAAGAAAATGGAGTACTGTAGTCACGTGAAGAACAGTGAGGCTTGATTTTGTATGCAGTCATGTCACTCGTGGGGATAAGTGTAATGACATCTTTGTCATCATGCACCATCTCCAAGACTGCTGTTCCCATGACCCTCTTCCTGAGTTATAAAAAAGAGACTTCACAAAATAAAATTTCCAAAAGGACACTCACGTACGGATATGTGGAAAGAACTAATTTGCCCTGATTTTTCTCCATTTCTACTGGGAGACCTTAGAGGAGAGAAGGGGTGACCTGATGGTGGTGGCTGGTGTGAGTGTCTGTAATAATTAATTGAGTCCTAACTGGCGCAGTGTGCATTTCTATTCATGTGCTTTAGTGCATATAAAAAACACCTCAAATGAAACCACTTGTAGTTGTTTCAGTCAAAAATCTCCAGGAAACATAAAATGTATGTTGAAACTAAATTCTAAATCTATGCAATGGTGACACTACTTAACCATCCAGGAACTGAGCTGAGGCGGGGGAGCAGGAGCAGGGAGGAGAGCCCTGTTCCTTGGCCTGACTGAAACTTCTTGACAGTGTGTCAACTCCATCTCTTCTGAGACTCAGGCTGAGGTCCCGGGTTTTGAACTGCACACATGATGATACCAGAGCTGCAAGGAGGACACGGGTACTGGCAGCCTTCGCCTATCAAGGAGACAGACAGAGGAGAGCTCCCTGGTGAGGGTGTGCAAGAACAAGAAGGCTCTCACAGGAAGGAGCAGTGAACACGGGCTCTGGTCCCCCAGGAATCAGCTGACAGATCACTACACCCTGGTGCTACTCTTGCAAGGAAGTCTCATCTCTACCCGGAGTGTCTACAAATATCTTACAGGACCAAGTGACCTTGGGTGCTTGTTCGGGAAGCATTCAGGTGACCTGTGCCCTGGACAGTGAGAGTCACTCAGAGGAACGGTGGGCGGGGGGGTGGGGCTGAATCTGAGACTCCAGAATAAAAAAACCAAGGCAGTTCTCCCTGGTGCCTTTGAGACACAGGTCTGACGATCCGGTGGTCATGGTAAACCTTTCCCTCGACCTAACACTGAATGTGACCCATCATGCGACCAGCACAGTACAAATGGACAGAGACCGGCAGCATTTTTCTTCTCCCCTGATAATCTTTTCCCAACATCCCACTGCTTTGCCTGTGCCTTGCATTTGGAGAACCATGATGTTGCAGCAATAAGTAATAAGTTTTCTGTGCCAAGATGAAATGAATAAGGACACTGCAATTTAAAATGTAATTAAACCAATTATAATTGTCTCATTTATTAACGAAATTTAAGAAGGAAAAGAAACATAACCGATTTTTAGTGCCACCCTGTACTATGTCTCTATAAAGCACTGCATTAAGTTTCCTTCTGTATTTTTCTCATTAGCTTTATTGAAGTGTGTGTGTGTGTGTGTGTGTGTGTGTGTGTGTGTGTGTGTGTGTGTGTGTGTGTGTGTGTGTAGGACCTTAAGCCCAGGTCATTCACACAGTACCACAGATGCTGAGGGGTCCCCAGCCAGGACTGGACCATGCAGTATTCCGTACCTGGGAGTACTAAGCTCCCACAGGCTTGCAAAGCTGAGGAAGGTGAGCTGCCTTGCTGGTGTGAGAAGGAGCCCCACTATCCTCCACTTTCTCTTCCCAGGAGGCCAAAGCTTGGTGAGTTCAGGCCACCCGCACTATCTCATCATGCCCTGGGATAAGGGATCCAGCATGAAACTTCCAGCTAAGGGATGCTACCTGTTGAACTTGACAGCAAGGGAAATACACTGCTGTGTCCTAAAGGATGATATGGAAAGTACATCCTGGAGGCCACTTCCCAGAAAATACAATGTGCACTATAACTCTGCATTTGCTCACATTGTGGCCTTACAGGGACCAAGCCCTCTCCTCAAGGTTCAGGAGGCAGTGCAAACTGAGAAGCTTACCCAGTCTGAGTAACGTCTTTACAAAGATGATCTCACAATATTTTTCACTTGCCTTTGCTACTTTTTACCATTCCTTTCTCTCTCTTCCATGTTCGCACACAAGAGGGGTCAGCCCAGGAGTCTCCTCATTTTGGTTGTTTTGAATAAAGTGTCCCCTCCCACAAAAATTGCTAGAAAGCAACGAAGAACGTGTGTATTTGTTGCCTTACTCTTTCAATCCCGAGCCTTTCACGTCACCCTTTATCTCCCAGTCCTTTTCCACCCGAATTGCGTCCTCAGCTTCTTCTCCTGAAGCACTTCCCAGGGAGTTTTAGAAAGTTGCAGCAAACAGAAAAATTGTGCATGGCTGCATCGACCACAGTAGAAAATCCGCTGTGTGGGGGGTACCCATGGGGGAACCAGACTTCTCAGGGCCCCTCCAGCATGTTCGGCACAGCCCTTCTGACTCCGAGTCCAATTTCCTGCCCGGCCACACAGCAATGCTCAACACAATGCAAAATGGGTCAGGAGCCAGGAAGATGCTCTGAGAGGACATGGAAAACTGGATAGAGTTATTACAGACGTGGACAATTCTAGGACGTCAAGGACCTAGAGAAGACAAGGCCTCTTGGCATGCGAATCAACAAAGAGAAAAGGAGGGGCTGGGAAGAGTCACAGAACAGAGCTGATGGATGCGAGAAGGAAGAAAAGTGAAAGAGGAAATAATTTACATGCACATAATGCTCTCTGTGGGGAGTCTTCAAAATTTACAAAACATTTCTCCAGGTAGAAGGGCAGTAATGATGGTGGGGTGGCCGCTGGAATGGAAAGTGGAGAGTTAAGAGTCAAGGGAAGACCTCGGCACCGCTGCTCCCAGCAGTATAAACAAAGCCAGAGCTTAAGACACACTTGGTCCTCACCTCTATGCTCCTCCCCAGGCCTCGAGCAATTCACCTCTGCAATGAATAGTGGCTCTCAGGTCTGCGGAGCTCCTGTCAACCTTCACATCTGTAAGTGTAACCAGGAATCCATGACATACACCTTGTTCTCTAAGAAGGCAGTCACGGTTACCATAACAGACTGTGTTGGACATCGCCTCATTTCCCTCACGACTTTCCTTCCTCTTCCCTTTCTTCTACTTAGAGTCCATTTCCTTTCTCCTTGTCCAAATATATGGTTCTTCAACATCGAACCATTATAACGACGATCATGGGTTGACGGACACCATCACTAATCAATCAGTGGATGAAGGAATCATCCTTTGAGACCCAAGGCGCAACTGTCATGAGTCTGGGTTGTGCTGCGTTCTTTCGGAGAAAGTGACTACCAACTCCACATAACAAGTGACTGTCCTGTACCTTGTATCACCTTTATTGAATGATAAGCAATCCCTGCCACCGACCCATAAATCTTGTAGCCCCTTAGAAACAATCCACAAAAAATGTAACGTTAGGTCACACACCCAAATGGTCTAAGTCTGTAGGTAAAATCATGGGGTTTAGACAGTAGGTATGGCCACATAAGTCACATCAACACACGGTACCTGCCAAGGTTGGCCAGGTGTCCTGGAAAGCCTGAAAGGGCAGGGGCAATGGGCCAGCCTAATGCAAAATCACACACGGTGAGCATGATGGAAGTGAGGTGAATAGGAGCACTTCTGTTGATGGGAGCAGTGTGTTCCCAGTGGAGCCATGACCCGTGCAGCTCAGCAGGCCTTTACCGATCTGGGCAGTCGTGGGAGATGGGTCCGGCCGGCGATGGGCTTGATTAGGAGCTGCAGGTGTTCTTACCTTTCACACAGACTTGTCAAACGCATGATGGCCATTTAATGTCTCGGGGGACCAGCTGGATACAGGCCTCTCTCAGATGGAGGCAAGTACAGGTCTGACGCTGAGAACCAGGATTTGGGTGATGAATGGAGGCGAGAATGGTGGTTCATCATGCTTCCCACCTAGCCTCTCCAGAACGAGATGGGAACATGTGCAGGAAGCTGAGAGGAAACACTCTCTACGGTACAACCACTGCGAGTGTCCTTTATACCAAGGAACACATGCTCATCCTCAGACTGATGGTTTGAATGAGAACGGAATGAGCAGGGAAAGCTTTGCTTATCTCAAAAGGCTGGAGCTATAGGCATGTCAGGCGTGCTTAGAAGCCTTCATAAGTGTTTGTGCACATACTCTTGAGGGCCCACCATCCAGGCAAACTCTACTGCTTCTCTGGTGAACGTGTGAGTGAGCAGTTGGACAAAGGGGCTGGCATGACTCTGCCACTCTCCCAATGCAGCAAAACGATGGTGTCAATATAGAGTTTTCATTCTCTCCCATGTCAGTACAACATTTATTTTTGCCTGCCTTAGGCTATAGTCACAAGATCGGGCTGCGACGACAATAGGCAGAGTTACACAGGCATTCTCAGCAAGAAACTGTAACTACACATTTATACTTTCCGGTCAGCAGTTGGGGGGCCTTGACCGAGTGGGTTGTACATTCACTCCATTTGGCAAAAACGGTGTTCTCACTGGTGCACACATACCACCAAGACAAACACACAGAGGCTCATGGATATTGACTACGGACTACTGCTTACCAGAGGGTACATTGGAGGAGGGACAGGGGAGTTAGACAGGGTGAAAGGGGTCAAATATATGGTGACAGACAGAAATCTAATGGTGGAAGGGGAACACACAGTGTAAATAGATATATACTTTATTGTTTAAAGTATAAAGCTGAAACTTATTAGATTTTGTTAACCAATGTCACCATAAAATAATAGTAAAGCAATAATAACAAAGAATCTCCAGCTCAAATGGAACCTTTAAATAAGACCCGGAGTCTCAGAACATGATAACAAAATGTCCAGATTTCTCTCTGCGGCCTACTTTTCACCTTCAGCGTAAGGTGGAGGAGGCTGAGGCTGGACATATCACCTGGCTAAGTATATGGGACTGGATGACACTGCATACCTCTCAGATACCTGGTGTAAGGTGATCAGCAGGCACCAGGAGAGTGGATCATGCTAGGTGATGTTCCTGGGAACTGGATGTGAACACAGATTGGTAAATAGAGCAGGTATACACCTTTTCACAAATCTCGAATATCTTTCAACTTGAATAGATACGTGTCTGAAAACTGTTGAGGCACACAGTATTGGACTTTTTAAATTTAACATTGTTTTTAAATAGAATCTTCATCTAATTCTTTTGGGTACTCAGCTCAGTTGTTAGACACTGATATAATGGATGCTGTTCAACAGAGAAAGAGTGAGGGGACTACGATGGAACCCATCCAAGGGGGAAAAGACAAAGGACTAAGCGCAGAATTGTGCCACCGCAAAGTGAACATGAAGGGGACTCTTAAGGTGGATTCAGGAAAGGCGGGTGCACTGGAAAACGACTTTCAGCACTCACTGGATGATGGAGATCTCCAACGAATTCAAGAAGGGTAGTTTGTGTTGAGACTACTGGAAAGCCTTTGACTACGTCCATCATGAAAACTGATAGGTGACTCTGGAAGAACCATGTGTGACTAAGCGCTCGATGGTCCCGATGTGTGACCTGGGTTATAGACAGGAAGCCACTGTCAGGACACAACATGGACACATGAATCATTTCCTGTAGGCAGAGGTGTCAGATATGGGTGCATTCTGTCTGCCTATTTGTTTAGTCTGTATGCAGAACATATCCTGCAAATGAGTGCACATGACTCAGAGGACAGTGGAAAAATTGCTGTAAGACAGAGAAAGATCCTTACATGCAGATGACTCCTTCTGACTCGGAGAATATAGCAACGATTGGACACAATTTCTGATGAATTTACAAGAAATCCATGCAAAACCAAAGAAACATTTGAACATCAAATGAGAAAATCAGGACTGCGGAAGAAATATACAACTTTCACATAAACAATGAAGACACTGAAATGGCTCACGGTGTCTCTGACCTTGGTTCTGTCATCAATTCAAAGGGACATTGCAGCAGCCAAAAAGTCAACAGAAAGCTGAGACTCAGAAGAGTGGCAGTGGAAAGATTAGGAAAGATCCCCACAAACAAGGATGTGTCATGAGAGACCAGTGTCAGCTGTACACTGGTATTCATGGATAACCTGATCTGATATCAAAGCTGGCCTGTGAAGAAGGCTGATGGGGAAAAAAAAAAGATTCCTTTCAAATACATCACTGGAGTACAGCTCTGTAGGTACCCAGGTTTGACAGTCAGACAAACGAGTGGGTTCTAGGGCCAATGGAACCTGAAACTGCAATGGGAGGCAGAAATGACAAAGCTGAGGCCGTGCTACTTTATACACTTCATGGGAAGTCAAGGTGATTTAAAAAAACAAAACTACAGAAAAATATTAGAAGGCAGAAGAAAAGAGAAAGCTCAAATATGATATGGGTTGACTCTTTCAAAGAAGCTACACACACAAGTTGACAGGAGCTGAGCAGGACTGCGGGGGACAAGACAGTAGGAACAGCACTCATTCACTGAGTCACCAGGAGTTTGTGTGAGTCAACGCATAACACACACACACACACACACACACACACACACACACACAGAACAACCACAACAACAACGACGACGACGACAACCATAACGATGGATTATGTACTGGGTAATGTAATTTTTGAAAATTAGGTGAAAGTCTGTTTAAAAATGCTACAAGAGATGAGGTATATCAGAGACCAGATAGAGAATAATTCAGAAATGAAAAGAAAGAACTCAAGAATTAAGAAAAACAGAACTTAAAAATCCCGGCCGTAATGAAATAGAAACTAGAAGAAACACGGTGACAATAATGACATGGGAGATTTTTTCAATGGGATCACTATCGCAAAAGAAATGCAGCAAGACAGGATAAAATGGCCACAGGGATCTAAAGATGCAGAGAATCAATAAGATCAATCTGATACCTAACAATCTGAATACCTGCAAAACAAAAACCAAAGCAATGATACAAAGCAAGTATTAACACTTTACTCATCTCTGGGAAAAAAAATGCTTTGAAATTCTCTATGAAGACAACACTGAGGACACACTTGGAATGCAAAGAGCATGCGATAAACTTTGCTTGTAAGACAGAAACAAATCATTTAGGCGTCAAGAATCACAGACCAAATGATGTATAATGAAGAACATTACAAAGTGATCAACCTTTGTTGAAAGAAATACTGTGTCTTAAGAAAATAGAGCAACATGTTGAAATACTCAATGGAAGAAATGCAGAGTCAGGAACTTGATACCAGCCAAGCTAACCTTCAGGTATAAAACAGCCTGACATCCAAGTCACAAGATCTTGTGTGATAGTGTCCCACAATCAATGGAATAAAGAAACCTCAAAGAAAAAATCCGCAGAAGGACTCTGACAGAAAGACGGCTGGAAAGGACTGCGTTTATAAAGCTTCAATGAAAGTTGTATGAAAGTTGAGTGATGCTCGTGTGGTCACTGGGGTGACTGTCTCACAGGAATGCATTCAGTTCTAACTCAGGTATTTTCTGATATCTATGCTTGATTGTATAGAAGAACACTTTTAAAGCCACTAGCAAAAGATCGATGTCATTTAGCATATAAAAAAACTTCTCTATTAAATAGATATGTACCTAAATCTGGCGCTTGAACTCTATACCATACAAAACTAAACTCCTACTAAGGGAAACACCCCAAGAGAGCAGCAGCAGGGAGCCTCCTATTCTCGATCCTCACTGAAGGTCCCTGACACTGTGGAAGCTCCATCTCCTCGGAGGCCCTTCCTGACACCTCCAATCATGACCATCACAGGTGTCAACTAGCACCTGCAAGGAAAACACAGGATTTGCAATCACTGCGAAGCCACAAAAACAAATGGAGGAGCACTCGTCGAGGGGGGCATGCAGGGCTGAAAAGTTTCCTCAGACCTTTGAAGGTGACCTCAGGCCTCCATCCCAAGGGTTCAAGTTTGAGGAAGAATAGTCAGTTCTCTTCTCTAGGACACAGTGTTCGTTGCATCGCAAAACCTAGCCCACAGAACAAATGAGTGATGGAGGCAGATGTTCCACGTGAGAATAACATTGGGTATTCTCAGCAAGCGTGTGTGATAATACTAGCCTTCTAAGAAAAATTCACAGGAAATTCACCCCAAAAATCCCCGGAAGCTCCTCTTGACTCCGATTCCTCCAGACACGGTGTGGCATGGGGAGGAGCATGCAATAGGGAGGATCCCAGCCCAGCACATGCCAAGCAGGGGAGAGCCACTTGGAGGCTGTCCATGAATAGAAAGGCATTGGGAGTGAAGGAAGTGGCAGCACTGGCACATCATGACCATTCGAAATGCCATGAGACCTACTCAGAGGTTATGTTCTCTACTGAATGGATTCTTTGTGGCATGTGAACAGAGATTCTACAGCATGTTTATCCATTAAGAAGCTAGAGCACATCATTCTGGGTGGTGATGGGATTTGTGTACAGGTTATTTGAGGTGTATACTTTCAATAATGAATGTGCACATCCAAACTCTACAGGTGATTACTATACTCACTTGGTTGTCTATCCATTCATGATATGATGGAGAGGGGCATGGAGGTTAGAAAGTTGGAATCAGTGACTCTGGCCTTTACAGCAACATCCATCAAGGGAAACACTCAACACACAAAAACTTACACACACACACACACACACACACACACACACACACACACGCACACACAGAATGGATTCACATGTTCACACACTCACTTCCATGCTCACAAACATAAACCACCTCGCTGGAACTGGAGATCACAGCCATCGATCCGTACCTAGACTATCAGTTTCTTTCACCACGTCCCTCCTTCTCATTACGAGCTGGAAGCTGAAATCAAAGTGGCTCTCTAAACTGAAGCCTGACAGAATACCACCCTTTCTCAGTTTCTTCACTTTCCCTCAGCAAATGAAGGATTCTAGAATATGTACTGTCTCCATGGGAAGGGGAATGACTTGAAAAGACAGAAAATACTAGGAGGGTCACATCATGCCCAGTCCCAATTGCAGAGGCCTTGGCTTCAATCAGAGACAATAGAAAACCAGATGGCAAACCCTGCAAATGTCTACAGAACCCACCAGCAAACACAGGACAAACCGACTCAGGCCGAATGTTATGAGATTTCTCTAGAGGAACTGCCCTTCTGTGCCATATTGGCTTGGCAATTACATACTTCTCTACCAAAAAGGAAAAACTGCTAAGATAAGGAAAGCTCCCTCCATACAGTTTCTAACTGCTGCTGTCAACTTTGAAAGCCCTTTCGGATCCGTTTTCAGTTAGAACAACACCCTCACTCGACAGTCTCGCCACCACGCAAAAATCGGTGTCTTCGGGAATGCACATACTCCCCTTTTCATATGGTAAATTACTGATCAAGAAATAAATTTCCATGTATCTCGCAGGAGAAAGAGAGAGCTGACTTACTAAGGGATGTCAACTTATCTGCCCTCTCACGAGGAGGCTCCGCCCGCAGGATTTCAGGGAAATCTGGGAGGACTCAGACTGACTGTCAGTCCTTGCTGCTGCTGATTATGAAGGCCTAGGGAGCTCTTCTGAGTGCTGACAGAGGCAATACTATACTGCTGAGGGTGGCGGGTAACTATGAACTTAGCTGCTGCCAGGCCCTCCTCCTACCTTGAGAAAGAAAGGCCAAGGAGAAGAACAGAAAAGAAAGGAAACAAAACTGTGCCTTGGGCCTTCTGAACAGAACTGAATCAGTGTGAAATAATCTAACAGAGTCAACAAGGCAATCACACTAAGCATCAAAGACAGAGGCCTGACTCCATCGGCCTCTTTTGAAAGCTAAATTGCGAGTATCTTCTTCATTTCCTCCAAAATCATTTTTTCCTACATAATCCACACAAGCTATGCTGTACTCATCAAAACACTTAAGAAAGTCTTCTACGTGATGCCAGAAAACATACTGTTGATATAACTGACTTCTACGTAATGACAACACCATTATATTTATTCACCCATCCTTTTCCATTAAGTGTATCAAATACAGAAGATTTGAAAACAATGAAATCCCATTATGTAGCATTGATGCTATCATCTCTGGTCACCTACACCCTGTCAATTTTTCTCTACAGTGTGTGTGTGTGTCTGTGTGTGTGTGTGTGTGTGTGTGTGTGTGTGTGTGTGTGTGTGTCATTGAGTCCTGCCTGTCCAGTCTCTCATAGCCCGGAGACTGTGGTACAGTTCCTTACGTGGGAAAGGCATGGCGGAGCCAAGGCTCTCTCTATGCCAGCTGGGAAGAAGATTTGCAATATGGGCACCATGACTCCTCCAGCTTGACTCTGAGTTCTCACGTGCCACCGTCCCTTGCGTACATGAGGACAAGCTTTGCATGTTTCCATGATTTGCTGTGATGTGATTACCTTTGATTTTTAACTCTTTGGGGCAGAGGCTGAGGGGTGACCACAATACCGACAGGTGCTGATCCAGATTGTTCCTCATGGGGCCTCACACCTCTCAGAATCTATGTGCTGACCTGCACCATGAGGACCTTATATGTGCCTTTCACACCAATGTATACATATAGATACATACATATATGTATATTTCATCACCGAATCATACAACCTGAGCGTGACTGCAATTGATGCCTGTCACTACGTTTCTCCTTTTCAAGACGTGAGGACTCCACAGATGTTAGAGGGGCCTGACTGACAACCCGTGAAACATCTTGAGGAGAAGTTACTGTCTCAGGTTTCTGATCCGATTGAAACAGAAGTTGCCTCCTTCCTCTTTTCAGGTGGATGCTTCCTGATGCCCCACATTCTACCACTTCCCAGGACAGGTTTCTACAAAGACAGTCTACAGGCTCATGATACATCGCCTCCTTGATGCCTCAATTTAGCATCCTGCAGTTACAATGATTCTCTTTCTGGCATCTACCGCAAGTTTGAAGTAGGTCATTTTCTTTGCGACTGTAAAATACCTGTCTCTGAAAGCGGACTGCAAGTTATGTGAGGGCAGGAGAGTCATTGGCATGTAATACTTCCGAAGATATAAACTCCCCTTGGGAATTTCCTCAGTTGGGATAGAACCAGCCAGTCTAGGCAGAATGCTTATCCATCCCTCTCCTACGTTGCACATCCATTCTGAGGGAGACATGAACCCGACTACAAATTAAGTCTTGACGAGGAGAGGCAGTACAAAGGTGCTACAAACAAGAGATTCTGAATGATACCTAGCAGAAATGCTAGCATTCGGGTCAAATAATTCCCTTAGCTCAATTTCCCCACTCACCCAGGCACCATCATTCTTTGCCCATAACACGCTGCTCTCCTGGACTCTGACACAGAAAGGAACAGGGAGAGCATGAGTCAGGGAATTGGTGATAAAAGAAGAGGGATGGCAGATGAAAAACGGAACTCGAGGAGGGGGTGTGAATTTGGAAACAAATGGAAGGTTTTCCATTGAGTAAAGGATGTCCACTAAGGCTGCCAGGGAAGATGGCATTTCTCAAATGCAAAGACAGAGTCTATTTCTCAGGCGGACAGAGATGATCGCTATGAACACACAGATGCTTCCACGAGCTTCCACGGGTCCCCTTTAGACCTGGACCTACAAGTTCCCTAAGGAAGAGGCCTGGCAAGCAAGCAGAAGGGGATCCCCAGAATGGGGACAGCCGTCCTCGATCCCGCCTGGATCAGCGAACCCGCGCGTACCAAGGAGGGGGTGGGGTGGGTGGAGGGGGGGCCCAGCGGTCACGCTGCTCAGGACACACGCTGACTGACGCCAGGGGAACCGCGAAGAGCGCGAGCCGCACACTTACCAAGGCAGGACGAGCGCCTAGGGGAGAGGATGCACCCAGGCCACTGGCTGGGCTGGGCGGCTGGAGACCAGGTGTGGCCTTGGACGCAGACAGGGGCGTGGCTGCTGGCGGGGAGAAGGCGGGACTTCCCGCCCAAGGCCAAGGCTGGGGCTCTGGGCAAAAGGGATGTCTCCCAGGGCAGGAGCCAGGGCGGGTTGAGCAAGCTCGGGTGATGCTGCTCAGGACCTACTCTGCACGTATTTCTGGATGTTCTCATGTGGCAAGTGTGTGCGCATGTGGGTATTTAAGAAACATGAACGAAGCTTCTACATGGACATCCTCCTGGGAGGCTGAAGGTAGGGCAAAATGAGGGGCAGGAAAAACAGGGAAGTGGAGCCTTTGGCTGAAAGCTGTATGAATCCAGCGTGTCGGACATAATCGAAAAGGGAAAAGGGAAATGCACGCTAGGTTTCAATAACAGAGTTTCATTGAGTCCTCTTGCCCATCATCCACCGAGGCAAGTTCCCAAATTTTGAAATACTACAAGACCATCTCAGCACATGTGTTCATATATGCTGCTACTGTCTTCATCTTTGATGTTGGATTTTTAACTTTTGTAATGAAGTTTATATGATATAATATATTTATTTATTTCTTTATGATGGGTATATTTTTTCTTTATTTATTATGGGTATGTCAGTTAGTGGCTTTACTAACATAGATATTCCCATAATAAATAAAGAAAAAATACATACATAAGTCATCTTGTGTCTCCCAACTCACATTTATCTCTGATTCAGTTTGCATCACTTTGGGTTTATTTATTTATTTATTTATTTTACAAAAGGGGCTTAATGTCATTTTGCTATTCAACATCCTTTAATGACTTCTTATAACTTTAAAACTCAGTTCTAAAAAAAAGCAACTCAATCTCTGAAAAGATTTAGTCTGACAGTTTTATCAGTTGATTCTTAGCTTACCCTACATGCACTCCTGGTCTCAATACACTGTCTGTGTAGCTCTGTCTTCATACCTTTCTTCATATCTCTTTAGTTCTAATAATGCTTTTCTTCTGACAACACTACTGACAATCACCAACTTAAAGATTCCTCTCTTCAGATTTTTCAGTTCATTCATAAAGTTAACTTCCAAGGCAAAAGTATGTTTTTCTGTATTCTTCTCAGTGCACAGAATTCCAATGTCTACATAAGGGTGTGCACATCAGAGAACTGTGTTAGATATTTTTTGAGTAAATGACTGTAACAATGAATACATGGCAAGCAGTATTTCAGTTTCTCAAAAAATTAGAAATAATTTTAAATCACCTTTTGATCCAGCAATCCCAGTTCAGGATTGAAGAAATATCTGTACTCCCATATTCTCTGCAACAACGTTCACAATAGCCAAGATATGGAAACAATCCAAATGTCTATAGATAGATGAATGGTGTATACATACAGTGGAATAGTATTCAGCTTTGAAAATAGAAGCAGGCTACTTCATAAGAGGTTTACATTCATTAATTAAGTACATAGTTCAGTCTGTTGAGCAAGCATATGTTTGCTGTCGATTGGTTTATGGATTTACATAATTGAGAGAAGCAATAGGTACAACACTTAAAGATTAGAACAATAAAAGAAAGGAAAAGTAGAATTATTAAGGCAACCTGCCATATTTTTTCCAAATAGTTAGCCTATTCATGCTGCCAACCAACTAAAAAGGTCACTGAACAGATTAAATCCTGGTTCCTCTGTAGGGACTTGTTGAAGCCAAGTACCTTCTTTTCTAATACTTTCTAAACGCGTTTCGACTTCATGACTAAGTGATTTAATCGTAACAAATAAATAAATAAATACATAAATAAATAATCTTTAATATATACTTCATAACAAAAGTGAAAAATCCAATATCAAAGATGAAGACAGTTGAGGTAGTAGAGACGGTCCATGTATGATGAATGATAGTAAAGCGACTAAGTGCTGTACTCGTAATAAATGATTAAATAAATAAATTAATAAATAGATAGATAAGTAGATAAATAAATAAAAATCTCTTATATATAACTCATAACAACAGTTAAAATTCCAATGTCAATGTTGAAGGCAGTAGAGTTAGCAGAGACCGTTCATATATGATGAACGTTAGTAAAGCGACAAAGTGATGTTTTCGTAATAAATAAATAAATAAATACATACATACATACAGATAAATAAATAAATAAAAATTTCTTATATATACTTAATAACAAAAGTTAAAAATGTAATATCAAAGATGAAGAGAGTAGACCTAGTAGAGACGGTCCATATGATTAATGTTAGTAAAGTGACTAAGTAATGTACTCAAAATAAATAAATAAAATAAATAAATAAATAAATAGATAGATAAATAAATATAAACCTCTTGTATATACTTCATAAGAAAAGTTAAAAATCCAGTATCAAAGATGAAGACAGTAGAGGTAGTAGAGACGGTCCATATATGATGAATGTTAGTAAAGCGACTAAGTGATGTACTCGTAATAAATAAATAAATAAATAAATAAATAAATAAATAGATAGATAGATAAATAAATATAAATCTCTTATATATACTTCATAAGAAATGTTAAAAATCCAATATCAAATTTGAAGACAGTAGGCCTCCATGAATAGAAAGGATCAGCGAACCCGCGCGAACCAAGGAGGGGGTGGGGTGGGTGGAGGGGGGGCCCAGCGGTCACGCTGCTCAGGACACACGCTGACTGACGCCAGGGGAACCACGAAGAGCGCGAGCCGCACACTTACCAAGGCAGGACGAGCGCCTAGGGGAGAGGATGCACCCAGGCCACTGGCTGGGCTGGGCGGCTGGAGACCAGGTGTGGCCTTGGACGCAGACAGGGGCGTGGCTGCTGGCGGGGAGAAGGCGGGACTTCCCGCCCAAGGCCAAGGCTGGGGCTCTGGGCTAAAGGGATGTCTCCCAGGGCAGGAGCCAGGGCGGGTTGAGCAAGCTCGGGTGATGCTGCTCAGGACCTACTCTGCACGTTTTTCTGGCTGTGCTCATGTGGCAAGTGTGTGCGCATGTGGGTATTTAAGAAACATGAACGAAGCTTCTACATGGACATCCTCCTGGGAGGCTGAAGGTAGGGCAAAATGAGGGGCAGGAAAAACAGGGAAGTGGAGCCTTTGGCTGAAAGCTGTATGAATCCAGCGTGTCGGACATAATCGAAAAGGGAAAAGGGAAATGCACGCTAGGTTTCAATAACAGAGTTTCATTGAGTCCTCTTGCCCATCATCCACCGAGGCAAGTTCCCAAATTTTGAAATACTACAAGACCATCTCAGCACATGTGTTCATATATGCTGCTACTGTCTTCATCTTTGATGTTGGATTTTTAACTTTTGTAATGAAGTTTATATGATATAATATATTTATTTATTTCTTTATGATGGGTATATTTTTTCTTTATTTATTATGGGTATGTCAGTTAGTGGCTTTACTAACATAGATATTCCCATAATAAATAAAGAAAAAATACATACATAAGTCATCTTGTGTCTCCCAACTCACATTTATCTCTGATTCAGTTTGCATCACTTTGGGTTTATTTATTTATTTATTTATTTATTTATTTATTTATTTTACAAAAGGGGCTTAATGTCATTTTGCTATTCAACATCCTTTAATGACTTCTTATAACTTTAAAACTCAGTTCTAAAAAAAAGCAACTCAATCTCTGAAAAGATTTAGTCTGACAGTTTTATCAGTTGATTCTTAGCTTACCCTACATGCACTCCTGGTCTCAATACACTGTCTGTGTAGCTCTGTCTTCATACCTTTCTTCATATCTCTTTAGTTCTAATAATGCTTTTCTTCTGACAACACTACTGACAATCACCAACTTAAAGATTCCTCTCTTCAGATTTTTCAGTTCATTCATAAAGTTAACTTCCAAGGCAAAAGTATGTTTTTCTGTATTCTTCTCAGTGCACAGAATTCCAATGTCTACATAAGGGTGTGCACATCAGAGAACTGTGTTAGATATTTTTTGAGTAAATGACTGTAACAATGAATACATGGCAAGCAGTATTTCAGTTTCTCAAAAAATTAGAAATAATTTTAAATCACCTTTTGATCCAGCAATCCCAGTTCAGGATTGAAGAAATATCTGTACTCCCATATTCTCTGCAACAACGTTCACAATAGCCAAGATATGGAAACAATCCAAATGTCTATAGATAGATGAATGGTGTATACATACAGTGGAATAGTATTCAGCTTTGAAAATAGAAGCAGGCTACTTCATAAGAGGTTTACATTCATTAATTAAGTACATAGTTCAGTCTGTTGAGCAAGCATATGTTTGCTGTCGATTGGTTTATGGATTTACATAATTGAGAGAAGCAATAGGTACAACACTTAAAGATTAGAACAATAAAAGAAAGGAAAAGTAGAATTATTAAGGCAACCTGCCATATTTTTTCCAAATAGTTAGCCTATTCATGCTGCCAACCAACTAAAAAGGTCACTGAACAGATTAAATCCTGGTTCCTCTGTAGGGACTTGTTGAAGCCAAGTACCTTCTTTTCTAATACTTTCTAAACGCGTTTCGACTTCATGACTAAGTGATTTAATCGTAACAAATAAATAAATAAATACATAAATAAATAATCTTTAATATATACTTCATAACAAAAGTGAAAAATCCAATATCAAAGATGAAGACAGTTGAGGTAGTAGAGACGGTCCATGTATGATGAATGATAGTAAAGCGACTAAGTGCTGTACTCGTAATAAATGATTAAATAAATAAATTAATAAATAGATAGATAAGTAGATAAATAAATAAAAATCTCTTATATATAACTCATAACAACAGTTAAAATTCCAATGTCAATGTTGAAGGCAGTAGAGTTAGCAGAGACCGTTCATATATGATGAACGTTAGTAAAGCGACAAAGTGATGTTTTCGTAATAAATAAATAAATAAATAAATACATAGACAGATAAATAAATAAATAAAAATGTCTTATATATACTTAATAACAAAAGTTAAAAATGTAATATCAAAGATGAAGAGAGTAGACCTAGTAGAGACGGTCCATATGATTAATGTTAGTAAAGTGACTAAGTAATGTACTCAAAATAAATAAATAAAATAAATAAATAAATAAATAGATAGATAAATAAATATAAACCTCTTGTATATACTTCATAAGAAAAGTTAAAAATCCAGTATCAAAGATGAAGACAGTAGAGGTAGTAGAGACGGTCCATATATGATGAATGTTAGTAAAGCGACTAAGTGATGTACTCGTAATAAATAAATAAATAAATAAATAAATAAATAAATAGATAGATAGATAAATAAATATAAATCTCTTATATATACTTCATAAGAAATGTTAAAAATCCAATATCAAATTTGAAGACAGTAGGCCTCCATGAATAGAAAGGATCAGCGAACCCTTGAACCAAGGAGGGGTGGGGTGGGTGGGGGGGGCCCGGCGGTCACGCTGCTCAGGACACACGCTGACTGACGCCAGGGGAACCACGAAGAGCGCGAGCCGCACACTTACCAAGGCAGGACGAGCGCCTAGGGGAGAGGATGCACCCAGGCCACTGGCTGGGCTGGGCGGCTGGAGACCAGGTGTGGCCTTGGACGCAGACAGGGGCGTGGCTGCTGGCGGGGAGAAGGCGGGACTTCCCGCCCAAGGCCAAGGCTGGGGCTCTGGGCAAAAGGGATGTCTCCCAGGGCAGGAGCCAGGGCGGGTTGAGCAAGCTCGGGTGATGCTGCTCAGGACCTACTCTGCACGTTTTTCTGGCTGTGCTCATGTGGCAAGTGTGTGCGCATGTGGGTATTTAAGAAACATGAACGAAGCTTCTACATGGACATCCTCCTGGGAGGCTGAAGGTAGGGCAAAATGAGGGGCAGGAAAAACAGGGAAGTGGAGCCTTTGGCTGAAAGCTGTATGAATCCAGCGTGTCGGACATAATCGAAAGGGAAAAGGAAATGCACGCTAGGTTTCAATAACAGAGTTTCATTGAGTCCTCTTGCCCATCATCCACCGAGGCAAGTTCCCAAATTTTGAAATACTACAAGACCATCTCAGCACATGTGTTCATATATGCTGCTACTGTCTTCATCTTTGATGTTGGATTTTAACTTTTGTAATGAAGTTTATATGATATAATATATTTATTTATTTCTTTATGATGGGTATTTTTTTCTTTATTTATTATGGGTATGTCAGTTAGTGGCTTTACTAACATAGATATTCCCATAATAAATAAAGAAAAAATACATACATAAGTCATCTTGTGTCTCCCAACTCACATTTATCTCTGATTCAGTTTGCATCACTTTGGGTTTATTTATTTATTTATTTATTTATTTATTTATTTTACAAAAGGGGCTTAATGTCATTTTGCTATTCAACATCCTTTAATGACTTCTTATAACTTTAAAACTCAGTTCTAAAAAAAAGCAACTCAATCTCTGAAAAGATTTAGTCTGACAGTTTTATCAGTTGATTCTTAGCTTACCCTACATGCACTCCTGGTCTCAATACACTGTCTGTGTAGCTCTGTCTTCATACCTTTCTTCATATCTCTTTAGTTCTAATAATGCTTTTCTTCTGACAACACTACTGACAATCACCAACTTAAAGATTCCTCTCTTCAGATTTTTCAGTTCATTCATAAAGTTAACTTCCAAGGCAAAAGTATGTTTTTCTGTATTCTTCTCAGTGCACAGAATTCCAATGTCTACATAAGGGTGTGCACATCAGAGAACTGTGTTAGATATTTTTTGAGTAAATGACTGTAACAATGAATACATGGCAAGCAGTATTTCAGTTTCTCAAAAAATTAGAAATAATTTTAAATCACCTTTTGATCCAGCAATCCCAGTTCAGGATTGAAGAAATATCTGTACTCCCATATTCTCTGCAACAACGTTCACAATAGCCAAGATATGGAAACAATCCAAATGTCTATAGATAGATGAATGGTGTATACATACAGTGGAATAGTATTCAGCTTTGAAAATAGAAGCAGGCTACTTCATAAGAGGTTTACATTCATTAATTAAGTACATAGTTCAGTCTGTTGAGCAAGCATATGTTTGCTGTCGATTGGTTTATGGATTTACATAATTGAGAGAAGCAATAGGTACAACACTTAAAGATTAGAACAATAAAAGAAAGGAAAAGTAGAATTATTAAGGCAACTTGCCATATTTTTTCCAAATAGTTAGCCTATTCATGCTGCCAACCAACTAAAAAGGTCACTGAACAGATTAAATCCTGGTTCCTCTGTAGGGACTTGTTGAAGCCAAGTACCTTCTTTTCTAATACTTTCTAAACGCGTTTCGACTTCATGACTAAGTGATTTAATCGTAACAAATAAATAAATAAATACATAAATAAATAATCTTTAATATATACTTCATAACAAAAGTGAAAAATCCAATATCAAAGATGAAGACAGTTGAGGTAGTAGAGACGGTCCATGTATGATGAATGATAGTAAAGCGACTAAGTGCTGTACTCGTAATAAATGATTAAATAAATAAATAAATAAATAAATAGATAGATAAGTAGATAAATAAATAAAAATCTCTTATATATAACTCATAACAACAGTTAAAATTCCAATGTCAATGTTGAAGGCAGTAGAGTTAGCAGAGACCGTTCATATATGATGAACGTTAGTAAAGCGACAAAGTGATGTTTTCGTAATAAATAAATAAATAAATAAATACATAGACAGATAAATAAATAAATAAAATGTCTTATATATACTTAATAACAAAAGTTAAAAATGTAATATCAAAGATGAATAGAGTAGACCTAGTAGAGACGGTCCATATGATTAATGTTACTAAAGTGACTAAGTAATGTACTCAAAATAAATAAATAAATAAAATATATAAATAAATAGATAGCTAGATAAATAAATATAAACCTCTTGTATATACTTCATAAGAAAAGTTAAAAATCCAGTATCAAAGATGAAGACAGTAGAGGTAGTAGAGACGGTCCATATATGATGAATGTTAGTAAAGCGACTAAGTGATGTACTCGTAATAAATAAATAAATAAATAAATAAATAAATAAATAAATAGATAGATAAATAAATATAAATCTCTTATATATACTTCATAAGAAATGTTAAATATCCAATATCAAATTTGAAGACAGTAGGCCTCCATGAATAGAAAGGATCAGCGAACCCGCGCGAACCAAGGAGGGGGTGGGGTGGGTGGAGGGGGGGCCCGGCGGTCACGCTGCTCAGGACACACGCTGACTGACGCCAGGGGAACCGCGAAGAGCGCGAGCCGCACACTTACCAAGGCAGGACGAGCGCCTAGGGGAGAGGATGCACCCAGGCCACTGGCTGGGCTGGGCGGCTGGAGACCAGGTGTGGCCTTGGACGCAGACAGGGGCGTGGCTGCTGGCGGGGAGAAGGCGGGACTTCCCGCCCAAGGCCAAGGCTGGGGCTCTGGGCAAAAGGGATGTCTCCCAGGGCAGGAGCCAGGGCGGGTTGAGCAAGCTCGGGTGATGCTGCTCAGGACCTACTCTGCACGTTTTTCTGGCTGTGCTCATGTGGCAAGTGTGTGCGCATGTGGGTATTTAAGAAACATGAACGAAGCTTCTACATGGACATCCTCCTGGGAGGCTGAAGGTAGGGCAAAATGAGGGGCAGGAAAAACAGGGAAGTGGAGCCTTTGGCTGAAAGCTGTATGAATCCAGCGTGTCGGACATAATCGAAAAGGGAAAAGGGAAATGCACGCTAGGTTTCAATAACAGAGTTTCATTGAGTCCTCTTGCCCATCATCCACCGAGGCAAGTTCCCAAATTTTGAAATACTACAAGACCATCTCAGCACATGTGTTCATATATGCTGCTACTGTCTTCATCTTTGATGTTGGATTTTTAACTTTTGTAATGAAGTTTATATGATATAATATATTTATTTATTTCTTTATGATGGGTATATTTTTTCTTTATTTATTATGGGTATGTCAGTTAGTGGCTTTACTAACATAGATATTCCCATAATAAATAAAGAAAAAATACATACATAAGTCATCTTGTGTCTCCCAACTCACATTTATCTCTGATTCAGTTTGCATCACTTTGGGTTTATTTATTTATTTATTTATTTATTTATTTATTTATTTATTTATTTTACAAAAGGGGCTTAATGTCATTTTGCTATTCAACATCCTTTAATGACTTCTTATAACTTTAAAACTCAGTTCTAAAAAAAAGCAACTCAATCTCTGAAAAGATTTAGTCTGACAGTTTTATCAGTTGATTCTTAGCTTACCCTACATGCACTCCTGGTCTCAATACACTGTCTGTGTAGCTCTGTCTTCATACCTTTCTTCATATCTCTTTAGTTCTAATAATGCTTTTCTTCTGACAACACTACTGACAATCACCAACTTAAAGATTCCTCTCTTCAGATTTTTCAGTTCATTCATAAAGTTAACTTCCAAGGCAAAAGTATGTTTTTCTGTATTCTTCTCAGTGCACAGAATTCCAATGTCTACATAAGGGTGTGCACATCAGAGAACTGTGTTAGATATTTTTTGAGTAAATGACTGTAACAATGAATACATGGCAAGCAGTATTTCAGTTTCTCAAAATTTAGAAATAATTTTAAATCACCTTTTGATCCAGCAATCCCAGTTCAGGATTGAAGAAATATCTGTACTCCCATATTCTCTGCAACAACGTTCACAATAGCCAAGATATGGAAACAATCCAAATGTCTATAGATAGATGAATGGTGTATACATACAGTGGAATAGTATTCAGCTTTGAAAATAGAAGCAGGCTACTTCATAAGAGGTTTACATTCATTAATTAAGTACATAGTTCAGTCTGTTGAGCAAGCATATGTTTGCTGTCGATTGGTTTATGGATTTACATAATTGAGAGAAGCAATAGGTACAACACTTAAAGATTAGAACAATAAAAGAAAGGAAAAGTAGAATTATTAAGGCAACCTGCCATATTTTTTCCAAATAGTTAGCCTATTCATGCTGCCAACCAACTAAAAAGGTCACTGAACAGATTAAATCCTGGTTCCTCTGTAGGGACTTGTTGAAGCCAAGTACCTTCTTTTCTAATACTTTCTAAACGCGTTTCGACTTCATGACTAAGTGATTTAATCGTAACAAATAAATAAATAAATACATAAATAAATAATCTTTAATATATACTTCATAACAAAAGTGAAAAATCCAATATCAAAGATGAAGACAGTTGAGGTAGTAGAGACGGTCCATGTATGATGAATGATAGTAAAGCGACTAAGTGCTGTACTCGTAATAAATGATTAAATAAATAAATTAATAAATAGATAGATAAGTAGATAAATAAATAAAAATCTCTTATATATAACTCATAACAACAGTTAAAATTCCAATGTCAATGTTGAAGGCAGTAGAGTTAGCAGAGACCGTTCATATATGATGAACGTTAGTAAAGCGACAAAGTGATGTTTTCGTAATAAATAAATAAATAAATAAATAAATACATAGACAGATAAATAAATAAATAAAAATTTCTTATATATACTTAATAACAAAAGTTAAAAATGTAATATCAAAGATGAAGAGAGTAGACCTAGTAGAGACGGTCCATATGATTAATGTTAGTAAAGTGACTAAGTAATGTACTCAAAATAAATAAATAAAATAAATAAATAAATAAATAAATAGATAGATAAATAAATATAAACCTCTTGTATATACTTCATAAGAAAAGTTAAAAATCCAGTATCAAAGATGAAGACAGTAGAGGTAGTAGAGACGGTCCATATATGATGAATGTTAGTAAAGCGACTAAGTGATGTACTCGTAATAAATAAATAAATAAATAAATAAATAAATAAATAAATAGATAGATAGATAGATAAATAAATATAAATCTCTTATATATACTTCATAAGAAATGTTAAAAATCCAATATCAAATTTGAAGACAGTAGGCCTCCATGAATAGAAAGGATCAGCGAACCCCCGCGAAACAAGGAGGGGGTGGGGTGGGTGGAGGGGGGGCCCGGCGGTCACGCTGCTCAGGACACACGCTGACTGACGCCAGGGGAACCGCGAAGAGCGCGAGCCGCACACTTACCAAGGCAGGACGAGCGCCTAGGGGAGAGGATGCACCCAGGCCACTGGCTGGGCTGGGCGGCTGGAGACCAGGTGTGGCCTTGGACGCAGACAGGGGCGTGGCTGCTGGCGGGGAGAAGGCGGGACTTCCCGCCCAAGGCCAAGGCTGGGGCTCTGGGCAAAAGGGATGTCTCCCAGGGCAGGAGCCAGGGCGGGTTGAGCAAGCTCGGGTGATGCTGCTCAGGACCTACTCTGCACGTTTTTCTGGCTGTGCTCATGTGGCAAGTGTGTGCGCATGTGGGTATTTAAGAAACATGAACGAAGCTTCTACATGGACATCCTCCTGGGAGGCTGAAGGTAGGGCAAAATGAGGGGCAGGAAAAACAGGGAAGTGGAGCCTTTGGCTGAAAGCTGTATGAATCCAGCGTGTCGGACATAATCGAAAAGGGAAAAGGGAAATGCACGCTAGGTTTCAATAACAGAGTTTCATTGAGTCCTCTTGCCCATCATCCACCGAGGCAAGTTCCCAAATTTTGAAATACTACAAGACCATCTCAGCACATGTGTTCATATATGCTGCTACTGTCTTCATCTTTGATGTTGGATTTTTAACTTTTGTAATGAAGTTTATATGATATAATATATTTATTTATTTCTTTATGATGGGTATATTTTTTCTTTATTTATTATGGGTATGTCAGTTAGTGGCTTTACTAACATAGATATTCCCATAATAAATAAAGAAAAAATACATACATAAGTCATCTTGTGTCTCCCAACTCACATTTATCTCTGATTCAATTTGCATCACTTTGGGTTTATTTATTTATTTATTTATTTAAACAAAAGGGGATTAATGTCATTTTGCTATTCAACATCCTTTAATGACTTCTTATAACTTTAAAACTCAGTTCTAAAAAAAAGCAACTCAATCTCTGAAAAGATTTAGTCTGACAGTTTTATCAGTTGATTCTTAGCTTACCCTACATGCACTCCTGGTCTCAATACACTGTCTGTGTAGCTCTGTCTTCATACCTTTCTTCATATCTCTTTAGTTCTAATAATGCTTTTCTTCTGACAACACTACTGACAATCACCAACTTAAAGATTCCTCTCTTCAGATTTTTCAGTTCATTCATAAAGTTAACTTCCAAGGCAAAAGTATGTTTTTCTGTATTCTTCTCAGTGCACAGAATTCCAATGTCTACATAAGGGTGTGCACATCAGAGAACTGTATTAGATATTTTTTGAGTAAATGACTGTAACAATGAATACATGGCAAGCAGTATTTCAGTTTCTCAAAAAATTAGAAATAATTTTAAATCACCTTTTGATCCAGCAATCCCAGTTCAGGATTGAAGAAATATCTGTACTCCCATATTCTCTGCAACAACATTAACAATAGCCAAGATATGGAAACAATCCAAATGTCTATAGATAGATGAATGAATAAAGAAAATATGGTGTATACATACAGTGGAATACTATTCAGCTTTGAAAATAGAAGCAGGCTACTTCATAAGAGGTTTACATTCATTAATTAAGTACATAGTTCAGTCTGTTGAGCAAGCATATGTTTGCTGTCGATTGGTTTATGGATTTACATAATTGAGAGAAGCAATAGGTACAACACTTCAAGATTAGAACAATAAAAGAAAGGAAAAGTAGAATTATTAAGGCAACTTGCCATATTTTTTCCAAATAGTTAGCCTATTCATGCTGCCAACCAACTAAAAAGGCCACTGAACAGATTAAATCCTGGTTCCTCTGTAGGGACTTGAGGAAGCCAAGTACCTTCTTTTCTAATACTTTCTAAACGCGTTTCTACTTCATGAAATGTGTTTATGTATATAAAACAATATATAGTAATTGCCATACCTACCCCTCCTTGTTCCACTAATATATAGTCTAGAAAAATTCTATTATCGAATAACTTTAGCTGAAGAATTAATGGCCTTAGTTGTGCTTAGTGGAGCTGTAATATAACTAGCAATATTACCAAAATAATGGAGGGGCCTAATTATATGTTTCGGGAATGCAACACCATGGAAGAGCAGCATTTGGCGTCCTCTTGGTTTCCAGGTGATAGCTGGAGGACTTTGGCAAAAAAGTCTCCATAGAAATGGATCTGTTGATTCTGGAAAAAAAATTAAGGTAACTATCCATATGTTTGGCATCTTCAGAACTATGTCCAGATAAAGGAGTGACTAGATTTCTCAGGAACATAGTTCCTGCATGACCCATTTCCTTAAGCACTGAAAGGCCCATGATCATCTTCTCCACTACAGACAAAGATAAGATTATTGTTATTGTGGTTGATCTGTCAATGGATATTATTGATCCATGGGGCAACTTAAAAAATAGAACCTTGTATAAAAATTAAGTACAACTTGGTCATTGTTAGTTCAGTTATTGAAGCCAGAAAACTATTTTTGTTCATCAACAGTGCCCCTGACACAATCAAGAGTCACATTTATCTGAAGAGTTGCACAGGGGCAAAGTAGAAACATGGTAAGTGCTGGTTAGAGAGGGTCAGATAAACACATTAGCTAATGATGTAGATGTTTGGAGTTATACTGAAGTACAATTAGGAATGACGCTAAAGTAAGAAATAGGGCACATGTACAGGTCTATATGACCATGGGTGGTATAAGGCTTAGGATGACATAGCCAACATTTTGTCAACAAATCAGCAGGGTGTCAGGAACAGCAAGGAATAAACAGAACAGACATCTACTGTGAACACTCCTTTGAAAACTTCTGTCCACAATCATCCAATGCTGTGTGAGCAGCCATCATCTCAGATCCACTTTCAGTGTCCATATCACAGGTTTCCACTGTAGATGTCCACAATATAGTTTCTCTCTCTGGGAACTGTAGGCAAAACCAAATACACAGGTGGAATTCAGAACAGGCATTGGTTATGGAGCAGAAAAGAAAGAGCGATTAAAGCTACAAAGGTATGTTGCACAAAATGTTGAAGTGAACAGAGAAGCCTTTCAGGAAACTAGAATGCACCTGGGGTCAGGTGTTGGATGCCATTCCTAGACCATGCTTGAATCCAGCGTCTCAGGAAACGTTGCTGCTGTAGCCCAGTCTGCTCAAAACATACTTTGAACCCCTGCTTCACTATTATTGCTCTCTGGTTTCCCTGCATTGGGGATTTGAGTCTCTGTCTATGGTACACCCCTTTGGATTAAATATTCTAATATAGATGATGTACATTGTTAGGAATTTCTTTCATTTACTTTTTTTTCCCTTTCAAACTCTTATTGTGTTATCCAGTTCTAGAACACAAACAAGTCTTATTCCACCATCAAACCCAACCTAGACCTCCACATCACATCCCAGGCCTGACCTTCTGGGCTGCTGCATAGGTGAAAAGAGAGCCCAGGCACTATCTGGAGACAGGAGAGTGACCATATCTCTCAGAAACATGGACACAAACAGAAAGGTGAATTTGCTTAAGAAGATATAGAGCTGTGCAAGGCCTAGCTCCAATTCAGGAATAAATTGCTGAGCTACAAGAACACTGAAAACAGGTCAAATGCAATTTATTTTCCCTACAAGTACTGTCACTCTTAGATGGCAAATAGCTGAGATACCTACTCAAAAAATTATCTCACATCCGTACCACTTCCACAAAACAAAAGATTGAGAAATATGTTGCTTCTCCTTGTAAAAGTTTTCTCAGCTATTCTTTATTGGGGTGGGGAGAGAAAGAGACAAACATAAACATTGTCTTCAGCAGCTCCTCTGTGAGATCCCTCCAGAGCCCCAGAGAAAATGTTCTCCACATTTTCTGGTGTACTTCATACCTTTATTTGTCATGGGATGTTATAGTTAGTTGCACATCTGTTTATTTTCTCCAGTAGACTATGATTCATTTCAGTAGGATCATGTCTTCTTCATCTTTGTATTCCCCATCCCTAGCACAAAATTATTCATCCAATGACATCTGTAAAAGTAAAAATAAAAGGAAATTGGATCACATCTTTATTCTTATAAACTGTTCTTTTTTGACCATGTGCCTACAACCAGGAAATTGAGGAATGAGGAGAGGTCTTCAAATATACTCAGAGAGACTTGAGAAGGGATATACCAAATTTGAAATAATTTGAGATATATTTTCACCTTCTCCTTTAAGCTCTTGTTTAATGAGAATTGCAAAAGGCTGTTTTAAATCTTGTCCCTGGCCCTTTAAGATAATCCCCCTATAGGAATTTTCCATTTAACCCTGCAGCTAACACCTGGCCTAGCCCCTGGCCTAGCCAGCAGCCCGCAAGGGACAATAGAAGAAGTTGCCCAACAGTGCCAGTAACAGTAATTAAAGAAAAATGTTAACGGGGAAAATAGCTCACCCATGTTCCGCTTGGCTTAATGCATGTAACTGCAATGACGCACCTGAGTCCCATCAATCAGGGAAAAGGTCACGTAACCACCCCCCGAGAGGGTATAAAACTCAGGGGAGAGGGAGTCTCGGGGCTCTCGCCCTTGGTGGGGGCCCGGGTTCGAATCCGTAAATAATGAGCATGCTGTAACATCTTATCCGTGAATAAAGCGCTTCCTGTTAACATCTTATCTGGAGGTCTCTGTCCTTCGTGGGGGTCTCGAAACGCCGCACAACATTTGGAGGCCCCAGCGAGATCCCCTACGGGACAGACACCAGTCCGCAGAAAACCTGTACCTGTTCTCGGCCTGCATGGCGCCGGTAAGTCAGGCCTCTCTGGTCTCTTGTTCTGGTTCTGGTTCTGAAATTCGCGAATAATTGGGTCTGTGGACGGCGGGACGCCGCCTTCCGGTCCCAGACTCAGCCCCGGGGGTGACGACATCCACGGGCCCTGGTTCTGGTTCTGTTCGTTAATTTAATGTTAAATGTGCTATGTTTCTTGTAACGTTGCCATTGTATGTCTGGTTAATTATTGTTCTCATCTTCATCGTCTGTCTCTGTCTCATGTTATATGAAATATGTCGTGCTCCGACCCTTGTTCCCGGAGCAACTCTACACTTTCCGTGCTGGGACCCAGAACGGCAATAGGACGAGATCAAAATTAAGTCAGTCCAAAAGAAGTTTTGGGCTTCCTCGTCCCCATTTCGGCCAAAATGGGGCAGGGAACCTCAAAGGGCCCCTTGAGCCCATTGGCATATCTGATTAAGAACTTTGCTGATTTTCTTAGGTGGGCAAAACATTACGGGGCTTCTGTTACGGGCAGCCCAGCCACCCCGACCAGATCCCATATATAGATGTCTGGATTGATATTATATGGGACAAACCTTCCTACTTAAAAGCCTGTGGTTGCCACCGGGAAGGTCCCCACTCGGGGTCTTGACCCAAGATTCTGGTGTCTAGGGATTCTGCCCACTCAGATCCCCCAACCCCTAGGCCACAGCCCCCAGTTCTCCAGGCACCCCCTGAGACACCACCATCGTCTCGCCCACGGGGTGCACCTCCACCCTACCTCCCCTCAGCCCCGTCAGCAACCGAAGAACCTGATTCTACTGTCCTTAGTCCACCACACACCCGGAGTGGCACCCATTTTGCTCCACTGGGGGAGGCCCAAGCTAATACAGCCGGCCTCTTCCCTCTTAGGGTCACAGGAGAGAGGGATCCCACCGGGCATCCTGTCTGGACCTATGTCCCTTTCACCACCTCTGACTTATATAACTGGAAGAGTCAAAACCCCCCTTTCTCGGAGGCACCCGAGGAAATCATTACCCTCTTAGAGTCAGTTTTTTATACCCATCAGCCCACATGGAATGACTGCCAACAGCTCCTCCGCATCCTCTTCACCAGTGAGGAAAGGGAACGAATTAAGCTAGAGGGAAAAGAAACAAGTGCATGATAACCGGGGGGAAGTCACCCTAGATGAACGGAATAATACCCAGTTTCCCTCCTCCCGGCCCAACTGGGACTATAACACTCGGGACGGGGAAGGAGCCCTTAACAATTACCGCCAGATCTTACTTAGGGTCCTCTGGGCAGCCGCCCAGAAGCCCACCAACCTCTCGAAGGTAACTGAGATTAGACAAGGGCCTTCAGAGGGTCCCACTGTCTATCTAGAGCGCCTCTACCAGGCCTACCGCACCTGGACCCCCATAGACCCTTGGGTGCCAGAAAATCAGGCCTCGGTCCTAATGCAGTTTGTCTCCCAGTCGGCCCCTGATATTAGGAGGAAGATACAAAAGCTGGATGGGTTTGAAGGTAAGTCTCTCTCCGAACTAGTGGCTATAGCTCAAAAGGTCTTCGACCAACGAGAAGATCCTGTTAAGGCCACCCAGGAGTTGACCCAGAAGATGGCCAAGGTCCTCCTGGCACGGGAAGTAAAGAAAGGACCGCGGAACTCCCGAAGAGACCCAGTACGAAATCCTCCTCCTGGACCCGCCTCGCATCACTTTCCAGCAGATGAATCTCTGCTGGTGCATTGCTGTGCGGACACGCTGGACTCGCTAACTTCCTTACGGCCTGATCTCACGGACCTCCCCCTCTCCGACGCCGAGGTAACCCTTTTCACTGACGGGAGCAGCTTTGTAGAAGACGGCATAAGGTATGCAGGGGTGGCCGTAGTCACACTGGACTCGATAATCTGGGCTGAGGCCCTCCCCAAGGGCACCTCAGCCCAAAAGGCTGAACTTATCGCTTTAACCAAAGCTCTGACCTGGGGGAAGGGAAAAAGATCAACGTGTACACCGACAGCTGGTACACCTTTGCCACCCTCCATGTCCATAGAGCCCTATAAAAGGAACGGGGCCTCCTGACAGCTGGAGGAAAGGACATTAAAAATGCACCAGAAATCCTGGCTTTATTAGCAGCGGTTTGGAAACCCCTTAAGTTAGCAGTAATACATTGCTGCGGCCATCAGAAAGATACTTCTATAATTACTAGGGGAAATAATTGGGCCAACCAGGTAGCCAGAGAAATAGCCTGGGAAACCAGCCCCACGGTCCTGACCCTTCAAAACCTGGATCAGCAGGAAAAACCACTGTATTCCCAATAAGAAGAGAAATTAGGATGGAGATTACGGGGTGAAAAGGACCCTAAGGGCTGGTATCTCCTACCTGACGGCCGAATCCTGGTCCCAAGAGCAGTGGGGTGAAAGATCCTGAGTCAGACTCATCAAGCCACCCACCTAGGGGAAACTAAACTAGCTGACCTAGTCCGGAAGCACTACCTAATCAGAGGAATCTATCAGACTTCTAGAGATGTTGTCCGCCGATGTCAAGCCTGTGCACGGGTCAATGCAGGCTCGGGCTCCAAAAACTCATTAATTGGGGCCCGACTCAGGGACGAAACCCAGGTGAACATTGGGAACTTGATTTCACTGAAATGATGCCTGCGAGGGGAGGATATAAATACCTCCTTGTGTTCGTCGACACCTTCTCAGGTTGGGTCGAGGCCTTCCCTAGCCGGAGAGAGACTGCCCAGATAGTAGCTAAGCATTTGGTCAATGAAATTATCCCCAATTCAGGTTACCCATCCAGCTAGGGTCCGACAACGGTCTGGCTTTCATAGCCAAAGTAACTCAACAATTGGCTGCGGTACTAAATTTCACCTGGAAACTTCATTGTGCATACCAGCCCCAGAGTTCAGGTCAGGTAGAGAGGATGAACAGAACCCTCAAGGAAACTATTACTAAGATGAAACTCGAGACTGGCGGTAATTAGGTAAGCCTTCTCCCCCAGGCCCTCCTGAGGGCCCACTGTACCCCCGGCAAAGAAGGTTTTTCTCCCTTTGAAGTCCTCTACAGACTCAAACCCCCCATTGTCCCCCGCCTAGGCATAGAACACTTAGCTGATTTCTCCCATAAAGGTTTGCTTAAGTCCTTCCAGGCTCTCCAGCTAGCCCGGGGACATGCCAGGACTGCACTAACTGAAGGACAACCATCCCCGGCTACTGAATGCCAAAGGAAGCCCTTGTTCAACCCAGGAGACCTTGTCTACATAAAAAAGACGGACCCACAACAACTCGGCCCAAGGTGGGAAGGACCCTTCCCTGTGATCATCAGCACCCCCATGGCAGCCAAGGTCGCCGGAAAGACTGCCTGGATCCAGCACTCCCGTCTGAAAGACGCACCCCCTGATCCGGACCGTACATGGAAGGTTCAGCACACAGCGGACCCCCTCAAGATAAGACTTATCCCATCCTCTCTCTCCACCTTGTCCTCCTCTCGCTGCCGGGGGTCATTGCCAACCCCCACATCCCCCCACCGAGGGAGAGATGGGAACTAACCAGCACCTTGGATGGTCACCTAATTGTCGAGACCTTTGCCCTAGGGACTATCCCCTCCCTGGAATTTGATCTCTGTCATTTACTGGGAAAAGATTGGGATTATGGTTAGGTTCATGAAGGTTACCATTTACGGGGAGGGGCCCTCCCAGTCCCCCGTGGATATGGCTGTGGTCACATCAATCTAGAAAAGGGCCTCTGGCATACCCAACTGATATTTGGCCCTCCTCCGGACCCCCTGACTGCGGAGGGGAAAGATGATTTCTACTGCACCGCCTGGGGTTGTGAAACTCTAGCCCCCTGGAAAACCGTAGACCAGGAGATTTCCTTCAAGAGGGAGATTAGGTCCGGCGCACCTGACAAATCAGGCACCTGCGATATAGGGGATTGTAACCCAGTAACTCTTACCATCCGTTCCACTACAGACAGGGCCTGGCAAGCTAGGAAGACATGGGGTCTCAGACTCTACCTATCAGGTCATGACCCGGGTGTCAGGTTCACATTCCAGAAGAAAGTAATTTCCCCACCTGTCAATCCAGTCGGGCCCCTGAGGCCCATAATAGTCCCACCTCAGGTACTGCCTCCCCAGCCTTCACATCCACATCCTTCCACCCCATCGGTTCCCCTACTCTCTTCCCTAGCCCCATCACCTCCAGCTAAAGACGCTCCTGGTCCCAGACCCTGGGTCACCCCCCTCTCCCAGACTATAGATACTTAGTACTTCAAGCCCACTACCAGCCCATCCCAGCAGACGACACATTAGAATCAAAGATTTGATTCAACATCTCCCTAGAGCAGTGAGGAATGTAAAAGGCTGTTTTAAATCTTGTCCCTGGCCCTTTAAGATAATCCCCCTATAGGAATTTTCCATTTAACCCTGCAGCTAACACCTGGCCTAGCCCCTGGCCTAGCCAGCAGCCCGCAAGGGACAATAGAAGAAATTGCCCAACAGTGCCAGTAACAGTAATTAAAGAAAAATGTTAACGGGGAAAATAGCTCACCCACGTTCCGCTTGGCTTATGCATGTAACTGCAATGACGCACCTGAGTCCCATCGATCAGGGAAAAGGTCACGTAACCACCCCCCGAGAGGGTATAAAACTCAGGGGAGAGGGAGTCTCGGGGCTCTCGCCCTTGGTGGGGGCCCGGGTTCGAATCCGTAAATAACGAGCATGCTGTAACATCTTATCCGTGAATAAAGCGCTTCCTGTTAACATCTTATCTGCAGGTCTCTGTCCTTCGTGGGGGTCTCGAAACGCCGCACAACAAGAATAAGGGAATCTGTACTGAGAGTGTTTGGGGGCACTTAAGGAAAGTGACTAGACAAGAGTTTGTTTCTACTGCAGGAGCATGTGCTGGCTCACCACAGTGGCTGGAAGCAAAGACACAGCAGAGCTGATTTGGTCTGGCAGGTTCCTTGGCTGCTCTCTGATTCTGAGAAATATAGACAGGAGGAAAAAAAAAAAGGTTTATGCCTCTGTCCTCTCTATTTCCATCATCCTCTTCCCAGTGTGCTTCCCTCTCTACTTTACTGTTAGAATAAACTTTATAGCAACTATATACTCCAAGCATGATAAGATTCTCAAGAATTCAGTCATGAAAACAATAGCTCACTGTATTGACATAGCTCATTGTTTTCATTCTTAGCATACTTTAGCCATAAAGAAAAAGAAACAAGAAAATAAAAGAAGAAAGAAAAAATGAAGGAATGCTGGAAAAATTCAAACCCTTTTCATTAAATGGAGAAGCCAAAGACACAAAACAATGGCAGCTTGGACCCATAATTGTCCTCCGGTTGTACAGAGCAATATAAAGCCAAGTCCAGGTTTTCCAATATGGTATCGGAGTACAGTCACCCCTCCGTGGATTCTCCCATCTGCCTTTTCCACATTATCATTTACATGTCACATGTCTACAGTCAGGGTCTACTTCCAGGTCAAAGCCCAAAAGATAGGGTTTTTAGAGGATTCTGTACACCAATACCTCTGCTCCACTCACAAAAGACCTGCCTCAGGTCCCAGACAGAAGTCCTTCTGTTTACATAACTTTATTTTTTATATTCTTTAAGGGTACTAATTAAAGCCATACGGATGAACCTTTCTCATTTTTTTCCAGCATCTATACCAATAAAATTAGGGTGTATCCAATTTAGGTATTCGAGGAGACAATCAATCTGGCCAAGTGTTAGTGTGAAGAGAGAAGAAGAGGAGATGTAAGAGGATGAAGAAAATAAAGATGATGAAGCAGAAGGTCCAGGTTGTTCTGCCTCCTGGGCAAACACCTCATCAGCAGTATGATATCTTTAAGAAAGCACAGTTTCCAGGGTCAGAAATCCAGCTCCAGATTCTTCATTCTGTTATCACTCCCAAGTATTCTTCATCAAGTCACTCTAACGCTTTGAATTTTAGGCCTTGCATTGTAAAATGAAGATAATCATAGTATTACCTGTACTCTCAAATTAAATATATATATATATATATATATATATATATATATATATATATATATATATATATATATATATTTGTGTGTGTGTGTGTGTGTGTGTGTGTGCATGGAAACCATATCAAAATATCTTTCAAGCTATGAAGTACTGTTGAAGTGTTAATTGCTCTTCTTTCTACAACTCTTCAGGAAGGAAGCCCAGGTGATGTAAGACTTTCCTCAGCGATGATTTACCTCCTTATTCCTGAGGCTGTAGATCAAGGGGTTCAGCATGGTGGTGGTCAGGTTATTCAGGACCTGAATGGTGGCACCCAGCCAGGGACTTGGGGTGCGCCTTAGGTAGATGAGGACAACTGGCATGTAGAAAAGTAAAATAGCAGTGAGGTGGGCACTGCAGGTGGAGAAGGCACAATGTCGGCTGTTGGGCTGTTGGGAGCCCTTTGCCTGATGGCTGCCCTTGGGGCAGATAAGGGATTATTTACTCAACAGGATGTCTGCATAGCTGGCAAATACTTTGTTAATCTTATCATCTGTAAAGCATCTTTGTAGCTTCAGGGAGTGAGCTGATTGTTTTAAGGAGGAAGACAAGATTAGCAACAGGTTTCTTCTGTAAATGTCAGTAATTGTTTGTGTATACTTGGGATCTTTGGATTAGGGATTTTCAGATTCCCTTGGTGGGATCCCCTCCTAGTCATGAGGTATAAATATGGTGTGCAGAATAAACTCAGGACTGCAGTATTGACTGTCAGTCCTCCCGACTCTTTCTCTTCTTTTTTCCTTAATCCTCACTCCCCCTCTCAGGACTGTTTGATCTTTCCCGGCGGGCTCCAGCAGTCGGCCTTCTGCAGAAAGAATCTGCAGGATAGAGTAGACAATGCAACTGTAAAAGGTGAATATGAGAAGGAAGCAGCTGAGGCTCACACTTATGAACCCAACATCTGCAGGACAGATGTATCTGCACAAGCCAGCTTCAGCATCTCTGGAAGAAATATTCCACTTCCCTGGGGCCACAGTAGGGAAACTGGAAGGTGAGAGTAGTTAGAAAGGTGGCCCGAATACAGCCAAAAAGTGAGGCTCCCAGGGCTAGAATGGCATACATTCTGTGGCTCATGATTATTGTGTAGCATAGAAGGTAGCATGTGGCAACAAAGCAGCTGTAGGCCATCACTGTGTACAGGAAACACTCAGTACAGTTCAGGAAATCGCAGAAAAAGCGCTGGGATGCACAGCATGCATATGAGATGACTCAGCTATTCCCTCAGAGATAGAAGAGCATCTTGGGAGAACTCACAGAGGGAAAAAGTATGTCACACACAGACAGTTTACACAGGAAGAAGTACATGGGAGTATGAATTCGAGTGGAGGAGACAATTGCCAGTAGGGTGAGCAGGTTTCCTGTAAAGGTGAAGATGTAGAAGGACAAAAACAGGACTAAGAGCATGGTCTTCAGATCCTCTGTATTTGGAATACCCAGGAGGATAAACTCTGACACCACTGAGTCATTCCTCATAGTTGTGAGCGAGTCAGACCTTGAAAAGGGACCCAAGACACCGAAGTCTGAACACCAATATCAAATTATCAAGCTTTTTGCTGATGAGTGCTTTGGCCGTTTTTAACAAGCAACAACCAGCCTTCTTATGAGTGGCACAATCTATATAAAAATATCAGGTGATAAGAAATGCTTATTTCAGAGCCACAGTCTATTAAACTCTTGGAAAGAATGATTTGTGGAGGCAGATGGTTGTCTTCTATTACAAGACCAGAAGTTTAAAAATATATTCAAAATATTATCATGTTAAGAGATGTTTTACAGTTGTTTAATTTATGGATTTACTTTCTCTAGGCACATTTCTATTTTGAACTCTCACAATATCGTTGAGTAGTGATTTCCACCTTTTTACTTCCCTCTGAAAAATATCGGGAAAAGAAAGAGCATTAGAAATCAGAACACAAGTTAAATCCTGGTTTTGCCATTTATTCGCTATACAAGTTAAAATAATTTATACATTTTTCATAGATACACTCTCATCATCTACAAAATGAACATTATAATTATGGAACAAGATTAAAAACAAAAATACCCTGGTGTCATAGTAAAGTTCATAAAATGTCTTCAAAAATATCAAGCAAAAACATAAATCATAACGAAAAGTGTTCCTTTCTTTTATGTATCTTAAACTTACTCTTTAAGTGCCTTCCTTCAATGCTGCTATTATTTGCAAATATGTTGTATTTAACAATATTATTGAGTAGACTTAGATTACTTCAGATTACTTTTTTTTCCAGATTTGGGAGGTCTAATATCCCCAGCTCCAACAGGAGATGATGCTCTGGTTATTCTGGTCCTTTTAACATTTTCTAAATGGACTTGAGGCAACTCTGAAACATTAAGCAAAAGAAATAGCAGAAAGGAAAGCATCAAATTCATGCTACTTTGATGAAGAAAGAAATACAGTGACCCATAGAGCAGAAAGATGAATATCTTTCATAACTCACGTAATGATAATTAACTATCATAAAAGTAGGTTCATAAATATAAACATGTCATTTAATGAATCTTATCTATCTTCCAAGGACTGCACTTACCTCTTTAAAAATATGATTCACTTTTTAAAAATAACCCTATAGAAAGAAACTATCACTGTGATTTCCATCTACAGAGCAGAAAACTGAAGCTTAGAAATATTAAGCAAGTTGCCCAGATTTACAGAGCTAGTATGTGACAGAGCTAAGACTAAAATCTGTTTCATGCCATTGCCTATGCCCTCAGTCATGAGGAAGCTGCTTTCTGTTTGCCTCTGCTTTTTAAGACAGCCTGTTCCACTGCTAGGCAATGACACCATTCTGGATGGGTTCGCTCCGTCATATACTCAACAGGAAAAGTGTTTTTGTCTTACTTCTTCCCAGTCATTTCCTGTCTTGACTTCAGAGCACACTTGTGAGCATCTAATTTAGTTTTAAAAATCAAACAGGCTGATCCCACACCTTTGACACTATACCTTAACATCAACTCCAATATAGGAGCTTTTAAGTTATCGAGCCACATTCATTATGGAGACTCCAATCATAAACTGTGGCAAGCGCCACTTAAAAACATGTGTTAAAAGAATGACCAAGCCAAAATGAGTAACTCACATGCCACCCTAGACCTGAGCAAAAGTGAAGATGGCAAAGAAACAGTGATATTCTGGGGGAGAAATGCTGCTGACAACCTGCTGCTTGTTACTAACTCTAGCCACACCTGAATATATCTTTGAGCCATGCAAATTTCTGAGCTCTGGATCATCTTTTCCTGGTCAGCAAAGGTTCTCAGAGGTCTCTGGTCCTTGCCTATGATCAGATATCATGATAATGTATAATTATATAATTCTATTTGATTTTTTTAAGTCCATTTCAGGGGGGAAAAAATGTCTGCAAGAACCGGGAAGGTCCCTGTGTGTGGACTCATTGGTGTATGAGAAACAGAGGTTAACAGTGATACATGAGCAGCAGTTTAAACACTCACAGCCCATCTGAGAATACAGTTCAGGTTTTCCAAAGTATTTTAGTAAGACCAAATTTACGGAGCTAGTACTATTTCTCAGTTGAACACAGAGTGCTCCAGCCAAAGGAGCTTCAGTTCTCCTATTTATAAAGAATTGAGTCTTGTATCATCAAGACTTGTACACACTCACTTTTCTTGGGTTGCTCCCTTGGAAGCTCCCTTAAGCCCTACTTTGGACTCACTGATGGCTGTGAGGGAGCAATTAGTTTGTCAGTCTAATTTATTATGCAGCCATGAAACAGTAGTAATGAGATCATCAGGAAGGAATGCTATAAAGTAGGAAATACTTTCCTCCAAAACTGTTTGCATGGTAGAACAAGCCTGATTCGAACTGCAACACCACTTTTTTTTTTACATCTTTCAAGCCTTTGCTTGTGATAGATTTTTCATTGCTTTTGAAAATACCTATATATCCCTAAGACTATGTAGTTATCTCTAATATACATTAGTATTCAAACATAAATTTAATCAGCTAATAATTATTCATTAAGTGTCAACTATTATTATGTGCCTTTCAAATCATTATCCTTAAAGAAATTAGTAACACACTAGGCACATTCATAGACTAGGAGGCCTGTAATCCATCTCAAAAGAAAAAATATTGACTAAATAGCTAATATTCAGTTAATAATTCTGTGTAAGCACTTATGTGCTAAGTATTATGATAAATATTTAAATTGATGAACAATTATTTAATCTCTGAAGGTAACTTTATAAAATAGGTGGCATTATTTGACAAAGAAACTGAAAAATAGATGAAATAACTTGAAGATTACCCAACTAAAAAGTGACTGAGCTAAGACTCTAACTCCTAAGTTAATGCTTTTAAGCACTATCTTATGAATTCTAGAGATTTGGGTTTCACACTCTTTAAGCAGAGATATAATATGGTCTTCAGTTTTTGCAGGGCTAGTAGAGAGATGTGATAAGTGATGTTCCACGTGGTGACTCAGGAATCACAGGCAGATGTGGTAGACAGATTTATTTCAATGTAGATAGGAAGTGCTTAATTATTAGATGTATAATTCGAATGAATAATGTGATTTAAAGTTCTTACTAATTCTGAAATTATTTGATTGCTACTGTAGAACTTTTCTGTGATGCTGACTTAACACAATAAAGGTGAAACTTCAAAGATGATGATTCTACTAAATCCTATGCAAAAGAAATCATGAATATGACTTTAGTGATTACAGAAGTAATGATTATAATCTCGTTGTTGTAAAAACATTTTTAAAAGAGGAGAAACACATGTCACAGAGGAAGTCAAGATGCTACTCAGGCAGGGCTCCACAAGATGGGAGTGGCCTGCTGGGATGTCTTAGTGAACAGACCACAGCTTTAATGATAGCTAACATTACTGTGCATTTGCTAAAAACCAGAACTGTGTTGAGTGCTCTATGTTGTCCCTTTTGATTCTCTCTAGAAATCTATCAGGTAGGTAGTATTATTTCCCTCATTTTTAGCAGAGTATTTAGTCTTAATGATTTAAACAAATTAACTGAATCGAGTTAGTTAAAGGTAGAGTTGTATCTCAGATCTCAGACAATATGACTCCTCCTTTTGAGTCCCAAAGAAAAACAAGATTATAACTGATTTTGACTTTTAAATACTCTTTCATAAGTAAGATTACCTTACATTTGTGCTTGCACAAGTTGTCCAATGTACTTTTTATGTTAGTATAATTAATTCAAGAACTATGTAAGGTAGTTCTTATTAACCTTGTTTCGCAAGTAAGAAAACTGGAACTCAGAGCAATTGTGACTTTCCTAAAGTTAAACAGTAGAAGAGCCCAGGTTTTCTCAAGTTCAGCTCCCTTTCAATTATATCATTGCTTCTCAAAATGACTCCATATGGAAAACAGGTTCCCTGAATGAGAGGGAAATTATTAATAGATTCATTTCAGAGATCTGAGTATTATATATACCCCTAGGTCACTACTGTATTTATTTTGTATTCCCTGACAAGATTATGGCCTTAAACTATAATTGTTGTGGAAAAATCCCAAACCAGTCCAATGAAACACCAAGCAGTAACTCAGAGAGAAAGAACTCAGGTTTATTATGCACAGTCCTAGAGGAGCTAGTGCTCTGAAGATCTGGGCAATGGGCTCAGTTGAAATATTGCTTATATACTAGATTTTTTATACAAGCTAATTGGTCAGTTTGAACTCAAAGTTTTACAAATGGGGGGTGGGAGGTTGCTATGGAGACTACCAGTAGTAACGTTGGTAAGGCTGGGAGTTGTCAAGGGTTGCCTACAGATACAAATTGTTACAGAAAGCATAAGCTGCTAGGGTTACAAATGGTTCAAAGTGTTACATTTGTTGAGCAAAAGGCAAGTAGGACAAGGTGCAATCAAAAAGATCTCTGCAATGAGCGCTTGCATGCAGCAAGTACCTTTACAGAAGTAGAACAAAACAGCTGGTTAGCTTTTAATGAAAATCCTGAAATTCCCTCTTCATAGTGAGAGAGAGAGAGAGATAGAGAGAGAGAGAGAGAGAGAGAGAGAGAGAGAGAGAGAGAGAGAGGGAGGGAGAGGGAGAGGGAGGGAGAGGGAGAACTTGTTTAGCTCAGTCCTGTTTCATAGAAAATGAGTTTCAGGAAGTTCAGAGCTGTTTTGCTATAGTATACTTGTAAGAAATTTGCCTTATACTTGTTTATTTACTTAATTTTTTATTGTGGTGACATTGTTTAGTGAAATGCAGTAAGTGTACACCTAAAACTTACTGCCCAGCTCTTTTGCACAAATATATATTGCATTGTGTGTCCACCACCATAGTTAGATTTATTTCTGTCTCCACATATCTGACTCCCTTTACCCCACCTTCCTCCCCCTCCACCACAACCCTCTGGTAACTACTAGTCTATTGTCCCTGTCCATGAGTTTCTGTTCATTTGTCCTGTTTGCTTGTTGTTTTTAGGTTTATATCCCACATGTAATTGATATCATGCAGTTTTCAACTTTTTCTTTCTGGCTTATTTCGCTTAGCATGATTATCTCAAGGTCCATCCATGTTGTTGCAAATGGCAGTATTTCATTTCTCCTTATGGCTGAGTACTATTCCATTGTATATATGTACCACAGCTTCTTTATCTAATCATCTATTGTAGGATACATCTATTGTAGGATGTCCCAGTCATCATGAATAATGTTGCTATGAACATTGGTGTGCAAATATCTTTTCAGATATGTGTTTTCAAGTCTTTGGGTTAAATACCCAGTACAGGGATTGCTGGATCATAAGGTTGATCAATTCTTAGATTTGTAATGAACCTCCATATTGTTTACCACAGTGGCTGTACCAATTTGCAGTCCCACCTGCAGCTTATGAGGCTTCCTTTGTCTTCACATCCTCTCCAACACTTTTTATTACTTTTCCTGTTGATAACAGCCATTCTAACAGGTGTGAGATGGTACCTGATTGTCGTTTTGATTTGCATTTCCATAATAGCTAGCGATGTTGAGCATCCTTTTGTATGTTTGTTAGCCATTTGTCTGTCTTCTTGGGAGAAGTGTCTGTGTAGGACCTCTGCCCATTTTGTAATTAGATTGTATGTTTTTTTTTTGTTGTTGTTGTTGATTTGTATGAGTTTCTTTTTTTTTTTTCTATGCATTGTATTGTTTCCAGCCTTATATTCAGGTCCTTAATCCATTTTGAGTTAACTTTGGTGTGTGATAATAAACAACAGTCTAGTTTCATTCTTTTGCAGGTCGTTTTCCAAGTTTTCCAGCACCATTTATTGAAGAGGCTCTCCTTTATCCACTATATGAAAAATGGTATTTTCATTCCTAATTTTTTCATAGAAATTTCAAGTCACTGTTCAGTGTGTTTTGAGACCCTGATTTTCTTATCTAATACTTTATCTCCCAGTTTTGTTAATACAATAAGAAAACACTGGTCTACTTCTTCATTTAAATATTCATTTAGAAGATGGGCTTCCAGAGAATTCAGAGTCTGGTGAGTCCAGAAATCTGTTTTGAGTTTGAATAAATTCATTATTCAGTGCTGTGGGTTTTCAGCTAGTCTATACTCCGTCCATATACTCATGATTAAGAAAAATTCAAATTTCTTACTAAAATTCATTCACACCAGGGCTCTTGATTCTCCTGATTTATTGGCCCAGTTACCATGTCAAAGAAGGAAATGTTAGTCTGACATATCTTATTCTCAGTAAAACCAAGCTAGAATTTCATGATCTTTAGATTTTCTTTTACTTGTTTATAATTAATTATATTTATTAAGTTAATAAATTGTTTATTAAACTTATTAATTATCTGCTGTAGAACAGTATATTTTCAGCAGAAATACAGTGCTATATACACATATAATTTTAAATGTCCTGCTAGCCACATGTAAAAATGTAAAAATAAAGTTCAATTATTTTATTAACCTAATATATTTTACTTAACCTAATATATTTAAAGTATCATTTTAACATGAAATCAACATAAAAAGTATTGATAAAATATTTTACATTCTTTTTATATTAAAGCATTTGAAATCGGTATGTATTTCATAATCATAGCACACCTCAATTTAATTAAAATTTAGTTCCTCATTTTCATTAGCCATATATCAAGATCTCAATAGCTGTATGTGACTAGTAAATACTGTACCAGATGGTGTAGTTATTATAGGATACCTGCAGTTTATTTAATCACTTTTCACATTTTGTAAATTCAGAATGACACTTAATTTTCAAGTTTCTGGCACTTGTCTTTATTAGACAATATCTCAATTAGAAGATTTAGTAAGCTTCATTGAAATTCTGGAATTTAATTTGTCCTCATCAGCAGGCTTGAACATATTTAAAGTAACTAGGTCATCTCTATTATTACTTCACCTACCCTAATTTAGTAAAATGTTTATAATTTTTGGACCACTTCCTTCAGTAAAAAGAGGAACAATAATGTGGGTTCTGAAGACCTTGACCTTCAGGTGGCTTTTCAGATCATGTGGGTCATCTACAGCAACCCTGGACACCCTGATCAGGCTCCATACATCAATGTGTGGGTTGATATCCTCAATGATAAGCCCAAGTACTTAAAGGAGTGCTGTTGTGACCAGAGATAAAAGGAACCATCCAAGTCTGTTCTTCTGACACAAAAGAAGAAATCCCCTGGGCAGAAGTCTAAGTGCCTTTACCTTGTTTTACAGGCCCCTCCAGAGGACCTATTGGTTTTTAACCTGCCACCTTTCTGTCTCCCCATAATAAGGAAGTCGAACCCCTTCAAAGTCACCCACATACTTGGGGAGGGACTATTTACCAACTGGCTCCAAACCCCAATCCGATTCTTCCACATCCCCCTCAGCCTCAGCTATCCTCCCGCTCCGGTAGTTAGTACCCGCTCCAGGGGCTGAACCTCAATGGCCTCTTATGATCTATGTGCCTTTCTCCACCAGTGACCTATATAACTGGAAGTATCAAAACCCCTCCTTCTCAGAGAAACTACAAGAGACTAATCTCTCCTTCAGAGGAGATATTTTCTTTACCAATCAGCCTACCTGGGATGACTGTCAGCAGCTTCGCCAGGTCCTTTTTGCCTTGGAGGAATGAGAATAGATTCTCTGAGAGGCTGCCAAGATTGTGCATGACCCAAATGGGCAGCCCACCACTAATCCCACCTGTGTCCACCATGTCCTCCCATATACCCATCCACCTTGGGACCCCAACACCAAACAAGGTAAGGAGGCTCTCGATTGGTATCACCAGCTTCTGCTCCAGGGCCTCTGGTCTGCCGCCAGAAAACCTACTAACCTTTCTAAGGTAAGCAAAGTCATTCAGGCCAAGGAGGAATTGCCAGTGGCATTTCTAGAATGACTCTAAAAATAAAACATTGCTTTTGTCAGTCAGTCAGCCCCAGATATTAGGAAAACGAAGTAACAAAGGTTAGGAAGGTTTAAGGACAAGAATTTGACTCAGCTAGTTGAGGTAGCCCAGTGCATCTTCAACAACCGGGATGAAGGTAATATCACCCAGACTAAGAAAATGACTAAAGTCCTACTTACAACAATAAGCCCCACATTCAGTTTCTGAAAACTGCTGCTCTCAACCTGGCCACCCTCTGCTGCCAGATGATGACCCCAAGCAGCCTACACACAACTATTTCAAGATCCTAGAAAGCATCACTTGAACCTGACTGGACCTGACAGATGACCTCTGGCTGAATCCAGATGCCACTCTTTTTAAAGATGGAAGCAGCTTCGTCACAGAAGGAATCAGGTATGCTGGGGAGGCTGTAGTGACCAATGAGACTTATTCAGGCACAGGCTCTGAGCCATGGAACCTCAGCACAATGGGCTGAACTAATAGTAATAATTCAAGCCCTGCAGTGGGGAAAGAAAAAGACTGTAAACATACATACTGATAGCAGGTATGCCTTTGCCACAGCTCGTGTGCATGGAGCCCTCTACAAGGAATGAGGCCTTTTGACTTTTGAGGGAAAAGAAATTAAGAACAAGGAGGAAATTCTAGCCCTCCTAGAAGTCATTTGGCTGCCCAGGAAGGTGGCGATCATCCATTGCCCCAGCCACCAGAACTCAGATTCGAAATAGCCAGAGGCATTATGTTTACAGACCTTACGGCTAGGTAAGCAGCCCGAAAACCAGTGGGGCCTATTGATGTTTTACCAGTCATGCCACCAAGAGTATTAGATAATGCCCCCATGTACACTCAGGAGAAACCTAACTGTATAACCATCTCGGGGGAAAACAAAACTCCTCTGGTGGATAGAACTCCCAGATGGCCATGTCTTCTTCCCAGAAGACTTAGGCTGAGACCTCATTTGGCAGCTGCACCAAGGTACTCATCTAGGGAGAACAAAATTAGTAGAACTCCTGAGGAGGGACTTCTATATCTCCAAATTACACCAGGCTTTCTCGACGTCACATCTGTGCACGAGTTAATCAAGGACCACCAAAGCAACTTCAACAAGGTACCAGACTTCATGGACAAGCTCCAGGAGAACTCTGGGAATTAGACTTTATTGAGGTTACTCCAGGAAACTACAGATTCAAGTATCTGCTTATATTCATAGACACCTATTCAGGATGGACTGAAGCCTTCCCCACAAAACAGGAGACAGCTCAGGTTGTAGTAAAGAAGTTAGTTTCAGAGATACTACCCCAATTCAGCCTGCCCATCACACTGGAGTCCAACAACAGGCCAACATTCATTACCCAGACCAGCCAAACAGTAGCTAAGGTTCTAGGTATTAATTGGAAATAGCACTGCATTTACAGACCTCAGAATTCAGGACAGGTAGAAAGGATGAATAGGACCCTGAAGGAAACGGTAACCAAGTTTAAACTAGAAACTGGTGAAAACTGGGTAAGCCTCCTCCTCCCCTTCTCTCTGTTAAGAGCATGGTGCACTCCCTATTGTAAAGGCATCACACCCTATGAAATCACGTTCAGAAGACCCCCTCCACTCCTCTCCAAATGAGGGGAAGATAAACTTGCAGACATCCGTAACTTCTCCCTTCTTAAGTCTTTACAGTCCCTTCATCTAGTATGACAGGAGACCCACCAACTAGTCTTCGTGACCAGAATTCAAGCCCAGCCTCCTACCCAACCACACCGCCACTCTCTAGGTAGCAAGGTATGGATTAAGAAAGTGCAGCCTGCCTCACTTGAGCCTCACTGGAATGGACCCTTCCCAATCATCTTTGCAAATCCCACCATTGTCAAGGTACCCAGGCACCGTCACTGGTTTCATCACACCAGAGTTAAGAGAGCCCAACCCCCTCAAGCGTCAGAACAATGGACCATGTGCCAGATAGAGGACCCATTAAAGATAAAACTCTCAAAGGTCCCATCTGGGCCTTCCTGATCATATTGGTTTTGTCTTACTCTTCTGTCTGTAGCCCTAGTAATCCCCACCAAGCTGTGTTATATGATTGGGAGGTCACCAGGACAGAAACTGGCATTCCTATTTCCATTCTAAATGCCACAAGGCAACTTACTTTTAACATTTACTCGTGTGAAATCTTAGGCCTAAAATTTAACTTCCCTCACCAAGGGTACGGCTATAGAGGCCGTGGCGCTCTTGGGAGTACCCACCTCCAGGTGTGGGAGCACTCAACTAGAGCAAGGGCTCCAAGGCACCCAGCTCTATATTTGCCCTAAGGAAAGTAGCCCTTCGTGCTTTGAGTCAGGACAATTTTATTGTGCACCTTGGGGCTGTGAAACCATTGCACCTTGGGTACCTGAGTTGGGGGGTCGAGACCATTATATCCCCCTCAGCTGCCTCTCTCAATCTAGCTGTACCACCTCTGGGATATGTAACCCTATAACCCTTACTGTAAAACAATAAAATGCCCAAACTTGGCCTACAGGAAAAACATGGGGATTTCGCTTGTATGTAACGTGGGTTGACCCAGGTGTACTCATCACCATATAATGGTAGATCAGCCAGCGACAGATAGCCAAGCCGATTGGCCCCAACATTGTATTAAACCCAGTGGGCCGTCCCCCACCCAAGCCCAAGCCTCCAACATTCCTCAGTCTCTCCACTACCCCAGCAAATCTACTGATGTCAGGGTACTGGACTTTTTTGTATATTAGTCCATGTTGTTCCCCAAGTATATTTCTACTCTGAGGAAGGGGATCCTGAACATTTCCAGTTTATAGGTCACTGAGCTAAGAGAGCTCCCATCCTACTCCCTAGCTTTAAGGAAAACAGTACTTCAATACTTAGAAACTAAGTATCAGAATGTGGTACATGTGACCCACCCACAAGATCATGTTTATGCAAGATTGGAAGCTCCCCTTACAACAGATGTCAGGTGTGTTGTCCTAAACAGATTCTAACTGCCAACTTCTGCTTCTGTAAACATGGTTACTTGCGGGGAGCAAAATAGGACAACCAGGATATGGTTTGAGGCTATATAAACTGCTTCTTGCAGAGGCTCGGGGCTGATTCTCTAACTCTGCATGGTGAAGGGTCAGTCGCTGGCCGGCTAATAAGGCTCAACATTTGACTTTAATTGACTTCATGGTTCACAGGGCCTTGTGGCCATCCTGCAGTTTGTATCCTAAATAGATGGCTTGGGGAGTGCAGTGTTGGGCCTTCTTAGCAGATACCTGGTAGCCCTAAGTCTCCAAGTCTATTAGCAGGTCCTCAGTGGCCTGCCTGCATCCTTCCGTAGTAGAGACTAGAAGAAGGTCATCAACAGATTGTAACAGGACACTGTCAGGGTGACTCTGGCAAAAGTCAATGAGGTCCCAGCTTAGGCCTTCATCAAACAAAGTGGGGGAGTTCTTAAACCCCTGGGGTAGTCGGGTCCAGGTCAACTGTCCTGAGTACAGTTTATCTGCATCTTCCCATTCAAAAGCAAACAATGGTTGGCTTCCCTTGGCCAGGGGCAAAGTGAAAAAGGCGTCTTTCAGGTCCAATACTGTATATACTTGCTGGCTAGGTGGCAGCTGGCTCAGGAGAGTATAAGGGTTAGGGACCGTGGGGTGTACGGTCTCCACCTGCTTGTTTGCTTCTTTGAGATCTTGCACTGGCCGATAATCCTGGGTACCCGGCTTCTGAACTGGCAGCAAGGGAGTGTTCCAGGGGGAGTGGCAGGGTACTAGGATTCCTTCATCCAGGAGCCCCCTGATATGCACAGCAATGCCAGTTCTTGCTTCCTGACTAAGACAGAACTGCTGAACCGTAATGGGTTCTGCAGTACTTAGTAAAGTCACTATGATTGGAGGCTGATGCGTTGCCAAACTAGGTGGGTTAGTCTCTGCCCATACTCGGGCACTTTCTATTGTAGTTCTTTTAACAGACTAGTACCCAGAGCAGGTAAAGAGATCAGCTCTTCAAGCAGGAGGTATTCCTCTGAGAGGGGGCGAGTTAACATGATTGTGGATGGGATAGACATTATACTATATAATGTTTATTTTTATTCAAAAACAAGCAAAAAAGCCATGGAGGTATAACTCAGAAGCTATTTCCTATGGAGAGGAAAGAAGGATAGTAATTAAATTGGGGATATGATGGAGACAGAGAGCTACTGTTCTTGAAATAGACGTATGTATGTATGTATGTATGTATGTATGTATGTATGTATGTTGTATGTATTTATGTATTTATTTATTTATTTATTATGGATATATCAGTTAGTCGCTTTAGTAACATTCATCATATATGGACCATTTCTGCTAACTCTACTGTCTTCTCTATGATATTGGATTTTTAAATTTTGTAATAAAGTATATATAAAAGATCTGTATTTATTTATTTATTTATTTATTTATTTATTTATTTATTCATTTATTTATTACAAGTATATCACTTAGTCGCTTTACTAATATTCATCATTTACGGACCATCTCTACTACCTCTAGCCAAATGTGTCTTCGTTAACCTCATATCCTCTGATCCCATGGGCAGATCACCCCACTGCCACACTTTCAGTTCTTCATTATATCTACTTTCCATCAGAAAGAATTGACTATTTTCAGGGAAGTATTTGAAGCGGGTTCATACACATTTGTCTTCTTCTGACTGCATCATATCTACAAGTAAAATACCCTTTCATTACAAGTACCCATTACATTTTGTTTATCCACTCACGGATGGATATAAGAGTTGTTTCCTTCTATAGTTTACTGTGACCAAACACGCTATGTACACTTGCGCACAAATAACTCCATGACAGTGTAAGGGTCATACATGATTTCTGATCAAAGATTTTCCCAGGACAGAGAGAGACCGAATGTAAATTTAGGACACTATTAAATAATGAATTTGTGTCAATATCATTTCAGTAATTGTAAGAAATGCAACACACAAATGTAATATGCTGTGCCAAAACGGGAAATGTGGGATATGGGAAGTAGGTGTATTATGTGGTCAAACTTGACGTTGTTCTACACCTATTTGAAATAAAGTGTCTCTCCTTTGATAACTCAAGAGAAACTGTGACACAGAGAAATCTCTTCAGCTCATGTCCAAAATTAGATCATTCCTGAGCATGAGATAGAGACCCTTCTTATGATTTAACGTCAACCACATTCTCACTGATCGGTGCAACTTTTCCTCTGAAATGAGAGCACTACCTAAATGTTGATATATTAAAATTGCAACCATGCAATGAAAATGAGCATTGATTTGAATTCATTTCATTTTCTCTTAAAATGAAAACAGTTGCAATGTACCACTGTTCCTAAATTGACTTACGGAGCATATTTCCACAGTACCTACCTCACTTTGCGCTGAAGGACGTACACTGTGGGATGGCGGCCTGTGATCTCTTTTGGACCTCTTCTTCCTCGTTTCTAAGCTGCACATATCATGGAAAGTTCTTGAGAAACCTCGGGACCTAAAGGCCCTGTTCTGAGACCTGCAAATATTAAGGTGGCCTAGTAGTTATTGTTCTGTGAGAAAAGATATGTGACTGGTGTCATGTCATTGCTCTAGAACGGTACAATCATTGAAAAATTACAACGTTACACTAGAGCCTTGGTTGTGGCTGAACGCAGGAGGGGCCTGAAATGCCGCCACAGCAAGGCAGGCTGGAAGGTGACTTTCCTCCTTTGCATGAGGCGATGCTTTCCAGTTCATGGAGAGCATCTGTTATCATGTCCTGAAATCTTCACATCAGCCGTACAGCAGGGAAGACAAAGAAGGAGCAGTGGCGCACAATTGACAATACAAGGCATAGAAATTGGCAGAGATGAAGCAATTTGCCCAGAGACACCACACCACATCGATGAGTAGAAATCAGGGACGAAAACGTGGACAGTATCCGGGACGCAGAGAACCGAAACTTCTAAGACGCCTGAGACCATGCCCTTGTTCTTGAATGACGAGATGCCTTCAGTGTCTCAGTCAAAGGCTACAGTGTCCAGGTGTTTGTGGGAGGGAGCAGATGTCCTGAAGGAGGAGGCTAAGCCTTGCAGACTTCAACTTTGCAACGGAGAACCCACTTTACTTTTCTGGCGACTCCCAACCAACTCAGAATCTTCTGGACCAAGTCCCATAGAAAACATTCTAACACTTAACTTTCATTTTGGAACCAACCATGGATGTGCACTTGATGACCACGATCCAAGGATGTGGTTCTGTTTGAATTTAATGAATGAATGCTGAGGTCTCCACTCTTTGCTGATGATTGCTCCGAGCAAGCATTTGAGCTAAGCCCTGCAAGACAGTCCACCCAGGCTTCTCTGGCTCTGAGTGTGCACCTTCCCTGCCCACGTCCTTCTTCCACAAAATTCAGTCTCATCTATTGCCTCCTCCATCTCGACACAGTACAGGGGCAGTGGACAGAGTCTGATTTCCTCTGAGAAGGATCTCCCCTTAGTCTGTGTCCCCCACACCACGACACTCAAAAGCAACCACCAAACCCTTCTAAACGATGTCGCCCAGGGTCCATTCCACCTCCTCGAAGTCTCTGTTCTATCTCCACAATCTCGCAGGCAGCACACAAACTTTCAGTGATCTGTCTGTATCCAGCTATGGCAATGCTTTGTGAAATCCATTGTTCTGAAGAGATTCTCAATGATACCTGGCTCAAGAGATTCTGAATGATACCGAGCAGAAATTCTAGCCTTCGGGCCAAATAATTCCCTCAGCTCAATTTCCTCATTATTCCAGGAACCATAATTCTTTGCCCTGAATACGCTGCTCTCCTGGTCTCTGAGAGAGAGCCCAAGAGGGACAAGGAGAGTCAGGGAATTGGTGATAAAAGTAGAGGGATGGTAGATGAAAAAGGGAACTCTAGGAAGGGGTGTGAATTTTGAAACAAATGGAGGGTTTTCCATTGAGGAAATGATGTGCACTAAGGCTGCCAGGGAAGTTGGCATTTCTCAAACGCAAAGACAGAGTCTATTTCTCAGGCGGATTGAGATGATCACTATAAAGACACAGAGATGCTTCGACAAGCTTCCACAGGTCCCCTTTAGACCTGGAACTACAAGATCCCTAAGGAAGAGGCCTGGCAAACAAACAGAAGATGACCCCCGGCGCCCCAGAATGGGGACAGCCCACAAGTCTCTGGAGGCATCAGCAAACCCGCGCGAACCCAGGAGGGCTTGAGTGGGTAAAGGTGGGGACAGGCGGTCACGCTGTTCAGGACACACTCTGCCACGGGGGGACCTCGAAGAGCGCGAGCCACACACTAACCAAGGCAGGACAACAGCCTGGGGAGAGGATGCACACAGGCCACGGCTGGGCTGGGCTGCTGGAGACCAGGTGTGGCCTTGGACGCGGACAGGGGCGTGGCTGCTGGTGGAGAGAAGGAGGGACTCCCAGCCGAAGGCCAAGGCTGGGGCTCTGGGCGAAAGGGATGTCTCCAAGGGCAGGAGCCAGGGCGGGTTGAGCAAGCTCGGGTGATGTTGCTCAGGACCTACTCTGGACGGTTTTCTAGGTGTGCTCATGCGGCAAGTGTGTGCACATGTGGGTATTTCAGAAACATAAATGGAGATTCTGTCTGGACATCCTCCTGGGAGGCTGAAGGTAGGGCAAAATGAGGGGCAGGAAAAACAGCGAAGTGGAGTCTTTGGCATGAAAGCTGTATGAACCCAGCGTGCCGGACATAATCGAAAATGGAAGAGGGAAATGCATGCTATGTTTCAACGACAGAGTTTCATTGTCTCCTGCCCATCATCCACCGAGGCAAGTTCCCAATTTTTGAAATACTACAAGACTTTTTCAACATCTGTGTTCATATATGCTGCTACTATCTCCATCGTGGATATTGGATTTTTAACTTTTGTAATGAAGTATATATAATAGATATATTTATGTATGTATGTATGAACATATGTATGTATGTAAGCATTAATTAATTTATTTATTTATTATGGGTATAACAGTTAGTCGCTTTAGTAACATTCATCATATATAGACCATCTCTGCTACCACTACTGTCTTCATCTTTGATATTGGATTTTTCGCTTTTGTTATGAAGTATATAAAAGAGATTTTTATTTATTTATTTATTTATTTATTTATTTATTTATTTATTTATTTATTTTATTATTTTTTTATTTATTACGAGTACATCACTTAGTCCCTTTACTCACATTCATCATACGTGGACCATCTCCACTACCACAAGTGTCTTCATCTTTGATATTAAATTTTTCACTTTTGTTATGAAGTATATATGAGATTATTTATTTATTTATTTGTTTGTTTGTTACGATTACATCACTTAGTCGCTTTACTAACATTCATCATACATGGACCGTCTCTACGACCTCTACTCTCTTCATTTTGATACTGGATTTTTAACTTTTGTTATGAAGTACATATAAGAGATTTATATTTATTTATCTATTTATTTACTTATTTATTTGTTTATTTTTTTATTTATTTATTTTTATTTATTACGAGTACATCATTAGTGCTTTACTAACATTGATTATATATGGACCGTCTCTAATACCTCTACTGTCTTCATCTTTGGTATTGGATTTTTAAATTTTGTAATAAAGTATAATAAGAGATTTTTATTTATTTACTTATTTATTTAATTATTCATTTATTACGAGTACATCACTTAGTCACTTTACTAACTTCATCATATATCGACAGTCTCTAGTGCTTCTAGTGTCTTGTCTTCATTTTTGATACTGGATTTTTAAATTTTGTTATGAAGAATAAATGAGAAATTTATATTTATTTATTTATTTAATTATTTATTACAAGTAAATTTTAGTTGCTTTACTAACATTAATCATATATGGACAGTCTCTACTACCTCTACTCTCTTCATCTTTGATATTATATATTTAAATTTTGTTATGAAGTATATATAAGAGATATTTATTTATTTATTTATTTATTTATTTATTTATTTATTTATTTATGTATTACGAGTACGGAACTTAGTCGCTTTACTAACATTCATCATATATAGACCGTCTCTACTACCTCTACTGTCTTCATCTTTGATATTAGATTTTCAAGCTTTGCTATGAAGTATATATAAGACATTTTATTTATTTATTTATTTATTTATTTATTTATTTATTTATTTATTTATTTATTACAGGATCTCAATTATTCGCTTTACTAACATTCCTCATATATAGACCGTCTCTACTACCTACACTACCTTCATTTTTCATATTTGATTTTTCACTTTTCTTATGAAGTATATATAAGAGATTAATATTTATTTATTTATTTATTTATTATTTATTTATTACAAGTACATCACTTAGTCGCTTTACTAACATTCATCATATATGGACTGTCTCTACTACCTCTCTTGTCTTCCTCTTTGATATTGGATTTTAAAGTTTTGTTATGAAATATATATTAGAGATTTTTATTTATTTATTTATTTATTATTTATTTATTTATTAATTTATTATGAGTACATTACTTAGTCGCTTTACTAACATTCATCATATATGGACCGTCTATCCTACCTCTACTGTCTTCAGCTTTGATACTGAATTTTTAACCTTTCATATGAAGTATATATAAAAAATTTTATATATTTATTTGTTTGTTTGTTTGTTTGTTTGTTTGCTTATTTATTTATTACGAGTACATCACCTAGTCGCTTTACTAACATCCATCATATACGTAACGTCTCTCCTACCTCTACTGTCTTCATCTTTAATAATGGATTTTTAACTTTTCTTATGAAGTACATATAAGAGGTTTATATTTATTTATCTATCTATCTATTTATTTATTTATTTATTTATTTATTACGAAAACATCACTTTGTCGCTTTACTAACGTTCATCATATATGTATGATCTCTGCTAACTCTACTGCCTTCAATATTGACATTGGAATTTTAACTGTTGTTATGAGTTATATATAAGATATTTTTTTATTTATCTATTTATTTATTTATCTATCTATTTATTATTTTATTTATTTATTTATTTATTTATTCATTCATTCATTCATTCATTTATTCATTTATTTATTTATTTATTTATTTATTTATTTATTTATTTATTTATTTATTACCAGTACAGCCCTTAGTCGCTTTAGTAACATTCATGATATATGGACTGTCTCTACTACCTCTACTGTCTTCATCTTTGATATTAGATTTTCAAGTTGTGTTATGAAGTATATATAAGACATTTTATTTATTTATTTATTTATTTATTTATTTATTTATTTATTTATTTATTTATTACGAGTACATCACTTAGTCGCTTTACTAACATCCATCATATATGGACCGTCTCTACTACCTGTACTGTCTTCATCTTTGATACTGGATTTTTAACTTTTCTTATGAAGTATATATAAGAGGTTTATATTTATTTATCTATCTATCTATCTATTTATTTATTTATTTATTTATTTATTTATTACGAGTACATTACTTAGTCACTTTACTAACATTACTCATATGGACGGTCTCTACAAGGTCTACTCTCTTCATCTTTGATATTACATTTTTAACTTTTGTTATCAAGTATACATAAGAAATTTTTATTTATTTATTTATCTATCTAAGTATTTATTTATTTATTTATTTATTTATTTATTTATTACTAGAACATCAGTTTGTAGCTTTATTAACTTTCATCATATATGAACGGTCTCTGCTAACTCTACTGCCTTCAACATTGACATTGGAATTTTAACTGTTGTTATGAGTTATATATAAGAGATTTTCATTTATTTATCTATTTATTTATTTATTTATTTATTACGATTACATCACTTAGTCGCTTTACTAACATTCATCATACAAGGACCGTCTCTACTACCTCAACTGTCTTCATCTTTGATATTGGATTTTTCACTTTTGTTATGAAGTATATATTAAAGATTATTTATATATTTATTTATTTATTACGATTAAATCACTTAGTCAAGAAGTAGAAACGTGTTTAGAAATTATTATAAAAGAAGGTACTTGGCTTCAACAAGTCCCTAGAGAGGAAGCAGGATTTAATCTGTTCAGTGACCTTTTTAGTTGGTTGGCAGCATGAATAGGCTAACTATTTGGAAAAAATATGGCAAGTTGCCTTAATAATTCTACTTTTCCTTTCTTTTATTGTTCTAATATTTACGTGTTGTACCTATTGCTTCTCTCAATTATGTAAATCCATAAACCAATCGACAGCAAACATATGCTTGCTCAACAGACTGAACTATGTACTTAATTAATGAATGTAAACCTCTTATGAAGTAGCCTGCTTCTATGTTCAAAGCTGAATACTATTCCACTGTATGTATTCACCATGTTTTCTTTATTCATTCATCTATCTATAGACATTTGGATTGTTTCCATATCTTGGCTATTGTGAACGTTGTTGCAGAGAATATGGGAGTACAGATATTTCTTCAATCCTGAACTGGGATTGCTGGATCAAAAGGTGATTTAAAATTATTTCTAATTTTTTGAGAAACTGAAATACTGCTTGCCATGTATTCATTGTTACAGTCATTTACTCAAAAAATATCTAACACAGTTCTCTGATGTGCACACCCTTATGTAGACATTGGAATTCTGTGCACTGAGAAGAATACAGAAAAACATACTTTTGCCTTGGAAGTTAACTTTATGAATGAACTGAAAAATCTGAAGAGAGGAATCTTTAAGTTGGTGATTGTCAGTAGTGTTGTCAGAAGAAAAGCATTATTAGAACTAGAGAGATATGAAGAAAGGTATGAAGACAGAGCTACACAGACAGTGTATTGAGACCAGGAGTGCATGTAGGGTAAGCTAAGAATCAACTGATAAAACTGTCAGACTAAATCTTTTCAGAGATTTAGTTGCTCTTTTTTAGAACTGAGTTTTAAAGTTATAAGAAGTCATTAAAGGATGTTGAATAGCAAAATGACATTAAGCCCCTTTTGTAAAAACAAAAAATAAATAAATAAATAAATAAATAAATAAATAAATAAATAAATAAACCCAAAGTGATGCAAATTGAATCAGAGATAAATGTGAGTTGGGAGACACAAGATGACTTATGTATGTATTTTTTCTTTATTTATTATGGGAATATCTATGTTAGTAAAGCCACTAACTGACATACCCATAATAAATAAAGAAAAAAATATACCCATCATAAAGAAATAAATAAATATATTATATCATATAAACTTCATTACAAAAGTTAAAAATCCAACATCAAAGATGAAGACAGTAGCAGCATATATGAACACATGTGCTGAGATGGTCTTATAGTATTTCAAAATTTGGGAACTTGCCTCGGTGGATGATGGGCAAGAGGACTCAATGAAACTCTGTTATTGAAACATAGCGTGCATTTCCCTTTTCCTTTTCGAATATGTCCGACACGCTGGATTCATACAGCTTTCAGCCAAAGGCTCCACTTCCCTGTTTTTCCTGCCCCTCATTTTGCCCTACCTTCAGCCTCCCAGGAGGATGTCCATGTAGAAGCTTCGTTCATGTTTCTTAAATACCCACATGCGCACACACTTGCCACATGAGCACAGCCAGAAAAACGTGCAGAGTAGGTCCTGAGCAGCATCACCCGAGCTTGCTCAACCCGCCCTGGCTCCTGCCCTGGGAGACATCCCTTTTGCCCAGAGCCCCAGCCTTGGCCTTGGGCGGGAAGTCCCGCCTTCTCCCCGCCAGCAGCCACGCCCCTGTCTGCGTCCAAGGCCACACCTGGTCTCCAGCCGCCCAGCCCAGCCAGTGGCCTGGGTGCATCCTCTCCCCTAGGCGCTCGTCCTGCCTTGGTAAGTGTGCGGCTCGCGCTCTTCGCGGTTCCCCTGGCGTCAGTCAGCGTGTATCCTGAGCAGCGTGACCGCCGGGCCCCCCCTCCACCCACCCCACCCCCTCCTTGGTTCGCGCGGGTTCGCTGATCCAGGCGGGATCAAGGACGGCTGTCCCCATTCTGGGGGTCCCCTTCTGCTTGCTTGCCAGGCCTCTTCCTTAGGGAACTTGTAGGTCCAGGTCTAAAGGGGACCCGTGGAAGCTCGTGGAAGCATCTGTGTGTCTTCATAGCGATTATCTCTGTCCGCCTGAGAAATAGACTCTGTCTTTGCATTTGAGAAATGCCATCTTCCCTGGCAGCCTTAGTGGACATCCTTTACTCAATGGAAAACCTTCCATTTGTTTTTAAATTCACACCCCCTCCTCGAGTTCCTTTTTTCATCTGCCATCCCTCTTCTTTTATCACCAATTCCCTGACTCATGCTGTCCCTGTTCCGTTCTGTGTCAGAGTCCAGGAGAGCAGCGTGTTCTGGGCAAAGAATTATGGTTCCTGGGTGAATGGGGAAATTGAGCTAAGGGAATTATTTGACCCGAACGCTAGCATTTCTGCTAGGTATCATTCAGAATCTCTTGTTTGTAGCACCTTTGTACTGCCTCTCCTCTTCAAGACTTAATTTGTAGTCGGGTTCATGTCTCCCTCAGAATGGATGTGCAACGTAGGAGAGGGATGGATAAGCATTCTGCCTAGACTGGCTGGTTCTATCCCAACTGAGGAAATTCCCAAGGGGAGTTTATATCTTCGGAAAGTATTACGTGCCAATGACTCTCCTGCCCTCACATAACTTGCAGTCCGCTTTCAGAGACAGGTATTTTACAGTCGCAAAAAAATGACCTACTTCAAACTTGCGGTAGCTGCCAGAAAGAGAATCATGGTAACTGCAGGATGCTAAATTGAGGCATCAAGGAGGCGATGTATCATGAGCCTGTAGACTGTCTTTGTAGAAACCTGTCCTGGGAAGTGGTAGAATGTGGGGCATCAGGAAGCATCCACGTGAAAAGAGGAAGGAGGAAACTTCTGTTTCAATCGGATCAGAAACCTGAGACAGTAACTTCTCCTCAAGATGTTTCATGGGTTGTCAGTCAGGCCCCTCTAACATCTGTGGAGTCCTCACGTCTTGAAAAGGAGAAACGTAGTGACAGGCATCAATTGCAGTCACGCTCAGGTTGTATGATTTGGTGATGAAATATACATATATGTATGTATCTATATGTATACATTGGTGTGAAAGGCACATATAAGGTCCTCATGGTGCAGGTCAGCACATAGATTCTGAGAGGTGTGAGGCCCCATGAGGAACAATCTGGATCAGCACCTGTCGGTATTGTGGTCACCCCTCAGCCTCTGCCCCAAAGAGTTAAAAATCAAAGGTAATCACATCACAGCAAATCATGGAAACATGCAAAGCTTGTCCTCATGTACGCAAGGGACGGTGGCACGTGAGAACTCAGAGTCAAGCTGGAGGAGTCATGGTGCCCATATTGCAAATCTTCTTCCCAGCTGGCATAGAGAGAGCCTTGGCTCCGCCATGCCTTCCCCACGTAAGGAACGGTCCCACAGTCTCCGGGCTATGAGAGACTGGACAGGCAGGACTCAATGACACACACACACACACACACACACACACACACACACACAGAGACACACACACACACAGACACACACACACACAGTAGAGAAAAATTGACAGGGTGTAGGTGACCAGAGATGATAGCATCAATGCTACATAATGGGATTTCATTGTTTTCAAATCTTCTGTATTTGATACACTTAATGAGAAGGATGGGTGAATAAAGATAATGGTGTAGTCATTACGTAGAAGTCAGTTATATCAACAGTATGTTTTCTGGCATCACGTAGAAGACTTTCTTAAGTGTTTCGATGAGTACAGCATAGCATGTGTGGATTATGTAGGAAAAAAAGATTTTGGAGGAAATGAAGAAGATACTCGCAATTTAGCTTTCAAAAGAGGCCGATGGAGTCAGGCCTCTGTCTTTGATGCTTAGTGTGATTGCCTTGTTGACTCTTTGTTAGATTATTTCACACTGATTCAGTTCTGTTCAGAAGGCCCGAAGCACATTTTTGTTTCCTTTCTTTTCTGTTCTTCTCCTTGGCCTTCCTTTCTCAAGCTAGGAGGAGGGCCCAGCAGCAGCTAAGTTCATAGTTACCCACCACCCTCATCAGTATAGTATTGCCTCTGTCAGCACTCAGCAGAGCTCCCTAGGCCTTCATAATCAGCAGCAGCAAGGACTGACAGTCAGTCTGAGTCCTCCCAGATTTCCCTGAAATCCTGCGGGCGGAGCCTCCTCGTGAGAGGGCAGATAAGTTGGCATCCCTTAGTAAGTCAGCTCTCTCTTTCTCCTGCGAGATACATGGAAATTTATTTCTTGATCAGTAATTTACCATATGAAAAGGGGAGTATGTGCATTCCCGAAGACACAGATTTTTGCGTGGTGGCGAGACTGTCGAGTGAGGGTGTCGTTCTAACTGAAAACGGATCCGAAAGGGCTTTCAAAGTTGACAGCAGCAGTTAGAAACTGTATGGAGGGAGCTTTCCTTATCTTAGCAGTTTTTCCTTTTTGGTAGAGAAGTATGTAATTGCCAAGCCAATATGGCACAGAAGGGCAGTTCCTCTAGAGAAATCTCATAACATTCGGCCTGAGTCGGTTTGTCCTGTGTTTGCTGGTGGGTTCTGTAGACATTTGCAGGGTTTGCCATCTGGTTTTCTAATGTCTCTGATTGAAGCCAAGGCCTCTGCAAATGGGACTGGGCATGATGTGACCCTCCTAGTATTTTCTGTCTTTTCAAGTCATTCCCCTTCCCATGGAGACAGTACATATTCTAGAATCCTTCATTTGCTGAGGGAAAGTGAAGAAACTGAGAAAGGGAGGTATTCTGTCAGGCTTCAGTTTAGAGAGCCACTTTGATTTCAGCTTCCAGCTCGTAATGAGAAGGAGGGACGTGGTGAAAGAAACTGATAGTCTAGGTACGGATCGATGGCTGTGATCTCCAGTTCCAGCGAGGTGGTGTATGTTTGTGTGCATGGAAGTGAGTGTGTGAACATGTGAATCCATTCTGTGTGTGCATGTGTGTGTGTGTGTGTGTGTGTGTGTGTGTGTGTGTGTGTAAGTTTTTGTGTGTTGAGTGTTTCCCTTGATGGTTGTTCCTGTAAAGACCAGAGTCGCTGATTCCAACTTTCTAACCTCCATGCCCCTCTCCATCATATCATGAATGGATAGACAACCAAGTGAGTATAGTAATCACCTGTAGAGTTTGGATGTGCACATTCATTATTGAAAGTATACACCTCAAATAACCTGTATACAAATCCCATCACCACCCAGAATGATGTGCTCTAGCTTCTTAATGGATAAACATGCTGTAGAATCTCTGTTCACATGCCACAAAGAATCTATTCAGTAGAGAACATAACCTCTGAGTAGGTCTCATGGCATTTCGAATGGTCATGATGTGCCAGTGCTGCCACTTCCTTCACTCCCAATGCCTTTCTATTCATGGACAGCCTCCAAGTGGCTCTCCCCTCCTTGGCATGTGCTGGGCTGGGATCCTCCCTATTGCATGCTCCTCCCCATGCCACACCCGTGACTGGAGGAATCGGAGTCAAGAGGAGCTTCCGGGGATTTTTGGGGTGAATTTCCCGTGAATTTTTCTTTAGAAGGCTAGTATTATCAGACACGCTTGCTGAGAATACCCAATGTCATTCTCACGTGGAACATCTGCCTCCATCACTCAGTTGTTCTGTGGGCTAGGTTTTGCGATGCAACGAACACTGTGTCCTAGAGAAGAGAACTGACTATTCTTCCTCAAACTTGAACCCTTGGGATGGAGGCCTGAGGTCACCTTCAAAGGTCTGAGGAAACTTTTCAGCCCTGCATGCCCCCCTCGACGAGTGCTCCTCCATTTGTTTTTGTGGCTTCGCAGTGATTGCAAATCCTGTGTTTTCCTTGCAGGTGCTAGTTGACACCTGTGATGGTCATGATTGGAGGTGTCAGGAAGGGCCTCTGAGGAGATGGAGCTTCCACAGTGTCAGGGACCTTCAGTGAGGATCGAGAATAGGAGGCTCCCTGCTGCTGCTCTCTTGGGGTGTTTCCCTTAGTAGGAGTTTAGTTTTGTATGGTATAGAGTTCAAGCGCCAGATTTAGGTACATATCTATTTAATAGAGAAGTGTTTTTATATGCTAAATGACATCGATCTTTTGCTAGTGGCTTTAAAAGTGTTCTTCTATACAATCAAGCATAGATATCAGAAAATACCTGAGTTAGAACTGAATGCATTCCTGTGAGACAGTCACCCCAGTGACCACACGAGCATCACTCAACTTTCATACAACTTTCATTGAAGCTTTATAAACGCAGTCCTTTCCAGCTGTCTTTCTGTCAGAGTCCTTCTGCGGATTTTTTCTTTGAGGTTTCTTTATTCCATTGATTGTGGGACACTATCACACAAGATCTTGTGACTTGGATGTCAGGCTGTTTTATACCTGAAGGTAAGCTTGGCTGGTATCAAGTTCCTGACTCTGCATTTCTTCCATTGAGTATTTCAACATGTTGCTCTATTTTCTTAAGACACAGTATTTCTTTCAACAAAGGTTGATCACTTTGTAATGTTCTTCATTATACATCATTTGGTCTGTGATTCTTGACGCCTAAATGATTTGTTTCTATCTTACAAGCAAAGTTTATCGCATGCTCTTTGCATTCCAAGTGTGTCCTCAGTGTTGTCTTCATAGAGAATTTCAAAGCATTTTTTTTCCCAGAGATGAGTAAAGTGTTAATACTTGCTTTGTATCATTGCTTTGGTTTTTGTTTTTCAGGTATTCAGATTGTTAGGTATCAGATTGATCTTATTGATTCTCTGCATCTTTAGATCCCTGTGGCCATTTTATCCTGTCTTGCTGCATTTCTTTTGCGATAGTGATCCCATTGAAAAAATCTCCCATGTCATTATTGTCACCGTGTTTCTTCTAGTTTCTATTTCATTACGGCAGGGATTTTTAAGTTCTGTTTTTCTTAATTCTTGAGTTCTTTCTTTTCATTTCTGAATTATTCTCTATCTGGTCTCTGATATACCTCATCTCTTGTAGCATTTTTAAACAGACTTTCACCTAATTTTCAAAAATTACATTACCCAGTACATAATCCATCGTTATGGTTGTCGTCGTCGTCGTCGTCGTTGTTGTTGTGGTTGTTCTGTGTGTGTGTGTGTGTGTGTGTGTGTGTGTGTGTGTGTGTGTGTGTGTTATGCGTTGACTCACACAAACTCCTGGTGACTCAGTGAATGAGTGCTGTTCCTACTGTCTTGTCCCCCGCAGTCCTGCTCAGCTCCTGTCAACTTGTGTGTGTAGCTTCTTTGAAAGAGTCAACCCATATCATATTTGAGCTTTCTCTTTTCTTCTGCCTTCTAATATTTTTCTGTAGTTTTGTTTTTTTAAATCACCTTGACTTCCCATGAAGTGTATAAAGTAGCACGGCCTCAGCTTTGTCATTTCTGCCTCCCATTGCAGTTTCAGGTTCCATTGGCCCTAGAACCCACTCGTTTGTCTGACTGTCAAACCTGGGTACCTACAGAGCTGTACTCCAGTGATGTATTTGAAAGGAATCTTTTTTTTCCCCATCAGCCTTCTTCACAGGCCAGCTTTGATATCAGATCAGGTTATCCGTGAATACCAGTGTACAGCTGACACTGGTCTCTCATGACACATCCTTGTTTGTGGGGATCTTTCCTAATCTTTCCACTGCCACTCTTCTGAGTCTCAGCTTTCTGTTGACTTTTTGGCTGCTGCAATGTCCCTTTGAATTGATGACAAAACCAAGGTCAGAGACACCAGTGGTGCCAGTAGAGTTTCTTGTCAGTGGCAGGTGCTTGGAAACAATGCTTTGTCTCATGTTCAGGTATGCCTGACATGGACATGAGCCTCCACCTGATCACTCAAGTCACTGACCTGTGATCTGTCAGCCACCCCGTAGCAGATCTGGATGCCCTGAGAGTGCCGTTTTGTGAGGACACCCAGGCCACATTGGCATGTCTCTGGCATGTCTTCCAGCCATATCCAGGTCTAGCTGCAGACATGGGACTGAGTCACGTGGAGAGCATCCCGACGCCTTGTAGTTTTCTAAGTGGGACTTCCTTTCTAAGAAAGATTCACCATTGCAGAGTGTAAAAGTGCCAGCTCACTGCCCCTTGGTGGAATGCCAACCCCATGACAATCAGCAAAACAATGCCAGTGTTTCAGCGTAGAAATTTGAATGGACTGTTCTAAACACATGCATACGTGTTCTTGTGTGTGTTTGTATGTATGTATGTATGCATGTGTGTATGCATGCATGCATGTGTGTATGTGATAAACACATATGAAGAGCAGCAGCAATCAGCCTTGTAGAAATTTCGAGAGAAGCCATATAAAATATGTATGAAAATCTCAGTGTGCGTCCTTCTCCCTTCCGTAGACTTCTCCTTTGGTCTCTGTATGTCTTTTGAGATTTATTATGAACACCAGGTAGAACTGACATCCACACATGTCTCTAGGGGCTTTTCTTATGTTTCCACATGATTCTGCATTGACCATGAACAAACAGGGAGGGGACAATATAGAGAGACTTCTCCGCTTTATACTCTTCTCCAAACAGGGGTCGGAATAAAAGACCTGAAGCAATAAAATGCATAGAAGAAAACAGAGGAAGTATACTCAAGGACCTTGGACTTGACCTCAAAAGCAAGGGAAGCAATAGCAAAAACAACGAGTGGGACTACCTCAAACCAAAAAGCTGCTCAGCAAAAGGAACCGTCAACAAGTTAAGAGAAAACCATCTGAAAGGAAAAATACATTCGCTGGCTATGGCTCCGAGAAAGGCCTGATATCCAAAATATACAAAGAACTCATGTGACTCAAGAACAACAACCAAAATCAAGCTATCCTTTCAAAACATGGGCAGAGGACCTGAACAGACACTTCCTCCTAGAGGACATATAAATTGTCAACAAGTATGTGAAAAGATGCTCAACAATGCCAGCTATTAGGAAAGCGCAAATTAAAACTACAATGAAACACCATCTCACACCTGTTAGAATAGCTGCAAAGAGCAGGAGAAATAACAACATATTTTGGAGAGGATGCAGAGAGACAGGAAGCGTCATACACTGCGGGCGGGACTGTGAATTGGTAAAGCCACTATGGAAAACACTATGGAATTTCCTCAGAAAACTAAGAATTGATGTACCATATGATCCAGCAATCCCTCTACTGGGTATTTTCCCCAAAGACTTGAAAACCTTTTTCCGAAAAGATATTTGAACATCGGTATTCATAGCAGCATTCTTCACAGGGGCCAGTGCATGGGAGCAGGCCAAGTGTCCTATGATAGACGATAGGCTAAAAATCTAGTACATATATACAATGAAATATTTTCCTCAGCCATCAGAAGAGATGAAATACCGCCATTTGAAACAACATGGATGGACCTCGAGATAATCATGCTAAGTGAAAGAGCCAGAGAGGAAAACTTGAAAATCACATGACAGCACTTTTATGTGGGATATAAACCTACAAGCAACAAATGAACAGGCCAAGCAAACAGAAGCTCATGGGCACACACAAGGACTTGCGGTTACCAAAGTGTATTGCTGGGGAGGAGAGGGTAGTTTGACAAGGCAAAGGTAGTTAAATACAGGGGGAGTAGAAGAAAGGTGAAGTGGGTAAAAGGGGACCAAATATACAGTAGCTGAAGGAAACTGGGCTTTGGGTGGTAAGAACAAAATAGAGTATATAGATGTCAAATCATAATTTACATCTGAATAATATATAATTGTATTAGCCAGCGTTACCCCAAAAAACTTAGTAACAACTAAATAAAAGAAAAGAAGAATGAGCACGACTGACCCACATATGAGCCAGAACACACACTGAAATCTAATTTTCGTGTCATCTGCAACTTTTATTTACAAAATCACTGGGTATATATCATCGCCCAACCCACTATTAAAGTATAGTGATTTTTTATTCATATTTTTCAGTGAACAGCTGGTCTTCAGTATACACGCTGACATGAAATTGTTCAGTGAATTCAGAGAGACCGAGAAATAATTCAGCATAGAGTTTTAAGTAAGCATGTAGATAAAGAATATAGGTTTAGTGAAGAAGAGAATTTCTGTAACATTGTTATATACATAGAGAAAAATACCACATTTGAAATCTGATTTACGCTAATGTCGCTTTTGAATTGATGAGGCGCACTTTTCCAATTGTTTGTTCTAGAAACCTCTGGTGACTCATGAGTATTGGAAATGGGTGGGGGTCATACTGTAGTCAAAAATGGAACAATTTCATGTGGTCAACGAGTTAGATTTGATATGTTCACCTGAAATTCTCACTATCAAATCTGTTTGCAAGGGCAAGTTGTTTTCTCTCACACATCGTGTTTTTCCCAGAAAGGGAATAACAGTTTGGGAGCCTGGTGTTCATTTTTTGAAAGAAACCACATTTTCCCTTTTAATTCACTTAACTGGCACTCTTGCCCGTGTAAACCCACATGTGTGTTAAAAGCAGCACTTGGACACAGAATGAGCAGCGTGCATTCATTCTGAAAGGTCGGTGACATGACCCGGCGCCATGGTAACGTGATGATGCGCTTGGTGCCTTCCGTTGCAACTGTCACTCTGTCAGTTGAAGGTTGGAGGCGAGAAGTAGTCGGAGACTCACTGCTCGAGACATTAACATGGGAAACTTGATTTGTTGTCGAGGTATGTTCATATTGATTGACATTCTGAATGCTGCTCCTTCAAAGTGGCCAGTGAATCTAGAGAAAATTATGTTCCTCTTCTTGTCAAACCATTGCCCCCACTCCCATTCTGACTCCAGGGCTTTAAGAGTCTCTTTAGGTTTGTCGTACAACTTCAGTGATATTTCTGATTCTTCTCTCTCAAGTGGACTGCCTTAGTGGTTTTCCTAAATTTAGAACAATGTAAGATTCCCTAGTAAACTCTGTCCAGACTATTGCAGAGAAGACATGCAGAGGGTGCCCTCCCACACTACTTCAGGTGGGGATAATTGTTCCATGGATTCACAGTGTTTGAGATGCCACCCCAGCAATAGACCTGAGAGGAACGGGAAATTACAGGTCACCTGCTCAGAATGTGTAGTGACAATAGGAGCTAAACCTCAGCAGTCTCAATGCAGAGATTGTCGAAAGGAGAGGAGCTGGGATTTCATGGGCCATGGGCATGGGTGGATGTGGACAGGATTACTGGGAATGTGGGTGCTGCTTGGGAGAGCTGTGAGATGGCACAGAGCCTTCACGTAGGTGGAATGAGCAATGGGTAACATAGATGAAGAAGGCTTGGTTTTTGTCAACGGTCATTGTGTGGGGTGACAGGCTGTGTGAGGAGAGACCCCTCTCAGAGGACATGGGTCTCTGTCCACTGCCAGCGCATGACATAGAGCTGGAGGAGGTAGCAACAGACTCTGAATTTTGTTGCAGATGGACTTGGGGGTGGGAGGTGCACACTCAGTGCTGGAACAACCAGATTCCGCTTTCAGCCAGGTCAAAGCTCAACTGTTTAGACTCTTGCTCCAAGCAATAGTCAGCAAACAGTGGAGCTGTGAGGCTGAAATCACTGAATCCCTAGAGCACCACATCCTCAGGTCATTGGCATCAACTCCATACACAGGGTTGCTAAGATTTATAATGTCGTTGTATGGCAGGCAGTTGGTCCAGAATGCTCTAAGGTGACCACTTGTGAGCCCGGGGAGTCCTCTGGAATGGGGAAGTCTCAGAGTAAGACAGCAGACTGTGGGCTGACGCTGTAGGAGGGCAGTCACAGGGTGGGACGCCCCTATACCTCTGAAGGGCTATGATTGGAGGGAAGTGTCTTATGTGGGTCAGAGACAGAAAGGTAGGAATCAGCGACTGTGTGACAAATTTGGACTCCCAGTTTCTTGGCCTCCACTTCCAGGGCATTACTCCTCTTCCACAAAAAGCTGGGGCAGTAGCATTTCAGAGAGACAGTGAGGGGGGCATTTGCTTCAGGCTTGCAGAGGATGGAGTCCGGTTTCACAGAGGTTCCAGTCCTCTGTCCTCAGGACACCAAACATGTTCGTAGACCAAGCCCACCACTGGTCACTCTTGTGAGTCTGGGAAAGTTGCTTAAACTCTCTAAATTTCTGTGATCTTCACTATGAAGTCTGCGTCTCAGCTCCTGCTTTAGCTCTCCAGCTATAGGGTTGTGTGGGGACTCTAGGAGATGACAACAGATACTCCCCACAAGAGCGGAAGCATCACGACTGTGGAAACAATGAAAATTACCCTCCCACCTTCCGATGCTGTGGAGTCATCCAAGTCCTGTCTGTGGATGTAACCACTACCAAGCATCCAGCTTGTACTTGCAGTCATACAATGATTGGGCACTTACGGAGCAATGACTGAGCAGCGGTCACTTATTTTTCTGAAGCTTTACCTCTATTCAGTCACCTTAAGCCTCATCAGTTAATAGTTACATGGAGGCCGTGGTAACTTTCGCTCATCACAGAAGGTGGCACTGAAGCCCAAACGTGTCTGCAAGTGTTTCCCTGAGAGAGGAAACTTCTAAATGCCATTAGAAACTAGGGAACTTGACATGGTCACCGTGCTTTGCTGTGTTTCTAGAATGTCTCCCTGAAATTAAGGTATTCGCCCTCGAAATCCTGTCTCTTGGGTGTTTTCCATGCACAGCCAACTGCACGATCTTCCTAAGTCTACCTTAGGTTCTAGGACAGTCTTCCGGGCAGCTGTGAATAAATGATTGCTAATTTTCCTGTGGTCTTCTGAAAGCAACACATCTACAATTCTCTGTATTGTCATGCATTTATCAGGTTGCTGTCGTGAAGAGGATGATGCTGTAGAAACGAGGGTGGGCCCCAGAAGAGTGCGCTTCTCACAAGATGTCACCATCCGTACTTTTTATTCAGATGAAGGTACAGTGAAAATAATGCTAGCAAGTTACTTCTAAAAAATTTCTTTGGTGTCCCATTTTAAATGACTTCTAATTTGTAAAAACACTGAGTTGTGAATTTCATTTATTTCAAGGGGGGAAATACTTGTGAATTCAGTCCATCTGTGGTGCTGTCTCCATGGAGGTCAGGATGCTCTGACAACTCCCAACGTGGTGCATGTTTAATAGTGAACAATGTCTCTAGTACATGTTCACACATTTAGCCGATTTTCCTACATTATCTGAATAGAACTCTCCCTGATACCACGTGCCAGATTTGTAAAAATCAGTCGACATTATTTAGAACAAGTCTATGTTTACGTGAAAGGTGACTAGATAATACAGAATGTACCAACATCCTACCGCAGCAGATTTCGCTATTCAATCTATCTTAGATTGATGAGATATATTTGGTCTAATGAGGTGAAAATATCTGCTCCCTTTTATGAATGAAAAGAACATGCATGCCATGAAAATTCACCCTTTGTGCTGTGACATTCTGTGCGTTTGTAGTCTCATGATTTCTCATATTACCAATAGTGTATCATATACCAATGTTCATAACACATTATTCCCTAAAGCCAGACAGAAAGAAGCACAAAGTCCATCAAAGGATGAGTGCATCAAATGTGATGTATACACCTCATGGGATCGTGTTATGCCATAAAAGTAATCAGATTTTAGAATAAGCTACAACATGGTCAGACCTTGAAAAAATGTATGGCTTAATGATATCAGACCTACACAGAAGGACAGTAATTTATGATGCCACGCATCTGAGGTTTCTGAACAACTCCATTCCAGAATGTTCTATATCGAGTCAGACAAAAAAATTGTAAGGATTGGGGGAAGGAGGAAAGAAGAGAGATTTATGCCTAGAAACATTTTGTGTCTAGAGAGCAGGGATGGGTTCACAGCCCGGTGATGTAATCCATGCTACTCACAGATATAGTCACAAATGAGTAAAAATCCCCTGAAGAGGGTGTAAATTTCATTGCAATAAAAGTAAAGGTGGCAATATTATACATGCTAAGGATAAAAGGCTTCTATGAATGCTTGGATGCTGAAATGGTCTTGTAACATTAGAAGAAATGGGCTTTTAGCCAGGGTTTAAGCAGGGCAGGGAATTAGAACCCTATTATTGCAACAGAGCATGCAATTCAGATGGTATCTGATGAATGACATTTCCTTGAGTTGGACCATCGAAGACTCTAATTCTCTGGCTTGCCTGCTTCTTTCTTGGCCTTTTGTAATCTACTCACACAAACGTCCCAGAAGATGTTCAGTGCATACTGTTCAACACCCACTTCCACATTCTCTAGCCCCACAATGACATTGAGTAGAGCTCTCTGAGACACTCCTTTGTAGCCTGAGCAGTAGCTGATGGTGACTCTGTATACCCCTAGCTCTCGCTGCCAACGAAGAGCAGCAGCTTCCTAGATTGCAGTCCGGTATAGAGATCCGATCTATTTTCAAGGTAAGAGGCCTTCCAATCTCAGACATGGAAATGTTGTTTTTCTTCTTTTTTTATAAAATTACAATCTGAAAATGTGAGCATGTACCTGGTAGATAATAGAGACAAGGTCTTGGTAGGAAAATGTCAAATGAGAGTCTATAAGCACCTGAAAGCTGATTCAAGTGGACATGCAAACAGGACAGAATTAGTTACAGGCTGTAGGGTCATATGCACTGTCCTCCATAGAACAGTTTTCTCTGGGAAAAAAAAAGCGTTTTGCAATTGCCTAATCAATGAGGATTGAGACAGCTTCCATGAAGTGCTCACACATTCCCACATGTGTTCTGTACATTTTGTCCTTTGGTCGTGGACTCGGGTACTGTTTCCCATCTGGTGTCCTGGAGACATCAAGAGAACAGAGGCCTGAGCAACTAGTGTCCTGGGGTCTATGATCCTCACAGCGTTTTTCTTTCTCCCATTACAGGCATATGAGAGATCTGGAGATGAATGTACGTATTGTGTAATCACTCCCTTGCTGATGATAGAGCTAGTCGCTTAGGGTGGTTGGCATTTCCAGCCGATTTGGTCTGGAAGCCCCCGTGATTCCCAAACCTGCCCCAGGCATGAGGGTTAAGGGTGTAATGAAAGAAAGTGGTCATACATTAAAGTTCTCTGCTCAGGTGCTTATACGTCAGAAGTGAGGATAATGAGTAGGTGTGAGAATTGGGTGTTTTAGACATTTGGGCTTTCTGTGTGTGTGTGTGTGTGTGTGTGTGTGTGTGTGTGCGCGCGTGCGCGCATGCGTGTGTGTGTGTGTGTTGTGTTGTGAATGGGAGTTAATGAGATCGCAGGTTCTCAGTAGATTTCCCCATTCACACAACACAAGACATCTTTAAGTTTCTCAAGAAAGCTCATCACAACTGTACACTTGACACTATTAACATTCTTTCTGCACCCCACCTGTATCTGGACGTCTGTTCCTAATCCATCTCCTGGGATGCACGCCGTGCAGGGAGGAATGGCCCAAAATTTGACCTTCTCTGTGAAAGAGATATAATGTGACTCTTGTGTGGGTCCTTAAGTTGAAGCTCTTGACCACTGTCGTGTACTCACCACTCTGTCACTGGGTCATTTAGTCACAGAGCAAGGGCATTTCAGAATTTGTGGGCATGCCTGGAAGCACCAACCGACTCCCACACACAGACCCTCTTGAATGGTTGGCACCAGATGTCACCTAGTGTGCGGCAGCTCTAGGTGGAAGTAACAACGGACTTTGGCATAATCATTGTTTGAAAGGCCTTATTCTGTGTGCAGGCATATGGTTAGCTCTGCGATTCTATAAGGTTGATGCTCCACATACCACTGTACGTCTGTCAGAGCTCCGTTCACTCCTCAGCCTCTGTCTCAAAGAAGTTAAGAATCAGGGCAAAACATCAGAACAAGCCTCTTCTAGAGGTTTGGCATCTGGGAGACCAGATGTAGACCGTATGCTTTGTTCTGTTTATATAATGCTCAATGAAACTAAAGAAGTTGCCCACAAAATCTATCTGGTGAACTTTGTATGTGCACATCAAATTGCAAAATCCTCCTCAGTCTAACTTGGCTTCAGGAAACTCACCTGGGTAGCTATGGAGAAATTATTTCTTATTTCCTTGTGGTCTTCTGTCAGCAAGATGTCTAAAGTTCTCTGTATTGTCATGCATTACCAAGGCTGCTCTCTGGACGAGGAAACAAGGGGACCAGTGGTTGATCCCTTTATTAATGACACGGAAGGCGAGATGTGGGCTCAAAGAGTCCGAGTCATACCGCCAGCAACGACACACTTTTGGAAGAAGCAAGATGAAGGTACTGTGCAAATAATGCTCACCAAGGTCCTTACAGACAAATTCTTCCGAGTCCCATATTTAAGTGACGATTGCAAAATGGCTGTCATATTTGCCTTCTCTTTCTTGAGCACAAAAACACATGTCTTCATTCCGTCAGTGGTGCAGTGTCCATGGAGGTCAGGATACACTGACGATTCACAATCTGGTTCATGTTCAACAGTAAACGAGGTCTCTCGGGCATGTTCACACATTAGCTGATTTGCAGCATCACCTGAATACTCCCTCCCTCATAGACGTTATTCAGAACATGTTTAAATTAATACGAACGTTGACGAGATAATACACACAGGGCCTCTGTTCTCTTTCATTTTTTTTCCTTTTTGGAATGTCTTACGTTTATAAGATACGTTTGATATCATTAAGGAGAAGAGATCAATTCATTTTCATTAATGAAATGTCCATAGAGTCTACTAAAACTTGCTCTTTGAGCTCTGACATTCTGTGAGTTTAGACAGGACCATTTTATCTTATATCACAAGTAGTGTCTCCTACATACACCAAAGTTCCTAATGTCACTATCCATAGTAGCCAGATGGTGGCAGGGACCCCTAATTTCATAGAGTGTTAAATGAATCAAATGTTTCACGTGTAAAAATGTATGGTATATTTTAAAGAGTGTACAGTATAGATTGACAGTGCAAAATTGTTGGGCTTATTGATATCAAACTTACACGGAAAAACTACAATTGACGATGCCACTGTATATGAGTTTTCTGAGAAAGCCCAAGACCTAGAAACAGAAATGGGGAGATCTCAAGAGCTGGAAAGAGGGTCAAGGCTGAATGATTTATTCCTGAAAATGCTGTGTGTCTAGACAGCATTGAAAGGTCCACAACGGTGTGAAGTAATTAATGCTACTAAATGACATAGTCACAAAAGTTTAAAAGCAGCGTAACAGTGATGTAAAGTTCGTCACAATAAAAGTAAAATACCCAATACTATTCGTGCTGAGCACACTAGCAGCATGCATGAATGCATGGATGCTAAAATGGTCATGAAACAATAGAAGAAGTGAGAAGTTGATCAGGATTTAAGAAGGGCAGCAGGAATTGGAACCCTGTTATTGAAACAGAGCATGCAATTTCGATGCTATTTGATGGATTAGATTTCCTTCAGCTAGATGGTCAATGGCTTTGTTTCTCTTTCTTGCCTCCCTCTTTTGTTGGCCTTCATTCATCTACCATGAGAATGTCCCCTAGGACGCCGAGTGCATAGTGTTGTTCAGCACCCACTTCCAATCCACTAGCCCCACAATGCCATGGAGCAGAGCTCTCTGAGTCATACCTGAGCAGCATGACAAATAAGTGATGATGGCTGTGTCTTTCCCTAGGTCCCACTACCTGCTCAGAGATGGAGCTTATTAAATTTCGAGCTCGTTGGGGGCTCCCATCTGATTGCAAGGTAAGAAGGTTTTTTCACCTCAGAAATTGAAATGTTGCTTTTCTTCTCTTTCCATAAAGTTATAGTCTGAAAGTGTGAACATGTATCAACTAGATAATATAGTCAAGGTAGTCAATGGGAAAATGTCAAATGAGAGTCTATAACCCCCTGTAAGCTGATTCAAGTGGCCATGCATAAAGGACAGAATTACTTACAGGCTATGGGATCATAAGCCATGTCCTCTGTAGAACAGTTTCCTGAGAGAAAAAAGAATTTTCAGTGGCGAAATCAATGGGGCCTGAGACAGCTTCCATGAAGTGCTCACACTTTCCCACATGTGTTCTGTACATTTTGTCCTTTGGTCGTGGACTCGAGTACTGTTTCCCATCTGGTGTCCTCGAGACATCAAGAGAACAGAGGCCTGAGCAACTAGTGTCCTGGGGTCCATGATCCTCACAGTGTTTTCCTTTCTCCCATGACAGGCGTACGACAGATCCAGAGAGAAATGTATGTATTGTTTAATCACTCCCTTGCTGATGATAGAGCTAGTCCCTTAAGAAGGATGTCATTTCCAGCCGATTTGGTCTGGAAGCCCCAGGATTCTGCAGTCCTGCCCCAGGCATGAGGGATTGGGGTGTAGTGAAAGAAAGTGATCATACAGGAAAGTTCTGTGGTCAGGGCCTGAGTCGTCCGAAGTGAGGATAAGACGTAGGTGTGAATTTCGGATGCTATCAACATATAGGATTTTTCTGTGTTCATGTGGTGTGATTGTGAATGTGAGTCTGCGCGAGAATGTGTTTCTCTGGAGTTTGACCACTCACACAATACAAGACATGCTTTTGGCTTCTCAAGAAACCTCATGAGTACTGTGCACTTTACATTATTAACTCATACTTTCTGCACCGTGTCTGTGCCTGGATGTTTGTTACTAACCAATCTCCTCACATGGAAGTTGTGCGGTAAGGAATGGCCCAAACTTTGGACCTTCTTCATGAAAGAGACATAATGTGACTCAGGTGTGGGTCCTTCCATTGAAGCTCTTGACCACTGTCCTTGACTCCCCATGCTGCCACAGGGTCATTTAGTCGCAGAGCAAGGGCATTTCAGAATCTGTTAGCATGTGTGGAAGTGCCAACCAGCTCCCAAACACAGCCCATCTTGATTGGGTGGCCGAGATGTCACCCAGTGTAGGGCAGCTATAGGTGGATTTAACACTTGATTTTGGCATAGTCATTGGTGTGAATGGCACCTGCCTTAGAGCTTATGATTACCTCTAAGATTCTACAAGTCTGAGGCTCCTCATCGCAGTGTAAATATCTGTCAGAGCTGGGTTTGTTCATCAGCCTCTGTCAAAAAGAAGTTAAGAATCAGCGCAAAAACATTACAACAAGCCACTTCTAAAGGTTTGGCATCTGGGAGACCAGATGCAGTCGCTATGCTTTGCTGTGCTTATATAATGGCTCAAATAAACTAAGGCTGTTGCCCACAAAATCTATCTGGTGGACGTTTGATGTGCACACCATAGTGCAGAACATCCCTCAGTCTATCTTAACATCAGGAGGGTCATCTGGGTAGCTGCAGAGAAACTATACCTATTTTCCCTCTGGTCTTCTGCCAGCAAGAATTCTACAGTGCTCTGTGTTGTCATGCATTTCCCAGGGCACTCTAAGCAAAAGGAAGCCCACGAAAGAGACCATCATCCTGTTTATCAGAGAAGTGGGATGTGGGCTCAAAGAGTCCGTGTCATACCGCCATCAACCCCAAACTTTCTGGAAGAGCGAGATGAAGGTATTGTGCAAATAATGCTCACCAAGGTCCTTCCAGAAAAATTCTTCCTAGTCCCGTATTTAAGTGACGATTGCAAAATGGCTGTCATATTTGCCTTCTCTTTCATGGGCACAAAAACACATGTATTCATTCCGTCAGTGGTGCAGTGTCCATGGAGGTCAGGATACACTGACGATTCACAATCTGGTTCATGTTCAACAGTAAACGAGGTCTCTCGGGCATGTTCACACATTAGCTGATTTGCAGCATCACCTGAATACTCCCTCCCTCATAGACGTTATTCAGAACAGGTTTAAATTAATACGAATGGTGACGAGATAATACACACAGAGCCTCTATTCTCTTTCACTTCTCCTCTATTCGGAATGTCTTACATTTATAAGATACGTTTGATATCATGAAGTAGAAGAGATCAATTCATTTTCATTAATTAAATGCCCATAGAGTCTACTAAAAGTTGCTCTTTGAGCTTGGCATTCTGTGAGTTTAGACAGGACCATTTTATCATATATCACAAGTAGTGTCTCCTACATACACCAAAGTTCCAATGTCATTATCCATAGTAGCCAGATGGTGGCAGCAACCCCTAATTTCATAGAGTGTCAAATGAATCAAATGTGTCACGTGCAAAAATGTATGGTATATTTTAAAGGGTGTACAGTATAGATTGACAGTGCAAAAATGTTGGGCTTATTGATATCAAACTTACACGGAAAAAATATAATTGACGATGCCACTGTATATGAGTTTTCTGAGAAAGCCCAAGACCTAGAAACAGAAATGGGGAGATCTCAAGAGCTGGAACGAGGGTTAAGGCAGAGTGATTTATTCCTGGAAATGTTGTGTGTCTAGACAGCAGTGAAGGGTCCAGAACAGTGTGAATGTAATCAATGCTCCTGACTGATATAGTCAGAAAAGTTTACAAGCAGCATAAAGGTGATGTAAAGTTCATCACAATAAAAGTAAAATATCTAATATTATTCTTGGTGAAGACGCATGCAACATGCATGAATGCATGGATACTGATGTTCAGGTAGAATGAGAAGAAGTGGGAATTTCATCAGGTTTTAGGAAGGGCAGGTGGTTTCAGAACCTGTTAATGAAAGAGAGCTTTGCAATTGACATGCAATTTGATAGGTTAGATTTCCTTCAGCTAGACGGTCAAAGGCTCTGTTTCTCTTTTTCCCTGCTTCTTTCCTTGGCCTTCTTTCATCTACCATGAGAATGTCTCCTAAGATGCTCAGTTCTTACTGTAGTTCACCACCCAGTTCAAATTCGGTAACCCCATTATGATATCATGCAGAGCCCTGTGAGACTCTCCTGAGCGATATCACCAATAAATGATCATGACTGTGTCTCCCTGTAGGTCCCAGTACCAGCAGGGAGCAGCAGCTTTCAAGAATGCGATCCAGTTGGAGGGACAGACCAGCTTTCCAGGTAAGAGGGTATTCCAACCTCAGAAATGGAAATATATCTCTTCTTTTCTTTTCCTTTTCAATAAAATTACATCTGAAAGTGTGAACATGTACCTGCTAGATAATAGAAACAGGGTACTCGGTGGGGAAATGTCAAATGAGAGTCTCTGAACACCTGAAAGATGATTCAAGAGGGCATGTAATAAGGAAATATTTGCTAACAGCCTGTAGGATCCTAAGCAGCGTCCTCTCTAGAACAGTTTCCTCTGAGAATAAAGAATTTTGCAACTTCCAAATCAGTGGGGCTTGAGACAGCTTCCATGTAGTGCTGACGTTTTCCCACATGTGTTCTGTACAGTTTCTCTTGTGGACATGTTCTTGGGCACTGTTTCCCATCTGGCGTGCTTGAGTCATCAAGAGAACAGAAGGCCTGAGCCACTAGTGTCCAGGGGTCTATGATCCTCACAGTGTTTTTCTTTCTCCCCTGACAGGCATATGACAGATCCGGAGAAATATGTACGTATTTTTCAATCACTCCCTTGTTGATGATTGAGCTAGGTGTTTAAGAAAGTGGGCCTTTATTGCTGATTTAGTCTGGAATCCCCCGTGAGTTTGTAATCCTGCCCCAGGGATGTGGGTTAGGTGTGTGTGTGTGAAAGAAAGTGATCATACAAGAAATTTCTCTGGTCAAGCGCTTATTTATCAGAAGTGGGAAGAAGACGTAGGTGTGCTTTTCGGGTGTTTTAGACATTTAGGGTTTTTCTGTGTTCATGGGGTGTGATTGTAAATATGAGCCTGCATGAGATTGTGTATTCTCAGGATATTTACCTAGTCACACAACACGAGTTGTGCTTTCCCCTTCTAAAGAAATCTCATTACTACTTTACACTGTTCAATTTCACAGAAACAGAAAAGGAGAGATCACAAGTGTTGGAATGAGGGTCAAAGCAGAGTGATTTAGTCCTGGCAATGTTTTGGGTCTAGACAGTAGTTATGGTTCCTCAACTCTCTGAAGGTAATCTGCTACTGAACAATATATTCACAAATGAGTAAAGCAGCATAAAGATGATGTGAAGTTCATCACAATAAAAGTGAAATGTCCAGGAGTGTTCATGCTGAAGACAGTAGCGGCAGGTATGAATGCACGGTTGCTGAAATGGTCATGTAGCATTAGAAGAAGTGGGAATTTAGTTAGGCTCTGTGAAGGCAGGAGAAATCAGAACCGTGCTATTGAAACAACAAGCAATTTAGATGCTATTGGATGGATTGGATTTCCTTAGCTAGACTGTCAAAGGCTCTGTTGTTCTTTCTTGCCTGCTTCTTTCCTTGGCCTTCTTTTGCCCAGCACTGAGAATGTCTCTGAAGATCTCAATCCATACTATTCAACACCCACTTGCACATTCTCTAGCCCTATATCAGCCGTAATCAGACCTCTCTGAGATAGTCCTTAGCACTGCCACCAGTATTTACAGTGAATCTGTATGCCCCTAGCTCTGTCTGATACCATACAGCGGGACATTTCAGTAACCATGGTTGAAGAGTTTCCTGACACTGTGGTGAAGGAGCTTCATGACACCATGTTGGAGGAGGTCACTTACACTGTAGTGGAGGAGCTAAGAAAAGAAGACCTCGATGATGAAGCCCCATCCACTACCAAGGTAAGAAGGCCTTTCAGCTTTGGCAATGCACTTTTTTTTATTTCTTTTTTCTTTCTTTCTTTTTTTCTGTTAAATAAAATCGTCATCTAAAAAGAGGAGCACAGACCTGCTAGATGATTGAGATAATCTCCTAGTTCGGAGAATGTTGAGTGAGAGTGTGTGACTACTCGGTATATGACTCAAGAGGGCTTTCAAAAAGGACAGCATCACTTTCACACTAGAGCATTGCAAGATGCATCCTGAGCATCACAGTTTCTTCCTTACAAAACGAATGTTGTAATTGCCCATTCAAAGGGAATTCAGAGAGCTTCCACAAAGAGCTCAAAGCTGTCCAGCAGGTGTTCTGTATGATTTCTCTTGGGTTTGTTGACTGAGACACTGTTTGTCAACTGTTGTCCTAAAGTCAAGAGAACAGTGTCAAGAGGAATACAATCCTCACAGTGATTTCCTTTCTCTTCTGGCAGGTGGACGACAAACGGGATGAAAAATGTACGTATTGCGTAATCACTCCCTTGCTAAGGATAAAGCTGGGCGCTGAAGAAGGTGGGGCTTTCTTGCCGGTTGGTTCTGGTAGCCCCCCTGATTTTGGGATCATGTCAGGGATGAGGGTTAGGCATGTAGTGCAAGCACCAGATAGTCTCTGAAACATCTTTGGAAAGTTTGTGGTCCTTGGAAGCCATGACAGGTGGGTGGTTTGATTTATGCGTTTGAGTTTGGGATGATGTTTATACATATTTGGTGGAGCGATTGTGAATGCTCATGTGTGTATGAGTGCCTGTGTGTCCTCAGGAGACTTTCCCTCTCACAGAACACAATACAAGCATCTACTTTTCAAAAGAATTTCCCTGGCGCTACATACTTTCCATCATGAACTCCACCTAACCCCAGTTGTATGTGGAGGTGGCTTGATATTTTCTCTCTTCGTGTGGAGGTGGTGCAGAGATGAATGACCCAAAATCTAAAAACAGTCGTGGGTCCCTGTGTTTATAATTCTGACCTGCCCTAACCACTGAGGCACAAGATGATCAGTGACCTAGCAACAAAGTGCCAGTTCCTGTGGTCATGCTTAGAAAGTGCTAGAGCATGCACAGTTCCCACACACAGACCATCTTGAGAAGATGTCCTAATTGTCACATAGCCCAGGGTCCCCACATTGCATGTAACAGCTGGTGCTGGCATAGTCATTGTGTGAAAGGCATGTGGAGGGCCCACATGCTCCTGGTCAGCTTTGAGGTTCATAGAGCTGTGAGGACAATGTTGATCTTCACCAACCAGTGCTGCGTTTGTTCCTCAGCCCCAATTTCAGGGCAATTCAGGGGAGCTAATATCATAATAAATCTCAAAAGCTCACAAAGCCTGCAAGCACCTACCCAAGGGCAGTCTCACGTCAGCACTCAAAATTGTACTTGTGCAGACCCAGCACCCCTCAACCGTAGCGCAAATCTTTGACTCTGCCGGGGTAGAGAGTGGCAATGAATCCTACTGCCTCCCCTGTGCAGGGAACTGTCCCACTGTCTATGGCCAGCGTGAGTATGGACAGCACCTGGCTCTAAGGGCACACACGATCTGTTGAAGAGAAAATCTGGGAGGAAAATATCGCAGGGCTGTTAGTGACCTTTTTCAATCCTGGGATTTAGGATTTGCAGATCTTCTGCATTTGATTTTATCTTCTGAGAAGTGATTGTGTGTAAATCACATAAGATAGTTTTCCTAGCTTTGATTTTGGTCACCCGATCAGTTTGCTTTTCATCAACAAGAAAATCTTACAGAGGAGCTGATCAATCCAAAAGCAGCCTCTGTGAATTCTGCAGGAAGAATTGATATTGGAGGAAGCCAAAGAGTCAGTGGCAATTTAGCTGCATCTGAAAACCATAGAAAAGTCATGACTCTGTCTTTGAAACATAGCCTGCATTTTAGTGTTTACTCTTTGTCAGATTGACCTTTTTTTATGGATTCTCTTACCCTGAGCAAGAAAACCAAAGGCTGTCTTTTCACTCTTTTCCTGTCCATTTTGGAGCCTTGAACCATCCACCCGGGAAGACGGCCTTGCGGAACATGTCAGTTTGCAGTTAGCAATCATCCATTGCCCACTCTGCGTCCAAAGGGCGCATCAGGCACAGCTGCCTGAGTCCGTCCTGGGCAGCATCAGCAATGACTGTCACTTGCTTTGTGTTTGTCTAGCTGCCCCCAATGTCGTGGTGGAGGAGCCTTCTGGAGACAAGGCCTCGGAGAAGGAGCCATCTATTCCACATGTAAGCTCTGCGTTCCTCCTTTGCGATGACAGTGTTGATTAATTATGTTTTAGTACAATAAAATCATGAAGATGTGCACATGTTCACTTTAGATGGTAGACGATTTACTTGGTGGGGAGATAGTCGAGTGTGAGTATTTTCCAGAATTTTTCATGCTTCAAGAGGGCATTCGAAAGGACAGCATTAGTCATAGACTGGAGAGTAGGGAGCGTTTTCCTCTGCATCGAATTTTCCTCCTTGAAGAAGAGTTTTGCATTGGCCAACCCAAGTACACCCAGATCCCTTCCATGAAGAATCAAACTTTCCCACAGTTGTTCTGTGTGTTTTCTCCTGGGGTTGTGAACTCAGGTTTTCAATCTGGTGTCCTGTAGACATGAAGAGAACAGAATCCCTGTGCTGAGTGTCCAGGATGATGTTCTCCTAAGAGTGTTTTTGTTTTTTCTCTCTCTGCTTGCAGGCAGATGCAGAAGGTGGAAAAGGTATGTATGCAGGAATCAGTCCATTGCTGAGGCTAAATCTGGGTGCTGACCACCGTGGGGCTTTTCTGCCCATTTGGTCTGGAATGCCGTCCGATCTGTGGTCCTACCAGGAATGAAAGTTGGGGTGTAGTGGAAGGGAGTGAGCTACAGGATAGAATTCTGCCCGGTTCAAGTGTTGCCGGCAGCCGTGATGACTTCTAGGTGGCGTGTGCTTGAAGTTTGCATGTGTTTTTGGTGAATGTGTGTGCTGTGATTGTGAAAGTGTGTATGTGTGTGTGGTGTGTTTCCACTGGCTGTTACTGAGTTACACAGCACATTCTCCCGGTTCAGTTTCTCAAAAGATTCTCATCTTCACAGACCACGTTGCCTAAGTCATTCTCACCTCCACGGCTGTATCTGGTGCTTTATTATTCCGTCTCCTCATCTGGAGGCAGAGCTGAGATGACTGGCCTAAGCTCTTCACCTCCTACATGGAGGAGACACATGTTGATGCCCTCTAACACTGACCGACTGTCACACTCAGCCACAGGGTCATCAGTGCCAAAGCAAGAGATTTCCTGTAAACGCAGACACGGCTGGAAGGGCTAGGGTCTACACAGCTCGCAAATGTTGCCTATCAAGGGTAGATGTCCTCACTGGTCTCATAGACCAAGGCAGCTTTCGGTGCCTTTTAAAGCAAACGTTGACATAGTCATTGGCGTTAAAGACATAAATGAATTCCACGTGCTGCAGTTTAGTACACAGATTGTAAGAGGTGTAAGGCCCCTCGGAATAGAATCTGGAACAATACCTGTCTGAGCTGGGGTCGCCCCTCAGCCTCTGTCCCTAGGAGTTAAGAATCTGAGAGACTGCGGCACAGCAAGCTGCAGCAGCACCCAAAACCTGTCATCACAAACCCAAGAGACAGTGGAAAGTCAGACTCAGAGTCATCAACCAGGGGGATCCCGATGCTCCTCACCTTGTTGCAAAGCTGTGCACAGCTCCGGTAGCCAGAGACTGTGCCCCATGCCATTCCCATGTGAGGAACTGTCCCACTGTCTGTTGCCTCTTTGAGAGAGGACACACAGTGACTCCATGGCACACACACATCATACAGGAACAAACTGACAGGTCATTATCACAGATGAGGACATCCATTCTCCAGGAGATTTCACTGTTTTCAAATCTTCTTTATTCTATTTTCTCCAGGAAAAGGGAATTAGTGAATAAAGAGAATGGGATAGTTTGTGCAGAAATGAGTTATGTCTCCCATACGTTTGATGTGAATCTAGATAAATAACTTAGACGTGATTTTGATGACCACTGCAGTAGCAGGTATGGATTATGCAGGAGGAAATGATCTTGGAGGAAATCATGGAGACAGTGGCAGTTTTGCTGAATTTCAAGACAGGCAGGAGGAGTGAGGCCTGTTCCTTTGAAATAAGTCATGATAGTTGTGTTTCCTCTCTGTTAGACTGAGTTTTTCACACTGACTAGGTTTCTTTCAGAAAGACAAGGGTTTTTTTTTTGTGTGTGTGTGTGTGTGTGTGTGTGTGTGTGTGTGTGTGTGTGTGTGTGTGTGCTGTTCTCCTTGGCCTTTCTTCCTTGAGCAAGGAGGAGGCCTGGAAGCAGCTCAGTCCATACATAGCCACCACCCTCATCAGTTTATTCATGCTCCTGTGAGCACGCAGCAGAGATCCGTAGTCCTTCATCTGTGGCAGCACTAAGGACTGACGGTCAGTGTGTGTCCTCACAGATCCCCCCAAGGAACTGTGGAAGGAGCCTCCCAGTGGGAGGGCAGATGTGGCGACGTCATTCATCAAGGTAAGCTCTCCCCAATTCCCTTGCCAAAGAAATGGTGATTTATTGCTTTGTCCTTAAAATTACAGTATAAAAAAGTGAACATGCACATCCCAGACAATACAGATATTTACCTGATGGCAGGAATGTCAAGAGTGAGTCTAGTACTAACTGATTACTCATCCTGAAGAACCTTCAAACATGACAGCAGCAGTTACTATCTGTACGGGTGGGAGCTGTTTTGTCTTAGCAATTTTTCCTCTTTGGAAGAGAAGTTTGTAATTGCCCCCCGAAAATGGCCTTGGGAGAAAGTTTCCCTGCACAGTTCATGCACTTGGACGTGTGTAGTTTTGTCCTGCTCTTGCTGGTGTGTTCCATGGACCCTGTCAGCGTTTGTCATCTGGTTTTCTGATGTAAGTGATTTGAGCAAAGGCCTATGCAAACAGGACCCTGCAGGATATGACTCTCTATGTTCTGTCATTTCAGGTGGCCCCTCTTGCCCAGGAAGATGGTAGGTATTCTAGGATCCTTCATTTGCTGATGAAAACTCTAGAAACTGAGAAAGGGAAGTAATCTCGCTGGCTTGATGTGGGGAGCCACTTTGATTCTGGCTTCCTGCCGGCAATGAGCATCAGAGATGTGGTGATAGAAACTGATTTTCTTTGTAAAGAACTGTGACCATGAACCCCAGTTATATCGGGCGGTGTAGCTTTGTGTGCATGTGTGTGAAACTGACTCTGTGTGTGTGTGTGCCTGTGTCTGTGTGTGTGTGTGTGTGTGTGTGTGTGTGACGTTTTGTATTTTGAATGTTTCTGTTGTTTTATGTTACTATGAGAGCACAGTTGATGATGTCAGCTATCTAATAAGCATTGCCCTCACCATCCCAACATGAGCAGATAGGTATCTAAGTGTATGTATTAACCACCTCGCAACATTTGATTGTGTGCATTTACTCTATGCCAAGTATATACCTCAAAAACGGAGCACCACTCCCGTCAGCACCCAAGTCGATGTCCTCTGGCTTCTTAATGGATAAACCGTGTTTTAGAATCTCTGTCACTGTGCCAGAAATATTCCTTTAGTACATTCTAGAAGCCCTCAGTAGGTCTTACAGCATTTTGAATGGTCATGTTGAGTTTCTTCCTTCATTGACCCTGTCCTTCTGCTAAAGGAGGCCTCTCAATGACTCCTCCTCCCACACCACATTAGCTGTTTGCTGGGCAGGGCTCCTCACTTTTGTTGGTGGCCCCCAGTGTACCCCGTGACACATGCAGCTCTGAGGGAATCTCAATCAGGACGAGCCTCCAGGAATATTTGGGGTAATTCACTGGGACTTTGTGCAAAGAGGTCTAAGATTTATCTTCAGACACGCTTGCTAAGAGCACATAGTGTCATTCTGTCTCCAGTACTTCTCGGAGGTGTGGACTTTGCGTGCTGGGCAAGAAACACTGTATCTAATGAGAAGTGAACCAAGAGGTCTTCAGGACTGAGGGTCAGGGTAGCACTGGGTTGTCATTCTAGGAGGACAAAGGGGACATTGTGCTGTGCAAGGTGGGACAGAGAAACTCCACAGTGTGACCAGAGCATTTCCCCTCATGTCCTTGTGGTACATGGTGCCAAGTTTTCTTCTGGAGGGCTTTCTAAGAAATCAATTCCAGAAATTGGTTTAAGTCAACAGCACAGGCAATAAGCCAAGTGATGTTTTGATTTTATTTGGACCAGGACAGCTGTGAGAAGTATGAATCTAGTAGAATGTCATTGCCCTGTAGGTTCCCGTCTCTTCCCTGTCAGGCAAATCTGAGGATGCTTCAATATCAAATGTCGCTAGTTTATCTCTGAACCTGTCCCCTTGAGACAGGGTTGCCTTAGAACTCTTTAATCTCTAGATCACAGCTTCTGAGTGGAGATGAAGCGCACTCTGGTGGGTGTGATTCCATGTTAAAAATAGGGCGGGCACTCCCTGATTTCCAAGAAATCAGAGACAGCCAACCAGTGGACTCCAACCACAAGGCGAGCTCCAAGAGGCTTGGGACAGACCTCGTTTGGGCAACAACTTAGAGGAGCAGAAGAAGATTCTGGAAGAGCACCCGGGCCCTGTGCTGACCAGGCGGTGGCTTCAAGATCAGGACAGGCAGCATCAAACAGTCCCCTGAGCCCCGGCTGGCCCAGACTGAGAATGACGATTGGCCGCATCGTGAAATGGGATGAGGATAGGCAGTGTCTTCTTGCCGGAGCGAACAGAATACAGAGGCACCTTTTGCAAACTTGGAGAGAAGAGTTTTCTTCCTGCCCTATGGTCTCCTCTGTGTCTTGTGTGACAACCAGACCCTTTCTTTCTCCATCCCTCTTCTCTTGTAGCCTACCTATTGTGTTCATTCTTAGCAACCCCCATTTTTGCCCCTCCCTTTTCTCTCTTGTTTCTTCCTTTTCTTATTGGCTTTCAACTTCATTTTGCATTAATTTTGGTGCAAAAAAATACACAGCATGAAACCAAGCTTCTAAGTCCTGATTCAGCACACAGTACAGCATTGAAAGGGGATGCATATTCTCACAAGGAAGACTTCTAAAACTTTTCAACTCGCATGAGGAAAAGTGTCTTCCTGTAGACATTGCTCCATTTCCTTCTCCTCCCAAATTTCTACAACCAGGCTTCTGTTCTCTTTCAAGGCAGGGACAAATGTAGCAGTCACCGAAGTGGAAACGTACAGTGTTTGAAATGTATGACCTGCTTATTTCACTTAGGATAATGCCCTCTAGGTGAATTTCTGTTCTTGCAAGAGGCAGGATTTTTTTGCTTTTTAAAGATGCACAAAATTCTATTGAATTCATATACTTTTTTTTATGTATTTCTTGATGAATGCCAGGGGTGTTTCTGGACTGGGCTCTTTCTGGATCTGGGCTCTTGTGAATAATGCTGAAGGGATCACAGTAACTCTGCAAAGTCCTGATTTTATTTCCCTGGGAAACATACCAAAAGCGCCATAGCTGGATCACATCGTAGTTCTATTTTTATGTTTTCGAGGAAACTCAATACTGTTCTGCATGATGACTACACCGTTTTACCTTCCTCCCAACAGTATAGAAATGTTGCAGCTTCTCTATCTCTTCTCCAATATCTATTCTCTCTCTTTTTTTCCCTTTTGGACAACGTGCATCTTGTCAGAGGAGAGGCACTACCTCGTGGCCTTTTTGGTGTGGATTTCATAATGATTAGTGATACTAGGAACGTTCATAGCTCTGCAGACCGTGTGTGCTTCTTTGGGCAACATGTCTTTTAAAGATTTTGGCCATTTTTATTGGGTTATTGACTTTTAATTTTTGTTTTTTTGCACTTGAGTGTTAGCCACTTGTACATGTTTTAAATATTAGGCCCTATTCAGATATAAGCTTTGCAATGGTTTTCTCACATGGTCTAGGTGTCTTTTCCTTCTCTTGATTCTTGAAGAGACTGTTCTTTCCTCATTGTGTCGACCTGGCATCTTTCTTAAAGATCATTTGGTAGTATCAATCAGTTTATTTAGGACACACTATCTATCTCATTGATCGATCTGCCTGTTTCTAAAGACACTACCATGGTGTTTTATCACGGAATCTCAGGGTGGTGTTTTGACTTCCATCTTGTTCCTCATTGTCAAGATAGTTTTGACTATGGGATCCTTTGTGGTTCCATATGTGTTGTCAAATTTTTTCTCTTCTGAAAAAGTGGCGTTACATATCGCCAGGTACAGTAAGAATCTGTCCCTCCCATTGGCATTTTGGAAATGTTAACATTATGAAGTCTTCGAACCCATGAGCACAGTATTTCATTCCAATTACTTTTGTCTTTTAAATCTCTTTTTTTCCTTCACAAGACTTCCATCCTTCTGGGGGCTTTTTCACTGCTTTCCCAGGCTCTGTTCCAGAGTCTGCGCTGAGAAGGGGGAGAAGAATGACAAGTTAGGTGTCACAGCACACCCCACTCTGATTCTGCTTCACACAGGTCTGCTAGCCATGCTCTTCAACTTGGCTTACATTGGGGCATTCTGCTTGGTATTCTCTAGTATCTGGTTTTGTCCATAACTTTGAACAACGTCAGAGACTCAAGTAATGCGTGGCACTTTCACATGGGTTCCTGAATTACACACATGTGAGTGAACAGATGGGCCCTGCCAACGATTGTGCCAGGACTAGCAGAGAATTTCCACATCATTGACTTCTAGAGTGGGTCTATCTTGTGTGGAGGGCAGTGGCCAGATGAGGCTGTTTTGAATTAATTACACTTGATGATTTCTTACGTCAGTGAGGAAAATAAAATCAAAACCTGCATTTGCTTGGTCACACTAAACACATTCAATTGTCTACAGCTGTCAGAATTTCTGGTTGATAACTTGATGGTGGGAGCAATGTTGGGTTTGAGGTGAGAAGGTGAAAGGTGAGTGCTTCAGCATGTCTATGATGTGAAGTTTGCAAGGTGGTCAATGTGTTGTTCAAGGGCTGTGACCCTATAGAGCCCAAGCAAAGTCAGAGGACATGGAGGAAAGATTGGGGTGAGGCCGGGCGACTCAGCATAGGCTCAGGTGAGGCTAAATGAATAGGTGAGACTCTCTTTCTAAAACCTTATTGCTCTCGATTCTGTTTCTAAAGATTTGGTGTTGGAAGACGTCTCTGACTTCAGCAGTGAGGAGGAAGATGATACAGGTAGGTGGCAACAAGTTCCTTGGATCCAGTGGGAGTGAATACCTGGGACCTGTTTGGCAGCACGTGCTACATGGGAGAAGGGAGATATGCAATCAGAAAGAGAACTGAAATGTGTATCAAAGTTTAATTTGTTTCCCCCACTTTATTAATGTCATGGAAAAAGGAACTGTGTGTGTACTGTTCTCCTTGGTTTTTCTTCCGTGAGCAAGGAGGAGGCTCGGAAGCAGCTCAGTCCATACATAGCCACCACCCTCCTCAGTATTCTCACGCTCCTGTGAGCACACAGCAGAGATCCGTAGTCCTTCATCTCTGACAGCACCAAAGACTGACGGTCACTGTGTGTCCTCACAGATCCCCCCAAGGAACTGCGGAAGGAGCCTCCCAGTGAGAGGGCAGATGAGGCGACATCCTTCATCAAGGTAAGCTCTCCCCACTTCTCTTGCCAAAGAAATGGTGATTTATTGCTTTGTCCTTAAAATTACAGTATAAAAAATGAACATGCACATCCCAGACAATACAGATAATTACCTGATGGCGGGAATGTCAAGAGTGAGTCTAGTACTAACTGATTACTCATCCTGAAGAACCTTCAAACATGACAGCAGCAGTTACAAACTGTACGGGTGGGAGCTGTTTTGTCTTAGCAATTTTTCCTCTTTGGAAGAGAAGTTTGTAATTGCCCCCCGAAAATGGCCTTGGGAGAAAGTTTCCCTGCACAGTTCATGCACTTGGACGTGTGTAGTTTTGTCCTGCTCTTGCTGGTGTGTTCCATGGACCCTGTCAGCGTTTGTCATCTGGTTTTCTGATGTAAGTGATTTGAGCAAAGGCCTATGCAAACAGGACCCTGCAGGATATGACTCTCTATGTTCTGTCATTTCAGGTGGTCCCTCTTGCCCAGGAAGATGGTAGGTATTCTAGGATCCTTCATTTGCTGATGAAAACTCTAGAAACTGAGAAAGGGAAGTAATCTCGCTGGCTTGATGTGGGGAGCCACTTTGATTCTGGCTTCCTGCCGGCAATGAGCATCAGAGATGTGGTGATAGAAACTGATTTTCTAGGTAAAGAACTGAGGCCATGAACCCCAGTTCCATCAGGTGGAGTAGCTTTGTGTGCATGTGTGTGAAACTGACTCTGTGTGTGTGTGTGCCTGTGTCTGTGTGTGTGTGTGTGTGTGTGTGTGTGTGACGTTTTGTATTTTGAATGTTTCTGTTGTTTTATGTTACTATGAGAGCACAGTTGATGATGTCAGCTATCTAATAAGCATTGCCCTCACCATCCCAACATGAGCAGATAGGTATCTAAGTGTATGTATTAACCACCTTGCAACATTTGAATGTGTGCATTTACTTTATGCCAAGTATATACCTCAATTAAAAGGAGCACCACTCCCGTCAGCACCCAGGTCAATGTCCTCTGGCTTCTTAATAGATAAATTGTGCTTTAGAATCTCTGTCACTGTGCCAGAAATATTCCTTTAGTACATTCTAGAAGCCCTCAGTAGGTCTTACAGCATTTTGAATGGTCATGTTGAGTTTCTTCCTTCACTGACCCTGTCCTTCTTTTAAAGGGAGGCCTCTCATGACTCCTCCTCCCACACTCACTTTAGCTGTTTTTTGGTCAGGGCTCCTCACTTTTGCTGGTGGCCCCCAGTGCACCCCGCGACACATGCATCTCTGAAGGAATCTCAGTCAGGACGAGCCTCCAGGAATATTTGGTGTCGTTCACTGTGACTTTGTGCAAAGAGGTCTAAGATTTATCTTCAGACACTCTTGCTAAGAGCACATTGTGTCATTCTGTCTCCAGTACTTCTCGGAGGTATGGACTTTGCGTGCTGGGCAAGAAACTCTGTATCTAATAAGAAGAGAATCGAGAGTTCTTCAGGACTGAGGGTCAGGGTAGCACAGGGAAGTCATTCTATGAGGACAAAGGGGACATCGTGCACTGCAAGGTGGGACAGAGAAACTCCACAGTGTGACCAGAGCATTTCCCCTCATGTCCCTGTGGGACATGGTGCCAAGTTTTCTTCTGCAGGGCTTTGTAAGAAATCAATCCCGGGAAATTGGTTTAAGTCAACAGCACAGGCAATGAGCCAAGTGATGTTTTGAGTTTATTTGGACCCAGACAGCTGTGAGAAGTATGAATCTAGTAGAATGTCATTGCCCTGTAGGTTTCCATCTCTTTCCTGTCAAGCAAACCTGAGGATGCTTCAATGTCAAATGTCGCTGGTTTATCCCTGAACCTGTCCCCTTGAGACAGGGTTGCCTTAGAACTCTTTAATCTCTAGACCCCAGCTTCTGAGTGAGCTGAAGTGTACGCTGGTGGGTGTGATTCCATGTTAAAATGAAGGCAGGCACCACCGGGTTTCCAAGAAATCAGAGACAGCCAACCAGTGGACTCCAACCACAAGGCGAGCTCCAAGAGGCTTGGGGCAGACCTAGTTTGGGCAACAACTTAGAGGAGCAGAAGAAGATTCTGGAAGAGCACACGGGCCCTGTGTTGAACAGGTGGTGGCTTCAAGATCAAGACAGGCAGCATCAAACAGTCCCCTGAGCACCGGCTGGGAATGAGAATGACGATTGGCCAAATCTTGAAATGGGATGAGGATAGGCAGCGTCTTCTTGCTGCAGCGAACAGAATACAGAGGCACCTTCTGTAAACTTGGAGAGAAGAGTTTTCCTTCTGCCCTATGGTCTGCTCTGTGTCTTGTGTGACAACCAGACCCTTTCTTTCTCCATCCCTCCTCTCTTATAGCCTACCTATTGTGTCCATTCTTAGCAACCCCCATTGTTGCCCCTCCCTTTTCTCTCTTGTGTCTTCCTTTTCTTATTGGCTTTCAACTTCATTTTGCATTAATTTTGGTGCAAAAAATACACAGCATGAAATCAAGCTTCTAAGTCCTGATTCAGCACACAGTACAGCATTGAAAGGGGGATGCATATTCTCACAAGGAAGACTTCTAAAACTTTTCAACTCACATGAGGAAAAGTGTCTTCCTGTTGACATTGCTCCATTTCCTTCTCCTCCCAAATCTCCACAACCAGGCTTCTGTTCACTTTCAAGGCATGTGACAAATGTAGCAGTCACCGAAGTGGAAACACACAGTATTTGAAATGTGTGACCTGCTTATTTCACTTAAGATAATGTCCTCTAGATGAATTCCTTTTCTGCAAATGGCAGGATTTTTTTTTTGCTTTTTAAAGATGCACAAAATTCTATTGAATTCATATACTTTTTTATGTGTTTCTTGTCGATGGACACCAGGGGTGTTTCTGGAACTGGGCTCTTTCTAGATCTGGGCTCTTCTGAACAATGCTGAAGGGATAACAGGAACTCTGCAAAGTTCTGATTTTACTTCCTGGGAAACATACCAAAAGCGCCATAGCTGGATCACATCGCAGTTCTATTTTTAATTTTTCGAGGAACCTCAATACTGTTCTGCATGATGACTACACCGTTTTACCTTCCTCCCAACAGTATAGAAATGTTGCAGCTTCTCTATCTCCTCTCCAATATCTGTTCTCTCTCTTTTTTCCCCTTTTGGACAACGTGCATCATGTCAGGAGAGAGTCACTACCTCATGGCCTTTTTGGTGTGCATTTCATAATGATTAGTGATACTGGGAACGTTCATAGCTCTGTATACCGTGTGTGCTTCTTTGGGCGACATGTCTTTTAAAGATTTTGGCCATTTTTATTGGGCCATTGGCTTTCAGTTTCTGTTTTTTTGCACTTGAGTGTTAGCCACCAGTACATATTTTAAATATTAGCCCCTATTCAGATATAAGCTTTGCAATGGTTTTCTCACGTTGTCTAGGTGTCTTTTTCTTCTCTTGATTCTTGAAGAGACTGATATTTCCTCATTGTGTCGACCTGGCATCCTTCTTAAAGATCATTTGGTAGTATCAATCAGTTTATTTAGGACACACTATCTATCTCATTGATCGATCTGCCTGTTTCTTAAGACTCTACCATGGTGTTTTGATCACGGAAGCTCAGGGGGGTATTTTGACTTCCATCTTGTTCTTCATTGTCAAGATAGTTTTGACTATGGGATCCTTTGTGGTTCCATATGTGTTGTCAAATTTTTTCTCTTCTGAAAAAGTGGCGTTGAGGTATCGCCAGGTACAGTTAGAATCTGTCCCTCCCTTTGGCATTTTGGAAATGTTAACATTATGAAGTCTTCGAACCCATGAGCACAGTATTTCATTTCAATTACTTTTGTCTTTTAAATCTCTTTTTTTTCCTTCACAAGAATTCCATCCTTCTGGGGGCTTTTTCACTGCTTTCCCAGGCTCTGTTCCAGAGTCAGGGCTGAGAAGGGGGAGAAGCATGAAAAGTGAAGTGTCACAGAACACCTCAGACTGATTCTGCCTCACACAGGTCTGCTTGCCATGCTCTTTAAATTTGCCTACATTGGGTTGTTCTGTTGGGGAATCTCTAGTATCTGGTTTTGTCCATAACTTTGAACAACGTCAGAGACTCAAGTAATGCGTGGCACTTTCACATGAGTTCCTGAATTACACACATGTGAGTGAACAGATGGGCACCGCCAACGATTGTGCCAGGACTAGCAGAGAATTTCCACATCATTGACTTCTAGAGTGGCTCTATCTTGTGTGGAGGGCAGTGGCCAGATGAGGCTGTTTTGAATTAATTACACTTGATGATTTCTTACGTCAGTGAGGAAAATAAAATCAAAACCTGCATTTGCTTGGTCACACTAAACACATTCAATTGTCTACAGCTGTCAGAATTTCTGGTTGATAACTTGATGGTGGGAGCAATGTTGGGTTTGAGGTGAGAAGGTGAAAGTTGAGTGCTTCAGCATGTCTATGATGTGAAGTTTGCAAGGTGGTCAATGTGTTGTTCAAGGGCTGTGACCCCATAGAGCCCAGGCAAAGTCTGAGAACATGGAAGAAAGATTGGGGTGAGGCCGTGCGACTCACCATAGGCTCAGGTGAAGCTAAATGAATAGGTGAGACGCTCTTTCTAAAACCTTATTGCTCTCGATTCTGTTTCTAAAGATTTGGTGTTGGAAGACATCTCTGACTTCAGCAGTGAGGAGGAAGATGATACAGGTAGGTGGCAACAAGTACCTTGGATCCAGTGGGAGGAAATACCTGGCACCTGTTCGGTGGCACGTGCTACATGGGAGACTGAAGAAGGGAGATATGCAATCAGGCAGAGAACTGAAATGTGTTTCAAAGTTTAATTTGTTTCCCCCCACTTTATTAATGTCACGGAAAAAGGAACTGTATCACGGACTTCAAGTGTGCTGCATTTGACATCATGTTTTCTTGCTTTTCTATTAAAAAAATATCTTTCCGATATGACTCTCTCTTTCCTTCCAATGCTCCAGCCAATTCTCCTCAACAAAGAGAAGAAGAAAGAATTTAATAATGAATAGAAGACCTGTGAAATTCTGTTGCATGGGACAAAACAAGGTAAGGTAAAAAAGTGTGCCCTTTTCCATTGCTTCCTGATTTACTCATGTCTGTTCACATAAAACTTCAAGACAAAAAAAAAAAAATCCTGGTACTTCACCTCTCTCACACAGGCAAGTTGGGGCAGGAGCTTTTGTCAGAGACACTCAGGACATCTCATCATTCAGGCACCAGGGGCATGGTCTCTGGTGTCTTAGAATTTCAGGATCTCTAGGCCCAGGATACCTTCCATGTTCTCATGCCAGATTACAATCATCAGTGGTGTGTATCTGGGCAAATTGCTTGATTTCTATGCTTTTCAGTATCAATTATAAATCACAGCTCCTGCTTTTCCTTCTCTTCTGTGAGGCTGATGTGGGGATTTCAGGAGCTGATAACAAAAATACATTCTGTGAACTGGAAGGCATCACTCTCACGCAGAGGATCAAAGTAACCTGTCTCCCTGCCTTGCTGTGGAGCTTTCCCAGTCCGCGCTCTAGGTTCAGCTGCTACCAGGTGTCTCAGTTCTACTTGTAGTCATACAGTACTTGGCCACATACAGAGCAATTCGATAGCACCAGTCACTTACTTTTCTCATAGCTTTATTTGTATGTAAATATTCGTAGCCTCATCACATGAAACTAATGAGTAAGCTACCTTAAAGTTTCAGATTGTGGAATGGGGCCTTGAGGTCCCGAGGGATCTGAAGGACTTTCCCTGGTATGTGGAGCTTCTGAACAAGGACAAAGAGATTCAAGGGAGTTACATCTGGCAACACCACAGGGAACATTCCACAGTACAGCCTGAGGAAGGTCCTGTGGAACTGTGGTTCTTAAGTCAATTCAGGTATAATTATTTGGTATTTTCATTGTTAGAGAAAATTATGTAAGTTCTAAGTCATACTGTTTTTCAATTGCATGAGTGCTCTTTGAATGCTACCCATCTATCTCCTGTGCTGTAAGTATAGAGGAAAAGATGCATTGAAACCCAAAATGTGGTTCAATTTCTGTAGTAAGCAGGGTCTCTGGCTAATGCACAGATATTCTCTAATTTTGGACAAGAGCTGAATACAGCTCTCTCTGATAGAGTATCCCCAGAGTGGTAAAAATGAATACGCTTTATCTAGAATAGATGTTGATGAACATAAAGTTGACAGATAATACACCTAGTCCCCATATCCCCCTGCTGCCCTGGTCATAGCATCTTGTATTTGCATAATACATTCAATTTAATGTGGGAAATAATAATATTGTTATATTTCTATTACTTAAACAAGTCCTGAGTTGACATTCATTTTGAGGCTGTGCCTGAACATTCCTTGGCCAGAATGTCACGTATCACCATTAGGGTGTCACAGAGGTGTCCGTCCACCAGGATTCCTAGCCCCATTCTTGACAGTAGCTAACCAATGGAAGCCACCCCTAAGTCGATCCATGAGTGGAGAAATAAAATGTGATAGGTACGTGAAATGCAATGTTATTCATACTGGGTGGAGTGAGGCAGTCAAAAGAAAGGCGAATAACATATGATTCCACTTCTGTGAGGTCCCTGGAGAAAGAAAATTGATTATGAGAGAAAGTAGAGATGATGAAAAGATGAAATGGGGAGTGGTGGGTTGATTCGCTCTTGAGATCAGAGTGTACGTGGGAGAAGATGACACGTTTTGGTAGAAATAGCAGAGAGGTCCGCAGACAGAGAATGTTCCTGAAGCTCCTGACCTATCTACTCACAATGAATATACATATTATGTATACTATATTAAAAAAAAAAACACCATTAAAAATCCATTATTAGAGATGACAGAAGCAGCACATGTGAAGGCATGTGCCGAGATGGTCCTGTAACATTCCAAAGAGAAGTGGGAACTTGGCCGGGTTGATGATGGGCAAGAGGAGTCCATGAATCTTTATCATTGTGTGCATTTTCGTTTCCCTCTTCGGATTATGTCTGATACACTGGATGTCCTTCAGCTTTCATGCCCAAGGCTCCATTTCTATTTTTTCCTGCCCCCTTGGTGCACTTCCTTCAGCCACCCAGGAGGATGATCCTGCATCAGCTCAGTTCATGCTTATTAAGAGTCTACATCCACAAAGCCTTGCCTCACAAACTTTCCTTGCCAACCTTCCAGAGTATGTCTTGAGCAGCATCAGCAGTTCCTGACAGCCACTTTATGTCTTTGTTGCTCTCCCTGAGATGGTGGTGCAAGATTTCACTAAAACACCGCAGATGAGGAGGTCGCATCTATCCTCAAGGTCAACTCACTTTCTTGCAGTGAGATGGAAAAGTTACTTTTTCTCGTTTTCAGTCAAAGTAGCGTATGAACATGTGAACATGTATACGCTCCATGACAGAGGCAGTTTCCTAGGTAGGCAGACTGTCTAGTGAGAGCCTATTACCCCTGATACGTGATTGAAGAGGGCACTCCCAAAGGACAACAGCAGTTACAAAACATACGTTAGAGAACATTGTCCCCTGCAGAAAGTTTTTCTCTTTGCAAAGAAAACCGTAATTGCCAAAGCAAATGGACGTGAGAGACCTTCCATTTCGAGCTTCAAAATTTCCCCCAGGCGTCCCTTCTGTTTTCTCCTGGGTCATCGATTCAACCGCTGTTTCCCATGTGGTGTGCTAAGGCCATCAAAGGAAGTGAAAGCCTGTGCAGAGTGTCCCGGAAGAAGTGATCCTTGCTGTATTTTTTCTATTTCTCGAATTGCAGTTGGAAGCGTGGACAGATGAAAAAGTGTATGTATCATGAAATCAGTCAGTTGTGAGGGAAAAATCTAGGTAGTGAAGAAGGTGGGACTTTTCTGCAGTTTTGGTCTGGAAGCCCCCTGATTCTGGGTCACTGCCGGGAATGAGAGTTGGGTGTAGTGAAAGGAGTTGCTTGTATAGGAAAAAAACTCTGGCCAGTGGCCCAATGTGGCTTTCCTTAATGACCTCAATGAACTGAAATACAATAAAATATCAATTGGTCAATCCTACTAGTCTCATACAAGTTTGAATGAAACAGTTGGAATTTCCAGTTGGTAAGGTCAGAGGTGAGAGTTGCCATGGGCAAGTGGAAGGGAAAAGGTAAAAGATGATTCCTTTAGCTGATGTGAAATTTGGTAACTGTGGTCGAAGTCTAAGTGAAGGCCTATGATGCACAAAGCCAGGGAAAGGTGCATGAACTCTGGGGAGTATCACGGTGATGCCCATGCCTCACCATGGACAGAAGGAAACTAGAAGAAATGGGGAAGCCTCTCTTTTCAATAAATTCATTGCTGATGTTTCTGTGTCTTGGGTTATGGAAGAGAGAGCTTCTCTGACCCAGACACGAGGATGAAGACTTTCCAGGTAGGTAGCAAAACACAGGTCAGATCCCATGAGAGAGGAGTCTGGGAACAGTTAGTGGCACCTGCTGCTTAGAAAACTGAGGAAGGGAGACATGACATTAGAGAAAAAAACAAAAGGGAAATGAGTGTAAAACTCTGATGTGTTCCTTCCCTTTTTGAATGATGTCACAGGAAGAGGAATTGTTTCCATAGGCTTTGAGAATGGTGTGATTTTCATCCTGTTTCCTCACTTTATTAGTACAAAATAATCATTTCCAAATCTCTTGTTTTTATATCCCCCTACCCAGAGCTATATCAGAGCTTGGGCGTTGATCTGTTCGCACTCCCGGGAATCATCTGCAGAAGATCATGCTTTTGTTTTTGTTACGAAACTCTGATGGGTTTATTTTAATGGGTCACAGTGACTCCCTCCTAGGCTGTGAAATTGGGGACAAAGCCTCCTAGTTTGTGCTGCGTGGTGTATACGCAGTAAATGCTCTTCCTTTGAAAGTTAGGGAGCACTTTTGTGCTTCTGGGCTCATATTTGCTACTCCTTTCAAGGGCACTCCCAGATCTGCATGGTGGAAAGAACAATTCCTCGCTAATGTTTGTTCCTCTTTCAACGGCACTCCCAGTGCTGCATGGGGGAAAGAACAATTCCCCTGCATTACAGCTATTGCTCCAGTATCCTTGCACTCATTTCAACTTCCACATGTCACCCATGTTTGAGGTGCTGAATGTGCTTCCATGTGAGAGAGGCCTGTGCCCAGAGGCATCTCTGGGCCCTCCATGGCTGGCTGGATTATGGAGGGCACAGTGTATGCCACAGCATTGCTGACTTGGTTTCCTGGGATTGACCAGGCTCCAAACTGTCTCTCCGACCAGCCAGGCCAGGGGACCACCAGATGAGGAGTGTCGAGATGAAGACAATAATGGATCATGCGATTCGGCGACACAGTCCCAGGAGTAGCAGGATGCTGGGTTTCCCCTTTACTCTAACGCCCCCATGTTTTCCCAGGTCACCCCACATCGTCGGTGTCCTTTGTGCTCGAAGACCACACGTGGATGATGAAGCCTGCGACATGGGAAGCAGAAGAGTGCATGAAGTTGACCTCTCCCTTCCTTTCATTTCCACGTTCTGTTTCCGATCCACAAGCCTGTATTTGTGAGGCTTGCCGGCCCCTCTCCATGTGATGTTCATTGAAGGCCCTGGTCCCGTGCCAGCACTTGAGGTCCTGGGATCGTCACTGTCTGTAGCATATCTTTCTAGTTCTGCATTTTCTGTCATTCAGAATGGCCCTGGCTCCTGATCTTCATTGCACCACTGAATGGCATTGAGGTACACTTAGTGGCCCAGGCTGGGAGATGGGCTGGGAGTCAGAAGGGCTTGGCTCCTTCTGCAGGGAGAGAGGGGCCCTGTTCACCCGTGAGCACCGCCGCAAATGGTGAACGCCTGTGATATGCATAATTGTTCTGTTCCCTCCAGGATTCAAGACATTGCATTATGACTGGTCGAGAAGAAAGAGTCGAGGAAACCATTTGGAAGGAAGAGGACATAGACCTGTGAATTCGCCTTGCCTGGACTGATAAGGGTAAGGCACACATGTGCGCCTCTTCTCCATTGCTTCCTAACTTACTCGTCGGCAAATTGAGAGAGTCCCCCAAAACACCGGGGTTACTGCTATTTTGTGTGACCCCCACATGATGGGGAGATAAAATGGTGGTAAATCTGAGGGGAGGCCAGTGAAGGACAAGCTGGGGACTTCTAGCTAGGGATGGCTCCCATTTCCATTGAAGCCCAGGGGTTTCTAGCCTGCGTCCTGTAGCCATGGCTTACACTGTGGGGATAGGCCTCTAGGTGCCTATGGGCCACCATGTTTATGACTTGAGGACGTTCTGGTCACTGTGTTTTTTGGGCAGAGAGCACTTAAAATGGCTCAACATCTCACTGAGCAGGTAGGGAGCTGCCAATCCACCCTGCCATACTCTCAATGGAAGCCTCACATCCATCTGCTACTGCTGAGGTTGTGCAGGCCACGCTTCTGCCAATCAGAATTGAATGGGAGAAGTGGGGCAAGATTAGGTTTGCCACCTCCTAGAACTTTCTGAGCCCCTAAAGGCCCGCATTCTCAGGAGACGCTGCATGGCCACACGTCACCATTTCTGGATTGGGGAAGTCAGAGTTCCCCATATCACAGACGTCACAGAGTGTTCCTGGGATGTCTACTGTCCTTTTCTTTTGTACGTATTCCTGTGATTTAGGGGTGCAGTCAAGGTAGAGAACCACTGGATCAGTGTCTTGGGACCTGAGGTCTGAATTCTGGCTGCCACTCTGCTGTTGTGTGAGCTGGACAAAGCCTTCTCAATGAGAAAACTTCCCATGCTTAGGTTGGGGATACAGCACAATCAGTTAAACAAAGCCAAGCCCCTCAGCTCACTGGCCAGTACATAGAAGGTCCTCCATAGTTTGTTATATACAGTTGGTTTTGTTGTTGTTGTAGTTTTGTTTTCTATCAAGCAACCATTTCACATTTTCTAGGCTATTGGGGGACTCACTACACTCTCACTGGAGCTACCAGGAGGTGGGCTTGTGACTGAAATTTCCTCCCTCAGCCATGGGCCAAGTGGTCCGAGGCCAAATTGGATATTCTCTTCCTGGAATTGGAAACAAAAAGAGATGGAATGCCTTTCACCTGAGTGGTGGTGCCCTAAGCACACTGTCCTTTCTAGGTGACTATCTCCAAGAGTCCCCTTTCGGGGTTTCCAGAGCTACATGGTTTTGTCTCATTTCCCTGTCCTCCAGGTTCCTGTGACTCTGGGAGAGCCCATAAGCCTTCCAGTTTTTCCACTTGTGTCTATATTACCTCGAGGTGGCTTTTGCAGCTTCTGGCACAAGCCCCCTGACTGAGAAATGCTTCAAGGAGAGGGAAGAGTCCTCTGTCCTGAAAGGAAGTTTGAAGGGCACCTGCAAGAACAGCATGGTAAATCTTGAAATTGGACTCCAGGCCTTCTAGAATCGTGGCTGACCACTGCCCTCCTTGCTCATGCCACTGCATCCCCATTGGCCTCCTTTCTATCTGTCACACTCAGTGGTGGTCACGTCCCTCGCCCAGAACCTTTGCACTTGCTGTTTCCATTGCATAAAATGCTCTTCTTCCAGAAAGCCACACAGCCTACTTTTTTGCCTCTTTGCTCGAATGTCACCATCTCAATGGGACGTCTCTCAACCACCTTAGCTCAAAACACATTGTCGACTCCATCTGAACGTGGCCTGTCTGACCACGTGGTAAATAATTTTTCTTCTTAATCTTCCAACCGACTCTATCATTACTTATTATTTTGTTGTCTATGACTCAAACTCCATGGGCAGTGCTTCATGACTGTTTCCTCACTTCACTATCCTCAACACATTGGCACATAATAGCTTCACAATAACTAATTCTGGACCTGAATTACATTTGGGAAGGTGAGGATAGTGTCAGAAACGAGGTGGAACAGCCTTTCTCTCCCAGAGTCCGTTGTGTACCCAGGCCTGGAGGTCCTGGCTGACAGGACCTCCCCTGGGAAGACCCTACTCTGTTAGTGAGCTATGTGGCAGGTAGACGGAGCCCCTTAAGGCCTGGTCTCTCCTGCATGGAGAGCCAGTATGTCTCGTAAGAGTCTCAGCGATAATAACAGTAACAAAAACGATAATAATTAAAAATAGCAGCGGCAGTAACCTTTTACAGATGCTTGCTTTTTCTCCGTCTGGGTGTGAGTCCAGTGATTTACACGAATGCTCATTCAAGTCTCATCTTGTTCCCATGAGTGAATCATATTAAATTATTAAAACATGAGAAAACGGAGGCTCAGAGAGTGTGTCATCATCGCCGGGCACTTCCTCTAGCCTGGCACATGGAAACCGTTGAACCCGTTGAACCAATGATGTTCTCCTTCCCTCTGCCAAATAAGGGGTTGGGCCATGAGGCTTTGGGCTGGAGCATGGGGGTCATTTGAGAGGTCTGAGCACTACAGGCGTAGGAGCAAACGTTTGCCTCTGGTGGGTGGAATGTTTGTGCTGAGGCCCCTGGTGTCCCAGTGGCTGCTTTCATAAGGGGTGGCCCCTGCGCTTATGAGTTTGTGCCTCACTTGGTGTCCAGGGAAAGCCACGCTATGGCACCAGCCCGAGAGCTGAAGGACCTCCAGCCTCCCCGGCAATGGCCGCAGGAAACAGCTTGCCCAGCCATGGCTTCTGGTTGGCAGTGCGAGGGAACCCTGGGCATGGGGGTGGTTTGAGGGCATCGTGGGCATGGTCTGAGCCCTCAGGTGGCTTGCGAGCCCTTAGGTCTTGCCCAACAGAGGACCTGCAGAGACATGGCAGAAGTTCCTGCACACTTGATGATAGAGGTAGGGACTTAGGCGCGGACAGGTGAGATCACAGGACCCTCGGAAGAGGGATGAGCGGCAGCACCCCGGGAAAGCGTCTCAAAGTAGGGATGGCCACTGGTGGCTGGGCACCCACCTTGAGTGTGGGGCTGACCTAGATGACTACTTGCCTGCCTTAGGGTGCGAGACAGGTGAGTTTGGTAGAAGGGGCTTCAGGTATGTGGAAGAAGTACTCTCTGGGTGTTTCCTGCTGTGAGCAGGGTCCTATGAGTGTGAGGTCCCTTCCCGTGTTGGGCACACCTGCCTGAGTCTAGGTAGGACACTCCATCCGAGAGGAGAAGGTGAGCCGCTCTCCCTGAGATGAGACAAACCCTTGGTGGCCTGAAGGGGAATGTAGGGGAGGGTTGGAGGGCTGCATGTGGCTGCAGAAGAACTGGACATCAGGAAAAGGGGAAACATCCCTTTGGGAACAGAAAACCTCCCTGTAACTCACTGCCACCCATACCCAATCCCAAACTTTTGAGGGACCCCAGAGGCTGGAGAACTCCCTCCTTGAGCATCCCTGGTGTGGGTATCTTTATTTGGGGGCATGTGCCTGTGCTCTTCTGGAAGACAGGGTCTCCTCACACACCACTTCACTTTCCTCAAGCGGGACACTGACAGTCAGACTGGGTTCAGCTGCCCCGCTGCCTCTCACTCTGCCTGAGGCCAGCCAGAAGCCCTGTGTTGCCTTTCGAGTTAAGAGCCTGCAGCTTCCTGCAGAGCAGCAGACTCTAGTGATGTGTACTGAGGAAGCATTTACCTGCCTTGTGTGTGGCTGTGAGTGTCTGCTTTCACTGTGAATAGTGACCTTTAATTGACAAGTCTCCTGTGGAATGCAGAGCAGGGCATGGGGCTGAAGTTAGACGATGACACATCAGTGAGTCCGGCGTCCTTACTGACAGTCCACCACTTTCCTTGAATCAGTCTCTCTGAATTACTCTACAGCTTCCTGTCTCATTCTTCCTCCAAAGGCTTCATGTTAGTCCTGTGTTTACAGCAGTGTTACCCCTTTCGTTGCTGGTCATATGATTATTTTCCCTCAGGTATCATGGGCCAAAAGCCAGTCGAGTTGAAGAAAGGCAGTTCTTAACTGGTGCTCTAGGGCACCGAGAGACTGGGCACATCGGCACCTAGAACTACACTTTGAGGGGAATCAGGTCCTTTCTGCTCCCTACAGTAGCAGCTGCCTGTTCCAGAGTGTGCCCTGCTATCTTCAAGCCACCACCAATTTGGGAACCAGGGGACTCTCCACAGTAATGACACCATCAGGCTACCTGAGATTCTTTTTTTGTTTCTTGATTTCATCTTTGTGTGGTTGCTGTGAGCTTTGGTTAAGTTCAACAGTTTTAAAAATTTGCCTGTGAGCATTTTGAGTGCATTCATTGCTTTGTGGTGGGAGACCCCTTGGTCAAAGTCACTCAGTTCCTTACATCTTATTTGAAATCACACCTGTAGTACATGGCTTTCTCTAATCCCCGTGCCCTCATCATCTCACTGAGTGTTTTGGTTGTTCCTGACTAGGTGTGGCTCTGACTTCTTGGCAGTCACTTCAGATTGATGATGCTGGAAGCACATTGCTAGCTTCCCTCTTCTCTTTCCCATGGTCAATCTCAATCTGTCCTACTTGTCACAGAACTCGCTGAAGAAGAAGGAGCAAGAGGACTGAGGACTGGATTTGCCACAGTGGTCTCATATTTCAGCACTGTCTTCCTTGGAAGTAAGCCTAAGGTGTGGTCAGTATTTTAGTTTTCTCTGCTCTGTGTGTGTGTGTGTGTGTGTGTGTGTGTGTGTGTGTGTGTGTGTGTGTGTGTGTGTTTGAGAGTGAATCAAGGAAAAACATTGGAAGACACTAGTCTTTGGAAATGGGTCACCTCCCTTTCCATAGGGATGTTGTTTTAAAAAGAGATTGTAATAATGCATGGTAATGTTGAGTTATGTATGAGGCCCAACATTTTCAGGCTCTTTTGGAAACTGCTTTAAGTCCTTTCACTTGTACAGAAGATCTATAGGTGTCCGTCACTGAACAAACACAAAGAAATTGGAAAAGGAAGTTTCATTCTTTACAGAAAGGTGACAACTCTAGCAGCCATCATCATGTGTTCTGCGGGACCTGCTCCAGAGGCAGTGGCACCCTGGGCAGCAAGAGTTGCTCTGACAAGCTCCTTCCCCAGGAACCGAACTTACAACTAAACCTCAACTGGCATAGCTTTGAACTGTCTGTGAGCATCAGCGCTTAATCTCCATGGAGTCTGTGAACCCATAAGCAAGGTGTGTCCTCAGATAATTGCTACTTCTCTTTACATCCTTTCTCCTTTGAAAAGGTGTCCTAGGAATACTCTGCTTTCAGGTCGTGGGGACACCTGCATACATAGATGAGGAGAGAAGACATGTAGAGTAGATCATTATCGTGTTAAAAATATGGTTCCTGAACCTGAAAAGGTTTTTAATGTTCTGTTCAAATGTGTGCACAATAGAACACATTTGGCTTTCTTTCTCCATGAAAGGGTGGGTGGCACAGGAGTGGCAGGAAAGTGTGATGATGGTGCCTCAAAATAGATCCTCGGCTTTGCAAAAGAGTTTACTTTGTTCCATTCCCCTTGACATTTTCACCATTGACTGTATTTGAGGGAGTCATGTTGCACTATAGAGCAAAGACACAGCATAGTGATATGAGGATCTGAGAGTCAGTGTGAAAACAAAACATGAGCTCTGTAAACTGGCATGTGGACCCTGCAGTGTGGATCGTGAAGTCACGCTGAATGTCATGTCATACTCTGTCACAGTGGTTCTGGACTCATATGTGTCTTGTCCCTGGTCCTAACTACCACTCCTCGTGCTGAGTGTGTGAAGGGGCTGAACAGGGAGATATAGGCTCGATTGACTCTAAGCATGGGGAATGTTCACTGCTGCTGCAGTGGTTATTCATGCTGGCCCATTGAAAGCTGTGCCTTCAAAGGGCTTAGTTCCTATTGTGCAATCTACTTCCTCATTTTTAAATTTTCTTGCTAGCATTTGTCATGTCAATTTATCAATGTGTCACTTTCTCTTCCAGTACCCTCTCCTCTTCTATAGATATTTATTGGCAAATATGGGATGTACGTTGAATGCCATTTTTAGCTTGTGAGAATTAAGAAATTAATTAACTTCAGAACTTTGAAGAGACTTCAAACCTGTGGAGACGTGTAGGGAGGCTTTTCCTTCAATGAAGAGACCCTAACATTGTGTTTAGCATGTCTTCTCTCTCTTGCTTCTTAAGTAATTTCCAAAATTATTATGTTGGTGTACATTGCTTCCACTCCCATTGAGATTTTTCAATTGTGTCATTAAATTGTGGAACTAGATTTCAGGTTGGAAGTTAAAAAAGTGTTTACTTTTGTATCATTGCTGTTTTCAAAATCTCTCAGTTTATAGAGATAACAATTTTATATTTTCATGTATCCATTCACCTCACCAGAGCTAAGGATGGTGTAAGTGTAGTTAAAAAAATTACCATTTCCCCAATTAATAGCCATTATTCCCGCAATCCATGGTCAATTAAGAAAGAGTTTCATGAATCAATGGGAGCAAATAGGTAATCCAGTATATAGAGCGTTTGTTACCCATAGAGAAATAGAGCAATGTACTCATGCAGAGAAAACTCATTCTATGGAGAATTAATTTTTTGTATAGAATTGCAGTTTTGATGAGGAAGGCATCTCTGTGAGTGATGGATTAATTTAATGTACAACTGATTCAGTCTGCCCTTTTTGTAGAGCTCTTTCTATGAGGAGATACCTGCCTTGTTTATGAGGGGTTTCTATTTGTAAGCAGGAAATGATGCGAGCTGATACCGTTTCACAGTTTTGAGAATCCAGGTCATTTTAAAAGATAATGTCCCTTCTTCCAGAAGCTGGTGTTCATCTTATCTGCATGCATCGCTCTTGACCATGAGTTAGGCAACTGGATCTTAGCAGAGAAATACTGTCCAGTTACAAATAGGGTGACCTCACAGTGTGGACTTGAGCAGTCACTAAGAGCATTTTTGACAATTGTATTTGATTTGTTAAAGCTGTGACAAGGTTAAAGCAAAGTGGCTGTTTGTGGATCATAGAGATGTCTGTCAAAGATAGAACAATGCCCTTAGGATTTGGAGTCCCTGATCTCGAGTGCACACCTGAATGTTTCAGAGTTGTGCGATCTAAGTTCATACATTTCTGCACTAATTATCTTTCCTTAGTATTTATACCACACAGTCTAATACATTAAATACTTGAACACTTCGAAAACGATGGAGGGTTGATTTGATGAGTATGTCCATTCCCTGGTGGAAAAATAGAGGCCCAGAGAATATGCACAAGTTCATAAGCCCCTAAGTAGAACAGCCACAATGGTGCAATGCAAGGTGCCAAAGCTAGCTCTGCGAACAGCTGACCCACCCTTCTTCTCAACCATGAGATCTTATTTGCCAAACAAAGGATTTCCAGCATCGGCACATATATCTGAGATCTCCTGGGATTCAGAGAACCTCTGCCCACCTTAGAAGATATCTCAGTGGTCATATTGCCTAGGTCTGTATCAGTGCACAGTATCACGTGTGCTGTCATAGTCCTTGGTGAAACAAACACATCGGAAGCTCAGATGCTTTCTGTCAGTCCCAAAATCCTGAGATTCGGTGGGCATCACTTGGAAAACACGCACAACCCGTCAGTTCTCGATCACCCCTTGGCAAGGATCCCAGATCTGATGAAAGTGGGGAAGGTTTTCTAGTGATATGACATGGCAGTATGAGTATGCACTCAAGAAACAGTGAAGTCCCATGAGATACACCTGCAAGAGACAAGGACAAAAAAGAACTCAAGGTACCAGTGAATCACGAGTCTCATATGTCACCCTGTTGCCATCCTCCATCGTGGTGTGCGATAGAGACTCTATGCTTAGCAGGACCTGTTCCCCACTGTGCCTTTTCACACATGTGTCTGGTCTGAACCTCGACAGAGTCCCCCAAAACAAATAGTAGCAAATGGCCAGAATGACTAAACCAAGGAAATTCTCAACACTTATAAAGTTATTTTGTAAAGTCTCAATTCCTCTATTTCCTACTAGTCAATAATTGGTTAATAGCAAAGTTTAAAGAATATGGATAGCTAAATAATATGCTTGAGGCCGAATTCACAGTTTGCATATCATATCATAAGGGTGAGCTCAAGGATTGAACGTGTCAACTGCATCCAAAAGACTGTGTTGACATTTGTGTTTATGATTGTTCATCAATCAGTCCAGTTTTCTGTAGTGTGTCTTTTACGCATTTTCTACTTAGCGCTGCTTTTATAGCCTAGCTCACAGCAGCAATGATCTCTTGCAAGAGGGGCAGATACTTGGATAACAAAGGTCATCTTGAGAGATTTGATAGGTCTGGGGTTTTAAAATAACGAGGGCTTTGTTTTTATATTTGGATGACCTAGTTAATGAAGAACTTTTGGTGGTGGTGGTGGTGGTTTTGTTGTTGTTCTTTCGGGGTAGGATATTGGTGCTTCTGAGAATTGAGAGGAAATACTCTCTTGAATAATATGGGGACACCCTTAAAGCATGGCCATCATTTTCTGTATGTGGGATGGGGTCTCTGAGACAAAGTTATGGGATCTCTCAGAACAAGAAGTGGCTCTCTTGTGCATGATTGTGGTCTTTCTGAGAGCAGGTGAGTGCTTCACAGAAGGCTATAGGATGCTGAGGGACAATCTACAATGTCCCTTCTCTAGGACCTCATGAATCGGAACACGGAACCCAGGAAGTTCCACAAGGAAACCATAGGAAAATACATTCAACCATACCAGTGATTAGAAAATGCGTAAAAAAAAGTAGAACACGTCAATCTTACAGCCAACAGAACAGGCACTTTGTCAAAATGGCCATCAGCCAGGGCTGGCGAGGATGTGGAGGAACTGCAACTGTCACATGTTCCTGTGGAAACGTCCATGGATTTAGCGCCCTTAATAATCGGTTCCTCACTGTGCTTTGCCATTTTCTGTGTGAATGTTCCAGCAATCCCCCTCGTACCACTTATGTCAAAGTCACATGAATGAGATGGGAGCTGATATCGATCTGGAGGCTTGTACACAATCACTCACGGCAGCAGCATTTTAAGTACGAACCATGAGAAAGGCCCATTTCCTGGATGTAAGTGTAGAGAGAGTGAATTACTACTGTTCATGCCCTTACAATGTGATACCCAGGCACCACAATGCAAATAGCAAGTGTGAGCTTGAAAAAGCAAAATAGGCAAAATTCACCTCAAATTCTATAGCAGTATCCCCAGAGAGACAGTAGTTTCTTCAGGATAATTTCATTGATATATCATGCAAGATTAAGTATACTTTACCATGGTGGTCCCCATCAGAACACCGGGTGGGTACTTGTTGAGGCTACGGACAGGGAAGGAGAAAAATAAGGCTGTAGGGCGCTGCAGAAGTCTGGGGGTCAATGTATGTAAATCATGTGCTTCATAATCAATGTGATCGGTGTTTCAAGTACACACTAATCTCCATGACCTTCCTGAATCCCAGCTTTGACTCCTGTGACACTTCTGGGAAACCACAGAGCAATGCGATTAAAAGATTGAACTGAGAAGAAATTATCCCTCATTTCCCTCTGGACTGTTAGCAGCAAGAAGTCTCAAGTTCAGTTTCCTGAGAATGCATTTCTCATGGTCTTTCTTCATGCATTTTGACATAGGAAAAGCCCACCAAGGAAAATGTGGCCACAAGATCACCTAGCTGAGAAATTTCAAGGTCCACCCAGTGTATCAGTCCCTGGAAGGTACTGTGGTAAGTCACTCATCAGTTTCTGGGTAAGATGTGTGTTCGTAAGAGATTATCAAGCTGTTTACATTAAAAAGTATAAAGTAGTCATTTACCAAAGAAATGATTTAAAAATTATTAAAGGTAAAAACAATGTTATTTCACACACACAAAAAAAATGGTGGGCTGTATGATCCTTCCTTGATTCTGTGGAATGTTGCAAATGAAAGTAAAGTCAGTGTTGTACACACACACATCTAGGTAATAGATCTTCAGTGAAAACACCCTGAATATTCATCACATCAAGACAGTCTTGATACCACCCCAAAAATGGATGTTAGGAGAAAGGAGATCCAGAGGCCCAACTCTTTTGAAAGTAGAAGTCAACCTGAAACCACACCAGTAATGAGAATGCAGGCATTTTTAGAAGGGAAAGTGGAATTTCATGGTGGGCCTTTTGTAGTGCTCCTGAAGGGAGGACTATTGGCTGTTTGAGATGGGCCTGGACAAATGCTGAGAAGAAATCTCATCATCTGGTTAGTGGGATAAACATTTGGGAATGGAGGTGAAGGGGCCTTGGGGATCCTCTGGAATGACCTGCGAAGGGGGCCTGAGGATTTGTCTATTGGAAGGTCCTATAAAGTAGAGATGGAAACTCTTTCCACTGACCCAGCAGAGTTTAGAGGCAGGTGAGGGTTCCATAGAGGGGAAAGGAAACTTGGAGGAGGGTGGCATGAGTCAGAAAAGTGCACATATTGAAGCTGGGTGCAGCCACTGTGCATTCGTTGCCAGGCCCCAGTCCAGGTAGAACAGATAATGCTCATGTGGATAGTCAGGGAGACAGGGGAGGATGCAGATTTAATTTATTCAATTCCAGAGTACCACCCATGTGGTTCCTCCCACGGTTCCTTCACATTAACTGCTATTTCTATCTGTTTTCTGACAGCAGATGCTGTCAGTTACAGGAACTGATGCCTGCACAGCTGTCGTGTGGGACTAGGTCTTGAAGGTTGGGGCTCTGAGTCACCTGGGAAAGAAGAAGAGCACTGGTCACTTGGTGGTGTCACAAGATCTTGACAAACAGTCAGCTCTAGGCAGGAGATAATGTGAAGATGATCCAGAAGGAAAGGCACTCGTGTGCACTCACCAAGAGTCGTGAGTTGGAGCAATGTTCTCATGTCGGGCATCTCCTCCAGCGTATCCGGCAGGCCCTCCTAAGAGCCTGGTGTAGCAGAGTTTGAGAAAGTACTTGGGACATGGTGTAGAAGCCACAGTCGATCTGGGGTCTCTGTTCTGCTGGAGGAATATTTCTTGTCCCAGATCAGTCACAAATCAATATTGTGACCCTGCAGTATTCGCTTAACCTCTCTAAATATCCTAACCTTAAGGATAAGTTTGGCTTCAACTATAGTCTGTTCACCCCACGGGACTGATGTGGGATCATAGGATATGACTAAAGATACTTTCCATGATCTATAGAGCATATACCCATGTCAAGGATGAAGAATACATCTTGAGGTTTTTACTGGACTGAGCACTCCCAGTACATCTGCATTCAAGCCCCAAGAGTGTAACTTCTTCTACCAAATGTTTCTTAATTAAACATTTAGTGATCACATGGGAAGGACTAATTCTCTGTGCAACATATTTATCTGCATTGGGTCATTTGTCGCCTCATAAAATACTACGTGTTGGTTTCATGAAAGTTTGAATGCCAAGGAGAATTGAGGATGAGGGCCCAGGTGACCTTCTCAGGCTCTGTGGGTTCCATGTCAGATTGGAGCCCAGGTTCACACATGAGCAGCATTTGCATCACTCTCTAGGCTCTGATTCCCTTCGGCGTGAGCTCATTTAAATCGGGGTGTGTGTCACAGAATCGATCTGGTGGGGTTTTATGTGCACACTCACCTCCATGATCCTCCTGAAGCCAGACTTTGACTCAAGTGGCACTTCTGGGACAGCAGTGATTAATGGGATCAAATGGTAGAACTGAGACTAAATTGTTCCTAATTTCCCTCTGTTCCATTACCAGAATGATATGTATAGCCATCTGTACAGGGACTCTGTTTCTCATGGTCTTTCCTCACGGGTTTTCATATATGAATAGCGACTGTCCAGGAGGTTGCCGGAAAGAGTGTCTGGAAGTTTTTCTACATAAGAAAAATCAAGGTCCACCCAGTGGATCAGCCAACAGGAGGTACTGTGGAACTTCATGTGTTCCAGGTTTGATTATGGTACCTCATTCATTTTCCCATATATGAGAGACATAGAGGGAGAAAGATCATTTGCCCCTTTCCTCCATGCACTTCTTTTTGCCATCTTTCTTTCATCCAGGAGGATGGCTCACCCATGCTTATTAAGCAGCCATCTCCATCCACTCTAGTCCCTCATTTACATCAAGCAAAGCTTTCTGAAGAATTCATGAGCAGCAACCAGAAATCAACTGCCAGTTATCCTGTGTCCTCCTCGTTCTATCTGACACCCTGATTGAAGCGCCTTCCCTAGTTCGAACACTGACTACTCAGATAAGGCCCCCTTTATGTTTCTTCTACAGAAATGTTGCTTTCATGATCCCTCCTTTTCATTCAAGTTCAAATGTGAGAATCTGATATTGTGCCGCATACATGACATACGCACAATTCAAAGTGTACCAGAGTGAATAGATTCAATAATATTGTAAACTGTCAGGTGTTTCCTAATCACTATCGGAGTGATTACTTGATAAGGTACGCAAATTTCTAATCCCTAGGTTGTTCACCTGAAACGAACATAATGTTGTATGCAGCTGTCATTGAAAATTTTAAACCATTTTTAAAAATCGTCAGGTGTGGCCACTAGCATGGAATTATGAGTACTTAACCCGAAGTTTTGAGAACACCAGGTTCAGCTGAACATGCTATCCACAGTGAAGATATATCATGGAACTAGGGCCCCTTCTCTTTTGTTCCAGTGAAATTAATCGTCGAGTTCAAGCCTGAGGGAATGCCTTTAGTGGACATTGAATTCAACGTTCTCTTTTCCACGTATTACAATTCAGGCGACAGCTGTGACAAACCTAGTCTTGTGTTTATAATTATGAAAGCTTTGATTCTTCTTTCTTCCTCTTTCCACCATACCAGTCCCCAGTGGCATCCTGATGATGGTCCATCAGTTGGTTCATGGGGTATAACAATCGCACCTCTTCTGACAGGTTAATGTATGGTCGCAAAAAGGCTCACCCCACATCACATGAAAGAAATATCAGATTAATGCATCCATACAGGACCACAGAGCTTATCACCTATACTCATTGAGACATTAGTCATGTAAACAGCAAAACAGACTCAGAATGGACTAAATCCCAGATTTGACACAGAGAGAGATATCTGTCCACTGGTCCCTAAGCAGACCAAGAGAGCTGAGGTCAGTGAACTATTAATAATTACACTGAAAGGATATATTACTACTATTCCTAATACTAATCTTACTACTACTACTACTACCACCACCACCACCACCACCACCACCACCACCACCACCACCACTACTACTTTTATACTACTACTAGTAGTATAAGTACTAGTACTAATTCTTTTTCTTCCTCCTCTTCTTCTTCCTCCTCCTCAAACACCACCTCCTCCTCCTCTTCCTCCTCCTCCCACTCTTCTTCTTCTTCCTCCTCCTCTTTCTTCTTCTTCTTCCTTCTTCCTCCAATATTTTCTTCTTCCTCCTCCTTCTTCCTTCTCTTTCTTTTTCTCCTTCACAATTTCCCAACAAGTTCTATGTTATCATATCAATTTTTCAAGCATTTAATTATTAAACCAAATCATGGCTATGGAAACTTTGTAAAATGTAAATGTACAGCTCAATAATGTGTCACAAAATGAGCACTGTGTAAGAGCTAGTCTTGCACATGATGAAATCACCCACAGACAGATCCACTTCTTTCTGAGGATAAGCACCATGACTAGTAGCACTGTAGTCCAGGGTTACCCGGGTTGACTCCTAAGTGTCTCCTTTATTTTGCTCATTTTTTTTTTTTTGAGATTCATCTATGTTTTGAGTGAAGAAGGTATTCATTTGCTTTTTCTTTTCCTGATGGTGGTCCACCCTAGCTGTATGTCACAAGGTGTCCGCTCTGATGTGGGTGGACATCTGGATGTTGTAGGCTGTGGCAATCACAGATGATGTAGCCTTGAGCAATTGCAGCTCTGCTTTTTGGTTCATGTGACCCTGACGTCTGTTGAGTGCTTTGCTAGTAGTAGGTATCTATTTATTTTCATTGATAGGTACAGGGATTCCTTTGACCTGTAGACTTTGTGGCTATACTTCCAGCCATTTTAGAGTTGTCAACAAAGAGGTAAGTGAATAATGGAAATCACTGTCTCTGCCAGAGTGAGAAATGGGAATGCTTTCTTTGTGATGGTATCACATGCATCTAATATGTACAACAAAATTGTATCTCAATTTGAGTTGCAGTAAGAAAGAATTCCTCATGCTATTTTACGTGTGTAAATATACAGTGCACACACACACATATATGTCATCTATATTTTTGTGAGATATTATGTGTCTATATGGCAGAATGCAGAAAATGCAGATTTTCTCATCCCTTTGTGCTCTGCCACATGACATCATTGTAATCATTAACATATTACTTACTGTGCATCAAAAGATAATAAAATGCGGACTTACTTATGAGTCCACCAGGAGAATTAGATAAAATAAATAAAGTGCTTTGAAAAAGAAGGCTTAGCACACAAGGAAGTGTTTAATATATGCTGATGTCTGTTGCGCTACATGCATGTTACAATGATTGTTGTGGATCATGTATATTTAATCCTGAGCTGCTCTTATGGTGGTAATTTTCAGATGAGGAACACGTGTGCTTAGTTTATTACCTCTGTTCCTTGCCTGTGGTACTTAGAATTGTAAAGATGTTTTTGGTATTCAGATCACAGTCTTTCTCATGCAAAGGCCATTCTTGATGTCTATGCCATACGGTTTTCTTTAAAGAGAATATCTTTAGCAGCAAATACAGGTACGAGTTGCCACTTCTATAAGTTTCTCAGAGAAAAGTAATAAATGTGATTTAACATAGCTTTTAGAAGTTTAATGAAACAGTCAAAATGAGCTCATCTGAGGTCTGTATCCTGCGCTACATAATTAATGGTCTGTTTATTTTACCCAAGTCAAGAGCATGTCTTGAAATCTGTTTCTCCAAGAAAACTCATGGAAAACTTGAGCCTGTGTCAGGGTACGGAGCCTTGTCCATAATCTGGGACTCAACAGTGAGATGCTACTTTAGGATCATGAAGAACAACTGTGGGGCTGGGGGATCCCTCTTCCCCCTTACTTGAACCAACAGGTATTTGCAAGTCTCTGTGCTAGGGTCATGTTAGGCTAATTTTCAGCATTTGTTTTTGTTCTTAATCAAGCATGCAGGTGGAATGATACTTACAACTTTTAGTGAATTGAATTTCTCATCTTTTTCAGATCTCAGTTTGGCCTTTCTGTTGCAGGAGGCCTTCTTGACTATACTCATTGAGCTGTGGTCGGCTGTAGTCATAGGATCTCAGAGTTCACCTGCAGCACAGGAGATTATCTGCCCGCCAGTGGCTGTCCTCATTTTGTGTGTGTGCGTGTGTGTGTGTGTGTGTGTGTGTGTGTGTGTGTGGAGTGCACTATCTCCCTCTTTGTTGCCATCGTTGCATTTTGGTATGTAACCAAGCTGTCCTGGAATATTCACTGCTCTCTAAACTCTTTTCTGTTGTACATTTGAGTAATGAGTAATGGATGTATTTTTTTTTTCTGTAAATAAGGTTCTGTGCCTGCTAATAGTGTTAACTGGTGAATGAGTCCAAGGATGAGGAATTCCTCGCACGGCTAGTGCTAGAATCAAGAAAGAAAGTATCACCAGTCATTCGGCTGAACGACCATTTGCACCAAGTATTGCAGAGCGCCAGTGTATTAAGAAATACGGAATTAGTGAATGGGCATCCTACTCAAATAACTCCACAGTGTGTTTTGGAGGTAAATCTACAGCTTCATGATAGGATACCAGGAAGAGAATAACATGTTTTTCCTAAGAGACTGAAAAGGCTTTGTAACAGAGCTGCCTCTGAGCTGGATCTGATTTGGGGAGTCGTATTTCATCAACCTCATGAACATTGACATAGAGATAGTAAGAGAGAGAGAGAATTAAAACAGTGATGTGCATGTGTGTGATTGCTAGGTTGGCAACAGGTTTAGTATGACTAGTAAGCAGGGTTGGAGAGAATACCAGGAGCTTAGCACTCTCTCAAGGGGTTGGTGAGAGTATGTAAAGGCTCATAGCCAGTGAATCCACAGTCTTACTGCTGTGTGCCTCCTCTATCAGATTCCTTGTCCAAAGAGGAAATGCCCATAGATGAATTAATATAGACACTGTACTATCAATACAGTACGTATCTAGATGAATTTATGATATCAATATGTTGAATTCTAGATATGGATATAAATTTAAATATAAATACAATATATATTGTATCTGTAATGTATGTCTATGATTTATCTCCTGATTGGTTTCTAAGAAAATGACGAGAGAAACAAAAAATTTCATCACTGGGGAAAGACCAGACATAGCAGGACACAGAGTACTATGTAGCTATTTGAAAGCACGAGTGAAATATATTGTTAGCTTTGAAAAATGATCATGCCACATTTAAGGTGAAAATCGATGGCATGATACTGTAATATCCTTACTATCACTTTTGGAAAAGAATACACATATAGACATAGTAATATCTGCCAAGCAGAGTCAAAGTCTTAATACATGTGCACTGGACCTTTCAACAACAGCTGTATCTGCAGAGGTACAATAGTAGCCCAGCTAATACTAATTGCTGCATTCCAACCAGATATCGTGTTTATATACAAATATTGTTGATTCATGAGAACATAAATAGTTTTTATTTATTTGTTTGTTTATTTGTATATTTATTTTGCGCTTATGACTCAAAGTTGAAAATAAAGCTCATTTACTTCTTTGTCGGAGGATCTGGCAGCAGAATTTGTGTGGATGGTGAAACTGAAGAAGATGCTTGTTTAGGTTACCTTTCCAGAAATCCATATCACTAGAATGCCTCACTAGAGACATTCATATTAAATATTGGGTTTTGAATGACAGAAAACTAGAAAATATAATATAGTTTTCAAAAGGGTATATTTTTCACTCATACCCAGAAACACACACACACACACACACACACACACACACACACACACACACACACAAACAAAAAATTTTTAATCCACTTTTACGGGAAAATGCACTCTATGAATCCAAGTGAGACAATTATCCCATTTGTGTTAATGTTTCTTTATTGCACTGCTAAAGAAAACCCTTTTGAAAGAAAATGTACATAAGTATTTTAGAGGAAGTCATGAATAGGGTTATGGCTGTACTGCAGCAGTGCAGTAAAGAGAAATCCCAGGGTGAAGGGTTTTAGCAGGACTAAGGGGCTCGTGGTTCAAGTCTGAAAACCCATTCAGGGAGCAAGAAGCAGAGAGATTTCCCAGGTCAGTGGAGTTATTGTAAGAAATGCGAAGCTGAGGAAGCTGTGGTTAGGAATCTATGTGAGAAAGTGCATGTTGTGTCTGCTCCGACTGCAATGTGTGACTAGTAATCACACATTGTAGTGAAATCGGTCTGAAGAAGAAATTCAAGGACCAAGTATGTGGCCAGTTAAGATGAGCCATAACTTTGAGCAAGTGGAAGATTAATTGTATTGCAATGTGATATGTAAAACCATTTCCTGGGAAAGGAGCAGGGCTGATATTTCTTCACTGTGTCCAATCACTTGTCTTGGAACTCCTACGGGAAAGAAATTATGCAGTGAAAGCAGCAAGTAGAATGTTGGAGAAATAGACAAAGAAAGCCTGAAAATGGAGTTGCATTTACAGAAAGAAATAAATTTCATACAACAGTCTAAAGTAATGGATGCACCAACAATATTATTATAAAGACGAACTAAAATGGAAATAATGGAAGCACTGAGGGAATTTGGGAGATGTGATTTCAAAGACATGTATTTGGTCATGAATTATGATCAGGTTTTGGAACAGTACAAACATAGAGCGATATCTAAACATGATGGATCCAGAAGGATGGCTTAAAAGGAAATTTTACAAGTTATAAATGTGAGCACAATGCACCTGAAACGGTAATTGTGGATCTCAACAGTAAAGGGTGATACTGAAGACGATGTGAAGGTCCATTTTATGTGCCCGAAGTCTTCAACACTAATGGAATGTCAATGCAGAGAGAGAGGTTTCAAGCCAGTTATCTAGAGTTTGAATTTCCTATGAGAATGAGAAACAAAGGTAATTGAAAACGGTCAGTGTGTTAGGTGAGTGGGTGTGATAGGAAACTTTCCTTTGTATTCCGTACTAGTCAGTGTCATTTGACTTGTTGCAAAACACCACAGACGAGTGTATCATCTATCCCATCAATCGTCCCTGTGACTGACTGACTTGTCTCTGTTCTCTGTGAAGCTGTGTCGCCTGTGCTGCGCACTTCTGAAGAGTCCAGAGGAAGAAATTCATTTAGATGCAGAAGAGAAAACAGAAGATGAGACTGATGATGCTGTTGAAGTAGGTATATCGGGTTGTCTTTTGGTTTTCATGTAGAAACTGTTTTGGTTTAGCAACTTTCTCTGCGGCTTTTTTCAACTTCAGAGAAAGCTATTAGAAGTGTAACACACACACTGTTTGAAAAAATATCCTCTTCACCAACCAGGAAGAGTTATTCGATATCAAATCCATCTGTTCACCAGTCTGTCCTCCAGTCTGGCTGTCCATTTTTTGGTCATCCAACTACGGCTATGTTTGCAGGTACTAAGGCGGTATTGAAGTCCATGGCTCCTGTTCCTAGTCTCCTGTCAAGTGTTCGACACACTAAACTTGTCTCTAGTGACAAAGTGTCAAGCTCCCTTTCTTGTCCATCCTAATTTATTACTTCTCTCACAATACACCCTCCATTTCTGTCAAGCGGATGTTTTCACTTTCCCCCACACGTATAAACCTCACTAGAATGGATCAAGTACCACCAGAGACAAAAGAATGTACTTTCTTTGCCACTTAGTTCAAATGTCACTCTATAAAAACGTAAGCAGCAGCCTCTCCCATGGCTCTGTTTGTTAGTATTGTTTTGAAAGCACTGGCTACTTCTCGTAACTCGGGATGACGTCTTGTACTGTACACTAATTGTATTGAATTGGGTATGCTTTTCCTTTTTAATTGAAGGCAGAATGTATGCTTTCTACTTCTATGGTTTTATTACTCCCATGCTTGTTTATAAGAGTGGCCTCTAGCACTCCTTTCAGAAGCTTAGATTTACCTGGACATGGTAAGAAGATGAACAGTCAGCCTCTTTGAAATGGTTCTTTAGTAGTTTCTTGAGTATGTTGTGTTTTCCTGGTGAGTTCTTGAACAGAGCCGCCTCTCGGGCAAGGACAAGTGTCAAGTGAAGGCCACTGTCCTCATGTGGGTTCCCGAGCTGCTACCGATATTATTCACCCTGACACAAGGAGTTTGCCAGCCGTGTTCATGGAATGACTTGGAAATACGTGCGTTTCAGCTTGAAGGAAATGTTTCAGTAATATTGAGTTGGTGCATCCATTGTAAGTTTGTTCTTTTCTATACTAATTTCGGAAGGTGGTGTATGTAAGTCTCTGTGTTTGAGGGCACACACAGCCTTGTTTGTGTGTGTTGTATGTGCGAGAGAGAGAGAGAGAGAGAGAGAGAGAGAGAGAGAGAGAGAGAGATGAAAACTTCTGGATATTAGGCCAGTGACTTGAAGGACATCTCACTCATTTAGAGAAGAGAACCCTGAGAATCACAGTGGTCAGATGATGACATAAAAATTTCGGGCTTCAAGTCCTGAATTTACTTCTGAGCATATTTCTCCCCAGCAGCCATGATCCTACTTCTCATGTATCATCAAACTCTAGTAGGAGATATTCGACTTCTTTGAAATGTTTCTTTAGTTGTTTCTTGAGTATATTGTGTATTCCTGGTGGGTTCTTGAGCAGAGCTGCCTATCACACATGCAAAGTGTCAAGCGGAGGCCACTTTTCTCGTGTGTCTTCCCGAGGTGCTACCATCATTACTCATCATAGCACAAGAGATTCCCTGCTGTTTCCCCTACACAGGCAAGATCTATGTCCCTTTTCTCTCTGTTGATCATTCTGAAGAGTGTGTGAACATGTATTAAACTATTTCAAGGAGAAATCTGTTCCATATGGAAGTAAAACTGAATTTTGCATAAAGGAACAAGGCGTGCAGGAATTCAGAGGCAGGATTACTTGGCCATTTGAGGCTCAGTTCACCTATTTCCTTTATGCCCCCTGCTTGTCTGCCACAGACATTTGCATCTGTGTGTCCTGTTTTGGTGAGTGGCTCAGAATAAGGCTGAGGGAATGGGAGGATGAGGTAGAATTGGGCAAATACAAGTGGGTTATCTGTGGTGACAGCTGGGTGACTTTGCTGACGGAAGAGGTCCTGAACAAACGTTGGGGAGCCTTGGATGTTCTGAAACATGTTTAGAATTCAGACAACGTTGACTGCTTTGGAATCAGGTTATTTGAAGAACTTGGTGCCAGCCAGGACCAAGTAAGCACCAGTGTTGAAAATGTTTCTCATAGTCAACCTTTTCTGATTTTAAAGAGGGAAGAAATTAGAATCCTCCTTAGCCAGTCTATGCTGCTTCTTATCATTGGGCGAATCCCTCGGGTAGGACTGGGTAAAAATACAAAGGAGAATTTTTCAGTGAAAATCAGTGGATGTGCTTAGTGTTCTGCATGATTTCTTATCAATATTTGGTATTTATTTTGACCGTTTCATTCATGAGAACAATACAATATTTACTGAAACTGCCACAGAAGTGAGATGTCGTTACGTTGGGGCAGGAATCCAAAATGTCCATCACAGGAAACACATGCTGGATGTGGGAGAATGACCTTGGGTGAAACGTGACCGTGCAATAGACCGACTTCCTGTGTGAGTGGGTGTTTTCTTTCTGGGGGCTTGTGGTCCTGGGAGAACTTATTTGCTTGCAGTTTTTCTGAGGAATGGGATCAACTCCCTGTGTTCACTCCAATACTCCAGCAGACCTCAGCTGAAGCAGAGTCTGTCTTTTGGTCAGGGCCAGGGTAGCTACGTGTTGGATATGAGACTCTTACAGATAGTTTTCAGGGCCCAGACTGGACAGACTCATGGTATGGATATTCTATAGTGCTCAACCATTCAATGTCGACTCTCCAATACTGTGTGTCTTCTTGGAACACACCTTACTCTGTGTTTCCTGGTTGCAGGTGGAGCGTGTTTGTGTCTGATCTCTGACTCCCTTCTTGGAATCCCTCCTCAGAGAAGTTGGTCTGTGTCGTACATTGTGAAGGTGCGTACTGTGCTACATGAATTTGGCTATTCTATTTCTTGAAAATGCTGGAGTTGGAACTGGTGCCCAATTGTGAGAAAATAGTTATGTTGGGACAGCATGAAAAGGCAGTCCTTGGGTGGGCCATGCAGAAGGTTGATGATGAAAACATAGGCAACACTTTTGCTTTTTATGTTGCCTGGACAGCAAGGACTGACGCTGTAGCTCATGTTGGCCTCTCTCCTGAGCTCTCTGACTGTCATCAATAGCGCCTAAGCATCTTCACTAAAGACCTTTAAGCAATGAGTGTAAGCGAGCATCACTGAGAGAAAGAGCTCCTTAGTGCTTGTAGATGTGAATCACAGCTTTTCCCTGAGATTCCTCTGGCCACGTGCAGATGTAGATGTGAATGAAAGCTCTCTTTCCGTGGGATGCAAGAAAACCAATCATAGTGTTGCAGAGAGAGCAAGGGAAATCTTTTGTCTTTATCCAGATGTAACCATTGGGGTATATTCAAAGGAAAGATTTCTTTTTCATTCTTTCCAATTTCCCTGATTGTCTCATATTTCTTCCTTTTATTCTCCCGACTACATTTTAACAAAGCTTTCTCAGTTTTTTGTAGTTTTGTTTGGTAGGAGATAGAGTTCTCCCCTTCTCCTGTGGGTTAATGAACCGTCTCTAAGTTTCTGTGCATGTCACATGAAGGAGATAAGAGATGAAGCCATCCACACACTCCACGGATGAGTTCATCCAATGCCACCATTCAAGAGAGGCCACATTACAAATGGACAATCTCAAGGAAAAGACTAATTCGAGAAAGCAGTTGCTAAGATCCTCTTGTAACCAACGGAACCCTGAGCAGTTAGGGGGTCTCTGAAGTCAGGTAGGCTGTGCTAAAGAGAAGATAAGCAACAGAAATAATTAACAAAATAGTCTCCTTTTCCAGGTTCGTAATATCACAAAAAATCCCACTGCTCCATTCCATGAAGGTTTCAAACACCAGGGTATAACACACATGTGGAAAACATAGAAAATGTCAGTGATTTATCTCAAAAAGGCCACATATGGAAATGCGAGTCGGGTCAAAAACATCAATAAAAAGGAAATTGCCAGCCACTAGAAGCTCCCCTTGGCTTCCTTAATTTCCAAGGCAGCCATTGTAACTTCTCACTATTGAGCCATCTCCAATTTTGGACAATTACTAATAAAATAACCCTTTATACATTCCTGGAAGTCTAGCTTATTTAGCCCATGATCTATTTCTGACGTTCAGCCATATTGCTGTCTTCACTGGGGTTCATTCATTTTCTTTTATTCTCATATCACATGTGTAACACATGACCGTTTATCCTCACTGTAGATGGACATTGTGCTGTCGCATTGCATCCGGTGTCGCATGGAACGCACGGGCATACATTTCTACAGGGAATATTGTTAGAAATGTACATCGTTTTTGCTGTCAGTTTTGTTGTAATGTACTCTCTCAGGACTGAATGTAATGTGAAAGAGATTTAAGTAGAAAAGTGGTTTCATTTGAACTTGCAAAGTTTCCTCCTAAGGTGTAAACCTGGTCAGAATTTTAAAGTAAATGTATAGAGGTGATATTGGTTCCTAAAACTACATAGGTTTCAAGTGTCCAGTTCACTAAAATGTCCTATGTATAGATATTGGATTTTTTTGCACATTTCTTGCTTTGGTAATAGCCTTATATATTTTCTGCAATGGAAACATGTTATTATTCACAGCTTCATAGCGGATGTTTGTTTCTTGACCTCCTCAGACAGGCTCATCAGAATCAGGAAGGTCTTCTCCCCTTCCCCTGGCATCTGGCCATTCTCCTTGGCTCTTTCATCAAGTGAGATCCGCTGGGCCCCAGGTAGGATAGTCTCAGTACATTTCCATGGTTAGTGCTTGTGAAAACCAGTCTTCAAGGGGATTGCTGGATTTTCTGTGAAATTAGTGGTTGAGTGTGCTGACCGCCTGTTTCAAGATTGTGACTTGTTGATGATCATAGTGATGGTTTCATTAAGTGGAACACCTGTGGTCGCAACATTGCAAGGCCTCTCCTGGGCCAGACATTGATACTGGACGAAAGGAGAAAGTGGGAGAATGTTAAGACATCTGTGTTTCTAGGCTGAGGAAGGGCAGAACTTGGGATCGGAGGCCGAAGAGGCAGTTGTTCTTTTCATAGGTGCATGATCATGGGCACAAATCCTTTGTAAGTATCAGTGATCAATTACTGACACTTTCTTCTCGGCCTCTTTTATCATAGATTTTATGGTTTTCATTTTAAGGGGGGGGTAAGTTAAATAGTAGATTGATGTTTGCTACACTAAGATCTAGAAGCGCTATGAAGGGAATTGAGGAATAACAGGCTGGCAGGTCCTCAACACAGATACTCAATGATACTTCCCTGGGGAATTGTCTTTGAGCGGAGCTCAGAGGGAAGTGTGGAAGTTTGTGACACACATGAACAGTTTTGATTATAGGCAGTTACTCTCTTAATCTCAGCATAGCATGCAGGCTTTTTATTATGTCTAGAAGCTTGATATTGTTTAGAAAAACTAATTTATGACCACAAGAATCAATGAAAGAACTAAGCACAGTGCAGATGCCTCTAATGCTAGCATTTAAGATTGAAATCGTTTCCCACTTTATCATTCTATTAAATATCATCAGCATAGTTATGTCAGAATGCTTGCATAGATATCTGAGCATGAACAACTTCTGCATTACATGGGATAAATTGATAGCTAACATGTGTCTTAAATTGCTTCAAATTATTCAGCCTGACATCACTGTTTTTAAAAGAGCCAGTTGTCAGGTACTCCTATTATAATTTTTTTTTCCATTTTGGATGAGGAAGAAAACACTTTATTTTATTGAGGTTACCAAATGCTCGTCATTCACCTGCATGATTCGTGTCACTTTTAGTGGTTGCTTGCCCCAAATTCTACACATGCTGTTTTTTTTTTCTCAAGTTTAGTGTGTACATGGTTTATGAAAGATGGCTTATATGCATGGTACAGTGCTGTAGAACAGAGAGTTTGGAGTCAGATTGCCTGGGCCTAATGATCCTTCTGAAATTTAATAGAATTTAGATTTTAAGCAAATCACTTTACTTCCTGTCAAGTGGAGATGGTAATATAACTTTACTGGGATCTGTGTGAGAACTGCTACTTTGATACTTTGTAAGAGCCCTAGAACCAGTAAGAGTCTGAAACCTGTGAGTTACTATTCTGACATATTGAATGGGTTGGTTATTATAGATAATGTACATTCAATCTCTTACCTTTTGTAAAATTAATCCTTGTAATCATCACTCTCATGGAGGTTAACATCTCTGTGTCCTGCACACGTCTACTAATCTTAGTGAGATCGCTGGGATTCACACTCAGGTATTCCTCTATCTAAGGTTATTGTCCTCATGTCTCACCAATACTCTTACCCTTAAATGAGATTACTTGAGCAGAAAGATAGGTACAGATCGATGCCTTCCTCCCTTGAGCTACTGAGAAAGAAACTGTCTTCAATTGTCAAAACAGTAAAGGAATTGCGATAAATATATCTAATAGAACCTTTGTAAATTGTGTTTGATTCAAAGTGGTTAATATTTTAAATACATGCATAGTTAAAGACACAGACTCATCCATGTTGGATGAGGGTATTTGTCTCCTCCACTTAGAGATTCAAGAAAGCATTGGCATCTGAGACCCATGGACAGGAGCCTCTCACTCCTATGCCCCTATGTACCTGCAGGCTCCCTTGCCTCAGTTAACCTGTGGACCATTTACCATTCATGATCTAGTTCAAGAAAGGAGGCAGAGGGATAATGAAGCACCTTCCCTTTTTTTCCACCTGAAGTTCTTGATTCTGTTCTTGTTGCCTTAGCAGGTGACCTTCTGGGGAATGATCAGTGGACTTGAGGTCCTGTGATCACAGAGTTTGCTGATGGAGTAGAAAACCATTTCTCTCCCAATGTCGTTGCAAAGGTGATGTGTTGGGAGCACTGTCTCTACATTGCCATCATTCTCTTTTCTTTTGGATCCGATGATCACCCTTGGGATTTTCCTAATGAGCAAATTCATTCTTAATATACATGGGAGTAGTAAGTAGTGATTCTTATGAACAGAATTAAGAGTTTTAAAAAAATCTTCACCTTGTATTCAAGGCTCAGGTCAAGAAAATCATAGCAACACAGATCACTAGGAGAAGAAGCAACCTACAAAATTATCATTCATCCAGTGGGCCAGAAAAAATCCTAAGGTATTATCAGCACACAGTGGGCTAGAAGCAACCTATGATATTACCATTCACCCATTCAACCAAATAAAAATATGGCCTAATCTCTGCAAGTCGACAGTGATATAACATTTGAAGAAATAGAAAATGGGTGGTGTACGTGCACACACACACACACACACACACACACACACACACACACACACACACATGCAGAAGGGAGATTGAGGAGAGGAAGAAGGAAGAGATAGAAAAGAGATAGAGAGAGAGAGAGAGAGAGAGAGAGAGAGAGAGAGAGAGAGAGAGAATTACAAAGAGAAAGAGTGTGCTATTTCTGGTTAAGAAGTAAATTAGAGCATTTTGGGCTACCAGGAAAGAATAATTATTTTTCCTAAGAGATTGGAAAGACTTCATTGCAGATGTGACATCCGGTCCAGACCGCTTTGAGAATGAGTCAAATTCCTCATATAGAAGAAACAGGCTCAGAAATGAAAAATATGTCCTGATACCAAGAAGGAGAAAGCACAGTAGGACAATGGCTTTAGGTTTGAGAAAACTACTTACTATGAATACTATTCGCTTTGATGAGGACGTGTTGAATGTTTCCCCTCCATAATTGTTGCTAAGTATTTGGGCTTATAAGCTTTGTGGGAGGAGAGGTTTTCAAAACCCTCCTACACCATGAATTTCTTCCCACTCATGGTTGTCAGTCAGGGTCAGTGTGACCATTTCTGCAAATGATTTTATATTTGCTTATTCACTACGAGATATGCATTTTCCAAATTGACCGATAGCTTCAACAATGACCTGAGAGAAGCCATTGAAAGCACTGTGGACTTAAGCTAACAGTACAGGAAATAAGCAATGAGGAAGGAGAGAATGTAGGCAGAACTGGAATGGAAGTGGTCCAAGCGAGGACAGAAAATCAAGGGGCCACAATAAGAGAGAATGTACAAGCCAGTAGATTTAGGACGAGAAATGCAGCGATGAAGACGTATAAAAGCTTTGACTATGAATCTTCATGATAGGGAGAAAGCATATGCTTGCAATGTCTACAATGAATAGATGTACCAAGTACAGATGCCAGTGAAATAAGTCTGTGGAAGAACGATATAAAGCAAATAGTGGGCTCATTGATCATATGATTGATTGTCAATTCATAAACCCATTGGCACTAGGAACAGTTTTTTTTTTTAGATGGTTCTGGGCTGATAGGTCTTCACTGTGTCCAACTACATATCGTATTTCAATAGTCTTGAAGCAATCACAGACAAATCATGCAAATCTTAATTATTTTGACAAAAATATAATTTTGTAGAATGTAACCACTTTATACTATCTTTGGGAAAGGAGTTTATAAGGGTATCGATTGCTACTGGACATCATGTAAAAGGAATCAAGTGATTTGAAGAGGATGGATTCAAAAATCGAGCTTAGAAGAACTCAGAAATGGTCTAAGAGTTTAAAATTATGAATTCCAGATAAATTGAAAATAAAATAATGAAGCTTATAACAATTAGGTGGTAGAGGCAACACATGAGTCAATGCATGTAGTTACATAAGTCTTCAAATATTTACAATTATAAATCCTGTGTTGGAAATTTTTCTAAATAATTTAGAATTTTCAATAATTGTCAGGAAAATTAAAAAGAGAAAGAAGTTCAGATGTTTAGCATCTTTCAGAGGCTGGATGTGTTAGGAAATCTATTCTCTGTGATAGACTTTTATGGTGCAAAATGTTGAAAACATGCAACAAGAATGGTATCATTGTATTATTTTCCCATCGTTCAACTACTTGTATATGGCCTTAATTTAGCTGTGCCAGTTGTTCTTCATACAACAGAGAGGACAAATTTATGTAGGTACAAAAGTGGAAAAAAACTAAACTCAGAAGCTGTGGATGGTTTTATGAAGATAGTATGTGGTTCACCTTTGGTTTTCATGAAGGTGCTCTTTGTATCTGGCGTGCTTGAGGCTACTTAAACCTCATCTAATTCCGTTTTGGAAAAGCCTTCAGGTTTATGGCACTCTGCAGCCCTAAAATCTTACCTTCTCACCAACCGAGACTACCTGTTGCCTCTGTAATTTATGTATTTGTCTGCCTGCACATCAGTCCGTTAATCCGTCTATCTGTTGATTGTTTATCTGTGGAATTCCACACTGTCCTATGTCCAGTCACATAGTAAGTGTGATTTAATGAGTCTTGACTGTGGTTAAGCATCTAGCTCCAATTTCTTTTTCAACCTTGTTTCCTACGGGTCTCCCTAATACACACTCCATTCCATCCAGGGATGTTTTCTCACTTTGTTTCTCACATACCATGTTCCAGCACTCATCTTCCCACCTCTCAAAGGCCCTCCTCCAGAAAACAGTCTAGTATTTAACACTTTAGTTCTAATCACCGTTTTATGAGAATTTCTCCCAACTGCCCCCCAATGGCTCTGTGTTTTCCTGATACTTTAAACAGCTACGGAGAATGTTCACCAGTTCAAGATACGTGTTTTGAACTGCATTCCGACTATTTTGTTTGTTTGTTTCTATTTGTTAGTTTAATTCAGTGTAGTTTAGTTTAGTTTAGTTTAGTTTTAGTTGTTTAGTTTAGTTTAGCTTAGTTTTGTTTGTTCCTCCAATTGAAGAAAGGGTCAGTGCCATCTACTCCGGTGGGTTTTTCAGCTCAGTGCCCCTGAAACTGGTTTGAACTCTTTTTCTTCGGATTAACTTTTTTTCTGATTTTGGTAGTAAGAGCATACATTCTTATGAAACTAATTTAATGTAGATGCTTCTATCCATCTAGACACGTATTAGTAAAATTAGAATGACAACCACAGTGTAACATTGGTATTGAACCAACAAAAATATTTTTGAGGTCTTGTGTCTGTAAGTGTGTGTGTGTGTGTGTGTGTGTGTGTGTGTGTGTGTGTGTGTGTGTGCATATCAGTAGGATAGAGAGACACAAAGACAGAGATGCTAACAGTTGTTCTCAACCACTGATTAAATTTATGTAATGTCTATTGGAATATTTAGGGTTTTTATTTTGTAATGAGTAAGTTGGGAAGGGTTGTATGTCAGAAATTTTGTCAGTCTGTACAATTTTCAAATATATTTGCATAAATTAGTTTAGTACAAGTTATTGTTTTTTCTTTGTTTGTTTTCAAACTATACCCCCTTGTAGCTATATCTACTTTTAATCTCCAAGCAAAGTTAACGTTTCTTGATGAACCTCATCAAAGATTTCTCCATTACAAATAGAACTAACTTTAGTTTACTTAGTTGTTGTTGTTGTTGTTTTGTTGTTGTTATTATTAATAATAATAACTATCATTACTACATTTTCTCTCTTATTAACTTCTCATATGTACACCATTCTAGTTAAAAAAATCACAATAAAAACCTATTATTCAGATTTAATGCCTTGTTTTCTATTTTAAATTAATGACTTACCTTCGTTAATCTTCAGCCTTTCTGCACTTTAAAAATAAATAACTCAGGCTACATATTTCTCTGACTGTTTTGCTCCCCCTCACAGTTTTTCTTTACACAATTGCTATCATTTATTACTAGCTATTGCCTAATTGAAATGATGACTTTCTAGACATGTGATTTTGGAAGTACATTGTAAACTTTCTGTGACTACCATAGATGGCCTGGTTCATTATTCTTTTCATATATTTCCATTCTCTCTATGGAATAGAATTTAAGTTGTGGGATCATGGGTTAAAGGGTGAGAGTGCTGATGCAGTTTAACCAGGTATTGTCAAATTCCTCTCCATAGGTACTGAGCGATGCTTTCCTAAAGGAAAAACGTGTGCACACCAGACTACCATAGCAGATGTGAAATTTTGTAATTTTACCAATGATAGGTGTGACGTGGTACCTAGGTGTGCTGTTTTGGGGGTTTGTTTTGTTTTGCTTTGCTTCGCTTTCTTTTTCGTTACAGTGGTATCACAATGTAACTTTAAGATAATTGTTTGACTGAGGTTAAAAGCCATCTGTCTTTTTTTAAACATTTTATTCATTTTGAGTAAGCATGACTGCTTATTCAATGTATGAAATGCAGCCTGTGTAATGGCTTGCTGGTAGGCCCATGAGGTTTTTAGTTTGTCAATTATTTTTACATATCTCTAGGTCTCGGGGTTTTTCTGACTCTTAGAAGGGGTTGTGATGACTTTTTACAGTGATCTCCTGCATTGGCCAGAAACAGGCAGTCAGTTGAAATAAGAGTTTATTTTCTCTGCTTTGTAATAGTTTAGTGATACATATTTCTTTGTCTCAGGTGATCCAAGGAAGCACAAGAATGTCCCAGGTTGGCCTGTGAGTTCACCTGCTGTTTGCAGAAGAAGGACCCGAAGCTGATGATGAATGGGCTGCACGCGTGAGGAGACTTTGAGTGACCAGCAGCAAAGTCCTTGAGAACACAGTGACCACCACCCCATACTCCTCCTCCTGGGGTCTTCTGTTAGGCTCTGCCCCCTGGACAGTTATTGGACTACTGAGCACCTTTCTTGAGTGCGGAATATTTCCTTTGAGGCGATCTTGTACTGCTTTTGTCCTTTGCTATAACAAAACTGCGATTAATGGCAAACAGTTTAATCTGAGATGCCATAGACCATAACTGTTGCTTTTAATTCTTCCTCTCTGTAAATACTTGATGCCTTGAAATGGCAAATGAAATGACACTTCAGGTGTACGTCAACTCACAGCGTTGTCCAATGTGTTTTTGTTAGTTCTTCAGGAAGGTTGTCTTTCTTTGCCCTTGTTCTCTGCCTTTTCCAGAGATTTCCATTTGAAAGGAATTTGTCTTTTGACTGTGCTTCATCCAGTAAGTTCATTTGTTTTTCTTTACATCCTATTTTCTCCTCCTGGATTTCAAATTTGGAACATTAAAGTCTTTCAATATAGGAAGGGGAAGGTGTCGCTATGAAATTTTTGTTTTAATATTTGAATGTATCTACTGAACCAATATAGATACATTATTCTTCTCCACTGTTTGCATAAATGTTCACTCTGGGTGTTAAAAAAAGTCATGGGATTCAATAGTGGGTAACATGACATATCACCATTATGGTGTAATATCAGGTTTTTCTTTTCTTTTTTTCCTGACCTCAAATGCTCATGTTTTCCTTATTAACCCCTCTGGATTTTCTCCTGAGATCCTGGCAAACACTCCCCTTTCACTGTCTGTCATTTGACTTTTCCCAGAATCTTATCTTGTTGGGCTAAAAGAATATGTAGTTTTCACAGACTGACGTCTTTCAGTTAGTCATGCACGTCCAAGGTTCCTTCCATTTTTCATAGATATTCTTCAATTTCTAAGGCAGTGGAAGGTATTCCATTGAATAAATTCACTGATATTTGTTTGTTCCTTCTTATTTCAAAGGACATTTTAGGTGTTTCCAGTTGTGTGCCATTGTGAATAAATCTACCATCAGCTTTCTTAACTATGGACATGATTTCTCAACTCACCTGGGTAACCACCTAGACACGAAATTGCAAGGCACTGCTGCTGTAAAACTGTATTTTGCTTTATATGAGTGAGGCAGAATGCACTAGTGAAACACCTGTGCCTGACACTATGTTATTCTGTTATTTTGGAAGTTATTCCTTATCGATTCCATTCATTTGATATACATATGAACAAGGAGTATTTATTCCATATGGGACAAAGATGATAGTTTCTGCCTTTCAAGGGATTGATTCATCTCATCTAAAGTCTAAAATTTGAGGGTATACTGGTATGTTGCGCCGGACAACCTTTTCATAGCTTTTCAGTGTCCACGAGTCCTGAGTGATGGCTGCTCTCTGGTCTAAGATGTTAGTAATGGGTACATCACTCTGGTTTATTATTTTTTCCTCACTTGGTATCCTGACTGGATTTTTATCTAATTCCTTGTCTCTCAAAGCTTTTGGTTTATGTTGATTGTCCGTGTTGATGTTCTCTAGTCAGTACCATTCATTTCTGCAATCATTTTTAATACTTAGATTTTACCTACTTGTTTGACATCATACTAGACTATTTCTCTAGTTTACTACGGTGGCAGCTTACGCAGACCATCATGGCTACCGTGACTGCCGTCTTGGAGTAACATGATAACACAGGCATGGCTTTTTCATCACACTAACAGATGTTGAAGGCTGACAGGGGGAGCTTTAGACCTGAGATCCACTGTTCATTTCAGAGTTGAAGCGATCCAGGGCCTGAGGAGGAGTGTAGAGATGAGGACAAAATGGGTCTTAGATCATTCTTTATTTCTCTTGTTGGGAGCAGCTGAGCCCAGACTTCTCACCTTGACTTTCCATTCTCCAATTTCTGTTCCCACAGTCACCTCTACATCGTTCCTGCCCTCGTACCTCGCAGATGCTTTGTGCATTTTGAAGACTCCACCAGAGCGCATCATCTCCATGTCATTTATTTCCTCCGTCTTTTTCATTTCTTCTATCTATTATCTCTACTTTGTGACAGTTCCCAAGAGATTCCTCCTCTTTTTAAATTATTCTCATCCTAAGAGGCCTGGTCTCATCCTTGCACATAAGGTCATGAAACTATCCATGTATCTAACATCTCCCTCCATTTTTCTACGTCCTGCCTCCTAGCATGAGCTTGGCTGCTGACCCCCTCCTGGACAATTGAATCGTCTCGAGCTCTGCTGGGTGGCCCAGGCAGGGAGCTGGGTTGACAGTCATAAGGTCTTGGCCCAAACTGCTGGAGGGGCCCTGTGAGGACTGGTTCTGCCCTGGGCACGTGCCCCCCCCCATGTGATGGCCCTGAATATGCAAATTTGTTCCTTCCTTGAAACTTTCTCAAAATTTCCTAGGAGTGGCTTCAAGGAAAAGAGCAGAGGAAGCATTTCAGGTAGAAGACGGACCGGAAGAACAATTATGACTTGGAATGCTTGGGATGGAATGATTAAGGCAATAAATGTGCATTTTCTTGATTACTTCCGAACTTTTTGTTGAGACGGGTCATTTTATTCAAAGCAACCAAACTGAGGAGAGGTCTAGGGTGGCCTCTATTACATGTTCATGCAGTGGATCAAGGAGATGGTGAAAACAGTGCAGGCAAATGAAGGATGTCCTGAGCACATCTTTCTGAGAGGGGGTACTCATGCCATGGGAGCTTCAAAGTTTGCTAAATGCATCCCTCTGCTGCCTCCTTAATCTGGAGGAGAGGGCTGTCTGTTCCTATAAGGCCATGGTGGGAGTAATTTCCGGGTGTGAAGTTCTTGTTGTAGTATGTTTGAAGAGGATTGAAGAGGATTTATTAACTGCCTGGCCCTCCAGGACACAGTTGTACCCTATCAAACCCCTCAATATGAACAGGAAGCCTCTCAGCTGGAGATTAAAACCTGGATGCCTTATCTTTGGGTATGATGAGATAGTGTGGGTAGCCTGACCACTCTGAACTCAGAGATTCTGAAAAATTTGGAACAGCATGGAAGTGCCCTGGGGTCTCCTCATGTAAACAAGGCAACACACCTGGTTTACGTTTGCAACCCTGTGGGTGCTTCGTGTCGCAGTGCCTAGTACGGGACACTGCAGGGTCTTATCCCAGCTGGAGACACCTCAGCATCTTTGGATCCCTGTGGAAAGAATTAGGCTAAGATTTTACAGGCTGATGTCCATAGAAATCAAACCAGTGAAGGAAATGCTTAAGGAAACTCAGCACAGTACTCCTCAGAGCAACGATATGAGGTAGCATTACACATTGCTTATGTTTTACTTTCCATGTTTGAAAACAAACAAATAAAATTGCTTTACTTATATTTTAAACTGGAGTGCCCTTAATCTTCTCATATTTGAACCCAGTAAGTCATAAACCTTATTTTCTTTATTACCACAGCATCATGCGTTTTCAAAGGCAAGGCACGGGCATAGCATTGGGATGTCAGGAAAAATAAAGATTATTAGGAGAAAAGGTACACGCTGCAGCTCCCAGTCCTTCTTTAATGTGCTAATCTCATGATGGGTCCTATTCAGTGTCAGGTTGAGGTTTGGCGGAACCACTCCCACCTGTGTCATCCAACCTCCTGCACCTCACAGGCCTCAGGGCAGAGGGACTCGGCTTTTTCATCGTAAAGTCCCAGAGTCCCCGCTTCCTCTGCATCACTCTCACTCTCCAGGCATAAGTCAGCTGAAGGTGGCTCACCAAGTGCCCTAGTTCAGTTGGTTCTGTATGACATTGTGGACACTCATGGTGAGAGACAGCACCCACAGCCGAGAGTACACCACAGCTCCCTGTCCTGTGAACTGGGCCCTGGGGAAGCCAGAACCCATGATCCCTTCTGTGTGGTGTGAGGAGCCTTCTGAGTCCTGCACACTTTCACCGGGGGCCGTCCTCCATCTGTCTCTTGGTCTCCACAGGGCTTCCCCCACCTGTATTCTCCATACAGCTCTGGTTTCAATACCTGTGCTGTTCGAGACCTGGACCCTCAGGCTAAGTCTCAGAGAAGATGGAGTCTGCACAGTGTCTGGAAGGTCCGGGCAGGCCAAGGAAGAGGGGCCTCCTCCCTGTTTCTCCCTCAGCCTCAACTCAGTACCAGGCCATGAATTGATGCCTATTGCACAGATTTAAAATTGGATTGACATACATATGTTATGTTTAATTTGGAGATTTTTCCATGAAGAGTCTTATCTACCATAGGTTTTATTGTAAATGATGTTCTATAAAATAAAGCACACAGACAGAAAAGGCGCTTGAGCAAGTGAGGGCTCAATGAATTATTATAGAAACCCATCTCAGTCATCACCATCAGGTCACCCCTTCTCTCCTGTCAAGCTTCCCCAGTTTTAATTGAGAAAACTAACTGCAAATTTAGTTTTTGCAGATGTCCATAGGCAGTACCTTTTAGAAATTTGATCATGGAGCTTTATTATACCTGTGGAAGGGGGCTGTGGGAACAGGTGTAGAATATCATGCATATTGATGTGCCGGTCAGTACATTCATACCTATGAGTTAAATGACGGAGTAAAAAATCAAGGCTCACTACTCTTCACAGAGCTGCTGTGCTCCATTTTCTTAATCTACCAATTATTACAAGGTGGATGAAATCCTATTTTTTTTCCGTTTTAGGTCATGTGCTTTGTATTATTTTTTAAACAGACTAACAATATTCTGTTTTCTTCCTTGAAAGCCCGGTAATGTATCCTAGAGCCTGCCATTAGCAAGTGCACATTTACATGCTCAGGGTGCTCTTTTTTTTATATGAAGGTTTAAAGCATTTTCCCCAAGTCTCAACATCTACTAATCATGTGTGGTCATTTTTCTTTTCCTCACTGAGTTCTTGTTGATAGGAATGTAGTCTGTTTCCCGACCACATGACTCAAGCTCTGGTGTATTGATCCTAGATCTTGAATCGGCCAGGCCAGTTATCTGCAGGAAACCCTCTGAGGAATGAAATTGCTGGGCCCACGGAGGTGTGCATGTTCACTGCTGACACACGCGGCCCATGGTACTACAGAGAGGCTGGTGGCTCTGATGCTCATTCAGGCAGAGCATTTGTCACACAGCAGCGGGGCCCTGCCTGTGCACTTTGCAGAGAGTGGAAGTGCTTTGGTCCCCGAGCACCTCAGGCAGTGATCCGTCCTGAATCACCTCTCCTTCGTACCTCTATGCACTTCTGCATTGCCAACCCAGAACCTCATTTCAGCTGATCAGCACTCCCCTGTGCCTGCATTATTGCATCGTCCCCTGGCTGACTCCCTGCTTCCACGTGCCTGTCCTTCAGGAGCACCAGGCTCTTACCCCATGTGGGACCAGCTTCTGCTTTATGGATTGTCCAGAGCTCACCACCCCTTTCAAAAACTTCAGTGGCCCCATGTGAAGGGTGGACTCTGCATCAGGGTAGATAGACCTTTATTCATCATTCCAAAATGCTCCGGTAATGTTCCCGAAGTGTTTGTGTTTCCTTCTCAAACAGCTCATGGTAGGAGAGGTAGAAGTCTGTCCTGTGTGTTTATTATACTTCCCTGTGGAACCAAGGAACCATTTCTTATATCTCATATCCGGGGGGCTACCTCTGCTACTGAGTATGTTCAAAACTCGTCTATGCATGTGAAAGTTCAATCATGTTTGCAATTTCTTTGATATATTTCCCAATGAGAAATTGGGTCTCTAAACCTGATTCGACCAGAGGTGACACAGATATTCCTTTTCTCCGACAGATGCCTTGGAAACAAAACTATGACATCTTAGGTTATGCTTGACATGGCCATGAGCCTCCCTGCCTGGACACTCAGGTCACTGCCTTGTGGAGCTCTCAGGTACCAAGTACTAGATCTGGATGACCTGAGAATGTCCTGCTGTAAGGACATACAGGCCACATTTGCATGTCTCACGTAGGTCTCCCAGGCATGTCCAGGTCCAGCTGCAGACATGGGACTGAGTCACCTCCTGAGTTTCCCAATACCTGGTTGTCCAAATCATCCCAGCAAGTGGGTCTTCTCTGCAAAGACCCAAAACCACAGAGCAGAAAATTGCCAGCCCACTGCCCCTTGTTTGAATGCCAACCCCAAGATAAACAGCAAAATTACATTTGGGTTTCATGTCGCTCATTTCAATGATAGCTCCAAACACCCGTTTTTGTTTTTTGTTTTCGTTTTTTTTTTTTTTAATAGGAAGAGCAACAAGAGTAAGACCCTTGTAGAAATTCTAAAGGTGCTATAGAGCGTACATGACAATCTGAGAGTTCTCCTTGCTGCTTTCTGTAGCCTTCCGACTCTGGCCTCTGGACTTAACAGTGGCTCCCTTTCTGTATGTCCTTTGGGATGTATTAATTGATCTACCAGATAGCACTGACAGTGTCACATGTCTCTAAGGGCTTTCCCTACGTTTCCTCTGTGAATCTCCATTGACCATGAACGCAGGGATCGGGCGGGTAAAAGGGAGTCCTCTGCTCCACATTGTTCTCCAAACGGGGTTCTAAACTCTCCTCAACACTGCATTTTGAATGTTGTTTCTTCAATCACAGGGACACATTGTTCTGAATATAATTTCTAAAACCTCATTTTCCCCTCAATTACATTGTCTACACACACACACACACACACACACACACACACACACACACACACACACACGTTCTTTATCAATCTGGGATCATTAAAATTCTTCTTGGAGAAACAGAATATTACCTGTTATTGCTCACCCTCTTTCAACTGGATCATCTCTAGAGTAAAAGTGACATGGTGTATAATCATATAGGTTATATAACTCATCAGTATCCTATTCAGTGAAGAAATTATCTGTAAATTACCGAAGACGTACCATCCTATAACATACCTAGAAGAGTAGACTTTTGCTTTGAATCTGGATAAACTCTCATCTATATCCTAACATTGTCACTTGCTTCATCATTTGGGGCCTGGCTCCTTACATTCCTATGGCAAGTGTTCACCAAGTTATCATCACAATTCCTGTCATTGGGATTCCACCTATGAGCCAGAAGACACACTGAATTGTAGATGTTCAGCTCATCTAAATTTTCATATACAAAAGCAATGATTATACATTTTTTTCCCAAACCACTATTAAAATATAGTGATTCTTGATTCTTCTACTTGCAGTGATTAGCCAGTTTTGAAAATACATAATGCCAAGTAATTGTTCAATGAATTCAGAGATACTGAGAAATCACTGAGTATATAGATTTAATTATGTAAATATAGAATATAGGTGCAGAGAATAAGAGAATACATATAACATCGTTATATGCTTAGAGAGAAATACACATTTGAAAAGGGATTGCTCCTTATGTTTTTTATTGTCGTGGAACACATTTCCAGTTGTGTTTTCTAGAAATGTCTGGTAACTCAGGAAGAGTCGAAATGGGTTTGATCAGACTGTAATAAAAATAGAACCACTTTATATGGTCAACATGTTAGATTTGACATGTTCGCCCTGAAATTCTCACTATCAGCTCTATTGCATGAGCAAGTCATTTCTGTCATATCTCATGTTTTTAGAAAGGGAATAATAATGAGGGGACTGGTGTTTATTTTTGAAAGACAACACGTTTTCTGTTTTAATTCTCTCAAATGCTACCCTTGTCCTTGGAAACACACTCGGATTTCGACAGCAGCTCTTGGACTGAGACTGTGCGGCGTACGTTCACCCGGAAAGTTGTGTGACATGACTCGTCAGCATGGAAATGTGGTGATGCCCTTCCTGCCTTCCGTTGCATCTGTCACTCTGTGCGTTGGAAGGGCAGAGGTGAGACAGTCTCAGAAACTCAGTGCTCTAGTTCTAGAGATGGGAACTTCATTTGTTCTGGAAGTTGGTTCCTATTGAACTTCTGAATGCAGCTCCTATAAAGGGGCCAGATAACCTTGACGGAAAAGACATTTGTCCTTTGAAAACCAATGCCAACACTCCCATTTCGATTACAGGAATGTAAGTGTATTTCTGGGTTTGCAGAGGTAGCTAATTGATGTTTTTTGATTGTTCTCTCACGTGGACTGTCTTGACATTTCCCTAAAGTTACAGATGTTTAAAATTCCATAATGATCACTTTGTCCTAAATCTGCAGATTATTAATCTACAAGAAACACGCCTAGATGGCTTTGGAGCAGGAGAATACTTCCATGCATTAACAGAGACTGAGAACGCATATCAGCACTAGATATGACAAGAAAAGAGAATTCCAAATCAGCCTCTGAGGAAGTGGATGCCAAAATCTGAGAAAAATGTAAGGGATCTAAAAGGAGATATTTTTGAAAAAAGAACAGCTGATTTCACAAAGCATGGCCATTGCTTGATACACACAGATGACTGAAAGTTTGGGTGCAGCCTGCGAGATTGTGGAGATGGAACAGAGACTTCGAGTAGGAGGAATGAACACTGGGCGACATCAAAAGAAGGGCTTGGTGGTTGACTTTCAGTGTCGCGGTGTGGGGACACAGACAAAGGGGAGATCCTTCTCAGAGGAAATCAGACTCTGTCCACTGCCCCTGTACAGTGTCGAGATGGAGGAGGCCTTAGATGAGACTGAATTTTGTGGAAGAAGTACGTGGGCAGGGAAGGTGCACACTCAGAGCCAAAGAAGCCTGGGTGGACTGTCTTGCAGGGCTTAGCTCAAATGCTTGCTCGGAGCAATCATCAGCAAAGAGTGGAGGCCTCAGCATTCATTCATTGAATTCGAACAGAACCACATCCTTGGATCGTGGCCATCAAGTGCACATCCATGGTTGGTTCCAAAATGAAAGTTAAGTGTTAGAATGTTTTATTACGGGACTTGGTCCAGAAGATTCTGAGTTGGTTGGGAGTCGCCAGAAAAGTAAAGTGGGTTCTCCGTTGCAAAGTTGAAGTCTGCGAGGCTTAGCCTCCTCCTTCAGGACATCTGCTCCCTCCCACAAACACCTGGACGCTGTAGCCTTTAACTGAGACACTGAGGGCATCTCGCCATTCAAGAATCAAGGGCATTGTCTCAGGTGTCTTAGAACTTTAGGTTCTCTGCGTCCCAGATACTGTCCACGTTTTCGTCCCTGATTTCCACTCATCGATGTGGTGTGGTGTCTCTGGGCAAATTGCTTCATCTCTGCCAATTTCTATGCCTTGTATTGTCAGTTGTGCATCACTGTTCCTTCTTTGTCTTCCCTGCTGTATGTCTGAAGTGAAGATTTCAGGACATGATAACAGATGCTCTCCATGAACTGGAAAGCATCGCCTCACGCAAAGGAGGAAAGTCACCTTCCAGCCTGCCTTGCTGTGGCGGCATTCCAGGCCCCTCTCTGCGTTCAGCCACAACCAAGGGTCTAGTGTAACGTTGTAATTTTTCAATGATTGTACAGTTCTAGAGCAATGACATGACACCAGTCACATATCTTTTCTCACAGAACAATAAGTACTAGTCCACCTTAATATTTGCAGGTCTCAGAACAGGGCCTTTATGTCCCGAGGGTTCTCAAGGACTTTCCCTGATATGTGCAGCTTAGAAACGAGGAAGAAGAGGTCCAAAGAGATCACAGGCGGCCATGCCACAGTGTACGTCCTTCAGTGCAAAGTGAGGTAGGTACTGTGGAAATATGCTCAGTAAGTCAATTTAGGATCAGTGGTACATTGTAACTGCTTTAATTTTAAGAGAAAATGAAATGAATTCAAATCAATGCTCATTTTCATTGCATGGTTGCAATTTTAATATATCAACATTTAGGTAGTGCTCTCATTTCAGAGGAAAAGATGCACCGATCAGTGAGAATGTGGTTGACGTTAAATCATAAGAAGGGTCTCTATCTCATGCTCAGGAATGATCTAATTTTGGACATGAGCTGAAGGCATTTCTCTGTGTCACAGTTTCTCTTGAGTTATCAAGAGAGAGACACTTTATTTCAAATAGGTATAGAACAACATGAAGTTTGACCAGATAATACACCTACTTCCCATATCCCACATTTCCCGTTTAGGCACAGCATGTTACATTTCTGTGATTCATTTCTTGCAATTACTGAAATGATATTGACACATATTCATTATTTAATAGTGTCCTAAATTTATATTCGGTCTCTCTCTATTCTGGGAAATTCTTTGACCAGAATACCATGTATCACCCTTACACTGTCATGGAGTTATTTGTACGCAAGTGTACATAGCGCGTTTGGTCACAGTAAACTATAGATGGAAACAACCCCTAAATCTATCCGGGAGTGGATAAACAAAATGTGATGGGTGCTTGTCATGAAAGGGTGTTTACTTGTGGATATGATGCAGTCAGAAGAAGACAAATGTGTATGAATCCGCTTCAAATACTTCCCTGAAAATAGATAATACTTTCTGATGGAAAGTAGATAAAATCAAGAACAGAAAGTGTGGCAGTGGGATGATCTGCTCAAGAAATCAAGGATATGAGGTTAACGAAGACAAATTTGGATAGAGTTTGTAGAGATGGTCTATAAATGATGAATGTTAGTAAAGCGACTAAGTGATATACTCGTCATAAATAAATGAATAAATAAATAAATATAGATCTCTTATATATACTTCATAACAAAAGTTAAAAATCCAATATCAACGATGAAGACAGTAGAGATAGTAGAGACGTTCATTATGTGAGGAATGTTAGTAAAGCGACTAAGTGATGTACTCGCAATAAACAAACAAACAAACAAACAAATAAATAAATAAATAGATAGACAGATAGATATATAGATAGATAAATAAATATAAATCTCCTATATATTCTTCATCACAAAAGTTGAAAATTTAATTTCAAAGATAAAGACACTAGAGATAGTAGGGACGGTTTATAAATGATGAATGTTACTAAAGCGACTAAGTAATGTACGGGTAAAATAAATAAATAAATAAATAAATAAATAACTATAAATCTCCTATGTATACTACATTACAAAAGTTAAAAAACCAATATCAAAGATGAAGACAGTAGAGGTAGTAGAGACGGTCCATATATGATGAATGTTAGTAAACCGACTAAGTGATGTACTCGTAATAAATAAATAAATAAAAAATAAACAAACAAACAAATGAATAAATAAATAAATAAATAAAAATTTCTTATTATACTTCATAACGAAAGTTTAAAATCCAATATCAAAAATGAAGACAGTAGAGGTAGTAGAAACGGTCCATATATCATAAATGTTAGTAAAGTGACTAAGTGATGTACTCGTAATAAATAAATAAATAAATTAACAAACAAATACATAAATAAATAAATATAAATCTCCTATATATACTTCATTACAAAAGTGAAAAATCCAATATCAAAGATGAAGACAGTAGAAGTAGTATAGTCAGTGCATATATGATGAATGTTAGTAAAGCGAATAAGTGATGTACTCGTAATAAATAAATAAGTAAATAAATACATAAATAAATACATAAATAAATAAAAATCTCTTATTATACTTCATAAGAAAAGTTAAAAATCCAATATCAAAGATGAAGACATTAGAGGTAGTAGAGACGGTCCATACATGATGAATTTTAGAAAGTGATTAAGTGATGTACTTGTAATAAATAAATAAATAAATAAATAAATAAATAAATAAATACATAAATAAACAAACTAATAAATAAATAAATAAATAAATGTAAATCTCCTAATATATACTCATTACAAAAGTTAAATATCCAATAGCAAAGATGAAGAGTGTAGAGGTAGTAGAGACGATCCATATACGATGAAAGTAAGTAAAGCGAATAACTGATGTACTCGAAATAAATAAATAAATAAATAAATGAATGAATGAATAAATAAATAAATAAATTGATAGATAGATAAATAAATAAATAAAAATCTCTTATATTTACTTCGTTACAAAAGTTAAAAATCCAGTTTCAAAGATGAAGACAGTAGAGATAGTAGACACGGTTTATATATGATGAATGTTAGTAAAGTGACTAAGAGATGTTCGGGTAATAAATAAATAAATAAATAAATAAATAAATAAATAAATAAATAAATAATTCTTATATATACTTCATAACAAAACTTAAAAATCCAATATCAAAGATTAAGACAGTAGAGGTAGTAGTGAAGGTCCATATATCATAAATGTTAGTAAAGCGACTAAGTGATGTACTCGTAATAAATAAATAAATAAACAAACAAACAAATACATAAATAAATAAATATAAATTTCCTATATATACTTCCTAAAAAAAGTGAAAAATCCAATATCAAAGATGAAGACAGTAGAAGAAGTATTGTCAGTGCATATATGATGAATTTTAGTAAAGCGACTAAGTGATGTACTCGTAATAAATAAATAAATGAATAAATAAATAAATAAATAAAAATATTTTATGTATACTTCATTAGAAAAGTTAAAAATCCAATATCAAAGGTGAAGGCAGGAGAGATAGTATAGACGTTCCATATATGATGAATGTTAGTAAAGTGCCTGAGTGATGTACTCGTAATAAATAAATAAATGAATAAATAAATAAATAAATAAATATCTCTTATTATACTTCATAACAAAAGTTAAAAATCCAATATCAAAGATGAAGACATTAGAGGTAGTAGAGACGGTCCATACATGATGAATGTTAGAAAGCGACTAAGTAATGCACTCGTAATAAATAAATAAATAAATAAATAAATAAATAAATAAACAAACAAACAAACAAATAAATAAATAAATGTAAATCTCCTATATATACTCATTAAAAAAGTTAAAAATCCAATATCAAAAATGAAGAGTGTAGAGGTAGTAGAGACGGTCCATATATGAAGAATATTAGTAAAGTGACTATGTGATGTACTCGTAATAAATAAATAAATAAAAAATAAACAAACAAATATATAAATAGATAAATAAATAAATAAAAATCTCTTATTATACTTCATAACGAAAGTTTAAAATCCAATATCAAAAATGAAGACAGTAGAGGTAGTAGAGACGGTACATATATGAGGAATGTTAGTAAAGCGACTGATATATCCTTAATAAATAAATAAATAAATAAATACATACATACATACATACATACATACATACAACATACATACATACATACATATACACGTACATAAATATTTTTATTATATATACTCATGACAAAATTTAAAAATTCAATATGAAAAATGAAGACAGTAGAGGAAGACAAGATTGTCTATTTGTGATGAATGTCAGTAAAGCGACTAAGTGATATACTCGTCATAAATAAATGAATAAATAAATAAATAAGTATAGATCTTTTATATAAACTTCATTAGAAAATTGAAAAAAAATATCAAAAATGAAGAAAGTAGAGGTAATAGAGATGTTCCATATATGACGAAACTTTGTAAAGATCTAATTTATATACTCGTCATAAATAAATGAATAAATAAATAAATGAATAAATAAATAAATATAAATCTCCTATGTATGTATATATTTATGTATGTATGTATGAATGCATTTATTTATTTATTTATTCATTATGGGTATATAACTTTGTCGCTTTACTAACATTCATCATATATGGACCGTCTCTACTACCTCTACTGACTTCACTTTTGATATTGGATTTTTAACTTTTGTAATAAAGTATATATAGGAGATTTATATTTATTTATTTATTTATTGGTTTGTTTATTTATTTATTTATTACGCGTACATCACTTAGTCGATTTACTAACATTCATCATATATGGTCTGTCTCTACTACCTCTACTTTCTTCATCTTTGATATTGGATTTTTAATTTTTAATGAAGTATATATAAGAGATTTATATTTATTTATTTATTTATTTATTTATTTATTTATTTATTTATTTATTTATTTATTATGAGTATATCACTTAGTCGCTTTACTAAATTCATCTTATATGGACCGTCTATACTACCTCTACTGTCTTTATCTTTCATATTGGATTTTTAACTTTTGTTATGAAGTATATATAAGAGATCTATATTTATTTATTTATTCATTTATTTATGACGAGTATATCACTTAGTCGCTTTACTAACATTCATCATTTATAGACCATCTCTACAAACTCTATCCAAATTTGTCTTCGTTAACCTCATATCCTTGATTTCTTGAGCAGATCATCCCACTGCCACACTTTCTGTTCTTGATTTTATCTACTTTCCATCAGAAAGTATTATCTATTTTCAGGGAAGTATTTGAAGCGGATTCATACACATTTGTCTTCTTCTGACTGCATCATATCCACAAGTAAACACCCTTTCATGACAAGCACCCATCACATTTTGTTTATCCACTCCCGGATAGATTTAGGGGTTGTTTCCATCTATAGTTTACTGTGACCAAACGCGCTATGTACACTTGCGTACAAATAACTCCATGACAGTGTAAGGGTGATACATGGTATTCTGGTCAAAGAATTTCCCAGAATAGAGAGAGACCGAATATAAATTTAGGACACTATTAAATAATGAATATGTGTCAATATCATTTCAGTAATTGCAAGAAATGAATCACAGAAATGTAACATGCTGTGCCTAAACGGGAAATGTGGGATATGGGAAGTAGGTGTATTATCTGGTCAAACTTCATGTTGTTCTATACCTATTTGAAATAAAGTGTCTCTCTTGATAACTCAAGAGAAACTGTGACACAGAGAAATGCCTTCAGCTCATGTCCAAAATTAGATCATTCCTGAGCATGAGATAGAGACCCTTCTTATGATTTAACGTCAACCACATTCTCACTGATCGGTGCATCTTTTCCTCTGAAATGAGAGCACTACCTAAATGTTGATATATTAAAATTGCAACCATGCAATGAAAATGAGCATTGATTTGAATTCATTTCATTTTCTCTTAAAATTAAAGCAGTTACAATGTACCACTGATCCTAAATTGACTTACTGAGCATATTTCCACAGTACCTACCTCACTTTGCACTGAAGGACGTACACTGTGGCATGGCCGCCTGTGATCTCTTTGGACCTCTTCTTCCTCGTTTCTAAGCTGCACATATCAGGGAAAGTCCTTGAGAACCCTCGGGACATAAAGGCCCTGTTCTGAGACCTGCAAATATTAAGGTGGACTAGTACTTATTGTTCTGTGAGAAAAGATATGTGACTGGTGTCATGTCATTGCTCTAGAACTGTACAATCATTGAAAAATTACAACGTTACACTAGACCCTTGGTTGTGGCTGAACGCAGAGAGGGGCCTGGAATGCCGCCACAGCAAGGCAGGCTGGAAGGTGACTTTCCTCCTTTGCGTGAGGCGATGCTTTCCAGTTCATGGAGAGCATCTGTTATCATGTCCTGAAATCTTCACTTCAGACATACAGCAGGGAAGACAAAGAAGGAACAGTGATGCACAACTGACAATACAAGGCATAGAAATTGGCAGAGATGAAGCAATTTGCCCAGAGACACCACACCACATCGATGAGTGGAAATCAGGGACGAAAACGTGGACAGTATCTGGGACGCAGAGAACCTAAAGTTCTAAGACACCTGAGACAATGCCCTTGATTCTTGAATGGCGAGATGCCCTCAGTGTCTCAGTTAAAGGCTACAGCGTCCAGGTGTTTGTGGGAGGGAGCAGATGTCCTGAAGGAGGAGGCTAAGCCTCGCAGACTTCAACTTTGCAACGGAGAACCCACTTTACTTTTCTGGCGACTCCCAACCAACTCAGAATCTTCTGGACCAAGTCCCGTAATAAAACATTCTAACACTTAACTTTCATTTTGGAACCAACCATGGATGTGCACTTGATGGCCACGATCCAAGGATGTGGTTCTGTTCGAATTCAATGAATGAATGCTGAGGCCTCCACTCTTTGCTGATGATTGCTCCGAGCAAGCATTTGAGCTAAGCCCTGCAAGACAGTCCACCCAGGCTTCTTTGGCTCTGAGTGTGCACCTTCCCTGCCCACGTACTTCTTCCACAAAATTCAGTCTCATCTAAGGCCTCCTCCATCTCGACACTGTACAGGGGCAGTGGACAGAGTCTGATTTCCTCTGAGAAGGATCTCCCTTTGTCTGTGTCCCCCACACCGCGACACTGAAAGTCAACCACCAAGCCCTTCTTTTGATGTCGCCCAGTGTTCATTCCTCCTACTGAAGTCTCTGTTCCATCTCCACAATCTCGCAGGCTGCACCCAAACTTTCAGTCATCTGTGTGTATCAAGCAATGGCCATGCTTTGTGAAATCAGCTGTTCTTTTGTCAAAAATATCTCCTTTTAGATCCCTTACATTTTTCTCAGATTTTGGCATCCACTTCCTCAGAGGCTGATTTGGAATTCTCTTTTCTTGTCATATCTAGTGCTGATATGCGTTCTCAGTCTCTGTTAATGCATGGAAGTATTCTCCTGCTCCAAAGCCATCTAGGCGTGTTTCTTGTAGATTAATAATCTGCAGATTTAGGACAAAGTGATCATTATGGAATTTTAAACATCTGTAACTTTAGGGAAATGTCAAGACAGTCCACGTGAGAGAACAATCAAAAACATCAATTAGCTACCTCTGCAAACCCAGAAATACACTTACATTCCTGTAATCGAAATGGGAGTGTTGGCATTGGTTTTCAAAAGGACAAATGTCTTTTCCGTCAAGGTTGTCTGGCCCCTTTATAGGAGCTGCATTCAGAAGTTCAATAGGAACCAACTTCCAGAACAAATGAAGTTCCCATCTCTAGAACTAGAGCACTGAGTTTCTGAGACTGTCTCACCTCTGCCCTTCCAACGCACAGAGTGACAGATGCAACGGAAGGCAGGAAGGGCATCACCACATTTCCATGCTGACGAGTCATGTCACACAACTTTCCGGGTGAACGTACGCCGCACAGTCTCAGTCCAAGAGCTGCTGTCGAAATCCGAGTGTGTTTCCAAGGACAAGGGTAGCATTTGAGAGAATTAAAACAGAAAACGTGTTGTCTTTCAAAAATAAACACCAGTCCCCTCATTATTATTCCCTTTCTAAAAACATGAGATATGACAGAAATGACTTGCTCATGCAATAGAGCTGATAGTGAGAATTTCAGGGCGAACATGTCAAATCTAACATGTTGACCATATAAAGTGGTTCTATTTTTATTACAGTCTGATCAAACCCATTTCGACTCTTCCTGAGTTACCAGACATTTCTAGAAAACACAACTGGAAATGTGTTCCACGACAATAAAAACATAAGGAGCAATCCCTTTTCAAATGTGTATTTCTCTCTAAGCATATAACGATGTTATATGTATTCTCTTATTCTCTGCACCTATATTCTATATTTACATAATTAAATCTATATACTCAGTGATTTCTCAGTATCTCTGAATTCATTGAACAATTACTTGGCATTATGTATTTTCAAAACTGGCTAATCACTGCAAGTAGAAGAATCAAGAATCACTATATTTTAATAGTGGTTTGGGAAAAAAATGTATAATCATTGCTTTTGTATATGAAAATTTAGATGAGCTGAACATCTACAATTCAGTGTGTCTTCTGGCTCATAGGTGGAATCCCAATGACAGGAATTGTGATGATAACTTGGTGAACACTTGCCATAGGAATGTAAGGAGCCAGGCCCCAAATGATGAAGCAAGTGACAATGTTAGGATATAGATGAGAGTTTATCCAGATTCAAAGCAAAAGTCTACTCTTCTAGGTATGTTATAGGATGGTACGTCTTCGGTAATTTACAGATAATTTCTTCACTGAATAGGATACTGATGAGTTATATAACCTATATGATTATACACCATGTCACTTTTACTCTAGAGATGATCCAGTTGAAAGAGGGTGAGCAATAACAGGTAATATTCTGTTTCTCCAAGAAGAATTTTAATGATCCCAGATTGATAAAGAACGTGTGTGTGTGTGTGTGTGTGTGTGTGTGTGTGTGTGTTTGTGTGTGTGTGTGTGTAGACAATGTAATTGAGGGGAAAATGAGGTTTTAGAAATTATATTCAGAACAATGTGTCCCTGTGATTGAAGAAACAACATTCAAAATGCAGTGTTGAGGAGAGTTTAGAACCCCGTTTGGAGAACAATGTGGAGCAGAGGACTCCCTTTTACCCGCCCGATCCCTGCGTTCATGGTCAATGGAGATTCACAGAGGAAACGTAGGGAAAGCCCTTAGAGACATGTGACACTGTCAGTGCTATCTGGTAGATCAATTAATACATCCCAAAGGACATACAGAAAGGGAGCCACTGTTAAGTCCAGAGGCCAGAGTCGGAAGGCTACAGAAAGCAGCAAGGAGAACTCTCAGATTGTCATGTACGCTCTATAGCACCTTTAGAATTTCTACAAGGGTCTTACTCTTGTTGCTCTTCCTATTAAAAAAAAAAAAACGAAAACAAAAAACAAAAACGGGTGTTTGGAGCTATCATTGAAATGAGCGACATGAAACCCAAATGTAATTTTGCTGTTTATCTTGGGGTTGGCATTCAAACAAGGGGCAGTGGGCTGGCAATTTTCTGCTCTGTGGTTTTGGGTCTTTGCAGAGAAGACCCACTTGCTGGGATGATTTGGACAACCAGGTATTGGGAAACTCAGGAGGTGACTCAGTCCCATGTCTGCAGCTGGACCTGGACATGCCTGGGAGACCTACGTGAGACATGCAAATGTGGCCTGTATGTCCTTACAGCAGGACATTCTCAGGTCATCCAGATCTAGTACTTGGTACCTGAGAGCTCCACAAGGCAGTGACCTGAGTGTCCAGGCAGGGAGGCTCATGGCCATGTCAAGCATAACCTAAGATGTCATAGTTTTGTTTCCAAGGCATCTGTCGGAGAAAAGGAATATCTGTGTCACCTCTGGTCGAATCAGGTTTAGAGACCCAATTTCTCATTGGGAAATATATCAAAGAAATTGCAAACATGATTGAACTTTCACATGCATAGACGAGTTTTGAACATACTCAGTAGCAGAGGTAGCCCCCCGGATATGAGATATAAGAAATGGTTCCTTGGTTCCACAGGGAAGTATAATAAACACACAGGACAGACTTCTACCTCTCCTACCATGAGCTGTTTGAGAAGGAAACACAAACACTTCGGGAACATTACCGGAGCATTTTGGAATGATGAATAAAGGTCTATCTACCCTGATGCAGAGTCCACCCTTCACATGGGGCCACTGAAGTTTTTGAAAGGGGTGGTGAGCTCTGGACAATCCATAAAGCAGAAGCTGGTCCCACATGGGGTAAGAGCCTGGTGCTCCTGAAGGACAGGCACGTGGAAGCAGGAGTCAGCCAGGGGACGATGCAATAATGCAGGCACAGGGGAGTGCTGATCAGCTGAAATGAGGTTCTGGGTTGGCAATGCAGAAGTGCATAGAGGTACGAAGGAGAGGTGATTCAGGACGGATCACTGCCTGAGGTGCTCGGGGACCAAAGCACTTCCACTCTCTGCAAAGTGCACAGGCAGGGCCCCGCTGCTGTGTGACAAATGCTCTGCCTGAATGAGCATCAGAGCCACCAGCCTCTCTGTAGTACCATGGGCCGCGTGTGTCAGCAGTGAACATGCACACCTCCGTGGGCCCAGCAATTTCATTCCTCAGAGGGTTTCCTGCAGATAACTGGCCTGGCCGATTCAAGATCTAGGATCAATACACCAGAGCTTGAGTCATGTGGTCGGGAAACAGACTACATTCCTATCAACAAGAACTCAGTGAGGAAAGAAAAATGACCACACATGATTAGTAGATGTTGAGACTTGGGGAAAATGCTTTAAACCTTCATATAAAAAAAAGAGCACCCTGAGCATGTAAATGTGCACTTGCTAATGGCAGGCTCTAGGATACATTACCGGGCTTTCAAGGAAGAAAACAGAATATTGTTAGTCTGTTTAAAAAATAATACAAAGCACATGACCTAAAACGGAAAAAAAATAGGATTTCATCCACCTTGTAATAATTGGTAGATTAAGAAAATGGAGCACAGCAGCTCTGTGAAGAGTAGTGAGCCTTGATTTTTTACTCCGTCATTTAACTCATAGGTATGAATGTACTGACCGGCACATCAATATGCATGATATTCTACACCTGTTCCCACAGCCCCCTTCCACAGGTATAATAAAGCTCCATGATCAAATTTCTAAAAAGGTACTGCCTATGGACATCTGCAAAAACTAAATTTGCAGTTATTTTTCTCAATTAAAACTGGGGAAGCTTGACAGGAGAGAAGGGGTGACCTGATGGTGATGACTGAGATGGGTTTCTATAATAATTCATTGAGCCCTCACTTGCTCAAGCGCCTTTTCTGTCTGTGTGCTTTATTTTATAGAACATCATTTACAATAAAACCTATGGTAGATAAGACTCTTCATGGAAAAATCTCCAAATTAAACATAACATATGTATGTCAATCCAATTTTAAATCTGTGCAATAGGCATCAATTCATGGCCTGGTACTGAGTTGAGGCTGAGGGGAGAAACAGGGAGGAGGCCCCTCTTCCTTGGCCTGCCCGGACCTTCCAGACACTGTGCAGACTCCATCTTCTCTGAGACTTAGCCTGAGGGTCCAGGTCTCGAACAGCACAGGTATTGAAACCAGAGCTGTATGGAGAATACAGGTGGGGGAAGCCCTGTGGAGACCAAGAGACAGATGGAGGACGGCCCCCGGTGAAAGTGTGCAGGACTCAGAAGGCTCCTCACACCACACAGAAGGGATCATGGGTTCTGGCTTCCCCAGGGCCCAGTTCACAGGACAGGGAGCTGTGGTGTACTCTCGGCTGTGGGTGCTGTCTCTCACCATGAGTGTCCACAATGTCATACAGAACCAACTGAACTAGGGCACTTGGTGAGCCACCTTCAGCTGACTTATGCCTGGAGAGTGAGAGTGATGCAGAGGAAGCGGGGACTCTGGGACTTTACGATGAAAAGCCGAGTCCCTCTGCCCTGAGGCCTGTGAGGTGCAGGAGGTTGGATGACACAGGTGGGAGTGGTTCCGCCAAACCTCAACCTGACACTGAATAGGACCCATCATGAGATTAGCACATTAAAGAAGGACTGGGAGCTGCAGCGTGTACCTTTTCTCCTAATAATCTTTATTTTTCCTGACATCCCAATGCTATGCCCGTGCCTTGCCTTTGAAAACGCATGATGCTGTGGTAATAAAGAAAATAAGGTTTATGACTTACTGGGTTCAAATATGAGAAGATTAAGGGCACTCCAGTTTAAAATATAAGTAAAGCAATTTTATTTGTTTGTTTTCAAACATGGAAAGTAAAACATAAGCAATGTGTAATGCTACCTCATATCGTTGCTCTGAGGAGTACTGTGCTGAGTTTCCTTAAGCATTTCCTTCACTGGTTTGATTTCTATGGACATCAGCCTGTAAAATCTTAGCCTAATTCTTTCCACAGGGATCCAAAGATGCTGAGGTGTCTCCAGCTGGGATAAGACCCTGCAGTGTCCCGTACTAGGCACTGCGACACGAAGCACCCACAGGGTTGCAAACGTAAACCAGGTGTGTTGCCTTGTTTACATGAGGAGACCCCAGGGCACTTCCATGCTGTTCCAAATTTTTCAGAATCTCTGAGTTCAGAGTGGTCAGGCTACCCACACTATCTCATCATACCCAAAGATAAGGCATCCAGGTTTTAATCTCCAGCTGAGAGGCTTCCTGTTCATATTGAGGGGTTTGATAGGGTACAACTGTGTCCTGGAGGGCCAGGCAGTTAATAAATCCTCTTCAATCCTCTTCAAACATACTACAACAAGAACTTCACACCCGGAAATTACTCCCACCATGGCCTTATAGGAACAGACAGCCCTCTCCTCCAGATTAAGGAGGCAGCAGAGGGATGCATTTAGCAAACTTTGAAGCTCCCATGGCATGAGTACACCCTCTCAGAAAGATGTGCTCAGGACATCCTTCATTTGCCTGCACTGTTTTTACCATCTCCTTGATCCACTGCATGAACATGTAATAGAGGCCACCCTAGACCTCTCCTCAGTTTGGTTGCTTTGAATAAAATGACCCGTCTCAACAAAAAGTTCGGAAGTAATCAAGAAAATGCACATTTATTGCCTTAATCATTCCATCCCAAGCATTCCAAGTCATAATTGTTCTTCCGGTCCGTCTTCTACCTGAAATGCTTCCTCTGCTCTTTTCCTTGAAGCCACTCCTAGGAAATTTTGAGAAAGTTTCAAGGAAGGAACAAATTTGCATATTCAGGGCCATCACATGGGGGGGGGCACGTGCCCAGGGCAGAACCAGTCCTCACAGGGCCCCTCCAGCAGTTTGGGCCAAGACCTTATGACTGTCAACCCAGCTCCCTGCCTGGGCCACCCAGCAGAGCTCGAGACGATTCAATTGTCCAGGAGGGGGTCAGCAGCCAAGCTCATGCTAGGAGGCAGGACGTAGAAAAATGGAGGGAGATGTTAGATACATGGATAGTTTCATGACCTTATGTGCAAGGATGAGACCAGGCCTCTTAGGATGAGAATAATTTAAAAAGAGGAGGAATCTCTTGGGAACTGTCACAAAGTAGAGATAATAGATAGAAGAAATGAAAAAGACGGAGGAAATAAATGACATGGAGATGATGCGCTCTGGTGGAGTCTTCAAAATGCACAAAGCATCTGCGAGGTACGAGGGCAGGAACGATGTAGAGGTGACTGTGGGAACAGAAATTGGAGAATGGAAAGTCAAGGTGAGAAGTCTGGGCTCAGCTGCTCCCAACAAGAGAAATAAAGAATGATCTAAGACCCATTTTGTCCTCATCTCTACACTCCTCCTCAGGCCCTGGATCGCTTCAACTCTGAAATGAACAGTGGATCTCAGGTCTAAAGCTCCCCCTGTCAGCCTTCAACATCTGTTAGTGTGATGAAAAAGCCATGCCTGTGTTATCATGTTACTCCAAGACGGCAGTCACGGTAGCCATGATGGTCTGCGTAAGCTGCCACCGTAGTAAACTAGAGAAATAGTCTAGTATGATGTCAAACAAGTAGGTAAAATCTAAGTATTAAAAATGATTGCAGAAATGAATGGTACTGACTAGAGAACATCAACACGGACAATCAACATAAACCAAAAGCTTTGAGAGACAAGGAATTAGATAAAAATCCAGTCAGGATACCAAGTGAGGAAAAAATAATAATGTACCCATTACTAACATCTTAGACCAGAGAGCAGCCATCACTCAGGACTCGTGGACACTGAAAAGCTATGAAAAGGTTGTCCGGCGCAACATACCAGTATACCCTCAAATTTTAGACTTTAGATGAGATGAATCAATCCCTTGAAAGGCAGAAACTATCATCTTTGTCCCATATGGAATAAATACTCCTTGTTCATATGTATATCAAATGAATGGAATCGATAAGGAATAACTTCCAAAATAACAGAATAACATAGTGTCAGGCACAGGTGTTTCACTAGTGCATTCTGCCTCACTCATATAAAGCAAAATACAGTTTTACAGCAGCAGTGCCTTGCAATTTTGTGTCTAGGTGGTTACCCAGGTGAGTTGAGAAATCATGTCCATAGTTAAGAAAGCTGATGGTAGATTTATTCACAATGGCACACAACTGGAAACACCTAAAATGTCCTTTGAAATAAGAAGGAACAAACAAATATCAGTGAATTTATTCAATGGAATACCTTCCACTGCCTTAGAAATTGAAGAATATCTATGAAAAATGGAAGGAACCTTGGACGTGCATGACTAACTGAAAGACGTCAGTCTGTGAAAACTACATATTCTTTTAGCCCAACAAGATAAGATTCTGGGAAAAGTCAAATGACAGACAGTGAAAGGGGAGTGTTTGCCAGGATCTCAGGAGAAAATCCAGAGGGGTTAATAAGGAAAACATGAGCATTTGAGGTCAGGAAAAAAAGAAAAGAAAAACCTGATATTACACCATAATGGTGATATGTCATGTTACCCACTATTGAATCCCATGACTTTTTTTAACACCCAGAGTGAACATTTATGCAAACAGTGGAGAAGAATAATGTATCTATATTGGTTCAGTAGATACATTCAAATATTAAAACAAAAATTTCATAGCGACACCTTCCCCTTCCTATATTGAAAGACTTTAATGTTCCAAATTTGAAATCCAGGAGGAGAAAATAGGATGTAAAGAAAAACAAATGAACTTACTGGATGAAGCACAGTCAAAAGACAAATTCCTTTCAAATGGAAATCTCTGGAAAAGGCAGAGAACAAGGGCAAAGAAAGACAACCTTCCTGAAGAACTAACAAAAACACATTGGACAACGCTGTGAGTTGACGTACACCTGAAGTGTCATTTCATTTGCCATTTCAAGGCATCAAGTATTTACAGAGAGGAAGAATTAAAAGCAACAGTTATGGTCTATGGCATCTCAGATTAAACTGTTTGCCATTAATCGCAGTTTTGTTATAGCAAAGGACAAAAGCAGTACAAGATCGCCTCAAAGGAAATATTCCGCACTCAAGAAAGGTGCTCAGTAGTCCAATAACTGTCCAGGGGGCAGAGCCTAACAGAAGACCCCCAGGAGGAGGAGTATGGGGTGGTGGTCACTGTGTTCTCAAGGACTTTGCTGCTGGTCACTCAAAGTCTCCTCACGCGTGCAGCCCATTCATCATCAGCTTCGGGTCCTTCTTCTGCAAACAGCAGGTGAACTCACAGGCCAACCTGGGACATTCTTGTGCTTCCTTGGATCACCTGAGACAAAGAAATATGTATCACTAAACTATTACAAAGCAGAGAAAATAAACTCTTATTTCAACTGACTGCCTGTTTCTGGCCAATGCAGGAGATCACTGTAAAAAGTCATCACAACCCCTTCTAAGAGTCAGAAAAACCCCGAGACCTAGAGATATGTAAAAATAATTGACAAACTAAAAACCTCATGGGCCTACCAGCAAGCCATTACACAGGCTGCATTTCATACATTGAATAAGCAGTCATGCTTACTCAAAATGAATAAAATGTTTAAAAAAAGACAGATGGCTTTTAACCTCAGTCAAACAATTATCTTAAAGTTACATTGTGATACCACTGTAACTAAAAAGAAAGCGAAGCAAATCAAAACAAAACATAACCCAAAAAAAGCACACCTAGGTACCACGTCACACCTATCATTGGTAAAATTACAAAATTTCACATCTGCTATGGTAGTCTGGTGTGCACACGTTTTTCCTTTAGGAAAGCATCGCTCAGTACCTATGGAGAGGAATTTGACAATACCTGGTTAAACTGCATCAGCACTCTCACCCTTTAACCCATGATCCCACAACTTAAATTCTATTCCATAGAGAGAATGGAAATATATGAAAAGAATAATGAACCAGGCCATCTATGGTAGTCACAGAAAGTTTACAATGTACTTCCAAAATCACATGTCTAGAAAGTCATCATTTCAATTAGGCAATAGCTAGTAATAAATGATAGCAATTGTGTAAAGAAAAACTGTGAGGGGGAGCAAAACAGTCAGAGAAATATGTAGCCTGAGTTATTTATTTTTAAAGTGCAGAAAGGCTGAAGATTAACGAAGGTAAGTCATTAATTTAAAATAGAAAACAAGGCATTAAATCTGAATAATAGGTTTTTATTGTGATTTTTTTAACTAGAATGGTGTACATATGAGAAGTTAATAAGAGAGAAAATGTAGTAATGATAGTTATTATTATTAATAATAACAACAACAAAACAACAACAACAACAACTAAGTAAACTAAAGTTAGTTCTATTTGTAATGGAGAAATCTTTGATGAGGTTCATCAAGAAACGTTAACTTTGCTTGGAGATTAAAAGTAGATATAGCTACAAGGGGGTATAGTTTGAAAACAAACAAAGAAAAAACAATAACTTGTACTAAACTAATTTATGCAAATATATTTGAAAATTGTACAGACTGACAAAATTTCTGACATACAACCCTTCCCAACTTACTCATTACAAAATAAAAACCCTAAATATTCCAATAGACATTACATAAATTTAATCAGTGGTTGAGAACAACTGTTAGCATCTCTGTCTTTGTGTCTCTCTATCCTACTGATATGCACACACACACACACACACACACACACACACACACACACACTTACAGACACAAGACCTCAAAAATATTTTTGTTGGTTCAATACCAATGTTACACTGTGGTTGTCATTCTAATTTTACTAATACGTGTCTAGATGGATAGAAGCATCTACATTAAATTAGTTTCATAAGAATGTATGCTCTTACTACCAAAATCAGAAAAAAAGTTAATCCGAAGAAAAAGAGTTCAAACCAGTTTCAGGGGCACTGAGCTGAAAAACCCACCGGAGTAGATGGCACTGACCCTTTCTTCAATTGGAGGAACAAACAAAACTAAGCTAAACTAAACTAAACAACTAAAACTAAACTAAACTAAACTAAACTACACTGAATTAAACTAACAAATAGAAACAAACAAACAAAATAGTCGGAATGCAGTTCAAAACACGTATCTTGAACTGGTGAACATTCTCCGTAGCTGTTTAAAGTATCAGGAAAACACAGAGCCATTGGGGGGCAGTTGGGAGAAATTCTCATAAAACGGTGATTAGAACTAAAGTGTTAAATACTAGACTGTTTTCTGGAGGAGGGCCTTTGAGAGGTGGGAAGATGAGTGCTGGAACATGGTATGTGAGAAACAAAGTGAGAAAACATCCCTGGATGGAATGGAGTGTGTATTAGGGAGACCCGTAGGAAACAAGGTTGAAAAAGAAATTGGAGCTAGATGCTTAACCACAGTCAAGACTCATTAAATCACACTTACTATGTGACTGGACATAGGACAGTGTGGAATTCCACAGATAAACAATCAACAGATAGACGGATTAACGGACTGATGTGCAGGCAGACAAATACATAAATTACAGAGGCAACAGGTAGTCTCGGTTGGTGAGAAGGTAAGATTTTAGGGCTGCAGAGTGCCATAAACCTGAAGGCTTTTCCAAAACGGAATTAGATGAGGTTTAAGTAGCCTCAAGCACGCCAGATACAAAGAGCACCTTCATGAAAACCAAAGGTGAACCACATACTATCTTCATAAAACCATCCACAGCTTCTGAGTTTAGTTTTTTTCCACTTTTGTACCTACATAAATTTGTCCTCTCTGTTGTATGAAGAACAACTGGCACAGCTAAATTAAGGCCATATACAAGTAGTTGAACGATGGGAAAATAATACAATGATACCATTCTTGTTGCATGTTTTTCAACATTTTGCACCATAAAAGTCTATCACAGAGAATAGATTTCCTAACACATCCAGCCTCTGAAAGATGCTAAACATCTGAACTTCTTTCTCTTTTTAATTTTCCTGACAATTATTGAAAATTCTAAATTATTTAGAAAAATTTCCAACACAGGATTTATAATTGTAAATATTTGAAGACTTATGTAACTACATGCATTGACTCATGTGTTGCCTCTACCACCTAATTGTTATAAGCTTCATTATTTTATTTTCAATTTATCTGGAATTCATAATTTTAAACTCTTAGACCATTTCTGAGTTCTTCTAAGCTCGATTTTTGAATCCATCCTCTTCAAATCACTTGATTCCTTTTACATGATGTCCAGTAGCAATCGATACCCTTATAAACTCCTTTCCCAAAGATAGTATAAAGTGGTTACATTCTACAAAATTATATTTTTTGTCAAAATAATTAAGATTTGCATGATTTGTCTGTGATTGCTTCAAGACTATTGAAATACGATATGTAGTTGGACACAGTGAAGACCTATCAGCCCAGAACCATCTAAAAAAAAAAAAAACTGTTCCTAGTGCCAATGGGTTTATGAATTGACAATCAATCATATGATCAATGAGCCCACTATTTGCTTTATATCGTTCTTCCACAGACTTATTTCACTGGCATCTGTACTTGGTACATCTATTCATTGTAGACATTGCAAGCATATGCTTTCTCCCTATCATGAAGATTCATAGTCAAAGCTTTTATACGTCTTCATCGCTGCATTTCTCGTCCTAAATCTACTGGCTTGTACATTCTCTCTTATTGTGGCCCCTTGATTTTCTGTCCTCGCTTGGACCACTTCCATTCCAGTTCTGCCTACATTCTCTCCTTCCTCATTGCTTATTTCCTGTACTGTTAGCTTAAGTCCACAGTGCTTTCAATGGCTTCTCTCAGGTCATTGTTGAAGCTATCGGTCAATTTGGAAAATGCATATCTCGTAGTGAATAAGCAAATATAAAATCATTTGCAGAAATGGTCACACTGACCCTGACTGACAACCATGAGTGGGAAGAAATTCATGGTGTAGGAGGGTTTTGAAAACCTCTCCTCCCACAAAGCTTATAAGCCCAAATACTTAGCAACAATTATGGAGGGGAAACATTCAACACGTCCTCATCAAAGCGAATAGTATTCATAGTAAGTAGTTTTCTCAAACCTAAAGCCATTGTCCTACTGTGCTTTCTCCTTCTTGGTATCAGGACATATTTTTCATTTCTGAGCCTGTTTCTTCTATATGAGGAATTTGACTCATTCTCAAAGCGGTCTGGACCGGATGTCACATCTGCAATGAAGTCTTTCCAATCTCTTAGGAAAAATAATTATTCTTTCCTGGTAGCCCAAAATGCTCTAATTTACTTCTTAACCAGAAATAGCACACACTCTTTCTCTTTGTAATTCTCTCTCTCTCTCTCTCTCTCTCTCTCTCTCTCTCTCTCTCTCTCTTTTCTATCTCTTCCTTCTTCCTCTCCTCAATCTCCCTTCTGCATGTGTGTGTGTGTGTGTGTGTGTGTGTGTGTGTGTGTGTGTGCACGTACACCACCCATTTTCTATTTCTTCAAATGTTATATCACTGTCGACTTGCAGAGATTAGGCCATATTTTTATTTGGTTGAATGGGTGAATGGTAATATCATAGGTTGCTTCTAGCCCACTGTGTGCTGATAATACCTTAGGATTTTTTCTGGCCCACTGGATGAATGATAATTTTGTAGGTTGCTTCTTCTCCTAGTGATCTGTGTTGCTATGATTTTCTTGACCTGAGCCTTGAATACAAGGTGAAGATTTTTTTAAAACTCTTAATTCTGTTCATAAGAATCACTACTTACTACTCCCATGTATATTAAGAATGAATTTGCTCATTAGGAAAATCCCAAGGGTGATCATCGGATCCAAAAGAAAAGAGAATGATGGCAATGTAGAGACAGTGCTCCCAACACATCACCTTTGCAACGACATTGGGAGAGAAATGGTTTTCTACTCCATCAGCAAACTCTGTGATCACAGGACCTCAAGTCCACTGATCATTCCCCAGAAGGTCACCTGCTAAGGCAACAAGAACAGAATCAAGAACTTCAGGTGGAAAAAAAGGGAAGGTGCTTCATTATCCCTCTGCCTCCTTTCTTGAACTAGATCATGAATGGTAAATGGTCCACAGGTTAACTGAGGCAAGGGAGCCTGCAGGTACATAGGGGCATAGGAGTGAGAGGCTCCTGTCCATGGGTCTCAGATGCCAATGCTTTCTTGAATCTCTAAGTGGAGGAGACAAATACCCTCATCCAACATGGATGAGTCTGTGTCTTTAACTATGCATGTATTTAAAATATTAACCACTTTGAATCAAACACAATTTACAAAGGTTCTATTAGATATATTTATCGCAATTCCTTTACTGTTTTGACAATTGAAGACAGTTTCTTTCTCAGTAGCTCAAGGGAGGAAGGCATCGATCTGTACCTATCTTTCTGCTCAAGTAATCTCATTTAAGGGTAAGAGTATTGGTGAGACATGAGGACAATAACCTTAGATAGAGGAATACCTGAGTGTGAATCCCAGCGATCTCACTAAGATTAGTAGACGTGTGCAGGACACAGAGATGTTAACCTCCATGAGAGTGATGATTACAAGGATTAATTTTACAAAAGGTAAGAGATTGAATGTACATTATCTATAATAACCAACCCATTCAATATGTCAGAATAGTAACTCACAGGTTTCAGACTCTTACTGGTTCTAGGGCTCTTACAAAGTATCAAAGTAGCAGTTCTCACACAGATCCCAGTAAAGTTATATTACCATCTCCACTTGACAGGAAGTAAAGTGATTTGCTTAAAATCTAAATTCTATTAAATTTCAGAAGGATCATTAGGCCCAGGCAATCTGACTCCAAACTCTCTGTTCTACAGCACTGTACCATGCATATAAGCCATCTTTCATAAACCATGTACACACTAAACTTGAGAAAAAAAAAAACAGCATGTGTAGAATTTGGGGCAAGCAACCACTAAAAGTGACACGAATCGTGCAGGTGAATGACGAGCATTTGGTAACCTCAATAAAATAAAGTGTTTTCTTCCTCATCCAAAATGGAAAAAAATTATAATAGGAGTACCTGACAACTGGCTCTTTTTAAAAACAGTGATGTCAGGCTGAATAATTTGAAGCAATTTAAGACACATGTTAGCTATCAATTTATCCCATGTAATGCAGAAGTTGTTCATGCTCAGATATCTATGCAAGCATTCTGACATAACTATGCTGATGATATTTAATAGAATGATAAAGTGGGAAACGATTTCAATCTTAAATGCTAGCATTAGAGGCATCTGCACTGTGCTTAGTTCTTTCATTGATTCTTGTGGTCATAAATTAGTTTTTCTAAACAATATCAAGCTTCTAGACATAATAAAAAGCCTGCATGCTATGCTGAGATTAAGAGAGTAACTGCCTATAATCAAAACTGTTCATGTGTGTCACAAACTTCCACACTTCCCTCTGAGCTCCGCTCAACAGACAATTCCCCAGGGAAGTATCATTGAGTATCTGTGTTGAGGACCTGCCAGCCTGTTATTCCTCAATTCCCTTCATAGCGCTTCTAGATCTTAGTGTAGCAAACATCAATCTACTATTTAACTTACCCCCCCCTTAAAATGAAAACCATAAAATCTATGATAAAAGAGGCCGAGAAGAAAGTGTCAGTAATTGATCACTGATACTTACAAAGGATTTGTGCCCATGATCATGCACCTATGAAAAGAACAACTGCCTCTTGACCTCCGATCCCAAGTTCTGCCCTTCCTCAGCCTAGAAACACAGATGTCTTAACATTCTCCCACTTTCTCCTTTCGTCCAGTATCAATGTCTGGCCCAGGAGAGGCCTTGCAATGTTGCGACCACAGGTGTTCCACTTAATGAAACCATCACTATGATCATCAACAAGTCACAATCTTGAAACAGGCGGTCAGCACACTCAACCACTAATTTCACAGAAAATCCAGCAATCCCCTTGAAGACTGGTTTTCACAAGCACTAACCATGGAAATGTACTGAGACTATCCTACCTGGGGCCCAGCGGATCTCACTTGATGAAAGAGCCAAGGAGAATGGCCAGATGCCAGGGGAAGGGGAGAAGACCTTCCTGATTCTGATGAGCCTGTCTGAGGAGGTCAAGAAACAAACATCCGCTATGAAGCTGTGAATAATAACATGTTTCCATTGCAGAAAATATATAAGGCTATTACCAAAGCAAGAAATGTGCAAAAAATCCAATATCTATACATAGGACATTTTAGTGAACTGGACACTTGAAACCTATGTAGTTTTAGGAACCAATATCACCTCTATACATTTACTTTAAAATTCTGACCAGGTTTACACCTTAGGAGGAAACTTTGCAAGTTCAAATGAAACCACTTTTCTACTTAAATCTCTTTCACATTACATTCAGTCCTGAGAGAGTACATTACAACAAAACTGACAGCAAAAACGATGTACATTTCTAACAATATTCCCTGTAGAAATGTATGCCCGTGCGTTCCATGCGACACCGGATGCAATGCGACAGCACAATGTCCATCTACAGTGAGGATAAAGGTCATGTGTTACACATGTGATATGAGAATAAAAGAAAATGAATGAACCCCAGTGAAGACAGCAATATGGCTGAACGTCAGAAATAGATCATGGGCTAAATAAGCTAGACTTCCAGGAATGTATAAAGGGTTATTTTATTAGTAATTGTCCAAAATTGGAGATGGCTCAATAGTGAGAAGTTACAATGGCTGCCTTGGAAATTAAGGAAGCCAAGGGGAGCTTCTAGTGGCTGGCAATTTCCTTTTTATTGATGTTTTTGACCCGACTCGCATTTCCATATGTGGCCTTTTTGAGATAAATCACTGACATTTTCTATGTTTTCCACATGTGTGTTATACCCTGGTGTTTGAAACCTTCATGGAATGGAGCAGTGGGATTTTTTGTGATATTACGAACCTGGAAAAGGAGACTATTTTGTTAATTATTTCTGTTGCTTATCTTCTCTTTAGCACAGCCTACCTGACTTCAGAGACCCCCTAACTGCTCAGGGTTCCGTTGGTTACAAGAGGATCTTAGCAACTGCTTTCTCGAATTAGTCTTTTCCTTGAGATTGTCCATTTGTAATGTGGCCTCTCTTGAATGGTGGCATTGGATGAACTCATCCGTGGAGTGTGTGGATGGCTTCATCTCTTATCTCCTTCATGTGACATGCACAGAAACTTAGAGACGGTTCATTAACCCACAGGAGAAGGGGAGAACTCTATCTCCTACCAAACAAAACTACAAAAAACTGAGAAAGCTTTGTTAAAATGTAGTCGGGAGAATAAAAGGAAGAAATATGAGACAATCAGGGAAATTGGAAAGAATGAAAAAGAAATCTTTCCTTTGAATATACCCCAATGGTTACATCTGGATAAAGACAAAAGATTTCCCTTGCTCTCTCTGCAACACTATGATTGGTTTTCTTGCATCCCACGGAAAGAGAGCTTTCATTCACATCTACATCTGCACGTGGCCAGAGGAATCTCAGGGAAAAGCTGTGATTCACATCTACAAGCACTAAGGAGCTCTTTCTCTCAGTGATGCTCGCTTACACTCATTGCTTAAAGGTCTTTAGTGAAGATGCTTAGGCGCTATTGATGACAGTCAGAGAGCTCAGGAGAGAGGCCAACATGAGCTACAGCGTCAGTCCTTGCTGTCCAGGCAACATAAAAAGCAAAAGTGTTGCCTATGTTTTCATCATCAACCTTCTGCATGGCCCACCCAAGGACTGCCTTTTCATGCTGTCCCAACATAACTATTTTCTCACAATTGGGCACCAGTTCCAACTCCAGCATTTTCAAGAAATAGAATAGCCAAATTCATGTAGCACAGTACGCACCTTCACAATGTACGACACAGACCAACTTCTCTGAGGAGGGATTCCAAGAAGGGGAGTCAGAGATCAGACACAAACACGCTCCACCTGCAACCAGGAAACACAGAGTAAGGTGTGTTCCAAGAAGACACACAGTATTGGAGAGTCGACATTGAATGGTTGAGCACTATAGAATATCCATACCATGAGTCTGTCCAGTCTGGGCCCTGAAAACTATCTGTAAGAGTCTCATATCCAACACGTAGCTACCCTGGCCCTGACCAAAAGACAGACTCTGCTTCAGCTGAGGTCTGCTGGAGTATTGGAGTGAACACAGGGAGTTGATCCCATTCCTCAGAAAAACTGCAAGCAAATAAGTTCTCCCAGGACCACAAGCCCCCAGAAAGAAAACACCCACTCACACAGGAAGTCGGTCTATTGCACGGTCACGTTTCACCCAAGGTCATTCTCCCACATCCAGCATGTGTTTCCTGTGATGGACATTTTGGATTCCTGCCCCAACGTAACGACATCTCACTTCTGTGGCAGTTTCAGTAAATATTGTATTGTTCTCATGAATGAAACGGTCAAAATAAATACCAAATATTGATAAGAAATCATGCAGAACACTAAGCACATCCACTGATTTTCACTGAAAAATTCTCCTTTGTATTTTTACCCAGTCCTACCCGATGGATTCGCCCAATGATAAGAAGCAGCATAGACTGGCTAAGGAGGATTCTAATTTCTTCCCTCTTTAAAATCAGAAAAGGTTGACTATGAGAAACATTTTCAACACTGGTGCTTACTTGGTCCTGGCTGGCACCAAGTTCTTCAAATAACCTGATTCCAAAGCAGTCAACGTTGTCTGAATTCTAAACATGTTTCAGAACATCCAAGGCTCCCCAACGTTTGTTCAGGACCTCTTCCGTCAGCAAAGTCACCCAGCTGTCACCACAGATAACCCACTTGTATTTGCCCAATTCTACCTCATCCTCCCATTCCCTCAGCCTTATTCTGAGCCACTCACCAAAACAGGACACACAGATGCAAATGTCTGTGGCAGACAAGCAGGGGGCATAAAGGAAATAGGTGAACTGAGCCTCAAATGGCCAAGTAATCCTGCCTCTGAATTCCTGCACGCCTTGTTCCTTTATGCAAAATTCAGTTTTACTTCCATATGGAACAGATTTCTCCTTGAAATAGTTTAATACATGTTCACACACTCTTCAGAATGATCAACAGAGAAAAGGGACATAGATCTTGCCTGTGTAGAAACAGCAGGGAATCTCTTGTGCTATGATGAGTAATGATGGTAGCACCTCGGGAAGACACACGAGAAAAGTGGCCTCCGCTTGACACTTTGCATGTGTGATAGGCAGCTCTGCTCAAGAACCCACCAGGAATACACAATATACTCAAGAAACAACTAAAGAAACATTTCAAAGAAGTCGAATATCTCCTACTAGAGTTTGATGATACATGAGAAGTAGGATCATGGCTGCTGGGGAGAAATATGCTCAGAAGTAAATTCAGGACTTGAAGCCAGAAATTTTTATGTCATCATCTGACCACTGTGATTCTCAGGGTTCTCTTCTCTAAATGAGTGAGATGTCCTTCAAGTCACTGGCCTAATATCCAGAAGTTTTCATCTCTCTCTCTCTCTCTCTCTCTCTCTCTCTCTCTCTCTCTCTCTCGCACATACAACACACACAAACAAGGCTGTGTGTGCCCTCAAACACAGAGACTTACATACACCACCTTCCGAAATTAGTATAGAAAAGAACAAACTTACAATGGATGCACCAACTCAATATTACTGAAACATTTCCTTCAAGCTGAAACGCACGTATTTCCAAGTCATTCCATGAACACGGCTGGCAAACTCCTTGTGTCAGGGTGAATAATATCGGTAGCAGCTCGGGAACCCACATGAGGACAGTGGCCTTCACTTGACACTTGTCCTTGCCCGAGAGGCAGCTCTGTTCAAGAACTCACCAGGAAAACACAACATACTCAAGAAACTACTAAAGAACCATTTCAAAGAGGCTGACTGTTCATCTTCTTACCATGTCCAGGTAAATCTAAGCTTCTGAAAGGAGTGCTAGAGGCCACTCTTATAAACAAGCATGGGAGTAATAAAACCATAGAAGTAGAAAGCATACATTCTGCCTTCAATTAAAAAGGAAAAGCATACCCAATTCAATACAATTAGTGTACAGTACAAGACGTCATCCCGAGTTACGAAGTAGCCAGTGCTTTCAAAACAATACTAAAAGCAGAGCCATGGGAGAGGCTGCTGCTTACGTTTTTATAGAGTGACATTTGAACTAAGTGGCAAAGAAAGTACATTCTTTTGTCTCTGGTGGTACTTGATCCATTCTAGTGAGGTTTATACGTGTGGGGGAAAGTGAAAACATCCGCTTGACAGAAATGGAGGGTGTATTGTGAGAGAAGTAATAAATTAGGATGGACAAGAAAGGGAGCTTGACACTTTGTCACTAGAGACAAGTTTAGTGTGTCGAACACTTGACAGGAGACTAGGAACAGGAGCCATGGACTTCAATACCGCCTTAGTACCTGCAAACATAGCCGTAGTTGGATGACCAAAAAATGGACAGCCAGACTGGAGGACAGACTGGTGAACAGATGGATTTGATATCGAATAACTCTTCCTGGTTGGTGAAGAGGATATTTTTTCAAACAGTGTGTGTGTTACACTTCTAATAGCTTTCTCTGAAGTTGAAAAAAGCCGCAGAGAAAGTTGCTAAACCAAAACAGTTTCTACATGAAAACCAAAAGACAACCCGATATACCTACTTCAACAGCATCATCAGTCTCATCTTCTGTTTTCTCTTCTGCATCTAAATGAATTTCTTCCTCTGGACTCTTCAGAAGTGCGCAGCACAGGCGACACAGCTTCACAGAGAACAGAGACAAGTCAGTCAGTCACAGGGACGATTGATGGGATAGATGATACACTCGTCTGTGGTGTTTTGCAACAAGTCAAATGACACTGACTAGTACGGAATACAAAGGAAAGTTTCCTATCACACCCACTCACCTAACACACTGACCGTTTTCAATTACCTTTGTTTCTCATTCTCATAGGAAATTCAAACTCTAGATAACTGGCTTGAAACCTCTCTCTCTGCATTGACATTCCATTAGTGTTGAAGACTTCGGGCACATAAAATGGACCTTCACATCGTCTTCAGTATCACCCTTTACTGTTGAGATCCACAATTACCGTTTCAGGTGCATTGTGCTCACATTTATAACTTGTAAAATTTCCTTTTAAGCCATCCTTCTGGATCCATCATGTTTAGATATCGCTCTATGTTTGTACTGTTCCAAAACCTGATCATAATTCATGACCAAATACATGTCTTTGAAATCACATCTCCCAAATTCCCTCAGTGCTTCCATTATTTCCATTTTAGTTCGTCTTTATAATAATATTGTTGGTGCATCCATTACTTTAGACTGTTGTATGAAATTTATTTCTTTCTGTAAATGCAACTCCATTTTCAGGCTTTCTTTGTCTATTTCTCCAACATTCTACTTGCTGCTTTCACTGCATAATTTCTTTCCCGTAGGAGTTCCAAGACAAGTGATTGGACACAGTGAAGAAATATCAGCCCTGCTCCTTTCCCAGGAAATGGTTTTACATATCACATTGCAATACAATTAATCTTCCACTTGCTCAAAGTTATGGCTCATCTTAACTGGCCACATACTTGGTCCTTGAATTTCTTCTTCAGACCGATTTCACTACAATGTGTGATTACTAGTCACACATTGCAGTCAGGCTGAACACAACATGCACTTTCTCACATAGATTCCTAACCACAGCTTCCTCAGCTTCGCATTTCTTACAATAACTCCACTGACCTGGGAAATCTCTCTGCTTCTTGCTCCCTGAATGGGTTTTCAGACTTGAACCACGAGCCCCTTAGTCCTGCTAAAACCCTTCACCCTGGGATTTCTCTTTACTGCACTGCTGCAGTACAGCCATAACCCTATTCATGACTTCCTCTAAAATACTTATGTACATTTTCTTTCAAAAGGGTTTTCTTTAGCAGTGCAATAAAGAAACATTAACACAAATGGGATAATTGTCTCACTTGGATTCATAGAGTGCATTTTCCCGTAAAAGTGGATTAAAAATTTTTTGTAGGTGTGTGTGTGTGTGTGTGTGTGTGTGTGTGTGTGTGTGTGTGTGTGTGTTTCTGGGTATGAGTGAAAAATATACCCTTTTGAAAACTATATTATATTTTCTAGTTTTCTGTCATTCAAAACCCAATATTTAATATGAATGTCTCTAGTGAGGCATTCTAGTGATATGGATTTCTGGAAAGGTAACCTAAACAAGCATCTTCTTCAGTTTCACCATCCACACAAATTCTGCTGCCAGATCCTCCGACAAAGAAGTAAATGAGCTTTATTTTCAACTTTGAGTCATAAGCGCAAAATAAATATACAAATAAACAAACAAATAAATAAAAACTATTTATGTTCTCATGAATCAACAATATTTGTATATAAACACGATATCTGGTTGGAATGCAGCAATTAGTATTAGCTGGGCTACTATTGTACCTCTGCAGATACAGCTGTTGTTGAAAGGTCCAGTGCACATGTATTAAGACTTTGACTCTGCTTGGCAGATATTACTATGTCTATATGTGTATTCTTTTCCAAAAGTGATAGTAAGGATATTACAGTATCATGCCATCGATTTTCACCTTAAATGTGGCATGATCATTTTCAAAACTAACAATATATTTCACTCGTGCTTTCAAATAGCTACATAGTACTCTGTGTCCTGCTATGTCTGGTCTTTCCCCAGTGATGAAATTTTTTGTTTCTCTCGTCATTTTCTTAGAAACCAATCAGGAGATAAATCATAGACATACATTACAGATACAATATATATTGTATTTATATTTAAATTTATATCCATATCTAGAATTCAACATATTGATATCATAAATTCATCTAGATACGTACTGTATTGATAGTACAGTGTCTATATTAATTCATCTATGGGCATTTCCTCTTTGGACAAGGAATCTGATAGAGGAGGCACACAGCAGTAAGACTGTGGATTCACTGGCTATGAGCCTTTACATACTCTCACCAACCCCTTGAGAGAGTGCTAAGCTCCTGGTATTCTCTCCAACCCTGCTTACTAGTCATACTAAACCTGTTGCCAACCTAGCAATCACACACATGCACATCACTGTTTTAATTCTCTCTCTCTCTTACTATCTCTATGTCAATGTTCATGAGGTTGATGAAATACGACTCCCCAAATCAGATCCAGCTCAGAGGCAGCTCTGTTACAAAGCCTTTTCAGTCTCTTAGGAAAAACATGTTATTCTCTTCCTGGTATCCTATCATGAAGCTGTAGATTTACCTCCAAAACACACTGTGGAGTTATTTGAGTAGGATGCCCATTCACTAATTCCGTATTTCTTAATACACTGGCGCTCTGCAATACTTGGTGCAAATGGTCGTTCAGCCGAATGACTGGTGATACTTTCTTTCTTGATTCTAGCACTAGCCGTGCGAGAATTCCTCATCCTTGGACTCATTCACCAGTTAACACTATTAGCAGGCACAGAACCTTATTTACAGAAAAAAAAAAAATACATCCATTACTCATTACTCAAATGTACAACAGAAAAGAGTTTAGAGAGCAGTGAATATTCCAGGACAGCTTGGTTACATACCAAAATGCAACGATGGCAACAAAGAGTGAGATAGTGCACTCCACACACACACACACACACACACACACACACACACACACACACACAAAATGAGGACAGCCACTGGCAGGCAGATAATCTCCTGTGCTGCAGGTGAACTCTGAGATCCTATGACTACAGCCGACCACAGCTCAATGAGTATAGTCAAGAAGGCCTCCTGCAACAGAAAGGCCAAACTGAGATCTGAAAAAGATGAGAAATTCAATTCACTAAAAGTTGTAAGTATCATTCCACCTGCATGCTTGATTAAGAACAAAAACAAATGCTGAAAATTAGCCTAACATGACCCTAGCACAGAGACTTGCAAATACCTGTTGGTTCAAGTAAGGGGGAAGAGGATCCCCAGCCCCACAGTTGTTCTTCATGATCCTAAAGTAGCATCTCACTGTTGAGTCCCAGATTATGGACAAGGCTCCGTACCCTGACACAGGCTCAAGTTTTCCATGAGTTTTCTTGGAGAAACAGATTTCAAGACATGCTCTTGACTTGGGTAAAATAAACAGACCATTAATTATGTAGCGCAGGATACAGACCTCAGATGAGCTCATTTTGACTGTTTCATTAAACTTCTAAAAGCTATGTTAAATCACATTTATTACTTTTCTCTGAGAAACTTATAGAAGTGGCAACTCGTACCTGTATTTGCTGCTAAAGATATTCTCTTTAAAGAAAACCGTATGGCATAGACATCAAGAATGGCCTTTGCATGAGAAAGACTGTGATCTGAATACCAAAAACATCTTTACAATTCTAAGTACCACAGGCAAGGAACAGAGGTAATAAACTAAGCACACGTGTTCCTCATCTGAAAATTACCACCATAAGAGCAGCTCAGGATTAAATATACATGATCCACAACAATCATTGTAACATGCATGTAGCGCAACAGACATCAGCATATATTAAACACTTCCTTGTGTGCTAAGCCTTCTTTTTCAAAGCACTTTATTTATTTTATCTAATTCTCCTGGTGGACTCATAAGTAAGTCCGCATTTTATTATCTTTTGATGCACAGTAAGTAATATGTTAATGATTACAATGATGTCATGTGGCAGAGCACAAAAGGGATGAGAAAATCTGCATTTTTCTGCATTCTGCCATATAGACACATAATATCTCACAAAAATATAGATGACATATATGTGTGTGTGTGCACTGTATATTTACACACGTAAAATAGCATGAGGAATTCTTTCTTACTGCAACTCAAATTGAGATACAATTTTGTTGTACATATTAGATGCATGTGATACCATCACAAAGAAAGCATTCCCATTTCTCACTCTGGCAGAGACAGTGATTTCCATTATTCACTTACCTCTTTGTTGACAACTCTAAAATGGCTGGAAGTATAGCCACAAAGTCTACAGGTCAAAGGAATCCCTGTACCTATCAATGAAAATAAATAGATACCTACTACTAGCAAAGCACTCAACAGACGTCGGGGTCACATGAACCAAAAAGCAGAGCTGCAATTGCTCAAGGCTACATCATCTGTGATTGCCACAGCCTACAACATCCAGATGTCCACCCACATCAGAGCGGACACCTTGTGACATACAGCTAGGGTGGACCACCATCAGGAAAAGAAAAAGCAAATGAATACCTTCTTCACTCAAAACATAGATGAATCTCAAAAAAAAATGAGCAAAATAAAGGAGACACTTAGGAGTCAACCCGGGTAACCCTGGACTACAGTGCTACTAGTCATGGTGCTTATCCTCAGAAAGAAGTGGATCTGTCTGTGGGTGATTTCATCATGTGCAAGACTAGCTCTTACACAGTGCTCATTTTGTGACACATTATTGAGCTGTACATTTACATTTTACAAAGTTTCCATAGCCATGATTTGGTTTAATAATTAAATGCTTGAAAAATTGATATGATAACATAGAACTTGTTGGGAAATTGTGAAGGAGAAAAAGAAAGAGAAGGAAGAAGGAGGAGGAAGAAGAAAATATTGGAGGAAGAAGGAAGAAGAAGAAGAAAGAGGAGGAGGAAGAAGAAGAAGAGTGGGAGGAGGAGGAAGAGGAGGAGGAGGTGGTGTTTGAGGAGGAGGAAGAAGAAGAGGAGGAAGAAAAAGAATTAGTACTAGTACTTATACTACTAGTAGTAGTATAAAAGTAGTAGTGGTGGTGGTGGTGGTGGTGGTGGTGGTGGTGGTGGTGGTGGTGGTGGTGGTAGTAGTAGTAGTAGTAGTAAGATTAGTATTAGGAATAGTAGTAATATATCCTTTCAGTGTAATTATTAATAGTTCACTGACCTCAGCTCTCTTGGTCTGCTTAGGGACCAGTGGACAGATATCTCTCTCTGTGTCAAATCTGGGATTTAGTCCATTCTGAGTCTGTTTTGCTGTTTACATGACTAATGTCTCAATGAGTATAGGTGATAAGCTCTGTGGTCCTGTATGGATGCATTAATCTGATATTTCTTTCATGTGATGTGGGGTGAGCCTTTTTGCGACCATACATTAACCTGTCAGAAGAGGTGCGATTGTTATACCCCATGAACCAACTGATGGACCATCATCAGGATGCCACTGGGGACTGGTATGGTGGAAAGAGGAAGAAAGAAGAATCAAAGCTTTCATAATTATAAACACAAGACTAGGTTTGTCACAGCTGTCGCCTGAATTGTAATACGTGGAAAAGAGAACGTTGAATTCAATGTCCACTAAAGGCATTCCCTCAGGCTTGAACTCGACGATTAATTTCACTGGAACAAAAGAGAAGGGGCCCTAGTTCCATGATATATCTTCACTGTGGATAGCATGTTCAGCTGAACCTGGTGTTCTCAAAACTTCGGGTTAAGTACTCATAATTCCATGCTAGTGGCCACACCTGACGATTTTTTAAAAATGGTTTAAAATTTTCAATGACAGCTGCATACAACATTATGTTCGTTTCAGGTGAACAACCTAGGGATTAGAAATTTGCGTACCTTATCAAGTAATCACTCCGATAGTGATTAGGAAACACCTGACAGTTTACAATATTATTGAATCTATTCACTCTGGTACACTTTGAATTGTGCGTATGTCATGTATGCGGCACAATATCAGATTCTCACATTTGAACTTGAATGAAAAGGAGGGATCATGAAAGCAACATTTCTGTAGAAGAAACATAAAGGGGGCCTTATCTGAGTAGTCAGTGTTCGAACTAGGGAAGGCGCTTCAATCAGGGTGTCAGATAGAACGAGGAGGACACAGGATAACTGGCAGTTGATTTCTGGTTGCTGCTCATGAATTCTTCAGAAAGCTTTGCTTGATGTAAATGAGGACTAGAGTGGATGGAGATGGCTGCTTAATAAGCATGGGTGAGCCATCCTCCTGGATGAAAGAAAGATGGCAAAAGAAGTGCATGGAGGAAAGGGGCAAATGATCTTTCTCTCCTCTATGTCTCTCATATATGGGAAAATGAATGAGGTACCATAATCAAACCTGGAACACATGAAGTTCCACAGTACCTCCTGTTGGCTGATCCACTGGGTGGACCTTGATTTTTCTTATGTAGAAAAACTTCCAGACACTCTTTCCGGCAACCTCCTGGACAGTCGCTATTCATATATGAAAACCCGTGAGGAAAGACCATGAGAAACAGAGTCCCTGTACAGATGGCTATACATATCATTCTGGTAATGGAACAGAGGAAATTAGGAACAATTTAGTCTCAGTTCTACCATTTGATCCCATTAATCACTGCTGTCCCAGAAGTGCCACTTGAGTCAAAGTCTGGCTTCAGGAGGATCATGGAGGTGAGTGTGCACATAAAAACCCCACCAGATCGATTCTGTGACACACACCCGATTTAAATGAGCTCACGCCGAAGGGAATCAGAGCCTAGAGAGTGATGCAAATGCTGCTCATGTGTGAACCTGGGCTCCAATCTGACATGGAACCCACAGAGCCTGAGAAGGTCACCTGGGCCCTCATCCTCAATTCTCCTTGGCATTCAAACTTTCATGAAACCAACACGTAGTATTTTATGAGGCGACAAATGACCCAATGCAGATAAATATGTTGCACAGAGAATTAGTCCTTCCCATGTGATCACTAAATGTTTAATTAAGAAACATTTGGTAGAAGAGATTACACTCTTGGGGCTTGAATGCAGATGTACTGGGAGTGCTCAGTCCAGTAAAAACCTCAAGATGTATTCTTCATCCTTGACATGGGTATATGCTCTATAGATCATGGAAAGTATCTTTAGTCATATCCTATGATCCCACATCAGTCCCGTGGGGTGAACAGACTATAGTTGAAGCCAAACTTATCCTTAAGGTTAGGATATTTAGAGAGGTTAAGCGAATACTGCAGGGTCACAATATTGATTTGTGACTGATCTGGGACAAGAAATATTCCTCCAGCAGAACAGAGACCCCAGATCGACTGTGGCTTCTACACCATGTCCCAAGTACTTTCTCAAACTCTGCTACACCAGGCTCTTAGGAGGGCCTGCCGGATACGCTGGAGGAGATGCCCGACATGAGAACATTGCTCCAACTCACGACTCTTGGTGAGTGCACACGAGTGCCTTTCCTTCTGGATCATCTTCACATTATCTCCTGCCTAGAGCTGACTGTTTGTCAAGATCTTGTGACACCACCAAGTGACCAGTGCTCTTCTTCTTTCCCAGGTGACTCAGAGCCCCCAACCTTCAAGACCTAGTCCCACACGACAGCTGTGCAGGCATCAGTTCCCTGTAACTGACAGCATCTGCTGTCAGAAAACAGATAGAAATAGCAGTTAATGTGAAGGAACCGTGGGAGGAACCACATGGGTGGTACTCTGGAATTGAATAAATTAAATCTGCATCCTCCCCTGTCTCCTGACTATCCACATGAGCATTATCTGTTCTACCTGGACTGGGGCCTGGCAACGAATGCACAGTGGCTGCACCCAGCTTCAATATGTGCACTTTTCTGACTCATGCCACCCTCCTCCAAGTTTCCTTTCCCCTCTATGGAACCCTCACCTGCCTCTAAACTCTGCTGGGTCAGGGGAAAGAGTTTCCATCTCTACTTTATAGGACCTTCCAATAGACAAATCCTCAGGCCCCCTTCGCAGGTCATTCCAGAGGATCCCCAAGGCCCCTTCACCTCCATTCCCAAATGTTTATCCCACTAACCAGATGATGAGATTTCTTCTCAGCATTTGTCCAGGCCCATCTCAAACAGCCAATAGTCCTCCCTTCAGGAGCACTACAAAAGGCCCACCATGAAATTCCACTTTCCCTTCTAAAAATGCCTGCATTCTCATTACTGGTGTGGTTTCAGGTTGACTTCTACTTTCAAAAGAGTTGGGCCTCTGGATCTCCTTTCTCCTAACATCCATTTTTGGGGTGGTATCAAGACTGTCTTGATGTGATGAATATTCAGGGTGTTTTCACTGAAGATCTATTACCTAGATGTGTGTGTGTACAACACTGACTTTACTTTCATTTGCAACATTCCACAGAATCAAGGAAGGATCATACAGCCCACCATTTTTTTTGTGTGTGTGAAATAACATTGTTTTTACCTTTAATAATTTTTAAATCATTTCTTTGGTAAATGACTACTTTATACTTTTTAATGTAAACAGCTTGATAATCTCTTACGAACACACATCTTACCCAGAAACTGATGAGTGACTTACCACAGTACCTTCCAGGGACTGATACACTGGGTGGACCTTGAAATTTCTCAGCTAGGTGATCTTGTGGCCACATTTTCCTTGGTGGGCTTTTCCTATGTCAAAATGCATGAAGAAAGACCATGAGAAATGCATTCTCAGGAAACTGAACTTGAGACTTCTTGCTGCTAACAGTCCAGAGGAAATGAGGATAATTTCTTCTCAGTTCAATCTTTTAATCGCATTGCTCTGTGGTTTCCCAGAAGTGTCACAGGAGTCAAAGCTGGGATTCAGGAAGGTCATGGAATCTAGTGTGTACTTGAAACACCGATCACATTGATTATGAAGCACATGATTTACATACATTGACCCCCAGACTTCTGCAGCACCCTACAGCCTTATTTTTCTCCTTCCCTGTCTGTAGCCTCAACAAGTACCCACCTGGTGTTCTGATGGGGACCACCGTGGTAAAGTATACTTAATCTTGCATGATATATCAACGAAATTATCCTGAAGAAACTACTGTCTCTCTGGGGATACTGCTATAGAATTTGAGGTGAATTTTGCCTATTTTGCTTTTTCAAGCTCACACTTGCTATTTGCATTGTGGTGCCTGGGTATCACATTGTAAGGGCATGAACAGTAGTAATTCACTCTCTCTACACTTACATCCAGGAAATGGGCCTTTCTCATGGTTCGTACTTAAAATGCTGCTGCCGTGAGTGATTGTGTACAAGCCTCCAGATCGATATCAGCTCCCATCTCATTCATGTGACTTTGACATAAGTGGTACGAGGGGGATTGCTGGAACATTCACACAGAAAATGGCAAAGCACAGTGAGGAACCGATTATTAAGGGGGCTAAATCCATGGACGTTTCCACAGGAACATGTGACAGTTGCAGTTCCTCCACATCCTCGCCAGCCCTGGCTGATGGCCATTTTGACAAAGTGCCTGTTCTGTTGGCTGTAAGATTGACGTGTTCTACTTTTTTTTACGCATTTTCTAATCACTGGTATGGTTGAATGTATTTTCCTATGGTTTCCTTGTGGAACTTCCTGGGTTCTGTGTTCCGATTCATGAGGTCCTAGAGAAGGGACATTGTAGATTGTCCCTCAGCATCCTATAGCCTTCTGTGAAGCACTCACCTGCTCTCAGAAAGACCACAATCATGCACAAGAGAGCCACTTCTTGTTCTGAGAGATCCCATAACTTTGTCTCAGAGACCCCATCCCACATACAGAAAATGATGGCCATGCTTTAAGGGTGTCCCCATATTATTCAAGAGAGTATTTCCTCTCAATTCTCAGAAGCACCAATATCCTACCCCGAAAGAACAACAACAAAAACCACCACCACCACCACCAAAAGTTCTTCATTAACTAGGTCATCCAAATATAAAAACAAAGCCCTCGTTATTTTAAAACCCCAGACCTATCAAATCTCTCAAGATGACCTTTGTTATCCAAGTATCTGCCCCTCTTGCAAGAGATCATTGCTGCTGTGAGCTAGGCTATAAAAGCAGCGCTAAGTAGAAAATGCGTAAAAGACACACTACAGAAAACTGGACTGATTGATGAACAATCATAAACACAAATGTCAACACAGTCTTTTGGATGCAGTTGACACGTTCAATCCTTGAGCTCACCCTTATGATATGATATGCAAACTGTGAATTCGGCCTCAAGCATATTATTTAGCTATCCATATTCTTTAACCTTTGCTATTAACCAATTTATGACTAGTAGGAAATAGAGGAATTGAGACTTTACAAAATAACTTTACAAGTGTTGAGAATTTCCTTGGTTTAGTCGTTCTGGCCATTTGCTACTATTTGTTTTGGGGGACTCTGTCGAGGTTCAGACCAGACACATGTGTGAAAAGGCACAGTGGGGAACAGGTCCTGCTAAGCATAGAGTCTCTATCGCACACCACGATGGAGGATGGCAACAGGGTGACATATGAGACTCGTGATTCACTGGTACCTTGAGTTCTTTTTGTCCTTGTCTCTTGCAGGTGTATCTCATGGGACTTCACTGTTTCTTGAGTGCATACTCATACTGCCATGTCATATCACTAGAAAACCTTCCCCACTTTCATCAGATCTGGGATCCTTGCCAAGGGTGATCGAGAACTGACGGGTTGTGCGTGTTTTCCAAGTGATGCCCACCGAATCTCAGGATTTTGGGACTGACAGAAAGCATCTGAGCTTCCGATGTGTTTGTTTCACCAAGGACTATGACAGCACACGTGATACTGTGCACTGATACAGACCTAGGCAATATGACCACTGAGATATCTTCTAAGGTGGGCAGAGGTTCTCTGAATCCCAGGAGATCTCAGATATATGTGCCGATGCTGGAAATCCTTTGTTTGGCAAATAAGATCTCATGGTTGAGAAGAAGGGTGGGTCAGCTGTTCGCAGAGCTAGCTTTGGCACCCCTTGCATTGCACCATTGTGGCTGTTCTACTTAGGGGCTTATGAACTTGTGCATATTCTCTGGGCCTCTATTTTTCCACCAGGGAATGAACATACTCATCAAATCAACCCTCCATCGTTTTCGAAGTGTTCAAGTATTTAATGTATTAGACTGTGTGGCATAAATACTAAGGAAAGATAATTAGTGCAGAAATGTATGAACTTAGATCGCACAACTCTGAAACATTCTGGTGTGCACTCGAAATCAGGGACTCCAAATCCTAAGGGCATTGTTCTATCTTTGACAGACATCTCTATGATCCACAAACAGCCACTTTGCTTTAACCCTGTCGCAGCTTTAACAAATCAAATACAATTGTCAAAAATGCTCTTAGTGACTGCTCAAGTCCACACTGTGAGGTCACCCTATTTGTAACTGGACAGTATTTCTCTGCTAAGATCCAGTTGCCTAACTCATGGTCAAGAGCGATGCATGCAGATAAGATGAACACCAGCTTCTGGAAGAAGGGACATTATCTTTTAAAATGTCCTGGATTCTCAAAACTGTGAAACAGTATCAGCTCGCATCATTTCCTGCTTACAAATAGAAACCCCTCATAAACAAGGCAGGTATCTCCTCATAGAAAGAGCTCTACAAAAAGGGCAGACTGAATCAGTTGTACATTAAATTAATCCATCACTCACAGAGATGCCTTCCTCATCAAAACTGCAATTCTATACAAAAAATTAATTCTCCATAGAATGAGTTTTCTCCGCATGTGTACATTGCTCTATTTCTCTATGAGTAACAAACACTCTATATACTGGATTACCTATTTGCTCCCATTGATTCATGAAACTCTTTCTTAATTGACCATGGATTGCGGAAATACTGGCTATTAATTGGGGAAATGGTAATTTTTTTAACTACACTTACACCATCCTTAGCTCTGGTGAGGTGAATGGATACATGAAAATATAAAATTGTTATCTCTATAAACTGAGAGATTTTGAAAACAGCAATGATACAAAAGTAAACACTTTTTTAACTTCCAACCTGAAATCTAGTTCCACAATTTAATGACACAATTGAAAAATCTCAATGGGAGTGGAAGCAATGTACACCAACATAATAATTTTGGAAATTACTTAAGAAGCAAGAGAGAAGACATGCTAAACACAATGTTAGGGTCTCTTCATTGAAGGAAAAGCCTCCCTACACGTCTCCACAGGTTTGAAGTCTCTTCAAAGCTCTGAAGTTAATTAATTTCTTAATTCTCACAAGCTAAAAATGGCATTCAATGTACATCCCATATTTGCCAATAAATATCTATAGAAGAGGAGAGGGTACTGGAAGAGAAAGTGACACATTGATAAATTGACATGACAAATGCTAACAAGAAAATTTAAAAATGAGGAAGTAGATTGCACAATAGGAACTAAGCCCTTTGAAGGCACAGCTTTCAATGGGCCAGCATGAATAACCACTGCAGCAGCAGTGAACATTCCCCATGCTTAGAGTCAATCGAGACTATATCTCCCTGTTCAGCCCTTCACACACTCAGCACGAGGAGTGGTAGTTAGGACCAGGGACAAGACACATATGAGTCCAGAACCACTGTGACAGAGTATGACATGACATTCAGCGTGACTTCATGATCCACACTGCAGGGTCCACATGCCAGTTTACAGAGCTCATGTTTTGTTTTCACACTGACTCTCAGATCCTCATATCACTATGCTGTGTCTTTGCTCTATAGTGCAACATGACTCCCTCAAATACAGTCAATGGTGAAAATGTCAAGGGGAATGGAACAAAGTAAACTCTTTTGCAAAGCCGAGGATCTATTTTTGAGGCACCATCATCACACTTTCCTGCCACTCCTGTGCCACCCACCCTTTCATGGAGAAAGAAAGCCAAATGTGTTCTATTGTGCACACATTTGAACAGAACATTAAAAACCTTTTCAGGTTCAGGAACCATATTTTTAACACGATAATGATCTACTCTACATGTCTTCTCTCCTCATCTATGTATGCAGGTGTCCCCACGACCTGAAAGCAGAGTATTCCTAGGACACCTTTTCAAAGGAGAAAGGATGTAAAGAGAAGCATCAATTATCTGAGGACACACCTTGCTTATGGGTTCACAGACTCCATGGAGATTAAGCGCTGATGCTCACAGACAGTTCAAAGCTATGCCAGTTGAGGTTTAGTTGTAAGTTCGGTTCCTGGGGAAGGAGCTTGTCAGAGCAACTCTTGCTGCCCAGGGTGCCACTGCCTCTGGAGCAGGTCCCGCAGAACACATGATGATGGCTGCTAGAGTTGTCACCTTTCTGTAAAGAATGAAACTTCCTTTTCCAATTTCTTTGTGTTTGTTCAGTGACGGACACCTATAGATCTTCTGTACAAGTGAAAGGACTTAAAGCAGTTTCCAAAAGAGCTTGAAAATGTTGGGCCTCATACATAACTCAACATTACCATGCATTATTACAATCTCTTATTAAAACAACATCCCTATGGAAAGGGAGGTGACCCATTTCCAAAGACTAGTGTCTTCCAATGTTTTCCTTGATTCACTCTCAAACACACACACACACACACACACACACACACACACACACACACACACACACACACAGAGCAGAAAACTAAAATACTGACCACACCGTGAGGCTTACTTCCAAGGAAGACAGTGCTGAAATATGAGACCACTGTGGCAAATCCAGTCCTCAGTCCTCTTGCTCCTTCTTCTTCAGCGAGTTCTGTGACAAGTAGGACAGATTGAGATTGACCATGGGAAAGAGAAGAGGGAAGCTAGCAATGTGCTTCCAGCATCATCAATCTGAAGTGACTGCCAAGAAGTCAGAGCCACACCTAGTCAGGAACAACCAAAACACTCAGTGAGATGATGAGGGCACAGGGATTAGAGAAAGCCATGTACTACAGGTGTGATTTCAAATAAGATGTAAGGAACTGAGTGACCTTGACCAAGGGTCTCCACCACAAAGCAATGAATGCACTCAAAATGCTCACAGGCAAATTTTTAAAACTGTTGAACTTAACCAAAGCTCACAGCAACCACACAAAGATGAAATCAAGAAACAAAAAAAGAATCTCAGGTAGCCTGATGGTGTCATTACTGTGGAGAGTCGCCTGGTTCCCAAATTGGTGGTGGCTTGAAGATAGCTGGGCACACTCTGGAACAGGCAGCTGCTACTGTAGGGAGCAGAAAGGACCTGATTCCCCTCAAAGTGTAGTTCTAGGTGCCGATGTGCCCAGTCTCTCGGTGCCCTAGAGCACCAGTTAAGAACTGCCTTTCTTCAACTCGACTGGCTTTTGGCCCATGATACCTGAGGAAAATAATCATATGACCAGCAGACAAAAGGGGTAACACTGCTGTAAACACAGGACTAACATGAAGCCTTTGGAGGAAGAATGAGACAGGAAGCTGTAGAGTAATTCAGAGAGACTGATTCAAGGAAAGTGGTGGACTGTCAGTAAGGACGCCGGACTCACTGATGTGTCATCGTCTAACTTCAGCCCCATGCCCTGCTCTGCATTCCACAGGAGACTTGTCAATTAAAGGTCACTATTCACAGTGAAAGCAGACACTCACAGCCACACACAAGGCAGGTAAATGCTTCCTCAGTACACATCACTAGAGTCTGCTGCTCTGCAGGAAGCTGCAGGCTCTTAACTCGAAAGGCAACACAGGGCTTCTGGCTGGCCTCAGGCAGAGTGAGAGGCAGCGGGGCAGCTGAACCCAGTCTGACTGTCAGTGTCCCTTGAGGAAAGTGAAGTGGTGTGTGAGGAGACCCTGTCTTCCAGAAGAGCACAGGCACATGCCCCCAAATAAAGATACCCACACCAGGGATGCTCAAGGAGGGAGTTCTCCAGCCTCTGGGGTCCCTCAAAAGTTTGGGATTGGGTATGGGTGGCAGTGAGTTACAGGGAGGTTTTCTTTTCCCAAAGGGATGTTTCCCCTTTTCCTGATGTCCAGTTCTTCTGCAGCCACATGCAGCCCTCCAACCCTCCCCTACATTCCCCTTTAGGCCACCAAGGGTTTGTCTCATCTCAGGGAGAGCGGCTCACCTTCTCCTCTCAGATGGAGTGTCCTACCTAGACTCAGGCAGGTGTGCCCAACACGGGAAGGGACCTCACACTCATAGGACCCTGCTCACAGCAGGAAAACACCCAGAGAGTACTTCTTCCACATACCTGAAGCCCCTTCTACCAAACTCACCTGTCTCACACCCTAAGGCAGGCAAGTAGTCATCTAGGTCAGCCCCACACTCAAGGTGGGTGCCCAGCCACCAGTGGCCATCCCTACTTTGAGACGCTTTCCCGGGGTGCTGCCGCTCATCCCTCTTCCGAGGGTCCTGTGATCTCACCTGTCCGCGCCTAAGTCCCTACCTCTATCATCAAGTGTGCAGGAACTTCTGCCATGTCTCTGCAGGTCCTCTGTTCGGCAAGACCTAAGGGCTCGCAAGCCACCTGAGGTCTCAGACCATGCCCACGATGCCCTCAAACCACCCCCATGCCCAGGGTTCCCTCGCACTGCCAACCAGAAGCAATGGCTGGGCAAGCTGTTTCCTGCGGCCATTGCCGGGGAGGCTGGAGGTCCTTCAGCTCTCGGGCTTGTGCCATAGCGTGGCTTTCCCTGAACACTAAGTGAGGCACAAACTCATAAGCGCAGGGGCCACCCCTTATGAAAGCAGCCACTGGGACACCAGGGGCCTCAGCACAAACATTCCACCCACCAGAGGCAAACGTTTGCTCCTACGCCTGTAGTGCTCAGACCTCTCAAATGACCCCCATGCTCCAGCCCAAAGCCTCATGGCCCAACCCCTTATTTGGCAGAGGGAAGGAGAACATCATTGGTTCAACGGGTTCAACGGTTTCCATGTGCCAGGCTAGAGGAAGTGCCCAGCGATGATGACACACTCTGAGCCTCCGTTTTCTCATGTTTTAATAATTTAATATGATTCACTCATGGGAACAAGATGAGACTTGAATGAACATTCGTGTAAATCACTGGACTCACACCCAGACGGAGAAAAAGCAAGCATCTGTAAAGGTTACTGCCGCTGCTATTTTTAATTATTATCGTTTTTGTTACTGTTATTATCGCTGAGACTCTTACGAGACATACTGGCTCTCCATGCAGGAGAGACCAGGCCTTAAGGGCTCCGTCTACCTGCCACATAGCTCACTAACAGAGTAGGGTCTTCCCAGGGAGGTCCTGTCAGCCAGGACCTCCAGGCCTGGGTACACAACAGACTCTGGGAGAGAAAGGCTGTTCCACCTCGTTTCTGACACTATCCTCACCTTCCCAAATGTAATTCAGGTCCAGAATTAGTTATTGTGAAGCTATTATGTGCCAATGTGTTGAGGATAGTGAAGTGAGGAAACAGTCATGAAGCACTGCCCCGCGGAGTTTGAGTCATAGACAACAAAATAATAAGTAATGATAGAGTCGGTTGGAAGATTCTGAAGAAAAATTATTTACCACGTGGTCAGACAGGCCACGTTCAGATGGAGTCGACAATGTGTTTTGAGCTAAGGTGGTTGAGAGACGTCCCATTGAGATGGTGACATTCGAGCAAAGAGGCAAAAAAGTAGGCTGTGTGGCTTTCTGGAAGAAGAGCATTTTATGCAATGGAAACAGCAAGTGCAAAGGTTCTGGGCGAGGGACGTGACCACCACTGAGTGTGACAGATAGAAAGGAGGCCAATGGGGATGCAGTGGCATGAGCAAGGAGGGCAGTGGTCAGCCACGATTCTAGAAGGCCTGGAGTCCAATTTCAAGATTTACCATGCTGTTCTTGCAGGTGCCCTTCAAACTTCCTTTCAGGACAGAGGACTCTTCCCTCTCCTTGAAGCATTTCTCAGTCAGGGGGATTGTGCCAGAAGCTGCAAAAGCCACCTCGAGGTAATATAGACACAAGTGGAAAAACTGGAAGGCTTATGGGCTCTCCCAGAGTCACAGGAACCTGGAGGACAGGGAAATGAGACAAAACCATGTAGCTCTGGAAACCCCGAAGGGGACTCTTGGAGATAGTCACCTAGAAAGGACAGTGTGCTTAGGGCACCACCACTCAGGTGAAAGGCATTCCATCTCTTTTGTTTCCAATTCCAGGAAGAGAATATCCAATTTGGCCTCGGACCACTTGGCCCATGGCTGAGGAGGGAAATTTCAGTCACAAGCCCACCTCCTGGTAGCTCCAGTGAGAGTGTAGTGAGTCCCCAATAGCCTAGAAAATGTGAAATGGTTGCTTGATAGAAAACAAAACTACAACAACAACAAAACCAACTGTATATAACAAACTATGGAGGACCTTCTACGTACTGGCCAGTGAGCTGAGGGGCTTGGCTTTGTTTAACTGATTGTGCTGTATCCCCAACCTCAGCATGGGAAGTTTTCTCATTGAGAAGGCTTTGTCCAACTCACACAACAGCAGAGTGGCAGCCAGAATTCAGACCTCAGGTCCCAAGACACTGATCCAGTGGTTCTCTACCTTGACTGCACCCCTAAAATCACAGGAATACGTACAAAAGAAAAGGACAGTAGACATCCCAGGAACACTCTGTGACGTCTGTGATATGGAGAACTCTGACTTCCCCAATCCAGAAATGGTGACGTGTGGCCATGCAGCGTCTCCTGAGAATGCGGGCCTTTAGGGGCTCAGAAAGTTCTAGGAGGTGGCAAACCTAATCTTGCCCCACTTCTCCCATTCAATTCTGATTGGCAGAAGCGTGGCCTGCACAACCTCAGCAGTAGCAGATGGATGTGAGGCTTCCATTGAGAGTATGGCAGGGTGGATTGGCAGCTCCCTACCTGCTCAGTGAGATGTTGAGCCATTTTAAGTGCTCTCTGCCCAAAAAAACACAGTGACCAGAACGTCCTCAAGTCATAAACATGGTGGCCCATAGGCACCTAGAGGCCTATCCCACAGTGTAAGCCATGGCTACAGGACGCAGGCTAGAAACCCCTGGGCTTCAATGGAAATGGGAGCCATCCCTAGCTAGAAGTCCCCAGCTTGTCCTTCACTGGCCTCCCCTCAGATTTACCACCATTTTATCTCCCCATCATGTGGGGTCACATAAAATAGCAGTAAGCCCGGTGTTTTGGGGACTCTCTCAATGTGCCGACGAGTAAGTTAGGAAGCAATGGAGAAGAGGCACACGTGTGTGCCTTACCCTTATCAGTCCAGGCAAGGCGAATTCACAGGTCTATGTCCTCTTCCTTCCAAATGGTTTCCTCGACTCTTTCTTCTCGACCAGTCATAATGCAATGTCTTGAATCCTGGAGGGAACAGAACAATTATGCATATCACAGGCGTTCACCATTTGCGGCGGTGCTCACGGGTGAACAGGGCCCTCTCTCCCTGCAGAAGGAGCCAAGCCCTTCTGACTCCCAGCCCATCTCCCAGCCTGGGCCACTAAGGGTACCTCAATGCCATTCAGTGGTGCAATGAAGATCAGGAGCCAGGGCCATTCTGAATGACAGAAAATGCAGAACTAGAAAGATATGCTACAGACAGTGACGATCCCAGGACCTCAAGTGCTGGCACGGGACCAGGGCCTTCAATGAACATCACATGGAGAGGGGCCGGCAAGCCTCACAAATACAGGCTTGTGGATCGGAAACAGAAAGTGGAAATGAAAGGAAGGGAGAGGTCAACTTCATGCACTCTTCTGCTTCCCATGTCGCAGGCTTCATCATCCACGTGTGGTCTTCGAGCACAAAGGACACCGACGATGTGGGGTGACCTGGGAAAACATGGGGCGTTAGAGTAAGGGGAAACCCAGCATCCTGCTACTCCTGGGACTGTGTCGCCGAATCGCATGATCCATTATTGTCTTCATCTCGACACTCCTCATCTGGTGGTCCCCTGGCCTGGCTGGTCGGAGAGACAGTTTGGAGCCTGGTCAATCCCAGAAAACCAGGTCAGCAATGCTGTGGCATACACTGTGCCCTCCAGAATCCAGCCAGCCATGGAGGGCCCAGAGATGCCTCTGGGCACAGGCCTCTCTCACATGGAAGCACATTCAGCACCTCAAACATGGGTGACATGTGGAAGTTGAAATGAGTGCAAGGATACTGGAGCAATAGCTGTAATGCAGGGGAATTGTTCTTTCCCCCATGCAGCACTGGGAGTGCCGTTGAAAGAGGAACAAACATTAGCGAGGAATTGTTCTTTCCACCATGCAGATCTGGGAGTGCCCTTGAAAGGAGTAGCAAATATGAGCCCAGAAGCACAAAAGTGCTCCCTAACTTTCAAAGGAAGAGCATTTACTGCGTATACACCACGCAGCACAAACTAGGAGGCTTTGTCCCCAATTTCACAGCCTAGGAGGGAGTCACTGTGACCCATTAAAATACACCCATCAGAGTTTCGTAACAAAAACAAAAGCATGATCTTCTGCAGAAGATTCCCGGGAGTGCGAACAGATCAACGCCCAAGCTCTGATATAGCTCTGGGTAGGGGGATATAAAAACAAGAGATTTGGAAATGATTATTTTGTACTAATAAAGTGAGGAAACAGGATGAAAATCACACCATTCTCAAAGCCTACGGAAACAATTCCTCTTCCTGTGACATCATTCAAAAAGGGAAGGAACACATCAGAGTTTTACACTCATTTCCCTTTTGTTTTTTTCTCTAATGTCATGTCTCCCTTCCTCAGTTTTCTAAGCAGCAGGTGCCACTAACTGTTCCCAGACTCCTCTCTCATGGGATCTGACCTGTGTTTTGCTACCTACCTGGAAAGTCTTCATCCTCGTGTCTGGGTCAGAAGCTCTCTCTTCCATAACCCAAGACACAGAAACATCAACAATGAATTTATTGAAAAGAGGCTTCCCCATTTCTTCTAGTTTCCTTCTGTCCATGGTGAGGCATGGGCATCACCGTGATACTCCCCAGAGTTCATGCACCTTTCCCTGGCTTTGTGCATCATAGGCCTTCACTTAGACTTCGACCACAGTTACCAAATTTCACATCAGCTAAAGGAATCATCTTTTACCTTTTCCCTTCCACTTGCCCATGGCAACTCTCACCTCTGACCTTACCAACTGGAAATTCCAACTGTTTCATTCAAACTTGTATGAGACTAGTAGGATTGACCAATTGATATTTTATTGTATTTCAGTTCATTGAGGTCATTAAGGAAAGCCACATTGGGCCACTGGCCAGAGTTTTTTTCCTGTACAAGCAACTCCTTTCACTACACCCAACTCTCATTCCCGGCAGTGACCCAGAATCAGGGGGCTTCCAGACCAAAACTGCAGAAAAGTCCCACCTTCTTCACTACCTAGATTTTTCCCTCACAACTGACTGATTTCATGATACATACACTTTTTCATCTGTCCACGCTTCCAACTGCAATTCGAGAAATAGAAAAAATACAGCAAGGATCACTTCTTCCGGGACACTCTGCACAGGCTTTCACTTCCTTTGATGGCCTTAGCACACCACATGGGAAACAGCGGTTGAATCGATGACCCAGGAGAAAACAGAAGGGACGCCTGGGGGAAATTTTGAAGCTCGAAATGCAAGGTCTCTCACGTCCATTTGCTTTGGCAATTACGGTTTTCTTTGCAAAGAGAAAAACTTTCTGCAGGGGACAATGTTCTCTAACGTATGTTTTGTAACTGCTGTTGTCCTTTGGGAGTGCCCTCTTCAATCACGTATCAGGGGTAATAGGCTCTCACTAGACAGTCTGCCTACCTAGGAAACTGCCTCTGTCATGGAGCGTATACATGTTCACATGTTCATACGCTACTTTGACTGAAAACGAGAAAAAGTAACTTTTCCATCTCACTGCAAGAAAGTGAGTTGACCTTGAGGATAGATGCGACCTCCTCATCTGCGGTGTTTTAGTGAAATCTTGCACCACCATCTCAGGGAGAGCAACAAAGACATAAAGTGGCTGTCAGGAACTGCTGATGCTGCTCAAGACATACTCTGGAAGGTTGGCAAGGAAAGTTTGTGAGGCAAGGCTTTGTGGATGTAGACTCTTAATAAGCATGAACTGAGCTGATGCAGGATCATCCTCCTGGGTGGCTGAAGGAAGTGCACAAAGGGGGCAGGAAAAAATAGAAATGGAGCCTTGGGCATGAAAGATGAAGGACATCCAGTGTATCAGACATAATCCGAAGGGGGAAACGAAAATGCACACAATGATAAAGATTCATGGACTCCTCTTGCCCATCATCAACCCGGCCAAGTTCCCACTTCTCTTTGGAATGTTACAGGACCATCTCGGCACATGCCTTCACATGTGCTGCTTCTGTCATCTCTAATAATGGATTTTTAATGGTGTTTTTTTTTAATATAGTATACATAATATGTATATTCATTGTGAGTAGATAGGTCAGGAGCTTCAGGAACATTCTCTGTCTGCGGACCTCTCTGCTATTTCTACCGAAACGTGTCATCTTCTCCCACGTACACTCTGATCTCAAGAGCGAATCAACCCACCACTCCCCATTTCATCTTTTCATCATCTCTACTTTCTCTCACAATCAATTTTCTTTCTCCAGGGACCTCACAGAAGTGGAATCATATGTTATTCGCCTTTCTTTTGACTGCCTCACTCCACCCAGTATGAATAACATTGCATTTCACGTACCTATCACATTTTATTTCTCCACTCATGGATCGACTTAGGGGTGGCTTCCATTGGTTAGCTACTGTCAAGAATGGGGCTAGGAATCCTGGTGGACGGACACCTCTGTGACACCCTAATGGTGATACGTGACATTCTGGCCAAGGAATGTTCAGGCACAGCCTCAAAATGAATGTCAACTCAGGACTTGTTTAAGTAATAGAAATATAACAATATTATTATTTCCCACATTAAATTGAATGTATTATGCAAATACAAGATGCTATGACCAGGGCAGCAGGGGGATATGGGGACTAGGTGTATTATCTGTCAACTTCATGTTCATCAACATCTATTCTAGATAAAGCGTATTCATTTTTACCACTCTGGGGATACTCTATCAGAGAGGCTCTATTCAGCTCTTGTCCAAAATTAGAGAATATCTGTGCATTAGCCAGAGACCCTGCTTACTACAGAAATTGAACCACATTTTGGGTTTCAATGCATCTTTTCCTCTATACTTACAGCACAGGAGATAGATGGATAGCATTCAAAGAGCACTCATGCAATTGAAAAACAGTATGACTTAGAACTTACATAATTTTCTCTAACAATGAAAATACCAAATAATTATACCTGAATTGACTTAAGAACCACAGTTCCACAGGACCTTCCTCAGGCTGTACTGTGGAATGTTCCCTGTGGTGTTGCCAGATGTAACTCCCTTGAATCTCTTTGTCCTTGTTCAGAAGCTCCACGTACCAGGGAAAGTCCTTCAGATCCCTCGGGACCTCAAGGCCCTGTTCCACAATCTGAAACTTTAAGGCAGCTTACTCATTAGTTTCATGTGATGAGGCTACGAATATTTACATACAAATAAAGCTATGAGAAAAGTAAGTGACTGGTGCTATCGAATTGCTCTGTATGTGGCCAAGTACTGTATGACTACAAGTAGAACTGAGACACCTGGTAGCAGCTGAACCTAGAGCGCGGACTGGGAAAGCTCCACAGCAAGGCAGGGAGACGGGTTACTTTGATCCTCTGCGTGAGAGTGATGCCTTCCAGTTCACGGAATGTATTTTTGTTATCAGCTCCTGAAATCCCCACATCAGCCTCACAGAAGAGAAGGAAAAGCAGGAGCTGTGATTTATAATTGATACTGAAAAGCATAGAAATCAAGCAATTTGCCCAGATACACACCACTGATGATTGTAATCTGGCATGAGAACATGGAAGGTATCCTGGGCCTAGAGATCCTGAAATTCTAAGACACCAGAGACCATGCCCCTGGTGCCTGAATGATGAGATGTCCTGAGTGTCTCTGACAAAATCTCCTGCCCCAACTTGCCTGTGTGAGAGAGGTGAAGTACCAGGATTTTTTTTTTTTTGTATTGCAGTTTTCTGTGAACAGACATGAGTAAATCAGGAAGCAATGGAAAAGGGCACACTTTTTTACCTTACCTTGTTTTGTCCCATGCAACAGAATTTCACAGGTCTTCTATTCATTATTAAATTCTTTCTTCTTCTCTTTGTTGAGGAGAATTGGCTGGAGCATTGGAAGGAAAGAGAGAGTCATATCGGAAAGATATTTTTTTAATAGAAAAGCAAGAAAACATGATGTCAAATGCAGCACACTTGAAGTCCGTGATACAGTTCCTTTTTCCGTGACATTAATAAAGTGGGGGGAAACAAATTAAACTTTGATACACATTTCAGTTCTCTGTCTGATTGCATATCTCCTTTCTTCAGTCTCCCATGTAGCACGTGCCACCGAACAGGTGCCAGGTATTTCCTCCCACTGGATCCAAGGTACTTGTTGCCACCTACCTGGATCATCTTCCTCCTCACTGCTGAAGTCAGAGATGTCTTCCAACACCAAATCTTTAGAAACAGAATCGAGAGCAATAAGGTTTTAGAAAGAGCGTCTCACCTATTCATTTAGCTTCAACTGAGCCTATGGTGAGTCGCACGGCCTCACCACAATCTTTCTTCCATGTTCTCAGACTTTGCCTGGGCTCTATGGGGTCACAGCCCTTGAACAACACATTGACCACCTTGCAAACTTCACATCATAGACATGCTGAAGCACTCAACTTTCACCTTCTCACCTCAAACCCAACATTGCTCCCACCATCAAGTTATCAACCAGAAATTCTGACAGCTGTAGACAATTGAATGTGTTTAGTGTGACCAAGCAAATGCAGGTTTTGATTTTATTTTCCTCACTGACGTAAGAAATCATCAAGTGTAATTAATTCAAAACAGCCTCATCTGGCCACTGCCCTCCACACAAGATAGACCCACTCTAGAAGTCAATGATGTGGAAATTCTCTGCTAGTCCTGGCACAATCGTTGGCGGGGCCCATCTGTTCACTCACATGTGTGTAATTCAGGAACCCATGTGAAAGTGCCACGCATTACTTGAGGCTCTGACGTTGTTCAAAGTTATGGACAAAACCAGATACTAGAGATTCCCCAACAGAACAACCCAATGTAGGCAAATTTAAAGAGCATGGCAAGCAGACCTGTGTGAGGCAGAATCAGTTTGAGGTGTTCTGTGACACTTCACTTTTCATGCTTCTCCCCCTTCTCAGCCCTGACTCTGGAACAGAGGCTGGGAAAGCAGTGAAAAAGCCCCCAGAAGGATGGAAGTCTTGTGAAGGAAAAAAAGAGATTTAAAAGACAAAAGTAATTGAAATGAAATACTGTGCTCATGGGTTCGAAGACTTCATAATGTTAACATTTCCAAAATGCCAAAGGGAGGGACAGATTCTAACTGTACCTGGCGATACCTCAACGCCACTTTTTCAGAAGAGAAAAAATTCGACAACACATATGGAACCACAAAGGATCCCATAGTCAAAACTATCTTGACAATGAAGAACAAGATGGAAGTCAAAATACCCCCCTGAGCTTCCGTGATCAAAACACCATGGTAGAGTCTTTAGAAACAGGCAGATCGATCAATGAGATAGATAGTGTGTCCTAAATAAACTGATTGATACTACCAAATGATCTTTAAGAAGGATGCCAGGTCGACACAATGAGGAAATATCAGTCTCTTCAAGAATCAAGAGAAGAAAAAGACACCTAGACAATGTGAGAAAACCATTGCAAAGCTTATATCTGAATAGGGGCTAATATTTAAAATATGTACTGGTGGCTAACACTCAAGTGCAAAAAAACAGAAACTGAAAGCCAATGGCCCAATAAAAATGGCCAAAATCTTTAAAAGACATGTCGCCCAAAGAAGCACACACGGTATACAGAGCTATGAACGTTCCCAGTATCACTAATCATTATGAAATGCACACCAAAAAGGCCACGAGGTAGTGACTCTCTCCTGACATGATGCACGTTGTCCAAAAGGGGAAAAAAGAGAGAGAACAGATATTGGAGAGGAGATAGAGAAGCTGCAACATTTCTATACTGTTGGGAGGAAGGTAAAACGGTGTAGTCATCATGCAGAACAGTATTGAGGTTCCTCGAAAAATTAAAAATAGAACTGCGATGTGATCCAGCTATGGCGCTTTTGGTATGTTTCCCAGGAAGTAAAATCACAACTTTGCAGAGTTACTGTGATCCCTTCAGCATTGTTCAGAAGAGCCCAGATCCAGAAAGAGCCCAGTTCCAGAAACACCCCTGGTGTCCATCGACAAGAAACACATAAAAAAAGTATATGAATTCAATAGAATTTTGTGCATCTTTAAAAAGCAAAAAAATCCTGCCATTTGCAGAAAAGGAATTCATCTAGAGGACATTATCTTAAGTGAAATAAGCAGGTCACACATTTCAAATACTGTGCGTTTCCACTTCGGTGACTGCTACATTTGTCACATGCCTTGAAAGTGAACAGAAGCCTGGTTGTGGAAATTTGGGAGGAGAAGGAAATGGAGCAATGTCAACAGGAAGACACTTTTCCTCATGTGAGTTGAAAAGTTTTAGAAGTCTTCCTTGTGAGAATATGCATCCCCCTTTCAATGCTGTACTGTGTGCTGAATCAGGACCTAGAAGCTTGATTTCATGCTGTGTATTTTTTTTGCACCAAAATTAATGCAAAATGAAGTTGAAAGCCAATAAGAAAAGGAAGACACAAGAGGGAAAAGGGACGGGCAACAATGGGGGTTGCTAAGAATGAACACAGTAGGTAGGCTACAAGAGAGGAGCGATGGAGAAAGAAAGGGTTTGGTTGTCACACAATCCACAGAGGAGACCATAGGGCAGGAGGAAAACTCTTCTCTCCAAGTTTACAGAAGGTGCCTCTGTATTCTCTTCACTCCAGCAAGAAGACGCTGCCTATCCTCATCCCATTTCAAGATGTGGCCAATCATCATTCTCAGTCTGGACCAGCCGGGGCTCAGGGGACTGTTTGATGCTGCCTGTCCTGATCTTGAAGCCACCACCTGGTCAGCACAGGGCCCGGGTGCTCTTCCAGTATCTTCTTCTGCTCCTCTAAGTTGTTGCCCAATCGAGGTCTGGCCGAAGACTCTCGGAACTCACCTGGTGTTTGGAGTCTACTGTTTGGCTCTCTCTGATTTCTTGGAGACCAGGTGGCGCACGCCCTCATTTTAACATTGAATCACACCCACCAGGGTACCCTTCATCTCCACTCAGAAGCTGTGATCAAGAGATTAAAGAGTTCTAAGGCAACCCTGTCTCAAGGGGACAGGTTCAGGGATAAACTAGTGACATTTGACATTGAAGCATCCTCAGGTTTGCCTGACAGGAAAGAGATGGGAACCTACAGGGCAATGACATTTTACTGCATTCATATTTCTCACAGCTGTCCTGGTCCAAATAAACTCAAAACATCACTTGGCTTATTGCCTGTGCTGTTGACTTAAACCAATTTCCCTGAATTGATTTCTTACAAAGCCCTCCAGAAGAAAACTTGGCACCATGTCCCACAGGGTGATGAGGGGAAATGCTCTGGTCACACTGTGGAGTTTCTGTGTCCCACCTTGCAGAGCACAATGTCCCCTTTGTCCTCCTAGAATGACAACTCAGTGCTACCCTGACCCTCAGTCCTAAAGACACCTCGGTTCTCTTCTCAGTAGATACAGTGTTTCTTGCCCAGCACACAAAGTCCACACCTCCGAGAAGTACTGGAGACAGAATGACACAATGTGCTCTTAGCAAGTGTGTCTGAAGATAAATCTTAGACCTCTTTGAACAAAGTCACAGTGAATTACCCCAAATATTCCTGGAGGCTCATCCTGACACAGATTCCTTCAGAGCTGCATGTTGCGCAGGGTACACTGGGGGCCACCAGCAAAAGTGAGGAGCCCTGCCCAGCAAACAGCTAACGTGGGTGTGGGAGGAGGAGTCAATGAGAGGACTCCTTTTAACAGAAAGACAGGGTCAATGAAGGAAGAAACTCAACATGACCATTCAAAATGCTGTAAGACCAACTGAGGGCTTTTATAATGTACTAAAGAAGTATTTCTGGCACAGTAACAGATATTCTAAAACAAAATTTATCCATTAAGAAGCCAGAGGACATCAACTAGGGTGCTGACGGGAGTGGTGCTCCGTTTAACTGAGGTATATACTTGGCATAGAGTAAATGCACACATTCAAATGTTGCGAGGTGGTTAATACATACACTTAGATTCCTATCTGTTCATGATGGGATGGTGAGGGCAATGCTTATTAGATAGCTGACATCAGCAACTGTGCTCTCATAGTAACATAAATCAACAGAAACATTCAAAATACAAAACGTCACACACACACACACACACACACACACACACACACACACACACACACACACACATACACACACACACACAGATCAGTTTCATACCCATACACACAAAGCTACTCCACCTGATGGAACTGGGGTTCATGGCCTCAGTTCTTTACCTAGAAAATCAGTTTCTATCACCACATCTCTGATGCACATTGTGGGCAGGAAGCCAGAATCAAAGTGGCTCCCCACCTCAAGCCAGTGAGATTACTTCCCTTTCTCAGTTTCTAGAGTTTTCATCAGCAAATGAAGGATCCTAGAATACCTACCATCTTCCTGGGCAAGAGGGACCACCTGAAATGACAGAACATAGAGAGTCATATCCTGCAGGGTCCTGTTTGCATAGGCCTTTGCTCAAATCACTTGCATCAGAAAGCCAGATGACAAACGCTGACAGGGTCCATGGAACAAACCAGCAAGAACAGGACAAAACTACACACGTCCAAGTGCATGAACTGTGCAGGGAAACTTTCTCCCAAGGCCATTTTCGGGGGGCAATTACAAACTTCTCTTCCAAAGAGGAAAAATTGCTAAGACAAAACAGCTCCCACCCATACAGTTAGTAACTGCTCCTGTCCTGTTTGAAGGTTCTTCACGATGAGTAATCAGTTAGCACTAGACTCACTCTTGACATTCCCGCCATCAGGTAAATATCTGTATTGTCTGGGATGTGCATGTTCACTTTTTTATACTATAATTTTAAGGAGAAAGCAATAAATCACCATTTCTTTGGCAAGGGAAGTGGGGAGAGCTTACCTTGATGAAGGATGTCACCTCATCTGCCCTCTCACTGGGAGGCTCCTTCCGCAGTTCCTTGGGGGGATCTGTGAGGACACACAGTGACCGTCAGTCTTTGGTGCTGTCAGAGATGAAGGACGACGGATCTCTGCTGTGTACTCACAGGAGCAAGAGAATAATGATGAGGGTGGTGGCTATGTATGTACTGAGCTGCTTCTGGGCCTCCTCCTTGCTCAAGGAAGAAAGTCCAAGGAGAACAGCAAACACACAGTTCCTTTTTCCATGACATTAATAAAGTGGGGGGAAGCAAATTATACTTTGATACACATTTCTGTTCTCTGTCTGATTGCATATCTCCTTTCTTCAGTCTCCCATGTAGCACGTGCCACCGAACAGGTGCCAGGTATTTCCTCCCACTGGACCCAAGGTAATTTTTGCCACCTACCTGGATCATCTTCCTCCTCACTGCTGAAGTCGGAGACGTCTTCCAACACCAAATCTTTAGAAACAGAATCGAGAGCAATAAGGTTTTAGAAAGAGAATCTCACCCATTCATTTAGCTTCACCTGAGCCTATGCTGAGTCGCACGGCCTCACCACAATCTTTCTTCCATGTTCTCAGACTTTGCCTGGGCTCTATGGGGTCACAGCCCTTGAACAACACATTGACCACCTTGCAAACTTCACATCATAGACATGCTGAAGCACTCAACTTTCACCTTCTCACCTCAAACCCAACATTGCTCCCACCATCAAGTTATCAACCAGAAATTCTGACAGCTGTAGACAATTGAATGTGTTTAGTGTGACCAAGCAAATGCAGGTTTTGATTTTATTTTCCTCACTGACGTAAGAAATCATCAAGTGTAATTAATTCAAAACAGCCTCATCTGGCCACTGCCCTCCACACAAGATAGACCCACTCTAGAAGTCAATGATGTGGAAATTCTCTGCTAGTCCTGGCACAATCGTTGGCGGGGCCCATCTGTTCACTCACATGTGTGTAATTCAGGAACCCATGTGAAAGTGCCACGCATTACTTGAGGCTCTGACGTTGTTCAAAGTTATGGACAAAACCAGATACTAGAGATTCCCCAACAGAACAACCCAATGTAGGCAAATTTAAAGAGCATGGCAAGCAGACCTGTGTGAGGCAGAATCAGTTTGAGGTGTTCTGTGACACTTCACTTTTCATGCTTCTCCCCCTTCTCAGCCCTGACTCTGGAACAGAGGCTGGGAAAGCAGTGAAAAAGCCCCCAGAAGGATGGAAGTCTTGTGAAGGAAAAAAAAAGAGATTTAAAAGACAAAAGTAATTGAAATGAAATACTGTGCTCATGGGTTCGAAGCCTTCATAATGTTAACATTTCCAAAATGCCAAAGGGAGGGACAGATTCTAACTGTACCTGGCGATACCTCAACGCCACTTTTTCAGAAGAGAAAAAATCCAACAACACATATGGAACCACAAAGGATCCCAGTAGTCAAAAATATCTTGACAATGAGGAACAAGATGGAAGTCAAAACACCACCCTGAGCTTCTGTGATCCAAACACCATTGTAGTGTCTTTAGAAACAGGCAAATCGATCAATGAGATAGATAGTGTGTCCTAAATAAACTGATTGATACTACCAAATGATCTTTAAGAAAGATGCCAGGTCGACACAATGAGGAAAGAACAGTCTCTTCAAGAATCAAGAGAAGGAAAAGACACCTAGACAATGTGAGAAAACCATTGCAAAGCTTATATCTGAATAGGGGCTAATATTTAAAACATGTACAAGTGGATAACACTCAAGTGCAAAAAAACTAAAACTGAAAGCCAATAACCCAATAAAAATGGCCAAGATCTTTAAAAGACATGTCGCCCAAAGAAGCACACACGGTCTGCAGAGCTATGAAAGTTCCCAGTATCACTAATCATTATGAAATGCACTCCAAAAAGGACACGAGATAGTGCCTCTCTCCTGACAAGATGCACGTTGTCCAAAAGGGGAAAAAAGAGAGAGAACAGATATTTGAGAGGAGATAGAGAAGCTGCAACATTTCTATACTGTTGGGAGGAAGGTAAAACGGTGTAGTCATCATGCAGAACAGTATTGCGGTTCCTCGAAAACATAAAAATAGAACTACAATGTGATCCAGCTATGACGCTTTTGGTATGTTTCCCAGGGAAATAAAATCAGGACTTTGCAGAGTTACTGTGATCCCTTCAGCATTATTCAGAAGAGCCCAGATCCAGAAAGAGCCCAGTTCCAGAAACACCCTTGGCGTCCATCGACAAGGAACACATAAAAAAAAGTATATGAATTCAATAGAATTCTGTGCATCTTTAAAAAGCAAAAAAAATCCTGCCACTTGCAAGAACAGAAATTCACCTAGAGGGCATTATCCTAAGTGAAATAAGCAGGTCATACATTTTAATACTGTGCATTTCCACGTTGGTGAGTGCTACATTTGTCACTGCCTTGAATGAGAACAGAAGCCTGGTTTTGGAAATTTGAAAGGAGAAGGAAATGGAGCTATTTTTCCTCATGTGAGTTGAAAAGTTTTAGAAGTCTTCCTTGTGAGAATATGCATCCCCTTTCAATGCTGTACTGTGTGCTGAATCAGGACCTAGAAGCTTGATTTCATGCTGTGTATTTTTTTTGCACCAAAATTAATGCAAAATGAAGTTGAAAGCCAATAAGAAAAGGAAGACACAAGAGGGAAAAGGGACGGGCAACAATGGGGTTGCTAAGAATGAACACAGTAGGTAGGCTACAAGAGAGGAGCGATGGAGAAAGAAAGGGTTTGGTTGTCACACAATCCACAGAGGAGACCATAGGGCAGGAGGAAAACTCTTCTCTCCAAGTTTACAGAAGGTGCCTCTGTATTCTCTTCGCTCCAGCAAGAAGACGCTGCCTATCCTCATCCCATTTCAAGATGTGGCCAATCATCATTCTCAGTCTGGACCAGCCGGGGCTCAGGGGACTGTTTGATGCTGCCTGTCCTGATCTTGAAGCCACCACCTGGTCAGCACAGGGCCCAGGTGCTCGTCCAGTATCTTCTTCTGCTCCTCTAAGTTGTTGCCCAATCGAGGTCTGGCCGAAGACTCTCGGAACTCACCTGGTGTTTGGAGTCTACTGTTTGGCTCTCTCTGATTTCTTGGAGACCAGGTGGCGCACGCCCTCATTTTAACATTGAATCACACCCACCAGGGTACCCTTCATCTCCACTCAGAAGCTGTGATCAAGAGATTAAAGAGTTCTAAGGCAACCCTGTCTCAAGGGGACAGGTTCAGGGATAAACTAGTGACATTTGACATTGAAGCATCCTCAGGTTTGCCTGACAGGAAAGAGATGGGAACCTACAGGGCAATGACATTTTACTGCATTCATATTTCTCACAGCTGTCCTGGTCCAAATAAACTCAAAACATCACTTGGCTTATTGCCTGTGCTGTTGACTTAAACCAATTTCCCTGAATTGATTTCTTACAAAGCCCTCCAGAAGAAAACTTGGCACCATGTCCCACAGGGTGATGAGGGAAATGCTCTGGTCACACTGTGGAGTTTCTGTGTCCCACCTTGCAGAGCACAATGTCCCCTTTGTCCTCCTAGAATGACAACTCAGTGCTACCCTGACCCTCAGTCCTAAAGACACCTCGGTTCTCTTCTCAGTAGATACAGTGTTTCTTGCCCAGCACACAAAGTCCACACCTCCGAGAAGTACTGGAGACAGAATGACACAATGTGCTCTTAGCAAGCGTGACTGAAGATAAATCTTAGACCTCTTTGAACAAAGTCACAGTGAATTACCCCAAATATTCCTGGAGGCTCATCCTGACACAGATTCCTTCAGAGCTGCATGTTGCGCAGGGTACACTGGGGCCACCAGCAAAGTGAGGAGCCCTGCCCAGCAAACAGCTAACGTGGGTGTGGGAGGAGGAGTCAATGAGAGGACTCCTTTTAACAGAAAGACAGGGTCAATGAAGGAAGAAACTCAACATGACCATTCAAAATGCTGTAAGACCAACTGAGGGCTTTTATAATGTACTAAAGAAGTATTTCTGGCACAGTAACAGATATTCTAAAACAAAATTTATCCATTAAGAAGCCAGAGGACATCAACTAGGGTGCTGACGGGAGTGGTGCTCCGTTTAACTGAGGTATATACTTGGCATAGAGTAAATGCACACATTCAAATGTTGCGAGGTGGTTAATACATACACTTAGATTCCTATCTGTTCATGATGGGATGGTGAGGGCAATGCTTATTAGATAGCTGACATCAGCAACTGTGCTCTCATAGTAACATAAATCAACAGAAACATTCAAAATACAAAACGTCACACACACACACACACACACACACACACACACACACACACACATACACACACACACACAGATCAGTTTCATACCCATACACACAAAGCTACTCCACCTGATGGAACTGGGGTTCATGGCCTCAGTTCTTTACCTAGAAAATCAGTTTCTATCACCACATCTCTGATGCACATTGTGGGCAGGAAGCCAGAATCAAAGTGGCTCCCCACCTCAAGCCAGTGAGATTACTTCCCTTTCTCAGTTTCTAGAGTTTTCATCAGCAAATGAAGGATCCTAGAATACCTACCATCTTCCTGGGCAAGAGGGACCACCTGAAATGACAGAACATAGAGAGTCATATCCTGCAGGGTCCTGTTTGCATAGGCCTTTGCTCAAATCACTTGCATCAGAAAGCCAGATGACAAACGCTGACAGGGTCCATGGAACAAACCAGCAAGAACAGGACAAAACTACACACGTCCAAGTGCATGAACTGTGCAGGGAAACTTTCTCCCAAGGCCATTTTCGGGGGGCAATTACAAACTTCTCTTCCAAAGAGGAAAAATTGCTAAGACAAAACAGCTCCCACCCATACAGTTAGTAACTGCTCCTGTCCTGTTTGAAGGTTCTTCACGATGAGTAATCAGTTAGCACTAGACTCACTCTTGACATTCCCGCCATCAGGTAAATATCTGTATTGTCTGGGATGTGCATGTTCACTTTTTTATACTATAATTTTAAGGAGAAAGCAATAAATCACCATTTCTTTGGCAAGGGAAGTGGGGAGAGCTTACCTTGATGAAGGATGTCACCTCATCTGCCCTCTCACTGGGAGGCTCCTTCCGCAGTTCCTTGGGGGGATCTGTGAGGACACACAGTGACCGTCAGTCTTTGGTGCTGTCAGAGATGAAGGACGACGGATCTCTGCTGTGTACTCACAGGAGCAAGAGAATAATGATGAGGGTGGTGGCTATGTATGTACTGAGCTGCTTCTGGGCCTCCTCCTTGCTCAAGGAAGAAAGTCCAAGGAGAACAGCAAACACACAGTTCCTTTTTCCATGACATTAATAAAGTGGGGGGAAGCAAATTATACTTTGATACACATTTCTGTTCTCTGTCTGATTGCATATCTCCTTTCTTCAGTCTCCCATGTAGCACGTGCCACCGAACAGGTGCCAGGTATTTCCTCCCACTGGACCCAAGGTAATTTTGCCACCTACCTGGATCATCTTCCTCCTCACTGCTGAAGTCGGAGACGTCTTCCAACACCAAATCTTTAGAAACAGAATCGAGAGCAATAAGGTTTTAGAAAGAGAATCTCACCCATTCATTTAGCTTCACCTGAGCCTATGCTGAGTCGCACGGCCTCACCACAATCTTTCTTCCATGTTCTCAGACTTTGCCTGGGCTCTATGGGGTCACAGCCCTTGAACAACACATTGACCACCTTGCAAACTTCACATCATAGACATGCTGAAGCACTCAACTTTCACCTTCTCACCTCAAACCCAACATTGCTCCCACCATCAAGTTATCAACCAGAAATTCTGACAGCTGTAGACAATTGAATGTGTTTAGTGTGACCAAGCAAATGCAGGTTTTGATTTTATTTTCCTCACTGACGTAAGAAATCATCAAGTGTAATTAATTCAAAACAGCCTCATCTGGCCACTGCCCTCCACACAAGATAGACCCACTCTAGAAGTCAATGATGTGGAAATTCTCTGCTAGTCCTGGCACAATCGTTGGCGGGGCCCATCTGTTCACTCACATGTGTGTAATTCAGGAACCCATGTGAAAGTGCCACGCATTACTTGAGGCTCTGACGTTGTTCAAAGTTATGGACAAAACCAGATACTAGAGATTCCCCAACAGAACAACCCAATGTAGGCAAATTTAAAGAGCATGGCAAGCAGACCTGTGTGAGGCAGAATCAGTTTGAGGTGTTCTGTGACACTTCACTTTTCATGCTTCTCCCCCTTCTCAGCCCTGACTCTGGAACAGAGGCTGGGAAAGCAGTGAAAAAGCCCCCAGAAGGATGGAAGTCTTGTGAAGGAAAAAAAAAGAGATTTAAAATTCATAAGTAATTGGAATGAAATACTGTGCTCCTGGGTTCGAAGACTTCATAATGTTAACATTTCCAAAATGCCAAAGGGAGGGACAGATTCTAACTGTACCTGGCGATACCTCAACGCCACTTTTTCAGAAGAGAAAAAATCCAACAACACATATGGAACCACAAAGGATCCCAGTAGTCAAAAATATCTTGACAATGAGGAACAAGATGGAAGTCAAAACACCACCCTGAGCTGCCGTGATAAAACACCATGGTAGTGTCTTTAGAAACAGGCAAATCGATCAATGAGATAGATAGTGTGTCCTAAATAAACTGATTGATACTACCAAATGATCTTTAAGAAAGATGCCAGGTCGACACAATGAGGAAATATCAGTCTCTTCAAGAATCAAGAGAAGGAAAAGACACCTAGACAATGTGAGAAAACCATTGCAAAGCTTATATCTGAATAGGGGCTAATATTTAAAACATGTACAAGTGGATAACACTCAAGTGCAAAAAAACTAAAACTGAAAGCCAATAACCCAATAAAAATGGCCAAGATCTTTAAAAGACATGTCGCCCAAAGAAGCACACACGGTCTGCAGAGCTATGAAAGTTCCCAGTATCACTAATCATTATGAAATGCACTCCAAAAAGGACACGAGATAGTGCCTCTCTCCTGACAAGATGCACGTTGTCCAAAAGGGGAAAAAAGAGAGAGAACAGATATTTGAGAGGAGATAGAGAAGCTGCAACATTTCTATACTGTTGGGAGGAAGGTAAAACGGTGTAGTCATCATGCAGAACAGTATTGCGGTTCCTCGAAAACATAAAAATAGAACTACAATGTGATCCAGCTATGACGCTTTTGGTATGTTTCCCAGGGAAATAAAATCAGGACTTTGCAGAGTTACTGTGATCCCTTCAGCATTATTCAGAAGAGCCCAGATCCAGAAAGAGCCCAGTTCCAGAAACACCCTTGGCGTCCATCGACAAGGAACACATAAAAAAAAGTATATGAATTCAATAGAATTCTGTGCATCTTTAAAAAGCAAAAAAAATCCTGCCACTTGCAAGAACAGAAATTCACCTAGAGGGCATTATCCTAAGTGAAATAAGCAGGTCATACATTTTAATACTGTGCATTTCCACGTTGGTGAGTGCTACATTTGTCACTGCCTTGAATGAGAACAGAAGCCTGGTTTTGGAAATTTGAAAGGAGAAGGAAATGGAGCTATTTTTCCTCATGTGAGTTGAAAAGTTTTAGAAGTCTTCCTTGTGAGAATATGCATCCCCCTTTCAATGCTGTACTGTGTGCTGAATCAGGACCTAGAAGCTTGATTTCATGCTGTGTATTTTTTTTGCACCAAAATTAATGCAAAATGAAGTTGAAAGCCAATAAGAAAAGGAAGACACAAGAGGGAAAAGGGACGGGCAACAATGGGGGTTGCTAAGAATGAACACAGTAGGTAGGCTACAAGAGAGGAGCGATGGAGAAAGAAAGGGTTTGGTTGTCACACAATCCACAGAGGAGACCATAGGGCAGGAGGAAAACTCTTCTCTCCAAGTTTACAGAAGGTGCCTCTGTATTCTCTTCGCTCCAGCAAGAAGACGCTGCCTATCCTCATCCCATTTCAAGATGTGGCCAATCATCATTCTCAGTCTGGACCAGCCGGGGCTCAGGGGACTGTTTGATGCTGCCTGTCCTGATCTTGAAGCCACCACCTGGTCAGCACAGGGCCCGGGTGCTCTTCCAGTATCTTCTTCTGCTCCTCTAAGTTGTTGCCCAATCGAGGTCTGGCCGAAGACTCTCGGAACTCACCTGGTGTTTGGAGTCTACTGTTTGGCTCTCTCTGATTTCTTGGAGACCAGGTGGCGCACGCCCTCATTTTAACATTGAATCACACCCACCAGGGTACCCTTCATCTCCACTCAGAAGCTGTGATCAAGAGATTAAAGAGTTCTAAGGCAACCCTGTCTCAAGGGGACAGGTTCAGGGATAAACTAGTGACATTTGACATTGAAGCATCCTCAGGTTTGCCTGACAGGAAAGAGATGGGAACCTACAGGGCAATGACATTTTACTGCATTCATATTTCTCACAGCTGTCCTGGTCCAAATAAACTCAAAACATCACTTGGCTTATTGCCTGTGCTGTTGACTTAAACCAATTTCCCTGAATTGATTTCTTACAAAGCCCTCCAGAAGAAAACTTGGCACCATGTCCCACAGGGTGATGAGGGGAAATGCTCTGGTCACACTGTGGAGTTTCTGTGTCCCACCTTGCAGAGCACAATGTCCCCTTTGTCCTCCTAGAATGACAACTCAGTGCTACCCTGACCCTCAGTCCTAAAGACACCTCGGTTCTCTTCTCAGTAGATACAGTGTTTCTTGCCCAGCACACAAAGTCCACACCTCCGAGAAGTACTGGAGACAGAATGACACAATGTGCTCTTAGCAAGCGTGACTGAAGATAAATCTTAGACCTCTTTGAACAAAGTCACAGTGAATTACCCCAAATATTCCTGGAGGCTCATCCTGACACAGATTCCTTCAGAGCTGCATGTTGCGCAGGGTACACTGGGGGCCACCAGCAAAAGTGAGGAGCCCTGCCCAGCAAACAGCTAACGTGGGTGTGGGAGGAGGAGTCAATGAGAGGACTCCTTTTAACAGAAAGACAGGGTCAATGAAGGAAGAAACTCAACATGACCATTCAAAATGCTGTAAGACCAACTGAGGGCTTTTATAATGTACTAAAGAAGTATTTCTGGCACAGTAACAGATATTCTAAAACAAAATTTATCCATTAAGAAGCCAGAGGACATCAACTAGGGTGCTGACGGGAGTGGTGCTCCGTTTAACTGAGGTATATACTTGGCATAGAGTAAATGCACACATTCAAATGTTGCGAGGTGGTTAATACATACACTTAGATTCCTATCTGTTCATGATGGGATGGTGAGGGCAATGCTTATTAGATAGCTGACATCAGCAACTGTGCTCTCATAGTAACATAAATCAACAGAAACATTCAAAATACAAAACGTCACACACACACACACACACACACACACACACACACACATACACACACACACACAGATCAGTTTCATACCCATACACACAAAGCTACTCCACCTGATGGAACTGGGGTTCATGGCCTCAGTTCTTTACCTAGAAAATCAGTTTCTATCACCACATCTCTGATGCACATTGTGGGCAGGAAGCCAGAATCAAAGTGGCTCCCCACCTCAAGCCAGTGAGATTACTTCCCTTTCTCAGTTTCTAGAGTTTTCATCAGCAAATGAAGGATCCTAGAATACCTACCATCTTCCTGGGCAAGAGGGACCACCTGAAATGACAGAACATAGAGAGTCATATCCTGCAGGGTCCTGTTTGCATAGGCCTTTGCTCAAATCACTTGCATCAGAAAGCCAGATGACAAACGCTGACAGGGTCCATGGAACAAACCAGCAAGAACAGGACAAAACTACACACGTCCAAGTGCATGAACTGTGCAGGGAAACTTTCTCCCAAGGCCATTTTCGGGGGGCAATTACAAACTTCTCTTCCAAAGAGGAAAAATTGCTAAGACAAAACAGCTCCCACCCATACAGTTAGTAACTGCTCCTGTCCTGTTTGAAGGTTCTTCACGATGAGTAATCAGTTAGCACTAGACTCACTCTTGACATTCCCGCCATCAGGTAAATATCTGTATTGTCTGGGATGTGCATGTTCACTTTTTTATACTATAATTTTAAGGAGAAAGCAATAAATCACCATTTCTTTGGCAAGGGAAGTGGGGAGAGCTTACCTTGATGAAGGATGTCACCTCATCTGCCCTCTCACTGGGAGGCTCCTTCCGCAGTTCCTTGAGGGGATCTGTGAGGACACACAGTGACCGTCAGTCTTTGGTGCTGTCAGAGATGAAGGACGACGGATCTCTGCTGTGTACTCACAGGAGCAAGAGAATAATGATGAGGGTGGTGGCTATGTATGTACTGAGCTGCTTCTGGGCCTCCTCCTTGCTCAAGGAAGAAAGTCCAAGGAGAACAGCAAACACACAGTTCCTTTTTCCATGACATTAATAAAGTGGGGGGAAGCAAATTATACTTTGATACACATTTCTGTTCTCTGTCTGATTGCATATCTCCTTTCTTCAGTCTCCCATGTAGCACGTGCCACCGAACAGGTGCCAGGTATTTCCTCCCACTGGACCCAAGGTAATTTTTGCCACCTACCTGGATCATCTTCCTCCTCACTGCTGAAGTCGGAGACGTCTTCCAACACCAAATCTTTAGAAACAGAATCGAGAGCAATAAGGTTTTAGAAAGAGAATCTCACCCATTCATTTAGCTTCACCTGAGCCTATGCTGAGTCGCACGGCCTCACCACAATCTTTCTTCCATGTTCTCAGACTTTGCCTGGGCTCTATGGGGTCACAGCCCTTGAACAACACATTGACCACCTTGCAAACTTCACATCATAGACATGCTGAAGCACTCAACTTTCACCTTCTCACCTCAAACCCAACATTGCTCCCACCATCAAGTTATCAACCAGAAATTCTGACAGCTGTAGACAATTGAATGTGTTTAGTGTGACCAAGCAAATGCAGGTTTTGATTTTATTTTCCTCACTGACGTAAGAAATCATCAAGTGTAATTAATTCAAAACAGCCTCATCTGGCCACTGCCCTCCACACAAGATAGACCCACTCTAGAAGTCAATGATGTGGAAATTCTCTGCTAGTCCTGGCACAATCGTTGGCGGGGCCCATCTGTTCACTCACATGTGTGTAATTCAGGAACCCATGTGAAAGTGCCACGCATTACTTGAGGCTCTGACGTTGTTCAAAGTTATGGACAAAACCAGATACTAGAGATTCCCCAACAGAACAACCCAATGTAGGCAAATTTAAAGAGCATGGCAAGCAGACCTGTGTGAGGCAGAATCAGTTTGAGGTGTTCTGTGACACTTCACTTTTCATGCTTCTCCCCCTTCTCAGCCCTGACTCTGGAACAGAGGCTGGGAAAGCAGTGAAAAAGCCCCCAGAAGGATGGAAGTCTTGTGAAGGAAAAAAAAAGAGATTTAAAAGACAAAAGTAATTGGAATGAAATACTGTGCTCCTGGGTTCGAAGACTTCATAATGTTAACATTTCCAAAATGCCAAAGGGAGGGACAGATTCTAACTGTACCTGGCGATACCTCAACGCCACTTTTTCAGAAGAGAAAAAATCCAACAACACATATGGAACCACAAAGGATCCCAGTAGTCAAAAATATCTTGACAATGAGGAACAAGATGGAAGTCAAAACACCACCCTGAGCTGCCGTGATAAAACACCATGGTAGTGTCTTTAGAAACAGGCAAATCGATCAATGAGATAGATAGTGTGTCCTAAATAAACTGATTGATACTACCAAATGATCTTTAAGAAAGATGCCAGGTCGACACAATGAGGAAAGAACAGTCTCTTCAAGAATCAAGAGAAGGAAAAGACACCTAGACAACATGAGAAAACCATTGCAAAGCTTATATCTGAATAGGGGCTAATATTTAAAACATGTACAAGTGGCTAACACTCAAGTGCAAAAAAACAAAATTAAAAGTCAATAACCCAATAAAAAATGGCCAAGATCTTTAAAACACATGTCGCCCAAAGAAGCACACACGGTCTGCAGAGCTATGGAAGTTCCCAGTATCACTAATCATTATAAAATCCACACCAAAAAGGCCATGAGGTAGTGCCTCTCCTCTGACAAGATGCACATTGTTCAAAAGGGAAAAAAAGAGAGAGAACAGATATTGGAAAAGAGATAGAGAAGCTGCAACATTTCTATACTGTTGGGAAGAAGGTAAAACGGTGTAGTCATCATGCAGAACAGTATTGAGGTTCCTCGAAAACATAAAAATAGAACTACGATGTGATCCAGCTATGACGTTTTTGGTATGTTTCCCAGGGAAATAAAATCAGGACTTTGCAGAGTTCCTGTGATCCCTTCAGCATTATTAAGAAGAGCCAAGATCCAGAAAGAGCCCAGTTCCAGAAACACCCCTGGCGTTCATCAACAAGAAACACATAAAAAAAAAGTATATGAATTCAATAGAATTTTGTGCATCTTTAAAAAGCAAAATAATCCTGCCACTTGCAAGAACAGAAATTCACCTAGAGGGCATTATCCTAAGTGAAATAAGCAGGTCATACATTTAAAATACTGTGCGTTTCCACTTCGGTGAGTGCTACATTTGTCACTGCCTTGAAAGAGAGCAGAAGCCTGGTTTTGGAAATTTGGGAGGAGAAGGAAATGGAGCTATGTCAACAGGAAGACACTTTTCCTCATGTGAGTTGAAAAGTTTTAGAAGTCTTCCCTGTGAGAATATGCATCCCCCTTTCAATGCTGTACTGTGTGCTGAATCGGGACTTAGAAGCTTGATTTCATGCTGTGTATTTTTTTGCACCAAAATTAATGCAAAATGAAGTTGAAAGCCAATAAGAAAAGGAAGACACAAGAGAGAAAAGGGAGGGGGCAAAAATGGGGTTTGCTAAGAATGGACACAATAGGTAGGCTACAAGAGAAGAGGGATGGAGAAAGAAAGGGTCTGGTTGTCACAAAAGACACAGATGAGACCATAGGGCAGGAGGAAAACTCTTCTCTCCAAGTTTGCAAAAGGTGCATCTGTATTCTGTTCACTCCAGCAAGAAGACACTGCCTATCCTCATCCCATTTCAAGATGCGGCCAATCGTCATTCTCATTCTGGGCCAGCAGGCACTCAGGGGACTGTTTATACTGCCTGTCCTGATCTTGAAGCCAGCACCTGTTCACCACAGGGCCTGGGTACTCCTCCAGTATCTTCTTCTGCTCCTCTAAGTTGTTGCCCAATCGAGGTCTGGCCGAAGACTCTCGGAGCTCACCTGGTGTTTGGAATCTACTGTTTGGCTCTCTCTGATTATTTGGAGACCAGGTGGTGCCCGCCCTCATTTTAACATTGAATCACACTCACCAGGGTGCCCTTCATCTCCACTCGGAAGCTGTGATCTAGAGATTAAAGAGTTCTAAGGCAACCCTGTCTCAAGGGGACAGGTTCAGAGATAAACTAGCGACATTTGACATTGAAGCATCCTCAGATTTGCCTGACAGGGAAGAGACGGAAACCTACAGGTCAATGACATTCTACTACATTCATACTTCTCATAGCTGTCCTGGTCCAAATAAACTCAAAACATCACTTGGCTTATTGCCTGTGCTGTTGACTTAAACCAATTTTCCGGAATTGATTTCTTACAAAGCCCTCCAGAAGAAAACTTGGCACCATGTCCCACAAGGACATGAGGGGAAATGCTCTGGTCACACTGTGGAGATTCTGTGTCCCACCTTGCAGAGCACAATGTCCCCTTTGTCCTCCTAGAATGACAACCCAGTGCTACCCTGACCCTCAGTCCTGAAAACCTCTTGGTTCATTTCTCAGTAGATACAGTGTTTCTTGCCCAGCACGCAAAGTCCACACCTCCGAGAAGTACTGGAGACAGAATGACACTATGTGCTCTTAGCAAGCGTGTCTGAAGATAAATCTTAGACCTCTTTGAACAAAGTCACAGTGAATTACCCCAAATATTCCTGGAGGCTCGTCCTGATTGAGATTCCCTCAGAGCTGCATGTGTCACGGGGTACACTGGGGGCCACCAACAAAAGTGAGGAGCCCTACCCAGCAAACAGCTAACGTGGTGTGGGAGGAGGAGTCATGAGAGGCCTCCCTTTAGCAGAAGGACAGGGTCAATGAAGGAAGAAACTCAACATGACCATTCAAAATGCTGTAAGACCAACTGAGGGCTTCTAGAATGTACTAAAGGAATTATTCTGGCACAGTGACAGAGATTCTAAAACACGGTTTATCCATTAAGAAGCCAGAGGACATTGACTTGGGTGCTCACGGGAGTGGTGCTCCGTTTTTAGGTATATACTTGGCATAGAGTAAATGCACACATTCAAATGTTGTGAGGTGGTTAATACATACACTTAGATACCTATCTGTTCATGATGGGATGGTGAGGGCAATGTTTATTAGATAGCTGACATCAGCAGCTGTGCTCTCATAGTAACATCAATTAACAGAAACATTCAAAATACAAAACGTCACACACACACACACACACACACAGACACAGGCACACACACACACACACAGAGTCAGTTTCACACACATGCACACAAAGCTACACCGCCCGATAGAACTGGGGTCCATGATCACAGTTCTTTACAAAGAAAATCAGTTTCTATCTCCATATCTCTGATTCTCATTGCCGGCAGGAAGCCAGAATCAAAGTGGTTCCCCACATCAAGCCAGCGAGATTACTTCCCTTTCTCAGTTTCTAGAGTTTTCATCAGCAAATGAAGGATCCTAGAATACCTACCATCTTCCTGGGCAAGAGGGGCCACCTGAAATGACAGAACATAGAGAGTCATATCCTGCAGGGTCCTGTTTGCATAGGCCTTTGCTCAAATCACTTACATCAGAAAACCAGATGACAAACGCTAACAGGGTCCGTGGAACACACCAGCAAGAACAAGACAAAACTACACACGTCCAAGTGCATGAACTGTGCAGGGAAACTTTCTCCCAAGGCCATTTTCTGGGGGCAATTACAAACTTCTCTTCCAAAGAGGAAAAATTGCTAAGACAAAACAGCTCCCACCCGTACAGTTTGTAACTGCTCCTGTCATGTTTGGAGGTCCTTCACGATGAGTAATCAGTTAGCACTAGACTCACTCTTGACATTCTCGCCATCAGGTAATTATCTGTATTGTCTGGGATGTGCATGTTCACTTTTTTATACTATAATTTTAAGGAGAAAGCAATAAATCACCATTTCTTTGGCAAGGGAAGTGGGGAGAGCTTACCTTGATGAATGATGTCGCCTCATCTGCCCTCCCACTGGGAAGCTCCTTCCACAGTTCCTTGGGGGGATCTGTGAGGACACACAGTGACCGTCAGTCTTTGGTGCTGCCACAGATGAAGGACTACGGATCTCTGCTTTGTGCTCACAGGAGCGAGAGAATACTGATGAGGGTGGTGGCTATGTATGGACTGAGCTGCTTCCGGACCTCCTCCTTGCTCAAGGAAGAAAGGCCAAGGAGAACAGCACACACACAAAAAAAAACCCTTGTCTTTCTGAAAGAAACCTAGTCAGTGTGAAAAACTCAGTCTAACAGAGAGGAAACACGACTATCATGACTTATTTCAAAGGAACAGGCCTCACTCCTCCTGCCTGTCTTGAAATTCAGCAAAACTGCCACTGTCTCCATGATTTCCTCCAAGATCATTTCCTCCTGCATAATCCATACCTGCTACTGCAGTGGTCATCAAAAACACGTCTAAGTTACTTATCTAGATTCACATCAAACGTATGGGAGACATAACTCATTTCTGCAAAAACTATCCCATTCTCTTTATTCACTAATTCCCTTTTCCTGGAGAAAATAGAATAAAGAAGATTTGAAAACAGTGAAATCTTCTGGAGAATGGATGTCCTCATCTGTGATAATGACCTGTCATTTTGTTCCTGTATGATGTGTGTGTGCCATGGAGTCACTGTGTGTCCTCTCTCAAAGAGGCAACAGACCGTGGGACAGTTCCTCACATGGGAATGGCATGGGGGCACAGTCTCTGTCTACCGGAGCTGGGCACAGCTTTGCAACAAGGTGAGGAGCATTGGGATTTCCCTGGTTGATGACTCTGAGCCTCACTTTCCACTGTCTCTTGGGTTTGTGATGACAGGATTTGGGTGCTGCTGCAGCTTGCTGTGCCGCAGTCTCTTAGTTTCTTAACTCCTTGGGACAGAGGCTGAGGGACGACCCCAGCTCGGACAGGTATTGTTGCAGATTCTATTCTGAGGGGCCTTACACCTCTTACAATCTGTGTAATAAACTGCAGCACGTGGAATTCATTTACGCCTTTAACGCCAATGACTATGTCAACGTTTGCTTTAAAAGGCACCGAAAGCTGCCTTGGTCTATGAGACCAGTGAGGACATCTACCCTTGATAGGCAACATTTGCGAGCTGTGTAGACCCTAGCCCTTCCAGCCGTGTCTGCGTTTACAGGAAATCTCTCGCTTTGGCACTGATGATCCTGTGGCTGAGTGTGACAGTCGGTCAGTGTTAGAGGGCATCAACATGTGTCTCCTCCATGTAGGAGGTGAAGAGCTTAGGCCAGTCATCTCAGCTCTGCCTCCTGATGAGGAGATGGAATAATAAAGCACCAGATACAGCCGTGGAGGTGAGAATGACTTAGGCAACGTGGTCTGTGAAGATGAGAATCTTTTGAGAAACTGAACCGGGAGAATGTGCTGTGTAACTCAGTAAAAGCCAGTGGAAACACACCACGCACACATACACACTTTCACAATCACAGCACACACATTCACCAAAAACACATGCAAACTTCAAGCACACGCCACCTAAAAGTCGTCACGGCTGCCAGGAACACTTACACCAGCCAGAATTCTATCCTGTAGCTCACTCCCTTCCACTACACCCCAACTTTCATTCCTGGTAGGAACACAGATCGGACGGCCTTCAAGACCAAATGGGCAGAAAAGCCCCACGGTGGCCAGCACCCAGATTTAGCCTCAGCAATGGACTGATTCCTGCATACATACCTTTTCCACCTTCTGCATCTGCCTGCAAGTAGAGAGAGGAAAAACAAAAACACTCTTAGGAGAACATCATTCTGGACACTCTGCACAGGGATTCTGTTCTCTTCATGTCTACAGGACACCAGATTGAAAACCTGAGTTCACAACCCCAGGAGAAAACACACAGAACAACTGTGGGAAAGTTTGATTCTTCATAGAAGGGCTCTGGGTGTACTTGGGTTGGCCAAAGCAAAACTCTTCTTCAGGGAGGAAAATTCGATGCAGAGGAAAACGCTCCCTACTCTCCAGTCTATGACTAATGCTGTCCTTTGGAATGCCCTCTTGAAGCATGAAAAATTCTGGAAAATACTCGCACTCGATTATCTCCCCACCAACTAAATCGTCTACCATCTAAAGTGAACATGTGCACATCTTCATGATTTCATTGTACTAAAACATAATTAATCAACACTGTCATCGCAAAGGAGGAATGCAGAGCTTACATGTGGAATAGATGGCTCCTTCTCTGAGGCCTTGTCTCCAGAAGGCTCCTCCACCATGACATTGGGGGCAGCTAGGAAAACACAAAGCAAATGACAGTCATTGCTGATGCTGCCCAGGACGGACTCAGACAGCTGTGCCTGATGCGCTCTTTGGACGAAGAGTGGGCAATGGATGATTGCTAACTGCAAACTGACATGTTCCGCAAGGCCGTCTTCCTGGATGGATGGAGCAAGGCTCCAAAATGGACAGGAAAAGAGTGAAAAGACAGCCTTTGGTTTTCTTGCTCAGGGTAAGAGAATCCATAAAAAAAGGTCAATCTGACAAAGAGTAAACACTAAAATGCAGGCTATGTTTCAAAGACAGAGTCATGACTTTTCTATGGTTTTCAGATGCAGCTAAATTGCCACTGACTCTTTGGCTTCCTCCAATATCAATTCTTCCTGCAGAATTCACAGAGGCTGCTTTTGGATTGATCAGCTCCTCTGTAAGATTTTCTTGTTGATGAAAAGCAAACTGATCGGGTGACCAAAATCAAAGCTAGGAAAACTATCTTATGTGATTTACACACAATCACTTCTCAGAAGATAAAATCAAATGCAGAAGATCTGCAAATCCTAAATCCCAGGATTGAAAAAGGTCACTAACAGCCCTGCGATATTTTCCTCCCAGATTTTCTCTTCAACAGATCGTGTGTGCCCTTAGAGCCAGGTGCTGTCCATACTCACGCTGGCCATAGACAGTGGGACAGTTCCCTGCACAGGGGAGGCAGTAGGAATCATTGCCACTCTCTACCCCGGCAGAGTCAAAGATTTGCACTACGGTTGAGGGGTGCTGGGTCTGCGCAAGTACAATTTTGAGTGCTGACGTGAGACTGCCCTTGGGTAGGTGCTTGCAGGCTTTGTGAGCTTTTGAGATTTTTTATGATATTAGCTTCCCTGAATTGCCCTGAAATTGGGGCTGAGGACCAAACGCAGCACTGGTTGATGAAGATCAACATTGTCCTCACAGCTCTATGAACCTCAAAGCTGACCAGGAGCATGTGGGCCCTCCACATGCCTTTCACACAATGACTATGCCAGCACCAGCTGTTACATGCAATGTGGGGACCCTGGGCTATGTGACAATTAGGACATCTTCTCAAGATGGTCTGTGTGTGGGAACTGTGCATGCTCTAGCATTTTCCAAGCATGACCACAGGAACTGGCACTTTGTTGCTAGATCACTGATCATCTTGTGCCTCAGTGGTTAGGGCAGGTCAGAATTATAAACACAGGGACCCACGACTGTTTTTAGATTTTGGGTCATTCATCTCTGCACCACCTCCACACGAAGAGAGAAAATATCAAGCCACCTCCACATACAACTAGGGTTAGGTAGAGTTCATGATGGAAAGTATGTAGCGCCAGGGAAATTCTTTTGAAAAGTAGATGCTTGTATTGTGCTCTGTGAGAGGGAAAGTCTCCTGAGGACACACAGGCACTCACAATACACACATTAGCATTCACAATCGCTCCACTAAATATGTATAAACACCATCCCAAACTCAAACACATAAATCAAACCACCCACCTGTCATGGCTTCCAAGGACCTCAAACTTTCCAAAGATGTTTCAGAGACTATCTGGTGCTTGCACTACATGCCTAACCCTCATCCCCGACATGATCCCAAAATCAGGGGGGCTACCAGAACCAACCGGCAAGAAAGCCCCACCTTCTTCAGCGCCCAGCTTTATCCTTAGCAAGGGAGTGATTACACAATACGTACATTTTTCATCCCCTTTGTCATCCACCTGCCAGAAGAGAAAGGAAATCACTGTGAGGATTGTATCCCTCTTGACACTGTTCTCTTGACTTTAGGACAACAGTTGACAAACAGTGTCTCAGTCAACAAACCCAAGAGAAATCATACAGAACACCTGCTGGACAGCTTTGAGCTCTTTGTGGAAGCTCTCTGAATTCCCATTGAATGGGCAATTACAACATTCGTTTTGCAAGGAAGAAATTGTGCTGCTCAGGATGCATCTTGCAATGCTCTAGTGTGAAAGTGATGCTGTCCTTTTTGAAAGCCCTCTTGAGTCATATACCGAGTAGTCACAGACTCTCACTCAACATTCTCCGAACTAGGAGATTATCTCAATCATCTAGCAGGTCTGTGCCCCTCTTTTTAGATGGCGATTTTATTTAACAAAAAAAAAAAAAAGAAAGATAAAAGAAAGAAAAAAGCGCATTGCCAAAGCTGAAAGGCCTTCTTACCTTGGTAGTAGATGGGGCATCATCATCGAGGTCTTCTTTTCTTAGCTCCTCCACTACAGTGTAAGTGACCTCCTCCAACATGGGGTCAGGACGCTCCTTCACCACAGTGTCAGGAAACTCTTCAACCATGGTGACTGATACGTCCAACTGTATGGTATCAGACAGAGCTAGGGGCATACAGATTCACTGTAAATATTGGTGGCAGTGCTAAGGACTGTCTCAGAGAGGTCTGATTAAGGCTGATATAGGTGTTGAATAGTATGGATTGAGATCTTCAGAGACATTCTCAGTGCTGGGCAAAAGAAGGCCAAGGAAAGAAGCAGGCAAGAAAGAACAACAGAGCCTTTGACAGTCTAGCTAAGGAAATCCAATCCATCCAATAGCATTTAAATTGCTTGCTATTTCAATAGCACGGTCCTGATTTCTCCTGCCTTCACAAAGCCTGGCTAAATTCCCACTTCTTCTAATGCTACATGACCATTTCAGCAACCGTGCATTCTTACATGCCGCTACTGTCTTCAGCATGAACACTCCTGGACATTTCACTTTTATTGTGATGAACTTCACATCATCTTTATGCTGCTTTACTCATTTGTGAATATATTGGTCAGTAGCAGATTACCTTCAGAGAGTTGAGGAACCATAACTACTGTCTAGACCCAAAACATTGCCAGGACTAAATCACTCTGCTTTGACCCTCTTTCCAACACTTGTGATCTCTACTTTTCTGTTTCTGTGAAATTGAACAGTGTAAAGTAGTAATGAGGTTTCTTTAGAAGGGGAAAGCACAACTCGTGTTGTGTGACTAGGTAAATATCCTGAGAATACACAATCTCATGCAGGCTCATATTTACAATCACACCCCATGAACACAGAAAAACCCTAAATGTCTAAAACACCCGGATAGCACACCTACGTCTTATTCCCACTTCTGATAAATAAGTGCTTGACCAGAGAAATTTCTTGTATGATCACTTTCTTTCACACACACACCTAACCCACATCCCTGGGGCAAGATTACAAACTCACGGGGGCTTCCAGACCAAATCGGCAACAAAGGCCCACTTTCTTAAACACCGAGCTCTATCATCAGCAAAGGAGTGATTAAAAAATACGTACATTTTTCTCCGGATCTGTCATATGCCTGTCAGGGGAGAAAGAAAAACACTGTGAGGATAGAGACCCCAGGACACTAGTGGCTCAGGCCTTCTGTTCTCTTGATGACTCGAGCATGCCAGATGGGAAACAGTGCCCAAGAACATGTCCACAAGAGAAAATGTACAGAACACATGTGGGAAAACGTCAGCACTACATGGAAGCTGTCTCAAGCCCCACTGATTTGGAAGTTGCAAAATTCTTTATTCTCAGAGGAAACTGTTCTACAGAGGACGCTGCTTAGGATCCTACAGGCTGTACAAATCTTTCCTTTTTGCATGCCCTCTTGAATCATCATTCAGGGCTTCGGAGACTCTCATTTGACATTTCCCCACTGAGTACCCGGTCTCTATTATCTAGCAGGTACATGTTCACTTTTTCAGATTGTAATTTTATTGAAAGGGAAAAGAAAAGAAAAGAAACGTTTCCATTTCTGAGGTTGGAATACCCTCTTACCTGGAAAGCTGGTCTGTCCTTCCAACTGGACTGCAATCTTGAAAGCTGCTGCTCCCTGCTGGTACTGGGACCTACGGGGAGACACAGCCATGATCATTTATTGGTGATATCGCTCAGGAGAGTCTCACAGGGCTCTGCGTGATATCATTATGGGGTTACCGAATTTGAACTGGGTGGTGAACTACAGTAAGAACTGAGCATCTTAGGAGACATTCTCATGGTAGATGAAAGAAGGCTAAGGAAAGAAGCAGGGGAAAAAGAGAAACAGAGCCTTTGACCGTCTAGCTGAAGGAAATCTAACCTATCAAATTGCATGTCAATTGCAAAGCTCTCTTTCACTAACAGGTTCTGAAACCTCCTGCCCTTCCTAAAACCTGATGAAATTCCCACTTCTTCTCATACTACATGAACATCAGCATCCATGCATTCATGCATGTCACATGCGTCTTCACCAAGAATAATATTAGATATTTTACTTTTATTATGATGAACTTTACATCACCTTTATGCTGCTTGTAAACTTTTCTGACTATATCAGTCAGGAGCATTGATTACATTCACACTGTTGTGGACCCTTCACTGCTGTCTAGACACACAACATTTCCAGGAATAAATCACTCTGCCTTAACCCTCGTTCCAGCTCTTGAGATCTCCCCATTTCTGTTTCTAGGTCTTGGGCTTTCTCAGAAAACTCATATAGAGTGGCATCGTCAATTATAGTTTTTCCGTGTAAGTTTGATATCAATAAGCCCAACATTTTTGCACTGTCAATTTATACTGTACACTCTTTAAAATATACCATACATTTTTGCACACGCCACATTTGATTCATTTAACACTCTATGAAATTAGGGGTTGCTGCCACCATCTGGCTACTATGGATAATGACATTAGGAACTTTGGTGTATGTAGGAGACACTACTTGTGATATATGATAAAATGGTCCTGTCTAAACTCACAGAATGCCAGAGCTCAAAGAGCAACTTTTAGTAGACTCTATGGGCATTTAATTAATGAAAATGAATTGATCTCTTCTCCTTCATGATATCAAACGTATCTTATAAATGTAAGACATTCCGAATAGAGGAGAAGTGAAAGAGAATAGAGGCTCTGTGTGTATTATCTCGTCACCGTTCGTATTTATTTAAACCTGTTCTGAATAACATCTATGAGGGAGGGAGTATTCAGGTGATGCTGCAAATCAGCTAATGTGTGAACATGCCCGAGAGACCTCGTTTACTGTTGAAAATGAACCAGATTGTGAATCGTCAATGCATCCTGACCTCCATGGACACTGCACCACTGACGGAATGAATACATGTGTTTTTGTGCCCATGAAAGAGAAGGCAAATATGACAGCCATTTTGCAATCGTCACTTAAATACGGGACTAGGAAGAATTTTTCTGGAAGGACCTTGGTGAGCATTATTTGCACAATACCTTCATCTCGCTCTTCCAGAAAGTTTGGGGTTGATGGCGGTATGACACGGACTCTTTGAGCCCACATCCCACTTCTCTGATAAACAGGATGATGGTCTCTTTCGTGGGCTTCCTTTTGCTTAGAGTGCCCTGGGAAATGCATGACAACACAGAGCACTGTAGAAGTCTTGCTGGCAGAAGACCAGAGGGAAAATAGGTATAATTTTCCTGCAGCTACCCAGATGACCCTCCTGATGTTAAGATAGACTGAGGGATGTTCTGCACTATGGTGTGCACATCAAACGTCCACCAGATAGATTTTGTGGGCAACAGCCTTAGTTTATTTGAGCCATTATATAAGCACAGCAAAGCATAGCGACTGCATCTGGTCTCCCAGATGCCAAACCTTTAGAAGTGGCTTGTTGTAATGTTTTTGCGCTGATTCTTAACTTCTTTTTGACAGAGGCTGATGAACAAACCCAGCTCTGACAGATATTTACACTGCGATGAGGAGCCTCAGACTTGTAGAATCTGAGAGGTAATCATAAGCTCTAAGGCAGGTGCCATTCAGACCAATGACTATGCCAAGGTCAAGTGTTAAATCCACCTATAGCTGCCCTACACTGGGAGACATCTCGGCCACCCAATCAAGAGGGGCTGTGTTTGGGAGCTGGTTGGCACTTCCACACATGCCCACAGATTCTGAAATGCCCTTGCTCTGCAACTAAATGACACTGTGGCAGCATGGGGAGTCAAGGACAGTGGGCAAGAGCTTCCATGGAAGGACCCACACCTGAGTCACATTATGTCTCTTTCATGAAGAAGGTCCAAAGTTTGGGCCATTCCTTACCGCACAACTTCCATGTGAGGAGATTGGTTAGTAACAAACATACAGGCACAGACATGGTGCAGAAAGTATGAGTTAATAATGTAAAGTGCACAGTACTCATGAGGTTTCTTGAGAAGCCAAAAGCATGTCTTGTATTGTGTGAGTGGTCAAACTCCAGAGAAACACATTCTCGCGCAGACTCACATTCACAATCACACCACATGAACACAGAAAAATCCTATATGTTGATAGCATCCGAAATTCACACCTACGTCTTATCCTCACTTCGGACGACTCAGGCCATGACCACAGAACTTTCCTGTATGATCTCTTTCTTTCACTACACCCCAATCCCTCATGCCTGGGGCAGGACTGCAGAATCCCGGGGCTTCCAGACCAAATCGGCTGGAAATGACATCCTTCTTAAGGGACTAGCTCTATCATCAGCAAGGGAGTGATTAAACAATACATACATTTTTCTCTGGATCTGTCGTACGCCTGTCATGGGAGAAAGGAAAACACTGTGAGGATCATGGACCCCAGGACACTAGTTACTCAGGCCTCTGTTCTCTTGGTGTCTCGAGGACACCAGATAGGAAACAGTACTCGAGTCCACAACCAAAGGACAAAATGTACAGAACACATGTGGGAAAGTGTGAGCACTTCATGGAAGCTGACTCAGGCCCCATTGATTTCGCCACTGAAAATTCTTTTTTTTCTGAGGAAACTGTTCTACAGAAGACACGGCTTATGATCCCATAGCCTGTAAGTAATTCTGTCCTTTATGCATGGCCACTTGAATCAGCTTACACGGGGTTATAGACTCTCATTTGACATTTTCCCATTGACTACCTTGTCTATATTATCTAGTTGATACATGTTCACACTTTCAGACTATAACTTTATGGAAAGAGAAGAAAAGCAACATTTCAATTTCTGAGGTGAAAAAACCTTCTTACCTTGCAGTCAGATGGGAGCCCCCAACGGGCTCGAAATTTAATAAGCTCCATTTCTGAGCAGGTAGTGGGACCTAGGGAAAGACACAGCCATCATCACTTATTGGTCATGCTGCTCAGGTATGTCTCAGAGAGCTCTGCTCCATGGCATTGTGGGGCTAGTGAATTGGAAGTGGGTGCTGAACAACACTATGCACTCGGCGTCCTAGGGGACATTCTCATGGTAGATGAATGAAGGCCAACAAAAGAGGGAGGCAAGAAAGAGAAACAAAGCCATTGACCATCTAGCTGAAGGAAATCTAATCCATCAAATAGCATCGAAATTGCATGCTCTGTTTCAATAACAGGGTTCCAATTCCTGCTGCCCTTCTTAAATCCTGATCAACTTCTCACTTCTTCTATTGTTTCATGACCATTTTAGCATCCATGCATTCATGCATGCTGCTAGTGTGCTCAGCACGAATAGTATTGGGTATTTTACTTTTATTGTGACGAACTTTACATCACCGTTACGCTGCTTTTAAACTTTTGTGACTATGTCATTTAGTAGCATTAATTACTTCACACCGTTGTGGACCCTTCAATGCTGTCTACACACACAACATTTCCAGGAATAAATCACTCTGCCTTGACCCAATTTCCAGCTCTTGAGATCTCTCCATTTCTGTTTCTAGGACTTGGGCTTTCTCAGAAAACTCATATACAGTGGCATCGTCAATTGTAGTTTTTCCGTGTAAGTTTGATATCAATAAGCCCAACAATTTTGCACTGTCAATCTATACTATACATTCTTTAAAATATACCATACATTTTTGCACGTGACACATTTGATTCATTTAACACTGTATGAAAATAGGGGTTCCTGCCAATATCTGGCTACTATGGATAATGGCATTAGGAACTTTGGTGTATGTAAGAGACACTACTTGTGACATATGATAAAATGGTCCTGTCTAAACTCACAGAATGTCAGAGCTCAAAGAGCAAGTTTTAGTAGACTCTATGGACATTTCATTAATGAAAATGAATTGATCTCTTCTCCTTAATGGTATCAAACGTATCTTATAAACGTAAGACATTCCAAATAGGAAAAAAATGAAAGAGAACAGAGGCCCTGTGTGTATTATCTCGTCACCGTTCGTATTAATTTAAACCTGTTCTGAATAACCTCCATGAGGGAGGGAGTATTTAGGTGATGCTGCAAATCAGCTAATGTGTGAACATGCCCGAGAGACCTCGTTTACTGTTGAACATGAACCAGATTGTGAATCGTCAGTGTATCCTGACCTCCATGGACACTGCACCACTGACGGAATGAAGACATGTGTTTTTGTGCCCAAGAAAGAGAAGGCAAATATGACAGCCATTTTGCAAAAGTCACTTAAATATGGGACTCGGAAGAATTTGTCTGTAAGGACCTTGGTGAGCATTATTTGCACAGTACCTTCATCTTGCTTCTTCCAAAAGTGTGTCGTTGCTGGCGGTATGAAACGGACTCTTTGAGCCCACATCTCGCCTTCCATGTCATTAATAAAGGGATCAACCACTGGTCCCCTTGTTTCCTCGTCCAGAGAGCAGCCTTGGTAATGCATGACAATACAGAGAACTTTAGACATCTTGCTGACAGAAGACCACAAGGAAATTAGAAATAATTTCTCCATAGCTACCCAGGTGAGTTTCCTGAAGCCAAGTTAGACTGAGGAGGATTTTGCAATTTGATGTGCACATACAAAGTTCACCAGATAGATTTTGTGGGCAACTTCTTTAGTTTCATTGAGCATTATATAAACAGAGCAAAGCATACGGTCTACATCTGGTCTCCCAGATGCCAAACCTCTAGAAGAGGCTTGTTCTGATGTTTTGCCCTGATTCTTAACTTCTTTGAGACAGAGGCTGAGGAGTGAACGGAGCTCTGACAGACGTACAGTGGTATGTGGAGCATCAACCTTATAGAATCGCAGAGCTAACCATATGCCTGCACACAGAATACGACCTTTCAAACAATGATTATGCCAAAGTCCGTTGTTACTTCCACCTAGAGCTGCCGCACACTAGGTGACATCTGGTGCCAACCATTCAAGAGGGTCTGTGTGTGGGAGTCAGTTGGTGCTTCCAGGCATGCCCACAAATTCTGAAATGCCCTTGCTCTGTGACTAAATGACCCAGTGACAGAGTGGTGAGTACACGACAGTGGTCAAGAGCTTCAACTTAAGGACCCACACAAGAGTCACATTATATCTCTTTCACAGAGAAGGTCAAATTTTGGGCCATTCCTCCCGGCACGGCATGCATCCCAGGAGATGGATTAGGAACAGACGTCCAGATACAGGTGGGGTGCAGAAAGAATGTTAATAGTGTCAAGTGTACAGTTGTGATGAGCTTTCTTGAGAAACTTAAAGATGTCTTGTGTTGTGTGAATGGGGAAATCTACTGAGAACCTGCGATCTCATGCACTCCCATTCACAACACAACACACACACACACACGCATGCGTGCACGCGCGCACACACACACACACACACACACACACACACACACACAGAAAGCCCAAATGTCTAAAACACCCAATTCTCACACCTACTCATTATCCTCACTTCTGACGTATAAGCACCTGAGCAGAGAACTTTAATGTATGACCACTTTCTTTCATTACACCCTTAACCCTCATGCCTGGGGCAGGTTTGGGAATCACGGGGGCTTCCAGACCAAATCGGCTGGAAATGCCAACCACCCTAAGCGACTAGCTCTATCATCAGCAAGGGAGTGATTACACAATACGTACATTCATCTCCAGATCTCTCATATGCCTGTAATGGGAGAAAGAAAAACGCTGTGAGGATCATAGACCCCAGGACACTAGTTGCTCAGGCCTCTGTTCTCTTGATGTCTCCAGGACACCAGATGGGAAACAGTACCCGAGTCCACGACCAAAGGACAAAATGTACAGAACACATGTGGGAATGTGTGAGCACTTCATGGAAGCTGTCTCAATCCTCATTGATTAGGCAATTGCAAAATGCTTTTTTTCCCCCAGAGAAAACTGTTCTATGGAGGACAGTGCATATGACCCTACAGCCTGTAACCAATTCTGTCCTGTTTGCATGTCCACTTGAATCAGCTTTCAGGTGCTTATAGACTCTCATTTGACATTTTCCTACCAAGACCTTGTCTCTATTATCTACCAGGTACATGCTCACATTTTCAGATTGTAATTTTATAAAAAAAGAAGAAAAACAACATTTCCATGTCTGAGATTGGAAGGCCTCTTACCTTGAAAATAGATCGGATCTCTATACCGGACTGCAATCTAGGAAGCTGCTGCTCTTCGTTGGCAGCGAGAGCTAGGGGTATACAGAGTCACCATCAGCTACTGCTCAGACTACAAAGGAGTGTCTCAGAGAGCTCTACTCAATGTCATTGTGGGGCTAGAGAATGTGGAAGTGGGTGTTGAACAGTATGCACTGAACATCTTCTGGGACGTTTGTGTGAGTAGATTACAAAAGGCCAAGAAAGAAGCAGGCAAGCCAGAGAATTAGAGTCTTCGATGGTCCAACTCAAGGAAATGTCATTCATCAGATACCATCTGAATTGCATGCTCTGTTGCAATAATAGGGTTCTAATTCCCCTGCCCTGCTTAAACCCTGGCTAAAAGCCCATTTCTTCTAATGTTACAAGACCATTTCAGCATCCAAGCATTCATAGAAGCCTTTTATCCTTAGCATGTATAATATTTTCACCTTTACTTTTATTGCAATGAAATTTACACCCTCTTCAGGGGATTTTTACTCATTTGTGACTATATCTGTCAGTAGCATGGATTACATCACCGGGCTGTGGACCCATCCCTGCTCTCTAGACACAAAATGTTTCTAGGTATAAATCTCTCTTCCTTCCTCCTTCCCCCAGTCCTTACAAATTTTTTGTCTGACTCGATATAGAACATTCTGGAATGGAGTTGTTCAGAAACCTCAGATGCGTGGCATCATAAATTACTGTCCTTCTGTGTAGGTCTGATATCATTAAGCCATACATTTTTTCAAGGTCTGACCATGTTGTAGCTTATTCTAAAATCTGATTACTTTTATGGCATAACACGATCCCATGAGGTGTATACATCACATTTGATGCACTCATCCTTTGATGGACTTTGTGCTTCTTTCTGTCTGGCTTTAGGGAATAATGTGTTATGAACATTGGTATATGATACACTATTGGTAATATGAGAAATCATGAGACTAAAAACGCACAGAATGTCATAGCACAAAGGGTGAATTTTCATGGCATGCATGTTTTTTTCATTCATAAAAGGGAGCAGATATTTTCACCTCATTAGACCAAATATATCTCATCAATCTAAGATAGATTGAATAGCGAAATCTGCTGCGGTAGGATGTTGGTACATTCTGTATTAACTAGTCACCTTTCACGTAAACATAGACTTGTTCTAAATAATGTCGACTGATTTTTACAAATCTGGCACGTGGTATCAGGGAGAGTTCTATTCAGATAATGTAGGAAAATCGGCTAAATGTGTGAACATGTACTAGAGACATTGTTCACTATTAAACATGCACCACGTTGGGAGTTGTCAGAGCATCCTGACCTCCATGGAGACAGCACCACAGATGGACTGAATTCACAAGTATTTCCCCCCTTGAAATAAATGAAATTCACAACTCAGTGTTTTTACAAATTAGAAGTCATTCAAAATGGGACACCAAAGAAATTTTTTAGAAGTAACTTGCTAGCATTATTTTCACTGTACCTTCATCTGAATAAAAAGTACGGATGGTGACATCTTGTGAGAAGCGCACTCTTCTGGGGCCCACCCTCGTTTCTACAGCATCATCCTTTTCACGACAGCAACCTGATAAATGCATGACAATTCAGAGAATTGTAGATGCGTTGCTTTCAGAAGACCACAGGGAAATTAGCAATCATTTATTCACAGCTGCCCAGAAGACTGTCCTAGAACCTAAGGTAGACTTAGGAAGATCGTGCAGTTGGCTGTGCATGGAAAACACCCAAGAGACAGGATTTCGAGGGCGAATACCTTAATTTCAGGGAGACATTCTAGAAACACAGCAAAGCACGGTGACCATGTCAAGTTCCCTAGTTTCTAATGGCATTTAGAAGTTTCCTCTCTCAGGGAAACACTTGCAGACACGTTTGGGCTTCAGTGCCACCTTCTGTGATGAGCAAAAGTTACCACGGCCTCCATGTAACTATTAACTGATGAGGCTTAAGGTGACTGAATAGAGGTAAAGCTTCAGAAAAATAAGTGACCACTGCTCAGTCATTGCTCCGTAAGTGCCCAATCATTGTATGACTGCAAGTACAAGCTGGATGCTTGGTAGTGGTTACATCCACAGAGAGGACTTGGATGACTCCACAGCATCGGAAGGTGGGAGGGTAATTTTCATTGTTTCCACAGTCGTGACGCTTCCGCTCTTGTGGGGAGTATCTGTTGTCATCTCCTAGAGTCCCCACACAACCCTATAGCTGGAGAGCTAAAGCAGGAGCTGAGACGCAGACTTCATAGTGAAGATCACAGAAATTTAGAGAGTTTAAGCAACTTGCCCAGACTCACAAGAGTGACCAGTGGTGGGCTTGGTCTACGAACATGTTTGGTGTCCTGAGGACAGAGGACTGGAACCTCTGTGAAACCGGACTCCATCCTCTGCATGCCTGAAGCAAATACCCCCCTCACTGTCTCTCTGAAATGCTACTGCCCCAGCTTTTTGTGGAAGAGGAGTAATGCCCTGGAAGTGGAGGCCAAGACACTGGGAGTCCAAATTTGTCACACAGTCGCTGATTCCTACCTTTCTGTCTCTGACCCACATAAGACACTTCCCTCCAATCATAGCCCTTCAGAGGTATAGGGGCGTCCCACCCTGTGACTGCCCTCCTACAGCGTCAGCCCACAGTCTGCTGTCTTACTCTGAGACTTCCCCATTCCAGAGGACTCCCCGGGCTCACAAGTGGTCACCTTAGAGCATTCTGGACCAACTGCCTGCCATACAACGACATTATAAATCTTAGCAACCCTGTGTATGGAGTTGATGCCAATGACCTGAGGATGTGGTGCTCTAGGGATTCAGTGATTTCAGCCTCACAGCTCCACTGTTTGCTGACTATTGCTTGGAGCAAGAGTCTAAACAGTTGAGCTTTGACCTGGCTGAAAGCGGAATCTGGTTGTTCCAGCACTGAGTGTGCACCTCCCACCCCCAAGTCCATCTGCAACAAAATTCAGAGTCTGTTGCTACCTCCTCCAGCTCTATGTCATGCGCTGACAGTGGACAGAGACCCATGTCCTCTGAGAGGGGTCTCTCCTCACACAACCTGTCAGCCCACACAATGACCGTTGACAGAAACCACCAAGCCTTCTTCATCTATGTTACCCATTGCTCATTCCACCTACGTGAAGGCTCTGTGCCATCTCACAGCTCTCCCAAGTAGCACCCACATTCCCAGTGATCCTGTCCACATCCACCCATGCCCATGGCCCATGAAATCCCAGCTCCTCTCCTTTCGACAATCTCTGCATTGAGACTGCTGAGGTTTAGCTCCTTTTATCACTACACATTCTGAGCAGGTGACCTGCAATTCCCCGTTCCTCTCAGGTCTATTGCTGGGGTGGCATCTCAAACACTGTGAATCCATGGAACAATTCTCCCCACCTGAAGTAGTGTGGGAGGGCACCCTCTGCATGTCTTCTCTGCAACAGTCTGGACAGAGTTTACTAGGGAATCTTACATTGTTCTAAATTTAGGAAAACCACTAAGGCAGTCCACTTGAGAGAGAAGAAGCAAAATCTGAGTGAAGTTGTACGACAAACCTAAAGAGACTCTTAAAGCCCTGGAGTCAGTATGGGAGTGGGGGCAATGGTTTGACAAGAAGAGGAACATATTTTTCTCTAGATTCACTGGCCACTTTGAAGGAGCAGCATTCAGAATGTCAATATGAACATACCTCGACAACAAATCAAGTTTCCCATGTTAATGTCTCGAGCAGTGAGTCTCCGACTACTTCTCGCCTCCAACCTTCAACTGACAGAGTGACAGTTGCAACGGAAGGCACCAAGCGCATCATCACGTTACCATGGCGCCGGGTCATGTCACCGACCTTTCAGAATGAATGCACGCTGCTCATTCTGCGTCCAAGTGCTGCTTTTAACACACATGTGGGTTTACACGGGCAAGAGTGCCAGTTAAGTGAATTAAAAGGGAAAATGTGGTTTCTTTCAAAAAATGAACACCAGACTTCCAAACTGTTATTCCCTTTCTGGGAAAAACACGATGTGTGAGAGAAAACAACTTGCCCTTGCAAACAGATTTGATAGTGAGAATTTCAGGTGAACATATCAAATCTAACTCGTTGACCACATGAAATTGTTCCATTTTTGACTACAGTATGACCCCCACCCATTTCCAATACTCATGAGTTACCAGAGGTTTCTAGAACAAACAATTGGAAAAGTGCTCCTCATCAATTCAAAAGCGACATTAGCGTAAATCAGATTTCAAATGTGGTATTTTTCTCTATGTATATAACAATGTTACAGAAATTCTCTTCTTCACTAAACCTATATTCTTTATCTACATGCTTACTTAAAACTCTATGCTGAATTATTTCTCAGTCTCTCTGAATTCACTGAACAATTTCATGTCAGCGTGTATACTGAAGACCGGCTGTTCACTGAAAAATATGAATAAAAAATCACTATACTTTAATAGTGGGTTGGGCGATGATATATACCCAGTGATTTTGTAAATAAAAGTTGCAGATGACACGAAAATCTAGATTTCGGCGTGTGTTCTGGCTCATATGTGGGTCAGTCATGCTCATTCTTCTTTTCTTTTATTTAGTTGTTACTAAGTTTTTTGGGGTAACGCTGGCTAATACAATTATATATTATTCAGATGTAAATTATGATTTGACATCTATATACTCTATTTTGTTCTTACCACCCAAAGCCCAGTTTCCTTCTGCTACTGTATATTTGGTCCCCTTTTACCCACTTCACCTTTCTTCTACTCCCCCTGTATTTAACTACCTTTGCCCTGTCAAACTACCCTCTCCTCCCCAGCAATACACTTTGGTAACCACAAGTCCTTGTGTGTGCCCATGAGCTTCTGTTTGCTTGGCCTGTTCATTTGTTGCTTGTAGGTTTATATCCCACATAAAAGTGCTGTCATGTGATTTTCAAGTTTTCCTCTCTGGCTCTTTCACTTAGCATGATTATCTCGAGGTCCATCCATGTTGTTTCAAATGGCGGTATTTCATCTCTTCTGATGGCTGAGGAAAATATTTCATTGTATATATGTACTAGTTTTTTAGCCTATCGTCTATCATAGGACACTTGGCCTGCTCCCATGCACTGGCCCCTGTGAAGAATGCTGCTATGAATACCGATGTTCAAATATCTTTTCGGAAAAAGGTTTTCAAGTCTTTGGGGAAAATACCCAGTAGAGGGATTGCTGGATCATATGGTACATCAATTCTTAGTTTTCTGAGGAAATTCCATAGTGTTTTCCATAGTGGCTTTACCAATTCACAGTCCCGCCCGCAGTGTATGACGCTTCCTGTCTCTCTGCATCCTCTCCAAAATATGTTGTTATTTCTCCTGCTCTTTGCAGCTATTCTAACAGGTGTGAGATGGTGTTTCATTGTAGTTTTAATTTGCGCTTTCCTAATAGCTCGCATTGTTGAGCATCTTTTCACATACTTGTTGACAATTTATATGTCCTCTAGGAGGAAGTGTCTGTTCAGGTCCTCTGCCCATGTTTTGAAAGGATAGCTTGATTTTGGTTGTTGTTCTTGAGTCACATGAGTTCTTTGTATATTTTGGGTATCAGGCCTTTCTCGGAGCCATAGCCAGCGAATGTATTTTTCCTTTCAGATGGTTTTCTCTTAACTTGTTGACGGTTCCTTTTGCTGAGCAGCTTTTTGGTTTGAGGTAGTCCCACTCGTTGTTTTTGCTATTGCTTCCCTTGCTTTTGAGGTCAAGTCCAAGGTCCTTGAGTTTACTTCCTCTGTTTTCTTCTACGCATTTTATTGCTTCAGGTCTTATATTCCGACCCCTGATTGGAGAAGAGTATAAAGCGGAGAAGTCTCTCTATATTGTCCCCTCCCTGTTTGTTCATGGTCAATGCAGAATCATGTGGAAACATAAGAAAAGCCCCTAGAGACATGTGTGGATGTCAGTTCTATCTGGTGTTCATAATAAATCTCAAAAGACATACAGAGACCAAAGGAGAAGTCTACGGAAGGGAGAAGGACGCACACTGAGATTTTCATATATATTTTATATGGCTTCTCTCGAAATTTCTACAAGGCTGATTGCTGCTGCTCTTCATATGTGTTTATCACATACACACATGCATGCATGCATACACACATGCATACATACATACATACAAACACACACAAGAACAATTATGCATGTGTTTAGAACAGTCCATTCAAATTTCTACACTGAAACACTGGCATTGTTTTGCTGATTGTCATGGGGTTGGCATTCCACCAAGGGGCAGTGAGCTGGCACTTTTACACTCTGCAATGGTGAATCTTTCTTAGAAAGGAAGTCCCACTTAGAAAACTACAAGGCGTCGGGATGCTCTCCACGTGACTCAGTCCCATGTCTGCAGCTAGACCTGGATATGGCTGGAAGACATGCCAGAGACATGCCAATGTGGCCTGGGTGTCCTCACAAAACGGCACTCTCAGGGCATCCAGATCTGCTACGGGGTGGCTGACAGATCACAGGTCAGTGACTTGAGTGATCAGGTGGAGGCTCATGTCCATGTCAGGCATACCTGAACATGAGACAAAGCATTGTTTCCAAGCACCTGCCACTGACAAGAAACTCTACTGGCACCACTGGTTCATAAGGAGGGGCCAAAACCACACTTCTACTTGGGATAATTATCAAAGAAATTGCAAACGTGTTTCAGTCTTTCTATAGATAATTTAATTGTAACAATACTCACTCGCAGATGAGCCCTCCAAACGATGGATACCAAAATATCGCCTTTTCCCCAAAGCCAAGTGTACTGACGATGAGGATTCAACTCCTGCCTCCACCACCATGAACTGCTTGACAAGAAAAAACAATCACCTAGGAGACCTTACCAGAGAGTTTAAGAATGTGAAATGTAGGCCTACACTGATGAACAGACCACCCTTCACATCGCACCACTGAGGGTGTTGTAGGAGGTGGCATGGACTGGAAGATCCATAAACCAGAAGACAGTCCCACATGAAGTAAGAACCTGCTGGTCCTGAACAAAAGGCAAGTAGAGTCAGTGAGTCAGCAAGGGCAGGTTTCAATAGCGCAGGCAAGGAAGAGTGGAGACCAGCTGGAGCGAGGGAGAGAGGGTAGGGACACAGAAGTCCATGCAGGAGTGAGAGAGAGGTGAACAGGATGACATTCTGCAGGAGGTGCTCGGGGACCGAGGCCCTTACTCTCTCCGCACAGTGCACAGGCGTGGCCCAGCTGCTGCCGTGACAAAGGCACTGCCTGATTGAGCATCACAGCCACCAGCCTCTCTGAAGGGGTTTTGGCCTCATGTGTCAGCACTGAACATGCACATCTCCATAGGAGCAGTGATTTCACTCCCAGGCGGGTTGCTGCACACACACTGGTCCAGGAGAGCCAAGATCTCCTATCATTGCACCACAAGCTGAATCATGAAGGTGGAGAAACAGCCTGCTGCCTGACAACAAGGAACTCAGGAAACTAATGTCCATGTACTGATCTCTTAAGTGTCGAGACTTGAGGAAAACACTTTATATCTGCCTATTAGAAGAACACCCTCGGCTTTTGAATGTGCACTTGCTAAAGGCGGGGTCTATGACACTCACATTCCTGTGCTTTCAAGAAAGAAAAGTCCTCTGTTTGTCTAAAGAACTCTAAAAATCAAATGACCTATAAGCTAAAGAAAGTTAGAGTCTCATCAACCTCCTTGTAATAATCGGTGGAAGAAAATGGAGTACTGTAGTCACGTGAAGAACAGTGAGGCTTGATTTTGTATGCAGTCATGTCACTCGTGGGGATAAGTGTAATGACATCTTTGTCATCATGCACCATCTCCAAGACTGCTGTTCCCATGACCCTCTTCCTGAGTTATAAAAAAGAGACTTCACAAAATAAAATTTCCAAAAGGACACTCACCTACGGATATGTGGAAAGAACTAATTTGCCCTGATTTTTCTCCATTTCTACTGGGAGACCTTAGAGGAGAGAAGGGGTGACCTGATGGTGGTGGCTGGTGTGCGTGTCTGTAATAATTAATTGAGTCCTAACTGGCACAGAGTGCATTTCTATTCATGTGCGTTAGTGCATATAAAAAACACCTCAAATGAAACCACTTGTAGTTGTTTCAGTCAAAAATCTCCAGGAAACATAAAATGTATGCTGAAACAAAATTCTAAATCTATGCAATGATGACACTACTTAACCGTCCAAGAACTGAGCTGAGGTGGGGGAGGAGGAGCAGGGAGGGGAGCCCTGTTCCTTGGCCTGACTGAAACTTCTTGACAGTGTGTCAACTCCATCTCTTCTGAGACTCAGGCTGAGGTTCCAGGTTTTGACCTGCACACGTGATGATACCAGAGCTGCAAGGAGAACACAGGTGCTGGCAGCCTTCGCCTATCAAGGAAACAAGAACAAGAAGGCCCTCACAGGAAGGAGCAGTGAACACGGGCCCTGGTCCCCAGGAATCAGCTGACAGATCACTACACCCTGGTGCTACTCTTGCAAGGAAGTCTCATCTCTACCCGGAGTGTCTACAAATATCTTACAGGACCAAGTGACCTTGGGTGCTTGTTCGGGAAGCATTCAGGTGACCTGTGCCCTGGACAGTGAGAGTCACTCAGAGGAACGGTGGGCGGGGGGGGGGCTGAATCTGAGACTCCAGAATAAAAAAACCGAGGCAGTTCTCCCTGGTGCCTTTGAGACACAGGTCTGACGATCAGGTGGTCATGGTAAACCTTTCCCTCGACCTAACACTGAATGTGACCCATCATGCGACCAGCACAGTACAAATGGACAGAGACCGGCAGCATTTTTCTTCTCCCCTGATAATCTTTTCCCAACATCCCACTGCTTTGCCTGTGCCTTGCATTTGGAGAACCATGATGTTGCAGCAATAAGTAATAAGTTTTCTGTGCCAAGATGAAATGAATAAGGATACTGCAATTCAAAATGTAATTAAACCAATTATAATTGTCTCATTTATTAACGAAATTTAAGAAGGAAAAGAAACATAACCGATTTTTAGTGCCACCCTGTACTATGTCTCTATAAAGCACTGCATTAAGTTTCCTTCTGTATTTTTCTCATTAGCTTTATTGACGTGTGTGTGTGTGTGTGTGTGTGTGTGTGTGTGTGTGTGTGTGTGTGTGTAGGACCTTAAGCCCAGGTCATTCACACAGTACCACAGATGCTGAGGGGTCCCCAGCCAGGACTGGACCATGCAGTTTTCCGTACCTGGGAGTACTAAGCTCTCACAGGCTTGCAAAGCTGAGGAAGGTGAGCTGCCTTGCTGGTGTGAGAAGGAGCCCCACTATCCTCCACTTTCTCTTCCCAGGAGGCCAAAGCTTGGTGAGTTCAGGCCACCCGCACTATCTCATCATACCCTGGGATAAGGGATCCAGCATGAAACTTCCAGCTAAGGGATGCTACCTGTTGAACTTGACAGCAAGGGAAATACACTGCTGTGTCCTAAAGGATGATATGGAAAGTACATCCTGGAGGCCACTATACAGAAAATACAATGAGCACTATAACTCTGCATTTGCTCACATTGTGGCCTTACAGGGACTGAGAGCCCTCTCCTCAAGGTTCAGGAGGCAGTGCAAACTGAGAAGCTTACCCAGTCTGAGTAACGTCTTTACGAAAGATGATCTCACAATATTTTTCACTTGCCTTTGCTGCTTTTTACCATTCCTTTGTCTCGCTTGCATGTTCGCACACAAGAGGGGTCAGCCCAGGAGTCTCCTCATTTTGGTGGTTGTTAATAAAGTGTCCCCTTCCAAAAAAAAAAATGTTAGAAAGCATTGGAGAACGTGTGTATTTGTTGCCTTACTCTTTCAATCCCGAGCCTTTCAAGTCACCCTTTTTCTCCCAGTCCTTTTCCACCCAAATTGTGTCCTCAGCTCCCTCTCCTGAAGCACTTCCCAGGGAGTTTTAGAAATTTGCAGCAAACAGAACAATTGTGCATGCCTGCATCGACCACAGTAGAAAATCCCGTGTGGGAGGTGCCCATGGGGGAACCAGACTTTTCAGGGCCCCTCCAGCATGTTCGGCACAGCCCTTCTGACTCCGAGTCCAGTTACTGCCTGGCCACACAGCAATGCTCAACACAATGCAAAATGGGTCAGGAGCCAGGAAGATGCTCTGAGAGGACATGGAAAACTGGATAGAGTTATTACAGAGGTGGACAATTCTAGGTCGTCAAGGGCCTAGAGAAGACTAGGCCTCTTGGCATGCAAATCAACAAAGAGAAAAGGAGGGGCTGGGGAAGAGTCACAGAACAGAGCTGATGGATGCGAGAAGGAAGAAAAGTGAAAGAGGAAATAATTTACATACACATAATGCTCTCTGTGAGGGAGTCTTCAAAATTCACAAAACATTCCTCCAGTTACAAGGGCAGTAATGATGGTGGGGTGCCCGCTGGAATGGAAAGTGGAGAGTTAAGAGTCAAGGGAAGACCTCAGCACTGCTGCTCCCAGCAGTATAAACAAAGCCAGAACTTAAGACACACTCGGTCCTCACCTCTGTGCTCCTCTCCAGGCCTCGAGAAATTCACCTCTGCAATGAATAGTGGCTCTCAGGTCTGCGGAGCTCCTGTCAACCTTCACATCTATAAGTATAACCAGGAAGCCATGCCTTACACCTTGTTCTCTAAGAAGGCAGTCACGGTTACCATAACAGACTGTATAGGACATTGCCTCATTTCCCTCACGACTTCCCTTCCTCTTCCCTTTCTTCTACTTAGAGTCCATTTCCTTTCTCCTTGTCCAAATATATGGTTCTTCAACATCGAACCATTATAAAGACGATCATGGGTTTACTGACACCATCACTTATCAATCAGTGGATGAAGGAATCATCCTTTGAGACCCAAAGTGCACCTGTCATGAGTCTGGGTTGTGCTGCATTCTTTCGGAGAAAGTGACAACCAATTCCACATAACAAGTGACTATCCTGTACCTTGTATCACCTTAATAGGGTGATAAGCAATCCCCGCCACCGACCCGTAAATCTTGTAGTCCCTTAGAAACAATCCACAGGAAATGTAACGTTAGGTCACACTCCCAAATGGTCTAAGTCTGTAGGTAAAATCATGGGGTTTATATAGTAGGTGTGTCCACATAAGTCAAATCAACACACGGTACCTGCCAAGGTTGGCCAGGTGTCCTGGAAATCCTGAAAGGGCAGGGGCAATGGGCCGGCCTAATGCAAAATCACAGGGTGAGCATGACGGAAGTGAGGTGAATAGGAGCAGTTCTGTTGATGGGAGCAGCGTGTTCTCAGCGGAGCCGTGACCCATGCAGCTCGACAGTCTTTTACCGATCTGGGCAGTCGCGGGAGACCAGGGCCAGGCGGCCATGGGAATGAATATGTGAAGCAGGTGTACAGCCGCTTCATATAGACTTCTCAAACTCCTGATGGCCATTCAATGTCTCGGGGGACCAGCTGGATACAGGCCTCTCTCAGTTGGAGGCAAGTACAGGTCTGATGCTGAGAACCGGGATGTGGGATTTGGGTGAGGAATGGAGGTGAGAATTGTGGTTCATCATGCTTCCCACCTAGCCTCTCCAGAACGAGATGGGAACATGTGCAGGAAGCTGAGATGAAACACTCTCTACGGTACAACCACTGCGAGTGTCCTTTATACCAAGGAACACATGCTCATCCTCAGACTGATGGTTTGAATGAGAACGGACCAAGCAGAGAAAGCTTTGCTTCTCTCAAAAGGCTGGAGCTATAGGCATGTCAGGCGTGCTTAGAAGCCTTCATAAGTGTTTGCGCACACCCTTTTGAGGGCCCAACATCCAGGCAAACTCTACTGCTTCTCTGGTGAACATGTGAGTGAGCAATTGGACAAAGGGGCTGGCATGACTCTGCCACTCTCTCAATGCAGCAAAACGATGGTGTCAATATATAGGTTTCATTCTCTCCCATGTCAATACAACATTTATCTTTGCCTGCCTTAGGCTATAGTCACAATATTGGGCTGTGACAACAATAGCCAGGGCTACACAGTCATTCTAGGGAAGAAACTGTAACTACACATTTATACTTTCCTGTCAGAAGTTGGGGGCCTTGACCGCGTGGGTTGTACATTCACTCCATTCGGCAAACACAGTGTTCTCACTGGTGCACACATACCACCTACTGGTGGATGTTACCTATTATCCTGTGCAAAGGAGAGACATGAGGGTTCAAATGTTGAGGGTGAAGGAAAGAATTTGCAAGTTATGCTCAGAGAAAATCCAATTTTCTTCAAAAAGGGCTTTCGTGAATAGGCTCCTGTGTCCTACATAAATCTAGTAGGATGAGGAATGTCTCCCGTTTCTTCCTCTCCATCCCTAAGGCTCACTCAGTGCCAGGCATACAGTAAGTGCTCACATTGCTGAATAAACTAGATCTCATGTTTAGGGCTCTTGAGCTGCAGGTCCAGAGAGCCTGAGGACACTCCCATGACAACCTGTAAAACTCACAGGCAAGACATCCTTCCTGCGGAGGTGGCTCCACCAAGGGATTGTCACTACACTTCCTGGTCCATACATCTCTCCCATGTGCCAAGGAAACAACATTACAAAGGTCTTACCGCCTGCTCCTGCTTCACAGTATCTAACTATCAGAGGAATGCTCGTGGAACATGTACTGACTCCATTTCAGTGAGAGTCATATGTGAGTGGATAAGCATTAAAAGATGGTATTTGGTTTTCCCCCTGCATCTTTGTGCCAGTCATCGATTGCTTATAACAAACCAGCCCAAAGTGGTGTGTCTAAGTACAACAGCATTCCTTGAGTTCACACAATTGGGCATTAGGCTCAGCTAATCAGGTCCCTTTTCTATCTGAGGTCAGCTGGCCAGTCAGCTCATGGCCTGGGATGGCTCGCTCACATGTCGAGGTTTGGGCAGCTCCTGGCTGCGGTGATGAAGTATGACTGCGCTCTCAGAATGAAATCATCCACTAGGCCAGCCTGGGCTTGTTCACATGGCAGCTGGGACCTGAGTGCAGCAGGAGAGAGCATGCTCCATGCACCAGCACCTTTCATACACACAAGCATACATTTATACATGCTTCAGGTTTACTAACATCCGAGTGCCCAGGGGAAGTCACATGATCACGGTTGAGTCAGAGCATCATCACACGCTATGGCTAGAAGAAAGAAATCATTGGTGGCCATTTTTGCAATCTGCCACAGTATCCCACCAGAGAGTTCGTAAGACAGCCAAAACTGAGGTGACTGAAGACATTCTGAGTCGCAATAAAAATAATAGCAGTTATTTGCACATAGAGGGAATCAAGTCTTGTTAAATGAACCATTGCCATTTTTATTCTTCAACGTCAGAGAGGTGAAATAATTCCTCCCAGGTCATACAGCCACATAGTGGCAGAGCTAGAGTATGCACCCCGGCTGTCTGATTCCAAGGAGCATGCTCACAGCAGCTGTCCTCTGCTGGCTTGCCAGCATGTGTCTTTTAGTTCCACAATTAACAAGAACTTATGGAATAATTGACTCACATCGCAACCACTGTTTCTCCCTTCTGGCCCTTCTCCGCATCGTTCTCACACAAGAAGACTCTCTGGCTCCATTTTGCAAAAGACAGATGACTGTCGTCCTTCAGATCTGTTTCATAATGTCAGGCAGTCAAGCCCGGGCACAAAGAAGAAACCAGAAATACTTTTTTTCAATCGTTCACACACCCACACCAGGAGAGACCACGTTTAAGGTCTCCACTTCCACCTTCTGTAGGCTGTTATGAGGCATCACAATGCCCTTCTGGCAGGGTTTCTTAGACAGCTTCTGGTGGTTTCAGAGAAGCTCAAATAGGAAGTCGTGCTTCCAACCCTGCTGGATATTCAGAAAGTCAGTCCTCAACTTCTTGGTATCAGTCCAGTTTGAGCAGGCGGGACTCCCATCCTCCACCCAGCAGGAATGAGGAGGTCCACTCCCTCCCCAGTGCGGTGGGGTCAGGACAGGCATTCAGGAAGGGCACGCTTCCTACCCATACTTTCACTAGAGGTCATGGGACGCACTCACGAGGCTCGGGTAATGACTCCTGGAGCAGCATCAGCAATTCTGGCTCATTCTTTTTTGACGTTAATAAAATTGACAACCCCTACCTAGACTCATTAAAGAAAACAGAAAAACGACACAAATACACAAAATCAGGCATGAAAGGAGGGACATTACGAAAGACACTGCACAAATACAAAAGATCATACAAGAATACTATGAAAAAGTACATGACACCAAATTTAATAGCCTGAAAGAAATGGACCAGTACTTATAAAATACAACCTTCCTAGACAGAAACAAGTGAACTGGAAAATCTACAGAGAATATTCAGCAGTATGAAAATTGAAACAATCATCTAAAACCTCACAAAAAGAAGAGGTCCAGGACCAGATGGTTTCGCCAGTGAACTCTACCAAACATTCAAAGGAGATTTCATGCCTACTCTCCTCAAACCCTTCCAAAAACTCACAGAGGAGGCAAAGCTACCCAACCCATTTTATGACACCAAAGTTACACTGATACCAAAACTGGTAAAGATAAAGCAAAAAAAGAAAAATACAGAGAAAAATCTCTCATGAATACAGAGGCAAAAATCCTAAATAAGGTTCTAGTGAAAAAAATACGGCAACATATTCAAAAGGCGATACACAATGATCAAGTGGGCTTCTTCTCAGAGGCACAGAAATGCTTTGACATAGGCTCATCGAGTATTGGGATACACCACATAAACCAATTTTAAAAGGAAAATAAGAGTCATAAGATAATATCAAGAAATGCAGAAAAAGCCTTTGACGAGTTACAGCATCCATTTATGATCAAAACACTTCACAACATTGGAACAAGAAAAAAATACCTTAACATAGTAAAGGTCATCTATGTGAAACTCTCAGCCAACATTATACTTAATTTTTAAAAATGAACACATTTCCAAGACCAGGAACATGCAAGCCTGTCCACCATACCCACTCTTATTCACTATAACATTGGAAGTTTTAGAGAGAATAACCATACAGGAAAAAGATAGAAAATGCATCCAAGTAGGAAACGAAGAAGACAAACTGTCACCATTTGCAGATCACATGATTCTCTATATCGAAAACCCTAAGGACTCCACAAGAACACTACTAGAAACAATAAGCAAATATGGTAAAGTTTCTGGTTACAAAATAAACATTCAAAAATCCTTAAGGGGCTATACTCTACTAAAAAAGTGCCAGAGAAGAAGATGGAAAAAAAAATTACTTTTACAATTGCAACAAAATGAATAAAATACCCAGGAATAAATCTAATAAAAATTTTAAAGGGCCTATATAATGAAAACTATAAGACCGTATTAAAAGAAACCCAAGAAGAGGTAAAGACATAGAAAGATATACCATGTTCTTGGATCAAAGAATCCACATAGTTAAAATGACCAACACACCTATAGCATTATGCAGATTTAATGCAATCCCCATTAAATCTCATTGGCATTTTTTAAAGAAATAGAACAAAAAATCATCACATTTGTATGGAAGCAAAAAAGATCTCTGATTGCCAGAGCCACGTGAAGAAAAGGAATGAGGATAGAGGAAAGAAACACTCTTCCCAACTTCCAATTCTACTACAAAGTGACAGCAGTCAAAACAGTATGGTGTTGACAGAAAAACAGACACACAGTCCAATGGAACCAAATCAGGAGTCCAGAAGAATATCCATATTTAGAGAGGCAAATCATTTGCAAGAAAAAAAGACAAAAACCTGCAGTGGAGATAAGAAATCCTCTTCTATAAATGGTGCTGGGAAAACTGGAAAGCCACATGCAAAAGAATGAAAATAGACTGTGATCTATAACCGCACACCAAAATTAACTCCAAGTGGATTAAGGACATGAATATAAGACCTGACACAACAAAATGCATCAAAAACAAACATAGGAACTAAACTCAGGACACTTGGACTTCGTGATGATTTGAAAAATATGACCTCAAAGGCAAGGGACCTAAAAGCAAAAGCTAATGAATTGGACATGAAACTGAAAAGTTCTGCTCAGCAAAAGAGACCATTATCAAGGTAAGGACACAAATTCTGAAAGGGGAAACATATCTGCAATCTTTGCCTTCAATAAGGGCCTGATATTCAAAATGTACAAGAACAAATACAATTCAACAGCAACAACAGCAACTGACAAAAAAAGAAAAAGAAAAAGAAAAAGAAAGAAAGAAACAATCAGAAAATCGGCAGAAGACCTGGACAGACACTTCTTCCTAGAGGACAAACAAATGGTCAACAAACATATAAAAAGATGCTTACTGTCGCTAGTCATTAGAAAATTTTAAATCAAAGCCACAATGAGATATCATCTCACACCTGTTACAGTATCCATAATGAACAGGACAAGTAATAAACAAAGGGGGAAGAGGAGGCGGAGAAAAAGAAACTCTCATAGACTTCTAGTAGAACTGCAGATTGGTACACCCACTATGGAAAACACTATGAAGGTTTCTCAAATAACTAAGAATTGATCCTCCATATGATCCAACAATCCCACTACAGGATATTGGCACCAAATACTTTAAACCCATACCTGAAAGATATTTGCACACTGATGTTCAGAGCAGCATTATTCTCAGTGGCCAGGATATGGTAGCAAACAATGTGTCCTATGATAGATGAATGGATAAAGAAGCTGGGTACATATATACTATGGAATATGACCCAGCCATAAGAAGAGACGAAATACTGCCATTTGCGGCCATATGGAAGGACGTCAAGACAATCATGCTGAGAACCATAAGCCAGGCCAAGAAAGTCGAAAATTACGTATCACTTATATTGGGATAAATATAAAACAAAAAGCAACAAATGACCAAGACAAACACACAGAGACTCATGGACATGGACTACGGACTACTGCTTACCAGAGGGTACAGTGGAGGAGGGGCAGGGGAGTTAGACAGGGTGAAAGGGGTCAAATATATGGTGACAGACAGAAATCTAATGAAGGAAGGGGAACACACAGTGTAAATACATATGTGCCTTACTGTTAAAGTGTAAAGCTAAAACATATTATATTTTGTTAACCAATGTCACCATAAAATAATAGTAAAGCAATAATAACAAAGAATCTCCGGCTCAAATGGAACCTTTAAATAAGACCCGGAGTCTCAGAACATAATAGCAAAATGTCCAGATTTCTCACTGCGGCCTACTTTTCACCTTCAGTGTAAGGTGGAAGAGTCTGAGGCTGGACATAACACCTGGCTAAGTAGATGGGACTGGATGACACTGGCATACCTCTCAGATACCTGGCATAAGGTGATCAGCAGGCACCAGGAGAGTGGATCATGCTAGGTGATATTCCTGGGAACTGGATGTGAACACAGATTGGTAAATAGAGCAGGTATACACCTTTTCACAAATCTAGAATATCTTTCAACTGATTACAACTGAAAGGTGCATGAAAGCCAAAAAAATTTAATAGATATGTGCGTGAAAACTGTTGAGGCACACAGTATTGGATTTTTTAAATTTAACATTGTTTTCAAATAGAATCTTCATGCAATTCTTTTGGGTACTCAGCTCAATTGTTAGACACTGATATCATGGATGCTGTCCAACAGAGAAAGTGAGGGGACTACGATGGAACCCATCCAAGGGGGAAAAGACGAAGGACTAAGCACAGAATTGTGCCACTGCAAATTGAACATGAAGGGGACCCTCAAGGTGGATTAAGGAAAGGCGGGTGCACTGGAAAACGACTTTGAGCACTCACTGGATGACGGAGAGCTCCAACGAATTCAAGAAAAGTAGTTTGCGTTGAGACTACTAGAAAGCCTTTGACTACGTCCATCATGAAAACTGATAGGTGACTCTGCAATAACCAGGTGTGACTAAGCACTCGATGGTCCCGATGCGTGACCTGTGTTATAGACAGGAAGCCACTGTCAGGACACAACATGGACACATAAATCATTTTCTATAGGCAGAGGTGTCAGATATGGGTGCATTCTGTCTGCCTATTTGTTTAGTCTGTATGCAGAACATATCCTGCAAATGAGTGCACTAGACTCAGAGGAAGGTGGGAAATTGCTGTAAGACAGAGAAAGATTGTAACATGCAGATGACTCCTTCTGACTCGGAGAATATAGCAACGATTGGACACAATTTCTGATGAATTTACAAGAAATCCATGCAAAACCAAAGAAACATTTGAACATCAAATGAGAAAATCAGGACTGCGGAAGAAATATACAACTTTCACATAAACAATGAAGACCCTGAAATGGCTCACGGTGTCTCTGACCTTGGTTTTGTCATCAATTCAAAGGGACATTGCAGCAGCCAAAAAGTCAACAGAAAGCTGAGACTCAGAAGAGTGGCAGTGGAAAGATTAGGAAAGATCCCCACAAACAAGGATGTGTCATGAGAGACCAGCGTCAGCTGTACACTGGTATTCACGGATAACCTGATCTGATATCAAAGCTGGCCTGTGAAGAAGGCTGATGGGGAAAAAAAAAGATTCCTTTCAAATACTTCACTGGAGGAAAGCTCTGTAGGTACCCAGGTTTGACAGTCAGACATACGAGTGGGTACTAGGGCCAATGGAACATGAAACTGCAATGGGAGGCAGAAATGACAAAGCTGAAGCCGTGCTACTTTATACACTTCATGGGAAGTCAAGGTGATTTAAAAAAACAAAACTACAGAAAAAAATTAGAAGGCAGAAGAAAAGAGAAAGCTCAAATATGACATGGGTTGACTCTTTCAAAGAAGCTACACACACAAGTTGACAGGAGCTGAGCAGGACTGCGGGGGACAAGACAGTAGGAACAGCACTCATTCACTGAGTCACCAGGAGTTTGTGTGAGTCAACGCATAACACACACACACACACACACACACACACACACACACACACACACACAGAACAACCACAACAACAACAACAACAATGACGACGACAACCATAATGATTGTTTATGTACTGGGAAATGTAATTTTTGAAAATTAGGTGAAAGTCTGTTTAAAAATGCTACAAGAGATGAGGTATATCAGAGACCAGATAGAGAATAATTCAGAAATGAAAAGAAAGAACTCAAGAATTAAGAAAAACAGAACTTAAAAATCCCCGCCGTAATGAAAGAGAAACTAGAAGAAACACGGTGACAATAATGACATGGGAGATTTTTTCAATGGGATCACTATCGCAAAAGAAATGCAGCAAGACAGGATAAAATGGCCACAGGGATCTAAAGATGCAGAGAATCAATAAGATCAATCTGATACCTAACAATCTGAATACCTGAAAAACAAAAACCAAAGCAATGATACAAAGCAAGTATTAACACTTTACTCATCTCTGGGAAAAAAAATGCTTTGAAATTCTCTATGAAGACAACACTGAGGATACACTTGGAATGCAAAGAGCATGCGATAAACTTTGCTTGTAAGATAGAAACAAATCATTTAGGCGTCAAGAATCACAGACCAAATGATGTATAATGAAGAACATTACAAAGTGATCAACGTTTGTTGAAAGAAATACTGTGTCTTAAGAAAATAGAGCAACATGTTGAAATACTCAATGGAAGAAATGCAGAGTCAGGAACTTGATACCAGCCAAGCTAACCTTCAGGTATAAAACAGCCTGACATCCAAGTCACAAGATCTTGTGTGATAGTGTCCCACAATCAATGGAATAAAGAAACCTCAAAGAAAAAATCCGCAGAAGGACTCTGACAGAAAGACAGCTGGAAAGGACTGCATTTATAAAGCTTCAATGAAAGTTGTATGAAAGTTGAGTGATCCTCGTGTGGTCACTGGGGTGACTGTCTCACAGGAATGCATTCAGTTCTAACTCAGGTATTTTCCGATATCTATGCCTGATTGTATAGAAGAACACTTTTAAAGCCACTAGCAAGGGATCGATGTCATTTAGCATATAAAAAAACTTCTCTATTAAATAGATATGTACCTACATCTGGCGCTTGAACTCTACCATACAAAACCAAACTCCTACTAAGGGAAACACCCCAAGAGAGCAGCAGCAGGGAGCCTCCTATTCTCGATTCTCACTGAAGGTCCCTGACACTGTGGAAGCTCCATCTCCTCGGAGGCCCTTCCTGACACCTCCAATCATGACCATCACAGGTGTCAACTAGCAACATCCTGCAAGGAAAACACAGGATTTGAAATCACTGCGAAGCCACAAAAACAAATGGAGGAGCACTCGTCGAGGGGGGCATGCAGGGCTGAAAAGTTTCCTCAGACCTTTGAAGGTGACCTCAGGCCTCCATCCCAAGGGTTCAAGTTTGAGGAAGAATAGTCAGTTCTCTTCTCTTTGGACACAGTGTTCGTTGCATCGCAAAACCTAGCCCACAGAACAAATGAGTGATGGAGGCAGATGTTCCACGTGAGAATGACATTGGGTATTCTCAGCAAGCGTGTCTGATAATACTAGCCTTCTAAGGAAAAATTCACGGGGAATTCACCCCCAAAATCCCCGGAAGCTCCTCTTGACTCCGATTCCTCCAGACACAGGTGTGGCATGGGGAGGAGCATGCAATAGGGAGGATCCCAGCCCAGCACTCAGCCAAGCAGGGGAGAGCCACTTGGAGGCTGTCCATGAATAGAAAGGCATGGGGAGTGAAGGAAGTGGCAGCACTGGCACATCATGACCATTCAAAATGCCATGAGACCTACTCAGAGGTTATGTTCTCTACTGAATAGATTCTTTGCGGCATGTGAACAGAGATACTACAGCATGTTTATCCATTAAGAAGCGACTCCACATCATTCTGGGTGGTGATGGGATTTGTGTACAGGTTAATTGAGGTGTATACTTTCAATAATGAATGTGCACATCCAAACTCTATAGGTGATTACTATACTCACTTGGTTGTCTATCCATTCATGATATGATGGAGAGGGGCATGGAGGTTAGAAAGTTGGAATCAGCGACTCTGGTCTTTACCGCAACATCCATCAAGGGAAACACTCAACACCCAAAAACTCACACACTCACACATTCACACACACACACACACACACACACACACACACACACACACACACACATGCACACACAGAATGGATTCACATGTTCACACACTCACTTCCATGCACACAAACATACACCACCTCACTGGCACTGGAGATCACGGCCATCGATCTGTACCTAGACAATCAGTTTCTTTCACCACGTCCCTCCTTCTCATTGCCAGCAGGAAGCTGGAATCAAAGTGGCTCTCTAAACTGAAGCCTGACAGAATACCACCCTTTCTCAGTTTCTTCACTTTCCATCAGCAAATGAGGGATTCTAGAATATGTACTGTCTTCATGGGAAGGGGAATGACTTGAAAAGACAGAAAATACTAGGAGGGTCACATCATGTCCAGTCCCATTTGCAGAGGCCTTGGCTTCAATCGGAGACATTAGAAAACCAGATGGCAAACCCTGCCAATGTCTACAGAACCAACCAGCAAACACAGGACAAACCGACTCAGGCCGAATGTTATGAGATTTCCCTAGAGGAACTGCCCCTCTGTGCCATATTGGCTTGGCAATTACATATTTCTCTACCAAAAAGGAAAAACTGCTAAGATAAGGAAAGCTCCCTCCATACAGTTTCTAACTGCTGCTGTCAACTTTGAAGGCCCTTTCGGATCCGTTTTCAGTTAGAACGACACGCTCACTCGACAATCTCGCCACCACGCAAAAATCTGTGTCTTCGGGAATGCACATACTCCCTTTTTCATATAGTAAATTACTGATCAAGAAATAAATTTCCATGTATCTCGCAGGAGAAAGAGAGAGCTGACTTACTAAGGGATGTCTGCCCTCTCATGAGGAGTCTCCGCCCGCAGAATTTCAGGGAAATCTGGGAGGACTCAGACTGACTGTCAGTCCTTGCTGCTGCTGATTATGAAGGCCTAGGGAGCTCTGCTGAGTGCTGATAGAGGCAATACTATACTGATGAGGGTGGCGGGTATCTATGAACTTAGCTGCTGCCGGGCCCTCCTCCTACCTTGAGAAAGAAAGGCCAAGGAGAAGAACAGAAAAGAAAGGAAACAAAACTGTGCCTTGGGCCTTCTGAACAGAACTGAATCAGTGTGAAATAATCTAACAAAGAGTCAACAAGGCAATCACACTAAGCATCAAAGACAGGGGCCTGACTCCATCGGCCTCTTTTGAAAGCTAAATTGCGAGTATCTTCTTCATTTCCTCCAAAATCATTTTTTCCTAGATAATCCACACATGCTATGCTGTACTCATCAAAACACTTAAGAAAGTCTTCTAAGTGATGCAAGAAAACATACTGTTGATATAACTGACTTCTACGTAATGACTACATCCTTCTCATTAAGTGTATCAAATACAGAAGATTTGAAAACAATGAAATCCCATTATGTACCATTGATGCTATCATCTCTGGTCACCTACACCCTGTCAGTTTTTCTCTACTGTGTGTGTGTGTGTCTGTGTGTGTGTGTCATTGAGTCCTGCTTATCCAGTCTCTCATAGCCCGGAGACTGTGGGACAGTTCCTTACGTGGGAAAGGCATGGCGGAGCCAAGGATCTCTCTCTGCCAGCTGGGAAGAAGATTTGCAATATGGGCACCATGACTCCTCCAGTTTGACTCTGAGTTCTCACATGCCACCGTCCCTTGCGTACATGAGGACAAGTTTTGCATGTTTCCATGATTTGCTGTGATGTGATTACCTTTGATTTTTAACTCTTTGGGGCAGAGGCTGAGGGGTGACCACAATACCGACAGGTGCTGATCCAGATTGTTCCTCATGGGGCCTCACAGCTCTCAGAATCTATGTGCTGACCTGCACCATGAGGACCTTATATGTGCCTTTCACACCAATGTATACATATAGATACATACATATATGTATATTTCATCACCGAATCATACAACCTGAGCGTGACTGCAATTGATGCCTGTCACTACGTTTCTCCTTTTCAAGACGTGAGGACTCCACAGATGTTAGAGGGGCCCGGCTGACAACCCATGAAACATCTTGAGGAGAAGTTACTGTCTCAGGTTTCTGATCCGATTGAAACAGAAGTTTCCTCCTTCCTCTTTTCAGGTGGATGCTTCCTGATGCCCCACATTCTACCACTTCCCAGGACAGGTTTCTACAAAGACAGTCTACAGGCTCATGATACATCGCCTCCTTGATGCCTCAATTTAGCATCCTGCAGTTACCATGATTCTCTTTCTGGCATCTACCGCAAGTTTGAAGTAGGTCATTTTCTTTGCGACTGTAAAATACCTGTCTCTGAAAGCGGACTGCAAGTTATGTGAGGGCAGGAGAGTCATTGGCACGTAATACTTTCTGAAGATATAAACTCCCCTTGGGAATTTCCTCAGTTTGGATAGAACCAGCCAGTCTAGGCAGAATGCTTTTCCATCTCTCTCCTACGTTGCACATCCATTCTGAGGGAGACATGAACCCGACTACAAATTAAGTCTTGACGAGGAGAGGCAGTACAAAGGTGCTACAAACAAGAGATTCTGAATGATACCTGGCTCAAGAGATTCTGAATGATACCTAGCAGAAATGCTAGCGTTCGGGTCAAATAATTCCCTTAGCTCAATTTCCCCATTCACCCAGGAACCATAATTCTTTGCCCAGAACACGCTGCTCTCCTGGACTCTGACACAGAACGGAACAGGGACAGCGTGAGTCAGGGAATTGGAGATAAAAGTAGAGGGATGGCAGATGAAAAACGGAACTCAAGGAGGGGGTGTGAATTTGGAAACAAATGGAGGGTTTTCCATTGAGTAAAGGATGTCCACTAAGGCTGCCAGGGAAGATGGCATTTCTCAAATGCAAAGACAGAGTCTATTTCTCAGGCGGACAGAGATGATCGCTATGAAGACACACAGATGATTCCACGAGCTTCCACGGGTCCCCTTTAGACCTGGACCTACAAGTTCCCTAAGGAAGAGGCCTGGCAACCAAGCAGAAGGGGACCCCCAGAATGGGGACAGCCGTCCTTGATCCCGCCTGGATCAGCGAACCCGCGCGAACCAAGGAGGGGGTGGGGTGGGTGGAGGGGGGGCCCGGCGGTCACGCTGCTCAGGACACACGCTGACGCCAGGGGAACCGCGAAGAGGGCGAGCCGCACACTTACCAAGGCAGGACGAGCGCCTAGGGGAGAGGATGCAACCTGGCCACCAGCTGGGCTGGGCGGCTGGAGACCAGGTGTGGCCTTGGACGCGGACAGGGGCGTGGCTGCTGGCGGAGAGAAGGCGGGACTTCCCGCCCAAGGCCAAGGCTGGGGCTCTGGGCAAAAGGGATGTCTCCCAGGGCAGGAGCCAGGGCGGGTTGAGCAAGCTCGGGTGATGCTGCTCAGGACCTACTCTGCACGTTTTTCTGGGTGTGCTCATGTGGCAAGTGTGTGCACATGTGGGTATTTAAGAAAGATAAACGGAGCTTCTACATGGACATCCTCCTGGGAGGCTGAAGGTAGGGCAAAATGAGGGGGAGGAAAAACAGGGAAGTGGAGCCTTTGGCATGAAAACTGTATGAATCCAGCGTGTCGGACATAATCAAAAAGGGAAAGGGAAATGCACGCTAGGTTTCAATAACAGAGTTTCATTGAGTCCTCTTGCCCATCATCCGCCGAGGCAAGTTCCCAAATTTTGAAATACTACAAGACCATCTCAGCACATGTGTTCATATATGCTGCTACTGTCTTCATCTTTTATGTTGGATTTTTAACTTTTGTAATGAAGTTTATATAATAAAATATATTTTTTTTATTTTTTTATTTATTATGGGTATATTTTTTTGTTTATTATGGGTATGTCAGTTAGTGGCTTTACTAACATAGATATTCCCATAATAAATAAAGAAAAAATACATAGATAAGTCATCTTGTGTCTCCCAACTCACATTTATCTCTGATTCAATTTGCATCACTTTGGGTTTATTTATTTATTTTTTGTTTTTACAAAAGGGGCTTAATGTCATTTTGCTATTCAACATCCTTTAATGACTTCTTATAACTTTAAAACTCAGTTCTAAAAAAGAGCAACTCAATCTCTGAAAAGATTTAGTCTGACAGTTTTATCAGTTGATTCTTAGCTTACCCTACATGCACTCCTGGTCTCAATACACTGTCTGTGTAGCTCTGTCTTCATACCTTTCTTCATATCTCTTTAGTTCTAATAATGCTTTTCTTCTGACAACACTACTGACAATCACCAACTTAAAGATTCCTCTCTTCAGATTTTTCAGTTCATTCATAAAGTTAACTTCCAAGGCAAAAGTATGTTTTTCTGTATTCTTCTCAGTGCACAGAATTCCAATGTCTACATAAGGGTGTGCACATCAGAGAACTGTGTTAGATATTTTTTGAGTAAATGACTGTAACAATGAATACATGGCAAGCTGTATTTAAGTTTTTCAGAAAATTAGAAACAATTTTAAATCACCTTTTGATCCAGCAATCCCAGTTCAGGATTGAAGAAATATCTGTACTCCCATATTCTCTGCAACAATGTTCACAATAGCCAAGATATGGAAACACTCCAAATGTCTATAGATAGATGAATGAATAAAGAAAACATGGTGTATACATACAGTGGAATAGTATTCAGCTTTGAACATAGAAGCAGGCTACTTCATAAGAGGTTTACATTCATTAATTAAGTACATAGTTCAGTCTGTTGAGCAAGCATATGTTTGCTGTCGGTGGTTTATGGATTTACATAATTGAGAGAAGCAATAGGTACAACACTTAAAGATTAGAACAATAAAAGAAAGGAAAAGTAGAATTATTAAGACAACTTGCCATATTATTTTTCAAATAGTTAGCCTATTCATGCTGGCAACCAACTAAAAAGGTCACTGAACAGATTAAATCCTGGTTCCTCTGTAGGGACTTGTTGAAGCCAAGTACCTTCTTTTCTAATACTTTCTAAATGCATTTCTACTTCATGAAATGTGTTTATGTATATAAAACAAGATATAGTAATTGCCATACCTACCCTCCTTGTTCCACTAATATATAGTCTAGAAAAATTCTATTATCTAATAACTTTAGCTGAAGAATTAATAGCTTTAGTTGTGCTTAGTGGAGCTGTAATATAACTAGCAGTATTACCAAAATAATGGAGGGGCCTAATTATGTGTTTCCGGAATGCAACACCATTGAAGAGCAGCATTTGGCGTCCTTTTGGTTTCCAGGTGATAGCTGGAGGACTTTGGCAAAAAGAGTCTCCATAAAAATGGATCAGTTGATTCTGGAAAAAAAATTAAGGTAACTATCCCTATGTTTGGCATCTTCAGAACTATGTCCAGATAAAGGAGTGACTAGATTTCTCAGGAACATAGTTCCTGCATGACCCATTTCCTTAAGCACTGAAAGGCCCATGATGATCTTCTCCACTACAGACAAAGATAAGATTATTGTTATTGTGGTTGATCTGTCAATGGATATTATTGATCCATGGGGCAACTTAAAAAATAGAACCTTGTATAAAAATTAAGTACAACTTGGTCATTGTTAGTTCAGTTATTGAAGCCAGAAAACTATTTTTGTTCATCAACAGTGCCCCTGACACAATCAAGAGTCACATTTCTCTGAACAGTGGCACAGGGGCAAAGTAGAAACATGGTAAGTGCTGGTTAGAGAGGGTCAGATAAACACATTAGCTAATGATGTAGATGTTTGGAGTTATACTGAAGTACAATTAGGAATGACGCTAAAGTAAGAAATAGGGCACATGTACAGGTCAATATGACCATGGGTGGTATAAGGCTTAGGATGACATAGCCAACATTTTGTCAACAAATCAGCAGGGTGCCAGGAACAGCAAGGAATAAACAGAACAGACATCTACTGTGAACACTCCTTTGAAAACTTCTGTCCACAATCATCCAATGCTGTGTGAGCAGCCATCATCTCAGATCCACTTTCAGTGTCCATATCACAGGTTTCCACTGTAGATGTCCACAATATAGTTTCTCTCTCTGGGAACTGTAGGCAAAACCAAATACACAGGTGGAATTCAGAACAGGCATTGGTTATGGAGCAGAAAAGAAAGAGCGATTAAAGCTACAAAGGTATGTTGCACAAAATGTTGAAGTGAACAGAGAAGCCTTTCAGGAAACTAGAATGCACCTGGGGTCAGGTGTTGGATGCCATTCCTAGACCATGCTTGAATCCAGCGTCTCAGGAAACGTTGCTGCTGTAGCCCAGTCTGCTCAAAACATACTTTGAACCCCTGCTTCACTATTATTGCTCTCTGGTTTCCCTGCATTGGGGATTTGAGTCTCTGTCTATGGTACACCCCTTTGGATTAAATATTCTAATATAGATGATGTACATTGTTAGGAATTTCTTTCATTTACTTTTTTTTCCCTTTCAAACTCTTATTGTGTTATCCAGTTCTAGAACACAAACAAGTCTTATTCCACCATCAAAACCAACCTAGACCTCCACACCACATCCCAGGCCTGACCTTCTGGGCTGCTGCATAGGTGAAAAGAGAGCCCAGGCACTATCTGGAGACAGGAGAGTGACCATATCTCTCAGAAACATGGACACAAACAGAAAGGTGAATTTGCTTAAGAAGATATAGAGCTGTGCAAGGCCTAGCTCCAATTCAGGAATAAATTGCTGAGCTACAAGAACACTGAAAACAGGTCAAATGTATTTCATTTTTCCTACAAGTACTGTCACTCATAGATGGCAAATAGCTGAGATACCTACTCAAAAAATTATCTCACATCTGTACCACTTCCACAAAACAAAAGATTGAGAAATATGTTGCTTCTCCTTGTAAAAGTTTTCTCAGCTATTCTTTATTGGGGTGGGGAGGGAAAGAGACAAACAAAAACATTGTCTTCAGCAGCTCCTCTGTGAGATCCCTCCAGAGCCCCAGAGAAAATGTTCTCCATATTTTCTGGTGTACTTCATACCTTTATTTGTCATAGGATGTTATAGTTAGTTGCACATCTGTTTATTTTCTCCAGTAGACTATGATTCATTTCAGTAGGATCATGTCTTCTTCATCTTTGTACTCCCCATCCCTAGCACAAAATTATTCATCCAATGACATCTGTAAAAGTAAAAATGAAAGGAAATTGGATCACATCTTTATTCTTATAAACTGTTCTTTTTTGACCATGTGCCTACAACCAAGAAATTGAGGAATGAGGAGAGGTCTTCAAATATACTCAGAGAGACTTGAGAAGGGATATACCAAATTTGAAATAATTTGAGATATATTTTCACCTTCTCCTTTAAGCTCTTGTTTAATGAGAATAAGGGAATCTGTACTGAGAGTGTTTGGGGGCACTTAAGGAAAGTGACTAGACAAGAGTTTGTTTCTACTGCAGGAGCATGTGCTGGCTCACCGCAGTGGCTGGAAGCAAAGACACAGCAGAGCTGATTTGGTCTGGCAGGTTCCTTGGCTGCTTTCTGATTCTGAGAAATATAGACAGGAGGAAAAAAAAAAGGTTTATGCCTCTGTCCTCTCTATTTCCATCATCCTCTTCCCAGTGTGCTTCCCTCTCTACTTTACTGTTAGAATAAACTTTATAGCAACTATATACTCCAAGCATGATAAGATTCTCAAGAATTCAGTCATGAAAACAATAGCTCACTGTATTGACATAGCTCATTGTTTTCATTCTTAGCATACTTTAGCCATAAAGAAAAAGAAACAAGAAAATAAAAGAAGAAAGAAAAAATGAAGGAATGCTGGAAAAATTCAAACCCTTTTCATTAAATGGAGAAGCCAAAGACACAAAACAATGGCAGCTTGGACCCATAATTGTCCTCTGGTTGTACAGAGCAATATAAAGCCAAGTCCAGGTTTTCCAATATGGTATCGGAGTACAGTCACCCCTCCGTGGATTCTCCCATCTGCCTTTTCCACATTATCATTTACATGTCACATGTCTACAGTCAGGGTCTACTTCCAGGTCAAAGCCCAAAAGATAGGGTTTTTAGAAGATTCTGTACATCAATACCTCTGCTCCACTCACAAAAGACCTGCTTCAGGTTCCAGACAGAAGTCCTTCTCTTTACATAACTTTTTTTATATTCTTTAAGGGTACTACTTAAAGCCATAGGGATGAACCTTTCTCATTTTTTTCCAGCATCTATACCAATAAAATTAGGGTGTATCCAATTTAGGTATTCGAGGAGACAATCAATCTGGCCAAGTGTTAGGGTGAAGAGAGAAGAAGAGGAGATGTAAGAGGATGAAGAAAATAAAGATGATGAAGCAGAAGGTCCAGGTTGTTCTGCCTCCTGGGCAAACTCCTCATCAGCAGTATGATATCTTTAAGAAAGCACAGTTTCCAGGGTCAGAAATCCAGCTCCAGATTCTTCATTCTGTTATCACTCCCAAGTATTCTTCATCAAGTCACTCTAACGCTTTGAATTTTAGGCCTTGCATTGTAAAATGAAGATAATCATAGTATTACCTGTACTCTCAAATTAATATATATATATATTTATTTATTTATTTATTTATTTATTTATTTATATATATAAATATATATATATATATTTTTTTTTGTGGAAACCATATCAAAATATCTTTCAAGCTATGAAGTACAGTTGAAGTGTTAATTGCTCTTCTCTCTACAACTCTTCAGGAAGGAAGCCCAGGTGATGTAAGACTTTCCTCAGCGATGATTTACCTCCTTATTCCTGAGGCTGTAGATCAAGGGGTTCAGCATGGTGGTGGTCAGGTTATTCAGGACCTGAATGGTGGCACCCAGCCAGGGACTTGGGGTGTGCCTTAGGTAGATGAGGACCACTGGCATGTAGAAAAGTAAAATAGCAGTGAGGTGGGCACTGCAGGTGGAGAAGGCACAATGTGGGCTGTTGGGCTGTTGGGAGCCCTTTGCCTGATGGCTGCCCTTGGGGCAGATAAGGGATTATTTACTCAACAGGATGTCTGCATAGCTGGCAAATACTTTGTTAATCTTATCATCTGAAAAGCACCTTTGTAGCTTCAGGGAGTGAGCTGATTGTTTTAAGGAGGAAGACAAGATTAGCAACAGGTTTCTTATGTAAATGTCAGTAATTGTTTGTGTATACTTGGGATCTTCGGATTAGGGATTTTCAGATTCCCTTGGTGGGATCCCCTCCTAGTCATGAGGTATAAATATGGTGTGCAGAATAAACTCAGGACTGCAGTATTGACTGTCAGTCTTCCCGACTCTTTCTCTTCTTTTTTCCTTAATCCTCACTCCCCCTCTCAGGACTGTTCAATCTTTGCCGGCGGGCTCCAGCAGTCGGCCTTCTGCAGAAAGAATCTGCAGGATAGAGTAGACAATGCAACTGTAAAAGGTGAATATGAGAAGGAAGCAGCTGAGGCTCACACTGATGAACCCCACATCTCCAGGACAGATGTATCTGCACAAGCCAGCTTCAGCATCTCTGGAAGAAATATTCCACTTCCCTGGGGCCACAGTAGGGAAACTGGAAGGTGAGAGTAGTTAGAAAGGTGACCCGAATACAGCCAAAAAGTGAGGCTCCCAGGGCTAGAATGGCATACATTCTGTGGCTCATGATTATTGTGTAGCATAGAGGGTAGCATGTGGCAACAAAGCAGCTGTAGGCCATCACTGTGTACAGGAAACACTCAGTACAGTTCAGGAAATCGCAGAAAAAGCACTGGGATGCACAGCATGCATATGAGATGACTCAGCTATTCCCTCAGAGATAGAAGAGCATCTTGGGAGAACTCACAGAGGGAAAAAGTATGTCACACACAGACAGTTTACACAGGAAGAAGTACATGGGAGTATGAAGTCGAGTGGAGGAGACAATTGCCAGTAGGGTGAGCAGGTTTCCTGTAAAGGTGAAGATGTAGAAGGACAAAAACAGGACTAAGAGCATGGTCTTCAGATCCTCTGTATTTGGAATACCCAGGAGGATAAACTCTGACACCACTGAGTCATTCCTCATAGTTGTGGGAGAGTCAGACCTTGAAAAGGGACCCAAGACACCGAAGTCTGAACACCAATATCAAATTATCAAGCTTTTTGCTGATGAGTGCTTTGGCCGTTTTTAACAAGCAACAACCAGCCTTCTTATGAGTGGCACAATCTATATAAAAATATCAGGTGATAAGAAATGCTTATTTCAGAGCCACAGTCTATTAAACTCTTGGAAAGAATGATTTGTGGAGGCAGATGGTTGTCCTCTATTACAAGACCAGAAGTTTAAAAATATATTCAAAATATTATCATGTTAAGAGATGTTTTACAGTTGTTTAATTTATGGATTTACTTTCTTTAGGCACATTTCTATTTTGAACTCTCACAATATCGTTGAGTAGTGAATTCCCACTTTTTACTACCCTCTGAAAAATATCGGGAAAAGAAAGAGCATTAGAAATCAGAACACAAGTTAAATCCCGGTTTTGCCATTTATTCGCTATACAAGTTAAAATAATTTATACATTTTTCATAGATATACTCTCATTATCTACAAAATGAACATTATAATTATGGAACAAGATCAAAAACAAAAATACCCTGGTGTCATAGTAAAGTTCATAAAATGTCTTTAAAAATATCAAGCAAAAACATAAATCATAATGAAAAGTGTTCCTTTCTTTTATGTATCTTAAACTTACTCTTTCAGTGCCTTCCTTTAATGCTGCTATTATTTGCAAAGATGTTGTATTTAACAATATTATTGAGTAGACTTAGATTACTTCAGATTACTTTTTTTTCCAGATTTGGGAGGTCTAATATCCCCAGCTCCAACAGGAGATGATGCTCTGGTTATTCTGGTCCTTTTAACATTTTCTAAATGGACTTGAGGCAACTCTGAAACATTAAGCAAAAGAAATAGCAGAAAGGAAAGCATCAAATTCATGCTACTTTGATGAAGAAAGAAATACAGTGACCCATAGAGCAGAAAGATGAATATCTTTCATAACTCACGTAATGATAATTAACTATCATAAAAGTAGGTTCATAAATATAAACATGTCATTTAATGAATCTCAACTATCTTCCAAGGACTGCACTTAACTCTTTAAAAATATGATTCACTTTTAAAAAATAACCCTATAGAAAGAAACTATCACTGTGATTTCCATCTACAGAGCAGAAAACTGAAGCTTAGAAATATTAAGCAAGTTGCCCAGATTTACAGAGCTAGTATGTGACAGAGCTAAGACTAAAATCTGTTTCATGCCATTGCCTATGCCCTCAGTCATGAGAAAGCTGCTTTCTGTTTGCCTCTGCTTTTTAAGACAGCCTGTTCCACTGCTAGGCAATGACACCATTCTGGATGGGTTCGCATCATCATATACTCAACAGGAAAAGTGTTTTTGTCTTACTTCTTCCCAGTCATTTCCTGTCTTGACTTCAGAGCACACTTGTGAGTATCTAATTTAGTTTTAAAAATCAAACAGGCTGATCCCACACCTTTGACACCATACCTTAACATCAACTCCAATATAGGAGCTTTTAAGTTATCGAGCCACATTCATTATGGAGACTCCAATCATAAACTGTGGCCACTTAAAAACATGTTTTAAGCGCCACTTAAAAACATGTTTTAAAAGAATGACCAAGCCAAAATGAGTAACTCACATGCCATCCTAGACCTGAGCAAAAGTGAAGATGGCAAAGAAACAGTGATATTCTGGGGGAGAAATGCTGCTGACAACCTGCTGCTTGTTACTAACTCTAGCCACACCTGAATATATCTTTGAGCCATGCAAATTTCTGAGCTCTGGATCATCTTTTCCTGGTCAGCAAAGGTTCTCAGAGGTCTCTGGTCCTTGCCTATGATCAGATATCATGATAATGTATAATTATATAATTCTATTTGATTTTTTTAAGTCCATTTCAGGGGGAAAAAAATGTCTGCAAGAACCGGGAAGGTCCCTGTGTGTGGACTCATTGGTGTATGAGAAACAGAGGTTAACAGTGATACATGAACAGCAGTTTAAACACTCACAGTCCATCTGAGAATACAGTTCAGGTTTTCCAAAGTATTTTAGTAAGACCAAATTTACAGAGCTAGTACTATTTCTCAGTTGAACACAGAGTGCTCCAGCCAAAGGAGCTTCAGTTCTCCTATTTATAAAGAATTGAGTCTTGTATCATCAAGACTTGTACACACTCACTTTTCTTGGATTGCTCCCTTGGAAGCTCCCTTAAGCCCTACTTTGGACTCACTGATGGCTATGAGGGAGCAATTAGTTTGTCAATCTAATTTATTATGCAGCCATGAAACAGTAGTAATGAGATCATCAGGAAGGAATGCTATAAAGTACAAAATACTTTCCTCCAAAACTGTTTGCATGGTAGAACAAGCCTGATTCGAACTGCAACACCACTCTTTTTTTTTTACATCTTTCAAGCCTTTGCTTGTGATAGATTTTTCACTGCTTTTGAAAATATCTATATATCCCTAAGACTATGTAGTTATCTCTAATATACATTAGTATTCAAACATAAATTTAATCAGCTAATAATTATTCATTAAGTGTCAACTATTATTATGTGCCTTTCAAATCATTATCCTTAAAGAAATTAGTCACACACTAGGCACATTCATAGACTAGGAGGCCTGTAATCCATCTCAAAAGAAAAAAAATATTGACTAAATAGCTAATATTCAGTTAATAATTCTGTGTAAGCACTTATGTGCTAAGTATTATGATAAATATTTAAATTGATTAACAATTATTTAATCTCTGAAGGTAACTTTATAAAATAGATGGCATTCTTTGACAAAGAAACTGAAAAATAGATTAAATAACTTGAAGATTACCCAACTAAAAAGTGACTGAGCTAAGACTCTAACTCCTAAGTTAATGCTTTTAAGCACTATCTTATGAATTCTAGAGATTTGGGTTTCACACTCTTTAAGCAGAGATATAATATGGTCTTCAGTTTTTGCAGGGCTAGTAGAGAGATGTGATAAGTGATGTTCCACGTGGTGACTCAGGAATCACAGGCAGATGTGGTAGACAGATTTATTTCAATGTAGATAGGAAGTGCTTAATTATTAGATGTATAATTCGAATGAATAATGTGATTTAAAGTTCTTACTAATTCTGAAATTATTTGATTGGTACTGTAGAACTTTTCTGTGATGCTGACTTAACACAATAAAGGTGAAACTTCAAAGATGATGATTCAACTAAATCCTATGCAAAAGAAATCATGAATATGACTTTAGTGATTACAGAAGTAATGATTATAATCTCGTTGTTGTAAAAACATTTTTAAAAGAGGAGAAACACATGTCACAGAGGAAGTCAAGATGCTACTCAGGCAGGGCTCCACAAGATGGGAGTGGCCTGCTGGGATGTCTTAGTGAACAGACCACAGCTTTAATGATAGCTAACATTACTGTGCATTTGCTAAAAACCAGAACTGTGTTGAGTGCTCTATGTTGTCCCTTTTGATTCTCTCTAGAAATCTATCAGGTAGGTAGTATTATTTCCCTCATTTTTAGCAGAGTATTTAGTTTTAATGATTTAAACAAATTAACTGAATCGAGTTAGTTAAAGGTAGAGTTGTATCTCAGATCTCAGACAATATGACTCCTCCTTTTGAGTCCCAAAGAAAAACAAGATTATAACTGATTTTGACTTTTAAATACTCTTTCATAACTAAGATTACCTTACATTTGTGCTTGCACAAGTTGTCCAATGTACTTTTTATGTTAGTATAATTAATTCAAGAACTATGTAAGGTAGTTCTTATTAACCTTGTTTCGCAAGTAAGAAAACTGGAAATCAGAGCAATTGTGACTTTCCTAAAGTTAAACAGTAGAAGAGCCCAGGTTTTCTCAAGTTCAGCTCTCTTTCAATTATATCATTGCTTCTCAAAATGACTCCATATGGAAAACAGGTTCCCTGAATGAGAGGGAAATTATTAATAGATTCATTTCAGAGATCTGAGTATTATATATACCCCTAGGTCACTACTGTATTTATTTTGTATTCCCTGACAAGATTATGGCCTTAAACTATAATTGTTGTGGAAAAATCCCAAACCAGTCCAATGAAACACCAAGCAGTAACTCAGAGAGAAAGAACTCAGGTTTATTATGCACAGTCCTAGAGGAGCTAGTGCTCTGAAGATCTGGGCAATGGGCTCAGTTGAAATATTGCTTATATACCAGATTTTTTATACAAGCTAATTGGTCAGTTTGAACTCAAACTTTTACAAATGGCGGGGGGGGGGGGGAGGGTTGCTATGGAGACTACCAGTAGCAACATTGTTAAGGCTGGGAGTTGTCAAGGGTTGCCTACAGATACAAATTGTTACAGAAAGCATAAGCTGCTAGGGTTACAAATGGTTCAAAGTGTTACATTTGTTGAGCAAAAGGCAAGTAGGACAAGGTGCAATCAAAAAGATCTCTGCAATGAGCACTTGCATGCAGCAAGTACCTTTACAGAAGTAGAACAAAACAGCTGGTTAGCTTTTAATGAAAATCCTGAAATTCCCTCTTCATAGTGAGAGAGAGAGAGAGAGAGAGAGAGAGAGAGAGAGAGAGAGAGGGAGGGAGAGGGAGGGAGGGAGGGAGTGAGAGGGAGCGAGGGAGGGAGTGAGGGAGAGGGAGGGAGAGGGAGAACTTGTTTAGCTCAGTCCTGTTTCATAGAAAATGAGTTTCAGGAAGTTCAGAGCTATTTTGCTATAGTATACTTGTAAGAAATTTGCCTTATACTTGTTTATTTACTTAATTTTTTACTGTGGTGACATTGTTTAGTGAAATGCAGTAAGTGTACACCTAAAACTTACTGCCCAGCTCTTTTGCACAAATATATATTGCATTGTGTGTCCACCACCATAGTTAGATTTATTTCTGTCTCCACATATCTGACTCCCTTTACCCCACCTTCCTCCCCCTCCACCACAACCCTCTGGTAACTACTAGTCTATTGTCCCTGTCCATGAGTTTCTGTTCATTTGTCCTGTTTGCTTGTTGTTTTTAGGTTTATATCCTACATGTAATTGATATCATGCAGTTTTCAACTTTTTCTTTCTGGCTTATTTCGCTTAGCATGATTATCTCAAGGTCCATCCATGTTGTTGCAAATGGCAGTATTTCATTTCTCCTTATGGCTGAGTAATATTCCATTGCATATATGTACCACAGCTTCTTTATCTAATCATCTATTGTAGGATACATCTATTGTAGGATGTCCCAGTCATCATGAATAATGTTGCTATGAACATTGGTGTGCAAATATCTTTTCAGATATGTGTTTTCAAGTCTTTGGGTTAAATACCCAGTACAGGGATTGCTGGATCATAAGGTTGATCAATTCTTAGATTTGTAATGAACCTCCATATTGTTTTCCACAGTGGCTGTACCAATTTGCAGTCCCACCAGCAGCTTATGAGGCTTCCTTTATCTTCACATCCTCTCCAACACTTTTTATTACTTTTCCTGTTGATAACAGCCATTCTAACAGGTGTGAGATGGTACCTGATTGTCGTTTTGATTTGCATTTCCATAATAGCTAGCGATGTTGAGCATCCTTTTGTATGTTTGTTGGCCATTTGTCTGTCTTCTTGGGAGAAGTGTCTGTGTAGGACCTCTGCCCATTTTGTAATTAGATTGTATGTTTTTTGTTGTTGTTGTTGTTGTTGTTGATTTGTATGAGTTCCTTTTTTTTTCTATGCATTGTATTGTTTCCAGCCTTATATTCAGGTCCTTAATCCATTTTGAGTTAATTTTGGTGTGTGATAATAAACAACAGTCTAGTTTCATTCTTTTGCAGGTAGTCTTCCAATTTTTCCAGCACCATTTATTGAAGAGGCTCTCCTTTATCCACTATATGGAAAATGGTATTTTCATTCCTAATTTTTTCATAGAAATTTCAAGTCATTGTTCAATGTGTTTTGAGACCCTGATTTTCTTATCTAATACTTTATCTCCCAGTTTTGTTACTACAATAAGAAAACACTGTTCTACATCTTCATTTAAATATTCATTTAGAAGATGGTCTTCCAGAGAATTCAGAGTCTGGTGAGTCCAGAAATCTGTTTTGAGTTTGAATAAATTCATTATTCAGTGCTGTGGGTTTTCAGCTAGTCTGTACTCCGTCCATATACTCATGATTAAGAAAAATTCAAATTTCTTACTAAAATTCATTCACACCAGGGCTCTTGATTCTCCTGATTTATTGGCCCAGTTACCATGTCAAAGAAGGAAATGTTAGTCTGACATATCTTATTCTCAGTAAAACCAAGCTAGAATTTCATGATCTTTAGATTTTCTTTTACTTGTTTATAATTAATTATATTTATTAAGTTAATAAACTGTTTATTAAAGCTTATTAATTATCTGCTCTAGAACAGTATATTTTCAGCAGAAATACAGTGCTATATACACATATAATTTTAAATGTCCTGCTAGCCACATGTAAAATTGTAAAAATAAAGTTCAATTATTTTATTAACCTAATATATTTTACTTAACCTAATATATTTAAAGTATCATTTTAACATGAAATCAACATAAAAAGTATTGATAAAATATTTTACATTCTTTCTATATTACAGCATTTGAAATCGGTATGTATTTCATAATCATAGCACACCTCAATTTAATTAAAATTTAGTTCCTCATTTTCATTAGCCATATATCAAGATCTCAATAGCTGTATGTGACTAGTAAATACTGTACCAGATGGTGTAGTTATTATAGGATACCTGCAGTTTATTTAATCACTTTTCACATTTTGTAAATTCAGAATGACACTTAATTTTCAAGTTTCTGGCACTTGTCTTTATTAGACAATATCTCAATTAGAAGATTTAGTAAGCTTCATTGAAATTCTGGAAGTTAATTTGTCCTCATCAGCAGGCTTGAACATATTTAAAGTAACTAGGTCATCTCTATTAATACTTCACCTATCCTAATTTAGTAAAATGTTTCTAATTTTTGGACCACTTCCTTTAGTAAAAAGAGGAACAATAATGTGGGTTCTGAAGACGTTGACCTTCAGGTGGCTTTTCAGATCACGTGGGTCATCTACAGCAACCCTGGACACCCTGATCAGGCTCCATACATCAATGTGTGGGTTGATATCCTCAATGATAAGCCCAAGTACTTAAAGGAGTGCCGTTGTGACCAGAGATAAAAGGAACCATCCAAGTCTGTTCTTCTGACACAAAAGAAGAAATCCCCTGGGCAGAAGTCTAAGTGTCTTTACCTTGTTTTACAGGCCCCTCCAGAGGACCTATTGGTTTTTAACCTGCCACCTTTCTGTCTCCCCATAATAAGGAAGCCGAACCCCTTCAAAGTCCCCCACATACTTGGGGAGGGACTATTTACCAACTGGCTCCAAACCCCAATCCGATTCTTCCACATCCACCCTCAGCCTCAGCTATCCTCCCGCTCCGGTAGTTAGCACCCGCTCCAGGGGCTGAACCTCAATGGCCTCTTATGATCTATGTCCCTTTCTCCACCAGTGACCTATATAACTGGAAGTATCAAAACCCCTCCTTCTCAGAGAAACTACAAGAGACTAATCTCTCCTTCAGAGGAGATATTTTCTTTACCAATCAGCCTACCTGGGATGACTGTCAGCAGCTTCGCCAGGTCCTTTTTGCCTTGGAGGAATGAGAATAGATTCTCTGAGAGGCTGCCAAGATTGTGCATGACCCAAATGGGCAGCCCACCACTAATCTCACCTGTGTCCACCATGTCCTCCCATATACCCATCCACCTTGGGACCCCAACACCAAACAAGGTAAGGAGGCTCTCGATTGGTATCACCAGCTTCTGCTCCAGGGCCTCTGGTCTGCCGCCAGAAAACCTACTAACCTTTCTAAGGTAAGCAAAGTCATTCAGGCCAAGGAGGAATTGCCAGTGGCATTTCTAGAATGACTCTAAAAATAAAACATTGCTTTTGTCAGTCAGTCAGCCCCAGATATTAGGAAAACGAAGTAACAAAGGTTAGGAAGGTTTAAGGACAAGAATTTGACTCAGCTAGTTGAGGTAGCCCAGCGCATCTTCAACAACCGGGATGAAGGTAATATCACCCAGACTAAGAACATGACTAAAGTCCTACTTACAACAATAAGCCCCACATTCAGTTTCTGAAAACTGCTGCTCTCAACCTGGCCACCCTCTGCTGCCAGATGATGACCCCAAGCAGCCTACACACAACTATTTCAAGATCCTAGAAAGCATCACTTGAACCTGACTGGACCTGACAGATGACCTCTGGCTGAATCCAGATGCCACTCTTTTTAAAGATGGAAGCAGCTTCGTCACAGAAGGAATCAGGTATGCTGGGGAGGCTGTAGTGACCAATGAGACTTATTCAGGCACAGGCTCTGAGCCATGGAACCTCAGCACAATGGGCTGAACTAATAGCAGTAATTCAAGCCCTGCAGTGGGGAAAGAAAAAGACTGTAAACATACATACTGATAGCAGGTATGCCTTTGCCACAGCTCATGTGCATGGGGCCCTCTAAAAGGAATGAGGCCTTTTGACTTTTGAGGGAAAAGAAATTAAGAACAAGGAGGAAAGTCTAGCCCTCCTAGAAGTCATTTGGCTGCCCAGGAAGGTGGCGATCATCCATTGCCCCAGCCACGAGAACTCAGATTCGAAATAGCCAGAGGCATTATGTTTACAGACCTTATGGCTAGGTAAGCAGCCCGAAAACCAGTGGGGCCTATTGATGTTTTACCAGTCATGCCACCAAGAGTATTAGATAATGCCCCCATGTACACTCAGGAGAAACCTAACTGTATAACCATCTCGGGGGAAAACAAAACTCCTCTGGGTGGATAGAACTCCCAGATGGCCATGTCTTCCTCCCAGAAGACTTAGGCTGAGACCTCATTTTGCAGTTGCACCAAGGTACTCATCTAGGGGGAACAAAATTAGTAGAACTCCTGAGGAGAGACTTCTATATCTCCAAATTACACCAGGCTTTCTCGATGTCACATCTGTGCAGAAATTTTTATTTATTTATTAATTAGTTAATTAATTAATTAATTAATTTATTTATTTATTTATTACGAGTACATCACTTAGTCGCTTTAATAACATTAATCATATATGGACCGTCTCTACTACCTCTACTGTCTTCACCTTTGATATTGGAGTTTTAACTTTTGTAATGAAGTATATATAGGAGATTTATATTTATTGATTTATTAATTTATTGATTTATTGATTTATTACGAGTACATCACTTACTCGCTTTACTAACATCATCATGTATAAACTGTCTCTACTACCTCTACTGTCTTCATCTTTGATATTGGATTTTTAACTTTTGTAATGAAGAATGTAGAGGAGATTTATATTTATTTATTTATTTATTTATTTATTTATTTATTTATTTATTTATTTATTTATTTATTGCGAATACATCACTTAGTCACTTTACTACCATTCATCATATATGGACAGTCACTACTACCTCTACTATCTTCATCTTCGATATTGGATTTTTAATTTTGTAATGAAGAATATACAGGAGATATATATCTATTTATATATTTATTTAACTATTTATTTAGTTATTTATTTATTTATTACGAGTACAGCACTTAGTCGCTTTACTAACATTCATCATATATGGACCGTCTCTATTACCTCTACTGTCTTCATCTTTGATATTGCATTTTTAACTTTTCTTATGAAGTATATATAAGAGATTTTTATTTATTTATTAATTAGTTAATTAATTTATTAATTAAATAATATATTTATTACGAGTACATCACTTAGTCGCTTTACTAACATTCAACATATATGGACCATTTCTACTATTTCTGCTATCTTCATCTTTGACATTGGACTTTTAGTTTTTAGTTATAAAGTATATATAAAAGATTTTAATTAATTAATTAATTAATTTATCTATATATTTATTTATTTATTTATTTATTTTTTATTACGAGTACATCACTTAGTCGCTTTACTAACATTCATCATATATGGACAGTCTCTAATACCTCTACTGTCTTCATCATTGATATAGGATTTTTAACTTTTGTTATGAGGTATATATAAGAGATTTTTATTTATTTATTAATTAGTTAATAAATTTATTTATTTATTTATTTATTTATTTATTACGAGTTCATCACTTAGTCGCTTTACTAACATTCATCATATATGGACCGTCTCTACTACCTCTGCTATCTTCACCTTTGATATTGGATTTTTAGTTTTTTGTTATGTAGTATATATAAAACATTTTTATTTATTAATTAATTAATTAATTCATTCATTCATTCATTTATTTATTTATTTATTTATTTATTTATTTATTTATTTATTGTTTATTACGAGTACATCACTTAGTCGCTTTACTAACATTCATCATATATGGACTGACTCTACTACTTCTACTGTCTTCATCTTTGATATTGGATGTTTAACTTTTGTAATGAAGCATATATAGCAGATTTATAATTATTTATTTATTTATTTATTTATTACGAGTACTTCACTTATTCGCTTTAGTAACATTCATCATATATGGACCATCTCTGCTACCTCCACTGTCTTCATCTTTGATATTGGATTTTTAACTTTTGTTATGAAGTGTATATAAGAGATTTTTATTAATCAATTAATTAATTAAATTATTTATTTATTTATTCATTCATTTATTACGAGTATATCACTTAGTCGCTTTACTAACATTCATCATATATGGACCGTCTCTGCTACCTCTACTCTCTTCATCTTTGATATTGGATTTTTAACTTTTGTTATGAAGTATATATAAGAGATTTTTATTTATTTATTTATTTATTTATTTATTTATTAGGAGTACATCACTTAGTCGCTTTACTAACATTCATTATATATAAACCGTCTCTACTACCTCTACTCTCTTCATCTTTGATATTGGATTTTTAGTTTTTTGTTATGAAGTATATATAAAAGATTTTTATTAATTCATTCATTCATTCATTTATTCATTTATTTAGTTAGTTATTACGAGTACATCACTTATTCGCTTTACTAACATTCATCATATATGGACCGTCTCTGCTACCTCTACTGTCTTCATCTTTCATATTGAATTTTTAACTTTATTTATGAAGTATATATAAAAGATTTTTATTTATTTATTAATTAGTTAATTAATTAATATATTTATTTTTTACGAGTACATAACTTAGTCGCTTTACTAACATTCATCATATATGGACCGTCTCTACTACCTCTACAGTCTTCATCTTTGATATTGGAATTTTAACTTTTGTAATAAAGTATATATAGGAGATTTATATTTATTTATTTATTTATTTATTTATTTATTTATTTATTTATTACGAGTACATCACTTAGTCGCTGTACTAACATTCATCATATATGGACCATCTCTACTACCTCTACTGTCTTCATGTTTTATATTGGATTTTTAACTTTTGTTATGAAGTATATATAAGTGATTTTTATTAATTAATTAATTTATTTATTTATTTATTTATTGCGAGTACATCGCTTAGTCGCTTTACTAACATTCATCATATATGGACCGTCTCTACGACCTTTACTGTCTTCATCTTTGATATTGGATTTTTAACTTTTGTAATGAAGTATATATATAAGATTTATATTTATTTATTTATTTATTTATTATTTATTTATTTATTACTAGTACAACGCTTAGTCGCTTTACTAATATTTATCATATATGGACCGTCTCTGCTACCTCTATTGTCTTCATCTTTGATATTGGAATTTTATCTTTTGTAATGAAGTAGATGTAAAAGATTTTATTTATTTATTCATTTACTTATTTTTTATTTCTTTATTTATTTATTTATTACGAGTACATCACTTAGTCACTTTACTAACACTCATCATACATGGATCGTCTCTACTACCTCTACTGTCTTCATCTTCGATATTGTTTTTTAACTTTTGTTATGAAGTATATATAGGAGATTTTTATTTATTTATTTATTTATTTATTTATTTATTTATTTATTTATTTATTACGAGTACATCACTTAGGCGCTTTAGTAACATTCATCATATATGGACCGTCTCTGCTACCTCTACTGTCTTCATCTTTGATATTAAATTTTTAACTTTTGTAATGAAGTATATATAGGAGACTTATATTTATTTATTTATTTATTTATTTATTTATTTATTTATTTATTTATTACGAGTACATCACTTAGTCTCTTTACTAACATTCATCATATGTAAACCGTCTCTACTACCTGACTGTCTTCATCTTTGATATTGGATTTTTAACTTTTGTAATGAAGTATATATAGGAGATTTATATTTATTTATTTATTTATTTGTCCATTATTTATTACGAGTATATCACTCAGTCGTTTTACTAAACTTCATCATATATGGACCATCTATACTACCTCTATTGTCTTCACCTTTTATATTGGATTTTTAACTTTTGTAATTAAGTGTATATAATAGGTATATTTATGTATGTATGTATGTAAGTATGTATGTAGGCATTAAGTTATTTATTTATTTATTATGGGTATTTTGGTTAGTCGTTTTAGTAACTTTAATCATATATGGACCGTCTCTCCTATCTGTACTGTCTTCATCTTTGATATTGGATTTTTAACTTGTGTTATCAAGTATATATAAGAGATTTATATTTATTTATTTATTTATTTATTCATTTATTTATTACTTGTATATCACTTACTCGCTTTACTAACATTCATCATATGTGGACCGTCTCTACAACCTCTACTGTCTTCATCTTTGATATTGGACTTTTAACTTTTGTAATGAAGTATATATAATAGATCTTATTTATTTATTTATTTATTCATTCATTTATTTATGACGAGTATATCACTTAATCCCTTTACTAACATTCATCATATATGGACCATCTCTACTAACTCTAGCCAAATGTGTCTTCGTTAATCTCATATCCTCTTATCTCATGAGCTGATCACCCCACTGCCGCACTTTTAGTTCTTGATTATATTTACTTTCCATCAGAAAGAATTGACTATTTTCAGAGAAGTTTTTGAAGCAAATTCATACACATTTGTCTTCTTCTGACTGCATCATATCCACAAGTAAAATACCCTTTCATTACAAGTACCCATCACATTTTGTTATCCACTCACGGATGGATTTAGGGGTTGTTTCCTTATATAGTTTACTGTGACCAAACGCGCTATGTACACTTGCGCACAAATAACTCCATGACAGTGTAAGGGTGATACATGGTATTCTGGTCAAAGATTTTCCAAGGACAGAGAGAGACCGAATATAAGTTTAGGACACTATTAAATAATGAATATGTGTCAATATCATTTCATTAATTGTAAGAAATAAATCACAGAAATGTAACATGCTGTACCTAAACGGGAAATGTGGGAATGGGAAGTAGGTGTATTATCTGGTCAAACTTGATGTTGTTCTACACCTATTTGAAATAAAGTGTCTCTCTCTTGATAACTCAAGAGAAACTGTGACACAGAGAAATCCCTTCAGCTCATGTCCAAAATTAGATCATTCCTGAGCATGAGATAGAGACCCTTCTTATGATTTAACGTGAACCACATTCGCACTGATCGGTGCATCTTTTCCTCTGAAATGAGAGCACTACCTAAATGTTGATATATTAAAATTGCAACCATGCAATGAAAATGAGCATTGCTTTGAATTCATGACATTTTCTCTTAAAATGAAAAAAGTTACTATGTACCACTGTTTCTAAATTGACTTACTGAGCATATTTCCACAGTACTTACCTCACTTTGCACTGAAGGACGTACACTGTGGCATGGCCGCCTGTGATCTCTTTTTGGACCTCTTCTTCCTTTTTTCTAAGCTGCACATATCAGGGAAAGTCCTTGAGAACCCTCGGGACCTAAAGGCCCTTTTCTGAGACCTGCAAATATTAAGGTGGCCTAGTAGTTATTGTTCTGTGAGAAAAGATATGTGACTGGTGTCATGTCATTGCTCTAGAACAGTACAATCATTGAAAAATTACAACATTACACTAGACCCTTGGTTGTGGCTGAACGCAGAGAGGGGCCTGAAATGCTGCCACAGCAAGGGAGGCTGGAAGGTGACTTTCCTCCTTTGCATGAGGCGATGCTTTCCAGTTCATGGAGAGCATCTGTTATCATGTCCTGAAATCTTCACATCAGCCATACAGCAGGGAAGACAAAGAAGGAGCAGTGACGCACAATTTACAATACAAGGCATAGAAATTGGCAGAGATGAAGCAATTTGTCCAGAGACACCACATCGATGAGTGGAATCAGGGATGAAAACGTTGACAGTATCTGGGACACAGAGAACCTAAACTTCTAAGACACCTGAGACCATGCCCTTGATTATTGAATGACAAGATGCCCTCAGTGTCTCAGTCAAAGGCTACAGCGTCCATGTGTTTGTTGGAGGGAGCAGATCATCTGAAGGAGGAGGGTAAGCCTTGCAGACTTCAACTTTGCAACGGAGAACCCACTTGACTTTTCTGGCGACTTCCAACCAACTCAGAATCTTCTGGACCAAGTCCCGTAGAAAAGCATTCTACAACTTAACTTTCATTTTGGAAACAACCATGGATGTGCACTTGATGACCTCGATCCAAGGATGTGGTTCTGTTCGAATTCAATGAATGAATGCTGAGGCCTCCACTCTTTGCTGATGATTGCTCCGAGCAAGCATTTGAGCTAAGCCCTGCAAGACAGTTCACCCAGGCTTCTCTGGCTCTGAGTTTGCACCTTCCCTGCCCACGTACTTCTTCCACAAAATTCAGTCTTATCTAAGGCCTCCTCCATCTCTCCACTGTACAGGGGCAGTGGACAGAGTCTGATTTGCTCTGAGAAGGATCTCTCCTTAGCCTGTGTCCCCCACACCACGACACTGAAAGTCAACCACCAAGCCCTTCTATTTGATGTCGCCCAGTGTTCATTCCTCCTACTCGAAGTCTCTGTTCCATCTCCACAATCTCACAGGCAGCACCCAAACTTTCAGTCATCTGTGTGAATCAAGCAATGGCCATGCTTTGTGAAATCAGCTGTTCTTTCTTCGAAAATATCTCCATTTAGATTCCTTACATTTTTCTCAGATTTTGGCATCCACTTCCTCAGAGGTTGATTTGGAATTCTCTTTTCTTGTTATGTCTAGTGCTGATATGCGTTCTTAGTCTCTATTAATGCATGGAAGTATTCTCCTGCTCCAAAGCCGTCTAGGCATGTTTCTTGTAGATTAATAATCTGCAGATTGAGGACAAAGTGATCATTATGGAATTTTAAACATTTGTAACTTTAGGGAAATGTCAAGACAGTCCATGTGAGAGAACAATTAAAAACATCAATTAGCTACCTCTGCAAACCCAGAAATACACTTACAATCCTGTAATCGAAATGGGAGTGTTGGCATTGGTTTTCAAAATGACAAATGTCTTTTCCGTCAAACTTATCTGGCCGCTTTATAGGAGCTGCATTCAGAAGTTCAATAGGAACCAACTTCCAGAACAAATGAAATTCCCATCTCTAGAAGTAGAGCACTGAGTTTCTGAGACTGTCTCACCTCTGCCCTTCCAACGCACAGAGTGACAGATGCAACGGAAGGCAGGAAGGACATCACCACATTTCCATGCTGACGAGTCATGTCACACAACTTTCAGGGTGAACGTACGCCGCACAGTCTCAGTCCAAGAGCTGCTGTCGAAATCTGAGTGTGTTTCCAAGGACAAGGGTAGCATTTGAGAGAATTAAAACAGAAAACGTGTTGTCTTTCAAAAATAAACACCAGTCCCCTCATTATTATTCCCTTTCTAAAAACATGAGATATGACAGAAATGACTTGCTCATGCAATAGAGCTGATAGTGAGAATTTCAGGGCGAACATGTCAAATCTAACATGTTGACCATATAAAGTGGTTCTATTTTTTATTACAGTCTGATCAAACCCATTTCGACTCTTCCTGAGTTACCAGACATTTCTAAAAAACACAACTGGAAATGTGTTCCACGACAATAAAAACATTAGGAGCAATCCCTTTTCAAATGTGTATTTCTCTCTAAGCATATAACGATGTTATATGTATTCTCTTATTCTCTGCACCTATATTCTATATTTACATAATTAAATCTATATACTCAGTGATTTCTCAGTATCTCTGAATTCATTGAACAATTACTTGGCATTATGTATTTTCAAAACTGGCTAATCACTGCAAGTAGAAGAATCAAGAATCACTATATTTTAATAGTGGGTTTGGAAAAAAAATGTATAATCATTGCTTTTGTATATGAAAATTTAGATGAGCTGACCATCTACAATTCAGTGTGTCTTCTGGCTCATAGGTGGAATCCCAATGACACGAATTCTGATGATAACTTGGTGAACACTTGCCATAGGAATGTAAGGAGCCAGGCCCCAAATGATGAAGCAAGTGACAATGTTAGGATATAGATGAGAGTTTATCCAGATTCAAAGCAAAAGTCTACTCTTCTAGGTATGTTATAGGATTGTACATCTTCGGTAATTTACAGATAATTTCTTCACTGAATAGGATACTGATGAGTTATATAACCTATATGATTATACACCATGTCACTTTTACTCTAGAGATGATCCAGTTGAAAGAGGGTGAGCAATAACAGGTAATATTCTGTTTCTCCAAGAAGAATTTTAATGATCCCAGATTGATAAAGAACATGTGTGTGTTTGTTTGTGTGTGTGTGTGTGTGTGTCTTTGTGTGTGTGTGTGTGTAGACAATGTAATTGAGGGGAAAATGAGGTTTTAGAAATTATATTCAGAACAATGTGTCCCTGTGATTGAAGAAACAACATTCAAAATGCAGTGTTGAGGAGAGTTTAGAACCCCGTTTGGAGAACAATGTGGAGCAGAGGACTCCCTTTTACCCGTCCGATCCCTGTGTTCATGGTCAATGGAGATTCACAGAGGAAATGTAGGGAAAGCCCTTAGAGACATGTGACACTGTCATTGCTATCTGGTAGATCAATTAATACATCCCAAAGGACATACAGAAAGGGAGCCACTGTTAAGTCCAGAGGCCAGAGTCGGAAGGCTACAGAAAGCAGCAAGAAGAACTCTCAGATTGTCATGTACGCTCTATAGCACCTTTAGAATTTCTACAAAGGTCTTACCCTTGTTGCTCTTCTTATTAAAAAAAAAAAAAAAAAAAAAAAAAAAACGGGTGTTTGGAGCTATCATTGAAATGAGCGACATGAAACCCAAATGTAATTTTGCTGTTTATCTTGGGGTTGGCATTCAAACAAGGGGCAGTGGGCTGGCAATTTTCTGCTCTGTGGTTTTGGGTCTTTGCAGAGAAGACCCACTTGCTGGGATGATTTGGACAACCAGGTATTGGGAAACTCAGGAGGTGACTCAGTCCCATGTCTGCAGCTGGACCTGGACATGCCTGGGAGACCTACGTGAGACATGCAAATGTGGCCTGTATGTCCTTACAGCAGGACATTCTCAGGTCATCCAGATCTAGTACTTGGTACCTGAGAGCTCCACAAGGCAGTGACCTGAGTGTCCAGGCAGGGAGGCTCATGGCCATGTCAAGCATAACCTAAGATGTCATAGTTTTGTTTCCAAGGCATCTGTCGGAGAAAAGGAATATCTGTGCCACCTCTGGTTGAATCAGGTTTAGAGACCCAATTTCTCATTGGGAAATATATCAAAGAAATTGCAAACATGATTGAACTTTCACATGCATAGACGAGTTTTGAACATACTCAGTAGCAGAGGTAGCCCCCTGGATATGAGATATAAGAAATGGTTCCTTGGTTCCACAGGGAAGTATAATAAACACACAGGACAGACTTCTACCTCTCCTACCATGAGCTGTTTGAGAAGGAAACACAAACACTTCGGGAACATTACCGGAGCATTTTGGAATGATGAATAAAGGTCTATCTACCCTGATGCAGAACCCACCCTTCACATGGGGCCACTGAAGTTTTTGAAAGGGGAGGTGAGCTCTGGACAATCCATAAAGCAGAAGCTGGTCCCACATGGGGTAAGAGCCTGGTGCTCCTGAAGGACAGGCACGTGGAAGCAGGGAGTCAGCCAGGGGACGATGCAATAATGCAGGCACGAGGGAGTGCTGATCAGCTGAAATGAGGTTCTGGGTTGGCAATGCAGAAGTGCACAGAGGTACGAAGGAGAGGTGATTCAGGACGGATCACTGCCTGAGGTGCTCGGGGACCAAAGCACTTCCACTCTCTGCAAAGTGCACAGGCAGGGCCCCGCTGCTGTGTGACAAATGCTCTGTCTGAATGAGCATCAGAGCCACCAGCCTCTCTGTAGTACCCTGGGCCGCGTGTGTCAGCAGTGAACATGCACACCTCCGTGGGCCCAGCAATTTCATTCCTCAGAGGGTTTCCTGCAGATAACTGGCCTGGCCGATTCAAGATCTAGGATCAATACACCAGAGCTTGAGTCATGAGGTCGGGAAACAGACTACATTCCTATCAACAAGAACTCAGGGAGGAAAAAATAAATGACCACACATGATTAGTAGATGTTGAGACTTGGGGAAAATGCTTTAAACCTTCATATAAAAAAAGAGCACCCTGAGCATGTAAATGTGCACTTGCTAATGGCAGGCTCTAGGATACATTACCGGGCTTTCAAGGAAGAAAACAGAATATAGTTAGTCTGTTTAAAAAATAATACAAAGCACATGACCTAAAATGGAAAAAAAATAGGATTTTATCCACCTTGTAATAATTGGTAGATGAAGAAAATGGAGCATAGCAGCTATGTGAAGAGTAGTGAGCCTTGATTTTTTACTCCGTCATTTAACTCATAGGTATGAATGTACTGACCGGCACATCAATATGCATGATATTCTACACTACTGTTCCCACAGCCCCCTTCCACAGGTATAATAAAGCTCCATGATCAAATTTCTAAAAAGGTACTGCCTATGGACATCTGCAAAAACTAAATTTGCAGTTATTTTTCTCAATTAAAACTGGGGAAGCTTGACAGGAGAGAAGGAGTGACCTGATGGTGATGACTGAGATGGGTTTCTATAATAATTCTTTGAGCCCTCACTTGTTCAAGCGTCTTTTCTGTCTGTGTGCTTTATTTTATAGAACATCATTTACAATAAAACCTATGGTAGATCAGACTCTTCATGGAAAAATCTCCAAATTAAACACAACATATGTATGTCAATCTAATTTTAAATCTGTGCAATAGACATCAATTCATGGCCTGGTACTGAGTTGAGGCTGAGGGGAGAAACAGGGAGGAGGTCCCTCTTCCTTGGCCTGACTGGACCTTCCAGACACTGTGCAGACTCCATCTTCTCTGAGACTTAGCCTGAGGGTCCAGGTCTCGAACAGCACAGGTATTGAAACCAGAGCTGTATGGAGAATACAGGTGGGGGAAGCCCTGTGGAGACCAAGAGACAGATGGAGGACGGCCCCCGGTGAAAGTGTGCAGGACTCAGAAGGCTCCTCACACCACACAGAAGGGATCATGAGTTCTGGCTTCCCCAGGGCCCAGTTCACAGGACAGGGAGCTGTGGTGTACTCTTGGCTGTGGGTGCTGTCTCTCACCATGAGTGTCCACAATGTCATACAGAACCAACTGAACTAGGGCACTTGGTGAGCCACCTTCAGCTGACTTATGCCTGGAGAGTGAGAGTGATGCAGAGGAAGCGGGGACTCTGGGACTTTACGATGAAAAAGCCGAGTCCCTCTGCCCTGAGGCCTGTGAGGTGCAGGAGGTTGGATGACACAGGTGGGAGTGGTTCCGCCAAACCTCAACCTGACACTGAATAGGACCCATCATGAGATTAGCACATTAAAGAAGGACTGGGAGCTGCAGCGTGTACCTTTTCTCCTAATAATCTTTATTTTTCCTGACATCCCAATGCTATGCCCGTGCCTTGCCTTTGAAAACGCATGATGCTGTGGTAATAAAGAAAATAAGGTTTATGGCTTACTGGGTTCAAATATGAGAAGATTAAGGGCACTCCAGTTTAAAATATAAGTAAAGCAATTTTATTTGTTTGTTTTCAAACATGGAAAGTAAAACATAAGCAATGTGTAATGCTACCTCATATCGTTGCTCTGAGGAGTACTGTGCTGAGTTTCCTTAAGCATTTTGTTCACTGGTTTGATTTCTATGGACATCCGCCTGTAAAATCTTAGCCTAATTCTTTCCACAGGGATCCAAAGATGCTGAGGTGTTTCCAGCTGGGATAAGACCCTGCAGTGTCCCGTACTAGGCACTGCGACATGAAGCACCCACAGGGTTGCAAACGTAAACCAGGTGTGTTGCCTTGTTTACATGAGGAGACCCCAGGGCACTTCCATGCTGTTCCAAATTTTTCAGAATCTCTGAGTTCAGAGTGGTCAGGCTACCCACACTATCTCACCATGCCCAAAGATAAGGCATCCAGGTTTTAATCTCCAGCTGAGAGGCTTCCTGTTCATATTGAGGGGTTTGATAGGGTACAACTGTGTCCTGGAGGGCCAGGCAGTTAATAAATCCTCTTCAATCCTCTTCAAACATACTACAACAAGAACTTCACAACCGGAAATTACTCCCACCATGGCCTTATAGGAACAGACAGCCCTCTCCTCCAGATTAAGGAGGCAGCAGAGGGATGCATTTAGCAAACTTTGAAGCTCCCCATGGCATGAGTACCCCCTCTCAGAAAGATGTGCTCAGGACATCCTTCATTTGCCTGCACTGTTTTTACCAATTCCTTGATCCACTGCAATAACATGTAATAGAGGCCACCCTAGACCTCTCCTCAGTTTGGTTGCTTTGAATAAAATGACCCGTCTCAAAAAAAAGTTCGGAAGTAATCAAGAAAATGCACATTTATTGCCTTAATCATTCCATCCCAAGCATTCCAAGTCATAATTGTTCTTCCGGTTCGTCTTCTACCTGAAATGCTTCCTCTGCTCTTTTCCTTGAAGCCACTCCTAGGAAATTTTGAGAAAGTTTCAAGGAAGGAACAAATTTGCATATTCAGGGCCATCACATGGGGGGGGCGCGTGCCCAGGGCAGAACGAGTCCTCACAGGGCCCCTCCAGCAGTTTGGGCCAAGGCCTTATGACTGTCAACCCAGCTCCCTGCCTGGGCCACCCAGCAGAGCTCGAGACAATTCAATTGTCCAGGAGGGGGTCAGCAGCCAAGCTCATGCTAGGAGGCAGGACGTAGAAAAATGGAGGGAGATGTTAGATACATGGATAGTTTCATGACCTTATGTGCAAGGATGAGACCAGGCCTCTTAGGATGAGAATAATTTAAAAAGAGGAGGAATCTCTTGGGAACTGTCACAAAGTAGAGATAATAGATAGAAGAAATGAAAAAGACGGAGGAAATAAATGACATGGAGATGATGCGCTCTGGTGGAGTCTTCAAAATGCACAAAGCATCTGCGAGGTATGAGGGCAGGAACGATGTAGAGGTGACTGTGGGAACAGAAATTGGAGAATGGAAAGTCAAGGTGAGAAGTCTGGGCTCAGCTGCTCCCAACAAGAGAAATAAAGAATGATCTAAGACCCATTTTGTCCTCATCTCTACACTCCTCCTCAGGCCCTGGATCGCTTCAACTCTGAAATGAACAGTGGATCTCAGGTCTAAAGGCCCCCCTGTCAGCCTTCAACATCTGTTAGTGTGATGAAAAAGCCATGCCTGTGTTATCATGTTACTCCAAGACGGCAGTCACGGTAGCCATGATGGTCTGCGTAAGCTTCCACCGTAGTAAACTAGAGAAATGGTCTAGTATGATGTCAAACAAGTAGGTAAAATCTAAGTATTAAAAATGATTGCAGAAATGAATGGTACTGACTAGAGAACATCAACACGGACAATCAACATAAACCAAAAGCTTTGAGAGACAAGGAATTAGATAAAAATCCAGTCAGGATACCAAGTGAGGAAAAAATAATAAACCAGAGTGATGTACCCATTACTAACATCTTAGACCAGAGAGCAGCCATCACTCAGGACTCGTGGACACTGAAAAGCTATGAAAAGGTTGTCCGGCACAACATACCAGTATACCCTCAAATTTTAGACTTTAGATGAGATGAATCAATCCCTTGAAAGGCAGAAACTATCATCTTTGTCCCATATGGAATAAATACTCCTTGTTCATATGTATATCAAATGAATGGAATCGATAAGGAATAACTTCCAAAATAACAGAATAACATAGTGTCAGGCACAGGTGTTTCACTAGTGCATTCTGCCTCACTCATATAAAGCAAAACACAGTTTTACAGCAGCAGTGCCTTGCAATTTCGTGTCTAGGTGGTTACCCAGGTGAGTTGAGAAATCATGTCCATAGTTAAGAAAGCTGATGGTAGATTTATTCACAATGGCACACAACTGGAAACACCTAAAATGTCCTTTGAAATAAGAAGGAACAAACAAATATCAGTGAATTTATTCAATGGAATACCTTCCACTGCCTTAGAAATTGAAGAATATCTATGAAAAATGGAAGGAACCTTGGACGTGCATGACTAACTGAAAGACGTCAGTCTGTGAAAACTACGTATTCTTTTAGCCCAACAAGATAAGATTCTGGGAAAAGTCAACTGACAGACAGTGAAAGGGGAGTGTTTGCCAGGATCTCAGGAGAAAATCCAGAGGTGTTATTAAGGAAAACATGAGCATTTGAGGTCAGGAAAAAAAGAAAAGAAAAACCTGATATTACACCATAATGGTGATATGTCATATTACCCACTATTGAATCCCATGACTTTTTTTAACACCCAGAGTGAACATTTATGCAAACAGTGGAGAAGAATAATGTATCTATATTGGTTCAGTAGATACATTCAAATATTAAAACAAAAATTTCATAGCGACACCTTCCCCTTCCTATATTGAAAGACTTTAATGTTCCAAATTTGAAATCCAGGAGGAGAAAATAGGATGTAAAGAAAAACAAATGAACTTACTGGATGAAGCACAGTCAAAAGACAAATTCCTTTCAAATGGAAATCTCTGGAAAAGGCAGAGAACAAGGGCAAAAAAAGACAACCTTCCTGAAGAACTAACAAAAACACATTGGACAACGCTGTGAGTTGATGTACACCTGAAGTGTCATTTCATTGCCATTTCAAGGCATCAAGTATTTACAGAGAGGAAGAATTAAAAGCAACAGTTATGGTCTATGGCATCTCAGATTAAACTGTTTGCCATTAATCGCAGTTTTGTTATAGCAAAGGACAAAAGCAGTACAAGATCGCCTCAAAGGAAATATCCGCACTCAAGAAAGGTGCTCAGTAGTCCAATAACTGTCCAGGGGGCAGATCCTAACAGAAGACCCCCAGAGGAGGAGTATGGGGTGGTGGTCACTGTGTTCTCAAGGACTTTGCTGCTGGTCACTCAAAGTCTCCTCACGCGTGCAGCCCATTCATCATCAGCTTCGGGTCCTTCTTCTGCAAACAGCAGGTGAACTCACAGGCCAACCTGGGACATTCTTGTGCTTCCTTGGATCACCTGAGACAAAGAAATATGTATCACTAAACTATTACAAAGCAGAGAAAATAAACTCTTATTTCAACTGACTGCCTGTTTCTGGCCAATGCAGGAGATCACTGTAAAAAGTCATCACAACCCCTTCTAAGAGTCAGAAAAACCCCGAGACCTAGAGATATGTAAAAATAATTGACAAACTAAAAACCTCATGGGCCTACCAGCAAGCCATTACACAGGCTGCATTTCATATATTGAATAAGCAGTCATGCTTACTCAAAATGAATAAAATGTTAAAAAAAAAAAGACAGATGGCTTTTAACCTCAGTCAAACGATTATCTTAAAGTTACATTGTGATACCACTGTAACTAAAAAGAAAGCGAAGCAAAGCAAAACAAAACAAACCCCCAAAACAGCACACCTAGGTACCACGTCACACCTATCATTGGTAAAATTACAAAATTTCACATCTGCTATGGTAGTCTGGTGTGCACACGTTTTTCCTTTAGGAAAGCATCGCTCAGTACCTATGGAGAGGAATTTGACAATACCTGGTTAAACTGCATCAGCACTCTCACCCTTTAACCCATGATCCCACAACTTAAATTCTATTCCATAGAGAGAATGGAAATATATGAAAAGAATAATGAACCAGGCCATCTATGGTAGTCACAAAAATTTTACAATGTACTTCCAAAATCACATGTCTAGAAAGTCATCATTTCAATTAGGCAATAGCTAGAAATAAATGATATTAATTGTGTAAAAAAAACTGTGAGGGGGAGCAAAACAGTCAGAGAAATATGTAGCCTGAGTTATTTATTTTTAAAGCGCAGAATGGCTGAAGATTAATGAAGGTAAGTCATTAATTTAAAATAGAAAACAAGGCATTAAATCTGAATAATGGGTTTTTATTATGTTTTTTAACTAGAATGGTGTACATATGAGAAGTTAATAAAAGAGAAAATGTAGTAATAATGGTTATTATTATTAATAATAACAACAACAAAAAACAACAATAACAACTAAGTAAACCAAAATTAGTTCTATTGAAAGTGTAATGGAGAAATCTTTGATGAGGTTCATCAAGAAACATAGCAAAATGACATCAACTTTGATTGGAGATTAAAAGTAGATAGAGCTACAAGGGGGTATAGTTTGAAAAGAAACAAAAAAATAAAACAATACCTTGTGCTAAACAAATTTATGCCAATATATTTGAAAATTGTACAGACTGACACAATTTCTGACACATACAACCCTTCCCAACTTACTCATTACAAAATAAAAACCCTAAATATTCCAATAGCCTTTACATAAATTTAATCAGTGGTTGAGAACAACTGTTAGCCTCTCTGTCTTTGTGTCTCTCTATCCTGCTGATATGCAAACATACACACACACACACTTACAGACACAACCTTATAAATATTTTTGTTGGTTCAATACCAGTGTTACACTGAGGTTGTCATTCTAATTTTACTAATACATGTCTAGATGAATAGAAGCATCTACATTAAATTAGTTTCATAAGAATGTATGCTCTTACCACCAAAATCAGAAAAAAAGTTAATCTGAAAAAAAAAGAGTTCAAACCAGTTTCAGGGGCACTGAGTTGAAAACCCACCGGAGTAGATGGCACTGACCCTTTCTTCAATTGGAGGAACAAACAAAACTAAACTAAACTAAACTAAACTAAACTAAACTAAACTGAATTAAACTAACAAATAGAAACAAACAAACAAAATAGTCGGAATACAGTTCAAAACACGTATCTTGAACTGGTGAACATTCTCCATAGCTGTTTAAAGTATGAGGAAAACACAGAGCCATTTGGGGGCAGTTGGGAGAAATTCTCATAAAACGGTGATTAGAACTAAAGTGTTAAACACTAGACTGTTTTCTGGAGGAGGGCCTTCGAGAGGTGGGAAGATGAGTGTCGGAACACGGTATGTGAGAAACAAAGTGAGAAAACATCCCTGGATGGAATGGAGTGTGTATTAGGGAGACCCGTAGTAAACAAGGTTGAAAAAGAAGCTGGAGCTAGATGCTTAACCACAGTCAAGACTCATTAAGTCACACTTACTATGTGACTGGACATAGGACAGTGTGGAATTCCACAGATAAACAATCAACAGATAGACGGATTAACGGACTGATGGGCAGGCAGACAAATACATAAATTACAGAGGCAACAGGTAGTCTCGGTTGGTGAGAAGGTAAGATTTTAGGGCTGCAGAGTGCCATAAACCTGAAGGCTTTTCCAAAACGGAATTAGATGAGGTTTAAGTAGCCTCAAGCACGCCAGATACAAAGAGCACCTTCATGAAAACCAAAGGTGAACCACATACTATCTTCATAAAACCATCCACAGCTTCTCAGTTTAGTTTTTTTCCACTTTTGTACCTACATAAATTTGTCCTCTCTGTTGTATGAAGAACAACTGGCACAGCTAAATTAAGGCCATATACAAGTAGTTGAACGATGGGAAAATAATACAATGATACCATTCTTGTTGCATGTTTTTCAACATTTCGCACCATAAAAGTCTATCACAGAGAATAGATTTCCTAACACATCCAGCCTCTGAAAGATGCTAAACATCTGAACTTCTTTCTCTTTTTAATTTTCCTGACAATTATTGAAAATTCTAAATTATTTAGAAAAATTTCCAACACAGGATTTATAATTGTAAATATTTGAAGACTTATGTAACTACATGCATTGACTCATGTGTTGCCTCTACCACCTAATTGTTATAAGCTTCATTATTTTATTTTCAATTTATCTGGAATTCACAATTTTAAACTCTTAGACAATTTCTGAGTTCTTCTAAGCTCGATTTTTGAATCCATCCTCTTCAAATCACTTGATTCCTTTTACATGATGTCCAGTAGCAATCGATACCCTTATAAACTCCTTTCCCAAAGATAGTATAAAGTGGTTACATTCTACAAAATTATATTTTTTGTCAAAATAATTAAGATTTGCATGATTTGTCTGTGATTGCTTCAAGAATATTGAAATACAATACGTAGTTGGACACAGTGAAGACCTATCAGCCCAGAACCATCTAAAATATTGTTCCTAGTGCCAAAGGGTTTATTAATTGACAATCTATCATATGATCAATGAGCCCACTATTTGCTTTATATCGTTCTTCCACAGACTTATTTCACTGGCATCTGTACTTGGTACATCTATTCATTGTAGATATTACAAGCATATGCTTTCTCCCTATCGTGAAGATTCACAGTCAGAGCTTTTTAGAAGTCTTCATCACTGCATTTATCGTCCTAAATCTACTTCCTTGTCAAGTCTCTCTTATTGTGGCCCCTTGATTTTCTGTCCTCGCTTGGACCACTTCCATTCCAGTTCTGCCTACATTCTCTCCTTCCTCATTGCTTATTTCCTGTACTGTTAGCTTAAGTCCACAGTGCTTTCAATGGCTTCTCTCAGGTCATTGTTGAAGCTATCGGTCAATTTGGAAAATGCATATCTCGTAGTGAATAAACAAATATAAAATCATTTGCAGAAATGGTCAAACTGACCTTGATTGACAACCATGAGTGGGAAGAAATTCATGGTGTAGCAGGGTTTTGAAAACCTCTCCTCACACAAAGCTTATTAGTCCAAATACTTAGCAACAATTATGGAGGGGAAACATTCAACACGTCCTCATCAAAGCAAATGGTATTCATAGTAAGTAGTTTTCTCAATCCTAAAGCCATTGTCCTACTTTGCTTTCTCCTTCTTGGTATCAGGACATATTTTTCATTTCTGAGCCTGTTTCTTCTATATGAGGAATTTGACTCATTCTCAAAGCGGTCTGGACTGGATGTTACATCTGCAATGAAGTCTTTCCAATCTCTTAGGAAAAATAATTATTCTTTCCTGGTAGCCCAAAATGCTCTAATTTACTTCTTAACCAGAAATAGCACACACTCTTTCTCTTTGTAATTCTCTCTCTCTCTCTCTCTCTCTCTCTCTCTCTCTATCTATCTCTTTTTCTCTCTCTTCCTTCTTCCTCTTCTCAATCCCCCTTCTGCATGTGTGTGTGTGTGTGTGTGTGTGTGTGTGTGTGATGTGTGCACGTACACCATCCATTTTCTATTTCTTCAAATGTTATATCACTGTCGACTTGCAGAGATTAGGCACATATTTTTATTTGGTTGAATGGGTGAATGGTAATATCATAGATTGCTTCTAGCCCACTGTGTGTTGATAATACCTTAGGATTTTTTCTGGCCCACTGGATGAATGATAATGTTGTAGGTTTCTTCTTCTCATAGTGATCTGTGTTGCTATGATTTTGTTGACCTGAGCCTTGAATACAAGGTGAAGATTTTTTGAAAAATCTTAATTATGTTCATAAAAATTACTACTACCTACTCACATGTATATTAAGAATGAGTTTGCTCATTAGTAAAATCCCAAGGGTGATCTTCGGATCCAAAAAAAAGAGAATGATGGCAATGTAGAGACAGTGCTCCCAACACATCACCTTTGCACAGCCATAGGGAGAAAAGTGGTTTTCTACTCCATCAGCAAACTCTGTGATCACAGGACCTCAAGTCCACTGATCATTCCCCAGAAGGTCACCTGCTAAGGCAACAAGAACAGAATCAAGAATTTCAGGTGGAAAAAAAAGGGAAGGTGCTTAATTATCCCTCTGCCTCCTTTCTTGAACTAGATCATGAATGGTAAATGGTCCACAGAGGTTAACTGAGGCAAGGGAGCCTGCAGGTACATAGGGGCATAGGAGTGAGAGGCTCCTGTCCATGGGTCTCAGATGCCAAAGCTTTCTTGAATCTCTAAGTGGAGGGAGACAAATACCCTCATCCAACATGGATGAATCTGTGTCTTTTAACTATACATGTATTTAAAATATTAATCACTTTGAATCAAACACAATTTACAAATGTTCTATTAGATATATTTATCGTAATTCCTTTACTGTTTTGACAATTGAGACAGTTTCTTTCTCAGTAGCTCATGGGGAGGAAGGCATCGATCTGTACCTATCTTTCTGCTCAAGTAATCTCATTTAAGGGTAAGAGTATTGGTGAGACATGAGTACTATAAGCTTTAAATAGAGGAATACCTGAATGTGAATCGCAGCGGTCTTACTAAGATTAGGTGACGTATGCAGGACACAGAGATGTTAACCTCCCTGAGACTATGATTACAAGGATTATTTTTACAAAAGATAAGAGATTGAATGTACATTATCTATAATAACCAATCCATTCAGTATGTCAGAATAGCAACTCACAGATTTCAAACTCTTACTGGTTCTAGGACTCTTACAAAGTATCAAAGTAGCAGTTCTCACACAGATCCCAGTAAAGTTATATTACCATCTCCACTTGACAGGAAATAAAGTGATTTGCTTAAAATCTAAATTCTATTAAATTTCAGAATGATCATTGGGCCCAGGCAATCTGACTCAAAACTCTCTGTTCTACAGCACTGTACCATGCATATAAGCCATCTTTCATAAACCATGTACTCACTAAACTTGAGGAAGAAACAGCATGTGTAGAATTTGGGGCAAGCAACCAATAAAATTGACACGAATCGTGCAGGTGAATGAGGAGCATTTGGTAACCTCAATAAAATAAAATGTTTTTTTTTCCTCACCAAAATGGAAAATAAATTATAATAGGAGTATCTGACAATTGGCTCTTTTAAAAACAGTGATGTCAGGCTGAATAATTTGAAGCAATTTAAGACACATGTTAGCTATCAATTTATCCCATGTAATGCACAAGTTGTTCATGCTCAGATACCTATGCAAGCATTCTGACATAAATATACTGATGATATTTAATAGGATGATAAAGTGGGAAAGGATTTAAATCTTAAATGCTAGCATTAGAGGCATCTGCACTGTGCTTAGTTCTTTCATTGATTCTTGTGGTCATGAATTAGTTTTTCTAAACAATATCAAGCTTCTAGACCTAATAAAAAGCCCACATCCTATGCTGAGATTAAGAGAGTAAACTGCCTATAATCAAAACTGTTTATGTGGGTCACAAACTTCCACACTTCCCTCTGAGCTCTGCTCAAATGACAATTCCTCAGGGAAGAATCATTGAGTATCTGTGTTAAGGACCTGCAAGCCTGTTATTCCTCAATTCCCTTCATAGCGCTTCTAGATCTTAGTGTAGCAAACATCAATCTACTACTTAACTTACCCCCCCCTTAAAAAAAAAAACATAAAATCTATGATAAAAGAGGCTGAGAAGAAAGTGTCAGTAATTGATCACTGATACTTACAAAGGATTGTGCCCATGATCATGCACCTATGAAAAGAACAACTGCCTCTTCGGCCTCCGATCCCAAGTTCTGCCCTTCCTCAGCCTAGAAACACAGATGTCTTAACATTCTCCCACTTTCCCCTTCCGTCCAGTGTCAATGTCTGGACCAGGAGAGGCCTTGCAATGTTGTGACCACAGGTGTTCCACTTAATGAAACCATCACTATGATCATCAAGAAGTCACAGTCTTGAAACAGGCGGTCAGCACACTCAACCACTAATTTCACAGAAAAGCCAGCAATCCCCTTGAAGACTGGTTTTCACAAGCACTAACCATGGAAATGTACTGATACTGTCCTACCTGGGGGCCCAGCTGATCTCACTCAATGAAAGAGCCAAAGAGAATGGCCAGATGCCAGGTGAAGGGGAGAAGACCTTCCTTATTCTGATGAGGCTGTCTGAGAAGGTCAAGAAACAAACATCCGGTGTGAAGCTGTGAATAATAACATGTTTCCATTGCAGAAAATATATAAGGCTATTACCAAAGCAAGAAATGTGCAAAAAAATCCAATATCTATACATAGGACATTTTAGTGAACTGGACACTTGAAACCTATGTAGTTTTAGGAACCAATATCACCTCTATACATTTACTTTAAAATTCTGACCAGGTTTACACCTTAGGAGGAAACTTTGCAAGTTCAAATGAAACCACTTTTCTACTTAAATCTCTTTCACATTACATTCAGTCCTGAGAGAGTACATTACAACAAAACTGACAGCAAAAATGATGTACATTTCTAACAATATTCCCTGTAGAAATGTATGCCCGTGCGTTCCATGCGACACCGGTTGCAATGCTACAGCACAATGTCCATCTACAGTGAGGATAAAAGGTCATGTGTTACACATGGGATATGAGAATAAAAGAAAAGGAATGAACCCCAGTGAAGACAGCAATATGGCTGAAAGTCAGAAATACATCACGGGCTAAATAAGTTAGACTTCGAGGAATGTATACAGGGTTATTTTATTAATAATTGTCCAAAACTGGAAATGGCTCAATTGTGAGAAATTACAATGGCTGCCTTGGAAATTAAGGAAGCCAAGGGGAGCTTCTAGTGGCTGGCAATTTCCTTTTTATTGATGTTTTTGACTTGACTCGCATTTCCATATGTGGCATTTTTGAGATAAATCACTGATATTTTCTATGTTTTCCACATGTGTGTTATACCCTGGTGTTTGAAACCTTCATGGAATGGAGCAGTGGGATTTTTTGTGATATTATGAACCTGGAAAAGGAGACTATTTTGTTAATTATTTCTGTTGCTTATCTTCTCTTTAGCACAGCCTACCTGACTTCAGAGACCCCCTAACTGCTCAGGGTTCCCTTGTTGACAAGAGGATCTTAGCAACTGCTTTCTCGAATTCATTTCTTCCTTGAAATTGTCCATTTTTAATGTGGCCTCTCTTGAATGATGGCATTGGATGAACTCATCGGTGGAGTGTGTGGAAGGCTTCATCTCTTATCTCCTTCATGTGACATGCACAGAAAATTAGAGACGGCTCATTAACCCACAGGAGAAGGGGAGAACTCTTTCTCCTACCAAAAGAAACAACAAAAACCTGAGAAAGCTTTGTGAAAATGTAGGTGAGGGAATATAAGGAAGAAATATGAGACAATCAGGGAAATTGGAAAGAATGAAAAAGAAATCTTTCCTTTGAATATATCCCAATTGTTACATCCAAATAAAGACAAAAGATTTCCCTTCCTCCCTCTGCAACACTATGATTGGTTTTCTTGCATCCCACAGAAAGAGAGCTTTCATTCACAACTACATCTGCACGTAGCTAGAGGAATTCCAGGGAGAAGCTGTGATTCACACCTACAAGCACTAAGGAGCTCTTCCTCTCAGTGATGCTCGCTTACTCATTACTTAAAGGTCTTTAGTGAAGATGCTTAGGCGCTATTGATGACAGTCAGAGAGCTCAGGAGAGAGGTCAACATGAATACAGCATCAGTCCTTGCTGTCCAGGCAACACAAAAAGCAAAAGTGTTGCCTATGATGTTTCCATCATCAACCTTCTGCATGGCCCACCCAAGGACTGCCTTTTCATGCTGTCCCAAAATAACTATTTTCTCACAATCGGGCACCAGTTCCAACTCCAGCATTTTCAAGAAATAGAATAGCCAAATTCATGTAGCACAGTACGCACCTTCACAATGTACGACACAGACCAACTTCTCTGAGGGGGGATTCCAAGAAAGGGAGTCAGAGATCAGACACAAACACGCTCCACCTGCAACCAGGAAACACAGAGTAAGGTGTGTTCCAAGAAGACACACAGTTTGGACAGTCGACATTGAATGGTTGATCACTATAGAATATCCATACCATGAGTCTGTCCAGTCTGGGCCCTGAAAACTATCTGTAAGAGTCTCATATCCAACACGTAGCTACCCTGGCCCTGACCAAAGGCAGACTCTGCTTCGGCTGAGGTCTGCTGGAGTATTGGAGTGAACACAGGGAGTTGATCCCATTCCTCAGAAAAACTGCAAGCAAATAAGTTCTCCCAGGACCACAAGCCACCAGAAAGAAAACACCCACTCACACAGGAAGTCAGTCTATTGCACGGTCACGTTTCACCCAAGGTCATTCTCCCACATCCAGCATGTGTTTCCTGTGATGGACATTTTGGATTCCTGCCCCAACGTAATGACATCTCACTTCTGTGGCAGTTTCAGTAAACATTGTATTGTTCTCATGAATGAAACCATCAAAATAAATACCAAATATTGATAATAAATCATGCAGAACACTAAGCACATCCACTGATTTTCATTGAAAAATTCTCCTTTGTATTTTTACCCAGTCCTACCCGAGGGATTCGCCCAATGTTAAGAAGCAGCATAGACTGGCTAAGAAGGATTCTAATTTCTTCCCTCTTTAAAATCAGAAAAGGTTGACTATGAGAAACATTTTCAACACTGGTGCTTACTCCCGGCTGGCACCAAGTTCTTCAAATAACCTGATTCCAAAGCAGTCAACGTTGTCTGAATTCTAAACATGTTTCAGAACATCCAAGGCTCCCCAGCATTTGTTCAGGACCTCTTCCGTCAGCGAAGTCACCCAGCTGCCACCACAGATCACCCACTTGTATTTGCCCAATTCTACCTCATCCTCTCATTCCCTCCGCATTATTCTGAGCCACTCACAAAAACAGGACACACAGGTGCAAATGTCTGTGACAGACAAGCAGGGGGCATAAAGGAAATAGGTGAACTGAGCCTCAAATGGTCAAGTAGTCCTGCCTCTGAATTTCTGCACGGCTTGTTCCTTTATGCAAAATTCGGTTTTACTTCCATATGGAACAGATTTCTCCTTGAAATAGTTTAATACATGTTCACACACTCTTCAGAATGATCAACAGAGAGAAAAGGGACATGGATCTTGCCTGTGTAGGGGAAACAGCAGGGAATCTCTGGTGCTATGACGAGTAATGCTGGTAGCACCTCAGGAAGACACACGAGGAAAGTTGCCTTCACTTGACACTTTGCATGCGTGATAGGCAGCTCTGCTCAAGAACCCACCATGAAAACACAACGTACTCAAGAGACAACTAAAGAACCATTTCAAAGAGGCTGACTGTTCATCTTCTTACCATGTCCAGGTAAATCTAAGCTTCTGAAAGGAGTGCTAGAGGCCACTCTTACAAACAAGCATGGGAGTAATAAAACCATAGAAGTAGAAAGCATACATTCTGCCTTCAATTTAAAAAGCAAAAGTAAACCCAATTCAATACAACAATTAGTGTATAGTAAAAGATGTCATCCCAAGTTACGAGAAGCAGCCAGTGCTTTCAAAACAATACTATAAAACAGAGCCAAGGGAGAGGCTGCTGCTTACGTTTTTATAGAGTAACATTTGAACTAAGTGGCAAAGAAAGTACATTCTTTTGTCTCTGGTTTCCCCCACACGTATAAACCTCACTAGAATGGATCAAGTACATCCATTCTAGTGAGGTTTATACGTGTGGGGGAAAGTGAAAACATCCGCTTGACAGAAATGGAGGGTGTATTGTGAGAGAAGTAATAAATTAGGATGGACAAGAAAGGGAGCTTGACACTTTGTCACTAGAGACAAGTTTAGTGCGTCGAACACTTGACAGGAGACTAGGAACAGGAGCCATGGACTTCAATACCGCCTTAGTACCTGCAAACATAGCCGTAGTTGGATGACCAAAAAATGGACAGCCAGACTGGAGAACAGACTGGTGAACAGATGGATTTGATATCGAATAACTCTTCCTGGTTGGTGAAGAGGATATTTTTTCAAAGTGTGTGTGTTACACATCTAATAGCTTTCTCTGAAGCTGAAAAACGCCGCAGAGAAAGTTGCTAAACCAAGACACTTTCTACATGAAAACCAAAAGACAACCTGATATACCTACTTCAACAGCATCATCAGTCTCATCTTCTGTTTTCTCTTCTGCATCTAAATGGATCTGTTCCTCTGGACTCTTCAGAAGGGCCCAGCACAGGCAACCCAGCTTCACAGAGAACAGAGACAAGTCAGTCAGTCACAGGGACGATTGATGGGATAGATGACACACTTGTCTGTGGTGTTTTGCAACAAGTCAAATGACACTGACTAGTACGGAATACAAAGGAAAGTTTCCTATCAAACCCACTCACCTAACACACTGACCACTTTCAATGACTTTTGTTTCTCAATCTCATATGAAATTCAAACTCTAGATAACTGGCTTGAAACCTCTCTCTCTGCATTGACATTCCATTAGTGTTGAAGACTTCGGGCACATAAAACGGACCTTCACATCGTCTGTAGCACCCATTACTGTTGAGATCCACCATTACTGTTTCAAGTGCATTGTGCTCACATTTATAACTTGTAAAATTTCCTTTTAAGCCACCCTTCTGGATCCATCATGTTTCGATATGGCTCTATGTTTGTACTGTTCCAAAATCTGATCATAATTCATGACCAAATACATGCCTTTGAAATCACACCTCCCAAATTCTCTCAGTGCTTCCATTTTTCCATTTTAGTTCGTCTTTATAATAATATTGTTGGTGCATCCATTACTTTAGACTGTTGTATGAAATTTATTTCTTTCTGTAAATGCAACTCCATTTTCAGGCTTTCTTTGTCTATTTCTCCAACATTCTACTTGCTATTATCACTGCATAATTTCTTTCCCGTAGGAGTTCCAAGATAAGTGATTGGACACAGTGAAGAAATATCAGCCCTACTCCTTTCCCAGGAAATGGTTTTACATATCACATTGCAATACAATTAATCTTCCACTTGCTCAAAGCTATGGCTCATCTTAACTGGGCACATACTTGGTCCTTGAATTTCTTCTTCACACCGATTTCACTACAATGCGTGATTACTATAGTCACACATTGTAGTCGGAACAGACACAACATGCACTTTCTCACATAGATTCCTAACCACAGCTTCCTCAGCTTAGCATTTCTTACAATAACTCCACTGACCTGGGAAATCTCTCTGCTCCTTGCTCCCTGAATGGATTTTCAGACTTGAACCATGTGCCCCTTCGTCCTGCTAAAACCCCTCACCCTGGGATTTCTCTTTACTGCACTGCTGCAGTACAGCCATAACCCTATTCATGACTTCCTCTAAAATAATTATGTACCCTTTATTTCAAAAGGGTTTTCCTTAGCAGTGCATTAATGAAACATTAACACAAATGGGACAAATTGTCTCACTTGGATTTCATAGAGTACATTTTCTCGTAAAATTGGATTAAAAACTTTTTGTAGGTGTGTGTGTGTGTGTGTGTGTGTGTGTGTGTTTCTGCGTATGAGTGAAAAATATACCCTTTTGAAAACTATATTATATTTTCTAGTTTTCTGTCATTCAAAACCCAAAATTTAATATGAATGTCTAGTGAGGCATTCTAGTGATATGGATTTCTGGAAAGGTAACCTAAACAACCACCTTCTTCAGTTTCTCCATCCACACAAATTCTGCTGCCAGGTCCTCCAACAAATAAGTGAATGAGCTTTATTTTCAACTTTGAGTCATAAGTGCAAAATAAATGTACAAATAAATAAACAAACAAATAAATAAAAACTATTTATGTTATCATGAATCAACAATATTTGTATAGAAACATGATATCTGGTTGGAATGCAGCAATCAGTATTACCTGGGCTACTATTGTACCTCTGCAGATACAGCTATTGTTGAAAGGTCCAGTGCACGTGTATTAAGACTTTGACTCTGCTTGGCAGATATTACTATGTCTATATGTGTATTCTTTTCCAAAAGTGATAGTAAGGATATTACAGTATCATGCCATCGATTTTCACCTTAAATTTGGCATGATCATTTTTCAAAGCTAACAATATATTTCACTCATGCTTTCAAATAGCTACATAGTACTCTGTGTCCCACTATGTGTATCTTTCTTTCTCCAGTGATGAAATTTTTTGTTTCTCTCGTCATTTTCTTAGAAACCAATCAGGAGATAAATCATAGACATACATTACAGATACAATATATATTGTATTTATATTTAAATTTATATCCATATCTAAAATTCAACATATTGATATCGTAAATTCATCTAGATACATACTGTATTGATAATACAGTGTCTATATTAATTCATCTATGTGCATTTCCTCTTTGGACAAGGAATCTGATAGAGGAGGCATGCCGCAGGAAGACTGTGGATTCACTGCCTATGAGCCTTTAAATACTCTCACCAACCCCTTGAGAGAGTGCTCAGCTCCTGGTATTCTCTCCAACCCTGCTTACTAGTCATACTAAACCTGTTGCCAACCTAGCAATCACACACATGCACATCACTGTTTTAATTCTCTCTCTCTCTTACTATCTCTATGTCAATGTTCATGAGGTTGATGAAATACGACTCCCCAAATCAGATCCGGCTCAGAGGCAGCTCTGTTACAAAGCCTTTTCAGTCTCTTAGGAAAAACATGTTATTCTCTTCCTGGTATCCTATCATGAAGCTGTAGATTTACCTCCAAAACACACTGTGGAGTTATTTGAGTAGGATGCCCATTCACTAATTCTGTATTTCTTAATACACTGGCACTCTGCCATACTTGGTGCAAATGGTCGTTCAGCCGAATGACTGGTGATACTTTCTTTCTTGATTCTAGCACTAGCCGTGCGAGGAATTCCTCATCCTTGGACTCATTCACCAGTTAACACTTTTAGCAGGCACAGAACCTTATTTACAGAAAAAAAAAATACATCCATTACTCATTACTCAAATGTACAACCGAAAAGAGTTTAGAGAACAGTGAATATTCCAGGACAGCTTGGTTACATACCAAAATGCAATGATGGCAACAAAGAGGGAGATAGTGCACTCCACACACACACACACACACACACACACACACACACACACACACACACACACACAAAATGAGGACAGCCACTGGCGGGCAGATAATCTCCTGTGCAGGTGAACTCTGAAATCCTATGACTACTGCCGACCACAGCTCAATGAGTATAGTCAAGAAGGCCTCCTGCAACAGAAAGGCCAAACTGAGATCTGAAAAAGATGGGAAATTCATTTCACTAAAACTTGGAAGTATCATTCCACCTGCATGCTTGATTAAGAACAAAAACAAATGCTGAAAATTAGCCTAACATGACCCTAGCACAGAGACTTGCAAATACCTGTTGGTTCAAGTAAGGGGGATGAGGGGTCCCCCAGCCCCACAGTTGTTCTTCATGATCCTAAAGTAGCATCTCACTGTTGAGTCCCAGATTATGGACAAGGCTCTGTACCCTGACACAGGATCAAGTTTTTCATGAGTTTTCTTGGAGAAACAGATTTCAAGACATGCTCTTGACTTGGGTAAAATAAACAGACTATTAATTATGTAGCACAATATACAGACCTCAGATGAGCTCATTTTGACTGTTTCATTAAACTTCTAAAAGCTATGTTAAATCACATTTATTACTTTTCTCTGAGAAACTTATAGAAGTGGCAACTCGTACCTGTATTTGCTGCTAAAGATATTCTCTTTAAAGAAAACCGTATGGCATAGACATCAGAAATGGCCTTTGAATGAGGAAGACTGTGATCTGAATACCAAAAACATCTTTACAATTCTAAGTACCACAGGCAAGGAACAGAGATCATAAACTAAGCACACATGTTCCTCATCTGAAAATTACCACCACAAGAGCAGGTTAGGATTAAATATGCATGAACCACAACAATCATTGTAACATCCATGTAGCACAACAGACATCAGCATATATTAAACACTTACTTGTGCGCTAAGCCTTCTTTCTTCAAAGCACTTTATTTATTTTATCTAATTCTCCTGGTGGACTCATAAGTAAGTCCGCATTTTATTATCTTTCAATGCACAGTAAGTAATATGTTAATGATTACAATGATGTCATGTGGCAGAGCACAAAAGGGATGACAAAATCTGCATTTTTCTGCATTCTGCCATATACACACATAATATCTCACAAAAATATAGATGAAATATATGTGTGTGTGTGCACTGTATATTTACACACGTAAAATAGCATGAGGAATTCTTTCTTACTGCAACTCAAATTGAGATACAATTTTGTTGTACATATTAGATGCATGTGATACCATCACAAAGAAAGCATTCCCATTTCTCACTCTGGCAGAGACAGTGATTTCCATTATTCATTTACCTCTTTGTTGACAACTCTAAAATGGCTGGAAGTATAGCCACAAAGTCTACAGGTCAAAGGAATTCCTGTACCTATCAATGAAAATAAATAGATACCTACTACTAGCAAAGCACTCAACAGACATCAGGGTCACATGAACCAAAAAGCAGAGCTGCAATTGCTCAAGGCTACATCATCTGTGATTGCCACAGCCTACAACATCCAGATGTCCACCCACATCAGAGTGGACACCTTGTGACATACAGCTAGGGTGGACCACCATCAAGAAAAGAAAAAGCAAATGAATACCTTCTTCACTCAAAACATAGATGAATCTCAAAAGAAATGAGCAAAATAAAGGAGACACTTAGGAGTCAACCCGGGTAACCCTGGACTACAGTGCTACTAGTCATGGTGCTTATCCTCAGAAAGAAGTGGATCTGTCTGTGGGTGATTTCATCATGTGCAAGACTAGCTCTTACATAGTGCTCATTTTGTGACACATTATTGAGCTGTACATTTACATTTTACAAAGTTTCCATAGCCATGATTTGGTTTAATAATTAAATGCTTGAAAAATTGATATGATAACATAGAACTTGTTGGGAAATTGTGAAGGAGAAAAAGAAAGAGAAGGAAGAAGGAGGAGGAAGAAGAAAATATTGGAGGAAGAAGGAAGAAGAAGAAGAAAGAGGAGGAGGAAGAAGAAGAAGAAGAGGAGGAGTGAGAAAAGGAGGAAGAGGAGGAGGAGGTGGTGGTTGAGGAGGAGGAAGAAGAAGAGGAGGAGGAGGAAAAAGAATTAGTACTAGTACTTATACTACTAGTAGTAGTATAATAGTAGTAGTAGTGGTGGTGGTGGTGGTGGTGGTGGTGGTGGTGGTGGTGGTAGTAGTAGTAGTAAGATTAGTACTAGGAATAGTAGTAATATATCTTTTCAGTGTAATTTTTAATAGTTCACTGACCTCAGCTCTCTTGGTCTGCTTAGGGACCAGTGGACAGATATCTCTCTCTGTGTCAAATCTGGGATTTAGTCCATTCTGAGTCTGTTTTGCTGTTTACATGACTAATGTCTCAATGAGTATAGGTGATAAGCTCTGTGGGCATGTATGGATGCATTAATCTGATATTTCTTTCATGTGATGTGAGGTGAGCCTTTTTGCAACCATACATTAACCTGTCAGAAGAGGTGCGATTGTTATACCCCATGAACAAACTGATGGACCATCATCAGGATGCCACTGGGGACTGGTACGGTGGAAAGAGGAAGAAAGAAGAATCAAAGCTTTCATAATTATGAGCACAAGACTAGGTTTGTCATAACTGTCACCCGAATTTTAATATGTGGAAAAGAGAACGTTGAATTCAGTGTCCACTAAAGGCATTCCCTCAGGCTTGAACTCGACGATTAATTTCACTGGAACAAAAGAGAAGGGGCCCTAGTTCCATGATATATCTTCACTGTGGATAGCATGTTCAGCTGAACCTGGTGTTCTCAACCTTCAGATTAAGTACTTATAATTCCATGCTAGTGGCCACACCTGACGATTTTTAAAAAATAGTTTAAATTTTCAATGACAGCTGATACAACATTATGTTCATTTCAGGTGAACAATCTAGGGATCAGACATTTGCGTACCTTATCAAGTAATCACTCCGATAGTGATTAGGAAACACCTGACAGTTTACAATATTATTGACTCTATTCACTCTGGTACACTTTGAATTGTGCGTATATCATGTGTACTGCACAATGTCAGATTCTCATGTTTGAACTTGAATGAAAAGGAGGGATCATGAAAGCAACATTTCTGTAGAAGAAACATAAAGGGGGCCTTATCTGAGTAGCCAGTGTTCGAACTAGGGAAGGCGCTTCAATCAGGGTGTCAGATAGAACGAGGAGGACACAGGATAACTGGCGGTGCATTCCTGGTTGCTGCTCATGAATTCTTCAGAAAGCTTTGCTTGATGTAAATGAGGGACTAGAGTGGATGGAGATGGCTGCTTAAGAAGCATGGGTGAGCCATCCTACAGGGTGGAAGGAAGATGGCAAAGAAGAAGTGCATGGAGGAAAGGGGCAAATGATCTTTCTCCCTCTATGTCTCTCACATATGGGAAATGAATGAGGTACCATAATCAAACCTGGAACAAATGAAGTTCCACAGTACCTCCTTTTGGCTGATCCACTGGGTGGACCCTGATTTTTCTTATGTAGGAAAACTTCCAGACACTCTTTCCGGCAACCTCCTGGACAGTCGCTATTCATATATGAAAACCCTTGAGGAAAGACCATGAGAAACAGAGTCCCTGTACAGATGGCTATACATATCATTCTGGTAATGGAACAGAGGGAAATTAGGAACAATTTAGTCTCAGTTCTACCATTTGATCCCATTAATCACTGCTGTCCCAGAAGTGCCACTTGAGTCAACGTCGGGATTCAGAAGGATCATGGAGGTAAGTGTGCACGTAAAAACCCCACCAGATCGATTCTGTGACACACACCCTGATTTAAATGAGCTCACGCCGAAGGGAATCAGAGCCTAGAGAGTGATACAAATGGTGCTGATGTCTGAACCTGGCTTCCAATCTGACATGGAACCCACAGAGCCTGAGAAGGTCACCTGGGCCCTCATCCTCAATTCTCCTTGGCATTCAAAAGTTCATGAAGCCAACACGTAGTATTTTATGAGGCGACAAATGATCAAATGCAGATAAATATGTTGCATAGAGAAATAGTCCTTCCCATGTGATGACTAAATGTTTAATTAAGGAACATTTGGTAGAAGAAGTTACACTCTTGGGGCTTGAATGCAGATGTACTGGGAGTGCTCAGTCCAGTAAAAACCTCAAGATGTATTCTTCATCCTTTACATGGGTGTATGCTCTATAGATCATGGAAAGTATCTTTAGTCATATCCTATGATCCCACATCAGTCCCGTGGGGTGAAAAGACTACAGTTGAAGCCAAACTTATCCTTAAGGTTAGGATATTTAGAGAGGTTAAGCGAATACTGCAGGGTCACAATATTGATTTGTGACTGATCTGGGACAAGAAATATTCCTCCAGCAGAACAGAGACCCCAGATCAACTGTGGCTTCTACACCATGTCCCAAGTACTTTCTCAAACTCGGCTACACCAGGCTCTTAGGAGGGCCTGCCGGATACGCTGGAGGAGATGCCCGACATGAGAACATTGCTCCAACTCACGACCCTTGGTGAGTGCAAAGAGTGCCTTTCCTTCTGGATCATCTTCACATTATCTCCTGCCTAGAGCTGACTGTTTGTCAAGATCTTGTGACACCACCAAGTGACCAGTGCTCTTCTTCTTTCCCAGGTGACTCAGAGCCCCCAACATCCAAGACCTAGTCCCACACGACAGCTATGCAGGCATCATTTCCCTGTAACTGACAGCATCTGCTGTCAGAAAACGGATAGAAATAGCAGTTAATATGAAGGAACCGAGGGAGGAACCACATGGGTGGTACTCTGGAATTGAATAAATTAAATCTGCATCCTCCCCTGTCTCCCTGACTATCCACATGAGCATTATCTGTTCTACCTGGACTGAGGCCTGGCAACAAATGCACAGTGACTGCACCCAGCTTCAATATGTGCACTTTTCTGACTCATGCCACCCTACTCCAAGTTTCCTTTCTCTCTATGGAACCCTCATCTGCCTCTAAACTCTGCTGGGTCAGGTGAAAGAGTTTCCATCTCTACTATACAGGACCTTCCAATAGACAAATCCTCAGGCCCCCTTCGCAGGTCATTCCCAGAGGATCCCCAAGGCCTCTTCACCTCCATTCCCAAATGTTTATCCCACTAACCAGATGATGAGATTTCTTCTCAGCATTTGTCCAGGCCCATCTCAAACAGCCAATAGTCCTCCCTTCAGGAGCACTACAAAAGGCCCACCACGAAATTCCACTTTCCCTTCTAAAAATGCCTGCATTCTCATTACTGGTGTGGTTTCAGGTTGACTTCTACTTTCAAAAGAGTTGGGCCTCTGGATCTCTTTTCTCCTAACATCCATTTTTGGGGTGGTATCAAGACTGTCTTGATGTGATGAATATTCAGGGTGTTTTCACTGAAGATCTATTACCTGGATGTGTGTGTATACAACACTGACTTTACTTTCATTTGCAACATTCCACAGAATCAAGGAAGGATCATACAGCCCACCATTTTTTCTTTTTGTGAAATAACATTGTTTTAACCTTTAATAATTTTTAAATCATTTCTTTGGTAAATGACTACTTTATACTTTTTAATGTAAACAGCTTGATAATCTCTTACGAACACACATCTTACCCAGAAACTGATGAGTGACTTACCACAGTACCTTCCAGGGACTGATACACTGGGTGGACCTTGAAATTTCTCAGCTAGGTGATCTTGTGGCCACATTTTCCTTGGTGGGCTTTTCCTATGTCAAAATGCATGAAGAAAGACCATGAGAAATGCATTCTCAGGAAACTGAACTTGAGACTTCTTGCTGCTAACAGTCCAGAGGGAAATGAGGGATAATTTCTTCTCAGTTCAGTCTTTTAATCGCATTGCTCTGTGGTTTCCCAGAAGTGTCACAGGAGTCAAAGCTGGGATTCAGGAAGGTTATGGAGTTTAGTGTGTACTTGAAACACCGATCACATTGATTATGAAGCACATGATTTACATACATTGACCCCCAGACTTCTGCAGCACCCTACAGCCTTACTTTTCTCCTTCCCTGTCCGTAGCCTCAACAAGTACCCACCCGGTGTTCTGATGGGGACCACCATGGTAAAGTATTCTTAATCTTGCATGATATATCAATGAAATTATCCTGAAGAAACTACTGTCTCTCTGGGGATACTGCTATAGAATTTGAGGTAAATTTTGCCTATTTTGCTTTTTCAAGCTCACACTTGCTATTTGCATTGTGGTGCTTGGGTATCACATTGTAAGGGCATGAACAGTAATAATTCACTCTCTCTACACTTACATCCAGGAAATGGGCCTTTCTCATGGTTCGTACTTAAAATGTTGCTGCCATGAGTGATTGTGTACAAGCCTCCAGATCGATATCAGCTTCCATCTCATTCATGTGACTTTGATATAAGTGGTACGAGGGGGATTGCTGGAACATTCACACAGAAAATGGCAAAGCACAGTGAGGAACTGATTATTAAAAGGGCTAAATCCATAGATGTTTCCACAGGAACATGTGACAGTTGCAGTTCCTCCACATCCTCGCCAGCCCTGGCTGGTGGCCGTTTTGACAAAGTGCCTGTTCTGGTGGCTGTAAGATTGACATGGTCTACTTTCTTATGCATTTTCTAATCACTGGTATGGTTGAATGTATTTTCCTATGGTTACCTTGTTGAACTTCCTGGGTTTCGTGTTCTGATTTATGAGGTCCTAAAGAGGGGACCTGGTAGATTGTCTCTCAGCATCCTATACCCTTCTCTGAACCCTCATCTACTCTCAGGAAGACCACAATTATGCACAAGAGAGCCACTTCTTGTTCTGAGAGATCCCATAACTTTGTCTCAGAGACCCCATCCCACATACAGAAAATGATGGCCATGCTTTAAGGGTGTCCCCATATTATTCAAGAGAGTATTTCCTCTCAATTCTCAGAAGCACCAATATCCTACCCCGAAAGAACAACAACAAAAACCACCACCACCACCACAAAAAGTTCTTCATTAACTAGGTCATCCAAATATAAAAACAAAGCCCTCATTATTTTAAAACCCCAGACCTATCAAATCTCTCAAGATGACCTTTGTTATCCAAGTATCTGCCCCTCTTGCAAGAGATCATTGCTGCTGTGAGCTAGGCTATAAAAGCAGCGCTAAGTAGAAAATGCGTAAAAGACACACTACAGAAAACTGGACTGATTGATGAACAATCATAAACACAAATGTCAACACAGTCTTTTGGATGCAGTTGACACGTTCAATCCTTGAGCTCACCCTTATGATATGATATGCAAACTGTGTATTCGACCTCAAGCATATTATTTAGCTATCCATATTCTTTAACCTTTGCTATTAACCAATTATTGACTAGTAGGAAATAGAGGAATTGAGACTTTACAAAATAACTTTATAAGTGTTGAGAATTTCCTTGGTTTAGTCGTTCTGGCCATTTGCTACTATTTGTTTTGGTGGACTCTGTCGAGGTTCAGACCAGTCACATGTGTGAAAAGGCACAGTGGGGAACAGGTCCTGCTAAGCACAGAGTCTCTATCGCACACCACGATGGAGGATGGCAACAGGGTGACATATGAGACTCGCGATTAGGTGGAACCTTGAGTTCTTTTTTATCCTTGTCTCTCGAGGTGTACCTCATGGGACTTCAGTGTTTCTCGAGTACATACTCATAATGCCATGTCATATCACTAGAGAACCTTCCCCACTTTCATCAGATCTGGGATCCTTTCCAAGGGGTGACGAGAACTGACGGGTTGTGCATGTTTTCCAAGTGATGCCCACCGAATCGCAGGATTTCGGAACTGACAGAAAGCATCTGAGCTTCCGATGTGTTTGTTTCACCAAGGACTATGACAGCACATGTGATACTGTGCACTGATACAGACCTAGGCAATATGACCACTGAGATATCTTCTAAGGTGGGCAGAGGTTCTCTAAATCCCAAGAAATCTCAGATACATGTGCCGATGCTGGAAATCCTTTGTTTGGCAAATAAGATCTCATAGTTGAGAAGAAGAGTGGGTTAGCTGTTCGCAGAGCAAGCTTTGGCACCCCTTGCATCACACCATTGTAGCTGTTCTACTTAGGGGCTTGTGAACTTGAGCATATTCTCTGGGCCTCTATTTTTCCACCAGGGTATAGACATACTCATCAAATCAACCCTCCATCGTTTTCGAAGTGTTCAAGTATTTAATGTATTAGACTGTGTGGTATAAATACTAAGGAAAGATAATTAGTGCAGAAATGTATGAACTTAGATCGCACAACTCTGAAACACTCAGGTGTGCACTCGAGATCAGGGACTCCAAATCCTAAGGGCATTGTTCTATCTTTGACAGACATCTCTATGATCCACAAAGAGCCACATTGCTTTAACCTTGTCCCAGCTTTAACAAATCAAATACAATTGTCAAAAATGCTCTTAGTGACTGCTCGAGTCTACACTGTGAGGTCAACCCATTCGTAACTGGAGAATTTTTCTCTGCTAAGATCCAGTTGCCTAACTCATGGTCAAGAGCGATGCATACAGATAAGATGAACACCAGCTTCTGGAAGAAGGGACATTATCTTTTAAAATGTCCTGGATTCTCAAAACTGTGAAACGGTATCATCTCGCATCATTTCCTGCTTACAAATAGAAACCCCTCATAAACAAGGCAGGTATCTCCTCATAGAAAGAGCTCTACAACAAAGTCCGATTGAATCAGTTGTACATTAAATTAATCCATCACTCACAGAGATGCCTTCCTCATCAAAACTGCAATTCTATACAAAAAATTAATTCTCCATTAAATGAGTTTTCTCCGCATGAGTACATTGCTCTATTTCTCTATGGGTAACAAACGCTCTATATACTGGATTACCTATTTGCTCCCATTGATTCATGAAACTCTTTCTTAATTGACTATGGATTGCTGAAATACAGGCTATTAATTGGGGAAATGGTAATTTTTTTAACTACACTTACACCATCCTTAGCTCTGGTGATGTGAATGGTTACATGAAAATATAAAATTGTTATCTCTGTAAACTGAGAGATTTTGAAAACAGCGATGATACAAAAGTAAACACTTTTTTAACTTCCAACCTGAAATCTAGTTCCACAATTTAATGACACAATTGAAAAATCTCAATGGGAGTGGAAGCAATGTACACCAACATAATAATTTTGGAAATTACTTAAGGAAGCAAGAGAGAGAAGACATGCTAAACACAATGTTAGGGTCTCTTCATTGAAGGAAAAGCCTCCCTACACGTCTCCACAGGTTTGAAGTCTCTTCAAAGTTCTGAAGTTAATTAATTTCTTAATTCTCACAAGCTAAAAATGGCATTCAACGTACATCCCATATTTGCCAATAAATATCTTTATAAGAGGAGAGGGTACTGGAAGAAAACGTGACACATTAATAAATTGTCATGACAAATGCTAGCAAGAAAATTTAAAAATGAGGAAGTAGATTGCACAATAGGAACTAAGCCCTTTGAAGGCACAGCTTTCAATGGGCCAGCATGAATAACCACTGCAGCAGCAGTGAACATTCCCCATGCTTAGAGTCAATCGAGCCTATATGTCCCTGTTCAACCCTTTCACACTCAGCACGAGGAGTGGTAGTTAGGACCAGGGACAAGACACATATGAGTCCAGAACCACTGTGACAGAGTATGACATGACATTCAGCGTGACTTCACAATCCACACTGCAGGGTCCACATGCCAGTTTACAGAGCTTATGTTTTGTTTTCACACTGACTCTCAGATCCTCATATCACTATGCTGTGTCTTTGCTCTATAGTGCAAAATGACTCTCTCAAATACAGTCAATGGTGAAAATGTCAAGGGGAATGGAACAAAATAAACTCTTTTACAAAGCCGAGGATCTATTTTTGAGGCACCATCATCACACTTTCCTGCCACTCCTGTGCCACCCACCCTTTCATGGACAAAGAAAGCCAAATGTGTTCTCTTGTGCACACATTTGAACAAAACATTAAAAACCTTTACAGGTTTAGGAACCATATTTTTAACAAGATAATGATCTACTCTACATGTCTTCTCTCCTCATCTATGTATACAGGGGTCCCCACGACCTGAAAGCAGAGTATTCCTAGGACACCTTTTCAAAGGAGAAAGGATGTAAAGCGAAGTAGCAATTATCTGAGGACACACCTTGCTTATGGGTTCACAGACTCCATGGAGATGAAGCACTGAATGTCACAGACAGTTCAAAGTTATGCCAGTTGAGGTTTAGTTGTAAGTTCGGTTCCTGGGGAAGGAGCTTGTCAGAGCAACTCTTGCTGCCCAGGGCGCCACTGCCTCTGGAGCAGGTCCCGCAGAACACATGATGATGGCTGCTAGAGTTGTCACCTTTCTGTAAAGAATGAAACTTCCTTTTCCAATTTCTTTGTGTTTGTTCAGTGACGGACACCTATAGATCTTCTGTACAAGTGAAAGGACTTAAAGCAGTTTCCAAAAGAGCCTGAAAATGTTGGGCCTCATACATAACTCAACATTACCATGCATTATTACAATCTCTTTTTAAAACAACATCCCTATGGAAAGGGATGTGAGCCATTTCCAAAGTCTAGTGTCTTCCAATGTTTTCCTTAATTCACTCTCAAACACACACACACATAAGCAAACACACACACACACACACACACACACACACACACAGCAGAGAAAACTAAAATACTGACCACATCTTAGGCTTACTTCCAAGGAAGACAGTGCTGAAATATGAGACCACTGTGGCAACTCCAGTCCTCAGTCCTCTTGCTCCTTCTTCTTCAGCGAGTTCTGTGACAAGTAGGACAGATTGAGATTGACCATGGGAAAGAGAAGAGGGAAGCTAGCAATGTGCTTCCAGCATCATCAATCTGAAGTGACTGCCAAGAAGTCAGAGCCACACCTAGTCAGGAACAACCAAAACACTCAGTGAGATGATGAGGACACGGGGATTAGAGAAAGCCATGTACTACAGGTGTGATTTCAAGTAAGATGTAAGGAACTGAGTGACTTTGACCAAGGGGTCTCCCACCACAAAGCAATGAATGCACTCAAAATGCTCACAGGCAAATTTTTAAAACTGTTGAACTTAACCAAAGCTCACAGCAACCACACAAAGATGAAATCAAGAAACAAAAGAAGAATCTCAGGTAGCCTGATGGTGTCATTACTGTGGTCAGTCCCCTGCTTCCCAAACTGGTGCTGGCTTGAAGATAGCAGGGCACACTCTGGAACAGGCAGCTGCTACTGTAGGGAGCAGAAAGGACCTGATTCCCCTCAAAGTGTAGTTCTAGGTGCCGACCTGCCCAGTCCCACGGTGCCCTAAGGACCAGTTAAGAACTGCCTTTCTTCACCTCAACTGGCTTTTGGCCCATGATACCTGAGGGAAAATAATCATATGACCAGAAGACAAAAGGGGTAACACTGCTGTAAACACAGGACTAACATGAAGCCTTTGGAGGAAGAATGGGAAAAGAAGCTGTAGAGTAATTCAGAGAGACTGATTCAAGGAAAGTGGTGGACTGTCAGTAAGGACGCCGGACTCACTGATGTGTCGTCATCTAACTTCAGCCCCATGCCCTGCTCTGCATTCCACAGGAGACTTGCCAATTAAGGGTCACTATTCACAGTGAAAGCAGACACTCACAGCCACACAAAAGGCAGCTAAATGCTTCCTCAGTACACATCACTAGAGTCTGCTGCTCTGCAGGAAGCTGCAGGCTCTTAACTCGAAGGGCCACACAGGGCTTCTGGCTGGCCTCAGGCAGAGAGAGAGGCAGTGTGGCAGCTGAACCCAGTCTGTCACTGTCCCGCTTGAGGAAAGTGAAGTGGTGTGTGAGGAGACCCTGTCTTCCAGGAGAGCACAGGCACATGCCCCCAAATAAAGATACCCACACCAGGGATGCTGAAGGAGGGAGTTCTCCAGCCTCTGGGGTCCCTCCAAATTTTGGGATTGGGTATGGGTGGCAGTGAGTTACAGGGAGGCTTTCTTTTCCCAAAGGGATGTTTCCCCTTTTCCTGATGTCCAGATTTTCCGCAGCCACATGCATTCCTGCTACTCTACCCTACATTCCCCTTCAAGCCACCAAGGGTTTGTCTCATCTCAGTGAAAGTGGCTCACATTCTCCTCTAGGATGGAGTTTCCTACCTAGACTCAGTCAGGTGTGCCCAACACGGGAAGAGACCTCAATCTCATGGGACCCATCTCACAGCAGGAAAACACCCTGAGAGTACTTCTTCCACATATTCAAGCCCCTTCTAGCAAACACACCTGCCTCACACCCTAAGGTAGGCAAGTGGTCATCTAGGTCAGCCCCACACTCAAGGTGGGTGCCCAGCCACCAGTGGTCATCCCTACTTTAAGACGCTTTCCCGGGGTGCTGCCGCTAATCCCTCTCCCGAGGGTCCTGTGCCCTCCCCTCTCCCCGCCTAAGTCCCTACCTCTATCGTCAAGTGTGCAGGAACTTCTACCATGTCTCTGCAGGTCCTCTGTTGGGCAAGACTGAAGAGCACTCAGGCCACCAGAGAGCTCAGACCAGTCCCAGGATGCCCTCACACCACCCCCATGCCCAGGGTTCCCTCGCACTGCCAACCAGAAGCCATGACTGGGCAAGCTGTTTCCTGCAGCCATTGCCGCGGAGGCTAGAGGTCCTTCAGCTCTGGGGCAGGTGCCATAGCATGGCTTTCCCTGGACACCAAGTGAGGCACAAACTCATAAGCACAGGAGCCACCCCTTATGAAAGCGGCCACTGGGACACCCAGCTCCCTCAGCACAAAGATTCCACCCACCAGAGGCAAACGCTTGCTCCTACCCCTGTAGTGCTCAGACCTCACAGAGGACCCCCATGCTCCTTCCCAAAGCCTCATGGCCCAACCCCTTATATGGCAGAGGGAAAGAGAACATCATTGGTTCAACAGCTTCTATGTGCCAGGCAGGAGGAAGTGGTCGGCGATGATGACACACTCTCTGAGCCTCCGTTTTCTCATGTTTTAATAATTTAATATGATTCACTCATGGGAACAAGATGAGACTTGAATGAGCATTCGTGTAAATCACTGGACTCACACCCAGATGGAGAAAAAGCAAGCACCTGTAAAAGGTTACTGCCGCTGCTATTTTTAATTATTATCGTTTTTGTTACTGTTATTATCGCTGAGAGTCTTACGAGACATACTGGCTCTCCATCCAGGAGAGACCAGACCTTAAGGGGCTCCGTCTACCTGCCATGCAGCTCATTGAGAGAGTGGGGTCCTCCCAGGGGAGGTACCTGTCAGCCATGACCTCTAGGTCTGTATACACAATGGACTCTGTGAGAGAAAGGCAGTTCCACCTCATTTCTGACTCTATCCTCCCCTTCCCAAATGTAACTCAGGTCCAGAATTAGTTATTGTAAAGATATTATGTGCCAATGTGTTGAGGATAGTGAAGTGAGCAAACAGTCATGAAGCACTGCCCCATGGAGTTTGAGTTATAGACAACAAAATAATAAGTAATGATAGAGTCGGTTGGAAGGGTCAGAAGAAAAATAATTTACCACGTGGTCAGAGAGGCACGTTTAGATGGGTCGACATTGTGTTTTGAGCTAAGGTGGTTGAGAGACGTCCCACTGAGATGGTGACATTCGAGCAAAGAGGCAAAAAAGTAGGCTGTGTGGCTTTCTGGAAGAAGAGCATTTTATGCAATGGAAACAGCAAGTGCAAAGGCTCTGGGCAAGGGACGTGACCACCACTGAGTGTGACAGATAGAAAGGAGGCCAATGGGGATGAAGTGGCATGAGCAAGGAGTGCAGTAGTCAGCCACAATTCTAGAAGGCCTGGAGTTCAATTTCAAGATTTACCATGCTGTTCTTGCAGGTGCCCTTCAAACTTCCTTGCAGGACAAAGGACTGTTCCCTCTCCTTGAAGCATTTCTCACTGTCAGGGGTCTTGTGCCATAAGCTGCAAAAGCCACCTCGAGGTAATATAGACACAAGTGGAAAAACTGGAAGGCTTATGGCCCTCCCAGAGTCACAGGAACCCAGAGGACAGGGAAATGAGACAAAACCATGTAGCTCTGGAAACCCCGAAAGGGGACTCTTGGAGATAGTCACCTAGAAACGACAGTGTGCTTAGGGTACCACCACTCAGGTGAAAGGCATTTCATTTTTTCTTTGTTTCCCATTCCAGGAAGAGAACGTCCAATTTGGCCTCGAACCACTTGCCCATTGCTGAGGGTGGGCAATCTCAGTCATGAGCTCACCACCTGCTATCTCCAGTGAGGGTGTAGTGAGCCCGCAATAGCCTAGAAAATGTGAAATGGTTGCTTGTTAGAAAACACAACTACACAAACAACAAAACCAACTATATGTAACAAATTATGGAGGACCTCCTACGTACTGGCCAGTGAGCTGAGGGGTTTGGCTTTGTTTAAGTGATTGTACTGTATCCCCAACCTAAGCATGGGAAATTTTCTTATTGAGAAGGCTTTGTCCAACTCACACAACAGCTGAGTGGCAGCCAGAATTCAGACCTCAGGTCCCAAGACACTGATCCAGTGGTTCTCTATCTTGACTGCAACCCTAAAATCACAGGAATACGTACAAAAGAAAGAGACAACAGACATCCCAGGAACACCCTGTGACTTCTGCGATATGGGGAACTGTGACTTCCCCAATCCAGAAATGGTGATGTGTGGCCATGCAGCGTCTCCTTAGCATGTGGGACGTTAGGGGCTCACAAAGTTCTAGGAGGTGGCAAACCTAATCTTGCCCCACTTCCTCACATTCATTTCTGATTAGCAGAACCCTGGCCTGCGCACCCTCAGGAGTAGCAGATGAATGTGAGGCTTCCATTTGGAGTATGAGAGGGTGGATTGGCATCTCCCTTCATGCTGAGTGAGATGTTGAGCCATTTTAAGTCCTCACTTCCCAGAAAACACAGTGACCAGAATGACCTCAAGTCATAAACATGGTGGCCCATAGGCACCTAGAGGCCTATCCCCACAGTGTAAGCCACGGCTGCAGGACGCAGGCTAGAAACCCCTGGGCTTCAATGGAAATGGGAGCCATCCCTAGCAAGAAGTCCCCAGCTTGTCCTTCACTGGCCTCCCCTCAGATTTACCACCATTTTATCTCCCCATCAAGTGGGGGTCACATAAATTAGCAGTAACCCCAGTGTATTGGGGGACTCTCTCAATTAGCCAATGAGTAAGTTAGGAAGCAATGGAGAAGAGGCACACATGTGTGCCTTACCCTTTTCAGTCCAGGCAAGGCGAATTCACAGGTCTATGTCCTCTTCCTTCCAAATGGTTTCCTCGAATCTTTCTTCTGGACCAGTCATAATGCAATGTCGGGAATCCTGGAGGGAACAGAACAATTATGCATATCACAGGCGTTCACCATTTGCGACAGTACCCACGGGCAAACAGGGCCCCTCTCTCACTGCAGAAGGAGCCAAGCCCTTCTGACTCCCAGCCCAACTCCCAGCCTGGGCCACTAAGGGTAGCTCAATGCAATTCAGTGGTACAATGAAGATCAGGAGCCAGGGCCATTCTAAATGACAGAAAATGCAGAACTAGAGAGATATACTACAGACAGTGACGATTCCAGGACCTCAAGTGCTGGCACGGGACCAGGGCCTTGAATGAACATCACATGGAGAGGGGCCGGCAAGGCTCACAAATACAGGCTTGTGGATCGGAAACAGAATGTGGAAATGAAAGGAAGGGAGATGTCAACTTCATGCACTCTTCTGCTTCCCATGTCGCAGGCTTCATCATCCCCTTGTGGTCTTCAAGCACAAAGGACACCAACGATGTGGGGTGACCTGGGAAAACATGGGGGCGTTAGAGTAAAGGGGGAAACCCAGCATCCTGCTACTCCTGGGACTGTGTCGCCGAATCGCATGATCCATTATTGCCTTCATCTCAACACTCCTCATCTGGTGGTCCCCTGGCCTGGCTGGTCGGGGAGACAGTTTCAGGCCTGGTCAATCCAAGGAAACCAGGTCAGTAATGTTGTGGCAAACAGTGTGCCCTTCAGAATCCTGCTGGCTGTGGATGGACCGGAGATGCAGCTGGACACAGGCCTCTCTCCCATGGAAGCACATTCAGCACCTCAAACATGGGTGACATGTGCAGGCTGAAATGAGCGCAAGGATACTGAATCAATAGCTGTAACGTCAGAGGAATTGTTCTTTTCCCCATGCAGCTCTGGGAGTGCCCTTGAAAGGAGGAGCAAACATGAGCCCAGAAGCACAAAAGTGCTTCCTAACTTTCAAAGGAAGATAATTTACTGCATATACACCACACAGCACACACTAGGAGGCTTTGTCCCCAATTTCAGAGCCTAGGAGGGAGTCACTGTGACCCATTAAAATACACCCATCAGAGTTTAGTAACAAAAACAAAATGATGATCTCCTCCAGAGGATTCCCAGGAGTGCTAACAGATCAACGCCCAAGCTCTGATATAGCTCTGGGGTAGCGGGATAAAAAAACACAAGATTTGGGAATGATAATTTTGTAATAGTAAAGTGAGGAAACAGGATGAAAATCACACCATTCTCAAAGCCTACAGAGACAATTCCTCTTCCTTTGACATTATTCAAAAAGGGAAAGAACACATCAGAGTTTTACACTCACTTCCCTTTTGTATTTTTCCCTAATGTCATGTCTCCCTTCCTCAGTTTTCTAAGCAGCAGGTGCCACTAACTGTTCCCAGGCCCCTTTCTCATGGGATCTGACCTGTGTATTGCTACCTACCTGGAAAGTCTTCATCCTCGCGTCTGGGACAGAGAAGCTTTCTCATTCATAAGCCAAGACACAGAAACATGAGCAATAATTTATTGAAAAGAGAGGCTTCCCCATTTCTTCTAGTTTCCTTCTGTCTATGGTGAGGCATGGGCATCACCCTGATACTCCCCAGAATTCATGCACCTTTCCCTGGCTTTGTGCATCGTAGGCCTTCACCTAGACATTGACCACAGTTAGCAACCATCACATCAGCTGAAGGAATCATCTTTTACCTTTTCCCTTCCACTTGCCCATGGCAAGTCTCACCTCTGACCTTACCAACTGGAAATTACAACTGTTTCATTCAAACTAGCATGAGACTAGTAGGATTGACCAATTGATATTTTATTGTATTTCAGTTCATTGAGGTCATTAAGGAAAGCCACATTGGGCCACTGCCCAGAGTTTTTTTCCTGTACAAGCACCTCCTTTCACTACACCCAACTCTCATTCCCGGCAGTGACCCAGAATCAGGGGGCTTCCAGACCAAAACTGCAGAAAAGTCCCACCTTCTTCACTACCTAGATTTTTCCCTCCCAACTGACTGATTTTATGATACATACACTTTTTCATTTGCCTAGGCTTCCAACTGCACTTCGAGAAATAGAAAAAATACAGCAAGGATCACTTCTTCTGGGACCCTCTGCACAGGCTTTCATTTCCTTTGATGGCCTTAGCACACCACATGGGAAACAGCGGTTGAATCGATGACCCAGGAGAAAACAGGAGGGATGCCTGTGGGAAAGCTTGAAGCTCATAATGAAAGGTCTTTCAAGTCCATATGCTTGGGCAATTATGGTTTCCTTTGCAACGAGGAAAACTTTCTGCAGGGGACAATGTTCTCTAATGTATGTTTTGTAACTGCTGCTGTCCTTTTGGAGTGTCCTCTTCAATCACGTATCAGGGGTAAGAGGCTCTCACTAAACAGTCTGCCTACCTAGGAAACTGTCTCTATCATGGAGCATACACATGTTCACATTTTCATATGCTACTTTGACTGAAAACGAGAAAAAGTAACTTTTCCATCTCACTGCAAGAAAGTGAGTTGACCTTGAGGATAGACGCGACCTCCTCATCTGCGGTGTTTTAGTGAAATCTTGCACCACCATCTCAGGGAGAGCAACAAAGACATAAAGTGGCTGTCAGGAACTGCTGATGCTGCTCAGGACATACTCTGGAAGGTTGGCAAGGAGAGTTTGTGAGGCAAGTCTTTGTGGATGTAGACTCTTAATAAGCATGAACTGAGCTGATGCAGGGTCATCCTCCTGGGTGGCTGACGGAAGTACACAAAGAGGGGCAGGAAAAAATAGAAATGGAGCCTTGGGCATGAAAGCTGAAGGACATCCAGTGTATCACACATAATCCGAAAGGGGAAACGAAAATGCACACAATGATAAAGATTCATGGACTCCTCTTGCTCATCATCAACCCGGCCAAGTTCTCACTTCTTTTGGAATATTACAGGACCATCTCGGCACATGCCTTCACATGTGCTGCTTCTGTCATCTCTAATAATGGATTTTTAATGGTGTTTTTTAATATAGTATACATAATATGTATATTCATTGTGGGTAGATAGGTCAGGAGCTTCAGGAACATTCTCTATATGCGAACCTCTCTGCTATTTCTATCAAAACGTGTCATCTTCTCCCACGTACACTCTGATCCCAAGAGCGAATCACCCCACCACTCCCCATTTCCTCTTTTAATCATCTCTACTTTCTCTCACAATCAATTTGCTTTCTCCAGGGACCTCACAGAAGTGGAATCATATGTTATTTGCCTTTCTATTGACTGCCTCATGCCACCCAGTATGAATAACATTGCATTTCACGTACCTATCACATTTTATTTCTCCACTCATGGATTGACTTAGGGGTGGCTTCCATTGGTTAGCTACTGTCAAGAATGGGGCTAGGAATCCTGGTGGACGGACACCTCTGTGACACCCTAATGGTGATACATAACATTCTGGCCAAGGAATGTTCCAGCACAGACTCAAAATGAATGTCAACTCAGGACTTGTCTAAGTCATAGAAATATATCAATATTATTTCCCACATTAAATCGAATGTATTATGCAAATACGAGATGCTATGACAAGGGCAGCAGTGGAATATGGGTACTAGGTATATTATCTGTCAACTTTATGTTCATCGACACCTATTCTAGATAAAGTGTATCCATTTTTACCGCTCTGGGGATACTGTATCAGGGAGAGATCTATTCAGCTCTTGTCCAAAATTAGAGAATATCTGTGCATTAGCCAGAGACCCTGCTTACTATTGAAATTGAACCACATTTTGGGTTTCGATGCATCTTTTCCTCTATACTTACAGCACAGGAGATAGATGGGTGGCATTCAAAGAGCACTCATGCAATTGAAAAACAGTATGAATACAACAACTTACATAATTTTCTCTTACAATGAAAATACCAAATAATTATACCTGAATTGACTTAAGAACCACAGTTCCACAGTACCTTCCTCAGGCTGTACTGTGGAATGTTCCCTGTGGAGTGGCCAGATGTAACTCCCTTGATTCTCTTTGTCCTTGTTCAGAAGCTCCACATACCAAAGAAAGTCCTTCAGATCCCTCGGGACCTCAAGGCCCTGTTCCACAATCTGAAAACTTAAGGAGGCCTACTCATTAGTTTCATGTGATGAGGCTACGAATATTTACATACAAATAAAACTATGAGAAAAGTAAGTGACTGGTGCTATCAAATTGCTCTGTACATAGCCAATTACTGTATGACTACAAGTAGAACCGAGATCCTGGTAGCAGCTGAACCTAAAGCGCGGACTGGGATAGCTCCACAGCAAGGCAGGGAGACGGGTTACTTTGATCCTCTGCGTGAGAGTGATGCCTTCCAGTTCACAGAAAGTATTTGTTATCATTTCCTGAAATCCCCACATCAGCCTCACAGAAGAGACGGCAAAGCAGGAGCTGTCATTTATAATTGATACTGAAAAGCATAGAAATCAAGCAATTTGCCCAGATACACACCAATGGTGATTGTAATCTGGGATGAGAACATGGATGGTATCCTGGGCCTAAAGATCCTGAAATTCTAAGACACCAGAGACCATGCCCCTGGTGCCTGAATGATGAGATGCCCTGAGTATCTCTGACAAAAGCTCCTGCCCCAAATTGCCTATGTGAGAGTGGTGACGTCCCAGGATGTTTTTTTTATTGCAGTTTTATGTGAACAGACATGAGTAAATCAGGAAACAATGGAAAAAGGGCACATTTTTTACGTTACCTTGTTTTGTCCCATGCAACAGAATTTCACAGGTCTTCTATTCATTATTAAATTCTTTCTTCTTCTCTTTGTTGAGGATATTTGGCTAGAGTCATATGGGAAAGATAATTTTTCAATAGAAAAGCAAGAAAACATGATGTCAAATGCAGCACACTTGAAGTCCGGGACACAGTTCCTTTTTCCGTGACATTAATAAAGTGGGGGGAAACAAATTAAACTTTGATACACATTTCATTTCTCTGTCTGATTGCATATCTCCCTTCTTTAGTCTCCCATGTAGCACGTGCCACCAAACAGGTCCCAGAAACTCCCTCCCACTTAGATCCTCCCACTGGATCTAAGGTACTTGTTGCCACCTACCTGGATCATCTTCCTCCTCACTGCTGAAGTCGGAGATGTCTTCCAACACCAAATCTTTAGAAACAGAATCAAGAGCAATAAGGTTTTAGAAAGAGAGTCTCACCTATTCATTTAGCTTCAACTGAGGCCTACGGCCTCACCCCAATCTTTCTTCCATGTTCTCAGACTTTGCCTGGGCTCTATGGGGTCACAGCCCTTGAACAACACATTGACCACCTTGCAAACTTCAAATCATAGATATTCTGAAGTAATCACCTTTCACCTTCTCACCTCAAACCCAAAATTGCTCCCACCATCAAGTTATCAACTAGAAATTCTGACAGGTGTAGACAATTGAATGTGTTTAGTGTGACCAAGCAAATGCAGGTTTTGATTTTATTTTCCTCACTGACGTAAGAAATCATCAAGTGTAATTAATTCAAAACAGCCTCATCTGGCCACTGCCCTCCACATGAGATAGAGCCAAGCTAGAATTGAATGATGTAGAAATTCTCTGCTATTCCTTGCACAATCTGTTCACTCACATGTGTGTAATTCAGGAACCCATGTGAAAGTGCCATGCACTACTTGAGGCTCTGACGTTGTTCAAAGTTATGGACAAAACCAGATACTAGAGAATCCCCAGCAGAATGCCCCAATGTAAGCAAAGTTGAAGAGCATGGCTAGCAGGCATGTGTGAGGCAGAATCAGAGTGGGGTGTGCTATGACACTTCACTTTTCATGCTTCTCCCCCTTCTCAGCCTTGACTCTGGAACAGAGCCTGGCAAAGCAGTGAAAAAGCCCCCAGAAGGATGGAAGTCTTGTGAAGGAAAAAAAGAGATTTAAAAGACATAAGTAATTGGAATGAAATACTGTACTCATGGGTTCGAAGACTTCATAATGTTAACATTTCCAAAAATGCCAAAGGGAGGAACAGATTCTTGCTGCACCTGGCGATATCTCAATGCCACTTTTTCAGAAGAGAAAAAATCCGACAACACATATGGAACCACAAAGGATCCCAGTAGTCAAAAATATCTTGACAATGAGGAACAAGATGGAAGTCAAAACACCACCCTGAGCTTCCGTGATCAAAACACCATGGTAGTGTCTTTACAAACAGGCAGATCGATCAATGAGAAAGACAGTGTGTCCTAATTAAACTGATTGATAGTACCAAATGATCTTTAAGAAGGATGCCAGGTCGAAACAATGAGGAAAGAACAGTCTCTTCAAGAATCAAGAGAAGGAAAAGACACCTAGACAACGTGAGAAAAACATCGCAAAGCTTATATCTGAATAGGGGCTTATATTTAAAATATGTACTGGTGGCTAACACTCAAGTGCAAAAAAACAAAAACTAAAAGCCAATAACCCAATAAAAATGGCCAAAATCTTTAAAAGACATGTCGCCAAAAGAAGCACACACGGTCTGCAGAGCTACGAACATTCCCAGTATCACTAATTATTAAAGAAATGCACACCAAAAAGGCCACGAGGTAGTGCCTCTCTCCTGAAAAATGCACATTGTCCAAAAGGAAAAAAAAAGAGAGAGAACAGATATTGGAGAGAAGATAGAGAAACTGCAACATTTCTATATTGTTGGGAGGAAGGTAAAACAGTGTAGTCATCATGCAGAACAGTATTGAGGTTCCTCGAAAACTTAAAAATAGAACTACGATGTGATCCAGCTATGGCACTTTTGGTATGAATCCCAGGGAAATAAAATCAGGACTTTGCAGAGTTCCTGTGATCCCTTCAGCATTGTTCAGAAGAGCCCAGATCTAGAAACAACCAAGTTCCAGAAACGCCCCTGGCGTCCATCGACAAGGAACACATAAAAAAAAAATATATATGAATACAATAGAATTGTAGGCATCTCTAAAAACCAAAAAAAATCCTGCCATTTGCAAGAACAGGAATTCATCTAGAGGACATCATCCTAAGTGAAATAAGCAGGTCATACATTTAAAATACTGTGCGTTTCCACTTCGGTGAGTGCTACATTTGTCACATGCCTTGAAAGAGAGCAGAAGCCTGGTTGTGGAGATTTGGGAGGGGAAGGAAATGGAGCTATGTCAACAGGAAGACACTTTTCCTCATGTGAGTTGAAAAGTTTTAGAAGTCTTCCTTGTGAGAATATGCATCCCCCTTTCAATGCTGTACTGTGTGCTGAATCAGGACTTAGAAGCTTGATTTCATGCTGTGTATTTTTTTGCACAAAAATTAATGCAAAATGAAGTTGAAAGCCAATATGAAAAGGAAGACACAAGAAAGAAAAGGGAGGGGCAAAAATGGGGGTTGCTAAGAATGGACACAATAGGTAGGCTACAAGAGAGGAGGGATGGAGAAAGAAAGGGTCTGGTTGTCACACAAGACACAGAGAAGACCATAGGGCAGGAGGAAAACTCTTCTCTCCAAGTTTACAGAAGGTGCCTCTGTATTCTCTTCGCTCCAGCAAGAAGATGCTGTCTATCCTCATCCCATTTCAAGATGTGGCCAAACGTCATTCTCAGTCTGGGCCAGCTGGGGCTCAGGGGACTGTTTGATGCAGCCTGTCCTGATCTTGAAGCCACCACCTGGTCACCACAGGGCCTGGGTACTCTTCCAGTATCTTCTTCTGCTCCTCTAAGTTGTTGCCCAAACTAGGTCTGCCCCAAGCCTCTTGGAGCTCGCCTTGTGGTTGGAGTCCACTGGTTGGCTGTCTCTGATTTCTTGGAGACCAGGTGGTGCCTGCCCTCATTTTAACATTGAATCACACCCACCAGGGTACCCTTAAGCTCACTCAGAAGCTGTGATCTAGAGATTAAAGAGTTCTAGGGCAACCCTGTCTTAAGAGGACAGGTTCAGGGATAAACTAGCAACATTTGACATTGAAGCAGCCTCAGATTTACTTGACAGGAAAGAGATGGGAACCTACAGGGCAATGACATTCTACTACATTCATATTTCTCACAGCTGTCCTGGTCCGAATAAACTCAAACCATCACTTGGCTCATTGCATGTGCTGTTGACTTAAACCAATTTCCCGGACTGGATTTCTTACAAAGCCTTCCAGAAGAAACCTTGACACCATGTCCCACAGGGACATACGGGGAAATGCTCCTGTCACACTGTGGAGTTTCTCTGTCTCACCTGGCAGTGCACGATGTCCCCTTTGTCCTCCTAGAATGACAGCCCAGTACTACCCTGACCCTCAGTCCTGAAGACCTCTTGGTTCACTTCTCATTAGATACCGTGTTTCTTGCCCAGCACACAAAGTCCACACCTCCGAGAAGTACTGGAGACAGAATGACACTATGTGTTCTTAGCAAGAGTGTCTGAAGATAAATCTTAGACCTCTTTGCAGAAAGTCACAGTGAATGACCCCAAATATTCCTGGAGGCTCGTCCTGACTGAGATTCCTTCAGAGCTGCATGTGGCACGCGGTACACTGGGGGCCAACAGCAAAAGTGAGGAGCCCTGCCCAAAAAACAGCTAACATGGGTGTGGGAGGAGGAGTCATTTAGAGGCCTCCCTTTAACAGAAGTACAGGGTCAGTGAAGGAAGAAACTCAACATGACCATTCAAAATGCTGTAAGACCTACTGAGGGCTTCTATAATGTACTAAAGGAATATTTCTGGCACAGTGACAGAGATTCTAAAACACAATTTATCCATTAAGAAGCCAGAGGACATTGACCTGGGTGCTGACAGGAGTGGTGCTCCTTTTAATTGAGGTATATACTTGGCATACAGTAAATGCACACATTCAAATGTTGCAAGGTGGTTAATACATACACTTAGATACCTATCTGCTCATGATGGGATGGTGAGGGCAATGCTTATTAGATAGCTGACATCAGCAACTGTGCTCTCATAGTAACATAAATCAACAGAAACATTCAAAACACAAAACGTCACACACACACACACACACACACACACACACACACACAGAGTCAGTTTCAACCCATGCACACAAGCTACACCACCTGATAAAACTGCGGTTCATGGCCTCAGTTCTTTATATAGAAAATCAGTTTCTATCACCATGTCTCTGATTCTCATTGCTGGCAGGAAGCCAGAATCAAAGTGGCTCCCCACATCAACCAGCAAGATTACTTCCCTTTCTCAGTTTCTAGAGTTTTCATCAGCAAATGAAGGATCCTAGAATACCTACCATCTTCCTGGGCAAGAGGGGCCACCTGAAATGACAGAACATAGAGAGTCATATCCTGCAGGGTCCTGTTTGCATAGGCCTTTGCTCAAATCAGTGACATCAGAAAGCCAGATGACAAACGCTGACAGGGTCCATGGAACACACCAGCAAGAGCAGAACAAAACTACACACGTCCAAGTGCATGAAGTGTTCTGGGAAACTTTCTCCCAAGGCCATTTTCAGGGGGCAATTACAAACTTCTCTTCCAAAGAGGAAAAATTGCTAAGACAAAACAGCTCCCACCCGTACAGTTTGTAACTGCTGATGTCATGTTTGAAGGTTCTTCACGATCAATAATCAGTTAGTACTAGACTCACTCTTGACATTCCTGCCATCAGGTAAATATCTGTATTGTCTGGGATGTGCATGTTCATTGTTTATACTGTAATTTTAAGGATAAAGCAATAAATCACTATTTCTTTTGCAAGGGAAGTGGGGAGAGCTTACCTTGATGAAGGATGTCGCCTCATCTGCCCTCTCACTGGGAGGCTCCTTCCGCAGTTCCTTGGGGGGATCTGTGAGGACACACACTGACCGTCAGTCCTTGGTGCTGCCACAGATGAAGGACTATGGAGCTCTGCTGTGTGCTCACTGGAGTGAGAGAATAATGATGAGGGTGGTGGCTATGTATGGACTCAGCTGCTTCCGGGCCTCCTACTTGCTCAAGGAAGAAAGGCCAAGGAGAATAGCACACACATACAAAAACCCATGTCTTTCGGAAAGAAACCTAGTCAGTGGGAAAAACTCAGTCTAACAGAGAGGAAACACGACTATCATGCCTTATTTCAAAGGAACAGGCCTCACTCCTCCTGCCTGTCTTGAAATTCAGCAAAACTGCCACTGTCTCCATGATTTCCACCAAGATCATTTCCTCCTGCATAATCCATACCTGCTACTGCAGTGGTCATCAAAAACACGTCTAAGTTATTTAACTAGATTCACATCAAACGTATGGGAGACATAACTCATTTCTGCACAAACTATCCCATTCTCTTTATTCACTAATTCCCTTTTCCTGGAGAAAATAGAATAAAGAAGATTTGAAAACAGTGAAATCTCCTGGAGAATGGATGTCCTCATCTGTGATAATGACCTGTCAGTTTGTTCCTGTATGATGTGTGTGTGCCATGGAGTCACTGTGTGTCCTCTCTCAAAGAGGCAACAGACAGTGGGACAGTTCCTCACATGGGAATGGCATGGGGGCACAGTCTCTCTCTATCTGAGCTGGGCAGGGCTTTGCAACAAGGGGATGAGCATCGGGATCCCCCTGGTTGATGACTCTGAGCCTAACTTTCCACTGTCTCATGGGTTTGTGATGACAGGATTTCGGTGCTGCTGTAGCTTGCTGTGCTGCAGTCTCTTAGATCCTTAACTCCTTGGGACAGAGGCTGAGGGGCGACCCCAGCTCAGACAGGTAATGTTCCAGATTCTATTGCATGCGGCCTTACGCCTCTTATAATCTGTGTACTAACCTGCACCACGTGCAATTTATATATGCCTTTCATGCCAATGTCAACATTTGCTATAAAAGGCACCGACAGCTGCCTTGGTCTATGAGAAGAGTGAGGACATCTACCCATGATAGGCAACATTGCGAACTGTGTAGACCCTAGCACTTTCAGCCGTGTCTGCGTTTACTGGAAATCCCTCGCTTTGGCACTGATGACACTGTGGCTGAGTGTGACAGTCGGTCAGTGGTACAGGGCATCAACATGTGTCTCCTCCATGGAGGAGGTGAAGAGCTTAGGCCAGTCATCTCAGCTCTGCCTCCAGATGAGGAGACGGAATAATCAACAAAGCACCTCATACAGCCGTGGAGGTGAGAATGACTTAGGCAACGTGGTCTGTGAAGATGAAAATCTTTAGAGAAACTGAACCGGGGGAATGTGCTGTGTAACTCAGTAAAAGCCAGGAGAAACATACCACGCACACATACGCACTTTCACAATCACAGCACATGCACTCACCAAAAACACATGCAAACTTCAAGCACACGCCACCTAAAAGTCGTCACGGCTGCCAGGAACACTTACACCAGCCAGAATTCTATCCTGTACCTCACTCCCTTCCACTACACCCCAACTTTCATTCCCGGTAGGAACACAGATTGGGCGGCATTCCAGACCAAATGGCCAGGAAAGCACCATGGTGGTCAGCACCCAGATTTAGCCTCAGCAATGGACTGATTCCTGCATACATACCTTTTCCACCTTCTGCATCTGCCTGCAAGTAGAGAGAGAAAAAACAAAAACACCCTTAGGAGAACATCATCCTGGACACTCTGCACAGGGATTCTGTTCTCTTCATGTCTACAGGACACCAGGTTGAAAACCTGAGTTCACAACCCCAGGAGAAAACACACAGAACAACTGTGGGAAAGTTTGATTCTTCATGGAAGGGTTCTGGGTGTACTTGGGTTGGCCAATACAAAACTCTTCTTCAAGGAGGAAAATTCGATGCAGAGGAAAACGCTCCCTACTCTCCAGTCTGTGACTAATGCTGTCCTTTGGAATGCCCTCTTGAAGCATGAAAAATTCTGGAAAATACTCGCACTCCACTATCTCCCTATCAACTAAATCGTCTACCATTTAAAGTGAACATGTGCACATCTTCATGATTTCACCGTATTAAAACAAAATTAATCAACACTGTCATCACAAAGGAGGAATGCAGAGCTTACACGTGGAATAGATGGTCCTTCTCCGAGTCCTTGTCTCCAGAAGGCTCCTCCACCATGACATTGGGGGCAGCTAGAAAAACACAAAGCAAGTGACAGTCATTCCTGATGCTGCCCAGGACGGACTCAGGCAGCTGTGCCTGATGCGCACTTTGGACGGAGAGTGGGCAATGGATGACTGCTAACTGCAAAGTGACATGTTCCGCAAGGCCGTCTTCCCGGGTGGATGGAGCAAGGCTCCAAAATGGACAGGAAAAGAGTGAAAAGACAGCCTTTGGTTTTCTTGCTCTGGGTAAGAGAATCCATGGAAAATGGTCAATCTGACAAAGAGTAAACACTAAAATGCAGGCTATGTTTCAAAGACAGAGTCATGACTTTTCCATGGTTTTCAGATTCAGCTAAATTGCCACCGACTCTGGCTTCCTCCAATATCAATTCTTCCTGCAGAATTCACAGAGGCTGCTTTTGGATTGTTTAGCTCCTCTGTAAGATTTTATTGTTGATGAAAAGCAAACTGATCGGGTGACTAAACTCAAAGCTAGGAAAACTATCTTATTTGATTTACAAACAATCACTTCTCAGAAGATGAAATCAAATGCAGAAGATCTGCAAATCCTAAATCCCAGGATTGAAATAGGTCACTAACAGCCCTGCGATATTTTCCTCCCAGATTTTCTCTTCAATAGATCGTGTGTGCCCTTAGAGGCAGGTGCTGTCCATACTCACGCTGGCCATAGACAGTGGGACAGTTCCCTGCACAGGGGAGGCAGGAGGAATCAGTGCCACTCTCTACCCCGGCAGAGTCAAAGATTTGCACTATGGTTGAGGGGTGCTGGGTCTGCGCCAGTTCAATTTTGAGTGCTGACATGAGACTGTCCTTGGGTAGGTGCTTGCAGGCTTTGTGAGCTTTTGAGGTTTATTATGCTATTAGCTCCCTCTGAACTGCCCTTAAATAAGGGCTGATGACCAAACGCAGCACTGGTTGGTGAAGATCAACATTGTCCTCACAGCTCTATGAACCTCAAAGCTGACCAGGAGTATGTGGGGCCTCCACATGCCTTTCGCACAATTACTATGCCAGCACCAGCTGTTACATGCAACTTGGGGGACCCTGGGCTATGTGACAATTAGGACATCTTCTCAAGATGGTCTCTGTATGGGAACTGTACATGCTCTAGCATTTTCCAAGCATGGACACAGGAACTGGCACTTTGTTGCTAGGTCACTGATCATCTTGTGCCTCAGTGGTTAGGGCAGGTCAGAATTATGAACACAGGGACGCACGACTGTGTTTAGATTTTGGGTCATTCATCTCTGCACCACCTCCACACGAAGAGAGAAAATATCAAGCAACCTCCACATACAACTGGGGGTTAGGTAGAGTTCATGATGGAAAGTATGTAGTGCCGGGAGCTTCTTTTGAAAAGTAGATGCTTGTATTGTGTTCTGTGAGAGGGAAAGTCTCCTGAGGACACACAGGCACTCACAATACACACATGAGCATTCACAATCGCACCACCAGATATGTATAAACACCGTCCCAAACTCAAATGCATAAATAACACCACCCACCTGTCATGGCTTCCAAGGACCTCAAACTTTCCAAAGATGTTTCAGAGACTATCTGGTGCTTCCACTACATGCCTAACCCTCATTCCTGACATGATCGCAAAATCAGGGGGGCCTACCAGAACCAACCGGCAAGAAAGCCCCACCTTCTTCAGCTCCCAACTTTATCCTTAGCAAGGGAGTGATTACACAATATGTACATTTTTCATCCCGTTTGTCGTCCACCTGCCAGAAGAGAAAGAAAAACACTGTGAGAAATGTATCCTCCTTGACACTGTTCTCTTGACTTTAGGACAACAACTGACAAACAGTGTCTCAGTCAACAACCCAAAGAGATATCATAGAGAACACCTGCTGGACAGCTTTGAGCTCTTTGTGGAAGCTCTCTGAATTCCCTTTCAATGGGCCGTTACAAAATTCATTTTGCAAGGAAGAAACTGTGATGCTCAGGATGCATCTTGCAATGCTCTAGTGTGAAAGTCATGCTGTCCATTTTGAAAGCCCTCTTGAGTCATATACCGAGTAGTCACAGACTCTCACTCAACATTCTCCGAACTAGGAGATTGTTCAATCATCTAGCAGGTCTGTGCTCCTCTTTTTAGATGGCGATTTTATTTAACAAAAAAAAAGAAAGAAAAAAGAAACAAAAAAGAAAGAAAGAATCGCATTGCCAAAGCTGGAAGGCCTTCTGACCTTGGTAGTAGATGGGGCATCATCATCGAGGTCTTCTTTTCTTAGCTCCTCCACTACAGTGTAAGTGACCTCCTCCAACATGGTGTCAGGAAGCTCGTTCACCACAATTTCAGGAAACTCTTCAACCATGGTGACTGAAACGTCCCGCTGTATGGTATCAGACAGAGCTAGGGGCATACAGATTCACTGTAAATATTGGTGGCAGTGCTAAGGACTGTCTCAGAGAGGTCTGATTAAGGCTGATATAGGGCTAGAGAATGTGGAAGTGGGTGTTGAATAGTATGGATTGAGATCTTCAGAGACATTCTCAGTGCTGGGCAAAAAAAGGCCAAGGAAAGAAGCAGGCAAGAAAGAACAACAGAGCCTTTGACAGTCTAGCTAAGGAAATCTAATCCATCCAATAGCATCTAAATTGCATGCTGCTTCAATAACATGGTCCTGATTTCTCCTGCCTTCACAAAGCCTGGCTAAATTCCCACTTCTTCTAATGTGACATGACCATTTCAGCAACCATGCATTCATACATGCCGCCACTGTCTTCAGCATGAACACTACTAAATATTTTACTTTTATTGTGATGAACTTCACGTCATGTTTATGCTGCTTTACTCATTTGTGAATATATGGGTCAGGAGCAGATTACCTTCAGAGAGTTGAGGAGCCATAACTACTGTCTAGACCCAAAACATTGTCAGGACTAAATCACTCTGCTTTGACCCTCATTCCAACACTTGTGGATCCATCCTTTTCTGTTTATATGAAATTGAACAGTGTAAAGTAGTGATGAGGTTTCTTTAGAAGGAGAAAGCACATCCTGTGTCATGTGACTAGGTAAATATCCTGAGAACACACAATCTCATGCAGACTCATATTTACAATCACACCCCATGAACACAGAAAAACCCTAAATGTCTAAAACACCCAAACAGCACACCTATGTCATATCCCCACATCTGATGACTAAGCACTTGACCAGAGAACTTTCCTGTATGATCACTTTCTTTCACACACACCTAACCCGCATCCCTGGGGCAGGATTACAAACTCACGGGGGCTTCCAGACCAAATCGGCAAAAAAGGCCCACTTTCTAAAACACCGAGCTCTATCATCAGCAAAGGAGTGATTAAAAAATACATACATTTTTCTCCGGATCTGTCATATGCCTGTCAGGGGAGAAAGAAAAACACTGTGAGGATCAGAGACCCCAGGACACTAGTGGCTCAGGCCTTCTGTTCTCTTGATGACTCGAGCACGCCAGATGGGAAACAGTGCCCAAGAACATGTCCACAAGAGAAACTGTACAGAACACATGTGGGAAAACGTCAGCACTACATGGAAGCTGTCTCAGGCCCCACTGATTTGGCTATCGCAAACTTCTTTATTCTTAGAGGAAACTGTTCTGCGGAGGACGCTGCTTATGATCCTACAGGCTGTAAGCAAATCTTTCCTTTTTACATGCCCTCTTGAATCATCTTTCAGGTGTTCAGAGACTCTCATTTGACATTTCCCCACCGAGTACCCTGTCTCTATTATCTAGCAGGTACATGTTCACACTTTCAGATTGTAATTTTATTGAAAGGGAAAAGAAAAGAAAAGAAAAGAAAAGAAAAGAAAAGAAAAGAAAAGAAAAGAAAAGAAAAGAAAAGAAAAGAAAAGAAAAGAAAAGAAAAGAAAAGAAAAGAAAAGAAAAGAAAAGAAAAGAAAAGAAAAAAGAAAAGAAAAGAAAAGAAAAGAAAAGAAAAGAAAAGAAAAGAAAAGAAAAGAAAAGAAAAGAAAAGAAATATTTCCATTTCTGAGGTTGGAATACCCTCTTACCTGGAAAGCTGGTCTGTCCCTCCAACTGGATCGCATTCTTGAAAGCTGCTGCTCCCTGCTGGTACTGGGACCTACGGGGAGACACAGTCATGATCATTTATTGGTGATACCGCTCAGGAGAGTCTCACAGAGCTCTGCTTGATATCATTATGGGGTTACCGAATTTGAAGTGGGTGGTGAACTACAGTAAGAACTGAGCATCTTAGGAGACATTCTCATGGTAGATGAAAGAAGGCCAAGGAAAGAAGCAGGGAAAAAGAGAAACAGAGCCTTTGACCGTCTAGCTGAAGGAAATCTAACCCATCAAATTGCATGTCAATTGCAAAGCTCTCTTTCAATAACAGGTTCTGAAACCTCCTGCCCTTCTTAAAACCTGATGAAATTCCCACTTCTTCTCATACTACATGAACATTCAGCATCCATGCATTCATGCATGTCGCATGTGTCTTCACCAAGACTAATATTAGATATTTTACTTTTATTGTGATGAACTTTACATCACCGTTACGCTGCTTTTAAACTTTTCTAACCATATCAGTCAGGAGCATTGATATATTCACACTGTTGTCGACCCTTCACTGCTATCTAAACACACAACATTTCCAGGAATAAATCACTCTGCCTTGAAACACTTTCCAGCTCTTGTGATCTCCCCATTTCTGTTTCTAGGACTTGGGATTTCTCAAAAAACTTAAATACAGTAGAATCATCAATTATAGTTTTTCTGTGTAAGTTTGATATCTATAAGCCCAACATTTTTGCACTGTCAATCTATATTATATACTATTTAAAATATACCATACATTTTTGCACACGCCACATTTGATTCATTTGACACTCGATGACATTAGGGGTTCCTGTCACCATCTGGCTACTATGGATAATGACATTAGGAACATTGGTGTATGTAGGAGACACTACTTGTGATATATGATAAAATGGTCCTGTCTAAACTCACAGAATTCCAAGCTCAAAGAGCAAGTTTTAGTAGACTCTATAGACATTTAATTAATAAAAATGAATTGATCTCTTCTCCTTCATGATATCAAACGTATCTTATAAATGTAAGACATTCCAAATAGGGAAAAGTGAAAGAGAATAGAGGCTCTGTGTGTCTTATCTCATCACTGTTCGTGTTAATTTAATCCTGTTCTAAATAACGTCTATGAGGGAGGGAGTATTCAGGTGATGCTGCAAATCAGCTAATGTGTGAACATGCCTGAGAGACCTCGTTTACTGTTGAACATGAACCAGATTCTGAATCATCAGTGCATCCTGACCTCCATGGACACTGCACCACTGACGGACTGAATACATGTGTTTTTGTGCCCATGAAAGAGAAGGCAAATATGACAGCCATTTTGCAATCGCCACTTAAATATGGTACTCGGAAGAATTATTCTGGAAGGACCTTAGTGAGCATTATTTGCACAGTACCTTCATCTCGCTTGTCCAGAAAATGTGGGGTTGCTGGCGGTATGAAACGGACTCTTTGAGCCCACATCCCACTTCTCCTCTGATAAACAGGATGATGGTCTCTTTCGTGGGCTTCCTTTCGCTTCGAGTGCCCTGGGAAATGCATGACAACACAGAGCACTGTAGAATTCTTGCTGGCAGAAAACCACAGGGATAATAGGAATAATTTCTCTGCAGCTACCCAGAGACCCTCCTGATGTTAAGATAGACTGAGGGAGGTTCTGCACTATGGTGTGCACATCAAACGTCCACCAGATAGATTTTGTGGGAAACTACCTTAGTTTATTTGAGCCATTATATAAGCACAGCAAAGCATAGCGACTGCATCTGGTCTCACAGATGCCAAACCTTTAGAAGCTGTTTGTTGTGAGGTTTTTGCCCTGATTCTTAACTTCTTTGAGACAGAGGCTGATGAACAAACCCAGCTCTGACAGATGTTTACACTGCTATGAGGAGCTTCAGGCTTGTAGAATCTTAGAGCTAATCGTAAGCTCTAAGGCAGGTGCCATTCACACCAATGATTATGCCAAAGTCAAATGTTAAATCCACCTATAGCTGCCCTACACTGGGTGACATCTGGGGCCTCCCAATAAAGATGGGCTGTGTTTGGGAGTTGGTTGGCACTTCCACACATGCCCACAGATTCTGAAATGCCCTTGCTTGCGACTAAATGACACTGTGGCAGCATGAGGAGTCAAGGACAGTGGTCAATAGCTTCAACTGAAGGACCCACACCCAAGTCACATTATGTCTCTTTCATGAAGAATGTCAACAGTTTGAGCCATTCCTTACTGCACGACTTCCATATGAGGAGATTCATTAGTAACAAACATCCAGGTACAGCCACGGTGCAGAAAGTATGAGTTAATAATGTAAAGTGCACAGTACTCATTAGGATTTTTGAGAAGCCAAAAGCATGTCTTGTATTGTGTGAGTGGTAAAATTCCAGAGAATACACATTCTCATGCAGACTCACATTCACAATCACACCACATGAACACAGAAAAACCCTATATGTCGAAAGCATCCGAACTTCACACCTACATCTTATCCTCACTTCGGACGACTCAGGCCCTGACCACTGAACTTTCCTGTATGATCACTTTCTTTCACTACACCCCAATCCCTCATGCCTGGGGCAGGACTGCAGAATCCCAGGGCTTCCAGACCAAATCGGCTGGAAATGACATCTCTCTTAAGGGACTAGCTCTATCATCAGCAAGGGAGTGATTAAACAATACATACATTTTTCTCTGGATCTGTTGTACGCCTGTCATGGGAGAAAGGAAAACACTGTGAGGATCATGGACCCCAGGACACTAGTTGCTCAGGCCTCTGTTCTCTTGATGTCTCGAGAACACCAGATGGGAAACAGTACTCGAGTCCACGACCAAAGGACAAAATGTACAGAACACATGTGGGAAAGTGTGAGCACTTCATGGAAGCTGTCTCAGGCCCCATTGATTTCTCAGTTGCAAAATTCTTTTTACTCTGAGGATACTGTTCTGCAGAGGACATGGCTTATGATCGCATAGCCTGTAAGTAATTCTGTCCATTATGCATGGCCACTTGAATCAGCTTACAAGGGGTTATAGACTCTCATTTGACATTTTCCCATTGACTACCTTGTCTATATTATCTAGTTGATACATGTTCACACTTTCAGACTATAACTTTATGGAAAGAGAAGAAAAGCAACATTTCAATTTCTGAGGTGAAAAAACCTTCTTACCTTGCAATCAGATGGGAGCCCCCAACGGGCTCGAAATTTAATAAGCTCCTCCTCTGAGCTGGTAGTGGGACCTCGGGAAAGACACAGCCATCATCACTTATTGGTCATGCTGCTCAGGAATGTCTCAGAGAGCTCTGCTCCATGGCATTGTGGGGCTAGTGGATTGGAAGTGGGTGCTGAACAACACTATGCACTTGGCTTCCTAGGGGACATTCTCATGGTAGATGAATGAAGGCCAAGAAAGGAGAAAGGCAAGAAAGAGAAACAGAGCCATTGACCATCTAGCTGAAAGAAATCTAATCCATCAAATAGCATCGAAATTGCATGCTCTATTTCAATAACAGGGTTCCAATTCCTGCTGCCCTTCTTAAATCCTGATCAACTTCTCACTTCTTCTATTGTTTCATGACCATTTTAGCATCCATGCATTCATGCATGCTGCTAGTGTGCTCAGCACAAATAGTATTGGGTATTTTACTTTTATTGTGATGAACTTTACATCACCGTTACACTCCTTTTAAACTTTTGTGACTATGTCATTCAGTAGCATTAATTACTTCACACCGTTGTGGACCCTTCACTGCTGTCTAGACATACAGCATTTCCAGGAAAAAATCACACTGCCTTGACCCAATTTCCAGCTCTTGAGATCTCTCCATTTCTGTTTCTAGGACTTGGGCTTTCTCAGAAAACTCATATAGAGTGGCATCGTCAATTATAGTTTTTCCGTGTAAGTTTGATATCAATAAGCCCAACATTTTTGCACTGTCAATCTATATTGTACACTCTTTAAAATATACCATACATTTTTGCACATGCCACATTTGATTCATTTAACACTGTATGAAAATAGGGGTTCCTGCCAATATCTGGCTACTATGAATAATGACATTATGAACTTTGGTGTATGTAGGAGACACTACTTGTGACATATGATAAAATGGTCCTGTCTAAACTCACAGAATGTCAGAGCTCAAAGAGCTAGTTTTAGTAGACTCTATGGACATTTAATTAATGAAAATGAATTGATCTCTTCTCCTTCATAATATCAAACATATCTTATAAATGTAAGAGATTCCGAATAGGAGAAAAATGAAAGAGAATAGAGGACCTGTGTATTATCTCATCACCATTCGAGTTAATTTAAACCTGTTCTAAATAACGTCTATCAGGAAGGGAGTATTCAGGTGATGCTGCACATCGGCTAATGTGTGAACATGCCCGAGAGATCTCGTTTACTGTTGAACATGAACCAGATTGTGAATCGTCAGTGCATCCTGACCTCCATGGACACTACACCTCTGATGGACTGAATTCATGTGTTTTTGTGCCCATGAAAGAGAAGGCAAATACGACAGCCATTTTGCAATAGTCAGTTAGATATGGGACTCAGAAGAATTATTCTGGAAGGACCTTAGTGAGCATTATTTGCACAGTAACTTCATCTTGCTTCTTCCGAAAGTGTGCCATTGCTGGTGGTATGAAACGGACTCTTTGAGCCCACATCTCGCCTTCCGTGTCATTAATAAAGCGGTCAAACACTGGTCCCCTTGTTTCCTCGTCCAGAGAGCAGCCTTGGTAATGCATGACAATACAGAGAACTTTAGACAACTTGCTGACAGAAGACCACAAAGAAATTAGAAATGATTTCTCCACAGCTACCCAGGTGAGTTTCCTGAAGCCAAGTTAGACTGAGGGAGATTTTGCAATTTGGTGTGCACATTCAAAGTTCACCAGATAGATTTTGTGGGCAACTTCTTTAGTTTCATTGAGCATTATATAAACAGAGCAAAGCATACAGACTACATCCGGTCTTTCACTTTCAGATGCCAAACCTTTAGAAGCAGCTTGTTGTGATGTTTTTGCCCTGATTCTTAACTTCTTTGAGACATAGGCTGAGGAGTGAATGCAGCTCTGACAGATGTACAGTGGTATGTGGAGCACCAACCTTACAGAATAGTAGAGCTAACCATATGCCTATGCACAGAATAAGGCCTTTCAAACAACGATTATGCCAAAGTCCGCCTAGAGCTGCCCCACCTAGAGCTGCCCCACAGTAGGTAACACCTGGTGCCATCCAGTCAAGATGGTCTATGTGTGGGAGCCGGTTGGTGCTTCCAGGCATGCCCACAGATTCTGTAATGCCCTTGCTCTATGACTAAATGACCCTGTGACAGAGTGGTGAGTACACGACAGTGGTCAAGAGCTTCAACTTAAGTACCCACACCAGAGTCACATTATATCTCTTTCACAAAGAAGGTCAAATTTGGGGCCATTCCTCACTGCAAAGCATGCATCACAGGAGATGGATTAGGAATAGACGTCCAGATACAGGCGGGGTGCAGAAAGAATGTTAATAATGTCAAGTGTACAGTTGTGATGACCTTTCTTGAGAAGCTGAAAGCATGTCTTGTGTTGTGTGAATGGGGAAATCTACTGAGAACATGCGATCTCATGGAAACTCACATTTGCACCACAACACACACACAGACACACACACACACACACACACACACACACACACACACACACACAGCCCAAATGTCTAAAACACCCAATTCTCGCACCTACTCTTTATCCTCACTTCTGACGTACAAGCACCTGAGCAGAGAACTTTAATGGATGACCACTTTCTTTCATTACACCCTTAACCCACATGCCTTGGGCAGGTTTGAGAATCATGGGGGCTTCCAGACCAAATCGGCTGAAAATGCCAACCGTCCTAAGCGACTAGCTCTATCATCAGCAAGGGAGTGATTACACAATACGTACATTCATCTCCAGATCTCTCATATGCCTGTCATGAGAGAAAGAAAAACACTGTGAGGATCATAGACTCCAGGACACTAGGTGCTCAGGCCTCTGTTCTCTTGATGTCTCCAGGACACCAGATGGGAAACAGTACCTGAGTCCACGACCATGAGCCAAAATGTACAGAACACATGTGGGAACGCGTGAGCACTTCATGGAAGCTGTCTCAATCCTCACTGATTAAGCAATTGCAAAATGCTTTCTTTTTTTCTCAGAGAAAACTGTTCTATGGAGGACAGTGCATATGACCCTACAGCCTGTAACTAATTCTGTCCTGTTTGCATGTCCTCTTGAATCGGCTTTCAGGTGGTTAGAGACTCTCATTGGACATTTTCCCACCGAGGACCTTGTCTCTATGATCTACCAGGTACATGCTCACATTTTCAGATTGTAATTTTATGGAAAAAGAAGAAAAGCAACATTTCCATGTCTGAGATTGGAAGGCCTCTTACCTTGAGAATAGATCGGATCTCCGTACTGGACTGCAATCTTGGAAGCTGCTGCTCTCCGTTGGCAGCGAGAGCTAGGGGTACACAGAGTCACCATCAGCTACTGCTCAGGCTACGAAGGAGTGTCTCAGAGAGCTCTACTCAATGTCATTGTGGGGCTAGAGAATGTGGAAGTGGGTGCTGAACAGTATGGACTGAGCATCTTCTGGGACGTTTTTGTGAGCAGATTCAAAAAGGCCAAGAAAGAAGCAAGCAAACCAGAGAATTAGAGTCTTCAATTGTCCAACTCAAGGAAATGTCATTCATCAGATACCATCTGAATTGCATGCTCTGTTGCAATAATAGGGTTCTAATTCCCCTGCCCTGCTTAAACCCTGGCTAAAAGCCCATTTCTTCTAATGTTACAAGATCATTTCAGAATCCAAGCACTCATAGAAACCTTTTATCCTTAGCATGTATACTATTGCCACCTTTACATTTATTGCAATGAAATTTACACCCTCTTCAGGGGGCTTTTACTCATTTGTGACTATATCTGTCAGAGGCATGGATTATATCACAGGGCTGTGGACCCATCCCTGTTCTCTAGACCCAAAATGTTTCTAGGCATAAATCTCTCTTCTTTCATCCTTCCCCCAGTCTTTACATTTTTTTTGTCTGACTCAATATAGAACATTCTGGAATGGAGTTGTTCAGAAACCTCAGAAGTGTGACATCATAAATTACTATCCTTCTGTGTAGGTCTGATATCATTAAACCATACATTTTTTCAAGGTCTGATCATGATGTAGCCTATTCTAAAATCTGATTACTTTCATGGCAGAATACGATCCCATGAGGTGTATACATCACATTTGATGCACTCATCCATTGATGGACTTTGTACTTCTTTCTGTCTGGCTTAAGGGAATAATGAATTATGAATATTGGTATGTGATACACTATTGATAACATGAGAAGTCATGAGACTGAAAACGCACAGAATGTCACAGCACAAAGGGTGAATTTTCATGGCATGCATGTTCTTTTCATTCATAAAAGTGAGCAGATATTTTCCCCCCATTAGACCAAATATATCTCATCAATCTATGATAGATTGGATAGCGAAATCTGCTGCGGTAGGATGTTGGTACATTCTGTATTATCTAGTCACCTTTCACGTAAACATAAACTTGTTCTAAATAATGTCGACTGATTTTTACAAATCTGGCACGTGGTATCAGGGAGAGATCTATTCAGATAATGTGGCAAAATGGGCTAAATGTGTGAACATGTACTAGAGACATTGTTCACTATTAAACATGCACCACGTTGGGAGTTGTCAGAGCATCCTGACCTCCATGGAGACAGCACCACAGATGGACTGAATTCACAAGTATTTCCCCCCTTGAAATAAATGAAATTCACAGCTCAGTGTTTTTACAAATTAGAAGTCATTCAAAATGGGACACCAAAGAAATTTTCTAGAATTAACTTAGCTAGCATTATTTTCACTGTACCTTCATCTGAATGAAAAGTACGGATAGTGACATCTTGCGAGAAGCGCACTCTTCCGGGGCCCACCCTCGATTCTATGGGATCATCCTCCTCAGGACAGCAACCTGACAAATGCATGACAATACAGACAATTGTAGAAGTGTTGCTTGCAGAAGACCACGGGGAAATTAGCAATCATTTATTCACAGCTGCCTAGAAAACCATCCTAGAAGCTAAGGTAGACTTAGGAAGATCGTGCAGTTGGCTGGGCATGTAAAACACCCAAGAGACAGGATTTCGAGGGCAAATACCTTAATTTCAGGGAGACATTCTAGAAACACAGCAAAGCACGGTGACCATGTCAAGTTCCCTAGTTTCTAACGGCATTTAGAAGTTTCCTCTCCCAGGGAAACACTTGCAGACATGTTTGGGCTTCAGTGCCCTTTTCTCGGATGAGCAAAAGTTAGCACGGCCTCCATGTAACTATTAACTGATGAGGTTTAAGGTGACTGAATAGAGGTAAAGCTTCAGAAAAATAAGTGACCGCTGCTCAGTCATTGCTCCGTAAGTGCCCGATCATTGTATGACTGCAAGTACAAGTTGGATGCTTGGTAGTGGTTACATCCACAAAGAGGACTTGGATGACTCCACAGCATCGGAAGGTGGGAGGGTAATTTTCATTGTTTCCACAGTGGTGATGCTTCCACTCTTGTGGGGAGTATCTGTTGTCATCTCCTAGAGCCCCCGCACAACCCTATAGCTGGAGAGCTAAAGCAGGAGCTGAGACCCAGACTTCATAGTGAAGATCACAGAAATTTAGAGTTTAAGCAACTTGCCCAGACTCACAAGAGTGACCAGTGGTGGGCTTGGGCTACGAACGTGTTTGGTGCCCTGAGGACAGAGGCCCGGAACCTCTCTGAGACCTGACTCCATCCTCTGCTTGCCTTAAGAAATGCCCCCCTCACTGTGTCTCTGAAATACTACTGCCCCAGGTTTCTGTGGGAGAGGAGTAATGCCCTGGAAGTGGAGGCCAAGCCACTGGGTGTCCAAATTTGTCACACAGTTGCTGACTCCTACCTTTCTGTCTCTGACCCACATATGACACTTCCCTCCAATCATACCCCTCAGAGGTATAGGGGTGTCCCACCCTGTGGCTGTCCTCCTGCAGCGTCAGCCCACAGTCAGCTGTCTTACTCTGAGACTTCCCCATTCCAGAGGACTCCCCTGGCTCACAGGTGGTCACCTCAAAGCACTCTGGACCAACTGCTTGCCATACGACGACATTATAAATCTTAGCAACCCTGTGTATGGAGTTGATACCAATGACCTGAGGATGTGGTGCTCTAGGGATTCAGTGATTTCAGCCTCACAGCTCCACTGTTTGCTGACTATAGCTTGGAGCAAGAGTCTGAACAGTTGAGCTTTGACTTGGCTGAAAGCGGAATCTGGTTGTTCCAGCACTGAGTGTGCACCTCCCACGCCCAAGTCCATCTGCAACAAAATTCAGAGTCTGTTGCTACCTCCTCCAACTCTACCTCATGCGCTGGCAGTGGACAGAGCCCCGTGTCCTCTGAGAGGGGTCTCTCCTCACACAGCCTGTCACCCCACACCACGACCCTTGACAAAAACCACCAAGCCTTCCTCATCTATGTCACCCATTGCTCATTCCACCTACTTGAAGGCTCTGTCCCATATCACAGCTCTCCCAAGCAGCACCCACATTCCCAGTGATCCTGTCCACATCAACCCACGCCCACGGCCCACAAAATCCCCGCTCCTCTCCTTTCGACAATCTCTGCATTGAGACTGCTGAGGTTTAGCTCCTATTGTCACTACACATTCTGAGCAGGTGACCTGCAATTCCCCGTTCCTCTCAGGTCTATTGCTGGGGTGGCATCTCAAACACTGTGAATCCATGGAACAATTCTCCCCACCTGAAGTAGTGTGGGAGGGCACCCTCTGCATCTCTTCTCTGCAAGAGTCCGGACAAAGAGTTTACTAGGGAATCTTACATTGTTCTAAATGTAGGAAAATCACTAAGGCAGTCCACTTGAGAGAGAAGAAACAGAAATATCACTGAAGTTGTACTACAAACCTAAAGAGACTCTTACAGTCCTGGAGTCAGAATGGGAGTGGGGGCAATGGTTTGACAAGAAGAGGAACTTATTTTCTGTAGATTCACTGGCCCCTTTGAAGGAGCAGCATTCAGAATGTCAATATGAACATACCTTGACAACAAATCAAGTTTCCCATGTTCATGTCTCGAGCAGTGAGTCTCCGACTACTTCTTGCCTCCAACCTCTCAACTGACAGAGTGGCAGTTGCAACAGAAGGTACCAAGCACATCATCACATTACCATGGCACCGGGTCCTGTCACCGACTTTTCAGAATGAATGCACGCTGCACATTCTGCGTCCAACTGCTGCTTTCGAGACACATGTGGGTTTACACGAGTAAGAGTGCCAGTTAAGTGAATTAAAATGGCAAAATGCAGTTTCTTTCAAAAAACAAACACCAGGTTCCCAAATTGTTATTCCCTTTCTGGGAAAAACACGATGTGTGAGAGAAAACGACTTGCCCTTGCAAACAGAGTTGATAGTGAGAATTTCAGGTGAACAATATCAAATCTAACGCGTTGACCATATGAAATTGTTCCATTTTTGACTACAGTATGACCCCCACCCATTTCAAATACTCGTGAGTCACCAGAGGTTTCTAGAACAAACAACTGGAAAAGTGCTCCCCATCAATTCAAAAGTGACATTAGTATAAATCAGATTTCAAAAGTGGTATTTTTCTCTATGTATATAACGATGTTACAGAAATTCTCTTCTTCACTAAACCTATATTCTTTATCTACATGCTTACTTAAATCTCTGTGCTGAATTATTTCTCAGTCTCTGTGAATTCATTGAATAATTTCATCCCCTTTTCAATGCTGTACTGTGTGCTGAATCAGGACCTAGAAGCTTGATTTCATGCTGTGTATTTTTTCACACCAAAATTAATGCAAAATTTAGTTGAAAGCCAATATGAAAAGGAAGACACAAGAAAGAAAAGGGAGGGGGCAAAAATGGGGGTTGCTAAGAATGGACACAAATAGGTAGGCTACAAGAGAGGAGGGATGGAGAAAGAAAGGGTCTGGTTGTCACACAAGACACAGAGCAGACCATAGGGCAGGAGGAAAACTCTTCTCTCCAAGTTTACAGAGGGTGCCTCTGTATTCTGTTCACTCCAGCAAGAAGACACTGTCTATCCTCATCCCATTTCAAGATGTGGCCAAACGTCATTCTCAGTCTGCCCAGCCAGGGCTCAGGGGACTGTTTGATGCTGCCTGTCCTGATCTTGAAGCCACCACCTGGTCACCACAGGGCCCGGGTGCTCTTCCAGTATCTTCTTCTGCTCCTCTAAGTTGTTGCCCAAACTAGGTCTGACCCACGCCTCTCAGATCTCGCCTTGTGGTTGGAGTCCACTGGTTGGCTGTCTCTGATTTCTTGGAGACCAGGTGGTGCCCGCCCTCATTTTAACATTGAATCACACCCACCAGGGTACCCTTAGGCTCACTCAGAAGCTGTGATCTAGAGATTAAAGAGTTCTAGGGCAACCCTGTCGCAAGGGGACAGCTTCAGGGATAAACTAGTGACATTTGACATTGAAGCAGTCTCAGGTTTGCCTGACAGGAAAGAGATGGGAACCTACAGGGCAATGACATTCTACTACATTCATATTTCTCACAGCTGTCCTGATCCAAATAAACTCAAACCGTCACTTGGCTCATTGCATGTGCTATTGATTTAAACCATCTTCCTGGACTTGATTTCTTACAAAGCCCTCCGGAAGAAACCTTGGCACCATGTCCCACAGGGACATGAGGGGAAATGCTCCTGTCACACTGTGGAGTTTCTCTGTCCCACCTTGCAGTGCACGACATCCTCCTAGAATGACAGCCCAGGGTGACCCTGACCCTCAGTCCTGAAGACCTCTTGGTTCTCTTCTCATTAGAAACAGTGTTTCTTGCCCAGCACACAAAGTCCATACCTCAGAGAAGTACTGGAGACAGAATGACACAATGTGCTCTTAGCAAGAGTGTCTGAAGATAAACCTTAGACCTCTTTGCACAAAGTCACAGTGAATTGCCCACAAATATTCCTGCAGGCAACTTTTCATCTTTCCTTCAGAAATAGGGTGATTGTCTAGATTCACAGAATAACAAGTGACATCTGGGTCTTAAGTCTTCAAAATCAAAGTCTCTTTCACAAAATATTTGGCAGTACCACAAGTGTTGACAATGAACAAATGCCTAAACAACCCCAGACTTGCTTTATTATGAGACTTACCAGGAGTGCCTGCCAAAAATATGAATTCCCAAGCTTTTACCTCCAAGATTCTGATTCAGTAGTTCTGGGTTGGGGCTAGAAATATTCATTTTTAAAAATTAAGTACCCCTTGTTGATTCTTCTGACAGTAAAATTTGCAAAACACTAGCCTACATTGTAGGAAGTGCCTCACCAAAAAGTCCGCTGTAATAGTGGGCTTTTTCCTGAAGGAAGAATCAAAATCTTAAGTTCTGTCTTCCTGATTGTCCTCTATGAACTCAACCACTAGAGGTGAGTTTCAAGACGTGTTTACTGCTGATGGTGTCATCTCAAAATAACTACTAAAAAAATCAAAGCAGAAATTCCACAAGAAGCTGTGGGTTATACTACACCTTATTATTTTCCTCTTCATATTCATCACTGCTGTTATCAGTCATAGTCTTGTTAGGAGGATGGGCAGAATGAGGAAGTCCTTAGAAAAAAAGTTTTCCCTTTAGGTTATTGTTAAAATGATTTTTAAAGTCAACTATTATTAGTTTATATTTTATGCTCTGTTTTATGGAATAATGTTTATATGAATACCATGGCTCTTTCAATTCAATTCAACATATGTTTACTAAGTATTACTATACTTAAGGTATTTGGTTGAACATTATATTAATTATCTGCCATTACATAAATAGCATAAAATCAACCCTTAGTTTATGCAATGGTAAAATGAGGTTAGTAATTAGTAAAGTGAAAAAGAGTGCTGGATTTATAATCAGAAGGCTGGGTTTGAAAAACAACTGTACCACTTGGACATAATGATTTAACCACTGTGAGTCTCAGTATTTCCACCTTTAAATGAGTTCAGTAATATTTCTCACTCAGGACTATTATAAGGATCAAACGAAAAAACCTTAGATGGAAGGAACTGACTCAGCTCCTGACTCTTATAATCACACATATAAGTCTGAATCAGTGCCCATAAGATGAGAGCAATAAAAATATTCTAAACAATTAACTAGAAATATTCCAAAAGCATAACCAGAGGTAAGATATTAACTGGTATGATTTCTAAATCAAATAAATACCAATTAAACCCTATTTTTCAGCCTACTAAATTGCCCAAATTATCATGTCCACAGCTGGCAAGATTAAAAACATGCTCAACTGAAAAACCTGGGGTGTCCAGGCATGTGTGTACATGCACGCACACACACACTCACACACACACACGTGAGTGTATATATATATATATATATGTGTGTGTGTGTGTGTGTGTATATACATACCCACACACATATATAAATATGTACATATGTACATATATATATATATATATATATATATATATATATACACACACACACACACACAATCTCCAAAAGATTGAAAGTTGAAAGCAAGGAGTCAAACAGATACTTGTACAACAATGTTCATAGCAGCATATTCACAACAGCCAAGTGTCCCGACCCGCGGGACCTAGTTATTCGCAGGCTCAAAGAGGATCCAGCCTGAAAGAGAAATGGGCGAGAAAAAGGAGCGGAGGCAAGACAGTATTCTGATCAAGCCTCAAATTTTTTATTTTAGAGCGGGTATATTTATACAGAAGAGCAAAGGGGGGCAGGACCGGCTAGGCAGGGGGATACTTGTTACAATTTCATTGGTCCTTGGTTGATGGGGTTAGGGGGTACAAAGGTTAGAAGTGAAAAGAGGAACAAGGAGGAGAGGGGCTCCTTGGGCAGGTCAACAGCCATTCAGTAGGTCCTTCCTTATCCGGCGGGTATGTTAATACATTCTGTGGTTAACTATTCCCTGGAGCATTATCTGCTCCTGCATTCTTTAGATAGCATACAGGTTTGTTAACGGCCAGGTTCTATGCCGGGGGGCTGGGCGGTCAGGATGAGGGTCTTTTGGCTCCCAACAGCCAAGAGGTGGAAATACCCAAGTGTCTATCAACAGATGAATGGATAAACAAAATGTGGTTGGTTATACATACGATGAAATACTATTTAGCCAAGGAAAGAAAGAAAAGTCTAACACATGCTACAGAATGGATGAACTTTGGAAGCATTATGCTAAGTAAAATAAGCCAGATACAAAAGGGTAAATATTGTATGATTCCACTTATGCAATACCTAGAATAGGTAAATTCATAGAGACAAAGTAGAATAGCATAGCATAGAATAGAACAGAACTGGATAGAATATGGGCTGGGGGGTAGAGAGGGATGAGGAATTATTTAATGGGTACAGTTTCTGTTGAGGAGGATGAAAAAGTCCTGCAAATATATAGTAGAGATAGTTACACAACAATATGAATTTATTTAACATCACTCAATTGTACACTTAAAAAAGTAAATTTTATGTTAAGTATATTTACCACAGCAAACAAACCTGGACATAATCCTTGATTCCTAACTCTATAGCCATATCCAACCCATCAGCAAGTCTTAGTGATTCTTCTCTCTAGTCTCAACTTCTTTACCACATCCAATCCACTATCACCTCAGCTTAGCCACTGCAGGTCCTTCCAATTGGTTCCCTTTCATCTTTGCACCTTTCAGTTCAATCCACATGTAACAGCAGCACAGCCTTTAAAAGCTCTGCTTGTTATGCTTCCTGCCTTCCTCTGCCTGCCTACTCCGACATCACCCCCTCCTATCATATACTACTAGTCTCTTTCAAGTCCTCAAACTCATCCAACTTCTTTCTGGCCTTAGGGCCTTTCCACATTTCACTTGCTATTCCCTTTTTCTATTCTACTTTTCCTCTATGTCTGGATCCTTCTCATCTTTCAATCTCAGATGTCACCTCCTTAGGTCTTCCCTGACCACTCTACCAAAAGCAGATCCCACTCCTCACCATCTCTTTCCGCTAGGGTGAGTAGGAATTACCTGTAGGCCCTCTGAATCCATCTCCTGTAGGGAGTGAATCTTAGCCTAGGGCTGGGGTCTCAATCCAATCTCAGGTTAGAGATTATACTTGGAGTAACCGAGCTGTTTTCAGTTGCTAGGAAAAAAATAAGCAAAATTGTTAAATCGCGAGGCTTCCTTTCACTCTCAGAGACCTTCTCCACTCCTCCGCACGCTACGCCTCTTCCAGGGGACGATCCAAGGAGGAGCCTCTCCAGGCGATGAGGACGCCGCTTTGTCTGGTTTCAGCAAATGCGTCTATAGCGGCCTCCAGCGGCCACGGGAGGCAAAGCCGGCCGATGAATTTTGGTTCTTAAGAGTTAGCCATTCTTTCTGGAAATACCGTGTGTATTTTGCCCTCCAGGACAAGTACCATCAGTCATGCAGTTCCTCCTAAGCCAGTCTACTCAAAATTTAGGCAGAATTTCTAAGGAATCTCTACAACACGTTGTCCGTCCTTTATATTGTCTATAGTCCCTTCCCTCCATGATGTCCCATTGCAGGGGACGTACCTATGCTAACAAATGATAGTTATTTATATGAGATTCCAATTTAAGCTGCTATTGTTTTTTTTTTTTTTCAAAAAAAGACTAAGCTTCTTTAGGTCAGGGTCTGTGTCTAATTTTTAAGATCTTCATAGCGTCGGTGTGTTGCATAAATTAAGTGCTTTAAAATGGTCATTGAATGGATGAATGAATGAGCGAATGAAAAGAACAAATATTTAAAACTATAGACATAGATAATTTGGACAGTCAGAGAGAAAGAAACAAAGAAAAGCATATTGGAAATTTGACTCTGAATACAATTTCAGGAATTTCATAGATACCCCCAACTCCTAATGCCATTAATGGAATCCTTAGGTTAAAAATTTTTGTGATAGAGCAATTTCTGTTACAAAATCACATTTATATGCTTGTGAAGCAGCACTAGGGACATAGCAATACACATAATCAGCTAAGTTCTTGCAAGTCATTTAGGGAAGACAAACATTAATCAAGAAATCATGCACATACGCACAAAATGCCTAATCAAAAACTTTGATCAGATGGTATGGAGATAAGAATTATCTCTTCTCTTCAGACACCATGCAAGCAAGAAGAGAATGGAGTGAAATATTTCAAGTATTGAAAGCAAGAAAAAAAAAAACACAACCTAGAATTAATTCTGTACCCTACAAAATTATCCTTCAAAAGTGTAGAAATACACTTTATCAAACAAAAATTGAGGGAATTTTTTGCCTGCCTTGCAAGAATCTTAAAAAGAAGTTTTTTAGTAAGAAGGAAAATAATATAGGTCAGAAACTCAAATCTATATATGAAAAGAATGAGCAGTGAAGGAATGTGAAGGTAAAATAAAAACTTTCATTTTTCTTATTCTTTATTAATCTAACATACTATATTGTTGAACAATAATATATTTGATATTTGTTTATATATATGTTTATATATATGCTTTGTATAAGAGAAATTAATGACAGTAATGATAAAAGAGATGGATGGGAGAATTAGGATTATTTTGTTCTTGTTAGGTACTCATACTACCCACAAAGCAATATAGTGTTTTTTGAAAGTGAACTTGGCTTAGTTGCAAATATATGTTGCAAACTCTAGGGCAACCACTAAAAAAAGATTAAATATATATATATATAGTAGAGATGCCAAAAAGAAAAGACAGAATCATATAAAATGATTAATTAAAACCACACACACACACACACACACACACACACACACACACACACAGTAGAATACAAAAACGGATAAAAGAACAAGAGTAAAAAATAGAAAATAGTAATAAATATGGTAGATAGTATTCCAACTGTACCAACGAACTTTGAACACCATGGTCTAAATGCACCAATTAAGAGAGATTGCCAGAATGAATCAAAAAACAAGATCCAAGAAGACAACAAAAATCTATGAAAAATGGGGCACTTCTAGCAACTCAGGAAGCAATTAGCTGCCATCACCAACTGCCTCTGGGAAATTCCTGATATCCTGCTCCAACATGCTGTCTATGTGAACCTTGAGCAAACTATCATAAATGGCTGACTCCAGACTACCCTACTTCCCTGTGCCAAAATACCATCATCCCACAGACCCTCGAAGGCACAACCACAGGTACAAGAGCATAAGACCACCAAAGCATGAGACCACAGAACTCCTCGTTGTCATTTTGTTCGTTACATACCATCTCTATGTGCTGTAAATGTAAATGTTAATGTTAATTACTATCCCATACCCACCAATATGTTTCTCCACTTTACTTTTTATTTAGTCCTTAGAGATTGCTTTGCTTTTTCTCGCCTCCTAAATCTATCACCAATGAATTTTATGGACCCTTCTTGTTTTCTCCTGATTGTAAATGCATAAAACAAGCTGTAAAACTGCAAAAACAAACAAAACGAAAAATAAGACCTAACTATATGTTGTTTGCAAGAAACTCATATCAAATATAAAGGCACATACAGATTAGAAATAAAGGCATAGAGAAATATACCATATTATTCAAAAGAAAGTAGACAGAGTGTACTTCAGGAAAGTTATCAGGAAAAAGAAAGACATTACAAAATGATTAAAGGGTCATTTCTCCAAGAAGACATAACAATCCTTAACATGTATGCACCTAACATAAACAGAATGTCAAAATATGTGAGGCAAAAACCATTAGAACTGTAGAGAGAAATAAATGAATCCACTATTATGATTGGAGACTTTAATACACTTCTATAATAAATGGACAGATCCCAGACAGGAAATCAGTAAAGACATGGTTGAACTCAATACCATTGATCCACTAGAGATAATGGACACGTATAATCCAATGATAGCAGAATACTTATCCCAGCTCATGTAGAACATTCACCAATATAGACCACATTCTGGGCCATAAAACACACCTTAACAAATTTAAAAGAACAGAAATCATATGATATCTACTCTCAGACCACAGTGAAATTAAACTAGATATCAATAATAATTTTTTCAAAAGACAGCTGAAAAATCCCCAAATATTTAAGAGATTAAACAACAGACTGGTAAGTAAACACATGGGTCAAAGAAAAAATATCAAGAGAAATTAATATTTTGAACTAAATAAAAATAACACAATTTATCAAAATTTGTGGGATATAGTGAAACAGGCTTAAAAAATGATAGCACTGAATATATATATTTGAAAAAAGATCTAAAATCAACTATCTTAAACTTATACCTTAAGAAACTAGAAAGACAAGCAAATTAAATCCAAAGTAACCAGAAGAAATAATTAGAACAGATATCAATGAAATTGAGAACAGGAAATCAATAGAAAAAAAATAAGCAAAACAAAAAGCTGGTTCATTGTAAAGATCAATAAAAATCAATAAGTCACTATCCAGGATAACTAAGAAAAAAAAAGAAAAAGAAGACACAAATCATTAATATCAGAAATGACAGAGGGGATATCACTACAGATCTCACTGACATTAAAAAGATAATGAAAGAATATATGAACTCTATGCACACAAATTTGATAACTTAGAAATGTATCAATTCTTTGAAAGAGTATTTGGCAAAACTCACACAAGAAGAAATAAACTAGCTGAATAAGCCTGTATCTATTAAAGAAATTTCACCAATAATTAATAACCCTCAAAAACATAAAGTACTGGGCCCAGATGGGTTCACTGGTGAATTCTACCAAACATTTAAGGAAGAAGTAATACCAATTCTCTACAATCTCTTTCAGAGAAGTAGAGGGAATACTTCCTAATTCATTTTATGAGGCCAGCATTATTCTAATATCAAAACCAGACAAAAACACTACAAGAAAAGAAAACTACAGGCCAGTCTGTAAAATAAACACAGATGCAAAAATCCTCAACAAAATATTAGCAAATCAAAGCCAAAAAAGTATAAAATTATACACCATGACCAAATGGGATTTATTTCAGGTAAGTAACAATGATTTAACATTTGAAAGTCACTTGATGTAATCCGTTAGTGTTGAAGGGGAAAAACAAAGTCAAAGGACATTATCTGACTTCAAGACTTACTATAAAGCTAGTCATCAAGACTGTGTAGTATCGGAGAACAAATAGATCAATGGAACAGAACAGAGAACCCAGAAACAGATCTACATAAATATAGTTAACTGATCTGACAAAGGAGTAAAGGCAATACAATGCTGCAAAAAAAGAGTCAACAAATGGTGCTGGAACAACTGGACATCCAGGTGTAAAAAAAAAAAAAAAATTAATCTAGAGACAGGTCTTTAACTTTTCACAAAAGTTAAGTTGAAATAGATTATAGACTTGAATATATAATGCAAAACTTTTAGAAGATAATATAGGAGAAAATCTAGATGATCTTGGGTTTGGTGATGACTTTTTAGATATAACACCAAATGCATGATCCATGAAAGAAATAATTGATGAGCTAGACTTTATAAAAATTAAAATTACCTGCTATATGAAAAGACACTATCAAGAGAATGAAAAGACAAGCCACAGACTAGAATATTTGCAAAAGACATATCTGATAAAGGACTGACACCCAAAATATACAAAGAACTCCTCAAACTCAACAATAACAATCTGATTTAAAAATGAGCTAAAGACCTTAACAGAAACCTCACCTAAGATATATAGATGGCAAATAAGCATATGAAAAGATGGTCCACATAAGTGAACAAATGCAAATCAAAATGAGACCACTACATACCTATTAGAATGACCAAAATCCAGAACACTGACACCACTAAATGATGGCAAGGACATGAATAAGAACTCTCATACATTGCTAGTAGGAATGCAAAGAGACCCAGACACTTTGGAAAACCATTTTTCAGTTCCTTAAAACACTAAACACTCTCTTACCATATGATCCATCAATCATGCTCTTTAGTATTTAAGGAACTGAAAACATATCCACACAAAAACCTGAACATAGACATTTACAGCAGCTTTATTCATAATTGCCAAATTAGGATGCAACCAAGATGTCCTCAGTAGATGGATAAACTGTAGTATATCCATACAATAAAATATTATTCAGCACTAAAAAGAAAAGAGCTATCAAGCCATGAAAAAACATGGAGGTAGCTTAAATACATATTACTGAGTGAAAAAAGCCAATCTGAAAGACTACGCAGCGCAGCGTATGATTACAACATAACATTATGGAAAAGGCAAGACTATGGAGACAACAAAAGGTCAGTGGTTTGATGTATTAATATACCAAAGGTAACAAATGTATCACTCAATTGGGAAATGTTGATAATGGTGGAGGCTAAATATGTGGGGACACAGGAAATCTCCACTCAATTTTATTATGAATCTAAAACTACTCTAAAAAATAAACTCTTTTTAAAAAGGAAAAAGTATTCACCAGTTTGTTAATAACAGCATTATCTATAACAAGGGACAGTGATTCTGTCTAAAATTAGGGAGTTAATTATGACAATCCAGATGATAGAATGATATGCGTCCATTAAATAAGAATATTTAATAGGGCAAAAAAAATGTTTTAAAAAGGCACATTACAAAGCAGCATGCATAATAAATACTATTTTTATTTTTAAGTATATTTGTATATTTTAAGTATATTTGAAATGTAAGGGGAAAAGGGTAAGCAAAAATGTTAGTGTGATCTTTGGATGAGACAATTATGGGTAATTTTGGTCTCCAACTTTTAAAAATAATGATGCATTATATTCATGGTTTAAAAAAACAATGTCGTTATAAAAACTAAGTAGTTCAGTAGATACTAGTTAAGTAGATACTATAGTCCTTAAGAAGAAAAAATATTTTGCTATTGACCTAACAAAACGTATTAACGTTTCCTCACATGTAGTACGGGTCCAATAAATGCTTGACCAAATCAACAGAATAAATAGCCTTAGAATACTTCAACACTTAATTTCACTACTGCCATTTAATCCACTAGTCATTCTTATCTAAAAAATACCCAAATATTCCCTACTAATATTTCTATGTTCCTTACTTTTAGCATACTACCTTTGGGACGTGGGGGGCGAGGGGGATGTTCTCACTAAACCTATGCATGAGTGCCCTCTGGTGGTTTCACCAACAATGCTCTTCAATGCTCTTGTGTGTTAAACCGCCTCCCCAATGGAAATAAGAGAGCAAGGATTGGGTAGTTTTTCATAAAACTAAATTAATTCCATTTAAAGGACCATCCCACCTTATGTAATTTTATAAGTGGATTTTTCATAATGACTACATAATCATAATGTTAGTGATGGTGGATAACAGATTACTACTCCTGGGAGGGGAAGGGGAATAACAGAAGGGTAGTGATGGTGGTAATGAAATATGCACTTATTTAACAAAATTAAAAATCAACCCACAAAAAACAAAATTTGAGGAAGTACAGTATCAATCTATATTTTCAGTACCATAACATCAAAGTTAATTCTCTTAAGCAGTGACAGGTGTGTGGTTTAGGCATCTTAGTTGAACAATCTCTATCTAGTAGCTCTTTGTACCTGAAGAAAAACCTGTCATTTAATTTTTTATTACACCTTGATAATATGGTATAGTCAGTCTTTCTTCAAAAATGAATAATATATTAATGAAAAGAAGTAAACCACTTAAAAACATTTCCTCTCAGTAACAAAGGGTGGTCATTATTTCCTTTCCTATTCATTATTCCTTACATTTCACTGAACATTTGAACCTTCAGCTACAATTCCTTTATTAATAGAACTAGATTAAACAATAGACTTTGAATGTGAAGTCATTTTTCACATCAATTATTTAAATATCACAAATATTTTAGAAGTTTGAATAAAGCAAGAGATTCCTCACCTCCTACAGAGAAATCACAGGAGCAGCAATGCTATTAAGAACGATATATAGCCTGGTATATATAGTAACACTGATAGCAGAATAATCTCATAACATTCTCATAACACTAGTTTAGAGATATTAATGTTTTAATCACAGAGTTGCATGTGTTCCAAAGCTAGCAGAATTTTAAGACAGCCACACACAAAAAAAGTATCAAAGGGAACTGTATTCTTTATAGAAAAGTAAAACCTAGAGTGAAAGAAAACCCCCCTTTGTCATTGTGGTGCATTGTAAAAAAGCTTTGGAGCCTGACAGTTTGGACCCTGGCTCTCCCACTTGCTAGATAGGTAAGTCACTTAGTCTTACCTGTAAAATAAGGATAATGCTCTTTCTTCAAAGAATTATTATTAGAATTTAAGAAGAATGTATGTAAAGGACCTAGCAGTTAGTAGTAACTGATTAAAATGTAACTATTTCCCAGAAATCACAAAAAAAAGCATTACAACATCTATTTTCTGAATGGACTTTGTGAGTTTCTTTTTAAAGGCAATTTAAAATTTTCAGAACAAACATTTTTATTAATCATATTTACACTACTAACAATATTTGGCTGATAATGTAAAATACTTAATCATACTAGTCACATAAAAATAAATGGAAGACTAATATCTCTAAGAGAAAATAGGTTTCTCTAAATAAGAATGTCAAATACAGAATTACTTTATATAAAGAAATACACACTCTAATAGATGAAAAGGTATTTTATTATTATTTTACTATATATCAGTGAATATAGCTGATTGCATTTTGTCCAATGGCAAATGAGACACAGGATAACATTTCTCTTTGATTACTGAAAACTTCAATATCATCTGTCTTTGGGAGGATTCAGTTTCTTACGACGTCTATGATACCTTGAAAAGAAGAAAATATATTTAATTATTATTTATTTTAATAAGTTAACTGTTTCTAACAGAAATATTGAATTTCTAATTAGTTTGCTGTTTATTAGTACTCAATAAATCAAAAAAAATATATGTAGTTAGATATATCTCATAGTTCTTAATAAAAAACATTTCCCTGCAATGAAGATTGTTTTCTATTAATTAAACATTTTTGAAAATCATCCTTCAGATCTTCAGGATAATTTCCATATGGTAACCTGGATGACTGATCTTTAATTAAAAACTAATGATTGTTTTTACAGTAAAGAAACAGCATATTATGAACATGCCAAAACCACTCTATTAAATGTTTTTATTTAAAAATAGATGTTTTCTTCTAATTGGAGGACTCTTAAGTTGCAAAAGCAAGTTTTAACATACAATAGGATGCAATAAGTAATATGTTCATGAAGAAATATGCAATGTTACAAAAAATGGGAGAAATGAAAAATTAAAACAGTGATGAACTTTTTATTTGTTTTTGCAATTACAAATATTTTTAGTTATGATGCCCAACCCAAGCATGAGTATGGTGAAATAAACAATATCAGACCTAATGGTAAAGTATTAACTGGTATAATATTTTTAAAAAGTAATGTGGCAATATATATCTAAAAAATTTCTAAATAGTCATAACTTCTGATCTAGGAATTCCTCTTCTGGAAATCTATCCTAAAGCAATATAGAAAAATAATTAAAATTTTAATTGGGAGAGGGGGAATACAGGATGCAAATTTATACATATAGTACAATTAAAACCATATAAAAATAAGCAAACTAACATAATTTATGTGTAGATGCAAAGAGAAATGAAATAAATTGTTGCAGTAATTATCTTTGAATAATTTCACCATGGAGGATTTTTTCTTTTGCTTCTCTACGTTTCCAATTTTCTTTATTGATTTAAGACAATTTATGCACAGAGTACATGTGTTTTTAGTGATGAGGTTTCTTCAAAAGTCAGATTTTGGTAAGTTGATCTACTTTTTTTTTTTTTTTTTTTTTTACTTTTCTGCTAATGTGGAAATACAATGTAAGGATTACTATACCATAAAGGATAAGACATGTATCTTGCGCTCTTTAGTTGTTACAATTAAAATATCTAAAGCAGTTTTTGCTTACCTTAAATTTTCATGTAGACAACATTTCTATAGATTTTTTGTTGATTTTTTCGAAAATTTGAAAAATATACAAATTGAGTTGAAAAGAACTGAGTACATCTACATTTACTAATAGGGAACACTAAGTAGTAGAATAACACATATAGCATTTTATGTAAACATGCCTACATGTACTTACATTGGCATAGAGAAAATTATGATTTTCTTACAAGTTCCAGTTCTATGCCAATAATCAAGATTTTACTAGTGTAATAGTAACCCTAAAAGGTGTTCTCTCAAAGCAGTGCGAGTTTGGGAAGTCATGAACTTTCTGAAATTATTTATAAAATTTTTGAATATGTGTTTTTCTGTGAAGTGGGTTCATATGTTTCATCAAATCCTCAATGAAACCTGTGGTCCTAAAACGCTAAGAACTATCCTATAAAAATATGATTCAGCTTTTACATTGCGCAATTATTTTCACTACTCAAGACTAACTGAAAATGCTTGAGTCCCTGACCACCCTAAACCTAACAAAATCGAATTCTAAAATATGCTCAATAAATGTTAAATGGCATTTACAGATTTATTATCATGCATGAATTTCAGTATGTGCTACAATCACAGACAAGGCAGATGAAAAGGAATCAGCCAGAGAAATCAAGAGAGTATATGAACTTTAGAAATGTAATAAGAGTTTCAACTAAGTTATTAAGGTTGAATTAATGAGAAAAATAACAGATAAGTCAAATACAACCATCAGGAACTCTGTAATATTGCTGCAACAATGTGTTCTGTAAATAATTATACTGGAAAGAATGCTCCATCACTTCATTTTTTTCATTTGTACTGAAGAAGACTGAAGAAAGCAAGAACTTGACACACAGATGCTGGCAACTGAGAGAACTGACATGCCCCTTTTCCTAAGTACTGCCAACACTTAAGGCCAACAAGAGATACTTCAGAGGCAGCTGTGAAGAGCAAGGACACTCAGAATCATGTCCTCAGCAACTATTTACAGAGGAGCTATCAAATGTACAAATTTCTGTAGGCAGTACAAAAAAATGAATTTGTATAAGGGGTACGGTACCTCTCAAAGAATATGTTCATGTTTACAAAGTCCCATGACTTCAGGTAAATATAATGTAATAGCTAATTCATTTTCATCACCTGTAACATCATCATACAGGAAGAAGCAAGAGCCTCCTGTTTATACATGCTATTTGTTTAAATCAACCTTTGCACAATTAACTATAAAAACAGTAATTTAGTATGGTGAAATAAGCAACATCAGACCTGAATGGTAAAGTATTAACTGGTATAATACTTTTAAAAAGTAGTGTAGCAACATATATCTAAAAAATTTCAAAGGCAGAGGGCAGGGAACTAAAAGGTCAATATAACCCAAAACTCAGTGTACTAGATTTCTTCATTACCCTTCCCCCACACTAAGAATTCAAACAGTTCTAATATTCAGTCTTGGTCTAAAGCCCAAATCTAAGGTTCTGACTTCCCATCCTAAAGTAAACAGGATTAGTAGAACTAGGAAAAGGCAAAATCCAATTCGCAGATTTAGCAGTAACAACTTTAACTTTAGATCTCCAGACTTCAGATAATCTAATCACCCATGTTTATTGGCCACTAGACTATTTCAGCATCAGTCTGTATAGTCATACTACTTAGTTCCCAGTCCACCCATCTTGGGTGAGGCCAATAATTAGATGAAGGTATTTCAGGACTGAATAAGGTGAGGCAACACCTTGGTTGTAAAGCTTTTGCTGACCTTGATTAAGAATCTGATAATGAGGAACATCTTTGTGACCTACCTAGATAAAGTGGAAATTAGATCAACCCACACAACTTAATAGCTGAACTCTGGGAATAAAACTTCTAAGAATCATTGGGAAATATACCAGTAGACTATCTCAAGATTATCATAAAGTACCATTTCAAAGAGACTGAACAACTTCAAGGTGTGAAGATAATTAGGTAAGATAATATTTCATCATACTAATTTAGCACCCATACATTATATTAAAGATATTAAAGGTCTTATGGAAAATTACAAAACAGAAGATGCATTCCTGATAAGAAAGAATAATCTGGAGAAGATGTAACCAAAAATTTACCTACAAATATAACATTAACAAATATCTAATAAAACAATAGCTGTATGTAATTGTGCTAATAGGTGTAGTAGCTATTCCAAGTGTCTGTAATCAAATGAAATTTAATGAAGGAAGTGCATTATATACATAATCTAATGATTAGAGCAAATAGCTAAAGAAGAAAAAAGTACTGAAAATCAAAGAAAAAATCATTTAGGATGGCATGATACTGAAATAAAGTCAAGTTGGAAAGCAAAACCCAACTATATGCTACTTATAAGAAACCCACTTTAAACATAAAGGTACAGATAGGGTGACAATAAAATAGAAAAAGATACCATGCAAATGCTAATCAACAGACAGCTGGATAGGCTATATTAACACTAGACAAATTAAATTTCAGAATATGAAACATTAGCAGCAATAAAAAAAAAAGAACACTTCATAAAGATAAAGGTGTCAGTTCATCAAGAAGATATAATAATAAATGTATATACACACCTGATAATAGAATTTTAAAATATATGAAAACAAAGCAGAGAGAACTGAGAGAAAGAAAAATCCACATTTATAGTGGTAGATTTCAACATTCCTCTCATAATAATTGATTAAATAGAAAATTAGTAAGGGTATAGACAATTTGAACAATATTACAAGCCAACTAGACCTAATTTGTGCTGGCTGGAAAATTACTGCTTGGCTATTGCCCATGGGTACACAGGCTCTCACCCATGGGAACATAACATTCTAACAATAAGCTTTCTGCTTCTGTAACCCCCGCTTATACAACCGACCTGTAAGATGACAGTTAGTAAAAAGAAGAAAAATAGCTTTTTGTGTTCAGACAGAATGAAGAATGGAGTTTAGGGCTTAAAAACCCTGTACCTCTACATTTAGGGGCTGCTTAATTTGGGGTCTGCGTACCCCTGGCAGACCCAGCTGGCTGAATAAAGAGTGTGTTTCCTATAAATCACTGATTTCTGGTGGTCCGTGTGTCTATTGGGGGCTGGCGGCTACAAAATTGATATTTTTAGAATACCACTACCAACAAATGGCAAAATATAGACTTTCTTTTCAAATGCACATGAAACATTTACCAAGACAGACCATAATCTGAGTCATAAAACAAATTCCAGTAGATGTAAAGACTGAAATCATACAAAGTATGCTTTGTGATCACAGTAGAATTAAACTAGAAATCAAAAACAGAAAGATTTCTGAAAAACTTCAAAATATTTGGAAATTAACATACTGCTAATGAGTCAAAAAAGAAATCACAAGGGAAATTAGAAAACATTTTAAGTTAATAAAATTAAAACAAAACATCAAAATTTGTGGACTGAAGGTAAAGCAGAAAAAAATTAAATTAAATGCTTAATTAGAAAGACAGATGTCCATATAGCCATAATAAACTAGAAAAAAAATTAAAGCTAAAGTAAGCTGAAGAAAACAATGAGCAAAAATCTATGAAACAGAAAGCAAAAAAAATAGAACTGATGAAACTAAAATCAACAAAATAACAATACCAGAAATGAATGAGAGGTGACATCACTACGGATTATAAAAATATTGAAAGAATAAAAGGGGTTATTATGAAAAACTATGTGCAAATAAACAGTTGAGATGAAATAAAACAGTTCCTTCAAAGGTACAAACTACCAAAGATTCCTCAAGAAAAAGTAGATATATCAACTATAGTTATTGAATTTGTAGTTAAAAACCTCCCCGCAAAGAAACCTCCACATCTAAATGGCTTCACTGGTGGATTCTAATATTTAAGGAAGAAATAATATCCATTCTACAAATACTCTTCCAAAAAAATTGAAGAGAAAGGACTATTTCTAAACCCATTCTATAATACAAGCATTACTCTGATACCAAAGCCAGATAAAAGCATTATAAAAAATAGACCAACAGCCCTAATAAACAAAGTTGTAAAAATTCTACATACGTTTTTTAGTAAATCAAATCCAACAATCCATGAAAAGAACAATATATCACAACCAAGTAAGGTTCAGCCCGGGAATAAAGCATTGGTTTAACACTTAGAACCATTCAATATAATTCATCACAATAAAGACTAAAAAAGAAAAAAAATATATGATCATCTTAATAAGTAAAGAAAAAGCATCTAAAAAAAGTTAACACCCATTTATGATAAAAACTCTCATACCGGAAACAGAAGAAACTTACTCAACCTGATAAAGGACATCTATAATAAAGAGATCCATAGTGAACATCATACTTAATGTTAAGACTCTACGCTTCCTATTGCTAAAACTAGAAGAGAGACAATGATATCTGCTCTCAACACTTCAACTCAACATCAAGCACAATATTGTACAGCACTGTGATAAGGAAAGAAATAAAAAGCATAATCTTGTAAAAGGAAAAGTAAAATTATCTTTTTTCAAAGATACCATGATCATCTGTGTAGAAAATTCTAAGGAATATATAAACAAGGTACTAGAACTAGTCTCACAACCAAAGCATACAAAGTCTACATACAGAAATCATTTATATTTCTAAATACGAACAACAAACCATTGGAAATTGAAATTAGAAACTCAGTACCATTTATAGTAGCATAAAAAAATAAAATGTTTGGGATAAATTTAACAAATAATGTATAATATTCATATGCTGCAAACTATAAAAACTGTTTAGTGAAATCTGAAAAGGCCTAAGTAAATGGACAAATATACCATTTTCATAAATGAAAAGATTCAACACTGTTAAGACAACGACCCTCCTAAAATTGATCAACAGACTGACTGCAATCTCTTTCAAAATCCCAGATGTCTTTTTGTAGAAACTAGTACACTGATTCTAAAATCTATATGGAAATGCAGAAGAACTAGGACTGCTGAGACAATTGTGAAACAAAGAAGTTAGCAGACTTATTCTACCTAATTTCAAAACTTGTTTAAAACTACAGTAACCAAAACAGTGGTACTGCAAAGAAAGACACATATATTATTAATCCGTTTTCCATTTAGAAAAAAAAAGTCCAGCTCACTCCCAGCGTTAAATTTTACATAAACATGCTCACTGAGGCTGCAGCAAATCTGACTGGTTTTCAACATGAAAATAAAATATAAAAACAGTTCTTGGAATTATTTCTAAACAGAACTTGTCTCGAATCCTAATGTAATAGAAATGTATACATAAATCGGATTCAACAAATGAATCTTCAGCTAACAACTCTTCGAGAATGATGTTAATATCATGCATAGGAATGCTATATTTTCTAGGATGTGACATTTTCAGCAATCAAGAATTACTATATTTTGTAAATGGAAATATCACTACCAAAAACAGAATGCTATAAATAGAATGATGCCATTTGTTTCCAAAGACTATTGAATACTGTAGCGATGTGAAAATAATGAGAGAGACATATTTTATGGTAAACTCTGGGGGTTAGGTTAGGACTGTAATCCACAAGTAATCTTGGTGTAAACGCTGTAGCCGCAAGTGTTGCCAGTGAGTATTTTCGGGGCAAATAAGAAATGGGTTAATAGAACAAAACAGAGAGTACAGGACCCACATATATGGTCAATTGATTTTCAACAAAGGTGCTAGGACAATTCAATGAGGAAAGATAATATTTTCAACTGATGGTGTTGGATAAACTAGATATACAGATGCAAAAAAAATATACCTCGATTTATGCCTCATACCATATATATAAATATTAACTCTAAATGGTTTATAGATCTAAATGTTAGAGCTAAAATTACAAAAATTCTAGCATAAAACATAGTAAAAAACCTTAGTAACCTTGGATTAGGCAAAGATTTTTTTAACTAGGACACAAAAACCTAAAAAGGAAAAATTTATAAACTGGACTTCATCAAAATTAAAAACTTTTGATCAAAAGACATTGTTAATGAAATGAAAGGCAAGCTAAAGACAGGCAGTAAATATATGCAAAACAAATATCTATCTCATAAGGGACTTTCAACTACAAGTTTTACACCTTAATAAGACAGCCAATCTACTTTTTTGAAAAAGCCAAAACATTTGTAGATACTTCACACACACATACAAAAAAAAGCCCAAAACATATGAATGGCCAATAAGCATATGAAAAGATTTCAACTTCTTTAGTCACTAGCAAAACATAAATTAAAATCACAAGGAAAGACTTCTTACCCCAAAAAATGACTAAAATTCAAGTATTGAGGAACATGTGGAACAACTAGAATTCTCATGCACTACTGGCAGAAATGCAAAATGGTTCAGTCACTTTGACAGTTTATTATAAATTAAACAGGCCCTTATCACAAATTGAGTAATCCTACTCTCAGGGATTTACCCAAGAGAAATGAAATACATCAATATAATGACTTGTGCCTGAACATTTCTGCAGCTTTATTCATAAGAGACCGAAACTAAAGAATCCAAAATTGCCATCAACTGGTAAATAAGCAAACTGTGGTCTATCCATACCAGGGAATACTGCTCAGAAATAAAAAGGGACAACCCCTTGGATACACAATATGGATGAATCTCATAAGCATTAAACTAAGTGAAATAAGACTAACACAAAAGCTTACATACTGTGTAATTCCATTTACATAAAATTCTAGAAAGGGTAAAATATGATATTCTAGAAATTCATTAACTTCTAAAAAGTGATGAGAAGCAGATCAGTGTTTGCTAGGGTTAGGGGTTCAAGAAAGGGATCTGCAAAAGGGTACAAGAGAACTTTCTGGAGCGATAAAATAGTCTATATTACGATTGTGGTATTGACCATACAATGTATACATTTGTCATAACTCAAGGCATTATATACTTAAAACTGATTAATTTTTCTGTATATCAGTTAAACCCCACAAGAGCTTATTTAAGGAAAGATTCTTCAAGAAGAGTGAGTTAAGAGGAAAAACTATGAGTAGGAGACGATATTAATAATTATCATTACCATATTGAGTATATACCATATGCCACATGCTTAACCTATATGATCATATTTATCTCAAAAACATCACACAATTAGGCATTATTATACCTTTTTTTTTTTTTTTAGATAACAAGAGTAAAGAAAACAGAACTTACTGTCCACGAGGATACCACCGGTGCTTAGTAGTAAAGAACATTTTGCTAAGTTTTTCTATCATGGGTCCTTGCTCAAAGTGTTCATCTTTTTCTTCTAATCTGGTTTTCAGCACTTGATCCTGTGTTTCTTCATGATTATGTACAGGATCTGGCCAAGGGATAGGCTATAAAACAATCAGTAATGAACAACATCAAAATGTAAGAATCTTAGCCAGCATTTGATTGAGTTTACAGTAAAATTATCATGCTCAAGAATTCATTACAATATGTCAAGGTAGGTAGCTATCAGAACAGAGTTTAGCTTATTTACATTATTCATTAAAGATTGAAAAAATTTTTCTTCTTAAACCAAGTTTTGGGTTTCTTTTTCAATAAACAACTTCTTATTTAAAGTTCTGTTCCCCTCTTCAATAATAAAGACTTATTACTTTAATTTCTATTTCTCAAACTTATAAACTGTGCCTACTGTTTAACTTAAAAATTTAGTCTCTACGTTGTATATTATTAAAATGAGATACAATGAAAAGTCTTGCACTGAAAATGACATTTCTTACATCCAATGGAAGCAGGAATAATGTAGTTTTTATTTTTATTAAATAAATGCCAAAAAATGATGTTTTATGGCAATCTGAGTGTATGTTATAGCATATACTTATATTTATTTAGCTTATGTATATAAAATAAGACCTCATTAAAAAGCAATATATATAAGTGTGTGAAGGTGGCACGAATACATCAGAAATGCAAAATAACAAAGATATCAGTGAGAAGTAGAACAGGAGCCAAGTAAGACTTGTTGCCAAGTAAAGAATATACTTGACAAGGAATAATAAACATTATGAGTAAATAAACACAAGAACACATGATAAAGAGGTAATCTTTAAAAATAGATCTCACAAAACCAGATTATGAAAGGCCTTCACAGTTAGACTTAGAAGTAACAATTTGACATAAGTAGAAATAAGGAACCACTTAGTATGAGAGAAAATATGGAGAAAGTATAATGAAGAGGTTAAGAACTTAGGCTTTGGACTTTGATTGTAACATTTATTAGCTCTGTGACCTTGGGCAAGTTATTTAAGCTCTTAATTTCCCTTTCTATAAAATCAGAGAAGTAATATCTATCTAATAAGGGTTTGATGAGGATTCAGTCAGATAATAATATATAGATTGCTTAGCTGTCTCTCATTCTCTAATAGTTTAATAATGATAGGTAGCTATTAACATTTCTTTTATGTCCTCAAACAGAAAAAAAATGATATAAATTTATTTTAAAGGAAAAGTGCTCCTTAAAGTAATATTAAAGTATCATCTCATTTATAAAGTGAAATATTAATAAATGCCTTTGTAAGTTAATATCAGACCCTGTAGGGTACAAGCAAATATGGGATTATGACATATAGTTTTCTCTTTTAGGTTATTATACTTTTTGCTAAAGATCAAATGTTTTAAATATTATCAAAAAGTTATTTTCAAGTGTTAATAAATGTTCATGATCTCTGACCCTATTCCCAAGCCAGCTCAATTCTAATATACCACAAATTCTCTCTGCTTTGTGTGATTAAAAACAGGTTTTTTTATTTTTCCAGGCACATAGATAAGACATTGGAATTAATGGCTTCTTCAAAGGCTATACCAAAATCCTCTTGCGGACCCAGAATTTTTAGAAGTACTTGGTCTCCTTGGTCAGCTTCAAAGAAAGGGTACATAAATATTTCAATAAAAAAGGAAAAACTTTTTAAAGAAACTGAATTTCAACTTTATTCATAACTGTCATCCTGAGGTTCCCACTTTTCTTAAGAATTTAAATAACTTGGCATGCAAAATTTTCCACTAAATCAACCACCAAAAACAACTGCCTAGTATTTACATTTTTACTTCATTTTTCCAAGTCATTATTTTTTTGCCCTGGTATAATATCTTTATTTTCCTAAACTAAAAATCCTAAATTTGAAAAACATTTTTTAAACATTAGTTTTAATAAAACATACACCTGGCAGAAGTAGGAAGATCTTTTTACCTAGACCTATAGAAGATAATCAACATTTTAGATTCAAATGTAAATTACCAAAAGACCAAAGAAGCAAATCATCTTAACTTTCTTTGTTTTTCCTTTTACTATTATTAGCACTTATTTGATGCTGATTATACTCCTGGGCCATAAGTTTTGTTTCTTCAGCTTCTCCTGTGACATCATTTTCTTCTGTGCAAGCTCCTCGTTTGGCTCAGAAACACTGTTCCGTTTCAGTGAAGACAGTCTCAGTGTGGTAGGGGGTGCTCATGTAGGGTTCACCCATCCACCGACGAGCTCTGTACCTTCGTGTGCTGCATCTCAGGAGTCTTGTCCTCCTGTGTGTGCCAGAGTCTGAATCTAAACCTTGAAGTTCAGCATCACTCTCTACATTTTTAAGCACATGCAGGAAAAATTCACTATTCTTTTTGGGCCGCTGACTGCATCCTACCCCACTGTTTGGAACAGGCAAACCTACCAACTCCACCACTGTACCAACGGAATGGCACACACTGCTTCTATAAAGTGGCATCCTTCATGTACTTGGTAGCTTTTCAAATATGCATACCCTTGGTGGCCTGGGTAGTTTTATAAGTGCTCTTAAAGTGAACACGAAGATCTGACCTCTTGATTTGCATGATTTCGTGGGGTTTTCTGAATAGTGAAGCATTTCAGAGGTCACCTCAGGCTGCTTATAGGAAGAGCTCATTTAACTTTCTTAAAGCCAGTCTTAATTAGTATTTCTACACATGACCAAGAATCAAAGAGCCTACTAGAGATGCAGCCCTACTTCCTGGGGAAAAGAGTAAAATCAAGTCCAAATTTTAAGTCATGTTTGAGGATATATAATGTTATATATTATCATCATGAGATATGTAAGTATGGATTCAAAGGAATGCACTTTAAGAGTAACATGTTTTCAAGAATGCAAGACTGGAAGGAAGGAGGGCCAGTTGTTTGTGATTAGAACATCTCTAGGGCACCATTGTAGTGGAGGTTGAAGCAGAGAAAAAAGAGCAAGAAGTGAGAGACCAGATCATCAACATGGATATTGAAATAAAAAAGAATTAGGATAGAAACAGTGTGGAGAGTGACAGTACATTTAAAATCTTTAAGAGTATAAAGATGGAGTGAGAGAAGTAAACCATGGATTGGGAGGTGACAGCAACAAAAAACGGTAATGAATGGTATAGTTTAATGATACAAACTACAAAGCTAGAAATTGTTAGAGAAGGGAAAATGGTCTGGATGTGATAACGAGGAGCTACAGAGACACCTACCCCACCTCTAGGCCTAGTAATAAAAGGATATAAGAGAGAAAACAGCAACAGCCAGGGAAGCACTGGCCCCAGAGTACAGCCAGGTTTCTATTAAGCCAGAAGGTGAAGGTAACATTCTGGAAGAAGTTTATGAGAGATTTCATTTTTGATAGTGTTCTAAAAGTCCAGTGAAAAAGTTTTCGGAGTTAAAAAGAAATAGGATAAAGGTCAGATTCAGAGATGTAAAGAACCATATATGGAATGAGAGTCTGGATGCTAAGAAATGACATCGCAGCACTGGGCTTCTTGGTGTAACTACTAGAACAGGATAAAGTATGTAACCAGAAATATATCACAAAATAAAAATGGAAGAAGGCACATAATAATGTGAGCTGGAAGGTTTACAGGCCAAAAGTCATTGACTTAGCTCTATTTTCCACTAACTTCCCATAAGAAAGAAACAAAAGAGGTACTGGATTATTGCCTACTATAATTGGCTAGAACACAAAGCAGGCAGACAAAATGGTGAGGTTAAAAAGGGAATAAAATCTCACAAAATAACATTAATCTATTTTGCAAATCAACCAGGACTCTGGCTCTAATAATAATTTTTAAAAATAGGTACCACTAGATGCATCATGTGATGGCTTGAATTATCTAATTATTTTCTCCTCAAAAAAAGCAAATCGAACAATACCAAATATAGTAGAAGAAGGCTTAAAGAAACAGGAGAAAACATTTCAAATATAAAATAAAAAGACTTGAGCCAAGCTAAAATAAATTGTATTAAAAACGAAAACAAAACCTCTCCCTCATCTAGTGCCTAGCTTTTATAGAAATTAAACTAGGCCACTTAAAATATATGCCCATGTTGGCCAATTAGAAAAAAAAACTAACAAAAAAAAAACTAAAAAGAAATATACCAAACAGTAAAAGAATTATAAGAACCAATACAATATAAAAGTCATGAAACAGCACTCTAAAATATAAGTTTTTCATAATTTATTAGATTATAACATAGGGTAGTATGGAACAATGTGTTTTGTAAGTTTATGTCAAGTGTGTTTGATCTCTCATTAGAAATCTACAAAATTTTAGACCAGAAAACTGATGCCATAATTGTGTTTAAATGGTTCACCCTGTGTACTGAAAACAGACTTTAAAAAACAATGAAACAGAAATAAGAGTAAAATCAAAACAGTAAAGGTCAAAAGAAAACCTAAGCCAAACTTAAAAAATCAAATAAAAGGAAATCCTTCTCTTTGGTTACTGTAAGGAAGAGTAAATATTTCTAACAGCAAATTAAAAATGATAAGAGATTTTCTCATACATACTTTTGTGTGTTCATATGGAATATCAACAGAAGGATGGTAGCATACTATTGTCCTGCCATCAGATGTCAAAGCAAGCTCTACTTTGCTAAAAAAAGAATGTTTTAAAAATAGAGTTATACTATATTCAAAGCAGATTATTTTTAGAGCTAAAATTAATTAATCATGAATCCCTGAAGAATAGATACCATGTCACTGGCAAACCTGGTACCCATATTATAGAGGACAACTCAGACTATCACACAAAATATGTCAGTTTACCACAACAAACCCTTAATTATCCACTAATTTATCTAAATTATTCTTCAAATTATTTGTTTTTAATTTATCCAAACCTTTGGATGATACCCTCAATGTTTACTTGTCACTATTATTAGAACTTCTCCTCCTTATCTAACAACTGCCTTCAACAGGGACATTACTTGGTTAAATTATTAAAGATCAGCAAAGTATACGATCTTCCAGGTAAAAGATCACCTGAATTTCTAATCATAAAGATTGTAGCTGAGCACTTTTTGTAGATAGGCATTTTTCCTTTGGCAGAACAGTACAACTATAAGAAGCTTCCCATAAAAAGGGTTCTGTGGTTAAACAAATTTGGGCATTACTAAGCATTATCCCTTCTCTCCATTAATATTCCTCAGAAGAACAAATTCTGGGCAATATTCCTCTAAATATTTCCAGGAATTCTCTAGCTGGATCTCCTTCCTTCAGTTACCAAGTAACCAAGCCTGTTTTTCAAAGATTCTGGCAATTACTATTGTACTTGGAACCATATATATTCTAAGGAACACAACTTTCAGCTTCTGTTAAATGTATGTGTTCTCTAGATATCTGTAAACTTAAGTTTCTAGGATTTCAACAGCTAGCGTATTTGAGCCAGACCAGCAGTTAAACTATAACATATATTTTAGCTAACAGAGGGTAAGGTATTAGGTTGTTTCACTGTGGTTTTAAGATTGAGTACCATAACAGGATTATGATGAACATTTAATCTAACAAATGATTTTTGCTGAAGGATGGAGTTTTACATAAAGCAAAAACAGTTATAAGACTCATTCTTTTCAAGTTCAAAAATGTTACCTATTTCCTTGTCTAATTTCATCACTATTTTAGCACTTACTAAAGAGGGAAGAAAATACATTTGTTACTAAAATTTACAATTAAAAAAAAGGTAGCTTAAGAAAATATGTTACAGTTTCCACACACCAGACTCTGCTATAGAGAAACAAAGACATCTTATTCATACATTATTTCTGGTTCTTAGCACTGACTAGAATAAGCACCAAATAAATTGTAGTTGAATTAAGTATTTGCAATTTAGGATTATTCACTGTCAAACAAAAGATAACTGTATAAATAGATATAAACCCTAAGAGAAAACTATAAAAACTAATTAAATTTTCCAGGAAGCTAAAGTATGCTTCAGGGAGAAGAGCATTGCTAACAGCATGTCTCTTAACAACAAATTAGGTATTCACTAAAACACAATGATAATGATTTTCATTTGAAACGTTTATAAGACCAGATACTGGGCAAACAAGATCACTGAAATAATTTTAAAAAATAAAATTAAAGAATAATCAAAAAGCAGAAAATCTCAAAATAAAAAATAAAATCATTTCAGATACAGCGAACAGATTAATTTTTTTTCAACTGAATTTGATACATACCAATTATAGTCATCTGGAAGAGAAGAATACGTAGATTTATGAGAAACACAACATAAAGCTCCATCTGCAAAAACCCCAAACAGTAGATTTAGTTAATTTGAGCATATGTTCTCACATAAATATAAAGCTAGTTTCATGCATTCAGCCAATATTTGCTGTGTTTACTATGAAATATGGATGTACTAGGGGCCAGGGATTCAATAAGTAAGATCCAGTCCCTACTCTTGGAAACAGTACAAGTACGGTGACAGAGAAGTGAACAAACAGTTCCAGTATAAAAGATAAGCCCTGTTAGGATGGGTAAGCATTGGGAGAGAGAAAGAAACAGTGGAGATGATGTATAAGGTACTCTGAAGGTTGAAGAAATAAACAGGAGTTGGTAGGGGTAATTATAATGCTCCTTGTAGAGAGAATAACAAGTGCCAAGGACCAGATGCAAGAAAGAACATGAAGTACTTGGGTATTCTAAAAACTATCAAGTGAACAATTTATAAAGGGGGAGTGTCAGGTGATGAAATACAAAATAATCTGCTAAAATTAATTTTTCCTTAATCAAATGCTCATATTTCTCAGTACATTTTCCTCTTTTAGGATACCTACAAATTTAAGAGCGATAACTACTTTTTAAAAAGGTTGTGAAAGGTTCTCCTATGTTCAGAGAATAGGTATTCTTTTAAATATAAAGAAAAAAATGTAAACGTAGCTCACAAAAAAAAGCAAGTTCTGAATATGATGCAGCTAAAGCCAAGGAGCAACCTCTCTTAACTGTGCTTCTTGCTCCTCAGAATGAAACACCATCCCCATTTTGTTCAAATCACTCACCCTTCAGAATCAAATGTTACTCTTCCATGAAATCCTTTTTCCCCTCCCTGCCCCACAATCCTCATCACAGAAAGAATTGTCTATTTTACATGTCCCACCACCAACACTTCATATGACATTACTATACTTTCTTTGTGGTCATTTTTTTTCTGCACCAGTTATTTATGTATATCAAAGAGATGTAAAAAAGATGTCTTCCATGTTTGCATACCTGTCTTTTCCCCAAGGATTGCACAGACTCAGAAGAAGTCTATGTAAAATTTCTACCCCAAAGCATAAAAAGTACCTTAACAAAATTCACTACTATCATAAAAGATTATTCAGCAAAGTGTCAATCCCAAAATTCTACAGATATAACAAAATACAAGGAATTAGAAATTTAACCTCATTTCTCAAGATTTATTAATTTTCAATCATCTGTGCTAACAAAGAACATTCAATAAGACAAAGTAGAGGATAAAGTAAAAAATATTTACATATTTTATTTCCTTGTTTGACATTGTTGAGGATCTTCCTAATTATATGTGGATTAATATTTTTAAAAAATTCTATTCTCTGAGTACACATCAGCTAAGTGATGTACATGTTCGCTTAAAGCAACAGGGTTGGATAGCAGAAGTAGGACAGACAGAAGTGTTCTCAAAAAGGCAGGAGGGAAAACTCAAGACAACAGTATTTCAGTTCAGGAAACTGTAAAATTTCTAATCTGTACTTACATAGACATTTGTTTGTACCCTCATGATATACATCACATTCTACCTCATATTCTAGGTATCTCTTGTTTCCATAGATGTCTTTTTGACTGAAGTCTAAATTAGTTCCTTAAGGCCAGGAAACACGCAAGGTTCACTACTGTATTCTCTATAGTGGCTACAAATAAAATGACCAACAAACTGCCTCTAAAATGTTCATTTCTGCAGAATCAAAACATAAAAAGCTCACATGACATTATATCAAGATAAAAATTCTAGATATGGTCAGTATCAGAGGTTCTAAATATGCAATTAGAACTGATGCCAAAGTTAACATCAATCGATCCAAAGCAATTAAATGTGCCAGAAAGAATTTCAATGAGAGCGCTCTCTCTGTAAATTATGGGCTATTCGTTACATACACATGCGTGTGTGTGTGTGTGTGTGTGTGTGTGTGTGTTAAATTGCATTTTGATAAGATATATAAAAGCTGATAGCCCCACTTAATTTACAAATGTTCAATATTTTAAATTACTAAAGGAAAGGCAGTACAGCAGAAGGTATATTGGACAAAGTAAGAAGAGGAGACCTAGGTTTTGATCACAGTTCTCATTTACCAGACATACAACCTTGGGTAAGTTTCTGATGGCCAGAGAACTCAAATTCCTTCATCTTCAGAAAGAATATCGTAAGGCATAAAATATGGTATTATTCAAAGTTGTAAAATTCAAAGACATAAAGGTAAAATGACTTAATATACTTAAAAAATTGTAAAATATTCCACATTCCCATGTTGGCAATTTATTATAGTGGAAGGTTTTTTTAAAGTTTCTTCTGAAATGTAGGGAAGACTTCTTATTTTTGCTCATTGAACTTTCTTCCTTAATCGTGGTTTTACTTTGCTTCTAATCTTAATGTCCTTCCTTTTATATAAAATATCAATAATAATAGTAATAATACTTTACTTTTAATAACACTAATAACAGAAACTGTGCAGAACAAAGGGCTTTGACATGCAAGAAGTTGGTCATTGAGTACTAGGATGACTGATAAATTTTCTGAGGTAACTTAATTCTTAGTTAACTACACATTTTGACAACTCAAATCCATTTGGATCAGTTCAACAAACATTTATTTATCACCTATCACATACGTATGAGAGGCATTGATGAAACCAAATAAATTAGATGCTGTACAAATCTACAATTTAGGAGGTAAAGTATACATACACAATTTTCACTTATCCAGGGGCAGATTAATTGGATTTCAGATTAACCTAAGTGAGAAACCGATGTTGTGTCTGGACATGGACTAGGTAAAAATTGATTAAGTCTGATTTTCCATCAGCCTTGGGATTGGGTTCCTTTCAGGGCAAAGAGGAGGCTAAGCAGCAGTGTGTCTCACTCCCAATTCTCAACAACAAAAATGTTCCTAGGTAATCAAGAGCTGACTGTAGTTTTGTTTTGCTCGGACTCTGGTTTATATCTAAAGTACCTTAGCAATCTCCTCCTGGGTTTACTTAATTAATTATACTTTTACTAATACCTTTTATACTGGCCTTCGAACAACTCTTTTCCTCATAACTCGATAAATGAACGTGAAGGAAGAGATACACATAAGGCAGAGGTGTGTAAAAAAGTTGGCTGATGTAGCTAAATGTGAAAAAGCAAACCTATCGTAGTCCTCCATGTCTGAAATGGGAGAATAGTATTCACAGACAGTGGAAAAATTAAGTGAAAGAAAGGTTGGTTGGGAAATAAGATTTTAATAATTTACTTATATAGATTAATGTTTTGACTATCAAACATGTATTAATAGGCTTTGAAGAAAAAGACTACATACATTTGTTTAGAAAAGAAAGGCAGAAATTGCATTTTATTTTTTAATGCCTGAATACATACAGAAGAAAAACACAAAGAGAATACACCAAAATATTAACAATGATTATCTAAGATGGAATTGTAACTTTGCCTTTTATTTGCTGATTTTAAGTATTACTAAAAAAGTAATATGTAAAAATATAGTAAATATAAATGATTCAAACCAGAGACAGTTCCTCTTTATCAATTCCTCACTTGCTCTCAGCTAAAAATGTCACTTGCAGTCTACACGGATAACCTATTTGGTCCATACTTTCTACTCTATATTTATGCATACACACACACGTGGTAAATAGTCTTTTAAATGCACAAATAAGATCATACAATATTGTTCTGACACAGTATTTTCCCCTTCCATGTGGAAATATTTACATATAGTAAAGATGTACCATAATTTATCCACCTCCCTTTTATGAAACATTTATAAATTTCTTCCTTTTCCCATTATAGGAAATGCTCCAGGTATTAAAAGACATACAGTAACCAAATGCTTTAAATTTTCTATAATGAATAAATATGTCTAAAATATCTGAAAAAGTTTAAAACTTTATAAACATTAAAAAGCTCACTTACTTTTAATTGGAAATACATGTTTCAAGATAGATCTGTTTGATAGTGCCCATTTTACTGTTGCTACCGCCATGATGAATCAAGATGCTTATCAAGTGGTATGAAAAAAGATGATTTGAAGAGAAACTGCTTTTAAAATTTGCTTCTGGGTATACCTATTTTCATCCCTGTGTAAGAGATTTAAAAAAAAAATCTATCAGTCCTACCTATGGTAAATTAAAATCACAAGATATATTGACTACTATGAGAATAAGATAGGAATCACTAACTAAAACCACAGTCACCTAAAGCTAACCCTTTAAAACACTTTCCATATTCATGTAATATAAGACAATGAGCAACATCATCAAAATATAAGATCAGAAACCTCAGGACTATGTCCATTACAATTTCTCTAAAATGCAAATTTCTCAACACCTAGTGTAGTTCTTTCTAGAGTCCTCAGCAAATGTGTAATTACCCTTAGAAACTGTCAAATATACTACACCAAGCATCCTCCTTCGTAATGCTAATGTGTCTGTGTACAACTCCCTAGGTATCATACACAAGATCTTACTACTTAAAGTAGTATTCTGTTTCTGATTAAATGAAATATTAAACAAGAAGGCCTATCCTTGGTCTATTACTGATAAATACAAACACATATTAACACCCTGAAATCCCAAATATAATTTCACCATCACATATGTACATATATGGTTTTAACTTTTCAAAGTGTTTTCATTGCCATTTCATGCGACATGTGTTTATTGTTATTCACGAAGAAACTGAAGCACAAAGTTTAAATGACTAGCTTCAAAGAACTTTCAGTCTCTTACAAACTGGGAAACTTTGGGCAAGTCATTAACTAAATGACCCTCAGTTTCTTCCACAAAAATGGGGGGAAACCACCACAACCTCCACGGCTACTGAGAATAAGACATATCAACAATGTTACATCCTGTGTTCCATTAGCCTCGATGACTATGCAGTCCCTTCCCCCATAATGATAAAATGGAATCAGGCCACGGGGCCTCGCAGGCTTGTTTGCCAGACTAAACTAATTAGGCTGATTCCTGCTGCGATTCCCGAGTATATACAATATGCTTTCTACAGTTTAGGACCCACTTTCCTATGAAATTGCCTGCTCTTTCACGAGTCTGTAACGTAGGAATCTTTATCTTTTACATTGACAACAGAGTCTCAGGGAGGTCAAACGATTTACCTGACCACTATACCGCTCCTTAACGAGTGACAAGGGTGGTATGCAAACCCTTCCCTTGTGAGCATGAACCGAGGAACAAAACATTCGGGGCGGGAATGAGGCTCGTCAGACCGAAGGCAAGCACACCCAGCAGGGGCAGATTATTTATCCCGCAAGAGAGGGACATTCTGAGGGTAAGTCACTCGACCCGGAACTCAACTCCGAAGCAAAAACAGCGGAGGGCCTCCAAAGGTTTGAAATTTAAGAAGAGGCTACCAGGAGGATGGAGACTGGCACTCACAGGCAGATAGAAAGACTTAACCTGGAAGGATCCCCGAGCACCTGGCCGAGGCACGAGGGTAGCCCCTCAGGCAGCACGCGGTCACGCCAGCCCTTCTGCAGGGCGGACCGCGTCTAGTGACACCAGGAGCTTTATCCTGCCGCGAACGGCAGGTAAGAGACCTTGAAAACTGCCGGGAAACTTTCTGAGCGTGCCCAGCTTAGCTTCTAGGGACCCCCGCGGCTGCAGAAGGAAAGGGCAACGGTTACCTCGACAGCAGCTCCGCACGAGCCCGCCATCTTGCCGCAACCCGGGTCCTGGGCGACCACGCTGCGCGCGCCTGTGGGGCACTCTGGGAAATGTAGTCTCAGGAAAGGGCTCCGGGTGCCGCAGGAGGACCGGAATCCCACCTTCGTGCTCCTACGTTTAGTTGCAGCATCTTGCCTGCGAGTTTACCCACGTCACCTAAAAAAGCTAAGTCACTTCTCCACGCATACATCCTTAGAAAGTAAGCACTATTTTTTTTTTTTTTTTTACGTTTATACTAACAGAGGAACTGGAGATCGCTCCTTGGTGAATGAGTTAAGGTTTCCCGGAGTAAGGAGCATTTCAGAGAAGCACCGAAAAGAGGTGGAGTTGGATGTGACGTTTGAAAAGAGAGTGAGGAAGGCCTCCAATCCGAAAACCAAGCGCTAAGTTCTGAGATCTGTGCTGGCTGTTCGTTAAGGGAAGAAGAAAATGTACAGAACCCTGAACTTCGCCTTTTATCTTGGTTAGAGAAAAGGCTCCTGGGCTTTAGCACTTTCCGTTCCCATTGACAGCAGTGCTCACACTTCTGACCGTTGCCTTACATTATTCAGGCCTTGTTCAACTATCATCTCAGAGAAGACCACACCGTTAAAATAGTCCCACTCACACTTGTCCCATTACATTTGATATTATATATTAGTTTCATTACATTTGATATTATATATTAGTTTTCTTGTTTAATGTGTTTCATGCTAGAATGTAAGCTCCAAGAACAAGATAAAAAGTATTTATCTTGTTCTATATTGTATACAAAGGTAACATCTAGAGCTGTGCTTTGCCTCATTGTAGGCTGTCAGTATCTGTCAAATGAATGAAACAGTAATATTGCAGATATCCAAGATAGTAGGTGATCGAATGCTAAAGCAGCAGTTTAACCTAAGAATTAATTTCCCCTACGATTTGAAAAATTTTGTATTTATGTACATTTTTCTGAAAAGGATGCATAGCTTTTTTCTTGTATTCATGCGGGTCAATAAACCCCTCAAAAAGTTAAGGGTCATTGTCTTGAAGCGATTAATTTTTAAAATAAGTAAATATAAGTTCATAATAAAGAAAAATAAATGTGGTTGTTGTGATATCTGTTCTCATTTCTACAGAATATCAGGCTCATTCAGCTGCTTATCTTTGCTCCTATGGAAGCCCACACTGAGGATCCATATGTCCTTTCTAATTTGTCCATACTTCAAAGCCACCCTGTAATGTCTTTCTGAACTATACTATAGGAAGAGACAGAGAGGAGATACAGATTTGAAAAAATAGTCAATCAACTGGATTGTCAAACATTCACTGTGCAAAGCAGAAGAGGGATAGATTGAACATGACTCTCCAGTGGATGTCTTTATGGCTATGAGCAGAGTAGGGATGATTGACAGACAGGGAGACTCACTTAATGGTGCCAGGAAAGGTTCACTTTACGAGACCAAGAAAGAAACCAACCATATGCGTGGGAAAGAGAATAGAGACAGCTCTAGGCTGAGGGAACAACTTAGAAGTCTAAAGAAGGTGGAAATAGCTTTTCATATGCTGGTCTATGGTGTAGAGAAGAGTAGCAGGAGATAAAATAAAAGCCAGGTCATGTTGGGCTTTGTGGGCCTTGATGGTGATAACATAAAATTAGGACATAGGCCATAGGTATAGATATTATTCTAAATGCAGTGGGTGGTCACTGAAGGGTTTTAACAAAAAAGAAGTGACATGATATGATTTATGTTTTTAAAAGATTACTTTGGTGGTACTGTGAGGAGTGGCAAGACTGCAAGTAAGTCTAATGAGGCTATTGCTTTATTGTAGTCAAGAGATGAGGTGATGATGCAAAGGAGGGTGGCAACAGTGGAGATGAAAAGAAGGGAAGAGAGTCCAGGTATGTTTTGAAAGTAGAAATGATGAGATAACTCACTGATGGATTGATTGGATGTGGGATCAGAGGAAAAACACTTCAGGTGACTCTAATGACTAGCATGAAGGTGGTGTGGTTTATGAGATGGGGAAGATTGAAAGAGGTTTGGTGGGGGTTCTGATGGGGGTAGAAATGGATGATTCTACTTGAGAATTGTTGAGTTTGAGATACCTCTGCGATATCTCAAATAGAGATATAAAATGAGGCGGGTGTTGGACAGATGTATTTGTAAAATAGAGGTTATAGGCTAGACATAGATTTAAAGCCATGGGAATGTTGAGTGAACATAGAGTGTAAAAAGAAAAAGGACCCAAGACAACCCAAAGGAATTCCTGCATTTAGAGGTCAGGTGAAAGAGAATAGCCAGCAAGGGCCTTTCAGAAGTGTCAGGGAGAGATCCCATGGTGTGAGAATAGTAGGTAAGAGAGGCATGTCATGAAGTGTTTCATAACTTTAGAGTTCAGTGCTATAAAGTTTAAAACTATAATTTCCAAAAAAAACAAACTTGAAATACCAGCAAATAGCTTACATTATCATAAAGACAAGAAATAACAAGTACTAGAGAGGATGTGGAGTAACGGGGAACCCTCGCGCACTCTGTTGGTGGAAATATACTTTGGTACAGCCACTATGGAAAACAGTGTGGAGATTCTTCAAAAATTAAGAATAGTACTACCATATGATCCAGCTATTTCACTGCTGGGTATTTATCAAAAAAGAAAGAAAGAAAGAAAGAAAGAAAGAAAGAAAGGAAGGAAGGAAGGAAGGAAGGAAGGAAGGAAGGAAGGAAGGAAACACTAATTTAAAGAGATATATACACTCCCCAAATTTATTGCATTATTTACAATAGTCAAAATATAGAAAATAACTAAATGTTCATCAAGGGATGAATGAATGAAGAAGATATGGTACACATAAACACACACATACACTGAAATACTACTCAGCTGTAAAAAGGAGTGAAATCTTGCCATTTGTGACAATATGGATGAAACTTGAGGTTATTATGCTATGTGACATAAGTCAGATGGAGAAAGACACAAATATTATATGATTTCATTCATATACGGAATCTGAAAGAAACAAAACAGAAACAAACTTATAGATACAGAGAACAGATTGGTGGCTACCAGAGGGGAGGTTGGTTGGGAGGTGGGCAAAATGGGTGATGGGACTCAATTGTATGGTGATGAATGGTAACTAGGATTTTGGTGGAAATCACTTTATAGTGTATACAGATGCTGAATTATAATATTGTACACCTGAAACATATAATGTTATATATCAACTTCACCTCAATTTCAATAAAAGGGCTTCAGGAGATTACATTTATTTGAAACTTACTTAACCCAAAAACCAAGACTATTGTTTTCTAATAAGCATTGAGCGTTCTTAAGAAGTGTTTGCTTTGCCGTGTTAAGATAAATTGTATACCTTTAATCACATCAATAAATGATCCCACCAGAAACTATGAGGAATTTATAGCAGAAACTGCTAGTTATTCCCCAACAGAGGTTTCTCCCTTTTCTCCACATTAATAAAATCCCTAATCTTTGATCGGCTATATGGCTACTCAGAATTTTAAAATCCACATTTCCCAGCCTCCCTTTGCTATCACGGGTGTAGTCATGTGACTAAGTGCTGGCCAGTGAGATGTAAGCAAAAGTATCTTGCAGCATCTTTGGGTCTCTTCCTTAAAGACAATTGGTATACACTTTTTGTCCCACTTACTTTGCTCCTTACTGCATCCTTTCTCCTGGAGTGTGGATAATATTATGGTCATTATCTTAGAACATTAAGATAAAGACCTTGACTTTGGAGTGATGGAATAGTCAGCAGGAAGGAGTCTGGGATTTTGTGGACTAGAGCTCCCAGTTTCTGAACTTCCTACTTTGAGATATTTACCAAAGATAGCAGTAAACTTTTATCTTGTTTAAGTCAGTGTTTCTTTGAGCCTCTTTTACTAATAGTGGAATCTCATCCTAACTAAAATGAAAGAATGAAAATAATTCAAATCACAAATGATTCAAGAAAAATATATCTAAAAGATTAGTACTAGTTAAATTGTAAGTTCCTCCATATTATTAAGTACAATACAAACCACAATTTGTAAGCTACTTTTCCCTCAAAAGCTCTCTTTAAAAAATCACTTTAAATCTCCAAGTGATTTTTACATTTTTGTCTTCTCTACCCATAAGATCGTAGGTTTCCTACACATAGGCCCATCTTATTTCTAATTTGTATAGCTCTTAGTGGTCCAGCATAATGATAGGGAGGAAGTACAGTACAGAGCTTAACAAGTGGATTCTGAGAATCTCTCTGCCTAAATTTGAATCTTCCTATGTTATTTGGGACAATTTATTTACTTAAAATTTTTGAGTCACAATTTATTTTTTGAGAGGCAATATTCTACTTTATAGAATTGTTGACTGTGTTAAATAATAAGGTAAGAAGAATGCTTAGCAAATAACCTGATATGTAGTAAACAATGAATGCTAGAATAATTGTACCTTGTAGGTGCTTAATAAATACTTGAGTAATACATTTTAAGAGTATCTTGCCCAAGGAGATTATTTATTCCTTAGACATTAAAATATAATCCTTTCCTTTTGTTTGTCAGGAATAATCTGATAAATGTAATTAAATATAAAAAAAATGAACTGTCTAAAGTGGAAAGTAATGATTTCTAGCTTCAAGTTGGTATATCATGTAGGATCTCAGCAGAAAACAGATGACATGCTCAAATAGGTATAATTTCAAGATGGTTTATTTACAGAGGGATTTTTTACAGAGGTGTGAGTAGAATCAGAAGGAGTAGTAGTTGTAACATAACCTGGGTTTAGTAGCACTGGCTGTTCCTTCCAGGCCAAAAGGAACAAAGAGAGAGAGCAGTTGCTGGACCCCAGAAGGAGAGAATCCTATAGCTGGCTACTACTAGGGGAACAGTGGACTTCTGTTGAAGGGCATAGCCAGCCTGAGGTGACGTTGCCAGGAAAATCCCTGGGTAATAATTACTTGACCTCCCTATCCTTCACCTCCTAGTCCCCTGCAGGGGATCTTCATGCCCAAATCAAACAGAAAGCAGAGGGCAAGGGAGCCCCCTATGCAGCGTAGTTCTTTCAGGTCAACTTCTTAGGCAGACAGCAGGGTGGACAAGCTAAGATTAGATCTGGAAGAATGAAAGAGAGAACTGGCACCATGTCGGAATAAATATCATTAGCACGCCTTTTGTGTTGTGACTGGAAAGCCAGAGATTGGTGCAGAATCCAATTGGATTTCATTTAAATAGAAGCAATGTGACCCATACTGAGAGAATGTGAAAATAATTCTGATTAGGTTCAAGAAGCAAATAACTTTATTGAATATGTTGGTAAGTCAAATAATAAAACAACCTGAGTAGGAGGTTGTTTCACTAAGAATTCGATAATCTGTGTAACTTGAATTCAAGTGACATAGCCAGTGAGACCACCCCACTTGGAGGGCATGAGCTTGGAATTCTTACTGGTGCAGCTTCTCTGTTCAGGTCATGCAGATGATGATCCTGAAAGTCCATGCTTCCAGATCTTACCTTTGCAACCAGCCTATAAGGAATCCCCAAACTGCTTGTGTGGGTGACCCCACACCATTTGAGGGGTACTTAATTGTTTCATTAGGTGTAAGTGACTTTGACTTTCGCAAAGATTTGGAATTAAGTGTAGAAATGATTACGTAAATCAAACCCACCTAGTACTACTATTTTCTAGTTGGGGTTAAGAATATAACACACTCAAAAACATGTATATTCTATGTTTATGTTTAAGTACTTGGGATATATTGGAGACTTTGGACTATTAAATTTGCTTTATGACCTGTTAGATTAGCTTTGTAATTCTAATTTTTAAAAACTTTTTATGACAGAAAATTTTCAAATACATATAAAACTAAAAAGAATAGTAGAATAAACCACATGTACCCATAATTTAGCTTTAAGAATTGTCAGCTCATGGCCAATTTTGTTACATCTATACATCTACGATGTTCCTTCTCCTATATTGTTTTGAAGCAACTTTCAGATAGCCTCTAATTTCATCTAGAAATATCTTAGTAAGAAATGCTAAAAGATATAAACTCCTTTTTTTCTTACATAACCACAGTATCATTACACAATGAAAAATTTGACAATGATAATTCAACAATATTAAATATCTAGTCAACATGCAATTTTCCAAATAGTTCATTTAGTTTGCTCGTTTGAGTCAGGATCCATATTAAATCCATGCCTTTCAGTTGCTTAATATCACCTTTAATTCTCTTTAGTTTATAAGTCCCTCCTCTATTTGCCTCTCTCTTTTCTTCCTTGCATGTATTTCTTAAAGAAATGAAGTTGGATTTCCACAATCTGGACTTTGCTGAGTACGTTCTTGGAGCAAACTTTAATATGTTCTCTAGTCCCTTGTGTTTTCCATAAATTATAATTTCAATTTGAACGTGTCATTAAGTAACTGATTTAGACTAGTAATTCTATATCGATGGGGTATAAAAGAATTCATTGGATTTGGAAGCAGGATTAAAATATTTAACAGAGGCTCACTTTATTTAAATCTTTTTAATTCATAAGAATTATTAGGTACTTGGAAATACTTATCTATTGGAAAATTGAAGAGCTGGAAAAGAATATTGAATATTAGGTTTATAAGTGCAATTAAAAATACTTAAATGTATTTGATTTACTTTTATGTAAGGTTAATTTTAAGAGTTTAATTTTAGTTGCTATTCTCATAAACGGAATACTAAGAATTGTAAATTAAACTTAAAAACATGAGGAAAAACTAGACTTTATGTTACTTCAATACATTGAATGTTTAAATCCAATCTGAGAATATTCTCCTTGCACAGGAAAGCTGCTGCAAAGACACCAAAATGCTCATAGCAGCATAAAGATGTTTTTGCTCTCTTCTTTCCAAAATCACATCTGAACAACAATGAGAACAAGGGTGAAAGGCAGCAGTTGTAGGCATGGCATCAGACTTAGCAAAGCAGAGGAAAGTTAAGCCCACAGGTTGCAGCAAGGTTCAAATAATTGGTGGCACCAAATGGGCTGCATAGCAGGAGGTGAGCAGTGAGTGCAGCTTCATCTGTATCTGTGGCATCTCCCCCAGCATTAGCATCATTGCCTCAGCACCACCTCAGATCATCAGGCATGAGATTCTCATTGGAGCACCAGTCCTGATGCCAAAAAGTTTGGGGCCACTGTTCTACAGAGTGCCTTCGGTGGCATGTAAAATCTCCGTGAGTTAGATAACATTCAAAAATGCTTTATAAAGCATAACAAAGGTAAGCCCTATTACTCTGATTCTCCTGGGTCTTATCTTTCTCCAGGCCTTCCATCTCAAGACCCTAGATGACCTAACACAGATCCTTCTTACATTCTGGAGTTGTGTTGATTAACAGTTTACAAGTGTTAAGCTATTTACACTGAAATCACAAATATGAGGCAGCGGAAGGTTTTTTCAATCAGCATGCAGTCTTCCTCCCCGAGTCAGTATTCATGAACCCTGTCTTCTCACAGATACTTCTGTTTTAATTGCCCACAAAATAGTTTTTCTATGATGCAAGAAACAATAAGAGGACCTGCAAACAAATACTTCTACCTAATGGCTATTGCTCATGAATTGACACAGGTCTTCTATTAAAGGTGACTGAGCTACCATTTTCAAAATTGATCTCCTCTATGTTATCTCTGCAAAGCATGAGATAGTTTGTGAAATAAGCTCTGCTGCTCTCCAGGAAGTCAAATTGAAAAGTTTAGGGATGAAAGTAAACACCCTGTGCCTTCTGTGAGTATTTATTTATGAATCATAAATTTGCATCAGCCATTCTCAAACAGCATTTATTATCAGCCTGAAGTCATTGATGTAGCTGGCCCTGCGCTCAAGCCCCAGGAATTCAGTGGTGCTCAAGATGGAAGAGATCCATGACTCTGAAGAGCTTAGGTATAAATACCCTTTTATATCTGCTATTATAGGGCCAAAGTAGCAAACCTGGAATATAAAAACGTGGTAGTCATGGTGTAGAAATAGGAGACAGTAAAATCATGTTGCATGGGGTAAGAGATTTTTATAGAACAAGATTCCTCTAATTTCTCCAACACAGCATTCTGATTTCTCTTTCCCTATATCATAATTAAAAGGCACTTGTAGTTTGAGTCCAGAAGGAGACTGGGAAAAAAAAAAAAAACATGAATGAGAGCGAGGCCTGACAAAGAACCGAAGAAAATTGATTAGCTAAAAGTTCTGCTTAGTACTGTTCACTTGGTGAAAAGCTATATGGTCACTATAATTTATTCAGTACCATGGGCCAGCATCTTTTTGCTGTTTTGAGTGTATAATATCATTTTTGATCAGTGTTGAAAGAACCCTGAATACCTCTTAGACTGCTAGAATTGGTGAATTGAATTCTTATTTTGTTTTGAATAGGTAGCATATTCACACAGATCAAAATTCAAATGCTACAAGAATATAGAGTGAAAAGTCTTCCTTTTACTTCTGTTCTCCAGCTGCTTAACAAACCTCCCCTGAAGAAATCGATTCAATCAGTTTTGTGGATATCCTTATGTTATCTATATTTTATGGATATAGTAAGTAGGATTCTTAACCAGTTTTCTAAATTGAGAATAAACCTCATCTCGGTCCTGTGGCAACCTGTCCTAGAATATATCCTGTTCTACAAGACTTTCATGAATCAGAAGTTCAGATTTTATTTTTCTGGTGAGTATAGTGTGAGCTGTTCTCAAGGAGGAGAAGGGTGGGAAAAATAACTAGAAGAGACATGAAAATATACATTTTAAAGTCCTAATACCCTAACAGAATTTCATGCCATCAAACCCCTCTCTTCCAAACAAGATTATACTGCCAAGTTTTAAAAAGCTGGTTTCTTAAGGAAAACTATATCTGGTTCTGTCAAGATTATAAAAATAATAGTCCTTGCTAAATGCTATGTTATCTTCTAAATCAGCAGTCCCCAACCTTTCTGGCACCAGGGACTTGTGCTTCTATGAGAATCTAATGCCTGATGATCTGAGGTGGAGCTGAGGCAGTGATGCTAGTGCTGGAGAGTGGCTGCATATACAGATAAAGTTTCACTTGAGCACCAGCTGCTCACCTCCTGCTTTGGGGCCTGCTTCCTAACAGGCCACAGACTAGTACCAGTCCAGGGCCCAAGGTTGGGGGACCCCTGTTCTAAGTTATATGTATCATTGAAACTTCACAACAATCACAATAAAGTAAGTACATTTTATAGGTGAAAAAACAAAGAACAGACAAATTTTAAGTTTTCAAATCTATGCCGGGGCTCTAAACCCCTCTTAATCCATATAATATTTACTATCCAATCTGATAGAGAATAGCCAAAAGAAGGCATGTCTCAACATTTTGTTTCTACATTTGCTCTTGTTTATTCAAAATCTTTCATTCTCAAATTTTAGGATCTATCAAAATTACCCACAATGTTTAAATGCAGATACCCAGGCCTTAACACTAACCTAGAGACTTAGAATCTCTGGGGTAAAGGGCTTCAGAAATGCTTATAACCAGCACTTGGAATCACAGGCAGGTGATTCTCAAGCCAGTGGTTTTTAAGCATGCTCTGACTAATGTTGTACCTGTGATGGAAGTTTGTTTCCCAAGTTGGCCACAAACATAGCTCCCATCACACATGCTCTAACAGTTTCTAGAATCTTGCCACTCCCCAAGAGGTGGAGAACATGTCCTCTAACTTTGAAACTGGGTGGGCTCTTGTGACTTAGTTGACCAATAGATTATGGTGGGAGTGATGCTCTGAGACTTCCAAGGTTAGGCCAAAAAAAAAGTGATTCATTTTTTGCTGTTGCTAGCTATAACACTCACTCTTGGAACCCAGCCACCATGCAGTGAGGAAGCCCAAGCTGCCTCAGGGAGAGGCCTACTTGGAAAGGAACAGCCAGTACCAACTTGCCAACTATGTGAGCCATCTCGCAAGTGGATCTGGCCTTAGACAGGCTGCCCACACTGATGTAGCATGGAGCAGAGATGTGCCTTCCCTGCCAAGCCCTGCCCAAATTGCAGATTCAAAAGCTAAATAAATGATTGCTGTTATTTTAAGCACTAAGTTTGAGCTGGTTTGTTAGGTGATAAAGGAAAACTGCGAACAGCACCCTTCTAAATCATTATTCACTCTGCCTTTCTTCCTTTCAGGGTGCAGTCTCCTGGGCCTTCCCTAGAATACTCTAAAAGTATCCTTGTCTAACATCATTTACTTTCCAAATTCTTCTAATCACTGAACTGCTCATTTCAGACTTCTGGTTGTTTGAAATTCTCATTATTACCACTGAAGCTTAGTTTCTTACCTAAAAAGCACTGGTTAAAAGAAAGCCAACGTTATATGCTTTATAGCTGAGATCATCTATGCCATCATTCAGCATTGTGCCAAGCACATGTTTTCTCTTAATATTCTCATTTTCTTGTATTCATATTCTTCAATTCTTTAATGCACCGGGCACCCGTACTCTAATCCTCCTTCAGGCTCCCAGCACTCTACGGGTAATCCCTCTCGGGGATTACTCTGGGCTCTCTAATCCTCTCCTTGGTTTCAACCACGGCGTCCAGAAGCAGCGTTCAGAAGCCATTCTCGTCTGCCTTGCCTACCTCCCAACACTTTTCTTTCAGCCTAACACGAGTCTAAAGCGTGTGTTAAATAGGTCCGATTTGTGCGAAATTTAAACATCAAAACTCTGGATAACTCGGGGGGACCTACAACGAGGGGCTTTGCTACCAAGTTTTCCTCCCTTCCGAGGAAAGAGCCAGGGAATCACTGACAGCGCGTGCTTCACCGCACCGCCGGCCCTCTCAGCCGCGCGCCAGGCAGGAACACTGAATGAACCAACGAGCGCACGGATGAATGGACTGACTGCGCCCGCGGCCGGGCCTCTGTTACGTCGCCCCTGGCGCAGGCGCGGCCGCGGCTCAGAGGCTGGCCGCGCGCGGGCGGCCCGGTCCCACCGCAGCGAGGCAGGCCGGTTCACGAGGGCCGGAGCTCCGCGCCGCCCCGCGCCGCCTCCCACCCCGACACCCGCCCCCGCCGCGGCGCGTCATTTCCGCCACCTATAGGCCGGGGCTGGGGTGGCGTGGTCCGGGGAGGGGACCGAGGCCAAAGGAAGCCAGCGGCGACCGAGCAGGGACTACATTTCCCAAGGGGCCTCGGCGGCGGCGGCGGGCGCGGCGACGTCCCCGGAAGTGGAGCCCGGGACTTCCACTCGTACGTGAGGCGAGCGGAGCCGGAGACGAAACCAGAGGCCGAAGTCGGGATCTGACAAGATGGCCGGGCTGCCCCGCAGGATCATCAAGGTAACCTCCCGGGCCGGCCTCCGGCTGCCCGCTCTGCTCTTGCCGGCTCAGTGGATCGGGCGGCGCGGCCCCTCGCCGCCTCCGGCCCGCGACCTGCGCCAGGAGGCCCGAGGCGGCGCTGGGAGGGTCTGGTCGCGGTGGCGAGGGAAGTCGGGCGTGGGGAGGGGGCGCCGGGGCGACTTCCGGCCGCGGTGGGGCGGCTCGGTGGCGGGGACCGAGGGCTTCAAAGCGGCCCCTGGCGAGCGGGGGGCGCCTGGCCTGCGCCCTGGTGGAGGGTGGAGTTGCGGGGCTCTGGTCTTGGGCGCGGGCCTCCTCAGTCTCCCAGACCACCCCCGGGCGGAGGCCGCGGGCGCGCGGGACTCGCGGCAGGGCCCGGACCCTGGTCTGGGGTCGTTGCGGGACACGGCTCCTCGGTCGCGGATCTCCCTCTCGGCCTAGGCGGGAACGCACGGGGGAGGCAGCCCCAGATTCAGAATGAATGAACCGGGAGGGTGAGGCCCGGCCTTGTTCCCCGGGACGAGGCTCTGGGCGGGCCGCGGGCTTTGGGCCGGCAGCACATGCTCGCCCCTGGCAGCCAGGACCCGGGAACGTGGGGGTCCCGCGCTCCACTGCTCTAGGCTCCGCTGTCTCCTCTCCTTTAAATACGTTTCCGCTCGTTAGCTCCGCGAAGTGATTTCACGCTGGGTTTCAAACTCTTTATGATCTGCTTCTGTTCAGAGGAAGTAGTTTTCAGCACAGGACTTGAGGGTAGGGCGCAGGTGCGGAGGTCCTTGTGGAATCTTTTGGCTTTCGATTTTGCGAGCTTTAATTGTTAGGGGTTTCCCTCGGCTCTTCATTAACACTACACTTTGATAGTTATATGTGGGACCATAAAAAAAATTGGCATCCTGGTTTTGTAAATTCTTTGCATAACATCACATTCTCAGATCTGAAATGTTTCTTGTAATTCGCCAAACAAAACGTTGACATTCTTTGTCAGGTTTAATGCAGGAAATGAGTCGAATCTCCTTATTGCTTCATGTGCAAGTTAAAGTGACTGAAGCTGCAGTATCATTTTGCTGGATGTAACCTGGTGAATGTGTTTGTTTTAAAGTTTGGAGGACATGACGTGCTGAGCAAAAGACCTGTTGAAGGATGATGTATTGTGTAGTGCTGCGTGCAATTTCAATTAAATACATCTGAGATGGGGGTTGTCTCTGACTAAAGGAGCTTGATTCCGAGAAATAGGGCGTTTTATAAGGTAGAAATTCTTAGAAATAAGAGAAGTAGGACAGATTGTTATGCGCTGAAGTCTAATGATGTGAACCTTCATAATGTGAAATTTGTTGTACTGTATTATGAATTTGTCTCGGATTTTGTCCAAGGCAGTTCTTAATTGCTGTATGCATTGGAAAGTCCTTACCGTGTGGTTTTAGTTATAATGCAGTCACATGGCTCCAATGGTCACATTTATTGAGGCCCCAGTTGAAAATGAGTGGTGGAAGATAGAGCTGTACACCAAATATTCTCGAATTATTACTTACTGTTATTCAGGTTATAGACTAAGTACATAATATAAATTGACATTCAAAATATTCTCCAATATATATAATGAACTAAAGACTTAACATATATTTTTCCATTTTTGCTTGATGCTGGACCTCTTCTGCAGTAACATGAGAGCCTTGGATGGAAAAATAAATTCTGTGGAACCTTGCTTATAAACTTACAGAAATAATTTAAGGCAATAAGTTGAAGTCCTCATAATTCAAGTCATATGGCACACAATAGTTTACACTAGGTATTTACATTATACCATTTAAACCAAAACAGTGGTAACTCATAATTAAAATTTTACAGTGTCTTGTTGATAGTGTCTCTCTAATGAAAGGTGCAATGATTTGGGTTTTATCTTGTAAAAATTAGGTGTTTCTACTTTAATGTCATTAATAGCTTGAAAGAACTGTTTTCACCAGTCTCTGGGAAGGATTAAAAGAGAATGGTGTTTTTTACTAGTGCCCGTGCTTATATCGTGTAGGTTTTTCCATAATCAGTGAAGATGTATTTTTTCTTAATGTCATAGTTTAAACAAAAAGTTTGGCTCTTTGATAACTTTAATACAGGGTTCTTTGTGGAATAGAATGGTGGTAGTGGTGGGGTAGCTCTGCTATCCTGAATGATAGGAACAAATCATCTTTCATTGGATAGCTATTAATATGATGCTGTCTATCTCAAAATAGTCATATACATTTGCAAAATTCTTCAACCAGTTGAAGCCTGCAGGAATCCTGTGAAGTAGATAGTGTGTTTTATAGAAACCCATTAAAATGACTTTCATAGGGTCTTAAAACTGGCAAGAGGAAGAACTTGGATCTTGACTCAGTGTCACCTTCTCTTGCCTCTTGTTATGAAATGAAATAATGTATGTAAAAGTACGTTGAGACCCTTAAATAACTATTTAAGTATAAGATGTTTTCTGAATTACTGTTTACCCAGTTGAATTCTTGTTTCCAATCCAGTAGCACATTCTGTAGGCTCTACTTTCAAAATATATCCTAAATCAGACACATAAGTAAGTTCCATCATTTGTTGCCTGGCTTACAGTATTGGTCTCCTTTTAAGCAGTAGCTAGTATTACTTTTTAAAATATGGATTAAGTCACTCCCCGGCTCAGAACTCTACAGATTCTTCATCACTCTTAAAATCCACCCCCCCCCCCAGCTGCTACAAAGTCCTTCTTCCTACCCGAAATTATCTCCTGCACTTCTCCCCTTGAGTTTCTCCGCTGCAGCCACACTGGTTGCTTTTCTGTATCCGGTACACTGGAACCTTGCTTATTCTATTCACAGGGCTTTCCTCTTGTTTATTGTATTGCTCATTTCTTGACTAAGATGTCATATCCTCTGAAAGGTTTACTTTAAGGTTCCTAAAACAGTTTCTCTCTCCCTCTCCATTGTTTCTCTTTATCCCCACATTCGCCCCTTTTCTGTTTAGCATTTACCGCCACTTGAAGTTATGTTACTTATTGTGTCCACTCCCATTAAAGGCAGGGACTACTAGATGACTTTGGGCATTGCTGTAATGCCTAGAACACACGATAGGCACTGAAATGTTGATTGAATGAATGAATGCTCTTCAATCTCTTCACAGAAAAGTTTTAGGGAAGTTGTTCTGTATCATAATTTGACATTCATTTTCACTGCTTAGTAGATTCTATCTGAACAGATGTTGAGCTAAAAATCTCTAATACCACCTGTAAATTCATTAAAAAACAATTTTATTTTTGTTGACTGGAAAACACATAGAGCACAATGTTTGAAAGATTCTAAAGGGTAGTCCATAGAGGAAAATTAAGATTCTCTCATCTGTCCTTCAGCATTCCTGTTCCCTCCCTAGGTAACCATTATTTTTATTGTGTATCCTTCAAGAAAAACTATTGAGACTTAGTACATATATGTTAGGCTTATTCCCCTTCTCGTGCAAATACCTTGATTTCTCTCATCCACCAGCATGTCTTCAAGGTGACTCATTTTTTGAAGGGCAGCTTTGTGGAACCTTGTGGTTAGATCTTAATTTAACTAGTTGCTTATTGATAACTTTTAGATTGTTCTCCAAACTTTGTTTACAAACCATGCAGTAATGAATAATTTTTTATATAATAGTATTTTGCACATATGTGTGTTTTATTGAAAGTTCTGTGTTTAGCCAGAAGTTTTTTATTTTCTTTTTTCTTTCTTCCCTCCTGGGCCAAAGTTTTTAAAATTTTTTAGGTGAGGCAAAACCCTTGGTTGACCTCACAGATTGCAAGGACCTCGTCAGCTTATAATTCCTTATTTTTTTGTTCTTATTTTTATTTTTTTATGCCTGCAGCACCTGGTCTTCCTAGGTGGTCTCCCATCCAAGTATTAACCAGGCCCAACTCTGCTTAGCTTTCAAGATCAGTCGAGATCGGGCTTGTTCAGGGTAGCATGGCCTTAGATGCCAAAGTTTCTAAAAGTGACTAAAGTCATATAGCTTAAAAGATACTTAAATAAGAGGTACTTCCTAATCCATCTATCATAAAGAAGAACCAGAGTTATGTTGGGAACAAAATCTGTAGTTGTGGCCTTGGTCAAAAACAAATTTATTTTAGCTGTACATGTTATATTGATAGTGACATTCCTTTAAGTCTTGAAATTAATCGTAAAACAATAAAATATAGCCTTAGGAAACTGTAGTTAACTTACTCAAGGTGTTGGCTTATTTGATTAAATTCTACTACCAAACCAACATTTTGAGATTAGAATTTCACCAGTCTTTTCTTAAATTTACTTTTCTATTTGGTGAGGTTTAGTCTCAAATTCTTAAAAACCTGATATGACCTGACTTTGCATTGAGGCTTGAGTTCTGTTTATTTTTTACATTAATAATTTTGATTTTTAAAAATACAGATAGCATTTTTTTCCTATAACTATATAAAAGCTACTTGTTTAATATGTATTCTAGTAGTTTATAGTAAGAAAAATGTTTTTGGAAAATTGAGCCTTTTTTAAGCTGTGAAAATCTTTGTCGGGTAATGTTTTTATCCTCCCAGTGTAAAAAAAGTCATGAAAAACTAACCATGATGAAGATGGACTTATAAATTAAAATTAAAACATTGTTAGAAAACAGATAAACTCATATAGTAAAAGCTTTACTAGAAACGGTGTGGTTCTTAGTTCTTTTGTCTCAGTTTAAAATTTTTCTGACCTTCCTAGGACAATAAACCATATTTTTTTGCGTATGACTTCTGGGGAGTGAGGTTCTTGACAAGCTTCTTTTGTGAATCCCCTTGGTCTCTATGGATTCTAGGTTAAGAATCCTTGGACAACTTTGGTAATGATTAAACTTTCAGGTGATAAGTATATTATTTAACATGCTACCTAATGTTTTGATTATGAAATGTGGGCATAATTGAAAGTGAGTTAAAAATAATAGTTGCGTGTTATTTTTAAAACAACTCTGTGTTAAGCAATTTCTTCAGTCTAGATTGATCAACTCAGAATAGAAATTGAGTTGTCAAATTATCAAGCACTGTCTAGTATCCACCGTACTAAATAATGACATCAGAAAAGTTATGTGTTTGCTTTGTGGAAATTCTGAGTTTTTTCACACTTGTGACAATTTACTTAATAGCTGCAGAGTTTTAAACAGTAAGGAACACAATCCTTTTCCTTTTCTCATGAGTCTGTAGGCCAAAGAAGTTAGATCACTAGGATTCCTGACTTGAAAGTCAGTAATACCTTTGCTTTCTTCCTTTTATCAAGTAGTTTGGTTTACCAGTGTAAACTGATTTAAGAAGAAAATAATTTTTACTACAGATTCAAATAGTGTGGATTCTTAACATACATTTAAGTCTGCTGTCATGAGATATGGATGCACATATGCACTGTAGAATCAATACCAGAAATGAGAAAATGAGTTTAGAATCCATGAAGGATTTTTGGACATTGCAGTTGTAGTCATCACAGTTGTGATGTGTATACCTAATTATTATGTTATATAATTTTATTTTCTAAAAACAAAATAGATCTGAAAGCATAGTCTATGTAGTGTAATGCATTATCAAGAGAATAATTTTGTGTGTGTGAAAGATGAGTTGAATTGGGATAAATTGGATTTTATTACACAGTTGAAATTGTCTTTGCAAATGTGTATTTAAGGACATTGGCTTGGGTATACAAATTAGGAGATGGACTAATAGGAAATCAGTTAACATCAGCTAAAATATTAGCAACTTTTAGAAACTTAGCAACTTTTATTTCTTTATAGTTTATACTAAGGAAAATGTTCCTGTAAAGTCCCTATGTTAGTGACTCTTAAGGATGGTTGGGATTATCACCCTCTCCACCCCCTTACTATGGGGCAGGGGCAAAAGTGGCTTTAGTAAGCTAATAAGAGCCTAAGGCCAAACTTCAGTCTTTCATAACATTGCAATTTGCTGTCTATTATCCATTCATAAGAAGGGTTTCAGTTCAATTAAATGGACATTTATCGAATGCGTAATGTGTATTTAGCACTAAGCCAGGTGAACAAGATAGGCATCCCTATCTAGTGGAAAACACAGTTGTGAAACAGGAAGTGACAGTAAGGTATGTTGTGAAAGAAGACATGCATGGAATTAAAGGATGTCTAATGATGAAAGAAAGGTATCTGTTGAGGTGTTTTTAAATTCAAAGAGGAGGGAGAATGAGTTTGGTGCAAATGAAATAGCAGTTAGGAAAGCTGGTAGGAGAGATATAAAATGAATAAATATGGATGAGTATACATAAATGAATAGCTTATTCCAGAAATCCAGAATGTGTGGTGCATAATAGCTTTAATTATTAGGGTCCCATCAGGAATTACTAAGTTCAGACAGTTGGCATCTAGCGTTGTTGGACAAATAAAGTACTGTTGCATTTTGAATTCTTAAATTCATACTTAGTCTATGAATCATATTTACCAGAGTGTGATGTGGCAACTATTCTTGAGGTGATATTGGTCATACAGTGTTTATTATATAAATAATAGTTTATTTTTTATTGAGAACTTATATACTATGTACTAGGGACTGTTCTAAGCATGTTGCATATATTAATTAGTTGTAACAGCAGTCCTGTGATGTGGATATTAGCATTTTTCCTATACTACAGATGTGGAAACAGCACAAAGGGGTTAAGAGGTTGGTGAAGCTGTGATATTGAACCCAGGCGACCTGATTCTGTAGACTGCAGGTACTGAAGATACAGTGTGCCAGAACATATCTGCCCCTACATAATAACTGGCAATTCCTGTGTTTTTATATTTTATCATTTGGACAGATGAAATGAAAACATGTTCGTGTGCAGAGTTTAAGTGCTCATTTAACCCTTTTTTTTTAAATCAGAAGTCTCCTTATTGTACTTTAATTGGAAGTTTTTGCACAAGCGAACCTTTGTTTAGTAATGTAGTTTGCTTTACGTTGGAATGCCCATGGTCTGGTGTGGCATAGTCCTCTTCTGCCCTCCTGGATCCCTGGATATGCAGGAGTTTGGGGTTCTGGTGAGAAGGAACTAACGAGCAACGATTCCTCTCTTTCCTGAAAAAATTTTTTTTTACCAGCAAAATACATTTGAGGTATCTGCATCAGACCATAACCATTCTTATGTTAATTTTAAACAAAAAATTTTTTCATCAGTAAATCTAAGTAGATTAGAATGAACTTACACTCATTTATACAATTAAATTGAATTTTGTGTTTTCCACTCAGGGAGGGTGTATGGACCTACCTAATTCCCTCACTGCCTTTTGGAGAGAATGAGGAAAAGTGTTTTTTCAGTATAACTCCCCTTACACATGTGCGTATTGTAATTCTTGCTTTGGCTTTTTTTTTTTTTTTAAAGTAATTTCTTTTCACAGTTGGAGGCACAGTGATTTACAGTTACAAAGCTTGGAGTTTCTTACCTTAAGCTGTAAAGGGGGGGGGTGGTGGGTGGGTGGGTGTGTGTGTGTGTGTGTGTGTGTGTGTGTGTGTGTGTGTGTGTCTGTCCCTCCCCACCAAATAGAGCACCCTGTCTACCCTGTCTTTATTGTTGCTGTACAGATGAGGGTTAAACTAAAAGTGTTGCAAGCTCCATTCAGCTTTCTGACTGTGATTTGAGAGTAGTGAATACTTGGCTAAACCATTCCTATTATCAGAATCTTCTCCCTGTTTAATTGTATGGGCTGCTGTTGTACTGAGTGGTAGGAACTAGGAGATATTTTCTGTGAACACTTGTTTTCACTCTGAGTACTTAGTTCATGGCTTTGTATCAGAGTTCTGTGGGAGCATTTACAGATTTAACAGTCATCAGCCCCAGCATGTTATTTTGTTAATGTTTTGTCTTAAAGTCTCTAGATGATTTTTAGTGTGCACCTTGCAGAAATAATCACCTCGTGTGCGTATTTTGCCTCAATGCAAAGATGGGTAGAATGTAGGGAATATAAGTAAAATCATACAGCCAGTATCTTCTTATATATAGAAAACAAAGCCATCAGTGAGAACACCAAACACATGATGGTCTAGCTCAGGATTGGTTTAGCGAAAGAGATTTTTAGAGGGGTGAGATTTGAACTAAACTTCAAAAGATAAGTGGAAGCGGTCTTTTTGAGGGGGAGGGTTGAATGTCATTCTAATTAGGCATATCAAATTCTTTAAGATAATTTGAGCAGTTCTAAACTATAACATGAGTCAGCAAATCTATGCTTGGACCACATACTTCATATGCAATCTTTTGATTTGAAAACTTTCTTCAGTAGTAGTTTATGACTTCATTACTAAAACTGCAATTAATATAATAAATATGTTATACTGAAAATCAAGTAGTAGGGATAATTATTTCCCTTTCACTGTCCCTATTCCAATCCAGTTCATAGATAAAATGATAAAATCTTACTGAATATTAGAGGAAAACCTAAATGCCTCATTTATTTTTTAAAACAATTCACATACTGTTAAATCCATCCTTTTAAAATGAACAGTTCATTGGTTTTAATATATTAATAAAGTTGTGCAATCATCACCAGTATCTAACTAGAACATTTTCATCACCCCCAGAAAAGGATCCCTGTATCCACTAAGTGATTACTCTGTATCTCCACCCTGGCAACCACTTTCTGTCTCTGTAGATTCACCTATTAACATTTCACGTAAATGGGTTCGTACACTGTAGGGTTTTTTGTATCTAGCTTCTTTCACTTAGCATGTTTTCAAGGTTCATCCATATTGTAGTACACATCAGAACTTTATTCCCTTTAAAATTTTTTAGCTGAAGTTTTATAATGCTTTAAAAAAATGATAATGCTGAATGAAGCAAAGCAGAGAAATTTTAGCAGGTAAAAAAATCTCTACTGGTTCCCGTAAAACTGGTCATATTTGAAACCTGCGTTGCCTTAGAAAATGTCCTTCAGGCTTGTGAGCCTTTTAAAGAAAAATTTGTCAGCAGTAGTAAATCTTTAGTGATTAGATATGATTACTGGACTCTATGAGAAATTCTGGTGAATAATGGGTAAGACTCAGCATAGACTTTTATTCTTCTCTCTAGGATTAAGAAACTTTGTCACCTTGACCAAGTCATTTTCCCTGGGCCTTAGTTGTTTCAGATCCTGTTTTAAAACTTGATGATCGTATGATCCCTTTGCGCACAATTTAAAACAAGAGAAGCTATCATCATACAATCCTGGAACTGATTTTCCCTTTTGGCTTTTAAACTAGTACTTAGGCAACTAAAATAAAATTGCACAAATGCTAAGTAGTAGCAATATTCTGAAATTAATGTATAGGTTTCCAGTAGAAGGCCTGTATCCTATCTGCTGTGATAGTTTTAAGGCCTTTAAATGTTCATGTTCTTTTGAAGTTCAGACCCTGGACCTTTTTTAATTCTGAATTCATTTATTCACTTATTTGGCTTCAGGCCATAGTGATCATTGATTACAAAATCTAGACCTGAGTTTCAAGTCTCCAATTGCCTACTTTTATTACCACTTAGATGTCTTGCAGACGTTTTAAAATCAACTTATTCTACAATGGAGTATCCATTTTGCTGTCTCCTCTTATGTGCATCAGCACTTCTAGTGTTTCTTCTCTTTATTAATTGTATCAGTATTAACCCAGTTATCTGAGATTTTCTCTCCCCTCTTCCACTTTCAGTTTGTTATTAAGCCCAATTGAGTCAACCTAAGAAATGCCTCTACTTTTGCTAACCCATCCCTGTCTTTCCAATTATTTTGTATGTGAGCTCTTATCCTCTCATGGATTTTTTTTTTCCCAGTAATCTCAGAACTCATCTCCTTGTCTTCACTTAACATTCAGTCTCCCTCCCCATTTTCCACACTGCCACATTATTCTGAAAACACATGTCATGATGTGGGCTCTTCAATGTATAAAGGATTGACTTCAAACTTATTGACATGACATGTAAGGCTTCTCACAACCTGGTTTTTTCATCTTAATTACTTCATTGACATCTCCTCTGTCTTCTCTTTCCTATGCAACCTTTAATATTGATCATGTTTACCAGTCAAAACGATGTGTTTTCTGACTTCTGAATTATGCCATGTTTGCAAGGAAACGTCCGACACGTGAAATGTGACTGCAACTCTGTTGGTTGGGTTTGTTTTCTCTGCTTTTCTGGGAGAACCTTGACCATAGTCATTTATATTTCCAGTATCATATAAATTGTGGTTTAGGAACTAGAGATACTGTATTATTTCAGTGCGTGCCATGAAAAGAAAATCAGGGATAAAATTTAAGTCACTTGCTTTATTTTCTGAGATCCTGTTAAAGCACTCTGGAAAACAAATGTTGGCCCTGTTAATTGACTGGTTACAGTGAAAAAAAATGTTTTTAAATTTATTCATTACAAAATTGTATGTTTTTACAACTTCCATAGTTATTTTGTTTTTGTCGTGTTCAGAACACTTGAGATCTACTCTCAGCAAATTTCAGGCATACAGAACATTAATCTCCTTGCTGTACATTCGGTCTCCTTAATTTATAACTGAAAGTTTTTACCCTTTGATCAATATCTTCCTTTTCCCCCCATCTCCCAGCCTCTGATAACCAAACTACCCTTCTGCTCTCTTTTACAATGAGTTCTACTTTTTGTTTTGTTTTTAAGATTCCACATATAAGTGAGATCATGCCTATTTATCTTTCTGTCTGGCTTATTTCACTTAGCATAATTTCCTCCAGGTCCATCCATGTTGTCCCAAATGGCTGAATTTTCTTTTTTAAAGCTGATGAAAAAATATTCTAATTTGCTCTTTGTAACCATCAAAATAAATAAATAAATAAAATATTTGACACACCCTAGGTCAAGGTTTTGAGCATCATGCACATTTTTTTATAAACCTGTAGACCTTAGCCCTTGTGGTTACACACACACACGTACTCCTTTTCTTTCTACTGCTTTTGATAACAGTGGATTAGTTATAATGGGGTCATTGACAAAGGTGTTGGAGTCCTCCATTATCACCCACCTTTATTGTAGGAATTGTGCTAGTAGGTTTTCCTGTATTAGGATGCAGCAGGACCCTGACTTGGTCCATGAGCAGGCTTTAGCTTCCTATGCCCCACAGGTGTGTATTAAAAAACACAGCTATTTAGGTTTATTATCAATGAAAAAAAGTAAAACTAGCATGTTCCTTCTTATGAGTAATTAGTTATAACAATTTTGACATTCTGAGCATGCATCCACACCTACACTTCTTTACTCCAAAGTGTTACTTTATTTCTTGAATTGTATCATTGAGCCAATTATGGTTATATATTTATGTAAATTACGACCCAGGTATGTTAATCTTTTACGCCATTATCTGTATTTGTGAGGACAATGAGTACTGTGTTATACTGTCTTATACTGATTCTAGATGGTCCCCCCTGTTTTATGTATTAGCCACTTGTTTGTTTTTTTTTGCCATTGGCTGGCATATGTAGACAGGGAATTTATTTCAAGTATTTGGTTTTAGTAAAATGAAAGCAATGTATGGCTGGAGTAAGAGGTGGGGGAGGATAATGTAGAAACGCACCAACATTTATTTAAGGAAAAAGCATTTTATTTTTTTAAGCCTCAAACAAGTATTGCATTCCAAGTCCAGAGATTCACTTCATAATTATAAAATTGTAGGTGTTGTACATGATCATGCTCTTATTCTCTCATATCATAAGTTAGTCAGACTTCTGTTGGAAAATAGGTGTTTTGGAAAAAGTGATTAATTGCGAACAACAGAAATGTTGCCTGTTTTGCTCAGTATTTGAGTCTTGTTATCACATCTCAATTGAAAAAGCTTTATAATGGAAGTGAGAAAGATTGAGAAAAGATGTTTACTTAGGCAGGAAGATCCCAGAGTGGGAACTGTCACGTATATAAAGTTATTAGGTGACAGAAAGGTAGAAAAGAGAACTTTTAAGATATTTTGGAGTTAGCAGCTATAGAAAGCAACTACTACTTCTAAGTTTGGGGGGGTGGGGGACAAGGAGAAAAGGTTGAAATTATTAAACTTTAGGAACTTGGGAGAATGAACTCCAGCTGGGGATCTAAACCTCTGAAGAGTCTGGCCCTTTAAGGCAACAGTCCCCAACCTTTTTGGCATTAGGGACCAGTGCTCCTATGAAAATCTAATGCCTGATGATCTGAGGTGGAGCTGAGAAATTGATGCTAATGTTGGGTAGCAGCTGCAAATACAGATGATGTTTTCTGGCCCCATCACTCATCTACTGTGCGGCCGGGTTACTGAGAGGTCACAGACAGGTACTGGTTTGCGGCCCAGGGCTTAGGGTCCCCTGATCTAGGGCATGGAGTGATGATTAAGTCGGTTCTCTCAGTGTGGTATGAACTGCAGATTGGATTAATGTACTACAAGGATATTGGGTGATGCTCACAGGCACCTCAGTGGCCCAAGAAACCTGGAAGAGATAAGTCTCCTCTTATATCCCTTTAGCATCCCTCCCACATCTGCAGAGTTTAATAGGGAGTCCCTGGCAAAGAGAAATGTGGTTTGCAGAGTCCCACCTCCAGAATTCATGAAGATAGAAGGATAAGTGAGAAAATGACATTACTTTACATCTGGCACAAATATAAATTTCCCAATGTTGAGGTTTTAAAGTTAGAAAGCTGCCTGACCACCTGGCCCAGCCCTTGCGATGTCGCAGTACTTGGCTTGACTTCAGTCCTGTAGAATTGGGGATTTTATAAGGTTTTTATAAAATTTTTTTTCTAAGTTTTGATTAAGCTTTGGGCAAGGACTCCCCTCCCCCCATCTCTTTGTTTGACTTGGTGTGTGTGTGTGTGTGTGTGTGCTATAAAGAAATACTTTTGCTCTAAATCAGTTGAATCCTCCATTTTATAGTCCAGCCCTCAAATCTCAAGACAACTTCTTGCCTTCAAGCTAGAATATTGCACAAGAAAGGATTAGAAAAAATGCCAAGAGATTCAGGCAAATGGTACTCAAGAATTTACCCTTTCTCACATCCTTGGTGACTCTCTTTTTGTCAGCTCTAAGGACACTTACACTATCAGAACAAATTAAGAAACATTTCCAATTTTAGCTCTCATATACTGTTTAGTTATAACTCTTTGTTATTTACCTAACACGAATGCATAGGTGTAAAGCAGTACTGGTTGCTGAGGATTCCAAGTTCTAGTGATGAAGTGTGAAAAGAGCCCTTGACTCCAGAGTGGGCTTACTAAGTCCATGTTCTGCCAATTGAAATGTGCACATTTCTTCTATAAAATGTTTTCCGAGGTGGTTCTGAGAATGAAATGAAACAATGTATGTGATCATCCAAGTCAGTTGTAAGGATTAATATAGGTGTCAGTCCTGTAAATTTATTTAGCTTTCCAATTTGTTAGTCTCTGAAAGGCTGATGATCCTGTCCAAGATTTGACCATTTGTCAAATAGTTTAGGATCTTGAGGTTTCCTTTGTCTTTGGTTTGGAGATTATACGTGCTGTTAAACTAGGCACATAATTCAACCTTTTTCAACAGTTTCCTCAAAAGATTCCACTAATTGCAACCATTTTGCAGGTTTAGTGATTTTTTTAATTGAAGAGTTAGGAGTTTAGCAGCAAATAGCCATAAACCATCTCATTGGCTCTTGGTATTTTTTCCACTCTTTCTATTTCTTCCTGCATTGCTCTGCTGCTCACATATTTGAATACTTGGTCAAACTGTTGTTCCTGCTCCCAAATCCCAACAGGTATTCATGTGAATAAAGAGCCCTGCTTCCCCAAAATATGACCCAGTGTCTGCCCTCAGTAAACTCAAGGTGCACGTTACATTATTTTATCCCTTTTAAATTAACTTTATTAAGGTATAACTTAGATATAATTAAATGTACCCATTTTAAGTATTCGAGTTTTGACACTGTGAAACCACCATCTCAGTTAAGATTTAGAACACTCCATCACACCAGCACAACACTAATTAAAGAATTATACTGTTTGAAGTCTGTTCAGTTTATGTAGAAGGGATATTTTTCTGTGTTGTTACACCTTATATTTATAGCATATTTTTCCCATAGGCTTTGACATGATCATTGTTTCTGGAAGTGTACATTTGAGCACATACTGGGTTTGTCCTTAGGATAAATTCTAAGAAGTAGAATTGTTAAAGAGTAGGCCAGCTTGTAGTTCCAACCAGCCATGTGTATGAAAGTCAGTTTTCTCCACTACACTAAGTAGCATTGCTTTTCAACTTTGTTCTGAGTTTTAAGAATTATCTTGATGAGAATATGTTGTCAATTTCAAAATAGGGTTGCTCAAAATGCTTATTCGATTTCTTTTAAAAACACTTTAATTTTATTTAAAAACACTTGCTTTTTGGGGTAAGTAGTACTCACAACGTGTTCCAAAATTTAACAAAAGGGTATTCATTAAAAAATGTCTCCCACCTCTGTGTTTCAGTCACCTGACTCCTCTCTTCAATGAAACCACTGTTAACTCAGACCATTTAAATCAGTTATTTTATGATTTTGTAACCTGTTATTTTCATTCAAGGTGTGGTTTTATGTAATATCTTACTAGCTCAAGTTGCTAGCAAGCCCTAAGTCTAGCATTTGTATTCTTTTAACATATTTTTGTGTTGTTTCAGGGACTCTGGCTATCTACATGAAATAGACAAATTTGACCTAGTAGTATTGTATATTGTATACAGACCTTCTATCATATGTCTGCTTCATTATTTATATTTGCATATTTCAGTTATACAGGCATACCTTGTTTTATTGCACTTTGCTTTATTGCACTTTACAGGCGTTGTGTTTTTTTTACAAATTGAAGGCAAGACTCCCAGCAAAAAGATTACAACTTGCTTTATTGTGAGACTCACTTTATTGAGGCGGTCTGGAACTGAACCCGCAATATCTCTGAGGTATGCCTGTATTAAAATCTGAGTTGTCTGGGTCATTTCCTCTTCTGATTCAGTAGAATATGACAGAAATAATATGAAATTACAAAAGAATAAAAAATATACTGAGTTGTATACTCCAGCTGCATCGCTTAAAATTATTTAACTTTCAAACCAAATAGATAATCTTTGAAATATTAAAATCTCTAACCTTGGGTTGATTTGGTTTCTTGAGCAGTTTCATTTCAAATTCTTTCAAAAACGTTGAGGTAAAGGATTGAATTTTTAACACACCAACTGATCAGTATTGAGCAAATAATCATTATTAAAATCGAAGAAAATTACTATTAGATTATCAGAGCTGCTAAAGGGGCAAAAGAAACTGAAGCCTGATGTCTCTGGTGCTTAGTTTTTGGTTCTTTAAGTATACAACCTGTAGGGAAGGTACCAAAGGCAAAACTTTAGAGCAAAAGTATGAAATAGTTTGTGAAGATTCAGTTTGGAATTTTAAAATTTACACACACACACACACACACACACACACACACACACACACACACACACACACACACACACACACACACACCCCCCCCCCCGCGCATACTCCTGCCATTTACAGTCACTGTCCAGCTCTTAAATCCTTTAGCTTACAGTTTTTGGGAGTTCTTGTATCCACTTTTACTCTGTACTTTTTTACCCTAGTATTTTTCTTTCCACTGTGGGGTTGATCTCAGTAGTAGTTATATTTGTTCATTCATCGGAATGTGATGAGAGTCTCTATGGTATTCACTATTGGGGCACAAACATTAGACCTGGGCCTTGACCTATGGAAATTAGTATAGTTGGAAGACAGACAGTAGGGTGACAAAGTGTGTAAGAGATGGCTTTCTATAGAAGGTGCGCCATCCCTACTTTCCAGCAGTGTTCAGTAGCATTTCGTTGCTTACCTTTTAACTGACAGTTTACTTTCAGAGTGATAGAAATGCTGCTTTGTGTGCAAAATAATGTTTTATGGCTTAAATGACTTAGGTCTACCTCCTAATTCTCAAGAGCAAAAGGATTTTGGGTATGTGGATATGTGTGGTTATATGTGTTAGGAGCACAGAGTCTGGGGCCAGGGTCTCTGGGCTTGACTTGTAGCTCTGCCAAATACAAGCTTGGACATCTCACTTGACCACCCTGTGTCTTTATCTGCTTAATATACTAATCTAGCTCTAGGGTGGTAGGGAGATTTAGAGTGCAGAGTACAGCCTAACATAATACTGAACCTTATTTAATATCAATTTTACAAAAATGTAGCTTTACCATAAATCTAAAAAGAATTAATGTCTTCCCAATGTGAGAAAACTATCAATTTATGTATTAGTCCTACAAATAGTTAACATCGAACATAACCCACTGAAGTGGGGTATAGATTTTAAAAGCACAGTGCATGCCTATATCAACAGTGGGTAAGGTATATGGGATGTTTGGGGGGTAAATATATTTTGATTTTGTTAGAATTATATAACTAATTTTCCATGAGTTAGATAGTAATAAAGTTGATTTTTACAGCTGCTAGACTGAAGTTTTATTCTTTAATTTATAGGATTTTGGATCTTGCACTGCATAACTTCAGGGGTTGTGATGTGAATGATCCCTCTTGGAACTGTGCAGTGTGGCATACTTGTTAAAGGAAGCTTATTTTGACGGAGACAGAAATGCTAACATCTGATTGATTCTTAATTTATCCCAGAGTTTGTGTAGAGTGTGAAAAAACTAAATTTGCCTTCTTGGTGGTTTGGATTTTGGACAAAATTATGTCAGTGGCACAACTGGATTACAAATCTGGACCAACTGTAACTTTTTGTTATTTGTCTCACTGAAAATTTCAACTGCTCTACTTCCATCTATATTTTTGCCTATTAAGCACAGACCGTTCCCATTAGTGGAGTCCTCAGCGTTTAGCACTTAAATCTTGTTATGATTACCACATTTAAAACCCGAGTAAGTAGTATATGGTAACTGTAGAGGTATAGCCACCAGCTTGTAGGCCAGGCAGAGTGCCTGTTTACGCCATATGGTTTGCAAAAAATATTGATTATTTATCTATAAAGCAACTAGGAAATCAGGGTGCAATAACAAAGTAAGTGAAAATATGTAAACATTTTAAAGGGTTTTTGTCTATAACAGAAAAAAAACATAGTAGAATGTTAACCACATTTTGACTATTAGAAGTATGGCTAATATTAAGTTGATTTTATAATTTAATGAACAGGTGAAAAAAATCTTTGGAGAAAAAAGTAAGTACCATTAGCAAAAAGATCTTTTTTATTTAGATATTGAGCATAGGCATAGACACTGGGGGTACAGTGTCAACAGGGAAGATGAAATATTGAAGAGTAGTCAAGGTTAAAGAATATTACAAAAGTTCATAGCAGTAATTTTTAACCCATTCCCGTAATAAAATGTTCCGTCAATTTTAGTACTAGAGAAAACCTTTGAAATGTTCAAGGTACTAAATTTTAGAATATTGGAAAGGTAAATGAATTTGTATGGTTGTGTAACAAATTGGTGCAATTAGAATTGGGATTAAATTCACATGTCCTAGCTCCGATTTTTTCCTCTAGTAGGCACATCAGGCTGCCTAGTTGAAGTTGGCTAAGGTGAAATTAGCCCCTTATAAAGGCTCTTAAACCAAGTAGAAGTTCAGTGCTCTCCTCTTTTGACCACATTTAATCCACAAGAGATATTTAGCTTCTTAACCTTTATTTCTCCCACTCCACAGTCTATTAACTCTTACCTTTTCTTCACTTTCTTCCATATCCATATCTAGTTTGGAGTTTGTATTTTTAGCAAGAAACAGTAGCCAACATTGTAAGTAGAAATAGTATTGCATTATTAGGTACCTTACACCAGGGATCCCCAGCCCCTGTCCGAGGACCTGTACCCACCAGTCTGTAGCCTCTCAGGAACCAGGCCACACAGCAGGAGGTACGCAGTAGATGAGCAAGCAAAAGCTTCATCTGTATTTGCAGCCACTCCCCAGTGCTAGCATCAGTGTTTCAGCTCCACCTCAGATCATCAGGCATTAGATTCTCATAGGAGCACCAGTGTCTGGTCACCTTACACAATCTTAAGGAACACCAAAGAAAGAGGCAGCCAGGAACAAGGCTCAGATTCACATCATGGTGGAAATTTCACTACTGGCATTGTGTGCAACACATTGCAAATTGATTGCTGATGCCTAATACAGAATGCTCCACTAGAACTTCATCTGTTGCTGTCTAAGGTAACTAACTACTGCTTATTCTCTCCAGAATGGAGCCTTCTTTTATAGTTTAGTTTCTGATGCATAGGTTTTAACTAAACCTGTGTCTCACATGCTTAGTTGCATGAGAGTTAGGAAATAAGACTGAAGCTTCCATGTAGGAAGGTGGTGGTGATCCATAAAGGTTGGGGATGGGGGGGTGTCATTTTCAAACAAGGGTGTTCTAGCTGTGGGTTGGCCAAAAGAAATGACGAATGCTCATTTCGGACGTCATTTTGCCTTATGCTGCCAGGCAGTCGTCTTATGTGACCATAGATAAGTTTTTCTATTTTCTACAAATTCTCACATTCTTATCTCCCAACCCTAACATTACACCAAGAAAGTGGAGGGAAGATATGAATGAACGGGGGAATTTTTACCATTGCTTGATAGTAGACAAATTTATGGACAGATGGCTAACATTACACATAAGGGCCTAAAATGAATTGCCAACTTCAAATAACCAGTTAAAAATTTAAGAAACCCATAGTCTAGATTATTTTTAAAGTTATTTTTTTCAAAGTACAAGACCTGGTGCAACAGCAATCTCAGAGCGTTATGTTACTAAGCTAGGTCTTTTCATGGAGTTCTAAGACATCATTCCTAAGAAAGAATTCATGAAGTCAGTAAGATAGTTAATTATTCAAGTCACTAAAGGCTTATTTTTGTTTTTTGAGCTGGTGCTAAAGAAAGTCCAGACAGTGGAATGTTAGATCATCCATCAAATCAGAAACCAAAGGAAAATGGAGAAGCTTAGCTTTCATGAGTCTACTTATTAGAGTTCTCGAGGTAGTCAAAAGGATATTCTTAACCACCAAGAATTTCATGAGTGTGTTAGGAATTAGTCGATACTGTCTTTTAACTATAACACCAATACTTAGTACTAGATTTCAAAAAATGAGAAAAAGATGGAGATGTAAGTTCTTTCCAGAAAATGTTTAAAATGTCCCCAGAAGTCAAAATGGTCTATCCCAATTTTCATTTAAATGAGATTTTTTTTCCTACCTCACTTACCTTAATAAGTCTTTAGACTTCCTCAGTTGCCAGTCCCAAAAGAAAACGGGGAGAGGAAGTGACATTATGATTTAAATTAATTTACCTCTTTTATAAAGCACTTTTTTATGATTATGAAGGACTGAAAAAAACTCCTTCCTTATGTGCTATTTACTGCCCTGACAAACATTTGATATTTACTGTTCATATTGTGAATTGAGGGCCTTAAAATGAATTATCAACCTCAAATAATGTTATTGAGATTATATGAGCAAAAGAATAATAGAGTTTTTGAGCAGAAGTATTAAATATTTTATATTACTAAATTCCACTGAGATTAAGAAAATAGGCTCTGAAGCCAGACTGAAATAGAGTCCAAGAGCCTGGGTTTCAGTCTTGGCTCTGCCACTTGCTAGCTTTGGTTGTACTATAAGTGGTCATTCTTCATATTCCTCATTTGTAAAATGGGTATGAGGATTAACAAGTTAATAACATGTAGAGCACTTAAGTCAGTATTTGGCACAGTTCCTTTTTATTGTTAATTTGATTCTCTGCATATCTAAGAACAGTGCCTGACAACTGCAGAGACCCTGACATGGAATTTACAGACTAGTGGAGGTGAAGGATGACAGTTTTTCTTGTTAAAGGCACAGTTAGTAGGATTTTCAGAATTTTGTACATTACCAGTGATTAGAGTAATCTTAAATGTCATATTCCTGGGGTGGAAGTTACCAGCTAACACAGCAGGTATAGTAATCCTCATTAGCTCTGTTTGGTACCTAAACATGCATGCACTTATTCATTGAACATTTACTTAGCACTCATCACCATCATTTGCTAGATGGAGTTCTATCTTCAAATAGTTTAGTCTGACCAGTAAACTGACAATTATTCTGGTTATAATAGGAGGAGTGGTGGTAATGCGCAGGAAACTGGAAATACAGGGGAGACATTTCCAGACTAAATCAGAACTGAGAAACAAGTTGATTGGATATTCTTAGTCTATCAGAAGTCCCTTTCTGGCTCCCAAGTGTCCATTCCTTTTCACCAAACTTCACAGGAATATTGATCTGGTCTTGGGCTGAAGGGAAAAATTAGAATGTAGCAGAGACTTCTAGCCCAAGTCATCCCATCCCATCTCTTGAGTATTACTCCAAGTAGAACCCAGAGTACTTTCCTGTTACTTACCAGTCTGCCTAGAAATAAAGCTTTTCGACAAAGGGATTATACCTTGGTCTAAACTAAGGTGATTTTAATCCTTGGTACTCAGAGACTTTTCCTGCATTTTTTCTTCTCTGAATCTGCCACTTAAGAAATCATGAGGTTTAATTGTGTAGGAATAGAGGGAGAAAATAGAAAAAGGAGTAAAGTGTGCCTTGAGAGAATCACTATTCTCATCTGACTTTAGTATAAGCAATTTTTAAAAAGTTAGAGGACTAGGTATGTAGGGTAAATTTTTTCATTTACAAAGGCAGTGGGGCTGAAATAAGTAGATGGTGTCTTACGACCACTAGGGGGTAGTGTGGACTGTAAAAATTTAAATTACTAAATGATTAACGCTTATTTTATTTATTGTTTGAATTATTTTTTTGTTCGTGGGTGTTCTCTTTTTTTGAAATTGTTACAAATCATTTTCAAACACAATATTGCGATTGTAACAAGCAATAACACTTATACACATTTTTGCTATTCATGATTTAAATGGTCTGACATTACTTCTTGTATAGTATTTTTTGAGGGGGAAATAGTGATACTTTAGTTTTTCTACTGGATTGTACTCACTATGTGAAATAAATTATTCTTAATGACCTGTAAGTAACATTATAACAGGATTGCTTTGTGTCTTGATTATCCTATGTGGAAGGTACTAGCCCCATTGAGTTTGGATTTTATTCTTTTTTTCCTTCCATAATTTATGCTGTGGGTTTGTTTGGGAAATCAGTGCCATCTAGTAAAATAATTATGCATCTTTTTATTGCATCAAAATTCATTAGAATTTGAGAGCATATCAGGCTATTTCAAAATGTTTTCCACACCTAAAAGCTTATTCTAGAATGTGGTCCAATTAAATATCATAATTGATCAGGTCACATGATATATTTAATATGTACATTTTATCTGAATTTCTGGGTAAACTGTAGATGGTTGTATCTATATCTTTGTGCACTGAGAGTGATTTTAAAGCTATTTTGGGATATGATCTTGGAAGCCCTTTGGGTGGCTTTTTATAGCTCCAAATTGAGCTGCTACTATTTTGTGTAATCAGAGAGCAGTATTTCGGCTCTTGGATCTCAGCTTTATCCTTTTTCCCAGTCTTCCTTTTTATGGCTTTCTGAAAGTGTGGAAACCTGGAGCAAAACTAAAAGAGGGTGGAGATGAGAGGCCAGCACTGAAGGAACTTTACCATCCGGTTCTTTTCACATTTCTTTACTCCTTTTCGTCCTTAATGTCTTTTTTTTCATAGAAATGAAGATCGGCCTTTTTTGTTCTATTACATGTTGGAGCACTACCCAAGATTGGAGAGGCTTCATTATTGCCTCCTGAGATTTTTAATGCTCTACACATGTTTTACTCTGAACCTAAAAAACATTTTGCTGAAAGTAATTTACAGCATTTTAGTTTTTCACTTGCCCTTGCATTGCCGTGATTAAAACAAGACAAAAAACAAGCCTAGAATTAAAGTACTAGAGGTATTATTTTATTTTAATTTTTAAATTTACTTTTAATTCTTTAATGTCACTATATATTTGACCCCTTTTACCCTATCTACCTCCCCTTTTCCCCCTAAAATCCTCCCTAAAGGCATGACTTTAAATGGCTATGTGCTTGACACATTTTGGGGAAAGAGTTGCTTCTGTATCTGCATCTTATGACTATTTCAGTTTGTGACTGCTGACAGAAATCTTTTTTAGTATATGCACTGTAGGTTGTAGAATGAAATGGTGTAAGGCATATAATTTTTTTTAGTGAAAACAGTGTAAATACAATATTCTTGTTTGTTTCTCATACTTAAAAGCTTATGGAAGTGTTCTAAACTTTTTTGACCACACGTGCCTATTCAAAACATTGAAAATATATTACTGTTAACTATTGCATATACCATTATCAGTCAGTATAGTGAGTATTAACATTTTTCTGGGTAAAAGTATAAATAGAAGTTAATTTTTTCTCACACCTAAAATGATCCCTTTATGTTCTTCCTGTGAAGTGCACATCCTGTTTTGCATAATGATGAAATTCTGCGTTTATTCCTCATTCTTTGTAACATCAAATAGATTCATAATTCAACAAGCATTTATTTGAATATCTGTGGTGCCAGGAAATCTTCCAAATGCTGAGAATAGAGCAGTAAATAAAACACACACAAATCTCTCCTTAGCACTTCTATTCTTACAATAAGTGAGATATGTAATATTTTATTAGTGCTGTGGAGATAAAGTGCGGGGGGGACAGGAATAGGGAAAGTGTAAAATAGGGTGGTTTGGGGTTTGCAGTTTCAGTTATGGAGTCTTCACTGCGGAAAGATGTGAATGGAAACTATCTTAGGAGCTGAGGGAGTGATCCCTATGGAAGTCTCTGGGGGAAGAGAGGGGAGAGCAAGTGAAAAGCCCCTGAGAGAGGAGTTTCCTGGCTGGTTGAACAACTACAAAGAAACTAGTTTGACTGGAACAAAGTGGGTGGAGTAGGGGGGTAGGATGGAGTTAGAAGTAGGGTGGGGGAAAGCATAGCTGGAGATGAGTAAGAGATGGGTAGAGTGAGGTGATCGTATAAAGCCTTAAAAATCGTTATAAGGATTTTTATTTTAAAAGGTCTGTGGACTACAGACTGTAGAGGGTGTGGGGATCAAGGTCAGAAGCAGGGAGAATAAAGTTAGGAGGATTTTGCAGTATGCCAGGTGAGAGCTGATGGTGGTTTGTATCAGAAGTGTAGCAGTGGAGTGGTGACTAGCAGTCCAGTCATACATGGGTAGATCTCGAAAGTTCAAGCTAACAAAATTCGTTGATTAGGTTAGATGTGTGGGGTATGAAGGAGAAAGGTGGATCAGTTGGAAGGATGGATTGATTTATGATTGACACGAGGAAGTCTTTGAGGGGAGGAGCAGGTTGAGGTTGGGGATGGTCTCCCTAAGCTTGGGATGCTTTATTAGACATTAAAGAAAAGCTGTCAGGCAGCCAGTTATGGATAAAAGGAGGCACGCTCAGCGGAGAGAGCTTTGCGGGATGTGAGTTTGGAGAGACTTCAGCATGTACGGAGTGTATTTAGAATATAAATTCATTAGGCTAGATGGGATTACTATGAGAGTGTGTAGACAGAAGCAGTCCTAGGACAGAGACCTTGCACACTTCAGTGTTGGGGAGATAGAGACGAACTAGCAAGTAGGTTGCTGCCAGGCATTTAGGAAGAGAGAGCTGGGAAAGTGTGTCTTCAGGAAGCTGGATGTAGCCTTGCAAGGAGGAAGGCAGGCCAGTTGGGTAAGGTGTTGCATTTAGGCCAAGATGAAGATTAAGCATTGCCCACATGATTTAACTATGTGGGAATCATCAGCGACCTCAACAAGCAGGTTAGTGGCTAAGTCTGATTGGAAAATTATGTTTAAGATAAGAGGGGAGGAGAGAAATTGGAGACAAGCAAGTACAGGTAACTTTCAAAGAGGAGCAAAGCCATGGGGCAATAGCTGATGGGGGAGAGTCTGGTCAAGGTCTATTTCCCCGCCCCCTTATTGGGAGAAATTGTAGCAAGTTTGTACAGTTTGTGGGGGGATCCAATAAAAAGGAGAGGAAACCTGATGATTCAGGAGAGGAAAGGGATGCTAAAGCAATGTCCTTTGAGTAGGTAAGACAGAGATGTAATCTAGTGCTCAAGAGGAGACGTTGGCCTTAGCTGAGAGTGACCCTTCATTTCATCCATAGTGAAAGAAGAAAAGGTAGAGCACCTGGGCACACAGATGCATGTAGGTGTACAAATGCTACAGTGGAAACTTCAGGAAGGTTTGGTTTTCTTGTGAAATAGAAAACAGAGTAGAGTCATCAGCCAAAAGTGAGGATGAAGATGGAGACGTTGGAGGTTTGAAGAGCGAGGGGGAAGATTTTTCATGTTATAGTTACGAGAGAGGGAGCAAGATGGAAAATAGAATTAGATGATACTTGGGGAGCAGTAAGTGTCCCTTTAAGGTCCATGTCAATCATTTCTCTAGCCCTCTCTTGCTCTTATACACTTGTTCTTCCTTCGTTCTACTATATTTTTCAAAGGGGAGATTTTCAGTGGCTTTAAAACAAATTTTACTTTTAAAATAGCTTGATTTTGGTAGTGTTTAAAGAGGGCAAAATCCTAGTGTTATTTTATTTCTCCTTTTATCTTTTCCTTTTGGTTCCTTGAATATAAAATAGTTTCATTAGCCTGATTTTATTATCAGCATAATTTGTAGATATTTGTAGCTGTAGTGTATATGATACTCCACCAGTAGCTGCTAGTTGTATTCAGCTGATTGTGATTATTTAAATGGTCTTTGAATTTTGCATTTTGTAAGCTAAAGACCCCATCAGGAGATTGGAGAGGTTCAGTTATATTCAGTTTTAAGAGATGAACTTTCTAATTTCTATTTTGGTGTTTAATGAAATGACATTTGTTTCACAAATGTATTAATGTTTTTTTTTTTGTTGTAGGAAACCCAGCGTTTGCTGGCAGAACCAGTTCCCGGCATTAAAGCAGAGCCAGATGAGAGCAACGCCCGTTATTTTCATGTGGTCATTGCTGGCCCCCAGGATTCCCCCTTTGAGGGAGGGACTTTTAAACTTGAACTATTCCTTCCAGAAGAATACCCGATGGCAGCCCCTAAAGTACGATTCATGACCAAAATTTATCATCCTAATGTAGACAAGTTGGGAAGAATATGTTTAGATATTTTAAAAGGTAAGTATTATCTTTATCATTATCATAATGTTCTATTAAGATTTCTCCTTTTTCTGTTAAGCATTTTGTATTGAGAATCTATGCATTGTCATCTTGCCTTATATCAAGACAGCAGTCTTAGGGAGGAAAATGTAGTTGTTCTGGGGCTGTTTTTTCATGTTTGATCATTCCGTACCTGTTGCCTTCACAGATAAGTGGTCTCCAGCATTGCAGATTCGCACAGTTCTGCTATCGATCCAGGCTTTGTTAAGTGCTCCCAATCCAGATGATCCATTAGCAAATGATGTAGCGGAGCAGTGGAAGACCAACGAAGCCCAAGCCATAGAAACAGGTACTTAATAATCATTCTTCATACTGTTTTCTACTTTTTAAGACAGATTTGTGCTCCCTTTTGAAAAACTTTTAGCATCTTAAGAAAAAGAAAAAAATAATATTAGAAGGAATAAATCACAATCCTGCTCATAATATGTAAATACCTCTTAACAAAAGATGTTCGTGCTCCATCTTATGACCTACTGCCAGATCCCCAAGTTTAAACAAACATAATTGGGAGATCTTGGACCCCGGTATAACTACACCTGATTTAACAAACGCTTGTGTCTATCATTCATCTAGTAATACATAAAAATAAAGCAAAACTTTCGAACTCTTGAGATGCTTTTGCAATAGGTTTGGTTAAATTACATCAGTTTATATCAAGGGAATTTCAAATCGATAAGCTTTTTTTTAACAGATTATAGCAAAATTAGTGGAGAACATTATATCTAGCAATGAAGGAGTCAAAAGAAGGCAGCTGTTTTTGTCCTGTCGAATTTTGTAGAATTTCTGAATTTCATTGTAGTGTTTTGGTAATTAGACATATAAACAATCTTTTTGCCCTGATTCAAATTTTAGAAAATGGCATGAATTTAAAAGGTTATAGTATTACATTTTCATAATTAACTTCATAGCATTTGTTTACATTTTTATAGTTTGGAAAGTAACATTGAACTAAGTAAAATAATAATTGCTTTTTTGTTTTCACCTACAGCTAGAGCATGGACTAGGCTATATGCCATGAATAATATTTAAATCGATCTCTGATCCTCGAGTGTGCATCACTTCTCCTGTTCTGCCAAGACTTCTTCCTTTTTTGTTTGCATTTAATGGACACAGTCTTAGAAACATTACAGAATAAAAGCCCAGACATCTTCAGTCCTTTGGTGATTAAATGCACATTAGCAAATCTATGTCTTGTCCTGATCCACTGTTGTAAAGCATGAGCAGAGGCTAGAAGTATCATCTGGATTGTTTTGAAACGTTTAAAAGCAGTGGCCCCTCTCTGCTTTTATTCATTTTCCCCATCATGGTTTAAGTATAAAGCACTGTGAATGAAGGTAGTTGTCGGGTTAGCTGCAGGGGTGTGGGTGTTTTTCTTTATTTCATTATTTTTTTTGAGGGGGGAGGTAGTTTTAATTTTATGGGCTCCTTTCCCCCTTTTTATGGTGATCTAATTGCGTTGGTTAAAAGCAGCTAACCAGTTCTTTAGAATATGCTCTCTAGCCAAGTCTAACTTTATTTAGACGCTATAGATGGACAAGCTTGATTGTTTGAACCAAAATGGGAACATTAAACATCACAGCTCTCACTGATAACATTGTGACTTTGCTGTCAAGTGTAGAATCCTCCCTTCAAGAAAAAGCTTGTGACCATTTTGTATGGCTTGTCTGGAAACTTCTGTAAATCTTGTTTTAGTAAAATATTTTTTGTTATTCTACTTTGCCTTTGTACAGTTTATTTTACTGTGTTTATTTCATTTTCCCAATGTGACAATCGTATTTAATAATTAAAACCGATGAAGCATTCTGTTTTGGTCTTTACCATCTGAAATTGAATGGCAAGAGGTAGATTTTGCCAGTTTCTTTTCACTGATGCAAATTTGTGTTTAAGATATCACCAAATGGAGTATTTTTAAACTGGCCCTGAGCATACATAAAGCATCAGTAGCTAACATTATTTTTACTGCCTAGAAATTTTAAATAAATTTGTGGTGTCTGATTAGCTGGATGATCATTGGTGTCTTGCCACATGTTTGAAAATTACTGTATATGAGAGTCACAGCAAAGCAGTTGTGGCTGACTTTGTATAGGACTTTCACATGTGCCACATTTGTGATAAGCATTTGAGTTATGACCTTTATCTTAGTTTTTGTCTGAAAACTTCATACGTGACCACTGGAATATGTTATTAAGAAACACCAGTCTGATAATTATTTGGTGTTTGTTGAGACATCTCTGAGTCTTCCTTATAGACCTAATGAACAACCAGCTTGCATAAATGCCATCCAAAAGGCTTCTTTGAGAGTGTCAAGTCCTCAGTTACTCATTCTTACTTTCATCCCAGTATTTGCTATGGGAGTTCCTTTTGTTCTTTGATATTCAGTAATTTTTTTTCTGCATTGACAGAGTTCCTCCCCCCGCCCCACAAACTGTTCTTTCTTACCCCTATCTACATCTAATACTGATTCTTGTTATTTTTAAGTCATCAATGTAGCCAGTCCTAAGTATGTAAATGTTAACCCGTGGGTTGGAACCCTTGTCTCACAGTTTTAAGGTAATGGATATTGTAGCCCATCTGAATTTCTCCCACTCTTATTCTCGTAACTTCTGGAGTTTCTTCAGAATGTGGTATATTTTATTGTGCTCCTATGTAAGATGAAGAATTATCTATTAAAATTACATTTTCAACATAACGAGTTTTTGATGACTGACAACTGGTATCCTACCAAATAAATGCATTGCTTGGAAACAAATGTAAGTTTAATTCAAAATAAAACTGTTCATAACCCTCATGTTGTAAATTAAAAAAAAACCTATTAATTAACAGCAGTTGTGATAACAATTGTATTGTTGAGAGTATCTTACAACTAAGGAAACAATCTCATTCTGTGGACAAAATGAACACTGAAGCAGTTAAATATAAATCAGTTTTTATTTATTGTACATGGCACTGCTCATGATGTTATCTAATATCACATAGTGATTTATAAGTGATAAAATTCCATATATAGATCGCACTATAAAAATTTGTATAAAATGTGACTGAAGTCTAAGTTTGTGATAGAAGTACTGAAATGGAATAATTTACTGTTTTAATTTTAAATATATGAATTTCTAATTTCATGGCATCATGTTTTTCTCCTTTGTAATTTTGATAAGTCCCCACTGTTTTGGTAAGATTTGATTTCTCAGTCAGTGGGATGACACAAGAGCCAGTGTTCACTGAGCACTGGGAGGGCAAGATACAATTTGAAACTGGCAGCTACATCTGGTTTTTGGTACTATTTTCCTTGCCCCACAGTGTAATTGGTTAAACCATTTTGAATTCAGTGCCAACATTTCTAAAAATTGGGAGATTCACCTTAAAATCCAGAATTTTGGTAACTTGAATGATCTACAGATTTGGCAACAGTGGACATGACCCACCTTTGGGCAGGGCACCTCCTGGGAAGAGCTGAGTACCTGCCACCCTAGCAAGATCTTGACCTCTTACCTAGTGACTGCAGTTGGCTAGAGTCCCTTCTCCGCTCACCTGCTGCTTCATGTAGCCCTGGTTTTTGGTAAGCTGTTGACTTTGTAACTCCCAAGCTTAAGGAAACAATTTACCAAGTGTTTAATATGTGTCCAGTACTGTACTCCTCGTTGGGGATGATTTGGTGAATGGGACTGGCATCTTTCTTTCCCTAGTGGACTTTGTAATCTAATAAGGGACATGGACAAGCTGCAATTCCAACTCTGTCATGGAGAAGGGAAATACTAGAGGGTCTGCTTTTCTGGATTCTAGCCAGATGAACACCTCTAGACAGGGGAAACAGCTTGTACTAAGCCCTGGGAGGGAGGAAAATAATCTGCATATATTAAGTGATAAGTGGCCTCTTGAAAGTCTACTCTGGCCACTCATGAGCTTTTCTGAAACCCTGAGGCATTGATAGGATTTTGTGGGGGGAGGGGCAGGGGGTTTTAATAAGATTGTTTTTTATTTGACCTTCACATTTTGCTGTGATTTGCTTCCACAATACCTATTCTTGGTCTTCACAGAGCAGCCTTTTAATAAGATCTTAGATCTGATGTAGAACTTAAACCCAGCTGTAGACCAAGAACATACTTTAATACAAAATTTCAGAAGCATTTAAAAAAAAAAATACTGATGAATACAAAAGTCAGACAAGGTTTAGCACTGTTAAAGGAGAGTGTGGGGAAGGAAATCGTATTCTATAAAATATTGTAAACAATTTTAGCTATGTGGTGTCATGGAAATGATAGGAATTGGCTTTATTTTTTTATTTGATGGTCCAGGAGTCTTTTGGCTACTTTGGCCATATCAATTTTTGTTGCAGTAGCAAAAGTTTTAAAATGGAGTCTTCTCTCAAAAAGCTGGCCAACACCCCCCCAAAAACAAACAAACAAACAAACAAAAACATTAGAGCAGCTAATAACTCATCTATTTAAGAAAAATGGTATTTCATCAGAATGATGTCTTGGGGGTCCTGGGGCAAGAGTTCATTTAGCTATTTAGCATGTGCTTAGTTTAAGGAATTATATCGGGTTTATTTTTAAATGACTTAATCACAAAAGCAAAACATGCCAAATGTAATAAATTGAAAAAAATATAAAGAATAAAAATATGTAATCTACCACCAAGACTAGTGATACTTTGTCTTTTTTTAACTGTAGGCACTGCATCAAGTTCCAATTTTATCATTGAGGTTGAAAATTGGGTGGATTGGTTCCAAGATCTGGCTTTTGCCTACAGCTTTGTTACATATTGGGCAAGTTCCTTTTGGTTGTAAAACTGGGAGTTGGACTAAAATTTTTCCTGTAAAGTGTAGAACTCAACAGGAAGATTTTGGGTCCTCTAACCTTTCCCCAGTTTTCATCTTCGCCACCCTTGAGCCTATCTCATTTCCCATGTGCATGTTGATGTGGCATTTCAAATGAATATAGACTCGCTACCAAGCCAGCCAGTAATGACTTGGTATTGCTTCTGATTGATTATTTAGACCTTGCTTGTAGTCTCCTGTAGCATAGCAACAACTGAAATGTGCTCATTAGCTTTAACATTTTTCTTCTAATCATATCTATAGGACAAAACATGTTTTAGAATTAGAAAAGATTGCTAGCTTCATGTTCCTATCATGTAGAATAACTAGCATATTTACATCTTACATATACCTGATCCATTCTCACCCACCATTTGACTTCTTTTGAAATAGTTCCATGATCTAGATTAGTAAATCCCAGTCACTCAAATTCCATTATAACCTAATAAGTTTACAAAGTATTCTAGCTGATGTTCAGTAACTATTCAAACCTGTCAAAAGCAGTTTGCTTAGACATGATAGGTTGGTTGCACTAGATTTGAACTAGACGCTCTTTTCCTTAAGTTTTGCCAAAAAGCATTAGGACTGGGTAATCAAGGGAAGTAGAGCCACATTCTCGCAATGTTTTTTCCTTCTAAAACAGTAAATATTTTTAGCTCTGTAGGCCATGGATCAGTTTAAGCTACTCCATGCTGCCATTGTAGTGATAAAGCGTCCATAGACAATTTTAAATGAACAGTTTACTCTGATGAAACTTTTTCATGTCACATTTTACAAAATAAATGTAAAAGCTATTCTAAGCTTGTGGGCTATACAAACTGGCGGGGACTAAGTTTGGCCTGTAGGTTGAGATCCCTTCCCTCAGCAGTGTTCAGTGCTCTAGTGTTGGAACCAAACATGTCTCTTCTCCCTTTAAAAAGTGGTAATTACTGTTACTCCAATAATTCAAAGAAATGTTTGTGCAGGTTTCCTTGTTTCCCTTTGATGTTTATACATAATTTGATAAGGTCTGTACAGATTGAACATTTATCAAGTCCATTTTTCATGAGATCGAACATTTTTAGTTTCTCAAAACGTTCATTTTAAAATTCAAACTATGCATTTTAGAATAAAAGGTGAAATATGGACAGGCTTTTTAAAAAGTAATCTTTTAAATGTTTTCAGTTGGTGTCACTGAAAGGCCCTTCCCTCCACTTGTGGCAGCAGTTTTAGAGCAGTATCTACTGACTACATGACCATGATTTAATCCCATTTGTAACTGAAATTGATGCCATTTTTATAAGTCCTGGAATATACCTTTAACCATATTTTGATTGTGCAACCTGCACAAATATTTTTGACTAGATTCCCAGAATTCAGTGAAAGGGTTTTATTTTATGTCTACAGTATTTCACTATATGGACATATTACCAGTTAATCATCACCAACCTTTAGGCCTGGACATTTTATCTTAACACCATTTCAATTGCCCTATCTTGGTACATAAACCTTTGTCCACATTCCTGGAGATATCTAGTGTAATTACTTGATCAAATGGTATGTTTAAGTTTCTTGATACAACAATTTTTTTTTCACTAATTGGATTAAGAAATTCATTTATGCAATAGTTGAGAAAAGCACAAAGATCTATTATAGTTTTATACATGTCTGGCACTGGTATATGAGCCAGTGTGGTATTCCACATATTGGGAAGAACTTTGCAAATTAGTCATCATCAAAAATAGAATCTAACATGTTTCTAGTAAAAAAGTATGAATCCTTTGAGTAAATTTGGGTCTCCGCTATACAGTCCTAAGATAAATCTTAGAGAGCCTTCTCATTTTACTGTTCAAATTTAGCCAATGGCAGTATCAGGGATAAGTTAAAAATCGTAAAAGCACCAGATATGAGATCACTTTTTAGCCTGACTTTGGCACTATGGCTCCATATAAAATGTTGCTAAGTATTTGGTAGTGGTGGTGGTGGAGGGCACATTTTTAAGTAAAATTTTGCTTTTGAAAATGGCGCATGTCTAAAAAAAAAAAAAAGCCAGAAAGACATTTTAGGAACTCCTGACAAGTAAACAAACACCTAATGAAGTCATCTCCACACTAAATGTTAAGAGTTCCTTGAGGGCAGGAAACTTGTTATAGCATCAAAGCTAGGCATAAACAGATGCTAATTATTGTGCAGCTACTGGTAAACACTTTTAAGAATTTATGAAACAAAGTTATGGCTGGAAACTTCATTTGAGGAAAAATCAAATACAGCAACATTCCAGGTGTAACCAATTCATTAAAAATTATATTTTAATAAATGACTAGGGTTTAGCACTGTCACTTTATAGAAAATTCTGCTTTGAGACCTATAGAAAATTCTTGTATTTCAACATGAAAACACTGGAAAATGCCAAGCTTTTTCCCTACAATGGAAATAAGATGAGTAGAACTTTTAAGTGGGGATTCTAAAGTTGGTTTTGAGTAAACAATATTTGGGGGAAATATAATGGCAGGCAGGGTGCCTATAGCCAGTTACTTTCAAATGGAGCTGCAATAAAGCAATGGTAGTGTAGACAACATCTGTAACTCATTACAGCAAAATACAGAATAAGCTCTTGAAAAGGATTGAAACCCAGTTAATTCCACTAGTAAGAAAAGTGTAGAAATGTACTACTGAGATAACATATGACCACCAACTGGAGAAGAGTAATGTTACTATGGAATGCCAGATAAGTTTTCACTTGCAGTTTTATGTTTAAAAAAAGAAAAGATAATTTATTTCCATTTTTATTTGCTGTTTCCAAATATAAAAAAAGTCAAGATTCTTACACCAATTATCTCAAATAAGACCATGCAAAGCAATTCAAAGTGTATACAACAATCACCCCCCCCCGCCCCCCACTCTCACTTTTGCTTCATTATACAATTGTGTGATAAACAATGGAAAACTGAATGGCATGTGCCTGGCTGGAAAATTTTACCTGTTTACAAAAAACAAAAAAAAAAACAATAACAAACTTACAGGATAGTTGCTACTTTGTTATTTTTATTTAGGAGGCACATGGGACTGAAAATTTTAGCTGCCCAATTTTATCCAACTACCCCACAGAGTGCACAATAACAGTCCCAAAACTCTGTAAACTGGAGCTCTGAGATACACTTTGTTATCTGTAGTATTTAACTTTTGAGCCTGAAAATGTAGGTTTTTTTCTCTTAATAGAAATTTCATTAGGGCCTTCCCTCTAATTTTGCTAGACTGGGTTCCAAAATAGTGAAGAAACCATCCTTTGAAATTTAAAGTGTCAAAATGGTAACAACTGTATTCTGTTGCATTATACCAAGTTTTGCTAGTTGCATAGCATAAAGACAGTTGGTTTGTTAAATGGCACTGAAGAAAATTCCGACTCAGTGGCACTAATTTGTCTAAATGTTTCTGACCAAAGAAAATTATACAACAATATTTATAGGCTCACTTTTAAGAGATGGCTGACATTAATACTGTACATATTTTACAGGTCAAATACACAGTCTAAGAGTTTATAAAATAAGTTCATGCATTATTAACTCTAAGAATGTCATGTACAATATACCTCTCCCCACCCCAAGTACTTGTGACAGTATTTCAGGTGGACACAGTCTTTTATATACAAAAACAATCCAGTTTCTCTGCTGTGTTAAGTAGGTAATTTAAAGAAACTTCAGAGACTAACGAGAAAAAATCTTAGTCCATTGAAGATTGATAGAAAAGTGTCAATCTGTGGGATTTTAAATGTTTTCTTTTTTAAAAAACTTCCAGAATACATAACCTCTGTACAAAGAAAAATATAAAAATTCTGGATGATCATGTTTGATTATACTACATAATTTAGAATGAAATGTCATTGGTTAAATTACTCATTCCTTTGACAGCATTAATTGTGAATCAATGTTTATATTTAGTTCAGCTGCATTTTATGGCACAAGATCTCATTTTTATAACAGTGGCACCAATTATCCTTAAGTGTAACAGCACTATTTTTAGCAGCAATTATATTTTTAAAGGTTAACAATTAGAACAAATGTATTATAACTATTCTCATTTTCTACTTTATACTCACCAGCTACAATATTTACAAGAAGCTAATGTCTACATATAGAGTGATGTTGTCCTTGTCCCTGTCCCCCACTCCACATCTTATTCAAAAGTTTTTCCCTCCCACTTCATTTTTCACCTGTTAAGGGAAGTATAGGAGTTTCAGAGAAGGTACCTCTATGTATTTTAGATAGGTTTCTTGATTTTGATAAGTATAAAGACAAACACAAGATAAAATCATTCTTAATTCAGCTATGTTCCAGTGCCCCAAAAGTTAAGTTATATGATAAATAGTACACCTAATGACAACCTATAGAAGATGAGACAACCTGAGGCGCCCTAACTACCTAAGTCTGTAACAGCTGAACAGCAAGGCCATTTTCACCATAATGTAGTCATCACTGACTAGCACTTGAGGTTAAACTCCAATGCTATCTGTGGTTATTGGTAACCAGCAAGTTTAACCGAAGAGATGTCACTTAATTCAAAAACTGGAAGTACATTTTAAAAAGCAATTTATGCTGAGGAAAATACAGTTCTCGGGTATTTTGTGTAACAAGAGATTATGGATAAAGTGAACTGGCAACTGAGCCTGCTACAAATTCCATGAATAAAGTTTTCATGAGATGTATTTTTCTACATGCGTTTTGCTTACACTACAACTTCTTAAAAACTGCCAACTCTATAAAGTTAAAATTTTGTGTTAAAGGACTATTGAATTACAGGAAAAGTGGACAGATCAGGTAGCTAGTGACATACTAGTTGTAAGACAATTGAGTTCATAAATTTCTTGAAGACAGTAAATTAAGTCCTTTGTCAAAATGGTTATTGGAACTTACAGAAAATAGGCCAAATCTGGAATTTATGAATTAAAATTGTGATCCCATGAAACAAGTTTTTGGATGGTTTTTTAACACCAATAATTATTTTTATAAATTCCAGAACAGAATTTTTTGAATATGTTAATGCTGTGAATGAGGAACAATTTAGGGGTGAAATATCCCACAAGTTGATCTGACAAAAAATACAGACTGACATCAAATGGACAAAAAGCTAAAAAATGCTGTGAAAAAAATGATGACCAAAACAACACGGAGAGTGGGATGGATCAGGGGGAGTGGTTAAGGCATCTAAAAAAAATTACACATGGCTTTGGCTTATTAAAATATTTTACACTATTAAAAAAAAAAGATTTGAAAGCATCTGAAAAACATGCAAATTGTTTGAAAACCCTGCATGGGCAAATTCAGACAGTTTGCAAACGTCATTCAGATGTTTGCTAAGGAAAATAAAGAAGCCTCTCCCCGTGAGATAGCGCATGGTGGGAGAGGTCCTCCCCCTTCTATCTTAGGCTAGATGGCAAGCCAGAGGTCTGTGCAGCAGTTACAAACAATGTGTTGTTATCCGGAAGGGAAGGGACTGTGGAATTTCCATTGGATGGAGAACAACCCAACTTTAGTTTTTCCAAATACTCTGCATGTACAGGCTTATGACACTGGAGAACTTTGATGGCATCTTCTACTTTGAACCACTCTCTCTTCCTTCCTAGAAAATAGTAATGACATCGGTCACTATACAATAAAGTCAACTTTAAAAAGTAACAATGCCCCTCACTCTTCCCACACAAATAATGACTTTCTTTTTCTGGAATGGCTTAGACAACAACTATGTTGGAGAAAAATTTTTAAATAATTCAAACATGGAGATACATACTGATCTTTCCTTCTCTAAAAGACAGGTAACCAAAAGTCATTTAAGATGAAAAACTGGATACAAGTATGTAGTATGTGAATTAAGAGAATTCAGAAAGCGAAAAGAAAGGGAGCTTACCTATATTAACAGAATCTTCCCAATCTTCTAATATTTCAGTGACAGTAAGAACATAAACATATGTTCTATGCTTTCGGTCTTGGTTCTGCTTGAATACAAAAAGAAAAGCATTTTAACCTACAGGAGCTAGCCACATACATTTTAGAAGAAAAAAATTCAGTTCTGGCATACTGCCAATTAGTATAGCGTATGTGTACACTCAGTCGTAGAAGTGAGATTATGTAAAAGATAATACATTTGGAATGGTGAAACTAGCTCCTTATACTAAAAACTTTTATAGCACTTTATTTTTATCAAATATTTTTCATTAAAAAAAAATCTAAGAGTGGAATGGAATCTATATTAAAAAGAACTGCATTCCTGTCATTTTTATACTAAGTCCTATTCCTTGGGGCTAATCTTGAAGGCCTTTGAACACTATAAAGAACTGCTTCCTTCAGGACTGCTTTGAGCAGTATCCCCAGTTTGCTCAGAACATTCTTTAGAGGGTTACAAGGACAGCCCTACTAACCCAGACTAGGCCTTCTCAACCCTGGTGTCCATTACATCACCCGGGATGAATGGCTTCTTAAGGGACATCAATTCAGTTACTTTGAGATGAGGCCTAAGTGTTGATATTTTTAAAGCTTCCAGCCAAGGATGGAAATACCTGGATTAATTCAATTCTGGAATATTATGTTTAGTACTATATGTTCAAATTTAATTTTACCCATATTAAAGCTGCTGCCTACTCTTATCTTTGGTTCAAAATTAAACACAAATTGGCTTTAAGAAGAAGGGGTGACTCACCTTAATATCAATTAATATTAGTCTTGTTTGCTATAGTCTAAAACTATATATAATCACCCTAATATTTTCTATCAGAAATAACCTGAATAATACACTTGTTCAAACTGTGTCGTGTCTTTGGGAAAGAATAACAGCAATAAATTAGAGGCATCTCTCATATAAAACTCTATTGTTTGTTACTTTAAGAATTTGTTGTCTTCTCTATGCCTAGTAAATCACTACCTTTATTATGCTATGTTCACAAATGCATTGAAATCACTGAGGTAAATGATCTGGACAATCCTAATTTTCTCCTTTGTTTTCTAAGGGGAAGATTACATGGATTTAAATAGTATTTTATGGAAATTAAATAGTAAAAGCATTTACTACTACTACTCCCCCATGTTATATAAGCTTTATAATGGGAGATGTTTTAAAATGTAAAAAATTCTTGTCAACATACTGATAGATATGCTATTTGTACCATGGCTACTCTGAATCACAAAAAAACTCTCATGCTTTTTAGTTCAACCAGGAGATGGTGCTATTTAACTAGGTAAAGCAAGTACTAAATTCTGGAAAAGATGGAGCAGCATGTTAAGAACGTCACTCTTAACAATTACTGTATTCTGGGAATCAATTCTACCAAGTGTACAAGTAGATTTTTTTCTGAATTCCTGCAATAAAAGCTTAAAAATAAAATGTGCATGGTTCCACCAGAAGGACAGAACTAACCTTTAAATAATATCTTGGAAAAAAGTCACAATGTGGCTGGTATACCATGTATCTAGATTGAATTTTGGGTAAAAATCTTATTTGAAAATAGCTCCAGTCTCGTGACCTGACCTTATTTCTCCCTGCCTTCCACAGAATGCCTGTCAATTCCAAATTCCTTCCTCACAAATTCCATTCTGCATTCAGTAATAAGGAATGATACATAAGAGAATCCTATGCTTTTATATCTGTTTATGTCCCTGAGCTTTGTATCCTCACATAGCTCTTTAAGGATAGTCACTATTTGTTGTCTCATGTTATGTGCTTAAGGTTAAGGGTGCATTTTCTGACAGTATCCACAAGAAACTTAAGTCCTTGGGTGATACTGAGGATACTGTACCTCTTAAAAAACAGCGTGTGTACCAAGAAATAAGTCTTTCTATATCAATTTCACTGTATTGTTATATATGGAAGAAATTACCACCCCAAAACTGCTATATATAATAGATAGTATAGAAAGGTTAAGCAGCTTTTAATTCCTGCTCTGCTAATCATTGTAACTTACTTGCCTACTGATCATTTCAGGGGAACATATAGTTCAGGTTGCTGCCAGATTACAGTTGGTTAGAAAGGTATCACTAACTGATCAGCAAACCAAGAATTAATTTTGTTAACTCACCTCAAATATACCCAGGAGTCTGCCTAATTTTCCTTTGACTCCAGCCTGTTGAGAAAAGATGAAATGTAAAAATCTTACCTTTTCATAATAAGATTGATATGAAAATTACTTTCTGCCTATTCTAATTTTTGAATCTAAAACATAACAGGCCCTCCTATACCAAGCCTGCTCTGTGACTTCTTTTTGGCTAAGATTCCCAGCCTGTGGTTTACTGTAACATATGACTTCATTTGTTCCACATGTCAACTTGTCATTTATTTTATAAGAAATGGCAAAGACTGACCCAAAATTAGACTTTCTCAAAATCTGGGACAAATGTCCTGAATGAAAACAGACTTCTCTATGAACTAATACTCTTCCTCCTCTTTACTTACAGCTCTATCTTTTTTCACATGGACATGCAACCTTTCTATAGCAGAGTCCTCATTATTCTTACCTAATGCTATAAAAAACTGACTGGAATGTCAGTGCCCCCTTCAAATCCATACTGTGAACTAACAGACTGGAACATGCTGTCTTCTCTTTCTAGGGTGATTTCTTCTTGCTCATCCTTCAGGACCTATCTCTACAAGACCTTTCTTATTACACACCAAGGACAACAACTTTTTATGGCACTTAATCTACGCTGTTTTGCCTGTGAGTAAAACCAAGTTGTAAATCATCAAGTGTAAGATGACAAGCAGGCCATGTGTGCTTTTGTGCATGTATGTGCACAAACAATATTTTACTGAACTTTCAAACAAAACAAGTAAAATAAAAGCAATTTGTTTCTTCTTATCCACTTGAAAAAGAATCATGGCACATGATTAATGTCTCTATGTTCTTGCTCAGTGTATTATTAACCTTGCTCTGGGGGAAAGGCCATAATGTTATATATTGATCACTGACCAGACTTATTGTCTGTTATACAACTGCCATGTTATACAATTCTGGAGGACTTCCACACTGATTTTAACTGTTCCACCAGATGGAAAAAATATGTGCTTAGCAAAATGCTAGCAACAGTTACATGCTTAAAAATGTTGAACTAGGTAACAAAAATGTACTCAAATAGTCTGTGTAAAAAGAAAAAATGACTATTCATCTCACCTCTTCATAAACCTCCCTCACGGCAGCACCCCAAGGTTCCTCTTCAGGCTCCATTCCTCCTCCTGGGACAATCCATTGGTCTGGGTACCGACTGCTGCTCACCAACAGCACCTGCAAGACCCACTGTAACCATCTACTCCCAGCCTAAGAAGCACTATGCATAATAAGCAAATTTCTCAAAACTTTACAAGGTTGTAAATCTCATCTAGATGAAGATATTTTTAATTTTTATTAAAATTAGGGGTACACAGTTTACCACAAAAAAAGGCATCTGACAGCCTTTATAAAACATTCTTTCTGAATTCAGAATTCAATAACATTTTATCTCATTACTAAATAATTCTTACCTAATGAAGTCATTAAAATTACCAGATTCAATTAGTAAAACTCTAATTCTTGGATAGCAACAAAGGATAAAAGCAGACAGAGACTTGGTTTACTGGTCCCAGAGCTGTATGTACTGAGGTTTGTGGTCACATCCTTTATTCTTTAGTTAGAGAATCTTAACATTCTTCCAAAATTAAGGATATATGACCACAGGCATGTCACCCTGTTCCTTCATTTATAAAATGTAGTACTTAGAAAATACATACTGTGAGAAACAGGAAAATTCAGGTCAAGCTAATGCTAGATACATAGAGATTTCTTGTTATATTTAAGATTAGATGAAAAAAAGGCACCTTTCATATTCCAAACCTATATAGATTAGCAAAAGTCTTTCCATTTTGATGACAACTTTATGATCTAGGACAGGCTGGCAAGCTATAGCCCACTGCCTGTTTTTGTATAGTCTGTGAACTAAAAATGGTTTTTATATTTTTAAATTATATGAAGTTCAAATTTCAGTGGTCATAAATAAAATTTTATGAGAATCCGGTCACATTTATTCATTTTTCACATATTGTCTCTGAATATTTTTGTGCTATAACAACAGAGTTGACTAATTGTGACAGAGACTATATGTCCCCTACAAAGCCTAAAATATTATCTGGCCTTTTGCAGGACAAGTCTGGGGGACCCTGATCAAGAACAGCATTAAGCTTGAAATATACAAACACACACACACACACACACACACACACACACACAAAACCTATCACAAAATATCCTGAAGGTTCAAGATTTTAACATATCTGAAACAAGTATCAAGTATTATACATCCATCTTCTTAAACAAAATTGTGAGCCAAGAAAGGTTGAAATTTACTTGAGTTAAAAAAAAAAAAACGATAAGTAACCAAATGGTATTTGTGAAAATAACAATGTCTTAACCAACCTGAACAAAGTGTAAAATTACTTGGTAAATTAATCTATTTAGAGCAAAGTTTAATCCCTAGTGTGGGTCCCAATATTTTGATGTACATGCCAGTAGTTCTATCTGCTCCCTCCCTACTGCCAGAGGAACTGCTGGCCCTGAAGAGTTCACAGACAGCACAGGACTCACTCACTTGAGCTAGCTGCCAGGAACTCAACCTTACCCAACTGCAAAGTTCCTGGCTGACAGACAGTTTAGCAACTCTCACCTTTCCCCCCAAACTTCTAAAAACACTGAGGTGGGAGATATGGTAATACCTATTCAGGCACAAAACCTCCTCAATTTGGAAAAAATAAAAAGCAGCACACCTTTGCCTATGGACACGCCATCACTGCCGAGCAGTGATCAGTTAATGCTCAAGGGATCTGAACATTGTTTCTCTCATTCTTGATCTGGATAGCAAACTCTTCTTTCCACTGGCATCATTTCTTCAAGTAAATAGCTGGCAAATTAGTGGCAAATCCAGAGAAAAGCACTGTAAATTAATGCAATGGTTCCCAAAGCCTTAGCTAAAATACTAATGGCTGACATTGAGGATGCTACCAAGTGCAAATATGGCCATTTCGGTGAAATGAAATGTGAGGTCTTAAACTTAAGCTTTGTTAAGAATTAGCAACTTGGACTTACATATCAAAACCAGAAATTTAAGAGCCAGAATAAGCAAATCCAGCAAGAATTGGAAAATACAGGTTTGAACATGAAGACATTTCTAACTGCACAGAAGATCATAACCAAGACTGTCTTTCATTCCTTGATGCACACAGTGATAGGCTAATAATAATCCATGCGGTTTCATTATCTGTAAGAAGTAACCGCCCTTATAGGATTGTTAAGTGTTAATGAGCATTAAATATCTTAAATCCTGGCCTAAGCACTCACTGTTGGCCATTAGCAGCTCTTATACTTTCCTACCATTAGAGCTGAACCAGCTTCCAAGAATTAGGCTTGTTCTCCAAATTTTGTCAATTGTACTTGTTTGTAATTATTGGGAGTTAAGGATGAAATGAAGGCAGAAAAAATTAAGAATCCAAAAGACTCTGCAAAGATTTATTATAAGTGAGTTATTAAAAATTGCTAAGTATGAATGAGACTACTATAAAAGACTGGGAAAAGAGAATAAAAAAATCCAGAAAGAGCATGAAAAGCTTTAAGTTCAAATTCTACTTTAAACAAAGTGAAACTGCAAGTCAGATTTTACCTTCATATTTAGTTCAAAAAGGAGGCTTACTGAGGACCTATGGTATTCAAAGGCTTTGGCCCTATCAAGACTGGCAATTGAATGTAAATTATTAAGTTAAAACAAAAAATTTAAGATACAAAAGCATTATATTTTAAGTCAAAGGAAAAGTAAACTGTAACTACTGGTCCTGACTGCAGAGTCTTTTTCTGGATACTAAGTGTGGGTTAGAAATAATCTCGTTTCTATTATTGCCTGGATGAAATTCTTACTACACAAATCTATGCTCTTTAAGCAACTTCCTTGATTACCTTCATAATGGGATAGAATGGTGCAGGTGGCTAACCACCGGAAAAGTACATCTTCATTTAGTAAAAAGAGGTTTTAAAACATAGATAGTCATAATGTTTGAGTCTTGAAAAAATGAAATTCAGTGTTATGTATCTAGGTCAATGACTGTTATGTTCCCATTTGTCCAAGATAAGAGCTAAATTACATAAGGTTAATATGTTGAAAAAACCCATTAGTATATATAGTCTTTCTGCTTTTCTGTACTAACACTTAAGCTTCCTTCCAATTTAAAACCAAATATTTTATCCATAGGACATTATTAAAATATGACTAAATTTCTCTTCCAGAAATCAGTGTCATGGAACCCCTGCATGGTTTAATATCTCCCTTCATAAATTACTATTTCGAAAGCCTTGAGAAAACAGGTCTAGAAGTTCTGGACAAATGATTTAGCTGAAACCAAGAAGTGATCATGCACCAACATTTCAAAATGATTAAATTTCAAATTATTAACTTGAAATCCATCTTTCTAAAAATGATCAATTTAAATGAGTCATTAATACCTGTGGTACAGAAATGACCAACGTCTAAACTACTAGCTTAAGAGACTTGATGATGAACCTTTGTGATAGTACAAATTTGAAAATCAGTATGTTTCATTAAGTACTTGCCCACTCATCTTGAACTCATCTGGAGTTCAAACAAGGTCAAGGAAACATTTGTGTGTGAGGCAGAAGGCAGGGGGAAGGTGGTAATTAGGAGCAAGAACTGAGGAATATACTCCATAGACAAGAGTAGAAACTACGGCATGGGTCTGCCAAGGTAGGAGAAATGAATATGAGTAGCATAAGCAGAGACAAGGACAACTAAAATCCCTCCAACACAGTGGAAAAATTTAAACCTATAGAACCACATTCCAAGCATTATTTATCATCCAATACCCTCAGCCCCCAAAGCTATCTAAACATTTCTATAACATCCCCAATCTAATAGGACCTAAAATATAGCTTTAACATGCTAACTAATGCTCTATGACAAGGATAATCTATAAAAGCTTATTCGGTAAGAGGATATAACAACAGCTGACAGATCCATATATAGTCATTAACAGGTTTTAAAATCCTTTCAGTTATCTTTCTGGGTATATTTGACTTTGTATAGCCAAAAAGACAGTCTATTACATTTGTGACAGAGAAGATGACAGAGGAAAGACATTCATTATTCCAAATAAGCCAGAGCTGAGACCAAAGGAAAGATTTATAAAAAGAAGGCTAGTGAACCCACCAGGTTGCAGAATTAGACTTGAACTGCACTGAAACCCTAAAACCAATGCTGTTAAGAGTGATGAAAAATAAAGACAAATTTTTCTTCCATGATCTAACTTGACCACCTTCATTATAAGCACTTCTCCCACTACACTATCAGACCTTACCCATCTCTTTCCATGTATTAATGATTTTATATGACATTATTGAAAAGACATTTCTCATACCTGTCTTTTTCTTAGAAATCTAATGTTTTAAATATTTGCATTAGAAGTATTTTTCATTTTAAGCAGTGATAGTGGTCAACTTAGAGCCAGCCCTGAGTCATACTGAATGGAAGGTTTATCTGAACTGGAATTATTATTATAGATTCTATACCCCAGGGGTAGCCAATCAATAAGCCCAGCAGAATGGTCCTCTTGGTCAGTTAGAAAACAGGCCACACAGTAGGAAGTAAGCTACGCTTCATCCGTATTTATAAGTATTTCCCAGTGCTAGCATCACAGTCGCAGCTCCACTTCAGATCAAGTATTAGATTCTCACAGGAGCACAGGTCTCTGGTGCCAAAGAGATTGGGGACTACTGCTATACCCACTGTTGCCCAATAAATCCTCTTCACTGGGGATATGTAGGAGCTTGTAAAAACTAAAAAATGCTGTTCAAGGTCTATGTAATTCAGTTATGCCTTCAGGAACTGAAGGTACATGAACTGTTGTTAATCCCCCTTCAAGTGCAAAACTGCCTTCTGTTTCTGCTTTTATCTTAAAACTGTTCTTAGTAACAAGCCTGCATCTGGGAACAACTGGCTACTACAGATGATTACTTCCTTCCCATAAAATCATAGCTAACTATCCAGAGAACCTGTCTAGTGAGTCCTAAATCTAAGAATGAAGAGTTTTATTTTGTGAATTTAGAAGCTATTTGGGGGTGGTTGTTCATTATTATGATCCAGGACAGCATGGATAGTTAAAACTACCTCTTCCACAGTTAACTGTTTCATAGGCATTTAGCCAAAATTAGGCCAGCAGCATGCTGAAAACACCCACTATGCACACACACATTTTAAAAGATCATAAGTTACAACAATAGCTATTATAGCCACTAACTAAGCTACCTATTACTAAGGAAATTAGTACTACTTTTTGGACTATAGAGAAAGTCCTACAGCATGAGAAATAAATTTATTCTGCAAAAATGTGTTTAACCCAAATTAGATTATAAAGGATGGTAGAAAGATGTATGTCAATCAATAGTAAATGGGTTGATCATGATGTTTTCTTCTAGTATGTTTTGAAGTGATGAAGTAAGCTTTTATACAATTATTACAGAAAAGGCCTTACTGACCAAGACCCTAAGAAAATAGCAGATACAAATTCTACAGGAGCACCTGCCCTCGAGGGAAACAGCTGGTAAGAGTGGCCTAAGAAATCCCTTCTTTAGGTCTAGATCTGCAGGCACAGATGTAGAGAGAGGTTGGTGACATTTCCCTGTGTTTAGAAAAGACTACCTTTGGGTATTTATGTTTAAGAAAGTGGTCTTAATTTGAAGCAAGTACCTTTAAGGACTTAAGTCTGAGGAAATATGAGCTCCAAAGTATAAATGTCTGAAAAAGGTGGACTGCCTATCGATTGTAAGTGTAAAAATGCTAATAGAGATTTAACTGTATTGATATTTTTATTAGGATTGTTTTTGTTTATTAGCTCTGCTCTTAGAGTTCCATAGGTTTTGAGACTCTACTTTTGCCACCTCCCCAAGCCTTAGCTTCAGTGCGTGATTTCATAGAACTTATTTTGGGGATACACATTCAGCATTTAGCAGACTATCTGAAGAACACAACCCCTCCCTTAAGAGTGCTTAAAAGCTAATTAGAGCAGTAAGTCCAAATGGAAAATAAGTCAGTTCTTAAGACTATTTTGTCCACAAAAGAAGTATAAGAGAAGATCTTAACTTCTCTGCAGTTTATGCAAATGAGAACATGGGAGGCCACCATGATTCATTCATGGCTAAAGACAGGAGATGGCTGCAAGCTAGAATAAGCTCATGGATATTAATTACTACTTTATTTCTTTTTAATGAAAATAAGCCATTATAAACTATATGACTTTAGAAGAAAAATAAACTCTTGATTAATGGGGAAAAAAAAAAGACTTGTCAGTGTTTGTCTCACTCACAACTGTGGTGGGATCCCACCCAGAATCAAGTCATTTTTATTTTTCCCTTTGGCATTCTATCCTATTTTGCTACCAGATCTTTCTCAAACTTGAAAAATCTAAAATCTAAATATTCCCTGTTCAAAACTGAGTTCTTTTCTTGCCTAGCAATCCTTCAGCCTTACATTTAAGGTGCTCTGTTTTCCAACTATTATTTGTGTTATGCTATCATAAGTTGCAACTCAACCAGACCACAGCCAAGTCTTGCTGTTTGTGATGCTGGTCCTTTCCCACTCCTAAAATCCAACTCCAAATGACTCATACTGGACCTTAACCTTGGAGCTCCTTATAGCACTTTCACCTTATTTTCCTTTGTATTAGCCATTTGTCTAACCTCCTGTTATAGCATATGTTCTTTAGGAGATGATACTTCATTTTTCCATTCCTATTTAAACTACCTAACATGCAAATATGTTCAACAGAATTCATTTTGGTTAGTTTTTGTGAATGAATATTGCCCTTTCTCACTGCACAAACATAGTATCCCAGCTGCTCTGTGGGACATGTGGGCTTGCCTGGAAGCTCAACTGCCAAAACTAAGGGTGGTTCCTCACAGAAATAACTAGCTGAAAAGAGGATCATATGAACATGAGATTTAGAAATAAAGGACCTGGACTCAAAACTATCAGCCATCTTCTGTGACCTTGATAAGTTATTTCTGCTGCCCAATTTCTTCCTATACAAATGCTAATGTTTATTATTTTTTATTATTATTCATGAGGTAGAAACATAAAATGGGAATATGTAAAACTATCCCCCAAAAAACACAGACTTGCTGTTAGAACAACCTGTTTGAGACTAAGGGCTACTGCGAACTCCCGTATAGGGAGAACTGGATCAGAGCACTGTGCAGTTTTGGGGAGTTAACAGCAGTTACTATTTTTTTCAATACATTCTATAAATATATCATGCTATATAATAAAGTATACATTTAAATCTTCCAACTAGGAGCTAGGAATTCTTAACATAGTAGTGGGAAACAAAATCTCAAGTATTTAACTAGAGAGAGGTGAGTTCAAGCTGGCTAGCAATGTAACTTCCACAGGATAAGAACACATAGCAAAAAACACCAAGATGTCCAGGAAGGCTAACTAATAGGGTTCATGATATAATTATTGTATAATAGGAGGAGCCCCAACTATACACAACTATAGAAATGAAGACCTCAAAGAACTAAACCAGACATTAAAATTGGCTGTGCGTTTTAGAGATTTCAGTCTTCTCTCAAAGTGTATTTTCTAACAAACTGATTCACTTGCTTTCTCAACCCAGAGATTATCAGATTTACAAAATTTTATGTATGGATTATTTAATGAATTCTCCAAATCTCACTCTTTCATTTTATCTAACGGCACTAGTCTCTTGACTCAACTAGAAGCTAGTAATTTAGCATTTATTACAGCAGAAACAATTTCCAAGTATAAAAAGAATTCATTTATCTGATAAGGCAATTTCTGAATTCTCAGTCTGCTTACCATTCACACAATAAAGATCATTTCAATTTCCTCCCATTTCCCATATTTTCCCCTGGGAACCTACGTTTTACAAAGCTTGAATTCCAAGTTCAAGTTATGGCAAGACTTCAAAGTTACTACTTTCAGAAAGGCTTCCAAGCTCAGCCTCACAAAATCTCATTCAGTGTGTGCACCCAATTGCTATGGGCTAGGCCCTATGCCAAGAACTCAGCATCAGGAGCAGAGACTAGATCCTGAATTCTGACTCTACCACTTCCTAATTATGTCATTTGGGCAAAGTACTTGTGCTGTGCAACTGTCTCCTAACCTATAAGCCAGCACTAAGAAGATTAAATGTAACAATTTAATGGTCTTCAGGCAGTGTACCACACAAGGTAAGCACTCAACTAAGAATGTGGTTACAAACAGTGAGCCTATCAGACAAGATCCTTGACCTATCTTGATCACTTTTGGCTGTCATATTCTTTGATATTCAAAGACTGCTTTGTTCTAAGGTGGCCCTTCCCTCAAGGACCTTCAAATCCTTTTTTTTTAAAATAGGATGCACTTAAGGCTTGAGGACTTTGTTACTTTGTAAATGTTAAAAACCCATTCTTCTACTTTCTACCTCAAGGTTAGGCCCAGCTCCTAGAAATCAATTTCCTCTGAAAACTCCTTCAAAATTTAGGGTTAACACTTAAAAGTCTCCGAACCCAGCAATCGCTACCCACTAAAAAGTTTGGTTTCTTTTCCAAAAATAAAGACAAAACAAGAGTTTGAAAAGCACCATTTGGAAGTACTTTGATTTTTGTTAGCATCCTAGGAACTGAGTGTCCATTGTGTCATATTCATACTAACTACAGGGATTAACAATAAGCCATTACATTCCCATCTCCAAATTCAGCTGAGTATTTTATTGGACACAATTGGTTATGGAAGCAGAAATTAGAATGTTCATCATTTTTTCCCTGTCTATTCATTTTAGGAGAGGCGATGCTAAAAGATATTCATCGGCTACCAACCTATTATTGCCCTAAGCAATCTTAAAACAGTGACCATTTTTTAAATTAAATCTAACTGAAACAAGTAAAAATTGCTCTCCAAGGAAATCTCAAAGGCCCATCAACGCAATGCAGATGAATTACAGACTGACTGCATACTCTTAGAACAAGGAAAGACTGCTCTCCTCTCCAGATGTCAAGACACACATTGCCAAGTAAAGAAGCTTTGATAAATATGCTGAGAGCTAGAGATTACTGTCTGAAAGTGGTAACTTTGCCCGCCGCTAGTTTATCTTCTCCCTTCTGGCGTTGTTTCATATTTTCCACTAACCATTTTTCCGCAGTCAGAAAACTCTAAAAAGAGGCTTTAAAAAAAATCGAGTACTAATTATGACAAGTGCTTTTGAGGTAAAGGATCCACTTAAATAAAAGCAGGGCTGACGGAACTAGACCGAGTGGGTTTTTATTTTAAAGCACAGAACTGTTCGGCTAGTCCACAAACCTGCCTAGATTTAATCTGAAACCGCAAACTGCTGTAAAATGGAAGGAAAATGTCACAGAGGCAGAAGGGCTCAGGCTGCAACCCTCACGCCATTTCCACCCCTCTGTAGCAGCACTTAAGGTTTATCAGCTTCACGCTCGGTTCGCTTAAGATGGTGACTCCGGCTAGGGGAGACCTACAGGGCCCGGGGCCTGCCCGGGGGCTACGAGGCGTCTCGGCCTCCCGTCCACACGACCGCCCAGTTAGAGAACGATGGGCTGGGCGAACCCTTTGTCTCTTCTATCAAACCAGAGAAAGGAAGGAAGGAAGGAGAGAGGGAGGAAGGGCCACAGGGAGGGAACGAAGGAGGGAGGGGCTCGTAATCCCGGCCGGCGCTGCGGGCAGACCGAGGGTCCGGCGAGGAAAGGGAAGGGCAAGGCCCCCGACCCCGACCCCACTGCCCCCTCCCCGGGGCTGCGCGCCCGCCGCCCTACCTCGTCCTCCTGCTCGCTGCGGAAGCACAGGCACGCCGCCCGCTTCTTGAAGCCCTCGCGGTCGTAGGTCCGCGTCTGGTTGGGCTTGAACTTCATCATAGAGGCGGACTCCTGCTGCCCCTGCTGCTCCGGCCGCCGCCGCGGGGGCCCGGCCGCCGCCACCCCGCCGCGAGCTGGGGGCGGGGGCGAGTGGGGCGCGGGGGCGCCGGGGGGCGGGGGCGAGGCGGCGGCGAGCGCCGGGCGGCGCGAGGAGGCCGCTCGGTCCCGGAGCCGGCGGCCGCTGTGACGCGGGGCCGCGCACGGGCGCCGGTCACTGCGGCCCGGGTGCCGCGGAGGAGGCGCCGCCCTGGCCCAGGCGTCCGCCGCTCTCCATGAAGCCTGCCGCCGCTCGTCTCCGCTCCCTCCGACCGCCGCCGCCGCCGCCGCGGAAACACAAGGCTCTAGACGCGGAGCACGAGGAGACAGTTACGGGAACTCGCACGGACCGGGTGGCAGGGCCGCCCCTATTTAGAGCGGCCCGGCGCGCGCCCCGCCCCCCCGCGCACGCCCCGCTCCCCGCGCGCCCCGCCCCCCGCGCGCGGCCCTGCGCTCGCCCCGTCCCGCGCGCGCGCACGCCCCGCCCCCCGCGCGCGGCCCTGCGCGCGCCACCGCGCCTGCGCGCCGAGACCGCTGCGGCGGGGGAGGGGAGGCGGGGGAGGGGAGGCGGGGGCGGGGCCTCGGCCGGCGGGCGGCTCAGGTTCCGCGGGGCGCGCGTGCTCGTCCTCAGGCCCCGCGAGGGATGGCGGTGCCTGGCCAGGATGCCAGTGAATGGAAAAATGCAAAGACCCCCTTCCTCCCTGCTTATGAATCTTGCTACTTTCCCCGATGAAGATCTTAAATACCATCTCCGCGACAGGGCCTCTAACTACATTCATCCTCAGCAAGGTTGCACCCTGGTCAGGAAGTGCCTGAAGGCAGCTCGGTGATGGCAGAGTCTCGCAGCGACTGTGTAGAGAGGTCTAAACTTCTGTGAAGTGAGGGGAGGGAAGAGAGTGAAGGCCTAGAAGTCTGTTAAGAGGTTTTCTAGTTCCTGTTTTCCAGAAGAAAGGGAGAAGGAAAATTAACCTTTTTAAACCTGTGGTCGAGGGGTCGTTTGTATTTTTTCAAGAGTCAACTCAAACTTAAACATTTCTTCAAAGCTATGGGTAATGTCTCCCACTCCGTCCCACCCTCCAGAATGTATTCGTTAATGCTGGCGATGGTTAATATTTACTAAGTGTTTTTCTTGTGTGCCTTATACTAAGTAACAGGCACAGCCCGGGTGCTGGGGCCACAACACTAAATATAATAAGATGTGTGCTATTTGAGAGTTTAAAGCCTCCTAGGGGCCAACAACCTTTCGATTCCAGTGTCGTGTAGGAGCTAAGATAGAAGCTAGGCCTGGTATTAAAGGAGCGAATCCACTCCATCCTGACCCCTCCACAGACGCCTAGCCTGCTTAGGTCCAGACACCTCTAGCTTCAATTTTGTTTGCTTTTTTTTTCTTATACGACTATAAATCTTTAAGCATAATCTGGAAGCTCAGTGACTAGTAGTGACTGCCCCACTAGTAAATAAAATGGGAATGAGTGCCCATATACCAACTCTGCATAACTTCATTTTTCTTTCCTATGGGCCTACTGTGTGCCCCACACTGACATCTAAAACTAGCCCCCACCCTTCCAGGATCTTAAGCACCTGAGAGCAGATAGTCAAATGTTAAACAATCACACAAGTACATGTAAAACTATAAATATGATAAGGTTAAAAGGTGGTAGAGAGTTTCCTAGGGAGATGTGACCAGATTTGCAAGTTGTAAAAAGCTTCTTGAGGTGTCTCAGCTGTAGCTAAAAGCTAAAGGAGGAGGGGGAGTTAAGTAGAGCAAGAAGAGTCTGGTGAATTTTCAAGCTGAGGGAACTAGAACTTATGCAAAACCCAATGGGGGAGGGAGCGAGGGGAGTTTATAGAAATGAAAGAAAAAGGCCAGTGTGGCTGCAGATGGCGTAGAGGTAGCTGGGGTCCATCTCTGGACCATAGGGTTGTGAGGCCTGACCGTTAAGAACCTAGGGGACTCTTGGAAAACTCAGAGCAGTGCGCTGGTCTGTCTTCCTGTTCTAGACTCTGACTTCTTTTAGGTTCAGGACTATTGCATCTTATTCAGTTTCTTACCCCTGGAGCCTAGCAGATGCAAGTTCATGCAATGAGCTGAATAAGTGATTTAAGAAATGAGATTTTAAAATCCTATCAAGTCTGTGTAGAGACATTTTCTAAGGCTTAGCTTTTTCATAGAAGCTACTGAAGTTTATTTCCAGATTTGCAAGCAGGGACAGACACATCTAGCTAGAAACTTCAGTATGGCTGACAATTGTTTAGATAATTGTATCCAACTGATAAATTGATTAATCTCAACATAGTCTTTTTAAGTGACAAAGAAGATTAAGTTTCTCCTTAAAACTCTTCAAAGCTCTGGCTTCTGCTTGACATTCAATAAATACTAGTGGATTGAATGATGGTTCAAGTAAGTTTTTCCCATTGAGTAATTGCATGAAGTGAGGCACTAATCAGAGTTAACTAAGGAGGAAAGAGGAAGATGCCTGGAACCAACTCACAGAGGGGAAGAAAAGCAGCAGAACGACACCAGTGGATATGAGCATGGGGCCACTTGTTCCAGGTTCCAGACCACTGCATTTGGTTGAAAGATTGCAAGTTCAGGTCACACCTCTCAAATAGGTTTACAGTTTACACTACATGGTACAAGATCACAGTAGGTCTGAAAGTGCTTTAAAATTCTAAAGCTTTAGTCTATGGCCATGCTACCCTGAACAAGCCTGATCCTGTCTGATCTCGGAAGCTGAGTAGGGTCAGGCCTGGTTAGTGCTTTGATGGGGGAGACTACCTAGGAAGAGTAGGTGCTATAGGCGTAAAAAAAATAAAATAAAATAAAATAAGAGATTGTAAAATGATAAGGTCCTTGCAATCTGTGAGGCCAACCAAGGGTTGCCTCGCAAAAATAAAACTTATTAAAGAAATATAAGACATTGTTAATGAGGGAATTTTCATCGAAGACCTCCCCCTCCCCCATCCTTTCCTCAGGGAATAAAGGAGAGAACCAGGTGCTTGGGGTGGGGGGGCTATGAATTTTCACACTGTGAGAAAAAAGGTCTTAATTTAAAAGGAAGTCTGCAACAAATGATTTAAACTGAAGAATGCTTTGGTACTATGAACAATGAACAACCACCTTCCCTCCTTCCACTCTGTTAATTAGTTTGATTTTTGAGAGGGACCCAACAGAAAAAAAAATTTGTCTGACTTAAATGAAGAGATTAGAGAAAGGCCAGATCATAGATACTAGGTCTTTGGTTTTTTTTTTGTATCAGTTCCTCAGTATTAGGCACACCCCCTAACCCAAAGCTCCCTGCTTAGTATTATCGAACACATATTATGTGTCTGAAATGTGCTTAGGCACTGTTCAAAGATTAGATCACATCCAGCCAGATCACAGTTGAGATAGACATGGACACAAGCTTGTTTTTCCTCTGCAGGGCCAGTAAGGACTGGGCTACACCAGCCAGGATCAGAGTCTGATTTCAGGTTAATCTCAGTTTAGTTCACTTACTGCAGTATTGTCTTACCTAGAACTTAATATATACAGAGCCATTTTTTTTGTACGATTTTCAAATATCTGCAAGTTCAGTAAGGGAAATAATTTTAACATTGCCTATGCAAGGTACTCCTTTTCCCAGGGTCCTTTTAACAGTGTGTAGCAAAATATCTGGGAGGCGTTGTGATCATCATAGGGTACAGAGAGCTTGTTGCCTTTTTTTGTTACTGACTCATAATGTTACTATAAACTAAGTTCCTTCTCTCATGGTAAAACTGATGATGACAAATGTGATCCTTTCCTATGTCTAAAGATAATGACAGCTAGTCTTTACTGTTAGCTAGTGCTGGGTGCTTTTCATGATCTCATCTATGACCCTAGCAGCAGTCCTGTGAGGCAGCTGCTATTAATTGTGCCCATTTCACAGGCAAAGAAAAAGGGGACAATGTTCTCTCTGTGCAGTCCATGCTCTTAACTCCTGCGCTGTTACTGTGAGCTCCTCCTGCTTCTTCTATTAAATGGCAATTATTATTGTATGCATGTGTATGTATTATTATTGTGCATTTCTTATTCTAACATAGGGTTTATTTCAGATTTGAAATGAAAAAGCTTTGTTTAAGGTGGGATCCTTAAGAGACATTCTTTCTGGAGGGAAGTCTTGATTAATTTTCTGTCACCTAAAGTCATTTATTTCCCTTTTACCAAAGGCACAGAATGCAGTAAGCAACGTTTGAAAAATTTAAAAGCCTTAAATTAAAGTCTTTCTTTAAAGGATTCATCAATCCAACCAGTATTTGTAAAAACAGACTGTTTGGTTTGGCTATTTATAAACTTCTCTTTCATCGAAATAAATAAATAAATTTCAGATTTGCAACTCATTTTCTATTTCCTCAGTTCCTATTTACTGTAGAGCACTTTGTTTCACAAGCGTCATGTTTGTATGCAGTTCTCTGTGGCTAATAAAAGTGTTTACAAGGAAACACAGTTCCTCCTTTCCTTCTTTATCATTCACTGAAAGGTGAATGTTAACTGCTTATCTCCTCAGCAAAGGCAATGACTTGACATTTCACCAACTTCTTCAAGACAGCATTTTGTACTCCTGCTTCATTCAGAGGAGGTTGTTTTTGCTACATAAAAATTCTACATTTTTGTTTGAAAATAAGGACAAAAAAAAGAATGTTTGCCCATGAGAGACATGTTAATCAATTGCAATGTACAGACTTTGTTTTGATCTAGATTCAAACAAACAAAAAAGACAATTATATGAACACTGAGTGGATATTTTATGATACTAAGCTACTATTGTTACTTTTGAGGAGCTGAGATAACGTTTAAAAAGATGAGTCCTTACCTCTTAGAGATATATACTAAAATATTCAGAGCTGGAGTGATTTGATGTCTGAGATTTGTTTCAAAATAATTTGGATTGTTGGAGCAGGGAAAATGGGGTAAAGTAGGCTATGAGTTGATGGTTGTTGAAGTTGTAAGCCATTAGGAAAATTGGAAAGAAGGTGAGGGAAAGGAGAAGAGAAATGTTACATATTTTATGAGGACATGGAAATAAATCTCCTCACTGTTAGAATGTAAGTTGTACACACTTCCGATAACCAAAAACACAGTTTGCAAATTATATAATGTTCTTATAAAATATACAAATATAACATAAAAATCACCTATGAATAAAGTTTTAACATTTCATTACATGAAATTCTTTAACAGTCATTTCTATGTAAAAATTTAATGGTGATCGATTTGGTCATCAGAGTTCACTCTTGCCTGGTGGAACAGAATTTCATTCTAGGAACTAGATAGACTGTAAGCCCCAGGAGGGCAGAGAGTTGGGTGATGTAGTCACTCTTGCACATTCCCACTTACGGTTGTAGGCCGTGAGGCAGTCCATAGACACTTGTTGCTGATTTCTTCTCACATAGTTAACTACATGTATAATGTACTATATTCCAGATAATTAGAGCAAATGCGAACACAATCTCTTTCCAGCCCTCCTTCCCTCTTTCTCTCTCTCACTATTTGTGCTAATTTTTAAATTTCTCCTTGATTTTTGCTTATTGTTTTGTTTTTGATTTGGGAACTTCAGGATTAAGTTTATTGTATTTCTTAGGTTAACATATATTTTTTGTTCTCATATATTATTGCAAACTACATATTGTTTTATGTGGATGTATTTTTAACTTATGCAGATGATAGTTATATATCTTAGTTTTGCCACAAAGTAAGTAAAATGAGTTTGGTTATTTCTTGTAGATTCTGTTTCCCAGCTAATTAAAACTGGCTTTCCTTTTCCTCAGTGAAAGATTCCCAGATAGAAGGGGAAATATGTATGTGTGTGTATGTATGTATATATATATATATATATATATATATATATATATACACTTCCTCTTTATATATATATTTATATAAATATATATATAAAGAGGAAGTGTTACTTAACTGTTCCTAAGTTCTCATTAAAATATTACAAGAATCATGCCTTCTTTGCAACAGCAGTAAAACATAACTCAAAGCACCACTTGTTAGAGTTAGAAAAAGGACTCACATCAATCTTTTGTTTTTCAGATGTAGCTTAGGAGAATTTTCGCTTCTATGTTCAGAAGTGAAATAAGCCTTTATAAAGAGGTAAGAAAGGTAGGTGCTCACTGCTGAGGCCTACACAACATTAGAAGCAACCAGTTAGAAGAATATAAGGTAACATGGATTTTTTAAAAAGCAACATTGATAGAGCTTAACGATAGGAGAAACCCAAGAGAGAGAATAAGATATATAATTATCAATTGCATAAGTTAAAATACATTTACATAAAATAATACATAGTTTGCAACAATATATAAGAACTGAACATATATACTTTACCCAGAAAAATGGCTGCTCTTGGGGGAAAGAGAGTTGTGATTGGGTTATGAAGACAAAAGGACATAAATAAATGAGGCCTCTCAAGGACCAATGATGAGAATGTGTCTGTTTTATTTTGTTCAGATTTCCATAATAGAATACCATAAGCTAGGTGGCTTATAAACAAAAGACACTTATTTCTCACAATTCTGGAGTTTGGAAAATGCAGGAACAAGGTGCTGTCAGATTCAGTGTCTGGTAAGAACTCACTTCCTGGTTCATAGGTACTTCTTGGTTTAATGTGTCCTCATTTGGTAGAGGGGTGAGAGAATTCACTCTCTATCTCTTGTAATAGCACCAATTCCATTCATGAGAATGGAGAGCCCTCATGACTGAATCACCTTCTAAAGGCCTCCTAACACCATCACACTGGAGGATGGAATTTAACTTGTAAATTGGGGCGGGGGGGGGGGGGGGACACAAACATTCAGTCTATAGTAAGTATCTACAGAGAAGAATTCCGAATTTCTCTTTGGGTGGGACTCAGTGCTGATGATTTGGTTGGAAAAGGGGACTTTCTAGAAGCAGAGTTTTTATAGCATCTGACATAATATTGAGAAAACATCAATTGTATTAAAAAAAGCAGTGTGGTTGTTTTAGTTAGCGTTCATTAGTGGCAGATTTTGTTCCCCCCAAAATATTTTGTTTGCTGCTTTCAGCTAAATCACATTTGGCAGGATCTTAGGCCAAGGATGGACATGTCAGGAAAGGTCAGGTGGATTTCACAATGGGATAGATAGCAGAGTCCTACAACTTTTAAACTGTAGGGTATCTCAGAGATCATAGTCAAATCCACAGTCAGAATTAATATTTTATAAACACGATCTCTCTCCCTGGCTCTCTCTTTGGCTAACTCCTGAGTCAGGACTCAATTAATAGACCCTTCACTCTTACTGCAGAGTTTGATCAAGGTCCCCCATTCAAATGCCCTGTACTTCCTCCGTGGTCACACTTACCACATGGTATTGCAAATACTCTTTCATTTTATCTCTTTTTGGTCTGTTGCTCCTAAGAGACTTGAAATGCTTGAGGGCAAGGCCTCTGCTGTATCCAGGGACAAGTGTATGGCCTGCACAAAGTCACTGTCAAAAAATATCAACTGAATAAAGGAATGTATTCGAAAAGATCTGAGGTAGAATCATTTAAGTCTAGGGTGAATTTGCTAAAGTAAAGTGGACTAGATGAGCTGACAAGGACCTTCAGCGACAATAGAACTAACAAAGCAGAAAACAACATGGGGGATGATAACAGCAATAATATAAAAACAATAATAATGATAACTAGCCTCTACTGAGTGCTTCCTAGGTGAGGCTTTGTGATCTACATACTTTACAGGTATGAACTCATTCTGAGTCATCATATCCATTTTACAAATAGGAACACTGAAGCACAGTTGAGTTAAGTAACTTGTCCAGTTCATAAAACTAGAAGGTGGCAGTGGAGGCAAGAGTTGAACTCAGATGGTCAGATTCCAGAACTATAATTATCATTACAATGACAAACACTAATGTCAGAAATAACAACCAGAAGACACAGTAGCAATTTCTGATTGATGTGTTGCCTGCAGCTGAAGTCCATGCAGTGTATAGATGAAGAGGCTCACAGGTGAATTTTCCAAATTGTCAAAGCTCAACAAAAGTGTGTAGGCCTGGGCCGAAGTCCTAAGCAATATGGAAGTTTCTTATACCCCTGAAGATTGAATTAAGTGTTTGATGCACAACAGTTTCTTTTATAAAAGTGACAGAGAACTTAAAGAAAAGAGAATCTGGAAATCTAATAACTATGAATGGAAAAGGACTGGAAATTTGTACACTAATATTGACATTGGGTGACGTTAGTGCTGGAATTGTAGGTGATTTTAAAATTCTTATCTATGCTTTTTCATACTTTCTAACATTTGTATCATGTACATTTATTACTTTGGTGATTTTTTTTTTAAAAGAAAAATCTTCGAAGTGATAAAGAGAAGCACTAAGTTTTCCCAAGCCCCACTAAGGCTTCAATACATCTACTTACAGTGAATAAAACAGAGGGGGTCTTTGGATTTTTCTGGCTGTTCGGAGAATTATTTGAACAGGATTAGAAAAGAATCATACAAGTTCATTAATTAGGTTCTGGTTAGCTGAATTTACCTCTTTCTTCTTTCTACCTAAGCGCTGAAAGGAAGTTATTCATTGGTAGGTATAAAAATTGATCCTAGATTATATAGATGCACATTGTTTCTGTAGTTTTTATTTTTTATTTTTTTATTACACTACAGGTTACGGCAGAAGACTCTCAAAAGGTGCCTCTAACAGATCATAAGCCTCTTGAAATTATGTGTAATTTTTTGTTTGTGTGTATATATATTTTTGGATGAGATAAGTTAATAGTTTTCATGCGTTTTTGAGGAATCCTTCAAAAGAATTAAGAAACACTACCTGGAATGGATTGACCTCTAAATCTCAGACAAGGCCAGTAGGAGTCTGGTCTGTTTTTAGGAAGTTAGGGTCAAACCTGGAATCAGGTGACACTGTCAACAATCCAGGTGCAGGGCTCAGGAACAAGATTTTATAGTTGTGGAGAAGGTCATAAGCTTATAGGTCAGAATCCAGATGTAGGGACAAAAACTCTCCAAAACTGGGAAAGAGGAGCAGATAAAACACCACGAGGGTAATCTTAGTAAATACCTCTTGCTTGAAAAGGAATTGATTTGGGGCTTGGGTAAAACAAGTTTTCTAGTAATAATTACATATTCCGGCATGAGTTAATGTGCCTGAGCTCTCAGATAACTAACTATATAATGACTCTGACTCTCCTTCCTAAGGAATCTCTCCACACCCTATACTCAATCTACAAGAGACTCAGGGATGGTGGACTTCCTGCTTTCTATTTCTTACTTACTTCTATTCACTACATTTATAAAATTGTATCTGAAGCTTTAAAAATCTCCATGGAGCAAGCACACACACACAAAATGATTATTTTTCACAATAATAATAATACTTGCAACTATATTATACAAATATAGATTATTGTAGGGTCATATTCCACAAAATAATAATATTAATTTTCAGTTTTAAAGTTCATAGAATGAGAAGAACTTATTTCAAAGATTAAATAGTTAGCAGGACTGGTTTTCTTATAACACCAGATGAACTAATTTCCTTAAATTCACTATCAGCATTGTGACAGGCACTTTGGAGGATGCAAAAAAAATAGAAGACAAAGTTCTTAACCTCAGGTTGCTTACAGTCTTTTCAGGAAACACAAAACAATACAAGGCCATATAGAAGTATAAAGTGTTAAACTCAGTGTGGTCAAATGCCAAATTGTAACCACATTCAGAGGCTACTTGAGGGCACCTCTAATTAAAGTAGCTTTCAACATCGCATTTCATTTTTGAAAAAAGAACCAATAATACATTAAAATACGATACCTAGAAGATATGTTGATTTCAGTTGTATGTTCTCTAGGAGTCTTCTACATTCCAGTTTTATAGAAAAGTCACTAATGCTTTTTCTACTGATGAATTTTTCAGGCTGAGCCTTTTTATATCTAGTCATCGTAAAAAATATTTTTCTACCTTATTTGACAGTTTGGCAATGTTAAGATAAATATTTATTTAATTTAAACCACACATAGTATAGATTTTTCTGCATTTAAGAGAAACACTTGCATATCCAGGTTTTGTTTGCCATTTAAATTTCAACCATAGTTTTTCAAATGTTCTGTATGTAAAGATTCATCTTTATCCTTTTCACTATTTGGAAAAATGAATGCTAAAATTATCTTTGATTTAGACTTCCATGTGGGTCATGTAGATAATAAACGTTTTAAATCTACATTTGAAGAGACTTGGAGATGCTTCAAGACACAACACATCTATGTGTGCTTCAGGAAAATACTCATAGTTTATAGGTCAGATTTGAAACAAGCACAAAACTGTTGTGAGAAATCTGATCACAGACACAGTCATGTCTCCTTAGACTCTTTAACAATGCCATCTGCTAAAACCTGTAGAAGGCACACTGGGCCAAAAGACATCTGAGTTCTGGTGGCAGCACCTTTACTCTTTTTATCTAATTTCTTGTCTGTTTTCAAACAATAATAACTGTCCTACCCATTTCTTAGGGTTTTGTGATGACAAACTCTTATAATTAATTGGAACACTTTGGGCAAAGTATGTAGAAGGAATTTAAGAATTTAAAGTAAATTTAGAAAACAAATTTATTTAAATGAGAATTAAATGCAAGTATAATATATAATATATAATAATATATAATATTATTATATATTATATATAATATATAATAATATATAGCATTGTGTTTTCCCCAGATTGCTGTAAAAGTCTATAAAAATGAGTTTTAGGAAGACTAATTCTCTATCACTTTGAAAGAACTCCCACAGTGATGATTCCAGCTATGTGGATTCTGTGAAAAATATCTGGCTACCTACTCGGTTGCTGCTAAAGTCTAAAAGATGAATGAGTTGGCGAAATGACAGTAGGTAGGAGATTACTGTTAACAATTAATTGGTTGTTAAAGTTCTTTGTTTAAAAAATGTTCCTCCAAGATTTAAGGTCTTGTGGCAAGTTTATCAGTCTAGTGACCAGCCAAAATTGCAATGGGTGGAAAACTGCTAGATGTCACATTGAGAACTTGTGTTATCTTTTTCCTCTTTCCTGTCTTTATACCACTTCTCACATATTTGTGCTCCTTATCCAACACTCCTGTCTTCCTTGAAAGCCTTCCTAAAACTGGTCCCACTTTCAAGTCAACAGAAACTTAAGAAATGTGTTATTCTAGAGAAAATTTTAAAGTATTTCCTGCTTTTGTTCATAACTTGGTAACACTGTACCTGTTTTTCTTGGCTAAAGGAAACTAATAGACTAAAATGCTTCCTAAACCTTTCTCCTACTGCTGCCTACACTTTCTTTGGAGAGTTTTCCTTCTTTGTAGAGTTTTTTTCTCTCGTTGCTGGTATGGAGAGATTTTAAAAGGTTTAAGTTCATATTATTATTCAAAACATCTTTGATAAAAACTAAATGCCTGTGTTAGAGAAATGGTTATATAAATTATAATATGTCCACCTAAAGCATACTTTGTAGCTAAAAAAAAAAAATGCTTAAGCAGTTTCTAAAACAAGGCAAGAGCTAGTTACAAAGTTAGTTTCTTAAGTGTAAAAAGTAAATACAGTATAAAGATTTTTGAGTATAGTAGGGTTTTTTTCTTTATATTTTTCTGTATTTTTCCAATTTTCTATCATGAGCATGTTCATTTTTAGATTAATATGGAAACTTTGGTTTTTTTCCCAGCCAAAATCAAGTAAATTGCTTCATTTTTGTTTATAAGAATGAAAGCACTTATAATCCCAACAATAATGATAAAAAAAAAAAGACATAATACTCTGGGAGGAACTGGTGTATAACAAGTGAGTTCACTCCAGACCATTCAGTTTAAGTCAGACCTAGAGCTCAGCCTGCTAGTGTGTAAAGTAGAAAGTGGCGCCGTTACTGTAGCTTTGTGGTTGACTTCATTTAACCTCAGCCACTGCAGGCATAAGAACTCCACAGTCCCCTTCATTGCCCTCCCCTTCATCCTTCACTATCTCTTCCCTTTCCAACATCCCATTGTATTCCTATACCTCCCTGATGGCTTAAATAAATGAACAGAAAGGGAGGAAAAAATGAGGCAGGTCAGACTTAAAGGTATAGGAAAGATTCTTTTTTCCTTACTTCTATCTCTATAGGCAGGAGAAGTCCCTTTAGACAAGTTCTGAGGAATAGAACTATTTCATGTGACTGAGCACTCAACCACTTCAACCAATGGAGCTTGTGACCCAGTTGTGAGAGTGGAGTTGAGTTTCCTTTTATTTCTTAGAGTGGCTTTTTAAAAGGCACTGGAGCATGTGACAGTTTCTTCTTTTTCTTTGTTCTTTCTTTCTTTCTTTCTTTCTTTCTTTCTTTCTTTCTTTCTTTCTTCTTTCTTTCTTTCTTTCTTTCTCTCTCTCTCTCTCTCTCTCTCTCTCTCTCTCTCTTTCTTTTGAACACTAAAAATTATGTTAGATATTGTGAAATTGATCAAGGCCCAAAGCAGGTTTTCTGGCATAAGATTGTTGTAATATCATATGCAACGAAAGTTTAGTGGGCAGAAATGGTCTAAGGACATAGACTAGCACATATTTGGAGGCCCCCTAACATCTCTATTAGCTTTTGAAGGACATTCAGAATTTTTTAAAAAATGTATTCTGTGATGCAAGCAATATTTTCTCTATCTTATTTAAAGAGTTGATGGAGGAAGGTGGGTAAGACTGTGCCTAGAAAATTTTGCTTTTGTTATTTATTTTGTAACATATTATTTGTGAAATTATAAGACAAGTCCCCCGAGGACTATCATGTAGGTAGGAAAAAAATAAATAACTGCAACTGAGAAAGAAGAACAATAATAGATGTACATCCAGGGTACAACTCTCTCTGGGGTTCTAGGAAGGCTCACGATGGAGGTATTGCAAAGAGTTTCCAGGCAAGGTAGAGAAAGAAAAGAGGCCCAGGCTAAGGAAAGATCATGTGCAAAGGCACTGCATGGGAATCTCAAGGAAACGAAAACTACGTGGTGAGAATAGCTGAAGGCGAGGCCAAAAAGGCAGGCATCCGCTACATCACAGACTTAGATGCAGGCTAGAAAGTTTGGACTCTACTATATGGACCAGGAATATTGGAATGACCTCAGAAAGTTTTCCTGGGCTGGCACAGCTGTTTTAAAATAGTTTTAGATTTAAAAGCCTTTTAATGAAACAAGTCTTTTTTAGGTTCATACTGCTTCTTACTTTGTTATATTAAATCCCATGACTTCACATAGACTTGGTAGTGTAGGAATTTGAGATTGTGTCAATAAACCTCTGGATAGACAATGGAGAGCATGAAAAGAACAAAATATGTTCATGGTATGATCAGATTTGCAATCTAAGAAGGTCATTCAGGCACTAAAACAGAGAACAGGTTTTGTGACAGTGGCAGGAACTTGAGGAAAACACTGATCAGAAAGCTATTTAGAAAATAGAACCTATGGGAACTGGTAACTGATCATATGTGAAAGATGAAGAAGGAGGAGGTCTAACAGGCTTTTAGGTTCTTGCTCCAGTAAAGCTGTGAATTGGAGCTTTGCTAAAGAAGTAGCAGGGTGAGACAATGGAGGGATGTTTAGTTGAGATCAGACAAGTCTGCTGGTCCTGTAAGACATTTTTGGCAAACTGTCCAGTGGGCTGAAAATATGAATACCATAGGCATTTGGCTTCACCCCTGGTCCAGATCCAAGCTAGGTTGTTGGGTTTGAGCTTCTCTTAACATTGTTCGTCAACTTCTTTGGATATATCCCAAGGAAAAGCTGAATTTCTGTTCTGACTTGTTCCCACCTACCATAGTTATTATTCTGTATCCATCTTGAGGAGCTTTAAAGAAGAGTGTAATTATGTTTCATCTTCTTGTGACTACTTCTTTCCTCTTGCACCCTTCAACTAACTGCCCCTGGTTGTGTTGTTATTGTTAGGTAATTGTGCTCGCATGGTTACTCACCCAGCAGCTCACCCTGATTCGCTGATTCTTGGGCTACATTGTGTACTGGAGCTGCTACCAGTAAGAGGTGGCAGACACCCAGCCTTGGCCATGAGCACACCTGATACAGCCAGCTTCCCTATCCCATGAAGACCAGCTGACTTACCTGTAATAGGTCTCCTGGAGGAGGTGGGGCTCAGGCTGGAACTAACAGCAAAACCATCCTTAGAAACTTTGCAGGACACACACAAAAGAACTGCTCAGGCTGTAAACATTTACATTGCCTTCAGTAATTTGAAGCTTTCTCCTCTGGACCTGAGAGGCGTTTGGGTTCTATAAATAAAATCTACTTAAAGCTGTGCCTCAAATTGACCAAATTCTTGGTGTAACTTTGGCATTTGGAGTTGTCTGGAAGATGAAACAAATGACCCATGAGTGCATACCATGAAGGACCTCTATGTTGGTGGGACCCCAGCTATTTCCCCTCCAATGAAACACAGGACACTGAACTCTGGGGTGGCTTCATGATGCTTGGACAATCTACATACTACCCTTTCAGGAAGGGGGAGAGAATATCCAGAATAAGAGCAAGGGAGGCTCCTTGAAGCACATTTGGACACTTTCGTATATTTGTGCTCATTTTAATTATTACAATGCTCAGTGATAAGTTTTAAAAAAAGGAAGAGAAAAAATGCCCGTAATTCTACCACCCCAAAATCCTCTCCAAATCCTTTTATGCATGTATGTATACAGACCTTGTTTTGACTATAAAATTGAGATCAGTTGTACTTTTGGGATTTTGTTCTTTATTTAAATTGAAGTATAATTTACATAAAGTGGAATTTATAGGTGTTAAATGAACATTTTCATGAGTTTTGACAAATGTATACCCATCCTGTCTCTCCTCCTCCCTCTCAAGCCATATTCCAGACTAGAACATTTACATCACTCCAGAAAGTTTCCTTCTTTTCAAATCAGTTTCTACCCTCTTTGCCTACTCTCCACCCTTCCAGGCAAGCACTGTTTCGATTTCTATCACTACAGATTAGTTTTGCCTGTTCTTGAACTTCATAAAATGCAAGCATACACTTACAAAGAGTTTTGTATTCTGTTTTTTTTAAACAACTTAGTGACATATGTGAACAATTTCCACTTCAATAATACTTATCCACATCATCACTTTTAATGGAAAAGTAACATTGCTTTTTATGAATTCACCGCACCATATTTATTTATTTAACCAGTTCCTATTGATGGACATTTTGATTTTTTAAGTTCCCTCTCTTTCTCTTTTCCTTCCTTCCTTGCTTGCTGTTATAAACATTCCTGTTATCAATCTCAATATAGATAAGTTTTTGCACATGAGACAACATGAGATTACATTTCTAGAAGTGAAATTTCTTTGTCAAACAAGTGCACATGAAAAAATGCACATTTTAAGAGATATTACCAAATGGCCTCCAGAAAGACTGCCTTAGTTTATTTCTTAGTATTGTCAAAATATCATATAAGCTTGTTTTCTCACCCTACCAACAATATGAATTGAGGGGAAAATGTCTTTGATCATAGTCTATTTTATAGTATAAAGCCGGTATCTCATTTAAATCTCTATTTCTTTGATCATTAATGAGGTTAATGGCTTTCTTTTGAGGAAGAAGTCATTTTGTCATTTTATAGAGGAAATAAATGGTCTTTTCTTAAAAAAATAAAATTTCCAAATATCAGTAAAATAGTTATGAAAAGAAAAATGATTCTATTAAAGATGAAAGGATAGAAATAAACCAATGAAAAAATCCACAAATAAAACTTCCTGTTATTTTTAGCCAACCACTTTATTCTGTAGTGATTAGTCTTCTTCTACAATTGATTTTGCCTAGTTTTCACTTTTTAGACAATGCTTTTGTTTTCAATTACTTTTAGAAAGGTTTTACTTCTGCTTGGGGAGAAAATTAAATTCAGATTTGGATGACCAGTTTTCTAAATAAAAATTAATCCACTAAAGATACCTTTAAACCAGGACATACCTTTGATGCTCTAAGAATAATTAAGGGAGAGCCAAATAACCAGTGTCCAGGAATCCACTTGCTTTTTACCACATTGTACAGTAATGAAGTAAATGAGCTACGAATACATCTTATTTGTGTTAAATCCCAGGGTAGTCTGATACCATCTTGTTACTACAATATCATTTTGTTTTAAACTATAATTATCACTATCATAGGCAAATATATATAAAAAGGTCCATTTTGCCTAAGATTTTTAAGAGGACCATCGGTATTTTATTTGTAGCTCATGTGAATTTGGAATAGCTCATTTTCTTATTTGTGGAATTAAGAGGGTTGATCAAATTTACCTCAAAGGTCCCTTTGGGACCTAAAACTTTTAAAATATAAAAAATTATCAGTGTTATAGGAAATGTTAGTAATATTTTTATAATACTAGAGATTAATAAATAGTACTTTGATAAGTTTGTTTTTGAATGTCCACAGAGCTATTTAGAGATTCAAGAAATATGTAGCCTGTAAGAGAGAATTCAGGTTTTGGAGTTGTATGCATTTCTGGGTCTGAAAACCAGCTCCACCACTTAGCTGTGTGGCCTTCAGCTAGTTACTTAATCTCTCGGTTTCTCAGTTTGCTCCTTTGTAAAGTGGAGATAATCATACTGTCTCTCTTGTGGGTTGTAAAAATTAAATGCTAGCACTTAAATCATTGCCTGACACTTAGGAAATACCCAGGATATAGTAGCTGCTGCTATTATTATTATTATTATTATTACTATTATTTATTAATTACTGTTTTATCATCATCATCACAATCAAGAATGTATAGAATCAAACAAAAGAAGTGATGATTTTATTATTCATCTACCTACTCTAATTTGTATTAAAACGTTTAGACTGTTTATTTATATTATCTAATACATGGTAAATCTGATTCCCTCATCCCCTCTGAAAGAATATATCAAGAGAAAATTTTCTATACTCCCTTACAGGTTCTCCTTTCTAACTAAACTGCCTCTCCAGCTGGTGTTTAAGTCCATTCATAGTGTGAAGGTCCAGCTGGTCTGGAAGGAGGCCTGGAACTCCTTGTAACCTAAATGTACCCATTACCCAGGCTACTACCCTTCTGAGTCCCTAATACAATGATCCTGAAAAGACCACCAGAGGAGTTGCAATTGCTTTCCCACTACATATTCCTAAAAAGACTGGTGCAAACCACTCTTATGTGGTCCTGAAACATCCCTTATGTCCTTTGACCATGTGCGACTTACCTGAAATGGCCCCTTGCTTTCAGGAATTTGCTGTCATCCCCAAATCCACTCTTCACTCTTTCACCAGAGTGATAGCACTGTGCCTTATAGCTATAGTCACATAACTTATTGGCCTAAATAAGGAGCTCAGTAAACATGTACCAGATGGAAAACTGAATGCACAAATAAAACAATTTCCATTCTTGATAGTGGTGTTCAGAATTTGCTCAAGATAAAGTTTTCAGAGATCTCACAAATACTTCCTTTCATTTCATATGTTGAAACCTGTCCTACTTCCCCCACCAGGAGAGTTTTCTCTCTTGCCTGACTTTCTCTGTCATCACTGCCTGAAGTTCTACATATTATCTTATCTTCACTACAACCCTGGAGGCTGGTTTTACTTTCCTCATTTACAGTTGAGGACACCTGAAGCTCAGAGAGATATAAAGCAACTAGCCTAAGATTTAATATTAGCACATGCATTAGATTTCATGTTTGGCTCCAAAACCCAGTGCTCTTTTAACTTTCTCCTGCCTCCAGAAAGAGATCTGGCATCTGGTTGTCCCATCGCCTCAGGTGTATATAAGTGGAATGCCAAAGCTTTCACAAATAGGTGGTATTGTTTTGTAGCATGGGAGAAGGTGGGTGGAAAAGTCTGTTTTGAATGTTGCAGAAGAGCTGGAAAAGTCACCACTAGCTTGTCATTGATATTTAAGTTTCTTTTGGCTCAGGATTATTTCCTATTGAAACAATTAAATCTACCTGGGAGAAGCAGGGATCTGTAGTAAGTCCATTTATATCTTACATCAGGGACCCCCCACCCTGGGGGCCGCTGATGGGTACCGGTTTGTGGCCTGTTAGGAACTGGGCCACACAGCAGGAGGTGAGCGGCAGGCAAGACAGCAAAGCATCAGTATTTGCAGCTGCTCCCCAGCGTTAGCATCACTGCCTTAGCTCCACCTCAGATCATCAGGCATTAGATTCTCATTGGAGCAGCGGTGTCTGGTGCCAAAAAGTTGGGGACCACTATCTTATATATCTTTTCATTTCAAGCAGAAATTATGTAGGTTTGGACAGTGATGATACATAATTCTCCACCTACATAGAGATAATCTGAGGCAAGCTTATGTTAATAGAAATTGAGTTATTTGGGAATAGCAGAGAAATTACAATTTGGGAAATGCATGCTGTAGGAGAGTCTGTGGAAGGCTTGGGTCGGGAAAAGAGTTCAAAGAAGGGGAATCCAGCCAGAGCCTAAGAAAAAGTTTATTGGCTTGATCATTGGGAGAGATTCTTGGCAGATGTTCATTGGTCAGTAGATAAGCCTTAGTCTTCTGTAGATCAGGCAGTTAAAAGAAAAAAGTCTCTTGGTTCTTAAGTTCCATTCTGTGGGAGTGTGCGTGAGAGTCTCCATTTCATATTCTCTAGTTCCATTTTAGGTTGAAATCCTTTCACTTAATTATATATGTTATGTATAATATACATTATATATATCACATATCATATATTATATATTATATATATTATATACATATATTTTAAGGAAATCTCTCTTGGTGTCATTCTCCTGGACATGTGTTATCCAGAGATGTATTAGTTATTTTGTATTTTGAAGCAAATTTTAATTGTTCTTGATTCATCTTTTAAATATAAGAAGAGATTGTTATGCAAAGGAATACAAAGAAAATTTTAATATTTTAATTTTCTAGAAGATTAATCTGATAGATGTATGTTTTAGGAATTTTATGAAGGCTGTGTTCGTATATTAGAGTAGTTCTTTTTTTTATTCTAAAACAATATATTAGTTAAAGCAATAAGATGTCATACTTCCCATTTTTGCTGCTTGAGAATGGTCACAGTAAGCTCAATGAAGTATGTCCAGAAAAATGTAAACACCATATTGTCTTTCATAGTACTGTCAAAGTTTTGAAATTTTTTTAATAGAAAGATCAAGATAAGAGTAGATTATTATTGAGTTTGCATTTATGGGAGAGATCGTTTCTTGTTATAAAGGAGTTAATGGCTGAGTTTAATGGTGTGAAGCTCTAAGGAAAGTATCTTTTAAATCAGAAATAGCCTGACAGGAGAACAATGCACATCATTAGATGCAGTTACTACATAAATGGTCTTTTTGTTTTAGAGAGTGCTATTTATAGTAATTGAAAAAAAATCCCATGTGCCATTTTCATTGTTTGCTCCATTTATTTGCTTTTTATGTGATTGAATTTCACACAAAGGAGAAAATAAAAACTGTTTTCAGGTGCATCATATTTTCTACAGCTTCTTAAATTTTAGAACTTACTTCTTGTTAAGTATTCCCCAGGGTGTGTGTGTATGTGTTTTATGAGATTCAAAGGAGAATGACATTTCTTATGAAACCAACTTCTAATTATATTGAATATTGCATTTTTAATCAGCTACAATTGGCTTTCAATTACATTTTGGGGTTATTTCTCACCATTTGCCATAGTGAGCCTCATTGAAATTAAGAGACATAATTATATTTCACATTTCCTAGAGCTGTGTTTCCAAAAACACAAGATCACAAATATATAGCACTCTGACACACATATATTGTTTAAAAAAAACAAAAACAAAAACAGTATATGAGATGTAGCTCTCAATCACATCACATTTTCTCTTTTTGTCTTTTTGTCAGCGTTTGGGTTCTTATACCTGTATGAAATGAAATTGGAGAAAAGTCAGTATATCCTCATTTTGAAGCATCAACTATGCTACTGCTTCCTTTTATGAATAGTGCATGGAATTGGCATGTAGGAATAAATGAGAAAACTATAACACTTAGATAAAGTAACATTCAAATGATTTAGGGAAGAGACAATGGAAATGTTTTCTATGGAGTTTAGATATAAACCCATGGATCTGGGGAACACAACTGTTTGCTTTTAAGCTTAATTGATTGTTTTAATTTTTGTAACTTGAGGCCCATCTCCTAGAATTTTAATTTTCAAAAGGAAGTTTTGTTAGACTGGTGCAGCTTTATGAGCGAGAATAAATATTAATGGATTAGAGAAGAAAACAGCATTCCTTGGGAAAAAATGGATTAAGCAAGATATAAATGACAGAATTGTGTTCATTATTTATACATTAATTCATTTGTTCTTTTATTCATTTAACAACAATTTGATGTCATATCTACTGTGTGCCAGGGACTTTGCAGAGTTGTGATAAGTCTGGGAGAATGTCAATGGGACTGATATGCTTTAGTATATTACTACTTATTTACAGATCCCATTTCATTCCATTTTTAAAAATTGAGATATGATTGACATATAATATTTATTTGTTTTAGGTGTAGAACATAATGATTTGAGATATACATAGATAGATAGATAGATAGATAGATAGATAGATAGATAGCAAAAATATTATCACAATAAGATTAGTTAACAACCCTTGCCGCACATAATTACATTTTTTCTTGTGGTAAGAACTTTTAAGACCTACTCTCTTAGCAACTTTCAGTCATAAATACAATATTGTTAGCTATAGTCACCATGGATTTATTTTAGGATTGGTAGGTCATAAGTTTTGACACCATCTACCTCCCTGAAACCACCACTCTCTCATTCCATTCCATTTGAACATGATTTCATTATGCACAAAATTTAGTTCAATTTGAATGCAATTAAGAAACATCATTATTGTATTTAATTAAACAAATGTGTACAATTTGATAATTTTGGTCATGATAAAGGAACAATATGCTTATAGTGTTTTTATTTCAAAAGTACTATCTGTAATGATTGTAAATACAAGTCTAATTTTTCATTCAAATGGGTGATGAGCTGAGAAATAGATCTTACAGCTCAAAATTTCTTATAGGAAGAAGACTGGTGCCAAAAGAGAAAACTCCTTTTCCTTTAATTTTTTCTCTCACAAGAGCTATTGAGTAAATGGGGATTTGGTATCATCCAATCTTGACTTTAAGATTCAGACTTTTTAAAAAAGCCTCAGAGCCATTTATTGAGATCATTTTGCTTTAAAATGTTGTATTCAATAGTCTCGTAAGTCAATGCCTACCTTGCATATTTAGAGCATATTAAGGTTGAGATTTTCTAGGTCAGTTTTCACACTGCATTTTATATTGCTTATGGACTAAGATTAATTTATGCCAAAAATATTAAGAACATGGTTTTGTTATTAATACCAAGCCAGGTCAGAAAAGTGATTCTTAAATCCATCAGCTAAATAAAAGAAAAATTCAGCCTGTCCCCAAAGTCTCCCTAGAGATTGTTCCAAAGAAGTACAGAACAAGGAATATTTATAAGATCAGCCTTTGGTAAAATCCTGGTTCAAAGGAATAACAATGGAATCCGTCAGGGTTTAAGCTAATAAAATGAGCCTTAAAAAGAGCACTGGGTGTCCAGTAGCATCCCAAATTCCTTAACCTGTAGAGAGTAGCACACTGGTTAAAAGTAAAACCCGTGGAGTCTTACTATTGAGACTGGGCTTACATAGCCTTTGAGCAAATGATTAAACTTCTCTAGGTCTTCTCACTTTTAAAATGGAACTTAGAATAATACTTCATTATCACAAAAAATGGCTATGACGGTGACATGAGATTATGTAGTGCACAGTACAAGGCACTTAGTGAGCTCTCATCAAATGCTAGTTATTATTATTAGATATTTGTTAAATATGTGCCTGACAACCAGTGAATGACTTAGAAAACTGGTCCGCAAATAGTAAAATAACATTATTTATCCCAAATAAAAATTTTCAAAGATGGGGACAATTACAGATTAATCAATCAATATCCCTGCTCACATGTTGTCTCTAAGCATTTCTGTGCTTCTTTTCAGGTCTCACTTGGAGTTAATTTGAGTCGTGGCTCTTCCACAAATGATTTGGCTCTTAGGTGCTCAAGATTTCATTTCTTCTTTTGAGAATAAAAAAGGAGTATATACAAGTGCAGTCACCAAAAGTAACCTCACAGGATGATCCCATCACAAATTCTTAACTGGGCAGGTCAGTTAACTGGTGGGTTGTCATACCCCTGACCTTAAAAAGGTTTTCTTTGCCTTAAGCAAGCCCTGTCCATTGTTTTAGTGGATCTAGGTTAACACATCTTTGAAATGTCTTTCTTTTAGATCCCCTGGAGACATAACCACCCTCAAGGGAGCACGTAATATTGTTAACTATCCTATAATTTACTTTCTTCCACCTTCATGCAATCTTCCTTAGTTTCTTAACTCCAAATGTAAAAAAGAAACTGCAAAACTGTCATTCTAAGGAGGATTTGAGATTTTGCTTCCTGGCATATGTCATCAGTTTGGCTCAAATAAAACTCTTATGAAAATGCTTATAGGTTTGGACATCTTTTACGTCAATTCCCCTGATTGAACCTTTTTATGTTTGTAAAATGTGTTCTCAATAGATTTACTATAAGATGAGTAAATGTTCTACATTTGAGTCCATTTCTATGGCTAGACAGATGCTTTTTAATTTTTTTTTTTTTGAAATGGGTTTGCTTTTTAGACTACGCCTATTTTCAACAGCAACTCTAGTTAAGGTGTGGTAATGAGTGTTCCCATTTGCGTTTTCATGGCTGGCCACCTTGTCAGCCTGTCTTCAATACATTTTCTTCTACTAAAAACAAGCAGACTTCTCAATGTCAAACTAGTTTATAATCTGCAGGCTTTCTGGGAGGGGGATTCCTTTCCATTGTATTTTATTCTGCTTTATGTATCAACAACCATGTAAAATGCTTCTTGGACTTAATCAACTAGTCTTCATCCTTAAAACTACTGGAAGAGGTAAGCAGATTACTGATTAGTATGCTGCATCTGGTGTAAAGGATGTTAAAGAACAGAATTTAAGTGCATTAATTTGAAGATCTAATTGGCTTTATTAAGTGAGTCACAAATCGGGCAGCATCCCATCTAGCAACTGGAAGGGAATTCCAATGAGTTGTACAAAATGAAAGGTTTTTATAGGAAGAAAAAGGGTGAAACTAAGAAGTTAAAAAAGAGAGTAATGTCAGGCAAGGACCCCTTTCCTTTGGGGAAGGCAGGGGTCTTATCAGGCAGATTACCTCACTAGTGTGGATCAGGAAAATCCAGACTGATCAGTTTAAAATTCTACTCCTGGAAGAGATTGTAACTGCAAATAGGTTAGTTAGTAAGTTTTGACTTGGTGATGTGGCCTAGCAAAAGTGACTCTATTTTGGCCCATTTCTTTTTTTAACAGGGAAGAGGCAGTTGCTTTAATAGACCATTGTAAATATTTGTTTTTAGCTGTTCAATGGTTATGAGACGCTGGTGAAGGACTAGAGTAACTCCATTTTGTTATGTAGATTCCAGATTAAATGAAGAAAAATTCACCGAAAAACAATAATTAGGGACAACACCCTGCCATTTGGTCACGCCGACCAAAGCCATTAATCAGTAAGCCCTTAAGGCACCCACACCCTGTTTCCCTTCTTGTGCACAGCCCTCTCTGCGCCCGGCCCTTTTTGCACACTGCGCTGCTGCACATGGCACTCTGTGCACACAACCCTCTTGCGCACAGTTTTACCCTTTAAATTCGGTCTCAACCTCCCGGTCGGGGCTCCTCTCACCCACTGCTGTGTCAGTGAACGAGTGGGGTCCAAACTCGAGTTTGTCAATAAACTCTCTCTTGTGCTCGCATTGGTGTCAGTTTCCTTCTTGGCTCGTGGAATTCCAAACCAGGGCATTACACTAGCAAGTTATTTGGTCTTTCTGAGCATTAAATTTCTTGTCTATAAAATGGAAATTGTCATCTTTCAGGTTGTTATGAGGATTACATGAGATACTCTTAAGCACTCAACAAATGTGAACATAAAAGGAGTGTGGCTAATTTACACAGGGAGTCAGAGAAGGATCCACCTATTTAATTCTTTCCCTGTACCTATTACTCCAAATACTGGAGGTAGTTTCAGACATTTCAGGTAACAGAGAGATAGAAGTATATTATACTCTTGACTTACTCTTAGAAATTCTCTAACTTAACATTTGTTTAGAATTTACAAGTTATATTAAAGATAATATATTCACCCTTTTCTGCATAAATCTTCCAAATGTCTCTAGCCAAAAACAATAAATTCACTCTGGGAAGATCAAAGACTATTCAAATAATGTGAACATAAACTATTGCACAACTTTTTCAATGAATGTCTATTATACAAAGACTCATTGCATTGCTTCTTGACTTTTCGGCTAGATAAAGTGTAAGACAAACATTGCCATAAGAGAAGCATCTCAGTTTTTTCTGGTGATGTCAATAGTTTTACGGAAGTCTATTTCCATCCTCTCTCTCCCTTTCCTCTTTCCCCTTCCCTCCCTGTCAGCACCGAACTGATCGAGAAGGGAAGGTTCCATGGTGAGACGCCCAGTGGGAAGAATGCACAAAGGCTGACATGAGAATGAAATGGCAGGCATCAACTTTATTGTGTGGAGTCCAGTTCTATTGCAGGGGTGTGGTATTGCATGCACTTCTCCTCTCCTCTTCCTGTGTTCTCCTTCTACTGTTCAGGGGACCACATGGCTCCACACATAACATAGTACAATAGTGGTATTCAGCCATGCATGTATGATAAAATAAGCTGAATTATGTTTACATATTTTAGGCACAGGTGCCCTACTACACCAATGTCACATTCTAAATCTAGGCTCCTGTTACTAGCTGTGAGCCTGGAACACAGTCAGACTTGGGATCAGCCAGACCTTGGATTCAGCTGGGCCTGGTGCCCACACTCCACCCCTACAGGGTCATAGTGCAGGATCTGCCCTGAGGGCACTACCTTGGGCTCACAATTCACTTGCCATTCCTGTAGTGGCTTAGCCCCGAGGGGCATCACCCCTGGGCTTCTCTTTACCTTCTATCTCTCTGGGTGCTGCTCAGCACACCAGGGACATTGTGACATGGCAACTTGTGCTTGTGGCCATGTCAACAATAGCCCCCATCATTTCACGACCTGTTCCATAGTACGAGCCATCTGTGTACCAGGAATCCTCAGGGGTGGAAGTCCAACTCTCTACATAGGGACTCAGTATATCTCCCATCTCAGCAGGCTCCACCAAGAGCTCTACTTGGAACAGCACTTGTTCAAATAGGGGATACAGTTAAGCAGACAGGGGGCCCATAGAGAAGAACTGAACCTGATGCTCTAGGTACATTCCTCCACTTGGACAGCATAGGTGTCTGTGAAATTCCGGTACGGGGTGCCTTCACCTGAGATCGCAGTCACTCCTCTACAGGGCATGTAGACTACACAATTACAGGATTAGGCCCAGTGATGGCCTCACTGGCCAGGAGGGCTGCATATATGGCAGCCGGTTGTTTCTCTATCAGAGAATTCTGTGCTTCTGTACCATTTTATAACTGGGACCAGAAGCCTACCAGTATCTTCTGGGACCTGTGCTTCTGCCACAAGCTTCTTCCAAACCCTGCATCACCCACCTGCATCGTAAGCAAGAATGAGAGGGCTGGATCTTTAACACATAGAGTTTGGGCTTGTGCTACAGTGTACTTTGTAGCCTTAAAGACCTCCTCTATCTTGGGGATCCAATCCCACTGTGCACTCTGTTGCGCTAGATGGTGCAGGGGTCACATCAAAGAGGCCAAATGGGGGAATAAATGCTCTCTAAAACCCCAGTAGTCTCAAATAGGTTTGGAGCTGCTTTATAGTCTTAGGTCGGGAATATGACTGATCTTATCAGTCACCACCTCCATCATTACTACTGTCTTACCTAACCTGACAACACCCAAAACTTTGACAGAGAACCCTGGTCCCCAGACCTTGTCCTTGTTGACTGTCCAACCCCAGTAGGCGAGAGCTTCTCGCAGGCTGATTGCCATGGCTTCTAGTTCTGTAAGAGAATCAGAGGTTAGCATTATATCATCAATATAATGATACAAGCACACTGTGGACAGTCATTTCCATGTGGCTAAATCTTGAGCCACAAGACCATGGCACAAGGTAGGGCTGTGCAGATAGCTCTAGGTAAGGATGAGGAATGTCTACTGTCGCCCTTCCCAGGTGAAGGCAAACTGTTCTTAACTTTCTGGAGCTATGGCAATAGGAAAAAAGTATTTGTCAAGTCCACTACATAATGGTATCCTCCAAGTTCACGTGACAATTGGTCCATGATGTACATGATGTTCAACATGGCAGCATGCAGGGGCGGTGTAACCTTATTCGGTTCCCAATAGTCAATCATCATGCTCCAGGAGCCATCAGGTTTCTTCACTGGCCACAGGTCAACTGGATCTTCAGACAATGGGGTGCCCTGACCTGATCCCTAATCAGGGAGAAAATCAGCCAGCTGCACTTCATGGGTTGTGGCTTTCCTGGAAATAGGAGTGAATTGCTGGTCAGGGTGGCCCTGATTTCAAAGTGCCGGCAGCACTTCATTAGGTCGCTGCTCAATCTTTCCTGCAGCGACCCCCACTGCAAAGAGATCAAACCACATCTGTCTGCCATTCACTTTCACAGCCAATGGAGGTGAGTGCTGCTCTGGTCCTCCGTTTTTGGCAATGTCTTCATCCCTGGTCCGTCTGGGAGCGAGGCAGGCAGTAGGGTGCACACTTGGGTGGAACGCTTCTTGCATTTCACTTCCACAACCTAGCCATAGCTGACATCACCTTGTGGATCCGCCTATCCAAGTAAGGGGCCAGCAGAGCCGCTATGGTGCCAAAAGTACCAGCCGGGCCCATAAGTCAAAATCAAGTCCTTCATACGGGCTGTAAATACTTTTTCATCATTGCTTGTATACTGGGTGCGAAACATCATCTGTTGCATGCCCATTTCCCGAATTATCTGGACCAGATCTAAGTATGTGGTCCATTTGCTCATTGTCTCTGGCAGCTCTCTTCAGTTGGCTCACATTGTCTGTGCAGCAAAAGTGAGCCAGTTAATGAGGGAGTGGTTGCCTGCACCCCGTGCCATAAGCACCACATTCCGGAGGTGCCTGAGAGACAGTATCACCGTCATGGAGGCCAGCTGAGCCATTTGTTTTGGAGATAATTCAGTCTTTTTGGCCCTGTCATCCCACTGCCACTTTGGGACCATTTCCCTGGCTCTCTGCCATACTTGTTTCATCAGGTCCCAGAGTTCCTTGAGGGTATACTGGATCAAGGTGTTTTGCTTTTTTAACCTGGGTTGGGGTGGCGGGGCACTGTCAGCTTGCCCTCCCCTCCCACCCCCAAGGCCAACGACTGTTCCACTTCACCCTGCCACAGTACTGTTGGTGGACTTCCAGACTGGGATGATGTCTGTGACCCATCAGTACACGTTCCACCACCACCAGCCACTTTTCCAGTGCTTCTTCCTGGCATTGTAGCTGCTGCACTCACTGAGCCTGATCCTGAACCTCCAGGCTAGCCTGCCGCAGCACTCCAGGAACATCTGGGCCACCCGATCTGCTTCCTACAGTGAGTGGTGGGGACATTCTGCTCCAACATCTCCAGGGCTTTCTAGATGTCTTCCGGACGCAGCTTCACTGCATTCCAATCCTCCAGGGGTGTCCATGTGGCCAGATACGCGGCCATAGGTTACCACTAGGAGGCAGGGGCCACATGTCCTCCATCTGGGTGTCCTCCACATGGGGACCATATTCACCTCATCCCCACAGACTACGTCAAGTGTTAGTGCCAAGTTGATCAAGATGGGAAGGCTTGATAGTGAGATGCCCAGTTGGAAGAATGCACAAAAGGCCAACATGAGAATGAAATGGCAGGCACCAACTTTATTGTGTGGAGCCCAGTTTTACAGGCAGAAGGATAGTCTATTGCTGGGGGCGTGATATTGCATGCACTTCTCCTACTTCCCTTCTTGTGCTCTCCTTCTGCTCTAGAGGGGAATGCATGGTTCCACACATAGCAGAGTGCAATAGTGGCATTCAGCTACATATGCATGATACAATAAGCTGAATGATGTTTACATATTTTAGGTGTAGGCACCCTACTACACTAATGTAACATTCTAAATCCGGGTTCCTATGTGAGCCTGGATGGATCACAGCCAGACTTGGGACCAGCCAGGCCTGGGACCCACACTGTTCCCTTCCTCTCCTTCTCCCCATCTCCCCCAAGTTTTCATTGGCCCTTTCTGTCTGAGTTGGATGCCCCTTCTATAGGCTTCCATAGTTTTTGAATTCCAAAGGTTCATTGTTCTGTTACTATATATGGGTCTGCCTTAATAAATTATAAACTTGTAAAGGAAAAGAACTCTGAGTATTCCTGGTAAATACTCAAGCCCTGGACACCAATGCGCACAACTGTGCCACTGCTATTGGCTCTATGTTTCTGTACTAATCCCATCATGCCTTTTCCCCATTTACATCAGTTCTGGTCTCTCAGATCTGATCTCCACATGGCCTTGTATACCTCTTTTCCGACTCCATGTCTCACCTGTTCCCAACTTCTGAACCCCTTCCACAGTGACCTAGCATCTCCCCCTCCATACTTCATGATTCTCCTCAACTTCACGCTATAGTGGAGACCTGATTCCCCCCAAAATGATGGTTGCTTTGTAGATGGTAGCCATATCTCTCCATTACTGCTTATATCATGGGCCTACAAGTGGAGTGGGTATTGTAGACTGAATGTTTATTCCCCCCAAATTTATATGTTGAAACCTAACCCCCAATATGATGGTATTAGAAGATGGAGGTTTTTGGGAGGTGATTAGGTTATGAGAGTGGGGGCACTTCTAAATGACATTAGTGCCCTTATAAAAGAGAACTCAGATGGATCTCTCACCCCTTCTGCCTGGTGAGGACACAGGAGAAGATGGCTGTCTATGAATCAGGAAGCTAGTTTTCACAAGAGACTGAATCTGCCAGCACTTTGGTCTTGGACTTCCAACCTCTAGAATGGCGGGAAACAAATTTTTGTTGTTTGTAAGTCACTGGGTTTGTAGTAGCCTTGTTAGATAGTTAGGTCATCATGAGTGACAGGAGAGAAGGCGCAGCTCTGTAACCATAGAAATCTTTCTTGAAATCTTCCTTTAGGACCTCCCCAAAGCAGCTCCCCCTTTTTTTTTGGTTAAATGACCCCACATCTTAAGGCACAAAGATCATAAAAGCTGCTGGCTAAATCAGCCACAAATGCATATGTAGAAAGTACTACTACCCTAAACTGTCCATAATTTAAACCTCATTATACCCTGATTATGCCTGGAAGTTCATGAATCTAATTATAACAGACTGAATTCTGGGTAAGCACATGAACAATAGGCAAGTATTATATGGCAACCAACTGTCAGTCAAGGTAACCTCACAAACAGATCATTTAGGACCTCCCATCAAGGCCCAAATACAAACAAACCTTCCCACTTCTGTGCAGTTAGCTCTCTTCGCTGAAAACACACTGCACCCTTGTAGTGTACTCTGTCATCTTTTCAACTCCCAAATTCCACAGGGCTACAGTCTTCCTTAGCGTGGCATGTCTCCTAGAATGTACTTTCCAACAATCTTACTTTTTCTAAATCTTGCTGACCTGTAATTCTTTATTGTGTTGATGGGGAAAACAAAGGACCCCCTTCATGTCACTAGGGCTATGCCAGATTTCTCATCACCCCAAATGGCAATAGCCTAAACAGGTTAATATGGGGATATTCTCATTACTGCTTCCAGACCATTTACTCATCCCCTCCTCAGCCCTCCTCAGCAATTCTTGACTCTCAAGTCATCAGACTAAACCCTGCCTTGTTGTCTTCTACTGCTTCTTTCTTCCAACACACACCCTCATTCTTTAAGATTTTAGCTTCAGATATCTCTCTCCCTCACTATTTGTGCCATGTTTCTTAATTAAAATAGGTTATTTTTCAATAGTTGGCCTTGGTTTTCTTTGGATTCCCCTCCTCTGATGACCTTGCACCAGTCCTGCCTCATGTCACTAATGACCATGGTCTGTCCTTAGGCTTGGTCATTAGTAATAACTAACCTGTCTCTAATCTCAGTTTCAAACATTAGCTCTTGTTAGCATTGTTATTTTTACAGAATTTGGACTACTTTTAAATTGGATTACCACAGGCAAATGAGTTCTTCCAGCCTCTTTTGCTCTCTTCAAGGGGCTGCTGTGTGGGTGTTTGGTGATGTGATATCTGAGAAGAGAAGCAAGAGGAGTTGAACGATGAAGGAATTAAGGGCTTTAAATTAAGCAAGAAGGAAGAAGTATAGCCTGGGAGGTAGCAGAGTATAGAATTATATTCTATTCTGGAAGACAAAGATGGTCTCTTACATCTCAGAAGGTGACACATTGCTAAGAAACAATGAATAGATTATAAACTAGAGGCATGCAAGTCAGCAAGGTGGAATAGAGAGATTAAAGGCAGCCCCAGGGATTCAGGGAGAAGAAAATGTTCCAGAGCACACTGTAGAGGCTGAATAAATAGTTGTTGAATAAATGAATAAATGACATGACTCCAGGCTTAGGGTTTGTTGTTTTCTTACCTGGTTTTGTTATTTAAAATTTTTTCCTTTTGTTTATGTTTTATTATTATTATTGTTATTTTTATTTATCATGAAGACATTGATTAATAAAATTCAACATGTTTTTATTATTTAAAAAATTTTCTTTTCAATCATTTGAGTCTAGTATGGGGGTGGGGAAGGGCAAGGCTTCTGCTGGCTTAAATTTCTTGTGTAAATTAGAAGACTTTTCAGTTCTGGCTAGGCAGATTACAGGAGTTTTCTTTTTTTTTGGGTACTAAATAGCTTTGTGTCAGCAATGTGTGGTCTAGATTGCAGCAACCTCATCTTTGTGCCAAAGTTTGAGGCTTGCAGGTAAGATAATAATGTGGTAAGGGTCTCAAGTTTGTTCTTGACCCCCTCCTCCTCCAGTCATCATTATCTTGCTTGCTCCTAGGATGCTGTAGTCTGAAGCCCAAAATAATTCTAGTTTCTCTGCTGTGACATCCTTTTTGCTATAACAGTTGAGACCAAGGTCTAATTTAAAATAAAGAGTTGGGAGAAAAACTGTAAAAAGAAAAAAGGAAAAAAGAATAAAAGAAAACAAAATGGGTTTATGATGGGACTTCTCTTTACTGTTTATGTCAGACATTTTTATAGACAGCTCTCATTTTCAATCCTCACAACAATCTTCCCAGGCAAATGTTAATTATCATATCCTTACTGAGGTCCAAAGAAAGCCTACAACTTGTGCCAGAGATGGAATGAAGAGTGGAGTAGAGATTTGCACTCAAGGTACTCTACTGTGCCACACGTTTGCTTTATTTTCTTCTGGTGAAACACACTCCTAGATGTAAACACACTGAAGTTAGACATTGCTTTATTTTTTCATCCTGTGTCTTTCCCAGAGTTTAGCATCATCTCTGATGCTAAAAAATTGCTGAATAAAAGTCTATGGAGTGGGATTGAATGTAGATAAGCAAGGTGGGCTGACTGCCAGCTTCCCCTTTCTCCTTGCAATCATTTTCACCTTGGGCCTCAGCCATGAAAAGAATGTCTTCATGATTTGCCCCTTCCACCTTTCTCTCCTGAGGAGATGCTTCTCATTTTGGGAATCTGTCTGGTTCAATGAGTTGTAGTCATTTGATCCCAAGGGAGATTGGAAAACATTCTTTTCCCAGTGGCTCCCGTAGTTACTGGGGAGTAATAGTTCCCCTAATTGTCTCTGCTGGCTTTCATTTGGCTCTTGTATCTAGAGGTATATCCTAGTATTCTTACAAAAGGTGTGTTTCAGCCTTTTTAAAAATCTGACCTCAATACAGCACTATACAACCTGGGCGTCTTCAAATTATTCAATTTGATTTAATAATTTTTAAATGTCTAATAAACTATTAATCATGTATTTTTAAATTTAAGTTGATATGGTGCAACGTGCAACAAACTTTTAAATCCACTCCTTGATATTAGCTTTCATTTGATTCAAACATGCCCAAGCCATAGAGTAGGTAACTAGCAAGCCTGTGATTGGAAGCCTTTTAGGTTTGGATTTGAATAGTGACTCTCTTGAAAAGCTGGCCAGGTTTCTTAGCCTCTATAATAATCACCTACCAGATGATACTAGGCACTATTTTAGGAGCTTTTTCACCTGTGAATTGGGATAATAGTAACATTTTCTTAGTTCACAAATTTTGTCTTAAAGATGACATGTGGGGAATGTGATTAATGTTCTTCGGATGGAGGCTGGATTATTTAAGTACTCAATAATGTTAGTCAATATAATTGCCATTAGTAATACTATTGTCTGCCAAGAAATATGGCCAGCCACAAAAATGCAGTTCTACCCTTGCCATTTTCATTTTAAATGGTACTATTTTGAAGAATGTTTGTAAATATGTCACAAATAGACTTTCCTAAAAAAATTTAAATAACTTTTGATTTTGAAGGAAAATAAATTTATCTCAGATTTATAGAAAATATGCAAGATGGCAGAGAAAATTCTCCTATATCCCTTACCTGCATCTCACAATACTATATGGTACATTCATCACCACCAAGAAGCCAACATTGGTAATTAAACCCCAGACTTTTTCATATTTCACTAATGTCCTTTTTTTATTTCAGAATTCAATGCAGGATACCACATTGTATTTGGCAAATGCTCCCTTCTGCACTAAGCAATTACTTCTTTTGTTAGTCTTATCTCTGTGCCCGCTCATAAAAAGTGCCATGGGAAAGCACCTTGCATGCTCTAATTTTGGCATTTGCAGCTTGCTGCCCTTCACTTTTCTGACTTTCTTACACTCTGACCGATCCATAGAAATTGTTTCATAATAGTGTTCATAGCTGTGTAACCTAATTTAAATTTAGAAATTCTCAGTTTTCTCTTTTGTACAATGGGATAATGATATTTCCTACAGGGACTCCTTCTCAAAAATATTAACTATAGCTTTTGTCGTTTTATTCTATTTTCCTTTTTAGATCACAAACCATCCTAACTCCTGATTCTGTACAAACATTTTTAGTTATCTAATGTTATCTCACATGCTACTCAGTTTATTAGATGAATTTGCTGACTCAGTCTGCATACTTGCTAGAGAAGTTCATATGCTTCTTTTTATACGCTTTGCTACTTTCCTCCCCTTAAAGAAAACGTTTGGGAAGTACTTAGTACAATGAGAGAAAATCTGACATACCAGATTTCTAAGCTCTCTTTCAAATCCTCTCCCATTCTTTATTTTGGCCATCCTTATTTCTAGAACTCCTGCCATACTGCCTACAAATACGGAAAGGCCCACCATTTATCTACTGTGAGCAGGGAAGGACCAAAATTGGTCTAGGATAAGCAATTTTGAGTATTCGAATTATTTTCAATGGGATATGCTTGGGTCACATTATCTAATCAGGAAATTTTATGCAATCTGACATTTCCCATCAGAGTTGCTTAATAACCCAAGGAAGGGTCTGACTCTGAATGGCAGGATAGTAATAAATTAGTAAGTCCTGGGTTCAGCCATCTGCTTTAAGTAAATTAAGAGATAACCCATAAGGGGTTTATCTAAAATAGCAACTCTCATTTTTTTCTCTTCTTATTTTTATTCCTTTTTGTTTAGGCTCTTCAAATTGGTTTAGCTTTGCATAGAATATCTCAGCTGTCTTTATCCTGTACTTTATGGATCTCTCACGACTATCCTCCCCATGCAGGCAGCCGAACTCAGAGTCTCCTACAGTCCACTAAAGAGGTCCTCTTTCATGGCCAATTATTTTAACATTTTATTTTGAGAATTGCCTGATTAGAGGCTAATGCATTTTGACTCCTCATTCTTCATCATGCCTTCGTAGTGCCATCTTCTATTCTTTTGCCCATTTTCTTTTATCATTTCCCTTTAGTCCTTCCTCTTCTCAGGCTTTATTGACTTCTTGGATCAGAGAGTTTCCTCTCATTTGTCCTATCATTATTGTTTTTCATTTTCACCCTTTGCCTACCAGTAATTTTTTTTTTCAGTAATCTTTATAAATCTTTTCATCATGCCACTCTCTTTTCTAAAAATCTTCACTATTAATTGCAGGGGCCCAAGCCCCCTGGGGCCGTGGACTGGTACCAGTTGGTGGCCTGTTAGGAACTGGGACACATAGTGGGAGTTGAGTGGTGGGCCAGAGAGCCAAGCCTCATCTGTATTTGCAGCCACTCCCCAGGGCTAGTGTCACCGCATCAGCTCCACCTCAGATCATCAGGCATTAGATTCTCATAGGAGCACCGGTTCCTGATTCCAAAAAGCTTGGAGACCACCGGCTTACAGAGTGAACCAAATGTTTCTATATTTTCTAAATTCTTCCATCAAATTCCAGTCTGACTTTAAATCTCATCTACTTAATAGCTTTCACCCTCACTTCACACAGTCTGTTCTCTTCACTTTCTTCAGAGCACATCTACTTGGTCCTGCCTCGGTTATTTTAGTATTTTAAAATTACAGCCTGCTTTACATTTTTGATTAACTGTTTGATGTTTCTAATTCAACCATAAGCTTCTGAGAAGCAGTCTTAGTCCCTCCCCCACCCCATGGTTATCACAATTTTAGATCCCTGAAGGTGTTCGTTAATTACTGAGTAAATGAAGAAATGAATAAACTGCTTTGTCATGGTTATGCTTCTAGTATAGTGAGACAAACAGATAAGACAAATAAGTAAAATATATAGTTAGAAAAGGGTTTGCAAATGTAAATAAGATAGTCAGGAAAGTCTTCCAGGGGAAAAATAGTTGGGTAAAGACGTCATAGTAGTGAATCTGAATTTTGTGAAACAAATTTTTAATCATTAAAAAAATAAATTTATTCCCAGGCACAGCACAGTAACATGCACATATTTGATGGATACAATTGGAATGGCACATATCATGGTGTCACCAAAGACATAGAATACAATTTAAATGAGATTTTTTTCAAATGAGATTTTTTTGGTGCAAGTTATGTTATCCTAAAGGGGAACAAAGCCATCCTTTTGAATTCTCATGTCAAACTGCACATAATATGGGGGGCAGTGGGGAAGAACTTTATGACTGAATTTGTTTAGAATAGATATGGTTATAGAATGTAGAAAAACAATAAAGACAATCCTTAGTGAAAATTAAATGGAATGTAATACTCAAGATTAGGTCTCTGCCTTGAGCCTTTGTGGAGGACTAGGGTGATTGAGCTAGAGCTGGAGCTTAATCTTATGGGGGGTCCAAGCATTCTGTAGAGGGAAGGAGGTTATCCTGGATATGAGGGCATTATGCAGCCAACGCTTATCAAAGAGGATGAGTCACCCAGCACACAGGGAGGTTGTTGCCTGCAGGATGCCAGGCCACTCTTGGAGGCCAGCTTCCTAAGAATCACTTTGATTTGGAGAGTTCATCGACGTTGAATGACACCGGGAGCCTTAAAAAGTTTATTTCCTTTCAGCTATTAATTTCACAGCTGGAATTCAGCTTAAGGAAATCTTCAGAGATGCAAATGTAGGGTTATGTACTCAATATTCAGGTCAGCATTATTCTACAAAATAGTATTTGTGAATTTATAAAAATGCTATAAAAATGGCATAGAAAAATATACCTACTATGTGGAATAAGATTTTAAAAAGCAAAATTTTATAGTGTATATAAGTATCATTCTAAATGTGTAAAATAAAATTATATTTATTCACTTATTCATTGAATAGTTATTAACACATAGATGTTTCAGACACTGTGGTAGGTGCAGAATAGATGAATTTTTATGTATACGTGAGTGTATGTGTATTTCCTAGAAGGAAATACTACAAAATATTAAAATTGGTTCTAAGTGATTGATTTACTATAATTTTAACTATATTCTTTGAATTTTCTCTAATTTCTATATTAAAAAAACTAATATGGTTGTAAATACTGGGGCATCAATAAATTTGGAGGTTCGCAAGTAAGTAAAATTCATTAAGACACTCCTCTTCTTTGAGAATTCGATGGTATAAAAGCAACCTTAGGATAGGCTGCATTTTTCTACAGGCAGCTCACTACAGACCTGCAGAGCATTCTCTTCTCCCTTCACCAGTGCCTACATGTTTCTCCTTTCTGAAAGAAGTGAAGATAAACCAGCAGAGCAGGTTTGTGGTGATGAGGTGCAGCACATGCAGAGCAGAGCAGAGCAGATTTGAATTGGGGATTAGCAGGCTTGCAGTGGGACAAATGGACCACTTGGGCAGCCTCATGTGTCACTGTTCAGAGAATGGTCTGCTTGTGGTTCTGAGTCATAGGAGGACACAAAATTCTGATACCCCCGGATGAAAAACAAAGCAACCCATGGAAAAGAGATGCTTTTGTGCCAAACAGGGTTTCTAGGCAACATCTCATTTAACTACTTCAATGTCCCTAATTATTCAGCTTTGCTGACCTTTAGAACCTGTCTGATAAGCTCATCAGATTTCCGCAATGAAAGAGCTGACATATGCAGATGAAGCAGATCAACTTTTGGCTCCTGTCTCACTTTCCAGCCTTATCACCATCACTCTTCCCTGTGTTTCTGTCCTAACAAAAGACTGTTTGGGTGTTTCTTTACTTTCCTATCCCCATGCTGGTCTCTCTGCCTAGAATGTCTTTTCTGGACCTGGCAGTCTCTTCAAGATTCAGCTCAAATTTCACTTCCTTTGGTATGCTTTTTTGTACCACCATTTCCCCCGACTCTTCCCTATACCCCCCCGCAGTTAAGCACAGAGCACCACATGTATACCTCAATGAGAGGGTTCTATATTTTTAGAAATCTGTGTGCAAGTTCTCTGAGGGCAAGAATATCCATCTTTTTTTCCCAGTATCTGGCACACAATGTGACTCACTAAATGTATATTTGAGCCAAGAAATTTTCAGTGAAGGATATACATGGCTATTAATCTATCTGCCCATCAGTTCGCCCATCCATTCATTTGTCCATCCATTCTTCTGACAAATAAACCTTATCAAATTTCTATGAGGAACTAGCACTGAGACAGACATGGAGGTTATGACCTAAAGGGAAAACAGATAATGAACAAATATATAACTTTATTTTCTTCACAGTACTTATCATGATCTGAAATTTAATTTTATATATTTTTGCTTATTGTCTACCTCTGATATAAGCTCTAGGAGAGCAGGGGCTTTATCCCATGTGCCACTTTGTTGGTGCTTGATTAATCTTTTCTAACCAAATAAAATAGAACTGTATATGATATCATCTAAAACAAGGAAGGGTGTGAATTTCTGGCATGTTTAAAAAGATACATTAAAATTACCCCCCTTCAGAAATCTTTCAAATGATAAATGATTAAATCTGCAAACCCAATAGAATGTGATGCGATGACAATAATATATGTCTCATTCTTGATTTCAGTGAGATGTCTAAGAGATTCAGTCAAGATGACACCAAAAAATTTTGTAAAAGAGACTTGAGTGCTTTGCAGTTTTAGATTAATTGTGTGATTCTCCTGGCAATTTTAGGGAAAGGCTTTGTTGGAACCTGACCATGTGATAAAAATAGAAGACAGAAAATAGAAGGTATTAATTAGGTCAGCAAATAGCCATGATAACAATCTAAACCTGTGTGAAAAAGGGGAATTCTATACGGTGTTGTCTATCTTGCATTGCAATTGATAAAACAAACAAATCAAAACAAATAAAAACAGGTGACAGCTCTAGTACTGCCAAACCTCCCTTCATCTGGCATTTTTCTTCTCAACTGAGGGCCTGGTTAGCTGGGCCATGGTTAGATCATTGATGGGAAAGAGCACGTCTCCCTGGGGGACTGTGCTCCTGTTGTGGTGCGACTGAATCTAAGACTCATGAATTCAATTAAGGTAAACCATGAGTCTTTAGTAGCCGGCTGGCAACTGTCTCTCCACCATGCAGGGTCAGAGAATCAGCCCTGAGCTCCCAAAAGAGGTAGTTTATAAAGCCTAGAACCACACTCTAGTTAACATCAAGCAAGTAAACAGATTAGCTGTACCTGGTTAACATCAAACAAGCGAGCAGATTAACTACACTCTGGTTAACAAGCAAGCAGATTATAGAAGCAGAAGTTGGCCTTAGCATATTTTTGCCTAGAACCACACCCTTAACACTCTAAGATGGGGAGACTGAGGGGCCCTGTCCCTGAGATAAACTAAACCTGCCTGACAGAGAATCTAGGCAAGGCTAGAATCCATGGAAACTGGATGAGAGCGAGGGAGAGAGAGAGGGAGGGAGAGAGAGAGAAAGAGAGAGAATGGATTAGAGACCTGGGGCTGCTATAAAAAGACACCACAAACTAAGTGGTTTAAACAACAGAAATTTATTGTTTCAGAGTTCTAGAGGCTAGAAGTCTCAAAACTGGATGCCCAGAGGGTTGGTTCCTTTTGAGGTTTGTGAGGCAGAATCATTTCCATGCCTCTCTCCTAGCTTCTGGTACCCTCAGGTGTTCCCTGGCTAGTAGATGACATCCTCCCTGCATCTTCACATTGTCTTCTCTCTGTTTGTGTCTCTCTCTGTGTCTAAATTTCTTCTTTTTTGTAAGCACACCAATCATAATGGATTAAGGTCCACCGTAATGACCCCATTTTAACCAGGATCATCTGCAAGGATCATATTTTCAAATAAAGTCACATGCACAGGATTTGAGTATCTTTTGGTGGAGGAGTGAAATTCAACCCATACAAAGAGAGAAAGGAGCGGAGGGGTGGAACATAGACTGAAGAATTTCTAGAATAGCTGGAACTTAGCACAGTGTAGTAGTGCAGGTAATCTAGGCAACCTCAGCCAGTATTGGAGGAGGGCAGGGAGCTGCTTAGCTTGACAGATACCAACAGTGAAACTGAAAACAAACTCAAACAAACCCTTCAAGTAGCTGGAGCATCATATAAAGAAACACGATACATAGCCACAATATTGTTTTATTTCTGAAAGGAATGAGATGTCAGTTCTGGGGCAAATCCTCAGAAGTAATCTGGTAGTTTGAAAAGTGGGTCACATGCCATTTCTCTAGTAATGGCTATGTGACCTTGCTTATCTTTTCAGGGCCTCAGTTTCCTCATCTGTACAATGAGGCCAGTGAGCTTGAATTCACAGTGTTCTCATGAAGATTAAAGATGAAGATTAGAGGTGAAAAGCACTTATTCTTAGAAGCTATTCAGCAAAAGTCCCTAGTGACTAGAATAAGTGGGATGGTTCTAGTCACATTTCCATCTTATCATTTTCTCTAATGTCCTAAATAAGGTAGGAGGATCTAACCAATTGTCAGGCATTTAGATATCTGTTACTGTATCTTTCTAAAAGGATTTTGTACTCTAACATTATATTGAAAACAAAGATTATTTTCTTAAACAGAAGCTCTCTCTAGAGAAAGGAAGAACAGAGAACTGACTTTTGCTGAATAGCTTCTAAGAATAAGTGCTTTCATCCTTCAGTGTGTTTTAGAGAAGAAATGGATACCTACTTCAATCCAACGAGTTGGTTAAGTGAAGATGTGTTGAAGTGTTTTCGCTGCATGATTTGATAATGGAAATTATAATGGCTTAACTGTTGATGGATATCTGTATCTCTCTGGTAAGGTTTTGTTGTAAATTAGGGGTGCTGTCACCTTCACTCCAACAACATATCACAGGTATAATCTTATATCACTCTTTAGTAAGTACTCTATCATCATGTGTATGATTAGGTTTCACTTTTTATCTAAGCATCTTTTATTTTATTCATAATTCAACTTGTTTGTTCAACAGTCTAACAAATGTTCATGAGCACCTACTGTTATTGCATGTTGAGATACAACAGTAAATTGGGTATATTCCTTTGCTCTTGGAGACCTTACTGTACAGTAGAGGCAGCCAGGTCAGTATGTGGGCAATTAGCAAGCAGCTGGTTTATCCAAAGGATAAACCAAGAAAGCAACATTGTACATTCCACAGTGCCAGTCTCTGTGTCTTAGTAGAAGTCAGAGGGGAAGTTTGGGTTCAGTGGTTAATAAGCATCTATGAAACACCTTCAGAGTACCTACCAAGCTCTGTTTTAGGCACTGGGGTCACAAAAAGAATAATTCACAGCCCTGTACTCAAGAAATCCACACAGGTAATCATAGTACCCTGTACTGAGTATGGTCTTTTAGCTAGGCACTGGGTCTTCAGTGAACATCAAGGAGAGATAATGGGGAAAGAGAAGCTTCCTGCAGGAGGTGAAGCTCCTTTAGGTTAGAAGCACCCTGAGGGCAAGGGCCTGATTTGGCTTGTGCTCTGTGGGCCTCCAGTCCCCAGGTTGATGTCTTGGACACCTTGTGTGCTTAATCAGCATCCAAATGAGTGAATGAGTCTCAGGATAATCAAGAGGTAACTAGGGGCCAGGGCCTGTCACAGGTTCTGGGAATGTGAAGATGAATGGCCTTTGCCCTCATCTAGGGGATTATGACAAAACAATTAATGAATAGTAAGTTAATAACAATAAAAATAATTAAAATTCATTCCTGGCTGAATCTTGACAATGTATCAAGGAATGTAGATTAAAAGACTTGCAAACTTTGGCACACCTTTCCAATAAGTGGTGCTCCACTATTTACTAGGTATAATAAACACTTGTCAAACACACTCTCTTGAGCTTGTTGCAGGGAGAATACTTGTGGTTGAGGAAGCAGGAGACTGAGCAAGGCCAGCTCCAGGACTGGCATTAAAAAGGCATCACCTAGACTGGCTTAAGTCATGGTTGAATGACCAAACCATCAATATTCAACCTTAGAGTGTGGATAATATAACTGGTATTAGGCATTTGGGTGTAGTGAGCAGTTTCATCTGAGGATCCCCCAAGTGCTTTTCCAAATATTGATGACTCTTTCAAACTTTCCCTGTGTCCCTCCCAACCCCTAGCCATGAGGGAAGTGGCAAGTAACAATCCTCACAGCAACATCAAATATGATCAAAGCATGGGGTTGCTGGCTGGTGTTTTGTTCCGGGTGACCAGCCATTTAAAGCTGGATTCTAGGAACATATGAGTTTGAATGAAGTTTTTTAGTTTATCACAACTGCGACTGCCTCTGCTCTAACTCCTTGAACTCTCAAATCTTGTACCACCAAAGGCAGCAGAAGTTGGTCAAGGGGCTAGTAGAGCAGGGGGCACCAGGAAAAGTAGGTTGACAGGGATATGGAATTCATGTCAATTCAGCAAGGCAGAAAACTCACATCTATGTATCTTTTCTTTGGTATTATGGAAGGAGAAGCTAGGGTAGGGGGAGGTATAAGATTTCAGTTCTGGATACATTACAAGTTAGAGGTGGAAATGCTCCCTTCCTTGAGTAGCCAGTAAGTCAAGACAGTAAGTTTACCCCGGAAAGAGAAAGGCCAGCCACCTTTCTAGGTTGGATATCTTCATATCTTCATATCTTCATATTTTTGCCATTTATTGTTAAGGACGTTTCTTGTGTTTCCTCCCGAGATAACAACTTTCCCCAAGTTCTCATTACCATATGTACTCTTGGGAATCCACTAAGACCCAAGCAGAATGACATTCTGATATCCCACTCATGTCCCCCACATGCCCGTGGTCCTGCAAAGCTGGAGGGTCACATCCTATTTCAGAAACAGCATCACAGAGAAGCCACTGTGGGGTAGAGAGCAGGAGTGTAACTGGGAGTCGGGGACCTCCAAACAATGACTAATGCTGCAGACAGGCTTCTATTCCACTGTCAACTAATAATGAATAGATTTCCAGGCCCATGTTTCTACCTCTAGAGAAAGAAGGAGGAGGCAGTGGGCAGAGAAAGTTTCTTTCAGCCTGACTCTGCCTCAAGTCATTGCCCTCTTATTTTTCAGCTTCATTAGAGATATAATTGACAAATAAAATTATAAAATATTTAAAGTATTTTTTGTGATGATTCTATATATATGTATGTGTTTATATATGTATATATGTACACATATATACATATACATATACACACATACATACACACACATTGTGAAAACATTCCTCATCTTTAATTAACACTTCCATCACTTAAAATATTTTCCTTTTAAAATTATTTTGTGAGAACATTCCCCACAAGGTACTAAGTCCAGTTATGAATTTTTAGTAAGTGGGAACCTCTTACAAATCAGAGGTTTTGTCTCTGGTGAACGTTCTAAGAACTATCCCAAAGGCCGTGAGTTAGAGGACCTCAAAGTCTAGTTCTGTCTTAGACACCAGGTGGTCATGTGTAATCATGGGCATGTTGATTTTGTGAGCTAGGTTTTGGTTTCCTCATCTGCAAGATTAGAGTGTTGGACCCACATCAAGTCACCAAGTGGAGGGGTCTGAGCCATACACTGCTGAAAGCAAATGTTTTGTTTGTATAGTGTTTTTTTAAAAACAAAATTTTAACTAGTATATACCATTTTAGACATCATAATGGACTCAAGAACAATAAACAATCTGATTTAAAAAATGGGCAAAGGACTTGAATAAATATTTCTCTAAAGAAGACATACAAATGGCTAATGAGCATGAAAAGATGTTCAACATCACTAATCACTGGAGAAATGCAAATCAAAACCACAATGACATATTACTTCATAACTATTCAGATAGCTACTATAAAAAGAATAGAAAATAAGTTGTTGGTGAGGGTATAGAAAAATTGGAACATTTGTAAACTGCTTGTAAAATGGTAGAGTTACTGTGGAAACAGTATGGTAGGTCTTCAAAAAATTAAAAACAGAAGTATCATATGATGTAGTAATTCCACTTAGGGGTATATACCCAAAAGAATTAAAATCAGGGTCTTGAGGAAATATTTGTATACCCATGTTCATTGCAACATTATTCACAATAACCAAAAGATGGAAGCAACCCTAGTGTCCATCAATAGATGAATGGATAAAAAACTGTCATGTCTATATATGTGGAATAATACCCAGTCTTAAAAAGAAGGAAATTCTGACACATGCTATAGCATGGATGAACCTGGAGGACAATGTGCTAAGTGAAATAAACCAGTCTCAAAATGAAAACACTGTACAATTCCTTATACACAAGATACCTAGTGTAGTCAAATTCATAGAGACAGAAAGTAGGGCTGGGGGAATGGGGAATAGTGAGCTGTTGCTTAATGGGTAGAGAGATTTAGTTTTGCAAGATGAAAATACTTTCAGAGACTGGTTGTACAACACAAATATACTTAACACAACTGAACTGTTCACTTAGAAATGGTTAAGGTGGTTAATTTTATATGTATATTTTATCACAATTCAAAAATTTGAGAGTTGGCTCATGAAAATCTGAATAGTCATCTTTTTTGGGAAACAAACAAACAAACAAACAAACAAGAAACCCTCAAATCATCAGATCATCAGATCATTGGACCTTAAATACCAATTGGCAACAGCCAGCTTGAACTGATATCTACTCTGTTTTTTAGATGAGTCTATCTTTTGCTCTTCTTCCCAGGCACCTTGCTATCTTCTTTCAATTAGCCTAAGTTTACAAACTTTAAATTAAACTATCTCTATGCTCATTTCTAGTATTAATATCTATGATTCTAGAATCTCAGTCAGAACACTCTGTAAGTAATATCTATGATTCTAGAATCTCAGTCAGAACACTCTGTAAGTAAACGAGGTGAGTGAAGATATAGGCAGAGTAACCTTCAGGTCACCTTCTTGGTGTGTCTTCTTTCAGGACCCTGGGAGGGTTAATCCCATGTCCCTAATGGGCAGTGAAAACAGCTACCTAGTAACACTGGTTTAGTTGCTCTGTGACCTTTGGATAAACCCAGTCTCTGGCTAGGGTTTATGCTCTGAACCTGAGCCTTTAGTATTACTCAGGTCATTATGGCTTGCTAATACCCTGATCCAGGGGATACTATTGTCACCAAGATAGATGAAATCCTTAAATGTTGCAAAATAAATGACCCTAATGGCATGGGAAAAGCAGGAGAGAAATGATCTAGACAGCTGGAAGTTTTGTGCCCAGAAAAAGATGATGATTGAAAATTGTCTAAGAGAAACAAAGAAAAATTATGTCTATGTTTTAAACAACCCTCATAGTTTGATATCAACATGCTGCATATGTTATGTGTTATGTCTATTTTTAATCTTGGGAAAGAACAACTTCATTATTGAAGTCTGCTATAAGGTAATTCTGAAATCTTCTCTTATTTCTTTGTGTAGAGAAGAATGAAATCAGCTTGAATGAGATATCAGATGGCCCCACTTTGTGAAGATTCTCTCTGTCTTGGTCCCTCATTCATTTGTTCAACTAATATTTGTTTAGCACCTACTAGTGCCATTTCCTGGCAAATAAGCAAGACAGTTAAAATTCCTGCTGTCATCAAATTTAGGTCATGAAAGAAGGCTAATAACTAAAGAATAGCTCGTTGACATCTCTTCAACAGTTTTCTAGAGAATATTATTTGATATCTTTTTTTCCACTCAATATGTACTAGGTACTCTAGTAGTTGCTCTGGAGTCAGTTTAGTGGATAAGATAGGCATTGAATGAGAGTGGTAATATAAGCTTTTGTAGTTTTTATTAGTTCTGATTGCAAGGGATCAGGGACATTGCTACAGAGTGATGCTGGTCTTAGAGGATGTCTTCTCCTAGGCAGAGGCTAGGTTTTTTTTCCCAGGCTAAAGGCAGAACATGGCCAGAGGCAGGAAGTATGGAATGGCAAGAATGTTTCAGAGAATAAGACTTTCTGTGGGGCTGGTTGAGCTGTAACTCTTCTAATAACCTTGAATACTGTATTGAGTTTTAATTAGAGGGTCATCCCTAGGATAGTTGCTCACTATTACCTGTATTTCTGCAGTGCCTGAACATCCATCTAGGAAGGGACTGCCAGAGTGAAGGAGGGTTACGTGAAAGAACTCGTGTTTTGTAGTTTGTTTACATTAGGGGATAAGTAGGTGTGTGTGGGATGACAGAATGGAAAGTTCTGTACTTTACTTGTACCAATTCCTGGGCTGTACTTAAAATATTTGAAATTAAGTCTTTGAACTGTATTAACAAATCTATGAGAAATACTTTATAACTTCATGAAAAATCATATACAAAGAGATATCTTAGTATTTACCAAAAATATCTGGTGACCTTAACATAAAGAGACTGTTTTTATAAAGCTAGGAATCTTATACTTTGGAGGCAAATAAAATTTATTTTAAAAAGATGCAGTGTGTTGCCTGCCATTTGTGATCACTCCAGCTGAACAAAAGTTAAAATAGAAAAAAAAAAAAACAAACTGAAATGGTTTTGCTGATCTCCATAGAAAATTGACTAAGAAATTAAATTAGTTTAATGGTATTTGACCCCCAATTGTCTCTTAACCAAAATTAATAAATATCACTACTATTTCAATTAAAATGTTTGTGTTAAAAATGCAGAATCAAAACGTCTTTAGTCAAAATGATGGATAAACACATCATGTATTGGATTTCTAATGTTGCTCTAACATTTGTTAATCATTCGTTGTACTAGTTTGCTAGGACTGCCATAACAAAATACCACAGACTGGGTGGTTTAAATAACAAAAGTTTATTTTCTCACCTTTCTGGAGGCTGGAAATCCAAAATCAAGGTGTGGCCAGAGTTGGTTTCTTCTGAGGCTTCTCTCTTTGGCTTGAAGATAGCTGCCTTATCCCTGTGTCCTCACGTGGAGATTCCTCTGTATGTGCACATGTCTGTATTCAAATTTCTTCTTTTTGTAAGGACACCAGTAAAACTGGTGTCCTTATAGGCCTTATTTTAACTTAATCACCTCCGTAAGGCTTTATCTCCAAATACAGTTACATTCTGAGGTGCTGGGGTTGGGATTCCAACATATTAATTTTGAGGGGACACAATTCAGGTCCTAACATTTGTTTAGAAATAGCACATGTGCACACTTTATGACTTCACGGGTTCACAGAACATGGAACTGGGTTCTACCGATGTTGTCTGGTGTAGTTTCTACCTTCTCTCCTTCAGAAAGAGGAATGAGGATAACATTACACAAGTGTGTTTCTCTAACTTTTGACTTTCTATCCTGGAACAGAAGATAAAAATAATTTGCTTCAAAATTTGTTATCAGGAGTGACATCTTATGTTATTACTGAGAGAGTTCTCTTTAGAAATCACAAAAAGCTCATTTGCATAGTTTAGCAATGATGAAGGATTGCTTATGAAAATATAACAAAAACACCATATTTATGACCCCAAAGCTGAATTGTTTTAAAAAGTGCTTCAGGATTAAGTTCACCTTAGAGCAGTGTCAAGAGTCTTTAGCTATCTTCAAAAGGATCCCAGATGCCTTCTGATAACAAATATTTGAGTTCAGAAATAGAAATGGGAGAAGGAAAGCTTCAGAGGGCATTAGTGCTTGGTCTTCAGAACCTCTTTTCTTAACTAGAGAAGTCTAGGGGCTTCTGAAGTTACTGTGAGAGAAGATGTCACTAGGGCATCAATTTTTGATGAAGTTTTAGATTTTTTAAAGAATGTTTTACAAGTGTCCTGAAGCAAGTGATAAACAACATTTATTCAATTCATTGATTTAAAAAAAATCCTCTTTCCATCAAATATTTATTAAGTGTTTACCGTATGTCAGACGTTGGGATTGAGGATGGATATTTAATTTATGATCACATGGAGGCCACAGTTAGGAGATACGTCATTACAACAAGCAGTTATAATACAGTATTGTAAAGTCTGTAATAAAGAAAATTAAAGTGTATTGTAGAAACACACAGGGAGAAGGGCATCCAACTGAGGCAGGGTATTCAGGAGAGCTTTCCTCAAAGATAGGGAGGGCAAAGCTGAGACCTGAAAAAGAATAGGAGTTGTCCAGGTAAACAGTGGGAAGAGAGAGAAATCCTGGTGGAGGAAATACCATGTAAATGGCTACAGGTAAGAGATGTTGATGGGACCAAGTCATGTTTAGTTTGGCCAGAGTGTAGAATGCAGACAGGGAGAGCATAGAGGTGAGGCAGGGGTGATAGATGACATGTAGGAATGCAGATCCTAAAGAACCTTGTGAGACACAATAGAAAGAAGAGAGTATTTTGAGAGTTCACTTATTTACTTCTAATTATGATTTTGAGATGTTCCGAGGGTTTGTATTGTGTCCAAGCCAATACCATAGGTCAGACTGTCAGATTTTGAAGCTCTACCAAGGGGCTTCCTAACCACATTACCTAATCTGTGTTTCAGTGCCCTCCATCTGTACCATGTGGCTAAAAATAGTACCTACATCAGAGGGCTATTGTGGGAATGAAATAAGATTATTCACATAAACTGCTCTAGAATAGTGCCTACAATGTAACAAAATGTTTACTGAAAAGCCCATCTTACCAAGTACTAGCACCCTCTTTGTTCTAGAATGAACTTCACATTATTCCAGCTGTTGAATATTTCTTGGCCTTTATACCTTGAGTCCAAGGTTTCAAAACAATGGTAGAAATTTATTCAAATTGTTTTATGACACATGGTTGGAATTATGGTCTCTTTATTGTTATTATGCCACAAATGTTTTGAGCTAAGAGCCTAGAACATTTATGAACAAGTGAGTCATGAAATGGTAGACAAGTTCATACTGTGTAGGGAAATACCTATTGGGCAGTGACTGCAAGAGCCAGGATGGTCATGGGTAAAATCATCTTTATGGCCACCCATCTACTTCCTAAGAAAGCTTAAAGAAGCTGGGCTATCCTTTGTATCCTGTTCATTGATGAGCAAAGGTTTCAAACAAACTTTGGGATTTGTGGTCTCTTGGTGGGAAGTTGGGTCAATGACCTCTTTGTACTCTGTTTTTATTTTCTTTTTTGAGAAGCTAACAATAATTCCATGATCTGGTGATTGTTGTAAGGACTAGCTTTTTATAGCTTTGTCTTAACATATAAAAACAGTTAATAAATTCACTTAGTCATTAGTTCGGTAAGTATTTACTGATGCTGTATTAAGAATGGGTTATAATTATGGCTATCACCTGGTTTCTACACATGGGACACCAGGTCGACTTGTCTACTAATAATTGAAGCAATATAGTGAATGCTAAAATAGAGTTTTATTTGAGATGCTACAGGATCACAAAGGAAAAACCCTAATCTTGCTCATTGTTTTAATGATTAATTTTATGTGGCAACTTGACTGGACCATGGTGATTGAATATGTGGTCAAACATTATTCTGTGGGTTTGTGAAAGGGTGTTTTTAAATGTGATTAATATTTACATCAGTGTTCTTTGAGTAAAGCAGATTGCCCTCCACAGTGTGGATGGGGCTCATCTAACCTTGTGAAGGCTTACATGGAACAAAAGATTGATCTCCCCCAAGCAAAAGGGAATTCTACAGCAGATGGCTTTCATAGTTGAACTTCAACATTAGCTCTTCCTGGGTCTCCAGTCTGGTAGCATTTGGACTTGGACTATAAGAAACCCCTTTTCCTTGGATCTCCAGGCTGCTGGCCTACTCTGAAGATTGTGGGTTTGCCAGCTTCCATAAGCACACACATACACACCCTATTGGCTCTGTTTCTCTGGAGAAGCCTGAATAATACAATGGTGATCAGAGAAACTTTATGGTGTAGTTAATATTTGTGTTGAATTTTAAAGAAAGAATCAGAGTAGTCCATACAGGGTTGAATAAGGGCGTTCTAGGCAGAAGGAACTGCAAGCACAAAGGCATGGAGACTTCCAATAGTGTGGGGCTTTGGGAGAGCTATAAATAGTCTGGGTTTTTTGGACTCTGGGTGTTTACAGGGCATGGAGAGAGATGAGGATGGAAAAATAGGCAAGTCATGAAGGGTGTGTATTGCATATTATAATTAATATACAAGCAGTCACTCAGAGGTTATGAGGAGTGGAGAGAAATATTTAAAAAGAACTGAAGGTAGGGTGGAACCTAAGGGATGGGATTCAGGCAAGAGATGGCAACAGGCTGCATAAGGTAATGGTGGTGAAGAAGGAGCAGGAAGATGAATTTCAGAGTTATTTGAGAGGTAGCGTTGATGGCACTTCATTGATTATATCTAAGGTGGAGGTAAAGAGAAAGGGTGGAGTAAGATAACAATTAATTTTTGGCTTAGGCCTATTGATTGGGTGGTGGTGCCTGACACGTATATTATAGACCTTATAATATGAGGTTGAACTTTCCTGGATAACTCCCAAAAGGGTTTGATTAATAAAGTGCCAAAAAGGAAGTTAAAAACAACAGGAATTAGCAGGCTAGTGAACTTCCAGAAAACGAGAGAACAAGAAGATGCCTTATAGATCTACAACTCTCATCGATTCCACTATCAGTTGAAGATAGGTAATTTCCTACTCAAGGTAAAGCCTATGAATTCCAAGGGTGCAACCTGAGCCTAAAGTAAAAAAATGTCAGTGCCAGCTTCTATATTCCATGTATGTGACTATCCCCCTTGCCTAACAAGTATAGTATGGACTTACATAATGTTCTGAAATAAATAAGGTAATTCTGTTGGGATAATGTGATAAGACTGATTTTCCCACAGTGCTCACCCTTCCCTGTTCATTCCACCTAATAAATTCCTGTGTGTGATTCAAGGTCCAGCTCACATCCTGCCTTCAGGAACCTGCCCAATATGATGTCAGCCTGCAATTAGTTTTTTTTCCCCCCTCGTTAATTGCTCTTATCCCCACTTCCACCCCTGACCTTCGCGGTTGCCATCTCCCCTTAAGAACTGGGTCTCTGAAGGCAGGGCATCTCCTTCCACATGCACCCGGGGCCTGGCATATTTGGGGCCAGGCACTTGGTGCACTCAGGGGGCCTGATGCACCCAGGGGCCTTGTGCACCCAAGGCAAGGCACACCCAGGGTATGGTCCATGGCTCCACCTGGGGCATGAACCCAGGACCTTCTGTGTGTAATGCAGACGTGCTAACCACTACACTATGGAGCCACCCCTGCAATTAGTTTTCTTGCCCCTACTTTCCTTTGCAGTACTTTGGGTTTACTATAGACTGCCTCAAATATCTTACTTTCATAGTTTTTGAGTTCCCAGACCTCATCTTATTTATCTGCTATAATTTTCTTATAATTTCAATTTTTTCATTTCTATTTTTATATATTGGTAATCTGCACACTTGCACAACGCAGCAAGAATTATGGATCACCTACTTTTATAGCTGACATGTGACCATTCAATTCATTCATTCATTCATTCATTCATTCATTCAATGAATGTTTATTGAGTATTGGCTATGTGCCAAGCATGTGATTCAGTCCCAGTCTACATCTTTAACTTCATTTTCTCCTCACTCATTCCGTTCCAGCCATAGCGACTTGTTCCCACCTCAGGAGCTTTCCACCTGCTCTTCTGGCTGCCTAAAGTGCTCTTCCCCCAGAATTTCCTAATATTTACCTTCCCTATTCTTATAGTCTCAAAGAGATTTTCTCTGACCAGCCTCCCATGCACTTATTCTCTATCTCATTATGAGCATGTGTTATCATTGAAACACAACTTGTTTGTTTGTTTAGTTGTTTATGATTGATTTTCCCCTGCTTGGATGAAAACTACAAGAGGGCAGCATTGTCTTGTTCTCTGCTGCAGCCCTGTGTACCAAGCTAGGTGCTCTGTGGGTAACTTTTGAATCAATAAATGAGTTGTGTCAGGCAAACAGGCACCTGACCTGTTGGAGTCTTCATGGAGGAGACAGACAGTAAGTACATAGGTGTAATGGCCATAACAAATGAAATGATGCAGATAGATATGTGGTAACGTATAACAGAGGAAGTTAATTTAGATGATGAATGGGATCAGAGGAAAGCATTTCTAAACCCTGTAAAGTTTATGTGGAAACCTGATGGGTTTCACACCTCTTTCACCCACTGCTAAATATGATCCAATTTTCTTGTGCTTCATGCTACCTAGAAGCTCCTTCAGCTTTGGCTCCTAAGACAAGACCTTTGATTATTGATGAGGTAAGGAGGTAATAGACCCTTCTCACTATATTGAGACACTCGGTAGTTTTAAGATATATCACTAACAAACAGTCATTTTAGTACATATTAAATGATAATGCTCCACTCCAGTTCATTTCCCTATCATATTTATTAACGGAATTCAGCATTGTAGCAGTTCATGCATTCACTTAGCTACCACAAATGTTAAGCAGATGCCACCACACACTTGACAAATCTCCTGACTCTGTCTCCTCTTTTATGAAGAGGCAGTTAACCTTTGTGCTTTATGTGGTTATTTATTCCAACATTAAAGCACTGATGTGTTAGAATTTAATCGAAGAGTTTTTCTCCCCTATGTACGGCAACATTTCTTGTGAAGCACTCATTCTCTGGTATGCATTTGAGGGTTGCTACACAAATAATCTGTTTTCAAAAAGGGTCCCTTTGGATCTTATTACCTCGATATTGTCCTTGATATCAAAAATGTCAGTGGCACATGACCGCTGGATAGATGTTTCTTTGCTGGGAGCAGAGCCACATAGACCCTTAATTACAGCTTTTCCTTTCCATGTTTTATAACCACTATATAACTGTAACTATCTCCTTATATATTTATTTCATTGATGCAAAAATTGTTGTTTGTTGATGGGGCAGCTAGTTAGGGCTCATTTCTGTTCAACTGAAAAGATCTTTGTGTTTAGGGAATCAAATTATAATTTCAGGGGTTTCATCATCTTTCCAGAACAATAATGAGTATGTGACCAGAACACACAATATGTAATTAGGTTGGAAGTTGGGATTTCATTGTTTCAAAGCTGCAGCCAGGCGCCAGAGGATGAGACTCGGATGAAGAATGGGTATTGTTGGGGTCCTCTGTTTTCTAGTGTTCTTCCTGTCATCTGTGTGACCTTGGACAAATTCCCAGCTTTCTATTCTGTAATTTCTTCTCCCATGAAACCACAGGATTGGTTTGGATTGTCTGTGGGCTCCTTTCTGGAAGTCAGAAAGAGGATTTATTGACAAGTTGTGAAAATCTCTTGTTATGAAGAACTTCTATTTAGTTGGGTGCTGGGAGGCTCACCATGTGGGGAGGGTGACTTCGTTACCTCTGGTTGCCTCTTCTGGCTTTTGGCTTCTTTGAAACTGTCTGGAGAGGGAGAGAGGGAAAGAGAGAGAGAGAGAGAGAGAGAGAGAGAGAGAGAGAGAGAGAATAGAAAATTGTGCTTACTGTGTAAACAGTTAATAATGCTATGAATTTCTACCTCATTGCTATATAATGGAGATAAGAATCTCATTATTCAGAGACATGCAAATGTAGTGATTTTAGTCTTTACCCACAGTCTCTTAATCACCATGCCACTCACACTATGTAATTTGCTCTGTGAACTTGCACATAAAAAATGTTACCCTAATCATTGCCAGTCATGGCATCACTGAAGACAGAACCAGAATCATAGGTATTTGAAAAGGGACATGCTGAGGACTGCACTGTTGCAAGGTAAATACAGAGAGCTAAACACAATGGCCTCTGATAGGCTTTGCAGAACAACCAGAGACTAGCAACAGCTGCCACTTCAAATGGTGGTAAAGTTTGAAGATGGCCCTGAACATATTGTCTTGAAATTGTACTAGCAGGATTAGAAAAGAGGCTTTCTCTGGCCATAAAGAATACTGTCATAGCTGGCCTTCAACTAGGTTATTCACTTCTACTATACCAGAAATATAGACTTTTTGCAGTTTTTTTTTGGCATACATATGTGCTGTCTAACAAGGCAGTTGCTACCCACATACGGCTGCTGAACACTTGAAATGTGGCTAGTGCAATTGAGATGAGCCATAAATATAAATAAGTACCAGATTTCAAAGACTTTGTATTAAAAATGAATGTAAAATAACTCACTAATAATTTTATATTGATTACATGTTGAAATATTTTGGATATATTGAGTTAAACAAAATATATTATTTAATTTAATTTCTCTTGTTTCTTTTTACTCATTTAATGTGACTGCTTAAAAAATTCAGTTACATCTGTGGCTCACATTGTATTGCTATTGGACAGCACTAGCCTGGAGAAATCAGATACTTGTTTACTGTAGTTGCTAAGATTCTAGCTTGTTTTTCTTGTCTACAAACTCAAGTTCCTTTAAAGATTCTTTGCATTGATAGAGGCGCTTACTTTCTCACTGTATGGGTGCAGAATTCCTATCAGCCTCCTCACTGTTCTGCCTGGCACCCCTCTGTCAGAACTTCCGGTGCAGTCTACTTGGGAAAAACATGTTCCTCTGGTTGCAAAGAAGGCAGTTTCCAAGGACACCTGTCTCAGAGCTCTAGAAGGACTATGAATCATGACAGTCATTGCATTGTAAACCTGACACAGTTTTAACCTTTTGATGAAGTTTGGTTTTTGTTCCAGAAAAACTATGGGGATGAAAAATAGCAGCATATCAAAGACAGGGTGTATTGGAAAGAGGGATCCTGGATTGAAGTGAAAGGCATGGATTTAATCCCTGATGAGCCATTAGTTATGCTTGATTTGGACAAATCACTGTATTTGAACCTCACTTTCTTTCTGTCAGAAGCCTGTAAAATGAACTTAACAATGCTTACTTCAGAGGATTACTGGATATCAAATGAGATAATGTATAAGAAAGTACTATGAATCGTGAAACTGTTTATGGTGGCAAATATATGACGGGTGGGGCAGATGCTATGGGCAGATTGTTCTATCTGGCTAGAAAAGTGTATATTGTTTAGGTGAAACAAAGCGCCTATGGGAAAAATTCTCCAGTTTGTCATCGACTTTGCCATTCTTGTTATCTTAATTCAGCTGATTTGTGTCACCTACTTGGCTGCTGAATATGGATGTGTTCATATACCTTGCAAAATGAGAGGGGCAGGGTGTAGTGACAGGAGCATGCCTGTTGTTGGCTGACTAGGTTCCTTCCATGGGAGCTCATGGTCAGCACATAAGTTATAGCAAAAGCAAATCCGGATAACAGATGTTTACTGAGCGCCTGATCATGGCTCTTAAGTTCCAGGGGTAAAAATGGAGAGAAACAAATTGTGAGTACAACAAAAAGGGAAAGCAACTAATTCTGCCTTGGGGAAGGATCTTTCAGAGGAAGGGGTTTGAAGAGGAAGAAAAGTACCATTTTTGAGCCAGGACTGGGTTATACATAAGATTAGGCACTTGTCATTGATCTGTCTCATCCACTCCTCAAAACAGCTCTCAGAGGATATAGTTATCTCATTTTGCAGATGATGGCTTATGAAACCTGCCCGAAGTCACATACAATGGACAGAACTAGGACTTTAATCCAGGTCCTTTTGAGTGGGCCCCTGGCCACTGTGTGTCTACTGTGCTTTCTCTGGGGATTAATAATAGCCTGTTTCATAGCAATTATTTTATTTCTGTTTGCTGGGCCTTCCTTCTTCCCTAGCTCCCTTTTTATGAAAATTGCAAAATAACCAATGATTTTATTTCAACAAACTTACCAAATATAATGATGAGATAAGGATACATCTAATAGAGACTTCTGTCCTAAAATCATCAAGAAATCAAGGGTTGTACATCTAGGAAATGTACCAATGGAGCTCTCTTAGTGGAGGAAAGAGTTGGTGTGTGTATTTTAATTGGTTTCATGTGGGTGTCTCTTCTGTTTTGGTGACTGGCTAGAATCCAAGGGCGTTTGGAAGATGGCACTTGGAGTTCACAAAGCATTGCTAACACTTCTAAGAGGAAATGTCAAAGAGGAGGCTTAAAAGTGTCAGGTGCTAAATCCATCTTCCTGTGCTTGTTCACGCCATAAGGAGCTCTGAAGGAAGGTCTCTGTTTCCACATCCTGTTCTATTTTTCCTTCAGCCTGCAGTGAATGTTTTTGGACGGTGGAAGTCTGTTGCCCAGGGGATCTGACCAGTCTGCAGTGTACTCTGATCCCATCAGTGACCAGGGCTTTTAATATAAAAGCGGAGAGCTCTGGGTCTTGACTATAGTAGCGTATAGCATTGATTCCCTAGAGATAAACAACCCAGCCCCACCCCCACCTTTGACCCCTTTATGTTGCTATCTCAACCAAAAGGACTTTGCCCCACTCCTTTGTGACTGAGCAGGCCCTGGTGATGGCCTCTGTGGTGGGCTTACATCTCACTGTGAAACAGAAGCCTTTATCAGCCTGTTTGACTTTCCTCTGCTAGAAGTCGGGGAAAAGGTCACCAGGGGCTCATTTGGAGCCCAGGCTGTGGAATCTGACACACCTGAGTTTGAATCCCTACCTGCTGTGTTCTGGCTGGATCACATGGGGCAACTTGACTTAGTCATCTAAGCTCCATTTTCTTGTATATAAAAATGTGTAATAACAACAAGGCTGTTGTTAGATTTTAATAATAACAAAATAATAACTTTTTTAAATAAGAAGTTCTTATTAACTGTGAGGCACTTTTCTGAGTATTTTACACATACCATCATGCATTGCCTTATAACTTTTCTGTCAAGGACTGACCACATATACAATGGCAGTCCCATAAGATAGTAATGTAACTAAAAAATTCCTATCACTTAGTGACATTGTAGTGTGATGCATTACTCACGTGTTTGTGGCAATGCTCATTTGAACAAACCCACTACTCTGCCAATCTTGTAAACGTGTCATACATATAATATACAGTACATAATACTTGATAATGATAAACAACTGTTATAGGTTTATATATTTACTACACCAGACTTTTATTATAATTTTAGAGTATGTTCTTTCTATTTATAATAAAAGAGTTTACTGTAAAACAGTGTATTGTGTTACATGGGCAGCAGCCTTGTACATCTCCTGTTTACTGAATCTTTTGATTGCATCATTTTCTCTTGTTCCTGATTTAATCTTATGTTGTTTTGTATAGGAACATGCTGTACAGGCTTGTAGCCTAGGAGCAGTAAGCTATACCATGTAGCCTAGGTGTGTAGTTGGGTTTACCATGTAGGTTTGTGTAAGTGTACTCTACAGTTTTTCACAAAATGATATCACCTGATGACTTATTTCTTAGAAGTATCTCTGATGTTAACCAGTGCATGACTGTACTATCTTCAGTTAATCCCACAACAACCCTGTGAGGTAGGTGCAGTCATCCTCATTTAACAGATGAGGAAACTGAGGCATGGAGAGATTAAGAAACTTTACCAACTCTCCCACAGTTATTAAATGTAGACCTGTTCCTAAGCATGAGGCTCTGTACAAATAATAAACATATGCAAATTTGGAACACAGTAGATGTTCAATAAATTCTATCTATAAATCCAATTATTATTATTTTTAATGGTTTTCATGGCTATGAGGTGTTGCGGAGATGGTTTGGAAGAAGAGTCGGAGTCTGGAAATGTATTTACTAACGTGGATAAGGGAGAGGAGGAATGGCAAGAAATGGCAATGCTAGCATTCCCCACCCCTGTTTCCATGGCTTTTTATTTTCTCTTACAATGTTTGCTTTGTAGTTTATTATTAGCTACTATCAAGTTAGTATATACAAATTACAGCCGGTTTCCACATTCAACCTCAAGGCCACCACCGTGTTTTCAGCTATCTCTTTTCAAGTATGCTTTTCCCATCCTCATCCCTAGAGCAAGAAGTCTCAGAATTGGTCAGGCGTTTGTGCCCTCCCTGCAATGTGTCCTTGAGTGCAAGTCCTTACCTGCTTTTGATGACCTTGTTGCTCCAAGCACCAGGCATCCTGCCAGGACTACAGACATCTCTTACAACATGAGGTACTTTAGATGTGGAGTGAGATGAGCCATTTTCATGAGATAATGACCTTTTCTTTCATAATTTTGAGCTTGGACAAAGGTATCATGTCTGAATTCAGTTCCTCTTTTAACTCTAACTTGTTAAACCTTAATATTTCATCACATTTTGCAGTGTATATTTTACATTGTACTTAATGATGAACACAAGCATCTTTTCATAAGTTTCTTTTTTAATTTTTATTTATTTTTATTTTTTTTAGGCAAGACAACCCTTGGTTGACCTCACAGATTGCAAGGACCTCGTCAGCTTACAATCCCTTATTTTTTATTTTTTATTCTTACAGCACCTCGTCTTCCTAGGTGGTCTCCCATCCAAGTACTAACCAGGCCCAACTTTGCTTAGCTTCTGAGATCAGACAGGATCGGGTTTGTTCATTGTGGCATGGCTGTATACTCATAAGCTTTTTATGAGTTAAATAAAGGGAGTTAATATGTGTAAAGTATTTAGACAAGTGCTTGGTCCTGAGTATGTGCTATATTAAGGAAGACTATATGACTATATGAATATGATTTCACTTGATCTTCCACTTTCATCTTTTCTTGTGGGGATGTTCTGTTCTTAGGTCATCTAGAACCAATCAAAAAAGTGTACAATTATTGTACACTGTATTGCCAGCTGCCAGATAGGGAGCTCCAGAAGTCTGGCTTGCTTTATCCCTAATGGCCAATGCCCACCACATTGATTGGCGCATGAAAGAAAGCACAAATTCAGCAAGAAACTGAATTACAGCTCTTTGTGCCAAACTCCAATAGGAATAAGGCAAAAAGAAACAAGAGTAACATGTCTTCATTTCCAAAACTTGATATTCTACTTTTTAGGTTCCTGCTTTAAGTTGTTATTTCATGGCACTGAAGTTAATAACACCCTTCTGGTAACCTGACAGTTAAGCCAACATCACCCTATGCAAATTGTGAGGCATGGGAACTGTGTCACATTACATGAAAAACAGGACTAAGGGACTGTAGCTACAACAAGAAAAGCATTTTTTTTTTTTTACTTTTTTGCTCCTACTGCTTCTATAACTATGAAAATTCTCTGTACAGTTTCTTTGAATGCATATATATGATATTTATTGAGATTCGATTACATGCCAGGCATTGTTTTAAACGCCTTATGCATATTAATTCATTTAATTCTCACGATAACCCCATGAGGTGAATACTTTTATGGTCCCTATTTTAGGGATATGGACACTCCAACACAGTGAGGTTAAGCAGGCTACCCAAAGACACACAGCTGGCAAATGGTGGAGGTAGGATTTGAACCCAGGTTCTGGCTCTCAGGTCTTACATGTAACAGCTGATACCTAATCTTGATCAAGTCCTTTCCTTTTAATATGTAATCCTCCTAGAAAATCTTATGTTAGTGATATTAAATAGACACACTGCAGAAATTTTAGGAGCTGCAAACCTCTCAGAGAGCTCCCAAGAAGGCTACCTCTCCTGGGTGGCCAGCAACTGCTTTACCCCATGAGAACTTTCTCTTTAATGACAAAGGGCTTCGGGGAGTGACTTCCCAGGAGAAAGTGACACATTCTGCTACTTTCGTTAAGCGACCTTTACCACAGAGGCAGCACACTTCCAAATGATCCATCAGAGAGATAACCTGTCTTCTGCCATACCCATATCTGCCCCAAGGACCTGGCTCAGGAATCGAAGCACCTGCCAGCCTAATACTTCCCTCTCCCCTTGCCTTTGTCAACTCAGGCTGCTATAGGAAGATACCACAGACTGGGGGACTAAATTGCAGATATTTATTTCTCAAGTTGTGCAGGCTGGGAGGTGCAGGATCAGGGTGCCTGTAGAGTCAATTCTTGGTGAGGGCTCCCCTCCTGGCTTGCAGACAGCTGCCTTTATACTGTGTGCTCACGTAACCTCCTTTTTGTGTATCTAAGATGAGAGTTCTTCTTATAATGGCACTAATCACATCAACATGGCCTACCCTCATGACCTCACTTAAACTTCTTTGAAAACCATCGCACTGGGGTTGGCACTTCGACATAGGAATTTTGCAGTAGGTGTACATTGAGTCTGTAAGACCCTTTCTCTTTCCTGCAGGTGGTGGGCTCAGAGCTGTTAATTCCAATGCAAAGTGAGACACTGAGTAGATACTCAATAGATATTTGTTGAACTGGAAGTTCTTGAATGATCCTTTGGTACTGAAAAGTCTCTGAGGCCTTGGTTTTCTTGAGGGACTATGAATGTGCTGAAACTGCCAAAGTGTTCAGGAGGAGTGGTGGGGGTAGGCATCAAGTTTGCAGTTTCTGGTGCAACAACTTCTCTTTAGGATAAATAGAGGAAAGCGATGGGTGTCAGAGTAAAGAAATCCCAGGCTGTGTCTTGGTGCTGGCATAGATAGGCTGTGCCACCTGAGTAGATCATGTGAGCCCCATCCATGCTCTTTTGTAAAGAGAGATAATATATATCTCATGGAAGTGCTGGAGAAGGCAGTGGAACAGCATATATAAATTACTAGTACACTCCTGGCTCGAAGAAGGTGCCAGCAAAGGTTTCCCCTTCTTAAATGATCATGCTTTCCTGCACATGACTGTCTACCTGTGTTCTGGGAGGTGCACAGGGACAATGCCATCAGAGTGCTCAGCAAGGTTACATAGGGAGAAGAGATGTCACATAATATCATTTATGGTCCTACTGCTGGGCCCCAGTGATGCTCTGTGTGTGGTCCAAAGTATCCCCTGTTAGAAATGCAAATTCTCAGTCCTGCCCAGACCTTTTAAATCAGAAACTCTGAGAGTGGGGCTGGTGAACTGTGTTTAGCCAGGGCTCCAGGTAATTCTGCTGCACCCTCAAGTTTGGGAACCACTGTGTTACAGTCATGTGGAGAAGAGAAGAGATGAGATGTCCATGAGAAATTACCTTTTTATTGAATAATTCTTAACTTTGGAAGATATTTAGAAATGGTAAAATGGTCTTTTCCTCCACCCTCCTTATGCAGAAATATATTCAAATGTATATTTTATTTAGTCAGGGTTACAGGCTAAATTGCGCCTCATCAGAATCCATATATTAAAGTTCTAACCCCCATATCTCAGGATGTGACTGTATTTAAAGAGGTAATTAGGGTAGAATGAGGTCCTATCAGTTGGGCCCTAATCCAATATGACTGATGTCCTTGTAAAAAGAAGGAATTTAAATACAGATAGGTACAGAAGGAAGACCTTGTGAAGACAGAGGGGGAAGATGACCATGCATCAGAGAGAGAGAGGCTAACCTTGCTCACACCTTGATCTTGGGTGCCCAGTCTCTAGAATTGTTAGATAATAAATTTCTGTTGTTGAAGTCACTCAGTCTTTGGTATTTGTTATGACAATCCTAACACAGCCAAGATGGAGCTTAAGCAAAGTTGAGAGTAAACTTCACAGTCAAGCCTGGAAGCTATAGGCAAGGAGGTGAGTGCAGATTAGAGAACTTTGGACTCTGTCAGGACTGCAAGGGCAAAACCATTTTTAGATGCCTCTCTTGATGAAAACAGAAAAGAGGTAGGGGAAATTGCTCACTTTAAAAATAATCTTTCACTCTAGCGGTGACTCACTGGTTACAAGAGATTGATTAGAAATAGTGATAAAAACACTATGGAATCAGAGTGAAAGTCAGAAGAAAAGTATTATTTGTTCTACAGACATCTGGTTCACATATAACTTCAGGAGTGTGTTTACCTCAGGAAGACAGATATCTAGGCCCCTGTGTAAGGGATTAAGATAGAGCTTCTGGAAGAAGTTGGTTGGAATGGCCAGAAAAGCCTGGCCATTTTCAGCCCAGGGGAAGACCAGGGGAAGACCATTACATTTGTACCAAAGGGGAAAAAAAGTGCAAGACCTTGATATTGCCTAGATCATTTGAGAAGTGGGTTACTCCCCTACATTTGCATTTTACCTTCATTTAAATTAAAAAAAAAAAAAAGATGTTTTCCCCTAGAGATTTAGACTTAGAAGTGTGGCCAGATTCTAGCACTGGTTCAGTAAAGCTAGGGCTGAGTGGGTGAGGCCCAGAAATTTGAGATAATACCTAAAATAGTTTAGCTAGCTACCTTCTCTAGGGTGTGACCACTCATGTCACATCAGATAGGCAGACAGATGTACAAATAGAACTTGCTTTCACAAGGGCTTTCCCCTGAGGTCCTTGTCCTAGGCTTGACAGTTGACAGGTCAATATTTTATCTGTCCACTTTTGGAAACTGTCTAGGAGAAACAAGCCTTGTTCCTTTCTCCATGTCCCTTAACCTCCAAGTTGATACTATATGTTTTCTAAAAGTTTATTTTAAATGATCATGCCATAGCTGGGCAGAAGACTAACTTTCCTCATTTTAAATAAAGAGCCATATTTTTTTTTTAACATTCAATATGAGATACAGAAGTTTCTCTCAGGTCCTAAGGATTTCTTTTTTTCTTCCTTTGGTTAATCCTCTGGGGAGTCTCCGGCAGGCAAAAGGCATGACAACTGTGTGAACAAAACAATAATTCAGACTTTTGAGCTCTGCTGAAAGGACATATCCACTGGTAGACCATTTGTCTGCATAAAGATTTCCACATGAAACTTTCACTGTCCATTTTGTCCCTTGGCATTCATGGACAAATCAATATGCAGGTGTCACATGGAGTAAGTCTGTTATGCTCTCTTGCAAGAAATGCATTCCACATTGAAGTCACTGGTGTTTGGGAAAGTATTTTCAGTGATGGGTAGGGGCAGAAAGTGGGTAACTGGCACGAGATTCACAGCTGGGTTCCTTCCAATTTGGGGCAGAGGAGCTGGGATGAGTTTTGCAGTGACTATAGGACGCCACACGAGTCTTACCCCTGGTAAAAGTTTCTGTGGCCCATGTTTTTTTTTTCTTTCTGTTTAATAGCCCTCTTTTTCCTTAGAAAGTAGTTTTTACTGTCTGTTGAGCCTACTTAGACATTTGCCTGGTGAAAGTGAATGAGCATGTGATTAACAGTAGGCACCAGGGTGTGCTGTCCAGATCCTCCACTTAGGAAACAGCTGCTGGAAGTCTTGATTGGCTTACCACTCACACCTGTGTCCTGCTGCTCCCCACAACTCCGGTGAAGAGAGGCCACCTTCTTCAAGGTCATGCTCTTTTCCCAGGAGCAGTCAAAATCCAGTGACTGGCAGATGTAAAGGTAGAAAGGCCCAGCACCTTTGCCTTCTTTTCAGACCTCTCTGCAAGGCCACCTGCTCCAGAGCTCCCTAGGAGCTCAGAGGAGGCCTTCGCCAGCTTTTCCCTCTGCCTGAATCTGGGGCTTTCATTTCTCTGCAGGTGTTGATGCCCTCATTTCCCAGGAAACCTCCTGCATGTAATTCTCTGTCTCTCAGTCTATTTCCCGGGGACCCTGACACAGAGCAATACTTTTCCTTCAATATGGAAGGACTGTTGTTTTATTTCTTATATGGCTTATTGTCAAGGAATAAATGCATGTTTTCATTCCTGGAATTGATATGCATTGCTTTTCAAAGACTTTATTTGGATGGAAATTTTTTGTGTATGCAAAGGGTACATAAGAATTGAAAAAGTTTTGAACTCCATTGGAACAAAACAGCACTGAGTAGGCTCTATTGGTTAACCCTGAAGTTTTGGTCATTGTGTTTAAATTGACTGCTAACCACACAGTGTGGCCAGGTGAAGGTCTGAGGCCAGGGGTTCTACTGAAAAAGGCCAAGGTTCAGTCTCCTTATTGTTTGATCTGTCTTTTGTTATTTCCTGATCTCAACTTGGTGCTTAAGCTTGGCCAATCATGGTCAAAACTGTTCTCTTGACCTGCTCTTGGAGCAGCTGAGGGAGTGTGGATGACCTCTGCAAATCTGTCACCGTGGCTGGAAAAACAATCACTAGCACCTGACCTGCCATGTGTGGAGAGCAGAACATTTATGAAGACCAACCCAGGAGAAGCCAATTTGGAGATTTTGTCCCAAAAGGGAAGAGTAGGTTTTCACAATTTTTTTTCAAATTTAAAATAAACACAATTTTTTAAATATTAAGTAGATTTTTTACTAACAAGGAGGACCAATGAGTAAGCCACACAAAAACAGCATTAAAAATATCTTTGACTTAACTACTTTGTTAAGTTGTGACAATGATTGCAAATTTATCAGAAATTTTGCTGTTTTTGAAAATGAGAAGATTCAAGGTAAGTATTGAAAAATGAGAATTTGTTTCTATTTTATTATATATGTACATATAATATATGTATATAAGTATATGTATGCATATATATGTATATGTTTTACATATATATATTTTATGTATGTATTTATGTCTCTATATCTCATATCTATCTACCTATTTATCCATCTATTGATCTATACTTATAGATCTATAATGTATACACACTGACAAAGTTTGGAAGAAATGATTTTCTAAAAGTAAAAATAATTGTATTAGAGTGGTGAAATTTGAATAATTAGAACATTTTTATTAGTGTTTTAATAAATTAATGTTTTATGGGCAAAAATTTAAATAATTTCTTCAATTAAAATAACTAACTAACTAACTAAATAAATAAAATTAATGTTTTCAAAAAGTATCCACAGGAAGAAGGGAACAGAAGTTAATAAAATGAAAATGGAAAATGAGAAGATAGGCAGATGTTGACATTTAAATAAGAACATATTCCAGAGAAGCACTTAGCTAGAATATAAATTGATGACAAACTCATTTATTGTGCCCAGTCTTGTGGCTAAATTGGGCTTGAGCTTGAATTGAAAGGATCTGCTCAGGAAAGGAAGAAGGGAATAGGAAGGATGGCCATGTTCCAGTCTCAGATAATGACCTCTGGCCAGGCCTTGGGACCCCTAGAATAGAAGGAGATGTTTTCATGAGGGTTGAAATATATGTATGTGTGCATGTATGTGTGGAATGTGTCAGGGGCCAGCAGATGTGGATAAAAAGAGCACCGTGGGTGCCAGGAGGTAGAACACGTGTAAGTTGCCTCTTCCTTGATTCTCTTCCAGCCCTAGGAGACATAAGTGTACAGAAACACTCAAGAAGGGTTTTATAGGGGTCTCAGGCCCTGCAAGAGCAGATGTCAGTAAGAGCCAATGGAATTTGACCAACTGTTATTACGAGTTAATATCTACTGAGCACCTACGGTGTCTAGGCACCATGCTAAACAATTTACAGTCTTTAGCTCTACTAATCCTTCAACAACCCCCTGAGGAGGGTACCTTTACCCATTTTTAACAAATGAAGAAGTTGAGGCTGGAAGAGGTTAAATAACATGCTTAAAAAGTGGCTGAGCTGCAAATTTTTTCTCAATTTTGGGAAATTTTATTGGCTTTGTTTTCTTAATAGGAAGCACTCAAGTATCTAAAGGTTTGAGCTCTGAAGAAAAATTTGCATTTCTGTCATGGCTTTGCTGTTACCTGGTTGTGTGGTCTTGAACAATGTATATGACTTCTCTGAGTCTGGTAGAGTTGTTGGAAGTATTAGAGATAACAAAAACAAAGAAAAATACTCATTTAATGGTTGTTGTTATTACTACATAACATTCAAGACCAAAGCCTAGTTAATTACTAAAAATTCATTGATGAATTAGCTGCCATATACTTAACAGCCAAAGGTAAAAGTAAACTTTGGTCATAAGCTAGGACTGTTGATGAATTAATCACACAATCAAAAAAATTTTTTTCTATATTTATTAATGTTAACTTAATGTGATGATTAATTTTATGTGTTAACTGACTAGGCCATGGGATGCCTAGATATTTTATTAAACATTATTCTGGGTGTTTCTGTGATAGTGTTTTTGGATGAGATTAAGATTTAAATCAGTAGAATGAGTAAAGCAGATTGCCCTTTCTAAATTAGGTGGGCATTATCCAATCAATTGAAGGCCTGACTAGGACAAAAAAAGCTGATCCTCCTCCAAATAAGAGAGAATGTTGCCTGTCTAACTGCATTTCGACTGAAACATTGACTTTGTTTTTTGGACATTGACTTTTTCCTGACTTCAGACTTGAATTGAAACATTGTCAATTAATGGGTCTTGAACCTGTAGGCCTTCAGACATGGACTGGAACTATACCATTGGTCTCCTGGGTCTCTAGCTTTAATTTTGAAAGCCAAACTTTCATTTATATCCACTTTTTTTTTTTTTGAAGGAAGATAAGATTAAAAGGACTAAATAAATACTCTAGATATCCTTAAAAACTCCTGCTTCCAGAAAGATGAAGAAGCTACTTTTCCCTATTCTTCCTACTGAATATAATTAAAAGCTCTAGACCTTATATATAAAACAAACATAAGACTGAATGGTGAGAAGAAGAAGGCAGACCATGAGGGACTGAGGGACCAAAGGAACAACATGGTGATGAATTCTCTGAGTTTCCTTACTGGCTCCTGAATCCTGAACTTGGAACTGGAGAAACAGGACACAGAGTGCCAGTGAGAACAAAGAACATCTTAAAAAGTCTGCTCTTTCTTACCAAAGGGCAAAGAAAAAAGATATCTAGCAAGATAGAAAACAGTTTGACAATAACCACTCTACTCTTGACAAACACCATAGAACAAAATTTTGAACCCACCCCATCCATGCAAGCCAGAATCAAGCAGGAAGTCTGGACTTTCACCTGCAGTAGTGGGTCACTGTGTCAGAGGAAGTCTAGTGGAGATTCAAGACTTATATCCACTGTTCAGCAGCAATAAGGCGCCTCCAACTCCTGTGGTATCAGTGGGAATCACGTAAGGAGCTGGAATTCCCACCCACACTCAGGAATGAGGAACCCCTCTTGTTTTCAGGTGTCAGTGGAGTCTGAGTGGGGATCTTAGACTTCTACCCTCACTGGGTGTTAATGAAGAGGTGAGACCCTCTCTCCCCCAGCCAGAGTGGTATTAGAGGAAGTCAGCTAAAGCAGAAAGTTTACATAATATCCAGAAGCTCCTAACATAATAACCGCAGATGTCCAGGTTTCAATAAAAAAATCACTCATCGTAGTAAGAACCAGGACAATCTCAACTTGAATTAAAAAAAAAAAAATCAATAGATGCCAACACAAAGCAAAGATAAATAAATGGAACTATATCAAACTAAAAAGCTCTGCCCAGTAAAAGAACCCATCAACAAAACAAAGAGGCAATCAGCTGATTGGGAGAAGATATTTGGAAACAAAACCTCTGATAAGAAGCTAATATCCAAAATATATTAAGAACTCATACATCTCAACAACAAAAAAACAAATAATCCAATTAAAAAATGGGCCAAGGACCTGAACAGACATGTCTAACTCTAATAAATTTAATTAAAAAAAATTAATGAATTACAAATAATCTTAAAAAAGATATTGTCCACCAATATGGTTTAGAAGTAAATATCATGCTCTGGATTTTTCAGGAAAGTCTGGGTCTCAAGTAATTTCATTGTTTTAAATAAAAGCATTATATCAAATAAAAATGTACTTTTTATTTAAATAAATTCACAAATATGAGAAAAACTTCTCTATCTGACCCCAAGTCCCTAACAAAAAGTTTACTACAGTTCCTTGTTCATACTTAAATACTCTTTAAATATTTATTTTTATTATTGTTATTATTATTCTCTAACAATCATCCACATGTTTAGCAAAAGAGTGCATCAAAATAAATGTTATTTGTCAGTGGTTGAGTAGTATCTCATGAGCAGTATCTTATTTTGGAAAATGAATATTTAAAGAGTATTTAAGTATGAACAAGGAACTTTAGTAAACTTTTGTTTACTATCCCATGTGAAATTCACTACAGCACTGGCACCTGGTCATCCTCCTATAAATTTTCACTGGAGACACTTGATGTGCTTAGATTTCAGAAAATTTACAGTTGAAAAGATAGATTCACATACCTAAGTTATTCCAAACATACGCAGAAGTTTCTTGATAACTAAAGTAAATGTAAGTTTTAAAGTTCAAGTTTAAATAAATTAAAATTAAATACAATTAAAAATTTAGTTTCTCAGTTACTGTAGCCATATGTCAAGTGCTCAATAGTCAGGAGCCAGCTCTATAGATTACTCTGTTGCCTGCCTGAATTCAGTTTCCCGTTGAAGCCTGAATCTCAAGAGGGGAATAAAACCTATGCCATAGCCAGAAAGAGGAAGAAAATTCATGAAAATGAAAGGAAGGATCAGCTAAGGGTCAAGAGAAAAGACCGTTCTTTTGGCTGCTGTTGAAGTTACAGTAAGTTCTAAAGTCTTAGGTAACAGGGAAGGAAGTAAAAGTGTTTTCTTCCACTTCTGAGAATATGTCCCATGTGCATTCTATGGAACCTGGCTTTTCAAAGAGGGCTATATCTTGATCTATGAAGGATTAATGTCAAGTGAAAATAGCATTGAGCTTCTAACAGAGTATCTCATCAGCTGAGCATGTCCACAAAGTCACGGAGCTTTGTCCCCGTAATGCTTAGTCACACAGTAAGGAATCCAAGTCATAGCTGAACCCTCCACCACAAACACTGAAATGGAAAAGAACTCAGATTTGTTCTTATTGTAGTTGTTTGTGAAGGTCTCTTGGTGATGAAAAATGTCCTGAAGTGGTGGTAGAAATTATAACTTGGTACCAAGCAGTAGTTCCTGACCTTTTAAAACTCAGACCCATTTCACAGTTATATATAATCTCATGAACATTCTTAGGAATTAAAAAAAAATCATTGTATAATTTTTGCAAAGTAATTAGAAAGCAAAGAAGTAATTTTAAGTTAAAAAATCAGTTTAATAGGGGTATATTATTAAAGATTATATTGAAGTATATTTTAACATCTTCTGTAATAATTATAATACACACAAAAATCAATTTTATTTTTCTCTGTTTAACAAATGACATGTGATATAAATTTACTCTAAATAAATTGAATAAAAAACATGACTTGACAAATGACTATAACATATCTTGTTTTCTTTGAAGACCACATGTATATTTCTACTGTGTTAAATTGCCAACAATAATAGCATTCATGGTCTGATAGCTGAAATTCTTGCATTTTGTGTGTTTAAAAAAATTAAATTATCAGTTTAATTTGATTATCTTTTTGAGTCCTGTTTCTACCAGAAGACAGAAGGTGAAGGCTTCTCATTAAATGACAAGTACAGATCCATTTGCACAAAGGTGAAACAGTGGGATTTGGAGCCAAATGGTCTGGATTTGAGTCTGACCCTGTCATTTACCAGCCTGGGAACTTAGGACAGTTACTTAAATTCAGTACTTTATTTTCCTTCTGTAGAAAATTATGTTAGTAATAGTACGTACCTCATGGGCCTGTTGCGAGGATTAAATGAGTTCACATATGTAGGGCTCTTAGAATAGCTCTTGGGCCATGGGAAAAGCTCAATGAATGTTTATGTACTTTTATTGTTTATTAATTTAAATGGTTTATTTGCACCTGGATTTTCCACTCAACATGTCCAAAGTCAAACTTAGCGGTTTCCCTTCTACATTTATTTTTCATGCACTTTATGAGTAAATTGGTGTTACTATCAAGCTCAAGCACTTTACCACCTTAAAAGCCCATGAGTCAAGTTCTCTTCTACTTATTCCTCTTATTTAATCATTTGCTAAGGTTTGTGTATTTTAGCTTTGATTTCTCTAAGTCATTTGCTCTTTCTCTTTTGTAGGATCACTGCTTGTTACTGGTCTTTCTGTGCCACTTCTTGTCTTCCTAAATTATTTTTCTATACAGCATAGCACCTAACTTTCACCTAAAGCAGAGTAAAGTCCTATAGTATCAGTGATTTTCAGTTGTTCACAAGACAAAGCCAAGTTTCTTAGCATAGAATGAACATAAGGCCCTCCGTGATCTATTTCTGCCTGCTTCTCATTCATTGATTCAACAAATACTTAGTGAGCACTTACTAAGTAATCATCTAAAATCTTGCTATTTCTGATTGATGCTTTAACTGAACACCATGCTGCCTATAGTTTCTTGAATTCATGTGCTATTTCTTGTCTCTCTGGGGTTGCTCATAGCTATTCTCTGCTTGAAATGCCATTTTCCCTGAAGTCAAAGAGTGTCTGCCCAGGGCTCAGATTTATATTTCCTGGTTTTTCACTCAGTTCTCTCTCTCTGCCACACCGCAGTTCAGGGCCAGGCGCCTGTGCTGCATCAACCATGAGGTGGGTGGTAGCCTCTCAATAAATGAAATAATTATCTATGACAATAACTAGACTAATTCTTAGGACATTCTTACTAGTTCTTATGGAAGTTATCATATGTCATGTTCTCACCTTTCTTCATCTTAGTGAGTTTCAACTTTTTTAACCTTAGAAAGCCCTTGGTGCTTATATAGTCTTTATTACAAAACATAGGGGGAGAGAAACCATGCCTCCTATTGCTCTAATACACGGATCTGGACAACAGGCCACTACAATACCTGAGGTGTCCTCTATCCTTCAACCCACATGTGACTAAGGCTGGAGAAGCATAAGAATAAGCTTCTGGGAGTGGGATGGGATGGTCGGCTACCTATCTTCTCTCTCGTGAGCCTGCCATGGCAACAATTGATGTATTTATTGGTTCAATCAGCAAATCTTCATTTAGCTTTCATTTTGAACCAAGCATTCTCCATAATTACCTCATGTGACCCTACATTTCCCTAGTTTATACCTCCCTTCACCCTCAAAGGCTCCACTCATATGGTGTGGTCAGTTGCTACTTTCTTACAGGTCATATCTTTGACACTAGAGTCTGGACACCTCTCACTGTCTTATCACCACTCTCCTGCCTTTCCATCCTTCAGACTGATTTTCAGGTCTAATGAAGCTCTTAACTTCTCTCCCTCTTGCTCACTCTGTAGATTAATATAAAAACTTTCCGGGACATCTCTTCTGAGAACTTTGATACAGTTGGTGTGTATTTGGGGAGTGATGGTGGTATGGCTATCGAGGTAGAATTTAGGGGTGTTACTTAGAAGTTAATCTGACCCAATCTTAAGCCAGAACACATTAGGACAACTGAGAGAAATGGAGAGAAAACATGGCATAGAATAAATTCCATAAGCATTTTTAAACCCCCCTAAGAATTAGTTTGAATATGAGACTAGGAAAAAAAATAGTCTTGGCTAGAAGACATGTGTTCCATCCAGCTGCTCTGAAAATATTTTGCTTATAAAACAAAAGTCCTGGTGTAAAAGGCAGTGGATTTAAATTTGCAGAGCATCACTGTCTTTTTCTAGGAATAATTACTCTGTTGTCTCTTGACTCATCTTCAAAGCCACCTGTGATAGTGATGGAGTGAAGTCTAATGTACAAGGAGAGTCATTATTTTAATTTTTTCGTTTCTGAAAATAATAATTTTACAGCTGGATTCTCTCTAGTTTATAGAAGAAAAGAGATTCTAAGAAAAGCTTTGAGTTGTTTTGACTTTACCCAAAAAGCTGTCCTAATTGAGGTGCCTGGACTGACACTGAGAATACCCTGTCTGTATCATTTACTCCAGCTCCTTTTCTATCTTCCTTCCATTCCTCCCTTATGTCCCTCCACTTTCCCCATTGTTATTCCTTCTCCTGGGCCCAGTCTTTGTCTCTATATGTCTTGCAATCACTCAAACGTGAAGTAATAGTGACATGAGCATAAATTGTCTTCTTAGGCTAAGGTCACCAAAGTCCCAGCATAAATCCTCTTTGCTTCCTGGGACTACCTTTTTGGGATCTTGGGGCCTTGGCGCTTCTCTGTTTGGGTTGGTCCAGCCTTTCTCAAGCTTCAGTCATTTCCAAACCCTCTTCACAATTTTGATATGTCCAAGTACTGCTCGTACTATCAATTGCTTCACAGTTTTAATTTGACTCACTTAAAAAACAAGCTTAAATTTGTTTAAAAAGGAAATGTAACTCATCACCATAAATGGAAAGCCATTGTTACTAACACAAATGGGAAGTGACTGCTGTGGTATGAATGTTTGTGTCTCTCTCCCCAACCCCCCGCCCACCCCCAATTCATGTGTTGAAATCCTAAAGCCCAATGTGATGGTATTAGGAGGTGAGGCCTTTGGGAAGTGAGGGTGAAGCTATTACGAATGGGATAAATGCCCAAGAGAGCTCCCTTGTCCCCTTGTACCATATGAGGATATGTTGAGATGTGTGCAACTTGGAAAGGAGCCCTCACCTGATCATGCTGGCACTCTAATCTCAGACTTGCAGCCTCCAGACTTATAAACTTCTGTTGTTTATAAGTTACACAATCTGTGGTATTTTGTTATAGCAACCTGAAAGGACTAAGATAGTAACCTTAACAATGAATACAATAAAAGCAAAATAAGAAATGCCCAATTGTATGCCAATTGAATCATCTCTCAGAGCACCTGTGTATAAGTGTGCCTTTTGGAAAGTCCTCTGTGAGGAGCCTCACGCCTCCTCTTAGGTTACCGTGGGTGGGTCTAAGGCAGCATTCTCTCATCACTGCAAGGATCGTGGGCTCCATTTTAACTCTGTGAAGGACCTTGGCCAAGTTACCACTTCCTGGGAGATTTCTATGTTTCTATGTTTCAAAGCTATAGGAGCAATGGCCATCTCTTAGGGTTTTCATAAGGATCAAATAAGAATGTCTGTAGAGCCTAGCACATGTCTAATAATAGAAAGCACTCAAGAAATGTTCATTCTTTTACCTAATGTTCCCATTGGTTCAATTAATAAAATTTAAATAATAAGCCCTCTTGCCTTTATATTTGTCAATCTGCTAAGCTGGATGATTTGATCCTCAAATCAGCTATCCTCTCTCCCCATTTTATCAATTTTCCTAGAGAGACATAAAAACTAATGGTAGAACTAGGATTCAAACTCGTGTCTGTATGATTACAATTAAGCTATACTGAAAGAAATCAACCTTATTGAGACATACTTTACATACAATAAATTTAACCATTTAAACATATATTTTGATGGATTTTGATAAATTTGTATGCCTGTGTAACTGCCAATACTATATAGATTTAACTCCCAGAAGTTTCCTGTGTCTTTTCTTGGTCAATTCTCTTTATTGTGCCCCTCGATTTCTGTCCTGTTATTGAACAAAGTCTATTCCTTTTTACTTCTCACTCTTGAAAGCCTCAAGCTTTTTGCGGTACGGTTTCCTTTATCTGAACCACACTCCTATTTCTTAACCCATTTGGTCGCTCTCTGCTCTCCCAGTTAATGCCTATTACTCTCTTCTGAACCTCCACCCAGATCATCTAATGTTTTCAGAAAAGTCAGGTTGGGTCAGCTCATCAGTTTTCTAAAAGAATTGCATTTATTTTACCTTCAAGATAATTTCTCAGTTTGTAATTTTACCCGGTTTTCCATGTAGAATGGTCCACAGAGAGTGATTATAGCCATCAATGAATCTAGTCTCATCTTGCTTGGTGTGCTACATTTTTTTTGGCATTCTAGTTTTGTACATGGATGTTGGCGATAAACTTAAGGGGAGTCTGTCCCTAGTAGATGGCTGTGTTCTCTCCTCAATATCAAACTTCTGAGACTCCCCAGTCAGTGAACCAGATCTTGGACAGTGGAGAAGTCACCTTGAGAGTACCCCGCTGTGGGGACAAGTTTGGCCTGCCCATTTTACAGATCAGTAAAGTGATTGTTATTGAAAAGGTATTGTCGTATAATAGTTACTGAAGAATGTAGGTCTTCATTAAACCTGCATAATTTCTTGATGTTCTTTGGATTTATGATCAGGAATGCAAAAGGAAGAGAAAGATAATCACTGACAGCTACTTAAGTGCTTTACATTAGAAATCTATACTTGGGACTCTTTGTATTCAGTTTAGACAAAGCACAATTTTGAATATTGAAGGGACAGTTGTTTTCACAGTGATCTCTTTGTTTATTATAAAATGAAAATAACTATCGTGTGAGAATTATTTACAAAGAGGCAGATATTATAGTTTCATTTGTTAGATATTAATCACCACATTGATAGCAAACATTTTCTGTGTCTGTTTTCTAAACATAAATGGGAATAAAAATAGCAAATATTAGTTGAGTGTCTACTTTGTGCCATACACTCTTCTAGACACTTAACTTTAGTACTAGCTCATTAATTCTCATATGCAACCTAGGACAATAATTATACAGAAGAAGAATTTGCCCAGTATTGTATGGCAAATAAGTGAAAGATCTGTGAAAACCAAGCAATGTGGTTTTGGAACCCATCCTTTTAAACACTTCACTACTTCACAGAATTAAGTGACTAATATATATAAACCTCTTTGAACAGTTCACTTTAAGCTTCAATAACTGTTAGCTATTATTGTTATTATCAATTTGTTTTTATCGCCTAAATTTCTGGGCTAGGAAAAATGGAACTGGGACTGAAACCTTCTGTAACCAAGCCCTCCAGCCTTTTCTATTATCCTTCATTGCTGTGCATTTTTCCCTAGGGAGAACCAAAATCAGAAAGTACTTCAGCTTAAATTACTCAATTTGAAACTGTCTGCATAACAAAAATCATGTATTTTAAAACTTAACATTTTTTTTCTTGGTTCTGCTTTATCTTTATTTTGAATCTTTCCTATTTATTCCATGGGCACTCCTGGAATTGCTTCACCACTTTTAACCACATAAAAAGCTACCTGCCCATAGGTACTGAGTATTTTGAATCTTATGATAGCTTTTTCCAAATCTAAGCACATTTACACATAATACTTTTATTGCTTATATCTAAGAAAATGGAGTGGTCTTTCCTAACCAGATTTGTGAGACTATTTGCAGTCCTGAATATCATGTTTTCTGTAAATTGGAACTCAGAAGGTGATAAGATCAGGGGAGAAGCTTTTATTATTTCCTTGCTCTATAAGCCAAAGAGAGGAATAAGATAGCTTAGAGTGGATACCTAAGATCGTTTGTATCTCTAATAACAAGCCAGCCACAGGATTAAGTTCCCTCCAAAAGAATTATCTATCATTCTGAGCTCTTTAAAGTGCAAACTATTTTTCATGGAAAATAGGATTAGAATTTAAAAACAGATTAGAAACCAACTTCCAATTTTGTTGCCCAAATAGGTGAAAGTTTTCTGTGAATGATGTAAAATGATTTTCTGAGCATTGGTATTTTTGAAAGTACATTGAACCAGAAACATGTTTTATCAAATAGTGATAATGTGTTTTTTTTTCTTTTTCTGCATCAGATAATCAGTTGATAATCTATTTAACTGTTTCAATCTTGATCTTATGTAGTATCATTCTTTTTCATAGAAGTTTTATGTTTTGCCAAGAATAGGTTTAAGCGAATTATTTTCACATTACTCTAATGAATCATTTCTGTGGAATAGTAATCCCACTATTTACATGACAGTCACTTGGCTTTTTCTGGCATTTGGGCATGGGTTCTTAGTGATTTATAACAGATCAGAATGAAATTCACTGTTAAAAACCACTAACTAGAGAAAAAAATTCTATAAGAAACTACAGCTGAAGGACCATGGCTAGAAAGAGCAGCCAGTGGTTATAGATAAAGCTCTTACTCTTTTCCTTCTGCTAATTACTTTTAGCTTTTATATTTAGAAATGCAATCAATATTTCTGTTTTCCTTATAAAGATGCTGACAATATTTCAGTGTTTAGAATAATGGAGAATTTTATTTTAACACCGAAACAAAGAGAAGGAAACACTCCCTCTGTCCTTTGGCCAACAAATACTGTGCAGCTTCCTTCATTTACTCTCAGTAGATTATTCCAGTCCCCGGATTCCAAAGTAAACATGGATTTGAAAATGAGAGCCAGGCAATACAATTTAGGCAATGATTTAAAACTTTCCATGGGCTCTAGAGCTCTTTATAAAGGCCTCATTTATTTATTTAAAAGTCTCACAAGAAAAACTGTTATCATAGATTCATCATAATTCATGAATCTATTCATAAATTCATAATATGAATAATTCATAATTCATGAATTATGACTCAGGTATGTGTGTGCACGTGCATGTTTATTGGGAGAGAAAAGAGCATGGGCTTGGAATCTGGGTTTGGGTCCTGGTGACATCACTCATTAATTGTATAAACTTGGGCTGATAACTTGGCTATCTGAACCTTGATTCTCACTTGTTAAATATTTTCACTGTACTTTTTTTAAAAGTGAGATTTAAATCAACTAATGACTATGAAGAGCCAGAATGGTATCAGGCGCTTGCATAGATTATGTATTGGAAGGGTGTTTGACTATTTTATAATACCTTTGTAGAATGACAGGATAGCATTGAGTTGAGATGTGGGTGACATTTTTGACTGGAATTATAGTTTAAAGCCATAGATTTCTAAAATATGGTTCTCAAAATGAAACCACAATGCATAAAAGATAGATCATACTTTGATATTTCTGTCTGATGTAGAAACACATATTTTTCAAATGAGATGTAATATATATTCAGGAAAAGACACAGCTCTTAAATTCAATGACTTGACAAATGATTACATTTATGTGACAATCATCAAATCAAGATGTACAACATTTCTCTTACCTGGAAAGTTCCTTTGTGTCCCTTTCTGGTCAATACCTGCCCTTTTCAGAGACAAACATTCTTCTCATGTTGTTGTATATATCAATAGTTTGCTAGGTAATATCCTATTGTATGAAATTACTATTTTATCCTTTTTTATTGATGGACATTTGGGTCTGTCACTTCTAGTTATGGTTTATTATGAATAGATCTGCTATAAACATTTATGTATAAATATTTTTGTAGGCAAATGTTTGTATTTCTCTTGGGTAAACACCAGTTTCCCACCAGCAATATTTAAGAGTTCTAATTGCTCCACATCTTCACCAACACTTGGTATTGTCAGTTTTTCTAATTTTAGTTATTTTGGAAACTGAAATCTTTGCCAACTGATTAAAGTCAAGTGATTTGTAGCAGTTAATAGAAGAGGATTAAAGGTCATCTCCAAAATAGCATGACTCTAAATTATGGTCATCATGATATATATTTTTTTCTGAAAGAGATAAAAGGGATATAGTTAATGCTACAGAAATTACATGTTACACACTCTTAACTATGCTTCAGCTATAGCAAGTGAAAGTTCTAGATGTGCTCTTAATACCGGCAGTAATTATGACTTATTACAAGATAGGATGAGAAACTTGTGAAAACTCAAGGGCTAGCAGGTAAAAAAGTGTGCATGCCCTAATAAGGCAGTGGGTGGTCTGTATTCAAGTAGCTGCATCTACCTCTACATTCACCCATTTATCTATTTATTCAACAGGTATTTACTGAGCACCTAATATATGCCAATGACTGAGTTAGGTTCTGCAAATACATGAATAGCAGAAAAGTAAGGATTTTTCCAGTCTAGTGAAGCTGACACATACATAGATAATTACACAATAGTTACTCATCACTTAAAACACAGAAATAAAGATTGTGAGTTTAATATTATTATTATTATTTTTACAGATATCACAATAGAATCCAAGGATAAGCTGGTAACACTGCTTATTAATTTGTTCAACAACATTTGTTAAGCTCCCGCTAGGTTCTGGGACTTTGGTTACTGAGGAACAAAAATGAAAAACAATTTCCATCTAGTGGTTTTCAAATGTTAACATACACAAGAGAAAAAGAGAGATTATTACAAGTGCCGATTTCCTGATCCAGTGAATCAGAGGTGGCTAGAGATCAATTTCCAGCAGGCATTCCAGAAAATGTTGATGTCTGTGGTCTGTGGGCAACCTTTTGAAAAACATCCTGTAGTCTATTGAAGAATAAAGACATAAATACTTAATTTTATGACCACATGAATAAACAATAATGAAACCATGTACGAGGAAGGTAAATCCACTTCTACTTGAAGAAAAATAAAATTTCTCCTTGTCAATGTGTGTGTCTGAAGGTGACTGAGTAACATAAGCACCGTACTTACATCGTCATTGTCAAGTAATTGTTGCCCTGTCGAATTCACATCGGTAACGTCGTCTATGATCTGAATTTCCAGTCTGCGCCATGGATTTTGGATATGCCAGCCCCTATAGCTGTGTGAGCCAATTTCTTAAAATAAACTCTGTATGTTTAAAAAAAAAATAGATCCAGCAACACTGACTTTGCTTCTCTATGGCAACAGTTGGCTAGGGCCAGTTAGTAGCTGTCCCACTTCTGAGGGACATTTGTGTCCCAGTTCCTGCACACCCCCACCTGGCACAGATGCTCATTTATCTAATCTGCTTGATCTCTGTAGGCATTTGAGTTTCTGACCCTCAATATAGAGAGACATAAGGTTAAATATTGTTATTTAATGGGCCAGGAAAGATTAGGAGCTTTGGGGATTCTAGCATGGGAAAGAATAAGGTGCATATCTTCTACTCCCTTCCCTCCTATTGCCTCTATGTATTAAAAACTAAAAAAAAATTTTAAACCATACAAAATAATAGTCCAGTCTCATGAAGTTTTGAATTTTTCCCCCTCTAAAGTTAACTTCCTGGGTGCTTTGTGGGAAATAGCAAACTTTCCACAGTAATTTTCTGAGTACTGCTTTGCTTGCATCTAACTACAGACTTGATCTGTCTCTGGGGACTCTGGGTTGCCTCCAACCTACAGCATTTTCTCTGTCTGCACTCATGCTGTAACCCTACCTCCAGCCTCTGTGGCTGCAACTGAAATAATCCCTATCTCTTTCGGGTTCCTCTCTCCTCAGGCCTTGGAGTCTGTTCTCTCTGCAGCACTAGAGGTCAAGCTGATGGCTGCAGGTCCCTTGTGCAGAGGGGGCCAGGGCTCTGGAAATATCTCAGTTAGCTCAGAAGCTGAGCTAGATGGGTATACTTGTGGAAGTCGGCAGTGACTCTGGTCCCAAGATGGCTTTGAATTTGGGTCAAACCTGAGGTTAAAGCCTCTGCATGTATTAGCTTATTAAACCTTCACTATTATCCTCATTCTCCACATGAGGCAGTTGATGCTAATGATCTCCTAGAAAGTGGTGGAGTCTGGCGTTGAACTCAGGTCTGTGTGACTAATTTCACTGCTTTGGGGGATGGAACATGGACGGTCACTCTTGCCCCATGGAGACTGAGTAGATCACAGGGAAGACTGCATATCTAATGAGCAGGCTATCCTTTCTAACTCAGCACAATGGTGTTAAGAACATGAGTCCTTTGGACTGTGATAAGTGAGAGGACATTTAAAGGCAACAGGTAAGATCTCTGGACTCTTCTTTCCTTCTCTGTCCTCTGAATTCTGCTTTGAGAAGTAGCATCCATTTTGTTTTAAACCTGGAATCTTGTGGTAAGAAGAGAAAATGCATAACACTCTTGTTATTGTTTCACGTGAAATGACACTTGTAAAACAGTGGGTAATAGGAGAGCAGACCCCTTGAACCTAGTCTGGTAGTTGTTAGCATGTAAGTCTGTTTGGGTTCCTTACGTTAGCTGAAAAAATTATTATAGAGGTGATTTTCCAGTTGTAATACATATAGGATACCAAGTGAAGATTTCTCGAGAATAAGTGGGAAAACAAAAGAGATATACAAATGGGTCGGGGGGGTCACTCCTAGGCTCACATTGCAGAATCTCCAGACTGTGGGGTCATATGTTTACCTGTGCATGTCAGAGTCTTTATATCCTCTTCACCTAGCATGATGTCCAGTACACAGCAGATGACCATGGATGTTTGATGAACAAATGAATGCATGAACAGAGGAATAAGAAGCAGAAGGAAAGGTATACAGACCATAAAATATTTGGGGAGAGGGCATCTAGGGGAGGCAGCACCGGTGAGACTAGACTCTGAAGTCAGACTGTTCAGGTTTCCGTCTTGCATAACTTTGGACAAAGTGATCCACATCTCCAGGTTTCCTTTTCTCATCTGTAAAATGCTAATAAAATGCATTATGATTGTCTCAATTTTTTATGGGGTTTAATGAGTTATAGTGTCCTAGGTTGGGCAGGGTATTGAACTCCTAGGAGGCAACTAAAAATAAAAACATGAAGGCTATATTGAGATGGCATTGATGAATGGGGTGTTGCCTAAAAAAGTCCAAGATACAGGAGAATATTGGGTTTGAGAAAGAGGCTGTAAATAGCTAGGAAAGGCTGAAAGTAGGAAATAAATAAAATTCCAGTGGGATTGGCAAGGGGAAAATGAGCAAATTAGGCAAATTGTGTCCTGAGCACATGAAATTCCTCACAATGGGCAATGGGACTTTTCCTTCAGGTAGCCCAAGTGCTCTTGACTGGTATTGTTTATTCACCCAATATTTTGTTCTTAAGGAAAATAGATCTCATCTTTAATCTTCCTGGAAATTGGTTGACCAATAGGCAAATTTTAATGCTATTTTGAAATTTTAATTTATTCTGGGCTTTGAGTGTTTTTTATTTTTCTTCATGAGCCACCCTGCGGTGTACAAGAGAAGTGTAGGTTTTTCCAACTTCATCTTCTACATATTAGTTAACATTATATAGTTTTTTGTTTTTTTTGTTAACTTATTATTATTTTTTTTGACTAGGTGGTATATTTACATAATTCAAGAATCAAAATGAGATAAAAACCATGCCTTGAGAAATCTTGTTCTCTCCCTAGCTCTCTACTCTGATCCCTGCTCGTTCCTAGGGAATCACATTCATTAGTGTTTCTTAATACAAATTAAGCAAATACAAATATAGTCTTTATTTTCCTCATTCTTATTCAAACACCACAGTTTATTTTCCCAGTTCTCCAGAGAAGCACCCTTGAATTGCTTCAAATCTCTTGCTGTTACAAACAACATTTGTACATATTGCATTTTGTTTGCAGGTATATATATTTGTGAGGTAGCCAACGGATGCTCCCCAGAAGTGAGATTTCTAAATGAAGAGTAAACATATTTGTAATTTTGATAGATTTTTGCCTAATAGACCTTATAATTATGTCTGTTGCATTCCTGCAAGCAGCTATGAGACTGCTGGAGCTCACACAGCCTCCCAACACGGTATCTTGTCACACTTTTGTTTGTCTGAGAGGTGAAACATGTTCTCAGTGTAGATTTAACTTGTATTCCTCTTATTGTGACTGGAGTCAAGCATCTTTCCATATGTTTAAAAGCTATTTATGTTTCTTTGTTTTGTATATTTTTCAGTTACTTAAAACTTTTTGTTCTAGAATACCCTGGACATTCTTTGACCAACTATTTACTGATTAACTAAGTGCACCAGTCTCTGTGAAGGTACTGACCAGACAGAATTGAATAGGATGCTGACCTTGCCTTCTAGAAGCTTATAATCTAATGGAGGAGCCATTCTATCTATCTATCTATCTATCTATCTATCTATCTATCTATCTATCTATCATCTATCTATTAATGATCTGTTTCTGTAGGTATCTATGTCTATATCTATCTTTATATTTATATGTAGATATCTAAGTGTCTATCTATCATTTATCTATCTAATTTATATGAATATAAATATACACATACAGTATAATGCCCTAGAATTATGATAAAGGGATATTGAAGGTGTCATGGGTTCAGTTAGGTGGGTGAATACCCCATCCAAGTTGGGATGGGCTAGAGGTCTGACTACACACTTTCAAGTTGGTGAAGAACAACCAGGCTGAAGAAATCATGAGGCTCCTAGATACTTGTTCCTTAGTGCTGCTTTCTGGCCCTCCTCCCTCCAACCCCCTTCAGCACTGGTCACTTTCCGAGTGCTAAACACATGTTCCCTGAGTGCAGTAACTAAAGAAGAGTCTGATGTAAGAGCCCCGTTGAAGTTTGAGAAGGCTGGGTTGTGGGGCAGAGGGGGGGTAGGGGGTGTGGGAGGGCGGGATAGTGGTGTGGGGCAAGGTCATTATCACTGAGCTAACTATGGCAGCATCCTGCTCTTTTTCAATCTCTTCCCTCACTGGCAGGCAATGTTGGAATTTTCTTAGGCTCTTTTCACTTGCAAGGAGCTGACTCATCAAATTTTGTCTCAGTTCTCTTTTTCATCCTCATCCCTTTACTTCAATTAAGCCCCTTGTTTCACTACATTCCTTACTCATTTCTCTCTCTCTTTTGTGGCTAGTATCCTTGCCCCCCCCCCCCAATTGCCTCTTTCTCCCTCTCTCTCTCTCTTTCTAAACTCACAAAGACAGATGCTATATTAGTTTCCTGGGGCTGCTATAATCAAGTATCACAACTTGGTGGCTTAAGACAACAGAAATTTATTCTCCCACAGCACTGGAAGCCAGAAGTCCAAAATCAAGATGTCAGTAGGACCATGTTCTCTTGAAGACTCTAGGGAAAGATTCTTCTTTGCTCCCTCCTTGCTTTGGGTGGTTGCCAGCAATTCTCAGTGCTCCTTGGCTTGTGGCAGCATCACTCCAGTTTCTGCCTCCATTTTCACATGGCTATCTTCCCTCTGTAAACAAATTCTCCTTCCCTTATAAGGACTTCAGTCATTGGATTAAGGCCCACCTTCATCTAGTACATCCTCATTTTAATTGGATTATAGTTGCAAAGACCCTCTTTCCAAATAAGGAAGGTCACATTCACAGGTATTGGGTGTTAGGTCTTCAACAAATCTTTTTTGGAGATACAACTCAACAGGTAATATATGCCTGACAATTATATCTTACTTGATAATTTTCAAAGTCACAGTTCCTGCAGAAAGCAGATTTAACATCTGTTAAGAATACACACTTTGGTGCAGATGTGAATTTGATTCTTGCCTGTCCCTTAGGATATGACCTTGGAAAACTGACTCCTTTAAGCTTCAGTTTCCACATTTGTAAAGTGGGAGAAAGTGGTTCAATCTACTCCACAGTTGCTACATATTGAGTACTTAGCGCTGGACCTGACACATGGGACACACTCAAAAAACAATAGATCTCATTGTTATGCAGGTGGACTAGTTTCTTTCTTCCTCCACTTGCACATGGTCACATGGACTTGGAGCAGAGCCTGACACCAGACTTGTGAGTCCAAAATGAATGTCCAGATACACAGGCCGACTCACTGTCAGCACATTAAGCCCTCTGGACTAGAAGATGTCAAATTAAATCAAGATTTATCCATGAGACAAGTTGAACTTTCCTTTCTCCACGTCCCTCCCTGTCTCTGTCTTGTCTGTGTGCTGAGCCTAAAGAGGCACAATGTAAATGTTAAGAAAACAAACTTTTGGGAACTTAGATGCTCTCTGCACACAGCTCCCTTATCCCCTCCATTTGTTGCTTGTTCTTCAGGCAGGTGAATTCCCCACAGAGTGGGACAGATATCCTCTGCTTTGGCTTTCTGTGTATTTCATGCTCTTTGATGCTGGTGTGGCTCTGAAGAAACAGGCTATTAAAGACAAACTGCCATTTGTTATTGAAAAAATAATGAAAAGAAAGAGAAAAAAAAAAACCCCAGTCTTTTATCTCTGTGCTCCTCTAAATTGCCAAAGGTCTTATTGTGAAGAGAGGGAACAAGTGGGGTTTTATCTTTCTGCCTCTGCCAGGCAGAAAGTGAACATTAAAGCTCTCAGGGCCCTGCGGGGAGTGAGGGAATGTGAGTAGAGACAGAACCAGACTGAGTTCTACCAAGGGATGCCAGAGGCTCCTGGGGAGTTGGGCTCTTTTGATGGCGGCTCTCTGGGCAGGAAGAGAGGGAGCTCCTCGTTTTAGCAAGGAGAGGGGAGGGTCTCTATTAAGTCTGGAGTCAAATTGATGACATCACTCCATGTAAAGGGAACAAGACACTCTTTTTACAATCAAAATGCCAGATGCTTATTGAAGAGGTAGGGTAACACTGCATGGCACAATAATGGGAATCATAATAGCCACCAATTTTATTCTCTATATGTGTAATGTGTCAGGATCTATGATAAGTCCTCATCTAAACCTTATATTATAGTAATTGCTATCCCCATTATACATATGAGGAAACCAAGGCTTAAAAGGGTTAAGTACTTGCCTATGGTCACATAGAAGCTGATTTAAATTCAGGCCTGACACTAAAATTTGCCCTTTACCACTAGGTCTTATGATTTCTATGACATTTTAAATGATAAAAAACAAACAAACAAACAAACAAACAAACAAACAAAAAACCAGGAGAAATTAATCTCCTTTTAGTGACCAATAATAAACCAGAGGAGGTAAGTGGTAGTGGAGAGAGGTAGACCTAAAGTTTGAGTTGGATACAAGTTTTATCTTATGTGTGACCTTAGATAAATTACCTTAGATGCAAGTTGTAAATTCTCTGAACCTCAGATTTTCATCTGTAAAGTGAGAATATTCAAAGATATCTTTTCGAGTGTAGAATGCTTTCGGACATAAGAAAAAGAAAACTCCCATGCAACTTGCTTCAATAAAAAATGTATTATCTCCAGTCTTAGTTCAATGGCTCAAAAATGTTATTAAGACACCAGGGATTTTCCTTCTTTCTGCTCTGTTATATATACGGTGACAAATTTTGTCTGTCAAGCTGGTTGCTGTCATGATCACAAGATGGATCCCATGGTTCCAGGCATCACATGTAAACTCATTAAAAGGGTGTACTTTCTCTCAATAACTCTTTTTAAGAGCACGAAACCTTTCCTTTTGGGATCTCTTTCTCTGCCCCCATCTCCCAGCCATGTCTGATCAATCACTGGCAAGGAAACTAAGACAACATAGAAGTCTTAGAGCAGGTTTTACTTTTAGGGAAAGTTAAAATAGGGTCCCCTTCCCTGAGACTTAGGGGAAAAGGTGAACATTACAGGTCCAATGCTGGAATTCTTTAACCACCAAAGGAAGTGGGATGACTGTTGGGTAGGTATGTAAAAAATATCATACAGAATGCCAAGTGCCCAGTACGAAGCTTGGCAGCTGTGAGGACTTCATTTCCTTCTCATCCTTTTATTTGAATGAGGGGAGGAACACATTTGATTAGTTAAGCTCTGAATTATGAGCTATTTTTAAAAAGATATATTGTGATGCCTTGTGAAACCCAACAATTCAATGAGAAAAAAGGATATTCAGGGATAGTTTTGGCTAAGAAGTCTTTAGGAATGAAGAGGGATAGCAGAAGATACATTTATCTTATGAAAAGATAATTTTTAGAAAAAGGTAAACTCATGACTCTCATATAGGTATAAAGTGAACGTGTGTTAAACAATTTATTTTATTCATATGATATAAGAAAAATAGGTAGTCATTATAACTGGCTTATTAATTAGCTAGGGTTGCTAAGTCCACAAACTGGGTGGCTTAAACGACACAAATTTATTTTTTCTCAGATCCGGAGGCCAGAAGTTGAAGATCAAGACATAGGCGTTGTTGTTCCTTCTGAGGGTGGTGAGGAAATTTGTTCCAAACATTTCTCCCAGCTTTTGATGTTTTGCTGAGAATCCTCAGTTTGCAGATGCATCGCCCTGCTCTCTGCCTCCTTCCTCACATGGCACTCTTCTTGTGTGCACGTCTGCCTCTCTGTCCACATTTCTCCATTTCATAAAGATACTGTTTCAATGGAAAACTATGTATATCTGTGTTGGATCAGGGCCCACCAGAATGACCTTGTCTTAACTCAATCATCTGAAAGAATTTATTTCCAAACAAAGTCACATTCACAGGTACTAGGGGTCAGGATTTCAGCATATCTCTTTTGGCAGAAATGCTATTCAAGTGGGAACAATGGTTTCAAAGGAAAAATGAAAACAGCACCAAGTTACACAAGTAAAGAAACATTGAGATGAATTGCAAATAGAGACAGAACAGGTTTTTCCAAAGGGCCAAGGACAGTTGGAGGGTAAGGTCATTCAAATCACTGCCAGACAGGATAGAAATTACATATCTATCAGTTATTTACACTTTACAAAGCTTTACAAAATAACTCAAATGCAATGAACAGGGCTAGAATGTCATAACCTGAAAGGGTATGCTATAGAAAGAGATGCATAGTTTTCCACTGAAGCATAAAATATTTTTCTACACTACAATTAGTCCATTTATTTTATCCTGTGAATCTAAGTGGTCCTAAAATCTTCTGTACATTAAATGGTCCTGAAATCTCATACACATGATGAGACGTGATCTTACTTTCTTGACACACTTGTAGCCATCTTCATTTTTTAGTCCTGCTTTCTGTAACGTTGGGTGGGAGTTTTGGCCATGTTTCCTTGGTGGAGCTGTTGAATGCTTGAGGCTAGCAGTACCCTTGATGGAGGTATATAGAACATGTTATAGAGGCTCTCTGTTTATTTTGTCTTGGATTCCTCAGGGAAGCAGGCAACCAGGCTACTTGATGCATGTATTACTACTCCTATATGAGCTGAAACATCCAGGACACCATGAATCATTTTCTGCATTTAAAAGCTATAATTGTATTTATGGCATATATATATATTTTTTGTATTTACTGTATTTACAATCTCCTCAGACCTTAGCCTCCAAAATGCATATGGAATAGCTTTATGGTGTTATTAACCCTGTTTGCTGGGCCCATTCAAATGTTTCTCACAGCTGCCTGGGTGTGAGAAGAAAGAGCTGAAAGAGACAGAAACAGGTTTTCAAAGTGTCTACATGCTAAAAGATGAAACAGAAGCAGAAACTTCAGAAGAAAGTGTTTTAAGAAATTGTACATATAGAGGCTCAAGAAGGAAATCCCCTTCTCCTTGACTAAAATCACTTGGAAATCCTCTTTCCCATGATTCATAGTCTCAGATATTCTTCTGCATTCTCACTATATAGCTTCCCTCTCCTTACTGCATTGCTTTTTTTTCTTCTTTCCAGGAAGAGAAAAACTTTCTGAAGAGAATCATGCCAAGCCTGAGAACATCGAGTAACCCTGGCCAAGCTCGACAAAGCCAAGGAACTTTCCAGCAAGAAGTGAATTCATCTCTAATAAGCCAGTCTCATGGGCTGCAGCTCACAACTGGTGTAGAAGGCGATCAATTTCCTTTCATGTTTTTGCCCAACTGTCAGTTTATTTCCACTTATCTAAGGTCTTATCAATTTTCTAAGCATTATTCTGACCAGAAGTTCCCCAAGCATATATCCTACCCTGGTCAAATCTCAATCATAAATTCTATTTCAATATGACAGGAATCTTCAGGCAGAACACATTACATAAAACCTGGGCAGCCTTTGCTATTTTTCTTTCCTATCCATTGGCAAAGTTGTCTCACGTGTCTGAAGAGAAAACACAAGTGGGTAGGGCTGTTTCTATTTTGTTGTAAACTCCAGGCCAGGTTTCTCTTAGGCTTCTTAATTTCTTTTGAGCCTAGGTGTGTGTACCATTTTGCCAAGCTGGTTCTTCACCTGGAACCCGCAGTACTTCTATATCTTAGAAATACACTTTTTCTAGACTTTGCCAACTCCCTTCACCTATCCCTTCTTTTCAAATTTTTCTGTTATGTGCTGACTGAATAACAGGCAATTTACTAAGCACTTCAATACATTATTTTATCTCACTGTCAAAGTAGGTAGAGCAATGCGTCAAGGTTTATAGTTGAGAAAACAAGGTTTAAGGCAGTTAGAAGACCTGCCCATAGTCACACAGCTAAGCTGAAGAGTCAGGATTTGAATTCAGGCCTGACTGCTGAAAGCCAACATAATTGACTTGCTCCATCATATGCCATGGGGGATGCACTTCTGTTATTCCAGGAAAAGAATACTGAAATCAATATTGTCTTCAGCTACAAAAACTTTGATACTTGAGCTGCTAAAAATGATTCAGGGCAGGGGAATCGAGTTAGGTTAATTATGATGAGTAATTAGCATTCTAACCACACAGTGTTTCGCTCTTTTCATTGGATTGCTTCTTTTCGTGGATTTCTCCTAAAGGCTGAGACTATTCTGAAGCCTCATTAATCTCTCTGAAGACAGAAGGTTACATGATTGTTTGGAGATAAGACTTTTAATGAATCCTGCCAGAATATATTAAGTTAAATTTAGAAAAATATGAAATTTTATCTTTGGGATTCCCCATACCTATTTTTATTATTCTTTTTCTCTTTAAAATAAACTCACTGACAGATTATTTGCTTGACCAAACTCTAATTAGGCTCCTGAAACTTCTCCTAGGCTCTCTGTAGCATCTGTGTAAAATCTAATTTTATTAAGAACTCTGATAAAGTCAGTCAAACCAGAAGCCCTCACCCTCCATATCTGATCGGGTTCCTCAACTTCTACCATCTGCAGGTGATGTCTGATCACTTTGGCCTGTCTTCAAGGATCCTGTTAGGTAGGTTTAGCAGAAACCCTCTTACTCCTGATGTTTCCTCTTAGTAACTTTCCATCCACTGCCCCACCTGCTCCTTGGCTGTAACTTCCCACTTGTCCATGTTGTAGTCTGACTTGATGCCGATCTCTTCTCTCCCCTACAACAAAATCCCATCACTGTGCTCCCTACTCCTATAGTGATGGTCCTGAATAAAATCTGCCTTACTATTTTTAACAAGTGTTGTGGAATTTTTTTAAACAGTTACTTGGTGCTGTGATAGGATCAGATCCATCATTGGACCCCAGGCTTCTCACCCAGAACTCCAATAGCATACTTTTGAAGCCCTTGTCTTCACTCCTGACTGACTGATTGGGCATTCTTTGGAGAGCCTGACTCCTGAACTTGCACGTCAGACAGATATCCGTTGAAGCTGGTGAGGACAGATTTTGAACCCTACGATTCTGAGTATACTCCAGAAGCTGTCAGAGTCCCAAGCAAACAGATGCTGGGGTAGAGTCCCAGGCTTCTCTGTAAGCTTAATTAGAGTTCCAGGCTTCCTTGCTTGAAAAGTACCTGCTGAGCTGGAAGTGTCTCCTTCCTGGATTTCCTTAGTGGGGATTAGTCCCTGATTTCCTGGTCCAGATGTCTTCTGAGCTCTCTAGAAGGCCTCTCTGCTCTCTCTATTGCATTCTGCCTCTCCCATGAGAATGTCTCAGTCAACGGAAACCCCCTTCTTGAACTCCTACTAACTATATGCTCTGCCAACTCGGTCTGCTATTTTTCTTGTTGGCATGATTTTGCTGAGGATAATTTGGAACTTCATTGGCCTCTTGGGAAAACTTGAGATCTCTCCAAACTGGCTCTTCTAAGACCTCTCTCTTCCCATCATATCTGCTCCCCCTTCCTCCTCTTACCTCCTTCAATATTCACTCTAGTTCCCTTGAATCCTTTTATATGTCCTTCTTCAAGCCCCTACCTCCTCTATCTCTCTGTTCACCCTGCCAGACTTTTCTCTTCCCACTTTAGCATATCAGCCCCCTACTTGAATTTTAAGCCCCTCTACCCTCCATCAGGGACTCTCAAGTGACTTGGGGACCTCCGAAAGTAACCACCCGAGGCTGAAAAGAAAAAAAAATTTAGGAACATAAATGGCTGTTATGTTTTCTCAGATGTGCAGTGAAGATATCCAGATACCTGCTAGATAGCTCCTCGGCCACTGCCCTAAAATTTAGTCAACAGCTTTCATCAGATTTATATTAGGGCAAAGAAAATCTTTAAAGTCTCCTTCATAAATGTTGGTGCACATATAACCTTAACTTGTCTCATTTGCTGGAAAAAATTCAGATAAAGATATGTCGTGGAGATAAACTAATGAGTTTGTATTATGTTTTACCTACTCATGTCTAAAATTTTAGAATGAAAGCTATAAGGTCTCTTTTCATCTGTCCATATGTTTATGTACATATGTATGTATGTATGTATGTATGTTACATATATGTGATACTTTTCCATCTCCAAATGGTATTGCCAAATTAATTTATAAGTATCCTCAAGGGAGTTCTATTAAAATTAATTTAGAAGGAAATAAGCTTTTGTATAAACTAAATTTTGCTAAAACTCTCAGAAATAGAGAAACTGAGCCAAGTATCTTTTTAAGTACACATGGTCTTAGATATTCTTTAGTAAATAAAATTAATTATAAAATTGTTGGTAAATCGAAAAAGGCATGTATTCAGAGTTTTCAGCATTTAATATAATGCAGATATTCAGTTTTTCCTACTTAGGTTTACTCATCAAACAAGCTTATGTTATCTCTACTAGATGTTTACAATTATAACACTATAAATCAAACCTTAGAACCAAATGTACAATAAAAAAAAATTGCTTGATGCAAGTCAGCCATGTTTAACTTTAGGCTTTTGCTCCTGTGACTAAATTTTTGATAAAATTTTCATGAGACATAATTATAAGAATATAATTACATAATTATAAGATAAGTGATTTAAATAGATAAAAGTGGGATAGAAGTTTATAAATAAACTTTTCAGCAATAATTATGTTTTATAATATGTCCACTTAAAAATAGTTGCAAAAAGCTTTTTGATAACTTGAACCATAAAGCTATACTAAGATAAGTTAATGATGGATAGTCATTGAATACCTAGGTCATTTCCAAGTAAGATTAAATCTGGAAACATAAGTTGCTGAATATAAACTCGTTTATTTACTTTTGGAATATTGTTTTTATACAGTATAGAAAAGCTAAATATACTTGTGTCTGTTAATAAACATGAGAAATTGTGCTATAAAAAAGACACAGGCCTCCAGGAAATTATAAAATGATGAATTCATATATTTGCTACAGAATGATAGTATGTGGCAAGTAGTTCACAATTGCCTACATGGTATTTTTTACCAAAAATTGGAATTAATAATGGTTAAAAATCTAATCAATATTGTAAACGAATCTTCTAAAAATAATAAGGGTAAAGAAAAAAAAACTGCATGTAAGGAAAGGAAGATATCCTTTTGATAAAGAAAAATAAAGTATGTGGGTTTTTTTTTTTTTCCAGAGGAAAAAGAGAGTAATTTTGTCCTGATTAAAATGATTGTTCCAGGATGAGAAATAAGAAAAGAATAGGACAAATACTGAAAAAATAAAAAAAAAATTTTTTTGAGGGTGGAAAAGAATTCATGAAAATGGAATGTTTTCTTGTGTGGTTGATGCTGCCTAAGATTAGATGAATTTATTTATGTGAGATTTTAAAAATTAGCCTTAATTTTTAAATTAAGTAGTACACTGATGCAAAACTAGAACTTGGATTTTTCTATTAAAACAACACAATTTTCTTAGATTACAGGTCCGCTCTTAATAAGAAATTGTAAAAAAATTCTTTTTTTACCTTTTAATTAATCTGCCTAGGAAATCAAGATTTTGTGTTTTAAAGGAATTTCCTGTGATTCTTGTTGTCTTTATTAGATCTTTGATTACTCAAGAAAACAAAGTCTTCTCTATATTAAAAGAGCTAAGTTTTTGTGTTGTTTTGTTGTTGTTTTTACAACTGTGTGACTTTGTGTTTGCCTTTGAAATTTTTTAATTGTCACTTTGGTTAAATGGATAAGAATTGTTTCACAGTGATCTGTGATTCTTTTTAGTCATGTGTTCAAACGTTTTGACATTTTGACAACTTTCTAAAATCAAATTCTAACTGGAGTCTTTTTGACTTCAAACTAACTTTGAGATTTTCTAGAGTACTCCTGAAAAATCTCTCACCTTGCAAAGGAAAGATGTTAAGCTAAATAGTTTTATTTGGTATGTTAAATTTCATGGGAAACATTGTCAGATAAGAAGCTGTGGGAGCTGCCACTCACTCTGGTATGGTGTTTCCTGTTCCTTCCCCTCCCCCACCCCACCCCCACCTCCACCACAACTGCAGCTAGGGCCTTGCCTGACCCAGCCCACCCATGGCTTCAGCTGGGGAAGAGCTACAGAAAGATCTAGAAGAGGTGAAGTTGTTGGAAAAGGCCACTAGAAAAAGAGTGTATGATGCCCTTACAGCTGAAAAATCTAAGATTGAGACAGAAATCAAGAAGATAACAGCAGAAATCACAAGAGAAATCGAAACTTCTTGACAATGAGAAACCAACTGCTGTGGTTTTTCTATTACAATGGGATGTACAGTCAAAATCAGTAATTATAAATGAGATTAGTCAGATAAGCGTGTGAAAATCTGCATTACCTTAACTGGCATCCATCAAGTCCCTACTGGGAAAGTGCGAGTTATTTCACAAAGACGTCATTTGATCTTTTGGTAAAAAGTTTAAAAGGGAAGACTTACTCTGTGTTTGTGAACAACCTCTTAAAACCCATCTCTGTGAAAGGCAGTTCAGAAAAAGTGAGGACAGATACAGTGATTATCTTACATAGAAAGAAAGTGGAAAACACGTGGTGGAACTACCTGACACAGGTGAAGAGGGAAAGAAAAGTCCAGGTAAGACTCTGAAGCAGCTCCTAGTGAGGGACCGGTGAATGCTCTAAAGAGAAATTATGAAGCTGATGATGAAACAAACCATTAATAAGGCCTGGGTGGAATCCAGAGAGAAACAAGCCAAAGGGGACATGGAATTTTGAGACTTCAGAGTCTGTTTGGGAACAGGGATGTGGAGATACCAATGTTGCCAGTGACACGTTGGTGAACTGCACAGAAAAAACTGATGGATAACTTTCTATGTAGAGGCAAAGAATTCTTTATTTCCTACTGGAGGATTTATTTAAATAAAATATGCTTATTAAACACTTCCTCTGAGGGTGGTTCCCTTTAGTAACCTGGTCATTTTGTTCAAGAAAGGGTAATATTGCACTCTCTTGTGAAATGTAAAAAAGCAAGTCTTGCCTAATGCAAATGCTACAATGTGTTTATTTTCCTCCAGCTAAGAGGTCGAAAACAAAAATTTTTGCTTGTTGTTAGGTTCTTGACATTGCTCCCACCAATGTAAGAAGAAATAAAAATAAATCTGAATGTTTGCATAAAAAAGGAAGTGATGATAAACCTTTTAGGTTATACATACATGGATCTATGTTACTAATATAGATATTCCAGAAATTGTATGGGAAGTTCTTAGAAATTTGCCATACCCTCATTGTCCAGTTATTATGTTACAATGTTATGTACCACAGAAATAACTGTTTTTCTTTATCAAATGAACTCTCATTGGAACTTTAATCATGACCATCTGAAGTCTCTTGTCATTCACAGCTATGTTCACTCTGATTCTTCTGCGGAAGCATTTACACATGAGAATGACCCATGATGGCAACACTTGGATAACTTTAAGGCCATGCCACTGGACCAAAGAATTTCTAGAACTAATGAAGAAGCTGATGGTTTCATAAAACTGATAATCCAAGATCAAACAGAGCAAGGATTAATTCATGAGGCTGAATGAACTCGAACTCATGAGGATGATTATAATTTTTTAATGACTTGTTTGAAACATTGCTGACTCTTTGATGTTTTGTTTTCCAGATTTAAGTAAACATTTTTCTCTTTTCTTTTAAGCTATCTGTAATTTAGAGCAATTTCATAAATTATACCTTTGTAAACAGAATCAAAACATTTAATTTTTCTTCCTTTCTGATCTCTCCAGAATGTGGAAACTTTTAGTGTTCTTATTTTCATGGCAATATCATTATTTGCATAAGTTCAATAAGAACCTACTCTTGTAACAAAACTTAATTGGAAATATTGGTTGTATTACCAAGGCTTTGATTGAAATATTGTATTTGAGAATAATGTACATCAAATCAGCTATGACCAGACAGCTTTAAGGAACTAGGGTTGACTTTAAGGAACCAATGCTTATAAAGCCCATTTTGGAAAAGCTGTATCTGGCTTACAGGGTTTCTCACCTTGCAGGTATATAAAAATATTTTGGGGACAATGAGAAAGGAAGAATTACTATCTGTTGCAGGCAAAATATGGTAGTGAATTCTTGGCTTGTTTTCCTAGCCTTGAGAGGCTTTTAAAAGCCCAATCTGGGGTTCCGTTTCAAAAGTTCCAGCAACTCGAACTTATAGTGGACCTATGCAAGCTCTTGCCACACTTACATAAATAATCAGGCCAAACTTAATGAAACCAGACATACTTCTCAAACAAATTAGTCTTACTTTGATTATTTTTGATAGAAATGAGGGTGACTGTAGAAAGAATTTTTTTCTTTTATTTCAATGGAAAACTATAGTGAACTTGTGGGTTCTGTCTTGGATGTTTTGCCAGTCCTTGCTAAATCTGGAATTCTTCTAGTTTCTTCCAATATCTGGCCGCAACTTTCCAAATTAATGTTTCCAATTTCTCTTCCTTTCAATTTGAAAGTAAAACTGCCCCTTTCACAAAGCTCTATAAACTGAAGCTGGATGGTTTGACATAAACTTAAAAAATGACCACAATTCATCATGTATGGGCAACCTTTATGCCTTCTGTTGTATGTATCATTCAGAAAGTTCACTGGAACACCTGATGCTATCACCAGAAGCGTTCAAACAGCAAATCTGCAAAATTCATCAGATTATTGCTGCCATCCTGACTTCACCTTCTAGAGATGCTTTAAACTCAAACTTAAAAATCTTGACTGGCTGTCCTCTGGGCTCAGAAACTGGGTTTCTAACTAGTATTCTTTGTTTTTCTTTAATTTTCATAGAAACTCCCCTTATTAAGTGCCTGCCTGCTGGCAAAGTATCATTTGCTAATTGAAAAAATTTTTTTTAATACTATTCAAATTCCTGTATAAATCTCAAGGACTTGTGACCATGACCTGTGCTATGAGGAAGAAAATTGATCGGATAAAACCATTCACTTTACTTAGTAAGTATTCTGATCATAAAAGAACACCTCAAGCGAAAAATCAACTTAACCCAAAGCATACCTTAATAATGGTGGGATTTTAGACATTATAGGCAGAGATGTTTAGGGGTTGGTTGGCTTTCATGGTCACACTTAGGTGATATTTTTTCTGACTTCCCACCAAGATGACTTAATCTCAACACAAGGTTTTGCATTCTGTTGTTCCTTTGGTCCAGACTTTGCCTCCCACCCCCATACCTTTGCCTAGTTAACTTCTACTCATCTTTTGGATATCAGTAGAAACATTGCTTTCTCAGGGAAGCCCTTGGTGGCCTCTCTGAATTGGTCAGTTTCTCCTAACTTATGCTCTCAAAGCACCATGACCATTTCTACTTAGTACTTGTCACAACTTCAATATTTCATGTAGTCATATGGCTCTTTGATTGTTGACCATCTCTTCCACTTTTACCAAGTTTTGGGAGGGCAGCAATGATGCCTGCTGTTGGTCATTTGTATCTGTAGCAAATGGCATCTTGTCTGAGACATGATAGGCCCCCCATAAATGGTTGTTGAATGAATAGACTATGGACCTTCAGTGACTTCAAGATTTTCCCTTTCTACGACTTCCATTTCCCACCCCATGCCATATTGGAGGCTAAGGATATACATCATTCTTCTTCTAGAGAAGACTATAAATGTAAAATCTGGGAGAGCAAAGCAAAAGATATTAGTCTTTCCTTTCCTATTCCTTCCACATACTCCCCTTTCAATGGTCCCTTTCTGTATCAACACTGTTTCAATAAGGCATGCACCTGAATGCACTTCCTTGGTGCAGGGGTCTTACAAACTTATTGTAACATTCCTTGGGACTCACTTTGAATAATACAAGCATAATTTTACTGTGACAAAACTGCAGGACCAAGCTTGTTGTTCCAGGTCCACAGCCCAAGGACACTGTCTGCATCAGAAGTTGATTAACATGACTTGGACTACTGACCTAGGACTCCCTACCTCCTCCAACAAAGATCAATCTAGACTGTTTCTGTTTTTGCATTGAAAAAATAGTATTCCCGCCTTTGCAGTAAGATCTTGGCCATTTACAAAGGCTTTTTACCTTTTGTCTATACCCTGCAGGCCATGATGGTCACATATGGTCGTTGCTGGGTTCACCTTGCCTCAGAAGGTCTTGCTAAAAACTGAAAGACAACCATCTGGCCTCAGACCAAATGTGGAAATAAATGGGTTGGCTACTTGGCAGCTTCTCTGTCCCACTAACAATAGCCCAGTTTGTGGAGGTATCTGGTATCAGGAGTATTTTAAACTTGGGTCCTGGGAAAATTTTTCTCTGCTGCTTTTGTGGAAAAATAAAAAAGGGATTTAAAGACTGTATTTGTGTGTGTGGTGTATTTTATGTCAAATATTTTCAAAAACCTTAGAATTAACCAAAATGGATTTCATTCTAGAAACAGCATCTGTCATTTATAATTCAGATTTTTTATAACTCTTAAAGTTGAGAAACAGAGATTAAGTTACACCATTTTTTTATTATTATTACTGTGGTTATTTTAGAAGAGTGAGGGTAGGAAAGCAGATCGTAATTTAAATTGTGTGCTAGACATTTTCCATGAATTTAATATAAGGATTTAGAAGTCAGGTTTTGGGATCTTTGGCCCAAATAGATTTCATTCTTCTTCCAAGGGGCATTCAGAAGAAAAGAACAGTGATAATAATAGTGATTAAGTATGTGGGCATGAATATTAGCCAAAATCCCAGGTTATTAGCTATGTGACTTCTGGACAATTACCTCTCTGAGTCTATCTGCAAGCTGGGAAGAGCAATTCTTCTTCATAGAGCTATAAGAACTATTTGTGATAATATTTGTGAAGTGCTTAGTATAGGTTAGGCACACATTAAGTGACCAATAAATAGTGGCTTTTATTATAACTACTATTCTTACAATATGTCCAAACCAAATTGGATACTTCTAGGTAGCTATCTTGGCAAGAGGTTGGCAAGAGGAATCCAGACTGTAGCTTCTGGGTGATCTGGAGGGTGCAGTGATTCAAGAAGCAGAGGAAACCCATTCTGGAGTATGTACCTCTAATCTCTCTTTGTTAATGGCAGTTACATTTGGGTAGTGTTTGAGGATACAACATATAGTATCCTCCACACTCCCCGTCCCCAACATCTTATGTTTTAGTTACAAAAATCCGTGGAGTGAATAATATTAGCTTAGTTCTTAGATAAGAAAACTGAGGCCCAAGGAGGTTAAGTGACTGGCCCAAAGCGGCACAGCTAATAAATGTTAGAACTGCAAAACCAGGGCCTAAATTCAGGTCTTCTGATTCCAAATTCAGGACTTCTTTCTATTATACCACAGTAGCAAAAGTTCAGCTGACATTAGAATTAGAAAATTAAAAGTATGTATTTTACTTACATAACAAATTATGATGCTATCTCTTGTTAGCATAACAGTTTGAAAATTTCAGTTGATCTAATTCACTTTCTCCCCACAGATCCCCTGGAGGATGAATGTCTCTTCAGATGAGAAGATATGGATGTTCACGGACTTAAGGAGTTTGTCTGAATTCACTGGGTAGTTTGGAGTTGGAGGGCAGATGAATGTGCAAACCAGACCTGCCCTCCAGAGAGAACCCCTCCATAACCCCAAAGGGCCTCGCCAGCACATGGGCAAGCACCCACTAAACTTCCAATGAGTGTGAGTTAAATATAATAGCAGTCAGGTTACGATTGCATGCATTTTCTTGCTTAATCCTCAAGACAACCCACCAGGGTCTAGAGACAGCACAAACTATGTAATATTCTGCCTGAATCTAATGTTTACACTCAACCACTACATACACTTCTATCTGATGAATCAAGTCAGACTTGCTAATTCTTAATATGGTCCCCTTTCTGGTACTAACTGGTTTCAGTAAAGGCCAATGAAAACCACGCTTTCAAATCAAGACAAAACAAACCAACAAACCAACAGATCCCCCAAATCTATCAAGAGACAAGAATAGATATGAATGAGATTTGGGTACCTTTGCAGCTCTCTTAGTTGCAATTCTAGTCAAACAATACGCAGTGTGTTCTCCAACCAGGAGTTTCCCACCACACTGAAATGAAAACTAAAGTACTTCATGCTGATGTTGCATTAGAATGTATGGCCTGTAGAAACTCAATGATCTAATTAATTTGTGTTAAAGGACAACATGTTTTAAAGAGTAGTATGCTTTTGATCTCTGACTGCAAGTGAGTGCTTTGGGCCAGCTTAGTTTCTTCCTTCCTCTTATCTGTGGCTCCCTCTCTTTTCCCTGTGGTACAGCTATCAGCCACAAATTCAGGACTCTGTGATCTTTCCTCCCAAGTCAAAGGCCTTTCCAGCTCCCACCCTGAGCCATTAAAAAGTCCTTAACTTCCTTTTAGCCTCTATAAAAATCACATTATTGTTCCATCTCTTATATATACATGAAACTCTTGACGACAGCTTGATTTAGGAAAAAACTGAGATCTTAAACATTTCAAAGAAGCAGAGGGTGATGAAAGCATTAGTGTAACTACTAAACTGACCCTTATAGCAAAAAAGGAAACAAAATTTCAGTTCCAGAACTGTAAAAAATTTTTCATTGCACAACATACCAACCAGGAGGGTAGTGCATCAGCTGACCATATTGCCACAGAAGTGTTTCCTCCTGAAGAGGGAGGAACTGAGAGATGAGCAAGTTTACAGATAGGAACAGACAGAACTGGCAGGCAAAAGGGGGGAAGCATTGAATGGAAATGCATTGAAAATCTCTGTATTTGAGAAGTGAGTGTTATGGTCAAGGATGGCCATGAAGAGAAACTGGTCTTCTTGACCATAGACGAGAACAAAGCTCCAATTCTTTTCCTGCTCTGTGAATGGTTTAAAGGAAAAAGAGCAACCACTGGCCTGGCCATTGACAAGCCAATGAAATATACTAGGTCTAACCAAGTGGTCTCTTAGCAAGGCAGTTAGTAATGGGCCTGGGTTCCATCAGCTTCTCAGAGCTTCTAACTAGATAACATAGTCTCTCTAGCCCTCAAAAGTGACCTCAAGTTTCAATACTCTACAGAAAGCAGCTTGGTATAGAACAGGACTTCCCATACTTTAGCTTGCATCAGAATAATCTGGAGGGCTTCTTAAAACAGAGATTGCTGGACCCCACACCAGAGTTTTAGATTCAGTAGGTCTGGAGTGGGACCCAAGAACATGCACTTCTGACAAATTCTCAGTTGATACTAATGTGGCTGGTCTGTGGACCATACTTTAAGAACCATTAAAGGTTTAGAGGACAAACAAGGACTTGGGAATAAGCAGAAATCAATTTTGGTCTCAGTTCTTCTATTTCCTGAGCACCTCTGAGGAAGCCACGTAACTTCTTTGAGCTTTGATCTAACAGGGCAAATGATGGCCGATAATGATAGAGTGGTTAGACATATTGTCTGTGTTCAAATCTGGCCCTGCCACTAAACATCTCTGTGACCTTAGACAAGCGATTTCACCTCCAAATCCTTGTTTCTTCATCTATAAAGTGGGAGTAATTACAATGTCTACTACATAGAGTTGCTATTAGCATTGAGTGACTAAAATATGTAAAATATTCACGGTAGTTCCTGGCACATGATAAGCACTATAAGTGTTTACTGTTATAATTTTTGTAGTTGTGTGAATTACATGAAATAAAACATGTAAAGTACCTATGTCATTTCAGGCACAAAGAAAATGCACAGTAAATCTTAATTTCCTCTCTTCAACTCCCAGATACAGAAATAAGACTTGTAAATGTTGACTTAAAGAAGTCTTTTAAGTGGAGAATCTTAGTAGAAGTGTGTGGTGAAAAAAAGATAACGGTGTGAGGATTTTAGTTGTTAATGAAGTCGAGTGTGCCACATGCTACTGCGTTGTAACCCTACTGGTCTAGGCCAGTAGGAACTTCCTTTAGCAAAGATCAGCAACTTGAAATATTTAGCCAGGTTGTGTCTGGTACACTGAAGTGTGAACAAGACTTGAGTGACTCCCAGCAGGATGGTAGATGGCTAGCATTTCATTTCTGGGAGGAAGGTAACCACCTAAGTATGGCTCAGGGCACACAGACCTCATCATTTAAGGCTGGCAGGACTCAGGGTGATTCATTTCCTTCATTCTTACTTGCCCACATGGCTCAGGGCTGCCCTAAATTCCTGCAGAGCTGATTGCTGAGTGCTAAGACAGCTGTGTCCATTTACTATCTGGCCATATTCTCTTATAGTGGCCTGCGGATAAAGGGCAGGGTGGAAGATTAGGTTAGATAAAACTGTCCATCCACATTATATCCAGTGGCAATCTAGTGAGATGTTTTAGAACAAAGCATTCAAATATGTTTTGCAAAGGCTGTGTACTAATAACTCCCTCTTGGATGTTTTTGATACTGAATAGTATACCAAAAGCCCCCAAATTCCCATAATAAAGAAATAATGGATTTTATCTTTAACTCAGCACTTCACTTATTGTTTGACCATAGACATTTTTTTTTCTCTATTAAGCAAGTAACACCTCAACATCTGACAAAATGTACTTTGTGGCAATTGCTGGACCAGGCAGAAACCTAAAGGTCCAGATGTGGAACTATTGAAACACTGATGGTCACTGTTCCCTTGGAGGAAATAGCTTAAAGGCCATATGTCAGTCTCCAACCACTTAGTTTATTATGAGACCCATACAAATCACTTGTCAAGGGCTGGCTTTCTAAAAATAATGAACACAACCTGTTGATAAGACAAAGCAGTGCTTATTGTTTATTGTGGTGAGGCGGATAGCTACCTAGATAGAACATGGGTAATGTCTCTAAAGGGAAAGGGTAAGGTCAGATTTTATTGAGAATTTAAAATTTGGTTTAAGGTGGTCTTTTAATGAGTAGTTCGGATTAGGTAAGGATAATGGTACAACAGTTTAGGATTAGAAATAGCAAAAAAAGGATTTTGAAGTGAGAAACTTAAAGATCCTTTGGTGCTAACTGTCTCTTGCTGCTTCCTGTTGAAGAGGTGAAGGGTCTTTTGGAGAAGTTCCTATCATGAACAATTAGTTATTTGCCTGAACAAGAGTTTCCTGGATTAGTAAAGAGATGATGATAAAGACAATTGAATAGTAAAGTTCTATTAATGTATTGTAGAAAATAAGTTAGGGAAGAGAGGTTAGAGAGTTTCAATCCTAGGTACTCAAGCTGTGTTCCCAAGTGGTAGATGGTTTCCATTCTCACCCTTAATTTTTGAACTTATTGAATGGATGTTGAATGCTCATCTAGTTTATTTTAGGTATTTCATTTAGTCTAGACTGCAACAGGGTATAACCTGAGGATGTTGTGTCAGATTCTACAACTTCATCATTGTTGAGTTACCATAGTGTGTCAAGGCCAAGATCCCTACCCTGCTACCCACACTTTTGATTATGTACTTGTTAATGCACACAGATGAACCTCAGCTCACTTAGAACTGACAAACTTCTCTTCAGAATGGTTGCATCTGTAGACATATTGACAGGAATTCTTCCTTTGGATTTTAGAATATTTTTGAGCAAGAATAGATGACAACTTTGAAATGAAGAGGTAGACTTTTGTATATTTCCTGAGGACAGAACCTTCTAGAAAGGTGAATACTTTGGTAATGACCAATATGAAGGATGCATTGATGTGGACTGTTTTCCATTTACTTAAGAAGTTCACATCTTTAATGAATTTCTTATTTTACAAATACAAAATAAGAAGGGTCACTGATCACTCAAATTTTATACTACATTTTAGGAAAAATGATTAATTTGGTCTCCACAGGATGAGAGTGTAGAATGTACCACAGATTGATTAGACATCTTTAATAACAATAAAGTTAAAAAATATAACTCCCAATTTAATTCCAACTTCCTGATATTGTACAACCTACTCAAGCAATATTTCCTAGGAAATTATTTTATCATTTTCGCTGGTGAACTACTTTCATCCTTAGGTGTTTGATTTTATCTGGGCAAAAGAAAGATTCTGGCACAGTGGTTTTGAAAGCACAGGAACATTACTACCTTACATACTACTTAATCTCTTCTGTTAAAATTTGATATGATTCTATTGCAAAAATAAAAAAGATGTGTTTAAGATCTTAGACAGTACAAATTTAGTGTTAACTTTAATAACCAAATACTAATTGAATAAAGGAAGGCCTAATTGTATAGATAGCAAAAACAACCTGGATTCATAAAATATCTGAAACAACAACTGTATGTGCGTATGTATGTACGTATGTATGTATAATTTTAAAGGACATATAGTGGCTATAGTTCAGTCCAATAGCATACACTTATTAAGTTCATACCAATTGCAGCATTATGCTAAATCCAGGGAATCCTAAAATCAGGAACTACATCAGTTCCTCTACTTGAGCTCTGTTTAGAAGGGGAGACTGAGAAGAAATCATGTAAGTTAGAATATAATAGGTGCTATGATAAAGAGGAGTACAAAATGCTAAGAGTCAGTAGAAGTTTTCTAGAAGAGATAATGTATTTTTGTGTATTGCTGCATATAATTTCCCCAAACATGGTGGCTTTAAACAATAAGCTTTTATTATCTTACATAGTTTCTGAAGGGCAAGAAACCTGACATGGTTTAGTTGGGAGGTTCTGGCTCGGTGTCTCATGAGGTTGCAGTCATGTTTGCCAGGGCTTTCAAGATGGCTCACTCTCATGGCTTTTGGCAAGAAGCCTCAGCTTTCTGCCATGGGAGTCTCTCCATAGGGCTACACACAATATGGTAGCTAATCTATCCCAGAGTGAGGGACCTAAGAGAGAGAGAGGCAAAAGCCAGAGTGTCTTTTATAATCTAGAATCAGGAGTGGTATTCCATCACTTCCCCCATATTCTATTGATCATACAGGTCAATCCTGATACAAGACTATCCAAGGGTGTGAATACCAGGAGGCAAGGATCATTGGGGGCCACCTTGGAGACTGGCTCCACAGATACTGCCTAAACATAGTAGAAGTTCTTAGGGAATATGCTTTGACAAACTCTTATTTTAACTAAGTTTTAGTTAACTGATAATTTTAACTAATAATTTTAACTGGGATATGGTTGTCTGTATAAAAAAGGAGAATAACAATAGTAGTTCAATAGTTCAATATTTACTGAACCCTTTCTCTATAGCAGGCACTGTCAAAGGACTTTCCATGTATTATCTCATTGAGTGAGATAGTACAGCTTAGTGTTAAAACATTTGCATTCTAGAGCTACACAGATTTTTTCTTTTTTAAATGTTGGTAGGTTGGGGGCAGATTACCTAACAATTCTGTGGCTTTGTTTTCTTGTCTGTAGACAAAAAGGATAGTATGTCCCTCACAGGATTGTCTTGAGGATAAAATAAGCCCAGCTACCAATATTTGTTTAGATTTAGCAATATTCTGTTTGCTAGAACACTTAGTTTCAGGAACTCGGCTTTTTTTTCTTTTCTTTATTTTTTACCCATGGGAAACTGCAGGGCATGGACACCACATTGGCTTGACTCAGTGGAAAGTAAGAAGTTTAACATACTCCACAAAGTAGACGGGTCGGCTCCCATGATGCCAGTCAGCTAGGCTGTATTTCAAGTTGTCAATCCATTGATATGCTCACCCCTTCTGGAAAATGGGGGTTGGGGGGAAATCACTCCCTGTACTCCAGGATAAATATCTGAATGCTCCCTAGGGGAGACATATCTGCTCAGTGGCTTAGAACAACCCACACTTTTTCTGTGGGGCACTAAAGGCCAGTAGGTCATCCCAGGGAATCCCTCTGATCTCATGCCCTAACAACTGATGATATTCTCTCTTCTTGGCTCTGGCACCTCTTGAAATCCCTCTATTCTCCTTATCTAGTTTAATCTGGTTTATTCTGGCTCTTGTTGTTTTTATCTCTTTAGCATCAGTCAAAACATCCTTGTAGGAACACCCCTTCCCAGCTGTTTCTATCTTCAGAAAATACAAACCCTGTATATTAGTTCTGGCTCCTCCTCAGCTAGGTCATATGCCCAAAGCTTTCCCGGGCTTCTGTGGACATGCCATCGCATTCATGTATCACTGCCCTGAATTGTGAAAATAGTTTTCATAAATGAAATAACCAATAGCTCCTGCCAAGTTTATTTGAATTTGCAAATGTCTCTGTGAGTGTTTTATTTCCTTTTCTTATGCACAGTTATTTAAAAATAAATTGGTAAGGAGTTATAATTTCAACAGGAAGAAAACTGTTTAAGATGGTGCCCCCCACTTCCTAGTCTTCACTCTTTGGAAATGACACTGTTAAAGCTCTTTTAAATGTACAAGGAAAGCACCAACTACTAACTAGGGATTAGCCTTTAAATGCAAATGAAGTAAAAATTTCATTAGTAAAGTAAACGCTCATTAGCTGATGGCTATCTATTGGGTTTTCATATTTACCTTTCCATGATGGATGGTCAGACTTGTCATCACCAAGATAGAGGAATTTCCTGAAGTCTAAGCAGCCTCCACCTTTCCCAGGCCAGTTGTCATCCCTGGCCCCAGTTCCTGCTTGGCTGATGGCACAGCATCTGTAGTCATGCTGTTCACAGTTTGGGCGGGGTAGAAAGGCATGAGCAAGCTCCTGATTCAGTCTGCTAAGCTCCCTTCTTCCCTTTGTTGAAAGCTTTTCTCAAAACTCTGTCTATTCAGAGAAATCTGCTTTCAATCCTTGACTAGGCAGCCCTTTTTCCTGTCTCCACAGTGAACTATCCATCTAGTCTAACCATTCTTTATGGACTTCTTCTGTAACTAAACTCAAGCATCTTTCTTCACATAAAGGATATAAAGACACAAGAGTGTATGTGTTCATTCACCTTATTGTGTTAAGGAACAAACAGATTGAGGAAAAGACCCTGTTCTGAGATGTTATGCTCTTGCAAGTTAGTGGTGTGCTCAAGAGATTGGCCTTGAAGTGGGACATCTTGGTTCCAGTTCTGCCACTTCGTAGAGGTGCTATTCAACCATCCTAAGCCTTGTTTTCTTCACTGGTAAAATGTAAATAATGATCATGTTTACTTTATAGAGTTGTTGTAAAGATTGTGGGGCCATATAAGCATCTAGGAAGTGCCTGAGACTCATAAACTCGCCATATTCCACATATTATAATTGCTAATAAAAAAAATCCTCCTACACTCAAAGTTTCATCCTGAGGGCTTCTGAGAAGGTTAGACTGCAAATGCCTCACTCGCTCTCTCTTGCTGTAGCAAAAAATGTGGAAACCATTTTATCCATTATTATTGACTCACATTTTAAATGTGAAAATTGAGCCTTAAGGTCAAATGATTCAACAAAATTGTCTCACATCAGAGCTGGGACTCAAAATGATTTCCTCCAACTGAGCTCATTAAACAATAATTATCAGTAGCAAGGGAGATGAATATGTTAAAAAACAAACAATAGTAACTAGGCTATCACAAATTGTAATGAGAACTTTAATGGAGATACATATAAATTACACTAGTAACCCAGCTGATTTAGGAGTAAGAGAAGGGTGAAGGTGAAATAGGATAAATTTAAGATAGACTCAAAGGTTAATTATTGAAGTCTTATCAAGTGGACTTCCTGGTAAAAGGTCAAAAACTGGGCTGCCTGCAGACACGTTTTATTTGTCCTCCAAAGGGTTTAAAATTATTTTGAATCTATTACTAACATTTGGAAACAGGAGATTTTATATAAATATAGAAATCTCTGGCTTCTTTTGGAAAATTATATTAGTTAACATGGTTGTTCATAATTCAACTCAGTGTCAATTGACTGCCCACTTTGATCTGGGCTGACCTCCAACGCTATTCCCATTGGGCCACTTCTTGACCTTTGGGTCAAAAATTGAGAAGATTTTCTATGTTGAAACGGTAGGCGTGTAAACAGTTAAGCATGAAAATTTAAAGTGCTAGAAGTGTTAGAAAAATATTTATTTAAGTAGTTTAAAATATTTAAGAACTCTATTTGTTATCTAAACATATCCTTTACTACTTAGATTTCAAGTATACTTTAGTCCAGTATATGCTATTACATGATTATCATTAAGGAAAGAGAGCTGGAAATCCTACGGGGACTGTTGGATATTGCTGGAGTTGTCAACATAAGAAATGTCTAAATCCCTAGAGAATTTTTATGGTTTATTTGAGCCAAATTGATGACATGCTGAAAAACAAGATTACAAATGCTCGGAGAATGACAGTTTTGTAGTTTCTTTCATACATTTGGAATTAAGGAGAGAACGTGAGAAAGATTATATAAATGTGGGAGAAACCAAGGTAGGGTTTGGATTACAGGACAGTTAAGATTATATTCTCTCTTGAGGATGGTTATGCCTCTGAGGGGTCTACAAAAGAGGCATTTCAAAGATGTGTTAACCTAGATGCACAGAAACAATAGATACCTTGTTTGGGGTTAAGATAAACCTTTCATAGGCCTGGAGTGTGACTACAAACCATGATCTGCCCAGCTAGGAATTTATGATCAGATCATCCTGTGAGGTCACTTTGTCATTCACAAAGTGAATTCAGAAAGAGACATGCTTCAGAGAAGGGCAGTGATGAAGGAGGAATTCTAAGGGCTTACACTCTACCATGTTTTGCTGACTTAACTGATTGCTATTAGATACACATTAGCAACTAATATTAATATTAATATAATAAAAATTAAAACTAATTCCTGATTTGTTGTATTTTTTCAAATCCCCATACCTGGACAAATGATCTAACACAAAAGTTTTAATTTTTGACCATGACTGAAAGTATGAAATTCATTTTTCATCACATACATATGTTTATACATTCATCCATGGGTGGACACTTGGGTTATTTCCACCTTTGGCTGCTGTGAATAATGCTGCTACAAATAAGGATGTACAAATATCTATTCAAGTCCCTGCTTTCAATTTTTTTGGGTATATATCCAGAAGTGGAATTGCTGGATCACATGGTAATTCTATTTTTAATTTTTTTGAGAAAGACAATGATTTTTTTATAAAGATGATTTTCAGATTACAGCTACTATGAAGAAATGTATTGCATTAGAATGTCCATCTGTGTTTCCAGTACTTTTCAGCTCCTCGCCAGGTTTCCAAGTAAGAATTCTCAAGGAAATTTTGTTACCATGGTTATGAGTGCCAAGTAAGAATGTCCAGAAAATTTGTATGAATATATTTGAGCCAAAATGATGCTATGCTAGTTCTCAAATGCTCCAAACAATGACAGTTTTTCAGTTTCTTTCATATATTTGGAATTAAGGAAGAAGCAAGATGCAGTATAGATAACAAGATTATGTGCTTCCTTGAGGGTGCTTATGCCTCTGAGGGGTCTGAAAAAGAGGATTACTCTGGCATTTCAAAGTTGTGTTAACCTAATTGCACAAGAACAATGGACAGGTCTTCTTTCACTAAAGAAGTTCAGGGCATGACTACCTAGCATGACCTGCCCAGTTAGGAACTGATGATCAGATCACTCTGTGAAGTTACTTTTAGTCACTGAACTTGCTTCATGCCCCCTTTTTCATCCACATGAGGAGCATAGGATTCTGTAGAGGCATTGTTACAGTAGAGTCATTCTCTAAAGACAATCTGCCACTCAATAATGACTAAATGAGCACTCATTAAGAAAACAATATGGCAATTAAGAAATTGCCTCTGTCTTCTGTGTTAAAATGTAGTTCACTTATTAGTCTAGTCTGTTTTGTGTCATGACTATAAAACTTTAATAATTTATACTTTTCTCCATGTATAGTAAGCAGTTTAAAATAAGATAGCAAGAAATGAAGAAAAGTCTTAAATCCCAATTAGAGGCATTGACGTTTATACTAAACAAAATGGAAACCCCAAATAAGATCCAAGCCCCCAACTTCTTTTTCTAAAAATTACATATGGAATGTAGTTTGTTATATAAAAATAAATATATAGATACATAAAAATAAGATAATTAAAATCATCTGTAATTTCACCCACACTTGTTAAATGTTCCCAGATTATTTTCTTAGTATAAATATATTCTGTGTAATTTTAAAGTATAAAATGGAGTCATACTGTAATTTAATGTTTTGTAAGTTGTTTTTTTCCCCAGTTTGTATGTTGTACACATTGTGAATGAACAGAAGCTCTCAAATAGATTTGACAAATCTCAGTGAGTGAAAGTAACCTCACAGGATAATCTGATCACAAATTCCTAGCTGAACAGATTGTGGTAGGTAATCACACCTCAGCTCTACAACACATAATCTTGTTACCTATGATGTAATTCAATCATAGAGATTTTTCTGCCTTGCCTTCACGTAATCTTCCTTGCATTCCCTCCTTAATTTCAAATGTATAAAAGAAACTGCAAAACTCATTCTCTGGAGCATTTAAGATTTTGTTTCCCAGTATGTCATCAGCTTAGCTCAAATAATTCTTATAAAAATTCTCTACAGGTTTTGCTGTTTTTATTTGTTATATCTGTTTTCATGAAATAACATTTATGATTGTAAAATATCCCCTTTATAGATACTATTTATTTGTTAATTCATTTTTTTCTTCAATTTTTTTTGCTAATATGGCAATAAATATTTTCATAGCTAAATTTTTAAGTTCATCTTTACTTTTTTAGGATAAATTAAAAAAAACATGGTTCTACAAATGGTATTCATAGATATTTGTTTCTTCAAAAACAAAATATTTTCATACTTTCAATTTAAAAAGTAATATACATATATTATTATGGTTCAAATAATGTAAAATGGAATAAAAAGAAAAATTAAAATTGCTTCTAGTTCTCAAGGTAGTTTTTCTTTTTTTTTAAAAAAGGTAATTATTGTTAATAATTTAGTAAACATTCTTTTAAGCTTTCAATGCATGTGTACAAACATACATATTTATAAAATTGAGATCTGACTTTACATCTGAGTGACCTTATTTTTCAACTTAAAAGATAGTAGATTTTTTCCATGTTGTTAAATATTCTTGTATAGTTCAATTTTTTGACAGTTTCAAATTATTCAGCTGTGGAGGGGGAAAAAACTTTTTCTCTACTCTCTTAGGTTTAATATTTGATAGACTCCAAAATATACTGGCAAAAGTCAGATTAGTAAGAGAAAAAGACTTTTTATTCATGTATGTACATGGGAATTCACAGAAAAATGTGACTCAAGGAGGTAGTTAGAATTTGGGACTTATATACCATTAGAATAGGTGAAAATGAACTGTGCAATTATCACTAACAAAATCAAATCAGTTATCAAAAAAAAAAAAAAAAAAAAACTCCTCCAAAACAAAAGCCCTGGATCAGATGGCTTTATAAGTGAATTTTACCAAACACTCCAGAAAGAATTAACATCTATTCTCAACTTAATCAAAAAATTGAAGAAAAAGAAAGTCTTCCTAGTTCTTCTTATGGAGGCCACCATTACCCTGGTTCCAAAATCAGACAAAAACATTGAACAAGAAGAAAACTAGAGGCCTATATTTCTTATGAGCATTGATGTAAAAATCCTCACCAAAATATTAGCAAACTGAATTCATCAGTACATTAAAAATATTATACACCATGATCAAGTTAGATTTATTCCTGGGATGCAAGTTTGGTTTAATATTTGCAAATCAATGTGATACACCACATTACCAATTTGAGAGGTAAAAATTACATCAATAGGTGCAGAAAAAGTGTTTGGCAAAACTCAGCATTTATTTATGTAAAAAATTCTCAACAAAGTAGGAATAGAGGGAGCATATCTCAATGTAATAAAGGCCATATATGACAAACCTACAGCTAACATCATACTCAATGGAGAAAGGCTAAAAGCATTTTCCTTAAGATTAGAAAAAAGACAAGAATGCCCACATCCACCACTTCTATTCAGCATTGTGTTGGAAGTCCTAGCTACAGCAATCAGACAAGAAAGAGAAATAAAAGGCATGAAGATTGGGGTAGGGGGAACTGTCATTATTTTCAGATGACATGATACCATAAATATATAGAAACCTAAAAAATCCACCAAAAAAATGGTTAGAACTGATCAATGAATTCAATAAAGTAACAAGATACAAAATTAATATTTAGAAGTCAGTTGCATTTTTATACACCAATGATGAACTTTTAGAAAGAGAAATTAAAAAAAAAACAATACCATTTACAATTGCACCAAAACAATAAAATACCTAAGAATCAATTTAACCAAGGAGATAAAAAACCTGTTCTCAGAAAAATTATGTCATTGAAAAAAGAAATTAAAGAAGATACAAATAAATGGAAGCATATAAATCATTAAAATATACATACAAATAAATGGAAGCATATACATCATTAAAATATACATTAAAATATACAATAATACATCATACAACCCAAAGCAATTTATAGACTCAATGCAATTCCTATCAAAACCCCAATAGCATTTTTCAGAGAACTAGAACAAATAATCCAAAACTCTATATTGAACCATTAGTGATCCTGAATAACCACAGCAACCTTGAGCAGGAAGAGCAAAGTTGGAGGTATCACATTACCTGATATCAAACTATACTACAAGGCTACAGTAATCAAAACAGCTTGGTACTGTCATAAAAACAGATACATTTATCAATGGAACAGAATAAAGAGCCCAGAAATTAATCCACATCTATACACTCACTTAATATATAACAAAGGAGGCAAGAATATACAATGGAGTAAAGGCATTCTGGACAAATATGGTCAAAAAAAATGAAACTGGACCACCTTCTTACACTATATATAAAAAGAAACTCAAAATAGATTAAAGACTTAAATGTTTAAGACATGAAACCATAAAACTCTTAGAAGAAAACATAGTAAACTCTGAAATAGCTACTATTGAGTTCCTTTTGGATATACTTCCCCAGGCAAGAGGAATGAAAAATAAATAAATAAATGGGACTACATCAAACTAAAAGATTTTTCCATAGCAAAGGAAACCATCAACAAAATGAAAAAAAAAAAAAAACCTACTGAATTGGAGAAAATATTCACTTATGATACATCTGATAAGGAGTTAATTCCAACATTTATAGAAAATTCATAAAACTCAACACCCCCAAAACAAATAATCCAATTAAAAAATGGGCAGAAGACCTGAATAGATATTTTTCCAAAGAGGAAATACTGATGACCAATAAATACATGAAAAGATGTTCAAGATCACTAATCATCAGAGGAATGCAAATAAAACCACAATAAGCTATCACCTCACACTTGTCAGAATGGCTATCATCAATAAATCAAAAAACAAATGTTGGTGAGGATATGGAGAAAAGGGATCACTCGTTCACTGTTGGTGGGATTGCAAATTGGTACAGCCACTGTGGAAAACAGTTTGGAGGGTCCTCAAAAGAGGAAAATTGATCCTTAAAAATAGATCTACCTTTTGACCCAGAAATTGCACTTCTGGTTATTTATCCAAAGAAAATCAAAACATTAATTTGTAAAGATTTATGTACTATTATTTTAATGGCAACACTATTCACTCTAACCAAGATTTGGAAGCAACCCAACTGCCCACCAACAGAAGACTGGATAAAAAAGTTATGATTTGTATGCACAATAGCATATTACTCAGCTATAAAAAATGAAATTTTACCATTTGCAATGACATAGATGCTCTAGAGATTGTTATGCTGAGCAAAATAAGTCAGAGAAAGATAAATAGCATATGATTTCACTTATATGTGGATTCTAAAGAAGAAAAGAACAAACTGAAAACAGACTTAAAAATACAGAGAATAATCTGGTGGAGTGGGGCTGGAGGACTGGGAGAAAGGGGTGAAGGGTTAAAGAGGAACAAATTAGTAGTTGAAAGATGGTCACAGGGATGGGGAGCATGGCCTAGGAAATGTAGTCAGCAGTAATGTAAAAGCTATGTGTAGAGCCAGATAAGTGATAAAGTAATCAGGGTTTTTTTTTTTTTTCCCCATAAACTATAAATATCTAACCAATGTACTGTATATTTGAGACTAATAATAAAATAAAATTCTTTTTAAAAAGGATATATTAAGAAAAATAAATGGGCCCTTAGGAGAATAGATAGGAGATATGACAGTTTAGTGATAATGTCTTTTTAGGTGATGCTCATCTCTAGTGATAGGAATAAATTTTTTTTTGGCTTCCTGGAGGATATTTATGACTGCTAAATTTATTTGGGAAGCTCTCCTTTTAGATAGATAGGGAGGATTCAGAAAAGAAAAATTTTCATGGTTGTACTTTTTGAATCTCTTCACAACATTTGTATTACCCATGTCAACCCCAGTTTCTGCCTCTGCCAAAGGGAACTGGCTCATCCATAATCTCAGCTATTGGGTTGGGCTTCCCTCCCCTTCTGCTCTCTCCCTAAGAGCCACCAGTAATTTGGAAAAAGACCAGGCATCTGACCATGGGCCTGGCACAAAATCTTTGCTAAGACAGGGAAAAGTTGGACCAATCATGATTTCATTGTTAGATCTGAGTTGAGAAATAAGTAGAAAGTCAAACTGTTCACAGCTTAAAGATGCTTGAAAGAGAGCCACAGGGAAGCAGAATGTTAGAATGAGCAAGATATGCTCTGAAGTTGATACAAATATGTAGAATAAAGAATAGTGTTTTAGGGTAAAAATTTTGGATTCAGATGAGAGTTTAACTTTCACCACTTCTACTTAAATGGCATGTGACACAGAGTTTAATCTTCTGAGGATACGTTATTATCCTTATAAGTAACATGTGGATAATAAAATATCTGTTATTGAGTTGTGGAAAGAATTTATTGAGATATTATAGGTAAGATTTATAGCACCGTCTCTGACACATAGAAGAATTGAATAAATGTAGTCATTATTATAACTATTTCTCCCAAAATGTACATTACATTTGATATTTTTCTGGCACTACATTTTCAATCTCTAGCACTTAATGTATCAATTTATGAATATGTAGTTAAAGGTTGTATGTTTTAGTTCAGGAAGTTTTGTACTGAAGTCTGAAATTTTTTGGAAGCAAGAAAGTTCGAAATAACAAAATCGATTTTGTAATTGATTTTCTCCTACCTTTAAGATTAAAAGGAGATTTTCCCAAGATTGTTCATTTGATTTTGGGCTTATAAAACTTGAATTTTATTTCTCATAGACCCTTGAAGTCTTGAACACACCTAATAAAAAAAGTTATTAGCAGTGAAATACCAGTTGGCAAATGGTTAGATTCCATTCTCACAGAATTTGAGATTTCTCACCTTTTTTTCTTGGAAATGAAGAACCTAAATTTTTTTCTCTTAGAGAAATAGTACAAGGGGGAGGGGTGTGATTCAATTTTTAGTCATGTCAACTTTCTGCATTTTTCCATGCCCTCCTTTCCAGATAATTAAGGACCACATGTTATATATAAATAGCTTCAGCTGAGAACATCCTCATATCTTTGCCCCTCTCATCACTGAGCAGGGCCCATAACTGATGTTGCAATTAGAGTACTGATTTAGCTCTGAGAGACACATTGCAAATGTTCCACTGAGGAGGATGATATTTATATCAGTACTGACTGATGAAGACTTTGTCAACTGTACCTTTGGCAAATCATTCAATGGCATGGCCCTGGGTTAATCTACTTCTCATTATAGCTGATGATCCATGATGATGTGTTTTCAGAACCACTCATCTTACACAGGGTTCCATGATGTGGAACAGATCTATGAAAATACAAATAATTAAAGAAATACTCAACCTAAAGTATAGACATCAACAGAAGAGCTGTAAAGGTCAAGACATTTAGAAATATATTTGGTGTCATTTGTAGCAGCAGGAATTCACACTTCTGTATCACAGATTTAATTGTCTATTTTGACATAAGAGAAAGGAAATGAAAAAAGATTAACTATTTATATATGCTAAAGAAAGGTAGGGCAATTTGAAGTTGTTTTTTTTTCCATTTCTTATATATTATGAGTGTTTTGAAACCATAATATATTCTCAGGTCAAATAAGTGACACAGAACTAGGAATTCCAGAATTATTTGATTCAAGTTAAAAGTGAATGATCATCTATTATCTATCGTCTATCATCTATCTATCTTTCCTTTGTGAAAAATAAATGGTGGAAATGCAGATAAGGAGTTGGGGCCACTCTCTTTCTAACTCCATCCTTAATGGCTAGAATGTGAGATGTTATAGTCAGTCCATTAGTAGAAAGCTTCACCTTTGCTCCCTCCTTTGATATGGAGAATTGATATTTGCAATCCTTGTGAAGAGTTTTGTAAACATAGCTTCATGTCCCTCCTGAACCTCTAGCAACCCCAAATAGATTACCATCTCTAAACCTTTTCTACCTAAAAATCTTTCTGTTGATCAAACATACAGTAGGAGTTCAGATGATATTGTAATGTAAAAAATTAATATTCAGTACACACTGAATGCCCCTGATGGGCACTAGGGAACTCCTCTTCCTCTCCTTCTTCCATGGTCCTTTTCTCTTAGGACCAACCTTTTCTTCCTCTGTGATTCTGGATCAGATGCTCAGCCAGTCAGATGGGTTCTACTGGAACTAGATGGAAGTGGGGGGATGTTAAAAGGAAGGGAAAAATGGCAGTGGCATTTCCTGTCTCAAAGTGGAACAGCAACCAAACTAACTCTTTGCTTCCTGGTTTTGGCCCACTCTTAGAAAGTTTTTGCATCATCGTGTCTTGCTTTCCTCATACAAGAGACCCTCTGTATTGTTCAAACTTGGATAGAATAGAGTGAAGAGAGTGAAAAGCTCTGAGTTAGTGTACAATTAAGATGCTTCCCGTCTTCTTTCTTGAACATCTGCCTCCCTTGTGACTAGTGGCTATGAACTAAGGACCTCTCATCTCAGAAATGTCAGATGTAGCCCCTTGGGATAATAAAAAGCAAGCAGGAAATCAATATTTGATTTAAGATTTGTATCCAGAATATATAAAAAGTTCTAAAAAACTCAAAACTAAGGAAAAAAACAAAACAGTGGACAACTGACTTGAAAAGAAACAGAAAATATTCAAATGCTCAATGAGCACATGAAAAGATGCTCAACATCATTAGAGAAATTCAAGTTAAACCACAATGAGATGTTACATAAATAAAAGATTGCCTAAAAATAAAATAAAATAAATAAATAAAATAAAACTTCAAAGTACCAAGTGCTGATGAGGATGCAGACCAACTGGAACTTTCATGCATTGCTGGTGGGAATGCAAAATGGTACATCTACTTTAAGAACAGTTTGGCAGTTTCTTATCAAGTTAGAATACACTCACCATATGACACAATAATCCCACTCTCACATGTTTACCCAAGTAAACTGAAATTTACATTCACACAAAAACCTGTGGTTACAAATAAAATATGACTTTTGAAAGGTTTGTTCATAAACACCAAAAACTAGAAACAATTCTGACGTCCTTCAACAGTGAATGGATAAACAAACTATAGTTCATCTAAACAATGGAAACCCACTGAGCAATAAAAAGGAACTAACTTCTGATACATGCAATGATATGGATGAATTTCAAAAGGATTACACAAAGAAAAGAATCTAGACTTGAATAGCTCAAAATCATACTATCTGATTCCACTTATATGACATTTTGGAAAAAGCAAAACTGTAGAGATATAAAACAGATAGTGATTGCCAGGGCCTGAAGGGAATAACAAAAGGTGACAAATGTTTTGAAATCATTAAAATGTTCTATATCTTCATAGTGATGGTTATAGGATTGTACACATTTGTTAAAACTCATAGGACTGTACACTAAAAAGTGAATTTTACTACATGTAAATTATATCTCAATAATTTGAAAAAAAAAAAGGAATCCATAAAATAGAAAATAACGATAAAAGTGATCAACCATAGCAATTGACTTCTTCAATAAAACTAACAGAACTCTGTTGGTGTTTACCAGAGTTGCCAAAAAGGACCAGGAGAGAAGGTGGGACGTGTGGGATGCTAGACCCATTCAATACTGCCTCTCTCAGGTCTCTCTGAGGTTCAGAACTGTGGAGGAAAGAGGCAATGACTTAGGGCTGGGAAAAGAACACCTATGAGGAAAGGTTAAAGGAAACAAGACTCTATTCCATGACAAGGGGCCAGAAGGGTAATTTAGTAGCAGTCTTTGGGTTTCTAACCCTCCTTGACAGTTTGATTACAGAGCCATTTAGAAGGAGTGAACAGCTCTAATGATCCTTAGCACATTATAATAGGACCGTGTCCATGAAATTAGTGGTTTCTGTAAACAGGGAGATCTTCTCTAAAAGGAACAGCACTTGTGGTGTCCTGAAAAATGAGAATGTGCCTGAAGTGCACTGAATGGCCATATGGTTTGGAGCCTCTTTGTACTTATCTATAAAAATGGCACAGTGTTACCTACTTCATACTTCTGTAGAAAGGATTCAAATCAGATAGCTTATGAAAAGTGGTTGGCACCTAATATGTTTCCATCCCCTTCTTTTTCCAAAGTCATTCTCCTTTTCATTTCCTGACTGAAAGCTACAAGCACTAACATTTTGAAGATAATAATATTTTAAAAATCCCTAACAGTTTATTGTTATGCCAGATACTGTCCTACATTCTTCATATTTATTAATTCCATGTAATTGTCTTAGTAATCCTGTGAAGATAGGTGTTCTTATTATCTCAATTTTTACAGATTTAGGCACTGAGAAACAAGAGAGGAAGTTGTAGTTGTATCTTCTTGTTGAAATAAAATGCCTTTTGTTGATTTCTCTCTCGTGTGCTATTTTTTTCTCTCAACTGCCTTCTTTCATTTATGTTGCCTTTTACACTTGACAAAGTACTTTCAAAAGTCATATTTTATTTGCAACCACAGGAATTTTAATGTGAAGTAGTAGTGATTCATATACATTGTTTAAATTCAATGATGATAGTTTCTAGAAAGTTCTAGGAAGAGTTAAATGTTGCTGTTCTGAATTACACATCTTATTTTTATTTTCTATGTCCTTATAAAATTCCCCTTTTCCTTTTTTGATTTTTACTCATTTTTTAAGGCCCAGGTAAATGTTCCACTTCCCCATTCAGTGACATTTCTGAAGTGCCTATCATGTGCTTTTCTTCCCTGACCCCCGAGGGAGTGTACTACTATTTTTCTTTGAAGTGATACTGCAAAGGTGAGCAAAACCTCCCACTGAGGAATTCAGAGTCTAGTTGGAGACTGGACAAATGCACTACCCATTCAATAGACAGCATGATGATCACAAAAGTGGGCAGATGTAGGTATGAATGGAGGCAGTGAATGAGTCTGAGAATACACATATTCTCCTGAAATAAAAAGAGCAGAAATAAGAGGAGAAAAATGTGAGCTAGAAGAAAGAAGAGGAAGAATAGCCATATATCAGGAATGAAGGGATCAGGAATAGAATGGGGGCCTGAAAAATTATGGAGGTTAGGGAACCATTACCATGTAGAATAGAAAAGGAATCAACTCAGAAAGAGTTAAAACAGTGATTCTCAACTTAGTGCACAACAAAGTCTAGGTATACTAAGAAAATACCAATGGTTGCTTCCCACTGTAGAGTTTCTGATTTAACTGATATGGTACATAGAACTCAGTCACTGTTGTTTTCAGAAAGCTTCCAAGTGAACTGGGGTTGAGAAGCACTAAAAATAATTGCTGAATATTGCTGAGGGGTTCATGCCCATCCTGCCTAAGTAAAATTTTCATTATTACTTTTATATTCATTCATTTGTTCATTCAAAAATGTTTATTGTGTTGGTTATCTCACTAGACAGTGAAAAAGTCATAGCAGTGCATTATTATTTCCCTCTTTTATTGGCACTCATGCTGTACATTAAATTCTTTTCAAAAATTTTTGCCAAATTTTCTCAATCTGAAGATTCATGTTCTTCAAACTCTGAGGAAATTTTTTGAGGTCTTTGGAAATTTTATGCCCTTTGATTTTTTCTTTCTGGAACTCCTATCAGATATTTGACTTGAATTTATTTATTATATATTTTATATTTTCTTTCATGTTATCCATCTTTATCTTTCATTTTACACTTTGCAGTGTGTGTTAAATTATCATCATTAATTTATATTAATAATTATAATTTCAAACAGCATGTTCTCTGATCTACACTGACAAAGATCATCAAAAAAATTGATATCACCATTTTGGCTGATAGTGACAAGATTGCAAGCTAATAGGTGTTCTGACAGACATATCCCTGCCTCTCTGGAAACTTTATAGCAGAGTTTGAATGTAAAACTTAGTCTGTGTAATTTCAAGTCCAACATTCATGTACTTACAAACCTTTGGCAGGCATCCTCTCTGTGCAGAGTGGGGAGAAAATATTTAGGGAGGAGCAGCATAAACTGAGCCAAGGAGGCTGGCAAAGGTATGACACTGGGGCTTCACTGCTGCCATCAATCACTCATTGGACATTTGCCACCACGTGTGCTACAGGCTTTAAGATTACAGATGTCTTTAGTGGTTTAAGAGCCCTCCAATGTAGCCCAGGAAAAGGGACTTGGAGGGAATATGAATTAGGGAAGATGAATTTCATGATGCTTTTTTTCAGGGAGGAAGAGAAGATTGATATTTATTTCTTTAACTTTATTTTCCAACTGTTCTATTGAAATTTCATTTTCAGCAATTCTGTTTTTTTATTTCCCAAGAACTCTTTTTTGTTCTCTGTTTTATTTTCCATAGCATTTTGATGCTGTTTTATAAGTGCAATATCATCCTTATATCTTTCAGAAGATTTCTCTTCAGTTTCCTGTATTTTATCTTTACTCTATTTTTCTTGGTGTGTCTCTATTATTACAGGTCTGGTCACCTGTAGCAATTCATCCATAATTAAGCATGAACTGCTGGAAAGTAGAATGGGAATGCTTCTGATTTAGGTAAAGGTTTACTGTCTAATGGTTGTTTTAGGGCATTTGGCAGGGAGTTGGCTCCAACACCGGAAAACTTTCAAATGTCAATCTATGGAAGTCTTTTCTCTGAAGCCATTCAGTTTTCCAGATAAGAAACCTCATAATTCCTGTCTGGAGGAAAAAGCATGTTTAGGTGCATAATATTTGTTTCCTTCCTTCCTTCCTTCCTTCCTTCCTTCCTTCCTTCCTTCCTCCCTCCCGCCCTCCCTCCCTCCCTCCCTCCCTCCCTCCCTCCCTCCCTTCCTTCCTTCCTTCCTTCCTTCCTTCCTTCCTTCCTTCCTTCCTTCTTTCCTTCGATCTCCTATGTGCCAAGCACTATGGATACAGTGGAGAAAGAATCAGATGAGAACTCCAAGGCACAGAGAATATATGTGTCAAAGAGCACATAGTCTTGTAGAAGTAGATAGACAATATGCAAATCAAAGTCAAACAAAAATAAGATTCTTACAAATAGGGTGACCATAAAATTTGTTGCCCATATTTTTAAGTAAACAAGGTATTATTAACAATCACACTTGATAATAAGCATAATGTGTCCAGGCACACTGGAAATGTCATGGGCAAAGGACTATGGAGAGAATTAGAAGAGGGCAACGTGGTAATGAGTGGGTGGCTACTTGTGACTGGGGATAAGAAGTGCTCTCATGCAAGCTAAGACCTGAATGACAAGAAGCAGCCAACATAAGATGACAGGCCTTATATATAGGTAGAGATATTAATTTAGTGTGAGTACTCTCAGGGAGGAATGAGCATGAAACACTTGCAGAACAGAAAGAAGGCCAGTGTGGCTGGTGTTCAGTGGATAGGGAGAGGCTGATCGGGAATGGGAGCAGAGACATAGGCAGGGGTCTTCCTGGCATTAATAAAAAGTTTAGCTTTGGTGGGAAGCCATTGGAAGGTTTTCAGCAATGAAGTGACATGACTTGCTTTACTTTTTAAAAATAGCATGCTATAATGTAACACGATTATAGTTATTTTGTTTGCAATTTTTATTGTTCTTTCTTTTGATGAAGATTTTTTTTAAGTTGCTGTCTTTAAGAGGTTCAAACTTATGCAAAATCATATCATTTGTAGATTAAATAATGTGAAATCTGGGACTTACTTCAAAATTAAAGATAAAAATGAAACAGGATTTTTTTAATCAAATCATGTTGAATTGTGGTTTGATTTACTATTGTGTCTGCTTTCGTTTATGTCTGTAAATTTTTTATGATGAAATATAATAAAAGCTTCACTTTTACTGCAGCTGTGTGGAGATTATACTGTATGAGAATGACACACTACCTGCTACACCAATGGGGCACCTCGGAGATTGTATTGTGAGGAAATGAATGCATCAGTTAAGTCAAAAAGAGTCCACCTAAGATATGGCTGTGGATGCACTGGGTTGGTAGAGTGTAAATGGAGAGAAGTGAGTGGATTTTGGATATATTTTGTGACTAGTGCCAATAGGTCATACTGGTAGATCAGTTGGGTGAGGAAACGAGAAGATCCAATGTTAAAAATCTTCAGTTTTAGCTTAGCACCCAGCTGGATTAGGATGGTTTTGGCTGAGAAAGAAAGGAGTTAGGAGGAGGAAGCTGAGGCGGAGAGGGAGAGCAATTTCTCTTTTGACCATGTTAAGCTTCACATGCCTATTAGACATTCACGTGGAAATGTTCAGTAGGCAAATATGAAGCTATGTGGACATGACAGGAATATTGTATAAGACACCTCTCTGAGCTATATCAGGTGCTCTTGGACTCACCTGATCCAGTAGCTTCTACATTTCTGTTCTGCTTCTGTTGCTGGCTCTGTGTGGGCTCCTATTTACTTTTTGTAGGCATGACCTGACAATGCCCTGTTTCCCAGTTGACTATCATCTTTCATTCTGAGGATTCCTGGTTGACACTGACTGACCTGCGCAGTGCCCATGTTGAAGCAACTGGGAAGTGAGGAGGAGTTATACCCATAAAGTAAACTTTGGCCAGTGGGGAATGGGAAACAGCAGATAAATTTTTCCCTCTTCCTCTCTTTGGACAGCCAGTTCTGAGATGCAATTATTCATGTGGACTCTTGGAAGATGTTCTTGAGAGATAAAGCAATGAGTCTTGCTTGATCCAAAGGTGAAACCAGATCCATAATGCACTACTGTATTTGATTTTCTTTCTTTCCTACCTTACTCTCTTTTCTCTGGACATTTGGAGAACAAAAGAAGGTAGATCAACTAAAGCTTATGGAAAAGGAGGCAGCAAAGTAGGAAAGCCAGGAGAAAGGAGTTTCATGGAAATCTTGCAAAGGAGGTAATACTCATTTTTGTTGAATGCTGCAGACAAAGTAGAAAAGACTAGGAGAGAGATCCTTAGATGTGGTGAACTCCAGGGTCATTAGTAACCTTGATGAGAGCAGTCTTCATGGGATGATAGAAAAGGAAGTATGACTAAAGTGGACTGAGAATATAGATTTAAAATTAAAAAAAGGCACTTTTAAAATTAAAAAAGAGACAATCCTTGGCTTTGAAGAGGAGCAGAAAGAGAAGTGGTAGCTGGAAGAGGATGGGTGGAAAAAGGAGAGTTTTCATTTTTTAAAGATAAGCAATGACTACTGTGTGTTTATATGAATGGTCCAGGAAGGAGGCATAATTGTGAGAGCAAAGTTGTAAGAAGGCAGTAGGGAATGTAATTACATTAAGGACTCACCTGAGACATGGGCAGGCATGAGAGGTCAGGAGTTTGAATAGGAGCAAATGTACATTTTGGAATTAGAAAGGCAAATATTCCAGGAATATGTGGTAGGATCAATGGGCAGCACTGAGGGCAAATTTTGACAAATTTACTTGGATTGATGTCTCCTCTCTGTGAGCCTACTTTGTTCTGTTTTATCTCCCTTGAAGACTGCCTTTTTATTTCTTCTCAGTTCAAGAACCATCAGGCAAATAACAGGAGTTGCTGAATTCCAGTTTCTGGGAAGGACACTCTTATAAGCATCTCCTCCCTGTCCCATTAGCTGTGGTAGGGAGTTGGTGTTGTGAGTGAGGCACAGTTCTCAAAGGAGCATGGATGAAACAGGCATCCCTGGAGGTGTTTACTAGAGTTACCCTAACCTTCCTTACTTTCTGGAGTTCTTGCTTATTAGAAGAGCTGGGAGAATAGGTTGGATGCTTTTGGCTAAGCTAATTTTTTGTTTGTTTGCTTCTTGGGGGATATCTTTGCTGTAGGCACAGTGATTGTAATCAAGACTATTCTCAGTTTTAGTTTGAAACTTATGCTGCAAGGCAACATCTGTTATTAGACTCAATTATTTCACAGAGTTTGTGTAAGAAGAATAACAAATAGACATAAAGTGTGTGCATGTTCCTGCTATGAGTGATATTTTGGTTCTTGGTCCTATTTGGATACAGGAGAACCACCATCTTTTCTGTGGGGAAGGTGTCTTATGCAGTGATTTGCTCAGAGGAGCTGATGAGTCAATGGCTCATTAGGAGAATATTCTGGGAAATCTCTTTTGGGTTCCTGTTCCTGGATGCATGGAAACAGCAGAGTTCACAGCTTAATAAATCAATTTTTGCCCTTCATAACTACTGGCAATTCTCTGGGCCATTGTACTGTCCAGGATTGCCATGTCATTACTACAGCCAGGCTGAAATGTATCTTGATTAGGAGCTCAGGCTTGTCATCAGATCTGGTTCAGATCCCCACTCTGCTTTTTAGTAGCTGAACACAGGACATTATTAATACATACTGTCTTTATGTGGTTCTTGGGAAGAGTAAATAACATGTAGTATGCAGAGCATTCAGCAAGGTTCCTGGAAGAAAGCAGACATGGCACATATAATAATAGTTATAATCTCTAGAAGGACCTATTGGCATAGAATTCTGCTATGGGATACTCAGTGCAGCATAGGGTCTAGAGAGAGAAGAGAAAGCCATTGGTGAACGAGGTGAGGCTGGGGAAAAAGAGAGGCCCAGGTGAAACATGAAAGTTAGTGAGGCAGATTTTGATTCAAGTCCCAAGTATGCTGCTTGGGCCCTTGTAGAAGTTCCATCACTAAGCCTTAGTTTCTTGTCTATAATATGGGAATAATAATGTTTATCTCACGAGGTTGTGGTAAGGAATAGATCGATAAAACACAAGGCCTAAGCACAAGGCCTGATATACAGCAGCTATTCATTAAAGAGTCTTGATGATTAATAATACTAGCTGGAAATCATTGCTCACATAATAGATACAGTGTAACTGAGTAGGAAAGAGCAGCTTCCTGCATTCCTGAAATTGCACCAAGTTAGTAATTATCCACTTTGCAAGGGCAGAGCCTGACCCTGCTCAAATCTCAGTTCTGATGATTCAACGAAGGTTGTTAGATTTGACATAACAAGGACCACTTTCAAACATCCATAAGTTATTAATAATCTTGGACATGAATCTTGGAAAACTCATGTTTCATTTTGCTTTGGACATCTCACACTTCTGTTAAAAGCAGTATATACTAAATCTATTTTTTGAAAATGCCTCCCCCGCCCCCTTTTTTGATCCAATTACTGAGGCCTTGGTGAAATCCTTGTATTAGAGTTTGTTCAAAGTTCATGGGAACAGTATCACAATGTATTATTCTTGCCAAAATTGCTAAGCAGAATTGAGTCACAAGGAAACAATCAGGTTAACTGAAAATATGACACATTCTACAAGACAACTTCCATATAGACTCTTCAAAAAATTTGAAAAATAAAGCAAAACAAAAAAGTCAGTGCTGGAAGTACATAAAATTAGGTTAAAAAAGAGATTAAATATACATTATAACTAAATGAAATGCATGAATCTTTAAATATGGAAAGCTCTCTTAAAAAACAAAACAAAACCCACCCAACTATAAAATAAGTTATGGGACAACTGGAGAATTTTGATTGTGGACTGTACATTAGATAATATTATTCAATTAATGGCAAATTTCTTGGGTTTTGCAGTGGTATTGTGGCTATGTAAGAGAATATATATATATATATATATATATATATATATATATATATATATATATAATGTACATATACACACACACACACACTTTTTTTAAGGAGATACAGCTTAAATATTTAGTGACAAAGTATCATACTTTTTGCAACTTACTTTCAAATGTTTCAGTAACAGAGTTTATAAATGTGAGTACATCTATAAGTATATAGATATATAAATATATAAATAGAAAGAAAATATTCTTTGGAATATTTGGAACATGGAAATATTAACAAATTGTTAACCTATATGAAAAGTTTATAAGTATTCATTGAACTATTTTTCAACTTTCTGTAGGTTTAAAATTTTTCAAAGGAAAAGTTTGGGGAAAAAGATCCTGGAAGAACACCAGCTGGCCAATCTTCACTTCTTCCAGTGAAGGGTCAGGGAGGCTCCCTGAACACAAACTCACAAAGACAGTTGGTGCCATTTTTCTTTCAGAAAGATTCTAAGGAACAAAAAGAACAAACTAATCAAGAACTGACTCATAAATATACAGGAGAATCTAGTGATTACCAGAGGAGAGGGGAGTGCAGTCTTCCTTCACTGGGAGAAAGGGGTGAAGGATTAAAGAAGTACAAATTAGTAGGTGATAGGTGGTCAGGGAGATGGGGAACACCTCACAGGGAATGCAGTTAGCATTAATGTAATGGCTAGGTGGAGAGCCAGAGAAAGATAAATTAGGGGGATTGTTTTATAAACTATATAAATGTCTAAGCAATGTACTGTATACTTGAAACTAAAAAAAAAAAAAAAGTACTGAGGTATTTAAGCCCTTGGCCAATTCTCACCTTGGGAATTCTCAGTCCTTTACAATCCTGCAGCTGAAATTTTGCATTAGGAGACAGATATGGAGAGAGGGCTTGCTCAGAAAATAAAACAATAAAATAGACATGCATTTGAGAAAGCAATTATTAAAAAAAACCTAAGAAAATAAAAGTCTCTTTGGATTTCATCAGGCATTTGTCTCTGTAAGCATCTGTGTAAATTTAATAAGACTCTTGTCTGCGTAGGTGATGAAGAACCAGAATTCCAGGGTAAAAAGAATCCTGAAAATTTTGCCAGGCATTTTTGGGGAGAAATTAACATAACTATGTTATGTGAATTATATATTTTAGGGAGAAAAAAAATTTTTTAAAGAATGGATTTATTAAGGTCAGATAAGTCTTGGGTCATTTTATTTGGAGCTTAATTACTATGTTCTCAAGCAGTTTGAGATCTTAATAATTTGACTCCTTCCTAGCCACTGGTGTCAAATTTAAAACTGACTGCACAAAACATTAGGGGCAAAAGTAGTCCAGTAAATGAACTTATTAACAGAAATAAAATTCCACAAGGAACACAGACATACACAAGTCAGTGAAATATTAAATTCCTCTGATAAGTTAACATGGATTAAGCATAACTTTTTATAGTGCAAGTTCTCAGTATCAAATTTTGATACACAGCAACAGCTAATAATATAATTATTTATATTAATCACTTCAAATAGGTTGCAAAAATGCTGAAAAGGTATATTTTTAAGAAAAGCATTGATTCACTCAATAAATAATTATTGCACACCCATTCTGTTCCCAGTTTGGAAATAAAGCCAAGGACACATCTTCCTGGAGTGCACTATCCACCGACTAGGTAGACAAATTATTATGTAATGAGTTACAATAGCAGGAAATTCTATAAAGCAGTAGTTTGTAGAGCTGACATCTGGAGTAGCTTAGATTTGTGACAATTAATAATCAGAGAAGAAAATTATTTTTAAATGCAGAACTAATTTTCTAACACACTTAAAGTTTTTCAGAATACTTTCATGGTACCATAAAAGCTTTGTGGAGGCTTTAAATTAACTTTCTAAATCTGAAGGTTGAAACCTTTATTCTCTTGCTTAAGTCTGTTGCCCCAATGCTCCTAGGTAGAATGATTGACTGGATCATTATTTATACATGTGATCTTGGGTGAGAAGTATGCACGGGAAATTGTCCACATTCCTACATTTCATCAACATGGCAACATAGTTCAGTGGTTAAAGGTACCCATACTCATGTTAGATTCTTGAATTCAAGCCCAGGGTGGTCTTGGGCAAGTAGCTTAATTTTCTTAAATCCAGTTTCCTCAGCTGTAAATGGGGATAGTAATAGTACATCTCTCCTTTGTGTAATTCTTCCTTCCTTCCTTCCTTCCTTCCTTCCTTCCTTCCTTCCTTCCTCCTTCCTTCTTTCCTCCCTCCCTCCCTTCCCCCCTCCCTCTCTCCCTCTCTCTCTCTCTCTCTCTCTTTCTTTCTTTCTTTCCCTTCCTGTTTTCCCCTCTTTTTCATTTTTTTTTGGTATTTTATATGATATCATTCAGTAAAGCACTTGGCACAGTAGGTCCTCAGTAGATTTTAATGATTTTATGGTTACTTTAATTATTATGACTATTAGGTTGTGTAATCATTCATAACCTCTCCCACTCTAGACATGCTCACTAGTTTTTTATTCTTATTTCTCAAGTTGAATGCAGGCAGAACCCTGACTTTATACTGAATGCATTCATCTTCTAGTCTTGTATGTACAATAATCACAATAAGTTTTTATTCTCAAAGAGGAAACATAAAATTTTTCAGCTTCAGTATGAAAACCCAAATTTAATATAGAAAAAGGATATTTAAGGGTATCAGAGATTAGTATATGAAAGTATAGACTATTTAAAAGGCAAGTATTCAAAATTGAGAACTGTTTTTTTTTTTTCCCCCTGAATGAACAGCTGGGTTGACTGTATATAGATTAGTACACTCATGAGGCCAGCTATTTTTGGATCTGCAGGGAATTTTTCTATTTTTTATGCTGGGAAGTATGACAGAGATGTCTAGTTGTTCCAATATCCATTTCTTCCTTCTTTTTTTTGTTAGAGAACCCTGATTTTCAGTTGGACCTATGGCTCCTCAGAATATGGACTACATTTCCCAGGCTCCTTTGCAGCTAGGTATAGTCATGTGATTAAATTCTAGCCAAAGGGCTGCAAAGAGAAGAAAGGTGTTCTTGAAAGGAAAGATGTGTTTTTTTTTACTTTCCCTCTTCTGTAAACCAGCTTGCAGATGTCATGCTGAACTACTTGGACTAGGCAGTTGAGAGTAACACCCTAAGAAAGGTGGAAGGAAGCTTGAGTTAATGACATTATGGAATACTCATATTATATAAGAGAGAAATAAACTTCTATTTTGTTTAAGTCATGGTTAGTCTATCTCCAATACTGAAGTCATGTCTATCTAATGAATAATACAAGCAGGAATGATTATGATAGCAAAATTGTCCACCCAGAATTTCCTCCCAATCCTTTTTTTTGTGGCTTGATTCCTGGAAATAAATGCAGGTGTGTGTGTGTGTGTGTGTGTGTGTGTGTGTGTGTGTGTGTGTGTGTGTTCATGTTTTGTTTTATTCTGCATATAAGAATTCATTTGCTTAACACATATAGTATTTATTTTGAGAGTGCCAGGCATCTCACCAGGCATATAGATATAATGTATATCTATATGTCAATCATAATTCTTATGTTTAATGAACATACACCCTAGAATCAGAAAACCTGTATAACATGAGAAGTACTATATGGCCAAATGAACAAGCTAATGGGCATCAGAGACTTTCAGAGAGCCTGGGCCACCATTTTTATTTCTTTGCATCGCCATTTTAACCCAGCAAGTTACCCATGAAAGTAGAAAGATGGTCTTCTGAAGACCAAGGATGGGAGTTGACTTTACTCAGTTGTCTTCAGTGTTTACAAAACACCCTACATATAGGCCTCCTTCAATTCTGTGTGAGGATGTTCCCTCATAGTCTTCCAGGTCCTTCTTAGCACTCATCCCCCCCTCCACCCATGTAATGTTACTGCTCCAGAGGCCTTTGTTATCTCACAAGCCTGGCCTTCCTTCATCTCTTTGTGCCAGGCAGGCAGCCAGTATCACTGCCCCAGTTTCACAGACAAAGCAACTGAGTCATTTTCCTATTGTTACTAAACCAAAGTTAAGCAGTGAGTCATTCTAAAGTCCTAGAACTGGATCCTAATTCTTGTTCCTGACATCATTCACAGAGCTGAATTACACCAAAGGTTAAAGAGGATGCTGGCCTTTGAACAGCTCAGAGAGGAATGCATTGCATTTTGTGTGACTGAGTCAAAAATGAGAATTAATTCTTGAAACCTGCAGGCCTGAAGAAGAAAGGGGAGAAATGTATCTGTAACTTCATCATCATACCAAAAGGATTCTTAATTGATCTCAAAATGTTCTGCAAATTCTTTGGTTCATGGATTCCTTAGTACTCCGTTTTTAAACAAAAAATAGCTTATTTGCAGCCGAGGCTATCAATTTTCTTCATCTTACAAGAAAATCACTTATGTGAATTTAGATCTGAGAAAAAACTAAATTTGTTTCCTTTTTTTTTTTTTTCACGAGAGAATCTTAAAATGTCTGGCAGAGAAAAAAAATGAGCTTGCTTATGTAATAAAATTAGTAACACAAGCCATTCCAAACACAAGCTGTTCATATTTAGCAGGGAGTTGCTTTTTATGTAGCATTTTCTGCATAGTTTAGAATTTCCTAAATTTTTCCCTTTCCTTGTCTTTTTTCTTTGCATCACATGTCACCCTATTTATTTATCCCTTAATCCACCCTCCCAGCTAAATTGATAATAGGCTTAAGGTGTGTCTGAGGTAATAACTCTGGGTTTAAAAGTAGCTACAGCATCAATTTCAAGGCAAGTTATTGATTTTGTATTTTAAACTTGGTGATTTTATCTTTTGTTTCATAGTTTTGGGAAAATGAGAAACTTTGGGATGTAGAAACAGAATTCCTTATTGGGAATCCAAGAATGCTGGAAGCCATCTTTATTAAAGTTATCAAGCCATCTTTCTTAAAATTATCACCTGCATCAACCCTTTTAACCCCACCCAGATGCCTCAAGTTAGGATTCCTGAAGTTGGGTCCTGGGAATCTGCATTTTCACAAACCTCCCGGCGGTTATTATTGTCAAGAAAAGTGCAAGAGTCCCTGCTATGAGGGTCCATGGCTGGTTTTTAGGGGCTCAGGAAGCCCCTCAATGTGTACACAAAATGTGGAATTTGTACATATGTGTGTTTTTATAAGGGAGAAAATTGGGACTGGTGACCCTGGAAAAGCTTAAGGAGCTAAAGGAACAATAAATGTAGAAAAAAAGCCCAATCTCATCTGCTAGTAAAGAGGAAAATGCAAGTTAAAACAACAAGACTATTATTTGCACACACAAATTTTTGAAAACTCCAAAATAGTGCTTGGCAATGATATAGACAAGTAGGAATTCTTGTACATTTCTGATGGTTATAGACATTTTGGGTAGCAATGTGATGATTGCTAGCAAAACTTAAAATACATTCTTCTTACGACCCAGCAAGTCTACTTTCAAGTAAATACAAATTCTTGAACATATGAGCATGACTTGTTTAAAGATATTCTATGGGAATTAGTTTAAAACTGCCCCAAACTGGAAATAACCTAAATATCCACTAACAGAGAGGTAAATAAAATGCATTATAATCAATGATAGATTATTAAAAATTAATTTTAAGGAGTCATCTAAATTCATATATTAATAATAATGAAAATAATAATAATCAATACTTACATCATGTTTACTGACAGTGTTCTAAGTTTTTTGAATATATAAACAAAAAGCCTGAAACTCAAAACATAATATTGAAAAAAAGCATACAATAAAATGGTACATTGTGATACTAGTTATAGTTAAAAGTATAAAATATTACTTATACGATTTATCAACACACATATAGTAAAAATATAAAAATAGATTTTATAAATGTACACAAAATTCTCTATAATGGTAGTCTAGGGAACTCTAGAGAGCATTTTTGAGACTGAGAACATTTCGGTCTACTTCAACTTATCGGATTTATAGTATAATTAACAGACATTTATATAGTACTCACAAAACCTGTTAGCAAGGTGTTAGAGTAAATTTTATAGGTCAGTTTTACTGGGCTAAGAGATGCCCAAATAACTGGCAAAATATTTTTTCTGGGTGTATCTGTGAAAATGTCTCTGGAGGAGATTAGCATTTGAATCAGTAAACTGAGTAAAGATAATCACCTTCACCAGAGCATCTTCCAATCAGCTGAGGGCCTGAATAGAACGAAAAGAGAGAGCAAAATAAAGAACACATTCATTCTCTTTGGCTGGGACACCGTTCTCCTGCTCTCAGATATCTGTTTTCTAGTTCTCAGGCTTTTGGACTCAGACTAGAACTTCCACCATTGGTCTCCTGATTTTTAGGTCTTCTCAGAATTTATGATGTTCAGAGTAAAGGGCTCAGTGTTGTCAGGCATAAACTATAAAATGAGGTTGGGAAAACTGGAAAACTCAAAATGTTCAATTTTGATTTAGCAAAAGTGTTTTCCCCACTCCATCTGTCTCTTCTCCAAAGAAAAAGAAGAAAAAAAAAGAATAATGTGTTAGGAAAAAAAAATAGTTATGGTTACTCAGGGAGTTCTTTTTTCAACCAGGTTTAGATTTAGAAGTAATTACATATAGGATTAAGTGGACCTATAAGGATCTCCACATTTGGTCCCGGAATCCTTCCAGTTCACCTCAAACCTTACCCACATGGACTTCTCACGCATTACTGTTGTGCAGTCAGCCTTTGAGCATGCCACTTCCTTTGCCTGGAAAGACTTCTTTCTGACCCTGCTTGCCTGGAAAAACCCAATCATCCTTCAAGAACCTGCTCAAGAGTCACCTCCTCTGTTAAAGGAGAAAGGAGTGGCACGGCCATTCACACACTCAATTATTCACCTCCTCCTGCACCTCCCCCCCCCCCCCCCCGCCATGTGTTTATAGAATGCTGTCAATGCCTTTAACCAGAGACCACCAGGAACTTGCCATCAGTGAAGCAATGTGGGCCTTCTACTCAATAATGGAAGGAAAACATACTCCATGGGGAACCATGGGACCTCTCAGTATAGAGCGTTAGAAAGAACTTAGAAGATTTGAGGTTTGGTTGGATGATCTGGGAGGGTATAAGAAATTGGAGATCTTACTGAAAACATGCATAAAATAATATTGAATGTCAATTGTAATTGAAAAATAAAAATAAAAATCAGTGATCTGTTCTAGATTAGAAAGCAGGACAATTTTATAATTGTTTTATGGGTAGTACAGTGACTTTGTTTTTGTTTTTGCATAGACAAAATTATGTGGTGACCTTGTGTTATTTCATTTGGTCATGGTTCAGAGTAAGCAAATCTGAGGTTGGTGATCTGTGAGATTGTGAGGGTGTTGGTGGGACTGATCCACCGCCAGTTCCAACAATAGGCCCTGATTTGTCTAGAACATCCCAGCAACTGGTTCAGGGATGGGTATTGCAGATCAGATTCATAAAAAAAAAATAGACACAGATTTGCATGCAGGATGTTTAGTTGCGGAGGGTTCATAGAAATGATGTAGCAGGGAGGAAAGCCCAATGGCACAGAGGGAAAGGTTGACCTATGGTGCAGTGGCAACAGAGGTCTCACCTGATGCCCCACAGGAGCTCTGGAGCTTCCTTCACAGACATTTGGATTAAGGGAGGGCCAAGCTTTTGTACCCACTCATTGACCAGCCATTAGAGGTAGTTTCTTCTCGAGAGAGGCAGGCAGCTCCTTTTGGCCAGGGCAATGCCAGGGAGGAACTCTGAGCCACCAGCAACAGGAGGGACTCATCTTCTCCCAGCAGTAGGGGAAGTGAGTGAGTCTCAGTCTTGATGAGGTGGGTGGGGGAGGGGTCTGATTGGCACAGTCACTATAACAGATACATATGAATGAGCTATTTTCTTGCCTTGCTGATAATCTCACCTTGTAAAAGATAAGTTTTCTGTGTAAATTCTATTTAACAAAGAGCTCTTGGTAGATGATATGAAGAGCTTTGGGAGGCAGATACTATTGCATACTTATTTAAAGACGTTGCCTAGGACAAAGCCCGTTAGGAGTGACATTCCTTGACATTCAGGGGAGCTCAGGATTTTTTTTTTTTTTTTTTTTTTTTTTTTTTTATGGTTAAGGATAGAAAACTTATTCTCTTTCATTCAACCCTGGCAAAAAAAGTATATAGCCCCAGTTGCTGGTTGCATTATCAGGACAAAACCAACACAAAGAGGATAGAAGGACTGAGAGACTAGCTGAGAAATGAGGGTGGCAACAGTGTGCTGGAGCTAGCTTGAGTCAGACCAGAGTTAACTGTGCACATTTATTTTCAACTCTGTGTTTAGTGACTTCGTGTTGGTAGCTTGTAATATGCCATGGTGGGAGTTATTTACAACATGGGAATTGGCAAATACTACAAATCAAGGCTTTGTTCTCTGGAGAGTCTGTTAGTTGTTATATACTTTCTAGCACACAACTGAAAGAGCCCTCATTAAACCATGCCTGAATCCCGTTCTGCCTCTAGACCTTCAGTTATATAAGTCAATAGACTTTATTATATACACTATTTTGATTCTTAATTACCACATATAGTTTATCTGTTTGCATATTTGTTTTCTATGATAAGCTAAAAGCTTCCTTAAAGTCAGGGAACATATTTATCTTTGAATTTTTAATGTCTAGAACATACTCACTACCATTATACATTACATAAATGAAGGAGAATGATCCTTAAATTGAAAAGGATTGAGCATTGTTAAAAGAGAAATGAATATATAAGATGAGTGAAAGTATAGACGTTTAAACTAATTCATTCTTCTTGCCTAAACAAATTATTTTCCACAGTTGAGGGGATTATGATAAGTTGTAGATGTGGGAAAGAAGATGAAAGATAAGATAGGCAAATGTCCATCTGATTTTTAAAGAAGTGAATTCTGTAAGCTGTATAGTGGCCTGATTATTTTATGTCAGGTTCTAGAAGAGATAATTGAAATGTTAGTGAAGAAGAAACAACGCTCATCAGGACATGCTCATTAATAAAAACACAAATCTAAAAATAGACAGTGATGGATTTGCATGATGGGGCATGGCCATGGAATTAAATTTAATGAGGATATATGAAAGACACCGTATTTAGGTCCAAAACACCAATGGCACACTTTCAGGATGTGACATGGCTTAACAGTAATGTGTATGACAAAAGCCAAGAGATTTTATTTGACAATAAATCCAGAGTGAGTGAGTCATGGATGTGATGTGACTACTAAGAAAGCTACTGAAATTCTTGATTGCATTAAATTAAACTTGGTTTATGACTTACCGATTGATGTGCAAGTCTCATCTGATGGCCCAAACAGAAATAGATCCTGTTTGAATACAATTGAAAAAATTAGTTCTCCTTCATCTCTGAAACCCAGTATAGTCTTGTTGATTCAGTCAGGGGTAGTACCTGCTTATGAATCATGTTTGTGGCTTCATAGTTCAATCCATCCAAGTTCGGGTGATCTCTCTATTCATGCACCATTAACATGCTGTATTAATTATAGAGGCTTTGTGCTATGTTACTATCTGATAGAGCTAATCTCTCCACATAACTCTGCTTTTTCATTGTCTTTTTTCATTTCATTTTTTATTGAGAAGATTTTTGATGGTGTTGATGACCTATAGGCTCCTATTCTTTCTGACATGTATCTCCCTATTTCATACCAAAGGGACATGAGCATGGATGAGAAAAAGAAAAGGGCACCTCTGGGTATTCATCTCTCTCTCTCTCTCTCTTTCTCTCTCTCTTGATCTACACACACACACACACACACACACACGCACACACACCCCTCTCAAAGAGACATGGTGGATGTGGGCTCTTGTGCCAGACAGTCAGAGCCCTAATTTCCATCTTTTGCTCAGCTACTTATTAGCTATGATCCTGGAAAAGTTCCCTAAAATCCTTGAGCCTCAGTTTCTTCATCTTTAAAGGGGGCTCAATAAGCCTTCTTCAGAGAGATTATAAGAGAAATGATATATGGAAAGCACTTATCCCAGGACCTTGTACAGAGAAGAGTCTCCATACAAGGCAGCCATGTTTGCTGTTGTGCTTGTAGCAGATGCTGCTTTGTTCCTATAGTTCTGTTACAGTTTATTACCATTATTAGTGACCCCTTCCTTTGCTTCTTTTTCTGGTTCATGAATTTTGATGGGAAAAAAACCGCATCTCTAACCTTTCTCTGAAATCTGGTTATTCCTTGTAGGAAGAATGCAGGCATCAAATTGTATTGTGACTTTGTGGCCATAGAAATCACAGATTGTTCCATGTCCCCTGACAGTTGTCACAAATACTCAAAACATTTTCTTCCATTGCTCTTTGAAGTGTCAGCAGGTTTTTGACCCTTCATCAGATCTTATTACTGATGAAGAGTACAAATATTACTAAACCATGTTATTTAAATGTTTGATAACTGTAACAATGTAATTGTTTTTCTTTATAGTTTTCTGTATATAAAACATAATTCTGAGAATGGGTCTGGAGGCTCTACCAGCCCACCAAAGGGAGCCAGAGAACACAGAAGCCTCTTGGAGGGTCAGTTCACTTCACTTTATTCTATTCTTCAGTCCCAGAGACTGGTGAGCATGTCCAGTAACCCAGAGGGGCTAAGACTCACTCAAAAAGCCCATTTATTTGGCAGGAAACAGAATGCCTTGTGGACAAAGAACTTGATAGAAGGCAAAACTCAATAAGAGCAGAAATTAATCACTTGTAACTGGTGGAGGCACCTGTGACTTATCAGCATTTTCTCATTTTGACTGTCTCTCAGTCTAGGCCTTTTGGTTTACATTCAGGAAAGCTCCCCAGTTCATCTCTCTTTCTTTCTCCATCCTTACTCCATTCTGTCTCTGTCTATTTCTGTCTCTCTGTCTCTGTATCTCTCTCTTCTCCCACATTCCCTCCACCCATTTTTCCCTCTTTAATTCCCTTTCCCCATTTCTTCAGGGAGGATACAGTAGAAAATTCTGAATTTAGTAACTGGGCACATAGTGAACATTCTTCTCCATGTCTGGCCTTGTGTTCTTGACACTGATACTTATGGGCCTGTGCTCACTCTCCTTTCTGTCAACACACACACACACACACACACACACACACACACACACACACACTCACTCCATCTCTTTCTCTCCCTGACATATACTCACACCTCAGAAAGATTATATTTATAATACCCTAGGGCATTTTCAAATTCCAGTATTCATTTTGGGAGCACACTTGCCTCTCTTGGAACAGATAGAATTTTCCACTGGCTTAGAGTTTTGAAGTTCTTCTGCCTGAGAGAGGAATGAGAGCTGCTCAGGGACCAGCCATTTGTCAGAGTGCTATCAACTTTCTGTTCCAAGGGTCATGCTCACTGGAGCAGAACATTTGTTGAAGGACTCACAACCCCATTTGGCTCAGGAAGCTCATGTTGCGCCTTTTTAAAATAAAACCTGGTGGGAGGAAAGTGCATCTGGAGTGGAGAGACCAGGTGTCAAGTGAGATCTTACTGGCTGATACCTATAGGCCATCAGAAATAGATCTGTTTTCTAGGACAGGAGAAGAGGAGGGTATTGAAACCAGTAAATCCCTGAAGGAAAAATTATAATTCTCCCTCAATGTCTGTGAATTAATCTGAAATCATTTTCAATTGGGAGTGGCTGCTGAAGACTCTCATTTCTCAAAACTAGACTCAAGGCTGCATTTATGCATAGGCAGACTTGAGCAGTTCGTTTTTATCTTCCTTGTATTTAGCTGTCCCATAAAATATCCTTAGAAGTATTCAAAGACAAGTTTTCCACAATTAGAGTTATGGCTTGAAATCTTCATTCTTGTGAGATTTTACTCACAGGCTTTAATTCATACTAAAGTGTGAATGACTGACCTAAAACTTTTGTTTCTTGCAAACAGGTTTGTTAAATAAGCGATGTATGAGAGAGAGAGAGAGAGAGAGAGAGAGAGAGAGAGAGAGAGAGAGAGAGAGAGAGAGAGAGATTTGAGAGGGAATTGGGTGGAGAGACAAAACATAGGATGCCAGAGATTTTATAACTTTATAGCAATGCTTATAGTAGGTTCCTGTTAATTTTAAAGAAAGAATTATTTAGCTTAATTATGGATTTCTCTTCATAAGTTTCTAGCACTCAGTTTTAACTGGACCTTATGTTGGTTTGTTTGCTTAGCCTCTCATGTGAAAAGGTTTTTAGTGGGTAAAATTGGGAGGTAACAAGAGAGAGAGGAGGTACTAAAAGGAATCAAAACTGTTGCTCAGAGGATGACATTTCATCACCTTTCATATAATTTCATCAGATGTCATTTCAAACCCGACTTAAAATATTTTTCACTTCTACTTCATAAACAAATCGTGGGAGAATTTTTTTCTGGCCGAGGACTCCTTTCAAGTCACCATTCTTTAAGGGGAATTTATTTGAACAATTTGATGTTGACTTCTAGTCTGGCTGCCATTTGGTTCCTGGTAAAGGAGGTAAAGAACATAAAAGAGAAGGACCTGAGTCCCAGGGGAACCCTTTGCCTTGTGAGACTTCTCCCTCTGACACCTGGAAAGGAAGAGGTTGATTGAGTTTAAGGTCACTACCCTCAGAAAGAGAAGAAAGAGAAGAGTTTTCTCTCAGGTTCCTCTCCCTTTGGTAGAAAAGCGAGGCTCCAGCCCCAAATTACATGGGAGTGACATAGAAAAATTATGCTTCACTACTGGAAAAAAATACTTTTCATTGTTTCAAATTGAAAATAATAATACTTTGTATACAAAGTTATAGAATAATGAGATAAGTTATGAAAAGTACCTAATATGATCCTAGAAACTAGCAGTCATTCAATTATTGTTTATTTCTTTCTGGCCGTCACCAGTATAGCTGAAGACAGCATGCAGTTTGACTTTGTGTACCAATGTTTCAACTGTGAGACCAATGGAATAATCAATTGTATCTTTCAGTTTAAATTTCTTGCATCCCTCCCTCCCTCCCTCCCTCCCTCCCTCCCTCCCTCCCTCCCTCTTTCTCTTCCCTCCTTTTGTCCTTCCTTCTTTCCATGAAATTTATTAAATGTCTATTATGGCATGAGGTAAATGCTGGGGACTTGAAGATGAATCAAACACGGGAGCTCACCATCTGTGGAGAAATTAAATACAAGCAGCATTAACTTCAGAAGCACTTATCAGGAACTGTTGGAACCAGGCTCTGGGCCAGCAAGATAGATGTGCTTCTTGTCCCCTCAGAGCTTACTTTATACAATGGACAATTATGATATAGAATAAGAGCAATAGAGATCTTGTTATGAGAGCAAAAAAGGATACAGTGAGATACAGAACCCTTGAGGCAGAGGTAAACCTAAAGGACCTGGAATGTGTGGGGCCAGGAGTAGCTGTGTGTTGCCCTAGCTGGAAGTGATCCAGACTGAACATGTCATTGGTCAACAACAGCTGCTGGTGACTGGGACAGGGTCTGGGGTGACATTGGGAAGTTGTTGGCTAGGGGCATAACTAAAAAATTAGATTTAAAATGATTGCTGGAAAATATATGGTAGCTGAAGAAAGCTAGACTCTGGATGGTAGTCATACAATAGAATATAGAGATGTCGAATTATAATATATACCTGAAAATTATATAATTGTATTAATCAATGTTACCCCAATAAACTTAAAAAAAACCACAAAAAATACATTTTAAAAAATCTCTCTCTCTCTCTCTCTCTCTCTCTCTCTCTCTCCTTCCCTCCCTCCCTCCCTCCCTCCCTTCCTTTCTCCCTCCCTCCCTCCCTCCCTCCCTCCCTCCCTCCCTTCCTTCCTTCCTTCCTTCCTTCCTTCCTTCCTTCCGCAACCCTTGGTTGACCTCACAGATTGCAAGGACCTTATTAGCTTACAATCCCTTATTTTTTACACCTACAGCACCTGGTCTTCCTAGGTGGTCTTGCATTCAAGTACTAACCAGGCTGGATTCTACTTAGCTTCCGAGATCTGTCGGGATAGGGCTTGTTCAAGGTAGCATGGCCGTAGACAGAAAAAATAAAATAAAATGCCTGTTGGAAAATTGGGCAACAAAGTAGTTTTCACCATTTGTCCATTTATTTCACATATGTTATTTGAGTCCTACTATGAGCCAAAAATGGTGCTGGCCTCGAGGAATATGAAAGATAGGAAGGTCCTTGGTTTCTGTCCAACGGGCTCTGGATATTGGCCAGGACGAAGGGGAGGGAGGGGAGGGAAATTTCCTTAGGGCAGTAGTTCTCAAGTGTGTCATAGGTGCTCCTGGGCACTCAAGGTGGTTGCACTTTTGGAAGGATGAGCCATTTTTGATTTCATGAGTTGGCATTACTTAGGATGACCCAAAATAAAACTGAGTCAGTCTCTTTAAAAGAAAATATCAAGTCAAAATAGTATAAGCGATAGGCAGGCATGGAAAAACTTGTGAAGAGAGGACAAAAAAGACTGATGTTTGGGAAATGCTCTATTAGGAAAATCTGAATAATTTAGAAATGTAAAAACCATAACAATTTTTGAGATTTAATGCCTTTTCATTTCACTAATCCTCACAGCCTTACAGTGTAGGTTGCTGTATATTTTTGCCCTCCTCAAATACTGAATAAGCAATGCGCAAAATTAAGGACTTGGTGAATGGGTGTCGGTGCTCAGATCAGCAAGGGAAATCATGAGGTCACCCCCTGTGAAAGCGTTTGTGCTCTCTGTTTTGTTCACACACCCATTACTTCTTCCTGACTCTCTCCAGCTCTGTTTGGCCTTGGCAGTGTTTTTTTTTCATTTTTTTTTATTAAAAAAAATTTTTTTTAGAGGTAAATAGGAGGATGTGGGAATGTGGGGGTTGTCCCAGTGTAGCACACAGAGAGACACAATGCAATGCAGTGGAAAGAATACAGAGATTGGAATCAGATGGTATATGTTCAAACTTGAGTTTGCAGCTGACTTTGCGTGAACATCGGTAAATTCGTTTTCTCAAAATCTCAAATGGAGATAATCATATTTCCCCCACCATATAGAGTTGATCTGAGAGTTATATAAAATAATATATGAGAAACCTTTTTTTTTTAATAGACTTAATTTTTAAAGAACATTTTTAGGTTTACAGATAAATAGTTCAGAAAGTACAATGCTCTGCCCCTTCCCCACAATTTTCTCTATTATTAACATTCTGTATTAGTGCGGCACATTGGTTACAATTTATGGCCAATACTGATACATTATTAGGCCATACTTTACCTCAGGATTCACTCTTTGTGTTGTACATTATGTGGGTTTTGACAAATGCATAATGTCATGTATCCACCATTACAGGGTTGTACAGAATAGTTTCAATGACCTGTGCTCCACCTATTTGTTCCTTCCTCCTCTCCTTGAATTCCTGGCAACCACTGATCTTTTTATTGTCTCCACAGTTTTACCTTTTCCAGAACATCATGTAGTTGGGAATTATATAGTAATTAGCCTTTTTAGATTGGCTTCTTTCACTTAACAATATGCATTTAAGGTTACTTCATGTTTTATTGTGGCTTGATAGCTCATTTCTTTTTTATCACCAAATAATATTTTATTGTCTGGATTTACTGCTGTGTGTTTTTACCCATTCATCTGTCAAAGCACATTTTGGTAGCTTCCAAATTTGACAATTATGAATAAAGCTGCTAGAAACATTTAGTAGACTCTTTATTTTTTTATAGATGTAAGTTTTCAGTTCATTTAGATAAATGACTAAAATTTCAATTGTTTGATTGCATGATAATCTTACTTTTAGCTTTCTAAGAGACTACCAAACTGTCTTTTAAAGTGGCTGTGCCATTTTCATTTCCATTAGCAATGATGTGAGTTCTTATTGCTCCACATCTATGACAGCATTTGGTGTTGTCAGTGTTTTAGATTTTAGCCATTCTAATAGATGTGTGGTAGTGTCTCATTTTAATTTACAGTTCCCCAATGACATTATATTGATCATATTTTTATATGTTTATTGTATATATTTTTTGTGAAGTGTCTGTTTAGATCTTTTGTTCATTTTAAAACTGGGTGTTTGTTTTCTTATTGTTGAGTTTTATGAGTTCCTTTTATATTTTAGTTATCAGTCCTTTATTAGATATGTTTTGCAAATATTTTCTCCCAGTCTGTGGCTTGTTTTTTTATTCTCTTAACAGTGTGTTTTACAGAGCACAAGTTTTGAATTTTAGTGACATTCAACCTGTTAATTTTTCCTTTCATGGATTTTTTTTGGAGTTGTATCTAAAAATTCACCACTACTCAAGGTTTTCTAGATTTTTCTCCTATGTTATCTTCTAAAAGTTTAATAGTTTTGTCTATGGCCATGCCACCCTGAATAAGCCCGATTTTGTCTGATCTCAGAAGCTAAGCAGAGTTGGGCCTGGTTAGTATTTGGATGGGAGACCACCTAAGAAGACCAGGTGCTATAGCATAAAAAATAAAAATAATAGAAGTTTTATAGTTTTTCATTTTACTTTTAGGTCTATGATTTATTTTGAGTTAATTTTTGTTTATATCCATTTTCTTCCTTCCTTCTCTGTCTCCTTCTCCTTTGCATGTGGATATCCAGTTGTTCCAGCACCATTAGTTGAAAAGACTTTCTTTTCTCTGTGGAATTGTCTTTGCTCCTTTGTCAAAGATCAGTTGAAAGTATTTGTGTTAATTTGTTTCTGGGATCTCTATTCTGTTCCATTAATTTTTTGTCTATTCTTTCACCTAATCATGCTGTCTTGGTCACTGTAAAAAATTTTAAAACCATGAAGTCTCATGTTCTTATAACTGTAGGCAGCACTATTACTAGCCACTATTATAGTGACTATCCACAGTGTAGTGGGCATGTCTCTTAGCTCTTATTCTCTTCCTGTTGTGTGTGAATTAGGGAATGAGAGAGAGAGCCAAAGCTACAAGGCCAAAGGCTCCCAAGGAGATGGTAGACTTGATTTCTTCCTTTCAGTTAAGTTGGAGGACAAGAGTTGTTCAAAATGTCTGTCTGATAAATTCCTGTTCTTTCTGACTTTAAAGACCAAAATGCGACAGTTTTGTTACTGACAACTCAAGTGTTATGTGTTCCATTACTTTTGTATGTTTTACTATTTTCATGCTTATTCTGGTCAGTAGAATTGTCCCCATTTTGCTCAGTTTGGACATGCCTGGTGATTTCATAATGATTTCCCATTATAACTCTAGCTGACATTTAGCTTGTGCCTTTGCAGTGGTTCTCAAAGTATGGTCCCTGACCACCTGCCTGGGAGAAATGCAAATTCTCAGGCTGTACTCCTGAAGTACTCCTGAAGCCATGAAGGAACCTCTAAGGGTGAGGCCGGTAATCTGTGTTTTCACAGTTCTCCAGGTGATGTAGATACACACTTAAGTTTGAGAACCACTAATATTGAGTTAGTGATCTTTTTATTCATTTAATAACAACACTCTTATATGCATTCTCTCAGACCTCACATTGATCTACTTCTACTTTAGACCTGAAAGAATGAAGGTTTAATAGATGTGATGAGGAGAGTCTAGAACCAGCCCCTTCTTGAAGCTTCTATGAATTTCCTCTGCAACAAAACATTTCAGAACTTGTCACAGGATTCCCCAGCCTCTGCTGGCATGATGGAAAGGAGCTATCCTAGAACACCATTCTGAACACTTCCCCACAGCCTCAGAAAGGAAGGCATCACTAGTAAGGCTGTTGAGTGACATCTGATTGACAGCCCACCTCATCTGCTACATGGTGCCCTTAATTGAAGAAGCTCTCTCTCCCTTCTTGATCTCTCTTTCCTTCTATCTGTAGTTTGCACCTGCCAAGGTCAGCTGAGCTTTTGCTGCTTCTTGTCTTTGTAACTGAATTGTGTGGCTTGAGAACAATTGGGTGGATGGAATGGCCTCTCCTTGGAAACAGGCTCTCTGAAGGTTCAAGATCTCTGAAGAATGACACTTAGGGCTTGGCTGTTTATTTAGGGCATGAGCGTGGAGTCAGGACAAGAGTATTATTCATAGAGAAAGAATTTTGTTGAATTTATGGCCTTGTATTGATTTATTTGGGGAAGTTAAGTAGTATGACTAAAAAATCAATTTTAGTGAAGTAAATATAGTTTGCTTTCATTTGTAAATATATTTCTTTCATTTGTTGGTACACCATTCATAAGTTACATACACATAGCCACAGATCCAGAATCTTTTTTATTAACTATTTATGTTGCTTTCTCTTAAGGGGGCATTGAAACATAGCATCTGTCAAGTGTGCTTGTAGGTTGTTGTTACTATAGACAGGGTAGGTGTTGGGTTTCTGGTAATTAGTTGTTAATTACTGATGGTTAGTATGTGCCCTCATTCTGTGGTGCATGCACACTTACACAGGCACACATGCACACTCTACTCCTTATGTCTTTTTAACTTCCCCAAATCTTTTAAGCTTGTAAAATTTGCCTTAGGCTAAAGTTTAAGATAAAAACTCAAATAATGGATGAAATCCATTCAGGCAGCTCGGTAGTTTAAAGCAAGGCTAAAATTCCTCAAAAAAAAAAAAAAAAAAGCCCTACACCCAGGCTATTCATGAGAAGACCAAACGCACAGTCAAAATGTGTATTAAATAAAGCCATGGTGAAGTCAACAGAAAACGAGTCAGCAGGACTTTGTGAGCCATTCATTCTCATAAAATACCTTCCTTCTTAATAAAACTTCTCTTTTTTCTCTTTTGCCCTTGGGCAGTCTATAAAGGACAATGTCTTTTGTTTTGGATTATTTCATCTCTAAAAAATAATATCCTCATATATTACTGGCGAGAATGTAAAATGGTGCAGCTGCTATGGAAAAGCTTGGCGATTCTTCAATAAGTTAGTTAAACACAAACTTATGTGTGTTTATGACCCAGAATATTCTACATCTAGATATATAATTCAAGATAACTGAAAACATTTGTTCATACAAAAACCTGTATGTGAAAATTCATAGCAACATTACTTATAATAGCACTAAAGTGAAAACAATCTGTCTATTGCCGAGGAAAAGATAAAGAAAATGTTCGAGCCATGCAATGGACTATTATTCAACCATAAAAAAGTATGAAGTATTGATACATGCTATAACATTAATGAACCTTGAAAACATTATACTAAGTGAAAGAAACCAGAAACAAAAGGCTGTATATTGTATGATTCTATTTATATGAAATGTCCAGAATAGGCCGATCCATGGAGACAGAAAGTAAATGAGTGATTGCCAGGGACTGGTGGGAGAGAGGAAAAGAAGAGTGATTGTTAATGGGCATGCACTTTCTTTTTGGGGTGAAGAAAATATTCTGGAATTAGGTAGTAGTGATGGTTGTACAATCTAGTGATAATGTTAAAAACCACTGAACTGTACACTTTAAAGTGCTGAATTTTATATGTGAATTATATCCTAATTAAAAAATAAAAAGCCTTAACAAGGTTCTACTGCTTCATCATTTTTTTTTTCTTTTAGATTGAATATTGAGTCAGCTATGTAGAATGCTTCTCAACTTGGGTCCTAGAAAAAGTGTTTATTGAGCTAAGTGCTCTCTTTGCCTTTCTTCATGTGCTGTAGGATGTCAAGTGTTGCAACTGGAAAGAGCAGATAATAAGAACTAAGAGGAGCACAGGAAAGGAATGAAGTGCTGCATGGGTCTGCTGAGTCTTTTGAGAAGAACTGTACTCAGCATATTTATTCAGTTAACAAAAATTCGTAGAGCCCTTTCGTGGGCTAAATGTTGTGTGATTACTAACATTAAATAGAATCAAGTCTCTGTTTTCATGGAGCTCAAGTTAAGACAAATGTGTTAAGCAAACAATTATAATTCAAAGTGATCTATCTACCACAGGACTGTGCAAAAGATTGTGGATTAACAGAAGAACTTGCAGAAGAGGTGGGGGAAGAAGATAATGCCCCCATAGTATTTTCAACAGGATCAAATGGACAGAAGTGGAAACAATGGTGTGTTTGGGGCAGATGGGGAAAGGGCAAGGGTTTCATTTCCATCCTTAAGGAAAGTAATTGCTCAACTCTTTATATTTTGTAAATTTTTTTTCTAAAGGTTGTACGGGCACTGGCAAAAATTTTCAAGAGAAGAGTAGGAAAGGAAACACATGGATAGTATTCTCCCTGTCACCCCTTCTCCTAATTGTCCTCTCCAGATATAATTATCTTTAGTCTTTTCTTTTAATAGATCTTATGTATCCCTTTTGCTTTATTTTTGATAAATAGAGTCTTCATTGTCAAATTAGATCACAGAGTGTTAGAGTGAAATCTTAAAAATTGAATTCTGTAAATTGATTGGCTTTTATCTGCCCAATTCAATTCAGTTCAGTTCAGTTGAGTTGGCTTCAATCAACTCTATTACCTTTACCTGTGGCAGGTATTTCATGCCAATTAATTGGTTTTAGTAACAAAATATTTTTTCAGTTGCTATTCATTTATTCAAGCAGTCATTCATTCAGTAAATATTTCCTGAGTCTCCTACCAAGTGTCATGCTCTGTTCTAAGACTTGGGGTTATGTGGTGAACAAGATAAGCATTCTTGTATCTGTCCTTAGGAAGCTTGTTGACAGATAAAAAAGATAAGAAGGTACATAAATTAACTAGAAAAGCAGGTGGTAATAAGTGCTATGATGTAACTTTTAAAAAGATGAAGAGATAGAAAATGGGTTTCGGGGGAGTTATTCAAATTATTTAATCTTTGAAGATGTGATATTTAAAACAATAAGAAACAGCCAAACAAAGAGTAGATAGGAGGCATGGCTAGTGAAAAAGACCCACAGTGGCAACTAGTCAGGCATATTGACAGAAACAGAAAGAAGGCAAGGATGGATGGTGTTCAGAGGACGAGCAGAGAGTGAGTGAGCTTTCGTTAATTAGTTAAGGCTGCCTTAACAAAGAATGACAGCCTGGGTGGCTTTGACAACAGAAATTTATTTTCTCATGGTTCTAGAGGCTAGAATTCCAAGATCAAGGTGTCAGTAGAGTTGATTTCTTCTCAGGCCTTTCTCATTGCCTTATAGATGCTACCTTCTCCCTGTCTTCAAATAGTCTTCTCTCTCTGTGTGTCCATGTTATAATCTCTTCTTCTTCTAAGGATGCCAGTCATATTGGATTAGGGCCCACTCATATCACCTCGTTTTACTTTAACTACTTCTTTAAATACCTTATTTCTAAATATAGTCACATTCTGTGGTACTCGGGGTTAATTCTTCAGCATGTGAATTTTGGGGGAATGCAATTCAGCCAATAACAGAACTGGTAAGGTCTGAGCAGGGGCTAGATTGCATTAAATTGTTGTTGGCTGGGATGAGGAGCATTATTTAAGAGTGATTAAGAGTCATCGGTGGATTATAAGCAGGAGGTCTGCAGATCTGATTAATATTTGGGAGTTAGAGTATCTCTGGAGGTTTCAACAAGGAGAACTAAAGAACCCCTGGCTCTAGGCCCAGAGGTGATATTCTCTATCAGCTCAGAGCCTGGATTAAACTTTCTTCATCCTGGTCACTGTTACTGCTTTTCGGCAGTTTTTACAAAAAAACCCCAACACATTCAGGATAACGTTCCTCAACACTCCAAACAAATTCTGAAAAGCATAAAGGGTCAATTATAAATACACATTTTACAAGACTCTTTCATCTATTTGTCACAAAAATCTCCTACATAGAGGCACTGGATGAACTGCAAATAGCCATTGTTGACTTTCTCTGAGTACATCGGTTATCAATGACGGCTTGTGTGCCACAGGATTTTTGTAAAAAGAGATTTTCTGTACTCATCAGTTGATTTTGTTTTTACAACTGGGTCAGGATCTCTAACCATAAACATAAGGGAAGTTTAGGCTTAAAAAATATCTACTTTACTTTGTTAATAGGCAAAGCTGAAACTGGAAAAAAATAATTTTGTTTGGCAAACACAAGCTTGCTGTTCAGTTAGTGCAAAACATACAACATAACTCTTACAAAATGCTAAAGAGACAGGTCTCCATGAGGCTAGTGTTTAAAATGTCTTTGGAGAAACAGAAACAGCCCCTCCATTTATTGTGCAAATGTAGAGAATGTCAAAACCAAATTGTTGACATTGTGAGCTACCTGCTTCAACCAAATTCTTTCAAGTTTAGAGGGAGAAAAATCTTTCTTTTCTCTCTCTTCATTTCATGAGAGCATCAAAATTAGCATCAGAGTCATAAATAATCCATGAAACAGATGACTCTTTATCCCATGGCTTGATGTTGTTTTACCAGATAAAATTCTAAGTGAATCTCTTTTCTCCTTTGCATTTTTAGAAGCTATTTCCCTTCTCTGGTTTGGTCCTCCAGTTAATGTGCTGAGGCAGGCTTTTGGCAGCCAGATGGAATATAATCTAAATTTAGGATTTCCATTAGCTCTTGTGTTTGAATGTGCTACCATATCTTAATTCAACACAAATATATTACGAGAGTGGATTGTCATTTATGTTATTCCTGTGTAATGAAGTAATTATGCTAATACGTCTTGTTTTTCATGGTGGTTTTTCTTTTTTAAAATTTATTTTTAAATTGTGGTTTATATACAGTGTTATAGTTTCTTCTTGGAGATTGTAAGAAATCATGCCACACCTTTTTATTGGTCATATATTGTAAAATGGGAAGTTGTTAACTTGATAACATTAGTAGCTTTCAGACTGGTCAACCTCAATTCTACTTTTTTCTCCATGTTTTTTCTAGGCTGGTTTAGACATCATTTAGTACTTTATTTTCATTTTGTGGGAGTTCAGCGACTCAACTTTGAGAATGGAAAAATGAGAAATGGAACCAGTCCATCTTAGGACAAAAAGATTTATTTGCCAGAGTAACTTCTTTTCTAGAATAAGAAACTACTGTGTTATTTCAAGTGCACAGGTGCTACTGTGTCAAGTCAGAAACCGGGCATCACTTTGGATGTTTCCTTCTTGTTTCCTTTCCATATCCAAACCAATGCTCATCCCATGGCCTTTACCTCCTGAATAACTTTCTATTTCTTTCTGTCTTCACTGTCATTACCCTAGTCCAACCTGTTGCCTCCTGCCTGGACACATGCAGTGGACTCCTAACAGTTTTCCATCTTTTTCTCTTTTTTTCTTCCCATCAGATATACTTTCAATTTGCAAATGAAGAAGGGGGTCAAAAGGTACAAACTTCCAGGTATAAAGTAAATAAATCCTTGGATATAATGTATAGCATGGTGACTATAGTTAACAAAACTGTATTGTATATTTGGAAATTGCTAAGAGAGCAGATCTTAAAAATTCTCATGACAAGAAAAAAAAATTGTAACCAGATATTGATGGGATGTTAATTAAATTTATTATGGTAATCATTTTGCAATATGTGCATATATCAAATCATTCATTATGTTGTACATCTAAAACTTGCACAACGTTATATGTCAATTATGTCTTAATAAAAAATACCAATCATCAAAAAATTATATACATATTTTAAGAATAATTAAGTCATCAGAAAAGATAGTGACTGAGTAGTGTTTACTGAAATGAAAAGTACCAGATGTGAGGCAGCCCTGATGTTTAAATATTATCTTGTCATACACATCTTATTATTACATTTATTATATTTTAGATTTTGCTTTTGTAAAATATAAGCACAATATACAGTTGAGACCAAGGAAAGGCAATAGTTTGAGCAAGTAGATAAACACAAAGATATCCATAATGGTCAGTAATGAAAAAAGAGAAAGAGACATGTTGAAAATCTACTCGATTTTGATAACATTTTAAAATGAGTTTGTATTTTATTAATACATATAAAAATTTATAATTTTATAATTTATTAATTGTATCTTATTAATTACTATTCTATATACATTCAAAAAATAGTTGCATATGGTGAAAACAGGTACTTCACTGTGTCTTAGGAAATGTCTGTGAGCATATGGACAGAAGACCCTTTGTGCTCTGTCATGCCTCAGAGGCTGAGCCTTGCATGCTGGGAGTGTTGCATTCTGTCTTTACTTCGTTTTTAAGGCATATTTAGTTAGGTGCTAGTATCCCTTGTATGTCATTGCACTAGAGTGTTTCCCTTTTGAGAAAAATGGAAAACAATTAGTTCAAACTCAACCTTTACTGATAAAATTTCCCCTCTACTTTCTAGACGTGCATCAAAATCACTTAATTAAATTTGACCAATGTTTAAATAAGAACACATTTGTACTGAGATTTTAAACATGTTGACATAATATTTGTCTTGACATACTGTTTTATATTTATCAGTTATACAATTTAATAATTATACACTCTTATTAAAGAATAGATATAAGGTGGGATTCTCATTTTATGTAAGGGAAACTGTAGGGAAGTAAATGGCTTGACTAAGGTCACACTTCAAGTTAGAGACCTGAGACTAGAACTTTTTACTTAAAATGAATTCTGTTGCTTTTTCCTTTATCTTATGTTGACTAAGGGCTGTCATTTTTTTAAAAAATATTTTTAAGTAAATAAGTTCCCAGCGACCCCTTCAGCTCTCATCCTCCTTCCTGCCCAGTGAAATTAGTACTATGTACAGACCTGTTTCTCTTTGTTCTTCAACATCTTTGCCTTCTGTTGGGGTCTTGAAATCCCTCTACCATCTACATAAAATAAGAAATTGAGGTTATTCACTCCAGGCAGCAGCTTTTCTGTTACACAGATTAGCTTTTTATGAACAGACTGGCACATCTGATCTGTAGGATTTTGTGGTTGTTTCATGGAATTATGGAAACCAACTCAACAAAGCAGTGTTTCTCTGGATAACTATACCTCAGGAAAGGTCTGTGCTTAAACCCCAATATTAAATAGCATTCACTGAAAGGCCCTCTTGCCTGAATGACCTCCCCTGCAGACACTTCCCCAAAATGAGGGAAAGCTGGCAGAGTTCCATTTTGCTTATCTCTGTATGTTTTTTTCCCTCAGCCCCTGAACATGGACTAGTTCTGAATTGTGATCCATCCTGCTTTCTGGGGGTGAGGGTGGGGTGGGGTCAGGTCTCTGAAGATTCTTTTGAGAGAGAACGTAATTTGCTTTGTGAACTGAAAACCAAAGTAGCCCATGTTTGGCTAACAGTAAAACAAACAGACAAACAAACAAATAAATAAATAAATAAGAAAAAGATAAAGTCATGAAAAGAAATGAAATGAAACACAAGCACTCTTTCCTATGGAGCAGTTCAGGGTATAGGAGGACAGTGGGGTGGGGTGGGAAGTGTAGAGAAGGCAGCTGAGTTTATTTTTAACACAACGTTAAAGGCATACTCTGTGTTCTTTCCATTTAAAAATAGATGTTTAACCTCTTGAAGCATTTTGACTCTATTCTGCCTGTGGGGTAATACCCCTTTTGTGGCTGGCAACTCCCACTGGATCTTTTCCAGTGACAGGCTTACTGGCCAAGTCGTTAGAAGGATGGAAAAACCCCAGAATGTTTCTTCAGCGAATTCCTGATCAGCATATGCACACAGATCCTGTGTGCAGAGAGGTTTATAAACCTTGGCTGCTTACCTGGACCTTGAGCTTGACTGCATTTTTCAAAACTTGATGATTAGGGAAAATGTCCTCTTTTTAAATCCTTGTGGGTTAGTAAATTGTGAATAGAGTTTTATTGAAGTCCATTGCAGTAATTTATTTATTGAGTTTATGAATGACACAACAGACATATACACTTAAATTTAGATATGTATGAATAGATATGATACTAGCTAATCTCTTAATACAGTTTCACATGCATTTAATGCTTTGGACAATGCTCTCAAAAGTATCATCTGATTTTAAGTAACTTGTGAAGGTTGTAAAGTCAGGGAGTAGTCTTTGGGGAGGGAATTCAAACCCAGGTAGTTAGGCTGTTCAAGTCCATGGCTAGCCCATATAAGTTCATAACTGGAAAAGGAGCTCTTACCTTGAGATACTTTTGTTTCTATTGGGTTGGGAATTTGTCAAGTAGATTGATTTTGTTAGAACAAGACATTTTATTGCCACTTGTGAGACAGTTGTCATAGTAAAAATGCAAATCCACAATGTTGATGATGTGAAGGACGCCTCCTTCATGTGCCTTGTGCAGTTGCACGACCTACGCAAAAGTGCGTGGCAGCCCTAGGCACACACACACAAACACATACACTTATACTTCTGCAGGAATAGAAGTTTATGAAGAGAAAAAATCAGACTGCTTTAGTTTAGCAGGAGAGGTGACTAGTTTTTTAGAGGTAACCAGACTGATCTGATATTTAGTAACAGTTCTTCTATGTGTCACAGTCGAGAGTTGATACAAATCACATCAGAAACTCTCAAACTTGTGCTTGTACAGGTTCCAAAAATGCCCTCCTCCCACTTCTCCTTTCTTCTCCTCTGGTAAATAAACACTGAATTCACACTGACACAGGTTGGTCTTCGTGTGAGTGTATTTGTGAGTATGCTAAGCTATGGGGAGAAAAGAAATGAAATAGTACACAAAAATGTGCTGAGCTACAAACAAAGCATAATGAACCCCACTTATTCCCATGAACCTAACACCGAGCTGTAGCAAGTATCAACTTATATTGTCTTGCTTCATCTGTTTCTGCTAATTCCTCCTTTTTTTGAAGCAAATTCTATGCATCAAATCAGTTTACCCCAAAATATTTCAGTATATTTCTCTACAAGATGTAAACTGTTTAAAAAAATAACCGCAATACTATACATAATCTAAACAGAAGTAGCAGTGAGTCTTTGATATCATTCAATATCCAAACAATGGTCAAAATGTCAACTGCCTTCTAAATGTCCCAAATTTACTTTTGTTTTTGTTTGTTCTTTTGTTCACCTTGTGTTTGTTTGAAATAGGAATTAACTGAGTTCAAACTTCACACCGGTTGTGATGTCTCTTAAGTCTCTTTGAATCTACAAGTTCCCCCTTCAGCTCCCTTTTCTACAGTCTGGATTTTGCTGACATGCTGATATAGCAACTGCACAGCAGAGTTTAACATGTTTCTCCACCAGAATCTTTCTGGGAAGAGTCCAGGAATCCGTATATTCTTTTAAGGTGCTTGGAGGGAATTTGAGCCACAGCCAAGCTTGAAAAGAACTGGAAAAGCTCAATGTCTGCTCCTAGATTTCTTCATGTTTAGTTGAAGAAACAAAACTCTGAGGAACTTACTTGACTACCATGGTGAAAGCATATGTCCACCACTGTTGACAGAACAATGCATTGCATGTTTAGGACAGGTAGGATCCTCAAGGTAATTTAGGAGGCTACAGGAAAAGTTTCCCAACCAGGCTTGAGAGGAGGGGCAATAGACCTGAAGTGACGGCAAAAAGAAAAAGACAATCTCTCATCTTGGGGGGATTTGGTCTTAGTTGAGACTGGGTGGGAAACAGTAACCAGCAGGCAAAATGCCAGTTAACAGGCAAAGCCTCTATTTTGCAAGCTTGAAAAAGCTGAGGCTTGACTTAAGTGGAGTGTAAATAACTGGTAAGACCAAATGTTCTATGGGTACTTGACTGTTGTTAAATCTACATGTTTTTGACGGATTGTGAAATGAAAACATTTGATTCATTTTGAATACTTTTCCCCCAGATTCTGGCTTTGCTGAAGAAATCAGATGAAGGTTGATAGAAGTTCAGTGGGCTCTGCTTTATAGCTTCCTCCATAAGAACTGATTGCACCAATGTCATTGCTAGTAAAGGCAGCCCTGCCTTTGCTGTGGAAGGCACAGCTCTGTTGTCTGCCCTAGGCTGCTCCATTTCTTGGTCATGAGCCTGGGCTTGCTTTCTTTTGTGCCTCTTGAAGAGCTTGAGATGATTAAAAATAATAATAGAACATTACATTTCCCTGATAAGGTTAGGGTTTTGACTTTTCTCCATTTTCACACTGGCCATCAGCACTTGCCCCTGTCCCCTGATCACTGCTAACACCCTCTTCCTCCCACCTTGCCCTACACCAGCTACCTGAGGAGTGCTTGCATGGTGCTTGGTGTCAGAGAGCCTGGGGCAAAGTCTGCCCTGCAACCTCACTGGCTAGCAGGGTGACTTTGGGTAGGTCACTTAATTCTCTGAACACTGATATCTTTACCTGTAAAATAAAGATTGTATCACCTGTTCTGCCTACCATGAAGATGTTATGAGGATCAAATCAAAACAGTTAATGTAGGTGAAAGTCCATAATTAAACTATAAAACATTACACCAGTGTTTTTGTTCCTTGATGCCTCCACCCACATTTATTCATCCCTGGCTGACAGAGTAGAAGAAATTACACAGATTTAAGTCCCCATTGCTTTTTAGCTGCATTATTTTGAGTAAATTGTGCTCTAAGTTTTGGTTTCCTCATAAGTAAAGTGGGGATAAATTTATCTGGGATTTATTTATTTAGACCTTTATTTATTCACACCACACCTTGACCCGATGTTGTAATGAGGACTAAGCTGCGGTAACATATGTAAAGCACCTAACATAGATTTGGCACCTAGTAGACTCTCAATAAATGGTAATTCTTTTTCCTGCCCTGTTCTTGGCAGTTGGACTATGGTATGACCCAGCTGACAAGACTTTCTTTATAAAGAGAGATCTTTTCCCCTAGATTGCTGAGGACAGAACTGTCTGCTAACTACTCCGTCCTTGTTTATGAGGATACTTGCTTACAACCCAGCCAGACATGCTTTAAATTCTCATTGTAAATCAGCAAACTAGAGAATTACATGGTGGTGCCCTGCTCTTATATTGCTTGGAAATAAAGATTCCTCAAAAGCATGTGTGAAAAAGACCCAAATATTTGGCTAATCGCAAAATTAACATGAGTCAGTAGTGTGATGGAGTGAGGAGAAAAAAAATCAATGTATTTCAGGATGAACTAATGGAAGGGTATTCTAGATAGTTCATTCTATCTAGAATAAAGGACTAAGTTTAGGATGCCGGTGCACTGGGATAAATCACTAGGAAGGGCTTGGGATCTAGGGTATTTGAATAACTGTTAGGAAAACTGAGGATACTTAAACTGCAGAAGATATATTTCAGGAGAGAAACATTATTATCTTCAGTTATTATATGTGTACTGAGAAATTAGAGAAAAAAGAACATCAACACTTTGCATTTACATAAGAGTACACATTTCTAAGAAGTATGTATAAGCAAGCATTTTTTTGAGGTTATGTGATTCTGTGATTCTACGGGGAAGAATTAGGGACAGTAAACAGAAGTTATAAGGAAGTATTTTTATTGGTATTTCTATTTTTATTCCTAGTTCAAACTTTGGGCTATTGTAAACATTGGCTATTGCAACCCATTTAAAACTGGACTTCCTCATGGCCAGTGTCAGCATGGCATTGCATGCAAAAGATTACCAAACTAATATTGAAACTGGAAATTAGAAAGTAACACAACCACAAATATACCCAGAAATTAAAGCAGGCAACAAGGAGCAATCCTGTACAACTTCGTGTCAATTAATTTGAAATACACAAAATGGTCAATTTTCCAGAAAACTTTAATAAATTAAAACTGACTTGAGAAGACATAAATGACCCCGAAAGATGGCAAATCAGTGATTAAATCTACTCAAATTATAAATTAAGATATAGTTACTTACAGGTGAGTCTTACCAAATTTCTAAGGAACCTCTTCAGAGAATACTAACAGAGTATGAGAAGAAAAAATACTCCCAAACTAATTTTTATTAGACTGGCACAAACTTCAGTTCAAAATAAGACAGATAGGAAAAATTGTAAACTGACTTCACTTCTAAATGTAAAGTTATAAATTCAAATAAAATTTAGCAAAATCAGTAACTTAAAAAACAAAAACAATAATACACTATGGCTAAGTTGGGTTTATTCCAGAAAAACTATGATAGCTTAATGTTAGAAAAATCTATTACTATAACTCACCACATTAACGAATTGTAAAAGAAAAAACACAATTGTGTTAATAAAGACAGGAAAATCACTTGTTAAAATATAACACTTTCATATTAAAAACACAGGAAATACAAATAGAAGGGAATTTTAAAATTGGGTATATATTTATGTCATAAAACTCAAAATCATGCTGAATACTGGACGTTATTTGATCTAGCTAATGTAGGTAGTTCTTTTCAGGGAACAGTCTGAGAGTGGACATCTCTTCCCAAATTCACCTTGGTAAAGGCAAGAAAATATTTTTTCTCTGTTAATGAGCCTGACTTTTATTTTTATTTTTACTTTATTTTATTTGTTTTTACAGCTTTATTGAGGTATAATTGATATACCAAAAAGCCACATGTATTTACTGTATACAGTTTGATGAGTTTGACATATGCATGCACTTATAATTCCATTGCCACAATCAAAGTAATAAACATATCCTCACCTCTAAAAGTTTCCTTGAGTCTTTTTGCTTTTTTATTTTTATAGTAAGAATACAACATGAGATCTTTCCTCTTAGCAAATCTTTAAGTGTGCAATACCATATTGCACCTGTGCAATACCACAGGCATGGTGTTGTATAGCAGACCTCTAGAACTTAACTCATTTTGCATAACTGTAACTTTATATCCATTGGATATTTCCCCATTTTCCTCTTCCCCCACTCCCTGCCAATCACCATGTGACTGGCTTATTCACTTAGCATAATGTCTGCCAGGTCCATCCGTATTGTCACAAATTTTATTTATTTATAAAATTTTATTTATAAAAGCTGAAAAATATTCTATTGTAAGTGTAAGCCATTTAAAACTTTTCATTCATCTGTCAATTGGCATTTACATTGTGCCATGTGTTGATTATTGTGAATAATGTTTTAATGAACATGGAAGTACAGATATTTCTTTCAAGACCCTGATTTCAATTATTTTTGATATATGCCCAGAGGTAAAATAGCTGGATCATATGATAGTTCTATTTTTAATTATTTGAGGACCTTCCATAGTGTTTTCCATAGGAGTGCATCATTTTACATTTCCATCAACAGTGTACAAGGGTTCCCATTTCTTCACACCCTTGCCAATATTTGTTACTTTTGCTTTTTGAAAATAGCTATCCTAACAGATATGAGATGATATCTCATTTTGGTTTTGATTTGCATTTCCTGATGATTAATGATTTTGAGTATCTTTTTGTATACTTGTTGGCCACTGGTATGTCTTTTTAATTGGGTTATTTAATTTTTTTTTGCTATTGCATTATAGGAGGAATTATCTTAATTGAATAAAATATTTCAGAAACTTGTAGAAAATTTTATAATTACTGGTAAAATTTTAGAATTATTTTCTTTAATATCAGGAATAAGACAATATGTCAATTATTACCATTTCTATGCAATCATTATTTGAAGGTCTCAGTCAGAGCAGTAAGACAGGAAAAGAAAAGGCATGAGGACTAAAAAAGAAAAAAAAAAGCAGAAAACTATCACTACTCACAGAAATATGATTATCTTCACATCTTATCTAAGAGAAAATACAAACCAACTATTGGATCATCATCGAATTGTTACTAAATACAAAATTAGTATAAAAATAATTTACATTCTCATACAACAATAGATACATTTAAGAAGGTTCAATATTATAAAATATATTAATTCTCCTCAAATTAATTAATTAACTCAAAACAATCTCAACCCAAATCCCAGGGGACTTTTTTTAAATACTTGACAAGATGATTTAAAAAGCCATATGGAAGAATGAATGAGAAAGAATTTTGAAGAAATCCAAAATGGGAAGGCTCATTCTACCATATCTAGTGTGTGGTCAGCATTTAATCAACAGAGCAAAGCTGCAATGAATGTTATGATTCTAGGAAGTAGACCTTATACAGGTGGGGGAGGAACTGGAGAAATGAAGACCTGGAAGGAAAAGCTGCAGGATCAGAGAAGAATCTTTCTCCAGTCTTCTGTAAGAGCTGACATGAGCAGACAAATCAGAGTTTACAGGGAAATCTAAGAAGCCAAGTGCACATCCAGCTACCTAGGTTGTACTGCAGAGGGGAGCCTGTGGAGAGGGCTATGTGAAGCCATTGCCTTTGTGTAGCCACTTCCTCTGTGGATCTTAGCCAAATGTCCAGTACTAGACCTTGGGATGCAGGACTAGCAGGTGGAAAGAAGAGCTGGATGGAAAGCAAAGGAGAGCAAGGGCAAGTACTTCCGTTTCTGGTTGTCACTCCATCTAGTTGTGAAGACCTTCAAAGAGTAAGAGCTTCCCTTTTCTTCCATACCCTAAAGTCTCAAACAAATTATTTTCTTGGCCAATTTAATCTGTGAGCATACATGGAAAGAAATTCTTTAATTAATTAAGGTAGCAAGGGCAAGATTAATATTAAAGATTATAATTAAGACAGTGAAGTATTTGGTGCAGGCAAAATCATCATCATCATCATCAATCATCATCATCTAATGAAATAAAACAGAGAGGTTATAATCACATACACATATATCTAGAAATGATATATGTGAAAAGTGGTATTGCAAATTCAATTAGTGATACCTCACCATTTGGTTTCCCATATGGAAAAGTGGTTAAAGAAAAAAAAATCCTCTCCTCACACTAATCATAAAATTAAATTCCAGGTGGATTAAATCCTAAAATCCTAAATGTGAAGAGTGAACTTAAAAAATTTCTAGAAAAGAAAATATTTGGGATTATTTTTATGATTACAGTGAGGAAAAGAGCACAAGAAAAAAATACAAAGAAAGATAAATTTGACTAGATTTTCCTTTAAATTTTTCATGACAAAAGACATCATAAAAACTAAAATGAGAAGCCACTGGCTAAAAGAAGGATTTGAAACATATAGTTACAGATTATTGTTACTCAGGATATTTAAAAAATATCTACAAATTAATATAAAAAGTTCCAGGCTAAGGAAATAGGAAATTCACAGAAGACAAGACTTGAATGGATAAATTCAAAATTTTGAAATAGGACTAATATTTACTGAGTACTATTCATATATATTCCAGATACTTTTTATTTGTTAACTTAATTTTTGAAATAACTGCATGAAGTGAGGTTAGTACCATTAACTTCTTTCTCTTTCAGAGAAGGAAAGTAGGGCCCAGGCTCATACAATTAGTAAATGGTGAAGCTAGGATTTGGACACCAGTAGTTTTTCTCAAAAGTTTGGGCCCTTAACAACTGTGTCATTTTACAACTTTTAAAAAATGTAAACATATGACAATATTTATTGTTGACACTGATAGAGCAACATGGAAAAAACTGCACACTACTTGCGGAAGTGTAAATAGATATAACCACTTAGTTGGAGGGTGATTCCCAGTGGGATCCATATTCTTTCTCTAAAGTGAAACTATTGCTCTCTTGGCTTCTTTGCTTCTGCTCTCTTCCCAACAACCCAGTGACCACAGTAGACTTTGGTGCTTCCTCTCCCCTCCTGACCAGACCCTGTGCTCTCTTTTTAGACTTCTATTTCCATCTTCTCTGTCTATTTTCCTCCTCGACTCAAGCGTGGAGTCTGTTTTCAGAGTTGTAACCTCACCTCACGTTCTGATTTCTTTCCTGACCTGGCGATTTAAATTTTTTTTCTTGTCTCTGTTGTGAATTGTCACCAGAATTAACCCAGTTATTGTACTTTGCAGGAAGGGCTGAGCTTTCAGTTACTGCCAGGGAGATGTGATGTGACTCCACTTCATAGTTTATGAAATCTGAACTTGTTATCAGGAAATCACTTTAAAACCTTTAAGGTGACCTATATAAATGCCAATATATATATTTTTCGATTCACTGGTATATACGTAGAAAAATGGCCAAAACTGACTACAGAGGCTATAAGAAGAGGGCTATTCACTGGGTTGGTGACAGGGGCTGAAGGAGAGGAGAGAGATAATTCACTTTTTAATTCCTATCTTCTCTTCTTGAATCATTTATAGTAAGCATATGCCATTTTTATAATAAAAATAAATATTTGCAATGAAATACTGTGTTCTAATTGCTATAATAAGTTCTTAGTATTTGATCCTGAGATTTTTCCTGAGGCAGCTAGCTGTAAGATGAATATGCTGCTAGGAATAACTTCAGTTCTAGGAGAAATCATTAAAGGAGATGCAATTTCAAATCCAGTAGGAGAGTGGCATGGGCAGGGTTTGGTTATGAATTCTTTTTCTAATTTGAAAAGGATCTTTGTGAGGGAATCACTGTGTGGATATAGAAGTGAATTATGGGGCTGTCATTCTTGTTCTATAGCTGCTTCTAGTTCTGAAAGCAGTTAAGGGGAGAGCAAAGAAGAAAGAGCCTTATACCTTTAATTAGCCTGAGGAGACAAGTAAAGTAAATATTTGCAATTGAAACATCATGAATCCATGGAAGTTGGGATTTTAGCCTAGAAGTATTGTGCTGCCAAGTTGCCAAGAGACCGAGAAAGCTGGAGCTATGTTCTGTCTCAGAGTGCTTCTGAGTTTAGGAGAAGTGGGAAGAATAACAAACAGAGCAGGTGCATTGCATGTTAAATGGGGATGATGAGGGTGTATCTGTGCCTCATGTTAAGTCACGCATTTTACCTATTTTTATTTTATTTTGACATTGGTTTTTTTTCTATTAGAAAATTTCAGTGTTCCCAATGTAGACATATTTAACTTACTGCCTTTATTAACTCATTTTCTGGTTCTGGTGTTATTAAATACAAATCAGATTATGGCATTGCTCTGTTTAAAACTTTTCAATGTCTTTCCATTTATCTTAGGCTATAACTCTGACTCCTATAGCCCAAATGTAGGATGACTATATAATTTATCATCCAAACTGGATAGCTCTAAATATTTATGGTGGGAAAACAGTTATTCTGGGGATTCTCCCAGGAAAACCAAGGTATATCCACGAGGCTCTATTGGTTCTAGCTCTCAGCCTTATTTCTGGCTGTCCCTGTCTGCTCACTTGGCACCAGGTATGCTGGCCTCCCTTCTTTTGTTTCAAGAAGTTATCACAGAGTCTTTGCTTTCCCTTAGGTCATGCTTATGTCTGCCTTATTTATCTTTGGGGTCTTAGGTATCAGCTCCTCAGAAAGCTTTCTCTGATCACCCAGTCTAGAATGGTCTACCCAGTTATTCTGTAATTCATATGTCTGCTTGTTTCCATCATCATACCTGTTATAATCGCTAAGGATCTTGTTTATGTATTTGTTATCTGTATCAGCTACCAGAATGAGGCCAGAACTCGTCTGTCTTGCTTACCAGCCTGTCATGTAGCAGAGACTCAGTAAACATGTGGCAAATAAATGAATGATCAGACGAAGGTCTATAAGTTAGACTGAACAACCCAGTGATACCCACTGCTTGATTCTTATCATGTGAATAAAATACATCTTAAGTAGAAGAGAATGAACTGAAACAGAGAAAAGCAGGTTGTGGGGTGTGAAGAGAGAAGTCAGAGAGAAAGGGCTGATGCTGCACAAGTACCTGGTTACAGGCCTTGTGGATATACAATTCATCCTTTGCTTCTTCCTTAATAGGGTGAGCCATTCAAATGTATTGTAATTAAATCTCTCCTCCTCTTGCTGAAACTTAACTTAGTTAGAATTGGGATTGAAGTTTTGTTTTTATAACCAAAGACTTCTAGTAAGACAAATTAATCTATTTCTTTCAGAATATTTATTTCTTAAAAGGAGAACATTGTGGCAGAATATGCTAACTGTGCCCCATTATCCATTTTTACCTTCTTCCTTGGTAAGTTAAAGGATATATTAGTTTGCTATTGCTTTTGTAACAAAATGCCACAGTATTTGTGCTTTAAAGCAACACACATTTCTTATTTTACAGTTCTAGAGGTCAGAAGTCTAAAATGGGCTAGCAGGGAGTATTCCTTTTGGAGGCTCTAGGAAAGAATTTGTTTCTTTGTTTTTCCAGTTTCTAGAGGCTCTCTGCATTCTTTGGCTCCAGGCCTCTCCTCACATTGCTTTGACCTCTGCTTTCACTATCACATCTCCTTCCCTGATTGCCCTTTCATCACCCTTTTACAAGGATCCTTGTGATTACATTGGGCACACCTGGATAATCTAGTATAATCTCCCCATCTCAAGATCATTAACTTAATCACATCTACATTTCCATGTAAGATAACATATTCACATGTTTCAGGGTTTAGGACACAGACATTGTTAGTAGACTGTTATTCTGTCCACCACGATGGGCATAGCCTTCTTTACTTATTTCCTCTCCTAAAGACTGGAATGTGGATATAACAGCTGGAGCTCAAGCAACCACTTTGGGCCATGGTTTGAAAGTCTTATGCTGAGGATAGGAGAGTAGCAGTGTAGAATGCTGAGTCCCTGATAATTCTGAGAAGCTATCCTACCAGTTATGGCCTGCCAGTTTTCTGGCTACTTTTAGGTTATTTTGAGTTTTTAAGTACAGCACTCTAGTTTTCATTTAAAGATGATTAAACTATTTGACAATAGTTTGTTTTCAGCTTTCTTTTGCTCTTATAAATAAAAAATTTCAGTTGTTTAATAGAAAAATTCTGAGAGGAAATTCATAGCTTTATGTGGATGTCACATCAGGCATATGCTCATATTTGACTATTAAAAATCTAAGTCAGGTGTGAGCAGCTTACTCTTATTAAAAGACCAGCATCTCCATGAAAATTTTCAACTTTATATGTTCTTGATTAGAAAATTTAGATCTAGTAAGGTGACAGAAACATCACAAATGGAACATTTTTTAAGTTACTAGGGCAAAGATAGCATTGTTCGGGTAATTAAAAAATAACTGCTTTATAGTTTTACTTGAGTAAAATCTGATTTCGTTAAATTTTTTTATATTGAATTTTTCTGTGAAGAAGGTTGTGGGAGAAAATTGAGGCTTTTGCATTCTTACTCCCCAATGAGACAATAATAAATTACATTATTCTCTCAATATCCCACACATTGCACATTAGGCACTCTTTAGCGCTCTGTATTACTTCCCTGAATAGCTGTCATAAAAGAAGTTTAAAGGAACACAAATATAGGTCAATGATAAGAATTCTTTTGTAATAAGCAATCATAGGGTGAAAAATCAAGTTCACAGTGTATTTCTGTGAAATGATTATCATTTGCTGGTTAAATTAAAGATGTTTTTTATCTATTTATTTACCTTACCATTCTCAATTTCCTTACCTTTTATTTTTTTCCACCATATTCCTTAATAGTGTATATTTGTTTACTTGTTTCTTGGCTACCTTACTAAAGTGTAAACTCTGTAGGGTAGGGTCATATCTGCCTAATTCACTGGAATATGCAGTGTCCAACAGCAAACGCCACCTGCAAGGTTGGGAGTTGCTGGAGGTGAGACCAAAGGGATGTGGGGTGACTGAGTCATTAAGGGATTTCAAGGATTTTGACTAAATCCTGAGGCAGTAGGGAGTTGCAGAAGGATATTTATCTGGCAATTGGAAAATGGCAAATGACATGTTCAAATTTGGATTTTGGATAATAACTGGGTGTGGCGTGGAGAAAGGTTTTGTGTTGGTGGGAGGGAGACCCATGAACAGATAATTGTGACATTCCAGGTGAGTGGAGATGGGAGCCCAAGCTAAAAAGTTAGTAATAATAAGAATGATGATAATAATTATTAATTTACAAAATTTACTGCATGAATAGTGACTAAAATTTGTTTCTCAGACTACATTTCCCAGACTCCTTTGCAGTTAGATGTGCAATTATCTTCTAGCCAATGGAATGTGAACAGATATAATGACCTTCATTTCCAGGCCTGATCCATAAAAATCTCCCATACACACTCCTCTCCATTCTTTCCGTCTTCTGGCTGATTGGAATAGAGAAGCCATGTATGAGAAATAACTGGGAGCCCAATAACCTAGGTTCTTGTAAAGCCATGTGGAGAAAAGTTGTCCCAATTGACCAAGGACACTTTGGAAGAAATACCTCTTGTGTTTGAGCCACTAGACAATTTTAGGTCTATTTGTTATAGCAGCTAGTGTTACCCCAATGAACTTAAGCACTAATATTGGTTAGGTACCATTCTTAATGCTTTATATATGATAACTCATTTAATCTTCACAACAATCCATTGAGTAGCATATTATTATTATTACCCCAAATTTATAGATGAGAAAATTGAGATAAAGAGGGGCTATGTAACCTACTGAAGTTACATAGCTGATAAATGACAGAGTCAGATTTCAAACAGAGTTCTGGCTCCAGTATTTTAAGCAATATCTGATTATAGAGATAGATGGGAATAAATAGAAATTTTGAAAAAAGATGTAGATGTCCTTTCTCTTCACTTAAGTTTCTGAATAAACTGGGATTACACTTTAGCTCTCTCCCATCAAGGCAGGGTGTCTGGACTTCTGTGTCCCACTTCAATCAGTCATTGAATGTGGGCTGCTGGCTGGGAAGGGATGTGAGCTGGTGGTGAAGTAGCCCCTTTTGAGAAGGAGTCAGCTATGCACCTAGAGGAATGAATATCATGGTCCTGAAGGAAAAGGGAGAGCAGGTTGTGGGGAGAACTGGGAGGTGCACCACAGTACTTACTATAGAAACAATTAAGAATAAATAAGTACTATATTTACAAAATATTAGTTGTTCTAGATGGTTTCACTGAGCTTCTGACTTATATGGCCCACTATTTTTTAATTGCTCCTGAAACATAAGAGTATATGTTGTAAGGAGGCTGAGAAGAGACAAAACTTCAGAGGTAAGCTAAGCCCATGTGAAAGCTTAAGTAATATGACAAAGAATTTGGATGAGAGGGAATCTGGTGGCAGCATGGAGATAGGTCAGTACAGTGACAGACCACTGTTGTAATGGCCCATTGCTATGAGGACCAGAGTCTGAACCAGTATCAGGGGGCTGGAGAAGAAGGGCTGAACTTGCAAGACATTTTAAAAGTAATTTTCAGTGATTTTAATGACTGAATGTGAAGGTGAGGAAAGATGAGAGGCAAATCCTATAGTAACTTGAGAGACTGTGTGAAAGTTGATGTTTGAAGGAAGATTGTGGTAATATTCACTCTATAGGGACCTCTTGGCTATCTTTTTAACTGACAAAACAAAAATAATTCTCCAACTGGCTGTTACTTTCTTTAAGTTTTCTTTCATTTGAAGAAACTTTCTATAACTTCTTCTTATTCCTTAAAATGAGTTGTTCTTTCCATCTATAATTGGTTTCTCAATTCATCTATTTTTTTTTTTAATATATGACCTTCTTTACCCAATTTGCCTCCCCCCCCCTTTTCCTATGGTAACCACCATTCTGTTGTCTGTGTCTGTAATTTTTGTTTTTATTTGTTTTGTTAGTTCTTTTGTTATTTTTTTGTTTTATATTCCACATGAGTGAAATCATAAGGTTTTTGTCCGTTCCCATCTGACTTATTTCACTTAGCATAATGTCCTCAAGATCCATCCATTTGTTGCAAATGGCAATAGCTCATCTCTTTTTTTTTTTTATAGCTGAGTAGCATTGTATGGTACATATGTACCACATCTTCTTTGTCCAATTATTTGTTCATGAATTACTAATCTATTTTAATGAAAATTTCTTTCATCATTCCTTCCCCTTCTCCCCAACTGCAAATCTAAGTGTATCTGAACAAAACATACTCTTAAATAAAACAAAACAAAGTCATAAAGCGCAGATAGAAAGAAAATCCATTTTAAAAAAATGTCTTCATTTTTTAGCAGTTTGGTTATGACCCATACTAGAAGTTCTGATAAAATCCTTGGACTGTAAATACAATGAGAGGTGACATGAAGAGTTCTGGGCTTGGGGATAATGTTACTTTGTGAGTAATGGGTTGCTTTCAGTTATGTAGATGTAGAAAAACATTTGTTAAGGCTGGGTCTGAACAAGTGTACTAAATTCCTTGATATATCTAATTTGTATAGTTGTTATGTAGCTTGGTCATTGTACCTTGCCCTTTTTATTTTCTGTAGCACAAGTAATTTTCTGATCTGATATGCACAAGATTAGAATCTAGCTTCCTGCAGGCCGCTTTTTTGCTAGGTTGTCAGAAAATTTTTAACAGTGCAGATATTTATTTTTAAAAGGGAAGAAATTGTAATTATGTGAAATCAAATCAGTATAGAAGATGTTATGTTGTGCACACTTGAGGCAGCCGGGTCACATCAATCATTTACTTAGCATTTATTGTGTAACTTCTCTGCACTAGGCACTGTTTTAGTTGTATCAAGAATGCACACAGGTGGATGAGACAGGTGAGGTCTCATCTCTCACAGAATGTACTTTCTAATCATCAGAAACAGAAAATAAAAAACAATTTATAAGAAAGACTTCAGTCTTTGTAAATGCTCAGCAGAAAATAAAAGTTGGAATTCAATTTGTTTATCCAGCCCTTTTCTCCCATTTCAAGAGGCTGGCTTGGTGAGAAAATTGTTCTCTTAGAGACAGAGGAGCCGGAGTCAGCACATTTACAGTTTGAGGGTTTGTTGGGGTGGAGGGATGAAATTTTATTTTTAATTCTTTAATTTTTATTTTTTAAATGCTAGTTTATTTATTATTATATTTTCATACTATATATACATAATTATTTTAACATTTTATTTTATTTTTTATTTCCTCCCTCACTCCTCCCCCTGGGATTTTAAATTTTTGAATATAAATATGATAGCTATCATTTAAACTTCTACCCAGGACTGCTGTCAGACATTGTTCATGGAGATATAGCTTAATATTAACAATTAACAAATAAAAACTATCATGGGTGCTGTTTTAACCAATTTCCATTTTCGTGACTTGTAGGAGGAACCAGCACTCTCTGTTCCCTCTGTGAGCACACAAATGTGCTTGGAACACACTGAGCAAGTTGGCCACTCTGCCCATACCACTCCATGTCTGAACCCTGGAGTTGCGTTTCACTTTCTGAGAGTCAGAGTGGTTTGTTCTCTAACATATGTGTGCTGGTTTTACTTGTTACTAAAATTATGTGATTTACCTCACTATTACAATTAACTAAAGAAATATGAGTCTGGAAATGCACACACACACACACACACACACACACACAGAAAATTATTGCAGTGAAATTAGAATGGAAAATGGAATACTTAGCAAAAATTCAATAATGTCAAGTTAGTTAATAAAAAAAATTGGAAAAAACAACAAAATCTACAGTATTTTCCTTGTTAGTGTCTTTAATTCTCACCCTGAACAAGGAAGGAAAATTCTGAAATGAAAAATGACATTTTATGGGGTGGTTTAGGTAAAAAATGTAGCTTTGAATCATTTCCAGTGAACTCATAGTATGCAAAAGGGTCATGACCTTCCTCTAAATTGGCAAATACATTTACATTTATTTAAGTTTAAATATAATGTTTACAAAATAAATGTATTTTTCTCCTAACATTTTTGATTAGACCATTAAATTAGCACCTCTGATTGTGTCAAGTAAGAAGGTTTTTACTGTATTATAAGGTGTGTGTTAAGTGCAAAGGGATTCACAATTCCTCCATCCTAACATTATTAGATTGAAAATTTATGTACCTTCCAATAATTTCTTTACCTGAGCCAAATCTCCTTTCCCTCATTGCATAGTAGAAGCAAAAAAAATATTTTTACTTTTTAGCAGTACCTTTCCTTTGAGAATATCAAAATCCTTTAAGGAACACATTTTTAATTAAGCAATAATGCTCATATTACCCTAGAGAGGTGGATAAAGATATTCTTTATCCTCTTACTGAGGATGTTAGACTCATGCTAAGTAGCTAACAGATGTCTATATGCTGTTTCTCAGGAGAATTATGTTTTTCTAATCTTCCTGCCACACTGTGTTTTGTTCCCTATTCTTAATAATTCTCAGTATTATGGAGAACTATGAGAGAATGGAAAGACCACTTGTCTGTGGGCCAGGACACATGGGTTCAGACTCTGGCTATGCCACTAACTCATGGGATTTGGACCTCTAGTCAGCCTTTCTGTGACTCAGCTCCTTTATCTGTGATATAAAGATGGTAGCACTTGTCATACCAGCCAACCAGACTGGGAAAAAAGAAGTGTTTGTCAAAACAAGTATGGTCGTTGAAGTTGCAAATAATGAGATTCAAAGCAGCCCATGTGTTTCATTTTATTTACTTTATTCCCATTTCAAAACGTGGGCCCACTTTTCATTATGGAATTTTTGATCATGTGTTAATATATAGCTTCTGGCTTGTATATTCATTCTTGTGACCAGAAGTGGAAGTCCTTTCTCAAATACTTATATCCTAATCCTGCCCACCTCCATGACTTCACCATGTTCCAATGATGGTTCCATACTCAGTTAGCAATATAAGAAAAGAGACAGACTATGGTTGGAATATGATTTATTGTACTCTGAATTACAAGGTACCAGTCAGTAAATGGCTGCCGTCTTTGAAAGTGTTGAGAGACTCATTGTATGTCTTCACTCATTCACAGGAATATTGCTGATAAAGGCCCAAAAGAAAAAAAAAGCACATGAAATATTCTAAATTTCAAATCATAGAGATTGCTCAAGTAAATGATGATGTTCTTATGTAATGGAAGGCCATTAATAAGAAGATGTAGATGAATATTTATTGGCATAGAGTGATGGTCATTATAATAGAGTGAAAAAGCAACAAAAAAAGGGTAATGTACAACAATTCCATCGTTATTTAAGAAAATATGTAGTTAAATAAAAAAACATTTTGAAGGATATACAGTGGCTCTCTCTGGGTGATGGGATTACAAAAACAAATTTTCTGTATACTTCTCTATACTTATCTGCATTTTCTGATTTTCTGTGATGGGCATATGTTGCAAAAGAAAGAACTAATTGAAATTAAATGAATTCCTATTGATGCAAAAGTTACTTGTGGGAATGAAGAATAACATTTTGGAAAAAAATACCAACTCTAAAAAATGAATTGTGTGGAAAATTTTTTAAAAAATAAATTAGGTTAATTTCATTCTTTTAAATTATTATTTATTTATTATTTTTAAAACTAGCTCCGCCCAGTTTTATTAAAGAAAAAATTTGCATGATTTACTTTTCACCAGTCTGTTCTGACATACTTCTAATGATATTAGGATTATCTGGATCAATGATAGCTAGTGTGCATACTCTGTAATATTTTCTACATGCTGTGCCCAATTCAATACTATTGCCACAGTAGTGATGAGCACCAGTGTTAGCCAACATGGTGTAGTGATCTATTTCAGATTTCCTCAAGGCTGGATAGTTGTTGGTGAGGATGACCAGTTTTGCTTTGCCTTGTCTGATTATTTGCAGAATCTGCTTGTACCCCAGTTCGTACTTTCCACATTTCATAACAAGTTGGTGCCTAGAGTTGATGGACTCCAGGAACTTTTTCACCTTTTTTTGCAGCCACCATCTTCCAGATTTGAATGCAGGACAGCCCCCAAACAAGAGCAGCGATCGAGATGGCTGAAAGGGAGAAGGGCTCGTTCTTTTTTAAAAGAATGCATTACTTAATATCAATTTGCAAACCCATTTTTTCTTGGCGGAATTCTACCTTAAATTGCTTCTAAAATAGGCTCATATCATGGTAAATATGCATGATATTTTAAAATATCTAAATTAAGTAATTATTTATAGTGACACAATGCAATTTTTTCTTTTTGTCTAAACATCACTTTAAAACAAACTTTTAAGACAAAGAGGAGGTGTATTTCTTATCATAATCAAAACTATAGGTTACCAAGTGCTTTTATATGCCTATGTGTTAGATACTTAAAATATTAAATTTATTGGTTATTTATTTAATTATTACCACCTTAGGAGATAAATCTTACTGTGTTCATTTTATAGTCACTGAAAACTAATACCAAAAATGTTAAACTTCTTACCCAACCAGAAGTCACAGAACCACAAGTCTTTAAAAAAATTACTTAAATATTTATTGAATCTACTCTGTGCTAGCTCTATGTGCTAGCTTGGTGCTGGGAATATACCAGTGAATAAGGGATTTGTCGCATCCCTGGGAGAAGCTTACATTCTAATTGGATGACATGGAGCAAAAAACTATAAATGTGATGAATCTTATGAAAAGGGAAATAGGATGCGAAGGGGGAGTTAATCTGGTCTGCAATATCTGTACTATGTATAAGACACTTACATTAAGAGATGAAGCATGAGTAGGACATAACTGGGTGAGGAGTACATGGAAGAGTATTCCAAGTAGAGATAACAGTATGTGCTAATGCACTGAGGTGACATTTTGCTCCAATAATCTGGCATTAACAACTATTCATAACTCTGGCTTGAAACAATAGCATTTGTTTCTCTTAGGGGGGCCTCTGAGTCAGCTGCAACTTGGCTGGACTCTAGGGTTCAGGTCTGCCTCATATGTTGCTCTTTTTACCTATAGCTTCCTGGAACATACTCCTTTCATAGCACATGGCAGGAGGGCAGGAGCCCAAATTAAATCATACAGGCGCATTTAAGGCCTTATGTCATGTTTAGGAACAATTCATCGGCTAAAGCAAGTTGTAAGGCCAAGCCCAAAATAAATGGGATAGGGAAAGCATTTTGCGCACAGTGGTTAATACTTCAGCATCACATAACACAGGATGTGGATGAGTAATTTAATATAGGAAGAACGTGAAAAATTGTGAACATTGATTCAGTCAAACACACTTGGATTTTGCAAGAAATCCAGTGTGGCTAAAGTATAATGAGTGAGCTGGGGAGTGATAATACTGGCCACTCTTGTAATTGGTTGTCCTTGGGAAATTCTTGTAATAGAGATTTTATATATATAAATATAAACATATATATTTATATATATATTATATATATTTATGTATGTTTATATAAATATATATTTATATATTATATATATGTATACATATATATGTATATGTATATATATGTGTGTGTGTGTGTATATATATATAATTTAATATATATATATATAATTTAAATATATATATATATATTTAAGCTCACTCCAGAAGATAATGACTTATCCAGCTTCTATCTGAACTTTATTTCCAAAGAGTTGACTAACATCGAAATACCATGGTTAACTCACAGGGCTAATATAGGGTTAGTTGAATTAAATGTTCCTCCTCTGTTATGTAGCAATACTGTATTGGGTCTTTGTGTGACAGTAGCACATTTAGAAACTGTGCCTCAGAGGCAATAAAACCAGTGTTTGAGCCCCTGAGCAAATAGCATTAAATTTGGTTGCTACTCATTCTCCTGGAATGGAGGTCATCTATTTTATGCACACTGAATAAGACAAACGAGTCATAAAACGTGAGGAAACATCTAATTTGACTACTTTATCCTATGCAACACGATCTTTTATTTGGTCAGGTCACTTTGATAATGTTACAGGAATAGTTCGGTTATTTTTACCCTTTGCTGTACAGATACTTTCCTTTGCTTTCCAAGTGCTTAGGTTTAATGCCTGAATGAACAGGTGTCAGGACATGCATTGGCCAAATATAAACTCGTACAGTTTGTGTGTTTAATAAGCAAAGGCATATTTTTTTATAGAAAGTTTATTCTACACAGACAGACACTGACTTCTTTATTAGTTGTAATGGTATATTATTCCTCAGAAAACTGTATTAATTTTAGTTGAGGTGACTTCTCTGCCCCTCCCCCCCTTTTGCTGATAAGAAGAGATTAAATTAGAAATCACTGCCTACATGATGATCCTGTCCTGGAGCCAACTTTCCCCCACTCATTTGTTAAAAGCTCAATTGTATAATATTGAGGATTTAAAACAGAATCTATTATTTTTTCTGACAATACTTATTTTTCATAAAAACAAGATTTTTGTTAGCTAGCTTACAGTTAACTTTATAAAGTCTGCCATTTCAAGGGAAATCAGTAATTCTAGTAAATGGAATGGATTTGGGGCAATTCCCTTCCTCTCATTTTGTTCACTGTTATGTAAGCCTTTGGCTTGGTTACATTATTATATTTTATTATTCAATTTGCAAATCTGTATTTATGAAAGACTACAGTTTTCTGTTTTCCTCTTTCGATATACTTTAATTCTTTTTATTTGAGCACCTTTTCATCTTTATGCATCTTTTCTTTCTCTTTTATCTTGACAGCCCTTTAAAAGCCAACATAATGTATACGTTACAAGTAATAACGGCACTGGGAGACAGCATTTCTCTAAGTGGAAATGTGAGTAATGAAAAGAAAAAATACCTTGATTGTCAGAAACAAATGCACTTTCTAATTGCTTCCTGAAGATTAGTCTTTAGAAGGGGCTATGGGAATTGTCTGCTTGTGTGTCTATTGAGGTGTCATTACATGTAATTAAGAGGCATTAATGTCCATGGGTAAAATATAGGGCTTGATTATAGAGAGATCAAACTCGAGTTGAATTCATGAATTCTGTTCACTGGTCTGTTCCTTTCCCAGTGGGGTACTTTTAAATTACTAAAAAATTGATTTACTTAGTTTTTTCTTCTGAAAAATGAGAATAGCAATATTATTTTTATTGCAGCTTTTAAATATCTAAATTAGTCCAACCAAATAAAAGTTGTAGCTGCATTGCAATATTAGTAAAGTTAATTTGGTGTATATTTCTCTCCCAGTTCCTCTTTGCCCCACAGAACATACTTCTTTATCTGAATTGACCAAATTAATTGGCTGTTTTGTCATTGTAGAGACCCAACTTCTTAATAGAATTACAACTCCAATTTCTGTGGACAAATGGCTCTTAAAACCTTAAAAATGTTTCGAGCTTTTAATACGGGCTGGAATAGCTTTCTTTAAAAATGATAGAATTATATCAGATTAACTTTTTCAGGATAATGTGAGATTCAATAAAAGTTCACTTTGTGTTTTAGTGGGTTAAATCATATAATTTTATATATTTTGACTAGATGTGAATTAGCCTGCTGTAGTGATAGATAGCACTTAAAGCTTGAAGACCTGAGTATGACTTTTGCTCCTTTCTAATTATGTGATCCCCCAAACCCAACTATACTGAGTCTTGTCTGTGAAGTGGGCCAATGTTTGTTCTCCCTGCCTCCTTGGGGTGCTTGTAAAATTCAAATGATGTAATGGATAGAGACAGTGTTTGAAAATTGTGACAAACCATATGATGTGATTTTAAAAGAAAATTTAGACACATTCTGTTTTCACTGATACTGTTTAATAACAGTTAACTGTTTATTGTTTTACATATTGGAGTTTCTGGCCAATTCAGGGAAGAAAAAAGAAAAAGAAGATATAAAGTTTGAATGGGCAGATTTAATCAACAAACTAATAAAATAAGAGGTGTCAGCAAAGGTGGTGAATACCTGATAAATTTTTAAAAATTTTTAGTCTTTATCAACTTTAGCAAAACCATCTAGAAAATAAGATACCATTCTTAAACTATAAAGTATGTAGGAAATAATCAAACAAAGACTTCTCTGAGAAAATTTTAAAAGAAGAGCTAAATGACTGGAAAGATATACCACATTTTGATATGTAAATCTGTTAATTTCCCTGAAAGTAACCTATAAATTCAATGTCAAAGTTATGGCAAGGTATTTTTAAGGAACTCAACATGCTTATTTTAAATTTATACAAAATAGTAAGAGTTCAAGATTCATGGGCCAATCTAGAAAAAGGAGAACAAAGAAGAGGTCTTCACCCACCCAGAAAGAACCAGTGTGAAACTGGTGCAGGAAAAGTCAAACAGATCCGTGAAAAAATAAAGAGAATCAGAAACAGATGCAAGTCTACATAGGAACTTGATATAGGTTAAACAGGACACTATAAATCAATGGAGAAAGGATGGTTTGGCTAAAATTCGCTAATGGATAGTGGGAAACAGCTCATTATATGAAAAAAAAATTGGTTCATTATCTCAAACATATACAAAGGAGAAATCCAGTGTGAAAGTGAAATTATAAAGTTAATAAAAGATACTGGAAATGTTAAAGATCTTCAAACTACTGGAAATGTGATAGTTGACAACATTTACAAAATTAAGAATTTCTATTAAAGGAGAAAGACTATAAACAATGTTAACAAAAAGGTGACAGAATGAGAAACGATTTATAATATTAAAAATTGATGAGATTAATATCAAAAAATACACAAAGAAGCTTAAGTTTTTCCATTTTTAAAATGGCAATAATAATATTAGAAAGTAAAGAGTTCAGCACAGAGACTGGCATATAGTTAATGCTTACTGTTTGCTCTTACTAGTTTATATGTTCTTATCATCTGTAAGAAAACACATTTTGTGTTGAGCATTGATATATGGACCCTGAGTTTCCAGTTTCTTCATGGTTTTATGTTGCTAGCTTTTGGATTTACAGAGAAATGTATGTGCAAATATCTAGCCAGCCTTCATATCCACCACTCTGTCTGATAAAAGTGCCTAAATAAGCCAATGGTTAAAAGAAAAGTGAGGAGAATATTATTGGCAGCTCCCATAGCATGGAGGTGGGCAAAATGCTGCATGCACCACTATAGCTGCAGAACCAGCTGCCAAGGACACCTGCCATGTCATGTAGCAAGAAGAGTATGCTTCATGGCTGGAGGTGTGAATTGTATGACTGTCACATTCCTTCCTGCTTGAGGCTGTGGGGCCTAAAGGTGCTGTGTCCAGAAGGCGGAGAGACTGGATGAAGCAGCTTCCCACCCCTTAACAATTTGTTCAGGTGTAGCACATGGCAGCCAACCAACCTAACCTGCTTTCTGAAAGCAGAGCTTTGCCTTTTTCTTCTTTGTAATCTCAGCTTTGGAGAAGGCTTTGACTCCTGCAGTGTGGCCCAAAAACTTAGATAGTGACACATAAGGCAGAGGCAGGAGCTGCATTCAGTGGCAGTTGCCTGAGCTGATCCACTCCTTAAGCTTGGGGGAAGATAAGGCAAGTTGGCCAGGGCTGTCCTGCTGATAGGGAAAGAAGGGAAATTAATGATAACTCCGTCTGGGGCACTGTTACACACACTGTTTCTGATTTGCTGCAACATTCTTATCCCCATTTTACAGATGTGAGAACTGCAGCTCAGAGAGGGAAAATTGCCCAGAGTTTCCCAGCTCGTAAGTGACTCACTGGGATTTGAACCCTAAGTCTATTTGACTCCAAGACCCAGAGGTGATTGTTGTTTTTGTCCTACTGCACCACACTTTATATCTGTGGATGGTGGACTGGAGGTGGGTGGGGTTGGGATGGATCTATGGCTTGGTGGACTCCAAGTAAGATTGCATGGCCAGTGCCATCTATGTCTGATTTTGGCAGCAGTTCAGTTAGGTTATAGAAAGCTAATTACATTTTCCTGTGCCACATCTGAATGTGTGCCCCTGTGGTCAGCTGGTTTTAGGTATGGCTTTGATTTCTTGGAAGAAACTGTGTTTCTGTGAAATAATGACGTTCTTAAACTGTGTTCAGTGAAGCCAGAAATTTCAGGAGACACATTATACATCATGGATAGATTCCCTGCCCAGGAGGAAATCAGGCAGGCAAAGACTGAAAGAGCTTGCCCCCACGTGAAATTTCATTTTTCTGTGCTTTTAGGAGCTGACAGGAGTTTGAGGAACTGGCTTCTCTAGCCATTAACAGAGATATTTCTTTTTCAAACATCTGCAACTGACTTTTATTTGTGCTTGAGAGATCAGAGTTTTTGTACTAGAGCTATTTGGAGGACAAGAGGATCGCCATGGCCACACATTCTTACCTCTGTCTCTAAGGTCTAAGGCAATGACTAAAAATGATAATAATTATGAGAGTGATAATTGCAAGCCATTCTCTGTATTTGCTCTGTGCTGGGTGTTGTAGGAAGTTTATTTTATATGCATAACAACTCACTAAAGTATATGTTAGTATTAATTTGACTGCAAATAGCAGAAATGCCAATTCAATGGCTTAAATAAACGAGGGATTTATTTTTCTCATGGAACAAGAAGTCTAGCGGCAAGTGCTTCAGAGAGAGTATGAGAGCTCTATGATACCATTAAGAACCCATGCTTCTTCTCTTGGGCCTTTCTTCCCCGTGTTTGCAACATGGCTGTTCTACTTCATGCATCACAACTGATTTTCCGTCAGAAAGAAGAAAGGGCAAAGACTCAGTGGCAAAAACTAAAATGGTGAATGCAAGTTGAATATCCCCCTCTAATAAGCTTTCTCAGAAACTTCAACTGGTATGCCCATTTGCATTTCATTGTCCAGAACTGTGTTGTATGCCCACATCTAGCTGCAAGGAAGTCTGGCAATCCAAGAGTATTTAAGTGAGTCCCTTGGTTAGAAAAGAAGAAAGGAAGGATGGATATTGGTTAGGTAACTAGCAGTATCTAGCTCATATAGTTAATATTTGTTATATTCTTGAGAGTAATAGAGAGGAGATCAACATATAAAAGATTAGAAATAGCAGATTATGGCACAAGGTAAGGAAGTGATTTTATAACATTTAGTAATTAACTGTTATATGGGCTGTATAGCAAACTCTATTCCTGGAGACATTTGTGTAGAAATTAGATTACCCATCAGAGGAGATCCCTGAATTGATTGGGAGTCTGGGTCTCTAGTGAGCTCAAGATTCTGGGACTAGGAAACAGAAGTGGTTGAGATAGAACTGTCAGGATTAAAGAAAGGCCTTTGGATTTAGCGTAGAAGCCTCTTGATTTGTCAGAGCTGAAATGACCATACAATTAATTTATTCCAAATTGGGCATTGTTTTAGAGTTAAAAAGGGGGATTGTTTAGTAATTACACTGGGCAAAAGGTGAATGCCCGGATTGTTATAGACCAAGAGGAAAGTGTGGCCACATTTGGCATAGGCTTCTGATAAATAAAGGAGTAGGGAGGCTTGAATATCCATAAATAATGGCAGAAAGGACAGACATCCCCATGCCAGATCCATCTGCTTCCTTAGGCTGGACCTTTTAAGAGGCCCTTCTTCATCCATGTTGGAATTTGGTGATAAGTATTGAAATCTGATGGGCATGGACAACGTGTGACTACTAAAAAGTGCTCCTGACACAGACCCTTGAGCCCTAGTTTCCTCTAGCATGACTCATTTTTGAGAGACAGGGAGCTCAGATAACGCTGTTTTCCTTATTGAGCAACGGGTGTGGCTCATTCTAGGCTGGGAAGGACACTGTATTTCACATATCCTGAAATCCTTCTCAGCATTGAAAAACTGCTTTTCTGGTTGGATCAGTGACCTTGAGTGAGTCACAACCTCTCTCTATCCTTTGGTTTTTCCTTTAGTGGAAATAAAATGGAAATGATAGTCACACAAAAGAAAAATGTGATTCAAGATCTTCCAGTGAAATATGCTAGGTAGAGCCAAGTGACACTCTTGTTTTTATGACAGTTATTGCAGAACTTGTCTCATCCTCACCCATTAGGCCTCAGAGCATAGAATAAACATAGACTTGGCCAGCGGCTGGCATTTGATGATGCTGGCACCAAGATAAAGGGAAGTAATTTCTCTATGGCTTGTTTTTCCCTATTAACCTCCTCCTGCCTGGACCTCAGTGTGTACTAGTGTGGAAGCTGGAGACCAATGGGAATCTTGGTTAATAGGTTTCATAGCAGAGGCAGTCTATTCAGGAAACCTTTAATAATGGTGCTATTACAATATTGTCTTTATTCTTTCCTTAACTCCTTTATTCAATAAATATTGATTGAATGTCTCTGTGTGCCAGGTTCTTTTTCCCAAGCATATAGCAAGATGAGTAATGACAAACATTAAAGTCTTTAATATTTGCTGAATCAAGGTTTCTGTCAGAGATGTAAGGTTGGAGAGCTGGTCTCCTGCTATAATCTTGTATTCCTTTTATCTAACTGAATGCTTGAGAGACATTTCTAAATGCACAATTGCTATCATTATCTATTTCATGAAGGATCAAGACCACATTTCTTTATGTAATGTAGAAGAACCTTTAGGATTTGGTCCCTGGTCACCTTTCTGTCTCATCTCTCACCGAGCCTCTTTTAGGACACAGTTCCAGCAACTGGGACTTTTATATAGGTCGCTGAAAATGTAGCAAATGTTTTAGCTTTTGTGGGTCTTGTGGTCTCTGTTGCAACTAGGTGAGGCTGTTACAGCATAAAAGCAACCACAGACAAAATGGAACGAATGGGCATGGCTGTGTTCAAATAAAACTTTATTCACAAACAGGTGGTAGGCTAAGTTTGTTCCATGGGCTACAATTTGTTGATCTCTGCTTTAGGCCTTTGTTCATGCTATGCTCCTTCACTTGCCTACATGAAAGACACCTCCTTCCCTATTTATCAGGCTATTAACTATTCAATTGTCACCTCAAATCTAAGGCCTTTCTCTGCTACCCTGGGTAGAACTGGTGACTCACCCGGCTGTACTCTGTACTTTCCACCTGCTTACCTTTGTTTTCTCCCTTAATCTGATGGTAAGCTCTATTCCATCACTTATGGATTCATTGATTCATTTATTCAACAATATTTAATGAGTACGCAATATGGGGCAGTCGATGACTTTTAATCTTTGTATAGCACCTGTCAGAAAGCCTGGCACATGATTGTTGAATAAAAGGAGATAGCACTCAATAATGAAGTCCATTGTCAAAGATATATTCATGTCTTTGGTGTAAGTGCCCCAAAGTGGGAATTGTCTTTACTGATTTTGTAGTGTGGAGGGATTTGGCCAGTGGATTGCATTTGAAGTTTCCTTTCAAGGTTTCTGTAACCTGGCCGGGAATAGCTTGGTGGCCTCTCCTGTCGTACATCCTCTTCCCCTTTCCTAACTTCCCAGGGTCCTGCTTTCTGGTGACCCCATAGAGCAGGACAAAGAGCAGCAGCACCTACTTCTAAACTCACACAAAGGCAGGCAACCAACTCATGTTGAGTTTGAAGTTTACCAGCATAGTTCAGTGGGTGTCTTACTTTTACTTTTATTTTTAAATAAGATCTGCTTTTCCCATTGCTTTCTGACAGAGCAAGGCTATCTGGATCAAGAAGCTTAAATAGCTCACAACATGAGAATATTTAAGTTGCTTCCTTGCAGAGTATAAATCGATTTTTTTTTCATCCACGATATCTAACTCTTTGAGAGTGATTCTGAGATATATGTAAAAATGAAGGTTCTTGGTTACTCATATTACAGAAATCATTTCATGGATCTATAGAACCCAAAAATATTTGAAGTAAGGCGTTAAGCCATTTCTTCAATTTACAATTCATTCTAAATGTAAGCAAAACATTTATTTAATTGGTTGTCACCAACAGAACCAAGGTGACTTCATTCAGTTTCAACCTGGTCAGATGTAGGTTTTCAGTGGTTACCAGGATAGTTCTTTGTCATCAGAGGCAGAGAAAAGAAAATGGTTACAGCTGGTTACAAAACAAACACAAAACCTCCACACAGCTTCTCATGTTACAAGAGCAAATAGGAAAGGAGCCCCAGCTGCGTGCGGACTGTAGCACAGAGTGTGTGTTGGGTAAACACTAGAGAAATTGGAGAATGTTTTGAGTCTCTGCTTTTTTAAAAAATTTTTCCAATATAAGAGGGTAGTGAGAGAAGTGGCAGCTGAACAGAGTATAAGATTGTTCACTAATTCACTCCCACAGGTAACAGAGAATTAAGTAAATCAAAGTTCAGCTCTGCAGAGCCCTTTTCATGAAGCATCCATAATCTGTCTGACCTGACATCCCAGACTGGTTATTTTTATGAGGAAACCTTGGTGAGAATAAATGACACGTCCCTATGTTTTGGAGGAAGAAAAGAGGAGGCAAGGTCATAAAGTGACCTTTGGTTACAAAAGAAAAATAAGGCAGTGTTGCTAAATGAATAGGGCCACAAGAGTTGTAAATACAGCAAAGGCCAAGTGGAGAACATGTGATATTAATGAGCTAACCCCATTGCAACACTCACGCAATTTGGCGGTAAGGAACTTTTGGCAAGTTCCTCATTTAGTAAGGTGTTGTCACAGTATATTTTGAATGGATTCATAATACTGTGTGTGTGGGTGCGTGTGTGCGCACGCGCACATGCGCATGCGTGCCCACACACATGTGCACTTAGGTGCAAAAGACATTGGAAAAGGAGTTTCATAAATAAATGTGCTCCTTGTCGGAGGCGTTAATGTTTAAAATAAAATATTGTTTTCACTCTTGTTTCTGGCATGAACAATACTTTATTTTCTGCAATTCTCATCAAAAGTTTAGTGTCACCATTTGGTAATGTCTTTCAAAATTAAAATTCACCTATCCTTTGACTCTGAAATTCTACTTTAAGGCGTAGATTCATAGTTCTGTTTAAACATAAGAGCAAAAATACATTTATGGGAGTAAAAGATTAGAAGCCATCTATCAGGAGAGGGCTGGGTAAATTTTGGGACATCCGTACGATGAAAGCAGTGCAGCTGTTGAACTGAAAGAGGTCAATTTCACTGTATGGATTTATAATAAACTCCATAATATCTTAAGTTTCATTAAGGAACACAGAATATGTATAAGAAAGGGGAGGCAAATATGCACATACACTTGTATATACATAGATAATTTCTGGAAGAATAGCCAAGAAATATAACAGTGGATGCCTCTATGGAAAAGACTGGGAAAATGGGTTCCAGAGGTCTACAGAAATTTATTTACCAACCCATACTGTTTTGAATTGTTTGAAATTTTTATTAGCCATAAATCATTTTTCAAGAATAATTTTAATGGACATGTCATTCTTCCCAATTAATTAGTGTTTTCCTGGTGATGGTATCAATGCCCAGTGAAACAGATTGAAATATATGGTCTGATTCATGCATTAAAAATGGTTTAAAACCCTACAGAAGAAGGAATCTTTCAGTTGAGTATATATTTGAGAAGAATATTTCGGTAACTAATGAATAATAGAAAAAATTGATCTGAGCTGCTATTTTTACACTGGCAGTTTGGAATCCTAGAGAGCTCTGAAGAAAGCACAGTGCCTCTCCTTAGGAAATCATGGCGAAGGCCCTTTCATGTAGGATCACCCTGACTTACAGCCTGCAAAATCGTTAATTAAAGCTTTCCAACTTCTTGTATATTCTAATTTCATAGCTCTTAAAGAGTCAGCATTGCCATTTCTCTCTTTGCCTGTGGATGACTGAAGAATGCTCGGGAGGCTGAATACCTAATGATTTATTTACATTAACTAATACCCTGCTCACTCCCAGGAGCTGATAAACTTGGCAGCCTTTAGAAATTGGTCATGTGACAGCAAGCTAGGAACTTCCCTTTGAAGGTAGGCTCACGGGTGGAAAAATGATAAATACAGAAGACTGGCCAACACACATCCTTTTGTGAGACCTCCTGCTGAATCAACAGGTAGTTTTTTCACTGAGGGTATTTGACGGACACCCTTCATTTAACCTTTAATAGCCTGTGTTATCTCATAATGTTAGGTTCATTGTTAATTAATGTTTCATTTTTCTATGCCATCTATCTTCTCAAACAGACTGTAAGTTCTTTAAGTGCTAGACTGCTGTCTTTATCCATTCATTTATTCCTTTATAGGGCAAATATTTAATGCATAGCTACCCCCTGTGTATGCTTTGCTAAGCTGTAAGAAGTACCAACATGTATAAGGTATATTCCTTGCTTCTCAGGCACTGATAGTCCACTAGCCTCTTCACAGTCTGACAGTTTTATTCAGATTCATATCTCCCAAGGTTATTGTTGCAGAAGGGGCTCAAAATGGTGCTTACTAAAGAAGGTACAGATAGATGATGGCCAGATACCATGGATTTGGACCTTGGATTTAAAAAATAGAAGAAAAACTTTAAAGAACGTTGTGGGGGAAATTAAGACTCAAGTTTGAATATATACTATTCATTAGACAATTCTGAAATTCCTTGGATGTGATAATTGTACTATGAGCATGTAGGAAATGTCCTTATGTTTTAAGAGAAACATGCTGTCATAGTAAGGGGTTAAGTGTGATGCCACTTATTTCAAAAGAAAAGTGCCCAGGGAGATACAGCAAAATAACAATTGTTGAATACAGAAAAAGGATATATGATATTTCATTGCATTATACTTTCTGTATACTTGAAAATTTTCTGTAAATCTGAAAATTTTTGAAACAAAAAATTGGAATTAAAGAATAAAATAAAGTGTTTAGTAAATGTTGGTTGATTGAGAAATTGCTCAAGCTCTGAATGCAGAACTGCGTCGTGGTGCTGTGGGTACACATTCAGTTTTTGCTGATGAATTTTCGCTAACTCACCAGACAGTTTCCTGAGGCCTCTTCAATAACAGCATTTAGAAATGCATTTTTTCCTGTTTTTTTTTTTTTTTTGACATTTTACATCTTTCTCTTTTTTTTAATTTTTATTTTTCAATTAGAACTAACATTTAATCTTATTTTACATTAGTTTCTCTTGTACTGCATAGTGGTTAGATATTTATATAATTTATAAAGTGATCCTCTGATTGGTCTAATACCTACCTGTACTATACATAGTTATTGCAATATTATTGACTATATTCCCTAGGCTGCACTTCACATTCCGGAGACTATTTTGTAACTATCAATTTGTACTTCTTATTTTCAATATTTTTCTTAAATCAGACATTTTTAGATTGGACTGGAAACAAACTCCTCTAGAGTTGATGTTGAAGATAACAATTATTCTAGCTCAACAGTAGCCAGTGCTGTAAACTCCTTAGGAAGTAGATTCACTTTTCACATGGACAAGCAGCCACACTAGAAAACTGCACAGGATGAAGGAAGGCAGAGAGGAAAGCTAACATTTCCTGAGTGCCCACTCACAGCCTGGGACTCCACACACTTTGCTTCATTTAGTGAACAGTCACCCAGGGAACATTGTGATCCTGATGTGGAGTAAAAGAAAGGAGCATTTTTGTTAGCCTGCTGGTTGGTAGGTCACACACACACACACACACACACACACACACACACACACACACACACAGACACACAGACAGACAGACAGACACACACACATTTATAATTTAAAATTAAACATTTACCAGGTGCTAGGTGCCTAAAAGGGTATAAGCCACAGTCTGTGCCCTCAAGGAGGCATATGATCTAAAGAAACACATTCATACTGAAGAGGACTTTAGAGCTGCCTGAATCCATAGTGAACATTTAATCCAGAGTTCCCTAAAATGGTATGTGCATATCATAGGTAGCATGCAAGATGTACCTGGGTGCTATACAAATGTTTTTAGATTTCATTAAGTATTTTTTTTCACGTGTTAGAAAATTTTATAACTACTGTATCAAACCCTTAAATATCTGGAATTTATTTTACTGCAAAATTACCAATGAAAGAGAGTTGATTTAAAAATTATTTACTGGAAAATGTCAAGTAAGTAGCCAGGTAATAGAGATGTGGTTCAGGCATGTGGTAATAACTCCACGTGTTATTTGAATGATTTGTGTTTGAGAAATGCAGATTAAATCCAATCTCTGAAATGCAGAGAACTGAAATGAGTTGTCCACTGTCAAGAAGCAAGTAGAGGACATAGAGGAATACCTTGTCACCTGACTATCCTGTGCCCTACATATTCATTCAGTCACTACTTTCTATTTTGCAGATCAGGAAACCACAGCCTGAAATAACAAACCCTCTTTGGGGTACAACAACTCACATAAGAATCTGACAGCAAAGTAGAAAGGATAGAGTGGGTTTCATGAAAAGTTAAAGTTAATACTGTGCTTACTATGCATGCCAGTTTTGTTAAAATTTCTTACAGACTAATTCATGTTAATGCCCAAGTCACCTTGTGAGATGTACTTAGCTTTTTCCACCATGCCTCTTTTTATGATAAAATTAACAAACAAAGATTAAATAACTTTCCTAAATTATAACTTTCAGTACTGGGATTTGAATCCAGTTGTTCAGCTCCAGAATATGTTTTCTGAACAACTGTAAATACAACTCACCAATAATAAGAGGCAAAAGAGGCAACCTGTCTTCCTGGTTTAACTGGAAAGAGTCTGCTCAGACAATATATTATTCCCCTGTGTCCTCTTGTTCAGATTTCCCAATTAGTCCCTTATTCCTTTCATGGAGGCATTGTTTCTTCAAACTATCACTTTATAATGTGCAGAAACTATGTAAAGGAATCAGTGATTACCTAAAGCAACACTTTAATAAGAATAACTTGTTTGATTATTATGACAAGAACTACAGAGAAATAGTTCCATCCCGAAAGGGAGGAGAGGAAGAGAGTCATGGGAGGTGAATAAAGGGTGGGATAATTTTGGGACATGGTGGTGCTGAGAATGACAAGGAAGAGGAGTCCCAGTGTGCCACAGGGGGCCACTGGCTGTTGTGAAAGCTCTGCCTGGTGCCCAGTGCTTGGCACAGCACCCGGCACAGAGCAGGTGCTCAAAATTTTTGTTGAGTGAATGGAAGCCTGGATGTAAACAGGAGCCAAGCGGGGAGGCAGCATGAGTACAGTGATTGGAGGTGAGAGGGCACCAAATACTCGACCTACTTTATAACTAAGCTCCAGGTAAGCTGGAGGAGGAGCTCATGGCACTACATTTCCAGTCAACAGACGAAGGAGCTGTGAGCAAACCATTTAATAGTGCTCCTGATATAACTGGGATGTCTTGCTTTGTGGCAATTCGTTTCCTTTTTGTCACCTATTGTAGCAGGCCCAGTTCAGTCTTCTGGCCTAGACTTCCTTAGATTAAAAGTCCTCCTTCTCCCTCTCTCTAGGGTGCCTCAGGGTGGGCCAAGGCAGTGTAGGGATGAGACCCAGCTTCCTTTTTGCTGGTGCCAGAGGGAGATCAGCCCATGGCAATTTTCTCCACCTCGCCAGCAAGTGCTGACAGCTGAGCCAGTCCACACACCTTTGGGGCAAAGAACTGCCGGAAACCAAGGCCGAGTTCAGAGCCTTAAAACACTTCCAAAGGCAGCGAGGAGCAATCTGGAGGGGCTGCTCACACATTACATAAGTGATATGATAGTGGAGGCCCGCTGATGCACAGGGCTCCAAATTGCACAACTCTTACGCAGAAGCACTTGCTAAGTGTTGTAACATGACTCCGCGTCTTTATCAAAAATATGAAACATCCACCCAGCACACACTTAGAAAACACTAAAGCTCTTCTCCACCAGGTGGTTAAAGCTGCTGACCAGGCTGACAGGGAGAAGCGGCACAAGGGGCATGACACTGTAGCTCTTGGCCGGGGAAGCTGAACACTCAGTACCTTGTACCCCACTAGCCTTGGGCAGTGCCAGCCTCTGATAAAATGTACTTTTTTTGGGGGGGTGCTTGTTTTTTCTGGCAGTCTTATTTTGGGTTAAAAATGGCTCATTATTTTCATCCCATAGATCCATTCTTGCCTCTATTATGGTCTCTTCGGCTTTCTGAAATAACTGAAAGGTTGGTAAAATCATCACTGATGAAGACTCCATGTTCTGACCTTGAGCAAAGGCCAAATTTCCACATCTCTCATGCTATCTACACTGGGAGAGGTTGGCTGGAAAACCCCCTGAAAGCAGGGGATATAATTCTATTTACACTAAAGACTTGGTGCTGTTCAATGCCAGGAAGTGGCACGGACTCTCACACACTGCCATCCTGCAACCTTTTCAGAGGACTGTTAGGCAATTGTCAGAGGTTATAGAGTTGGAACAGCATTCTCCCCAAAAGGTCATTTTTCTTGCAGGACAGCTTAGAGGCAAATTTTATTAAGTATCATGTAGCTGATCCAAAGCAGTATAAATAGCGAGAGAACATATGACAAACTCCAAATTGAATGTGGCTAAACCTCAGGCTGAATGAGTGAAATGTGGTACTGCCATTGGCACTTGTACAGAGATGTTTGCCCAGCAACCATCCAGGAAAGGTGCTAAACCATAGAAATGGAGGTTCAATATTAGAAAATTAACTTTATCTCTACTTTGAAAACTTGCTGACCACACAGTTAACCCAGGGAAGGAACCTACAGATATGTTGGATGTGCTTAAGTGTCATTTAGAAGTAGAGACTAGTCCTTATAAAGCATTCCAGGCAAAAGCCAAGGAAAAGCATGGAAACATGGTTTATAGTGGGAAGTGGTAGGTAATAAGCAATCACTATCAGGCAAAAGGAAGCCCCAAATTAGAATTTTTCTAGGGATATATGGAGGAAATTTTAACCTGGGTTTGTTTTCTCCCATTGTTCCCTATCTTTATTTTAGGATGCAACACTGTGTAAAACCATGCTTTAATGAGATTGATCAGGCCACAGATTGTACTGAGTTATGAGAGGCCATAAAGCTTCCCAGGGCCAGTTTTCCTAAACCAGCAGCTTCCTCAGTCCTATCTCCATTGGCTAGAGCTATTGATAGTCCAGAAGATAATTTTGTGTTCTTACAATGGTGGGAGGAAGTTTTGGGGAAAAAATGGGTTAACGGTGATGCAGAATGAAATTTGTTGGACATTTCCACTTAGAGATAACAAATTTCCAAAGTGTCTGTGGTCCCGCAGGCCACCGCAGCCTCCTGGATCCCTTGTAAGAAAAGATTTCTGCTTCATCAGGGTCTAAATTCAAAAATTATTATGAAGGGGCTGCACTATTGTTAGTGTCTGACCTCTTTGGAGAAGACAGTAGCTTCTGAGTAGATCAATTTTTGTATGTTTATTAAAAATCAGTATCCTTCCTTCTGATATTGTTACTAGTAATTTTAGATATATCTCCACAGGCAAGGGAAACAAAAGAAAAATAAACAAATGGAACTACATCAAACTAAAAAGTTTTTGTACAACAAAGGAAACCATGAACAAAATGAAAAGACAACATACTGAATGGGAGAAGATATTCGCTTATGACATATCTGATAAGGGGATAATATCTAACATTTATAAAGAACTCATATGACTCAACACCAAAAAATAAACAATCCAATTAAAAAATGGGCAGAAGACTTGAATAGATATTTCTCAAAAGAAGAAATACAGATGGCCAATAAATATATGAAAACATACCTAATATCACTAATAATCAGAAAAATACAAATTAAAACCACAATGAAATATCACCTCACACCTGTCAGAAAGTCTATCATCAATAAATCAAAAACAAGTGTTGTCAAGGTTATGGAGAAAAGTAAACACTCATACACTTGTTTGTGGCATTGCAAATTGGTGCAGCCACTATGGAGAACACTTTGGAGATTCCTCAAAAAATTAAAAATGGATCCACCTTTTGACCCAGTAATTGCACTTCTGGGGTATTTATCCAAAGAAAACCAAAACACTAATTTGTAGGAATTTATGTCCCTCTATGTTCATGGCAGTGCTGTTCACAATAGCCAAGATATGGAAGCAACCTAAGAGCCCCTCTAACAGATGATTGGATAAAGAAGTTATGGTTCATATATACAATGGATTATTACTCAACCATAAAAAAGAAAATTTTACTATTTGCAATGACATGGGTGTACCTAACGGGTATTACGCTAAGCGAAATAAATCAGAGAAAGATAAATACTGTATGATTTTACTTATATGAGGAATCCAAGGAACAAAAAGAACAAACTGATTGAAAACAGACAAATACAGAGGACAATGTAGTGATGGCCAGAGGGGTTGAGGTGCTGGGAAAATGGGGTGAAAGTTTAAAAAAGTACAAGTTAGTAGTTGAAAAATGGTCATGGGGATGGGAACATGGCAGAGGGAGTGCGGTTAGCAATAATGTAATGGCTATGTGTAGAGCCAGAGAGGTGATAGAGTAACTGGGAGAATCATTTAATAAACTATATAAATGTCTAATCAATATACTGTATACTTGAAACTAATTATAAAATTAAAAAATGCTTAAAAAATCACCAAAAAAAAAAAAAATCACGAAGTTCTTTGAGAATCTAAGAAACTGTTCCAGTTACTGAGAATCTAGAGATGTATAAAATATCTAATTCTATTTGAAGGATGGTAAAGAAGTTTTGTAGGACTTCATGATAAGAAAGCAGAGCAAGGTATCTGCACATATTTTTGTTCTTCTCAATACAAACTTGAGTTCCATTATCTTATATATATTTGAAGAAATTTAAAAATAATTAAAACTAATATTTATTGAGTAGTTACAAACAAAATATCAGAATCTTTATTTTGTATCCAGAACAGAGACCAAAAGGGCCATAAACTTTCAGAGGCCAGAGTGACCACAAGGGGCTGATGCAGTCAAGAAAAGCTTCATGGAGAGTTCAGGGTGTGAATGAGGCCCTGTCCTTTTCCCAGACTCACATTCTCTCCCTCAGACAGTTGGCTCCTTACCCAATATTATGTCTCCATTTTTTTCCCTAGTGCAACAACTCCAGTGTGGCAGTGTGCTAAAGACTTCCTTTCCCAGCCTTCCTTACAATAGGGGTGGCCAGTGAGATCTAAGGCGATGTTGTTGGGTGGGCAGAGTTGCTGAATAAAATATGGTTTGCCCAGTTAATTTTGAATTTTAGATAAACAACAAATAATATCTAATATAAGTATGTCCCCTCTAACATGTTATTATTTCTATTTGCCAAATCTAGCAATCATATAGGTAGAGCTTTTGGGAAATTGGGTAGGACGCTCCTTTTGCCCCTTTCCCTCTTTATCTTCCTTCCTGGGACATGGATGGAGTAGCTGGGCTTTCAGCAGTCATCTTAGCTCATGAGGTTAAGGATGGCACAAAAGAGACAGAAGACTTGGATACACAATGACTGCAAACCTTCCAAATGTATGTATGAGAATAAACCACTGCTTTGCTTTTAGCCAATAATAGCACTTGTTACTTGCATCCAATTGCTGTTTCTAATTGATATAGCCATAAGAAAAGTGCACTGTTATTTTTGATGTTAAGTCTGTTTACTATGGGTCATCTTCTGCTTTGTCTTTTATGTAACATAAAGCACTTTTTTTTTTTTTAACTCACTATTCTTTTTAAGGACTCCAAGAAGGATGGATGGTATGCTCTATACCCTTTGAAATGACATCTCTTAGCTACACAGCTTTATTGCCTGACTATTTTGAAAATAGCTTTTAGGAGTACTTGCTTCAGGTAATTAATAATGATGATAATATTTCTATTTTTTTTTTCCAAAAATGTCTCAGGTGACATTATATTATTTGTTTGTTTGTTTGTTTGTTTTATTTTTTACACCTACAGCACCTGGTATTCCTAGGTGGTCTCTCATCCAGCACTAACCAGGCCCGGCCCTGCTTAGCTTTCGAGATCAGACAAGATCAGGTGTGTTCAGGATGGATAATAATATTTCTGAAGCAGGACATTTTGTATCTCTAAACAAAGATTTGGCCTGAAAACTCAAGTCCCATAAAATTATGCTCCAAAACTCCAGAACCATATTTCAAAACAGTAAAACTCACATTTGACTTTTGATCTTCTGCTTTAAGAAAATTTCCTTTTACAGCATTTAAGTATACTTTACTCCTTATATTGACAGCTTCCCTTATGTGTTGTAAAGATTAGCTAAGGTTAGTCATGAACACAGGTAAAGCCCAGTTGCAAAGCTCCATCAGTAATTCAGGAATTATGTAAAACCAAACTCCTTCAACTTTGTTAACAAGTCAACTGCTTTGCATGTCCACTGTGAGATATTCTGGAAGATGGAGGGAGTCATAGAATTAGCATCTTTACACATAAACACAAGCTAACTAGTTTAGCTTGCTAGTTATGCAGAGAAAAAAAGGTTCCCTGGGCTGTGAACTATATAAATACCTGCCCTCTCTTTTGCAATGGAATCTTTCAAAGGTTAAATAATAGTAAATAATCAACTAAGATTTCTCAGATTGGCTGTGTTTACCTTTCTCTGAAAATTTTTCCTGCATGAAGACAAAGCAATTTTGCATTGAGAGCAGTATTTCCTTTTAGGTCTCCCTGTTTCAGACATTCAGAGAACAAGATCAAGCCTGGCCTGACTGGCAGAGGCTGCCTGGGACAGACAGCTAGGCTGGCCATGTGAGTAAGGGGAGGTGAGTTAGAATTTAACAGGAGGGAAAGAAAACTCCCACTTCATTTTGTAAGTTTCCGCACAGGACTTTTGGGATCAGCCATCAGCAAAAAAGAAGCAAACAGAGTTTTGCCTTTCCTCCATCAAGGGGAGGAGGTAAATAAAGTTGAGTTGACTTCTGAGATATGAATTATATTATAACTATATATGTATATAAGGCATATATACAGGGTAGTTACATATATATATATATGTGTATATATATGTATATATACATACATACATATTACAAAGTAACAAATAGTATACAAATGGAGAGAGATTAATTTAGAAGATCTGGCCTTGGTGTCTGGTGACAGGCCATGATGACATGATAGTTCAGAAGAGATGACAGATAAGTTCATTTGTATGCACCTATATAACAGATGCAAATGAAAGTTGGACTGAAATGAATTGGAAAAAAAACCTAAGTGAATTTGTTTACTAATATTATTTATACAATATTAAAGGGAAAGAAACTTATTTTTTTTCCCAGGGAATATTGGTTTATATTTTTTTCGGGGCACACTGATTGTGTTTATAGTGAATATTTGTCCAGCAATATTTATTGAGCACCTACTATGTGCCTGGCACGTACTATGTGCTTGGCATGCACATAGTATTACAGTGCTGACAGCAGGAAGGATAAAAATGACTGAATTTCATGGGTAGGTTAGAATTCTAAAAGGTACCTCTATTCCTTACTCTCAACAAAGTACAACCAGAGCAAGCCACCTACCTGCCTTGTATTGTGATGTCTTAAGATCTTGACAATTGCTGTTTAAAACAAAAGTACATATAACACTTCAGTGGGAACATTTGTATTTTTTTCTTTTTTTAAATAGCCTTATTATAAGCTCTGTAGTAAACACCAGAAGATCTTTTTATGTTAGAAATCTTTTATTTGTTGCTAAAGAATAACAGCTTTGGTCAAGTTCTTTAATTCCTCTGGGACTAAGTTTAAACATTAATGAGATGGTAGAAAGTTGGGCTAGGTTAATTTAATGACTCCAGGCAGAGAGCCATTTACTAGTCACTTCCAAACTGTATGATCTCAGAGTGTGACTTAAATTTCTTAAAGTCTCAGTTTCCTTATCTGAGAAATGGGGATGATGTGATATTTCTTGTGAGGATGAAAATGGATTTATAAGTAAAACATCTGGCTCAATACAGGGCATTAAATTTTAAGTGTTCAGCTTAAAAAATTTTACATATGTACCCATCTATGTGCCATTAAGTATATACATTTGAAGTACAGTTTGTTTGTTTGTATTGACAATTATATTTTTTTATGTTTATTTTCATTTCTATCCTACAACTCTATAATTAAAAAAAAATGTGACCATGAGGAGCAACAGGTGGAAATAAAGAAAAGAGGAGAACGAATATTGATTGTATGCTACCCTGTGTCTGGTGTCCTAATTGGCTCCTCTCACAGATTATTTGGTTTAATACTCAGACAAGTACAATGGGCTTGATCATGTTATCCTCATTTTAAAGATGAGAAAATTGGGTTTCAGAGTTGCTAAGTAATTTGTTTATGGTCATACAGTTAGACAGTACTTGAAACTAGGTCTTTGGTGGCAAACTTTACTTTCTCTTGGACAATTAGCAAGAAACCAGGGCTCGGGTCTTAAGCTAGGTTTCCCTAAAGCAGAACTTAAGATATTTTATTTGAAAAGTAATCCCAGAAGGGAGAAGTGGAGAACAAGGGGTATGAGATAGATGAGAAGAAAAACCAATACAAGGGTGAGTTATTGGATTAGTGATTTCAATTCTATCTCACTGGAACCTTCTCAGAAGCCTTATGAATTGTGCCTCAAAATGCCTGCCTGAAAGACCGAAAAAAAAAAAGGGGGAAATTATGTATTGATTAGCTTTTATCATCTAGATAGTCCCACGGCATTAACTGCCCTCTTGCTTCTTGGTTGTAATGTGTTAGTGCCAAACAGTTTCCCCTAGGAACATTGTGTCTTGCAGAAGAGAGGACCTGGGGCAGGGTACAAGAGGTATGTGTTGGGGTCCCAGGTAAAACACTGTCAGATTACATCCATGGGAACCTGGACAAAGACCATATGGAACTCACTGCCACAGCAGTGGCTGCGTGGATGATGGGGCTGAGAAGGTGTGAAGTGGTGCGTGACAAGTATCCAATCTACATACCAAGGACGCTTTGGTAGTGTAGACCCTACCAGACTGGGAAACAGTTTTACAGCAATAAGTCTCTTTTTGTAGTAGAAATTTCAACCTGAATCCAGGCCTATTCTTCTGCTGAAGTTCATGTCCAGGCATGTTTGGCAAATTCATGGAGCACACTTGAAACAGTCTATTTATGTGCATCAATAGGCATGAGTTCTTTGCTCTTTTCCTGAAGGAAAGGAAAATGGATTGCTACATATTAGGGCCTAGAAAGATATATGGATGAAATGGAGGGGACCAAGTGGTAGCTTTCTCATGACGAGGTCTAAACTCAGGCTAACAGGGCAGGATCTGGTTTAGGAGGGATTCAATATCTTGAAACCTAGTCGTACAAGCTCTTTAAAGGCTCTCGTGACAAAGTGTAATAAAGAAGGAAGGGAGCTTGGCGTTCTTCCCACATCTGCATGGTTCCATAGGGAAGATCAAATGTTTACAATGCAATAAACACAGTTTGAGTGCTTCCAAGAATGCTGTTTCATGTAACTTGATTATCCTGTATGTTCAGAGACAAAAAGTTTTTATTAGGGATGTTAGTAGCTATTCTAATTGGGGATTGGCTAATGGGGGTGGGCAGTAAGCCTCAGAGTCTGAACCAGCCTCCATAGATAGCACAGAGGAGGTTCAACAAGTACAACACTGTCTGTCTAGCACCCCTTCCTTCTCTTCTTCTTCTGCCAACAGAACTACTTTTTAATGGCAACTCTTAGCTTCCCAGGGAAGTGAGCATGTGACCTAGGCCTAGCCAATCATGGTATTTCCTTTCCTTTGCTTGGAGATAGGCAGGAAACCTAGAAAGACGAATCAGATTATTCCTTGAGATTTGCTATTTAGGTGCTTAGAAAGGGAGGAGCGCTGTCTTTTAGCTGTAAAGATGATATAAAGTAGAATTGCTTTCTGTCATCTTTCCTGGATGCATGGGGAAAGCCATCTGCAGTGAGACAAAGTGTCCAAATTAAGAGAAAATTATAAATGAAGAGAGATGAGACATGGGAGAGAGAGATGGATGGTCCTAAGGATATTATTTGGGCAATACCTGAAGCAAAAATCATTCCTGCTCTTTTATGAGCCAATACATTCTCTTTATTTAAGCCACTTTCAAGCCAGTTTCATTTGGGATTCTGTAATTTTCCATGTAAGGAAATCATATCAACACATTTGTTGTACACATCTATCTATTGTCTGCATGCACCAATAGCCTGAAATTTAGAGTTGGGACTCAAAACACTTGCAAAGTCTGGCCTCCATTTTTCTTCATATGGGTGCATGACCACTGGGTGAACATATAGTCAGTGCTTTCTGTCTGATAAAATCTCAATCATATCAGATCTGCGTCATTGCCTAGCACTGCTTTTGACAGATTTCTTCTCCTGTCATTTTCACTATAAATCTTCTTCTTTTCCTTCTCCTTCTCTTTCTCCCTCTCTCCTCCTCCTCCTCCTCCTCCTCCTCCTCCTCCTCCTCCTCCTCCTCCTCTCCTCCTCCTCCTCCTCCTCCTCCTCCTCCTCCTCCTGCTCCTCCTCCTCCTCCTCCTCCTCCTCCTCCTCCTCCTCCTCCTCCTCCTCCTCCTTCTTCTTCTTCTTCTTCTTCTTCTTCTTCTTCTTTCTTCTTCTTCTTCTTTTTCAAAAAATCTAATATTTACTACAGTTGGATTTTCACTTGTAAATTTAAATAGATAGATAGATAGACAGACAAGTCACAGATTAACTTTGCCCCAGGAAACTTGGAGAACAAAATTTCGTAAGAGCTGTTCATGGAACTCCGGAGCTTAGAGATAAAGCATCAATTTCCTACCAACTGCTATTTCCACCCTTTGGTTTCCTCTCCTCTGCTACTTTCCCATCACCAGGCCACCATACATTGGCCTGCTTCTTCCCCCTTGATGCTAGGGAACCCTTTCCTCTGACACTACCAGTGACCATGGGGATAGGTGGTATGTGTGGGAAAGGGAGGTGAGGTGTGGAGCCTGGGGTATATGCTCTGTAACTACTGTGGGGCTGATCCTACTTGCTGGCTCTGTTTTGCTCTTCTGAAGAGAGGCCTTTTTATCCTCACCAAGCAGAAGGCTCACACTTTGTAATCTCTCAGTGACCTCGTTAGTTCCCGGATTATATTTGGCCTCTAGAAAATGAACACATGGTACCATCTCCATGGAGCTCATTATTTCCATTTTGGAGATTGTCATTTACGAAATTCTGACTTACTTTGATTTTCTATTTACACTGAGTAAAGCTAAGAATATTGTAATTGTCTGTGATGTTTTGAAAACACTTGTCACAAACTGAAGCCAAATGCTGATTAATGTTAAGTGTTTTGGAGAACCAAGCTTTGGCTCATTAACTGGACTTGAATGGCATTACCCATCAGCCTCAAGTTCTGATAATTGTTCATCACAGATTGGTGCTAATTTGGTAATAATGGTGCTGACAGATTTGTATGCTTTCTCTATATCAAACATTATGCACATATAAAGGCTACTGCAGACCTGGAGTTAGAAGACTTGGTCCCAGATTTGCCAAAACGTGACCTTGGGCAAATCAGCTAACCTTTTTCAGCCTCCTTTTTTTTTTTTTTTTTTTAATAGAAAATAAGGGGCTTAGATGAGATAATCTTCAATATCCTTCTTCACCAAGATTTTATGGTGTCAATACTATGTAGTTTGGTCTTGAATTGCATAATAAGCACAGATTCATTTTAGGAAAGGCACAAACATGCAAAACTGATAAACATGCACTGTGAGTAAAGGTGGAAGTTTTTTCCTTTCTTTTCTGCATCTTTTTTTTTTTTTGTATTAAGAGAGAAAGAAATGTTCTGTGATGGGTTTGCAGGATAAGCCCTTAATCAAATGTTACAAACCATCTGTTTGAGACTATTTGGTAAGTCAAACTTAAGTAGCTATAATCACTGTGGAATCTGAAACTGTTTCCTGTTATCCTATTTTCTGAAACAGATGGGAGGCAGTCTGGCTTCTTAAACCAGCACAAACAGCAGTATTCCAAGGAAGAAAGGACCCTTGTTTTGAGGTTCACATTTTGAAGCTATTTATTGAATTTGCCTTTCCCTTTCTCCATAGATATTCTCCCACTTATTTACACTGCTCTCTTCCTCCCACTTCTGTATTGAAGTAATTTACTCCTCTCAACATGGCTCACTGCCTTCCTCTCTATTCTATTTTTTTGGCAAAATCGTTAGGGATTTTGACATATGTGTTGATAATTTTTACCTGGCATTAGAAGAGGGCCAGGCCAGAGATGTTAATGATTGGCTCAAGGTAGTATCACCGATTCATGCCAGGAGGTGATAGATTGTTATGAGCTTTAATTCAGACAGTGTATATTGAGGGCTTCATGGAGTGTGGGCTCATGAGGTGCTCCCTAACCGCTGTTAAAATCACAGGAGTACAGAGCTTAATCAGGCTGTCTGCCCTGCTCTCTGTAACCCTCGGGCCTGGTAATTTATTTCTCTAGTTTGAAGACTATGAAAAATCTTCAAAAGCGGCTTTATTTTTCCTTCCAACATTAGATACAATTTCTTAAAGGCCCCCTTTCTCTCCTATTGGCTGGATAACATGTAGCACACCACATTTTTCTATTGGAAAATGGAGCCATCCTCCTTTTCCTTCAGGCTGGAGAGGTGGTGCCAGCTGAGATCGTCTTGAGTTCACCTCTGGTCCAAGTCCATGGTGTTGGGTTACTAGGACAGAGGCTTTCCCATATAATGTGACAAATGCTTTCCAGGATATTAAGTGTCATGTAAACATAGCTCCTTCACTACTGCTCAATGAATGTCTGCTGTCATCTGTCAGAATGCAATGCCACAGGCCATTTGCTTGATGTGAAGATAAGCCACCATATCTTCCTGGAGTCTTTCAAGTTCTTCAGTTCTGATCCTGGACAGCAATGGTGTTACAACATCTGAAACTACTGAAGAACATTGATGGGAGAATGTGGGATTGTTGAGGACATGACCTCTTGGGACTTGCCTTGTACATTTGGGTAGAGCAGGGATGGGTAAAATTTAAGATTAAAAGACCAACTTAAAATGGTGAATGCTAAGCAGACATTGTTACCTTTACTACAAAGATGAAAACACTGAAGCCATGGATGTTGCTCAAGGTCACCTTGTAAGGTTTTGGTGGAGGCAGAAATAAAATCTAAATCTTGACTTCCGATCCATCTCTCATTGCTTATCCCAGCATGTCATGACCAGAGTTACATGTTGGGTTCAAGTTGCATGTTTCTACTGGGTCAGAGAAGCTCCTTGTTCTGTTCTCCTAGGCTATTCCTAGACTGAGGAGAGTTACCATACTCCCTGGGCCTGATCTCCAGTGGGGGAGGGTGGAAGCTAATGCTAAGTTTTAGATCATGTTGCACTCAAGTGATTGCTCCAAACTATTAGAACAGGAAGTTTGAGTCTTTGTCTTTTAACCCTACCAAGCAGAACTGGACTTCAATGCATGATTTGCAATAATGAAGATGATTTGGACCACCATTCCATATCACAGGTTCCTGCTGGGATTGCAGCTAGGGAGAGGACCTAAACTTTGGGGACAGGATATCTTAGATTTAAGTCCTGACTCTGTCATTTCCTGGCTGTGTGACCTTGGGTAAGTCCCTTAACTTCTCTGCAGTTCAGTGTCTTCGTCTGTATAATGGGCAAGAGGAATTCCTTAGGTTGAGATAATCTTTGCAAAGTCCCTGTCATATAAAGAATATTCAGGAAATATTGATTTCTTCATTCTTTTTCACTCCAGACACATGTTAAATACAGTAACTATATTTTGAACATCATGTTAAAAGAATAAACGTTATGTTTAGGTAAACTAAGTGACTCAAAGAGATAGCAAATATGTGGTTTTTGGGGCTTAGCTATGCCACGTACCCAGAATAGATTTTCTATTAATGGGCTTTAACTATACTAGTAAAAGAATGTTTCTGCTTCTTGGATGGAAGCATAATACAATATTTTATGCCACTTGTATCCATGAGGAGTTACTGAGACAAATGGATCTCCACAAGTTGTGCATATCAAGTAAATTGAACTTTCATTCTTTTTACAGACCAGAGTATTTGATTCAAAATGGAGAAAAACTCTTTATATGAAAATATGCAATTTATGCCACACCCTACAAGAGATTTAAAAATATCAAATCCCATAGGATAGACTCTTACCATTAAATAAAATCATGATGATAAGATTCAATCTTTTAAAAAAATTTTGGATCAGTACATTCTGGTACAATTTTTTTCCCTCCCCAAATTAAAAAGCAGATTTTTCTACCCACTTTCTGAATAATAAATTATATAAATTTAATAAAATTCCTATATTTGTAATGTAATTAGATTGGCAGAGGGCAAAGAAGGCAGATTCAAAGCTGTGTGGCATAATCTTGCCCTTAGAGAGCTTATATCTGCCTATCCTTAAATGGATAATAGCCCAAACAAAACTGGCCAGATCAACTGAAGGAAAGCTGGCTATTTTCTCTCTTTCTCTCCCTCTGTCTCACTCTCTTTTATAAAATAAGACATGTGAAGTAAATTGAAAAGCCAACTAATATTTATTCTAAAATTGAACCCTAGATTATTGAAAATAGCTAAGCATTACTCCCCAAAATAAGAAAAAAAAAAGTGTCAATTATTATTTTAAAGTTGTATATTAAGAAAAAATAGCTTAAGTTCTAAATAAGCTGTTGCGTATACATCTCAGGTAGAAAACAATAGATTTTCATTTTATATCTACCAAAAAAGGAGGACTGTCCATCTGGGCTATGACATTTCAACTTCTCATTTGTGTACTGGTAGTCAGTGTCCTTTTTGTTCCAGATGTGGAAGATGATATAGTATGCCTATTGATGATGTTGTTGGATATATTAAACATCATCTGGGTACATACAAGTAATAAGCATTCTTTCTAATCATACTACCCAGCTTATATAAATAAAGTGTTTTGTAAGCGAGAGGAAGAGGATGTCACCAATGTGCTGTCCACAGGGAAGGAACTTCAAGTTGTATTTCTTTTTACTTATTCACTCATTCACTCATTCCTTCAACCAAGATGCAGGTAATACATTCAAGGTCTATACTGTGCTGAGCATCAGTGATGAGTATGATACCACAGCTATCAGGGATGAACTAACTATTTCAACAAGACTCTTTGCCTTGTGGTCCATAGATTCTCATGAGTCTGAAGTTGGGCTTCAGACAATGAAGAAACACCTTGAAATTAAATATGATCATTGGTTTAAATGTGTGTACAGTCATACTGTTAAAGTATAGAGTTACATTCTGAGAAATACATTGTTAGATGATTTTGTCTTTGTGTGAATATCATAGAGTGTGCTTACACATACCTGGGATACTATAGCCTACTATAGACCTAGGCTCTATGCTGTAGCCTGTTGTTCCTAGGCTATAAGCATGTTACTGTACTGAATACTGTGGACAATTGTAACACAATGGTATTCATGCATCTAGACATATCCAACATTGAAAAGGCACAGTAAAATATGGTATAGAAGATAAAAAATGGTAAACATGTATAAGGCACTTATTATTAATGTAGCTTACTGGACTGAAAGTTGCTCTGGGTGAATCAGTGAGAGAGTGGTGAGTGACTGAACGCTTAGGACATTACTGTATACTACCTAATGTAGATTTTATAAACACTATACACTTAGGCTACACTGAATTTTTAAAACAACACAAAATTAAATCAGCACAAGAGAAAATGATGTAATCAAGAAACTTGGTAAACATGAGATATATGAGGTTGCTGCTGGCATAACTCGGCACACTGTTTTACAGCAAATTTTTTTTTAGAAGTAGAAAGTACGCTCTAAAATAATGATAAAAGGTATAACATAGAAATACATAGACTGATAACAGTTATCTATTATAATTATCAACTGTTATGTACTGTACATAATCATATGTGCTATACTTTTATATGACTGGCCGTGTAGCAGGTTTGTGTACACAAGCATCACCACAGACATGTGGATAACATTACACTACAACTTTATGACAGCTCTGATGTTGATAAGATGTGCTGTGTTATCATGCAGTACATGACCCTGCATATACTTTTCTGGTACAAGGACCCATTTCTTTCATCAGATTATCAAAAAGATCAAGATCCAACCAAGATTAAAGAACAAATGACCTAGGAAGGATGAAAACCCAGCCTTGGCTCCAACAGACAGCCATCTGTAACCCTGGCTGGAACTCAGGTAGGAGGTTTCCTGAAGTCCCTGCTCTGAACTCCACCAGTCCATCTCTGAGTCTCTCTTCTTTATCTTAACTTACTCTCTCCTATCTTCACTGTGAATTCCTGATAAAAGACATTTGACTGGCCCTGTATTTCCTCATCATTTCTGTTGGGGCACAGCCTTCCTGCCAGGACATCTTTGGGCTTCCCATTGACTGCCTTTAGTTCAAACACCAACTTGGCCCTATTCAGTTATGCCAAGCTGAGGAGAGGTGTCACTGGGAACAGATCATGGTCACTGCTCAATAAGGCTTACCTACAAGTCCTCTTGGGAGAGATTCTAGGTGAGGATATTTTTTGAGAGAAGAGTTTTAGGTGGGATAGACCCCGTTCTGAAAAATAAGTTGGACTAAGCTATCCATTGACTTGCCAGATCCATCTTGGGATAGGTTAGTAAGATGACTAGTTGCATTTAGGAACCCACTGTGGCCAACGAATAAAAGAAAGTGAACTGTCCTACACATATTTAAAACTTGCAACTTTGGCCTTATGAGCATTAGTTCAACTCAGCTAACTGGTGATAGTGACATGAAAATCACAGGCACTAGAACAAAGGGCATTTTTTCTGGTTCACCATAAACTCTTACTTGTCCCAAGTCAGGTACCAGGGATCTAAAAGACTTGCAACCTGTTTCTGTAGATATCACATAAGAATAGAAGGTATATTGTTTGATATAAATAATAGCTGAATTGAAATGGCAATGGGCTGGGAGCCAGAGGGCCGGAATTCTGTTGCCGACTCTGCCACTTACTTATTGTGTAAACTTGGCTCCGTCATTTGAATGCTGTGAACCATAGTTCCTTATTTTTAAAATGGGGATAATAAAACTCATTCTGCTTGTCTCTATGGTTGTCAGAGGAACTAAATAAGATAATATATGTGAAAATACTTAAAATTGCTAAAGTAAACAAGACTTTAAAAATTATTGCCTTTGTTTTGGGTATTATTGGCAGAACTGAACCATTCATTACTGGTGCCATGGTAGTTCTTATCATTAAATACATTCCTTGTCCTCTCACAGCCTTTGCAGATAGGTTTACAAGCAATCTGATCATGTTGGAAACATGTGTATTTTAGTGGTATGCATTTGGTTTCAAAGAACATCTGATAAAGGCTTTAAAGCTGAAAAGTAAAATATGAATATTAAAAGTACCAGTTAGAAGTTAATGATGCAGAGCCCATCAGGAAAGAGAGGCTGTTTGCCTCTCTTAGTGCTTCTGTCTTTTGCAAGAAGTTTCTAACTCTCAGAATTAAGCTAGAAATTTCCAAAGGAATTTCTTGGTGCAAGTCCTACAGTCTTATTTAAACGTATATAGGACCTTTGATTACGAGCGCTGAAAGTTCTAGAACTATTATGATTTTAAGTAATTTATTCATACTGAGTAAAGTAGTTGAACAAGAATTTCTTTTCTAATTTTAATCTTGTAGGATGAGGTCTATGAGTTGGTCATTCATATAACAGAGTAGCAAAGACTTTCCTTTGGGGTCTTTTGATCCTCTGCATGTCTTTATCTCTGTCTGGGCCATTAAGGACTTATATTGTTCATGTTCTTGAGTGCTACTGAACCCTCTGTCTCCAGCCTTCCCAGTGAGAACGTAAGACCCTTGGGGACAGAGGCTGTGTTGAATTTCTAAAAATATTTCTACTATGAAAAATCCCACATTGAGATAGCAAAAGCCCTATTGAGGCAGAATTATGAACAGAAGATAGTTATTTATTTTTGCCCTTTCAGAATCTTGTTGATAACAGGTATGTTTTGTCAGATCAGGTGTCTGTATGTAACAGGACTTGAAATAGTTCCTTAACTTTGAATTTTATAGAACCAACAAGAGAATCTTTTGAAAATGACTAGTTCTATCCATTGACGTAAGGATCATACATAGTTTACTAATCACATTTAGAAACAAGGAACTGAAAAATACCCATTGTAGTTTTCACCACCACTTATCCTTAATTAAGGAAGTGGCAGTAAACAAAAAACAAAAAACAAACAACAACAACAACAAACAAATAAAAAACTTTGTGGTTAAAGAACTTAGGCTCTGGAGTCAAGCAGACCCGAGTTTGAATTTTAGCTCCACCACTAATTAGCTGTGAACATGAACTTGGTCAGTTTACCTAATTCCTTTAAGGTTCTGAGTTGCTATCAGTAAAATAAGGACAATAATAGGATGTTCTTGATAGGGCACATGAGATGTGATCAATGGGCTGCGTGCAGCCCATTTAATTTACCCCTAATTGTCTTATCTCAAGGGCTCTGTGCTGGGTCTTCTGTCCTTGCTTTTTGGATTATTAGTCACTAGGAATGATTCTCTTTTTTTTTGGACCCTGGGATGCATAATAAAGGTTTCCATCTGGATCCTGAGTTAGAGTTGAGTCTTTCTCGTCTACTGACTGCATGCAGGGTCAGGGTGAGTCTGCATGCTGTAATGATCTGAGGAGTATTTAAACAACTCTAGCACCAAAGGAGTCACTTTCTGCTGGAAATGTAAACCAAAAACAGATTCCTCATCATCTCAGCCTTATGATGCATAGCTGCATTAAATAGCCCAGGAGCAGGATTTCAGGACATTGCAGTTTAATCACTCATGCCTAAAGCCATATGGCAGAAAGAAACTTCACGTTGGATACTGAAACTGCTGCATTAAATGAGTGCCTTTTAACTTAATAACAATTAGCATTATATAGCTGCTGACTTCAAGTATTGGCTTGAGAGAGAGGTGAAATCTGGAATGCTCTTTTAAGCTCTTTTCTTTGGAGGTAGGCCTCTCTCTCAATTGATGTCTCTTGTGTGCTTTTGGCATTAAAGATCATTTACCTCATAAAAAACATTGGTTTCTATTGAGCTTATGTGCATTGCTGTTAGCTAGATGTCAGAATCTTTCTGTGGGCTCTCAGGCCTGGCTAGTTTGGCCAGGGGATGTGAATCATTTAAGAGAGGGGGTGTGAATCATTCTAGGTAAGCTTATAATGGGTTGATATAACTCTGTGTCAGGAAAAGCCTAATCTCCGGGAACCTGGTATCTTACCCTCTAACTTTTGACTAGAGGAATATGGAGCTCTCTTTCTGTGAATCTATGCCTACCCTTCACTGGCATTCCATACCATACCAGCTTGCCCTCAGTTTTCTCTCCCAACACTTTGCACATGGAGGGCTTCTAGACTCAGGTCAAGGAATCATAGTTTCCTCTTGCCCACTAAATGAGTGTTACAAATGAGTCAGTTAATCAGATCCCTCAAGCATGGAGAAGTAGTGATGGTCCCTGAGAACTGCAATATGGTTTGAAATGTTAATATAGGTAGTTTGCAGTGTTGCCAGGTGGTTTCCAAACCATCTAGTTCTCACTGAACTGAAAGTTCCTTGAGAGTGGGAACTGCTTTCGGTGTTCCTATCCACCACATCTAGCCAACAGCAGACCCATGACACATGTTTGACCAATGAATAAATCAATGAATGAATGGATAAAGCTTCTGTGATATGCTAATAAAGGTGCGTTAGTTCATGTCTGATTGAAAGGCATGAAATGGCTTGCCAGAAGGACAGTAAGTATCAATAAAGCAACGTGGAAGTATTAAGGGAAGGTGTGGAGAAGACAGTGTACCAACAAAGTTTGGTAAAACAGAAAGTTACAATTAAAGATTGAAAGAAAATTCCCTTCCAAACAAAAAGTAAAGTCTATTCTTTGTTTCAAAGAAATTATCTAATATCACTGAGGTTTCTTTCCTAAGTCAAAATGTTTTTGTCTTTATTTCAAAATAGTCCCTTTATTTCTATACTATATTTTGAGCACACTTTCTTTCCGTGAAGTCAGTGGGTGAGAAAAATGTTCTTTCTGTAGAAACTACACATCTGTTCTCATTTGTTCATTAAAAGCAGAATTTCCAAGTGACCTATCTGGACCATTTCATCATAAATTTTCCTGGAAGCAAGCATGCAAATGAAGGTTTGAGGTGAATTCAGTCCTCGAACCCCATAAGCTCTTAAGTTCTTATAAATATTTTACTGCACTCTAATAAAACCTGTGTTTTCTTAGATGGAAGATAACAGTTTCCTCTTCACTTTCAGCACCTTCTCTAAGAATGTAAGAGAAATCAAGCCTCAATATATTGATTGTGGCTACCAAAGATTTAGTTTCAAATCCAACAATTACTCTCAGCCCCACCTTAAAAGTATTAAGTGAAAGCCATCATGCAAAGTTATAATGAGAGATTGAAATGCTGACTAGAAAGTTCATAGGTTCCTTTCAAAATGCTTCTAGGAGCCTGTTCAACTTCAAAGGTCTGTTGGGGAAACAAAATTAAAGTCAACGGGGGTTGGGCAGGGAGAACTTCTAAGAATTCCGGAGTGGGTAAAAGATAGCATCCAAAAGGAATTTTGACCAGGAGGTTGTCTCCACAACTTTCCGGAGACCATCGATGAAAACTAAGGTTGAATGACATCCAGAATTTCTTTCCACATTAAACCTTTTGGTTGAGGAGCTAAGATGCTTCATTCTACTGTGTGGAAGAGCAAGACTAGTGCCTACATGGGAATTATTTCATGGTGTGAGGAATGAGAGAGCAGAGCCCAACCACGTACATGTCTAAGAACTCATGAAAAATTTGCTACAACTTAATAAGGTGATACGGTTTCCATTTTTGTCACCTTGAATAAGAGGTCTGTGATTTTTTTAGTGCATTAAGTCTATAATTTAACATGCAAATGCTTATAGAGGATTTACTGTGTGCTAGGCATGTTGGTGCGCCAGGACACAAAGACTTTGCCTTGCCCTCAGGGAGCTCACAGTCCAACAGAAAGATAAAAATAAATTAATAGGGAAGTGATTTAGGTGAATGCAAGGTGTTGGGATTGGAGGAGAGGGTCAGGTACAGCGAGATAAAGAGAGATGATTGTTTTGGTTTGTGTGGAAAGTGGCTACCTGTTTGGTACATCTAAGGAGGTGCAGGTAAGGTAAGGGTTTCCTGGTGTGGTTGGTCAAGCTCACTTGGGGGCACTGAAGAGGAAAGTGGCTGGCTACTCTCCTTTCCCTCTCAGTGGTGCCCTCTAGTGAGAATGGCAAAAAGCCAAGAAAGCTTAAATATATGACTTCTAAAATGACAGTAATGTGAACAATTTGCTCTGTTGAAATAAGATTATGACACCGCTACACTGTGATGCTGAAGGGGAGAAAGGCCAGCACCAACATAAAGCTTTTGACTCTATACCTGGGGTTTACAGTAAGGAATAACTGACAACAAGATTTTCAAAAGGTTAACCCTCTGAAATGAACCTGAAATAATGTGCTTAGTCACACGCGTTCATACCCTTCCTGCAGAAAGCCTACACATGCCTTGCTCCGTAAGTCTTCATCTAGAGCCCAAGGCCAAGATGGGAGTGCTGGCAAATGGGTTGTGTTGAGAAGCACCATAGCACTCAAAGGTGCAAAAGAGTGGTGATCAATTAATGATGTCTACCAAAGATGTGAGGAAAGGTTGTGTGTGTGTGTGGGGTGGGCAGCATGTGTGCTATGTATTTGCCAAGCCTGGACCAGGGCATATTCTCAGTAAGCTATGTACACAGTATAACTGTAGCATATAAAGCTAAAATTCATTCAACTGTAACTTCTCTAGGATGAGATAATAGTGTCGGTGACATATAGTAAGAATTTTCACAGATGTTACCATCGCTTTTTAATTATAACAGGCATACTTTGGTAGATATAATAGTTTTAGGATTAAATAGAAATACTCCATTGTGGGGCAGAAACAGTCCATTTGGGTTGCTTCTATCCTGCAGAACACATTTCTCAAGACCTTTAAATTTTCCATGTTCTAATTTGATATTCAACAAATACTCTTATCATTGCCAATCTAACTTCTTGCCTCTAGGGAGGAAGGATCTTGGTTAATTAAAAGCAAAATAAATGTTACTGAAAAGCTATTTCTGCAATTGGAAAAATAATAGTATCTCTCTGATAATAAGTTAGCATTTGAGATTATATGCTAATTCTTTGTAAGTATATATTGTAAAGGAATTGACCACTCTTTGGGGTTTGGTTAATTAGTTTTCTCAGTTTGGCCACCCCATTACAGGAGTCCCATCCCAAGAATACTCTCTTCCTTTGAACTCTACTTCAACAGTAATCAGGCCTGGCTTGTTGGTGACTGAAAGTTGATCAGTATTCTCAGTAGCATTGATAGCAAAGCTGGTCACTGCTGATTTTAATGGTAGATGTTCTAATGGTGGCAAAAATGATTCAATTACACTAATAGTAATATATCCTTTGTGATACTGTAATTTTTAGTTCATAAACCTTTTTGATTAAAGATGTGATAGCAGAAGGAATCAGATTTGGGGCACGGCCAAAATTTTTTATGAGTGAATTTTAATGGCTCCTCAAAAACATTTTAAATAAGTAAACATTATTAATGTTAAAAACTAATTACTTTTCTATGTTTAGCAGCAAGGTAAATAAAAAGAACTATAAGACAAATAGATTCATATTCTAGAGTGTTACAATCTAGTTGAAGATATAAAAGATAAAAATGATAATACAAGGTAGTATATTCTTTCTTACAGTGGTGTGCTGGAGCTACTCTTACTGGCTTGCAAGGGCCAATTGCTAAAGTTTCCAGAGTTTTGCAAGCTGGTTACTAAACACAGCCATTATTAAAAGTTAAATTACGTAAACATATAATTGAATAAATTATATTAAAAGCATAGGTAGTAGTCAAAACTCATCACTTCCTAATAATTTCACTACATTTTACCATTATTTCTAATCTTAAGATTATCTGTGCCTATCAGATTTGCATGATGGAAATTCTCTATAACCATGTATCACTGTATGTTTCTTCCCAACTGCGTTCAGTGACAGCACATTAGTGGCCTGAAATCAGCCATGGTGGGAATATTTTTACCACAGAAACTGATGAACTTTCCAAACCAAGACTTCTTTTCCTTCCCCTAGCAGCCAGTTGTTAAACATTTATATAGCACACTATTGAATATAAACATCAAAGAGTAAGCATCTACTTTAAGAACTATCACTGGACAGAGGAGAGTGTTGGAGTAAGAGAGGCAGGTTTTTATATTAGCTCTGAAGCAACTTGTTTTTGTGTGGTCTAGACCAACCTGAAAGACATTTAGGACCAGGACAAACCACAGAATGTCCACATGTCTCTGAACATTTCTGTACAGGTGAAATCAGATTAACATGACTAATAAATGAAAAATAACAACTTGAGGTGGTGTGTGTGTGTGTGTGTGTGTGTGTGTGTGTGTAAGGCAAGGATTAAAAAGTGCAAATGGATAGTTACAAAGTAGACATGGAGATATAAAGAGTAGCATGAGGAAAATAGTTAACAGTGTAGTAAACATGTAAGTGGGAAGAGGGGTATTAGATTTAGTGGAGTGATCACTTTGAGAGTAATGTAGGTCTCTAATTACTATGCTGTACAACTGAAACTATTATATTATTGTATGCCAAGTATAATTGAAAAAAAAACTCATTGAATTTTACAATATAAATATGAGCAATTATATTTCAATAAAGCTGGGTGTGGGCGGGGAAAAAAAATCTCATCCACTCTTACTCAGGGGCCATCAGATGATAGGACAACCATGGTGATGGTGAAGAAAGAGCTAAAGTCCTTATTGTGCTTTCTTTGCCAGTAGCTGAAGCCCCAGGGACAATCTGCTCTTTTTGATCTTTCTGTGTAACTGAAATTAAATTAAAAAGGTAGGATAATAGAGAGGATGTGTTTAGGGAACTTTGTGGACGTTGGAGAAAGACAGTTTTTGTGTTAGCACTCTGGATAACTGTTTTTTCTACTCCAAATTTTTATGGGCCTCTAAAAGCCTCTTAGAAGAGAACAGGGGCAGTTACTGGTTTTTAATCAAGGGAAGTTTTTCTTAATGTAAGGAAAAGAAGTTTAAAAAAATAAAGAGTAATAATAATAGAAACAAGGTGGTGATGGTGAGCATTAAGGAGTTTGGGAAAAGTAAAAAGAGAGAAAAAAACTTGAGCCTTAATAACTGGCCACTGAGTAGGCCAGTGTCAGGTCCCAGCTGTGCAGCCAGCCCTGGGAGGACCATCACGGAACATGGAAAGGGGATACAAAGGAAGAGGAAGACTCCAAGGAAGCAGACAGGATCCATTTGTCACTTGTGGCTTGAATTGATGTCAGGTGAGAGAGGCTATTGACTGTATGAGATTGTCATCTGAAAAATACAGGTACCATACTTTATCAATGCTAAAGTGCCCTTTCTTACAATTTAACAGCTTTGAAGTCAGGATGCATCTTACAATCAATGGTGTCAAAGTCACTGCCAGGTAGCAGATATGACGATGTAGTTATTGCTGTGCGAACATGTCATAGTTATGTGTTTTTTAATAAGTATGTATTTATATCAAAAATTTTAACATAACAGAAAATAAAAATTTTTAATAAGAAAACATGGTGTCATGGTTTAAATGGTGTTTTCTTTTTCTTTCCTCCACAACAGATTAAATAATTCTGTGTCTCCTGATCAGTGGCACCTTAGATTCAGTAAAATACATGTTAATTTGTTGTTTATAGATTTGTCTTTTTTACACATGGTTTTGGGTATTCTTATCTAATATCTCAGTTGAATCAGAAATGTGTGAGTTAGGTTGATCAAAATGATCACCCAGTGGTTATTATTCTGTGTTCAGAATTGGCCAACCATTTACTGAGTTTGGTTGTCTTTTTATAATAATGCCTCTCTAAACAGGGACTATTTGGGCTTGGTATTGATGGATGCTAAAGGTTAGAATTTCATGTAGATAAGCATGTTTTTTTTTTTTTTTTAATTTTTCATTATCATCAAATAGTTGAGCCACCTTCTCATCTGTCCTCTCTGTGGCAGTAAACTTCCAGTCACTACATCAGGCCAGTGTCCTCCAAAGTGGGCAGCTGTGAGAAATCACTTTCATTTGGTATCCACTTCAGAATGGCTCTGCAAGCCAAGTGAATGGAATGCATGAAGGTGTAGTCATCAGAAAGTAGAAGGTATGTTTAAGAGATGGCGGGTCAATCATTTATCTCTAGTGAACTGGGTTTGTATGGGAGAAGAGCTACAGATAAGATGGTGAGTTACACTGGTGTTATATATATGGTGATAGGTTAAAATCAATGCAAATGATACACACTGACATTCACATAGAATAAGCATATAGGGAATCTTTTTTTTTTAAGTGGAATGAGCAGGGTAATGAAGAAATAAGAAGCTGCCAGGCAGTGATGCAAACTTCTTAGCAACCTTCATCAAAATATGAAGATTTCTATTCCAGTTGTAAAGTTGTGGGACATAATCCATTTCACAGTTGGTGGCCTGTTTTATTTTTCAGATGGGACTGGAGAGAGGGAGGTAGGAAAATTATCCCCTAATGACACAGCAGAGGCAAAGCTTCGAGGAAGGGGATTCAGCTCATTTATTTCCCTTACATTAGCCCCCTGAAAAAATAAAGACTAAGGAGTTAATTGCACTGTTTACTTTTCTCTCCAGAAAAGCTGAATTAGTAATTGCATTAACTTGTTACTATGCTTTGCTCTTATGGGGTAATATAATTTTAACTATTGCTACCTAATTATAGGATTTTCATTATTCTGAAAATTTCATTCAGTATGTGTTCCATTATCACTTTTATCAAGTGCTTTGTGGAAAAACAGGCTTCATCTTTGAAAGACTCAAGCTGAGCTGAAGCTGTTGTCTTGCCCAAAGCCATTACCTAGTGTGCAAAGCAGGGTGCTACTGTGATTTTTATACTCCTTTGATGAATAATGCTGTTGGCAAAGACCATATGCTCTGTCACAGGCTGGAGTTTGATGGCATTGCGCAACAGAGGGATAATCACAACAAGCCAGTAATGGTTTGTATTGGGTAGTAGTAATGGCAGAAGTAGTGACAATCATTAAAATCATGTTGTAAATAGCCTTAGGACTTCAGATCACAGTTAACTTAGGATATATCAAGGACAGATCTCCCTCCAAAAGCTTTCTGGAAAAGATTTTCCCATTATTCCATGTTCTTTCTAGAGCTTTGTGTTTGAGAATTATAGAGCTGGCAGAAAGTAGACCTTGGGTCTTTATCATCTCTTGCACTTATATTGGTGTTTTTGATGTTTCTAGAAGATCTTCCTTAGATGAAAATCAAAGTAGACTCACAGAAAACTAAACACATTCATAAAAAGGTAGTAGAAATGTCATTGGGATGTTTTACTCCAGTTCAACAATGCAGATTTTGCAATAGTTGAATGCATACACAGTGCAAAAAATTAGGAGGGGTTTGGAGAATGGAATGATTACTATTCTATGGAACCTACTCACTGCAGAGGAAGAATCCTATCCATAAGGAATTCTATAATGCAAAGCAACATGTGGGACTTTGAGGGGGTTAAGAGAGTGCGACCAGTGAGGGGGGGGGCGGTTAAGACTATCATAATTTGAGAAGATATACCTGACATTCTTGGTGGGGAGGTACATGATTTAAACTTTTCCACCAATTCTACAAAGGTGGCCTTGAATAAGTGACTTAATTTCTTACCTGTCAGTTTTGACATTTTTAAAAATAAATGCCTGGGACTACATCAAACTAAAAAGTTTCTGCTCAGCCAAAGAAATCATCAGCAAGGTAAAGAGACAACCATAAAAATGGGAAAATATATTTGCAAGCAACATGTCTGATAAGAGCCTAATATCTAAAATATACAAAGAACTCATACAGCTCAACAACAACAACAACAACAACAACAACAACAACAAAACAAACGATCCAGTCAAAAAAATGGGCAGAGAACCCAAACAGGCACTTTTCCCAAGAGGACATACAAATGGCCAACAAAAATATGAAAAGATGCTCAAAGTCATTTTCTATTAGGGAAATGCAAATCAAAACCACAATGAGATACAATCTCATACCTGTTAGAATGGCTATAATTAACAGGACAAGTATTCGCAAATGTTGGAGAGGATGTGGAGAAATAGGAACCCTCATACATGCTGGTGGAACTGCAAATTTGTACAGCCACTATGGAAAACCCTATGGAAGTTCCTTAAAAAGCTAAGATTTGATTTACCATATGATCCAGCAATCTCTGTACTGGGTATTTATCCCAAAGACTTGAAAACTCATATCCATAAATATATTTGCACACTGATGTTCATAGTGGCATTATTCACAGTGGCCAGGACATGGAAGCAACTGAAGTGTCTTATGATAGATTGGCTAAAGAAGCTGTGGTACATATATGCAATGGAATATTACTCAACCATAAGAAGGGATGAAATACTGTCATTTGCGACAACATGGATGGACTACGAGGTAATCATGCTAAGCAAAATAAGCCAGACAGAAAACGTTGAAAATAACATAATATCACTTATATGTGGTATATAAACCTAAAAGCAACAAATGAGCAGGACAAACAATTAGGGATTCATGGACATGGTCTATAGGCTAGTGGTTACTAGTGGGGTGAGGGAAGAGGGGAGAGGTAAAGGAGACGGGATAAAGGAGGTCAAATATATGGTAGCTGAAGGAAACTGCACTTTGGGTGATAAACACAATGGAATGTATAGATGTCAAAGTATAATGTACACCTGAAAATTATATAATGTATTAACTAATGTTGCCCCAGTAAACTTAATTAAAAAAAAGGGAGTAGCTAGCTTAAACATTATTGATAGGGCAAAGAATCATGCAGTCCATCTATTGAAAATCTGAGATTTTAACAACGCCCTGAGTTCTAAGTATGACTGAACAGGTAGAAATGGGAAAAAAAACAAATTCCAGGTGGAGGGGATAATCTGAATAAAGACCCAGGGGTAGGAAAGTGCTTTTCTAGTTGCATCATAGAGTTTGTGTTGATATTCATGTCTATGTGTGTGTATGTTGTGTGTGTATGCGTGTGTGTGTAGGGGCTATATGCACATGTCCTTTTTTATGAGATAATCTTTATTTACCTTCTTCCTCTGTAACAGCCCCATTAAAATACTAAGAAACCCCACAACAAAGGCAAGTTAATTTTCAGATTATATCTCCAGAGATATTTGCACAAAGAAGGGGAACTGGCAAATAGACAATTCTAGATAATTTTCAGGTCACCTGACTTGTAGAGAGAGGTCATGGGTGGACAATGACTCGGGAACAAATAGAAAATTTATAGTTACCTCAACTAAGAGAAGATATTGTTTAGACTAGATAGTCTGAATGCTGAAAAATATATTTTTATAGTCTGATTCCAACCCACAGGAGCACAAACACTTATAAAAATTTTAAGGAAATAATAAGATTTGACATAAAAATTAGACTAACTAGAATTTTATTAATGACATTGCCTTACCTTTATTTTGTGCTTCATAGTTTATAAAGTGTTTTCTTTATTGTCTAATTTCATGTTTGCAACCACCTGGAAGAAAAGCATTTCTGATATTACTCTACCATTTTCTGTATGTAGAAACAGGTTCCAAGAGGTTCTGTGACTTGCTGTAAATTTTACACCCAGCAGTTTTCTGCAGTTTTTTTCCCCTAGTGTATTATGTTGTCTTAAGATAATACAGAACATTTCTTGTATGTGTGTGTGTATGTATGTATGTATGTATGTATGTATGTATGTATGTTTTTGAGGAAACAGGTCTAGAGGGTCGAAGTGATACATCCAAGGCACTTAGTTGATGGCTGAATTGGACCTTAAACCTAAATTTCCTAACTTCTTACCCAGAGCTCTTTTTATAATGCAAGACTATAAAGGACACAAGTTTGAATTAAAGCATTGCAGAGAGATGGGAAAGATGATAGAGGCTTTGTTCATCCCTCTTGCGACTAAACCAAAATTGTTACAGAAACAAGGAGCAAACAGCAAGGAAAGTCGTTGAGGATATATATGAATGAAAGCACTACAACTAGGGAGAGAAATAACTAATCAATCTGCAACAATAGAAGGTAGGAAGGGGAGAGGACATGAGGCTGCCTGGTCCCCAGTGACTGAGTGGGACAGAGGTAGTGGCAGCTACAGATGCCTTTTAAAGGGGCTGTGTCCATGACCAGACTTTTAGGGTGACAGACCTGCTCACTCTGAGAACTAGCACCTTGTAGGCTGCTGGGGAGGCACCTGGAACTTACAGGGGGACACTGAGTTGTTGGAGTGAGAGCTGGAGGCAAGGATATCTCTTGGGCAGAAGTGCTGGTGGTATCCACTGCTTCTCTGTTGAGCCCTCCCTGTTTCCAGTGTTTGGACTCAGAACTGCCATACCTGAGAAGTCACCAAATTGGATAACGGTCGCTCTGCCCAGAGAATTCCCTGAAACTCCACCTCCCTTAATTCATGGTCCCACCCAAGGACACACATGCAGGTGTGTCCTTGGTGAGTCCCATGCTCCTTGCTGAGCAGAGCCAAAACTCACACTGGTGGCAGAGGGTGTAGGTTTCTGCTATGGTTTCTTGAGGTAACTGTAAGCTCAGCATCTGGGGATTGCTTGCTGAATTTTAACAAGTGGCTCCAGGAGGGCACAGGCTGAAGCTAAACTTGGCCTTCAGCTGAACCCCTCTCAGAAGTGTGCCACTGGACATCTACCACACACAGCCACACTAATAAGACCGAGAGATTTAGGAGCTTTGCTTAGTACATAGAAACAGACACAGAAAGCCAGCCAAAATGGGAAGACAAAGAAGCAGAAATCATATGAGAGAACAGAACAGAGATCCAGAAATAATGAAGTCAAACAATCTAGCAGAGGCGGAGTTCAAGACACCAGTTATAAAGACGCTCAATGAACGTAGTGGAAATGTAGATGAATTCAGTGAAAACTTTAACAAAGAGATAAAAACCATAAAAATGAAAATGGAAATTATAAAAGGGAAATGAAGAACACATTATCTAAGATGAGGAGTATATTCAAGGAAATCAACAGAGTAGATAAAGAAGAGTGAACCACTGATATAGAGGGTGGAAAGCCAAAGACACTCACTCAGAAGAGCAAGAAAAAGAAGCCAAGACTATAACAATAAGTTAAGGAGCGTATGGGACATAATTAAATGTAAAAATATCCATGTCATAGGGGTACCTGATGTTGAAGAGCTATTTGAAGAAGTAATGATGGAAAACTTCCCTAACCTGGTGAAGGAAATAGACATACAACCCCAGGAAGCTCAGAGAGTCCCAAGAAAGATGAATTCAAAGAGGCCCACACAAAGACACATCATAATTAAAATTCCAAAGAATAAATACAAAGAAAGAATTTTAAAAGCAGCAAGAGAAAAAGTTACCTATAAGTGAGCACCTATAGGACTGATTTCTCAAAAGAATCTATGCAGGACAGAAGGGCTTGGCACAAAATAGTCACCGTGAGGAAAACCCAGGATCTACAACCAAAAATACTTTATCCAGAAAAGCTATCATTTAAAGTTGAAGGACAAAGAGCTTTCCAGACAAAAAATAAAATAAATGAATTTATCAACATGAAGTCAGTATAACTGGAAATGTTGGAAGAACTTTAAGAATAAAAAACATGTATCAAAAACATGAATAAAGAAGAGAAATAACTATATTCCTATCCACAAGTACTTCAAATGGAAAAGAATTAAGTGCTCCAGCTAAAAGATAGAATTGCTGAATGGATAAGAAAGTAAGACCCCTACATATGCTTGCCTACAAGAAATTCACTTCAGATTAAAAGGCACACACAGACTAAAAAGAAGGGGATGGAAAAAGATATTGCCTTGATTGACCTAGAGGGTATAGCATTGATTAAAATGGGTCAAATAAAGACAAATATCACATGATTTCACATACATGTGGAATCTAAAGACCCAAATCAACAATAGCAACAATAGCAGAAATAAACTCATAGATAAGAGAGAATATTTTGAGGGCTACTAGATGGGAGGCGGGTTAGGGAGGACTGGGATAAAAGGCGAAGAGATTAAGAAGTACAAATGGATAGTTACAAAATAGACATGGTGATACAAAGTATAGTATAAGAAAAATAGTTAACAGTTGTAATAAATATATAAGGGGGAAGAAGGGTGCTAGATTTAGTGGCATGATCATTTTGTGAGTTATGTGGATCTCTGATCACTATGCTGTACAACTAAAACTAATATTGTATGCCAACTATAATTAAAACAAAACTCATTGAATTGTACAGTGTCAATACGATATTTCAATAAAGCTGAGGGGGGAAAAAACATTGCAGAATTCATCCACATGGTCTCAATCCCATAATTCAATGTTACTGTAAATATCACATGGTAAAATTCCTGTAGGTAATTTCAAGAATAATAAATAAGAGCTAAAATATGTAATACACTGACTACATATTGAGCTCTTTAATTACTTTGCATAAATTATCTCATTTAATTCTCTGAGGTAATTGTGACTATTATTTTATTTTATCTTTAAGGAAACTGAAGTACAGAGAGGTTAATTAAGATAGCCAGGGATACACAGCCAAAAAATGGTAGGCTGGGATGTATATCTAAGTAGTAAGGCCCTTTGGCACTCAGTTATGAAACTAGAATATGTTAATATTTGGAATTCAAAACAGTTGTTGAAATGAAGCCACATTAGCATAGGAAATCCTTTTAGTAAGCTGAGCAAATTAATAATGCAAAAAGCAGTACAAGGTAAATATTTAGACCAATTAAGCATATAAATAACTAATGTCAATTATACATCATATTTTCTAGTTGCTAACTAAGTACATCTACTACTTGGTCTCTAGGATCACAGAAGGTTTGGAAATTGTAAGACACTGCATTTTTAAAAACACAGTCTATGCATTACATTTTTGCTCATTCATCTTCATCATTTTTATTATTGGTCTGACCTGCTGAAATTTCCTATTCACTACATCATTGCTTTCATAATCATATCTTTAGATTCACATCTTGAGATTATGAAGAATCTTTTTCTAAACAACTTGGATTACTTTATTTGTATGACATATCAGAACAGTTAAGAGTGCATGGACTTTTTCTTTCTCCATCAGGAAAGAAGAAATTGGGACAAGGAATTTCAGAAACCCTGCACTAAAATGATCTGGGAACAGAATCAGGGTAATTTTTCCTGTCTTTAGAATGTTGTGCCAGAGTTCAATGGAAAGAGCAACGGGAACACTGCCTTTGGAGTCAGACATTTATTCATGTTATCTGCTGCTCCTTAGGATGAGACTTGGACTCTGTCTATAGATTCTATAGACAGTACAAACCCTCAAAGAATTCCTCTGGGCTTTCCATATTCCCAAGCTGAAGTGATGCAGTTTCCCCATTTGAAAATTTTAGTACTTCTACTGAGATTATGCATAGTGAATGGACAGAGACCTCTGAGTCTCCATAAAGCACTGCATTTCCATGTGATATGCTATCCAGGAAACCCTTCTGCATTTGCAAGTTCACTTTTTCCTAAAGATCTGTAGCTTGTGGAGAGCTGATTATTCAAAAGTCTTGGGGGAATGCAAATGCCCAGTCAGCTAGAATCACAACAAAGAAAAGGAGCCTTCATTTTTATTGCTATTGTTCCCTTATTTTTCTAACTGCAAATTTTACCCGTGACTTTAGTCATTTAGTAGTTCCTGAATTACAAGAAAGCTTATTATTTTGCTTATTATTTATTGTGGTTATTATTTATAAAACAAAAAATTTGAGCAGTGTCAAAATTTTCTAGTTACACGTCTTTCTAAATAAATAAAAATGGCTAATAATAACAATAATAATAATGTATTGCTCATTTACTCCTTCTGATGTGGCAGACATTATAGAAACATGATCTCATGCCTTACCACAACCACAAGAAGTGAATAGTATTATCTTGAGAACTGTGATGATGGTTATCGACACGACAAAGCTATTTGGACTTAGAACTGAGACCACTTGTGTCAATGTGACTTATTTGTTCCATGAAAACTTTGCCTGGGGAAGATAAGGCTGCAAACCAATAAATAACTTCTTTGTTTGCTTCAGGAAATTCCTGCAGATCAATTCATCTGAGATAACATTCTGCTCACCCTGGGCAAACTTCTTGTTTTCATCAACCAAAGTTACCCATCAAGTTTTTCTTCAATACTCTCATCTTGCTGTATCCACCCATCTTAAAGCATTACGTGAGGATCTTAGCCCAATTCCAGGCATTTTTCTCCTTTAAGTCACTTGAAACCAAACCCCCCAAACTCCATATCTATCCTCCCCTGACCTCCTTTATCTAAATGCTACTAAGATTTTGTCAAGGTGTTGTCTCCCATATTCAGTTGTTTATTTGGTAATATTGGGGGACTTCAATAATTCTTATTTTACAAATGAGCAGAGTTTTAATAATTTGTCCTAGTTCACTCACTCAGTTAAGGGGATTCTATTCAGGACTGTCTGACCCTATGTTCCTCATTGTTCTGCTACTCTGCTTTTCAGTTGAAATTAAAGTTTTTTTTTTTTGATCTTACCCCTGAATTTCTCTGACTAAGATTAAAAAATACATAATGTTATATGTTAATTATATCTCAATTTTAAGAAATGGTCATTTTCATGAAAAGAAAGAAAAATAAAAAAATGAAAAAATACAGAGTAAAAGAGGAGAGAAAGAAATGTCATTTTCAAAAAATTATAGAAAACTAAGTCATTATTTTGGTAACTGCTAAATAAGAGAAAATATTCAGAAAAAAAAAGAAAAATATAAATGATGGTCTAATTTACAGTCTTGTAAAAGGCAGTTGCCATGTGACCTTATGCATTTAATTACTCATGGAAATTGAGCATTGTATTTCAAAATACACCCTAGCCATGGTGACTCACCAATGTTCTCTGAATGAAGGATGTAAGTCAAGCAAGAGCCAAAAGAACCAAACTTATCATTGGTGTGACTTTTAAAGAATTAATAAATTATTCAGCTGGTATATTAGTTTCCTAGAATTGTCATAACAAATTACCACAAAGTTGGTGGCTTAAAACAACAGAAATTTATTCTCTTACAGCTCTGAAGGTTCAGAATCAAGGTGTCGATAGGGACACGCCTCCTCTGGAGTCTGTGAGGGAAAACCCTGTTTGTGCAACTCTCCTAGCTTCTGGTGGCTCCTGGCAACCCTTGGCAGTTCTTGTCTTGGGGCTTCATAAATCCAGTTTCTGCCTCTGTCTTCACAGGACTTATCCCTGTGTCTTCTTTTCTGTCTCGTATAAGGACACTTGTCATTGTATTTAAGGCCCACCATAAGGTCTCATCTTGAGACCCTTATCTTAGTTACATCTGCAAAGACCCATATTCAAATAAGGTCACATCTGAGGATTCAGCTGGGTATATCTTTCGGGGGATAAAATTTAACCCACCATAGCTGGCAACATTTATTATTGACCCTATACTATTATCAACATTATTATATCTAAAATAAAAATGCCAACCAAAAATAATATAAAGAATAATGTAACAATATCTCCTTTAAAATATTCAGTCTTTGAAAAAAAATATTAAAGACTGTATGGTATTCCAGTGATCATATGATGTTTGATTATGGAAATACATATACAGAATTTTAAAATACATTATTTATATCACTGATTGTGATGTGGATATCATGACTTTGTGAACAGATCATTTTTTAAAAATGTATCAAACTTTTATCTAGAGCCTTTGATATTCCAGGCACCGGTGTAGTACCTGAATGATAACAGTACACTCGAGACCCTTACCTTTCCAGTTTGCAAAAAAAGGAAAAGTGAGAAGGAAGATGATGAAATAGTAACTAAAACTATTGGTGAAAGAATATATTAAGTCTCAAAATAGATGATTCTTGTGGATACTAGGAAAATAATTTATAAATATACTACTGTTTTCTTCCTTTTTTTGTCTTTATACTGACAATATTACAGAGTAATTTCTGAATTGTAGAGTTCAATTTACCAGAATTTTTCAACGTTTTTTTACTTTTTTTTCTTTATCATTCAGTATATGTTTCACTGAAGTAAAAGTTTCACAAAACAATATTTACTCTTAGAACCACATTGTCTTCTGCTATTTTCTGTCCCATTTTATTTTATTAGAGATCTAAACTCAAAACTCACTGACGGGTAACAAAAGCTTATTAAGTAGCATTATCCACTCCTCACCATATCCACCCAATGCACATGCATTAACAAGATTTCCTAACATGTTAGCATTCTTGCATTTTCTGCAGTAAATATTTAGACATAGTCTCATTCTTATGACTTTGGTAAGAACAGTATTTTGGGGGACTTTAAAGACACAGTTTAATAGTTGGGAAAACCACATTAGATGATTTTACTTTAGCTTGTATATTGTTAGAACACATTTTCCCCCCTAAATATATTAAAACCTTTACAATATTAATACACAACATGTTGCATCTGTTCCCTTTCCTCCACAGACCAAGGCTGGCTCACAGCTTTGGGTTGCCATGGCTACTGCTACCTCTGCAGTGATCTTATAATTCTTGAACTCTCCTCTGGTTCATTCGCTCAGTTTCTGTGACTCTATTCCAAATTCTCAGCAGAGATCCTCTGGTTTGTTCAGCTTGTTCAAGTGCTCATGTCTGGTTTGGTTAACAGTGACCTGACTGAGTGGGTTCATGTAGGACATATGGTGGCTGTTCCACAGGTCTCAGAGAGGTAGGTAGCAGTCAAGGGCACAGTAGAGGTAGATGATTCACTAAAATGTGAAGAATTAGAGAAAATTTTAATAAACAGGTGATTTACAAAGGTCTGGGCAAGGCATGAGAAAACCATGAGAAACAACAGTAAGAGGAGTGCAGTACTCTTGGGTTAGTAATCATTGGGCAACTCAACCACTTCCAGGCCCGGAGGAACAGCAGAGGGGAGCAGTTACCATAACTTGAAGAAAGAGCTGGGTAGAGAGGCCTGCTCCACAGCAGCTGTGAACTTTGATTAAGATTCACAGCCAATCCACTCTGACTCTATAGGGAGGATGCCAAGGGAACTGACATCTCAGCTTCCTTCTCATTCCTTCCTCCAATTTTCTGCCACTTCTCTCCACCCCATTAGCCCAACACACCTGGAAACCAGAGGGCAAGGGCAACACAGTGCTTTGGGTCAAGGTCCAGGAGTGGAGAGTGGTCCTCAAAGAGCAATTATAAAGCATCTTAAAGTAAATGAGGTGTGGGCAAGAAGTGAATGGTGGACATCTCAATTTCTGGGGGAGATCAGGAAAGCTTTCCAGAGGTATGAGCATCTTTGGTTTTACATACTGCCGCTAAGGATTTAGAGCCCAGCCCCTCTTACATGCCAGACACAGGCAGGTGTGTTATCTGTTTTAACTCACTGAATACTAAAATAGCCTTCTGAGGAGGATATTATTGGAGAAGGGGGTACTTTTTACTGAAGTCTAACGTACATGTAGAAAGGTGCATACATAAGTGACAGATCAATGATTTTCACAAAGGCAACTCACTTGAGTTACCAACCCCCAGATCAAGAAACAAAACATGGCCATTCTCTCTCCAGAAGTCCCTTTCCCATCTCCACCACCCTCAGTGATAACCTTTATCCTGGTTTCCAACACCATGGTTGATTTTTGCCTGTTTTTGAACTTTATGTGTTGATAACATACAGCACTAATTCTTTTATGTGACTTCTTTGCTCAATATTATGCTTGCAGCAACAACCTTATTATTTTTTAAAATTGTTAAATATACATAACTTAGAATTTACCATTTTAACCTTTTTCCAGATTTACTGAGGTATAATTGACAAAGAAAAATTGCATATATTTAAGGTGTATAACTTGATATAATAATAAATGTATATATTGTGAAATAAACACCCCATTCAAGCTAATTAATGTATTCATCACCACTCACAGTTACTATTTTCTTTTCTTATTTTAACTGTTTTTAGTGGCATTAAGTGCATTCACAATTTACAACCATCATCACTGTCCATATTTGTAACTTTTTCATTATCCCAAGTGGAAACTCTACCCATTGAACAATAACTCCCAATTCTCTCCTTCCAGCCTCTGTTCTACTTTCTGTCTCAATGAATTTGCACATTCTAAGTGTCTCATATTAGTGGAATCACACAATATTAGTCCTTTGTTGTCTGCTTTTTTCCCCACTTAGCCTAATGTTTTCTAGGTTTAAGCCATCACTCATTTGTGCGAAAACTGAGGTAGATAATCATTAAAGGAAACAAGTAGTGAACCCAGGATATCAATCCAGGCAGTCTGGCTCCAGAGCTTGAGCACATAACTGCTTCATAAGGCTATTTATCAATGGGTGTTGTCCTCACAAAGTCAGTGATAGCTCTTGTAATCATTTGCCAGCTGGATGGCTCTGACTACTTCTCTGACTCCTACCACCATCCACCCACAGTCAGATGACTTTAAATCCACATTTTCTCTCCTATGTTTCAAAAGGAAGAATTCTTGTGTGTGTGTGTGTGTGTGTGTGTGTGTGTGTGTGTGTGTGTGTGTGATTAAAAGGACAGACCTTTCGTTCTAACTGAAGATTCTTTGTTGACCGTTCTGCAGATCCTGCCATTCATCAATTTCAGATAATCCTTGAGACTGGTATCCCACTCCAGAGCTGCCATTTGGCTGTCTCGGCTTCCTATTGGGTAGAACTCATCATTACACCACTCTTAACTCCATACAATTTACTCAAATTATTAGTTCAGTGCAGTCTTCTGTTGATGTGGGAACAGGAACAATCCCTTTTGAAACCAAAGATGCCAGTGTGGCTGCTGTTAGGAACAGGGAACTTGGTTGGCAGATACCAAGCTGTCTCATCTAAAGTGAATTCAGGGGCCAAAAGAGCCCAGATGCAGCTTCCTCTCTGTCTTTTAGCAGAGTCAAACCACAGAGAGCTCATGCATATTTTCAAATAGTCTGCACCTGTCTGACTTTTCATGGCCCAAACTCCTCAATTCCTATATCTCAGAATGCTGGGTACCAGGGGAAGGCAGGTAGCCACTGCTATCTGGAATGGTGTAACTCAGTGGCAAAGGAGCTTTCCAGTAAAGAGGTGTTGTCTTTAGAATGCAGGAAGGATGTAAAACACCACATTCTAAGTGAATTTTTTAATTTGAGAATTTTCAAACTAATTTCAAATATGTTTTAAAATATAAATATTCTGCCAACAGATTTTCTTCCTGACATACAATGAATTACCTTATCATTCTGGTCTCATTTGTTATCAGACAAGAGACATTATACAAAGTGCTGGCTCCTTTCCTCTATTGGATCTTTAATTAAAGCAGTGTTTTGTGGCTCAGTCCTTTTTATGTACACTTTCCTCCTGTGTGATCTCACCCAGGTGTAGGGCTTTAAATGCTGCTTGTTCATATCAGAAATCAGTTGGTTACAAGTAATAGAAACTCAACTATCAATAGCAAAAATGGGAATTTATTAATGTACATAATCGTGAAGTTAGTTTTAGCATCAGCCCCTTGCCGCTCTCGCTTGGTCACTTGAATCTGTTTTCTGTTGTGTCGAACTCATTTTGTCAAGCTATGGCCCAAAGGTGGTAAAAATATATATATATACTGGTAGCTCTAAAATTGTATCAATTTATCTATCCTGCTAGAAAGAGAACTCTTTGTTCCTGATTGTTCCATCCAAAGTCCTTTGGCTAATTCTTATTGAGTTGACTTCATTGACTTGAACAACTCTTAAGAAGCGCTGTGATCAGGTGGATGACATTTGCCAACCATCCAGGCCTAAAATCCCTACTTTGGAGGAGGAGAGCTGGCATTTTGATTAATAGCCCCAACAAGATTACTAACTAAGAAGGAAGAAATTTCCCCCAAAGAAATTCAGGATGCTTTTAGCAAAAGACGTGGGACACATTATGCTAGACACCACCCTATCATCTATATGTTGGTAACCCCCAAATTCATTTCTTTCCATCCAAGACGTCAACCCTGGACTCCAGGTGAATATATCTAACAGCCTTCTTAAACTATCTAACAGGCAGCTGAAACTTGACCTGTCTAAATTGTACTTGTTGGTTTTGAGTAGCCTGCCCCAACCCTATCTCCAACATGTATTCCCTTTGGTTGTAGGCAACCAGAACTGGCACTGGCTAACTCAGGTAGAGAGAATGTACTTGAATATCATAGAATTTATGGGAGATTAGAGTCCTGAGCTTGGTACGTAGGAAGCACAGCTATTGCCTTATAAAATAAAATTTTGTTAGGGGCTGTCCATGAAGAGAGTTAATTTTATCCATTTGTTCAAGATTCACACTTTAGGGAGGGAATATATAATAGGACAACCTCAGTGGTCCTAATTGGACTACATCTTGGCTTGACTGTAGCCCATAAAAAAGTGGTATCCCCCAAGAAAAAATAGTGGTGCTATTAGGGAAATAGATGCTAGACATTCAAATACCAATACATATCCCTGCTCCACACTGCTCTTATGATCAATAAACATCTTCTCCATCTGACAAGTTACTCAAGTCAGATACCCGGAAATGAACCCAATTTCCTCCCCTCCTTCACCTCTATACCTGAATCATCATCAAGCCCCTATAGCTCTACTTTGCAAAGATGTTTTTGTTCTATTTTTATGTCTCCTTACTACCACCTCCCTCATCCTTACCACCATTATCTGTCACCTAGACACCTATTATGGCCTCCATCTGGTCTCTCTGCCTTCCCCTTTTGCTCCATATAGCTACTGTTATGATCACCCTGAAATATGAAACAAATTCTGCACTCCTTCTATTTAAAGCCCTTCAATGGTATCTCATTGCCCTTAGAATAAAAACCTAAATCCTGACCATGAGATGGTCATATAGCAAAGTGGTTATGAACATAGACCCTGGATCTGGATTGCCTTGGCTTAAAACTAAGCTCTACCCCTTATGATAGGGATCTCCTTAAGAAAGTTAATAACCATTCTGGGAAGTATTTTCCTCAATTGCAAAGTAGAGATAGTAATAGTATTTGGTCATAGGATTTGCTGTGATGATTAAATGACTAATACATATAAATTTCTTGAATAATATCTGACATATAGTAAGTGCTCAATAAACATTAGCTATCATTATTATAAGACCCATCTGATCTAGCACCTTGTCACCTGTCTAACTACATTTCCCTCTATTCACCAACCTTTTTTTCCATAGTCTCACCAGACTGACATCCTAATTTTCTTAGAATATTTCAATTATTTTTACTTCAAGGCCATTATATTTGCTGTTACACATGCCCACATGTTCTTCCCCCAGCTTTCAGACGATTAGTCTTTTTCAACTTTAGGTTTCAGCCTAAATGTCACCTTTTGTCACAGGCCTCATGCTATGCAAAGTCACCTTCCCTCTCCCCACTTTATTACTTTATCCCTCAACCTATTGTTATCCTTTAGTGCACTCATGGCATTGAAATAGTCCAGTTTATTTCTTTTTCTGTTTATTGCCTGACTCCTTCTCTAGAATTTGAGCTCCATGAGGATAGGAACCTTGGCAGTCTTATTCACAGCCCTTAGAACATGTTTGATATTCAATATGCACTCAATGAATACTTGAATGAATGATTGGTGGCTGACTGAAGGAACAAAATATTTTCTCAGTCGATAGGATTGCCTTTTATCAATGAAGCTGGATATAGAGCTATAACTATTAAAAAAAAAACAACTGGGGTGGTAACTCCCAGAAACAAATTCTTTCCCAAATATAGTTCTAGTTGCTTTAGGTTTCAGTGGACTTTAGTTTTTACTCTTCTGTGTCTGAGACTGCTGTGGGGCTGGGGAAGTGTGATAGAACTGGAGCCAATAATCTGAGCTTCCCATGTGGGATCTGCTATTTAGTAGTTGTGTAATTGTGAGGAAATCACCACTTCTCTGAGCCTCAGTTTCCTTAACTCTGATATGGAGATAAAAATAATACATTCTGAGGATGTGGAGAAATTGGAACCATTGCACATTGCTAGTGAGAGTATAAAATGGTGCAACTGCTGTGGAAGACACTATAACGATTCCTTAAAATTTTTAAAATAGAATTATCATATGATTTAGCAATTTTATTTCTTAGTATAAACCCAAAGGAACCAAAATCAGGGACTCAAACAATTATTTGTACACCAATATTTGTAGCAGCATTATTCATAATCACCAAAAGGTAGAAGCAACCCAAATATCCATCAACAGATGAATAAGTAAACAAAATGTGATATATACATACAGTGGAATATTATTCAGACTTAAAAAAGAAAGAAAATTCTGACCTATGCTATAATATGAATGCACCTTGTAAACATTATGCTGAATGAAATAAGCCAGACACAAAAGGACAAATGCTATGTGATTCCACTATGTGAGATATTTAGAATAGGCAAATTCATAGAAACAGGAAATAAAATGGTGGTTGCCAGACCTGGGGGGAGGTAAAAATGGGGAATTATCGTTTAATGGGTAGAGAGTTTTATTTTGGGATGATGATAAAGCTCTGGAGATGAATGGTGGTGATGGTTACACAGCCAGATGAAGATAATTAATGCTACTGATTTGTACATTCAGAAAGGGTTAACACAGTAAATTTAATGTATGTATATTTTACTACAGTAAAAATAATATTGCCTCATAAGGTAGTTTTGAACATTAAGTGAGATGGTGTATGTCATCACTTTGCCATAGGGGTATTCAGTTAAATTGGTGTGAAATGAGTGGCATATAAGGAGAACATTTTAGCCTTGAAACATTTTTCAGCAGAAATATTATATGCACAGAAAATATAGTAAAAATCATCCCAGTTAAATGCAGTAATGGACAAACTGTGCACTTGGCAGCCTTCACTAATATTCCACTCAAACTTAGCCTGATCCATATTGAATGTAGGGGACATCTTTCTCCCGAGAGTAAACTGGATCATTCTTACTGTTTTACCCTAAAGCAGGACAATAGGCCTGGAAGATAAACTCAGTTTAAGAGTGATGACAAAATATTAGTGTCCCCCACACTCAATAACAGGGGCATCATCGTCTCATATGGGTGGTGGGGGGTGCAAGGTTGGGAGTGAGCTTTTCTCATGCAGACATGAAAAGAAAAGAAAACAAGTTTATTGATTCCTGTAGTTGGGAAAGATACTAGAGCAGCTCAAGGAAAAGCATTAGGAATCACTGTTTCAAAACCTGGAAAGAGGCTCATCTGAGCTGGGATTTTCTTTGTCCCATCTGTCTCTCTACTCCCTGTGTGTTTGCCTAATTCTCTCCTATTGTAGAAGGCATAGCCTTTTCTACATGGAAAGGAACAAGCCTGCTAACTGCGCGGATATAGCCATGTCAGCAGCAAAAATGTTCCACCTCTGTGCTCTATGAATTATGATAAGGCCATACCCAACTATGTAGTTATTCACAGTATGTCTCGGTGTGGGTTCTCCAAGAAGCAGACTCTGAAAGTTTAATGTTCAGGATGCTTATTAGGGAGAACTATTAGATTTAAAATCTTTACAAAAGAAGGAAAGGAGGCAGAATTGGGGGAGGGAGAAGTTGAGGGGAGTCAGGCTTGTTGACAACCTTGGTCAATCCTACAGAAGTTAAATTGGCTTGCTAGTGATGTTCCATGTTGGATTGCAATGGCTGGTCATGCACTTATATTGGTTGATCACTGGATGTGGGCTTCTCTCAGAAACGTATAAACTTGGGTAAAGCAACTCTCTTAGTGCTGAAACAGTCCCTGAAGAGACTGATAGCTGAAGGCTTTTGGCCAACAGCACCCCCTCAGCTGGGATAAGTCCTTCACTAAAATGGAATCTGGGTGATCCATCACAGTGTCCATTACACAGTATAAATGCATTTCTTACTCATTTAATAGTCCTGGCAGGTGTTTAGTTAGGGATGTAGGCCCGCTTCTATGCAGTCACTCAAGGACCCAGACTCCTTGCATCTGTGATGTCACTAAAACATTGGGACTTATTTATCATTTGCATCCAAATGGAAGGAGATAAGAAAGCATGGAGAAGCACACACAGGAAGATTTCAAAGGCCAGGACTGAAAGTAGCACATATAATTTCTGTTCATATTTCATTGACATGGTAATATCGAATAGTAGGGCGGCTGTGTACCAGAAAGAAGAGAAATTAATCTTGGTTAATAGTTATTGGTCTCTATCTCAGATGCTCTTATCTTTCTCCTGTCACTCCCTGACTTCTAATAACATATTTTCTCACTGCATACATCCTCTGGAAAGTGGTTGTTCATCTCATGGGCAGCAGCCTCCTCTTCATGACCTACTCCTAAATCCTGGTGAACATGATTCTCTCATTATTAAATCATGTCCTCCAAATTCCTTTGGTTTATTTTTCAGATGGAAGAGTTAAGTCTTCTACAGAGTAGGTAGTATCCCTTAACAATGCTTCTCCCTTGAGCCCCTTAAGCCTCCTCTTTTTAGAGCCTTTCTAGTATGGCAGCTTTCCAACACCCTCTTCTCCCTCCTCTCTCAAAATACAGAACTCATATAGACATACCCAGACTCCTATCCCTACTCCTGAAATGTTCCTTCTTTTTGACTATGCTTAAGATGTAAAACTGCCATGAGGTTTTCTCTTATTATTTTATTTTATTTTATTTTTTTTAGTGTTTTCTCTTTGAACTTATTTTTCAACAGTTTTCTGCTGCTAGTTGTAAGATCCAATTGTCAGGAAATTTGAGCAGAATTCTTTACACAGGGTTTAAAATGTAGTGCTTACATATTTAGGAATTGACTAAGTTCTTCCCTTTTTTGGCCCTCCCTTTCCTCATTCTTTTCCCTGTGGCAGAGATAGCTAGCTGACCACCAAAGGCTCATGTTCCTTCTCCATTGTGTGAGCTCTTGCCTAACCAGGCCCTCCTTGTGACTAAGTGGTGCCATGTGACTAGCTAGGGCCAATACAATGGAAGCAGAAGTTATTTGTATCACTTTAGGCCAAGGTAGTAAGAATCTACTGTGTCTCCCCCATGCTATGTTTCCTGTTTGTAGTGCCCTTAGAGAACTCATGTTGAAGATGGCAATGTCATAAGTTCGAGGCTGGATTCCCAAGTTACTATTTGAAGGACAGCCGTCCAATCAGGCACATCAGCCACAGACTTTGGATGAATCTTCACATAAATTTGGCTTGTTTTTACTGGACTTGCTTTTAATCTTCTCTAACTAATACACTCCCCTACCTTTGTTAAATATTTCTTAGCCCATGCTATCTACAATGTACTAAGTTGAGTATTAAGGATGTAAAGATAAATAGAACATGGTTCCTGCACTCAAGGAGCTCATGATCTAGGGAAAGAAATGAATGTATACTTACATATTTTGTTAGGAAATTTGATTAGGATGCACTATTAGTGTGATTCTGTAGGAGAGGTTTACTCACCAGGGAAAATTATAACAAGTCTTAAATATAATTAAGCTTTACTTAAAAGTAACAGTTGTCCAATGGGACCAGCATACCTCTGATTCTCCATGGAAGAATTTTATTGGGACTCAGCTTTGAAGGTTTATTTTCATATAATCCTCTAATGAGTGCTTGATTCCAATGGAGCATGTCTCTACTTAAAGGGAACCAAATTGCTATTTCAGAGACAATTACACATGTGCTTAGCAAGTCTGCTTTGTATAGAGTATCACTCGTTTGCATTGCCTTCCAGGGAGTTTTAGTATATATTGTATATATTGGATAAAAGGCCTAGTTTAAGTCCTAGCTCTACTGATGGTAGTATATTAAATTGAATCACATGGGATGGTCAGTATTTGACTATTTTGTACCTGAAAGATGTCAATTTTGTAAGGTTCTACCTGCTATAAGCATGGCAGTAGACTGAATTTTTGGTCTCAACTCTTTACTCACTGTAGTAGCATACATTCATACCCTTGTCCTAGCCCTATCGTAGGAGCAGTAATGTCTCCACTTTTTGACTTTGGGTTTTGCCATGTAATTTGCTCTGGGCAATGGAATGTTAGCAGACATGATGTAAGCTGAGGCTTAAAATGTACTTGTTCAATTGGACTTTTCTTGTCCTTGTGTAGCACTATGAGAAATACATATTCTTAGGTAGCCCCTGTGCCTTTATGCTGGGCCTAGGAGAGGAAATTTTTATCTGATTATATAAAGGGACCCAAGCCAGTGACATTCCTTTTTCTACCTCTCATGGTTATCATCTGCATGTTGGCTGGATCTGGGACAGCAATCTTGGGACCATTATAGAAGCCTGCGTAAAGAAGACAAGCCTTTGTTCAGAAGATGGTAGAGAGGCAAGATGGAACAAATATTTGTTCTGATCCCGTCTTACAGATAAAGGTTGATGATGCTGGAAAAGGTCCTTTGAGGGTTAGATCCAATCTGACTTCTTTTGGCTTGTACTAATCATTCTGGTTCATCATCAAATTCTGTCTTGTGTTACTATTATCACTCTTTCTAAAAGTTCATTTTCTTTAAAGGAGAGAAACAGATCAAAGGGTCTAGAAGCTGTGTATTATACATTTGTTGGTCAGGAGCTTACAAGTGAGGCTAATTCATGATTAACGTCCATGCATAGCTCCCACCCCTCTTAGCGAAAAAGTAAGACTACATAGCTGAGGGAGCAGAGTATTTGGCAGTTCATCAGTTCTGGGTTCAAGTCTTGGCTGGTTGGGGTGATCTTGTGCAGGTCACTTAATGTCTATAAGCCTCAGTCTCCTTATCTGTAAAATAGGGATAGTGATAAAGACTTCAGGTTTTGAGAGTAAAGCATAGAGTATCTGGCACATAATAGGTGTTCCATAAGTAATCATTGCATTCTTCCCCATCTCCCAAGACAAACATACTTTAATTATAGAGGAATAGGCTAAAAATCATGAGTGTCTGGGCTTGTAAATGCCTATGCCTTACTGCTAAAATCAGTAACAATAATTTTTATAAACCAGGGATAAGGTAAAGCCTTTCTCCTAGAAAGCACTATGTGTTCTCAGGTAGAAAGGTGGAACAGTAACAGTAGGAGATATTACAGTTACCCTCATCTCTTTGAACCATATATTTATTTTTAATGTAAAATATATGACAAGCTAGACATAAATATAGCAAGTGATTTTTATATTCTGCATGCAAACTCAGAATGTATGCTTCTTTTCCCCACAACTGTTCTAAATGTCTTCCCCCCTCCCCCCCCCAGGACATCTCTTCCACTTAGGATAAAATTGATTTGCAGTTGTCTGGGATTTGGTGATGTCATTTCTTCTAGGCACAGTGCATAGGTGTGTGTGTGTGTGTGTGTGTGTGTGTGTGCGCGCGCATGCATGCGCGCGTGTGTGCATGTGTGCGTATGCACACACACACATACATACACAAACAAGTTTTTCTAATGGTGAGTGCTCAAAACTACCTGGACGAATTCAAGTTCCATGGACCAAACTGAAATTCCTATCCTCTATGAAATCCTTGATGCTAACTCTTCTGGTTTCTTCACACCTTCCTTTTATTCCCTGACAGTGCCTGAAAATCAGGAATTGCCTTTGGGCTGCATGAGCTAATGCTGTGGCCCAACAGGTTGGGCAGCTCTGTGGTGTCAAGTACAAACTTTAATAGCTGGAATGGGGCCTCTGGGTGAAGAATAGACTTGAAGTAGAATCATCAACTCCAGATTTTTTACAGAGGGTAAAATTAGGCATAAAGAGGTAAAGATGACTGCTTAGTCTTTAGCAAACTAGTGCCAGTGAAAGGCAAGATGATGGTAAAAATTGTGTAAGATCACTCATTATATTTTTGGTGTGCCAATTACTATTCTAGGCAATAGAGATACAACAGTGAACAAAATTCTATCTTTCAGGAATTTATATTCTAGAGAAAGGAGAAAGAAGATAAATAAAGGAAATAAGTAACAGAACGTAAAAATTTTAGAAAACAAATAAAGCAGGAAAAGGTGCTAGGAGTGTGTTTCAGTAGAGTTTTGACATCTTAAATAAGATGACTAGGAGTCACTGAGGGTTTGAGAATGAGTTGAGATGAGATCTAGGGGACAAGGATTCTAGGCAATAGGAACAGCCAGTCTTGAAGTGGGGGACACACCTAGAATGCTCAAGAGAAAGCAAAAGAGGCCTGTGAGGCTGAAATATGGTGAGCAAAAGAGTGTTGTGAGATGGTATTAGGGAGAGAATGTATATAGTTTAGATGGGTAGGTTCTTGTAACACTATAGCACTTGAGATTTTACTTTGAGTAGAATGGGAAACTGTTAGATAATTTTAAGCAGTGGAGTGACATAATTTGACCCATATATTAAAAAGACCTGCTGGCTTCTGTAGTGAGAGTAGATTGTATATGGCCAAAGGTAGAAGCGAGAAGACCACTGCAATATTTGAGTAAGACATGAGGGTGGCCTGAACTAGGCTGGTGGTGGTACAGATGGGGAGAAGCAGAGATATTCTGCATTACATTTTGAAAGTAGAGCCAACAGAATTTCTTGACAGATTAGGTACAAGATAAGAGAGCAATAGAGGATTCAAGTATGCTCCAAGGGTTTTGGTTTGAGCAACTGGAAGGATTCAGCTACCATCATCTGGAAGAGGGAAGACCATGGATGAGACAGGAGATTGAAAAAAAGGTTGAAATATCAGTTTGGGGTGAATTTGAGATTCCTTTAGATATCCAAGTGGGGATATTGGGTAAGCAGCTGCTTATGTGGGTTTGGAGTTCAAATGTCTTGAATATAAAGTGTCCAGCCCAGTGCTCAGAGCAGAGTGAATGTTCAGTAAGTGGCAGTTCCCTTCCCTCTCCATATCTTTGACTTTCAGATTTGGTTCACAAATACTGCACAGAAGAGAAGACTCCCAAGTCAATACTGAGTGTAACACATGTGGCTTCACTTGACCTATACAAGCTTGGAGGTGCTTTATAAAAAAGAAATGTCTTGATTTAATAACCAAGTTCATTCTTTCATTCTCTTTTTTATAAAGAGGATGACATAATTATGGATGCAATTCCTTTTCTTGTCTTCCAAATGAATGGTCAGTAAAAAAATTCAGTGCCCTCACTCGGTGTTCTCTGTAACTTCTCTTTCTGGCCTTTGTGCCAGAAGGATGATTTCTTTCCTAGGTCCCTCAAAAATAGCTATCTTTCTTTTTTCTGCTATCTCCCTTCTCCTAATCAATAGTTTTGGTTTCTTCTCTCCTGTCTTGGAATAATCTTGGCCCTGTTCTTTATCTAATGTCCCCCCACTCTTCCTAAGCCTTGGATCTAGTCATCATCTGGGGTCCCCATTTCCACAGTCTCCTCTGGATAGTGAGTCCTGGTTTCCTTGGACAAGGTGGTAAGAAAATGTTTTTGAAATTCTTCTGGAAGTAATTCTTGGAGACAGAGATGTTAAAGGAGTCTCAGATAGTCCAATGGCCTCCGGCATTTGGGCAATGGAGGTAGTCCTAAGAGGTTTGTGTTTCTGTTTCCAGGTGCAATATGTGACCCCACCCTACAGGTCCTTTTGGTTTGCCTTGAACCAAGAACAAGACATCATTTAGCTTAGAAAAAGCATTTTGCCAGCATTTACTTTGAAATAGAAAGTTTAATCAGGATGTCAGCTCCTTTTGAGTTTCAAGCTGTGAAGATATGTCTTAAAGTTTGGGAAAATACACCTAGGGGAGGTGGAGGTAAGAGGGGCGACATTTGGAGAGCCTTCTTACCTCCTGGCTTCTGCTGTCTGTGCAAATGGGGGAGGTATTGCAGAGGGTCACGGGCCCAGTGGCTTTTCTCCTCATTTTCATGCTTGGTGCCATCTCAGGAAGATCCTTGTTTACCAGGATTATTTCTAAACATGAGATGCATAATGTTTCTGGAATGGCTCGTTGGCTGTGATATTACAGGTGTGCCTTGTGACAGAAACAACAGCTCAGTGTGGCCGAGTCTTGTCAAGAAGCCTTCTCGGGTCAGGCTTTCCTTCTGTTTTAGCAGATCCTTGGCTCTGTGCTTTCGAGCATCTGCGAAACTGGGCATGCAAATAATTTTCTTTTGGTTTGATAACTAGCAGACCCACAGACAAGACAAGCCAGGAGCAAAGCCAATTCCCTCCAGGAGTGTGGGCAGAGACCATGCCAACGCCGATGGGAGGAGCGAGAGCATGGGGCACTCAGTGCTGCCACCCATGCACCAAGTCAGCCTGGCAGCCTCAGCATCTGGCATGAGCTCAGAATCTCTGACCCCCATCTTTTAACATCCTTCCTGAGGAGTCGTTAAAAATGCTTAAGAGAACACAGAAGGCTTTTTATAGGCATCCTTATTAAGCCTCAATAAATATTTCTGAAGTGGAAAGACCTTTAGAAATGTCCTTGCCAATTTTTTTTTTTTTAGCTCCTCATCACGGGACATATTAGTATAAGGAGGATCTTCCTAACATCTTCAGAGCTCAGAGGGGTGTTGCATCCCTGAGATCTTAGCGAGCCAAGGAAACTGGAGGAGTGGAGCCTTGAGCTTCAGCTAAACCTGTGGAGATTTATAGAATCAACAAGCCAGATCCTGTGGAGGATCATCAGCCATACTCATTGTTCCCATGGAAACAGTAGAAATTTCTGATATAAAATAGAAGGTAACCTATGGACACCACCCTTAAAAAAACAAAAGTCTGGTTTTCGTTTCTGCTTCTTAAGCTGGGGCCAACTTCTCCTGCTGTCTTCTTTATGGAATGTGGAATAAGGAGCTAAAGGAAAACTCTTAAAGGCAAAAAGGACTTTCTCTCTGAGTCCAGACAGGAATGAGACAACCGGATTCCAAATAGCAAGTTTTAAGTATCGGCTTTGCTCATGACATTGGAAACCCCACACTGAGCTTGTTTTTAAGTAGGTCCCTGAGTTTTTCTTCCTGTTTTCCAGTGTAACCGTCTGGACTTCTAAATTACAGGGGCAACAGCCTGGAAACAGAAAAGCTGTTCTCATATGCTTTCCAGCCTATCACAGACCAGAGAGAGAAGCTGTGAATATCTTGAGATTTCCAGTGTGGCTTCTCAGACCTGTTGGTTGGAATAATCCTGATGCGATTTGAAGAAAGGACACAAGCACATGAGCCTTTATGAGCACTGAGTAGAAGCTCTATCTCTTTCAGTTTCATCAGAATGGCAGTGTTACTATTGATAAATCAAGCATATCATCTTTTCCACTATCTTAGCACCTGGCATCGAGAGCACGATGTAATGGAAGGAACGCTGAAGCTGAGGTCAGAGTCTTGGGTCTGGTGCTGATTTCCCTCAATAAGCTGTGTGACCTTGGATGAGTCGGTTATTTTTTCTGGGCTTTACTTTATTCATCAGCAAAGAGAGGGAGAAGAGATACTAGAAGATACAAGTATTTTTTAAAATTGTTTTTATTGTGGTATAAAACACAATATAAAGTGTACCATTATAACTATTTTCAAGGGTACAGTTCAGTTGTGTTAATACATTCATATTGCTGTGAAACAGAGCTCCAGAACTTTTTCATCTTCAGAACTGGAACTCTACTCATTAAACAACTTCCCCTTCTCCCTACTCTAAGCCCATAGTAACCATCATTCTACTTTCTGTTTCTATGAATTTGACTACTTTAGGTACCGCATATAAATTAAAACATACAGTTTTTGTCCTTTTGTGACTGCATATTTCACTTCACAATACCTTCGAGATTAATTCAGGTTGTAGCATGTGCCAGAATTTCCTTTCTTTTAAAGGCTGAATAATATTCTTTTGTATGTATATACCACATTTTGTTTGTCTAATCATCCGTTGATAGTTGATAAACATTTGGGTTGTTTCCACCTCCTGGCTCTTGTGAGTAATGCTGTTATAAACATCAATGTACAAGTATCTGTTCAAGTTTCTGCTTTCAATTCTAGAAGTAGGATGGCTGGATCACACGATAGTTCTATTTTTAATTTTTTGAGCTCAGAGGAACTGTCATAACTTTTCTGAAGTGCTGCACCATCTTTTATTCCCACCAGCAGACCACAAATGTTTCAATTGATGTATATCCTTGTTAACGCTTGTTATATATATATTTTTATAGTCATTTTAATGGGTGTGAGGTGATAACTCATTTTGGTTTTGAGGTGCATTTCTCTGATAATTAGTGATGTTGAACATCTTTTCATGTGCTTATTGGCCACTTATTTGTATATCATCTTTGGAAAATGGTCTATCCTAGTTCTTTGCCCAGTTTTTAATTCAGTTTTTTAATTTTCCGTTGTTGAATTGTATACTAGATGACTCTATTGACTGTCCCTCTTTAACAGTTATAACTAGATTCTCACTGTCTTCAACTTTTTCATCTCTCTTTCTTTCCTTTCAAAGGACAGATAATGGTAAAATGCTATATTTGCAATAAATTGAATCTATCAATGACTGACAGACTTTTTTTTTTGGCATGCTGGGTTGTGCTGTATGTGGCAGGAAGTGAAGGTGCATTGGTCAGGGTTTGATATAATTGGATGTCCATCACTTGAGGGAAAGTGTGGAGTGGAGTGGGAATCTTTTTTCTTCTAAAGCAAATGCTTTTTCAGGACTAATTATATGCTGATCAATTTTCTAAGTACTTTATATATAGTAACACATTTAATCCTCATAGCAACAACAACTCTATGAGATAAGTACTAGTAGTATCTTCATTTTAAGATGATGAAATTGAGGCACAGAGAGAGCAAGTAACTCCCTTAAGGTCATACAGATAACAAGTTGAGGCCACAGGTCTCTCTGCCTCCTGACCCTTTCATCCTTAGCTGCTGTCTTCATAGTCTTTATTCTATTATATAGTATTATCCCAGCATACTTTCGTCTCCTGTTTCCCTCCCTCACCTTTCAATCATGCCCTTTGGAATCTATTCCACAGTAAACAGAGTCCCTATATCCTTAACATTTCTACTGCATGTTTCACCTATTTTCTGCCATCAACTGAGACCCTAGTCTTCCCTTTCATCCTTCCCAAAGGAAGTGGGTCCCTCTCACCTATCCTCTGCCACTCAGGCTGGGAGTTGAGAATTAACATCTCCCTTGCTCTCCAAGGCTATTGCCAGGTTACTAGTCCACCCTCTCGTGTAAGATTTCTTTTGGCTTTGATGTTCACATCTCATTCCTATGTCATCACTGTTATGTGTCAACCTGCCGGCCATCTCTGCATTCACGAATGATTTTAGCAGCAGGTTTATGACCTTTCTCTCCCCTAAATTCTGCCAAGTGTAAATATGGGTGACTCTAGTGTTCAAGAGGATGATCCTCCTGACCTACCTGCTCCTCTGATCTTTAGCTTTAAACACAGTGTTTTTTATTTGGCTGCTTCTTTGCCATGCTGGTCTTTCAACAGCCCTACCCTACTGTGTTATCACTCAGTACTGCCCTATCTTGAAACCTCAAATTCCAATATTCTTCTAGCTCTTTTATTTCCTCACTCCCATTAGTTAGTTCATGGAGGTTCCCAGATCCTAGATTCTTCCATGTCCACCCAGTCTATACCACCCTCTTCGGTAAACCCACACCCTAAGGTAATCATCTGAACTGTTTCTCATTAACATCCTAGGCAAAATTTACACCTATCTCCACCTTCTTTTCTTCTGTTTTAGAGAATGAAGCACTTCTCCTTCCTTCAAATTTAATACTTCAACCTGTGTCCTCCCCCATCCACTTTCTCTGATGTCCTGCTCTGTTCATCATTCCCTTTCTGCTGTATCTGCACTCTCTTCTATGTCCCGGTGAACATTCTCAATTATCTTTATTCTCCAGGCTCCCCTTGACCCTGCACTCCATTCCAGCTACTGTTCAATCTTATTGCTTCCCTTTCTCTAAATTTATGGAAAGACAGTCTCTACTTATCTTATTTTAACCTTTCAGTCTATCAAAGTTTGGCTTCAGTTCACAAAGGATTTAGGTACATCTAAGGCTGATTTAGAAACTTGAAGTAGTAAATGGCTGATTACTTCTACAAACTCAATGGAAGAGAAGGTCAAGTTGTATGCCAAGAATCTAGAGAAAGAAATGGGTGACTTTGAGGAGCATGGTAACATTTGTAATGCATCTGAGAGGGAAAGAAAGTGGAAAAGGATTATCAAAAGCATCTTAATTGAAGGTTAACTGCACAATGCCTGGAACATAGAAGATATGCAACAAAGGAGTTCCCCCTCCCTTGTCCCTTCTTTTTGGAACTTAGTTTTTTTCTTTGTAGAGCATGGGGTTAGACCAAATGATCATCAAATCTCTTCCAGCTCTAACCGTCCTCATACAACAGAATTTCTCCTAGCAATGTCTTAAGTTTGTAATTGCCTTGGAGACAAGTCTTTCAAAAACTGCTTATAAAAAGGCTGTGTTCTTTTCACAGAGTATTCTAAAAGAATATCAACAAAATTTTTTTAAAGAGACATTGCAATTCATTGCATAATAGACTGTTACTTCGTTGTACCTCTTCTTGAGTAATCTAAATCAAATGTGTGTGGTGTTATGAAGATTAAAGCAGCAATGTGATTTCCATCCAAGTTAGTATATATGCATTTCAAAGAGAAGTTTAGGATTTAACACATCAAACTTAAGAAGTAACTATGATTTGACCATATTCTTGACTAAATCAAATAAGTTGATATTTTTTCACAGATGAGAACTTTCATGGACAAGTTGGACAAAAAAAAGATATATAAAACAAATGCAGAATTCAATCAGGCAGTACAGAGATTAGTTGAATCCAGCCTAGGCTAAGGGTTGGTGAATTCCATCTAACCAAATTAAGCTTCTTTTAAAAAGGCTACATTTGCTATTTCAAGAGAATGTAGCATATTCTGAATCTAAATGTGTTTCTTTGTGATTTCATTATAAAATGAGTAACATCTTAATCTTGAAATTTTAAGTGAAAAGATGTGAGATGTTGATTAAGTTTGTAAATAGAACTGAAATATTAACGAGAACTCAGTTTATGATATTTTTAAGTTTATTTGATTAGAGTTGCAATAAACAAAAGTTTTTGCTTATTATGGTCATAAAGTTGTCCTATAAGACATTGAAGGTATATAAAAATAAATTTGAGTATATTACATTTATAAATGCAATTTTACATGACTACTTAATTAATTAAATTTGTAAATGGGAGTGATTAATTAGTTTAGTCTGTCCATTGAAGTTTTAGAAAAAATTTAAAAGTGATTTTCTTATTGTATTGGTTTTATAAATAGAGTAATAGTTTGGATCAAAAGTAATGAAAAGTGGGTTTTAAAATTTATAACTTTGGTAGCTTGAATATTAATTTGAGTCAAGTAATTAAAAATTCTTTCTATTGAAAAGGCTCTCATTAGGAATAGGAAACACCAAGACAGAAAGGATGAAAATGTCTGGGGTGTCTGGACAAGGAAAAGCTGTCTGATGCTGCAAAAAAGTGGTGCCCTGGGAATTTAATGGCAGACATAATGGGGACAATGGAGTATACTGAGTGTATCTTCTCTTTCATTTTTATAATATGAATACTTTAAGAACACTCAATTCCTTATCTTTATCTTTGCATGACCTTATTTTATAGGTAACAGATCAGGATTCAACCGGATAATGTAACACTCAAAATTGGGTGACACATTAACTTGATGCAGAATATTGATTAATTTCTCAGCAGTTGAATGCAGTATTACCCCACTATCCAATAATTTTTTTATTTGGACTCTTCTAGAAATTTGGACCAAAAAATGAAGTAAAGAAGAGCCGAGCAAATATTCTTAAATAATCAGGTAAAGTCAAACACATATTTATTTGAGGCTCTCTCAATTGATCTGAACAAAATAGTGAAGCAGCAAAGCAATTATCTTTGCAATGCCCCAGATTTCCTATTCTCTTTCCTCATTTAAAGTTATGCCTCTGTCTTCTTCACTTATCAAATTGCACTCTCAGAGAGAATCTGACTATTGGTTGACATTTTAATGTGAATTTAATTTCAAGGGGTAGTTTTTCTCTAAGTCTCACCTTCAGTCTACAATGGAAATAATGGTACAAGCCTATCCCTTTGGGGGTGAATTAGTGGCCATTATCTGCATTGAGAGGATGGAGTATAGGTTGGAGAGCACCTAATGTTCATCTCTGCTGAGAGATTTGTGTAAGAGAAAAGGACTCTTCTAATAACTACTCTGGCACTGTGCTGGTAGATGGGATAGATGGTGTTCCTATGGCCAATAGTTCCTAAACCTGAGTAGTCATCATAATCACTTGAAGAGCTTTTATTTTTTTATTTCTAGGCCTGACAATCCACATTCAAATTATGATTCAGTTGCTCTGGGGTGCCATTCAGGGTCAGTCCTGCTGGAAGAATCTATTGTAAGACCAGTAATGAGTTTACTATCCTGTACTGATTACTTAAAAAAGTAGGTGTATATTCCAATTACTTCTTTTTATTATAACAACATAGTTATGATTTGGGGGCATAGATTCTCTCCATTCTTATGTACAAGAAAGCAGAAGCTGTAATTATCATAGATTCTAATGATCTAAACAATTTCTGTCTTGCCTTTCTTTGTCTTAGTGATCTTTCTCTTATCCCTCTCTGTGTTTCCCAATAATGTTCTCATAGGCTTTCTCAGGCTCTTTCTTTTCCCAATTGTTTCTATATTCTTCAGAAAAAGTAAAACTGACTATATTCCAATTAGTTATTATGAACAAGGTGCTAATAATGTATCTTCTCCTCCTGAATGAAGTGATAGAGCATCTACTGTGTGCCATTCATAAAACTGCCAGTTTTAAATACTTCATTTTATCCTCAGTACAGCCCTGGAAGTCTGGAACTTGACTCAAAAAAAGTTAATTCTATTGCCCAACATAAATCTGCTCAAAACTCACAAATTTTAGTTTTACTTATCAGCAGCAAATATTAATTGAGAACCGAGCATAGGCAGAACACCAAGATCAGTCTAGACTATCCTGAGCTTGCTAATTAGATCATGTTGCTCTTTCTTTGGTACATTGTGTCTTGTGGTATTGATCAAAACAAACACATTAAAAGTAAACCTTGAAAACTTGAGATCTTCTTTAAATACTGTATTCTCTTCAATCCCACAAGTTTTACAATTTGAAATTTTTAAAAAGCACAAAGGAGAATCTAAAGAGCATCAATAATTCTACTAATCAGAGAAAATCGCTGTTAACTTTTTCATGTATCTCTGACCTGTTTTTTGCTAAATACACATGCACATGAATTAACAGCATCCTTTTACTTTAAAAACATAAATCTGACCATTCCAGGTTTGTATATCATGTTCTATTTTTTTCCCACAGTAGTTGTAGCATGTATAATGGTTGTATGGACCAGGGTTCCATTTTTTAATTGACCATAATTTACTTATTAAATTGGTCCCAATTGTTGATTTTTTAGATTGTTTCTATTACCACTTTTAAAAACAAGGCTGTCTAACCTACTCCAACTCTCCTTTAAATGCCAAAGCTATAGGCAAATAATTTTAAATATGCAAGAAGTCAGAATATATGTAATTATGATCTCATTCTGAGATGAACTGTATTTCACCAGAGATGATTGGAGAAATAGAAGCAAAAGCACTGATGATGAGCACTCATTATATTTAACTGTAGGTCTAAAACTTAAACAAAGGTGGAGAAAGGTAGAAGAATAGCATGTAAATCAGAAATAATAACTGAAACCATTGGACAGAGAAAAGGAATAGAGAAAGTGGAATAAGACAATTGATTAGCACATAGGTAATATATAATAGTAAGTAGGAGTCAAAAGATATCACTTAAAGGTCTAAATCAACTATAAGGAATAAAGGGAATTATGACTATTAAAAATCAAAGTATTGAAATAGAGATAACTACTATAATAAAAATATAAATCTTTTTAAATATTGAAAAATATAACAAAAATAAAAAAGAAATATTTGCTTAGATTTACAAAAATAAACATATTAAGGATAACCTGAAAACTCAAAAAAATAGCCACCTAAGAGGACTGGAGGAAATAAGCATAGAAAGGATAGAAATGAGTCTAAGATTTCTTTGAGTTTACCATTTAAAAAGTTTTGACTTTTGAAACATGTAAAAATTATACATATTTAAAAACAAATCCAAAGACTAAAAAAGAGCAGTGTGTATAACTTGATAAAATTCTGGATTTTAAAAAATATATAATAAAGACCATTCTGGAGAAAATTGGACACTTTTTTCTTAAATTTTGTATTAGGCGATATTAAATCAATGTTACACATATTGAGTGTAGTAATTGTGGCTATGAGGAGAATGTTCTTGTTATCAGGTCACAGAGGCTGAAGTATTTAAAGGTAAAGTATTATGTCTATAATCTTATTAGAATAGAACAACAAAAAATAAGTATGATGAAAGTAGTAAAGCAAATGTGGCAAAATGCTAGCAGTTGGTTAATTTACATAAAGGTATATGGGGGTTTATTATATTGAAAGTGACATTTTTGAAAATAAAAAATGAGTTGGTGGACAAAATCTGCTTCATTATAGAAAAAACAGATCTCATAAGATGTTAGATATTATAAAATTACATCATCATTTTTAATCTCTAAAACCCAAAACACTACTTCAAAGGGACATATAAATCCATGTATTTCTTATAGCATTATTTATAATAACCAAAATATTGAGGCAGGTTGGGTGTCTATCAGTGGATGAACGGATAAAGAAGAAGTGGTACATATATACTTTTACTCAGCCATAAAAGAAGAATGAAATTTTTCCATCAGCAATAACTTGGATGGACTTAGGTATTGTGCTGAGTGGAGTAAGTCAGAAAGAGAAAGATAAATATCATATGATTTCACATATATTTGGAATCTAAAGAACAAAATAAATAAACAAAACATTACTCATAGATACAGAGAACATTTTGGTGATTGTCAGATGGGAGAGGTGTTGGGGCTGGGTAGGTGAAAAAGTGGGAGGGAATAAAAAGTACAAATTGATAGTTATAAAACTGTCATGGGGATATAAAGTATAACATAAGAAATATACTCAATAATATTGTAAAAACTATATATGATGTCAGATGGGTTCTAGATTTATCAGGATGATCATAAGTTATATAAATGTCTAATCACTGTTTTGTATATCTAAAACTAATATTATATGTCAACTGTTATTACAAATATATTTTTAAAATTACTTAGACTGTAATTAGATTAAATGTTTCAATCGAAATGTAAATGGATAAAGAAGTAGTACATATATAAAATGGAATGTAAAAAAAAATTAATGAACTAGCCAGGCAGAAGCAAACTCATAGATGCAGAGTACAAACTGCATCTATGGAGATGTGAAATACAGCTTTGGAAATATAGTCAATAACATTTTAATAACTACACATTGTGCCAGGAGGATGCAAGACTTGCCAGGGTGAAGACTTTGTAAATTATATAAATGTCAAACTACTATGCTGTATACCTGAAACTAATACAATATTGAATGTCAACTGTAACTAGAAAATTTAAAAAAACTTTTTAAAATCTCAAAAAGCTGTTAAAAAAAGACATTCTATCAATGGGAAAACATGACACTTAGATATTAATATAAAAGTTTAACTTTTAAAAAATAATAATTAAAAATTTTAAATAAAACATTTAAAAATTAAAATAGAAAATATATTATTAATATATAGATTAATACATTACTATTAAAGTATTATATTAATGAGATAATTATATATTAATTGTATTAATAAAATTAATATAGATAAAATTAAAATAGAAATTAAATTGCACTCCAGTGGGTTCAGCAGGAATGACCATAATAAAAACTGACACAAGCTGGTTTGTGGAGAATATGATCAGAAGATAGCAGCTTCTAATAGGAGTCATCTGCATAGCTCTCCTTTCAATTGAGGAATCTTTTTTACAATGCAGACACTCTCGGTCCACCAGCCTCTGCCTGAGTGTGTTCAGAATGCTTTGTGAGGCAGAGAGCCCTTTGCATTGTTGCATACTGTTACTTATTAGACTGGTCTATTTTTTTCTTTAATAAAACAAACATAGCCTCCTCATAACTTCTGATGGTTGAATCTACCTCCAAGCATCCTTTACATGTGACAGCCTAGCCAATATTTGAAGATTTATGTTGAGTTCTCTCTTTCCTATCCCAAAGAGTTGACTATCTTCTATCTTAAATCTTCTCAAATTCTCCAATGGTTACTTAGAAGACCTTTTAGATTCTCTTCAAATCTCATTCCCCTCATTTGAATGTTTTATCTAAATCCCTTTTTAATTAGGTAGACAGACCTGAACACTACATAGAGCTTGAGCTGTGTATACTAGAAAGAGAATTCAATGTGATATGTCTATGATGCTAAGTAAAAAAAATGGATGATTCTTGAAGATGGTGGGTCTGAGACTTCCAGAAAATTAGTTTAAAAAAAATCAGAATTCTGCACAAATGATAGTGAATCTTATGCTATCTCATGAAATACAGTTTGTCGACCACCTGCAGTCAAATGAACTGAGATTCTCTGTTAAAAAGTAAGAACGAGGACTCCTACCCTAGACTATCAAATCAGAATCTCTAGGAGTGGAGTCTGGGAATTGACGTTTTTACTAAACTCTCCTGATATTTCTTACAAACACTGAAATTTTAGAACTGTCAATATGGTGATTAAGGATACAGGATTTCCCAACTTCAATCTCTGTGACTTCTCTAAACTTTAGTTTTCTCATCTATAAATGAGAATAATAACTCTTTAGAGGATGATTTATTAAAATGATATGTATGTGTAGCAGATACTGTTGTTTTTTCTTTCAATTGCCATTTTCCAGCTCATCCTTCTTTGCTTGTGGAGCCCAGTTTTGTTTGGGTAGGGTGGCCACTTTTTCATGTGTTCAAGGAAGGTGATCCAAAGGCGAATCCTGTGCAGTTGGTTTAAGACGATATTGGTGGTCTCATTCTCCTTGCCATTAATTGGTTTAGTTATGGGTAAGTGATTTGATCCTGGATAATGAGATGTGAGGGAAATTCATCTGTAGAGACTTTCTGGGTAGGGGTTTACCAATCAATAGGAAGAAATATGTAGAGAATGTACTTTTCTAGATGTTAAGGAATCTTTGTGGCACCTGGAATATTGTAGCCATTGTGCAACCACCGGGGTAGATATTACCTGCATGCTGAGAATGGAAGAGTTGTGGGATGGATCCTCCATGATGTTGTTATGCTGCTCAACCAACCAGCTCTGGGACCAGCCCCTCCTCACCAATGGTAATGAGATAGGAAACCCTACTGATTAAGCCTGTTTTAATTAGGTACTCTTACTTGTAGCTGAAAGCATTCTAATGTACATAGCACATAATGCTCTTAGCATAATGCCTAAAGCATAATATTTGCATAATAAATGGCAGTTTCATTATTTTATTAGTAGTAGTATTAGAAATATTGAACTTATCTATTAAATTTAAGGCAGGGATCATAGCATCAATCTTATTACAAGACACATCTCAAAAATATTTGCTTTAAGTTTGCATCAATTCTCCTTAGTTTCCATTCTTTATTTAGCCTGATAAAATCATGGTGGTTCTATTATACAATGAATATATATTAGCTCTTTTTCCTAGCCTTGAGTTTTACATAAATATGACAAATTTTTCAGTCTTTTAAGTTTTCATTTAAATTTGGTGTCTTTTGAAAGATGATTATAATTTGGAAAGAAAGAGACAGGCTTCTATGTTGGTGGTTAGAACACACCACGACTGAGGATTATTCTGAGAACAGGACTAAGTTCATGATTCATCACAGGTGGTCCCAAGTTAAGCATTGTAAAGGCATTTGGAAGACAGCATGTGAATTGTAAGGAGTTGGAAATTTATCCCATAAATACCTGGATGTTTTTGTCTGATGAGGCATCTAAGGCAGTTAGCTGAAGTCAGGTGCCTTGTCCAAGGTCATTCAATGACGGTGTGACCAAAGAGGTATTAGAATTCACAGTCACAGTTCCTGGAATTCCTGTGCATGACTGGAGTCTTCTATGTGACATTACTTGGGGCAACAGTAATAACTGTGGCAACAATATCTCCAGAGAACAAGGGGAGGGACAATGGTGGAGGCAGAGTCTCCCTTATTTTACAGAAGAGAAATTGACATCTATAAAGGTCAAGAGACATGTCCAAAGTCACATGGACAACAAGTGGTAGATAAGAACTTCTGTCTTATGATGCTTGACTTCCTGATTTTCCCTCTCATTTCTGCTAAATTTCTTTAAAAATACTCTTTCTAAAATTTTATGACATGAAAGCTGCAAACATTTGGCCAAATTGTAATGTAGACTGCATTCTCTTATTAGATTCTACTGTCTATCCTGATTTCTTTGGACTTTCTAGCAGATGTGCTTACTTTCATGACTGATTTACCAAGCCTATTATTCAGTATGTCCATAATGTAAAGAGGCCGACTCTTTTGTGGCTCTAGAAACTAGTGATATTACTTTATACTAAAATAACATATATGAAAATTCAGGAACCATTCCTCATGACTGAACTATCATTATAGAGCACCAATTATGTGTTAAGAATTGATCTTGGCATAGCACATGCAACATATCATTTAATCATTATAAAAAAGCTGAGTAAGTTCATGCTACTATAGCAGGTAACACTGGGCACATACCCAGGCACTCAGAAATAAATGTTCACAGCTGTTGTCATCATCAGTGTTGTTATTCTGGTGGCTCCATGTGAGGAATCAGGAGAGCAGAGCTTTACTTTTTTTTATCCTCTATAGATCTGCATTCTTACTTTCTTCAATAAGTCATACAGGTTTTCTAGATTTCTATGTCATGATAGAAAGTCAAGAAGAGAGTGTATGTCCTTGAGCATTATAGTGCCATGTGGAAAGGTCAGAGATAAGAGAGAATATATGACTCTTATCCTGGGCTGGGTATTATAGACATTCATGATGCTTTTGTGAGCCACATCTGAAGCCAAACTGCCATGTTCCTAAAAATGACTGAATAAGTCTTTTGTCTTGTTTGTGCCCATAAGATTTTAATTTATCGAGGTGACTGAGTGATGACACAGAGGAGACAATACTACTGAAAGAATTTATTGTACTTCTCCAGATGAGTGGGCATGTATGCCACAGAGGGCCACATGGGGAGAATCAGTTTTGGTCAGGAGGCAGAAAGGAGTGAGAAGAAAGCCTGAGCCAATACCTTTATTGGGTTTTCTGAGGAAAAGGCAAAGCAGGGCAGAATAAACAGGCAAAATTAGTGAGTTTCAATAATTCTGGCTGGCTCTGGGTTATGGGAGTGGTCTCTAGGTGCCTGGTCCTGGGATGATTCAGAGCAGAAAAATCTGGCATGGTGAGTGAAAGTTAGATAAAAAAAAAAGGTGGTTGGGGGATATGAACTCAGGATTGGTTGGTTTGCATATGAAAGCTGTGTTCATGCACATAATATTATCTTCAGGAATTAGCTGGCCTTGAGAGGGGCACTCTTTTCTCAGGTCTATAAAGTCCTCAAAATATCAAATACCAGAAGACACAGAAAATTTTTAAAGAGATGATTAATACTCCCTTTTATCTGGTCCCTACTTTCATTCTCTGATTTCCTGACCTTTAAGGTTCTCTGAAAATAGATGAGATCATAGGCATCAATGTCAAGGGCATAGGTCAAGCAGTTTTGGTTGAAAACCAAGACTTGTATGCTCTGGTGGAGGATGCTAAAAATAGCCTGTGTCACACAAGTAGTGTCATATAATCTGATTACAGTCTATGTGGAGAAAAGAAAAAGAAAGGCAATGATTAGGAAAAGAGTTGGGAGAAAACCTACTGCAGTCCACCGTGTCTTTGATAGTGCTGCCAGGCAACCAGCAAATTCACATCAGCCCCGCAGCTGCCTGTTGCTGATTTAGAATCTTCAGTTTGCTCTTTTAGAAAGGAGTCTGTTAAAGCTACAGATTTCACCATGTAAATGAGACAAAGGCAAACACACTTAACTCCCACCTACAATAGAGAATTTCTGTTGTTAATTATTTACTGTATCTGATTTTCTTTTATGACAATGATTTTTTTTTGGCACATGTATAAGATTTAAAAGGCTGAATCAAATCTCATGGTGTAGTATTTTATAACTATGTGTTAACCAATGCACATACTCCTGAGCCTTGAGCTAATATGTTATAGAATTATGGTTCATGCTTATCCACGCTTGTTGCCAAATAAACTGGAAACTCAGACTTTGGGTCTGTTTTATTACCACAGATTCAAACCTGGTCTCCAAGACACCATTTCTATTGTAATTTATCTTGCCAAATGGATGACTTACTGGTACAGGTCATTGGGTATTTGGTGCAGTAAAGATAATCTTGAGACTAGAGTATTGAAAATATTATATTCTCAACACTACACAAGAACAGTTTCATTTTTTCCAACAATACTAGTCATATACGTTGCTTGGATCCCTAATATGATCTCCAACTATTTACTGAACACCTAATAGATTGTAAGCTCCTCAGGGCCTGTTTATATTTTTATATCTTTCTTATGAGAAATTAGCTGTATGAGGCAGAGGCATACACTAGAATCTAAAATGGGTGGTTGATTAGATAATTGTCTTACCATAATGTTTCTCAAGGTATACTGCATGGTCCACTGAAAGTCTAAAATGATTCATCTAATGTGCATTGAATGAATTAATCAGACAATGCAAGACCTTTCTATTCTAAAGTTCCTGGATTTTCACTATTACATACTATGGCCTACTTACTGGTAAATATATGAGTTTGTTAAAGGTTTCTAAAAGTAGGTATAAATATTTTTTTGTTGAGTTTGTTGAATATTTCACTAGAAAATTCTAGAGTATGTTGAGTATTCCACCAAGATAACTTGCTCATATGTAATACTTGATAACATTGCAGAATTCCCATTGCATGTGCACATATGCAGGCAAACAGCTGGTCCTTCCACTGTGTACAGGAAGGGTTTTTGTAATCGGTGCATCACAAATTTTACCTTGAGTTGACTGTGGTTTTCAATTGTACTATCCTTGATATAAGCAATATTTTTCGATTTTTAGTTTTTTAATGTTTGTTATTATTGAGGGTTTTTTTAATTGGAAAGTGGAATTGGGTAGAATGAATGGACCACAGGAACTTTTCCCTTGCCTAAGCTGTCCCTAGTCAAAAAATTGGAGAACTACACCTCTAGATCTGAAATTCTCATGTCATGATTGATGTGCTCAACTGTGAGCTACAATGCAAACAATTTATAACTCTGATAATTGAAATATCATTTGTGAATATTTTATATTTCTGTAGAAGTTAATGAAGATTCAAAATTACTTCTGTACTAATATTATTTTTGCTCACTGCTTTTAATATGCTTTCTCAAATGGAAGAGAAAGGGGGAAAGAATTATAAAACTGGAAATTGTATCTGACCTGAAGCTATCTGGTCAAAGCCACATCCTGCAGTGAGTAACTTGCTGATAGTCATAGTAGTGGCAACTACCAATGACTGCAGCACTTAAGAGCTGTGCATTTGTGGCTTTTTAAGTTTTTTTTTTTTAAATAATTTTTTTCTCCCTGAGTTTGAGATGTGGGTTATTGGGGGCTTCAAAGATGTTCCCATCTCCCTGGTTTATGTTGTAAATTTTGTTTTAGCATGTGCGGTCATTAATACAGCATTCCATTTTTCTTTTAAATTGTATCTATGGCAAATTGTAATATAGAAGAAGGCCAAGGAACTAAGATGATTTTCTAGGACTGTCAGTCATGATTACCAAACAACATGCACTCAGAACAAATACCATTTTTATTGTATATCAAACATTTGTACATAATAATTTTTTATCTTAAACAAAGATTAATGTGTGCTTATTCTTAGATAGAACTTACAACATTAAATGATTTAATGAATATTTATTTACACATTATGTGCTGGATGTAAAATTTCAATAACATAGACATTGGCTTGTATCTCTTGAAGTCTGTATTGTTTTGGACAGGTGAAGGGAGGGGAGACAACAGTGAATAAGTAGATAGCTAATTACAATACTTAGTAGACAAAATTTGGAGTCCTGTGAGGGCACATGGAGAGGGGCACATAACCTCAATTTGGGAGAGTCAAAGGAAGTTTTTAAAAAGGAAAGTTGCATATGAGTTGAGATGCAAAGAATAAAAAAATTAAAATATAGTTTAAAATTTAAAATTTGATTTACTATGTTTTCTTGTAAGGTATGGATATATTTTCTCTTGTAGGAGCTTTGGAACCTTTAAATAGCTGATTTCATCACTCACATGCTTGTAAAATGTTTCTGAATTCTATGCTCCATTCCCACCTAAAGCAAAGTGGTACCATTTATTTTACTTGCAATAAATTAATTTTAAAATTTGTCATGATTTGTATATCCCCCATGTGAGTGTGCCCTGAGTGAAAACAGCACTGTTATGTGTATCCCAATGAGAAAAGAAAATTGAGCTTTGTTCATTCTATGATGACTATCTATGGAGCACTTACTATGTACCAGGCAATGTTCTATGTGCTGGAGACAAAGCAGTGACCAAAGCAATAACTCTGCACTCATAGTACTCCTATTTTACTATGGAAGATAGATAAAAATAAGGTAATGTACAAAATGTCAGGTAGGGATGAGTATTATTTTAAAAGGCAGATAAAGAATTATGGGGTAGAAAGAGACTATTTGAGATGGGTAAATAGGTTAATTGGAGAAGCTCCTGTAACAAGGTGACAACTTAGCAGGAACTACAATGAAGTAAAGGAGAAATAGTTTCTGAATGGAAGAAACAAGTGCAAAAGTCCTGAGATGGGACAATGCTATATTTAAAACTGACTGCCAGAGGGGAGGTAGAAAGTGACATGGTGGTATAAAGAATAACATTTGAATCGTATATTTTTAGGAAGGAAAAAGACATTTGAGTAGTCTCTCAACTTTCAGATCTCTGTAAAGGAGCTTTAAAATTATGTTTTAGAGAACTTAACAGTTCTGATTAGAGTCTAGATCTTTGGTTCATATGCCCCAGAGCATTTTTATTTGTTTCTAATATTTTACACATCTAAAATTGTTCTCTTCTGCCTTCACATTCTGTTTGTTTGGGTGGATGTCAGAAAATAGGCATTTTTGTTAAAATCACTGCTTTCCTCCTCACACTAGCTACACATATACTAATCCTAGCTGGTGTTTAGCACCCACTTTCTGCACTTTCATAGACCAGACACCCAGATCTCAGAGATGTTAAGCAAACTCCCTGCCGTAGTCTGCTCAGGTTGTCAAAACAAACACTATGAACAGGGTGGCTTAAACCACAAAAATTTATTTCTCACAGTCCAGGGTGCCAGCATGGTTGGATTCTTGTAAGGATTCTCTTCCTGGCTCATAAACGGCTGTTTTTGTGCTGTGTCCTCACAGTAGTATGACAGAAAGAGAAAGGGGGCAGGGAGGAAGAAAGAGAGAGAGAGAAAGAGAGAGAGAGAGAGAGAGAGAGAGAGAGAGAGAGAGAAGAGGAGAGGAGAGGAGAGGAGAGGAGAGGAGAGGAGAGGAGAGGAGAGAGATCACATAAGTTCTCTGTTATCTTTTCTTATAAGGGCACTAATCCCATCTTAAGGGTCCTATCCTCATGACTCTATCTAAACACAAATACCCCCAAAGGCCTCATAATGAGGGTTTGGGCTTTTACATATAAATTTGTGGAAGATAAAGCTCAGTCCATTGTCCAAGGCAAATGGTGAGTGAGTGAAGAGTCCAAAACTCAAGCTTGGAATTTTAGTTTCATGATCAGTGCTCTATCATATTGATATGTTTTTTAAAAATAGGAAGTTTGGTGATTAGTGGGACTGATCAAATTTATTTCAAAATACTACATGAAGCGATGACTCTCAGCTTGCTGGTCCCTTGCATCTTGTATTCAGGAAGACTCATTATACAGTTCCTGGACAACGTACCATCAACTTAAGTAGTTTCTTTATCTATGAATGGAAACAAGTACCTATGGAAGAAATAAATCCACAATAGTAGTAACAAGTGTCAATACTGACCATAGTTACTTATCAGAGAACACACCTGTTCAACAAGGAAAATGCTTCAGGTCACCCAGCCATCGGACAAACAAAATAGTCAGTTTTAATATAAAAAATGATGAAGAAACCTTTTTTAAACTCTAAGAAAAAGAGGATCTGTCTTATATGTGGAGCTTCTGAGAGGGTAAGAAGTAACTCAAGAGCCAGTGTACACTGTTTTGTCATCATAAGGGTAAGTACTACCTAGAATGGAGTCAACCCAGGGGAGAGTAAGGCTGTGACATTATTTGTAGACCTGGAGCAAGTCATACCTGAAGCAAGAATGTCCTCCCCCTCCTTTTTTTGTTATACAAATCAAAGAAATTTGAGCAAAATTAAAAATACATTTCTTTGCTTGGAACAGTTAGATTGGGTTACTGTCACTTGCAAGTGAAAGAATATCTTTCATTTGATCTTCTGCTGGCATCTCCCAGCAGGATACTACAATATTCAAAGAAGGTGAGAGGATGAAGAGAGTCCTGTATTCCTCAATTGCTAAGAGGAAAATTTAAATGCTGGACAGGATGGGATCATCCAAAGTACATGAATCAATTAGGTCAGTTTTGTGAGTTATGAAACCTAGGTCTTTTGTTTTTTTCGCTTTACTACAAATAAAATAGAATCTACCACAACCATGTCTAATCTGAGCAATGCTCTCCAAAAGTTTTAGTAATGCAAAGTCTGTGTTAAAATAAATCTTTCAAAAAGAATACATAAACTTTACTTCATTAAAATAGAAAACTTTTGTGCATCAAAGGGCACTATCAGCAAATGGGAAAGAAAATCTGTAGAATGAAAGAAAATATTTTCAAATCAGATCTATCATAAGCAATTAATATCTAAAATTTACAAAAGAACTCCTACACCTAAAAAACATTAAAAAAAATTGTGATTTAAAAAATGGGCAAAAGACTTGAATAGACATTTCTTCAAAGAAAATATACAAATGACCAATAAGCACATAAAAAGATGCTAAGCATCACTAGTTATTAAGGAAAGACAAATCAAAACTACAATTAAATACCACTTCATACCTATTAATACGAGTATTATAAAATAAAAAAAAAAAACACAACAGTGAATTCCAAATGTTGACCAGGATGTGAAGAAATTGAAACCTTCATGCACTGTTGGTGGGAATATAAAATGATGTAGCAGCTATATAAAATAGTATGATGGTTTCTCAAAAAAATAAAATGTAGAGTTACCATATGATTCAGCAATTCTACTGCTGCATACATACCCAAAAGAATGGAAAGTAGGGACTTGAACAGGTAGGTACACTTATGTTCAGAGCAGCATAATTCACAATAGCCAAAGAGTGAAAAGAATCCAAGTATTTATTGATATGTAAATGGATAAACAAAATGTGGTGTACACATACGATGAAAAATTATTCAGCCTTAAATAAGAAGAAAATTCTTTCTCGCGAACCTTGAGGACATTACTCTAAGTGAAATACCTCAGTCACAGAAGGGTAAATACTATATGACCCTCCTCATGTGAGGTTCCTAGAGTAGTCAAATTCACAGAAAAAGAAAGTAGAATAACAGTTACCAAAGGTTAGGAGGTGGGAGGAATGGGGAGTTGTTCAATGGGTATAGAGTTTCAGGTTTGCAAAATGAAAAAGTTCTGGAGATTCATTTCACAACAATAAATATATTAACCCTAAGGGGCTAAAAATGTACAGTAAATTTTATATTATGTATATTTCACCACAACAAAAATAAAATAAAATAACTGATATCTTCCAGAAGAATGATGTTTTAGTGAACAAGCAGAAGATGCCCAAATAGAATGGGAGGGATGGTTGATTGTCACAATTCAAATTTATTAAGAAAACTAGAATTATTAAATTCAACTAAATGCAATAATAGGGTCATTTTCAAACACTGAGCTAACTGCATAAGCTTTCATCTTTCAATGAAGGCTGAGAAGGAGGAATAATGGATATTAGTTCTTATCTAAGACCCCTTAGTTCTTTGTATCTTCATCAATTAGTTGTAGTAAAAGGAAAAGCCTGTTTTCATTTTTAGCATAGCAATAGCTCTGCCAGTTTTGTTTATCTAAATTCTTCATTTCCTCTAATGTTCTTAATGTAGTCAACATGAATTTATTCAAGTTTGACTAGGCATGATGATCAGTGTTTCCATGCAGGTTATCCTGTTAGCTTTTCTGGCTAGAATCATTCTCAGCTCTTCTCTGCCTTGCTCTCTACTCCAGGAGGAAGAGATTGTAGACTGCATCCTGCTCTGGCTTCTATCAGAATTTGACCTTTGGAAGGCAGAAGCAGAAGGTCAGAAGATGGGAAGAGAGAAGTGAGATATTCCTTTTCTGGCTGCTACCTGCTTCGCCATGGTTCGGCAGTGGTCAAAACCTTCGTCTACCACCTCAGTTTCCGTGGGGAAGTTCCATTCCCTTGGCTCTAGCTCTCACTGTGCCCCATAGCACTATTTCTCTCCAATGCTCATTCAAGTCCAGGGGAGGTGCCAGTTTCCCCTTTTTGTTAGTCACTGTGAGCAATTCAATTCCTTTTTGGTTTTCATGACCTTGCCCAAATTCTTGCATTAGTCCCTTCCTTTACTCTCTTCAGTTAATCCTTTGAGCATGCCATTTATTTCCTTCCAAGACTCTGACTAAAACAGACATTAATATGTCACAAACACACAGACAGATCTGATGATCTTATGTACCTAAAAATAATGATATGTCCAGGGAAAAGAAGCTAAAAGTCCAGGTTGTTAGTGATGGCATGTCTCCTAAATTTGCAGATTACATTTAAAGCATTTAGCATAGTGCCTGCCCCACAATGATCTCTCAATAATAGTTATTATTATCATTCTTCTGTTGTCATTCTTCTAGTCAGAAAATGGCAACTATTGTCTCTATTTATTTATTAAAGAGATTAACCTTATTTAACTATTGATATTTTATTCTTATGGAGGGTTGAATATGTGCCAGGCCATTTAGACACTGTTTTCAGAACAGCTCTATGAGCTAAGTACTACGGAATTATAATCTGTACCTTACAGATGGGGATACCAAGTCTTCGTAAGCATGAGTGATTTGCCCCAAATCACACAGAGGAGTGACACAGCTGACATTTGAACACAGGCTACTGGCTCTAGAAGCTGTGTTCTTATCAAGACATCCACAGAGTGCCAGGATAAAATGAACACAGTCTTATCATCCTTGGGCTGGAGAAGGAAACAGGCATAAAACAAGTAATTACAAATATGATGTATCTTCCTAGGAAGACCTAATCTCATCTGGAGAAATTGACATTTAAACTGAGAACTGAGAAAATGAACCAGATGTAAGAGATATCAGTCAGGCCTCTTGCCTGCAGATACGGCAGCAGATCAAGACAGGGTATAGCTTGGGTTCCTCCAGCTATAGCCAGCATCTTGCCCTGAGCAAAGTCTACACTCAAAATGTGTTTCTTGATTCGATTGAAATAGAGATATTTAATTTCTTCCCTATCACTGACAGCTTCTGGGAGAAATCTTCCTTAGTAATTGTTTATAAATCGAAGTCTTCACAGTGCCTTGTGAGGTCACAGAATCAAATTCTCTTCTCAGTTACCTGTACATGACACCCCCTAATTTCAATGGAAATCACATGTGTTTATTGAAAGAAGAATTTGGTTGACAGGATATTGCAGAGTAATTAACGACAATTCCAGTCCCTCCAAATTCACATTTTGTATCTATAACCATTGTTTAAGAAGATTACATTCCACATGAATTAGAGGTTGTGGAGTCTGAGCACCTCCACGTTTTGGTAGTTGTGTATTTCTTATTCTGTTCTCTAATTACTTTCCTTCTCAGATTAACACCAGGTTATTAATTTTTTCTGACACCTGGTTTTCCAGGTTTACAAACAAGTACCACAGTTTAAGGAATTTTTTTTTTTTTAAGATGCAAGTCCTTTCTGAATTAAATTGTAGGGAGAAAAGACCCTGCCAAATATTGCTTCCTGAAGATCTTTCCACACTGGAAGGATCGTTGGTCCAGGATGGTTCAGGTGGGGTCCGTCTGCTGCTGACCCCAGGGATCCATTCCGGCCTTGTGTGTCTGTTCTCTATTTTCTCAGTACCATGTTCACGAAAGAAGTGGTTGTCTCTGTTTAGGCTGTGGCTTTAGATCTGTGAATCATCTGGTATCCTCTGAGTGTTAAGAAATATTTCAAGCAAAGAAGAAACTTGTAAATGCTTAGTGACTGGAAACTGCAGGCTATAGGCTGAGATATATTAAAAGAAAAGCCTGTAAATAAATTCTTCAAATAATGCTCTTATCAAGCTCTTTCAATCACTTTTTTCCCCTCCTTTCTCTGTTTTCTCTGTCTCTTTCACTCATATTTAAGATAGAAAAATATTAAATGAAGAGTTTGGAAACTGAAGTTTTAGACAGAGGTCTGCTACTGACTTTTACCGGAGACAATCACTCAATTTCTCTTGGAATTAATTCCTTCTTTTGTCCAACAAATATTTGTTGAAAACCTACCATGAGCATTGTCCCCGCTTTTGTGGGGCTGACATTACAGTAGGAAAATGAAATATGACCACAAAGAGGCAGAAACCCAGCCTCCTAATGTGAAATCAGACAGATTGCCTATATTTCTGTGTGTCTGTGGCTTCTTTGTCTACAAATTGTATAAGATTATAAATGCTATATCTTTCAGATATTATTAAATGTGTTATTAAATGCGGCACTGCAAAGGATCTAGAATAGCCAAAACAATTTTTAAAAAGAACAAAACAAAGATAGAGCACTTACTTTATCTTATTTTAGGACTTATTGTAAAAACTGCAATAATCCAGATAGTGTGGTTAATGGTATTAGGATATACACGAATTGATGCAATAGACTGAGAGTCCAGAAATAGATTCACATTTACATGAAGTCAATTGAATTTTTAAAAATATATTTTTTATTTTTTATTTTCAATTGTAGTTGATGTAAAATATTATGCTAATTTAAGGTGTGAAGCATAGTGATTAGACATTTATATAACTTATAAAGTGATCACCTTGGAAAGTCTAGTTCCCATCTGACACCACACATAGTGTTACAATATTGTTGACTACTTCCTGTGTTATACTTTACAACCCTGTGACTATTTTTATTACTTCAAATTTGTACTTAATGCCCTTTCCCTTTTCACCCACCTTCTACCCACCTCCCATCTAATAGCCATCACTCTGTTCTCTGTATGAGTTTGTCTGCTTTGTTTGCTCATTTTGTTTTTTAGATTCTACATATAAGTGATATTAAATGGTATTTGTCTTTTCTCTTTGACATATTTCACTTAGCATAATACCCTTTATGGCCATCCATTTAGTCACAAATGGCAAGATATCCTTTTTTTTTTTTATGTCTGAGTAATATTCCATTGTATTATAGATACCACTTTTTTATCCTAAGTGTCTTTTGATGGACACTTAGATTGCTTCCACATTTTGGCTGTTTTAAATAATGCTGATATGAACATAGGAACGCATATATATTTTTGAATTAGTGTTTTGGATTTATTTGGATAAATCCCCAGAAGTAGAATTGCTGGGTCATATAATAATTCTATTTTTAATTTTTTGAGGAACCTTCATACTGTTTCCCATAGCGGCTACACAAATTTACGAACTCACCAACAATGCACAAGCATTCCCTTTTTTCACATCCTCACCAACACTTGTTGTTTGTTAATTTATTGATGTTGGGCATTCAATAAATGGTGCGAGGTGATATCTCATTGTAATTTTAAGTTGCATCTCCCTGATGATTAGCAATGTTGAGCATCTTTTTATTATATATATCGGCTGACTGTATGTCCTCTTTAGAGAATGTCTATTCAGGCCTTCTACCCACTTTAAAAAAAAATTGTAACTATTTTTTGTGTTAAGTTGTATAAGTTCTTTATATATTTTTTGATATTAACCCCTTATTGGGTGTATCATTGGAAAATATCTTTTCCCATTTAGTAAATTGTTTTTGTTTTGTTTTGTTTTGTTGATCCTTTCCTTTGCTATGAAAAATATTTTTAATTTGATATAAACCCATTTGTTTATTTTCTTTTGTTTTCCTTATCTGAGAAGAAATATCAAAAAAATATATTATTAAGAATGATGTCAAAGTGTTTACTGCCTATGTTTTCTTCTAGGAGTTTTATGATTTCAGGACTTACATTTAAGTCTTTAATCCATTTTGAGTTTATTCTTATATATGGTATAATAAAATAGTCTACTTTCATTTTTTTGCATGTATCTGTCCAGGTTTTCCATTACCATTTATTGAACAGGCTTTATGTATCCGATTGCATATTCTTGTCTTCTTTGTTTTAGATTAATTGACCACATAGGCTTGGGTTTATTTCTGGATTTTATACTTTGTTCCATTTATCTGTTTGTCTGCTTTTATGGCAATATATAGTTAATCAAGTTTTGATGAAGTTTCCAAGGTAAGAAATGTATAGTTTTCAATAAATCATACTGAAATAACTGGACATATAGATTAAGAAAGATACTTGATCTTTTCTTCACAGAATACACAAAATTTAAAATAAAACAGATCATAGACCTAAATCTAAGAGCTGACAACATAAACCTTCTAGAAGAAAATGTAGAAGAAAATCTGCATGACCTTGGATTAGGTAAAGTTTCTCATGTAGAATACAGAAAACATTAACCATAAAAAATTAATAGAGTTTATAAAGATTAAAAACATCAACTTGTCAACAAACGCAATTAAAAAAATGAAAATGTAAGCCATAAATTAAGAGAAAACATTTTTACGGCATATATTTGAAAAAGGACTTCTATCCAGAAAAATCTCTTATAACTCAATAAGAGATTTAATAATAAAATGAAAGACATATTTGATTAGTTGTTGCACAAAAAAAATATATGGATGATCAAAAACCACATAAAAAGATTTTCAACATCATTGGTAGTTAGAGAAATGTTACTTAAAACCATAATGAGATACCAATACACTCACACTAGAAAAGCTAAGATTAAAAAGACTGACAATAACAGAAGTTGGTGAGGATGTGGAGCAACTAGGAATCCCCTACAAACTGGAGAGAAAGAAAAGTGATAAAGCCACTTTGAAAAATAAAGTTTCTTAAAATGTTAGATAAAAAAGAAAACCTGATAATACAATGGAATATTAACAACTAAAAGGAATGGAGTACTGATACAATAACATGATGCAAAAGCATCATTCTAAATGAAATAAGCCAAAAACAAAACACCATTTGTGTTCTGTATGATTCCATTTACATGAAATTCTAGAAAAGGCAAAACTAGTGACAAATACATCAGCAGTTTCCTGGGACAGAGGATTGGCCTGGAAATTGACTGCTAAAGGGCACAAGAAAAAACTGGGAGTGATGAAAGTATTCTAAAATGTGATTGTGGTGGTAATTGAATGATGATACATTTACTAAAATATATTCCCAATTAAAATTGGTGAATTTTACTATACATAAATTTTATCTCAATCTAGCTATAAAAGCTGTTAATTTAGAAAAAAATGCTTGGAGCTTATAAAAAGCAGCACATTTTATAAGGGAATATTTTGTAGTTACAGAGGACCAGGGAGAATTTAATAAATAATAAGAAAAGTATTCAGATTCATCCAGGAAAAACTTCTATTCATAATGGAATAGAAATCCTAGGTGATCTAGCACCTGACTTGTGACACTTTCGGGAATCACAGGCCGAAATGTCAGGCTCCAGAAATAGTTTTCTTATCACCCACACAGAAATCTCTGTCAGAGGCTAGAGGCTGTGGTTTCACTGCTTTATCTGGCTAGATAAACCCTTAAGGGTTTCTCCTCATGTGCTCCCTAGAGACCTGGAGGTGAGATGGAGCAGCCCAACCTTCCTGATCTGGGTTTGACTCCTGACATGTCGTAATATGTCTTCTTAACTGTGGGATTTCTGCAGCCTTCCAGCCACTCATAATGTTTCTTCTTGGAACATCATGTTTTCTAGTTTCCTTGTCTCTGCATGTTCTATTTGAGACTCTGATGTTTACTGTGGTGTTGATTTCTTGAAAGCGTCAGCATTCCAAGCAGTAGAGAGTCAAGATTTTACTGCATATAATTTAACACAAAACTTCTCTGAGAAAATCCTCTGAATCTGAGCTCATCTCCCCCTTAACCCAATCTCATGCTCTTGTCTCCCAACTTTCTTCTCTTTCAGCATTCAATTAGCTGTGATCTCTACCAGGAAGTGAAGAACATGATTTCTCTCTAAAACTCTCCCTGCCTGAACAAGCATCTTTCACACTCATTCATCACTTTCTTTCACATACACACATCCATAATATCACAAATTGTTGGAATCCAAAAAGACTTTACAGAAAATCTAGACCACTATTTGCCAGAATGTCTTCCTCAGAACCCAGGAGTGTTAATAGGTGCTCAGTGGAAAATAGATGCCATATTCTTATATGTCTAGAAAATGACCATTAAACAATATTCTATATACTGTATACAGGAAGACTCAATATGCTCACTTTGATAAACAGCATCATGACCTGGGACGAAGACTGGGAAAGTGTGGGAATGGAGACATGGTATGCAGTGTTTGATCAGAGAAACATTTTTTTTCTCTCAGGTTGTAGAGCAATATTGTTAAGTAGAAATATCCTGTGAACTATATCTATAGTTTATATATATAATTTAAAATATTCTGGTAGCCATGTTTTTATAAGTAGAAACAAGTGGGCCTATTTTTTATATAAAGTTTTCATTTATTTAGTTATCATTTTTAAGGGCCACTTTAGATTCACAGCAAAATTGAGCAGAAAGTACTGAGAAGTCCCATATGCTCCCTGCCCCCATGACACCCAAAGCTTCCTATATACCCAATTTTAATAATATATTTTATTTAACACAATATATAAACCTATTATTATTTCAACATTAATCAGTATAAAATTATTAATGAGATACTTCACTTTCTTTTTTCTGTATACTGTTCTAGTTTTTACATTGTAAAATGTGGCCCTATCTGCATTTCAAGTGCTCAACAGCCACATGTGGCTAGTGGTCACTTTATTGGTGCAGAAGCAGGTCAAATGTTCTAAGGAACATAGTTTAGGAAATGCTGATCTAGCCATACCCATTCATCATACAGATAAAGTTGTAGGGCCCTGAAAGCTTGAAGTGAATTTTCTGACTTACAAACCCAAATAGACTTCATAATGTAGACTCAATCAGTGTCAGAGGTGAGCTCAGCACAAATATTTCCAGATTCTTACAGGGTAGTTCTTTCCACCACACCATCACTCAAGCACATTTTTTTTTTCCTTTCCAGGAGGGAGCATTGCAGTTTTCTTCCTTTGCCCCACAGAAGAACCTCCTTCTATTCCTTCTGAATTAAATTAGAATGGGGCTAAGTCTAGGGACAGAGAGGTATGAGTTTGCAGTGACTATCCACAACCTTTCATCCTACTCTGCTTTTCTGAATCTCCATGTTGTCTTTCCTTCTTAGAATTTACATGGTGTGCATTTTTATTCACATTAGGGGCTTTTTCAGCCTGCAGTACACTGAGACCCCCAACTATGGGATCATTATGGTGGCCCCTGGGCACTGGGCCCTAGATTAAGAAGGAAAAGAGGAATCTGTCATTTATCAACAAATGCTTATTGAACTCTTATCATATGTCAGGCCCTGTTCTTGGTGCTGGGGACATATTTATGAACGAGCCAAGTCCTTGGCCTCATGAGTTAGAGTCTAGTGGCAGGACACAGATAAAATGTAAATATGTAAATATGTGGCATGTCAGATAGGAATAAGTGTTATTGAGAAAAGATTAAACAAAATAAGGGAAAAGAGACTAAGGAATGGAGGTAAGTTGGGGAATGAGGGACTCTAATTCTCTAATTGTGATGCTTATTGATGAAAAGGGGAACTGGTGTAAGATAAACATTCTTCAAAGCCTTCGTTATGAACATGTATTCATATGCCTTCCACATCTTTATGAACATATGAGTCCTCTTAAGTAAATAATAATATTTTTTAACAACTGAAGCACATGCTATTCACTAGGCATGTTGAGTATGTGACACTGATTTAGCAATTTAATAAGAAACCAAAGATCTTTGCTATCTTAGCATTCATTTTCTAAGTCTCTGTAGTTAAGAGGTGATAGGAAAGCAAAAATTGTCATTAGGAGCTGGCCTTTTATTAAAATCAGTCTCCAGTCAAATACCTCTTTCTGTTTTATTCTAACATCTATCTTGGGCCATGGATCAGTCACCTTTGTTGTGCATAGCCTCATTGATTGTCAAATATTTATGATGTTAGATTGCACAGATACAAAATTAGAATGAATTACACAGGGGAAAAGCACAGTTTGAAAAACGTTATGGATTTCATAAAGTTGATGGAGTGATACAGGAGAACTACTAGAATTACCTACAAAGCTATTGGCAAATGTGGATTTGGCATGATTTGACCTGTTGACAAGTGACAAAAACAATGATGGGGATAATGACAAGGGCTTCAAAAGGAAGGATTCGAAACAAAAGGAACAGAGGTGGTTGGTCCTTGGAAGCCAATTAGGCCCCAGAATAGTTTTTGTTCTTTTGAAGGTCACATGTGAAATGAAAGATGTTATATAGTGGTATCATATAGTTTTATTTGAAAATTTTAACAAAAAACTGCTAAGTAATTTACTATTTTTCTGAATATAACTGTATAGTTAACACTTTATACTAAATTTCGCTAAGTATAAGGCAATTTTACAGCTTGTATAATTTGTAGTTAATTTTTCAAAAAATGTTTTAATACACCTATTTTTTTTTTTTAATGTTATCTTGGCACATTGATTTTTAAGTGGCCTTTTCCAGGTATCAGCTGCCTTGGAATAACAGGAAATACCATGCAGGTACTATTAGTACCTCCAGTTTTAAGGTGAGAAAATGGAGTATAAGGAATTTAAGTAATTTGCTCACGTAGCTAGTAGTGAGAGGTAGAGAGGCTCCTAGAAACCTGGCTGAGCTGAATTCAGATGGCATCTCCACTGCACAACACTGCCTTCTAGAGGGGTGACATTGGTCTAGCTTGTTCTTGACAAAATTCAAACTAAAAGCCTTGCATAAAAAGATGTTTAGTACTCATTTCTGTGGACCTCACAGGTAGGAGTGATTCTACATTAAATATTGTTGCTCAAGGTGATTTTGAGCAGTAAATGAGCACATTGTCTATTGTCTCGGCATCATAGTTTATACAGTCTAAAAGGTCTGAAGTCTAAACCACCTAACTGCTAGTTACAGTCTATCATCTTTGTGTTTGCTGAACCTCTGCAGGACATATCAGGAAAGTTAAACATGTCTGTTATAAATACTGGGTATCTAATTGTCTTACCTTATAGCTCAGCCAGAAGGCAGACACTAAATAAAGAAAATCTCCTAGCTCACAATGACATACTGTCTTTGTACATCTTTCAAGCAGAGGAAAGATAATGGCCATGTATGATTTTAGGCAAGACTGCTGATTTGCAGTCTCTTCAGGAAATTGTAGTGTTTCTGAGGACAATATTCCTAGTCAAAATAGATTAAGCCTGAAGCCAAAGTAATGACCACAGTCAAAGTAAATGATACTGTGTGTTTGGTTGGAAACAACTGCAGGAAAAATAAGTTATCATAGCAGACAGTCCACCCTGTAATCTCTCTTTATTCTCTGGTCCTTGTCATCAGTGGGATGGAAGAAAGCAGTTTTCTCTTTGAGTATTTTGTATTCGTAGGACAGAAAAACGCTTCGGTATGATGGAATGGAGTCTAGGGCATGAGAAGGCATATTTTAGAGCATGGATCCCCAACCCCCAGACTGCAGACCAGTACCAGTCTGGGTCTGTGGCCTGTTAGGAATCCGCACAGCAGGAAATGAGCAGTGGGCCAGCAAGCGAAGCTTCATCTGTATTTACAGCTGCTCCCCAGCACTAGCATCACCGCCTCAGCTCTACCTCAGATCATCAGGCATTAGATTCTCATAGGAGCACTGGCCCCTGGTGTCGAAAAAGTTGGGGACCACTATTTTAGAGAAAGACTCTCTCTTTGCTTTTCCAGTTTCTGGTTTTTAAGGAATGCAAGGCAGTCTTAGCACATTCTCTTGAATACAGAAGGGGCACGGGGTGCTGATCTCTGGTAGTCATGGCCACACCAGCTTGACAGGAGAGTAAGGCTTCTAATAAAGACAGGAGACTGTAAAGATTAGTAGACCACCAACAATTCCACTCCTGGGCATATACTCACAAGGATTGTAAGCAAGAATGTGAAGAGCTATTTGTACAGGAATATAGCAGCATGATTCATAAGAGCCAAAACATGGAAGCAAGCCAAGTGTCCACTGACAGATGAAAAAATAAAAAAAATATGGTTTATACACACAACGAAATATTATTCAGCCTTAAAAAGGAAAGAAATTTTGACCTATGTGACAACATGGATGAACCTTGAGGATATTGTGTTAAGTGAAATAAGCCAGTCACAAAAAAGATAATACTGGATGATAACACTTATGTGAGGTACTTAGAGAAGTTAAATTCATAAAGACAGAAAATAGAATGGTGGTTTACAGGGGCTGAGGGTGGTTGGGAATGAGGAGTTTTTATTCAATGGGTGTGGGGTTTCAGGTAGGGAGGATTAAAAAAATTCTGGAGATGGATGGTGGTGATGGGAGCACAAAAATGTGAATTAAATATAATGTCACTGAAATGCACATGTAATAATGGTTAAATTGGTACATTTTATGCTAGGAAAGAGTGGTGAAGTAGTGCTATCTAAGGTGATGATGGTGAAGATGATAAGAAGAAACACAACTCAAAGATTTTCCAACCATGCTATGGCATGAAAATGATTTAAAAGCAAAAAGAAGTCTTGCCAGATGCTAAGAGCAATACTTTACTGAGTGTTTACTAATTGCCAAGGATTACACTAGAGTTTTAATACACAAACTAATTTATTCTTCACAGTGACCCGGTAAGGGAGGGTACTACTGTGATAACTCTTGAGATTTAGCAAAATTAACCACCTGACTAATCCATGGAGCCAGCAAGTGCCAATAGAATCAGGATTTGAAGTCAGAATGTCCGACACACCCGGTAGTTCTCCAACATTAGTGTGCTCCGGTGTCACCTGGAGGGCTTGTTAAATCGCAGACTGCTGTGCCTTACCTTCCAAGTTTCACTAAATCTGGGGTGGGGCCAAAAAATTTGCATTTCTAACAAGTTTCCAGATGATACTCAGGTTGTTGGTTGCATGCCACTCCTTGAGAATCAGTGGACTAGCCTATTGTCCAAGGGGAAACTGAGGAAATGACACAAGGTAACTGGATATATTAAAAGGAGCTAGAACGAGTGAGAGGAATGATGAGCAGAGCTCACTATCCTTCCTCAGCTGTGCTGAATTCTGTTATGACACAGCGGCAACTGCTAATCTCCATCAGCAAGGTGTGAGCTTTGGGGTGTTTTTCTTGAAAGGAATGGACAAAGACATTCTTATCACTCTCCTGTAGTCTATCCAAATATTCTACATCCTTCAAGCTCAAAATGAAATCTAATCTAAGGTTGATAGCCTGGTTCCCATACCTCAGATTGTATTTAAACTCAGTGTTACATAAATTAGAGATTATTATTCTCTAATTGATTTATATACTTTTGTCATTCTTCTTCAGTTAAAAAGTTTTCTGAGGTAAAGGATAGTTGCTTATATTTATCTGAGACTTCCAACATGGTTAGAACAGTCTTAGGCAGACTAGCTGTATAATCGATGATTATTGAAAAAAATGTTCAGTGAGTTAGAGATTAGCATTATTACAACAATATTAATACAAATAAGAGTAAGCATATAATAAAAATGTTGCAGAGTACTAAATGTTGGTTAGTTGCTGGCAGTCCTGTTCCTAGTTCAAATGGCAACTTTGGAGGAAATACCTCTGGCTCAAACACCTAACTAATATCCACACAAATCTAAGGAGCTTGCAAAGGGATGGTGCATCCTGGAGCCATGCAATACATACCTGTACAACTCTAAGAAGTGGTCCTGTGTACTGGGTGGATCACACGGGTTCACTACTTCCTTCTAAGTCAGGTGATGGTCTTGATAAATGTCAGTACAAATAGCTCTCCCATAATATCTGGTGCGTATTTCTATAACTGCACTTGTACAATATTCTGTAAATTCCTAATCCCTAGTCTTTCTCCCTTGTTAGATTTATTATGGATTCTCTAAGGGTAAGGACCACATTTTAGCTTTGCACCCCTAGTGTCTAGGCAAGTATACTGCATGTAGTAGGTCTTTAAAGTAAATGTTGAATGAAATAATAAGTAAACAAAACATAAATTGTCATTTTGGGGTTATTTAAAGCTCCAAATATAAAATTACACAATAAAATGCTTTGAAATTGTTTGGAGAAATGTCAAGATTATAGGCAATTTCAAGGGGAAAAAACATTAATGGCAGCATAAGATTTTGGTAGTTAACCTTTGCAGAGTCCTACAATGAATTTTCTTAGTATTCCTACCAATGATGCAGAATGGCAGATGGATAATTTCATTCTCTTCTTATGCATGAGAAAATTGCCCTTGTCCCACTTATATAAATTCCACAATTTTTTTTTCAGTATTATTTTTTCTTGATGATTTTGTCAGATCAAGACACCTATTTCCTTAACAATTGTAATGCTCATGGTGAAGGCCTTAATGAGGATATTCCAGCTGAGGAATTACTATGGAAATGCAACAAAGTTCCTAAGTGCCTTATTCTCTAGAACATACTTTTTCATTTGACCTCGTAAAAATATCTACTTTTCACTTGGCCTTTGTGCTAGTCAGTGTCCCACCCTCCTTTACCAGCATCTGGCAAGATCATACTTTCCTGTAATTCTTGAAGTTAGGTGGGCTGTGTGACTTGCTTTAGCCAGAGACGTGAGTTGGGAGTACGTGTCACTTCTTGGGGACACTTGAATGGCCAGTGTGTGGTTCTCTACTTTATCCTCCCCATTGTGCTGTTAATGGGTCAAACTGTAACCTCAGCCCAAGGTCTCTGAGTAATTTCTATGAGTAATATATTCACATTTATTATTAATGAGAAGTCAAAACGATCAAAGAAAATGTTTCTTTGAAGTGCCTTAGCAAAATACCTCGCTAGATGTATATATTTCAACTTCCCCTTTTCTTTGAAGACTTTTCACCTTAATGCATTATGATCCTCATGAGCAAGAGTGGCTTCAAAGGCCTGTGCAAGGTCCATATTTCTTCCCAGGATTTACACATGTCCACTGGGTCATTGATTCATGCCCTTCATAGCCATCACTCTGTGCCATCGTTAGGGATCCGAGACTCACAGTCAGAATTATATGCTTTATTTAAAACAAAGGCATTTATTCTTCAATCCACAGAGTTATCTGAAAATTGTCTGTGCTCTCAGTCCTTCATTGCTAGGTCATCCTACATATTTTCTCTTTCTCTTGTTTTTGCTTATTCCACATTTTAGCTCCCTGCACAGAGATCCATTCCTATCTTTTATTTGCCCATATCCGGAGTTGGGATGTGATGGATATCTTCCTAAAGTATAGGTGACTAGCTAACCACTGAACTTTGTGGCTGCTGATCTTGCCTTGTCTCCTTGGGCTTAAACCAGGGCTGACCTTGGATAAAGTATTAAGTAGGTCAACTTTGTTCTCAGGCCCACACATCCCTCTGCACACTTGAGCGACAGCGCTGCATTAGACTAGTGGGTACTGAATACATTTAGTAGCTATGTGACCTTGAGCAGATGACTTAAAACCTTTAAACCTCAGCTTCCTGATTTCTTAATGCTAGTACTAGTTCCTAGCTCAAAAGATGGTTGAGAAGGTTAAATAATATAATACATACAAATGTTTTTCACATTGTAGTCTTTTGACATATTTTTTTCTCCCCTCCCTAATTCTCCCCTGCCCTCCTTCCACCCCTGATCCATGAATGTTGCCATTTCCTCTTAGGAGCTAGATCTCTGAAAAAAGGGTGTTCCCTCCCACACACTCACAGCCTGGGGCCTGGAGCATGGCTCCACCTGGGGAGCAAACCCAGGACCTTCTGTTTGCAAAGCAGACTTGCTAACCACTACACTATGGATCTACCCCTCTCTTGAGATATTTTAACTTTTACTAGTATTTGTGTTAGTGTTAGTGAGGTGTAAATGATTGACAAGGCATGAATGTACACCTTTTGGGCTGTGAGAAACCTGATATGTAGGAGGCTGGTGTGAGTCCAGGGAGAGGACCAGTGACAACAGAGCACAGGCATCTCAACATAGCTCTGTATTCTCCATTCACAGAAGTATATAGACCAACTCTTAAAATAGTAGACACTTCGTTTCTTTGTGAAACCAAAGTTTTTAAAAGGATATCAGTTGGTATCAGTGATGCAAATAAAGGGAAAGTCATGAGCTCTGAGAAAGTGATGATTTTTAGCCAGAAAATCATCAGTGGTATGAGATAAATGGAAAGTGGAAAGTTAAGCTGGGTAGTGCCCAAGAGTGATAAAGTGAATGAATCTACCACATGCATTCTGTGGAAAAAAGGAAAACATAGTTTATAAAACTGTTTTAGTAAGTATTCCACCTAGCAATCCAGCTTTTTGAGTTAGATATAAAACTGTAGTGACAGTTGGAAGCAAAAATTGGTGTGAGATGAGTGCAGGAAGTCCAAATCTTAACAAAATGGAAATATAGAGGAAAGCAAGGGGCCTGTTACCCATTCACAGTCTGAGGGATTGGTGTATAGTTCAGGTATATTTCTGTCTAAAATTAAAGATCAGCTTTACTTTGTTGGCTTGTATGTGTCTCTGCATTAGCTGATGGGCTGCTTGAGGAAAGGGTTCTGTATTCATTGCTGTTCCCTTTCCAAAACTATCCCTGTGCCTGACACAAGGTAGATGTTGAACAAGTGTTCAGTGAGTGAGTAGTTAACTGAACCCACCCTGGAAACCAGGTTCCAAGGACTGAGTGGGACCAGCAGATAGGAAGCTTGTGCTAGAATAGTCAATTATGACCAAATTCTGCCTAGAGGCAGGGTGGGCAGAGGCATCTGGGCAAGGCCCACCCTCCCTGAGGCATTCCAGTTGTTGTGTTTGGAGGTTGTCAGGGGTCTTGAATCCAACATTGCAAAAGCTTACTGGTCCTGTTGATGAAGCTGTGGGAGAAGGCGGACTAGAGACTCCTGGAAAACCCACTAGAACATTACAGGACACACAGGGCTTTGTGGGAAGCATGGAGGCTAGCTTCAGGAGAGCACCCCCACTTTGGAGATCAATTTCTTTGTGTTTAGAGCACGTTGTAAAAACTCTATCTTTTTCAAGGTACCTAAGACTCTAACCTGGATATAAAAGTGAACATTTATTGACCACTATCATTGTGCTAAGTGGTTTTTCTACTTTATCTAATTTAATTCTCACAAAACCTCCAAAGGTTAGTGTCAGTATCCCCATTTTCAAAACAAGAACTGAGTCTTAGCAGGTTAGGCAATTATTAAACCATAAACCAGGGATTCTAATCCACAGCTGTCTGAAAAATCTCATGTCATCAACCACTAAAACAAAAATTCCTAAATTTGTTTTATTTTTATGTTAGGGTATGGGAATATGTCCGTAAATATAAAATATCTTCCCTCATCATAGTTCTCCTACAAATGTTGCTTCTGTCACTCCTTAGCCATACCCTTACATTTCTAAGACTGGGGAGGTGTAGACTGAGGTAGATAAGCTGTAAGGTGGCCCCCATGATCTCTGCCTTATGGTGTTCACACTCCCATATAGTTTGTTCCCCTTGAGTGTAGACAGGACCTGTTCCTTGATTCCAACCAATGGACTATGGCAAAGATGATGCAGTGTCACTCTCGCAATTCTGTTAGGTTATGTAAGACTCTCTCTTGCCAGTAAACTCACATTAGAATCTCTCTCTTCATTGCTGATTTTGAAAAAGAAAAAAATATATTTAATAGCCTGAGGGAGTTTGGAGGCAAATCCTTCCCCAGCCAAGCCTCTGATGAGACCATAAGCCTGGCCAGCACCTTGACTGTAGTCTTGTGAGACCCAGCTAAACTGTGTCCAGACTCTTGACCCACAGGAACGGTGAAATAATTAATGTGTATTATGTTGTTACTAAGTTTGCGGTAACTTCATATGCAAAATAGAAAACTAATAGAGTCATGCATCGCTTGATGAGATACATTCTGAGAAATGTGTAATTAGGCAATTTGTTGCCATCTAGGTTTGTGTAAGCACACTTTAAGATTGCTAAAAACACTTTCCTCAGAAAGTATCTCTGTCATTAAGTTGCCTGGACATCCTAGCTCTCAAGCCCTTAGTGGAGCTAGGGAGTGGAGGGAGAGTTCAAATCTCTTCCATTCTGCCCTCTCGAGAGATATAAACAAAAACAGCTTACCTGGCATGGCCACAGGATGAAGGAGCTACAAGATAAGGAGCTATAAGATAAACACTTTCTTTGACAGATAATAAACACTTCTAATTGTGTATTTCTCTTTCTTTCCTTTATGTTACCAAAGACCTTTTACTTTAGTTGGCATAAAACAGGGTCCAGAGAAGCTATTAGTTGATTATCTCTCCTACAGGAATGAGAGGGGAAAAAAATTCTATTAGGCCTCACCTCTTATTGGAAAAGAAGGTTTTATATTACTGAGGGTGGGAAAAATGCAGGTTAAAGGTTAAATTCTTTGAGCTATAATATAATTCTAAAACTTTTCTTTTTTTAAGGATCAAATAAAATCATGTTTAAATAAATTGCATGTGTAAATACAATCACTGTCCCTCTTGCTGTGACATGTTTGTGCTGGCTGAAGCACAACATATTATAAGACTGAACAGCACAGGATTTGGGTGGAGAGCTGATCCTGAGCAGAGAGGGCAGGTGACCTATTGACTGCAAACAATTTTCCTCCCTGCAAGCAAAACAATTGTGCCACCATCATTCGTCATTAGGCTCAGACGAGGAGCAGTGGGAGAGTATGTGTTTTGCCTGCTTTGTTACAAGGAGGAAAGGGAGGGCTGCTTTGTCCTGAAAAAGGAGGCAAAGGTGGGATTCCTGTATTTTTGTTGGATCCTCTTGCATGAACAATCTCACCTGTCAAAACATAATGAAGAGTGGAAGTGGAACAAAGGAGAAAGAGGCAGAAACTATGAGAAGATGGACTGAAGCAAACAAGGCCTAAAAACTGTCTGTGAAATGTCTGATTGCAGTTCATTTTATAGCTGCTGAACTTTCTGTTTTGGGCCAAATTTGATCTGTCTGTGTGTGTATTAAAAAATTTAGCTTCTATGACTAATTAGACTAATTTGAAAATTGGCAAAAATATGCAGAGACTTTTCACCAGTGAGGATGAATGGATGGCAAATCTATATATAATGATTAGAATCATTATACTAAGCCAATAAATATTTTAAGATGTTGTATGTGTGAGAATGTAATCATAAATAAATAATTTCTAGATGAGGATCACAGTTATTAATTTGCACAAAGTCTTTTACTACCTAACTATATCTAGCAATTTCCAGCTTCTTAAGACACAATATTATAATGATAGTGCTTTCAAAGAGTTATTTCATTTAGATACTCAAACATTTACCCATCCTCTTGTTCTCCAAGGATCCCCAGAACTTCCTCTCTTGACTTCTGGGCCCAGTCTACCAACTGTATGTCCATCAGAATTCTCTGATGTCCAAGCCCATCTGTCACTTTGGCTCTGTTCTCCACACAGCACTCTAGGACTCTGAAGCTGCCCTCCTGCCACTCCCCTGGTGATCAGCTAATGCAACATTTTCTCCAAATATTTTCTTTACCTGTTTGCCTTAATAGATACTAAGAATTCTCCAGAAGACATTTCTTTCCCCACAGCCTCTTGAAGGGTAGCATAATTTTTTTGTTTGTTTTGTCTTGTTTTATTTTTTTTTCCTCATGTTCCTTGTACCTTAAGCCTGAGAAGTAGAAAAAGAATAATTCTGGCTCTCTATTGCTGACTGCAAACCATTTCTCTCCTTCCTTCTTGAAACTGCTCTCTCTTGTTCCTTCCCCCTACCTTGGACATGTCATTTCCTTGACTTATTCTTACTTTTGCTCATTTAAGTGACTTGAGCCACTACCCTATGTGCTTTCTCTCCTCTCCACTCCACTCCACTCCACTCCACTCCACTCCACTCCACTCCACTCCACTCCTGTTGTGATTCTGAGACCACAGCTCTCACAGGTAACCCTCTCTATACCCTGACCTCCCAGTTTTGTAATTCTGCACTTCAACTCATCCACCCGCCTTCTTGGTGGTCCCTGTACCTTTGTTCGTATTACCAGTAACTCCTTCCTTTCTGAAATCTCCAACCACTACCTTCTTCTTCATAGTCAGCTGACTTACTTTGTAACTACACTTATTTTGCCTTATGAGAGAATCTACCTTTTAAAAAGAATTGTCCATAAGCTTCCTTTCATCTTCAGTTTTCTTTCTCATCTAGCTTAGAGTCCATTGATATCACTTGTTTAAAAAATATTCTTGACTCACTGGATATTGATAATCAAAAACAAACCTTCACTTAGACCTCACATATACAAAAATCAACTCAACATAAATTATAAATTTAAATGAAAAACATAAAACTATAAAGCTTTAGAAGATGACAAAGGAAAAAGTCTTTGGAATATAGTACTTGGTGGGGAATTCTTAAATAAGACACCAAAAGCACAATTCATTAAAAAAAAAAATTGAAAAATGAAACCATTAAAATGTAAAAAATTTGCTGTGAAAAAGATCCTGTTGAAGATGAAAAGGCAAGCTAAACACTGTAAGAAATGTTTGTAAATCACATTTTTTGACTAGGACTCTTGTCTAGGATATATAAAGAACTCTCAAATTCAATATTTAAAAAATCCAATTTGAAAATTGGCAAAAAACATTCAGAGACTTTTCACCAGTGAGGATATAAGGATGGCAAATAAGCACTTGAAAATATGTTCAATATCATCAGTCATTAAGAGAAATGCAAATTAAAACTATCACTATACACATATAAGAATGGCTAAAATAAAAAAATAGTGACAACATACTGCATAAATAAATGGTTGAATACATAAATAAATGGTTAAACATAAATAAATGGAAGAGAATAGACAAATCTATTCAAAATTCCAAATAATCTATATAGACATTCCACACTTTTTAGGATGTGCTACATAACTTTCCACTGTGTGTGGCCTACACAGAGTGACTTCCTTTCAGAGCACAGTCTGAAAAGGGCTGAAAAGAGTAACTTTATGCTGGTGAAATCTAACAAACACCATCTCAACCAGGCAATCAAGGTTATCAACAGTGATAAAGTTATGTTGATAGTATGTACCATTAATGTAATACGATGAGAATAACTTGTTAATTGTGTGGTCTTCCTCTCTCACACTCATAATCCCAGTCAAAGCATGAGAAAAACATCAGAAAAGATTAAGAAATTAGGTAAATGTTGAATAGATTTGAACCGAGTGTTTCTGTTCCTAAAACCAGTTCTTTTTATACTGTACTTAACTTACAGACAAACAGAAGGGTGCTTTTGATGAATGTGAACTCAACCTTTGACCACACTGACTCTCAAGCTGTTCTGGACCACAGGACATTCAGAAATTCAAAGACTAAATTACCCACAGCGATTGTTCCCAATACTTGTCAAGAACAAAGTTTATACTTGCCCTTAGAACTCCTATTGTAGAAATTTTCAGCTTCCCTCTATAAAGCAGAGAGAGCCATAATGGTTCTATCCTACAAGTGAATGGGGAGTGCCCTCAGCTTATTTCCTGTGGGCTCCAGCCACTCACCTAGTCTTTCTACCTGAACATTGTGGGCAAACTGGAAGAAGGGGCTCAGGAACATGGGAGCTGTTGTTCTTTAGCATCTTGATTTGCTTAGATAATTTCTAATGAATTGGAAGAGCATTATGACTGATGTTTTCATTTTTGTTCATATCAGTATGAAATGGAATTTTTCGATAGTGACAATAATAAAAATAAAACACCAAAATAAATTTTATATTAGAATCCTTCATGAATGCTATAAAAAACACACAGTGTTACCAAATTAAAGAAAACTTGTACCAATGAAACATAGCATACATTGTATTATAAAATAAATTTTAATGTTATAAACATTTTTGCATTGATTTAAAACTATACATATTTTAAAATTATCCATCGTTAAAGAAAATGTTTCTTGGGAAAAGTTCATAATTTTGTTATGAAATGATGAATTTCCTACATTTTTGATGTTAAAATGTACTTTCCTTCCTGAAGTGACAGGATAGTAACTTTATGAGAAGTTTTACTATCCTGAAAATTTAAATCTGGGAATCACTAACCTAAGAATAATATTCTAAAAATAAGAAGATTAAATAGACAAAAATTTAAAGAATTCTATATAAATTAAGAACTAAGAAAATTTGTCTGGTTTCATTAGTTTGTATTTCACATAATCCACTGTGTAAAATTTCACTTTCTTTGACCACAGTACTAGGTTATTGTTTAAATATCAATCCAAAAAGAACTAAATGGTGGAAACTTAAATATAGTATAGTTACATGATATCACATATCACAATTCTTTAGAATATGTACTTTCACTGATAAATATATTATAAAAGTTTTGCGGTAGTTGTTTTTATTTGTTGTTTGCTTTGATATTTTTGCTCTTGCTGTCCCACAAATTCTGTGCAATAACGCAGATTACAAAATGCATCTAGAATGGTTGGACTGGTTTCTTAGGTTTATATCACATAAACTAAGGTGATAAAAAATATAGACATGTGCTTCTGAATTTAGTCAACTTCCCACATTGTATAGTGTAACCAATAGAGAACTATTCTATGAAAATTGAAAATAATTTCCTCAAAAATCCTACTTGGGACATTATGAGCCTGGGTGTACTTGGGCTGAGCCCAGCTGCTCAAAGAGTTGCTGAGGAAGTAAAAATGAGACATGGTTGGCTTTTTCCTCTTTTTCAGTCCGTGCTCCAATTCAAATGAATCTAATTTTGCTTTATTAGAAAGAAGATCTCTTTATTCCACTCCATCTCATCTCCATTTTAATGAGCTGTAGAAGGAAAACACAATTTCCATGACACCTATAGTTTGAGAGGAGGCCATTTGCAGAGGGTGAATGCTTCACCCGCAGAGGTAGTTTTACAATCAACCTGTGTTAATAGCAAAATTAGAAGAGGTAGCTTGTAAGCAATTACCTGCTCAAGCTGGACATTAAATTGTGCAGAATTCTGCCCAAAAGTTATTGAAAATTCATTTCCTTTTTGGTTACTTGGACATTCCAAAATTTACTCGGGCTATAGTTTTTACTACTGATATTTAGAAACAGTTTAAAAATGGCTACTTAGATAAAATATGTTGCAGTTATCACAATTTAACTACAATTTTATTTTTATTACAAATAAGTAGATGGAAAGATGTGAGGTTTTAATTTTCCAAAGCTTATATCCAAGTAAACAGAGAAAAAATTCTTTGTTGGTGTCAACTACTTTCAAATATGGAAATATCTGCTGGATATTTTTTTTGTAGAAGAGAGTAATTAAGAAATATAGAAATATAGATGAGGTCAGAGAATAGTAGAAAATAAGGCAAAGATCTCAAAGATGATAAATACAAGAAAATATAGAATCAAGAACATTTGGAGAAGGGAGATCGAGTTGGGAGATGGAAAATAAATTTATAAAAAAATCATTGCAAGACACCAAAATTCCAAAACATTTTAACCTAAGTTCTTGCTAAAGAATAGAAGAGGTTGATATTTTTAGCAGGAAAGAGCCCTTAGCAGATTAACAAATTATGTTTTTTTAAATTCTTCCATTGTGGAGAATACACATGTATTAGTGTAAATGAGATCTCCTTCCTTACAATTTCACTGTGGAAAAAATAATATTGACCAAGCCTCTAATTCTGCCTAACCTGAAATTGATATAGACTTACTATCATGGAATTTTTTCAGCTGGAAAATACATTTGGATGAGATTTAAAGGCATTACATAACTTGTGACCTCCACATCAGTTATCTATAAAAAGTAATGATATACATCATAAAGATAGAAAGTTTAAGTCATTATTCTGACTTATAACACAAATGGAGCTCTAGTTAATGAACTGAGTAATTTTATTTGCTACTACTGCGTAAAGCCCTTGCATAGAAGTCTGAACTTTGAAGTGGGCAACACATAGGAGATGACAGTCTGCAGTATTGTACACAGATCAGGAGGCTGAGAAAATACACTTGACAACACTAAAATCTGAGAGCCACTTGATGATAAAGCTGACTTTAACAAAAGAAAAACCACAAGCTTATTGCCACTAGAAAAGTAGGGCTTCTCTCCAGGGAAGAAACCTTCTTCCAGACCAGTATAGCCTCAGAGGTTATACCGAAGAACTTGGATAATACTGAGAGGTGAGGAATTCATTCCAGACTGAGTGATACTTTGAAAGGTGCTTTGACCGTTTGTTTGTTGATCATCCTCTTGGTGAGAAAGAAACTCACAGAATATGATTTATAACTTGTGTCTTAAAAGAAACTTAAATTCACTGTTTTGAAACCCAGAGATAGCATATTAGACTGCTCAGGAACTTGGGCCCTGGATGTCAGCTGTCTGGGTCCAGTTTTAGGGTAAGAGAAAGAGGAATCACCATGTAAGTCTTTGAAAATCATGTCAGTGATTTTTGTTTTTAATCCTAACAGCATTAGGAACTCATTTCAAACCAAGTGTTTGAGACAGCAGGGTGTTTTCAAATTCACGTTTGAAAACCTTACTGACTCCTACTTCTGTCCATTACTAGTTATATGAATTTGGGTAAGTTATTTATCCCGTCTGTGCTCTGGATTCTTCATTCGTAATATGGCACTCACCTTATACTGTTGTTATGAAGATTAAATGAGATAATGCTTTAAAGTGCCCAAAACAATGCCTGGGACACAGCAGGCACTCAATGGATGGTAATGGTATTCAGAACCTCATGCTCTATAATATGATCCAGTGATATAATAAATGGGAAAAGAAAAAGACCCAAGGGGAACAGAAAGGTTAGTGATAGAGAAAGAAGAAAAGCTGGGAGAAAAGAAAGTGAAGAGAGTTCTCTAGATTTATTCAGAATTAATGATAAGTAGGAGATGTAGAGGGAGAGCTGCTCTAGGTTTTGGAATTAGACTTCAGAGAACTCTCACCTTTTATTTACAACCGTTTGAAATGCTGAGTCATTAACAGCGTCCTTTGCTCTTTAGCAGTTCTACTTTGAATTGGGCTGTTTTCTTGGAATATCTAATGTCCAGTTATTCTCTAAACATTGGCATATTAGGCTTCTGAAACCTGGGCCCAACCAGAATCTAATTCCTACAGCCCCTCCCCCACCCATCTGAAGGATGCTTAAAACATTGCAGTGATTCAACACTAAGTCCAAGCTCCTTAATGTGGTCATAAGGATTCTTCCAATCCAGACTCTACTCATCTCTTCCATGTCATCTCATCATTCCTGGCCTTGCAATTCATGCTCTCGCAACAACATTGAATGACCTGTAAGTTCTGTTCTGTCTCCCTACACACCAAGTACATTTTCTAACCTGTGCTTGATGCAGAAGTGTCCCGTGACTGCTCTGCCTGCCCATTCTAGCCCAGGTGACTCCTATTCCTATTTTCCTCCACCAAGAAGCCTTCCCTGATGCCTCTGACTGAGAGACATACCCCTTCCCTCATAACATCACATTAGAGTTCCAGTTCCTCCTATTGTCTCTGAGCTATTCAAATCCATTATATTGAGTGCATGGGTTATAGAGGGCTCTCATCATGAGTGAGCCCTTTGCTCCATGCAAAGACTTGCCCTCTTTACTTAAGCTTATCATTCACATTGGGACAAGCTCCTTTCATTTTCAGAATTACTGAATTCTTTCTCTGTGTATTAGGTGTCTCTTGATATTGTTGTTTATTTCACTATTTGAAAGTTAAGCCTTTTCTATAAAACCATAGGAGTAACACTGTAGCTTATACATCTCTTTATTTCAATAACTTTAATGCCTAACACATCGAGATGCTTGACAAATAGTTGTCAGTGACAAAGATGCTGATTTCTGTTTTCACTCTGTGTGTGAATACCTTGTACCTCATACAAATTGCTCATTTGTTTTGTTTGTTTTAACAAAATTGGGCCTATGCCTCACTTTCTTTTATAACACTCCTCTCCCCAATACATAAAAAAATCTTCCTCTTTGTTAACCTCATCAGATTGAGGTGAGGAGAAAATGATAAAAAAGCTGGTGAATGCCTGTGAATACATATGTTTGGGAGAATATGATGTGTGGGTTTGGTAGTGATAATGTGAAAATGAAAGGACATTCTATAGAACTGAATTTAAGGATTAGTTGCTTAAATAATTCTATTTATTAATGAAAATACTGAACACTTCAGAAAAGTGGAATGAAATTAGTAAAGGCAAGAAAGACAAAATGCTGATTTGACTGGAGAGGCAGTGATATGTGAAAATTAGAGCTATAGCTTTGGAATTAAACAATCTGGGTTCCACTCTTTGCTCCCCATTCACTGTGGGGCTTGGGCAAGTACCAACATCATTACAAATCTCACTTCCTTCCTTTGTAAAACATGATAAGTGTACCTCTTATCACATAGGACTATTGCACCAATTAAATGAGCTAATGCATTGAGCTAATGCATGTAAAACACTTAATTCAAGGCATGAGTGAAATTAATTATTAATGATGATAATAAGGATTCAAGGTGAGAATAAGAATTCAAGAGATGGAAGGGTAGAATTATCTACCATTGGTTGGTTATTAAGGAGGCAGGAAGCTTTTTATAGGGCATAAGGAAGGGTATAGATGAGACTGGAGGTAATGGAAAAAAAGATGAATTAAATAATGAAAAGTTGCCCACTGAAGGAGCAAGCACCCAAGAAAAAGAAAAATTAAGGGAAAGAAGATCGAGATGTGACAAGTTAAAGGTGAGGCTTATTATTAGAGAGGAGTATAAAGAGATAGGGAAGAAACAATAAACTAAGGCATAGAAAAATACCTGTAATACCCTGAAACACATTATTACTCATTCAAAAAATATTGAGGGTGCTTTTCCCTTTGTCAGGTGGAGGAAAGTCAGCTAATCCACTGTGAGTTAATTTAGCAAGGGGAGAAAGTCATGTTGCTATGGAGACTGTAGTCAGAGAGGCAGACAGACAGAAGAGATCTCAAAGGTTATTTAATTAGTTACCTGGCTCTGCCCTCTTACCTTCAAACCTATGTTCAGTGTATATTATGAAATATTTTTAGTACAGCAATTTACATACCAACACCCAAAGAAATACCACGTGGACAACACCACAAATTTTTTATATTCAAAACAAAGTTCATTATTATCTCCTCAGAAATTTTTGGCACCACCCCTTCTTTGCCTTAGTTAATGACGCTACTTCTCTTAAACTCGACTAGAATAGTTATATCCATCTACCATCTCTTCTTCTCTCTCATATATTGGCATCAAATTAATTGTCTCTGCAGCAACTTGCATTCATCTTTGTCTCTCTCACTCCAATCAACTTAGTCTAGTCCCTCTTTTGTTTAGAATTTCAGAGCTGAAAAAGACTTCATTCTACAGAGGCTCAGAGTGGTTAAGTGATTAACTAAAGTCACACAGGCTGTCGGTGAGCTAGTAAGACCAATAAGCCAAGCTTATGGATCAAATAATTTTTCTTTTAATTTCTAAAGCTTGAGGTGCATAAAGATATTCACAGAGCAGAACTGAGCTAGTGGACCTCAGGACAAAATCATGACTTTAATTTGTATCTCTCAGTAAATGCCTGCCAAATCTATCCTCCATCCTAAATCTTTTGCTAAATTTAGTTTCACATCTCCTAGAACCTACTGGACATCTTCAATTCAATGTCCTGCAAACATTTAAAACTCAATATGTCTAAATGGAAACTCCTCATTTTCTTCTTCCTCACTCAGAAAGGCAGAGTGTAGCAATACATTAAGAACTGTAATCTAGATTTTTATTTCATCTCTGCCATTTACTAAGTTAAGCCCACAAAGCCTCAGTTTTCTTTAGCTGTAAAATGGAAATAACAATAGGACTTAATAGAACTATTGGGAGAAGTAAGAGACATAACAATTATATTATGCACATGGTATCGTATCCATCATGCATTAATTGCTCAATAATATTAGCAAAATCTCCCAATGAAAAAGCTCAATATCATCTTCAACTCTTTTTCCTTGCTCCCTGACTCCAATCAGTTGCTGAGTCCAGATGATCTACCCATGCACTGTCATTTGCATTCAGTCACTTCTCTCTATTTCTTACTGCCAGAGAAGAGAGAACCTTGCCTGATAATCACAACTTGACTGCCACAAAAATAACTTCCTTTTTCTCTCAATTTTTCCCTCCTCTCCTCCACATAGCTCTAGAAAGACCAATGTTGCTCATGTGGAAATCATACAGATTGTATTGCATTTAAATAGCTCACCATGGAGCATAGTAATGTCCCTGCACATGGTTAAATGAGCTTTCTCTCATTGTGGCACTAACATCGACATTTACCTTGTTGCCTATTTAACAGAAAATTGTGCTTTAAGCCAAAAATAAATAAAAAGGAACATCATCAGGGAAAAACCAGACAGACAAACCTGCCCTTCTTTGCCCAACCACACGTTATAAGTCAATAGTTTATTATAGTCTGTTTACTTGCAGGGAAACTGCCAGTGTCTAAGACATAAGGCATTTGGAAAGTCGTTCAGACAGTGGATTCACAGTACCTAGAATCCCTAGAATGCCTGTGACTCAGTTTTCCATAAGTATGCTACTGGAGGAAACACTCATAGATCAGCAACTCTGCACTTTTATTGGCAGCACAGACATTGCTGATGTGAACCATTTCAAACGGCAAGTGGTTTCCCCAGTGAAAACAATGAGTAAAACCATCGCATTCGACAGCTGGCAAGGAATGTTAGAAATAGCTTAATCTACTCTTTGTTTTGGACACAATCCTGCTTGAAACTATTTTGAACAGATAAAAACCCATGCTCTGTTAATGGGCCTTCATCAGTCTTCAAATATCCCTGTCCTCCAAATTAGGGAGTAATTTCCTTTGTCTGGAGCAGACAGTTCAGTTGCCTAGCCAAGAGCCTTTCCTCATTTTCTCCTCTCTGGTAAAGAGCTCCAATGAGAGGGTTGCTCACCCGTTTCCTGCGCATCTCAGGATTAAATTCTGATTGTCTTGAACCTGTCAGTGATTGGTTTGGAAGGAGTAGGTGACCCAGTTCTGTGCAAGAAGACATAATGAGAATTCAACTAGAGAGAGCTTTTGGAAAAGGTTTCAAAAGAAGAATTATAAAACAAAACAAAACCAAAAACCTGTTCCTATTTTTGGCTGGACATGATACTTGGAGCTGTGGGATTTCTCTTGCATTCACGAAGGGAGCCAGACAAGGACAAGGCCTTTGGTAATATCACTGAGCTGTTGAATCAACAAACCTGGAACCAATCTACCCCAGGATTCCTTGTTATATGAGGTAGTAAATGTTCTTTATTGTTTGTATTGGTGACAATGAAAGTTCTTCCAAAGTATGGAACAATATTCATTTACAAGCATCTAGAGAAAGAAATGGTTAACAGAAGGATTTTCTTTGGATTCCCTAAGGCCAAGTGTGTCAACCTAAAATTATTTTTTGATAGAATTTATAGATTACACATCTGAGAAAGTCATGGACATCAAATATTGGATTTCAGCAAACGTCAGATAAAATTGTTTATAATATTTTGGTTAACAAGATAGGAGAATCTTGGGAAGAAGATGCAGCTATTGAAGAAAGACTAGAGGAAGACAACACTGGCATTTTAAAGATGCTATGACAGATAAAAAATAGGCAATGGTATAGGAAAGAAATCAGCATGAAAGATATTGATATGTCCGATACAAATGGTGGGGCATACTGAAAGATAGACAGTGTATTGGGAATTAACTACATACGATAATTGGAAATCTAGGCCAGTAATAGCTGGTACCACAGAAAAATTGATAGATTATATGCTTCCATTCTTATATTGTTTTTCTTTGGGTGGGGGAAGATTGTGATATGGGGATTTAAGGGAAATAGATGAAAGACTCCAAGTTTAAGCACTTTTTAAAAATGGAAGCACTCCTCCCAGACAAAAATAAGTTGAAGGAATTTATCAACACCAAGCCAGTATTACTGGAAATGTTGAAGGAACTTTTTTAAGAAGAAAAATCATGTCTCAAAAATTTGAATAAAAAAATGGTAATAATTACATTCCTATCAATAAGTACCTCAAATCAAAAAGAATTAAGTGCTCCAACCAAGAGATAGAGTGGCTGAATGGATAAGAAAACAAGATCCCTACATATGCTGCCTACAAGAGACTTACTTCAGATTGAAAGACACACACAGACTAAAAGAAAGAGAATAGAAAAAGATATGGCCTTGATGGACCTAGAGGGCATTACACTGAAGGAAATGGGTCAGATAAAAACAAATATTGCATAATTTCATGTACATATGGAAACTAAAGAACAAAATAAGCAATAACAACAACAACAACAACAACAACAACAACAACAACAGAAATAAATTCATAGATACAGAGAATATTTTGATGGGGTGGGATTGGGCTGCACAGAGTGAAAAAAGGGCAAAAAGTACAAATGAATAGATACAAATAGACATGGAGATAAAAAGTATGGCAAAAGGAAAATAGTTAAGAATGTTGTAATAAATATGTAAGTGGGAAGAGGGATACTAGATTTAATGAGATGATCAATTTGAGTTATATAGCTCTCAATCACTATTCTGTAGAACTGAAACATATATTATTGTATGGCGACTATAATTAAAAAAACTAATTAAATTGTACAATGTAAATATAAGCAACTAATTATTGTATTTTAGTAAACTGGAAACAACAAAACAAAACAAAACTCAAAGTAATAAAATAAAAGTGGACACACTTCAATTATTAAAAGACGAATCAAAGAGACACTAATTTTAGAATAAGTCACATGGCAGAGTCCTAATTGCTGTACCTTGGATGAGGGCCAATAATATACTAGAAGGAAACATGATCCATTGCTGAATTCTACAGTTTTGGTCTGTAGATTTTTAAATTCCTAGGATTGTTCTAGACAAAATGAGGTGGCCAAACCCTTAGATGAAAGTCAGGTGGCCTCAGTTATAGAGATAATAGAGATATAAAGGGAGGGAATCAGGAAGTGCCTTAACCAAACATTGTTGATTAATCAATGAATCCATATCAGCTTTGCGGAATATCTGATTAATGGTTTGTCTGAGACCTTTTTGTTCATAATCCTGACTTAATCAAATATTTTTGTTATGAACTTGAATGAAAATAAAGATATGAAAATTATATTTGTGAACAATAGAAAGTTGGAAAAATTTCTGTGTCAGACACAATAATAAAAAAAATTGAGTGTTGTTAAACCAGCCCCAGTTTAGCAGCTCCTAATGTGGCTTTTTCCAACTTCATAATAAAATATATATGAAGACAAAAAAGTCTTGAAAACTTGCAATATGATATACTGGAAGCACATACAAGGACTGGTCCCTTGTGAGTGTTTCAGAGAAATTTCCATGAATTACAAAACGAAGGGAAAGTAATTAAAACAAGTAAGTGGTAAATTCCATGTGCTTGTGTGGAGAGCCAAGCTGCTGAAAAAGGTTTGTCCCTCCTCTGTTTTTTTGGCTCTGGGACAGAAGCCCCAGATCAATTCTGGCTAGAAACATAGACCACTGTGGGTCTTTCCGTTCTCTCTCTCTCTCTCTCTCTCTCTCTCTCTCTCTCTCTCTCTCTCTCCCCTCTCTTGTAGAGTTCTAAGTTTTATTCTCTTATATCCTGAGCCAATTTTATCTTCACTCTACTAAGTTTTGATGGCACTTTTTCCATAGATCAAGAACCTGGGATCTATTGCTAAATATTCAGTTGTTTTATTGTCTGTTCTTATGCCACTACCAAATTACTCTTTTTAATTATCTTGGTTTTATAATATGTCTTCATACATGATAGAAGAATTCTCTTTCCCTCATTTTGTTCTTTTTTTCTTATAAAAAACAAAATCAGACAATTAAAAAAACATTAATTTTATCATATACATTGAGCAAATATTCCCTTACCCCAAAATTTTACTAGAATTTTGGTAGAAAATATATTAAAATCATAAATTATTTTGAAAAGAATTTACAGTGTTGTGTTTCTCCACATGAACATACTTTATATTTTCATCTATTCTTTAGCTGCTTCAGTACTATGTTACTTAAAGTGTGGTCCATGGACCAGCTGCATGAGCCTCACCTGGGAGGTTTTGAAATGCCAAATCTTGGGTGTCATCCCCAAACTACAGAATCAGAATCTGCTTTTTAAATAAGATACCCAAGTGATCTGTATGTACATTTAAATTAAATTGAAAAAATGCTTTAGTAGAAATTTAAAGATTTTGCTAGAACTTTATACATATTCATTAGCTTAATTCCTAGGTGAACAAAGTTGCCCTTCAGCATCTGCAGGAGATTGCTTCCAAGACCCCGTTGGGTACTAAAATCCAAGGATGCTCAAATCCCTCAAGTAAAAGGTGTATTATTTGTGAACAACCTATGCACATACTCACATATACTTTAAATTATCTCTAGATTATTTATAATACCTACTACAATGTGAATGCTATGTAAATAGTTGTTATACTATATTGTTCAGGAAATAATGACAAGAAAGAAAAGGTCGGTACATGTTCAGTACAGAAGCAACTATCATAAGCCTAACTACATAGTACACTTCAGCAGCAATGAACATTTTTTTGAATATTTTTAATCCAAAGTTAGTTGAATTCGTGGATGCAGAGCCCATGAATATGGAGGGCTGACTCTATAGTCAGAACGATATCCAAACCTTTTGCTGAACTCCATTAACAATTCTAAATAGTTTTCTCATCGAATCTCTTCTGAGTTTTCTGTGGATATTTATATCACCTATAAATAATGACAACTGATTCTCCTGACTCGCTCCCCTTCCCATCTTGATACCTCTTCCTTTCTCTTGATTTATTTTATTGGCCAAGACTTCTAATATCACCTGGAAAGTAAGGGAAAGAAAAGATCCTAGTTTTATTCTCAACTTTAAAGAAAATACTTCTAGAATGAATGTCTTTTAGTAGATATACCTACCAGGTTACGAATATTATTCTTTATTCTTAGTTTTTTAAACACTTTTTTCAAAAGTTCACAATTGATTTAAACATAATTTTCTGCATATATTAGAAAAAATCATATGATTTTTGTGCTTTGGTTCATTAACATGAATTATATTGCTATAGTTTCTGTCTTTGAATCATCCTTACATTCCTTAAATAAATGATCTACTGTTATGATTCATACTTAAACACTCTTTCTTTTATTAGATAATGTAGAAAAAAGCACGTAGCTTTTTATGTTAATTAAATTATAGAAGTAAAAGTGCAACTGGACTTAATTTTGCTGAAAAAGTAATTTATTCCCATTCTCTGCCTTTTAATGTTTTACTATATTTTATGTTTTATTATTAGTTTAAAGTGTACAGTACATGGGTTAGACATTTAGTTTATCAAAAGAACATGGGCCAAGGCAGACACATAAGACTTCTCAAGGAGATAAATTTCTGTTTGTGACCTTGATAAATACTTAGAACAAAGGAATGAATACATTGTTGCTTTCCTCCGTGTTTTTTTGGTTTAATAACCTAGATAAACTTTGAAACTCATCTCTAGAGATGACTGTCCTCAGCATGCAGCTATTTCCATGGCATGACAGGGCAGTTACCTTATGATCAAGCTCCTCCTTGCTCTTTGAATCAAAAGATGATGCTCTTAACTTCAGTTACCATTTCTGTGTAGGTGGCACAGAAGACTCAGGCAGGACCATTTAATATACTGCTCCTACAAGATCTTTTTTGCATAGCTAAAATTCCTGATTAATAAAGCCCATTGTGGTTTACAGTCATGTAAATCCTCTCCATTGCTGATGTACAACATGCCAGGCCAGGATTGTCTATTCTCTGGATGTAAAACAGCTGAGCGAGGCCCTTGGCAATCAGACATCTGTGGGTTCTTCTCAGTTGACTGATTATAATTCCTTTATTCACAGTTTATGAGTGTCTGCTTTAAGCAAGAGTTCTTAATCTTTCAAGAATCCATAGGAAGTTCCTTCCATAAAAATGAAAAAGAGAGAAAGAGAGAGAGAGAGAGAGAGAGAGAGAGAGAGAGAGAGAGAGAACAGAAAGAAAGAAAGAAAGAAAGAAAGAAAGAAAGAAAGAAAGAAAGAAAGAAAGAAAGAAAGAAAGACAGACAAGCATCCCATTATTTCCAAAAGTTCACAATCATGGTTTCAAAGCTATGGTCTGAGTAGGGGTCTTTGGCTATAGGTTAAAATCCCTGAGATAGGGCCAGAATGTAAAAAGGCTGGAAGCACCACAGTGTTAGTAGAGCCACTCAAAGGATTTGCTTATTTTCTTGACGGTTCCAGCTTTTTAGGTGAATAGTTTTGGTAACAGATAAACCAAGCAGCTGCTTGATGGAGATTTTGTATTTGTAACATGGTAGGGTTTAAAGAGTGCAGAGTTGCCTAAGATCTTATCAGGCCTTCAGGGCCTTTGAGAAATTATACTAGTAGTCCAAAACATCTATACCCTTTTGCAGATTTACTTTTGTACAAGCTTTTAGTGAAAAGTCATCATGAAGTACTCCTGGAAGACGGACGTAGACTGTGGATGACAGACACTCAGAGCTTTCCAAGAACTGGGCATTGAATCTAATACCAGTTTCCTGGTCATTCATTACATCCAGGTATAGAGGCATATTCATTCACCTTCTCACTTATATAGTCATACATTTATCAAATATTTAATTGATATTACCATAAATCCACCTAGGTCTATTAATGAATTTTTATCTTCTCCTTTGCCAGAAAGTATACAATAACAAATATGCTTTGGGTTAAAGATAAACTAGAGAGAAAAGAATATTGTTATTATTTAACTTTCACAGCATGAGTCTTCATTCAGAGAATTAGACAAGCACTGCAGCAGAGAACAGCATGGAAGGAGGGAAGGATGAAAGGTCTGTAATTCATCTTTATCTGATGTGTTGTTGATGGAAAGAATAAAATAACAGTGATCTGGTGATTTAACAACTAATCCTAATCTTAGATTTTAGGTACTGAACACTTGTATAAATTTTAAATGAAGCCAAAAAACATACAAAAGGAGGAAGGTACATTTTTATATTTTTAGAGAAATAATAGAAGTGTCAAAACATACACCCTCAATTAGATTTTAACAAATCGAATTACACTGTAATCAAATCCATTTGTTGTTTCAAAGATCTGAATGGGATATTGTATTATTTATAACATAATGATTTATATTTTTAATTAACTTCAGAACATGTGGTTATTTTATTTGGGTTCTGAAGAGTTTCTCCACCCAGGATTCAGAATAAAAGCACCATGGAAATCACTGTTGATTACATAATAGAAAATCCCAGCAAGGTACAAATCTGATCTTTAGTTTGATTTAGTCTTATTTTGTTTGTTTGTTTTAAAATTAAAACTACATATAATTTTTGAATAAGATTAACTTTTTTTTTTTTTACTTTGGAAAGCTATTATAACAGCTTTTTCAGGACTGAAGTATGAAGAAATTTGGGAAAGAATCTTTAAGAATGTAAAACAGATATTGTAGTCTCAAATAAGCTATTAATTGCTACACGTTGCTAAAATGTAATACTATTTTCACTGAATTTCTGCAACCATGAAAAGTACTGACAAAAAGAGTTTCTATTCAAGAAAAAAAAATAGATTAAATATGATGTGTCTATTAGAACAACACTACATAGCATTCTCCTGGACTCACTCTGTCCAATGCTGTAGCTATTAGCCATATGTGCTTAAATTAGCCACGAGTGCTTAAAATGCAGTGTTGGGAAGGAAAATCATTTCCTCTACCCTCTTAAGTTCAGGAACTGGGGAAATGATGAAATAAACTAACAAAATAAACTAACAAAGACATTAACAGGAGAAAAGGTACACAGTTTTTATTGCTATTCATTTGCACAGAAGTTCACAAAAAGGAAATGAAACTGAAAGAAATCAGACTTGGAGACTTATGTATCATTTTAACAAAGGAAAGGGGTTTGGACTTCAAGGGATGATACATCTTGGAAAAATGACTAGGAAATATATGAAGAAACTAATGGAAGGTAATGGTTATCTTAATAAGTCTTGCTGGTGTGAATTCATCTTTAAGTCTCCTGTGGTAAGAGTTGCTCTTCCCTTCCTGATGCTGGGAGGGGGTACTTTTGCAAAGAGAAATGTATGCCCTGCTTTCAGGTAAATAAGGAGATGGAATAGAACTCTTTTTTGCATCTGTTAATTCTCAATTGTCTTCAGTTCGAAGAAATCTGAATGTCAAAATGCCATAGTTTGGGTTGACATATCTTGATGCCCTTCAGTGGCAAGCCTGAACTGAGATGTGCCATAAATAAAAAATACATACCAGGTTTTCAAAACTTAGGAGGAAGAAAAAAGTGTAAAATATCTCTTAAAATTTTTTATGTTGATTACCTGCTGAAATGATATTTTTGATATACTGGACTAAATAAAGTATATTATTAGATTAATTTAATCTATTTCTTCCTATCTCTCTCCTCCCCCACCAGTGTGGCTACTACATTTAAAATGGCATGTGGCTAGCATTATATTTCTATGAGGCAGTTCTCTGGACGTTAAGTAAATGACTCAAGTTGAGGGTAGGTTCAGTTTTTAATAGAGTGGCCTTCACTGACAGGTGGACAGCAGATATTGCTAATTTATTAGAATGACAGCAATTTAAACAATGGGAAGGCCTCTTGGGATGCTCAGGACAGTGGAAAGTATTTTTGTTGTGTTTGTTGTTTTAAACTTTCAATGATATATGGATAGTCTATTTCAGGTGATACTTTCTTGTCTACTTCATATAGCCCTCAATTCTTTAGGTTGTAATGCAAGGACAATAAATCCCGAGTCAAATGATAGGGATGAAATCCAATTGACCAAAAGGGGGAGCTGATAAAATGTAAAGTTAACTTAAGAGCATTCCCTGGTAGCCAACATCCATACAAAGAATGTGACCATTTATATAAACATAATGTAGCAAACATTATCTCTCAAGTTACATCAACCTGGGTAGAGTAAGGGTGCAAGATAACGGTAATAGAAAGAAAAATTATTATTTCTCATAAGCCCCTATTAGCTGATTCCTGGAACTTTTTTGTCTTCTTTGATGACTCAAGATGGCCAATGGATCTTTTTGTATCATATTTTCTCTTGGATCCTCCATGCTGAAGTATCTTCCAATTACTTCCAGAGTCATTTTAGACCAGAGACCACCACACCTGTGACCTGCCAGTTCTGCACCTGCTCCCTTGAGCTTGGTGGGCCTAATGTCACCCCTCACAGTGCCAACGTCTGTGCCTGGAGCCAGCAGTCCCGAGTCTCTACAACATCTTGTCCCTCTTCACAAAAACCGAGGAACTTCCTCGCTTTTTTCTTACCCTCTTTCCTGTGGGCAATGTTGACCTTGAGCTTGGGCCTAGATAGCAGTCCTGACCCCACTCTAAGCCTTTGTTCATCTTGTGCTTATGTTTGGACAATGTTGAATTTTACCTGAACATTAAGAAAGACCCTCATCATATTGTGTTCTAGAAATTACTTACTGCGAGAAACCACCCTTCCCATATGACTTACATAAGATTCATGAGAACCCCCTTGCTTACCCTATGACGAAGTCAGACACAGACCCTTCAAATTCCCACTCTTTGCCTCAAAAATGACTAATCAAACTCTTTGTACCCACTGATTAATCATAACAGGGTGTTTGTCAACCAACTTCGGTTAAGCTTCTCTCCTTACCCTGGGCCCTTAAACTTTGGCCCACTCTCAGCAGGAGCCAGCATGTATGACCTCCTAGAGGGCCCCTCCTTAAAGTAGGCTGGGCTCAGTATGAAACATTCTTTGACCCATGCTCCCACTCTTGTACACCACTCTTGTACACTCATGCCACTCTTGTAACCTCTTCCCTACACCCAGTTCTTATTTACTCTTCTCCCTACACAAGGAAAATATTTTTGACTAACTCTTGAGACACTTGCAGACTTTGCTGGTCTTTTCTTCCTATTACAATAGGCACTTTCTTTCCCCTTGTAATAACACTTTTTGAATTAGCCCTTTACTAAGTCTGGATTTATTTTTTATTTTATAGTTTTTACAAGCAGAGGAAAGATACCTCAGCAGAGGCTCCACCCCCATTTTTACTCCCTTTGGATTCATGTTTACTTCATTTTGTTTATCTTATATTAAGTTGAATCACTGTAGGTGATTTTTTAAAAATAATTTTGCTATTTTGGCATATATTGAAAGGATTTCATAGATGTAATCCATCAGCGCATGTGTGGATGTCTAAGAATGGTGGCATCAGAAAATCCTGGGCCATGGGAATCACGTGCCTGTCTGTCACCTACCACAGCTGTGCAGCATGGTAATGTCATCTGCCTGAGCCTTATTTTCACCCCGTTGCCAAATGGCAGTCCCTGGGCTGGATTCAGGCCCGGATTTCCTTTATTTGGTTCACACAATATTGAAAACATTTCTTTTAATTAATCGCCATCATTCTTTAAATATCAGGAGACTTCATATAATCTAGCTTCTCTTGGAAAATAGGACATTGGAAACATTGTTTGCATCCTTCCATAGGACAAGAAGTCCTCATAGCTTGTGCCTTCACTCATTTATATTAGTGCTGTCACTCATTTATATTACCTGCCTGGCCTGTGGCCTTAAACTATTAACCCTGATTATGGCATGGAACTAATACTACTTCCCTTATTTAGGTGTTTTGAGGTCAAAATGAGATAAGGTGTATAGTGGCTCCCATTAAGACATCAATAATTGTTCCTTCTCCCTCCTTACTTGCTGGTATTTGGATTTGTGGACTTAAATTGACTTTTAATCATTTAAAAAGATTTAAATAGATTTTCAACTTTGAATACATGGCTAATGGTTAAAATCAACAACAGTAAGTTTAGAAGTGCATCTGAGATGAAGCAAATCTCTAGAGGAAACGAAGCTGACCAAAAAAATGTGTTTGAAAGATAAACTCTTTTTAAAATTAAAATCTTAGACTATAGTGTGTCTGCCAAATGAATCATTAAATCATTGAAATAGTTCATTTCAAAATAAATATTTTTCCTACACTGACAAAAAATTGATTCAATTGATTTTACAATTAACTTGAGGGGTGGCTGATAGCTTTTGCAAACTCATTCCTTGTTCTTTATTGATTTGGTTTAAAGTTTAGCCATTGAACAGTGACTAATTCACCTTGAACTGACAAAATCAAGGACAGTCACCAAATGAAAGCATAATGTATAATAAAATGTGTCACAGCTCTCATGGAATTTTGAGTCTTTTTCTTGAAAATTCACATCTGATCACTGAAATACATAGGATTACGAATCTCTGTCTTGAGATCAATCCCGGACTATCAAAGCTGCCTCAAATGTTGCTTATCTTAGAGGGCTTAAAATTTTCACAAAAACACCCTTGCAGAATCTACAGGCATCTCACACCAGGCCTTGAAGTCCCATTTCCCAGCTTGAAGCGCTGGGTAGAATGTGGCAGAAGCCTGTCATTCTCTCCTCCAGGACTTGCAACTTCTCCCAGCCTCATGTTTGTCTTTCTCAATATAATAGTCTCTACTTCTGGAAACTTCTTATAGCCTCACATCTGAAAAATGATGCCATTTCTTTTCCTCAAGGGAGGTCTTTAAATGCTTCTGGCATTTTCACGGGTTACATTTTTTTTTAACTTTATTATTGAAGCAAAATGTAGCCAGTTTAAATGTTTCATTAGCTGTTACTAAGCTTCTCTGCTTGCTTTGTAGCTTCTTTCAGGACCAAGTGAATGAAAGTTAAGGCACTTATTTTAGTTTTTAGAAGTGAAATAGCACCCTCTATAGGCCAACCTTGTTATGAATCTGAGAAACCACATCTCACATAGTTAAATTTCTCATGCCAGAGCCTAAAGCAAAAAACCAACCAAACAAAAAAACATTTGTCAAAATTATCGAGAAAAATCATTGAAATAATAAGGTATCATAAAAGCCAAGAATTAGCTTATTTTTATCTGGAGAGGCAGACTTTCAATAAGAGAGAGAAGATTAGGTTAATCTCCTTCTCGACTCCTCCTTTTGCTCAGCCATTTTTCTGACATCACTCAACGACCCCTCTTTTTGTTTCCCTGCCCACCCCTCTACTTTGAGAAGCTTATATTCTTCAGTTCCCTCACAGTATATTTATTCAGCAATATCTATTGACTGTTTATCTATGAGGTGTCAATCAATGACCATTATAATTTCAAACACAGAGATATTCCTGCTTTCACGGAGTTTATATTCTAATGAGGAGATAAAGAAGGTTAATATCTAGATTTTGAAGAAATTCTTTTTTCAGAGAGTGATAGGTACTCTGAGGATTATAAAACAAGAGAATGGCCTAGAGAGTGATGGATGCAGTGGGGCAACCAGTTTTAAATAGAGAAGTCACAGGGAGCCTCCAGCAGGAGGTGACTTGAGCAGAGACTTGAGTGAAGACACAAGTGTAGAAGCTTGATGACTGCTATAAACTGTGGAGAGGAGTTAATGAAACTATTCCTCAAACACAGCTAATGTCTCTGAACTCAGTAGTTTGTTTATTTACTGAATATCTTTTTCTGTTTGTTGTATAGCTTTGTACTTAGCTTAATACATTGTGGGTAACCTTAAACAGATTATTGTTATTTATTTAAAATCATAGGATAAAGTTAATAATTCTGAGTTGTTTTTATCTATAGGAAATGAGGGATGAGAGCTAAGAAACAAGATGGGCATACTGTTTCAGGCCAAACTTTGGGATGAAATGGCAAGTCTTTCTTTCATTGTCATTCGTCCCTCATCCTGGGTGCATTTCCTCGAGGTAATGTCCTTTCTTTGCCATTCTTCTTTGGGGAGGCTCTTTTAGGACTGGGTAACAATGCTGTTCTGACCCTGAAGAATTCAGGAAGTAGGGGAAGTAGCAGCCTACTGATGGTGATCATTTGCAGGTCTGTTCCAAATTGCTTTTCTCCAGCAGCAAATAGTAGAACTCTCTATCAGAGTGAGAATAAAGATCCATTCCCAAGGAGAGAGTGAGCACAAAGAAAGAGTGTCTGAGAGGGAAGGTGGAAGTGAATTTATTAGACTGAGCATCAAGCCTAAAAGGAACTAGGATACTATTTCTTCACTCATTCAATATCTACTAGACACTTGCAATATTCTAAGCACTATGATAGGCACTTGGTATATTACAGTGAACAAGACCCAGTCCTGATTCAGGGACAGTTCGTGCAAAACATTGTCAGGTCCATCAGGAGGTATTCTGTGATGCTACAGTTCTCAATCTTGTATTCCCTGCCCATAAGGCTATTGTTAGGCTGCCCAGGACTTTCTGAGTTTGGGATGTACCCTAATTTAGGGATTTCTTCATGTGCCACATTCTCCTTGACCAAACATTGGCAGACAGAGAAAGCAGAGTGTAATGTTTGACAGCACAGGCTTTGGAATCTAAAGGTCTTTGTTTCAAGTTCTGACTTTGTCACGTACTAGACACCTGACTTAAAATTTTGTGTGCCTTAGCGTTCTCAATGGTGACAATTAAAAACAACTTCTTCAAAGGCTTTCCATGCAGACTAAGTGAGATCTTTTTGTACAGTGCTGAGCCAACTATTTGGCACAGAGTAAGTGTGGTAGGCTGAAAAATGACCCCCAAAGATATCCAGACCAAATCCCTGGGACTTATGAATGTTATATTATATGGCAGAAGCTTTTGTAGAAGTTATTAAATTTAGGACCTTGAGAGTGGGAGATTATCCTGGATTATCTAGGTGGGTCCCATATGTAACTGTGGCTTCCTTATACAAGTAAGACAGAGAGACATTTGACTACAGAAGGGTCAGACAGAAGGTACTGTGATGATGGAAGCGAAGAGAGATTTGAAGATGATATGTTGCTAATTTCGACAATGGGGGAAGGGGCTCTAAGCTAAAGAATCAAGGCATTCAGCTATAGAAGCTGGAAAAGGCAAAAAAATAGATTCTCCTCTAAAACCTCTAGAGGGAAACTAGCCCTGCCAGCATTTTGATTTCAGCCCAATGAAACTGACTTCAGGCTCTTGCCTCCAGAAATGAAAGAAGATAAATATGTGTTGATCCAAGCCTCTAAATTTGTAGTAATTTGTTATAGCAGCAATAAGAAATTAATTTGATGAATATTTAATAAATAGTAAGTATTCAATAAATGCTCAGAGAAGGCAAACATGGTACAGTGAAAATATTAGTAACTATGATTTTTGAGAACTTGCCATGGTTTATGTTCTAAGTGTTCTACAAAAACTAAGAAACGTAATCCTCAGAACAATCTTGATTTAGGAACTATTATTATTCCCCCACCCCTTTTTTTAAAAGGTCTACAGCACCTGATATTCCTAATGGTCTCCCATCTAAGTACTAACCAGGCCCGAACCTGCTTAGCTTTCAGGATCAGACAAGATCAAGCACTCCACCCCCCCTTTTTTTTTAAGTCCAATGTATAAAGTTTTTTCTCTCTAAATGTGTTTTGGTATATATAAAAACTCTTTAGCTAACCTCAAGTAACAAATGCTTTATGCTATGTTTTCTTCTAGACATTTTATAGTTTTATTTTACATTAAAATCTATTATTTATTTTGAGATAATTTGGGCATAAAGTGTGAGATAAGGATCCAGTTTCATTTTTTTTCCATATGGAAATTGTTATATATATAAACACCATTTGTTTAAAAGACTACTCTTTCTCTACTGAATTGCCTTTGCATCTTTGTAATTAATTAATTAATTAGACTATATTTGTGTGGGTCTATTTTTAAACTATATTATGTTTCATTACTCCATATGTTTTAGCATTTCATCAGTACCACACCATCTCATTATAGCTTTATAGTCAGTTTTGAAATCTGATAGTATGACTCCTCTAACTTCTTTTTTCTCCCACATTATCTTGGCTGTTTTGGTTCTTTTGCCTTTCCATATAAATTCTAGAATTTGTTGATGTCTTCAAAAAAATTCTGTTGAGATTTTGATCAGGATTTTGTTGAATCTATAGATCACCCTTTTTAACATATGAAGAAACTGAAGCATGGAAAGATTAAATAATTTGCCCAAGATTACACAGCTATAACCTTGCCTGAGCTCGGGTATGACCACAAGCAGTCTGGCCTCTCTACCCCTAACCTCTATGTTTACTGCCTCCCACATGTTGTATGTTGAGCTATACCACATGGATCCCACAAAAGAAGCTTGAAATGTTGCCACTGCCCAGCCTTAAACCCAATTAAAGGATCCTGGATGTGGCAGTCTCAGGAAATCTTATCACCTGGGGGCCACCATGGTGGTGATAAGATGAGGGAGTTGATATCTGAATAAAAAGTATTTGTAGTTTGAATGGTGGTCTTTTCAGATTCTCAGAGTTCACAAATTACTCTGTTAGCACAGAGTGGACCCCTTTGCTCATAGCAGCATGTCTAAGCAAGAAAATGGGTCTTGTTCTATAAACATTTGATGCTAACTCTCTTTTCCATTTAGCACTTACACTCAGGACAACAAGTAGCCAGGGAGGAAAATTCTGGTTAGATTTCTAATAAAAAGAGGTCATGTGTTTAAGTAATTAAGCAGGAGTCTGAAAATGTTATTTCCTGCCTGCTGATTGCTGTGCAGAGTGATATTTTGTGGGCAGCCTGACACTACTGGCCAACAAATGGGGCTGGTCATGGAGGGCACGCCCTTCACTCCCTCTCCAAGCCAGATTCCTTTATGATATTGCTAGTCCTATGACACTGGACTGAGGCAGTATTTCAAAGAGAAGCCAGAGGTAAAGTTATACTGTTATATGAGTCCTGGGGGCACCTAGGGTAGGGTGGGGGGAATGAGAAATAAAACATTTGACAGATCAAATTGATCTCTTCAAGGACTTGCTTCCAGGTTCAGAGTTGTCCTTTGTGGTCATCAGACAAAATGATTGACTGATGCTCACAAAGAAATGGCTTCTGAAAAGATATGACAGCATGATGCTTGACACATGGTAGGTGACCAATAAATAGTTAATAAAGAAATATGAAAAGCGATTGAGTGTTAGAAATAGCATCTGAATTGTGCCATGACATGGATCCAAATTTCTTAAGAGTTCTTTGAAATTGCCTTCTGAGTGATTAAGTGATAAGTCTATAGTGGGTTGAAATTATGCATGACTGTAGGCAAAACTGCCAGTGAGGTCCCCCAAAATTCTTCAAGGCCTTAATTATGTCTGCAGTTTCTTTTTTTTCCCTTTTCTATGTTTAAAAAGAGTGTAAGAGGTTAGTCTTTCTTGATCTCCTATCTTCCTTGATGACAACTATATTCCAAATCACCCAACCTTCTGGATGAGTTAATTTGATAATTAATTGATTGTTAATAATGAATAAAAAATTCTATTTTATGGAATAAACTGTGGCATGGTATATAATCACCTAAATTTATATATCTCTATGTCTGTCTGTCTATCTATCTATCTATCTATCTATCTATCTATCATCATCATTTATCTAATCTATCTATCTATAAATCCTTGATTTTACTAAGTAGTGACTTGTTTTCCTGATTTGACTGTTTTGGTTTTCTAGAGAACTTCCATGAGCATATTTGGTTGATATCTGTATTTTTCCAGGAACTGAATTGAACAGAAAGTTCTTGTTTGACATACTAAGAGCCTTGATTAGTATTTATAAGTAGATGACCTTAAATATAATTTTTGAATTATGAGAAATGTGAATAGTGTTGTTACCATGACAAACTGGCATATCTTTCCACAAGAGAACTAAATCTACATTAGTCACAACTTATTATCTCTTGTAGATTAGAAGAAGGATTTTAATGGAAGAGAGAAGAAAATCTCCCTATCAAGACATCTGAGAGTGCCTTTGTAAGTCTTTTTCTTTTTTCTTTTTAATAATCCACCTAAAAATTGGGTTTTCAAATAAAATATAGGGCATGTAGTTAAATCTGAATTTCAAATAATCAACAACAACAAAAAATTTTTCTGTAAGTATATCTCATACAACATTTGAAATGTATTTATACTAAACATTATTTTGTTTCTTATCTGAAATTCACATTTAACTAGGCATTCCGTGTTTGTATTTGCTAAATTAGCAACCCCATTCTAAAATAATACAATTTACAGTCCTCAAGGATCCTCTCATTTCAGTACCTGAAACAGCCAGAATGGCTGGTGTCCTCTGAGATCTGAGCATCAGGTCAAAGCACTTGGGGCACAGTCTGGGTCATAATGAACAGTAACATGTGTTGTGGCAGAGACTGCAGATTGACCCTCCAATATTCATTCTCTTCTAATTATATAGTAGAAGTTGTGGATGAGCACACATCTTCCCAACTAAAGTCAATACTTTTCAGTCTCTCGTGAAGCTAACTGCGGCTCTGTGACTAATTTCTTGCCAATGAGATGCAAACAGGTGTCGTCTGCCCCTTCCAGATCATGTTAAAGGGCATTCCCTTGGGACTGGACTCAGTTTAGGCAACTATGCAGATTCACTTATTCTTCCCTGCTAGGCCTCCCTGTCTACACTGCTTCTGAGAGTTCTATTACTGTGGCTGTCACCACACTTTTTTCATTTCTAATGCCAGTGCTTGCTTCAGGCTCCCAGCTCTGTTTTTCCCACAGCTATGGGAGCATCTTTTACACCCAGGTCCAGAGAGGCGAGGCTCCCCCAGTGGTTGCCTGAAAGGGCAGTAATACTACTCAGAAATGTGGGGGAGTATTAAAACCCCGTAGGATGAACTTGACCAGGGGGAGACAAAAATATGAGAAATTACTGCAGGTAAATGACTTGGCTCTCCTGCCCCTAACAGTGTTCTAACACCTTGCCTACTATGTTTCTATGTTTTCACTTGGGAGTTTTTTTAGAAGTGCAGAAATTCAGCTGAACCACAGACCTATTGAGTCAAATCTGTATTTTAATAGGGAGATTTATATTGATATTAAAGTTGGAAAAGGTTGTTCTACGACATGGCTGTTCCACAAACAAAACAAAACCAGCACTTAGACAAATTATGGTAAAACTACTGAAAACCAAGGATAAAGAAAAATTTCTATGTCAGACAGAGGAAAAAAATACATATTACAGAGGAGTAAAGATAAGAATTACAGCTGTATTCTTGTCAGAAGCTATGCAAGTCAAACCACAACACAGTGACACTTTTTATGTACCAAAAGAACAAAACTCTCAAAAATATTTTTCAAAAATAAAGCACATTATTCCCAGCAAACAAAAACTAAAAAAAAAAAAAAAAAAAAAAAAAAGTGAATTATAAGCAGTCCTGAACTCCTAGAAATCTTGAAGGAATTTCTTCTGACAGAAGCAATATTATATCAGACAGAAACGTAGTTCTTCACAGAGAGATACAATGTGATAGAAATGGCATAAATGAAGGTAAATATGTAATTCTTTTTTAAGTTTTATTTTCTCTAAAATGATAGGTGATTTACTAAATCAAAAGTAGTATCACTGTACTATACGAAGTTAGCACATGTGAAGTAAAACATGGCACAACAGTAGCACAAAAGATGGGAAGCAGGAAGTGGGAATATACTGTTATAGAATGTTATATTATTTGAATGTAGACTATACTATAATTAATTAAAGATTAACCAATTTGATCTAACTGACATATGTAGAATTCTCCATCCCAAAAGGCAATAGAAAAATATGCTCTTGAGTCATAGCAGAAATAAAGTAGACATTAGTAACAGAGAGACATTTGGGAAATCCTTAAATATTTGGAGATTAAACAACACATGTTTAATAACCCATGAGCCAAAAAGGAAAGTCATGAAGGAAATTGAAAAATGTTTTGAATTAATGAAAATGAAAAATATTGATGACACACAGTGCTAAAGGGAAATAATTAAATTATGAATCCCTGCCATTATCCAGGCCCCCTTGTTGGTTTCTAGGTCATTTCCTAGGTTTTTCTTTGTTATGTAGAATCCGGGTAATAGGGTAGAGTACAAAGAAAACTAAAAAATCCAAAGTGGCTCCATTAATATTCATAAAAGTGAACTGAGGTACAATGAGAGAGGGCTGCAAGTAGAGCTTTCTGAAATAGAAGGAGACAGTGGAGGACATGATTTGGCAGGAAGCCACTGAAAAGCACGTAGGAGAACTTGATGATGAGAAAGGTATCTCTAAACTTTAAAGTGTATTTCAAGAAATTTTGCTGTATCCTAAAAATATATCCTAACTTTAATGTTTTATTAAAAGACTAAGCAAAGATTTAAATTTCTTTTAATTTTATCTTTCTGAAGATGGTGGTTTCTTTGAATGTGACTCAAAGACTCTCATGACGCCCCATACAGCCCAAAATAATTCTCTTTGTTCTACTTTCCTTCACCCATTTCATGGAAGAGTACTTCCTTCTTTCACATTCTTTTTAGGCTGCAGGTTGTTCTTTTGTAATTTATGTTCTTCCTCACTGCCTCTCTAGATATTCATTTTCATTTCCTTTCCTTTACACGGAGAAACCTTTATGAGGAAGAGGCCCCATGTACTCCCCTGCCCAGGAGTCTTCTAAGAGTGGCCCTTGACATTTCCCATGTACTCTCAGAATGTATAACCTTTTATTTTCATCAGGCATCTGGGTGACTTGAGCACTTTGAAGTCCCATACGTCCTCCCCTCACCTCCCATCCCCAGTGAATTAATGAGCCCATGACCCAAATGAACCCAGGAATTTGAATCCAGAGCATAAAATCATAAAATTGGAAGAGAGCTGAGGCTGAGTCATTTAGCTGGCAGCCTCCAAAATGTACTATTCCAGGAATTCCTGGTACTGAAATCCATGGAGCTGCCTTAGTCTGGTTCTATCTGAGACTGTTTTTTTCCCTTTAATTTTGCACTTTCTTATATCTCTCCAATTAATTCTTTATAGCTTGAGTTAGCTAGAATATGTTTCTGTTGTTTGCAAGCAAAGGACCATAACTGAGATAAGTGACAACATAAAAATGGTACTGAGTGCTGTGCCAGATTCTTTTGAGTTAGGCCTGCTTGTGCTGATGTGGGCTATATGATGACTCAATGCTCTCTTAATTTTCTCAACTTATTTCTCTGCTGCGAAACCTCTTATCTTATAGCAGAAAATATACTGAGACATCATTTGTGTGTCACTTGGTGCAAAAACATTATTTATGTTTTCAGTCCATATTTGTTCTTATGAGTCTGTGTGTCAAGTAGTGATACTTGATACCATAAGAAACCACTTGGATCATGAGAGTAAATAAAACCCCTTAGTAATTAAGTGACCATTATATAATTCAGAATATGTTCATTATTTTTTTTGACATTATTGTTTAAATGAAAGCACATCACTTAAAATTTTTTTTTAAGTATGTGGTAGACCTGACTTTATATATTTTATTTCACAGACTTCATCATTCTCCCTGATACCTCAGTGGAGATCAAGTTTGGCCTTGACAAATGCATAGTTAAGTACCATGATCTTAAAAAGCTAATAAGCAAGGACATGACAAAAGAAGCACAAAACGAAAAAGCACAAATGGTCACTAAGCATAGGAAAATCTACTCAATTTCAGTAAGATCAAAGATATTTAATGTGTTAGTCTCAATGGGCTGGGTAATGTCACAGTAACATTCAACACCAAATCTTGGTGGCTTAAAATAAAACAGGTTTAGTTTTTGCTCATTTCCAGCATGGCTAATCTGAAAGCTTTGCTCCTTGGAATTTATTAACAGGGCTTGACCATGTTAATCAGTTATGGGACCCAGGCCACTTTCTGCAATATTGTTGGTAACCAATAAAGGAAATGAAAGACCACTCTATAGGGTCTTGTACTGGCAACAAAATCCTCAGCCTAGAGTGATATGTATCATTTCTATTCACGTTTCAGTGACCAGTACAGGTCACATGGCCCCACCAAACCTCAAAGCCCATGGAATTCTAACCTGCTATATGCTTGAGAGATGAAAAGTTGAAAATGTTTGGTGGAAGCATTAATAACTACATGTAATCAAAACTATAATAAGTTATTATTTTCAAATAACAGATTGGCAACTTTATAAAAAGAAATAAACCCCAACTCTGCAGGTATGTGGGAACATACACTCTTACACATTAGAAACGAAACTTCATACATCATTTATTTGGGCAGTTTGACAGCACATGCACACACACACACACACACACACAGACACACACACACAAACATGCATGCTAGCATGCACACAGTACATATACTTTACTGGACAATTTTACCTCTAGGAATTTAACCTAATGGGGTATTTACAGTTGTGAGAAGATAGGTTTACAAAAGCATTTTTTTACAGCATTGTTACAACAGTGGAAAATGGGGACAGCCCATAACTGCAACAGAAGAGTAATGGCTGAACTGCTTATGTTACAGCTGTTAGATTAAATATTATCAATCCAATAAAATTATGCTCACAAAGAATTTATAACTAAGTAATAACTTTATTTTATAATCTAAAATAACAAAGCAGCCTATACACATTCAGTATAAGTTCTTATTGCTCTCTGCTAGTGGAAAAAGCACCCTGGATGTCTCTCATTTCTTTCAATGATCGCAACTCCTTTGTTCAGCAGAGACTGCATATCTATTTACCATTAGGGACCCCAAAATGGGCTGTCTTCTTGTGGGTGATTCCTGTGCTATTTTATATCTCATTTGCTCTGCATCTACAGCAGCAATGCTGGGAACAGGATGATGGGTGTTGTCAGAGTGGCTTCCACTTCCCCAGAGGCTCATCTATACTCAGGACTGGGAAGAGGTGAGAGTTCTGACTCCTTCTCCAGAGTCCTTCTTATGGTTGAGTTTTCCTTCCTAAGGAACCACCCCTTGCTCTCTAGAGATTAATAGAATACTCTGCTCTTCTCACTTAGATTCCTTCCTTCCTTCCTTCCTTCCTTCCTTCCTTCCTTCCTTCCTTCCTTCCTATTTCTTTGAAAAAAACTTTTATTGAGTGGTTTTAGTTTTGGGCACTGTGCTCAGTACTGGAAACACCATAATGAACAAGATACTCTCATGTTCCCCATGGAGCATTCTATCTCTCTATTGGGGAAAAGAAAGAAAAAGGGCAATTGCAATATATTCTTGTGGTAGGCACCTCTAAGATGACCCAAATGACCCCTTGCTCCTGATATTTACACCTTTGTGTAATCCCTTCTCTTGATTGTTGGTTGGACTTAGTAACTGGCTTCTAATGAATATGGCAGAGCAATCGGATGTCACTTCTGAGACTGGCTAATAAAAAGACTCTGGCTTCTGTTATGGTTCCTCACCACCACTTCTCTCTCTCTCCTTGCTCTGGGGGAAGCAAGCTGCCATGTGCTTTACCACTATCCTTGGTAACCAGTGTCATTTGTTAGAAATAGAAGGTAATTATAAAAATAATCACAGGAAAAGCCAAGCAATGCTGTTAAATCCTAGCAAAACAAGATTGCCCACTGAAAGCTCCAAATCTAAAACCTCTTTGCTCCCTCTCTCTGTGTAACTCTGAAGAAGATAGGAGATAAAAACTTAGTACTAAACTGAAATTTTTCTCTTTGATGTGACCAGGAGAATTAAAAAGAATTTCAAAAGGAATCATATGGTTTTACTTTAGTTACTGCTGTTGTCCCCATACTATGAAAATTCATCTTATTCATGAAGCACTTTGAAAACATTGCCCTACGCTAATCAGTGAAGACCATCAGCCACAAATGAGTCAGCACTCCTTACCCAGGGAAAGCTATTTTCTTAAGCCAGATGTAATTCTTCACCTAAATGCATGGCACAGGGGTGTTTGATGAATTTTCATGGTGGGTCACCAGATTTTGATTAATATATAAAATTGATTTCCCCTGTCCAGCTGAAGATACATATTTCTGTGTATGTGTGACAGAAGACTCTTCAGAGTGAGTTGGGCAATTGAGTTGACCACTCAAATACTACATAGCAATAAAAGGTGACCCAGTGAGTAGTAAAAATAATTCTAGAAAGACTTTTCAATTTTCCAAAAGTTGTTTTTTTAAAAACCATCATTTGACTTTTTATAATGCTTTTGAGCATACTGTCCAAACTTCTAAAATTCAAAAATGTACCTAATCGTGCCACTTTTGGATTGAAACCGTCAACTGAAAAGTTTGATAAGGTCATAGTTTAGAGGTCAGAGGCAGAATCCTTCTACTAGCAACCAAGTCAGATTTCAGAATTCCTGCAATAGTGTTGTCACAAACAAATACTTATTTTTTATTTGCTCTGTCAAAGCAATTCAATATAACTAATGATTTGCAGATATAAAATTCTCTCTGAAATGCTTCCCAATGTTCAACTTGATCTTTTTTTTCAAGACATATTATGAAAATCACTTTGAGCTTGTCAGTGATTTGTTTTGAGTGACAACAGGGAATAACATTTCCTAAAGAAACAGTGTTTTCTTTTCTCACAATTTTGGAATCTGCTTGATATATTTCTAGACAAATGGAATCAAACAGTATAGTCATGCCCCAGAAGTACATGGGTGGGAAAAGAAGAGCACAGGAAGCAGATGGGAGTATACTTTAATGCATAAGGACAGAGGAAGAAGATATCGAGTAAAAAAATTGTTATTATTTCTCCTCCAGTGTAGAACTGGGCCATCTCTGAGTGCCTGGAGTGAGCTTGGCAGAAAATCACTTGCTTCCTCATGCTGTTATGTTCCACAGAACTTTTTGTCCACATTACTGTCTTAGTGAATGGCCTGTTTTGTAAACTAAATGCCACAGTAGTTCTACATATCCAAATTAGAAGAAATAAACTGACTTAAAATATGAAAAATCTATTGAAAGGTCGGACTTGATTCTCTTCTTGTTTAAATTTCAAAAAAGATACTTGCCTAGCATCTCTCAAATGATTTTAACTAAATATCTAACTTGGATTGAAATTGTTGAGTCCCAGCCAGGAAAAAAAAAAGTCATGAGAAGAGATTGGATAAGAAGGAATCAAGTGCCACTTTTTCTGTTAAGAAAGATTTGTGACTCATCCATAACCACTTTCTGGTCTCTAAGAAAGATCTTTTACAGAAACAAAATAAGTTCTATTTGCTTAAAAGTTCAAGTCAATAACAATTATATTTATTTGGCTCATTAATATTGAGGAAAAAAGGTATTGTCATAGGCTAGTGGGTCAGCCTCAGGTCATGTATGAACTCAGTGATTGACTGATCCAAGAGGAGGTAGAGACTGGTTCTAGGTTCAGGAACATAACATGGCTGTGGCTCTTACCTAAGTTGATGTTCAAAATAGAGGGATAAGTGATATATTTACATCCAATACTGTTTACAGGTGGAACATGTCAGCAAGTTCTCCATAAATAGGTTATGTTTCAAGTTAGCAGGGAACTAATGTTATACTTACAAATGGTTATTTTTTTTTAGAGTATAACCATAGCCAGCAACTTAAAGGTTGTCAGTAGAGCCTCTATATCCTTAAGAAGAAGAATGGTGAGATATCCCAGTATTCCAGCAGAGCAGAGCTGAACTCTATTTCTCAAAAAAATTGAGGTGATAGTTCAATCACATAAACTAGACCCTCACGGTGAGATTTAGGGAAGTGTTATAACTCAGTGAACCCACTACAGGCTTTATACACACTGTTCTCCACAGAAAAACAACTATTTCCAAAACCCAACTACTTGCAAAGATGGGCCTCAGTGATGCCAAATTAGAAAGTAGGAACTGACATTAGTGTTAGGAAACCAAGAAACTTTGCTATGGCAAGTAGAATCAGCAATGGTCATTGAAGGTGTGTACTGGTGACAGTCCTGTACTACATTTTATGAAAAGGAAGTGTAGAAGAATGTATAGAATCCAAAATATCCAATAAACAAATGAGAGTCCCAACTTCGTGGCAGTCAGGGAAATGCAAGTTAAAATCACAATTGGTACCATTTCACGACCATTAGGTGTACATAAGAACGTTACTACAGCATTGTAAAAAAATTGTAATTACCTAAACATTTATCAATGGCTTGGATATCTAAGACAGTAACAAATGTTTTGTATTATATTTTGCAATGGAATGTTATAAAAATGCTATAAAGCAGTGAATATAAATGAACATGAGCTAGTAGAGAAAATTGAAGGCATAGTCTTCAATTTTTTAAATACTTAAATATTTAAGTATTTAAGAAATACTTAAATAATGTATTTCTGGATGGAACACAACACAAGTTTAAGTTATAAAGTATACCTAAATACCTAAGTTAATGCAGAAAAGCGTTTCGTTGTTACTTCTAACATAACACTCTCCAGCTTATGCATTTTTATTTAGGTGACTAGACACCTGATATAACAGTAAATTCTTTGAAGGTAAATACCAAGCAGAATGCCTTAATAGAGTAGGCTCTCAATAAAGTTAGCTGAATGAATTAGTAAGTGAATGAATAGTTAAAGACACAACTGTGTCAGTTTCATAACTGTCATCATTTGGACCAAGGTCGAAGCCATCATTGTTAATCCTTGGCTCCTGGTTCTCTATCTGTCCATCCTGTCCTTTTTCTGGAATATCTGAAATTTTTTTCTGGAATTCCTCCTTATGAATTTGTTGAGCCAATCAGGAGAAGTTAGGAAAGAGATAATATGTCTGCATAGCTTGCTCTCCTCCCACACTTTTCATTCCAGCTTAGACAATTTGGAACTACTTTCAAAAACAATTGGATGTAATTCAGGTGACCTTGAGAATAGATGGTCCTTTTTCTATGACCTGTAATCATGTATGCATGTGCATTCTCACATGCACATATATAACGTTGGGCCAAATGTTGAGCTTTCTCTCCACCATAGCACCCTTAATTTTAGAGACATTTCAAAAACTGATACAGAGAAAAGTAAATAAAACAAATGAAACGTAAATGCTGTGGCTGCTCTCAGAGCACATTGATGAGCCTTTAATGTGATGGGCATTTCAGAGATGTACCTAGACTAGATCCAGAGTCTATTCTAAAATAGACAATAACTAAAAGAATATTCAAGGTGTATTTGAAGCAAGAGAACCAAGAAAAGGGGTAAACCTGCTGCCAAGGGAACATGATGCAGTGTTAACAGATGGCAAGAGAAAACTAAAAATATCTCACTATTATTTTTCTTTAATTTTCAAAAGCAGCATTTCCCAAAGTGAGTTCTACAAACTGCTGGTTCTTTAATAGGTTTTGCAAGAACATTTACATGATCAGATATATTTGGGAAATGTTGGAAAAATACACAAGAGTTCTTTGCTGCCTGGTATTCCATTTGCTTTAAAATGCTACAGTGTTCTTTGAAACCCAAAGAGAGGGTAGAGTCTTCACTGCTATTCAGACTTATGCTATAATTGATACTTTTTATCTGGAAGCATCTCATAGGACTGGTGTTCTATGGAACATACTTTGAAAACCCTAAAAGCAAGGAGAATGGTCTCTAACAAAAACATGTAGAATAAATAGTGCAAACAGAAAACTTCATTAGAAAACTAGTTTTGTCTTAGAGAGGAGAGAGAGAGAGAGAGAGAGAGAGAGAGAGAGAGAGAGAGAGAGAGAGAGAGAGAACTGAACTATTTTCAAGGATTTCAAATGTTTTAGCCCAGAAATTCGTTCCAACTACTATAATCCATTTTAAGATATAAAAAAGAAAAGTGTTAAAAATTCCATCAGATTGGAAATGAGCAAGTAACATATTTAAAGTAAGGTTCTTTTAAAACTTGAGACCAAAATGTAATTGCCATTTAGAACTAAAGCTGATTTTTCATTTCATTATGATTCTTTCATTGCAAATGATAAAAACCAACACTGACAATTTTAAGGAAAAAGTGAAGGCACTGGAGAGATTTTTAGAAAGATGATAGACTAGGGACTTAGGCTTGAAATTAGGAAAGAACCAGGGAAGCCATGGGCACTAGAGCTGGAAATTTATAATATCTTTCTCAGTTGCCATGGCTGATGTGAAATCCTTCAAACATTTTCTTCCTCTGTCAATTACTCTACAAGAGACTCTAAGTCCCAGGAGAGTGTGACCATTTGGAACAGTGTGGTTCTCATGCCTACCTTTTGAGCAAGGAAGAGCTGGGTACGAAGAAGTCTCACAATATATTACTTAAGACAAAGTGTGTGTGTGGCGGGGGAGGGGGGGGTTGGTAGAAAAAAAAAATGAATGGAGAATGCCAGGCCTGACAACCAACAAATTCCAATTATGCATTTTCTAAGAATGAGCAATATTAATTTGCCTGAAGTTGGTAAAATTTTGAAATGGCATAGAAAAACTATCACTGATTTACTGTTTATTTTTCATTCATCAATATATTTATAAATCTTCAATGTCCAGCAATTAAAAACAAGTTACCATGATACACAAATCATATTAGTTTCCTGCTTAAACATTTCAGCAGTTTATATCTAGAATAAAATATAAAACCTCTCCTGTGGCCCTTTAAGGCTCCACAGTATCTAGACCTCTGACTCTCTCCCATCCCTCACCCCTTAACCCATTCATTTTGCCCCGGTGGCCTCAGTCTTCCCACACATTGTTGCCTCTGAGGGTACTCTTCTCACTCAAGTCTTAATAATCTGAATAACTTCTAGTCATCATGAGTCTCAAGTCAAATGTTGGTTCCTTTGGAAAGCCTGCCTAGCCCTCAGTCCAATTATTCTTTCCTGTTGTTCTGGCCCCTGAAACCCTAGTTTCTTCCTTTATAACACAATTTACAATCTTCCAATTTTCCTCTTGATTTGCATAATGACTCCCTTCTTCATAAAATGGCACACCTTCAAAATCCAAGGACCACATCTATTTTGTTCAATTCTAAATGTAATGTCTAACATAGACCTTAACTAGTGTTGGAGCACAAGGAATACTGTTCATTGAGGATTCAGAAATAAATATGAACTCTATAAATAGAGACTGTCTTCTAGGGACAAGAAATTATGATGGAAACTAAACCAAAGTCCATGTGCTCGATGCTTCAAAAGGCCAAAATTCAAATGTGTGAGTTTGGAGTAAGGAAATGCTTATTGGTCAAGAAGATTCCAACTGGGAAGATGAGAGACCTCGAATTCATCTTAAGATAGTTTAAAATTCAGGCTTCTTTTAGATCAAGGGAAAGGGTAATGAGAGGGGCAAGAGGTGAATGATGATTGCAGACTTCTGGGTGCCAACAAGGGTCAGAGGAAAACTGAAACTTTTTGGTTCTTAGTCTGTTGACTCTAGTTGATGTGAGTCCAGTCATAAGGTTCCTGAAAATCTTTGATGAATATTCATTATCATTGTACATATTTCCCTTATATCCTCAGGAGAGGCACATTCTGGTAAGGGGTTATTTTTTTTTAAAATTCAAACTGCAAGCAGAATTCCTCTAATGATTAGCATGTCTAAATGCAAGACTAAGAAGAAGTTATTAACCAGAAGTCCATGGGAACAAAGCAAGCTTGAACAGGATAGAGTCAGACAGGTCAAGCAATCTACTCTGTTACATCATCACTGTGGTTAAGAGCGTTGAAGAAGCTACCCAAAGAACACCCTGAAGGGAAGGACAATTTCCCAAGGTCTCCCTTCATGTCCCAGAATATTTCTCCAAGAGGGTGAAATAAAGGGTGGATGACAATATTAGGTAGCAAATGCCCAAAAGGAGGGGGAAGGGAGAGGGAAATTTGAGGGGTATACCTTCATGCAAGTACCTCAAAATCAGGGCTGTGACCTCCTCTGTAACATTTGTATCTAAGACTTGGAAGAAGACAGAAAGAATAATTATGAAATCTGCACATAACACAGAATTGAGAAGAATGACTAATGTTCTGTCTTGTTCTGAAATTTTGTTTCGTCAAATTTGCTTTGAACATGTATACATTTCTTAAAGGAACATTTGTTTTCTGTTGATTAGTAGTGTCTTTGTGTTTAAATGTATTTGTAATTTAATTCAAATGACTTGGAAAATGAGGTTTCTAAGAGAACAAATCAATGACGATATTCTGGAATGTTAAATATGTTACAAAGTTAATTCATAGTGCCAGAGTTAAAATCAAAAACATAAAACCAAATGTTTAACATTCTTTTTTCAAACTTGTGTGCTTTAAGCCTTTCAATTATTACCATACCATGATTTTTATTAAACAATTAGGCCTAAGTTCAATGTTTTAACACCATGAAAGAACCATAAGCCAATTTATGCTTACTCAGTTGTTAAAATGAGACACTAAAAAACAATTTCCCTTTTCTCTCCCTTCCTTCCTTTCTTTTTCCCTCCCTCTTTCCCTTCTTTCTTCCTTTTTCCACAAACATTTATTATGATTCTAGTGCTAGTCTAGAGCTCTGCTAGGTGCACATATTCTAAATATATATACTTAGATTCAGGTTTTAGTTAACCGGCTATATCTAGAATAAATTTGACATGATTCAATTTGCCCATTTACGAAACATATCTAAAAACATCTCATACATTTTAAATTTCTTAGGTCCAACCTGATATAACAGAGTTGGTTTTTTTCCCCTTCTCACATTCATCCATAGATACTGATTCACCACTATGTAGTTTTCAGTTAGTTTATTGTTAGCTCCTACTCTAGCTGAGAGCAAAATAAAAATGTACTCAGCTGACACTTTAGTGAGTCAGTAAGGCTTCTTTTAATTTCCTAACTCTAATTTTAGTTAAGGTTGGAATAAGCAGTTTTCTATCCAGCAATTGTAATTCAACTCATTAATTAAAAAAATAGACATAAACCATAACACATCAATTAAAATGGTTATAGGTCATTTCTAACATGGGGCTCGAACAAGTATATAGTTCTCTGTATGACACAATAAACAAAACTGGGCATGTTTAATTTAGCTGATCTATCACTATGGACCCCCTTCTTTGTCTTCTACTATATTTAGATGTTTTCCTTAACTTGCTTTGTTTTGTTACTATTTAGTAGACCACCCAGGTCTTCTCGAATGAGGACGGAAGAATCTGTTAGCACTGTGCATGATATTCACTAACATCCCTCTGATACATGAAAAATGTCCTGGAAAGTATTATTTTAAATTTGTGTTTCTCTTATTTATTTTAAAATTAATTGGGAAATTCTGTATGTTTAGTAGAATTACTTTATAAAATGAAGTCAAGGGTAAATCCAAGAGACTTGTATATATTTAGATTGGGATTTTCCCATTGATAAGAATTTAAGATACAGCCTCAGAGGTGTAGACAAAGGGTGAGAAGCTGCCCCACATTTTAAAAAAGGGCCTTTAACTATGGCACAGGCCCTGCTATAAGTCAGCTCTTCTGGTCCAGCAATCATCACTCCCAACAGCCTCTAGAAGAGAAGGCCAGAGATTCATTTGGGCAGACACATCTTTAAGGGGGCTTCCCAAGAGTAAAGAACACATTGGCATTTCTTCCTTATTCTGCATGGGACATTGCTCCTCCCACTGGAGCCAATGGAAGGGAGGCAGTGAGAGAACTTCTTAGAATGGGAGTGCTAAAGGATGCAGGCCTTTCATTCCTTGGCTAGATACTTACCAGGTTGGAGGATTGTGCTATAACAGAAGTGGAAAACAAATCAGTTTTAGGGAGAACTTATCCAGGGTATCCTCGAGTTTGAGGGGTATAGAGATATCTGTAGACTAGAGATTGGCTGCAGCTGCCCTTACTAGCTGGACGGGGGCAGTGGGTTGAAAATTACACTTCCATCATTTCTCTGGGCAAGAATACAAGTCGTTTCCCACAGACAAAAGGGACACTGTGGAGACTGTCTACCACATGCAGTGAAAGGAAAGGCCATGCTTGCAGCTTTAATAGGAGAGAGTGGGGAGGAGGGAGATTTGAAATGGATGAGAAATTAAAGTTTAATTTAGTCTGGGCTGAGTTTTTCCATAGCCAAAAATGAGACTCCTCACATCTGAGAGTGACCCCAAAGGTAAAGGATCTGCCCATAATATCTGGAAGCAGAGAAGGGAGCTTGGCTTGCTTGAAGGGAGCAGTGGGAGCGGAAAGAGCAGCTTATTGATTATAATCACTGATTTGGCACATTTAACAAATCAGTTAGTTTATTTAAAAAATAAGCTATTATACCACCTACAAAGTAATCCTGCCTCCCAAATTATTTTTTGAACCTGAATTTAATCAAGTCGCTTGAACTAACTACCAGCTTATAAGAAAGACAGGAGATGGAAGAAACTGTTAATGATACTAGAAGGGTACTGTCAGTCAAATCTATTTTTCTTCAACAAACTTATGTCATAGAGGAAAAAATGGGGAGAACTATTTAAATTAAAAGACACGAGAGAATATCTGACACATAATGTGCTCACTGTGTGTGAGTTTATATTTGAACAACAATAAAAAGATGTTTTTGAGAAAATCAAGGAAAGTTGAACTTAGATAGAATATTAAACATAATAAGAAATTATTCATTTCAGGGGTAAATGTTACTTTTTTTTTTTTAAGTTCTCAGAGACTAGAGAAATACACTGACGTATTTATAGGTAAAGAGATATGATTTCTGGGATTTGTTTTTAAATACTCCAGGATAAAGTAATAAATATAAATATAAAAATTTGAAAAATAAAATAAAATCTCCAGGATAAAATTAATTTTGGAAGAGGATTGATAAAAAAAAGAATGGCAAAATGAGAATAATTTTTGAAGTTTGGTGGGTACATGAGGCTTTACTATACTATTTTTTCTATTTTTATACATGTGAAATTTCCTATCATGAAATGTTAAAAATTAAAAATAAAATTTAAAAAGCTATTTAAATAGCAAATATACATATATTTTTATTATGTAAGTTCTGGCTGTACAGTATAGCATAATGGTGAAGAACTCAAATGCTGAAATTAAACTTGGTTTTGAAGGTTGGCTACAACTATTATAAGTCATGTGACCTTAGGCAACACATATTTAATAGCTCCATTTTCCCTATATGTAAATAATAATGATAATAATACCTATTAATATAGTTACAAGAATTTAATGAGATAACACGCAGAATATTAACAAAGCACAGAGTTGCTGCAAATATTAATCAATAATCTTTGCAAGTAGGCACAGAGTAAGTGCAAGTATTAGCTTTGTCAAATTTAATTTACACTTCTCTGTTTCCATCTTAAACTACTATCTTTGATGTTATAGTGTTTTCTTTTTCTAGCTTTACTAAAATATAATAGACAATTTTAGTTGCTAGTATTTACATTGTACAATTCAGTGAGTTATTTTCAATTATTTCAATATAATATTGACATATAATATTAGATTCAGTTGTATAACATAGTGACAAGAGATCTATATAACTCACAAATTACTTACTCCACTAAATCTAGTCTCCCTCTACCCTTTACATATTTATTACAACATTGTTAACATGTAATGTTATGCTGCACTTTATATCTCCATGTCTATTTTGTAACTATCCATTTGTACTTAATTACTTTTTCCACCATCCCCTGAACCTCCTTTTCATCTAGTAGCATTCAATATATTCTCTATGACTATCTATGAATTTCTTTCCTTTTTTTTTTGTTGTTGTTACTTATTTTGTTCTTTAGATTCCACAAGTAAGTGAAGTAATGTGATATTTATCTTTCTCTATCTGACTTACTTCACTCAGGGCAATAACCTCTAGGTCCATCAAAGCAATATTATTTTCCATCCCCTTCCTTTTAGTCTGTGTGTGCCTTTTAATTTGAAGTGAGTCTCTCGTAGGCAGCATATGTAGGGGTCTTGTTTTCTTATCTATTCAGCCTCTCTGTCTTTTGGTTGGAACACTTAAATCTTTTCCATTTGAGGTACTTGTTGACAGGAATGTAGTTATTACCCTTCTTTGTTCATGTTTTTGATACATGTTTTATCTTCTTAAAGAAGTCTCTCCAACATTTCTTGTAATCCTAGCTTGGTGTTGATAAACTCCATTGTCTTATTTCTGTCTGGGAAGCTCTTTATCTGTCTTTCGACTCTAAAAGATAGCTTTGCTGAATAAAGTATTCTTGGTTGTAGTTGCTGGGTTTTTATCACATTGAATATTTTGTGCCAAGTCTTTCTGTCCTGCATAGTTTCTTTTGAGAAATCAGCTCCCAGTCTTATGGATGGTCTACTGTAGGTAACTAACTGCTTTTCTCTGGCTGCTTTTAAGATTCTCTCTTTGTACTTAACCTTTGGCATTTTAATTATAATGTGTCTTCATGTGGGCCTTTTTGAGTTCCTGGTTTGAGGGACTCTCTGAGCTTACTGAGATTGTATGTCTATTTCCTTCATCAGGTGAGGGAAGTTTTCCATCATTATTTCTTCAAATAGCGCTTCAATGTCTTGTTTTCCTTCAGGTACCCCTATGACACGAATATTTTTACATTTAATTGTGTCCCATAGGTTCCTTAACTTATTATTATAGTCTTGGCTTCTTTTTCCTTGCAGTTCTCATTGAATGTCCTTGGCTTCCCATCTTCTGTATTTGATTTTCTTTATCCACTCTGTTAATTCCATCTGATATACTCCTCATCTCAGATAATGTATGCCTCATTTCTGACTGGTTCTCTTTTATAATTTTCATTTTCATCATTTTCATTTTTATGTTTTTATCTCTTTGTTGAAGTTCTCACTGAATTCATTTACACTTCCCCTAAATTCCTTGAGTATCTTTATAACCAGTGTTTTGAACTCTGCCTCTGTTAGATTGCTTGACTCATTATTTCTGGATCACTGTTCTGTTCTCTTAAATGGCTTCTGCATTTTTATCTTGTCATTTTGGCTGCCTTTCTGTGCCTGTTTCTATGTATTAAGCAAAACTCCTAAGTCTCCCAGTCTTATTAGTGTGGATTTGTGAAGTAGGTATTCAGTGGCACAGTCCTGAGAGGGGTTCAGCTGCAGGCCAAGTTTAGCTCCAGCCTGCCTGAAACCCTCCAGAGCCACCTGTCATGATTCAGCAAGCAATCCATAGATGCTGTGCTTATAGTTGCCTCAAGAAACTATGCCAGAAGCCGAGGCCAGCTGTCACCAGGGAGTCTAGACTTGCTCAGGACACAGCTAGATGTGGCTTGAGTGGGGCCATGAGTTGGGGGAGATGGAGTTTCAGGGAGTTCTCTGGGCAGAGCAACCTCTGTCACACAGTTTGATGACATCTCAGGTATGATGATGTTGCATCTGCACTCAGTTGGGGGCAGGGGCATAGCAGGGCACAAGAAAGGAACAATGGAAACCACCGGCACTTCTGCTCGGGAAAGATCCTTGTCTCTGGCCCTCATTCTGACAACTCAGTGTTTTCCTGTAAGTCCACGCTTCCTCCTGTGCTGGTGCTCAGAGAGAGCATGTCTGTCACTGCAAAAGTCTGCTTGCAGACATGGCCCCTTTGAGGGCGATTGCAACTTCCACTGCCATAGCCTCTGTTCCACTCAGCTGCTAAGGACCAGGTAGCCTTGCATCTTTGCTCCCTCTACCTTCTATTGTTGCAGGTTGATTAATTATTTCTCTTCCCAGTTGCAGCGTTTCTTTATGTCTAGATTCTAGGCAACTTTGCTTGCTGTTTGCTCCATGTTTCTATCACAACTTTGATTTGGACCCAAGAAGGATAAAGAAAGCCTCTATCATCTACGTATTTATGTATTTATGTATGTATGTATGTATGTATGTATGTATGTATGTATGTATTTATTTGATGTTATAGTGTTTTGTTACCTTAAGTCTGGGAACTGTCATGTAGAAGTGAAAATATGCTTAGTCGAAATCCTCAAGGGTGGAGAACTGGTTTTACCTCTCCTCACATTGGAATGCATCCAGTCTTGAACTTTGATCACTTAGAGTTCTATAATTCTAAGTCATTAATCAATTTGGAAAAACTTTGGGGGGAAAAAATGGTATCTTATGGAGTCCAAGGAAAATTGGATCTGGTAAAGTAGACTAAGAGCAAACTCATGGAACTATAAAACTCTAGAGATTTAAGTAGCATGAAACGATATTTTTAGTTTTTTCAAGTCACCATAATCAGGATAAATGAACTTCAACTATTTAAAGTCTCTGGATCAGTTTACTCAACATTTACATTTTAGTGAGAGAAAGTGTCTGAGTGGCCCAGTTTGGGTACATGTCTCTTCCTTGGCTGGAATAAAGAGGTGAATTGGGTTCTTCTAGTGATGATGCTACCAAGACTGTATCCAAAATTGGAGGGATTGTTATCTCTGTCAGACTGCTACTTTCCCCTAACATTCATTCTTCCTTTCTTTCATAGTAATAGGGTTTTGGCTGTTCAAATATCTGCCAGATAAAAACTACATTTCACAGCTTCCCTAGAAGCCCTGTATGGACATGTGACTAAGTTATGGCAATAGGCAATTTGTGACATGTCCAGGTTCTGCCCTTAATAGAATTGGATATATGCTCCCTGAGTCTCCTCAAGTCTTCTTTTCCCCTTCTCATAGGGAAGAAAGCTAAATCTCACAAAAACAAAACAAACAAGAAGGAAAGGTAAAAAAAAAAAAAAAAGGGAGGGGCAACTGTTATTTCTAAAAGCTAGTAACTTGCTAGCTTTTCTGCATTTGGATCAGTGGCATACCTGAGATTTAGATGATGCAGAAATCCCTCATTCTTAACCACTGTGCTATATTTAACTTATGAATAGAGTATTAATTAAACATCAAATATTACATACTGAATAAGAAACTGTAAGTACAATAGTGAACAGTTTCCTTGTCTCTGGGTAGCTGATAGGTCAGAGGGAAATAGTTAGGTAAGTAGGCAATTATAATATAAGGCCATATGTTGTCTAAAAGAGACACACCTATAATCAGAAGGTACTAGAGCTACCTTGTACTTGTTCTTACCAACTTGTAGAAACTGACTGTTACAAAAGCATTAATCATAGTAGCCTCAAAGTGAAAACAACCTAAGACCTATTAACTGGTAAATAGATGAATAAATGTGTTCTGTTCATATGATACAATAGTAATAAGAAGAAATGAAGTATTGATATATGTTACAATATATAGAGAACCTGAAAACACGTGCTAAGTGAAAGAAGACAGGCACACACAACAAACACATATTACATGATGCCATTTATATGACATGTCTATCAGAGATAAACCATAAAGGCAGAAAATAAATTAGTAGTTGTCTATTAGGATTTGGGCAAGGGAATGGTTGGAGGTTAGTGGCTGTCAATGAGTTCTCTGGGGATTAAGAAAATGTTTTAAAATTGGTTGTGATGGTTGCAAAGTCTTGAATATATTAAGACTATTAAACTGTACATTTAAATAGGTGAGTTATATGACATGTGAATTATATCTCAATGAAGTTATTTGAAAACCAAGGTGGTGTGAACATCTTTCAACTTTACATTAAATACAAGATAATCAGTTATATTTGGATTTCAGATAAATAGCAAATACTTTTTAAGTATAAGTGTGTTCCATGTAATATTTGGGATATACTTAAATACCAAAAATTATTCCTTGCTTATCTGCAATTTAGATTTAACTTGGGATCCCATGTTTTATCTCTCAATCTCAATGTAACTATTGACACAATGGAAATCAGTAAATTTTACAAATCAGACCCTGCTTTCCCTCCTCAGAGAACTGATTGTTAAGCATGTGCCAGCACACCACTGCATAAACCTTTAAAATAGAGAAAGACTGAAAGTTAAAGAATGTAAAAAGATGAACTACTAAGCAAATACTAATCAAAATAAAGGTTGTATGGCCATAAGCATAAGCATATCAGACAAAACAGACTCCAAAACAAAACAACAAAAAAGTGTAGAAATATTGATAGAAAATTCACTTTATCAAGATTTAAAACTTGAAAGTTGTATGGACTTCATGGCACAGCTTTAAAATATATATAGTAATAGTTGCCAGAACTGCAAGGAGAATCAAGTCTACCACTATAGTGGGAAATTTTGATATACATATATCAATAGTTAATAGATCATAAAAGATAGTAGGAATAGAGGAGATTTCAAAAATATAATTAACAAACTGATCTAAAGAACAGACCACAATCTTTAAATACAATGTGAATGAGTTAGAAATGCATTTAAAAATATAATGTGCTTGGAAAATTTAAAACATACTTATATAAATGCATGTCTCAAGAAGAAATTGTAATGGAAATTTTAAACTTGATGGCAATAAAAATATATATCAAAAATTCTGAAAAGGGATTCTTAGAGGAAAATGCATAGTTCTCCAAGATTAGAAGAAACAAAGAATAAAACCGAAAATAATAAAAAGGGAAGTAATGATAAATAGAAATTAAAATGAGAGAATGCACAAATGAACACATTTCAGAAAAATTGTAAAAAATTGAATGAGTATTTAAAAATCTTTCTATGCATAAAAAGAAAACCCACCAGACCCAGACAATTTCAGAGTATGTGAGTTCTAATATAGTTTCCAGGAATCGAAAATGAGGAGATTCATTTTCTGAAGTTAGATATAATGGTGATGTCAAAACCAGACAAGTTCAGTGTAAGAAATGCAGTTTCTAGGCCCTCTCACTCATGCACACAGATGCCAAAATTCTAAAAGAAGATATTAGCAAACTGAGTACCACAAGACGTAGAAAAATCTCACTTAGTTTTGCAAAAGTGAGTTGATTGTAAGGACGCAGGATTGATTGAATATCAGAGTATCAATTAGAAATTGATTCACTACATCAAGAAATTTAAGGCAATATGATCATCTCAATCAGATTCAGAATAAAACGTTCGATAAAGTTCAGCAGCAATTCATGGTGGTTTAAAAATCAATCTTAACCTGATAATAAAAGCACCTAGAAAAAGGCATAGAGCAAACAACATATTTTACTGGTAAAATGTTAAAGTCATACTTTTAAAACCAGAAACAAACTGGGAGGCCTGTTATCATTGCTTCTATATAACATTGCAATGGAGGTCTTATTCAAAGTAATCCACAAAATAAAGAAATAACGATTGAAAATAAAAATTTTAAACTAATAAAAACAGATTGACAAATATAAAAAACAATATAGGGAGGGTCTGAGGAGAGGAGGGTTGTGGGGCTAGGAAAATGGGGTGAAGGGTTAAAGAAGTACATATTAGTAGTTGATATATGGTCATGGGGATGGGGAACACAGCATAGGGAATGCAGTCAGCATTAATGTGAAGGCTGGTAGAAGCCAGAGGAGAGAAAGAGTGACCAGGGAATCTCTTAATGAACTATATATACCAACATACTGTCTATTTGAAACTAATAATAAAATAAAATTTGAAAAACTCTCATTATTCACAAAAAATGATAGCTTACAAATAAAACACGAATGTGTGTATTTATTTATCATTGGAAATAAAATAGAATTTAAAGAGATCATTAGATTTAAGGTCAAATTAAAAAGGTTAACTACATTATAATGCAGCAGCTACAGTCAGAAAAATGTAACAAAATATATCTAGAAAGAATTTAACCAAAGATATATAAGATTTTTCTGTAGTAAAGTGTATGACTTTACTGAACAATTTTAAATAGTACCTAAATAAATGAAGAGATAAACATGTTTATGGGTTGGAAATTTCAATAATTTGAATATTTAGTTCTTTCTAAATTGATGCAAATCAATCCAAATTAAATCTCAATAGGATTTATTTTGTAAAATTAGTTAAAATGCTTCTAATTTATATGAAGAGCAAAAGGTCAAGACAAGTTAGACTAAAACAACAAGCTGATATCAAGACTTATTACAAAACTGTAATGATTGAGATAACGTGAAACTGTCAAGAGACAAACAAATAGACCAACATAACAAGTAGAAAACCACTTACCCAAATTACATATCTGTTTATTTGAAAACCTGATATCTGATAGAACTAGAAATGCACAGTAACAGGAGAAAATTTGGAAGTATTCAATATATGGTACAGGTATAACAGGTTATACCCATAGAAAACAAAATTGAAAATTGTATTTCTAGTTTATAATATGCATAAAATCAACTTCAGATAGATTAGTTATTAAATGTGAAAGACAAAGCCTTATAACTTTTAGAGGGTAGTGTAACATCATTATAACATCGACATGAAAATGGATTTCTCAAATACATGAAAAATATTAGTAAATTATTAAAATTAAGAAGTAAATTTAAAAAATAAAATAGAGGGAAAAAACAAATCACGAACTGGGAGAAAATATTTATAACACACATGACAGGCAAAATACTGATATCCAGAATATGGAAATGGGCAAAAGACATAAATAGAAATTTCACAAACAAAAAAGAAACTCACATGTCACATAAAATATTAAAGAGTGCTTGCTCTTCCTCAGAAATGCAAACTAAAACTACACTGATCCTCCTTTGACCTTGCTCAGATACACTATCCAGACTAGGAAGATTCAAACTCTTTGGAGCCCCCTCAGCCCTTGTCACACTAAAAGCATCAGGAAATCTTGGTAATGTTGATGTCATGCCTCAACTCAATGGGCTTTGCAACTTAACAGTGAGCAAAGGTACAATGCTACTAGAATAAGATGGGAATTGCCCCCATATCATTGATTTGGTATGATTGGACCACTGTAAATTTCTGGAGAAGGCAAAGCAATTAATGCAGTCGATCATGGAGAATTAGAGGTGGTGGTCTGAAGTCACATCAAAAGGCTCATTAATTGTCACACATGTACATACACAAAAATACATACACATAAAACTTTAATTTCAAAATACCTCATGGGAAAAAAAATTAAAACATCTTACAGTATCAAGTGTTGGAATAATAGAAAGCAAAGAGAATTTGTTTACACTGCTGGTGAAAATATCAATAGAAACAGCACTTTGGAAAATAACTTGGCATTATCTAGTAAAGGTATAGAGGTATATATCTTAAACCCCAGTGTTTCCAATTAGAAATGGAAATGATGAAGAACATGCAGTTCTAGAGGATGAAAGGGTATGAGCATGTTCTTAGAATATATAGAATTAAAAGATAAACTGAAGCAGATTGAACATTTTGAGTTTATCTGAGCAAAGTCCATTTGAATCTAGCAATGCCAAAACAGAAGGAGTTAGTAGTTCTCCATCAACAGGAGTTAAGGGAAGAAACTTTCTAGAGAAGGGGCAGAAGCAAAGCAAGGTAATCTTTTCATTGGCTATAGCTTAAGCATTTCCTTATTTGGAAAAGTCTAGTTAGCTGTTTGTGATTGGCAGTCCTTGGGTTTTGATTTCTTAACCTTTAGGCATTTCAGATTTAGGTTTTAGTTTGCTTAGGTAGGCTATTAAGGTATTAAATCTACCTCATCAATGGCCTCCTTGCTTAATTAATGAAACAGTAGATTAAATAAAACATTTAAACTCTTAGAATAATATTGCCTATTTTACTGATGTTTTATATCAGTCCACTGGGTATTCAGGTCTTTAAAATCATTAGCTGTAAGGGCTCTGGAATCAGGCTGCCTGGCTTCAAATCTTGACTCAACCACTTTTTAGTTGGGTGAATTATTTAATCTCTTTAAACCTTACTACTCTCTATCTCAGGATTATTGTGAGAAATGAATTAAATAATGTAAGAAGTTCCAAACATTCCTAGTAAGTACTCAGTATATGTTAGCTATAATGTTTCTGTTTGATTATTTTGTCCTTGCAATGAAAATGTTTAATATACAAAGTAATGTAGATCAACTTTATTTTCATTATGCAAGTTACTTTAAAAGCAATACACAATGTTTGCAATGTTTAATAAAATAACATTTCTCAATATTGATAAATTCTACTTAGTAGAGCTTCTTTCAAGTGAAAATAAATTCATTCTTGTCTACCAAAATTGTCCTGTAACTTATTTTTATTTTATTGAATAACAGAATATTTTAACAACTACAAGTAAATTTTCTTTTCTAGTCAAACCTAGCTCTCAACAACTAGTACTTCTTTTTCGTGAAAAAGAAACTTCCTAAATTGTTGCTTGAGAAATTGATGATACAAAAGATAGATCTGGAAAACATTTAGAGAATTTGAGTAAATCCATTTCTCCCAAACTTTAGCAGTTAATAATTAAATTATATAATAATATCATAAAATATAATTTATATAATAAAAACAAGACAAAAAATTTAACTACAATAAAGTGAAACAAATACAAAAAGTTTAAATACAATAAAACAAAAATAGATATAGTTTTTTTTAAACAGTTTAACCACACATTTATTCAAACCAACTTCCTAATCAGAGTCAGCAAATACTATGCAAACTTAAAAAAAATGACTTGGTTTTTTCATATGGTGTGGGGGAGGAAGACTCTTCCTCTACCCTCCCAGGTTAGCTTCTTCTGACTGATTTAATAATCAATTTGACATAAGACAGATTAACAAGAGAAAAATAACCAAATATAATTACATATGTACATATGATAAGTTCATATACATGAAAGTCAAGACCCCACTTACAAGAAGTTTAGAGACACAAAGTTAAAATGAGAAGTATATGGCACTCTTAGCTGAAGATGAGGTAAGACATTTGGGGCTTCAGAAGGGAGGAAGGTCATTCACAGGAAGATAAGATGAGTAGTTATTCACTGATTAGATGTTTGTCATAACCTATAAAAAGTTATCTCTGGAGGGGGAGAGAAAAAACTGGTGTAGATGATAGAGGCTTTGTACATCTCGCTTGTGACCAAATCAAAGCTGTGACAGAAACAAGGAACAAAGAGCTAAGAAATCTAGATGAACAAGCCCTATAACTAGGGAGAGAAATAAGAAATCACCCTGCAACGGGAGGAGGTAGGACAGGGTGAGGATACAAGTCTGCCCGGATCAGAGCAGCTGAGTGGGACAGAGGCCATCGCAGTGGCAGCCGGCATCTGCAGATGCCTCTTAAAGGGTCTGTGTCTTAGAGCAGACTTTCATGATGATGGACTTGCTTGCTTTGAGCACCAGCGCTGGGTTGCTGGGGGCACCAGGGACTTACTGGGGGACACTGAATTGCCAGAGTGAGGGCCTGAGGAGAGATTTACTCTGTACAGAAGTGCTGGTGGCATCCATTGTATCTCTATTGAGCCATCTCCCCTTCTTGTGTGCAGACTTAGAGCCACAGTAGATGAGATGTCAACAAACTAGATAACAGAGGATCTGCCCAGAGGATTTCCTGAAACTCCACCTCCTCCAACTCACAGTTCTACCCAAACTGCATCCAGGTGTATGCTTGGTGAGTCAAGTTCTCCTTGCTGAGCAGTACCTAGACTCACACTCATGGAAGCTGGCCTCAGTTTCTGGTGTGGCCTTTAGAGGCAAATATAAGTACAGCATCTGTGGATTGCTTGCTGAATCAGAACAGGAGGGGAACAGGTGTGGCCTAAATTTGGCCTGCAGCTGAATTCTTTTCAGGACTGTGCCACTATGACACCTATTTCACAAAGCCAGACTAATAAAACTGGGATATTTAAGAGCTTTGCTTAGTGCGTAGAAACAGACACACAAAGGCAGCCAAAATGGGAAGACAAAGAAGCAGAAGCCATTTGAGAGAACAGAACAGAGATCCAGAAATAATGGAGTCAAGCAATCTATTAGATTATAAAGAAGAACCAGTCAGAAATAAAGAACACATAATCTGAGATGAAAAGCATATTAGAGGGAATCAATAGAGTAGATAAAGAAGATATTAGTGATAGATATTAGTTGCAGAATAGAGAATGGGGAAACCAAGGACATTCAATGGGAACCTCAAGAAAAAAGAAGCCAAGACTATAATGATAAGTTAAGGAACCTATGGGACACAATTAATTGTAAAAATATTCATGTCATAGGGGTACCTGAAGGAAAACAAAACATTGAAGCGCTATTTGAAGAAATAATGATGGAAAACTTCCCTCACCTGATGAGGAAAATAGATATACAATCTCAGTAAGCTCAGAGAGTCCCTCAAACCAGGAACTCAAAAAGGCCCACATGAAGACACATTATAATTAAAATGCCAAAGGTTAAGTACAAAGAGAGAATCTTAAAAGCAGCCAGAGAAAAGCAGTTAGTTACCTACAGAAGACCATCCATAAGACTGGGAGCTGATTTCTCAAAAGAAATTATGCAGGACAGAAAGACTTGGCACAAAATATTCAATGTGATAAAAACCCAGCAACTACAACCAAGAATACTTTATCCAGCAAAGCTATCTTTTAGAGTCGAAAGACAGATAAAGAGCTTCCCAGACAAAAATAAGACAATGGAGTTTATCAACACCAAGCTAGGATTACAAGAAATGTTGGAGAGACTTTTTTAAGAAGATAAAACATGTATCAAAAACATGAACAAAGAATGGTAATAACTATATTTCTATCAACAAGTATCTCGAATGGAAAAGATTTAAGTGTTCCAACCAAAAGACAGAGAGGCTGAATGGATAAGAAAACAAGAACCCTATACATGCTGCCTACAAAAGACTCACTTCAAATTAAAAGACATATGCAAACTTAAAGGGAAAAGGATGGAAAAAAATATTGTTTTGATGGACCTAGAGGGTATTGTGCTGAATGGAGCAAGTCAAACAGAGAAAGAGAAATATCATGTCCATGTAGAATCTAAACAAAATAAACAACAACAACAACAACAACAAAAAAAAGAAATAAACTCGTAGATACAGAGAATGTATTGAGTGCTACTAGATGGGAAGGGATTTGAGGGGGATGGAGAAAAAAGGCAAAGGGTCTATGAAGTACAAATGGATAGTTGTAGAATAGACATGGAGATGTAGAGTGTAGCATTGGGAAGATGTTAATAATGTTGTAATAAATAATTAAGGGGAAGTGGAATACTAGATTTAGTGGGGTGATCGCTTTGCAAGTTACGTGGATCTCTGTTCCTATGCTATACAACTGAAACTGATATATTATTGTATGCCACCTATAACTAAAAAAAAAAACCCTCATTGAATTGTACAATGTAAATACAAGCAACTAATTGGCTAATTATATTTCAATAAAGCTAGAAAAAATTTATCTTGGTAATAATTCTAATTATGGGGAGAGCCCCAACTTTCAATTCTTTAAGGGAGAAATAAGTGTTTCAGGATTCTGCAGGGTCGACTCTCTAGGTTCATTCAAGTTGTCACAAATGGCAAGATTTCATTCTTTTTTTTATCTTATTATACATATGTATTTGTTTATCACATTTTCTTTATCCATTCATCTATTGATGGAACTCTTAGGTTGCTTTCATATCTTGGCAATTGTAAATGCACTGAAGTCAAAATAATTCCCATGCCAAAGTGACACATCTGGGCAGGCCTATTCTGAGCCCCTTTAATAGTTTGATCTTTCCAAGTGCCTTCAACTTTTCAACTCAGAGCAGAAGATACAACAGATTCCTCTATTCTATTCTACCTCGCAGTATTTTAAATTCACCAAGATTGTCAAAATTAAGGGACAGAAATATTAACTTATCTAACAATACTTTTAACTTTTCAACTTAAAATTTCTCCACTAAGTTGGTTACATGCTATCTTAGAATATTTTTTCAGTATATAAAAGGATTTAAAGATGATTTTGTTATTTATTTCTCATCACAAGACTAAATTATTTATTAGCTTTAAATTTCATCCCACGATTTTATAATTAAATTCCAACATATGCAGAATGTTTTACATATTATATTGTTTAGGGAATAATGACACAAAAAAAGTCTATACATATTCTGTAGAGATGCGACCGCTATAGTCCTAAATACATAGTACACATTACAACAACAGTGTAACATTTTTTTTCCTGAATTTTTTTTCCAGCTCATGTTTGTTTTCCATCAGTCCCCTCACCTCTCTCTATTCCCTTTGTCAACCATTACCTTGCTCTCTGTATCTGTGGGTCTGTTTTTGTTTTGTTTTGTTTTGCTTGTTCATGTTTTATTTTTTAGATTCTACATATGAGTGAAATCGCATGGTATTTGTCTTTGTCTGACTTATTTTACTTAGCATAATACTCTAGGTTCATTCAAGTTGTCACAAATGGCAAGATTTCATTCTTTTTTATCTTATTGTAAGTGTGTGTGTATTTGTTTATCACATTTTCTTTATCCATTCATCTATTGTTGGAACTCTCAGGTTGCTTTCATATCTTGGCAATTGTAAATAATGCTGCAGTTAACATAGGGATAAATATATTTTTTGAACTGGTATTTTAGTTTTCTTCTAATAAATATCTGGAAGTGGTATTGCAGGGGCATATATAGAAAAGTTTTCTTTTTAATTTTTTTGAGGAAACTCTCCATACTGTTAATAGTGGTTACACAAATATACATTTCTATCAACCGTTTGCTAGGGCCCCGTTTTCTTCATATCCTCATCAGCACTTGTTATTTGTTGATTTTTTTAATGACAGTCTTTCTGACATGTGTGAGGTAATATCTCATTACAGTTTGATTAGCATTTCCCTGATGATCAGTGATGTTGAGCATCTTTTCATATGTCTGTTGGCCATCTGTATGTTCTCTTTGGAGAAATGTCTATTTAGGTCCTCTGCCCATTTTTAAATTGGGGCATGTGTGGGTGTGTATGTGTGTGTTTTTGTGTATTAAGATGTCTGAGTTCCTTACAAATTTCGGATAGTAACTCCTTATTGGATATTTGTGAATATCTTCTCTAATTCAGGAGGCTTTTTTTTTTTTTCATTTTGTTGGTGGTTTCCAATCCTGTGCAGAAACTTTTTAGTTTGATGTAGTCACATTTGTTTATTTTCTTTCTTTCTTTCTTTCTTTCTTTCTTTCTTTCTTTCTTTCTTTCTTTCTTTCTTTCTTTCTTTCTTTCTTTCTTTTTTAATGTCTCAATTCAGTCTTCCCTACACCATTTTTTGAAGAGACTGTCTTTACCCCATTGTATATCTTTACCTCTTTTGTCATAGATTAATTGACCATATGAGTGAGGATTTATTTCTGGGCTCTCTAATCTATTCCATTAATGTATATATCTGTTTTCATGCCAGTACCATACTATTTTGTTTATAGTAGCTTTGTGGTTTATTTAAAATAAGGGACTGTGACACCTCCCACTTTGTTCTTTCTCAAAGTTTCTTTGGCTTTGTGGGGTCTTTATGGTTCCATATACATTTTAGGATTAGTTCTAGTTCTGAGAATAATGTCATTGACATTTTAAGAGGGATTGGATTGAATCTGTATATTGTTTTAGGTAGTAAGGACATTGTATTCTTCATTTCTTCTTCTGATTGTTCATTATTGATGTATAGAAATGTAACATATTTCTGTATATTGACTTTGTATTCTGCAGATCTAATAAATTCATTTATTACTTCTAATCTTTTTTTTTTTTTTTTGTGTGTGTGTGTGTGTGGAGTCTTTAGGGTTCTTTATATATAGTATCATGTCACCTGCAAATAGTGACAATTTTACTTCTTCCTTACCAATCTGGATGCCTTTTATATCTTTGTCTTGTCTGATTGCTGTGGTTTGAACTTACAATTATATACTAAAAAGAAGTGATGAGACTGAGCATTCTTGTCTTGTTCCTGATTTTTTAGTTTCTTGAGTGACTTGTAGAGGAGGAAAAATAATTCTCTCTCTACCTTTCTAGAGGCTGAGATACCCTGTAAATACACACACACACACACACACACACACACACACACACACACACACAGGGGAAAAACAAATAGAAGTGTAATAACATGTGTGCCTCATGTGTACATAAGAGATATGATACCAGGGGAAAGTGAGTAACTTCTTTAGGTGGCCTGTGTTACCAGTTTAAATACCACCTTATGCTAAAGACGACAGAAGGAAAGGAATGTGTAAAAGGGGGAAGGGGCAGGAATTTACTAGAAAAATTACGGTAATCAATGGGCAACTTAGTAATGTAGATTTAAGTTGGTGTCTTCTCTATTCATAAATTTTTTAAAAATAATGTAGTCATGTTCCTCTTCCTTATGGAAAGAAATTTCCTTTATAAAAAGTAAATGACTCTTATGAAAGAATAATTTGTATTCTTATTTTCAGAGCTTCTCTTGCATTTGTTGTTTCTAAAAATAATCAGCTCAAAATAATTCTTGCACCAAAGAGGCATATTTTGGGGGTGATATTCTGCTACCTGTCAGAACAGAATTATCAATCTGGATTTCAAATGACTTAGGCAAACCTATTGTTTTTGAGGTTTACATCATGTTCTACAACATGGGAGAGTGTATTAAGCTGAATGTGGTCAGGATATGCTATTTCTAAATATGCCACTTTGGTATATTGATAATATAGAGCTGAAATAATTCAGAAACTGCTGATAGAGTTAGAGCTTTGGAAATAAATTTCTAGGCCCAAGAGGGGGCCCCTTTTGCCTGGGATGCCATGTCAGCAAACAGAAACTTAGAATATTTTTATGTGCCTGTAAATGTTCTACTTGACTAGAAACCTAGTATATTCAGTCAGCCAATCTCCAAACACCAAGCCTACTCTCATCCCCCACTAAAGTTTCACCATGTGCCTCCAGCCAATCAGATATTTTTATTTGTCTCTCCTTGTTCTTTATTCTTTATCCTATAAAAGTGTCTTGCCTTCTGCCCATTTTGCAATTCTTCAAAAAGAGGCTATCCACTTCATGAAAAGTTAGTTTGTTTATATCACCTAAATTGTCTTCTTTAACCTTTTCTTTTTTCTTTTTCTTTTCTTCTCTCTTCTCTTCTCTTCTCTTCTCTTCTCTTCTCTTCTCTTCTCTTCTTTTATTTTTTTAACAGTTCTTTGCCTTCCCATTTTCTGCCTAAAAGCTGGGCATAAATTTCTCCCCTTTCCTGTAGAGGGATGAGGAGAGTTAGCCATATTGCCTGTCATAGATTGAGACATATTAAGCATTTTTAAGAGTTTATTTGAGGAAAAATTGATGTCATGCAGCACCAAACCAGAAGTAGTTAGGAGCACTTTGCCAATAGTAGCTAATGGCAAGACTTTTATAGAGAAGAGGTGGAAGCAAAGCAATGAAATTATTTAATTGGCTATAGCTTAAGCAGTTGCATTATTTGAGAAAGTCTAGCTGATTGTCTGTGACTGATTGTCCTTGGGCTTTGATTTCCTAACCTTGAGGTATTTTAGGCTTAAGCTTTGGTTTGCTTGCAGAGACTACTAAGGCACTGGAACTACATCAGTCTAATGGCCTCCTTGTTTAATTAATTTATCACACTGGAGATGGAGAGCTGGCGCAGAGAATGAGTCTGCATAAACAAACCTTACTAAAATTACCCTTATCCTCCATTAGATCCTTCCATATATTTCCTAGTCACTTTCCCACAATTTATCTGCCTTGGAAGCCCCAAATTCCTTTTCTTTGTTTAGTCACTTCTCCAGAATGTATCACTACCCTTTTTAAAAATTATATAACGCCTGAGTCTAACCACTTCTTTCGGTTTCTCACTTCTATTTTATGTGAAGTTCTTATGAAGATATACATATTAACGTCAATAAAAAGCCTGTGCCTTTTTTCTTGTTAACCTCTTTATGTAAGTTTAAGTCACATCCCTCTAGGTACTTAAGCTAAGAAAGTAGAGGAAAGTTTTTCCTTCCTACAAGGTAGAAGGGAGACTGTATTTTCTAAAGTTGTACTTTAATAATCATCTCAGTTTGATTTGTTTCTTTGCTTGTTTTCTTTCAACTAAGTTTCCATTTTAGATATTAACCACAATCTATGAAGTAAAATACATTTTTGGGTCCCATTTAGCCAACTAACTTATAACAAGCCTTGTCCTTAAAATATTTTTAAAAAGTGCACCACATGTTATTTTTAATGTAATCTTGCAAATGTAATGTTTAATATATTTTAATATCATTTAGAAGTGATAATATGAATGAGGTGATTGTCCTGAGTTATCAGGTAGAATTTGTCTCCCTTAACAAAGAAAATACTTTTCTTAGCACAGATATAGATAGAGCGAGGATGATGGGAGGGAGGGGGAAAAAGAGACAGAGAGCCTCTTCCACTCTGAATATTTTTTACGCAATAATAATTTCACTATTAATAACTTAATAATTATATTAAGTAAACTATTTCATCATCTCTCATTGCTCACTCATGCTACCATCTCTGTAGTAATAAGACATAATCAGATTAATATTTCATAAAGGACCATTTATTTGAGCCCTGACTATAAACAGTACTCAAGATTTTTAGAATGTTTAAGAAATCTCTATATTTAAGCAATGCACTGTTTGAATTAGATGACCTCTGGAATCTTCTACTACTAAATTTCTATTATATCATAAAGTGAGATGGAAGTGCATTAGGTCTAAATTTTATACAACTCATCATTCTAATTATGCCTCCTAAGGAGGCCAGCTGGCTAGCTGTCGAGAGAATTCAGGAAGTTCATTTGCACTAGTAAATTCACTGAGGTTAAAGCTCTGAATCTTTGCTTTGCAGATTCAAAACTTAAATTTTTGTCAGCACATTAAAAATGAAGTCTTCTCTTGGCAAACTCATATTATCCAAACCTATAGAAACTGAAACATCATTTTATTAATTTACAACAGGAAATAAAATATTTATGTGGATTGTTATGCTTACATAAACAGGACCAGTGCATTTACTCTTTAAAGACAAATCTACCCAGGAAGCCAATTATAATTGAAAATTTGTGGGGGTCTATATTCAGAACAAGAGGAGGTAGTTGAATGATGTACCTTATGGATACTTGTCATGTACCCCATAGTATTTTGAGTCTAAAGTTCTGTTCTCCATAACATCGTGGAGTACAAATTAGAGGTACACATAGGCCGTGTAGCTTAGTTAGGGGAGGGTGTGAGAGCTGGGGATGAGTAGAAATTAGACAAAAGGAAGATGAATGTAGGGAACAGTCCAGACATATGGAGTAGCATAAGTAATAGCCGAGTAGTAAGGGAGAAATTGTGATGATCTAGACACCTGCAATTATTCAGCATGCCTAAAGTGACAATATAAAGAAAATAATGTTAAGAGATTAAGGGTGGAGGGGTAGCTGGGGCAGGAGTATGCAGAGGCCTTGCTAGCCACAGTAAGGAGTTAGGGTTTTTATCTTCAAAATAATAGGAACTAGTGAGGAATTTTATGTAGGGAGAGTAACAATTACCAATGTTTTAGAAAGATCACTCCAGCTGCAGTGTGGAATGCAAGACCAAAATATGAGATAAGTTTGCAACCAGGTTAGAATGGAGTGACTTGAAAATGGGGCTATGTGAGCTAGAATTCTCAGGTCTGGGTGATTAATTAAATATAGGCAGAAATAAAAGGGGAATGAAGATCACATTAAGATTTCTAGCTTGAGCATGGTCATGCCAGTACTAATATAGAAACCTAGGAGCACATAGGGAAATGAATGAAGGGTGGGCAGAAGAGTCAGATTAGAGTTTAGACATTTGAATTGAGTTTGAGGATACTGTAGGCAATCAAAGCAGATTTATTCAATAGGCTATTAAATATTTGGGTTTTATATTTAAAAGAAAGAGCCAGATTGAAAATTTGGAGATCACTAGAAAAAAATAAGATGTAATAGAAACCTAAAGGGTATCTGGTAAACCACTGAAACTGTATGAAAGGTAGGTAATAAAGGTCCTGTAGATGTAAATCTAGGTGAATCCCACCTCGTTTAGCCGAATTATTAAAATCAATCAACAATAATGTCACTCTTCTCTGTACAATCTGGCAACATCCTTCCAAAGTTGAGTAGTTCTAGTACAGAAAACTTGAAGTTCAAGGTAATGACATGATTTTCCAAGGAAGGCAACTTCTTAGAAGGAATAGTGAGCTCATAATCACACAATAAAATATTCTGCTTGTATTTGTTAAACAATTTTATGCTAGCCTAGGAGTCACACAGAGACTGTTCATTTGAAGAAAGTCACTACCTTCAAGGGAAAAAGAATTCAGTTCTATCTTTTGATGAGAAAAGTGTCAAAGAATTTGCAGATAAGTTTTCAAAACATCACATTTAGGGAAAAATGAGGCTATATGTTTTGGATGGTTTACCCAGTAAGTTTTCTACCAATGACTGGCCTGAAATTTAATTTTTTCTTTCTCTTACGTTTCTCTCTCCCTCCCTCCCTCTAATCCTCCCTCCCTTCTTCCCCACTCCCTCCCTCCTTGCTTCTTTCCTTCCATCCCTCCCTTCCTTCCTTTCTTTGTTCCTTCTAAAACTCATTTACCAGTATTGGCTGCACTCTGTGTCACAGTGAATAAACTCCAAATCCAATATATATACATTGGTCATTAAAAAATTTTTATAAAAAGCAATACAAATTTATGATCTTATAGTTCTGGAGGCCAAAAATTCCGACTGTAAGTTTTACTAAGCTTCTTCAGGGGCTGGTACCTTCTGGACACTCAAGAGAAGAGTATTTCCATGTCTTTTTTAGCTTCTGCATTCCTTAACTCACAACTCCTTCCTTGCATCATTCCTATCTCTTGTTTCCATTGTCACATCTTCCACTTTCTCTTTTGTGTCAAATCTTTATCTTTCTCTTTAAAAAAAATTGTGATAAAATACAATTACATAAATTTACTACTTTAGTCATTTTTAATGTATTCTTCAGTGGCATTGCGTACATTGTTGGGAAACCATTCTACTATCCATTTCCAGAAATTTTTAACTGAAAAAGTTTAAAAATATTTACCATTATTTTTATATTTCCTTTCAGTGTGGTATATGGAGGGAATTACAGCTTTGTAGGCATGAATAAATTTCACACTTTTGATTCTCAGTGAACTTTATTTCTGATATTTAACATAGAGCTGTAGACAGCATATATGATGTGTCTAGAACCAGACCATGCTCTTTACTCTTAATAACTTAGATTTAGTATATCTGAACCCAGAGAATATAGTTTATTTTCCAGCATTTCTCTAGAAGGAGGATAGCTTGACTCCTATTTTACACGAGGTCTCAACTACTCTGCCTCTGGAGTTTGAATTTGATTCACTCACTATATCTGCTCATTCCCTTGCCCTCCATCTCCTCCTTGGGCAGGGCCAGTGGAAAGCACCAGCAAGAAATCCGGACATATACTCTCTTGGGACCATGTTTAAGTATTTTCTAATTATATGTCTACTGAAGGTCACAGCTCATGTCCTGCAGCTCTCTCTCATAGTTTTCTTTGGATTCTGGTAACTGCTTCCTCTTCTTGCCTCTTCAGGCACTAGTTAAACTAGATATATGATAACTCCTGCTGTTGCTAACCCAGGTGTGCTTTACCATTTCTTTGGTTTTCTTCTGACCATACATACTTAAATAGTCTCCTTTAAAATATCTTCAATTCTACTTTACCTTCTGGGCCCCTTACTGATTCTTTCTTTTTTTCCCCTTTTTTGAAACAAATCTTAGAACACTATTATGTAATACATAATAGTGAAGCTATATCAACTGACATGAGGGTGAAAACTGCTTATTTCTCTCCATCCATTGAGATTGCCTCTGAGAATTTAGAGCTTGGACAGACACACTTAGAAAAACACTGAAGTTAGCAAATTCAAGGAAATACCAGCCTTAAACTGTGCTCAGATGATATCTGTCCACCAAACTTGTTAAATAACTTTATCTGACCTCACAAATGCACTTGAGTAGCTTGTGAGAACAAAGCTTCAGAGATTAACTCTGTGGGGGAGGAAAAACATTCTCTTCTTCCTTTATAGGTCCTCCTTTTGTATAAGTGGGAGAGACTCAGAAGGATGAAATAACTTTCCAAAGTGGCCCAAGCCATCACCTTGAATACCATCTGCAGCTAAAGACAAAAGATGTTGAGGGAAAGGTGGAAAGCCCATTATGGGAGGATACCAGGAAAAGCAGTCAACAAGGGTAAGGTTTTTCTGTAGATCGAGTTATTGTCTCCTCAGTTAGTAAGAGTTTCTAGAGACTGTGTCATCCTTCTCTTCTTGCTACAGAGAAAGAGACACTCTTAGCAATGGAGATTTCCCTTTTATGTGTAAATGTCTCTTATAAAGGGTAACTTCTTCATTTTCAGAATTTCTCCCAAATCTGCTATTTCTTAAGAATAACCAGCTTAAAATTATCCTTATACCAAAAAAACACATTTTGGGGTGGCAAATTTTGCTCCCCTCCAGTTCCATTTCTACACTGCCTTTTGTGACAGTACTTTTGGTTGGCTATTCAGCTAGAAGGTCCATAGGTTTGTCTCAGAACTGATAAAAATGATGATTTGGATTTGAACATCAATTTCACCTTGATTTACTACTAATTTTTTTTTTCAAACAGGAAATACAAAGATATTTGCAAGATCAAAAGATAAGCTATCCTAGATCTCCATTACTTTCTTAGTACTCAAATTGCGTAGTTTTAGGAAACCCACACAGAATGGGAAGTGTACCAGGTCAGAAAGTCCCAACTATAAACTTTCTGTGTGTGATTGGAGGAGCCACATTGGTACTCAAGGGTTCCATCCTATTATGATAGATGGGAATTTTTGTTTGAGCCATCTCTACATGATTCCGTAGTCTATTTTGTACTCCATCAACTTGTGGTTTAAATGCAGTTGGTTTGGCTATGGCCTATCACATATACAGTAAGAGCATTATTTTTAACAGATCTTTAAACATAACTATTACTTTGGATATTCCCTAAATCTGCCTCCAAAGAAATTCTGTGGAGACTTGATATTTTTCTCGAGGTTAATCAGATCAATTAACATATAGGGAAAAACCAGTAGAGAGCTTTGGAGAATTCATGTATCTCCCCATTTCTTTGAAGTCTTCATTTTTGCCTCTCTCTTCATCCTGTTCGCAGGGCTGAAAGAAGCATAAAGTGACATTAGGCTTTGATGAGTTGGTTCAGGGTGGTTGTACAATGTTTAGAATATACAAACAAACAAACAAACGACAACAAAAAAACCCCACTAAGAATTATGTAGTTTAAAGGGTAAACTTTATGGTTTGTGAATTATATCTCACTTTTGTTTTAAAGGTACAAATAAATAAGCAAGAGGAAAACATTTTAAATGAATAATTAAGTTAAAAAGAAAAAAAAGATCTACCTGATGCCACATAGCTGTTTACTAGTCTTGTGTGTATTCCTTAGAATCCCTAAACTATTTTTGCCTTACTTATACAGAGCCATCATCTGCATTTTGCTTATTGTGTTGTGATTTTTAAGATATTGCTTCTAACTGAAAATGAATTATTTGGTTATCACATAAGAAATTAACAAGAGAAAAAATGTTCTAATTTATAGAAGGTGGGAATAGGTTATTCCCCATAAATACTAGGGAATTTTGAAGAGTCAAGAAATATACATATTATATTAAAGGAAAAACAAATACCAAATAGAATCAGAAGATTGTTGGATTGCACTCAATATTGTTGGATTTGGACCATATAGGAAGATGTAAGGCAACTCTTACAGAAATAATTACATACACTTCTGTCTTACTTAGTTTGGGCCACTATAAAAAAATTCCACAGATTGGTGGCAGAAGTGTATTGGTCACAGTTCTGGAGGTCAGATTCTGAAATCAGAAAGTTCAGGTGCCAGAATTACTGGTGAGGGCCCTCTTTCAGGTTTCAAACTTTTTGTTTACTCACATAAAGGCAAGGACTAGAGGGCTCTTTATATCTTTATAAGAATACTAATCCCATTCATGAAGGCCTCACCTTCATGACTTACTCACCTTCCAAAAGACCTCACCTACTAATACTACCACCTTTGGGGGTTAGGATTTCAAGATATAAAATTTGGATGAACACAAACATTCAAAACATAGCACCTTCTTTCTTTCCTTATTTTTTTCTTTATTCATTCATCAACAAATATTTATTTATTGTGAACCATGGTTGAACACTGCTTTATTGGGGATACAGCAGTGAACAAGAGAAAAGTTCCTTACACTTAGAGAACTTACATTCTTCTCGGGGAGACATAAATAGACAAACAAGGAAAGTCAGAAATTGTAGTTTTTTTTCTGTTGTACACAGAACTAAAATGGGTAATGTAATAAATTGGAGACCACTTTAGATGAGATGATCCTTAAAGATATCTCTGAAGAGGTAACTTTTAAGGTGCAGTATGAATTACACAAAATTAACTACAAGATCTCAGGTAAAAACATTTCCTAAATAGGAAATGGTTGGTGAAGAGGCAGAAATAAGCTTTGTGCAATTGTGGCATAAAGGTTCAGGGAGACTCTGGACATACTAAGACAAGGGGACAGTGTTAAAAGTGGAAGGCAGAGATGTAGGCAGGGCCAGATCTGTGAGCCAGGATAAGGTATTTGGATTTTATTGTGATTCTGATAGAAAGCTACAATGAAGGAGGACAATGACATTATTCTGTTTGCATTTTTAAAAATTGTTCCTAGATGCTGTGTAGTGAATGGACTATAAGGCAGCCAAAGTAAAAGCAGGGAGACCAACCAGGAAACTATTATAGTAATCTTGACATGAGACGAAGGTGCTATGGGCTAAGGTGACAATGGAAAGAAGTAGCAGATTTAGGATACGTTTTGGAGGTATACCTGTCAGGCTTTTCTTATGAATTGGCACAGGAAGTGATGAGGTAAGGAGAAATAAAAGACAACTCCAAGATTTTTGGTTTGATCCAAAGTAGTACATTCTGAGGCAGGAAAACTGGTGAAAAAGCAGTTTCAAAGAAAAAAAATGAAAGTTTTGCTTTGGCCATGTTAAGTTTGAGATGTTCATTAGACATAAAAGAAGAAATATGAAGTATTACAAGTCTGGAAATCTGTGGAGAGGTCAGCACTGGAGATTCAGATTTTGGAGTGTTGGGCACACAGATGAAGTTTAAAGCCAGGGGACTGGCTGAGATCACTTCTAGGCTGTGTGTGATAGGTAAAGAAGGGGTCTTAGGACAGAGTGGGGAGCATCTGAATATTAAGATATACAGTAGGGAAGCTGTCAATTGAGTCAGGGAAGGAATAGTCATTGAGAAGAAAAAAACAGAAAATGCATTGTTAAGGAAGAGAATAAAATAATTCAACAAGAGATTTCCCAACAATTTTGAATGTAAATGACAGTCAAAGTCAAAAATGATAAAGTCATCATTGGATTAGGCAACATGTAGGTAATTAGTAATCTTAACATGAGCAGTCTCATTGGAGTAGGTGAGAAGGAGGCTTGACTGGAGTGGGTTAACATGCAAGGCAAGACAGTGAAACAACTATATGTTTGAAAATCATGTTAGAGATCTAGAGAAAGAAGACAGGAGGAAAGTGCAACACGAATGCTGCTGGACTGTGTTGAGTTCCGACCAGAAATCTGTGACTATAAGACAAAATGAGCCCAATAGCCCCAGTTGTACAATGTGTATCTCTAGTGATATTCAGCTGCGCCTGTGAAGCACAGAGTAGGTAGATAGCTGGGTTTGGGTTCTGCTAGATGAAAACAACAGAGGAAGAGAGAGATGAAGAAGTTCAAAACATTTGCAAGAATGGGGGGACTATAAAGTTGCATCACAAACAACTGGATTTTGATGGAAGTGACACTAAGGAAATGGCTAATTGTAAGAAAGAGAGGATGATGGACCGGAGATCTTGGTGGAGTCAAAGAACGGATAGAATATTAAATGTAAGATAGATAAATGAATAGGAATTAGTGGGCAGATAGGATAAGAACTGTTATGTGTGGGAAGCTGCTAGATTAGTGAAAGGTATTTTTACATGATATCTCTCATCTACTGCTTATTTTCTTTTGCAGAAATAAGTTCTCTAGTGTATTCCAATGATGGAGTTGTCTTAAACTGCAGGGGAGCACACAGATTTTTGAATAACCCATTTGCTAAGTGGTAGATCAGAGTCTATTATATTAGTCAAAAGATTCCACAGGAGAATTCCAATAGAGATGACTTTAGAATGTAACATTAATAAGCAACTTAACTAAATTAATTTCTGAAAGACAAACAAACAAACAAAAAGAAACAAATATCACTTTAAATGGAAAAACTGTTTCCTTTCTCTGCTTACAACACTTTTGACACCAAACATGTGGGGTTTTATTTCACACCAAGCAGTTCTCCAGTTCTCCAGACACCAACTGGGTGTCCTACAATTCAATTCAATTCTGATACTAACTACCCATAGTTAACGCAGACTCCACAGTTTAACGGTTTAGTAGTCCTTACAGAGCACTCTCAACTTCAGGCACCAGTCGAAAGTCCCAGGTTGTTATCTGTACTTCATACCAACTATGTATAAATTGGGCGTTCCCACAACACCATTCTAGGGTTCAATGATATGCTATACCAGCTCATGGAACTCAGGGAAACACTTTGCTTACTATTACTGGTTTATTATAAAGGATACAACTCAGGGAGGACCAAATGGAAGGTTTGCACAAGGCAAGGTAAGATGGAAGGGCTGCAGAGCATCCCTATTCTCTCTAGGCATATCATCCTCCCAGCATCTTGATGTGTTCACCAACCCAGAAGCCCTTCAAACCTCATTGTTTGGGATTTTCATGGAGGTTCCATTACATAGGCAGGATTGAGTGGCCACTGGTGATCAACTCTTGCTTCTCCTCCTCTTCCCTTCAGTAGGTGGAGGCAGATGGGTCTGAAAATTCCAACCTTATCATGCTTGGGTCTTTCTGGTGTTCAGCATTATCCTAAGCTATCTAGGGAGCCCCAACCATCAGTCATTCTCATCACTCTCATCTCTCTGGGGATTCTAGGGTACTTAGAAGCTCTATGTCAGGAACCAGGGTCAAAAATCAAATATTAGAACAAAAGGTTCTTCTAGCACCCTAACACGCAGGAATTCACAAGGGTTTTAGTTCTGTGCCAGGAATTTGGGGCAGAGACCCAATGCCTATTTATTATTCCACACAGTTTTATCACCCTAGTCAGTTAAAATGTTTCCCATATTGTCCAAAAATAATGTGCCAGTGTCTGGAAAGATGAAAAAGTGTGGGCTTTGCTATGTTTGCCTGGAAGTATTTAAGTGCACTATTATCAATAGTGATTAATAATGTATTAATTGTAGGCAGGGTTGTTTTACTGCACACACAGTAAAAAACAGAACATGTTTGGGATAGAAACAACACACATCACATAATATTTTACACTTTACAGAACGCTATTACATTAATTCACTTGAGAATAATTGCTGCATCTTTTTAAAATACTTTCCAATAAGCGCTCCATTCATTGCTTGGTAGACTTCAGTCCTTCTCCCCGCCCCAAGGTTAGTTGCATTCATACCTCTAGTTTCCTATTTAAAGAACATAAAAGGCTTCCCTCTTCCTCCCAGGGTAACAGTCAAACCACTTAGATTGTGAATACTAGCTGAATGGTAGGACCCGGAGCTGTGATTTTTGAGTTTAAATGACATTGTTCCTGGAAGTTAGTTCCAAGTCCACGTCCCCGTTTTGGCATATGGGTTATTTGTGACCTCATAAGTTTTTCTTAATCTGTAAAACAGACGCATCAACGCTGATGCGCTACATATATCAATATCAGAATAGGTTTTAAAATTCCCTAGAATGGTCCCAACATTGACTTTAGAACGATAAAATGCAACATGTTAGCGACATCAGTCCATTAAATATTGTTGTAATAGTCCCAAAGGGACAATCTCAAACTTCACTTGCTAACTTAATTTCCAGTTTCGTCCTATCCTTTCTTCTGACTCTATTTTTTTTTTTCTTTGTTCTGAAATGGGAAGCAGGAAGGGAGCAGGGAAAAGCAGCAAGGGGTCGGACAAGCCCAACAGACGGGTCGGTTCATCGTGTCTGCGATTCTCTCCTTTGCTTCCACGCAGGGGCCAAGCGCTTTCAGCAGAAATGAGGATTCGGTCCAGGTTCGGTCCAGGCCAGGGTCACCTGAACAATCTTAGAGAGCAGCCCGAGGTCTCGCCGCAGATGCGCATCCCGAAGCCGCTTCTCCAGGCGGGGTCCTGGGCGCCCCCAGGCCGGGCCCCAGGATTTCCCACCCTCTTGCCTAGCGGGCACGCGGTCAGAGCGCGGGCTCGGCCTCCGACGGAGAGCGAGGGCGTGCGCGGGGCGGCGACTGCGTTCCCGAGATGGCCGGAAGGAGCGGCGGCTCCGCGACCCTGCCTCCTGCCCGTCACGCAGCCGCCCACGCCGCCGCCGCCGCCGATTGGTGCGGGGCCTGGCCGGGCCTTCCCTGGCCCCGCCCCCGCCGCGGAGGGACAGGCCAAGTGGGCGGGGCGTGGCGGCGGGCCCCGCCCCGCTGTCAGTTACGGGGTGGCCAGGCCGGCGCGCGGGAGGGCGGGCGGGCGCTGGCCACCGCGTCGCTCGCTCGCGCGCGCTTCCTCTCGCCTCCCGTGGGGAAGTCGGGGCCGCTCGAGCGGCGGCCGCCACCGCCTCGCCCTGACGTCCTCCCGGGTCCCCTCCGCGCTCAGCGCCTTCCTCCCGCTCACCCCCGCGTAGTCAGCGGCCCCGCGCTGGGTCCGGAGAGGGCCCGCGGCGGCGCCGGGTGGCGTGTTAACCATGTTTAGGAGGATTCTGCAGAGGGTAAGAGAGTGAAGCCGTCTTTCCGGCGGCACGTGAGCGGCAGAGCCCGAGCCCGGGCCGCGGCGCCGCGGCGCCGGCTCCTTGCTCCTCTAGGCCCCGCTGCCGGGGACACGATTAGGCCGCGGTCGTCCGCCCCGGGGTCGGGCCGTGGGGGCGGGGCGGGGCGGGCGGCCGGGGCCGGGGCCGGGCGCCCAGGCCGGGCGCGCCGCCGTGGCGCGCGGATGCGGGTGCGAGAGCGCGGCGGCGCGGGAGGGTGTGGTGCCGGCGCGTGTCTCCCAGGTCCCAGAATGGCCGTGGAAACGGAGCGGTGGTGCCCGCGGGACCGGCCCGCCAGCCGCCTGCCGGGCTGGACATGGCCTGGTGGGAGATGGTGGGCGGCCTGCTTAGCTCTAACCCGCCCTTCCTGGCCAGGGTAGCCCCCAGCTTCACCCCACACGCACCTGCCACGTACGGCTTCGGTTTCTCGTCTGGACGGCGTTGGAGGGTAACGTGGTGCAGCCCGGCCTAGCATGGGCCCAATCGTGGTACCGACTCTTAACTGGCAAAGTCAGCTGAGAAGGAAGCTATTACTCACTGTTGGAAACTTTTTTTTTTTTCCCAATTAAAAATGGGTTCTCCCCTCCCAGCCAGTCCTTTTTCTGAGCTGTCCGAGAATAAACCCGCAGTAGTAGGCTTTAACCAGCGGTAGATACTTAGTCCTTTACTTTCTGCCAGTGCTACCTGTATTTGAAATCTGGAAAAACTCTAAGATAGAAAGATCAGAGCATTGTAAAGCTGTGGGCGTGTTCTTTAGGAATCAGTTCTTAGAATAACATAAAATTTATTTTCCTATAACAGTTACTGTTCTAAAAAAATTTGTTGGGATGGCTTCTTTTTTTTTCTCTTTTATCGGGTGCCACAAAATGTAAATGACTGCGTAGTTGGTGCCAGACCCATTAGTTGGTATTGACTGAGTAGGGTAACTAGTTCAAAAGACAGAAGAAATTAGTGAATTCGTGATATTCAGCCAAGGAATGTGCCAAAGAGAACTGAGCCAACCATTATATAGAAAGAGTGTACTTGCTTCTGCATAGCTTTTGTGAAGTGTCTAAGTCATGTAAAGTCGGTCGTGTATATCAGGAAGAGAAATGGTTAACTTTTGTATCTGCCACATTTGTTGACATTGGTGATTTTTTTTTCAGTGGTTTTGTCAGAATTTTTGAAATCTCGATAAGCTGCTGATTTTGGCAGTAGCGAGGGCATGCCCTTTACTCTTGCCATGGGTTCCTGTGTTCAACAGTAAAAACATCTGTGCGTGATTTACTTGTAGTACTTAGAGATTTTTCTTTTGTCGGACCTGGAGAAATGGATTACCTCATGCCTCTGATTTTTTTGTCATAGTTCCACAACTGAAAATTAGTTCGCCTGTGCTTTGTTTTATAGTTTTGTGTATAAAACACAGTGTTTGCTGACTTAAGAGTAGCTTCCGGCAGTTATAGATTAGTTTTCAGAAATACAGGATGCTTTCCAGTACTCTTAGTTTAATGTTGTTAAGCATTGGTGTTGGTGCATACACAACTGTTGCAGAAGTTTCAGTTGAAACTACAAATTTGGAATTTTAGTTATTGCTGAGATGTGATATGGAATCATCACATAGGAATAAGTCAATTGATAACTGAGTTTCTTAACCATGACACTATTGATACTTGTGACTGGATAATTTTTTACTTTGGGAGGGCTGTCTTTTGCATTTGTTAAGATGTTGAGCAGCATTCCTGGCTTATACCCACTAGATGCCAGAAGCACCCCCAAATCCCTTCCCCCCTATTGTGACAACCAAAAATATCTCAAAGACTTTACCAAATGTCTTCTAGCGGCTCAATTGCCCCGATTGAGAACCACTGTATTAAATGTATATAATCTTTTATAGGAAAGTTTGAATTGTTTCTCTCAGGTAAATTTATTTATTTTTCATTGTATTTATATTGAGCATCAATAAATGCCAGTTATATGCTAGGGACTGGGAAACAGTTAAATAAGATATGGGCTCTCCATTTACAGCTCACAACTTGGTTATGGAAGTGGACATTTAAAAGTAATTACATGCTAGACTAATTGGGGGGATCACTTCGTAAATTATATAAATGTCTAAGAACACTATGTTTTACACCTGAAACTAATATAAAATAATATTAAATATCAACTCACATTGAAAAATAAAAATTAAAAAAATAAAAGTAATTACAGTGTTATGTAATGGAAGAATGGAGAGTGTACTGGATGCTGCTTTGTATGTAGGAGGGTGTTGGGGCAATAATGAAAAACTTCAGGGAGGAGGGCATGTTTAAAGCTCAGAAGAGGGAAGGGCATATCTGGCAGAGGGAACGGCAAATGCCATGACAAGGAATCATAAAAGGGTGGATAACATTAGGGGAACATGAACAATCAAGTTTAGGACGTGAAATATGTCCAGGGACTGGTGGGAGATGAAGCTGCAGGAGTAGCTACAGACCAGATTATGACAAGCCTGGCGTGCCTTTGTAGTTCAACTTTTATCTTATAGATGGGTCAGTGTTAATGCTCAGAATTTTATAAGACATTTTGATAAAAACCTTAAAGAAATCTTGTGATTTTAATAGTACTTTAGAACCTAGAATATATATTTTATTAACTCTACAGGTGATATTTACTAACAAGTATAACTGGAATCTTCAAATTATGTGTAACAGGGTAACCATTTTATTTTACCCCACCCTGATAATCTTCTCAGCAGAGATATTAAGATGGAAGAGTAAATCTAAACTTGTTGATTGAGAGATTTGTTTGAAATGGACTCTATGCTTTGAAATTATATTGCATTCCTTTAACATTATGTTTTTAGTTGGCCTTTTCATTTAAGTGTTGTAATTTTCTTCTAAATGGTGTCCTTTAAATAGCATTTTTGAAAGTATAAACAAGCAGTATGCTTATAATAAATTATAACTCAGAGTTTTTAAACGTCAGGGTACTTTACAGAAAATTTGGTTTTTAGTTCTCCTCCTCCTCCTGCTCCTTCTCCTTCTTCTCTTTGTGAAGGGTGTCTCTCTGAGGCTTGAAGGGTCTGAAGAAAATATCAAGATAGCTTCAATATATATGTATTGAATTTTTTGCTTGATAGTCCTTTGAAGAGACATGTGCATTTATGGCCAGAAAGATATCAGCATTTAATAGTTTAGGTAGTTTGTAAACTTTGTTGCAATATATTTCTTAAGGATCTTACTGTGATTTAACATTAGTGTATTTGATGTACTTTTACTGGTATATATCAATGATATTGCTAAAGGAAAAATGAATTTAATTATTCTAGAATTGTAGAAATAGGAGGCTTCTTTTCTGGTCAACAGGCCTAAAATGAGGAAGTAGAAACTAGAGTCAGTGATTTACCTAAAAGCAGCACAGTTAGTAGATGTCAAAACAGACTACAACTAATTTTTTCCAACTTCCAATTCATTTGCCTTTTCCTGGCACCTTGTTGCCCTTTCCCCCCACACTCAACTGATGTGGTTAGCACTATGCTAGTTTCTGTGGAAGATATAGGAAAAATATGAGACATAACTTATAACTTCTCCCTCAAGGAACTTATGTGATTAAGTGCGAAAGTAAATGATATAAACAATGAAGGCTATAGTTGTACAGAGGAGGAAAGATCAGAAATGAACCTGTGTGATGGGGTTTTGGTGAATATCTGTGATTAGAAGAGAAGGAGACAAGTTTCATTCTAGGAAGGAGTTAAAAAATGAGCGAAGACTCAGAGATGGGAATGAATTCATTCTTCCTGCCTGTCCTCCTTCCTTTGCATATTGCCTTTTAATAAACAAATATTTATAACACTTGCTATGTGCTAGATACTAGGGATACAACAGTGAATAAGACACAATCTCTTAAGTAGCTTAAAACCAAGTGACTTTTAGAGAGGGAGATATGTTTAGAGTAGAAAGAAATTAGAAATTTACAGTGTGACACCTCATTTTGGATATTCTTGTCTAGATCAGCCCTGTTCAGTGCAAATGAGTCATATATTTGATTTAAAGTTTCTATTAGCCATGTTGAAATAAAGTAAAAAGGAAGAGGTGAAATTAATTTTAAAAGTATATTCCCTTTGATCCAATATATCTAAAATATTTTAAAGTAATCAATTTAAAAATTAATGAGACATTTTACATTCTTTGTACTAAGTTTTTGAAATCTGGTATGTATTTTGCACTAACAGCACATCTCAATTAGGACTAATCATATTTCAGCTGTTTTAAACGCCTCAGGTAGCTAGTAGCTACTGTATTGGATAGTGCAGGTCTAGTTGAATATATATATATATATATACACATGTTATATATGTATATATATACACATACATATACATATATTTGTATTTGTATATGTATATGTATATATATCAATATATAATTTTTAACTATTTAGAATTAATTTCAAACTTATAAAAATTGCAAGAATAAAATAATACAAGGAACACCAGTATACTCTTAATCTAGATCTATCTATTATTAACATTTTATTCTATTTGTTTTATTATTTGCTCACTTTCTTTTCCCTTCTCCTTCCCTTTCCTTTTGTCCCTCACCCCTTTCCTTCTCCTCCTCCTTTATGGTGGTGGTGGTGGTGGTGGTGGTGGTGGTGGTGGTGGTGGTGGTCTTTCTTCTTTTTACTCTTCCTTTTTACTCCTTCCTTCTTTTTACTCCTCCTCCCACCCCCTTTCTCTCTCTCTAATATTTTTTTTTCTGAATCATATCGGGATCAGTTATGATCCTTTACCTCTGAATACTTAAATGAAGGATAGGGATATTTTCTTACATAACCACAGTATAGTTGCAGATGACATAAGTTTACTTTGATTCAATTTACTATCTATCCATAATTCCAGTTATGTCAATTGCTCTGATAATGTCCTTTGTAGCATTTCCCCCTCTCTAGTATAGGACCCAATCTCTATATTATATTTAGTTGTCATGTTGCTTTAGCCTCTTTTAAAATGGAACATTTCCATAGCATTTCTTTGTAATTTATGACATTTGTGAAGAATGTAGATCCCCTCCTGCCCCCCCCCCCCCCCAGAATGTTCCTTGTGTGGTGTTTGACATTTTCTTGTGATTAGATTGGGATTAGTCATTCTTGGCCAGAATGTTTTCCTAGAAGATGTGTCCTTCTCAGGTTATTGCATTCGGAGGCCCATGATAGCCTTCTGTCTTTCATGGGTGATGTGTTACCTTGTCAAAGGTCAAGGTGTAGCTCTGTTTTTTTGACTAGATAATATTTTTTTCCCTTTGTATCTACTAGGCAGATACTCATAAGACCATGCAAATATCCTGCTCCTTATTAAAAATTTCCCTAGATTTTACATCTATTATTGATTTGTGCCTTCACCACAATAACTGCAAAATGATGATTTTCCCATTCCAACATTCCTTCCACATTAACCATTTGGTCTTTGGCTTCCCCTCCCTCCATCTTTTCCCTCCTGGATCCCTTCCATCCTAGTTTTACCTCCCTTCTCTAGCAATTCCCTTCCTTCTCAGCACCATTTTTTCTTTCCTCCCTCCCTCCTTCCCTCCCTCCCTTCTTTCCTCCCTTCCCTATTAGTATGGACTCATAATTTCATTTTTTTCATGGTTTATAACTCATCACTGTATTTATTTATTTTGGTGCTCACATTGTCCCAGGAATGAACAGTGGGAGCCCCTTCAAGATGGTTCCTGTGTCCTTTTGACATGTCCCTATCATTTTTTTGAGTTCTTCCTTTCTGGTGTAACAAAGTATTCCAAGCTTATCCTTTAACTACCCTTTCCCAGCCCTGAAATTAGCCATTTCTCTGAGGAACCCTTTTCTTTTTAGTAGGGAATGATATTAGAAACCAAGGTCTGGGGTGGCTTTCCTTCTTGTTTCTTTCGATGGACAAATCTAACTGAACTTTTGAACTTTATTCTGTAGACATTAGAAAGTTAATAGATTTTATTCACCAGTAAAATATATTTAACATATAGGGGAGGAAAATTCTCTGCTACTCTCTTTGGGTCTTTGGATAGGAGAAAATCATACAAATTTTATTATGTTTTTACATGTATATGGGAACTTTCACAAGAGGATGAAGACTTGAAGAAGTGAGGATGAAGACTTGAAGAAGTGACCAGAGCAGAAAGTGTTTATACCTTCTAGACAAACAATAAACTTGTGAACAATTGATAAAATAAAGAGGTTTGGGCTAGATGTAGTAAATGGTGAAGAAGTAACTAGGAAGATAATGGCGAGTTTAACAAAGTTAGTTTGTACAGATTTCTCATCTCCAAATTCTCTGTCTCTGGTGATAAGGGTGCCTTCTACCCTGTTGGTACAGGGAGGATACGTTTTACATGGGAATTTTATGTCCTGCTTTCAAAAAGAAAGAGGGTCAGAGGGTTTTTTTTTTGTTTGTTTGTTTGTTTTTTTTTTGTACGTGCTGTTTCTTAAGTGCCTTTAACTAAAAATAATATGCCAAAGTGGCATATTTTAGGGTGGAATATTCTCTTTTTTTTAAGGAACATACTAGGAGTTAATCATATTGATTGAAATGAGTATCAAAAGGAATGGGAAGATTAATTTGCCAGTGTTTCATGTGATGTATTAAAACTGTGGAAGAGTATAGGCAGAGATCAAATGGGAGTGATTTTAATATTTTAGGCATAAGTAAATATGATTTGCATTAGGGTGCATGCTATGTGAGCAGAAAAAAAAATAATGAATAGGGACAACCTTTGACATAGCTATCTCCCAAACATCAGTTATGGGCCTACTGTGTGCTGTGGACACATTGTTGAGTAAAACAGACATGGACCCCTGAGGAACTTAGTGTATAGGGGAGGAGAGAGGAACTAAAGAATCATATAACTATATGGTCACATCCTTGAGTGAATATTAGGAAGGAAAAGAACAGGGAGCCACAAGAGCACATAGCAGGAGGGCCCTGATTTAAACTAAGATGTTAGAGAAGGTGTCTCAGATTAATTACACATTTAAGTTTGATGAAATTATGGTTCATTTATTGAAGTGAATTTAAAAACTATGACTAATTTTCTCTGCATAGATTTATTTTCAGTGTGTTAAGAATAAAGAGGAGATTATCAGGGCTAGAACTTTTTCTCTCCTAATCCTGGTGGTCTTTGGCTGGAGTTAGAGACAATATAATTAGTGATTAAGAATGAACTCTGGAGTCATACTATTTAGGGTGGTATCCATATCCCATTTACTGTCTGTGTAGCTTTGGGCAAGTTTCTTGACTTCTCTGTATCTTATTAGAATGGTCATTATACTAGTACCCTTAGCATAGGGTTCTTGTGAGGACTAAATGAATTAATACTTGTAAGATCCTACAATAGGATATGGCACACAGTAAATTCTGTAAATGTTAGCTGCTCCTAATGTTGGTGTTTTGTTATTATTATATACTTTAAATTTCTTCAAGGAACACTTTTCTCATCATTACCTTGCTTTTTAAAATTTTTTTTAAAACCCCCCCATTGTGTGTGTGTGTGTGTGTGTGTGTGTGTGTGTGTGTAGACACATTCATTTATCATCCTGTTGAACATTTATTATGCGCTAATTACTGCGCTGGGTTTAGGGATAGGAAACTTCGGTTTCAAAGGGAGAGACAGATACTTAAATCATTACAAAGCAATGTGATCAGTGTTACTAGATACACAGAGGAAGTTTGTGAGTACAAAAGAAAAAAAAAGGGAAAGGAGATTGTTGAAGGCCTCACAGAGTATGGAGGTGACTCAGGCAAGATGGGGTGAGGTAGAGAAGGAATTTTAGAGACAGTGACCGGGTAAACAAAAGAGCCTGAAACAGCCTGGCACAGCACAGCAGAATTATGAGTATTTCTGCATATGGATGAGGATAGTCTTAAGAGATGAGACTGGAAAGGGTTTTGGATTTTATACTACAGACAGTAATGAGCCATGAAAAATTTTTAAATGATAAAAATTTGTAATAAGGAAAACTCTCAAAAATATTTTTTTCCCAGATAATCTTTATAAAAGGTCAATTCTATGAATCACTCTTCTGTCTAAAGTCCGTTGATGACTACTTAGTGCCCATAGGAGATGTTCAAATTCTTTACTTTGGTACACAGTCCTATAATGCTATGGTTCCTTTAACACCATTTTAGGCTCATCTCCATATACATCTCCGTACAGGTACTGACCTTGGTGTCCTCAATAATTGTATTTCCCACAACTTACCCTGTTCTCTCATCTTGTCAGACCTCTGTAGAAGCTTTTTGTTCTGCTCAGTGTCCTACAATCATTGCTCAGTTCAGGTGCGTTCTAGGACTTATTACTTACTTACTTACTTACTTACTTACTTACTTACTTACTTACTTATTTTCTTACCCTAAGCACCCCATACTAAGAGAATGGGCTTTTAGAATTAGACCATCATTTGAACCCTGCACTCCTCCATTAATAAGGGTGAGATCTTATGCAAAGTTTCAAACTCTCTGAGACCCAGTTTATTGAATTGTTGAAGATAATATGTACCTCACATTGTTATGGGAGAATTAAATGAAATAATGTTCATGAAACACTTACCACAGTATCCAGCCAGCATTCAATAAACATTTAGTATATAGTAGCTATTGAACTACAAATCTCTAAAAAATTTATTAAATTGCTTTTGTAATTTGTTTACTTGACTCCTCTACCAGACTGAATTTTCTTAGTGTGGGGATTTTATTTTCTTTCTTAGTGTGCAGGATTTAACTTGTGCCAGATGCTTAGTTGTTTTCAATAATAAATATATGTTGACTACTTGATAGCTGTTTAGAGAGGATGGCTCTATTAAGGGAGATACTAGCTAGAAAGTAATAACCTTTTAGTTCCTAAAATTGTTGCACATTAGAATCATTTGGAATCCTTTAAAAAAGAAAAAAGATTCATTCCCAAGTCCCTTTATTGAATCAGAATTTCTGGATCTCTGGTTGTCTGTCCAGGGGATGATGAAAGTTTGAATTCAGGCAGTGGCTTTGAGGCTAGAGAATAGATTGATTTTTCAAGAAAATTAAGAGAGAGAATTGATAAAATTTATTGACTTGTGAGTAGTTTAGGTAGCAGAGAGAGATGGTGGAATGGACTAAGGTAAAGAATAGAGAAGGAAGAACAGGTTCGGGGAGGAAGATGAGTGTGAACTAGAGGTGTGGACATCTAGTGGAGATGTTTACTAAGCAAGTGGAAATATAGGAGACAAGCAGAGGCAAGTATTAGATTTGTATGAATGTTGAAGAGAGAAGTCAAGTCAAATAAGGATTGAGAAGTGTCCCCTGAATGGAGGAGTTAGATCACAGGGAAAAATGACTGACTGGGAAGTAAGGAAACAAATGTATGTTGCATGGATTACATTTCCAAGAAACATGGAGAAGAGGAAACAGTAACTAAATATTAAATGAATCAATGTAATATGCCATCCTTAGACTTCGTTCTAATAAATGCTTTTTATTTTCAGGGATCACAGATTTTATCAAATCAGTTTAAGCTGAAAAGGGGATTTATTGTGAGGTTTCAAATCAAAGAATAAGATTTCCTATACAGCGGGCCTCTGGAGAATAAGATTTAGAGTGGTGTTAGAGGTGACTCTTCCCTCCCTCTCACATTCAGATGGACCACTGGCATCTTGTTTCTGCATTTCTACATCCATCCTCCTTGCTTCTGCTTACTCGGTAGGCTCAAGACTTCAAATTAACATCTGACCACATGATTCTACTTGCTTGTCACCTTGCTTGTATTTACATAACTCATTGGCCCAATGTCTCAATTCCCAAATCCTAAGAGAAGAGTCTAAAAATGTCCTCCTCTTTTCTTGTTGGGTCATACATTGGGTTTTGGCTGGCCAACAGAGTTGCTTCTTCTAGGTCAGGTGACCATTGTTGGTTTACTCATCTGAGGTTGGGAGTAGAGTGGGATCATATGGTACTTAGGATTCTTTCTCCTAAGAGTTGGCACCAGAAACACATCTTTTACAGACCATTTTGGAAATAAGTTTTGTCTCTGAAATAACGATAATAATTTTGATTAGGTTCATTAGGTTCTAGGAATAAAAGGTCCAGGTTAGCTCAAAAATAAGATAGTGGTGGATGTGCTTGGCAATAAGAAAGATGAAATTTCATGGAAATTCAAAAAAACAATTTAACATGGGGTGGAGCCTCTGAGACATTTTTATTGAAAGGCTTTAAAGGATGCATGATAGTACTGTTCAGAACCTCCATGACAGGGCTTTATAGGTTTTTCACTCTAGGGTTCCACTGTTAAAGTACTCAGTGATTCTTCAAATATTTGAGTCTCTTATAGCTATATATTTTTGTTTCTGCTATCAGCTAATTTTCTTATCCTCTATTTTAGCTTTTTTTTTTTTTTTTTTCATAGCTTCTGTATACTCAGAGTCTGTGGTCATTTGAGACTTTGGCTGGGTTATAACTTTGATTTGCTCAAGACCCTCATATATTCTTACTTTATCTCCTGTCTACACTCACTGTATATCTGTTTAGTGTCATTTCGTGCAGCTAATATATTATTTCTCTTCATAGTTTGCAAATTCTAAGACCTAAGTTTGGAACTCACCAGTAGTTCCTTCTTGACATTTTGTTGTTGTTGTTGTTGTTGTTGTTGTTTATTGGATCTTTTTATTGGCTTCTAGCTAGCTTGTGATGGGCTGTCGTTGAGTCCAGGTGATCACATCTGGTCAATTGGCAATAGACATGGGGTCATGTAACCAGGCTGTCTTGGACTGTGTTCTCAACATGGGCTATAGTAAGGTAACTTACTTTAGGTTGGATCCATGCCCATTACATGCACTGTGTTTGACTGACATATTTATTACATTACCAAGAATAATTTAGTTGCATAGCCATTTGTTTAAGTATTGTATGGGCCATAGCAGTAGATGAAATTTAATAAAACTGCATTCTTTCCCTCATCCCAGTTTTTAATATCAGACTATGATGAGTTTTAAATAAGTATGCTAATGTAAAACTTTTTTCAGAGTCTCAGTGATACGTTATTTGAACTTTATTAGCTATATAATATTTGGAAAATGATTTAAGAATTCCTATCTTAATATGGTGCTATGTGTGGGATGGATTAAGTGGTAAATCGTATTGAATAAGATCTCTGATAAGGAAGTATGAATTTATTTTATTCTCTAAGATGTTTATTTTTTGATATAACGTCTGTTTTCAACTTCTAAATATTTTAAGTAATGATTTAGTTTCAAAATATTTAACTATAATAAACGAATATGTTTCTGGTTTAAAAATCATGTACACCATGGAAATTTGAAAAGTTTTTAAAAGAAAATTGGAAAGAAGCATAGGGCTGTAGCATATTGGGTGGTTTAACAATAAGAAAAGAAGTTTTGAAGTCAGGTGGAATTCTAGCTCTGTGCATTATTAGATTTGTGATCTTAGCTAACAATTTATTTAGCTCTCTTAAACTTATTTTCTACTCTTGACTAAATGGGAATAATCCCTTTGACTTAATTCAAAGGATTGTTGTGAGGATTATAAATAATTATGATGTAAATAAATTATTTGATGTTGTGCCTGTCATAGAGGTTATATGTTAGCTATTATTATTATTATTATTATTATTATTATTATTATTATTAGATAGAATATTTTATTTAGCAGACTACCAACTGATATTTTTTTAACTGGTATAAAATTGAAGTTTCTTATGTGCATGATTTTGAAAATGCAAATAATCTAGGGGAAGTTGATTTTCTGAGCTTTTCAATAAGATCATGCATAGAGTTATTTTGGTTTTAAGTGTTTGAGTATAAAGGCACCAGAGCAAGTAGAGAAATCACTGATTTTGGAATCAAAAGACCTGAGTTCAGGTTCTACCTTTACTACCATTGTGATGTTAAGCAAATCATTGGGCTTTCTTTGGCTTGACTTTCCTTAATCTTTCTGGTGGGTGAGGGCACTTCTTTTCCCCCTGACTTGGTTGCTTTTGAGAGGTAAATTACATAGGTGATTTCTGAAGTGCTTTTAGGGAAAAAATGTTCCTTGAAAACCAAGGAAATCCCAGTATTTTGAGTTTGCAGATCATTTGTAACCCCACAGTAGCATTTTAGATGTGTTACATAACAAATTCTGATACCTTTTACTGTATTTCTAGCATTTTTGCTGAGAAAAAACAATGTCTTCAGGAAGGAAAGATTCAGTGATAAAATTTGATAGCTCATGTAAAGTAACTATCATAGCACCTTGTACATAGTAGGCTCTAAAAGGTAGGTATTCTTTTCTATGGTGATCTCCTCTCACCCAGTGTTATAGCCCCGTATGGGTATCTAAAACGCAAGTAAGATAAATCCATTATAGTGGATGCTTTGGTTTGCACCTAGATCCCCTTTCAGGAGGAAGAAACATTCCCCTAGCTACCGAGTGCCATGACTGCCAAAGGCTCGTAACTTCTTTGGGAGTTGCCCTTTCAGAAGGAAGCTGTTCACCCAGGATTATGTTGCCTTCCTGGAAGCAGTCTGCCCTTAATTACTGGTTGATGTGGGGGGATACAAAGAATCATTATCCCCTTGTTTTAATTTAGGACTTTTGTGAGGTACCATCCCAGCTTCAGAACTCTTAGTAGGATTAATTTAGGCTACTGTTGCAATGTGTTACTGATCAATACTGTTCAGTTTTTCCCTGGGCCCACACAGGTGTTCCTGAGAGCAGTCCTCAGTAAATCTCCTGTTTTCAGATTTTAGAGTCTCAGAGTCTGTTTCCTTGGAAACTTGAATTACGAGTCATCTGCTGTTTGGAAAGTTTTTCTCAGAGATTTTTGCATCATAAAAGATTATTATATATTCAGGATGGATTTTAATTTTATGAACGTGTGTTCTAATTTGAATTTGATATTCTACATATCTTTTATAACAGGAATTTATGGGCAGTAGATTAGAATTTCTGTTAGATTCTGAAATGCTTAGTAGTAGGCGTGCAAGCCTTTTTGCTGGGCTTTTGAACATGGAGCATAGATGCTCTGCTCAGGCAATTTTATTATCAGCACCTTTCCCAGTTCCCTCACGTGATTTTAAGACAAAAAATGAAAAGTGGCCTCTTCTCAAAATTAGACTATGAACCCTGGTTTTGTTATATTTTTGTGTCTGTCTGTCCATATTTGTTACATCAAAACTTGTTTAAAACATGTAGATCAATTTTAATTATATATTAGGTATTTAAAAGCATGTTAGGTATTTAAAAACTTTATATATGTATATATATATATATATTTACTTAGTATTGATTTAATTATATGATGTCTATAAACCCAACTTAGTAGTAACGTCTATAATTAGTTTGAATATCTTGGTCTCTAACTGACTTGACTGCTTTTATCCCCCCTGATTTGGCTGCTTTTGAGAGGTACATTGCTTTTGACTAACTATTAATAACCAAATCACTAAGTTTTAGAGTTTTAAAAGTGTCCACGAGAAAGCGAAGCATATATAGAGATTGGAAATATATTTAGGGCCCAAATGGATCATGGAATGAGAAAAGCTAGAAGGACCCCGTGATCTTGTCCTGTCCCTGCAATTTATCAATGAAGAAGTTGAGATTAGAGAAATTGTCTGATGGGTATCAGAGAGATGATTTAGATAGTGATAGTCTCTCTAGATTACTGAATTGGGACCTGAGAAACCTGTTTTATTTATTTTATTTTGTTATTTTATTTTTTGAGAAGCCTGTTTTAATTGCAACTCTACCATTTGATAGCAGAGTGATGTCAGGTTAAACCAATTTTAATATCTAGGGCCTAATTTCTACATCTATGAATTTAAACAATTGTAACATGATTTCTGAGTTGCTTTGCAGCTTTTAAATTTTGATTTGAGGTCTTTTTTGAGAGAAGTGCACTTAGTGATAATTGTCTACTATTTATAGTATATCTACCAAATGCCAGGCACTGATTCAAACTTGTTATGTGTATTATTTCATTTAATCCTCACAATTCTGTGAGGCTGATGTTATTCTACTTTACAAATGGGAATTAGAGGCTTAGAGAGAGGTTAAATTTGCAAACTGGGTAAGTTGGAAGTTGAATGCAGGTCTGTATGACTCCAATTTATAAATTCTGAATGAATTACCGTACGTAGATTTAGGTGGAGTTATGTTTTTGAAACACTTGACAGGCCCCGTTTGAAAACAAGAGCTGATTGCGTTTAGATAGGTATGTGCTTCTAACTCCCTTCTCTGGTGTGTGTAGTATAATGTGTCAGTAGGTTAGGCAGGAAAGACTTAAGGTGCAGAAGTAGGTTGTGTACTGGTGCATGAGAAATTTTGGAGAGGGCTAGAATCAGATGCAACAGGGGCCATAGCTTCTTAGAGGGCACTTTGAAAGACAAAAATAATAGAGATTGCACTCAATTTAGCATTAGTTAATGATATAGGTGACTGTGCTTGCTCATGGAAGTTGTAGATGGCTCTTGGTTAAGTGGAATTGCTCACATTTCAGAAAATAAAAATTGTTCTCTGCTGAAAGCTGATGTAAATGAGTTAGGGTTAATGTATATTTGTAAAGAAACTTACTATTTAAATGGTATTATGATAGAAAAGCATCTGTGGAGTTTTATGGTTCCATAAGTTTTTCAGGTCAGGGTCATATTATTGTAAAAGTTTGCCTTCAGGATCTGATATTGATCAGGATATATTCAGTTTTAAGAAGGTGGAGAAATAAGGAACTCTGAGGACAAAAACATAATTAGCAAAAATGAAGTATGAGACAAGATTAAAGGTATTAGAATTATGATGGATATTGGAATGAAAGAGTGTTAGTGACTGTTTTCAAGGCTGAAGATTTAGATCAGGCAGGAAATTATTTAAGAGACTTTTATATGAAGTTTGAGGCTGACAGCTAGTAGTTAGGATTAGGAGTACAGTAAATATAGAATGAGAAGTAGAAGATCACTTCTCCAATAATTATTTCTAATAGTTTCTTGTGTATTTTCCCACAATTTTTGGTATATATAATCTTCCCACTAACATACAAGTATGATCATACTCTTCATGTAAGCTTGAATTTTTTTTACTTAATATACTTTGGCAGTCTTTTAGAATCAGCACTTTCAGAACTACCTCTTATTATTTACTTTTTTAGAACTACATTATATTCTATTTAATGGATTATCGAAATTTCACTAGTTCCCTATTGAAGGACATTTAGCTTGTTTCCCTTGTTTCCAGTTTTGCAATTGTAAGCAGTACTGCAGTGAACATGCTTGTATATTTGCATATGTAGGTGGTACTTTTATGAATTTGTCCACTGGGCAATCTCCTAGAAGTGAGTCAGAGAGTATCTACATTGTATTTAGTTACAGTTCCACTAACAATGTTTTAGAGTGCTGATTTTCCAATACTCTTTCTACCAATGAGTATTGTCAAAGAATAAGAACATGTTGATTTTACTCAAAAATCCTGAAAACCAGATTGGCAATTTGTCATTTAGTCTTCCAGTTTCTTTTAACTTAAAAAGTTAGAAAAGAAAAAGTGGAAAATAGAATGATGTAAATCTTGGAGTAGTTAGTTACATTAATCCTTTTTTGATGAACGGATTCTATTGTGTGTTGGTTAAATTCACATTTATTGTATCCTTACTAGAAACTATGGTGACCTCATTCTATTTAGGTTTCCTATCCTCAAAAAAGGTTCCTTTTTTCTTTTGTAGAGAAGATCTGATATTACATCTACTGTGTATAATTATATCTATTGCTGCATAAAAAAACACTCCCAAACATTGGCTTTAGCTTAAAACAACCACCATTTTATTTGCTCCAGATTCTGTACATCAACAATTTGTGCTAGACTTAACTGAGTGGTTCTTCTGCTGGTCTCTCATGGAGTTATACAGCTGGAGGTATCTGTTGATTTGATTGGGGTGGATAATCGAAGGTAGCTTTACTCAGATTGCTGATTACATTTACTTGGCCACATGTGTCAAGGCTCTCCTGGGCTTTTATTGTAGCAGAAGGGTTTCCAGCAATGAGAGAGCAAATTCCATTGTGCAAGCACTTTTCAAGTCTCTGTATCGCATTTGCTACTTTACCATTAGCCAAGGCAAGTCTCATGGCCAGTTCAGAGTTTGTGTGGGATGATTACACAGGAGAATTACAAGGGCATTGAAACATACTTGTGATTCATTGAGGGTCATTACTGTAATAATCTACAATAGACACCACTTTTTTCTTTTTCGTATTATGAGTAAATGGTATAAGAGAAGTATAAATAAGAGGTAATAGAATTTAAAGGACAGAAAAACTTCTCATCTAAGGGAGAAGATTCATTTAAGTTGGAAAGACTGATTTTATCAACAGTTTAAAAATGGTGATTTCTAAATTTTTTGTTCTTCTTACATACATTGACATTTTCTGTAAAGCACTTTTTAATATCAGCCAGGGCTATTGGGTTGTCATGAATTTCAGTGCACACAGGAAAGGTAGGATCAATGTTTCATATTTTTCACTTAATTACTAATTTTCAGAATAAGATTTGGTACACTAGTCTTTTGACTTTCTCTTTCCTTAAATATTTTATGAATTAATGGATTTATATATATTTATTGAATTTCAATCAACTGTAGTCAATGTGGTTTTTGATGTGCAAATTATCATAGCTTTAGCTAGTGGAAGTGTCTCTTTTACTGTTTGGGTGATCTAAACCCCAGTGCTGTCCCAGGAACATTGGAGATTCTTGGTTCTTTTCACTGTCACAGGAGCAATTCCAGCACAGTGAGAGTTACAAAAGGTAATATTTATTAAAGGCATGTTTTGAGGTAGAAATGGGTCACACCTAAACTGGCTAACCTCCTGGAAACGAAAGTACACTCCCTTTGAGGATCAGGTTACAGCAAGGAAAGGCTTTAACAACATGCAAGTGGGAAGGTCTGTATTCTATCAGGACCATGATGGGTGGTTACAAAGACATTCCTAAGTGATTGGCATGTAAGGTCATTTTGTTTGACATTTGGCTGCTATGTAACACTTTGCCTAGAGCTCATGTGTGTACCCAGAATTCAGCCTGTTATAATTAGAGTCATGAACTTCCAATAGACATGGTATTATATGATGGTATAATGAGGTTGAGGTTGTGGGCAGGTTAGGGTAGTACCTTCTTTGCAAGCATCTGTGGCTGGGTTAAACCAGCGATAGGTTTATGGCTGTCCAGTCCTTTGCTTCTCAGGATGCAGGAGTGATCCTTTAACTACAAATGGGGTGATCTTTGGGAAGTCTCTGTGCTGGGTCTTTGTTCCTTTGTTCCCTTGTTGCTCATGTCTGACTAGCTACCTCACATTCCAAAGTGACTTTTTGTCATTTTGACAGGAAGGACCCTTTTAGTGTTTGATAGCTTCCTTGCTTTTTGGCACATCATATCTTAGGTTTATCTTGTAAAGTTTCTCCTCCAGGCCTGGAATCAGCCATTTCTTCAGAAGTCCTGTTTCCTTTTAGTGGGGAATGCTATTTAGTTATCACTGTCTGTGTACTTAATGTGCTTACTGATTGTAGTTGTTATTGCTTTTAAGCTTTTAAGTGATAAGAATACACACACACACACAGATATAATCATATTTGAAAAGCAAATAAAACATGAATTCAAATTATTTTTGTTATACTGAAATTTTTGGAACATTAATATATTAATTATTTTCCCTAAAAATACACAAAAGTGGCTTTTAAACAGCAATATTACTGTTAAGATTACTGAGCAAATTTTACTACCTTTTTTTAGCAGTTTTTTATTCTCATACTATATCTCATTAAGGCTATATAGTCTAAATGTGTATTCTTAAATTACTTAGAATATTTTTTTTCTCTGTGTCACTATACCACCAACATGAGATTCAGTTAGGTTATTAAAATTTAAAAAAATTTTAAATTGTGGTAAAATAAAATTTACCAGTTTATCACTTTAAAGTATATATTTTGGTGGCATTAAGTACTTTTATATTGTGCCACCATCACAACTATCTATCTCCAGAATATTTTTATCATCCCAAACTGAAACTATGTACCACTACATAGTAACTCACAATTTCTGCTTCTCCTTAGGCTCAGTAACCAATATTCTACTTTCTATCTCTACGAATTTGATTATTCTCGGTACCCCATATAGGTGGAGTTATACATACTGGCCCTCTTGTGTCTGGCTTATTTCATTTAGCATAGTGTTATAGCATGTTTGGGAATTTCCTTTCTTTTAAAGACTGAATAGTATTCTATTATATGTATATATCACATTTTGTTTATACATTCATCCACTGGTGGACATTTGAATTGTTTTCGTCTTTTACCTATTGTGAATAATTTCGCTATGAAAATTGGTGTATAAATATCTATATTATTAGATTTTAACTGATGTTTTTAATAAAAGGATTATTATTAACTAAGAGAACATGGGAAGTAAAGCAAATTATTTTGCTGGAAAAAGGTTGGGATAAATGAAGGGTTTGATTTTGGATATGATTCATTTCAGATGCTATGGGAAATCAATTAGGAAACAATTGGAAATGGGGGTATAGAGGTATAGGGTGCTAAAATAGTTCTCTCTTTTATATTCCTGGTAAGGATGATGGCACCTTGAACTAAGGAGAGGGAGTAGTTGATTGAATTAACTTGGTGTTTAGATGTGAAGGTTATGGAAGGGAGCATGTAATGCTTTGGATTAGGCAAGATGGGTGTATGGTGTTTCTGTAATTTGAGGTAGAGAATGCAGATGGGTGAAAGGTTTGTGAGAAAAAAATAATGAATATGGTTTTAAATAAGCTGCCTTTGGGGGTGCTTTGAAGGGATTCAAGTAGAGATATTTAGCAGAACAGGAAAATATGAATTTTAAGTTTAGCACAGATCTAGATTAGATCTGTTTAAACTCTAAATCATTGGGTGGGGGTTATTAAAATTAAGGAAGTAATTGAAATTACCTTGAGCAGGGAGTCCTCAACCCCAGGTGGAAAACTGGTACTGGTTTGTGGCATGTTAGGAACAGGCTAGCACAGCAAGAGGTGAGCGGCAGGTGAGTGAGCGAAGCTTCATCTGTATTTGCAGCCACTTCCCAGTGCTAGTATCACTGCCTCAGCTCCACCTCAGATCATCAGTCATTAGATTCTCATAGGAGCACTGGTCCCTGGTGCTGAAAAGGTTGGGGACCACTGAGAGAATATATGATGAGCTAAGAGGTCAAGCATGAAAATTTCCTGGGAAGCCCTGAGTTGCTTTCTATGAAATTAAAAAAAAAAAAAAATTCCCATGCAATAGTATTTATTTGTAAATAAACCTCACTTCATCTGTATGTGGTCAAATCTTAGTTCTTAAGAGTGGAAAAGGGGTAGTGAGAGTCTTCAGAAATCTTTCATTATAATACAAGGATTAGGTAATGTGTATAAAGTACTTTTCTCAAGGTCTGCATGTAGTAGGTGGCTTTTCAAACTTAACGAATTTGTAGAAATCTTCCTAACTGGTGTTTATGGTGGCCTGAGGATGAAAGAGAAACAAAACCAATGTTGAAAGTTACAGTTTCTAAGATGTCTTATAAATCCTCAAGGTTTTGAGGTTATGTCACTTAATTCCTAGTAATTGTATCCTTTCCAGTTTCAGAAATAAATGTGCTAAATATAAGGTATGCATAATATCCTACAACCATTTTTTCCCCCAAAGACTTTTGCAAAAGCAAAAACTTATTTTTAGTTAACTCATCTTTTTCTGGGAATCAACTCATTACTAACTCAACTTAGGCTGGTTTGCCATGTTTGCTATCTAGTTTCAGCTGGAGTGGTGTGGGTTGTGCATTTTCTTATAAAGCGTTTATTATGGCTCTATACAAAGACTGTTATAGTTATCATTTTAGTCAGTTTTACTGCTTTGATGGTAGGTAAGATTTAGAAATGAGGTTCTTTATCTTTAGTAGCAATGAGGTTGTGAAACTGATTTGAATAATTTTCCTGGTGGAATTTTTGTTCTCTTCCTGCTTGGTCTTCTCTTTAGTGAAGTCATATGTAGAGTTGGGGATTGGGAGTTATTGAGAATTTGGAATTTCTGGCTCAGTATATCACCAAATATTAGAAAAACTTTTGTTATTCATCTACAAATATTTGCTTTTTATATCTACTAGATGCTTGTTTTCTGTTTTTTTTTTTGTTTGTTTGTTTCTCTACTAGGTTAATATTTTCAATCGCATTCACAAGACATAGCTCTTGGTTACTTTGGATTACAGCAGTGTAATTATTCTTACATATAGATAATTTAATTGTAATAAGTAAAATATGGATTTCAAAGAAACTTCATGTTGTTAAAACTTCTGTGTTAGTGGTAAACAATAATATTTTTTTTATTTGCTTGTTTATTTGCACAGTTAAGTGCTTTTCTTTCTGCAAAAGCTTGTATTTGATTCTTTGATATCAGTTTTTGCAGATATTCATGCTGCTTTATATCAATCATATAGTTGCTGATAGTATGAATCTGCTTTTATATAACCAGCAATCTAGGATAGTCTATTCTTTGTGGTATCCATTTTTATTTGGTTGAAGTAAATACTTTGAATACCTTTTGGCCTTATTTAGGTCAGTTTACTTGGATTATTTTAGGCAAATTTATAAAATAATATTTTTGGTGATGGTAATAAGATTATTACAGGATGTTTATACATTGAAGCAAATGTGTAGTGAATTGTTCTAGATCTTGGGTGCTTGAGGTGTATCTCAGTGAAGATGTCCAGTGGAAAAGCAGTGATTTAGTGGATTGGTGATTAAGAGCCAGACTGTTTGAGCTAAAATCTTTTTGTTTTTTTTTTCCCATTTATTAGTCATGTGACTTTAGGCAAGACACTTACACTCTACCTTGGTTCTCTTTTATGTAAAGTGGGAGTGATAGTATATACCATAAATGTTTTTTGACAAGGATTATTGAGTGAGTTCTTATGCTCTTAACCTTTTTTTGCCCAGTTTTACTGAATTTCCAACTCCTTTAAGATAACATCTAGGTCTTAATGAATGATAATGTTAGATAGTAACTATTGGGGGGGGGGAAAGACTTTTAACCCTCCAAACTGTATTTTTGGTGATGAAATATCAAATATTGGAGAGAGATTGGTAATGTTTGGCATGGATGGTAGATGGATAACTAGATAATGTGGACAGTGTTGTTCTTTTTAGCACTTCTCACATCATTGTAATTTAGTTGGTATAGTAGAGCAATGCAGAGGAATCAGAAGACCACCATTTTAGTTCTGCTTCTTTCTGATTTTTGTTCAGTACAATCTTGGAGTCCTTTAGCTGCTTTGAATCTGTTTTCTCATATTAGAGATAACATTTATCCTGCCTCTCACAGAGATGTCATTATGATTAAATAAGGTATTCTGTGAAAGTGAGTTGGAACTATAAAGCACTATATACAAAAGTAAAATTTTTATTTATTTAAAAAGATTGAAAATGAGATAATGCATTTAGAGATCTTGATCCAGTATTAAGTACAGTTTTCAATAAAAGATAACTGCTAGAACTATTATTATTGAGAAGACATCTACTTTTTTTATGTGTAAGTCTATTTCTGCTTACTCTTTAGGTTATTAAATAGTTCATGAATATATTGTTAATATATTCTGCTTTGATTCCCTCCCCCTTCTGTTTATATTTCAGACTCCTGGGAGAGTTGGCTCTCAAGGTTCTGATTTAGATTCATCAGCAACTCCTATTAATACAGTGGATGTCAATAATGAAAGCTCTTCAGAGGTATGAAAATAATAATTTGGCAATAAAATTCAATATTATTAGCAGATATTTAGAGTAATGATTGGTAATTTAATCTTTAGTAGGAAAAGTTCTCATAAGTCTTTCTTACTAAAGAATGCAACTTTAGAATCATACATGTAGAAGTATACCGGTGCCTAATTGTGAGAATAAGAAAATGAATATTAAAATCGAAAAATATTATTGCAAATTTGTGTTTAATGCTAATGTTATATCAACTAATGAAGCTTAGAATCTGTTGATAAAGAATTCCTGGTTAATAAGTATCCGTTTTATGTGCTTATATTATCATGAATTATTCAGTTAATGAAAAATTAGGTTATCTACAAAATTTATACATTATTTGCTGCCTTCATTTATGACTTTATAAGAAATTTTTGATAAGTTATTAAAAGTTAAAAAAGAAAGTAAATAAGTCTAAAATAGAAATAAATTTTTGACAATTCAGCGTTGGTAGTTGCTTTATTATTATTTTTTTAAACAAACAATATTTCACATTATAGAAAAAGGTGGTCAGAAAACAAGAACATAAAACCACCTATAATACTGTCTCTATGAGATCTTCACATATTCTGCTCTGATAGTTTTTGTCAGTTGTCCCTTTCTGGGTCTGATAGTACTACCTATTGTGTCCCCTTTTCTCTTTCCTCCCCCTTTTCACCTGTTGGTTGAGGCATCTCTCTCATGTTAGTTTCTGTTTATTTTTCCCTTTCTAATAATTAATCTCTCTGTTTTTTCTCTCTCTGACTGTCTGTCTCTTCATTTGTCTATCTTCATGTATATGCATATTAACCATAATAAGATTTTACAAGATTGTGAGAGTGAAAAGTAACAGATGAACTTTATTAAGAACAAGTTTAAAGAAACATCTTTTAAAAAAATTTCAAACTGTATTTATGTTATGGTGAGCTCAAAGTGCTCAGCTGTAACCCTAGAAATACCTATTAATAATTGTTGATCTCAGATCAAAAAAATAAATCTTCAGTGGGTAATGAATAATGCCTGGTAATCCTGCTATATTTTCTTTTTAGGGTCATTTTCCTGCTCTCAGAGAAAGTTTTACTCCCTCCTCTATCCTCAGATCTCTCATGTGTCTTATCCTATTTTCAACTTTCCATTCACCTATTTCATTGAGAAAATAGGAACCATTAGATGAATATTCTTATTTTGTAACCAAAGCTATTCTTGCAACAGTGTTCTCTTTCTTACTATAGTAATTTAGGTTACTCTTCCTGTCAGATTTTAACTCTTTCTTGTGTGCTCTGGATTCCGTTCTGTCTCATATTTTCAATGTATTCTCATTCCCTCCTGCCACTTAATTTTTGTGTATGTCATGAACTTTTTTCATCAGCATATAAGTACTACTCTAGAGGTGCCACTAACCTAGGACTCCCTTAAATTAAGTTCTGTGCTTGAAATTCTTCAGACTACACAGTAATATAACTTTTGAGTACTAATCTAATTTAGGGCTATTGGTTATTATGAATTCTTAGGGAATTGTTTTTCCATGTGTCCAGTGCTAGGATATAGACTTGTCAAGGTCTGTCTCTGTCTCTCTCTCTCTCCTCCCCCTTTCCCCTTTTTCTCCCCTCTCACTCTCCTCTTTCTTTTCTCTCTCTCTTCTCCTCCTTTCTTCCTTCTCTCCCTCTTTTCTCCTCCCTCATTCCTTCCCTCCCTCCCTCCCTCTCTCAATCTCCCAGTTTCTCAATTTCTCTCAGTCTCTCAGTCTCTCTATTAAAAGTTTCTCTCTCAGGTTTATTTCCTTATTACTCTGAGGCTGGCTTCCCACTTTGAACAAACTCTAGATTTTAATGTTGTACCTTTTGCTGCCTTCTAAATGGAATTTGAAATATCATGGTCTCCAGGACTTTAAATAAATAGTCAGAAATAAAGCAATAGTTTGCTTTATTGTTCACTTATATTGTTTTATATTTTATTATATAAAATATTTTATTTATATATAATTTATTATATATTATATTTAGATATAATTATACTAATTATACTTAAATTTATATATTATATACTTATATATCTATATTTTATTATGTAAAATATAAAACATATGTATAAAACTCAAACATATATAATGTTGTCTTAGTCAGTAGGGGTTATTACAACAAAAGTACAATAGACTGAGTGGCTCAAACAACAGACATTTATTTCTCACAGTTTTGGAGTCTGGAAAGTCCCAGACTAAGGCTCCAGAAGATTCTGTGTCTGGTGAGGGCCTGCTTTTTGATTCATAGGTGACTTTCGCATATGGCAGAAGGGGTGGGAGAGCTCTTGGGTCTCTTTTACAAGGGCACTAATCCCATTATTGAGGGCTACATCCTCATGGACTAATTATCTCCCAAAGGGCCCACTTCCTAATACTATCAAAATTCATATACTTATATATGAATTTTGGGGTACACAAACATTCAGTTCATAACAAATTTATAGTATGTATAATACATAATGTAATAAGTAATGTTTTATATCATTTAGTTGATATCAGGACAGTTGTTCAGAAAATTTAGTATACTGCATTGTCAGGAGCAAATGTCTTTGTTAACTATCTCTTTCCAATCTGGCTTCTATCTTTAGTACCCACTGAAACTACGTACTAATGACCTAAATAATGCCAAATCCGATTTTCATTTTCCTAGTCCTTTGGCTAGATAGACCAGCATTTTCTCTGGGCTTTTTTTGTAAGTACCTGTTGAAGTTTCCAGCTTGCTAGGTTCTCTAGCATCTAGTTTGGAATATATGAGGTGAAAATAAAACGCGGTGTACTCACTACTCACTATTGTGTCAATCTTTGGGTCCTGAAATCTTTAGCTTCTTGCCTTCTTCTCTTTACCTTTCACAGTCTTCTGATGTTTGTTTCATGTATACTGTCTAGGGATTTTAGCTTTACTTAGCAGGAGGAATAGGGAACAGTGCTTCTAATTCCATTTTTGTCTGGAACTGAAAATCTGCCCATTTAAGAAGTTGGAATTTTTTATCTTTTTATCGTTGAATTATACAAGTTCTTTATCTTTTTTTTTTTTTTTTTTTTTTTGGTACAAGTTCTTTGTCAGTGTTGTGATTGCCTCCTATTCACTCCATTGGTGAGGATCATGGGGATGGCTGAACACATAATTAACCCAGCACTGGACAGATGAGATCAAGAGCAGTTTATTAGACACATATGTTCACAGTCTAAGGAAGAAGTACATTACATGTCATACAGGGCCACATGAGGATTTCACTTGGGAACAAAATGAACAACCAGGGGTTGGGGGAGGCAGGCTTTATAATGTCAAGAGGGTGAGGTGCCTCATGGTTGCTACAGGAGGATGTGACTGGCTTGTCTGAATATTCCATGGGCTGGTGGGGGAACTGAAACCCACTATTCAAGGATAAGCAGGCCCTGTGCTTGTTTCCTTTGAAAAGGAGGGTTGTTTGATTGAGGACCTTATCTGCTGTTGTGGAGTGGGGAGAAAAACTTGCAGTTAGGCCATTTGAAACCTTCCAGTTTTACCAGGTGTCAAGGCAGCACATAATAATGGGCCTTAATTTTAAGCTTTTCACCATAGTTAGATATGTGTGATATGGATATTTTCTCTGAGTTTGTGGCTTGATTTTCATTTTGTTAATGGCGTTTTCAAAGAGAAGAAGTTTTTAATTTGAGGGAAGTCTAATTTGTCAGCCTTTTCTTTTATGGTTAATGCTTTTTTGGGTTTGTTTATGAAATTTTTTGCTTACCTCAAGATTACAAAGACTTTCTCCTATGCTTTCCTCTTATGTGAAACAACAACAACAAAAAAGATGTATATATATTTTAGGGTCTACATTCAAGTCTATGATTTATTTAAAATTCTTGTGTATATGAGATGGTGGTTGAGATTCATTTTTCCCCATGTGAATATGGAAACCACATTTTTCTATGTGGTTGTTTTAGAACCGTTTTTGAAAATGTTGCCTCTTCCCATTGAATTACATTTTCACTTTTGTGAGAAATCACTTGCCCTTATATATGTGTCTGTATTTCAGTGTTCTTTATTCTGTTTCACTGATGTTTATTTATATTAGTATACTTACGTCAATACTGTCTTAATTACTATGGTTTCATAATGTCTTGAAATCAGATAGTTTAAATCTTCCAATTTTGTTGTTCTTTTTGAATTTGTTTTTATTATATTATAGGTTTGTTGTACTTCTATATAAATTTGAGAAAAGTTCTGCTAGAATTTTTGACTAGGATTATATATAATCTACAGAAGAATTTTGGGGAGAGAAGCCATCTTCATACTGAGTCTTCTAATCTTTGCACATGACATAATTCTATTTCTTTAATTTTACTCAGTCATGTTTTGTACTTTTCAATGCAGATGTTTATATATCTTTTATTAAATTTATTTCTTGGTAATTTTTGTTTTTCCATGCTAGTGTAAATGGTATTTTTTCTAATTTTTTTCCATTTGTTTCCATAATGTAGATGTACAATTGTCTTTTGTATGCCTATCTTTTATTTTACAACCTTGCTAAATTTATTTATTTATTCCAACAAACTTTTTTATGAGAGGGTGATGTATTAGGGTTCTCTGAAGAGAAACAGAACCAGTTGGTTCATATGTATGTGTGTTCTCAGCATCATAGAGCACAGTAATCACACTCAGTAAATACTTTTTGAATAAACAATCAAATGATTTAATGTGGAAACTTACAGTGAAGAAACCAGGGAAAAGTAAAAGGCATAAAGCTGTTGTAGTAAAACAATGCAATGATACCTTCTTTTAAAGAAGTATTATTCTGCAGTCCTAGTGCTTGGGACTATGGTTGTCTGAAAGATATATCTTTCATCATTAAAAAAAAATTAAATTCATGTTCCTCACTTTCATCCCCTGGCTAATCTACTTTAAGAGTTGTTAACAAAAAGAATAATGATATTAACGATAGCTGACATTTATTGAATGTTTTCTTTGCACTAGGTGCTATGATAAGCACTTTGTATGTACTATCTCATTTAATTCTCATGAGACTCATTTGAAGTAGCTGTTATTGTTAACTCACTTAACAGATGAGGAAACTGAAGGTCATAAAAGCTCCTAAGAGTAGTCTGAATCCACGATTCAAGCCCAGGCCTAGCTCTTTACTGCTACCTTGCCTCACCTACCACTTTGGAACATTGTTTGCACTTTCTTTCCTTCCTTGTTATTGTCATAAGTGATATTAGCAACTCAGGGGACATCCTAGCCCAGTTCTTAATGTTATCAGTGCAAAAAGTCTTCACTACCTCTTTTCTGGCTACTCAGGCCATGGTAGGAATCTCTACCTTATTATGAGGCAGAATAATTTTACCTGAAATATTAAAATCATATCTCCCATATCTTACCATAACTGTCTATCCTTTCAAAAAGTTTATCATATTTTTACTACTTAACTTTGCCTTGCTGAATGTTGCAGGTTTTTATTTTCTATAGAAAATAAAAGATTTCTTTTAGTCTTTCAACATTTCCAGGCTTTGTTTTCTTTCCTTTCTAACCATACATTTAATGGCAGTTGATATTGGTGAATACTCACAATGTGTCAGGCACTGTACTAAGCATTTTATGTATTACACAATAACTCTAGAATAGGTGCTAATATCAGCCCCATTTTATAAATGAGGAAACTGACATTTAGCAAGTAAAGTGATTTCCTTAAGCTCATATAGTCAGCATCAGTTAAGACTGAAATCTACATCTATTTTTGACACCAGAACTCATGACATTATAACTTTTATATCTTATTTTCCTTCACCACTGTCTTCATTTTGTTCACTTTTCCCCTGATACTGTTAATTTCTCTATTAACTTGTCTTCTATTACTCCTATCTGATAGAAACCCAAAGCATAGATCACTGTAACAGCCCACATTTTAAAATAAAGATATTGTTAGATATAGGGAATTTAGGAGGTTGTTTTAAAATGATATTATTTGGCTCAGAAAAGTAGAAAGCTCACCTACTGGAGATTATAGGTGTGGGCAAGAATGGGATCTCAGGCTAGTGGAATATGGTGAAGACAAAATTTATTTTATTATAAGAAATTATAATATTATATCACATAAGAGTATTTTTTATACCTACTAGGCATTTCTGGATCTAAAATAAAAGTTAACTTGCTAATAATAGCTCTCAAGTAGGTAAGGATAAAGTGTCATCAACAAAAATAATAATAATCCAACTATAGCAACTGGTTACTATAATTTAAGAAAAAAAAAATGAAGCAATGAGAATTTACAATATGACAGCTAATTTTAAAAGTCCTAACTTTGAGTAGATCTTTTTTATCTTTTGTACAGTTACTATCTGAAAATTTCCTTTACATATCTTAAAAGGTGATACAATAATTATTTTTCTGTGTCTATTTTCATTGTCTATTTTCATGTGTTGTATTTGTTTTATAAATAACTTTTTATATATATCCTCCTAAAAGTTGTTATTTCACAGGGTTTCATCTGTCCATTATGTATGAAAAGATGTATAACTGCTATTGATTTGTCGGAGCATTACCAGAAAGTGCACGCTGAAAATGAAACAAGAGGACAGGAACTCAATGACTCCAGTGTTACTGTGGGTCCTGTATATTTTGTTTTAGCATCTTGGTTATGGGTTGCTCAAAATAACTTTGTTTTTCTTTGTCTTGGTGTTTCTTAACCTTTATGCCACAAGGGAATATGGATTGCTTTAATTATGCATGCTTTAAAGAAAGTTCAATAAGGAAAGAAGCTCTTGGGAAGTTGGCTTGGTTTCTCTTGCTTTTTGCAGCTATCTTTTTGTGAATCTGTAAACAAATATAAAAGTTTAAGTTAATATTTCTGTGTAAATTTTGTCATAAAATTTGACATGTGAAAGATATTTCATTTTAGTATTTGTAAGTTATTTATTACGTAGATAATGTTTTATGAATGCATTAAAATGCTTTACTCTTACATAGAGGACTTTACATGTGAACTGTTACTGTTTTATTTGGGAAAATATACAGCATTAGAACTGAATCTACAAGTCTCAATCTTTGTTCGGACTACTCAGACCTGAGGGAGGTAACTGAATGACATGCATTCATCGTTAAAGGTGGATCACCCAGATGTTTCTCAGTAGTATGTGGGGCTGGTGCATACCAAAGGCTGGGCGTAGGATCCCAGTAAGTGGAAGTGTTGCTAGTGTTTAGGCTGGAAAAAGTTTCTCAGGTGATCCTGATGTATCTCTTTTTTTTGAAAATTACTACAGTATTCTTGGAGGTGGGGTGGGGTGAGGACAACTTTTCTTTTGCTACTTTTACAAATCTTACAAAAGAATTAAACTTTTTGTACTAGGAAAGACAAAAAAATCAGACATTTTTCCGTGAGATAATTTTGTATATAAGGAAACATTTCAGCAAACATTTACTTAATTAACATATTAACAGAGTAACTCTTTAGTTGCCAGGTATTTTGGTAGGTAAAGGAGGTAAAAAGATAAGTAAGATATGATCTCTACCCCTACGAAGTTTCTATGATAGATTTTATTTGCAAAGAGTACAGTGGCTAATTCAGCTTGAGGGGAACTCTGGACAATCTTCGTTGGTGAACAGTGAAAGCAGATGTTCTCTAGGGTGGTGGGGAAAATGGTGCATATAGGAGGACAGCAGTTAAACTAGCTTGGAGCAGTACCAGCAAAGATAGAGGCATGAAAGGTTCTTGGACAAAGATAGAGGCATGAAAGGTTCTTGGAACTCTGCTTTGCATTTTACCAGCTGTCTTTCTTCCGGAACATATGGGTCAACTCTTCTGCTTTATTGGTTAGCCAAAATCAAAAGTGACCATCTCACTTACCTGTCACTATCCTTTTAATTCAAAGGATATTTGGTACAACAGGGATACCATAAGTATCAAGGTAAAGAAAGTTCTTAGCTGTAGTGGATTTGAGGAAGGATTACAGATAATTGAAATTAATAATAAGGAATTTATTGTTTTTAATCTTAAGTAAACTGTGTGTATGTGGGAGGGTGGAGTTATTATTATTTTTTTTTGGAAGTTGGTGAGAAATTTGGAATGATTAAAGGAAATAAATATAGCTGGCTATTCTTAGTGTTTTATTGTTTGCTTACAAAACTTTTGTGGACATTCTCTCTCTAGCAACTTCCATCTCCTTGAGATTGTTCAGAAAAAAAAAAATAAATAGAGGTGGATTCTTTTAATGTCCAGAATTAGTATCACAAAGTCCTTAAACTGAAGATCATACACTCTCTTCATGGAACATCACTCAGGCACTCATTCTGAACTTATTTTACTTTTATTTTAAATGAGTGATGTGGTTTTAGTGAACTTTTCCTTAATCTACTCTTCCTACCAATAACAGGCTAGCATTGCTAGAAATAGCATGCAAATAATTTTTAGAAATCATTGTTGAAAGAGAAAAATAGGATGTAGGAAAAATTATAAAATATGGGTATAGGAATTAAAGAGGCTACCCAAATTAATAGAGTGGATGACACCCAAATCAATGATTAATATTTTTACATCTGAGACATCAAGCAAAGGTTTAATATCATTCATTTAAGAAGGAGAGGAAGTATATGTATTTTAGAAAGATTTGTTTTTATCAGTGATGTCTCAAAATTAGAGTTTTATTTAAACATCAAGCTCTAATCACATGGAAAATTCACTTAGGAAATATTTTTATAATTAAATATATTTTAAAATATACTAAATTTTAAAAATTTCAGAAATGAGCCAGTTCTTTTTGGACTATTTATCTAGTAATGTTTAGAAGTTGTAAGAAGGTGTGGTACACCTTAATGTGATCATTAGCTTCTGGCATCAAAACTTGGAAGAATCAAAACTTGGAAGAATCAAAACTTGGAAGCAGAGACAATTGTCAAAAGCCAGAGTTGTGATTAAATAGTGTTCTCAGGATGTGGGCTTCTCTGAGGAACACTCTGTAATTTGCCTTCTCTGCGCTAGCAGAAGTTGAGACACAAAAGAGACATGACAGGTTGAATGTTATAGGGTTTCATGTGCTATTGCACTTGATGAGCTAATGAGAATAGCGCTGGAGGAAAAAGCAGTATATGCAACTAGTATGGAAAACAGTTACTGGGAAAAAGTTATAAGAATGCCAAATTAAGCATAATGTAGAGCCAATATGAAACGTGATAGTAAATAAGAGATGGTTTTGATGAAAGAGAGCATAACACCAGCTAGATTAACTCACAGACTGGGAACGTTCATTCATTCAGAAGACAGTGCTGTGCACCCACTGGCATTATTCTAGTGTCCAAAAGCACACCCTCAGTACTACTGTCTTTGCTCATTTCAGGAATTTCACACAGGATCACTGCATTTATTCACCAATTGTGCCTCTGCCTTTCACTCTGGTTCCAATTAGAACATATCTTTGTTTCCCAAATACAGCATGGCTGTTTTCCATGCCTCTTCTTGAACCTTTGTTCATATTACACCATTTACTTAGAATGCCTTTCTTTTACTTCTCACAGGTAACTACATACTCATTCTTTAGTACCTAATTCCAATGTCTGGTGTACATTATGTGTGTATGTATGTGTATCTATATATTTTTTGTAAAGCATAATATGTATGTATATTTGTTTATTTTTTTGTAAGGTGTTAACAGCTGCCACAGGCAGAGTTTGATACCTCTTCTGTGTCCTAAAGTTCTTTATATAGACTTGTGTTATAGCATTATCTCTTAATGTATGTCTACAGATCTGCAATACTCAGTGAGCCTGGTTTCTGCCACATAATGTGTATAAATGATAAAGGAGGATATGCTATTTGTGTAGAACCCAACAAAGGAGCAGAATTTTTATTTATTTTTAGTTTTTACATATTCAGAATATTATTGTTTAGCTCAGTCATTCGTTGGAAGATTTGATAATCTGCATACTAGTAAAGGTCTTTTTTTGTTTGTTGGTTTTACCAAATTCTACATTGCCAGTTTCATTTATATTTCATTAAATAAATATACAATGTAGGAAATATGTAGTATGTTCAAAATTCAACATCAGTCATTAGGGAAACAGATGAAAAGCTCCAATGTGTTGTGTATTATAGTGAACGTAGAAACTTGATGAGCTAATTAGAATAGTGCTGGAGGAAAAAGCAGTATATGCAAAGGCACAGAAGTGTGAGATACCATGGTGTGTTCAGGGAAACACAGGTATGTATTGTTAGAACATGTTGTATACAGAGTGTGAGATGTTAAGAGAGAATAGTCATGCAGGACTGTGTATGCCATAACCATATAATAATTCTGGGATAATTTAAAAATTGTTTACATTTTATGGGACTAAATTAATTTTAAACTTTTGCAGTGTTAATCTTAGGCTAGCAAGGAAATTTGCTTCTCAGCTGTTGTAGATACTCTGTGGTAATTATGAGTTATATGCTATATTACTGTTTTCTTCAGTGATTAGAATGCTACACGTTCTTAATTTTTTTTCTGTTATTATTTCTGTGGAACAGATTACTAATGAAATATCTAGAGATAGGGAGGACATGATAGCAAATATTCTCGACTAGTCTTCTAGCTTAGAATTAACTTCTCAGATCAGCATTGTATACTGTAATCATTAATTTATTCAACCTAAAAGATATGTATAAGGCTTTCTTTATATTTTGTGATCTCCAAACAGAAGAGAGTGATAAACCTTTGTACAATACCAGAATATGGGATTAATACCATAGATTGTAATTTACTTAATGGCATCATTCTTTGAATAAGACACTTGACTATATTTTATAATATATATTTAAAAATAATATATTTTGAAATATATTTTAAAATAATTATTTTGCAGTATTAAATATTATTTTGAAAGCTTTCTCTGCCCTTTTATATAGGGTTTCATATGTCCCCAGTGTATGAAATCCCTTGGATCTGCTGATGAACTTTTCAAACACTATGAGGCAGTTCATGATGCTGGTAATGATTCAAGTCATGGAGGAGAGGCTAATCTTGCTCTGAAGCGGTACAGTATAATAGTTTTGAAGTGTAACATTGTTATGAATATGTAATATCATTGTTTAATTGTGAAAAATTAGTTTGTAAAAACAATAGTATTTTTAATTTAATTTAATTTAAATCTGTTCTCCTTTAGCATGTCTTCTTCCTTTATGGTTATAACCTATTCTGTCCTTGACCAGCAACTATCTATACTAGCATCTACAACATGATCCAGAAGTTATGTTTTTAATGAAGATGAGTTATCAAAGGTTAAATTATATTTAGCATATTCTGTTTAATAAAGGATGGTATGCTCTGTTTAGAAGATTTTATAATTTTATACTAAATTGTTAAAATAATGAATTTAGCCAAGAATTACAATTTAATAATTATTTAAAAATGTTTTTATAATCACTAATAAAATAGTAAGCACACATATACATTCTGCTTCCATGACAATTTTAAGAATTAAATTAAACTAAAATATAACTACTTCAAACAGCATTCAACAATATAACTTTGCTTTTCTTTTGCTATTAGTAAGAACTCTTGTCTTAGAACCCCACTAAGGAAGAAAACTTGATTTCATTCTACTTGTAATTTTTTTCATGCTTTTCTTAAAAAAAAAGTCTCTCGGTTAATCTGCTATAACGTAAAGAACACCACATAAAAAAACATTATGATTACAGAACTGTGGTTGATAGATAATGTAGAACTATAAAATATTACTGTTTTAACTTACTAAAATATGTGGGAAAAACACTGCTTTTGGGAAATATGAATCTTTTTATCTGACTATAAATGTTCTTCAGTATTTTTATGTGTGAATTAATAATTTGTGGTACAATTTTTTTTGTCATTTGTTAGGAAATAGATATAAAATATGTACTTAAAGCACATTATAAATGTTTTTATATTTAATATCAATTTAACAGAGTTTCTTTATTAGCTATTAATTAGACAGTGCCCAATGTATTGGCCTTTCAACACAAAATCCTCCATAGTTTATCCTTGTTTTTGCTTTTTTTCATTTAACGTTTAGCTCACTGAGGCTTGGCTTCTGCCTTATCATTCAGAATCTGCTCCTTCAAAGACCGAGAGTAACCTGAATTATTGTCATTTCTTATTGTGTCAGAAGAAGAAGTTATCCCTATCTTCCTAGGTTCTTTGAGTTAGTCTAATAATTAAATTGGCATGAGATGGAATAGCAAGAGAAAAATAACCAAATTTAATTACATATGTACTTATGGGAATCCCACATGCATGAGAGAGTTAGAGACCCCACATGCATGAGGGGTTCAAAGACAGAAAAGTAAAAATGAGGTATATGACATTCGAGCTAAAGAATGAGGTAAGGTACCTTGGGGTTTTGAAGAGAGGAAGGTCATTCACAGGATAAAAGCAGATATTGAGTAATTAGAAGTTTGCCCAGTTCTGGGTCATAAAAAGTTATTATTATTATTATTATTATTATTATTATTACTACTACTACTACTACTACTTTTTTTATTTATTGAGGGACTTAGATCTTTATAACACTTAACTGAAAGCTACATTTCTGTATGAATGGAGTTTCTTTGGTCTTGTGTCTATAGGCTAATATTTTACTTGTAGCCTTAAAATCAGATGCTTTTATGTTGTTGGATATCTCAGAAGGAAGATGGGGGGAGGGAATATTTCTTTACACCTTGAGGTATCTCAGACAGGTTGTTTCACATCAGTGCAGATAAAACCATTTCATTTTTTTAATAAAAGAAGGGAATTTTATCATTCTCCTATTGATGAGCATTTAGGATATTTTCAATGTTTTACAATTACAAATGATGTTATATATATCCTGATGGATGTATCATTTGTACATGTTTGAGTATATCCGTAAGGTAAATTTCTACAAGTGGAACTTTTGGACAAAGTTTCTATTAAATTTTTTTATAGAAGTTTCCAGTTGACTTTTGTAAATACCCTAGGTTGTTTTGATATGTTATGCATTTCAAAAGGTTTTCTACTGTAGGCAAATTACTTTCACAAATCTATTGGAATGGTACTTTAAAAAAGATTAATTGGAGTAACTGAGCCAACCGAATTAGAGTTGAATTGGAATTATCGTGTTTGGGATTTCATTACATTTTACATTAGCCATTTAACTATATTGTTATTAATTCCTTCATCATTTTAGTTTATGCATAGAATGGGAAGATTAATAAATAGTAGAGAAAACTTAAAACATATCCACATTTGAACAACTTGAGAGTTGTTGGCATTTTCTTTCCTTTCCTACTATTATCCCTATTTCACAGATAAAGCTGACTCTGTTTATTCTCTACCTCTGCCCTTATCCCAGAGAATAATTCTCCCACAAATATGTTCTATTATCTTTTACCTTGCCAATGATGCTTGTGATGTGGACTGTCTTTTCCGTCATTATAAATGACCCTTTTCTCCTATTCCCTTTTACTAGAATTAATTCATTTGAGTATTACTTATTAACTCATTTCAGTTTCTGTGTCTTCTACAATGGTAGGCATTTGTATTGACATGGAACAAGGAGAGTCTTTTTTTTTTTTTTTTTTTTGCTTTGCTTTTGTTTTTGTGTTTGCTATTTACAATCCAACCAGGGAAGATATATTCCTAACATCCAGGAGAATAATCCTGAAACTGTTTTATCATGGAACCTTTCCTTGTTAGGACCTACAGTCCTTAGGGTCTCCTGCTAACCATTCTTCGTCATACTGACTCTTAGGTGAGGGAAACAGAATGTGAGAAGGTTCTGGCAGGAAATAATATATCAGTTTCAAGGAACAGAAAGAAGCCAATGTTATTAGAGCTAAGTGAATGAGGGGGAGAATTATAAAGCAGGGAACTAGATCATGCAGATTTTATAGTCCTCATTAATGAGTTTAGATTTTATGCTAATTGCAGAAGGAAACTATTGATGCTTATTGTTGTAGATTAATGTAAGCTAGTTTGCTGCTGGCTGGGCCACTTGACAGTCAGTTATATGATTATTTCCATAATAAAGTATTTTTTCCACTTATAAACAATGAGCTTCAAGAATAAAATTATTTTCTTAAGGTTTTTGTGTATATTCCACTATGCATAAAATCTACAGTTTTTGTTTTTTTAAATTGAGAAAATTAGAATATTAATATGTAGTTGTCAGCATTTGGGCTGATTGGAATTCGATGAAACCCCAATGGTGGGGAGGAGAAAGATGGATAACTATGGCATGGATGTGCAGTTAACATTTTCCCTTGGTGCTTTCTCAAATGACTGCAGTGAAAAATCACAGGTCATTGAGATTTAATAGTTTTATTAAAAGTATAGTTTTGAAAGACAGTGTCCCAAGGAGGCACATGGAGAAAGACAAAGTAAGTAAGCCCCAAGAAGGCATTTGGTCACAGCTATGAGAGCTTCAGCGAAGCCCTGTCATATCAACCATAACAACACTGAGGGCAAAATGAAGGGGGCACAAGGAGGACCACAAAAAAGAGAGCCCAGAAGAGCAAAAAGGGGCCAGAAGCAGGAATGTCTGTCTTATATCTGGGCTGTGATGGGGTGATTCCAAAGGCACTTCCAAGTGATTGGCAAGAGAGCGCATTTGATTGACACCTGCCTGCTATATCACTTTGCCTAGTGAGCATGTGCTTACTCAGAATACAGTCTGTTAAAATCAGATTCATGAACTTCCAGGCATAAACATAGTATTATAATGACCTTCTCTGCAGGTATATGTAGCTAGATTAGGTCAGCTAAGACTGTGACCCTCATATCCTTTGTCTCTGGGAATTCAGAAGGGATTCTCTAACTACCAAAGGGATATTCTTTGAGTTGTCTCTGGGCTGGGCCCCAAGTCCTTTGTTTCCCCCATTGCTCATGTCTGACTAGCTACCTAACATAGTCACTAACCATGATTTGTTGAGACAAAGTTGTTAATTAAAGAACATTAACTATTAATTTTCTCCCCCCCCCCATATTTGTTTAGAGATGATATAACACTACTTAGACAGGAGGTCCAAGACCTACAGGCTTCACTTAAGGTAAGGATAAAAATGACTATATTTGTTTATTTTCAGTGTTTCAGGTAATATTCTAAATTTACTAATTAAAAATCTTTTTTTCTTTAGGAAGAAAAATGGTACTCAGAAGAATTAAAGAAAGAATTAGAAAAATTTCAAGGGCTGCAACAGCAAGTAATTGTTTTTAAGTACTTGAAGTGTGTTTATTAGTTGTTTTAATTTTGAAAATTAAGCATAACACTTTTTTTTTTTTAAGCGGGTAGGCTGATATAAGTAACTTATCGATTTGTTTCCTGTGTTTAATAGCCCACAGTGTATATCCTTTGTAATCCTAATGAGTGTAAACAAATATATGGGAACCTGAGACATAACTTCTCAAAGGTGCTCCATTAAAAATCAATTACCATGGACTATTTTTTTTTATAGCAGGCTACAATGTACCTAATAGTTACAAAATATAGATTCAAACAATAGTGAAACTCTTCAAAGCATTTGTGTTTATGACAAGTTGGAAATGACTAAAATATCCATTTGCAGGGAAAGAACTATTATTAACTGTTATAGGAAAAGTTGTTTGAAAACACGGGAAAATTGTTGTGTTAACAATGTTAGGTTTTAAAAAACAATAAAAATAGCTATATATATATGCGTGCATATACAAAGACATATAAGTACTATATGACTTTACATAAAATAGTACATAGGAAAAACAAGAACATTACTGTGGTATCAAAAGTGGTTATCTCTGAGTGAGATTCTTTTGATATTTTTGATTATGGTTTAGTGTATTTTCTAGGTGACTATCTTAGCCAATTATGATTTTTAGTATAAAATTATATTGATTTTATACTAAAATTAAATAAATTGCATAAAGAATAGAATAATGAATTTTACCAAATCCGCATATAGTTTTCATTTAAAGAATAAATTGAATACCCTTCCACAATAGTTATAATATTTTTATAAAGTAATTAGTGATCCCTTTTCACATTATCTTAGATCATTGTGACTCTCAGTCAGTCTTTTTGCCTTTTAGACTTTTCACCAAAAATTGTCATTTGGACCAGAAAAGGCAAAAACAAATAAATGGATAACAAGTTATCAGTCTTATTACTAAGCTTTTATAACTGAGGTTGCATTAAAAAGGTTTTTAGTAATCTAAAATACTTACAGATCATTTACTCATCTTTTACATAAATGCCATTAACAAGTCACACATGGGCTGCATTATTCTCTGTACCTGAAAACAGAGGAAATTGCTTATTGCATTTGAGATGGCTATTTCACATTTAATAAGTTAAATAAATTCTCCTTGGTGCAAGGTGTGTAAATTAACTTGTTGGAAGATTTACCTTTGGAAGAAAATGCATTTGAAATATTGACGATTCTTGGCAATTAATATGTCAAAATCCAATGTTTAGGAAAATAAAAAGCTATACTATGGGGTGCTTCATTTAACTCTATCAGATGTGTATAATTCATTAGAATATGAAAATAATGATGAGGCAGTTTATTATTTTGTTCCTAATGCATGTGTTAAATTAAACTTTATGATCTATGTTCTTTATTTCTGCTTTTAAAGATGATTTATGATCTTGAATTAAAAATTTATGCCTTTAAAGCCAATTTTTTAGTAGTAGTAGTTCCATGGCATAATTTCCTTGTATAATTTTCAAATATTGTAGGATTGAATGTTGCCTGTTGACTTAAGTATTTAGAATCTATATTTAAAGTCTAATAATTTATATTTATTACTGAATTTAAGGAATTTAAGATGCTATCTATTACATGACACACAGTAATTTCTTATATGTTAACATAAAAATGTTCTTAGAACCAGTGAGCTTCAGTTAAATGATTACGCCAGTCTGCCTAGTGTTACCTTAGAGACCTGGAAGAAAGTGAGCAGGACAAAACTTAATTTTCATCAAAATCTGACAGAATGTAGCTTTCAGAGATTTTGTTAACATTGGCAATTGTAACAGTATTGTCTTTTTCACTTAATGCATTTATTTATGTCTTTTGTTTTCATTGAGGAGTCTAAACCTGATGGATTGGTGGTAGATTCATCAGCAGGTAACTTTACTAAAAGCAGATTTTTTTTTCATTTTTCTTGTTCTCTATCTCATCCGTCCATTTAACTTTTTTCTTACTTTTTCTTATGCCTGGTATATGAATTTTGTTTTGTAGTTATACTTTATGGCTCTAAAATAGTGAAGATAATCATATTCAAAGTTTACAGTGCTTGTTACCTGTGAACCTTATAGTGTAATCATTTTACTAAAATCTTAGTATTTTCTTAGTTTATTATATTCTAAAATTATAAATAAACTTCTGGAAAGTTACATTAATATGTTTGCTTAATTAAAAGTTAATTATATACCAAGGAATGATGTACTGTTTTTCTCTTGAAATCAAATGTTGAAATTAGTATCTTTATAACTGACTTTAACTGGAGGAATGCTCAATGAATAATCAAAATTATATTTAGAGGTTAATTTCCTTCTTAAATCTCTTTATGAGAATGAAATATTAGAAATTGACTGCATGTTTTTATTATTTTATTTAAGACCTTGATTGTTCTTTAACCATTTCTAATTTTATTTCACATTATATTTTAGGAGAGAGGCAGTATATATTCTTTTTTTTGGTCAGTTGACAGATATAATAGGAAAATCACTGTGATGTATGAAATCAAAAGAATTTTTTAAATAAATATTTGTAGATTATTTGAATGTGATGCTAAATATTCCTTTCATTTGTTTTACATGTTTGTAAATTATGACTTATCTCTTCAATGAAACAGAAATGCTTAATTCTTGAAATGTGAAGATACTCTACTTATAATTGGTAGTAGACATGTTGATTGTCTTTACTACTACAATAATTATGACATAAGTTATAACAATTTAGCAAATGACATTAATATTGTTTTTGAATAAATACTATATTTTTTTATAGAACTACTACAGTCTTTGGAACAACAGTTAGAAGAAGCTCAAACAGAAAATTTTAATATTAAGCAAATGAAAGACTTATTTGAACAGAAAGCAGCCCAACTTGCCACAGAAATTGCAGGTAAATTCAATAAGAATTTTTTTAGCTAATGCTTCAGTCTCATTACTGTTTTGCCATTATACTTTCTAGAAATAAACATTGTATTTTAGTGATAAAGCATTTGTTATAGAATATGATGATGATTACTGGAATTTAATAACAGAATTGCTATATAAATTATTTTGTTTGTCTTCCTACCTCTTTTTTTCAAACGACTTAACTTTTTCTAGAATTCTTGATTTTTAGAAAAAATGAATTTTTTTTGGAGTATCTTAAAGTTTAACAAGTAACATATTGAAGATATTAAGTACTTGTATGGATTTAATATTTTGTTATAAGTTACATGCATTATTTTTTTAACTATATACTTATAGGTAAAATTTTATATGCAAATCAAGTGCTTTTGTCTATATAAATAAGGTATGTAGTAGAATTTATATAGACATAAGCATTTGATTATATTAAGCTTAATGTAATCAGAAGTATACTTTTATTGTATATGTTTATGGTTATCTAAAGAATGTGACTTTGAATTGATAATACAGATATGCAATGCAGTGTACAGTTATAAAACTTTTTAATGTCATGAAACTAATATATATCTATCATTAATTAGATATAAAGTCAAAATATGATGAAGAAAGGAGTCTTCGAGAAGCTTCTGAACTAAAAGTGACACATCTGACAGAAGAATTAAACAAAGAGGCAATTCTAATTCAAGATCTGAAGACTGAACTGGTAATTTACAAACCATTTATTAGAATGTGTATCTTTATAAAATGAAATAGATGCTCTGATGAAAAAATTTTTAAAATATAGCTTGAGTAAAATAGAGGAAATAAAAAATCCCCTGTAGTTCTACCACCTTTGTATATACCATACATGATTTTTAAGATCAAAATAGAATTTTATGATACATAATTTACTACTTTAATATTTTTGTTTTGTCTTAATATCACCTGTCTTATTAGTAGTTTCCATATCTGCATCTCTGATTCTTACCTTTCCTTACAACTTAAGATACTTCTGATTGCATTTATAGCTTTCATTTCAAATTCAACAAGTATAACATTAAGTCATCATTTTTCTCCATAACTGCATTTCTGTCCTTGGTACTATAAATCTTTCCAGGCTTAACAACCTTGGGTCTATCCTTGACTCATTTCTGTCCTTTATTTAGTTTCCAATAAATAAATGAATAAATGAATCAATTACATTCAATCTGGAACAAACACTAATTATGTTTAATTACATCTGCTGCTCCTTCATTTTTATTACCAGTCTCCTAAGATAGAAAATAAAGGAGTGTACTATTTTTCAAGTGATTGTTATGAGCAATGGGTGTAGTTCATGAAAGCATAGAAAGCAATAAGGATACTTGTGAATTTGCTATTTTGTACCTTGAATGGTAATACTGTTAAATATCAGATAGAATGTCATGAAGAGAGGCTTGTTGGAGGGAGAAATCAGTGTTTGATATTTGAGGTTTAATAATTGATGTTAAAGATCATTTTCATTTTTATTTATTTGTAGTGAAACCATTTAAAATATATATTATTTTAGTTTTTCACTGTAATTTTTAATTAACATCTGTTGCTTCACAGCTTCAGAGACCTGGTATAGAAGATGTTGCTGTTTTAAAGAAAGAACTAGTCCAAGTTCAAACACTAATGGATAACATGACCTTGGAACGTGAGAGAGAATCTGAAAAACTCAAAGATGAGTGCAAAAAGTTACAAGTAGATTATGCTAACTCAGAGGTAATGAAGTTCAGTGTACTTAAATGTGATCAGTATTAACTTGTATATACTGTTGAGAGAAGCCAGGATTTGAGATTTTTTTGTGACCTATCAAAACAGTATTTGCCTTTTTAAATTTGCTCTGAATAATATTTTTATATAGTCAGTGTGGTCTGAGAGTCAATATTTTTTTCTTTGCTTCATGTTGCTAGACACTTAGGAAAGAATGTTTGGGTAAAGGAGTATTGCTTTATTTAATAAATGATGAATACTATGTAGATATGATGTTTAAAGTTAAATGTGCTCCAGGCTACTTAGTAAGTGGTAATTGAATTTCTTTCAATTAGGTTGACGTAAAGAAAACATTTCTGATAAGTGTTCTACAACTCTTTCTAGGTGGTATATGGGTGCATATTTCTTTATAAAGAAATATGAGCTGACATTTGTTTCCCTGTAATTTACATGCACTGGTTCTAGCTTTCCTCACAATAAATTGTTCCTCTTCATGAGACATTTGAAGGCTGTTCATATTTACTGAGATTTTTTTCTCTTTCAGAATAAATATTCTCAGTTCTTTTTACCATATCTTACGTGACATGACTGACTGTAAATCTCATATAATTATGTCAGCATATAACAAGTTCTAGGATATGTAATAAATATATTTGCAGAAAAATGCTGGCTTTCATCCATTTTACTGTATAGGAGATATTGTTATGACTACTATTATTTGTAGTTCTTAAGCTCTTTCATGTGATGTGGACCTCTGTTTCTCATATTTCCAGTTTAAAAGTAAATTTATAGTGATCTTTCAATTTGTATTTCTGTCTTAGAGTTTTTAAGCTGGTGATTTAAAAGACACTCTTCATATTTAGAAATATATTAAAGAGCAACGAAGTATAAATATTATTGACAACCCATGTCATCCTTTATTTTTCTTCTTCTTATATCTTATCAATGGGGGAATGGTAAAAATTTATAGGTATAATATACATAAGCATGTGAGGCTTTATGATGCTTAATATTTCAGATGCTAAAGTTTTTGAATTTCAGGTCCAGATTTCCCAAAAGTGATCTTTGTAGCCCCAAAACAGATAATCCCATAATTTTTCAAATAATTTCAGGGAGTTTATGAACTTAGAGACAGTTAAAAGTTCCTAATGTGTAATCAAGAGAGGCTGAATCAAAAAGTCTCAGGAGAAAAAAATCTCATTTAGATAATGCTACAGTAGACATACTTAAACCTAGGTGAATCCAATCATTTACTTCTATGCTTTCTTTGAAGGAGTTCAGATATGTGGTGACTGAAGATTTGACTCTGGGTGGTAAACCCACAATGCAATATACATATGATATATTATTGAATTGTACATTTGAAACCTATATAATTGTGTTTACCAATGTCACCCCAATAAATTTAATTAAAAAAGAATTATTTTTAAGTCTGCCTGCCTAGTAGTATTTCTTAAACTAAAATAATTATACTTTTTTTAATTAAAAAATTTTTTAATGTTATTCGAAATTTCAAAACGAATCAATAGAGTAATTAGAATTGAATCACAGTAATGGTAGTTTTAGAATGTCTATTTTAAAGTGCAATCCTTCCTGACCTTTTTCATCTGAGAATTATGGAGTTATACTTGTTATACAAGTAGAATTTGAACAAAGAGAAGAAATTTATATATTTACTTGTATTTTGGGAAAAATATATGTGGGAAAAATATTTTTGAGTAATATTTTATTTAAAAATTACTCCAAATTTCATATGGAAGATTTTTATAAATTTATATTTTTATTCATGTAGATTAAAGTACCCTGATATGTAATGAGAAGAGGTCATTTACAATGAAAAAGTTATAACTAGAGTTATAAAAGATTGGGGGTGATAGGATTTTGTGTCTTCCCACGTTGTCCTCCTGTCAACAGGGTTGACTGTAGGAGAGAATAACTTTCTTTTCCTCTAGGAAAGATATTTCTAGGAAAGAAAAAAATGATTTATAAGTCCATTCTTTAAATTTTAACTTCTTTTAAGTTTTCATAAAATTTATATTTTAAGTGTTTTAAAAGAAGTTTTAAAATAAAGGGATTTATTCTTGCTGAATAATTGGTGATTTGATATTTCATTATATATTTAATAAAACATAGATAATATTTACTCTTTAGTTAATTAATATATAGTGATTGTGACTCCAGATTGTGTTGAAATATTTTGAACAACTTTAGGAATTGGTAACATAAGAATCAGAATAATATTATAATTAGGAACAAACTTACTTTTTGAACACTTCTAGTTTTGGATACTACTATGTTAGGCACTTTAAATATGTGGTCCCTTTTATTTTTTTAACCCTGTAACTTAAGTGCTATGTTAATTAAGTTTTAGATAGATAGATTAGATAGATTAGATAGATTAGATAGATATGGATATGGATATGGATAGATATAGATATGGATATGATAGATAGATATAGATATAGATATAGATATAGATATAGATATAGATATAAATAGATAGATATATATATGGAATCTGAGGCTCAATCTGAATTTGTGCAAAGTCATACACCTAACTTAAAGCTAGGGTTAGAATCCAGGTCTTATCTAAAACCTGTCTTCTTTATCATGTTATCTCCCATTTTAGGTAGTCTGATGATCTGCTTTTAAAGTAACTTTGTGCTATTAATCTTGACCTAATACTGTTATTACTTTTTATATGTTGCTGTATTGTATAATTTAATATTTATATTGAGTATTGCTTAAGGTAACTTTTGATTTGTGTCTCATACCATTTTTATATGTGAAGAAGTTAATGTTTGAATACTCCATCACATTTATTTGTTTATAACTCTATTTGTTTTTAGCTTCTGCTTACTTTTTAAATAGGTGGCATGCATTTTATTAAAATTCAATTCCATTTATTCTCAGTTAAATGTGTTGGTAAATTATAGCACTTAAAAAATTTAATAGAAAAAGTTTGTTTTCTGTATTACTACTTTACTGAACTTAAATATTGACATCAGAAACAAAACACATTAATAGAAATTAAGGAAGCTAAAAAAATTCCAGTGGTTTATTTGGTATTCTTAGTTGAGGATGAAGATCTATAATCTGGTGTATATTAAACATGTCCTTATATTTCATTATTTTCATTAAATATATCTTATGAATTCGTAGACAATTTTTTTTGGGGGAGGGAATCTAAATATTTTAGAAGGGAGGATAGAAAAATAACTTTCTAAAAGATTTGAAAGCACTTTATAAACACTAATTAGACTATTTTATAGATCAGAAATTATAAAGATTTAAAGCTTAAAAAATTATTAAAAATCTACATTTTAAAAATATCAAAGCTGTAATCAATTTATATTTAGTATGGTCTTTAATGGGAATTATTTTTTAAGTATTTTATTTGTATTCCAAATAAACTCATTTGAATCCCAGGTTTAAAAGTTAAACTGTTGATAAAGACATGGAATAAATATGGTTACACTCAGCATCGTTATTAAGAGAGTTATTAAAGAGAACATTTAAAAATGTACTAATATAAAAGATCAGATTTAGCAGTGTTTTTTGACATTATTTTATGTCAATTGTGTTCAATGTGTACTTTTGTTAGTCTTGTTTTTCACCTTTCATCCATCATTTTATTATTTTTTCTGCTTTCTAATGGAGATGCTTAAACTTGAGGTAATGTATTTTCGAAGGCTTTTAATTTTAGTGATACTTTTATATAATACCTTTATCATCATATGGCAATTTTGTGTATTAAGATAATCTCAGAACTTCAAAGATATGCTCATTTTTGTTTTTATCAATCAAGCAAATTTTCAACCATATTTAAATGACTATTTACTAAGAGTAGTAAAATATTAGGACAATAACTATAGTTCTATATTACTAGCAGAATGTTTGCTCGAAATATCTTTACTTAATTATTTTGTAATTTAAAATCCTTTAGTAAAAATTAAATGTCTAATTCAATAACATGGCTTCAAAGAATACAAATTGTTTATAGGGCCTGATATACTGTTTCAATGTACATATATCTATCAACTCCTTGGAGACAGAATCACTCATATCTTCAGTGGGTATTTTTTGAATGTCTATGTGTCAGCAGATATTTAGGTGTGGGTAATATAACAGTAAATAAGACAAGAGTGCCTGCCCTCATAAAGTTTGTATCTCTTTGTGGAAGCTGAACAATATTTAAGTTAACCAAATCATGATAGAAAGTCAGTTAAGGGGTGGCTCTGTAATGTAGTGGTTAGCACATCTTCTTTATATGCAGAAGGTCCTGGATTTGCACCCCCAGGTGGAGCCATGGACCATACCCTGGGTGCGCTGGGCCTCCCAAGTGTGCTGGGGGTGCCAGGCCTGGGGTGCATGCTGTGAGCACATAAGAGGACACGCCCTACCTTCAGAGATCCAGTTCTTTAGGGTCATGGCAACATCCACAGGTCAGGGGTGGAAGTGGCCGGTGGGGAGAGAATTAAAGTGGGTGATGGGGGGAAGAAAGTCAGTTAATGCTATAAAGAAAAATTAAATACAATATACAGTCGTGGAAGTGGCAATAATTTGGGACAATTTTAGATACAGTGATCAGACGAGAATTAAGCAGGAATTAGGATGAAGAGCTGGGAGCAAATAAGAGGCAGTGCTAAAGCCTTCAAGGCACAGGTGAACTTGACCTGTTAAAAAGGGAGGAAAGATAGGGTGGCTAGAGCAGAGAGCCCCTTTAGTTTGAATTTCACTATAGTGATACCTGAACAGGGAATGTATTTATTTCTTAGGAAATTTGTCTTTCTTTAATCTTTATTTTTTCCTCAAATATAAGCATAATACTTGATTATTGTTAAAGATGCATTATGTGCAATAAAGTTAAAGTTCCTGTAATTCACTGCCCACCATCTCCTTCCCTATAATTAAAGTGTACCTTTTGCTGTATACTCTTCACACATTTTTCTTTTTTCTTTCTTGTGTAAATTAAAAGATTTTAAATGCTTGCATTTTTCTTTTTAAAAATTCTAGTTTTAAAAAAGATACATACTTAGTGTATAAAAGATAAATGATAAACATAACATTCAGTTCTTTAAGTGTTAACATTATAAAATTATAAGAACATACCTAAAAACTATAAAATATAACATGATATTTTTGGATATATTTTCTTTACATTTTCCTTGTTTAGTTTCTTTTACATGTTGGAATTTATTAGCAAGATAGACACTAGAGAGATGTTACACCTGGCTTACTATAGCTTACAAACTTTCAAGTGGAATCATGGTGTTTAATGAAATATACTCATAATTTGCATTTTAATATGTATAGTTATTTCTGTTATGTGCTAAATCCTTTGATAAGATATATATAATTAGAAATTTAAATATAATTTATTTTCTTTTGTGATAAGTTAGCATTTGTGCTCTATGATTAAGCATAAATATTTAACATAACTGAATTATTCCTAATATTTTTGTTAATATTCTTAATGTTACTAACAGAAAATGATTCTGAGATTCCAAGTTGTCAGAAGTAGCAATTTGAAATAAACTCCCAATACCCATATCTATGTTATCTATGTCAAGTTTACATAATCAATTTAAGACAGATGGTATTAAGGTATGCCTTTAACTTGAACACAGTTACAAATACGTGAATAGTTAAACATGTTTTTCTTTGACGTATGTGTGTTATATATTATATTGAAACATCCTGTATAAGGTATAACTATAAAGTAATGTGACCAGTTGCCTTTCAGTGTATCAGAATTGGTTGTTTACACAAATGTTTTTCATAAAAGGTCAGGCTATAGACATATCTCAAGACATGCTGTCATTTCTAAAAACATTTTGAAACCTTTTTGAATTGACTTTAAGCCAGTTTGGAAAACACTCAAAAAGCTAGCTTTATTAATTTATGGTTATTAAACTAAAAGAAGCCCAAGTGTTTAATCATTTCACTTCAGTCGCTTACCTTGTTTACCAGGTGGTTTCCATAAACTTAAAACGAAAGCCACTGTAAGTGGATCAAGATACACCACCAAGGAGAATCCTTTAAAAAAAAAAATGCCACACATTCTGTAAGGGTTTTCAAAAGAGGAGTAGCAGAAGATCTCTTGGCGTTAATGTCACAATAAATTAATAGCTGTTTAAGTTTTCTTTCTTTAACATGAAAGTACTTATTTATAATATATAATATAGGTAACTGCTGGTGTGTTTATTAAGAAACAATTTTTAATTTATCTTATAAAGTTTAATTTCTAACAAAGAGTATAGACTGTGAAATAATTTTAGCTTTAGGAATATAAAAAATAAGAAAATCCAATAAGCAATATTAGAAATATAAAGTTCTTTTGTTAATGTCACAGGAAACCATACTTTTAAAAAATGCTTAGTTTTTCTCTCTAGTGGTTGAAGTTTTCATGTCTAGGGAGTCTATATTTTTAAGATCTTTGCTTACCTTACCTTTCTTTATTATTATTTTTAAATGCCATTAATTTTTATTAAAAATGTTAAAATACATTATAGCTGATTCATGTCCAGATACTGTACATGATCATAGAGTGATGCATCTTAATGAAACTATATATAACTTCCATTTGGTAACTTCTTTGGACAAATACATTCCATTACAGTCAAAAATATGATTCACTGCCTTTCAAGGTGATTCTTTGTATGTTTGCGTTTAACATGCTTTGAAAAGAAAAAGAAAAAGCTATGCTATAGAAATGGGGAGAAAAATGTAGGCTTAACCTGCATATCCTCTTTAAAATCAGTAGGATTAAAGTACAATTTCAAAGCCAGTAAATTCAAGTTTGCAGTTTGATGCTTTACTTCAGACATATAATGTAGGATACCAGCTTTTCATTTTATGTATTATTAAATAAGTGAAATTGTGTATTTTGGATAGATTTTAAAAACGATGTTTTAGCCAAAAAAGATATGTGATTGCAGGACAAAGAACCAAACTTAAATTTTAAAAGATTATTTTAATTTAAGAAAATTGACAAAAATTTCTGTAATCTTAAAATCTTTGGATGTTTTCATTTCCTTTTTCATTTTAGTTTGCTTGCTTTATTTATTTATTTGTTTGTTTATTTAGGCCACAATAAGCCAGCTAAGGAGTGAACTTGCCAAAGGCCCCCAAGAAGTTGCTGTCTATGTGCAGGAACTACAGAAACTTAAAAGTTCAGCTAATGAATTAACACAAAAAAATCAGGTGAGAATTTAAAAACTACATTGTGGTGAATTGATTTTATATATCCTAAATTTTAAACTTGTCTATTGTATTTGCATATGGACACAATACAGTGTGACATACTGTATTTTTTTTTTTTAGTGTTAAGTATATTGACATTGTTATGCAATTAATCTCCAGAACACTTTTTATTTTACAAAGCAGAAACTCTGTACTTATTAAACTACTCCCCATTCATTGCCACTTCCTGCATCACCATTCCACTTTTTATATCTATGCATTTACTATTTTAAATAACTTATTAGTGGCATCATACAGAATTGGTACTTTTTGTACTTGCCTTATTTCACTTAGTGTTAACGTCCTTAAGGTTTTTCTTGTTTTGACATGTGTCAGAATTTCCTTACTTTTAAAGCTCAATAATATTCTATTATATGTATATATCATATTATCTATTTATCTGTTGGTGGACACTCAGATTGCTTCCATCTTTTGATTATTGTGAATATTGCTTCTGTGAACATGGGTATATAAATATCTCTTTGAGACCCTGCTTTCAGTTCTTTTGGGTATATAAACAGAAGCAGAATTGCTGGATTATATGGTAATTCTGTTTTCATATTTTTGAAGAAATCACCATAAGTAGTGCACATAGATTCACATAAACAGTGCACAAGGATTCCATAGTTTCTCTACATTTTTTTCAACATTTGTTATTTTCTGTGTGTGACGTGTGTGTGTGTTTATAGTCACCATCCTAATGAGTTATTTCATCATGATTGATTTGTATTTCCCTAATGGTTAGGATGTTGAGCCTCTTTTCGTGTGCTTCTTGGCCATATATTTTCAATAGGGTTGTTTGGTTTTTTGTTGTTGATGTAGGAGTTCTTTCTGATTGGATATTAACCCTTTATTGGATATATGATTTGCAAATATTTTCTCTCATTTCTTAGGTTGCCCTTTCACTCTGCTGTATTTTTTTGTTAAGGAAAAACATGCCTCCTGTGTCTCCTCTATTCTTAATAAATATTCTGACACTGATGTGTCAGTGTCCCACACCTCAACAGTTCTGTGACACTAGCTGGGTATCTGACAATCAATCTCAATTCTGGGACTGCTTACATGGAGATAGTATCAGATCCTACAGATAAAGGGTTCATTCTCACAGTACTGCGACTGCGCTCCTTTCAGATGCCAATGGAAGTCCAGCTTATTACCTGTAATTCTGACCAACTGGCTATAAATGGGGGGTTACCACAGCCCCCTCCTGGGTTTCAAGTATTTTGTTAAAATGACTCACAGAACTCAGGAAGACATTTTACTTACTAGGTTACTGGTTTATTATGAATGACTATAACCCAAGAACTGCCAGATGAACAGCGGTATGGGGCTTCATTACACAGGTATAACTGATTAAATCATTGACCATTGGTGGTTAATTCAGCCAGTAACCCTCTCCCCAACCTGGAGGTATTGGGTGGGACTGAAAGTTCCAACTTTAATATTGGTTGGTTCCCCTGGCAGTCAGTCCCCATCATTAGGAGCTTTCAAAAAAAAAAAAAAAACAAAAACAAACAAACAAACAAAAAACCCCACCTCATTAATATAAACTTATAGATGCTTGAAAGGGACTTATTATGAATAACAAAAGACATCTTTATTGCTTTTATCATATAGAAAATTCCAAGATTTTTAAGAGTCTGTTCTAGAAATGGGGATGAAAACCAAATGAATATTTCTTGTTATAAATCACATCACACCTTTGATGCACAGTTTTTAATTTGATGTATTTCCATTTATTTTTACTTTCAATGCCTGTGCTTTTGGTTTCACTGCAAGAAATTATTGCCAAATCCAATATCATGAAGCTTTATTTTGACTATTGTAGCATTTAATAAGTTTTGAAATCAGGATGTGTGAGGCCTCCAACTTTCTCTTTTATTTTGTATTTTGTAACGTTAGTATTTCCCACCTTTTTTCTTTATAGATGAACAACAGATTATATTATTTTGGGGCAAGGAAGGTAATGATATTAATACTTCTCCCCCCCCCCATGTCTTTACTTTTTTTGGTGGTGAGAGAATGGCGAGTTATTAAACCTGTATATTCAAATGTATGGTGAATATGTTATCTTTGCTTTAATAACTTGAACATAATATTTTGATGAAATATAACAAGGGAAAAATCAAGAAAGAAAAGAACATGGTAGAAGGGAAAAAAGAGGATCAAGTACATAAAAGAAGCCACAGCCATGAATCTGTAGGAACTGAGCAGTGCTGCTGAGGACAGGACATTGTGGACATCACTCATTCATAGGGTCGCCAGGAGTCAGAGCTGACTCAACTGTACATAACATATACATAATTGGTTGTAAATATTAAGGCTTTTGACAACAGCCAGCCAACCTAGTTTGGAAGCAGATCCTCCAACTCTTGTCAAATCTTCAGAGATGCGGTTCTGGCCCACAGTTTACTACAACCTCATGGGAGACCCTGAAGTAGACTGTCTCATTTAAGCTGCTTCTTGATTCCTGATACACAGAAACTGTGTGAAATAATAGATACAATTTTAAGTCACTAAGTTTGGGGGTAATTTGTTACTTATGGCTTGGAGAACAGTTCTCAAAATTCTTGATCTCACATCAGCTTTACATCCTCAAAATTGTTGTGGACCTTAAAGTGCTTTTATTTTAGGGGGTTTGTATCTAACGTACATATGAATATGTAAGTTAGAAATTAAAACAAAATTTCAAGTATTTATTTAAAAGTACATTAACATTAAACATTAACATTAAATATTTAAATAAATACCATTTCTTATGAAAAGTGACTGTATTTTCCAAAACAAAGAATAGTGGTGGTGGTTTACATTTTTGCAAACCTCTTAATGTGTAGCTTACTACAGGACAGATGGATTCTCAGTCTGCATTTACATTTTATCTGTTATGATATTGTTGAAGGGTATGAAGAAAATTCAGTCTCACACAGATATGTAATTGGAAAAGGAAGAGATATCTTAATAGTCATTTCAGAAAATTGTTGCTATTTTTATTTGATACTACACTTAAACTAGATAAAGTGTGGTTTCTCAAAAGTTAGTTACAGTGTAGATTCTCAAACCATATTGGTATGGTTTTTGTACTTTGTAACATTAAAATTCATTCCTCTATCTTGCCTTTTCAGTGTATCTTTCCTGTGCACGATTTTGTAACATTGTGCCTTAGTCATGTGGAAAATATTGGTTCACTAAACTATGCAAACCCTCCAAATATTGACACATTTCATTGTACAATATAAAAACAATCACACTGGTCAATATTACCATCAATCTCAGAATAGGCTTTAAATATGAGGATGTGTCAAGCTCATGGTGGTACAAGTTTTCCAAAATTATAAACCCCATTTGAAAGCTTTAATTTTACCCTTGACAGCAAATACTGTCAGTTCTATTCTTTGAAGTGACAGGTTCTCTTCCTCCCCAAATCTGAATAATCATAGTTCGTCTGTCATTTTTTTCTAGTAAAATGATATTTCATGAAAAAAAGCAACTTGAATTATAAACTTAGTTTATAATTCAAATACATAAATACTTTTCCATGTGGCAATTACATCATTCTTTAGAATGCAGTAGAAGTGATCCATATTTTTTCAGTTTTTCTGTTTCCTTGCTATTACAAATATTGCAGCTATGAATATTCACATCCAAATCTCATGTATTTGTGCAAGAATTTCTGTTATATACTTCCAAGTTAAATTTCTGGGTTGTAGACTACGCACATGCTCAGATTTAATAGGTGACCCCAAACTATTTTCCAAAGTAATTATACCAGTTTACCAGAATTGGTGGTCTGTTTCTTAGAAACTGACCAAAATGTATACATGCAGTAGATGTTTATGACCAAAGTCTTTTCAGCTTAGTCTTTAAGAATTCTAAGGAGCATTTCACAAGGCAGAGGGGTTCATGACATTTCATTTTGAGAACTAGATATACAGAAGGCATGGAAATGTATAAGAACACAAAATATGAAGCGTTTAAGTGCTACAAGTAGTTCAATTTGTTCTTTCTCCCAAGCTGTTTTGAGGAACCAACGAGATGAGTCCCCTGAAACCACTTTGTTAGCTATCAAGTATTAAAAAAAAATGCTTTTGTTTTTTTGCATTCATTTTTATTACTTGGGCAATTAGCAAGCGAATAATGGAGCCTAACACAGGGAAATTGACTCTGAGAGAATACTCTGAGAGAACAATTGGTGAAAAAAAAAAAAAAAGAGGACTGGACATTTGGAAGGAAAGAATTTTGCTTAAGCAAATGGTAATTATGTTACAAGTTAGGCTTAACATTCATTTTATAATATAAACTTGAATAGGATATATTTGGGGGAGCACGAATTGACTCACACTGAGTATCTAAATTGTGTTGTGAAAAAGTTATTAGACTAAAAATCATAATATGTGACTGCAACTTGGCAAAGTCATATTGGATTCTTTCAACTGTAGCTTCTTAGTCTGTAAAATGGGGTGGTAGTGTCTATTTCATATTTTGTTGTAAGGACTAATATGGAGAAATGAACGTGCCATTATTATTTCCTTTAATGGAGTCTACTGTACTTAAGCCAATCTTCAAAAGCCATGTATTCATTATACTATTTTGCTTCTGATTCCATGAGAAGACCATATTAAGAATGAAAAAGTTTATAGTGCTAAATATAGTTAGCCTTTTTGCATACAAAAATTACATAGTGTGAGTGGATTAGGTTCTTTTAAAAAGAAAGAAAGTGATTTAGGTTCTTTTAAAGAAAATTTAATTATCTCTCATCGGTACAATAAAGCAGGTAGATTTTGATTACTTTTGGACAAGTGAATTTTAAGTAGGCAACAGTTATGTATTTTTCCTTTTTAAAGGGTTAAACTGTGTGAGGGGTCATTTATGTATAGAACTAATGGGATTACTTGGTAACTTTAAGCCTTTGGGGAAAAAGACTTACTAACTCATCAGAAGCTTTCATTTTTGTAGAATGTTTTAAAATTATATCTTGCCTGAGTTCTCAGTATTTGTGAGTATGGTTGCATTTATGAAATTCAGTACTTTAGAATTATTTTTAAAAAGATGCTACACATTTATAGATCAATGAATAAACAATTTAGCTTCTAAAATTTTAAATTTAAATTCTAAATAAATGTTATTTTTTGAAAGAGAATGTAAAATTATGTCAAGAAGGATTTTGAGTTACTAATTAGTAACAGGAAATATTTATAAAGAGAATTTTTCTATCATATAGTTTGACTTAAAAGTATTATTTTTTTCTCTAATCTTTTGACTTTTTTTTTTTTTAACTTCTGTTGGTTGGTCAAAGCATACATCTCTTGGCTAATTTTGCTGTAAAACTCTGGTTATTCTTTTCTTACCTCTCAGGTTTCTCTCATCTTGTCTCTCATCTATACTTACATCATCTTTCTGGGCACTGCTTTTTCTATAGTATGTTCTTACTTGATAATTTATATTACTGCCTTTTTTCTTATACAAGTTACTGCTGCCTTTTCCTCCTTAATACCTAGATTTGTTACTCTCATTGAGGTGCCAATAGTGTTTGCTGTTTCCCCACATAAAACTTGTCTGTTCCTTTCTGTCTTTTTATATTTTTCTGTCTTTTTGTATAGAGCAGATGGCATGAATCATGTATATCTATTACTTAACTCATCTCACCATTTTACCAAGCTCAAACTTTATTTTTAGGTGATCATAACTTATGAGTTAGCTCCACCTGACTTTGCTCATTTTGTTTTTTTAAAAATGATGGGCTTAAGAAATTTGACACAGCTTTTGTATTAATCCTATTTTGCTGCACAATATGTTTTAATGTTCTTAGAATTTTTTTTATTGGTGTGTTTCATTTAGATTATAGTCTGTTAAAAGCCTAGAGTCTTTAATTATCCTCTACTATTTCTGTATTACTCTCTTGTAGCACACTGAATATAAAAAGTGAGTATAATAAATGTCCATGCTTTGACTCACAGGGTGCTCATAGTGGCTTCTTATCTCAGCTATCTTTCTTACAGAATTGAGTCAGAAACCTAATTCATGTCTTTGTATAAATATGTTGACTTAAAATGTCCAATATTAATTGTAACAACTACTGAGATCAGACTTTGACATTGTATTAGGCTGGCTGATTCAGATCTTTTATTGGAAGTATCACTTTATATGTAGTATATCATAATATTGAGTAAAATAGCAAAATCTAAAGCAGGTAAGTGACATTTTTAGATCATTATTTTTACATACTTAAAAAGAGATTTCAATTAGCTTTAAAATTGTGACTCTTATAATAGTCTTTATCAAGAAGAACAAAGATCAGGGATGAGTAGGATCAGACATACTAGTACAGTGATATAGTCATGCTAAGCTCTTACCAACTATAAAGTTGCAAAGCCAAATATCAGAATTGCCATAGTATATTGTTGTTCAAAGTAACTTTTGATGATAGGAGGTAGTTTTAATTTTTAACTCACACGAGAGACTATTAATATTCTTACTCTAAAGAATCTAGCAGATTTTAGGGTTTTGATTTTATGTCAAAATGTTGTTGGTAATTCTTAAAATAATTAGCAGAGTTTAATCAAGTGGACCAATAATAAAATTATAAGTTAGTATGTAATAATTGAGCTCTTCTTGGCTACAATGTTTTCACTGTTTTTATGTTGTAATATTGACTAAAACATTTAAGAGGAGATGGTACTACTCTAAAAATTGTTTGAATAATTATAATAATTAAAAATATTAGTAAAGGAAAATTTGTTATATTGATATTTCAGAACTTGACTGAAAAGTTGCTGAAGAAAGAATTTGACTATACTCAGTTAGAAGATAAACATAATGAAGAATGTGTGAGTAAAAAGAATATACAAGCAAGCCTTCATCAAAAAGACCTAGATTATCAACAGCTTCAGTCAAGATTATCTGCATCTGAAACCTCCCTGCAGAGAATACAGGCAGAATTAGGTGAAAAGGGAGAAGCTACTCAAAAACTCAAAGAAGAATTATCAGAAGTAGAGACCAAGTACCAGCATCTTAAGGTGGAGTTTAAGCAGCTACAACAGCAGAGAGAAGAAAAAGAGCAGCATGGGTTACAGCTCCAAAGTGAAATTAATCAAGTAAGAGATGTGACTTTTACTAATGGTAATTCCTCCTATGGTTTCTTTTTAGTGTGTTTGATAGCTATTTGATCATACTATATTAAAAGTTGTCATTTAAGAAAATTAACTTACTATTCATACCTGTAGTATTGAGTCAGATATCATTTCATGACAGTTTTTTTTTAAGGAGAGGAAGAAATGATAGTATCTATCATATAGTATTATTGTGAAATGTTAATGAATTATTACATATAATTGCTTAGGATAGTACTTGACACATGGTAGATACTCAGCAGGTATTGGCTTTGTAATTAATTCAAATTGTGTCGACTATTCTTCAGTTTAAAAATTCTCATCTTTTTTTTCTTACTAAATTTTCAAAATATAATTATTGTTAAACCAATAGTATAAAAATTAGATATTTTAAAAGAAGAAAACATTTAGTCCTAGTAGCTAATTTTTATAGGTAAGTAATGTACATCAGATGAAATTTAATGCAAGTTTTGACTTTGTCATTAACTTACTTTTTAAATTATGTACTTTATTTTTAATAGATAACATTAAAAATTGGTTGAAAAATGGAAATTTTGGGAAAAATAAAGTCCTCGATCACTTTTTTGATAATGTTCAACTATTTTCCCTTAAATGGCAGTGATCCTTGCTTTTGTTTCTTCAAATCTTCTTTCTTCTTGGCCTGAGATAGTCTTCCTATTCCTCTTCTCTTTGATAAATACTAATTTTACTTGTCACTTTTCTAGAAATCCTTTTCCGTACAATGTCACTTTCCGTACAATGTCACTTCTGCTGCACCATCTCCCCACCCCCCCAAAATAAAATAAGATGGCTTAAGCATGTATATATCTTGATTGTTTCACTTACCAAGTTTCTTCACTAGACTGAACTCTTTGGATGCAAAGACCATGTCTTATTTATTTGTTATCCTTACTACCTGGCACATTGCTTGTTAAACAGCAAAGGTTTTAGTGAGTAAGTGAATTCATAATGGCAGATAGCAGAGGCTTGGGGATATCAGTACATAACAAAAATAAATTAAATGACTCAGTTCAAGTAAACAAATTGGGCATTAATGGTTTCTAAAAGACACCTTGCCTTATTGTTAAGAGATACAATGAAAAAGGGCACAGTATCTACCTTAAATGATTATGTAAATCTCATTGACAATAAGACAAAGAACATGAGAATTGTAGTAAAAGAACCTATATAGTTTGAGAACTTAAAAGAGCTCCCCTCCTCTTCTCTTTCACATAGTACTTCATATTGTGTAATTATTTTATCCAATTATATGATCAGGAAAAGCTTTGTATGGGAGAGAAGTGGTGCTTGAAATTGTGAATATTGGATAGGTTTAGGCAAGTAGCAGTCTGAAGATAGGTGGGGATTCCAGGCAGAAGGATTAGCAAGAGTAAACTAGTGGGAGGAAAGTATTGTGAAAACCAGGAAGGGTCACTGATTTACTCTTAGAATAGGGTATGTGCAATAAGAGTGGACTATTGTGACTGGAAAGAACATTTTGGACTTTATTATGTAGGATCTTGAATAGCAGGCTGAGGAATTTGGGCTTTAATTTGGTTGTCAGTGGGCAGAAGGGTATCAGGAATTTTTGAGAATTGACTTAAACAGATATTTTTATATGAAGACTTGAATATGTAAGGATTTGGTTTAGTCACAGTTCTGTACAAAATAAAGAGGTCATACTGAAGACCTTGAAGTGATACCATTTATCTTCTTTCTTTCAGCATGCTATCTGGATTCTACCATCAAAGTATGTCTCAAACCTGTCTACTTTTCATCTACACTGCTATTGCTCTTAACATTAGCCACCATCATTGCTGACCTGGGTTACTGTATTATCCTTCTTACCAGTTTACCTTCTTCTAGTGACCTCCTTAATCTATTTTCCATCAAGAAGACAGACACATGTTTTTAAAACATGGAGAATATCACTTTATTCCTCTGCTTAACACTCTTCTTAAAGTGGCTTTGCGTTACACTTTGAATCAAAACCAAATGCCTTAATTTGGTATATAAGTTTCAGTACATAGTATGGCCCACACTGTCTTTAAGCTCATCGCCTACCACTGTGAAGCCATGTTGGTTTCTTTCAAGTCCCTCAAATACACCAACACTTTAAGTACTCTCCTGCCTCAGGTCGTCTGCCTATGTTTTTTTTCTTTTTAGTGTGCTCTTGACTTCAGTTCTTTACAAGGCTGGCTTGTCAAGAAAGTCTTCCAGGACCACTCTGTTTAAATAGTTTGTTTTCCATATGTTCCAGACCCTATCATTATTTCAGCAAGCTGCTTCTTTCTTCCTTTTTATAACACTTTGTATTGTATATTAGTTTTTTTTTTTTACTTCCATATTGTCTACAGTTTCCATTGGACTGTGAGTTCCTTAGTATGAGGAATTTGTTTTATTCTATATTCTACCATCCTGTATACTTAGGGCTATTAGTAAGTATTTCTCGGAAGAATGGAAGTTAACCTAACCTTAAACCATTTTTTCAGTTTTATTAAAGTGTAAAGGCATTAACTGGATTTGTTTTGTTCTCCACTATATCATACTCAGTATCCGTTTCAGTGCTGACAAAATTAGGTAGCTGGCAATTGTCAACAAAAGAATTGAAAACAAAGTAGCCTATATTCTTCATATTTGTGTTCATGAGCACTTTTAAAACAGTCACAGTTGTGCATATAGTGATTTGTTAGATGATTAAAAGATTAGATGCCATCAGTTTAAATCTTAAAAATTATCTAACATGCCATCTTGAATGGCATAGTGGTTTCTCAGTGTGGATTAGGTACCAGCTGCCTGAGTCCTAGTTCTGTGGCCTACAAACTGTGTGATCCTGGGCAAGTTATTTAATTTGTTCCTCAGTTTGCTCATATAAAAATGAGGATAATATTGGAAACTTCTTCATAGGGTTATTATAAGGATTAAATTAGTTCATATTTGTGAGGCATGTAAAATAGGACCTGATTCATAGTTAATATCATTAGGAATATAATGAACAAATAATTATGTATTTGTATTTACAAAGCTGAATTTATTAAAGAACATATGCATATATATGTACACCTCAAAATGTGACTTTAATGTAGACCATTCTATTAATAATTCCAACGTGTATTATTTTTACTTTTAACTTAACTTATTTTTCTTTAAAATATTTACTCTAAAATGGTATAGGCATCATTGTATAAGTGATTTGGGCCTGCATCCATACTTGAGTAGCTTGATTTGAAATTCATCATTTCTTTATTATAGTTGATGGATTTATCAGGAATTATACAATAACGAATGACAAAGTTACAAAAAGTACATATCTTTATTTTTATTCGCTTTAGTAAATCTTCACTTTAGAGCAATAGTTATCTTTAATTAGGTGATTCTCAGCTCTGTTTGCACATCAGAATCATTTAGGAAAATCTTAAAAAATTACCAGTATCAAAGGCCTCACACTGATCCAGTTACATCAGCATCTCAGGCATATGCCTGGGCACTAGTATATCTAAAAGTTTCCCTTGTCATTGTATTGTGCAGTTGAGATTGAAAACTGCTACTTTTTAAAGTGTTGCTTTTTGGCAAGCAATTTCTGAACTTTCCTAAATCCAAATATCATCTGATTCTTGTTTTGAAGACATGGATTTCTCAGCTTCAGCTCAAATGTACTAAGTGTAAACTTCTAGAGGAAAAGTCTGATTATCTGTGAATTAACAATGATATCAGGAGATTTCTATCCAAAAAATTTAGGAACTAGACATGGGTGATGCCTCTTTGTAAGAGATCAAGCAAATACTTAGATACTACCAATATAAATTTAATTTGAAGGCCTCCTTTGGTTTCACATATCAGGATTGGGCCTAATTCTTTCAGTGAGGAGAAGGTTGGGTAGTTATATTATAGTGCTAATTAACTGCACTAAAAAAAAAAGAAAGAAAGGAGACAGATGACAAGGTGCTGGCTAAGGACAAGGATGAATGCATTCTCTTTAACTTATTGATTCATTTTATGGATAGATAGAAGCATATTTTACTTTAGAAAGTAACTTATTTAAAAAATTAAAGATAGGATATATTTTAATAGCCAAAAATTTTTCATAGCATAAGGATATAGGGGGTGTTCACTTTTCTGATAAAACTTTATTTTTTGTCCTTGCCAACTATGAATTTTTATGGAGAAATGTGCAAGTATAGAGCATATAAGTATAAATATAGCACAAAGGCTATAGATTCTTAATATTTTAAGATTTAACATGAATAGGTTTGATTAAAAGCAATTATATAGAATGCTTTTTATTCATTTTTAATTTTGCTGAGGTAAAATTTGAGGATGGTGTATTGGAGGATTCTTGGTGTGGGAGCTTTGTTCAATGTCCTGTGTCCTAATCTCCATGCAAGTCTTTTTGTTCTACACTCCCAGCACTTGTGCAATAATTCTTCAGAAATGAATACAAACTTTTATCTTTTTTTAAATGGAAACTTTCTCAACCCAGGAGAAAGTAACTGTTATTTCTGGTGGTATTAGAGGAAAAAAAAATTGAGAAAGTGATGTTTCTTAGCCCTAGGTCAAATTTCTCCTTTAGCTTTAACTGGGCGGCAATTTTAGAGTTAGTGAATGAAGTTCACCTAATCTAAAAAAAATTCTTTTCTTTATTTTATTTAGAAATTATGTACAATTTTGAGGGCTTTGGAATGCTTCGTGGTCTCTTCAGTAATCAGTGTAAGAAGTCAATTGTGGTAGTTCATAACTGTGGAAAAACAATGAGAATCACTGTGAAATGTTTTAAAATATACTGTGAAATAGGTCTGAGTATGCTTTGTCATAATTTTTAATTTTAATTTTATTATTCTAAGTTTCACAAGTGACCAGAACTTATGTCCAAGCAAGTTCCTCTTGTTCACTGTATTTTGAGAGCAAGAAAACCAGAAACTGTGATGTTTAATTATAATTTTATGTGATACAAATTCAATTGGATCTTAGGTTTCCCAAAGTAGTATGAAAATTATGGTGGTATACTTATATTGGAAAAAAACAAAACGTTGTTTGGAAAAATAGGTGGTAGTAGTGATGGTGCGTGTGCATGTGCATGTGTGTGTGTGTGTTTATATATACATATATATACTTTTTATTTTTTCAAGTTACATGGCAAACTTCTGGAGACAGAACGCCAACTAGGGGAAGCTCATGGCAGGCTGAAGGAACAGAGACAGCTTTCAAGTGAAAAGTTGATGGATAAAGAACAACAAGTGGCTGATCTACAACTCAAACTTTCTCGTTTAGAAGAACAGGTAAGCTATCATTTCAAATGAGTTTAGGTTAGCAAATTTAATGATAGATTTGAGGCATCTTGAATATTGTTGTTTTAGGCTTCTCATTGTCAAAAGCTTTAATTAATTGGACAGTTTTTTTTTTTTTAGCTTTAAATTGTGATATTTATGTCTCCCATATAAAAACATCCTACTTATTAATTACATTAAGTCATTTTGTTGTGACTATATGCCCTAAAGCTCTCAAAAAAAAAATGTACACAAATACTATTCTTTCACATTTAGGCAGAAAATATTCTGGGACTGAACCTCTGTCAGGTTTCTAAGGAGGAGCCTTTCTACCAAGGAAGGACCATTTCCTAATAAAACAGTGAAAAATGAATGGTGATGAGGATCATTAATGACACATAGTTGGTGCATACAAACTTTGAGTTTGCATTTAAGGATTCACACTTTTAAAAATTATGCATATGCTTGACTGCTTTCCTAATTAAAAGTGTAGTTGCCAAAAATGGTAACTATTATTAAGTTAAAGTAAAAGTTATCATTAAATAATGTCTTTTATTAGAATTGAACAAACATTGAGAGTTAAAATCTGTAGTTTCAGCTACAGATTTTCTAGACTGCAAATCTTAGATATGTTAGATGATCCTATTCTTCAATAAGTGATAATTATGATTGTATAGAAAAAATAAATGTTAGATTATTGTTACAAAAAATTGTATGTAATTCCTTGATCATGTTAGTATACAAAAACAATAATAAAGTAAATGCCAACCTGGAGACAGAAATTATTCTCAAGATGAGAGGCTATTTCTATGGAATAGTTTCTCAACTGTAATATTAAGATTCTATAAATAACGAGATACTGCTGCTTAGGTTGATTTTATATATTGTCTGAATTTAGTTTTCTCTTCAGACTTGAGAATGGTGAGATTTGAAGTAATGCCAGATATTTAGGAATGATAACATTATGCCTTTAAGTCGTCAGCTGATAGTCATCATTTTTTTAAGTTGAAGGAAAAAGTAACAAATTCCACAGAACTGCAGCATCAATTGGATAAAACAAGGCAACAGCATCAAGAACAACAAACTCTTCAGCAAAGCACTACAGCAAAACTTCGAGAAGCTCAGGTAAATATTATTTGAATTATTAGTCTTTTAAACAAAAATAGCCAAATAATAATTTTTTTTCTTGTGGTAAAGCTAGATAATGCAAAATACTTTATTATGAAGGATTTTGATAATTTTCAATTTCTAGACAATAAGAAAATCTTTCTCTTTTGGTTGCTATGTTAAAAATGTTCTCTAAAATATTTTAAAATTATTATTGCAAAGAATTTTATTATATATCATAAATATATTTATAAATACTTATTAAATTTCTTTATTAACTAAATTTATTAAGTTTTTTAATTTAAATAAAATGTGTTTACTTATTTAAATTATTTTTATATACAATATGTTATTTAATATTGTTTACTATTATTTTTACTTATTGTTTTTCAATTACTGTTGACATACAATATTATATTAGTTACAAGTGTACTGTTTAAATAACGTATTTGAAAAATAAAAAATACAAATAAAATTTTCTGGTTTAGTTAGCCCAGTAAAAAAGAATATTTTGTATTTCCTATAGCAGAACTTAGTGTTTGTTGGTCATGGCTTTCCCCGCTTCAGAACTGTCATATGAACATTGGGATTTTGAGTATAGAAAATATAAGTGATTAAATTTATACATATTCTATAGCATAGCTTAGAAGATTGAAAGAAATTAATTTTTTTTGTTGTTGTTATAGTGAGGGGAAGAGGGTGCCCAAATATTTGAAATGAATTGGACTTTGACATTCACTTATTTCTTTAATCTTTCATTAATTCACTGAATATTACTGAACACTAATGTCAGGCCCTGCGATAAGCACTGGGAATAAAGAGATGAGTAAGACACAGTGCTGCCATTCTAGGAAATGGCAATTTAATGGCAATTTAATGCTGTGCATACAGAAACAATGTTGGATTTAAAGGGAACAGTAAGTAACATGCCTATTTTCCTTCTGAATTTGGAGAGTGGCATCGGAGGCACATGGACAGAGATCAAAACACTGTATTCATTTATTCTTTTATTCAATCAGCCAACATGTATTAATGTCTGCTCTTAGCCATTTGTGGATATGGTAGTGAAGAAAACAGGTAAAAATGTCTGATCTCAGAGCTTAGTGAAGGACAAACAATAGCTGAGGTTAAAAAGGAAAAATATATTGTGTGTTAAATGGTGATAAGTGCTAGAGATAAAAAAATGGACTGGGAGTAGGAGGTATCTGGGGAGCTGGAGGTCAATGACTGCACTGTTAGATAGCATTGCCAGGGAAGGCCTCTCTGAGAAGATGAAAATCCTGAAGAAAAGGAGAGTGTGAGCTATGTAGATGTCAGAGATAAGAACATCAGTATCCCAAAAGGTCACAAGGCAGGAGCACTTAAAAACAGAAAGAAGCCAGTGCCTGGAGTGGCGTGAATGATGAGAAATATTAAAAGGGATACAGAAAGATCATAAAGGGTCAGAACACATTGAGCATTTTAGGTAATTTAAAAAATTTTACTCTGAGTTAGATGAGAAATAATTGGAGGGTTTTGAGCAAAGGAGTAATGTGACCTGAGCTAGAATTTCACAGGATTACTCTGGTTGCTGTACTGAGAGAAGACTATGAGGAACGTGAATAGAAGTAAAGAAATTAGTTAAGAGATTACTACGATAATCTAGACAAATGATATAGGTTGGACCAGAGTGGAAAAAGAACAGGTAGTGAGAAATGGTCAGAACCTAGATGTATTTTAAAGGTAAAGTTGACAAATTTACTGATAGATTGATGTGGGGCATTGAGAGAGAAGTCAAGGATGGTTTCAAGGATTTTGGCCCAGATGGTCAGATGGATGGGTGCAAGTCAATCAAGATGAAGACTGAGAATCCTTTTGGATTCAGCAACATCAAGTCATCAATGACATTGATAAGAGCAATTTGGATAGAGAAGGGGACTGAAACCAGATGGAGAGAGTTCAAGAAAAAATGGGGAGAGAGAAGTTTGATCAAATAAATATGGATAACTCTAGGAGTTTTACTGTGATGAGTAGCAAAGAAATAAATGGTAAAGCTGAAGTAGGGAATTTGGCACAGGTCTTCAGCCAGATGGACTTTCTTAACCTGTGTACTCTGAATTGAATTCATTTTATCACTCAGAGACAAAGCTAGGAATGATAGCCTTTTACCTTTTTATAGACAGTTGTCTCTTAGACTGAGGGGAGAACAAAGGACTGAGTTATTAATCCAAACTTAGTTTTTAATCCAAACTTCCCAATTAAATTCTCATTCCCTAGAGAGGAATAAGAAAAAGATGGTAAAGGGGCCCAGCAAAGTCTCTCATATGAAAACATGAAAAGTCCTAAAAACTAATTAAAGAGATGTAATGAGTATATATACACACCTAGAGGACAGTTATCTAACTCAGGTAGAGTCTGGAAAAAAAGTCATTAAAAACGTCTTAGAAGTGACAATCTGAGTTGCAAAGGACCCACAGATGTTTCTGGGTTGCAAAAATGATGATAGTGAGGACTGTACTTCAAGGAGAAGTTACAAGCACAAGGATACTGAAGCTGATGTGAACTAAACTGTTAGGTTTTGCTGGAGCTTATACTGTAATTAAGAGATTAGAGAAGACTCCAGAGCATTAGACATGTGTACGTTTGTGGAAGGACTTGTGGGACATTTATTTTTGAAGATAGAAAGGTATTGAAGGTCTTAAGATAGAAAGGCCATAGACAGGTTTGGTTTTTAAATAGGTAATTCTTGTGGTTGTGTGAAAGATGGATTTTGGAGGGAATTTTCTGAAACAGGAGATCAGTTTAAAGACTAATACAGCAGTTCAGATGAAAAGTATTAATGATCTTAGTTTAAGCAATCATTAAAAAAAAGTCACATGATCAAATACAAGTAATATTTGGGAAGTAAAATAAATAAAACTTGTTGACTTAATAGTTGTAGAGAATGAGAGAGAAAGGAAATGACTTCCTGATTGATAACATTGAGTGCATAGTAAATGGAGGTGTCATCAGTGTGTTTGTGAACATGAGACAAATGGCTGACATTTTATATAGGGGAATGTGATGAATGCAGTTTTGGAAATGTCTTGAGGCACCTATGGGACATATTAATTTAAATATGTTGTATATTTAAATATGTTATATATATTTATATATGTTATATATACTAGGTGTGAGAGATGTCAATATATAGAGGATAAATTAGAATAGATGTAGTCAGCCATGGAAGATATATAGTAAGAGAAATAGATAACTAGTAACACAAGACTTCTGGGAAACACCAGCACTTAAGGTTGTGGATGAGTAGAAGAACAGCCGAGAGACAGAATGATCAGAGGAATTAAGGAGAACCTACAGAGTGGAAGCTAGAGGACTTCAAAGATGGGTGTGTGGTGGGGATGCCTAGTATGATATATGAAAGATGTCCATTAGATTAGGCAATTAAGAAATAAACTAGTGACCTTGTCAAACATAATTTAAATAAGGTAATATAGATGAAAGACTGATTTTTCATTGATGAGTAAATGAGAGATGAGAGAGTTAAAAATATGCAAAAGTAAATATACATTATTTTGAAATTTAAATGTTAGTTGTATAGAGAGTGGGCAAAACTGTAGTAGGGCTTGGTTCAGGAAATGTTTTTGAGAATGAAAATTACCTGAACATGTTTATAATCTAGGACAAAGGGACTGGTAGAAGGGAGTGATTGAGGATGTTGGAGGAGAGGTGACTGAAGGAATAAGGTCCTAATAAGAAGCTATGATGCCACTCATATAATGGGTGGTTATAAATTTGAATTTATCCTCTTTTTTACCCTTTGAAGCTTGAGGAAAGGAAGCAAATTGGATATATATATATATGTGTGTGTATATATATACACATATGTATATATATATAAATTCATATATATATATAAATTATTTTACATATATAAAATTTTATGGGTAAGGAAGTAGAAAATCAAGGTAGATATTCCTGAAGGTCTGCCCCCCCCACCCCTTTTTTTCGATAAAGTTGGAGGTCGTAGCTGAATGTCAGGCAGGCAGACACTGAGCATTTGAGAGAATGCTGTAGCCATTGCATAATTATTGAGAGGAGTGTTTGAGGGTGAGAACCTCATTAAATGGAAGGATTGACAAGATGACTGAGTATATAATGGAAGTTGAGGTCTAGAAATTTGTAGTGGCACCAATCTGTGGAATCGTGTGATTTTGCTCTAACTGTACTTAGAAATGTAGGAATGGAGGAAGCAGATTGCAATATTGACATAGGATGGGCTTTTTTCAGGTGACTATTGAAAAGTTGGGGTAAAAGGAAATGGAGAGTGTAGTTGAAACAATAGTTAAAGTCAGTTCTATCCACATATGAAGTTCAGGAAGAGAAGCTAGGCTTATTCTAAATAAGCTAGAAGAAAATTGAGTAATCGTCTCTTTGACATTGAAGAACAGAAATGAGGCTATGAAATTGGAATATGATCAGGAGTTGTAACAGAGTAGGATAGATGAAATTTTTTACTTGGAATAGTTTCAGGAAATTACAAGATTCTACATGTGAGTAGTTGAATAGTATGCATAAAGGTCTAGGAATTAAGATGATGTGAATGTTGAGGCTTACTCTTAATTCTCTGTGTATTTTGTATTTCCCAGGAAATTGGCAGAAATTGGGATTGAGAGAAAGACTAAATCAGGTCTCAAGTCTTCAGTGAATGAGGTAGGGATTTATAGATGATAGCAACACAGAATAGAGGGTAGACTAAATGAATGACATACTCCCCAAAGCAGCATGAAACTTACAAAAGGGAGAGTATATGGTGGTGAAAAACCAGGAAAGGGTCAAGTTCCCCTGCTTTCCCAGAGGAACAGACTTTATATATCAGAGGGGATTGAAAAGGAATCACTATCTGTAGAGGGAGAACCACATTTCAGTTATGTTTTGGAAATAGTGACTGTTCCAGAACAAAAAAGCTATTCCTGTGGTTCTAGACAGTGGTCCCAACCTTTCTGGCACCAGGAACTGGTGCTCCTATGAGAATCTAATTCCTCATGATCTGAGGTGGAGCTGAGGTGGTGATGTTAATGCTGGGGAGCAGCTGCAAATACAAATGAAATGAAGCTTCACTCAGCTTGCCTGCTGCTCACCTCTTGCTGTGCAGCCCAGTTCCTAACAGTCCATGGACCAGTACCTGTCTGTGGTTGGGGACCCCTGTCCTAGAAGATTAGTGGAATGGAGGCTGAAGTCATTTGTAGCAGGGAAGAAAATGAGAGCTGAGAGCTTGGGCTGCCTTTCATCATTTTTGTAATTGAAACTTGGATAAGAAGGATATTTAAAAGTGACTGATCTTAAATATTTTTATACTGGTACAAATCAATGAGGAAACCAGGTGATTGCTGGCTGTCTTACAAGATTTTGTGGGCTATGATAAGATTTGTAGAGGGGCTTTTGAGGGCCTTGTTCTGGGTAGAGGCTCTTTGACTTTTAAAAAGATTGAGGCAGAGTCAAAGGCTATGAGTCGGACAGCTTTAAAAATGTTAATGGGCATTGTTCTGGATGTGGGCTATTGCGTTGTATTCTGTAACATTGCTTTGCTAAAGTAAGAGAAGAGGGCTGCCTTTGTGTTATCAATAGAAGAGTCTTTTTGTGGTACTGAAATGAGCCTTCTTAAGTATATGTGTTAAAATGCAGTCATTTATTTTTCTGCTAATTCAACAAATATGTCTTAGATAATATCAATGAATAAAACAGACAAAAATCCTCACCTTTGTGGACTATGTATTCTAGTGAGGGGGCGAAGGGAGGCTGATCAATATGAAAAATAAGTAAATTATTTAGTATTGTTAGAAGATAAGTACTATGGAAGGAAAAAAATTATTCAAGAGAGAGAGAGTATTGGGAAAGTTTGCAATTTTAAATGTAATGGTCAGTGTAGGCCTGACTGAGAAAGTGACATTTGAGCAAACATTTGAAGGAGAGGGAATGAGCCATGTGATTGTGTGGAAAATGTTCCAGGGAGAAGAAACAGTGCAAAGGCTCTGAGGTTGGAGTGTGCCTGGTATGATTAAGGAGTAATGAAGAATCCCATGTATCTCAAATAGACTGAACAGGAAGAGCAGTAGGTGATGAGGTCAGAGTGTGACAATAAGAATATGGTTATTGAAAGGTTTTTGTTGTTGTTAAATTTCAGTTTATTATCAATGATTTATAGTAAATATAAAGTACTATTGAATGGAATTTGCTCTGTTAAAATGTATGATTAGTAAAAAAAAAGACTGAGTTGGAGTCATAAAATTTATTATCGATCATTTTATGTTTGAAGAATAACTTTTTAAGTCTTATATCTTTAAGGTTTGTAGTTTTTAATTCTTTACAGAATGATTTGGAACAAGTACTACGTCAAATTGGCGATAAGGACCAAAAGATCCAGAATCTTGAAGCCTTATTGCAGAAGAGTAAAGAAAATATTTCCTTACTAGAAAAGGAAAGAGAAGATCTTTACGCAAAAATTCAGGCTGGTGAAGGGGAGACTGCTGTTCTTAACCAGTTACAAGAAAAAAACCATACATTACAAGAACAAGTAAGTTAGTCAAATCTAATCTATTTTAAAAATTTTTCTTTTATCTCTTTAAATCTTATGAAGTTATTTATTTAAATGATTCTTTATTCTGATTCTTTTTAATACTTTTTATATTATATATTTTTGACAGATATCATGTCATTTATCTTAGAGGTTGCTTGCTATTTCAGTGAAATTAAGTTAACATGATTTGAGAAAGGAAACCTCAATTTATGTCCCAGGATATAACTTATTACCCATGTGACCATGAGCAAATCATTTCACCTTGTTAGTTCATTTGAAAAGTAGAGATGTTATTAATAATCATACTTGCCTCATGGCATTTTATTTTGAAAAAAGAATACATTTAGAAAGTAAAAGTACTAGGTAAGTGTTAGTTGTTACTGTGTATTGGTTAACATTCAGACTTAGTGGTTACTTATATTTTGATAATTCATGCACCTTTGGAATATGTAGCTAATAATAATTTTGATGTTACTGTATTCTAAAATTTGTATATAGTTTAAGAGACACTTATATTTTCAAATTTTCTTTCAGTCTCTTTTAGACTGAGAGAGATGCTGAAACATGACCCTAAAAAGAATTTATAGTTGTTTTAGGAGGAAGAATTCTCTCCATTGAGAGAATTTTAATTATCTAAATGAGAAATGTATCAGAAGTTCATAGAACTTTTCTAATTTGGTTATTAGAATATAACACAAAATTTACCCCCAATTTCAAAGTTAGCCTTGGTTACCCAGTTTTTATGAAGAATTCTTTGAATCAGTAACCTACAACTTATCATACAAATATGACCAGAAAAGCCTATGCATTTTTTGGAAAATAATAAGTAAAAATGCTTTTGGTCCTCCTACCATAAACAACTAGAAAATTGGAAAACTGTGTAAAACCACAGTTTTTAGACATTGTACAATGAACAGTGCAGGGCCTTCCTTAATCCTTGAGAGAAGAGAGACAAATGAAGTTAATCTTTTGGTCACTCCAGCTTTGGACCTGGAGACATTTTCCAGACTGTGGTGCAGATTGGAGAAATCTAAGGAAAGCACAGTTGTCTCACTGAATTGAAGAGCGATTAAAGTTCAGGGAGGTTGAGGCAGCTCTGATTTGTAGGGTAGAACATCAGAGAAGAGGGAACATGGGAAGATAAGCTCCAGAAATCTGCACAGGGATCCTCTTGAGCCTTGGTTGCATGTTAAGCTTTGTCTCATAAGGTGGGATTTTATGAAGCCAGCCAACGAATAATTGTTAGGATGTGCAGGCTGAAAAATTATCAGAACTCACAGGGCTGGGAGATGTTCAGTTTCCAGCCCATCAGTGGAGAAGGATGTGGTTGAATCCTTGGGTGGGAGGGCATTCAGTAGAAACTCCAGAGATGTCACATCATAGAAGTAAAACTAAACTATACCTAGAATAAAAGCTAGTGCATACCCAGCCTAACAGAGCATAAAAACAAGCTTCAAAAGGATCTAGTTGAACCACAAGATATTAACTGCCTGCTGGAATAAGATTCCACATTCTTTAAAAGAAGACAAAATTATGAGCTGTCATATTAAAAATTAAAAAACTACTAGACATAAATAGAAAACATGAAAGCTATAAGCAGGAGAAAAATCATTTAGTGGAAAGAGACCCTGAAATGAGAGATAGTGGCGTCAGACTTTAAAACAGTTCTTAAAATATGCTAATGTATATAGAAGAAAAACTATAATAATGGAAGTAGAAGTGGAAATGATAAAAAAGAACCAGATAGAATTCCTAAAGATAAAAGAAGATCCGAAATAAAAATTGCATTGAATGGGCTTAATAGATTAAACAAGTAGAAAACAATATCAGTAAACATTAAGACAGATAATTGAAACTGTATAAAATGAAGCACACAGAGAAAAAAGGGTAGAAAAAAATGAATAGGGCTTTAGTGACCTGTGGGACAGTATCATGTAATTTAGCTTACATAAAATTAGTATCACAGAAGGGTGTGGAGGAAGAAAAAAATTATAGAAATAATGACTGAAAAATATTTAAATTTTGTTAGAAATATAAAAGCATATTCAAGAAACTCAGTGAAATCCAAGGTATGCCCCCTAAAACTTCAGAAGATTTGGATTTTATCTATATTAAAAATGTAAACTCTTCAAAAGATACCATTATGAAAATAAAAGCCAAGACACAGATTAGGAGAAAATATTTTCTCTCTCTCTCTCTCTCTCTCTCTCTCTCTCTCTATATATATATATATATATATATATATATATATATATATATATATTCAGAAATAAGGATATCTAATTAGTCAGATCAGTAATTGCGGCTAGAGATGAGTGGAGGGCACTGAATGTAAAGAGGCATGAAGAAACATTTTGGGGAAATCAAAATGTTCTCTATCTTGATTGTGGTGACTGTTAAATGAACGTATATCTTTATCAGATTTTCTCAAACAGTAAAATTAAATTGGGTGAGTATGTAAACTATAGCTCAACAGAGATGGATTTAAAAATAATAGGAATCTCTGAATTTAATGTCGTTTCTTATGATTTTGAGATATTTACTTACGTTTTGAAAGATGTAAACAATTCTTTTTGAAAAAAATTTGAGATAACCAATCATAGAGCACTTTAATATTTTCATGGTACTTAAATTTGCGTTTCTTAGTTCTTGTTATATCATTTGGGAACCTTTCTAATTACAGTCTTGTTTGTGTGATAGGTAACTCAATTGACAGAGAAGCTGAAGAATCAGTCAGAAAGCCATAAACAAGCTCAGGAGAATTTGCATGACCAGGTGCAAGAGCAGAAGGCACATCTTAGAGCTGCACAAGATCGTGTCCTTTCTCTAGAAACCAGTGTCAATGAATTAAACAGTCAATTAAATGAAAGCAAGGAGAAGGTCTCTCAGCTTGACATACAGGTAATATTAAATTATGCAATTTAATATAGATTTGTGTAAATAAAGCACTAATTTTAGATCATCAAATTTTTAAAATTCTGTTGCCCTCTCTCTGACTCTCCCTTTCACACTCTCTTTTTCTCTTAATAGAAAAAAAATTGGAAATAGTAATTAAATGTTGTATTTAGACAGTTTGTTGAGATTTTCTGTTTGCCTTTTTTTCTCTTCTGGAAAACTGTACTTCCTGAAATCACTAGATGTTGTCTTTGTTTTCATGAAGTCCTTATTATTGTTTTTGTAGTTCAAAGCAGTTTAATATTATATCATTAGCTTTCTAGGTTAAATATTTTTTTATTTTGGTTTTTAATTTTACTTTGAAGGTATCATTTAAAAAACTTTATATGATAAAATTATGAAATTTAACATACATTCTTTCAGATGCCAGTATAGAAATTTTGTTTTAATAAGTCAGTTATGAGGTGGGAATTAAGACATCTCTCCATTCTTATCATTGGTTTCTTATTCTATACTATAGTAGAGAAAGTTATAGAAACATTTCTAAGGCTTGATTTTCTTGATATTATTCTTAATTCCACTGACAATAAGAAATAATAAAACACAACTTGGAAAACGATACACATTTGTTTTTCTAAAATATAGTTATTTATTAGATGAGTTATATGATAATGCAGTATGTGGATGTCCAATTTAAGAGAAAGAGAAATGTTTTGGTGGCATATATATAGACATCTTTTCATCATTTATCTAAATATTATTAGAAGTCTTCTCCCCTACTCAATCTGGGGGATTATCACATACTTATTTTTCAGTGTTTAAATTCTTATGTTTTTTTGCCAAAGGACTTAACTTTTAAAACTATTTAGTGACAAAAGCAATGTATGTTCAATCAAAGGGAATTTGAGAACCAAGTATTAATTAAATGACTTATAAATTTTTTACAGATTAAAGCCAAAACTGAATTACTGCTATCAGCAGAAGCAGCAAAAACTGCTCAAAGAGCAGATCTTCAAAATCATTTGGACACAGCCCAGAATGCATTACAAGATAAACAACAGGTAGGGGGAACCTGATGCAGTTCATACCATAACCTGATGTTCTGGTAGATAAGTTAATTTCAAACATGTATAAGGATGATACTTAGTTTTATCTAACATTATGCTAGACTTGCTTATTTCCTTTAACTTCTTCCTGAATTCAGAACCAGTTGAATAGTAGATGCAGTAGTCAGACAAATGAAGATAAAGATATCATTTTTGTTTTTGATGAGCTCAAATGCAGGGCAGCCATGGTTGGGCTTTTTAGTATTTCCCCTTTCATATAAAATTTGTTGTGGAACTGAAATATTCACTCTTAATTGTTGAAATCTGGCTTACTCCCATCAAGTGCCATGACTGGGAAAGAGAGACAGACTTCCACACCTGTTTTTCGTAGACAATCTGGGCCGTGACCCAGGTAGACTTACTACTTGGAAGCAGAAAAGAGCAACATGTATTCCATCTTAATAATAAGTTACTCTCTTTTCTTGGGAGTAGGAGTAAGTGGGGCTGAAGGGAATATAGAAGTTACCTTTCTCAAAACTTTGGTAAAGCAAAAGTAGTCCTACTTAGGGCCAAGATCAAAATGCTGGTAGATTATTCTTACCAGGTAGGAACTTTTAAAATTTATTTTTTATCGGAGAAGTAATACCTGTTGTTAGTACAATTTTTTAAAACAATGTAGTAGTATATCAGGTTAACAAAACAAAACCATTTTCTATATTTACCCTAAACTCCAATCCTATTTTCTTCTTTAGATGGAATGATTGCTATTAAATTTGGTATGTACCCTCCCAGATTTCTATAAGCATTGAACAAATGTGTGTATGCATATGCACACAATTACACACTCAGATATTTTTCGTTTAAGCACAAAAATCACTATATAGGTTGTTCCGCAGTTTGCTTTTTACTTACATTATTGCTGAACACATCTGGAATGTGTTTTCTAAGCATAAGATCAGTTCCAGAAACTATAATGGAAAAATTATAAGAATAACTACATAAAAGTTTAAAATTTATCTGCCAAAAAAAATTACTAACAAAATTCTGAAGCAAAGAGCAAAAGAATAAAACATTTTCCAAAGTATGTCTGATGAAGGGTTAATATCCTTGATATTTAAAATACTTTTACATAAGAAATAAGTGAACCTATGGAAAAGTAAATGATCAAAATACACATTAGTAAATGTTCAGGTTCATTAACAATCAGTTGCAAATTAAGACAATAGTGGAATATACCCTTATTGAGAAAATGTGTATACGTGTATACTTAACACTGGAAGGATTGGAGAGGATGTAGAAGAATGAGCCACTTTTATCCAATGTTAGTGGGCAGTATACATTAGTTCAGCCTTTTGATGGTGGTGGGGGGAGCTGTTTGGTGATCTATTTCAAGGTCTTTAGGATTTTTCATATTTTTTAAACTCACTTTTAGTTTTTTATTTTAAGGGAATAATCACAGCTTTAAAGATGCTGCTGTTTGCATTTCTGTTAATAAATGCATAAAGTTTAGTAGGATATTTGGATAAAAATGGTCTGTGTCAATAGAATGGAAATTTATGCAGTCAAGTATAATGTTATTTTAGAAAATTATAGGTTCATGATATATTGTTATGTAACAACAAAGGTGGTTACAGTAAAACAGTATGTGAAATGAAATCCTGTTTTTATTAAAAGTAATACAAATTGAAAAATAGAAACTAACATACAGAGAAGACTAGAAGGAAAGTAATCAAAACAAATAGTGGTTATCTGTGTTACTAGATATTCCAAATGAATTCAACAAGTATCATAGTTGTATCATAATATATATATATTAATTAATATATATTAATATATATATTAAAAATCTTATTTTAAAAATGGTGTCTTGAACATTTAAAACATTTAATTATAAAACTCTCATTTTACTATTAGCTTATTATTCTGTTGTCTCTTTTTTCTTCCTAGAAAAAGTTATTGCACTGTTAGGCATATAAACTTAGTATCTCAGACTATGTACAGCCTCAGTTCAGGTGCTTTATACTGGTGAATAAATGTAACCACTGAATTATCATTAGCTTTTGTTATTGTATTCCAAATAGTTTCTTAAATAAAATTAGAGTTTTCAATTTTGCTTTGACCAAACACTTGGCACTGCAATAAAGTAAACCTTACCTAAGTTTTCTTCAATTTTACTTCTCTATAGGAGTTAAATAAGATCTCTACTCAGTTGGATCAGGTTACTGCAAAGTTGCAGGAAAAGCAAGAACATTGCACTCAGCTGGAAAGTCATCTTAAAGAATATAAAGAGAAACACCTCTCTTTAGAACAGAAAATGGAAGAATTAGAAGGTCAAATTAAGGTTTGTATAAAAGAAATTGAATTGAGCCATATTTTCTATGGCTTTGGAAATTGATGACCTGATGGAATCAAATATTTTAAATTTACAAAAGTGAAGTTGTGATATAAAATTTTAAAATATTGCTTGTAATTTTAAGGTTTTAATTTTAATTTCACCTGACTTTTAATTTCTTCATTAATGGGTGGCTTTTAGAAATGACAGTTAACATATATATTGGTTCCATTGTAATGTGTATTACAGAGATGATCAACCAGGGATTACAATGTAATTATAAGGAATTTATTTTTTTATTATTGTGAAGTCTCTTTTGTTCTATCATTCCCATCTCCTTACCTCCTATTCCAATATAATATTGGGAATATGGTAGATTTCTTCCTTTTCTTAACTTTGCATTTATACCCTTTGGATTTTGTTTCTAATTTCATAATAAATTTACTCTATGGTAGACTGCTTCTTACATTAACCCAATGTGTTGATTTACTAAAGAGACTGAATGACCAGACATATGAGAGAATGATTTTACCTGAGTCCTTTATCCTTTTCAGTGGAATTACTATATACATATACATATATACATATATAAACTATATACATATAGATTTATTATTAGTTGTTATATATTATACCTTCACAATCAGGTGAAGCACTTCTGTATGATTATACAGTCATGAGATATATACATGTTTGTGTTTGTGTATAGATACATAGATGTACAGATATATAGACATATATGTATCCACACCAGTATAATATGGAAGGAAAATTATATTTACATTTCTGTTTATGGGTTCCTTTTTCCTTTCTTTATGATCAGTGGTAATAGTAATGACAACTTTATATAATGGTTGAAAGAATATAAAAGTATTTTACTGAAAAGTATCTGATGAAAATTCTATTTGGATCTCTAAAATACTTCTTTAGAACCAATAATGTCTATTGTAATTATTAGATCTTTAACATTTTATAATTATTATTTAGGAAGTATTCCATATGTCTAATATCAATATATTTTATAGAATTAATATTAATTACGTCAACTATCCAATGTAAGTGTCGAGTAAGAGGCACAGGTACCTAGATTAGTTTATAAAATATTTAGAGTGCAAAATTGTTACAACTATACAGAAATATTGCTTATAGATATTCAGCTTATATTTAACAGTTTGTTTTATAAATTTGTAAAAACACACACAGTTATATGTAATGTAAGAGACAGAAACTACACTATGAAAACCAATCTCTAGATCAAGAGATTAAAGAAGCAAAATCAGGAATTTAGTTGGCTTTATATTTAGGGTTAACAGGCATAAATGAGAAGGATGGTATGACAGCTTTCTTTTAGTTTTGAATATCTACAATTACATCAGTGTTAACTGTGGGAAAAAAAAGAACATATTTTAATTAAGTTTTTTCATACTTGAGTTAGAGATTTTTTCTACTTTACAAATATAATTATTTTAAGTTTGTTTTTATATTCAGAGATAATTTTGAAAAATAAAAACTTAGTGACTGTCACATGTAAAGCCTGCTGCTAGCTCCTCTGAAAGATTCTAAGATAAATAGTTGCTTTACTTAGTGATGGCTTCAGCATGTACTTTTATTATAACATAAATATTTTATGCATTTTTGTTGTGTCAATACAAATTGGATATAAAACAAAAGCATTATAATATTTAATAATAATATTTATTTATATTAAAATGGTTACCATGTTATATTTCTTCCATAGAAACTAGAAGCTGATACTCTTGATATTAAAGCAAGCAAGGAGCAAGCCTTGCAGGATCTACAACAACAAAGACAGCTGAACACGAATTTAGAGCTTAGAGCCACAGAGCTGAGTAAACAACTTGAAATGGAGAAAGAAATGTAAGTTAAATAACTTAAGAGAGAAGATTATAATCTAAGTATTAAAATTTCTTTTAGATTTCGATTTTGCTATCACAGTGCTTAAAGATTTATTAAATGTTTCTTTGAGTTGATTTTATAAACTGCTGATGTTATTGTGAATGAAAAATAAAGCTGTCTTAATATGGTTAAATTTACTTCACTAGAAAGGACTGAAAATTTGAAGCATTTAATTTCAACAGTAATATGGTACACATTTCTCTGGGTTAAACCAATTGTTTCGAGTTATTCACTAATTTGAAAAAATTAATGTAAATTAACGAATAGAGGGGTGTTTATATGTATCACTCAGAACAGTCAAGCTTCTGTGTTGAGGCACTGTACCAAGTAGGGAATGGACACTTTCTTTTAACAAATCATCTGTTTTAATTTTGTGATACATTTTGGCAGATTGTCTATATATATGACACATTTTCAAGCCTCTCTTTTCCTAACAGTTTTGCTTTAGATTTTTTGGTGGTATCTTTCAATGAATACAAGTTTTAAATTGGGTTAAATTCAATTTGTCTTTTTTATTATGTTTTATGTTTTGTGTTCTTGCTAAGAAATATTTGCCGATTCTCAGGCTTTATGAAGAATTCTATTATGTGTTTCCTTTTTTTCCTAGAAGTTTTATAGTTTTAATTTTTACATTTAGGTCTAGGATTCACCTTGAACTTAGTTTTGTGTGAGGTGCAAGGTAGGAAGGAGTCCAGGGTCACCTTTTTGCCCATACATCATTAAGTTGTTTTAGTATCCTTTGTTGATAAAACATTTTTTCTCTCATTGAATTGCCTTGGTAACTTTGTCAAAAGCAATTTCCATAATATACGTAGGTCTATCTGTGGACTCTCTTTCCATTAGTCTGTGTGTCTAATGGTATCTTGACACCAGTAACCATTCTGTATTGATTATTGTACTTTTGTGGTAGGTCTTGATATCAAGTTGTATTAATTTTCTAACTTAACACTTTTTAAAAATTGTTTTGACTCTTAAATTTATTGCTTTTCCATATAAATTTAGTGTTGCCCATTTCTACAAATAAAATTATTGGATTTTGATTGGAATTGCAGTGAATCTGTATATCAGTTTGGGAAGAATTAACATTTTAACTATATTTAATCTTTTAATTCATGAATATGGTATATCTCTTCATCTATTAAGGTCTTTAATTTCTCTGAGCAACATTTTGTTCTTTTAAAATAGGGATCTTGCACATTTTTTTGTTAAATCTATTTCTACCTATTTTGTTTTTCAATGCTATTATAAACGGAAGTGTTTTTTACATTTAATTTCCTGATTTCTTTTGGCTAGTATAAAAATACAGTTGCATTTTACGTATTGACTTTCTATGCTTTAACATTGTGAAATTTACTTTTTAAAATAGTTATTTTATAGAATCCTTAGAATTTTATGTGTAGACAGTTGTGTTATCTATGAATAGCAACAGCTTTACTTCTTTTTTTTCATTCTGTAGGCCTTTATGTCTTTTTCTTGATTTATTGCTGGCTGACACATCTAGTAAAATTTTTAATGTAAATAGTAATAATGGGCATTCTTGCTTTGTTCCCAGTCTTAGACAAGAAACATTAAATATTTCATCACTAACTTAGAGGTTAGCTGTTGGTTTTTCCTGCATTCTTTATCAGCTTGATGACCATTCCCTTCTATAGTAGTTTTCATTAAAAACATTTTTATCAATCAACTTCTTTTTCTGCATTTTTGATAGGATTATATGGTTTTTCTTTATTCTGTTAATATGGTGAATTACATTGATTGATTATTAAATATTAAATCAACCTTACTTACCGGGAGTAAATCTCATTTGATTTTCCTGTATTATTCTTTTTATATATTGCTATATTTAATAATACTTTATTTAGAATTTTCTGTATACATTCATGCTGGTTTTTAAATGGAGAAAGAAATGTAAGCTAAACTACTTAAAGGAGAGGTTTATAATGTCTTATTTATTTACGAGTTTGTTATTAAATTTATTTAGATGACATTGGTTAATAAGATAATATAGGTTTCAAGTATAAACAGTTCTATAATTCATCATCTGTATATTACACTGTGTGCTCATCACCCAAAGTTTAGTCTCTGTCACCATATATTTGACCCCCTTTACACTCTTCAATCTTCTCTTGTACCGTTCCCCTCTGGTACTGTTGTCTATGTCTGTGAGTTTTGTTTGTTCATTTGTTGTTTTATGTTTTATAGTTCACATATGACTGAAATCATATCATTCTTGTTATTTTCTATCTGACTTGTTTCACCTAGCATAATACTCTCAAGATCGTTTTAATATCATTGTCAGGGTTTTGGAATCATGGTTATGTTGGTCTTAAAAAGGAATTGACATATTTCTTTCTCTTTCTGAAAGAGTTTTTATAAGATGATATTATTTATTTCTTAAGTGTTTGATTGAATTTACCAATGAACCCACTGGCCTAAAGTTCTTCTCTGGGTTGCTTCTTAATTTGGGGTTTAATTTATTTAATAGTTGCAAGGATATTTTTATTTTCTAATATTTTTTCTTGAGTCAGTTTTGGTAACTAGTGTCTTTCAAGGAATTTTTAAATTTCATCTAAACTTCAAATTTATTGACATATTACTGTTCATGATATTATTATACTTTTAAGGTTTTATAGGGTTTGTAGTGATGTCTCATTATTATTCTTAATAGCGGTAATGTGTTATTTTTTTTAAATTAATCTAATTAGAGATTTATAAATTTTATTTAAAGAAGTTTTTATTTGACTTTCTTTGTCAATTTTCTGTTTCATTTATTTCTCCCCTTATTTTTAATATTTTCTTTCTTAGGCTTTGGGTTTAGTTTGCTCTTCTTTTTATAGCTTCTAAATATGAGAGCTTCTCTCTGATTGTCTACCTTTTATAGTCTTTTTCTCAGTTTCTCACCCCCTTTGCATTTTACCAAATGCTAGATGTCTGATTTCTATAGATGGTAGTTATGTGTCTTTATTCTAATAAAATCAATGTAGTATGAGTTTTTCAACAGATGGAATAAATTATTTTGATGAAGATTACCCTTTTGCTCATTTACACTAAGTATTCAAAGGGCTCATGACAGCCCTTAGTGTCAGGGTAGATTAGTTTAGAAGATATTAAGACCCTAAAAGATTCATTAGTAAATGAAATATCAAATGTCTTTGAGGCAGAGAAGGTATGTGCCATTGGATGCATGCCATATAGCCATAAAAGTGCTGAATTGGGGACATCTTTTCTTTAGTCCTAAGGTAGAATTAATTTCTTACCTGCCTTGTCCTTGATGTTGATTGTTGAATTAGTTTTTCCTATGAGATTTGCAGTGGGCATCTAACTTACCAGAATTTTGATGAATAAAAATCAGATCCACCCCATTTATTTGGGTGTCTTCATAGGAGGGTTATAACCAGTCACACTTCAGTAGGCTTTGTCTCTAAATGTTGAAGAGGTACTCAGATAGAGTTGACCAAATTTATCTGTGTCAAGGGAGATTGGGGTCCTTGACTCTCAGTAGTAATAAAATCTCAGAGTTAATGATAAATAAGGTTTTTAACATCTTCATGGTTTCATCTTTGTTTTAGGAATGATAATAAAAAATGTCTTATTTTCACATCTAGTAAATTAGGTCCTGAGACTTTGAATTTGAGGATATTGAGGTACATTTTGAGCCTCAGGTGACATTTTTTTCTGTTAACATCATAGTTTCCAGTGCCTGTGTATTTGGGGAGCACATTTGATCTTTCATATCACCCACTGAATGGTTTGTTACCTTTGAAACCTAGTTGTTGGTTCATGAAGATCACATCTGTCTTGGTGCTTGTTCTCTTTCCCAAGGCTTCTATAGGCCCAATGGTTCTTTTTGTTTATAATGGGCTTAATGGAAATGGATTTATTTTCATTCTGTGTTCTAATTTTATGGTTCAGAACTCACTTAGAGGTTTCCACATTATATTGGGGTAGAAAAACCTTTTATTACTAAGATCTTTTTTTTGTCTATATACTTTATGCAAACTTTTTTTTTTTTGTGGGATCTTACATTTCTAGAGTATTACCTAGGAAAGGAGGGCTGAGTAAACATATCTGGGATTTGACTATATCCACCCCTGATCCCAGGACTCAGCCCAAATAACAAGATACGGGGCTCTTCTTTTTCAAGGCTCATGGGCATCTATGCATCCAACTCTTTCCCTCCAACTCACATCTTACAATGTATTTTTATTACTGTGCATTTTGATTTATTTTCTAATGTCATTTGTGACATCTTCTTTGATGCGTAGATGACTTAGAAATATGTTGTTTATTTCCCAACTATTTGGGCTCTTCTAGATGTCTCATGTTATTAATTTCTAATTTAATTCCTTTGTGGTCAGAGAATATACTGAGTAAAATTTAGACTTTTCAAACTGTCTTATTTAGGGCCAAGTGTATAGTTTATCTTTGTTAAGTTTCCATGTGCACATATGTATAATCTGTGTTTTTGGATAAGGTGTTCTGTAAATATCAATTGGGTCAAGGCGATTGATAATTTTCTATTCTATATCCTTGCCATTTTTTTTTTTTTCATTTTGTACTGGTTCTTCTATCAGTTTCTGAGAAAGGGGTGTTCAAGTTTTCAGCTATGGTTGTAGATTTATTTATTACTTCTTTTAGTAACGTTTTTTTAAAAAAAACAGTTTACATTATTTCTGTTTGCCTTCTTTGATTCACATAATCTTATGATTTTATAATAATTATCTATGGAAAAGTTAAGTAGCATAATAAATATGTCAACTCCTAATTTTAGCATTTCTTGACAGGGATTTTAACTATATTAAAGTGGTAAAATAATATTAGTGTAATGATTTTTTTATTTATACCTTTAAAAATTGATGAGGTACAGTATCCTATAAATGTACTTGGCTTCATCTTTTCTAGCTACTTTTTAAAAAGTAAAGGTAACTTTCTCGGTTTAAAATTTGGAAAATTTTAAGGTCTGATACTGCGTTAACACCCAACTTCAAATATGTGGCGAGTACATCTTTCAGCGACCTCTCTTTAACATACTGTTGAATTTATACTGATTATAAAGTACATTGGAAATAGTATGCACTTGAGAAATATTATTACTTTGCATCTGGTTTTATTTTCACTTTTAAAAATGGTTGATATTTAATGAATGTTTTTAATACATAATATGTATATAATTTTATTACTTTTATGAAAATGAAGAAAGTCTTTAATTTTTCTAAAGCTGTACCTTCATTCCCTCATTCTTCTAGCTTATTCATTCAGGTGTAAAACAGTTATGGCAAGGGAGAAATGATAAATCATTGTATGATCTGCAAGGCTCTTGGGTTAAAGTAAATCTTTTGTCTTCCATCTGAAATGAAATATTCTATTTATTTATTTATTTATCTATTTATTTATTTATTTAATTTATTATTTTTGGGTTAGCCTTAAGTGTTTTGAAGTTTAAGACCTATCAAGCACATAATGTGTTTTATGTTTTTAAGAAAAGAGGCAAAATTATCTATGTGCTTGGATTCCAACACAATAAATAGGTTCTTTAGGGTACATGGAAAACTTCCTTTGCTGTTGTTGATTAGAGGTTCTGCTATATATACAGTCTTCTTTAGGGATCCATTGTGGTACACAAGACTGGATTAAGTCAGGAGGCTTATGTGGTCTTGGCTTTGCCACTAACTTATTTGACTTGAGGAAAATCATTGGCGTTTTTAAGGCATTTTTAAGGCATTTTTTTGGTTGTATGTTTTTATGACATTTTTCTTTAACTACATAAGAAAGTTAATAATAATAATTTATTAGTTAATTTTGAATGACAAATTATAATTATTAATTTTGAATGGTAAATTAGGGATGGGAAATCATGCATTATTGTTTAAAAATTATTTCTTGAATATTTAGAGTATCCAGTACAAATTTGGAACTACAGAAAAAATCTGAAGCCCTTGAAAATATTAAGCAAACACTTACCAAGAAAGAGGAAGAAAAATTAATTCTTGAAAAAGAAATTGAAAATTTAAGTCAAGATGCGAAGATGCAACACAAGGAACTGAATAACAAAATTCAAACAGCAGTAAAAGAACTACAAAAAGTAAATATGGAGAAAGAAACTCTAATGGCAGAGCTTTCTGCAGCAAAAGAGAAATTATCAAAAGTTTCTGATTCTTTGAAGAACTCCAAAAGTGAATTTGAAAAAGAAAATCAGAAAGGAAAGGCTGCTATATTAGATTTGGTTAGTTGTTTACATTTACTTTCTTAGGTAGAGTGATTTTTATTTAAAATATACTGATTTTTCTGCTTAATTCACTGTACACTTTTCATTCTGCATTTAAATAATTTTAAATAGGTCATATGAAGAAAGGAATTGGAATTGCTTAAGCTAAAAAATATATATTGGCATGTGTATGTGTAATTTCCAAAGGCCTAGAAAATTTACAGTTGAATATACAGTCTTTTTCTATTGCTGGTACTATGTGAGATTTAGGAAGAGAGATTTTTCCTCAGGGAGATTTCCACAGAGATATAGCTACTAGTGGAAACATTATACACTTATCAGGAAAAAAAAAAAGGACCTGAAAGATCTTGATGACCTTTTTAATTCTGTTACTATAAGCTTTCTAATCTTTATTAATATTCTAAAACTCTGGAAAATACTATGTCTTAAAGATATCATAAAGTCCATTTAAACTAATGAGAAAAAAAGTCTGTCTCAGGAAATATTTAAAAGGGAATGTATTCTCAGAAATATTTTAACACAGAATAGCACAGAGTAACAGAGAAAGGAAATTCTTTTTTTCTCAATATAAGATTAGTGAAAGTGTTTAGTAGTATAAAAAACATGATTTTAGTATGTTACCTTTATGTTGTTTTCTTTTTGTTGAAACGTATTTTATCTGTACATCTTCCCTCTTAAATGTGATTATTTTTTATTTATTGTTTTAAAATTTTCTGTTAAAAAATTTCCTTGCCTTCAGTTTTTGAAAGGATTATTCTGCTTTTAAAATTGCATGATAAGTTAATTATAATTAATTTTGTGACATAAAATTATTCTAAAATATTATCTAAATAGTATCTCTTAGTCTTTTCCTGTCTCTCCCCCTTTACTGCTATAATATTTGCCTGTTTTTATAATTGAAATGAAAGATTCTATTTTATCTTAAACAATCAGTGATTCTAGTTTACTTCCTTGTGTGGATCTTATTAAGCTTATAAATAAAACTTCTTAAACTTACTACAAATATTTTCTGCATAATGTAGTTTCCATTTTTTTAGGAAAAAACTTGCAAAGAATTAAAGCATCAATTTCAAGTACAAATGGAAAGTACACTTAAGGAACAGAATGAACTGAAAAAGTCACTTGAAAAAGAAAAGGAAGTAAGATTTTTTTTTCTGTAACATAAAATATGTAAAGCATAATAAGGTCTTTATATTTTAAAGATATTTTTACACTGATACTTAAATCAATGGAAGGTTAATTTCTCTGAAATATAATGAATTATATATACATAATTTCAAATTGTCATTTCTGTTCTGCCTATTACTAAAACAATTTAAGCTAGTTTATAATAAAAGATCCAAAATTGAAGGTTATAATTAATAAAATGGAAAATTGAGTTGATTAACTATTTGGTTATAATTAAGTAATCTAGATTAAGAAATATTATTATTGTTGGAAAAAAATCTTTATAGGTTTTTCATAGACATGACCTTTTAAGGGTTCTTTATTTCATAGACATTTATATTAAAAATATATTTGGATAACAATTGTATAATAATCAAGAGATTTTTTTTATTAAGGCTTCTATTTTCATCAAAAACAAGCAAATGAATAATGGTTATAATATACAGTTGTTATTCTCTGAAGATATATGTCTGGCAACTACAGTCTAATCATGTAGCATTCTAAAGATCTGATTTGATAAAGCAGCAAAACTTAGTCCTGATGATTCTTTAATATGAAGTTATGGTGGCTTAGTGCTCAAGCTCTGAATCCATATTGTCTAGAAGTATATCCTGTCTGTGCCATTCATTAACTATGCTGTCTCACCTTGTTTTAGGCAGATTACTTAATCTCTGTGCTCCAGTTTCCTCAGCAGTACAATGAGGCTAATAATAGAATCGTGTCACAGGATAAGTGTGAGAAATAAATGGGTTAATATATTTCAAAGTGCTTAGAACACTTGACTGTAACAAAATAAATGCTCATACTGTTAGCTATTATTATTGGTTATCATAAAATAATTATTATTACTGTTATGTTACCTGACTCCTGTTTTGCACAAAAATATTTATGTTGTAAATAAGCTGAAGCATTTGTATGTAGCACTGAAACTTTGAAAAAAAGTAACTTTGAATATGATCAAATGATCAAATTAGGCTGTTAATGAAATATACATAAAACTTGAAAACATGACTGGCTGTAAGGGTAAGAAATAAGAGCAGTTCACTTTGGCCACAGAGGAAACTGTGTGACTTCTATATATCTAATTTTGAACAGAAAGATATGCTAATAGATTGTAAAAACAAGATAGTGGCAAAATATGTCCCATTTCTCTAGAAGAAACTATTGTGTGATGTAGTTTATTGTCTTCAGACAGATACTAAACATATTTGCCAAAAGCAATTTGAGTTTTATCATAGTTAATATGGAGCTCTTCTTTCTGATTAACCATAACTTTGGATACAATGCAATATACAGGTGATGTATTATTGCATTGTACACTTGAAACTTGAAACCTATATAGTTTTATTTACCAATGTCTCCCCACTAAATTTAATTTAAAAATAATATTTTGGAAACAAACAAAAAAACCTGTGAGCAACAGGCTCAGTTAGTATTTTGAGAGTATTCTAGAAAGACAATAATCTAAAGGTTGATGTTGATACCCTTATTTTCTATGATACAAGGGAATACTATCTAGTTTATTTACAGGCTCTACGCAAATAAATAATCATAAATTAAAAAGAAAGTAGGCACCATGAAGGCAGAGATTTTTTCTGGTTTACTACTGATAACTCTGGCCAACAGGCTCACTGGCTTCTACCTAGAATAGTACCTGGCATGTAGTAGATACTCAGTAAATGTGTGCTGAATGAGTAAATTAATCCTAAACACATTTTATTTTCTTTCAGACTTCTCATCAGTTGAAGTTGGAACTCAATTCAATGCAGGGACAAGTTGTACAGGCCCAAAATATTTTAAAACAAAAGGAAAAAGAAGAACAGCAACTACAGGGGAACATAAATGAGCTAAAGCAATTGACTGAACAGAATAAAAAGCAAATTGAAGCATTCCAAGAAGAAGTTAAAATCGCTATTTCACAGAAGGTAGTGATATAGTTGTATACTTTTTATGAGAAAAAAATCTTAATAATTAAGAACAATGTGATAACAGATGATTTGCAACAAAGAAAAATTTATATATGCTGGAAATATTTCTAAGTTAAATGTATAAAAGTACTTAGTTGTGTGATTAAATATCTAAGTCCAGATTCCCGTTCACCATAACCATGTTGACAGATAAGTCTTATTTAAAATTCTAGTACTAAATCATTTGTCTTACAGACATAAAATGACCTTTTTGTAAAATAACATATAAATAATACTTAATATTAAGGGAATGATTTCCTAACATTTCTAATGTATTCAAAAATTTTAAAGAATTTTAAAATAAATTGTTCTTAATAAGGGAAAATAATCAAGAAAGAAAATCACAAAATTCAGTAGTATAGCTTTCATATAGTTAATATTGTTTGATATTTTAAGTTGCATCATAATGGTCTGCATTTCTAAACTTATTCTAATTTTATTGAGCATCTATTTTCATTCTTATGTATGTTTTAATACTTGTCCAGATCAAGAGTTGATAAAAATGAACTGTACTTGATATTTAAGCAAAACGAGTTTTTCCCTGCTATTGGTATGTGCATATCAATTGTTCCATGAAGAAAGAAGTAAAATTCCTACTATGTAGAACAAACAACATATCATGTCATTAAGAACTGGCTTTTGTATTACTAGAGAAAAAATTAATTCCACAATTTTATATTTTATGTTGACCACTGTTTTTATATTTACTATTATGCCACTTCATAAAAAAATAATTTTCTAATAATATAAATAAGAGTAGACAAACTTTTCTATCCTTTTTTTGTGTTATATGTAATAATAGGTCAGGATATAATTATCACAGTACATGTGTTGTTGTATGCTTTGTTATCTTGAGGTCATGTTTTTCAAAATCTCTTAGCCTTATATACATGTATTCCCCAGACATTTATTTTTATTATGTCATATCTTAGTGAATTAAAGAAGCAACTATTTTTAGCACACTTTCTTTTTTATTATATTATTGGTTATAGTAAAATTTCTTTCAGATTTATGATTAATGTATATTACCTATACTTTGCATGGCTTTCTTAGATGATGCTTTAAGATTTTAGGGAAATGTTCTTATTGGCAGTTGTCTTAGTTCAGACTCCTATAACAAAAGATATCATATAGTGGGGGGCTTGAAAAATAAACATTTATTTCTTATAGTTCTAGAGGCTAGAAGTCCAAGATAAAGGCACCTGACATCTAGTGTCTTGTAAAGGCCTACTTCCTGGTTTGTAATAGCTGCCTTCTTACTGTAACCTCATATGGCAAAAAGATTATCTCTCTTATATTTCTTCTTAAAAGGACACTAAATCCATTCATGAGGGTACCAACCTCATGACCTAATGACCTCCCAAAGGCACCACCTCCAAATACCATCATATTGAGAGTTAGGATTTCAATTGTGAATTTTAGGGGGCCACAAACATTCAGCCACAGCAGTAGTTCATTTATTAGTTAGTATATAAATGCTAGAATATACTTCTTAACCTTGGAGAGGACAACATTTTGGGTAATAGTGAGTGGATAGCTAGTCTCTCTAAATTTGAATTGGAATTTAGAGTAACTGGAGAATTGTTAAAAGGCAAGAATAGTTAGATTTTGTTGATAAATAGTATAGCATCATGGAAAGAAGGTAAATTTTGGAACCAAGCAGATCTCAATTTAAATTTTATGTAGCATACCTTGGGTTTATACTCACAGGGAAGTGATTCATCTTTCTGAGCTAAATAAAATGGAGCCATAGAATTGTTGTAAAGATTGAGATGACATATTTAAAGTACCTAGTACTGTGCCCAGTGCAATGTGGAAGCAACTTAGTCGTTGGATATTATATGGAAGCATAGCAGACTATGATCTAAGAGTGTCAGTGTGCCTTGTAGGCCATGCTATGATGGTCTGTGACAGTTATCACTGACTCACAGTGAAATAGAAAAACCAAGGTAGTGTTTAAATAGGTGTAGACTCATATGCATAAAACATAAGCATACATATATTTTGTATGTATATATTTACATATAATCATGCTTTTGATTTATATATAATAATTACATAATCACACATATATAAACGTTTATATATAATCATATATGTATGATTGGGAGCCACTGATCAAGGATTCAGCAAGCATGGGATAAGTCAACAGTCACTGAACCAACTTTATTTGAAAACTAATATGGGAATACAAAAAGAATAGTATATGTCCCCTTACTCTCAAATAGCTTATCTTTAATGAGGAAGCAAGTATGTAAAGAAAAAGCTGTAATATATATAGGACAATGAAACAAGAACTTAAACAGAAATATAAGAAAAATTAGAAGTTAGTAAAAATTTTGACTGGCTTTAAAGGAGCTAGCATTTGAACTGGGCATTTGAAGATGATTCTAATTTTGAAAGATTAAAAAAATGGAAGAATTCAAGCATTTCAAAGATAGGAAATAATATTAGCAAAGGTGCAAAACTTAAATGTCATTTAGAACATTAGCTATTGGAGTACATGGTAAATGGTGAAGTGAAGGGGAGGTAAGGCCACAGAATTGGATGAAGCCAGATCACAGTAGATGTATAGTTGTTTCCACTTTAAATTTTTAATATTGGAGGACTAAAGGTTTAAGAAGGGAGAAATATGATCAGATCTGTTTTAGAGCAAAAACTTACCAGTTTGTGAAGGATAAACTATAAATGCCTTTACTTTCCTGCATTCTGCTTTGGGGGTTTGGATTTACCGCTATTAGAGTAAATATCAAACTGTTGTATTGATTTTTTTTTAAATTTAACTTTCCCGTGACTAGATTTGAGTTTCTCAACATCAGAGAACTGTGTGTTAACAAATAATCTATCATTTTTTTAAATGAATGAATGAATTCTGTCAGAGTAAAGAGTAATGAAGGCCCAAAGATAATCCTTAAATGTTTTTATGGTCATTATTGAGACTTTGCAGAAGGCTTAGTTGTAAGGACATAATTAAAGAGAAAGGACACTAGTTTTGTGAAAAAATTGTTAAAGAGAAGAAGTAGTATTCTACAAAAGAAAATGTGTAGATGCAGTATAGTCTTCAAGATGAAAAAAGATGTCCAGGAATTCTTCACCAGGAAAATATCTAAATTAGAGGAAATGAAAGGGAAGTGACATAGGATGTTATTGAATGTGTGAGAAGACTAGTTCCTATTTCTTCCACAGGTAGTTATTATCACCTTCTGCCAGTCTGCCTCCTAAGGTCTCTACCCTCTCCTTCTCTTTTCCCACTGCCACAGTCTTAGTCCAGGCAATTGTTTTCTTTTACCTACACCTTTACAATAGCCTCTTAACAGATGTTTCAGGCTTTTCAACGTCAAATCTATTTGCATATATTTAGTTAGTAAATGTTACTAGGCACCTATTTTATGCCATGGCACAATTCTAGGTGTTGAAGATGGACAAGCAAGGAACCTGCTCTGATGGGCTTATACGTTCTTGGGGAAAGAAACTAAAAAGGGTGATGTGAAAGATGGTGATTAGACAGAGTCCTACTAAAGGCTGGGTGATCAAAGAAGCCTCTCTGAAGATATTTGAACTGATATATGAAATACAAGAGATATCCATAGAGAGGTCAGAGGGGATAACTAGTACAGAGACTTTAAGGGTAGAATAAGCTTGGTATTTTCTAAAAAGAGAAGACAAATAGGTTAAGTATAGTGGAAGTGAAGAATAAAATGAAATGAATGCAAGGAAGTAGACAGGGACCAAAGCATATACATGTAAACTTGCAGTTTTAAGACAACAGACAATGATGCATGTTGTTTTAAGGGCAATTATAATCCCCTGGAGAATCTCAAGCAGAGAATGGTGTGGTATGACTAAAGGAAAATAAAAAAGCCAGCAAGGAAGGCATTCAAAATACCGTTGTTATGGTTCAAACAGTATATGATGATGGCATGAACTAACATGTTAGAAGTGGAAATTTGGTAATATATTTTGGAAGTTGAGTCATTTGGACTTGATGATAGATTAGATGATAAAAAATGATAGAAAGATAAATCAGGACTAACTAGATTTGTGATTTATGCAAGTGGGTAGATGGCCATATTTATTAGTGGAAGTATTAGCTTTTTGATGAGGAGGCTGTAATTTAATGAAGAGTTCCACTAGAAATATCAATCACTCAAGTGGGAGAGGTCAGGAAAGTCCTTGGATATAATGAGCCCAGAGTTCAGGTGGTGAGTTTGGAGCTAGAGATATAAATTCTGAAGCTAGTTGTAAATAAGTGATATTTAAAACCATGAATCTAGTTGAGATCTTCTTGTAAGAGACTAAAGAATAGAAGAGGGCCAGGGACAGAAGCCTGAAGCCCTACAATATTGAGAGGTCAAACAGAAGAGAAGCTAGTAAAAGATTTTAAGAAGGAATGACCAGTGAGGTAGAAGGAGAACCTAAATAGAAGGTGCCCTGGAAACCAAGTTGAAGAATGTTTCTAGGAGTGGACATCATCAATTATTTCAGGTACTGCTGGGAGGTCAAGTAAGATTTAGACAAAGGTATGAATGTTGGATTTTGAAACAAGGTGGTTGCTAGTGACCTCAATAGCAATTTCATTGAAGTAGTGCATTTATTTTAAAAGCTAATTGCTTTTTAAAAAAATATTATACATACATGCATTTTCATTATGTGATAATTTGTACATATCTCCTGAAACTTCTAAAAGATTAAAGACAAGTTTAGAGTTTACAGGAATTGGACCTTTGCGAGATTTTCTTTTTCTGCCTTGATGTTAATAAACATGACCCATAAAAATTTCCTAAGTTATTCTTAAATTTTAAGGAGTAGAAACAGTAACTTCATCATAGTAATGGGTTTTTAACTTCTTTCATGTAGAAATTTCCTTTTAGCTGTAAGCTTTATCGGTTTCTAAAGCATCTAGTATTGCATCTCCCATCAGAATGTGGTTGTATCTGAGTAGTATCTTGAGACCTTAAAACTTAGGACTTCCAAGTGAAATGCTTTTTTTCTATATTTAATTGCTTTTTTGTTTTTTGTTTTTTAAAGTGGGATTCGTTGGATTTTTGTAATTCCTTAACTTTGTAACTGGAAAATTGCTCTTTCTTAAAGTAGAATTTTAGGGCATAAATGCAGTTAAGTTTGTCCTCAGGAATATGCTTAGTTTTGTGGATTTCATTTTATATTTGTGACTGGTTTTTGGTATGCATACCATGTTAAATAACTATTGTATGTTTCAGACAGAGCTTGAGAATAAACTACAGCAGCAATCAACACAAGCAGCACAGGAACTCACAGCAGAGAAGGAGAAAATATCAATGTTACAAAACACCTATGAAAAAAGTCAGGAAAGTCTAAAACAGCTGCAGTCTGATTTTTATGGGAAGGAATCTGAACTTCTTGCCACAAGGCAAGATCTTAAGGTATAGTGAACTATATTATATTATACAAAGTTAATAAGTTATATATAGACATTAATTAAATGATTAATTTCAACCCAAATAGGTAAGAGAATGTTAGTATTTGTGGAATGTCACACTTGTTTTTTTTTTTTTTTAATTATTATTTTTGGAGTAACAGGCTTTTAAAAAATTATTTTATCACAAAATATTATATATGTAACTATAGGCATTTAAAAAGAACATATCTATAATAGGAAAATAATTTGGAAATATGTTAATTGCTACATTATAAGCTTATTTAAGAACTTTGCTGTCTTTATGTAAAAAAATAACTTTTAAAAAGTACTACTCTTAGAAAATCTAAGGAGTTTTAAATGTAAACCACTTGTGAAAAAGCAAGAAATTTTATTGTTGCTTGTCAGGGAGTATTGACTCTAATTTTATATATTTGTTATCTTCCCCAAACCACTAGAATTCCTGATGATTAAAGTTAGGAGATTATAGCTCAAAGTAAACTTCCTCTTTATTATCTAAACTTATGGAAACTTTATTCTCAACAATACTATATGATTATATAAAGCATCATGTTTATTAAAATGAAGGATATAAAAAAAGAGCAAGCGGTTTTTATGTAGCTTTTTTTGGTCATAATGAAACATACTTTTTGTTTCTTGTGTTTGTATTTTTTTTGTTTAATTTAAAGTGTGTTATTAAAAAATTCTGAAAATTATAGAATATTTACATATGTAATATATGCATAAATATACTAAGTCTATATTTTATTCATAGACTGTTATAGGGAAGGCTTTATGAAGGAGGTAGGATTTGACCAGGTCCTAAAGGATATATAACATTTGAATACACAGAATGTCCTGAGAAAAATTATTTCACTCAGGGGCACTTTTGAGAAAAGGTGCTGCATTGGGAATGAGCAAAAGTCAGGAGTCAGTTAACATAACTGTCTTGCTAGAGTGCTGGTTTGTGTTTAGAAGATAATGTTAAAAGGTTGGGATCAAATTGTGAAGTATCTTAGATGCCTAATAAGGATAATTGGAATTGATATTTTGGGGGAAAACTAAGAGTCTAAGCGGAAGAGTAAAATGAAGAAAACAGTATTTTAGGCAGCTTAATCTGGAAGTGGTTTGTAGACAGCTTAGATTAGACCTGGGATAAACTAGTGTTTAGGGAGATTAATTAAGAGGATATCTCCCTTTTTTCCTTCATAAATTTCAGTGATCAAGGTGTGAGTTGATTAAAACTGGGATTAAAGTTAGAGGATAGAACAGAAGAGATTTATGTGACAGACATGATAAAAGGCCTGAATACGTTCAAACTCTAAGGGAAGTGAAGGAATCAGTGGTGACTAATGATTTGACAAAGAAATAGGAAATTGGGTAAAAGAATTTTCATAGTACCAATAGTATAATATATATGGTTAAGTTGAAAATTAGGAAGAGTTGTTATAAGAAAAATATACCACCTAAAACTTAGAAAGTATCTTATTTGCTATGCTCTCTAAATTATTATTATTTTTTTACAACACTATGGAAAGTCAGTAAAGGTTTGCAGAAGAATTTTAGACTTTATTCTAAAGGCAGTAAGGAACCACTGAAAGAATTTGTTCAGATTTGAATTTTAGACCAATGACTGGTTATAGGATAAGGAATTGGATTGTAGGGGGTCATGGCTGAAAGTAGAAACTAGAGAGAAGACTGCAGTAGTCCAATTGCAGAAGATGGTGGTGTGGGCTGGTAATAGTAGAGAATGTGGATGAATTTGAAGAATATTTAGGTGATAGAGGAGATGAAACTCGACTGATTGTAGAAGTCTTGTGGAAACCACAGGACTTCTTTTTATTTTTTTTTTCATATGGATGTATTTTACCCAAGAACATAACATAGTAACAGGACTTAGATCTTTTAAATTAATATTCTTTAATTTGACCAACAACTATTTTTATTGTCTGAAAGTTATATCATTTACTAAATAGTTTTATACATGAAAGAATAATTCAAATGTAACTATGGGCAAAAGTAAAAGATAAAAAGATAAGGTTGTGGTGAGTTTTACAACTATTAAGCCATGGATAGATCCTCTATCCAAAACTTCCTTGTGTAGACTGAGGCCCGTGTTGGTTTATTGCACAATAATAGAACCATGATTAGATCAAAGTTCTTCTGATTCATAGCCCTTTATTCTTTTATCATCATTTCACTAGAATTTTTTATAAAATAACAATATTGTTAAGTTCTATATTAATAGTTCCAAAACACAAAGGATCTGAACTATTTAGGAAGTTATTTTTTTTTAAGGAGTAAATTCCTAGGGAAGTTCTAATGATATTATATAAGGTCACAATAAGAGATGTTATCAGCCATTATTTTTCTTGTGATGTTGTATGATCTTCTTTGTAAGAGAGAGGTTCCGGAACTTATAACATGATGCCTACTTAAGGCAAGACTGCCATCTGTGGGTTGACAGTATACACCAGGACACCTGTAGAATGGAAGATGACTGTCTGGCCTAATTTATGCCTTTAGCCCCATCTACTGGATTATTTATGAAATACCAAATTTGTTGACTGGATATTTCAAATTGTCTGTGTATTGTGCTAGTCTTTGTTGTTTAGGAAAGGTAGAAGAATTTAACTGTAAAATCTCACCCTATGTGAAGTAAAAATTCTAGGGTAACAAGTTTAGAATTAAATATAAATCTTCTTAGCCTAGTACTCTGTATGTCATTTCATCAGTCATCAAGAAAAAGTAATAACTAAATTTTTTTTCTTTTATTTTGAAAGAAGAAAAGGAAAAATTGTTGAGCAGACAAAAAATGTAGCCAGCATTGAACACTACAGACATTCTCTTTAGCTACCATACTATAATGTGATTGAGGTATTCATTCAGGGTCAAGGTTAATAGTTGATATATTCAGGGATTTGCCTATTTAATGGGAATGAATGGGTTAAAGATAGCTCCAACTAAACCACTGAATAGGAGAGACGAGGTCCCTAAGGGAATTGATGCTGAGCAGGTGAAAATAACATGGTCTGCAACAAGAAACATAAAAGGAATATTTGAAATATATGGCAGTATACCACCGAATGACAGATGAATATTGAGAGTCAAGGAAGAGTGATATGTCTTAGCATCCTCAGAAAAGAGTAGTCCAAATTTTGAACTGACTTTAATGATCTTATCACTGGGTTTTTGCGAGTTTAAAATTTTATAGGCTTATTTAAACTATGAGCCTTTTGGAATTCTTGTCAGAGATTGGGTGTACTGTTGCTCTGAGCCTTTAACAAGTCTTTGTATTCTTTAACTTTAGCTCAGGACCTTTATTACCTAATTACAATTGCTATAGACTGTGTGGACTAGGCATTGCCAAATTTTATTATTTTTATCTGACATCACTCTCACTCCTTGCAATACATAGGTCAGTTCCCACATACATCATGGAGTCTTCTGTAAACACATTCTGCAGAAAGTTCTCACACTCATCATTTTTCTGTGCATTTGGCAAATAGCAAATGCTCTGCTCCCTTGTACAGGTTTAATTTTACGTGCTGGTTCTATTTTTTGGGCTGCAAAGCTTCTTTAAGTCAAGGGCCTTCTTATACTCTCATATACTATTTTAATAGTATATGCAGTTAATGGTTGGCTGCTTGATTAATAAAGGACTAGATGAATTTAGGTCTTTTCTGAAAAAGATGCCTTAGGGTTGCTTCTTTGTATTCTCCTGGAAGCCATTGAAAATAGAAATTTAATTTATATCAGAGGATTTCTGAACTGAATTATTTGTAAGGAATAAACTTTCTCTTTCAGGAAGTTTAAGAAGCCCCTTAAATAAGGTCTTCATTCATTTATTTATTTTCATGTTTTTTTATTGACTGCTTACTGTAGCCAAGTCTAACCAGCATGAATTCTTCCTGAGTTGTATCTTTCACCTACTTTTCTATATAACTAGAATAAGAAAGATGAACTTATTCTAGATGGTAGAAGAGCATCTTCAAGTTAGTTCCCTTCTCTACTGATTCTTAGCAGTAGCAGCTGAGAGTGGCGAAGTTTCTGCTATTTCTATTACCTACCTCTTAATACCTCTTACCATATCTGCCCCAAATGAAACCTAATAAGTCCAAAAGCTTGCCCTTTCCCCCAGCTTTGGCTTCTCAAAATATTTGGGCCTTAAAAAAGTCACAAACTATGGACTGTGTTAATTGACAACATAACTTCTACCATATAGATGGGAAGTTAAGAGGGTAAGGTGATAGTCTTGTCGGAAATAGAGTCTCAGATATCTGGTTGACTTTATTCTTTTAATTCACATGATTAGTTTGGCAGATGTGAAATAGTTTCCCCTCCCCGCCAAGACAGAAAAACTCTTTTTATTTGTCAAAGGTTTTAGCATGTCAAGGGATGTCACAGATCCTAAAAAACATATATACAGACATGACAGCATTTAACTATATCTTTTTAAATAGTTTTTTCATGTCTTTCCATGTCTTCTCTCTAATCATATCATATGTATATTCTCTGAGTCTGTTTGATATGGCCCTTACTTACTTAATATTCCTTCATATCACTTAATTAGTAAATACTTATAGATTATTTCTAGAGGTTTAGAGAATTACTTTAGTTTTATTAAGTATTTTATGTTACAGTTTTTTTTCCATTGGCAAGAGAGTTAATTTCTGGCATTTTTTGTTTTTTTCATAATCTTACTGCAGGTATGACACAATAAACTATCTTTTCATAGTTTATTGCTTTCTATTATGCTTATGTTAACTGTATGTTTCTGTTGAAATTATAAAAAATGATGTAATAATTTAGGGAAATTGTTTTTTATAAGTCTATAGAAGAGAAGCTTTCTCTAGCACAGGAAGACTTGATTTCAAACAGAAATCAAATTGGAAACCAAAATAAATTGATTCAAGAACTAAAGTTTGCCAAGGCTGCTTTGGAGCAAGATGCGGCAAAGAAAGAACAACAATTAAAGGAGCAATTTAAAGCAATACAAGATATTCAAAAAGAAAAGGTATTTCATTTTCTCATGAAATCTAGAATCTTAGAGTTGAAATGGCCATAGAGATTATCAGTCAAACTTCTTACCCTCTGTGCAGGTACCATCTTTATTTTCAGTAGCTCTTTCAGATGGACTTCTAATTTTTGATAAAACACTTATGATAATTGGAATTTAATGCTAGGTTGTAGTTATTAACTAGCCTTCTTTTCATTTCTATTCTTTTTCTTACTGCTCTTTTTAGTTTTACATACTAATCTGTTTTTCACACCATAGACACTTGGTTATTCAAAAATATATGTTATAGTTCCTTAACTATTTCTCATATAACATGTTATCCTCTAGATGTGTGAATGAGATAATAAAAGGTCTAGAAATAATTCTTAAACTTATTAAGAATTACTAAAATTAAGAACCATCATTTTCTAATGAGAAGTAGGGGTGCATTTTATTTAAATGATGCTAAGTTATGAAGTTGTACATAACCAGTACATTTAAAAATCAGTTAAAATACTATATGAAAGAGATATTCAGATTCTAGGGAACATTTTACTTTGGGTTTTATAATGCAAATCATGTATTTTATCAGGTGATAGGATATTATTTTAAAGTCTTTAATTTCTGAAGTTCTTGTTATATCTTAATTGTGCAATTTCTGAAATTCTCTTTAATTAATGAAATTTGGGGATGTTTTTGTGGGAGGGTGAAGCTGGTGAAGCTGTAATGAAATTCATAGTTTATGCCTGAAGTTTAGAAAATAATGACTACTATAGTTTGTAGGCCTTTAATTGCAAGGGCTATAGATTAGGCAGATCTTGTTTTAATTTTGCCTCTAAATTTAATGTATTATATCACTTCTCTAAACCTATGTTTACCTATAAAATGAGGATTAAAAAGAGCTACCTAATATAGAGATTAAATTAGATTATATATAATACTCCTAGTTATGTGTCTTATGTAAAGGTGATAGTAATAAAAAAATGATAAGAGTATTAAAAGGCATAAGAATGGTAGTTTTAGTTAAATTTTATAGTATTCTTACTTTGGCCAGACAATATTCATTTTACAGTGTTAACTTTAACTATTATTCTTATAATGATTTTATTATTGTTCACATTGTATAAATAAGGACACAGAGGCAAGAGAAGGTAAGTAATTTGCTCATGTTAACTTAGGCAGAAAGGATCAGAGACAGTGTCATAAATAGTATCAGTCATTTTTATTACATTAATTTTAAAATGCTTTAAAGTCAATTTAAATATATCATTTTTCTAGTCACTGAAAGAAAAAGAACTGGTAAATGAAAAATCCAAATCATCAGATATAGAAGAAATTAAGTGTAGACAAGAAAAAGAAATTGCTAAACTAAGTGAAGAACTCAAGTCTCACAAGCAAGAAAGCATAAAAGTATGTTAAGATAATCATTGTTCTTCCTTCTGTATTGTATTATTATTTAACTTTTAAAAATATATATTATTTATTGAACCTACTGTATACCAAGAACATTGTTTTGTTGTTTTTGACAAATTCTCTTTCTCTCAGTACTGTTATGTTGCATACTATCTTATCTATACATGTGGAAACTGTTACTTTTGTTTTCAGATTATTAATAAAGCAATATAATGCTAAAAATTTAGATTTTGTTGAGATGATAATCAAGAGAGCTCTTGATTTAGAAAGTTATGTTTGTTAGGTAGTCAACTTCAAAATATGTAAGAGTTTAGAGTTAAAATTTTAAGGGATTACATTTCTTTAATTGTTTTTTTCCTAAAATCTTTAAATAATTGTTTGAATAATTTTTCCTGTCCTAAGCATAGATAGGGTGCCAGTTGAAGAAACTAATTTATAATTTGCTTTGGAAAATGTTATTCATTTTCTTAGAGAAAGGTTAGATTATCTTGAGTACTCTCATAATACCTTTTATGTCTATGAGTATACTGATAATTTTGCTTTATAATTATCTCTATAGTATGTCATTATGTTCTTCCTGATTGTGACTTCCTTAAAGCAGGCTTGTATCTAATTCATCTTTGTATATATCCCCAGGATCTCACACAGTGTGAGATGGTAGCCAATAAACACTAAGTGAAGAAAGGGAAATAGAGGGTTGAAATTTTTCACATAATTCATTCAAAGCGTGCATGCAAACTGTCACTTGAATTTAAATGATTGTTGAGCAGGAAGCACATTATCTTGCATCTTTTTAGCAAACTGTTTGAAATACTTAACTTTAAGAAACTCATTAGAGAAGAAACTAAAACTCATGTTGTATATATTGTTGTGATAAGTTGCATAAGTTTCAGCTACACTTTGAAATATTTTTTATAGAGGATAATTTATTTTTGGCCTTTTTCAATAGGAGGTAACAAATCTCAAGGATGCCAAACAGCTTTTGATTCAGCAGAAATTAGAGCTTCAAGGGAAAGTAGATTCTCTGAAAGCAAACCTTGAACAGGAGAGGAGAAACCAGCAAATGCTAAAAGAACAGGTGAAAAAGGAAGAAGATGAGCTCAAGAAAGAATTTATTGAGAAAGAAGCTAAACTGGTCAGTAAGTTAATGGTGGGGAGTGTGTTTTGTATTTGATTCAGTAAGAGGATTTTTCTACGTAGAAGTTATAATTCAAATTCTCACCTAACATTTTAATTTTTTAAAAAAGGGATTTAGTTTATTTAAATAGCTGATGCATGATTGGAACTATTTTATTCTGTAATTATATTTTGGTTTCTATAAGCAAAAATCCAGTAAAACATAATTCAAAAAAAGGAAAAAAAAAAAAAAAGAAAGAAAACCATTTAGTGCCAGAAGAAACATACCCATAACATTGTATACTGAGGTAAATGGTGTGAATGCTAATCATGTTAAACTCATTTGTTTGGTCAAAGTGAATGTTGATAAGAAAGAACGGAAACTTTTGTTTAAAATTATGATGACCAAAGCCTACTTTTCCTTCCCTAAGTTGTGCAAGCCAAATGGGAAGCATCTGGCTTTCCTTTATTGGATTAAGTCCAAATATCCCCAGATAACTTGACCAGTGAATGTTTTAGTTGATGAATTACAATTTCAAATTCACACAGTGAGTTGAAGTATTTTATTGGTTTTTGGCAGGTTGACAGAGACTAAAGGATTTATGTGGAATTTGAGACATTAAGAAAAATGCTAGCTTTGTCTCCAGGGCAATTTGCCATCTCTACCTGTATGTTCTTCCCCTGCTCTAGTAAAAAAAGGAAAATCTCAAATTGCTTTACTTTAGCTTGATCTCATAAGAGGCTTGCCGACCATCATTTTAGCATTATGAGCCAATTCAAATTACAGAGATGTTTGTGGACTCAATTTCATTAGTGTATACTGAAATATATTCTCCTGTCTTTTTTCCTGAAGAAGTAATAGTATTTGTGTTGCCAATATTTTAAATTTAATAACTAAAATTTATTTTGAACTACTTTTGTAATAGTTTTTTTTTTCTCATTGTTTTTCCTTTTATCAGCATTCTGAAATAAAAGAAAAAGAAGTAGGAATGAAGAAGCATGAAGAAAATGAAACTAAACTTACCATGCAGATTACAGCATTAAATGAGAATTTAGGCACTGTGAAGAAGGAGTGGCAGTCTAGTCAACGGAGAGTTAGTGAACTTGAGAAGCAGACAGACGATTTACGGGGGGAAATTGCAGTATTAGAAGCAACAGTTCAGAATAATCAAGACGAAAGGAGAGCACTACTAGAAAGGTGATTGATTTCTAATAAAATTAATTTATTTTCATTCTAATGATAAAAAGGTTATCATAGTCCACATTTTTTAAAGTAGAAAAAGAGTCTTGGGAAGAGTGTAGAGCTCCTGCAGGAATTTAAGTAGTCATTTGAAAACTAATCCTTAAAACAATCAGATAGTCGAAATTAATATGTTATATTTAAAGTTACTAAAGTAGTTAATTATCTGTGTTCTAGAAGGGTCTTTAATGATTTTTTAAAAATTATCTTTTTGCAATCTATTCTAGATGTCTTAAAGGAGAAGGTGAAATAGAAAAGCTTCAGACCAAAGTACTAGAATTGCAAAGAAAGCTGGATAATACAACTGCAGCTGTGCAGGAGCTGGGTAGAGAAAATCAGTCCCTTCAAGTAAGTCCTGTGGCGATGTGAGGCAATGTTTTGGTCTAGCATTTACCTCTTAGTAAAAAGCATATTTTCAACCTTAAAAAAACCCTCATATATTTGATAAATACTTTTGAGTGGTTATTGTCTATGTAGCAGTATTATAGACATTATAGGTTATTAAATATAAGGGAGAAAGAACTTGTTTAAGAGACCCCTGAGGTCAGTTAGAGAGCTGTGTCATTCATGAGTTGTCAGTACTGGGAAAAGCCAAAAGCACCAACAAATAGATCAGTGGCTATGAATATTTGAATATGTGCTCGAAGTCCCAAGGGAGGATTGATTTTTAGGGTTAGAATGGCTGGGGAATCAGCAAAGCTTAGAAATTACCAATGCCTTTGAGGAATAAAATTTGATTTGAGTGATTGATGACTGATTTGTCATTCAGACTTAAATATGTAGCAGCTTTTGAAAATGGAAGTTGACCAAAATACTTTTTTTTTTACTTTTAATACTAATTTTTATTTTTTAATTACAGTTGACATACAATATTATATTAGTTTCAGATGTACATCATCGTGATTAGACATTTAAATAATTTACAATGTGATCACCCCAATAAATCTAGTGCCCATCTGACAACATACATGGTTATTACAATATTATTGACTATGTTCTTCATACTATACTTTACAACTTCATGACTTTTGTAACTGCCAGTTTGTACTTCTTAATCCTTTCCCCCTTTTCACCTGCTCTGCCTAACCTCACACCCCCATATGATAACCATCAAAATGTTATCTGTATCTATGAGTTTTATTTCTGTTTTGTTTGTTTTGTTTAGATTTCACATGTAAGTGAAATCATACAGCATTTGTCCTTCTCTGTCTGACTTACTCTACTCAGTATAATACCCACTATGTCCATCCATGTTGTTGTAGATGGCAAGACTTCATTCAGTTTTTATGGCTGAGTAATATTCCATTGTATATATGTACTAACTCTTCTTTATCCATTCATTTATTGATGGACAGCTAGGTTGCCTCCATATCTTGGCTGTTATAAATAATGCTGCAATAAACACATGGATGCACATGTCCCTTTGAAGTAGTGTTTTGGGTTTCTTTGGTTAAATACCCAGAAGTGAGATTACTGGGTCCTTCTTTGTCTCTTGTTACAGCCTTTGTTTTAAAGTCTGTTTTGTCTGTTATAAGTATTCCTACCAAAGCTTTTTTTCCTTATTTGTTTCCATTTGCGTGAAATACCTTTCCATCCCCTTTTCTGTTTTTTTTTGTTTGTTTGTTTGTTTGTTTTTGTTTTTTGTCTTTTGATCTGAATGAGTTTCTTATAGGCAGAATACATGAGTTTTGTTTTCTTATTCAGCCACCTTATTTTTTTTGATTGGAGCATTTAATCCACTTACATTTAAAGTAATTTTGATACATATATAGTTATTGCCTTTTTATTATTTCATCTATCTTTTCTTTTTTCTTCTTATTCTTAAAGAAGTTCTATAACATTTCCTGTAATACTAGTTTGGTGTTGATGAGCTCCTTTAACTTTTTCTGTTCTGGGAAGCTCTTTATCTGTTCTTTGATTCTCAATGACAGCTTTGCTGGGTAGAGTAAACTTGGTTGTAGGTCTTTGCTTTTCATCACTTTGACTATTTCATGCTAATCCTTATTGGCCTGGAAAGTTTCTGACAGTCTTATGGGAACTCCTTTGTAGGTAACTAATTGTTTTTCTCTTGCTACTTTTACAATTCTCTTTGTCTTTAAGCTTTGACATTTCAATTATGATGTGTCTTGGTGTGAGCCTCTTTGGGTTCATCTTGTTTGGGACTCTCTGTGCTTCCCAGGCTTGTATGTTTATTTTCTTCACCAGGCTTGGGAAGTTTTCTGTCATTATTTATTCAAATAGGTTTTTAATTTTTTGTTCTCTCTCTTCTCCTTCTGGTACCCCAATGATGTGAATGTTGTTATACTTGATGTTGTCCCAGAGGCCCCTTATACTATCCTAATTTTTTTGGATTGTTGTTCTTTTTGCTGTTCTGTGAGTGTTTTATGCTACCTTCTAAATCACTGATTCAGTTTTCTGTTTCATCTAATCTGCTGTTGATTCTTTGTAATGTAGGCTTCATTTCAATTATTGTATTCTTAATTTCTGACTGGTTCTTTTTTATTTCTAACACTTTATGTGTTTTCCATCTCTTTGTTAATGTTCTCACTGAGTTCATCTACTCTTCTCCTAAGTTCATTGAGCATTTTTATAACCAGTGTTTTGAACTCAGCATCTGATAGACTGCTTGTGTCTATTTTCTTTAGTTCTTTTTTCGAGCTTTGTTCTGTTCTTTCATTTGGGACATGTTTCTTTCTATCCCCATTTGGATTGCCTTCCAAATACATTGTATTTGTTTCAATGTATTAGTAGGGCTACTATGTCTCTTGGTCTTAGTAGAGTAATTTTAAATAGTAGGTGTCCTGTGGGGCCCAGTGGGACAGGCTTCTCAGTCCCCTGAGCTGGGTGCTATAGGATTTTCTTATGTATGGTTTGTGTGTACCCTCCTATTAGAGTTGAGTTTGGTTGCTGTTTGTACATCAGTGAGAGGAATTGACTCTCGGGCTGATTGGTTGTGAGGACTGGCCAGTGATTCTAGTGGAGGAGCTGTTGTGCAGGGGCTGACACTACTGATCAGGATTCACTTTAGCAGGGCTCTGGTGCCTTCTCAGTTTCCCTTTGGGTATGTCGTCCTTGGATGTGGCCCCAGTGGTGCTCCAGCTCTGACCAAAGTATTTCCTGTTTTTTAAATTTTATTCCATAATGCATATAGTCAAAATTTTATAAAACTCAAGCACTGAAGTAGAAAGTATCAACCATTCTTTAAAACACTGAATATTATAATGTATCAAAACTTTTTTTAAATAGATCAAACATACACAAGCATTGAATAGAAAGTGGGCTGAAGACAATGAAGTACAAAACTGTATGACCTGTGGGAAAGGCTTTTCTGTAACAGTGAGACGGGTAAATGATTTTGTTTTATATTGCCATGGTTATGAATTTTATTTCTTGTGACAATTAATGTTTTAACTATCAAAAGAATATTGACAAATTTAAAAAAATTGTACATTTTTTGATGACTTTATAATCACATAGAATAATTAAATTTTGTGCAGTTTAGTTCGTGGTTAGCATATATGTTCCAATTTAGTTTTAAATTTATTCATTACCTTCTTACTGAATTACTACTCTCTGGAATAATCTTTTTCTGAATAAGTACACCAATATTAAACTCATATATTTTAGTCATCATCGGCTTCTTTTAAAGGAAGAAAAAGCAGAGATAGAAAAAAATATTCTAAATAATACTATCATTTGACGTTTTAAGTTTATATTCTTATTTAAGAAATTATGTTTGAAACATTTGGCAAATAATAATAGTTTTTCAACTTATAGAGGGACTTTATTGACACTTTAAAAGCCTGCTGTTTTTTGAGAATTCCATGATAAAATTCATATAAATGTTTAGCAAATTTTCTGATAAATAGGAAACATTCAATTTAACTAAGGGATTAAATTGGCATATTAAAATATTATGTTATTAAGTATAACACTAATTACTTGAAAGTAAATATACCTTAACAGTGCAGTTTGCCGTATTCTTGTAGTCTCATAATATATTTGGTATAGTTTCTGTGCTTAATATTATTTAATTTTTGTCATTTACAGCATCACTGCAGACAGTGTGGAAATATCTTCTGTGCTGATTGTTCAGCTAAAAATGCCTTAACTCCTTCTTCTAAGAAGCCTGTTCGTGTCTGTGATGCATGTTTCAATGATTTGCAAGGATAATGGGTTATCACAACTTCAGAGTACTATTACACTAACATTAGATTTTTAATAAATGTACTTAATAGAGGTCTTGGACTACTATTTGATTTGAACAGTGATTGCAATACTAGACCAAATTAGAATTCGTATATTTTGGAATGTTACCAATATCAAGTAAAACTCTTCTATTTTTGTGCAACTTGGGCTCATCTTTCATTATTTTTTTCCATTGAACCCCTGGAACAGCTTTTATGCCAAGTCTAGAATTAGCAGATGAAATGTAAATAAACTTCGGACAGAAAATATTGGTGTATTTTTTTAAATATTATTTCATTATTCACAAATGACATGAATACACTTCCATAACTTGCTTTTTTCCTCCCAAATTTAGTGTACAGAAATGTACATGAACTATGTTATCACATCATATATGTTGTACAATAACACATTAACTATATTATTCTCTTCGTGGAGTTATGCACAGAACTATACAATTTTTGACTCTCTTTTTTTCTTATATATAGGTCCATTATGTTATGTTATACATTTATTACTTGAGTGTTGTAAACACAGTTTATGTCAAAATATATATTAACTATGAACTCAAACACGGTTTTTGTTTTAACAATACTGATTAAATTCTCTTTGGATGGATTTTATGAAAACCTCTGTAAAATCATTTCCTTACTTTATGGTTATCCTTTGGTTGTATTTTAAAGATTAGGGTTAATTTTTCTTTTTCTTTTTTTCTATATTATTTTTAAATTCTTGCACATTCTCCATTCATCCTACAAGGTTTCTCACATTTACCCTAATTGGAGAATGAATAATAGAAATTTTGTAAAGATCCTGTTCTCAGTTTCTTGTAAGTGGAAATTCTTCTGAGATTAGCTTTTATTTTATTCCTTCACTTTCTCTCTCTACTATCTTCAGGAATCTACGTTTGTTTTTTTTTAATGGACCTTCTTTTTATTTTTATTTGATTTAACCTTTCCAAGCATAGCCTCAGCTTTACTATAATTGTTTTATAATTTTTGCATCCTAAAGCCATTGATATTGCTATAGGCTTATCTGTGAAAACAAAATATAAACTGGTAAAGAAACATTAAACATTCTACTTTATATTTTCTTCTTATCTAATGGGGAAGAGTTTTTAAAAGTTGTGAACTTAAAATGGTTAATTTGGGGTTCCACATCAACTGGCAAATCTTTTTACTTTGCAAAAATAATACTATGTGTTTACCTTGAAGTAACAGCTGAGAAATAGTTTCACCAAAAACAAATGTATTTAGGAATGCCAAAGTTGCAATCGGAATTGAAACACAATAGCTAATTGTAGATAATTAAAAATTAGTTTATTTTTATGCTGACAGTGGAACTGAACTTTAAATTATCATAGTTTTTGCTAATTTGGAAAATAGGAAAACATCTGAAGAGAGGAGCCATTAATATTGGTTTATTACCCTTTCTAGAGAAGAAATGTTAAATTATACATTTGTTGGAAAGGATGGGAGTTAATATTTCATTTACAATAAATTGTTTATAATATATACTTGCTTTCAAATATAACAAAATGAAATTATGTTTATGCTATACCTATAACATACATAAGCTAAAAGATATTGTCACATAATCATTTAATTATTCTTTAATTAAAACCATTAATGTAAACCCTATTGTCTGTAGCTGTTAAGGACCCTGATTGAAGCCTTGGACTTGGATAAACATATATCCTTTAGCATATATAATGAAGAAATACAATGGTTCTTTATTAAAAATAATACTTAGATAATATAAAATGAGCTAAAATTATGCATTTTCATATAAATCTTTTTAAATAGTCAATTCTAACACATTTTCACATGTGACAATGTGTTAGAAAAATAGATATTAACAGCACCATCTGTTATTAATTCTTTTAGGTAAGAAAACTTCATGAGAATTCTTCTGGATTAGAATATTTAGGTACAATTGGGTCTAATTTGGTACACTAAAGGCCTTTTCCCTTATTTCCCTGCCCACGTTGTCATAAAAAGATTGTGGAGACAACAAATAAAACTATAGGTTTCATCTAGCTAATCTCATTTCATAAATCCTGAATAATTTATCGTAGGTTGTTACGCTAATAATATTAGAAATGAAGCCTAATACTTTTGTTACAAACTCTCACTAATTTAAAGTGTTTTGGAAACAAAAATTAAAGAGTTTTTTTCTTTTAATTAAAGTCATCTTTTGAGTCCTTACTGACTCTATATTTTAGATATCTGCTGGTACTATTTATATGTCAGTGAGTTAGAGTAGTATGGAGTCCCAGCCCTCGGCTCTAATACAAAGCTTATTGGCATCACATGTTAGTAAATTCCAGCACAGAAATGTGAGCTAGAATCAAGTCTTGTTGGGTTAGTGTACAATGGACTATGTCTGTGGAACTGTTTAATAGAAAAATGATGAAGCAGCTGTTATGGGATTTGTTCCTTTAGAAGGAAAAAGTGGGAAACATACACAAAAACCTCAAAGCAGTGTACAAATGACATTTTGTTCAACTACCTCTTAAAGTGGTATTAGCTAGTTTGATAGTATCCTCACAGTAATGTTAAATAGTAACTGCCAAATTTGTTAGTTTCCCATTTCTCTTTAAAAGGTTTTATGATTATTTTATAGTTTTAAGAACTTTAAAGCCATTTTTTTTAAACCTTGCATTTGCATAAAAATGTTTAGCTTTTAAGTGGACAGCAAATTATGATTATATATTTTGATATTCATGACCTCTTTGACTATAGCAGTTTTTTTTAATGCACTTTGGCTATAAAACCATTATGACTTGATCCATAAGATTTAAATGTGCCACCCAAGACATGGGCTTGATGAATGGTATTCTGTAATTATAATGTGCCACACATTATTGTGTCTTAATTGCCCTTTGCCTGAATTTTAATGATCAATTTGTTATTGTTGCAGATGTGAATATTGTGCATAAACTTACTAAATTTGTGTAAAATTGTATAAAATAGAATTGGAAATAACTTAAGTTCTCTCAGTGTAGGAGTAATGAATTTATTGTAACATGATGCAGTTATGTATATGACATTCTGTACTTCTTTAAACTGGATCATATATTCATACCTTCTGTAGATACTTTTGCATGGATATTTTCTCATTTAGTTTTTGGATTATTTGTATTGTGTTTATTACTTGTGATTATGTAGTTGTGCCTTATTTTGTGAGAGAGTTTAGCTCAGTAAATACTGTAATTTCTAAACTCAGTGATTGGAAGGTTATTGATTATAAATATAACTGATAAACTACATGACAGTATTTAAATCTGTATAAAGAACAATAGAAGGATCCTTATTGAATTGTTGCTTTTGTTCTTTTTTAATATGTTAAAGATGATATTAAAAAGACATTTCTTCCTAGTAGATGTATTTTGTGACTATAAATTATTTTGCCTATTTTAAAAGAGAGCAAGCTGTTAACCATTTAGCAATAATTTATTAACAGAATGTTAGAAATTTGCACTTGGATATATACAGTGAATAAACTTTAATGTTCAGCTTAGAATAGTACTTAAGTTCATAATTTCAAGGGAAATTATTAATGCCATTTTGTTTAAGACATTCTCTTTTTTTATTCATTATTGTGAAGAATTAACAGAACTAAAGAGAAATATTAAATAATATTATTTTAATCCCTTCTTTCATTGTATATCTAAATTTAATATTTTTGTGAAGGCTCCATGTAGCATTATTTTTTACCTTTTTTCCCCTGGGAGCCAAAGTTCCAAAAGTGTTTTTTTTTTTTTTTTTTCATTTTACTCTAATGTGTTTCCCTCTGGAGAGTTTACTGTGTATATCCTCAGATACTTCATTCAGTACATATTAGACATGTTCTTTTGTGAGCTTTATAGAATTTCAGTTTAAATATATAGCACATTCTTTTAAAAAATTTTGTTTTACTGTGGTAAGAATGCTTACCATGAAATCTGCCCTTGGGACATTCTTTTAAGTATACAGTACAGCAGATCTTTACAGTTTGCTCATCTTGCTTAACTAAAACTTTTTGCCCATTGATTAACAACTCCCCATTTCCCTCTCTACCCAGCCTTTGAAAAACAGAGAAATGGTAATTCCATTTGATTCTTTGATTCTAATGACTTGACTATTATTAGATACCTCATATAATTGGAATAATATAGTGTTTGTCTTTCTGTGACTGGCTTATTTCCCTTAGCATAATGTCCTCGATGTTCATTCATGTTGTCATGTATTTCAGAAAGTTTTCTTCTTTGAAGGCTTAATAGTATTCCATCCTATACTTATATGCCATATTTTCTTCATCTTTATTCATTCAGTCTTCATGTACCTAAAGATTTTTTCCACATCTTGGCTATTATGAATAGCATTGCAATTAGAATGCTAATATTTCTTTTTGTATAGCATATTCTCAAGCTATTATACTTTCTTGATGTTAATTTAATTTTTTTTCTCTCTAATGACATTTTAGAGAGAAACTAGTCTTTTACATATATGAGTATATGGTTACTGGACTCATGAGACTAAAGGAATCTTGAGAGATCACCTTGTCCTAGTTCATTGCCCTTTTTCTAAGTCAGCTTATATCTAAAGATCCCTGCAAGATGATTGTTAATAGTTTTTTAAAATATCTATATACATTATTTTTGGCCAGAAATTTTTTCCTAAATCTTCGATATTGTCTTCTGAACATAAATTGCTTTCGATCTCATCCAGGTCTCATCACTAGAAACTCACCTGAAGTCTATTGTTACCTATTTTATTTCTCGTTTATTTTTAGACATTAAAAGTAGTTATCACTTTTCAGGTTTTCCTTTTATTTTCACTTACTCTTATAAGTGTCTGACATTATTACTCAGACTATGATGCTCCATTGTAATAGTTCTTGGCCTTTGAGGAAGAGCCTTTGTGCTACATTTGTCTGTACTGCCTGGTTTGTGTTTTTCTCAAAGAATTAACCATACACATGACTTCCCCAATTATCATCTTTATCCCATTCTCCTACTTCAAAAAGATCAATTAAGGTATCATTTGTCTTGCAGCCCAAGTTGATAAATTTGCTACTGCCATTGTGTAAATTGTACAAGGCACCATGACTGAAACTGACATTTGTGGATTTCCAATATATATAACCTGACCATCAGAACTAGTTCCTTAACTGCAATTATAGCATATTTCACCATGATAGCATAATATTCAAGTTGCCTTTCTTAAAAAAATTCTATGAAGTTTCAAATCCTGCCAAATAAAGCTAAGTGGCTCTACTGTACTAAAACACATACACAAGCACATAAACAACCCTATCCCACTCAAAATCAGAAAGGTTTATGACAAACTCCATCATTCTTCAAAAAATGTTTACAGAAAAACATCGTATTATTTCTAAAAAAAACTCCCACATGAAAGTGTTAACCTGTAGAACTGAAATAGATATTTGCTTTTTCTTTCTTATAATATTGTAATTTAGTCTTTGGAATTTTCTACTTCCAAGTTAGAATATTATAAAACATACCTGAGATAAGTAAGCTGTTGGAGAACAGGAATTTTAAAATTGCTACTGAAATGTAGACGTTATTTATTGCTTAATATATTAAAAGAGCAATCAAACTTTGTATCAGAAGAATTACCAATGTGTGAGGTAGGACTATACAGCAGTAAGACTGATTTAGAAGCCATGTAGGAAAGTTGTTTTCATGATGGACATACACTAAGTAAGATGCTGCTGGAATTGCTACTGCATACAAACAGTGTTTTCCTTCACTCCATTTATCTGATCACTCACCCTTAGTAAATTATAACACCATACTTTACCCTTACCTCTTGTAAGCCTGACTGAAACATTTTAAAGTAGTCTATTAGCATGTACTTGTCAAGAAATTCCTCAGTGTTCAAATTTGTTGCAGTCATTATTCCTCCATATTGAGGATTTTACTATCTAAAATTCTCAAATTCTGGAACTCCTCTAAAATTCACATTCCTCTCTAGCTCATCACTGTTATGAAAATTTGAAGGAAAGAATACCTTAATCCTTCATATATAAAATATTTGCTTTACATCCCTAAATTTCAGAGGATTCTACAGGCGATGAGAATAAAGGTATTTTCTTGGTTTCCTGACTCTTGGTGAAGCAAGAGATTGCTGATGTCATTTGTGTCATCCATGTTTTCTGTAAAATAATAAATACATAAATAAATAACACACATGCATACATTCATACATAAATAATACATACACATATACAAACACACACAGTGGGGGAAAGACAGGAGAATGTTAGTGACAATTTCTCACATATTTGCATTAATTTTTTTTTGTATTGACTTGCTCTTTAAAACTGAAGACTGATGAAACATTTGCATATTTCCTGCTTCTTTTCTTACATTTAATATATCATAAATGTCTCTAATCATATACAAAAATGCAAATGGATTAAATGAATATGATATACAAGTGAGATAAACAGTCATGAATCATCAGAGAACCATAACAATCAATGATGACTAATTAGAAAAATGAGTAATGAGAATATAAACGATTTGAACACAAATTTGTTGAATTTCTGTTTTGTATGGAAATAGAAGTTCTTAACCAATGGTATAATTTACAAAATAGATGAAGGTGACCCAGAAAGCAAAGTTCTTAAGAAGAGTATGATATTTCATTTATCTGGCCACCTGTTGTCATGATGATGAAAGCCTACCAGAGGAAAGACAAAAATGGAAATGTCTAAAACAGAGAAACCAGAGTCAGACAGGCAGCTGCTCTTCAATTCCATTGCTATAAAAATGGCATATTTTCAAAAGTTGAAGAGCAGACTTGACATAGTTCATAGTGTGGCAGCCCCTCATTTAAGTCGACACCACATTATTTGTGTACTGGGCCTTTGGAAATAGATTGGAGCATCTTAAAAGTCAATCGTGAAGCATAAATAAGTCCTTTCCCCATTTCCTGCAGAAATTATAGAACTCAGAAGCCATTTTGAGCTTCTGCCACAGAAGAAAAAGAGGGAGGCTATGTCAACTCTGAATATGAGGAAATCATCATCTCATGGTTTCTGAGCACAGTATGGACTACATGTCTATGTTTCTCCTATCATCTCAACTTCTTCCCTCCCAGAGCTGCTGAGGGAAATAACACAGAACTTCCCATTCATCTTTACTTAGGTTTGGAATGATGTTTTTCTTTATGTCAAATTTGAAGAATCAAAAACTACAAAATTGAAATACATACTTTGATGTTTTCCGTTTGGGCTTGTAATAAGAACGCTGCTATACACTGCCGATATCTGTTTTCATGTTGAATAAGGAAAGCATTTCTTAATCCAAAGGCTAGAAAAAAGATTACAAAGACAAAAAGCCAACTCATTTAATAGGAAATCTAAATAGTTTCTCAGTTCTTCTCAAAGAACCTGAAGATTTTGTTTGTTTGTTTGTTTGTTTGTTTTCAATGAAGGTGGGAGGTTTCTGTAGATTACAAAAAAAATAAAAGTCTAATTCCAAGACCAAGACTTCATTACTATATTCAAAAAGAGCCCACTTAAATGTGAAAATGATTTCTTTCTTAACTAACAACTCTGGGCTTGATGAAATGAAACTATAGCTGAAAATGGGCTCTTCCTCAAGGAACCATAAATTAGCAGATTAGCTGGATTTTATGTGTATATAATATAGATAATAAAAATATGGAAAATAATGAAATTATAGTTTCTTTTTTGACCCCACACTCTTTTTAAGTGTTTTATTTATTTTTGTATATAAAGGAAAGACACATCAAAGCAAGGGTTATAAACAAATTGATATGTGGCACAGATACAAAACCACCTTAGTACTTCACAACAGGCCAAGAAAAGCCAAAAACTGACTCAAATAAAAACCAAAATCTACCAAAATATGTGAAGTGTAAAGGAAAACAAAAAAAAAAAATGTTGGCATGGATTCTATTTGCAAAAGAAATGGTCATTTCTGTCATTTCCTAAGCTGGTTTCTTAAAGAAGTGACAGATGATATTGGGAGAGCAGATTCCTTTTTCATACAGCAGAAGCTCTTAAGATGGAAGCTTCTTCCTTTTCCTTAAATTATTAATACAACACAAGGAGTGAAATTCTGCAGCCTATACATCCTTTCTATAGTTGATCTGTGTTCAGGGACAAACCAAAAGACCAGGCAAGGCTGGCTTCTGATCAGGTCAGGTATTTCAGAGAAGAGGAGAAGGGTGCTATTTTTACCTGGCTGATTATGAAGCTGATGCTTGTCCACTGTGCTTACTTCTTTTTGTTGGAGTTTGTGGATTTAACTAAGACTTGGTGAGGCAGGTTGGGCCTCATTTCAGAATCAAAGTGAACGCGAGACTTTTTTTTTTTTTTTAACTGCAAGAACTATTCCAGTATTACAAGTTACACCCAATCTAAACTTCATAATTTCTAATGCTATGACAACAAAGTCTGTTAATGTCATAAAATTCTGTCCTACTTCTTTGAAATGAGAGTACTTAAACCTGTTAAAATGACTTTTTTTTTTTTGAAAAAAAAGATCTGGCTATGTTTGTTTTACTCCCATTTTTCTTATAAATTCCCTACAGCAAGTGAGGCTTTAAAGATCACAGGTTGTTCTTGGCTGGATTTTGGACTTTATTTTCTCAAAAATTATAGCTCTAGTTTTTAGTTATTCAAGGCATCTCTCATTTCTTTGGTAGATGGATCTTTATAAGCAAAAGGACCTGGTATGACTAGGTTTATATAATAAAATAAAAAGATAATATTTGATCAAGATTAGCTCTTTTCCCCCTTGACATTCTATTACAATGATAAATAATAATATAATAATTGACACCATTTATTAAGCGCTTACTGTGTACTGGGCACTGTGTTATTTTTTTTCCTTTTTGTGTCTTTTAAACCACATAGCAACTGTATAAGATAGGTCAGATAATTCACAGTTATCAGTGAGGAAACAGATTTAGACTAATTTTTCCAAGATCACACAGTAAATGATAGAGTCAGGATTAAAACCGGGTTTCTGTCACTCCAAAGCTCAATCTCATCTTTTTGTGCCCTATTCTCTTTCTCACTCTATAGCTATTCTGCCTCATGCAGTGACTGTATCTGAATAGTCAAAATAGACCAAAAAATATATGTAAAAACACAGAAACAAGAGATGGTAGGGACAAATCAAAAAAATAACAACAGAAAATGTAAATGTAGTTTTAAAAAAGAACTGTTTATATTTTAAAAAAATGAAAAAGAAAAAGGAATAGAGGAGAAAAAATGTATGTTTCCCAAGATAATTCAGTGATGTCAGATTTCCCATAAAGTCTAATTTTTAAACCTGGTAGGACTGTGGCTGAACTGAGCCCAAGCTGCTGCCATTCTTCTACATGTTCTGAGAACTCCTCCCCTCAGGTCCATTTATCACACCAGAATCTTCTACTCTAGGCACTAGAGTGAGGGAATAAATTCCTGGCCTAGGATGTCTTCTGATATGACATTTTTTCCCCATAAACAAGTAAAGCAAACAAAAGGAAGTGATTTCTGGGCCTCACATACTGAGTTTTTCCCATCTGCACTGCTCTGTTGTCTACCAGGCAGGGAGGAGGCTTATACCAGGTGGAGAGTGAGGGGTATTATTCTCACAGGCAAAGATTCTGCTCCCCTGAGATGCCCTTTCTTTTAGTCTCACTCCTGAAATTCTCCCTGGCTTATGTAGACTTTGGCCTGCAGAGGCTGTGACTGGACCCAGCTGAGTCAGGTATAAGAAAGAGGCCTTGGGGCATGCTAAGGTCACTTTTCAGTAAATTGTAGTGGAAGTAGAAATAATAGGAAAAGGAGACAGAAGGTTCTGGTTTTGGATGCAAGATTCCTCTTAGTGGGCCCTTCTGATCTTGGGGGAGAGAGTCTGTAGCCATTCAGGATGTAAACATTAACATATGTAAAACTTTTAAATTCATAACTTGGTTACATAACAACTATGTAAATGTTTGCTATTACTACTATTCATTTGTGTATTCCTTCATTCATTCACTATGTAATGCTGCTCAGTTACCCATGGGCAGGTCCTATGCCAGTCATTGATGCTCTGGACTGCTGGGGTGGGAACTGAGGGGAATGGTGGTTCACCCTCTGTTTCTGCTCCTCCCTTGCAACAGAAAGGCAGTCCTTTCCTTCTGGCTTCAGCTGGTCTCCTAGGGACCTATATGCTGGGCAGAATGACCTCCAGCTTCCTTCTGAACATTGCCATGTCCACCTAATACTGAGGAAACTGAAATGTCCTTTCAGTCCCTTCAGTACCAGGGCTTTTGTGACAGAATTAACTGATCTTTTATTGTTTTGAGAGCTTGCCAAGAACAAGGCCTATTTCTTAGTCATTTTTGTAACTTTATGGTACCCACAGAAGTTCTTGTTCTCTGTAGGCATTCAGGAAATGCTTGAAAAATTAATGAAAATGATATATATTTTTTACCAAGATATATATTTATATATACACATACATACATACATACATACATACATACATACATACATACACACACACATGTATATAGGTAGGTAGGTAGGTAGATAGATGATAGATAGATGATAGATAGATAGATAGATGATAGATAGATAGATTATTTCTGGCACATTTCTTTCTATAGAGCTATTATAATAAAATATATTAAGGCTTATATAACACGTTGTGATGTACCAGAGATTTATCAATAGGAAAAGTACTAACAATGTTAATAACCATACTAAAAATAGCTATCATTTGAGTGCTTTACATACATTATTTCATTTAATTCTCTTGGCAATTCACTAATCTAGATACTGATATCTCTATTTATCAAAAGAAATCTGTGGCATAGAAAATTTAAACTCCTTGCCTATGGTCACATAGCTAGTGAGTGGCAAAGCTGCGTCATCCAAGCACTAGAAACCAAGTCCAACACTTTTTCCATACAAATTTGTGGATTGAATAATATATAGCTGCAAAGAAACTCGGCATTGTCTTTTATGAAGACTTAAATTGGATTCATGTGCTGTTACCAAAAATGGCCGGTATAAAACTTTGTGATGGCAAACAGATAAATTGAATGATGAAAACTGACACATACCTGACACATGGAGTGGATCAATACTTTTGACTACCAATCTATCGAGTGGAATGGGCTGATCAAGTACTGTACAGGAACCACCCTCTTTTATTACTGTTTGCAGCTCAGGAGTAAGTGAATGACACATTAAACTGCTATCAGAACCTCCAACTTTCTGAAAGTAAAGAGAGAAATAATGCAATTAATAGGAAATAAGTATTGGTGGACATACCTAAAGTGTATCCTTAAGCAAATTGATTTTTAGAAACAATTGCTTGAAATTCAGCTTATTACTCTTTCTGGGTCTGGAAAAACATTTTCTCAAAGTACATAGTGATATGAAGCACAGTTTTCTGATACCTAAATTTAATTACCTGAATAAATAATGTGTGACATCTACAATGGGGAAGCATGTTAATCACTATCACATCAGTGGGAAATTCTTCATTTCCAGTATCCCTCTACTGTATTGAGTGAGATGAATGAGAAAGGGGAGCATCATTTTGGCCAAATCTGTCATGGGATCAAATACTAAACTTTAAATAGATTCCATGCTCTATAATTTAGAAATAATTGAAATTATTTTGAATATATAAGATGTTGAATTTTGAAAAACAGGTGCATTAAATTGCAAAGACAAATTTAAAACAGATAACATTCCTTTTTTTTGTCTCTTCCAAAATAAGTAAAGCCCCATGTCTTCTCTGGGTGGTTATTTTTATGCCTATGAAGTCAACAAAACTCTCCATACTTATAGACAGAGTAATTTAAAGAAGGATTTAAAACATAACATTTCTTATTTTGAGATCAAATTGTGAAGCATGAAACCAGAATATTACCTTATAATATGGTAAATATGGGCTGCCTTTAACTCAGGTTTGACCCATTATTTGAAAGGAAGTTAGCTGTGCTTAGTGTCAAGGTTTCAGAAGGATAGAGATTTTCAGAGCCTAAGCTGTTCAGACATGCTAATCTGGATAGCTAAGAGAGGAGGCTATTCAAGTTTCAAACCTGTGATTCTTAATATTCTCCATTACCCACTTCTTTTTCAATGACCATTCAACTATTCACAGATTAATGGGTGTCTATTTTATTGCTTAAAAATTCTTAAATTATTTAGCTCAACTAACCAACATACCATTGAGAAGCTCAGGTTATTGAAAGATATGAGATATCTAGTCTCATGATCTTGCATATGTGTAAAACTAGTCATCTGGCAAAGAAGTGGGTGAATGAAACTTTAGATATCTCTGATGGCTTAAGACATATTACAGCTATTCCTCCTGCCTCTAAGACAGGTGCCTGAGTGCCTTACAGAAGACCTCTTCTTCATGAGACCTTTAGACCATTCATGGGACAGATTGTGACGTGGGAAATTCAGACAGAAAGTCTTTAGTGGACCATGATACTCATGGCTTAGTTAGTAAAAAAAAAAAACAATAACAGTAGCCATTAATACTTAAGTAATGGAAGAAATCCTGTTTTCAGAAGAGATTTTGTGGCTTTAACTCCAAGTGATTCATTTTGTCTGTGATGCCAGTTACACATTTGTTTGGCTGTTGCCATTCTTACATCTGGGTGGATTCCGAGAGATCAGGGCTTCCTCCACTGTGCCCCCAAATCATTATTTTCCAGGAATGATGTGAGCTTTCAAATCAGAAAGAGTGGTGGATATCACCTGAGCACATGGCAGCTGACAGTTTAGAGAGTCCCCCCACTTTGGCAGCTTTCATTGTCGTGGACAATTTGGATGATGAAAGAGCCAATATGGACAAAAGCATTTTGGTTTTACTTGCTTAGGCAGGTCAGGAATAAAATCCTGTGGCTTCTGGGACTTACCTTGAAAGTGTACAGGCTGTTATTCTAAAAATGTATATGTCCTTTGACATTCTTAAGAAATGTAACTCGCTTTCATCATTGTTATTTTTTAGTTCAGAACTATATGACTGAAAAAGCCAATATTTTATAATGTCTTCATTTTTTTTAGAGGATGAATCAGCTAACTTGATGTATAAGAATTTCTTATTTTTTTAACACAACTTTTTTGGAAATAGTTTTAAACTTTTTTAGCAGACTTATTAAAAATAGCATTTTACCTTTTTGTTGCGCTTAGTTTTCGTAACTAAGAGGAAATCATCAAAGAGAAACAGATAAACATCTAGGAATCTTGTACTTTCTGAGGAAAGAAAGAAGGTGAAATTGGGGTTGAAAATAGTAAGCAGGTTTTTTTTTAGACCAAAGAATCTCTTAGAAAACAAAACAGGCAAGGCATCCTGGCACACCAGGCTGGAAGCTCAGGTGCTCCTAACACGTGGGTCAGAAAACTGCACTACTGTTGGACTGATTTCTTCCTGAAGCAGAGACTAGATAAAAGCCCAGGCTTATGACTTTAAAGACATTGTATTCGTGATGCAGTTCATGTGGGTCTAAGATGACTTGTATAATATTTATAATGGTTTCAACTAAGATGCTGAATGTAGAGCATTTTTGCCTTTTGGCTCATGTAGGTGGTCATTGGCAAAGGTATACAGAACCGGAAGAAGAACATTTTGCAATTGTTCTGGACTAAATTGTGTGCCCCCCTCAATTCATATGTTGGCATGATAACCCCCCAATGTGGCTGTATTTGGAATAAGAAAGTAATTAGGAATAAATGAAGGCATAGGAGTAGAGTCCTGATCCAATTGGATTAGTGTCATCATAAGAACAAGCATCATAGAGAAAGCCACATGTGGACACTGAGAAGGTGGCCATCTGTAAACTGGGAAGAGAGTTCTTGGCAGAAACCGAATTAGGGGGCTACTTGATCTTGGACTTCCCACTTCCAGAACTGTGAGAAATAAATTTCTATGGTTTAATCCACCAAGTCTACATGTTTTGGTAAGGTGGCCCTATCTGATTAAGAGTTATTTAAACTTCTTGTTTCTCAAGTTTTACAGTGTGTCTATAATGTTTAAATATTCTTCATGTAGCTTTATATTTATAAACTTTTTTTGATAGCAGCATAAGGCAAATAGGCTTTTCTCTAGGAAAGGGTTAGTAGAAGAGAAATCAAATATTAGAATAAGGTATTCCCCTCTCTAATTTTACTCTTTAGAAATTAGAAGAAGAAATGGTTAAATTTAAATGACTTCAGAGGAAAAGGCAGTCTATTTAGAGACAGTCTGTGATAGGTGCTTTATTCTTTGCAAATGAGGCTATGGCAAAACTTTTTGATTGTCCCTCAAAAACCATTAACTCCTTCTTTTGTAGTAATGAAATTTCTGAGTTATTTTGTGAGTAGTTTTACGGCAAATAAATACTACATCTCTCAACATTTTTGTAGCTAAATACGATCAAGTGACTAAATTCTGACCAATGGAATATGAGCAGAAGTGTGCAATTTCTGAGTCATATCCTTAAATAGCAGGGCTTTGCTTTCCTGTTCACTTTTTTTTTCCTTCCCACCAGCTAGACACATTGATGATTCATCTTCAGCCTCAGAGAAGAAAGCAATTTCCAGGGATGGCAGAAAACGAAACGAAACAAAACAAAACAAAACAAAACAAAACAAAACAAAACAAAACAAAACAGAAGAAACCTGGGTTCCTAATCACTCCATGGAGGAGGGCTGTCATAGATCTCAGCCTTTTACATAGGAGAAAAAACAAATATTTTTTAAAGTGATTATTATCTCTCTCTGTCTCCAGTGGCAGAACCAATATCCTAATACACACATAACATTGGAAATGGGATATTGGGATGAAGCTAGACCTTTCGGACCTGTTAAATGTTTTCCCAACCTCTACCACTCATATATAAATTAAGTTGATGACTGTCAAAATGAAATAGCTTTGTTTTCTCCTGATGATTTTAACTATTTTATTTTGTTTACATGTTCATTATGTGTCCTAGACTTTATTTTAGGAAGTAATGCTTATTTTACCTATTATTTATTGAGGCCCTAGAGTTCCATCAAGAAGTCAACAAATATTAAACACCTGCTATGTTTCAATGATTAAGATAGAATCTCTGCCTTCAAAGAGTTTTTTTTTTTTAATTCTAGTGAGAGCAGACACATAATGAACATGTAAACAAGATTTAAAATAAGGTAAATTCAGAAACTGATAGTGCTAAAAAGTAGATATGAAAGAGGATGACTCAGGAGGGAGATTGTAAGCATAAAGTCAGACTCTTCACATTTATAATCCCAGAAATTTGAAGCTATTATTATCCCAATGAAAAATTTTAACCAAATATTTTTATTAGACTTAACCAATGAACATTGTGAGTCTGAAATTCTGCTTAGCTAGATGCTACAGACCGGATATGAAACTTACAGATTTGTGCAGTTCTATTTGGACTAGGTATTTTTGTCTCATGGAATCTAGACTGGGATTTTCATTGCACTGTTAAAGAGCAGAGCGGAATTGCTGACTTATTCCAGTTCTGCAGTAACTTGCACAATACATGTTCTTTAGGTGTTACAGCTGTTGGACCATCAGATTTGTCTGCCCCTTACTCATTTTTCTAATTAGAAATATTAATCTGTGGGAAGCAACATATTTGTGAAAGATATACTGGAATGAATTCCAGTGGGAAGTTGGTTATGCTCCAAAAGTTATGAAAATTTATACTTTCTTGGAATGAGAAAATACACTTATTTGTTGATAATAGTACAGTTTTATAGCTGGGAAAATGTTGAAACAAAATATATAAATGTTAGGTACTATTATCATTGTCATCATCATCACCATCACAACCATCAACAATATTTACAGAAGAGATGAAGAAAAATTAAAAATTTTTCTTAAAGCCTGCAATTGGAGCTAGATCCCCTGATTCTTGGTCCAATGTTTTTCCATTTAAAATGATGTCCTATTTCTTTTAACACTGTTACCCCCACCCCATAGCATCTCCATGCCAACTGAGTCAAAGTTCCAATGACACTAAATTTGACTTGATAGAACTATATAGTGCCTCCTCTCTGATGGGACTTCAACACAGCAAATGCCATTAAACAAATGCCTGGTGTTAGTGACATTTATGTAGTTCATTCACATTCTACCACATTTAACTCCACAAGAAACTTATTCTGAAAAATTAGACTCCTTCTTAGGCCAATCTCCTCACTCATGCTTCCATGACAAGCACCCCACTGCCATGTGACCTGTGAATAAACCCCTGACATGGCTTTTCACCAAGAGATGGTCATTGTCATTTTCATCCAACTTGCATGTGGCTTCATACCATGCCCACACCTGAAACCTAAGATTGACTTCCTGACCCACTTTACTCTGTCACCCTCAGAATGATCGACCAATCTTTCAGACACATAGATTAGAACACTCAAAGGCATTGATCCATTTTCTCATTAACCATTTTGTCAAGCATAAAATCCTTCTATTTTGAGATATCTCTCACATTCATCCTTTTCTATCCATGCCCATTTCTAACATTTTAGGATAGTCCGGTGCATCTCACAGTGTTGGAAGTTCATAGGTAGGAAAAAGAGGTAAATCAAAATCTCTGATAATTCCAGGTTGAAGGCAATTTTGGTGGGAAAGACATGATTGAACAAAGAGCTGTATTTTGCTTTATTACTTTTTTTTTGGCCTTGCCACAACATATAATTATTTTTGAAATTGTAAATAAGATAAAAAAAATTTAAAATTGCTATCTTTCCAAATGAAAGTGGGAGGGCGGTGGTCTATAGGTTAAGAATGGTTGAGAAATACAGGACCGGCTCTTCTGCCTTGCCTGGCTTCACTGTGGAGCTTCAGGGCAGGTCTCTACTTTGGTCTCCTCCTCTAAATCCATTTTGTGCATTGCTTCCAATAACTCCTTCTTCAACTTTTAAGCCTATTACTTGATATTGGAAATTTTCTGGCTGGGTCCTCCTATTTGCCTTCCAAAGAAGCTGGTGCCATTCCATAAACTGAGGCAACCTGTCTTGAGTCTGGACTCTGGTGTTACCATGCCAGGTACTCCTGAGCATGATATGGAACCTCCCTGAGCCTCAGATTTCTCACCTATAACATGGGATTAAATCTAACTTCTCTGTATAAGTCACTAGAAGAAGAAAATGCATGAAAAAGCCCTCCAGTGGAAAATGCTGGGTGTGTCTATCTTTCCCCAACAGCCGTTGCCAGGTGGGGGTTATGTCCCACATATCATCTTGTGCTACACCTAACATATGGCAGATTCTCAAAAATGTGTATCGAATAGGAGTTGTTGCCTGGAACTTCTCACCAGACCTCACACTACCATAAATAGGAAACCTCACACCCCACAGGGCTTCACACACAGTAGGTAAGCAATCAAGATTTTGTTCAGAAATGAATAGATGAATGAAGGCAAATCTTGTTTCTCCAGGCAGTTCTTTCTGATCATAATATTTGTTGAACACTGATTTCATGCTAACCATTCTTTCAAATGCTTGTACATCCATTAGCTCATTTAATCCTCACAACAAAGAGGGGAGATTTCCATCACTGGCCCGAGGTTACACAGACAGAAAAGATTGAGCCAGGACATGATCTGGCAGTCAACCTTCAAGGCTCGCCCTCTTAACCACTCTAGCAGAGCGTATTCTCTGATTTGGCTTCTGCCTCCAGGATTTTTCTCCTGCTACAGTCTTCATCTGGGTTGTCCTTTACTGATCTCCATCTTTGTATGCCCCAAGCCTACCTCTAGTCTCATAAACCACATGAAGGCTTTTCTGGGTACTCCAGCTTCACAGACCCTCTTCTGTTCTGAACTTAACTTGCAGGTCTGCTCATGATGGCAGAGCTTCCCAACTAGAAGGTCAAGGATTATACAGAATAATAATTCCATATCCTCTACTGGTACCCACCTATCACAATGTGTTTTACATAACAGGTTCTCAGTCAACACTGACAAGATGATTGCCTAGCTCCTTGGAGTAGTAAAATGATGATAACAGCTAAAAGACTGTTTATTATGTTCCAGACCTTGAGCTAAACACTTCATGTATGTTATTTTATGTTAACAGCAGGATAGATATAGTTATCCCGTTTTACAGAGAGAAAATGGAGGACACATAGCTAGTTATATTGTGAAATCTTTGATTAAGTTCACGTCTGCCTGACACCACACGATGTTCTGTGATTCACATCTTCCATAGGCAAATGCAATTCTTTTTACCCTCCAATTAGCAACAATTGGACAAGTTACAAGGGAGCAAAGATGTCAAGTTTTTAAAGAAAGCAGTTATTTACCTGCAAGAATTAATTTTCCCTCATAGAGAAGATTTCTGTTGGTTGGTGACAGGATGCTTTCTGTCATGTGTTCTTTAAAAATATGTTTCAGGCTCTTGAGAAAAATAAAAAATAGGTCGTTAGTGATTGGAAGAGAACCTGTTCCAGCAGCTGGAAAAATGTGCTTCATCTATAAAGATCAGGACATTTAGAAATGCCAGTAGATGGACACAAAAATGGGAAAGAACAGGAAAAACCTCTCAGAAAGACCACCCTAAGAATGGTGTGATGACATCCTCCTCCCTACATACAATGCCACGTTAAAGAAGGCTTTACTTATTGTTCACAAAACTAGATTTATTTTTCAAGTGGACAGCTGGGACCTTGAAAGACTAGTCTATTTCCATCTGAATGCCAGACTTCTGGAAAGAAACATAAGTCTTAATTGATTCTTTTTGTACCTCTGGAATGAAAAACCTTTTATCTCTATCCCAAAGTGGAGGCCACACTATAATCTCCTGTAGGTGTCTAAATTTTTGGAAATTGTCAAGCCACTTCACTTTTCCTTCAAGATCTCCTGAAAAACAAGACACATTCAATATATTTTAAATTCATGTGACATTACAGCATAAAGTTTAACTAAAATGCACAGTAATCATTTAGAGACACTGCCCCTGGAGTAAAACCATACTTTAAGTTCATTTACCATATTGTTTGCAGTTTAAATGTCTTAGAAAACCCCACTAACTTGGAATTAGCCTCTTGAAGGGAAAAACGAAGCTTTAACAATTTAATTCAGTAGGTTGGAAATGTATTGTGCAATTTTATTTAAATAATACAAATAATATCTTTGGTAGCTTTCTCTTATTCCCCACACAACATGGCCTGTCATTAGAAGAAGAAAAAAATTAGACTAACTAGGTCAAACATGTATTTTTGTCTTAATCATAAAACATGCATTTCCTTTATGATAAAATTAATTATTATTATTATTTTTTTTTGGTGAAAACTTATTTTCTCTTCTTAAGGTTTGTATTAATGTTTTAACATTTTCTAATAACATATTCTACTGAGGTTTTGAAATGATTTTTAGAAACATGAAGGGCAAGCCATAGACCCACAGAATCACATGGTTAGGAGAATCCTTGAGAATTTATCATCTTTAAGCTCATAGACTTAAAAAAAGGCAATAAGGATCTCTTCCCCCAACAATGAAAATCCATATTTTATTGAGAAATCCCCAGAAGAGATGTTATTCTCTTCCTCAAAAACCTATAAAAGTGAGTAATAATCTTCACAATTACTCTGGAAATTTTTAAGAGTCTGCTTTTAATTGAATTTTTGTCTTATTCATTTGATAAGCTTAATTTTAGTTCCTTGGGTCATTTTAGAATTTGAACAAAAGCTTTAAAAAAAGGAAAGAAACTCCCAATTGGATGGTCATTTTACCTTTAAACTCACAAAAGAAAGACATCATTTTTTTTGCAGCTGATAATCATAACTTTGACTTGTTCTCTTTGACACTCACAGGAAATCTTGGCTTATGGGCATATGTCACAACATTCTTTGAATTCCATTGTACAGAGCTACACAGATAAACTAAAGTCATTACAGGGCTTGTTCTGTTCCTATTCCCAAATTTCAGTTTTAAAGATTGCAGTTGGCATTATTTTTAGATTGGCCCTGGATTTCAGTGACCGAAAAAAAATGATGAATAGTAATTTGTCCTCCGGAAAGGCTTCCCATGGTGTTTATTTCCATGTGCTTTGTGTTTGGGCTCAGTGTGGATGTTAAAACCAAAGTGCCTTCAATCGTCTGGGAAGTAGAACTTTTCCTGCCTGAACTCACATTTGAAAACCTTGGAGACAGCCATGTTCTGCGTAAATTTGGTGGTAGAGTTCTCATAGAGTTCACCAGGATGTGACTGGAGCTCATTGTTTTTTGTGTGTGTGATATACAATTCCCAACTCAAATCTACATTTCCCAGAATCATGACCTCAACGCAATGGAATTACCTTCTAAGAATGAAGTCCAGATAGTTTCTGGTAGCCAGAAGGCCCCTCCACCACACCCCTCCACCCACCAACTCTTTGATTAAGCTTCTTCTGGAGCTTGGGGTCACTTATCTCAGGGACTTACGGATTGACTTTTCCACTTTTTCCTTGATGGAGTAGATCATGATTTTCTCAGTAGAGTCTGTACTCCTTTTCCAGATATTCTTCAGCAACAAGGGGTATCGAGTCAGCCTGTGTAGTGGGGCCACTAGCAGCTCAGGCAGGTGAAGGCGTCTACACTGTTCATTTTGCTCACACCACTGGGGATGGCAAAAGCAGACATTCAGAATATCACTTCTCTTATCAAGGCCTTGAGAAACCTGGACATGAGAAACTCTTAGAGATTTTATTCAATGGTGACATAATGCAACTGTGGGCTCTCTAGGAAAATTTATAAGCTTTTGATATTTAAATATTATAAATTTATTTGCTTTTGAAATTCCCATATTAAACTGTCTTTAGCAAGCATCTGTCTACCAGTGCCAAATTCAGGGTCTGAAATAAGTTTCTCAGATGTGGTTAAGAAGAATTATTGAATATAGCTGACTAACACTGTTACTTCCCAATGAAAGAAATGAGAGAATCCTTCTTCAGATGTCTCACCTTCCCAGTATGGTGATGAAGAAGCAGTCAGCATCACCAATAACATCACCACTAAGTCTTCCTAAATGGGGAAATTTATCAGGATTTAAAGGCACAGGAAAAGTTTAAAATTTGTTTAATCCTCTGGAGAATGCACATTCCTTCAGCACCAGTGACCAGATGTGTTAATATGTGTGCTCCAACCTTGTTTATCCTTCTCATTTAAGAGTTTAGTTTCCCCCTTGGCACTGGGGGGCGGAGGGGAAGGAGATTTCTGATTTTTCCAGCTCTATTCCCATCCTTGTTGTGCTGCACAGTTAGGAGAACTGCAAATCAACACTGGTGGGGTAGAAGGAAAAAGAAAGGATTTTTCTTGTTGAATTAGGTCCTTGATTCTCTTTTGTTGAAGGAAATCAGAATAATATAAAAAAATAAAAATAAAATTCAAAGAGGCTAAATTGATCTACATGCTATAGAGCAGAGAGGAGAGAGGAGAGAGATAAAGACAGATAATTTTCAATAAGGAGAGTTTGGACAAAAAGGCAGTTGCAGGGTGTGCACACCCTGGGGAAGACAGGAAAAAAAAATTGTAACAAGTATTGCTATGGAATTTATATTGGATTTCCATAAATGGTATTTGAGAAACAAGTAAACATGAGAATAGCTCATAAATTTGTTTTATCTGCTGGGCTGTTTCTTTGAATTCAACACTGTCTTGAACCTGTAGGTCCCTGGCTTTTGCACAGGTGACACCTGACTCGTGGAGCTAGGTCTCAGGTTCATCAAGAAGTATTTTTTGAAGGGGGTGTTCTCTTCCTGTTCTCTTCCCCCACCTGCCTACACCTGAGTTCAGCTTTAAATAAGTCCTGCTTTTGTACTAAATGATTTTCTTAGTACAGACCATTGCTTCTTTTCTGTCTTTCATGCTCAGTCCAGGGCCAGGTTATCTCCTCTGCTTCATGACCCAGACCTTCAGGGCTGGGCTTAGATTAGTGAAAGTACATTGTGGAAGGCTCCCTCTGGTTCCCCAAAGATAGCTTCATATATCTTTATGCCCAGATGTTGGCCCTTGCATTCTGGAGATCTAGGTACAATGGACTCAAACTCCCACCAAGTCCAAAGCACTCCCTTAGATATTTACAAACTCAGTGAGAGGCTGAGATTCTTATGGCTTCCTCTGGCCCCTACACTCCTGCACATATGCACACTGTTTCTTCCCTGAACAACGTGGGCCAAATGTCAAACTTAGCCCCTTGATTATTTTTTTTTATGTTGGTTTCCACTGTAATCCCACTCATGCCAAATGTTTTATGAGTGTATATGTTTATTTTACTGACAATTTTGGGTTGTTCAGGAGGGGTCAAAATCACATCTCACAGCACCGCCCCCCACGGCTTCATTTTCTTTTTTGCTAATTATATTTCTATTATTAAATGTATTATTAAATGTATAGCATTGGTTAATAACATTATATACGTTTCAGATGTACAACAATATAATATATAACATCTGTGTACTCTCTTATGTGCTTACTACCTAAAGTCTAGTCTCCATTCTCTTCTTTGGAAAGAGAAAGCTTTCCTTTTCCCTCCCTCTTCCAAATTCTCTCCTTTTCTCTTTTGGTCTCTTGCTTAGCAATTTGCCCTTGTTTTTCTTAGCTTGACTGTGTCCTTGGAGGTTTCACCCTCCTGCAGTAGGAACTTTATTGAAGTATTTTTTCTGAAAACATCCAATGCTCTGTAGGCATGATCTTTTTCACTTTTCTATATAAAGAAGGCAGGTCATGAAAGTGAGCGCAAGGGTTCATGGTAGATGAAGCTTTAGGAGCCGTTTTAAGGCTTGCTGAGGTGGACTATCTCCCCTTCTCTATACTTCGGATTCCTCTTGGTGGAAGGCAGTAGGTCACCTCCAAGTTCTCATCCAGCTCAAAATGGCTGGGATTCCCATCAAAGTTGGAAGGAACAGACTAGGAAGCAGGAAATGCAGATGTGGAGAGGCTGGGAGTGGTAAAGAGTGTAAAGAAGAGGTGTGAAGAGGCCTTACTCTGTGGTGTTAGTGGCTGGTTTCCATGCTGACTCACTTATTGGCAGCAGCATTCCAGCTCAGGTGTCTGGGATGTCCAGTAACAGATTTCTCAGCAGCAGTTAGGTATTCCCTCAAAACACACAGCCAGTACCCCAAATTTCCATGCCACAGAAAACACCTTTGGCTGCCATCACCCTCTGGTATTCAGGGTAAATGTGAAAACACTCAATTTACACCAGACTTCAAACAAGCAAGAAGAATCAGTGGTAAATAATTGAGACAAGGATCCAGGCAAGAATTATTAGAAACTTTTATTGTTTCCGAAGGCCTCAAAAGAGACAAAAAAGATTTTCAATAATTCTAAAAATAGTAAAAGCTTTTGTTTCATCACTCTATTGGCATTAGCTTTTTCAGGTCCATTAGGAGAAAAAAGAAGATCTCTGTCAAGAGAGGTTGGACATAAAAGCCATTTTTATGGATGGGTCTAGATCAATGGAGCCTGCTTTGTTTTTTAGTTTATATTCAAAATGTATAGGGAACAGTAAAAGGTATTCAGGGACCCAAATAAAAATGTTCTTCTCATAAATTTGTCCTGATGAGATGCAACATCGGTCTGGGGCAGCTCGCATTCTTGAAATCTTAGGAAATTTATTAATATTCTTTAATTCTCATCTGTGACATGTGGATAAGAGTAACTACCTCAGTAGTTTGGTGGAATGTTTTTAAAAATTTTTTTTTAACAAGTATAGAAGATAATCTGATGATAGCAAGAAGGGAAAGAAGTTGGGGAGCTGGGAGAAAGAGGTGAAAGGATAAAGAAGTCTCTTTAACATATCTTGTAATATTGGTTTGGTGGTGATGAACTTAACTTTTTCTTGTCTGAGAAACTCTTTATCTGTCCTTCTAGTCTAATGATAGCTTTGCTGGGCAAAGTAAGCTTGGTTGTAGATTTTTGTTTTTCACTACTTTGACGATTTTGTGTCAATCCCTATTGACCTGCAATGTTTCCATTGAGAAATCAGCTGACAGTTTTATAAGAGCCCCCTTGTAGATAACTAATGACTTTTCTCTTACTGTTTTTTAGATTCTCTCTTTGTCTTTAACCTTTGAATTTTTAATTATTGTGTCTTGGTGTGTACTTCTTTGGGTCCATCTTGTTTGGGACTCTTTGTGCTTTCCAGGCTAGTATCTCTCTATTTCCTTCACCAGGCTAGGGAAGTCTTCCATTGTTATTTCTTCAAATAGGTTTTTAATTCCTCTGTTTTCCTCTGGTCTATGATGTGTATGTCGTTAAGTCTGATGTTGTCTCAGAGGCCCCTAAAATTATCCTCATTATTTTGGATTTTTTTCTTGTTCCTCTTCTGATTGGATGTTTTTGCTGCTTTATCTTCCAAATCACTCATTTCATTCTCTGCTTCATCTAATATACTGTTGGTTCAGTCTAACGTATTCTTTATTTCAGTTATTGTATACTCCATTTCTGACTGGTTCTTTATTACGTTTTCTGTCTCCATTTTTATATTTCCTATTTTTTTGGTGAAGTTATCACTGAGCATTCTTATAATCAGTGTTTGAACATGGCATCTGGTAGATTGAACCCTGTGAAGGGACCTGATACAAAGTGGTAGTCTCTTTCTCTGCATTATTTTAACTGTCTCTGAAAGAGCAGGGAGAATTCTACTCCTATTAAGGTACACAACATGATGTACAGACATTAATTAAGCCAAGCCCCACATGGCATGGAGGGTAAATTTATCTCAGTGCATTCATAGCCCAATTTCAGGCAGCCCATAATAAGACACAGAATTAAGTTCTTCAACAATAGTGTTTATATCAGACCATAGTTAGAGAATAAATGTCAGCTTCAGACAGTTTCTAATTCAAATCCTACTTTTGCCCACTCCTGAACAGCAGTATGTTTCACCAAGTTGCCTAATTTATCTAAACTTTTGAAAATGGGGATAACATATAATTCCATAGGGTTATTGTGTACACAAAGAGTTCATAGATGACCAGCATACAATGTAGTGCCTGGCTGTAGCAAGGGTTTGAGAACCAATCACCTTTGTTAGTAGTAGTGATTATAATAATAATTATTATGATTATCATTATATTTATTATATGTTATGATTATTTTATATTATTATTTTATTAATTATCTGTGATGATGCTTTTGTTCTGTAGTATGGTGCGGTGGAAAGCAGATTCACCTTAATTCCTCCAAAGTCTCTTGTTGATTCCTCACCTTTGTTTCATGATGCTAACAGTTTCTAGGCAATGAGAAATAGCCCTGAGGAGCTGAAAATAGTTTTGATGTAAAGAGCATTGTTCTTTTTAATTATTATTATTATTATTATTATTATTATTATTATTATTATTTTGCCTGAAGACCTTGATCCAGGTTATTTTTTGCCACTTACTGGCCAAATGACTTTGAAAAAGTCATAAAACCTCTCTGAGTCTCAGGGGCACATCTGGACAATGTGATCAACTTCATAGTTTTGTGCTAAGGATTAAAGAGATGTTTGAGAAAGTGCCTGGTAAAACATTATGCATTATAAAAATAATGTATGTTTTTATTACAACATTACATCCTTTTCCCTAAGTATCTTTGGATGCAATAGATATTTCACATATAAATATAAACCACCCTTCTACCTCATGATTGATATGGGATTTTCCACAAGTATCTGAAAATGATGGCTGAGCCTTGTTAAAGTCTCTGCCCCAGCTTAGAAGAGAAAGAAATTGACCTGGATTGTCCTCTGTTTGGGGTCTTTGCTAGGAGTCTTAATCCATCAGCTTCCAAGGAAAACTTTTGTAACACAATTATTTGTACATTTATAAATCTAATAGAATTTAGTTTTTAGTTTGCATAGCAAATGAAACACTGAAAGTTTGATGTTACAAAAATAAGGCCAAGTTTCTCCCCCAGTTTCATACCTCCTTTCTTATCCATGCCACACCCAGGCTTCCTGGCACATTTGGGCCATAAGTGCACTGATTCACAGCCAAGTCATTGGGAACTATGGTAGCTTTTCTTTCCATACCTTTGAGGTGATTCTTTCCCAGGGGCTTTTTGCAGCTGCAGAGAAGAGTTAGTTTTCTGGAAAGACTCAAACTATTTTTTTTTTGGGTCGTACAAAAGAGCTCTGGTATAATACAGTTAAGACTAAAGAAGTGTCAAAAGAGGGATCAAAGCAAGTAGAGAAGTCAAGGAAAATTTTTTCCATGTCAGCTTATTAACAAATGCCGAAGCTCCTTAGCAAAAATTCTTTGACCTGATGCTTTGGGGTAACATGTACGTTGTGCTCTGTGACGGGCTCTAGGGGGTGTCATTCACATACAATACAAGGTAAACTGTGTGCCAAGTTTTTGTGCAATAGGATCTTGCTGGGACCAAATCCTCCAAAAGCAAACTTCTTGCCACAAGCAAACTTGGTTCTGAGTCTAGTTTTCTCCTTACAAGAGTCCAGTTTCTTCCACAAACTAACCAATGAAGAAATAAAGTATTTTTAGCCTCAACTGCAATTTTAGGAGGGATATTAGATGATATGTTTCCAGGTATGTGCCATTTAAAATTCTTAAATGTGCCGTAGAAGATGTATTTATGAATAAAACAGATTTGTAGTTAAATGTATTATTGGTAATTCATTTTTCTTCTTTCCCATTTAATTTGGTGTACTAATTCCTGGTACCTATTATGCCAAAAGAATCTCAGGAAAAATATAAAATAAAAGAAAATGGTACTTTACTTTTAAATAAACTCCAAAGTCATTTCTCTGCCTCAGGTTCTCAAGATAAAAGACAGCAGATGAATAATTCAGGCAGTAGGTCTGGTGACTCTGACAGAGGCTCCCTCGGAAATACTGCAAGAGGAAAAGAGAAAAAGGAGAATCAAAAAGCAAGGACGGCACAGACCTTCTCTTTCTCCTCACTTTTATTACTCACTACAACAGGAAAAAGTGGAGGAGTCACCATCAATAAGCAGGATTTATGACTGTATGGATAGAAACAGGTTATCAACACAATAAATATTCTTTAAAAAGATGGCGTTCCCACAATAAACAGTTAACTTCTCCATAAATCATTTTCTTTATCCATATGTAAATTCTATTAAGAACATGTTGATGTAATTCACTTTTTACCTCTGTTTATACTTTGTTGAAGTCTATACTCCCTTTATGGTAACTGATAATGAATATTGCATTTAATTTCAGTGCTTATGTTGGTTGATGTTGAGTTTCTGTTGGTAGTAAGTGATTAAAAAAACAACACTTAATTTTTCATCAAAACTTCCTTTAAAATGCCCTTAATTCTCCTGGTGGCTTCTAAAACTCTAGAGTAAAATTTGGCACCTCTACTAAATACAGTGTTTAGTAGCATGCATTTTGTGTAACAGTCTTACTAATCTAACACTTATTTTCTCTTTTCTTTGTAATTTCTATTTAATGTCTTAAACTTGCTGTAATGACTATACATTTATAAGCTATCTCAAATTTATTTTAGAATAAGGCAAATGGTCAATTTATATCTATATAACCATATATATATATATATATGTATAATGTCTCTCTATATATCTCTATATATAATGTATCCATATATATAATACACACACACACACATACATATATATAATGTCTCAGCAAGATCCTATTGCACAATGTACCACTATTTTGATTAAATGTCTTTCTTGGCAATGAGTTATTCTTTACTCTTCAGCAATGCTTTTGTCTCCTCAATAACAGACATTCTTTTCAGGATTCCATGGTGCCTACTATGTTGCTAAGCCTATGGGCTCCTTAATATATTCATTTATTAATATAATGAATAATGGGTCCCATTGAGGAATTTTCAATAGTGTCATCATGTGGTAGAATGAAAGAAGAAAGACACACTTTTTAATAACATTATAACTACAGTGAGTAGAAAAAGCAGACCAAGCCTAAAAAGCCAGTAAAGAAGGTGACAGTGATAAAGGCAGAGATAACGAAAACCTAGACAAATATTTTGTTACATGACAGAATTGAAAATGCTATGGGGGAAATGTCAAGTTTTGGCTCCAGCAAGAAGTAATTTAAAACACAAAATGTGAATTTATTTTTGAGAGGGTGGAGGGGTGGTTGTTGATAGCTTGGAGATAAAGAGAAGATCTTCTCACAGGGCACTGAGATGCTTGAAAATTGTCATTAGTAGAAGACAACTGTTAAGATCATATATAGTCAGTCTTAGAAATCCAGTTCCACAACCCATTAACTATGTGACTTTGGCCAAATTATCTAACCTCTCCAAGCCTCAGTTTCCTTTTCAGTGATTTGCTCACATGGCTCATAACAAAATGTGAATAACAAAATGTTCCAATCTTTCAGCTGGTGAGTTTCTTGTGAGGCTGTAGTACTATTTTTTTTTCTCTTCCTGAGGAGGATTATATGTACACACTCTGTTGAAGGTAGGCTTGGCCATGTGATTTCCTTGGATGATGAAATGTGAACGGACATGCCATATGTTGCTTTAGGCAGAAACTTGAAGAGTCAATGAGTTCTCTGCCCCAGTCTCTTATGTCTTTGCCACTGGTAATATTCTAGGTGGTGGCTGCTCCCCCAGCATGTGTCCTCAGCACGGGTCCCAGAGTGAGGACAGTGACAAAATAGAAGTAGAGCATAAGTGAGACATGAACCAAGTGTTTGAGATTTGGGGACTGGTATTCTGGTACAACTCAATCTAACCTGAGTGATATAGGACCTTTTAAATTAAGAAAAAACTTTTATAGCTCATCTTTGTACACCTGTAAAATAATATGAAGCATTAGCATGTGGGTTATATTACAGACTTTTAGTAGTCTATTAATATCTCTTGCTTAAGCAGGCTATAAGTTCACTTACTCTATGCTGTAAATGGTCGTGTCCCCCTGAAATTCATATGTTGAATTCTAACTTCCAACGTGATGCTATTAGGAGATGGTACCTTCAGGAGATGATTGGCTCATGAAGGTAGAGCCCTCATGAATGAGATTAATGTCCTTATAAGAGGCTCCAGAGACCTCTCTAACCCCTTCTGCTATGTGAAGGATACAAAGAGAAGTCTGTGACTGGAAGAGGGCCCTCACCCAACCATTCTAACCCTGATCTCAGACTTCCATTCTTTAAATGTGAAAAATACATTTCTGTTGTTTATAAGCCACCCATTCTGTAATGTTTTGTAATAGCAGTGTGATTAGACTAAAACAACTTATGTATTTTGATGAGAAATTGGTATTTTTTCAGACTATTTACTTAAAATTAAATTTAAAATTTTTCTGACTTTAAATAAACTGAAAGAGTCCACAATTTGCTGCTTTTCAACACTTTACATTCTTTCTCTTGTTTTTCAAAGTTTTTCTTATTCAAATCTATTGTCAAAGTTCACTAAAGGATATCTCTACTTTTTACCTAGTTTCCTTCTTATTTTTGTCTCATTACATACGCCTCCTTCTTCATATCTTAACTCAAGCATCTTTGCCCAAAGAAGAATTTCCAATCTGTAACTACCTGACCATCTGCCCCAACCTAGATTTCTTTCATAATATCTGTTCCATTTTTCCTTAGCATTGATCTCAATTTGATTATATAATTATTACTGTTGTTATTGAATTAATTTCTCCTCAACTAGACTGAAAATTCCCAATGACCAGGAGAGTGTCTGGTTTTGCACATTATTGTGCACAGGGTACCAGCCCCACATTTAAGCTTCTGGTAAGTGCTCAATCTATGTTTTTCAATGGATTGTAAGAATATAAATCGTGCTAAATGAGAATACAGAGGAACTGAATTTAAAAGCTCAAAGTGAAAAAAGTGGGGAGGAGGCCCAAATATCTACTCAAGAAATAAGCATTTATCAAACCAGGGCTACATGTTTGAAAGTTTGTTTGTTTGTTTGTTTGTTTGTTTCTGTGAGACTGGCACTTTTCTTTGAAGAAAAAATGATCCATGTAATTAGCCTACACAAACTATTGCCATGAATATTGCTTTAAATTGAAGTCTTTTAAAAAACAGTCTTGGAAATGGCTGTTCCAGACATGCAGGTTTCTGTGTTAATAAAACCCACACAGGAGAGGTGACAATGGGAAAATAGAATCTGCAAGTTATTTTTGAAAACATTGATTAGTGGAGAAAAAGAAGTTTTTTTTTTTCTTTGTGGGAGTGTCCTGGTGGAACTTCCTCAGGAATAACAACAACAACAACAACAAAAAACAAACAGATATTAACAACTATCCTGGGAGGCAGGTGAATTTATTACATAAAGCAGAGATCTCAGGAGGATTTTACCTTCATGAGCACGGAAATGAAGTCCATGGATGGTGAAGTCTCAGAAGCATCGACATACTTCTTGATGATGGCGAAAAGACTGGTCACAAAACCAAAGCTTGTCTAGGGCCAGAAAGAAAGAACACAAGAGTAGGCATACAGCCAGGGGTAAGAAATACATATTTGATAAACTTTAAATATCATTCTTACAGATGTTTTTCATTTCAAATTCATCTTCTGACAAAATTCAGATTTATTTTCTTTTCAATATATATTTTCCTATAATTTTTTAAAAATAAATTTATTTTGGAATCTCTTTTCTCATCATTTCCAGAGGAAAGATATTATTTATAATACACGTGAGAAAAGAACATTCATTTGAAAATAAACATTTATGAAGATGATGGAGATCTTAGGAATATGTTTACTTTCTTAAATAGCCAAGGAAATATAAAAATGTTACTAAAGGCTGATATCTGCAATCTATTGGAAAGATATCAATGAATGTTTATATTTCTTTCTTATTAACATGACCATAAAATTATATAGGGGAATAAACCATATTCCATATTCCAGTATGAAATACAAGCCACAGAAATGGAACTAGTATGCATTTTTACAATCCTCTGGTGAATTTTAAAACATATCTACTGGCATCTTCCTACTTTGGCTCACCTGACTTAACTCCTCCAGGTTTGCAAAAAGTCTCCATAAATCCACATCCAGGAGGTATTCATGAGTTTGTAGATATTTTAGTGTGTTCATGAAGATCTTAAAAAAATAAATGCACATTACTTTTTATTTTCCCATTTTGAAACTTGGCTTTTGCAAGAATATTAATCATAATCCTCTTGAGTGCAACTTTACAAAACAGTCTAAAAATCAATATTTTTAAGGCTTAATAATTTTTCAAAAACAAAGGATGATATTTAAGCTCCGTAGAACGTATGAAAAATGTGTTCTTCTGTATCAAGTTTTTATTGCTTATAGGTTCCCCAGCAATATTCCTGTCGAATATAATTTGTTTGAATGGGTTTTTTTTGCCTCCCAGAGTCAAAGAAATCTCATAGGTTCTCTTCTTGCCAATAGCACTAATGATACCAAAACATTCGTGCTAAGTTCTCATTTATTCTTTTCTCTACAAAAGATCCAAATATCTTTTGCTTTCAGAGAAAAATGAGTTAAAAGTTGATCACTGGAAAGGTATCTGGATTTGGATAAAAGCATTAAATAATAATAAAAACATTAAGGGGGTCTTTACATTATTGATACTTGATATGATGCTTTCATACAGCAAGTCAAGAAAGAACTACAATCCTCACAGATAATCTTCTCATTCTATAACCTAAAGAGAAATCAACTTATTGAAATAGCAATACTTTGCATAAATATGATGAATCATTCAAAGGGAACAACTCAAGATTGGACTTTAGACCACAAACTTTCCAATTCCCATTTTCGTATTAATTCATGCAGTGAATGGTTCTCAAACTTGCTTCAGAATCACTGAGAAGTTTTGTTAAACCAGAGAATGCTGGACTTCATCCTCAGAGTTTCTGATTCAGTAGGTCTCTGATGGATACTGAGAAAATACATTTCTAACAAGTTCCCAAGTGATTCTGATGGTCTAAGGACTACACTTTGGGAACCACTGACTTAGTGCTTCCCCAAATCTATGTAGTATTGGTTGTCAATATCTAAGCACTTAAGTTACATAACTATAAGAAACAGAAGTCATCACTACAGATAAATTGGGAAAATTTAGTAAAAACAGTCTTTTTGCTATATGATTCTTTGTTCTACTGAAAATTTTGCCATTGTTAAAAAATATTGAGCTTTCCAGGGTATTTATTTTAGTATTTGAATTTCCTAATTGTAAATATTACAATTTATAAGCAACTTTGGGAAGCATATTGACTGTATAAAGAGAAAAACATGTATCCTATAAATACACTAGGGCTTTGGAAAATAAACTAAAATTTTAGTTTTAAAAGTTTGTAGCAGCTGACAGTTGAACAGAAAGTTCTGTGCTATTTGTTAGATCAGGGGGTTCATGCTCTGCAGCTTCAACGCTCCCCTTCCCTAACATCATCCTGGTTTTGACCCAGTATCTCCTCTCTCCCAGGCCTTGGCATGCCCTGTGCAAGCAGCCCTTACTCCCCAGAGTATGTCTTGATTGCCTTAAGCCAATTAGCACATTTCTTTCTTATCAGAGTAGTTGGTTCAGAAGTGGGCATATGACTGAAGCCAGTTCAATCAGAATCAAATTCAAGACTTTTGCTATAAATGCTGAAAAGAGGACCTCTCTTTCTCTCTCTTCCTCTCTCCTTCCATGGGCTTAAAGACAACAGCTATCTGTGACTACAGCAAAAAAGCAACCATAAGATGAAGCTGATGCCATGGAAGGCAGGAATGAGAGATGAAAAAGAAAATTGTCCTTGATCAAACAATGTTGAAATCTTGCCTACCTCCGGGTCAACAAAATCCTGTATTTTTTAAACTAGTTTTCTGTATTCTAATGATACACTCTCCAAATTTCCATTTTCTCAGAGAGTCTTTGTGGTTTAAATTTTGCTGTTAAAGTAAATAGTGCTGTGACTGATGATAAATACTACTTACAGAAAATAATAACTGACATTTGTATGTCATTTGATAGATCTCAAAGAAAACTAATTTGATCATCACAATGTTCAGATGTTATGAGACAACCAGAGATGGTATTGTCATCCATTTTCTATACAGGACAGGGATTGTCATATGACAGCCTGTGGGATAAATCAAGTTCTCTACCTATTTTCGTAAATAATGTTTTATTGTAACACAGCTATGTACATTCATTTATAAATTATCCATGGTTTCTATGCACATTCCTTTATGAATTACCCAGCAGCTGAGCAATTGTAATGAAGACCATGTGGCCTGCAAAGCCTAAAATATTAACTATCTGGACCTTTATAGAAAATGTTTGCCAACTCCCGGTTTAGGACATGGCAGGAAAGACTAGATTTTACTTTTTCTTTTTTTTTTTCACATAAAAGTTCTTAGTTTATTAATCTTCTCATAAAAATGTACTCAAATCACCAGAGATAAATTCACTGATGAATCTTTACTCCTTCTCTTTGCCTGCACCAACATTGACCTTTGTAGTCACCCTTTTTCATTCTGTTCTTGTGTACCTTTTGCTGTTTTCTTGAGGTCTTTTTATGCCCATGTAGGCTGTGTCTTGCAAGTCTATGTTTGAGTTCATTTTTCTTTGCATAATGCAAGGAATCATAAATTATAGCAAAGTCAGTTGTCTTGCCACCACCAAAATGGGTTCTGAATCTAAATACAAAGATGACATCTGGTGTGATTTTGTACATTTTTGCTAGTTTTTCCTGAACTTCTGTGTTAGGTGCTGTTGCCTTCCAGGATAAAGGACATCAATGACTATTTATTTCCACTGAGGTAGTCTATTGGTCATGAACTTCCTGGTCCAGAGAGTACCATGTTATTTGTGATGGCAGCTGACCCACAAGCAGCCAGGGAGGGAAAAAAATAAAAGCAGAACTAGACTTTTCTAAGGTCACATGGTGAGTCAGAGGCAGATCCAGGACTTGAACTCAGGTCTCCCAACACAGTGCTTTTTCCTGTGTAAGAGACTAGCCAGGATTCAAAAATGCTTATGGGCAGAGGCAACCTTGGGAGCAATGTGGTTCTTTTCCTCTGTGGTCTTGGAAGGCAGTAGAACAGCTGCTCCCTTGCCCTCCCTTACCCTGTGGTTCTCCTGTAAGGAATTCTCTGCTCAGAGCCTCACCAGATCAGGGCTACAGCACTACATAACCTTAGGGTCACCACTTAAATGGCAGACATCATGAATGCGTTGTATTTGTTATTTCTCAGCAAGAATCTTCCTTTGTCTGTAAGTTCCCTGTGCTCTGGTAGCAAGTTGAAGGCTCTAAATACAACTTGGTAAACTTGTGTAGTTTACGTGCCTCTTCCCTATATTATTACAACCCCATTGTATTGGATGTGGATGGCTGCCTGGAAATCTCTAACTGGCCCTGCAGCTGATAAGAAGCAATGGCCTAGCAGTGCTCATGAGGGAGAAAGAGCTTCAAAAGAGGAAGCTGACTAGTGATGGAATGGAGCCTTGAGGGTGGCTGTAAGAATAGGCAGATGAGATTCATTATTCAGATGAAGAGCTGGACTAGTTTGCTTAGAAGATCACATTCTATTCTGAGAAGCTATATTTAAGAAAACAATGAAGACACAACCAATTAGTAGATAATAGGTAAAGTTTTTTTAAAGATCTCCTTAAAAAGGGGAACTCCAAGTCCCTCCGTGCCAGCTTTTTTTCTTCAGCATAAAAAAGGAAAACAATTCCCCCCAAATCAAATTAGTATTTTCCATCTACTACAAAAATTAAGGCCAGCATTACCATCTTAAGAACTAATAATTGGTCCAAGAAATAAGTGCATTCACTCGTGAAAAGTTCCCACATGGCCTCTTGCTGCTTCCTTAAGTCTAACTGATCAATGGGAAGTTTTTGATGTGTTTCCATGACTTCATCCCAGGTCTTATCCTGTATGTAAGAGAAAAAAAAGAACAAAACATTTCCACTTCATTTGGTTGCCCTGTTCATCATTTGCTTTGACTTGCCATATAGCAAAAACAAGCATTCCTGAATCACAATTTCCTGCTGCAGGCCCCCCATGTCTCTCTTGGCTGTGGCTCCTCAAACTGCCCAAATCACAGTTCTCACTGTGTGGCTTTGGGATGCATGGCATATGTTATTTTTAGTTTAAATGAAAAGAAACTCAAATTGATCTTGTTTTGTATTATGCTTGAGAATTTCATTAGCCTTTTGCAAATTTATTGCAAAAAACCCCAGACACAGAACTGGGAAGTGTGATCCAGGTTCCCCTGGCAAAGCTTGTTGCAATTAACTCCTGAAGAATCATAAAATGAGAGTTTTAAAGTTTAGAGAGACATTTAGAAATGGTCTTATCAAAACTAACTTATTTATTGAATGAGGAAATGGGGCCCTAGGTGAATAAGAGTAACTGTCAAAATTTGTACAGGGCCTCTCATGTCCATTACTGTCTTTAAGATGAAAGAACTTTCATGAGTTTTCAGTATGCATTAGAGAGAGCAGACCTTATCTGGCCTCCACCCCTGCACTTTTATGTGAATAAAAGCAATAAACTAATGACTAAAACAAGAAAAGAAGCCATGTCACATAGTAAGCAATTTGTGAGATTACCTTAAGGCTGTGGAACTCATAGCCTCTGAAGTCTGTAATCTTCACAGAGGAAAGGCAGTTTTCCAGATCGGATATATGCTTGTGTTTGTCTTTTCCCTGCTTGAAGATAGTTAGACACAGGATTTTCAAACATGAATTTTTTAATGACACGAATTTGGTAGCCTCAGCATCTTTTGTACTTTCATTCCCTAATGTGCATCAGAATAGACTACACATTTTGTCTATAAGCCACTAACAACTGAAAAGCCACATCCCAGCCACAGCCTGACCTACAGGACCACAGAATGTCAGATCTGGAGGACAGAAGCTGATGAGGATGTCTAATCCAAACTTCTCATTTTACTGAAAAAAAAAAATTCCAAGGCTTAGAATGGTTATATAGTAAATAGGTGGACTCTGGGTCTCACACCCACTCTTTGGGGTCATATAACATTCTTCACAGTTCTAACTTTTCCAAAAAGAATTATAGGACTTTAGCATCAGAGAGTACCTTGGGTGTCTTACTTCCATCACTCATTTAGCAGATTACTGAGTAAAGCCCAGAGTGTTGAAGAAGTACAATAATTCTCTGCTAGAGAATACTAGAATATGCTGGAAAGTCTAGCTTCCTTAAAATTAAACCACCCATTTATTCTTGTCATTGTTTTTTATTTTTAATAATGTTAGTTTAAATAATTCTGATTACAAAGGTAATATATGGTTATTGCAGAAAATTTGAGAAACAAAGAAAAACATAAAGAAAATCAAAGTTACGTGTTACTCTCTACTCTCAGATAAGCACTGAAAACCTTTTTCTGATCGTATTTATAATTAATTTTTACTGGTGTCGTATTTGCACATTCTTGTATAACTTGCTTTTCAAAATTCACGAATTGTGCCTTTTTTTCCCACTCATTCAATATTCTGTAGCAACACCGTGAATTATCCACTTAAAGAGTTCATTTTACCGCCTAAACCAAAAAGAAGTTATCATATGATGATGTGTAAGGTTTTCTAAAGTCATCCTGGCTGCATTTCAAACAAATGTTTATCACAAATAATTTTTTAACTTGTTCTATTGCCTCAGGATGCAGGATGCTGGTATGCATCTAAGCAGTCTGGTGGAAGTTATTCAACTTAATGTTAGTAAGAGAAGGCAGCGGTTATCTGCCATTGTGGGTAGGTAGCAGCCTGTGTTCTGAAAGGAGATCCTATAATAGTTTCAGAATGTTCTAAAGGGCTGCAGCTGGTTTCTCTGGTAAGGTTATGGCATGGAAAAAGAAGAACCTATTAGAAACTCATTAGCTTCTACAGTAGCAAAGAAATCTTGGAGTAGGTTGGGGACCACCTACAGCAACTGGGATGCATGCCTTTTGTTGATGTCTAAAACCATAGTGATTGCATGTTGTAGAAATTAAAAAAAAATCAGCAACTAGTTGGAAAATAGAGAAACTGAGAAAACAGAAGCCTCATTGAAGCTGTGGGAATGTGGGCCTCAGGCCTCTCTCTTGAAGGGCACCCACTATGGCTTTCTATGGTCTTACCAACCTTCTGACCAAAGTGCTCGGTGGATACACCAGTGAGAAGGGGGGTACAGTCCTCTCTGAGGTCACATTAACTCTGCAGAGTAAATTAGAGTAACAACATTATTGGAAGCACAATGTAGCTTCCACTATGGTGGAATTGGCAAGGAAAGACCATGAGAAAATTTGAAGGATATTTGAGAGGTTATGGAAAATGAAGAAGAGTAAGAAGCCACGGTTAATTCTGGGGTCTCAAAGTTAGTAACTAAGATGTGAGTGCAATGGAAATTTATAGTAGGCACTGGTGACATGGAAACAGAGTAAAATGGATATATATGATATATGAATGTGAATATACACATTTTAGAGTGGTTGACAAAGAGATGGCATTGAATCTATGAGAACAGACAAGATCTTTGAGAGCACCAATGAGATAAAAGAGGGAGAAGTGTCCAGGTCTGGTTAAGGAGCACCACAGATGGAGGAGAAATTCAATGTTGAGGCTAAAACAGACTCAGAGCCAGATGGCCTGGGACTGAGGGGGATAAATCCCTACTCTCTGCTTATAAACTGTGTGACCACAGGCAAGATACTCAACCTCTCTGAACCTCAGTTTCATATGTAAATATGACACACATATGACACACATAAACAGGAACACATGCAAATAGAAACAGTGCCTGACACCATGGTAAACATTATATCTGTACTTGCTTTGATTACTAATATTGTTATTGCTGGTTGGGAAGAAAGGAAGGAGAGAAGCAAGGAAGGTAAGAAAAGAAAAATCCTATTAGAAGTTGGAAAAATATATTACAACAATGTAGCAGAGTGTTTGTTATATTTATATGGATTATCATTTATATAGCTATGGATTACATTATAAATAAGGCTAGAAGGATGAAGGTGTGAACAGACATGTTAATTTGAAGGACACATAGTGTGTCCTTATGAAAGTGAACCTTCAAAAAATGAATGGCCCTTCACTACCGAGAACATTCAGTGGCTGAAACATGTTGTTATTCCACTAATTATTCTGTCTTTGGGCATCTTGACCACTGCCTACCAACCTGTAACACTGTGCAAGCCATTTACCACAATTTTTTTTTTTCTAATTTACATGTCAATCTAACCTTCTCAATTGTGAGATGATAATGGACATCTTGGCATCTTCGGTTTCCAGTCCAGTGCTTGGCACATACCTTGGAGGTTCTGTTGGACAAAGCCCTCAGAGATTCCAATCCCAGCTGCTCTATGACATTGCCCAAATGAAGTCACCTCCCTCAGCTTAAGGTCCTTCCCTATAACAGGTTGGTGGTAATGCCAGCCTCACAAGGAGGCTGTAATGAGGAAATAAATGGAACAACTAGGATAGGAACCTCAGAGAGCTTTTAATTTAGCTACAGTACTTAAAAATTATCAATGTGTAAGTCAACAAAACCTCTGAAGTCGATGTCACCAACTGATGATAAACTGATTGGAGAGACCATGTGGGCAGATATTTAATAGAATGAGGTACAGTAGTTACCCATAAGGCCCTACTATAGCTGCAGTGTGTGTGTATTGCAATTGGTATTGCTGGGAGAACACCAAGTCAGTCCTTCCTCTTCCTCCAGAAAAGAGGAGTGAAAAGTCAGGTTGTGGTCAGGAATGCTCCTTCCCTCTACCCGCAGCATGCCTGGAGGAAAGGCTGCATTGTGGTTAACTCTTATCCTAAGCAGTAAAGAATAAGAGATCACTGATGTTGATTTATGACCTTTAATGGTTGATGGTACTAAGAATGAATTAAAGGAAAACATGAGGATTAATCCAACTGGTTTTCCAAGAAAAAGAAGTATATTTGTGAAATCTGTTTCTGTAATAGCTCATCAAATTTTTAGTGTTCCCAATATGCACAGCACTGACTGCAAACTAGGGTATACACTTATCAATGAAATTTACTTTATTGAGTGAGCTGTTTCCTAAGCTGTATGTTGTTATAAATTTAGAGTTGTAATACTACACAATATTAGTATCACTCCTGCTGCTGCTGCTGCTCCTCCTCCTCCTCCTCCTCCTCCTCCTCCTCCTCCTCCTCCTCCTCCTCCTCCTCCTCCTCCTTCTTCTTCTTCTTCTTCTTCTGTTTTTGCAGAGCTCATTAACCACTGACAATTAGCACTGCTTTACCGCCCAAAATGACCTCATTTAGCATGTTCTTTAGCCACTACTATGAATGTGATGGTATAATTTAAACGTCATATGCCATCTGCCATCATGCAAAGATAAAGTGACACTTCAGCCATTTCTTACTTAGCTCAGGAGGCTTAATTAAAACGAAAAGGACAATGCACAACACTCACCACTCCTCTCTTGGAGAAAGGCCATCTTGGCTTTTTGGATTCTGGTGGGTGAAATTAAAGAAAATATATTAAGACTTTGAGTAACTAGTGACAAATCATTGCGGTGCTTTTAAAAAATCTGCTTTTTTAAATGAGCAAAGTAGAATTTGCCCTGCTTTAATTTCCCATTTCTTGAAAATGCCCATAATAAATATTTATATTTATGCAGATTAGTGACTAAAGCAATGTTACAATCAAAATTTGGTGTTCCATTGCTATCTGAAGGTGATATTGTCCTGTTTCTTGACTAGAGTGTTTAACTTTCTTTTCCCCATCACTCAGGGAGAAAAATCTATAAAGTGTAATAACTATGTTAAATAATTTAAAATAGAGTCAAAGGACTTTGGGGGCTAAAAGGACTTCATTATTATAGTGTTCTATCAGAAACCATCCCAGCATTTAGTCTGAACAAACCTGAGATTTGAAGACTGCATCAACCTGATAATCCCCAGGTGTCCTGGGTGTGGGTAAAAGCACACCCTTGAAGTAAGGGAACATCTACACAGACAAGTCTTCATGTGCGGGGTTTATTATTATCTCTATTAACTACCATTTCTTTCTTTCTTTATTTACTTGGATGACCTGCCCATATCTGACAGTGGGGTGTTTAGGTTCCCTATTATGATAGAGTTTTGGTCTGTTTCTCCCTTTAGTTCTGTTAGTAATTGCTTTACATATTTTTGGCCTCCCTGATTGGGAGCATAGATATTAATAAGTGTTCTGTCTTCTTGGTGCATGATGCCCTTTATCATTATGAAGTGTCCCTCAGTATCTTTCTTTACCTTTTTTATTATTTTGAAGTCTATTTCATCTGATTTTAGTACTGCAATTTCCACTTTTCTCTGAATGCCATTTGCTTGAAATATAATTTTCAATCCTTTCACTTTGAGTGTATATTTGTCTTTAGAGCTGAGAAGTTTCTCCTGGAGGCAGCACATAGTTGGATTTTGTTTTTTGATCCATTCTGCAACTCTGTGCCTTTTTATCAGTGTGTTTAGTCCATTTACATTTAGGGTGATTATTGAAATATAAGGTCTTATAGCCATTTTATGTTTTGCTTTTTGGTAGCTCGGTGTTTCCCTTGCTTCCTTGTTCCTTGACCTTGTGTTTCTGCTTTTTTTATTTTGGTTGGCTTTTGTGGATTTTGCCTTTGGTTCTTCTTGTTTTATGTTATATTCTTCAGTTCTGAATCTTTGGTGTGTGGTTACCATTACGAATATGAAAAAGGTAGTATATATATACTACCTTTTATATATATACACACACACACACATACATACAGTCGTCCATTTTCTTCTTCATGTGCCTTATCTCCTTTCCCCTTTGAAAGTTTGGATCTTTGAATCCTCCCCTTTTCAGTCACTGTTGTCTTAATTTGTCCCTATGTAAGCTGGAACATTCATTACTGTCTTGCTATAGCAATTCTCTTCTTATTATTTAAGCTTATAATGCCCTGTTCTTAGTAAGGGTTGCACTCCTCTGTTTCTATTTACTCCTAATTCACTTTACTCCTAATTATGTATTTGTTTTGTTTTGGTTTGTTTTGTTATTTCATTTTAGATGAGCTGACCCCTTTCAGAATTTCCTGTAGTACAGGCCTCGTAGTGAAGAATTCCTTCAATTTTTTTTTTGTTTGTTTTATGTCTGGAAAGGTCTTAATATCTCTTTAATATCTAAAGGAGAGCTTAGTTGGATACATTATTCTAAGCTGGTAGTTTCTTTCACTTAATAGTTTAAATATTTGATTACATTCCTTTCTGTCTTGTAAGGTTTGAGCTGAGAAGTCCGATGATAATCTCATGGATTTTCCTTTATAAATTTCCATCTTCTTTTCCCTTGCAGTCCTGAGAATTATGTCTTTGTCATTGATTTTGATAACTTTAATACAATGTGTCTTGGTGAAGGCCTTTTTGAGTTGAGATAATTGGGTGTTCTGTTGACTTCTTGAATTCCAAGTTCCAGCTCATTCCTTAGATTTGGGAAATTCTTGTCCACTATTTGTCTGAAAATGCTTTCAAGTTCCAGCTCCTTTTCTTCACCTTCTATAATACCCATTATTCTTATGTTTCCTCCCCTGATGGTATCAGCTAGTTCTTGTATTTCTTTTCCATTATTTTTCATTCTTTGGTTTTTCTCTTCTTCCTTCTGATTTATTTCTAGATTTGTGTCTTCAATATCACTAATCCTTTCTTTCATTTGGTCAACTCTATTTACCAAGCTTGCTATTTCATTTTTCAACTCTTGCAGTGTGTTTTTAATATCCAGAAGTCCTTTGTGGTTCCTTTTGAGGGATTCTATCTCCTTGCTCTGCTCACTTAGTTGTTTTTTCAATTCCTGAAATTGTTGATTTGAGTTGTTTTGGATCTCATTAAGTTTTTTCAGAAGTACCATCCTGAATTCTCTTTCATTTAAGTCACATATTTTTGTCTCTGCAAGTTTATTTTCTGGAGTTTTTCTCTTTCTTTCTGAGATGCCTTGTCACATAGGTTGTTCATGGTGTTTAATGGACTATTTCTCTGCCCTGGGATTAATGGAAGTGTATTCTGTTGTTTTCCCAGAAAGAAGGTTTATTATATGAAGCTCTCTCTCTCTTAGCCTGCTACAAAGAAGGCACTTTTCTTTTGGTTTCCAGTAGGTGACATCTAAGCTTTTTGGATCCTTGCTTCATATAAAGCCTAAACAATGTAGTTTTTAATTTTCTTGTAGCTATTTAATCATACTTGCTATTCTCAGTTTCAGCCCCTGTCAATGTTAGCAACAGTTTTGTTAGTATTTTCTCAGATTTCCCTGGGGCTTCATGGTGATCATTTTTGGAGAGTATGGGGGAGAGGCCCTCTGGGTTGTGAGTTGGGGCCTGTAGCTCAGCCTTGATTTTGCAACTTGGGCTGGTAAAAACCAACTGTTGTTTTTCTACAATCCCATCCTTCTTCTCTGCTTTCTGCCCTGATGACTAGACCCTGCTGCCGGCTGCATAGAAGTCCTGGTACTTCCAGGCAGAGCTGCTCAGGGAAGTTGCCATACTTTCTCCCCCTGCCCTTTCTTCTGCAGGGAGCTCCAGAGGCTATGAGAGGCAGCTTCAGTCTTGGCAGCTTTTGCTCAGATTCCCCTGGGGCTCTGTGGTGGTCAGTCTCAGAGGGTATGAGGAGAGGGGCCTTCTGGGTTAGGGGTTTGGGGTTGCAGCTCAGCTTTGGTTTTGCAACTGGGGCCAGTAAAAATCAACTGTTGTTTCTTTGCTGTCCCATCCCACTTCTCTGTTTTCTGCCCTGATGACTGGGCTCTGCTGCTGACTGTGTAGAGGTCCCGGGTACTTCCAGGCAGAGTTAATCAGGGAAGTTGCCACACCTTCACCCCTCCCCCTATCCCTCCTCTTGTAAGAAGCCCTGGAGGCTGTGAAAGGCAGTTTATTTATTTCTCCCAGCCTACCACCTGACACCCAGGGTTCTGACCTGTGATAGTTCTTATGCACAGATCCCATGCTGAGATGTGCTGGGGTGCAGTTTGGGTGTTTTTTGTTCATTTTTAGATATTCAGCTTATTTTTGTTTCAAGGGGAGAGATCTGAGGATGCCTCCCACTCTGCCATATTTCCCAGAATCCCCCAAAGTTTATTAATTCTGGGTTCACTGAGAAGTTCCACAGATATTTCTCCTTTGGGAGCCCATGTTTTGGCTCTACAAATTTAGTTATGATTTATTCACTGGTAGTTTCTGCATTCCACATGCAAAGACTACAGCTGCTAATATCATGTGTGGTTGACACAGGCTGGTGGAGGACACACAGAACTCACAGTCAGAAACCCAGATTCCATTCCTCTGACAAATCAGCTTCTCTTTTCTGGGTTTCACTTTGCACATATGTGAATGAGAAATGAGCTCAGTGGTTTTTCAATTATGTTGCCAGGTGTCCTAGACTTCTGGGGATGCCTTAGAGGTGAAGATTCAGAAATTGCCCCATTTTCAAACATTGCAACCCCACCTGAACTATTTTATACACTGGATTTCCAAGTAAGGATTCTTTTGCAAAAAGAGTTCTGCCAAGAACAAAACCAGTTCAAAAACTACCAAATAGATAATCTTTAAGTCTCCTTCTAGCTCTCAAAGGCTATCTTCAGAATCATGGGGAATGTACCCAAACACCACAATTGTTCTTTTCTTTCACAATTGAATTCAAAATTCAGAAGATTTACCCCAAAGGCTGCCTCTCTCTAATCTGCTCTGACAATAATTCACTGTCACCAGGACCTCTGTCTTCACATGACACAACCTGGTTGGAAGATACCAGTGTGAGGCTGATGACCTGGCGTGTGTATGTGGGGGTGTAATATTACAACAATGAAAGGGCAGGTGCCCACCAGCCCAGATAAGGCATTTAGCTCCAAGATGACAATAATCACTGGTATACCTATTCCAGGTCCTGGACCAGGGGCAAATTATTTGCCAAAAAGACCTTGTGAGGGAAGGCCCATATCTGGTTCATCTCTGTAAATGAAACAGTCATTACCAGAGTATTCAGCTGGTCCCAGTAACTCATGGGTGATGCCTGTCTTGACTAGTGAGATATCTGTTTTAACTTGTCTGTGTCATATGCTCTACTTGTCATTAAATATTTTGAAAATCCTCCCTTCTTATTACAATATTCTTCCCATAGCAGGCATGTACTATAAGTATGCTGAGTAAACGGTACCTGAATTTAGCAGCAGAAGTGGGTGGCACAGGTAATCAGCAGCTCCATCTGACACCAGAAGGTCCCCAGGGAACACCTCAAGTCCAGGTAAGTTGAGCACCACAGAACTCCGTCTACGATCGTAGAACCTGTGCTCGAGAGACAGAAGACAGGTCTTAGAGCCGCATACTCTAAGGCAAGTATATCATTCAGACCACTGCTGGGCGCTTGAAAGAAACTGTTGGAAGCCCAATTAATGCTTGTTTTTAAGGAAGCATTTGGAGGCCACTCCAGGCTCCAGGCACAGAAGGGCTATAATGATACGTACCTCTTGCAGGTTTACTTGATACCTTTTTGAATTATATTAACCATTTATGATTCTGACTATCCAAGGCAAAACAGGTCTCTTGAAAATACTAGACATGTTCTGACTCAGAAGAATACTAGGAGAAAGCCCTCACACATGAGGCTTTGCAAATTATACGGTCTCAGAGGGAGCAGGATGTATGGTCATGACCACCAGCACCTTTAGAGATCTGAAGCTGGTTGTTTAAAATCACTACTTTTATTTTACCTAGAGAAAAATTAGCACTCTTTTTGGAAAAGTTTAGGAAACGGGCCTATCTACCTTCTCCTTTCCTCTACTCCATTTCAAGAAGCTTCCTGTCTGTTGGATATTCACAAAGTTAATGGCTGACATATCAGGCACAGTGTAGGGCAACTTCAAAGCCAGTGATATCTAAGAAGAAAAAGGGGTAAGAAACCCTGGGAAAATGACTAATAACATCAAATTTCAGGGATTTTCATAACTTCCCCATCAGAGCTGTTTACCTATTCCTTTGGTCTCTTCTGAGAAGCAAGATATTCCCTCTACTTATTCGCTAATGTGATCTCTAAATTCTCATTCCCTCTCTTTTTTTAAATCAAAAATTAGCTTAACATATAGGTACTTTATGTACAAAAGAATTTCATCTCAATTTACCAATAAAAATATAGTTATGCAATTGCCTTGAAAGTTGAGAGTTTGGGCCTATTATACATTAGATATTAGAATTTTGTCCATTGCCATGCAGCTCTCCCACTTTCTCCACAGAGAGGACATGCCTGGAGCCCTATTAGTATCTATTCTAGAACTTTCTTTGCTACTTTCATTTTCCCTCCTGCCTACTGCTTACATCCTCCATGATTTGACCTTCTGCATGAATAATTGCCTTCTGCCTGCAATCTCATCTGTTGCCTCTTAATTTTACATTCTTTGGTCTCATGCCATTTTTATTGTCAATACACCTGATGCTAGGGTCCTGGTCATGCCCTGTTAGGACTATCATGCTCAATAGAGCAAAGCTGGGAGTGTATTAGAATATCTTATGGAATTTATTATTACACCTATCTCCAAGACCCACCCTCGGGATGCTGCTCTAGTAGGTCTGAAGATGAGCCTCTGCATCGTTAGTTTTATCCAACTCCCTAGATACTTGCTACAGCTGGAGAACAACTCACTTTGAGGATACAAGTGTTTTAATATAGGCCTTTCTTCTCTTTAGATTTGAAAGGTTATTTCACATTTTCTGTCTTTTGCTAAAAGTGTTTTCAGATCATTTTACTTGTGAACAATAGGACAAATCATTTAGAAATTTCTACTAATGAATAGCCTATGTCCCATACACTCTTACAAAATATATAAAGTAGGGCTGCCTGAGACTCTTCAGGTAGATGCCATAGAGATAAAAGAAAGTTAATTTTTAGTCATAAAGTTTGCTTCTTCCGAGAAATCTCCCCTGATGCTCAAAGAAGTGATTTCTCATGTTCCATTTCTAAGTAACTTAAAAGGGAAATACTTAGATAAAATTGGCTCAAATTTACTAAATTAGCTGTATTCCTGGGGTTTAAAAATCTGTTTTGACTGTCCTTTCTCTGCTTTTTACCCCACCCCACACCCACCACTTTCTTTCTCTCTCTCTTTATTAGAAAACTTTAGGGTAATGTTGCAGACACTGCTACTAGCCAACCCAATGTGCATGCTCTCCATTTTTCTTACTATCAAAACCTTGCTTTGCTTGACGTGTCATGTGCTGAGTTAATGTACTTACTTGCTCTGATGCCCTTGTAGCTAGCAGAAGCCATGTGACACATATCTGGCCGATAGGATTAAAACATAAATTACAGGGTGTGGCTTCCGGGAAACTTTTTCAAAGGGGACAGAGTTAGTTAACTTCGTCCTTTTACATTTTGCCCTTTGCCTTACTTGTTGTCTTGAATGTGGTTTGATACCTGAAAGTATACCAGGAGCCTGGTAGGTTGCTGACATTTGCCCTGGCCTGGGCTTTGGTCATGTTACCTGCAGACAAATGCTATTCTGCAGACATATGACACAGATCTCTCCATCCTGGACTTGCATCTCTAAGAATAAGGTCATATTTTGGCATTCTGCACTCCTGTGGCTTGTTCACCACCTACTTATGATGAGGTTTTGTAAAAATATATCATTAGAGTTACAACTTTTTATAACTCTCCCCTTTCTATTATTTGCCAACCCAGTCAGTGTTCATGGTGGTTATGAAAATGGAGGGGCATAAGGTAGATGGGAATTGGAAAAGTTACAGTAATTTGACTGAGAAATATAATTTTAGTTTCACCATTTTTGATACAGCTCATTGAGACTGGCAAATTATGAATTAGTGGAATACAAATCCAGCTAAGAAGTTTCAGTGCTATTCAAAAGATATTAGGTAACATAAAATGTTGGGAGCCCACGAGAAAAGTCCTCTGAGAAGAAATATTAAAAGCTTTTCTATAGACTTCATACTTTTCTTGATAAAAACCCTAGAAGCATACAATGAGATTTGGAATTTTGGGACTAGAGAATATTAGAAAAGTTACGATAATTTGAATGAGAAATGTAATGTAGGTGAACTTTGGGGGAAAAGTTTACTACTTTGTGCTTGAATTTAGATGTTATACAATCTGATAAGTTTCTTAAGACTGTATAAGAAATCTTTATAATTCCCTAGAGACCAATGAAGTGAAATAATTAGTCTTATCCACCATGTCAATGTTGGCTTATGTGTTTATATTCATGCTTCTGTAGCTCTCTCTGCAGTGGTAGTTGAGAATGTGGAGTCAATTGCCTGGATTTTAATCTTAGCTGAGTGACCTTGATTAAGCAAGTTAATAATCTCTCTGGCTCTGACTTTGCCATTTGTGAAATGCAGACAATAGTCACATCTATTTGTTGTGTGAAGATAGAAAAGATAATCAATATAAAACACTTGGATCAGTGTCTGGAAGCTAGTAAGCTGTCAGTAAAGGTTATTATACTGATGACTGAATATATTATGATTTAATGTTCAATTTATGTGTCTGTTTACTCCAGTAGACTGCCAGCTCTGTCAGTGTAAGAAACATGTCTTATCATCATTCATGTTAGCGGGCATTCATTTAGTACTCAATCCATTCTTATTAATGAATACAAAGAAATGCAATACTCCTCTGATGTAGTCCTCCTGCATGGAAAGTATCTTCCTTCATAAGGTAATTTTGTAGATTCATGCCTTATCTTCCTTCTTAGCCTAAGCTCATAGCTTCTGTTCTCACTCCCTGTGTTTAGATCATAAACATTTGGTGAGCTAGTGGAACCATAACCAATCCTGCATACCCAGAGTCACCGCTGTCATTTCCTAACATGAACTCCTGCAGAATGTGTACTCCAGTAATAACTAGCTCTTCACTGTTCTTTAAACTTACCTTGCACATCGCACCTCCACATCTTGTCTCTGGTAGTCCCTGTCTTCCTGCCTTTCTTCACTTTGTCTGCCTGGCAAATTCACATTCCTCTCTAAATTCCAGCTTCGATTCTTCCTTTACGAGTCTTTTTTAACCTGCTCAGGGAGAGCCAACTCTCTCTCCCTCCCTCTCCTACCCCCATGTAGTGTCTTTACTCTATAATGATTTCATTGAAACCTCATGCTGTGTCTTATATACCACAGAATCTAAGCAGCTAGTGTAGAATTTAACATAAAGCAGGTATTGTTGAGTAAATAGACATGTTGACCTATAGAGTGATAGAGATACACAGTCCTCAAATGAAATTGCTTTTCCACTCTGGAATATGACTAAACAATTATATGCCTATATAATAGCAAAAAGAAATTTGAGTCTTCCCCTTTCCATTTAAGGGGGCTAAATTATCTGTATTCATTTCTCCCTTGTTTGGGATAACTTCTAATATAAGCCATCCATTTAGAAGCACAAACATCAAATTTTGGAGTTCAATTTGCACATATGGAGCAGAAGGAAGACAACTGGCTTACACAGGGCCAGAGCTTTGACACCAGGATGCTCATTTTAGAAAGGTGGGCATATCCATGGAAAGGCATAATGGAATATCTTTTAGTTCATCAGAAGAGGGCATGAGTTAATAAAAATATCAAGAATTAGAGTCGCAACCATATGGATACCTAGGAAAATAATAAGAAAGAACATTTGTACATAATAACATAAAGAGACATGGATTGGTGCAGAAAACCTGCCCTTGCATCACCCCCGCATGGCAGTGGACTAGATTTCTGAAGAGGAGCCCATGTATGTGTCAGCCAGGGTTGCTCAGATTATTGAATTAATGATATTAATGCAAAATGTTGCATGAATTCAGAATGACTTTGAATTTAGTTTTCATGTCAAGAGGGGTGTTGGTGATCCCAAATTGATATCTTATTTTTGCCATTCCCAATATTAGAATTACTTCTTAGAAAAAATGGCATGTATGCAGGAGCATTGTATTCACTTCTGGATTGAATATCCACTGAAAGCAATCATCGAAATAAATTCATAATTCTGATCTACCTCCCTCAAACAAAAGGTGTGTACATGGGGTTGTGACATTTTGTGTGATGAGGGTGGGGAAAAGAATTTTTGATACTAAATTTCCTCAGAGGGAGATTAAGTTAGAAAATGAACTAATAATTAATTCAAAATATTTAGGATGTGGCCGGTAACACACTATCACTGTGTAAGTACAGTATAACTTCATGCTGTCTTTTGTTTGAGAATGCACGACTTAAAAAACATCCTTGAGAGCTGCTTTCTTTTTTGGGGGTGGGGTGGGGTGGGGTTGATGCTTGGCTATTCTGATTCTTTGCTTCAGGAGAAAATTTTAGACCTGGACAGTTGTATAACTGGGTGCCTGACCCAAACTTCACAGCCCTCTCACTTACCGGCCCCTGCCCTCTAAATCCCCCATTTAGAAACCCCAACACAGCCACTAACCCTGAGTTGCGTTGCCCCAGGCTGATCAGATCCGAAGGGACTAGTCCCATGGTGGCTGTAATAATCTTGTCTCCCTTCGGGTACCAGAACGGCTCCTTTTTCTGTCCTCTGCTGAAGATATGAAGGTCCATGATGTGGGCTGGGATGGCAACAATTTAGAGAATCCAGAGAATTCTTTCCCACTGCTGAGCAAGCTGCACACCCATACGTCAACACTCAACAATGAGCCTGCTCCCCCATGTCAGTGACAGAAAAGTTTCTGGTTGGTGGAAATGTGTTTCCTGGTGGACCTCAAATGCATATACTGTGAATAGTTTGGTCTTGGTGAATGTTTTCCTAATTTAAAGCCAGCTGGAACTTACTGAGCACCCACTTTTAATAGACATCCTGTAAAGTGCTTTTTCCATGCATTGTAATGATTTTCACAAGCATCCTATAAAATGGAAGTTCCAGTCCTTATTTTAGAGTGGAGGAAACTGAGGCTTAAATAGATAGTTAAGGAATTCGCCTAAGGAATTCATAAATCTGACTCCAAAAAACTTGTAAATAAGGAGGAGAAAAAGATACTGCAAAACATTTTAAAGCACAAAGTGTCTTGAAAAATCAATATAATGATGGTTACCACTTTAGGTCAAAGAGAGGGTATAGTGAGTTGAATAGAGACCCTCCCCCCAAAAAATATGTCCACATCCTGGAACTGTGAATGTGATCTGATTGGTAAAAAGGGTTTGCAGATGTAATTAAATGACAGATCTCAAGATGAGGTTATTCTGGATTATCTAGGTGGGCCCTAAATCCAATGACATGTATACTTATGTGATGCCTAGTGAAATGACAGAGAAGAGAGAAAGCCATGTGAAGACAGAGACAGAGATGAGAGTGATGCAACCACAACCAAGAAACATCTAGATGAAGAAACAAGGTAAGATCCTCTTCTAGAACCTTCAGAGACCATGTAGCTCTGCTACTATATTGAGTTTGGACTTCTGGCTTCTAAAACAATGAGAGCATAAATTTCTATTGTTTTAAGCCACTATTTAGTGGTAATTTATTACAGTGGCCACAGAAAACTAGTACAGGGGCAATACAATTGAGTGGCAAGAGCACTCCATTTATGATCCCTGAGCTTCACTATGTGTGACTTAAGCATGTCACTTTCTTACACCTCAGTTTCCTTATGTAGAAAGCAACTATGAGGCCCTTTCCATGCCTTAAAATCTATGAATCAAGGATTTAGGAGTAAATTTCTCACTTTCTCCCCCCATGGCTAATGGGTTGAGGCAGCAATTATGTGGTGACTGGAAATCCTATTGAAGGTATTATAATTTGGATAAGGCACAATCTTATTCTTTCCCCTGATATAAATGTTGACCAATGTATTTTTTCTTTTTTTTCTTTTTATTTTCTTTTTAATTCAGGCAGGCTTATCAGGTTTCATTCCTCAGACCCAATAGTCATTGTCTGAAAGTAAAATTAATGGTAAATGTACCTTTTCAGCTGGTGGCATTCCAACAATTATGTAACTAGAAAATTTAGGTGTTCTACTTTAAGAATCATACTGTTTTGCCACATGTAAGAAATCTAGTGCAAGTTGGAATGTTTGCTTATAACCATGGTTTGATTACACATGAAGAACACATTAAGAATCAGTAACAATCTTTTTAAAAAATCTCTTTCTAAAATAATCAACAGAGAAATGACAACTCAACTGCCAGTTAAGAAACTGTAGCTCTCATGGTTAACTCTGGAATATATTTTTCTATTATTATATTCAGAAGATTGTTGGAAACTTTCCTTTGCATCTTCAACTATAGTTTCCAGTTCAATTTTCTACCAAAATGTTCCATTTTCTAGAAATCTAACTGAGAAGACAGAAAGTTTACAGAGCTTAGCTCACTGCCCAGAGCCAGACATATAGTGGTCACTTCATGGATACAAAGTGACTGAATGAAAGACTCTCTTTGGCATATTGTTTTCTGGTTAATATATCATGTCAAAAACTTTATTGGATGAGTATTTATTAGTAGGAAAACACATCAGTTTGAACACAGAACAAATACAGTCTTTGGAATCTCATCAGTGTGGAAAACATCCCGTGCTGTGACTACTTAGGCTCAACCAATAAGTTATCAAACAAACGTGTTCAGAGTACCAAGGTAGTTTCTGGTAACTGCCTAGAACTCTCACCATCTTTATAGGCTACTGTTTCTTTTGGACAAGAATCAGAATGCTGACCAGTAGGATTATGCAATACTTGTGTAAACACCCATGAACTCAAGGATCGTTCAAGAGATACACACAAAATGGATAAGAAGATGGGGAGGATGAAAGGAGCTGGAGGGAGACAAATAAGTAGCTGAAGGAAAATATATACAAAATCAAAAGAGATCATACAATTTTTTTATAAGGCTTGTCCTAACAAAACTAACCAATTGACTTCTTTTTTTCTTTAAACATTTATTGAACACATAATATATGCAGGCAGTGTTCTAAGCACTAAGGACATAGCAATGAACAAAATAAGTACAAGCCCTACTTTCATGGAGCTTGCGTTATAGAGCAGCAATCCCCAAGCTTTATGGCATCAGTGACTTGTGCTCCTATAAAAATCTAATACCTGATGATCTGAGGTGGATCTGAGGCAGTGATGCTAGCGCTGGGGAGTGGCTTCAAATACAGATTAAGCTTTGCTGGCTTTCCTTCCACTCACCACCTGCTATGTAGCAGGCCACAAATTGGTACCAGTCTGTGGCCCAGGGACTGGGGATCTCTGCTCTAGAGGAACTGATGCCAGTGGAAGAATAACATATAGTTTCTGATGTGAAAGAAAGCTGCTGGTCTACACTCTACTCCAGACCAGATCAGGAAGGCTTCTCTGCTTCCCTCAGGCTACAGTTGCCTCTTTTGACTTATTAGCAATATGTCATCCATGTATCTGATCACTAGGAAAAAGAAAGGTGTAAATGTGTGAGGTGACAGATATTAACTAAACTCGTGATGAATCATTATGTTGTGTACCTTGAACTTACATAATGTTATATGTCAGTTATATCTTAATACAACTGGGGAAAAATGTAATGTAACAAAATATGATGCCATAGAATGCAGAAATAATAAACAAAAAACACATAAACAAGACCAAAAAAATGTCATCTATTAGTCTCTAACACCTTTCTAACAGGCTTTAAAGCTCCATGAGTGCTGGGACAAAGTCTTCTCTCTGATATTTCCTAGAGTTCTCAGGCAGTGCTAGGTAGATAACAGTTTTTAAATAAAAGTCTGTGGAGGATACAACACTGTATTGAATCTAATGTTCAGACACATCAGATGAGTTTCCTGTAATACATCTACAGTCAGAATATTTTATAAAGAACAAATCAATGACTTGCATACTGGAAGTGCTTAATGAAAAAATAAATGAATAAATGAATGAATGATTTATTTAAAGAATAACAACAGCTAATATTTTAGTTATTTTATCATATCAAAAGCCTAATTAGATGGGTACAATTTGTATCTCCACTTCAAGATGGAGACTTCAAGATTTCAAGTTGTTAAAGAACTTGCTTACAGTCATGCTGCCAGAGAGAAGCAGAGACAGGATTCAAACACAGGGTTTGATCCCAATGGGTCTTAATGCTACATTGTGCTGCCCCATTAAGTGTAACTCCAGAATGCTTTGGGAAGGTTTTACTGAAATTCAATGTTTTTGTCTGGTTTCTTTCTTGAGACAGACTTTTAAATAACTTGTCATTTGGTTTTCATGCCACTGTTGCCCATGTTGCTAATTTGGATACATTTAGTAAGATTTTTTTTTTAATTTCCTTTTGCACACTAGAACTTTATGTTAGTCTTTGTTCTTACAGATATAGAATGTACATTTTTCTTCTCAGCTTTAGGGCTGATCAGAATATTAGGGGTGACTGACAATTTACTATGAATATAAATTTTTAGGAGTATCAGGAAGGTCTCCCTACTCCCAAAACTTTCCCCGCTTGTTTTCTGATGTTTAAAATTCCACCAACACAGTTTCACTCTTTGGTTTCAAGTCATGTTCTTTGTCAAAATGTAAGTACATCTGGGAGAAATAATTACCACTGTAAATCAAACAGTCTGCCAGCCTGCCTGTTTTCTTTCTTTTCTCCATCTTTTTCTTCAATAAATATTTGTGGAGATAGATTCTGGCTGGGTATCGGTGCCAGAGGTTGAGAGATAAAAAGGTAGTCTCTGCCTTCAGGAAGGTCTTAATACTGGAAGCAGATGAATATAAAAGAAATGAAGTACAGTGGTTCAGATGCTATGATGGAGAATTTACAAGGTGTAGGAAAACCCAAAAGGGAGAAATATACTGGCATGCTTGGAAAGTTGGGTATACATATTCTTTAGCTCAGAGTCCTTCATGCCTTAGTAAGAATAAATTGTAAAAATTATTTTCCAAGAGGTATATTTTGATGATAGGAGAAGAAGGTTTGGAGTGTGAGTTCACTGAAATATTATAGAGCAAGAAAAGAAGTTCACAAAGAAAAACCTGGAATCAAAGTCTTGAAACTGAGCTGATTTTTGAACTGAATAGATTGAGCCTTTCTTATATACATGAGTTTGCCCAGTTGTCAGGCCATGTTGTCAAAACACTATAATACAAGAAGAATTAGTATTTCTAAAAAAGGATTTCCTATCTATTCTACAAGGCATAAAGTTTGTTGTGATTGACAACCATAGAAGCAAGCATTTCTTATTTGAATATACCAGGTGTTAGAAAACTTTTTCTATAAAGAGCCAGGCAGTAAATACTTTATGCTTTCTAGGCCATACAGTCTCTGTAGTGACTACCCAACTATGCTGTTGTGTAGCCATGAAAGCAGCCATGGACAGTATTTAAATGAATGCGTGTGGCTATATACCAATTCAACTTAGTTTACAAAAACAGATGGTGGACTGAATTCAAGCCATAGAGTATAGTCTGCTAGCCTCTGGCTTATACCATTTAATAGGCATATAAAAGTCCTAAGTTAACTAAGTTTAAATAAAGGTTTTGAGGTAGAGCCCCCAGCTCCCCGATGGACAGCAGGGCCTCAGGTGGATCTCTTTTTCTGACACTGTATGACTAAATCTGGTAAGTAGGGGAGGAAGTAGCTCTTTGAACAAACGTGGAAAAGACTGCAAGAGACATGACAAAGATGAGAGGAAAGGAGAAAAAGACAGAAAGGAAATCTTTGTGCTATGGATGGCTAGCTGTTTACCAAAGATTCATGCTTAAGGTAATTTTTTTGATTACAAATTATAGATTAAATGGTCTATGACTGGTGAAAATAATATTTTTATACTATTATTAGTAATATATAAATGTTTAACATATTAATTTATAGGTTATAGCTATGAAGTCTTTCATTTATTAATTCAATCAACCTTGCCTTCTACATGCCAAGTATTGTACTAAGTCTTGAAAAAACAGTATTAAATAATTCAGGCTCATTACTAGATATCAGATGTCTAAATTACCTCTGCTCTAATTCCCTGTTGTGATTTGTGACTGTGACATACTGAATTTCACAGAACTTTTTAAGGCCTCAAGCCATTTGACTAAGTTGTTCCTTTGCATTTATCAAGACTACTGTTACTGTCTTAGGAAGATTCTGCATGTCAATAAAAACTACCTACATGTCATCTTTTGCAAATGGCCTGATCTGTCCCATCATTTAGCCTTTACATCTACTAACCCCATCTTATAATCAAAGCTGGACACAGAAGTCACCTTCTCTGGGAAACATTCCTTGTTTAAAGATCTTCAGATATGTATCTTCTTCCCTGATGCCTTCTCTAATCAAGTGTTTCCTCAAAATCTCCACTCAGTTGTTCCATGTGTCCTTAAACTCAACATGTCCAAACTGGAAGTCAAGATCTATATCCTACTCATCATTATTCTCCCCTCTTCTCCCCTCAACTTTACCTAGATCAGCAAATAAAACCATCTGCCACCCAGTGGTACAAGCCAGAGCTTAGGGGTCATTCTTGACAACTTCTTTTCTCTCACCCCTTATGGTCTACTAGTCACAAAGTCTAGGTGTTTGCAGCTCCTAAATAGCCCTTGAACTGAGATACTTCTTTCTAACTCCACTGCCTTATCAGAGCCTAACCTATCAGTGTCTCATACCTAAATATTCTAATTGTTTTGCTGGAATCCACTCTCATCTAAGTCTATGTCTACCCTATATGTGTCTGATCATATCAATCCATTCAATGGTTTCACACTGTTCTTTGGATAAGGAACAAAATCCCTAAGTGTCTTACTAGACTATGAATGATTGAGTCTAGTTAACATCATCATCTTTCTCTCAGAATACTCTCTTTTTCACTTTCTCTGACACATGTCAAGTAGGTATAATTTTAGAGCTTTATTCTAGTGTGCACCTGCAGAAGATTTATATTAATGACCCTATTCTTCACCAGCCCTTGTATCCATACTATTTGTCACATAACATTTCAGTGCTCTTCCACTGTAGGTGACACATAATTTTCTGCCCCAAAGTTCAGCCATGTGATTTACTTTGGCCAATAGAATTAGGCAAGATACAGAGCTCAGGCTCCAAGAAGACTTGCATGTCTCTGCTTGTCCTTTCCCTTCACCTTATGAAAAACAGTCATGCCCAGGGTAGACCTTTGAAAAAGATGAAGAACATGTGGAATGGAACTACCAAGCTCAGTGCAGCCTAGATCAACTGACTCTAAGCAGACACATAGATTTATAAGAATCAATAACTGGCTGATATTTTAAGCTGTTGAGGTTTGGGATGATTTGTTACATAGCAATAGCTAACTGATACACTAACAAAATAACGTGCATTTTCCTGTGGCCTTGTAAATATATTCTACTTTTATTCATTCTTTTAGGTCAACTAGGGTTAAAATAAACTAAGATTGCATCTTTCCTAGTATGATCTTAAACTCTTGCTTGAGGATTGAGGTCCAGTAATAAAACAATGGCCAATTCCCAGAGGATTCCTCCATGACTTTCAAAATAAAATGAAGGCTTTTCTGTCAGTCCCAAAATTTGGTTGGGTGAAATTGGGCATGGATCTTTTCCTTGCAGCCAGGGAAGACCTTCATCCCTGGGAGGGATGGCAAATCTATTGACACAACTTGAGGACTGTGCTGAAAGTTCAGAGCTGGTTTCTGAGGTGATGCATAAGACAGACGGTCCAAAGGCACAGTCTGTCATAACAGGCATTTTAAAAGTTGTCCTAGATTTCACAGAACACATTCCTTTAATCCTCGTCCTCTAAATTTCTCTTTGAAAAGCTTTTGAATGTTTCTGTCCTTCCCATTTTCTCTACTGTCGAAAGCTATTACTAAGTGGATATTAATTAAGCCACAAGGCCAATTCATTGACGATTCAAAATGAAAACCATGACCACCTGTGGCTGTCATAACCTGCCCTCAAAAGCCACAGACAAATGCTATAATTTTTAAATTAAGAATCTTTCACTTATAAGTGAAAAGAGTGACTTGGGGGCTATAAAACAAAGTGTCCTGATTATTAAACCATCAAGTTTGCTATGTCAGAACAGAAAAATAGATATAAAAGAAATGGTCAACAGATTTTATAGCACAGGAGATAATAAATACACACATACCTGGATTGATGTAATTCCTCTCCCTGAAATAAATTTTTAAAAAATATGTTTTAGTTTGGTTTATATTCATGAAAAATTCCTAAGCAGATATCTTGACAAGAGAGGCAATTAACTTTCTTAGCTAAAATGTTTAAAATTTTTTTGAAGGTGTGGATATTAGAAATTTGAATAATTTGCTATTTCTCTTCTTTTAAACCAACCAAAGCAGGTTGTCTTCAAATAGTGTGTATTTGCAAGAGGACCACCTGAATTATCCAATGCCTGGCATACCATCTCCAGCCCGATTTTGGTGGGCCATTTCTTAAAGTGCCTTAAAGATGCAGAAGATGAAAGTGAGCGAGATCTCCATTCTCCTTCTTCCCTAAACCATTGTACCCCTTTAACTTGAGAGTCAACATGTCCTAAAGAGCATGTGTCCCCTTAGCTATGACTTCTTGACTTATCTTTCATCACAGGAACCCCTTGCCTCTGGGATCATGTGGAAACCCTGAGGCCTATTTTGCTTTTCAGTCCACTGAATGAGAGTCAGGAGGCTTAGAACTGTCTTACCTGAGGACTAGGGAGCTGTATGGTGGAAGCGGGTGGTGAGTGGCCTCTTCTCTCTGGAAGAGAGGCCTGGGGAAGGGACCCCTCCTCAATAGGCTGAAACATGGGAAGGACATCCTCATTTGTGGGCCCTGTTTGGGGCTTGAATGAGTCAGCTGCCTTGAGGGTCCTTTTGGGGTCCAGAGGCAACTTTGAGTGGAGTCCCGAGGACAACATAGAGTGTGAAGAATCTTTTGGACTTCCAGGTAGACTCTTGAAAAGGTAACTCGGGGAGCCTGCAGTCTCCTTACAGCTTCCCCAGGTGGGCTCTTCCAAGGTCTCTTGCTGAGTCAAGGAGTGGAATGTCCCACAACTACTGCCTCTTAATCTCCTCAAAGTGGGAGAGGTAGAAATTCGGCCTGGGGCTTGCCGGTCAAAGTGGAGAAGATTCCTCTGGTTCTCACAGTGACTCTTTGACAAGCTCCTCAAAGGGCACAGAAGAGAGGCCCCAAGACTTTGGAGGTCCACCTCTGGCTGGGATAACTCTGTCTTCTTCATGCAGCTAAGAGGCCCTGGGGTTGGATGCTTCCAGGAGACGCTGTCAGAGTTGCTTTTCTCTAGACCATACTGCGGTTGTTCAGTTCCCTCACCCAAGTGCCACTCTTTCTCTGGTGTGTCTTTGTCCTTTTTCAGAAGATAATTACAGGCAGATTGTTGCATCTTTAGTGAGGAAGAGCAGAGTGCAGAATCTGTCACAAATGAGGGAGACCGAGATGAGAAAAGAAAGGTGTCTGAAATTTCACACGAATTTTCTGATTCATCACAGGAGACAGGTAAGGCCCAGTTTACAGTAGCATCTTTTACACTTTGAAGATAATTGACATAAGTGAGTCCAGTCTTCTCATCTAAATAGTCTGTATGGTAAAATTTATTTATTGTTTACTTGATATCCCTTCCAGGTTCAAACAAAGAATCTTTTAAAAATTTTAGTGATATAAGAGACTTCTTAGAAGCCATATATCCCATCACCTTTTGATTCCATTTTAAGAGAATCAAAAATACATTAAATATTTCTTACTATGTATGTAAGTACGTACTTATGTACTTTGGTGTACTTTGGTGATATAAGAACCAGGGAAATAAAGCCCCTTCCCTCAAGGTTTAAATTACAGAATGAGACATGGTTGCAAAGACATTAGTGTAAAGTATTTCACAAAAAAACATTCTAGACTTTATTCCCATGTTTTGGAAAAACAACTTGCAAGTTTGAATAGAAAAACTCAGATGCCACCAGGTTGCCCTACTTCCTATGATCAGAGGTGTTTTCCAGATTCACTAATGTGAATCTACCTCCCAGTTAAGCTCTTCTCATGCTCAAGCAAAACTTATTTACCATTTGACAACTGAATTCATAGTGACATAGATATGACATTGTTATTTCATTATTTTGTAGTTTCCCACATGAAAAAATGTAGTTATGTGTGGGAAAGCATTGTTCCTTACCCATTTTGTCAACTGTTGCATAGAGTTATCTTTTGATAATTTATAGACCTGGTAGGGGACCATGGAAAAGCTAATATAACCATCTTCCTTTGCCATTGGCAATGTGGAAGGTTGTTTCAGACTGTGCATTGCTTATTAATGGATAGAATATCAGTAGTTGACCACATTTTCTGAGATTTAAAATAATAGAATTTTAGCAAGACTACAATTTGAAAGTGAAACTCAGTGATCAAGAACCCTTCAAGAATGAATACACATGGAGAGCCAAATTTTAAGGAAAAGTAGTAATTTACATTTTTAGTGCTATAGTATTTTAATTGCATTAACAAAACCATTTAGTAGAACTTTTTCTATAGTGTATTATTTACTTCCTCAACTTAATAAGAGAGAATACTGGATACCAATAAATCTGTTTTTGATGACCTGGACTTCTTATATTGATTATCACTCATAGTACTAGCTAAAATACAGTGATTATTACTACATTTAATGTAGTTTTATGAGGAATGCAATACTTGTTACACATTTTTTATAACATATGATTATTTACCTCACACTAAATGATCTCAGATGATGTACTCCCCAATTTTTATTCATGACCTCTCATTATAGTCTGTGTACTTGACTATGGCGGCCACTCTTTAATTTGTTTCTTCTAATCTGTTTCTGGCATGGCAGTCCCAAAACCCTGTGTTGAGAGAATAGGCTCTTAGATTTACTCTTACCAGCAAGAAAGAGGAGCCCAATGTCAAGACATTATCATGACAATACTCTGACATTGATTTGGGGGACTTTGTGTTCTCTTATTTTTACTCCCTGGTTCTCATTTGGTTTAAGGTCAAATGAAACTAACAGAAACTAAATTTTAGAATGGAGAGTTATTTGAGGATCTACTTAGATGCCAAATAAAGTCAATTCAACTCTTATCTGAAATTCTTAATGCTGGGTTTGTTTTAATATTTTGAGATGAGGACTCAATTGTTACAGAGCTTCATACGTAGAACAAAAAATGCAGGAGGTACTCTTATTTTGGGGGCAGGAAAGTAAGTAATATCAGTTAAAAAAACTGTTTTTGTTTTTAGATTGATAATGTCTGGCTGCTGCTTTAAAGGCTTATGCCAGCTTCCCTGGGAAAGAACAAAAAAGCTCATTCTGACCATTAATGAAAATATACATCCCGTCTCTTTTCAGGTTCTGAACTGGAGGGGCCAGTTCCTCATTCTTTCAACAAACAGGTGGCTGAGCTGAGGACTGAAGTGACAATTACTTTTACACAGGTTCACACCCAAGGGATTTTCTTATTTATTATTTTTTATAGCATTTTCTGAGTCCTAGGCGGCCGCACCCTTACAGGAATTCTTCATGTTTACATAGGCACTTGCATAATAGTTCTATCAGAAGTTTTAGTCCTTGGGTTTCCCCTCTGTCCTTATGCCTTCTTTCTTTTCCTTTGAGGGGTTAGGGCACTGCTTTGGATTTCCTTTCCAGTAGTCCTGCCACAAGGTATGGTGGCCAGAGGAGGTTACCATGTCTGATGAGACTTACAGGTCATTAAGTATTATTTGTTGGCCAGTGTCTCAAATATGAGAACCAAGGCAATAGTAACTGCTAACACAATTCACCACAGAACCAGAGAAATTTTAAATATAGCATTGTGGTTTGCAGAGAAAAGAGTGCCCAGGTTCTGGACAATTTTCTTGCTCTCCCCACCCATCTTCAGCTAGTCTGTGACCTAGGATAAGCCACTCCCCCTCTGTCAGCCTCCAGGTCATCCAAGTACCTTCTTCACAGGCTCTTTGCAAGGGTTAAATGAGCAAATGGATGAGTCTCCTGGGAGGCCCTCCCTAAATGATTACCCCTGTGGATAGAATAAGGAGTCAAAAGTTACCAGGAGAATGCAGGCTAACTCCCCTTTTCTGTCTTCTAAAAGACTAAATCAATAAATGATTATTATATAGAAAATTCACCGGTCTTTGATCTCCCAGGCTTAAGAACCCAGCAAATGCAACCGTTGGGAAGCAATCCTAGTTTACTCAAAATTAAACCACACAGGTTAATAATTCACCCATTTTTTTAGACTGGAAGAGGCCAGCGAGACAAGACTGAAAGAAGCTAGTCGTGTCAGGATCCGAACAAAATGAAAGTGCAAGAGGGAAACCCGGATAGCAAGCTGAAGGTCACCTCTAATACCTGTGGGGCGATCTGCCTCTGAAGGTGACATTGTCCAGGTGGGTTCTAACAAGAGAGTCAGCAGAACCACAAAGCCAGCTGCCAGGTGAGGGCTTGGAAGAACAGGTTCCACATCTGTAACAATGATCCCTCCTGAGCTGAGTGCAGGCAAACTTGATGCAAGTGGAAATGAGAAACTGGCCTCTGCCCTCCTTAGAGACTTTCCTAGTTACTCATTTATAAAAAAGCCTAAAGGGAAGCAAATTCAGAATCTAACACCACTTAAGAAAAGGGGTGATTTGTTTCTACTGAACAATGGCTGATCCCATACAGAAATGATGAAAATGTGGCTTTTTACTTCCGCTTTCAGTATTCAATAATCACCATTGATAGTTCAGTGAGGCAGTTCTAGGTTTCTATGCTTTTTATTTTCTCAAAGATTGTGAGAATCATTCCTTTTGACTTTGCTCTCATCTTAAAACATCTTGTATGGATCTATTTAATTAGTGGAATGTTTTTATAAGCATTGAATGTTAAAGAAAATGACCACTGTAACTTGGGAGCAAGTTTATAGCATTAATTTTAAATAATTAAAATGCAAATAGAAGGCATCTGTATTTACTAGCATTCTCATTAGAGCAGTACCCTGAAGAAACTATATTTGGTATCTAGGTGGAGAGGTTGTATACATTCCCAAGAAGGCAAATAATAGCCCCAATCTGTAAACAACCCCAATGCCCATTCCAATAGGATGCCTGTCACCAGCAGATGAATACATTCATATATTCAATTAGGAAAATTGCTCTAGTCTCAAATGCAATGTTCTGTGAAAGAAGCTAGACTGTGAATAAAAAGAATGTGAATAAAAAGAATGGCAAAGTTAATCTGTAGTGTTAGGATGACAGTTTTATCTTTGGGAGAGGCACTGACTTTGGGTCAGCAGTATGGCTTCTGAAATGCTTATGAGTTCAATTTTCTGATCTGTGTGCTCGAACCTGGGTGTGCCGTACTTATTCTATTTGCCATTCCTGCAGAGGAATATATGTACTTGTTTAGTGTTGATTTACAGCCAGGAGAGAGTTGGACTGCGTTCTGATCGTGTGTAGGTTAATGACAAAAAATCTCCAATAGAATTTGTTTTAAAAGAAGAAATCAGAAAAATACAATTAAATCATCAGATTGCTTGCTCAGTGATTTGGAAGACTAAGGGTCATGGAAAAGGATCTAGAGGCACAGCTGCAGTCACAACAATCACTTGCGCTTTGTGCCATTGCACAAATGCAGGATGGAACAGCTTCCCGTCGTGCTCTATTCTCTTCTTGCTGAAACTTCTAATCTTTCATGGTTATGGGGAGAATTCAGTTCCTTGTCGTTGTAGGCCCGAGGCCTTTGGTTCCTAGAGACTGCCTGCAGTTTCCTGCCACATGCTCCTCTCCATAAGCAGTTCACAGTACACTAGCTCTCCAGTCTGGTAAGATGGAGTCTCAAAGATATATTGTAACATAATCCTAGAAGTGGAATTCTATCACCTTTGCCATATTCTATAGGTTAGAAGCACATGGGTTCCACACACGTTCCAAAGGAAGGGGTTACACAAGGGTGTGACTTGGGGGGTCACCACAGTCATTTCAATACTAATTTAGTTTTCTTTTTATTTTTAGAATTGTTATGTGGTCAGACTAAGATATGTCCCCAACCTCTTGCATCATATCTTTCTTTCACTCTTTAACATCACATTGGCCTGAAGAAAGATTTTAGTGTTTCTAAGGGATAAGAGCTCAATGTGGAAAAGAGGAAGTAAACCAACCTTACTTCCACTATTACAACCCATGAAGTAGGCACAGCTAAGGTTTCACAACTACTTAAGCTGTCCCTGGCTCTGCCCCAGCCCATCTGTGTTTGCATACACCCAACAGAGACATTGTGGGCTTTATTTCTTCTGTTAATTTGAGTGTGGGCTGCTTCATTCAAGCTTTACTTTAGTTCAACAGGAGCTCACAGTAATGCTTCAACTTACATGAATCAATGTGTTCGAATGTTGACTGAACCAGCAGCAAATTGCTTACCTTGGAAAGTGTGGAGATGAGATGTAGGTGTGAAATTCATTTCTAAATGTGGCCCACGTCCTCAACTGCTGCTGATTTACCCAGCAAGTTTTATCCAGCTTGACTCAGGCAGTTTTTAGCAATGACATTTTTGAAGTGACCAAGTTTGACTCCCTTGTCAGAACTCTCGCTGTGAAGGATTTAATGTCTGCAGTAACAACCCTGGAAATGAGTTTTAAAAGCCCAGTAGGAGAGAAAACAAGCCTGTGAATTTTATTTTTAAATGTAGTAAAGCTAGAACAGATAATTTGGCTGAAAATTATCCTGTTTCTAGTCCTTTGTGATTTAAGACTTATTGTTAGATTTTATCTACTTCCTTATGATCTTCATCCTCAAGTCATAATTCTAGCACAATTATGTCAAAATTATCTCCACAGTAGCCAATTGGGGTGTTACAAACAGAGAATTACGACTTTAGGTGGTGAATAAGCAGAAGCAGCAGGAGCCCCGGAAATGGTTAGAAGCATAAAGCTTCTGCTCTTCTGAAAATGTTCCTGAGGACAGCAAAGACAGTGGGGAAGGATGAGGGAAAACATGGTTTGTTATATAAGCCAGAATCATTTCTCAATGAAAGGAAGGTGGATTTAGTTTTCTCCAAGACACTCATGAGTCTTTCCCAAGTAAAGGGATGCTGTGAGAAGGATATTACTGTTGCTTATATATGGATGTAAATTTTTTTCAAAACACAATACATACTACTTCCTATATTACCTACAGTCATTATATAAAGGTGGAGTCATCTTTAAACTTTTATGACCAAAAAGCACTTTACTTGATTTTAATTTTTATATTCTTTGCATGTAGGAATATTTCTTAGATTATTGTTTAAAGGATTATCACAGTCAGAAACTGATTTATGTGTGGAATATACTGGTGGGTACATTTACTGTGAGATGCTCATTGTTATAAGGCTGATTATAATACATTAGAAAATTAAAAAATTATTTGCAATTAATTTTTTTTGACAGAGATTGCCATATTCTGTGGCTATAGATTTTGTTTAACTCTAGGAGTGCCCTTTGTGCATGGTTAAAGACTCAGCATTCTCACACAATCAATCGAATTAATTCAGAGAGAGTTCATATGGCCCTGTCTGAAAAAAACAATGCTTTATATTTTTATTTTCTGCCTTTCATAGATAAAGATATGTAGCATGCATTAATTTTAACATTACATCTAACAAAGATTCTCCCACTATCTTTCTGGACAAGATGGGGGAAGTGTGAGCTAAATTGGAGTTTGGGTAGGTCAAAGGGGATCAACTGTAGTTTGAAAGAGCTCATAATGGTAAGTGTGGAGGGCAGGCAGTAGAGAAGGGCCACAAGTTTCTCCTTTGGTCTGTGTTTATCAGCATTTTTATCAGTGTTTGTATGACAGAATAGAAGTCCTGTTTATCAGATTTGTGGTTGCCACAGTGATAGAAGATATGGCCAACAAAACAGAGGAATGAACCAAAATTACACAAGGTAATCCTCATCACTGATTGGAATAGGGATATAAATCCAGGAAGATAATAGATAACTGGTATCTACATTAAACGAGGTTTAAGTTTTTCTTTATATTATTTTGATTTTAGATGTTACAAATGTTTTAAAAAAGAAATAAAATTTAAGATTTATCATGTATTTATTTTATAACTGCTAACATTTTGACATGTTTTTTTATAGATTTTAAAAAACAATGTTTGTGTATATGTACACAGGCTCATACAAATATTTTATTTATATGTTTTAGATGCATATAAACAATATAAAAATATGTTGTCTTGTGAAAAAATATTACAGGTATTAAGTCTTGCTATGATCTGGACATGTCACCGCAAATTCATATGTCAAATTCTAACTCCTAAAGGTGATAATATTAGGAGGTGAGGCCTTGTGAGGTCATGACCCTTATGGAAGGCATTAATGCTCCTATAAAAAAGGCTCCAGAGAGATTTCTTGTCTCTTTTACCATGTAAGAGCATAGTGACAAGGTACCAGTATGAACTAGGAAGCAGGCTCTCACCAGACACCAAATCTGCCATTGTCCTGATCTTCGACTTCTCAGCCTCCAGAACTGTGAGGTATAAATTCCTGTTGTTTATAAGCCACCCGATCTGTGCCACTCTATTATTGCAGCTCAAAGACAAGTCCTCCTTGACTTCCCACCTGATTCTTTACTTCCCACCTAATTACAAGACTTGACTTTGTACTTGAAAACCTTTTAAAACAATGTGTAGTATTGTTTTGTATGTTGTAAAATGTATAAAAATGGCATCATGCTGCATAATCATTATTTTGCAACTTGTGCTTTTCACTGAATAGTATTTTTTGAGATATAAGCATGTCGATACGTTCTCTGAGAGTAAGAGCTCAAATCCTGGCATAGCCTATGGGCCTCTCCATTGTTTCTAGGTCCTCATCTCCTGCTATGTTGCCCCTTCTGTCACACTGGTCTTCTTGCTGCTCCTTGAACACACTGGATGTGCTTTCACCTCAGGGCTTTTGCACTTGGTGTTTCCTCTATTTGGGCTGCTCTTCCATTAATATACATATGGCTTGCCTGCCCCAAACTTTTCAAGCCTTTGCTCCAATGCCACTTCTCAATAAGGCCTCCGGAATACTCAAACCATACCACTTCATATAGCAAAACCTCTCCTATTCTACTGTTTTCTTCATAGCAGTTATCATTTTTTAACATACTAAATAATATTAAATATGCTTGTTTTTACTTTCTTCTCAATTTATTAGGATATAGGTTTTTCAATGGCAGGAATCTGTGTGCTTTGTTCATTAGACCCTAAAAATGACTCATATATTATTTATTAAATAAATAAACAATGAACAACTGGGCAGTATTCTTATTTATGATCATCATTTTATTCATTCATTTTCCTACTAATAGTCTTTTAGGTACTACTATAAAAGGTGATGCCATGAAAACACTTGTAACCAGTCTCTTTGTTCACATGTGTGCTTCCATAGAATTGCTGGGACACGGGGTATGAATATTTTCAATTTTAGAAGATATTTCTAAATGTTCCTCTCAGGTAGCCAGCCATTCCAGTTTATACTCCCTCCAGCAGAGTAGTTGTTCCTTTGCATTCTTATCCCATTTTATATTATCATATCAATATATATTTAGATTTAAAAAACAATGCTGAAAGTATGCATGAAAAACACTTCGATATGTAAATAAAAGACCAGGGGATTGTGAAAATCTATATTATATTGTTAAAAGAAAAAAGGTAACAAATCAAATACTTCTAGAATGAGCACCTTTTGTAAATAAAATGTCAATAAAAATTTTATACACAAAATAATTTATTTTGAAATAAAATAATTTTATGCACTGAAAAAAATTTGGGTGACTAATCACCAAAATACTAATAGCAGTTGTCACTCAGTGGTAAGAATGGATGATTTTAATACTTTTTCTATGCTTCATTCTTTTTTGTGCAATAATCATATATTTTAAAAAAATAATTGTTATTATAAAGAAAAATAATCAAATTTATATTAGTTTATTGAACTTAATTTTCTCTAATTATAAGATCATCATATACTCTTTGTAAAACAATAATAAAAATTGCAAACAAATGCAGTAGAGTAAAAAATGAAAGTCTATACCAATTCACTACTTAGAAGTGGCTAGTTTTAAATGTTCAGTGTGTATCCTTCCAGACTTCTTGGTGCGTGCTTCAACCATTTGTGTGTCATAAAATGTATACTTCTTATTTTTTTAAATGAAAAAATTTTTTACAGGCAAAATTTTCCATTTTTTCTTCATTCCTCCTCCCTCTTCTCCCTATACCAACAGTTTTGTGACCCAATGTGTGTGTGTGTGTGTGTGTGTTTTTAACTCCAACTAATTCTCTCATACCAGCTGGATGTCTTACAACTCAATTCAGTTCTGTCTACCTGGAATTAGCATCAGACTCCACAAATTAAGTGATCAGTCCCACAAGACTGTCCCTACTTCAAACGTCAATTGCAAGTCACCTGTAATTCTAAACAATTGGCTATAAATTGAGGTTTCCATAACCCCCTTCTTTGGTTTAATAATTTTCTAGGACAGCTCACAGAATTCAGGGAAACAATTTTTACTGGTTTATTATGTAATAAAAGATATAATGAATACAGGTAAATAGCCAAATGAAGAGATACAAAGAGTAAGGTCTAGAAGGGTCCTGAGCACAGGAACTTCTGTTCCCATGGAGTTAGGGTGAGCTACCCTTCTGGCACATGGATGTGTTCACCGTAGAAGTTCTCTAAATCCTTACTTTAGGATTTTATGAAGACTCATCACATAGGCATGATCGATTATTAACTCAATATTTTGCCCTCTTCCCTCTCTGGATGATAAGGAGTTGGGGTTGAATGTTTTAAGTGTTTAACCATGGCTTGACTTTCTGGTGACCAGTTCCCATCCAGCAGCTATTCAGGAGCCCATGAACAAAAGACACCTTTTTGCCCAGGAAATTCTGAGAAATTTAGTAGTTCTATGTCAGAAACTAGGGTTGAATACACACACACACACACACACACACACATACTCATACACACACACGCACACACACACACACGTCTTTCAATGACTTTACTGATATCACTGTCACCTAATCTACAGCACGACATTGCTAGACAAGAGTGATTTTCCTTCACCCCTTCTCCTGGTGGCTGAATAATTTTTCTTTTGGTTCCAGTGGAGAGGATTTTCCTTCCTTCTTCTCCTGAACAAAGAATTATGTCTGGTCAATCAGCACACTTTGTCACTGGTCCACATATGATTGGTAGGGAGTTGAAGGGCATTACAATTCAAGTCAATCAAGACTTTTGCTGGAATTCAAAGAAGCAGGTGCTCCTTGCTTTTCAATCACATTCTGTGAAGATGATGTTAACTCTGGTTTATTCATGGCCATATTTGCTACCACGAAGGAACACATACCTTAAGAAGTCAATTCAAGAGAAGTAAAGCATATAGATACTTGAAGTTAGTTCTAAACATTTACATATCACAGCTATGTGATAAATTCTTTCTTTTAAAGTCAGTATTAGCTAGGTCTCTGTCACTGGTAAGCAAAGGAGTCCCAGTTAACACACAGTAGTATATAATCAACAGAAATGAAAATATTTAGCTTTTATAAGAAACAGCTAAGGGTATATGAAAACTATCTCCCTTCACTTAACAGTCATGTGAAATTTATAGTAATTTATAGACTTATTTTTAATGGTTTTATCCCAGAATTAAGTTGTAATTTAGACATAAGTAGATTGTGCTCTTAAATAAATAAAACTTGTAAAAATGAAGAGTTTCTTTGTTGGTATTCAGAAAGCCTCGAGCAGGAACATGACAGCATGAAACTTTCAGATACAAAGGGCACATTGTGTGTATGGCCCAGTTTTTGGTTCTCAGTCATTAGGAGTGGCAATAATGGGATAGAGAAGGCCCCCACAGAAATATCAGGGCCCCCAGCTTGGGGCACAGACAAAGGGTAGCAACACGAGTGTGTTGACTTCTTTAAGAAGGGAAAGAGCTGTAAAAGAAAGGATCTGGGCTGAGGTGACTGGTTGCTGCTATCTACTGTAGTAGAGCTTATTCTAATATGAAGTTGTTTTAACATTAAAAATTAATGTATGTTGTGAATAATAACATTAACAACAAGAAAGAATCATATAATGTCGGATTGTTTATTGCCAGTGTTGTTCTTGTTCCATTATCTCTCTCAGGTCCTTCTCAAACTCCAATTATATATATTTTCACTATATCTCACAAGACTATTATATTCTGTTGTTATTTTTATCCCCCCGACCCTCAATTTTTTTTAACTTTAAGGCTTTAGTTTGGAAATTTTTCATTGACGTATTTTTTATTTCATTAATTTTGTATTCAACTTCTGGTCTATGGTCAAAATCATGCATGAGTTCTTAGTTTCAGATATTTTATTTGTTCAGTTAAGAACTTTCATTTTAATTTTTTTATGAACTGTAATTCTGTTATCTTATTTTTAATTTTTTAAATCTTTTTCCCTTTTTAAACATATTTTTATTATATTTATCATAGCTATTTTAAAGTTTTTGTCTGCTAACTCTAATATATGGATCTTGTTTAAGCCTGAATCTATTGTCTTGTTTTCTCTTGATTACAAGCCACTTTTTTCATGTCCTGTCTTAAAATGCTTCGCAGTTTTTGATTGAAAGGAGATCTCCTTGAGACATCTATCAGAAGTGGACTGAAGTGAATTTAATCAAAGCTGCCCTTACATAAATAAAAATCTGATTAAACTGAGGTGTGTAACATTTCAATCTGGCTGATAAAGAGAGAAAGGTAAACACTCTCTAGCAATAATGTTGCTGCTTTTATTTATAACATGTATATGACTTTCAATCAAAAACTGCGAAGCATTTTAAGACAGGACATGAAAAAAGTGGCTTATTTGTTACAGAGCACTTCCTCTAGTGGAATTTTGTTGCCTAAGCACTGTAAGACAGAGATTTTATTCACACTTTCCTGCCCATCCCAGTTTCCTGCTGCCTCAGCACTTAGTAAATGACTTATGGAAAAATGGCCATATACCTGCAGCTCCTCTGGATTTCATCTGTCACACCCATGCAAGTAATCATCAAAATAGTTCTGGTTTTTCTCACCTCTGAGTTGTGTTCCTTTGTCTCGGTTAAGCCAGTCCTCCACTCATACTAGAGTTAGCATATGTCCCCAGGGAAGAAAATAGCTTACAGTGTTAGTTCACATAGAAAAGTCTTTTCACTTTTTTCTGATATTACAACTGGAATGATGGCTTATTGCTACTATTATCTCCTACCTAAGAAATAGAAAGAGATGTCTGGACCCCAGTAATTCATAGCAGCTTTCCCCAACCACCTCTTCATACAGGGCCAATCTCTCTGTTATTTGTAATGCAACCAACAAATGGATATGCAAAGAACGTTTTGACACTTATTTTTTTTTAATCTCCCAAGATTATGAACATGTAGGCTATAAATGCAATAACAATAAAATTAAAAAAAAAAAAGCAATTTATCGAGTATGTGTTATGTTTTTGGTGGTTTTCTAAGACCTCTCTCAGAAACTCCATTATTATATCCTTGTTAAACAGATAAATTGAAGTTCCAAGAGGTAAAGTACATTGTCCAAAGTCACTCAGCTCTCAGCTAATAAGTAGCAGAGCTATAATTCAAGCCAGATCTATCTGACTTCTGTTACTCTTAATCATTCTTCTATAAATTTTTGTCAGAAGAAGGACACTAGCAGTTATAAGTCACAAGGCATAATAATAATGCCTCTGTCATATGAAACAAACTTGTTCATATAGAAAAGCTGATATGGTAGTGATCATTCACTACTATATGAAACTCCCATTTAAAGCCATACCATTAAAAATTATGGATAACGTCTTGATATTTATCAGGGAAGATCTCCATATTATTTATTTCCAGTATTATTTCAAATCAACTTTTGCTATTCCCGCAAATGATTAAATTTCAAAACGTTTAAGGACCAGTATTTAAGCACCACTTTGATATTTTTGCACTTTCTCATCTGCAGAACTATTTTTGGAATTTGTGCAAAGACGTAAAAGCAATTTAATTCAGAGAATCCATAGAGTAAGGCTAGCTTTGCTGAGTTTTGCTTAGTTTTGGTTCTAACTATTCTTTTCTGTAATTAACATTACTTAGAGATTAGGGAAATAGAAGCATCCTCCACTCCTTGTTCCTACATGTTTTCCTTGATTCTAAATGTGGTTTTACTCCACTGTTTCTCAGACACAATTATCTCAGAAGGTCCATGGCTGTTTAATCCTGGGCTCATTATATATATATATATATATATATATATATATATATATATATATATATATATATATATATATATATATATATTTTTTTTTTTTCCCTCACATTTTTATTTTTAAGCTTTTAGATGCCCTTGTTCAAAATTTCCATGAGTGCTTCCCTCCTTTCCCATGGTTCCTGCAGCAAGAAAATCAGTCTCAGAAATTTCCAACTAGCAGAGAATAAAGTGAAAGTCAGAAAATATGATGGTAACAATGTCTGCATCTCCTGGCATAAGCTTTCAGGGAAACTAACTTCTTAGGCTCCAGAAATAGCAGAGAATTAAAAACTGAGAGGAAGGTACAGTCACCAGCCCAAATCCTTTTATTTCTTAGTCACAGAAACCAAGCCTAGAGACATTAAATAATTTGCCTGAGATAATTTTGTTTCTAGTGGGATGCTGGTATTAAAATCCAGGAATCTTGACTTCTGGTCAATGTCCTTTCCAAAGCCCATTATAGACCAACCTCTTGTTATAAATCCACTCCAAGTGATGCTGAAGACAACACCAGTATTTATGTTTTATGACTTGTTTCTTCATAAATTGACATTTCAGGAAATCTCATTTTTATCTGTTTCAAGTGAAGGCAAGACATTCAAGGACCTTATAACCATTATCTGTGATACCAAAGAACTTAGTGGCAAAATTTGTTCTGATAGTTTTGTCTTTGGCAATTAAAAAAAAATTATATTGTGTAGAAATCTGAGTAACAAAGAGAAATTATCCTAATCAGAACTAAATATCAATATTTATTACTTATTTATTTTATAGATTTATTTAATCACTTTTAATTTGCTCTTGCTCCCTCATTTATTTTATTATCTCTGAGATTTGGCCCCACTAAGTTTACCATAGTTTGCTCTGATTCTAATAATTGGTTCTTTAGCCACAGTACTTCTTATCAAATCATGTCCTTAAAATATGCCAGTAAAAGTCTATTTAAAAACATGTTTAGTTTATACTTTGCCTATTTGCCTTAACCTTTTTATTATGCTACAGTGTGATAAAAGATTTCTGTATTGGAGGTAAATTTGTACTGCAGTTAACATTAATTTACTAGTTTAGTTTAACAAACATTTAAATAATAACATAAACAACAACAATCATAGAATTTTAATTTTGTGCAAGGCTTTAGAGGCAACAATATGAATGACAGACACTGTTTTTGCTAATTTGCAAACCCCCTGAGAGAAGACCTGGGTCTCTTTTATCTTTCTCTTCCTCTTGGCATCTGGCCCAGTTCCTGTTTGCAGCAGAAAAATTGGGATTTTACTAAACAGAAGGGTTTTTTTTTTCCATAATACCTAGAGTTGAATATGAACATAGAGTGTTGGAGAAGGAGATGGGTATGCAATGGTGACTGGATAGAAAAGTTATGCTGTGAGGTCAAGCATCTCTCTTCATTGAGTAGGCCAGAATGAAGCAGCACCCTGAGGTAATTTGTGTGGAGATCTTGGTGCCCAGAAAGTACAATAGAAGAGACAGACACAGCACTTCAGCATCTTGGAGTCAGAAGAATAAGATAATGATGGTGATAATAGATTCTATTTATCGAGCATTTTAAATGTACCAGGCACTTTTGTATGTTATCTTTTTGAATCAGTTTGACAGTTCCACATGCTTTTATATTTTGAATATATTATATATATTCTACATGCTATCATATTTTACTTGGTCCTCATGAAGATGTTAATTGATTTGTTCAAAGTCACATGGCTAGGAAATTGCAGACCTAGATTTAATCCCAAATCTGTTCAACTCCAAAGTCTATGTACAAATAGTCAAACTACACTCCCTCCCTATGTATTCTCCCTTGGAAAATGGCTCAAATAAACCTCATTTAGGTTTCAGGAGATATTCATTTGTCCAATTTTCTTATTTTATTTCTTAAATGACATACTCCTGAAAGTTAGAGTGCATACATATTTTGTTCACAGTTAAGAGGAGTGTCACAGAGATGAGATCCTCTTTTCTATTTCAAATTGGTGGAAAACTGTCAATGGTGAAATCTTAATTAGTAAGGAATCAGAATTGTTGCCTCTGATACTGCCTGGCTATGCTCAGGTTTTTGGGCAGCCAACCAGTTTGTCAGTTCTCTTTCCAGCAGCATCGGTGGCCATGAGAAAGTGCTCTTCACCTCCCTGCTTTCTACCTTCTGGTCATATCAGAGTAAAAGAGTCAAGGAAATGGACAGGAGAGACCTTGCACCTGAACTCTATGGTCTTCTTTCATTCTGCATACACATCTCTTTGCATTTGAGGAGAGTTGTTTCTGTGCTGATAATTGATCTTCTAGAGATTTTCTGTTCAAAAATAGCTTCCAATGTCCTGTGGAATAAAATCGAGATATCTTCAAACCTCTTCGGACACTGACTCTAAAATGCTTTCCCAATTTTTTCCCTCTCACTTCTATCCCTTTAATCCTGGGTCCTAAAACAAGCATCTTTCCTAGACATACCTGTACTTTTTCTTTGTTGACATTATCCTCTTTGCCTTGAATTCCTTCTTATACCTAGCTTTCTCATTCAGAATTTTATCAATATCTATAACTGAAAGTAATTCTTTTTTTTCTATCTAAAAAATTTATCTTCTTGGGTTAATCAGATCGACCTTTAATAATATAGAGCTGTAGCAAGGCCTTAGGTGGCTTAATTTAAAAGCTGGCACTGAAAAATACATTGATAAGGTACTTGTAGGAAAAGATGGTGCTGGCTTCAGCAGCCAAGACAAGAAAAAGATTGTTATTCTTTTCTGAAGGAGACAATGAAATAAATGTTTTCATGCTTTTGAGAAGAAAAGTGGAAGGAGAGGAGTGAGAGGAGTGTGTATGCGTGCAGCAGAAAGAAGCCAGCCAGCTGTGTGCTGTTGTTGGGTTTACTCAGTGGTGAAGGCACTAGTAGTCAAAGAGCTTGGGTGCTTGATTGGCTAAAAGGTTATCTTAAGAACAGAGAACTTTTAATGTCTAACCTGAGCCTACAGTTCAATTTAAAGTGGAATGCACAACTAAATGTTAACTCTTTTTTGTAATCATTTAGTAAATTCGATTATAATAAACATCTTTTTGGTGTACAGGAGTGTATACATTTTGGGTATGTATACACGTTTGTGTGAAAAAATAAGAAGAGGCTAGGTTTCCTGTTTCTGCTGCAGTGGTAGCAAATTGAGTCAGTATTAGCAGCAAAGCAAAAGCCTGGAGCTTGATATGATCATACCAATGACCCACTGGAATTGCAGGAAACTTGGGACAGGTTGACTCAAGCCAACCTCATTTAGGTTGTAGGAGAGAATTTTTTGTGTACTTGTCTTTTGTGATTTCCTAAATGACATGCTCTCAGAAGGCAGTATTCATGAATATTTTGTTAATCTAAAAGATCTTTTGATGTAATATTAATGATAAAAAATAATAAAAATGATGATACCATTGCATCATCATAGGTGCATTATAGATTCCATCTACTGAGCACTTAAAAATGATAGAGGCATGAACTCAAAACTAAAAAAAATGTAGATTTGATTTTCAAAATTTCTATATTTTAATTATGTAATGTTAGGCATTTTTAAATGAATCTTTGATTTCACATTTGCAAAATGGAAAAATACCAGCTCTAATCCATAGCTTTGTTGTGAAAATTAAATTTAGTTGCCCACTTGACAAGTCTTTATCAAGTGCCTTGTATCTGCAAAGTCTCCTTCAGTTTTTCTGGCCTCTTCCACAGTGGTCATGCTGCTGTTTTTTTCCCAACCTTGGGGTCATGCTGTCATCCCTCTTGACATCACCCTGGTTGACTTGGTTATAGCTTAGTCCTGACTTCTCTCTGTTCCATTGGTTGTTTCACAATGTGGGTAATGATTCTCATTTAAAAAGTATTTAAATGTCTCTTGTTAAGCCTCTTAACTGGGTCAGCACATTCTTACTTTCTTGCTGCACTCTTAAGGTTATGATTTTTGTATTTTATCAGTCATTAATATTTGATACACAGTCTGGCTAGGCTGGATAGAGAGAGAAAGTTAATGATGCTGTGGTGTTGAATACAAAGTTCCAACCATTATTCCATGTTTCTGGGACTATTCTAGTGCTCTTTTCTCATGGGGCAAGTGCCTTCTTTACCTGGCACAGGGCTCCAGAGTTTACAGACTGAGGGCTTTTCCCTTCCTTGTTTGGGAGACAATCTTGAGGCTGAATGTCAGCTATAACCTACTATTGTTCTTGCATCTGTGACAAGTTTTGATATGCCTGATTCTGGACGAATCAGGAGTGGACATTGAGAATTGGCTTCATTTTAGGATCTTTGTTGTACCTGGATCTCTACTGTTGGAAAGCAGAGATAATTTTCTTGGTGGGTCTGTATTTTCCTTAGAAAACACTTGTTGAATACTTATTTTTGTCCTGGACACTTTGCTAAGTGTTGTACAAGATTATCTCAATCAACTCTATAAAAGTCCTATGAAATAAATATGCCTATTGTCTTAATTTTACTGGGTGTAACTGAAACCTAGAGAAGTCACTTGCTGGATGTCACACAGCCAAGAGTGGATGTAGGACTTGAAGCCAGATCCTCTGACTCCAGAAGCCCTTAATATTTTGCTATTTTGTATGTGACCCTGGGCTCTGAGCCTTTATTTGCAACTTTCCAGTGAGGACTGACATACAGTGATAGGACTCAAGCGCATCTCTGGTGATATTCTTATCCTAGAATTGTCTGAAACTCCATTCTTTTCCAAGGAGTGTTCAGAGAAGTAGGATGAAATCAGACACTTCTATGAGGACTTTGGGACCATCAGGGCAGGCCCTTATTACACTTAGGGTTGCCTGGCATGGACCTTTTATGACAGTCTGTGATCTCTTGGGTTCTTTGATCCCTAGTTCATGTGCCTTGAATGTTGAAGATGGGTCCAAGGTTTTGGCAAGCCCTTTGAGCCCACAGAGAAGTGGCAAGGCCAGGCTAACCATAAGGGGCTCTGGTTCTGTGGAGTTACAAAGTCCTGTTGGAGATGGCCAGGCTCCCCCACTTTGTTCTTGGTGTGCAGCAGAGGAATTCAGAGCTCACAAAACCTCATAGATCACCTACTTCCAGCTCCTCATTTAGCAGCTGTGCATAAGCAAGCATGACACGCACCTGTGCTGCATTTCCCGGTTATTAACAGTAACCTGGCTGCCTGTTTTTCAATCTCATTTGCATAGATGGCTCCAATGAGACTGAAGTGGCACCAAGTGGAAGCATTGTGAGGCAAGGGTCAATCTGATGACAGTTTTGTACATAATCTTTGTTTCTGGAATATTCAAATGCAAATGTGATCCCTAAGGCATGAAAGTCATTGCTTCATTTGCTTGTGAATCTGGATATTATAGCTGCTTTCTCCTCTGGGGAAGTTAATGTTGGGCTGCCATAGGCATTACAGAGTCTGTCTGGCTTCGGAAAATCTTTTATATGTCAAGAAGTCTTAAGCATCACCATAGAAATCAACTACACCCTGAGATCCAAATTCTTATCACTCTTTAAATATTAATTAGAAAAAATATAGCTTCTTGGGGGAAGGGATTGTGTGTGTGTGTGATCAGGAATATAGTATTCTTTATGTGATAGTCATCCCTCTAATACACCATGGAAGATTGGTTAACTGCCTTTTTATAGTAGGGTTAATTTACAGATGATTCTTATTTTCTCTTTTCCAGTTTGAGATGTGGTCATGGCCTTTTCAGAATTTAAGTCAAGTTTGAACAAATGGGAGAGGGGAGTATTTGTCTGCAGAGAGTATTTTTTTATATGAATAAAATAAAATTCACGGAGAAGCAAATGCAATGGGGAAGTGACAGTTGCTGAATGTAAACTCCTAACGAGTAACTAATGATAAAATAACTCAATGATTTCAGTTTTCATATTCTGTTAGTAAATTGTTATATGTGCTGCAAATCTGCCCCACTGCTATTTAGAAGAGCAAAGCTGGTTCTATTCCTTGTCTTTTATAGCATTTAACAAAATGACTCTGAAGTCCTTCTGTAAATGAAGACACACCTCTATTACATATACAGTACATTTGAATGTAATCTTCATTCATTTATATTATTGATTGACAGTTGTGTCAATACATAAGGAAAATATATCATATGCAATTAATAGGTAGATATGCAGGTTTCAAGAACATAAATACTCACAAAAAAAGTACTTTATAATTTAGTAGAGGTTCTTAGATACGAAGATGATGACATAAGACATTAATTAGCCCTTCTAGAAGAGGCAGGTATTGGGCTACACAGAAGGCACATAAGGGCAGTGAAAGCAGAATTCCTTATACTTAAAATTCTCAAGTGCTCAGCTCACAAAGCCATGTTCATTATTGTTGGTGAGGATCCATGAAAGTTCCATAATTCCTCCACATAAGTATAGGAAGAGAAGCATTGAAAGGTGAATCTGCTAGAAGAATTTGAAAGCACCATTTGATGTTCAGCCATGGATATGTGTCCTATTGTTTTAGTTATCTGTTGTAGAACAAATTATTCCACAACTTAGTGGCATAAAACAAGTGCTTTTTACCTCACAGTTGCTGTGGGTCAAAAGCCCAAGTGCAGCTTAGCCGGAAGCCTCTGACTCAGGCCTCTCAAGAGGCTGCAATCAAGGTGTCGATGGGGCTGTGGTTAGTCATGGCTCCCTAGAAAGAGGATCTACTCCCACCCTCATTGATGTGGCTGTTGGTGACCTCAGCTTCTTCCTGGCTATTGGACAGAGGCATCAGTTCCTCATATAGTGGTCCTTTCCATAGGGTTGCTCACAACACAGCAGCTGGCTGACTTTTCTTGGAGCAAGCAAACCAGAAGAGGGTGAATGTTCAAGAGAGAAGTCACAGACTTATTGGTACCTACCCTTGGATGTGGTGTCCCATCCCTTTTGCTGTATTCTAGTCTCAGAGTGAGTTACTAGGTCCAGCTCATGCTCGAGAGGAGGGGGTTATACTGGGGCATGAATACAGCATTAGGAGGTGGGAATCACTGGGTGCCAACTCAGAGGCTGCCTATAGATGCACCTCTTGCTCAGTGTGCTGCAGTGGGGCATTGGTACCTAAAATCAGATAACAGATAACAGGGGAGCTCAAGGAGGGAACAGACATCCAGAACCATCATTAGCTCCTTCTTTGTGGGCTGTCGCTGCACTGGCCTCTGAGACATTCTAAGTGAAGCAAACATGGGATTTATATCAGGCTACTGAAACTAATATCTCCAGCCCCTGGCTCTCATTTCAACTCTGAAGGTCATGCCAGCAGTGTGGTTGGGGCAGCTGGCACAGCAGGGCATCAGGCAATTGTGCATTGCAATTTCAGGGGTAGTGTCTAGAAAACCAGCCACATAGCTTTGAAATGTCTCCTAACACAGGGCCAAGCCACTGAAAGGCCTTATTTGGCCCCTGAGAATAGGAACCACTAACTTATAGATAACTTTTTCTTATAGCCTGTAATGACAGATATAAAGGATTTTCTTAAAAAAAAAATTCTTATGGAGATCAGACCTTCAGACCTACTTGCTTGCACCATTTTAAGGCCCTGTAGCAAAGTATTTGAAAATAGTCTTCAGAGTTAGAGTTGAATTTAAGTGTTGGCTTATTAATTAGGTAAGTGTAAACAAGTCAACCAACCTCGAAGTCCCATTTTTCTCACCTGTGAAATAGTGACCACATCAGCACTACCTTCCCAGGGCTGATGAGAGCATGGGCATCATCTGTGATCATCTGTGTACAGGGTTAGCCCATACTGCTGTGGTTATATTGATGACAACAATGTCTGTGGGAAATGTAATCTCTACTCTTCAGGTTTTGGTAGAAGAACTGGAATTTTTACTCCAATCTCCAATAATTTAAAAAAGAAAAAGAAAGAGAAGATGAGAAGAAATCTACCTTCTCCCTGTACCTCTTCTTCCTTTTTTTCTAGAAGTAGAGGAATAACTCTCTGTCTGGAGATTTGAGAAGAAACTGAGCATGCTCAATTCCATTTTGTTTGTCTCTTCACTACACTGAAAGCTTTTCTGGGCAGATTCTGCCCCATCATGGAGGGAGGGCCGAGGATGTACAGTTTTGAGGGTAACTTCTTCTTTATGGAGGGGGACATTCAGAAACTCTAATGTGACCACATTTTCCAATCCAGCCATATCAGCAGGCATAAAACTGTTAGTTTGATCTTTATCCATCTGTATTTTTTTTTTCAATTAATTTCACACACATAGGAGTGATATCACTTCTCAGGTCTCCAACACCCCCACAAGTATCATTATTATTATTTAGGTTTTTGTGCAAATGGGCGAAGATATTTGTGAAAGTCAAAATGAAGGTGAAAACGTTCTTTCATTTGAAACAATCTCAGTCATTCTCTGCTTTTCAAGAGATCTCTTGCACCTCTGTGGGCGACTCAGTCCAGAATTTGGGGTTAAATTATCCATGAGATGCTTTTTTTCTTTTTTAGCATGGAGTGCATAGAGCGGGTCTGACTCCTGAAGGCAGCAGGTGTTACTGCAAACACAGGGTTCCTCCCACACAGAGTCCCTTCCTCTGGGGCTGTGGGAGAACAATTGGGGTAGAGGAGTGCGGTGGCTGCCACTCTGCTGCTGAGAAGAGCTTCATTGGGAGCCTCTGCCAAGAAGGATTTTAGTACTTGATCATTAAATCTTCAAGCTGCTGGTTCTCAAATAAGAGTCCTTTGCATGTTGAATCATCTTATCTTTGAGCAAGCTGTCACTTCCTTCCTGCTCTGTAGAAAAAATATTTTCTAAAATTAGCCATTAAGCTTGTCATAATTGTAATTACAACACCAAAAAGCCACACCTCACAGAGGCAGAGAATGCTATATAGAGCCTTTACTGAGGGCCTTAAAATATATCCCCTTCTTCTTCAAGTAAAAGAGGAAAGAAAAATAAAAGCAGTAAAATTAATTGCCAGTAATTTATAATTAATGTTGAATGGCTTCATTATGTCTTTGCTAAAACTATATAAATATTTATTTTCACTTGCTAAAGAGCCACTAAATTCATTTTATAAGGAAAAAATGAGGTAAAATATGTGAAACTGTGTCAAACACCAATAGCAAGTTATCAATAAATATTAACTAATAATAATAACAGAAACAACAAAAAAACATACTGGTCATCAATAGGATGACCATCTATAAATGCTACAAGGAAGGCAGCCTGATTAGGGGTATAGGAAAATTCAGTGACTGAGCCGATCCTGCAGGAGCCTGTGTTCCTCCAGGGATATGTTTTATATGCATAAATACCTGAATAGCACAGATCCTACTTTAAGCCTAACCAGAGTTTCCCAACTGGTGTCTCAAACAGTATTTCAGATGTTAATCAATGGCTTGAAGAAAAAGTCAAGATGTGATATGTAAATAATAGAATATTACTCAGCAATAGAAAAGAATGAAGTTGTTTGCCACAACATGGATGGACCTAGAGCTTATTATGCAAAGTGAAATAAATCAAAGACAAACAACACATGATTTCCTTTTATATCTTAAAAACAAACAAACAAACAAACAAACAAATAAATAAATAACCAAAACGGAAACAGACTATTAGGTACAGAGAACAAACTGATGTTCGCCAAAGGGGAGGTGGTTAGAGATTGGGTGAAAAAAAAAGATGAGAGGTGAATGAGAGAGGCGGGCTGTGGGGCTGTCATTTAAGTCCTCTGAACCCTTTGTTTCCATTAGACAAACCATCCTACATCGATAGAGAAAAGGCGCAGCACATACAGAGAGTTAAGGTTCTCCTCACCCTGAGTCCAAAAAATAAGAGTTCTATGATGAAACAAATTTGTGAAAATCTGCATTTTAACTACTCCTTTTCTCTAGAGATTCACAGTGCATGTTTGGTTTTAGTAGCCTCTGAGAAGTCCCATAATAAAAAAAGCTGATTTCTTTTAACTCCCTCTCCTAATCTAGCACAGACCCTCCATTCTCTACATTGTTACTAGATGGATTGTTTCAAAAGAAAAATATCACCTTCATGCTTGAAGACCCTCAATGACTCCCTATTGCTCTCAAGATACATTAAAATCCCATCAGCATGGCCCATGTGGCCTGGCCTGTTTGGCCCGGTCCCCATACACCTCACTCAACATTGTTCTTGGCTCTAGGAACTGCTCCTCACTGGCACCCTTTCAGACCGTGGGACATGACATGTTTTTTCTGTTACAGGGCTTTAAGACAATTCTTTCCTCATGTGGACAAGGACAACCTCCCTTGTTCCTTCCATATTTACCCATTACCCCTCTTCACCTTTATCTCACTCTACCGTCACTTTTTCAGGCTCGACAATGCTGGTCCTTCACTGCACTCATGCCGTGTGTATTCACTGAAGGATTTTTGCTTACTCTAACTAATACTGTAAGATTGATGAAGTTCTGACTACTATTTCAGAGTAATATGGGCTGCCTAGCAAGCCTACATATGGGATGGGTTTGACCAGTGAAGTACTATTTCTGTTGTTTTGTTCTGTTTACTGTAATTAAGACTCTATTTCATCTTAGGAAATACTGAAGTATAGAGTAGAATGTGGTAAGGGTCCTACTGGAGCTATATAAAAAAGCAGGCCTGTGCACATATATGGCACAGATATATCTCCAAGTAGTCACGGTAATCCATATTTATTAGGTACTTTCTGTGGCCTATGTACTTTTCAGTATTTACTTAATTAATTTTCAGAGCAAACTCTATGAGCTTTTATAAATGAGGAAACTAAGACAGAAGTAAGATGTCTAATGTCATGCTTCTTGTAAAAGGACAAGCTGCAGCCGTAATCCAGGCAGCTTGATACCAGAGCTTGTCATATTGGCAATAGAAACAGCCTCCTGGAAGAAGGGGCCTTTAAGATGGATCTTGAAAATTAGATGAGATTTGGGTATTGGGTAAGTGGAGGATATAAAAGGTGAAGGGAAAGGCTAACCATTAGGGAGAGGTAGAACATAGGCTCCTAAGTCTGGTGGGGCTGGTGGGCAAGGAAGAAGAGTAGAGAGAAATCATGCTGGGATGATGGGCTGGGGCTAGACACTTGAATGCTGTCCTAAGAAGTGCCAACTCTACTTGGAAAACAGCAATGGGTTAATAGAGGTTTGCATTCCAGGATGTCTAATATCAGAATTCAGTTTTAGGATGGCCAGGCTGTCATAAGAGTATAGGATCAGTGTGACCACATCCTGAGGATAAACCTGGATTATACCTGTTGTCCTGAGGTAGTTATGCATAGCACCCTGTTTCACTGTTAAAAATGTCCCAGTTTAGAAAATAAATTAAATGGTCACCCTATATAGGCACTATTGGAGGTGGGGAAAGACTACAGGCTGAGAAGGGAAGTTATTTCAATACTCAAGGGAGAGGAAGGTGGTTTTGAAACTAAGAGAGGAGATGGAGTTAAGAGCTATGGCAGCTACAGGGTGATGGTATTTCATAAATCTGTAAATTTTTAGAAGCAAGAGAGACTGAGGAATCACAAGTAGTTTGGAGTTTTTGCATGGCTGACCAAGTGGACAGTAATCATTGTATCTAAGTCAGGAGCACAGGAAGAGGAGCAGATTTGAGACGGATGGGTGGAGAATGGCTCTGAACATGATTTATTTGACAGAGGAATCAGATGGAGATGTTGACTGTGTCTGAGAGTGGGGCAAATGTATAATGGCCACTGTAACAAGAGGTTATCTTCAGACTGAAAAATAATGCTGGTAACTCCATAGAACATAACAGAATTTATCATAGGGTATTTAACTTATAGGAATGTAGGATCATAGCAGACAGATGACCCAGCAGTTCTGTGCATATTATCCTCAGCTAATAGACCCCCTGTTATAGTACCTTTAAAAATAGTCTAACTCAAGTTCTAATGATTGACAAGACAAAGGGAAAAAGAATGCTGTATGCGCCAGGGGCCATAACTCCTGGTGGTTTTATGATGGATGATTATTTATAATCCATACTATCACCGCTTGATATTTATCTATTTTGTCATGTCCTTCCAGCCATTACTAACAAAAATACTTATGGCTAAATTTTATGGAACACAGATAATCATCAACTAGAAGGCTTTGATATGCTTACTAAAGACAGTAATGTTGGTCAAAGGTCACAGCATGAAAAAAATCTGGGACATAGAGATGGAGTTAGTTTTGTATGCATTTACACCTACACACCAGAGCACTGAATTAGCAAACCTGGGCTGTGGGACAAAAGTCTCAGGACTGAAGATTCAGATTTGAGGTCCTTTTCACAGAGATAGTTAAAACCAGGATAGTGGTTGAGAGTAAGGCCAGTCTCTCTTATTTACTCATGTCTGTGTTTATTAGAAAAAAACAACAGAGTTGCTTAAAACAATGAATAGCAACACCCCAAGAATTCGAACTTGAGAGAAGAGTTCACTAGTAAAGGAAAGGAGGAAAGAGGGTTTGCTGAGGTTGCTGAAAGTGTGGTAGAAGAAAGAGCTCAAGAACAGAACATGAAGTCCTTTAAGTGGAGGTCTGGGTGAGGGGTAAGGTGGAGAAGAAGCTAAACTTTTCGAACACTCTTGTTTATCACTTCTCTCACTACCATTTTTTCTCCCTAGCTCTGTAACTGTTCTCAGTTTCTCTCTTACATTCCCCAAACTTTCTCTGGTTCCAGGCTCTAAGATGAACCTGCTGAAGGCACTCTTTCCTACCTGAAATTTGGAAGTTTTTCTCTGATCTGTGATTGTGATCCCAGTGCATGAAAAAGAGCTATTTGTAGGGGCAACAATTCCCTGAATGAAAATAGGGGTCAAGACACTTGGAGCAATGACACTTGAAGGGCATTGTTTTTCACCTTATTTCTAATTCTTTCATCTGGCTTATAGCCCTGCTTTCTCCTCTAATGACTGGCAATCGCCTCTAATACTTTATCAAGAAGTCATGTCACTAAACTGCAAGATGTTTTTCTTACAGAGTTCCCAATAGGTGACTCAGCTAATTTGAAAACTTTCTTGCTCTTCTACTCCCCTGCCTCCTCCCTCCTCACCTCTTCTTCCCCTCCCTGCCTCTCCCTCTATCTCCCCAAACCTGTGGAGGAAACATACTTTGATGAATTAGATCTTACACACTTGTATACCTTCACTTCCTCCAATAGAGTCTCCACAACAAAGAAGAAAGTCATGGCCTACTAAAGTCATAATCATTTCATGATTATGTGTTGAGGTTTTCTGGCTAAATGTCTTCAGGCTCTGTTTGTGTCTTGGCCAGTGCTTACAGCACCACAGTGCCTTTTGTGAGACTGATATTGCAAGTTCTCCCGGAGATTTTGGCTTTGAAAAAGAGGTTAGATGCCACTGAAGACTGCCAATGCACATCGGGTTGGAGTGTCGGCTGAAGTGCCAAGAGCTGGAGACTAAAGTTTCTGATTTCTCTCCAAGGACCCTGGGGCTCAGAATCACCCAAGTTGTATAGAGGTTCCACTTAAAAGAGCCTTCAGAGGGAATAAACCAAAGGTCAAAACTAATTTTATATGAAAGAAAACACTCTTCCAGAGATTGTTTTCTTGAATTAAAAAAAGAAATTCATAAGTGTTAAAGGACATCTTTTTCCTGGCCTATATTTTCCCTTTCCAAATTTTTATTAGTTGGACTACGATGTTTCTAACCCATATTCAGATCATGCTGACAAAACCAGAAGAGCCTTCTGAAGCTCCAATTGGCTAAAAAATCTCTTCTCAGGTCAAAGGCTTGCTTTCCATCTAACACAAAAATCCATAAATTAGTATCCTTCAGCTCAGTTGTCAATGGAAGAAAAAGAGTAGGCTTTCACTTCCTTCTACCACCAGAAATTAAAGTGATGGTGCAGAAAACACAGATACTAATCTGAGCCAAGTTAAGTTGGTTTGGGAGACTCAGAGAGGAGAGACTTGTGATTTCCTTTGCAACCACATCTTTTCTGAAATCACTGTCATCCATCAGTTGCTGTCAACTACATACTGGCTGGGAGTTAATTTCAGCCTTGCTGTTACATTCTAAAAGCTATCAATTCTTCTTGAACTTAATAATTGCATAATGATGTGGCATCCAAGGTCAAGGCTCATCAATATCCTAAAATATACCACCAGGGGTCATTAATAATAATGAAAATAATAATAGAAAAGTATTAAAATATTCATGTGCCTTTGGTCTGGTTTCTTTTAGACTCTTTTAATATCTTTCATAATTTAAGACCCATTAATTTATGTTAATCCCATCTTAAATTGGGATCCAACTCATTGTATTTGCAAGAGACCTGGAACTGAAGTCCAGGGGTTGGATTCTAATACTGGTGTGACCTTAAATAAGTTCATTGTTCACCATGCTCCTCAGTTTCCTCATCAGTATAAGGGGATGTGTTATCTCTCATACCTACTGCTCAAGGTATTGAAAATGAATAGGACTTTGGCAGGTATAAAAACCACATATAAATGCATTGAATTATTTTTGCTCTTTCTGTCTTACTTTGTGAATTTAAAAATTAATTTTAAAAATGTATTTCCATAACAAACACAGAGTCACAGAGTCAGGTTTATAGGCAGAGGAAGAAGCATACAGAAAACACAGTTTCTCACCCTTTAGGTGGGGCCTAGGAGAGGAGATGATGGGTGTGTGAGGGGCCACTGCTGGTGGATGACTGACAAAGATACAAACACCAAGAAAAGCCCCCTTTTAGCTGGAAGGTTAACTATCATCTACCTAAGACTTTCCCTTTGCGTTCCTTTCTGTAATGATATTTACCACATCTCAACAGTCAGCATGTTAACGGCAACCTTTTGGAAACCAACCCTGCCCTCCAGTTTTGTCATCAGTTACATCTTTGCCTCTGGATCATATGTAAATAGAGGGTCAGCCTAGGAATGGACAGCTCTGAAGAGACAGTGATCTTTATCAAACTGGAAGGGTCCATGACACAAGTTGTATGTAACCAAGGATAGCCAAATTTACTATTCTAGGAGTTTCTGTCAGCAAATGGTTACACGTTTTAGGTTCAAGTCTGTCTTGCAGAGAGAGAAAATGGAGAACTAGAGATGGAGGGTGGAAGGCAGAGGATTGAAGAGATGGCTTCGATAGGAAAAATGATGGAAAGAAATAAAGACAGAGCTTTGGCCTGCATGCAGAGTCACCCTCTCTAAGGGAGGGACTTGAAAGTGGGAGAGGCAGGTAACTATGTGAGAGGCTCTAGGGCAGGAGGAATAGAAAGTTGTTCTTTTAGAAAATATATTATTATTCCTTAATTGCTATTTAGACCATGTTTTATGAGTTTTTATAGAGCCATAAAGGTTCTCAGAATTGCAGATTTGATCACTAAAATCATAAGCAAACAACATATTCAAAACCCAGAAATCCAGGTGCTCTGCTGGTGCCTGATACATTCTGTTAGCACCTTTGGGAGTGCCTGATTCAACAAAAACAAAAAAGGTTTTGCAAATGCTTATATTGTAGCAATGATTTTGTCTCTTAGCTAGAACTGAGACAAAGCTTATTGTTTGGTATAACAAATCTATGTTGAATTCATTTCTCATATTCCCTTTTCATGTCCTTTAATGGAAAGCAAATGAACAAGCATTTGCTTTTTGTAACTGTAAGGGTGATAACATAAACAAAAATAATTAAAATTTCTTAATTTATGTAAGGATATAATGAATGCAAATTTAAATAGAAGGAGAGAGTATTGAATGTTATGTTATCTAGATGTTATGCTTCTATTAATAAATATATAGTGATTACTGGTGTTCTGTGACTTGTCAAATATATTTATCTCCTAGATGATTCTCAGGAAAATTTTATGAGTTCGTTTGCTGATTTTTTCACTTCTAACAGAGTTGATTAAAACACATGGTGTGCTAATTTCCAGGGCTCCAGAAGATATATTTTGTTTATTCTTGCTCTAGTCTTCTGTGTATTATGAATAGAATGTATACAGAATATAAAAATTGGTCAACATAAAAAAGAAACCATTATGAATTTTCCACATGTGAAAAGAAAACCGATACTATGGCCCAAAGTCGAAATCCCTGCAGACTCAGGAGCAATGTGGCTGTTACTGGCCAGCCGAGGAGTCCTCATAACTGTTCAAGGAGCACATGCCTTCTGGCCAAGCCCTGCTAGGTGAATTTTACACCTTGTCTGAAGTACTCATGACAGTTCTGGAAGGCAGCTATTATTCTTCTTGGCCTTTTCCCCTCCCCCCATTATAGATGGAGAAACTGAGGCCTAGGTTGATTCTAAAGTCACCTTTGCAAGGACACACAGTTAGCAAGTGGCCAATGTGAATTTAAGTCAGGTCTGTATCCAAATAGCTGCTCTTTTCACCACGTGCCTTTGCCTCTCAGTAGAGGGGATCCTGAGAATGTGAATTCTCTTAACAATTCTCTTTATTTAATAGGTTATAGCCACAGGCCTGTACATTTTGTATGATAGAGATCTTGAGCTAGTATTAGTTAAAAGCCACCAAATTTTGAAAGAAAAAAAAATGAAATCCTAAAGTAATCTTCTGGTGATGTTTATCTTGTAAATTGAGTTGGCATACCACATTGAGAGGTATACCTGCATCTTTCTGGGGCTTACCGAAGATTCAGGTGGTAGACATTAAGTTATTTTATCATACTTGCAATGTCTCTCCATGTTTTGCAATATTACGCATAGTACTAGAACAATATCAATGGAAGAATTCATTCTGTTTTTATATTGTACTTCCTATTTTACAAAACACTGTCCCATCTACTCATTCCATCCTCACGTATGTGCACAAAACCAAAGATCTACTAGAGACAAGCTTTCACGATTCTTCATTTTAGAGGTGCAGAGGCTGTTAGTTACTTGCTTCCAGTCCTGTAGACATTACGTGGTGGAGGCAAGACCATCCGTTCATGACCTGGGAGGGCAGATCTAGTTTCCTCTCTGGACCAACTCACCTCTTGCTGGTGCCCTAAGGCTCCCAGGGTGACTCTGTCCCTGGGCTTTACCTGTGGACTAAGGTGATCTTCAAAGCTGGTAAAAAAAAAAAAAGTGTTTGCTTCTCCCCCTCATTGTTTTCTGTGCAGGATATCCAGTGCTCACCACTGCAAGGGAGCTCCTCCCGACAGTGGGAATTCGGTTGCTACATTTTCAACATTTACATTTGAACTTGGTAATTAAGGGAAGCTGGTTTAAGTATCCTGTTTTTACTAAAAGTATACAAAATGTTATCTATTCAGAACAAATAAGGACATAATTACTTTTTATGAATAATTTTAAGGAAGTATCCTAGTTTCTTTCTAGCTCTCTGGCTAGATTCTACCCCATGAAGCTGGCTCTGGAGGAACATCTGATATTTTATATAATTTTCCAAAGGACATTAGGATGAAGATGTTTTTGGACACTTCTTAGTTTTAGTTCCCAATATTTGTGGTAGTTTTTTAATGTCTGCTCTTATTTTTCTAAAACCTTTGCTATGAGTCTTTTAAAACATTACTAACCATTTCTTGTGCTTTATTTCAGGTAATGTCTTTTAGAAATTCTCCATTGAAATGTTTAGTCTTGTGATTTGTTTCCTGTTCAACATTTATGAACTGAAACTACTGCAGGTAGTAGACAGCACAATCCTCTGGACTCATCTAATTTTTATTAGGACTTAATATGCAAAATGGAAATGAACATTTTCTAAAAAGTACATTTTTGGGATTATATGTGTGTGTTCAACTCTCAAAACCAAGCAGATTTAGCAAGATCAAAGTTTTTTACTTTGGTTTCTGATCTTGGTCTTCATTTGGAAACACCATATGTACTATTTAGCAATCAAACTTTATGTAGCGTAACTTCTGCTTTGTTCTATAATTGCTTTGAAAAACTCTGACACCCAAATCTCTTTCCAGTGAACTTTACTTTGGTAATTCTCTTCCTATACCATAAACATGTGTAAATATGATTCAAAAGAATTCTTTTTCTTTTTAAGCAACAGATCAATGGGGTAATCCATCCTATCCACGTCTGGAAACTTATGCTTTTCCAGCTCCTTTGTGTCTCTTGTGGCCATCAGCCAGTCAGTAGCCAAATCTTGCAAATTCTAATTCAGAAATTTCTAACTGACAAAGGCTTAGCTCAGGTCTCACCTTTCATTGCCTGCACTATTTCCATCAGCTTCTCCTGATTTCAGGTATGTGATATCTTCTGGATCCACATCATCTCTGCACCTTATCACATACTTACTCTAGATATAAAACAAGAAGAATAACAAAAATCAAAACAAACAAACTGACCCACATTTTATTATTTTATGATTCAAATGCCACTATTACCTATATGACAACTGTCAAAGATAAACAAAACTGGATACTAGTTAATGTGGTAAGAGCAGATTTTATTCAATAATATACTATTGCCAAAGGGAAAAGAGTCCAGTGTGGACTAAACTCAGTTTTGGTTTGTATAGAGATGATGGCATTTTAAAGGGAAAATGAGAGAAATTTAAAGGGAATTTTAAAGGAAAGTGAGGGTTGAGTCAGGGAAGTGAACAATCACAAAAAGTGGAAAGAGGGGTTTGGTCTATGTGAAACCCATCTGGTTTGGCTAACTGGCACTCATCAGAATTAAACTCCTATACTCCCATAGAGACTGGGAGACAGGGGTTTTATCTTTAGGTATTGACTGAACAAACAATAAATTCTTTTAGCAGCCTTGAGTTTTCTCATGCAGGCACTTTAAAGGGGGCTAGGGTCATGCTACAGATGCAGCCTTGAGGTGTTACAAATTATATTAGTGTTTCTTTAAGTTTTCATAAACCAAAGTTAAGGCCTAGTTGAGAACAGGCCTCAGAGGGGCCTGGTTAAAATTTAGTCAAGGAGAAAATCTTTGTGAAGCAAATTCAAAGTCTTGAGCTTGGTAGGTAAAACTTGTATATTTAGACTTCCTTAGACTCACTTCATGGCTTTTGTGTCCAACCACATTTTCTCTTTAAATATATTCTTTCAGATCTGTACGTTTGCATTTCCTGATTCCTTTTCCCAAATGTATTTCCTTCTGAAGAGGAAATTAAAATCACCCTTCTGGAAGTTCTTCCAACCTTATGGTCACACATCCACATCCCTCCTCTAGATTCTCAGAGCACTTTGCTCATAATTTTAGAACAGCATACTCTACCTTGTCCTGTTTTCTTGCCCCCAAAAATGAACATAAAGAGGGAAGAACCACATTATTTCAAATTTTCCTAAACATCAGTATTTAGCATACCACTTTTTTCCTGCTCTATGTTATACCATTGGTTCATCCAATGGCTGAAGTGAAAATTGTGATATTCAGGAAAAGTCAGTATCGATGCCATTCACTCTAATTGCATTTCTAAGCAGTATGATTCCTGAGCATCCTGCAATAGACAAAAAAGAATCCAGCAGACAGAATAAGGCAGAGCCGAAATGGAACATAATAGAGCCAGTAAAGGAAGTGAGAGAATGGAAGAGACCTCACACCGTGGTAGAATCCTTGACCGAGTTGTGTCTGATATATGGCTTCTGCCTTCCCAGATATAAAGTTCAGTTGTGCAGAAATTGCAATATGTTCACCAAAACTTATTTTTTCCCCTCGGGTACACACAGATAAGCTATAGTTTCCATCCTTCTTACAGCTGAGTATGGCCTTGAATTCTCACCAACCATGCCTGAAGCACAAATAACCTATTTCCAGGCTTAGCACATGAACTCATCCCATGAGCGATCTTTCATTTCCTTTCCCTATTCATTGGGTAGAAGGCAGCTGAAGACTTAGAAGGGTGGATTCTGCAGCCATCTAATTAGAATACCAGAGTTGGTCAATGACATGAGCAAAAAATAAATGTTCATTGCATTAAGACAGTGAGATTTGGGGGTTTAACATTTTAAACAACTAGTGATTAATATTTTAACTAAACTGTCTAATAGTTAATTTTTCAATTGCTTAAGCTAATTTAGATTGCATTTCTGTCACTTGCAATTGAAATTGCCCTGCTTATATTTGGCCACTTGAATATAATTAAAGGGAAGAAGCAGAAGAGTTACAGTAAAAAAAAATAGACTTAAAGTCAGAATATCCAAGTTTCCTGCCTTAGCCTTATTAACTTTATAATTTTCATTAAGTGCAATTTGAGTTTACATTTCTAAACGGATTTACTTTTTTTGGGTTTGACTTTTACCATGGCTTTTTAGCTAATCTAATCTCCACTTCCATTATATGATTTCTTTTGCTTCCACAGTGGCACTGTGAAATTTATTGGTTATTTGATCAGACAATTAGTCCAGTGATTGTATTACATGGTGTTTCTGTTTCGTATTTTCTTTCTTTTCAGGTACTTGGAAAAGTCCTAGAGATAACTTTAAGAACCTCTTTCCAGGTGAAATATTTTTAAAAATTGTTTTGGAAATTTTCAAACATATACAAAAGTAGAGAGAATAGCATAACAAACTGCTATGTAGACATTATTAGCCTTCAAACATCACGACTGTAACATTTTGCCTATTTTATCTGTTCTATTCCCTGCCCTCCCCCCTTTTTTTATTATTGAAGTATGTTACAGAAAATTCCAAGCACAATTTTATTTTACCCCTAAGTATTTCTGTGTTTATATGTATATATATTTATCATATATATGCATGTGTATATATATTATATATGAATATTTATATTTATATATATTTATGTCCCTAGCAGATAAGGGATTTTTTAAAAACCTAAGTACAATGCCATCATCATACCTCACAAAATTGGTAACAATTCTTTAATAACATCTAATATTTATTTCATTAAAATTTTTTTCCGCAGTCTCAATAATATTATTTTAACAGGTGGGTTGGCTTTAATTAGCAACCAAAAAAAAAAACAAAAACAGAAAAGATCCACACATTTCATTTGGTTGGTATGTCATTGAGGTTTTTCTAATCTGTAGGTGATTGTAACAGTTTTACCTGTAAAACCACTGCAAAACTTAGCAACTTAAACAAACACTATTTAGCACAAGATTGGTGTTTGAGCTGGGCTTAGGTGTTATGGGTACTGGGTCAGCAGAAGTCTGGCTAGAGTGTGGATAGGAGGTTTATCTGATGGGTTACCTTTGCTCTATGTGGCCTGTCATCCCTCAGGAGGCTAATCTGAGTTTGTTCACAAGGTGCCAGGTTTCCCTAAGCAGCGAATGAGAACTTTTACAAGGCTCCCTGAAGCCAAAGCATGCACTGTGCATGTTGCTTTGTTGAACTGTAATTGGCCAAAGAAGTCATGAGGCCAGCTCACATACAAGAGGTAGGAAAGTAAATTTTACTTTTTAATGGGAAAAAGTACAAAGTCATATTGCAAAAGACATGGTTGTGTAGAAGGGGAATAATTTGTGGTCATTCTAGCAATCTACTTATAGTCACTTTCCATTTATTCACAGGCAAAAATGTTTGAAATTCCATAACCCTTAAAAAAGCTGTCAAAAAACATATATTTCCTAAGGTTTATAATTTAAGTTCAATCTAACTATTCTTAAACTAGTAGAAATTGATCACTTATAAAGTTTTAAGAAACGTTGGATCAAGTGCCATAAAATCATTTTGTTCCTACATACGAAATTTATCTTGTTTCATTCAAATAACAAGTTTAATTCATGAGTACATTTATTTCAAACATGCCTTTACAGTGTCTTAAGATATATAACTAGAGAATAATAAAAGATTTTGAATAGTTTTAATTTAAGCATTGAGTAGCAATTTTTTTTCTCTTTCCAGAGTGTTATCAAATTATGGGAACCATATATTTCTCTGGTTAAAGGCAATAATTTAGTAGGAGACAAAAAAAGCTATTTATGAAGACTATCTATAGACCAAGGGCCTAATTTATGTGATGAGAACATTCCTTCCAAATACTTTGTAATAAAGAGAAATTATCAATTGTTAATACCTTGCCAGGTCAGCTTAATTTGGTTGTAAAAAGAGGTGACAAAAAGGTTGATAAAATAATTGCAAACCTTTACTGAATATACAGCTTTAGTTGTCTGGTTTTAAACTAATTTGCATTACTGTGATGTGTTGGTGCCAGCTCTTACCAGCTTGTGAAAGCCAATTGTACTCATTTTTTTCTATTTTTCTAAGTTTATGCTCAGTAAAGTCACATTGATAGCTTGTAATTGAACAGAGTGGGAATATTTACACCATTGCAATTGGCAAATTCTACAAATCAGGATCCCCCCTCCCACCCCCTGCTTATTTATATATATTTTTTCCTAACAGGCAATTGTTAGACATTTATAGTGTACTATTGGCCTTTACTCACATAAAAATCAGTCACCACTTCCTAGGAACATTCAAAGAAAGTTTTGTTTTGTTTTGTTTTGTTTTGGAGGACAGCCAGAGTATAGGAGAGGAAGGCTTTTACTGGGTGTCTTTTCCATCAACCTATATCTCCAGATGGCTGGTGGCCTAGTTGGATCAGAGCAAAGAAAGTCCCTTTGAGAACTGAAAGCAGCCAAGTTAAGTGAAAAAAACAAAACAAAACAGGATGTATGCTTGGTAATTTGCTTTGCCTATTGACACAGACATTCATCAGACTCAAGCTACACATGCTCTTTAGCTTGTTTCTTAGTGTTTAAAAGTCATCTGAATCTGCTAAAAAGGCAAACACAGAGATGTAGAGAACAGGGAATATAGTCAATATTATTGAAAAATAAGAGGCAGAAATTAAAATAATTTCTTCTATATTAGAGAATTCTGCCATTTAGCCCAGCACGAACCCCTTACCTGCCACAGCATTTCCCATCTGTAAGACACAGACAGGAGACCTGTTCCTTCCATTGTGAACAGTTATGGTTAATGCCACATTGCCTCTCACTGTAGATAGAGTAAAAACTAGGATAGAATGAAATTATTGAGAGGAGTCAGGGCTTATGTGAAGAAGAGTTGGAAGTCATGAGATAAGATCTTGTTATTGAAAGTGTAGTTTATGGGGCAGCAGAATCCTTACCACCTGCAACCTTGTCAGAATGCGAAAAACCTTAGGCCCCACTCAGACCTACTGCTTCACAATATGCATTTTAACAAGATCCCAGGTGGTTTTTATGCACATTATAAGCTTGAGAGTGATCTAAGTGGTTGTTTATTCACAGGAGCAGAGAAATAACCATACGTTTTCTTGTAGAGTGTACATTTTGATCTTATTTCTAGCTCCCTTTGTTTCTTAGACCTTGTTTTTCCACTTTTAGGTTCTCATTTGAGCTTCATGCTTAGCAAACTGCTTGTCCTTTCCAGGAAAAACATTTAAATAATCATTAGAGTAGAAAAATGTATATTGATTTACCTAAAATAGTGGTATTTTGGGTGGATGAGAAAGGTGAACATTAACTCCTCATCCATAATAACAGAAATCAATGGATTAGGTAAAAGATGTAAAAATCAAGAAATAGCAAAATCTACATATTACTAAGAGATATGAAAGAAATGACCAGGATTAAAAAAGATTAGCTAAATGATTTAAAATAGTTGGCTCTGAGAAGTTAGATTTAAAAAAAAAAACTGTCTGGACTATTTATTTTTTCAAATGTGTGCATATATTACTTTGAGATCACTTAAAGATGCCATACAATTTTGTATTTTATGCATCCCTGTAAACAACTTTAGATTCTTTCTGAGAACAAGGTGGAATATAAACCAGCAAACAAACAAAACCAAAAATCTTTCCTAGGGAGAACAGGCAGCCTATAATAATGGCTAAAATAGAAAACACAGTGGTTTAGTCAAGAAAAATTTGTCAAGTATGGTAACTTAGAGAGGAAATGAGATGTTCATACTAGTGATGACCTTATATTGGTGATCTTATACTTGCAAAATGAGAAGAGGAAATCTGGGGATTAGAGGAGAGATGGAGAAGCCATACAAGGTGGTGCTAGGTCACACTATCCATGAGTGAAGTACATATTACTATGAGAGGAACTTTCCTCAGAGAGAACTCAGAGGTGAAAGACTGGCATATGCTGCAAGAGACATTAACTATGGAATTTGGGAAAACCAGACATAGAACAGGAATGGACTTTAAAATCATTTAGAACAGTAGTTTTCAAACTTTATTTTAGCCATTGATGCTTCCTCATCCCAAAATTAGATCTAACTCTGATTTCCAATGTATTAAAACAGAAGCAAGTAGAAGTGTTGAGGTTGAAGTGAAGGGTAGAAGGCCTTGGGCCATCCTTATTCCATGAACCTCTACCTTGCTCTCAAGATGCTCTGAGCTCTGAGGAACACAAATAGATAGTAAACTATGTGGCAACTCACAAGCATCTCTCCTTTTTCTAAGGCTTGGGGAGATCCATGTGATTTGTTTATGATTATGTATAAGGTCAATGGCAGAGCCGAATCTTGAGTTCAATTTTAACTCTGAGTCTTGTGCTTTTTCTCATTTATCTTACTGTTGCATGACATGGCTAGAGAGTAAGTCAACCCCAACAGGCTATAAACTCTGTGAAGACTGAGATTGGGCTTAGCTTCTTCACTGCTACAGAATGCTTGACATGAAGTAGGCCCTCAAATATTTGTTGAATAAATAAGTATGTAGCGTTATGTTGGCTTAATTTCTTGATTCTTCTAAGGAGTGAAATGGAATTAAAAGATGTGAGGAGTACAGTTAATTCATCTTGTAAGATTCTTTTCTCCAGGAAGAGAGGTTAATTCCTTGAAGATAAATGGTTTACTATTTTTACCTCCTTAAGACTTAACATGTTTCGTTCTCTATCGCTCTTCAGTTTGGTACTCCTTAGCAGAGAGTTTTGATTTGTTTGAGATTAAGAGTTTGCCTGTGTTTCTTTCTTTAAATAGCCGGACTGCAGGCCATTATTTTAGACCAGCTCTTTTATAAGCTTTATTTCTATGGAGTTTGACTTTGGCTATAGAGATACATGAATTGGATCTCTTCTCACATCTCCACAAGTTGAGTTGAAGGCATATCAGCAGTGGCATCTCTCAGAAAAATCTTTATTCAGTTGAAACCAAGCCCTCTTCAGCTTGCTTGTCTATAGATAGTAGAGGCAGCACCTGGACATAGTAACTTGGTTGTGATCACTCACTATAATTGCCTTTTAATAGCTTGTTTTGGGAAGGGGCTCGGGAAGAAAATATGTTGGTGTCAGAGTTTCTATTCAGCTCAGGTAAAGATGAGAGCAAAAGACCATCTGTTTGATGACTTCCACCTGTGTTTTAATAGCTACCTCTCCTTCTCAGGTGTCCTGGGCAATTGACAATGAGAATGAACAATAGAAGAAGTGCATTGGGAGGAGAAAAGAAAGAGTAAGCCATCAATTCTTCAGATACCACAGTTACAGGCAATAGCTCAGCTTGACTGCCAGCATATTCTCTAGGGCCCTGAGGTGTCCAAGTTCACTTTGTTTTTCTTTAGGAAAATTAGCAAAAGGTATTGGTTGGCTTACCTACCAGTTAAACTCTGTGTATGAAACAGCCTGTTTAGGCCAGAGTGAAATGTTTAGTTATTTCTCCATCCTTATTAATTATTCCACAGCACTGAAGTTACCTTTCAAAAGAAGCAGCTACAAAGATCATTTTATCTTCAGTGCCAAGGTGTGGGCTGGAGAAAGCGCTGCCAATACTTGTACTGCAGTTATGATGGGCTAGTTTTTATGCAGGCAAGTTGACCAGAGGGACTTTTCAAAAGTTGGCATCAGAACTTTTTCTCCTTTTTAAAAATTCTGACAATAATGAATGAAGCATGTTAGGCTTGTTTTCAATTATTCAACAAGTCCCCATTCATTAGAAAGCAAGGCAACGATTCCAGCTGTATTTCAGTAACTTTGAAAGTGTAGTTCCCTACTTGGCCCAAGGTTGAGCGATTTCAGTGTTCTGCATCCATGCTGCCAGCTCAAGTATCCCTGGAGACATTAAATATTTGCATATTCAGGAAAAAGAGCCAAATCTTTCCCACTTGAGTTTAGAGGGCTCAGGGCTTATCGTTTGTTTCTAAGATATGTAGGAATGGGAAATACAAGAGTTCTGACCTTGCTCTGTGTTGCAAGGGAAGAAAACTGTCACATAGCCATGTGGGTGGAACCTTTGGATGACCCAACACACTGTCTCCTCATCATGATTGCTCCATGTACTAAGAACATTGTGGGTTTGGGAATTCATATTCTTATGGCTGGGAACATTCAAGGTTGAAAGCAGAATCTATTTATATTCCTTAGTCCTAAATTGTCATCAACTATAAGATATACTCTGATTTAATAACATCTTTTTTAGAATTGGGTGCTGAGGAGAAGAAAAAGAAACATACAAATACATATTGATTATTAAATACACTTCAATATTAGAAACATCGAATGTGAAAAAATTGCACTTTGCCTTGAGAAAAATATGTTATGAAATCATGGGAAAATAAGGTTTTATTGGAACTGAATAGACACCACAAGGACTCCTTCTTTCTTTTCCAATTACTCAATACATATTTGAAGGCTAAAGCAAGCTTAAAGATTTTATTGCTTCCTGAAGGACAAAGAAAGGATTGAAGAACTGCAGTAAACGAGTATAGTAATGACAATAATAATGGTGACAATAGTGATAACCATGTAGAACAACAACTATGTGCAAGTCAGTGAAGTAGATGCTTTGCACATGTTATTTACAATGCATTTTATTATAATCTGAAGATGTGTTTATTATTAGCCCATTTTACAGATGAAGAAACCAAGGCTCAGGAAGTTTACTTGACTTGGCAAAAGGTCAAAAAACTATTAGAAAATGAAGATGAGATTTGCAATGTGCTATTTGGATCCCCTAAAGCCATGCTTCAAGAGTAGGGGGAAATGAGATGTTTCAACTTCAAGTAAAAGAGCAGCAAAGTGGAGAGGGAGAGTCCTAGGAAGTGACAGGGAAAGTAGGGTCTCTTTAGGGCTTTGAGGAGGAAAGCATGGTTCTTTTCTTAGCTCCATAATAATAACAGCAAAGCTTATCATGTGACAGGTGTAAGGCCAACCACTTCTCACATGCTATCTTGTTTACTTTTTAAAACAGCCCTGAGAAGTTACTACTATTCCCATTATACGGACAAAAAACTGAGGCCCGAGAGGGAGTTATTTAGTTGGTAAGGTCCAATTGTCTGTCTGACTCCAAATCCTGTGCTCATGACCAGTAAATTACTCTGGGACAAACATGACTTATGCTTTTTCTGACACGTTAGGTTGTCTCTCCCATACTCTCTCCCAAATCTCCATTTCTCCTTCAAGCTGCCGCTACAACCCCCCCCCCCCCCCCCCCCCGTAGTTTACTTGTCTGATGTTGTCAAGTTGGGGATTCTATTTTCTGAGCTCACAACAAAGAAACCACAAGGTGGCAGTATAACATTATGCAGTTCAAACATGGAGGCAAAGACAAGAATCTTCCCAACCGTGTTAACCAGATCAGACTCAAATCTCAGACAGACTAACCACTGACAATAAGATTGGCCTGAGCAGTTTATTCTGTAACAAGTGCAGAAATATGAAATTCATTCCTCACTAGCTAATCCGAGAAGAAAGGACCCTATGGACCTCAGCTGAGTGATAATGGCGGTCCCAATGGTAATGGGTAGGGTGTCTAAAGTGCTCCACCAAAAACTGAAGAACCAGAAAAGCCTATTCCTCTTTTAAAAATATTTCTCATCCTGCCTCTCCACTCCCCCTCCCTATTTAGGTTTTATGAAATCTATGTTTAAAAAGTATAGAAGTGAGGGAAAGAACAAGGATGATGGGGGAAAGGAAAAGAACAAGGCTTTGTTGTCAAAGGACATGGACTCAGAGTGCACCTGGGCTCCTTCCCGGTTGTGTAATGTTAACCATGAGGCCCAAACCCTGTACTCATTTCCTCATGCTGAATGGGAGGACAGTGCCTGCCTTGAAGATTGTTTAGAATATTAAATAAGGCAAAGTTACAAAGTATTTTTAGGTGCTTAATTATGGAAACCATGTGTTTTCTTCTGATGTTTGTTTCCTTAACTTAGAGAGGTATGGCAAATAAGAGAAAGACCAAGATTCCCATCAAAGAAAAGAGAGGAAGCACAGCTGGGGTAGAAATCAATACACAGTCTATGGACAAAGATAATTCCTGTTGATCTAATAATATGAAAAATGTTTATGAGGCTGACAGAACAAAGGAAATTTTGTTTGTATTTTTCTACATCATTTTATAGTTTGTTGTAGAATAGTGACAAGAAGAAATAATCGTGTTTTTCAAGAGGAATGGGAAAATATGCATATAGAAATATGTTTGATTTCTGAAAGTTATTAGGTACCAGTTAAGGTTTATAAATATGTATTTCCCAGATATTCTTCACCTGTGTTGTCTAAATATAGACCCGTACCTGAAACATTTAAACCCAGGTCATTATTTACTGGCTTTGTGATTTAGGGCCAGTTGCTTAACCTCAGTTTCCTGATTTGAAAAATGGGGAAAATTGTAGTATCTTCTTTATAGGCTGGCATAAGGATTATATAGCATAATGTGTGTAAAGTGTCAAACACAAAGTAAGCCCTAGATAAGTGCTGTTTGTTATTATTGATAAACTTGCCCAGTTACAATAACAATAGTGCTTTTCATCGGCCAAGAATTCAGTCACAGCTGGGAATCTGGTAATGCCTGAAATTGCTCAACAAACTAAGAAAAAGAACAAAAAGCTGGGCTCCTCCTTGCAGCTTTCTGTTGAAAGATTTCCTCATATTTTTCACATTCTTTTAGGGCATTTACAGCAGTGCCCATGATTCTGTCTACATCAGTCAAACTGGCTCTCCTTTGCACTTAAATTGAGTTTTTGGTACTAGTTGAGAGCTTACCAATTCTTTGAACTAGAGACTTTAGCAAGACAGTAAGGTCAGAGGAATCTCTGGTTTTCACTGACTCAAAAACTGATGTCTCTTGACCATAATTTCAACCCCCTTACTTCCTGATCCTCAGATGCTCCCATTTTAAATCACTGTTATGTTCAGTAATAAAAAATTTCCTAACAAACAAAAGCCCAGGACAATATAGTATGACAGGTGAATCCCACCAAACACTCAAAGAAAAATTAATTCCAATCTTTTTCAAACTTTTCCAAAACAACTGAAGAGGAAAGAACACTTTGAAATTTATTTTATGAGGCAGGCATTACCCTAAAACCAAAGCCAGGTAGAAATGCTACAAAAAAAGAAAATTATAAGCCAATATCTCTAAGGAACGTAGATGTAAAAAAATACTAGCAAACTAAATTCAAGAGTACATTAAAAGAATCACTCACCACGATCAAGTGGTATTCATCCCTGGTAAGCAAAAATGGTTTGACATAGACAAATCAATAAAACTGACATATTACATTAAAACAAAAAATATATATATAAATTAATAATCATTTATATGAGGTTCAGAAAAATACATTTGACAAAATTGAATACTCTTTCATGATAAAAACTCACAACAAATTAAATATAGAAGGAATGTTCCTCAACATAATGAAGGCCATACATATCAAGTCAATAGCTAACATTATAAATGGTGAGAAATTAAAAAACTTTCTTCTAAGGTCAGGAACAAGACCTTATCACCTTTTCTATTCAACATAGTACCAGAAGTTCTAGACGTAGGAATAAGGCAAGAAAAAGACTAAAAGCCATCTAAATCAGAAAGAAAGAAGTAAAGTTATCTGCTTTACAGATGACACAATCTAATATATAGAAAATACTAAAGGTTACACCAAAATAATGTTAGAATAATAAATAAATTCAATAAAACTGAAGGATACAAAATCAACATACAGAGATCAGTTGTGTTTCTATATGCTAAAAATGAACTATTTGAAAAAGAAATGAAGAAAGATATTCCATTTGCATAGTATCAAAAGAGGTGAAAAAATGGTGTAGATGATAGAGGCTTTGTTCAACCCTCTTGCGACCAAACCAAAATCGTGACAGAAACTTAGAGCAAACAGCAAAAAAAGTTGTCTGGGATCTAGATGAACAGAAGCACTACAACTAGGGAGGGAATAAGAAATCTCTCCCCACTGGTAGGAGGTATGAGTGAGTGAAGACATAAGGTTGCCTGATTCAGAGTGGCTGAGTGGGACAGGTGTCTCTAAAAGGGGCTGTGTCCGCGAGTGGACTTTCATAGTGACAGACCTGCTTGCTCTGAGCAAGAACCAGGTCAGCTGTTCAGAGGGCACCAGGGACTTACAGGGTTGTCAGAGTGAGGGCTGGAGGTGAGGATCTCTCCCAGGAAGAAGTGCTGATGGTACCCATTGTTCCTTTGTTGAGCCCTCCCCAGAAGCAGCATTGCTATAGCTGAGACGTCATCAAGCTTGATAACAGAGGTCACTCTGCCTAGAGTACTCCCTGCAACTTTGCCTCCACTACTTGCAAGCCAACCCAAGCCACATTCAGTTGTGTATTCAGCAAATCCAGTGCTCCTTGATTAACAGCGCCAAGACTTACATTGATGATAGCTGGCCTCAGTTTCTGCTGTGGTTTCTTGAGACAATTATAAGCATAGCATCGGGGGATTGCTTGTTGAGTCTTAACAGGTGGCCTTGGAAGGGCATGAGCTGGGTCTAAACTTGGTGTGCAACTGAACCCCTGTCAGGACTCTGTCACTGGACACCTACCACACAAAGTCACTCTAATAAGACCAGGAGACTTAAGAGCTTTGTTTAGTACATAGAAATAGACACAGAAAGGCAGCCAAAATGGGAAGACAAAGAAGCAGCAACCATAGGGGAGAACAGATCCAGGAATGATGGAGTCAAACAATCTAACAGATGCGGAGTTCAAAACACTGGTTATAAAGATACTCTTAAAGGAAGAGTAGATGAACTCAGTGAGAACTTGAACGAAAAGATTAGAAATAAAAATGAAAATGGAAATTATAAATGGGAACAAGTCAGAAATAAAGAATACATTATCTGAGATGAAGAGTATATTATAGGGAGTCAATAGAGTGGATAAAAAAGAGGATCGAACCACAAAGGATGGGGAAGCTAAGGATACTCAGTCAGAACAGCAAGAAAAAGAAGCCAAAACTATAATAATAAGTTAAGGAGCCTATGGGATACAATTAAATGTAAAAATATCTGTGTCATAGGGGTACCTGAAGGAAAACAAGACATTGAAGAGCTATTTAATGAAAATTTCCCTAATCCGGTGAAGGAAATGGCATACAACTCCAGGAAACTCAGAGAGTCCCAAAAAACAGAAACCCAAAGAGGCCCAAACCAAGACACATCATAATCAAAATGCCAAAGGTTAAATGCAAAGAAAGAATCTTAAAAGCAACAAGAGAAAAGGAATGGTATACATAAGACTGGCAGCTGATTTCTCAAAAGAAACTATGCAGGACAGAAGGGCTTGGCATAAAATATTCAATATGAAAACCCAGGATCTACTTACCAAGAATACTTTATCTAGCAAAGCTATCATTTAGAGTCAAAGGACAGATAAAGAGCTTCCCAGACAAAAATAAGCTAAAGGAATTTATCATCACCAAGCCAATATTACAGAAAATGTTGAAGGTAAGGGACTTCTTTAAGAAGAAAAAACATGTATCAAAGACATGAATAAAGAAGGGTAATAACTACATCCCTATCAACGAGTACCTCAAATGGAAAAGAATAAAGTGTTCTGACCAAAAGAAAGAATGTCTGAATGAATAAGAGAAAAGACCCCCTATATGTTGCCTATAAGAGACTCATTTCAGATTAGAAAACACACACAGACTAAAAGGAAGGGGTTAAAAAAAGATATTGCCTTGATGGACCTAAAGGGTACTGCATTTAATGAAATAAGTCAGATAGAGAAAGATAAGTATCACATGATTTCACATACATGTGGAATCTAAAGAACAAAATAACAACATAGATGGAAATGAATTCATAGATACAGAGAATATTTTGAGGGTTACTAGACGGGAGGGGGGTTGAGGAGACAGTGAAAGAGTGCAAAGGGATTAAGAAGTACAAATAGATAGTTACAAAATAGACATGAGATGTAAAGTGTAGCATAAGGAAAACAGTTAACAATGCTGTAATAAATACGTAAGAGGGGAAGAAGAACATTAGATTTAGTGCGGTGATCATTTTATGAGTTATATAGATTTCTAATCACTAACGTCTATTATATTTCAATAAAATTAGAAAAAATCAATAAAATATTCAAGAATAAATTTAATCAAGGAGGTAGAAGACCTATACACAGAAAACTAAAAGACATTCTTAAAAGAGATCAAAGAAGACACAAATAAATTGAAAAATATCTTGTGTTCTTGAATTTGAAATGTTAATATTATGGAAACACCTATACTACCCCCTAATATCTACAGACTTGATGTAATACCTATCCAAATTTCAATGGTGTTTTCTCAGAAATAGAAAAAAGTTATCTTAAAATTTGTATGGAATCACAAAAGACTCCAAATAATCAAAGCAATCCTGACAAAAATAACAAAGCTGGAGTCATCATGTTTCCTGATTTCAAACTATATTACAAAGCTATAGTAATCAAAGCAGCATTATATTGGCATAAAAACTGGCACATAGATTGTTGGAACAGAATAGAGTGCAGACAGTCGACTAAGTTTTGACAATAGTACCAAGAATACATAATGGGGATGACAGTTTCTTCAATAAATGGTACTATAAAATCTGGATATCCACATGCAAAAGAAAGAAACTGGAACCCTATTTCATAAAACTCACAAAAATTAACTAAAAATGGATCAAAGCCTTAAAAGTAAGACCTGAAAATATAAACTTTCTAGAAGAAAACACAGGGAAAACAATCCTTTGCAATGATTTCTTAGATAAGACCCCAAAAGCACAAGCAACAAAAGTTAAAATGAATGAGTGGGACTACATCAAACTAAAAATATTCTGCAGAGGAAAAGAGACAATACATTGAGGATACAATTTATAGAATGGGAGATAATATTTGCAAACCATATGTCAGATAAGGGATTAATGTCCAAAATATATTAAAAGAATCATATAACTCAATAGCAAAAATAAAGCAAATAATATAACTGAGAGATGGGCAAAGAAACTGAAAAAACATTTTTTTTAAAAGACATACAAATGGTTAATAGGCATGTAAAAAAGTGCTTAACATCACTAATAATCAGGGAAAGGCAAATCAAAACCACCAGGAGATTTCACCTTACAACTGATAGAATGACTATCGTTCAGAATAAAGAAATAGCAAATGTTGGAAATGATGGGAACAAAATAAAACCCTTATACATGATTGCTGGAAATGTAAATTGGAGTCACCGTTACGGAAAACGGTATGGCAGTTCCCCCAAAAATTAAGAAGTGAACTGCTATATGATACAGCAATCTCACACCTGGGTATATATCTGAAAGAATTAAAATCAGTATCTCAAAAAGATATCTAAACACTCATGTTCATTGCAGCATTACTCACAATCGCCAAGATATGGAAACAGTCTAATGTCCTTTGATGAATGAACAAAGAATATATATATATTCACATTTTCTTTGTTCATTCATCAAAGGGATATTATCCAAACATTAAAAAAGGAAAAAGAAAATTCTACCATTTGTGACAACATGGATGAACCTGGGGGGCATTATGCTAAGTGAAATAAACCAGACGGAGATAAATACTGTATGATATCACTTATATGTGAAATGCAAAAAACCGCAAAAAACAAAAAACAAAAAACTGCATTTATATTAACAGAGAGTGGAATGGTGGTTGCTAGGGGCTGGAAGGAGAGAGAAATGAAGTGATATAGGTAAAAGGGTACAAACTTTCATTTATAAGAAGAATGAGTTCTGAGTATCTAATGCACAGCATGGTGACTGTTAGGTCGGCGGGGGAAGGGCCAGCCAGATGCCTGCCTGGAGACTCCCCAGCTTGATACCAGGAATCCAGACCTGAATAGGGCCCACCCTAAAGCCCTGTCACCACCCTAATCCAGAGGCTCAATTAGCATTCGATTAATGTTCCCCACCCTATTCCCCTACCCCCACATAACCCATAAAAGCCACGCCCTCCCACCCCAGGGCTAGACTTCTCTGGCCCCTCTCCTCTCTGGACCAGAGAGCCTCACCCGGGAACCCTCTCCCAATAAATGCTTGCTTTTCAAACTTCTGTCACGCGTTTACCTTACAGTGACTATAGTTAATAATATGAATGTTGCTTGGCATAGATCTTAAGTGTTCTTATCACACATACGCACAAGTAATAGATGTCTTAATTATCTTGATCTTGATAATTATTCCAAAACGTATTATGTTTATCAAATCATCACCATGTATTCTTTAAATATACATAATTCTATTTGGTCAATTATTCCTCCGCAAAGTTAATAAAACAAAACAAATAAAACACTGTTATGCTCTCCTTTCAATCATCCTTGTGGAGTTAACATTACTACAGAAATGCTTATATTATGTAGATTGGGTGTTTTCAAAGTATGGTCACTAGACTAGCAGTATTAGCATCATCTAGGAGCTTGTTAGAAATGCAAATTATTGGGCTTCACCCCAACCCCCATTTTCAGAAACTCTGAGGTGTAGGGTCCAGCAATATGCATTTGAATAAGCCACATAATTCCAATGTGTGCTCAAGTTTGAGAATTCCTTACTCCATTCTCAAAAATAGGTCACCTCTGCAACATCAGAACGATTTGGTGCTTGTTTCCAAGGACTCAGCCATTGAGATCAAATTCATGATGTTGTTCTTAATGGTCTTATTTGTATTTTGTCATAGTATCTCTACCTTTTGCCTGTAGAGAAACCAACAGGATTCTTACAACCAAATCCAATGTCTCATTCTGCCTGCATATGCATAAATGTATTTGTCGAATTTTCCTCTATTACTCGTTATTACAAATTGTGAGGTTGAAACCATTAACTGAATTTGCCCTTTTAAAAAATTAACAGTAAAATATGCCATTTCATTCCCTAATGATTCTTTTCTTTCATGTTTTTTTTTTTCCACTTTAGAAAATAAAGATAATCTTCATGATCTTTAATCCTGAGACTAAAAATTGAGAATGGGTTGAGGATTTTGCATGGATATGTGACAGCAATTATGATTGCTTCAAGGGCTACAATAATAGCACCAATGACAAAACTAATATATTAAATAAGACTAATATAGTCAGATAATTTACAAATTAGTGTCATGTATTTTCTTATTTAATTCTGACTTTTTCTATATGTATTATTTTGAAAAGGGAAAATTGAGGTTTCGAGGGGTTACACTTCTATCATTGACTATCAAATGACTTGTGTGTGTGTGTGTGTGTGTGTGTGTGTGTGTGTGTGTGTGTGTGAACACCATATGATTTTAACCAGAACTTTCTCTTGGAATAATAATAATAGCTAAAGCATATTGGGTGCTTTCTATATGCCGAGCAGTATGATAAGTGTTTTGTTTTAATTGATTTATGAAACAGCTCAACAAAGTAGTTAATATTTCTATTCCCATTATACAAATAGGAAGACAGTCTTACAAAGGTTAAATAACTTGCCTACGTCATTAATAACCTTAATGAGTGCTGGAGCTAGAATTCAGAACCAGACTGGCTTTCATTTAAAACATTTGTTCTTAGGCTATTTACAGTATCTCTTAAGATGCTGCATCTGAGTAGGAGCTTTGCCTTTCAGAGACAGTTAATTCTATGAATGGAATTTTACTTTCCTCTGTTTTCTGTATCCATTAAACATAGCAAGAAAAAGAGCCAAAGAAACTCCATTGAAGACTTAACTCCTTCAAGCCAAAGGACTGTGCTATATTATGAAATGGAACTCATACCCTATTTATCCTATCACTTGCTATTGATGGTTTATTTTCTCAATGCCCATCTCTGACCAGAAAGGAATTTAGGAAGCTATTAGGGTCACTAAGAAATCTCACATAATCCCACAAGTAGCTTTATTTACAGATAAAAAGTGCTGGCATTTTCCAAGAGGCCAGTCTCTAAGTGGGTTAAGTTAATTTGGAGATTCTGTTAATTTCATCATCAAAGGGCCAGATACAATCTCAGTTTGAGACATCTACCTTCTACCTGTCCAGTACAAAAGTACTTTGGATAAAATAAATAATAATAATAACAATAATTACAATTGCTGTCCAATAGTCAAATGGTACAGAAATACATAAAGCAAAAATGAAATCAAAGGTTTTTTATAATCATATTTTAGCATGTGAATGCTTCTGGAGATCAAGCATTAAACAAGGTCGATGGGGAAAAGATAATAAAAAATATTCCTGGACCAAGCACTTTCTGAATCCTATTGCAATAGAAACAAAGTCCACTTTCCTATTTAGCTTTGTCAAGTCTACTTCCAGAGGCTGAGTAGCCACTATGGGACTCACCTTCTATGGGGCAGTAGTTCACTGTTTCTTCGACACTAGCATGATTCTTCCTCGTTCTTAAGAAATTACCTATGCATACAATAGTTGCATACCATAATACTATTAAAGACCTCAAAATTCTGACCTTTGATTTCATTTGTAAGTTTTTGTTTTTCTGGAAATGGCTTTATTGAGATGTAATTCACATAGCATATAATTTATATCCCATATAATTCACTTAAAGTGTACAATTTGAAGGTTTTTAGTAGAGTCACAGAGTTTGCAACCTTCCCCATAATCAATTTTAGAATACTTTCATTACCCCCAAAGAAATCCAGTATCCTTTAATTTTTACTCCCTAATGTTCCCATCCCTTCCCCAAACTACAGCCTTAGGCAGTCACTGATCTTGTTTCTGTCTCTAGTGATTTGCCTATTCTAGACATTTTTATGTAAATGGATTTCTCAACATGTAACTCCACTAGGTCATTGAGTAGGTGGGATGCTATGGTGGCAGGGAGCAAGGGACACCTTTGGTATCTACTCTTGGCCTTCCTTCCTACCATCTGGGCAGAACCAAACATATTTTCAGTTTCTTTGCTTGTCAAATGAGAATTTTTTTCACTTCCTTTCTTTAAAACTTTTAGATTTTGTAATCATTTTAAACTTACAGTAAAGTTGCAAGAATAGCACAAAGAATCTCCATGTATTTTCCCCCAGCTATCCCATTTTAAATAATATTTTATCTCATCTGGCTTCTTACTCTTTCTCTCTCTCTTCATGTATGAATTTTTCTCAGAATCATTTGAAAGTAAATTGCAAATGCTTATTTATTCATAAATACTTCAGTATGTATTTCCTAAAAACACATTTTTGTAAATAACCCAGAAAAATTATGAAAATCAGGAAATTAACATTGATACAGACCTTGCTCAAATTTCACTAATCCTCCCAATAATGTTGAGAAACTATGATAGTTCCTCAGGAATTCTTTGCTTTCATGACATTGACATTTTGAACAGAATAAGTCATTTAGTTTGTCAAATGCCCTTCAATTTGGATTTCTATGATGTTTCCTTATGGTTAGATTAGGGTTTTTTTTTTTTTTCCACTTTTGCACTATATTCTTCTTACAGTTTCAATACATATTTATTTGTCATATTACTGGTAATAATAATCTTGATCACTCCATCAAGGTAGTATCTGCCAGGCTTCTCCACTATAAAGTTACCATGTTCCCCTTTACATTCAACAGTATATAATGGAGAGTTACTTCGAGACTATATGAATATCATCAACCTTTCAACCCCTTAGTTTTAGCATCCAGTGATGATTCGTGATTAAATCAATTATTTTCCTGATATGTTACCACTTGATAATTTTCCAATTTCTATTATTTCTTCTAGATTTATTATTTGTATTTTACTATAAAATAGAGCTTTTTTAATTATAATCCATTATTACAATCATTATTTATTTTTGCTCAAATGATTTCAGATTTAGCCAGTGGCTTCTTCTTCAGTCTGGCTCCTGTGACTTTTTGACATGCCCCCATCATTTTCTTTTTAATTAAAGTTGACACTTTCCATTATTCTCTAAGCACTTTTTTAAAACTTTTTTAAGCAAAAAAGATGTTCTAGACTAAGTTTGTACATATACTGCTCTAACTCTGGAGCAGTACCTCCAATAAACTCATTTCTTTTCACAGAAAAATAATTTAGAAATCAATGTCTGAGCACTAGGAGTGTTCATTGTTACTGAGATTTATTAAGTCTTGGTCCTTGCAGTGCATAGAGCTAGGGAATATATGTATGTATACACACACTCGTGTGTGTATGAGAGAGTTTATATGTACATATACCTCATATCTTTTTAAATTATGTATTTCTATCTACCTATATGAGAAATCATGATTTCTCCTATTTCAGTCTGATGTCATAGGGTCCATTCTAGTTGTCCTCCTTTTCTTATTTGTACATTCATTCTCCTACAGTAAGAAAGCTGACTAATACAAAAGGTAAGCAGGGGCTATATTATAACAATTCTTGCATATCATGCAAAATAATTTTAAGGTTTTTTTTTTTTCTGTAGGTACTGAGAGTCATGAATTTTAGGCTTAAACAGAAGGAAATTTGATTAAATTTAGTTTTTAGAAAAATTGCTCTGCTGGAGAAAGAATGAGAAGGATTTAAGAGTGGTAGTAGAGAAGTAAGAACAGTGCCATAGTCCAGAGAAGATATGATGAAGATCTGGTCTACAACAGAAAAGATGAAAAAGGATGAAAATCTTGATGCCTAGATTTGGGGGATGTGGAGAAGGGATGTAATATTTCAGGTAGGTTAGAACCTGATGGAATGAGAACAAATTTCCTAGTTTCCTAGTTTCCTAGTTTCCTAGTTTTCTAGGGCTGCTGTAATAGATTACCACACACTGGGAGACTTAAAAAAGCAACAGAAATTTATTCTCTTACAGTTCTGGAGGCCAGAAGTTTGAAATGTAGATGTTGGAAGGGGTAGTTCCCTGGGCACATTCTGAGGAGAATCCATTGCATGCCACTCTCCTCAGTGGTTGTCAACATTCCTTGATATTTCTTGGTTTGTAGATGCAATCATTCCAACCTTTGCCTTCATTTTTACATGGCCTTCTCCACTGTGTGTGTGACTCTTATAAAAAGACTAGTGATATTAGTTAGGTTTAGGGCCTACCTTATCCCAATTTGATTTCATCTTATTTTGATTACATCTGCATAGGCCCTATTTCCAAATAAAGTCACAGCCTGAAATTCTGGGTGGATGTGACATTGGAAGAGTGGGGGGCACTATTCAGTCCAGTACACAAAGGACATGAAATTGAATAAGAATTGAGGCAAAGAACAAATACTTGTAAGATCAGTTGCTTCCCTCCCCCATCCCTACAGAGACATACTGCCAACAAATAGCAACTGTACCAAGTATGGTCTTGCCAGAATTTGTAAGTTCATCTTTCTGGAAGAACTTAGACTAATTCTTTATGTCATCTTTTGTGAGAGAATGTTACAAACGTCTGAGTATTCTTGTTGTTGAACCTAACGAGCTCTTATCGTTATCTGTAACAGGGCTATGATCCTGATCAAGATCTCTGTCTCCAAGTTTCTACTGTCCATATGGGACTTCATAAATGACATGGCCAAGGTAAATAAGTAGCAGATCTGGGACTGTAAGATAGGCCTTTTGGTTAATGGCGTGACATGCCCCATTCTACATGGGACTGTCCAGTCTATACCAGTTATTCTGGCATAATTATTAATAAGTCCCCATTTTCTTCCCCAAATTTTTTAGTCTCAATAACAGATTGTTATACTCATGCTATCTCTGACTCTTTGTCCTGTGCTCATTTTTACTACAACGCAAAACCTGCCAAGACCAAAGAAAATTAGCATTTTTGGTTGAAGAGCCCTAAAATATAAAATTGGTTTCTGGGACAGAGTTTGCCTCCTCTCAACCAGTTTTCCACAGAGTAATTGGAACACTGAGGTTTGTAGCCATGATAATTGGCAAGAAGTAAGAATGCTTTATGGATGAATGGCTTTCTTAAAACTGCAGAGGTCTGCAGCTAGTTTGTTTTAGGCTGATCATTTTTGGAAACTTCTCATAAAATGTAGAAAGACAATAAGCATATATCATTGACCCTTGAATAAACCAAATCTGCACTGTAACTTGTTGTACTTGTTTAATAAATTGACTTTATTTTTTTTAGAACAGTTTTAGATTTACAGAAAAGTTGAACAGAAAGTATCAAGAGTTCCCATATAGCCACCTCTTTCCCTCAATTTCCCTATTATAAACATCTTGTCTTAGTGTGGTACATTTGTTACGATTCATAGACCCCTATTGATATATTATTATTAACTAAATTTCATAGTTTACATTAGCATGGATTCATTGTGTTTAACAGTTCTATGGGTTTTGACAAATGCATATCGCTCTATATTCACTATTACAATATCATATACAATATGATACTGCCTTAATGTATTCACTCTTCCCTTCCTACCTCCATTTCTCTAGATTTTGCCATTTCCAAAATGTTATATAGTTGATATTCCAAGTTGAATTGAGGTATGTTTTTCTAATCTCTGGTACCTCAGAATGAGACCTTATTTGGGGAGGGAGTCATGGCAGATGTCATTAGCTGAGTTGGTGTCATCCCAGAATATTGTGGTCCCTTAATCCAATATGACTGATGTTCTTTTAAGAAGAGGGAAATTTGGACACAAACACAGAGAGAACACCATGTGATTAAAACAGAGACAATTTACGCAGCTGTAAACCAGAGAGTGGCAAGATTGCCGACAACAGCAGAAGCTAAGAGAAAATCAAGGAACAGATTCTCCTCTTGACCCTTGGGAGAAAAAGGCTCTGCCAATACTTTAATTTTGGATTCTAGGATCTGGAACTCTGAGAGAAATTTTTATTTTTCTTTTAAGCCACCCAGTCTGTGGTAATTTGTTACCATAGCCCTAGGAAACTAATACATTGGAATCATGCATTGTATGGTCTGGTTTTTTCATGTAACAATGTATATTTCAAATCCTTCCATGCCTTTTTGTGACTTGATAGTTCATTTTTTTTCATCGATTAATTATATCCCATTTATGGATGTATTACGGTTTATTTATTAATTATCTATTTATACATACTAAAAGACCTATTGGTTGTTCCTAGTTTTTGGCAATCATAAATGAAGCTACAATAAACATTTGCATGTAGATTTTTGTTCAGACCTGTCCTATATTTAGCTATTATATTTTCTCTCACCTTTTGTTCATCCATCTGCATTTATGAAACAAGACATCTGTTTATTACTCTTTAGTAAGTAAATTGCCTTTGGATTTTCTTTAATTTATTTAAAAAATATTTATTAAGTACCTCCTGTGAGCCAGACATTGGGCTAAATGGTGGAGCCCTAATAGTAAATAAAATAGGGGCGATTCCTGTTTTCATGAAGTCTTTAGTCTAGAGTCAGAAATCAAAGAATTCAAGTGAGCTTATAAAGGAAATAATTCTAAATCTTGATAAGTGCCATATAAGAAACATAAGGTGCTAAGATTAGAAACAATGAATTGGACATGCAGGAGCAATCTAAGGAAGATGGTGAGGGAGAGGTTCATGTGGGACTAAGCCCCTGAGTTGGGAACGACCTTGGCATGTGTTGGTAACAGAAAGGAGGTAGAGTTCCTGAAGTGTATTGAACTAGGACAGAACAAGGGTGCTGGAGTGAGATGAAGCTGGAGAGGGAGGCAGGACTACTCACATGTGGTGAAGAGCTCATGTTCTGTGTTATGGAAAGAATTGATTAAAATGGGAATTATCATCAGCTAATTTATGATTTTCAGGGTCATATGTTAATGTCAGAGAGCTATACTCTGGAAAAATATCAATCTGAGAATTTAGAAACTCCCTCCATCCTTCTCCCTTTCCTAGTGAGATTTTCTGGAAGGTCTGGATGATAGAAGGGCTTTGTCATGGTGTTCTAGAATGTAGTGTCAATGGCGTTCCCTGGACTTGGATGTAATGACTCTAATATCAAGATTAGGCTGCTATAATAGGCTATTTCATACCTTGTCCAGTTCAGATGGGGACAGAGACCACCCTGTCTTGGACTAAATCCATTTCTATGTCATTACATAACAGTGACAGTTGCTGTTTTAAATAAAAATATTTAGTTAGTTCTTCTTCTATGGCTAATTTGGCCTGATTGAACCAGATTTAAATAGGATAATTTCCCAGGCTACCAGACAGTTCCTTTAGATCTTAATAGGTCATGTAATAATGAAGCAGTTTTTTTTTTAAAACACACACACACACACACACACACACACACACACACACACGCCTAATCAACCAAAAAAAAAAAAAACTCGTCTAAACTCAACCATTAATATTTCATAGAATACTCAAATGAAGAAGGGCACTTTTTACAGCCTATTCCAGAGGTTGCCCAAATTTGTATACATTAATTTTGCAGATTTAAACTGGTCATATAAAAAAATTAATCGAGAGAAAAATAAACCAAAATCCTCTCAGTATCCTTCCCATTGAAAAAGATCTGTTAGTGAGCTTTGACAGGCATAGCTGAAATTGCACACTTGTGAATGAACAGGTCATTAGTGGGTTCTTCTGGGTCTACAATTCTTAGTTAAGGGAAATTGCATGACCACCTGCTGAAGGTCAGGTATAGATAATAACAGATGCTACTTTATGAGGCCTTTACTAGGTTCTAAATACAGTGCTAAATTCTTTTCATGTGTTACATCATTTTATTCTCACAGCAATCTAGTAAGATAAGTGTTATGATCACCATCCTTTTACAGAGGAGGCATTAGGAATTTGCTCAAATTGCCAAAGGTGGTAAATGGCATAGCTAGAATGTGAACCCAGAGGTCAGAGCTTGCCCTCATGGTCTGTGCCATGTTACTCTCCATGGTACTTCCCTCAGTTACAAGTTGCTGGGGAGTGGTGATAGCCTGAATGTGGCAAATCTATAGTCTGGCCAGGAGCCAAGGAGGCTGGTAAAAACACCTATGTCAAAATTGGAGGGTCTATAGCCATGCCACCCTGTACAAGCCTGATCCCGTCTGATCTTGGAGGCTAAGCAGGGTCAGGCCTGGTTAATACTTGGATGGGAGACCACCTAAAAAGATCAGGTGCTGTAGGAGTGAATTAAAAATAAATAAGGGATTGTAAGCTGACAAGGTCCTTGCAATCTATGAGGTCAATCAAGGGTTGCCTCACCTAAAAAAAACCAAACAAACCTACCCCCTGCAAAACAAAATTGGAACAAGGATTATTTACTAGGCTAATCAGGTTTCCTCCATGAATATGAACTGAGGAATATAGCAGAAGAATATAAAAAGAATGGGCCAATCCCCAAAACTCTCATGGAGACAACTCAGATAAACTGAGGCCCAGGGCTATAGAGGTCTAGAGGGATGGCGAATGAACCAAAGCAATGATCAGCCAAGATTATTAGTTAGCAGAGGTGTAAGGTAAGGAAAATATGCCAAGTAGAGGACAAAATAGTCATGGGAGGAGAGAGATTATGATGTGACAGAGAATTTAAATGAATTCTAGTATACAGAAAGATAGTGTCCACTTCCCAGGCCACGCCCAAATTCCCTGATACCCAGGAGATGCTCAATAAATGCTGGTGGGTTGTGCCAAGAAGGAAGACGTCTCCGAGGCGGGTATCTGGGTCCTGCTGATGGCAGCACACCTGAGGGGAATTCAAGAACTCTTAAAGCTTGGAGCCGAATGTCTTTCAGGGAACACTTTTCTCTCTTTTATTGCTCCTTTTTTTTTCTCATGAGATTTTCTTATTTTTTCATGTCAAGGGTATCATTTTGATAAAACCTATTTCTATTTCTTGATGTTGCTTAACGCTACTTTTTTTTGGAGGAGGGGGAATAAGGACAATTCAACAGCAGAGAACATTGTTCTCATTGGATAGAGAAATAACATCATTCAATTCTACCTGCGAGTGATAGCCTTTTAAAAATCTAAATGTGTAAAGCTAAGTTTCACCTAGATTTTTAACACCATAAGTGTAACAAATTTCACATTACTTTTTGATGGTGAAAGATGTTTTGTTTTCTTTCTTTTGTAAAAAAAATCATGCATTGATCATGCATTTACATAAATAATCTAGATAATAGCTTCTCATTTATTAAAATAATTCACAAAATCTGTCTCATATTCTATTTCACTGTCAATTATATGCCTCAGGAATGGAGCATGAGCTAGTTTTACAGAAATATTTACACCCTCCAATTTATTCCTTGGTATCCAGTCTTAAAGGTGAATTTAAAGGGTCAGCTAAGCACCATGTAGGGCATGCTTCCTGGAGTGAGCACAAGAGTTGATTCAATAGTCCTGTTTTGTAGTTCTAATTACGCCACTTTTCTGACTATAATTGCAAGAAAATCATTTCATAACTCTAAAGCTTCAGTTTTTCATCTGTAAACTGAGGTATGTAATAGTAAATTTAGTAATATATGTTTCACAAAATTTTTGTGAGATTCTGTTAATGCCCTATCTGTGAAACCTTTAACATAATGATTATAATAATTTTTCAGACTTCCCATTATCATTGATTGTTAGCTGTAAGCTGTTTCAATTTTACTTTATTAATATTTGTTGTACACTTCTTTATTAACTGGCTGGATGACTTTGAGCAAGTAATTTAATATCTTTATCATTGTTCTTAGGACCAGGATCAAAATCTGTAACTTGGCTTGTTTCTTTACTGCAAGAAAACTTCCCTCCCTGCCAAAGATGTAGATGGATGCACCGGCCTTCTTCAGATTATGATAGAGTGGAAAGGTTTCTTTCTATCCTAGAGCCTGATGCATATTGTTTCCTCTCCTTGAAGTGCTCCCAACTCTAATCCTGCTCCATTCCCCTCTTCTCTTGGTTAATGCCTATGGATCTCAGTTAGAATGTCACATGCCTGGTACAATCCTGGCCACCATTGGGATAAATTCAAGCCCACCTGTTATGGGCACCTGTACCAGTCTCTACATCTCCTTCCTTGTATTTTCACTGCATATTATTTGTATGACAATTAAACTATGTTCTTGAAAGCAGAGACTATGTGTGTGTTGCTTCCATTGGGGGAGCCCAATGCTTAGCTCAATGCCTGGCATATATTGGGCATTGATAAATATTTGTTGACTGAATAATAATAATAATAAAACTTGAATGCAATTAACACAACTCATAATGCAAAGTAGGTATATTAAATAGTCAATGAAAATTAATAAGCACTAACATACATAACATATTAATATGCACTAACAACTATATCAGGTACTAGAGAGAGTGATCAAATGCATGAAATAATTATTTACTTTACCTATTGGTTTCATAGGAATTGGGTTTGTCTACAAACATATATCATTTATAAGCTAATATAAAATAGTTAAAAATTGGCACTTGAGAATATATAAATATAAAAAGGCAAGTCCAGGTAAAAAGCTAGAATAAATATAGATCAGAGAATCTTACAGAGTTAATAAAAATGAACTGTAAGTGTGATTCTAAGCTTGTTGAGGGCCCAGATAAAAATGAAAATACGATCAGTTACATGATGGTCACTGACCAGAGGAAAAAACACTCAAGCCTTCTGGGACAAGAAAGCTGTTCATGGCACTTTTATTTTTTCTTTTTCGGAGAAAATTGTTGTGAAGGGATAGAACTTATTTTCTTCTCGGCTCCCTGAGCAGCTTGGCAGCCTTCTCAAACCTGCATCATTAGAAGGTCAGAGGTTCTCTTCCCAGATTCTCCTCTCCTACAACCTCCCCTCCTCTCTTCTTGTTTTCCTTCCTTTTCTCTCCCATCCTCATTTTTCCTTTTTTTCTCTCTGAAATATTTATCTCATTACAATTAAGAAATAAGCTTAAAGTGTGGTCTTTCCCAGAACAAGGTGGTGGTGGGGGAATGGCTAAATTGAACAGGTCTTACTTAATTTGGTGGTGCAGTGAAAACAGTATGACAGACCCTGCTCCAGTGCTCACTCCATCCTCACCTGGAGTGAGTCATTTGATCTCCCTGAGGTTCAGTTTCTATGTCTACAAGGGGCTGCTGGTGCCTCCTTTAAAGGGCAGTTGAGAAGATGAATGAGAGCACACCTGGAGCTGAGCCCATGTCTCATAAACGTTTCTTTCTTATATGTTTCTCCCTCCCTCTAAGAATTGGCATAAGAATCAACAGAGATATTATGTGTGTTTGAAAGACTGTTGTGTATGTGTGAGCATGTTTATATTCTAGAGGCCCATGGAGGGGAGAGGCTCACTCTACTAGCTTAAAAAAAGGTGGTGATGGTGTATGTGCAGTGGTGGTGAGGGAAGGGTGAATGTATTTCTTTTTTGTTAATGAATTCCTTCCCTTGATTTAATTTTAAAATATTTTAATGTATTTTTTATCCAAAGGGGGGGAAAAAAAACCAGGAATGATTCATGTCTTCTAATCATATATATAATTTTAAAATATATATGTGTACGTAATTTTAAAAAAATCTTTCTGCAATTAACAAGACATTACAGCAGTGATATATACAAGTCAAAGCAAAACAGATGTCCATTTTAATTGAAAAGTAAATTAAACACACAACAACAAACCCCAGAAAGTTGAGGTACAAGCTGTACCCATGGCCAAGAGTCTGGAATAACTTAACAATTGAGCTTAATTAGGGGTTCCCCACTTTCACCGCCTCTATGCTAAAACACTGGACTCTGCCAGAGATTTCACTATCTATAAAATTCTCAGGAAGTTTTTTTATCTCTTGTGCTAAATTTCTGCATTAAGAAAAAGAATATTTTTAACTAGATTATAAAGTCTATGATACTTGAGCAAATTCTTCTTGCCTTTTTATCTCATTCAAACCATATTTTTCTATCTGGGAAGGTCAGGGGAAATATGTAGTTTCTTTAGCAGCCACCTCAGATATGGTTGTTTCTATGACAAAGTCTTGGGAGCAACAAAGGATAGTGGTTACTGCACCGTCAAGAGAGGAACATGGTTATTTGTACAGTAATTTCCTCTAATTTTTTCTTTCCTGAACGAAAATATTCTGGTACCATACAAAATCTAAAATTGGATACTCTGTATCTATCTCATTATGGTTTTGTGGACAAAGGAACTAAAAACAATGGTAGTTTAAAAATAAAATTGCTTTGTTTCTTCTGGCAACATCAGAAACGAAGATACTTTCACCGGGAGAAAAGGGTACTAAATGTGAGGTTGTAATGTACTAACAAAAATGTATCTTGCACTGAATATTAGAAATGGTAAAGGCTGAGTGGAGTTTACATTGAAATTCAGGATATTTATCTTACTCTGTTAAGAATATTTAGATTTAGTAGTCTATGGATATTATCGAGAAAAGTTTTAATGATCAAAATCCATTCAGAAGTAATATTGACTTGGCTGATAGGCCACTCTGATTTGAACATCTGGCTTTCACTGAATCCAGCAATTTTCTATATTTAAATTTACCACACTTGGAATAGTAACCTCAATGCTGCTGCTGAAGGCAATTCTTTGTGGTCTTTGAAACTCTATTGCAAAATCATGCATTGGGACTGGCAAACCAACATTTCCACCACTGAAACGAACACAGTATTTACTATAGTACCTACATAATGAGTAATAAAGATAAACATGTCATCTTCTCTTCATCGATATACTTACTATGTTAAGTGTAACTCAAAGTCCTTCACTGATATAATCTTATTTAAATATGAGTATTATTAATTCCCCTTTTGAAGAAGAGAAATGGATGTTATGTAAGTGTGTATCATGAAATACACATGTTAATCTGGAGTCTCTGGCTATGGAGTTGTCCCTCTAAATTACCACATGTATTGCTCCTCAAATATCTAGTTGATAGTTACTAAATTTTTAACAGGACAGAAGAATGAACACTGATTTATGGTCCCAGCTCTCCAGCTATTTCCTGTGAGTACTTGGGCATGTTATTTATTCTCTAGCCTTAGTTTCTTTATTAGTCAACTGTGGAGAGTTGAACTAGATGGGTTTTAAGATTCCACTTATTCCATTGTATGAGCCTAGGATTAATGTGAATTGCTTGGAAAGTCTGCATAATTTGATAAAGTGATGGTAATTATAGCTCTATATTTTATAAAGGAGAATTATTTTACAATAACTCAGGGCATGATGGTACAGTAGAAAAGAACCCTAGACTAGACTCTGGTGACCTTCTGGAAGGAGGTCAGATCTGGGTAGTAACTTGTGCTATAGACGAGTGTTTTTATCACCCCAAAATTAATATGTTGAGACCTAACCTTCTAAGCTATGGTATTAGCAGGTGGGACCTTTGAAAAATTATTTAAAAATGGGGTGGAACCTCCATGGATGGGATTAGTGCCTTTATAAAAGAGGCTCCGGAGACCTCTGTTGTTTCTTCAGCCATGTGAGGTTATCGTGAAAAGATAACCAGCCATGACCCACAAGGCAGGCTCTCACTAGCCACCAAATATGCTGGCTCCTTGAACTTGGCCTTCTAGCTTCTAGAACTCTGAGAAATAAAATTCTGTTGTTTATTGGTCACTCAGTCTATGGTATTTTGTTACAGCAGCCTTAACCGAATCAAGACGACCACTTACTAGCTACATAAACTTTATCAAACAATGTAGCAATTCTAAGTTTTGGTTTTCTCACCTGGAACATAACAATGTGTGTCTCATACTCAATGTTCTGAGAATAAAGAAAAATGTATATGAAATCCTTTGTACATTCAAAAGTGGTTGAATTATTAAAAGAATTTTGATAAGTAGTGACAAAGAGAAGAATAAAAATGAGTTTGGCCTCACTAAGTTTGGATCATGTCATAGTGTTATGGGCTGAAGTATGTTCCCTCAAAATTCACATGGTGAAGTTCTAACCACCAGTACCTCAGAAGAATGAAACTATATTTGGAGATAGGGCTTTAAAAGAGTTAACTAAGGAAAAATTAGGTCATGGGGTTAGGCCCTAATCCAATGAAATGTCCTTATAGAAAGAGGAGACTGTAACACAGACATGTGTGCACACACAGAGGAAAGACCATGTGAAGACACAACAAGAAGACAAACCTGCTAACTGATCACAGAACAAGTATTCACTGAAGACTGTATTTTGGGGCCAGCATGGTGATACAAGAGAAGCAGTAAATAATTTTTGCTCTGTTTAGGTTTTGAGATCCTTCTCAATGCTTCAGCTGATTCTATTCTTGTGACCCTTCTCCACAAGAGACAGATAACTGCATGGTGGTCAAGCTTATCAGACACACCTATGCTGTCTCATTTGCTTCTCTGCACTGGGGCTGATCTGCTCCCTTATGCGACTTGTCTCTTAGAGTGTGAACATTTCAAGGAGCTCAGTCCTGCTCATCTTCACATCATGACTGCCTACTCCTGTGCCTGGCAGATGGTGCTCAACAAATGTTTGTAGGAGGTCTGTAGGCCCTGACAGTCTATTTTGGTATATGACACAATTAGAATATATTTATATAACAACACAACAAATTATAATAAAAATAACAACAGCAACAACAATAATAGCTATTATTTGTTGATAACACAGCACTTAGCCAACAAAGTGTCATTACTTGCATGCACACCACATTTGGACAGTTTACATAATAGACCTCTGTCATTTCCAGGCAAATTTTGAACTTTGGATATGAAATGACAAATTTATGTTTTCAGCCTACTAGAGCTATCTCGCAGTTGATAGTTCAGTTCTGACAGCATCTTCCATTTTAAGCTTTATAACAATGGTTTATGTAATAATTTGAATTTTATTGCACTTATGCATTTATTTTATTAAAATGCGTGGAATATAAAACATATGAGTGGTGATTTTAATAATAATTAATTTAATCTTATAAACTTAATTTAATTTAGAAAAAGATGGAAATCATCAGAATGCCAAAAACTGAGACAATTTATCCTTAATTGAACATTTATTGATCATAAGCCAGTGAACTGTAGTTTAATTGTCAAAGGAAAAACAAAATTATAGAACATGTGAAAAATACTAGAAATCCATAGTCAAAGATTATATTTAAAATGGAGATAATTAAAAATTTTATATTTTTATAACACATGGCAGGAATATGGAGTCTCATTTATATAATATGTAATGTAATATGTAAGAAAATTGGGAACTTTATATGTTTTGCTTAATTCTTCAAACAACTCTTCAAAGTAGGAATAGTCCTCACCATTATAGAGAAATCAAATGCTTTGCAAATGGTAAACTATATATATTAATTTATTAAGACTGCCATAAAAAAAATCCCATAGGCTGGCTGAGTGAAACAACAAAAAGTTATTTTCCCACAATAGTGGAGGCCAGAAGTTCAAGATTAAGATTTTGACAGATTTTTTTTTCTTCTGAGGTCCCTTTCTTTAGTTTACAGTCACCTTCTTATTATGTCTTCACATGTTTTTTTCTTTGTGTGCACTCATGTGTCAGTGTTGTAACCTCCTCTTCTTATGAGGACACCAGTTGTATTGATTAAGGCCCACCCACATAACCTCCTTTAATCATAATTACCCTTTAAAGGTTCTATCTCCAAATATAGTGCAATTCTTCTAAGGAGGTGGGAGTTAAAACTTCATCATATGAATTTTTTGGCTAAACAATTTAGCCCGTAAGACTATAACATGATCCAAAGTTAGTGACTCTAAGCTAGTGTTTTGTTTTTGTTTATTTATTTTTTAAGAAGAGAAGATGTTTTATTGAAGAAATAGGACAGAGTGAAGATGGAATAGAAGATCAGTTGGAGAAAGTGTGGCTCAGAGTACCAGAAACAGAAATTAGCTGTGAGAGATTGAACATTTCTCTGAAACAATGTTTTGCTTTTACATTGTTGATAGAATAAAAACAAAACAAAAGAAAACAAATCAAAACAAAACAAAAAAGAACCCTGTGGCTTTAAGTGATTTGACCCCAGTATGACATTTATAGAACTAGAGCGGGGCTGTACTTCTGCTCTGGGTCATCATACAGTGGCTACTTTACTGCCATATGGCCAAGGTGCTTAGAGAGCTTGCATCACCCTATTCAGGTCATCCTTGGGACTTAAAGGAGTTCTGGTTACAAATCTTCAAAAGCTCTGAACTACTTTCTGCATCCACAGGCTAAAGGGTTATTAAATTCATTGCAAAGAGAGATAGAATTAATACTACTCAATTGAGCTAAAATCATCATATTCTAAAAAGCAATTAAAATATTTTGACCTTTGAAAAGTAAATTGCTAAATTTTTATGTTAAATTTGAATCTGAGAAAAGGCAAATAGTGAATTTAACTAGTATAAATAAGTTACATAACTGAAAAATTGGGGGAAGATTTTAGTATATAATTTTCTATAAAAAGTAATTTCACAAAAATAAAATCCAGATTTTTGCATTCCCTTTTATGTTGAAAAAGACTAATATTTTGTATGTGTGAAATATATCACGTGTACCAAGGAATGTATATTTATGTATGTTACTCAACATTTCATTAGTACCTCATTTTTTCCAAATATTCAAATGTCATTTATCTTGTTATTTAGATTGCCTGTACAGTAAAACTTGGAAATAAACAGATCGACTCCTGAGAGGAAAAAAATGGATGTTGAGTTCTGCTTGCATACTGAAGCACTAGAATTTAACTCATAGGAGACTCCCTTAGTTGTCACTCAGAGCCAACAGACTTATTTTTATCAAGCCTAATAAGCCTGATTGTGAACATGCAAATTAAAAAAGAGTTTCAGCAAAATAGGCACAAAAAAATAATAAAGGAGCTAGAGAGAAATGATAATAAAGTTAATTGCCTTCAACTGACTAGATGAGGCCCACACACATGAGGGAATACAATCTGCTTTACTCATCTACAGTTTCAAATGATAATGTCATTCAAAAACTCTCTCACAGAAATATCTAGAATGATGTGTGACCAAATATGTAAGCACCTTGTGGCTCAGTCAAGTTGCCATAGAAAAGTAACTATCACAACTATATTACATTTACAAAACTTATTTTCTATCATAAAATTAATATATGCTGCCATGGGAGTTTGGAGAACTAAAAAGAAATTCTCACAACTCGGTGCCTAACACAGTGCCTAGGAGTGAGTAAATACTCCAAAAGTGAAAGTTCAGTGAATGGATACATGAATGAATAAATGAATATAACTAGAAGAAAAATTTTTGTTAGTATCTTAGTGTTAGGGCTTTTTTTTCTGTTCATCTTTTTCATTTTACATAGTTTTAACAATTTTATATGTACTTTTAAATTATGTTTTACTTGTGTTGTTTAACTTTGAAAGTGTTGAATCACTACTTTCTACTAAACAAATGTAACATAAAGATTTATCCTCATCCTCTGAATAACATGCGAAGACAAAGCACTGGCTTTATCAATCCCTCCTGCATCATAGTCTCTTTATGTTAAATATAAAATATTCTTGGCTGAGGCATGTAATTAAAAACTTTTTTTTTTTGGAATTTCTATAATTATTGGGAAAACTAGGGAATTATCTGTGTAGCTAGAAATCAGGGTAATGTGAATATGTGCATAAAACATGTTTTGATTTATTTTGGCTCCAGTTCTATAGGATCTGGGCTTCCTATGAGGCGGTGTATATGAGGAGAATTGTATTAAAAAAAAAAGAGAGCTCAGAATGCAAGACTCAGTGCCTTGTAGAATAGGAGGCTGAAGCCAAAAAGTACCTTAGGCAAAAGAGAAATCCATTAATTACTAGTGGAATAAAAATTTTGAATCCAAGACATGATACTTCTCTTGATGAGTTATAGAAAGACTTGGCAGTTGGAGCAGCAGAACAGAAAACAAAAATGTGCATTAAGATGTTAATTTTGTTACCAACACATTGGGTTTAATAAGACATTGCATCTTTCTTTACCATAGTTTTCATACTGTAAAACAAAGACATTAATGGAATTTAAATTTGAAATCAATATTTTACAATATAAAAATTATGGAAATTAATTCACTCAAAATATGCATTAAACAGCTATGATACGCACTACACCATATTTGTTTTTGTATAATGCCAAAGAAGTATGACCTTCCTTCTATGGTCTGAATGTTCATGTGCTTCAAAATTTATGAATTGAAATCCTAACCCCCAAAGTGACTGTATATGGATGTAGGGGTTTGGGAGGTGATCAGATCATGAGAGCAGGCCTCTTGTGAATGGGATTAGAATCGTTATAAAAAAATTTCTGAGTGCTCCCTCACCCTCTTTCACTTTGTAAAGACACAGTGAGAAGTCTGCCGTCTGCAGCTGAAAGAGGGCTGTCTAGAGAACCTGACCATGCTGGCACCCTGATCTTGGACTTCCAGCTTCCAGAACTGTGAGAAATAAATTTCTGTTGTTTATAAGCCACGTGGTTTATTATAGCAAATGGATTAAGATAGCTTCCTATCTTTGTCACATTTCAAGCAGGGCTTTGCACAGCAGGTGCTTAATAAATGTTGCTTAAAGGTCTCTATCCTCATGAGTTTTCATATAATTGGAGAAAATAAAGACACAGCTACAGATGCAATGGTGGTGCAACAGTCCTGCAGCCATGTGATGCATAGTTGATCCTGAACAAGCACCAAATGAGTGTCCATGCAGAGAGAACCTGTGGACAAAGTAGCTAAGGAGGCTTTATGGGCCTAAGAGAGAAAAATGTCTCAGGTAGGTGGAGAGAGGAAGAAGGTGCAGTAGGTAGCCATTATCAATCTCACAATTTGTGGAAGTGGAAAAATTCACCTGCAGCTAAGGGCTTGTTGTGAAAAGCAGTGGAAGATACAGCTGCAAAAAATCTGGGCTGCCTATGTTGGCCCTGGGCTATAAAATGGGGACTTTGTTCTTTAGCCTGTAAACAGTGGCTGCCATTTTTTTTTTTTTTTTTTGAGCAGAAGAGTGACAGGATTAAATAATCATAGCATTTTTAGAAAGACCTACCAGATGTCACAAAAGGAATGAATTGGGGAGACCCAAACTGGAAGCAGGAAGCTATTAAGAGATTTTTAGCAGAGTCTAGGTATGAGATAATAAAAGTCTGATTTCAGGACATGGAAACAGAAGACGGCAGATGGTTCAAAGGACAGATGTTAGTGAAAGAATAGATAGAGAGTTAGCAGAGTTTAGTAACTGAAAAAGGTGATGTCTGGAAAAGGAGGAATGAAAGTCAATTACATTTGAAGCTCAGGTGGCTAGAGGAACAGTTAGCCTTTAACAGGAATAGAAGAGAAGCACAAACAAAAGAAAGCAGGAATAAAGAAAAACTAGATGATTTCAACTTTACACTAGTATATTATTATTAATGGCACAGCACCTAATTTGGTATACCATATAGAACACCTTATAATTTACCAGGCACTTTTTCAGGTATGATATGACATTTGCAATGAAGCTAGAATAGCCCACTAGACATCCACAGGTGTTTAGAGAGATGCAAATACAGCTGGAGTGAGAAGAGAAGGCTGTAGAAATAGCTTAGAAAGTCCTCCACATGATCATGTGCAGAGTAAACAGCACAAAATGACTCATTTTAATCTCCTGTTTAAATATCATTTGTGTTACTTAGCTTGAAGTCATAGATCTGTGACAATGATTAACTGTTAATGTTTACTTCTTTTCCACAATAGCTAGTGAGCTATATTTCTAAATGTCCTCAACTAGCATTTTGAAATAATTGTTCAAATAATATTTGTATCCTATCTTAACATACCTTTTCTTAAATTTTTCTCCCTAGATTAAACAATGTTCTGGAACAAAACCAAAACAAGATCTGCTGTTGCATGCTTTTATCAGCCAGTGCTGGGGAGAGCGATTGGCAAACTGAATTGAAATGATATTATTAAAATTCATGAACCAAGAATTACCAATATGTAATATTAAAAAGTGTGGTGGGTGCTAAGCATCTCTGACACATTCGCTAAAGCTTTAACTACCTTGGGAAGAAAATATTAGAAGTCTGTCAAGAACATATTGGATTTTCCTAAAGCATATGGTGATGAAATAGAATATCATTTTATGAGAAAATATTGTCATACTGGCTTCCTAGTCCAACACGTCACAGTCAGTTTCTATTTCTATTTTGCAGTTGTCTTTCTTTTATGCCCTTTATTTCTAGAATGAATTTCATTCCTGGTCTTGGAAGTGTGTAATTTTTTCACTCCTCTCTCTTTCTTTAGGGCATTCTTTTGTTTTTATTTTTTCTCCTAGAGTCTTTTGTTCTCCACAATAAAGTCTTTGTACTACATTGCAAGACTGGGAGGTATGTGCTGTGATCAAGGTTTTGTTTTGGCTACACTAAGAGAGTTTACTCTCCCAACCCTTTCTCCCTTACATGATTTGTGTGATGCTGTTTCATCCTTTTTCTAAACTAATTGCTTGCATCCCAGACCTGGCTGGGATGCAAGAATGGAAGTGATTATTCTCTAGCCTGCATTAAAACAAAAATGCATTTTTATGTCAAGAGGATGATGGACAGAAAAAAAGAACCACTGAGTGCTTTTACCACATTCTCTGTTTGGTCCCCTTGGACTCTTTTTAGCATTGAAAGTGTTCCCAGAGTTGGTCTAATCCCACATCACTCAGTTGGTTGCAGGCAGGGATGTGGGTTGGCATTCTCTAGGGGTGGCTGGGTGGTAAACTCAATTTCTAAATTCCTGGAATTGTCATATTAATCTGTTTTCTAAGGCAACTGGGGAACAATGCAGTCTTCCCCAAGGACTTTTATTGTTTTAGAGTGTTAGAGGCCAAGTGGATATTTCTGGTTGGCTGTGAATTTCAATTTCTTTGCTGTATATCCTCTTAATTAAGACCAAGTCGGCTTGGATAAACTGTCCCTTGACTTGGCCCCCTACTTGAAGCAGCTATAATGCAGCTCACAACCTGCTCCTTCTCCCTCAGTGAGGGCAATGGAAACTTTTTCCTCAAGGCATTTGAGACACTGCAAATTTTAAATTTCATACCAGAAAATGAACTGGGAAGACATGGCTGAAGCCTGAACCAGAACAAAGATCAGGCAGTTGTGTGCCTGGTCCCCTTCTGTGGGGATGTACCTCATTTGTTGAAATTATCCCGGAATCAATTCAATCAGCCATTGTTCTGGGGAGAGACATCTTCTACTTGAAGCAAGGTGGAGGCGTGAAATCACAACCTATTCAGGACAGTTAGAAATAGTGCAGTAGACGAACATTCTCTAGAAGTCGGTAAATTTCCAGAGGAATGTTTTGGATACAAACCATTCAAACAAATACTATTTAAAAAGCTATAAACATTATTATAATTATTATTATTTTAAATTATCATTATGTTGACACATTGCGGTGGAGACATTTGGAAGTGGAAAGAAAAGTAAAATGTTTGGTCTTATTCACACCCATTAATAACTCGCAGTGGAGCTCATATTGGATTTTTCCTGATTTCAAAAAAGATTTCCATCGGTGATAGAAATTTGCTATATAATGTCAAGGCTGCCTTTCTTTGTAAGAGTAGTTAGCAGAAGGTAAAATCCCTCCCCCAAATCTCCCATCTGTTTTCTCTAATGCAATATTGTCACCAGATATCAAATTCCAGAATGACAGTCTCTCACAGATGGGGTCATTAAAGCAAGATAAGCAAGACTAGAAACATAGGTTTCTTAAAAATAACAAAAATGTGCACTTAGAACCTCTACAACAAGACCTTGGCTTCCTTCTTTCCTTCCACCTTTCTCATTTCTTTCCTTCCCCAGCTTCCATACTTTCTGGATTCATTCTGTTCTCTATGATACAAACATATTTTTTTACTTTGCAGCATATCCATTTGGGATCTAGATCACTTTAAAAGTACTTAAATGGGCCCATAAATGTCATTAAAATCTCTAAAATCTAATATTGCTGATGAAAAAGTTATTTTATAAAATTAATTTTAAAAAAGTTAAATTCCAACAGTTCTGAGATTTCTCCATCTTAGAGCCACTTTATAACCTTGGTTACACTGTACTGCTAGAGCCGATTTCTCCTAGAGTATTTTCCCCCAAATTTCACTCATTGAAATTCTTTTTATTGGTCAAAACTCAACTTGAATCCCACTTTTTCAGGAAGACCTGCTTTCAACAAATATCTATTGAGGGCTTTCTCTGTGTCAGGTTGTATTCTAAGGACTGGGGACACAGCAGTGAACAAGGACAAAGTCCTTGCTCATGTGAATTTATATGCTGATAGTTGGATATAGCCATTGATAAATAACCAAAAGTAAATATGTAACATGTCAGGTAAATAGAAGAGGTAAGAAAATAAGGTAAAAATAAAAATTCTAGGATAAGTGGCTAGAAAATGATGGGGAAAGACCAGTGAGGAAAAATATAATTACTCTTCATTTTATACACCTGTAGAATACAATCACACTTAAAAAAATTAAATGTTTTTTTTTTGTACATGAGAAAATGAAGTAAATGCCTTAGGTGTTGTAAACTGTTTGCAGAAAGGAAGTTATTTAGCTTTATGTTCACCAGTGTCTTGTATACAGCAGGAGCCTAATTAATGTGCAGTGTACATGGTATCAGTAGCACAGAGAGGTGACAGTTTATACATACATCATTAATACATGTTGGTGCTGTATAATCTAAATCACGTCAAGAGATGGAGAGAGTATCTTGTCAGTTGATTGGGGAGCGAGAAGTAACAATGGAGGCAGGAGTCAATCTTCTAAGGTTGGAGGTGTGTCAGTGGTGGACGTAAGAGAGAAAGTCAAACAAAAATCCCTCATTTTCATGCACAAATAGTGAGCCTAAAGACCCCCAATGACTGAGATTTTGAATAGCACGCTGAATTTTCAGCTTCAATGTGATACCCCTTTAATTTTAAGCATTAATTTGCTTATGTGCCATTTAATGTTAAATGCTATTTCCCATTAAATAAGCATCTTTTTTTGGATAACCTTTGGTAAGAGCTAGCAAGACCAAGCCTGTACTGTGTTTCAGCAATTTCCAGAAGCTTTAGGATGGCAGAAGAAATGAGTGGGGAGTAGGCCAACAGTGTGAATATCTGTGTAGCTAATTACTAAGAAATTCATAATACAGTAGCACAGATCTTAGGAACATTTTTTAAATCAACAGGACCTATGTAGAATTTACAATGTACCAGGTACTAGTCTAAGCATTTTACTTATCAAATGACATGATGCCTTCACAGTGTTACAGTGTTCAGACACTTTCATTGACCGTCTCTCTACTTGATCTCTGTAACAATCTTGGTGGGTAGTCTTCACGATCTTTGGCCTCCATATAAGGTGAGGAGAGTGATCACTGCCAGTGAGCCAGGTAGAACACTGTCAGAGGGCTGTGGACATCAGGCTCCTGTGACCATCACTCATACTGAGCAAATCCATGAATTTACACAGTTGTAGTAGGGGACAGATATTGGCCCAGGTATTATGTTACTTTCTAACTTCAAAACAAGCCACAGTCTTCTAGCAATCAGCGATCTGGATAAATACTTGGGTCATGCTGTATTCATTTCAGAGCTATGTTTAGGGAAGTTTTTAAACCTGCAGTGACCCAGTCTTCCTCTCAAAGCTTCTTCTCTGTTTTAAAATTGTCAAATATTTATGCTAGAGAATGGGATCTATTTAGTAAAATTTTAAAAGGTTGGAATTATTTTGTATCTTAAAGAAGGCAATTAATGCCTCTTTTTTCCTGGTATCGCTATAGTTTTTTAGTTTTGACTACCTTTAAATATGAAAAGAAAAAATATAAAATAAAATATTATATTTTAAGTGAGTAATTAGGGCCTTAATCTAAAAATATGTCTATTATTAGCAATCTGAAAATGCTTTAAAAACAACTCAAAACTATTTTTTTTATTTCTCTCTCTCTCATCAGGTGTAAAAGAAGCATAAGAAACCAAAGTTTTGTTTTTTTTTTTTTTTTTTTACTGATTTGGTAATAAAATTCTGGACACGAGAACCTAGGTTGGAAAAAAAACACACTTTATTCTCTGGTTTCTTTACTTCCTGTGAATTCTCTATTGGTTCATTAAAGTTAATAACATAGCTTTTACTCAACTTTGTATGAGTAATGATTCCTTGGTTTACCCTTTTTCTTTCTTCTTATTCAGATTTCCTGTCATTACAGCAAGGAAGAGAGGAAATGAATTACTAGAACTAAATACTGAAATGATAAATAAAAACAAAGCATGCAAACCAAGAAAGTTATACTAGCTTTAATTTTGGTCTGCTTAGTTAGTAAGATTTGTTTTCATGGAAAATAGTCACCTAGTATTCTGGAAACCACCAGTATGATAGTTATATATCGTGAATGACAAGCAATATTTTTTCCAACTAAAGATGACTCCTGGGCTTTAGATATATAGAATCACAGGCACAAAGGGCTACCCAGGCTGAGCTACAGAAGAAAATGAAGTGGATCAGGTGTGAGAGATACTGAGATTTGCCTGAGTGTGGAGACTTTTGGGGCACAGGTCCCACACACATCAGTCTGGCTGCGCTGTTTCAGCTGATTGCTTCCAAGTGGGAATTTGGGCTCTGGGCAGATGATTTCCCAATTTTTCAAGCTGGAGATTGAGACTTTTTAAATTAAAAATTGGCATCCAATCCACACATATGGACTGTCCTCAGGTTAGAGAGAGCCAGGGGTTTTGCCTGTAAGAGAGAGGATGCCTCTGTACTTTTTTATTGTTCGTTTTATTGCAAGACCAGAAACGACAACAATGAAGCCCTTAGAACATGGCAACGGCACTTATGACATTATTCTTCCAATGAAGTTATCTATTTTAATGGCTCCAAGGAATGCTGTTTTATAGGAGAGCTTTAAGAAGCCACTTTATATTCCAAACGAACAGTAACCATGGTGTTTGGAAAGGACAGAGTGTCCTAGACAAGTAATAGAAATGAGTAAAATCTTTCTAATCTCTCAAGACCATTCTTAAATGCCACTAAATCCTTGATGCGTTTGCTTTAAAACCAAATGTGACATCTATGCTGTCCACCAGAGCACTGTGAATAATAAAATAATATTTTATCCAGAGTGATTTTCAACAATAGGCATAGTAATAGGTTTGTCACAGATAGTGACCAATCAGAACGTAGGCAGAATGTAAGAAACCAGTACAGATGTGGTGATGTATAACAGCTAATTACAAACCTTGTTTATATCATATTTTAATATCCTAGAATTTTGCTACTTATAGGGTATACCTCAGACCAGCTTCATCACCTGGGGAACTTATTAGAAATGCAGAATCTCAGGCTACATCCCAGACTTACTGAATTGGAATTTACATTTTAACAGGATCCCCAAATGTTGATATATACATTATAGTTTGAGAAGCACTGTCTTGGGACACAGGATATAGCTCTTTTTTCATCTACCATATCTTGCCTTGTAATAAAGTTCTTTGTCACCATTAATAGACTATTAATTTGTTCAAGGTTTGCATTTTTTTTTTGTAAAGGCTACATTAAAAAAAAATCTACTACTATGTTTAGCATCTTGATCTTAGGAAGATTTGAAAAATTTGCATTGAATTGAATTAAAATACTTTTTTTAAATGTCATAACAATAATTATAATCAGAGTAGCTCCGTTTGTCGGGTGCTTTCCATATGCCTGATGTGGGGTTAAGTATTTTACAAATCTTATTCTTTTAGTCCTCGAAATTAGGTAAAAGGTAGAAACGGTTATATTTCTGTTAAGATGAAGGGACTGATGACTCAAAAGTTTATGTTAACTTGTGCTGAGACCTGAAGGGGAAGAGGGGGTACAGCTTTGCCTGATGCTACGCTTAAGCCTGCACTATTAGCCAACTTGGGTGGTTAGATGCGAATAAAGGAATTAAGAGAAGAAGATTGGGAGAAAATGATTTCAAGTTTATGAGACTAGGAAAAGGATGTTTTATTCTTGATGGTATTGGATAATTCATCAATAGTTGTCTTCCAGGATCTTGTTCCTTTATAATGGGGTGTATCTGCTGGTGAACATTCTTCCTTGACCAGAAGATGAAGCACTTTTGTCTTCATATTTTATTGATTCATCTGTCTATAGATGAAAGGGAAGGAAAGAACATTTTCTGCCCATGACAGTCATTTTTCTTTCTCTCCTATAAAAGTGAAAGGAATTAAGAACTCAGTTAAATGTAGGAAAATGATGGAGAGTGGGGAGAGAAAAAAGAGAGGAAAATGTTTCTTGGCTTTTCAGACCCTTCCAGCAGGGAGCAAAGAGCTGAATAGATTATTCTGTGGCACAGAAAAACCTAACAACAATTTAATGGGACCACCAGACAGTATTATTATGAGGCGATAGGCAGTATATAATTATTTCTAACATGTGTGTACTTAGGGCTTGAAATGTATCATAATGCTGCCTGATACTGAAGAAGTATAGATGAAATGAATAATTTTTCTTGTGTACTGGGAAAGAAATCAGCCTAAGCAACCCACTGGGGTTAAAACCATAAAATAAAGAGTTTAATGAAATTAAGGCTCTGCAAGAGAAAGTGGGATTCTCTTAAATAAACAAGCTTTGAAATATTTTTAAGTGCTCTTAGGAGGAATGTATTAGATTATTCGTAAAATACTCACTTGGAAAGAATTGTCTCATGCTACATTTCTATCCCGCTTTAAGAGCTAGCTAGTGAATTCTGCTGAGATTTTTGACACTTTCTAACAATTAAGCCTCAGGAGATATTTATTTAGTTAAACATCACTGCAAACAAAACAAACAAACAAAACATTGAATTTCATTTCAAACCCAAAGGTTGCTTCACAGCCCAATTCCTGACATCTTCAACAAACGGAAACCAGAGACTGCCGTTTTCCTGCCCTTGACCTGATTGTTTCAGGAACCCAGACAAGTGGTCAGGGGAATAAGACTCATCAATAGAACTATCTTTGAGAAGGCCAGGAAAGAATGCCTCCTTCTGTCCTTTTTGTTTAGATTAGTATTTGCTAGGGGTCTGTGTGTGTGTGTGTATGTGTGTGTGTGTGTTTAATTTATACTTCTTCCCAAAAAAAGAGAAAACCCCACATGTACATGGCTCATAACCAATGAAAAAAAATGCTTATACAAGGATTATAATAAAATAAAAACAGTGCCCAGCCCCACCTTATCCTATCCTATCTTGGTTTTCTATCTCCTTATCTCAGAAGTAACTGCTTACAAATTGTTCAACTCTTTATTTTGTTATTTACTTTCCTATTTCTAAATAATGTATCTCTACATATATTTCTTGATTTTCCAATTTTAGATATTGTCTATTGACTGCTCACAAATCATATATTTAGCAAAACGCTTTTAGTTTTTATTATGTGTTATATACTGTATATATTTTTTACCATCAAATGTTTTTCATAGCTGACCCATATAGTGTACTGGTTACATTTTCTTCCACAATTTTTCTTCCTCTGATGTTAATATTATCTCAGTTTTTTTCTTTTATTGTTTTGTATTCTTTAATGAGCCTCTAATAGTCCCTAACATATAATAGTCCCTAACATATACTTAGCAAGTGCTGCATGCTTAATATTATTGTAAATAATTTATAGGTAAGGAGTAAGGAGATAGAAGATAAAACATGTCATACCCTCATGTAAAAGTCAAAGTCTAAGTTCCTATTACGCCACATAACATCTGGCCCTTGGCTATCCCCTCAGTTTTATTCCTTGTCTGCTCCTTCCCCTTATCTTGCATTCCAGCCTCACCTGGAATAGATTTTAGAATTTACCAAGCCTGCTCTTCTTCCCTGGCCTCTTCACCAGACCCCTGCTGCCTGAATCACTCTCCTATTCCCCATTATTAGACTCTTGTCCATCCTCAAGTGCCAGTCTTTCTTGACCCCTACAAAACCTGTTAGAGGGTCTTGCAATGTGCTCCTTTAGCACTATGCTCTCCTCACTCACCACTCTCCATGTTTACTGCTAGGTTAATGTCTTTTCTTTTTGCTGAACCATAGGCTCCGTGAAGGCAGGTCTGGGTGGCTTTGTTCTCTGATGGCATATAAATTTGGCATGTAAATTTTTGGCTGTTCATAAATTTTAGCTGTTCTATCATGGGAACTTTAAGGAGAATGACAGTGATACAAAAACACATCAAAATACTGCAATGATTCATGCTGAGAAAATTCTATGTAAGGGTAGTAAATTGTTTACTCATATTAAGTAATTCTGTCTCTCCTTTATAAATTGCCTACCTTAAACTGGTTGAGACTTGTTGCAACTATAAAATGAAAGACAACGTATGTTTATAGATTGGGCAACCTGGGAATCCTTATTCATATTTTGCAAATGATCCTGGGAAGCCTCAAAGAAGTAAATTAATATCTTTGAGTGTCAGCATATTTGGTCATGTATTTTCTAACCATCTATCTCTTGTAACACATTTGCAGGTATGCTGTGCCAAAAGCAGTAGCTATCTGAGCAGTGAAACCAGAGAAACCAGTGGGAACTCTGCTTTCATGGAGCCTCCCGTCTAGTAAGGAAGACAAACAATCAGCAGCTAAACACACAGATATCTACATGCAGATTGAAAAAAAGGTGTCAACCTGGAGATCCAATGCTGATGGAGAATAAAGAGGGAGCTCTACCTAAGTGGTTGGGGAAGGAGGCACTGAGGACGCATCATTGAAGTAAGAAGTCAGGGACAAGGTATTTCCACCTCAGGGAATGCAAATTTGAAGACTCCAGGACAGATGGTAGTTAAGGTGGTTATGTCTCTAAGACAGCATGGTTCTGTCTGAGATGCAGAAGGTGTCTATTGTGGCTGAGAAGAGGAAGCAAAGGAGGATAGGCTCAAAATGAAGTGAGAGACAGGCAGGAACCTCCTTGTTTGAGGCTGTGAAGTCAGTGCAACTTGTTGTCTGCACATGGGCTGCTGGTCTACAAACTGTTGGCTGCCTGTCTATGATAAGAAAAAGCTATGCAGATGTAAATCAGCTCTGTCGCCTACAACGCTTTTTGGTTGAGCCTAAATATATATACATATATACACATGCACACACACAAGTAGCAAAGCTTTTTCAATAAAAGAAGGAATATGCTGCTTTATATTTACATTCTAATGTGACTTCTTTACCTGTTATGGACCAAATACTAAAAGATTTTTAGTGCATGTGAATGTGCAGTGGTAGTGAGGGAGTTGGGAGGTGGGTGGTTTCATGATCAAATTCACTTTTCAAGATGATTTCTATGACTACAGAATAGAGAGTGGAGAGGGAAGAGGTAGGAAAAGAGGTCTGTCAAGACCATCATCTAGGGAAAAGATGAAAATGGCCTGGACCAAGATGGCAGTAATGAAAGTGGAAGACTAGTGGATAGATCATAATATATTTGGAGAGAGACAGTATAGGATTTTCTCAGGGATTGAGATATGAGCAGTCAAGAGGGCAGTTCAAACTTGATTTCCAGGTTTTTGTTCTTAACAACTTTTTGAACATTTCTTTCATTGATAGATAATAACAGGGGAAGATGAAGGAGTTTAGAATTGAAGAGGTGGTATGCATAAATATTGATGGAGGTGGTTATAGTATTAACCTTTTTAATAATAGAAGCCTTTATAAAATTTCTGTATGATTCAATGCTAGCATAACACATCTTTTGTCTCAGAAAATGCTTATATATATATATATATATATATATATATATATATATATATATATATATTAATTTTGAAAGCAGGAAAAAGATAAAAAGTTGTGTTGAGATACAGATACTGGGTGGGGGTTGGCTCACACATTAGCTGAGGAATCTTTTCATCATAAGCTATGTGACTAAGTCAACCTATACAGCTATCATTTACTTGAGAGGTGCTTCTGAATAATTGAAATTATAAATGTTAAATCTGTGAATACCAAGGGTACATCCAGAGTGAGGAATAAGTTTCATCTTAACTGCCAATTTTGTTTAATTTTAGTGGATGCTCAGAGAACTCTTGGGGCTGCATCTGGATTGAGTGAAAGGAGCACTCATCAGTTTTCAGTATGTACCTTGAAAGCAGGAGGAACTGTGGCAGCAAACAGGCCCACCTTTTGCTAACTCTCTGCATCTATCAGGTACAGAAAATGAATTGGATAAATGCCTCAGCATGTGTGGCACAGAATATATTATTTCAAACACTGCAAATTGGAACGTGTGCTAACCTTTAAAGGGAATTGTCTAAGTGATTAAAACTGGAACAAATTCTAAGAGTTGGAACACAATGTTCTAACTGTTCCTTCCTTTGACTATGATGTTTTGAACCCAAACTGACTGAGAACAACTAAAATGCCTTCTGGGATGTCAATGCAATTTTGCCCTGAGATTCATTAGGGACAGCAAAGCAGCCTAATGAAGACTGGCCAAATTCTATAGGTCTGGTTTGGCTAATTGTCTCAGAGTCAAATCACATGGCTGCATCTAGAGATATAGTAGACCATTCTTAATTTTCCCCCTTTTTTTATGCACAATGACTATTTTGCTTTCTGTTTACTCGTTTCAATTTAATTTGGCTCTATTGTTTCTTCCACTATCTCTGAACATTTCCCAGCAAATGGAGGCTTTTTGCTTTCCTATTCCAAAGAAGATTCAGATGACCATGTGGAGTATTTTGGGTTGCCAAGAGAACTGAAGACCAGTTCAGATTCATCAGAGAGAGGCAGCATTTTAATGACATGTTGGGAAGGGTGCTCCAATCTCTGCTCAGGTTGTGGAAACAGGAAGGTATGATATTAGAGATGATTTTTTAGGGACTCTGCCAAGACTCCATAAATAATAAAAACAATAATTATTATCCTAGTGAAACAGACAGGAAATAACGATTTGAGAAAGTTGCTAGAACAAGTCATGTCAGTTATATGGCCAAAATCCACAAATAGCCTCATTTTCTAGTAAAGAGAAGACACTGGTAATTTTTATAATTTAGATACTTATGTCAAAGAGCTGCAGAATCCACTGTTCCAAAAGAGAGAAAAGGGGTCACACTCAAAAGAAACACTTTTAACTTACCCTGAGATGTTAGTTGTGGGTATAGAAATGTACTGAGATAGCAAATGTCTGTCTTCCGTTTATTTGTCAATATTTGCGTCAACTCATAGAAAGAGTTGGAGACGTTTGAGGTCATCTAATCTTGGTGGTTGCAAACTCTTTATTCTTTACAATAGCATGACTTTTTAAAAAATAAACTCTTTGTTAATTCCAATACAAAACAGGTAAAAGCAAAGATGGTTGCATAGGTGATGGAGTGGAGAGTAGGGAGCATGACCCACTTGGGTTTGTGCCTTTCTCCACTCACCTATTTTTTTCCATAAGACACCGCTGTTCTAAGGACTCAGTTCAAAAACCACTAATTTAATGCAACCTTCTCATTTTATAAGGTGACTTACTCAGAATCAAATAATTAGTTACTTGAGGGACTAGCTCCCTGTACAATAATGTTTCCACTCTGTCATACTTGGCATGTCAGGGAAGATCCTCCCACTTCCTGAGGCCCCCTCTAATCTTGCCTACTTTTCATGTCAAAAAGTTCTATCCATTATTGTCTTCTTTCTACGTTGGTCAATGAACTTTATCCCCATCGCTGCAATTTTCATGACTGTTCAAAGAAAAATATATGTTTCCACATCTACACATGAGAGCACAGTAGAGAATATCAGATATGCCTTCTTCAGTTAGAGCCCACAGTAGCTGCTGCTCTCAAATGTGCCCTGTGAGTGAGGGCCCCAGTCCTTGACCAATGCTGGGTGAAATGGGAGGAGGAAAGAAGAATCTGTCTTATTGTCTTTTATTCTATTCTCCCACTATGCGACAGAAGACAGTAAAGCAAAATCTTCTGTAGGTCTTGGGTTGTTCGAATTCTGCTTCTCTTTCTCAAAATTGACATTGCATCTGGCTTCTGATAAATGATAAATTTCCATATCCCTTTTTGTGAGATTTTTAATCATGTGCAATTAATAGACAGACTGTCACAAAGCATAATAATATCTATCACTTAAATAAAAAATGTTAAATTTATGTGAACTTGTAGTTCTAAAGATAAAAACTCAATTTTTAGAGTTAAATGTGATCTTAGAGGATTTCTCAACCAATTTGTTTCTGTTATAATGAGGAGTTGAGGCCCAGAATGGTAAAGAACTGTTTCTATGATGGAACAGCTAGTTCAAGTCATGAACTCAGTCCTCTTTCAAGACCCAGTGTTTACCCACATCTTTGATTGGTTTGATTTGATTTAAAAATATGCATTGTTGTATCCTCTAGTGCAAAAATATCAATGAAAGAAAGAGAGTTTTTCCTATTTCCTTGATGGAGAAGGATAGACAATAAAGATCCATTAAAAGCTGGGGCCTTTATTTCATTTAGAGGGGATGCCAGCCCCTTTGATATATTTTTGGTTGAAAAGTGCAGTCACTGTTTCATGTTGGAAACTTAGGCATGATCAGTGGTACTGGCTACAATTTTTCGATAAATGACTGTACCCTTTGCCCTTTATATCAAATAAGATGTTGTTTGAACCAATAGTTTCAATACTGTCAGGGTTATGATTTGGAACTCCTTTGAGCTAATTCACAAAGTTCAAACTCATCACCACTGATTTTACCATCAAATATGGGCAGCCATCAGGCACATATGGGATAATGGAGCTATAGAAGTCTATCATCTCTCTGGGAGAGATGAAGCGATCTATATATGACAGTGATGAGAGGGAGCAGCCTTCATCATATTAGCTTCATCTGTAAGAGCAAACTGTTGTTATTTCCTATCTTTAAAGGCAAACTATTAGAATTGAATAGTTTGGACTCCAGAGCTGACTACCTGGGTATGAATCCCAGGCCTGCCTGTTTCTGGCTGTGATCTTCGCTGAGTTAGTTAACCTCATTATGCCTGAAATTTTGCATCTTATATAGTTGGTTAGTAATACTAAACATCTCAGGGTATTCTCAAGATTAAATGAGTTGATAGTCTTGTGTAAAGTAAGCACTTAATAAATATTATCTAATATTATCTCCACATAGATTAAAGAAATCTACTAAACTTTAAGTAAACATCAAACTCCTAAATGTTTAAAACTTTGACATGAGAAATGTTCATTGTTTGAAGCAGCCACATTTTGGGGTAATTTTTTATGCTACTGTAGATAACAGATACCCACTAACTGTGATTGAAAGTCACCACCGATATGGTTATAGTCTAGAAATAGCATGTCTGATGTTTAATTCCTGTTCTTTTGCATACTCATTCAATAAGTATTTGCTATATGCTAGGCTTTGTGGACACAGAAGTTAACTTTTAAAAATATATTGTCATAGGAAAAGACAAGCTTATATAATTTGTGACAAACCTATTTATAGAACTTTGCTAGCTTATTTTAAACTACGATTTATTATAAATGTTTAAGTAATTTATTAAATATATAACTGTCTTTTCTATATTAAGAAAACAAAGCAAAAAACCTCTCCTAATTGTTGAAATGGATTCCAGCAGACATCTTACTTTCAGGAAACTCTGATATTAACCAATCACTGATAGTTACTTCTGGGTAGACTTTTTTTTTGTTATTAAAGATCAGAATTAGCGGATGGTCTATTTTCTATGACTTTATTCAATTAGTTGTGGATCCTTGGATATTCTTTATGTGGCATGCCCTGAGCCAGCTGAGCTAAGAGTGAGAAGATAGGTAGGGTGAGCACACAAACATGATTAACACATGATCTCAGTTTTCAAAGGGCTTGGCAGTGAAAGGTAGGGTAGGGTGGAGATGTAATGAAACAGGGAATAGTCCTTGCCTTCAAAGAGCTCATTGTCTTGAGAGAAAAACTACCTGAAAACAAATAGTGACAGAGCTATGAGAGATGTGCAAAGTGCTAAGGGAGCACAGAAGAGGAAGTGACTAATACAGCCTTAGGTGACAAATGAAAACTTCAGACAGGAAATGACATATAAACTGGGTCAAAGGATGAGTAACTATTTATCAGATACGAGAGAGAGGGTGAATTTTAAAGTGGAGGAAACTGCATGTGCAAAGGCACTGAGGCACAACTTGCAAAACTGGGCAATATTAGGGTAACATGAGGAGTTTAGAAAGTATAGGGCGTTGCATGCTTCCATGACACATCATTGTCCAAGTGCCTTAGCTCAGCTGGCAGAGCCTGGCATGAGGTAGTCCCTGAGCACCTTCCAAACCCATTTCTTGCTTCGCAACCACCAACCACACTAGCTATTTTATTGTCCCTGGATCATCATAAGCACAATCATTTCAGAGGCCTGCACTTCCTGCTTATTTGTGGAATGTTGTTTCCCATCTGTTTGCATGGGCTGACCCCTTTTCACTCTTCAGGTCTTACCTCTTCAGCAAGGCCTTCTAGGGCCATTTTCCCTGAAGCAAGCCACCTGTTATTCCCTATCACAGCACAAACCACATAGAATGTATTGTGACCTGTAATTGTTTTTCTTGTTAACCTTTTTCTTGCCTGCCTGATGCTCTGAAGTGAAGCATGAGATGTGAGGATAAGGAAACCATCTTGTTCCTATTGTATCACTGGTGCCCAGGTCAGCCCCTGACACCATGCTTGATAGGAATTTGTTGAATAAAGAAATAAAAACCATAAACAAATGAATGCATGAATAAATGAATGAATAAAAACTTTGGATCAGGATTGGTCTTAATATCTTCCATTTATTTTTCCAGGTCCAATCTCCACCATTCCTCAGTCAGTTTTGTGTCATGGAAGGCTAACATGTATGAACCACATCAGTGTCTATTGTCTAGGTTGGATTTGGCCAATAAGATTGGAGTAGCTAAAAAAAAAAAAAGGAGAGTCGGTTGGGATGGCCTTGAGCCAGCTCATCCTTCCCTTGATGGTCTCTGTATGGGCCCTCTCCACACAGCCTCTCTGTAAAGGAAAAGGAGAGTACACTGCCTCCTATCTTTCCATGTCACTATCCCTTATGGTTTTTCTGTTCTCTACCTACATCTTTGTAGGTAGTCCCTCTATTAATCTCCATTTAACTTACCTATGCCAATTTGTTTCTAGCCAGGACCTGGGGACATACGAGAGGGCTGGAACCAAGTTGGGAAAGGCCTTAGGTGTATGTAAGAAGCTCAGATCATACTTATTTGGAAATGGAGACTAACGAAAAATACAGCTTTATGCAGGGATACAAAATATTGTAAAGGGTGAAGCAAATACTTGGTGTTGCTGTAGATCCTGTTCTCCAAAATTCTGATAGTGCATTACTCATCAGTGAAAAATGCTTGAGCATGTCCTGCTAATATATGCATATCTGTTTATTTGTAAATTATATGCTTGCATGCGTATATATACAAAAGTAGATATTAAATGGACAAGATAAAGATAATCTATATTTAAATATTTTAAATTAATTTTCAAGTTTTTTTCTTACTAAAAATCATACTATTATTGTTATGATTGCTTCATTTTTAAGCGTTTTGTTAAAATTATAGATATGTTTCAATATATGCTCAGAGTGACATTTATTATCAAGGAAGTTGAATATAAATCCATATTTCAAATAATTTTTGTGGTAACTTCAGGAGGGTAGAGTTTAATCTCTTGTCAGATATAATTATATGGTAATTGTTTGTGACACATAGTGTAGTGACAAAGCACTTCTAAGTGAAATTTGCTAATTTTCTTATTCTTTTAAAAATCTCGAGCAAAGATAACAAAAAATTATAATAATAACCATTTATTAAACTTGTAATAAGTTGGCCTATATGGTTGAATATAAAGAATCAGGGTTAAGACGTGGTTCTATAGTGTACTCAACAGCAAGTCTGCTTTACACACAGAAGGTCCTGGGTTCATGCCCCAGCAGAGCCACAGTCCATGGTGTATGGCCATGACACCCTGAACAAGTCTGATCTCAGAAGCTAAGCAGGTTTGTTCCTGCTTAGTACTTGGATGGAAGATCACCTAGGAAGACCAGGTGTTGTATGCATAAATTAAAAAAAAAAAAAAAGAGCAGGGACTTTTGATACCTGGTTTAAATAGAACTTTAGAACAATCTCACAAAATCAGTATTATTTTTACCCTTTTATAATGAGAAAACTTTTTACAAACTTGGAAAGATCAAAGAACTTGCCCAGTAGCTACTAAGTGAAAAGAAAGCTTTAATTTGAACCTAGGTCTGCCTGTGTTCAGAGAACTTGTCCCTAACTTACCATATAATGATGATAAATGAAAGGGAAATCTAGGATGCTTTTATCAGATGGCTTTGATTTTCTCAATAAAATAGAAGAGGCAACGTGGACTTAAAAGGCTATGTTAAGATAAATTGGAGTGAAATGTGCTGATTACTCAGGTAAAGACAGTGCAACTTGGAAGCTATTCTCTTCACTACTCACATTCAAACCAAGAATCTGACATTCTCAGTAAATTACTCTTATTCCATTATAGTTTCCCTGTGGTTTCTTCCTCCCCGGCTAGAAGTACCCTTTCTTGGCACTTACACTTAATGCTGTAAGTCAGTAAGAGTTTAGTTGGGAAAAAAATAAATCATTCATATTTCCTTTATTTGTTATTTTTGGTTTATTGTTCCTGGACCCAAGTTGCAAAATGTTGCAGCGAATGTCAAATCACTTTAAGAAGGAAATAGTGGGAGACCACTCAAGAAAGCACTTGAAGAAGAAGACTACAATGATAAGATATATGAATTTTGGTGAGAATGTCTATTTTGCTAGCTAAGTAGATGATACCAATATCATAGTGCTTATGGAGCTATGGGCACAATCATATCCATAAAATATCCTGAAAGTCTTGATTCTGACCAGTCCCTGTCTTCTTTTACAGAACCTCCCCCTCCAAAGAGTCAGGACTGTAGACAAGGGTACAGGGATGAAAGTGTCCTAGCACAGGAGAAAGGAAGATAGCCTGGAGAGTAAGTAGGGGTGGGGAGTGAGATGAAAACTTAAATGAATTTTAGAAGAGCAATGAGGGTAGGGAATAGACCAAGAAGTCAACCAGAAAGAGACAGGCGATTGCTGTCAGGTGACCGGTGAAAGAGTGCTTTTAATGTCCTAGCTCTTTAAAATAGTGTTTTAAACTATTTTAAAACAGCAATCACCTGCCTTTTTCTGGTGGGTTTAGTTTGGAGAAGACAAGTTTGCCATTCAATTTGTGTTCAAATATATTATGGGGAAAGAATTGCTTTTCTTATAAGACTAAAATGCAGAGTTTAAATTAATAAAAGCTAAAGTAAGGCAAATTTAACACAAATTTGAATGAATTTTATTGCCACTGGGATTATCCAGAGATACACAGACATTTGAACTCAGCATCAAATAAGCTCTTAGACCAGAAGGCCTCTAAATTCTCATAAACAAAGCCATTCCAAGTTCTCTCTCATTTGACTTATTTGCAGCATCATTGTATTCATGTTATGTTTATTTTTTGTATATAAAAACTAATAATGGTCATTATGAAAAATTTTAAGGAACATCAATTGTACAAATGTCCAAGCCCCCATCTCTTCCCCAGTTATTCACCCAGTTAGTACTGCTAACAGTTTTATAAAGATTGTTAGGTAGATATATGACTCTTTTTATCTAACTGTATATGCATCTTTAATAAAATGGGATTACACTATATCAAGTACTCTGCAACTTACTTTTTGTTCACCATGGAATATGATGGGCTACCTTCTGGATCAGTATATGGTTTTACCTCTGTTTGGATGGATGCATGGAATTTAACAGTATAAATCAAGGGTCAGAAAATTTTTTTCCTTAAAGGATCAGAGAATAAATGTTTTTGACTTTGTGGTCCCTACAGTCTCTGTCCTAATTATTCAACCCTGCCTTGTAGCATTAAAGTAGCCATACAGAATACATAAATGAATGGATAGGCCTGTGTTCCGAAAAAACCTTATTTATTAACAGTGACATTTTAATGTATAATTTTCATGTGTCATGAAACATCATTCTTTTGAATTTTCAACCACTTAAAAAGATCAAAACTGTTCTTAGCTTGGGGCTGCACAAAAACAGGCATCAGGCAAGATTTGGCCCAAAGGCTGTAGTTTGCCAGTCCCTGGTACAAATTGTTAGAGAAGATTATTCTCTGTATCTTGTGTGCCCCTTCATGTGGAGTGAATGCCATTAGCATAAGAACCTGCCTTCAACATCCACTCATTACCACTGCCCCAGGATAGGTAGACTTGACACAATTGATGAGGTCAGAGGAGAAAGTAGGCATGTCCTTTCATCTTTTCTTTCTTTTGGGGATCCAGCTGCCTGCAGGAAGCATACACTTTTTGTCTTTTTCATGAGGAGGCTCCCTAAACCAGCATGCACTATGAGCAGTTTGTATAAATGATCAAGCCTGTATATTGATTCATTATTCCTTCTTGCTTCTCATGCTATTAAAAAGACCCGTGTCCTATGGGTCTTTTTTTTGAAAACTCTCACAGATATCTCTAGGGATGACCAAAGCAGTCGTTACCTCTCCATCTCTTTTCTCTTCTAGACTTCTCACCTGCTATCATCAGTCTAATGTTCCTAAAGCATGCCTTTGAGATGTCACACACATCAGTCTTTAATAAATCTCTATCAGTCATTAGAGAAAGAATAATTCTTAGATGATATCGGAGTCTTCTATATTTTGAAACACACTTATTATTCTAGCTTTATCCTTCATTATTTTAAAAAAAAGTGTTAATAGATATAAAATGTTTATAGTAGTGCCTGGTATGTAATAAACACGTAACACGTGTCAGCTAAATTGTTATTTCATCACACACACACCAATCATTTTCCAAACATAGTGACAAGTTACTATTTTCTACAAAACTTGCTTTTACCTACCTATATTTCCCCTTTTATTCAAGCCATTTCCAAGCTACCATCTCTGGCAATTGAAATCTTATTCAACCACCAAAGCCTTCCTGATGAACTTCTTTCTCTGTGCATTGTGATCTTATACTTCAGAAACTTTAATTCAGCAGCTGAGCTCGAAGAATGGTAAGTTATTACAGAGCACTATACAAAGGCCCTCAAGATCGCAAGTATGTGGTAGAAATTGACATGTGAACAAAAAGTTGCTAGACAGTGTGTGAAGGTTAATTTTATGTGTCAATTTGACTGGACTAAGGGATGCCCAGATAGCTGGTAACATTATTTCTGGGTGTGACCATGAGGTATCTCTGGAAGAGATTATCATTTGAATCAGTAGACTGAATAAAGATGATCGCCCTCACTAATGCAGGTGGGCATCCATCATCCGCTCTAGAGGGCCTGAGTAGAACAAAAAGATCAAAGAAAGATAATTCACTCTGCTTCAATTGAGACATCCATCTTGTATTGCTTTCAGACATGCTCTTGTTTCTTGGTTTTTGGGTCTTAGATGAGAAATCAAATTATCAGTTTCCTAATTCTCGGGCCTTCAGACTTAAACTGAATTACACCACAATCTTTCCTGGTTTTCTAGCTTTCAGGCAGCTGATCACTGCACAAGCCAATTCCTATAATAAATCTGCTCTTATAGGTCTCTATATAGTCTATTGGTTCTGTTTTTCTGGAGAACCCTAACTAAACAGAATGTTAGATGGGAAATAATATAAGTGATTTCAAGGTAAAATTTGTAAATAGAGAGGAGTGAGTCACAAGTTACCTTCATGAATATTTATTGAATGCTTTCTATGTGGCATGCCCTGGATCAGGACCTCATAGAAATCTACCATCTGTGGAAGGAGGTAGACATCAATCAAATAACTTCACATACAATATAAAACTTAGGCAAATGCAATGAAGGAAGAGACATGGTGCTATGAGAGGGTCAGATAGGGGGATCTGACAATTGTGGTGGGTCAGCATGGAATTACATGGATGGATCAGACATATCTATTAGAGGGATAGTCAGAAAGCGAATAGGTATGACTGCCCAATCTATTCCCAAGCAGAGTATTAAAGAAGAGATTGAGGTCCAGCAAGTAGGTATATGGGAGACAGAGATTTCAGATTAAGAAAATTATTTATGCAAATGAACAGAACTATAATAGAGTATACTGAGTCAGGAAATGCAAGTTATATAGTATGGCCAAGATACAAGGAAGTGGTAAAGAGTGAGGCAGGAGAGGTAAGTAGAGATGACTAGATCATGAAGGCTCTTGTGTGTTATTGTAGGGAGATTGGACTCATCATGAGGAAAGTGGAGAAATGCTGAGAAACTTTAAGCAGCAAAGTACATGGCAGTTGTGTGGAAAATGGATAGTGGGGAGAAGTGGGACCAGTCTGGAAAAAAAGAGATAACTTAGATGGTCACTGTAAAATCCCAGAAGGGAGATGCTGAAGGCCTTCTTGGAAACTTGGGCATTGAGATCTTGATGTATTATCTTCATTAAGCAGTTGTTAAAATAAGGGAATGATTCCAGTTTCATACTCTACCTAGGTCTTGCTCTTGAAATTTGGATTTTCAGATGAGTTCTATTTGAAGATGAGTTTCCATGATTATTTGTTTAGATTTTCCAGAAGTGGACCTCAGAGAAGATCTGAATGCAGACGTAATCCTAAAACATTTTGATAGGGAAGTAAAACAGTAAAGGGAATGCATCTAGTAAAGAATGCATTAGAGATAAGATTATTACTGTGGGCAATTGGGGATTCTATCCCTCGAAGGATCTCTGAGAAGCAGTGTAGACTGTCCAATCCAGAATTACCTGACCTTGGAGCAAGGGTGTTTACTCAAAATTTATTATTATTTGATAATAATATTGTTAAGTAATATTATTACTTAATAATAATTCTATTATTATTTATGGACTGCCCCATTGTAGAATGAGTGCACTCCTACCTGTAAAGAAAGCCATCAGGCAGTGCAAAGTCAGTGGCAATTTTCCTAGGCTTCATCCTAGATTTGTGATCTCAAGAGAATGAAGTTTTTGAAGTGATCTAAGAAATTCCAGGCACGTTTTAGGCATCTTCTGAGTATCACAAGAGACTTTCTGTTTAAGTGTCTGGCAATCCGTCCTATGGACTCCACTGAAGCACTCCAAACAGGGTATAACAATGGTTTATGTAGCTTCTTTAGCATATGGAGATCAATAGTGAAAAGCTTAAGAAAGCATTTCTTTTGATGGGAGAGATCTAAATGTAGGACATGAGGCACAGAAGGGACGCTCATTGATTACAGCCTGGTTATGTACCAGAGACAGTGCTAAACAATTGTGTATACCTTGTCTACCTTAATAAATTTAATTGTGACAGCCACTTTGTGAAGTAGTCATTGTACACTTGTTTTTCTGATAAGAAAATGAAAGCTTGTAGGGTAAAGTGATTTATTGAATAGTACATAATGTATCAGTTACCTTTCTCCACAATAATGTTAAATAACAAAATCCAGTGCCTTAAAATAGGGTTTACTAATTTAGTTCACAAGTCTGCAGATTTGAAATTTAGCTGGCCTCAGACGGAAAGTTTTTCTGATCTGAATTGGGCTCACTTACATATCTTGGAGTCAGCTGACTGTTGGCAGGTTAGGATTATTTTGGCTGAGATGATTAGGAGGTGTCAGCTATGTTCTACTTGTCTCTCACCATCCAGTGTTCTAGCCCAGTGTGTTCTCATGGCAATGGCTGAGGACAAGAGCATAACCTGAAACATCCAAGCACCTTTTTTAACCCTCTGCTTGCAACATATCTGATAATAACCCATTGGCCCAAGGAAGTTGCATGGCTGTGACCAATGTCAGAATTTGGACACAGAAAGGGGTGAATAATTAGGGAATTAATATAATTGATCTACCAACTTAAAAAAGTCACCTGACAGTTAAACCCAAAGCCCTGCCCATGTTTGTGTACCATGATGGTTTGAAAAAGGAAGCCCCATCTGAATCGATTCTAGAAAATGTCGTCACTGGTTTCAGAGAAGACACATTTATTTAATCTGCTGTATCTTTGCATATTTTCCAATTCATTCTCTGGCCCAAGATGGATTTGACTTGATTCATTTATTTTTGTATTTTATTTTGTAGAGAGAAAGCTGGTAAGGAGAGAAAAACTCCAACACCATTTTTACTGATAGGAAGCAGTCAGTGATCACTGGACTCTATTGACCTCCATAAAGAACAATTCTTTATCAATGTGTATAGCTTTATCTTTTCATAGATGGATAAAATGAGATGACTATGACTAATTTGCATTTTAAAAGGAATTTCTTAGAGTGGCAGCTCAGCCTAGGAAGATTGTAAGTTCAACATAAAAGGTCAGAAATATTTGTCTACCAACCAAGATCCTATCACTAAGCAGCCCTGGATACTGTTCCCGCTGCCCTGGGGAGCCTTGATTTAGGAATGCATTCTTATCCTTCTCCTGCTTCTCTCCTTCTGTTTCCTTTTAAAGAAAAGTTGTGACCATCTCTTTGTGTCTTGGCAGGACAAAAGAGTAACACTTGACCTCTTTCTGTTCCAACAATAGCCTGCAACTGCCTCATCCCATTGTCTCACTGTGTATCATCTGTCAGTTACCAACTCTCCTTCCAGGACATAGTTGCATTCTTCATGTGTTATCACTTTATTATGTAGTGTCTTTTCTCATATGGTTTTGGAATTTAAAGGGGGGAAAAAAGACCATGAAAAATGTGTAAGTTGGATGCTATTCATTCACTTATTTGTAAAAAAATGGAAACTGACAGACACCTTTTCAGAAAACGTTTACTGTATGGACAAGTGTTGGTGACATGGGCTGAAAGACACAGCCTGGTGCCACCAGGACCAGCTGCTCCTTCAGTAGCTACCATTGTGCAGCCTTGCTTTCATTTGGCTTGGCACATGAATTTTCAGCTTGCCTGACATTGTGTCTCCAAGGATACTTTATCTCTGGCACTGTCTGCTGAGACAATAGATGGGCCTTTTTTACCAGGCCTGAAAGCTTGGGCTTTGTATGCTCTTAATCTCTGGTGTTACTACTGCTTACATAAGGATCTTGCCTGATGCCAATGGATGCATCTGCTGTTGGCCCAGTAACTTTGCTTCATGGAAATGGCACTTGGTTTTTTGTTTTTCATGCTGCATGCTGACATTTGCTAAGTTGGACAAATGTTTTTGTTTCCAGTGGAAAAGAAACACTGCTCATTGCTTAGCCAGGGGAATAGTGGATTAAGCTGTTGGATTTATAGTAGATCTCAGGCTGGCTCGAATCACAAATCCTGAATGATCTTTCAACTACTACAAATGTGCCATTTGGGAGACTGTTGGGGAATTGGTGGTTGGATTCCTTGAGAATGCTTTACTTCCTTGTATGAACTCTAGATTGTATAGGCCTGTTACACAGTTACAACAAAGAAGTTAAACCCCTGTCTGTTAATCAGTCAATCATTGATTGATCGCCAACAAGAAGAGAATATGTAGTTAGCAGTTGCTTGAATGCAGGGTACCACGTTAGGCTCTGCATACACAAAGGGGCATTGTTTATAATCCTTGCATTAGAAGTGTATGGTTTGATTAAGAAAATGTATATAGGTACACAAATTACACATATACAGACACACACAGTATTGTTTAATGCATTCAGAGAGAGAGGGGTGATTCATAAGGGAGAAATCATTGTGAGCTAAAACGCCTTGGGAGGATTTCCTTGAGAGAAATGAAATTTAAATCTAATATGAAAGACTAACTGACACACTAAAGGTTGAGTGAACCCAGATGGATAACAACATAGTCATTATCAGAGCTATTCTTGGATATTTGATGGTTATTTAAAAAACTAAAATACCCTATGCCTTTGAACATTGCATTTTTGTCACTTGAATTATCCTTTGGGGGACCTCAGGAAACTGAGGGGGAGGGAGAAAAAACTGGCATTGAATAATAACTATTTTTGTTTATCCTCTGCTGTGCTATCCACTGTGCATATTTTATCTCATTTAGTTCTTCTGCAGTTCTCTGAGGCATGCATTTATTGTTCCTGTTTATAGATGAGAAAACTGAGTCTCAAAGAGGTTACCTCACTTGCCAGGTCTCATGGTTATCAAGTGACAACCCTCGGCATTACTTACACACAGCTGATAATCGATTTTAAGGTAATAAAAAGAGTAGAAAAAATTAATATCAATGCCTTTTCTAAAAAACAATTTGAAATGCTGTGCATTAAATAAGTACCTGGTCAGTAACTATAAAATAAATTTAAATTAAAAAAAAAAGAATGTCAAAAAGAAATAAGACAGTTATCCTTTTGGGACACAAATGTCAAGTGTGTCATATGGCACAGGTAGAACAAGATATGTGTCTACGTGTATGTGTGGTGTTGGGGGCTATATTCTGAATTTTGTGAAATCTACACATTTAGGTACTTACTAATAGAGGTAATGTCTGACATATTAGAATTCTCGTACAAAACGATGAACAGTTTCACTTTACAGATGATAAAAGTTCATAGGCTAAAATATTACTTTGAGAAAAACCAAAATAGACACACTGTACCTAAAATAATCAGCCAAAAATATAAGGAAAAAAAATAGAAAATGGAGACCGTGGCAAGGCAGCACATTATATTTGAGCAATGATTCTTCAATTTTCCTTTGTGAGTCATACCCTGGCCTGGGCCATCTATTCTCCTGTGGGCCCCTCTTGTAGCATCAGGGTCCTTTCACACTTTTGGCTACCTATCCTCTGCTGTCTCATCATGAATGGAGTAATGAGGTTCCTTCATGCCAGCCCCCAGGGCAATGACTTGGCAGGACAACAGACTAGGGAATATAATATTACTTGCGCAAGAGGTTGCTTGCAGGTGGTTGCTTTTTCCAGTGTTCCTTAGCTATTCTTGGTAAACCTCCAGAAGGCTAATTCCTTATAATAAAGCTTCACTCCCTCTATGACCTCTGTTTGAAAACATCACTTGGCCTTAATATGCCTGGCTATTGCCTTTTGGGCTTGTATATGGACCAGTTAAGGCAAGCATCCCTGTGCCCTACAACCAGGGTTGGGAGAAGATTTCATCCTACCTATGCCACCTTCTCAAGAATTTGTCTCTTTAGGTCTTGCTGAAAAGTAATCTAACATAAATTCTTCTGTTGCCAGGACCACCTAACTTGATAATCTATGCCAGCCTGTATTTTGCTGGAAGAAATGTTGAGACATTTCTTTTAAAACTTTTTTGTAGTGACATATGACTCACATGTAGAAAAGTGCACCAAATTTATATCTTACTAAATTATAAAGTGAATGCTCATGTCCTTGCTACTCGGGCAAGAAAAGAAAATTGCTAGCACTTCAGAAGCTTGCTGAGTATTTCTTTCCAACACACACACCTCTTTTCTCTCAAGAGAGCCCCATTCTGACTTGTTTGGTGAAGATTTCCATGCATATGTTTTGATTATTTCATCAATAAACACTATAATTTGGAAAAAGGCAGACTTTTTAGGCCTTCAATCTCCTTCTATTTAACAAGGAAAGACTCTATAATAAAATCTGGAAGGCTGCACAGAGGGAGACGTTAGCCCCAGACAAAGCTGGAGTCAATCTCTGCTTTGCCACTTCCTAGCTGTATGGCTTTGGCAGGTCACTAAACTTTACAGAGTTTAGTTTTCTTATTTATGCAGTTGAGCAGAACAAACCTTACCCACAGGGATATTGGGCTGGAAGTGAGGTACTATATAAAGTCACCTAATGTATTGTCAGATGTTTGGTTCAGCTCAGGAGCCATTCTTGTTGGAGAAGAATGACGAAATGTGCTGTCTGACAGCATGTGAAGTCTTCCTATGTTCCTGGCCCTCATAAAAGCTTCCGTCTTCCATCTCCTACCTGAGACGAGGCTCTCTGAGTTGTGCAATGTGACCATTCACTCATTCTTTTCTTCAGTGAACTGGAATGGGTGCATGGAGTTATACAGTAGCTGAGGAATAGCGTCAGCTGAATGAATGAATGAATAAGTGAATGAGTCGTTTACCATGGCCCCTTCTCTCAGACTTTATTATCATCAGATTTGCACAAAAATGATGAAGAAAGCATCACGAGAAGGTAAGATACGGCATTGATTAAGAGTTCCAACCCAATGACTTCATTCATTAACTAGCAATTGGGACAGTTTATTCAACAGTCTCTGCTTTAGTTTATCCACTGTGAAATGGGGCTAATAACAATAACTATCTCAGACTTGTGAGGGATAAACGAGAAAAATAGATAAACCGCTTACAGAAGAGAATGGCATCATGTAAGTCTTAATTAAATGTAACTGTTATCATTATGAAAGAGTTAATAAGAAAATGTTGAGACAATTTTTAGTGAGAATGAATGAAGTAGAGAGACTAAATATCCAGGAAGAAACCTTTAGAACGTTTTCAGATTTTATTTGTTCCGAGCTTTGAGCCCGTATGGAATTTAGATTTAACTTCTTTTCCATATGAAGGCACTCATAAGTGCTGCTTCCTCATCTGAGTTCTTTCCCCACTTTGCCTGGCTAACTCCTCTTTATCACTCAATATCATTTTCTCCAAGAAAGCTTTCCCTTATCTACCTGACAAGCTTAAGAAACTTGGTCATAAAACACTCAAAGCACTATATGCCTTGTTTTTAGAGCACTGTTATAATTTATTTTAATGAATGTATCTGGTTATTATTTGTTTAATTTCTAACTCTCCCTCTAGATTGTAAGATTCTTGAAGAAAGTGTTTGTGGCTTTGTTTTCCCCACTTAGGTTGTCCTTGGGGCCTGTAAACACTGTCGTAAATACTTGTTGAATGATTTCATTTATATATTTAGAAGTGAGGAAGGTCATTTTAGAAAGCGGTACAAATAAACAGGGTGAAGAAATGAAAAGAATCTAGATGTAATTTATTTAATCTGAGCTTCATCAAAACAATGTGTTAAGAGAGAGAATTCTCCCTTTTGTTTTATTTTATTTTTAAATAAAATTTATTGGGCTATCATTGGATAATAACAATATGCTAGTTTCAGGTAGATGACTTTATAATACAGCATCTGCATACTCCACTGTATGCTCACCACCCAAAGTCTAGTCTTTGTTCATTACCATATATTTGACCCCCTTTGTCTGCTTCATTCTCTCCTCACCTTCCTATTATAATGTCTGTGTCTATTGTTTGTTTGTTCATTTATTGCTTTTTGTTTCATATCCCACATATGAGTGAAATCATATGATTCTTGCCAATTTCCACCTTACTTATTTTACTGAGAATGATACTCTCAAGAGCCAGCCGTGTTGTCACAAATGACATTATTTCATCTTTTTTTATGGCTGAGTAGTATTCTATTGTATATACATGCCACATCTGCTTTATCTAGTCATCTGTCAAATGACACTTAGGTTGTTTCCATATCTTGGCTTCTGTGAATAATGCTGGAATAAATATAGGGGTACGTATTTCTCTACAAATAAATGTTTTCAATTTAGGGGGCGGGAGGGTAGGCACCCAGCAGAGGGATGGCTGAGTTATGTGGTAGCTCCATTCTTAATTTTTTGAGGCTGAACCAATTTATATTCCTGCCAGCAATGTATGAAGGTTCCCTTTTCTATGTGTCTTTTCCAACACTTTTTATTTCTTGTCTTATTGATAATAGCCATTCTAACAGGTGTGAGGTGATAGCTCATTGTGGTTTTGATTTGCGTTTTCCTTATAGCAGGGATGTTGAGCATCTTTTTATTTCAGCTACAGTTTCACAGAGGCCCTGTGCCTCCTGCTGTTTTGTAACCAACAAGAAAGTCTAGAGGGAATTCCAGAGGCGTGGGGGTTGGGAGTAGGTCAGAGGAAGTAGAGCAGACCAAGGAGTGTCATCTGGGAGCAGGCAAGCCCTTTTGCTCCCTGCAAACCTTATTTTTGCTGAGGACAGCCCAGATAAAGGGCAGTTTGCTAGTCTGGGAATAGAAACATGAGCAATTCATTGAGGAGACTAGGACCCCGGACCTGGAAGTCAGATACTCTGCTCTAAGCCCATCTGGCCTTGGTGATGTCCCTAAGGGCCTAGGGTTGTTGTGAAGATAAAATACACAAAAAGCACTCAGCCCAGTGGGCAGTGTATGTTATCCACCTAGTAGTTTCTAGCTATCATTACCATTTTCAAATTTCCCCTATTCTGTGATCTGTATTCCTTTGTCCTATGGTAATGTTTCTAAACTTGGAACCAGCCTTACAATTTATGTGTACTTTTATGATAATGTTTGCATTTTATGGGGTAAAGCTGTTATAAAATTGAAAGTTTTAGAATCAATAGTATCTTAAATAGATACATAACATTATCACTATATTTTATTTTCCCCAGAAATAATGTCTCATATAGAGTTGAATCTTAATTTAAGGAAAAAAGGGGGGCAACATTTAAAGTTGTCACAGAGAAGTATTATGAAGAAATTTCTAGGTATATATATAAAAGGAGACTATCTTGAGGAAGCTTTTTGGCAACTAGTAGATTATAGAAATGGGTAGCTTTTGTTTCTCTTCTATCAAGTCACTTGTGTAATGCTTTTTTAAAGAAACATGAGAAATTTACTTAACTAGTAAAGGACCCCACAAACTAAAATTCTATTTATAAAACATTTCTTTTCAAAGAGTTAAAAAATGCTTTACAGACAGTTTCTAATGAACTCTTATAATATGTATGTGCAATGAGGCCCAAGGTATAGAAAAGTACAAAGGCAGGAGCCATTTCTATTTTTCTGTTTTAGGACACATTTAAATAATTTCTTAAAAGTCAGAAAATCAGGAAAGTCTGGGAAAAACTCAGTTTCTTAATTCCAAAGCTATTTGCCTGCTTTCTGAATATAATTACCACTTCATCAAGTATTTTTTATTTTTTCCTCCTCTTCATTCTACCTATTTAGACAAATTTTCAGTTTTTGATTAAAAAAATTCTTATGTGTTAACTAAAGGGTGAGCTACAAAAATGACTGCAATTTGTTTATTTAATAAGTAATTTAAAATCTAAACATCAGAAAGTAACATAAATGTCAACTCTCGTTATTAAAAACCTATTTCACAAACTTGAAAATTGGACACTGGATGGATTTACCCTTAGATATAATTTGTAAGCCTTTATTTTCAAAGTGTGTTATGCTAATAGATGTTATAAATACAAGAAAAATATAATTAGACAGAAATTAGGGAGAATTGTGTGTGTATTGGGTCATTGAAACAGTAAACATTTTCTTTGAAATATTTAGAATTAACATTATGTATCATTTTGCTACCAAATTGGCAAAAGCTATAATCACAAAGCATTGATCAAAAGAAGGATCAACCATGTCCTCATGTAGAAGCTGTGGGCATAGAAATGATTATAGCCTTCCTGGAAGGTAATCTGGCAATGTGCATAAAATTGCAAAAGTGAAAATTCTTTGACCCAGTAATGGCATTTCTAAGAATATAAGTAATTAATGATAAGTGTATTTCAAGTTTTACTAAGAATTTTCATCACAACATTCTTTACAATAGCAAAACAATTAGAAATAGCCTATGTGTCAAATATAATATGTTGATTAAAAAAAGTTATGGTACAATCATATAAAGGAATTCTATGTTGCCATTAAAAATGATACCACTCTACGCTATATTAGTTGATATAAAAGATGCCAATGATATGTATTTTTAGTGAAAAAAAGCAGATTAGAAAATAGTGCTCCATTGATTATGAAGATATGTGTGTATATGTGAATGTATATATCTATAAGCATATACAATAAAATGAAAACAGTCATTTATGAGTAGTGGGTGATTTACATAGTTCCTGTTTATTCTTATCTAGGTTTTCTAACTTTTCTTTCACAAAAACATATTACTGTTAAAAATGTTTAAATGTAACTGTTTTAATTTAAAAAATATTTTAAAAATTGATAATGTCATGTACAGGAACTGATCGATGTGGGCAGATAGGTATGGGTGCAGTCAGTACCAAACCTGAGGTCATCTACCCCAGTGAGAAAGGTGCCTGACAATGGAAGATGGTGCCTAAAACCAGAGTTTGAGAATTTGTTTTTTCCATTTTCCCTTAAGAGAAGAATTTTATAGGATCATTTGAGAAGCCCTCAGGGATTTTAATAAACCAAAAAGGCAAAATAACATGGCCTACTATGTGACAGCAGTGAGGTAAGTGATCTCTTTTTTTATGTATTTTTCTTTGCATCTATATCCAAGAAATAAAATGTCCAATATAACTCTTGGAAATCTTTGAAAGTTGCAGGTGATCTTGCACATCACCTTCTATTCATTCTGCTTGCCTTTCTCTTCTCATTGGTCATAGTGTGTGCCTATGCTAAAAGATTTATTTGCTTCTGTTTTAGAAAAAGACATGGCTTTCAAGTCAGAGGATTTAGTCAATTCCTGTGCCCTTTCAATTATTTCTAATTTCTTCTGTTTTTGCTACAGTGTCACCAAATTCGTGACTTTTTTTTCAATGTCCTGCAAATGTCTCCTGGTATTTTTTTCTTTTTTTCTTTTTCCTGGTTCCCTCCCTCTCTCTCTTTATCCCCTCCCAATAGAAGCAGGAATATCTCTCTTTATGTAGATCCATCAACCCTGTATCTCTGGAAAACTCTGACTAAGGGCTTGGATGACCATATTCCTTCCACAATTCCTCATTTATATTTTGATATTCTAAGACTTGGGCATTTTATGCATTGTGAAACGGTAAATAATAGACATTCTCCAGGCACAGAGGCTAGGGAACCGTTCAGAGTTAGGCTTCAACCAGGGAAACTACAGGTGCTTGAGAAGAAATGAGAGGTTTATGAGGCTCCTTCTGACCAAGTTAGCTCAGCTACAGAGCCTTCGCCAACCTATCGGAACACACTGATGGCAGCTTCTCAACATAACCATTTTCTGAGCACTCACTGTGCACCAAACATGATACTAACTATATTTCTTAAGGTAAGTGTTATTGTTAGTGAATGGATGGTGTTAGCATCCTCCCCAGATCCTCTTTACTGTCACTCACCCAGCTCCTAGCTGCTGCGAAGCATGGCTGATAATAACTTACATACCTGGGGATAGGGGTGGGAAGGGTGACAATTTCCTCTGATGAGTGGGTGCTGCCCCTCCACCCAGACCTCAGTCAATGCCTGACTGATTTGAGGGTCCAAACAGCTAGTCCCCTCATCTCAAGGCAGGACCAACTCTGAAGTCATTCATGCTTTGGAATTTCTTTGGCTTTTTCTCTTGTCCCATCCTGCTTTCCTTATTGCTCTTCTCTTGAGAATACTCTCCCAATAAATCACTCGAACAAAAATCTCTAACTCTAGTTCTGCTTCTGACCTCCCATTTTACAAAGGAAGAAATCTGAGCTCAGAGATATTGAGTCGGTTTGCCCAAATCACACAGAAGAATAAAAATACAAAGTCTAGTTTTATTGATTCTGCTCAATTATTGCATGATAATTCCATCCAATGTTAATTTTGTTCAACATACTTTCCCCCTCCAAGTAGGTGTAAAATTGTAATGTCCAGGGAGAGAGGCAGCCAGGTTCAAATCCCAGAGTGCTGAGCTTTAGATAATAATTCAACAGGGAGGAGCCAGACAGTGAGTCTGGGCAGGCTTTTTAGAGCTTCCATAGGGGTCGTGCCACCCCTCCACAGCCCACCACAAACTAGGGACAATGGGGAAAGGTGTATCTATTTAAGACTGTAGAACTGATCCAACATTTAATGAGCATGGCCCGGAATGCTAAAAAGTCTTGCAATGTAAAAAAGGCAGTTTCACTCAATGAATTGTTCTGCACCAAATGCTAATAGTACCCCTTCTGAGAAACACTGTTATGTGCCCAGGGTCAAAAAGTAAGTGAGCCAAACTCAGTCATCAAGTCCAAAGGGCAAGGGGATGATGAAAAGGAAAAGACAAGCCAAAGAAGGAGCCAGCTAGGCAGCCCTGGGCTGATGCCAGCCAGGCCGAAGGGACGAGAGCGAGCATTCCTGCTGTGTCTGCTGTTCTTTGCATCCAGTCTGGGGCAGAGTGAGTTTAGGCCACTTTAAAAGTTTAGGACAAAAGAACAAATTGAGGTGGAGGGCATGGGAATCCAGAAAGAAGAAACTGTGCAACATTAAATTTACCATTTATTTATTTCAACAAGCAGGTAGTGAGCCCTGTCATGTTCTGGAGCCATAGTGAACTCTGAGAAAACCAAAACACATCCAACAATCTGATCTCCAGTCAATGCTAGGGAGTAAGTGAAGGAGTGATTTGCTGTATTTTTTATTTTGGCTGCCCAGCATCTGAACCTCATCCTCTGCAGGAATTCTTTACCATTTAAGTCTTGCTGGGCAGGAGGCCATCTCTCATGGGTAAGCTGAAATAACTGATACCTGCTTTCCCAGCTCCCTTGCAGACAGGCATTGATATCTGTCTTGGACTTTTAATCAGGAGATAGTTGTCCAAGAGTAGAGGAGGGGGAAGATGTGTCTTTTTTCCAGATGAAGGCTGGGTAATATTTGGGGCCTTGTTTCTAGCTACGGGAAGTAAGAGTTTGGATTTTCAGACTTCCCAATGATTCTGGGAACTACCCAACATCATTTGAATAAATTATTTTCTTGCTTAAATCTGCCACAATTTTTTTCTTTTGTGGATGAGTATGAGCACCTATAACGTACCATTTGCTGTGAAAACCAAGCTCAATTAAACAAACAAAGCTCCTGTGTTATTGGTCAGGATGACAAATGGGTACCCCAGTCAGACTCAGGGAATACTGACTGCCTTGTGGTTAGAAATAAGAACTGTGAAAACTCACAATAGGAAACAGCTAATGATAACTCACATTGGACGCAATTTGAGGGGGAGGCTAAGAGCCAGGGAAGCTAGCGTGAAACAGAAAACAAATGAACAAACAAATAAAAACACGAAGGGTGAAACTCATGGACCTTTTTTTACTAAGTGATATAAAATGAGTCATGGGCAACACCCAGACCAACTTGATCTTAGAAGGCAAATTCTGGATTACAGGGATTTTGGTGAGACCATGACTAGAACATACTGGTTCTCTGCCAGCCTTTCAAAGAAGCACTGCCGGTAGGCTTAGATTTCTCTCTGCTTTTCTGTAAAAATAGATGAAGAACCCTATATAGTAGTCAAATTTCTGGCCCAGTTTATCCATGATTCTAAACTTCCTAAAGATTGTTTTATTTATTTCACTGAGAGTTTAAAATCCTACGATTTACAATATACCAATAGACCATGGTAGTTTGTGATATTTTGTATAAATTAAATAGAATTTTATTTTATGGAGGTGGGCATGGGGAATGAGTTCAATACTCTAATTTACTTTTAATACATAACTGTCATTCATTGAGCATCTCTTTGATGCCAGGCTCTTTTCCCCATGTTATCTTTAATCTTCAAAACAACCCTCCAAGCAGGCATTATGAGGTTAGTTTTATAGGTGAGGCCTAATGAGTTGACTGAGATCACAGAGCTGGTTGGTGACAAAAAAATTGAACCCAGGTGAGTCTGGCTCTCATGTCACCTGCTTTCCATGAGACACACCATGGCGCCTCTTTCTCAGGTATCATAAATCAAGGAATCACATGTCCTAGGGGTAAATGTCTACCAATCCATTTTAAATTCATAACCCACTACTGGCAGATGTGCCTAAGATATGTATTGAGCATTCTTAAGGGGTTGATTGACATTAAATAATCAGAAAAGATCAGTGGTGAATGAGTCTTTCTTACTATTAAAAAAAATTCCTTGATTAGACATTGGGTTGTAAGACCCTTTCCAGGCCTGATTTCTCTGAATACTAATTAGCTTGGTTGGTAGGAAAATGCTGTTAGTTGGGAAAATCTGTTCTGAGGTCAAAGGCCTCAGTGGTTCTGTGACCTCAAATTTGCTAAACCCTTACCACTGTACACAGTGGGGATATGGGCAAGCCAATGTGATTAGACTATTATTAGAAGAAGCAATGATAATTAACATTTTTTGAGCACTTACCAGGTGTTAGTACACTCTAATGTATCATGTTTAGTACTCTGCACAAACCTATGAGACCCCACATTTTAAGTGAGGAAAGAAAGTCTGGGAGGTTCAACAACTACTGAACATATAGATAGATAGCAGGTGGGCTATCTAGGGTTCAGACACAGATTGTCTGCCTCCAAAGCCCAAATCTAAGGGTTTAGATACTAACCATAGAGGAACAGTTTCAGCTCTACCTATGAAGACTTTCTGTAAAGTCATTAGCTATTTATTCAACAGTTACTTGCTAGTTCCTATTTTATGATGGCAGTGTGATCCTGAACAAAAGAGACATAGCCTCTGCCTTCATGGTAGAGGAGAAAAATAATCATATAAGTGCACAAATAAACATACAGTTACAACTGCTATGTGCTATGATGGAAAGCACAGAAATGTGGGAGAGCATATCACAAAGGAACATAGTCTAATCCAGCAGATCAGGGAAGACTTCCTGGAAGCAATGGCAGTTGAGCAAATACTGCAGGGATGAGTGTAGTTAACTAGGAGTACGGGAGGGAAAACGGGAGAGGAAAATTACTGGCAGAATGAAGGACCTGTACAAAAGCCCTGAAGCAAGAAGAAAGAACTTTCAGTCTTTGGTTGTTAGACATAGCTGGCCTGTGGCTAAATTTAGTTAGTAGATATTTATCTTGGCCACAGACTCTTCTGGAAAAATTTGAAACTCAAAGAGGAAATGTTGTGTAAATATTCAGGCTCCTCTCAAAAGGCATAAGATTTGGCAGCCCTTGGCCCTCAGGGCTCCAGGGGCAACAATGACAAGTTCTGAATATGGCCAGTGTCATTGGTCTTTCTACTCCAACACTGAAGCGTAGCTTTGGTAACTACTTATGGTTATGTCTACACTGCTGCCTTTCCTAAGTGGAGAGTTAGGAACTACAGGTGCAATTCAGTGGAGAGTTATTCTTCCATGTCCCTGCCTTGATCACAAAGGAAAGATGGAGCAAGAAACCCATGTGCTTTTCCTCATGCTCAGTATGTGCCACTCATGTACTGTATTTATTCAAGCCTGTGGGTATTAAAATTACTCCTAATTCAGAGGAAACAGAATAACGGCCAGTAGGGTGTGCCACTAGTTAACAGCCTAAAATATGTTGACTTCTTTGCTCATCTGCAAATGTTTAGTGAGAATGAAATGTGCTTTATGCATTGCAAACCCCACCACCACAGTAGGCATGGAGGACTGAATATACAACTGATTTTTAGCTATATATATATATATATATATATATATATATATATATATATATATATATATATATGCCAATTCTATGATTCTAAATGTAGGACTGCTCCTGTTTTTAATTGCTATTCAATTTATTAAGTGTTTCTACTATATTAAGCAAAATAGATCATAAGATAGCCCCTGCCCTGGAGAACATATGTTGCTCATTCTTTCCTTGGTCAGATAAATTAATTTCGTCATCTCCAAACCACTGCACCTTACATATTAGCAAGAAAGTAAAAGTTAATTTTGAACTTATTCTACACACTTATAAAAATGTCAAGTAATGCAGACATCCCGATATAGTGTAAGGGCCCTAGGCCCTAAATTGTGATGCAAGAAACCATTTTATCTTACAGTTAATATATTTCTAGTGTAAATCGTGACACTTATTCAGAGCAAAAGAGAAACTCACTTGAGGAACTTGTGATGAACCATTTTGTAAAGCAGAGAATTTGAATGGAATAACAACAGCTCTCATTGATACTTTCTTCAGTAAATTTGCCTTTTATGTCCTGGTCTACAGTTTCTACCTTGCTTTCTTTTCTTATCTCCTTTCCATGCGTTGTCAGTGTGTCTAAGCCTTGCTACAAATTAATTCTTCACCTCAAAGTCAACCAGCAGAGGGTACTGTTTGAGCACTTAAGTGGACTCTTCATCTTTGTCTTCCCCATCCAGAGAGAACAATATCTGAATAATAGCCAGGGAGAATACTCAATAGGCAATGTGCTTGCAAGATAATACACACAATGATCATGTTTCAGCAGCATTTTGCAAGAAATTCTCTTTGTTCTCAGCTGCTCACAAAGGATGTTCTGTGCAAAATGCACCTGTAGTTCTTGGTGATAAACGTATGTGAAGGTAGATAAAAAGGGGTGGTAGTAGTAAAGTGAAATTTGCTTCTAAATTTACCAAGTATTTATATCCATTTTAGGATTCTGAATCAAGATTACCAGACCCACATGTTTTCAGCTTGCTGGTGAATGGTCATGAATAATTCCTGCAGTAGCAAATAACATAATAAAATAATCAGGCAGTCCTTGCACATTGTAAATCAATGAGCACAGATGTCTCCAAATGGAGGGGACATTTGAAGATACTTTACATCTTGTTGGGTTTGGAACACTTGAGAATCAGTTAGTGACTGTTTATCAAAATAAAGTGAGCATCTCTCCATTCTGAAATCACATTCAGTATTAAATATAATTAAATATATCTCAGAGTACTTTGTCACTAAATTTTTATATAAATTTGATCGATTTATGGAGAATAGTAAGTTATACATTCCTTAGAAAAAACTGATACACTTGGATTTTTATAGTAATAATTTTAAAAATTTTATCAAAGTGAAACTGCACATGGTAAGGACAAAAAAGTAGAAGCACTAAAGTTGAAAGCAATGGTTTTCTGTCCCACTCCTTATCTTTAGTCTCTTCTCGGATGTAACTTTTTAATTTCTATAGCATTTTTTCTTACCTCTATATCTCTAAACAGTATTCTTATACTGCTAATTCTTGGGTTATTAGTACCAGACATTATATATTGTCTTCCTATGCTGTTAGATGAGAATGTTAACTTGATTAAATTACTCAATACCTCCTGTTAGTTATATCTCTCCTTTACATCTTTATTGGTTACTTATGCAACTTTAGATAAAATACTTATTCCTTTAGTAACTTCAGGTAAAATACTTTTTCCATTAATAATAGACAATTTATTTTGAATTCCCATCTTTTCAGATCTTACCTCCCACTCTCCTTCCCAATTTGAGTCATCTTTACCTCTACAATGTCCAGAGTATTCATATTTTCCTTCTGTTCTCTAATCATAATTCTATTATTTTCCTCTATAGGTTGATTCTAAATTTGTAAACCAATAAATGGTGTTTACATTGGGGCTCAATATTGTTTTTTGCAGTGTCACAAAGTAAATTGTTATTATACTTATAGTATAGCTTTTCATTCTGGAGTTTCTAATCGCTGTTTTCCCCTTCCTTATAATACTTGCCATTCTTTTATTCTCAATTTTTTTGTCCAATGAAAAATTTTATTAAAATTTTTTTCAGAAACTTCTTTCTTTTGAAGCCCTTTATTTTGTTACTCTTGTCTGTACTTGTTCTGTAGGCTTGCTACACAATGATCTTGTTGGTGTTATTTTTCTTTGCTTTGTATCCTCATTTCTGGAACTTGGTCTTTTGCTATCTTTGTTTACTTCTCTTTGCTGCAGTGCATACTCAAAAACATTAGTAAGAAATTATATGTGAAATACAACTCTTCTGATTCTTTGAATGTGTGAAAATCATCACATGGAAGTGTGATCTATGCTGATACTTAAATAATAATTAATTAGGTATAGAAAATATAGTTAAAAATAACTTTTCCTCAGAATTTTGTGAAACTTGTGTCTGCTTGATTCTTTCTTTGATCGCCTGTTTTCTTTCTGTTTTTTTTTTTTTTTAATGATCCTAGATGGAGACCTTTTTAAAGCCACTGGTGGTCTATTTCGATCCGAAGTTTTAAGTCTTGCAGCTATCTAAAATTCTCTTATATTATTCAAGTTAATTTCTTCCTTTCCATTTTTTGCTATTTATTTTCTATAATTTCTATTAATTGTCTATTAATCTTCCTGGTTTGATTTTTTTTTGTCTATTTTTACTTTATTTTATGCAAGATTTTCTCAATTTTATATCCTAAAATTTCTTTTTCTTTTGTCAATCACATTTTTGTCAGTTTTCCCTTTAATCTGTTAGTTCTTTTTTCATAGTATTCTGTTCTTGTCTAAGAGGTGCAATGTATTTTTGAATCTTTCTAAGTCTATTAGGATTTCTTTAAAGAGTTCTGTTCTTCATATTATCTCTTTTATTTTGGAGTCATTATTTCCTGTTTATTTATCTTGATCAGAGTCTCCCACATTAGGGACCTTTTCAAATGTATGGAAATCTTTGATTTTCTGTTCATATTTTAGAGGCAAATTCCATGACTTGGGGTCATAATTTCCATAGTGGTGAATCAGCTCTCCCATAAACAGAATTTTGATTGATTTTTCTCATTTTTCAGTTTTGTGTGTCACTGAAACCCCTACTGTATCTAAAGTTTTAGAACTGTGAGCATCTCAGCGGTTCTTCTAGGCTGCTTATCTACATCTCTGTTACTACACTGCCCATTTCTCCTTTATTTTACTATACGCTGAACTCTTTGGATGCCTTTCATCTGTTAGCATCTCTCCATCCCCTTGTCACATTCCAAAAGTTTGTTGAAATCTTTTATTAGCTAATGATCACTTTTTTAAATTTTGTCTTGTGATTTTATACCTACTTGCATTTCTTTTACTGACATTTTAATGGGCTTTTGGGTGGAAAAGAATATAAATATATGTGCACAGTCTGCCATCTTTATCTGAAAATCCATGCTAATTTTTGAATGTACAGTTGTATGACCAGAAATTTTTGGATGCATGTTAACTATTTATATTATTTTCAAAAATGTGTTTTCAGTAAACATGTTTAAGATATCTTTTAGCAAGTGTCATTTCTCTGGCTATATTCTTAATATTTGAAGGTATGATAACAAACCAAACATTTGTTTATTCTTTTTGGGTATAAATTACTCCAAATGATTATGTTTGTTCTTTAAAACCATTGTTATAGTGTTCTGTGAAATGAGTAGTGTCACTACCCCATTTTACAAATGAGAAATGGAATTTTTGAGAGCATTGAATGATAAGCTTAAGATTCATGCTTTCTATGCAGAGCATGTCTCTAAGGTACTACTTGATAAAACCTCAAATAACTAATTTAATCTGTTTACAGAAAAAAATCCTACTTCTATAAAGCTTCATGTGTAACACTTTAGTTTTAGTCTTGGTTGTATTTTTAAAATGACATTTAAAACTTTTCCTAAATATTTGGTAAAAATGTAGCATTTCTAACTTCTCCCAGTAAATTTAAAGATAACTTTCACTGATGAAATATGTTATGCTGCATAGAGGAGAGCTGTTGTCTCAGAACATCGGGGACAGGCTAAGGTAGAATCAGACAATTCTAATCGTCTTCAACTACTATATATATTACTACATTTTAGGTCAGATAATTTGGCTCATAACATTCAAAACTATTAATTATGGGATTTTATAACGAGGTTATGCAGTATATGTTTGCCAATTGGGAAAGAAAGATAATTATACTTGAATGTAGGTCACATTTAAGAAATTCTCTTAGGCCTAATGGGACCATACTTCCTTAAAAAACAAGAATTAATGATATTTAAGAGAATGGTGTCTCTCTCATCTTGTGACCCAATTCTGGTCAGAGATTTTTTTCTTTTACCTTTTTTGATGGCTGAGCTTAGAAAGAGATACTTGTGTAATTTCCTGTAGGGAAGTTTGGGTCAGTTGTGGTAGCTACTAAATTGGATTTTGTTGGTTATAAGTAAATGGCAGATGAAGTATTACAAAAAAGAGTGTTTACAGATACTTTTCTAGGGTTGATATCATAAGCAGGTAATTCTCCTAACTCCCTCCCAAGTGTTTTATGCTGACTTTTATATTAAAAGGAAATTTTGGTCTATCATGTGGTTGTTCTAGTCTTTGTTCTTAAAAAATTGTTGGTATGTTCTGTCAGTGTTTTCTGTTTTCTTTTTTGTCCTGAACTTTTTTGGTTTCAGCATTACCAAATGGAAAATCTAAAGAACACTGTTCAAAATGGGAGTAAACTCTCCTAAAAAATAAGGAGCTTGATGTAATTTTATAGCATCCAAAGAACTTCTGTTGTACCTAATTAACCATTTAATTGAGACATGAAAAACTACTGTGCTCACCAATTTCCCACGCTCTGCCCCACCCCTACCAAACTCATTCCTCACCACTGGGAGAAAGGCTGCAACAAAATAACAGACTTTTAAATTCATGGCATGGCTAAAGAAGAAACAGTTTTCTGGTGGTGTAGCTGGATTTTCATGGAATGGTGGGTGATTTTATAAACTATGTAGCAAATAGATCTCACCACCCAATATCTAGAGCAAAGCTTTGATTTCACCAGCGTTAATTTAAGTGGTTTAGTGATTTAACATGTGTTGGAGTTGGGGGAAATGGCTTTTTAAAAGAAAAAAAAGAGAAAATCTAAATTTTAATTTACAATTTTAACCAGGCTAGGATTTTTGTCGGTTTGAAATATGTCTATTTTTAGTAATTGTTTTCATCTTTGCCTTATTAGTAATGGAATATCATAGTTAACGAGTCAACTGGTGAAATATTCTGGGAATGAATTTTATAACCTGTATTTCATTTTATCTCTTTACCCTCTTTAAAGAATTACTTGAACAAGCTGCTTTAAGGAACTAAAAATATCATAAAACACACTGTACTTTAAGATTATCAGGCATTTTTCAATGTGGACATGGACTTGGAAAGACATGGTACACAAAGGATGATGAGACAATGGAAAGATCTAGGTCCTGAAACACGGCTCCTGGGTCCCCAGCTCCTCCTTCCCACAAATACTTGTCCTGCATTACTGATGCTTAGCTAGCCATACCTTTTATATTTATTTGCCAGGTTTTCATCCACCCTACTTCTCCATGGATATTTATTTGTGTACAACTGATTTCCTAGACTAGTTTGATTATAAGTCTTTAAAAGGAGACCTCAGATCTTTTCCCCACTGGCATCTCCATGAAACTCTCTTATTAGTTACTGAACATAGTGAAGGCTCGCAGCAAGCTATAGATGACCTGGATGCATTGCTTGGTCACATCTTATGTATTTAGAGCAATAAATAAATAAATAAATAAATAAATAAATAAATAAATAAATAAATAAATCTTGAATCCAGAAGAGAAAATACGGTTCTTCCTAGACCTATTCACCTACCTAGCTGTTAATTTCCACTTCGGAGTTCTTTCGTAATGATGCGCGAGTGGTGTGTGAATTCCTCTGGGTGTGAGATTTCTGTGAATAAGAAACTGAGATCAGCTCTTATGAATAAGTGAACTGTGGCCCAGTAACCGAGCTGCTGCTTGTCTTTGGGGTGTAGTATGTTCGTTAATCCTATTGACTATAATCCTAACCGGGTGGCTCTTGTTAAATTTTTGAGGAGAAGATGTAATTTTTAGGCCAAGGACACATGAAGAAAATACTGCAACTATTCCTGACCATCCCCAGGTCTCAAAGCAAGAACTTGATTTTTTTTTTAAAAAATAAACAAGATGTATAAGCTCCCCAGACTGATCTCCACTCAGAGTTGTGATTACAACTTAACTGGGAGAGTAGAAATGCTGGTTTCATCAAACTGGGCATTGTTCAAGGTTATAATGCAGAATGAAGGAGAAGTAACGGATATCATGGTTTAAAGACAAGTCTAATTGCAAGGAGATCATTCAGGCGGCAATCTGATAGATCTGCCTCAGTGATTTGTGGAAAGACATTCTTCAATGCTGAAGAAGAGCGAGACTGATGATAGAGAAAAGTTTGGTTTAGCTGAGTCTCCTTTAATTCTTTTTAAAGCCCTAGGATGACTTGTTAGGGTGTGTACATGACAGATTAAATGCAAATCTTTCTGAGACTTGGTAAATAGGGGCTTTTAGGTAGCTCTAAAAGAATTTGAGGTAGTAGAAATTGCGTGTGTGTGTGTGTGTGTGTGTGTGTGTGTGTCAGGGGGTGCATAAAGGGTGTCACAGGGTGAAAGTCTAAATCTGGTAAAAGCAAGTTAAAGATTCTGCTTTTTTCTCTCTTTGAAAAAATTCACTGGTTTGAAATTATAATTGTGGGATCTTTGGAGAAACTTTAGACTCAAGAACAAGGTGTCTGTTTTAATACTCAACAGAGCAATTTATTTCTGTAAGGAGATGTGTAATTTTGGGGTGGCTTTTGATTTTGAGAACCCCACACTGGTAACCCTACTAGAAACCTTGGGATATATATTGCATTCCATACAACTGCTACTACAGTTGGATTTTTTTTTTTAAATGGCAGAACCATAATGTGCTGTAGCACTTGGATTTAATCCACAATGTGTCTCAGTCCAATGATAATCTGTAGAGCTCAGAGCCCTGGGACTGATTCCAACAAAACAGTAGGTCAACATTGGAAGAAAAAGAAATTGTTGCCCAGATTGCCACAAATGGAAATGAGAGAAGAGAAATATTTATCAGGGTAAATAAACTCAAAGTCTTATTATTAGCAAGAGGACAGTTAGTGGGAGGAAGGAGAAATAGACAGGGGCTGACATTTACCAAACCTTTACTTAATGTCTCACATGTTATTAGATGCTTTGATATCTTTTTTTCATTTACTTCTTACTAAATCATAAAGGTTTTTAATATTTGAATTATTACAGATAAGGAAATTGAAGAGAGAAGTTAAAAAATCTGCCCGAGGTCACACAGCAAGCATATAGTGGAGGTTTGTTAACTTGTGTGAATGACTCTAAAGCTTTATGTTCTTTCTACTCTGCCACAGGTATTATTTAGACGAGATGTTATTAGTGTCTATTGTAGTTCTGTAATAGTTCATACCAATGTACAGTGACCATAGATGATCAAACCATCCTGTTTCTAGGGCTTCAAAAAATCAAGATGCAGAATTCATGAGACCGAGATAGTTGGCATTTGTCAGACATATTTGGCTTCATTCACTCATTTAGCAAATATTTGTTGAGCTCCAGCTACATGTTAGCTACTGAGGTAGGTAATGGCATTGTAGTAGGAAATAAAAGAAATGATATTCCTGTCCTCATGAGCTTATATTCTGGAAATAGTAAACAAGTTAAGGAGTAAACACATTCAGGTCCATGAAGAGATTAGTTCAGTTAGTAGAACCACAGTGTTATTCTAATACCCCAAGTTGCTATGGGCATGAGACAAACAAGTAAACTGAATATTCTGGTTGTCTACATAGACTTTATCAAGAAGTAGATCTGGCCTCATGACATAGCAAATCTCCAGGTGAGGATGTCCTCATCAATAGATTGTTTCATCTGAATTAGCTGCTGTAAACAGTTCCCCCTCATTCTTCTGTGTATATACTTCTCAACCTGTTGGGCTTTTAAATTTTTTTCTGGTCTTTTCCTTTGCTTGATTCCACTGATACTGAGAGGGAAGTAGCAGAACATTTCAAATAGGGTTATGACATTTCTCTTTTGGAATGAGTGTACTTTTTCAAGAAAGGGAATAATGGGTTTTTCTTCTCTTAAAGGTTACACTTTAGATTGCTCTTGAGGATATATAGATGAATAAAAAAATAAAATTTGTAAATGACTGATATAACATTTATTTTAAAGATAACAAAAAAATATACTGCAAATTTTTAAAGGTACATACATATGAAGAAAAGTATCTAAAAGGAGACACACCAGACCCTGGGGAGAAACTTGAGATTGCAGCTGGTGCCTAAATGGGACTTTTTTCAATTCATGCTATTATAATATTTTACCTGGAGAATATATACATATATTACTTTTATAATTAAAAAAATTATAATGTGAACAGAGGGAAGTTTAATGGAGACCAGCTATGAAGCAGTTGTGATGTTCCAGAAGAGAGATAATTCTGATTGGAAATAAAAATGAATATAGTATCGCCAAGTGGTTGAGAACAAGGGCTGTGATTACATATTGCTTGGACTTGAATTTCTGCTCTTATCCTCATCAGTTGTGTGCCAAATGGGCAAATTACTTAACCTGTTTGTGTCACAGCCATTTTATCTGTAATGAATATGCAGAAAATGGCACCTACTCCTAGAGTAGTTGTGATAATTAAATGACGTAGTATATGAAAAGCACTTAGAACATGATGAGTACTTAGGAAGGGCTCTATAAATACCACCTATGATTTTAAATGAAATAAACAGGATTGGTTTGGGGAAAATGTGAAGAGTAATGAATAAAGGTGCTAGTATATTGGAAACAAAAATTGATGTTGAATATTTTCTCAGGCCTTGTGAAGTGCTTTTGTACTTCCTCTTTTATGTCTTGGGGTCACAGCGGTATAGAACATCATAATGACGTTTTACAAATTCTATGGCAGGTACTGGTAGTAGCTTTTCCAATCAGGAATTGCAGTCTGAAAGTCATGTCACTTAGCTTCCTGTAGTAAGTTGGTAACCATGTCACTTATTCTTAGTGTTTAGATTTTTTTTTTTTAATTCATAAGGTGACTATATACATTTAAACAGATATAAAATACATCTTTTCCACTTTGCTTACTTGATTGCATCTTCAGTCACTGATAAATCTGCTCTTTTGGAGCAAAGGAAGAGCTTGTTACCTCTTGGTGTCCATTTGTGTGAAAATACAAAGATTGCCTACTTCTTTGAATTATTTTAAGGATCTAGTGAAGACAAGTACACTTTAAGAAAATGTAAAGTACTGTGCAGATTAGCATTTTGTCTATTGGCCTTTTAGATCTCATTTTTTTTTATTCTGTGTGAAAATACTATAGAGAAAATTCTAGATGGCTGCTTTTTGAATAAACAGTGTTCACTAGGTTAATATCTATCTCATATTTGAGTTTACTGACTATTGAGTAGCTGTTTAAACCTTGCCATTTTATTCACTTCAATTTTCAGAACACTGGTAGGACAATTGCCAAATAGTTGGAAAAGAATAAGTATTCAATTTAGATGTTAATCTCGCTTTTTTACCCAAAGTATACCTATACACTTTTTTCCCCCATATTATGACCCTAAATAAAGTTTGGCTGATACTAAGGTCCATTCATCTGTGCTCAGGAAACACTTTGAGCCTTTCCTATAGGTCTTAATTTGGCTTTTATCTGTCTCAATTTGGGTCATAATCTAGGCCAATGTCTAGCCTCTTAGATAAGTCTACAATGACTAACAAACTGCAACCATAATTCCAGTCCTTTTTTTATGTTGGCCATATTCTAGGTTATAATGCCTTTCTACTTTCTACCTTAAAAAAAAAGTGCTTTTGTTAATATTGGTCTTGTTCTTGTTATTTGTAAACCAGGAATATTAGTTTACATATTTCTGTGTTTATCTGCACTTTGGATCTTTCTCATTCATACATCCGAAAATATATTAATATGTTATTATAAATTTGAAATTTGATTCTCAAATGAGAAGCCACTTATTTATATTTTGTGAAATTCTAAAACATGCTTTTGAAAAATACCACTTTATTGGGGTGTAATTGGCATACAATAAACTGCACACTTTTTAAGTGCACAATTTGAAACCTATATTTTGAGTAATAAAGGTCCATTCATTTCCCACAGAACTTCCTGTGTAAGTACAGTATCAGCCTATCTTCCTCCTTATCTTCAAGGCTAAGCTTGTCAAGGGAACTGTCTTAACTCACTTTCCTTACTCACTTTCCAGAAAGTCCACTCTCAACGACTCTCAATCAAGCTTCTGTTTTCATCACTCAGGTGAAATTGCTGCAGCAAAGCTCAACTGCCAAACACAGTGGGCATTTTTCTAGTCTTTTTTTCCCTTGGATTCCTTGTGACCTTTGCTGCCATTCACTGTTCTCTACCATCTTATAAATTTTAACTTTCTTGTCATGCACAAAACTCTCTTCTGGGTCTGCTAGCACTGACAACATTCCTTCTGTCTCCCTCCTCTATCTGCCCCTTAAGTGGTGGGAACACTGTAGCTATGCCCTTTTTGCTCTTCTCAACCTCTACACTCTCCCCATGTGAGCTCATGCACCCAGCTTGTTAGTTATATATAAAAAAAACATGTTTTTTAAAAATATACATAATTTTTTACAATTAAAAAAATTCTAAAAAACCCCAAATTTTCTAATGATAGTAATTTCTGAATTCTCTGTGCTACCATGTATAAGGAATTAAAGAAACTATTAAATATTTTATATCAAAAGCCTTAAAATTTAACTGTATGTAGTAGCCCCTCAAAAAGCTACAACCTGCATTTTAAAACATTTTCTTTACAAAAAATTTTATCAGCTATACGAAAATCTGTACAGCTTTTAAACTGAAGCTAATATTGAGGGGAACTTGAATTTACATTTTTACCAAAACCATAGCCTAAACATACATGCACACTCCACGTGTGTCATTACAGGATAGCCATTTATTCTCCATTTTTAGCCTCTTTCTCCTCCTTATCTTCTGGTTCATTCTTCTTCACTGAGCTTGTTAGCCTGCCAGGGCCCCTTTCCTCTTTCACTTTTGCCCTAGACATGGTATGTGGCAATATCCTTTTCAAATTTCTTTTCTTCTCTGCTTTCTGTTCATATGGTTGCTTTGGCTGACTGTTTAGATCACATTTCACACATTTTTTTTTTCCTATTGATGAGTCACAAATGAATTATTTCAGCTTAAACATCTCTTCTGACATTAGATCCATGTACATAAACTCTCTTTTGGACATTTCTATCTACATTTACCTTAGGAATATAAAACTTAGTATCTTAAAGACTCACTTGACAGCATGGGAAATATAGTCAATAATATTATAAGAATTCTGTATAGTTTCAGGTGTGTACTAGACTTTTTGGGGGGATCACTTTGTAAATTATATAAATGTCTAACCACTATGGTGTATAGTTGAAACTAATATAAAATAATATTTAATTTCAACTGCAATTGAAAAATAAAAGAGAAAAAGGAAAAAAATCAATGAGCCACGTACAAGTAAGTCTATTTTTAGACTCTATGTTCTTTTTCATTAATCTACTTGCCAACACTTATGCTAATATCAGCCTGTTCTTATTATAGAACTACTTTAATAATTTATACATTTCCACTAGCAATAAATGAGAAGCTGTACACAGTACAACAAAACAAAACAAAACAAAAAAACACCTCACTTTATTATCATTCTCTCAAAAACCTTCTCTTCCTTTTTTAGTTGTGGCCTAAGACAGAGGCCTTCCCTGTGGGAAGCTTATAATATTGGCGGGGAAACAAAATATGAATGCGTGAAGTAATCACAAATGAGCCTGTGTTGTTTATGTCGGTTTGGTGCAATGAAGCAGCAAAGGGTTCAGTGATGCAATACAACCATTATCAAGGAGTACCTTAGAGAATAAAGTTCTGGTGATGGGGAAGAGCTGATAGGTGCAGAGTATTCAGAAAAGTGAGAATGTCAAAGTTGTCTGGAGTTGTCAAGAAAGCCTTTACAGAGCTGATGTGACTTCACTCCTTCATTTGTTCAACAGATACATGTTAAGAAGTTTCCATGTGTCAGAAACTCTTAGCTTATGGGGAAGTGTCAGTGGACAAGAGACAAGACTGTTGCTCTCATGAAGCTTATGTTATACCAGAAAGTATCAGATAATGAACATGTAAAACATTAATAAAAATGTAATTTTATATAGAAGTACTACAAAGAAATTGAGTGTGATGAACTAGAAAGTGATAGAAGAGTGGAGGGGGGTTCTATTAGACATGATGGTGAGGGGAACCCTCAGAGGTGTGACATTTAAGCTGTTTGTTGAGTGAATAAATAAACTTTCCTATCTTTTTTGCTCTGATTAAAACAAGGTTTAAAAACCAAATTAAACTATTAGAAGGAGCCCACAGAGTAAGTGAGGCACTGAGTGTATTAGAATCTCTCCAACAAATCTGGAACAAATCTTTTCTGTTTCACTTTCTTTCTTTGATATTTGAGATAAGATAGATGCAGACTATTTGACTTTTTCCTCTTACTCAAATATTGTGTTGGTGCTTGCAATGCAGAGAAAATAGAAGGATTATGAATGAGGAGACCCTTCTCTGTAATGTCTAAAGTGAAAAATCCTTAGCAATGAATAAACTTTGGTTTCCTATTTATCTTTAATGTTATCCCTCAACCCTACTGTTTCTCCAGTATACGAGGAAAAAATATAACTGTCTTATATCTAGTGTCCTGAATATTATTCAGGAAATTGAACTCAGTATGTTTATTTCTGAGAAAACAGCAATAACTAAAACAAATTCACAAGAAGGTCTTATCTTCTAGTATGAGGAAAGAGATAATAAATAGGTAAGTGGATAAAATATAACATTAGATAGTGATAAGTAATATTAATAAAATAAAAGGGCAAGGGTATAGAAAATAATGAAGGAGGAACAATTTTAGAATGCATCTCCTGGGAAGTGATATTTGAGTGGAGAACTGAAAGGGGAGAAGGCACCCTATATGACGGAAAGCAAGTCTGAAGAGGCAGCAGATGATTCAGTTGGGAGTCTGGTTCATTTAGCAGGGGGCTGGCTTCTCACTTTAATACTTTGATATTTTCATTGTACCATTTTCAAAACATGACATTTAGACCATGAGGGGAAATCCAGTTAGCTTACAGACCTCTTAAATCAAGGGAAATTCTTTTTCTAGAGTTATGTCATCATCCTGAATTAACTGACAAAAGTGTACACTCAATTGGAAGTAAAAGACAAGAGTCATAAGGAGTTGATACACCACATATTTAATTTTGCTGTAGCAACAAAAGGAGGATAAAAACAACTAATCTAATTTTTTTTTTTTTGGTTTCGTTGACTTTAAATTAGGAGAAATAAAATGTAAGAAAATAAATACATAGCGCCGTCAGAAGGAAGGAAAAACAATGTCATTCCTGAAGGTTTCATTTCCTAAACTCTTGTCTCATTCCTCCACCCTTGGAAAGCCCACAACTCCCCTTGGGAGTTATCGTTTTTCACTCAGAACAAAAAGAAAGAACTAAGACTTGCTACCATTGAAGAGAAGCCAGAAACCAGAAGCCACTGGTACTTGGTTTTCATTGTTTTTGGTTTCTGTTTGAAGATGCTTGCTCTTGGAGAACACATAATGCTGACCTGGGAGATTTCTGCTTGAGGTTTTCAAATGACCCAGATGAGCTGGCTGATGAAACAGACATCTTTTCTTTATAAAGCATTTCAGGAAGAAGGGGGATTTGAAGTCAGAGTCTGGAGTTGAGTCTGGTCATCATAATACTTGCTGTGTGGCTTTCAGCAAGTCGCAGACTTATCTTACAGGACAGTGAGGATGCAATGAGTCCGGCCTTTGGTAATTGTAAAGCACTTTGAAAATATTGGCTATTAGCCATCATTGTTCTCTGTATCATTGTTTTTATTCTCTTGTTAGTCCTTCCAGAGACTTGTTTTTTACAATGAACTTATAATTTGAGTTTTTTTGTACCATTCTTGTTTTTAAGGAGTGTGTTCTAATGACTTAATTCAATACAACAAATATTTAAATCTAAAAGAAAGAAAAGTTTCTACTGAAGGAGTTAACAAATAGGTGTGGCATAACTTAATGTAACATCGGTTGAGAAAAGAGCCAGAAAGAGAGCATAAGCCAAAAGTTAAAGTCATGTAACAGAGAATGAACTCCATCAGAGAGAACCAGAGACTAGACTTCATGGAGAAGTAGTGGCATAGAGAAAATTCAGTTACCTGCTCAGGGGTAAAACAGTCTGAGATAAGCCCCAGCCTGCAAGCAGATTGAACATTGTGTAGGGGCAGGCTTGGGGCAGACCAGGAAGGAAGTCCAGAACAGTATGTACAGTCTGTCTGGTAAGCAAGACAGTGGCCAGTGTGTGATTTTCCAGTATAGCTGTCAACATCAGAAGGCCAAGAGCAGGGAGGAAGGGCAAGTCCCTACAGGCCCAGTGACAGGGGTATGGGGCAAGTAATAATAACTGCTCCTGGCAGCCAGGCATCAGTTAATTAGGGCCAGAAAATCTGGCATGAGTAGCAGGGTCTCAGAAAGCTTTCCCACCATCACCTCAGCACGTGCGTGTGTGCGCGCACACGCGCATACACACACACACACACACACACATGCGTGTGCACATACACGGCCCCCACTCTTTCTTCTACTAGATAATATAACTACTTATTGAGCGCAGCCTCTAGAGTCGGAGGGCTGATTTGAATCTTTGTTCTACCTTTATTAGTAGTGCAGCCTTGGGCAAATTTCTCAGACCCTCTGTAACTCCTGTCAACTGTGTAGTGTTACCAAGTAGAGGGTTCTGTGAGGAGTAAATGAGATTACATACAGGAGGTATGTGCCACAGAGCCTGGAACATAACCAATGTTCAATAAATAGGGTGAATGAAAATAACCCAGCACTGGAACCAAAACTGAGCTCACACATGAGATTCAAGATGGTTCTCACAATAGAGATGTACTGAACCCGGAGCAGTAGTAAGCCTTAGCTAATGTCGCATCTCAGAATGTGGGGCAATTTAACTTTATGTCTCTTCAGCCTGACTCAGGGTGGTTATATGGATTGGCACAGGGTCATGCTTCAGGTGTGGGTTGGGGAGAGACACACAGGGTCTGGAAACCTGTCAGGTAGAGAGTATGCTGCCAGGCAGAGGTGTGAGTATTCTAGAACCAAGGGAGGGTGCAGCAGTGGCAAAAGCTTCTACTTAGGCTAGGAAGCCAGGTAACAAGGGCTGAGGTCTTAGTGAGTCACGAGAGAGTAAAATCACTGATGCAACCAAGAAATCTTGGTGTAAAATTTCAGAGAGGTGGAGGTTGGCTGAAGGATAAAAAGACTGAATGAGAATCCTTCAGGAGATGGGAGACTTGAGAAAACTATTGGTTTAGGAATAGATGACCAAAGTGAGGGAGCAATTATATAAACAAGAGAAAACATGGTGGTAGAACAAGTTTATGAAAGAGAGAGGAAGAGAGGAATCACATGGTTAGGTGGACTTATTTTTGAAATGAAGGAAGCATTCCTCTCCAAAAACTGGAGGGTGAAGATGTAGAGAAACAGCGAGACAGGAGAGAGAAGATGAAGGGGACTTTATCTTGTGGTCTCAAACTCAGAATGAGACAAAGTCATTTGTGGGGGTAAGGAAAAGGAGTCAAATAGTGACTGTGGGGTGTTTGACAGGGAGCCAAGAGGTGAATCACAACATGGTTGTGATTTCTGCATGTCTGGAAGGCACCTACCCAGGCTGGCTCGAATAGAAACTGAAAGTCACCTATATTAATGGTTGGAAATAGCAAAATTGAGCTCATCCTCCTTGGCTCCAACTAACACAAATCGCCTGCACCTGCTTGTACCCATTTCCTACCACAAAATCTCCCCTTCACACCCACTCCGTCCTGCAGACTCTGCTCTCTCAGAGGTGGCCTAGACAACCCGGAGAAAGTGTGGCCTTTCCTCATGTCTATTTCTTATGGCTGTTCCTAGAGACTAAACCCCCTCTTTTATCTTGAAACATTGTCCCTTACCCTCTCTCCCCACATTTTGCATAACAGATTTCTTCTCGTTTTGCAAATCTCATTTTAAATGTCACCACCTCAGACCAGGCTTTACTGAAACCCCAACATCAGGCCTTCTGTGGTTAGCAGTAGGTATCAGTTAAGCAGGTAAGTTATAAAGCAGAGAATGGTCCCATTCATGAGCCAGGTGGTAGTTTTCTGGAACCATTTCCTCAGCCTCACAGTAAAGCTGTCCTGCGGAAACATCAGCTTAAGAGTCTAGGTAATGGAGCCAAAAGGTGGATTAAAATACCAGCACCACCTCTTACTAGCAGAGTGATCTTGGCTAAGTCACTTAATCTCTCTGTAACTCAGTTTTCTTATTTGTGCTCGAATAATTGTGCTCAAATCATTAGGTAGTTATGGATATTAACGATTTAGTGAATAAAGCACTTAGACCTGTACCTGGCACAAGTGCTATCATAATTCAACTTTGTTATGAAGAGAGTCCAGTCATGAAGTAGGGGCCTGGCAAGACAGAAATGAAGTCCAAAGACTGCGGGCTTCAGGTAGTGATGTGAGTGGGGCAGGAGACTGGGTTCTATGCATCAGAACTAATGAGAAGCAGCCTATGAAACTGACTCACACCCTGAACTACCTGTCTGGAGTGTGAGGTGAAAGTCCAGAACATATGCATGTCCTATGAGCTGAGGTTCCTATGAATCACACATGAGTTCTCTGTGTATGTTGATGACTTCCCACCTGGTCGCTGATGTGCACTTTCACTCTTCACCAGAATCTGAGCCTTTGTGGGGACCCTTGCCCTGTTGGCTGCCCAGATCTCTTTGACCAAGATCATAGACATAAGGATAACACTTGAGCCTGCCAAAAGACTCTGACATGGAAAAGAAGAGACTTGGGGTGGGACTGACATTCTGGCAATTCTACTGAGGAGAGTTAAAGATAATCTTTATTGCTATTTTATTTTACCGATATCTCTTTGATTGCCCCCTTTATGCAATTATAAAATCAGAAATTAGGGTTTTTATGGAACTCTATAGTCAGCTTACACCTACATTTCCAGATTTTTTCCCATAACCGTCATGCCAGCATCTTAAATGCTTTCAAAACAGGTCTACCTGCCATCCCCCAAGCATACTTGAGAAAAACTGTGGAGTTTTTCTCTTTTAAACTTTGGCTCATGCTGCAACTTTTCTATGGCTCTCACACATCTCACAGTGATAGCTTAACTATGCCTCGAGCTGTCTTGTAATATGCCAGGCAGTGTCCACAAATGATCTGTTGGTTTCTAAAACACTGAGCGACATTCTCTTTTTCTAAAGCCTTAGATGTTCCTGGATAGACTAGTGTTTTAAAATGTGCCTACAGATCACTTAGGGAATTTGGTAAAATGCGCATTAAGATTCCAGAAGTCCTGTGTGAGGCCTGAGAATCTACATTTGTAACAAACTGCCAGATGGTGCTGATGCTGAGATTCCTTGTGTCAATTCTATGACACTTATCTAAATTTGACCTATGTCATAGTTGTATCTATCTATGCCTCTTCTCTCTGTATGTTCCAGCTAATTGAGGGCAGTATTAGTATATTTATACACCTCTATGTGCTCCCAAGTGCCCAGTGCATTTTCTTGTTCCTGGTGCCCACTAAATATCTGTAGAATTCATGATGAATGCTTAAAACTTCTACTTTGTGTCAGACTGTACTTGTAGATGGAGCTTGTCTTCTCCCTTCTCTTCCTGTTGTTGGCATCTCCTCTCACTTCAGCTAAAACATGTAACCTCAAACCCTGGGCCACATCTGTCACTAGAAGAAATCTCCTTCAAACTAAAATTTTAATAAAATGAAGTATAGCCCATCTCAAGAATATTTGAAAGAAAAAGATCACCTATGAGGTCAGCGTTTAACATATGTGATATGCCATTGTCTATGCAATGTTTCTCCTTTTGCCCTGGGTATTCAATTTTGTAGCATCTGGCTGAGTGGCATAGCTCTTCTGGGTATAGCTGAACAATGAAAGAAGCATTCTCATCACAGAATGTTATTTAGAATTTTCATGAACTAAAAGCCCTTTACTATATAGATATCAGAATTGGATAGTCACATAATTCTTCTTCTGTCTTGATTTCTAAATAATCACTCACCCACTCTCTTCGAATACCAGTGGTTATGCTGATTTCAGGTCCACATAATATCACACAATATGCTCATTCTTGGAAAAAAAAATCCTCTAATCCTGTCGAGTAGAATCTCCACCTTTGTTCTACTCATGCTTGTCCCAGGGGCCGGTCCTACATTCTGAGGCAGTTACTGTTTTTGAGAATTGATAGAGCTTGTGGTAAATGCATAGCCAACTCTCTAGCCCTGGCTTAAAGTCAACAAATTCTGATGCTTCTGGAAAGAGAGGAAAGAATCAGTTCATTTTATACAGGATATAACTTATTTTATTTTCTTTATCATTGGAACAATTAGAGAAAGACTTTGCTGGAGAGACCTTTCTAGCTCCCAGTGAAACCTTTTCATCCAAATGTCTCTGCCCACTTAGTCCTCCAGCCTATACTCCAATCTTTGGGATATGCCTCTATGACAGTAATGGAATAAAGAAACTAAGTGGTCATGATGAGATTCCAGGACCTTTAAAGCACAAGTACTAAGGACATCTTTGAACAGAGTGGTCTTCCCAGGTCCATAAAATTCATTCCATGTAGCTAGTCCTTTCCTATACCTATGCCTAAATTGCACTCTGACCACAGGAGACCATCTCATTGAATAAATCATGATTTTGGTATCTACTTTCTCATAGCCTTCTGTACACAACAAAGTTTGTTATGAACATGGCCCCTCTCCGGCTGCTTATAACCTCCTACTACAAACGACTGATGCTAAATGCTGTATGCGATATAGTGTGCAGAACAGTTTGCTAACAGAATATCATGGATTGAGACAGAGAGGCCTTCAGTGCTCTCTTCTGTAGAGATTCGTTGCCCATCATCTCAATCCTCCACTGTCAATAATAGTTTTCATTCTGATCATTTTAGTAACTATTTGCTGACATACAAAACATATACATCTTTGTACATCAACATCACACCGTAGTCTCTTTTGTGTGAGAGGATGAGGCTGTCACTCAAAGCCATTTGAAATTACCAATCTTTAAGAAAGACATGTTCAGGGTATGGCCAGAGGCTCATCTGAAACCTCAGAAATAGTAGGCAATGAGCATTTCACAGCCTGTTTGAGAGGCTACCATGAGGTAATTATTAAAAGTCTAGAGCAGTAACTATCATGTAGGCTGTTTCAGAAATTAAAAATATAAAAACAAGGGTCATGTGATTTGCATTAGTGTACGGATAGAGAGCATCTGGGCCCAAATATGGCTTCAATTTCCCTTTGAAGTTAATGGGTGTTGCAGGTGCTTATCTAATCATAGCATTTGGACCAGTCTGTTTTGCACATTCAAGACTTTGTAATGAGATGCAATGTTTATTTATGTGGCATATTCTCCACAGACTGCAAAAATACCCTTGGCTCAGCCCTCTCTAATCATTGCAAGAGTCAACAGTCAAAGCTAATCACAGAAGGTAGGTTTATGGGGCAGTAACTCCACCTAGTTGGCATAAAAGATCTATTCCCAGAGAAAAGGTTTAAGCAACCATGTGAACTTCAGTCTGCCTAAGGAAGCCTCAGTGGCTTAGTGATTTCAAAGTAATAATCTTTTGGTCAGTTTGGTGGTCACTGTAGAGTGGAGGCTGGCTGGGGGAGGTTTCACTTAATGGTTGTTGAATATGCAAAACATGAATCTTAGCCTTATTTCTTTCAAGATCAAGATTAAATTTCTAAGTCTGCCATCTCTGTTCATAAAAATACTGGTCAATATCTAAATTAAATTCTATTTATTAAATATTTTATCAAATACCTCCTAGATTCCAGGTGTAAAGCCTTGGAGAGACAAAGATAAAAAGGTGTAAGGCCTGGCTTTGGGAGTTCTTTTATCTCCTTCTGAATCTCAGTGTTATCATTTGTCTAGATTGAGATTCCCAAAACTGGTTATTCAGTGAAATCACCTATATCTCATGCTTTATTTTAAAAAAATGCTGATGCCCCAATCCCTCCTCAGATATATCAAATCAGAATCACTAAGACTGAGGCCCCCAAACTTGTAATTTAACATGTTTTCAAGATAATTCTTATGCAGCCAGCTCTGCAAAGTTCTGCACATCGAGTTTAGGGACGACTCACCTCTATTTCTTATTTGATGTATAACAATGTTATTATATATGTATTTATTAGTTGCTCATGTTAAGCTCAAACAAACTAATTTAAAATTACTTGAAAAGCTCTGACCTTTTATATTCTCAAAGTCAATCACAGTATTGTGTGTAGGCCTTTGATAAACCAACAATTTTTAACCCTGAGTTCATGTTATAATTTTTTTGTAGAGATTTTAAAAAATGCTAATGCCAGGTCCTAACTTTATACCAATTAAAAAAAAAAAAAAACAAAAAACTCCAGACATCGAGTCCTAGACATTGACATTAATGTTAAAAAAAAAATATTCTCCATAGTTCTGGACTGTGAATCCAGAGTTGAGACTCATTGGAATAAATGTTTGGTATTGATGAGAATAAACATGTGGAACTGCTATCTTTCTGGAACCAGCCTTTTGATAGTTATCTTCAGTTTTCAAAGTGTTTTCATCTGTCTACACTTAATTTTGTAAACCTCTGGAAGAAAACTTTAGACTGTCTCTTTCCAGGGTCAGCAAGCATCCTCTGTAAAGTGCTAAACAGTAAATATCAGCTTTGTGGGCCATATGGCAGAAGAGCTCTGCTGCTGTGGAATGAAAGCAGCCATAGAAAACTTGTAAATGAACAAGCACTGAGTATGTTCCAGTAAACTTTATTTCCAAAACATTTTGGAGCTGGATTTGGCCCTCAGGCTGTTATTTGCTAACTCCTCATCTACACAAACACTCTAATTTTACATATGAGGAAATGGAGGTCCATACAATTGATGAGTTTTTTGACTCAGACCTTATGGCTAGAAAAAGCCAAAAATAGGCCTAAAGTTCAGGTATTTAGACTTAAAACAAAACAGAGACCGGCAATCAGTGAGGAGTGTTTTTTAAAAATTGATGCATTGCAGAGAGGGTCTTCTCATTCTTGCCTTCTGTGTGTTCCTGGATTATGTATGGTAGCTGTATACATGTTGATCGTTCTCCCCAGATGACAAGCTCCTAGGGAGTGGAGCCTGAATTTGTTCAGTGTTGTGTCTCCATGGGCTTGGGACAAAGTAGAGTCCAGTACATGAAAGTGAATCAACCATATTAGAATCATGTGTTTAGAGCTCAGTTTCCTGTGTTTATTTCAAGACAACCTGAGATTGGCTGGTTTATCAACTTCCTTAGATACCTTTTGTTAATATCTAGCTTACTAGGTTGTACTTATACTCTCTGTAACTTCATATAATGTTTATATAATGACAGAAAATGTTTTGGGGTTGGGGCAGGTGGATAAAGTAAAGGTCAGAAGTCTATGTTTAAAAAGGCAACTGTCATGTTTGCCAAAAAACTAAGAAATCAGTTTGAGCACTGTTCTCTCAGATATTCTTTTCTCTTCACTTTTTCCTCTGTCTAGGCATTCAGGCCAGTATAAATGCAATACATTTCTTTCATTTGTTACATCCAAAGGCTCTTCTCCTTATGCTCCCTAGCTCTGTGCAGACTCTCATGTTTGACCTTGGGAGGTACTATTTACAGTGGGTGAACTGAAACCCTCCCTTCTTGATTCAAGCTCAGCAAATGGACAAGAAAAGCCTGCAGAACCTGTTCAGCCATTTCAGACTATAAACAAGCAGTCCAAAGGGAATAAGGGGTAAATATTTCTTTATGACTGCAATAAAATCTTCTGTCTCAACAAGGTTGTCAACACATCAGAGGCCTGAGAAAGTTGCTCACTTCCTGGTCAGGTTTGCTGGTTAATGAGCAGGTAATGCCATTGTGGGTGCTTGCTTAATGCAAAGTACAATGGGCTATTGTCCTCTATTTTTTGTTTATTTGGAACATATGTTTTTTCACACACACACATACCTTTACACACATACACACAGGGCTGCAAGTATAGAAAAAGTGCAAGATGGAATGTAAGGTATTATGAGGGAATAAAACCTTTTAAAGGAGGATTCATCCTGAGCTAGAGTGGGTCAAATGCTTAAGAAAACAATGAGGAAGACATTTAGCAGATAAATACAAGATATGTCATATAATTTTCATATCTACACTATAGAATCACATTATTTAATTTATGAATTTTGTACCATGATAAATAATGTGCGAAATACTAAAGAAATAGATAGCATGGTTCCTGATCTTCACTGGTTGATAATTTAGGAGAAAGGACAATGAATGTGTATATCATTAAATAAATGAAAGATTTAAAATTTTTTTTAAATGATGAGGACCCTAGACGAATAGAATAGACCAAAGTTTTTACATAAATTTGGAGGAAAGGATTTTCTGTGCGGAGTGGAATGGCTAGGTTAGGGTGGTATTTGGGCTAGGTCTTGAAGTATAGATTTGGAGAGTGGAGCCAGAAAGTGAAGATCATGTCAAGCTAGAGTCTGAACCAACAGAAGCAGAAGTGAAGTGTGTCACCTGGCTGGAGCAGTGCATTTTCCTAGAGCATGCTAGTGCCTTGGTTTCAGAGTAAGGTCGAAGTGGCTTGGGAGAAATCAAATAATGTCATGGTAAAGCCGAGCTCGAGTTCAAATCCCAGCTCTACCACTCTCTATTTATAACTTGGGAAAAGTAGCTTACTTCCCTGAACCTCAGGTTCCTTTTTATAAAATTAAGTAATAAAAGTGTCCATATTATTGGATATTTTCAGAATTAAATGAGATAATCCATGTTAAACTCTCTGTGCATGTTTGGCATACAATAAGCACCCAATAAATAATAGCTATCAAATTAAGCAGATACTGAAAGTTAAAAAGAATTATAATTTTTCAGACATGTTAGTACTCACCTTTTTTAGGCATTTCCCTGTGACCTAAAAATATATTCTTCTCACACTATCACTGTTTTCCAATCTTTCTCCTTACTCAAGCAAGGCTGCCCTATCATAGAAAGCCACTCCATGAGCTCATGGTAGGACACTCTGAAGCCTTGCCAGACTACACATTATGAGTCAGGACTTTGGAGTCTTAATTTGAGTGATATGACTGACACATTCTCTGCACCTTTGGTTATTTAACTCTTTAATCTATAAAATGGTCTTTGATGCTGATACAAGGAGAGAATAAACCACACCCACCAGCATCTTCTACTCTCTGAAAGGTACAAATTCTAACTAAGGCAATGTATCTTTTTGGGTATTTTACTGCAGACATATTTATAAGCCTCCACTAAAATTTTCTAAAAGAAAAGAATAGTAAATTATGGTGGGAATATTCAGGGAAACCCACAAAATATCTCCTTAAAGAAAAGATTTACAGATGAGGAAGCCTACATGGCTGACATGACATGCTCAATGTCACACAGAGCCAGAGGTCTCTTGATGCAAAGTGGAGGGCTGGCTCTCTGTTTATCACAGTAATCCATCCTGCTGATTTAGAGAAATAGTAAAAGCCTTATTTTCCTAATAATGAGGACCTTTGGTTAGGACAGAAAATAAATCTCCAGTCTAGAAAGTATTATGTCAAGTAAAGATTATTCATGCAACATTTGTTATGCAAAGAGCTGCCTTTCATAAATACAGAGGCCTCAGGAACTGTTTCCCCTTCCCTGGGACTGTCAATGTGTCTAAATTGCTGGGAGGTTCCGCACCAGACTACATATATGGGCTGCTCCTTTGATGAGCCTGTCATGGCTGGTTGATGGCCATGAAATATCATTTAAGAGAGGGGTTAATGTCTTTTTGGTATTGATCCTTAACCTTCATGGAGCCTGGGACTCAGAGATCTGCTTTCATGCCATGAACACAGAAAGATTTTGCTCAGCCTGAGCAAGAGTGCTGCTGGTTGCCAGGGCCAGCTGGTGCTGACTGCTGCTGTGTTTCCCAGCGATATCAGTGGGGTCTTTTTCTTCATATCTGCTCCCCCAAAGCCATTCTTCTGAAGTAGCTTTGTGTGTGCTCCTCTGCAGGCCTGAATGGTTGGTGGCTTGGGAATGGATGCATCCTGCCTTCTCTCCTTGTGCCTGAGCTTTTGGAATTTGATTTCCAGGGCAATTTCAGTTTGGACTCTTGAGGTGACTACTCTGTTCTGTGTTGTTTGGAGGGCCTAAAAAAATCTCTTGGGAAGCTTATCAGATGGTCTGAGAATAGTGGGAACCTGTTTCCCATAGTCAGATTGTCATTTCACATCATCATCTTTGTTCTTGGGTTTCTCATCTAAGAAAAACATATTTCTTTCTAAAGAAGTATGGCAACTTCTTTGTTTGCTTTGAATCTGGGTCAGATTAGGTGGTTTTATCATTTCCCTCTGCTCTCCCAGCCCTATCTTCTTGCCTTCTAGTCTCCCTCGCATTTCTGATTCTCAAAGGTTGGCCAGATAGTGCTCCCCAGAATGGGTCAAGCCAGAGAAGCTTCTGAAAGTACTTGGGCACCTACAGACCCTGAGCATTCACAATTACCACATCATGGCAAACCGTATTCGAGAGAGACTGACCAGGCCTGAGGTCTGGGCAAATGTGAAAAATAATAACAATAAGTACTGAGAATGTGCTATTTGTCAAGCTGCAGGTCAGCATTTACAAGGGTTGTCTTATTTGATATTCACAACATTCTTATTTTATAGATGAGAATATGGAGGCTCTGAAGGGCTAAATGAATTTCCTGAAACTACATAGTGGTAGAGTCAAAATTTTGTCTCTAGGGCTGTTAAACCTGAAGGCCATACCCTTAACCACTAGGTTATACTGATTTAGTACTGATGTGTTAAGACTATTGCCAGTTTTAAGAATAAACTGTATCTAGATATAAATAAAACACAAATGTGGTTGTCCAGTTTAAGAACACATTCTTCTCAAACTTCAAAAGGACAAGAGGTTATCCTCATGACTTCAATAGAAAACAAGACAGGTTGTGAAGTTTCTTGGGTAGATCTAGATATTAGGACACCTGCTCTGCTATTCTGGGATTTTGTGGTGAGGGTGAGGGGAAGAAGGGGAGGGTGAGGTCATCATTTAAAAACCATTTCCTGAGAGCTTGACTTCAGGAAATTCTGGAGCATTAAAAACACCAGTTGTGTGGGAGCAGTGGTAGAAGCATGACTCATGTTCAGCAATTGTGTCCATAGGTCACAAAGTATCTGGGGCACACAGGGGATATTCATACAAGATTGTGTTTGTGGGTGGTTCATTACGAAGTTTTTAGTAGATTGAGCAGCATGGTCAAATTTTGAGAAAAGTGACATTTAAGATTCTCCACAGAAATTGAGAGACTGGACTCATCCATTCATACAGTGATTCACGGACATCAATTGTTCACCTCCTAAGTGCAGGGCCTTGTGCTGGGTGCTTCGGGGTAATGCAGAAGGAATAAAACATGGCTCCTGCCCTTTAGTGCAGTGTTTTTGAATCTGTAGTAGTAAAACAAGTTATTTTTTTAAAGTCTCTCTTTCTTTGCCCCTGGAAGCTTTGATGAAAGGAGGACTAGTCTTTAAAGAAAGACATTTTATCTTATTTTTAAACACCAATGATTTCCAAAAACCTGTTCTGGTAACTACCAGGCCTTTTGATCAGGAGAGAATGATTATCAGAAGGAAAGAATGAAGATCTTGGTCTGGTCAGTTACTTTTTTATCACTGTAGGACAAGGTAGCATAGAGAGAATAGGAATTGTTAATTAACTTTTTATGTTCTGTAACTTTGAAATATGCCCAGAGGATTTTTTTTTGGAGGGGGGCAGGACTTTATTTAAGAGTTTAAAATTATATTTTACATAAATTTTAATACATACTAAAGTATAATAATGTAATTATGACCCATGAAACCACCACACAATCTGAGTGCCAGAACAGTATCAATAACTTGCATCTCCCTGTGTGTTCCTCTTCTAGCTTAATGCCCAACCTCTACTTTCCCCTCCTAGAGGCAGCACTTCATTAAATTTGCATTTACTAGATAAAATGTAGACATTTCAAACCTGTCAATCTGCATGTGATGCTGTGCTTCAAGGAAAGCTGTTGTATTCAGAGAGGTAGCTTAATGTTATTAAAAAAGCAAAATTCAATCAAGTAAAATTTAAAGATTGTTTTACTTTATTCAGTGATTCATGAATTGGGCAGCATCCCATATAGCAGACAGAAAGGAACTCCAAAGAGTTGAACAAAATAAAAAAAAACTTTTATGGGCAGAAAGGAGAGGGCACAAGGAAGTTATACTAGCAAAAAAGCAGATTGGTTGTGGCAAGGACACTTTGCTTTAAGGGACAGCAAGGACCTATTAAGTAGACTATTTCATGAACCAACTGAGTGATTCTTGATTGCTTTAAGATTCTATTTTTAGAAGAGGCTGAAATTGTAATTAAATTAAGTCTCAGTTTGGTGATGTGGGCCTTAGCATAAGTGACTCCATTTTGGGCCTGTTGTCTTGTTTTTAACAGTGTCTGGAGCTTGTTTCATCACTGTTGATAGATATGTAATATGTATGTTTTCATACGGGGTCACAACCTAATATACAAATGCAGCTCTTCCTGAAGAGGCTGCAGAGCACAAGGTTATGAGTATTATCCTGAAGTCCAATAACTCTCACTTCCATTAGTATGAAGCAGCTATATGACCTCAGGGTAGTAAATAACCTCCCTGAATCTCAGTTTCCTCATCTTTAAAACAGAGACGAAGCAAATAATCCTACATCTCATAGTGGTGGTAAGAATTAAAGGAATAAATACATGGAAACTGCTTGGCACATGGCTAGTATTCAATTCAAAGTAGCCAAAATTGCAATTCAGCTCAACAGAAGAACTAAGTCACTCTTTGAAATGAAATACAGTGTCCTAGCTATTGCTAAGGAAATATGCAGTCTAAATTTGATAATCATTATTATTTCTTCTTTTGCTTTTTATTTTCCATTTTAATGGCCTTTTTTCACTCTTCAATTAGATCTTAACATGTTTGCTAATATTATATATAAGTCACCAAGAAAAAAGTAACTTGAATAGTAGCTATTTTAGGTAAGATGTGATATAGTGGAATTCTAGGTTAAAAGTGTAAATGCTTAGAGTGAGCAAAAATAATACAAATTAGATGCAATTATAAGAACTGATTTAATCATTTATCTGTGTTGGTGAAACCTGATTAGCAAAATTTTGGTGGTTTAACAAATGCATTATTTTTTTCAATTACATTAATCTTTAAAACATGTAGGTGCTAGAGTATAAAACACTCTTTTAGTCTTACTTTTCCCCTAATAAACAAAGCTATTTTTTCTTTTGTAAAACCTTTGTCTCTGAATAGTAAATAGAAATATATGCATAGATATATACATATCTATGCATATATGTGTGTTTGTGTGTGTATGTATATGTATTCACTAAGTTTTCAAAATCCTTTCATAGGATTTGACAAAGAAAAGGATATTTAACTGTGAATTGCTGCCTATAAATTGTTTCCAAACAAATCTTAAGGTTTTTTTTTTAATTAACAGCTCATTCATTCAATAAAATTATTAATTGCATAGGCATTATTGAAACAAGTGTATTTTTAGGGGCTGGAGGGAAGTCATAAATCTCAGGAGACATGAAACTGAAGATGACTTTTTTTTTCTGTGAGATAGTTTTCAAGTTGGACTTTAATTGCAGAGTAAATGCTTTTAAGAACTATTTGTATACATATATGGTGCCTACAAGAAACTCACTTTAGATTGAAAGATATACACAGGCTGAAAGTAAAGGGATGGAAAAAGATATCTCATGAAAATGGAAACAAATAAACGAACCAAAGCTGAAGTGTCAATACTTACATCAGAAAAACAGACTTTGAAACAAAGGCTATAACAAGAAACTAAGAAGGATTCAGGAATCCCACTTCTGGATATTAATCTGAAGAAACCCAAAACACTAATTGGAAAAGACATTGCTTCCATATGTTAATTGCAGCATTGTGTACAATAGCCAAGATATAGAAGCAATCTAAGTGTCCATCCATAGATGAATGAATAAAAGAGAAGTGATACACACACACACACACACACACACACACACACACACACACACAATGAAATATTACTCAGTTAAAAAAAAGAATGAAATCTTTCTATCTGTAACAATATGGATGAACCTAGAGAATATTTTGTTAAGTGAAATAGGTCAGACAGAGAAAGACAAAATACAATGACTTTATTTATATGTGGAATCTGAAAAACAAAATAAATAAACAAAAAAAAAAAAAAAGAAAAAAAATTGAGATATAGAGGACTTTTTGATGATTACCAGATGGGAGGGGAGTTGAAGAGATGGATAAAAAGGGGAAGGGATTACAAAGTACAAACTGGTAGTTACAAAATAGTCATAGGAATGTAAAGTATGGCATAGGGAATATAGTCAATAATATTGTAATAACTGTATAGTGTCAGATGGGTACTAGATTTATCAGTGTGATCATATCATGAGTTATATAAATGTGTAAATGCTGTGTTGTACATCTGAAAATAAATAATATTGTATGTCAACCCTGAAATTAAAAAAATAAAAAAGAAAGTAATGATAAATTAGAAAGACTTTTATTTTATTTAATCAAATAATAGTTGGACATAATCCAACTCAAAAATGTAATAGGAATTTTGAACTTAATGATTATAATTTGTATTGCATTAATAAATATTATTTATTGAAAACTTACCGTATGGCTTAATTGTCCCAAAGCCTTTATAAACAGTAAATACCTCACGTCATCTTCACTCAAAACAGAGAGGTATCTTTATTATCTCCATTTTACAAATAAAGAAACTGAGGCCCAGAGAGTTTAAGTAACTTGTCCAAATTTACACAGTTGCTGAGCTAGGGTTTTTATCCAGGCCATTTGTCTTCAGTTTCATGCACTTAACACAACCATACTCAAGAACATTAACTAGTATTTTGTAAAGTGAATATTAAAGCAGGGCTAGGTCTTCTCTAAATAAGCATGTAGATAAACAGAATAGCATAGTCAAGGGAAAAAAGCATGTTGTATATAAGGGTATAATAAGTAACAAGAGATATCTCAAAACAAAGGTTAAGGAAAGAATTATTTAATACACATTATGTAGTATACTTAGCATTATTCTGAAAAAAATAAATTTAGTACTCTAATTTTATACCCCATGAATAAAATAAATTTTGGATCGCTAAAATGATAGATAAGAGAAATGTAGCAGACAATATGAATTGTTGCCCATCAGATATCTGAAGAAAGCATTATTATTTTTTACTTTGAAGGGACAGATGAAATCACAAAGGAAAAACTTGACAGATTTGGCTACATAAAGAATTGTAAACACATGTACAACAAGAACAAAATACTTAGGTCAACAGATGTGAAAGAATGACATTAGACATGACAAATGGAGGCTATCATCTGTGGTGAAAACTCTCAAAGGAGAAGGGAAAGCAATGGGCTAGTCCCTCTGGTCTACTGCTGAGTTGTGGGAGCAGAGGAAAAACTGCTTCCTCCTGGGAGCAAGGCTGTGTCACAGAGACTCTCCTGGGGTCTCTCCATGCTACACAGCCTGTGTTGACTTGATGTTTGCCTGGGTCTGGCAAGGCTCTGGGGACAGGAGAACTAAAATGTTCCTAGGGTAGGGCAAGATGTAGTCACCCAGGAAATTTGTCTTTCTAGGAGGATCCTCTACTCTGGAAGGGAGAAGCAAAAAAAAAAAAAAAAAAAAAAAAAAAAAAGCAGAGGATATAGCCTGGATGTGGAAAGAATTGGGAGAGCTGTCCTTGAAAATTGATCTTAGTGACAAGAGAGAAACTGCTTCTATAGGCAAAGAAGATAGAGATTGTATCTTTCAAAGACCCAATGGGAAAATGAAAGGTCTCCAAGCAGGAGACAGGATCCCATGGCAGGTGGATTCTTCTTCGCTGTGAGTAAATTCTTTGTATGGTGGTGATAGAGTAGTGATTTCTAAGGACAACCATCCAAGGAATGAGGAGGCCACATGGGAACATGGAGGGAAAGAGAAGCTGCAAGACATCTCATGGACTTCATATTAAGGACTCAGGTAATACATGGAAAAATACATGAAAAAGTGTTTCACACAACTGCAAGGACAATCAAAAAACACAGAGTGGTAATCACCTTCATAAGTAACACAGAACAAGAAGCTGAAACAATACTGAAAGTAACTTTATGCTGGTAAACCAGTCTCCTCCCACTAAATCTAAGCTCCATGCTGGCAAAGAATTTTGAATTTTGTTCTCTACACTCTGCTAGCCAGAAGAATGGTCAGCCATTGTAGAGACTCAATAAATACTTGTTAAGTGTAGAAGATGACACCTAGCTGTCCCATTTGTGACAAAGTCTTGGTAACTCGAATGTTGCTGATGGCATGCTAAATTGGTTTAACATTTGGGAAACAAGTAGTAAAAAGGCAGTTTACCACTATGCATATACAAATGTTCAAATCTTTTAAACCTATCAGTGCATCCTTGTGAATTTATTCTAAAAAGACAGTGGAACATCAAAACAAAGCTATGTGGACACAGATGACATGTGAGGACACAGTGAGAAGACGGCCATGTACAAGCCAAAGGAAGGCCTCAGATGCCAGCACCTTGATCTTGGACTTTGAATCTTCAGATCTGTGAGAAAATAAATTTATATTGTTTAAGCCAACCCCCTCCACACAAAAAACAAACAAACAAACAAAAAACCCCAAAGCTATATGTATGAACTTCTATAATACTAGTAAAAATTCTAAATCAGAAAGGTTAATAAACTACATGCCATATCAATAAAATATTTTGATCCATTTAAAATGATAATTACTAAGGCCATAGAAATGTGGAGAGAGATTTTATAATGCTAAGAGAATGAAACAGAATGATGAGGAGTCTCCTTGCTGCCTCCAGTGTCCTTCATTGAAGTATATCTTCCTGCTGCTCTGAATCCTGCTTTTAGCATCACTATGATGCTGCCACATACATCAAATGTGTAGCAACATTAGCAGTTGCTAATGTTCCTAAAATCTCACCATATCGGCACCCACCTTAGTGCCATATCTCTGACACTGGTCCTAATCTTCTAAAGTAGGTCAAAAAACATTAAATGGTAAGGATGTTATATTTACCTTTTGTCTTATGCTGTGCTCCACATCACTGTACCTCTCCCAATACTAATCGAAATTATGTGTCCAACTCCACCTTGCTTATGTTAGATATCCTTAGCAAGCCTCGCAGTTCCTCATACAAATTGATCTCCTCTGAATCTGACTTTACTCATGCCCAGGAATATCTGAATCCTATGGTGACAAGAACTACTTAGATTCGAATTAGGACCACTCACTTGAAAGTACACTTTCTTTGTTAAGTAGTAAGATATGCTATATGCATTTATTTGAACAATATTTTTTATATTTTATACATAAATTTTAATGTAAAATAGAGAAAAATGAAAAACCAACCACTGATTTGTTAATTTCATGACAGTTTTTTTTCTTGACAGTTCTCAAGTTACTATTTTGTGCTTTATTCTTGTATTTTTTAACTTAATTTAAAAAATTACTAATATAAGCCATGTCTGAAACCATCCAGAGATTTATAAAGGAAAAGTTGACAATATTTCCTCATTCCATCCAATCCATTTTTACTTCTCTAAAAAGCAAAGATTAGCATTTTGATGTATGACCCTCCTCACATTTTTCTTTTTCTTCATGCTTATACAAATAAATGCATGTCCTAATCTATGGGGAGGTGGTGTGTGTATTGGTGAGATCGCCTGTACACATACATTTGAAACTTGCTTTTTCACTTATTAATTTATTAGGACATCTTTTCTGGTCAATTAATGTATAGCCTACCAATTATATTTATGGCATCATAATATTTTGCAGTATAAGTGACTTATAGATAATTCAACCATTTTCCTATTTTTGGACAATGAACTAATTTTTTCATTTACTTAAGAATGCTATAATAAATATTGTAACATCTACATATATATATTTTAAATAAATATATAATTATAAACATATTTGCATATACATACAGAAAATTTTAATCCTTTTGTTTCTCTCAAATATAGTATTGACATTTATTCATCAAGTGTTTTACACTTTAATAGCTGTTTCTCTTTTCCACAATAAGATTGCAATTTGCAACCCCATCAGCCACATACTGAGTGGAAGCAACTATTTTCTTACCTCTTTATGAAACTGAACATATCTTATTTTTTTGCCAATTTGGTGAGTGAAAAATGGAATCTCATCATTCTAATTCACATTTCTTCAACTATTTATTAGGTTGTGTGAATTTTCATAAGTTTATTGTCTTTTAAATTTCTCTTTCTGGTAACATAGTTTTTATATCTGCCTAGGTTAACAGGAGAAAAACAAGTTTATTAACATGTACATCATGTATACACATGGGAGCACTCAGTGATGAGTAACTTAAAGAGGTGATTAGAACTTAGTCTTATATAACTTTTTAACAAAAGACCAATATGCTTTTATAGAAGTGACAAGACAAAAGAAAAGGACTGAGTTTCTAGGTGGCAAATTGTGGGAAGGTAAAAGTATGGGGAAATTAATGGGAGATGAGTTAATTAGTAAAGCTTATTATATACATTATTTCAGTGTTGTCTCTGGGTTGGTAAAAATCTAGAGTTGTCTCCAGTGATTAATTTCTGTTCTTTCTGGGAGAGAAGAGTGGAAGGACACCTTTTCAAATGTATGTCCCGCTTTTACACAAATAAAAGTGCAGAGCATTGTCTTGTACCTGTTGCTTTTCAATGGCCTTTAACTCCAAATAATCCTTATGCCAAAGTGGCATACTTTTGGATGGCATAAAGGTTGTTCACCATTTCACTTTGTTTAATGGTGTCATTTGTCTTGAAAAAAACAAGATGCATATAGTTGTTTATCATTTCCTTTATGACTTATTGGTGTCCTATTTTGCTTTTAGAAAGATGTTTCCTAGATTATATAAATTATTTTCTAAACTTTCTATTTTTTGTGGGTTTTATTGTTTACTTTTAAACTGTGTTTTAGAGATCTAGCATAATTTTCTTTTTACTTTTCATATTGTTCTTAGATGGTCTCATTTACTCCCACAGCATTCACTCCTGACTATACACTGGTATCTTCTAAATCTACATTTTTATCTAATTCCATAACTCTTACCATATCTCCTCAGCAAGCCTTATATATTCCCTAGTCTTCTGAGCATCTCATGTGCACCAAAATGAACTTATGAATGTACTCTCTATGCTTATCAGACTTTATGCTCGTAGTTCTCCAGCTATGGATGGTACCACCATCAACCAGTAGCTTAAGGCCAGAAACCTAGAAGAAATCTTTCAGTTCTCTTCTTCATTTAAGTAAAATGTCCAACATATTTTTATCTCTCATTCTTCTTTGCTTTTAATTTCTCTTAAATCCGTCCACTCCTCTCTGTTTTCATTTTAACTATGTAGACCACTACAACAGCCCGCCGACTGTTTTCCTTAACAAGTATGTATGCTTCCCATTTGATTTAATTTTAAAATTGTCTTTAGAATCATCTTTCTGAAATGCAAATCAGATGAGGCCTGTATCTAAAATCCTTCAGTGACTTCTCTTTTCTAAGAAAAATTTAAATTTCTAAGCATGACCTGAAAACCACTCCTGATAAACTCCTTGAGAGGAAGTCTACATCTTACCTATTTTGGTACAATAAAGTGCTTAGTACATATTCGTGGGATAAACATTTGAAAGAATAAATTTCTGGAAAAAAAGCTAGCACATACAAGTATTTCATTAGTGTCAAAACCTAGAATTAATTTTATGTATCTTTTTTTTTTTGTAATTATATGTAATTAATTGTTTTCTATTGTAAATAAAAAGAAATGTTATACCGGATGCCATAAAAAAATAGGCTCAGATGGAGAAATGAAGATAAAATATCTTCTGAACAAAGGCTTAGGTGGGAAATAATTATGCTAATTTTATATCTTGAAGGCTTTGCTGCATCTTTTCAAATTGTTTTCAAAAGATATTGTTCATATTTAAAACACTTCCAGCTACAGGCTAAAATCTTTGAGCCTGAAACATCATGATGTCTGCAACTAACTTTCAAATAGGCAATACACACGTGCACACACACACGTATGTGCATACATAAACACTTGGATGTACATATGCATATATGGTGAGAGAAAGAGAGAAAGCAAAGGTGGCAAATGTTAACAATTAGTTAATATAGGTGAAGGGTATATAGGTGGACTCTACTTTTAAATATTCTTTTAAAAATTCTGAATGTTTCAGAATTATCAAAAATATATATATTAGGGAAAAGAACTCCAAAAGCTGTATTTGAAAGCATGAATTTTAAACAAATTCAACAACCCTAACATATAATAATTTTGAAAAAGGTCTTTGCTGATTCAATAGAAAAAGTTGTATACCATTTTATTTTTTACTTCTTTAGTTATAAAGATGAATGTTTTTCATATGTTTATAAGAAATATTATTTCTCCTTTTATGAATAGTCTTTGCTCATGTTTCTATAGGATGTTTATTCCTTAAGAGACTTTTATACTTTATATAAGTGTATTGATACTTTGTAATATGTAAACAGATAACCCTGGAACATGTGCCATTATACATATTTTATATATTACTAAAAAGTACCACAAACCAATAGAATAGAGATTAATAGAAAAGGTTGGCAAACTGTCCCTCACACACATATGTGAGATTTTTACCATATCTCACACTAGGATAGATACCAAAATTAATGCTTTATGATTTAAAAATTAATTGCAAAAAATTATAAAATTTTAAATATATTAAAACAAATATAGATAATTTTAGTTGATTGTGAAATTGAAAGGTACTGTCCATAAAAACAATCGAAGAAAGAACAAAGAAAAAAGCTCAATATATTTGATTTCACAAAAACCTAGAAAAAAAAAAAAGACAAACCCAAGCATTTAAATTCTTAACAAAGGAGAACTCTTAATAAAACCAATAATGTCACATAAAGAAAGCATAAAAAACAGGAGGAAAAAAATTCAAGTAATGAAAGAAAAAATCCAAAGTTCTTAAAAGCATATAAACAGATATTTTAAAACAGAGAATGTAGGATGTTGGTTCATTTGGCTGGTGGCAGTTTGTATGAGTGAGATTCAGCCTCAGCTAATGATGATCCAGGAAACTGGCAAAATGTTTTAAAAAATGTTAACATAATACTTGATTCTCTGTCAGTGAGAGCACAGCAGGCATGAAGGGCAGATTATCTAACCATACTTGGCATTGGTCAGGCCTTTATTAAAGTAATGCAATCAATGTGGGGTTCCACCCTTTAAAAAGCATGTGGGGAAACTAGAGAGGATCTCCTACGAGGCACTACCAGATGATTACAGAGAAGGTTAAACAGAAGGGGGAAGATTAAGGGGATTGTATTTATTTAGTCTAGAGAGGAAAAAGCTAAATAGTGAATAAATACTTATTTTCAATTATATAAGTATATGAAAAAATGATTATCCCAAGGAAGCTATATTATTCTATTTGTATGATAGACAATAAACTAAGAGGAATATGGTTAAATTGCACCAAGAGACTCTAATTAACATTAGGCCTTGCAAAACTTCAGGGCAGAATAACAAAGAAACCAAGGGATCCCTGTGTTTGTATCTTTCTGAGCAATTTAGACAACTATCTTGCGGCTTAGTTGTAGAATAGCAGGTGGCTGGGTCCTTGATTAGAATTATAGGTTTATAGGATCTTAGAACTGAAAAAGAGCCTCAGTAGATTATAGTCTCTCATTTATGTTTTGTAGATTTCTGTTGCCACCCACTCACTCACCAATAGTATATACAAAAGAAGGTATAGGATATGAAGTCTTCAAAGTTAGAGATTTATCATGGTCAAGTGACTAGAGCTTATTAAAAGTTTTGCTCAGATAATGTGAACAGATCTTAGTTATCTGATATATATATATATATTTCCCAGGAGAAATGCATATAATTACATGAGCCCATCCATTGTACTCAGGTTCTCAAATTTAATGGCCAAAGTGGAGGTAGTGTGATATAGTGGTTAACATGACACTGCAGCCACACAGACCTTATTTCAGTTTCTCAAATGGGCCAATCTCTTTCCTACTTGGAAAATTTAACTCTTCCTCTTTCCTCTGCTTAGAACATTCCATCCTCAAATTTTTGCATAGCTAGCTCCTTGTTACAATTCTAGCATTAATATTCTACCTCTTCATGAAGTATTTCTTAAATTTTTATTGTAAAGAAACTGAGTCTTTTTTGCTTATGCTATTTATAAAAATTTTAAATTATCCTCTTCAGTTATTTGCCTATTATTTTTGTTTCCTACTAAAAAGTAAATCCTGTGAGAGAAGAAATATTACATATTCAACCCACTGTTGCATCTCAAATTTAGAAGAGTGCATGGGAAACAATAGGCACTCAAAAATGATGAAGAAATGTTTTATATTTATTGATCATTTGTATTTATTCATTGTGCTATGGACTGCAATGTGTTTCCCTGACTAATTGAAGCCCTCACTTTAAATGAAATGTCAATTGAAGAAGGGGCCTTTGGGAAATGATTAGGTTTACATAGCTTATGAAGGTGGGGTCCCTGTGATGGGATTCATGCCATTATAAGAAAAGAAAGCAACAGAACTCTCTCTATGCCATGTGAGGACACAGTGATAGAGTGTTTGTCTACAAACCAGGAAAAGAGCTCTTTCCAGAAATTTACCATCGTGGAACACTGATCTTGAACTTCTAGTCTCCAGAACTGTGAGAAAATAAAATCTGTTATTTAAGCTATCAGTTTATAGTATTTTATTTTTATGGCAACCTGAGCAGATCAAAGCAAGGAATATATAAGTATATATATTTTTCTATTTTTTTTTCACACTGGGGTGTTCATATTGTTCTTTTGTAAGATATATATATTTTTTAAATTTATCAGTAGGTTTTTTACAGAACTGAAGAGTAAATTTTATCTCGGAGTTATACTTCCCTTTGCATCATTCTCCAGGAAATCCTACTGGTCAACACTATGAAATGATAGTTGGAAACTTACAGCTCATGTAGTTGAGCTTGAAGCTATTTAGTGTTGATATAAAATTATCTATTAAAGTTTGGTACTGAGAATGAATAAAGGGTCTGAGGTCAATAGGTGTGCTTATTTCAAAACATCTCCTCTCAGCATGGCTCTTCTCATTGCTCATTCCCACTAATAACAGATAATCTGAAGGGAGGATTACTCTGTATTCTTTGTGTTTTCTCAGTGCTGTTTGAATAACTTGTAAACATACATATTTTTTCCTCAGATATTATATTCTCTCTCTCTCTCTCTCTCTCTCTCTCTCTCTCTCTCTCTCTCTCTCACCCTCTGTCTCCAGAATGCCTTCTTTCTCATTTTTACCACAGTGCATTCCACCAGATCCCACCTCATGTGTCATCTTCTTTGAAAATCCTTTCTGTAAAGGACCAGAAAATATTTTAAGTTTTTTTGTGTTAGACTCTGTTATTACCATGTAGCTCAGCCAGTACAGAATAAAAACTGAAGGTTCTCAGGCATTCTTGGTCATTCTTACTTTCTTGCTGGTTACAGAGTCGCTACAGAGATAAGATGTAAATACATGAGCATGGCTCTGTTTCCATAACATTTAATTTACCAAAGCAACCAGATTGTAGTTTGCTGATGCCTCTAGTTAAGAATTAATAGACCTGAATAATAATTATTGTCAAATTGTAAGGTGGTTGATTGTTCATTTGAGTTACTTGCATAGTTACTGTGTCATGTATTCTGTTCCGAGCACATGTGTTAGGCACACAGTAATTCTTTGCAGAATAAATAGAAGAAGAAAAGGAAGAAAATGTGAGATGACTGTGGAAATGAAGAGACAGAAGCAAATGACAAAATAACTATTTGATAAGTAGTGCTAGTCACTGTAACAGATAACCCTCAAACCTCAGTGTCTTAACATAACAAAGATTTATGTCTTGCTTCCATCATACTTTAAGGTGAAATTGTAGGGCCAAGTGGAGCAGAGCCTGTTCCACATGATCACTCAGAGACCCAGGTCTTCTATCTGAAGCCTCCACTAACTATTCTAGGTCCTCTGGGTCTTCTCCACTCAGCTAGAGAAAGAGAGCGAGGATCAGGAGTGAAAAGTTATAATGATCCAAGACCAGAAATGGCACCCATCACTTTTCCTCATGTTCCATTTTCAAGATCTCAGCCATAGGTACGACACTATCATGGAAAATGTAGGCTGAAAATGTGTCCTAGCTCAGTGCCTAGGAAGAAAAGGAAATTACAGCTATAGGTGAGCACTGGCAGTCTAGTTTGGGTTGCATTAAAAAAACACATTGAGGGGATAAAGCAGTTTAGATGACAAAGCAGTTAAGAAGACACTTCCCAGAGGGAGGAAGCAGCATTTTCGATGATAGCATATAGGTTGATTTTCTCAATAGAAGCTTGCAGCACTCATAAGTGTTGTCATTTGCAAACATATGAACCATTTTAGATAAATATAATTGCATGCCAGTGTGGGAAAAAAATCCCACAAAACTATGACTGGTCACACTCTAAGATATACTCAACACTATGGCAAATGTATGAAAAGTCATTTGTCCTTGGTCCGGGCAAGATTACAGGCATTAAGTTCGGTTATCATAAAACCCAAAGTACAATTAACAAGCTCTGAAAACAATTTTATCCTAATTTAATCTTAATTACATTTTCTTCTCAGTAGTTATAATTATGCCTTTCAAAATAATCCCACTGGACATTTTTCAGTTATTGAGAGTGCTTGCTTGTCAGAGTTGGTGGGAAAACACTGATAGAAATGGGAAGGCAGAGATCTTTTATATAAGAAAGCACTTTATAAAATATTACATGAAGGAAAGACATCGATAATGCAATAGTGTTTGGTTATTATAAAATTATGAATATCCTTATTTTAGTTTATTTATTGCAGTTGAACTGATTATGGAGTTGAAATACCAGTAATGGTACCTGCCAAGAGACAATCATGAGACCTCTTCTTCATTAAGGGATTACAGAGAAGTTGTTTTTCTGGTGATGCAAAAAAAGGAGTGTGGGTCACTTCCAAAATTCCATTTCCTTTAAAAATCTGGCTTCAAAGTGGGATTTCCAGGACAGAAGATAATTTGGAGATACTATAATTTAGCATTAGTTCCTGGGCCTGAATTCCTGTTGTACTTCTACTGGTTTGTGGCACAAATGGAAAATATCTGAAATTACATTAGGCTTTTGAGGTGAGACAGTTTGAAGAAAGCTATCAAGGGGGTTAGAAAGAAACTGCTGCCCTTTCATCTACAAAAGGATGAGGCATCTCTACTGAAGACGCAGTTCCTTAAATAAGTGCTTCACTTCATCCATGACAGGTCCAGAAGTACCCAGCGCTGATTTCCCTCACGGTCTCTAGCAAAGTCTCTAGCATTTCACTATCACCATCATGCCTGTGGCCCCTTTGGCAAGGCATAACATCTTTTTCAGTGTTATACAGAGCATCTGGATTTATTTATCTCAGTAACCATACTTAGGAGTTGAGTAGAATAGATTGTTATGACTTCTGGTTTCTGTACTTTCTTTTCTCTTAGGATGTGACACTGAAGAATGAATAAAATGCAAGTGTACTGAGGGTGAATGAAGGCTATACATTTGTTTTCATGATTGTTAAATTTTTTATTTTATATGTTCAAGGAATTTGCATGTGTATCTAAAAATATAAAAATTACCATTACAAAAAATGACATAATTATGTATACTATCAAACAATAATAGAGTTAAGCAAAAAGAAAAGGAAGCATCACCATTAAATAATTAATTGAGATTTGATTTGACTTTGTAAAGTAAAAACTTATAGGAAAAATTTAAGGTAAGTATGTGCTACATTTACTGTTCACGCAGAAACACAGTTAGCTCTCAATTAATGATAGTCAGTAATGGTTTTAGTTAATATTGATTGAGTGCTTACCATGTGCCAAGCATTGTTCTCGTAACTCTATGATATAACTCTATAATGTAAGTCCCATGATTCCCATGTTATAGATGAGGAAACTGAGGTACAGAGAATTTATGGATCTTGTAAGTTCAGAGCCACCCTGACTCCAGGAACCCACCTGATAATCTTTCTTAAATTTTATTGTTCACCAACTTGGAATATGGGTCCACTTTCCTGTGCACCTTTTCTTTTTCCTGATATTTCAGGGTGTAGCTCTATGAAAAAGAGGGAACCATTGTTTCTCATATGATGCCCATATTTTTTCTTCTGTTCAGGCAGTGGCTCTAGCTCCAGGTGGAAAGGAAAAACTGTTCATTAAGGAGGTTCCAATGGCTGCAGCTCAGGCTGAGTCAGGGTATTTGGAAAAGGTAAGGAGACTCCAGGCTAGTGAGAAAGGGGAAATGAAGGGCCTTCTGTCTTCTCCAAATGCCCCAAGGTCTTCAGTGCAGATTAGCTGAAACAGCTGTCTTGAATTAGGTCAAAGAAACTGAGAAGAATTAAACCACAAATAACTTGCCCCACCCTACTACCCCCACATATATACATTCGTGCGCGTGCGTGCACACACACACACACACACACACACACACACACCATATTTGAAATTTTATATTTCCAGTATTAATAAATTGAGATTTGCTGAATTGTGGCTTTATTGAGCAGATGGAAATCATTACATCTTAAACTCTTCTGCCTTTTTTTTTTACATAATGAATAAGAGAAGTACTAGTGTAGAATGTGTAGCAAAGTGCATTTCAGCTTTCATTTCAAACCACCTTACAAATTTTTGAGATATACCTGTGTGATGTTGGTTATTCAAGTCAAAAAGACTAATTTTTAAGAGAAGTGCCAGAATGTGTTCATATTGACAAAATCAGCCTCTTCTTGTAGTGAAGACTGGAAAGCCAGGTGTTTATTCTGAAGTTTTTTGCCATGGTTCATCAAATTTTCTTTAAACATATTAAATAAGTTGATTAATATGCTTGTGAAATAATCTCGATTGGCAACAGATCATTGCCCTTTGAAGACAAATTTTATTTTTTTAATATGAGAAAATAATCAGGAGCTGAGTCTAAAGGAAAATACGGCGATTAAAAAAAGTGATAAGGCTTTTAGTGAAACATAGGGTGTGGCTATAATAATAAGATTAATTTAACTGTGTGACATCATTGCTGTGAAGGTAATTTCCAAAAAAGCAAATACTACAACAACAACAAAAATTGCATAGATATGTGGCAGTGGCAGAATTGTGTGGTTTCTTGATCTAACAGGTGACTGATTGATCTAACTATGATTTTTTGTATGTTTAAATTCACTTAAGGGTGTTTACAAGACTTAGTTTCATATTTTTTAATCACATGATGTATACACTTAAGAAATAGTTCTGGTATAATTCAGATTTAATAATAGGAAATTAATGTTCTAACATTGCCTGATAAGAAAAGTCAAATTAGGTCAGCATTTATGGTTTGGAGATAACTTTACAACAAAACCTTGTCTTTCTTTTGTTCATCATTCATAAGTTCTATTAAGGAGTGTTTGGAATAGCTAAGAGTAATACATGGGTACTCTAAGCAGAAAAGAATTTATGAAGTTCTCTTGGTAGCTTGATAGGTGAGTAGCAACTTTTTTTCTTATAGCACAGGAAAAAATGAATGTACTTTAAACTTCTATAGTAGGACTTCATTTTTATTATTGCTACTAGATTCCAATTTTCAAAAGGATATTCTATAGTTTTGAATTCTAGTGAAAGTTTCACATTTCATGTTATTTCTGTGTTCAGTTTTGGGAAATGGTTATTTCCCAAGTGACATGGCAGAGAGAAAAGCCCTGGGCTAAAAGTAAACAGTTTAGGGCAAAGACCTTTCTATAGATTTGTTATTTGTGATGTTGAACAACTTACCCTATCTCACAAGGGCATTAGTAATCACATGGTTAAACTGTATAGAATGAATGTCTAAAAGTTTCACACAGTTCTAACCTTCAGTGACAGTGTTCTCTAAAGTCACAAATTGGGTATTTTGTAGTTTTAACAGAACAGATACCTTAAGACACTGGTTTCTTGAAATTCTAACATTAAGGAAAAGAGCCAACTCAGCAAATTCATTTGGTTTTCCCTCAAAGTCTGATCTGGAAGAGGGATGTCCTATCCAAGCACTTACACAGTCATTATTCTTATGGTGAGGCAACTTAACAACCACTTTGCCTGTTTCTCAGTTGACATACCCAGGAATTATCATCATTACATGCTTATGTATTGCTTAATTGATAGACTGTGGTATTTTTGGAGTGGTGCATTTTGCAATACTCCTCTTCTTCTGCTGGTTTTAAACCATAAAGCCATTATGGAAAATCTACTATCTACTGTATATGTGCACAATTGGCATTGAATTCTCATGCAGATCAATCTTATTATAACCATTCTGGATTGGACTACAGTAATTCAGACAAAAAGTAGTTCATCATATTCATGGTCGTGAACTTGTAAACCATTTACATTTATTGTTAGGTTACAAAGATACTACATATACAACCATTTCAGATATGGCTAAGTTTCTAACTCCTCACCTAGGACTCTTTTCTCTTTATCACAAAGCTACAAAATAAAGCAAAATATTTGCTGAGGGTAACTCAGTTTAACTCCTCACATTACCTAAATTCTTTGCCAATACAGACACTATTACAAATAAATATAATCCCTCCTACTCCTGGTTTTGTATGCATTTCAGGGACCAAACACTGAAGTGTCTGAATTGTGTCTCAATGCTCAGCTTACAGAAAGTAACTTGGGAAATTAAACAGTAAGTCTAACTAATATATATATATATATATATATATATATATATATATATATATATGAAAATTTTAAGAACTCAGCAAGTTCTTTTAATATTTTATAGACAAAATTCATAGAAATAAATGAGTATTTATCTTTTGCTTTCAATAGGGATATATCTATCTCTATATCTAAGCCTATTTATACCTAGCACCCTGGCATCTTCCAAAGATAGCCATGAATAGACAGGGGCAATGACAACAAAGAAAGACAGAGAAAAAAATTAAGCAAGAATGGGAAAAAAAGAAGAGGAGGAAGGTATGTTAAGGAAGAACTTAGCCAATTTGTATAAACTGTTTTTGTCTTGAATAAGTTTCTTTTATATTTTTCTATGAAATGTTACTATTAAAAATAATATTATGGTAAGATCTGACTATTCTTGTTTCAGTATAAATCAGTAGATAAGGCTCTTTTGTTTTTTCTTTTTTCAATTCATTTTGCTTCCCAGGAAAGGAAATTCCCACCTAGTTGACAAGAATCTTTTGTTAGTTTTCTTCCATATCTAAAATGGGATCCTCTTGGAACTTCCAACAGAGAGCTAAGGCAAGTTGGCTTCTGCATCGGTCAAGCCAGGAAATGCAGAAGTTAGTCCACTGGCCTCAGTGGTTGAGGATTTCACTTTCTACCTCATGGCTGCTTTTATGCCTTCTTGAAACTGTGCACTTGAATAAAAACAGATGATTCATCCAAGTGGGCATGATTGTTCCTTCATTAGGTATCCAGCTCTAAGTTTGGGTTTAATTATATATAATTTTTGTGGGGAAAAAAAGCATATTAAACATCTTATGTTACAATAACAAATAACCCTCAAATTTCAGTGCCTTATCTGAGTAAAAGTTTTATTTTTCTCATGTAACACATTGACTGTAGGTCAATTGTAGCCTCTGTCCCTCATCCCCTTCACTTGCTTAATTTAAAAGCCCCATCCAAAAACATGATGGTCCTTGTGGCAGAGAAAAAGGATACAGGTGGTAGAACCCACAGAGGCTCAAAACTTCTGCACATGTCACTAACACTACCATGTCATTTGCCAAAGATAATCACATGGCCAAGTCTGATAGGAATGAAAAGTCCTTCCATATGGAGACAGTGAATATCCTGAAATATAATGCAATCTACCATAGCCAGTATAAAATACAACTGTTTAAAGTGTTCAATGCTAGAGAACTAAAATGCCAGCCTGATCATGGCTTGTTGGCCTTTCTCATAACTTATGACTTTATCCTTGTGAAAACAAAACAGAAAAGCCAACAAGAAAGATTTGTGGAGTAAACCTTTTGTTGTCACTCAGGTTACTAAATATATTTTCAACAAAGGGTGTCACAAAGAGGCCTTCAAACTATAATCAAAGGACCATCTCCCCAAGGAAACTTTCTTGGATTAGCCAGATAGTGCTACTTACCAGTATTTTTGGAATAGTTCTTTTCCACTACTCTTACTTCATCAATGAACTCTTTTCTTTGTGGTAATATAAAATCATGATCAACACATGATTTTGCTTGTTTCTCCTATTGAGTTAGATGTTATTGATGAGCAGAGGTTCTATGCAGCACAGTAAAAGTTATTGCTTAACTGTGAAGTTCCTTGAAATCATATGCAAATCTGATGCAGTTATACCATTTACCTCTCAAAATGAGAAAATAAGTTGGTTTCAAACCCTTTAGCACTTAGCTTTTTCTTTTTCAAGATACAGAGTAAAACATAAACAACGTTCATTCATCTATTCAGTAAGTATTGAATGTTCCTTACATACTACATGCTGAGAGGGCCTGAGTTGTAGCACCAGGTGCTCAGAATTTCTGCTTTCATAAACCTTACTGTTTAAAGTGTACTCTAATAACATATAGGAGACCTGACTTATGCTGTGTCTCTGTGAAGGGTTCTCTGAGGAAATGACAGTAGAGCTGAGATCTGAATGAAGAATGGTAGTTAAATTAACTATACAAAGAATAAAGGGAAAACAATTCAAAAAATCCATGTGCAAAGGCCCTGAAGTGTGAGGAAGAGAAAGAAAAGTCAGTTATGAAGGAGTTCAAAAAGCAAAGCAGCACACAATGTGAGAAGTAGGTAGGGACAATTTACTCAAGGCCTTGTATGCCTTGTTGAGGGACTGGGTTTTTAGCTACAGAAAGATCTTTAGGATGGCAAGACATAAGTACATTTGAAATTTTAAATGTCTTTCTAGTGGGCATGTGAAATAGATTGGAGAGTGGCAAATGGGTGACAGTACAGTGACATGAAGTCTTTTGCAGTAGTAGAAACAGGAATTTTTCCTCTGTGCAAAACTGGCACCCGAAGGTTAAATGGCACACTATTGATATTCTAAATCTCTAATTCTACCAATTAATTAAAAAAAATTAGACCCCATTCTTGCAGAAAAAATAAATTTAAGCTGATCCATTGTTCATGATTTACAACACTATTTGAAATATACCTCTGAGTTAATAATCTCAACTATACCAAGAATACAGGTTTATGACCATCTAATGTTTTCAATGGATGGGCTTCAGGGAATCCATGAAGCTCCTGAAATTCCATGAAAATTTTGCATGCTTATTTTTGTATGTTTTTCTAGGGAATGGGTCCAAAAATTTTATAAGATTCATGAACCTAAAATGGTTAAGCACTATTGGTTTATATTGCCACTTGACTGAATCATATTTATTCCATTGCCAGAATCCAGTCCTCGGTAATCATCTTGAATTGATAAAAATTTTTGGTTTTCTGACTGCCAAAGTTTTGAGTTCTTCTTTCCCAGTGCAAAGTGGTTGCTGGAAAGTGGCTGCCTTATCTGAATTAAAGCTATTATTTTAGAGTGATCTGCCTTTTCCATAATTTTTCCATAATTTTTTCATCTTCCCCAGTGTCCTTGAAGGCCACATTTTGAAACTGGTAGCACCACAAGATAAAGGTATTCTTGATTACTGAATCATAGAAGCAGCCAGGAGAGCCATCCAACTATGAAGACCTGCATTAGATTTTGGTGATTAAGAAATAAATTTTTATTATCTTATGCAATAGAGATTTAAGGTTATTTGTTACAGTTGTTAATCTACCCTGGCATACAAAAATGACATCTCACACAGAAGGATACAGCAAAATGAGTGTAATGGCTGGGGAAAAGTCCTCTTTGGATTTCTTCCTGAATCCAGGAAATAGTACTGCTTTGCAGGCCACAGTTTCATAGTGTAATTTTGAAATGTGTAAGTTACTCTGAGATCAGATTTCTCACAAATAGAGTCCTTGGTTGCCTGAGAGTATGATTACTCTAGATGGCTTTTAACCACATGAGAACAAGTCTAATAAGGTAAAAGGGAGACATGTTTTAAGTGTGTGAAGATATTCATTCATTCATTTGACAAATATTGTTTATTGTGTTCCTCTAGTCGGTTTTAAATAGTACCCAGAATTTTCTTTTAATCAAGTATGATAAGATAACAGACACAGAAACAACTGGTTTTGGGGAAAAAAAATTGCCGTTTACAGTTATTCAAATGAGATGTACCAAGTCATTCAGGGCCACATGGAGAAGCACCAGGGTTAGTCAGGAGGCAGAAATGAGAAAAAAGCATGGCTAACAAACTTTATTTTGGTTTTAATGAGAAAGAATAAGAAAGGCAGGGTAAGTAGCTGAGCAAGCTTAGGACTGGGTAGTTTAAATAATTTTGGCAAGCTCTGGGAGATAGAAGTGATTTCTAGTTGTCAGGTACTTGGCTTTGAGGTGATTGAAGGCAAGAAGACAGGGTCCTGGACCATAGACACCTGATAAAAAGAGGCAGATGAGAGCATGGACTCAGTATGGCTTGGTTTACATGCAAAAGTTGTGATTGCAGGCAAATTTTTTAATATCTCTAGGAATTAACTAATCCTTGAAAGGCAGTTCCTCCTCAGTCCACAAGGCCCCAAGATGTCAAAGCATCACAAAATATAAAAATAAAAAAATAGGATTAATAAATAATATACCAGATATATTAAAACAGAAAGCACTAGTACCTATATAAATCCAATAAACTAAAAATTGCAGATATACCTGACATTCAAAAGACACAGTATAGCATCTCATTATTTTACACCATGGAAGTCATTTGACCACTGCACATTGCTACTAAAATAATTTACTTAAATATATACATCAAGTTGTTTAAAATTAAAATAAAGTCATGGGTTTTCAAATTATTAAGAGGAGGTTCTCGCAGAATTGCCTGTCAAGATTTAAATTATAGTTTATATTGAAACAGGAACTAAAAAATATGCAGAGTCTATATTGGTTCTGGAAGATAAATGCAATTCCTTTAACGGACACCTCTAGTGCCCAACCTCCCCACCGAAGAACAACATTCTAAAATACAATCCAATGCCTAAAATTTTCCAGAGTCTCCCTATTGGCTACTGCCAAAGTTTCAAACTTTAGTCATTTATATACCAACTGTCTCAGTTTTTGCTTTCTCTGTGTAGCCTCTCTTAGTATTTTCTTAAAATTTTTTACAGATAACTCTCCTGGTACTCTCTGTTAGCTTCACCTTAAGCAATATTTGTACCTGTATAATTTTGTATTTAATGAGCTAATTACATTTTTTTTCTAATTTGTATAAAAATAAATATATAACCACTAAAAATATTTGAAACATTGTTCGTATACCACATGATAACACACTGGTAACAGCCAGTGGTGCCAATACTGCCCTGTGGGGAATCCCAGCTGGGAGAATGGTGCTCTGTCCACTGAACACACTTTCCAAGGTTCCTTCTCTGTGTAGCTTCTGACTCACTCTTTTCTACCATCCTTTTCAATTATCTGAGTATCAGTCATGATGACTAGCCTTAATTCTGACTATGGTATGTGTTATCTTACTTCCATAAACAGGTTCTGTGCCTTTAATACTGCCCTCCTCCACCTCATACAGGCCCCTAGGCTGCCTCTAAATATCTCTTATAGCTTTGTGCAAGGGCTTCCCTCCAGGCTCTCCCACCTACTCACAGCCCCAAACCTGTGCTGCCTCCCTTTCCTGCTTTACTGGATTTTGTCTTTCTAGTTTGTCCCTTCAGGATGGCATGTGGGTGTCATTTTCCACTAGTTTTAATTCTCCCTTTATCCCTAAATGCTGCCTTTGAGAGCTTCCTAATTTTAAACTCTGAACTCCATGGGCCAAATTGATCCCATCCTGCTCAGTTTTTTCCTTAGGTTCCTAGAACCTAATAACAGTACAATATCACAGATTTCTTCACTTACTCAAGAGGACAACAAGGCTCTGTCATGGCTATTTCCTCTGCCTGCAATGATTCCTTTATCTTTGGTCTTCTGGTATGTTTCTGCTTAGCTTGCAAAACTCAATTCTGATATCACCACTTCCGGGAAGCCTTCCTTGCCTTTCTTGGCAGAATGATGTTTTTTCTGTTTTCTTGTCTCATAGAACCTACTGTAATTGCTGTAATTACTGGTCTAGACATCTGTCTCTCCTGCTTGTTTGAGGATGTACAAGGCAAGGAATCTATTTTAATTATCTTTGTTTCCCCAGCACTTAACACAACGCCTAGTACATAGACAGTGCTTACATGTTTATTGAATTCATGAATAAATTAATAAACTGGGGGATGTAATAAATAATAGGTGCTTTGAAATAGTTTTGATATTTAATTTCTGAATATAATACAAAAATGGGAAGAGAAGAGTTCCTACAATAAAATACTGTGAGGAATAAATACTCTACTGAGTTCTCCTCGCTGCCCCGCCACTTTCTATCTTCTCATCTCCCACCCTATCCTCACTCCTGAGCACAGGAGACCCCTGGAATAGCAAGAACTTTTACTTCCAAGGGGGAGCAGAAAGTGGCCTGTGATCAAGGGGTGAAATGTCATGTTCATGCCCAATTCCCAGAGATCCACTAAACAAAGTCTTATGAAGAATTTTATTGGGGCTGAATGCTAGGGAAAAAAACACTGAATAATTTATTCAGTACATTTACCCCTAGTTTAAGATGAAGAAAAAAAACGTAGAAAAAAAAAGGGGGTGGGATTAAATAAACCAGATGGCTTAACTTCTCTTTTTACATATTTTCCTCTGCAATCATCTTAGTCACAAAAGTCTTACTCAATCACTTTACTGCTTTTCCTTTGGCTGAAAATTTTCCACTTTTTCTACATTAAAAAATAGAGATTGAAAGTTTGAGTAGATTGTGACTTCATCCTCTCCTATCCTCTCCTTTCTATTGAGACACACACACACACACACACACACACACACACACACACACACACACACACACACAAAGTTTGGTTAAAATCAATTTCTGATAACAGCTACCCAGAAACAGGATCTCTGCTCTTTTTGAGAAACAAAGCCCATCTTTCTTGAGGTGTAAAAAATATCAGATGTTACTCCCCACCCCCACCCCCTGCCTGCCAGTGTCACACACTCCATCCCCCAATCTACTGCAGGCAGGGCTTCTGAAGAAATAAGAACAGCTGCTGAGCGACAATAGTTTCTTATGGAGCCAGTAAATAGAAAGGCCTAATTTTCTTGACCTTTTCCGCCCCTGCTCCATCCTCAGAACGAGTGTTTTGATTCTGGGCTGTGAGGGGGAAGGGAAGGAGGATAAGGGAGGCTCATTTTTCACTTTGTCTTTCTCTGTCCTTAAAAATAAAAGAGAGAAGTGTTTGTTGAGAAATTTTGCTTAGTAATTTTGTTCCCAGTCTTAAAAAATAACCTATATATATATGTATACATACATACATACACACATATATATACGTATACATACATACATACATACATACATACACACACACACACACACATACACACACACACACCTTCTGGTGTGTGTATGCATGCATACGTGTGTGTATGAGTGTCTGTATGTGTAGCAATTCCATTTTAAGAGGAGCTGCTCCGTAAAAGAGGCCACTCATTCTTTCAGGGGCTGGGGGATTTGTTCACTGGAGGAGAACCTCGCTGGTATTGCTCCAGCACGTCACTGCCCTTGGACAAGTCTGCCAGTGATGAGGATTTTGGACACTTATAGCTGTTCAGCATTTCTAAGTAGATAAAAATAATGTTAACTCCTTCAAAGAATCACGTAGGAATCCATATGTCTGTTCAGCTCTCAGACAGGGACCACCCAATAACACCTTTCATCATGTGATAATGAGGCATTCCTTTCTACAAACTTCTTAACAGGTTGGGAATGTTTCATCTGCATGCACCTCAACAGTAACCCTGGCTTGGTGGCTGTGAATGGCATTCTGAAAACACCAGTCACCCAAAGCCATCACCATACAAGCTTCCAACAGAGCAGATTGAAGCAGTGAATCCTTTCTTTTTTTGAAAAAGTCAGTGAGTGAGAAGTAAATCAAAGCTCTGAGCCTTGCCTGCTAGGCTGCCTATGTGTATAGAGCTCAAAGAAGATGCTTCTCTCCCTCTCCTCCTCACTAACAAAGGACCCACTAATCCTGGTTCCCTAACACAAAAAACAAAATGTAGAACCAGACTAGGGACTGAAAATAAAACGAATGCTGCAGGAGCAGCTGGCACACTAATGCCCCCAAAAGCACTAGCTGGCACCTCACCCTGAAACCCAATCACCCTGTCTTTGTGGGGGCCGGGGAAGGATTTAGTTTTGCTGCAACACAATGAAGTATATTTTAAACAAACAAACAAACAAAAACAAAACACAGTTTTGGCAGAGTGTAGGCATCTTAAGCCAGAAGATGCTTTCTGTACTTGCTATTAACTCTCCATACCCCTTCCATGCTCAGCCACCCTCCCCCCCAAATATACATCATAAAAAAAGCTGGACATCCACAAATGCACCATTAAATCCTCAAAGAATGGCCGTGCTCCCACTGTACAACCCAATATTACTTCCCCTTCTGATTAGCCACTGCTTAAAGCAAGCCTTACTAATTTTATTTGCATTTCTGAAGTCTTGAATATTGCCTAATAGCTAGAAGGGTTTGTGTTTAATCACTGTTTTCTGAACTGTATCGCTTGTCAGCTTCATCTTTTCTCAAAGCAAACCCAGCCCAAACTTGTGAGAAATCTAAGTAACAAATCTTCAAGGCAGGTTGCATAAAGAGTTGTGCCTAAAAGAGGTATGTAGCTGTCTTTAACTGTCTTGGTGTCAGTGTCTGCTGATTTTTGGGGACCGAGGGTGATAAGGTTAAGGAACAGAGCTAGCTTTTCCAGTACCTAGGCGATGTCCCATGCTGGGAATTCACAGCTGTTGTGTGGTAGCTCAGGGGAGATTTATTGGGAAAGAATAAGCTTTAGTTAATTTCAACAGCTCTGGAAGTCACATGTGACTCCCACCCAAGGGTCCAGATACTCTCTCCAAGGGAGCGAGAGCTGTGAGGGAGAAGTGAGAAGAATATGCGGAATGCAGGCAAAAAGAATCATGGCAGAGAAAGAATATTCACATGGGGTTCTGGCTGCAAACGGAAAATCCTGGAGACAGAATCCCTTCTCTTTTTCTGAATGCTACTCCCAGCCACTTGTGGCCCAAAGCCTCTCATCACTGAGGTCTGAATTGGAGTGCTTCCCATGGCAGCTGAGTGTGACCACACTTAATTTCAAGTAGAAAAGTCCGTCTCAACCTGTATTTTCACACTGACAGCGTGAATAGGAATAATAGCTGTGTAGAAGCTGGTTTTGAATGACTAGCCCAGCCCATATGAATGTTACTTTTCTCAAATAAGAATGTGTTTAATAGTTTGGAAACAACCTTTGCTGACCCCGGAATCACCTCAAGAATCTGTCAAGGGCAGCTCTTTGAATATGCCGATCTGAAAGGACAATTGTGTCCCAGGTTTACCTCCCAGGTCTAACTGAGAGGTTGTGTCACCACAGCCCAGCCTGAGACCTGGCAAAACCCTGGATTCTTTTCAATTTCCTGACATTGTGATTTCAGAGCCTAACTTGATTTTATCTCCCTAGCATCTGACCAAACCCTCTCTGTGTGTTTCATCAGTTTTGTTTCCTCTTCCAGGTTTCTGAATCTGAATAATTTCTCAAGGTCGGCTTTTGTTTGTACTATAGGATGCTTGTGTCCAATGAAGCCTGTCTTCTTGGGAGCCCAAAATGGCAGAGCAGTTCCAGGTTTTATGTCAAGACAAAAACAGAACAGCTTCTGGAGGAAAATAGTAGGTCATCTCCTTTCATAGGTCCTTCAGAGCTTGCCGTTGGACTTCTCAAATTTAATTGCCTAGATTTGTGTCTCATGCACACTCCTAACAGTGATGGGAATGACTACTATTGGCTTAGGCTCATCAGAATCCACCTTCTGAATCTGGGAACAACTTCAAATGAAGCTTATGGCTGAGAGGAGGTGGGTGTTTGCTGAACCAAATGGGAATTCAGGGTAGAAAGGTAGGTAGGAAGGTCAAGGTAGGGAAAAGGTTTTAGAAATCAACAATGTCTGCTACATTGCTTTTCTTCTTCTTCCTTGGAAAACCATGGACTCTCAGGAAACTAGAGCTTCTCTACCAATGAATCCCAGGTCAATATCTTTGGCCGAGACCCCTCCTGATATTTAGCTACACATTCACGTTCAATGTCATTACCTCTATGTATCTGAGATTCATCTTCCCTTTCCTCTCACTCACTCAGTCCTTCTCTTGACCTCCCTTTTTCTGTTTACGGTAGCATAATTATCCTTAACATGTAGGCTTCCTCTTCATTACCTCCCTCCCCCCAGTCAACGTCAAATTAGTCACCAAGTCCTGTAGATTCTTCTTTGGAGAATGATTCTCTCATTCCTCTCTTTCTTTCCACATGCCTAAAGCAGCTGTTTGCAGTGTAGGTTGAGTTAACAGCTTCATCGAATTTATGAAGTAAAAGTAATCAATAAAAAGTAATTGAGACATCTTATTTTTTTTGTATTAAATTTTCAAAATGATGTGTATTTCACGTCACAGCTCAATTCAGGTAAGCCACATTCAAATACTCAGTGGGCATGTGTGGCTAATGATGGCCTTATTAGTTAGTACACATCCGGCTTATAAAGCTAAGCAGGCCAATTAGCAGTCCATCAATCCTCTGATTTGGTCTTTGATTTCAGGGGAGCTTAAAGGTCTCCTTACTTGAGGAGGTGAATGGGCAGGTGATTCACACTTCCAGGGTTTCTACTCTTTTATATCTGCTCTACCTCAACTCACTCCAAAGGATCCATCAAGTATTCTGTATGATAAGGTGGCTAATAGAGAAGAAGAAAATCCTGAGGTTGGTTCCCACATGACTCTACACATGGGCTGATGACCACTGGAATGAGACTGCTGTAGCTTCAGGGGTTGCTCTAAAGGAAATGGAAGAGGGAAGCTCATTGGGCAGTACTGCAAGTGACACATTTGATTTCTCACTTTCCCTGAAAGAAAACATGTTGCACGAGGACTGATAACTAACTGTAAAATTCAATATGCCAGTGTGTGTTGCCTGCTCTACAAGTGAGAGATGACCTGGGGCTAGAGTTAACCATTTTGCAGAAGAGTTAGAAAGAAATACTGCATTATCCAGGTAGGGGATTTAGGTCTTTTAAAATCCAGTAATTTGGAGTGTTGTTGAGTTAGACGTTGACTTAGGAATGACAGAGCACAAAGGTGAAAGAAAGTCTTCAGATTTAAAACTATGTTTAGATAAGATATTTGACTATAATTACCTGAGCAGAAACTTACCATTGGCAAACAGATGAGAAGTCTGAGTTTTTGAGAGAACTATATGGACAAAGAAACCCAAGCTTATATAGCTTGTGACTGTAAAAACTCTTAAATAGATTTCAAGTTTCCTAAACTCATACTACTTGGAAGTGGGCCACTGAAGTTAGGTTTTGGAGTGAATGTTTGTATCCCCTCAAAATGTATTTGGTAAAGCCCGAACATCCAAGGTGATGGTATTTGGAGGTGGGGGCCTATGGGAGGTGACTCGGTTTAGATGAGGTCATGAGAGTAGGGCTGCAATGATGGGATAAGTGTACTTATTAGAAACATGAGAGAACAGAACACATGCCCTTTCAATCTTCCTCCCTTTCTGTCCCTCCCCCTCTCTCTCCTTCCCTTTATCCAGTCTCCTTCTCTCTTCTGCCTCTCTCTGCCTCTCTCATTCTCTCTCCTGCACTATTCCTTCCCCCTTTTTCTCCCCCTCTCCTTTTCCCTCCCTGGTCTCTGAGTGCCACTCCCTCCTTCACTATGTGAGACATAGTTGCCAGGAAGGGTCTTCACCAGAAACTGACATTGCTAGGCCTTAATCTTGGTCTTCTGAGCCTCCAGAAATATGAGAAGCAAATATCTATTGTTTAAGCCACTCAGTTCATGATATCTGTTATGACATCTCAAGCTAAGACACTAGTGAAAGAAATAGTCTGCAATGTCTACCTCCTCTGTGGTTGTGAAAGACAATGGACACAGAAGAGCTTCCTGGAGTAATCAGTGTCGAGGCCACATGAAACAACGGACAAAGGAAATACTCCCAGGGACTAGAACCATGGGCTGCCAGCTGGGTCAACATTAAACCTCCTCATTGCCATGGTCCTGTCATGGGTGTGCTGTTTCTGCCTTGCAGAATCTGGTCATTGCTGGGGAACGTTGACCGCTGTGTATTTCCTTTTTCTTCCTCACCAAAACACAGTTTTTTATTGCAGTTTCCCTATTCCCTTTACTACCATTTTATATTTGATATTATTTGATATATTGTCTTTTAGTCTTATAGCAGCTATGTCTGAAACACACAGATTCTAGGCTTTGAGCTGGATAAAATAAATTAATGAAACTTGTTCCATGCATGGAAATGAGTACACACGCACACACGCACACACACACAGAGTACTCAATGGTAAATAGTAGTTTAGAAGATGGAATTTACTCCTAGCTTCCCAATAGCCATGCCCACTTCTTTAGAAACAGAACCCTGTGCTATGGCCAAGCTGAATGGTATAGGATAAGAATCAACCCAGTAAAAATGATTGTGTTTGCAGTGATTATTCACATACTATTGAGATCATGCTTATTCATTTTACTTTTCAGGAAAGTGGTGGCTATAAAATTGATGAAGGGAAAATAAATTGTAGTAATATAATGGACTTTTAATTAATCAGCTGTCAACCAAATTTAACGAAAACCCAGTGAGGCCTCTAAATATCCAGTAGCATCTGACCAAGCGTTTGTCACACCTGTAAATGCTCTAGCCTTCCCTTCTGTCCATGGAAATATTCTATAATAAATATTCTTCAACTGTGAGATGTTTGGCCACTGCATCTCTCAGATGGAATCCAGGTATAAATCAGGATTACTCCAGTTAACAGGATTTCAGGAGGAGTCTGTTTTAGGGTTGAGATTAGAACTCTATAGAGATTTGTTTTCAGTCTGTCTTGAGCCCTCAAACTACACATATTGATATACTTAGGGAACTTTGTGGATATTCTTATCGCCATTATGTTCATGTCATATTGGTATAGTTTGGTAGAAAATGTAATCTGTTTGTTGCCCTTTAAATTTTAAAAACAGGGTTATTAAAGCATAGCAGATCATTTTAAAGATGGTGCTCTCTTTTTATTGCAAGAATCCTCTAATAATAGTAAAGTAGGCTATTGTCATACAAATGGAGTATGCGAACCTCCACAATAGTCTGCTTTGAATTTTCTTAATTTTAAACATTAGATTAGAAACATATTGAATATAAAAGAAGTAAAAAAAAAAAAGAAAAAAGAAACATACAGAATGAAAAGCCAATTTCATCATAAAAGTAGAATTCCTCTTTTGTTTTTTAAAGAGCTACCAGTTAAGAAGGGTGTTTTTCCACAAAACTTCTATACTGAGTATAGGGCTCAGTCTTACACACTTACTTTCCCACATATGATCCTGAATAGTCTGCAGAATGATAAGATGATAAGATGAACAAAAGCAACCAAAGGTTGCTTTTCTTTCATTCTGTCTTATTTTTTTTAAAAGGAACAATAGGTCGATTGTACAGGCCTCCAAATGTCAAAATAGCTTACTAAAATTGCAGGTTAAGGTCTAGTTGATGTTTCACTGCAGTTTAAAAGCTCTTTCTGAGTTTAGATTAATACATCGATAATTGAAAACTATCTGGACACGTTATATGTTTTAGATATTAATCTGAGTCTTTCATGAGTACCTATACCTTCATACCTTTATACTAGCTATACTGCTTTAAATCTTTTCTGGAAAAAGGCAGAATATAAATAAATCCACTGGTTAAATAAAATTAATACAGTTGCTCCACATTTGTCAAGACAGGTTTCAATCCGGAGAGTATCTATTCCTTTTACCTAATCAGCACCATTAAAGATGCAACCGACCAAAGCAGCTTTATAGGTACAATATACCCTGAAATAATCCAAATTAAATAATTTCATAAGGCAGTATTAAAGAGCTTTCAGATAATTTTACAATGTAATGAGCCAAAGGCATTAACTTCATTTTGTCCCTGCCTTTTTCTCTGTAAAAGATGAAATTTGTTTTTCTGGAGAGATGTTTACATCAGATGGTTTGCCTACATTTATTTTCATCTGAACATAAACATCTCCCAACTACAGAATTGCAAACAGATATTAAACAAAGGAAGGCTCTGCTTTTAAAACTAATGTTTGTCATCACATAAACTACCAGAGCCATCAGGCTATTGTAAATGATGATTTTTTTTTCCTGAGACTTAATGCTATTTTAGTCACCCCTCAGGGTAAAACTGGGTACTTCCAGTACATGGCTAAATGGAATATACGATTGTCCTGAATATTTAACTGAATATGGTGTTTTTCCAGGTAGTTTGTTTAAAATGAATCCCCAAGGTTCATATTCTCTGTGCCCAGATCTCATATGTTTATAAAACCTGATGTATTTAATGAGAAGATATAACCAAACTCCGGCTTGTCTTTTTGCTACACTGTGTCTTTTTAAATCTTTTTTGTGGTGCTTCTTTCAGTTTGTTTCCATGATTTAAAATAAATATATATAAATTATAGTCTTAGAATATAATTTTGAATTTCAATGAAGAACTTGGATTTGAAAGCATTTTCCCCCACACGTTTGGGTGGTGATTGTATTAAATCGGGCTTTTGTGAACACACTATCATTAAAAACTTCTCATGTTCCCTCTGGACAGGATTTAAAAATATGACACAGACCTTTCTGATTAAGGGTATGAGAACTCCCACTTGTTTGCAATGGTTTTGTTTTGTTTTTGATTTATAATAACTCCCAGCTCATGATCTTGTTTTAGAACTATTTAAAGAAATTCTAAACTAAAATTATAAAAGAACTAGATGAAAAACATTACCCCAAAACATAATACAACAAATAAATTGATGTTCCCCCTGCTCCTGAATAGTGCACAGTCCTTCAAACATTTATTTTTCTATTTTTTTTTTTTTTGACTTGCTACCTCCTTATTCCCTCCCTCCTTACGCTGAGGGGTCCTGGCCATTGCTCTGGGCTCTAGAAACTTTTATCTGCTTACTTTCATTCTTCCTTCCATGATTTTCCAGGCCCTCTCACTCATTAGTCCTTTCACTAATTTTTCTGGAGTTTTCCATTGCCTGACCCTCTTGCGGGCTGCCCCATTAGGCTTCTCTTGGTTTCCTTTGCCTGACTTTTTTTATTGCCTTCTTTTTTTATTTTACTACCGCTTCTTAACCTTGGAGGGTTTTCCTGGCTTCCCCCAGAATCAGTTCAAATCTGGACAAGTATTTCTCCAGAACTCTCAGGGCAGAAATTTCCTGATCTAGGAACATCAGAACATAGTGTCCTGTGTTTCAGAAGCAATGATTTTGGTTTAAGAATGATAACTAGACATGCCCCTTCCCAGTACAAGCTGTAAAAAATAAATAGATACAGGAGGCAGATGAAAGATCAAAATATTAACTATTGATAAATATTGATCTGTATTATAAGGCTGGACTGAAGACCCTGGCTTGACCTGAGAGGCATGAACCAAGCTTTTACCTTAAACTCTTACTTTCTGGTCACTGGCAGAGCAGCCAGGTAAGCAAATGTTGAGAACTTTCCTCAAGGTCTATCAGTATGGATGTAAGTCTGCTGAGAACTCTTCTTTTTCAACCTTGGCGATGTTCTTCTAACTCTATTTCCTGTGAGAACATTATGGTAAATGCAAGTGCACAGTGAATGCTGATGCTCAGTCCCTAGTTTTAATCATGAGATCAAACCATGTGTAAGAATTAATTAAATTAATCCACCCCTTTACCTAATACATCAATACATTTTTATAAAATGACTTAACACTTTCTGAGCACCAAAGAAAGAAATATGAGTTAGGTGTGGAATACTTTAACCAACATGGTACAAGAGCAGGAATATTAATTGAACATAATTACCTGCAAAAATATTATCTTATATAAAAAGTCCTCACTGGGGAGGCCCATCTTTAGTGAGTGCTTTTATGCATCCATTAAGGCAGAATAGGTAGGCTTTGTAAAGTTTTGAGCTTATAAAATTTGAAGGGCCCTTTTTGAGAGAATATAAAATTATGGATTCCAGATCTGGTTCAAAAGTGAATATCTAGAATGAAGACAGAAACCACAGCAAACAAACAAACAAACAAACAACACTAAAGCCTTAGAGATGTAGGTGTCTTGCTCCTAATCTCTTGAGGCATTTTCCCAGAAATGATTTATATTTGCCTATGGGTTTCTTGCTTTACGTAGAATACTCTACAGCTTCCTATGACTCCAAGAACTGACAAAGAGGGTGCAAGTGGAGCCTGAAACTTAAGCCTGAAACTGACAAAGAGGGTGCAAGTAGAGCCTAGATCAGAAATCCCAGGTGGTGAGGGAGCAGGGAAATCTGATCTATCAAAGTGACAGGCTGTGAGTTTCACAATATCTCCTTGGAAAATCTGTGAAGTTGGTACCTAAGGATCTCCTGCTATGATGGTGGCCTGCTGGGTCAGGGCCTTGGTGGTTATTCAAGTGAGGATGATTTCAGTCTCTTAAAGGCCAAGCCTTTTTCCTAATGCTGTCATATTTATATCAGGAGATGCTTCCAGACTTAGTCATTCTGTGCCAGAACCTCTAAACCCTGTTATTGAGGCTTTAGCACTAGTCCAGACACTCTTTCCCCAAGAGAGAACCCATTTTTTTGTGTTCCTTTCACTGACAACAGACCTCAGTTGACAGTAAAGATGTCAAAAATCCATTTAATCATTAAGGAAAATGGATGGGATGGCAACTTTTTTTTTCTTCTAAGGAAGCAATTTGATCCAACATAAAATTTTCCCTCCACTTTCTTGCAGCTACCTACACTGGGAATATTGGAGAGAGACAAACACATTTCTACCTTTCCCAGAAAAATAGATTCCTGTCTCTTTATCTTACATAATTACCTAGAAAGAGGACTAGCAAGTTACTAGGAAAACAATTTTTAATATTATGAGAGGAAACAACTTGTCCTCTGCAGGTTGTCACTGAAAGAACAAAACATCACAAGAGAGTTGAAAAGCTGAGCAGGATCCTCAAGAAGAGAAATACACACCACATAAAGTTTCGATCACTTATGTAACTTGAAGTTTGGTCATTGCCATGGCCCTAGTGTGTCACAGTTACTGTGTCTCTTTGAGGTTGCTCTGTCTTTAGAAATAATGAATCACCATTTGACATGAGCTCCAGTTTCTCGATAAGAAGATGTCTGCCAGAGCTGTATTTGAAATGATCTTTTGGCAATCTGAAAACTGACTTATAAACTGTTATGCCATTTACCATTACCTTCTGCCTTTTAAAAACATTAGCTGTCTGGGCCTTGACTCTATTAAACGTTTTCTGGTTTCTGGTTTATTTTTATTTTACAGATATTTTAAGTTTGGGCTGTAATAACAAGTAAGAACCAATCTATTTTTATACTTTCATCAACATCTGGCCCTGCCCTAAATCTCTATCCTAGGCTTTCATCTGGGCAAAAGTAAACAAAGATACAAATAAACAAAAGCCTTAACGGTTTTAAGATAATTTATTGAAAAACATTCTATATTCCAGGCAAAAATAGAAAATGAATTAAGCTTAGTCCCTGTTCTAGAGAAACTCCCAGTTTATTGGTGGAGAAAAGCATGTCATTATCACCAAAAGTACATAGCTACTCCACGTTATTTGAGCTCCTACTTTGTGCAAGTTTCTGTAGTTTCAAAAATGAACAAAACAGACATGAATCTGCCCAAAGGTAGCTTAGATTCTGGCAATGAGAGCAGCCATTGAACTATTTCTTACAAGTATGACCTAAGTCTTAATAGAAAAACCAAATAAAAATGTTTAGCAGGGGCCCCACTTCAAATTTGAAGAATGGGACAAGACAAATATTAGCTTGGAAATAGTGGTGGCAATTGGGTGTGGTGGGAGAAGATGGCAGAGAGGAGTCCGAAAATAGCATGTATGTACAAAGAAGCAAAGCTAGAAAGAGTATGAAGAGTCCTAAAAACTGAAGGCTGGAGTAAAAGTGGGGAGAGGGGAAGGTTGCATGAGCTTTGTTTTAAAATTTTAAGAGTAGGTGAAATCTCTCAAGGATGGAGAGATGTCAACATCAAGAACAATTGTACATGTTTATGTATATTGATTGCTTCAGGTACTTTTTCATGGAATAAGCACACATTGAATGCTCATGATGTGCCAGCTCTCTGTAAGACACTGAGGAAAAAAAAAGATGAATAAAGCAGAGTCTCTATATGCACATTAGTTTGTATCATGCTGGAGGCAGATACAAGATATGATAAAAACAGAGATGAAGAAAAATTCCTATGCTCATACTATTTTAAGAAGAGGTACACAATTTAATTCTTATGTAGCTATTCTGAGATTCCTGGCCCAAATCAAGTCTACAAATAGTAAGGGAGTGCTGACTGACTATAGAACTCCAATCTGGATATATGTCTGAATCTTCTAGGCAGGTTTTACAATTGCAAATGCCTGAGTTCCTCTCGAGAATAGTGGATTTAAATTTGTGGGAGGAGGAATATCTAGAATTTTAAAAAGCTCCTCCAGTGATTCTGTGTATATTCTGCCAACAGCATTTGGGAACTACTGAGGCACAGTTTGGTACCTGTGATACCACAGTAAAATCTCCAAAATGTGTGCTGCAGGCTGTTAGACAGCATTTGAAAAAAGGGTTCAGTGGCTAATGAGTTGAATTGTGTCCTCACTCCTCTCAAATTCACATGTAAGTCCTAATCCCCAGTACCTCAGAATGGGACCTTATTTGGAGATGGGATCTGTAGAGGGAAATTATGTTAAAATGATGTCCTTAGGGGAAACTTAATCCAGTATGACTGTGTCCTTATCAAGAGGGTAAATTTGGACACAGATATATAAGGAGAATGCCATGTGAACATAAAGATGGCCACCTCCAAGCCAAGAAAAGGGGTTTGTAATAGCTTCTTTCCTCACAGCTCAAATGGAACCAACCCTGCTAACACATCTCAGACTTTTCATCTCCAGAACTGTGAGACAGTATGGTACGTCATTAAAGTAGCCATAGCAAATTAATACAAACGGTTACATAAGATTTTAAAATTCTGACTTATAGAGTTAAAATGGTTTCTCTGCTGTGTGTCCTGTGGCACTTTGAAAGGGAACAGCATGTGCATCTCATCCCAGTTGTGGTGGTAGAATGCTTTCTATTTGCTGCAGAGTATTGCATAAAACAGGTGCTCTGAGTTCTGTGAGGCAAGGCGATATTGGACTCATTTCTCTTCAGGAGGTAAACATGTTGTGAGTCTCCTAACTGCAGAAAGATCTACGTCATGGAGCTTGACTGCTTTCGGTAAGTAAGAATAGAAAGGAACAGTTTTGAATGGATTAGTTCAAATCCATCACACCTTTTGAAAAAAACAGCTCTAGGAGAATAACCTTCTGGAAGTTATCAGGAACCATCTTTCTTGATCCATGAGTCCTTTGATTCCTGTTATTTTATATCATTGACTCTGAAGCAGCCATTTGAAGCGGGGAAAGCCAGGAAGTACTGCCTTGTTCCCTTAGTGGGAATAGTTCAGGAAATGCAAGAGAAATGTATGTGAGGGTGATTCTATCAAATTGCGCATACCATTCCACATTTGTCTTCCAAGCACTTCATTTATTCCTATTGTTGTTCCCTCATACCTTGCCTAAATGGCAATCCATCTTCCTTGAAATGGAACATTGGGAGAGAAATGGACTGTTGTTATTGTCAGTGGTTAAAAAGGTAAGACTGCAAAAATGTAACTGTGTATTTCAGTTATTAAACACACACACACACACACACACACACACACACACACACACACACACGAGTGAGGGAAAGGTGAGCTAGATGGACCCAGGCTTTTAAAACTTTTGCAAAAAGCTGCAGCACTTCAACTTCTTAATGCTCTGATGTTTTTTTTATATTATTGAAGGCTAGACTTATACATGTGAAAGTTTTAGACTTGATATTTGATCTACAATCGTGACAAATGTTTGTGATTATAGCCCACAAAAAGTTTGGATCCTGCAAGCAATGCATTCATCAATCTTTGTTTCCTATTTGAAAACCATTATCTATAAATACTCTTCACCCTTCACAGACCACTTCAGTTCCCTTCTAACCATCCCCTGCAGACTTGGTGATCTAATTCATTCAACATTTGCCTCTAATCTCAAGGGTTCCCCATAACCACTGCTCATCAAACAAAACCAGTGCCCACTTCAAACAAAAATGCAGTTTATTTAGCCCCCATTCCAGAGTTTCTGACTTACGAGTGCTAGGTAAATTGAAAAACCTCTATTTTAACAGGCATCCCAGGTGGCTCTAATGATCAGCTCAAATTGAGAATAAAAACTGCTCAATTGGCATTTACCGTTTACTCTACTGCCTCACAGTGTTAGAAACCCTTCCTCATCTGGGACCATCCTTTCTCTAACTGGGTTAAATTTTAAAGAATTTAAACCATGTTTTTGAAAGCTATTCTGAAAAGCAATTTTAACACTTTTTTATTTTCATTTCTGTAAGTGTGTTTTTTGTTCTTTGTTAAAGTGCTTATCTGTCTCCTCTGTGCATTTTAGTGGAAGTATACCATCTTGATGGGTGGATTATTATTTCTGCATCTGACTACTGGGTCCTCTTGAGAAGTTCATTATTTTCACTATTGACCCCTGGTTCTAATTGCCTGGTTTAGCAATGAGGAAACTTGAGTTGAAAGAAATGGGAGAGCAAGAGCAGTCTGGTTTTCTGTTGGCAAATTCTCTGTACCACCTACGGTATCAAGAGGAAGTCACTTCCCTACAAAGCTGCAATGTGGTTGACCAGCAGCAAGGGCAGAGTAGACTCAAGCCCATTTGTCCAACTCCATCCAAACTCCTCCTAAGCCAAAGAGACCAGCAGGAACCCCTGAGACCATCTTTCAAGCCGGCACACTGCCCTTTCGGGATTTGCAGATACCCCCAGAGTAGTGCTCTATCACAGAAGCATGGCACTATGATTTTTTCTCCCCATTAATCACTATTGGTATATGGAAATCAGCTCATCACTGTCTCTCTCCAGTTTGGACCCAAGCAGCTGGAGGTCTTGCATGCATTCTCCAGGCCACACCTATCACTGTACCTCAGAAGATGCTCTGCTTAAAATAAGTAGCCAGAAGGTGGGGTATAAAACGGTGCTCAGGCCATCATTTTCTCAGAATACTCTCATTGTTATTGACATTTTCATGTATGTGTGTCTAAAGTTCTACAGCTAAGGCATTTTGAAAATATCCATTAACCTCACCATGACTGATTTTTTTTTTGAAAGCAGAGATAATAATAACCTCCAGATAAAACTGGCATTTAAATCACAACTACCACTATTGTACACCCCTTCTGTGCCAGGCACCTGGCTAAGTGCTTTACATGTATTAATGCCGAGTGAGAAAATGCAAACAATGCACTTAACATGTTGCCAGGCAGAGATGGGCACTCCTCACACACTGGTTGTTCTCTCTGTTCTTGCTTTTAGCTGCTGACCTCCATAAGAATAGATGCTGTCTTGCACATTTTTACAGTGCCCCTCCCCGCTCTGTACTTTATACCCTAGCTTGCATAGAGGCACTCAACATATTTGCTAATTGACTAGCTGAATTGATCATATGCTTCCAAATGGCAATTTCCTATTTTCTCTATACTTCATCAACTCAATAATTTTACATGTTTCTAAAAGCCTTAACTAAAAGTTCACTTCTTTTGCAAAACTGCATGTAATCTCTCTCCTCTAATAGAATTTCAGCTACACATTTTATAGGTTATTTATTCCTAATTTTACCTTATATTCAAGTTATTTATGCACAAGAACTATATATCTTATTAGAATCTACTCTTTCTCTGCTCCAAGCTAAGAACTGTTCTGTATCTGGAATTCTGTGCTACATCTGGAATTTCTGCTTTTGAAACCATTCTCCTAAAACTTGGGAGACTTGCCGTAAAAAGTGAGAATTAGAGGAATCCTGTCATCAAGATTCTATCATTAAATTGGGAGTGGATTATGTGAAGAAAGGGCACTTTGCATGTTAGAGGGGGGGACATGCAGAGAGAATATGGTAGAACACCCGATTAAAGTGTTGTGCTAACCTACTTTGGGCATCTTGCTCTCTATCGTACTTTTTTAAGTGAGTTTATTCCCCCCACTAATGCTCTTACACTCATGTACTCATGTAAATTAGCATTTCCATTTCCACTGACTCAGCATTTTTTAAAATGATTAATCAATATATTAAAATAGGGACCTCATTATTACAAAAACTTTCTTTTATTGGTAATTGCCTTTTGAAATATAGTTTTTTATCCCTGAAGTAGGTGTCAGGGGTCTTTTTAGCATAATACATATTCGTTAATTGTCTGGTGTGGGCTCTGCCTTGTGGTAGAAACTTCTAGGAGAATCGGACTTGAGCCCCTGCCTCAATTAATTAGAAAACTGCAGAGGTCAAGAGGTAGAACCGTGGATATAGACATCCATACACCAGGGTTTGAGTCCTAAAATACTGACACACCCTCCGGATCCACAATAAGACTGACACATAACAAGTTTTTAATAGATATTAATGATTATTGTTAGTAAAAAAAAAAAAAAAAGAAAAAGAAAAGAAAAAAGTAATAGGATACTTGGAAAATATTTGCTCAAATGAGTGCTACTGGAAGACTAGATCCAGTTTGATTTTTTAAAATTCCACAATGCCCAGCACAGTATCTTATAGGTGTTGTGACTAACCTCTTCCAAAGTGTGAAGTTGTCACTGGAAGGTGGCTGCCCCACAGGGAAATACCTTTCTCAACCATCTTGTACCTGGGTGTGGTTATGTGAACAGAAGGTAGTTACAAACTGGGGACTTCTCAAGTTTCTTTTCCCTTATCCTGAATAAAAGCAAAGGATTCAGAGGCTACTACTAGAAGATGATGGAGTCACAGGATGAAGGGGATTCTGGCTCCCTGAATCCTATGAGTACTTGCATTGCACTGTTCCTTGAATGCAAATTAATAATCTTCATGGTATTAAAATTTGGCCACTGAAATTTGGGCATTTATTTATTATATCAACTTGTATCGCCTTAACTAATACTGCCGTTCAACAAATTTGTTGAATGACTAACTGGGCTGTATAATTAAATCACCCCTAATACAATGCCATTTATTACCTAAATATGGATATATGATAAACCCTTTGATCTGATTTTATCAATCTGTCTGTAGTCAGACAGTTACATTGGTTTCAATCAGAATTTGAGGTAGGGCAGTGAGATGGGGTAGCTCTAAAGCAATATAGTGTTTTTTTCCTTTTAAAGCACATCAGAACCTTGTTGTAAAAAGAAGCAAGCAAAAGACCTAATTAAGTGGGAGTGGGAAGCTCTTGTACATTGTTAGTGCTTCATCTAGTAATCAACTAATGAATGAAATAGAAAGTATTAGTCTGTATGGTTTCTTTTCAATCTATGGTGTATTTTTGTCTTTTAAAACAATATATGAGGATTGTGAAATACAGGCAATAATTCTCCTACTGAACTAAAAGGGAATTAGCAAAGGCTGCTAAAGGCTTTGTGTTTAGAAGTGTAATTCCTTCCTGTGAATTATTTCATGGGAGAAATGTCTGGAATTGCTTACAAATACTGGGTTATATATATGTGTTTTTTCTTTTTTCTTTTATCTTAATCTAAGATAAACATAACATATATATTTTTTTAATTTTATTTTGTGGTAGAAATGTCAGCCATATTTCAATTCACTCTTAGGTTTCCCCTAAAAGGAATGACTTGTGAATAACAATAGTCTTGTTTTTATAAGTAAGTGGTCGGTAATATCTGCAAATGTGTAAGGCATTCATTTTTCAAAAATTCTTTTCTTCCAGGTAACACACTAGAAAACATCAGAGTGTTGTTATTTGAATTCTTTCTTATGCTCTGACTCCCTGGTGAATTGATTCAACTCACAGTCAAATGAGTAGCCATTTAAATTAAGCTCAGGTATATATTTCCTAAGACTCTCAAGGGACATATAAATATTTATATCTTTCCTAAAGACAGCAAACTAATTTTAATTGGATCTTGTCTCTCCCAAGAGATCATTATATCTCTGCTCCAAGACCATGTATTATAAAATTTCAGTATGAATTGAAACATGGAGTCCATTTTGGGGTTTAGTATTTAAAGTTGAAATTATACTAGCTGACACCAGAGTCATTTCGGCAACTCCCCAACCAAAGTTTTATTTAATTAACTCTAGTCCCTCAAAAAATAAACACCCCCACACACACCCACACACACACATGTGCATGCATACAAAAAACAGTTTTTTCAGGAAATAAGTCTCAAATGGAACCAGTTCCAACCCCACCTTGACCTTGTCAAGTGAATTAAAAAAATGAAGCAGTGGAAAGTTCATACATATATTAGAGACCTGCTGACTCAGAACTGGACCGGGGAGACCCTCACATGGAACAGAATGAACAGACTGAATCTTTTCATCAGAGGAAGAGAGATGATATGAAAGTCCATCTAATGCACGAGTGCTTCTGTAGCTAGCTAATCTCCCTCTGATCTTAGAAACTGGCAAGACAACATCTAAAGGGTAACCTAAAGATCCAGAAGTCTAGTTCACTAACACTAAATAACACGGCCATGTGCTTCTTTGTTCTTTATAGTCTACAAATCCATGTAATTTTCCTGAGTTAAATCAGACTGTGAAGACCAAGGTTAAAAATACTGTGAAAACATCACAGAGCATGCTGAAGAGTAGAATTCATACTTTAAAACTCTTAAGGGACAGTATTATGGTCTTGCCTTATACCATAACAAAGTGGACCTTTGTGAATTATATGTAGTAAAGACTAGCTTTTCTCCCCCTTGGAAATTTAATTAGTATCTTTATTAAAGATTTGAAAGTTTTAGAAATCTGGAAAATTTTCTCCCTTGAACTTATAGACAGAGGTTTGCATTGGCAATCAGGGTACCAGAGTAGAGAATACATCTCTTAGTTTTTCTGAGATGTGGTTTTTTTAATTGTAATATTAGGGGATTGAAGTAAATGATCTCTAGACTAGAGTTACAACATTTCATGGTTCTAAATTTCAAGTGACTTTTTCTCTTTTTATACATCTATAGATTTCAGCATTTTTTCTGCCATAATATAAAAGAATATTGGGATTACACAGCACACTCAGTACTGGAAGCTTAGGCTCCAGTTTGTTCATTTATTTCTACTTAATTATATTCCACTGATAATAGACTTCTTGCTTCTTCATTTTCTTTTTGTCAATGGTATCAATAACCTCTTTGTTATGAGGCTCAAACCTTGAAGTTTTCCTCAATTTTTTTTTCTCTTATCTCTAACATTTAATTAATCACACTATTCTGTTGGGTACACCTTCATGAAAGGTAAGACAAATTTTACAAATCAGAATTACTGAATTGTAGAATTGAAAGGTACTCCATTTATTGGTTCATAGATTTTATAAAAATAACTTGAGGACCTAAAGAAAAAAAATTAACCATCTCCCCAGGGGGGAGATATATAATATGTGTGTATATGTGTATATGTATATAATTTTGCATATAATTTCCAGAGATTCAAAGACTTCGTGAAGTTCACCCATGGATCTCAAGTGAAGAATCCATCAAACAGGCCAAATGTCTCCAAAGGCAGAATTTCACTAGGAATAATCCTAGTGGATGGCTGTCAGTATTTGCTTGAGTATGTCTAGTGACTTGAAAATGCTGGAGCTTTTTATCCCCTTGTTTATATAGAAACTTTTATTGTTAAAAGTTTATTTTGGGTTAAAATTTTTTTCCTAGTTTTCAATTGACCCTAGATCTTTGGTATTTAAAGATATCACCTATATCCCTCAAAAATATTCACTTTTCATGTTAAATATTTATCATCTCATTAACTGTGCCATTTATTGAGTGGCTTCCAGACTTTTTACTCTCTTAGCTTTCTCTAGATACTTTCTCTAGATGCTCTTTGCTGTTTTTTTTTTTTAATTTAATTTCGGTTCTTTAAGATGGGTAATGTTCTGTATATGTGATATGAATAACCAATGTAAAGTTCTTAAAAATTTTTTCATTAAATTTTGACTGAAATTTGGCTATGCTATTTGCTAGTCATTTTAACCCAGTGCTGGTTACTTAACCTCCTCCATTTTCTCGTCACTTTAAGTTTGTTACCTTAGCACATACCAGTAACTCAATAAATCATTGGTGTTATTTTTATTGTTAATTCAGATTAAGATTACTTGGGCCAGTTTGGAGTTTACATCATATCTGAGCATGAGAAATAAAAAACTTAAAAATATTTTAAACCAGTATTAAACTTGGCCTCTCCTACCCCAAAACTATGGTATTATTTTAAAAATTTAAATGCCGAACTTTATAATTACTTAATATTGCTAAATCGTGTCATCCCATTTTTGTTTAGGATCGAAGACCAAGCTCAGCAGTGCACATTAGGCACTTCTCCCTAAGTTGATTTTAAGTCATTAGACAACTCTTGGTCAGGAAGAGAGTTTGTCATGTATTTTGCTGACAACCTGATATACTATGAATTTGGGATTGCCTTGATCTAACTACAAAAAAAAAAAAAAAGAAAAAAAAAGAAAATAACATTAGTGTGAAATGTATTCTTTTCCTTGAATTCATCATGACTCAATTGTTTCACTAAGTTCTTTCCGTCTCCTCCATCATAACAAAACTATATGAAGAAGGCAGAGTATGTACCTTATTTGTACAGAACCAAACAGATTTTTGAGGTAATTCCCTAAATATATAATATATCACTTATTTGACTCACAGAGCATAATGATGATAATTTCAAGAGCAAATAAAGGCAGAAAGCCTGCATCTTCAAAGCATGGTCCAATGCTCTAGTAAAGATGGTAGCTCTCTTTTCTTCCAGAGAACTTCCACAGAGCATGATAAGGGAGTTGTTGGAATCTCTAAGGAAAAGTGTGAATGGTTAGATGTGAGCCTTTTCTTCTTGCCCAGACTCTAATTCTCCTGAAGCTTGGGCACAGGAAAAGGAGAAATAATAAAATGGACATTTATACCTCACAAAAGATCTGTTAAATTAAAACTAGCTGAGAAATCCTTCAACAATCTTTATGAATGAAATTTTTAAAAAGTTTTTTTTTAGGTGAGTTTTCCAAACATGTTTTAGTGATATTAGGAAACACACACACACACACACACACACACACACACACACACACACACACACAGACTCAATGCTAATACCCTTTGTATGAACTCAGTCTATTTTGCTTTTGCCTCCAGCTGTTGCATGAGTTAGGGTCATATTTAGAAGGACAGCTCATTTGGCTTGGAAGGTTGTGTAAGGAGGCATGGAAGAGGCCCATGCAGAGATGTCAGACAGGCAGGAGAGCCAGTGAATACACGTGGACAGAGCTTGCTGAGCTCTTTTTACTCTTGGAGTGTCGCTGCCTGAAATGGCATCCAAAGATCCTGGCTCAAGAGTGCAGGAGGATCTTGATCTCTCCCTAAACCTGGTAGTAAATGCTCCCAGAAGGTGTTTTTGCTTAAGGTCCTTGCCTCTCAGTGGAAACTTTGGTTTGAATTTACATTAATTGAGAGCTCTGTTAATAAAATTGAGTGTAGCTTTCCATCCTTGCTATCTACAAATAAAAGGAAATTCAAAACTTTTTTTTTTTAAATTAAAGCCTGTTCTAAAGTTTTACGGTATGATGAGATGCACGGTATGAAAAGTTTCACTTTCTGAGAAGATGCAATATCCAATCAATATTTCTCTTATCTTAACCTAAGCCATTATTTGAAATAAATAACAAATGTCCAAAACATCTGGCTCTTGTTTCCCAGGTAAGATGCAAGAACAAATTAAATTTGCCCAATACATAAACTTTTCCCTACAAATTAGTGTTTGAAATAAGATGAACATGTTTTTAAATAAGTATTTAGTACATAAAATGAATGACCATCATAAGAACACTTATAAATAGTATTCGAGGACATAACAAGGAATTAATTCAACTTCCCCAAATTCTTCATTATCAAGAATGCATTAAACTATAGTTTAATAGAATTTTTTTACAGAAATTGGCACTATGAGTCAATATGACTCCTTTGGAAAATTGGTTCTTTTGCATAATCTATGCTATTTTTTAAAATGATACCTATTAAATTGTGTGGCCTAAGGCATGTTACCTTCCATTCTTATAGCTCAAGTTGCTAATCTGGAAGAAAAAGGTACTTGTAAGTATTAAAGATATCACATGTAAGCACAGTTCCTGGCACCAAGGGTTCCCTTTGTACATGTTCTGACCTCCATGCTGTAGAAACCTACTGGGTGATCCCCTTAAGGCGAAACTGTCTTATAATGAGAGCCTTTGTTTGGTACATCAGCCAAAAATTTCCCTTGAGTTGATCATATGCTAATTTCCATTAATTTTAAGAAATATTGTTTATTGAATCTTAGAGATGATAAAAATCATTGATTCAAAGTATTTTTCCTCCCAATCTATCTGCTATTTGTAAAAACTTCAGCCACTTCTGAATATCACAAAATGGTCTGACAGTGAGCGATTTGAGAGAGACCTTTAGCTCAGAGAAAGGCAGCCAGGTCTAAGAGATGGTCGGAAAGATGGGTCCATAGGAGACATCTGTGTTTGTTTTTTCCTGAGGTCAATGCCTTTGCCAATAAAGTTTCCAAGGACCATGGGGCAGTGAGTCATTACTGGCCAAACCCAATTCACAATGAGATATGAAGTGAATTTAAAACCCAGATATTTGAGGAAGGCCGTGTCATGTTCCTGCAGGTCACATAGAACAGCAGCAACAAAAGGTGATAATGTAAGGAGGTAGAGAAAGAGACCTAGAAAACAATGTTTCTTAACTTGGGTTTTCATTTATAGACATGATGAAGGGGCAACAGATGGAGAAAATATTTCAAACCTTAACTTTGTACCTACCTCTTTGAGATGATAAAAATGAGCAGATTCTATCAGGGGTTAAATGTTTTAAAGAAGTAATTTATTGATCATTTCCTCTCACTTGACATGTTTAACTAGAATAAATCAGCACTTCTTAGAAAAGCGATGGCTTCACACACAAAAAAGTAATGCAATTGAGTGACATCGTAGGATGCGTTATCCCTTACCCCATCTGGAATGTCTTTGATTAAAAATCATATGTGTATTGATGTATTGGAAATATTAAACCATGGAATTCAGGTCACGAAATATATATTTTTTTATTTTTCAATGCATTCATTCGCCAACAAAGTTGCCTTAATTGACACGCAGAAACAAAGCATCTTAGCTTTAAACCTAAAAGACTGAAAATATATCCATGTTAAACAAAGTCCCATCCATTTTTTAAAGAACTTGCTTAATTCCAGCCTAGTTAGAAAACAGTCACCTGCTTAGCACAGTTGCTGTTCACAGGCTTTATTCCTTGCAGTTCAATGAGCACAGGATTTCAGCTGGAGAACTTGAAATAAGCAGAAAGGCTTTAAATTGTTTTTAATCCCTTCAGAGAAAACATTAGAAGGACAATCACTTCTTCATTTTGATTGTCACCTGGATTCAAAACTGTAAAACCAAAAACAGTTTCAGACAGACAGATGGCCCTGGCAGTTAAAAGGAATGGGGGTGGGAAAAGAAATAAACGTATGCTCTGTTTTCTGTGTTAGTGAAGAAAATGAGTGAGCCAGCCAGCTGAATCAGAGGCACCTCTAAACATACCTTGACTAGCTAATGCAGGGATCTACTCTGTCGGCAAAGATACACACAGATGGTCGAGCCGCTGAACCTAAGAGTGATTACTTCTTAGAGATAAACATTGCTTTTTTTTTGCCTGGTGCACTCACGGGTTGCTGGAACTTGACAAGGCTGTGTGTGATAACCAGTAATGGAATGCTGAACAAGTTGGGGTAGAAATGCACATCTTAAGCAGTGTTTGGTCAAATGAATAGGGCATGCAAAGACCTCTCTTCCCCTCTGCGCTGTGATGGGTAATTGAGCCTCAGATGCTGGGATGCAGACTTCTGTGGAGCAAAATCCATTTGAATGCCTCCTGCTGAATGGTGCTCAGCATTGTCAGCTTTTGTTTACTCTGTCTTACATGTGAAGATTGCAGCTGTTTCTTTCAGTAAAAGAGTAGAAGAATGTAGCAACCTACCTCACATTTTCCCCTCCTCCAAATGTTTCCGGAGCCCAACAGCTGTCTTTGCAAATCCTGCCACTCAGGATTGGAATGGCTCTACATAATCAAGAATGAAGTGGTAAAGCTGAGATTGTTGGCTGGCTCAAGGTGGCAGGTGGAAATGAGCTGTTGTCTTAATGGGCTCACATGGTTTGCTCCTGCGTAGATTACTCGAAAAAGAAAAAAGAAAAAGCATTTAAAGGAGGCGATGAAGGAAAGTTGAATACATGCACCTTGTTTGTATTTCATACTCATGGAGTTGAATGACTGTGAAGCATGAATTCACTAGTTGTTAGAGCTGGATTTGAAAGGTCCTCTTGTCTAGGAATTTTCAAACTATTTTTAGCAGCAGACTTTTTTTTTTTTTTGCCAGAAATATCTTAGACCAGGACTATCATGTCATAAATGGAAATACATAAAACAAACAAGAACATCAGTGGGAATAATGAGGTATGAGAAAGCAGCTTCAGTAACAAATGAACTCTGCTACAAATACCATGGAGACTGTGGCAAAAAGGATGTGTCTAGAGGGGGTGACTGCTACTCCCTTCTAGTATATAGTTGCCTTGGCAAGGAGGGGATTCACTGATCCATTCATTCATTTAATAAGTATTTATTAAGTGCTTACTACATACAAGGTACCTTTTAAAGCGTATATATAAAGCAGACAAGACCCTTGCTCTCATAGTGTCTGTATTCTAGGAAAGGAGACACTTAACAAAAAACAGAATGCAAGATAGTGTATATATTTGTTAAGTAATGATGAATGCCGAGAAGAAAAGTGGAGCAGTGTTAGAGACAGGAAGTAATTAGGAAAGAGAGTATTAGAGAACCGCCTGGCATGGACTTTTAGGGGAGTACAATTACAGCAGATTATTAAATGATGGGAAGGAATGCACCATGTTCAGATGGGAGTGGGTGGAGCTGGACATGATGAACATTTCAGAGAGTGGAAAAGAGAGTGTGAACATTCTGAGGCAGGTTTTGCTTTACTCAACACCCCAACTAGCTGAGTACAATTTGGAATTCTATCCTAGTTCAATCTCTTCTGCTTACCTTAGACGATAGACCAGAGAGGTGAAGATACTTGTCCAAGATGCTCAGACGGGAGCCCAGGTCTTTGAACTTCTACCCAGTTCAGTGCCCTTTTCCTAAAAAGCACGTTCATTCAACATTTTTTTCTGTGCCCCAAGAGTGGAGTAGTCTTAATAGAATCTATATGACCAAGGCTTAAATGACTAAAGAGCAGCAACACAAATAGTGGCAATTTCCAATTAGGAATTTGTCAGCGCTGAGCTGATCAAGAAGAGAAGGCATAGCCTATGAGGGGCGGGGAGTTGTGATGATTGTGATGGAGCAGCACTTCCATGACCCACCGTAGCTGGTTTCATTCAGGTGTGGTATTCCAGGTGCACAGCCACGTCCAGTTCTCAGCTGTAGCCGGAGTAATGTGCCATGGCAGTCCCTTGGCCACCTCTAGTGGATAGTTTAGTACACACTCAGCAGCGGGAGACGTTGTGGATAGCACCAAACACATGAGCTCAGTACATGACACTTCCTTGTGGTCAACCTGGGCAATAGGGTAGAGCAGACAAAGAAACCATTAGGGGCAAGTCCCTTTCTTCTGGGAGGTCACAGGCCCCCTGCCCATCTAGAGATAGAGGGTGGCTGGGAGAGGAGCTGTCCCTGGCCCGTGGTACTAGTTTCTCCAAGGGTAGCAGGCCAGGGGGTCTTCACCAGCAACACAGTATAGAGAGGAATGGGCCAGAGGCTAAGGACAAAACTTTCCATTAACAGCAAATTCTCCGCCATCATCAGGAGTGACACTCACAAGCGCATAGGCCAAATGCAAATCCAGGGTTCTATCTGCAACCTATTGCATAAGCCCTGTCCCTAGGGCTCCACCAGGGCCACCATGGCTCTTGTGTTATCTGTATAGGTCAGAGACGTGACCAGGTGGCCTGTTTACCTGCTGCCAAAGGTTCTGGGGCTGGCAGGAGCAAGCTCCCTGGTAGGCTCAAGGCAAGAACTGTTTAGCAGCTGTGCCCAGGCACATTTTGATAGCCCGCGGCAAGCTCACTACAACTCCGTCAACGAGAGACAACCCCCTTCGCCTGGGCTGCTCATTCAGAAGGCGTATAGCCTGTAAGGGGTTAGTATACCAGCAGCACCAGCCCGTGCCTAAGGCATACAGTTGAACTGCTCTACCATTCCAGCTGCCTGTGGGTGATAAGGAACATGTAACTGCCATTGAAAATCATTGGTGTGGGCCCAGGTCTGCATCTCCTGTCCAGTAAAATGAGTGCCTCCATCACTGGAGATTAATAAGGGCCGGCCATAACTCCAAAGTGGTTACAGTGTGGCTTTGATCTGTAGCTGCCATCAGCCATGCAAACCCTCGACTGGTAGCCATGTTCATACCTGTGAATACAGAGCAGTGTCCTTGGTCTTAAGTCAGGAGTCCTATGTAGTCCACTTGCCATTTCTGGAGCAGCTTAGCCCCGTGGGTCACCACCCCCGGAGTACTCTACCCGTTGTCTCTCTGGGTGCTGCTCAGCACACCAGGGGCATTGTGACACTGCAACTTGTGCTTGTGCCTGGGTCAATGATAGCCCCCATTGCTTCACTACCTGTTGCATGGTATGGGCCCCTACATGGGTGGAGCCAGGGGCCAATGTCACTGGAACTGGTGGTACATGGGTGGAGCGACTTGTGCCAGTGCATCAGCTGTATCATTGCCCGGGGCCTGTAAAGGCCAATGGTCAGGGACATGGTATATAGTGGCTCCCTGTGGAAGACCCCACTTCCAGAGGTCTTCCCACAACCCCTAGCCCCATAGGGGATGGTGGCCTATCATCCACTCCTGGGCAGCCCACTGGGACAGCCACAGAGTTAGACCTGATACACAGCCCTGCTGTTAATGCAGATGTGCACTGCGCCAGTTTCATTCATGAGGACCAGCAACGTATGGCTATAACACCACGGCAGCCCAAGTCAGGGGCTGCCTGTGGCATGAACCAACTGTAAACCAGGCATCCTCAGGGATGAGAGCCCTACCCTCTACATAGGGACTCAGCACATCCCCCATTTCAGCAGGTTCTACCAGGAGCTCTGCTTGAAACTGCATTGGTCCCAATAGGGAGTGCAGTTGACCTGACAGGGCCTCACAGAGAACTGCGAAGACTGCTTCAGGTATTCCTGTATGGGGAGTCTTCACCCAAAACCGTAGCCACCCCTACATGGGGTATGTGCATTGCATGGTTCTGGGACTGGGGCCAGTGTCCACAGTGGTTAATATGCTCTGCACATTGTGGGAGTACCTATGTATAGTCAGTTCCACATGTGGCCTCTGGTCAACCGGCTCCCTCGCCAGCCAAGTGTCCCAGCATAATCCCTAATCAGGTAGACAATTGTCCAGCCACACTTCACAGGTTGTGGCTTTCCCAGAAATAGGGGTGAAATGCTGGGCAGGGCACAGCTGATTCCACAGCACCAGCAGTACTTCATTAGGTTGCTGCTCAGTCTTTTCTGCAGCGACCCCTTCTGCAAGATCAAATCACATTTGTGGCTCACTTTCATGGCTGATAGGGTTGGGTGTTGCCCCCACCCCTTTTTTGCCATGCCACTGTCTCTGCGCTAGCTGGATTGGGTATGGAAGGGGTGGTACAGCACGCGCTTGGGTGAAACGCTCCTTGCATTTCACTTCCACATCCCCCACCCTTGCCATGGCAGACGTTACCTCATGGATCCACCTATCCACCTATCCACATAAGGGGCCAGCAGTGCTGCTATGGTGCCAAAGGTACCAGCCGGGCCAGAGGTCAATATTAAATCTTTCACATGGGTTGTAAATACCTCCTCATTGGGGTTAGTATACTGGGTATGAAACATCATCTGTTGCATGCCCATTTCCCAAATTATCAGGACCAGATATGAGTATATGGTCCATCTGCTCACTGTCTCTGGCAGCTCCCCAGGGTCAGCCCACACCATCTGTACAGCAGATATGAGCCAGTTAATGAGGGAGTTGTTGCCTGCACCACGTGCCATAAGCACCACATTTTGGAGGTGCTGCCTGAGAGACAGTATCACCATCATGGAGGCCAGCTGAGCCATCTCTTCCGGAGATTACTCAGTCCCTTCAACCCTGTCATCCTACAGCTGCAAAAGCCACCATGGAACCGCGGCCCTGGCTCTCTGCCGTACCTGTTTCATCAGGTCCTGGAGTTTGGCAGGTTTGTACTGGATCAAGGTGGTATGCTTTTTAGCCTTGTGGGGGTGCACCACCAGCTTGCCTCCCTGCTCCTTCCCCCTGCCCCGCCAATGGCTGCTGTACCTCAACCTGCTGCTGTATCACTGGTGACGCCTGCTACAGTATTACCAGCTGGCTCCCAGACCTAAACGACGGCAGTGACCCATCAGGGCCCTGCAGGATGAATTCTGCTGCTGCCAGCCACCTTTCCAGTACTTCTTCCTGACATCACAATTGTTGCACCCAATGAGCCTGGTTCTAAATCTCCAGGCTGACCTGCCATGCCACAGCACTGCCAGGAATATCCAGGCCACTCAACCCGCTGTCTCCCCATGAGTGGTCGGGACACTCAGCTCTAGCAACTCCAGGGGTTTCTGGATGTCCTCCAGACATGGCTTCACTCCATCCCAGTCCTCCGGGGATGTCCAAGTAGCCAGATACGCGGCCATGAGATACCACTGGGAGGTGGGGGATCACATGTCCTCCACACAGATACCTCCACCTGAGGACCACCTGGAGGGCTGGGGGCTGTACTTGCCTCATCCTGCCAGCTACACCACTTGTCAGCACAGAGCTGATCAAGGAGAGAAGGCTTCGGTGGTGAGAAGCCCAATTGAAAGAATGCCCAAGGAGCTGACATCAACTGTATTGTGGGGAAAGCATATTTCTGCACTAGGGGACCGCATGGGCTTTATATATGTCAGAAAACAATGGCGGCATTCTGCCACACATGTGTAATAAACAATAAGCTAAGTCATATTTGCCATGAGGCTGGATCACAACCAGACCTGGGACTCAGAGAATTCAAAAATACATTAAATTGTCATAGAGTTCTGTCCAGATTCACCTAGACAATTCCTATCTTACCCTAGGGTATAATTCTATGGAGTGCAGAAACAAACAAACAAAAAATCCATTATTAATAAAGAGAACAAAAAATATCAGCTAAGTCTGACCAATTTCAAGAGGCATGCTGATTTCTTAATATGCTTAGATTATCTAGTTATCTCACATTCCTAGTTCATTTTCCACACAGAAATTAGGTCAGCCAGGAGATGAAATAGCAGTCTGATTATCTTTGGGTTAAAAGAAAAGAGTACAACAAATTGCTTCTGCCTAGCCAGCAAAGTTTTTGTTTGCCAATCACGTTGAAGTCAACTTCAGGTGAGAAAGAACATTTACATATCAGAATGGATTAAACTTTTTGCTAATGGTAGACCCTCTTCCTCATCTTTTCCTCCACCACATGGGCCACAGCCAGGCTAGCCTTTGCCTATCTTGAAGGAATTTGACTTACGGAATGGCTCCAAGACAAACGCAGATCGATCTTCCTGGACAGGTACAAAGTGTTCCCTGATATTAACAACCTACAACTCCTCTCTTCTCATTTCTTAAATACAAATAAAATTTGTTTTTCATTCATAGTATAGTTTTTTTAAAAAACACATGAACCTTGAAAAATCAGGAGAACTTTACTAAAAAGAACCTTTTTTGTATTTAGTTTTTCTTTCTCATCAGTGTATATGGAAGGTAGAGTTACGTCCCACTCATTGAAATTTTTTGAAATATCGTTAGACTTACCCAAATCTTCTAGATAACTAAAGGAAATCAATGGAGATCTTTACAGGTGAAAGGAGTTTGATTAGCTAGTGAAATGCTCATTTTGTTTAACCAATTAGAAGGCAGTCGGTTGTTGAATATTCACTATAATTCATTCTTGGGTATTTGTATATGCAGATTTTATTTATAAATATCCACAACAATGGCAATGCCCAAGGAGGAAAAACAAACTATAAAATTATAATTTAAGTTTCTCTTTTATTAAAAGTACAGTGAAAACTTACCTTGAAATATGTATGAACCATGGGTGGGACATGTCTCGAAAAGATGACTGTTTTTGTATCTGTGTTTTGGGTTGATTTAAATTTAGTTAAATCTATAAATTATTTTATAAGGATTTACTCTAATACAGTGGGTACCTATAGTGGAGGAGGTAAGGAAATGTGGGTATAATTTATATGGTTGCCTACAGTACCCATAGAGATTGGACTAATCCATGTAATAATATCTGTCATTGTCACTGAGTACAAACTTTGTGCTATGAAAATTCTAAAGGGCTAAGATAACTGGAGAAGAGTTCATGGAAAATGAATGTTGGATTAAGTCTAAAATCATGAGTAGGATTTGGATCTATGGAGAGAAATAAAATATGGCAGGCAGGCAGACAGATGTGCAGTGACAAAGACACAAAGCAGTGGTCAACATGCCCTATATGAAGGTATGTTGGAGAGGATGACAAGACTGGAACAGTAAGAATGCATTACAGATATTACTAAAGTATATTATGGAGAAACTTAAATCCTATGAAGAGAATCTTGCCTTGTTTTGAGAGGCACTAAGGGAAACTTGATGGAGGCTTGAAATTACACTGATGGCTATGTACAGAAAAAATCTGAGGAAGGTAGGTTCAAAATTTTAAAACATCATTCAGAAACTTATTACAACATTCCCATACAAATGGCCCAAAAGTAGCAGTAACAAAAAGAGATCTAAGGGAAATGAACATAAAGTGGTGCTTGACTCTCTAATATATTTATTCACAGATATAATTTTGATACCTTCATGTGCTATAGACATAAATACCCTGCACTCACATGCATAAACTCTAGATCATAATTAAGACTGAATTTGACCTATATGTGGATTTTTTGAGCCAAGTTATGTCAAGTGACTCTTGTGGAAAGTAGAAAAGAGTCAAAAAATTAAAATTAAAAACAACTGTTTAGGCTGCCCCTCTATCCTTAGAGAGCCCAGTCAACATGTAAGAAAACAACCAAGGGTCTCCATCATCCTTGGTGGTGGTGAGGTTGACCTCTAAACTTCCAAAGCCCCACTCCAAAATCACAGCCATCTGTATCAAAGCTCTGGACCCGTAGTCATAGTCTTCTGGTTTGAATATTGACTTTGCCACTTGCTTAGTTGCATGATCTTGAGAAGTCATTTATACTCTGAATCTCATTCAGCTTCTCCATTTATAGAACAAGATACATAAATATCATTCTTATGCTAGGAATTTTAACCTCCAATTTTATATTTTTTTTACTTTAGTTGCACGGTGTCAAGACAATTTTGATCCACATAGATAAGTAGTTAAAAATGGTAGTAATTATTTTTTTTTTAGCTCACCTTGAGTTTTCTGCAAAATCTTTAAATAAACAGAAAACAGAAAAAGGTTTGTTTGTTCCAATGTCTGTGAACAAAGTTAAAAGACAGCATCAGTTAATCATAGATGAAAATAGGTTGAATTTGATATATATTGCATGAGTATAAGTTTCTTTTTATTAAAATGTTTGGAATAGTGAAAAAAATGTTTTAACAGCATTGTTTGGATCAAATATCTGAAAGATATTTAAAAGAACCTTTTAAAGAACTCTTTGGAACCTTAAGTGTCTATAGAACTGTATTTGAATCTGGCCACATGCACAGAGCTCTGTTGTAAGCACTATTTGTGGTTTACTTCTTAAACCTTATAATGACTGCATGAGGTAGGTGAAGACTCTGAAGTTTGAGTAATTGTCTATGGACCATACAGGTGGTAAATAGACGAGGCAATATTCACATCCAGATTGTTTGATCCCTGGTGTTACGTCTCGAAGGAGGAGAATGGATTCATGGTCTGACTTAATAGCCAAGTAGTTTTAGTTTTCATACCTATCAAACTACTTCGCTCATGAAGTTTAGTTTTAACAACATTTGAAACCTTGGCATTTCATAGGTGTTTGATGTTTGCTGACTCTGAATTTAACCTCTGGCTTACTCACCTTCACAAAGTCATCTGTCAATGTAGTGCTCATTTAATTCAGGGCACAGAAAAATACAGGAGGCCAAATCTGGCCCCCGGCCTGTTTTTGTAAATAAAGTTTTATTAACACACATCTATTCATATTTGTTTGTGTATCATCCATGAAGTTGTGGTAGAGACTACATGACTCACAAAATCTAAAATATTCACTACCTGGCCCTTTACAGAAAAAGTCTGTCAACCCTAAATTTAAAATAATGATTGTATTTTCTAGAAATTCCCATAACATGGACCCAACTAAGATGGCAAGTGTGTTTACAGGAGACAGCCAGGATGAGGCCTCACGAATGAGCTTGCATGAAGTCAGAACTGGTGAGGTTGTTGTGAGCCAAGTGAGTGTTCTTCCTGCCATCATGGTAACCCTGCTCAGTTTACTAACACATTTGGTTTGCATTAAAAATTTTTAGCATGTTTTATACATCACAAAACATGGCCATGTTTATTTGAAGGTTTTTTTTTTTTTTAGTTGATATTAAGAAACTCAAGCTACTGATAGCTCAGAAATCCTTTAATACTTCAATAATGGTTTCCAAGATTCAGGAGTGGATTTTTTTTTTAAAGAAAAAGTTTGGCTATTCTTCATTATGAATGAAAACCAAACAAAAGAAATAGTATTAAGTTGAGGCCTACTTAAGTTAGATAATGTAATTAATTCCTTAGAGTTTAAATTGTAGTTGTTTTCTATAGAAATTCTTTTCTATAACTTAAGAAATAAATAATTTGAGGAAGATGGGGAAGTTATACAGGTACTATATTTCATTTTACCAAGTAAACAGGGACCTTATAGTCAACAAACTCCTTGATTGTATTTCTTAAACATATCACTTTGACAGTTTCATGCCTCATTCTCCATTTTGATAACATTATTAGAAACTGGACATTAGCCGAGTATAGTAAACTATTTCTGGGGGTTAACTTTCCCCTACTTATAGATATGTGTTTGAGTTTAGCATATGTGGGTAGAATATGAAGTTGTAAACATATGACAAAAACTGAAAATTTGAGTAGAAGTTCTTGTCATTCATTCATTCATTTATTCATTCAACAAACATATATTGCACACTGATGATGAACCAGGCACCGTACTAGCCACTGGTTTTATATAACATCCAAAATAGACATGGTAGCAATCCTGATGGAGTTGGGAAAGGCAGATACAAAGTAACACCTAAAACGATTTTTTTTTTTTGCAAATTTTGATAAGCACTACAAAGAAACAGGGTGAAGCGATACAGAAAAGAATGGTAGGAACATTCTCAAATAGAACTGGCAGTTGCGGAGGGTAGATCAGGAAGAAGTATTGGATGTGCAAAGGTCCTGAGGCATCAGGGTGTTCAGTGAACTGAAAAGATAGCAGTGTAGTTGGAAAAAGTAGAAGGAGGTGAGGTTAGAAAAATACACATAAGGTCTCCTGAGCCATGTCAGGAGAAATAAAAAGTTGAAGTTTTGTATATTTTTAAATGAAGCATATAACTTCATTTATTAAAAAAGAAATCAATATGAGGAAGCTTGTCTGGATAAACTTTTTGATATTTCTTTTCAAGGGCATCATTTCTTATCTATTTATCTTTGAAATCTCCAGCTAAGGGGAGTGTAGTGATTGTGTAACATGACACACTCTTTTGTGGATAATTATATAATGCTACTAGGGTAAAATCACTTAGAGAGGAAAGGTAATTTTATTTTTTTTAGCCTGGAATTTTTAGTAGATAAAGATAAAACATTTCAAGCTGTCTCCAATACATTGTCACCTCTGCTGAGAATCAAATTACTCTCCTTTCTTCCTTTTGCAAAAGATTCATGACTTAATTTAACACACTAAATTAAAAAATGTATATAAACCTTGTGAATTGCATTCCTGAGAAACAACAATCAAAAAAGTAATTAATACAGGATTAATCATATATAGTTATATATCTAACTTTCTAAAAGGCCGTGTGGCAATTTATGATACTACAATAATGAACTTGACAGAGAATTACAACTTCTGAAATATTAGTATTTTGGAGTTGATAATTAATGACACTATCATAATAACATGATCTCAGCAGGTATTCTAGACCAGATTGAAATATAGGAGATTCTTAATAGAATAGATTTAAAAGTAATGATGATGATAATGAGAATGAAAGCTAGACCCTTACAGCCAAGAAGGGAACTTAGCATCTTCTGTGTTGTGGGTTACCTACTTTGAAGGACTTAGTTGTGGAACACAAGATGATAGCATGTATTTTCTCAATATCACTAACCATCAAGTAGAATCAATACAGAAATGTGAAAGGTAGAGTTTCAAGTTCTATAGTTTCCACCTGCAATTTCAGTGGTAAGTGGAAAAGTCTGTGTTGATTATTTAAAAGATTAAATTGCAATTACTGTTAAATTGTTATGTGGAACAGATTATATGTCCTTTGTAAGTATGCTCTTTTGGGGGAACCTGTGTGATATCCTAGAAAAAGCAGTCTTATTCACAGTAAACTCAGTATGACTTTGGACAAGTTACTTAATCTCTTTAGTCATCAGCTGCCTCATCAATAAAATGAAAACTAAAAACAATTGGCTCTTTTCTCTACTTCACTAGAGTTTTGAGGTCAAAAGAAAACTCTTTGTCATTTGGGAAGCAGCTACACTTTTGCATTGATCACTATATTTTGTTTTATGGTGGGGATCATGAGATTATTATGTGGTCACTGTAGCATTGTCAATAGTTTTGCCACACTACATTGAGTCGCTCACTCACAATTCTGTGATCTGAGGGCCATCTGCACCTTAGGGAATGCTGCAGTGATGAGGAGGATATATTATACCTTTTTAGTTATACTTGTTTTCATAGAAAAGCAACTCTAGCATTCCTCCTTTCGCTCAAGATTTTAACATGTTATTAGAAAAATAGAACTCTAACAAGGCACTAGATAGGCATCAACCAATTGAGATTTTCTTGTATCTAATATATACTCTAAACACTTCGGTGGTTACAAAGAATTATAAAGACAACAGTTCTTTTGGATGTCTCATTGACAGCCAATATGTCTGCAGCTGACTCTGTTTTTCCTTCTCATAATGAATAACATCGTTAGCTCTTTCATTAGCAAACCCAGAAAACTTGGAGTAATTTTAGATTTTTTTCTTATTTTATTTAGATTTTTTTTTAACTCCCATATCTATACTCAACACCAGTCCTATAGATTGACTTTCCTTAATTTATTACACAGCCATACATGCCATTCTATTTGTTTTGCTTTGGCCTTGATTCTGTTCTTCATTTTTTTTTTTAAAGCAGAATCAATGACTTTTTAACTGGTCTCCTTTGTCAAGAACCAGCTCTTATAAATCATTCTCTTTAGTTATGGCAGGCTCAAATTTCTAAATTAGAGATCTGACCAAATTATTCCCTTGCTAAGAATTTGTTAATGCTCCCCAGAACTTTTAAATTACTGCATCTTAGCATGTAAGATTTTTATTCTCCAGCCCATATCAACCAAGTCCCTTATCCCACACTTCTCAGCATGTCCTTTATTTTGTCCATAACATACTGTTCCATGCTTCCACATTTTCACACATGATGTTAATACTACATAGAAAATCCTTTCCCCATTAAATGCCTGGTTAACTGTTATTCATTCTTCAAGCCTCAGCTCTATTGCCATCTCTTTCCATAAGGCTTCCTGATGCCTCTTTATTTAAATGTCCTTTCTTTTGGCTCTAACAGTGTCGTGTGTATGCTTCTTCTGTATTCATTAATTCTAATTAATCAGAATCTTAATGTTTTTTTGTGTGTATTCCTAGATTCTAACCATGATGGGCACATAGTTAGGTACACTTCTTTTGAATGAATGAGTTAACACAATCTACTATAGGGGCCATGCCAGAAGTGAAGATAAAAGTAAGTGTATGACTCTCATACACTGACTGAGTTGAGTGAAACAAAGGGAGCCAAAATATAAAGACAAACTTTAAGAGTGCAGAGATTAGGAACAAATTGAAAAAAAGTGAGGAGCAAGGAGACCAAAAGAAGTTTAGGATAAATCTTACAAACATAGTGTTCTAGCCAAGGGTTGACATTTTCATTTTATTAGGTTATGAGAATGTCCTTAAAGTTACGAGACTGCAGCAGAAACTATTGTAACTTTGCAGTTTGAGTGCAAAGGCAAAACTATGAAAAACATACAGAAGGCCAGTTGCACTGGAGCAGAGTGGGAAGGGTGTTAAGGACTGAATTTCATGTTGGGGTTGAAGCCTTAACCCCTAATACATCAGAATGTGGCTGCATTTAGAAACAGGGACTTTAAAGAGATGATTAAGTTAAAATGAGGGCATTAGAGTGAGTTCTAATGTTATTTTACTGGTGTTCCTATAAAAAAAAGAAATTGGGACACACGACACGGCACCAGAAAAAGTCCATGTGAGACCACAGTGAGAAGGATACCATTTTCAAGCCAAGGAGAGAGATCTCCGAAGAAACCAAACCTACTGACACTTTGATCTTGGACTTCTAGCCTTCAGAATTGTGAGAAAATAAATTTCTGTTGTTTAAGTCACTCATTCTGTGATATTTTGTTATGGTGGCCCTAGAAAACTAAAACAGAGGGGAAGCATAGTAAATGAAGTCAGAAGAATAACAGGAGTTTGGGCAGGGAGGCTGAGGAGGATTATATTGTGAGGCCTTTGTAAGGTCATTGTAAGGACTTAAGATTTTTCCTAGTAAAATAGAAAGCCATTGGAGGATTTTGAGTAGGTGAATTATAACCTATTACCTTCATGAAGATTGGAAACTGGTAATGCAGGAGTCAAACTAAGAAGACAGTCAAAGTTACCAACTGTATAGGAGAAAATGGGTAGAAAACAAACAACAGGGAGAGGACATTAAAGATGCCTCTTTTTTTCCATTTTACAGCTGAAAACAACTGAAGATATTAAGTGAGAAAACAGAGAATTTAAAAATGACTTGCATAAGATGACACAGTATTTGTGTAGCAGTCTCAAAAATAGGAATCAGGCACCCAATGCTCTCTAATATTTTGTTTGGAGTGAGATACATTTGGCTTCTCATGGAAAGAGCACAAGCATGATTGCCTAATATTTGAGGGAGGCTGCATTTATCCTTTTGAGCAAATACTAACCCTTGAGTGAGTTTGGTGGCCATGGAGTATGCTGTGATGTTCAGCTGCCCATCTATGTCTCTGTGACTCAAGGACACATAGCTTAAAAGACTGGCGGGAACAAGTGGAAATTATTCATGGGTTCTAGTCACAGACTGTTTTTCCACAGATGTCCTTCATGGTAGATCATTTTATGGATAGAACAATTTTCAGAGATGATGATAGCAGTGGCTGATCTCTGAACTGTTCTCCCACTTGCTGGGAAAATGGGGCTTTCTGATTTCAGGTTAATAAAGAATCAGTGTGTGTGTATATATATGTGTATGTATAATACATACTATCTATACATATAAATACAAAACATATAGTTTGATATCTATTACATATTATGTACATATATGTATATATTGTACATGCATATACATACATATACATTATACATATGTGCATATACATTACATTTATAATATATATATATGAATTTTTATATTTCTCTATTGTATACATTATATATCTATATGGATGTATTATATACATAATACATACACATAAATTTTTATATTTCTCTAATGTGTATATATTATACATATTATATACATATATGTATACATTACATATATCAAATACATAGATATAAAGTTTGATATGTTTCACATTATATACATATATGTGTATATGTATAAGAGAGAAATATCAAACTTGAAGATATCAAAAAATGTTTAACAGTGTAAACACTTTCACTCAAATCTGTGAAATGTTGCATAGAGATCTAAGTTCAGATCATAACTCTTACCCCTAACTAACTAACTATAAGATATGAAAGTCAGTGAACCTCAGCAAGGTTCAATTTTCTTGTTTGGAAAGTGGACTAAGGTAAAGGAATTAAGAAGTACAAATTTGCAGTTACAAAATAGTCACAGGGATGTAAAGTCTAGTGTAGGGAATACAGTCAATAATATTATAATAAGTGTGTATGGTATCAAGGGAGTACTAGATTTATCAGGGGGACCACTTTGAAGTTATACAAATGTCTAACCAGCACACTGTACATTTGAAACTAATATAATATTGAATGTCAACTGCTATTGAAAAATAAAAACAAATAATAAATAAATACGAATAAAAATGGGATAATAATCATGACTAACACATAAGGCTGTGTGACCACATTAGAAAAGACACTGGGCATAGAGCACTTAAGACAATGTCTGGGTCATGTCATAGTAAGTGTTTGATTGGTGTAGCTTTTATCGTTATTATTTTTTATTCGGGTTTAATTTCTTCTTGTTCTCTTTCTTAAAGTGGAAGCTGTGATCATTAACATATAAAATCTTTCTTCTTTTCTAATGTAACCATTTAATGTTATAAATTTCTAAGCACTGTTTTAGTTAAATTCTGTAAATATTTATACACTGTATTTTATTTTGATTCAGATCAAATTTATAATATCTATTGTAACTTCCTCTGATTCAATTTCCAAATGTTTGGAGATTTTTACATATATATTTCTGTTATTGAGTTTTAATTTAATTATGGTCGGAAAACATACTTTGTATAACATTAATCCCCTTAAATTTATTGAGCGTTATTTTATGGCTCATAGTGATGTCTATTTTATTTAGTGCTTGTTTGCCCTTGAAAAGAATGTGAATTCTTTTGGATGCAGTGTTTTCTACTGTTTATTAGGTCAAGTTAGCTGACAGTGTTGTTCCAGCCTTCTATACCCTCACTGATTTACTGTCTATTTTTGCTATCGATTACTAAGAATGAAGTATCAAAATGTCCAACTATAATTGTCAGAACCATAAAACATCAAGTATTAATATAGCCACTCCAGCTTCCTTTGGTTGGGATTTCCATGGTGTATCTTTTAACATCTTTTTATTTTTATTAAAATCTATTTGTTAAGTGGTATCTTGTAGACAGCATATAGTTGCCTATTGAATTTTTAAATCTAACAATTTAATTCAAGCTAACAATTTAATTCAAGTGTCCGGACCTTTCCATTTATTGTAGTTATTGATATTGTTGGTTTTAAATATTTTATATGGTTATGTTTTCTGTTTATCTTCTCTTTGTTTACTTTGTTCTTTTTTTGGTTTTAGGTATTTTTATTATTCTGTTTTATTTTCACTATTGGCTTATTAGCTGTAACTCTTTATATTTTAGTGGTTGCTGTGGGGTGTAGAGTATACATTTTAACTTGTAACAGATTACTTTCAAATAATGTTATACAACTTCATGTATGATGTTAAAACCTTATATTACATATCATTTTTCCTACCATCCTTTGTGCTTTGTTGCTATCCCTTTCATTTCTATTTATGACATTAAGTCCAGAATTCACTGCATTTTTTTTATTTTGAACAGTTGCCCATATTTTAAAGAGATAGAAAAATGACAGAAAAAAATTCTCTGTGTATTATCCATTTCTGGTGCTCTTTTTTTAATGTAGACCCGTATTTCGACCTGTTATATTCCGTCTGCCTAAATAATTTCCTTTAATAGATATCGAAGTAAACATTTTCTGGTAATGAATCTTCTCCATGTGTTTGTCTGAAAATATTTCACTTAATTTTAAAAGAATATTTTTATTGTATAAAGAATTTTTGGTAGACAGTTTTTGTCTTTTAGTACTTTAATGGTGTCTTGCTAGTATCTTTTGGCTCTATTTTAAGGGATGGTGTACATGTGTGTGTGCACACACGCACGTGCATATACATGCCTCTGTGTGCATGTGTATTAGGTTGATAAAGAAGAAGTTAAAAGCCCAAAACTATCCAGCAAAACTCACCAACATATGACTAAAACCTCTGTAGAAATTCTTCACAGAAAGTCAGAAAAAAGAGAAGAGAGATGTAGGCTTTGTGAATTTATCATGGGTTTTCATCCTCAGCTAAAACTGACCAAGGATACAGAGAAAAGGCAATCAAAGCATTTTGTCATGTTTGGTTGTGCATGCATGTTTTATAAAAACACATATCTCTTTCAAGGCAACTTCTCCTTAGATGATTTGTGTATTTGTGTTAACAAATAGCTTTTCAGTGGCAGAAATCTGGAAAAATGACCTCTCCTTTGGAGAAGGTCCCTCTAAAGAGAATTCTGCAGAACAAGGAGCTAATGTAAGCAACTCATTAGATATAATATCTTTAAGTAAGGGATCATGTCTTATGTAGTCAAATAATTCCAACACCCATCCTTCATGCCTACACATGGTAGGTGTTCAGAAAATATTTATTAAATAAAAATATTTATTAAATGAAAATATTTATTAAAGCCAGAAGAATGAGGAATAAAAACATTCCATGGACAAATGAGTTTGAAAATGCTATATACAGCATCCCCTTCTATAGATTCACAACACATATTAATCTATCAAAGACTCTTAGATGACCTACAGTAAGAAAATCTATTCATTTTTTTGAGTAACCTAGCTTTTCATTGGTATCTTAGACCATAAAACTCTTTTTTTTAGAGAATACCTATTAGCAAGCACTGACATAGCCCAACAAATCTTTGAGGTAGCAAAGCTGATCATAAAGATGAGGATTTGAAAAAAAAAATGACTGTGACATCACATTGCACTCTTACTAAATTGAATCTGCACCACGGAAACATTTTAGGTATTTGATCTAAACTAATTTATTGTATGAGCTGGGCTTGGTAAGTTACAAACAGAAAGCAATTTTTATTTTGCTTCTGCTTCTTCAAACCTGATATTTTGACTGTTCACCCCAACTTCCAAATTCCACTAACTAATAAAAGTCTGGGCAATTCTCCATTGGCTTTTCTGTTTATTAACAGGTATTAAATAAAAAAGAAAAAAAAATTTCCAAAGTAGTATAAAGTCCAGTGCAGTACAGAGTCCAATCCATGTAAACTTTAGTTCTGTCTCTTCTCAGAGCCCTGGTATCATTTGGGTTGGAAATCCAGGAATAAGAGGAGTGGGCGGGTTTGTTGTCCCCTTTCTCCTTTCTATATATTCCCCTCCTTTCCTAGCTGTGATTTCTGGCCTTTCTAGTAATAAGGGAAGATAGAAAGCAAGGGGAAAATGGAAAGGTGTAATAAACTTGACTGGTGCTATTATAACCTGTTATGATCCTCTGAGTGTAGGAGACGTCCCAACTGACTTTCCTCCATTGGCATTTAGATGAGTTGTTTCTCTATTTTGTTTTGTTTTTGTTATTTTAAGATACCTTCTTTTGCCTATGTTACAGGGTATCTCCCAGTAACTATTTCACTGACTCTGGTATGCTGTTTCAGGCTAGTCACTTATGAATTCTTTATTCTCTTGGCTTCTAGTACTACATCCCTACTAATAGAGTCATTGTCACCTTTCCAGGCAACCTCTGCCTAAATTACCCACTCTGCCATTCTTGAGCAGGGTCCTATTTTTCTTACCAAATTCTGAAAGTTTTGCTTATTTCCAGTACAGCTCAGTCTTAGATATCAGATAAAGATAGTCTAGGCCATAGTCCCTGTATTTTCAAGTATGAGTCAGACATCTGTCCCTTTGTCCCTTAAAGTTCAGAAGACATACATCAAACTCTCCAAGTGGTCTTATTGACATATTTCTCTTTTGATTTGTGCCAAGGAAGAAACACATCTATCTGGGGTGGAGAATGAGGATGAGGACACTTACTAACTTGCTAATACCATTGAAAGAAATTTTCATTGCCAGCTTCTTTAAAGTCACTCTTGATCCATTAGAAGTTGCCATGTGATGACATGGGTAGAACCACTTCCATAATCTTAGTGGATTTCTTTATAGGTAAGCTTTAGAATGTAGAGCTCATTGACACCAGCAACACTGGGGCTCTCCTAAAACACCTAGACAGGACAAAATGCCCCATTTAACTTCTCACTGCACATGATTTAATATACTCAATCCACACTAATATCTTTTATGAGAAATAGAGTAACAGGAACCAAAGCTGAAATAAGAACTAGCTATAGATATAACCAGTGAGACTAGATCATGTCTAGTTTTATGTACCAATCATTAGCTTCATATGGTGAGTTTTACAGCCATTAGAATGTGGACAGAGATCGAATTTCACTTGTAAAAGTCTTCCTTTACTCTAATGCCCAGTTCATGAACACAAATTAATTTCCCCTATAAATATTTATCTATGCTTAGGCTTGCGTTTGTCCTTTGGCTTTTGTTGTGTTTGACTGTTACAACAATACCCTTGCTTGCCCAGAGATCTGTTGTCAGCATCCCTTCCTAAGAAGCCAAAGACATAAAGGCCATCAGCAATGATGTTAGAGTTTAGAGTCCCAGTTAAAAAAAAAAAAAAAGGAAAAAGCAGTTCATAATAATGTCAATTTTCTGATCCACTTTCAGGAATTAGCTGTGCATTTTATGAAGTTACCCAACTTTCTGGAATTCTTAAACTTTTCTACAATACCCTAATGCTGTCTCAATTATGATTGTTTGTCACTTGGAGAGTATTTAAAAATTCCAGTACTCAGACAGCAGCCCACTCTTTTAACCAGAATCTTTGTGTTGGAACCCAAGATTCAGTGAAAACTCCCAAGTATTCTGATGTGCAGCCAAGGTTGAGTGTCATTTTTAACACATTTGCCTTATATTTAAATGTAGCTTCATAGCAGAGCACATAATGAAAACCATTATGAAACTCCGCCCTATCTCTCGGTCAAAGAGACATAAAAAGTACATTTCTTGTTTAGCTTTGTCAGCTCAGTACCTCTTTAAAAGCTGATTAAGCTTCATCATTTTAGAGCCAAGAGTTCTAATGACAAAATTCTAATTCTTTACTTTCTCTTGAAAACCATTTAGGCAACAGTGGCCTACTTCTCCCATGACCAGCAACTTTAGATAGGGCCTGTTCTTCCCAATATGTCCACAGCCTCACTCTCTGGTATTCTCTGCCTGGCCCCTACAGGTAGTGTTCTGGACGCCTATTATTGTCCAAGTTTGAAGAAGTCATTCAAACCTTAGCTTTTATTTCCATTTACAATCAGAAGGTAACTCCAACTTACTCCAAAGAGACTTCTTTGATCTGAATGACTCAAAGAATCTCTTAACCCCTGGATTGTTTAAAAGGTTATTTGGTTTCTTTCTTCCATTCTCTGCTATCTCCCCCCACCCACCGCACCTCCAAGAGTTTGTTCTGTTCTTTTGCTTTAAAAGGCAAAACAAAGTGTGACTACACATCTATTCTCCAAAGACCACAGTTCCTCAAGGCTGAGAGCCAGATGCCTGATTTGTTTTTCATCTAGAGCTGTACATTTGCAGAAAGTCGTCAACATAAGGCCATTCAGCTTTTGACCTTCCCAGGGATGAATGCACAGCTACTTAACGGTGAAGCTGAAAATAGAACCCAGGACTTTCAAATCATTGTTCTGCTCACTGGGCTGTGCTTCCTCCCCTAGGACTTGGTTAAACAATGTTCTGTTTGGCAAAAGTAGAAATCATAATATGCATATGAGAAACTGGATGCAGAAAAAACACAGACCTCACTCCCAGGAAAGATGTTACCATAGCATAAAAGAAGTATGAATTAATTTTAGCACTGCAGCTTGTTGGTTGGATGCACTCAAAAGTGTGTTTTGAATCGTCACCTTCATAATGCGTAGCATTTTGAACAAGGAGTTCCTGCTGAGTGCCAAGAATGTATTTTCTTGACAATCTATGGAAAGGAAATTTAGAACCTTAGAAAGGTTTTCATGAAACAGGACCTGTACATGAAGATGGCCAGGAACCTGGAATCTGGGTGCAACTATTCAGGGTAGGAAATGTCCTGGGGAGGAAACAGAGCTTTGGTAACACTGTGATTCTTAGCTCAGGTGTGTGTGTGTGTGTAGCCAATGGAGAGAGCAGAATGCAGGACTGAACAGTGGGAGGGCTGAGAGTAACTGACTGTTTTGTAAAGTGCTTACTTCCCTTTTAGAGATCTTCACACTGCCTTGGTTTTCAGTGAGTTCCTGAAGGACAGGGACTGCCTGATTCTCATTGCTATCGCCTCATGCCTACTATACAATCTGCCCCAGGAGGCAGCAGAGCAGAGCCTAGAACCAGATTTTCCCAGTTTGAGTCCCAGCTCTGCAATCTCCCAGTTGCAAGACTTTGGACAACTGGCTTCACTTCTCTGTGTCTCAATTTCCTCATTTGTAAAACAAAGATAGCAATAATAGTTCTTACCTCAAACAGTGATGAAAATTAAATGAGTTACTATTTGAGAAATTTTTAGAGAATGATACTTGGTAATAACAATAATGCTTAATAAATATCATTAAGTGTTAGTATTAGAGGCCATCAATACATAACTTATGAATGCATAGTCTAGCTAACAATGGAAGATAGCTAGGATATGTCAGGCGACTTGATAAACACTTTTCATAGGTTACACCATTTAATTCTGAAAATAGGTGCATAAAATGTCTACTCTTATTGCTCCATATTACAGATGAAGCACTAAGGCACAGAAGCGTTGAGAAACTTACTCAAGGCCACACAGCTGGCAAGTGGCAGAGGAAAGATTTGAAACTACATGGTCTGATACCCCATCTTTCACCACTATTCTGCCAATTAAATGTGTACTTCCTAAGAATACTACTAAGGTAAAAGCTGCTTTATGATGTTCTTATAAGGCTCAAATATAATAATTTATTGACACTTTGAAAGTAATAAAAAGAATATACACATGTGAGATGATGGTGATGACTAATAAATACATGAGAAATTATACTCTTATTAGCCTTATTTAGTAAAAGATGTTAAATAATAATTAGCCTGAGGAACCAAAGAACAAGTAAAACTAGTTGTTTTAACTCACCAAAATGCAATTCGATATGCCGATGTCTTGTACTTAAAATAAAACCACTGAATAAATTAACAAAAGAGCTTGTTGAGAAATGGAACATCATAATCTTTTGCTTGTTTCTCTATTAAAATATACTTAGGTATGTTATATTTTCCTTATTTACATACTTTATCTCTAAATAGTTTTCTCAACCATAAATATGAGGAGAAATGATGAGGCATCTTTTTCTTCAGAAGTTATCTCGGGGATTCTGGTGTCATGGAAAGCATATCAAACTTGAGATTGATATGAGGTTTTTGGTTCTGGATTTATTATCAAGTAATTCCCTGCACAGCCTGAAGCAAGTCTCCAAGCCTTCCTGGGCCTCAGATTTCTCTGTCTAAAAACAGAGTTTCTGAGACTATTGATTATAACATTTCTAGTACTTTTAAACATCTTTGATATCCCTCCTAGGAATTGTTATTATAGAACAGATTCTCCCCATCTCTACCCCCTCACATATTTTCACATTTTGGAATCAGATTATTTTACATTTAAAATACACAATAAATTTAATCATTCTCCTTCTTCTTATTACCTGAAATATTTCATTAAATGAATAGTGTATCTTAGATTTAAGAAAAAAAAAAAACTCAAACATACATAAACAATATAACATCTAACTCCACAAACAACAGCTAAAGTGAATGGACCTCTCTACTGAAAATTATGAAAGAGCACTTCAAGTGTCATTACTGCTTAATTTCTTTAAAGTTCAGGGCATCTTCCAGGGAATGAATTATATTTTCTCTGTAACAGGTATGATCCCTAGGTTTCCCTTGCCAGTTCTGACAGTACCCTATCAGAGACAAAACACTTTTAAAAATAAAAAATTCTCAATATATTTGACTCTGCAATCATCTGGATGTACCTGTGACTAATCTGGATGAAGCTGTCATTCTTTGCAGGCAGCTGAGAACACCAAGAGGCCCTTCTTTATTCCAGGCATATCCAAGTAGGAGAACAGCTGTTCTTTGTTTCAGGAAAGGGTAGGGCAAAGGTTAGCTCATGGTTAGAGTTTCCTATTTGTAACATTTGACACCAAGGCAGGTGCCAACAGTTTTGAAGGTTTTATTAAAGGGGAGATAGTTCTTGGTGGGATAAAGTTATAATGAAAGTAAAATTTCTTCCTCAATTGATGTCCAGGTGCTTCAGATATGCATAAGACTAATCATACAATTTTCCTGCTAACAGTTCTTCAGTGGTGCCCCTTTGCCTGTCAGATAAAAGTTCAAATACCTCAGCACTCTCTAAACTCTACTCACAATTATTTGCACGTCTATGAATTCACCTTGTTTCTTTGTGCTTGTAATGGCTTTGCCACATCTTCACCTGGACAACTCAGCTGTTCAGATTCAGCTCTGTTGTCAGGTACCCTAGGCAGCCTTAGGGAGCTTATCACTTAGGTTAAAAGGCTCTTTGCCATCTCAGAGCATCTCATGCTTCCCTCTATCCATGGGATTCTCAGACCTAGCAGTACAATAAAATCACCTGGAAAGCTATCAAAACACACCAACACCCAGGTCCTACCAGGGTTTCTGATTCCACTGGCCTGGATGGGGTCAGGCTTCGCTATTTAATGTACCCAGGAGATTGTAATGCGCAGACAATGATACTGTATTAAAGGTTTTGTGGTTATCTTCCCCTAAATTAAGTTTGTTGAGGACTGGAATTATTTTATATCAATATGTATATCCTCTGAGATTCTTTTTTAAATGCTAAGTACTAATTGGTACTCAATAAGTACTTTAAGAGTAATAAATAAATAAATAAATAAATAGAAAATTAATTAATTAATTAATGGCACAGACACCCTAATCTCCCAACCACCTATGTTTAGAAGCTCACCTATATTCATTCGAGGTAAGCAATTGTGGAAAATAGAAGAATCCATGTGTATCCCAGGTGTTTGATGACAAAGCATGCAGTCTAAGGGATGTGTCTGAGAAACAAAATAAGGCCTGAAAAAAGACCTGGGAAATTTTGAATTAATTAAGAGCAGGTGCTAAAAATCAGAACCATGAAATTTTAATTGTGCAGAAACTTTGGGAGAAAAGACTAATGCAAAAGATTCTAGGGCTAAAGATTAGGAGAAGAAAACAACCAATTCAAAATGTAGGAGACTGTAAAGAGATCATTATTTTTCCAACATAGAACAGAAATATAAGATACATAGAGTCTATCTAGAAGAGATTTAGTTTTCCTTAATACACAGGTCTGGGGCCTAAAAGTCAAGGTGTCCTAGTAGCCAGAGGAGAAATCACCAGAATAGGAGTCAAGCTTGAACATTTCTAGACCCTGCTCTGATCTATGAATTTGGATTTTGTGGGTCATAACATACTCTACGTGCTTTATATATGTTATCTCAATATGAAAGATTAGGCTTATAAAGTAGGCTTTCTTATTGCTAATTTTGCAAATGAGGACACAGAGGTTTAGGGGAGTTAAATAAGAGTCCCAAATCATCTGTACTATAAATAAGAAATGTCACCTTCTAAATGGCCAGTGAGCATTATTGATCAGTTAACTCTTATGGAAGAGATATACTGGAGAAAATGGAGGGATAGGTTGGAATTCCAGGGTCTCAATCCAAGAAGAAAACCTTACCCGCAAATCCTGCCAGTGGACCAGGAGACAACAGGTGAAAGACACTGTTGTTGATGTTATCTTAAGTGTTTTGATTTTTAAAAGCTCCATTTGTCTCTGCCCAGGACAACTAAGTGGCCTTGAACAGTGAGGACACAATACACCCCACTCCTCATGAATGTTCTCAGTGGAGTCACATGGCCTTTCTCAGAGGAGGGAAGATGGACAAGAACACTTAGAATTCAGTGATTCTACAAGAGAGGAATGTTTGGAACAATTATTTTTTTTTAAAGAATGAGTTACTAATTTATTGCTTTCATAATATGTGAATTGGTTATACTCTACATACAAATGTGTCATCAAAATTTTAGTCTTGAAATATTTGGGTTGCCTTGTTTGGTCAAGCTTCTCCTCTCTTATCTTAATAAACACTTGGGTTTCAAAACAAGGTCTGATCTTAACTATTAGTACAACCAGTCAGTTTAATCTGTCTACGTTATCATGTGATGAAGGTGCCCACAGATTTTGGTTCTCTAAAATCAACTTCCTTTATCAATCAACTGTGATGACTAGTTCATCTGGAACAGTACCTGTAATTTTGGCCTTCATGCCAAGCACGTTGGAGCCACTGGTCTTCCCCTGAGCCCTGCACACAGTTCCTGTCAGTAGAAACTATAATCACCTTGCTGTAAGAGATATTTTCTTGTCAACATAGCAGGAGTAGATTAAAATTAGGACATTTTTTTTTTTTTTTTTTTTGGCTTATTAGAAAATAACCTAGGTTTTAAACTTCATTGAATCTGGGTTCAAATTCTGACTCTGCCATTTATGAACACTTCTAGGGCACAAGAAAGCTAAGGAAAATTTGGCTTCCTTCCTCATTTTCCTTTGTTGAGAAACAGTGTACCCCTCTTTCCAGTGGATCATTTCTGTGATCCAGTAATATGTATATTTCATTCAACACACCCATGCCAAAAGCACAAGGTTATGGATTTTACTCTCCTTTGCCTTTTGTTTGTTTTCAAGAAGCCAGGATCTCACATACAGCTCAAGAACAGTCTGCATTTCATGCTGATTTGTTATCTCTCCTTTCTTCAGAAAGTGGATGTTCTATTATCCCTGGCTTTCTGACATGTGAAAAAAAATTCCTTCTCGCTCAGTCTGTGTCTCCTGATAAGTTTAGATGAGCATTTTCTAAATAATAAAAGAGAAGGTACTGCTATAGGCATTTATAACTGACCTAATTTCAGAATTCAGTTGGGGAACTCTTACCTCACTTTCCAGAAGCAGCGTGTGTTGTGAGATATCTCTAAAGGTAGTCAAAACAAATGGCAGTGCCTTGGGCATGTTTCCTCACCCTCTCTGGTTCTTGGCTTTGTTCCTCTCTGAAAGGCAGATTGCGCCACATGGGATATAAGGTTCATTCTTCCTCCCAAATATCTGAGTCTACTTCTTGCTAATTTATAAGAAAATACATTGACTTGATCAAAGATAAAAAGATACTAAATGGCAAATATTTGACAAGAGAATTGGTTCTCTCTCTCTCTCTCTCTCTCTCTCTCTCTCTCTCTCTCTCGTGTCTAGGTTATAAGTTATTGTAATGGTTACTTTTTGAAGACCAATTTAATCCCATAAACTACCTCTCACTATAAATGCATATGGACTGTTTTCCTGTAGCAATTAGTTATTCTCCCCATGGTAATCAGAGCTTTGCTAAAAACCAGTAAGAGAGAGTGCCAGATTTCTGCCAGCTGACTTTATTTTTCTCTCTGGGAAAAAGATTTACAGTGGCTGAGACTAACTCAGCATCACCCTATTGTTTTCTAAAAGGGAATTACCAACTACAGTTTAGGGGCTCCAAACACTAGAGACATGAGGATGAGAAAGAAGGGAAGGAATAGTTATTACTTAGAATAAATGAGACATAATAGATTCTCCTTATTGTGCATATCAATTTTGCTCAGTATTAAACTAAAACATTTTCCATAGTGATCTCATTTCTTCTTTTACACTCATGACCATCCTTCAGAGCAAGTCTTATACCTCTTTTACAGCTAAGAACATGGAAGCTCAAAGATGTTAATGAATTTCCCAAGGTCATCAACCCAGGTCTCTGGCTACAATGCCTGTGTTCATTTCCATTTCATCAGCATCGCCAGTAACTCCTAAATGTCTATAGTAGGTAAAGAAAAAATTGTTCTGGAATGTGGGGAAAGCCTGAAATGACCAGCATCACTGAGGCAAGGCTGACAAAATGAGTTATTCTTTATTGGAAAAACTTCAGGGAGGGGCCCCATGAAACCTGAAAATAAATACTGAAATTGTTGACATCCTTATGCCAAGATGGTTTTGAATCTTTTCCCGGTAGAATCACAGATGACACACACTATTAGAGATGCAATAATAATGGATACTGTTGATTGAACTTATTATGCTCCTGGCTTTGTGCTAAATACTTCAGAAACATTTTCTCATTCACCTAGGCAAAGCCCCATGAGATGTTTACAATTCTCATACATAGAAGTAGGCATTGAGACTTACACAGAGGTGTTACTTATCTAAGTGAAATGGCTTGGGAGGATTGGAATCCAGTTATGCTTCAATATAAAGCAAATTGCTCCTATTGACCATGCAATAATGCGTCTGCAGTACAGGAAAGAATAGGATTCAGGAAGTCTTGTTCTCTCTCCACTGGGTCTGCACTTCCATATGGTAACTTGAAGAACTTGCGAGAATCACTACTATGAATATAGAATGTCCGCAACTGGCAATAACAAATATAAGAAAGATCAGCACTTAAATTCTCACTATACTTATATTGGTTAAAATAGAAATTGAAGTGGAAGAAGGCAAAAGGGAAAATACATGACCCAAGTGAGGTCATTTGAACAACAGAACAATCTCAGTAATTACTTAGAGGGAACAGAACTGATTAGATATCAGAAATAAAACTACAAAGAGACCCTTTCTTGAAGCTGCCTCCTTTGCAGCATTTCCCTGAAAGATTGCTTATTGTTTATTTTAATAGTTTCAAAATTAATAAGGAATAACAAGATCTGCCGAGCTAGATTTATTAGAAGATAAACAATTCTCAACAGTGAAATATTTTCAGATGATTGTAGCATAAAGAAGCAAAATCTAACAGATCATCATTATGGAAATGTATGTAAATATTGCCCTTGGATTTTATAGTGCCAACGTTTAAGCAATTCTAGCCTACTCAAAGCATGTTTGCCACAGGATGTTAGACTTTGATATCATAACTTTTCACTCCTTAACTGATCGCTGATTATGATAGCAGATCTTTTCCTGGAAAATGAGCAACTCTAAAATATGTAGTGATCTGATATAAGTGGATTGGAGAGACAGGGTCAGAGATGGGAAGTGAATCAGGTTGGTAAACAACCCTGGCTATGCATGTTGCAGCTCTGTGAGATGAAAGGCAGCCAACACATTCCCTGGAGCCCTGTGGAATGGACTAGCCTTGAAGCATCTGCCAGTCCCTTTTCTCATCTGATCACCAGCACTCACATGACTTTCTCAAAATGGCAGAAATTAGAGCTTCTATGTTTGTATCCAGTTTAGAAACATCATTATCTCCAACTTTCAACTCAGGCTGGATGTGTATAGACATTTTGGAAGGTGATGGAAAAATGAATTCATTCCTATTTCAAATATTCATTGAGTAACTTCTAGTATACCCAGCATTGTGGAATGTGTGGTATAGATGGAAGAGCAGGACAAAGCAACTGAAAGACCAACAACAGTGTAAAATGGTTCATGTTAAGTGAAAAAAAAGCAGAGGCCAAACTGTAAACGTATGAGGCCACCACTGATGGCAGAGGGTTGCAGCTCTCTGAGTTTTAGATCAGATACGTCCACTCAGAGAAATGAAAACTTCCTTAAAAGTGGAATGAACCAGATAGAATTACTTTTCTGAGATTAATCTAGATCTTATGATGGCTTGAACATAACAAATTTAGACCTTTTGAAAGAAAGAAAGAAAGAAAGAAAGAAAGAAAGAAAGAAAGAAAGAAAGAAAGGAATTCACTTGTCTAATCTCACAATGGAAACACCGTGAAAGGGCTTATAAGAGACATTATTTTAAAGACATTTTATGTTGGTTTTTTTTTTTTTTTCATTTCTTAATCTAGGGCCCATACAGCATAATTTTAGGAGTTTATTCTAATTAAAAAGAACATCCATTCATTCTTATACACAATGTGTCTCAGGAGTAGAGTAGCAACTTCAGGTATCATGACTATATTATCTCTCTGAATTTTATTATGACTCCGAATTCTGTTGCTCCTGTACAAAAGGTATGAGATTCTTAGAGAAAAGATAAATAAATGTTACATTAAAATAATAACTAAATCATTGATTGGCTGCTATCAAGGACACAAATGAAGAGGGAATAGAGAAATGTGCCCTGTAACTTTCTAGAAGGCCACTAGAATTGAGAGCAAGCTCCCCATTTGCATTACAGGGCAGGGCATGAAGATATTGATCACTGTGCAGCAGAGAATTTCCTGCCTACCTCCAATAAAGCACATTTCCCAGCCCTGATATTCTTAGAACATAGTGTTACACTTTAGAATTTCTCTAAATCTGAAAGTATCATTTTCAATTTTCCTTATTCAAATAACATAGTTTAACTTGCCTAAAAAAGATGGATTGATGTAGGTGTTAAAAACTGGATATCATTACTTCCTCTAGATCCTCTCCAATTTTCTCTCCTAATCTACATCTTCAAGTGGTTGACATGACCTTCCACACAGGTCAACTGCCTCACACATAGGATTTTTCTAACATCATTGGCACAAACCTGTTCCATCATTAAAAGTTTGGATTGCCTTTCCTACTAAAGTTAACAATCCTTAAACATTTCTGAAGTAGAGTTAACATGTTCGTAAATTCTGTATCAGAGGAACAAATCAAGAGGTTGAGTCCATGTTCCATTTCCTCCTTGAACCTGAGATGTCTTTGTGCCTACCTTGATAAATAGAACATTAGAAATGATATCCTGGGTACCTTCTGAGGTTATATTGGAAACATCCATATGACTTTGCCAGTGTCTTCTGGGACAGTCACTCTGGGAGTTTTTGCCCCCATGTAAAAGATTCACCTATCCTGTGTCCACCACATGGAAAGACCACATGGAGATACCAAACTGAGAAAGTGGTGCTTAAAGAGACCCAGCTAGTCCAAGCCCCAGCTGTCTGAGCCTTCCCAATATAGATATCAGATATAAATGATAAAACCTTTGTGATAATTTCAGTCTCAAACACTGTGTAACTATAACCTCATATAACCTTGTATGAGAACAACTTAATGGAGCCTAGTCAAATTCTAGATGTGTGAGCAAAATAAGTGCTACTATTGTTTTAAGTCACTGGTTAGCTATTTTGTACATGGTAATAGATCATTAGAACAGATTCTGAGAATTGAAAGTTGGGTGCTGACATAACAAACCTAAAACATGGGGGGTATTGACTCTGAGATTCAGTGGTAGAAAGAAGTTGGCAGGGGGTAGTGTTTGAAGAGACTGTTAGTAGAAGCCTGATGGCCCTTGAGGAGCCTTTTAGAAGAGCTAAAGAAAAGTGAGGACATTGTCATAAAAAACTGTGATTCTTGTTATGTAAGTAGAAGATATAAAAAAGAACTAGTCAGAAATTAAAAATACAATAACTGAAACAAAGTATTAGAGGGAATTGATAGTAGATTAAATAAAGCACAGAATCGAATTGACAATTTGGAAGATAAAGTAGCAGAAAACACCCAATCAGAACAGCAAAATGAAAAAAGAATCCCCCCAAAATGAGGATAATTTAAGGGGCCTCATCATGGAGACAACATCAAGTGTACTAATTTTTGCATTATAGGGATACCAGAAGTAGAAGAGAGAGTATAAGGAATTAAAAACCTATTTAAAAAAAATAGTGATGAAAAACTTCTCTAACCTGGCAAAAGAAATAAACATACAAGTCCAGGAAGTGCAGAGTCACAAACAAAAGGATTCCGAAAAGGCCCATGCCAAGACATATCACAATTAAAATGCCAAAGCTTAAATAAAGATAAGGGGAGGATCTTAAAAGCAGCAAGAGAAAAGCAGTTAGTTGCCTACAAAAAAATCCCATAATACTGTCAGCTGATTTCTCAACAGAAACTTTGCAGGCCAGAAGGACTGGCATGAAATAGTCAAAATGATGAAAAGCAATGACCTACAACCAAGATTACACTACCCAGAAAAGCTATCATTTAGAAAAGAAGGACAGATAATAAGCTTCCCAGACAAGGAAAAAGCTAAAGAAATTTATCACCACCAAACTAGTATTATAAGAAATGTTAAAAGAACTTTGTTTTTAAGAAAAAAGATAAATATGAATAAGAAAATGGCATAACTACATATCCAGCAATAATTAGTTTAAATATAGATTAAATACTCCATTCAAAAGACATATTGTGGCTGAATGGGTGAGAAAACAAAACCTTTACATATGTGACCTACAAGAGACTCACTTCATATCAAAAGACACACACAAACTAAAAGGGATGGAAAAAAGATAAATTATGAAAATGAAAGCAAAACAAAACAAAGAAGCTGGGGTATCAATACTTATACCAGACAAGATAGATTTTAAAACAAAGGCTACAATAAGAGCAAAGAAAGGCCAAATTATTCCACTACTGGGTATTTATCTGAAGAAACCCAAAAAACCACTTTTAAGGGACATGTGAATCCATATGATCCTTATAGCATTGTTTACAGTAGCCAAGATATAGAGGTATCCTGGGTGTCCATCAATGGATGAATGGAGAAGAGGTGGTATATACATTGAAATATTAGTCATAAAAAAGAATGAAATCTTGCCATCTGCAATGACATAGATGGACCTAAAGATACTGTGCTGAGTGAAGTGAGTCAGACAGAGAATGAGAAATGTCACACAATTTCACTTATATGCAGAATCTAGAGAACAGGTTAAATGATCAAAATAGAAACAGGCTCACAGGTTGGTTGCTGGATTAGGGGGGTGGATGAGGGAGGGAGGAGTGAAGGGGGAAGGGGATTAAGAGGTACAAATTGGTACTTACAAAATAGTCATGGGAATGTAAAGAATAGCATGGGGAATATAGTCAGTAGTGTTGTAATAACTGTGCATGATGTACAGTTTTTACAACTGGGTACTGGATTTATTAGAATGATCACTTAATAAGTGATATAAATGTCTAATCACTGTGTTGTACACTTGAAACATATAATATTGTATGTCAACTATAATTGAAAATATTAAAAATTTAAAAAATAAAAATAAATTTGAAAGAAACTTTAATTTTTAAGCAACTTTTAAGAAAATGTGTAAAAGATCCAGCACTTGCTACATAAATATAAAATTATTTCTCATTCTCAGTCTCTTTATATGACAGAGTACTTCCAAATCAAGAAAAGGTGTCAGGCCAAAGGTCTAATTGAAAACCAAAGAATCTTTGTTTATAACTTAGAAAGATTTAGGGTAATCTCTCATAAATCCTTTGAAAGAAAGTTCCTCTAAGAGCAGCAGGCAGACTCTCAGTTAAAACAATGGGGCTTCTAATAATCTTAAAGTTATGGTCTCATAGCATCTTTCAGGAATTCCAAGGTAGAGAGGATTTTACATAAAAGAGATTTACATATGTTTTTTTTTTTCAAATGCAGTATGAATGATAGAAAGTTCACAGAGGTTTTGTTTTTTGTTGTTGTTGAGGTTGTTTTTGTTTTGTTTTGGTTTGTTTTGGTTTGTTTTATTGAGATATAATTGACATAAAACATTATATCAGTTTCTGGTGTACTACATAATAATTTGATACTTGTGTATATTGTGAAATGATCTCCACAATAAGTCTTGTTAACATCCATCACTATATATAGCTATAATTTTATTTAAGAAAAAATACAATAAGATTGTATTGATGAAGATTTTGCCAGAGTGAACTAAAGGGCACAAGAAAGGTACAAAATAAAAGTCTTTGGACACTAGAATTTCCATGGGCCAGAAACAGAATGATAAAACTATTCAGCTTCAGCTATACGGAACATTTTATATAATAGGAGAGATAATTTAAAAGAAGGAACCAAGAGCCATGGAGGGGACACCCAAGAGCAGAGAGGAATTTTTTCCAAAGAGGTATGACTGAAACCTGAAAAGGGAACTGGCAATGTTTGGCTGTCTGGGTTTCAAAATTACTACAAACAAGTGACTTGTGTGCTTTCATTTTCCTCTATGTTCCACAAGAATGTCTATAGTGGTTATCCAACACACATCACACCATTTCATGTTGGGTATTCAGGTCTTAATTCACAGGACTTCAGATTGAGAGAAAGGGAACACAGGAAAATCTCACCCAAGGGGTTTCTTTTGTACCTGCATCTGATTTAATGATGAGATTCTGAACTTTGTGGGTCACGTGGTCTCCGTCACAATTACTATCTGGTCCTTTATAGAAAAAGGTTGCTCATTCCTGATTTAGATCACTGAAGATCCTTTTCTTATTGAATTCATAATATGTCATAAATAGAGAACATGGGAATTGTAACAGACAGGCCTGGACTAAAACCCACTTCTGTTACCTGTTACCTATGTGTCATCTTGGAAAAAATTCTTAACTTCTCTGAATATTAGAGAGAATAATAAGACCTAGTCTTAACTGATAAAAGCTAAGCTACTGACATATAAACAAAATATTATTAAAAGTTTTAGTAATCTTGATTTGGCTTTTGGTTCAGAGGAGGCCAAGGTGCAACTTTCTTTGGTCATCCAGAATCTGTGTGCATCCAACACTAGTCACCTCCACCATGCCACCTAAATTAGGCCCCAACAAGATCAAAGTCATATACCTGAGGGGAGCTGGTGGAGAAATCGGTGCCATGTCTACCCTGGCCCCAAGATCAGCACCCTGAGTCTGTCTCCCAAAAAGTACGGTGATGACATCGCCAAAGCAGCTGGTAATTGGAAGGGTCTGAAGATTCCAGTGAAACTGACCATGTAGAAAGACAGGCCCAGACTGAGGTTGTATCTTCTGCCTCTACCTTGATCACTAAAACCCTCAAAGAACCGCCAAGAGACAAAAAAAAAAAAAAAAAAAAAAAAAAAGTGCAATAAAATAAAATTAAATAAAATAAGGCAATAAAAAAAAGTTAAGCACAGTAGAAATATCACTTTTTATGAGATTCCCAACAGATGCAGCACCAATCTTTAGCTAGAGAATTCTCTGGAACCAGTAAAGAGATCCTGGGGACTGCCCAGGCTGTGGGCTGCAATGCTGATAGCTGCCACCCTCATGACATCATAAATGAAATCAACTGTGGTACAGTGGAATGCCCAGCTAGTTAGGAACTGCAAAGGGGAATATTCTAATAAAAAAATCATTGACAACCAAAAATAATAAAATTTTATCAATATTTTATAATTAGAGCCAAATTTAGGGGAACAAGTATTAGAGGCAAAGGAAATAAAAGATGCTCACTATTTTACTTTGACAACATTCATAACTGTCAGGATATATGAAAGAAAAACAGTGACAACAGCTTCTCTTAGTTGTTAAGACATAGGTGAGGATCAACAGTCAGTGAAAGTCCAGGTTGTGAATTTCCTCCTGTAGTCCACATTGCTAAAGAAAACCCTCCAGGCAGAGATGGCTTCATAGGAAACAGTTTTCCAAATCTAATTTCTGATTAAATATCAGAATTTGAAGAAAGAACTCTTGACTACTTATTGATTTAAAAAAAAAAGTTTTTCCCACTGTAATTATACATTCTTCTTTGAAAATATGAGTAAATTTAGAATCCCAAAAGCAGAGTGACTTGACCTGATTAAAACTATTTTTTCCCGTATCTGCAGATAATCCAAGCAACTGTCAGCAAGTTAGTTATTTCATCGTTCCATCCAAAATACGGTAATATTATAGGGGTTGGGATTTTAAAAATTGATCTAAGTAGCTGAATTGACTGTTTCAGTTCTTTGGAGATGTGAATAGTGAATTCTTGAGAACCGGGTTCTAGGAGAGAGCTTTCAGGGGACCTCTACATTTTTTCAGTGTTGTTGCTGAGAGATTTCTGTGCCCAGTGTGAATCAGAGCTCATCTCAGCAACCAGGTGAGGCAGGTCAGCTTTGCAGGTATTGATTGCATAGCTGTCTAAGTGGGGAGGGGGGTGACAACCAGAAGTGTGGGAGAGACTGCTCTGAGAAAAAAATTGTAGGCCTGTTACCACATGAGGTGTGAGGTGAGGAAAGAGATGAATGCTGGGGGCTTAATAAGGCAGGATGAGTGAGAACCGGCTGAACAGCACCTTCAAGCTGCTGTGCTGATTCTGGTTTTCTTCACTCCAGTTTTCTTTTCTTCCCCTGTTTTCACTTGTCACACACATAAAGGGCAGTGAAATGCCAACCTGACCTGACTGAAAGGTCTGGAGATATGAAACTATGAAAGAAGACAAAGATTAGACACGTGGAGATGACCGGAGACCCTCAATAGTATACTTTATGCTCCTGTATAAACTTTAACTGGAAAAAAAGCACTCATTTAATAGACACAATATGAGAGAGAGAGAGAGAGAGAGAGAGAGAGAGAGAGAGAGAGAGAGAGAAAGGAAAAAATAAACATAATTTTATCTCAAATCATCTGCACATATTTTTTAGTATCATACCATTTTAATTAAAGAAATCACAGAACCTGAAGGTGAATAATTACTCAGAGGACATTTTGTCCAAATTTGGAGTCACGCAGGACTCTTCTGTGTGACTATCAAGGTAGGTTTATTTATTCATTCAATAATATTTTTTGAGCATGATCCATACCAGATATTCATCTAGGCAAAGGGCTGAAGAAAAAAGACAAACATCCTTACTTTAACAGAATCTTCTTATATTTTAGGACCTTGTCCTTAAACATTTACAGGGCCTAAGAATTGTCAGTTTAGATGGGAGCGAATCAATCCTTGATGTATTAGTTATTAACAAACTGTTATAGAGCAGCATTTTAAGCAGTTTACAAATATTAACTCATATGATGCTTTTAATGAGCCTATAAGGTAGATACTAATATCAACATAATCCCTCTTCTATAGATGAGCAAATTGAGGCATAAAGAGTTTAAGTAACGCCCCAAGACCACACAGCTGGTGGGCTACAGAGCCAGAATTTGAACCCAGCAATCTGGGTTTGGATTATGACTTCCTAACTACCAGGCTATGCTGCCAATGTTTGGCTAGTTTATATTTATGACTTGGTTCCAGTTTTCCTGATGTTGGTATCCTTTACCCCAAAATGTTTAGCATATTTCTATTTGACCTTTGGGATCTTCTGCTGTATATTGTAATCTATTGGATACAACCAAAGACAATGCCTGATTCTCTCTAACTGTGTGATTATATACATTAAGTTAACTCCTTCATGAAAGGTATGAACGCCACTGGTATTCATACCTGTGAACTTCATGAACTCTACTGGGGCCACCACTTTCCCTCCTTAAGTAAAAGGGCAGTGCTTGCACATACTAGGTGATCAATAAGTGATAACTCTTGATATTGATTGATAAGTTTCTGGCTCACTGATGCATGAAAATTCCCAGGGTAGTTGCCTTTTTCTAGCACAGGCCTCTGCTCCAGGAGAGGAATCTAATCAGTCTTTATTGGATGCATTTTCAAAATTTTCCCTGAAAGCCGGTTATAATTAATGGGAGAGGACTTCATAGGGCTGGAGAGACATTGAAATGACCCACAGTGGGAAAGCAGGGAGAAGGAAGGAATAGGAAATTGAGAACACAGAAAGCTGACTCATGTGGGGTAATCTATAAGGATGCCTTCCACAAGAGCCCAAACCATTAACTAATCTCTCCACACAACATGCAAATAAAACAGCTCTGCTGAAGCAGGTTTCTTGTCTTTGGTCTGAAAATAAATTATATATGTCATTCTATCATAAAATGAGGAGTAAGAAGAAGTTAGATAAAAGTTTGACTAGAGCTATAATACTTTAAAGTTTTTCTGAGTCAAGTCATTGGTTGATTTAATCCTTTGTTTAAAAATATAAAAGATGTCTAATCAATCTACTGTATACTTGAAGCTAATTTAAATATTTCAATTTTTAAAAAGAATAAAAGAAAAAAGAATGTTAAGTGCCTTCTTCTTTCAAATAAAATAATCTCATAATAACTTCTAACACCAAACCCCAGTGATTTCTTGATTATGGTTTCTGACTCCTCCTCCTGTGATTAATGAGATTAATCTGGTCAAATTTCTTGACTAGTTTACAAATTTACTGGTTTCAGAGTTCTCTGCCAATAAGCCTCAGCCAAAGTGACTTACTTTCTCTTAATCAGTCACCCTACCTAAAAATTTGATCTACGGAAACTATGATTTTCATTGCATGCCGTCTTCTGAATCTGTCATTCCAAATAATTGTATGCCCTACATACAATTACCCACCTCTTCTGCTCATGAAAAACCTACAGTAAGTTTGTCTTCTTTTGCATGGCACTCCCTGGGTGCTCATCTAAATACAACTTCCAGCTACTCCCCTATCTGCTGCTTTCCACTTCAATCCTGCCTATAGAGCCATTACTTAACCTAGTAAATCAGTTGGTTTAGTGGATCTAGTCAAATTTAGTTAGAGAGCAAAACAACAGTTACTCAACATAGGCATTCCAAAGACTATTTGCATAAGCTTGTGAAAGAGAGTGTCCTTTAAAATTTTTCACAGTACATAGCACTCAACATTTCTCCCCAGTAAAACCTTGAAAGGGCCATATGTATTTGCAAGAAAGACTTTTAAAATTAATAAATTTTAGATTCTTTGATACCCATCCATAAATTTTATTTTTCTACAGTAAACGAAAGATGGCAAAAATAATGAGAGACATTTGCCGAAGTCTTACAAAGAATTGGGTTCAGAATCTGAATCCTGAGACCAAGCACAGATACTGACAACCCAGGTAGGTTCCTATTTCATCAAAATGAGATTGTTTTTCTTTTTCCCGGCTGGATATTTTTAAATGCCTGCTGGTTACTAGTCAGAGAAGGAGTGCATTGTAGCCATTAACTCAAATAAGAAAATAAAAAAAAGGACATTTCTTCCCTTGAATTTTCCCCCAAATGCTTTGGATAGATTCTAATGTATTATTGCTTGAGTATATTCTTACCATAATAATCCACTTTTAGTAGCTTCATTTACATTAGCTATGACTCTGGAGAGCCATAGTAACAGACCAATGAATTACCCAAGAGAAATTACTCTTGAAAGTAATCATTGTGAATGAATTTTTATCACTTGGTCTCATCATTTTATGCTATTTTGTCTCTTTCTTTTTTGCCTCTGACAAAAGTTAAACATAAAGAGGTCTTTTGTTATTATCTCATTTTCTTTAGAAAAAGTAGTCTTATTAATCATGCCAGACAGTTTATACAGATAAAGGATGTCACACACACACGCGCACACACACACACACACACACACAGAGTTTTTTATTTGTGGTGAATATTGTTTTATTTTACTCTGGTCTATAATGTCTCTTGTAAATTTGGTTTTTATATAATCTAATTGGTGCAAGGTTCATGATTTAAATACAGGGGCTTAGATTTTTAAGCAGGATAACTATGGTAAAGTTGATTCAAGTTACGAACACACAGAAAAGTTGAAATATTAAACTCTTAGGCTAAAAAAGACCCTAGAATAAAGAAAGAAATACTAATACAATGCTAATACTAATAAAAAATATTTAGCAAATTAAAAAATAAATTAAACAAATTAAAAAATAAATATGTAATATAACATCAGGAAGTGGTAAATTCAATGAAGAAAAAAGTACTTACTCAATGCCAGGCCCTATTTTAAAAAATTCTTAAAGGTGCATTTTATAGTTGTAGTTTGTTAGTTTTTCATTATTTTATTTGTCCCATGAGTTTGATGCTATAAGTTTTGTTATTTTCCCCATTTTTATGAAGAGGAAACAGGATTCCAGAAGATAAGTAACTTGCCCAAACTCACACAACTATCAAACAATGGATCCAGAATTCTAACCCTAAAACCTGATTTCTTAATCTTTCTACTATATTTCACTATATCATATAGTATCTGCTAAAAAAATACTAATGTGAATGAAAAAAAAATTATATTTAGTTACTATTTTATGTAGGATTATCAAGCAACAGATAATGATTTACTTAGTTGTTGAGCTGTTGAAAAGGTCTCTCCTAAAATATAATTTGCCATCTATTCACAATAAAATTATGTTTTCACATGGTACCTAAAAATTGTAAGGTTTGAATTTTTTGTTTGATTTTTTTTGTTAATCTAAAGAATGGGCCAACAATGAGATAACTATTAGGGAAATAGGCACCATCAGCTGTTTCTTCACCCAAAAACACTTGAGTTCAAGGTCATATTCATCAGCAAAAAGACTGAGTTTTACAGATTATAAAACTGGTAGAAATTTTCACCAGACTCTTTTTAAATTTAAATTAAAGTAATTAAAAATGTGATTACAAATATTATCTTAATTGTTAAATTTGGTTATCAAAACTACTTCCAGATGTCCATTTTATAATTATTTTTTTCAACAAATGGCTGTTGACACCTGCTCTGTGTCAAGCTCCTTTGAAGTCCCCAAAATACAGTAGTAAACAGAAGAGACAGTTGGTTCTTAGAGATTCCATTCCACTGAAGGAAATAGACAATTGAACAAATTAAAAAATAAATATGTAATATAACATCAGGAAGTGGTAAATTCAATGAAGAAAAAATAAAACTTGGTAAGAGGATAGAGACTGGGTAATAGTGAAGGTGTCTCAGATACGGTAACATATGAGGGTCTCCTCTGAGACGGTCACAGAATTGCTGTAAAAGGATGATGGGACACTTAACATCATGAGGCATGGGAGAGGCTTTTTTATATATTTTTAAAGTTTAAATGTGGAAGTGTCAATTTTAACTTTCTGCCACTACAAGCTACTTCTCCCAAATATTGTTCTAAAACTTCATTCAGAGGATAAGTTAATTTTTGCTGTGTAAAGGGCTCACCTTTTTTTTTTTTAATGTATTGTTTTTTTTTTTTTTATGTCTGGAAAATGAAATACAATTTAATCAAATAATGTGAATTCTTTTTTTTTTACAGATATTGTTAAAATTCTAATATGCTTTCATGCAACATTTGATATTTCTATTTTCCTAAGCATTTATTAATAATTTATTCTCTGAGAGGAGACAGGAATTTTTTTTCATGGTTTTCAGAAAAGGGTACTTTGACTAATGTCTTGCTGTTCAATACAGATAAACTTAGTTTGATTTCAGAATTATGTCAAAAATATTCTCTGGACTGTATTTAAAAACACTCACCTTAAAAACTAGTTATTTGTGAGAGTGAGTAAAGAGTTTCCACTTTTTCTTCTAACGAGGCCTGTTTTCTTTAGCCCTCATGGAATCAACTGCTCCTTTTTCCTCAGGATTTTTGACTCTGAATTCAGTACTCTTTCCAATAAACATGTTGGGAGAACTTAAAAAGCAGCAATGCGTTGTGTCAGATTCCACAGAGCTTCTGCAACCTTCTTTTTCAAGCAAAAGTGGTTGGGGAAGCTCTGAGTGCCTTCTAACTCTGCTTTTTAAAGTATTTTTCTATTTCACTCTATGGCTGCTGATCACGATAGATCAGTGCAGAGTTGCACTCAGAGGTAACTACAGAGGTTTAAGGATAAGCTTTGATAGTTTAAGGAATTTTAGCCCCCAAAGGACAATAGCCCCCAAGGAGTCAAGACAGAAATCAGGGGCACCTCATATCTGAGTAGATCTGTGCAAAAATACCTGTTACTTCTGCCTTTCTGTTGATGGTGCCCTGATTTTCACATGGGGGACATCCTTTTTCCTCTGTGACTTCTCAGATTGAGTGGGACTAACAACTTTCCCTGGACCTCCTGGAGTGACCAAATAACCAGAACTGGTCCATTCAGAGCATTTTAGCACTCTACCTCAGGCTGGGGACCTGACCCAGGTCAGTCCAGTGAAACATAATGCCAGGCATTTCTCTGAAACGTGAGGAGAGAGAAGTTATCTTTTCTGGGAATACTAAAATGGCGTTATTTGAGTCTGAGGCTGCCAGCAATTGTTTTGCCGCCTCACTGGAAAGAACTTGTCTGAAAAGGAAATGACTATAATGAAAATAACAGTAAAGAGTTAAGAATGAGGGACCAAGTTGTTACCATGGCCTGGTTCTTGAATTGAGATCATTTTGAAGCCAGTTTTACTCATGGACTTCTTAATTCTCTTGCAAATTCATCTAGGTTTATGTTACTTATGGCTGAAAGTCTCCTGATTAGACACTAAGGGAAGACCACAGGAATGGTAGGCAAGAAATCAGTCAAAGCAGAATGGAACAAAGAGATCCAAGTAACCAATGGCTTGGGATGCATATGGCTGCATAATTTGAGACAATCATACCAAGAAACAAAACTACTGACAAAATTCTGATCCTACATTAGTGGCTACTTGCCCTCTGCCCTCTCAATTTTTGCATGGTGTTTCCGTGGTCATGGATATCTAGGACTCCACTGTAGTTGGAGAAAGAACCTACCGGAATACACATAATCTAGCACTGGCTGGTGTAAGATATGAAAAATTAAGGTTATCAGGAGAGCAGTTATATACATGATCAGTGAAAAGATTTCAGGGTATGACTGGAGTTTCTTCTACTTACTACATGTGATCATCAATAATGCATTTATGATTTCTGAGCTTATTTTCCTCCTTGAGGAAATGGAAGAAAGTTCTGCTGCTTAATCTTTATAGCCGTTCTAATGTTTCAAACTGTGACACTTCTGAGAATAAAGGGGGAGTACTGATAATCACAACAGGCCAGCCAGCCTCAATTAGGACTGTTTCAGGCAGATCAAGACCTGTGGCACCCCATTCCTGAGTCAGTCCTCCTGGGTTCTTCACACTTTCTGACTTTAGCCATCTTGAGAAGAAATGAGAGAGAGAGATTCTAGACATCTTCTCTCTTATTTGCTGTGTATACAGTTGATTATATCATGATGCTACTGTGAGCCAGGCACTACTTTTTATTCATCTCATCTCATTTCGGAGAAACAAACTCAGAGAGGTTGAATACTCATACTTGAGCACAGCCAAGCAGCAGTGCCATAACAAATCTGGCCATTGGAAGCCAGAACTTTCATTATTTTCACAGTGCTCTGCTGCCCCTTTGTCTTCCACATATCTAACTGGGAACAGCCAGCTTCATCTTCCTCTGTGTCATGTGAAGTCTGGGAGCTTAAAATTTCCAAAGATATAGATAATATTTTTAAAAAATCAGAGAATTACTTCAAAGTCTTTCCACAGTGGCTTCTGTTCTGAAGGCTGTGCTAACAAAAACCATTAAGTATCAGTGGAACCTGGGTCTCTGTGCTCAAAGTGGAGAGCCTCTCCCTGATCTCCTGTGGCCCGAGCCCTGTTACCTACCACATAGCCTCCTAGAAGGGTGAAAATGAAAAGGAGCTCCAAGCTCCATTTTAAGTATTTCCTATAACTGGTGTCATATTCGTGTGTTTGGCACCCAGACTGAAGCATTTCAACACCTTCCTCCCCTATTCCACAAATTTATTTTTGGTAACAATCCTATAATAATCAGTAATAATTACTCTTTTCTCAATTTATTTATTTTATTTTTAAAACAAGCATCAATTTTTAAAAGAAGAATTATACTTTTAATGATACTATTTAAGCTTGAAAAATACTTCATGCATTAAAAACGCATGCATAAAAAAAAAATTACAACTTGCATTTCAAACAAAGATTCCAAACCATTCCATAGAGTAAAAGCATTGAAGCAACTCCAGTTCAGTGTTTGTCTTTACAATTACTGTGTTATTTTCACTGTTTTTGAATCTGTGATTTGAAAGCATCGCTACCACACAGAATATGGTGCTCTAAGCATTTACCTGGGTCTGTGTGAGTTAGGCTGACTGTATACCTAGATATTTTCCAAAATAATTTTCATGTCAGATCAAATTTTTTTTAAGGATAAGTAATAAAAATGTGCTAATTTGAAACTTTTCCATGTATTATACAACTCAGTGATAATCACAATTATTTAGAATGCAGACCAAGAAATTATTTTTTTCAGGGAATATTTTACTGATCCTATGAGTAATGTGATGCATGGTGATGGTGACAACAGATTGGATTATTATTGTTTTCTGATTATGTGCAGACAGTGTGGTCCTGTATTGGCTAGACCAGAGCTTTCCATGGAGCCCCACTGCTTGAAAAAAATAAAGATCGGTGTTCAAATGTATTTAAATAATTCTGCTCACCTCAGTTTTATCTACCAAATGTCATCTGTCATATAAAGAAATGGCTATTGAAAAATTTTTTTTACAGCTTCAGAGGGATATTGAGAGAGTTTGTCATAAATTATTCTTCTTGAGCCCTTGACACAACATGCTAATGGCTTGGGTTTGCTCCAAATGTTACTCTGCCTCCCATGAGCAGGACAATAAGCCCATTTACATACTCATCTCCCATCTGCACATATGTTTTATCAAAACCCTGAATTTTGAACATGAGTTGATGCGATATATAGCACATAGACTAACTGATTAGTGACTCTTTTTTTCTTTATATAATAGACCACAAAGACTTGGAGATGGTCTGTTTGCTTGATTTATAGCTACCAAAGGTTTTAAGCAGCACTCAGAAGTTCAGTTTGATCACACTGCCTCTGCCTAAACTGGAACTTCGGTGGAGACAATTAGTTTGTTAGGTTTTGCATCTAGAAACCATGAAATGAGAAAGAGTAATAATGTTTCCCATATTGGGGGGATTTTCTTCTCAGTGGCCTTGTTTAAAAGTTTGCCTTCAAAACTACGAGGTTTCAGGGGAGAAACAAAGACCCATCTTTGTGTATGTGAAAGCAGCAAAGGAAATGTACCAAGGAGAAGAAAAAGACCACATGCTTAGGCCTTATTTACAAGATGATGCCAGCACAGGAAAAATGTAAGAAATATACAGCTGAAGAGAGAGTAGAAGAAGATGTGAAATGTGGGAAAGCAGCAGCACTAACAACAACAAACATACTAATTGGGAAACTAAAATTAGTGTGTAAAGTATATGAATAAAGACAATGAATCTCCAGGAATGAAATCCACCTCAACAAGAGAAAGTGGATGATGTTTCATGTGACAACTCAGAACATGACAACTGACTAAGACAGCAGAATAAGTGAGAGATACAGAAACAACCCAGACCAGGACCTTTTGGACTCCTGAACTTGACTCCAGACCTTGTGTCAGAACAATTAGTGACCAAAAGAAATTATTTTTAAGTACGGAAGTAGAGATATACCTGATTCTATATTTAGCTGAGCTGCATATGTTAAGATCTTAACATTTCTATAATCAAAATAATAATGTATTAGTTTCAATCATTTGAAATGGCCAATATACACATTTTTTTACCTATAAAACTACAATTTAACATGGTTCAAACTAATAGATATGCAGATATTCTCAAGCAAACTCTTGGTTTTGTTTTAAAGTCCACATTGGAAACAAAGTAGAACTTTGACCTTCAACAGTTTCTTACATTCTCTTGGAGTTTGTGATTTATGAAAGTGGTAGCATCTGGGGAAGTCACAGTCCCTGAAGTGCTCAGCCTTCCCCTGCGTTGGGTGTGAGAAGTTGGGGTGAAAAAGAAGTTCCAGAGTCACATACACTGAGGGAAGTGCTAGGAGCTTCTGTACATTTATTTTTTTATTGCTTCACTTTTTATTTTAAACTCCTCTGAATTTAGGTTCCATATTTGTTTTTCTTATTGTGAACTAATTTTTGGAATGATTATCTGGACCATCTGTTGACTTTTCTTAAATAAAATGTAAATTGGCTTTTGTTTTAAATTTCAGGTGCTTTAGGCTTGACTCTACTATTAGTCTCCTAAAGCAGTTTGGAGATGGTGGTGAGTTTTTTGCTGCTAAGAATAAAGGCTTGCTGTTGAGAATCTTTTTCTTTGAATGTGTATTTTAGTAGGAAAAAAATCTATTCTTAATAGTTTTGATTTGCTTGCCTCTATGTTGTCTTTTTTTTCTCTCATTCTTTACTGTTTTGTGCCTCAACATTTATGTTACTATCATATTTCTTTTCATATCCCGTTCTCTCCAATACAGAACCCAAGACAAGCCACTATCGGTTTCTTTCTCAAAAGAAAAAAAAAAAAAGATGCCTGTGGGATCATACTGATTCCTATGCATACTGATCATAGTACATTATTAGGTAATGACCCTTCATTGGCCAATCAATAATTACTGAGTGCCTAGTTTGTACACAATACTCTACATACAACAACATGGATAATGATAGGAATACATTTCATGAGAGACATTGAAATATTCATGGACACAGTCTTTCTTGGCAATTATGCTTTTGAGATCCATTTATAATGGACATATATTTGAAGAGGAAGAAAGCTGGAGACTCTCACAAAGGTATGACACATGCCTTTTTTTTTTATGATCGTAACCATTTATCTCTATATTCATCCACTGTGTACCACAGGCAGTATAATGCTATGTAAGGTAAGCAGATAACAGATAGTAAATTTTTTCTGGGAGTGGTGAAAGTTCTGCCTTACAGAACAGTATCTCCTCATCACCTCTATCATGCTACTAAAATATTTTCTTCTTGAGGATTACTTTAGAGGTAACTTTTTCCATGTAGTATTTTGTAACCTAGGAGAGAATGCTTTTTATCTAATCACACATTAGAAAGAGCAGCTGATCCTATCTTTACATGGCAGGAAAAAGGCTGTGAGCAATTGCAACATGGGACTGTTTTACTTTGGCATAACAGAAGTGGTTTGGAAAACAGCTAAAAGAAAAGTCATCTTGAACAAGCTCTAGGGAAGGAAAAGAACATTGGGTCTCTCAACAAACAGGGTACTGAAAAGAAGGAACAGATGCCAAAGAAGGGAACTGAAGAAACAATAACGAAGCATTCTCTCTTGCTGCAATTTAGCTTTTGCCTAACCTGAGCAGGGAAGTTCCAGTGTGCAGTGGAGCAACTTGTTAGAGACCAAGAAAATGTTTATCAGTCATCTGGTTGGCTCACACAGGAAGCCCAAGCATCAGGTTTGACAGGGACTTTCTTGGTTTTAACACTAAATATCTCACATCCCTGGAATCTCCTCAGTCCCTGATACACCAGAATTGTTGGTCTTTCTAGCTCATATGCCAAATACTGAGAACACAATCATCTTATTCACAAGTAATTCTGCTAGGAAATCTGCATAAACATTACTGTTATGTGGACTTGGTCAAATAGTGTGGTTCAAACACAAATAATTTATTTCTTCCTGCATTTCCTAGAGTTTCTGGACCATCTTTGTAGGTTACTGTCTCTTGTTTTTTGTTAACATTAGCCTTTCCCTATAATTTTTCTCCTTTTTAATTTTAGAAACCAATTCATTCTAGGAACATGTCCTCCTAAAATTATTATTTGGTGCTATGTGAGAAGATTCTCTAAGGGCTCTAATAAGAGTTGTGAAGCTGAGAGATTTCAGAGGTGTCATTCTCAATAGAATTCAACAGTAGCCACCTATTTCCAAGTGGAGAAAAGTGTGAAGTGTGGTGGTGATTTCAGGAACACCAGGTCCTTGGTCCTAAGAGATAAGCAGTTACTGATTTTTTTTCATGTGAGGCCTGATATGCAGCACTTATAAAATATATGCTTGCCTTCGTCCCAACAGGTCTTTGTTTAAACTATAGTTTACAGAAAGATATTAAGGCATGGTTATAATCTTATATGTTGGTGAGAATCTGTGTCAGTACTATAAAATTATGTATAAACTTCATATCTAGAGAATGTTTTCAAAATGTTTTAAAATGAGATTAAATAATTTACTAAAATAAAAGTTAGTTAGGTGAAATATATTGCATTCTATTACCTGAAAATATTTGTAATAAAATTTTATCCCATGCTAATTCTTTGCTGCAAGATAGTCAAACTCTTATATCCCAGTAAGGAAAACAATGGAAACATTCATAAATTATAATTTTGTTCATAAACTCAACTTTCTACTGACTTGATTACAGTAGAGAAAAAAATCCATCATTTTCTTTTGTTTAGCTTAACCATAGTTAAAACAAAAGTGGTACAAAATTCAGTCAGCTAAAATGCATCCAATGTTTAGAAACACAATTACTATTGAATTCAGGTCACACATAAATAGAAAATTAATATGAGGACATAAGTTTAGAAACATTAAACATCATAAAAACTGTTAGTGGGGACAGAGGGAAGGACCAGCCATAAGCTTTTGACCTGGCAAAATAGTCTACTATTTTTGGTGTTAGCAGAACATTCTTATTCAAATTTCAAATAGTAAGAAGCTTAACCAAACTTTACTGTTTTCTTTGTCAAGTAGGTAAAGTCTACTGACTAGTTTCTTTACAGGTAACATCTCATTTAAGTCACCCAGAAGTTGTATGAGGTAAATGCAGCTATAATCTCATCACGTTTACATCTTGAAGTCTAAGTGGTACATATGAAGGTACATATTGTGTGGCCCATACCTTCTGAATTAGTGTCTCTGGAAGTAAACCAAAAAATTCTAATTTTTAACACATTCCCAGATAACTTTTATGCCCTTGAAATGAAATATATAAGTAATAATTAATGGTCTGTTGATATAATCAATGATATTATTAGTGACTTTCCAAAAATAGCCAGTACCCTGCCTTCATTTTTAGCCTGAGCAGATACACTAATTTACCAAATTAGTCTGTGGTGTGCAGAGTTTCTGAACATGAGAGGCAATTTATCTGAATAAAACTCATAAAAAATTTGAATGTGTTGAGGAGGCAAGTTAAAACTTTCTATATCAACATACACACCTTGAAAATTTTTTTTTGACAATTAAGGAAATAAAGCATTTTGTCCACGTTCTTAACATATTTTGTAACAGAATGTCCCCAATCAGGAGCCATCAGGAGCTAGGGAGAGAAAGTCCTTTTCGATTTGTGGTGTCCTACTAGAAATGCTATTCCTGGTAAAATTTATGAAGACATAGACACTGAATTGCATGAATATCTTTGCAAAAATATCATCCAAGAGTTTTATTGGAAGACAAGTAACACATGGTGCTAAAGGGAACATAAGAGGAGCTGCAGTGGAGAAACCGGTTAATGTAAGGTCAGAGAGTTTTGGCAAAAAGAAATATTCCTTCATGTGACTTGGAGAAGTAGAGCAAGTATTTTGAAATCAGGGCTTTAACAAATATTTCATAATGTGGAATAGATTTCTCTTCAAAGACTGAAGTAAGTGTTTACTGGGTTTTATCCCCCAAACATATATTTACTCTCACATAAGCCTGAACTTCCAAACCTGAATTTCTGGACATACCAGTGAGAGCAAAAGGTGCATTTCATTCAATATGGTCTATTAGGAATTGCCACCTCTCTTTATATTGTGTTCCTTAGAGCAAAATCCACTGCTTACCTGATTCTCATCTTTCTCTTTTTTCCTGGCAAACTGTTTTTTTCCCTCAGCTTTTGTGCTTTTGTGCTAGCACTCTCGCTGATTGATCTCTCTGAATCTCACCCTTTCTCCAGTCTCATGTCAATTCCCTATCTCATGTTCCCAATCCACTCTAGTATATAGTAATTTCTCCTTTTCCCAACTTCTCAAATTAACCAAATGTTTGTGCCAAAAACTTTGGCTCATAGATGTTTTAACTGAGAGTGTTATCCAATTATATTTTATGTATAAGTTGAGTTCCCTAAACTAGATACTAAATGTTTGAGATCCAGAAAGAGAACATATATTACCTTTTAATTTCCAAAAGGGTACACAGCTAGTGTTCAATATATATATATATGTATATGTATATGTATATGTGTGTGTGTGTGTGTGTGTGTGTGTGTGTGTGTGTGTGTATTTATGGGTTTGAAATCACATTAAATTTTTTTTCACTTTCCTAGTCAAATGTATCTCCTGCATTGTTCTTGTTCAGCCATGCTAATTTCACCTGTGACTCTTTTAATAGGCTAAGGGAGAAAAAAGAGCAATCATAATAAAACTCTTTATTCAGGAAAGGCAGAGTGTTAAAGAATATTATTATCGAAGAATTAAAAAATAACTAAGAAACTGAATTTAGTTTGAAAATTTGAGTTCATACAAAAAAATGAAAATGGTTATATTTTAACTAATGTTGACCAGTTGAATGGTAACAGCCATGAGTTAACAGATAGATCCCAAATTCTACCTAGAGAAGCTACCTGGCTGTCAATATAAATTTCAACTATAAGAAGTAGCCATTGACAACCTGGCTATTGAAAAAAATAACTTCAATGTATAAAAATATCTTTCCTAGTCAATTTGATCATCACATATTTGACATGAAGATTTTTATGCGTTAGGATTACATACTGACATTAACCATGTTGTTGAACATGTTGTGTAGGACTTTTTCATTTATAATCGAATAATTATTTTTAATAACAATGAAACTTAACTAAAGGAGAGTAAAGTCTCACAGACAGTGATAAAGGCCAAAGGACAAGTAACCAGTAGACTATAGATGATCTTACTCAGTGAGTACAAGATCTCAGTAGAAAACAGGTATTTGCTAAATATTTGAAATATACTAAGGCAAGTTTGTTCCTACATTTATTCCTCAGTATAATAAAGAAAGCATGAACATGGTAGGAGAGCTTTAATTCAAATCCAATTTCTTGATTTTCTGGCTGTGAGGACTTGGATAAGATACTTAATGCATTTGAATATTAATTTTCTCATGTTCAAAACAGATGTAACAATATTTGAATGGGTTTTTAAAAGTAACAAGAAAAATATGTAAATGCTTGGCAAAAAAATTACTAATGTTCTTTGGATAATATCATTTGTACCTCAGTTTCCCTATATTACACAGGATAGGACTGACGTGGACATTATAGAACAAAGATAATTAGAACTTACAATCTGAGGCTCAGAAATCAAGAGTTGTAACTTAAAGTAAAAAATTAATTTATGGGAGTTCCCATCAAGGTGTTAGGTTAGGTAAATGCTGTACATGACTCCTCTCAGAACCATATTAAAATTGCACAGACTCATTCACTCGCAGGCACTCACCCTTGGCTCTGACAGAGGGACAGCAACTCAGGAGATACCAGAGACATACAGGGAAAGACTGAGTTGTGTGGCTTCAAGGAGAGGGCTGGAGGAACAGCCTCCACTGTCTCTTTGTTGAACTCTCCTCTTGTGCAGCCTGCAGAAGGGCACCATCTTATCTGTGTTGAACCACCCCTCACATGGCCAAAACTGAGTCTGCATTGACATGGTGAGATCTGCTTGCTCCACTTTGGTGACTCCCTGAGACCATACCATGACCAACTTGCAAAATACCTAGTGGCAATTTCAGGTGGTTACTAGGCAACCAGCCCTACCCTGTGCTCTCAGCTGGAGGTGCCTTCAGCAGCAATCAACAGACCTCAGTGGCAGGTAACAAGCCCCACTCAAGCTGCAGTATTTCTTGAACAAAGCTCAGGGGTCTGCAGGTCCAAGGTAGGCAGCAGCTGAAACTTGGTGTGAGCTGAAACTTGTGAGTGGCCACAGCTCAGAGCTGGCAGCAAATCTGAATCTGCACCAACCTGGGGAACACCATTTGACCCAGCCTGGTGACTCTCTGAAACTCTGACTCATCCAATTCTGGTACCCCCAATGCTCATTCAGCTGCTGAACCTTATGGGCAGCCAGCAGGCAGCCTCACATTTTGAAGTGCTCTGGGCTTTTTGTTGGAAGCTCCAGGATTGGTACTAGTGGCTTTAGGCCATGGCTCATTGTGTGGCCTCTCCCTCATACCTCTAGGTTCAAGTCGGGCAGCAACCAAACATGAATAGGTTTGTAACTCCTACCAAGAAACCCTAAGCAGGTCACAGGAAGCAGCTCAACAACTCACCAACAACTCAGAGGCTTGTGCTAGACCTCAACAGAGTACTGCCTGTATAGCTCCACAAGCTGCACACCCAAACAGTGGTCTCAACAGGCACACAAATCTGCTGAGGCTAACCCGACTACCTGGGGTCAGCCCCCACCAAACAGCTCATACATTGTGGGCATGGACAATTAAGACTGCCAGTCCCACTCATTGACACATGAACAATAATCAAAGGTCAACTACAACAAGAGGGCACATGCAATCACACAAAAGTCACTCATGGAGCACCCAGCATAGGTGATGAGGGAGACTGCATCACTGGGCCACAGAGTACACTTACTATATAAGTCCACCTGGGTAATACTGGAAGACATAGCAGATCTACCTAATACTTAAAAATGAACACAGAGAGGCAGCTAAATGAGAAAACAAAGAAACATGTCTCAAAAAAAAAAAAAAAAAAAAAAGAGAGAGAGAGAGAGAGAGAGAAAACTCCAAAAAAAAAAAAAAAGAAAGAAAGAAAGAAAAACTGAATGAAATGGAGGCAGAACACTGGTTATAAGGATGCTCAATCAACTTAAAAGGACACTAAGTGAACTCAGTGAGAACTTCAACAAAGAAGTAGTAAACATAAAAAAGGCATAGAAACCATTAAAAAAGAATCAGTCAGAAATGAAGAATACAATAACTGAAATGAAGAATACACTAGCAGGAATCAACAGTATATTAGATGAAGCAGAGGATCAAATCAATGATTTGTAAGACAGGGTAACAGGAAAAAAAAAGCAGAATAGCCAAAAGAAAAAAAGAATACAGGATAACATCAAGTGTCACAACATTACTATCACAGGAATACCAGAAGACAAAGAGAGAAAACCAGAAATTGAGAAACTATTTGAGAAAATAATGACTGAAAACTTCCCTAACCTGGTGAAGAAAAAAGACATACAAGTTCAGGAAGCTCAGAGAGCCCAAAACAAGGTAAATCCAGACTCATACCAAGACACATCATAATTAAAAGAGCAAAGGTTAAAGACAAAGAGAGATTCATATAAGCAGCAAGAGAAAGATGCTAGTTACTGACAAAGGAACTTCCAGACAAACATCAACTGATTTCTCAACAAAAACTTTACAGGCCAGAACGATATGGCAGGAAATATTCAAAGTGATGAAAAACAAGGGCCTAAAACCACTACTTTATCCAGCAAAGTTACCATTTAAAATTGAAGGTGAGATAGCTTCCCAGACAGGAAAAAGTCAAGGCAGTATTACAAAAAAAGTTGAAGAAACTTCTTAAGAAGAAAAGGGGAAGAAAAATGAATAACATAAATATCAATAATAAAATGGTAATAACTATGTACCTATCAGTAATCACTTTAAATGGAAATAGATTAAATACTTCATTCAAAGCAATCAGACAAGAAAAAGAAATAAAAAGCATCCAAACAGGAAAGGAAAAAGTGAGACTGTCATCATTTGCAGATGACATGATACTATAAATAGAGAACCCTAAAGATTCCACCTGTTAGAACTGTTAGAACTGTTAGAACTGATAAATGAATTCAGTGAAAGTAGCAGGATGCAAAATTAATATACAGAAATCGGTTGTATTTCTGTATGCCAATAATGAACTATCAGAAAGAAAAATTAAGGAAGCAATTCCATTTACAATTGTATCAGAAACAATAAAATACCTAGGAATAAATTTAACCAAGGAGGTTAAAGACCTATACTCAGTAAATTATCAATAAAGAAAAAAAATTGAAGATACAAATAAATAAAAACAAATACATGCTCATCAGTAGGAAGAACTAACATCATTAAAATGTCCATATTACCTAAAGAAATCTATAGATTTAATGCAATACCAATCAAAATATCAATGGCATGTTTAACAGAACTAGAACAAATAATCCTAAAATTTATATGGAACCATAAAAGATCCTGAATAGACATGGCAATCTTGAGAAAGAAAAACTAAATTAGAGATATCATATTGGCTATCAAACTATACTACAAGGCTACAATAATTAAAACAACATGGTTCTGGCATAAAAACAGAACATAGATCAATGGAACAGAAATAAATCTATGCCTATATGGCTACTTAATCTATGACAAAGAAAGCAAGGATATACAATGAGTTAAAGACAGCCTATTCAATAAATAATGATGGGAAAACTGAATGAATACAAGTGAAAAAATGAAATTGGACCACTTTCTTACACCATATACAAAAATAAACTCAAAATGGATTAAAGACTTACATTTAAGAAACTACACAACTCCTAAAAAAAAAAACCTAGGCAGCAGACTTTCTGATATTGCTCTTAGTAATATTTTTTCTGATACATTTCCTCAGATAAGGAAAACAAGAGACAAAATAAGCAAATGGGACTACATAAGACTAAAAAGTTTTTGCACAGCAAAGAAAGCCATCAACAAAACAAAAAGACAACCTACTGAATGAGAGAAGATATTTACCAAAGATACATATAATAAGGGGTTAATAACAAAAATTTATTGAGAACTTATGTAACTCAATGCCAAAAATACAAACTGTCCAATTAAAAAATAGGAAAGGGACCTGAATAGGCATTTCTCCAAAGAGAACATTCAGATGGCCAATAGACATAAAAAGATGCTCAGTGTTTCTAATTATCAGATAAATGCAAGTTAAAACCACCATGAGATATCACCTCACATCTGTCAGAAGGGCTATCATCAATAAATCAAAGAACAACAAGTGTTGGCTAAGATGTGGAGAAAAGTGAACTCTTATACACTGTTGGTGAGATTGCAAATTGGTGCAACAACTGTGAAAAACAGTTGAAATTTTTTTAAAAAATTAAAAATAGAACTATCTTATGACTTAGAAATTCCACTGATGGATATTTATCCCCCCCCCAAAAAGCAAAACACTAACTTGAAAAGACATACACACCCCTATTTTACTGCAGCATTATTTACAATAGCAAGATATGAAGGCAACCTAGTGCCCATTAATAGACCCTTTGATAAAGAAGAGGTGGTACATATATACAATGGAATATTACTCATCCATAAAATATTACTCAGCCATTTGCATCAACATGGATAGATCTAGAGGGTATTATGCTAAGTGAAATAAGTCAGACAGAGAAAGATATTTACCATATGATTTCACTTATATGTGGAATCTAAGAAACAAAATTAGTGAATAAACAAAATGAAAACAGACTCATAGATACAGAGAACAAACTGGTAATTGCCAGATGAGACAGTAGTTTGTGGGGCTGGCTAAAAAAGGTGAAAAGATTAAGTAGTATAAATTGGTAGTTACAAAATAGTTATAGGAATGTAAAGGAGCATAGGGAAAATAGTCAATAATAGTAATAACTATGTAAGGTACTAGGTGGATACTAGACTAATAAGAGAGATTATTTTGTAAGTTACATAAATGTCTAACCACTGTGCTATACATCTGAAACATAAAATAATATTGAATGTCAACTCTAATTGAAAATTAAAAATTTCAATTAGAAAAAGAATTAATTTGTGAAATAATCTGAAAAATTATGCTTCTCTATGTATCAGTCATCAAGGCAATAAATATTAGCACTTTCCTCTATGAAATACAGCCACACCTAATAAATAGGCCTATGACACAGGCCCACAGTAAGGAAGGTGGAGGGCCACTAATAGCCCATGGGTGCTCACATGTAGGAGTGCTTGATAGAAACCTCAGCACCCACATCATGCAGCAGTGGTACAGAATCAGTCTCAAATCAGTTATAGCAAGGCACCTACAGCTCTGAAGCCATAGGAGAAACGAGAATTTTTAACAGGTGACATCTAACTACAGTTCACCTTTTCTCTAGAATTTATTGGTTGTACACACTGTATTTATAGGAATTGTCTAATCCTCCCAAGTACCCCATGAGATAGGCATTGCTAGTATCTTCAACTTATTGACTAGTAAACTTTAGCACAGAGAAGCTGTGTGACTGGTCCTAATGCACATGTCTAAAAAACTCCCAGTAAATTTTCAGCACAGGCCATCTGAATCCACAGGCTGCTCTCCTAAATCCTGAAAGTAAAACATTAGATACATGAACACCAAGGACGGTGCCTCCTGGCTCTGGGACAGAGGGATCAATGTATGAAGGGAAGAGCAGTTTGGTCAGCCTGCCTATGCAATTTCCTCAGTCTGGTATGCTGCCTAAATGGCATGGAATCTGCTCCCAGAAGAATGCTGGATGAGAACGTCTGGCGATAAGTACGGCTGTATGTGCTGTGTGTCCCCGCGACAGGGTGGGTTGTCTATTCCAGGGTTTGGGCTGCTCTCCTTGACTTGACCTAGATAAGTGCCAGATGTGGGAGCACACGTGCAATATCAACTGGTCTGTTTCTTGGGTGGAATTTTCCTACTTAAACAAAAAAATAAAAATACAGGAAAATAACAGCTTCCTATGACTTCATTCTGCTTAAAATTCCTGGATATGTCTCTATTTCCCTTCTGGTACCAGACTTTTTCGTACTTACTTTTAGACTAAATTCAGCTTCTTTAAAAGGAAACAAGGGTCAGCTTCATAAAGAAGTGGCACTTTTTTTTCCCAGAACATTTTGAACCATGGAGCCAAAGCATCTTATTAATTGATCTCTGATTCAGATTGTCAACTTTCCCTGAGAAGGTGGCTCATAGACTTTCTGCATTAGAATCTTCAGGCATATTCCCTAAATTAAGTCATTAATCTATCAAAGCTTTTTACTGAGTATATACTATGTGATAGGCATTCTATTAAATGTTGATTTGCCATGCCTTCTGAATTGGTGTCTCTGGAGGTAGGGTCAGAAATCCTTATTTATAACAAGATCTCATAATTTTTATGCCCTCAGAACTTTGAAGACCACTGATCTATATTATGTACTCTTCTAATACAGAGCATGGGGGTTTGTATAACTGTTTCTAGCCCCTAGAAAATTGCCTGGTGTGATGGTGTTGTTCTGTGCTTGGTTGTAACTAAATGAAGAAATTACTTTTAAAAGTTACTACTTGTAGTAACTAAGAAAAATCAAACCTATTATTTATTCTTGTTCATATTTTTATACTTTTTAATTTTCTGGTCGTAAACCTAGCTGCTTAGATATCTGTAAGTCAATAATTTGTTTATTTCAGAGCACTGATTTTTTTTTTTGTCCAGGAGTATATTAATCATTGCATTCATTATATATTTCTTTACTGGAATATTCTCAAAATCTACTTTGCTTTTTTATTTAAAAAAAAAGAAGAAGAAGAATGTCAAGTTTGAGTAAACTTTAAAAGATAAATATGTCAAACACCCATTAAATACTTAAATTCCCCCACAGTGTACTCTCTATATTATAGTAGGGTAACTGCTTTAATAAACAATCTCAAATTTTTATTGGCTTCATCACAAAAAAAGTTCCTTTTACATTCATGTTTTATTCCAGTTCAGATTAGCAGGAGGAGGGTGTGTCATTCAGAGACCGAAGCTTCTTCCATCTTACAGTTCTGTTTCCTTTAAGTAACCAAGGTCTCAAGATAACCCTTATAGCCAGCAGAAGGGGTGAGAAGGTGAGGATCACATATGAAGGATAATGTGCAGCCTGGATGTGACATGTACCACTTTCACTCACATTTCATCAGTTAGAACTCAGCCATTGGCCCACACCTACTTGCAAAGGAGATTGGCACATGCAGTTGAAGTGTGTGACCGTACACTCTCTGCCTTAGCCCTCAAAGTGGTTATATGGCCTCCCTACAATTCTTCCAGTGACAGGAAACTCACTATTTTGGGGGTAAGATAACTTATATTCTTTAAACATTCTGGACAGTTAGAGAGTTCTTTTTTCATTGAATTGTAATATAGGTTGCTGCATTAGCAAGATAACACAATACTTAAGAATGTGGGCTCTGGAGCAGGACTACTTGAGTTTGTGTCCCAACTCCGTCAACTTTTGGCAATTATTTCTTTCTCAGAGACTGTATCCTCATAAGTTAATCTATCTACCTGACTTGTGCCTAACATGTAATAAATTCTCAATGAATGTTAGCTGTTAATATGTAATATATTGGCCCCTGTTCCGCTCCTTGTCTTCACAGATACATCCCTGTCCTTGTATATTTTTAAGGTATTTCTGTCCCTATTCTGAATGTTTTCTAGAATCTTTAACTATTCTTCACATGACTTCATTTAGCATTCTTTTTCTGTTCTGGTCACTGTTTTCAGATTGTGGCCCAGTGTGTCTACAGCCTTTTGTAAAGTGTGGCACTCTTACCAAAATATAAGATTCTACTATGCTCTGACCAGGACAGAGAGCAGCAAAACTGTAACTTCCTTACTTTTAGCTGCTGTACATCTATTTATGTAGCTTAAGATCACATTAACATTTTCAGCCATCACTGCACCCAGCTGGTACATATTTATCTTATTTTCTATTAAAATTAATAAAATTTTATATAAATGTAATATCTTTTATTGCTATAGAATATTTGGTTTCAAGAGAAGATTCTTATATTTATAATTTTTGGTACATTCTATTTGATATATTCAGTGTGAAAGGAAGGGTTACTAAACTCTTGGGGCTCTCCTGTGACCTAATGAGGTTAATACAGTTTACTTGACATATAAGGAGAGTGACTAAACCTCATCTGTCAGTGTAAATTTCTTTTGGCTCAGAGTACACACACACACACACAAAAAAAAAAACATACTAACATCAGGGATATTTACTAAGCTGGTAGCTAGGTTTTCTTTTTTTCTTTCTATTTACAAACGTTAAAAAAGAAAAAAGAACAAAACAATACATTCTTTAGTGATATGGAAACTCACTGAACTGTCTAAACCCTAATTTCTTCAGCCATTTCTTCTTTGTGGACAGGAGTTTCCCGGTGTGTGTTGCTACATCATGTGGGTTTGGGAAAGGATCAGAAGGAAGAGAAGACGTGGTGGAAGAAGCAGGCAAGTACTGCAGATACCACTTTAGGCAGGAGCCAAACTCAGCAGTGGTTGAACTAGATGACCTTGAAGACTCCTTTGCAAACCTATGGTTCTAATACTCTTGAGGCATATTAGGTGGATTACTGATTTGGAAGCCTCAGTGTACCAGTATGGGAAATGAGAACATTATGATGTTTGAAATACTTGTTCTAAGTGCTCTTACTTTAGTTAAAGAATGATATTCATTCTTCTTAATAGCCCCTCTGTGATCACTACTCCAGAAATCACCTTCTTCATCCCTATGAAAGCCTGACTCTGGAACAAAGCTCCCTGGTCTTCTTTACTGAAGTCAGTCTCTGGTAATAACTTTTTTCTCTTAATAATAACAACAACAATAATATCAATACTAATAATTAATATTGACTGAGCTTATACTGTGTGTCAGGATCATATTATGGGGTAGGCATTAATCATGTTACAAAAGAAGAAACTGAGACATAGACAATGTAAGTGCCTAGGGCAGAGCCAATTAAACAGGCACGACACTGTAGAATGTGAACCACTATTCACAACTGAGCAAAAGCTCTGCTGTTCACCATCCCCAGGGGCTGCAGGCTTAGCTGCCAAGCTGTGACAATAAAGTCTCAGGTCACATATAACCCATACCCTTATGTGGATACTCTTCACTAATTCATCTGTTTATTATCCTTGTGGTTGGTAAGAAACTAAAAAATTATTTTAGTGCTATTTCAAAATAATAACATATAGTGCTGGGCCACATTTGAATTAGTGGCACTTCAAGGAACACAAAGAGACATTGTGTAGCATTTTAACATGAGGACTTTAAAAAATATCCTTTCAGGCCCAAGGCCACTAATTCCTTTACTTGACCTGGGCTGTGAGTGGGAAAACCTCAAGAAACAGAACAACCCAATTGCCTTCTCCAACAGCCAACATGCGTAATTGATTTCTGAAAAGTGAACTGGATTTTTGTAGGTTTCATGATCAGCTGCTGAACGACATCCTGCCCAGCCTAACCACTGATCTCAGATCTCATGGCAACACAGATCACGTGGAACCCAAAATAGTCCTGCTTAGAGCTCTTTTCACTTCTTATCACTTGAGCAAGAGCACATGTAGCAAAGGTGTCTGTCAGCCAACAGCTGTTGGTTTTCAGAGAAGTGAGTAGTTGTGTGGCTGCTGCTTCTTAATCAGTCACCATCTATCTTAGCAGTATTAATGCTTCCATTTACTAGTGACCTATATCTATGCATATTTCCTTTTATCCAAGAGTCTGCTGGACTTTTTAATATTCACTTGCATATGTGATATTTTCTTAGGGCTTGACATTGAATAAAATTCCCTTAATCCCAACCTTCCCCCACTTTATTTATTTTTTTCTTAACACTTGCCTTTTGTAGAAACACATTGGAAGACGATCCCCGAGACCTTGAGAGAGATACACACAAGAAAGCCTACTTGACTTACTAGAGGATCTTTCACCTGCTTCAAGCTTAGATATCATCTGATTTCAGCCCCTCATTTTCTCTATCCCTTGGCCCCAGTTAGAAACTCTGCTGTCATAAAATAGATTACTTCTGAATAAGAGCATAGTGTCCACTGTGATAACATTGCTTCCATCCATGATAGCTATGAGACCCAGAGCTCGAGAACACTTTGCTCGCTAGTAGGCATAATGTAGTTTTGACTAAATAATTATCTAAAGGAAATTCTCTTGGCTTTCCCAAGAACAATTTACATCAGCAGAAGAAATCAATAAGGAAATATTAATGGACTATATTATTCAAATTTGTTGCAACAAGGGTGTATTGTTTTATAATTAAATATCAATAATGATTTTTAATTGCATGTTTCTAGATCACCTGAAATGTGGCTACTGTTTCCAGAAGTAACTATAGAGGGGAGAGTTAAGAAATGACCTATTAGAAGGTAAACTGGATCCTTGTTTCTCAAAGTATAGTCTAAGCACTAGAGCATCACTATCATCTAGGAGCCTATTAGAAATGCAGAATCTGGGGCCCTGTGTCAAATCCAAACCTACATTTTAATAAGATTCTCCACATGATTCAGAGGTATATTAAAGTTTAAGAAGGACTGCTTTAGGGAAAGCTGTGCTCCTCTCATTTCCCTTCTTTTAGATTCCAAAATAAGACTGAAGAGGAAAAAAAGTTATTGTTACTATTATTTTGCCCTTCTGACCCCTTCTTTTCTCCCTCTCTCTTTCCGTAGAGGTCCAGCTGACTGTTAGTGAACTCAGAAACTCGAGCTATGCTTCCTTTATACTACTTTGCCTATAACCCAACATCCTCTTTCTCTACTTCCTGAGTGTCACTCTCTTCTGCCTTTTCACTGGCATTCATTGATCTGTGAATGCCACACTTGAGAATGTAGAACAAATGCATTTTGTACACAAATATCTACAAAATGGAGAAGCTCAATTGCCTTCTTAAGAGGCAGCCCTGAACAAATGGCCTATTTGTAAAAGCTTTGACCTGCACATAATAGAATGTTCTATCTTAACATTCCCCATTTCAAGCAATGGGGCTTAAAGGGCGGTACTATTTTCAGTGGGACAGTCTGGAAACAGAACACCTCAAGAAAAGAGAGGCAGTTCCAATGTTTGGGCATTGCCCTGTGCCTCATCCAATTTGTTCCATTCAGGCTCTTCATTCCCAGTGTTTTTACTGAACCTCAGACTCTGGGCCATATCTACTATCTGGGAAGATTCCAGGTTCAGGGGAAGCTGGAGACACAGGAACATGGTTTAGATATTGAGGGCACTTCTGGTTTCTGGTCTGACACATAAAGAGCTTATAAACCATCACTCTCATGCAACAAGAAAAAAAAACTGAACAAAATAAAAACCAATATTTTCTTAAATCCATTAAAAAATTCAGATCACAGGTCATGTCCCTAAAATAGGAGAGACAGACAGGTGAATACAAAGAATTATAGCCCACCAGGAGCAGGAGCCTCTGCAGAAACCAGTGCCATTGTAGGGAAACTTAAATTTTAATTTGCAAATTGCTGGAAGCTCTGTGTGAATAAGTTTGAGAACTGAAAACTCCTAGGAGGCCCAGTCTCACAGGGCTCCCCACACTTTTCTGGGTTTTTCTTTCAGGAGCTCCATCATGTTACCACTGTGAGGCCAGAGGTGAGGGAAATCTTCTCCTGCTTCCTGCAGGGAGAGGGAAAAAGAAGGCATTTAGAAATCCTCCCAGAGCTCTTCATTCTCTTTAATAAGACCTGCCCCCAAGGGAAACTATTTTAGCAGAGCCTGAGCCACTGGGGTTTTATCAATGCCTACGCACCTGGAGAAAGAAAATACCCAACTCAGCCTCAATAAATGCCTGAGACCTACTCACAGGATCTTAGAGTGTTTCCTGTACCCCATACCTTACCAACACATCAGTAATGCTTCTGCGTAGTGATGAGAAATTATAGCTAAGAGAACTGGAGGCTGCTGATTCTGTTAAGAAGTCTCTAGGAAACCCAAAGACATCAAGGGAGACAAAAACAAAGATACAAGAAGAAATTCCTACTTCTGATTTTGACATACATTTATTGTATAAGCAAGGGAAACTCAAATATTCTTTGTGGGGCTCTGTTGTCCCTTCTGTGGAAGAAGATAATAATAGCTGGACTGTTTCAGCCTCAAAGTCAGGATCAATTGAAGTATAAGATGTCATATCCAAGCACAGTTATTAGGGTCTGTAAATTTGTAAGTATATCTGTATATACATTGGTGGGAGGAAGAAAAATCACTAAAATTAAACATAATTTATATCAACTTAAAAGTCAATCCTCAGAAAGTATAAATTTTTGTAGAAATCATGAATTTCTCTAAGTTCACTTTATTTTTTCTGATTTCTACACCTTCTTATCAGATTCCTCATGCCATTTCCTCTACAGAGCTCTGCTTATGTTTCAAAAGTGTTTGGGGAGAAACAGTTTTGAAATTTGCAAATATCTTTTGGGTACTCTAGTCAGCTGAAAATTGGCTGTATGTGGATTTTCTCTAAAGGAAAACCAAATAAAACATTCTTGACATGGCAAACAAAAGCCATCCTGAGGGCAATATTTTTAGGAGCTAAGTGTAAATAAATCATAAACATCGATGGTGATTATTTTTCCCCAGAACACAAAAGAAGCTACAAAATAAATTTCTCACCCCAAATGCAATTTAAATCTTAACAAATCGAAAACAATTGTGCAAAACATTGGGGTCGTTTGAGGATCACATCAGGCAGTCAGATTCCACACCTGCCTGAAAAACTTACCATTTATATGTAACACACAATTACTGGTTTACCCAGCAAGAATAAATCATTCCAGTTATCCAGGAGAGGACAAAATTAAAAAAATACCTCTCTCCCCAGGCATGTGTCATGAAGGCAGACCTGTAAGAGGAAGGACAGCTGGTTTAGGATTGGTTCTTGCTGTTCATGTGTTAGCATGATATGGGAGATGTCTGAGATCTGGGACCTGAGGCAAATTCCACGCACAACTGACTGCCTCAGTTAAAATAAAGAAGATGAATCAATACCAGGACTATTTACATCTTCAAAATAACATGGGCCGAAATAACTTTCTAATAAACTGTGAACTATGAATCAAGTTATTAATCTGTTTGCCAAAGGGTTTGGTGTTCTATACCTACCCTCTGTAAAGGCAAAAGAGCAGACCTTAAGAGATTGGTTTTGGTCAGACAGTAAATCCCTAAGTCTCTCTGCCTCAGTGTCCTTGTTTGTAAAATAGTGATCATGATAATGATAGCAACCAACTCATTGGGTCATTGTAAACATTAAAATAGAAAACTTATTCAAAACAAAGCACCTAGACTTATGTCTTGCCCATGTTAGTTATTGTTGCACATTCTCCTCTCTTTCTCTGTTCTATCTCAAGACTTCCCAGCTGCGCTTCTTCCCTCTTTGCCATCTTATTTGGTTTTTGAACAGTATTCAATAAACTATGCTCTCAGCATATCCTAAACAAGATCCCCTCATACCTTCTCCCAGTCCAATTTTATAAGATATTTGCTAGAACACCACTTTTCAGTTCTGATGTGCACATGGAAGTTCCTGGGGATCAAGATGAAAATACAGATTCTGATTCAATAGACTTGAGTGTTATCTCTGGGAAATTCTACATTTCTGACAGGCTCTGATGCTGTGGATCTATGGGGCACATTTTGAGTAGCCAGATTTTTTTTTTCTGGGCCAGTTGAATGATAGTTCTTCATTAAGATACTAATTTTCTATAACCTACAAGAATTAGATCTTCTCTCAGTATGGAATCCAATGGCTGGATAAATTCCTCACATGGCTGCATTACTTTGTATGCAAAATTTAAAATTAATTACATTAATTAATTCAAACTTAGTTTCTTTTTGTGAAGAATGACACTTTAATGTGTGACCCAGTCTGGGAGCAATTTTATATCTAAAGAATCTTGTTCCAAGAATAAAATGTGAGGCTAGAAATTTTAAGTCAATATATGTAGGAGAAAATATACTTTGTTGACAGCCCTAAATTTATTGGACCATTGCTTAATATTTCAAGCCATTCAACAGCTGGTTAGGAAAAATGAATGGTGAATTCAGACAATTTTTTTTCTGTCAGTATTGAAATATTGCATTGAATAGTACCTCCCACTTTATGTCCACCAAGAACTTTATTTGAAAGTAAGGAAGGTCTTCACAGATGTAAGTGGTTAAAATGAGGTCACACTGAATTGTAGTGAGCCCTAATCCAATCATTGGTGTCTTTATAAGAAGTGACACTTAGATACACAAAGGGGTGAACACAGAGAGGAAGGAGTACATGATGATAAGGCACATAGGGAGAATGCCATGTACCAGTGGAGGCAGAGATTGGAGTTATGCTGCCACAAAGCCAAAGAACACCAAGAATTGCTAGCAACCACCAGAAGCATGGGAAGAGTCATGGAACAGATCCTTCCCTTGAGACCGTCAAGAAGAAACTAATTTTAGACATCTGGCCTCCTGAACTGTGAGAGAATAAATTTCTCTGTGTTTAAGCCATTCTGTTTGTCATAATCTTGGCCCTAATACACCATCTATGAATGGCCTGATTGCCAGCTGAGTCCCTTGAGCTCAGTGTTCAAAGGCCCTTTGCCCTTTTTCTGAGCTGGTGATGGAGACACTAAGCACATATATGGCGATATTGCCAAGTTGGGCTTCCTGGCCTCCTCTGGAAAGAAAAGAGGTAACCTGTTCCTCTTTGGTTAAAGGACTAATCCTAAAAGAGAATTAAACTAGTTACTCAGCTTTTATATCTGGCCAAATTACCCAAACACAAATGTCTCCTTATGGCTAAATTTACAGTGAGGCAGGCAGCACTAGGGATCCAGTGGTGCAAGAAACACTGAATGTAGCCTCCTGGGGATTATGCCCTTGATCTCATGGAAGATGGTGAGAGATGTTCAGGAGGCAAGAGAGGATGTGGGTAGTGAACAAAATGGAAGCAGTCTAATTCGTCAGTGCTATTTTAACTTCCTTGTAGGAACTTTAGCTTGGCATTTCTTGCTTCTGTATGGGTACTGAGTCCTGCCTCCTAGGCTTTCACAACCTCTGGCAACTTGGAAACTTTTGCTTTGACAAGTGAGGAGTCTGAGATCCACATTTATCTCAAGAAAACATACTCAATTAAGGAAAACATACTCCCCACCCATGATTATTCTATATTCAGTAACACTGGTTAAACATAAGCTTCCTGCCAAAAAGACACTTCAGTCTGCTTCAACAGAATGAGGAAAGTGACTAAAATTATTCTTTTCCCATTTCCAGCCCAGAGCATTCATACCTTCTTTATTCAACTTCATGGTTTAATATAGTAAGTACAATGCATTCAGAAAACACCTTTTATCTACAGAAATTAAATATCCTATTAAAGTGGCCTAAACACACTTTTAATCTTCTAAGATTGGATGAATATTACAAAACCAAGTGCTTGAGGGTATTGTCAAAATGAATATGTGCATCTGAGGAAATTCAAGTCCCATTCTCTCTAGCCTTGACAATAGGACCAGATTGAAACTGAAAGAACTCTTTGAGTTCAAAATCTGCCAGTTGCTAGGAATCTTGAGAACATTTTTTTAGTCTCTAAGCCTCAGTGTTTTATACATAATCACTCCTGAGTTTTCAGAGAAACTTTATAGCACATTTGTAAATTATATAACAAGTGGGCTAAACAACAAATCATTCAGATTCATTGTCTGAGAATACACAGATGATGAAGTAAGAACTTCACTTTGAGCAGGTTCATCATTCTCATCTGTAAGAAACTATTCTTTCTGTAGAAAATTCCTCTTTCTTTGATTTTTTTAAATGTGGCTTGAGCTATATTTATAAAAAGATTTTCTCATATATGTATATATGTGTGTGTGTGTGTGTGTGTGTGTGTGTGTGTATAATATAGCTTTTTATCAAATATGAGCTGACTCACAACATATTCTATGTCTGTAATCTGGGCTTAGTCTCAAATCTGTAGAGTTCTCAGCCCACCTTTGTTTCTAACCATTTAGACAATCAAGAAATTTATGATCTTTAGTTCTAGAAGCTTCCAGTATTGCTAGAGTTTGGCTTACAGCCTCAAGTTTCCTGGTGATTTACATGCACCTGCCTCTGTCATCACCATAAAGTGAATCATCACTCAACAATATGATGAAGAACAATAAAAACAATAATAAAATTATTATATAGATGGAAATTATTACATTTGCATATCCATTTAAAAATTCTAAAGCTCTATAAAATGTATTAAAAATTAAATACTTTCATTGTTTAATAAGAGCTTTTTGATCAGCTAAACCTAGCCATTTTCTCCTATGGTATGCTTTTCAATCTTCCACACTTATCTTTAGCATTTCATTTCTATGGGAGGCTCAAAATCTTGGTGGCACTAAATATATCTATATTTATTTCTTCAATAATTATTTTTGAGTACCTATTATATAACTAGTACTTTGCTAAGCCATAGACGAAACACAAAGATAAACAAGAAAGAATCCCTGCCCTTGTGGAAACTATTTTCTAGTAATTAACACCAATAATAAATAAGAACACAAACTAATATAATTTTTCCAAATTGGTTTCATATTATAAAGAAGATGAGAAACAAAAACAATCAAGGAAGAAGCAACTTTATTTTTAATGTGTTTTTTATTTTTTAATTATACTCAATATACATTATTATAATAGTTTCAGGTGTACAACATAGTGATTACACATTTATATAACTTAAGAAATGGTCATCCCAATAAATCTAGTACCCATCTGACACCATACATAGTTATTACAATAGGGTTGACTGTATTTCTTATGCAATACTTTACATCTCAATAACTATTATGTAACTACCAATTTGTACTTCTTAATGCCTTCCCCTTCTTCACTTACCCCTCACCCACCTCCCCTCTAACAATCATTAAAATATTCTCTGTACTTATGAGTTTGTTTCCATTTTGCTTTTTGTATATTTTGTCTTTAGATTCCATATGTAAGTGAATCACATGTTATTTGTCTTTTTCTATCTGACTTACTCCACTCAGCCCAATATCTTTTAGTTTCATCCATGCTATTATGGCTGAAAAGATTTCACTCTTTTTATAGCTGAGTAATATTCTATTGTATATGTGTACCCCTCTTCTTTATCTTTTCATTCATTGATGGACATCCAGGTTGCCTTTGTGTCTTGGCTTTGTATATAATGCTGCACTGAAGATATGGGTGCTCATGTTCCCCCAAGTAGTGTTTTTGGTCTCTTTGGACAAATACCCAGAAGTGGGATCACTTGGTCCTTCTTTGTCTCTTGTTATAGCCTTTGTTTTAAAGTCTATTTTGTATGGTATAAGTATTGCTACCCCAGCTTTTTATACTTCTGTTTTCATGAAATATCTTTTTTCATACCTTTACATTCAGTCTGTGTGTGTCTTTCAATCTGAAGTGAGTCTTTTATGGGCAGTACATGTAAAAGTCTTGTTTTCCTATCCATTCAACCATGCTTTGTCTTTTGAATGGAGCATTTAATCCATTTACATTTAAAGTAATTGTTGATAGATATGTAGTTATCGGCATTTTATTATTTATTTTTTCTTCTCCATTTCCTCTTTTTTCTCCGTCTCCTTTTCTTTCTCCTTCTCTTTCTTCTTCTTCTAGAAGTCTAACATTTTTTTTTGTAATACTGGTTTGGTGGTGATGAACTCCTGTAGCTTTATCTTGACTTATCTGTTCTTCAATTCTAAATGATAACTTTACTAGGTAGAGTAATCTTGGTTGTAGGTTATTGCTTTTCATCACTTTGAATATATGCCAGTCCCTTCTGGTTTACAAAATTTCTGTTGAGAAATCAGCTGACAGTCTTATTAGAGCTCCCTTGTAGGTAGCTAACTGCTTTTCTTTTGCTGCTTTTAAGATTCTCTCTTTGGACATGCTTCCATAGTGTAGCAGTTAGTATGTGCGCTTTAAACACAGAAGATCCTGGGTTTGTGCCCCAGTGGAGCCATGGCCCATGATCTATGGCCATGCCACCCTGAACAAGCCTGATATCTGATCTTGGAAGCTAAGCAGGGTTGGGCCTGGTTAGTACTTGGATGGGAGACCACCTAGGAAGACCAGGTGCTGTAGGCATAAATAATAATAAATAACAACAACAAAAAAATAAGATTCTCTCTTTGTCTTTAACCTTTGGCATATTAATGATGATGTGTCTTAGAGTGGGCCTCTTTGGTTTTATATTGTTTTGGACTCTCTGTGCTTCCTAGGGTTGTATGGAAAAGCCACTGGAGGGGGATTGGGTGGGCCCACAGTTTGGTAGTGGGGCTTCTCAGGGAATTACCAGGACAAGATGACCAGTGTTAGCCAGGTTGATGGAGACTTAGATATGGCAGCCACCTGTGTCTGCATGCTGGAAGGGGTGAGAGTTTGACAGAAAAAACCATAGCTTCTGCCAGCACTTCTGTCTAGAAGAAAGCTGCTTCTCCAGCCATTGACCTGAAACCAGATAACTCAGTTCCTCCATGTATGTCCCCGGAATTTTTCAGGTAGTTTCCTTAGTGGTAGAGCTCAGAGTGAGTGAGTCATCAGCGAGTAAACCCATATGTAGGCCCTTTAAGAAGAATGTCAGCAACTCCTACAGCTCTCCATCTCACTCAGCTGTAATCTCCACTGGTTTTTATAGCCAGAGGTTGTGGGAACTTCTCTACTTGGCACTGGAACCCTGGGCTGGAAGCACAGTGTGGGTCTGGAACCCCTCGCTCCTCCTGGATGACCTCTTCGGCTGAGATATTCCTCTCAGTTCTCAGCTGCCACACATGGTTGTGGAACCAGCCTGTTTTGATGTCCTCCTTCCTCACCATTTGTCTCTAGGTGGCTTCTTATGCATGTACCCAGTAGTCTGACTTCTGTTCAGCCAGACCTCAGGTGACTCCCAAAGATGGGTGTTCTGTAATTTAGTTGTAATTTTGATGTGGTCATGAGGAGGTGAGCATAGCTGCTACCTACTGTGCCATCTTGACAGTTCAGAATGAGCAACTTTATATAGTCAGTCTGAGAAGGCCTCTCTGAAAAGAACATTTGAACTTAGACCAAAAGATAACAAAGAGTCCTGTGTGAGTGAGGCCTGAGAAGAATGTTCCAGAAAGAGAGATTTGCATGTGGCATAAAATAGCAGCTAAAAGGAAAGATATACAGTAATGAGATGAGATGAGAGATGAGGTGATTAGGGGGAAGAGGCTCATGGTGAAGTTTGAGAGAGGTCAGGGTTCAGATCCCACAATATCCTAATGGGGCCATATGTCTACATTTTATTCCAAAGTTGATAGCAAGCCACTGAAGAAAGTTAAGCATGAGTGCGGCATGATTTGATTTATATCTCAAGAGGATCACTCAGATTTCTGTGAGGAAAACAAGTTTGAGTGGGGGTAGAGCAAAAACACAGAAACAGTTACGGAACTCATAGTGCTTAGGCAAAAGGTGATGTCAAGAGCAGAAGGAAATGGAGAAAAGTAGATACAATTGAAATGTATTGGAATTACCATGAACAAGACTCACCAAGGGATTATATGGTGACAGAAAAAGGAATTAAAAAGAAAAATATTAGGACTTTTCTATTTATGTGTCTCCAGTCTTTCACACAATGCCTAGCATATAGTAAATGCTCAATAAACATATTTAGACTTGATATTCTTTCCCCCTATAAAAGCTATGTCTGCCAAACTGATGATCAGGAAAAGAATAGAGGAGCACAGAGAACAAATAAATAAAAGGAGAATATAGAGGATGAATAAGAGTGGGAAACAGAGATAAAAGTTTCCCTTCAGTGAAGCTGATAATGACTTTACTGTCAGAGGATCAAGGTCAAAGTTTTGCTTTACATCTCTCCCTCTAGGCGGCTTTCCAATAAATGTCTAAAGATGTCCCAGGCCAGCAGAGGCAGAACTGAATATTGCATACTAAATAAGGAACGGGGCTGCATCTAGAAAAGACATTTTTAAAGTTATTGTGTGACATAGGAAATAATTTTTCATCATTTCCTTGGCTGACTTTGAAGCAAGAGTTTAAAAATAAAGAAAAGACTATGAAGCATATAGCCTGAAAATAATAGAATCAAGCAGTTGTGTCTTGGTACATTGATTCAGATATTACAGAGGGCATTTTGTTAACACTGTCTTTTAGCATTAATGTCACATACATGCACAGACATGTTTCTTTTCAACAAGATCACTAAAATAACCCTGAAATAGACAACAAAATCTTGCAAAAAATTTAAATAGGAAGCACAAATATTTCAATACTTCAGACTGGTGAGGTTACATAAAAGTAGATGAGGGTCACACATATTAAGTAGTAACATGTGATTGTAGATGTCCATACTTTAATTGGCATCTTAATTCAGGATCTTTTAGAAATTCTGACTTTCTTGGAAAGGGGTTTCAAGAACCCATATTTGTCCCCAGTTTTTCTTTCAAGATTCAATTTATAGACCATTTTTTAAAATCCTGCTGGCTCCTCATGTAGTTTTGAGTGATGCTTCTAAATTCTTTCTAAGTTAACTTAAAAATAAAACGCTTGCCTTTATGCTAATACCACTTAAAGTCTAAAAATGGTGTTCATGACTTTATCTTGTTCTTTCCACTCTGGTTGTAGTATTTATTTTCCCATATGTGATCGATGAGTAAGCTTTGCTCAGGGAAGGAGACGCATCACACACATCTCAATACTACTCAATTAGAACAGTGATGCTCTATTTCTAATTATAGTTCCTTTGCCACCCTTCAGCCAAATGTTACCTGAAATATTGGTAACTTTGGGAAAAAGTTATGTTTATTGAGGGATGACCCAGCTGTTGCAGGCCTGAAAGGAAATAATAATGGTTTTTGAAGAGAAAGAAAGAATATGTTTAAGGCATTGTCAAATAGCATCAATAAACACTTAGATGCTAAAAGGTTTTGGGGAGGGCCTCTCAAATCACATGTCTGACCTCCTGTTCTCTTTATGTTATGGTCAGCATTAAAACTAGAATTGTCTCACCAGAGGTGCATTGAGTTCACAGATAAGCACAATGTGAAAATGATTTTCTCTGTGGGATACATAGAATGACACCTCCTTTGTGGCAAGATTTCTAAAAATGCACTGGGCATTCTTACTTCACTTTGCAACTTCCCTCTCTCCTTTAACCTAGAGTGGCAGGATTAAAGATTTTATAGAGCCCATTTATTTGATGGCAGTCCATAGTACAGATTTCTTTTCTTTTTGAACTCCTTTCTGACCCCCTACTCTTTCCTCAGATATAATTAATGGCTCCTTTTTTCAGATCACTTTGCACATGTATTTACTCCTATACCTTCCTACACACAATATTTTATTGCACTTAATCATATACTGTATTGTGTATTTTCCCCACTAGTCTGTTTAACAGAGGGACTGAGCTTTATTAGTATTTTTATCCACCAAAGCATGATATAAGTGCTATTTCAGTGTCCTACCCAAATGGAATGATCAGGAAAGATTTTTCACTGTATCAAATGCTGTTAAATCCCGCTCCCTTGGAGGCCTATAAAGGAAGGATTCACAAAGCAAAAGAGACTCACAAACACATCCATTCTTCACTGATCCAGATCATCAGGAGGCACATGGGTTTTATGGAACCTCTTCTAACATACAGTGCTTTCATTCACCCATTTTATCCCAGAAGTGAAGTGAAAAGGAAAAATGTAGAGAGTTCTGAGGCCCCTCCATGAGGCCATCTGCTTCTGGCTTGGGAGAGAAATTCCATTAGGTCAGAGACCCTGACCACAACTGAAGGTATTGTGGAAATGACTGCTTGTCTCTTGTCATTTTTATTGTCAGATAACACCTTATTTTAGCATTCCTACATCTGTAGCTACAGAGGAGCCAGTGGCTTTATTTATCTTCAATGAAATTTCTTGACTTTAACCAATACTATTCATAAATCTTGAGCAGCAAACTCAGACACCTAGAAGTCAATGCCATCATTTCAAAAGAACAACTATAGTCATCTTATTACTCTTGAATGTTCATTCCCTAAAAATACGGCTTTTAAACCTTCCCCTCAGAACAATTTATTAGGTTACCAGGGCTACTAACATAACTTTTTCATCTAATTAGCCTTATAGTCTCTGGTCAGGAACAAAGTGGCCCCTTTAAAATAAAATTTTTGATATTGCTGAGGATGATATCCAATAAATCTTTGGTGAGTGGATGAATAAATGGATGAACTTATGACATTCAGTTTTTCCTCTTCCACTCAGTACTCTGCATAATCACTTTCACTGATGTCATGTGCTAAGTACCCAGCATCACAATCTGATTCTACTTCTAGAAGACAACAAATCTAAAGAAAAAATCTGGCTGCTGATATCACAAAAATGCATCAGAAAAATTTTAGGTGCTTCCTAAAGACAACACTTTAAAGTTATGATTCTTCAATTATCAGAGGAGTTGAAGAAGTTTTCAACCCTCTGTAAGAGTAAGGGTTGATAGTTTTATAGTGTATATCCCATAAGTATATCAAAGTACATTTGAAAAAAGCTGTAGCACCAAATAATTTTTGAAATATATCTTTCTTCATATTTTTCGATGTCATTATGAGAAAAGTCTAAATGATTCCTGAACAAATCTTCCTACCTTCCTTCTTCCCCTTTTTCTTCCTTCCTTCCTTCCTTCCTTCCTTCCTTACTTCCTTCCTTCCTTCCTTCCTTCCTCCCTCCCTCCCTCCCTCCCTCCCTTCTTTTTCTGTTTCTTTCTTTCTTTCTTTCTTTCTTTCTTTCTTTCTTTCTTTCTTTCTTTCTTTCTTTCTTTCTTTCTTTCTTTCTTTCTTTCTTTCCTTCTCTTTCTTTCTTGTTCCTTTCTTTCTTCTTCTCTCTCTCTCTTCCCCTCTACCTTTCTTCTTTCCTCCTTTTTCTTTCTTTCCTTCTTCTTAGTTTTTAGACTTAGATCTATTTGTAAACATTATCTTATATAGTTTCAAAACAATAAAGTAGAAGCATTCTTATAATTATTCTTATAATTTGGGAAATTGAGTCTCGGGACATTAAATAACTTTCCCAGGGTCACACAGTAGAGCCAAAATTCAAGTCAGTTATGAAAGACTCGAAGATCCATAATTAGTTTACTTTATCAGTTTGTTTCTATTATTATTATCTTTTTTAAATAGTCATTGTTGAAAACTATAAGGTCTTTGGGAATTATAACATTAATTTTAAAGCTAATGAAAAAGAAGAAAAACTTGAAAAAAGAGATAAATTAGGAAGACTGTGTATTTTTATAGCCCCAAGCAAATGTTAGAATAGAAAATAGAATTAAACAAGAATTAAATGTTATTTTATTTAAGATTCTTCTTGATGTATTATGAAAACTGATCATGTGTCCCTAAAAGCCATAATACAATTATCTGGATGCATCATTTGACAATGAAATGCAATTTTAGGAGTGTGCTTTGGTATTCAAAAATAGCAATGATGGGCCCCCGGGACAGAGAGTAGAAACACAGATAGAAACACATGTGAAAGGATATAATTTACAGAGAAGCCCAAGATATTTTGCTACTGGTTTCTCTGCTGACTCATCAACTAGCATAGGTTCCTCTAAAGATAAGAAATGAAATATTTGGGTTTCTATTTAGGGATTTCCAGTTGAAGAGATGATTTGTTAAGTGATTGGATACTTTTAAGATGGATTCCAAAATCCTTAACTAACTCGTCTACAAAGCTACAAGACCTGGTTCTTTGACCTCTCCAGTTTCACCTCAACCACTCCCAGCTGGCTTTTCATGATTTTCCACCATTGGTCTTTTTTTATTTTATTTTATTTTATTTTATTTTATTTTATTTTATTTTATTTTATTTTATTTTATTTATTTTATTTTATTTTTTATTTTATTTATTGTATTGTATTATTTTATTTTATTATTTCATTTCATTTTAATTTTATTATTTTTTCAAGAGAATCATGCCCATCCACACTCCTTCTGTTTAAGGATCCTTACATTTTCATTGCATTTTCTTTGGCTATCTCCCCCCTCCATTCCCCTTCTGCCTTATCTCCTAACCTCCTTTCACCATTTCTCATTGATCCTCTATGTCTCAACTTGTTCCTTTGTAGAGAGGCTCCTCCAAATAGCACAGGCTAGGTATGTACCCCCAGCCCAGGTTGAGTATTAGCTATTTCAGTCATTATTCTAAATGCTTTGCATGTGCTATCTCATTAATTTCCACAACAACCCTCTGAGGAAGGTACTGCTATAGCACCATGTTATAGCTGGGGTAATCAAGCAATCAACCCTCTGTTTCAGGGCTGGTACCAGGAAAAACAAAACTTGAGACTCCTTATTGGATTCTAGAGTCCATCAATATCCTACCCATTTGACTAAACTGTTCTTCTTAGGAAACCCTCTCTGCTCACTCTTAGCACTCTTTTCTGTAAAGCACTCTTTTCATAATTATTTGTGAAATAACTTGCTTTTTTTCATATTTCCTATTATAACCTCTATACGAGCAGAGTCTAAGTCTCAACTGCAGCTCTGGTATCTAGCACAATGCCTGGAACATAAGAGGTGACTAATAAATATTTTAGAGTATATAAATTAATAGATGGTCAAATGGAAAAACAGTTGTATGGACAGATGAATGACTTTGTTTGCTTATATTTTTTAAAATGATGCAAGTAAATTTTGGATTCTAAGGTTATCTACCAACAACAACAAAAAAAAACCCTATCCATGGGGCAGGAATATCATCATCTTACACAAAGAGCAGGGTTCTTGGAACTCAATATTTTGAACAGACTAGGTCTTGGTTCACTTCAATTTTATTTTTTCAATAGGAAAGCTCTAACTGATGTAGAATGTCTTAGATTTGACCAAACTTTTGAGGTCAATGATAAAACTGGTGTTAGATGGAGGAATAGAAATAAAACGATGTGTTTTTGAGCTAAAAAAGACCCTAAAGATCACCAAATTCAACTTTATCTTACACTAGGCCTCTCTTAATATTTCTCTTTATTTAGATGTCTGACCTGCATAGAAATACAACTCCCATTTCAAAAATTGCATAGAAAAGTATTGCACTGAGCACAGGATTTTGAGCTGAAAAACATTCCCCTTTCTAGCAGTGACCTTGACTACTCTGAATATCAGTGTTCTCATTTACAAAATGGAGCTAGTCCTTCAATAATCATATGTATAGCACCTTCTATGGGTGAGGTTTATGAATGATAGGAAAAGCTGTGGTATATCAGGTACATATCATGTTTGGGGTACTTGACCTGTTTTACCTCACTCAGTCTAAAACAAAACCCTGTAATAAAGACCCAGAAACTAAAACTTGATCTTAGCTATAGCCCTGCCAATTACTAATTGTGGGATTTAAGCAAGTTACTTTAACATCTCCAATTCTCCAATTCATCATCTGTCATGGTGCTGATGGAATAAGGTAATACAGGTAAAGTGATTGAGAGTGTCTGACACATACAACGCTCAATGCACATTTGGTATAATTACTAGCTGTTATTCAGTTTTGATAAAAAGTCAGAGGTTATATAACTCCTCCTATTTTACCCTCATGGCCAATAAATATCTAGAACAACATCCCTTTACCCTCCCTATAAAATTAATCCCTTTTCCCATTTGACTCATACTTTCACACTCCTAGTATAATGTTGATAGTCTGTTATGTGCAACTAGACTTCTATTTGTATCGATTTCCTCTTATTCTTTTCTTCTTTCTATCACTAAATACCTAGCACTGCCTAGCTCATGGTTTGTGCTCAATAAATATTTGTGGAATTCAATTGAGAGGGTGTTTTGAGAAAAACTGTCTAAAAATTTTTCAACCCAGTAAATAAATGCATCATTTTGCCTCATGTCTTTGATACCACCCTCATTGTTCTTTCTGACTGGGAAGTGCACCCTTTAAATAAGAGGTCCCTAAAATAGAAATCCAGTCTTAGGCTGAGATTTGGGGGCTGAGCCAGCAGACTCATGGTTTTTTTGTGCTTGGCCTGGGAGGGCAGCAAGCAGGTGAACTAGAGCAGAAGGAAGGAGAACTTGGGAGATATATCCTGGCCCTGTTGCTCTGTGGTTTTGGCTAACTTCTTATCACTCAGTGAGCCTCACCTCCCTCAGCTGAGAAAAGGAAATAATATCATCTGTATTTTTAGTGAATCTAGGATAAGAGATAATATATGTAAAGTGTGTAGCACATAAGGGGAGTTCAGTAAATGGTGACTACTGATCTTCTCGACATAACTCTAGTTCTTGAAGTAAGAGTTTGCAGCAGAGCTAAAATCAGTTTAGAAGGTCAAACACAAGGGGCCATCACAAGCTAAAGTCATAAAACAGAAGAGAGGAGCTTGTGTTAAAGTTTGACTGAGTTCAGACCAAGGGACAGACTTCTTCTATAAAATAGACCTAAGTCTCTGCCCCTTATGGGTGCCCAAATCAAGTTAAGGGAGGCATTTGACAAGTAGCAATTTTAGGAAAGCACCTAAGTCACTGCAGGTTCCAAATGGTGACAATGATGAACTTGAACAGAAACTTCATAGAAGTTAGATAAGTGGCCAATATTGATGACCAACATTCTTATTCATCAGGAAAATGCAAATTAAATCTACTATGAGATACCATTTCACTCCCAATAAATGGCCAAAATCAGGAAGTCTGACAATACCAAATTCTGGAAAGAATGTGAAGTAAGTGGAATTCTCATACTTTGCTAATGGGTCTGTAAAATGAAACAAAGTCTTTGGAGAACTCTGTCAGTTTCTTATAAAGTTAATTAAGTGTGCATCTATATTATTAACAAATATTTTCATTTCTAAGTATTTACTTAAGTGAAATGAGAATATCACAAAAAGATGTGTATAAAGATATCAGCCTTATTCACAACAGCTAAAAACTAGAAAAAATCCAAAAGTTCAACCATAGGAGTATGGACAAACTGTGGCAAGTTTATAAAATGGGATCCTACTCAGCAATAAAATAAAAAGAATCAAACTCCTGATACATGTAAGAACATGTCAAAACACAATGTCAAAAACATTATGGTAAAAATAAAAAAATCCCCACACACGTTATGGTAAGCCAGATGCAAAACAATACATATATATGTACTATATTAGATGCTTATTGTTGCATAACAAATTATTCCAAAACTTAGAGCTTAAAGTAGGACATATTTATCATCTCTTACAGTTTCTGAGAGTTGGGAATCTGGGACTAGCTTAGCTGGGTTATTTAGGCTCATGAAATTGCAGGCGAGCTATTGGCCAGGACTACAGTCCCAGAAGACTTGACAGCAGCTGAAGGACCAAGCCCACTCAGAAGGCTATTGGCAGAGGACTTCATCTCCTTACCACTGGGGCCTTTCAACAGGGCTACTCTCAATATAACTTCCTCCAGAGTGAAGGATCTAAGAGAGAGAATACTTGAGACAGCTGCAGGCTTTTATAACTCATCTCAGAAGTGGCATACCATCACTTCTGCGATGTTCCATTGGTCACACAAACCAATCCCATTACAATTTGGAAGGGAAGTATACTGGATGTGAATGTTAGGAGGTTGGGATAATTAAGGCCACTTTCAAGTTTGGGGCCCACACCTGCATACCTAATGAAGCACTTAAGCAGTTTGATTGATGCCATGGTTATTATTTGGTTCCCCAGGCACATTGAAATGGAAGTCACATCTCATGGATAAACTTTGAGTATTGGGATGTCTCAGTGAAATCAATTTTAGCTGAAAGAGAATTGGAAAACAGGAAAGAACACACTCTTAAACTAAACAGTTTAAAGACTCAGTTTGCCAAAAACAAAACAAAGCAGTGAGAACTCTGTCCATGCAAACAGGGCAGGAAAGAATCAGACAAATCGTAGAAGGACGTACGGTCAATAAACGATGTGTTGGGATATGGGACATTTGAGCATATTTATTGGCTGTTATGGCACCACCTTCTCTTGGTTCTTTTCTTCCTCCTGTCACTGAAAACTTTTGAACTCCTATACTAGTTCATTCATCCTAAAATGTCCTTCTTCCCTCTTTCCAAGACTGACAACACTCCTCTCAGGAATGGTTCTTTTTTCTGCTTTCACAGTACATCCTTTGTACCTGTGTCCTAACGCTTATTTTATTCTGACTTGATTGCTAGTTGTTCGCCTCTATCTCTGAAACTATATTTTGAGTTTGCTGGGAACAAAGACTGTGTCTTATATTTTTGATACTTTTTGAAGTGCCTTGTATGCACTATGTTGGTTAAACATGTGACTGAGATTTAAATTCCATGTTCTTTCCCCGCAAATGTACAAAGCCTCATATTCTTTCTATTGACTGTCAAATTTATCCATCCCCAATAGAAATACACACACACACACACAAACACACACACACACACACACACACACACATTATATTCCATTTTTGGAGCTCATGACTGTGCAGGCATAAGTCAGGGAGTATTCACGACCTTGGCTGTAATGATGATAATTGATGTTGAAATTAAAAAGAACAGAGAGGGACAGATTATCTCTATAGACAAAGAAGAAACCCAGTTCGAAAAGAGAATACCTCAGACAACTGTAGAATGGTCAGGAACTGAATCAAACACTTCATGCACTTTTGTTTACAGATTCTAGTTCTTGTACCTTTTCTATTTATGTACCCAAAATGATGTGCTTATTATACTCCATAAGCATCCTTTCATCATTACTACTTATCATTCTTCAATTAAAAATCTATCATAATCCCCAACTTTTGTTTTCCTCTAAAGAAATTTTTGCCTATTGTTAATGGATTTTTATTTCACCCTTGTAGTTTTGGTAATGTGATACCTCTATTTCCTCCAAGAACCTTATGAGTTCCAAGTATTTCTGTTAGTTGTGGTCTGATCTATGACAGGTATTATGAGGCATAGCTTCAAGAACTTCAAGGATTTTCTAGGTTGGAAGAAAGAACCATAAAGATCTCTTAAAAGCACAAATAAGCTAAGCATCCCAGGGCATTCCTTACAAACAGAACAGAACTCAATGCACGGTGTCCATAAGCTGCCGCACCACCAAGGTCCTTGGATTCAAACCCAGAATTTATGAGTCAGTTTTACCCTAGACTGCAAGTATAGAGCTGTGAGCCCTACCCATGGGTGGACTCCAGAGTTAATTAGTCTTGGCTGCCAGTACCACCATACCCCAATATGCCCTGAGTCAAGACCTTACCTCAAAACCTGAAGGGCTTTTACAGGTATCATTCAACATAAGTAAGGCATATGAGAATAAGGCATTGTGCTTCTGTTTGCACACTTAGTTCTTTAGTTGGGTCCAGGGACCACAATACATTTAATAGAAAGAACCCCAATACTGGAGTTAAGCTAATCTACATTCATCTTTTCACTTCTATTTCTTACTGGCTTTTAGTTTTGGACAAATCACATAACCTCTTTTCTAATTTTGGAAATGCTTCCACAGCAGGTTTGTTTTGATAATTAAACGAGCAGAGATATGGAAAAGCCCTGGCATGTAGTAGGTGCCCACTAATGTTATTTCTGTTTCTTAATCCTTTTAGGTCAGAGTCCTGTTCTTTCATCCCAATGAGTTCATTGAGAGCATCACCCCAGATTCTACTCTTTGCTTAAATATCAACCCACCAACTCTCTTTCATGACTCCTTGACTTCAAATTGAGTCTACTTCCATGACTCCTTGGAAGCGACACCAGCCCAAACAAACACTGGTTTGGTGGTTGCTTTTCCTGGTACAATTTGGTAGTTAATTTAGTTTTCCCTGTCTTTGTCTTATTTAGTCCCAGACCTTCCCATCCTCTGTCCAATGCCAGTAAGACACAAACAAGCACGCTGAAATAGTGTTTCAATACACAGGCTTTGGAGTTGCACAGCTTGAGCTTAAATTCCATTGTCATTACTTCCACACTGTGTGACCTTAGGCATGCTACTCCTGAAGCCTCAGTCCCTCTGTCTTTAAAAGAAGCTTTATAGTATTACCGAGTTCCAAGACAATGGGGGGGATTATATGAGATAATACATATAAAGCTCTTAGTAAAGTTCCTGGCACATAATGAATGCTTAGTTAATATTGGCTATTATTTTATGCTTTGCTGCTGAGCCCAGCTATACACTGATGATAAGTATTAATCATGAGGCAATATTTCTATCTCAAATACTGTTCACCTGTCAGTAGTTGGAATCAGACCACTACTGTTTCTGCAAAGTTAGTCAGTTCCTGTTTAGGCATGTTACATTGGAGGTGAAGGAATATGAGTGGCTCATTAGCCGCATATACATTTGAGTATGTTTTTATTTGCTTTATCTCACTATTCACAAGTGGTCTAAGAATTCAGCTTTGAAATGAGGAAAAAGTGATCAGTCAGGATTCTTAGCTTATCTATGTCAGTAAAGTATGTTCATGAGCCAGAAGGAAAAATTTGATTCTGGATACAAGTTGTTCTGTGAACAGTTTGCTACAGTAATCTTCTGATAATCTCCAAAGGCCTGAACAAGCAGAGGTATATGGGAATAAAAGACCCCAGGAATCCTGGGCTTTCAAGTGCCTTGCTTGTCAAAAACACATGAACAATACAGACGGTCCCCAACTTATGGTTCAACTTACAATTTTTTGACTTTTCTGTAGTGGTGCAAATGTGATAGGTATTCAATAGAAACTGTACTTCAAATTTTTAATTTTGATCTTTTCCCAGGCTACAGTATGCAGTAGGATACTTTGTTATGACGCTTGGCAGTGGCAGTGAGAGGCTGCTCCCAGTCAGTCATGAGATCACAAGAATAAACAAGAGATACTACTCTATAGTAACATGTTGCCAGAATTTTTTGAATATTGTGTTTTTTGTTTTCACATCCTATCATGTCTACAAAACTGTGTCTTCTGCTTCTGGTGAGAAGAAAAAAAGGAAGGCAATTATTCTTGTGATGATACTCAAGATAATTGCCCAACTGGAGGCTGGCTAATTAAGTGTTCTGAACATGTTTAAGGTAAGATAGGCTAAGTCAGCTATGATGTTCGCGAGGTTCAGTGTATTAAATGTATTTTTGACTTACAATATTTTCAACTTAAAAAGGGTTTGTCAGTACTTAACCCCATCATTAGTTAAGGAGCATCTGTACATTCATTAGAAAACATGAAAACCTCTATAACTTGGAATCCAGCACTCAGAGCCAGCATAGCATGACTGAAACCCTAAGACATCCACTTCCATGGCTAATACCAGTCAGGATCCAAGCAGTTGACCTAATCATTTGACCTATGAATTCAAAAGAAAGACAGCTGTATCCACATGCCATGAAGGTTGGTGAGTTGTGCTGCTGGTGATGTGAAAGTCAGGAATCGCTTAGCAAGGTAGGGAGCCTGTGAATGCAATAGCATTTAAATAAAGAAAATAACAAGTTATTAAACTTGTCAAATTCTTCCTGTATGAAGCATGTGTGAAACAAGATGTTGGTTGGTTCTTTACTTTAGCAACTAAATGTAGAATTGTGAATAGCTTACGTTTTAATAAAAGAGTTTAATAATTTTTAATTATTTTTAAAAAAATAAAAATATAAGCTTTATTTAATAATTTTGACTTATATTTTGGATGCTTCCTAAATATAACTTTTATTTTTAAGAAAGAATTTGAATGTTTGAGAAAAAAAGTAACCTTTGAAAGCACATGAAAAATAAATTTTATGTTATAGGTTGCTTTAATTTGTATCTTTTATTAAAGTATATTAAAATTTTGTGTACTTTGGACATAATTACATTTTTATTTTTAATACCTTAGATTGCCATTACCAATAGAATAAAACTTTGTGAAAATCATGAGTAAAATAATATGAATATAATTTTGCTGAAATGAAAGCGGAACTAAATCTTATGAAATATATATGCAATAATTTTTAACTTAAATACGCTTTTACTTAATTACTCACCCATACTTTGGCAGCCCATTAAATAAACATCCAGATATGTGCAAATACTAATTAGATTCAGTCATCTTCAATATTTTGTAGACTTTCAATCATATAAAAATAATAGCTTTACATATTTTTTAAATGTTTGTCATTAGAAAGATATACTTGTTAAGGTAAAAAATAGAATGTATTTTATTAATCAATTTGTAAGCTTAAGTTACAACTTTAAATATTTAGACATAAGGTATGTCGGTCTGTATTTGCTCCTGATGTGGGAGCAAAGTTTGATCATGTTCAATCCATTGGCCACCTAAATATCGTAGCACATAGTCCTTTCATCTGAGATTGATGAAACAGACAGAAAAAATTAAGGCAGCTATTTCAACTTGAAAACCAACCAACCAACCAACAACCCAAAGACATAGAATAAATAGCAACAGAAAGCAGCCACTGAATCTACTGCTGCCTATTCACACAATGAACTTTACAACTTAAACATAATTATTCTGAGCCTCCAAATGCATTGCCCATGAGTTTTAGGGATTTTTTTTAAAAAAGCAAAGCAACTCTACCATGTGAGGACACAGCAATAAGGTGGTCATCTGCAAGCCAGAAGAGAGCTCTCACTAGAACTCAACATGCTGGTGCCCTGATCTCCAGCCTCCAAAACTATGAGAAAATAAATTTCTGTTTTGTTGTTGTTGTTGTTGTTGTTGTTTTAAAAAGAAAATAAAGCAAAAATGACAAGTAAGCACATTCTACAGAATCTTTTCATTCCCGATTTGATCATGTTCAATCCAGTGGCCACCTGTGAATATTGAAGTAAAATTTAATGGTAATATACTTAATTTAGCAAGTTAATATACACATATTTTGACATTTCTAGAATCCTAGGTAGTGATTAGAGGTGACCGGGGAAACAGAGCTCTAATAACAAAGACTGACCAGAAACTCAAAAGGACAAATTTCTCATCTTGGGTCTCTCACTGATTCATTGGAAAATGTTACCTAAATGCTATTCAAATGTCAAATGGCATTACCTCTCATACCACCAAGGACAGCACTGCCTTTCTAGGACAATCGGATGGTCATTAAGGCAGAAGAAGGCAGCTGAAATGTGCAACAAATAAGAAACACAGACACACACACACACACACACACACACACACAGATATATGTATTCACGCAAAAGAAAAATACTATATGACCAACTCTGGGTTTTGAGTTCAAGAAAGGCTATGGCAACATACTTTGTGTATTTTTATGTTCTACAGAGCAATAAATGGAGGGCAAATTTACTCTTCCTGGGAGCAGGTATTTAAGAAATTAGCAAGGATTAGGAAACCCTTCTTGAAACATCTCTTTGGATTTACTTTATAAGGTTATACAAAACAATGAAATCATTGTTCTGTATCAGAATCTAATCTCCTTAAAAATAACATTTTACTATCTGATTCCATTGCTTCATAGTTGAGTGTGTATTAAGTATGGGATCTATGTGTAAGCCATGGGAACAAATGGATTCCTCACTGCCGTAGTCTATATTTGTAATCAGACAAACAATATGGCTAATATGTGCCAATTTTACTGGAGGAGGGTGAGTGAGCCTGTTTGAGATCCATACTTAGAGAAATAATGTGATAAAGCTGTATGAATGGGGCTCATTGTTTGCCTGTATTTTAAATCTCATTTTTTGCAACATTTTATGGAGAGCTCTTAAAAGGCCTTTATTGATAGAGATACTCATTAAATGTCAGTTTTAAAAGAAGTATTGTTGATGTAATGTAACATAATCTGCGTAAGGCTTTTTATCCCAATAAATTGAAGAGTACTTTGCCAACCCAATCCTATCACCAAAATCCAAGATGTAATTTAAAGAACCAGAGAGAATTGCCTTCTAGATTTAAATTCAGATGCATGAGGTACTTATTAGAGCCAATACTCCAAAATGATTGATATAAATCTGACATGACTGTCTTTCTCTGTGATAACTAGATGTTGAATATTTAGTCATTTAATAACCATTTATTATCTACTATATACCCTGTACAGTGATAGACAGTGAGATTAAAAAAGCTGTTTTCCTTATCTTCCAATGACAGAAATAAACATATAAGTAAAGTGATAACAATACAGTGTGATAACTGCAATGTGAGTGTAATTTATGTGATGTAAGTTCAATGCCAGAAACCGGTACAGGCTAGAGAGTTTGAATAGATCACTGATTCTCAAAACATGGCTCTAGAGCCAGCATAATCAGCATCATCTGGGAAATTAGCATAAATGCAAATTCTAGACTCTAGGACTGCTGAATTCTAAACTTAGGGGGCAAATCCTGCAATATACACATTAACAAACCCTGCAGCTGATTCTGATGATTGCTCAAATTGACAACCCCTGGCCTAGAGCAGGGACTCTCAGACTCTGGTGCATATTAGTATCCCCTGAGTAGCACTTAAAATTCTCTAAAGCTCAGGCCACAGCCCAGACCAATTAAATCAGAACCACTGCAGGTAGATGAAGCAATGTCTGTGCCAGGTTTTAGAAGTCAAATAATGTATTTCCAGGAAGGTGTAGTGAGAAGAAGGTATTTCATGCAGAGGGAAGATGTCACAAAGGCCTAGAAGCATGAAACAGCTCTATATATTGGAGGCCAAATCAACACTGTTACTGAAGCATAAAGTTTGAAGAAAAAATAAAGGATGAAAGAACTGAGATAGTAGACAGGGTTTGGTGCGCAGAGGGCTATGACTTGGAGGATGAATTAAATCTTGAAGATATTTTTTCTGTTCCTTATTAGGAACCCAGTTTGGGTTCCATTTTACTACATATCCATCTTGTTTCTTGGGCGCAGCTTTCCTGGTAAAACTATTCCTTTCAGCTGAAGCTGTTTATAATTAAGAGCAGTGATTATTTAACACTCAACAATACCCAGCCACATGCTGCTTCTAATGGAAAGAGAGATGGAATCAGTAGCAGGTAACTCAGAAAAAACGAAAGGGTTGTTTTAGACTTTTTTTCTCCCAGCTAAATCAGAGAGGGACTCTTGAATGAGTACATCTGATCTCCAAGAAATCAAAGCCACAGGAAATGGGTGGAAAGAGCCTCTAGAAGAGCCTCAGCTGCCACATGCTGTCTGTCTGCTGTGGGCACAGCAGCTGCACAGACTCTTCTTGTTGGAAGACAAGACAGGATCCTTTCAGTCCCATGACCTCAACCTCATCCCCAATAGTAGAAAAGAGAGAAACCGAAATTCTTCCCTATGACTGAGCACATGAGAATGTGACAGTTATTTGGGGTAACAGGTTTCCCGTGACCCTTGCAACCAATAAGGACTATTGTGTGGAGTGTACACACTCATGCTCATGTCAGGGAAGGGGAGAGGGATGATAGGGAGGCAGGAGTGGTCCATTCTTTGATTCATATAATATGAATATTTCTAAGAGACAGAGATAGGCAAAAACCTTAAGTCATAGCCATATTTCATCTTGGCAGAGGGAGCCACAGTGGTTGAGCAAAGCATCCAGCACCCCTGTCCACCCTTTCTCTCTTCCTACTTTCTTTGAACACTTTCAGGGTGTCAGATACTCTAATAGAATCTACTCTTTGAATTGGATTCAAGGTCAACTCTAAGTAAGTGTTCACATTCACAGCCTGCTGATGAGATCAGAGCAACTGTGAATCAGTTGTAAAGGAAGATAAGGTTCAGATCAAGCTGTAATAACTTTATCAGGTTCAAATATCTATCTTTGAAATATGAAATATGATATATGGAAAGAAAACATATGAAATGGAAGAAAGTAAGAATGCATATGCTCTGTACAGGATGTATCAGCTAACTGAACCTGAGCTTGTGGTGGACAATTTAGGCTCATTTGGAATGGAGATAAGCTCATTATTTGATTCCAAATTGGGCTTCGTCAGCCATTTCAGCATCATCTCATATCTATCCATCATATCACACGATATATTGAAAGAAAGGGCCACATCAGTTTCCTCCTGACAGGTGATTTGGTTTTCCTCCTCAGTTAATTTTTAATGGATCTCTTTTGGTTGACTCTTTATTATGTATTGAAGCCTTACTCTGTGCCAACCTATGATAAGCACTTTATATGGCAATATGATAGCATAATTCTTAAACCACAGGCTTTAGATTCGTTCTGGCAGCTTTAAATCTCAGCTTTATCCCTTTGGGCAAGTCACCTAATTAAGCCCAGCCTCAGTTTTCTCATATATTAAATAAGAATAATGATAATAGTACTCACATCATTGGAGTAGTAAGTGAATTAATGAATTTGTGTAATATGCTTACTACAGTGCCTGATACACTGTAAGTGCTTAGTAAATGTTACATGTTTTGATGAACCACCATTTCATTGAGTACTTATATCTCTCCTTGTTTGCAAAGTGGAGGAGGGAAAAAGATTTAGAGAGTTTAATTTCCAGTCGAAAGTCGTACAACTTATAAATGGGAGATTCAAGATTCAAAGTCAATTCCAGGGATGGAGTCCATGCTGTTTAACACTAGTAGATAGCTTCTGCCAAACGGTTATATTTCACTATTTAGTCATTTAAATCCATCTCTTCTCTCCTTCTCAAAATGATTCCCAGTTTGCCCTATGCATAATTTATTCTTGAATCTTACGCTTTTCTGGCCTTGTTTGATCTCTCTTCTCAGTTTGTAGTTTTTCTGTTGCATTTTGGCATTGTACTCATAACAGTTTTTAATACCGTCTGTTATAAACTAGTCATTTTGCTTCCACACATTCCTAAAGATAAGATTTTTCTTAAGAAAAAAATGACATAAAAGAGGAACAGACTCTCTTCTGTAATCATCATGATGCGCAATGAATATCCGGGCGCTTTCAGGGTCATTGCACTTTCAAAAATTCCTTTTCTTGTCTGCACGGCAAAGACTCAGTGGCAATCTTCTAAAGACAGTTGCCTATTGTAGTCTGGGTGAAAAGCTTCACCGATAGATTTGTGTTCAGTTTAACAATGAGAGAACAAAAACTGTATAACTTTCAGATACTTGTGTGCAAGTATGTGTATAAATTATATATATTCATGTATGTATTTGTGTATATGTATACATATATACACACCTATATAAATAACTTAGGGCTATTAGAGAAAATATAGTTGAGCTTTTATAGGCTACGTCCGCAAACCACCACCATAAACTGAAAAACAAATAATTTAGCTACCCTACTAACCTATGGAATTGAAACAATTGAAATTGAATGGTTTTTCTAAATCTGTTTGGGTGTGGATAACTTGAGAAGTCAATCATTGGAAGTCAGTTGTTTCACACGTATATGACACCAAATACATTCATTTAAAACTATAATATCAAATGTGTTTTTCACAATTATGGCAAACAAGGTTGTACAGTATCCATCAGTAATGAATGCAATGTATTTGCATAAATGTTGTCAACTGACATCTTCTTTTGAGTTTCCAGTTAGCCTTGCAGCTGCCGTTTCTTGGGGGCAGGAGTGTACCTTGCTCATACTTTTTATACTCCCTCCTGGCATATAGTACTTCACATCTGGTTTTTACTCAATAAAGGAGTATAATTAACTAAAATTCTCTGTTTTTAAAACTTATTATTTAACTGGTTAAGAAGTTACATGTTTAAAAGATGTTTTTTCTTAACTTTTTAAAAATTAGTTAACTATTCAGCACTTACTGAGCACTTGTTGTGTCCAAGATATGCTTTGGAGGAATGTCATGAGGTGTTAGAAAACAGGTAAGCCCATCTCTACCTTCAGGTAGTTCCCAGACTGATTGCATTACAGTCCTGTTTCTAAATAGCTATCAAGCTACAGATCTTGTCTCTCAGCTGTGAAAATCTAACCATATTCTATAAATAGACACAGCATCACTTCCTGCATTAGGTTTTACAAACGAGAAGTTGTATGTACTGGGCTCTCTATCTTTCTTGAAGCTAGGTCTTGTAGGCTACAAAAGAACTCAGGAAAACCACATAAGAGGAAGTCCTCCTTTTTTGAGTTCCCAATGTATGGACATACTTGATGGGCCACATGCTCACTATACATTGGAGCAATAATCACAAAATTAGAAGGTACTAGGAAGGGCATGTTCACTTACAACTGCACCATAGCCATTCAATAATCATAGCTATACCATAGTGATCACTTCTGGAGCATAAATGGTGGGGAAATAAAGGTTCAAGTTAGATTGAGGCTCTAAAATGCTTCAAAATAGTTACTTTTGTGTGAACTACATCACTGGAGTATGTGTTCAGAGATTTGTCTCCTCTGTTATTAATTCTACACATATTTACTTCATCGTGCCAGGTTTCATTTACATGTTAGAGTCCCACATATAAAAAGATGTAGATCCTGCCCATAAAGGAATTTATATGTCTGGCTATATTATTTGAAGGCCACAGATGTGTTATACCCACTCCTAACCTTTCTGAAGGAACAACTGTTAGATTCTGAAACTATATACAGTATTTGCTTTAAGAAACTACAGCACAGGAAGTCCTAAAATATACCACTGAGTATGAATAGGTTGAGAATGATATTATGCTGCAGTTTAATGCAAACTGTAGCCAAGGGCAAGGTATCTCATAACTAATTAAATTCATTTTACACTTAACAGAGACATTCAAAGTTCAGATCTGAAAATGTGTAAGCTGAACTTCTGTTAAAATTACACACTCCCTAAGGAAAATAATTCTCTTACTATATTTTAGGCTACATTTACAGGCTGTCAAACAGTTCATTTAATTTGGGGAGAAAGTCCATCCAACTGTTGTCAGGGATCATATAACAACCAGTTGTTTGGCTGATTTTTTTTCTAAACCTCGTAACTGTGTTTGTATTCTGGTGATCCAGGCTTAGGCTACTTGAGAGAGACAGAATTGGAAGACTTTATTCAAACAGGCAATGAAAAGGAGAATATGCATCCCTATGGTTTCGAAGATTATAACACTTTCACATACATTATCTCATTTAATTATCCCAAAGGCTCTGTAAATAGAGGTTATATCATTATCCTTGATTTTCAGATGAGATATTATTTGAAGAGAAGTGACAGAGGTAGGATCCAAGCACAGCTGTTCTGCCTCCAAATCCTGGCCTTTTTCTACGTCGTATTTCTAAAATCCAGCATATGCTGAATAAATCTTTGTCAGCACCATGTTTTCAAACTGATTGTTGATGCCATAATGCCAATGTCACTTAGTTTTTTTTTTTTTTAATGTATGATGTGCATAAGTCAGAGTTCTAAGTCTCGGGTTCTCTAAAAGTAACTTCATGTCTGTCAGATATCAGTAGGGAACTATATGAATTTTAGGAATCAGGGAAACAGTACGGCATTTATTAGTAGCCTTGGGTTTCTTTTTTGCTAAGGCTAGAATTTTAGTTCTGGACTTGACCTGAAATTTATCTTATAGTAGGTCGCTACAGACAACCAGTTATTATAGACAGAACAATGGAATTGGGAATTTAAGTTAAGCTCAAAATACTTTCAGCAGAAAGCGACCTAAGTTCACATCAACCAATATTTACATAGTTCCTAAAATATGCAGGACACCGTATAGGTGTTAAGTAGAAGCGAGAGGTGTACACTTCCTATTTGGCCCAGAACAGTCCTAATTTATCCCAGCTGTCCTAGTGTCCTGTCTGCTTAGAGCCACCAACTCCTTCACTCTCAAAAATTATGTGGTGAACCTGGTTAGAGTAGATACAAAATCAAGAAAAAGTCTGACTCTGACCTCTAGGAGATTATAATCTGGTGGAGGAAAGAAAAGTATGCTTGTACATGCAAAATAAAACACAAAGTTCCAAGTGTTGTTTCAAAATTGCATAAAACAAATGCTGTGGGAGATTAGGCATATGCATTTAGTTGGGGTTAATTAAGAAGGAATATATCACTTTACATCATTTTCAACAGCAATGATGAGTTATCAAAAATGTTGGAATATATGCAAAATCTACACTGATATAGAGAACCCATGGTTCAAATGTCATTTTCCATTAAGGAAGATCTCTTTTGTCCTAGTCCTCAGCTGAGTCACACCGGACAGTTTGAAAATTAGTATTAAAAAAGAGTACTTACTGCAGAGAATTCCTAGTTTCTTGGCTGTAGGTCTATATTTCCATCTAATTCTATTCTTATTCCCTCCTGTTCAGACTAAAGTAGACTGTTTGTGCATTGACCTGGAAGTGTGATGCTTCTGAAGCAGGAACATGGTCCATAGAAATGCCCATTAAACATACTTATCCCTCTCTATTCTGTAGTGAATCCCCTCTGTTCTTGTAGTGAGAGTTCCTATCTGAACCTCATGGCTTTTGGTGGTAAGAATATACATTCTAGTCTGGCTTCTGCTGTAAACAGTCTTTATTTGATTCTTTAAAGCCTTCTACTTTGTGATTACTTCCTATATTGAACTATTAAATCTCTCTCAGGTAGAGACTTGTCTCCATCTTTCACCCACTTCATAACTCTGTAGGAGAAATCACTTGCTGCCTTGCTAAGGTATTTATTTTTAAGAGTTTAATATTTGTTTGCATGTGAATTATACTGTGGGAGATAAGAAAGAGAAACACTAAATAATGACCTTTGACCTTAACAGAGTGGCTGCACATCATAATTTTTGTAGACAGTTCAGGTTTATACCAGACATCCTGATGTAATTATTAATAGTATCTCTTTTTTACTCTCAAAAGTATCCCAATTTGTATAAGAAATTGTATGGTCTCCTGGTCCTTGAAGACCTTAAATTCAGTTGGGCAAATGGGAGACACAAATAAAAAAGACAACTAACAGAACAAAGCAATGTTTGATAAATGCCAAATTTGGCTAAACTGCTTGAAGAAGCTGAGACTAAAGTTGACTCTGGAAGAACATGTAAAATTCAAACAGGCAATGAAGAAAAAAAGATTATGCAATAAATCCTTCATTTGAGAGACTGCAAAAATCAAAGTAAAATATAATTTGTTCAATCTGAATAACTACTTATAAAAATAATTTTGTCCCCTTTTCTAAGCAGCCAGTGTTACAGGCAAACTAGCTTGGCAGCTTGAGCAGAAAACCCATTTTTGTCCTTTTAAATACATGAGTGTTTTCAAAATGTTCACTCTGGTTCTCCAACACATTAATGAGCCATTTGCCTTGCTGACATAAACACTGTCCTGTGGTATAGAGGAGACAGAGCATGTGCCCAGTCAAGTCCCGAGAGGGCAGCTTGGAATGGAAGTTCTAAGGTGCAGAATTATACACATCACCCATTTGCTATTTGGTTGCATATTCAACCACCTTCTTGGTCCACCATAAGAAGGAAATTCCAAATGGAAACACATGTACAAGGCTACAAACTCAATTTTCAAAGCCCTCTTAAGGAAGTGATGAAAAGTGTCCAGCAATATTACTTAGACTTCAAAATAGCCATAATGAATAGAGTTGGGTTTAATCCTTTGGACCTAAGGTGTGAATGTCATAACCACCCTGTCTTTTTTGAGTATTATTCCATTAAATCAAATACACATGGCTGTTCTCTTAGAGTTAGATATATCAATGGTTTTTAGATTATTTTTTTTTACTTAAGGACTGAAACCTGTCATTCAAACCAAATCTTAGAAATAGTATTCTGAATGTGACGGAACCTGCTAGTTACCAACCCAATATTTATTCTCCCCTTCCTTTTTTATAAATGAAATTCTAATTTTCATTTGGGGAAGCAATGTTCTCAGCTTAAAACAATAAAAACTAAATTATCCAGATTTTCTTTTACCTAAAGGTGTTTATATGACACAGATTTACCCAAAAGACAATAAAATATGAGGTGTCCAAGAAAGCTCTTCAAGAAGACTAAATTATCTGACATGTGCTTTTTTGCTCTTTCCTTTCCCTCCAGCCTGAACTGTGGACATGATGGCTGGAGCTTTGGTAGCCTCCTTGAAACATGAAGATAAGATCCTACTCTAAGGATGTGGAAAGGAAAGCCATAAGAAACTTGGGCTTCTAATGATATCATGGAACTATCGTACCAACCTCTGAACGGCCTATTTCTGGACTTGTTTATGCATGAGAAAAAAATTCTTGATGTCACTTACTTATTTATGTTATAATTTGAAGCTTTCTGAATTCACAGAATAATGGCAATTTTAATGTTCAACTATTAAATTGATAAATGCTAATCAGTGAAATATTAAACTGAAAAATCAGACACTTCTCTGGTTAAATTAAAGGTAAATGGAGACCAGAGTTCTACCTACCATAACATTTAATTAAATTTTTCTTTCAATTATAGTTGACATTCAATATTATTATATTAGTTTCAGATATACAAATAATGGTTAGATATTTATATAACTTACAAAGTGATCTTACCAATAAACCTAGTATCCCCCTGACTCTACATGTAACTATCACAATATTATTGACTATATTCTATAGGCTGTACTTCACATCCCCATGACTATTTTGTAACTACCAATTTGTACTTCTTAAAATCCTTTCACCATTTTCACCCAACCTCCCAAACCTTCTCCTATATGGCAACCATCAGTTTGTTTTCTGTAGCTATGATTTTATTTCTGTTTTGTTTGTTCATAACATTTGAATTGCAAAATATTTATAAGCAAATTTGAATTAATATGACATTTCTGGAGGCCCTAATAATAAAACAAAGGATCATCTGTAAATGATTTAATCTTATTAGAGTCATGATCCTCTGCGTTGACAACAGAATGCTTTTTGAGGTAGAAATATTGGGGAGAAATAATTTCTTCTCTGTTACCTCAGAACAAGTGCTAGTAAGTCTGGAGTGATCTAATCTAGACTTTAATCAGTTTTGAATCACTATTGAATAATATCCCCTTTTAAGCAGAAAAAGAAAGATGCAGAAGAAAAAAAAGAAGGAACTATTTTGGAGTATCTACTAATTGTTAGTCATCTTATTTATATTATATCATTATATTATATATTATATAAATCATCACTACAAACCCATAATGGAGAGAGATCCTACATGTTGCCCTATTCATACAAGAACTAGTCAGATAGAATACAATGAAGAGTGCTTACTCATTGTATAGAATTGTATAATGTGACACCCCAAATTAGAAAACATAACTGGTTGTTGTTTGTCTAGTGTTCTTTTCTTTGGAGAATCAGCCTCCGTTCCATAGCAATCCTGCACCATTCATATAAATCAATGAGACTGACTCCTTTGCAACAAGCATCAGTTTGGTTATTTGATCCAGGCTTGGCCTATCTGACTCTAAATATCCTAGCCACATAGATTCAAGGATGTTTCTGACAGGCATACCAATAAGAATCCCCACTCGGACATTTTCTGGAGCTAAAGAGGAAGATCTTTTCTTCCTCTTGGATCATGAATTGTAGAGAGCTGTGTGCCTTTAAGCCATTAGTAGTTGTTTCAGTGTTATGTAGCAAGAATTTGCCTAAAAATGGAGCTATAACATTATTTGAGGAGACAGATCAAGTCATGTTGAAAACATTGAATTTTTTTCAGTTATATAAACCCATTAATATCTTTTCTTAAAAAGCTAGTTTGATTTCTCTTTCCATTATTTGCTTTCAAAGGGTTTTAACTAATGCAGGTAGCACTGTATGAACTCTGAGAAATTAAGCAACTTGGTTAAGCAGAGTCAGTAATTGATGGAAACAGGATTCTAATATAGGGCAATCTGGTACTCACATCCATCTTCTTTTCATTACATTCTGCTGCCTCCCCAAGCTGATGAAAATCAATCATAATTTATGGAAATCATGTTGATTTATCATTAGGCTTTTAAAAATATATTTCTACAAATATAGTTTCCATGTTCCATATTTTATGCTAATTCTAACTGGTAAATTTATAAAGCAGTTATCATTCTTTGCTATGGAAATGTTTCCATATTTACAAAGCTTTAAAGAATGTTTTAAAAAAATTGTCAATAATTTTTTTCTGAACACCTACTATGTACACGGCATTAGATTAGTTGTTAACAAGGAAACAAAAGAGTGAAACAAATGGAATTAAACAGTCTAGAGCAAATGTATTTTTGTCACTATATTCCAATATGAAAAGTACTAAGTGCCATAATGTCGACACAAATAAAATGCTGTTGCAAAATGGAATGGGTCTTTAGGAGAGGTGTTATTGAAGCTAGGCAATAAAGGTCATATAGGATTAAATGTGAGGCAATGCAAGCAGGGCATTTTTAGGCCACTTGAAAAGGACTTTCTGCAATGATAAAAATGTTTTCTATCTTCCTTGTGTAACATGGTAGATATTGGCCACATAGGCTATTGAGCACTTGAAATGTGGCTAATTCAATAACTGTATGGCTAATATCTACCAGTTGGCCACTGCAGTTCTAGACAGATAAATAACACAAGCAAATGTATAGGATAGGAAAAGTGGAAAGTACAGCATTTCCATAAAAGAGAAAACAAATTGTCTATTCTAGTTGGACTAGAGCTCATAAAACAGTGAAGTGAGAAACGATATGTGGTAAAATTAACTAACTTCAGATAACAAAAGGTTTGACTTTGAGTATTGTTTTGGGTCAATAAAGAGCTGATGATGACTCACAAAGTAAGAGGTTGTATAATCAGCTCTATGCTATAGGAAGATTAAACTGGCAGCTGTGGATATAGAACTAGAAAGGATACATCATGGAAGCAGAGATGCCACATAGCAGATTAGAGTGAGAGTCTAGGCAAGTTAATAAAAGCCTGAAGACAAGTTAACAAAAGACAGCGACAAATGAAATGCAATTAAAAAGACAGATGTTAAATACATCATGAAAGTAGAAATGAGAGAACTAATAATTAACTGAGAAAATTGGAGAATGAGGAAGTGAAATTCATTTTGGAGAACAAAGAATGGAAAAGAACTTATAAGAGAAATAGATTTGGTAATACAGCTCTCTCACAGTGAGAGCGTTTTATTTATTCTGAGTTTTATTTTAGATTTTTTGGATTTAAGATACTAGTATTAGAAATATAATTAGAATTAAAAAGAAATATTACAAATAAAGAGAAATATTTTAAAATGCAACAAAAATTTGTGTGGAAATTATCTGCGTATAGATTAGAGATTAGCAAACTATAGCTCTCAGACCAAATTTAGCTTTCCACATGTTTTGTAAATAAAGTTATATTGAAACACATTGCAGCATTATTCATAACAGTCAAGACATGAAAATAATATGTGTTCATTGAAATAGGAATGGATAGAGAAATGTTATATGCACACAAAATGAAATATTATTCAGCCATAAAAAGAAGGAAATTCTGCCATTTGTGACATCATGATATATCTTAAGTGTGTTATGCTAAGTGAAATAAGTTAGATAGGGAATGACAAATACTGAATGATCTCACTTATATGTGGTATCTAAAAAAATCTGAATTCATAGAAATAGAAAGTAGAATGATGGTTTCCAGGATCTAGGGTATGAGAGTAATGGGGAGATGTTGGTCTAACTTTCTGTTATAAGATGAATAAGTTCTGGGGAGCCAACATACAGCATGATGAACACACACACAAAAAAAACAAAGTAGTTATGTGAAGTGATGGATGTGTTAACTAACCTTATTATGGTAATCGCATAGCAAATCATCACATTGTAAACCTTAAACTTATACAATGTTATATGTCAATTTTATCTCAAGCTGAATATAATAAAAAGATAGAGTGAAGAAGAGAAAGATAGGTAATCGCTGATTATCTTTCAGTACCCTGTTCATTACAAATTGATCTCATACGCTGTAAAAACTTTTTGCAGAAGCTGGAAATACAAAGTGGAGACGTACAAAATCATTACAGATTATTTTAATGCCACAATTAATAATTCGTTAAGAAATACCAATTTCAGACAAATGGCAAAGCAAATGAGATGCCAGGGCAAGTGTAAACTAAGGCTATTCCAGGCAAACTAAATTGTATTGTCATCCTATTTACATGTGACCTGTTTTTACTCTCTGGAAGCTTTTAGAATCTTATCTTTAGTGTCAATCTTTTGGAATGTCATTATGATAAACCTTGGTGTGTGTCTTTTTATTTTTCTCTCTGGAAACTCACAATTATATTATATTATTTATTTGATAATTTTCTTCTTTCTGTTTTCTCTATCCTCTTGTTAGTATTCATATTAGTTATGAACCCCAGTACACATCTCTTAGATTAATACTCAGATTTTCTTTTATCAGCTGTTCTCTTTATATTTATGTATTGTTTCTTTACTTTCTGGAATATTTTTCCAATATAGTTCTCCAACCTTTTAATTGGATGTTTTTATTTAACTAGCATATTTTAAAATTTCAGTATGCATTTGTGTTCTGCTTGCTTCATTTTAGTAAGAATTTTATTTCTCTGAGGATATTATTTATAACGTTTGATTTTTTCCCTACTGTTTGCACTATCTCTATACCCTATGATTTCATTTTCCTTTGTTTGGTTGTTTCTTCATGTTTTTTTCTCAAACCCTAGAGGTATTTGTTGTCTCTGAGTTTGTGAGGCACTTATATCACTACCCAGATATATTCTGTGTGTGGTAAAGGTTTTTAACTTGTCAATTTTACAGTAGCTTAATCTGTCCATTTTTTATTTCTTCATGTAATTCTCCCTCTTTCTTCCTTTCCTCTCTTCTTTCTCTCCTTAATTTATTTTTTATTATACTAGTACTTAAATATATTCTCCCTGTAAGATACAAACAGCTGTCCATACTCTTTTGACCATGCAAATCTGAACCTAAAACTTATACTTAGATCCTATTTAGTTTCCATAAATTGATGAAACTTTAACAAAGTAAGAATTTTATATAGCTTAAAATATGTCATTTGTCATAGACAGAGAATAAAGTGTTCTGCTTAATAAAATACTATGGTTAATAGATAATGAAATATAAATCATACATAATTTCCAAATATCTAGACAAAAATCTAACACATTCAACCATTCAACAGTATTTTATTATATATATATATATATATATATATATATATATATATATATACACACACACACATACATACATATACATATACATATATATATATATATATATTTTTTTTTTTTGGTGATCCAAGAGAGATTTTAAGATCATGGAAGCCCTTTGTATTTTCATTCTGAATAGTAGTATATTCTATAGATGTATCATGTAATAGTAATAGTCAATTGAGTATTCTGTTAAATTCTAGTAAACAATATTTTCCATAGTAAAATTATTAGAATCTCATGCGTTGTGGCATTCTTATGACTTCTCTCATCTATACCAGAGTCAACAAATGTTTTCTGTAAAGGGCTAGATAGTAAATAATTTTGGCTTTATGGGCATGACAGTCTGTTAAAGCTACTCAGCTCTGGATTTATACTGTAAAGCAGCTATAGATAATATGTAAACAAATGAAAGTAACTGTGTTTCAATAAAACTTTATTTATGAAACATGTGGAAAGCTACATTTTGTCTGAGAGCTACATTTTACTGATCCCTAATCTATATGCAGATAATTCCTACCCAAATTTTTGTTGCATTTTAAAACATTTCTCTTTAATTGCAACTTCATTTTCTTCAGGTATAAACCCAGAAGTTCCTCACCCTTTCTTCATGCAGTTTAAATAATTTCTCACTTTAGAATACAGCATTTTTTGCTGATAAAACAAATAAAAAGCATCTGACACTAATTTCTTGTGTCAGAAGTAGTATTTGACACTATTACTCTGCCAGGCACTTAGTGTGCCACCTGGTTGTGCTGTCTCTGCAAATGCATGGAGTTAATTGGGCTCCCAGTTGGTAGAGCAGAGGGAATATGGAAAATAAAGATTAAATATAAGCAAAATATGAACAAGACATGGAAGCTGAGTTTATGCAAAGAGTATATAAAAAGTTGCCTTAATATAGTTGCTGTAGAAGTTTTAACATTTAGTTTTTGGAATAAATCTAAAACTATTTATCTTACTGTTTGATAATGTTTTTTCAAAAATTTTGTAGCAAAGCTCCTTTAACCCTAGTTAATCAAAATAAGTAAACATTTATATTTAATTTAAAATGATGTGCTTAATTTTCATTTTTAAAAAAAGTTGAGGGATGAATGTATAACTTGCATAAAATGTCAACATTTTCCATATGGATTAGCAATTGTCACCATATTGTTGTATACAAACTATAAAACTTAATGGCTTCAACAGCATTTATATTCATACACGAGAGTGCATTGATTGTGATTTAGCTAACCTAGGCAAGATGCATCTGGGTGATTCCGCATCAGATGCAGATTGGCTAGCTCTGATTCCAGTCTGCAGATTTGATTTAGGTGTGCTCCAGGTATGTTTGTCTGTGGCCAAGTCTACCAAGGTCATGTTCATTTCAAGGATTACCAGAGCACAAGAACAAGTAGACCACATAATAACATTTAGGGATTTGATTCAGGTTTGCCAACATTTCATTGGCTAAACCATGTCACATGTATTAATCTGACATCAGTGGGGTGGGGAGCAAAGTGAAAATTTGCTGAACACTAATACAAACTATCACCTTTTCCTTCATGAGGACCATACTAATATTAATTACATGACAGAATACACAAATCTGATGAATAAGCAGCAGTATCTATTTCAAAAGTTACTAATTAAACAAAACGGTACTTGAGGTTGACAATTTAACATGAGCAACTATAGAAAATGAATTTACTTATCATTCTATGAGGCATGATTTTTCACTTAGATCAAATGACTTCTACTAAGTTGATTGCTCATTTGCACACTTTTTTTTTAAATTAAGTAATAGCTTTTTATGTGGTGACTTCATTAGCGGAATATGAACTTAATAGAGTTAAATTATGCCAATGTAATAGCAATGTTATTAGATGTTTTAAAAATAAATTAATTACAATAATGGTTTGGCTTTGAAATTTTAATTTATGGAATCAAAATAAAGTTTTTGAAATTTTATTAAAAGAGAAATGTCAGATATTATTAAGAGTACCATTGTAAAAGCAGTTGAAAGATTCTACATTGAAGATAAATGTTTGCTTTTGCAATAATAATGTCATGTAAAATTTGGTGAACCAAATTATGAAACTCATGAAGCAGAAATGTAGTACTTAGAATTGGTTAGGGTGTACACATAACCCATAATTGCTTTTAAATAAGCTATAGTGAAATCAAAGTTGTAGTTCTCAAAACTTATAAGTATAATTGACCTTGGACAATATGAAGTTGAATTGAACAGGTCCATTTATAAGTAATTTTTTTTTCTAATCAGTATACAGTAAGCCCTTTATGTCCTCCAGTATTACTCCAGTGGATTCAATCAACTTCAGATTGAAAAAAATATTTTTGATCCACAGTTGGAAATCCACAGAGGTGAAAGACTTATTGAATGCATTGTTCTATGCCATTTTATGTAAGGAACTAGAGCATCTATGAATTTTAGTATCTACCAGAATCCTAGGATCAGTTTCTCTAGTAGATACTAAGGATAATTGGGGAGTCAAAGGCATAAAAAGTCATATGTGGATTTTCACACCCTTAACCCCTGTGTTGTTCAAGAGTCAACTATAGTTTCATAAATATACAGCTGTAGTTAACCATAAAATTTAAAAAAATAGTAAATCTGATGTTGAAAAGGAAGAATAAAAGGAGGGAGAGAGAGGGGAAGGAAGGAGGAATGAAAGAAAGGAAAGAAAGAAGGGTGTAAGAAGAGAAGGAAGAAAAAAAAAAGAAAACCACATATATTATGGAAGTATGCATTTTCTCTGTGCTGCCTATCTTTAATTAGATTTAAAAATAGTTAAACTTTAGAAGAACTACTTTTTATACCATTATAAATATTCTACTATGGTATTAAACTTTTGATTTGAAAATTTTAAACTCTAAATTTTGTTCAAAGATAGAAAAATTTATTAAAATATTCAAAAGAAATAAAGTTTTAAACTGGATTTTGAAGTTTTTAGTGATTACAGTTCTTAAAAGCAAACCTTGCAGATGAAAACATTGTAATTTATTCTTATGAAAGCAAGAAAGAGATTGAAAAATTAAATTCTAGTACTCATATGGTGAACAGAATTTAATTTTGAAATTCTATAACTGTGTTTTGAAATATCTCAACTTATAAGAAAAACCTTTTCATGGATTTTTCTCTTTAAAATGTGTCATTTACATTATATATCAAATGGGATAAAATTAAGAAGGCTTGTGATTTTGTAGCATCTAAATTTAACAAAACATTAAAATAACTGCAAATAAAGAAAACCTATTTAATGTGTCTTGTCTTCTGAATGTATTTGAAAAGGAAGCAGTCTAATAGAAGGGGATAAGACAGTACCTTTAAAATAGACTAAAATCTTTATGCAATTCAATGAACTCCCTTAAGCATATCTTTAATTGAACAAAATTTATTCTGCAATTATAAAATACCTTATCAGCTATAGAAAAAAGTATTTTCTCAGTAAAAATTTATAGAAATCAGAAAAAAGTCAATTAAAATTATCAAAATGTCAAATTTATTAGCCATTAAAAATGTAGATTGAGACTGTAGGCAATTTGGTGGGAAAAATAAAAACCATAAGGCCATTAAAAAATTCATTCTTCAGAAATTTTCCAGTGTCATGATATTAGATCTAGGTATGGCCTTAAATGAATAGATTACATAAGAAGATACCAAGAATAAGATAATTAATATAATTAGGTTATTATTTTTTACTTTGCTATACATGAATACAAATGTATATATTCATATATATCATTTTAAATGTTTAGATAAAATTTTAAAAATATTTTTAAATAGGATTATTTTTAGGCCAACCCATATATAATAATAGTGTAGGCCATAGTCTGATGCCCACCAAAATCACCAAAATCACCAAAAGAAAGCTCAACAGCTGTGACCTTACATCCTGCTGTGTCTGACCTGGAGGGCAGTACAATGTGTGGACCACTGAGAACCTGAACTCAGGCTGTACCTACCTAGGAGACAAAACACAGAGAGTCACTTAGGACCAGGGTCCATACAATTGTAGGTTGGTGCTTAGGTGTATCTTTTACATTGCTTGTTGCTTTTACTGTAATTTGCAATAAAAACAAGCAGCCAAGTTTAAATAAACAAAAAAACAAAAAACAAATCATATTCTCTTCAATTATTCAATATAGATCTTCTTGGGTATGGCCTGTCCTATTTCTACTGATTTAACTAGAATTGTTGATATGATCACATTAGGCCTATAGGGAAAGGAATTGAGATAAGAGAATTTTCATTTCCCCACGAGGAAGTTATTATTTTGTAGAAAATGTCTAAAAATTCTTTTTGCATAATTAAAAAATAGCATCATAAATATATTATATATAAATATAAAAGTAAATAGCAGAAGAAACTATAAAAATGTTTGAAAGTGGGATTAAGCTTGGGACTAAGACGAAGTAAAGTTAGTACAAGTTTTGACATCATACCTGAGTTTTAAAATTTTGAACATGTATTGCTTTGATTTTTAAAAAGTAAATAAGGTTAATTTTTTAAATTAAATGCCTAATACACATACTGAAAAATTAAATTATTCTTTCCCTGTCATTTCTAATTTCCACAAGTCTCTATTTATGCATCTGATTTCCTTCTATTTTCTGACCATTTCTGCTTAAGAAATTACTCGTTAACTATGATCTGAGGCCATGCAGACTGACCTAGGTAATCTGGGAATTGCTAAATCATTATAAATGGTTTTCTGTTAGGTAAATTTTAATCCCTCTACCATTCAATATTTTGCTAATTCAAAGCATTTTTACAAATGCACAGTACATTGGAATCTGGAAAAGCAAGGCTCTTCCTTAAATTCTCATATGGCATTCCCAATATCACTCATTATAATTAATTAACTTAAAAGTTGCCTATTACCTCCTGATATTCTTCTCACCAAGTTAAAGGAAAACAGAGACTATCCTCTTCTAGTTTCTCATGCTGGAGATAAGACTGCTGGATGATGCATTATTATAAATCAAGACCTGTGGTGGGTGGAAATTCTGGGATTCAATAAAGGAAGTTGCACCCAAGATTAAACTTGTTAATGAAACATTTCTTACAATTCACTGACTTCTCCTTCCTCTAGTTTCTGGGTAAGCAAATTTAAAATGCCAAGGGTTATAGACTGTATTACTGAAATGCATGGCATTGTCTGTACGGTAGTCCCCAAAGCTTGCAGGAGCTGTTGTGACTTGCTCATTCTCATCCAGTTGTTATGTCGACACTTTGAGGTCAAGTCTCTGATCATGACCTGCCAGGTTCACTCTTTCTTATTGGCAGTGGATTCTCTTTCACTGAGCTCAGACTTCATATCAGCCTCTGCTCAAAATAGACTTAATCAGCAATGAAAGGTAGCCTACTTCATTCTGAAATTTCCAAGAGAGTCAGTGCAGGGTCAACTTAGAGTCTGGACAGAGTTTCACAGCAGGTTGAAAATAGTATCAGGTAAAAACTGTGAGTTAATATTGAAGGCAATTATTCATTACCAGACTGCTCCAGCCTCCCCTTTAGGAGTAACTGATCACAATCATGGCTACATTCTCCAAGGCTTACAGGGTTGTCCAGACAGGCATGGTTTTAAGTGCTTTTTCTCTTATCTCGTTTAGTTTTCATCACATCTGTAGGTGGTATTTCCCTTTCATGAGATTAAGTAAAAGAATGCCTTAAATGCTTAACACAATGCCTGACAATGCATAAAGAAATATTAGCTCACTATCACTATCATCACTTATCATCAATAAAGACTCACCAATGTGTTGTGGCTGTAAAGATGAGTCTTTCAGAATCCTACCAGTCTAAGCAGACTTTCCCCCTTGGGAACATGCATGCCTATATTATAGAAGCTAGTAATCCTAACCAGTAAAAACAAGAAAAAAATTTTTTTCAATATCAATTTTAGTGACTAAAGTATATCACATGTCCAGATATTGATAACATATGGCTTCCCTGGGCCAATGCCTCCCAATCTAAAACTAACATTATTGGTCAGTAACCAGAGAGTCTGTCTTACATCTTCAAATTTCCGGAGAGGAAATAGAATGCCTGGACAGACAGTGAGAATGCTTTGTTCAAACAGTGGTGAAGTTTGTTAGCAAAGATACTGTAGAGGAAATTTAGGCATCAATTAAATGCCCTTTAACACACTTCTCACTATGAGAATTTACAATGCTAAGAACACATATTGATAATATCTTTTAAAAAATTAAAGTGAAGACTTTGCCAAGTGTGTGTTTTAGAAATAAAACTTAATGAAATTTTGTATTCAATTAAAACCCTTAACTGAAAAAAAATTACCTTAAAAATAGGCATTAAAAAATTAAACATTAAAGTCCTGGGTGGCTACTATTGAGGTGGACATGGGGCATAATGGAGAGAGATGATGAAATATAAGAATTTGGCATCAGACAGACAAGAGTAGGATTAAAACATGACCCTGATCGCAACTAGCTGTGTGACCCTGAGAAAGAAGTAAAGTTACCTCTTCATGTGTGTGTTTTTGCATCTGTAAAATAAAATATTTTAGAGTCTTTGTGTGAATTGTATTATATTATACATATAAAGTATGTGACACATAACAGATTCCCAATAAATGACAGCTATAATGATAATCCTGAGGAGGAGTACGCAGAGACCCAGGAAGTTTCTTGAATTCCATAATTTTGTCCAACAGAGGGGTCATTTTCAAGTCACTCAGTGTAAAAAATTTTCTCATTTTACACAAAACTCAGGCGTACCTAATCTCTCCTATTCTCACAAACCAACTTAGAGTAATGTAGTCCTGGGCAAAATAGAATAGAGTGGTAGATTAAGTGTTCCTCACAGTTTATACCTAATAGGTAATAAATATTTGTATCCAGTGGGTCCCAAACATTCTCTAACACACAGTAGATGATCAATAAATAGAACATCATATAACAGGAAGGATATCTAGCAGAAATGCCATTCTCAGTCATATATCATTAGCATTTCAGTTTTTTGAAGGACAGTAAGAACGTGGAATTCACCAATGCAAATTCCATAGAATCCAGAAATTATGTGAGTTAAAGTGTAAATGGCCAGATACAGAGAATAGATTATTCCATCCAGTCTGAATAATTATGGGAAATATACAGTACAAATACTGGGAGATGCAGAATTAGAGGTAGACAGATAAAGAGTTTCAGATTATATAAGATGGAGAAGTGATCAGCTCCTCAATGAGGAGGAACTGGATGTTAACACCAGGGCCACACTTTTATTATTTGTTACATAATTAATGTATATGAATTGTTTCTCATTCTCAGTCCATAGTATATTCAGTCATTCTCAATCATTCCTTTTGTTAAAAAAAAAAAAAATCCTTTCAATTGCTGTTCATGACACCTGGAATAACTGAAATCCCAACTGACAATTTTAGTAACAGTTTTAGAATTGATAATCCAAGCTGGGTAGATACCACATTTAAGTAAAGTGGTATTTTCATGAGGTTTAATCCTATCTGGGTATTCTAAGCCTGACACATCACATTAGTTTGTTCATTTGATCTCAATATTATCTTTGTAAGTAGATAAGAAAAGTATTATTACACCCATTTTACAGATGACAGAATTGAGCTTCTTGATATTGAAGTTACCTTCCCAAGTTTATTGTTTATGTTAGAACTGAGAGTAAAACCTGGGCCAAGTTAAGCAAAATGAGAAATGAGAAATGTTTTTGTGAATAATTTGGTGTTTTTATTTGCTTCTTGCTTCACAATGTTACATTTCGAAATCCAATTTTGATTCAAATCTGCTATATGTCGAATGTGTAATCTCTGAGCTATGAAAAACCTTGTGATACTTCTAAGGATACAGGAGCTATACACAGTCTGGGAGAAAAATCAATTATAATGAAAATGATGAATGCATTGAATAAATTGGATCTTTAAAATATTCATTTCACACAAGAAAATGTTTAAAAATTAGTCTCCATGTTAATACAGTACAGAAAATATTAAAATCAATAACCCTTTAGGATGGAATTAAGGCTGAAATTTAAACTCAATTTAGCCCTAAAATTTCTATGTTTAGCATTTATTAAAGCAGCTATACTCAGTCACATTCTGAAGATTGAGCTTGTTTTATCTCCAGATAGGCTAAGAAACGTAAGTGTAACATAGTTTTCACATGCTATGTGTGAAAATGTTCTTTTGGTTGACTGGTTATGGAGATTTTTACTTTACAGACCCTGACACCTGCAGATAGATATATGCATATTTGCAGATGGCAATTAAAACTCACCTCTCAATCTCCCGCATTGTTCTCACTCCCAGTATCTTCTATTTATCTTGTTTATCTTTTGTTTATCTTTGCAGAATTCACAGGGAGGAAGAAGAGGCTGCTGTGCTGGTATATTCCCAGGCCTGAATTTGTCATCTCTGATGTTTTGAACCAGCTGTCTTACGGTTGCTGTATAATGGTTTAGAAAAGTTAGAGTGGGTCTTATGTCATCCCTTACCCAAGGATGTTGTGAAGATGTCAACCCTGAATGAGTAAACTGGGTGGTCTGGGATGAGTCAACTACATCATACAAAAAGCAGTAGTGCATGTGAGCAGGCCAAGGTCTTTGACATTCTTCATCAATACCCTCTTTTCTGAGTTGCCTTTTAACGACGCTGGTAGAATAACAGCTTTAAATGGCTTATTAAATTTTCTTGCTGTCCAGGAGAAATGTTAGGGATTATCGACTGTCATCTCATCATTTTACGGAAATGAAGGCATAGAATTGCTGGCATGCTTTTTCCAAGTCATATAACTAGTAGTGACAACTGGAACTAGAAACTGAGTTTGCTGACACCATTTTGCTTCAAACTCTGCCTTCCATGCCCAGTTAAATAAACAACTTAACTGAGATGGTCACTTAATTGAGCAGTTGTTTTAATTAAAGTGGTGTAATAAATTCAAGGTCCTGCAACTAAAATTTATTTTTTAGTTGGGCTACAATGCTGATAAATGGAATTGAAGATGACTAAGGATTTTAGGTTTAAGTTGTTCTGGATTCTTTGGGCCATTCTCTCGTATAAATCAACCTCAAAATTAAGAACCCCAGATCATTTTATTCCTTAAAAAAATCAATTAAGCATGCCAGGTAAAATATACAGTCTTGTGTGATTATAGGAAGTGTGCTATTATATCCTTTCAGCCAAAGATGATTTTATTATGGAGAATTGAACTGAGGTCATGTAAATGGAAAATAGTATTTTTTAAAAAACCAAGAAAGAACAACTGCAAAAAATGTGATAATATCTAACTCACATAAATGTTGGGTTTTGACTAATACTTAATGTTCTTTGCAACATAGAATAATAGAATCCATAAAGAATACAATCAGCACAACCTTAAAATTTCTTTGACACTTCTCAAGGGAAAGCACATGATTTACAAGGTACAATGGTAATCATTATAGAATACCCAATAGTTTTCTTTCAGTTGTAGGACAATAGAATTTCTGTCAGCAAAGATGAGAAATCAGATGTAAAGTTGATATTTTTTTCTGTAACTCTTGGTGTGGTGTTTTAAAAATCATGAAGTACTTTTTTCATTCACAGCCATAGCAATTGATTAAACAGAGGCATTGACAAAAGCATGTAAAATTGATACAAAGAAAGTTAGATAATCATCATGTTTACCATAAAAGTCTACTTCATCCATGTATATATGTTTTAGTTATAGCTACATCAATTAAATTTTTATGTAATCTGCTATTTCAAGTAGTAAATTCATTTCCTGTTTTATGCCAAGTGTTTTTCTTTTTTTAGAATTTCCATGTGACTTGCATTAGCATTTTGGCTTCAAAACTGCCTCTACTGAACCATTTACAGTTTTTTTTTAAGAATGGTTAAAAAATTAGGCTGTGACAATTATCTGAAACATAATTTAATATGCTGTTTAATTATTTAATATACTGTTTAAAAATTGAAGTGTGGTCCCTTGTTGGTTGGTCAATGCAGTACCATTAAGGTAGATCTGAAGCCCTGTCAAGACTAATAATCAGCTGACTCCTTCATGATCTGGCTTTACCAATTAGATTGTATCCTAGTAAAATAAAATTTAAAATGTCAACTTCAATGTTTTTAAAAATATGTCTTTAAAATATTACTAAACACCTACATCTTAATAAAAATAATTATTAAACTAAGAAAATTGAGTGGAATATTCTGTTGATGTGAAAGTGCTGTAACCCACATAGTATTTCTTATAATACTTATGTGTATTCTCATTCACATCTTATTTACAAAATCTCAAGAAAATACATAATTATTTTTTTACAAAAATATTTGCTGATGCAGGATAATTTAAATCTTTGCAATAATGGTGGATTTGAGACAAACCCTATGATAGCTATCAGTTCTATTAACAAACAATTACTCAACATCTCTTACAAAAGCTCACAATCCTTTTTATAGGAGGAAAATGAAAGTAATGGCCCTGCCTGCCATGTGCTATCAAATTGTGCCTCCTTTTTGTGAAAACAAAAACAAAAACAAAACTGCATCCCCCCACCACCAGGCGTAATACAAAAAGAATTGGAAATGAAACTACAATGCGGCTTAGATAAATTTTTTAAAAGAGTACTCTGAAAATCTCTGTATTATAATCACCTGTTGTGCTCTTTTAAAATAAAAATTCTTGGCTAGTCTCAGACCCAGGGAATCAGAGGTTTCTCTAAAATTTGGAAACCAATGATTGAGATGTTTAACTACTTCTTGTTACAGAAAGTCTTCCCTGATTCTCCTCAAAACCAGATTTGTTAGCCTTTCCCCTGTTCTTCTTTCATGTTCTCACCCTTACCTTGTAATTGCTGCCCAGAGGGCAGAGGCTGTGTCCTGTTCTCTGTGTGTTATCTGAGCTTAGCACAGTAGCTGACACAAGGCAAACCTTTAAGAAACTATTTGCTGAATAAACAAATGACTAAGTATAACACAGAACCTTTGCCATATTGAAGCACAATCCTTGATGATAATCCCATTTCCCAAGTCACAGGCAAAAGTGATTTTAAATAAAGAGCAATGCCTTCTCACTCCTACAATTCATATCACCACCACTCCAGCAAAATGTGTCCTTTACCTATCATTCTCCAATTCACCACCTTTAAAACTAAACTATCACGTCAGTAGTGATGCTGAGGTATGTCCACAGCCCTATAACCATTCAAATAAAATCTTTTGCTAATTTAAATTTGGAACCAAAGATGTTCACTACCCTTGGCATTGGAATTAAGAATGCTCTTAAGAAGAGGAGTTAAAAATGCAAGATAAGAGAAGTTTAATGCAGTGAAATGGTTGACTAAAAGCTAAGGGAAATGCAAGAAGCCACAGATACTAGAAACCTTGTATAATTCTTTGAGGTTAAGTCTGGAAATCAGTGAGAAAACCGTAGTTAGAGGGTTTTGAAAATTTTGGCCAAGCATTCAAGAAAAGGGGTATATTATTTCCTTGAACATGGGGTGCAGTTTGTGTGAAAAAAAAAAATCACTCCTTAAAGAGAGAGCAAAAGGACTGATCTAGGAAAACAACCCCAGTACCTTTACCTCATAAACCACATTTCTGGGATAGAAAGGAGCAAAAAGAGGGAGCTGCTTAGAACATTTCTTAATTTAAATGATGTGCTTAGTCACAATGTTCCGGGCTCAGAAGACTCTAGAGCACAACTCTCTTAAAGTCAGCCATTATGACATCTTTTCCTTTTTACCCTCCCACTGCTAAAAGAGCGTTTACTCAAAACAGAAGTTACTTGGTTGATGCTTATTGAATGTTAAATAAAAACAAAAGGAAAACTCACAAAAAGGCAAAATCTAGAGAGTTTTAAGTAATTGGGTTTTTTCTTATCATTAAAGTTTTTCTGTGAGTATTATACTCAAATATAGACCTACACTAAAATCACCTATAATATAGACTTAGAGAGGGTATGAGAAGCAAATATGGACAAGATGGGAGCCTTAAATTTGAGTGTGGGGTGGAAGTTTGGCCACTGAGAAGACAAGCATGTTATTGAGACCAAAAATAAACTACTTAGATTTTGAACAGCTGAGATAATGGCTGTTACTCCTCAGCTTCTTTAGGACTGGTTGAGTTGGAAATTTTCTATTAGAATTTGAATACTTGGACAAAGAAGGTTAGTAAGTGGCTGAGGGTCTAAAGAAAGTTTTCACACTTTGGTTTGTAGAACTTTCCTTCTTTGTCATACCTTATTAACATCTCCCAGGCCAGGCCAGATTCATGAGCATACAACCTGTGCAGTCAAAGGGTTTCATGCTTGGTTTAATGGTCTGCTGTCGCCATCTGAAATTCTTAAGAATTTTATTTCAGCATTTATATTCTGTAAGTAAGTTTCCATGGGTCAATATAGTATGCTCATGTGCAAAGATGATATGCACAATATGCATATCTGCCATTCCTTACCATCCATTCATATGTAGCATTTGTGATGCCCGTGAGTACAGAATTCTGGTGGACTCAAGATGCAGGCAAGTTCAGCAAGAGTAAAAGGGAGTACAAGGTAACATTTAAAACTGAATAATCCAGGACTACTGACAGCCTCAAGAGTCTACACTTTCAGTCTGAACCAGAATGTTCTTTGAACAGAGAAAAAAAGCAGGCATTGGGAGTCCAGGAAACACCAGCAATTTAGGAATCTTTATTTTTATTCATGATATTCCCTGTTTTAGTCAAACACTTTTACTGAACATGATGATATAGAAAGGAAAAGAAGAAATAGGGCAACCCATAGCTCCTTCTCTTTTCCATTCTTCCTTACTTGTAAGTTAGTGGTAGAATGTACATATATTAAGAAATAAAATAAAAACAGGGCAGCATCTCTACTCTTCTGCTAAGAACAAAATACATATATATGTATGAACTATAAGATATGACTTGGTGATTTTGCATGTGCTCTTACATTTACATTTAAAACTGACATTACACAATTTCAAAATAAATAATAAAATTCATACCAATAATTTAAAATTTTAATATTTTTCTACTTAAAATGATATCAACTAATAAATGTAAAAACATTATGATAAGTCAAGAGAGAAGCTACAGAAAAAAGGTAAAAGTTTATCTTTTAATACCTTTAATAGCACTTTCCCATCCTGACTTTTAAATGAGGATCTGTGCCTTTTTATTTTGCACTGGACCCCACATATTATATAGCTAACCTTGCTCTCAGACAAGCATTCTAAGGAGCATCATGAAAAATGCTGGAAAAGAGAAATGCTTAACAAGAAATAAGCCTAAAAGATTAGCTAACTTACTTCCCAGTCACTGGACAATCAAAAGACATTGTCAGGAATGCTGATGAAACAGGCTGATCTGGGCTCTGCTTCTTAGCTGTGTGGTCTTGTGAAAGTTGTCTAACCTTTCTGAACTCAGTTTTCCCAACAGTAAAAGTAGAGTAATAATGTGCACGGTGTTGTGAGAAATCAACATAACTCATGCAAAGTGTCTACCACATAATAGGCTCTCAATACGTGATAGTTATTAATACTGCTATGTATAAGGGTCCTGTTAATTCTATGACCCCATAGGTCTGCTCTTACATATGACAGACTAAGGTTTACTTTTTTGAAAGAATTAAAAACATACCAATTTCCTCCTGATGCCTAAAATTCTACTAGCAACCACTCCTGTTTAGTCTAATTTTTTTTTCCACAGGTCTTCCCAGAGAAGGTTACGGTAGAAATCCTGAGCATTTTAGTATGAAGTTAACAACACACACAGGTATATTTGCATAAGCAGTGGACATCCAGAAGGTGGGGTGGAGTACATTTCTAAAGAGACAAATATTCTAGAATGAGAGCATGAGAGAAGGGGAAGAAGAAGAATAAGAACAATTTCTACCTTCTTGGAAGCTACAAACTTGACTTGAGATCATCAAACTGGGCAAGCTTGAGCAAGTCAAACATCTTGCCACCCATTTGTCGCAATTGCATGCACAATAATGAGTTGATTATTGTGAAAATATCTTCCCAATATAAGGTTTAAAAATTCAACAAGCATTTATTAGAGGCCTGTACTATGTGCTTTGGGAGACACAAAAATTAATAAAGAAAAATCCCTCCCCTCAAGGAGCTCACACTTTGGAAGAAAGGATTAGATAACACACTCACTACATATATAATACAGGCAAAAATAAGTGCCAGTGGAAGAACAGAGACTAAAATACAAACAACAACCATCTTTGTATTTGAGCTTATGTGTGTCTTTTTCTTTACTCTTTTTGTCACATTCTAAAAATTTACCTACATAAACTTTTTTGTTTTGCTACATACTGATAATAAGATAAAAAGAACTACTTTTTTTTCGCACACTGTGTGAAATTGTTCTCCAAATTTTCGCTTATGTCACATCAATTAATTCATGTAAATACTTCTAGGATGAGAAAATGAACTAATAGAAGGTAAGCACTTGCTCACAGTCACACAGCTAGTGAATATCAGAGTCAGGATTAGAATTCAGGTTAATCTGACTCCAAAGCCCATTCATTCTCTTACTATTTTGTTTCCTTAAGGTCCTACATGAGTTTCGCCAAAGAGACCATGCTATTGTGTTCCTCCACACCTTTGTATATGCTGTTCTCTACCTGGAATGATTTTAACTTCTGTCTTCCTGATGAACTCCTATACATAATTTCAAACCCATTTTACCTTTTAAACTTCTTTTCCCCACCACTTAACCCTAGATTAATAACTATGCTTCCACGTATATCTTACATGTGTTATTATTTTACTTATCATGTTATAGAGAAATAATTCATTTATAGTTTTATTATCACTTATAGACAGTAAGTTCCTTGAAGGATGGACTATACCTTTTCTGTTTTTGTATATTTGGTAAGTGATCAACAAATTTTTGCTAAAATATATTCAATTGAATAAAGTTAGGGAAATTAGTATTGACTAAGGATGTATTACAAGACTCAACCAACATTTTCTGTGAAGAACCAGAAAGTGAATATTTTAAGGTTTGCGGGCCTTACAGGCTTTGCTGCAATTATTCACCACTGCTGTTTCAGTACATAAACAACCACAGAAAATATACTCAAATGAATGGGCATGACTGTGTTCCAATTAGGCTTTATTTACCAAACTGGTTGATAGGCTGGATCTGGCCCTCAGGCTATAATTTGACAACTCTTGATGTATGTCAGCAAACTGAGATGAAGAGCAGGAAGAGAGAAGGCCTTCCAAACCTAAGAAAGGCATACACAAATGCCCTGAGGCAGTATATGTTCAAGGAAAAACACAAACCAGTAGGGCTGGTTTAGGGTGTGCAACTCAAGGGAGTGATAATAGATATATCTTGAAAAATGGGGCAAGAATATGGAAGACCTCAAATACTAGAGTGGGAGTTTATTCTAAACCCAATAAGAATGGGAATCCTATTGAAGTTTTTGTGCAAACTGATGACCTACATTAGAAATTAATGTGCCGCACATATACTGGAGGCACATAGGTCATATATTAGAAGCACAAAGATCAAAATAACCTAACAAGGGAGTATCAACAGTAAAAATGGAAAGATGTGGGCAAACATGAGACTGGCAGAAGCAAAACTGGCAGGAATTGGCAATCGATTGTATGTCAGCATTGACAGAATAAGGTGATACTGGCTTTTCTTGCCTGGCATCTGGGAACATGGCAGACCCAGTAATAAAATCAAGAAAGTCAAGAGGAAGGGTTAACTTCAGAAAAGGATGGTAAATGTCTTTTAGACATGTTAAGTCTGATTTTAATACATATTTGACTTGGTCAAAGCCCAAGTTTAAATACTGTGACTTACCACAATATTCCTTTCCAAAACTGCATTAAAATATTCCTGTCACTTGGCAAGAAAAAGACTTTTAAGTTCTCTTTCAGTATATACCTTTCTGTGATGTTTGATCTCTGTTTAATGTTTATTTTAAGCTCTCATTGTTCTATCAGCTAAGAACACTTAAGAAGCTTCCTCTCCTTCCCTGTTCTTTAAATTTTCCAGTCACATCCCATGTAATTCTGAACCAATCACTTTAGATTCACATTTCCTCCATAAAGTTAAATTAATGTCATTGTTTGACATTGTCAGTGCAGGGAATTTGAATCCTTCTTTATGAACTGTGATTATTGAGATAAGCAGAATCAGGGTACAATCTAATGATAAGAACACAAAAACCAAAATGTCAAGCTCAAGAGACAATCAAAATTGAATTCCAGTGATAGGATGTGTCCTGAAGGAAAATTGATATTGCACATAGAAATGAGGTCAGGAGTTTTCAGGTCACCAAATCTCAGTAAGAAATACCTGAAAGCAGAGTCAGAATGACTTAGATAAGTCAAAGCTGAGGTTCACATACAAAAACCAGGTGAGACTGAAGGTGCAGAACATGAGCAGAAGAGAGTGTGCGGGTCTTAACTGCCTGTGATTGACCAGGAATTTTATCCTCATCCCAAGCACAGCCATGTTTGGAGCCCTTAATGTCAGGCTAGAGCAGATCTGGTTAAGTATACAATTTACAATTAAAAACTTGACTCTCTATAGCACACACAAGAAAACATAAATACACCTTTACACATCTATTAGAATGTCCAGAACCCAGAATACTGACAACACCAAATTCTGGCAACAAGAACCCTCTCATCCTTTGCTGGTACAAATGCAAATGATAACAGCCACATTGGAAGGCAGTTTGGCAGTTTCTTACAAAACTAAATGTACTTTTACCATACAATCCAGCAATCATACTCCTTGGTGTTTACTCCAAAGTATTGAAAGCTTGCATTCACACAAAAACCTATACATAAATTCTTACAGCAGCTTTATTCACAACTTCCAAAACTTGAAAGAAACCAAGATATCCCTCAGTAAGAGAATGGATAAAAAAGCTGCGGTACATGTAGACAATGTAATATTATTCAGTGTTAAAAGGAAATGAGTAACAAGACATAAAAAGACAGGAAGGAATCTATTTACTCTTCTTAAAAGTGAAAGAGGTCAATTCGAAAAGTATACATACTGTGTGATCCCAACTATATGATATTCTGGAAAAGTCAGAACTGTGGACACAGTCGGAAAAGATCATTGGTTGCCAGGGTCTGGCAGGGAGGACACACTGAGGAATTTGAGGGCAGTGAAAATACTCTGTATGATAATATACAACACCAATGGAGAACCCTAATGTAAACTGTGGACTTGGAGTGATTAAGGTGTGTCAGTGCAGGTTCATCAATTTTAACAAATGTACCACTCTGGCGGGGATGTTGATAATGAGGGAGGATATGAATGTGTAGGGACAGAAATCTTTGTACTTTCCCCTCAATTTTTCTGTAAGCCTAAAACTGCTCTAAATAAAAAAAATCAATCAATAAAAAATAAAACCAAGTTTATTAAAAAACAAACAAAAAAGATGCTAAAAAGAATGATCAAACTACAAATTACAAGAAAATCTTACCTATAAAAATTGTACCACAATCTGAATAAAATCTATAGTTTAGGTATTAGTATATAGCAGAGATTATTTCTTAGTTCTGACAAATGTAGCTTGATTATATAAGAAGTTAACATTAGAAGAAGCTGAATGAAAGATAGATGGGGACTCTACTACTATCTTTGCAACTTCTCTATAAAAACTACAATTATTCCAAAGTAAACATGTAAAAAAAAAAAATCTTCTTATAGTGTCCTGGTTCTACAATTATCTGGATGAAAGATTAGTTATTGTTTAGGATGGCTTTTCTTCAAAAGTTCTTACTGCAATAATAAGTCCAATAACTCAATAAATATCTTTGGGCAAGCACAAAGAAACTGATGGACCTCAGTCCCAAGCCTGGCTCTGTTATTTACTAGCTGTGTGACTTGGAGCAAGTTTTCTTAACTCCTATAAATCTCTATTCCACCTATAAAGCTAATACACTCATAGTACTTACCCCTTACAAAATAATCCAGAAAGCTTTGGCTGTTGCCACTGATACATGGATAGTGTTCAATAACTGTGATGGTTATTAGTAGTACTGATTATTATCTATATATTATATTTATGTGTATATAAAAATTTAACTTCTCCACAAGCAAAGCTGAGTATGCAACATTCTGCATATCTCACCACCACCCAAATAAAATGCTAGACTTGTTTTACTTTGGGTTCACAAACAGAGCATTCATTCCAGCCTTCTCTCAGAAATATGATTTTCAACTCAGCCACTCTTTTATATTAAAGTAAGTACCGTAACCAGATGGTCTTTCTTCTGGAGTTCCAGAATGACATTAAAAGTGAGTGGGCAGAAGGATTTTATTAGTCATTTATTGGCTTCACAGCAGCCATTTCCATGAAATTATAGGACAATGACAAAATTAAAGCAGCTTATGCTGGGCTTTGGAAAGCTGGTCCCTGTGTCTGTAAATACTCATAGGTCAGGAATGTGGAACAGGGGCAATAAATTAAAAAATTACTGCCTGACCATCCCAGGTCCTTTGGTTGAGAAGCCACAACTTTTCAGGAGGTAGGCCCTGAGGAAAATAAACTAATGACAAGAAATACTGACATGTTAAAGAAGGCTTATAACACCTCAGCTTTCTGGTGAGCATTATGTCACTAATGTAGGTGGAGTCAGGGATTGAGGGGTATGGTTGTCTCATAATTAGCTGTTAGAAACTGCCCGTGAACTGGATCTAATAGGTGAAGAGAAACTGGAATCAAACCTGAGACTTTAAGGCAATCCATCCAGGCAGAGGTTCTTCGAATCTTCCTTGACCTGCTGATGTCCTGTTTATATTATACTGCATCCTCTTGTACACATCCTCCCCTCTCCCCTTCCATTCCTCTACATAGCTGCCTTCTCACTACTGGCACTCATATCCATCCCCCAGCTTAGGATCTCAGAAGCTAATGACAGATGTGGAACAAAGGAATATGGAGCTTAGACTCAAGATCTGAGTTCTTGTTCTAATAATACTATTTGCTTGTGTAAGAAAGACACTAAACGAATCCCACAGGCTCAGTTTTCTCATATTTGATAACTTCTGTTGGATTAAAAATGAGAACCAATTTCTTACTTGATCTCCAAAATCCACTTGGAGTTATTGTAAGGTTTAAATGAAATGTATATTAAAAGTGTAGGTACCTTGTAGGTACTCAATAGATATTGATTACCTTTTCCTTTTTGTCCATTGGAGAACTTCAGGAAAATATCCAGGGACTAGTGATATAGTTTCCATTGCTGTTGGCCTGACTTTTGGCCTTGCTCATAGCACAACGTAAAGTAAAATGTCTTTGAATTTCAGAAAGCATTGCCTTTTGAGATTTTAAAGGCTGAATAATTATCAAATTTGGGTTGTCTGCTCTCTCTGAGTTCAGATTTTTCTTACAGTAGCTGACTTTGATTGTTATACCAAGGAGATATAGGAAGTAATTAGTTAATTAGATGACCGTTTTTCTTAACACCCATGTGATGATTGCTTGAATAAGTTTGCCTACTTTTTTCACTTATGTTTTTACTCTAAATCCATTGACAAAAGATTAGTGAAATCATCCTTATCCAGATCTTATGTTTCCATAAAAGGTTTTATGAAAATATCCAAGATGTGTACCCTATTTCCCCCTCAAAAAAAAAAAAAAAGCCATAGAAGTGATTGGAATCTATGTCCTCAAAATATTATTCATTTCTTCAGCAACTCCTAGAATGTATGAAAGTGATAGACTGTTTATGTGCTTGTTTGTTTGTTTGTTTTTTAAGAAGAACGGGGAAAGGGAAACCATTTACAACTGAGAGGTTGTATTGACTTTTCAGATTGCCTTTCATTTAAAATCTCAAGTTTTATATTTACATGCCTTTGGTTCCAAAGTGGAAAAGGATCAGTTAGCTGAGCCACTGTGGCTCACATGTCACTGATGTCAGTTTTTGGGTGATGATTTCATTATGGTGTTTCTATCTGTCTGCATACCTCAAATTTCTGAAATCAATAACAATGAATTGGATAATAATTAGCCTTATTGTAGTAATCATTTCACAACATATATATAAATAGCAAATCATTTTGTTGTGTCAATCATACTTCAATAAAAACAATGGATAATGCATTGTTTTCCTCTACCCTATATCATTCTCTGGTCTCCATTCAACTTACAAAATAGATAATATTTTAATTAGCTTACTTTTAAAACTTTCATTAGAATGATAATTAGATTTTGTATAAAGAATAAACATGTTAAAATTAAAAAAAAAAAACAATTGAGAAGGCTGGTAAGAGGTATAGCAGGTAAGAGTTAAATTCAGTGTGTAGTAACTTCAAGATGAAGAGGAGCAATGGAAGAAAGCCATAAAAAGCAAAGTAGAAAAAAATAATTATGACACCAATGAGGCAGGATGGTATAGCACTTAGGATCATAGATGCTCTAGATTTCAACCCAGATCTATCCATGTTAGCTGTATGATGTTAAATAAATTACTTAATCTCATATGTCTTAGTTTTTTGGCCTATACTAGAAATGACATCTCTATCTAATAAGATTGCTAAAAGTATCAAATGAGTTAGTGTCTATCACATAGTAAGTACCATATATTTTTACAAAAAAATATTTACAAAAAATATTTTCCCAATATTTCTCTTAATTCTCTAATGTTCACATAATTCTTCTCTGAAGAAACTATGCTATTATCAACCTTGATCTTGATGAAGTCTGGCCAGATCCCTCAAGATAGTTCATCTTTTCTGCTTTTGACTTTCAGGATCATTTTGTTCTTACTTCTCTGAGAGTCTTCATATTTTGTTTGGTATTAGAATTAGTCATTTAAATGCCTTTCCTCGGCCAAAACAATGATACTAAGACCTACAACAGTTTTTAGTGACATTTTATATCCTCCGCAGCACTTAAAATAGTGCTTTGTGTTGAGTCAACTTGTTTCCCACTCCTAAACTAGAGAATAACAAAACCTTCAATTTCGAGTTTACAGGATTATTGTGAGAACTCATGACGTTTCTCCCAGGCAGGACCTTGAGGCCACAGGGACTTTCCTAGTCTTCCTGGAGACTACTAATGCCTCTGCTTCCTAAGCCACAGAAGGGAAAGTTCTGAACTTCATCTCTTTTCAATAAAGCAAGTTTGTCAATACATTTCAATCTGCATGATAACTACAACCTCTTGACTTCTGACCTCTGAGATACAGTGTTGAGGACAATTCTGAAACTACCTCCAAGCCAATGGGACAGACTGCCATGATGGGGTGGTAATGTCTGTGTAGTCTCCAAACATGGCTACTAGCAACAATTCAATGTCTGTATGTGCATTTCTCCTCTCCCTGATTCTGGGATGGTCTTGTAACTTGTTTTGACAAATACAATTTGAAAGTGATTTGGGACTTTCAAAGCTAAGCCTTGAAGGAGACTAACAGGTTTTGCTTCCTGTCTTTTAGAAACCAGACGCCATTTAAGAAGTCTGACTAACCTGAGACAACTGTGCTGCAAGGAAGCTCAAGCTAGCCATTTGGAAGGTCACTGAGGTGTCAGTCATATGAGTGAAGCCTTATTGGACCATCAGGCCCACTGAATACAGCTGAATGACTTTAGGCGATATTACGTGGAGCTAAAGAGCCAGTCAGTTGAGCCCTGATCAAATTCCTGCCCCACAGAATCATCAAAAATAACAACTCATTGTTTTAAGTCATTAGTTATTGGGATCATTTGTTAAACAGCAAAAAATAACTAAATCATGATTAACTGAGAGAGAATTTTGCCATCCTAATTAAAGATTACTGGTTAGCTCCCAGGCCCCAGTTCCAGGTAGTCTTCAATTGGTCAGGAATTAGTATATTTTAAATGTTCTCTATTGAATTAGACTCTAAAATTGAACTAAGGTCCAGAACCATTGGTTTAGCCGGAATCATAAGTGCAATGCACTGAATTAGAAAGGTGAACTGAACTGAAATAGAGGAATAAGACTTTAGCAAGTCATTAGTATCTTGGATTAGCCAGATAAACAAAATAAAACAAAACAAAAACTTCTTTTTAGTTATCTACAACATACCCCATTAGGTTAGGGAAGCTGCAGAAGGGCAAATAGAGAACACAGCTGACTTATATGAGTAAATAGGCAAGTAAAAGAATACTTCTCTTTTATTTTTTTCCTGAGCACTATAATATATATATATATTTTTTGATCTCAGTCTTTTCTGTGTGTCTGTACTAAATGAGGCTTGCCTGAAGTTGAAAGGCAAAAGTCTGCATTTCATTCCTACTATTGTCTTGAACTAAGTTTACAGTGTGTTATTGGGCCCTTTAAGTCCTAATACCCAAATTCATGTCCAGTGTTACCTCATCTGCAAACATAACCAGACATGCAATAACAAAAACATAATTTTTTGCCAAAGTTTTCAGGTTTGTATTTTGTCCTCATGTCCCATTTTCAACTGAAATTTGGATAGCAAAGAGGTTTGACAGTTTTTGTGAAAATATGAGAGAAAGAAGCTTAAGATACTCAGATTTGTGATGTGCTATTAGATATTTTCTTATTACACTGGAAAGTCATTAAGAAATATGTATGCTAAGCCACACACCAATTTGAGATATTGACTCTAACTGAGATGTCGATATTCAAGTCACATCAGCAGAGTTGAACCTCAACTAATGTCCACTGACACATGACATTTTGCCTGACCTTTAAACCATTTATATTTTTGCTTTAGGCAAAATGTATTCTGTCTCTATTGATATATAATTATCAAGTACTTAAATCTAAAACTGTAGACTTAGCAGAAGAAAGAAAGAAAGAAAGAAAGAAAGAAAGAAAGAAAGAAAGAAAGAAAGAAAGGAAGGAAGGAAGGAAGGAAGGAAGGAAGGAAGGAAGGAAGGAAGGAAGGAAGGAAGGAAGTTGGTTTTCTTTGGAGGCATGTCTGCCTTTGAAGCTTCCTATTTCAGAAGCTGAAATAAGAGTCCCCAGTGGTTTTGATTATAATTGTTGCTATGTGGTTCTTGCGTTTTCCAGGGCACCTCATATAAGACCACATGTGTGATTGGTTGAATAGCACTGATTAGTGAATGAATGTGACATAGAAAAGCGTAGAGGTCTTTTGGGCCCCCAGCCACTTTCCAGGAGGGGGAAGAACATCCTCTGGGCCAGACCCATTCAGCCTTTGGATGTGTTATTATGAAATACTTCCATTGCTCCAATTTCCACTCATGTGGATTTTTCCTGGCTCCAACTCAGTGACCTGATTCTCTAATTTTCCCCCCACTGAGAACATACTTTTTCTTAAGTTATTTTTTTCTCTGAAATCCACACTGCCTCCTCTCCCTTCCTTTTTGATTTCTTATTCAGTCTGGAAACTACCTCACCAGTTGTAATTAGCCTGAATACTTGAGGGAGAGAGAAGGGCTCTCTTCAGAAAATAGCCGGAATAAAGCAAGATTCATTCTTCTAAGAGTAGGGAAGAGAAACCCAGGTTCATGTAAGCTGATTAAATCTCTCTTTGCTTTTTCATCTATTTTAAAGCACCACACTCTGATGAGGATCTATACTTTGTGGTATTTTATAACTTTGATGAACCTATATCACACATTCTCATCTTGTTAGGCCAGATATACTTTCTAACGTGCTTTCTTAGACTGAGTGAAGAGCATAAATATATAATTTCTGAACATCAAACTAGCAGCTTTCTGTTTTTACTATCTCAGTCTTTTATATGTGTCTGTACTAAACAAAGCTTGCCTGGAGTTTGATGACAGAGGTCTGTCTGCATTTCATTCCTATCAATGTTGTCTTGAGTGAATTTTGCATTGTGTTAGTGAATCCATCAGATCCTTACAAATATCATTTCTGTGAAAGAATTATGCTGTTGCCTATGTTTTTTTCACAATCAATTTGTTATTCTTTTTCAATAGTAATAACTATGACATGCTGTATTCATTTTAATTATATTATCGCAGTTAGTCGCCACAACAACCTGAAAGTAATTATTGATATCCTCATTTTAAAGAATAGAAAGCATGAAGCTTGGAGTTAAGAATGATAACTTACCCAAGGGGGCACAGTTAGTAAGTGTCAGATCAGAGATTTAAAATCAGGGCTCTTTAGCTCTAAGTCTTTATATTAACCACTATACTAAACTGCCTTTCAAAAATATGCACTGCAACCTTGGAATTGTTGAAGAAGGAGAGAAATAGGAATAAACATTTTTTAAAAAAGAAAGAAAAAGGAATAAGAAAGTTTCTATTTGTGCATAGCATGCCGAGTAAAGGTAGGGAGAATAGGAGGGTGGCTGTTTGGAGCTGTGTAAACCTAGGGCGAGGCAGGTCAGAGAGCACCTGGTTTGGAAAGAACTAATTTTACACAAGAAAGTGTGTTACCTGGTTGCTCTGTTTCTGAGGATCATTATAAACAATGTCATTTTTAAAATTCAATTGTTGAATCTGATGCAAACTGCAAACTTCCTATCTCGAATCACTAAGAAGTCACTGAGCTTATGTACAATCTCCTTTATCAATTAGTGATCATTATTGATTCATAGAAGATATTAACTTCTCCTTTTTTATTTGTAAAGAAAGCATAAAAGCTTTGTTTCCATACAAATATAATTTAATAAACTTTCTTTTGGTTTTTTAATATGTATAAAAATGAGAAGTATAAAGACAGAAATCTACTTCATCATGCTTGCATACCCCCACTTTGTGCTAAGACCATAATCTTTTATTCCCTTCTATGTATTTTTTACATTTTAAAATGAATATCTATACAATTATAATCATTACATACCAATTTAAACGTCTCTTTTGATTTGTATTAGTTTGTCAAACTTGATGATAATGCAAACTTGCAGTATGATTACTTTATTGATACTACCTTTAGACTAAAGACTCCTAATCAAATAGCCACTTTACTGACACTAGAGACACCAAGAACCTGAATTGTCATGTGAAAAATGTGATTATCTTTTGAGTCAAAAAGGTAATAATGGTTGCTACTTCTTGGCTGCATCATTGATGAAACTCCTGATATTTTTCAGAGTCTAGTTTCCAGAGCTGAGAATTGGCCAAATGGCTGGAACAGAGTCCTTAAGAGAGGCACTGGTGAAGTCATGGGAGACCATGGTCACTGGTCAATAGATACTCAGAAACCTACGGGAAATGCAATTTCATTTTACATTTGAAGTTTGTGTCAAGAAGACCATTCACTTTTGTGACCATGGCACTGAGGCATTTTTGCAATTTCCTATAGCTTAGGGGGTTTCATGGTACATTAAGTATCTGTGGTGTTTAAATAGCATTACAGCCTATTAAATCCATGACCCACAAAATAGGCACCAAAGAGTAATTCACAAAAGTTTTCTATAAGGTTATTTCTCTGTAACATAGAAAAAATATATATGTTCTTTATGGGAAAAAAAGCAGGTATTAGGGTCTTTGGGATCATTGATAAGTGGACTATAAAGGGAAAAAAAATCAACTGCTTCTACCTAATTTCCTCTATCAAATGTTTTTTGGCTCCTTTGAGCTAATTTGTCTAGATCTGTCTTTGGCATTCCATATCCAAGATATTGGGAGTCATTTTCTTAGAATTTATGACTTCTTATTTTCCATGCCAAAGTTTAACCACACCTGTGTATCCAATATCCAGAAAGAGACTTTCTTATTACAATAAAAATATCTTCAACCAGGGACTACTCTAATTTTGCTTGCCTTTGGTCTTGTGAAATGACTCACCTAACACTTATTAAAATGTCTCCCCATATTAGATTCATAGAATATAACTAACTCATTAATTTGCAGGAACTAACTGCACTAACTAATATTTACTCACTTGGAGATAAAAGAATTGAACATTTTATCCTATGAAATGAAGTTACTTTTTTTTTTCTATTAATAGACCCTTTGGAATATCACCATTTGACTTCTGGGCATAGTGTTTCAGGCTTCAGTGTTAATTTTACTAAGCAGTGTAATCACAAAGTCACTTGGGTCATCGTGTAATAATTTGTGCTTCTGGACCTTAAGAATTATGACTCCAAGAACTGAATGTTTAAATCATCATTTCAACAAAGAGAGACTTAATCCAATGTTATTCAGATCCCAAAGTAACTCACTGTAGTGACTCTCATTTATACAAATGTTATCTTAAAAAAAGAATAAGAAAATAGGAACTTTTGGAGGCTTCCTATACTGATGGTGAGTTGATAACTTCAGCAACTGAAAAGGAAGTCAAAGACACATTTTATAAAATATTATGCCTATTACACACAATGTACAGGAAGAGGCAAACTCCCTGATTCCTCTAGAGTTTAACTATCCTGTTAGGCAAAACTGAATTAGTTCTACTAAATGATCTCACCAGATGATACAGAGAATAATTTATGCATAATTTAATTAGAAAAAGAGGTTTTAAAAGTTCAGGGTTCAAACCCTAAACTTTTAGTGTCACAGCACTATAAATAACACAGTACTCTTCATGCCCCCTTTTTAAATCTTGTTTATTAGTATTACTTTTTCTAGTCTAAGTAGTACTCATGTTTATGTATCTAAAAACTTTCCTTCTTAGATTACAATTTCATATTTATTTAACAAATGTTTAATGAGTACCTAATTTGTGCCAAGTGTATAGTATAGAGGATGATGAACATGGTTCAGCAATCAAGTTACTTACAAATTAGTTCAGGAGATAGAAATATAAGCCAATAATTAAAATTGGAAAAGGTGTTACAAGAGTATAAAGTATTATGGGATCCCAGGTTCTTTTTGGCCCCTTCCATTCTTTGTTATATGCACTCCATACAGACTTTTATCCTTACCACGCCTCAAACTATTCTTGTCAAAGTCAACAATGGTGCCCATGTTGCTAAATCTGGGTCATGTCTTATTCCTCATCTTGCTCAATATGTTAGCAATATTTCATACAGTTGTTCATTTCCTCTTTCTTGAAAGACTTTCTTCACTTGACTCCTGGTGGGTCGCTCTTACTTCACTTCCTGTTTCACTGGTCACTCCTTGTAAGTATTCTTTGTTGGCTCTTCTTCATCTTCCCAACCTCTAAATATTGGGGTGTTCCAGAACTCAGTCTCTGACCTCTATTTCCTTCTAACTTCTCCTTCAGTGATCCCAAACAACCTCAATTCCCACTGAACTTCAAAGCATTTATTAAAATGTCTATTTCCACTTAGAGTTCCAATAGGCATCTCACACAAAACATGATTTAAAAAAAAAAAATCTTGATTGTTCCCACCCATTCTGTTCTTCCTACAGTCTTCAACATCTAAATAAGTGGAAACTTTATTTTTCCTGTTGCCCAGGTCAAAATTCTAGGCATTATTCTTGACTATTTCTTTTATATACTACCTTTTAGCTTTTCTTTTGAAGTATATTCAGACTTCTACAACTCTTAACATTCCACTCTTATCACCCTGGATACAACCTCTTTTTGGGTCTTTATGCAGTTGTTCTTGCCTCCCTATATTCTATCCTACACATAGGTGTCGGACTAATCCTATTAAAATGTAAGGCAGATCGTATCATTCTTCTCTCTACCCTTAATGGTTTCCAATCTGATTTTCAAAATAATAGTCAAAGTCCTTTCCATAGCCTACGAAGTCCTACAAAACCCTGCACACAGTCTCATCCCTGATTCATTCTTCTCACTCCACTCACTCTTTCCTCCTGCCCCTTCCTCCCACATACTGAAAATGTTCTGCTTGGGCAGTTTACAGCTGTTATTACTTCTATCTGGAATACTTTATCTACCTGCCCCCCTATATCTACATAGATTTAACTCCTGTTTTGTTTTGATATCTTCATCAAAGTGGTCTTCCTGGACCACTATATTTAAAATAACACTTTCATCCCCTTACTCCATCTTATTTTACCTCAAGCTAGTTCCACTTGGCATGTATGTTTTTGTTTGATACCTGTTTATTGTCTATTTCCTTCCACTAGAATCTAAATTTTATCACAGTAGAAAATGCCATCTGTTTTTTCACTGTTGCATCTTGAGATGTTAGAATAGTATCTGACACATAATAATCTTCCAATAAATAATAAATTTTAATAAATTAATTTATTTGAACTGAAAGAAAAGGACAAAGGCTCCCAGGCAGAAGACACCAGCACCTACAAAAGAATAAATTTGGTCCATCATAGCAGGGACTTTGATATAACTACTGTTATTCATGACACGGGTTATGAATAAACTACAGCCTGGGGACCAAATCTATTTCACCACTTATTTTTGTTAGTGAAGTTTTACTGAAATATAACCATGCTAATTCATTTGCATTATTATTTATGACTACCTTCATTCTGAAACAGCAGAGTTGAATAGTTGTGACAAGCCTGAAATATTTACTATATAGCTTTTATAGAAAACGTTTGCCAACCTTTGGTGTAGAAGATAGAATGCATGAGAGAGATAATGAGAAGATGAAAGAGTAAGTAACTATAAGTTTGGATTTCATTTATAAGCCAAGAGACAGTGAGACTATGGGTGCTTTTAGGCAAAGGAGTTCCTGAAAGGCAGGAACTATGTCTAATATAATTTTTCATTAAAAAAGTTACTTGCTATTTAAACCAGTTATCCCAGTAGTAGCTGCTGCCAAGAATCTAGCTTTAATATTACTGCTTTGCCTGGGATTAGCTCATGATGTAGAAACCAAAAAATGATAATAAGCCATTTGCTTTTTCCTCTCTCCTATACTAGATGTTGATTTGGAAGACTTATCTATCTCTTGTGGTGAGTGTGCTCCAACAGAATCCATTATAGCCTCTAGATATCTGGCCCTGGATGATATGAAGAGTCCCAGAAACAGAAAGTTGGTTCTAGGGTTACCCAGAGACTTGTGTCTCCTCAGACTTGTTGGTCCTACTTTAAGATGCTTCTTGGATTTGAGAAACTTTAGAATCATTTTGATACAGGGTTGAAAGAAAAATTCTAAAATTTCAGTGGCTTGACAGCTTAATAGACCTTTTTTCAAGTTTTCTAAATTGTGTGCATCAGTTAGACCTTACCTCCAGGTAAGGTGAAAAAATTGCTGATCTGTCTTTCTTTTACCTGAACTGGATTTCACAATAAAGCAGCCTCTCCCCTGCTGTCTTGGCTCTTAAGAGTTTAGTTCTAGCCAGACTCTAAGTAATGGCTGGAGTAAATTTTGTAGAGGGGTCGGGGGAGAGGGAAGGAAAATAAATGTGTTCTGAATTTCACAGAACAAAGTGGAGCTCTGGCTTGTGGTTGAGTTGGAGAGTACAGGCCCCCCCACCCCACCCCTCTGCCTTCTGAGAATGCAGTGGTGAAATCTGGTCTGCTCCAGTGAAACTATGGCATTTGGGTTTAATTTGATAGATCTCAACGTGCCTCCTTTGGTTTGAAGCTCGGTGCTGGCCTGACTTTTCTTTTTAGCCCATCCCTCAAGTATATATAGACAGGGAAACCAAGTTTCCACTTGCATATACTGAACCATTCAACTGGAAGTCTATTGCCCTTAAAACAGCTCATGTTGTTTACTGGCTTCTACCATTAAAAATTCAAAGTATGGGTTAGCTGAAAATTGATAAGTTATCATTTGAAGGAGGAAGTGGAAAGTTCCAAACAGACAAGTCTAGAAAAAGAAACAAGACTTTGACTTCTGTTGTAGTCTTTGGGACACACACTTTCTCTTGGCTTTACAGCAAATCAGGAGAACTTTTTTTTTTTAAGTTATTATTTCAGTTTTCTAGGAGCCAGATCAAGCGTTTTAGGCATAATCCACCAGGGATGTGCTGAATCAATTGCAGGTTTCATTTTGTTGGTGTTGGTATCAATGAATGGAGTGCTAGCTCAGCCTTTCTGAAAGTAACAGACAGAGGTGGCCTCAATAATTTCATTAAGATCGTGGATACGCACTTGCCTTGGGGATTTGGAGTTGAGCTTAATCAAATCTGGGTTTGACATTTCACAGCCCACATCAAGGATTTCTACAAAGGAACATCAGAGCATTGCCAGCTATGCTCTTGCTCTTATTTAGTGCCTCCTCCTGTGTAGCAGAACAGGCTTTGTGCTAATCTTGCTGATGCTTTGGATGCATTTCTGCCTTGATGCACAGCACTCAGAGCTTCTGCAGGCCATAGCATGTTTCAATTGGTGAAAAAGCATTTATTTAGTGCCTATTATGCCCTAGGGCCCTGGGCTAGGATCTGAGATAGATATGATGGTGAACAAGAGTGAATAGATCTTGAGCTACCTTCATAAACATAACATATGGAAGCTACAGAAACCTAGCCTTGGCTCAAAATTAACTAGCTATTTTTACTCTTTCATTATGTACCATAGATGATGTCTTCCCTTGAGGAGTCTGAAGTCCAGTCCAGCAGTTCTCAAACTTTAGTCACTTATGGAGCTTTGGAGGCACTTATTTAAAATGAGAACAAGGCATGAGTACTTTTCATAGCAGATATTTTTGAAGCAATTGTTCTTTATACCATAATTTGAGACATACTGATAAAATAGAAGTGATGCAAACAAATAGTTGCTAAAATAGCATAACAAATGCTGCACTTGTCACAGTGGAGGCTCAAAGATGAAGAGCTCATCTTCATATGAAATGCCAGAGAAGGCTTCCAAGATTAAGATGTAGATCTTGTAGAATGATATAGGGTTTCATCAGGCCTACAGTACTGTGAATGGAACAGTTGAGGAGAAAAGTGAATTCCAGGTAGAGTGAAGAGCAGGCAAAAGACAGCAAGATGAAGACAGTATACCTGTTTAGGTGCCCTGTAGGTGTAGAGCTGAGAGGGAGAATGACAGAATATGATGTTGGAAAAGTAGGCTGGAGGCAGGTCATAAAGGATCTTAAAAGCCCACATAGGGCTGAGAAACTGTTGGTGAGAAATCTTTTTGTAGCAGGGGAATAATGTGCATTTTAGACAGATTATTTAGGATGCAAGATGGTATAAGATAGGAAATAAACAATGTAGGAAGTACAAAGCAGTTGGCGTTTCTCTCTTAGTATTGTTAAGTATAAAAATAATATGCTTGTTATCAGGATATAGATGTAAAGTATTTCTTGGTTGTAAAGATATATACATAAAGACAGGTGAACTACCAGCAACAAGAAGAGCAGAAGTCACAGACAAGCCAGGCTTCCAGAACCTTCACTTGGGCATACCACCATCAGCATTAAGCAGGCACTCTCCCTGCACCTGCTTCTCAGCTTCCTCTCCATTGATTAGCTTCCTCTGTTTCTTGTATCTGCCTCAGATCGTTTTCTAACTCAAAATGTTTACTTCCTAAGGAATACTTAAGGAAAAGATGTAGATTGAACAGATGTGACTTAATGGGTTAAGTGTAGGAGGAATCTCATCAAGTCTGTCCCTTCACTTAGAGAGTGAACAAGGACTTTTGCACATCAGTGATCCATTTGTTAGTAAAACCGGAATTTACTTATTCAATGATAGTCATTGCCTGTTTTTCCCACTTATTTTTTCTAATGGAAAATCCTAAAAGTGTTGAATTAATGCCAATTGATTTTGTGAGCCACAACTGGAAAGGAGTACAAAAATATGGAAATTAGTCTCTATTTCTCTAGCAAAACTTTATCAATTCAGAATGGTTGGGAGAAAATAATTACTGGCATAAATGTATGAATATTCTGAGTTGTGGACAATTATAAACATTTAGTCTTGTCAGAATTCAAACTTAGTTTCTGTTACAATTACATCTTCGAGGCCCTACTAAATTATTTAAAGTAATTTATAATGAACATTAATTTCTTTTCATGTAAACAGTCCTGCATTTCTTAAAATATGTTCTTCCACACAATTATAATATCCCCTTGCAAAAGGTTAATGCATCATTCATTTCCTTAGAAAACCCATTGCCCCATGAAGTAAGAGAGAAATTTAAAACTCTTCCCCAGCATCAACTGTTACAAATTAAAAATGTCTCTTGCTAAACACTGAGAGTTGCATAATTTGACAACCAAAATTCATAAAAGTCAGAATAAGTGAGGTTTTTCTGTGTTAGCCACAGCTTCTTTCCACAGGTCATTATACTTGTTTCCAAGGCTTTAGTTTAGCCTTGGAATCAAGTTTCAAAAGCCTTTAGTTCTACAAACATTCAAGTCATGAAAAATTCTCATTAGCCCATTGGCAGTGTTCCTTGTAAACACCAGCTTCCACACATTGCCACAAGGCTGGGCTGAGAGGACTCAGTGAACTGCCTTCAGCACATACATACCCAGAATACTCATTACTCACATGCTCCCACACAAAGCGAGCCAAAAAGGGCCTGGTAGGAAAGGCAGACAGATCAGTGTCTATCCATTCCCAGTGCTTCTTTGGCCCATCCCTGAATTTATTATTCTTTTTTTTATTTTATTTTATTTTATTTTATTTTATTTTTTTTGAGGCTAATGCTGATCTATTAGCACTGGAAGAAACTAGTGAAGAAGATTTTTGTCAATTAGTGGGATATTTTGTCAATACATTCCAATATGCCTCCCACTCTTGGCTGCTCCACATGGAACTGGGTGCCCTGTGGTTCTCGATATTCTTTCCCTCTCCATTGCAGTTTCTAGCATGGTGGCCTAGTCTCTGTGCAGCTGACATGGAGGCAGATGGGAATGTATTCAGTTGTCTACAAGTGACATTCATTTCAGCTCCCCTAAACTATCCCTGACTAGCTTCATAGGTGGTCCTATTCCTGTGATGTGTAACAGTTTGGTGAAAAAATTCTTGTCCATCAGGATTTTATGAACTTCGATCACAGCACCTCTTAATGTGAATCAATCAAGACCTAAAAGTCTCTATTATTCTATTCTGTCCTCACAAGGATATCTCTTAGTCCTCTCTATCAATGTAGTTGTCCTTTCCTAGACTTTGTAGCTCTGTCCTGTCTCTTTGGAGAATTCGTTGAGAGAGCAATAGAGTAAAACTTCATGGTCCTTGGAGTTTGCAAGTCCAGATATCAAGCATAGACTCTGCTCTGGAATTGCTCGGTGACTTGGGACAGAGTACTTGACTTTACCAAGCCTTTCTCCTCATCAGTAAAATCAGAAGAACAACAGCACACTTTTTATTAGGTTATTATAAGGATTAAATAAATTAGCATTTGTATCAGTTAGAACAGCACCTGGTCCATTCAAACATAAGCATGATCATTTGGAAACACAAACATAACAAACACAAACATGACTAGATGACTGAGTGGATCTCCTTACATGAATGTTTGGCAAACTACAATTGATGCATTTGTTAGGAATAAAATCTCAGAATTTTTCAGACCCTCAGTAAAGCACAGATCCTATCCAGCCTTAAAGTGGCAACTGCTCTAACAGTTTTGACTTCACTTATACCATGTATAGGCCCACACTGTGCACCTTACTGAAAGCAATATTTATTATTTATCATTTGTTCAATATACACTCTTGTCCAGGCACTATGTTAGGAACTGGTGTTTCATAAAAGAAAAACCAAAGACTTTATTTACACTTAGAAACCTTAGGGTGCTGCTCACTCAGAGTATGTACGCAGTTGTTGAAAGCATCACTTTCTTTATTTGTCAGCATTTAAATAGTATAACAAACAATCCCATTGTCTTAGTATCTCAATAAAGGTTTATTTCTTCTTCACATTCTGTTATCTATTGCTTTGTAGCAAATGATCCCAAAAACTTAGCAGTTTAAAACAATAAATATTTATTATCTCACATAGTTTCTGAGAATCCAGAAGCAGCTTAGCCAGGTGATTTTAGCTCAGTGTCTCTCACAAAGCTGCATTCAAACTATCTGATATAGTTGCAGTCATTTGAAGGATCATTTGGGGCTGGAGCATTCTTTCCCAAGTCTCACTCACCTGACTATTGGCAGGCCTCAACCCCTCACTTTCTCTTGGAGGGAGGTCTCCATTTCTTACCATGGTCATTTCTATAGGCTGCCTAAGTGACCCCAAGATATGGCAGCTGGCTTTCCCCAGAGAGAGTGTAGAGAAAGATAGATATAGATTAGATAGATAGATAGATAGATAGATAGATAGATAGATAATGATAGATAGATAGATAGATAGATAGATAGATAGATAGATAGATAGATAGATTAGATAGATAGATAGACAGATAGATGATAGATATGTAGATAGAGAAAATGAGCAAGAGAGCACCCAAGACAGAAGTTACAGTCTTTTCTAAAATAATCTCAGAAGTGATATGCTATCACTTCTGCCACATGCTATTGGTCCCACAGACCAACCATGGTACCATGAAAGAGGTAAGCACACAAAGGATAAATGCCATGAGATGCAACCACTAGAGGCTGACAACCACACAGTAAATATGTCGCACAGTCTATTGTAAATCATTGGTCAGGGGAGGTGAATCGGAGTAGAGTCTGCTCCATACAGTTTTATTCTAGGACCCACCCTCTTTCCATTCAGAGGTTCCTTTTCCCTTATGCCTTTGGTGTTCTCCACCTGATCGTCTGTCTGCATCTTACCAGGAGGTCAGAACAAGTACTACTGTGGGGTTGCCCAGTAGATACTAACGGCCAGACAAGGCAATTGTGTACATCACTATGGCCCACATTCCAGAAATCATCTAACCAGAAATCATCTCATTGCAGGGGAGACTAAGAAATGTGTTCTATCTGTGACCATGGATTAAAAGGGAATGGGATTTAGTGAATATACAGCAGGCACTCTTCCACACTATTTGAAAAGAGATTGTATATTTAAACAGCTTAATTTTTTGAAAAGCCATCCATTCAGTTTTAATACAACAACAAAAACATATGATTGCCTGTCACTAGGTGACAAAGCAACTGATTGGTTGCATATTTTCACCTTTTCAATGTATTATAAAGGCAGCCCCCTATTGAAAGGGCCTGTAAGCAGGTGGTGGAGACCAGGTCCTGAACCATTAAGTTTGCTGCTTTTTCAGGATGCTGGCAGCAGAAACAAGTCTTGCCTCGTTTCCCTAGTGGGGAAAGAAGAAACTCATTGTTCCTAAGCAAATGAAAATACAAATCACAAGACTAAAATTATGAATGCAAAATATATTAAAATGTGGCTTGTGTATAGTATTTGCATGCATTTTAACATGCATCTGTCATTTCCTTTGCTAAATTCAGTAGGTGCTGAAAATCTTAAACAACTGAGTACAGTTAATAATTAGAGGAATTGTTTTGAAATATATCTTAACTCATTTATGTTTAATCCATTCTATTGCCAAACCTCTTGATTTTCAAGGGCTTTGAAATATTAAATCAGATCATTTTATTGGTCAGAGCTCAGATCTCTGTGACCTAAAAATAATTCAAAAAATATTTTTCATAAACTGACAAGATAATACTCGAAAAGTTGGAATATGACTAAAATCATTTACAGGATAGAAAAATCAAATCCAAATTTGAAAACTGGGAAAGGTTTTAGAGATCCTTTAGATTAGATATTCTCATCTTTCCTACTTATTCTGAAGTCTGGCCACATTTATATCCAAAGAATCCATGAAAAATTTAAGACCACATTTTCCAAAACCCCAATTTGCTGAGCCTTCTGCTCCATTTATCTTTGCAGCTCAAGTTTTCAGAATCTTTTTTTGCCCTTTTCTGAGGTCTGTTTGTCTGGTTTTCTATTTGAGCAACCCCCCCAAAAAGAAATCACTTTTTGGGCAATAACAAAAATGAAGCAAATTTCAACCACACTTAGAAGCCTTGCTCTCTACACATAGAGGTGTCTGGACCAGAAAAGAAGAATATATTTCTTGAGAACCAAGTTCTAAGTCATAAACTTGAAATACATCAAGTTCTTTGTTATTAATTGGCACTTACCTCACCTGAAGCCTTTTGCCAAGAAGAGCAGAGGGGTTTAACAGGGAAGGAAGAAAGGAAAGAGCCTGGAGCTCTGGAAAGCAGTCCTAGCCACATGTGAATTTTAGCTGGGGGGCTTTCCAACCCCCAACATGCTAGAGCAACAAAGTGGCCTATGTGCTTTCCCAAACTTCAGCTGTTTATTTGGGGGGTAAGGCTCAGACTGGGGCCTGAGTGATAACTGCTTCATGTAATTACGAAGACAGCTTGAATACTATGCCCTTCTTTGTTTCAGCTTCCAGATGACGGCTGTCTAACTGCTGTTTGTGCCAGTTTTATTTCAAAGCCCTTTTCTTTCCATATTTCAAAGGTCAGTGTGTTTACTGGTGGCCAAAAAGAGACTGTGTGTAAGAGAAAGAAACACATGTGGTTGAGTGGCAGAACTGAATGAGGAGTCAGGAGAACTGGACTCAGTCCCTGATTGGTTTCTAGATAAGTGAGAGAACTGAAACTATTTGACCTCTACTTCTTCATTACCATAGAAAGGAGAGGAAGTAAATGGTAGTAAAAGTCTCTTTTTGGTTAAAACGAAATTCTAGAAGTCTGGTTCAGGAAGGAGAAATGCAGGTATTTCCAGTAAAGAAACATTATCAAAACGCAGCCAAGAAAATGTCCACTTTATCTTTCTCACAATGGAACTACAGCACCCTTCAAGGAAAGCAGACTGAGTATTCTGGCCATCCTTGGAAACCCTGAGGTTGTTTTGGTCAGGGAATATTAGCATAGGGAAGTAAAGCAAACCCCAATCACTTTATTGGAAGTCTCAGCTGGCTTTCCGACATCATTACTTAGAACAGCAAGGCTGATCAGACTGAGTTACCTGCCCACATATAAAACATTATTGTTTCTTTTATGAATATTTGAAAACAGCATCAAATTTCATTACATGGGGTCAATACCTATTTCAAATGTCCTTCATGATTCATTTTCTTCTAATCTGTGTTTTTCCATTTATCTTCCCTCAATTTTCTGTATATTGAGCTCCTGGGGAAAGGAGATGAATAAGTTGCTAAACTGGTAGAGAATCTGTAATACTTTGAAACTAGATTTGCCTGGGTTTAAATCTTAGTGCTGACAGATAGCTGTGTAACCTTGTATAATTGACTTAAACATTCTGTGCCTCAGTTTCCTTGTCTACTAATATAAGTACTCACTCACTTGATGGTGTTGTGAGGACAAAATGGATTGATGTGTGTGAGATATATAGAATAGTAGTGACTGGCACTCAAGCAAACATTCAATGTTAGTTAAGCATGAAAAACACTCTCCCTTTCTGAAATGACTTCTACATTTAGAAAAATCTTCTCTTTTGTGCTACCATTTTTTTTAAATCAATCTACATACACCAATGTAAATAAAAAAGTAAATCTACAAATGCCAAGAGACTAGTGGATGCATTGTAAAAGTCAGGAAATAGCAAAAGAGACAAAGAAAATAAATGGAAGCTCTAAAACTTAATCTTTCAATTATTGTGCATCTCCTGTAAAGAAGGGTACTCTCTGCCTTGAGTTTGCACAGGACAAACAGAATTCTCACTAATTGACTGGGATTCTTGGTTCTGACTCAAGAAAGAACAGAAAGGAAGAGAAAACAGAAAAGAAGAACTGAAGTGTATGGAAGACCTTGTCTACACCCTGCGTTTTCATTGCACTGAATCCATTAGTTGGACATCATTACCTCCATTTTACAATCAAAGAAAACAAGGTTCAAGAAAGTGAAGCGAATTTTTAGAGTTTATTCAGACAGACATAGAGTGGCTGGGATTTAAACTCGGGTCTTTCAGATGCCAAGGCCCCCACTTTTGTCTCCTTTCTACATCACCTTCTTAGAAAGGACCCGACTAGGATGGGGTTCTGAGGGGCTGCCAGGAGTACAGGTTGAACCTAAATTCTAGGTGATCAGTGACTATATGTACAATATTAGCAGGAGCCTCTTGTATTTTCCCTGAGCTATTTCTACCCCTGTTCACACAAAGTGAACTAACTCATGGGAGTCTTTGTTGTGAACACTGCAATTTTAGGAGAGGGGAAAACTTTGGAAAGTAGTTTCCTTTCACACTAACATCAGAACTAGCTCCTTGGTCATAGTCTTTCATCAGTGGCCTGTGATTCCTTTCATTCTCTTCAGAAACTCCATAGAAGTAGAGTTCACGTGTGACCTCCTGTGGGTGTTCCTGGGGGATGGCAGCACACGTGTGCAGAACTTCCCAGTCCGGCACCCACGGCTTCAGATCCACCAAGTGAGCTCCCTATTTTTGTACAGAATGGTAATGTCCACATAGCACAGAGGAGAGTCTGTGCTACACAGAGCTATGGAAGGGAGTTCAATATAATATCTCTGTTAGAGGCCAGTGCTCAGCCCTGGGATCAGTAGCCACTGGAAATCTAAGTTCCAGGAAGGCTGCCTGGATCTGGTTAGGGATGTTTCCAGGAATGAAGTAGCCAGTAGTGGGAGTGGCTCCAGTGACAGCGGCAAACTTCAGCACAGCTTGCTGGCTAGTATTCCTGGATGATATGACACTGACATCAGCTATCCCTAGGAGTTTCTTTCAGGTTCTCTTCACATTTATGATATAGATACCACCAGTTTTTCTTTTATAGATATACTTACTGTTCCATTTTGAAGTCAATGTTGGTGCTGCCTAAGTGGGTTCCTGCTTCAAGGAATTTGAGAACATTCCCTTCCTTCATTTGAAGGGCATCAAGGGCTCCTGATATTGTGAAAGTTTCCCCTGAAATTAGGACAAGAACCCAGAACAGTACCACCATATGGATCCTGCTTTGGATAGCTGGGAGAAAATCCACACTTCTTCATGGAAATAAAGAGAGCTTGGGTACATAAATTCCTTCTTAGTCATGACCTTGACCCCCCCCCACACACACACACACACAGACACCCTTCATTGCCTTGGAGAAAGTATGGGCCATGTTGATAAGAATCTGGCAAAAAAAAAAAGGCCACTTGATTTTCTTTGTATCTCATTATTTTATTGAATTCAAGGTTTTCTAAACCTGTTTGTGTGTGTTTAGACATATGGTATGAGTAATTTGTGAGAATTTACCTAAAAGCTTTATCCAAATTCCTTTCAAGGAAGGTGTCAAGACCTCATTCTCAATTCTGTTAGTAAAGCTGTGATTTTCCCATTTAAGAGTTGAGATGCTAAAGTTAAATAGGAATATGGATTTCACTTTCAACAAAATCACTGGCTGGTAAAAACCCAAATTAAAACAGAGCATTGGAAATCAAGCTGCCTTTTTCTATTAGAACTAAGAGCTGTTTCATTTTCCAAATCAAAAGTTCCAGATACTGAAATTCTATTTGCAGAAGATGCTAGGGATTATCAAAAAGGCAGATAGTTATCATGAGCTGGCATTATTTCTTGTGGTTGCCAGGATGTTTTAACGACAAGCTAAGAACAGGTGCACACAATACATCAACATTTTAATTGAATAATAAAAGACAGAAAGAAGGCATGAAATGATCCAAAGCATTTAGAAAAGATAGCTTTCTTTTGGGACTCAGCAGTCACCTCATAATTATTAAAGAAGCTGTTTTTTAATGCATCTCTTTTCTATCTTTTCTTTCCTATTTTTATTTCTCTTCTGTCTGTAGTTCTCCATCTTAAAATAAAAACACACTAATAGTAATAATAACCAACAAAACCTTGTTTGGCTTGGTTCTCCCTTCAGTCTATATCTGAAAAAGAGATTCTTAACCTGGGCTCCATACAAAGCCTATGTCTAGGTATCTAGTGGTACTTTTGGGGGGGAATTAGGTCAATAACTCTCATAAACATGCAAAGAACTTATAACCTTCCAAAAGAAGTTAAGCCAACACAACAACGAACACTAAAAAAATATATGGCATCCTTTTAGTCAATCTTTTTTATGCTGACATTTTGTTTCAGCTGGGATTTTGATATCTAATGAATTGTCAATTCAAGGTTAAATTTTCTGGTCAGCTCGATATGGTGCTGCTGATTACTTTGCATATTATAGAGATGAAATTACTCAGATATCTTGCTATCCACTTTAGTTCAAACTCACCTTTCCTCCAAAATGATTTCCTTTCCATCTTGGAATCATGACCCCTCCCCCCTTCTTGTAGGCACTCTTGCTTGAGATCTAAACTGTCTTGGAGTTTTTTCTGACCTGTATGTCTCCTGTCTAATCAGTTGGCAACACTTTCAGATCACCTTTAGAAGTCTCTTGCATACAACTCTTCCTTTTCATTGTTAAAAAACAGCATCATCCACCATTGGTGGTTTTTACCATCAGCTGAACAGTCGGATTGCACTGGGAGTTTTTTACATTATACTGAAGCTTAGACTCAAACCCAGAAAGTTCCATGCATCTTTTCTGGGATAGAACCTAGGCCTCTGTATTTTTTTAAAGCTCCTCAGAGTACAACCAGAGATGAGAGTCATTTGTCTATTCTATCTTATTTAACTATATTTTTTATACTTATAAGAGTGTTCTAACTGGTGATCTTTTATCCAATGTTGCTATTCTCTATCTTATTCCATATTATTTTCTTCTCACCCACATTAATCTTCCCAGCATCTTAATTTCCTCATGGCTTTCTCTGATCAGGAAACTCCATTGCTTTTCATTGCCTGTCTGTAGCTTAAATTTAAATGGTCTGGGGGTCTTTAGGGATTCCCCAGGACTCCACTGGGACTCCTGGCTGGGGAGGATACAGGAATAGTGCTCCAGAGAGTCTCTCTCCTAATTTTTTAAATAGGACCTTTTCATTACAAAGTGGCTTGACTTGCTTAAAGACACATCCTTTAGTAGTAGGCATGGAGCTAAAACTCAGATCCCCTTACCTTTGACCCCTTTCTCTGAGAATGCTGTCAATGCCCGGGTTATAGTAATTGGTGATAGAAGTTGGTACTGGGCCTTTGTCATTTTTCTCCATTTGCTAGTTCTATTCTGCAGCCTTGGCTTTCCTTTTTTGTGGAATATCTTCAGCAGGTGTCCCAGTATCTTCAGGAAAATCAGAGGTGACTGAAAGATTTGGTTAGTCTTATTTGTCATGACTTGTTAACAGCAGCCAGTAACACTGAGGCCTTGATTCCATGCCTGTCAAGCTAATAATGGTGTGTTTAAGCACACTGTGTCCTGCTTCAGGCTTCAAAATCTGTCTGTGAGAGAAAAAGCAGTAAATATACATTTTTTAAGTCTTTCCCTCTTTTCTTCCAATAATTAGCTATTTCATACCCCAGTTAAATTATTCCTTTCTATTGTTTAGTAAATAAGTGTGAAACAAACAAAATAAAATACTTTTGTTTTGTCCGAAAGTTTCTTTTCTGTTATTCTCAGGTTTTCAGGAGGGAAATAGACAAGATCCATGAGTTATCCAAATTGTTATTGTGATTTGGAGAAAATTAAATGCTCTACCTGCCCCAAAATATCATTTATCCACCTTTCACATTACCTGAAGTTCTGTTTGGTTCCTCCTGTTAATAAGGCAATCTTCATTTCGTGAAATAAAAATGTGATATTCCAAAAGCATAACATTCATTTATCAGCACTCATTAATATCTTAAATCGGATATCATCATCATCATCATCATCATCATCATTATCATCTCCACCTGGCTCAGAGCAAAGTCCTGAAGGAATGGAACTTGTGTGGTTAAAGTTGATTGATAAAAGATGGTATGGAGGGGAGCAGAAACAAAAACCTAGAGCTTGGGGGCAGTGTTATAGGAGGAACTTGGGCACTAACAGGAAAGAGAAAAATGGAGAGAGGGTGTCAAAGGGCAAGTTTTGCCTGATTCTCAGTAAGCATTTTTCCCCAGAGTTTTTCTTAGTTGGCTTCATTTCCTCATTGATTGTTTTGCTGGGTATTGGCTGACAATTTGGAAAGAATCACAGGAATCACTATAACTAACATCTTTTGAGCACTTACTAAGTATTCAACATCGCTTGAATCATTCAACATTTGGAGATCAGATCCCATTAATATCCCCATTTTGCAGATGATAAAACTGAGGCCCAGAGGTTTAAAGAACTTCCCTAAGATCATCCAGCAAGTAAATGATAGCATCATAGTTTTGACACAAGCAGTCTATCTCCAAAGTGTGTATTCACAACCTCTGTGATCTACTGTCTCTCAAAATCACAGCATTTGTAATCAAATGGTAGGGTTAATCTTCAAATCCAGATTGTCTGATTCTAGATTGTTCTACTATAATAGCTCCTAGGCTGGAAAGAATCTTTCAAATACATCAGGATTTACAGTCATGGACACTCTTATGATCCAGAAGTTTCTTGGTTTAGAATTTTCCTAAAGTTGCAGCAGTCTGGTGTCTCAATAACAATGCTCTGTTGACTTAATATAAAATGCCAGTCAGACAAAGGCAGCTGAAAACCTCACAAAGTGTTGGGCAAAATCCCTGCCCAGCTGTTATTGTCCCATACTGAAATGCGGAATTCAAACTAAATTACTTCTTGTCTCTGTAAAAGGTCAGCTGAAAAAAAATTGTTTAATATGTCTCCTTCCTGTATACAACCAAACACTGCTAGTGCCCAAGGAACATCAAAGATAAACTTGAAATCTTGAATTTAGGAAATCACTGCACAACCTTTAGTTGTATTTTTCAAGGTCTTTTGAAGAGCTTTTTGGCTATTATCTAATGAATCCTCATAGACGTTCAGCCAGGTTTTCATCCCTTTGTACAAAAAAGAACTTCTCTGGAAATAAAGCAGATGGCATGTGTCAAATTAATTTAAAAAAGGAAAAAAAAAAAGTGGTTATAGTTTGAAAAAAGCCTTTCTCAGCTAATCTCCTCTCATTTAAGGATGAAACAAATTTTGGTAAGATGGTCCACTTGGGGGTTAGAGAGAAGAATAAAATGTCTTTTAGGCCAGTGCTACTGGAACTCAACTTCTTGATGATTCTCCGGGAACTGAAGAGATGGAAATAGAATTGCTGAAGGCAGGGAGATGGAAAAAGCTGAGGGAAGGAGCAGCAAATTTACACAATGCATGAACTAGAGGAGGCTCCATTTTTGAAATTTTTTTCTCATTTCTTCTAATAATTAGCTATTTTCATACCCCAATTAAATTATTTATTTTTATTGTTCAGTAAATAAATGTGAAATAAACAAAACAACAAAAAAAAAACTTTTGTTTTGTCAGAAAGTTTTTTTTCTGTTATTCTCTGGTTTTCAGGAGGGAAATGCCTCACTTTCTCCCTTAATAGGTTTGACCTAGCTTTGCTTATGACCAACTTTCTTTTCCGTGGAGGCCTTGAAGAAACAGAAATACATTGCAATAGGGATTCCCAGTCTTTTTGTCAAGCAAAGCTGCTTTTCATTTCCTCCAAAGCACTAAGGAGGGGATGAAGGTGGGGAGTTTCTAGCAGATGTTTTATTCCTCCTCGGGGAAGCTGTCCATCCCCAGACCACTGACTTGAGCACTTTCAGATCAGATTGGGTTTTCATTATTGTCCCATACTGAAATGTGGAATTCAAACTAAATTACTACTTGCCTTTGTAATGGATTCACAATCCATTACAGAGTCAATGGATTCACAATCTCACATACCAAGATTCTTCTATTTGATGAAAAATGGGAAAACTCTTAAAAAAGAAGCAATTACTTTCTGTTTCTCGTCCCCACAATATGTTCTGAGCACCAAGCTAAACTCATTGTCCATCAGAGTTAATCAAAACAGTGAAGCTGGCATAGCTTAACATCTGAAATTCTTTCTTAGCACCATGCCATCTTTGTATATAACCCAGACCAAGTTTCACGTAAATGCCCTTATTGTCCTAGGTAGAGTTTCCAGGATTACCGTCCTGATTGAATGAGACATTATATCAGGTTTTCACCTTATGAAGTGCCATCTTCATGCTAAGGTAATAACTTCTCTGAAAATAATGCTCTGACTATAGGTGCTCACAATCCTACTGTTTACTCTTAAACCATTCATATTTCTTGAGTTTTTGGAATACAAAACTATGCTTCTGCTCTGATTTGGAGGACATGTAATGTGGAGATAGAGAAACTGTTTAAACTCTCCAGGTAGCCATGCTAGGATGGTTCCCTAGAAATACATAACCTATAGAATTGTAGATTTTAGAGTTAAGGAAATTCAGAGAATTACTTAACCGAGTTCAAATGTCTTGGACAGAATGATGCCATTTTACAGATGACATGCAAAGGCCCAGAGACACTAAAGGCTTTATATAAAGTTACCTGGTCATCTCCTAATACTAAGAGCTAGGAAAGCCTTGGGCCCTTCTTCCTCCTACTTTATGATATTTTACAAATATTCAAAAGAACATATGATGCCAATAGATAATGGTTTATGTACATTTGGTATTTACAAGAGAAGAAGAATGCAATACTTATTAATGCAACACAGAAGTCCTGTGATATGAATCCTTTCTGATTTCTAGCTTAATTTGGCTCCTTTAAGAATCTAATTTAGTCTAGGGTCATGCTACCCTGAACAAGCCTGATCTTGTCTGATTTCAGAAGTCTAGGGTCGGGTCTGGTTAGTACTTGGATGGGAGACTACCTAAGAAGACCAAATGCTGTAGGCATAAAAAATAAAAAAAAAATTTAAAAAATAAGGAATTGTAAGCCGGCAAGGTCCTTGCAATCTGTGAGGTCAACCAAGGATTGCCTTGCCTAAAAAACTAAAATTAAAAAAAAAAAAAAGAAAAAGAAAAGAATCTAACCCATACTCAACAAAAGTGATGACCTGCAACATAGTCATTATTTATGGATTAATGGCTTAAATTTCTGACTTCATAGCATAGGATGTTGTTTTTTACTCCATTTTTGTCACCCTTATTTTATAATAGTTCTCTATTAAAGTCTTCTTGTAGTCTTCTCCCATTTGCCTCATGACTTGCCACCTCAACTTGGCTTTTTGCTTTTGCTATTGACTTTCCTTGATAGTTGTGTGAGTCCTCAAAAAGGTCATATAGGTAACACTATTTTGGGGTCAGGCAGGTTCTCAGGCCTCATCTTCTATATGTTGCTTATAGATAGCCCCCTCCCAGTCTATTGGTGAGTGATGCAGAATTTTTCTGGTGATAGTTATGGTAATTATAATCTTCAGAGCTCTATAAAAATGGCTTTTGTCAACATTGTAATAAAGATAGACAGGGTTTAGAAAGAGTGAGAGAGAGAAGAAAAAAATAGATGGTAGGGTTAGTTTGTGGAGTTCCCATAAGTATTATCTGGAGTTCTAGATATAGAGTTGAAATGCAGATTCTGAACTTGAATTATGAATTTTGAATTACTGCAGACAGAAAAAAGAACATTCTTCAGTTGATATAAAAATACCCATTCCCACACAGACAAATGTGGGAAAGGATGCCATATGGAACCCAAGAGGAGATGGTCATATTTTAGAGAACCAAATAAGTGCAAAAAAAAAAAAAAAAGATACAAGTAGAATAAAGATATTTTTCTTAACCTCAAGTATCTAACATTCCCTAATTACTTTGTAGAAAGAAGTAGAAGTTTAGGATAATCATTATCATCTAATATTATTGTGAATATACATAATTTAATATTATTGTGAATTTGTGTTTATATAGTTATATTGCATTCTGCTGCTATTTAACAAAATGCCCCAAGATTTAGCAGCTTAAAACAACAAACATATTATCTCACCATTTCTGAAAGTAAGAAATCCCAGAATAGCATAGCTGTTTGATTCTGGCTCAGGGCTACATCATCTGAAGACTTGGATAGGCCTGGGGAGCTGCTTCCTAGAAGTCTCACTCACTCGTTAGAATCATCATTTCCTCACTAGTGTTGCCCAGAAGTCTCTGTTTTTTATTACATGAGCATCTCCATAGAGCTGCCTGGTGGCCTCAAGACATGATAGCTGGCTTCTCCCAGAGTTACTGGTCCAAAAGACTGAAAGAAAGACAACACTCAACATAGAAGCTGTGATCTCTTTTGGGGGATGAGAAACTTTTTATTACAGTAAAATAGATTTGACATAATTTGTCGTTTTAACCAATTTTAAGAGTACAATTCAGGGGCATTAAGTACATTCACATTGTTGTGCAATCTTTGCCACTATCTATTTCCAGACCTTTTCATCATCCCAAACAGAAGCTCTGTACCCACTAAACAATAACTCTCATCTACCTACTCCTGACCTCCAGTAAGCTCTATTCGACTTCCTGTCTCTATGAACTTGCCTATCCTAGGTACCTCATATAAATGGAACCACATAATATCTGTCCCTTTCAGTCTAACTTATTTCACTTAGCACAATGTTTTTAAGATCTATTCACATTATAGCATGTATCAGAATTTCATTTCTTTTTATGGCTGAATAATATTGCATTAAATATATATATACATTTTATTTATCCACTGATCTGTTGGTAGATATTTAGGCTGTTTCCACATTTGCTATAGTCTTTCACTGCCATAGCAGTCTATTCACTAGAAAAAAGTCATTAAATCAAGCCCACACTCAAGGGAAAGGGAGGAAAAGAAATATCAAAGAATTTGTGAACATGTTTCTAAAAGAATAAAAGGTAATTAATTTTACCATTTGCACATGATTTTTTTTTTCCCTTGGGTTTGGTCACTGCTCTTAATTCCTCTGATGGTTTTATAAAATTCTGAATTTAAGAATCTTTCTAGGGAGTATACTCAGAGTAACCCCAACCAGAGCATAATGTTGAAAAAGAGCAAACTAGGAAAATGATATTCTGTATAAGTATTTCTATAACAAGGCTTATTTGGATACATGAGGTATTCTAGATACAAACCTAATTTCTAGTTTTTAGGTGAGACAACCTTTAGTTGACCTCACAGATTGCAAAGATCTTGTCAGCTTACAATTCCTTATTTTTTTATTATTTTTTTATTTTTTATGCCTACAGCACCTGGTCTTCTTAGGTGATCTCCTATCCAAGTACTAAGCAGTCCCAACCCTGCTTAGCTTCCATGATCAGATGGGATTGGGTTTGTTCAGGGTGGCATGGCCGTAGACTGATAGAAACCTCACTTCTGTATCACTCTTAGGCTTGGGTTTACCAGCAGAAAGAATGAAAACAGGCCTGCCTCATGTGTCATTCTACTCCTTAGGAGTGGGTGCCATTTCGGCGTCAGTAGTGTCTGTGGCATATGTGTTTAGAGCATATTCAGAGTTATTTCTGGTGGAGTCTGTCTTTGTATATAGTTGGAAAAAGGCTTAGTCTGTAACAACAAAAAGGAATGATTCCCCATGCCCCACTATTACTTTTTATCAATCCTGTAAATATTCTTATTTCTTTCTTTTAAGACTGAAACCACAAAGCTGAGCTCTTTTGCCTTTTTAATATATTACACTACTTTAATTTTCTATTTTGTGATGAATATAAAGAATTTGTAAGTAGTTTGCAAAGCAGGGAGATAAAAAAGCAATTACCTCATGCCAATTACACTAGAAAATAGTGGAGGTGCCATTCCTGCAGCATTTCTGTCCATTTTTCTTCATTACTATAGTGGTGGTCGCTTTCCTCATTACCCAACACATTTCTCTTCATTACCAACTGTGGTGATAGGAGTGATGATGAGTGCTATTTACAGCTGGAATTCTGTGAAAGACCCAGCAGATGAATAATAATTATTCAAACAGATATGTAGAGGCTGAAAAGGGCAAGTGGTTAAAGTGAGGCTATTCTGTCCTAGAAAAGTAGGAAAGTAAATTTTTTTAAAGAGAGAGGTGCATTTCATGTACCTCAGTCAGGGACCACCCTGCAGTGCTGGATTAGAAATGCTTGTCTAAGATACTCAGCGTGTTCTCATAAGAACTGGCCAGAAAACATCAAAGAAATCCCTAGGACTTTTGTAATCATAGCTTCACCTGCCGAAGAGGAAGAAGGGCTTTTCTTGAGTTTGTGCTCAAAAAATAACTAATACCCCTGTATTCAGTTTTCTATCTATCTGGGGCAGTCTTGTTAGGGTAATATTTATAAGGCATGTTAATTATTATCTATCTATCTATCTATCTATCTATCATCTATCTATCTATCTATCATCTATCTATCTATCTATCTATCATCTATCTATCATCTATCTATCATCTATCTTAAAGTTCTCTAAAGTGAGAGTGAAAGAAAGAGATTTATTTTAAGAAATTGGCTCAAGTGACTATGGAGGTTTAGATAATCTGATGGGATAGGCCAGCAGACTGGACACTTGGGGAAAACTAGCAGTTTGAGTTCAAAGTCAGTCTGCTAGAAGAATTCTTTCTTGTTTAGGAGAGGTCAGCCTTTATTCTATTAAGGCTTTCAACTGAGTGGATAAGGCCCACCCAGATTATCATATATAATCTGATTTACTCAGTCTACCAACTGAAATTTATTCTTGTAAAACAAACAAACAAAAAAACAAACAACAACAAAAAATTTATAGAAGCATCCAGAATAATATTTGACCAAATATCTGGGCACTGTGGCCCGGTCAAGTTGACAGTAAAATTAACTATCTCTACCAATTAATTGGTAGATAGATCAATATATCATCTATCTATCTAATCTATTTATCCTGTATCTGTAAATCTAGACCAACAAAGTATGAAGAATTAGTGATCCACAAATAAAGGTGCTAAATTGGGTTTTTACCTAATGACAGTCTTTGACTTAGATTATTAAGATTCCTTTGGAGGTGTGGCCATTACTTGAAGAATCCAACAGTTCTACCCAGGAATGGAGTACTGCCTTCTGTATCCAGCTTCCTTCCAGATATTTAAATTGAGGGGAGAAATTACTTCCAGGTCAGGAGTGGATCTATGAGTTTGGAGGAAAGGCACAGCATAGATATGACTGGGAATTGTGGTGAATTACTATTAAAGGACACCTTTCAATTTAAGTATCTAATTGCTACTCTTGCTTTGACTTTCTCACTAGCAATGCACTCAGTTATCCCATAGCAACACTGCGCAACTCAAAAACTGTTGAAACAGGTTGCCGAAGTTTCAAGGCAGACAAGTAGGAGCAAGTCAGGTTCCCAGATATGGGCTCACTGACAGAGGTTCAGTCAAACCCTGCTGGCCTAAGCATTTGGGGAGGAGACCCTGGGAAAAGATTCCCACTAGAAGGGCATTGCCATTTGCCAAACTCTGACAGTGTGTGCAGCCTGTTAAGAATGATAGAGGCAGTGTTCCAGCACAGCAGGCTTTCAATATGAAACAGAGGGATGAAAGGAGTACAATATAAAAACAGCAGGTGAGAATAGATGTATCACACAGGGAAAAGATGTTAGAGGAATATTGAGGTATATTAATTCTCCCCAGATGCCCTCAAATTCAGTAGCTTCAGTGAGAGCAAAGAGATGCTCTTGAATTAGGCCCAGGCTCCTAACAAGTGCCATAGCACCATCTGCTTTGTAGGAAAAGGCATAGGAAGTGGTACAGACCTGCATGCCAACTGCTGATATTTTCTTCAATATCCTCTATTTCCTAAGGAGGCCTCACAAGCTGTCATGTGTGGACAAGTACAGAGATTTTGATATCTTTTAAGTGATGCTTCTCCAGGATTAGGCTACTCCTGCAGGCAAGATGGCATTCGCCCAGTGGCTTTTGGGATAATTTGCACTTTTCTATGGGCTTGAAACAAGCAACAGAAGCAGCAACTACGTGGCACCTGGAAAATCCTTCATAATGATCTGAGTCTGGGGAGTGTTCTCAACCTACAGTCTATGAGCAAGCTGTCAGACCCTGTCCATGACAAATGTTCACCATTGAGCTGAAGGGACAAGATCGTGTACTTTCACACCTACCTCATTATAACTTCAATGAAACAAAGACAAATGAAAGGTAAATATCCTTTAGGGGTGTGAATCAACTATATCCCTGAGAGATAGAGCTCAGGGATTTCCTTAAATGACTGGCTTCAGTCTTTTTGGCTTAGGTTTTTTGATTTTTTTTTTTTTCTTAGTGTTTTAACAACATGCCATTTCCCTAAACCAATTTCCTGAGTCCTTGAACAGGAAGCAGGTTATGATAATTTTCCCTATCTAGACCAAACTAGCTTGCGTCCATCGTGACTTTGCCCTGACTTGGCACCAGAATCACTTGGAAAACTTGAGTGAGCTAATTTTACTATGATTCTTCCCCCTAACCCAAGATAAATTTGACTTCTCTCTTCAATGTTATATCCCTTTAACTCCGCCTTTTTCTTTCCACTCTTGCAATACCTTTTTGATTCCCCACTTGTGCCATACTGGTTCCAGCTCCATGCCTCTGCAGGAGTTGTTATTCCTTCACTATGGAACATTCATCCCACCCTTCTTCAGAGGTTAATTATATCTGACTCATCTTTAATACTCCTCTAAAGCATTATCGCTTTCAGGAAACCTCTGTGAATTCCCAGAACGGAACAAATACCATTCCTCTCTATTATTGCTCATAACACTTTATAGGTATCTGTTATTGTCTTCTGTGTCCATTTCTTTCTTCAAAATTTTAAGACTTTTTTTTTTTTAATTCTTTACCCTCAAAATTTCTAGAATAGAACCACAGTGGACACAGATATTTTTTATTTTGCCCTGAATTCCTATATATTTGTATTTTAAGACCTCCATCCTTGGAATATTTTTAATTCTATCAACAACTTTTCTCAGTTCACTAAGATATCATAATATCAACACCTATAGAATGTACAACACTAAGAGTGAATCCTGATATAGACTGTGGACTTTGGATAATAAGGATGTGCCAGTATAAATTCATCAGTTCTAACAAATGTACCACTCTGGTGGGAAAAGCTACACATGTGTAGGGACCAAAGGTATATGGAAACTCTCTATATTTTCTGCTCAATTTTTCTGTATACCTAAAGTTGCCTTAAAAAATAAAGTCTATTCATTAAAGAAAAAAAAAGCGATACAACAACAAATAGAGTCTGATTTCCTTGTGTAATCATGAGATCAATTTTGGATAAAAAATTCCACAACAGATTTTAACAATAATAGCAACATTTGTATAGTACCAATAGCTAACATTTGAGCACTTACTATATGTAGACAATTTTTAAAATACATCATATGTATTAATTCACTAATTCTTGATAAAAAGTCTGTGGGTAGAGACTATTATTGTCTACATTTTACAGGTAAGAGAACAAACCATAAAGAGTTAAATCACATTGCTAAAGACTGAAAGTTAATAAGAGATAGCACCATCTTCATACCCTTGCAGTATAACCTAGATTTGAAACTTCTAATCACTGTGTTATTCTGATGCTTAATCTAAGCAACTTTCCAAACCAAAGACTTTGAAAGATTAATAGTGATTGGATTATAAATTAGGAAGTATCTGGCTGCAAATTATAGAGTGCCCTACTTACTTTGAATGCAATCATGCAGACATTCATTATCTCACTTAGAAAGAAGTACAGAGCAGGTAGTTCTTGATTTTTTTCCTCATAACTCTAGGTTGACATCTCTTTGGCCTTACTCTCATGGTTTCAGGATGGCTGAGAAATCCGAAGTATCATTTGTCATACAATGTACAAAGCATCTGTTTTAAAGAAGGACAATATTTCCTAGGAGCTGAACTGTGTCACATGGCCACCCATAGCTACAACAAAAGGAAATCTAGTACCTGACAAAGAAGACCAGCATCTTGAGCTGGCTATGTTGCCTCCTGACTACATCAGAGATCTGTTAACTATGAAGAAGAAGGGATAGTTTTGAGGTGGGCAATGTGCTTAAGAAAATCAGTCTGCTTTATTTTAGTATCTTGAATAAGAGCACAAGGATGGTTACTTGTGATGTATGATTTCTCCACTTTTTATGCACCCCAACCTGCCATGCAATATGACACACTCCCACTAATAACAGTTCCTCTAAGTAGCCATTTCATAGAATTCTGTCGAAATCTCCCAGCTGAGAACTTCAGGACTGAGAAAAAATCTTAACCTAGACAACAGGTCCCACTCTCACAAATATATCAGGATGGTGGCAGAAAATTGTATAGCTATGTGTGTGTACATTTGTGTGTGTATGTGTGTGTATGCAATGTGCTTCATTTCCAAAGCAATTCTGATACTTACTTAAGTTTAAGAATCATTGCTTTATAAGGAATATAGTCAATAGTATTATAATAACTATGCATTCTGCCAGGTGAGTACTAGACTTAGCAGAAAGATTACTCTGCAATTTAGATAAATGTCTAACCACTATGCTACACACGTGTATGTCAACTGTAATTGAAAAAAAGAAGAATTGCTTTAGTCTTTTCATGAAGCCTAAAACTCCACTCGCATTTTAAAAACCATTATATGTTGCCTCAAATTAGTCACAAGTTAAGTAAAATCTACCTTTTTCCTGTTAATTCAGCTGTACCGGTTCTCTCTCAACCCATACTGGACCTATGAATTTTATTTTTTAAGTTAAGTTTAGAACTTTGTGTTTACATTCTTTTACATGTTATCTGCTAATTTTGGAAGCTACTTCTAGACTTCTCAGTTTAGTGTAAATGCTAAACCAACCGTATAAAACCTTAGCTTAAGCTGTATGTACAAATTTAGTCATTAAATCTTATACCCTTGCAGATTTCACAGATAAATTTCTGATTAAAAAAATGATTAGAACTGAGTCCAGAAGAGAGTCCTACTTTCCCACATAATAAGCCTTTCCCCCCATATGACAGTCTATGACATTTTAAAATTATAAAACAGATCATATCATGCTCCAAATTAAAATGTCCAAATGAATTTTCTTTCACTCTCTGTGATCTTCAAGACTACATTCTGACTGGCCTCCTAGACTTCATCCACCCCTTTACTATTCCTTTTGTATGCCAACCTCATGCCCTATCCAGGTCTTCTTATACTTTTAAGTCACTGGGTCTAGAATGCTTTTACATCAGATCTCCTCATGGTTGTTTCCCTTTTAATAGTCAGGTCTCAGGACAAATATCGACCTCTCAGAAATGTTTCCCTTCTCACTCTAGCTAATGTGTATGCTTTATTATTATTTTTTAATGCTTACAATTATCTTTATTAGTGTAGTTGTTGTTTTATGAAGACAGAATGTTGTCTTGTCTATCAGTGCATTCCTTGCACCTAGAAGAACATCAGATTTAAAGGAGTGTTCTGTAAATATTATTTCAATAAATAAAAGTATAGAACCTTTTCACTTATTTACAATCATCCATTAATCAGCCCCCTTTGTACATGATTATTCAGTTAGCTATCAGTTCTGCTTATGTGCTCATATTATCCACAAGAATACCAAGAAAAACTTCATTCGGATGAAAAAAAATTAAGTACTCCAATGAAAAGATAGGGTGGCTGAATGGATAGGAAAACAAAACCCCTACGTGTGCTGCCTGCAAGAGACTCAGTTCAGATTAAAAAATACACATAGACTAAAAGGAAGGGAATGGAAGAAGATATTGCCTTGATGGACCTAGAGGGTAAGTCAGATAGAGAAAGACATATCACAACAACAACAACTAAAAATGGATGCAAACTCATAGGTACAGAGAATATTTTGAGGGCTACTAGACGAGAGGGAGTTTAGAGAAATGGTGAAAAAGGGCAAAGGGATTAAGAAGTACAAAAGGAGAGTTACTGAACAGATGTGGAGATATAAAGTGTAACATAAGAAAAAAGTTACCAATGTTGCAATAAATATGTTAGGGGAAAGAAAGTTACTAGATTTAGTGGGGTAATCCCTTTGTGAGTTGTATAGATCTCTACTGACTATGCTGTAAAACTGAAACTAATATATTACTGTAGGCCAACTATAATTGAGAAAAAACTAATTGAATTATATGATGTAAATATGAGTACCTAATTGTCTATTATATTTCAATAAAGCTGGGGGGGAGAGACTTTACCAAATTCATTTTTGTTGCTGACATTCATGTGTAATATAACCGTAGTATTTTCCTAATATGTACATATGTGTCCGTCCAAAAGAGGAAATCAGATTAATTTGACAGAACATTTTTCGAGTCAACCCATATTAGCTCCTTGTTATCATCCTTTAGCATTCTACTCTAGAATTTACATCACTTACACTGGTTTTTAGTTTCTTGATTTCTCCTCCCTGAAATAGTCCTTTGGACAATCACGGTGTTTGTTCATCAGCACTTTCCTTACTCCTCTCATACTTAATGGTTCCTAAAAGATTATTTCCAGGGTCCTGCACTCACATTCATTTGGTCTTTGGTGTAATGGAGATAGCAAAGCATATGATTGCCCGTCCCTGTATGGGCTCCAGAGCAATGTTTCTCAAACTGCAGTGTGCATAAGAATGACCTGGAGATCTTACTAAAAGGCAGAATCCAATTCCATAAGTCTGAGGTTCCACATTTTTAACACCCATACACTGACTGGAAGGCTCTAGAGTCAGACTCTCTGAACTCAAATCTCATGGGCAAGATATTTAGCTTCCCTGGGCCACTGTTTCTCCATCTGAAAAATAAGGCTAATAACATCTCTTCTAGGTTTTTGTGAGAATTAAGTTAGAAAATATGTATCTGGCCCCAAAGGCAGTACCCTAAAACTGATAATCAACTTTTGCCATAATTGCCACTATCGTAAATAGAATTCATCTAGACTTGAACTTATAGAATTGTTAAATGCTCACCTATCTTGAGTTTTAATTCTCTCTTTTAAACTGAATTTTTGCTTTCCATATTTTCCACTTTTCTGCTTTTCGATGGTAAAGATGAAAGCACAAAGGAATGAAGAACTTTAACGTATTTTTGTCACACATTAACCATGTCCTGTCTACCTCAAGTAGTCAGATTTAATTTTTCATTTTCCTCTTGTTCCAATTATACTTTGAAATATTCTATTTAATGTTCTTGGCATTTTGGTAAACTTCAATTCCCTCTGACACTATTCTATGTCAGAAGTCCGTTTAATAACAATAACAGAATCATTATTCATTAATTATTGTGAATAGCTAAGTGATTCATTAAGATCTGTTTGTGTGGCCTAAGTGAATAAGAGCTTCTCACACTCAGGTTCCTGCTTCCCAGGTGAGGAGGCCAGATAATTATAGGTGAGCTTTTAATTATCACTGATGTGGGACAGATAGGAGAAGTTATGTAGTTTATTATCAGTTCCCCAAGAACTCACCACACCCAGGTTTAAAGATAATTTAGAAAATTGGAGTGGTAATGAATGGGATCTTTGCTGGTGCAAATTATATCAATTTTTACAAAGCTGTTGCCAAATTCCAGTTTATTTGGATAAAAATAACTGAGTTGTAATGTCACTAATGTGCCTGATAAATCATGGCTATGTTGAGCACTGTGAAAATTAAAGTGATGTCTGCAGTTCTCACAAGGAAGCAATCATTAGATGAAATGATAAGTTGGAAATTGTCCACACCTAGGCCAGTGGCTAAGAGCAGGCAGAGCCCAAAGCAAACCACTGTGTGAACTCCAAATAAGAACAACTTGCATTTGCATTTAGTTTAAGAGATTATAAAATATTCCCACATATATTATTTTATTTTGGTCTTCCTACGGGGGTCTCAAGTAATTCCACAGAAACACTTCTTTCAACACCTTATGGAGTAGTAGTCGATAGTTCATTGTATTAGTTTTGGTCCTCTAGGAAATGCCAAAATTGGATTGAACATGCAAGGATTTTCTTAAGGGAATTGCCTGTGTTGCAGAAAATGGGAGAGAGAACAGGGATAGACTGGGCGAGCCATCATGGATGATGCTTGTTTAACCCTAAGTGAAGGAGAAAGAAAGGCAGTATTCAACAGAAGCATTCTACATTGCTATGAAGTCTAACAGAGACTTGGCAAGGATCTTGAGGAGTTCTTTAGGCAAAGTGAGCTGTCAGAAAACCCTATATCATTCAGGAATAGACCTATTATAGCATGCCTGCAATGGATTTCAGTGAGCCACAGCTAGGTACCTTGGTCAATAATACATCCTGTAGTTGGTCATTGTTAGTGACCCATGGTTCAAATCCTAGCTCCATCATTAATTAGCTATGTTATTTTAGCAAATTACTCTGCCTCTCTCAAAGCCTCATCTTACTCATTGTAAAATGGTAATAATAGTAGTGCCTCCTCTGTCATGTGGATTAAATGAGATAATTAATACATTATTATTTTTTTCTGAGTCTCTTGACCCCTTACTGTACCAACTGTTTCCATAAAATAGGGGATCCAAGCCCATTCTCCTGATTTGCCTGTGATAGGGCTGAAATTTATACACACCCTGAGATAAAGGGTTTTTAATCTCATTCATCAGTAAGTATTTAAACTATTTTACCTTTTAGCTTTTGAGTATACTTCTTGTTTAAACAATGAAAATGTGTGTGTGTGTGTGTGTGTGTGTGTGTGTGTGTATGTGTATAACAAATAATATACTAGGGACAAAATGAATAGAGCCTCAGGAACATGTAAACTAATAATACCAAAAGATCTAATATGTGTCCTTGAAATCCTAGAAGAAAAAGGGAAAAAATATGAAGCTGAAAAAGTGTTCAAATAGAATGGCTGAAAACTTCCAAAATTTGGCAAAAGACATAGCCAATAGATTTAAGAAGCCGAGCTAAACACAAAACAGAATAAACTCAAAGAAGCAAACAAACAAACAAAAATCTTCATTAAGACACATCATAGTCAAATAATTCAATACTGAAGACAAAAAAAAAAAAATCTTAAAAGCAGTGAAAGAGAAGCAACACCTTACCTATAGGAGAAAAACTATTCAAATGAAGTGGATTTTTCATCAGAAATCATGACAGAAAGTAGTACAGCATTTTTCAAGGGCTGGAAAAAAAACTATTAGCATAGAATCTTACATCCAGTGCAGATATCTTTTAGAAATGAAAGGGAAACTAGGAAATTCTCAGATAAAGAAAAATTAACAGAATTTGTCATCAGAAGAACGTTCCTAAAAAAGAAGGCTAGAGGAAATTCTCTAAACAAAAAGAAAATGATAAGAAATAGACCTTGAGATATTAGAAAGGAAGAAAGAACATGATAAACAAAAATAAGGTTAAATAAGTTTTCTACATTATGTTTTACAGTTGAAGCAAATATTATATTATCTCATGAGATTCTAAATATATATTGAGGAAATACTTAAGCTAATTATATTTTAAACAGGTAATAAAAGGCATGCAGAACAGAAAGGAAGAAATAAATCCTCCTATTTCCAGATGACATGGTTTTTTAATAAAGAAAAAAAGGGAAAAACTCCTAGAAGTACTAGATGAATTTACCAATATGACAGAATACAAAAAGCATACCAAAAATAAATTGAATTTCTATATACTAACAATGAACACAAAGACATCAAAATAAAAAATAAGATATTATTTACAACAGGGGTCCCAAACCCTCAGGCCATGGACTGGTAACAGTCTGTGGCCTGTTAGAAACCAGGCCTCACAGCAGGAGGTGAGCAGTGGGCCAGCAAGCCAAGCTTCATCTGTATTTGCAGCCACTCCCCAGTGGTAGCATCACTGCCTTAGTTCCATCTCAGATCATCAGGCATTAGATTCCCATAAGAGCACATGTCCCTGGTACTAAAATGTTGGGGACCACTGATTTATAATCAATAATAATAAAAAAACTGATGTACTTATGTATAAATTTAACAAAACATACATGTGAATTCTGTGCTAAAAACTATAAAACACTGATGAAAAAATTAGAGACTTAATTAAATAGAAAAACATACAATATTCATGAATTGAAAGATTCAACATAAGAAAGATGTCAATTCTCCCCAATTGATCCACAGATTTAACCCAATTCCTATTAAAATCCCAGTAAGAGTTTTGTAGCCAAAATTATTTCTAAATTTTTTTATATGAAACAGCATAGAAACCAACATAGATAAACCAATTTTGAAAAAGAAGAATAGAGTGGGAGGAATCTTCTACATAATTTCAAGACTTACCATAAAGCTTTAATAATCAAGAATGTATGGTATTGTCAGAGAGAGAGGCATGTATGTCAGTGGAACAAGATAGAGAATGAACCCAGAAGTAAATTCAATACAAATATGACCAACTGATTTTTGAGAAAGGTACAAAAACAATTTAATGAAGAAAAAATGCCATTTTCAACAAATGGTGCTAAAATAGCTGGGCATTCATAGGCAAAATCTGAACTTCAATCTGTCTTATATTTTGTATAAAAATGAGCTCAAAATGGACTATAGACTTACATGTAAAAAGAAAGAAAGAAAGAAGAAAGAAAGAAAGAAAGAAAGAAAGAAAGAAAGAAAGAAAGAAAGAAAGAAAGAAAGAAAAAGAAACAACAACAAAAAAACTTTTACGAAAACACGTAAGAGAAACTTCATCATCTGGAGCTAAGAATTCTGAGATTTGATATTAAAATCAAAATCCATTCAAAAAGTGGTAAATTAAACTTAACCAGATTTAATCAAAATCATAAATTTTGCTCTGTGAAAAATCCTGGTAAGAGGATGAAAAAAACAAGCTACAGACTGGCAGAAAATATTTGCAAACTACCTATCCAAAGGACTAGTATCTAGAATACATAAAGAACTTTCAAAACTCAATAGTAAAATACAAGCAATTCAGTAGGAAACAGGCAAACTACATGAAGAGACGTTTCACGAAGAAAGTATACAGATAGCAATTAAGCACACGAAAAGATGTTCAGCATCAATAGCCCTTAAATGAAATTAAAACCTCATTGAGATAGCACTACACACTTATCTGCTTATATGTCATATGTAAACTATTAATATAGAAATCAAAGCATGGGAAGTTTATAAAATACATAGTATAGTATAAAAAGACACGTGCATGGGCCATCCCTGGGCACTATACTACTTGCCAGATATTTTTATGTGCATCTTACTTTACTCTCATAACTCTTTGCAGCAGTAATTTAAAAACACTCAATATTTTATGGTTAAATAATTAAATTATTGGGTTCTTGGACAGCTGAATGAATAAACGAATGCATGAATGTATGAATGGTGCTATAGATTAAATGCTTGTGTCTCCCCCCCTTCCCCATATTCATATGTTGAAACCTAATCCCCAATGTGATGGTATTTAGAGGTAAGCCTTTGGGAGATGCTTAGGTCATGAGAGTAGAGTCCTCTTGAATGACATTAGCGACCATATAAGAAACCCAGAGAGTACCCTCAAGCCTTCCACCATGTGAGGATTCATCAAGAGAATGGCTATCTACAGACCAGGAAACAGACCCTTTCCAGATATGGAATCTATCAGCACCTAGATTTTGGATTTCCTACTCTCTAGAACTGTGAGAAATAAATGTCTATTGTTTAAAAAGCCCAGTCTGTGGTATTCTATTATAATCTATAATCTATTATATCACAAATGAGCTAAAGCAGACGGATGGATATATGTTTGAAATCAGTGAAGTATGGAACAATAAAAAACAGGAACATTTACAAGTGTGAGACTAAGGAGCTTATTTTAAGTGAATTCTGGTCACAGTACCATTTTCAAAAACACAAGGCCAGGGCAGAAAGATGCAGGAAATTCAAAGAAAGTAAGAAAAATGAGTCATAGCTTGTAAACTGTAAATGAGTACTCCTTAAGTAGCAGGCATCTTTGGAAATAGCACATAACTTTTTGGGATAAATATATGATAAAAATGTTTTATTTAGACTTTTTCCTGTCAACTGTTGTATGATCTGATTATTTGCAGGGCTGTGTGTATCTTTGATCTCTCAGGCTCTTGGCTGACCATAACTAGAAAACCGGCTATTCGTTTTCAGCGTGGCAAGAAATGCAATAGCAAGCTTTCTGACAAGGACAGCCTCTAATGGAGCAACATGTGTGCTGGATGACCATTTGTTTGCCTTTGACCCTTGACAGGACTTGACCTCTAGCTTCTGAGCATTCTGTATCCTAGCTTTGGGTCAAAGGTCACCACACTTGACCTGCAGCCTCAGTGTGATCTCTGACTCCCAACTGGAAAGCCCCCAACTGGTTTTGATTGTTCTGCACAATCTGTAGTCCCCTGGGGTCCAGAAGAGCTCTTTCACTAGTTCCCACCAGCTGTTGCCACCTTTGTTCTCTCTATCTCCAGGTCCTGGCCAACTGAAATCTGCAGCCCCTAACAATGGTGTGGTCCCTCTGAGTTGCCTTGTGTGCTGACTTTGATTGAATGCTAATAATGATTATTATGAGTGCCCATTTTCTGAAATGCTAACCATGCTACCACATTTATCACCTCATTTAGCATTCAAGAATCCCTTGACGAGGATTTCATTTTTTCCCCTCTCCTTGGAGATCAGAAAACTGAGGCTCAGCAAAATTAAATGTAACTTGCCTATGCTCACAGTGCCAGAATTGTCAGATTTTGGCCCTGTTATTTTTACTATATTTCCCTGGATTTCTATTTATTAACGATTCTGCATAGGACAGTCCAGTGTTGGGCTGGGTACTGAATATACACACTGTAAAAACAATCTTTGTTTTAGTTTTCAAATATGTTATATTTTTAATACACAAGATAGTTCTTATGCAGATTTTAAATCCTTCCAACCTTTTCTATTATCTAACCACAGCTGCAAGAACTAGTTCCATGAAGCTTTTGCTGGCTTTAGTAGGTACAAACATGCAGTACCTCACCTCGATCCTCTGATACTGTTTCGGATATTCGTGGGAAACATGTCACTAATGTTTGCACCACCCAGAAGTATTTGGGAGCTAATGCCCATGAGTTCACCCTTGATAAACATGGTGTGGGAGCCACTGAGCCACTCCCCCCTTGCATCACCCAGCGGACAGCTCCCAAATGCATCTGCTAAACCTCTTCCAAAGACCCTGTAGCAACAAGCACCAGTTAATCATAGCAACGATCGACTGGAAGGGCCATCTTTGTTTCAGATTCCTTTCTTCCTTCTTTCACTTCCTTTTCCCTTCACTCCTGCTGCCTGAAATCACATTTCTGGAGTGACTACTCCCACACGAGATTAATTTGGGCTGTGCTTCTGGAGAAACCCAGGCTGACCTTCTATCAGTGAGTCTGAATTAGTGAGAACATATTTTTTTTAATCTGCGAATCATAGGTGTACATCTTGCATGTCTGCATGATTGTGCACAAGGATTAATCAAGTTTGATTTCTTAATCAATTTATTTGGCTTAGACAGAGATTTCATAACAATGCAATCAGACACTCCTCTGGAATGTATTACCAACATATTTGTATGAAACTTATTTGTTTTGTATTCATAAGGGCACTTACATTAACTAAGTAACATGACAGATTCAAAAGTTTCCTGAGTGGCTGTGAATGCTTCTTATGTAAATGGTAACTAAAATATTTGTTTGATAATTTAAAAAAATATATATACTAATAAATTTATAGCTATTCTTCCACATTTCAGAATTTACTTTACACTTGCTGTAAACATATCCTTGACAAGATATGTAATGTTTATATCTGAAGGTTTTAAGACCCATGCTATCTTTAGGACATATTACTGCCATTAGAATTCACCTGACCACTACTTCTACAACCGACTGAGGTGAGGAAGAAGGTAAACAGGATGAACACTTTGGAAAAGCTTCCTGATGATTCTGATACTCACACCTGACCTTTCTGTTTACGCTTTGCCCCCTCACACCATACATGACCTCACACCTGTGGTATATATCAAGCCCAGATGCAAATAATGTGATGGAACAATAAAAGCATTTCTATAGAATACTGCCCTTACAATCTCTTTGAATAAAAAAGAAAACCAGCTAAGCGAAGTTGGTGGAGGAAATAAAACTAAAAATCTAATGCCTTTCTTTCATTTTATATATCCTTAAGAGACTCAGAGTTAAATTGCTTTTTATGAAATCTTTGCAAGTAAATTTGTATAAAAGCAGATAAGCTTAGAAATTCTCACATCTTTCAGAGAATCAAATTCCAGGTAATTATGATCTGAGTATTGATGGTTGTGGTTTATTTTAAATATCGAGCAATAAAAAATATAGAAATAGAGATCATATATAGATTATACACCATGACTGGTTTTCTTTTTATAGTTTTCCTTTGCATTGAAAAGTAGTCATCTAAGCTGTATAAATTAACTATTACAGACAGCACAGAGCTGCATTATTTGACCAAACAGCAAGATTAGTAACATCAAAATAGTATTTGAAAGAAAGGATTTCTTTAAATGCTTTACTGTCTTTTGTGTTTGGTACAAAACCTAGCATCAGTGTTCATGAGGAAGTTAAGCCAGTGAATGTCAGGCTTCAAGAGAGACTTTCTAAAATATTCAATGTAAGAAACAAATTAGAAAAATTGAAAAATATACACACAGACACACACACACACACACACACACACACACACACACACACACACACATAAAGGATAGCAAGATGATTTGTGATAGCTAAATCTATTTTTTATCTTTACCAGAAGCGTTTATTAAGTATCAGTCTCTATGTGGCATGCTTCAATATGATCCAAATTTCTTCCTTCAATGCTTTGCTTCAATCTCTGCTATAGCAACTGTGACATTTTATTACAGTTTGTTGCATATCATCTATTTTCTCAACTAGATTATAAGAGCATAAAGGACAAAGGCCTGCCCAGTCAGCTCTAGCTAGCATGCATGCGGCATGTGGAGGACAATAAATAAATGTCTTACTGAATAAATTAGTAAATAATTAAAAATTGTTTAGTAGTTGAATCTATACTAGTGATATCGAAGCTTTCTTTTTGGTCTCAGGACACATTTTGGCTCTCCCTGGGAAGGTTGAGGTTCTGTATGTACTGTAGTTCTCCTTGTATGTCATATATAAACTATTAGCTTAAGATAGAGCTAAATTATGCAAAATGTTGTAAAATACACAGCATGCCATTAAAGACAAATGCATGGTCATCTTTGAGTCCTGTATTTGTATATATTTGTAGGATATTTTTATGTTTATTTTCTAATTTTACCCTCACAACCTTTTGCGGCAGTCACGCCCTCCATTTCCAGATCAGAAACCTCGCGTAATTTGCCCAGAGAGACAAAGCCAGACAGACACAGAACCCAGGCTTTCAGAATCTGAGATCAGGGCTTATTTTGCTGGAGTTTAGCATCCTTCTTTCTTTAAGAATATTTGTTCTGAAAAATATTTCAAGGGGAAAAATATCCAAATAACTGCTTAGCATTATATCAATTTAACACAAAATAACCTGTTGATGAATAGAATTTCATTCTTTACTTGATTATTTTGTTATCTTGTACACATAAGCATAGTGTGGTTAAAAATGAATAATATCTTTCATAAGATAGTCGTTCAGCTCAGCTCCTGGCATGTTCCATTCAGTACAGTGTTGTTGTTATTTTTCTTTTAAATCTTCTGGCTTCCTGTTTCAAATGCAAAAATGACCTAAGCTCCTTTGTGTCTTCATTCTGTAATTTATTTTTTGTAGCTTTTCCTCATGTTTTATTGAAATTTTAAAATTTTTGCTTTTAAAATGCATTTGTGGTACATGCACTTGTTTTGATAATGAGATCAATACTTTTATACTGAAAAACACCTTTAATTTGATAGACATCAATAAGCTACTATTCTTTGCTATATAAAAATTCACCTTAATGGCAATTTTATTTTTAAAACAGCTATTCTGTAAAATGCTACACCTGTTCAAACTGAGAGAAAAAAAAGAATAAAGGTATAAAAAATCATTTTGTAGCAACATGAATTCTTTGATCGGTTGTCTCTTTTCTTATAGCCTATTTTCCCCGTTACTACATTTTTAAGACTCCAAATGGAGAATTATAATTCTAGAAGGTGATGGAATGAGCTGAGCTCCACAGATGCTTAAGGCACCTAGTTTACTATTAGATTTCAAAGGCAATGATTTCAAACTGGTGCCTGAGGAGATTTGTTTTTATTTGGAAAGCAGAGAACTTGAGATGAATAAAATGATAGCTTTACAAGTGCTATTCAGAACTATGTGAATAAGTGGCTTACACAGCCAGATGTATGGATAAACAAAGGAACATGTCAACTGATATTCAAATCTCATTATTGCTTTAATGTAATCTTTCTGAGTATGAGATGAAATAATTTATATAACTGTGTATAGAGGAATAGAAAAACAGATCACCAAATACAAAATTTTAACAATTTATCATCCAGTGTATAATCCTCAACAAGAAATGCTAACTAAACCTGATTCTTCTTGTAACGTTTCACCTGTTCCCTTTATTTGAGCAACTGGAGGTCTCTAATGACCTCCTCACCACGTTGGACTGTGGTAGGACTAACTTCATTCAGCACAACCAATTGCTCATAATTGGGTTTTGTGAACTGTGCCGAATGTTAGGTGTTTTTTATTGAAAGTGTCTGCTACGTGATTCCCCATGAGTCCCATCCATTTTAGCTTTTCATTTTTTTCAGTAACGTGGTCACACTAAGAGCCTCAGAATCTTTATAATGTGAAAAATGGAGCATTGCTATTATCATATATAAAAACATGTCTCCATTTGGGGTAAAGATCTATCTGCTTTGAGATTACAGGGGTTTAAATGGCCTCCCTAGCTAAGAACTAGTGTTTGTGCATTTAAATTACATCAAAAAATTCAGTTTTTTTTAAAGCAGTTGATCCCAAGTATTGTTTCCATTTTGATTCTACTCTGTGACCAAATTCTCACCCATCTACTGTGAAAGATTAAAGCAAAAGGTTTTAATAAAGCTATTTTGTTTTAATTTTGAAATTCTACTTTTTGGTGTCATTTGTATAAAATGATGGGGGTAGTCGATGATAATATATTGGTTTTAAAATCCCTACTTGGATAAACTAAGAAGTGACAACTATATGTCAGTTCCACAGTTATTTAAAATTTGCTGATCTATAAAATCCAAAATTTACTACCAAAGACTTTTTCAAAAATGTATTGAGAAAATTAGTTATTCTTTGGATAAAAAGACAAAAGTCATCTAACAAAGTTTTGTAAATATTACACAAATGAATCTCAGATTGAATACATATCTAATTGTAAAAGGCAGAACAATAAAAACCATTGGACAAAATAAATTTTAAAAATATTATTATCAGGCTGGGAAAAACTGAGCAAGACAAGAAACCCAGAAACCACAATAGAAAAGAGTTATAAAAAGACAGATCTGACCTTAAGGTTCCCAGAGTATCCATTTTCTAAGTCCCATCAGTTTCAGAAATCTCAGTGGTCATAATACAAGAATACCCACTAATAAATATTAATATCTCTAGTCCTTTCATGATTTATACTGTATCTATTTTCACTCACTGGGTCAATAAATAAACAATTCAAATTCAATATAAATTGATTGCTAAGTGAAGTTACAAATCTTATAAATGTTTCAGGATTTTCTGAAGTTGATTACAGAATTGTTTGAATCATAAGAAAAGTCACTGACAAATGAGAATCCAGAAGAACTGGACCACTTACACCTACTATAGAGGTCTTTAGGCAAAAGAATAAAGTTCTCTAATATTTTGCAAACTAGGTCCTCTATAATCATCTTGGGAAAGCATCGATATTGTAAAGGGTTTATTAAAGCGCTAAAATACAAATTTGACATATCTTACCCTCCATCAAAATAAAATAATTAAGTTTGCATGTTTTAAGAATTACTTATTTTTGGAATTAAACAATATAAGTTAACTTACTTCCTTAATTTCATCATCTTTTAAAGATAAAGACTAAATCAACTTAAACATATTTACTATAGCATTTTTGTTCATTTTTAAGGTGGAGCCACTTAAAGTAGACTTCTTGAATTAACTTTATTTGGATAATTAAGACCATCTGTTCATAAACATTAGCTAATGAGAGAGGGAGTGAGAGAGAGATCTAGATAGATAAGTGAAGACTGGGAAAAAATATTTTCAGCATACACTACTAATAAAAAGCATCTTTTATATCTTCAATATGAAAAAGAATATCTTCAAATAAATATATGAAAGATGAATACTCAGTATAAAATGCCAATGAAAATTATAAATTTAGAGATAAGATTATGAAAACAGATTGTGAATTCAGAAGAAATATAAATGGCCAAAAAACTATGAAGAGATGCCTAACTTCACTAGTATTCAAAGAAAAATAAAGTTAAATCAGTAAGCTAATAATTTCACTTATCAGGTCAGCAAAAATTAAATGTAAATATATATTTATTAAATCTAAAATAAGCACACTGTTTGACTTGACATCTAGGACCATTTTGTACAAAACTAGCAAGGAAACATAAAAATATGTGTATAGGATGTTCATTGTAGCACTATTTGTAGTGGCAAATAAGAGAGCTTGCTAGAAAATTTCAATAAATGTGCTATATTTATATGATGGAATATCAATCATTAAAACAATTAAAAGTGATCTGAAAAATGTTCAAAATATAGTATTATGTGAAAAAAAATTGGAGCAAACAAACTTGTTCAATATTATTTCATTCTTGTGAATTCCTGTGAATATATGCACCTACACACACACGCGCACACACACACACACACACATACACACAGAGAAACATGCTAAAAATCAGGAAGGATATTCAGCAATCTTAATGGTGATTATCTTTGGGAGATAGAATTGGTAGGAAATGGGGCAATTCTCACTTCTTACATTGTATATATTTTTTAAATGGTGAAATGATGGGTAAACTTTTATTTTTTCTTTTTTGTTCAGTATTTTCAAATAAAAAACCCGAAAGAACAGCAGTAGCTAATAAAAAACCTGGGATCTTATTTGAGTCTACAGATGATATCCCTGCTGAGTACCATGTCTGACAATGCACTTTAAGCCAGGATTCACCTTCACCTGAGGCCTAGAGATCTGCAAAGATCTGTGCATAGAATTCAGGGGGTCTGTGAATTTGAAAGGGAAAAACATTATATCTATACTTTTATTAACCTTTAATCGAAATTTAGCACTTTCTAAAATTAAGAATATAAACAAACCTCAGAAGTGTTAGCAATACTTGCAACTTTGTCACCAATAGAAATCTCAGATGTTTTCATATCTCATTATAATTGTTATAGATATCTCAAAATATTGCTATGAACTTCTCTACCTTCAAAATCATCTTAGTCATTTTAGACCCTAAACTAGATCTTGTCAAAACATGTCTGTTACTATACCACAAATTTTAAGATTTTAAATATTTTGATAACTGTATATTAGAATCATTGACTTACTTTGCTTTTTAAAAAAATTTGTGAATTTAAACATGATTTGGAAAAAGAGTACATAGGGTGTACCAGACTCCCAAGAGGGACCATGGCACAAATATAACAAGGGTAAAAATCTTTAAGTGAATTAGGCTCTTAGAGAGAAACACTGGGATGTAGTAAACATGGTGCTAGGTTGTAATTTAGTGGTTTGCTGTTTACTCTTTACACACTGCCTGAAGATGGCTTTGAAGCCTTTTGAAACCTCTAATCTGAACTACAAAATTTTCTGGATGCTAAAAAGCTGATGTTCAATGAGCAGGCAATGAGTAGTTTATTGAGCTGCATTTACATCTAGAGGGATGGGGTGGGGAAAGTGCAGATAGAAATAAACAGGGGATCAAATAAATAACTACAGATAGAATTAAATTCTATGAAGAAAATAAAAGACCATGGAAAGGCCTTTGAATTCTTTTCTAAGTGCATCAGGAAACCACTGGATATTTTAAGCAAGGTAGAAAACTGATTGCAGGAAGATAAAAGATAATGGTGGTTTGGAATGTGGATATGAAGAAGTGAAAATTGAGAAAAGTAGAAGAAAATTAGTTTTGTTTTGTTGTTGATCTATAGTTTCCTCATTTACACTTAAAGAACAGAACATCCATTCTAGAGATTATAAAACTATTCCCCCCAAATCACTAGTGTATTATGTAGATTAGATAATACCTGAATGATTCCATTAAAACATGAATCAAACTAGTTATTTGACATGCTATAGAGAGGTAATAGTATAGCTGGATATATGCTTAGGCTGGCAGAAGTCCTAGAGAAGACTGAGCTAAATTTTGTCTGTAGATACAAGGAAAACAAAATTAGATTCTGTGAAAACAGTATGTTGACAAAGTATGCCATTTAAACTCACCAGAAAAAATTAGGAATCGTATCATATTCAGAAGATTAAGGATAAAATGTCTTGGGATAGTATTTTCGACATGAGACATGCATAACCATGCTTGCAAGATGGGAGCTTGCTAGTCAGTTCCTAGCAACGCTGAGGATCTTTCACAACAAGGAGCCTCTCAGCCCAATGACACGCAGCTCTCATCAGCAACAGCTGTGTGATCATTGTTAGGGCCTGGCAGCCTCACAGCTTTGGCAAAGAGCCTTGTGTAACAATATCACCAGAATTATGTACCAGAGATATGATACAACGCAATTATGTTGCTGCTTCTATTGTTGTTGCTATGATCATACTACAGCTACCATGTGTTGAACACCTACTATGCGCCTTGCAGTTTACTAAGAATTTTACGTCTCTTTAATCTTCGGACAAGCCCATGAGTGAAGTCCTACTCTTTATGATGAGTCCAATGTATGTATTGCATGAATTACATATGTCATGTATGCATTACATGATGAGTAAAAATCTGCCTATTAGACACGTAGAACATTTCCATCACTGTCGAAAGTTCTGTGTGATAGCACTGGGCTAAATGCTTAAGCAAACGTTTCCTGATGCCCAATTTAGTAATCATTAGCCTAGTTAATTCCTGAGCTCTTCAAATGTGGTAAGAGCAAATGAGGAAATGCATTTTAAAAATTTTAAACTTTTATCTAAGTTTGTGTAAAGATAAACTCAAATGGCCACATGTGGCTAGTTGGCTACCATGCTGGACAGGAAAGGTCTAAGACCAAGTTTACATGGGGAGCAAATAACAGATGCAGGTATTCGATCCTGAAATTATCTGGTTCCAAAGGCATTCTTTAAAAATTAGTACTAGTTGGGGCACCATAAAACATGATGTTTGCCTCATTAGAGCTTTTTAGTTATTGGTTATAGCTACTTTCTCGTTTATGAGCCCAGAAGAGCCCAAAATGCTGGTGTCATGTGCCTCTAGAGTCTATAAGCTATGCCACCTACTATGGGCACTTTGGCATTAGAACTCCCTGGTTATGTCTATCAAGCTAACCTAACGAGAAGATAGGAAGCACAACTAATAGGGAAATTATCTGATGCTAGATATTCTCTGCTTGTCTCCCTAGATCTGTTACCACTCTGCTCTGGTGTCAGGAATCTGACAATCTATGAACCTCTTAACAGGGCTTCCTTGCCCCCAGGTTCTGGTTGGTTCCAGCCCACAGAAGTCCCTGGTTGAAACTTGAAAGATAGGAGGAGAAAGAGGTTCAGATTATTGTTCCTCCCAGCTCTCTCTCTTTCTCTGCCAGATCCTTATTCAGCAATGCTGAATAATTCTATTTGAGAACATATCTTCCAGTGAGTGGCTCCCTGGTCAGCTGCAGGTCTCATCAGTTTCCAATAACCATTTCTTCCCTTTCCTGGCCAGCTAGGACTGATAATAACTTTCCACTGTTGCCAGACCTGGGTGCTTCACTAACTCTTCTTGGTTCCCTAATGCTGCCCATGCTTTCCTAAATAATTCTTTTACTAAATTCCCTTCTGCTATCCCTTTTGAATGCCTCATTTTTTTTTTCTGGGAACTCTGATGGAAACACTACTTGATACATTTTAAAATATAAGAATTATTAGCTTGCTTATGAATTAATAATAAATAATATGTTTTTCATAAAGTAGTTATCAGGTATTATTAGCCACAAAAATATAGCACATTGCAAATTATATATATATATGAGAGTTTTCAAAAAGCAGTGTCTAATGGCCTGAATTTTATTTTGATAGTAAAAGAATCCAAAGAAAATAATATTAGCAAAAATACTCATTGCAGCATTTTTCTATATAAAAAAGTTAGAGCAAAATCATACGGCTATCAGAAAAAGAATGGTTAGATTATAATATTTGTTTCATAATGAAAACTGTGAAGTCATTAAAAAGAATGAATACTTTTAAATATAAAAATGGAAAAATAACTATGACAAAACTTTGAGCAGAAAAAAGATATCAAATTGTACATACAATATATTGTAATATTTCTAAAAATGAATGTAAATTCATTTATTCAATATATATTGAGTATATTGAGTACCTACTATGTGTCAGGCATTGTTCTAAGCACTGGAGATTTAATGGGAATCAAAACAGAGAAGATCCCTGCCCTCATGGAGCTTGCATTTTATTGGAGGAAATATATAGTTTATTAATAGGTAACATATGCAGAGATGTGGGTAGAGAGTGTTGGACAGGGGCACAATGTTGAATAGGGTAGTCAGGGACAGCGTTACTAAGAAAGTTACATTTGAGTAAAGACCTAAAGGAGGTGAGAGGGTAAGCCATGAGCATAACTAGGGAAAGAACATTCCAGGCAGAGGAAATATGAAGTGCAAAGCCCCTGAGGCTGATGTGTGCCTAAAATGGTAGAGAAATGAGTGGTAGGAGCAGTGTGGCTACAACCGAGTGAGTGAGGAGGACAGTCATAAAAGAGCTTAGAGGCGTATTTAACTATAAATGTTTGTACATGGACTTTAAAAGGTCCAAAAAAATAATCACTAAACTCAAAACATTTCCTGTTTAGAAAAAAAAAAAGTACAGCTAGCTGCCAGCATTAATTTAAATTTACATAAACATGCTTTTTAGGATGAAGCAGATCTGACTGGTTTTCAATGTGAAAATAAAATATAAAAATTGTTCTCGAAGTTATTTCTAAACAGAACTTTCTCTAACCCTAAAGTAACAGAAATGTGCACATAAATCAAATTCATCAAATGAATTTTTGGCTGAAAACTGTTCGAGATCAATGTTAGCATCACGTGTAGGAATGCTACATTTTCTAGGATTAGACATTTTCAGCGATAATTATTATTTTTTATAAGTGAAAATACCACTGCTAAAAACAGAATGCTATAAATAAAATGACGTCATTTGTTTCCAAAAACTATTGATACACTAGAGCAATGCGAAAATAATAATGAAAGCAAGATATTTTGTGGCAAACTTTGGAGGTAAGGTTAGGACTGTAATCCAGTTTTGTCGGGGTAAATGCTGCAGCCACAGTGTTGCCAGCAAGTATTCTTGGGGCAAATGGGAAATGGGTTAACAGCAGTTGCTCCCAGAGAATAAGGAACATTCTTTTTTTTTGAAGAAATATTTGGTTTTAATTTTATACGCTGATATATTACTGTTTGAGTGTTAAAATATGAGTATGGCTATTAACATTTTAAACTGGTTTGTTTTTTCAGAGAACAACTGGAAACCAAAGACCACATAGAAGTCTAGTACATGTCAAGAAATTAAAAATAACTCTCCAAAGTACCAATATTTTCACAGAAAGTGGCTCAAAAAGTTTTTGGTCAAAATTGCCTATCAATATTACAGGTTCATTCTGAGTGTTAAAACTAATCACAGGGACCTTGGAGCAATGAGTTCCATTTTAAATGCCTGCTATAACAATGACAGGCCTATACCGATTATTTAACTCTCATGTGTTACTACACACTAGAGTCTCTGATGGTGCATTTGCCTTTACTTCTATTGAATTTAGGGAATTTGTATATAAGAATATTATGAGATTTCACCATTATAATTCGTTAAGGAAACCATCAGCCTTAATAGAAGTTAAAGATACCCTGAAGCAAGTTGTTAGAAATTGGCTAGAGAAACGTTAAAGTCTTCGTTTGACATGTAACTGTATGCTCAACAAACGGTCCTTCGGCACTGCCACTGAGAGAACGTCTCAAAGCTTACTTCAACTGACCACCACTGAGATGTCAGCCTTTCTCACTCTTTGCTCAAATTTATTAGAATAATAAAACTATGGGATCTCTCTCTTTCTTCCCATGACTCTTTCTTCTTTTTTCTCTCTTTCCTTCCCAGCTGGAATCTCTCTCTGTCTTTCTCTGTCTCTGTCTTTCTCTTATCATCTATCTATCTATCTATCTATCTATCTATCTATCTATCTATCTATCTATCTATCTATCATCTATCATCTATCTATCTATCTATCATCTATCTATCTATCTATCTATCTATCTATCTATCTATCATCTATCTATCTATCTATCTATCATCTATCTATATCTATCTATCTATCTATCTATCTATCTATCTATCTATCTATCTATCTATCTATCATCTATCATCATCTATCTATCATCATCTATCATCTATCTATGCTCATTTTTTTTCTCTGCCACATAAGATGTACATTTCTCTCCTCTTTAAATTCCATCTCTCTTACCTTTGGTTTCCGTTCAGTACTCTGTCTGCCTTTTTTTCACATATAGTTCTCCCCATTTATCCACAGGGGATGTATTCTAAGACCCTCGGAGATGCCTAAAACTATGGGCAGTATCGAAACCTCTGTAGTTGACCCTTAAACAACATAGATTTAAGCTGCTCGGATCCACTTACATGTAGATTTCTTTTTCACTAATACAAATATTATCTGCAGTTTTTATCTGAAATTGGTTGAATCCACATATGTGAAGCTTTGACTGTAGAGTCATGAGTTATACCTGAATTTTTGACTGCACGGGAGTCAGCGCCCCTCACTCCTCATTGTTCAAGGGTCAATTGTATATACTATGTTTTTTTTCCTATACATATATGCTTATGATAAAGTTTATTTTAGAAATTAAGCACAATAAAAGATTAATAATAACTAATAATAAAATATAAAATATAAAAATTATAATGAATGTGATTACTCTCTCTCAAACTATCTTATTTTACTGTGGTCACCGTTGCACTTAAAGAGAGCACTTTACAGCTTCTCTTTGGCATATTCAAATTACCAGAATCATTACTCTTGCATTTTGAGGCCATTATAAAGTACAATAAGTGTTATTGGAACACAGCACTGTGATACCATGACAGTCAATCTGATAGAGGAGACGACTACTATGGAGTGTACACAGTGTGGAGATGCTGGGCAAAGGAATGACTCACATCCTAGGTGGAACCAAGTGGGATGACAGGAGATTTAATCACACTACCCAAACTGTGCACAACTTAAAACTTATGAATTGTTTGTTTCTAAAACTTTCCATTTAATATTTTTGGACTGAAAGTGACCATGAGTAACTGAAACTATGGAAAGTGAAACTGCAGATAAGGACATGACTAAAATATATATATATATGTATATATATTTATATATATGTATATATATTTATATATATATATAAATATATATATATATACACATACACACACATGTATATATATACATATATATATGTTTTTTCTAATTTATAAAAATGTTCATAACATGAAGTTGAAATATATTTTAATAGACTTTTTACTTTCTCAACTTATTTTTTTAAAATGAAAAGAGATGGGAAAAAATGGCAAAACTTTAAACATATAAATAAATTAAAGTCCTATCTGCTTATTTTTTAAAAAAGAAAAAAAAACAACAAATACAAAGGCTTGCAAAGGTGGATTTCTTTTACTGTAATTGAGGACAAGGTATGCATTGTACAAGGGCTTGACTGTAGGTGACTCAGTGGGGTATTGTTCTGGAGACCAACAGCAAGACGTTAATTAAAAGAGAACTTTTAGAAAAAGAATAATAACTATGTGTGTCAGTGGTTCCAGTCTCCATTCCTGTGCCTGGAACAGACATTGCCAGCCAATCACGACCCTGCCCCCTTGTTCTGGTTGCAGCTTCAGGATCCTTCTCTACACAGTACTCCAAGCAGCCACTCCCTTTTATTGGCATTAAGGGTGTGAAACTTATTTACCATCCTGCTTTGGAAGCATCTCTCCTAGAGTCATCAGACATTAAGGCTAGGCTACAGTTCTCCAGGACTGCAAGGTAAAGACAGAAACACTGTTTCCTTAGTCTTAGGGCAGTCCCTCAGAGCTATAACTTTGATAAACTGGTCAGGACTTTGCCCCAAGGGGCCAAAATTCAATGGGCAAAGTTTTAATAATTTTTAAAGTTTCTGCAATTTTTTTTCTCTGGCATTACTGCCTCTCCAGCTATAAGAGAGAGAGTCCTCTAGCCAGATGCAGACCTGAGGTCAAGGAACAGAGGTCAAGAAAGGGTTGCCTATGACCCAGTTTCCCCGTCTCTTCTGCTTCTCTCCTGTCCCATAACATGCCTCAGCACACTCCTATTAACTCTGGACTGCATTTTGTGTTTATTGCATCCCAGTCACTATTAAATGTACCTCTAGAGTTACTTAGTCTTTCTATACTGGACAATGAAACCAGTCTCACTACATAGTATCTCCTTTTTTGGGTGTGAACTGGAGAAGTCTTAGAGCTAAAGCATAATTTGAAAATATGAGTCAGAAGCCTTAAAATGATAAAATGATAAAAGTTTTGTCCATTTTCATAAGAACCTCCTTTTCACTGGTGATTATAGTAAGTGGGAAAGAGTATTGAGAATGCTTAAAGAGTTATGGTGCAAGATTAATGCATTTATTTTATCTTTTGAGTTTTTATAGTTCTTACCACAATGATTTAAAAGAGGAGCACTGGGGTTGAACTAGAGTTGCCCTTGTTAATAAAGGGCTATTTATTTCAACTCTGTTTATTAATGTGGTGGGGATGTTTGTTTGTTTTTTTAATTCTTATTGCTACCAAATATAACAATATTGCAACACCTACTGAACAGGTGCTTACGAGGAATGAATGGACCTAAATGAGAAAACACTTTTCGAACACTACAGTTGTATACAAATGAATAATGTTATTGAGGTTTTGTCATATAGTCCAGATTCTTCGGATTCTTCACTGGTTGAATTTTTAGACTAGCCTTTTGTAATCGTGGGGGCACAATGTATACCTGAATAAGTAATGGAATGACCACATCAGATCCACATTTATGACCATTTCTTGCATCCAACGTCTCCTCGCAAACTTAAATTAGCACATTGTTCCATTGAATTCTTTTGGGTTGTGGAGAGGCCTATAAACTTCATTTCTTCTAAGTAGAAACAGCCCCAAATCAAAATACTACAGAATAAAAAGCAGAACACTAACAAATCTTAAATGGAGGTAAGTTTAGAGCAGTGATTTTCAATTTGTGCTTTCTGCCAATGGCAGCAGCAGCACTTAGGGCCACGTCATGACTTCCATCAGCCAGGGGCATTTTTGCCTTCATGGGCCCTTTTCTTCATTTAAAAATAAATATAATTAATATTTTTAGTCTGTACTAATATAAAAATGAATGTAGTCCAGGTTAGATTCATTATTATGCATTCACCATTATCATGTTAATTACTTTTTTCTGATTTTAAAAGTGATTGAAATCAAACCATTTTCATGGGCCACTAAAAGTAAAGTGTGCTATAAGCACTATGCTTACTGCGCCTAATGAATAAGTTGGTTCTGGCATTACTTGGGAACTTGGAAATGCAAAGTCTTGGGTTCTACCCTAGACTTAACCAGAAACTCAGCAACGTGTGTTTTGTCAAGCCTTTCAGGTGAACAACATTCAAGTTTGAAAACAACTGGTTTCAACAATTCAAAGCTAGATAGGTAGAACCTTACTCTCTAGGAACTAAAAATTTTCCTTATCAACTCCAGAGATTACTGACAGAATAGGCAAATTGACCTCCACTGTTTTGGGTCTGTTTTTAGAGTTCAGAGTGGGCAGTCATCCTTTAGACTATTTGTCAATTTTGGCTTTATTACATAGAAGATGTTTAAAGCCTTAAAAATTAACATCATACAATGGACCCAACCATTCAGACTTTAAGTAGTTATATACTAGTGAACTTACCTTGAGATACAAGAAGTTATGTACATTCTAGTTACAGTCTATACGTCTATATAAAATGATATATGTGTTTTAAAAATCACTACACTAGGCAAAGTCAAGCAATAAAAATCACAGGCCTTATGAAGTTGGGACACATAGTTGTCAGTGACACATTAAAAAACAGAGATAGGAACCTAATAAAAACAGTAATATTTTTCCCCATCTTAGATGGTTAATAAATGCACAAACACTACAAATATTATGGCATTTTATCTTGAAGGAAACTCAAAGTTCTCTTGTGAAAATGAGCATCAAAACTATGGCTTGTGATTTATTGTGAAATGAGAGTTATCTGAAATGTGACAGAAAGTTGTAACACCAAGTGTGGATAAATGTAGCTGATGACACATGTGGTAAAACAACAGCTGGTGATGATTGGCGTTGTGTATGTGTGCATTTTGTGTATTCATATGTATCTTTGTTCATCTGGGTGCAGTTTTCTGCATTCAGATAGGATTTCTCTCACTTGAAATCATGCATAAGCAAATGCAAAATTGGCATTATGCTCTTATTGCTACCTAACAGAACAAATTCATATTCTTGAACAAGTATTATAGCAGAGCTGACTCTGTGTGTGTTTATAACATTATAGTTTCATATATAAATTCCATACATTAGTGATTATTCCTACATCTGAAGGTGTATCCTGTGTTTCATGTCATTGTTTCATACACAACACTAAGCAAAATGGGTGAATAAGAGACTGTGTGTGTGTCTATTTGTGTTAGTGCATGATAAATTTTATTAGAATAGTGCATTACTCAAATATAATCCTAAAAAATTAGTTTTTATGTCAATCTAAAATATTTCAATTGTGAATTTTATCAATCTCTATATTTACATATTCTAAACAGTGACTAGAAATTAGATTAGCTCTTTTCTTAATTTTCCACACTGGAAAAGATTATTGAGACACAAACTTTGTCGACACACAGAAATAAAGGTTTCTAGGTTCTCTTGTGATACTGGTCATGGAAGTTTTAATCTTTGCCCCAACCATTGTTTTAAGGAATTCAATACAGGGAGTCATTGTTTTTCATTGATTTTTACAAATTTCAGTTACCATGATTTAGTTAAAACACCAAGCCCTCAAAGACGTGATTCACATTTCAGTTACCATGGTATATTAGCTGTGAGGAATTCCATAAAGTCCAAACTTCACTGTTAGCTCTTCAGTCAGCAAATCACTAAGTAAATAACAGATTTGCTTCATGACCAGTTACTGATAACACCACTTTTTTCAAAACTTGTCACTTTATTGGTCAGTGGGCGTCTGCTATTCGGTTCATGTCTAGACAGCAAAACATATAGTTGTGTTGCTTACTTATTCCCCAATGATAATGCCATATAGGCCTTTAAGAATAATAATAATAATAATAATAATAATTGAAAGAGAGTGTTGGCCAAAAAAAGTGAAAATGTAGTAAAGAAACAAAACGTGGTAGCACTGGAAGTGAATGTTGAAGTTAATATAAATGGAGTTTTAGCAGAAATTAGCTGACCATGGGGAAGCTGACACTGCTGTGACTGGAAAGACTCTAAAAATGTAGCTAGCAGAACTCCATGAAGGCAACTTCTCAATATAAATGAGGCAAATAGTTGTGATGAAAAGAATAAAGATGTCCTGGGGAAAGAAACACCAGCAAAATCTTCACATTAAAGAAACTATCAGAGATAGTTCATGACATGGAAAGTGCAAAAGATATAATGTTAAACAATGTGTTGTGACACTCCGTATTATAAGTATATGACAAGAATAAGAGCTGTTCAAACTACTCTTGCTAAGTTTTTTTTACGAAAAAATAAAACACCTTACTTCTCAGTATTTCTAAGGTTTTAAGTTATAATATACTAAATAAGTGTTAGTTTTACTGCTTTTTAAATTTTCTTATACATGTATAACCAGCAGAAAGATTGTTACAGTAACATCAATGGTAACAGTAATGTTTTGACAAAAGATTTTAAAGGTCAGAGAACAATCATAATTTGTTTATTAATTTTAATTTGACTGTTAAAATAGCTTTGCATGTTTCATCTTGCAAGGTTATTTTTACCATCGTGTACTATGCAGAGTGAGGAATGCCTGTATAACCCATGGAAAATGTGAATTTACAGTTATCTCTGTACTATCAACAGTATAATAAATTTGCTAAGATGTTAGTTTTTTTTTTTTTTTTTTAGAAAACGGGAATAATTTTGTTGCCTATTGCCAAAAATCCATTCAAAGTCACTGGTCTCATTTTCATATAGCTACCTATTTAAACACTATCTGAGATACCCATTACATGAATTCTGACCCCATTTGAACTCTTCTAAGGCAATCAATTATTTTGGTGAAACAGAGCAGGGGGAGGGGGTGGGCGGGGATCTGAGATAAGCTGTCCAGTTATTGAAAAGAATTCTATCTCATCGTCTTTATGGAGTCTTGGAGCCAAGTCAACCAGTGTTCATTGAATTTTTTCATTAAAAATATTTATTTCAAATAAATATTTTGATAAGGTGTTGAACAATTCACAGATTAAGGATAATGTCTGATGTAAAGAAGATAGACATTTTTAACATCACCTTAATAATAAGACACTATATCATGATTACAAAACAGAAAAAAGATTTAAGCAAAACTAATAGCTTTGTGATAATAATTCTTTATGAATGTTTTGTAAATCACTACTAATCTATCTTGGGCTGAGCTGGTTTCAAGAAATGTGCTACCAATAGAGGCTTTAAAAGCATTATCTTTTTAATAATTACCTACTCTGCCTACACACATGATTTAGAGATCTAATAGTTCCCTTTAATCAGTGTATAAATAGGATTTCCAGATAGGTCATTAATTAGATTTACAGACAACTGCCATCTTCTGTATTTCACATTGAAGACTCAGTGCTGGCTTTTCTTCGGAAGTCAAGTTCAATTGGAAAATAATAAATCCTTCAAGTACGAGCTCTATTTCTTCCACCAAACATCTACTGTTAGTACAGGATTCAACATGTTTTATTATATTGAGATTGTAGGAATTTCTCTTTTTTAATGTTGTTTACTGCAAGTAAATGTTTGCGTTCTCTATGATTGTGCCAACATTTATACGACAACTAAATACTCTGGAAAAAAAAAAAGCAAAATATTGTATTAATAAATTCGTCGTTTTCTCTGTACAAAACAGAAAAATTAGTTTGACTTTTTCCCCTTTTTTTCTCTTGTAAAATGATGATAATATTTACTGAAATGATTGAATTACCACGTGTTTTGACATGGTTTAGACATCCTTCCAGCCAACATTAGGTAAAATGTTAAAGAAAACCTAAAATTCCAATAAATCATTCAAAGACTTCTAAAGTAGCACATTTTTACAGTGTGACTAAGTGAAATTTGTTAGGATTCCAAAAAACTAAAACCATCTCAATGAAAGCAATACATGATTTGAATATTTATAAGGTAATTGGCAATTCTATAATATTTTTGCTTGAGTATGAAAAGAATAGGTTGAGGTAAAGTAGAAGTGGAGTACATTAAATTACTCTGTTATTTATTTATGTTTCTGTAATAAACTCATCAGGAATGATTAACATAGAATTTTCAGAGTTCATGCATAAAAAATACTTCTGTGGTAGTCTTATATTTTCTATGATCAGAAAACTCTGATTTTGAAGAACCAGAAGGAAATTCTGACTACAAATAAGGAAAGCAGCATATTTAGGCTAATTCCTCTCAGGAAACATTAAATGCTAACGCTTATAATCAGCCTGTTTGTTCTGTATGGAGTCATTTTTGATACCAAAGGGAATGGTTACTAGTGGCAAAATGTAGTGTGAACATTGCAGCTACCCAAGCCAACCAAGTGGCTGCTTCCTCTGAGTTGTCAGATATTGAACACTGTTCCATGAGGAACAAAAGGGAATGGTATGCTCTTAAGTGTCTACACTGTGCCAAATACTCTGTCACTCACAGCCTCTATGTTATTGTATTAAAGTTCTTCACACCAATCTTATGAATATATCTACTGGGCTCATTTTATAAATAAAGAAATTAAGATTCAATGAGTTTATATGATAAATAAGTTTTCCAAGCAGAAAGTTGAATGAAAAAAAAAAAAAAACAGGTTATAGAGGATAACCACAAAATATATTTTATGTACTTTTTTTCAAAACATGGCAAACAATAGTACATACTGTCTAGACAGAAAAGATATGGGCAAGAATGATGAACATCAAATTCAAAATAGTTCTTTTCTGGTGGAAGAAAATGGGGTCAAACAGAATGTATATAGGGGCTTCTGCTCCATTTCTGCTTTATTTTTAATATTTTAATATGAGAACTGAGAATGTGGGTAAATCATTGTTTCATTCTTTATACATTTTTGTTTGGCTGAAATATTTTGTAAGAATTTTAAAAGTAAAAGAGAGGTTTCAGCAGCTTGCTGAAAGTCACACAAGCTCTTAAAGAGGAGACAGAGCTGGATTTGACCCTGAGTCTTATTGATCCTGAAGTCTGCATACCTATCTTTGTTCTACTTTACACATTGCATCGTCTGGAGAATGCTGAAGTCTTCTGGGGGAAACACTGTTTACCTAGGAAGGAAGGGATTAATCAGGAATATCTCCATGACTATGCACCATTGCATAGTGATGGAGTAGAGAGGAAGAAATCAAGTGGGCCTGTATCTTATGGTGAAGGAACTCATGCCACTTAGAGGAATGATAAAAGAAACTCACAGGAGTCTCATTCTTTGCTTCTGTTGCTGCTGCTGCTGCTACATTCGAGCTCCCCTAGACAATAGAATGAGATGTTATTTTTTTTAATAGCTAACTTATTAACCATTTTAATATTATGATGAAGCTAAGTAAGTTATAAAATTCCACCACAATCATAATGCCTAAGAATAACTGGATGCTGGCTGCAAAATTAATTTGTGATATTCTTTTAAAGCGCTGCTATATTACATTGAAATTGACTTCACAGAATGCTTCTCTTTTCCTCATTTCTCACTCCCAATCATTTATATGATTGACAGAGAACTATGATTGGAATTTACCCTGAAAAATATACGACTTTACGTATTTTACTGTACACTATCGATTTATTATCTCTGACTCAACTAATCGGTATATTCCTAGCACCTATCATAGACCCTGGCACGTGGTAGGCAGTCAATAAATATTTGTTGATTGAATATGAGAAATGTTATCCACTGTTTGCATTATTTATTTTTAAGGGAGGCAGCGGAGTACAGTGTTTAACTCTTAGCAGGGAGTCAGTAGTTGGGAAGAAGGCCAGTGGAGTTATTCTACCCACCTGAATCCTCACTTACTACTTATTGCACTTTGGGCAAACTACTTAATCTCTCTAAATCTCAGTTTCAGCTTCACAAAAATTGGGATAATGTTAATGCTTCTCGTTTAAGTTTGTTGTGAGAATTAAATGAGATAATACCCCTAAAATGATTAGAATAGTGCTAAGTGCTCACTAAATGTTAGCTATTATTGAGATCGTTTATTTGTTGTTGTTGTTCCTGATATATAACCTTTGTTTTTTGAGAGGTAGATAGTTTTTATGTCTCTTTGTTCTCTGAATAGGTTTGGGAAAAAACAAAAACAAAAAAGAAATGTATCTATTTTTTTTCCTTTTCAAAAATTTTTTTTCTTAACAGGAAAGTCACCATTCGCCTACTACTGCAGAAGAAAAATGACTTTAATCTCAAAGGCAACATTAAAAATAGGGAAAAAGAAAACAAATCAATAAAGGCAAAGGTCATAGAATCTGACGATTCTAACAGACAACAATGCTTCTGCACACTGGGGATATGTATACAGGTTTAAAAAGAAATATGCAAATAAATGAGACCACTAAAAAAGAAATTACAAGATTTGGATACTGATATTCAAACAATTTCACATGTCTTTTTCAAGAAGCCACATAACTGAAAAGCCTTGAAATAAAATCTATGTCAAAGGATTTTTTTTTCTAGCAATGTGTTTTTCTCTCCATAGGAGCCAGATTAAATACTCTCAAGCGCAAACACACACACACACACACACACACACACGCGCGCACACACACACACACACACACACACACACACACGCATATTCTATGCCCTGAAACAGTTCAGCCATGAGAATTTAGTGGTTGCTTTAAGAAAAAAATAATGAGGGAGCATGGCTCAGGTTAAGAAAAGCATATTCTCATTATTGCCCCTGTTCATCACAGATATGGCAATGTCAGCCATTATAAAATATTTGTTTTAATCAGTTTTGGGATTTTTTAATGATTATTTAATATATAAGAAGAAGTTATGGAAATCTGTCACTTAGAGCAGCAGCTTTGAAACATTTTTTTTTTCATGATCCTCAGTAAGGAATGCATTTCATTGCAATCCAAATTTCTTTTTACTATTTCACTTTTTAAATGTTACTTGTGAGCCATTAATTTATTTCAAAATCTACTAATGGGTCATGACCCACTGTTTGGAAAACATTCTTAGGATGTTCTGAACTGAAGTACCTGGAACAGCAAGGGAGAAGGAAAATTTGCCGGGGGCAGGGGAGGGGGAGGTGCAGAGAAGTTTGAAAGAAGGAATATGACAGCCTTGCCCAAGCGCAAAAATTCCTTGAAGTTATTTATTTCATCTTTAAGATTTATCCAACTTTGTCAATAGACACCAAACAAGACCATTTGTTTTTTATAAAAGGTTTTAAATCTCCCAGTATAATAAAACAGATGCTCCAGGGACACATGCTGTGTTATCCTGAGGCTACCTCTCCTGCTAAGAATATGCACACTGCAGTCTGCAAAGCAAGCTGTCTTGGTTGATTAATTTACCCCCAGATAGTACGTGAATTTACCATAGGCTCAGGGCCTTTTGACCGTCTGACAATCATTCAGCACAGGTCACGTGAATGATCTCACTGAGAAGACCAGACTTTTCCCTTTAGTCAGTGAACGCACGTCTGAGTGTGGGCCCTTTGCCTTTCTCTAGCACCTCCGGCCTGATGGCAGAAAGGTGCAGCCCATCCATGACTCAGACCCTCATTAGCCCGCACCACACAAGGAGCCTCCAGGCAGCCGCTATGGCGGAAGGGCACAGGCAGTGCTAACGAGGTCACCCTGCAATGGGCTAAGAAAGTTGGTCATGATGAACCAGATGATGAATGTGGAGCCATGAAATTAATCATTTTGAAGAAAAAACATGTTAATTCTTTTTTCTCCATGCAGTTGGCTTGACAACAGCTTGCAGTATCCTTCCCCTGAATCAGCCATCACCAAGATCACAGCGAGCCAGAGGGCAAATGAAGGAAAAAAAGTAAATAAACTAAGGGAGGGAGAACCCTTGCCATTTTTTAGGCACTATTTCTTACAAAAAAAAAAAAAAAAAAAATTCTAGCAGCTGTTCGAGATCCAAAGATGAAATGAACTGATATAGGTACTACGTTTTCTCAAATAAGACCTCTATGAAAGCTCAAACTTTTCCTAGAAATTTGGATTTAGATACATGCATGTTAAAAAAAAAAAAAAAAACATTAAAAAATCTACCTTATTAGAAACCCAAGAAAGATCTCCTTGATTGAACTATAGCTATAGTTGGTTACAGATACAGATATATATTGATAGAAATAAGCAATGAGAATTAAGTAAAAAACTTTGTTTCATAAACCAAAAGTGAAAGATTGCTACAATAAACCAATAAGATATGAGTATAAAATTTGTCTCTCTTTTTTTCTTCTACTATGTTGGCTATTATTCCCAACTATTATTCCCAGGTTTTATAACTAAGGTAGATTTCAGCAGAATGCCTTAATGTAGTAATAAAAAGAACCCTGCAATTTGAAAAGCTGAACTCCTTCTGTTTAACAGAACAAAGGGTTTTATTTCTTTCATCATCAAAAGGATAAAGTACACATGTGGAAATCTGGATTTTCAAGAACTTGAACACTGTGTTTCTCTAGCTGAGGACAGTAATGAGTTCCAAGTTGAAAAAAAAAAATTATTTCAGGCAGAGGTAGCCACCGTAATATTTAATTATCCCCAAAGAAAAAAAATAAGTTGGCTGCAGAATTTGAACATGAAGTTGTAAAATAGTGGGACATGAATCTTATTGCTTTCTGTGACATTTCTGTCTGCCAGACATATTAAAATCTTGAATTTGAAATATAAAATTGAAAATGTTTCATCAGAGAGTGTTTTTTTTAATATGTAAAATTTAAAAGTCAAATCAGATAGCAAAACTATCTGTTAAAAGATTTAAAAGATTATTGGATGACATATAAGTATGCTGTTGGATGATTCAAGAAAGATAGTGAGAGGACATGAAATACTGAAGCTTATAAAATGCTAGTTGTTTTTTTTTTTTTTTTTTCAGGCAACATGTATACAGGTACGGAAAGGAAAAGGCCATCATTCTTGCCTTTTTATCCCAATTCCCTTCCTGTACAGGGACTACCCTCTGACTGGAAAACCTGATAGCCATTACCAGTCACCTACTAATATCTAGAGAGTAACTGAACCTGAACAGATTACTGATGTGTGGTGCAGCTGAGTTTGAAGCCAATTATCAGGAACATTAGCATATCCTAGAAATCACCATGCTAATTTTTTTAAAGTATGTACTTTTTACCTTTATATAGCATCTTCTAATATATTCACTCATTTCATCCCCACAAAATGTAAAGCAAGAAATATCATTCCCATACTTTAGAAGAAGAAATGAGATTCCAAGTTGTATTGCTCTCTAGGCTAGGTGCAACCCCCTTTTGTAAATTTTCAAAGTACCTGAAAATTTCCTTGCAGCACTACCACAGTCATAATTAATTTATTAGTTTATCTCTCTGCCTGGACTGTAAACTTCCTGGGAGCAAAGACCTTGTCCTTCTCGCTCGCTTATCATTAAATTTGAGCACCTAGCACAAGACCTGGAACAGAAGGGGTGCTCAAAAAAGTTTCCACGATTGAATAAATGCATGACTAACATTGTCCCAAGTCCCACAAGAAATAATGAACAGAATCAAGATTTGAACCTTTATCTTTACCGGAAATCCCTTCTTCCTCCCACTCTATCAGTGGGAGGACAAACATAATGTGTCTTCATAGCAGCCTCTGGATAACTAAATGGAAGACAGACTGCATGGGAAGATACAATTAAAGGGGATTTTCTCACACAAAGTCACCAGAGATCCCAAATCATCCTTGCAGGGTTTGGGCTCCTGAGTACAGACCTCACCAGTTTCTACACATCTAAACCTTTAACAAAAGGGTTTCCTTCACACACAGTGTATGAAGATAAGTACTTGAATTTTTCTCAATTGTGTCCTGAGGATGATCTGATTCAGAAATTTGCTTGTATTTCTTAAATATAAAGTTTTCTGAGCCCTCCCAAACTGACTGAAAAAGACTCATTCAGGCCAAGAATTTACATTTTTAATGAGCTCCCCAGGTGTTCCATGCACACTCAAGTTTGAGCCAATTTAGCTACAGGAAGTTGAGCTGCTATTGCTGGCCTGGCTGCCCATTCATAGAAGTTTTACAATGTCTGAAGATTTTGACCAGAACAATTGGAATCCATCAGGGAGAAAACAGAACTGAATAGGTTGTCCCACTTCTTTTCTGACAGTGTTAATTAAATGTGGGGGTCAATCCAGTTTAAGTGAATGAACCAGTAGAGTGGTAATCCATCACGTCTTCAAAGATCCAACTAGCCCTCATTCAGCACTTTTCCATGTCAGTTCCTGTAGGCTTTAACTCTTACTACCTCAGTAAAGGATGGCTTCTAACCATCTTTTGTCTCTCACTGCTGTTATTTCAGGTATTTCCAATCACATGAAAATATTATGTGTTATATTTCCATAGAAGTGATGCTAATCATACAGTACGTAGACAATGTATCTTGTTGATTATTATTCATATAACATAGCATAATATCGGAAAAGCTTATGGTTAAAATAGGAATACTTAAGGAACCTGAGCTCTAAATTTATTCTGTCAAGTCTAAATCCCACCATTTCTCCTTAGAGCCCTACACTTCTATCGTAAGATAATTGACTTATTTATTTAGTTTCCTCATCTGTAAATAAAATGAGGATCATAATTCTACTTAGCTTCCAGGACTGTCATGAGAATTAAACAAAATATGGTATGCAAAGTACAGCACATAAAATTTAAAAAGTTTAATCAATGTTATTTAATGATGACTGTTTTTAATATATTAAAATTATTATAAAATTTAAAATTATTATTAAACATTTAAAGTATTACTATTTAAATTCTGATTATAATTTTTGTCAATAATTAAATTTTTGTTGTTATTGTTATTATCAGTATAGCTTAATGATGGAGAGTGCAGATTCTAGAACCAGAATGCCTGAATAGAAATTCTGGTTCTGCTAGGTACTCGCTGTAGCAGGAACTAGTTGTTCTTTTCCTTATTATTCCAATCTAAAAAATGGGGATAGTAATAATACCTGCCTCATAGAGTCAGGAGGGTCACATCAATATTCTTATAATACTTAGAACAGTGCCTTCCTATGGTAAGCACTATGTGTGAGCTACTACTACTATTACTACTAGTATAATGCTATTACTGCTATTGCTGCTATGACTACTACTGTTGCTACTACTACCAATACTGCCACCACTACTACTACTGCTAAAATTTCATTACTACTACAACTACTGCAACCATTACTAAACTGCCACTACCTCTACTACAACTATTGTCACTACCACTACTACTATTACCACTATCATTACTACTACCACCACCACCACTACTACTACCACCACTATTACTACTATTATTACTATTACTACAACTATCACTATTATTAAAGAAAATCTTTCAACTATTCTCAAAATACACCTTGATTCATCTTGGTCTAGGTTAGACCTAATTCTTAAATGAGAAGTATTCTTAACTGAGCAATATTTGTCAAACTATCTTTCTGAATATTCAGTTTCTTGACTTCAGAGTACTAGGTAGAGCTTTCAAAGCTGCATCTGTGTTGTTCCCTAAATCTCAAGAGTAGCAGAAGCAGGAGAAGAACAGAATTAGGTACATTTGTACCAAATGGCAAATGGAACGCTCTCTGGATTCTAACTTGTCTCTCAGTCTATCTGAGTGCTACCAATTTGGACCTTCTGGTTCTGACTGGCTTCCTGAGACATGACCAACAAAGAGCTGTTCTTGTTAGTCAAATGGACCACATGAATTTTGCAGCTTCTGTTTTCACTAAATCACAGAAAACAGGGAGAGGCAGCACTCTCACAGGGAGGACATGAGAGGTGCCCATCTCAACTAGGAGAGTGTCCTGGATTGGAATCTAGACTCCTTTAATTACCATTTTTTTACTCTTAGGTGAATTTCTTAACTTCTTTCAGTTTTAGTTTTCTGATATATAAAACCATTTGATTTAATATGTACCTCATGGAATTGCAAAAATTTGATTAGTTAATTAAGCTATTTTAAAACCCATTGCAAGATATCTGGCCTTTAATAAACTTGGTGAATTTAAATTTCATGTAAATCCTTTGGTAGTCAGCCTCCAGAAAGTTCCTCATTTGACCTTTGGTAGCACATCTAAAAGAAAAACATTCTATGTTGCCCACAATCATGCCCACATTTACCAGGGTGGATTTGGATATTTACATTTTCATCCCATTTAATCCCTTTTCCGAAGAGACCTGCCCACTCCGTACTCCTCCTCTTCTACTTATTTCTTTTCTTCTAAATTTATAGCTTCATCTAGCTCTGCTATGCACATCTGTGTGTTCGGCCAAAACCTCAATCCTTCCTCATCTCAATCTCATTCCTCATTAGCCCTCTAATTCTTCCTTTCGTTGCCCTGTAGGATAAGTTTGCTTTATCATAAACAAACTCCATTATTTAGGCACCACGGAAAATGTCAAAGTAAATAGTACAGCTGCTGCCTACTGCAGTCATCTAAGCCTTTTTTATTCTCTTCAAGCCCTAATCTCACAATTCCCAGGCTTGGCACATAACTGTATCTCTTACTCTGCTGTATGGTATATGATTGTGTCTATGTACTTTTCCACAAACACATTTTAGTTCTTTCAAAAGTGAAAAACTTACTTATTTTTTCTTAACAATCAAACTGTACCTTAAAATCACTGTACAGTAATTTTAACTATGATTTTTTTTCCTATTAAGCTAGTGGTAGTATTTGAATGTTATAGTTAAATCTGTAAAAACTGAATATGCAGGTGAAAGATGAAATAGTAAGCAGTTTTTGGCATTACTCATGGGGCTCCTTGGCTAAGACTCAAAATGAGAACAAACTTTTTCTCCGATGTAAGCCAATATATTTTCTTCCTTTAGCTACAAAAACGGTGGCTTCCTTTAGCTAGTTAAATAAATTTTGAGAAAAATAAATAAAAAGGGGTTTTTCAAAGTGTAGAGTTTAATATCATCAGATGACATGTGGGTGTCAAGACAGAATTAAATGATAAATAATGTATTAATCCACCTCTTGGAAACTGTTATGTAATTTTGATATTCCTCAAAACTGAAATTATGATCTCTGTTAGCCTGAGATATTGCCTTCTTGGAGTTACCCTTCATTCAGGCTCTTTATGCAGGTCATATTCTTTTATTTCAACTTTCCTCATGAAAAAATCTGCTCAATTCTTTGTTTCTCACATGTGAAGAAATATGTTATTTAATACATACTGAAAGTATGTGGTGTTTGGGGTCCTAAGCAGACAAGTGTAATACATGACATTCTCTACACTGTAAGTGCTAGCAAGCTAAAATTATCTTTAGCACTGCAAATGCTGAATATTATATCAAGCTTAAACTTGGTATCCAGCATAACCAGTATCTCTCCACTCCAGGATCATTGCTGATATCGCTCCCAGAGCTGTCTTTAAACATCAAAGATGTCACCGTGTTACTTAAAATCTTTTATTAGCACCAATAGTATAAAGCGCATCTCTATCAGCATGCCATTCACAACGTTTTCTAAGCACCTGCTGACCTATCTTTACCCTTCCAGTTGCTCTCCTGCCACCCCCCTGCTTTGAATATGATGGCTCAGATCAACCAAACTATTTTCAGTTCCCTGAACACACCATGTCCTTTGGTTTGTATGCCTGTTCATTGTGGCTCTGTAACGTTTTTCTCCTTGATCATACACACACCACCACCCACCTCGTTCTGACAGTACTCAACTGTCCTTCAATTAAAGAACAGCTTCTACCTTTAAGAGAAAGATCTCTTCTCTAAATATTTTTCTGATCTTCAGTTCTTGAGTTGATGATGTCCTTCCCTTCCCTCTCTCCTTCACGCTACCATAATGATTTAGAGCTCTGTATGTACCTCTACTACAGCACTTTACACATTGTACTTTAATAGTCAACCCCCTTTCTTAATTTGTCTTATAAGTTTGAAAAGTGCTTATTCATCATTGTCTTCACTGAGAGACCAACCAGCACTGAGTAGTTGCTTACAAACTATTTGATGAATTTTTACCATCTATATTTTTTACCATCAAGGCTAAGAAATTAGAAGCATTTTTACAAAATTGAAGCTGGAGCAACCTGACATATAGAACAGCAAATGAACAAAAGCAAATGCTCCAAGAACAAACCACTTCTTCAATTAATTATCTATTTTCACTAGGAATTATATTCAAGCTTTATGAATGTTTGAAAACAATGACTTATTTTAGATTTAAATTAATTTTAACATTTAGTAGAACTTCAAGAACACTATATGTCAAAGATTTCTCAGAAAAAAATTGTTAGAAAGACTTCAAGAGTAAAATCATAATCCATTAGAAGCCTATCAGTATATTATGTATCATATGTAAATGTGCAACAAACTTTAGCAAGAGGAACTAATGTATTACATTTGTGAAAAGTTAGAATTGATCTCCAACAAGGAATAATAATAAAAAGTCAGAAACAAATTGTTTAAGGTAGGTAGACCAGTTGTTTGTTAGTTATTGTTGACTTTTTGTTAAGTGTGGGGCCAAGTGCTTTTACATATAGGATGCACTACAGTATTATGTCTGTGAGTTTAGGCTATGAAGTCAGCCTGCCTGGGTTAAAAATACAGCTCTGTCGTTTCTATAGGTTTGAAATCTTAGATAAGGTAATCAACCATCCATGTCTCAATTTCCTCATCAGTAAAATAGAGTTAAAAATAGTACCTACTTCACAGAATTAATGTGAGAATTAAATGGGAAACCCACCTAAAGAACTTAGCAAGCAGTCAATTTTCAATAAATGTAAGCTGTTATTATAATTTGCCTACTTAAAAAAAGATGATGAGTTTACTTAGGCAAGGAAGATACAGAATGGCTCAATACCCCAAACGTATTATAATGAAATAGAGTCAACATATTTAAACCATAAATTTTCAGAACTTGGTTAAAATTTTAGACCTTAAAGAGGGCTGAAAAGAAAGGAATAGAATTCTTCTACCATTCCAGAATGACCTTGTTAATTGCACCCATGTAATTAAGGAGGAACCACAATGAGCAGCTATTTAGCGAGTGCAGGACAGCAACCTGATGCTGCAATACCTCTAGTGTTAGTTGGTCCTTCTTGGGTGCTTTCCTTCTGCCATAAAGTAAAAGGGGGTGGGGTGAGGAAAATGGAAGAGGCAGAGGATGAGCAAAATGGGTAAACATGGTCAAAAGATACAAACTTCTAATTATAAAATAAATAATTACTGGAGATGTAATGTATAGCCTGGTGACTAGAGATAATAATACTGTTATATATTTGAAAGTTGCTATAAGAGTAAATCTGAAAAGTTCTAATCACATGAAAAAAAATTGTAGCTATGTGATGAGAGATGTTAACACTAGGTTTAATGTGGTGATCATTTCACAATATATACATAAATATACCATATACATATATACATATTATATACAATATACAATATATACATATTATATACCTGAAACTAATATATTACATGTCAATTATATTTCAATTTAAAACTGAAAGACAAGAACTAAAAAGGAAGTTAGATTTCTAATAACATTATCAGTAACAACCAGAAAATATTTGTTTGTTGCAGATATCATATAAGTGAGATTCTTCCAAAATGTTAGAAAATTCAGGAGTCTTAGCATATTTCATTTCTGAGGTAGACGTTTTTCTTTTGGGGGATTTTGTTTGTCTAATAACAAGAATTCGAGGATTTACTATACTTTTCTCTCTGCTTTTACATATGTTTGACAATTTTTATATTTTTAAGTCAGTGTAAAATATAAATAGTACCACAACAGATTTCCTTTTTATTATAAAAATGTTTCTACTTCTGGGCTTTGCTTGAAGTCAGATAGAATAGTTGAAAATTAATTTTTTAATATAAAATTTACCTTTCTGTTTTTCTGCTTACATGATCTTTTTATTTTTGTTTTACTTTGAAAGCTAGTTATTACACTTCAGTCAGTTTTCCTTTATCTACTTGTTGCTTATGTCTCTTGCCAATTTTATTATTGTTGTTGCTGCTACTCTTGTGAAAATGGCACCCTCCGGATCTAACAACTACCGTTATGAAATTTTGGAGCAGTTCCCCATGGGAGTTGGTTCTGGAAAGGCCTCACCACTGCTGTAGACCAGTTCTAGAGGTTTTGATGCTAGTGGTATGGGACAGGTTACTTCTCATCCTGTTTTTCTAGAGAACCTAAAAGACAGTCTCAAGCTCTCTCTCCTCTAAGAACAGGAGGTGGTGAAATTTGAAGCCCTACCAAATGGTTAACAGCAGATCTAAAAAATAAGACCCGGTAGCAAATAAACAGCAAATTAAGTCTCCAGCAGGGCTCCAGGAGCAAAAACAAGAAAACTCAGAAAGAGAAAAATCTGAGCAACAATAATCAGAAATGAATGAGTGGTGAAGGACAGGAAGTATAAATTGCACAATGATTTATGATATCTTCTTTGTACATTTTTTCTAATGAGTATGCTTGAATTTCTTGATTTCACTGGCTTGCTACCATAGTTAGCTAGAAACCCTTTCCAAGGTTTACCTAAAATTTTCTTAATTCCCTCACACATTCAAGTCAAAATAAAATAAAGTGACAACAAAAACCAAAAACTCAATTAAAAAAATGAAAAATTTTTTGACAATTGATTAGAGAATTATCTCTATTTACACACTTGTCTCAATAAACAGAAAAAGAGTACAATTTAAATAAAAATGTAATGGTGGAATGAGCCATGCATAGAGAATCAAATGGGCAGAGAAAAATATTTATTTTATTTTTCTATAACTGTTCAAATCTTCCTTCAGAATTTTAATGCCACTGGTAGATGAGAAGGCAGATTTTAAATTTACCAAATGGTATCCCAATATGTTTCCATTTAAATAATCTCTTTTGATTGACTCAATGTATTTCAAGTATTTTCTCAGTTTTTCAGGTTTTTCTTTCCTTCTCTTGCTCATCCTCAAGATGTCATCTGTGTAGGGGGGAGTGACAGTTCAATTTGATAGACTTAGTGGGGGGACCTCTAATCTGCAGACTGTCAGAAGGTCTCTGCTGGTTCCTGCAATACAGTTGCTCATCTGGTGTAGTTTATGGACTATTATCATTTGAGATAAGCCCGGTTCCTCCTGGCTTATAATTTAGAACACATATCTAAGTTCTGGGTTTTCAGCATCTAGAACAAAGTCCCTGCATTCTGTAGCCTCATTGCTTCAAATCCAGAACTCAGTTAATCTACCACACTCTCAAGATTTCTATATCAACTCATCAGGACACATGGGAATATTTAAAGTCCCTGCACAACTACTTAGGTTATCAGCAAGCACGTGAACTTTTTTCAGGCTTATCTATTGAGTTGCCTCCCTCTACCACTATGGCATTATTGCTCCCACTTCATGCTGAACACAGCCCTGCACCATAAGCTGGTCTCTGTATAAAACACTGCAGCCAACCTCTCTTAGGTTACTCTGGTAAAGTAGTCCACAAATTTAGATGCTTTAAAACCTTATACATCAAAATGAATTTACTGGGTTCTCTTGGTCAAAATTCTAGCCCAGAAGGAAGAATTGACACTAGGACTTAGATATAGATAACAGTTTTCTTTATTTTCTTTCTATTTTTGCTTTCCTCTCATATACCATTGGAGTAGAAGAAGCAGAATTTCTCCTTATTTAAGTCCCTGTCATTAACTTTCCCTAAGTCATAGTATTTTTCTTCCAGAGTTCTCTAAGCCTCACAGTAAAAATGGTAGAAGAGGCATCCTTACTATACTCTAGAAGAAACTTTATGATCTAAAAAGGTGGGCCTTTCTTTTAATATTGATGGTAGCTAAAGGATGTTAGAAATAAATCCTTTGCTCATTACAAAGTCCTGCTTTGAAAATTTTGTCTTGCTAAGGACATTAAAATACTCCACATCTTAAGAGTAGAATATTTACTTCAAATTGTTTTTTTGCATTGCTCCAGAAACAATCCTAATTATTTTCAAGACAAATTGATTTTTTCCCTTAAAAAATAATTTTTTAAAAAATGGGGCACGGGTCTAAATCTTAGAAAAATGCACATTCATTCTGCTCTTCTAAAATATTGTAATTTTTAGAGTTCTGGTCAAGATGCCTCCTCTCATGACCACTTCAAAATTACAACTAATCCACAAAAAAACCATCAATAAAAATCACTGAAAGTCTAGCTGAACAGAAGCTCTAAAACTAAGAACATGCAGAAGAAGCCATATTAAGACTGGTAGGAGAGGTGGAGATGTGAAAAAAGCTGGTCCCACACCAGCATAGGGAGGGATATCTCAGCTGCGGAGCTTCCTTCTAAGGATCAAAGGGTCTCAATTTCACAACAGGCTCCCCTGACCAGGGTTCCAGTGCAGGAAAGAGAAGTCCCCTCAACTTCTGTCTGTGAAAACCAATGGAAACTGTGGCTAAGAGAGGCAGAGGGCTTCTGGAATGTCAGGCATTTCTCTTAAAGGGCCTACATGTAAACCTTCTGACAGACTCACTCATTCTGAGTTTCACCACTGGGTCAGTAGCTCAAAAGCCAGGAACATATGGGGAGTAACTGAATTTTCTGGCTTTAGGATGAGGGCTAGAGGGGCAGCTTTCTTCTAGCAAGAAATCCTAGCAGAACCCATTGTTCCTTTGTTGAGCTTTTCTCCCACTCAGTGTGCAGATGCAGGCAGGCAGGCACTGTTTCTTAGTCTCCATCAACCTGGCTAATTCTGGTTGCCCCTCCCCTGCTGATTCTCTGATACTCTGCCCCACCTAACTTTTGAGTCCACCCAACCTGCTTCCAGTGGCCTTTCCACACAAATAGCCTGTCTTGGCTCATACTACAGACTTTCTTAAAATTTCTCAAAGGTTCACAAACTCCAAACAAGCAGCATCTGGCTTCAGCATGCCTTGTACCTCTTGCTAAGCAGCCCCAAGCCTGGCGCTAGCAGCACCCAGCCTCAGTTCACAACTTAGCCTCTTCCAGTCATCTTCAAGCCCAGTACAAGTGACAACAATCATCTGTAGATCACTTTGTGGCTCATACCAAGTGGCCCTAGGCAAGGCACAGGCTACAGCTGAACTTGGCTGTTAATAGAACTCCTCCCAAGAAGCCCCAGAACCAATACACCTGTTGGCAAGCTTCAGACCAAACCAGACTACCCAACAACTCTATAAAAGACACACCCAAATGGTATACTGAGCAAGCACCAGAACCTTACTAAAAAAATCCTGCTCCATAGGGTCAGTCTCTGCATAACAGCTCCTCTACTATAGTCACCAGCCAGTCCTCACCAGTAATTAACCCAATGGTCAATCCCTGCAACTGATGTGCAAACAGCAACCAAGGCTCAACTACATACAAGAGGAGGGCAGGCACACACAACCCACACAAAGGACACACTTGGAGTATCTGGCTTAGATGACCAGGGAGACTACAACACTGGGCCCCACAGGGCACCTGCTACTCAAGGCCACTCTACTAAGACTGGGAGACATAGCAGCTCTATCAAATATATAGAAACAAACACAGGGAGGTAGCCAAAATGGGGAGACAAAGAAACATGACTCAAATGAACAGATAGAACACAGCTCCAGAAAAGGAACTAAACAATAACAGATGCAGAATTCAAAACACTGGTTATAAGAATGATCAATAATTTCAGCGAGAACATCAACAAAGAGATAGAAAACATAAAAATAGAAATAGAAAACATAATAAAGAACCAGTAAGAAATTAAAAATGCAATAAGTGAAATAAAGAAAACATTAGAGGGAATCAACATTAGATTAGATAAAGAAGAGGATCAAATCAGAGATGTAGATTAGGTAACATAAAATACCTAATAAGAACAGTAACAACAACAAAAAAATCCAAAAATATGAAGATACTTTAAGAAGTATCTGAAGTAATATCACGTATACCAATATTTGCATCATAAGGTAGGAGAAGGGTGAAAGCAAGAAACTGAAAACCTATTTGAAAAGATAATCATGGAAAATGTCCCAAACCTGGCAAAGTTAATAGACATACAAGCCCAGTAAGTGTAGAATTCCAAAGAAGATAAACCCAAAGAGGCCTACACCAAGAAACATAATTTAAGTGCCAAAGATTTAAGACTAAGAAAGAATCTTAAAAGCAGCAAGAGGAAAGTAATTAATTTTTTGTAAGGGAGCTCCCCTAAGACTGTCAGGATATTTCCCAACAGAAATTTTGCAGGAAAGAAGGGACTGGCATTTAATAGTCAATGTAATGAAAAACAAGGATCTATAACCAAGATTACTCTAACTAGCAAAGCTATCATTTAGAATCAAAAGACAGAGAGCTCCAAGACAAGAAAAAAATTAAAGAAGTTTACCCACCAAAACAGTATTATGAAAAAAAAAATGTTAGAGACACTCCTTCAAGAAGAAGAAGAAAAGATAAAAAATATAAATAATAAAATGGCAATAACTAGATATCTAGCAACAATTAGTTTAAAAGTAAATGAATTAAATATTTCAATCAAAAGACAGAGGGTTGCTGAATTGATAAGAAAACAAAACCCTTACATATGCTGCCTACAAGAGACTCACTTTAGACTGAAAGACAGACACAGACTATAAATAAAAGGATTAAAAGATATTTTGTGAAAAATGTAAAAAAAAAAAAAAAAAAGAATCATGGGTAGCAGTACTTATACCAGACAAAATAGACTTTAAAACAAAGGTTGTAAGAAAGAGTCAAAGAAGGAAACAGTTATCCCACTTCTGGGTGTTTATCTGAAGAAACCCAAAACACTGCTTCAAAGGGTGATGTGCATACATATGTTCACTATAGCATTATTTACATAGCCAAGATATGGAGGCAACCTAGGTGTCCATCAGTAAATGAATGGATAAAGAAGAGGTGAAACATATATATAATGGACTATAAAAAAGAAGGAAATCTTGCCATCTGTAACAACATGGTGAACCTATAAGGTGTTGTGCTGAGTGGAGTAAGTCAGACAGAGAAAGAAAAATGGCTTATAATTTTGCTTACATGTCATGGGGATATAGAGTATAGCAAGGGAAATATAATCAGTATATTGAAATAAGTATGTATGGTGTCAGATGGGTACTAGATCAAGTAGGGTGACCACTTTGAAAGTTATATAAATATATAATCACTGTATTGTACACCTAAAAGAAATATAATATGGTATGCCAACTATAATTTAAAAAATAAAACTTAAAGAATGAAATAAAATATAGTAATTTTTCTATCATTTTACTTTCTTCCCCCCCTTTCTTTTCTCTCTTCTTCCATTTTCTTCTGTAAATTAGCTAAATCCAAGAGCACTACCTCATCATGATGCTTTTATTTGCTAAATGATTTAAAGTATTTGGGTACATTTACTCTCTTGATACATGCTAGAAAAGGGCTGTATGCTAGAGTGAATGAGGGTTCACCTCAAGTGCTGAGTCACAGAAAACTGGATTCAAATTCCTGTCCTAACACATTCCCTTGAGCAAATCATTTTCCTCACCAAGCCTCTATTTTCTCATTCTAAAAATGAATATAACAATAATTATATGATAAAATAGTTATGAAGATACATCAAGCATCTCAATCTTAATATGTCTAAATTACACTCTTGATTTTTTACCTACAGAACTATTCCATCTCTACTCTTTTCATCTAAATAAATGGCAGTTTCTTACTCTAAATGTTCAAGGCAAAAACATTCAAATCATCCTTGGCTCCACTCTTTCATATCACATACAAATCCTCAGAAAATCCTGTTACTCTGTTAAATATATGTAGAATTTGACCACTCCTCATCATCTTGGTCAAAGGAAAAATTACCCATTACTTCTCAATATAGACAATAGTAAAAGCTACATCAGAAAATCTCAGTGTTTTAACACCAAAATAATTTGTTTTACCCTCTTGATCAATAGGCAGCTCTCATCTAAGCAGTGATTCTGGAATCTAGCTTCTTTCATCTTGTGACTCTGTACTTTGAACATTGGCATCAAAGTTGCAGAAGCAAAAGAGCGTGGAGGATTGCACAAGGGAGATTTTGTGAGCCAGACCTGAATGCGATATTCATCACTTTTACTCATATAACAGAAGTCAGTTAGATGGTGATACCTAACTACAGAAGAGTCTATTTGTATGCCTAGGAGAAAGAGGAAATGGTTTTGGTAAATAGCTAGGCAATCTCCATCATGTTCAACCTAGACATTAATTTCAAACATTTTCTAACTGGTTTTCACCTTTGTGCTCTCACTAATGTTTTCTCCATATATCAACTTAACGATCATTGTAAAACTTAATTCAGATCATGTTCCTCCTTTGCTCAAAACCTTCCAATGGCTTTCCATCTCTCTCATTTATTCCAAAGTCCTTATCACTTTGAAGCTTTATATGTATCTACCTTCCATTCACTTCCTTGATTCATTTCTTTGCATTCTCCCCACTTTTCCACTCCACTATAAACACAGTTTGCCATACTTTCCCTTGAATATCTGTATTTCCACTTTCCTCTACCTAGAACACTCTTTCCCTTAGATATTATCAGGGATCACTCTTGTACTGCTTTGAGTTCTATGTTCAAGTGCCAGCTTATTAAATAGCTTTGTTGAATAGCTTATCTGAGACTCTCACCCTCCTCTCTCTCCATTCCCTTTTATATTGTACATATACGTATGTATGTTTCTATACTTAGTGTCTCTCTTCCAAGATATAACATCCTCTCTCATGAGAGGAGACACTTCATTTTATTCCCAGCACTTCAGTACTAAGACAATGCATGGAGCAGGGGCTCACTAAACATTTTATTACTGTTATTGTTGTTGTTATTGTTATTGTTATTATTATCATTGAAAAAGTGAATGAATAAGCAAGTAAATGAATATCTAGCACACAGCCTGGCAAAAGGTAATTAATAAATAGTAGCATTGATACAATAGCAAGTTTTTCTCTTTAACTGAAAAAAGCTGATTTCGAATTGAATGCAAAAAAAAGGAATCAAGGAAGTGAATAGTTTATTCACATTTGGGTTTTTATGATTTTCAAAAAATATGGAAATACAAGATTATTTTATTCCTCATGCTCTTACCATCCTTATTGTGACTGTCTCTATTCTTTCAACTTTTCATCTTTATATCTTTGCTCCAATATACTAATGTCTTACACTTATAAAATGAGGTGGGAGGGAGATCATAAACAGGGAGAAAATGAGAAGAATAATTTATAATTCAATATGCTGCTAAAAGTGAAAAAGAAAGTTAAATGACCATGTACTGTGCTAAAAAAAAAAAAAAAAAAAAAAAAAAAAAAAAAAAGCAGTACGATATACAAACCATAACCAAATGTAACCATTTTTGCTTGAGTAAGTGAATTTCTGTCAAAATAGTTTGTATGTATAGTCAGGACCTCAATTTCTTAAATTAAAGTAATGACAATTTCTACGACTGGAAATAAGATGAGATAAATACGACTTCTTTTTCTTTTACCGTATATTAAGCTCAAAGCATTTGCAAAATGCTTTCATTAAGCATGGTGTTCCATATGATATAGCTTATATAAGGGGGGGAAATTACACTATGAGAACAGTCTAATCAAGGGCCAAAGGTGGCTGGCTCTAGAGAAGAAATTATGAACTGCAAAAAAAGGTATTAAGTTGCGACTTTCAATTAGCTTAGAAATGAGCTCTAACACTCCCTGACTATGTCTTCAGGAATGAAACCTTGTGTTCCTCCAGTAATTGGGATGTCAAAGGGTAATTTGAGGCTATTCCAAAGAACTCAGTGTTTGATTTTGTTAACTGCTAAATTAATTACCGGTACATAATGAAAAATTATCAGATACCACTGAATTCTTGACAAGTAAAAAATGTTCTTAAGAAATTGTGACATTAAGACTTTTAATATTTATCTTACAGCTTTCTTTCTTCAGAAATATAAAAATCTGTTCAAATCAGTGAGGTTTTTTATTTGTGGGTGGGGGTGAAGGAGCAGTGGAGAAACCTTTTGTGAATTCTACTGTAATATTAATGAATATATATTATAAAGTAAGATATGAATAACATTGATTTTCAAAACACTTTGAACCTACTACTTTTAGGGCTGAATACTTTCAAAGGAAGAGGCCATATGTTGAGAAACCACAATAACATTCTTCTACCACCTGTGGACCAGATATTCAGCTGCTTCATCAATTGTCCTCATGTGCTAGCAACAGGAACTACTTACCCACACTAAGTAGTCTCCTCCAGTTCTCCAACTAGATGAAGGTCAAGCCATACCTAGGTCACAGCCAGGCTGAAATTGCATAGCACCATCTTAAGATGAAGTCAAGAGAGAGCAATAACAGATATACAAGGAAGGGGTCGGGGAAGAAACCATAATCACCCAAAATGAATTCTGAGCATGATGTGCATTCTAGAGAGTTATTGATAATTTAGGGACAAAAATCTAAAGCTGGAGCTGTGGGACAAGTTGGAAGGCACACTTGGGTATAGTTGATTTAAAGCATCTGGAATCAGGGAGGATGCTGTCTTTAACAAGACATAGATTCCCTTGCCTGGGGGTGATAAAGATGAGGAGAAGGAGGACAAGAAGGGGAGAAAATGAGGAGAGTGGGCATGAACATATGGTGAGCACGAGAACTTGCTAAATGTTTGCCTCCAAGTGTGGCTTTATAAGTCGCTTGCATCGGAATCCTCTGGGAAGCATGTTTCAAACACAGACTCCTGGGCCTCACTCTAGAACTCCTGAATCAAATCGCTGGAAGTTGAGCCTAAGAATTTAGACTTTTAATACACTTCCCAGGCACACTTAGGCACACTTACATTTCTATGCTGTTTTTTACCTGTATTGTTTTGTTTAAACCTCCAACAGCTCTACAATGCTGTACTATTATTATTCCCTCCCTAAATAGGAAACTGATTCAGAGAAGCTGACTGATCCATGGTGGAAGGTACATAAGTAGCAAAGCCAGAATGAAAACTCAGACATGCTGATTCCAGATTCTGTGATTTTTAATCACTATATCATCCTTAAACTTTTTCTGTAAAATAGCCAGATAGTCAGGTGTCATGGGCTGTATGATCCATTGCAACTACTTAACTCTGCTACAGACAATGTGTAAACAAATGGGTTGTGGCTGGGTGTTCCAACAAACTCTTCAAAAACAGGTGCAGGTCTGATAATACCTGCTCTCGACCGAAGATCTCTTTTCAAAGTGTAGTGTTCAGAATAGCAGCATCCTGGAGGCTTGTTAGAAATACAGAATCTTGGCCTGCTCCAGATTTGTTGAATTATAATCTGTATTTAAAAAGATCCCCATGTGATTTTTATATACAGTAAAGTAGGAGAACCTACTTAGAGGACATTTTCAAAAAACTTCCCCAAAACACTTTATTGCATTTGCTGTCCCTCCTTTAAGTGCATGAACTCAGCTTCTGATAGTAACTGTGCTGGCTGCTTCCAAAAGATATTTAAAAATAAAAATAAGTAATACAACGTTTTAATCAGGAAAAGAACTCTTTCAACTCAACTCTAATCATTTATTCATTACTTCTCAGATTGTCTTTATTCTTTGCAGGACATAGTCAGTTTTCATCTCCAAAAAGTGGAAAAAGAGTGAGAATGGGATTATTATTTAACTTTTTATTTGGTATAAGCATAGAGAAAAGTTTAATGGATATTATAAGGTACTCCCCTGTTTTCAAATTAATCAAATTTTTTTTCATTTTGATATTATTTACTTCATTATTATATCTCTGTCTAGATAAAAAGATAGGTAAGTTGGTAGAGAGATAAATAGATAATAGATATTTTTTTCTTTCTCAAAATCATTTGATAGTAGGTTACAGAAATCATGTCCCTTTATCCCTAAATACTTCAGTATGGATTTCTTAAGAATAAGATAATTTTTTATATATAGTACAGTTTTTAAAATCAGAAAATTTAATATTAATATACTATTATTATCTAGTTTACAGTATATTTTCAAATTTTATCAACTGTCCTATGTAGTGTCATTTGTTGTATTTAGTTGTCATGTCTCTTTACTCTCCTTTAAACTGGAAAAGTTCCTCAGTCTTTGTGTTTATGGACCTTGATAGTTTTTGAAGAGTTTATGCCAGTTATTTTCTGGAAAGCCCTTCAATTTAAATTTGTCTGATGTTTCTTCATAATTAAAATTTATGCATTTTTGGAAGGAATACCTCTAAAGTGCCATTGTGTTCTTGGTGCATCACATTAGGAGGCATGTGATGACACTTTGTCCCAATGTTGGTGATATTAGCTTTGTTCACTTAGTTAAGGTAGTGTCTGCCAGGTTTATCTACAGCAGAGTTACTGTTTTTTACTTTTTAATTAATAAGTAATTTATGAGGAGATAATTTGAAAGTATATAAGTATTCTTTTCTTCATCAAATTTTACTACTAGTTTTAGCATTTATTGATGATTTTCTAACTCTGCCATTCCCTCTATATGTGGTAGTTGTAGTTGGCATTCTACTATAAGTATAGCTGTCCCTTCTTTTCCTTTTATTTATTCATCTATTAGTTTATATCATTATGAACTCATGGATTCTCTGAGATAATATTTGCATCAGTCAAGGTGATCTTAATGCACACTGAACTTTGAGAACCACTCTTTGAATAGAGCAAAACCCAAGGAGATTATTTAGCTTATCCAAGGTCAGAGAATTAGTGAAGACTAAAACCCTCTCTCTAAACCTAGTATTTTTTTCATATCAATAATCCTCCAACCTAGAGAGCCAACACCTACTGGATCATCTAAAGGTGAATCACCTGGGAAATGTGTTAAAATGCTTTTTCCAGGTCTCATCTCCAGAGAGTGTGATTCATATGTCCTATATAAGGCCTTGAAAATTGTACTGGTAAAAAAAAATCAAAATAAGGGGTACTTTCTATCTACTAATGTCAGTACTTTTTAGAAGAAAAATCGCTACTATGAGATACCTTTGATTCTAAGATAAAGAATTTAAGAGGCACCATCAATTTAAAAATAGTTTTAAGGCAAAAAAGAAACAGTGTAACATTGAATATACACATTAAATGTATACATTATATGCATTTCAGATTTCAGAAAGATTAAAATATAAAATTGTTTATTTTAAGCTCGTGGAAATAGCAACATAAGATTTTTGGGGACTATATGACTTTACACACTTGAAATAATTAGGTAGTTATTCTACTTCATATGACTTATTTTAATTACAACTAGTTTTGATTAAATTATGTAGTAATGACTTCCCTCAGTGATAGATTGACAGTTTCATGAGTTTATTTTCAGTATTTAGAGTTTATGCTAGTTGTCCACAGTCAGCATTAGCCAGACAGTTATATTACAACAGTCATTGTCTAAAGCAACATTTCACAACTACTAGTGACATTGAGGACCAGATAATTCCTTGTTGGTGAGAACAGTTTTGTGCCTTTTAGAATGTTGAGCAGCATCCGTGTCTTACATGTCAGTACCACCACCTACCCAATTAGTGACAATCAAAATTTCTTCCAGACAGAATGACCCTGGAGGGTAAAATAACCCTTGATTGAGAATCAATTGTAGTTGGTCTTCAAATAGCAACCCCTCAGAAGATAATTTTACCGGAAAATGACCTGTAAATGTAAAATTATTTGGGGGGTGAGAGTGTTTAAAAGTATAGTAAAGGATCTCAAGATGAAATAAGCCTGGACGCTAAATTAAATGGCTGGTGTCCTTAGAAAAGAGAGGCAGTGTTTACATTCATACCATCTTGAATGCATCTGATCTCGTCTGATCTCTGAAGCTAAGCATGATTGAGCCTGGTTAGTACTTGAATGGGAGACCACCTTGGAATATCAGGTACTGTAGGCATTTAAAAAATGAATAAACGAATGAAGAAATGAGTGAAAGAAATGATTTGGGAGACAGAGATATTCAGACAGATAATAGAGACAGGTGTAGAAATTAGTGTATGCTGCCACAAGGCAAGGAAAACCTTCAGCAACCAGAAGCAATAAGAAAAAAAGAATTCTCCTTTCAAGTCTTTGGAGCAAGTGTGGCTCTGCCAATGACTTGATTTTAGACTTCTGGCCTCCAGAACTGTTGGAGAGCAAATTTCTGGTTTTAAGCCACCAAATTTGTGGTTATTTGTTGTTGCAGCCCTAAGATACTAGTATACCACAAGACTAAGAGAAAGAGGGGTTTTAATTCCTATTATATGTATGTTTATTTTTGTTGTCATTGTTATTTATTACGGATGATAGAAATAAAATTTGCACTAACAACAAAGGGTATTTTTTAATGGGAAAGAAATTGAGGTATCTGAATTATTCAAATAAGAGCTAATCAATCACACTGCAAAGTTAGGAATTCATTTAATTAAGCTTTAGGGGGAAAAAATGAAAATAGGTACTTTGCCCACTCTCTTTCTCCTTCTATTATTTCTCTCTCTTATGCTTCTCTCTGCATAATGGCATGTTCTACATCATAGGGACCAAGGCCAACTGTAGTCCCCAAGTTTCACATCTGGAAGGTCTCACTGGCAACAAGAGCCTGACTTCTCTGCTCTCAATTCAACATATAAATTCTGGTAGGGGAAGACATTGATCCTGCATTGGTTAGATGCTCACTCCTAGAACAATCAGCTTTGGTGGGGGCAAGACATGGTCATATCAGCTTATATTATTATGAACTCATGGATTCCCTTAGATAATATTTGCATCAGTCAAGGTAATCTTAAACTTTTTATTTCTTAATACAACCATATGAATATGATTACACAGCGTCCCAGAAGAAAAGAATTGCTCATCTAAACTCGTAAATATCTACCATAGTACATAAATCAATAAAAGTAGCTTAAAGGCATAATTTTCTTATCAATATATTTTTGGAAAGCATAATGCTAAACAACTTAATATTTTCTCCTACTCTGAACTTAGTCATTTCACTAGATATTTAGATAGGCACAGTGATAGCAAAACGATTATCAGAAAACATAAATAGAACTACCCAATGACTTTTAGTGCCCAATAAGTGAAAGAATAATTGAGTATTCGACAAAATCCTGAGTATAGAAACTCCACAATAGAACCCTTATGGGTAAACGTCCAGTTTTAGGATCCAAACAAAGCCTGTAACGAATCATTCAAATGTCCTCAGGAAGAGAACTATTTTCACCCTATTTTGAATGAGATTTAAAATAAGGTAAGGTAAAAATTTAAATTCCCCTCTATTTAGCTCTCTATTTCTCATTAATTCATTACATCTAGTCTGTAAAGGGCCTGGATTTCACGCCTCATCAGATACTTTCTCAGCCTGTGTTAACAATGTAGGTCTTTTGTCTTGGTGTCCTCTGGGATTACAGAGATTACAGAATACCTTTCCTAGGATTAGTTCTTCTAGGGATTTAAAATGCACCATCCTGAAATGAATGGGCCGCAACACATGGAATTTAGCACCTCGTTTAGACAGCAGAACTGAGACTATAATTGGTAACATCTTACTATCATTTTCTGCCACAAGAAATATTTTTCTTGTAGTAGACTGATTGGAAAATAGTTTTCCCAAATCATCGAAGTCAGCAGATACTCTGAGATTAAGGGGACAAAGAGTGATGTTTTAAAAATAAATTCTTAAGGTATTTTCATGATTGACTTCTCTATTGCATAGAGCTCTTTGCCTATTATTCAGTTACTACAATATAGATCGAAAGACTTACTCTTTAATCGGAGAGTGGTGGATGCTGTGATGCACCAGCCAGATACTCCCTTTTAGTACCCAGGTACTCATTCTTCTGGTTGTTGGGAGAGCTGGCTACTGACTACTGATAGCTAAGTCCCACTCCAAGACTTCCTTTTAAAGCAAACCACTTCACCCCAGGTTACATCTTCTCCTGGCAGTAGCCTGCAACCAGGATTCATCCTGAATATGGAGCACAAAGGTCTGGCTGCTTTGCCTCTTTTGAGATAACTCTGAAGGGCCAAGTCAGAGCAATAGCTCCTGGGCAGGTGTGGGGGTAAGGTGGAGAGGTGGTTGGACTGAAGCCCCAGTAGCACCAGAATCACAGAGTAACTGTTCCCTCTGCCCCATCATATTGATCACTCACTCGCAGGTGTTGTTCCCATAAGCACTCCCTGTTAACCACTAGTATGTATATTTCTGCCTCTGAATCCTCGAGGACCCCAGATGAAAACAGAGGGGCATAGTGGAAATATTGAATCAAGAAGCAATGGATCTGAAACAATTGAGAAAATTGTTCTGGCAATAACGTACGTTCAAAAGAATGTATGTTCAAAAATGTATGTTCTACACTAATTCTCTGGCTATTTCCTAGCAACCGAGTGAGTGACTACTTGCATTCCTGCACAATCTCTGATTCTCTAAAAGGTAAATAAACTAAAAAGAAAGAGAAAAAGAGAGAAGAGGGAAGGGAACAAAGAGGGAAAAAAGTGAGAGTATAAACTCTGAGTCACTGCAGTTTTGCACTTTTGAGATTTCCTTTTAAGTAATAGCAATAGTTATTTTTAGAGTACAGTTACCATTCCTTGGATACCTATCATAATCTTGCTACTTTACATGTGCTATTTCTAAACCTAAAAACAATACTGTAAAGGAGATAGTATTATCAGAGAATGATTCACCCAAGGGCACAGAGCTAGTAAAAGACAAAACAGGAATTTAAAGCAGCCTTGGGCACTAAATCCTGTTGTCTTTTTTCAAAGTGCTGCCTTTCCTAACAGTGAGAACACAAACCCACTGAGGAGCAAAGTTTGACTTTCTTTTGAAAGATAGCTGTTGTATTACTTGCGACTCTTCTTCCAGCAAGGGACAGAGACTCAATTCAAAGGAGTTTAAACATAGAAGACAATTTATTATGAACGAGGACAGCAAGATGTTTCGTGGAATCTAAGAACTACTCCATCTCAGAACTAAATTGCAACCAAGGACAACAAAACAGTTGGGATTCACTTTCTCTATGCCACATGTGGAAAGCATTATAGTCAACATCTCTGGAACCTAACAGCTTTGAATAGAAAGATCGGCCTAAGTTCTTTGTCCCAAGAAAAAAATATCCCACTTCATTAACCAACCCTGAACCAATCTCCCCGACCTGAGATCAGAGTTACAATGTAATATTTTTGCCTTTGCTGTATATACCCTGTGGATAGAAGCAGCAAGGGAGAATGAAGATTCTAGAAAGAGGAAGAAGCAAACTAATAAATATCAGCATATAGATTCATCATATGTATTCACAACTTATGAACTTGATAAATTTGTACAGTGAGTAGCTTTTGCATTTTTAAAAAATATCTCTGAGACATATCATCATACAATTTGGTAATTCATTGAAAAATAACAGGCACATTTAGCTTGGATAGCAGCTCTAAAATTGTGCCCTTATCATTATGGAATTTTTTTTAAGTTTTAAAAGAAAAGGGATTGAAAAGATAGAGCAGGAAGTAAAGTCTGGTCCATTTTAGAAGCTAAAAATTTCCTTACCAAAGCAGGATATTAATTTCTTCCTGATCATGATGCCGGAAGGAGATTGAATAGAAAGAGTGGGTGATGAAAAGCTTAAGATACATTTTCTGATGGCATTGTACATGAAATTCTAAGGAAAAATAAGCAGAGAATTTCTGCTTCCTGTGGAAGGCAGTTAATAATCAGATACATACTTTATTAACATGTGCTGTAAAATGTTTCCCCTCCAGACTGGTCAAAGAGGGGCTCCCCAGTGGAGCCAGAGTTTCTTCCAGGCCCCACTTGCAGTCCTAGTTGCAGACCCACCTTCAAAGTATACAAAAGGACAAAAGGGCCTTTCATTCTACTCTCCCTAGAAGGACTTAGGGTTGAAAATGGCTATTTGTTCCCTGTGAGACATATATGTCAGATAATATGCATGGGCATGCATAATTGACTGCCTGCATTATGTATGAATTAGACCCCAGTCTTGTTCAGCAACAGCTGGAGGGATTTTTCTCTTCCAGATGCCCTGCTGCAGTATGGCCCCTCCCCCTCCTCAACGCAGGCCTGTGCCACACACACATACCCCACACTTGGGCACTGGGAACAATTGCTCTAATTTACCAGAATCTAAAGACCACTATAACCAGCGCAAAGTGTTTTCATTTGAGTTTCTTTTCTTTTATTAAAATTTGTTTTTCTTTCATATTTCACTGCTGCCATTTTACTAGTGGAACAAAGACTCTGGCAAAACAAGCACCCTAGTAATCACCTCAATTCATTCTCACAACCAAAAGCTTCTAAAAGCACTATTTTTTCAAGCTGTTGGTTGGATGATCTCCCTGGGTAAATGCTTGACCCCTTTAAAGACATTTTGAGCCAAGAGAAACTAGGATAAAGGAACCATTGGGCAGTTTTTCTTGTTGCTGTTGTTTTTTTGTTTGTTTGTTTCATGATCCATTATCACCAAGTTCCTGATCTCTTTTATGGAAAAAAAAAAAGAGAGTGTTATAAATATGATACCGCTTATGTAGGCCTAAGTTGAAGCATCATTTAAAAGGCATTGTTCTTATAATGAGAGCTGCAAAACCTAGATAATTGTTTGGCCATTTGCAAAATATTTTAATAAAGCAAACATTAAAACATTTGGGGATTCAAAAATCTGAGTAACTGCCTGAATTTTGCAATCAATTCTGGATGTTTGCCATCCTACAAAATAGCTTATATATTAAAGAAAGAAACAGTATATGTTATGGGGAGTGACGTAAGTTTGTTTCACTCTAGTTTAACAGAAGGGAATGTGTTTGTGGGCCTATAAACAACTTCATCTATGGGCTGAAAATATCCTGCCAAAAATGACCCCAGGCTACCTTCACTCCCCAGGAAAGCCTCCTAAAATAAGCTCCTCTTGAAATGTATCCCAAAGAGAGAAGACTTTATACAGTGACCTCCTGAAGATTCAGAAGAAAACATAATAATCTTTGATAAACTCAGATGCCTAGTTGAGATAGCTATACAAAGAGTCTAATGACTGTTTTCTTGCTGAAATGTCCTTTCTAGTAGAGGTCAATCATCCATCTACCTTTTCCATCAAACAGCTCAAAGGAATCAGGACATACAGGTTATCTCCTTCTATATCTCACCAAATTTCTGAGGTCAAAGCATTTATGCGGTGAGGTCTCTCGGTGCCATTAACCGTGAAAATATCCAATATCAAAATAATTCTGAATTTCAAAACCAATTTGAGTTTTAATCTGAGTATTCAGGGTAGTCACCCTTGATATTGATGCATACAACCATGAGTTTGCCTTAAATTGGTCAAATTGATGAGGTCAGTGACATTAAATAAAGGACTGCAATGTACTATGACCATTATTTGGATGATTGTTCTTTTGCTTTTCTCATTATTCCCTCAGTACAGAACTTTGAGGAAGTGGATTGATATAGAGTACATTTAAAAATTTGGAAAATTCTGGCTGTTATTGCTCACTACCTTCCTCCCTTTCAACAGTGGTGGGGGTGGGTTTGAGAGAATGAGAATGTTGGAGAGATAAATGGGGGAAAATGAGTATCTAGCATAAGGTGGAGCATGAAATAGCTCTTATTAATGTGGTGCTGAGCCAGATCGTCCTTGGAGTTATAAAGGCATGAGTTTTATTTCCTAGCTTCATTACCTCTTAATGGTTTTCTTCCTGATCCTCATCTCTACAACAGAAATAATTCTATCTTCCTTTCTGAATATTAAATACAATGTTGAAAAAGGGAGTGCCTAGCATGGTGCTTGACAGTAAATCCTCAATAAATCTAAGTTACCCTCTGCTACTGTTCATTTCTCACCTGACACTCCTCAGAACCTCAGCCTATTTATATAGGGCCCTACACCCAGCTCTTCGGTGTACCATGTTCTTGTACTTCTAACTTCCAAAGAGATAGTACTTTAGATGGATTAATTCCACAGAACCATGATGCCACTTTAGGAATCAACCTTACAGATACTATCTGTTGCCTTCACCCCCAGTAGCCATATCCTCCTACTTTTTTGCCAGTACAACTGCAATTTTGTTCAGATATCAAATAATGACGTGCAAAAAATAAAATAAAATAAAAAATAAGAAATAAAAAATAAAAAAAACAGTCTTCCCCAGAGTTCTAGGGAATGGTTCAACTGGACTATGGTTAATGCTTTTGCTAGTGAATGGTTGAAGGATGGTCATGGAACCCAGTTATGATCAATGAAACAAGAAGAAATCTTGTAAGTAGCATCTAGGAAATACTTTCTTCTTGAATAAAAAGAGAGGGATAAGGAAAACAGGGCCAGCACTTCTCCTCCCCTCACCTGATCTTCTGTTCTGCCCATAGACTTTGTCATATGAAGATCTGATATTTAGATTTGGGCAACACAATATATTGCCCCCAACTGAGAAGGTAACATCCATAGAAAAAAATGAAAAAGCAGACCTATAACAGGTGACATGATGGAGCTATTAAATTAAGCAACCCTGCAATCACCAAACTCAAGAATTCTTATTTTGTGAGATAAGAAATCTAATTTAATTAGGTTTTCTGTTTTCTGAACCTGAGAGTATCATCGCTGACCCACATCCTATGTACTGTGCTCATCCTGTGATATGTACTCACCAGTGAGGCTTCTCTTTATTTGATTGTGGTATAACACTCCAGTCTCTAACCGAGCTATATTTCCTTATCTATACCAAGATGCCTGTGAGATGCCTTTTGTAACCTTACAAACTTGAATCACTTAGCCACTCAAACAATTCCTCATTAGGTATATTATTAGCTTCCTTTTATTATTTAAAATACTCGATACCCTTTTAAGAATTCATTTTGTTTCAGAGAATATGTAGAATTTTTTAAAATTCTATTTTCAGTAAATCTTCAATAGTCTGATATATTCGGCCAGCTGTGTAGGTAATACATCAAGACTAGTCGCTGCACAGAATAAAACAAATGGTAGCTGTTGAGATATAATAGGTGGTAGCTGTTGTATTAAATTGCTAAATATAGGGGTGGTAATGTTAAATAGCAATAGATTGCTAGAATTAAACCTATACCTACAGAATGGGTTTCCAGTGATGTACTGGTAAACTAGCTCTCAGGAGAGAGAGGGAGGGGGAAGGGAACAAACACTGGTTGTAGTACTTGCCCATTTTCATGGTGTAAATAGCTCCATTTCAACTATCAACATGATGAAAACTGGCTCACATAATTTCTGAAAATTTAACCATCAGCTCTCATGAGCCAGGGCAAATCAGCATGAACAAGCTCTGGTCCATAAATATTACCTATTTTACCATATATATTGATGCCCCAGACCTTTTCTGTTATGTAATTCAAATAATATAATACGTCCCATTTCTGTTATGCTTTGTTTTATAAATCACCTATTTTTATATATCATCTATTTTAATTCTCACATAAACCAAGAGAAATAGTTATTATATCACAATGTTAGCAATAAGGATACTAAAACTTAAAGAATAATTTTTCAAATTTAACCCAGATCTTTTCTCACCAGAGTCAGAACTTGTTGGTGCTGTACAAATTTTACATAATAGATTCCCCCACTTCTTCTCTTCCATTATGACCCTTTCATTTTACATTTTCTAATATTGAGTGATAATATCTTCTAATACAAAGGAATAAAAAGGCTAAAATTAATTTTCTATATTGCATAAAGTTCTTTCTGGTTAATCATTCAAGGGACCATTTAAATTCATTTAGCAGTCTATGTGGGGCCAGCTTCTTACCCATTCTCAAGCTCAAAACGTATTGTACTCTAAGCCCATGATTTGAAGAAATCTGCTAATAAACAGAGCTATCTGTGGGAGATCTATTCCTTGTTATTTTTAAATAATCATTAAGTGGACATATGGTGAATTGAATTCTTACTAACATTTCTGAACCTATTCAATTGTTTTTAAAGTGAACTAAAGGGTTATATATCAGTTTATAGTCACGTTCAGAACTCTTTCACTGAAATTACTTTAATTATTCCAATTCTCATTATATAAATTAAGACGAGTATAAAAGAAGATGGATCTATGCAAAAAGATAATCAAGTCATATATGCCAGGTATATGGTTTGGGGTTAGATGTGTTACACCTAAATCAAGTGCTTTTCATGGTGAGCTGTCATTAAAAAATACAGTTTTAGCAATGCTTTTCAAGCATTTCTTTGCAAATCACAAAGGTGACTTACGGAAAACAGTTTACTTTGGTAGCTGTGTTCTCCAACTTTCTGTAATTCGATTATAAATTTAGAGTATACTTTGTGTGGCAAGTATATGTGCTGAGAAAGGAGGGTTAGTAGAGAAGCAGGCAGGGAGCACATAGTACATCTTTTCCTGAGTAACTGAGTAACAAAGGTAAGCATTACCCATTTACATTTACTTCTTCAGCATTTCAAAGCCTGCATATATATCAAGGGTGAATTTCTACCATCTTGATAACATTAGTCTCAGTAAATACTATTTCCTGTGTGCCCCAGAGGAAAAGATCAAATTACTCCAACAAACTTAGACAGTTGAGAGATTTTAGTAATTTTCCTCTCTCTCTCCCTCTCTGTATCTTTCTCTCTCTCATAGACAGCATAAATTACTCTTATGGAAAGTTATAATGTAATGAAATTAGTTTATTCTTCAATAGTAAATGATTGTTTGAACCTTTTGGTGACATTATTGTAAGTATAAAATAGTAAAATCTTTTCTCTTGTGTTTTTGGAGAAAGGGAAAAGACTTCTAAGAAAACCATGGATTCCAACCTTTAATGAGCTTTGAAAAATACCAGACATGAGGGTAGTAAGTTGATGCCATTAGGAAAATACAATAATATTCTTATTTTCTTACTATCATAGAGGCATCTGCTGCTTGGGGAGAAATAATGAGATAATGGCTTCTTTCCGACACATCAGAATCATTCCGAGATCTCTTAGAAAACTGAACAAGAGTAATGCTACAGTTGAGAACAGATTGTGTCCTGTGAAACCAGACATTCTGACTCTTGCCCTTGTAATCTTAAAGTGGAAAGCAGATTCTTGGTTCTCTCACACAAGTTCTGACCTGACGAAGCCGTATAATCTCAAATAAGATCAGAATAGCTAGAAAATCTCAGCTATTTACTGTTGAGCTGATTTTCAGAGCCAAAGGGCCTGTTCATATCAGCACACTCCCTCAACCTTTCCTTAATTCCAGAAAGTAATAATAAACAAACTTAAAGAATCTCTGAATTTTTTCCAAATTATGAACGTTTTACTGATTCTGTTTTCTAAATTGTAGGACACAGTGTAAACTATAAATACACATCTTTTAAAAATGTAATCTCAATATAACCAGAATTAACTGTTTTCAATTGTAATTTCAATGCATTTCTTTTCTGAGAATCAGCCTTTAGAAAACAGAGTAAATTAATGGCAGATACTAGTCAAAATGCAGAGTTTCTTCAGGATCCTAGTTACCATAAGCTCTTCTTGGCAAAAGAATTAGACAATATCCATATCACTAAGGCGGAGGGGACCTATCAGGAAAAATCCTTGCTAAGTGCATTTCTTTAATATGTTTGGAATTGTAAGAGGAAGAGGATTTTCTCTTCAAACTCCAGCCTCACGTACCTTGGAGTTGATGAATTCTGCACATCCCTGGGATTTGCAGGAGGTTACAGAACAAGATTACACGCCCTGGTGATATATTTACTGCAAGGACAACCCGGGCACAGCTGCAGCTTGAAACCAGAATGTGTGAAAGAGGCTAACCATGAAATACTTAAGGCTATTACTTCAACCAAGCATCCTTTTTCTTTTTCTTTTTCATTAGAGTTGATGGTTTAATGTAATTAAGTCTGAGAGGATGAAAACTGATACCTGACTATTATTTGCTCATGTAGAATCAGGGTCCAAAAAAATATTGGGTCCAGTGAAAGAAATTATATATAGTTAACTGATTTGCAAAGAATTATAAAACAGAAAGCTCTCAGTTTGTGCAAAAAAATAGATCTTGGGTTTTTTTCTCTTTTAGAATTAAACGGAGAATGTCATTTAGCATTGACTGACTTTAGGAATAATATCACACTGAATTTCTCAAGTGGCTTCCCCGGTTTTTTTTTTTTTCTCCCAGTCCCTAAATAATCATGCTGAGGGCACTGTGGACATAGTGGTTAGCAAAATAGACAGTGCCCCCATGGAGTCCATAAGAAGAAGGAGGACATAGATGATAACAGAGTTATAGGCCTTACTAAAGCTAGAAAGACTAAGTACTCGGAGAGCACATTCAATCTTCACAACTCTGTGTTTGCCTGCTTTCTCTATCAATCTATGAGATTCTTGACCAAAGCAATGTTATTTAAAATAATTTTTAAAACTTCTATTTTTATCATTCTACTCTGAGACGTCTGCCCAGAACATGGCACATGGTAGACACTTAATAATTTTTGTTAGTTTGTTGAGTAAATTATAGTTGCCAGAATTACTCATATAATCCTTACAAAATCACATGAGCTAAAATTGTCAGTTATTAATGTTCTTATTTTACTGATAGAAAAACAGGAAAAATTAAATGGTTTGCTCAAACTTTCTCAGCTTAAATAGATCTTTAAATTCTGAAACTAGTGTTTTTTTTCACCAAACAACAATTTTCAGAAAAAAATAGATAATGTAAAGGAGGAAAATAACACTAATGAAAGTAACAAACTATATGTGCTATTTTGCCTGTCAGTAAATGGGGGAAAAACAAGGAGGAAACTTTCCAGTTGTGTAGAAATTAAAATGAATCCAATTAACTCTCAGATAAAATTGCTATGGGATAAAAGCCAAAAACCTTTCTTATATTTTCAGATTTCCAGCAACCTATATTTAAGCTGATATAATCTTTTTAAAGAACTCTCTGTTTAAACTTTTGAAAGGGAAGGTTTGCCTTTTAATGGAAAATCTTCATTCTATCATGAGAATAAAATATAACCTCAAAGTGTGGTTATTTATTCTCAATTTTGGAGGCTTTTTTCCTTAACTACTATATTTAGCATATATAAAAAGAAACAGACTCTGCAATTAGGCCAGAAAGACTGGAAACATCCACAGGAGATATCTTAGTCAGCTCGAGCTTGCCATGACTAAGTGCCATAGCCTGGGTAGCTTAAACTAGTGGTCCCCAACCTTTTTGGGGCCCAGTGCTTCTGTGGAAATCTAATGCCTGATGATCAGAGGTGGAGCTGAGGTGGTGATGTTAGTCCTGGGAAGCGGCTGCATATACAGATGAAGCTCCACTTGCTCACCCCCCACTTACTTCCCGCTATGCATCCCATTTCCTAACAGAACATGGCCCAGAACCAGTCCATGACCCAGGGCTTAAGGACCCCTGACTTAAACAACAGAAATTTATTTCTTACAGTTCTGGAGACTAGGAAGTTAAAGATTGAGATGCAGCTGGTGAGAGTTCTCTTCCAGATTTGCAAACAGCCACCTTCATGTGTCCTTATGTGGCAGAGAGTAAGCTATCTCCTTTTTTCTTTTTTTCTTTTTCTTTTTTTTTGTTGTAAGGCCACTAATTCTATCATAAGAGTTTTATCCTCATGACCTAACCCTCAATTACCTCTCCAAAGCTAAATCTTCAAATATTATCATATTAGGAGTAAGGGCTTCAATACATGAATTTTTGGAGCACACAAACATTCCTTTCATAACAAAAGGTAGAACTAAAAGAAATAAAACTGATTACACACACACACACACACACACACACACACACACACACACACTTAAAGTCTCGGGCATATAAGATGTTAAGTCATACTTTAAACCTTTGACAAGAGGTTATGCCCAATCTTGAGGCACTAAATTCGAATAATAGAAATTAATAACATTCTGCAATAGAACAAATAAAGGTAAATAGGAGTGGTTCATGCATTTGACACTACTGGTAAAGAAATCAGAGATATCTGGACCTAAATAAGTCAGGAAGTAGGTCAAACACTGACATAACCAGCTGAGAAGAGCCTTTTGAACACAACTTGAGCATCTTGGAGCTGTAAGAGCTGAAACATCTTCATTTGAAAAGGGTACACACAGTGTTCATTGAATTCATTTATTTGAAATTTAAAATTACTTTATTGACAATGGGTTCAGATTTATTACCAAAATGGAAGAAAATAAGCACATTTTGCTATGCTGCACACAATCAGAAAACAAAACAAAGATGTATTGTAATGCTATTATATTTTAGTCCTGTGAAAGAAAGATGGATGAGCAAAATAACATCAGATAATCAAATACTTGATTAATTGTGGTATTAAGAATAAAAACCTACATGAGGTGTATATTTATTTCAATGTACATCCTTTCTACTTTCAAATTGAATTTATTGTGTAAATATAAATCACTAAATTTGTCAACCTACATTGGATTTTAGGGTCTAGAAAACCTCAACAACCCTGGCTTAAATACAAAAGGAAATTTAAGCTCATGTAGTTGAAGTCCTGAGGCAGAGCCCACATCTAACACAACTAGATCCAAGGTCAACAGGCCTCAGTCTGTACCTTCAAACCTCAGATCTACTTTGCTTTGGATTGGCTCCATTCTCAGATACTCTTTCCTGTAAGGTAAGATGTTAGTCAGAAGCGCTAATTTTGTATCCATCTTTCGGGCCATTCTAGTGAAAAATTAACCCTCCCTTCGCAGTCTTGCTAGTAAAAGCATTTGAATGTGCTTTGATAGGACTGACTTGTGTCATGTCATGGACTCACTCTTCATCCAATTACTGTGGCCAGAGGAACAGAGAATACTGATTGGCCTGGTCTGGGGCATGTTTCCATCCTTAGCTCTAAAATATTAGTATTAATTTCTTCTAAACCACATGTCCTGAGAATGAGGAGAAGAAAGTAACTGACAAGTATTGAGGTTCTATTAGCACAAAGGGGAGAGATAGCCTTCAAGCAGTTGAACACTAGAGACATCTACCCGAATTACAGCATAATAAAATCAAATCAGAGACAAATATTAAAAAGCAAAAGTCATGTGTGAAAAGGGTGGTGGTCTTGGAGGGGAAATTGTGTATCATAAAAACCTGAACTGAGAAAAGCTAGAATGAACAAGTATAAAACTATGCTTTGAGTTTCCTAGAAGCCAAGACACTTAATGGATCGTATAACTCTCCTACTCTAAGGAAAGGAAATCCCAGCTTGTTGCATGGTATAGATACTTTCCTGACTGAATTTCCCGACTCTGAATGAGATTACTTTGTCTTCAAAGCCTTTAAATAAGAAATACTGAGCAATATAATGAGGTACTCTATTTTTAAAAACAAGTTTTCAAATAAAAATATTTCAGATTTTACTCAATGAAAGCCAACGACACAGCATTACACAGGAGCTCTGTAAAGTCAATTATTCAGAAGGTTGAATACAAGTATGTAACCCAATGAAAGATTCAAAGGTAAAAAACCTGCAATGAAATATTAGCTCCACCACATATTAGTTGAGCCTCTTTGCTTAAGTCCTAAGCTTATGCTATTAATTGTAAAGGAGGAGTAATCATATCTACATAGCCTGACTATATGTGAAAATTAAATTAAGTAACACGTGAAAGTACTTTCAACTGTCATTCATATATGTGTGTGTGTGTGCGTGTATGTGTATAAAATGTTAGATATATTAAGTATTTTCATAATATACATGGTACTCTGGGATTTTCTAGATAAGGATAAAATCGGATCGTTATATATATTTTATAATTAATTATATAAAATGTTTAACTGGTGTTCCATTAAATAGTTAAAAGTTATTTTAAGTTTTCGTCACAGCTCTAATGAAAGTCTTTTTTACTCCTCCTTTTTAATTATTTTGCTCTGAAATTTCCCATGTTTCAAATAAGTGGAATGTCCACAAAAGAAACAGTTGTTTTTATTTGTGGAGTATTTTAAGGCAGTAATCATAACACAGACTAAAGCTTTGTAGACATTATTATTACCAATACAGTCATTACCACCACCATTACTTCTATTGATAGCTACAATTTATTGAGCATTTACTATTCACCAGATACGAAATGAAACACTTTGCACACATTAAAAACACAGCCCCTGGACTAGGAGTGAGGAGATAGGTGGTTTTTATAACACCCCTCAAGAACAATATAGCATTACACTGATCACTCATCTTTGACACTGAGTTTCTTCAGGCATAGAATGATAAGAGTGCACATCTTAAAATTTTTTTTCCAGACTTCGATACTGCTTTGTCTGGATCAACTTAATGGTGAAAAGATGGTTTCTCACACTTGTGATCTATTATTAGCATTTTTGCCCTAGTTATATATTGATACTTTCCTTATAATGTTCTCTTTGGTAGTTTATCAAAAGCAGCACCATTCTTTTTTGCCTCCAATTAACCTGTTGAGATATATTTTTGTAAGAGAAGAGAGCATATTTACTAAACTTTGTAGAATTTTTTGAAATATGTTTCCTAAAGAATAATAATGGGGATCCAATAAGTTTGTGTTACTTCCTTAAATAAAAGTGGTCACTGTGTTTCCAAGGGAAAATTCACTTCTTTTTTTTTTTTCTTACTTTTTATTTATTTTTTTAACTTTAAAATTTTCTTAGTGAGGTATAATTAACATAACATTATTTCTTAATCAAGTGCCCTATCTGTTCAGCAGCTTCATCAGTTATGATCTTAGTTAATATATCAAAATGGAATCTAGCAGTGGTGTTCAGGTTTGGCTACATGTTGTAGTCACTGGGGAACTTTTAAAAATATCAGTGCCTGAATCTTGCCACTGGAGATTCTGATGCAATTGGTCCAGGGAGCAGCCTGGAAATGAGGACTTTATTTTCTAATGTTTTCCTAGTTAATTCTAATGTATAGTCAAAACTGAGATTTACTGGCCCATCTGGTGTTATTGGTGAGGCAGGGCATCACATATTTGAAGATGATAGATGATATGTGCTAGTCATGACCAGGTGATAGAGCCACTGCAGGAAAAAAGCAGCAGGATTGGACAGCTGGGCCCCAGTCAACACTTATAATGTATGTGAAACCAGCGGTGTAGAAAATGGCTGGTGGTAAAAAGAACTTTTTACTTATGTTCGTGGGATGAAGAATTTGGGAGGCTTGTCAACTGAAGAAAAATGGAGGGAAAAAATGTATTCTATATTCAATGGAAAAAAACTTAAGTAAACCTTGTCTCATTTTCTTTTTTACCTTCTTGGGTTTTTTTTTGTTTTTTTTTTTAATTGTAAAAATCCAGAGGAGGCACCTGGAAAAGGTGATCTACATTTACCATATTCCCCTGTCTCTCCCACCACCTTAGGGTGGCATTAAATCTCAATCAGAGTTCCTTTGGATGTGGTTTATAACATCATTGTATCCTGCAGGGTCTATTTCAATTGACAGAACCAATCAAAACAAGAAATCTTTACCAAAATGAGAAACAAATTTAAAGTAATCCTTTGGGGATTTCTTTGTTTTCTTAAATAAAATGCAACACGTGGTCCTGTCCTGGCATGTTTGAGAAATTACACCCATTACATCTCTTGGCTTTTTAAACCTGCTTTTTAAATTTTTCTTGCATTTTTTTCTGTTCAAAGCTAAATTGATTCTGCACAGCAAAGATAAACTGGAATCCAGAAACTGAAAAGAAAATGTTTATGTGGTTGAAGTGCATATTTATAGAATTTCAGATTGAGTGGTGAGACTCAGAGGAGTAGCAGCTCAGATTCTGGTGTATACAATAGCCCCTTTTTAGTTCTATGAAATGAGAGTTTTTCATCTCCACCCTGAAGCCTGTCAGGTCTGGTCTACAGATGGCTGGTATTTGTGCTCTCTCTTATCTCTGCTTGTTACTTCTTAGAGAAACTTTGAGGTTAAATATATAAATAATATGGAAGGAAGTAAATGCTTGAGGTTAATGTTTGAGGGAACAACCGGGGAGGGGACTTTCTGCTGAAGGTTCTTTTTGAAAAGCTAGTCCACTTCCTACATATTAATATAGTAACCCAAATTAAGGGGTTTTCACTATGATCTTTTCTTCAATTTTTACAATGACCATGAAAAGTATATCTCAAAATCTGAAGCAGAGAGAAATATTCAGACTAGTCATAAGGTCATACTACTTTTTTGTATGCCTTTCAAATTTACAATATGATAAGGGAAAAACTAAGATATTTGAAAAACCAAAAGCACAGAGAAATAAATTTCTTTCACAGTAGCATTTAGGGGTAAAAAAAAAAAAAAAAGAATAAGAAAGGCCGTTTATCATTATATAGCCACTGACTATGTGAAGATTTCAGAGATTATTTTTTTATATTGATTTTTCTATTGGCAAAAGTCCTTACTACTCTGGTTCTCATGTCTCCCCAACCTTTATCATTATTAAATAGTTGGTTAGGAGTGTGTGTGTGTGTGTGTGTGTATGTGGTGTGTGTGTGTGTGTGTGTGTGTGTGTGTGTGTGTGTGTGTGTGAAGGAAACAGAAACTTAGTAATACATTTTCTCATAATGCAGTTATCTCTTGATTGTTAATGCAGATTTTATTAAACTATGGAATACTATGTAAGAAGTTTTAGCTGTAAATAATAAAAACCAATTTTGGCTAGTTTAAGCAAAAATTAAGATTTATTTCAGGATATTTTAGTTATTTCACAATATGTAAGGGCTGAGACATCAGCATGTTAGGCTGCTTTTAAAATGGCTTTTGGTGATCCTCGATTCCTGGTATTTATGCCATACGTAATCCCCTCCCCATGAGTGTTAACTGGATGTAGTTACTTCTAACAAATAGAATACAGAATAAATAATGGGATGTCTCTTCCAAGATTAAGTTTTAAAAGACTGTGGCTTCCATCTTGTTCTTTCTCTTTCCACTCTTATGGAGGCAGATGCCATGTTATAAGCTGCCCTGTGAAGAGGCCTCTGGCCAACAGTTAAAGAGAAACTGAGGCTCTTAATGTAATAGTTCACAATTGAATCCTGACAACAACCACATGAGAACTTGGAATAACATTCTTTTTGAGTCGAGTCTTCAGATAAAACCACAGCCTTAGTCAGCACCTTTACTGTAATATTGTCAGGGACCTTGAGACAGAAGATCCAGTTTAAGATGATTTTAGATCCCTGCCCCACAGATATCTTGGGATGCTAAATGCTGTTGCTTAAGGCATTTAGTTTTCAGTTAATTTGTTACCCAACAATTGATAACTAATAGAGTCAACAATAGACTGGAGGAACACTGCGGGAACACATAAAAAAATTCTTTTCCTGCTCCTGGAATTCTCTTTTACTCTGGATGTATGTCTCATTCACCTCTCATTACCAAGCCACTTTGCCTGCTCCTCAGTAGCAAGTACACCAATAGCTCTAGTATTTACCCACTTTTATTTTCTGTCATACAGAGAGAAATTCATGTGTTTTTAGGTATATTTCCAAAACTAGAACAGAAATCAGATTGGGTGATCTTAGACCAGAGTCCTACCTCTCTGATCCAGCTGTCTGTTCCCAGGAGGGAAACACACGAGGAAGAGACTGTGATTCACTCTGCGTGGGTCACTGGACCACAGCAGTATTTGTAGTGATTATGAAGACTGGAGAAGACAGTTAGACTTGTAATTTGTTTCAATAATTTGTTCACTTTGGCCTATCATTTATATTTATGTAATTTGAATTACTAATATATATTAGTAATATATTTGAATTACTAAACCAATACATACTATCACTCTAAAAAGTAAATATGAAAAAATGTAAGGTCTTTAAAAAAAATTTCCACCTAGAAAACACATCATATGAAACTTGAGATTTATACAAGATATATGCCAAGAAGTAGAAAGTAATAGACACTGACATTTTTTATTATGCAGGAAGGATATGGTTTGACATTTAAAGGCAACCTGAAGCCTCTCACCCCTATCATATCACAAGTTCCTTTGGGCCTTCACTCTGCCTATGGTCCAACATGTGTGGAAAAACTGATACAATTCTGGCAAAGGGGAAAACAAAAACAAATACACTAAAATCATTTGTACCAGGATAATGAGCATTTATCAAGCTAAAGTATTTAACAAGTTACAGTCTGCATAATTGTGACAAATGAAAGGGTCTCTTCAGAACTGTCTATCTATATGTGAGCAGAGCATCGACTATGATCAAACAAAAAACACAAAAACAGGGTGGCTTTGCTGATGTCTCACTCAAATCCAAACAGAAAAAATGGTGGAAGATTATGTTATATTTTGACCATCAGACTTGCTTTGTATATCAAAAGTGTTTTGGTAAAGCTTAGCTATTAAATCAGAGAAAACGAGCATACTTTGCTGCTATTTTGGTGTACTAAGAAGTATCAGTAAGAAAATTAAAAAAAAACTTCTTGTTGGAAATGTCCCAAGTAGCATGTTCAGATGCTAATGGGCAGTTAGTAAGTGCACAGGTATGAGGCAGGGATGTTGGGAATGATGATCACATAATATCCACATACAACATAGCAAATTTCTTAGGCACCTACGATCTAGAATCACACCACTTGGGTTCAAATCCTGTTTTTGCAATGTTTTAGAGACTTCAGGCACCTAATTTTCACTCTGTGCCTTAGTCTCTTCATTTTTTACTTAATTATTATTGTTTATGCCTACAGCACCTGGTCTTCCTAGGTGATCTCCCATCCAAGTACTGACCAGGCCCGACCCTGCTTAGCTTCCAAAATCAGATGGAATCAGGCTTGTTCAAGGTGGCAGGACCATAGTTAGGTCTGTTTCACTTCTGAACATAGAAGCAAAATTTTTCCTAAGCTACATCTAAAAAAAAAAATTGATGTGAGTCCTTTTTCTAACTCTAACAAGTGGTGTTTTGAGTAATGTTTTACTGCTGTTGCAAAGCAGATACGATTCTTGTAATTTTTTTAATGGGAACTTAAGCACTTAGGAACAGTTAAGTAACACTTCCTCTTTATCTGGAGATATATACATATATATTTCCTCTTCTATGTGGTAATCTTTCACTGAGGAAAAGGAAAGCCAATTTTAATTAACTGTGAAGCAGAATCTATAAGAAATAACTAAACTCATTTTACTCATTGGGTGGAAAAATGAAGATATATAACTATCACTTGCATAAGTTAAAAATACATCCACATAAGACAATATGTAGTTTGTAATAATATATAAAAACAAAAAATATATATATGTTAACCTAAGAAATACAATCAACTCAATCCTCAGCACTGAAGTCCCCAAAGCAAAACAAAACAATAAGCAAAAATCAAAGAGAAATTTAAAAATTAGCATAAATATTGAAAGAGAGAAAGAGGGAAGGAGGGCTGAAGAGAGATTGTTTGCATTTGCTCTAATTATCAGAAATATAATACATGATATATGTAGTTACTATGTGAGGAGAAGAAATCAGCAACAAGTGTCTATGGACTGCCTCACAACCTACAACTGTAAGTATGAGCACGAAAGAGTGACTGCATCTCTGTAAGCCCCAGCTTTCTGCCCTCTTGGGGCTTACAGTCTAGTTCTTAGAATGAAATTCTGTTTCACTAGGCAAGAGTAGACTCTGATGACCAAATCAATCACTATTAAATTTTTACATAGAAGCGACAAGGCATTTTCATGTAATAACATCAGTTAAAACTTTATTCATAGGTGATTTTTATGTCATAATTTTATATTTTATAAAAACATTATATAATTTGCAAACTACATTTTTGGTTATCCCAAGCATTCTAGACCCTAATGCTTGCATCGTGAGTGTCTGCGACTTATATTCTTTTTTTTTTTAGTTTTTAAATTTATTATATTATTATTATTATTATTTATTATTATTATTATTATTATTATTATTATTATTATTATTATTGCCTATAGCACCTGGTCTTCCTAGGTGGTCTCCCATCCAAGTACTAACCAGTCCTGACCCTGCTTAGTTTCCGAGATCAGACATCCAGCTTATTCAGGATGGCATGGCCATAGACCATGGACTGTGGCTCCACTGGAGTATGAACTCAGGACTTTCCGCATATAAAACAGACATGCTAACCACTACACTATGGAACCACATTCCTCTTCATTTCTGAAATAGGAAAATCTTTGAGTACCTACCTTTTAGTCTTGTTGTAAGCACGAAATAAAAAAAGTTGTATAAAGAGTTTGGAACAGTTTCTAACACACAGTAAACACTCAAAAGTTAGCTGTTGCTATTATAAAGTTTGACACCAATTTGTCAAACTCTCTCAACCTTGATGTCCTCATCTGTCAAATAGGGAAATGATTTTAGCAATGAGTATGACCCAAAATATAACATTACACACTCACTCAATTTAATACATTTTTTTTTCTTATTTCTTTGGGAATGAAAAGGGAAATAGAGTTGGTAGTTCTTTTGCAATCATTTAAGGTCTGGTTGATACTAGCTTCCTAGAGCTGATGTAACAAATTACCACAAACTAGATGTCTGAAAATCGGAGGTGTTTATTCTCTCTTAGTTTTGGAAGTCAGAAGTCCAAAATCAACATGTCAGCAGGGCCATATTCCTTATGGAGGCCTGCCTCCTCCAGCTTTTGGTGGCTCCTGGTACTCCGTGGTCTATGTCAACACAACTCCGACCTCTGCTTCTGTGTTCATATAGCCATCTTCCCTATGTGTCTGTCTCTAATCTCTCTTATTTCTCTTATAAAGACAACAGTCATTGGATTTGGGGTCCACCCCAAATCCAGGATGACATCATTGGAAGAGCCTCAACTAATCAAATCTGTAAAGATCCTATTTTCAAATAAAGTAACATTTTGAGATTTGGGGTGGACATGAATTTGGGGAGGACATTAGTCAACTTTTTATGGGGGGGTGATATGTTCAAATGCCTCCAATTCCTTCTTGTCATTTACCTTATTTTTATTTCAACCCATTTATTCAACACACATTTTGAAAGTACTGACTCTGTGTCAGATGTTGGGACATGAAGGTAATTTCTTTAAAGAATTCACAACATTTCGAGAAAGATGCACACTAAACAAGTTCTCAGGAACCACAGAGTAACGCCACTTGATGTTTTATTCCCATGTGGTTGGAAGGGCTCCCTGAAGGAAGAAAAGATGCAGCTGTTACAGGTTCTTTACTTGTCTACTCCAAGTGCACATGCCAAATGAAAGTATGTAGGGAGAACAGGTAAAATGACCGGATGGACTATTCTTGCCCTCTGGGTTAAATAAAACTAGGCAGCTTTTTTGGATGGCCCTACAACTTGCTTCAGATAGAAATGGACCCAATATTCCAGGCAAATGAATATCAATGTATACCACATTAGAACCCTGGATTGTAACATTTAATTTAAAATAAAGCATTTACCTTGAGTCTTTTATGAGATAAACATGTTTATTTAAATTGAGAAAAGTATATTGAAAAAGTATATATTTCTGATTTTTAATTCACTGGAATAGAATGTCACTGATTTTAAATTATTCATTTGATTATAGATTGTCATGATGCATAATGACATTTAAGCTCTTTTTATGGTTGTTTCTTTTAGGGGAATTTTTTAAAGTAAATCTAATTTCATAAATATAACAGTTTAAAATACTTCCCTAGAGCTAAGTGGTAACTGAAACCTAGATGTTAACTTGTCATTGCACTTCATTTTGTGAGAATAACTTCAGAGGTGCAAGAACACTTATTTTCAGCACTTGGTATGTGACAGATGTGTTATCTCTAGGCTCTGTGAAGTTCGCCTCCACCTCCCCCCATCCCACCTAAATTCTTGGTGAATGTAGGTGTTATGTTTTCTATGACAGGTGCTTTGTCCCCAGACAGAAAATCACATGTGCAAGGTGTGTCACAAGGCTTCTATTATATTTCTACAATAACCACTTCTATTGGCAGGTGCTGGCTTAGGCTACATTACCCCAGGAGCTATATTGAAGATACCTTTGCTTTCAAAAAGACCTGGTATCTACTAAAGGGTAATTATTCATCTGGGGTCTTTAAACAGAGGTGGCTGACCTTGAATGAAATTATGAAGTAGGTAAACTTTTTCGTTATTCTCTTACTTCCATTTGCTGTACACTCAGTTTTGAACACTTAGAAGTAAAGATTTCAAAGTGGGTCAATAAGCATCGACATACGTAAAACTTAAGTTCACGTTTTATTGTTTTAAGAATTAGAAAATGGTAAGGAACCAATATGGCTGTACTAAAAAAAAAACAATGCAAGAATGACGTATTATTGCGCACAAGAGCAAGCCGAGTTTTTCACAACTATCCTTCAAAGCCCAGTTTTATCTATCCAAATTATAGTCATAACTATCATTAAGATCCCTTTAAAATATAAGCAATATGGACCTTCTCATGAAAAGAATACATACACACAATTTATAAATATTTTCAGTGTTGTTTTTAGTAGATTCTTCTCTCTCTTTCTTAGGGACCAAGCCCATTCTCCTACCATCTCTATACTCAGACTCAACCTGTCTTGGGTCTAAATGGGTTAGGGGTTGGGGTGGCAGTTACACTTAACCCTTTCCATGCCAGACTAGTTTCTGAATGTCTTCTATGCTGTCACTCTAAGACAGATCCATGGATGCTTCTTATTTTAGGGGTTTGTCTCTCAATTGCTATGGGAAAATACTATATGAAAATAATAGCAGGGAGATTCCAAAAATAACAAGACAGAAGTTACAAAGTTTAACTCTAAAAAAGCCCTCACTTCCTTGGCCCAGAGTGCTATAGGAGTGTTGTCCTTAAATGACTGTTCTCTGAATTTTTCCTCTCAAGGTGGATCTCTTCTAATTAACTTGTCAATTGGATTCTTTCTCATTTCTAAGAAAAACTCAGAGATTTTTAAAAGTTACCCTGAGTAGCTTTATCTCAAGTAAGTAATTTGTATCTCTGCACTCCAGTAGACTGGGTGATCGCTATTTAATGGCTCTGGTCCCACCCAAAGTTATCTATTTTCTCATTTCCTAGATTTCCCAATTTTTTTCCAAAAGAAATAAATGTCATAAATTTCTTTCAAAAGAAAACCAACAATTTTAAAGAAACTTGTAAGAGCACTGGAAAGGGGAATATCTTTAAGGAAAGTGTTCATTCATTAAAAAAAAAAAAAAAGCGCAAAAGCCAAAAAACAATGCTAACCTACTGAAAATGGAAGATTGCAGACTGAGAATACAAAAATGATTTAAAAAGAAAAGTTAAAAAGAAATTCTCATAACCATTTCTCATTGTTTTCCTCTTTTCTATTTTACAGTTTTCTCTCACCCAACTTCATTGTGCTATAAAATGAATGTTTCTTCAGCTTATTTTGAGTTTTAAGAAAAGATGCTTGCACTATAAATTATTTACCTTTTTTCATCACTGTTTAAATTCTTTGCCTCCATAACTCCTCCACCTAGGATTGCCAGGTTTTGCAATAAAATACACGGAGCACACAGTTAAATTTGAATTTCAGGTAAACAAAAGATAAGTTTTTAGTATGAGTATGTTCTAAATGTTGCATGGAGTTCATTTATACTAAAAAAAAAAAAAAAATGTTTGTCTGATTCTAATTTAACTGAGCATCTTGTATTCCTGTATGTTATTTGGCAACCCTACACCCTATCCCAATCTATTTCTATGAAATAGATTAGCCCTCAAGTTTAGTGACATTCACAATTTAAAGAGCATCTTCTTTATTCTGTAATCCTGGTCAAGAAGGGAGATGCTAAAGTCTTAGTAGGAAACCAGTTTCTGCTAGGCAGCACTTACTGGCTTTCCTCTGGCGCTGACGCTTTCAGCTGAATGGGACATGTCTGCGTGGCTAGCCCCACGTGATACTCTCCATGCCTGGAGAATGTTTTATTCCCCTTTTTTCACTGATTTGAATTTTTGATTTTGTCTTTCAATAAAACAAATCCTGTGAGTCTAGTTTGTCTATCACCTGCCCTGGGCCTAGATTTGTCTTTTATTCTGCGACGGAACTAAATGAAAATAATGTTGGTAATTATCCAGCAGGGATTCTCCAGGATCTGTGGTGATGAGTTACACCTGAATTTTAATTTTCTCTGAAAATCAAAGAAGAAAACCAAAGATGGAACAACTGATTCGAACGTCATTTCCATTGTTTCATCTGCTTACAGTCTGGTAAGGTTTAGAATGTATAAAGTGAAGCCTGGCGAAATGGGTTTCAGATTAGCTCTTCTCTGAGAGTTGACTATTCTGAGCTTCTCATATACCATACTTGTCATGGAGAGAGGTGAACATCAAATGTGTGACTTTTTAGTGTAACACTAAATAGGTATACTATCATGTCAACTGATACCATTTTTTAATCTAAAAATAACTGTAATTGAAATGTTACCACTAATATCTGAAATCAGCAATTTCTAAAGTAGTTTCATATGCAGTTGCTTTAAAATGTGCTTGCAAATGAGCAAAATGTCAGAACCTGCTTTCAAAGAAAGCTGTCTTCTGGGACAGCACTTATCCTTGCTCATAACTTTAGTATGATTACCTCCCACAGTAGTAAACTGGTTTTCTATGACATTCTAAAGAAATTGTTATCCACAGAAAAAGCTGTAATGTTTCCAGGCAGGATGGCCATATTTTAGACAGCTAACAGTCACTGAAAATTCAATGACACCTGCCTCTTGTGTCTATTGTTAAATTAATTAAACAGAGGCCACTAGATTGAGATGGTTCTCATAAGTTAGCAGCCTACTAAACAAACCAAGACCTAAGCCAGCAAATGCTTCTAGGTTAAAAAATCAAAATCTAAGGACAACCAATCACAAAAAGCCAACTAGGCTTTCCCCAAACAATGAGTAAGCTACTGTCAATCAAATCATTTTCTTGCTTTTTTTCTTCCTTTTCTCTATAAGTTTTTCCCTAGCTCTTATAAGGGGAGCACTTCTAACCACAACTGGTTTGGTGCTGCCCAATTCAAATTCAAATGAATTTTTGTTTATATAAAACTCTAACAATTTTTTATATAGCCCAGGTTATCTTTTGACATTATAAAGAAATAGTTTAGAGACATGGCATTTGGATGCACAGAAAAATGGGGTAGTCCCTAAGAGCAGATTAAAATATAAGAGCTGTTTGTACCATTGGTCTGTAAACTCCATCTTTTAGGGGAATGCACAGGGCTCTATATCCCTGAAATCTGGATGTGACCTCTTAGAGATTCAGGGAGAGTATGGAGAACTTACGAAGAGCTTATGAGCTTGTTCATATCCATGAGTAAATGAGAGTACATAGCCTTTAGGGCAGTCAAAGAGTTCTCAGGCCTGGAATGTGAGGCCTTAAGGACCTTGTCTTGTAACCTGATTATGAAATGCACCTACTGTCATATCTGCTACTCAGGACAAGTTGCATTGCCTTTAGTGATTTCTGATTTAGGCCTGACTGGGGACAGATATGTTCTGTTTTTATACTGTCTGCTAGTCCTAATGATCTCATTGCTTTGTTAATTAAATTTTTAGCTTATTTTAATCTCCCTTTAATAGTTCACTTTTATCAGTGGGGAAGAGGAAGTGGCACCTCAGAGAATAGTGTCTGCCCCAAAGGTAGTTCAGCAGTCTTCCTTCCTGTGCTTTAAATTATATCCTCTTGCCTGGCCTATCAGAGAACCCCAAAGACACAGGTTAAAAATACTTTTCCAGGTAATTTAGGAAAGCCATAAGCTAAATTACTTTTTTGGTGAAAAATGCAAATAGCCCAAAAGCTTCTGAAAAGTGAGAAGAAAAGAGCCCCAGAGGCTATTTATAGACTAAAGGTGAGGTCTCCATCAAGTGCCATTACCCTGTTTTTCTGCCTCTATCCTTCCCTCATGCTTCAATTTCACTTAGGAATTATCTCTTTGGCCATTTTTCTATTTTACTGTACGTGGTTATGTATATATGTTGTATATATGTTAAATTTTTTTTTATGTTATCATATTGGGATATAACACTAGTTGCCTACTTGCTCTCTTCAGGCAGAGCACAGACTCTGAAAGGAATCTTTTTAGGTGTGATCATTTACTAGTCACCCATTCTTGCTACCTTTTCTGTGTAATGTCAATGCAGGATATGTTCCCCTAAACGCTGGCTCTTCTAGTGAATGTGAAACTCGAAAGATGTCAGCTCTCTGTTCATTCTGCCTCGGCCAATCCATTAAGAATATCAACTAGTTAAACTTAAAAAAAAAAATTTGCCTAGTTGTCATGAATCTTTTTATTTTGTTCTTTGTGGGTTTTGGTGACCAGAAATTTTAAGTGTTTATGCAGTCAAATCTATATTTCTTATTAGTATGTATGTCCATATGAGAGTTTCTTACACTTTCTGTCTTAAAACAATCCATTATAAATGTAGATTTAAAAATACATAGCTAAGAATAAAAACAGCTTAAATAGCTGTAATAGCCAGGGCCAGGACATTGTTTCATGATGTTCAGCAGTATGACGTTGGAGTAACAGAATCAGGAACATGCTTCTCTGACCTCTACCATATACCAGCTACACACACATGATGCTCTGTGGGGGACTCAAAGAATGCTTTTCTTCCCTCTTTCTCTTTGTTTCCCGAAAAAGTCTGTGTTGCAGACATTAAATGAAGTTGAGCAAGGCAGACATGCACTTTAGGGCAGGGTGTGAAGGATAGGAGAGCAGACGTATTCCAGAGAACAACAGAGTTTGAATGGAGTGAGTACATATATATTTGCCTTCTCTTAATACTTGTAATTGTTAGCTCAAAGTCCATACACGAGGGATAGTATCCCATATTATTATCAAAAAGTTAATTATTTAACAAGAAGTATTTATTATTTAAGACTTGGTTGCAAGGGATAATAAGTTAACTGGCTTAAGAAAAAAGCAAAAACAAAAAACAAAATAAAACAACTTACTGGAAAGCTTCTGGGGTCTCCCACCAAATCTAGTGAATAACCAAGTCACAATAGGAGCCAGAGTGCAGTAGAGCCCTTTGGAACAGCTCATATAAGGAGCTTAAATGCCACCAGGACATTTTCTATGCCCTTCACTTCTGTTTCTCTTTGTATTCTCTCTGTCTCTCTCATTCTCTCTCTAGTATGGTTTTATTTAGAGTTGGAGAAAAAATGGCTGCCAATGATTTCAGGATTTTACTTGCAACACATACATATACACATACACATAGATAAAACACATACTCATAATAAATACAATATATACAGAAAGGAGACCACCTTCATTTCCATTGTTTTCAGATCCAAAAATTCCATTGAACAGACTCATTGGCCAAGCTTAGGCACCTGGTCATGGCTGCTTCTGCAGCCGTAGACAAAGTGGGAGCATAAGGAAATGAAGGAGTCTTTGAGAGGCTTCCCAGAATGAAGATGCTGTGTAGATAACCCCTAAGTATCTAGTATGTAGACATTCCTACTTATCTCTATCTCTTATGGGTACAGGTGATCATTTCTGCTTTAAACTTATCCTGACTTAACACTGTGCTCTGCAAATGACTCTACACTAAACTCTGATGGCAAACTCGAGAAGAGAACAATGTCTTCTAAGAAGTGAGAATTTCATGGTTAATATGTTGCTTTCTGTGTTACATGGGGTCTATAAAGGATTTTCAATGTAAGGGTATTTTTAATAAATAAATTCTATCAGTTACTGTCCATTTCCTTATAATCACATAAAGATTAGATATCACTGTTAATATTCAATAATCTGATAAGTAATAAATGGCATATTGTTTTGTTTTGCATTTTACTGACTACTAATACAACTGCATACCTTCTGCTTTACTTATCCGCTTTCCTTTGTTTTCTAATAAATTGTCTGTTTTATATATATTTCTTTTTGTGCATTTTTTTCAGTTTATAGGTGTTCTTCATGTGACATTATTTAATTTATTAAATTTTAATTTTTATTTACTATATATTTAATATTAATATTAATACCACATGTGTTACCATGTTTTTAAAATTATTTGTGTGAGCTTTGTTTATGATGCTTTTAATACAGAAACTTTTTTTTGTCAGATCTTTTCTTTTATGGTTGCTTATCTTCATGAATTACTTAAGAGAGCTTTTCCACCTATTTCCACTCTTGAGGGTTTATACATTACCAACATCTTTTGGGTTTTATTTTAACAATGTAGTCTATGTGATTTTATTTTTTATATGATGTAGCAGTCTAACTTTCTTTCAGCTGGAAAACCAGTATTCAGGACTATATAAAATACATAAATCCCACCTCTCCAAACATAATTCTCAGAAGAGTACATATTTGATGTTAGCCTTGGACTTTTTCCTATGCATATATAATCTTTTGATACTTTAAGTGTGTGTATGTGTGCTAACATGTATATACACATATACATACCCAAATAAGTGAACGGTGTACGTATAGCATACTCTATTTTTATTTTTTTCTTCTTTAGTTTGCTTTCTTTGCTTAAAGTCATGGGCGGGAATTCCAAACCAGTGGTATATGGCTCTACCTCATTCTTTTAAAAGGCATGCTATCTTGAGAAGTGAAAAAACTGACTCATAAGGCATAGCCAATTAATAGTTTCCAGCCGAAGAAAAACTCAGGATAAAATTTTCAGCTGCCCCAGCTCTCCAAGTCCTGCTCTGAATGGTGAGCCCAAATCTCTACAAAGTTCCTTTATTCAGCTTCCTTAGGAGAGTATCTCAGTATCTTCCTCTGTTTTCAAAAAGGGCAGACTTCTGCTGAGCCACCTTCGGTTAGTCACCTCCATAGCCTCTCACCATTCTCAGCTAGTTTTCTTCTTAATGAGTTGCAGGTCTGGCTTCAGCATTTAATATTCTGCACAAAAAGAGAGCATTTAAAGGATGATTATTCTACTGCTGACACTTTTGGTACTTTTTAATCTATGGTGGGTTTGGGGATGGATATAGTTAAAAATAACTGAAGACTTCTGCAATATTTATTGACCTCTCATCAATCTTTGATTCTGTAGACAAGTACCACATAGGCAAGTCATATGATTGTGATATTGATTCAAGGTTTTTAATCTTCCCTCAGAGCTTTTACTGCCACACAATCTCAATCAGGGTTCCTCAAATATGTATTAATGCCACTATTTACCAAGTACTGTGTTAAGTGTTGTGGATATACTGGTGAGCAAAACAGTCACAATCCTGGGTAGTTGTAAATGTCTTTGAGAAATTTTAGTCCTAGATGTGATTCAAAGCATTATTTGGCCCCAAATCTCCTTTGAAGCATGTATCCAAATGTTTGAGGTAGATTTAGCCTTCCTTATGTCCTCCTTCCATATAAACAAACTCAGCATCTTTCTTATCTAGAAAGGAATGTATTTTCTCTCTAGATAGAAATATCTCTCTGTCTAAAATATCTACCTCTATCTACAAGAAAAAGTACTTAATGCCATAGGCAACACTATAGCACTTTCAAACAATTTTTGTCTGTTTAACAAAATGAACATTGTTTCTATGGGTTAAACATTATTTGGTATTCAATAAATATTTATTGAGCCCCTATTATATGTTACACAAACAGATTTAAGATCTAGACTCAGAGATGTTTTGCATGTCTGCCTTGAACCCCTTTAGCAGTCTAAAGTCTATAAGTTCCTTCTCAAAATAATGCTTTTTTCTGACAATGCTATTCATATTCATGGTACCATTTTTGTTGTTTAGAACAGTATTTTTACAAATGCATAAATTAAAATATATTGATTATAAAGAAAAATAATGACCTATACTTTGATTAACAATGTGAATTCATTCTTACAAGCCCTGGTGTTAACTGAAAATTTTAAATTAAAAAAAAATCTCCATCAATTTTAAGACAAAATTTATTATGTATTACATCTTAACCTAAGACATCCAAATGATTTTCAAATATTTAAAAAATATGTGTGTAGATTGTCATAAAGAATAAAAAGCATTTATTTAAGCAAAGTGAGCTACAGGCTGGGAGACACAGATTCAGGTAGCAACCTAAATTGTGTTCCACAGAAACAAAGGGGAAGCTACCTTTTATAGTGAAAGTTCCCTCTCACGTTCCCAATTAGGTCCATTTTATGTAAATGAGTTAGTTATTGTGCAATATAGATATAAACACGGATAGAATTTTTGTGTGATTCTGGTTGGATGCTGCAGGTCTCAAGTCATTGGCAGAAAGAGAAATGTGGGTTTCCCTGGAGTGGTTGGTTCAGACAGCATAAGCAGGGCATGGTGTGGGAAGCTGAGTGTCAGTCTGACTTTCTTCCCGGAATACTGAGTCCGCAAGAAGCCCCTGTCAGCAAATGGCCACGTGGCTCTTATTTTCAAAATTTGACCCTCAGTTGGGAGTCTATTGCAGCAGATAAATTTTTTCCTGGAGTTCACTTCAAATGAGTCATTTTATCAGGTTCCAAAGTGTGTTTGTGTGCATGAATACATACCTGAATATATGAATATATATATTCACACACATCTATAATAAAAGTTTATATAGCAATAAAGAATTTGAAAGTAAGCAAACATAGTAATCCAATGAAGGTTTATTTTACCCACCAAAGTAGGGAAAGATGACTTGATAGTGATTTACATGTTACTGTTGGGGGTGATCTAAATCCATCATACCCTGATGGCGCAAAGTTATGTGTGGGGGGGTTCTGTCTTTTTCACCAATGCAGTAAAATTACAGATAAGCGAACTTTAAGAAAAGTAAGATTTATTGAAGTATGTTTCAAGAGAGAAATGGGCTAAACCAGAGAGGGTCATAGTCTCATAGGGGTGGGGAGATCTGTCTTATATCTGGGCTTTGATGGGAGGTTACAAGGGTGGTGCTAGTTGATTGGCATATGAGGCCATTTTGATTGACAATTGGCTGTTATATAACCTATTGCCAACTGTGCATGTCCTTACCCAGAATTCAGTTTTGTATAATTAGAATCATGAACTTCTGGGCGTATGTATGATATTATAATGATGGTATAATGAGGCTAAGGTGAAAAGAAGTTCAGAGTACTCCTTACTGCATAAGCATTTGTGGCGGGCCCAAACTGGTTGCTGTGTTATGGTCATTTATTTTCTTGTACTCTAGGATGTAGGGGTACTGTTATCTGAAAAATGTATTTTGTTTGTTTTATTTTGTTTTCTGGGAGGTACTAGGGGTGGATGGCTTTTGGGTTGGACCACAATTGCTGTTATTCCTAGGGTTTCAGAGCTGGGCCTCCACTCGCATTCTCTCATAACTACTTAACTGCCTAACGTATACACAGAGAAGAGGGGAGGGTGTTTGGCATTGGAAGCTTATTATTTTTTCTGTAAAATTTTTTTTGCAGATTTTTCAGTCTTTTGGGGAGTTTATTGAGGTCAAATTTTGCTTAAAATAAGCTTAAAGTTTTATTTCTAGGGAAAAAAATGAAAGCAAAATAAAAACAATTCAATCTATATGGAGATGGCGCATGCACACAACAGACCTAAGGGCTGTACAAAGTGAAGATGCTATCTATGTTTTCATTCCTTGCTTGGGGTCCACAGGCAAAGCAAACATGTTTGGGTTCATTTAAAGAGGGCATTCAACTGAAATTCTCATTGTATATGTATTTAGTGTGTTTTGGGTAAAATTCTTCTTTATACTGAGAATAAAAAGAATTTTCCTAAGTGTTATGACTTTTAACAATTAACTGCTGAAAAGCCATTAACTGAACATTTATTTTGTGAGGTACATCTGTGACTAGCATATTATTCTACAGACAAAACTTGAGGAGCCATAGATTTAACTAAGGATAAAAACAAATATAAACGAACAGAAATTTCTTCCTCTAAGAAGCTTATATTCTTCACAATCTACATGGATGATAATTCTGGTCAATTTGGTTTATCACAACACAGTCCTCAAAATCAAAACCTCAAGGGAGTATAGTTAGCCCATGAAAGGTTTGTTTGCTTGTATGGTTACCATATCCTCCAAAATCTATCGTGAGTGATCATCTCTTTGATGTTACTTGCTGTAGCTCAGTGATAAGCTAATATTGCCCAAGGATTAAAGCCATTAGCTCCTGTTTTTGTAAATAAAGTTTTATGGGAATACAGACATGCTCATATTGTCTATGACTCCTTCTGAACCACAATAGCAGAGTTGAATAATTGTGACAAACATCCTCTAGCCCACAAAGTCAGAAATATCGGGGGCTTCAAGTATAGTATTGTTGAACATTTGTGCAAATCGAAAAAAGCTTCTTAAGGGTCGTGGCCTTGGTTAAAGATATTCTTATAGCTGTCCTATCAAGCAAATAAAGGATGGAACTTCATAGGAATGGATCTTCATCTTCTAATTTTCATAATATCAAAATACCCATTGCCCTGGTGTTAAGGGGGTTAATGCTTAGTGTGCAGATCTGTCCTGTCACTGGATGGCTTAAAACTCCTTATTCTTTGGATACAATTAACACCTTGAATGCAATTTACAAGGTGCCTCAGGCTCTGGACTCACATACTTTTCCAGCCTTATCTTTGGTCTCTTTATTCTCCCTACTGGAACTACAGGGTTTTGCTTTGGACGAGCCTACATCCATCCCCTTTATAAATTGTTTTTAGTCTGGAAAGCAACTCTTTCTTACCCCTTAGGCTCCATCTAGGTTAACTCATCTACTCTTACTCAGATTTCTGACTAAAGACCACTGCCACAGGAAAAGTTTCTCTGAATGTCCCTTTCTCCCATCATTCAGGTTAGACTTTTAAAGCTCCTGTACTTTTTTTTCCACAGCAATTTACAGAATGGCAAATATGTACGAATTGATACTGCTTACTACATTTTGGTCTTCCTACCAGATTCTATTAGGCATGGGACAGGCCATTCTGTTTGTGAATGTACCTTTGATGCTTAACCAGTACCTTATTAGTCAAATTTGTGGAATAAACACCATAGAGCACTTATACATCAGACATTTAGGAGTGAAGTTGTTCTCAGCTCTTGTTAAGACAAATGAAGACTATGTTATCTGAAGCATGTGTCCCTGTATATTTTATAAAACTACATAAAATCATTCTAGATTATAAATTGATAGAATTATCTGAGTTTAATGCTAATAAATGTTTTTTCTTTTGATGGTGTCCCTTTTTTTTGTTTTTGTTAGTAAAAGTAATACACTTTATTGTGTTTCTTTTATTCCCTGGATGTCAGGAAGCTCAAAAGTACATTTATTACTTATTTACAGTAATATTCTCCAAACCCAGATTCCTGGTAAAAATTCTTCCTAACTTTATTTGCATAGCTCCTTAGGCCTTTCATTTATTTATTTTTAAATCTATTAAATATTTGCCTCATGTCAAGTTGCCTCAATTTTGCATAATTATATTTTTATCCTGTTTAAGACTCATAACTTTTCTCATTGGAATAAGTCCAGAAAAGATACATAAATAGCACCTCTTGGGCCTTATCTGAACACTACTTAAGAAGAGAAGCTACAACCAGATTCAGGAGATTCTAAGTGTCCCAACTGAAATTATATGATTGCTTTGGGCATGAGGAAAGAGGAGTTGGGAAGGAGCAATGACCTTGAAGTCAATTTTTTTTTTTTTTGAATTAAGTTTATTGGGTAACATTGGTTAATACAATTTTATAATTTTCAGGTGTACATAATTTGACATCTATATATTATTCTATTGTATGATTACCCCCCCTAAGTCCAGTTTCCTACAGCTACCGTATATTTGATCCCCTTTACCCACTTCATTCTCCCTCAAACCCCCTATGAAGTCAAATTTTTTTAAAGGCAGCAGAATTAACTGGAATAAGTTATCCACTGCTCATGAAATTTGAACAGCATAATATACTCAGGCAGCAACTAGGCAAAACTTTGCTTCCTGTACTATAAATTCAGGGCACAGCCTTACATGTGTATCCAGTTTGAAAACTAAGACCTCCTAGGTCGCATCTTGCCTTCCTGGTAGGGTTAGTTTTTAAGTTACTCCTCCTGACTCCCTAAGTATAGCCAGGCAGGGGGAGGAGGTGACTTAAAGAGCTCGTCCATTTAGGAGGTAGGGGGACTTAACCATAAGTTTGCACTTACTTCGGATGATTAAACAATGAGTGTTTATGAAATCAAGAAAAATGTTTTTTTTCCCCTTAGAGTTTTCTTTTCAAAGACTTCTCTGTGCTCTCTGGCTAATTTAAAAAGAGCCCTATAGGGTGCTTATTTTTTTACACACATATTGCCAGAGTAGTTCCTGTTTTGGTTCAAATGTGCTTCTTTTTTTAAGTTAGATGAAAGAGAACTTTCTTTAAAAAGGATTTGTCTGCTGATCTTGTTTGTTAAACTGGGCCTAAATAAAGCTTCTGTTAAGAGTTTAACTGTTTAGCTAAATCCTCTAGGCTAAATTAACTGGCAGATTTCATCTTTAGTTGGACTACGTCACTAGAGAGCTCTTAGTACCCTCTTTCCAACCTGAAATTTCTGCGCCCCCTGAGAATTCCTTTGAGGAAGGAGCTTTTTCTTTCAATTCAGTTGACTTAGTCCCTTCATATAGTTTCATGTTGTGTATGAGTGTGTGAAATATACTAGGTATAAAAGTGAGCAAGTGATTGATTCTATCGCAGGCAATGGACTTGCAGAGCAGTGTTTAGGTCAAGCTATGGAGAAACGACATGCTGAAGGCTTTAGAGGTGGTAGAAAAATGTCTCAACGAAAAGGAACATGGAAAGAGGCAGTAGATGTAGCCCTAAACTTTGGCCCCTGTTTATAGCAACTATAAAATTAAGCTTCCTTAATATGGAGTTTCCCTTAGGAGGAAATTCTGGGATGACACAACAGAAAATACTATTCCTCCTCCTCCTCCACTACTACTACTAAATTCTTGATACATGCTGATTGTGGAAGAACTGCAAAAACATTATGTTAAGTGGAAGCAGACACAAGAGACCACATATTGTATAATTTCATTTATATAAAATGTCCAGAATAGGCAAGTCTACAAACCTATAGAGACAGAAAGTAGATGGGGCTGGAAGGGCTGGAGGTGAGATTGGGATTTTATTGAGGGCAATGAAAATATTCTGAGATTGGTTATGGTGGTGTCTGTACAACTCCATAAATTAACTCAAAATTATTGAATTGTACACCTGAAATGGTTGAATTTTATGATATGTAAAATATAAGTCAGAAAAGCTCCTTTTAAAAAGGCAAGATGATTATCTGTTAGAAGGGAGTAAGGATAGAACTTTGGAGTATTAAGATGGCAGTGCTCTTACGACAGTCACTATCATCTAAACATTGGACAGACAGATTTGTTTCTTCAAGAAATAAAACCATGAAAAAAATCACTTCTTGAGTGTTTTGATGCTGTATCCTTACTACAGTTTCAATGGTTGAAATCAACTAGTGCAATAACCAGTAGGGTCAGATGTTAAAAAGAATGTGGAGACCATTCATTGAGTTTGAAGGTCAGCTTCAAAGTCAAAATTCAAATTGGGTTTCAGAAGATGAGAATGTTTCCTACACTTTGCTCAATAAAAAGATTTTAAAAACAATCTTCTAAAATAAACAAACAAAACAAAAACAAACTCATAGATACAGAGAATATTTTGATGGTTGCCAGATGGGAGGGAGCTTGAGGGGGTGAGTAAAAAAGGGGAAGGGATTAAGAAACACAAATTGGTAGTTATGAAATAGTTATGGAGATGTAAAGTACAGCATAAGGAATATAGTTGATGATATTCTAATAACTATGTATGGTGTCAGATAAGTACTAGATTTATTAGTGTGATCACTCTGCAAATTATATAAATATCTAATCACTATATTATACACCTGAAACTGAAATAATAATATGCCAACTGTAATTGAAAAATTAAAAAAATATATTAAAAAATAAATCATCTGCTAAAACATGCAAATATGGAATGAACTAATGTTAATAAAGGATGCTGAAGATTGCTTCTGCTTCATTTAGGGAAAAGAAGTGTTTACTAAACATATGAATAAACCATGGGAAATCTCTTATTTATGCCCTTCAGAAAATAAATGCATTTTGACATATTAATTATAACCATTTTTTTTTCTTTAGGGGACTTTTTTTCCATATCTAGAGCAAATCATATCAAGAATTTGGATTACTCTGACTTGCTATCCTCCATAAATGAATACATCTTAAATTACTTTTTCCAATGGGATTTCAACCTTTTGTTAGATATCTAGTCTTAGATGAGTGGCAGGGGGAACAAAGGACCAGGGGCCCAGCCTAAAGATCACTCAAAGAACACCCCAGTGGTAGTTAAAGAATTCCTCCTGCATCCCCAGAGACAAAGGAAAGGAGAGTCATAATCTATAGCTTGTTTAATATGGCTATAGGTACCTGCACAGAAGGTAATGTCCTAATTTGGGATTTTAAGCTTCATTATAACACTATGTTTATGCCTGGAAGTTCATGAATCTATAACAGACTGTATTCTGGTAAATACATGCATATTAGGCAGAGTTATATAGCAGTCAGGTGTCAATCAAAATAACCTCACTTGCCAATCATCTAGGAATGCCATTGAAACCCATCGCAGCCCAAATATAATGCAGACATTCCCATTTATGGGCCCTTGTTTGCCCTTTTGGGCTATCTTTTTTGTAGCCTTTTTGTTAGCTACAGCAAGGGGACTCTGTGCCTCCTTGGGGCATTCTTTGTCTTTTTCCTTGTTCCTCCGTAGGGCATTCTCTGCCTTTCTGAAATATACTTTTAATAAAACTATTACATCTCAATGACCTGTGAGGAAGAACTGAGGGAAAATGCTAACTACACTTCTGCACTGTCATTATCCCTCTTCCTCCCTGCCCCCTCCCACTTTTGGGGTGACACTGAACTCTGGCCCCAACCTGACACTGAATCGCTGCTGAAGTTTATCCAAACACATAATAGTTTCCACAATCATGTAGGACCTTTATACTTATCTGTTTATTGAACTCACTGTTGCAACTTGATGTTCCTTTGTTTTAGTTGACTATTTAGTTTTAAAATAATAATGCTAATACGACATCATTTAATGTTTGTCAATGCTAATCTACTTTGAGATTTTAAATTCGAGTTTCTTTTAAAAAGGGTAAGTTTATGCTTTCCTTAGAAGTGGAATAAAAGATATGAATTATACTAACATTTGATTAATTATTTTACCAAGCTTCCTGAGTATTATCTTCCCTCTTGAGAGTAAAATGGGGCTATCCTTATATGCACTAGCTGACTTAATGTCTCAGAAGCTGGGAAGAACGTATTTTACCCAGACTGCAGAACCTCAGGGAAGCAAATAGCAACTCACTTAAAACTTAGTTGACACTTAATGCCAGCTTTTACATATTAAACTAATATGCTAATTTTTGTCTTTTAAGGAACAAGATTTCTAGTTGAGATAGTATGTGCCTAGATAAAAAGTTTGCTGGTTTAAAATTACAGTTGTGCCATTACTTTTTAAAAGCAGTTGTTCTGAAACATTAGTGCCTAGATAGCTGGGCCCCAGCCCTAGAGTTTCTGATTTAGTAGGACTAGGCACAAAAGTGTATATACATTTCTATCAACACCTTTGGGTGATGCTGAGGCTGCTGGTCTGGGAACCACACTTTAAAAAACACTGAGACATCATAATCTCCTGTGCTATTAGTCTGAAGAGAAGGGGAAGTCCATGTGCTTCAGATTTAGAAAGTTATAAATACTGTAGGCCAGGATCATAACTTGTAAGAACTTTATATAATGTCTTAAAGTTCACAGTTTTCCAAAGTTCATCATCTATCTCTTTCCCCAGACTACTGCTAATCCTTAAAACTGAAAAAGGTCGTTAGCAGCTGGGAAGATACAGATAAATATCCCACAAGCCTGAACACTGGGATTGCCCCAGGAGACAGAGTAGATGGTGGCAGCTTTAAAAACAGGCAAGTAAATGGAATCTTAAGGTTCTGCTAAAAAGAAGGAAAGAAGGTCTTGGAAGGAGGCCTAGCTTTGAGAAATGGCCTTGAGGCTTAACAGTAGAAAGGTCAATGAGAAAACCTGGAGGGTAAGCTATCAGGTTCAACAGTGCCCTGCTGAGATGACACAAAACCAGCCCTTCTTCCTTTCCTCCAGCCTCCTCCACCTGAGCGCTCAGGGGTCCCTGGGCTTGCCTCAGTTATTGGGGAAGAGAAATTTTGGGGCTGCCTCACTCCCTGGTTCCTTCTGCTAATTCAGGCCAAAGAAGAAGTGAGATGCTTGAAGTCTAAAACAGAAGGCATTTTTTTCTGCTTTCTCTTTTCTGCCCATAGGGGTAATTTTCATTCCAGAGAAATTATTTTATTTGGCAGGTTAATATTTTAATATGTCCTTTGATTCATCTTCTCAGCGAAGCTTTGAATAAGCATAGCTGTGTCTTGAAGGGTATGTCAGCCATGATAAGTCTTCTCAGCTGTCTTGAGTTTTGTTTTATTTTTCCTTTACTATCTTTACTCATCTCCAAATGGTCTTCAAACTTCATAGGGTTTTATTTCTCACAGTCTCTTTTAGAAAAGGTAGTATAGTATTAGGAGGAGCACGCCTCCTGGTTTTGGCGTCCATGACTTGAGAGTTCAAATCTAGTTGTCAGGACCTTAGGTCAAGTACTTATTTTCTTTGGGATTGTAACCTTGCATATTAAATGCTGTCAGTTATAGTTATCTGGTGATATTCTTGGAGAACTAAATGGGAATGCCTCTAAAACACTTAGCACAATGTCTGAGGCACCCGCAAAAATGTTAATCTATATGATCATTGTCGTCTCTGTTGTTAGGCAACTCTAATCTTTTTTTCCCCCATTTTCTCCAAACAAATCTTTTTAACAAGAAAAAGTTTAGCCCCAAATCTGTATGTGTCACCCTCTAATTTTTAGTTCTTTTGTGTTTTGTGAACTCTAGAGCATCTAAACCTTGTACAAATGCCTTAGTTTGTGATCTTGATTCACACCTAAGCAAAGCTAGGAAGGAAGGAAGGAAGGAAGGAAGGGAGGGAGGGAGGAAGGAAGGAAGGAAGGAAGGAAGGAAGGAAGGAAGGAAGGAAGGAAGGAAGAAAGAAAAAGCATAGGTCTCTAGTTGAAGAAATAAGCCCACATGAAAAGCTAAATTATTTAAACATTTAAATAAGAATTGGAGGCAAACATAGAAGTCACTTCAACATTACCCCTCTTCAATTCATCCTCATAACTTTCTAAAATATGAATTTGATCATATCACTTCCCTGCTAAAAATACCCCTTCAGCAGCCTATGCCCCTCCTCTAACCACCAGTTTTTTCAACAATATTTATCTTCTTTATGTTGATTTAAGCCTTCAAGATATTCCAAGGTCAGGCTCTTCCTCTTCTTCCTTCCAAAGAGACGGGATTATAGGCCAACTTCACTGGTTTAGCAGAGATCCTTCCCTTTGGGGCTTCCTTATCTCCTTTTGCCCCAAACACATGCAAAAATAAATTGTCTCTATTTGCTATTAGTACTCTGTAAAGAACTCTCCTTCTCCACCCTGTACTTGTTGGTTAAGCTGTTGAGTTTTCTAAAGCAAGCACCATGGGCACTTAGAACTCCATTTGGAAGTAAGTTCACAATAAATATAACTTCAGTGAACACAGTTAGCTGACTGGCAAAAATCAAGCTGTCTCCAGCTAAGTCCGGAAGTCAATGGGCCTAAATGTGCCTTTATGGGAGGGGAGGATCCAGATGGGACAAGACCTTTGCTACCTGGGACTGTACAAGGAGGTTGGGGAGGCCTTCCGGACAGACTTGTGAACTGTAATACAGACATTTAAAAAATTCGGGGACTTTCCTAACAATAATCCAAGAATCCTGGATCACATGGATGAACCAAGAGACCAGAGTATTGGAAGGTCACCTCTTGAACAACTGCTAAATAGAATGGCAATATGAGAGAGCAGCTCATGATCAAATGACACCCATAGGAAACCTGGGTTGAAAATACTAGAATGTGTCTCTATAGTATAAGTGGAAACAAAGCAAAAAACCTTAAACGGGGGTAATGTGGACATTGCCACAATATTCATGAGCAACAGCATATCTAAGTCACCTTTGTCTCTATTTCATTTGCTAAAATAATGACAGTCTACAAAAGCAATAGAGTTAAATTATTTTCTCTCCTCAAATATTGACTGATTTTAAAAAGCAAAATCTCTATATTATTTTTCACCTGATGAATTGCAAGTAATGGTTTTATTTGGACTCATTTATATTTAGATATGTCTATTTAACACCATTACACAGCATTTACTATGTGTTGGGTTGTCGGTTAGTGAATAGCAGTGAATGACATAAAAAGCCTTCCCTCAAAGTACTTACAGATTAGAAAAGAAATAAACATAGTAAATCTAGGATGTCTGATAAGTACCCGAGCAGGGGCGAGGAAAAGCCCAACACTGTAGCATTTACTCATGTCCAGAGGGTCAGGGAAGGCTGTTTGGAGAATGAGCAGAAATCAGCTAGGTAGAAGGGAAAAGGGCCAAGAATTCCAGGCAGTGGGAACAGCATATGAAATAAATGGAGTAATAGCTTAATGTGATGCTATCATATTCACAGATTAATAGTTTAGATAAATTTACAAATGCAGGGCCACAATGAAATGTAAAAATGACATTTAGTGAAATTAAATGTCATTAAATGAAATTAATTAATTTAATAAAGAAGATCGTGCTTGGAGGAGTGGGAAGATGGTGGGCTAGGTAAAAGCAGGGTTTGCCTCCTCCCAGGACCACAGTGAAATGACAACCAGATTATATAATAATCAACATGGAGAATCACCTGAAATCCAGCTGATCATAACACCTACATCTGATAATATAAAGGAGCCACACTGAAGCCAGTAGTAGGGGCAAAGTCCCAAATCGGGCTGGACCCACACCCATGGGTGTTGGAGGATCACCGAGAGGGAGAGTGAGGCTGCAGAGGCTCCCCTGAAGGAGGAGGGTCCTGATCTCATCTGGGGGCTCCCCAGCACAGGGTACTAGCCCAGGGAAGATTGCAATAACTCTGACTGTAGAAACTAGAGGGTATTCTGGCCATATGGGTGGGACGGTAGGTGACTGAGCCTCTAGATGTCCCTTTGAAGGACGTGCGCAAAGGCTTTCTGACCTGCAGACACTCACCCGGGACACTGGTGGTGGGTCGGAGACTCATTCTGAAAAAGACTCCATTACCTGGAGTCAAACAAGGGCTGAAAAGGCAGCCACCATTGTGCCTTACTCCATCCCTCCTACAGGGTAACCTACAGAGCACACCAGCTTGACTGTACAGATAGACCCCTCCCACAGAGCCATTAGGAAGCTCTGGTCTGAGGGGATCTGCCTGCCTTGCCTAACCTGTTAGACTGCTGGGGGCAGTTGTTCCTGGATCACTGCTCAGCCCAGATCCCAGTGATTCAGAGTGAAGTATTCACAGCGGGGCGGCCACTGTGAGCAGCGTTTTTAATCCCAGCAACAGCAGCCAGCACTGTGAGTCCTATTTCAGAGATAGAGTCAGGCAGATCGCTGCCGCCAACATGAACTTGGGCAGATATCAGAACCTGTGGGCCAGTCCCAGCTAGCAGCTGGTCTTGCGGTGATCTGGGTCATCTCAAAGAACTCAGAACAGTTACCAAATTTGCAGCAAGTCTGAGGTTGTATTGATAGACTGCCATTGTCTCTGAGATCCTGCCCCACCCAACTCGAAGACTGCCCAGGTCAGGTGTTGTTGGAGGGCTGCCAAGCTCACCTCCCTGTGATTCAGCGCCAAGTGTTCACAGCAGGGTGGCCATCACTGTGAGTGGCCTTTACAATCCCATCAAAAGAGGCAAGACCTATAACCTTACATTTCCATTCCCAGAGGGTGATCAGTGCTGTGAGCCGCTTTTCATCATTAGGATTAGGCCGATCGCTGCGGCCAACACGAACTTGGGTGGATATTGGGGACCTGTGGGTCAGTCTCAGACAGCAGCTATTCTCCAGATCTGGGTCTTCTGCAGGAACTCACAACAGTCACCAAATTTGTAGCCAGACTCAAGCTGTATTGATCTGATTGTCATTGTCTCTCTGCGACCCCACCCCACCCACAAATTGCCCCAGGTCATGAACTGACACAGCCCTGCCCTTCCTCTCTGCTGACTGCCTAATCCACCACATAGGCAACAAACTTTGGCAGGCACAGGGTGATCACTATACAGAAATCAATAGCAGGCAGAACTTTGCTACCTGCAAGAGTTGCAATATTGTGTCTGGGAAGCACAGGGGTTTATGGGAACACTCCTGACAGCAGCTGATCTCATTGTGATCTGAGTCGATAGCAGGCATGTCCAGGCACAGAAGCTGCAGGAAAACTGGGGCTATACTAGCCAAATGGGCTTTGTCACCTTGAGATCCCACTTCTCCCAAGCCACAAAGTGCCTGCAGACCATTGACAAGCAGTCTCATGTGCCCTGCGTGGCTCTGGGGTTGAGTAGTTAGCATAGGCAACACACCTTGGCTAGCACAGTGAGTGCATTTAGAAGAAAACAGTTGTGGACAGACCACAGCTGTCTGTGGTACGAGCTACAACATCTCTTAAGGGGATTGCAGGGATCCGTACTGGCCTGACAGCCCTTACTTAACTCCCTGAGCTCCTGCCCCATCCAGTACAAAAAGTGCCCACTGCATATTGATAGGCAGCTGCCCCTGCCCTGGGGTAGTGCATTTAGGCCCAGGGTAGGCAGCAGTTGACTTTGCTAGTGTGGGCACGTAAACTGACACTGCAGTGACAGGGGGAAATTTACTCACTAGACCCAGGAGACTCTCTGGGTCCCTGCGCCACCCAACATGCATATCACCCAGGAGCTCATCCAGTTTCAGAGACTTACAAGCATCTGATAGGCAGTATCAGGCCTTGAGGAGCACTGGTCCCTCTGCTAAACTGCCATAGGTCAGGGACGGGGGAGGGGGGGGTAACTGAGAGCTGCCTATAGCATTGTCTCTTCCACTTACCTATAGATCCAGCATAGGTAACAACCATCAGTGAATTGCTTTGTAGTTCTCACAGGGTAACCCTGAGCAATCAAAAGCAGGCTGACCTTGCCTTATGGGGTAGCCCCTCCCAACGGGCCACAAAACCAACACATCTGGAGGCTGGCACCAGACCACACATGGCAACTCTTGACTATCTCCAGTAGTAATACACAAAAGGGTGGCTGCAATAAGTACACAAGCCTGCTAAGGCAAATCCCACTCAGTGGGGTCACTCCCCATACAACAACTCTTATCCTGAGGGTGCAGCCAATTCACACAACTAGCCTGAACGTTAATCTCACTCACTGATATACTAACAAGAATAAAGGCTTGGTGACAACAGAAGATCACACAAACCACACAAAGGTCATGTTCAGAGCTCCTGGCACAAGGGATCAAGGAGAGTCTGCCAATGGGCCGCACAGGACACCTTCCACATTAGGCTATCTGGCCAAAGCTAAGAGACAAAACAAATATTCCTGACACATAGAACAAACACAAAGAGGCTAATAAAATGAGAAAATAAAGAAACACGCCAAAAAATTAAACAGCAAGAGAAAATCCAGAAAATAAACTAAATGAAATGGAGGCAAGCAACCTACCAGAGACAGAGTTCAGAATAATGGTTATAGGATGCTCAATGAACTTATGGGGAAAATGGATGAGCACAATGAAAACCTCAACAGAGAGATAGTAAGCACTAAAAAGGACAAAGCAACCATAAAAAAAGAACCAGAGATACATGAGGAATACAATAACTGAAATGAAGAATACACTATAAGGATTCAACAGTAGACTGGATGAAGCAGAAGATCAAATCAGCAAATTGGGAGACAAAATAGTTGAATACACCCAATCAGAACCAGAAAAAGAAAAAAAGAATTAAAAAAAATGAGGATAGTTTAAGAAACCTCTGGGACAACATGAAGCATAAAAATATTCGAATCATAGGAATACCTGAAGAAGAAGAGAGAGAACAAGGGACTGAGACTCTATATGAAGAAATAATGACAGAAAACTTCCCTAACCTGGCAAAAGAACTAGACATACAAGTTCAGGAGGCACAAAGAATGCCAAACAAGAGGAATTCAAACAGACCTACACCAAGACACATCATAATTAAAATGCTAAAGGTCAAAGACAAAGAGAGAATCTCAAAAGCAGCAAGAGAAAGGAAGCTGGTAACATACAAAGGTACTCCCATGAGAATGTCTGCTGACTTTTCAGTGGAAACTTTGAAGGCCAGAAGGGAATGACAAGAAATAATCATAATTATGAAAAATAAGAATCTACAATCATGGCTACTCTACCAGAAAAGCTTTTGATTAAAATGGAAGGTGAGATAAAGAGCTTCCCAGACAAAAAAAAAAAAAGCTTAAGGAATTCATCACCAACAAGCCATCATTATAAGAAATGTTGAAGGGTCTTCTTAAAAAGAAAAGGGGTAAAAAAGAAAATAGAAATAACAAATATGAACAATAAAATGACAGTAACAATGTACCTATCAGTAATCACTTTAGATGTAAATGGATTAATTGCTCCAATCAAAAGGCATAGGGTAACCGAATGGATAAAAAAAAAAAGACCCATGCATATACTGTCTGCAAGAGACCCATTTCAGATCAAATGACACTCACAGACTAAAAGTAAAGGGATGGAACAAAATATATGACACACATGGAAATAAAAAAAAAGCTGGGGTATCAATATTTATATCAGATAAAACAGACTTTAAAACAAAGGCTATAAGAAGAGATTAAAAAGGGCATTACATAATAATAAAAGGATTGATAAATCAATAGGACAGAACCCTAGCAAACATATACACACCTAACATAGAAACACCTACATACATAAAGCAATTATTGACCGACATAAAAGGAGAGATTAATAGTAATACCCTCCTAGTAGGAGCCTTTAACACCCCATTGACAGCAATGGACAGATTTTTTAGGCAAACAATCAATAAGGAAACAATGGGCCTAAAAGATGCACTAGAACAGATGAACTTAATAGATCTTTTCAGAGCATTTTACCCCAAAGCAGCAAAATATACATTCTTCTCAAGTGCACATAGAACATTTTCAAGGATAGACCACATGTTAGGACACAAATCAAGTCTCAATAAATTTAAGAAGATTGAAATCATATCAACCATCTTCTCTGATCACAGTGGTATGAAACTAGAAATGAACAAGAAAAAAAACTGGAAAATACACAAACACATGGAGGCTAAATAACATGCTATTAAACAATGAATGGGTAATTAATGAGATCAAGGAAGAAATCAAAAGATACCTAGAGACAAATGAAAATGAAAACACAATGATTCAAAATTCATGAGACATGGTGAAAGCAGTCCTAAGTGGGAAATACATAGCAATACCTCAAAAAATAACTAAAAGCTCAAATTAACAACCTAACCTTACAACTAAAAGAACTAGATAAAGAATAGCAAGCCCAAAGTAGATAGAAAAAAGGAAATAATAAAGATCAGAGCGGAAATAAATGAAATAGACTATGGGAAAAGAATAGAAAAGATTAATGAAACCAAGAGCTGATTCTTTGAAAGGATAAACTAAATTGGCAGACCCTTAGCCAGACTCATCAAGAAAAAAGAGAGAGGACTCAAATAAAATCAGAAATGAAAGAGGAGAAATAACCACAGACTCCACAGAAATACAATGGATCATAAGAAAATACTATGAGCAATTATATGCCAACAAATAGGACAATCTGAAAGAAATGGATACATTCCTAGAAACATACAATCTCCCAAAACTGAGTCAAGAAGAAGCTGAAAATCTGAACTGACCAATTACCACCAAAGAAATAGAATTGGTAATCAAAAACTTCTCAAAAAACAAGTCCTGAACCAAATGGCTTCATAGGTAAAATTTACCAAACATTCAAAGGTTTATCACCTATTCTCAAACTATTCCAAAAAATTCAAAAGGAGGGAAGGCTCCCTAACTCCTTTTATGAGTCCACCATTACCTTGATTCTAAAACCAGGCAAAGATATTATGAACATTGATGCAAAAATAATCATCAAAATATCAGCAAAACAAATTCAGCAATACATTAAAATTATCAGACACCATAATCAAGTTAGATTTATTCCTGGGATTCAAAGTTGGTTCAATATTCACAAATCAATTAATGCAATACACCACATTAACAAATTGAAAGATAAAAGCCATATGACCATATGATCAATAGATGCAGAAAAAGCATTTGACAAAATCCAGCATCCATTTATGATAAAATCTCTCAGCGAAGTGGGAATAGAAAAAACGTATCTCAACATAATAAAGGCCATATATGACAAACCTATAGCTAACATCATACTCAATGAGGAAAGGTTAAAAAAAGCATTTTCCCTAAGATCAGGAACAAGACAAGGATACTCACTTTCACCACTCCTCTGCAACATTGTATTGGAAGTCTTAGCCACAGTAATAAGACAAGAGAGAGAAATGGAAGGTATCCTAATTGGAAAGGAAGAAGTAAAACTTGTTATTTGCCAATGGCATGATATTATATAGAGAGAATCCTAAAGATTCCACAAAAAAAAAACTGTTACAACTGATCACTGAATTCAGTAAAGTAGCAGGTTACAAAATAAATGTTCATAAGCCAGTGGCATTTTTATATACCAGTGACGAACTTTCAGAAAGAGAAATTAAGAAAACAATCCCATTTACAATTGTGTCTAAAACTATAAAATACCTGGGAATCAAATTAACCAAGAAGTTAGAAGACCTATTTTCAGAAATTATAAGTCATTGAAAAAAGAAACTGAAGAAGATACAAATAAATGGAAGCATATACCCTGTTCATGGGTAGGAAGAATCAACATTGTTAGAATGGCCATACTACCAAAAGCAATCTATAGATTCAATGCAATCCCTATCAAAATACCAATGGCATTTTTCAGAGAGACAGAAAAAATAATCCTAAAATTTATATGGAGCCATAAAAAACCCCACTAGCCATGGAAATCTTGAGAAAGAAGAACAGGTATCATACTACCTGATGTCAAACTATACTACAAGGCTCCTACAGTAATCAAAACAGCATGGTACAAACCTAAAAACAGATACATTGATCAATGGAACAGAAAAAAATTGACGCCTATACTCTCACTTAATATGTGATAAAGGAGGTAAGAATATACAGTAGGGTAAAGAGTCTCTTCAATAAATGGTGTTGAGAAAATTGGACAGATACATGCAAAAAAAAGAAGCCGGACCATCTTCTTACATCATCTTCAAGAATAGACTGAAAATGGATTAAAGTTTTAAATGTAAGACCTGAAACCATAAAACCTTTAGAAGAAAACATAGGCAGTAAACTCTGATATTATTAACAGGAATTTCTTTTTAGATATATCTCCTTGGGCAAGAGAAACAAAAGAAAAAATGGGACTACATCAAACTAAAAAGTTTTTGTACAGCAAAAGAAACCATGAACAAAACAAAAAGACAGCCAACTTTTTGGGAGAAGATATTCACTCATTATACATCTGACAAAGGATTAATATCCAAAATTTATAAAAAAAGCTTACACAACTCAACAACAAAAAACAAACAAACCAATTAAAAAATGGTCAGAAGACCTGAACAGATACTCCTCTAAAGAGAAATACAGATGGCTAACAGACATATGAAAAGATGTTCAAGGTCACTAATCATCAGAGAAATGCAAATTAAAAACACAATGAGGTATCACCTTACACCTATCAGAATGAATATCATCAATAAATCAATAAACAGCAAGTGCTGGGGAGGATGTGGAGAAAAAGGGAACCCTCATACTTTGTTGGTGGGATTGCAAATTGGTACAGCCACTATGGAAAACAGTATGGAGGTTCCTAAAAAAAAAAAAAAACAAAAACAAAAACAAAAATGGATATATCTTTGGACCCAGCAATTGTACTTCTGGGTACTTATCCAATGAAAACCAAAACAATAAGATCTATACACTCCATATTCATGGCAGCACAATTTACAATAGCCAAGACATGGGAGCAATCTAAATGCCCATCAACAGACGATTGAATGAAGAAATTATGATTCATATATACAATGGAATATTACTCAGCCATTAAAAAAATGAAATCCTACCATTTGCAATGACATGGATGGACCTAGAGGTTATTATGCTAAGTGAAATAAGTCAGATAGAGAAAAACAGATACCATATGATTTCACTTATATGCAGTATCTAAGGGAAAAAAAGAACAAACTAATCAAAAACAGACCTACAAATATAGGTAGGTCTATAATTTGGTGATGGACAGAGGGGGTTGGGAGGCTGGGAGAATGGGGTGAAAGATTAAAGAAGTACAAATTAGTAGTTGACAGTTGGGCATGGGGAGAATGGCAGAGGGAATGCAGTTAACATTAATACAATAGCTAAGTGGAAGGCCAGGGGAGGGAGGGAGAAATTGGGGGGATCGTTTTACGAACATTATAGGTATCTAACCAATGTACTGTATACTTGAAACTAATTTAAACAAATAAATTTATTTAAAAAAAAAGAATACGACCATGCTTTATTCTGATATGGATATCTTTCCTACTTTGAGGATGTCAAAATGTCATCTTTTCTCCTAAATAATCATATCAGATGCTAATAGGATTTTTTTTTAATCTTTGGCAAAATAAAAGATTTTCAACCTTGTGTTGGTCCTTAAATTTTACTAGTTTATGAAGCAGAGAAAAAACTTCATTTGGCAACCTGATATAAATGTTTATTCTTCTCTTTTTCTTTTTTTGGTTACAAAACAATAATACTCAAAAGGTCTACAGGAAACTCTGATTTGTCAGTCCAGAGCAAACTGTTCCAGGAACATGGAAGCAGACCTTTGCAATTCTAGTTAGCTGTCCAATAGTTATCTCTATAGAAATACTTTCTGAACTCTTCAGCATTGTTTCCAAAGATCTGACATTTGTGCTTTTTTTACTTGCAGACTTATTTTGAAACCCGAGTTCATTTTCTGGATTTGTTTTGACAGAATTCCTAAGATTTATTTTTAGTACTTTGACTGAAAACTTTCTAGGTTTTAGAAATTAATTTCATTATATTATCAAATTGCCTGATAATAAGCCAGCTGATATATATTTATATTTGAATGCTTAGTGCTGGAGACAGCGCTAAATAGTTTCTGTAGTAATTCAATTTAGTCCTCACAAGTCTTTGTTTCTTAGATTACCATGCACAGTTTAAGTAGCTGGCTTAAAGACACAAAGCTAAGAGTTGGGTTTGTAAATAGTTGAGACTGTCCTATAGTTTAGTGTCTTTATAGTCCAAAAGCTGTCAAAAAAAATCGCTTGTTTCTTGGAAGACAAGAGCCTGACTAAAATTTTGGAAAAATGTTACTAAACATATGAATTTAAAACTATTAAAAATTAATACTGTACACTATCTAAAGCTTGCATTTTGGACCAATATTTATTTATTTACTTTTTTTCCTGAATGCTCCATAGATGCCCAAGGCAAAAGAGTGATTTCTTAAATCCATTTGTCTCGTAAAGGAATAACTTAAGGTGGGAAACTCACACATACAATAGAAAACAGTAGGGGGAAACCCTTCAGGAATGTGAGTTAAAACTATTTGTTAACCCTATTCAACTGATTTTAAAAAGCTTTCAAGAGGGGTCCAGGTGCTTCCTGGGACAGTGGTTAAAAGTAGAAGCAAGTACACTGACTTGGAAGACAAGTCTGAGTACAAATCTCAGCATTTTGTTAGCTACATTGTTTCTGTTTTGTAGATTAATCAATTTAAGTTCAGAATTATTGGGAATGCATGTTGGAGTAAAGCTTTCACCTGATTTCAAATCTAATGCTCAAAACACTGAGAATATAAGGCAAATGTGCAGAGCAAATGATTAAGGGTGGGCAGGGTTATGAGGGATATCAGAAGATCTTGTACTAGGGCAACAGTAATTTTAAGGATTTCTTTCTTTTTCCCTACCTCCTTTCTGAGAAGTAAGAGGTTTCAAGTCCCCAGTTAAGTAATTACCATGACGCTTACCTTTTAAGCACAGTTCTATATGAAAAGTCCTAGAAGAAAAACAAATGTACTTTATTTATCATAACTTTTGATGAATTTATCCAAAGGAAATTTCACAAGTCAATGCTTTTAACAATACTATTTTTTAAAGTATTTAAGTTACTGTATGTGTAACTACCTAATTATTGCACATGAATGAAAAATAATGTTATTCTTTCAAACCCAGCTTTACATATTTCATGTAAACAATAAAACTTTTCTCTTTCTACTTTATAACAAGACCCACCTTCTGTTTCATTTCTATGCCCTTTGAATCATTATTTAAAAAAAGAAGAAAACTCAAAGTGATGTGTTTTGCAATACTGATGACCAACTAAGCTAAGGATATTTATTTCCATCTGGTAGAGTTCAACTTCTGCCTCTTGTTTGCTTTTTCCATCTGCCCGCCTCACCATCTCTCCCCACCCCCCTTAATGGAGCTCTGGTTAACCCTTTTTTAGGTCTAATTGTTTTAGCAGGCTCATGCCTTCCTACCAGTCTTTAGTTTCGCAAATAGAGTTTCCGATAAACTTCACGTCTATGCCTAAAACTTTGACGAGCTACAAATTTTATCTTTATTTTCTTTTGCTTTTACGAAGAGCAGCAGAACTCTAAGGTTCGGATAGTTATTCGGAACAGAAAACATTCTTTGGTTTTGTGTATAAACGGTGTAAATTACAATATAGTCTTTTTGTTTTTTTTGTTTGTTTTGCATTATAGACTAAACTTTACAGGATCCACGTTACCTATCAGCATTAAACTGGATTCAGGGAGGTGGACACCACTTGACTCCTGAAGTTACTGAAACAGCAACCACAAAAGGCTAACCTTTCTCCTATTTTGCAGACTTTTACAAAGACATCGCCCCATTCCTCCCAGAGGATGGAACAGAAACGGCTCCGTGTCGTTGGCCGCACGCAGGTCAGCGAGGATACCTGCACAATGCTCCGTGAGAGCCCGTTCCCTGCTTTTTTCTCCGCATCCCGGCTGCGCGACCCCCCACCCCCACCCCCGCGCCTCCAGCCCTGGTACCCTCACCCCGCTGCTAGCCCGCTCCTCCTGTTTAGGGAACCTAGACCTGGAGCGCAGACGGGTTGTAAACACCGAGTATGCGAGGGGGCAGGCGCTGTAGCTGTGCAGCTCGACTCCAGCAACCCGGGCGCGCACAGACACAGCAAAGCGGCTTGAACACGCACGCGAAGCCTCTAGGCAACCGAGCCGGGGCAGCTCACAGCTGCAGAGGGTGAACTGGCGTAGGGTCCCCAGTAGCTAAGGCGAGGAGGAGGAGGAGGGGCTAGGCCTAGGGGCGGGGCTTTCACACGCGCACCCTCGGTTTCCTCCACCCCGCCCCCCCCACAGCGCCGCGGTCTTCGGCCGCCGCTCGGGGTTTATTTGTTTACAAGCGGATGACGTCAGCTCCTCCCTCTCTTCCCGGCCTTTGGGCCCGCCCCCTAGCCCTTTTCCCGCCCCCTCCGACTCCGAATCTGCTTGCGTCACAATAGTGCGATCTCCGGATTGGCCGGAGTCGGCTGTTACGCGACGGTTACGCACTTCCTTTCCGCGGCGCTATAAAAGGCGCTGCACGGCGTCCGCGTCTCTTCGCCCCTCGGAGCTGGAAATGCAACTGTTGGGAGTTTCGGAGGCTGCGGACCTGGAGGCGGAGGCGGCCGGGGCGGTCCGAGCGATGTGACCAGGCCGCCATCGCTCGTCTCTTTTTCTCTCCTGCCGCCTCCTGTCTCGAAAGTAACTTTTACTAGAAAGAAAGGAGGGGAAAACAAGTAGCCGTCCGCTCCTCACGCCCTCTCTTCCTCTCAGCTCTCTGACCTGCGAGGGAGCCCGGGGTGGCCGCTCCGCCGTCGGGGCCGCGCCCCGGCCGCCCCGGGCCGCCCCCACCCGCCGCCCCCATGCATCCCTTCTACACCCGGGCCGCCACCATGATAGGCGAGATCGCCGCCGCCGTGTCCTTCATCTCCAAGTTCCTCCGCACCAAGGGGCTCACGAGCGAGCGACAGCTGCAGACCTTCAGCCAGAGCCTGCAGGAGCTGCTGGCAGGTGAGCCGGCCGCCGAGGGAGGGGCGAGAGGCACCGGGCCCGCGGGGTCCTCGGCGGCGCCCCGAGCCTGCCACGCTGGGGTCCCGCGGCGGGACTGCGGCTGGCGCGCTGGGCGGCCGCTAACGGCGGGCCCCGGCGAGTGCCGGGGGGCTGGGCCGTGGGCGCCCCCTGCCCCCACGACTGGCCCACTGAGGGGAGAAGAGAGACGCACAACAAAGAAACTAAGGCCAACCGCGGCGGGAGGTGCGGTGCTCGGACCGTCCGCGTATCCGGGGACAAAGGAGTCGCGGGGTTGTAATGGGTTCGACGCCCCCTCCCCCGCAGCCCCTCCAACCGTTGTGGGCTCGGCGACCGGGTCCCGGAGTGGGAAACCGCGCCGCTGCCCCGGAGCCAGCCCGGGACGGACGAGTCTCTCCCCGCGCTGCCTGCCGCTGCCCATTAATCATCGGATTTGTCACCGGCACAATTAGAGCCCTGCCCAGAGCGTGGTTAGGGTTGCTGGTTTTCTTCCCTTTGGGGTTAACAGTCCGGTTGCGCTTCTCGTCTTCAAAGCCATACACCCATTGTGTGCGGTTGGGGTGGGGTAGAGAAAGTAAACAGGTTCCCGCCTGGCCGCCGGTGCCATCTGGCTGGCCGAGGTTGCGCGCGTGATTCCTGTGTTTGGCGGCTCAACTGGTTGATTCCTAGAGACTGTTTTGTCCCATACTACTGTGTTTCAAAAATTGTACGCGATTTTTCCTCATTCCCACACACGCACAGCAGCACATCTGAAGCTGGGCGTTTAAAAAAGTTGATAGGAGCCAGCGGAAAAGGAAGGTACAGCGGGAGCTAACAGTAACCGTCTAAGCATTGTTTTCTCTGCTCTTTTCTTCTGTAGAACATTACAAACATCACTGGTTCCCGGAAAAGCCATGCAAGGGATCAGGTTACCGGTGTATTCGCATCAACCATAAAATGGATCCTCTGATTGGACAGGCAGCACAACGGATTGGACTGAGCAGTCAGGAGCTGTTCAGGCTTCTCCCAAGTGAACTCACCCTTTGGGTTGATCCCTACGAAGTGTCCTACAGAATTGGAGAGGATGGCTCCATCTGTGTGCTGTATGAAGCCTCACCAGCAGGAGGTAGCACTCAAAACAGCACCAACGTGCAAATGGTAGACAGCAGAATCAGCTGTAAGGAGGAACTTCTCTTGGGCAGAACAAGCCCTTCCAAAAACTACAATATGATGACTGTATCAGGTTAAGATATAGTCTATGGATGGATCATCTTATAATGGATGGATAAATTTGATTTTTGCTTTGGGTGGGCTCCTCTTGGGATGGATTATGGATTTTAAACCATGTCACAGCTGTGAAGATCTGGCACAAGATAGAGTGGTAAATTTTTTTAAGTGACAGTGCCATAGTTTGGACAGTACTTTTCAGTGATTTAATTTAATAGCCTGTGAGTCCAAGTAAACGATCACTATTTGCTAGGGAGTGAAGTCCTAGGGTGGTTTCAGTTTCTCCCAGACATTCTACCTAAAATTTTACATCAGTCGCTTTAGTGCAGATCTGTATTTCAAAGAACCTTTCTCTGCAGTAGATCTTGCAGAGGAAATTTGCACTCTTAACACTTGAAAATTGTTAACTTTGGCAGCTCAATAGGAAAGCTCAACATTTTAAACATGGTAGTACTGGAAATTTTATGACAAGACTTTTACCTAGCACTTAAATATGTATAAATGTACATAGGACAAACCTAGTAAGCATGACCTGGGGAATGGTCAGACCTTGTATTGTGTTTTTGGCCTTGAAAGTAGCAAGTGACCAGAATCTGCCATGGCAACAGGCTTTAAAAATTAAGACCCTTAAAAAGACACTGTCTCAACTGTGGTGTTTGCACCAGCCAGCTCTCTGTACATTTGCTAGCTTGTAGTTTTCTAAGATTGAGTAAACTTATTTTTAGAAAGTGGAGGTCTGGTTTGTAACTTTCCTTGTACTTAATTGGGTAAAAGTCTTTTCCACAAACCACCATCTATTTTGTGAACTTTGTTAGTCATCTTTTATTTGGTAAATTATGAACTGGTGTAAATTTGTACAGTTCATGTATATTGATTGTGGCAAAGTTGTACAGATTTCTATATTTTGGATGAGAAATTTTTCTTCTCTCTATAATAAATTGTTTCTTATCTTGGCATTTTAATAAATCTCTTGTCCTGATTATATAGAGGTTCAGCTAAGGAAATATTTCTCAGAAGACAGGTTTTATAAGATGTGAATGTCAGTTGCTCACTGGTCATGCTGAAGAACATTTGATAAGGAGTGAAGATGATCTGTGTAAACATATTTAGGTGTTACAGGAAACACAGGGGTAACAAGTTTTTTTTTAAGTCAAAACATGGACATATTCCCAGGCTAAAGGCATGAAATAAGGATAAGATACCAAAGGTAACATCTACCAAAAGTGATATTCAAAGGATTACATTTCATTGCTTCCCGGTTGAAGTGAAGATATATTCCATTCTGGCCCATCTTTGAAAAACAATTATTTTACCCCATAAATCCCATGTTCAATTAGAAAATCCTGGGGCAGATGACCCATAGTCTTAAAGAACAGGCTAATCACTGCAGAAAGATTGGTCGCTTTTTGCATTTCATCAACTGCAAGATTTACATAAAAAAATCACTTAACCTGGAATTCAACAAAAGGTATGTTTATAAATTTTTATTCTCAAAAGTAGAAATTCTGAGTTTGATTCCTCATTTTCAAATCTAACCAGTTAAAATTCAAAGACCTTAAAACACGAACAATGCTGGAGTCTATTCCACTTCCCCATATGATAAAGACTTAACAATTTTTTGATTGTAGGAGATAACATGGTATTTCTCTACACAATTTACTATATAGTGACCTTTTTCGGGGGGGTGGGGCTTTAGAAATGTAAACAAGTTCACACTGGAAATATGCAATTGAGTTACTTGAAATCAGTATTCCCAAATAAATACAGAATTTATATCTAAGATTAAATTCTGAGTTTGTAGACTACACAATAATACACAGCTAAATACGCAGGTATTCACAAATGATATCTGTATGCTTCATTGGTAGGCGATCCTTAGGAGTTTGAAATACAACAACACATGGGCTATATATACTCCTTGCCAATTACAGTTTTATTTTTCAGACTATTTGAAAATCTGTTTTTCAAACTTGAATTTACAGTAGAACAACCAGTACTATCATTTTTACACAAGTCTCACACCAGTGCTGACTACTATTATATATCGAGTGCATTTCATCTGGTAATTCCTTTGAAGCTAGGTGAAAGTTTAGCACATTAAATCTGTGGGGGACCTAAGGCAAAGTAAGGATGACTTCCAGACCAAGATTTTTTTTTATCCTAAGACCTTTTCTCAGATGGAGAATTAGTTTTGAAGATCGTCACATCATACGTTTTAGCACTTTAAATTTGGTGGGAAAAGGAACTTAAAAACATTCTTTAGAATTCAGGTGATGTCTGACATGTAAGGAGTTGTTAAGTTCCTGTTTAAAAGGCTTGCAAGCATCACTGAGACCATCCATCCAGCTGTTTCCTGTGACTTTAACCTTATATTCCCCAGATAATTGTCTAGTACAGTCGCTGGTTCATTGGTTCTGAAGAATGTTCTGCCCATCTATTTTGATAAAACATTGAGTGTCTGCTGTATGCCCATGCAGATGTGTTCCAGGCCCGTGCATGTCACTTAGACCAATTGTAAACTTTTAATAGTGACAAAACTTAAAAGGCACTGCTTGAGTTAAAAGATAGTTTCTTAGAAACCATTTTTTAAAAAGGTAACTAACTGCCTTATAAAATCATTAGTTGCTACTGAGCTGGGAGTTTAGTTATTGGCAATAAGATTAGTAACGTTACTGAATTTAACAGGTAGTTATAACAATTATTTCCTTTTCTTCATATGTAAGTAACGAACTTGCTTTCTAATGCTGATGTAAGGCTTAAAGTGGATTGTATCACAAGTGTTATTTTAATTCACACAGGATAATGTGGCTGTTTCCCTGGCAATCTGGAAAGGGAATCACATATCCTTACCCTTAATTTGCAGTATTTCTCCAATAATGGACTGGAAAGGGCACCAGAAAAATGCTTTCTAGTACTGTTGCACAAATGATTTCTTTAAGTCACTACCACTTACAAATTGCAAGTAGTTTTGTGTAAGTCGTTAGAGATCATGGAATTGTCTTTCAAGTTAAAAGCGGTATTACTGACGAGTATTTCAAAGGTTTTCAGGCATCCTCTAATCTTAGGAACAAAAATGACAACATGTACAGGCTTGCTATTAGACTTTTCTCTCGGTGATTTTTTTAACATTTCTGATACTCTCCTCTTTGCAGAAAAGAAATATGATAACAAAAATAGTATTTTGTATACTGGAGTTTAAAGGTATCTTCTTTCCCTTTTGGACCCCTATGTCTGATGATATTCTAAGGTGCTATTGATAAACTGGGGAAAATTTGTTGGTAGTTTTATCCATACACAAGGGACTTCAAAGTGTTTTCTGGATTATCTGAAACAATAGATTTCTTATTTATCTGAAGGTATATGGACTGCAAATAGTTTGGTCTCATCTCTCAGTCTATGCAGTTGAATTTTTGTATGTGGCTGCTGCCAAAATATAACTGGTTTATTCTTCATATTTGGAACATAACTGTGAAAGAATCTTTTGTAGTGAAATAGTCTGTACTACTAACTAAACTAAGCTGTTTAACTGAGTCCTTAAGTCATTTACGTTAATATAAATAGGCCAGAGGAATTAATATCAGTTAAAATTTCTGTTTTTTTTTTTTTTTTCTATAGATCTTTGTATTTTCTAAGAATAGCTACAATTCTGAGATGCTCCTTTAAGCCTTGGATTGTATAATAGGATTGACATCATTTCCTCAACAATCTCTGGAGTATAATTGACACCAGTCTTTTTGACTGCAGTTTTAATTTGGTTCACCAATTTCTTTTGGCATCAAAGTATCAAACAAGGATAGACAAATGATAAGGCTTCCAATCATAGGAGTCTCCATTTTTTTAGAAATGTTTTTGTCATCTCATAGTTGAATAACAAGGAATATTTTGGACTTCAGTTTCTGGCTTTTTTATGAACCTTTTTATATTTACTCTTTTAGTGTTGAAGATGCAGTGATCTTTTGGGAATTAAGTATGATTATAAAGAGTAATAATAGTGAAAGATGAAGTGATTCTAGTTTAGGGTTGGATAAAAAAGGATGAGGGATATGAAAAGTGGGAAACAGCTGAGATGGAGGAATTTAAAAGCTTGGTAATAAAAGTGCATTTGCTGTGGTCATAGATGTTTATAAAGAGGCTTGTGCAGCATAATCTTTTGGCAGAGAGTTTGGGAAATACTGCTGTAGGAATCCTGTAATTCATGAATCTAGAACAAAGTCTGCATTCAATTTGTGAACATGGAGGTCAAAGTGCTAGTAAGGTTTATGGCCCATAATAATTGGAAACTGGACCTGGGCGTGGGGTGAATGGGAGTGTGAATAAAGTATACTCCTAAAGGCGTTTTTGAAGAACTTCGAATATAGTATCAATGCCTTTGTCTCAATATTTTATAGAGAATAATTTTTTAGGCTGTTATAAACCATATGATGATTATAGCCTCTTCTTGTATCTTTAAGTTGTGAAGGCCATTTATGACCCCATTTCCGAGGATAGAAGGATGATTAAGTATAGGTGAGACACCTAACATCACAATAGTGACCAGCAGGCAGGAAAAAACAGAGTTAACTGTGTTCCTGAATTTTGAGAATATTACATCAAACACTAATATCTCAAATTATAACATTGGTAGAAGACATGTTCACTAATGGGTATATTTGATTTAAATAATTTTCCAGACAAGCCATCTCTAGCTATTTTATGTCATTCTTTTAAAATATTTTCATGCAGTTTCATGTGTGTATACAAAACCACATGGTACATTTTATAAATATACATAATATTGGGCATAGGCTAATTTTATTGATGGGGTAAATGATCAGAAATGTTTAGAGACTATTTCTTTAGATTATCACTAAAGTAGATGAATGTTTACTCTCCCAAGAATAATTTATGATCATATTCTTTAAGTGATAAGTCTTAAAATGAGAAGCTGTTATAAAATGACAAGAGAGGGGTTTTTTTTTTGTCTAATTTTAGCTTATCTGCCTGAGTCCTTATTTGTAAAATTAAGATATCCTTTACAGCCAACAGATATCAAAAATACGTGTTATACCAGTTCAGAATCTGCGTGTAACTGTATATTAAACTTTGTAGCTACATGTTGAAATTCACATTTCTTTTAGAAATTTTTTTTAAGTATTAGGACTTTTGTAACATTTCATTTATTTGCATGATTGTAAAAGAACTGAGTTAACGTAGTTGCACATCTGGGATTAAATTTGTTTTAGCATTAATATTTAACCAGTAGTCCACTGTATCTTCCTCTTGTTCAGAGCAATTTCTAAATTTTTAGGAAGGAAAGATGACTAACAAATTGAACTTTGAGAAGGTTCTGTGAACAGTCATAAACCTAAAATGATAAGATTTGACAGTTGCACTATTAACAGGATGAGATGTATTTTCCAGTCTTGATTTATGGCGGTTTTGTCTCCAGAAGTCAATAGTCTAATTAGAGTTGTATTTCTTGTAAATTGCACTTGTGAGCCTTCAAATTACCAATATATATATATTCTTATTTGATCTTCCAAACCGGGTGAGGTTGGCAGGTAGGTCAGTATTTTTTCATCTTTATTTTATAGACAGAAAATTGAGGTTTAGGGAGTTTAATTTGCTCTAATGGTAAATAGCTAGTAAATAGCAAACTCATAATTTGAACTCAGTTCTTTATGACCCCAGAATCCAAGCTCTTAACTGTGATTAGATTCTGGCATGTGATTTGTTTACCTGTTTCACATTGTTGGAACATGGATGTTTTAACTTTTTACTGCTAGTTGGTCATCTTTGGTCATTTTCATCCTTGAAACCCTTTCACTCTCCATGTCCATTACGCTGGCACAGAACTATCTTAAAACTAGGCTTTATTTAGGAGGCAGTTGGGATTTAGTATAAAGAATACTAGTCTTGGATTCAGAAAAATGAGTTGGTATCCAGGCCTGTACCAGCTACCAGCTTGTGACTGGACAAGTTGCTCAGTCTTTCTGAGCCCATTACTCCATATGTAAACTGGGATAAAAATAAGTTTGTGGTCAAGGTCAAATACATGAAAACATTTAGCAATGAATGGTTGGATTCTTGGAAGTTGCAAATTCAGTATCACGGAGGCAAATTAAATATAGCAGTTTGTTTTCTTGGTTTCTTGAAAATGTGATATTACTGTGATTGTATTTGGAGTTTTTTGAAGTCTGTTTTAGCCAACAGATACAAGAAATGTACTTGAAATAATATAGGAAGGAAATGAACTGCTTCTTCCCATTCCTTCACACACACTTTTTAAGGGTAGAAATAGGTAACCCAGGCCTTCCTTGCATGTTTATTTTATAGCCTTTCCTGAACTGTATCCTTAGCATTATAGTTTTTGGAGCTATTTTCTCAGTAAAGAAAAAAGAAGGAATTCTTTAGATCTTTTGTCTATATTGAAGGCACCTTAAATTGAGAGGTGGAGTGACTCTACCAAATGTGTATAACAATACAGACCTGTACAGTGCATGTTTGCATCCATTATCTTGTTTAAACCTCACAATGCCTCTGCTATATAAAGTTGACTTTTCACAGGGTTTGCAGCCCTTCAAGCTATTTGTATTTGGTTTTGCTTTTATAAGAGATCTTCAAACAGTGGTTTTCAAACAGAACTCAGTGGTTATCTCTTCTTAATCTAGAATGGTGTGAGTACTCCTTTACTGCAAAGAAAAGCAGCCTTTTTATAAGTTATCAGTTTGGGTTTGAGTTTCTTCTTGTGATGTAACCTGATACAACCTTTGCTTGAATCACTAATATAATTAATTTCTCCTAGTCAGTTATAAATGAATAAGTAACCATGGGTCCTTTTTTAGTTAATAAACTCATGTTCCTTTTTCTTTGTGGTGATCTTCGAGTAGCTTGCTGCTGGGTTGTATAGCACTACTGCGTATCTTGGTGAAGTAGGTTACTCAGCCAGCAGAGCTTCTTGCTAATCTATTTTGCAATACTATAGGAAACAAAGTTTCTTAGAAGAGCCTCAAAAGACTTATAGGCAAAATTCCTTTGATCTTTCCAGAAGTCTTACATCTTAAAGTGCTTGGGTAGTTCAGGCCCTGATTTGAGTTGTATGTAGCCTTATGAATTAGTCAATGTGTTCCTCTAGTGTTTAAGATCGTGATGTAAGAATAGGACTTTGGAACTAATTAAAACAAAGTGTAGGTGGCCAGTGTTGTCAGAATAGTTATCCCTTGAGACAGTAGTCATGGTCATAGAATTAGAGATGAAGCACTTATGTGATATTGAAACAATAGATGCCAGCTCTCTTCACCTAACTCCCAGATTCAAGATTTTTCCCCATTGCCCTATCCTTTAAAAGTCTTCTGTTCTACAGCCATGCCACCCCGAACAAGCCTAATCCCGTTTGATCTCAGAAGCTATGCGGCGTCGGGCCTGGTTAGTACTTGGATGGGAAACTACCTAGGAAGACCAGGTGCTGTAGGCATAAAAAATAAATTAAAAAAAAAAAAAGGGATTATAAACTAACAAGGTCCTTGTAATCTGTGAGGTCGACCAAGGATTTGCCTCACCTAAAATAAACAAACAAACAAACAAATAAATAAATAATAAAAGTCTTCTGGGTTTTTTTTTAATGGTTACAATATTCTGATTGGTGTTTTGTTCTCTTTCTGTCACATTCACTTAAATACTTATTGAGTTCCTCTGCATGCCAAGTACTGTGCTAAGCAAAAATTATCACTTTCTCTGCCCTCAAGAAGCTTAAAGCCTAGTGGCCAAGAGAGTTACCAAGAAATGTAAAGACTGGACCTGAGACATGCTAAGGAAAGGAAAGTGGTGAAGTGGTTTCCCGAGATCTATAATAGATGTGATGACCTAAAGAGGCTTCCCAGAGGAAGGGACACTAGGTGAAGTGACCATATAATTTGAAAAGTTTATCGACCAAACTGACTCTTGAGAGTAAAACAGGGTGCTTTTAATAGTTAAACCCAGACTAAAAGCATCGGCAAGAACACGACCATCTCACTTTTATAGGCTGTGTTAAGAGTATTATTTTTTTGAATAAGGGCATGGCAACCAGCAGTGCTTCTACTTCCTGGGGAACGTGTGAAGGAGTTAGGACACCATATCTAGTCCAAGAGGAATCCAAACAGAACTCAGAGTGTTTTTTGGCACAGATAAGTTGTTAGGATTTGTTTTGGTACAGACTTTAATTACTTTCGTGTTTTAAAGGTTTAGCATGGAAAGTTGGGTTTTAGTGTGAGCTAACAGATTAGAGGCACTTCTGTGATGTGTGAGATAGCACAATTCAACCAAATCTTGTGTATTTTCCATATATATATATATATATATATATATATATATATATATATATAATATATGTACATATGCAATGAGTGTTTAAATAGAATTATTTTAATGGTTTTATTCTAGGTTTACATTTTGAGTGTTAAATACACTTGGACATAACTTTCAAGGTGTGGGCCACACAGTTTTTTCCTTTAAATTGATGTAAAAATTTTATACAGTTAAATATATAGAGTTTAGTGAATTTTGCACACCCATGTAATCCATGCCCCGATCAAAAGGTAGAATATTTCTGCTGCCCCAGACAACTCCCTTTGGGTGCGCTTAACATTTAATTAAATAATAAGGCTGTGGAGCCAGGCCTCAAATTAAACATGAATTGTTTTCCCTCTCCTTTTCTAACTTTAGTTTTGCTTCCTAAACATGCGGCAATGGTTACTTTAAACATGAAACAAAATGTCACCAGAAGAAACCATTGCCTTTCAACTAGTTCTGATTTAGTGATTACTAATATAGTACATCTCTGCCCAGTTTGGTATGGCTTTTAGTTTTTTAAAGTGAGTAGTAAAATTTGAGTCATATTGCTATTGCTGACTCACAGGCTTACTAAGGATTGCCTGTTATTTATTATGAGCCTGGAACCTTACAATCTTGAACAATTGAAAAAGTTGTGATAATGCCACATTTACATAATTCCCCTCCAACCCCATTTTTTTCTTTTAGTCTGATTGTCATGTATAGGAGATTTTGCAGATGAATAGGATACAAGTGTTAACCTTATATCTAGCTGAGTCCTAGCCTTGAGGACTTGTTTCCTTCTCAAAAATTCTCAACTCCAGTTGCCAAAAGGCAGTTAGACAATTGACCTCAGTTACAGCACAATTAGTTGTGAAACTGACTGAACTTAAAAACTGTGTGTCACTGTCTTTAAAGATTCTTGAGTGTAGTGATAGGAAGACTTGTCCTAAAGAGATGGTTAATGAGTTTGGGATCTGTCGGGGCATAGGGAAAGGGGATAGATAATTCACCAGTGATTGAAAAGGGGGCTAGCTTTTTTTTTTTTTTTCCCTGTAGATTTAGAATTCTGGTTTGCTACCTGATCTGGAACCAGGTCTTGAATTAACATTTTTTCCTGAAAAGAACAATTGTATCCTGCTTAGCAAAACCTTTGCTGCCAAAGCAGTGATGGGTTGTGATGGTGAAGGTGGTTAGTGACTTAGATGTTTCTTTCTCAGGGCAATAATACCTACTACTTTAGTACCAAGTGGGCATTTTCATTTATTTATTTATTTATCTACCTACCTATTTATTTATTTGTTTGTTTGTTTGTTTGTTTTTGCTCTCTATTTTAGAAAGACTGGTAACTCAGTGAAGATGTATGGAAGGTTAAAGCCAGATCTAGTTAGTGGAGAGACTTATCAATAACCCATTTTCAGCTGGAGAAGCCCCTACACTGATTACATATTCATATTACTAGTAGATTCATTCCTCATTTTTAAAAAGTTCAATGCATTCAGTGCAGGAAAAAATTAATATGTTGTTTTATGGTATGCTTGTTAAGGACAATTTTTCCTCCATTCTTACCTCAGTCCTCTTACTGGCAAGCCTTCCCAGGAGCACTGGACAGCTTTAGCCCCTATGCTCTGCTCTTCTCTTTGCCTCTGTAAAACTCTGACCCGATGCTGCAGGCACTTACTGTAGACTTTTTGACTGTGCAAGAACTGTACTAAACACTAAGTGCATCCTTTCACTGACTCCACATCACAAGCTTAAGAGGAGAGATTTGTTTATATAATTATCTCTGATTTGAAAACACGTGGTATAGTGATGTTATACTGTGACTTCCCCAAGGACAGAGATCAGTGGGATGATTTAAGACTAGAATCCAGGTTTGTCTGAGGTCAAGCACCAGCTTCCAGCCAATATCATCCTGGTGCACTACTTTCAGATCTCACTGAATTGTAATTGTTTTCATTCATGTGTGATTTTCCCATTAGACAGGAAGACCTTGAAGTCAGGGACTCCTCAACCAGGGCTTTAGAAGATGCTAAAATTAATCTGTTCGCTCATAAATATTTACTGAGTACTTATATGTGGCCAGCATTGTTCTAGGCACTGGAGATACAGCAATGAATGCAACAAAATTTCCTGCCCTTGGAGAAGGAGGTAAACAAACCGGTGAAATGTATCAGGCTGTGTTAGTGCTGAGGAGCGGGGCTGAGGTGCTGGTGCTGGGAAGCTGCAAGAAGGCCCTTCCGAAGGGTAATAGAGTGTGTGTGTGGGGGGGAAGGGAGCGGGGAGGGGGAGGAGCTTGTTGTTATTTTAAGTAAAATCATCAGGGAAGGCCTCACCCATAAGGTGATATTTGAGCAGAAACTTGAAGGAGACAAGAGAAACAGCCTGAGGTATCTGGGGAAAGACCATACCACTCAAATAACTGAGTGAATTCCCAAATCCTGCCAGGCTCATTTCTCCCCAGATACAAATTGTAATTTGGCATTCTTGGACACTATTATAATGTCAACACACCTGGTTTATGGCAGTTGTTTCCTGACCACTTTTTACTTAGTTTTCTGGTTATCATATCTCAGGGATCAGCACACCTTTCATTACTGGAATACCCAATTGGATTTTTTTTTATCTTTATTTTAGAGAGCATCACAGATCATGATAAACAGACGGATAAAAAAAAAAAAAACTCTCAATTTTTTACAAAAAAAATTCTGATTTCTTTAAATTCTATATCTACAGTACTTATGAAATGAGAATTGATATCCACTGTAATCATACAGGCTCAGCAAGCCACTCAACATTTTGTCAGAATGTATAGCTAGGCAAGCTAACAGACAAGTGTTGAAGACATGGGTTTTCTTGCTGACATTTAGATAACTGGAAAATTCAGTTATCTAAAATGCCTGTTTCTTACAGAATTTGAGACTAAAGTACAGAAACTTGTTATCACTTAGAGCTCCTGCCATTCATGTATGAGATGAGATAAAAGCAAAGATATGTTACCTTCATCATACTGTCACTCAAAAATCATGGATTATTACTGTTCTTTTCAGGTGCTGGCAAGTTTCTGACCTATTCTTGAATTACAGAAAGCCCCCAGTGTAAGGATTTTCCTGGTTATACTTGCCTTATTAAAGATGAGTGAAAATATACTTTCTTAAACATATTTCACCATGAATTCTACCGCAGCCATGCTTCCAGCCCCCAAAATAAGAATATCTCTTTCCAAACGTTTGAAATTTGCTGTATCCTTCCAGTCTAGGTTGTCTTCCTTTTGCTGTATAAAAGTTGAATAAGTACTTTAGGCATTTTGAGGTTAAATTCAAATCAGATGATTATTCTTCCTCATCTGAGAGTCCAAACAAAGCAAAAAAGAGCAGAAATCCAGGTTTCTGGGTTAAAGAAAGTCTCCCTTTCAAAGCTGCCCAAAATTAACCAGATAATTCTGGCCATTTGACTAAAAGTGGTGGGGTGGGATGGTGGAGAAAGGGGAAGAGAATGAATTAAAAAAAGGAAATACACACTTTGAAAAACAATAAAGATGTTATGTAGAATTTTGTGTAGAACTAGAAATTTTATACAAACCAAACATTTACCAGAGTTGCTTGGAACCTTTTTTTGAGTCATGGGAGTAGACCCTTAAACAACCTCTAAACTTGTTCTTCTAAATGCTGACCAGTCCACACTGTAATTATTTCAAAACTATAAATATATACATGTTTGCCTAATGAGGATAGGACCACAATCAAAATTTCCTAACCTTAAATTTGGGAACACAAGTAAAATAACCATGTTAATCTGAAACTCAGTATCATAGATATAGAAAGTGGTCATAGCCTTGTGACTCTGCTAATACTGTTTATTTCAATAATCTATGTCATCCTTAAAAATATTTCTCAGAATCATATGTGCAGATTAAAGTTCATTCTGTTATCAAAATGCTGGCTATGATTCTCTGGCTATGAAAGTATGTTTTTGTGCCTTTCTCTTTTCATTAGAAAACTCTTGTCTTCATTTTTTTTAATGAGAGTTCCTTTGTTTTTCTTCCTTCTACATACTCATGCTAATTTTGTCCATTTAGATCAGAAAACACTACTTGTGTATAATAAAATAAAAACATTGAAATGTGTGGCTAGACAAACTTGTTTTTAAACTGAGTCATTTGGTGTAATACTTTGCGTTAGGCAGTAATTAAAGTTCTGATGAAGCTAACTGAAATGGAATTATTTAGTTGACTATTCACAGTTAAAAAGTTTTAGGGTGTTATTAGAGTAAAAATATATTTCAGTATCTTAACTATGACTCTCTGGCCAAATATAGTACTTTTTGTGTGTGTGTGAAAACTTTCATTTTAGTAGAATTTTATTTCAGGGGAACAAAGAACTGTGTATGCTACATATGTGCTTGCTTGGGGGTTAGTTTTGAGAGGAGATTAAAATTCAAGAAATGGTGCAAAAGGAGAATCTCTGCATACATTTGAGTGTCACATATGTATGTCCATGTCTGCCCTTCTTAAATTAGTGCAGAGAAAGAAATGTCCTGGTTAGCTTTTTAAAATATACATATATATGGTTTATTCTGATGCCCGAGTACCGATTTTGGTAAAAGAAAGTTTGCAATGTAAGAAAAAATATTTCTATCATCACACCAGAAAAGTAAGCCCCTCTGTACATAACATTTAAAACCTTATTCTGAGGTAAGGCACCACACAAAAAAAATTCATGAGCTAGGAGGGTATATATTTTATAAATTTTTCAAATTACCAGCATTTAGGGAGTGCCTCCTGTGTGCAGGGACGCTTGTTGGAATCGAGTTCTCTATTCATGTTGGAAACAGCAATATACAAATCAGTACGTTGACAAGGCCCTAGGCACACACTGGTGATGAAGTATCCAAAGCTACATTAAAAAATGATGAAGCAACTCGAGTTACCCTTATAGAAAGAAGGGGTGATGTTAAAATCCAACCTTTATGCTTGAACCTAGATTAAGTTCTCATCTATGAATTTAGCACCGAACATATTGATGCAGAAACACTGATTATAGGGCACAGCTGTCCTGGTTTGAAAGACAGAAAAAGAGATACTGAAGCTGCCATGCCGTGCAAGACTGATTTGTGACTTGATTTTTTTTCTGGTATTAGTTTAGCCATCATGCTCAAGTTTAGCCATTAGGATTTCAAATTGAAAACATAAACAATGTGTGCCAACACTTTTCCTGCTTTGATAGGCACAGCCAAAGACATTCCCAAACCACATGCTCCCATAGGCATTTCAGTGTAAGTTTGGACACTCTCTTTTCTCCCAGCAGATATTATATTAAAATGTAAGAGGGTAAGTAAGAGTAACAGTGCTGCAGACACTCTATGCATGCATGAGAGCAAAAGTTAACCATCCACAAACTCTCGTACCTAATGTAACCTGATTTCAGCCGGGGTCGCCCTGTACTTTAGGGGGTTAGATCAAACCCCCATTCTTCTGGCCTGATAAAGTCCAACATCATTCTCAAGTTTTCTCACATTCCTAGGTAGCACATCACTTCTGAACTCTGCCTTTGAACCGCAGCCTCTGCCGGATTAGATCAGTTTGGTGACCATTTTACCAGGCTGCTGGGGCTGTCCTTTTTGCTTGTTAACCAGATGTGAAGCTTGGCTGCATCCTCATTTGGGTGAACATTCACTCCTAGGAGGCATCTCTTTATGCAGCTGACTACCAAAGGCGTGAGGAGATAAAGAGACTGACACTGCAAAAACAAAGACATCTTCAATTACTAGGAATTTTTAAATGCTTCAGTCATTTCTGGATCCCAGGCTTCATTCAGGTCCTTTCTCCTTTCCCCTTTCCTCTTTTTGGCCCCCGCCATCCCTCTTCTACCCTCACCATTCCCTTTCTTTCTTCCTCCCCTCCCCTCCCCTCCCCTCCCCTTCCCTTTCTCCTCCTTTCCCTTCTCTAATTCCTAAGGAAATAAAGATCCAAGGCTGATGTTCTCTCTTTCTGCTATCACTGAAGGAAAAATAGTGTTTTCCCTTTTTTCTTTTTTCTATAATCATTTTCTAATTGAGGTTGCAGAGAAAGACAAGTAATGAACAGAAAGGCCAGTGGAAGTCTTCAGGATGGGCAAAAAGACTTCAGGCACATCTGCATTTACTTAGACACCTAGAGAAAGCTTGAAGGGCAGGATAATGGGGTTTCAGGCACAGGCTCTAGAATCTATTTCCTGGTTGAATCCGGCCCAAACCCCGCTGTCGGTGCCAAGAGGCAAGGCACTTTATCCTCTTTGAGTCCCTGTTTCTTTCTTTCTTTGTAAAACGGAGTTGATAATACATTCAATCTTCAACTCTGAAATTCAGCCTCTGAAAAGAAGTGGGTTTTTTTCTGTTTGTTTGTTTTTGTTTTTAAGTCTAAATTTGGGAAAAACGGCTTTGGCAGTAAAACCTGACCTAACCTGGTGAGAAGTAGCCTTCTTCCTACTTCTGCCTCTGTCTATACAGTTTGCTGTAGGAATGTTAACACAGTTGAATTCCAGCTTTCGTGGAAGGGATTTCTACTCTATGGCACATGATCCATATTGACTTTCTAAAATCTGAAAAATGCTGAATTGCAGAATTCCAAATGGCACTATGGGCTTGGGATAAAGTTATCCACTTAGGGTATTTGGGATCCTTAATGGGATAGCGGTGAGGGGTTTAATAGCAACTGGCACAGGAATAAGCATCTGATAAGTGCTGGCTGTTTTTGCCATAGTCCTGTGCTCTTAAATGAACGCATTTGTGTACAGTAGTCCCCCTTATTCACAGTTTGACTTTTTGTGGTTTCACTTACTCGTAGTCAACCGGGGGCTGAAAATATTAAATGGAAAACTTTGGAGATAAACAATTCATAAATTTTAAATTGCTTGCCGTTCTCTGGAGTGATGAAATCTCACGAGTCCTACTCAGTACCCCCACGTTCCCCACATGTGAATTATCCCGTTGTCCAGTGTCTCCACTCTGTGTAAACTACGACCCTTGATCACTTCTCAAGGGTTATCAGGTCTACTGTCATGGTATCACAGTGCTGTTTTCAAGCAACCTTTATTTTATTAATACAGCCCCAAAGTACAAGAGGACTGACACTGGCAATTTGGATGTGCCTCAGGGAAACCATAAAATGCTAACTTTAAGTGAGAAGATGACTGCAGTATACTCAGATATTCTGAGAGAGAGAGAGGCCACATATACTACAGTATATTGTTATAATTATTCTATTTTATTATTATTAGTTATTGTTAATCTCTTACTGTGCCTAATTTATAAAGTAAACTTTTCATAGGTATGTATATAGGAGAAAACAGTATATGTAGGGTTCAATATGAACCATGGTCTCAGGCTTCCACTAGGAGTGGATAAGCAGGAACTATTGCATGTCTACTCCAGGAATAGCTACAAAATTTTGTTAGGAAGTACATAAGACCCTGCAGTTTTACAAAGTGGCTTATTTTATATCTGTTTATATCTATCTTGAGTGTTGATTTGCCTCTGCTTATTTTTTTAGTTACCTTCTCAATGCCCTTTAATTCCATTTTTTATCTGAGGATAAATAGCATTTTCTACCTTTCTCTTTCCCCCTTTTCCCACCCATGTTCCTTTATCCTTCTCTCCTGCTCCCTACCCCCAAGCACTTAATTGTCTTTTCTCCCTGACCACAGGGAACCCCAGAGCTGATTGCTGGTGAAGCAGCACCTTTCTCTGAGTGGCGATTAATGGACAAAAGAGGTTAAATGTGAAACCGTAATTCAGTAAAGCTCTCAGGACATTCTCTCAGGAGCCTGGTGCAAAGAACTTCTAAACAGGGACAACTTAGTGGGGGAAATGGAAAATGAACACACACATGTAAGATTTAGGCTATAAATAAAAGGTGATTTAGAGAGAGTGATTTTTTTGTTGTTGTTGTTGTGTTCTCCATTGTAAAGTCTTTTTACCTGAGGTAGGTATAATTCTTTTTCTTGCACATAAACTTAGGAGGTTGAGTATGAAGAAGAATACATGGTTCCAGGCTGGAAGAACTTGACTGAATGAAATTTTAAAAAATTAAAAATCTTTGTCTCATGGTGATGAGATAATAAAAACAACTTTCTATTGTAAGAAATATTGACGTTCAATAAAAAAAAAAGAAAAGAAAAAAGAAAAGAAAAGAATAAAGAAAAGAAAAGAAAAAAAGAAACAAAAAGAAAAAAAGAAAAGAAAAAGAAAAAAAAAACTGGCAACAAGTTGTGGATTTGTTTTGCCTGTATATGCCAGTTTCCAAACTCTGGCTGAATGGAGACTATTTTCTGAGTATGCAGACTATAAAATATTTTAAGTTGTTAGAAGTGTTCTTTGTTCTGTTTTTGTTGTGTTTGTTCTGCTGTTAAGATTTTAGATTCTCAGAACCTAGTCTAAGACCTAAATTTCTGTGTTGTCTTGATTAAAAAAAAATAAACAAAATAAATCATTCTAAGTGAAAAGAGATGCAAACAGAGCACGAGCACGGAGAACCTGAAGTTTTCATAAACATTTTATGTTTACTTTGTAAACTCAGCTACAAGTCATTTATTGCTGACAGTTATTTTAGAGGCCAAAGAAATTAATTTGTTTTCAGCACAATAGCTATGAATTTTTTAAAAATAAAACCCCCTTTTAAGTCTGTAATTGTCACTGCTTTCTGAGTTCTGCTAGTACACAGCTCCCTCCTCCACAGTATTTTCTCAAGAAAGAAATAGAGATTTTATAGAAAATTAAAACAGTCACAATTGGTGTTAGGAGAAAAAAGGAAATCACCAAAGCTCTCTTTTTATCCTTTGATGAAAGAGTGCAAGTAACTACGTTTTGTTGTTGTTGTTGTTGTTGTATTTTTTATTATTATTATTATTATTTTATTTTATTTTTATTTATTTATTTATTTATTTATTTTTTTGGCCTTCTCTAAAGGCACCCACGGCCCATGGAATCCACTTGAGAATAAATCAGTAATCCCTGGTCAGGAACTCGCCATTTATTCAGTCTCCAGGTCTGGTACCACAGCAGGCAAAGTCTTATCTTCTATTCAAACAAAACAGAATTCAAAAATGTTTCTTAAATCTCTTTTTGAATTTCTGAATCCTTTGTTTCTTAATTTTTTTTTTTATTCATTGATTTTATTTTGACCTTAGTTCAGAGGTAAATTCAGCTCCTGGTCTCCTCCCTCTTCTGTACTAGAAACATGGTTGTGATAACTTTCCAAAGAACAAGGAGAAAATGGCTCATTCTTGAGTGATATGTTCAGTAGAGAAAGAAGTTAGGGTCTAGAAAAATCATATATGTGAAAAGATCTGGGAGGTCATTTGAGATGGGCCTTTGAGGTGTTTAAACTTTGTTTTAAGATGTTGAGTCTATTCTAGCCTACCCAGGTACATTGTGCCTAAACCTTTTTTTCCTTTCCTTTGTTTTAAAATATGTATTTAATGTCTGATTTTATAAACATCAATTAATGTGTAAGATCCTGCTCAGCTCTGAGAATTCAAAGGTCATGAAGACATAGTTATAACCATGAGGTGTCTATACTTTAATAAAGAACTTTACAAAATCTCCCAATAGGCCGGATATTTTGTGTCGCGGTAAAGGGACAGAATGAAATGCTTAATTTGGAGAAGGCTTCACCAAATTAAGAGTGACATCGTATGAACTGTGATGTGTTGAAGGGTGCCAATAGTGAAAAGGAATCATGTCAAAATTGTAAAGCTGAAGTTCACTGACTCTAGTCAGTGTATTCTAGTGTATGTAGAGCTCAAGTTATGTCTATAAACCAAGACCTTGTAATAAAAAATATCATAATCTAGTGAGGAAGAAATATAAATAAACAAATAAATGAGAGTATATTTTGCACTCTGAATTATGCACAAAGGCTTTTGGAACATAGAAGAAGAAACCCTAACTGTGGTAGGGGTTGGTCGAAAGCTTTGTGGAGTCTGAATCTTGAAGGAGTAGTGTTTTGCTCATGGAAATATGAGGAAAGCACATATGTATTTCCCTTATGCTTTGACTTGTAACAAACACACAACTTTTCTGGGGCTTTCTAAGAAAATTTTATTTTAAGATACTGCTAGATAGCAGTTCTTTCTTCTCTAAGTCGAAGTGTAAGGATTCAAGCTCTGCTTTTTGTTTCTTCACTAATTTTTCTTAATTTTTTTCTCTCATTATTCTTATGGGTATTTATCACTTTCCTTTCCTCAGTAAACCTACATTCACTTATCTCTAAGTTTGGACCTTGGAGGAAGCACCAGTACTGTTTTACATTTCAGAGGAAACTGTCAGGCCAGCTTTCCCCATATCCCACGAATTTCATTGAGCGAAACCCTACTTGTTATAATAGCATGATGAGACCCTTGCTTTCCGTAGTAAAGCAGAATAACAGATGGCCCCGGGTTTACACCAGGAAATAGTGTTTCAAGTTGAGGCTGAGAAGTTTTATTGCTCAGTTCTGTCACTTGGTCGATGTTTAATCTCAAACAAATTATCCAAACCCTCTATACCTCAATGTCCTCCTTTATAAAATGGAAATAATATAGTACCTACCTCACAAGGTTGTTGTGAGGATTAAATGAGATAATCCATTCAGAGCATTTAGTGCTATGGTTACAATGCAGTTGCATTTTAATAAATATTAGTTATTATTTTTAATTCTTCAGCCAACCATTTATTTAGTGCCTTTTTACTTTGTGTGCCACAAAGCATATGTGATTACAGTCTGCGATGGCTAATTTTTTAAAATAATTATTCTTTTCTTTTATTTGATTTCACTTTTTACTATGGAAAACTTCAACAATTGCACAAAATAAATAATATACTGTAAGGTAAATCCCTATGTACTCATCACCCTACTTCAGGAATTATCAAACTGTGCCATTCTTATTTCACTATATTTTCACTCACTTAATTTTTATTATTTTTTAACATTATTATTTCTTAGGAAAATTTATATACATTAAATTTCACAAATATTAGCTGTGTAATGTTGGTAAATGTTTTCTCTTTTTCATTTTCAAAGTGCTTTTATTATCTATTTATTTTTTTTAATTTATTCGTTCATTTATTTATTTATATTATGGTGACATTGGTTAATGAAATCCAGTGTTTCAGGTGTATAATTTAATAGTAAGTCATATATGTATTACATTGTGTGTTTACTGCCCATAGTTAGATTTCTTTCTGTCACCAGATATTTGATTTCTTTTACCCCATCTACCATCCCTTTTTCCTCTCTGTCTCCTACCCTCTGGTCTATAGTCTATTGTCCATTTACATGAGGCTCTGTTTTTTTGTCCTGTTTGTTTGTTGCTTTTAGGTTTATATCCCACACATAAGTGATATCATGTGGTTTTCAACTTTTTTTGTCTGGCTTATTTCGCTTAGCATGATTATCTCCAGGCCCATATGATGCTTAATTTTATGTGTCAATTTGGTTGGACCACAGGATACCCAGAAAGCTGGTTAAACATTATTTCTGGGTGTGTCCATAAGAAGGTGACTCTGGAAGAGATTAGCATTTGAGAAGATAGACTGAATAAAGCAGATGGCCCTCTCCACTGTGGTGGTCATCATCTAATCCATTAAGGATGTGAACTGAAACAAAAAGGCTGAGGAAGGTTGAATTCATGTTCTGCTAATTATTCGGACTAAGACATCAATCTTCTCTCTGCTCTCCTAGTTCTCTGGCCTTTAGACGAGGACTGGAATCTACACCATCAGCTCTCTATCTCAGGCCTTTGTTTAAAAAAATAGGCTTTCTTGGATCTTCGGTGTGCAGACAACAGATCATGGGACTTCTTAGCTTCAATAATCACATGAGCCTCATAATAAATCTCTTTGTAGATATATATCCTACGGGTTCTTTTTCTTCTGGAGAACCCTGACTTATGCACAGACTTTCTAATCAAAGTGTGGTTTGTAGCCAGCAGCATGGGCATTATCTGGGAGCTTTTAGGAGTACAGATTCTCAGGCTCCATCTTTGCAATTTTAACAAGATCCCTGAGCAATTCAAATACACAAGTCCCTTATTCCTTATGAACACTCCATATTTATATTGATGCTCCATCAAATAAGAAACAGCCACCACCTCCTACGACAGACTTTGAAGAAAATCTACCAGTTAAATAAGGACAATTTCAGCAAAAAAAAAAACCAAAACAAAACAGTATTAACACAGACCTAGTCCCATGTCAAATAGTGCAGTTATTGGGAGATAAATTCTAGGATTTTTAAGGCCTATCTAACAATTCTCACAGAGCTGAGGAATGGAGAGATGGATCCCTATTCTGAGCACACTAACACACTACGGAGAAATAAGGGAGCTGGAGGAGAGGAGATTTTTTTTAACTAGGGACAGTATTCTTTACCTTGCTCTTAAAAAGGGGCAAGCTAGAAGATCAGGGGAAGCTGGAAGAGAGGAGAACCTGAGAGTCAAACATCTACAGAGAAAAAATGACTTAGCAGAGGTGAGTAAGAGCTAACCACTAACAAAAGGCTTTTGAACCAAGAGTTCTCACACTGACCTGATTTCTAATGGAGTTAACTTTTCACCATGAAAGGGGGAAAATGACAAAAATTTAAGGAGCACTTTTCTTAATGAGATTGGTTGGGTGAGGATCAAGACATTTGTTGGAAAAGTGCTTATAGACAACATAACCATACTTTTGGTTACTCAACACCCATGTGTACTTTCTCTACTTTTCCTTCCTTAATTTTATGACTGAAACATAGTACAGTCTTTCAAATGTACAGATTTCTAGCCTTAGTCCAAAGGGACCATGCAAAGGGACCAGGTAAACACTAAAGGGCTATGGTGGCCATCCACCAATATTACTGGGCAGAAATCAGGACCAGGTGAAATTGTGTCCAATAAAAGTTAAATATAAAGCAAGATCAATGGATTTTCTTACAAATCATTAAAAAAATAATAAAAAAAGTAATGTGACATGTTAAGAAAGGTGGCAAATACAATATATTAAAATAATGACTTTAGAAAATGAAAACAATATGCTACATTTCCTCTGTCCTTTCAAAGGAATTAACATCATGGTGAATGGAAAGGAAGTCTGACATGCTTAAGAAAGAAATTATAGGGAAAAATATGCTTAGTTTTAAAATGAAAACTGTTTGAGAAGCTGAGAGGAGCAGAAACAACATTGAAAAAAAAATAGAGATATGGAGGGTAGGTATGAAAAGAAACCACACAAAAGGAAGTGAAAAAATACAAGGCAATGAAAGAAATTAACCTGGAGCTCATAGATATGGGGCCCCAACAAGGGATGATGAATTCTGTGCTGGAAGTTGAAAACCCAGAATGACCTGGAGCTAAATAATGCATTAAAATCTCATAAACTTACTGTTTTCCAAAACAAAAAGCAATGGCAGAGGAATTCATGCAGGTTTTCATTATTTATATAAAGTTTAAAAACATATAAACATTTCTATATGTATAACACTGAAAATATAAAACAATGGATGAGAATGATAAACTAGTTCAGGAGAATGGCTACCTCAAGGGATTGGGGAAGGTATCTAAAATGTATACACAGTGAGTTTCAGCTGTGTTGCTTATGTTTTATTTTACAATTTTTTGGTAAGATAGTAGGAAAATGGGTGTTTATTGTATTATTTATAACCCTTTGTTTTGTGCTGGCGAGACTGTGGGAGAATAGGCATTCTTATAACTTATAGATATATTTATGAGTTCTATTAACTTTTTTATGGAGCTTAGTGAGCAAGCAAATTTTTATTTTTTAATTACAGTTTATGTAAAATGTCATATTAGTTTCAAGTATACAACATAATAATTAGACATTTTAGTAGACATTTTTAAAATCCATATTCAGGAATCACTTTAGTCAGGAAATTTTTCTTCTATTATATCCTAAAATTTTTATTATAAACTATTTAATGTACACAACAAGGTTTAAGAAAAACCTTTGGAAATTCTAATTCTAATTGTATTAAATTCATGGTCATATTTGGAAAGATTAACATTTTAATAATATTAAGACTTTCTATCTAAAAAAATGATATATTTATATTCATTCACATCTTTTCCTGCATGTTTTTAAATTAAATATATGTCTAGATATTTTATATTCTGTGTCCATATTGTATATGAAATAATTATATATGTTCATTTCTAACTTCATAATATTAATATAAAGAAAATTATTAGTTCATCTATAGTTTTCTTGTATTTTGATGCTTTGCCAAGTTTACCTATCAGTCTTAATAGAGTTTTAGTTTTAGTTTTTGCCTTTATTTTCAAAATTTTTTTTTGTCATTCTGTTTCAGGTGTGTTTTTTGAATATAGCATTGGGCTGGTATATCCATTAGAATAATTTGGGTTGCAAATATTGTGCACTGATTTCAAAAAATGAAAGGGGATATATTTACTCTCATGCAGTTTCAAGTTAAGTTTCGTTTTAAGCATGGCTTGCATAGTGTTGTTGCTTGATTTCTCTCAGTTCTTTCAGTTCTGTATTACTTTGCGTGTTGGGCTACTTCTCTCATGGGAGCAAAATGGCCACAGAAGTCCCAAGCCACGCATCTGTTTATACTTTACAGTCCAGAAAAAGAGAGAGCTTTTCTGAAAAATCTTGAAAACACTTTAGTCACATGCCAAACGCTGGGGGGAAAAAAGAAACACTTTGACCAGGTGGTATGCCATGCTCCATTGATTATGGGCCTGTGTTACTCATCCTTGAACCAATTTTTCTGGTGATCAGACTGGTATTATAATAAATGGTTAATCAGAGTGAGTTAAGGCTCAGATCTAAAACTGAAATTTGAGATTCATTCACACCCAAGCTAATTTGCCATTATTCAAGACAACAGAGTAAGGAGTGTAAGTATTATAAAGAAGTGAGCATAATTCTCACTACTAGATAACAATATAATTCTATACCTTCAGAAGCTAAGAGGATCAACTGATAAAACATATCAAAAATAATTAGAAATAATAAGTAAGTTTATTTTTACAATATTAGTAATGGGAAAAAGCAATCGTTTTCCTGTCACAAAGAATAACCAATTAGAAAATATAATTGAAAATATTTTATTTATACAAGTATAAAATATGCTGGAATAAATTTATTAAGAAACTTGCAGTATTTATATAAAAATATATAAACTTTAACTTAGAGCTTTAAGATCATTTTAACTAGAGAAACAATATTATAGAGATGTCTATTCTTTTTAAAGTACATTCTAAAATATTGGCAAACCTAATCAAAATCCCAATGACATTTTTCTTTAGGATATTTGTTTGGGAAGGGATGTTTCCCATTTGAGACAAGAGACTTTAAAATGTATCTGCTAAAATTAATTATGCTAGACTAGTCAGGAAATTAAAAAACAAAACAAACAACTACAACAACAAAAATGCATGAAGGGCCAGTTTGGAAAAAGGAAGACTTTTGTCACCAGATATATAAATATAATATAAAGTTACAGTAATTAAAACTAATGAGATACGGGGGCAAAAAATTAGAGAAAACAGTAAAACAGATAGAAAATCCAGGAAAATATCAAAGTTACATACAGGTGGCTTAATACATTAATGAAAGGGGTGTGTGCATGTGTGTATGTGTGTGTGTGTGTGTGTAAAATTCAAGAGAGTATAAGAATTATTTAACATATAATTAGATAATAATTAATTATTTGGGAAAAAATGTACAGCCAAACTATTGTCTCACAGTTCATACTAAAATCAATATTAGATGAAATTTAGTTATAAATTGGAGTAAGCCTTTCTATGAATGATGGGGAAAAAATCAAGAAATATGACCATAAATATTTTAAATTTATGCATGTGAAAACAAGCACATTAGTAAATAATGCCTTTTTTTCAGCTAAGAAAACTACAAAATCTAGAAACAATTTTAAGAGAAAAGAACCATTGAAATTACCAGAGAGCCAACAAGTCAAAGAAAGAAGGAAGCCCAGAGGATGGAGCTTTGCATTTGGGAGTGCTTTTACTCCAGAGGCATCTGCCAATTTTGAAGGTTAAATAGGAGGCTGAGAAGATGAAGTGAGCTTTTGAGACTCTTGAATCTAAGGAGAGAATGTAGTTCAATGCTGCCATAGACGGAATCATTGGTAAATGCACAGGTTTTAGGTTGGGACTCCATACTAAAGGGCTACACTCCATGAATAAGGGTGGTCCTGAAATAGATCTCTCCCTGAAAGTATTAATGCCCAGCTTCTAATCACATTATTTTATGATTAAATTGGGATAATCCAGGATTGCTAGTGTCCCTAGCCACCTGTCAGAAGCAAACAAAATCTTCTTTGAGGGAAGGTAACATCTTAGTCTTAAATTATCTCTTACCATTTTTCATGTACGATATATGATAGTCAAAAATAACCAGACATATAAAAAATCAAGACAGTGTAGTTCAAAATCAAAAGAAGCAAGAGACAGAATAAGGAACCCACCAGGAATCTTAAAAATGAAGTTTTCATATGTGAATTTTAAAGTAAATGTATAATTATAGCTGAATTAATAAAATGTGAGATTGATAATTTCAACAGATAATAGTAAAGTAAAAAATAGATACAAAGTGGACATTCTAAAACAAATAAATATATGACTATAATCAGGAACCCAATGGGCAGGTTTAACAAGAGGCTAGACATATTGAAGAGGGAGTTGGTGAACTGGAAGATAAATGTGACAAAAATATGCAGAATAAAGCATGAAAAGATAAAAATGTAAACACACACATAGAGGAAACAATGTATAAGACATAGGGAAACTAGAAAAAATTCTAACCTGTATGTTAACAGAGTTCCAAAAGAAGAAGGGAAAAATAATAAAGAAGAAACAATATTTGAAGAGACAATGGATGGCATTTTCCTGAAAAACAGCTGTGAATCCATGCTGGATAAAAATAAAGAAAACTATACCAGGGCACACTCTCAGAGAAAACCTCATGTGGCTGGAGGAGGAGGAGGAGGAGGAGGAGGAGGAGGAGGAGGAGGAGGAGGAGGAGGAGGAGGAGGAGGAGGAGGAGAACCATCAAAGTAGCAACAAGAAATAAACAAAAAGTTTATTAAATTATTTTTCTCTACATAAAAAAAGGAGCCCGATGACAATAGAATGACATATTAAAAATACTGAAAAAACACTTGCAGAAAAGTTTCTGTAAGCTAAAGAAGCATTCTTCAAAAATGAGCATGAGATAAAAGTATTCCCCAGCAGCACAGGGAAATGTTGCACCCACAGTACCATACAAAAGGAAATACTAATGTGTTCTACTCTGAGAGAAAAAACTTATTCTAGATGAAAACTCAAAAACACAAGGCAGACTTGAAGCCTTGAAAAGGATAAAAATTTAATGTTGATATGAAACTATAATAGGGGTAAATGTATTACAAATAATGTGTTAAGAGAGGATGAAAGCACTTAAAGGGTTCTAAAATTCTCACATTGTCTGGTAAGAGGTAAATATCTTCATTTATCTTAGGCTACAATAAATTATCTATTCATGTTGCAATCGCTAGGGTAAAAATTAATAGTAAGAAAATGTATAGCTACCAAGTTAATAGAAGGAGGACATGGAATTATAAAAAAATAATTAAAAGAAAAAGAATACAGAACAAATAGTAGAGATAAAAATCAAACAGCAAAATGGTAGACCTAAACCCAATCATACTTACATTAAATGCAAATAGACTGAATATTCTAATTAAAAGATCGATATTGTCAGACTGGATTAAAAGAAAGAATCATCTATGTGTTTAATATATAAGAGGAACACCTGAAATATTCAAGAAATATTGAAAGTAAAAAGATAAAAAGGTTATGTAATGTGAAAATTAACTTAAAAAACTATTATTACTATATTATTAAAAGAAAGTTTATGGAAAGTGATGAAGAAAAGCTGTTGAGGACAGAGGGATGAGACAAGCAGGGTAAGCAATTTCTGAAGTAGCCTTCTTCTCTACTGAGGACAGCTGGCAGAGGCAGGTGAATGGGGAGGTTTATGTCGAGCATTGGAGATAGGTGAAACTAGTGGGGGGAAATTTAGAATTGAAATGATGAGGCTAGATTAGGGAAAACCTGAAAAATACTTGCAGTGGACCTTATATGTCATAAACTTGGTCATGACTTCAATCAATGAAAGCTAGTATTTCTATAGTTAGTTTTAGTGAAAAATAAGAATTTAAAACTTGTCATTGTCAACCCCATTAACAGCTCTGAAATTATTGGTAAAAGTCTATTTATTATCTACGGTAAGTGATAATCTTTTGAACCTCAAAAAGTATGGTGGTAGTAATTAGAGAATCTGGCACTGCAAAAATTGCCTGGGTTCAAATTTTGCTGTCACATTCTGCATCAGTTCTTCCTAGCTATATGATCACGGGCAAAGACTCAACCTCTCTGTTCTATACCCCCCTTTTCTTTAATCGATAAAATAGGAGTAATAGTACATAATAAATAGGCTTCTTTTGAGAATGAAATGCATTAATATTCATGAATCTGAGAATAGTGGCTAGAGTATAGTAAGTGCTCAACAAATAGCTGTTATTTTTATTGTTATTATAATTATGAATTTTACAAGAAATTTTTTGGTATCTGCATTAACCATTGATTCAGTAAGTCTAAGGACACCAAGTGAACAGCCTTTTTCTGTCCTCAACTCTGAACCAGGAGCTTAGTAATATTTCATGGATCTAGTCTTTCCTGCTTGAAATATATTTGCTAAATCTGGTAAATAATGAAGGAGGCCTTCTTATGTGAGGGCCTTCTCCTTGGCACTTAAAATATTCTCCAGTAGGACACAGATTATAACCCTGAAGAAGATCACAGGCCTGTGAATAAAGAATTTCCTTGAATAAAGGATTTCCATGCAGTGGGATATGGCTAATAAGAGGAAGGTTGTATTCTAGTATGTAGGATGAAGAATGCACTTTGCAGGCAGAGAAAAGGTTACAGTAGTCCTTGCTTATGCTCAAGGGATACATTCTAAGACCCTCAGTGGATACCTGAAACCAAGGATAGTACTAAACCCCAAATGCACTATGTTTTTCTTCGATACATACTTACTTTTCACTTAAAGGAAGCACTTTATGACTTCTCTTTGGCATATTCAAATTGCCAACATCTCTACTCTTGCACTTTGGGATTGTTATTAAGTAAAATAAGGGTTTCTTGAACCCAAGACTGCAATATTATGACAGTTAGTTTGATAACCCAGATGGCTACCAAGTGACTAATGGGAAGAGGGTGCACACATCATAGAGGCTCCAGACAAAGGGATGATTCATATCCTGGATGTGACAGAGTGAAATGTCATGAGATTTCATCATGCTAACACAGAACAGGACACAACTTAAAACTTACGAATTGTTTACTTCTGGAATTTTCTATTTAATTTTTTGGACTGCAATTGGCCACAGGTAACTAAAACTAGAAGACAAAACTGCAAAGAAGGGGGATTGCTGTATAATCTGGCTGGGTAAGAAGTGGAAGGCTTTACAATGGATTTGGGAGGAAAGGGAGGGGAGGATATTCTAGGCAAAAAGAACAGCATGCATACAGAGGCAACATGGCATGAAACTACAAGGCATGCTTGGGGAATTGCTAATTGAACACTATGTTGGGTATATCAGATAGACAGAATGGGAAGTGCCATTTGTGAAGGCTGGAGAGGTAGGCCAGTTAGGTTATGCCTGCTTTTCCATGGAATTTTGAATTATTCAAAATTATTTTAAAAGTAAATCTTTTATAGTAAATCTTCAACAAATGTCATATATAGTTAGTTGTACTTTTTTAAAGTGATGAAAATATTAACATGTATAATAATGTCATCAACAAATATTTACTGATAGTATGTTATGTGCCAGGAAGTATTATAGACTCTTCTAGTTCTATTAACATATTTATCTTACAACACCTCTTAGAGGCAGATTCTATTATATATATCAGAAAAAAATTTTATAAACTAGTAAAGACCATATAATACCAGTGGTAATGGTATTATATGGTAATGTTATTTTCTTTATGTTGTGGACTCTAAAAAGAAAGATTCATTTGATGAACCCCAAGAAGGAATTTATGTGCTGCAATGGTCAAATAAGACTGAACTCTCCACTTCCTACACTATGCTTAGCTCAAATACACAGTCACTTGAATCAACTATTATAATGGAGTTTCTGGTTTCATCCTTTGACCAATGGACTAAGACCCACTCCATTCAATGCTTTATAATAACCAATCAAGATGCACGATGCTGACCAATCAGGACTTCACGATTCAGACTAATCAGAAGTGTACAAATTTTGAAACTTCGTTTACATAAATTGGACCTAATTGGGAACCTAGGCAGGGACTTTAACTATAAAAGAAGAACTCCCCTTTGTCTCTGGGGAACACAGTTTAGGTTGCTACCTGAATCTGTGTCTCTTGGGCTATGGCTCCTTTTGCTCAAATCAATGTTTATTTTTTTATTACAGTAGAAAATTAATTTTAGTTTACAATGTGTACAATAGGCCTTATCTGCCTTTTATTTTCCTTAAACACCCATCTTTTCTCTAGTTTTAAGAAATAGGATAAAGAGAGATAGAGATAAACAAAGGGGAAGGAAAGGAAAAGAGAATACAGAAGAGAGAGAACCAGGGAAGGGGAAAATATTTAGGATATTATTATTCCCAACTAACTACAGTTTGAGTTATTTTTTCTTTTTCAAACTTATTTAGAACAAAAATAAAGACAGTTCTATCATATAAGAATATTATTCTTACTTGCTGATTTTGCTAGGTTGAGATTGGTAGATGGGTAGATTAGAGCTTCTAGAAGATACACTGGGTTTCAGCAGAGTGAGAGTTTATCTTCTCTGTTTATACATAATATCATTCTTCTTTCTACCTGTCACCTATGCATAAAATCAGGCACCTACTTAATAGAGTCATTAACTTTCTACTTAGGAACATTAACCTGTTGGTATGAAAAATAGAATGAACATTTGAGGGTGGCAAAGTACTATAGGAAGATGTCAATGAACAGGCCCTTAAGAATGAAATTAATTTCACAGGGAAATTGTTATGGAATAGTCAATTTAGAAAATTAAAAAAAAAGTTGCAGATGTAGAAATATGCTTTAAATTCCTTTTAATCCTTAGCAACTGTGAGTCTAAGATTTTCACAAAATGAGAAGAAAGAAATTATGTGTAATTTTCTGGTCTCCTTTTGCCCACTGCTTTCCAAATTTCAGCTACTTAACATTGGCCAAATCTTACAGTGAATGTCACTTTAGAACAACCTAAATGGGAAACCACAGAGCCCTACTTCTTTATAATTATACATCAACAAATCCAGAAAATTAGAAGAAGCACAAGACATATTAAGTTTTACTAAAGTGAAATTTAAGACATGCCACAAGTAATTGATTCTCTATCTAGGATAATTTAAGGACAAAGGCTTATTTGACTTTTAGACATAATAGCAGGTCACTATTTTAACATTAGGGGTAAGTCAGAATAGTGAAGACCTTTTCTGATATAACTCATCTATTTTTTCTTTTTGCCACTATTGTACCGCCCCCTCTATTTTGAAATCTGTCACCCTCTGTTGCCTTCTTAGTTTACATGCCTGTCTCTACTATCTGATTATGAGTTCCTGGAGTAGGATCTCTTCTTTTTTATACTTGTATAAAGGATTCTCAGTATTGGCACAGTACCTGGTGTATGGTGAGCAGTCAACCAATGCTTGCTGAATGTATGAATGAATGAATGCCTACATGCCGTGGCAAAAGCAATACATTGTAGTTAGAAGTCCTGAATTTTATTTAAGCTCTGCCATTAACTGTTACTTTGAACTGTTGATTTAATGTTTCTTTGCCTACAAAAGATGATTTTGAAAATTTCTTCCAGCAAACATTTACTTCTATGGTAAGTGATTTACACATTTTTTAAAATGTGAAGGGTGACATATATATTGTGAATAAATAATTCAAATTTTGATATTTGAACACCGTGTTTTGGAAACTTGGTTATCATGTACCTTTTTTTTTTTACTTTGCCAAAGGTTTAATTGCTTTCTTTTCTGGCTCATTTTTTAAAATTTTCCATTGATTCTTAGATAAAAGAAGTGAGGAAAACAGTCATTGTTTGAAGATATTGAAAGTCAGAACTTTGTTCTTAATATTGGCTGCTGGGGGCTTCGCTTCTCTGAGCTCAGTTTTTAAAAATTTACTTTTTATTATTTTTTTATTAGTTTCAAGTATTGAGCTCAGTTTTTATGCCACCTAAAATAGCAATCTAGTCCCTTAAGCATGTTATAATTCTACTACAATATGTAGCAATGAAGAGAAAAACAGTGGAAGAAGGTAGATCAAGTTGAATTTTCTGAAGAAATTTTAAATGATCAGTTTGTTATTAGGTGATGTCTGCTTATGTTTAAAATCATCTAGATTCTTACAACTGGGTATAGGTGGCAATCGCCCCGGAAATTTTCCGTGCTTTTGAAAGCCTTACGTAATTGCTTATGTGGCAATTGCAAAATCCTCCCTTCATATGAACTTAACCCAAAGAAGGAAATGTTCTACTCAAAATTTTAGTTAAGCTTGCTCTCCTGCAGTGACGGAAGGTGGGAGGAGGGCATTAGTGGAAGATAGGAAGGGGGAGGATTTTGTGTAATGAGTGGAAAAATCATTGAAGAGTTTATAAACAGTTGCAGTGAATTGAGGCAACCACATTTGAGAATGTGGAAAAAAAATACCATAAATCCCATCATTGTCCTCATTTCAGCAAAGAAGGAGATTTTGTGTTCTGGTCTTCTGTGTTTTGAAGATTGATGTCAAAATAAAAACAATAAGATACTCATGGTATTGTCTTTCCTAATTTGCCAATTGAAAATCAGCTACCCATAAAGCAGGATTTTGAGTGTACTACAGATGAGTTTATTCAGTACCTTTCTATTAGGTGCCATTACAGAAAAGTTTTTTATTTCTTCTTAATTGTAAGAGAGCAATAAAAGACTCAATGAGAAATTCGTTACCAGAAATCAGTTTCAAAGTCTCTGATTTGTAGGAGGGTTGGTGGTCTCTGACCAAGAATTAAAGGCTGGAGAGATTTCTCAAAATAATCAAAAGTAAACTGATACAGGAGAAGATACTAAGCTTTTAGTAGAAAGCCTAGTGCAGGGATTTCAAAGCCAGTTACTTGATGTTTCCCTGGAAAGTCTTGAGGTTTGGAAAGAAGGCTTTTAATCCTTGTCCCCTCCCTGTGTGTGTGTGTGTGTGTGTGTGTGTGTGTGTGTGTGTGTGTTTATAAGTAATTTAAACAAACAAAAAGATTTTCTTGGATATTTTTCCCCTCAGGCAACCTCATGTGCAACTTTCCCTTTCGCAGGTTCAGGGCAGCTAGGCCTGTGTAAAACAATAGATACAATAATAACAGGGCAGTTACTTTGGGGCCTTGGCCTTTATCAGGATTAACTGTTACACCAATAAGCAAAACAGGGCGGCAGGGTTTTTCCATCACTGGCCTTCCCTGTTCCTGGGTGCCAGATGGCATTATATCCATGAAAAAAAATGCTGCTAGTTATAATGTTGACCAGGCGCTGTTACTTCCACTTGATCACACTGTTTGAGGCTCTCTTTGATGTACAAAACACTTCTAAGATAATGAAATGCTTTGGCAGCTGGCTAATGGCTGGGAAAGTGCAAACCCTGCACTGAACTCTTGCACTGGACTATTCAATGGCAAGGTAATGTCAGGCCCAAGCTGGAGAGGGAGCAAAGAGGCTAGTTGCTGGGCAGGCCCAGGACTCTTGGGGAAGCGGCTGTGGAGGGGCTGGTATTTTTCTCTCTTCAATAAAGTGGTCAGTGCCTGTAGTAAATGAGAAATAAATCCATCAAGGCTAAGTTCAAGATTATTTTAAACTGGCTGCCATAATTTGCATAAGAGCCTGTCCACACAGGTGAACAAAGACAGACTACCAATGTAGAGGTGATCTGAGAAATGTTTTTGTTTGTGTAAAGTGTAGGGCTTCATCTTTATGCAAAAGAAAGTTTCTCATGAATTTAATTTGACTTTGCTGCTGCTAATCTTATCACTGGCCTGATTCACTGGGAAAGTAGAGCATGCATAATGGGATAGGAAGGCATTTTCTAACCCCTCTCTCCCTTGATGGCCAACTCTATGAAGACACACCCTGGGTATCAGCCCTTAGGGAAGTCTTTCTGTGCTCCTGTACCTTCCACCCCTCAATCCTACCCCAATACCAGCTGAATTGCTGGCCACCAAAAATCCAAAAATTCTTCTGCCACAAAGACTACTTCCACTCACCTAAGCAGAAATCCTCTCCATGTAAAATGCCTGCAAAGAAAAAACAAAACAAAACAAAACACAACAAAACAAAATAAAACAATTGCCCCCTAATTCTCCAGTTTGCTCTTATCTATGTGGTTAGAATGTAAACCTGAAGCAGAAACTCTGCTTTTAGACCAAAGGTCGGGAAACTACTGGCCAGCACATGGACAGGAGCCGGCCTGCATCTCTTTTCATACCACCAACAAAGAAGAGTTTTTATGTTTTTAAATGACTGAAGAAAAAAAAAAAAGAATATTTTGTGACACATGAACATTCTCTGAAATTCAGATGCTCATGTCCAAAAAATAAAGTTTTATTGGCATATCACTACCTCCACCCTTTATGCATTGTCTATGCCTGTAGTGTAAAACTGCAGCTACGGAGCTGAGTAGTATCTTCAGATGCTTTAGGATAGCCCATGAAGACTAAAGTATTTGTTATCTGGCCCTTTGCAGAGAAAGTTTGATCCCTACATTAAGCTTTTTACAGAACCACAGAGTGAGTGTTTTATGCACCCTTCTAACTGCTTCTAAAGTCTGAGAGTGTTTAGTTGAGTGGGAAGTTCTCCACAATTCTAGTATTTCCATCACCTTTATCTAAAGAAGTTGTTAGTGCTACCATTTGAGACACTTTCCTTCCTTTCCAGCATAAAATAAAACCAGTTTTTGAAGTTCTTGCTAAATCTTCCTTTCTGTATTGTCTCTCTCACAGTCAACTCCTGGCCTTTAAACAAATATTTCAGGTTTGAAATGTTCCAAGGGTGTCTGTTCAAATTGAATTGAAATCTAAGGGGAAGAGTAGGGGTGGGAGGAATCTGATGATAAAGCCTCTTAGTGTGGCATTTTCACTTTCCAGACTTTCTCTGCCAATCCACAGTATTGTACAGGTTTACAGATGAAAATTATAAGCTTATCCAAGCCGACAGAAATGGACCTGCCTATCCTTTAACTAGTGTCTTGAGGCTTCTGCTCAGAGTTTTGCCTTTTAAAATTTGAACAGTATGTTTTTCCAAAAGAGAAAAAGTCACTGGCCATTTTTTTTTTTTTTTTTTATCTTATTTGTCATAGGGTACTGGTGTGTGGTCTATAGCTTCCTACCTACTACTCCATTTTGTCTTATGGTGCTAGGACCTTCTTATTGAACTCTGGCTTTTGCAAGATTGCTGTCCGCAATTTCTCTGGGTTTATTAAATACACAATCTTTCTTCATCAAAAGTTTTAGTGGCTGGCTTTATGTGATGAATTATGGGTGATTGTTCTTTGTGTGTGTGTGTGTGTGTGTGTGTGTGTGTGCTTTTCTGTGTTTCCTAAGGAAAGCATATATTTCTTTAATATCAAAGAGATAAAAGGTAAAAAAAAAAATTTCTAGAAGTGCCAGTAGAATAGTAATATTTACTTACAGTTGAGTGTCGTAATTCCTTCCTTCCAACTCTTTTTGAAGTGGGCCCAGATAGGTACAGATGACATTTAAATTCATAAAACTAGATAGATCAACTTCGTACATTATGATTCCATTTTTAAAAATTACATGTGTGAGAAAGAGAGAGTATTTGAGGGTGGTTGTATTCTCATTAAAAACAAAACAAAACCCTGCACTTACAGTGTCTGGGTCCAGCATCTAAGGACAATAAGTAAAAAGATGAACAAATCGAAAAAAAAGACCTGAAATGATAGTCATCAAATTATCAACAGTAGTTATCTGTAAGAATGTTTACAGGTAATGAGTGTTTTTAATTTATGCTAAACTTATTAGATATTTTAAATTTTTACATTGGAATGCTGTATATTATATTTGCAAAAATAAAAATATTCAAAAATCATTTAAGAGCTCCAGTTCCACATATAGTTTCTACAGACTTTTGACTATACATTGTCCCTATCTACATCTGTTATTAATCAGCCCCTTACTCCCACCCCCTCTCATGGCAAGAAATCCTGATTCTTAGACCCCTAGATCACTCGCCATGGAATATTTGAAAAATGTTAGTGTTATGGTTCATTTGGGATGGGTAAAGGAATTCAAACTTCCTTAATGATTTCAGATTTTTGAGTTATTCATGAAAAGGCTTTTTTTTTTTTTTTTTGCTCCAAGGTTGTATATATAAATATATATACATACACACATATAAATATGTAATACATAATATTATATAAAATATATGTAATATATGTATATCCTATGTTTTCTTTCTAATATTTTATTTTTGTACATATTATACAATTTCTAATCCGTCTTCAATTTGTGTATAAATTGTGACATAGAAATTCAATATAGAATGTTTTGAGCCCACCATTTTGTAATTAATTCAAATTAAAGCTGGCAGTTACAACTGCACATGGTAAAATAAGTTGTTAACTAGTTGTTTCCAGAAGAATGTGTTCTTGACAAATTTATGCCTGCAGTATTTGATTTAGGAAAAATTTAACTTGAGAAAAATCGTGGTCATAGAGGAAAACCAAGAGTGGCAGAAGTTTTAATTGATAAAGTTTGATAAGGATAAAACAATTTGCTGTAAGCCATTATAAGATCTACATGAGGTTGGAGGATTCAAGATGGTATAGAAGGTGGTGGATATTCATGCCTCCTCTAGTGACCACACCAAATTATAAGACAACTACAGAGCAACCAATACATGAAGTCACCAGAGGTCTGGCTGAACAGAAGCCCTATACTAGGTCACCTCAAATAACAAGTTACCTCAAAACAGTAGGAGGGGTGGAGATGCGAAAGGGCCCACTACCACAACTGTGTGTGGTGATCGAGAATCGGGAGGGTTTTCTTGGCTGCAGAGCCATCTCCCCACCTGAGGAGCAAGGGGATCCTGGCCACCCTGAGCTCCTCAGCTTGGGATTCCAGTGCAAGGAAGAAAAGTCCCCATAATCTTTGGCTGTGAAAACCAGTGGAGATTGTGGCTGACTGAAACAAATGCTGAGGAAGTCACAAACATTCCTCTAAAAGGACCCACCCCTGGCCTTACTCACTGACAGACTCGCTGGCTTGGGGCTCCAGTGCTGGGGAAGCTGCACGAGGGGCACCAGGGATATACAGGAAGGTGCTGAGCTATCTGGAATCAGGGCAAGGGCTGGAGGGACAGCTTGCTCCTGGACAGAGATACAGGCAGAAGCCAATATTCCTTTATTGAGCTCTCCCACCTCCCAGACTGCAGATGCAGGCACAATCAATCTGGATAATACAGGTAGTATGCCCAAGGGACTCCCTGAGACTTTGCCTCTCCCAGTTTGTGGGCCCACCCCAAGCCACTTCCAGTGATTTGTTCCATACAAAAGGACTGTCTTGGCTCCTACTGCAAACTTTTATAAAATCCCTCAAATGCTCATAAAACCCAAAAAAGCAGCAACTGGCCTCGGTGTACTTCTTGTAGTCCTGTACTTCTTGCTGAGCAACCCCAGGCCCTGCACTAGTGGCATCCAGCTTCTGTTTCTGACTTGGCCTCTCAAGGCACCTATAAGCCCAGCATGGGTGGCATCCATATGTGGATTTCTTAGTGACTCTTACCAGGTGTCCCTGGTAAGACTATGCATGGGCTGCAGCTGAACTTGGCCTACAGCTGTATCCCTTCCATGTCTATGCCAAAGGGCCACACAGGACACTTACTATATAAAGCTACTTTATTAAGATCAGGAGACTTAGGATCCTTATCTAATACATAGAAACAGCCACAAGAGGCAGCTAAAATGGGGAGACAAGGAAGTATGTCACATGTGAAAGAACAGAACAAAGCTCCAGAAAAAGAATTCACGGAAATGGAGGGGAGCAATATACCAGATACAGAGAGGTCACTGGTTATAAGGATGCTCAAGGAACTTAGTGGAAAAGTAATGAACTCAATGAGAACTTTAACAAAGAGATAAAATACATAAAAATAGAGACAGAAAACATAATAGGGATCCAGTTAGAAATAATAAATACAATCTGAGATGAAGAGTACATTCGAGGGTATCAATGGAGTGAATGAAATGGAATTTCAAATTAGGGACACAGAAGATGGGATAGCAAAGAACACCCAATCAGAACAGCAACAAGAAATAAGAATTTAAAAAAAAATGAAGATTAAGAAGTCTCTGGGACAGTGTCAAATATAACAACATTTACATGGTAGGGGTACCAGAAGGAGAAGACAGAGAGCAAGTAATTGAAAAACTATTTGAACAAATAATGATGGAGAACTTCCCTAACCTGGTGAAGGAAATAGACATACAACTCCAGGAAGTTAAGAGAGTCCCAAACAAGGTGAACCCAAAGAGGCCCACACCAAGACACATCATGATTAAAATGCCAAGGGTTGAATTCAAAAAGAGCATCTTAAAAACAGCAAGAGAAAAGCAATTAGTTACATATGAGGGAATGCCCATAAGACTGTTAGATGATTTCTCAACAGAAACTCTATAGGCCTGAAAGCCTTGACACAAAATATTTAAAGTGATGAAAACCTAGGACCTATGAACAAGATGTCTTTACCCAGAAAAGTTATCATTTAGAATCGAAGGCCAGATAAAGAGCTTACCAGAAAAGAAATAGCTAGAGTTCATCGCCACTAAGCAGTATTAAAGGAAATGCTGTAGGGACTTCTTTAAGAAGAAGAAAAAAAATATGTATTAAAAGTCTAAATAAAGAATGGCAATAACTGAAAAAAAAAAAAAGATTTACATGAGAAAAAAATCTTGGTCTCAAAATAATTTTTTATAAGATAAAAATCAAAAAGATGATAATTAGAGAAATGTTTTAATTGTACTATATAATAAAAATAAAAAATAGTTTAATATCAGAAAATTTGTTCAGGAAAATTAATCAGTATTGGTAAAATTATGATTTTTTACAATTGTTTTCACTAATAACATCAAAGAAAAGAGTTCTTAGAAAAAAATCAATGGAATCAAGATGATCCTTTTCTGTGGTGATCATACTTACTTTTCTAAATGAGTTATTATTCTGATGCCATTTATGTAGACATTGATCAATCCTCACAACTAGTTTGAATGAACCTTTTTCAATTATTGAATTCCTATATTTGGGTCTATGTCTGGACTCTATTTAATTTCATTGACCTGTTTGCCTAATCTGTACTGTTTTTAATGATTGCAGATTTAAGTAGTTATTAGTTAAGTAAGCCTTTTTTGCCCCCTTATTAGAATTATTTTTCAACATTTTCTTATATTTACTCTCACAAGGAACTTTAGCATTAGCTAGTTAAATAGACCAGATATTTAATAACTCATTGACAAGCTACATGAAATAGACATTTTAATTCTAATTTTATGCTTATTTTTTAATAATATTTTGGCTTAATTTTATCTCTTTATCATTATCTATCTATCTATCATCATCTTTCTATTATCTGCCATCTATCTATCTATGTAATATTTACATATCTACATATATGTATATGTAGATATGTGTGTGTATACATATCTATGTTTGTTTTTTAGCTTTTAAATTAATCAAAGTTATTTATTTTATTTTAGGCTTCAGATTTTTTTGTTTATCTTTAGCCCTTTGTTGTTCCTTTTTATGAAGATAATTTTAGTTGGTATATTAGTTGGTATATTATATTATGTCAATTATTTATTTATTTTAAAAAATGATAGGTTCTGAGAATCTGAGTACTCTTGCTGCTCTAACATGGCATAATTTTGGCACCTACTTAAAAGTAAAAATGGCAAAATTTGTTTTTTTCCTGAAATTCAATATATACTTTGAGTGTTTATGAAGCGTCAAGATGTTTAAGTGTCCTGGTTAGCAGGATTTCTCTATGTCTTCTTTTTATCTCTTTTCCAAAGAATACCATTCTATTATTTATTCTGTCCTTTGCTGTGTTCTCTATGTTCTTGGATGAAATTCACACAAAGCTTTTAAATTCTACCTCTCCTTTGACGGTAGTTGGTGACTTGAATTTGCATTGTAATGTTTTTCCTAACAGGAGAGCCTTAATCTTCACAATGCTAAACTCTGAGAATTTGATACTAGATAATGGAAAATTCTTTGAATAGTTGTCTCATTTATATATCATTCATTTATGATTTATTTTTGTGTTAATTATGTTAGCTTTGGGTTCCTGTGGGTGTTTTGCAAACTATCTCTTATATACTAGTCATATTCCATGAAGACAGAAATTAGGTCTAATTTCTAATTCTATATTCAAGGTATAAAATAATGCTAGATTCATAGAAGGTACCCAGTAAACATTGTTGGCTGACTAACCTGTGTACCTTTATTTCCAAACACATCTTTTGAAAAATGCCAGGTTATCAGAATTAGCTACTTGTCTGCCCTAGATGTCATTATAGCATAGCTGAAAAATTTTTACATTCCTCAAAGCCTCTGACTCTTCTTATTTCTGAACTCTGATGTTAGTGTCCTCATAGTGTTTAGGTTTAATGCTTTTCAGTCATTTGGACCTCCCTCTTTTCTCTCTCTCCCCCAACCCTCTTTACATTCATATGCTATTAGCCACCAAATTTGTTGATTCTACTTTACAGTATCTCAACAGTTGCTCAGTTCTTTCCATCCTCACTGTCTTGCTTCAAAATATTGCTCCCTCTCATTTGGCTATTTCCCTTATTTATTATTTATCCCTAATTACTATTCCTTTCTTCAGGGATTCTCCCCTCTCTCTCTTCACCAAAATCCATTTGAATATTGCTACTAGAATCGTCATTTTTAAACAGGTCTGACCCCTATCATTATGTGCCTATAATGATTTCTTGTTGCTTATAGAATATAGTTCAAACTAACTTGCTTTGTATATTCTTCCAGAAAATGAAGGGCCTTAATCATTATTTCCAGTTCAATCTGTATCCTGCCATATAGGGTTTTTCTCTAGCCAGGATAGTATACTGTCATTCCTTGCAAAATCCCCACAACCTCTTTGCTGCTGATCTTTGTTCCATCTCTCTGTGCTCCAGCCACACAGGCTTTTTTTCAGTTGATTGCCCTTGCCAACCACAGTCTTTGCCATCAGTGTCCTCTTCAATTTGTCTGCCAGCTGCAATTAGTTGTACAACCGTTACTCATTCTCCAGATCTCACTCAAAAATTACTTTGCAGAGGAACCTATCATGATCTTTTTTCAGGGAGCCTTCCTTGTTTCCCACTCTTATACTAGTTCAATTAAATACCATCAAAACTCTTATACTAAAAGATGCATAGTTATAATTTCACACAGATTTTTTGGATTATTTGATTAGGAACTCTCTCTTCCATTTTAAATTCTGTGAATGAAGAGATTTGGACCACTTCGCTCACCATTGTATCTCCTGTACCCAACACCAATATCTATAAAAGTCTTGATCATGATTCTTACCCCATCTCTTCTCAGAAACTATCTAATATCCAAGACCCTCCCCACTCCTTGTTGAATTCATCTTTTTCCTCTAATCTCAACACCCTTACCTCTTCTCCAGTAGGTGGTAGCCCGTAGAGACTCTTATCTACACTATTGGAAGTCAAGAGAATGGTCAGGTTTCTGTTTAAAAATGAGCACTAATTTAAGGCTTGTATATAAAAGTGAGTAATAAAGCTATACAAAAGTCAAAAATGTTGATTACATTTGAAATGTTTGGAGCATTATATCATGCTTCTAGTGACACCAAAAGTTTTCAGTCAGAAGCCCATCTGAACCAGCATCTTCTGATTATATCTTAATCTAAGCCAGTCAATTCACAAATGTGTGATGAAGTTAATTAGGAAAACTGGGTGAAACATGTGATGAGTTTGGTGGGTATCCAAGTAGAAATCCATGCCCTACTGCTGGCAGGTTAGCAATATCTTCTTACATTTTATTTGGTTTTCTTTTGCACACCTAACTTAATAATCTTGTTAATAAATTCTAGTGGAAAATGACAATCAGGAAATAATAATTAACTAGTCTGTGTTTATCTTATCAACTGCACCTTAGCTGAGGACATAAACTCTCAGAGAAAAATTTGGCTTTTGTCTATTTAAATCTGCTCTCACAAAGGAAAGGTAGTGCTTGAGTTTTACTGAGGCTGCAGGTTTATCTCTCTTAATTCTACTCACAACAAAATGAATTATTCTTTAGCCTGGTTTTGCTAAGTATTTCATTTGAACAAAGAGATGGCATATTTAAAAAAATTATCAAAAAGTGTTTAAAAGTGATATAACACAATTAGCTTTGGACTATAGCAGAGGGATTAGAGAATTTCCTGGGGCTTATGTGTTAATTTGAAGTCACAGGAAAGAACACGGTAAAAAACAAAAAAAAGATATGATTATATTCAGTCCTGGTGCTGTGGAGGAGGAAGATATTAATGGCATCTTGCAGGCCTGCATTCTTAGTATGTTTTCCTCTTAGCCATTAGAAAGTTGGGGAGTGAAATGTAGGTTTTTATAACAGAAAACACTCATTTCTCTTTCTTGTCTTTGAGGATTTTGAGAAAATTCCTAAGAGATAGTCTTTTAAGAATCAGAAAAGTTATTATTGTGATTTTTGTGGCAGCACAAATAACTCGGTTTTGATAACACAGCACATAGTGTGTTTCTTAATTTTTTTTCTTTGATTAAGAGAGGAATTTTCTTGAAAATATGGACCAGAAGAAGGAAAGTCAAACTTTGGTGCTCTAGAAGAAAGAGCTGAGGTCTGAGATTTTAGGTAACCTGTTTAGTTGGACTCAGAATCTACATCAGAAAAAAAGACAATGAAATCATTATCAAGCTCTGACACTTTTGTAACTTTTCAGGTTTGCCATTGTGGACATTCACTGACCTTATCATTACCAATAGCAAAATGCTTAAAACAAAAATGGGCAATGTATTAGATATAGTGAATTATTGAATTAAATTAATTACTTTTTACTGAGTGCCTACTCTATGTCAGGGGTTCTTCCAGAGCCTGGGGATATAACAGTGAACATAGCAAATATCTGCACCTTCATTGAGCTGACATTCTAGTGGAAATACAGACAATAAAGGAAGCAAAATTTTATGAAGTATGAGATGCTGATAAATGCTACTGAGGAAACAAAGGAAGGAGGATAGAAGATGTCGAAGGTGGGGTTTGCAATTTTAAACATGAAAGTTAAGAAATGTTTCATTGAGAAGGTGACATTTAAGTAAAGATTCGAAGGAAGAGATAGAGCTGTGTGGTTGTCTGGGAGAAGAATGTTCTGAGCAGAGGAATTCAAAGTTCAACAATGACTTCTGAAACTAGGTTAAAAAGGAATTTATTGGCTCCGTGTATCCAAAAACTCAAGGTCTCGTTCTGGCTTCAGGCATGGTTTGATAAACGGATTAGGAAAAGATATTTTCTTTTCTGTTCTCCTTTATGTGATGGTTTCATTTTCACATAGATTGGCCTTTTGTGGCTGTAAGAAAGCTAGAATGTCTCTGGTTCTTATATCCTTGTACTTCAACTCAATGGAAAGAGTAAAGACCTTTGTCTCAATATTACCAGCAAAATATTATTTTATCTCTTTTGTTCTAATTGGGTTATTCCTATTTCTAAGCCAATTATTGTGATCAGAGAAAATGCTGTGTGCTGATTATTTTACGCTTGTGTTATTTGCTCTACTGGAATGGTGTAGACTTAGGAAGTAGATACATGTCTTTTCTGGGGGGTGGCTTTCCCTAAGGAAAATTGGGGAACCAGAAGAAGGGTAAATGGATTTGAAACAGCAAAAGCAACAAGAGTCTATTATACCATGTATTTTAGCTTAAATAAGATCTTGGATAGAGCTTTATCTATCAAAATCTCACTGAGAAAAATCATTTCTATTGAATCCAATTTTTTTTTTTCTCTAAAAAAAAAAGAAGTTGAACTCATGAACACATTTTAATATATACTCCATGGCTAAGTATACTTTTTAAAGACTTAAAAAATATTATATTATGATACTACAAATGTAATCTATTGAAAGAATATATTTAGCCTTTCCTATGGTTGTTAATATTGGGCACAAGGCTCAGCATGAATTCTTGAATATAGGCCTAAAAATGCAAGTTTTTAAAAATCTGATGTAATCAATTCCAGACGCCTTTGTACTCTAATTCATTGTTTCCTCTACTTGATGAGCTATAAAAAGAAAGAAATAAAGAAAGTGTGTGTATCAGGATTCTCTGCTGGGCCAATTTCCAGCCTGGAGTTTGGAGACTAAGTTGAAAGGCCAGCTCATCAAGCATATTTAACACAGGTTTCTCTATTGAGAGGAGAGAAACTATGCACCCTTTTGTGTTGGCCTCTGTGACATTATTATAATGTGAGTATAGAATCTGCTAAAAATAGAAGACCCTTGGTATTCATTTTCTGGACTTGCAGGATTAAACAGCTCTTCATGCTGGATTGGAGGGAGAATGGCTAAAGGAAATGGCCTCTCCCAAATGCAGCATCTTGAGCCTTAGACTCTTCTAACAGCTGGTACTTCCAAAATCAACAAGGGACCTCCATAAGCGTTTTGCCTGTATTTAATATCAGAGCTCAGTTATTTTATATTAAACTATATTAAATTTGTGAATGTATGTGTCTGACACTTGGCACAGCATAAGAGAGGCAGTTATCTCCTTCAAAGTTCCTGCATGAATTGGGCAATACCTAAAATACCTTTCTGAACAATTTCTCCATGTTAAGGACAATGGGTTGAGGCAACCCAAAACGTGCTTTTGTGAATATTTTGTTGGAAATTTCCATGCTTTTCGGCACAGTGCACAGATCCACTTCACACCCAGAATATCCTTCTTCTATGACAGGTTCAGGGATTTATACTCTCTTGGATTCCTTAACCAAATCAAGATAAATTCCTATCTAGTCTCAGGAGGTCTTTAGGCCTCCCTGGAGACCATCTGCTTTTCTCCAGTCAGCCAAACTTTCTCCTCACCCACTCAGAACATTATTGTAGATTTTACATGATTGACTCATCAAAATGATATTTGTCTCTCAAATATATTCCTAAAATAAAACATATGTAATAATCTATTACAGGACACTGTGATCACATATTGTTCCCATACTCTGAATTAGTTGTCATATGCTCTCATCCAGTAAGAGCTGACCTGGCAAACTGTGTACTATATATGTTTGATCAGTGACAACTGTTCTGAGTTGAGTGTGTTTGCAATGTGTTTTTCTTTCACTATGGTCTTTTTCTTTTTTTTTTAATGTTCTTTTCATGGCCAACAAAAACTAATAGCAATAGATTTTCTTCAAGGGAAAAAAGATATTTATAATAGCTATTAAAATATAAGTTTTAATCAAGAATAAGAAGACAAGCCATAAACTAAAAGAAAAACATTCACAAAAAACATATCTGATAAAAGACATTTAAAATATGCAAAGAACTCTTAAAACTCAACAATAAGAAAATAAACAACAGATTAAAAAATGTGCACAAAAGTCAAAAGAGACTAACACCAAAGATGATATACTGATGATAAATAAGCATATCAAAGGATATTTAACATTATATGTCTTTAGGGAATTTCAAATCAAAACAACATTGAGATATCACTACACGTCTATTAGAGCAGTCAAAATCTGGAACACCAACAACATCAAATGTTGATAAGGATGTGGAACGATAGGAACTCTCATTGTTGGTGAGAATGCAAAGTGGTTCAGCCACTTTGGAAGACAGTTTGGCAGTCTTGCAAAACTAAACGTATTCATGCCATATGATCTAGAGTTACTCTCCTTGATATTTTCCCAAATGAGCTATAAAGTTATGTTCACACAAAAGCCTGCACATAGGTACATATAGGAGATTTATTCATAATTACTAAAACTTGGAAATAACCAAGATGTTCTTTAGTAGGTGAATGGATACATAAACTGTAGTACATCCACACAATGAAATATTATTTAGTGCTAAAAAGAAATGAGCTTTCAAGTCATAAAAATACATGAAGAAAACTTAAATGCATTTTACTGAGTGAGAGAAGCCAAACTGAAAAAGCTATACACTGTGTGATTTCAAGTAGATGACATTCTGGAAAAAGAAAAACCATGGACACAGTGAAAAGATCAGGAGTTGGCAGGAAGGAGAAAAGAATCAGCAGTATACCAAACTCAAGGGCTCAGGCTGTCTGAATGGTAGATACATGTTGTTATACACTTGTTAAAACTCACAGAATGTACACTGTCAAGAGAGAAACCTAATGTAAAATATGGGTTTTGAATGATAACGATGTGTCAATATAGGTTCATGGACTGTACAAATGTAGCACTCTCTGAGAGTTATTGATAGTGGAGGGGACTATGCCTTTCTGTGTGGCAGCAGGCAGTATATAGGAACTCTCTGTACTTTGCATTCAATTTTGCTGCGACCCTAAAACTGCTCAAAAATGAACTCTATTTAAAAATGCAAGTTGTATGGGCTCCCCCCCCTCTTTTTTGGTTTATTCTACAAATACTTACTTAGCTCATAATATATGCAAGGCTTTTTTTTCTTCAAGTTGTATGGATCTTTGAGGTGACTGGACAGGATAAAGGGCATCATCACCTATCATGAAAAGACATTTAGCTCTGTAGAGGAGAGAGGAAGGAAACTGTGCTGGCAAGACCTGATTTCCATGTTCATGAGGAGCCCTTGCTGTTGCTTCTCTATAAGATCTGTGCAGTATCAGCCTGTTTAGAACCATTCAGTTACCAGATAAGCTTTCCTGGGCCTGCCCCATGCTGCATCTATTCTTCCAGCAAAAATAAGGAAGGGAAGTAGAGAGGGATGTTTTCACTCTGAGTTTCGAAAAGGCCTTCACAGGAGATAGTTCCCCTCCCTTATTAGAGTTGGGCAGTATCAAGGCCTGTCTTATCTGAGAGGACGACTCAATAACAGCTGACACTGTGTTTAGCACTGCAGCTGCTGTAGCAGCAAGAGTCTATTTCCCTGCTGCTATCATCACTACCCCTTACTGGCTAGATAAGGAGAAGGGTACGTTGAGTGACTTTGGCTAATAATTATGGCAATGACCAACATATAATGATCGCACATATTGTACCAGGCAGTACACTATTTTGAAAGGATTTTCTCAATCCTCAAAAGAATAATAACTAGTAACATTTAGTATATGCCAGGCACCATTCTCAGAGATTTGTATATATTATACTAATTTAATCCTGATAAGAACCTAATGAGATAGTACCATTATCTTTTCTGTTTTACAGATGAGGAAACTAAGGCTTAGAGAAAAAAAATCGCTTGCCTAATATCACACAGCTGCTGAGTGGTAAAGCTAGTAATCACACTCAGGAAAGCAGGACTCCAGAATAATCTTTTAACCATAGTTGTGCAGAGTTGATTCATTATAATTTTCTCTCTAAATACTTTCTAAAAATAAAATGTATATAAAAATCCAATACAGAACAATGTAAATACATGTCTTTACCCCATGTTCTTAGAGTATCATATGTACTTGGCTAATGTACATATTATACCACAATTTCGGTGTTTGTGTCCCATTGTGACTGTGATTATTAAATTTAGAAAAGGAAACATGGTACAAGTATAGAGAGGTGGCAAGAGAGGTGACATGACTACCTAAAGACATTTAAAAGACTCTCATAATCTTGGTGAGTTTATACCATCTAGGAACTAGCCTATGAATTTGCAGAAACTTGATTTGGTCAGTCCAATGGGAGGCTTAACCTCCCTGACATGGGATCCTGGAGAGCATAGTGAAAACCAGAACATTAATTTGCCAAATATGTAATGAAAATTATAACTGTCAGGGGCACCAGGGCCTCTTATCTTTGGATAAGAACATGCCCTCCTTATAGACATGTTTTACAGAAGTTAAATTATAATTGAGTTGTTAAATGAGTATGGGATCAGACTAAATGAATTTTTTCTATGATTCAAGTATTTCAGGGTATGAGAGCTGGATGCATTCAACTTCACTGCAGGGAGAAGCAACACACCAAGTGACAGCTATCTTGACTCTTTAAGCTCAAGTCACATATTGCCCAGTGCATGTTCTGTCCTGGATTATTTGAATAAAAATGACAAAAAAAAAATTCAAAGCAAGACATCTTTATTTCTTATTCACATGAAAGTCTGAATTGATGGTGGGACAAAAACTGGCATAATGTTTCATTGTTTCAGAGACCCATGTTCCCTTTATATCTTGATACTTCACCCCACATAGCCTTGACCTTATTGACCAAGATAATCATTTCAGAGTTTCAGAAGGAGGCTGGAGAATGAGTTAGAGAAACAGAAAAGAGCACACACACTTTCTAGTATCAGGGCAGGCTCTTGGAAAGGGGCTCTCTTATGGTACTTTACTTATATAACATGGTCCAGAATTTAATCTCATGGTTACATCCACCTGCAAAAAACTGAAAAAATGGTCTTTATCTTACATATTCACTCTGCCAAAAATCAGTCCCCATCAGCATGGAAAAATTGGAGAAGGAATATTGAGTGAGAGGCAAATCATCCAAGACTGATTTCCAGAGGCTTAGATCCCAGCCCTCACAATGCCAGGAAGAGCTAAGTGCTTTCTATCCACGAATACAGATGTAGGTAGTGCTAATGTGCTCCATCACACAGCGGCAATAGCAAGGCTTGTGCCCAGCTCCCTATCACTTTGGAAGAAGGCACTGGGGACTTTTCCTCAGGCTCTAATGCTGGTCAGAGAGAATAGTCCTGGGGGTCAGATTCTGCCATTTCTGGAATTTGACATTTTTTATAGAAGAATTTATAATATGATTTCTGATGAGACTTTGTTCTTATTTGAAAAACAAAGCCTGCGTTAAATACAAACCAGATTCCCTTAGTGAACTAAACATCATTTAATTCTATTTCTTTAATATTTGTTCCTTCTAGGTGTTATGGGTGCTTTTAAATTTTTTTTAGCTTAGTTCTCTTTTCGTTTACTGTCTGGGCTAGTTTGAACTTGCAGCCCTTAATTTTAGGCCTCTCACCCATCCCTCTCGTATCATTCCATATACATCTACCAGAATGTTCCTTCTGAAGTACTAGAACATTCTGGATAATAGTCTTCCTGGTCTGACTCACACTTTCCCTCCCAGTTGGACCTCTCACCACTCCCCAACTTGTTCCCTAAGACCAGCCACACCAAATTACTTACTATCCCTGAAATTCAACATCCCTATTTTTGTGCCATTGCATATATTGCCTTTCTGTCCAGAGCACTCGTGATTCCAGATGGAACTCCTTTTCATCCTAAGTCCTAAAGTCAAGTGACCTTATTCTGATTCCTCCAACCTCTTTTCTTTGGAAACATGAGACCCTGGACATAACTTGTCCTTAGTGCAATATGTACATACTTCAGCTCATATGATTGCTTTCTACTGATTAATTTAATGTACATTTGAACCTCATTGTGCCCTTTGTTGTATAGGTGAGCTCAGGGAAAGCAGGATACTTTCCCCATCTTTTCTTTGGGGTTATGTCTAAACTCGTGTGACTTACATGGCTCATATAGACCTAAAGCATTTGAATTAGGGAATGTGTCATTGGTCATTATCTATTATCTATTCTTGTTTGCTTTTACTTGATGCCCATTGTCTTCTCTTTTCCTTTGGTTATCAGTCCAGACAGGTGGCTATAAATCTTTGAAAGCCCCTCAAAGTTAGCAAAATTCTTTGCTTCAGTGCCCTCCAGAAATATATGTCCCCAGGCTGTGCTGGGCAAGAAGTAAATTTGGAGTGACAAGCCTGCCTCTTTCTCAATCACTCTCAGAAACATGACACTATTCTGTTAACTAAATAAGGCTGTCTGAGATTTGGTCCTTCTTGATACAGTGTGCTGATATTTCCTCTCTAGGATCTGAATGATTCTCTATGGTTCTATGAGAGAGTGAAGCACAAATTCCTTCATTATTAGATCTCTCAATTTCCTTTGGAGGTCCTGTCATTTTCTCTTCCTCTGCACATGGACCCTTCTTACAGGCCTGGCTGCATGTAAGTCATCCTCTGTTTTGATTCTTCTTCCTCCTCAGACTGAGAAAATGTCATTCAGTAGTTGGTAAGATGGGTGCAGAGTGGGACAAATGTGTGGAGAATCTAGTTCTAACCTCATCCTGCCCTCTCTATGCCCTGACATCCTTAGAGCCTAAATTTCTGAAACTCAAAAAGTTTATTCTACTGTTCACTATAATAGCCCTTTGGCAATGAGTCACATAGCTTAAATGGGGCAAAACAAGGAATTCTAAAGAAGAGATGGTTTTCATATTACAAAGTATCATCATTCAACTGTAATAGTTTTTATCATATTATTTTAAAATAAGTGATTTGTTATCATTCTTCACTAAACTGTGAACTTATACCTTTTCTTTATATTATCTTCTAAGTTGTGGCATAATCCCAGAGAAAAGATGGAGGAAGGACCCAGATTTGTAGGATGAGGGTTCAGAATGTAAATCAAATTGAGCAATAGAAGAAAACATTTTGTGAGTTGAAATGTGTACATAGAGCACTAAGTTCAAGTATATCTAGGGTCTCATGATTGCTGAGTGCAGTAGAGACTAACTAGGAACACAGTATCTCCTGAATAAATTAAGTAGTTACATGATTAATGCTAATAGGTGCCTACCATATGCCAGATACAAGCCAATCTTAACAGTCTTATAAGAATGGCATTTCTTTCCTTTCTACTAGAGGAAAAACAAAGAGAATCAGAGAGGTAACATCTTTTATCCCAAATTGAACAGCTAATGAGTAGCAAGTACAGAATTCTAACCCATGTCTGTTTAATTCTAAATCCTGAATTTATTTCTCTGGCCACACTATGTAATAATTTTATTTAACTTATGAAGCGCCTTTAGGCCAAGGTCTCATGTGAGATATATATGTACATGTATATATGCAGATGCATATGTCTATACAATGAAGTCTCTTGTTTGCTAGGGATTTAAATGCGTTTTCCCACCATAAGAAAAAAATTATTTAAATATATTCTCTTGCTCTGCTAGTCTTAGAATTTTGGTTTCATTATGTTCAGTGAGGCTTATTGATCAATCTAATATTTACTGCCTCACGTATCAATAAAAGCAGGATGCAATGTTATCATTTTATACTTGGAAGCTTAACACTTGCAATCATGGTATGTTTCAGCCAAATGTATTAATCATTTAAACCATTTAGGTGTTGGGGTGGAGATGAAGAAAAAAATAAGTTTGTGTGAGTTACATGGGGATAAATGTTTCCTTTTTACTCTGCCTGGCAAGGTGGTGGCAGTGTTTTTTGCAAATAGGATATGTAATTGTGTGTATATTCCAAGCAGCTTGTTTATATTTTCCCCTAGGGTTTGACTTTCTTAGATGTCTAAAACACTCTGAGAAGAGGAAGGAATGCATACATTTTTAAAAACAGATATTGTCCTTGTTTCCCAGGCAAATTCAATGCACCTTCTGTTGGGTAATTGAAATCCAAGAAGCAGCATGAAGTGTTTTAACAAAATATGTGTGAATGAGCCGTATTTATGATGGAATGGCAGAGATTTGGAAACCTAAACTATTTATGTGAGAGTAAGTCATTAAAAAGACACAATGAGAGATCAGAGTGTATTGACTGAGTTGCAGAATTTGGCATTTACCACAGTAAACATAGGTAAATGTGAGTAAATATTTCCGGAAAACTGGTCTCACACCCCTTCTATTTCTGGGGTAGAGTCTGACTGGCATTTTACTGGTAATATATTTTCTTCTTTTGGGGGATGGGGTGGTAAACTGCTCCATTAACAATGTGCTGTAAACAAGTACATCTCAGAGTGTTATTATCTTTCTTTCTTTTTTTGTGTTAATGGGAAAGAGACAAGGAGCTGTGAATAAGCCTCATTACTTTTTTTTTTTTACATTGCAACATCCCTTTTACAAAAGGCTGTGTGTGTGTAAATATATCTTTAGAATATCTGAGTTCCTAAGGCTTCATAAATGTGGTACCTTTACATTTGAAACCGCTATTGTGAACAATGTCAAGAACTGAAGGCAAAGGCCAAATGCCACATTGCTAGGAGGACCTGGTGACTGGACTGGGCTATGCAGCATGTTAGGAAAAAGAGAAAAATGAATTGGTGATTTAAAAAGCTCTGTGAGCTTTCCATTTCCTCTCATATTCATTTTTGAAACAATCTTTTAATAAATGTTTATTCATATAAACTTATAAATACCTGCTACCCTCTCCTCTTCCTATTCATACATTCTGGTTTTCCATTCGATTGGCTGGTTGTCTTATCTCTCAAAATTCTTAGGTTGCTTCTCTCTCTTTTTTTTTTTTTGCCATGGGAGAACAGTAGTTATTAGTCTTTTTTGGAGTCACATACCTTTAAAATCCTATAGATAATAGGTTTTTTTTACTAAGAAAAATTTATAAATACTCAGAGAATCCTCATAGAGTTCAGAGGTCCCCAGAAGATCATCAATGGACCCCTGGTTAAGAATCAGCATTCTCTATGATGCCCTTTTCCCATTTTTCTCTAATGCCATCCCAGCACTTCTTGTCCTCTTATAATATCTTTCATTGTAACTTGGCTAACTGCTCTGTTTCTAATGTTGACTGATCAAAGATGTGTTGTATCTTTTGCATCATAAAGTGTTGGAGGGACAAGAGCAGGCAGTACAAGTTCCTTTAGTTCCAAAATCCCTTAGTAAGAGTTTTTCTCCTACGTTATTCTGGAAGAAGTGTCCAATGGACTCTTCTTTCTACCTGGTGATGCTGAAACTGATACACTATAGTAGAAAATGATTATTGAATTGTTTTTTCAAGAATGGCAGTCGATTTTGTATAATGCTGTCTGTATTTCTTAACACAGAATCTCTTGATTTTAAAGTATATATTTACAAGCTAGCATCCTTATTAGATGAAGTCTTTGGTGGTAGTACTGAACAAGGTTAAGTGGTTCCCACAGGAATCCTCTCTCTGATTAGACAATGGCTCTGGAACTGATGGAAAAAGATAAATGTCTGGGTTTTTCAAACTGAAAAATAGCTTAAAAATATTGTAGACATTCAGGATTGTGTGTCTACTTACTCCAATTTGAAAATTGCTGATTGATGGAGAAATAATCTTATTAAAAAATTTTTAGTTGCCAATTATAAATGAAAAAATGTTTTGGTGTTAAAAAGAAGATTAGCTTCCCAAAGTCATCTATATTCTAATCTCTTGAACCTGTAGATATGCTACCTTGCATCACCAAAGGGACTTTGCCAATGTGATAAAGTTTAAGAACTTTGAAACAAGGAGATTGTCTAGCTGAAACCAATCATTATTTGACTCGTGATTCTTGGAGAACTTTTCCAGATTATGGTCAGAGAAAAAGATGTGATAACAGAAGCAGGGTCAGAGAGATGCTACGTCTCTGGCTCTGAAGATTGAATAAGGAGGCCACAGCCAAAGAATGTGAGTGAGCTCTGAAAGCTGAAAAGGTAAGCAACTGGATTTCTCCTGTTAAATTTCAATAAAGAAGCCTAGCCTGACTGACACCTGGATTTTAGCACAGTGATTTCCATGTCAGCTTTTTGACCTCTCAGAACTATAAGATTATACATTTGTGTTGTTTTAACTCATTAAGTTTGTGGTACTTTGTAGCAGCAGTAATAGAAAACTAATACAATTCTGTTGTTAAATTGTAAAGGAATCTAGATATATATGGAACATTCATATGAAAAAATTAAAAATTTTATATAATTTATAAAATTGAAAAGATGCTTGTGGATCCTCTAAGAGTCATGGTTGCAGATTGAGAAAGACTTGCTGAATTTAAATATTTAAGAAGAAGTAGATGAGGGGGTCCATAGATTTATTTTTCATCTAGGCTTTTGTTGGATGAATTTATAAATTCCTTAATTCATTGATTCAAATTTGATGGGGCCATTTTTGAAACAAATATCTTTCTCCGTGTACTTAGGTACTTTCCCTTATATTGTTTAAATTTCTCATCTCTTAGCATTAGAGTTACCAATAGTAGCCTAAAAATGATGTATCATGGCATCTAGCAATTCTTCAACAATAATAAATACATTTTTTAGTAATAAGTAATATAGTCATTAGATGCTGTGCATTACTTTTTGTGTAATTCAAAGTTATTCTATTTAGTATTAAAATATCAGATTGGTTTATCTGCAGTAAGATTTTTAAAAAAATCTAATACAAATATAGCTAGTTTTATCTTAGTAATACTTTAAACTGTAATTGCATTATCTCTTGGAATGTTTCATTTGTACTATGTAGGAAAATATTCATCTCACTCAGACAATATTGTTGTCCTCTTTCTGTCTGAATTATTGATAAATTGATTAAAATGCAAGAGAGGGAAAGGAGAGGAGAGGAGAGGAGAGGAGAGGAGAGGAGAGGAGAGGAGAGGAGAGAATAAGACAAGAAAGGATCTGGAGAGAAGTTATCTTTTTCTTTGGGCAGGACTGTATCTAAGGAATTCTGAAGAGATAAGTGTCTGTCCTAGGGATAGAAATGGAACTATTTTCCCCCTTAGAGAGCCGTAAATGTATTTCGATCAGTTCATTTGCATGAGCATTTATATTGATTTCCATGAACCCATTCTTAGGTCCCTATTCCTCATTTAACCTTTGACTTAATGAGATCTCTTTCTTTTCTCTCTCTTCCCCCTATTTATTATTTTTTCAGTTTCTACTGAATATCTCCTGAGGATGGTCCTGTGCAAAGCATCATGAGAATTTCTGATAAAGTGCAGAGTCTTACCTTACAGAACTTACGATCTACTGTGAATGACAGAGTTTGGGCCTAAAGAGCAGGTTAAATAACTACAACAGAGATATTTATCAAACATCATACAATATATTTCAAATAAAGGATAATAATAGATAATTTTGCGAAATGGTGATGACAAAATAAGCATTTGTTGAGTGCCTGCTATATGTCAGTCCTCTTATGTATATTGTCTCTTTTAAACCTCAACAAACTTCTGGAAGACAGATTTTTTTTTATTCCCATTTATGTAATTACAGAATAATGAACTAAGTATTCTAACTGACTCAGATTTATCTGAGTCTAAAATTTATGCTCATTTCCTTGGGATGCACTGTCTTTGATTTGCAATCACAGAAAGATGTTCTCCCTGGAGACTTAAAATGTTCCTGGAGGATGTAGTAATCGCTAATTTCATTTATCAAACATCTATTATGTGCCAGGCACTTACTAGATATCTTATCTCATTTTAAAAATAAGGAAACTGAGGCATAGACAGGCTAAGTAACTTGAGCAAAGGCACTTCTTAAGTAAGTGGTGGAGCCAGGATATGAATCCAAGTGGTCTGATTCTCAGTTCAGCACTTTCTCCTTGGCAGTTTACTGGATATTAGGGATGTAATGTTGAGTAGGACAGAAAGCTTTCTCACTACTTTCAGAATAACATGGAAAGAAAACAATTCAACACGTTATACTGAAATGCAGTAACTGTTTTGATTGAGGAAGTAGAAAGTTGTGTGGACACAGAAAAGAATTTCTAACCTGGGCAAGAGGAAAATCAGAAATCTTTCCCCAAGGAAATCAATGTTAAACTGAAACACTGGGATATGAATAGAAGATAGCCAGGTGAAGAGGACAAGAATGCATGCAATTAGTCAACAAAATCAGAGCCCCTAACCTTAACTCGGTGATTAGCTCAGGACTAAACCAATAGCTTTTATTTACCTCTTCCCCCAGATAATCACTTGGTTCATTTCTTAAATTCATTTAGGCCTTGATTCAGATATCATCTTCTCACTGAGGTCTTTCCTAATTTTATTTAAAATTATACTAAACCCCCAACCTTCCCAATTTCCTTCCATGGCATTTATTTTTCTCTATGTCATCTATCTTACTTATTACATGTTTTACTTTATTTATTACTTTTTATCATTTATTTCCTCCCACTAGAATATATGCTGCATGAGGACAAGTTGGTTTTTTTCCTTGTTATCTATCTATCATCTATCTATCATCTATCTATCTATCTATCTATCTATCTATCTATCTATCTATCTAATTTCTATTTATCTATCTATTTATTTATTTATTTATAGATTTTTGTTCACTGCTATGTCTCAAGAACTTAGAACAGTACTTATAACATAGAGAGTTCTCAGTAAATATTTGCTGAATGAATACTAAGATATCCATATATTTTGGATTTCATGACTACTATCTCATGTATCAGAGATGCTTTCACTCAGCTACCCTCACTAGAGACACCCTGATGCCTTTAACATGTTATACTTTATTCCAGATACTCTGGGAGCCACCAGGCCATATGGTTGACAAGCACCTTTTATCAGGGTGCTCTTTATCTCCCTAAGGTCTACATATTATACATATAATTTTATTCAACTTTGTATGGAGGAGAGGATCTTAGTGTTTGTTTCAATCTATCATCTGCACATTATTCTTTCCATTTTCTCCCCTGAACATACTTATTTCAAGATCTCTTTGCCTAGTCAGGCCTCAGAAGCTCATTCCTGGAATACATTCCTGTGCATGATGTTTGTTACACCAAAATTTAACAATGCTCTTTAAAAATTTTACTTAACTTAGTAAGACCTTTGGCTTTTGATTGACTAAAAATATTTATACCTAAAAGTGTATTATAAACAAATATTTAGCCTAGCACAACTACCAAATAGATGTTTTGTCTAAGTTTACAATTCTTATTATTTCTCTTAGATAGTCTAGTTTACTTCATAAACATGAATTGACAGTTAGTACTTTGCTTGTCCTTTTAGACCCAGTGGAATAACTGAAGCATAGAACCCAAGGCCTGTGTGCAAAAAGCTAATGATTGTAAAGAATTACTCTTGCCTAGTTGGAGACAAGAGTAATTTATCTCATGCATGAGAGAAAGGGAGGGAAGGAGGGAGGAAGAGAGAGAGAGAGAGAGAGAGAGAGAGAGAGAGAGAGAGAGAGAGAGAGAGACTAAATGTAATGAATTTATTTGTTGTCTGATGAGACAGTGGAGAACATTATCTTTTCTGCATGAAGGTTTTGAAGAAACTTGAAATTTGTTGCTCTGTTGGTATTCTATAATGTGAAAAGATTTTGGTTATGGTTACCATGTGACCTTTGGAGATAGTTTGTAGAATCACTGGTTAACCAGGTCAACTCTATCCATATTATATCATTATGGTTATTATGCCAGAAAAGAAATAAATATTAGAGACCAAAACTGGTAAGAAAATTATGAGGTAATATTTAGTTTCTGACTGCCTGATGTAACCTGAGTTTCAGTATGGTGGCAGTCATACCTAGAATAGGCTAAGAAGGCCAAGGTCAGAACAGCCAACTGTCCCTTGCTACTACTTCCCTATTAACCTCATTCTATCCCTTGGATAAAAAGACAAGCTTAATCTGGAATTTTCCCAGTTGCAGAGGCATTAACTCAAGATTCCTTTTAGGTGGTCTGTTTCACCATTTCTCCAATAGTAATTCAGAAAAAAAAGCAGATTTATTTATGAGTCTTTTAACTAACCAATTAGATGTTTTCCTTGGTATTTGAGAAGACAATTAACATAAATTCTTGAAGGCCAAATATGTAACTCTGAATAAAATATAGAAGAGGGTTTTAGGTTTCATAACTGTTGAATTTGTAGATAATAGTTTCCATGTGTTTCCTTGGGTGAATCAACCTATAGTCATTTCAGTTTCATTAAAAACATTTTTTTTCACAGTTTTGTTTTTCTATTACATATGTGCTTCTCTTCATCCCACATATAATCTTCCGTTCCCCAAGAGAATTCATGAATGAGAAAGAAGATAGGACAAAGCAATAAAGTGTTGAGCACAGAGTCAGTTGGGCCAAGTCCCAAGACTCTTCACACATAAAGGAATAACAAGGGTGGGGCACATGCACAGCAGAAAGGAATAGTGGTTGAGTCACATAGGAACTAGTATTTCATGCTAGGAACAGAAGATCATGGCAGACTGGCAATGAATTGTCTGTAAGTCTTTTCTGAGGTCACTGGGATACCTAAACTACTCCTTTCAGTCATAAAATAATATGACTTTCAGCAGCTCAACTCTTAGACTCTTCTTTTTAACTCATGTGTCTCACAGCCTCATAAAAATAATTTCATGAACTGTTTGTGGTTCAGAAAGAGACATGTAAAAGATCCAAATAGTGCAAAGTAGTTTCTACAATTAGTTAATTAATTCAACATCCATGTGTGGCACACCAGTTATTCATCAGTCATGTTTTTTTCTAGGAATTAAGAGATAGAGATATGGGTCTCTGCTCCATGAAGTTTATATTGTTGTGGTGAATGGGGGGGGTGGTGAAGACAGATATTTAATTGGTAAGCCAATAAAACAAAATATGATGATTTTCTATAGTAATATTTACAATGAAATAGTCCTAGGAGTTACAATTAGAAGTGATGAAGGTGAGATAAAGTGGAGCATTCCAGGCATAGGTTAGAGAAAATGCATTAAACAGTGACGGACAATGGTGGCTTCCATTTTTTTCTTCATCAGCCTCAAAGGATTTCTGGGAATCAGGACAGAAATTCTAACATCACCAGGGGGCAGATACATCTAGTCAATTGATGTTTCAAAGCTAGGGACATTCAAGGTCTCTAGGCAGCAATAACTTGAACCTAAAGACAAAAAAGGTCATTAAGCAGAATGGTAGGTAATTTACCTTGTTTTCTCTTTTTCCATTTTGCTATTTCACCTCCCCTCTCAGCCTCTATCCACTTTCAGAAAAATCACATCTCTAGGTGCAGCTGAATACACAGTCCCTACGGAAATGCTGAATAAAATATTGAGAAACTTCTGTAAATAACTATTACAAATGTACCATAATTATACCGGGTTTAGGTAAAAATGCCATACTATAAAATAATGAATTTTAGTATATTTAAGCCAGTGATTCTCAACTGGAGAGAGCTCCCTGGCCTCAAAGGAGGGCATTTGGCAATGTCTGGGGGGCAATTGTCACAGTTTGGGTGATGAGGCAAATATGTAGTGAATGAGTAGAGGCCAGAGATTCCACTAGACGTTTGACAATGCACAGGACAGTTCCCCACACAAAGAATGTTTTGATCCTGCATTGAATTCTGATTGAAGGCTCCTGTAGTTCTACTTAGTAGCATCAATCTAAACCTTCACAGAAGTCTCCAGTGTTATCAGGGTACAGAGTAGGTTAGGAGTTTCTGGAGATTGCTGATCTAGATCTGCTACAGATGTTCACAGCCCAGCTCTGTATCTTACTAGATGTGTGACTAAATATGTGTGTAAGAGTGTTGGCAAATTAGTTAACATTCTGTATCTCTGTTTCCTTATCTGTAAAATGGAGATAATACAAGTTCCTGCCTCATAAAGTTATTTTGAGAAAAAACTGGAGTCGTGCATTTGATTGTTAACAGAGTCTGGCATACGATAATTGTTCAATAAATACTAATTTTTTTTTCTGCCACTGTAGTCTGCTTTCTGGGAATGTGATTGGCAGAAGAGTAGGATGGAAATCACTTATATCATATTACCTTGCCTCACAGAATCTATTCTGTCCCTTCATTGATTAGCTGCACTCTCCAGGCATTCTTCTGGGAATATGGAGATAGATGAGAAATATAGAGTTGACAGATATTATGGAAGTTTTTTCCTTAGATGCTGCAACATGACAACCTCAGAGAAAATTGGTAGACATATTTATCATTCACTTACAAATAGAAACAATGTTTTAAAGCCTCAGTAAAGCATCTTGGTTATTTAAAATGTGCACGTGTCATTGGACCATTTTCCATGCCAGCTGATCCTTAAGCATTATTTAAACTGAATTTAAATTATCTTTGGTATCTGCTAGAAGGTTTATAAGACAGCTTCTGGGAATAAATTTCTAAGTGAGTGTGTTAGTTAGGTTTCTCTAGGAAAACAGAACTGACAGGATGTGTGTGTGTGTTTGTGTGTGTGTGTGTGTGTGTGTGTGTGTGCAGAAAGAGATTTATTTTAAGGAATTAGCTCTTGAGTTTATGGAGGTTCGCAAGTCTAAAATCTGCAGAGTGTGCAGGCAGGCTGCAGACTCAGGAAGAGCCGATATCCCAGATAAAGTCTAAAGGCCTTTCATTGGCAGAATTCTCTTGTGCTTGGAGGAGGCCTGCCTTTTATTCTATTCAGGCCTCCAGCTGATTGAATGAGGCCCCCAATATTATGAAGAGCAATCTGTTTTATTTAAATTCACCAATTTAAGTATTAATCTCCTCCAAACACACCCTCATAGAAACTTTCAGAATAATGTTTGACCATATATCTGGGCATTCTGGCCTAACTAAGTTGGCACATAACATTAACCATCATAGTAAGTAAGGAAGTGTGGCCTGTTACTGGTCAATAAATAGTGTTTGAAACTCACTTAGTTCAGAAGAAGTGGCTACCTCTAAACTATCCTTGTCAGAGGTATGCTTAGAGTGACCAACCAAGTGGTAAAACTTGCCTTTCAGTTGCCATATTATTTGGCAGAAGAAACTTTCATCACAAAGAGCAACAGCTTCCTCTTTCCAGAGCAGTTGATAAGTTCTGGTTTTCTTACTGACAGACCAACATCCTAACATTTTATTAAAATCATCTATGGCATTTTTTTCTGTGATTTTTCTCATGGCTAGAAAAGAACGAATCTTCTCTATCTTTGAACATTTTCTTAAATTTCTGCCATCTTTTTAAAGCTCATTGATATGGATAAGTTGAAGCCTCATTGTCCCATTTGAACCTTCTATTATTCACTTAGAATAGTAACTTAAGAGGCTTTATTCTTACAGGAAAATTCTCTGAGAAAGTTGAACAAGGAAGGAAAAATTGTTAATTGTTTATAATCAAAGTCATGTCTCTTATAAATTTTGTATCAAAAGCTGTCAAATATAGTTGCAGTTTCTTTGTCCTCCTGTAACCTGGACAAAAAAACATTTTATTCAACCATTCCTCCTACTGACTTACTTCTTGCCAGCAACTCCCATCATGCACTGCCATCTGTTCACCTCTTGGCTGCTTGAACCTACCCTCCTTCCTAAATTAATGCTGAAATGTATCTTTCAAATGTCAGTCCTCTAGCTGGTCCTTTAGACAACAGCTAACTCCAGTTATTCCAAGTATCAGGATCCACCTACTATTCTCTAAGATTCTTCCAACAACAAAACAATGAAAAGAAACCTTTCTAAATGTATGCCCCAAGTCAGATGCTTAAAAACAGTGCTGCGAGTATATATCCCTAAACAGAATATCTAAATTGAATTAGATTATTTGATATCAGACTTGAACTTAAAGACTCTTTTAGAGAAAATTCTTATTCTGTTCTCACCTTCTTCAACTGCTGTTGGATTATCCAGACACAAGAGTCTTTAGCTCAAGCCTTTTGGGGAGAGAAGTTTCCAGATTGATAGCTATTCTTTGCTTTTCTTTCTATTTGACCTTTGGGTAAATGAGGCACTTATTGTTATGTTTAAGCCTTTATATATATTTCTTTTGGAAATTAGAAAAGACAGAATTCAAGAAGAAGAGAAAAATGGAGGGAAATCCCAACTTTCCTCAAATATTTCTTCTCTCTTTTGGAGACACTGTGCAAATAAAGAGGGAAGAGTTAAGATATGTGGTTGTAGGAGGTGATCTTTAGAAAACCAAAGCATATTAATTTGATAGGGGTTCCATCACAAAGTGTGAGGTAGTGGGTAGCTTAAACAACAGAAATTTATTGTGTCACAAATCTGGAGGTAGAAGTCCAAGATGAAGTTGTCAGCTGGCTTTGTTTCTTCTAAAGGCTGTGAGGAAAAATATATTTTATTCTGGTCTCCTACTTGCTGAGGATTTGCTGGCATTTTTGTCATGCAGAAGCATCATCTTGATTTCTGCCTTCATGCTCATATGGCCTTCTTGTGTGCATATCTAACTCTGTGTCCAAACTTTCTCCTGTTTTTAAGGACAAAGTTATATTGGATCAGGATCCACCCTAATGATCACTTTAACTCAATCATTAGCAAAATCCCTATTCTAAATAATGTCACACTCACAGATGCTAAGGATTAGGACTCCAGCATATTTTGAAGATAAATAATTCTGATCATAGCCCTAGGATTAACTGGAGCTGTCTTCTTCTGTGCCAAACTTGAATATAGAGGTTTTAGGATGGTTAGTTGTATAGATCACAGCATCAGTGTTTTTTTTTTGTTGTTGTTGCTTAGCATTACTATCAAACTGCCAATGCATATAGGCTCCTCTCTTCCGCATGTCTCACACTGTATTGTTTTCTTATGTAAACGTTTTTAATTACTCTCAGTATAATTTTCTCCAAGAGTCTGACTACATATAGTTTTGGAAAAAAAATTAACAAAATGGAACTTTCTATTTCAATCATGAGAAATTTATCTGAAGCTTATTGTACTTAGGGTTATAGAAAATGGGACTTGCTTTTTGGGTCCTCACTAGTTATTTTTCCAAGATCTTTTCACTCATAGTTTCTCAACCCCTTTCACGAACACACCTACTCAATCCTAAAGTACACATATGCATGCACACACACACACACACACACACACACACACACACACACACAGTATAATTTTCCCAAAGAAGCTCTTACCTTGGTCCTAAATAAGTCTATTTAAACAAAGTATTAATTTTAATTCCTCTTGTATGGTAGTACTCCCTTCATGTTCCTCTTTTTTTTTTTAATTACCTTTCAGTGGCAGATGAGTGTCTATTAGATATCCAACCAACTGTATGTCAGTAGCAGAGCAAAAAGATAAACTGTTACTGGTTTCCCCTAAAGAAAACCTACTTTATCTCAAGGAGCTGAACTGCCAGGTTGAGTTGAGTAAACTTTGGAGTTGCAATACAGTTGAGGCACAAAGTTCACCACCAACGTCAAACAGCCAACCCAGTTCTGCTTTTTAATGTGCTCTAAACTGACAGCACTGAGTAACATAAACAAGTGTGAAGCAATAGCTTCAGCAGAAAAAGGGCCATCTGATATTGACAGCTAACAATGCTATTTTAGCATCTTTATGTGTGAATACAATTTTGTTTATTTTCTCCCAAAGTTTCCTGAGAAATCAAGCCTGAGAAGGAAACAGTTTTGTAGAAATTATATAAAAAAAATTGTTTATTGCCTGCTAGGTCAACTGATTCATGGGCTTACAGAGTTAAAAAGATTTCTTTTACCAATTCATCTTTCTTGTTTTTGTGGGTAAGGAGCCTAAAACTTGGATATATTAAATGGCATTAGTCTGTATGGTTTAATGCAAAGTAAGGGGAGTTTTGGTTTAAATCTCTAACTTTGTAAAATGGAGATATTAAATTGTATTGGTTATAGGTTGTTATAGAGATTAAATGAGAGAGCACTGAGTTTCTAACGTCTGACTTTGTGAGTTACCTTCCCTACTTTGACTAGGATCATTCTGCTAATTTGTCCCAGAGAAGAAATTAGACATCATTTTCTTGTTTAAGGTTTCATCTTTGTCTATGGGATCTCAGTGTTTGGAGGACAGGATTCCCAAAATCCCCAAACAAAGGAACACTGTAGTTAAACTAAAAACCTCTTTTCAGATAGTTGTTTCCAAAGGCACCAACAACAACTTTTACCAGAACTGCTAATAATTAACAAAAGGGAGTGACTGGATGGAAACTTTTCCAGACTCTTTAGAGTGTACCTTGCCAAAAATGGTGTGAGAGGCAGCCAAAGTAAGGATGAGAAGGGAAAGCCAGGGGCCTGCAAAAACACACTTGTGCAATTGGACAACTTGGCTCTTTGACAGAGAGTTGTGAGACACTGGAGTGCTTTCTGTATTTGTGTACTTACAGATTCAAGATCTCATTTAGTATCTAATTCAGAGAAGTATACTAATGCTCTGGATTTTCTCTGCCCTATTCACTTCCTCAATAAATTCACTGGCAACTTTCTGTAGCCTTATCTTAATCACAATCTCTGATTTAACACTTTGACATTACTAAGAAATGACATGGTGGGTTTTTTAAGAGAGTATTGACAAATGGAATGAGAGGTAGTTGTGTTTGAACATAAAGCACACTATTGTTGATATTCTGGTGCTTGGCATCTTTTCATCAAGATTGGAAATTAAAGGATGCTTATATTAAATAGAAAAAAAGAAGAAACTAGCAACCCCTAACTTCTCTCTAAAATATTAGTGAAAAAATGATTTGCTAAGTGCCAGTGATGGGCTGCTAAATGAAGGCTGCTTTTGTGGCCCGGTTTCTTTTCATGAAGCTGCCCTTTACTCAGGAAGGATGGGAATTCTGCCCATTATGTTGTCAAAGTAAAGCAAGATAATATTTCCCATCCAGTTTCAGAATAAGAAGTCAAAATGCACCAGGGCAGAGTGAGTTGTGATCAACCCCAAGCTATCGAACACTCAGAGTCTTTCATGGCCACTAGCAAATTCTGAGGGTATTGAATAGCAGAGTTGTTCAGTGGGTCCTTGTTGAACAAATGAATGACAGAAAGAGCCAATTATAAAGACAGTTGCTCTTGTTTTAGATGACTCACACCAACCTTAGCTCATTGGGCAGATATTGGTTTATTTATGGAACCCTGTTAATTCCATCTTCCAGATCCAGGCACTAAACAAAATGAACCCAGATCACTAAAGAAGCAAATGAGGTGATTGGTTTCATATACATTTTTCAAATGTTTTGCTCTAAAGTTACAGAGGATTAAGTTGGACTCTTATTGAAAATAAAGATATTCATATCTCCATTGTAGGATTGTTGTGAGGATTAATTAGTCAATATATGCTTGGATAGTGCCTGTCAATAGTAAAGGCTCAATAAATAATTGGATTTATTTATTATCATTATTAATATTATCATGCTTTGAGCTTGTTTTTGGAATAGATTTTCCTTTTTTGTAATTTTTATTATATGCAAGCACATATATATGCAATTTTACATAAATGCAATAAATGCATACATATTCTCATACACATATTTATCTGTTATTTAAAGAAATCTTGTTTTTTTTATATTTAGATTTTGACTTTACTTTCTTATCTCCTTTTGTCTCTTCTGCACCTCTCCCTGCCATTGAGTTATTGGTAGTGACTTAATATGTACTCGTACATTTCCTTTCTGGCTCATATAATCATATATACATTTTATATTTATACATATGTATGGGGGAGGTTTGGTTATTGTTCTTTTTATAAGTATTGAAATGCACATTTCCAGTATCTTATTATTTTTTTCATATGAAGTGTAACTGTATAGAAATCCTTCAAAAACAGCTAGTTAGCTGTAACTCATTCTTGGGAATGGCTGCATAATAACCCCTGGTGTGGATGAGTGGTAATCTATTTAGACATTTTCACTGATTAACATTTACTTTGATCCCTGTCCTTCTCCATTTCTTGCCACTATAAACACTATGACATTAAGTGTCCTTTCACAAAGACTGCTGTGCACTGGTGATGGGAAAGGTGTCAAAAAGAGGAATTGCAGCATTGAATGGCACACATGTGTTTAATTTTTTATATATGCTGCTCAGTGGCTTGCCAAAAAAGTTGTTAACAGTTACATTTTTTCAGCAATATGAGCACTCGTTTCTCTACACATCTAACACTAATAGAAGTTGTTAATTATTTCAATATTTGCCAGTCTAATGGGTATAAAAAGATACATTATTATTACTTTAATTTGCATTTCCCTGACTATGATTTAATGTGAGCATATTTTTATTTGCTTGTTGGCCATCTGAGTTTGCTTTTCTTTGAATTTCCTATTCTAATTCTTTATTTTCACAAGTTTGTCTATTTTTGTTGATTTGTGAAAACAAAACAAAACAAAGAAAACATTGCCATCTATGGTACAAATATTTCCAAACCTATCATTTGTTATTGATCTTGCTGTGTAATCTTTCTTTTGTCAAAAAAATTAAATTTTTATATGATCAAATATGTCTTGTTTTCTTTTTAATAGCTTCTGCATTTGGTCAAGAATGTCTTCTTCTACCTGGAGATTGTATATACATATACATATAATATGCTTTTTTAGAGTTGTCTTTAATCCAAAAGGCATTTATTTTTATGAATGGCATAATATTGAGGTTCAATTTTTAAAAAATAGAGTTGAATAACTGTCATAAACAGTTAAATACATATATTAATGTGTACACATCTATATTTATGTATATATGTGTATATATGTCCATATATAATGAGTAAAATATGGTGTATGTTTATATGTGTGTATAAAATGAGTTTATTTATCTTCATATATGTATATGTATAAATATATATACAACATATATATCCATATATATTTATATATGCCCCCACATGTATGTATATGTTTGTGTGTGTGTGTGTGTGTATGTATATATATATACATACACACATCTATTCTTATATATGTATATCAATATCACTATTGATTTTCTATATAGTTTTACTGGCTTCTACTACTAGATGTAGACCCCATTAACCATTTGATTGAAGAGGCAAAGAAACTTGAATCAGTTATGGAAGGGAAGAAAGCTATATTCAAGTTCTCATTGATCCAAAACCCTCCTTTTCAAACATTTTGATCCCATGACAATGTAACTCACATTCTCTTCTCAAAATGAACCACAATCTTTTCTCATGAATTTTTCTCTTGTACTATTTACCTATATTTGCCATTAGAGAAGTTTCTTCATGTCCAGTTAAACTCTAAAGATTTCATACATCTCCTGCCCACTTACTCTTTCTATAGAAAGTAGCTAGAGAAATAGCAGACTAACCAGTTGGTTGTCAGAAAAGATAAAAAAGAGCTAATATATCCATCTTTTTTTTCTTTATTTTTTTACTCGGATATCCTGTTTTGACCCAACTTCACTTATAGCTACATTAAAATTTGAATATCAGTTTTGAAGACTTGCTAGCAATAATTGTAACAGTAAAATTATAGAGCACTTCAGAAAAGCACAATTAGATGTACTTAGGAACGTTTCCTAATAATCCAGGTTCATTTCAACTTGAATTCTATTTAAAGTTATGAGGGAAAAAAAAACAAGATGTAACATTTTAATTAGTTAATCTAAAATGCGACATTGACTAATGATTCTCCTTTATTCTAGGATAACGTGTTTCATACTTGTGACTAAAGGGCAATGTTTTTTTTTTTTTTTTTTATGGGTTTTCTCTTTGATGACCTTTACAAAAAGTCCAGAGTAAAGCTCTAATTCAGTTTATTCCTCTTCCCTCTCACTGCTCTAAAAGAAGTATTTGGAGAAGTGTCATTTCTACAAATCAAGTACTAACTCAATGCCAAAAAATTTTAAGGAATAGAATTCTGTGTGCAGGTTGCCCAAGACAATGTTGTAGTTTCAAGTTCTTAGGAGTTTTTTGTTTTGTTTTTCTTTTGGTGTTATTACTTTCAAAATTTTATTATGTAAAGCATAGCCTTTTTTTTTCTTTTTATTCCCTGTACTTAAATAAGAAAACAGATTTGCTCTTTCCATCACAGAAATTTATAGACTCGTAAAATCTTAGAATTGCAAGGGACTTTGTAAGTCAGTCAACATTAGAAATCAGCTACTTTAAACTCTTGCTAAATACTCCTTTTTTCGTTTTTCTTTTATTTCTTTCCTTTTTTTAAATTTTCTTTTCTCTCTCTTCCTTCCTTCCTTCCTTCCTTCCTTCCTTCCTTCCTTCCTTCCTTCCTTCCTTCCTTCCTTCCTTCCTTTCTTTCTTTCTTTCTTTCTTTCTTTCTTTCTTTCTTTCTTTCTTTCTCTCTCACTTTTTTTTTAAGCTACCAGATGATTTAAGGGAAAGCAAGATTCTGTGAATGGCTCAACTCTGTTTCATGTCCTACTTCTGTCTTCCTCTGAACTTTGTTTAAATGGCTTTGCCAGGAGGACTTTCCAGGGGTGGGGCTTTGTACTTGAACATGTGTGAGAATCCACTTGTGTCCTACATTTGAGTAGGTGATTTCGACAGGGGATTTTTGCTTCAGGGAGGGAGAGTGTAAGAATAATTTTTTTTTTCTACTCAGCTCAGCTGGTAGTTCCCTACTGACTAATGTATGTTTTGAAGTCATGTGGCAAAGGGAGTTTCTGCCAGTGTTTACTCATTACACATTCAAATATGACACCCTGACACCCATTCACAGGATAACTTCAGTTTTGTTATCCAGTTCTCTTGCCAGAAATGAAAAGTTTATCTCAGAGTGAAAGTTGCTTTCTTTGCAAATGCAGGAGGTTTCATGCCTGGCAGGAATATTTTAGAATTGTTGCTTTTTAAAATATTAAGTTTATTTACTTATTTAATTTTTACATTAAGTTGACTGCTTGAATTATTGTATCTAATAAATTTCTTAATCAGTACCACTTTTATGAGTAAATAACTTCATGGTGCAAGGAAGGACTGCTTTACATTACTATTCAAATATAAACTGAAACATTTTTACTCTTATTTGGGGCCCTTACCTGTGAAATGATGATAATATATCTCTGGTACATTATATGTGAACAAGACCATGTGACTCAGTTTGGCCAATGAACTGAGAATGATAGTTGTTTTCTATCAGAGATTTTAAGAGTCACCATGGAGCCCACTATTTTCACTTTCACTCTGCCACATGACTGGCTATTCCAGATAGAGGCTGTTTGGTCAGCTGGGTCCAGCTGTAAATGCAAAGTTGATCAAAGCCACAGCTGACATGGAACATGTGTAAGAAATCAAGCTTTATTATCGTGAGTTCCTGAGATCTGAAGGCCTTTTGTTATTGCAGTATAACCCAACTCATCTTGACCAATGCACATTGCATACTAGAAAGAGCAGAAAGAACCAACAAATCTTGGTTCTGCCATTAAATAGTGGTATTTTGATTCTAAAGCTAATATTCATTCTACTAACAGTATAATAAATGATAAAATAGTATTCACTATCATTTATAATGCCCTCTCAAAAAGGGAAAGCTATTTGGCCAGCATTTGAATCTCAGTTTCTTTAGGAATGAGTACAAGACGTTCTAGATCTCATGGGATTGGTATGAGGTTAAAATGGTATCATTTATGTTACAGTACACTGAAAAGGATCATGACCTATATAAATATAAGGCACTATTACAATTGGATTTTTCCACTTTAGTGAGTTGTGTGCACTGAACTTTGCCTCTTTACAACCTTCTAATAAATAAATGTTCTGAAGTGTATCATCCTCATACAGTTTTATAAGCAGTCAAGCACAGATACTTATATATACTTGTCTAAGAATGATACTTCTGGTTGTAGAGGACATTCTGTTTAAGCATTTGGCTTTGAGAAGGACATAGAATAATGCTGAGGCATATGGACACCTGCCTAGCCAGGCCAATCAACCTGATTATCTTTTCTGAACTGTGATTATCTCATGTTCTGGCCAAACTGCTTTCCCTTTTTGAGAGAACATTATAAATGATAGTGAATGCTACTTTATCATTTATTATACTAGGAAAAGTTAGAAAGAAGAAAGAAATTAGCTGTAGAATTCTATAAACCTGGCACATAGTAGTCAGTCACTCAATAAATATTTATTGAATAAATAAATAAGCTCAAATCTCACCAATAATTTCTAGCTGTGTGATCTTGTGCAAGATATTTAACCTCTCTGAGCTCAGTGTGCCCACTTATGACATATGAAATAATAATAAACACTACTACATAGAGATTAAAAAAATAATTAGCAAAGCGATAGATATATAAGATCACTCAGAGTGTTTAATACAAATTTAATAAGTGTGAAAATTTAGTTTATTAGCTATGTTATGTCCTAGAGTGGGTGGCCAGCTTATAGGAAAAAGAGTGGGCTTTTGAGCTTGTTTGCAAAGTTCCATTAATGTGGTCTCTGGATTTCTTCTGAAAAAAATCAATAGCATTTTGATAAGACCACACTTTCTTTGCCACAGAAGCAATACAATTTGTGCATCTGAGGAAAGCAGTTAAAATGCTTTTGATACATAAAGCCTTCAAGGGTTCTGACTTAGAAAAGCTTTCCTAATAAAAGGAACTGCACCACCTCCTATTGCCTGGTTTCTAGATTGGTTTTCCATCTCTCAACTGTGCTGCCTTTATCTCTGGCCAGTAACTAGCTGCCTCTTCACTATACTTGTGGGTCCTTGAAAGGCTTTTCTGCCAGTGTTTTTTAGTATCAAGCTTAGAAATTTATATCTGCTATAATAAGGTAGATGGCAAACTTTTAAATGATCTGCATCAACAAACAGTGAAGAGAAGGAGAATTGACTAAACAACATTTATTGTAGACTTGCTGCTTTTTCAGGTATTTATCATTCATTTAATTCTCAAAGCAACCCAGTGAGAATATTTGTATTTATTTATTAACTTTTTACAGCAGTGATTTTTAACTGGGAATATTAAGGTACAAAGAGGTGTGTGAATTTGCCCAAACTCACATAATCAAACTCAGATAAGTGGTATAGGTGAAAATTGAATGCAAGTCTATTTAACTCCAAAATTATGTTTTTTTCCCCCTCATGTTACCTAATGTATTATCACCTCAGTGCATGATGCAACAAAGACGTTTGGCAGTTTGAATGTGTTGTGAAGAGAGCCTTTGGAGCCAGGGGACCTGGGCCCTCAAGCTAATAGTATCATTTACTAATTTTGTGGCCTTGGGCATATTACTTATTCTGAGCCTCAAGGGCTTCATTAGTGAAAATGGAAAAAAAAATCACCCTTTTCAGGCAATATAAGTGTGAGAACTAGAGACAATGTAAGTAGAATGAATGTGTGGCATAGAGGAGATGTTCAATCAATGAAAGCTACTGGTGAATTATTGTTAATGTCATCCTTAATAAATGAATTCCTGGCAAGAATGCTTAACTCTGCAGAGCTGTATTTGATACTTATCAAATGGGTGATACAGATAGCATGAATATTTGAAAAGGGGTACAAGAAAGAGGGGTTTTGCTTGACTAACTGGGGGCAAGTTTGAAGCATAGACCATTATCAGATTGCAAATTTTATGATGGTAGGAATTGGACCTGCTTTACTTTTCCATGGCATTGTCTTTCTAGAACAGAAACAATGGATTTGAGCACAACGTAGTGCTCAATAAAATTGTGTTAAAATAGTGAATGATAGTTGGTGCTTAAAGGATAGATTCTGAAGGGGCATGAAGGAGACCGGGGGGAATGAAAAAGGTGCTCAAAAGAGGTACAAGGTCAGAACATTTACAGCATTTATGGAAGACAGAAAGTAAAATGACAATAGCTAGAGAAGAGATGTGTTTGGGTAAGTACATTGGGAGGTCACAGAAAATGGGAGTTTCGAATATAGCATGGCAGTCAAATGTATTTGATGCTGCAGAGTTAAAAGAAAGGCTCATTTAATAATCAGGTAATAAAGAGACCAATGAATGTCCTTATTATAAGATAATTATAGTACTAACCCATCTGGTTGCTATCAGAATTAAGTGACATATTACATAAAATGAGCCTGCTCAGTTTCTGGCACTTAGTAGGCACTCAGTACATTAACTATTATTAATATTAAATTATTACTTATCACTGTGACATTTCAGGGACTAAGGATAGCAGCAGTCACATTTTGAGGGTAGAGGCATCAGACCAGAGACTTAGATGTCAATATTTGTGGAAATCCTATAGGTATAAAGCACCACCCAGGCCTTCCAGAAGACACAAAAATGAAACTTCCTGATACTGTTTCTTGTCATATTGAAACATTCTTCAAGGACCTGACTACCAGTTGTAGAATAAATGTCTGCATAATGTGAATAATATTATTAGCCAGTTTTGTCATTTGATCCTGGAGACTCTTTCCCATGTTGTCTCCTGAATCCAGTCAGTTTCTCTCCTGCACCCAAATGCATCCTGAGAAAAAGGGGGGAGTAGGAAAATGTAGGGGCTGGGCTTTATCCAAACATGACTGAGTTACTTAAACCAACTGTTTAAATTCTGTGATTAATTAGCAATTATGAGATTGGACTAAAATTTACTTTGATTTTTTTTCTGCTTTCAGCAGCATGGGGTCTTAAGAGGAAGAACAAAAAGAAATTGTAGACTAAATAAAGAGTAATTTTAGAACAAATGTTCTCTGCATAGCTGAGTATTGCATTAGCAATTTTATGACCCACTATGCAAGTACTTAACTATAATACAAGGTAGAAGTGATAAACACAGAGTACATAAGTGCTGTGGGAATTTGGAGGGATTATTGCAGCTAATTCAGGAAAGGCTTTGAGGGGGAGATTGAATAGGAGCTGTTTTTTCTCTAACATTTAATTCAGAAATTTTAAAATGGAAAAGCAGAAATAATCATAAAATGAACACTGGTATGCTCTTTGGTGACATTCAACATTTACTAATATCTAGGTATTTGTTTTCCCTCTACGTATACAAAATATGTGCATACTATACATGTACATATAATATACATATGACATATTTTTCAGAACTATTTGAGAGTTAGTTGCAGATATAGTGACACTTCATAAATACTTGGTAGTTCATCTCTTAAAAACAAAGACTTTCTCCTACATAACCACATCATCACCAAAAAAAAAAAAAAAAAAAAAAAAAAGGTCACAACTGAGCTGGATTTTGGAGCAAAGGTGGGGCTTGAATTTTTGATGACCAGCAAGTGACAGAAACGAGGCAGAAAATGAGTCCAAGTCCAGATGTCCAAACCTATTTTAATACCATCAGTTGACTGAAACTGCTTCTAGACCAGAAAGCTGGAATGATTTGCTAAGGCCACAAGGTAGTTGAAAAGAGCTGGGACTAAAAGCCACATTTCCTGATTCCTTTTGCATTGCTGCTCACCACATTCCTTTTCCTGGCACAGCACTAATTTTAGAACATGACACTCCTGGCTTCTTCATAGGGGCACCTTTAAATGAGTCTCAGTTAAAAAAGCATTTCGGACAGCACCTTTCTGTGTGGGTTTCCAAGATGTTGCAATCTGGATCCTGCCAGTTCTCTTGGAAGATCATAGTTTAAACAGGTGGAGAAATAGAAATAGGGATGACTAACTGCATAGTAAGTCATGGAAAAATCCAGGAGTAATGTCCCAGGTTCACTGGAGAAAGCAGTATGCTGTATAACCTATGCTTTCTTACCCCACGGCCTTTATGGCCTGGATACCACTTCCCCAACCTCTACTTCCTACAGTGAAAGAAGCAGAACATGAAGATACAGGGAGCTTGCTGAATCAGGACACCTGAGTGCCATCATGGCTCCACTTCTGATTATTGGTGAGACTTTAGATGGTGGTTCTCAATCAGGGGTAATTTTGCCCCTCAGGAGATGTATGACTGTGTCTAGAGACATTTTTGGTTGTCACACCTGTGGGGCTGCTAGTAGCATCTAGTTGGTAGAAGCTGGGGCTTCTTTTAAACATTCTACAATGCTCAGGACAGTCCTCAACAACCTCAATCCTAAATGTCAATAGTGTTGAGGGTAAGACACTGTTTTAGATAAATCATTAATTTTCTTCAGGCTTAATATCCTCATTTTGAAATGGAAGCTCTTTGTGATAGCTCAGTGGTTTTCTATCTTGAGAGTGCCTAAGGTTGCTTGTTAAGAAAGGCAGCCAGTTTTCTGGTCCCATCATTAGGGATCTTGTAGTCGGTTCACAGAGCACACCATGAAAAATGCTCCACTAGATAGCTTCTAAGATCCTTATCAGCCATCCTGTTTCCTAATTTTAAAAATGCAAATGAGTAGCAAATATACTTAGAGTTCCTGCCTGAGCACAGGACAAAAATGGATATAGAAAATAACGATTCTTCTTAGGATCTTTTTATGCATGCATACACCTTGATGCTCATGGGCCACAAAGAGTGGTAGGGTGTGCTTGTGATAAGACTTGAGGTCAGCTTCTTTTACCCTTTCTATAATTATGTAGATATGGGGTAATCCCAGTTGTTTATGAATGGCTAATGTGACAGAAAGCAGACCACACACACTTTTTAAAATTTAAGCATCTACTTCCCAAACATCTTTTCCGCAGACTCTTTGTAGCACAAATGCCATCACCTGGCATTTTCAGGTTTATGTGAATTAAATTACAGAGTAACAGCAAAGATAATGTAGACAAGTTTGTTTGTTTATCACGGAGTTTGGACCGTAAGTTATTTTAGGGGAAGGGCAAGGTTGGGTGTGTTGCTACTGTTCGTAGAAGCATGACTTCAAATGTACTCATAGCCACCAGTTATTGAACATCTTCTCTGTGTCAGATGCTTATGTGACACCATTTAGTTCCCCTAGAGCACAATGAAGAATTCCTATTTTCATTTTTCACATAAGGTTTAGAGACATTTAGTAACTTGCTTAAGATCATACGGTTAGTGATGGTGTCTGCTTATCAATTATGACTCTTTGATTCCAAACTTATCCTCTTTCATTATTGCTTCTTTTCTCTGGTGAGGACTAGAAGTGACTCCAGAAGGACAGAGACAGAGTAAGTAAGAGGCCACCAGATACAAATACCTCACATGATTCTTGTTTCCAAACTCCCACAACTTCATGTTCCTGGGCTTAATTTTTGCTTGGAATGTATGTGGTTATATTGAACTAAGATGCAGTGCCTATTTATTTCCTCATTCCTTCAGTATCCCAAAGATTAGTGTCTTCTGAAGCAGGGGGATTAAATTTTTTTTTTTCTGTAGATGCATTTATATTTCTAAGGCCTCATATCAGAACTACTGAATTAGAATATCTGGGAGTAGGGTAGTATAGGATTGTTTTGTTTTGGGAGGGGGTCTGTAAGTATCAACATTTTCACTAGTAGGGTCACTATTCTCTCTTTTGGTTAAGATATTTTCTCCAGAAGGCTTCAGTTCAAATGCAAACATGTTACCTGGAAGCAGTGACATAGTGAGTCATTATCTCGGCCAACATGCTGATGTGGGTAGGTATCAGATTATATCTTGAGAGCAAGAAACTTGTAATAGGTAAAAATTGATGTAAAGATATATTTGGGAGAAATCTATTCATCCTACCCAAAGCATGATATGGAGACAGAATCTGGGTGGATTCTTCAGTGGGAAGTTCTAGGTAATCTTTTAGTACCATAGTACTAAGCAAACAGGGGATAAATTTTAGAATGGCTAAGGTAAGTACCTTTATAATAAGATTTGATTAACAGGAGGTGCCAATAATATATTTGATTTATTTTATTAAAATAAATCAATGGTAAGGATAGTACAATGTGTTTTAAAGAAATTTAACACTAAAATGATAATTTTATTGATGGTTTATTAGATACATTTAAAAAAATGGAAATCACAGTCTTGATATGGTGTTGCCACTAAAAGAATAATAGCATGTTTTACGTATCTACAATTGAAGTGATCTTTCTCTTTGTAACTGTGTTTACAGTTGGCTATAGCATACTTTCTAACTAAAACTACACGTGATCAACCTTTGTTATTTTCTTTCTAGCATTTAGTACCTTTTAACTGGAAATTCAAATTTTTGGTTTTCTAGGTTCCCTGGCATTTTGTTCATATCTCTATAGTAGCACTTACCATATTTATTGCACTTTATCTACTATGCATTTGCCTCAATATTAATTTTTGTATACCCACTGATGACACAGAGGAAACATTTAATAAATGTGTCAAATGAAAAAAAAATCTATTGCTTTTCCAATATAAGCCAAGGCTTGCTTTGGTAGGTTTTTATTGACCACAAACTTATTAAAAATGTAAGTTAAAATATTTTCTGTTTGTATAGGAAAGTAATACTTTTGATTTACTGTCACTATAAAATGGCAACATGGGTGATTTACTAGATATAGTGATAGAGTAGTAGAGGACAAATCCTACAATGAACCCAAGTTTCTTGTAGTTAAATATATTTCAGACTGATATATTTTACTGTTTATTAGATCTTTAGTTTTCTTTTATCTCTTTAATTTTGAATATAAAGACAAAAAGTGTTTATTGTAGAAAATAGAAAATATAGACATTCATCGGTTAGGGATTTTTGCTTATAAGTAGCAGAAACCAACAAGATCTAATTGAGCCAAAGAAATAAAATTTATTGAATAGATGTGAGAAAGCTTCCAGAATGGACAGGAGGCCAGAGAACCAGTTTAGAAATAGGACAATAAGAAGGGCAGCTCTCCATGTTAATGTGAAAACTTGATTGCTTAGTTCAAGTGCCACTATGGGATTGAATGAAATCTGACATTTTTCTGTCCTGATGTAACTCAGCTAAAATATCTCATTAACCCATTTTCAGATGCATGTAAGTTTCTTGGCTTATACTGGGCTAGTGAGTGAAAGATCTGGCCAAGGAACCATTAAAGACCCTCTTTGGCTTCTTTAATGGGTAGTAAGAAAACTTAATTATTACTTCATTAAGATACACACATGAGGAAGAGGTTATTTTCCCAAAGGAAATTGAGGGTACTAGTGGTGAACAGGAACGCATGCTGGCAGAGGGGGAAAAAAAGAGAGAGAGCAAGAAAGAGTGAGAATTATTTAAACCATAATGATGCCACTACATGAAGATAGCAATTGATTTTTTTCTTCTAGCCTTTATTTTGGTCATAATATTAAGAACAAGATTAGGATTTTACTACATGTAGTTTTACGTCTCACTTTTAAAAAACATACATGTCATGAACATTTTCTCATTAGGCATCTTTTTCTATTGCAGCATAAAATTTATTTTTTTGGCTATTCTAATTACTCTCTAGAAATACATTTTGGCTGTTTTTAGCTTTTTAATGTAACACAATGACAAAAGGATGTGGAACAATATGGGCTTTGCTGTTCTGGAGAATTATATTTAAATTCTAGCTGTATTATTCCCTAGCTAAGTGCTCTTAGGTAAGCTGCCTAACCTCTGAGTCTCAGTTTCCTTATTATAAAAAAGGAGAACCAATAAATACCTTACAGATTTGGACATGCTGAGTTTGAAGTGATTGTGAGATATACAAGAACATACATTGGGGTGGAGAGTTCTAGACTGAAGGTGTAGATTGTTTTAAAATTTTATTTTTAGGAGACATTTGAAGTACCAGGAGGAGAAGAAGTCAGCTAGGTGAAGAGGGAAAGGCAGAGAAACAAAACTTCAGAGTGATGTGGGCATACCAATATTGAGTGGGAGTGGGTGGGAAGTACAAAAGCCATTTGACAAGGAACAGATGGTAGAGGACTGAAAGAAGAAGTATGAAGATAGTATGGAGAAATGAAGGGAATTGTTCTGAGAACAGGGAATAATCAGAGAGGTATAGCATAAAGAAGAGACAGGTAGGGGTCAAAAATGGAGGCAGGAGAGGCACTGTCAGATATAATAGTGAGAACCTCTCAGGCAAAGTCTAAAAATGGTCATTTGATTTGGCAGCTAGAAGACCTTTGTCTCCTAGGTTGGAACAGTTTTCATGGCATGGAGGGTCAGAAGCTAGAGAAGGATATGCAGTAATTGTAGAATATACTTTTAAAAAGTTAGTATAGATAGGAAGGAGAAAGGCTGGAGAAAAGCTAGAGGAGTTCAAGGGAGAATTATTCTTTTAAAATATGTAAGAGGCTTGAACAAGGTTTTAGGCTGATGGAAAAAGGACAGTCAAGAAAAAGAGATTGTAGACACAGTGATGAAAGGTAATTCACTAATTTTTACATTTATTTATTCACCAAATGAGAATAAAGTGCCTACTGCGCACTAAAATCCATTATACGCACTGCAGATACAGCAATATTCAAGGCAATTTAAGTCACTTCTTTTATGGGGCAGGAATCTACTAGGAGAATAAAGACCATAAACTATGATGACAATGTAATAATACCACCATGAAAGTGAATTATGGAGAAAAAAAAGAATTGAGAGGAAAATTTTAATTAGAACATCAAAATAGATTCACTATTTGGTGATGAGTGACTGTTTTAGATCAGATATTCAGAAGTGAGTTAAGGGGGTGATACTTAATCTGAGGCCTAAATGACAAGAAGCAGACAATTGTGTAAAGATCGATAAGAGGTTCCAAGAAGAGGAAAGGGATAGTGTGATAGATCCCAGAGAAGTTTGACATTTCTGGGGAACAAAAAGAAGGCCAGGGTAATGGATAAGAAGAAGAACTGAGGTATGAACAGAAAGAAAGGGGCAGTCCAAATATTGACATTATATGCCGTGATTGTATTATAAATGGCACTAGAAGTCACTGGAAGGGAAGAATATGATTATATTTATTTTTCACAAGGATCATTTCACAAGGATCATTCAAAGCATTTAAAGGTTGTTGTGAGAATATAATTTAGGGGGCAAAGCAAAAGATGCGAGCCAGTTAAGAAGTTATTATTGTAGTCTGAATAGAGATGATATAGCTTGGATTGCATTGGAGATGAAAAGAAATAGATGGATAAGGCCATATTTCAGAACAGAGTCAAAGGACATACTGATGGATTAGACATGAGAAGTCTTATGTGAGGAAGAGAGATATCAAGAAGGGTTCATTGATGGAGGACTTCAGTGGATGGTGGGTTATTTTATTGAGATGGAGTAGAGTGGAAAAACTATGTGTAAATAATGTTAGTTATATCTCAACAAAGCTGAAATTAAAAAAAAATGTGTTGCCTTGGAAATGATAAGAGGATGACTGATGGAGAAGTGACTTAGAGGCACTTTTATTATTCCTCCTACCTCTAGCTCTACAATTGCAGTTATGCCTCCAAGGTTCCAGGTTACTGAAAGTATGATAAAATACTTTGAAGTTACTACTTTTTGGTTTACTCACTATTTTCTGTGGCCATTTGCCCATCGTTCTGCTCTCTTGTTTCATACTCTGGCTTCTGACCCACTTGCCTGGTTCTGGAACATCATGTATCCTTTTTCTGATTTATTACTCAAGCTTCCCAACTGAATCTCTGCTCTGTATCCTTCTTTGATCTCAGAATTAGCCTTAGCTTCAAGGTATTCAGTCAGATATTATCAGGTATTCTTATTGTGTTTCACCATTATACAGAATGAGACCAAAGAAACATCCTTCAGGTCACAAGCATCTCCTGCTCTTCCCCATCCCCAACTATGGGAAGAAAACACAACCACTTTTTTTTTTATATATATAATCTGTTAAAGTATCAGGTTAATTGAGTTAATACACATTCTGTTTCTGTTATTCTTAAGACTATTTTTCTTCATCACAAGCACCAGTTTAAACCAATATCCTGTTGAGATTCTTATAAATTTTATGGATTCAGGTATTTATTAAACTGTACACTGGTATCACCATATTCTAAGTCACCATATTCTCTTGAATTTCTGAAAAATCTCTGAACTGGTCTTTTTGTCCAGTTTTATTCTCTACAATGTAGTGAGGGTAATTTCTCCAAAGTAAACTTGATCCTACTAGTCTTTTGCTTGTAAACTTTTAGTGGATAAAGCCTGCTAATCCTTGGTAGAGATACTGGAAATCACCAAATGGTCCATGTGTTTTCCTAAGTTGTCTAGACTCTTTCACAACTAGTTGGGCTTTGTGACTAGTTCTGGATAGCAGCAGATGAGTGTGTCTCCTTTGGGCCAAAGCATTTAAGGACTAGTGTGCAACTGTCACATATTCTCTTCACCTGTTGTAGTGACTCTGAAAGCCACATGCCGAGATGGTAGCATCAAAAATAGGTGGGATCCTGGGTGTCTGAGTTACCCCAAGGAGAAGAACTACCTTGAAATGTCATCTGACCTGCATTAGAGTTAACCTGACAGAGAAAAAAAACTTTGTCAGATAAGTCACTGAGCTTTAGGGTTTTATTTCTGCAGCACAGCGTAGCCTCTGGACTAATGCACACAATTAGGACAGCCCTCCAGGCTCTAACTCCAGCCTGTCTCCACCTTGTTAACTCTCTAGGCATGCAGGATGCCTTTCACTTCCTCTAAGGCAGCATGCTTTCTCTAGCCTTTGGTTATTTCCCATTTTCTGGGCGGTGTCTGCCTTTTCCCCCTCCTACTTTCAGCATGTGTACTTTGACTAAATCTTACTTATTCTTCAGGTCACGAGCTAACCATCACTTCCTCAGGGAAACCCCCATAACTTCCCATCAGCTTACCCCTCACACATCCTTGCAACTGCTTGTATTTAGACAAATCTCTCCGCTGTGCTAGACTATAAGCTTTGCCAGCATTCAGACACTGTCCTTACATGCTGCTAATCTTTGGTCTCTTCACAGTGATAGCTATTTTAGTAAGGGCTCAATAAATATTTGTTGAATGACGGAATGATTGTTTGAATAAATGATGAGCAGCAGATAAATAAAGGTGAATGAGATAGAGATTACAAAAAACAGAGATGTGATATATGAGATCCAGCTTGTGCAGAAACAAGGCTTGACCTTAGTTGGGGCAGCCTGTGTAGCCATGTAAAATACTGATTCTAACTTGGCCTTTTTCATCTGTCCTCTGTGATACCACCTGAATTATTTGAATAAAAATGAAATCTTTTCTCATTAAGAATCTCCGGTGGATTTTTATTGCATGTGGGGTAAGGTTCAAGTACCTCATCATGACATATGAGTCAAGTAAAGGCTGGCCCCTACTTTTTCTTACCTTTTACCAACTCCTTCGTTCGTCCCATGTATACTTTGCTTCGATCAAAACAAATTCCTCATCCTCTCTGAAATATGTGTGAAGCTCTCCACGCAGCTACCTAGCTAACTCATATTTTAAGACTCAGCTTAAATGTCACCACCTCTGTAAAGACCGTTTCAAGTCTCCAAGTGTTAGCTACTCAGCATTTTGGACTCCAATAGTGCTGCATCTTTATGGAACATTAGAGGATAATTATTTGTTTGTGTATGTGTCCCTCTCATTAACAGTGAACTCCTCTGGGTAGGCTATGAATAATTTACTCATCTTTTCCTTCCTATTGTAATGCCTAGCTAAAAGAGAAGCTCTGGGAATGCTTGCTGAGGAAATGAACGAACGAATGAATGAACGAATGAACAGAAACAACACTCAAATATAAAAATAGATAAAATTTCTAGTTTTATATTAAAAAAAAAATATATATATATAGCCTAGAGTAAGTACATAGGAATGGGAACAAAGATTGCATAAGGGAAAAAAACAGCTTTCTTTAAAAATTTATTTTCCACTTTTATGTTTTCTCTGAGGACCAACTAGGTTTCAAAGTGCTACATAATATAAACAGCATATTTCATACTCCATGGATATTTATGGTGTAATTGCAAAATCTTTACCCAGAGTACACATACCTTTGATTTCTAATAAATAGCAAATAGCATCTCCTAATTACATTTTCAAATGAATGCTCTGGCTGTATTTTGAAATCTGAGCTTTACTTTTAAAAGTTTCTTTATCTTCTGGGACACATAAAGTTTATTTTTTTTAATGTTAAGAGTGGGATGAGATGGTTTACATTTATCTTTCCTTCTATTTTTGAATTGTTGTTATTATTTTTTGTTATTTACAATCATTCAGCTCGGAGCCCTGGGAAAATCCTATTTCCTCTTCTTTGATGAGGGTATTATTTTGAAAGATTATTAGTCTTGACAATTCTCCAAGATTGTGTCACAGGCCCAGAATACTAGATTGACAAAAAAATATACATATCTTAGTGAATTTACTTTAAAAAAAATATTTTTTTGAATTACGCTTGACATTCAATATCATATTAGTTTCAGATGTTAGACATTTATATAACTTGCAAAGTGATTCCCCTGATATGTCTAGTACCCCCTGACACCCTACATAGTTATTACAATATTATTGACAATATTTCCTATGCTGTGCTTTACATCCTCATGACTATTTTGTAACTGCCTCTTTGTACTTCTTAATCCCTTAACCTTTTTACCCAGTCCCCAACCACTCTCCCACTTGGCAACCATCAGTTTGTTCTTATGTGTTCATGAGTTTGCTAGTGAATTTACTTCTTAAGAGCCTAGTGAAATCCATACCTAAACACCTGATGTAGGTCTGGTTTGTTCCTATGGCATGTCCACCTCATATCCCTACTGACTGACTTCGCTCGCCCCTCCTTACCCCATAGGAGCTGGGAAGGTTTTGAAAAATAGATGCTCAAGCATTGGGGCAGATAGTCTAGTAATAAACAATGCTTTGAGGCACACCAAGTATAGCTCAGTATCTCCAATTGGGGCAAGGGTACTGAGAATTTTTAAAGGATAGAGATTCTTACTCTTTTAGGTCGGTCTAGGGGTTCAGCAAGATCAATGAGAAAACAAATGTAAAAATGTCAGTAGGCATGGAAGGTGGCTGGTTTCAGTTATGCATGGTTTGGAACTGTCAAACCTGACATATTCCACTTTAACTTGGCTAAAAGATTCCTAACACAATCTCTAGGACTGTAAAGAATAATGTGTGTGTACATGTACATGTAGTTCTGTACGTATATATTTCCATCCTGCCAGAACAATTGTGTTTTGGCTTACAAGTATAAAGTTCTGTTTTCCTCTGTCAGGTGACCATGGGTTTGTCATACTCAGCAAGCCTTTTGTCTAATGTATTGACACCTTAATGAAAACCAGAAGGTAGATTTATCAAAGGAGACAAAATTACAGGAATCATAAATGGAGAACATCATGGAAGCTCGCAACAATAACAATAATAATATATTGTAGCTATTGTCCACAGAAACTTGCTTTTCTAAGGTACTTTTGATAATTACCTGTCAATGTTTTAGTATCAACACCTGCTCCTTGAATTGATGGAGTCTATTTATAGTGCATGAAATTCTTGTGTTTGCTTCTTAAAGTGCATTCCATTTCCAGACATGGGGTTACTTTATTTTTCTAGGAAGGGAAAGTGGCATATCTGAAGCATTGTAAGCATTGCTTTCTGGTCAAAAAGAAGAATAAAAGGCTTCAAAGAAATATCAGCCTTAATAGAGAAGCAAAAGGAGAAACTTGTATGATTTGGAGGCTGCATACCTTGGAGGGTGTGTTTGTGTCTCTAGCAGAATGAAACTTGTTCCTCTCTTTGAAGTTAACTTGTGATATCTGTCAGGTGATATGTTGAAGCTTCAATGACATATCTCTACAAAGAACAACAAGAAATATGAAAAAAATGGAGTCAATAAAAATATGTTAGGAATGTAGAAATTAAAAAGATTATGCTTTATTTTTATTTAAAGAATGTCCTAATATAAATGCCTGAATTTAATAAAACTACATGCAATTTAAAAAGAGGATGTCCCGTTGGTTTCATTCTTCTTTATGATTTAATTCATAGAGATAGGGGGATTGGTTGCACAGGACAATGTGGCAGAGACCCCAATACTTCTAAGAGAGGAATAAAAACCCCAAATCAGGAGATAGTGTCCTGGTATTAGTAATGCTACTATATGACTTGGGACAAATAGTCTGCTCTGGGCCTCAAATTCAGTATTTGTTAAATGAGAAAGTTGTGTCAGATACCATCCAGCTTTAAAATTAATTTTTTAAAAAATGTTAGTATCTTTAATTCTTCACACAGTGTCTGATATAAAACTGGTGATCAGCCAGTGTTTATTAAATGAATAAACAAATGAATGAGTGTTTCTCTTAGACATAATTTACCTGTATAGGTCTCTTGTTCAGTCCATTAGATAGATGGATTTCAGAATTACCAGGGTTATAAATGAGGAGAACACATTTAATACATGCACATTTTCTCATTTCTTACATGTGGAAGGCAACCTCTAATATGGGTTTCAGTGCCTGCACCTCCTAATCTTCACATTTTTGTGTAGCCCCTTTCTCTTGAGTATAGTCCAGATATATTAACTCACTTCTAACCAGTGGAATATAGAAGAAGTGATAGGTTATCACTTCTAAGGTTAGGTTACCAAAAAACTGTGATTTCTGTTTTGTTCTCTCTGAAGATATTCTTTGCTCTGAGGAAGCTGCCATCATGTTGTGAGCTGCCCGATAGAGAGGCTCATGTGGCAGGAAATTGATTGTCTCCATATAACATCCCGCAGACCTGAGGCTGCCAATAGTCACATGGGTGAGCTTGGAAGTGGATCCTTCCCTAATCAAGCCTTATGGTGACTCAGCTCTGGCTGACACCTCAGTTGCAGCCTCTCAAGAGACTCTGAGATATGCTCAGATTTCTGACCCACAAAAACTGAGATAATAAATGCTTGTTATTTATTTTATTTCATTTCATTTCATTTCATTTCTTTTTCTTTTTCATTTCATTTCATTTCATTTCATTTTATTTTATTTTATTTTATTTTATTTTATTTTATTTTATTTTATTTTATTTTATATTTTATTTTATTTTTTAGATGAGCCAACCTTTGGTTGACCTCACAGATTTCAAGGACCTAGTCAGCTTACAATCCCTCATTTTTAAAAATTTTTTACACCTATAGCACCTAGTCTTCTAGGTGGTCTCCCATCCAGGCACTAACCAGACCCAACCCTGCTAAGCTTCCAAGATCAGTCAGGCTTGGGCTTGTTCAGGGTAGCATGGCCATAGACAATGCTTGTTATTTTTAAAATGATAAGTTTTGAGGTAGTTTATAGTCATCTATTAGTCAACAATAGATGATAAATATACTAAGTTGCAAAAAGAACCGAAGTCAGAAAAATCATTTGAAGTATGTATAATATAAACAAGATATATAGCAAATATACCAATTACTATTATGCACATTGCGATAGTAATAATGACGAATTCCTATACAGAGCTGAGATTGTGCCTCAAAGTGATATATGCACATATTATAAATATATACACATACATGGGTATATATTATGGATAAATTTATACATATAAATTTATCCATAATATAAAATATATACACATGGGTATATATTTCTCTCTATATATTTATATATTTATTTATATATATATTTATATGTATAAATATATATTAACCCATTTATGACTAATAGCACTATGACTTATATGACATGACTATCCTCATTTTGCAGATGAAGAAATGGATTCACAGAAAGGTTAAGTGAATTGTTCAAGGTCACACACCTAGTGAAGGTAGGAAACAGTAGATCAAAATCTTAAACCCAATTTCCAGATGACTTGATTGTTAGCACTAAGCTGTAGTATACCCATAAATGAAGAGAAGTATCATGAAATAATAAACTACTTAAAAGGCATGATTGCATCCATTTGAAGGATAAGAAGAGAATTTTATGGAGGAGGTTAATTGTGAGATGGGGAGGATTAAACACAGTGACATAGAAGCATGATATATAAACAGAGTTCTCTGTTACAATTGACTGAATGGGTTCTCCTAAAATTCACTTTATATAAGTATATATAATTATTGCTAAAATTGCCATTAACATTTATTCATTCTTTTGGTAATTATTTCTTTATTTACTTGTACCAGCAGTGTGAACACGTTGCATATCATTTAGTTCAACTTTATTCAATGTGGACTTTCAGTCAGCCTGCAGAGTGAGAGTAGATTGCAGCTTCCCTCTGGGGTGGACTCCCCTGCTAGAGAGGTTTCAATCTGGGATCTTGAGAGTTCAATTTAGATGCAGAGTCTCATTTTCTGAGGTGTTACATTTGTATAAATTTACAGCTGGGGATATCAGTAGCTCAGGTAAATCAAATAAGTTTGCACCTCTACACAAATAAAAACTTGTTTTCCTTGCCCAGGCTTCCATCATACTCTTAGAACCATCCCTCAGGGTCGGGCTTTTTTCTCAGACCTCGTCTCCCTATTTCATCTCATGCTCAGAAATAACTTTGTCTCTACAATCATTTCACTCTATTCCAGCTCTCTGTACTTTTGAGAGGAATACAAGGCTGAGCTGCAGTGATGGAGAAGGGCAGGAACCTCAGTTTTGGGTGACTGGGCTCAAATCCTGTTTCTGAACTTTCGGAAGCCAAGTGACTGACATCTCCTGCCTGGCCAGTTGCAGAAGCCTACTAACTTGTCTCCTTGTACTCTTTCCCCTTGTACTCTTTAATTTTTCTCTACATACTTAAAAATTAACTTAAAACAATGTATTTACTCTTTTTTAAGTTTAAAAGCAATGTATGAACGTAGGTTAAAAAAAGAAGTTAAGTTCACAGTGCATGCAATGAAAAGTCTCTATTAAGTAAGACCTCTAGTCTCCTAGGATCTCTTCCTATGAGCAGTAACATTTACTAATTTACTGTAAATTTTTCAGAGATAATATGTATATATAAAATATATACATATATAGCTGATGAACTTTTTTCTTCTATACATGAATGTTTTCAATATGTAAATTTGATCATGACGTACAACAGAAACTCTTCATTAACCTTAGAAAAATATCCAAAATTTTTAATGTTGTCTTCAGGCCCCTGTGTGATCTGGCCTGTCCCTGACTATGAAAACTTGTCTTATACATCTGTTTTCTATTTTGCACACTTGACTTATATCAGATTCTCAAGTATTTAGTCTAATCATCTACTGTTCTTAAGTCATGGGATTTCTATTTCTGATCAGGATAGCTATCTGCCTTCTAGAATAGAAATTGTGGTTGCTTTCTCCACATAATTCTCATTTATGCTAAGTAGCCATATATGTTTAATGAAACAGATCCACTCTAAGGTACAAGGAAACAGAAATTTCATTCTCCTTACCAAAAGACAGGTTCAGGTAACCAAGACCTAAGATAACCAAGAGGCAACCACTGGTTAGAAGAATTCGTTTGTGGCAGCCTAATCAGCATAAAGAGGGAATGTCAACAAAAGCTCTGGTTGTCATTGGTATACTTTACCATGATAGAAAACAAGAGACTGAAACCAAGCCACAAAATTTGGCAGGACAGTTAGAATTTCAGAGAAACAAAGCCAGAGAGCCTTGATCAAACTATGCTTGAGGCTGTTCCAATAAATACTTTTTAGCATATTGAACAAACTTGTATTGGATTTAATTTGACTTGCAGACAGCTTAAAGTATCCGAATACATTCCTCCTTCTCCACACTGATCTTATATGTGGCTAACTTTTACCCAGTCTCCAGACCTCTTAAATACTACCTTCTCAGAGAAGTTTTTTTCTGAGTTACCCAGACAAGATAGGGTCTTCCTTTAATATGTTTTCTTTGCATTTAATGTTTTCCTCCTGCATATTTGTCATAATTGATATAAAAGATAATTTTTAAAAAATGTCCCTTTCTCTCAGAGGCTGTAAGTTAAATGAAGTCAGGTTTATGTCTATATCTGATCCACTGCTCTAGCCCCAGGTTCTGGCACAAATCTCATACTTATTAACTGCTCAATAAAAAGTTGTTGGATTAAAAGTGAATAAATGGTAGAATTTATTACGGATAACTTGATCATTCACAGTGATTTTTAAATTAAAGTTAATAGTATTCCTATATACCAGACTAGAGTTTTTCTTTCTTTTCTTTCTTTTTTTAAATTGTTGGTCAAATTTAGGCAAAATATCCTGAGTTTCCAGGATATTTTACTAGATGTAACCCAATTGCCATCACTAAATCACTGTAAAGAGGATAGATGAATGATAGTTAAGAGCCCCATTTCAATGTAGGTAGAAATCCTGAATTAGAAACCTGTATCTTTCACATACTGGGTTTCTGACCTTGGGAAAGTTATTAAAAATTCTTTAAGCCTCAGTTTATCTTTGAAATTAGAACTATTATGTTATATATCTCATGAGGTCATTGTGAGGATTAAATAATATAATACATGTAATGTACCAATCTCAATAATAAGAACTTTCATACAGTATTTTTCATCACACAGTAAATACTTATAAATGTATTATGCGATACATATAGTTACTTGCTATAATTGTTATTATTTAGAGTTGGACCTTGATTTCTAGGGCTGCAAAATGAGATTTCTTTTTACTCCAGGGCTTTGAAGCACTTTACTTATGAATGATTTAGCATACATAGTATTGACCAAATGTTGGAACTTTTTTATTATTTCTGCTTGATTCTTGTTTTATTCCCTTGATTTTGAACAGCTATTGTTCTAGGAAAAGAAAATGGATTTGAGGAGTATTTATATTGATTTATTGTTGGTTGTCTGTTGAAATGTAAATAGTCCTGAGTGTGCCACTCACTGGGATAAGACAGTCCTTTCTATAATGGACAAAATAGCTTTGTTTCACTTTAATAACCTGCTTGTGGTCATACAAGTCATGGGATTTCTTAAACACAGCAGAAATCCTGCTATTGTCATTTGCATATCAAGGACCAGACATCTCACTGCTGTTGCCATTACACAGCACTGCTACTTTACTGACTTGGGAACTGTACTGGAGAGTTAAAATGTGAAATGTACATACCTGTCTCTTTTATACAGATATACTAGGCATAGACAGCAGTTGATAAGGCAGTTACACAACTTATCTGTTATGTATTTGTAGAAGTCGTAAGGGTTAGAAATAGATTGTCCACCCCAATATCTTATAAATGTATATGTGTATATATTTTTTACAGAAGTACGCCATGAATAGTCATTTTGGTTTTCTAAAGTTGGATGCATTAGATGAACTAGGATTCACTAAGATTAGTAAAAAATAAATACATAAATAACATTGATTATATAAGAAACTCTTTGACTTTAAAATTCAAAGGAAAAACCCCAAACTTATTTTTCTGCATATTGTCCCATTCCTGACTATGTTTTCCCAGAGTTAGAAGGAGCCCTTCCATTTTATTGATTTGGAAATAAATGTATATATTAGTCTATTGCCCAAGGGCCACTGATGGCTATGTGACCAGACACTGATTTCTGCAATTCTAGACTGGTGCCCAGGGTGTGAAGACTTCTAATTCAGTGGTCATCTCTACCTTCTCTGACAAGCCCTAGTATAATGCATTTAACAGTCTTTTTGAGTGACCTTAATCACTGTTGCAGCACTAAACAGCAGTTTGATCACAGAGTCATGGTTTGAGCAAGATGTCATTACTCAGACCAGATCAGTGGGACTGAAAAACTGAGGATACAGAGTCTCTGTAACTGCATCCATCATACCAGTTGCAGCTATGAAAGAATCGAGTATGGTAAATATTTATGTGTGAGAGTTAAAAAGAAATTAAAATGGTTATCAATATAGTATTCATCCCTAGAAAATCATGAAGAGGAACACACACACACATGAGATAGCAATAATCATATTTTTTATCTGTTTGACAGTGTTCTAGACTCTCTCTGGGAATTAACTCATCTAACTCGTTTCTTTAGCAGCACAATGAGACATATACTATTATTATCCACTTTCTTTCTGTTGAGCAACTGAGGCAGGGAGAGGTCCAGTACTTTGCCCATGGCAGGGGCATAAATGTGAAATGTATATCTCTATCTCTTTCAGACAGCCATATACTTACTAACAGGAGGTAACAGCTGCTGAGGTGGTTAACCAATTAATCTACTGTGTATATGTAGAAGTAGTAATGATGAGAAGTTAAGTAAATTTTCCACCCCCAATATCTTACTATACAGATAGTAGATGGTAGAGATATTAATGGTAATAAAAATAACAACACTGAGTATTTCCTAAGCCAGGCCAGGCACTCTTCTAAGGGCTGTATGTGTATCATCTTATTTAATCCTTAAGAAAAGCCCAAGGAGAGAGTTATTATGCTCATTTCAGAACAACAAAAGTTAAATATTTTATTTTAAATCTAGGAAGCAAGAGAACAGGGATTTGAACTTCCAAACTTGAGTGAAACCACTAATTAATAGCGCCCCTAGTTGGAAAAACTCTTTGATTAGGTGTCAGGGAGAATGGTATGGACTTCTTTGCTGTGTTGGCTACAAGGACACTAAATTTACCTGTTGGGTTTCTTCTTCCTCTTCTTAACCACAGGATCTTTCCAGTTCCTTATTCTCATATCCTTTGCCACAGTCACACACTTTCCTTTCCAACGTTCCATTTCTTTAAGAGTTATCTCGAGCTCATTAGCAGATGGCCAATCTGAGAACCTACTTCACAACCATATATAGTGGGAGCAAATGACTTAATATGTTCCAGATACTTACATATTTTTGACATAGAATCTAACTAATATAATTGCAACTTATAATCCTTCATAGGCAATGATTATTCTTTTATTTGTTCAATAAACATTAAGTGGCATTGATGGCCTGGGTACTGTGACAGGAACATTTTGAAAATGCAATGCCCCACTCATTGGAGTGACTTAAATGGTGGAAGCCTTAGGTATCTTGGCAGGCAGGCTTTTTGACTCCTCTCAAGTCATATTAACTCAATTATCATTGCCTCTGCTTATCTGAAGAAGTGGTCTTGCTGGCACCATGTTTGAAAAAAGTGATGGAGTTTGATTCTATTGTGAAAAGAAAAACATTTTTAAACTGATCTAGGGTCAGATGAACTTTATCAGATGTAGAAGGTGCCATTTTTCTGACCTGAAACATAAAATACATAAAATGGAACTTAGCTGACATGAAATCATGAAATGCAGTTTCAAAAGAGTTTATATTCTTCATAATAGAATTGGCATAATATTTTTATAATTTGTTTTTAGTTAATTTTTCTTGATAACTGTGTTTTCCTTTTGCCCATTTCAAGGTCATTAGAGAGGCTGTTTCTTTGGTCCGGACTTGCCGCTGCTGCACTGTCATTTTTGTTTGTTTTTGTTTTGTTTTGTTTTGTTCTGTCTTTCCAATAGAACTTTATTTTATCTAATACAGGATGATTATCATGTATAAGCACTTTGTTGGGAGCCCTTCCTAACTTCAGAGCAGAAAATTTACAGTGGCAGGAACAAGACAAGGACTCAGAGCTAAAACAAGCAAGATTTTTAGCTCTAATGAAGACCTTGTCAGGCCTGATTTGGTTCTAGCTAATGAGAGTATGATCGAATCTGCCATCTTCATAACATTGTGAGGTTTTCTGGGCCAATAAATAATTTTCCTTATTTTTCGGCACAGAGACAAGGGCGAGGTCAAGTTGCCAATGGAAGCATTTGTGTGTCACAAGTCAGCAGAAGTCATGTGTTTGGTGGAGGTCTTGCTAAGTCATCTTAGGCTGTTTAATCTTTTTGTGTTTTCATTTCTCCATCTGTGAAAGCATGATAACACACTGGACTTCTAAGGAAAGTGCTATTAGGAAGGATATAGAAGGTATGTTACTTAAGAGATTTTGCAAAAGAACTTTTCATCATTTTTTGCTGGAAAGATTATAATCTTTAGATTGTAAACTTCATGGCAAGTTAGTTTGAGCTAAATTTCGTGCCAAAGAAATATCAGATCAGAAGGCAAAGAGGGTCATTCCTGGTATTTCATGCATTGGGAGGAGACTTCTGATATGGGCTTGTTTGTCAGTGCTGCAGTTCCTCCTTGGGAAAAACTGCAATTGTGAGAACACCATTTGAGAGTTCAAATTAAACTCACTCACAATTTAAAAAGGCAAATTCTTATGTGCTCTGCTTTAGATTAGAAATCACCAATAAGACCTTGGCAATTTTATTCTGTTGCTTTAGGGGGCCCTTTTCATATGTGTGAGTCAAACTCAGTGAAACCCCTTAAATCCCGTCACCTTCTTGCTTACCTACTCTCCTCTTCCCATCTCTACTCCCTTGAAACTACTCTGATGAGACCTGTTACTTTCATCTGTGTGAATTTCCCTTTGGCAGCGCCCCAACTCTTAGAATCATTCTATTTCCCCAAAGGGAATCACCAGATGCTCAGTCTGTGATCCATGTGCAGTGTGCTGTTTGGCTTAGTCCGGGCTTGCCCAAGTGTCCTCTCAAAAATGTAAACAGAGGTTCTACAACTTTGCCCCTAGGCTGATGGGCAGGCTGGCAAGTCAGTAGCAAATCCTGACAAAGGCAGGAAACGTTGCTCTTTCCCTCACGTAGCTGGTTCTTGCAGGAGGATGAACTTCCTCATCACACAGATCTAGGGCGTTAAGTTGTTGTGCCTGAACAAGGCGGCTTCTACGGGTAAAAAGCCACCTCCTAAGACCTCTGACAATTCGTCAATCTGTGTTACCCCACACTTACAAATTTCCCAGCAATTTCATATCTGCCAGTATTGTGGGGGAAATGGTTTTGTGATTAAACTTTAAAGTGACAGTTACATTAACTGTATGTTGTTTATAACAACCAAAACCTGAAATGGACTTAAATGTCCTACAAGAAACATTTGGTTAAATAAATTGTAATATCTATCTGTGTATTGTTCTGCCAGATGTATCTATTTCTACCATTTAAAATATGGACGTAAAACTGACTTTTTTATTTTAGATTGTAGATACCCTTAGAAAGCTTCATGAAAGCTATCAACTATCACCCCAGAAGAATGCTCAACATTTTCATATAATATCAAGGGATTTCAACAAAAACTTGTCTATCACTCAAAGTTAAAAAACACAATAAAAAAAATAATATTTACTAATCTGATATAAAGAATAGTGTAACAAGCAGATTATAAAAGAATAAAACTTAATTTTTGTTAAAAAACTAAACAAAACCACTATAATGTGTCAAGGAGGAAAATGTTTTTCTTTACCCTCTTTAGGGTCTCTGGCTGGGTCTGCAAATTAAACTGACAAAGACAGATTAAGAAGAGAAAGCATACACAATTATTTAACATAAGTTTTACATGACCCGGGAGCCATCCTAGGGAAATGCAGACGCAAAGAAACAATTACGCTTGAGCATTTTATGCTCCATTTGATGAAAAGTGCGCAGTGTGGAAGAATACAAAGGTGAAGGAGTATAAGGTGATTGTAAGAAACTGGGGGAAACTGCGGAAGGCTAGTCTGTTCAGGTCCCTTGGCATCCCTTTGTCTTCCTTTGTCTTTGGAGGTTACAATGCTCCTTTCCTCTGAGGATAGGAGGATTTCATGTCCTGTCTCAGGCAGTAGGGTGAGGGGAGAGATCGGAGTGACCTTTCTACTTCTGCTGTTTTCTCATACCCCTTCAGCTTAAGAAATTCAATATACCAAGGCACCATATTTTGGGATAGGGTGTCCTGCATCCCATCATGTGTGAAGAAAAGGCTCTGAAAAGCTGAACATGAAGATACTAAAAACAGCTTTTCTGGGGGATGATGTTATAGTCTTTCTGTATGCTTATCTGTATCTTATAACTTTTCTATGACTATATACAAATTGCTTTTATAAGAAGAAATATGCCACACAATTTCTTTAAATTAATACATTTTTGAATTTAAAAAGTGCTGTAATTAGTTTTGGCAAGTATGTTAGAAATCTGGGGACATTTTTAGCACTCCTCTTTATTCGCCAAATGATGAAATACTAGGATGAAGGGACATTATGATGAAGGGACACTATTTCTGAAAGAGATTTAATTAGGTCCAAATAGAAAGGTATCCTACTGATGAACTTTTTAACGTGAAATACACAGATAAAACATATTTAAAAGATTAAAATGAATCAGAACCAATTCACAAATACCAGGACCACACATAGCAGCCTAGAAAAGCCAGTCTTTAGATAACCTTTAGCTTGACATCAACTTTTTTGTTCCTGGAATGGCCTCTTGGGTACCTATGGCAACTCGACGTCTTCAGAGATTATGGGCCTGATATTTCTCCTTTTATCACCTTAGGAAGTAGCTGGGTGAACTTGGTCCACCTTTGCAGACCTTGCTCTTTCAACTGGGAGGTGAGATTTTCATGTTCTCTATTCATAGGCAAGTGTTTTTTTAAAAAGAGAAGTTAAATTTGAGCCTGTGAGGATATTTACTGAGTGTCCTGCTATTCTTGGGTAGCAGGACACCCTCATCTTTCTTTGGGGAAATAATTTCTCCCACTCATTTGCTGAGGCTTCAGTGAGGTGTACGTTATACATTCTCCAGCTCCAGAAAGAATATGTGACTCAGACCTGGTTAATTAGAACATCTCTCTCAGGCCCCAGTGATTGGTTCAGGAATGAACATTTGGATCCTATTAATGGGATACAAAGTGGGAGCTTTTGGTAAAGGTTTCTCCAGCCAAGTTTTCTGAGCTGGAAGCATGTAAGCCTGGAATTATTGTGGACCGAGTCTTCAGAAAAATAAACGCAAACTGCACAGCAGAACCACAAGATAAGAGAAAATGGGAATAGGTTGGCGCTGGGCATCAAGTCTTGGGACTTTATATGAACCTTTCAGATCTATATGTGCCTGAACCAAATTCGCCCCTAGAGTTTTTACTTAAGTGTGGCAATAACTTTCCTTTTTTGTTTGACCCAGTTTTGTTTTCGGTTTGTTTCACTTATAATCAAGTGGATCCTGATTAGTATACTGGTTTGATAATAATACTTATTAAGTGCTTCTCAAGTATACAGACCTTGAGTAAACCCTTTATGTACCTTCTCTTATTTAATTCTAAAGTAGTTTTTTTTAAGAAAGGAATCTGAGGCTCAGAAAAGTCAAAAAACTTGCATACGATCCCTCCACAATCAATAATAGATCTAGATTCAAACGCAGATATGTCTAAAATGCTAGCTCTTAACAAAATATTATCAATTGAACAGTGATACCTGATGAAAGTTGGCCTTGACAGCTGGTACCTTGTTTGTCCTGAGTGTTCATTTTTAAATGCAACTTACAAAGGGATGCACTGAGTATTTACTAAGCACGGCCACTTTTAGGGGTTAAACTCTCTTTACCTTTAGTTTTCTTTTCAGTGCCCCTTGCTCTGTTATTATTTTATTTTGCTTTCTGAGTACCAGGCAAAGCTTGCAGAAGAATCTCAACTGTCTTCATTTTATAGTCAAATAGTCTGGGGGAAGCTAATTGACCTGATGTACATTCTGTGTACATTCTGCAAGTTCTCTGGGACTCACTTTAGTTACAAGTGAAGAGATTTGAAGATAAAAAATGGGTTCTTTAAGAATCAAGGAGAAGCTATAAGCCACTTTGGTAATATGTTATAAACCTGAGTGCTTTGTTTTCATTAATAAAATTAAAATAAGGAGTTTATCAGTTCTGCACTGCTTCTCTCTCAGGTAAGATTTACTTATATGTTATATAAAATAAGATTCTCTCTTGAAGTTTGAAGAAAACAAGGTAAACACCTGCCTGTGAAGCACTGAGTATGGTTTTGACTCTAGCTCTGAGGTTCACACTGTACTCATAACATCCTGTTCTTCTCTGCTGGCTGTGATGTGGTAGATAGCAGTCCCTCTCCAGACTGTTAACAGCTGTCCTCATTTTTCATAAAGATGTTGCTCCGTGAGACTGAGGAAACGGCTGCTGTTGCCTCCCCCTCGGTCACTCTTACGGTTAAGGATGGGTACTCCCAGTTGCTTTGAGAATGCACTTTCCGTAGTTTCTAAAATTAGGTTTTTAATTCCTTTGAGATAAATGAAAACTTAAATTTTACTGGAAGCACAGATTGTTTTAGTGAGTGGGAACTAAATCTCAAAAAAAAAAAAAAAAAAAAGATCATTTGTTTAGTGCAGGAGAAATCTGCTCTGTTGAACCCTGTAGCTAGAGTTAGAAAAGGAAGTGTGGTTTTTGGGGAAAGGTGTGATGAAACCTAATACCAAAGGGGGGACAAATGTGTAAGTCTAGTCATCTGCCTTCCTAGGGAGTGAGATTTCTGATTTCTTATCCACCCCTTTAGTAGAAAGCTGGAGGGGTGGGAGGTGAGTTCTTATAAAGCATGTTCATTAGCTTCCAAATAAACTCATGTTTAAAAATTATATCTACTGCAAATACATAAATGGAATAAGGAACAAAAGCTTACTTCTGTACCCAGAGAGCTCACCCAAAATTAGTTCATTGCATTTGGAGATTCTGAAGGCATAGCTAGAATAGGAATGACTTCTGTCAACTACAATGGAAAGGTGTTTCCCTTCTGTCTTCTTCACTGAGTTGCAAAGTCACTGTTTTGTCATTCAAGGAGATGGACAACAAAAGTGAGATGTGTTTTTTAGGTGGCTTTCGTTAGAGAGTATAGTGTGCATCCCATGATTGTGTTTTAATCACAAAGATGCTTTAAAAAGAACAGAGAAATTGTCAAACCCAGACCGCTTGAATAGGAATACATAAGAACAAAGCTTGGCCATCTATAGTTTTATGTAGGTGATTTTTATAATCAAATGGGGTACAACCACCCTAGTCTTCACTCATTGGGACAGATAAATTAATCAGATTAGCACCTTGTCATTTGGGATCTGTAGTATAGGCTAGTTTTCAAATAGGGTCAAAAGAAAGGGAATGGAAGGTGAATGTTAGAGGGGTGCAACAGAAGTGAGACTGGGCTGATGTAGGCAGCAGGAAGGCCCAGGTTAGTGTGAAAGGAATTCTTAGGATAGTTGTCTGAATGGTCTGTAAAGATTAGTTTGTTAAAAGAATGAGATATTGGCAAAATCTACTTGGTCTCTTTCAGGTAAAAACAAAAATCTTGCTTCTATCTGGCTGTAGTGTCCATTATTTAATGCTACTCTTTAAAGTCAGAAATCAGAGATGTGTAGTAAAACCCCAATCCTTTCAAACAGAGACATGAAAGGGAAGAAATCTAAATATAAATGCTTCATTGCAACATGCATGTAGGTGGTAGTTTAGTCTCCCTTTTCTACCTGGGAGAGCATATCACATGCCTATTTACTCATTCAGTCATTTAATTAACCAACATTGACCGAGTAAAACCAATGCTTGTCAGGCGTGGTGCCAGGTAGTGGGGAATAAATAAATAAAACATGGTCTCTGTCCTGTAGATGGCCATAATTCCAAGAGCACATAAGAAATTCTGCATGAAAGAGAATGATCAGCTCTCCCTGAGTGGGAGAAAATGACATGTCCAGGAAATCTTAGAGTAAGAGATGTCTGACCAAGGGAAAAGGGCCTGGTGAGTCTGTAGAAGTCTATATAGTTTGCTATTACAGCATGACAGGGTAACGTAGTGGAATATGCTATGATGATTTGGCAGCATTCAAATCATGCAGGGTCTTGAATATTTCTTTGCTTTTGTTCTAAGGAAAAGATCTTGGCACAACTCAAACATCTAAATTTATAAACATACAGCAGAAGAGGACAGGGGCTGCCCAAAGATATGAATGCGTATGCATAAACTCTTGTTTTTATTATGTATTTACTTTGAGATTAGGGTGGTAGGAATCTTCCTCTCAGATAAGCTGGGAATACTAATATGGCAGCTCACAACTTTTAGAGAACTGCTGTATTATTTTTCCTTAGCTGCAGAATATGTTTTAAAAAATCAAATCGCTTCTAGCTTCAGTTTTAAAATACCTTATTTGAGAGACCGTTAGTCATGAAGGTGTTTCCATAGCAAATGTGTGTGGGATGTCCTAGCTTTGTTGGCGATGGTTCAAGAGAACTTATACCATTAAAATGGGAAGAGGCCTGGCATGATGGTGAGAAAATTTATGGCACTGTTCCCATAGCATGAGGCTTCCATTTAAGGGCAAGATAAAGGACAGGCAAAGAGCAAGAAGAAAAGTGCTGGAATGAAAGCAAGTAACAAAGGGGAGATAAAAACGGAATTCCAGTTCAGTGTGAATAATAGGAATGCAAATGGTGCTGCTAAAATAGGACAGAACATTACTTTTCAAAAAGGCAAACAAAAGAAAATTGTAGTAGCAAAAGTATTTTGCATGGTGAAATTGTACACTGTGTATGCTTCTCAGAAGCAAAGCCACCTACTCTAATTTTTCCCAGCACGATGCTGTGAATTTGGTGAGTCATTTCATGAAGATTTACTACAAAGTTCCAATCTGCATATTTTTAAAAATAATACATTTGGATTAAACCTTTCTTTTCCCAACAGCTACCTAGTTATGCTCCCATTTTATAGCCAAATTTCTTACCTAGTTACAAAATAATACACTTTAAAAATTAGTCAGTTTATGGAATGATCTCTAGGATTTATGATTAAGTTAAACAACCATGGTATAAAGAGGTGTTTACAGTATGCTGCTATTTATCTAAGAAGAAGGTAATATGAATGTAAATTTGCTTTTATTTTTTAAAAATCTCAGGATAAAACAAATGAGAAATTATTTTAGTGTTAGGAATTAGGATTCTCAGCATAGAAGGTAACTCAAATGTAAGATCAAAGAGATTAATTATAAACCCTGTAGTCACTGTCAATTGAAATTGTGATGGATTCCCTGTTTTACTCACTGGAAAGACCTGGAAACAATGACCTCTCAATGAAAATGAACACTCCTCATGCCTCATGTTCAAGAATTCCAGATCTGCAACAAAAAAAATTGTACCAATGAGCCTGGGATGATTTATCATACCAAACAGTGGGGATACTATCAATGACATGGGGGTTATGTATAAAATACTCTGGAGGCAACTAGGAAAGGCTTTCTGTAGCTAAAGATGGAGCAATTTGAGAGTTAATAACTGCAATGGATTGAAACACATCTTTTATGTTTAAACGTATAGTTATTCTAAAACACATACACATGTGAGTACACAGACAAATAATTTTCCTTAAACTACCCAAACCATTGGTCTTCTTAAGGAGATGCTAGGTAACTAATGCGTAAATTTTAAAGGTAATAAATGAAAAGAGTCAAATATTTTTCCTGTATTTTCTGTGCACACTATGCCACTGAGTAATCAAATAGAAATTGCTCTTGATTCAATCAGCAAAATGAAAATAAAGTTATTAGACAACTGGGGAAATGTGAGCATTGATTGAATAGTCGGTAATATTATGGACTTACTGTTAATTATATTTAGTTATGATAATGAATTGTTATTAGATTTTTTGAAAATTATCTCTAAAATATATATGTATATATATACTTAATATATATGCATATAAAATTAATAACAGATATATAATGCACACACATATATTTACAAAAAAATGTTGTGATACTTAGTTTTGTTTTGAAATAATCCAATGGAAGTGGGGTCAGGAGAATCGGATGGGAGTATAAGTAAAATAAGATTGAACATGAATTGAAATTATTGAAGTTGAGTGCATGGGGCTGATTATATTATTCTTTTATCTTTTGTATATGTTTGAAAATTTTCATATAACAAGTTTTAAGAAATCAATTGCTTTCCTCATCTCCTTTTTTCTGTAACGTGTTAATGCTGCTTTCTAATATATTTTTATGCTCACACGGCAAGCACTCAGTGAATGTATGGTAACAGTTGTGCTGCTGTTGGTGAAGGTGTCCCTATAGCACTGTTTACGATTCTCATTCTGGATAAAAATTGGACAGATAGAGAAAATAATTCTAGGCATTATTCAGGTCAGTTAGTGGGTGACTCTTCTGGGGTAGTGGCAAGTTTTCAGACTTAAACCATCGGATGTTTGGATTTCTAAAAGAGACTCCAGTCTTACAAAGAAAGATATTAGCCCTCTTATCTTGGAGCAGTATTTCCTTGAAATACAAGCAAACAGTTTATGAATGTAGCTGCTCATGAAAAATTGACATGATGTGGTCTCATCACTGATTAAACCAACAATTGCAAGAAGACTCATCACTAACTTTTTTACCATAAAGCAGCTGAGCTCATGACTCTCTTTGTTCAGTAAGTATCTGTAGTGGTTTTTTTTTTTTTTTTTTTTTTTTACATTAGGAAAACTCATGTTCATTGTGACATTACATTGTCACTCTTGGATATCTGTTTTCATTCTGAAGGTTAAAGAAGAAGCATTCTTCTAGGAGGAAGTTTGAGCCTCTAGCTGGTCTCTAGGGCATTGCTAGCCTACCTAAGACAATGAATGGAGCCATTTCTGGTTTTGGGGCCTACATTCATCTGTTTTAGCCAGTGGATAATGAATGTGCTCTCTTGCTCAGCATATTTAGGAGGTAAGGAGTTGGCTGAAAAGCCCAGTTCCTCTAAAGGCACTGTCCTGATTAATGGCCATTATAATTGCTTCTTGACCTCTTTCAGCCTGAAGTTCCCCACAATCATGCTCGTCTTAACACGACTTCTCCCCTGTATGATGTTCTCTGATCTTGTTTCACCAAGAATTGAATCCCATCTGCTGTATATCTTTTAAAATTGTCTCACATCTTTGATGTTGACATCACTTTTTGTTTTCCAATGATGTTTTTCATACACACACACATGCACACACATACACACACAAACACACACGCATATACACACGCATATATACACACATACTATATACCTATATAAATATATACATGAATATACATACATATTTTTTTTATTTTTTAGAGTAAGAATGCTGCTCTCTAGTATTGCTATGTTTTTTCAAAAAGAAAATTCAACTTGGTCTTCCTTCCTTCGGTCTTGTCTTTTTGTTTGTTTGTTTGTTTGTTTGTTTGTTTGTTTTAATCTGGTTATCCTTCATTTTGTGTAGTATAATCTAAGCTAAAGGTAAAAGTCTTTTTAGTCAGCCACAGGCAAAAAAAAAAAAAAAAAGAAAGAATTAAACCTTAACTCTGATATTTATTTACTATGTATACTCTGCCAAGTGGCAGAGAATGCATTTCCAGCATCGATTCCCCACTGATACTAACGACATCTGTAAAGATACAGAAATTTGAAAGAGAGCCAAAAATCTACAATGGAAGCATTGTTGTCCAAAACAATTTTCTTTAAATGTACATACCTTAAAAGTACTCTGTCTGTTCCTTCAAGGAAATGGATATGTTCTCTTCCCACATTTAAACTTAGCAATCACTCCATTTTCTAGAACTGTATTATCAATTTTTTTGTTTGATATTTAAATCAATGCAATGAAGAATTAATATTTTTTAGAAGTTATTGTTTTCTATAAAACATAATTTAAAAAATATTTCTGTGCTCTTTAAGGTAAATTGTTCTTATTTATTGGTGTCGCTCACAGCTTTTACCATGGAATTCTATCTCTGAAATTATAATGTAAAACCTATAAATTAATGTATAAAATGTCATTTAAGCATTTGTAGCATTAGAGGTAAAGTTAGGGTTAGTGTTATCATATTGTATGTACTATATTTATATCATAAACTGTGGTTTACCTAATTTAATGCAGCACTCTTAGATTGAAGGAATAACAATTCTTTTAAACTCACCTCTAACATACAATTTTAATATTATTACTTATGTAAATTCAGGAAAATTGTCAGTGTGTAAGCAACAGTATTTTGTGAAGAAGTAAAATACCAGTATGCATTTAATGTTTTTGTCAACTTGAAGTTTGTACTTTAGGAGCATTGTTGTACCAACCTCTAGAGATGTATTTGACATCTGGGCTCTCATTTAGACCATATTTCTTTTAATACACATGATTCATGTACTGATACACACATGATTCATATATATGTTTGGATTTTACCTGGAGCCTCCTTTGCTATGTGCATTATCTTTATGCCAGATCTCTCTGTCCCTGAAATATATGTGGAGTCTTTTTTAGATTTTGGAACAGATAATAAAAATGAGAACTAAAAGGAACAGGCTGTTGTGCTGATACAAAGGACTAACAAGGTAATTAGGCCAGATTTTTCATTGTTTACTTGAGGAAATGGGCCTAGAAAAAGAAATGCCTGGTTAGATTTTCACAAGTGGCTAGCACTACTGAGCCAGAGCGCACAGCATCAGTAGTAGGTGGAGTAGGTTTTCTGGCATCTCTCTCTTCTCGCTGTTTTAAGCTAGATGATTCAAGTTAAGATGATGCCAAATTTCAGGAGCTCTAAACATGTTTTTAACTCTAGAATGTGAATAATATGTATCACATCTGTACCTTGCTTTTGAAGATTTTGTACTTGTTTTGAGTTTTACATTGCCTTTTTTCTTGATCATCTGAGCTTAAATTATTTGCATATATGAAATAAATTTAATTGCTAAGGTAAACTCTGAATCATTACAGAATGGAATGTACATGAATGACACCTTGGAAAAAAATGTTTCTTGCCAAAGACTAAGTATAATAATATAATATTTATTTTGAGTCCTTGAAAGAGTTCCGGTCTGTTCAACTTAGGCTTTTATATTTAAACACTAAACTGTATTCTGTATAAAATCAAACAAACTGGGCTTTGTCTAAAAGCCTCTTTTAGGGGTTGAATTAACAAAGAACACATTTCTTTTTCCATATAACATTAGTAGTGGAAAAGTAGATTACTATTTAGTTGACAGCTTTTGCCTTGAGCATACTCTTTTATTGGTGTGTATGTGTGCACGTGTGTGTGTGTGCGTGTGTGTGTGTATGTGTGTGTGTGTGATGGAGGGAAGATGTAGGAGGAAATTTTTTAGAAGCAAACCATGACCCCTTTGGTAGTTAGCACCCTTACAAAAAAAAGTAAAGGGAGTATTGCAGCTTGATTTGAAGGAAAAAGCACTGAATGAAGAAACCTGAGTTTACTTCTAGCTTTTATAGTCATACTTGTGTGATGTTGAACAAGTCACTTGCTTTCTCTGGGTCCTACTTTCTTCATCTGTCAAATGAGGGAGAATAAGATTTAATTAAAAAACCTCTCCTAACTGTACCGTTTGACGATTGTCTGAAAAATGAGGTTCACCTCACTGACCTTCACCAACAAATAGGCAATATTTAGCAGCCATGTCAGAAAAATTTGTTGGAAACACACAGGAAAGTAGCCTGGAAAGTAGCCTTTCTTACTCAACAAGCCTCACTTATATATTTCTCATTTATGCTCACTTATGTATTTCTGTGATTATTTGATTATCTATTTTCACACCAGACTATATCATTTCTGTTTGATTCACTATTTAATCCTAGAATTTAGCATAGTGTCTGGCACATAGTATGTGTCCAAAGAAGAAAGAAATATGGTTAAATAGGTGAACCAGGATGATTTTAAATCAGATGCATCTAAAAAAATTCCATAAAGAAACAAGGTGACTCACACATAGTCTTTCTGAGTTCTCTGAATTGTATTGTTGATGGTGAAGCGTTTTCTTAGTCATTGGTTTTCTCTTTTTAGAGAATCGAGATGGTGTTGATCTTTATGACAAATTTTCCACAACCACTAAGTATTAGAGAGTGTTTAGATGTTATCTATTTTTACCATTTGTTATCTGTAGAAAAAGGCTCTAAACCAGTTTTAAGCAGCTAATGATGATGCTCCTCCCCTACTTCTATACAAACTTTTTTGACTCTTCATATAGATCTGTAACTTCAATTTGGCAAGGTATTTGGCTAAGAATTCTGACTCATTGTCTTAAACACGAGGATTCACACCAGCGAGCCTGACTAAGACCAGAGTTAGGACAAAACCAACAAATGCTGGAAGTGCCTACTGAGGACACTTTGGCAAGAAGAGTCAGTGTGGATAGACCTTCGGTCTTTACATGCTGTTTATTATGTCCAGGTGATGTTGCAGCTCAATTAGATCAGTGATTTTTATCAGTTCTACAATTTTTCTTCATTAATCATACCTGTAACTGTTGGAGCTTGGTTGGTACATGAAAAGCAATATAATTATACTCGTTTGATGAATTTTGCTTAGGTAAGGTTAAAAGAAAAATCACTCAATCTTCCTTTCTTTATTTTTTTTCCTTCTTTCTTTTCTCTCTCTCTTCTTCCTTTCCTTTTTTATCTTTTTCCTTTCTTCCTCCCTTCCTTCCCTTTCACAGAGAGGCAGTATACTATAGAGAAAAGGCTTGGATTTAGAATCAGGCAGTTATTATTTAAAACCTTGACTTTACTTTTTTATGTCAAGTCATTCTAACTTTTCTAAGGCTCAGTGCCCTCATGTGTAAAAAGTCTGATAATATATCACAGTGAGGCTTAAATAATATAATAACATCAGCCTATTATTTATTAAACATCAAATATGTGGATTATCTAATTTAATCTTTACAATAACTGTGTGAGAAAATGTCTGGTACATGATATAATATCATGGTGATGGAAATATTGGGTATTCTCTGTAACATGTCTTTTGAGTATTTACTTATTTAATTGTGAGGTGCTATTATTGATGCCATTAGTCTCCACAGTCCCTGCCACCAATATTAAACTAGGCATTCATTCACTCAAACTATGTCCTTTATGGAACAGCTAAACTCCAGGTATCATGTGTGTTAAATGGAGGGGATATGGGGAGCAAAACATAAGATACAGTTCCTAATTTCAAAGGGTTACAATTTAGTAGAAGTTATAGATCGATAAATAGAGAATTATAACCAATTGATGAGTTTGTTGACAGCAAGAAATAGAGCAGATGTTATAAGAGGGACCACCACATTCCAGTTTAGGGGGTTCAGGAAGGGTTCCTTAGAGGAAGTCATATCAATTCTGAGACTGAAGGCATAAATAAATTTGGGATTAGAGACTGGTGTGTGTTGTAAAAAACTATGTATATTCAAGGGTATTAAGATGAGAGGGACTATGACATATTTGAGAAACTGAAAGCAGCTCATTCCAGAATTTGAAGAGATCAACGGTGGGAGTTGAAGCTGGGGATAAGCAGGGCTGCTAGGTCATGCAGAGGCTTGGTGCCCATCAGGCAGAGTTGTCTAATCGCAAGCTACCTTTTAGCTGTTACTGAGTTCTTGGTTCCTCTCCTCCTCAGCTTGGCTTTGAAACGAGGGCCTGTTGTCTTGCTGACCTCCTGGACTCCTTTTGATGAACTCCTGGACTCCTGATCTGAGAGGGCATATGGTTACGTTGCTACCTCCTGATCCCCATGAAATCTTTTAAGCTGTGTTCCTGGTCCTGGAAAAAAAAAAAAAAAGGGTTATCTTACTAATCATAGGTGGGATATTCTTACTCAGCTGGCTATCTCTAAACATTGCCCATAGCATGATCTATGGGTCATTGGGCTGTGGGGCGATGAGGTTCTCATCAAGGATCTCTTTTGGACAGTACTTTGTAGTTTGGAGACCTTTTAACTGGCCCAGGAATCTGAGGCCAGGCTGACCTAAAGTCAACTGTCTCTACCATGAGCCTCCCTGAATCTAAATGCCTTCTGGAAGACCAGAGCAAGCCAGACTCTGTGGCATGATAACCTAATTACCATTTCATTTGTCCTGAGAGTGGGGACATAAATGATGTATAGATCAATAAGCTGGATGGAGAACTGATTCATTTATTGACTCATAGTTTATTTTAGAGCTTGTGCTACAGAAAGTACTTTCCCAATAGTTAGGCCTGTCTGAGTGCTGAGAAAAGTCTGAGGCATGTTCAAGGCACAGAGATAGGAAAGTAAACAGCGAGTTCTAAACCTTTGCCTTTCTTTTTTATGTGACCAGTCAAAGGCTAATTAACTCTGAGGAAGGTGACCATATACTTCTTTGTCAAGTCCCAGATATTTTGAGAGTGGAAGATGCTGCTTACTCATTACCATCCTGAGATAGCAGGCATAAACTGGCAAACACAAACACAGGGGTATCCTAACTAGGAGCTCTCTGTTGGTCTGACACTGCTCCTAAGTTCCTGGTGTCTAAACTTAAGTAGGTGAGAACCTAGGGCCAAATAATTTTTGGATCTTATTCTGGCATTATTTTTATGCTCCCCAGAGCAATTTTTGGAACTTTTTCCATTTTATGAAATACTCATGTTTCTCAGAGGTCATTATTATCTATTTTAATATAAGACAATAGATTTCTATTTAAAACAAATAAGTGGAGTGGTAAATGGGGAAAGGAAAGAATTCTGAAGATGAAAACTTCAGCTCTATCTTCTGGCTTTTATAATTCTTTATTAATTGCAATGTAGAGGTGGAGATATTATTTGCTTTAGAGAGTTGACCCATAAATTGCACATTATACATTATTAGCTTTGATCATACCAGACTATCTGGGTTGGGATAATTATTTGTGTTATTAATGTTCATCCAGAGAGGCAACAAGAAAAAAAATCTATCTATCTATCTATCTATCTATCTATCTATCTATCTATCTATCTATCTATCTATCTATCATCTATCTATCATCTATCTATCATCTATCTATCATCTATCTATCTATCTATCTATCTATCTATCTATCTATCATCTATCTATCTATCTATCTATCATCTATCTATCTATCTATCATCTATCTATCATCTATATCATCTATCTATCATCATCATCTATCTATCTATCATCTATCTATCTATATCACATTCAATGAACAGATGAGAGACCATGGAGGCACTTTCTTGATTTATATACTCTTTTCTTCTAAACATATTTCTTGATAAAATAATAAATAAAATGTCAGTGTGCTATGAAGCCAGCACCATCTTAGGAGTAGTATTTTTCTCCACATCAAAGTAAAGCAGGTTGTGGGAGAATTTGGTGACCAAGTGTTACTTGCACTAACTTCTGAAGCAGAAGTTCTCAAGACAGGAAAAATCTGCCCCTCAGGATATTTGGTTATGTTTTTACATATTCTTGCTCTTGTTACAACCAGTTAGAGGGTGCTATTGGCATATAGTGGTAGAGGCCAAAGATGCCGCTAAACATCCTACAAAGAACAGAACAGCCTCCTAAGCAAATCAATTATGGAGCTCCAATGTCATTAGTGCCAAAGTTGAGAAACTTCTCTTCAGCATCCTAATCATTTATGTATTTATGTATTCATTTATTTAAAACTTACTTATTAAGCACCTACCATGTTACACACACTGCCCTGCTAAGGATAAAGCAGCTAACAAGACAACAAAAGTCCCTACTCTTATCCGATTTGCATTTGTTTGATGCTAAGGATCTTGTGCTAAGTTTTCTTTTCTTTTCAACCATGGCTTCTACAGATTTGTTGTTTAGAGTAATGCCAAAGGTATATAACATAGTCTGTAATTTGCTGAGATGTGAATGTGATTTTGTTGTGATGAGCGTAATGTACAAGAGTGAAAATCATCTCTGATGAGTGGTTCATGATGATTATAAAGGATCTTTAACTGATCTCTTTACTCCCAATGTTAGCTCCACTCTTTATGCTCGCCATATTCACTTTCCCCAAAGGCAAAACTAATCAGGTTCTATCTCTACCTCCTAGTAACAGTTCTTTCCAGTTTCTATAATAAATACCAGAGACCTGGTAGCATATAAGCAACAGAAATTTATTTCTCAAAGTTTTGGAGGCTAGGAATTAAAGGTGCCAGCAGATTCAGTGTTTGGTGAGAGTTTGCTTTCTGATTCATAGGTCATTTTTTCTCTGTGTGCTCACATGACTGAAGGGGTGAGAGAGCTCTCTGGAGCCTCTTACAAGGACACTAATCGCATTCATGAGAGCTTTGCCTACATAACCTAATTACCTCCCAAGACCCTTCTTCCAATGCCATCATATTGGGAATTAAGTTTCAACATAAATTTTGTGGGACACAAACATTTAGTATTTAGTTTATAGCAACCCCTCATCTTTTATAACACACTCATCTACAGTTAGGTTTTCATGCTACTGCACAGGTCTTCTGTTTGCCCTGAATGCCTTCCCTCCCCACTCCCACTCCACAGTGTTGACCTTGTTAAGTGCTACTCATTCTGCAAGGCTCACCTTAAACATCACTTTTGTGCCCCTTCCCAGATTTCTAGGGACAGTATTATCTCGTATATGCTCCAGTGCCCCTCAAGAGCAAAGTTTCTATCCTTGAGTAAGCTGTTCTACCCAATAAATCGTCTTTCGCTGTTTGATTCTGTACATTTTATTTAACCTCTCTGAGATGTCATTTTATCAACTCCAATTCTATCAAGCAAGAGTGTCACTATAACTCAAAGAAGTATATCAAATTCTGTAAGTTCTTTAGCATAAAACCAAAGATGAAATATTCACTAAAGATGAATGTTTATTTTTTGTTATCAACATTTCATTCAGACCCTAAGAAAGTAAAACTGTTTCTAAAAGAAAATGTCTCTTGCTTATACATGTTTGAAATTTGAAGCCACTTATAATACAACAAAACTTTGCCATGTAATTTTTTCTTTTGTATAAGATCAGCATTTGTCTTTTCCTCAAATTTGCCCTTCAATTTTTTAAAAAATTTACAGTCATCATTTGTCATTTTACTTAGCTCTTTCCCTACCCCTCAAATAAAAAGAAAGTTTTATGTCCGAGAAGTGAGGAGATACAAGTTTAAAATCATAAAATTGATCTGGAGCTTTATGATATTATCAGCAACACTTCACTGTCATAACCTGGGGGAAAGATGTGAAGCAGAAGAGAAGGAATTAAAAAAAAAATGAAGAAACGAATGCCAGCTACCTTTATTCACTTTACCACTCTAAATTTTAGAATTAAAATTATTTAAAAATTATTTTGGTATGATGAATAAATGTGTATCAGTAAATAATTGTAAGAGAAAATAAAGCAAGAGTATTTCAGTCAGGATCTCTCTCAGTCACAACACTTTTGTGTATTAGACTTCTATAAAATACTTCCAGGCATGAAAAACTGGCATTCAGCTACTACAGGTGGGATGGAAATGAGGAGAGAAAACTAGAATTTATTGAATGTAGTCTCTGTATATGTGTTTATATAATTTATTTTGTTTAACCATTCCAACAAACCTATCTAGCATATTTACATATTTTTGAGTCAAACTAACTGAAACTTACTATTCGATTAATAGTGAATAAAGACCAAATTGAAACCTAGTGTTTTCTGACTTAAATGCCACACCACACAGGTGTCCTGTTAAATAGAAAAGAAATGTACTGGCCTTAAGCAGTTTATAATTTAAAAAAGAAATGTAAATGTGTGTGTAAAAAGCAGAATTGGTAGACCACATATTTATCTTAAGTATTATAAAAATAGTTCCATTACATGGTTACGAAGGTCAAGATTCATTGCTAATAAAGCAGTTGCTCTGAGTTATTTCCCCCTTGACGCTAATACAGAAACACAGAGATACTATTTTACTAACAAGTTTTTCAGTAGATAATGTAACATACCACACAGACTTTGAATTTACTTGGATTTAATTTCTTCATTTGCTATGCAGATTTGGTAAAGTATTTAATCTCTATCAGACAAGTTTCCACTTGTGAAAATGGGAATATGTTACCTATCTTATAGAGTTTCTTTAAGAATGAAAGATATGTTTGATTCAGGCTTATTTCTCAAAAATAATGGTTGTGACCATTATTGGCGTGTATATTGATGAATTTTGGAGATCTTTGGTGGAAATGGGGCTGTGGTCCTAGATGGGGCTCTGCACTCACTGACTGACCAACAATGCTGGTCAGGCTGATATATACACAAAAGTGCTAAGTAATGGAGTGTGGGGAGGAAAAATGCTGAAGTTGGGGAGATATTGGTAAGAAGGAATCGAGAGTTTCACCACAAGTACTTTGCAACATCAAGTCAAGGAAATGTCAGGACTCTATGAAAAAAAGTAAAGAAAAGGTGTTGGGGTGGGAGATAAGCTTTTGTTTCTCTCAGATTGAACATCTCCAATAAGACAGTTCTTGGGCCACTTGCCATGACATTTTTCCTCTTAATGAGAGAATCTCTTTTGAAGAACTAACTTTACAAAATACAAAAGCAAAAAAAAAAATTATGGAACGTATTTTTCTCCTCTTACTTCATCCTTTAAAATAATTAATTTAAAAAATAAGTTGTTTCACATGAACCTGATTAACTCTGAAGAATGTCATAATCCATCCAAACCAATCCAAATGAAGGTAAAATGAGTAATCAGCCTCCCATATGCAAAATGGTGTTTGGTTAATTTATTGCACCACACTGAATAATAGGCTGTTAGACTCCACATTCTTTCTTTTCACATTAGATTGAATATCTTATTGCTGCTAGAGCTTATTTCATATTGCATACAATTTGGATATATTACAATGGAGTAGATATTAGTCCATTCTAAGAGACAGAATTAAATACTTCATTTATAGGATCTCTTCATTGGAGAAATGGCAAGGGAAAATGAAAAATGCAAACAAGGTAATGGACAGAGGGGGATTGATGTCATTACCCATCGACCCTCTATGCCATAGAGACTGCTGGTTGCTGTGCATGGAGCTGGTTCCTTGGAGAAAAGCAGTATTTCCAGTGGGAAGAAAATCCAAAGAGAGTTTATGTTCCTTTCCAGAGAAGTGTTGACATTTTAATTACTTTCTGTTTTCTTTGGAGCTACGTTTGAGAATTGGAAGCAAGTTAGAAAAATAAGAATTGGCTTCATTAGAAATCAGATGAATTGATATGCAGCCATGAGCTGGAGAAAGTCCAGATTCAGCTTTTGACAAACTCAAGTCTCCAGCAGGACCTAGAGAGTCAAAAAAACTCAGCCATTGAAAAACTATATGGAAGAATTCCTATTTGGGGCTATCATCTTCGAGAGCAGACTGTGCCTCTGTGCAGTATAATCTTTTTTGGCCATGGTGCTTTACTTTTGTAATATTTTTTTTCTTTTAAACTTTGGACTCACATGGGTTATGAGGATAAGTACAACAGGGGTGCAAAGCGAAAGGAGAAGAAGGATCACAGAGAGTTGGATAAATTGGGGAAATCAGTGGGTTTAGAATTACTTAGTTTTGAAGATAATTTGATACTTTTGGTTATTTCATAAAAGAAAATTGCCTGTGGAAGTGAGGGTGAAACCAAAATAAATAGCTTAAAAAGATGTGATATATTTTCACTCTCTCTTTCTACACCTGGAGTTGCCTAGAAATTAATAAATATTTAGCAAAATTAGGATATCTACATGTGTTCCAGTATCAGCAAATCTAAAAATAGTAACTCAGTACAAGATTAAAATTTAAAAAATTTCAACAACTTCAACCAGCATGTCTGTGGTGTCTGAAAGAGTGGCACCTGAGGACACAGACCCTTCTTGTCCATTTCCTTCCTTCTCCAGCCTTCCTATACCCCAGGGACAGTGTAAAAATGCCACTAAGCTTAGACTAGTCAATTCAGTAATAAATAGATCTAAATGAGTCCGAAAAAATTATTTAATATCTAATGTGTGCCAAGCATTTAAAATACATTATGTGATTTTTTCAGAAAAACCCCTAAGGAGATATTATCTCTATTGTAGATATTGTTATTTCTATTTTACAAACAGGAAACTGAGTCTCAGGCAAGTCAATTAAATTTGTAAGATTCAAACTTTTATTATGAAACATTTCAAATATATGCAAAAGAAGATAAAATATTATAATGAACTTTTGTGTTTATTTTACTTTACCCAAACAGGGTCAGTCTTCCTTATTGACATCTACTGCACCCCATTAATTTGAAGCAAATACCAAACATCATATTTTTATTTCATCTGCATATTTCATAAATGTGTCTCTAAGAGATGAGAATTGTTTAAAAGAAAATAACCACAATATCTTTATTATACCTAAAAACATTAAAAATAATTACTAATATCAAATATGCAGTCAGTGTTCACCTATCCTCAGTTGTTTTACAATCTTTTCAAACAGACTTTGAATCCAGATCCAAAAAATGTCCACACACTGTGATTGCTTGGTGTGCCTTTAAGGTGTCTTTAAATCTAAGCCACCCTAAGTCTTTAATTCTTTGTTTTTTTGTTTTTTTTTTAATTTTTGATTTGTAGAAATGAGATTTTTTTTCCTGAAGATTTTCTAACAATCTACATTTTCTTTATTCTATTTTCTGAGGTGTTCTCAAATATATGTGTTACTTGTACTTCGCAGTTAGAGCTAGAGATTTTATCAGATTCTGGTTCCATGTTTTTGAAAAGACTGTCATAAGCAGTAGTATATATTTCTATTTATGTGTGTGTTTGTAATGTTATCAACTATTGAGGACTTTTGTCTGGATCCATTAATTTTTTAGCTATTGCAAAGTTGTGATTTCCTAATTTTATGATTTAAAAAATAGACCTTATTTTTAGAACTGTTTTATATTCACAACAACATTGAGTGAAAAGTACACACATTTCCCATATTTCTCTGCCTACCCCTCTCCCCACCCCAGCCTCTTTCACTGCCAACATCCTGTATCATTATCACAGCTGACCATCATTACCACTCAAAGTCACTAGTTTATGTTAGGGTTCATTCTTAGTGTTGTACATTCAATAGATTTTGAAAAGTGTATGATGGTATGCATCCATAAATAATTTCTTTTTTATTTATTAACTAGGATACCCCTATGAGTAGAAACTTCCTCCTTATAACCTTTTTAGTTAGGTGAAGTGAAGTTCTTATAAGAAACCCAAGATAAATACTCTGTTCTTTCCTCTAGCTATAAGTTGCCAGATAGTGAGCTCCTTCTCTCTAGTATCCTCTAAAATGAACATAAGTTGTTTTTGTTTTATTGTTAATATCACTAAGAATTTATATATTTGAACATAATTGATGTGTTAGTGCACTGTTATATATACATTTATGTATGTTTACACATACATATATGTATATGTACATACTAATAATGATGGTAATCTTCTAGGCCACCAGTGTCTATTAATCTACATTATTTTGCTGTCTTGATTTGAAGGAGTAATTCTTAAAGTGGTTTAAAATTTTATCTTAAAACACTCTTTTCCATTTACTGACTCTTATAAAAATTGCCCCGAGTCTCTGAGGATGGTAGAAAACTTTGCTTTATTGGTACAAAAAAAGAAGCAGCTGTTTATATAGATATGAGAGGAGGAAAGAACAAATGAGAGAAGAAGAAAAGAAAGACAAAGTAAGCAAATGAGTATTAAAAAATAAACTGATCAATTAATAAGCTATTGCATAGTCTGGGGGAAATTATTGGAGTTAATATATTTATATAGTGTCATGTGACATTACTGTGAAGCAGTTAAGCTCGAGGGCTTGAGATTCAGACTGCTTGGGTGAAATCTCCAGTTCTGGTACTTTCTAGTTGTGTCAGATTGCCTAAGTTTTTTCTCTGCCTTAGCTTCTCCATCAGTGCAACAGGAATAAAACGGCATAGGCCTGTAGGGATAAAATAAATGAACACATAGAAAGTGCTCAGATTGCTCAATAAATGTTAATTGATTTTGTTGTAGTGATGATGATAATTATAAATATGCACATGGCTAAGTAGGGTCTCTTTCTGGACACAGACAAGAAGAGTAAACTGATATTTGTTGAGTAACTACTAGGAACAGGTACTGAATTGGCACATGTATTATATATAATTTATTATCAATTTTAGTATTTTAAAAATCAATTACCAGTATTTATTATTTATTATTTATTTTATACAGTAACTGATATAAGGAAGAGATACAATATATCTTTTTTTTATTGATGAGTTGAGCAATATTATCAGATGTATTTGACCCACACTGGGTTTTGCTAACATCTACAAAGAACTTTTACAAGACAGAAGATACAGCACTAGCATAGAACAGAACTTTAACATTTTATAGGAAAAGTTTAACAGATAAGTCCCAGTAAGGTGTTCAAACACTAAAGTGGGCATCAAGGCACTAGTGAATCACACCATTCTGGTATTGACCATAAGAAATCAGTGTCAACATTGACCAAAGATTTTTTTCCCTGCATAGGAAAAGAAAAAAAAAGAGGAACAATTTTTGAATCCCTCCTCCAACTATGGAAATGATTTTAATTACCAGTTCATCTGTTGGCAGACTCTTCTGGCAGATGTACCTGCAGCTTGGAAAGATAACAAATGAACCAATTCCTTACTCCGGAGTTGACACTGATAGTGCATGCGGAATTTGCTCTTAGAAAAGAATCCTGGGCAACAATACATCTGGCACTCTGCTCGAGGAATTTGTCATGTCGTTGACATGCTCAGCCTCTCCATTGTCCACACCACCCTGACAGCAGGTTCTTTATATATCAAAGAAATTGCAGTCTGAATTAATATAATTAGAATGTAACTCCAATTCACTGCACAAACTCTTCATTTTCAGGAGTACAGATCTGATAGCTCATCTGTGCTCAAAATTTTCCCAGTGATGGTTGGAGGGGGGCAAGTAGATGATAAAATGACAGAATATGCACTATTTCATTGGACTTTTTAAGTATCAACTAATGGAAATATAGGAAAAGAAGAAAACTGTTCTATTTCTGGCATGTCTAAATAGAAACATCTTTCAAATTTATCAGCTTGTATATTACTTTTATAAATTATGCAGTATAGGATATCTGAAGTAAGAGAAAGAAATGAAATAGGAAAATTTGTATATCTTCCCCAAAACAATTGTATGGAGTAGAATAGATAATTTATGGATAGGATTACAGAATTAAAAGGTGGTTGGATAACAATGTATTCTTCACTGCTTCACTTTGAATAGTCTATGTCACTAATCAAACAATTTTCACCAAGTAAATAACAACTTGTATGTTAGATTCCTGAATTTCATTCATGTTATTGTTATGGTTTTACAAATACTTGAATGTTGATACGGTGAAAACTGACACAGGCATCTTTGCTTTAGAAATAAGATTGATTTACAGTCTCTCAAATAAGTCAACATTCTCACCTTGAATGATTCATTTGAAGGGAATAACGACATATCCATGTGTAGGCGGTTGCTCGTGACTTCCCCTCTGAAGAATATAAAATTTGTCTTTGTGTGTGTTAAGAACTGAATGTTTGTGTTACTTCAACTTTTCTATGTTGAAGCCCTAACACTGAATATAATGGTATTTGAAGGGGAGACCTTTGGGAGATAATTAGGTTTAAAGGAGTACATGGGGTTCCCATGATGGGATTAATGTTCTCATAGGAAGAAGAGATACCAGATCTCTCTTATCTACCCTCTGTCTCTGCCATGTAAGGACACAGTGAGAAGGCAGCCATCTACAAGCCAGGAAGAGAGCCCTTACAAGAAACCAAAGGGGCTGGTACCTTGATCTTGGACTTTCCAGCCTCTGAACTATGAGAAATAAATTACTGTTATTTAAGCTGCCAGACTATGTTATTTTGTTGTGACTGAGCTGACAGTGCACAGAAGCTCTTTGGGTTAATGAGCTCTGAGAAGGGATAATATTTTCATTTCTTGCTTTTCTTAGAAGCACCTATTGATCTTTACCTAAAACTCTGTATTAAAAATTACAATAAAAGAAATATGGAGAATGGGTAATGTAGTACAAAATTAGGGCCAGAGTTTGTGAGTGACAGAGGGGGTTCAAGAGATGAATACCAATGCCCCTTTTAATTTTAAACCAAGTACATTATGTTAAAGAGCTGTATAGCCTTGTTTCTCCTTATAAAGGCTGTACACATCTTTTCAGTCAGCATTGTGGAAAAGTCAGAGGTGATTCTGTTAGTTGTCCTGTGGAATGTCTTCTTTACCCTCTCCAATATGGAAGGATTGTCTATTATTTTCCATTAAGTAGCCCAGTGCTTTACCAAATTAAGTGAGTTTCAGAATCATGTTTATGTATATGTTTGTGTGGTGGTCAGTAGATGGGAGGGGAGAACTTATCAAGATGCCAGTGCCTGGATCCTCCCAGATCCACTGAATCTGAATTTTCAGCTGTGATGCCCAAGTTGTATAAGTCAAAAATCACTCCAAGTTCTTCTGGTGCACATTGAACTTGATACTCATAGTCCAATATTTTCCTTCACTGACACAAATATTCAAAATTACTGTCTAGGTGGATCTCTCTATAGGTAATATGTGTGATATTTAAAAAAATGATACATTTATTTTATATAAGTGTAAATTTATTTAAGACATTTTGTGCCGGTGGTTGTTTGAGGGGCTTAATAGAACATCTGTCATATCTCATTCCCATTTGTGACATTCCCTTTCCCCTTTGCCTTAATACCCATGTTTAATTTCTTTGTCTGTCTTGTCTGGGTTAGAACAAATAAATTAGTGGCCTTAAGAGAATTCTTAAGGTGGGAGTAGGAAGTATATTGTGTGTGTGTGTGTATGGGGGAGTTCTTATCCTTTGACCAATGGATTGGGGAATAGACTTGTCATGTGGAAAACAGCTTAATTTATCCAAGGGAGGTAATAGTGTTTCCCAGGACCCAGCCTGCCCCTAACACCCAGAGGACTTTATTCTAAAACACAATAACAGCATTTCATAGTTTCAGGCAATTTTCTTTGCAAACAAATGCAATAGGGATTTATATTTTAATGTGAAAAATCATTTAATAGAATAAATAAATGTGTCTTCCTCCAATGCATTTGTTTTATTACTTTGGATGTTTAATAATAGGATTGTGTGTTAGAAACACATGTTTAGACATTTAAATATAGACACAGATGGAAAAAATGAAGCTTGTAGAAAAGGCCCATTCTCCAAACATGGACACTCAATGGAACTTGCCTTTGTAATACCCCAGAAAACTTTTTTTTCCCCTGAAGATTACAGAATTAACTGGCGATCAGCTAAATGTAGTAAATATATAACAAATATTTTTTAAAAAATGTTTTTGTTTGTAAAAGAAGTACATACCCATGGAAGAGACTATTGGGGGAAAAAAGAGCTCTAGAAAATATAAGGGAGAAAGTTTTGACTAGATTGTTAATTTTAGAATCAAAGATGTGGATTAGAATTCACCCTTAGTAGCTATATGCCCTCAGTATGCTACTTCACATTCTGAGCCAGTTTTCTTATCTGTGAAATGAAAATAATATTGTTCTTTTCCCCACGGCTGTGATAAGGATTTGCTAACGTACGTTCTATAAAAGATTTAGCAAAATATTTTATGTAGAATGCTTTTTAACACAATACATTTTAGCTCACAGTACTGTTATTGCTGATAGCATAGTGTGGTGGTTAATAACACATGGTTTTCAGGCAAGCAAACTTGAATTTGAATCCCTTTTGATTTTAGGCAGAATTATTGAGATTGGCATTCTTAGTACTAAGTAAATAATATTTTAAATAATTCGTTGGTATCTCTTAATACTATTATTATCAAGAAATAGATTTGGTTATGTCTATAGAGACATAATCTCTAATCTCTCTTTAAGCTTACAAGCACTCTTCCTAGTTTGTAAGAGTTATAAAAAAAAATACCATCAGAAACAATTAACATGCATAAGAAAATAAGTCTTTGTAGCAATATTTTATTTTATTATCATATTTTTCTCTTTTCTAAAAATCAATGAAGAATGGCAGTTTTATATGTAAAACAATAGTTAGCCTTTACACGAATGACAATTTTCTAAAAGCCCAGAACTATTTCAAATTTTTCAGGAAAACACCCTGTTCCTAAGTTGAATCTGATTAGATTTAGAATCTATATTAATATTTTATTATTTTTCAAAAAAGTGAATGCCATGCTTAATAGAAAATGCTGGCTGTCTGCCAGCTCGGTGTTTGTGGGTTCCATAGGAAAGCCGTCTTGGGGCCCAGGAGGGCTGGGTCACAGCTACATCCTTGTTAAAACAGTCACCGGTGTGAATGCTGGCCCTTAGTTTTTCCTTCCTTTCTCCAATCCCATCCCTACATTGTTTCAGCTGGCGGCCCTTTAACATTTTCTCTGAAGCAAGGAAAAGGGAAGGGCAAAAATGAAAGAATAACATTTCTTTCTATGGACTTAAATAGAACACTCACACAAAACATCCTGTGTTTTCTTTTAATTGGTGACACTCTAACTGTAATAATGGGTGAAAATAAAACCAAATTTTGCATCACATATTACCCTATTGAGGAAAAGTTGTTTTACTATTAAAATTACAACCTGGCCCCTTCACCTCCACAGTCCTGGTCTTCTTATCTCACTATGCCCTTTTACTCCATTTATCACTTTCTAACATGTGTTTGTTATGTTTGTTGTTTATTCTCCAACTCTACTGTCTATAACAGAAGCCCATAATAGTAGGATCTTTTTCTACTTAGCTCACTGTTGAATTCTCTGTTTTAAAAACAGCACCTGGAACAAAGTGGCTGCTCAATAAATATTTGCAGCATAAATGAATGGAATAGTTTCTTCTTCAGTGTCCTTTCCCAAACAATTATAGGAAAAATAAATATAGAATCCTATAATACTAATTATAGAATCCTAAAAATATATTATGTTTATACCTAGTCAATAAATTTTGAGTTTACATACCTTAGTTGGTGATGAATAGAGTTGAATAAAAAGAAGACATCTCTTTGTCACCCTCTATTTTTTTATTTTGCTTTATTTTTTTCAAAGTCTGTCTCCCCCCCTTAACTCCCACATGATACATATTTCTTTGCTTGTTGTCTACTTCCCCTTACTACAATGTGAGCTTTTTAAGGGCAGGGTATTGTGTATTTTGTTCACTGCTATAGCCCACTGCTTAGAACGGTGTATGACAGAGAATGAGCACTCAATACATTTATTGAATAAATGATTATTTAGATGAGTGTGGTTGTAGACTATCCCTATGATGACAGGTGAGGAGATGAGAAAGGAAAAAAAGATTATCAAGATGACACTAATATTTTAAAATTTTCATTCATAGTGAAAAAGATACCTCACTCATTATATATATGTAGTATAGTATGAACCTAGGAATGATGGTTTGGGTCTTGGACCATACAATTATTTTAGAATAAACTAAAATAATTTTTTGATTTCTTAATATCACATTTTTTATTTTCAGTAAAATTAAAACAGTGTTACCTAACTCATGTCTACAGTGAAAGAATAGGAAGAGCCTAATCCATACTAACTGATCAGTAAATGTTAGCTATCAACATCATCATCTTTGTCATCATAATCACCATCATAATCATCATTATCATCATCACTATCTTCATCCAGGGCTTAGAAGACTACAGCTGAATTCAGCCTTCAGGCTGCTTTTATGAAACAATTTTATTGGAATACAGCCATGCCTGCCTTCTTTTCCTTTCCTCCCTCCCCCTCCCTCTCCCCCTCCCTCTCCCTCTCCCTCTACCTCCCCCCTCTCTTTTAAATTTTCTAAGACTATTTGTCACTATAACAGCAAAATTGAGTAGTTATGAGAGACTATACAGTCTTCAAAGCTTAAAATATTTACTCTCTGTCTCTGTACAGAATAAGCTTTGTGAACCTCTATCTGGAATATAGTCAATCAATGCCATAACTAAATCTAAGACCAGCCAAGTGTGGTCCATGGAGCAGTATGATCCACAAACTGTTACTGATCAGTGACAAGGTAAGTACAGAAACTAAATGTTTAAAATCTTCTATAACAAATTGATGTGCTGTTGACATCCAAGTACATGATTTATAACAGATTATGAAAAGTTTATGACAGATTTATGACAGATTAGAAAACAAAATTAAAAAACTCTGGCCCTTCCCACTGGAATAGAATTTTGTAATAGAATTTTGTTTCATTGGTAATTTACACATACTTATGTGATTCAGTGAGGGGCTCATTAGATGGGAGTAACGAACAGGTCCTGATTTTTCAAGTGATCTGGTAAGGTTGGTGAATGAACTCATTGATCGCGTCATGTAAATGAATTTTCTATACAGATAGACGGGCCAGCCATATTCACGTATCAGCTAATATATTTGTAATGTGTTGCTTCATATCTAAGAAAAGGAGGTTGTCCCAGAATATTATGTGTGTCTCACATACATTTATAAATTAATTCCTTTCGATATAAAGTTATTTTAAGTTGTTAATTGATCTTTTCTAAATAGGGAACCAACAAGTTTCCTGAAAATCTAGCAAAACAACAGTTTTGTGACCAGCCTTATGTTTTGTTGCATGTGTGATTAAAAAAAGTAGACTGACTTTTTCCTTTTCTGTTTTAGAATTAGTTCCAAATAGCAAAGCCTGCCAGAAAAAACAGACAAACTCTGAGGAACAACAATGCCCATTACGTGTGTGGTAGGAACTGACAGACTTTGATTATTGGCCAGACATTAACCCCTTTGGTGTCTAATGGGGGAAATGCCAAGTCACAAATCCAGACACTTCCAGGATTTTAAGTCACTCATGATATAAGACCAGGTGATTTATAATGACTTGTGCAAAAAAGGGCTATTGTGAGAAGGAAGTACAAGTTCAAGGCCACATCTCCTTGCTTCCTCAATTCTGCAATGACTCATTCTGACAAGTAGAAATGGACTCGATCACCTCTACTCTTCCCTTTGAAGACCTGCTGCTAGTGAGTGAGAGGCACACTGCCCTTGTTACCTCCCCTCCTATGTTTTCAGCTGGATGTCATAAGGAGTGGAACAAATTCAGCACCCACAGAGGATCCTGTGGGTTCTTTGAGATCACCACTTACAGTAAAACTGGTAGAAAGAAGAATTTCTATACATGCTTTTGTAATCAGTTTCTTCTACTGTTACATACCCTGTAGGTCGACAGTATCCATTTAAAATTTTTTATTTTATTTTATATTAGTTTCAAGTATACAGTACATTGGTTAGACATTTATATAATTTATGAAGTAATCCCCTGATTACTCTAGTACCCATCTGGCTCTACACATAGCCATTACAATTCTATTGACTAAATTCTCTATCCTATACTCTACGTCCCTGTGACTGTTTTGTAACTACTAATTTGTACTTCATCCCTTCACCATTTTCATCCAGTTCCTTAACACTCCTCCTCTCTGGTAACAATCAGCTTGTTCTCCATATCTGTGAGTCTATTTTCATTTAGTTTGCTCATTCTTTTGTTCCTTAGATTATCTTTGTCTAACTCGTTTCACTCAGCATAATAACCTCTACGTCCATCTACGTCGTTGCAAATGGTAGGATTTTATTTTTTAATGACCAAGTAATATTCTATTGTATATATAAACCATAACATCTTTATGTAATCATCACTTGATGGGCATTTAGGTTGATTCCATATCTCAGCTATTGTGAATAGTGCTGACAAGAATATAGGGGTGCAAAGATCTTCACAAACTAGTGTTTTGTTTTTGTTTTGGATAAATATCTACAAGTGTTATTCCTGAATCAAAAGTGGTTTTATTTTTTAATATTTTGAGGAATCTCCAAAAATTGTTTTCCACAGTGGCTGCCCCAATTTTCATTCCCACCAACAGTGCATGAAGGTTCCCTATTCTCCATATTTTAACCAATAGTTGTTGTTTTTTGATTCATTGATGATAGCTTTTCTGACAGTTGTGAGGTGATATCTCATGATGGTTTTAATGTTCATTTCTCTGATAATTAGTAATGAGCATCTTTTCATATGTCTGTTGGCTATCTGTATTTTTTCTGTGGAGAAATATCTATTCAGATCTTCTGCCCATTTTTTTTAAATTGGATTGTTTGTTCTTTTTAGTGTTGAGTTGTCTGAGTTCTTTACAAATTAATTCCTTATCAGATGTATCATAGGTGAATATTTTCTCCCATTCAGTAAACTTTCTTTTTGTTCTTTCGATGGTTTTCTTTGCTCTACAAAAACTCTCTAGTCTGATGTAGCTATATTTGTTTATTTTTTCTTTTGTTTTCCTTGGCTGAGGAGATACATCAGAAAAAAACATTATTAATAGAAATATCAGAGAGTTTACTATGTTTTTTACTAGGACTTTTATGGTTTCAGGTCTTATATTTAAATCTTTAATCCATTTTGAGTTTATTCTTGTTTATGGTGTGAGGAGGTGTCCTTTTTATTATTTTGCATATGTCCATCCAATTTTTCAACATCATGTGTCATAGATTAAATGACCATATAAGTGTGCATTTGTTTTTGGGCTCTCTTTTCTGCTCCATTGATCTATGCATCTGTTTTTATGCCAGTACCATGCTGTTTTGATTATTATAGCCTTGTAGTATTGTGTGATATCAGGTACTGTGATACCTCCTACTTTGTTGCTTCTCAAGAGTGACATAGTTATTCTGAATCTTTTATGGTTCCATATAAATTTTTGGATTATTTGTTCTAGTTTCTGAAAAATGCCATTGGTATTTTGATAGAGATTGCATTAAATCTATATAGAGTGCTTTGAGTAGTATAGCCATTTTAATGATGTTGAATTTTCCTCCCCGAAAGCATGAACTTCATTTATTTGAATCTTCTTCAATATCTTTTTTCAATGACATACTTTTCAAAGAACATGTTTTTTACCTCTTTGGTTAATATGATTCCTGGGTCTTTTATTGTTTTGATGCAACTGTAAGTGGAACTGTTTTCTTAATTTTTCTTTATAATAGTTCATCATTGGTATATAAAAATGAAACTGACTTCTGAGTATTAATCTTGTATCCTGCTACTTTTCTGAATTAATTTATCAGTTCTAACAGTTTTTTGGTGAAATCTTTAGTTTTCTAAATCTTTAGAGTCATTTGCAAAAAAAAAAAAAAGACAATTTCACTTTCTTTCCAATTTGGATGTCTTTTATTTCTCTTTCTTGTCTGATTGCTGTAACTACGACTTCCAATACTATGCTGAATAGGAATGATGAAAGTAGCCATCCTTGTCTTGTTCCTGATCTTAAGAAAAAGCTTTTAGCCTTTCCTCATTGTGTGTGATGTTAGCTGTGGGTTTGTGATATATGAATTTTATTATGTTAAGTTATGTTCCCTCTATCTCTTGACTTTGCTGAGAGTTTTTATTATAAGTGAATGCTGGGTTTTGTCAAATGCTTTTTCCACATCTATTTATATGATCATATAATTTTTATCTTTCAATTTGTTAATGTGATGAATTATGGTAATTGATTTGTGAGTATTAAACCAACTTTGCTTCTCTGGAATAAATCCAACTGGATCATGGTGTATATTTTTAATGTATTACAGAGTAGCAACTATTTTTTTTTAGGATTATTGCATCAATATCCATCAGGAATACCAGCATATAATTTTATTTTTTTGTAATCTCTGTCTGATTTTGGAATCAGAGTAATGGCAGCCTCATAAAAAGAATTAGAGAACCCTTCTTCCTCTTGAATTTTTTGGAATAGTTTGAGAATAGGTGTTCTTGAATGTTTGGTAAAATTCAATTATAAAGCCATCCGGTTCAGGACTTCTGTTTTTTGAAAGTTTTTAAATTACTGATTCAATTTTGTTGGTGATAATTGGTTGATTCAAATTGTCTGTTTCTTCTTAATTCAGTCTTGGGAGAGTGTATGCTTTTAGAAATTTATCCATTTCCTTCAGATTGTCTAATTTGCATATAATTGCTTGCAGTATTTTCTTATACTTTGAATTTCTGTGGGGTCCATAGTTACTTCTCCCTCATTACTATTTTTCTTCATATAGCTCTTTTGTTTTTCTTTATGAATTTGATTAAAGCTTTATCAATTTGTTTATCCTTTCAAAGAACCAGCTCTTGGTTTCATTGATCTCTTGTGCTATTTTTCTAGACTCTGTTTTATTTATTTCCCCTCTGAGCTTTATTATTTTCTTTTTTTTTTTTTGCTATTATTTTTCTAGTTCTTTTATATTTAAGATTAGATTGTTTTTGAGATTTTTCTTGTTTCTTAAGGTAGGCCTGTATTGCTATTAATTTTCCTCTGAAGACTGCTTTTAATATGTCCCATAGATTTTGAGTTGTTGTGTTTTATTTTTATTTGCCTTTAGGTAATTTTTAATTTTTTCTTGATCTCATTGTTAAATGAGTCATTGTTTGGTATCATGTTATTTAGCCTCCATGTGTTTGTGTATTTTCCAGTTTTTTTTTTTATAATTGATTTCTAGTTTCAATACCATCGTGGTCAGATAAGAAACTTGATGTGATTTCAGCCTTCTTAAATTTGTTGAGATTTGTTTTGTGGCGCATTTTGAGAGCTCAAATGATCAAGGAGCAATGCAATTTATAGTGAGAGGATAACAGTATGTGTATAGGTACTGTGTGTGTGTGTGTGTGTGTGTGTGTGTGGTTCATGTCTTCTTTTAACTTACTCTTTAATATATATTTATTGACAATCTTTTGTGGGGTGGCTGTGGACAGTGAAACAATTAAACTTATAGTAATAGTAACTATTTATTGAGTGTTTATTGCAGGTCAGTATTTTGTTAAATATTTTATATACACATACTTTAATTCACTTAATTCTTTTAAAAAGCTATGAAACAGCCATTGAGTTGGCTCTGATTCCTGCCGATCCTATCAGCAATGTCCACAATGTCCTGTCCTCAAAAACAATGCTCGGCTGCTGTAGATTCAGGCCTATGGCTTTTTTAATGACATCAATCCATCTCATATTTGGTCTTTCTCTTTTTTCCTGGTGCTTTCTATTTTTCCTAGCATTATTGTCTTATCCAAATAAATCTACCTTATCATTTTGTCATTTTGCTTCCAGTGATGTTTCAGGCTTAATTTGCTCTAGGAGCAACTGGTTTGTCTTTCTGGCAGTCCAGGGTATACACAGAGCTCTCCTCCAACAACATATTTCAAATGAATCATTTTTTCCCCCTCTTGACCTTCTTTACTGTCCAGCTTTTGTATCTTAATAGTACTTGGGAATATAAGGATGTGAATAATCTTAGCTTTGATCACTAATGGCACATCTTTGTTTTTAATGATCTTTTCTAATTCTTCCACTGCTGTCCTTCTAAACTTAGCCTTCTCTTTGTATTTTGGTTGCAGTCTGCATTTGAATTGATGACTCAACTAAGGTAAACAAAATCTTTAACAATTTTGATATCTTTATTGTTTATGTGAAAGTTGTGGATTTCTTTCTTAGTCATGATTTTTGTCTCTTTGATGTTAAAATACAGTCCTGCTTTAGCACTTTCTTCTTTTACTTTAATCAGAATTAATTTCAAATCATTGATACTTTCTGTCAGTAAGATGATGTCATCTGTGTATCTCATTATTAATATTTTTTTCCACAAAGTTTTACTCCTCCTTCCTCTGAGTCTAGCCCAGTTTCTCATATGATGAATTTGTATGAATAGGTGTATAAAATGCACCCTTGTCTGACACTCTCTATATTCTGTCTGACAATGGCTTCTGGTTACTTATCAGGAACATCAAAATGCTGAGGCACACTCATTTCTTTAAGAGCAACTCATAACTTTTCATGATCAATGCAGTCAAAGGAGTTACTCTAGTCTGAAAAAAAAAAAACAACAGATTATCCTCCTTCTGAAACTCTTTGATGCACTTCAGTATCCGTATTACATATTAGTAAATTTAGTCCTAGGACTCAAGGATAGATGGTAGTTAATGCCAGAACTAGGATTCACATCCAGATTTGTTTGATACAAAACCTATTCCCTTATTAATTTTTGAGGAATTACCTTCCTAAAGGTTAATAAAAAATAGAAAGACATTTACTTAATTTCTTGTAATTCACATTCTGGTTGTGAGAAAGATATGTGATATAGAATAAAAAAGGCTATAACGTAGCTATGAATGCCATGATTAACTGATTTTGTAGGAGAAAGTGGGAGAGAGTAGAGGGAGGCCCCAAAGAGAAAGTAGTACTTAAGCTATGCCTCTGTGAAATGGGATATGAGATGAGACAAAGGCAGAGAGAGAGTGAGAGAGAGAGAAATTCTATTGGCATGTGTGCTTGTTGGGTAGAAACAGAGAAATAGATCTGGAATTATTCAGAGGCAAGGAGACTTTCAGCTTGCAGAGTAATTTTATAATACACAACAGAGAAACTAAGCAGTGGGAAATGTTTCAAGGTTACTTTTCCACTTGCCCTGTCCATATCTTTGTCCCCTTTGTTCTCCATGGTATTGCCATGCTTTAGTAAAAGGATATACAGTGAAAAAGTGAGTTTAGCCAGAGTAAATTATAGATGATAATGATATGAAAACCCCATGAAAGAGAGACAAGGGTAACCCTGTCCCCCTGCTCATTATAATGGTGGAATGAAAGTACCTATTGCTCTAAAAATGAAAATACAGGCATTGTCCATGTCTTAATACCACAAGGATGGGGGGTGGGGGGAAGAACTGATATACTTAATTTTCTTCAATAGTATTGTTTCATCTTGAAGGGCATGACTGCTTAGTTCTTTCACTAGATGTAGGGAGACAGATAAATAAAGGAATATAACATCCACAGACAACCTTACATGAAGATGACTATGATAGAGACAATGCTCTATCAGAACACTGGGAAATAAAGTGACCACCTATTCAGTCCTGGCCAGCAGTCTGGCTCAGTGTGGAGCAATCTGGCTGAAAGGGAAGAAAACAATGACATTACAGTCAGGATGCTTCTAAGCCTTGGGCTGTTCTATGTGGGACAAAAGACAAGCAGTGAACATAGGTGCCACAACGTATGACATTGTTGGCAACCACATTACAATTCCTTAAAATTTCACTTTGAGGAATTGAGATCTATTTTAAAATTTTGTGAGTTAAGATTTTAGACTGAAATAGTCACTGGACTGTTGTTCATTTGCAGTAATTCTGTGTTTTGTGCATATTTTTATAAGGGATATGAGGCTTTCCCATATTCACTACTAAGTCCTCCCAGCCCCCAAGTATTTCTATAAAATGCCTCTGCTCTAGTCTTTAAATACATCCTGTGACTGAATATAAATATAGGATATTTACATGCATCGTTGTCTGTTGTATCAAAAGATCATGAAAAAAAAATGCCTATCATTAAAACACCAAAGTGATTGGATTGGCATGAGAAATTGTGTTGGAGCTGGCATGGGAGAGAGGATCTGACTCTGGGATTTCATGAAATCCAAAACAATAGAACAGCTGCTTTTCCATAAACAGATTATTATTATTATTTCTACCTAGACAGCTTGATAGCAGCCATTATCTTTTTTTCTGGGTGTCTTATCAAGTTCCGCTGTGTGCAGCATGGGTGATAAGGAATGAGAAATGTCACCCATGGGATTGCCAAAGATTATTTCTATGCACTGCTGTTCAGCAGCCGCCAAACCCTTAGAACTGAAAAGTATTCCTATTGTTCACGCTGGGCAGTTCCTATTCTGACTACACCAAGGCAGCAAAAAAGAGGATGTAGTTGCCATTGTATGAAAGATTGACATTTCATTACTCTGAGCTTAAGTTCAAGCAGTCTTGATTTTGAAAAGTGAAGTCATTATGAAATATCTTTCAAGAGCAAAAAGACAAAGGAAGAAAAGAAAAATGAAATGAGCTCAGAGCTTTTCAGGACTGTGAGGGAGTGTGAAGAGAGAGAGACAGAGAGACAGAGGGAGAGAGATAGAGAGCGAAAGAATGCTATCATCACTGAAATTTAAAATGCCAGACATATAAGCCTCAAAGGAATTAAGTAGCATCATATAATCATTACTTGTGATCCAATTGTTTAATATAAAAACTTCATTCTACATATTATTCATCAGAAAATAGTTAATTTACTGGATTTCTGTTTTTCTCTCTTTTATACTAAACTCTTAAGTTAAATTAATCTGTTAACATTGAATATTTTCTCTTTGCTTCTTAATGAAAAAAGAAATGTTTTATTATAGATATAGATGCACTATCTCTAAATATTTGAGGAAAAAAATACAATCTTATTATATTTTTGTTCCAGTATCTCAGCTATTCTTAAGGAAAAGACTTAGAAAAGCGTTAGAAAAGAACAAAAGCACAAAATAAAATGTAACTAACCTGTACTATATATTCTTATAGAACTTCCTCCCAAAGTGTTCACTGTACTTTAGTCTTCTTCATACACATTTTTAGGGTCACATTGATATTATAATGTAAGCTGCTTGGTAGTGAGCCAAATAAAATTTTTCCAACATCTAAAGTCACTGTTCTGAAATTGGAATTTTAAATAAATAAAATACTTTGCTCTTAAACCAACAACTTCTGACATTAGATTTTTGTCATGAAATCATTAAGACTGAGAGAGAGGAAGTTGGGAAAGCAAAAAACAGAGAGAGTACATAGAAAAAAAGGAGGTAGATAGAAGTAAAATAGGTGAAACATTTGGTTATGAAAGGAAATCTGACTTTGGTAGTGAACACACAATGCAATATACACACACACACACATATGTACACACATACACATATATACATATATACGTATGTACGTACAAACGTACGTACATACGTATATATATATATACACACACACATATATATGTATATACACAATATATATATATATATATACACATACACACATATACACATATATGACATATTGTTGGATTGTACACTTGAAAATTATTTAATTTTATTAATCAATGTCATCCCAATAATTTTAGTAAATAAAAGGAGAAGAGGATTTGGGAAAAGAAAAAGGGCCTTTGACTTCATTTTGGAGCTCTAGGAGGGCAAGGACTTGCTCTTGATGTTTCTTCAACACCTCAGTCAGAGGAAATACTCAAGGGATATTTTTAAAAATGAATTAGTAAGAGGTATGTAGAAAAAAATGGTTTCAGTGCTAAGATAGCCAAAGGAATATTCTCTTAATGAAACAAATTAATTTAGATTTTCATCTATTAATTATTTATTAGGAAACTTATAGCTTCTCCAAATTTAAAGCACATATGAGTTAACTGAGGATCTTGTTAGGATTCAGATTTTCATTCAGTATGCCTGGGTTAGGGGTTGCTGATGCTGCTGGTCCAAAAAATACATCCTGAGTAAGAATGTGCTAGAGGGGGTTGGGCTGGGAGCCATAGGCTCTGAGTTCTAATCTCTAATAATAATCATCTGAATTTTTAAACCAATTGATTAATCTTAATCTCGATTTTCCTATGTACATAATGAGTGGTTGGATCTAAATAATTTCCAGGGATTTTACAGCCTTAATACTTTAAAATGAAAGAAAGGAAAGAAGGAAAATAAAGAAGAAAAGGAAGGAAGGAAGGAAGGAAGGAAGGAAGAAAGGAAGGAAGGAAGGAAGGAAGGAAGGAAGGAAGAAGGAAGGAAGGAAGGAAGGAGGGAGGGAGGAAGGAAGAAAGGAAAGAAAGAATATTTAATAAAACATGTATTTTGAACATAAAATATCTGTTAATATTGATATTTTCAATTTGAATTCAGGACAATAGGCCTTGAATTTAACCCCTTCTATATTTAGTTTCCCACACTGCAAAATCCTCTTTCTCCAGGACAGAGGGTAAAATAGAATTCAAATGTCCCATAATTAGAGTTTACATTATCTCATATTATGTGTGTCACAGGATGAGAAAAATACAAGTATATTAACTGAGTACAGCTAATTTTTTTTCATGGTTTCTCATTTTCTCCTCTATTTTAATAGTTGTACTGTATCTACATTGTCAGATAGCCCTTAGATACCATACTCTCCCTTTTAGTCATGATTTAGTCTTAGTTCTACACATAATTATTTGTTTAATGCTCATGAGCAGACCTTATGTCAATGTCTTTCCAGTCATTTAGGATCTCTAAAGTTTGTTCTCTAGTAGACTACTTAGAGAAAATGAGAGCAATTTTCCCTGAGTTCCTGCATGTTGATAAACATTAGTCTCTGCTTTTTATACCTAAGATTAGTTTTGCCAAATATAAAATCCTTAGTTTGCGTTTGTTTTTTTTTTTGAATGCCTTAAATATGTTACTCTGTTTTTGTCTGGCATAAAGTGTTGGCAAGTTTGATGATAATCTGATTGTACTTTTTATATAAACTGCATGTTTTTTTTTTTTTTTTTTTTGCCTAGACACCTAAAGGATTTTACCCTGTTTTTCTTTAACGTCCAATAATTTTATTAAATTATGTATTGGTGTTGATTGTTCTGGGTGGATAGTCTCAGATACATGGGATACTGTTTCAATATGCAATTTAAATGCATTTTTTAATTTCAGAAAATTTTTCTTCAATTATGTTTTTTAGTATGTGTTTTGTTCTCTCATTTTGATTTCATTTTGAGGACTTTCCATTATCTATATATTGGTTCTTCTTTGCCTTTAATTTGTCAATTTTCTTAAATTGTTTCTATCTCTTAACTTTTTTTATTTTTAAAATTTTTATCTTTTCAGCCTCTGTTTCTCTTAAGATATTATTTGTATGTTTATTCTTTTGTGGTTTTCTAATAAAGACTTAATTTCTAAAATTATTTTTAATGCTCTGAGTTCTATCATCTAATTTCTTTGTTTAAAATAAAGTTTGATTTTATAATATTTTGTTCTTTTTAATAATATTTTTTATTTTTTTAGTTAAATTGGCATGCTCTATTATATTAGTTTTGGTGTATAACATAGTGATTAGACATTTATATAACTCAGAAAGTGATCACCCCAATAAATTTAGTACCCATCTGACACCATACAGTTATTAGAATATTATTGAATATATTCCTTAGGTGTGCTTTACATCTCCATGACTATTTTGTAACTACAAATTTATACTTAATTTTGTCCCCTTTCTCACTCCTTCAATCCTCAATCCATCTAGAAACTTTCAAAATGTCCTCTGTATCTGAGTTTGTTTCTGTTTTATTTGTTCATTTCGTTCTTTAGATTCTGCATGCACTGTCTGACTTCACTCAGTACAATATCCTCTAGGTCTATCTATGTTGTTGCATATGACAAGATTTCATTCTATTTTCATTCATTCATTCATTCATTCATTCATTTTTGTGGCTGGGTAATAGTTCATTGTATATGTGTACCACTTCTTTATCCATTCATCCATTGATGGACACCCAGGTTGCCTTCATATCTTGGCTATTGTAAATAATGCTGCAGTGAATATATGAATGCACTTGTGCTTCCAAAGTAGAGTTTTAGATTTCTTTGGATAAATACCCAGAAGCAGGATTACTGAGTTCTGCTTTGTTTCTTGTAATATACTCTGTGTTGAAGTCTATTTTGTCTGATATAAGTATTGCCACCCTAGATTTTTTTTCATTTTTATAAAATAATCTTTTTCCATCCCTTTACTTTTAGTCTGTGTGTGTCTTTTGATTTGAAGTGAAGTACATTTCCTGTAGGCAGCGTATATAAGGTCTTGCTTTCTTATCTTTTGATTGGTACATTAACTGTTTTTCATTTGAAGTACTTGTTAATAGATATGTAGTTATTACTGTTTTATTATTGATATTTTGATACATATTTTTTCTTCTTCTTGAAGAAGTCCCACCAGCATTTCTTGTAATATTGTCTTGTTGGTGATAAACACTTTTAGCTTTATCATATCTGAGGAGCTCTTTATCTGTCCTTTAATAATAGTTTGGCTGGGTAGAGTAATGTTGGTTGTAGGTTCTTGCTTTCCGTCATTTTGAATATTTCGTGCCAATCCATACTGGTGCTTTCTGCAGAGAAAGCAGCTGGCAGTCTTATGGGGCTCTCTTTCAGGTAACGTGTTGCCTTTCTCTTGCCGATTTTAAGATTCTCTCCTTGTCTTTAACCTTTGGCATTTTAATTATAATGTGTCTTGGTATGCACCTCATTGAATTCATCTTTTTTGGGACTCTCTGAGCTCCCTGGCATTGTATATTTATGTTTTTAACTAGATTAGGGAAGTGTTTTTCTGTTATTATTTTTTTTTAAATAGATTTTCAATTACTCACTCTCTCTTTTCTCCTTCTAGTACTCTTATGATGTGAATGTTGGTACACTTAATGTTCCAGAAGCTCCTTAAAGTATCCTCATTTAAAAAAATATATATTTTCTTGTTGCTGTTCTGATTGGGTGTCTTTTGCTACCTAATCTTCTAAACTGCTAATTCGATCTTCTGCTTCATCTAATTCATTCATTTCTTCATTTGTTATTGTATTCTTTTTTTATAACTAATTCTTTTTAAATATTTTCTATTTTCATTTTTATGTTTTCTATTTCTTTTTTAAAGTTCTCTCTGAGTTCCTCTACTCCTTCCCCAAGTTAATAGAACATCCTTATAAACAGTGTTTTGAACTCTGCATCTGGTAGATTGCTTGCCTCCATCTTGTTTAATTTTTTTTTTCTAAAGCTTTGTTCTGTTTTATCATGTGGGACATGTTTTTTTTATCTCCTCATTTTGGCTGCCTCCCTGAGTTTGTTTCTATGTATTAGGTAGGACACCTAAGTCTCCTGTTCTTAGTTAAGTGTCTTGATGTGTAAGTGTCCTGTGGGTCCCAAAGACATAGTCTTCCCTGGTAATCTGAGGCAGGTGCTCAAGGTATATCCCCTGTGTGGATTATGTGCACCCTCCCCTTGTAGTTGAGCCTTGTTGTAGTTGCACATTGATAGGAGAGCTTGACCCTTGAGCTGATTGGTTGTGAAGACTGGCTGGTGAGGGGCTAATCCTATTAAGCAAGATTCACTTTAGCAAGGTTATGATGCCTGCCAAATCTGCCCTTTGGGTGTGTCCTCCTCAGATGCAGCCCTGAGTGGTACTGTGGCTACCACTCTGCTTGAGGCAGGGCACTGAGTGTGCTCACCCAAGGGTCTCCTGGGAGGAGTCCAGGACAGGCCAACTTCAGCCATAGCCTGTGCACTTCCAAGTCCCCCAGGCAAGAGTCACAAACAACCTACAGATGACCCATGCTGGGCTTAGAGGTGCCTCAGGAAGCCAAATGAGAAACTGAGGCCAGCTGCTGCAAGTGCCAGGAGTGGGGCTGTTCAACAAGAGGGCTTACAGAGGCCAGGTGCTGCTTATTTATGTTTTGTGAGACTTTGAGAGGTTTTAAGAAAGCCCACAGCATAAGCCAAGACAGGTCATTTGTATAGAAGAAACCTCTTGAGGTAGTTTGAGTGGACCCACGAATTAGGAGGGGCAGAGACTTTGGAAATTACCAGGGTGGGGCGACTTGTGTTAGCTGGGTTGATGGAAACTCAGATTTGGTGATAACCTCAGTTCCTATGCTGGAAAAGGGGAGGGCCCAACAAAGAAATGGATTCTTTCAGCGCTTTAGTTGGTGAGAATGCCTCCCTTCCAGTCCTTGCCCTGAAGCCAGACAACTTAGTTCCTCCCTGTATGTCCCTTGTACTTCTCGAGCAGCTGCTTCAATGCTGGAGCTCAGAGTGAGAGAGTCTACCACCAAGCAAATTCTTGCATGGGCCCTTTAAGAGAAATATTTGTGACTCCCGTAGCCTTCTATTTTACTCGACCATAATCTCTGCTGGTTTTCACAACCAGCAGAAATTATGGGGACTTCTCTTACTGGTACTGGAACCCTGAACTAGGGTGTCCAGTGTAGAGCTGGGACCCTTTACTTCCTAGGGTGGATCTCTGCAACCCAGATAACCCTTCTGGTTCTCAACCACTATATGCAGTTGTGAGACCAGCCTATTTCATGTGTCTGCCCCTCCTAACAGTCTCAAGGTGGCCTTTTATGTATGTCCCCAGTTGTAGAACTTCTGCTCAGTCAGACCTCAGGTGATTCCCAATGATTATTGTTCTGTAGTTTTGTTGTAATTTTGATGTGATCATGAGAGCAGGTGAGCACAGCATCTACCTTGTACACCATCTTGACCAGAAGTTCTTAATATCTTTTTAATTATTTTCTCTTAATACCATTTTTATTATTGTAAAATTAAAGGTTATAATCTTGATGTATTCTGTGAGCACATGTTTTTTATGACCTTTCATTATCTGAAATAATATCATTCTGCTCTTTATTCCTTTTTTTTTTAATTTTATAGTAACTGATTTGTTGCTCATTTGTATGTGAGAATAGTTTCTCTGAATATTTAGAAGGAGGTGTGGTTTAAGGTAGCTTTGATAATTTCACAGAGCTCCCTCTTGTTTCTATGAAGTTTAAAACATTAACTGCTTACGTTTTGACATTTTCTGGCTGTGGTTTTCTTTTTATTTTGTCATTATAATCTTTTTTATTTATTATTATTATTATTATTATTATTATTATTATTATTATTATTATTATTATTTGATTGATTCTGAATCTACTCTCACAAAGTCGGGGCCAAGCTCTATTCTGGAAAGAAAACCTGGCTTGTCAGTTTCATAAATTCTTTGGTACCAAACTGTTCTAATCCTTTCTGCCCTCACTGTAGGCCTCTTATATTTATCTGCTATTGGAGTTGGAGAAAAATCTCTCAATTTCAGCTGCTATTTTCAAATTGGTCTTTTGTACTTTCCAATAAATATCCATTGGCTATTTTTTCCGGTTCATCAGCAGCTCTGTTGCTTTCTTTTGCTTTCACCCACACAAGTAACAAAAATACACAGGTGTACATTTTGGTGGCTTATTCTCATTTGCTTGCATTTTGGATTTTCTGGAGATATCTTGTCACCTAACATTGTTGTATATGTTTTAGGTTTTGCTATGTAATGGTTCTACTTGTTGTTATGTGAGGATTTCAAGAAATTAAAAAAAAAAGGTCACTGCCACCACCACCCCAGAGTTCTTCTCAATCCTAAAGCATTTTTAAAATGTACACTGTTTTTAAAGTGAAACAGTATTGTCCAGCACACAGCCTATTAAGTAGGTGCCCTCCTGACACAGCAGGTTCCATCATAGATCTTAGAGCAAGACAGAGAAGTGTTTCAAGAAGGCATATGGTACAGCTCCATGACAAGTACTAGTAGGTCAAAAATGATTTGTTTTCTTTTTTCTACAGTTGGTTTTTCTATTTGTGTTGCTGGTCGTGTTTGGTCCTGGCTGGAAATTTACATTTGACAGGTTATTTTTCTAAGCTTCAGTTTCCTTATTGTTCTTAAATGGCTTTCAAAAAGCCTGGCCAATGGCAGAAAGCTCTTGGGGAAACCCACAGATGTTTGGGCTGTTGGGGCCATCACTGCAGTCCCAGCACAGGCACCTTTCTGAAGTTCTTCTTTTTCTTCTTCTTTTTTGAAAGAGCCACATTTGGTGAATAAATCAAATCTTTGTTTTTTATGATCTAGTAGAAACCTCACTAACATTATAATATTTTTTCATAACAGCTTAATGATGTGCCATTCTTGTTTTTTTCCCAAGATATTTTGAAATGAGAAAAAGATAATGATTATACTGAAATTGCATCTTGGCCTAGTATTTATATTCGTAAGCCATCAAATTGTCTGATGATGTTAATGGACTAAACATATGATTAAATTATTTTAATTAGAGTTTGAGCCATGAATTCTTATGTTTTGATTATGGCTATAGGTACTGGGCTAAGGAAGTTTTTATCTGAAATATGCACATTGGTCCAAGTATCTAGTGAACAGTGTCTGGCCCCTGACCAAAGATTAAAACTTCACTCAATACTTATAATGAGTCTTACAAAGCAAACTATTTCCTCTATTCTACTTGATTTTAAGTGCTATACTTATTTTGCTTATATCTTGTAACTGTTCCAAATATATCACATCTTGATAATGCAAAAGACAGTTGCTATTGTGATATTATAATAGCTGCCATTTATTGAGAGATTACCATGTGAGAGCCAATACTTGTTTTACTTATTTAGTCTGTTATTGAGATGATATCTGTTATTAGCCCCATTTTACAGACAAGGGAAATAAAGCACAGAAAGATTAAGTAAGTTGCCCAAAGTCAGCTAGTAAGTAGCAGGGCTGAATTTATAGCTCAAATCATTTGAGTAGAAAATATCTATACTATGGAACACTGTGCTTTTGTATTATAACCTTTTCTTTAAGTCAGACATCAGGAAAAAAGATATGTGTCAGTCTAGACATAGCAGTGCTGCATCATCATAGTACCTAGACTGTATGAATTCCCTCACAAAAATCTTCTATCAATCAGCCTCTACTAAGTTACTTCTCTGTATGCTAGACATGTTGAAGATATAAAATAAGTAGAAGACATACTTTCTTAATAGATCTGAAAATTTATAAGAGTAGGTGACCTTCTTGGTGGGTTCGGAGAATAGAGCTGGTTCTATCAAGTTTGAAGGTCATAGTGAGAAGGCAATTGATAGTAACCCTTAAAATTACTTTATTTCAAAACACTGTCACCCCAATTTTAACTGGGTCTGCCAGTCCTTGAAACATGGGCAGGCTTGTCTCTAATCCCAATGCTTTGGAATGAGAAAGCACTAGGCCACTCCAAAATTTTTCTCACAGTCCTATTGTCTACATTGCCTAGTTTCTATGTACTTCTATGTCAACCCAGACATCAAAGTCAAACCCTTCACAGGTTTTCACTAAAAAGCCAGTCTACACGAGTTAATGGTTGAATTGTGTACTACTAAAATTCATATATTGAAGTCCTGACTCTTGATACCTCAAATGTGACCCTATTTGGACATAGAGATGTTGCAAATGCAATTCAATTAAGATGAGGTCATAAAGAGATGGTTGGATTCCTAATCCAGCAATTACTGGTGTTTAAACACAGATACAGACATAGAGAAAACACTGTGAAGATGAAGGCAGAGATCAGGGTGTTGCTTCTACACACCAAGGGACACAAAAGATTTCCAGCAAACTACCAGAAGTTAGGTAAGAGGTGTGGAACAGATCCTTTTCTCACTGTCCTCAGAAGGAACCAATTCTGCTAAAACCTTAATCTTGAACATCTCACCTCCAGAAATGTGGCAATACATTTCTGTTTTTTTAGCTTCTTGGTTTGTGGTACTTTGTTATGAACCACCCACCAGCCATTTCCTGAATTGGTTAGATTTTACAGAAGATATTTGAGGGTAGACATGTCATGGGGAGGAACCGCATCACACAGCCCACAGCATCCTCCCAATCAAATTGCTCCATTCCACCCTTTACTCTTCCTCCTTCTCATTTCCTGCATCCTGGGTTAGTCTCTAAATACCCTACTTCAAATATGTCTCACTAATTTTTTCAGTGTAGCTTTATCCTCCCTCTGAAGTTGTGGCAGCAAGCAACATCTAGCTCCTAAGGCTCAAGTTAGCCCAACTATTAATCAAAGTACATGTCAAACACAAATAGCCCATTCACTTAAAGAAATTCTTGTGCCAAATGTTACTGGCAAGAACATTTTTTAAATGGCCTGGTTTCCAATCTTGGCTCTGCTACTTATTAGGTGTGTGAACTTGAGAGAATTACTTCACCTCACCTCACCTCCTCCTCCTCCTCCGAATGAATAATTCCTGTCTTAAGTTTGGTGCCCCTCACCTCAGCAGACTCTGAGGCAGAGTACAGATGGTCCACTTGGGAGACTCTAAGGAATAGCATTGTAAGGGAGTAAGAGTGGGCAGGATGAGACAGAGAAAAAAGTTGCCCTGTGTTGCAGGTACAACTGAGGACTCACCCCTTTTTATGGTGAGTTGTAGAGTTGGATGGCCTTCCAGAGTAGTTTTATGTTAAGGCAAAGGTGATTAATTCTTGGTCCCCTCTCACCACAAAACTAGTTATTGGAAGTGGGCTACACCCAGTGAGGGGTCGTCACCTTTGCTGAGGCAGTTTCTTTGACTGCAAGCAATTTCTTGAAAGTGTCATGTCTCTGAGCAGTCAGTTGCCAACACTGTCTTGGTAGCTGGGGAATAATTTTTTGGTTGCCTGTCTGTCATGCAGCTGACACATTACAGCATTTACTACAGAGTTATTATGAGCATAAAATAAGTGAATATACAAAATAAGCCTAGAACATATAAGTGCTGCCTAAATGAGACATCATATACTCAAGGTTCACATTAGCAATCTTTAGCTTTATTTATTTACATACAATTTACAAAATAATTTCACATGGACTTTGATTCTTATAGTGGCCCAATAGATGAGTGAAATAGATATTTAAAATGCTCTCTAAGAGAAGATTAAGGCTCAGAGCAATTAAATGACTTTCTCAATGCCACTCAGTTAGTGGGGACCTGGTCCTCTAATTTTAATTTTTGACTCCTTATTTGCAGTCATGGTTAATTTTTGAAGCCACAAATACCCATGTACAGACTTAGTCTCACCAACCCTAATCTTAGAACAGACTATTTTAGGAATTTAAAATGTTCTAGGCTAATATCAAGATTCAGCATTAGTGATCTTGTGGCTGACTTGGTCCTGCCTTGAGCCATGATGAAGACTCAGAGATGGTTGTTGGGATGAAGGTATTTTACCAGGGAAGGTTGACCATCCAGCTGTAAGAACCCTTGTGAAATGGCCTTTACCTCAGTGGGTTCTCTGTGTTATTGAATAGGTCTGGCCTTCCACTTGAAAGACCTGATTTTGTGTTGTGTGTGAATAGAGAAGGCTTTTAGGGAAAGAATATACAAAATAAATATACAAAGACTGAGGTTTAAGCTAGAATACTACTTTTTATAGTTAGTCAAAATATTAGAATCTTCAGAGCGACACATTTTCTCCCTATAGGCAAACTAATCAAATATTTACTTGGTGAGCATTATATCACAGCAAAGAGAATTGAGTGATCTTAAGAAATATACCTGAAGTACGACTGCTGGGAGACCTTTTTCTCTTTGATAGGGGTGTCACCTAGACTATTTTATTGCTTTAGTTTGGTGACCAAAGGCCTCTTTCCCCTGGTTAGGACTGTATACACACTGCTAATGTTTGTCTCTGAGACCTTCATTTTTCTGTGTTCCATGGTTGACCAACTCCCTTTTTAAGATCATCACATTACTAACTCTAATGAGTTTACAGAGAAGGCCTACTCCATCTAGATAGCCATTCTGACTCCTTTGAAAGATTTTGCATATCTCTGTGCTGATTTTATAGCTTAACTCCCATAGGGAAATTCTATGCTTTTTGTTTATAAAGGCAGCAGAGAAAGCAGAGTGTTTAGAGTACAGGTTCTGAAATTAGGTTGTCTGAGTTTGAATCCTAGCCTGCCTTTTGCTAACAGTGTGACCTGTGACTACTAGTCACTTTCTCTCCAAGTACCTCTCACTCTAACAACATAGTGGAGGTGATAATCTACATCATAGACAGACATCATAAAGTTGTTTAGGGATTTAACAAAGTAATTTATTAATGTATAAAGCACTTGAAAGGATGACTGGCAAAAAGTAATGGCTAATTAATATTAATTAATGGTATATATCTTATAAACTATTGCTTGCAACATAATAAAGAGAATAAATAATTATTGAGTACTTATCCAGGCATTGTTATAATATTTTACATGAATATCATTTACACTTTTAAAACTCAGAAAATATTTTGAGTCTACTTTATAGATAAGAAAATGGGAACAGAGGGGTTAGAAACCACAGCTAAGAAGCAGAGCAGATGACTTGGAGGAATCAAGGTTATCGTCTGTGTGTTACCTACACGTTTCAATCCTGCAAAGAAACTTTAACACTATTTAACACTACCTCCTTTGCTGAAGTCCTTTCCTTGGTAACATGATACCTTAAACTAGTGCACTACAATGTTTCTAATCCCACAAGAAAAAAAAAATAGGTATTTCATGTTACCAGGAAGCTGGAGTTCTATTTACCTACTGATCCACTTTTCTGTTTCTCCAGCCTGCTTTCCCTGCAATCTGAGCAGTACTGTGTCTCAGGTCCCCTTTATCCCAGGCTACCCAATCTTCTAAGGCCCCTCTGACTCAATTTTAAAGTCCCCCAATAGCTACTGATGTATTGAGCTTTACTTGCTTCCTGCCACAGTTCCTCAGGGTACCATATTCTATCTGCCCTACAAGACTTTATTTAAACATAGGCCATTGGGGTCCCTTTTCTTGGGCCTCAGTGCCTGCCCCTGCCACACTCAAAGGTAGGGTATAGTTCAGGTCATTTTCTCTCTTATATTGTCTGTTTGGTAATCTTTAACCAGAAAAAAGCTCATTTTGGTATTAGAATATAATTATAAGAAGTATAACTAAAATTGAACCAATGTCCTTCACTCCACATTCTTCATTGCAGGTGAGGCTGAAAAATAATGCCTGGGACCAGTAGTTTGGATGTAGACTACATAGATGGAGGTAGAAACTGGAGTCTCAAGGATCAGATTCCAGCAAGATGCTTCTGCTCAATGTAGTGATGGATCCTAGAAGCCAAAGGACTAAGCCAAGATTCCCTTAAAACAAAGGAGGCTCAAACTCCAGTTGCCAGAGAAGCAAGAAATAGAGATTGAGACTGAAACACTTCAATTAGCTGGAGGCAGTTCAGAGGGAAATCAGGTCAAGAATAGGCAAGAGGGAATTTTAGATGACTTTCAATTATCATCGCTCTTTGTAACTCACATTCTTCAGATGTGTTAAAGCCTGGGGTGGGAAGACTCAAGTAAGCTTAATGGGCCTCTAGTCAGTGGGACAGGCTCCGATTCTTTCTCTTTTACCAACCTCCATCACGTCATCATTTTAAGTCTTGAGAACAAATATGAGTTTAGCTACAGAACAGACTCTTCTAGAGCTTCTCAATCTATTAAATATTGCTGAATTCTATTGTTGAAGAGAAAAGATGGATTATTTATTTATTTATTTATTTGCAATTGATGAAAGTATGTTACGAGGCTCTGAATCTGTCAGAATTTTGATATTGCTCTGGGACAGCTCTGAATAATTGGGCACTCTGTATTGCTAACTCAGGTTTTGTATTCAAATGCTCTTAAAAAGCAGTGAATTGTTTTATGTCCATGTAATTTTGTCTATATTGTCCCCTCTTTAGGCTGTACCCTTTCTTCTCTTTAAGACACAGTTGGAGTATTCTCTGACTTTGTGCTTTCTTCCTTGTGTTGTGTGCATGCCTCTATTGGAATAATATCTAATATTCATTGAATACTAATTACACATCAGGCACAAACAATTTATGAGCTAAGTATTATTGTGATCTTCAGATAGGAGATAAACCTGAGATATTAGCTAAGTTTTAATTCTTTCATGGTAATCTGTCTAAGCAAAATTCAAACCCAGTTGTCTGAATTCAGAACCTATTTTAACTACTATTTAAGCTGTCCACAGTTCGTTCGTTCATTCATTCATTCATTCATTCATTCATTCATCTTGCAAATATTCATTGAGATCTTCTTATATACAAGGAATCTCTTAGCCCTGGGAATACAAGAGTAAACAAAACAGATAAAATCTCTACCTTCATGGCATATGGATTTTATTGGGGAAGACTGACAAAAAACTCATGCATAAATATGCTAATAAAATTCCAGGAAGTTCTAAGTATATTGAAGAAAAATAACACAAAATAAGAAAATAGAGTTGTTATTTTAAGTCACAGAGTAATGGAAGGTTGCTCGAAGGAGGATATATATGGGCATGAACCTAACTAAATGACATTATTTTCTGTGCCACAAAACATGTGATCCCTTTTTTAAAGGTAAGCTTTGGTTTATTATGTCTTCCCAACATGCTTCCAGATTTATAGTACCCAAAAGAAGATTGTATGGTGAAAAGAGAAATATGATTATGAACACGAAACAATAGGCTAGAAAGTCATATCCGAAGTAGCTGGTGATTAATGAGAGTGTTTTCCTGGGGTTTTAATTGAAGGAGACTGCAGTAAGCAAATTTTCCTCTTAACTCCTTTCCTTTCAAGGCCCAGTTACTTTCTGGCCAAGAAATACACACTATCCCCTCACCCCAGTGTTTTGTGTGGCTCACATTTTTATTGGCTAAACATATTTCCATCATCAATCTGTAGTAGGAAGCCTTAGTCTGCTTTCTTTTCTTACAGAAATTTTACAAACAGAAATGATCATATCTGTCTACTGAATAGTCTTGTAACTACCTACAGCACCCAAAATCTTGAAAGCTGAAATGATCAGAAGGGAAATGTATTCCAAAACTTCACTTTGTCAAAGTGGTACCTTTAAGACTTAAGTTAGGCACATCTCAATGATTTTATCACCTTATACCAATTCCTAAAAAGAGTTTGCTTTTATTCCTGAATGCCAAAAATGGAGAAAGAGGCTCTTATTTTCTGTTTTCTTGGTATTTGGAAGGGAAAGAAAGGCTTGGATTTTCATGGTGCTTTTCATTGATATTCGTTGTTTCCTAGGTGTTAAGATGTTATAAACAAACAACTCTCTGTCCAAACCAATAAGAAAGCTAAAAGCTAACTCTGCAAATGTAGGCAGTTTTAGGAAAGTAAACCAAAATTGAATAGGCTTAATAAAATGACACAAGGAAAAACATAGAGTTATTTACAATTTTCATTTAATTAAATTGTTTTGCAATTATATATCAATGTATGAACCTCCTGCTGAATCTCTGGTGATTCAAACAGGGTCACAAATGAAATGGAGAATTTGTCCAAGCACAGAAGGCAGGGATAGAGATAGGAATGAATGAGTGACATTCTAATGACTTGGACTGGCCAGATGTGCTGAAATTAATGTGGTAGCAACCAAGTAAGAGGTTGCCAATATTTAGCCAGCATATTTCTAAATTTCCTGCTAATTCTTGAAGTTTAATATTTTACCTTCCTTTTCCTTTTTCCCAGGGTCTCTGCTTTACTGTGCCACATATTGAAACACACCCAGTCAGATGTCTGACTAGGATTGTTTCAGACTCTAAAATTACCCAACATACCGTTGATTAAAACCATCACTCAGAGCCCATTCAGAAGTCTTCCTCAAAGAGTTTGAAATAAGTATGTGATTCTCTTTATAGACTGACATGTAAATTATGAATTTGCCTTTTAATAAAAGACATTTTAATATTTTATTTCTTAGTCCGGCAAGATATAATACCTTCAGAATGAGAAGTGTTTCTCTCCACTCTTGAAGCCATGGCAGACATTATTAATCAATTTCTGTACTCCCTTGCTCTTGGCCTCAGAATAATTTACAGAACAGTGCTCCAGATGGCAACTATCAATTGGTTAGAATAGGATTGTAATTGAAGCCTCCTTACTGACTTTTTACTACATGACATTTTATTTTCTCTCTCTCTCTCTCTCTCTCTCTCTCTCTCTCTCTCTCTCTCTCTCCCTCTCCCTCTCTCTCTCCCTCTCTCTCTCCCTCCCCCACCCTCTCTCTCTCATCTATCTATATCATCTGTATCTATATATCTATATAATCTATATCATCTATATATCATCTATATCTCAATCATCTCTATCTCTATCTCTATCTATATCATCTATATCTATATCTATATCTATCATCTATACTATATCTATATCTATCTATCTATCTATCTATCTATCTATCATCTATCTATCTATCTATCATCTATCTATCTATATCATCTATATCTATATCTATCTATATCATCTATATTTTTATCTATCTATATCATCTATATCTATATCTATCTATATCTATCTACATCTATCTATATCTAAAATATCTATCTAACTATCTATCTTTTGAGAGAGAGAGAGAGAGAGAGAGAGAGAGACAGTAGGATTCTCTCACAGATTGTCCTATGTGTATGATATACCTTAAAAAACAATATGTTTGAAATTAATAAAAACATTAAATGTGGATGGTAATTAGACTGCATAATTGTCATTGCTTAGGAGAACCAGTCTTAAAATGTACTATTCAATTTATAGCAGAAACCCATGTTTCAGCAGAAACTCTTTCATGTGGAGGGCTACCATTTCATGAATCCCAGAACATGCCAACTAACCAACTTTGGATTTCGGCAAGGGCAACGAGTAGTTCTAAGATACAAAAGTGATTTTAAAAAAAGAAAGAGTTGAGAGGAATACAAAGAAAGTCATAAGGTCTAAATAATAGAGTTCTTTCCTCCCATGTGGGCTGCTCCTCACTCTTTCCTTCTCTACCTCTTTCACTCATACATAAATTTAACAATTATATTTAATATTTATGACCATGAACTATGACTTGCATTATAAAAAGTCTTCACTTATCAGTTGTATTTATTTGTGTCAAATTGTTTTGAGGTTTTACTGAAAAGGCAGAATCAGAAAGCTGGAAAGGACTTTGGGATCAAAGGTTTTTTGTGTAAACTTTGGTGTTGCAGTGGTGCTTGCCTGTAGAAACATGAGAAAATAATTTACCATGTTGAAGTCTTGTTTTTTTTCAGGAAAATGGCTGGTTTGATAATAATATTTTTCTTCTAGGGTTTTTATGAGAATTAAAAGAATACATTTCTCTAACATCATTTTGAAAGTTTAATGTACTATTTTTGCTTAATGGTATAGGGGAGTACTTATAAAAATGTAAAATATGTAGTTTGTTGCTATACATTAATACTATTATTATCATCCATTTTCAATTTTGAATTAAAATTTTAAAATACAGATCTTTCTATGTATTGAGTTTCTTTATAGAAGCGATATCATTGAACTTAGGTAATGCTTTATCATATTCTACTTCCTCTAAATTTTCTGGCTTTTGATAACTTTATACATGAATCAATGTAGATTCAGCAGATGTTTCTATTAGATCTTTACCCACAAGTGTGAGAAGCACTGTGATCATCATTTGTTAGGTCATGTGTGGGACAGGTATAGATGACATTCAGTAAACTTCAGGAAACTAAGCTGTGTCATGTTTTTATGGTTGTTTAAAATTAAATTTGAATTTCAATTCAGTGCTTTTGTACTTTAATAGTAGGCAATCATTTTATTTAATGGTTAGTCAGTGGCTGAATTGATCTTTCCACAGGAAAAGTGAGTCCCTCACTGTACTCTTTCTCAATTATTTTTTCTCTAGAATATTTGTTAACACAACTAGCTTTCAGTCTACTAATAAAAGCAGAGCTTAGATGCTGATTACTGAAGTAAATAAGATTAGCTGTGAAAAGTTACTTTACAGTACAAAAAATAGAATTGAAAATCTTTCTCTGTCTTTAAGGATCCTAACCAAAATAGTCTTTCTTGAGCTCTAAGAAAGACTGTCTTCTTGTATCTCCACTTGTGTCTTCATTCTTTTGTTGATGGATTCTGATTTTACTCATATTTGCCATTGATGTCAACATTCTGTGATTTGTGTGGTTTGCCTGCTATACCCTGCCTACACTTCTTAACCACACTGGGCCATTATCTTATTGGCTTTTGACTGGCACTCCCTAGGAATAACACAAGGATTCTTAAGGTTGTATTCTGTCCCAGTATGTGGCTAGAGGGTATTACAGCATTCAAGCGGATTGTGCTGGTACCAGAAGATAAGGAAGCAGTGCCAGTCTTTGTCCTTCCCTGTAAATTTCTCTTGGAAGAAAATATTGGATCACTTGCCAGTGTAAGAGAAAGCACTGGTTGCTATTAGGACTGTTTTCAAGGCTTAGCATTATTTGTTAAAAAAGGACAATGTCCATAACTGATCTCAGCCTTGATGTTCACCTTCTGCTCTTCCAGTACCAGTACTGGGCTCATTTTACTGTACTCTGTGGACCTAGTTTAGCTAACTAGCTATCAAAGACCTGGCTTTGAATTCTAGTTCTGTCCCTGAAAAAAAAAATGAGATATCAAGCCATATCTCTCTGTCCTTTAAAATTAATTATACTTAAGTATAATTAAAATATAATAAAATACATCTATTTAAAGCATACAGTTTTAATAAAATTTTGACAGATTTATTTGCTGTACAACCACAAGCACAATCAAGATATAAAATATTTTCTTCACCCCCATCCCCACCCACAAGCCCCAGACAACTACTGATAAGCTTTAGATCTCTGTAGATTAGTTTATATATTCTAGAACTTCATGTAAATAGAATCAGGCAGTATGTACTATTTTGTACTATTTCTTTATCTCAGGATAATGTTTTTGAGATTCAGCCATGTTATGTGTAGCAATAATGCATTATTTTTTTGTTGTTTAATGTGTTTTATTGTATGGAATTTATTTATCCATTGTCCTGTTGATGAATATTTAATTGTTTCCATTTGGGCTGTTATAAATAAAGGTACTGTGAACATTTATATGTAAGTCTTTGTGTGGACATAAGTTTGTATTTCTCTTGGATAAAAACTTATGAATAGAATTACTAGGTTGTCCATGTAAACGTGGTAAATCCAGCCTGAACTTTAGTCACAACCACTAAAATGTTTTCAAAAGTAGTTGTACTATGAGACATTTCTTACTGACACATTGCTCGTTTATAAAAAAAAGATGTTCAACTAGGTGATGTCTAAACTTCCTTTCAATGTTTTTGTACTTTAGGATCTTCTGAATCTTGCCTTTCTTAAAGTACTAGACTTTGAAATTCTTCATTTTTCTTTTGCATATCTTAATTTCTATACATTTATTTTTTCCCTGTCAATGTCGATGATGATGAAAATGATAATAAAGAAAACTATTTTTTTTTTGATAAATTCTGTATGTCTGGCACAATGATGTGTTTTTTTTTTACCTGAATTTTTTCATTTAATCTTCACAATAAACATTTGCAGTAGATACTATTTTTATAATCTACATTTGTGATTAAGAAACTGAAGCTCAGAGAAATTAAATAACTTCTCCAAGTAAACAAGCTATTAAATAGTAGAATCGAGAAGCAAAATTGGGTCTGTCCTGATCATTTTTAAATGATTAATTCCCCAGCCCTTGCTCTGATCCTTTGGTTCCTATATCTTTATCATTTATCTTGAGGTCTGCTGGCTGTATTCTGGACCTCCATCCTCTCTCTCTTTCTCTCTCTCTTTTTTTTTTTTTACAAGTTTTTCTTCAGAACACTGGCATTATATCAGTGTTTAATGACCCAGAAACTTTCCCAAAGGCAACAATGACAACAGCATAAAAAAAAATCTTAGATAGTGAGACATGCTTAAGATCATCTTACTTATGTCAGCTCCATTAACTTTTTATTAACAGTCAGAATTCTTGAATTAGCATAATGCCAGTAACAGTTGCTTTGAAAAAAGGAATGCTCAACTAATAAGATATCTTCTCTACATTTTATCTGAATCTAGAGAGCCCAGTCATTTCAAGGCATCATAAAAGTCTTTGCTAATTTTGCACTGGACAATTAACATCCTACTTTTTATCAAGTGGTAAAATTACCAGGTTAGCAATTTGCAGGCATCAGAACATATTATTGGTTCTTCATGCTTTCTGTGCAGTCATCATTAGGCATAACAAAGACTCAGATTTTATCATTTAGATTATTAAAGTTCTGTGTGAATATCCTAAGCATTTCCCATTCAATTATTTTTCAGTATACTCTTAGGAGGCAAAGGCCAACACTGTATCAATCTAATTCTTCACATGGTTATGTTATGTCTATGCTATGTTATGTGGCTTGTGAGGAAACCATTTCTTGTTGCCACATTATTTATAGTGCTAATCAACCAATATCATTAAAAAATATTTACTGACTTTAAAGAGATCTGATGGGAATTCTGAAATTGCTTTTCCTGAAATGACCCCTGCTCTACTCTGTTTAGAGACTTAAAGAATTATCTCAAATCCCCAGTAGCCCATGAGCTTATTCTATTTTCACTCTTCTAATTCTTTGAATTTCTAGATCATTTACAGTCACCCCTGAACATTTTAAAAATTAATTATATGTTGTGTTTTGTCACTTGTGTTTCACTTGTAGAGAAGCATTGTGGCATACAAAAAAAAAAGTATGAAAACTCACTTCAGATAAATACTGGCTTTTCCATTTAAAAGCAATGTGACTGTTGGCAAATTCCATATCCTCTGTAGGTCTCAATTTCCTCATGTTAGAAAGAAGATAATAGTGCTTACAAATTATGGTAATAATAGCTGTCGTCTCAAGAGGTTCTTGCAAGAATAAATGATATAATGTATAAAAACAAGCATGTAGTAAATCTTGAACAAATAGTAATTCATCATTCTTTTCATCCTATGTAGATTTTAAAATCCCTGAGGCAGAGCAATGTCTATACCTCTGGACATACCAAATCTACTTATTTATTTAATAAAAGTTAATCTAACACCTACTATCTGCTAAGCAATGGACTCAATATTGTGAATCGAGTCATGAATAAATCAACCATTTCTTTCCTTATGAATTTATGGTCTAGCAAAGAATATAGACATATAGTAAATAAAAATACAAGTACATGTTTTCACAAACATTTGGAACATATGGAGGAATAAGGTGTCCTCCATGAATTTAATAAAATTAGGGCTGTAGAGCAATTTATTTTTAATCTCTTGATGGAAAATAGAAAAATCATGTTTATGATGGTGCTTCCTCTTAGTCCTTGATGTTTTTTCACATTTGCTTTATAAATATTTTGAAATTGAAAAAAATAGAGGTGTATTATTGATAGAATCTAGATTTTTTCCCCCAATTATGTTACTAGCATAATTGTTTCAAAGTATTCTATGGTAAGAAATGTCATTTTTAAGAGTCCATGTTTCAATTTTATAGTTATTTGGCCACTTTTGCAATTTGAAGTTTTCTGATTGGCTGATATTGTCATTACTCTTTTTATAACTATTATCAGATATCATTTGAGTGTCTACCATGGGTAAACATTGCTTTAGGTATCTAGAATGATTTTGTATTACAGAAATATAATATAGGTAGGGAATAGACACATGTGTATTTAATTAAAAAGATAAATTATAATGCAAAGCAAGTCTATTTTTAGTAAGGGAAATCTAAAAGCAACTAAAATTGCTAAATAAAATACAAAATCCTTTCATAAAAACATTGAAGATATAACATGGAATTATTTAAGAGCTAGAATATAGAGAGAGGTGAGCAGATCACTGATCTGTCCCTGAAGACATTTGCCAATATAGTTTAAAATAAGCTGTCAAACACAGCTGTGAGCTTGAAGAGCTCAGTACAAAGTGAAAAGAAAGTGAAAGTTCAGAGCTGACCCAAACTTGCTAAATTCACAGTAAATGTAGTAGTATCTGGTCCCTCTCCTAGGGCACCAGATCTGGTCACCACCACATGTGATGTTGGGCAGATGGATCGTAGAAGCCAACTGAAGTCAGAGACCTAGAATGCAGTCTAAGTTAAACAACAAAGTGTTTTTTGTTTGTTTGTTTGTTTGTTTATTGTGAAGAGAGGAAACCTAAGTGTGAAGCAGTGGGCTAGACCAAGTGCTCAGGCAGAAGAAGTAGTTTCAGAATGAAATGTGAGAGCGGAATGTGGGAGCCAAAACTATATTTTTATAGTTGAGGTTTGAGCAACTGGTTCTTTTAAGGCCAATGAACCAATCTAACCAAATAATATAAATCAATAATGAATAAATAGATTATTTAATATGTGAGGCTTGTATTAGCAATATTTGATGGGAAATTAAATTTTGGTCCTCATTTTATTTTTTTTACCTCAGTTCAGTTCTAATAAAGTTAAATTTAAAATGTCTAGCTATTACCATGAAAGAAAGGAAAGGAAAAAATCTCAAATAGATATATGTTACCAAGTGTTTCTGAGCAGGGAAATTTTGCTAGATTTTAAAACAATGGTAAATATCAAGAAGAAAATATTAAGAAAAGCAATTCTATGAAAAGCAAAAAAAAAATTATTATCTTGAAAAGCAAAAATAATATTGGAAATTTATTTGCAGTAAATATAATAAGAATTAATATTTCGTACAGAAAAAAACATGCTAAATCTGAATTAAAATGTTGATTCCAATAGAGAGTAAGCATAAAGGGATATTTATAAAAAATAAATATGACTGGATGATAAAGGAATGTGATAATATAAATATTAGATAATATTCAGTAAACATTTACTATATTCTAGACACCATACTAAATACTTTGCACACATTATTTCATTTAATATCCACAATCCTATCAACCAAGTTTTATTAGAAGTCCTAGTTTATAGATGTATAATTAGGCAGAGAGAGGCCAAGTAGCCTTGGAGCTGAATTTTTTGTCTCAATTTCTTTTGTATTTATTGAAATTGCCCTGTTATAATTTTCATTATTTTTATCAAGAAGAGAGTCAAAAAATATTTATTATTTAGGATATGTAGAATTATTTTTAGACTCATTTCACTTATACAGTGTTATGTTTAACAGACTCTAGCATATTAGAGATAATGTGAAAAAATTGAGATTTTAAATTATTTAATTATAATACAATATTATTAAAATGTCAAGTTTTTCTGTGTAATTTATAGAATTTAATAAGAAATTTTATAGAATCTTAGAATTAGAACTTTAAATTTATTAGAGACCTTAGGCAAAGATGTTATGAAATAATTTTAGAGAAGTAGTAACAAGAGAAAATTCTTTTTTTGTGTATGTAGGATTTTTTGTTTGTTTTTTTTTTTTGTATACTCTTTTGTATTTTTTCAAGTCTTTCCCATACTCTTTTAAAAATTATACTTTTTATTTTTTAGCTCACAAAGCCAAGAGTTTAATTTTCAATTAACTTTAGTTCTATATCTACTGCAAGGATTTCATAAATGTATTTGACAGAAGATAATTTAAGAAGATTTTGTTTATTGAAGCTGACAAAAAAGAAACAAGACTTGAAAACCAATTGATTCCAACATCTGTCATGTCTGGACAGAGTGTTTAAACCACAGTTTGAATACAAATTGAGTTTTGGCTGGCAAACAGGTTTATATTTCAGAAATAGTTTACCTCAAAAACATTTTGAAGATAAATGATTTTTACCTTTTCCAAACATTTATGCTAATTCAAGCGTGGGCAAGTTTAAAAGCAGAGATGAGAAAGCTCTTAGAAAGGGAGAAATTAAAGATACTGGTGAGAAAATTGTGCACTATTATCCCAGTGTGAAGCCTTGATTTCTTCTTTTCCTTCATCACTCTTATCACATCAGTCAACCAGTCTTATAAATTCTTTCTCTACAATGTTTCCCAAATTATTCACACTTTTCCCCCATTTGCATTGCTAGCATCTTAATTTAGGCCTTGATCTCCTTAGTTCTAAACCGTTATAATAATTATGTATTTTCTTGTTTCTGCTTTCTCTTACCTTTGATCTGCCACAAACAGACCATCAGACACATCTTTTAAAGGACCACCTTCTTCAAATCACTCTCCTACATAACATCTTTATTATTGCTATTATTGTTTCTTTTCTTTTTTTTTTATTGCCTTTAAGTTTGAGCTCCTTTCACTGATATTAGGCATTCCTATATCTGATTGTTGACTCTGTACATCCGGTCTAATTTGCCTGCTTTTCTGGCATTATTTCCAACATTCTTAGATGGTCAGACATTCCCACTTACTACCTACTTAACAGTCTCCAAGCATATATTACATTTTCTTGACTGCATGGTTTTGTTCAGGTAATTATCAGTTTTCTCGAATTTGGCTTTCCATTTTTATAATTATTTAAGAAAGACATAAGGGTTGTTATAAAGTTTGTCTAAATTTTTGGGCCTAGGTGTTAGTTTCCTCCTCTTTTAAATAGACTTAATTTTAGGGCAATTTTAGGGTAGTTTTAGGTTCATAGCAAAACAGAATGGGAAGTACACAGAGTTCCCATAGAGCCCTTACTCCCTCACACACACAGGCTTTTCTACTACCAACATCCTGCATCAGAGTGGTATATTTGTTACAATTGATAAACCTACACTGACATTTCATTATTACCCAAAGTCTATATTTCACATTAGGGTTCACTCTTGGTTTCGAATAGTCTATGGTTTTGGACAAATGTATAATGGCATGTATCTACCATTAGAGTATCATACAGATAGTTCCACTCCTCTAAAAAATCCTCTGTGTTCTGCTTTTTTAATTTTTCTCTCTCCTGACCTCTGGCAACCCATGACCTTTTTTATTGTTTCTATGGTTTTGTCTATTCCAGAATGTCATATAATTTGAATCATACATTATATAGCCTTTCAGATTGACATCTTTCACTTAATAATATGCCTTTAAGTTTCTTCTATGTCTTTTCATAGCTTGATAGCTCATTTCTTTTCAATGTTGAATTATATTTTGTTGTCTGAAATGTTTATATTTGTCCATTTATCTACTGAAAGCCTTCTTGGCTGCTTCCAAGTTTTAGCAATTATGAATAAAGCTTCTATGAACATCCATGTACAGAAGAAAAGCTTTGATTGTTTGCTGGTATAAATAATATTTACCTGTGTTACTCCTGTACTACAATAATGCCTCATTTATAACTAAAGATTATAGAACCCACAAAGAAATCAAGAAAAATAAAGCTTATCATCAAGAGGTAAAGCAACCACAGATCTCAAATATGATCCAGACATTGGAAATATCAGACAGAGAATTTAGAATTACTATGATTATTATGTGAAAGGTTCTAGTGAAAAAGGCAAATAAAAATCATAAACAGCTGGAGAATTTCACCAGAGAAATGAAAACTATAAGAAATAAATCAAAATCATGGGCAAAACCAAGGTAACAGAGATGATGATTGCCTTGACAGGGTTATCAGCAGACCGGATATAGACAAGGAAAGAATTAATGAGCTTGAAGGTATACATCGTGAAATTACCAAAAGTGAAACGCAAATAGAGATGAGTAAATAATAAAATTTAAAAGCCCAAATATAACATCTTAGAGCTGTGGGACAATATCAGATGGTCAAACATAAATGAGTAATAGAAATCTATGAGAAAGAGAGAAAATGTGGAAGAAAAGAAAACTTGAAAGGTAAGAAGTATAACAGACTTAATCAGAAACTATACAATTCAGAAGAGAATAAAGTTACATCTTTAAAGTATTGGGGAAAAAATAAGTCCATATAGAATTCTTTACTTAACAAAATATCTTTATAAAACAAAGGAGAAGTAACAACTTTTGCAGACAGAGAGAAACTAAATTTATTCCCAGGATAACTATATTACAAGAATTGTTAAAGGATGTTCTTCAGATAGAGGGACTATGATACCACATAAAAACTCATATTTTCAGAGAGGTAAAGAGTGCTAAGCATTGTGAAAATAAATATAAATACTGTTTTTCACTGTTTTAATCACTAAGAGATTATTATTTGACTGAAACAAAAATAGTGGCAATTGATTCTGGCTGTGTAAAAATGAATACATGACAATATTAGCACAAAGAATGACATGGAGAAATTGATAATATACTGTTGTAAAGTGCTTACATTACAAGTAAAGTGTTATAGTATTATATAAAAGTAGACTCTGATGAATTGAAGAGTACTATTTTAAGCCTTAGAATAACCATTAAAAAACTTTTAAAGAGAAGTCTAGATAATAATTAGATTAGAACAAAACAGAAACATACCTATTTATAAAGAACAAACTGATGGTTGTCAGATGGGATGGAGGTAGAGGAATGTGTGAAGAAGGTGAAGGGAATAAACAGTACACATTTATAGTTATAAAATAATTAAGTCATGAGGAAGTAATGTACAGTACAGGGAATATAGTCAATAGTAGTGTAGTAATTTTGTATGGTGACAGATGGTTACTAAATTTATCATAGTGATTACTTTGAAAGATATATAAATGTTGAATAACTATATTGTACACCTGAAATTTACATAAGATTATATGTCAACTACAATAAAAAAATCCCACCAGCAATACATATGGACATCATATACCCTTGATATAATGCTCTAAGAAGAGTACTCATTTCTGTGGTATTGTTTTGGAAAACAAAACAAAACAAAACAACAACTTCAATCTAATAGGGAAAATATATTTGACAATTAAAATTAATAAATATTCTATAAAATATTCAACTAATATTATTCAAAAGTGTCAACGTCACAAAAAACAAAATATGAAAAACTGAGAAACTGTCATAAATAGAATGAGACTAAGGAGATGTGATAAATAAATGTAATGTGGACTTCTGAAACATTAGTGAAAAAGAAAAAATATCTTAATAACGTCTGTAGTATAGTTAATACTGTCATACTAATACTAATTTATTAGTTTTGATAAATAACTATGTTAAGTAAGATATTAAATAAAAAGAAGTTAAGTAAAAGTTATGTGGAACTCTGTACTGTTTTCAACAATCAATAAATCTACAATAATTTCAAATCAACTTTATCAAAACAAAAAAAATAGTAATTAGGTTAGAAATATCCTCTTTTTAGTCACTTCACTCTATTCAGTATAAAATTTTCGTCACTGTTTTATTTGATTTTCATTTGTAGATCACTTTTCCTTTTATAACCTCTGTGTATATCTCTCTGCAAAAGTCTCATATTATAGAGATTTAAGGACTATGTAGCTTGCCATGACTTTGACATTCTGTACAAATAAAATGCAGATTTACATTTAAAAAAAATCTAGGACAAAAACAGTTTTGTCATAATTACACTGAAACTACATTATTTATTTGTGTTAGATGCTATATGAGGCAAAGAAAACTGCTTTAAACATGAAACTTGAAAATTAAAATGCCAGTGGCGAAATAATTTTTCAGTATCCCCCTCTTATGAGCACATGTGCAATTTGACTTGCAATATAAACAGCAGACCTTTTGAACAAAGGAAGAAATTTATATAGGCAAACATGTGACCTATGATACATCAAAGAATGGAAAAGCCACATGTTTATTTTAATAAAATATAGAATCACCCTAAAATAAGATGTTATTATTGACAATTCCAGCCCAGAAAGAGATAAGAGCAACTCTCACAAAAGGTTTCCATTTGGCCTTTCTACATTCATATTCACTGTGCCTCAATTTTATAATAAAGTACACCTGAAGAGTAGAGTTAAAATTTGGCAATTAAATATCCAACATTTACTTATTTGTGCCTCTGGGTCATGTTATGATGATCTATTGTTTTGATGGCTAACAGGATGGCTAACAAGTTTAACTAACTTTGGGAAATAAAGGATTTGTACAGGGTTTGTGGTTAGACTGAATTTGAATGGCTTGTACAAGTTGCTTAACATTCTTGAACCTCATCTTCAAATGGAAAAAATATTTAGAGAATGTTTTAGAGTCATTAGTAATTACAGGTAGAACAAGTAACATAGTACACAATATTCAATATATGCTGAAGACTAATCTTATCATCAAGAGAAAAACATGGTGAAAACAACCTGGATCGGGAGTCTGGACAATATTTTTCTGGTTTTAATTAATAGAATGCTTTTAAGGAATCTTAGGTGATTTGTACCATCTTTCTGGATTTTAATTTTCTTATCTCTAAAATGAGGAAGTTGGAATAGATGAGCCATTTAAACATTTTTATAGCAACCCAACACTTTAAGTAAATGAAATCTTTGACAAATGGTTAGTGTTTGAAAGTGATAAAAGTAGAGCTGGTGGGGTTGAACTAAGGGACTGAAAGGGGAACCAACCCCTCAAACTCCCGTCTCATGGCCCCCCAGAGCTATTGCAACCTTTCCTAGAACATCTTGAGCTCAGCAGAGAATAGCGATAGATAATTGCCAAGATTATTTGGAACAAGATTTTCTGCTCTATTGATGTTTTTATAGTGTTATCAATTAGATGATTTTCTATTAAACCAATTGTTTATTGTGTTTCTTTCAGAATATGCCCAAACAGTAGTGTTTATAACAGCAGTAATAGAATGACATAGTACATTTTAATGATTAAGTAAATTTAGTGACCCAGTCTATTGCTCAGAACTCTTTATGTCAAAGATTGAATTAATATGCCATAACAATTTGGCATATATATTTATTCCATCACTTTACTTCCATCAGAAAAGAGTCATTGACTTTTTACAGGTCAAAGTAAAATTTCTGAAGTGAATAAGGTTAATTAAAGTTTTGGGGGGATATTCTCCATTCTAAATCAGATTTAATTAACTATATATGAGGCTCTGTTCTCATTTTATCCTCAAGTAATCCTTTGTAGGGGATTTCATTATTGTCATTTTATAGTTGTGGAAAATGTAGCTCATCTTTGAGAAACTTATCTGAAGTCACATTGGCTAAGTGGCAAAACCAATATTTAAGCCCAGATTTTTTTTATTCTATATCAAGTCCTCCATTTTAAGAGCTAGTAAAAATTCAGGCAGAACAATGCACAAGGTATTTATTTTTTAATTGAGAATGTGTTCTTATTGTTCTGCTCGAGAATTCTAATTCAGAGAAGCTCTCTGAATCATCTGATGACACACAGTTAATAAATATTCATAGTATCCTGAAATTTTCAAAGGCATAATAAATAAATATTACTCATGTTTCAAATTATAGTGCAGACATTTGTGTTCTGATATTAATATTTATTGATCTTTTGAGGTTCAATGAATAGTTCTCATGCTAATTCCTAAATCTTTAGAAAAAATTTGACTCATGAATAACAAACACATCTCTTCTCATTTTCTATAGGCTTAAAAATTATTATGGGAGCCAAAGGAAATGGCTGCTCACCAGTATCTCTATCGATTTCTGGCCCCTTTTCTAACTGAATTCTCTATTTGAGAATAAAATGCTCATCCAAAATAAATAAGGGCCCTACTAAACTGCAGTGCAGTGATTAACATGTGGAGTCTCAGATTCCATTTATTTAGGGAAAGCAAGTAAAATTCAACACTTTACTAATGCTGCTATGATGTCAGCAGCCTGATTTCACTGTTAAAACTGCAGGAGTTACTACTTTAATATCACATTAGCACATCATTAACTTGAACCATGCCAAGAGTAGTATAAAAATTAGAAATTTTCATTTTTTATAAAAGACAATATGAACTTTTCCTGCTGCTTAAATTCATTATATGTCTGTTGAGGTGGGGGTGGGCAATAGATGATATGTAGAATGAAATTGTCTTTTAAATTAAACACACATTGTTTTTGCAAGGTGTTTGTATATTTAGAAATTAAATCTAAGGGTTTTTTTAATGAAATGAATTAGTTATTATAAGTGTTATTATTATTTTTGTATGTCCTTGTTAGTTGTCTGAAAATCTTTTCTGGATCAAGGTGAGTTAGAAATAGGCAAATGAACAAATAATAAATGAAACAATTATACTTCATAATTACATTTACTTACAGAAGCCATATTAAAAATATATTTTGAATAAATAAGAAAATGCTATAATTGTTAAATAAGGCACTTTAACACAGTTTAGCATTATTTCATTTTCAAGTAATCTTATAATGTGATCAGAACAAATATCTATATCTTTATTTCATAGACAAGGAAATTGGGTTTTGACATTTTAATGTTAAATGATATTCCCTAGATCACGCAAATTCATTTCCATTGTTTGCTATGGAAAAATTACTACTTTATAAATCAGTTTTGACATCTGTAAAATGGGAAAACAAGTAGATATGCCTTGAAAGATTGTTGTTAGGAATGAGTGAGGTAATCTACAAAAAGTCTTAGTAATTTCTGGAACATTACAAGCATCTATAAATATTAACTGTTAATATTTTTGCTTTTGAAAAAAATAGTAAGGATAATTACATTGAAGTATTGAAACTGCAATAATACTGTATATAATAAACACCTGTATACTGTTAAATGTCAATATATTTTCTTTAGATGGATTTTTTGTTCATAATTGCTCTTCGTTCCCTTTACTGATTTTCTTTCTAGCCAATGTGTAGCCTTCAGTAGTTCTTTCATGAGGCCACTGAATAGTAAAGTTGTTCTTATTTTTTGCATCTGAGAAACTTTCCTAAATGAAGGTTTAGCTGCAGGGAAGCCTGGTTCTTGCCAGTGAGAAAGCCAATGTTTCTTGAACATGGTCATTTCTTTGTTGGCCATCTGCCTTTTTTCTCTGGTAGATGCCCTTTTTATCCTTAATGCTTTATACTTTCACTCCAATGCACTAATATAGGGACTAATATTTATTCATTGTTTCATATTAGGCAACCACTTTGAGTTACATATATACATAGAAGTTAATATTACTTAAAATATTATTTTCCACCATTTCCTTTATTATCTACTTTTGGAATTCCTACTAAGTATAATGTTAGAACTTATTATTTTATACTTCATTCTGTTAACTTCTCAATGTTTACTTTCCATCATTTAATTTTTTAGTTAAACATTTCACCTACATTCTGAGTGATTTTCTCAGAAGTGTTTTCATGCCAGCTGTGCCTTGTCTAATTTTTATTTTTAGAATTTTTATTTGTCTCTTTCATATGCCTATCTTTTCCCTTTTTAAAAATAATTTATTATTTTTATCTTATTTTCTGTTTCTTTATCTCTGAATAATTAAACATACTCATGTTAAGAACTGCATTCTGTTTGCTCTACTAAAAATTTCCTTAGATGGAACTTCTCTTGTGCGATTCTTCATATTTTCTTCAATTTGGTTTTCTTTTGGAGCTACAGTAGGTTTTGCTTGTGAGCACATCTTGGCATGGATAATACTACATGGGCATCCCATGTGTGCCCTAAGTGGTGTAGAGTTTCTGTAAGAGTGATGCCACAAGTGCCTTTCTGTAGCCCTAGAGAAGACAACATCCTTAGACCAGTGTTTGCTCTAGTTCTGGGCTCAAAATTTCCATATTCTTTCGGTAGTGTAAGATTCAGTGGTACAGGTTCAAGGCTGCAGAGTCCAGTGGCAAACTCTGTTTTTTTTTTTTTTTATGGCTTTAAATCTGCCTTGGTCTGTCTTGCCATGAGGAAGCTTGCTTGGTCTCATGTATGGAATCAACACTAGTGTGACACCTTATTCAAAATACGGGCCAAATAAATGTTGAATGAAAGTTCACAGAACCAAGCTTTTAATATAACCTTTCCAGTCTAGGAGCACCTCATAACTTGTTGGCTTTAGTTGTTTCTTATGATTATTTATATTCCATGTGTACTTAATAAATTATATTTATTTATATAAAAACTTTTTAATAGCAGTTATGTCTTTCTTTAAATTACTTTCAGAATAAAAAAGGTATTGAACCTAAAAACTGACACTCTTCAAATTAAAGTTCACAGACTCCTTCATCTTGTCTTCTTCTTACCCATCCACATCCCTTTAAAAACGATTTACAAGTTTTCAGAACCATGATGTATTTTATTTTAAAACTTTGTGTTTATACAATTTGAATATGTAGCATTGTTTTATATACATTATTAAAAACCAGGCCTGATCTTAAGATTGAAAACAAAGTAGAGTCTGGCAAAATAGCCTGAATATCTTGACCATTTTTTAAAATAATGGTTTGATAAATTTATAAAAGAACAGAATAAATAAACAAGTTGATTTTGCAAAGGGAAATTATACATAGAAACTTATTTTCATTGAGAGCAACCTTAATAACGTTTTAACATAATTATGGTCGTTCGTACAGAGTATACATAAAAAGTAGCTGAAAATAAAAAAGCAAGCATAACTACAGAAAATTTAATTAGTCTATTAATGCAGCAGTCCCACTGCTTTCTTTAAGCTTTTAGCATTTGCATTCTGATATATAAGCACACTACACAAGTAAGCAAATAGTTGAGTCCCACTCTTGGCAGTGTAAAAATATAATAGCCCTTGTCTTTAAAGAGTATACAATATTTTCATTAGCTATGTCATTATTAGACAAATAGAATTAGTGTTGTGCCATTAACTATTTATTTTGAAGGGATCTGTTAGGTATGGGTTGACTTCACATCAAATAGCTGAAGGATAAAAGGGAAAGTTAAAATTTGCCACTATAAAAACCAAATTCCTACAATTTTGCACACTAAAAGCTGTAAAGAGGAGCTTGAGTGTTAAAGCTCTTTATCCATTTGCTTCCTCTCCTGAAAAATTGAGATAATAGTTCTCCCAAAAGAATTAGGGTAAAAATTAAATGAAATAGTACCTGTGAAGATGCTTTGCAAACTAAAAAAGTGGATCTCAGTGAGTTTGATGTTACTTCTCTGTACTTGTATGACTGTGTTTATGATTGCACTTTTTTTTTATGGTTTTCTCTCCTTGGTTAGACTAAATATTGTGAGTAACTGAGATGAAATATTTTATGTTTTTGTATATTTATCTCCTAGCAAAGGACCTATATGAATGATTATGAAATTTTGTTATTTCCATCATTCTACATTTTTATAAATATCATTCTACTTTTATTTTTATTATAGCTGGTTTGTTTTAGTGCAACATTCCAGGATGTCCTACTCTTTTTAGTTCCCCAGTCGACCACCAATTCTATTCATTATCTTGCTATTCTTTGTAGTATTGGCAGATTGTATGCATTCCACATTAGTCTCTACCCAAGTCATTAATAAAAAATGTTGAATAGGACAGATCCTAGGCTAGAATTTTAGATCTCATGAACGGTATTCTAGCGTCTAAAGTCTTGTTATTCTTTTTATTTTAATTTAAAAAATCCAATTATTATTTCAGTTTCAGGTGTACAGCATGAGTGGTTAGACATTTACATAATTTATAAAATAATCCCTTCGATGGGTCTTGCACCTATATAATACCATATATAGTTACTACAGGATTATTGACTATATTCCCAATGCTGTACTTTACATCTCCATGCTATTTTGTAACTGCCAGTTGGTATTTCTTAATCTCTTGCCTTTTTTCGTCTGGCCCTCCAACACCCCTCTCATCTGGCAACCTTCAGTTTATTCTTTGTATGAGTTTGTTTCTGTTTTGTTCATTTATTTTGTTTGTTAGTTTTTTAGATTCCACATATAAGTGAAATCATATGATATTAATGTTTCTCTGACTTATTTCATTTAGCATAATACCCTCTAGGCCCATCCATATTGGTGCAAATGGTAAAATTTTATCTTTTTTTTTTTTTATGACCAGGTAATATCCCATTATACATAGGTACTTCTTCTTTATACATTCATCTTTTGATTGAAGCATTTAATCAATTTACATTTAAAGTAATTATTGATAGCTAAGTAGTTATTGCTATTTTATCAATTGTTTTTTAATTGTTTTTGTAGTCCTTCTCTGCTCCTTTCTTATTTTTTAAGTCTCCTCTCATGCATTGAAGATTTTCTATGGCATCATGTTTGGATTCCCTTCTATTTATTTCTTGTATATTCCTTGTAGATTTTTGGTTTTTTGGTTACCATGTGCTTCATATATACCAAGCTATGATTATAGCAGTCACCCTCTTCATGTTTATGTTTTTGTCACTATTTTTTTCTGCTTTTGTGTGTATGTGTTTGTGTGTATTTCTTAATTTATTGTTGTAATTACACACACTCCCCCCACTTTTGCTTTTTAACCTTCATACTAGCTTTAGTGCTTGTTAATCCATGGCTTTATTATGTATTTGCCTTTGTCAGTGAGAATTTCTTTTCTTAGAAATTTTTTTTATTCCTATTCAAAATTTTTCCTTCTGTATATTCTTTAAAAAGTCCCTTTAACATTTCTTATAATACTGGTTTGATGATTAACTTCTATTTTTTCTTGTCTGGGAAGCCTTTTATCTGTTTTTCCATTCTAAATAATAGCCTTACTGGGAATAGAAATTTTGGTTGTACAGCATTGTTTTTCATTACTTTGAATGTTTTATGCCAACCCCTTCTGGTCTGCAAAGTTTCTGTTGAGAAATCAGCTGACAGTCTTAGAAGAGCTCCCTTGCAAGTAATTAACTGCTTTTCTTTTGCTGCTTTTAAGATTCTCTGTCTCTAACATTTGGTATTTTAACTATAATTCAATTTGATTATCAATTCTTTGCTTTCGTTCTCCTCTTTATGGTAGCTCTATAACATTTTTCTATCCTTTAAAAAATTTTTTGTATCTCTTTGTTGAAGTTCTCACTGAAACCATCTGTTTTTCCCCTAAGTTCATTGAAGATTCTTATAACCAGTGTTTTGAACTTTACATATGGTAGATTGTCTCCATTTTGTTTAGTTCTTTTTTAATTTTTTTGTCCTGTTCTTTCACTGGGAACATGTTTCTTTGTCTCCTCTTTTTGGCTGACTCCTTGTATTTATTTCTATATATCAAGTATATCTGCTATGTCTCTCAGTCTTGGCAGAGTAATATTATATAGTAGATGTTTAATGGAGTTCAGTGGCACAATCTCCTTGGTCACCTGAGCTAAGTGCTCCAGGAGTGTTCCTTGTGTGGTATGTCTATGCTCTCTTGTTGTAGCTGAGACTTGACTACTGTAGGCACATTGTTGTGTGTAATTGGCATTCAGACTGATTGGCTGTGAGGGCTGGCCATGAGTCCAATGGATACGTTTTTATGTGGGAGCTGACCCCATTAATGGAGCTCTGCTGACTGCTGAGTCCACACTATAGTTGTAGTTTTTGTGGTGCTAATTGATTAGTGTTCTTGTGTGGCCTGAAGCTGGCCACCAAGTTTGTTTGTTCTGGGGAGAGGCTCTGATGCAGGCCAAAGCCAACTGCTGATTGTATCTGGTCCAGGGCTGTCTGGTAGCAGTTACAAAGTGATTTGTGATTGGTAGCTGTCTGTGCTGGACTTGAAGGCTCTGGGAGAGGGTAGGCTGTGAACTGAGGTGAATTGCCACTAATGCTCATCTGGGAGCTGTTTAGCAAGAAGCACAGAGGATGCTAAGGCCAGCTTCTGCTTATTTGGGGTTTGTAGACCTTTGAGAAATTTTATGGAAGTCTGCAGCATGGGGTCAGTCTGCAAACTGATCACTTGTGTGTATTATCCTCTGAAAGAGGTTCTAGCTGGGCACAGTTTGGGTGAGGGCACAATTAGGGTGCAGCAAGAGCAGTGTTATCCATGTTAATAAACATTGAGATTTTCTATGTGCCTGAGCACCTGCAGGCTGTGTGGGTGGAGGGCTCAGCAAAAGAACAATTGTGTCTGCTGGCATGGGAAAAAGCTGTTCCTCCAGCCCTCACTCCAAAGCCAGACATTTATTTTCTCCGCATATGTCCCTGGCACTTTTTGTACTGCTATTCCTTCTCTGGAGTTCAGAGTACTTGAGTCTGTCTGCAAATAAGTCTGGACACAGGCTCTTTAACTGGAATTCCTGGAACTCCAGCAGCCCTCCATCTTACTAGATGTAATCTCCATTGATTTATATAGCCAGCTGTATGGGGTCTCCTGTATCTGGCACTGGTGTTTTGGGCTGGGGAGCCCGATGTAGGGGTGGGATCCCTCATTTCTTAGTGGTGACTTCTTCAGCTTAAATATCCCTCTGTATTTATAACTGTCACATGTGTGTGGGGCCCATCCATTTTGCCTCTCCTCCTTTCCTACCAGTCTCGATGTGACTTTTTTGTTATATCCTTATTTATGGGGTTCTGTTCATCTAAACTTCAGGTGGTTCTCAAGGGTGGTTTTCTGTAATTTAGTCATAATTTTGATGTGGTTACAGGAGGAGGTGAGCACAGTGTTTACCTACTCCTCCATCTTGACTGGAAGTTCCCTAGTTATTCCTTTTTTTATAAATTGCCAAAATAAAGTCATCTTTGCCAAATAACTCAAATAGTTGCAGATGGAACTTATGCGTCAGATTCCAGCTACTGTCTTATATCTTCTCCCTCACAAGTGTTTTACTTAATGTTTTATTAAAACACAATATAAAGTTAAACTTTTATGAAAGCTTTTGTTATAACATTAGCCTCATTCCTTCATCATTGAACATCCAGCAAATAGGTAAGGGGTTGCATGAGTTAGATACATTTTATTTTTAAATAAGAAATATATGAACTTTAACACTTTCCATTGGTTACACTAGACTACCTGTATTAATAATTACAAAGCAAAATTTCTATTTAACATTGCTTCAAGGACAAATACTGCAATATCTGTAGTGAAGAAATATATTATCACATCTTTTGGAATCTCATAAAACAATTTTAATGATGATTATAGAAAACTAAATATTAATAATTAATATTGAGTCATTACATGTGCCAGACACTTTTCCAGGTATTTTGTATATATAAATTCATGTACTTATTTCTCAGTACAACTCCATGAAGGAGGTATTATTATTTATTTGTTTTGCATATAAGCCTTTGAATCACAGGTTAAGTAACTTGTGTAAAGTTATACAGTTTGTAGTTTGTAAGATTTATCTGGCTTTTAGAAAACTCTTAAGTTATACACTCATTGCCACAAATTCTAACCACTGTCCTATCTAACATATATTCATATCCTTCTTACAAAGGATGATTATCTCCTTCAATACAACACACCCAAGTTTCTTTGTATGTGTATTCTTGAGTGGCTAGAGTTCCTGGGCTTAGAGTACAAATGATAGAAATTCTGGTGGGTGAAAAAGCAAACTTAAACAAACCAAAAAGTGATTTCTGCTCATCTTCCTATGATCTAATTTTTTCTGATAGGCTTAGAAGGGAATTGGGAAGGAAAAATACCTATCATTATCTTCTTTAATATGGTTGTGATTATTATCTTCATTGTGGTAGAAAATGTCTATCCTTTTCTTAAAGTATCCCCTTTGGCTCACAAATAGAAACTTGGCTTTCCTGATCATATTAAGAAGATAATATGGGTGTTTCCCTTCACTACCACCTACCCCAAGCTTCATTCCTCCTTTTCTGGGAAGGAAGAAATCATATGCCTGAAGGACAGTTGAACTCAAAGGAGAGTCCCATGGGACCTGCCTTTTTTAGTTTAAGATCTTGTCTCTTCTGTATCCTAACTTTGTTGCTATTCAATAGGTAAATGAATTAGCTATGGCTTCTCTACCCTGTCCTTGGGTGGGTAACGTGATTTTAAGGTGAGAAGAATATAGAATTCCTTTTGTTTGGGGTACTAAGCTGAATTTCTAAATCCCAAATTAGAGGTTCAGTCTTCAACATTTTTCACAGCCAAGACTGGTGCTCATATGAGAATATATTACATGATGATCTGAGGTAGAGCTGAGGCAGTGACACTAGTACTGGGGAGTGGCTGCAGATACAGATAAAGCTTCACTCGCTGACCTACTACTCACCTCCTGCTGTGCGACCCAGTTCTTAACAGGCCATGGATCAGTATCAGTCCATAGCCCAGGGTTTGGGGACCCCTGCTACAACCCATTTGACTCCTCTTTTAATAATAATATTTATTGAATACCTGTTATGTGACATGCACTATTTATTCTACGTACTGGGAATTATACATTGAAAACACTGGTAGTACTCTTGCCCCCAAGTAACTTGCATTCTAATTATAGGAGACAGAAACAAAGAAGTATATAACATGTTAGATAGTGATAAAGGATAAGAAAAAATATAGTAGTAGATAAAGGAGACAAGAGGGTACACAGTGTAGGTAAGATGGTGCTATTTCATATGAATTGGTCAAGGAAATTCTCTTTGATCATGTGACATTTGAGCAGAGAGTGAGGAAGTGAGGTGAGCTACTGAGGTGAGCATTTTCTATGTAGAGGGAAAAACAAGTTCAAAGGCTTTGAGGTAGGCTTATGCTTAATGTTCATTCATTCCTTCTTTTGTTCATTTATTCATTCATTTAGATATAGGCAGACCAGTTTTGGCTGGAGACAAAGTGAGTGAAAGGGAAAAATGTAGGAGATAAGTTCAGAGAAAAAATAGAAAAAAAGCTTTTTTCAATTCTCAAAAGTCGAGGTAAACAATTTGAATTTTACTTTGAGAGAGATGAGAAATCACAAGATTTTGAGCAGTAGTATAACATGACCTGACTTGTGCATTAAGAAATGGTTCTGAATTTAGCATGGACTATAAACACCATGAGGAAACTATGGAGATAAGGAAAGTGGTTAGAAGGTCACTTTCATGGTTCAGTTGAGAGGTGAATATAGCTTAATTCAGGGAGGTAGCTGTGGAGGTGGTAAGAATTACTGTATTCTGAATTTATTTTAAAGTTGAAGGCAACAGAATTTGCTATTGGATTGAGTAAGGAGTTTAATATGTGGTAATTTGTTATTATTATTTTTTTACTAATTAGTTTTGTAAAATTTATTTTTATTTAAAAAATTTAAATATACACATGATTGGAAAGAATAATAAAATGAACTCCTACAATCCTCTCACCGTGATTCCAAACTTATTTTGACACATTTATCTATCTCCTTTTGAATCATTTTTTTATATTTGATGAAAGCAATCTAGACATCATATTATTTCACCCAGATATACTTAAGTATATAGCTCTAGTATTATGAACATGTTCTTACATAATGCTATAATTGCACTCTAATAAAATTAGGGAAAACAATTCCTTGGTATCAACAAGTACAAAGATGAAATTCAAACTTCTTTAAATGTTTTTTTCCTAAATTGAGATGAAGATTACTCAGAATGAAACACCAATCTCTTGAAAAAAAAAAAAAAAACATACCTATAAAATCAATACCCTGATCAAAAATGTAGAATATTTTCATCACCCTAAAAATTTATCTCGCACACCCTTCCAGTTAAATCCCACTTCTCAGGTAACCACTGTCCTGATTCTCATAATCATAGATTAACTTTTCCAGTTTGTGAAATTTATAGAAATAAAATTACATAAGATGTATTCTTTTATGTTTGGCTTATTTCAATCTCACACTTTTGCTATTCCTTTACACTGTTTACATGTATTATTCTATTTTTTATTTCTAGGTATTATTCCATTTTACAAATATAAAATGAGAACTATTAAAAATATTTCCATACTCTAAATTATTTTCCATACTTTCCCAGTAACACACATACTATACTTTGAGAGTCATTGCTCAATATTGCCTCTCTTTGGACCACCTTAATCATGAATAATAACCAGAAATATCACAAATGAAATGGCCATACAGTTTACTAGTTTAAGATCACCATATTGAGTATTATGGAAAATACAAAAATCATATTCCACAAGATTCTTACGTAACCATGGGGAAACAGACATGTAAGTAATCACTTATGACAGATAGTAGAAGTAAAGTTATTTTGTGCAAATATAAAAGTGATGGATTCTGGATGTGGGTGAAGGACAGAGCAGGAAATCTGGAAAGATGCTATGCAGGAAGTGGAATGCAACCCAAGTTTTGAAGGAAGGCTGGGATATCTATAGGAGATAAACAGGAAGTGAATAATTCAGGATGAAGGGCTATACAAAATCACAATGTTTTCTGTCAATGTGTCTAATCTTCATCCACCAAATTAGTGGGGCAAGAACTATAGTAGATTATCTTTGACTGCTCTCCTGTTACCAAATTTTGTTCCTGTTACCAAATTTTGTTGGTAATACTTTTATAGACTCTTGAATGATCTACTCTAGTCTGTTCTCACTGCTACTTCTTCAGTTCAAGCCCACTTTACCTTTTTCTCACACAATTTCAACTTACTTCTCATTGGTTTACTTGTTTCCTATCTATCTTCATTCTGATCTACCTTCACTCTAATTACTCATAGACACTGCCACTAGAACTGTCTTTGCCAAACCCAAACTGATTGTGCTATTTCCCTGCCTAGAGCATTGATTATAGAATAGAGCTGACATTTCTCAAGGCCCTCCAATCTCTTATCTCAACCCCCTTTCTACTATAATGTCTGTCTTTATTGTCTCTGAATAACCATATATTTAACTCATAATATATAATTTTACTTCCTAAATATGCCTTACATTTTTTCTGACTCTGCATCTTTGTTGAAATTACCAATTCCAGTCTTCAGGTTTTGTCTCCTCCCTCTTCTTAGTTGGTGCAAATTTAATGTTACTTTCTTCTGGGATGCTTTTCTCAACCCCCACTCTTGTCAGATTTAGTCATGACTAGACATTACTTTTTGCACGTAGATCATGTTTTGTGTTGTAATAATTTATAGTCATTCCTATTCCGTCACTGGACTGTAACCTCCTTGGAAAGAAAGGCCATGTTTTGCTTATTCTGGGCCTAGCAGAGTGCCCTTTTCATTTCTGGCTTTCATTACTATTTACTTATAAGGTATGTTATTTTCTAGAAGCAAATTTCAATAAATTATAAAATATCTTTGTCATGACATGTAGCCTGACATAAAGCTGAAAGTCATGGAACATGGCTAATTATCTGATGAGTGATAAAAATTAGATCCTGGCATGCCAAAGCAGGTTACTGGTTTATCATTTGGCAGATTCATAGCCCTGGCTTATTTATAGATATGTGGGATTTTCTTTCTTGCTATACCTACTTTAAAAAATGTTTTCCTTTACAGTTTGAGGAAGCATGTCTTAAGAATAAACTATGACTCAGGAAAAAATATGAGATTAAGCTAAAGATATTTTCAGCATTCAGAAATAGGACACACTAAAGTTTGGGGCATTGTAACATTAAATTGGGGTGGAGATATATTAAATAGACTAAAAAAATAATGTCTTATGATCGAGTTTATATCTACTATCTGGTACTATGAAGTGTTCAGCCTGGACCAAGATTCTCATTACAGCGTAACTGAAATAATGAACTGAATATTGAATTAAGAATAGGTGAGTTAATAATTATGTCCCCAGTTTTGGCCTGATTCATTTGGCTTCTGGGAAGTCCCCCTTTGTCAGTAAGAAAAAATTATAATTGTTATATATATAAACAACGAGACTAGTAATGAAACTATTAGCTATTAGAGTCATGTGGCTTCATGCTCTTAATTACTTTCTCAAAGCATACGTAACTCATAATGTGAAGTGTATAAAATATTTAAATAAGCACTGAAACTGACATTAGATCCATATTTGTGCTTTAAAATCATATGAATTTTAACAGATGAAGATTCTAGACCTTTTTCCATATTCATGTTAGTGAGAAATACATATACAGTTTTTTTATATATTTCCATCCCCCCTCTTCGACCCAGCCTCCAAACATCACTACACACATGCCACAGTAGACATTAAACAATGTAGAAGATATATTTATTTTCCACTGAAGAAATACTTAAACATATTCAGAGTACACATTTTCAACCATTAAAAGTTACTCTGAACAAATAAACACCTAGAGGCACAGATGGTTATCTACAGAGATGTTCCACTCAAAAGGCAGAATTACTTTGGTTTCAGAAGAAAAACACTTTTTTCTTTTTTATTAGCAGTAGCACAGAGGAGGGTTTGCTTTTTATAATAATAGTACAGATTGTAGAAATATCTCAGATAACACAACCAGAGTACATTTATATGTTAAAAGGATGCTCTTGGAAATGTACTCAATACTAATTTTTAAAAATTTCTCTTGTTTATGTAAATGTAATTATTTTTCATTATTTTCTAGGAATAGAAGAGAACATAGATGAAAACCCTATGTAAATATGTAAAGAATAAATAAAGTTTTTTTGTTTAAAGGGAATTCTTAATGTATTTGGCTTCTGAAATAATAGCTGTAAAAATTAAACTAACTTTTATAGAAAAAATACATTAATGTATAACATGGAAAGTAAATAAAAGGCAAATTATTCTTTAAAAGTTAAGTTACATTGTTTATAAATGAGAAACCAAGATTTCTAAAAATCTTGTCAGATGAGAACTGAAAGAACTGGAGATTTTGTCCTGAGAAAGAGAGGACTAGAGAGAGAGAGAGAAACATTTTAAATATTTAAAGGCTTCACTGGAAAAGGACAAATAGAGCTGTTTTTGGTTACACAGACTGGCTCCTGCTTCTTGCTAACATCTGAATGTGCTACAGATTCAGGAGAAACCAAGTCTGAGAGGAAGACTAAGTGACCAGGCAGGTGTTCGAGGGCTGTGAAATTACATCAAGAGTATTAATGATGGCCTTCCCTTTATTCCAGTGTTTCTGTAGAACCTATTAACTGCAGACGTGGTAAGAATAATAATGGAATGGTAATTGCTTTATTCTTTTAAGTGCTTTATAGATGGTATTTTAAAATAAATGTACCATGGCAAGATAGCAGCCACCATTCTTAGATTATTTTTACTAAGCCACTTAAAAATATCCTACCTACAAACACAAATACAGTTTTGTATGAAAAGAAAGACAATTAGAAGATACTGATGTAAGTGGAATGATTTGGTCTTTGAAACAAAGGTATGGTTTCAGAGAATAAATGTAGCTTTATTAAGACAGGTATAAATTGAGGCTAACAAGTAAGTTGAGATTTTAATGGGCTTCATTATATTGTTCAACTAAAATTAAAACTCTGAGCAGTTCTTTAACTTTCCTACCATTATATTATCCCCGTTTTGTATTGCCCATTAGAACTCCTCTTTGCTGTGCCATATCTTCTTCTGAGTTAGGGTGATACATGGAGCTGAATAGATTCTTGACTGAGCTTTGTTTGAGACAATGCAATTTTTTTAATGAACCTGGAAGTTACAGATACATAAAAATAGTCTGAGAAAAATATTGAACAGTTGTAATAGAAAATAAAATTATTTACAATCCTTATCTAATAGACTTTTGCTGTAAATAGAAGTACATAGGGAATTACTTATGGGAAGAGCACATTTACTGTCAATTGATTTCTCTAGAGAGTGTTAGTTATGAGAGTTCTTAGTTTGCATCAAAAGAAAAACTTGTAAATCTTTCACTATTTTTAATAAAGTCTTTGTAGTTGCTCATGCAAAGGTCCTGTTCAATTCTGGAGGTATGTTCTTGCTAGAGAGTTATTATTAGTTGTGTAAATGTATATTGACACAATCTTTAAAATTCGTTTGTGTTTGATCTATCTCTACTCTGTTCTATAGACCCTTTCCTTATCTTATAATCAAGCAGCAAATCCTTGTTTTCATTTCCTCATTTTCTTTTTTATTCCACCCCCCTCAGTACTTTAGCAATAAATTACATTTTTGAGACCAAGAGTTTATTGTTGTTTTACTATGGATAAATCCTCTGCGGCATGATTCAGGGGATTCAGTGAAGAAAAGCACCTGGTCAAGGAACACACCATTTAGAAGGATGGTTATAATGTGTACATCTATACGCACATGTACATACTTGACCATAATAGAGTGTTTAACATGATGTAAAGAGCATGCTGTAAGAGTTAGATATGGTAATATTTATTTTTTATAGGAGTGGTCAGAAAAGACTTCATGAAAAACATTGTATTGGAGCTCAACTTTAAAATATTGGTATTTGTCAAAAAGAAAAAAAATAAGAAAGAAAAATCTTTAGGAGAAAATAAGATTTTTTTCCTAGCTTTATGGTTTCAGTTTTCATCTTTAGCTGTATGGTCTATCACAAATAAATGTATGTGTGTGTTATAAACTAAAAGTTAGTATTTATTTTTTCCATGTATTTATCTGGCCATTCTAGAACAACTTGTTAAATAGACTTCTCTGCATCCATTGAATTGTTTTACCTCTCTTGTCAAAAATCAACTTACCTTACATGAGAGGGTTTATTTCTGGACCCATTTCTGTTTCATTGATCTATACAACTTTCCCTATACTTATACACCACTGCATTGATTGCTGTCATTTGGTAGAACATTTTAAAATTAGGCAGCTTCTTTTCTCTAAATTTGTTTTTCATTTTTAAGATTATTTTGGATATTCTAAATTCTTTCCATTTTCATACAACTTTTAGAATCAGCTTGTTGATTTCTATAAGAAAAATCATGACAAGATTTATCTACTTAGGTAGGCAAAGATTTTTCAGAAAGACTCTATAAAGTATTAATATTTTAAAAAATATGATAAACTAGACTGTCTAAATGAAAAACTTCTGCTAACCACAAGGCATGTTAAAAATGAAAAGGTAAGGTGCACACTGAGAAAATGTTTGCAATGCATATATCTGATAAGGAATTTATATCCAGATACATAAAGAGCTACTATAAATTTATAATAAAAGACAGAAAGCCAGTAAAATTTGGAAAAAATAGTTTTGAAGGGTCCTTACTTTTTCAGAAAGTAAGATGTTTAAATTGACAATAAGCATAAGAATGGTTGTCAATATCATTAGTCATCAAAGATGCACTTTAAATCACATTGAGTTACCAATTCACACCAATTAGAATGGAAAATATTTGAAGACCTACAACAGCAAATATTGGTGTGAATACAGAGCAAGTGAAACTCTTGTTTATTGATGGAAGGAATGTAAAGTGGCAAAACCATTTTGGAACACTGTATAAAATCTCTAATAAAGTTAAACATATCCATATTATAGAATGCCAGAATTTTATTCCTAAGTATTTATTAAAAAAAATAAAAATATGTGACCACAAAGAGCCTTGTATATGAATACTTATAATGAATTTATTCATAATAGCTTCAAACTGGAAGCAGTGCAAATGTTCATCAACAGGAAGCCAAATAAGCAAATTGTGATGTATTCACATCATATTATACCACTCAGCAATAAAGCAAGGAATAAACCAGTGATGCTTGAAGAAACATGCTCACATTATATAGATGTTATGTTTAGCTAAAGAAACCAGACAAAAAGACTATATTATGCATGGTTCTGTTCATATGGAATTTAAGAAGAGGTAAAACTTATCTATGTTGATAGAAATCAGAACAGCATTTGCCTGTGGCTGGGGTTGAGGCTGATAGAAAAGGAACATAAGATGACTTTTTAGGTATTGAAAATATTCTATATCTTGATTTGAATATAGGTTTTATGAGTGTATTCATCTGTCAAAAGTTATTGAACTGTACACTTAAACTCATTTCATGTTAATGTATATAAAATATGACTTCATAAAAAAGATATATTAAATAAAGTAATAAGATACAAAAAAGAAGAGGGAAACTCAAATATACAAGTGTGTTCATGGAGAATTGGATGGAGAGCAAGGATTAGTGAGAGATAAGGTGTGAGGACCATCAGTGTTAGTTGAAGTGTATTTTGTTTTATTTGTAAATGTACTATCAAAGATGTGTTTTAAAAAGAGAAAGTGATATGATCAGTGCTATCTTCTAGGGTGAATCACCTTCCTTAGGTGTGAGAAATAAGGGAGGAATGTGATGAAGCTATGGGTGAGAATAAAAGAAGGCTGAGAGCAGAAACTTGGCAAAGTGAGAATGGGGCAAGGGGAGAGTCTTGAGGAAATGAAATCAAGAAAGAAGACTGAGCAGGAATTTTCAGGGAGGTCAGAGAAGGATGGTGCCAAGAAATCCATGGGCGACGTAGGGCTTCCAGAGGATTGGTGGTCAGGTCTCACACATCAGTAAGAAAGCACATAATTAACAATCAGGAAACACAAATATCTAACAAACATATGAACATGTGTTTAATCTCATATTAACTTCAAAAATATAATGAGAGATCATTTTCACCTCTCACAGCATAATCTTGCAGGAAAGAAGGGGCAAATGTATACTACATATTCTACAGAGAGGACGCTTTGCCTATTGCAACAAAAAGCTCAGGTGCTCTAGCCTTTCTTTTGATTTACAAGTTCTTCTTGGCTCCTCCCTTTCTGCTCCAATTCCGTATTTTCTATTCTATCAACATGCTCTATAGACTCTTCTAAATACATTAGGAATCTATCTACTCCTTTAGATCTCCATTGTTATCCCCTTAGTCCAAGCCAGCTTTTATTCTGGGAACTATTCTGGCTTCTGCTGTCAGGTTCCTATAATCTGTCCATTTTCCACACTACAATCAGTGATCTTTTATTAATAAAAATTATTTGATGCCAATTTTCCTGCTTAAAACTCTCCAGTGTATTTTAATTGGACTTAGAAAAAATTACAGACTTCAAAGTGTTTCATTATATGGCTCCTGCCCACTTCTCCTTACTTAGGTTCCCCCTGTCCCTCCTCCACCCCACTGTGAACTGCTGGCTGATTTAAACTTAAAAACTGGTACTATTAACTATCATGTCAGGGGTAAATGAAGCTACAGTTTTCCTTACTGCTTGTAGGTCAGTTATTTCAGGTTACTATTATGGCAAACTATTCTGACCAGTTGTCACTGGCTGGACCAAAGAGTAAAAATTTGTTTTGAATTTCTAAAACTTTGCAATCTTTGCTCAACTCCTTCATACTTATGCAGATGCCAACTTGAGAGATTTTCTTACTCAAATGACTTTGCTTTCAGAGAAGCCACTATTTTGTCAATTTTGAAATTTAGAACAAGCCCTAATTCTAGGTCTCTACCTTGTGTTCATGGAACACCTCAAGCTAAATTTATATTTTCATAACTTTTCTTCCTTTTCTGGACTCTGTCTCGTCTCCAAATTGTTAGTGGGTTTTGCTGTTCTCATTGAGTAGCCACATGATTATGGGAACCTACAAACTAGAAAGAAAACTAGTTATTAAGATGGGGCATGTAGAGTTTGGAACAACTTATTAACTGCTGGGTGTGGCCCACATAAACCTCGCAAGCTGAAGCTCACAGCGCTTCTCCCTGAATGTATCCAGGGGAAGAGGCTTAGCTAGCAGTTCTTTTAAGAGCCCAGGATTTGGTGCCAGGTGTTTTCCTTGTGAAACAGCTGACCAATTTTACTTAGTTCAGTCAGAATCCAGGATTGCCTCCCACAAGGAAGAACTGGTGACCCGTTTTAGTTGGTACTGCAGGAAACTTTCCTTGTGAATTAAAATGGTTTTAGGCGACAAGAAAAGTACCTATTAACTGAGGCTTGGAGAAGTTTTATTGCACTAAAATGCACATTATAAAAATTTATCTATCATTTTTATCTATACAATTTATTGGCATTAAGTACATCCATGACATTGTGAGACCAAAACCATTATCTAATTCCAGAACATTCTTAATCCCCTAAAAGAAATCCTCTATTTGTTAGACGTCACTCTTTATTATCCCTTCCCCATAGTCCCTGGAGCCACAAATCTGCTTTCTGTCTCACATAATATGTAGTATTTTGTATCTGGCTTCTTTCACTTAGCACATTTTCAAGCTTCATCTGTGTTGCAGTATATATCAATACCATATTCCTTTTTATGGCTGAATAATATTTTATTGTATGGGTATATGCAACAACAGGTTTATGCATTTTTCTTTTGATGAACATATGAGTTGTTTCCATCTTTAGCCTGTTGCAAATAATGCTGCTATGATATTTGTTCATAAATATTTGTTGGAATACCTGTTTTTAATTCTTGTGCTTTTATACCTAGGAATAGAATAATGGTAATTCTGAGTCATATGGTAATTTTATGTTTAACTTACTGAGGAACTGCCAAACTATCTTTCTCAGTAGCTGAATAATCTTACATTTCCATCACTAATGCATAGAGGTTGTCATTCTGAAGTTTTGAAGAATATTATGGGTGTTTATAAAGTTGTCTGTGCCAATAAGTGAATCATTAAAAGACATTTGAATGCTGGCAAAAAAAAAAAAAAACAGATTTATATTTTTAAACAAGATGAATTTATTTTCTCCTCCTTGATTGAATTCTCCCTTCCTCAGGGATGAGAATGAACTAGGAAGGCCAATTTTGAGTCAAGTATCAGGAAATTCTGAAAGCTGCTTGTCAAGACAGGACACCCACATGTGGAAAGATTACATGTGTAGTGTTTTGAAACAGTCACAGTTTATGCAGAAATGTAACTTTACCTTTTTCAATTACTAAACTCAGTGTAGCTCTGGTGGTCCCATTTCTACTGATGTTAAAATCCTAATCTTGCCACTGAAAAGTAACATGGTCTCTTCTGGTTTAAATAGTAACAAGTAATTAAAATTTGTTAATTTCACTCAGGATTTAAACTCATTAACTCAAAGGTCAAACTGTCTATTTGGGCTCTTCTGGGATTGGTTCTCCTCACTGCTTTTCTTCATCCCAGGAAGTTATAAACATCATATACTGGGAGAAGTGTAGTTGGTCCACACACCCTTCTTAGGTTCCCACTATCTCTGCTTGATCTTTTGGTATAAACCTTGTCTCTGCTATATCTGTATGAACTGTACTAGCCAGACCTTTGAGAATGTGCCAGAATTTTCTACTGATATCAGCAGCTTTACCGTGCTGTATAATATTAAGATATGAACACATGAAACTTCTTTACTCAGACCTTAGGCTTTCTACCATCGTCTGGATTGCTCAGCATATCACTCAGGCATTTAGCCTGTGGGCCATGTGTTGTAAATCCAGTAGATTTCATAGTATTTACTTATAATGCATAGTGATTATTATAAAATGAGTTTAATGATCTGACGCAATGTTAGGTGGCTTTAACTCTGTAAGTCTTCAAATAATGGTGCTAATTGAGGCCGTGTAGATAAGAAATCATACATAGAATATGTGTTGGCAAGTCAAAATGAATCCTTGTTCCTTCTAGAATAGAAGAAGTTAAATGGAGGCAACTTATACCACGAAATGAAACTGTTGGTGTCCCTGATGGATGGTCTAGTATAAAGGGGATCAGTATTAGTCAATGTTGCTGGTAGGCTGGACATTTACCAGCAGCCTTCATGAGTAGAAACTCATGATAATGGGCCCATGCATAGTCTCCTTTTCTGCCACCACAGTTGTACATTTACAAGCCCATTGTGCCAGCACTGGGATAGCTGATAACAGAAGCTAACTGATGCCTACTGGCCAAGTCATTCTCTGTACTTGGTTGTTTAATGCCTCCTCCTTGAGGGGACACTCTATGGTGGTGGTAACGATGTAAGGACAATGCAAAAATATAGTCTCTCTTCAAAACTAAAAGTGTATCTTCATGCTTCTATTCTAGACCTTCCTGTTTTTGATCTAATATTTCTTTTTTAAAGCTTTTGACTAACAGCTAAGCTATTTGTGGAGTTCGTGTATTGATTGTATCTGTTTCCACATAAAGGAAATAAGATATGTTGCCCAACTATCTGCTCACTGGGAGAATTTTACCTCCCAGACCTCACTTTCAGACCATAGACAAATGAGGATGATTGTGGCCAAAGTCAGTTTTTGGCTTATACCCAAATTTTGTAAGATAGTGCATCCATTAACCAAGCTCGGCCTTCTTCCTTTTTTATCAGCTTGCCATTTGAAGAGGCACTGATGGGATCACAATGGATGACATAGGTCTACCTCTTCATACGTCACCTTTGTTCCTCTGGCCATGCCCTGGCTTTGATTTCATTATTTCATTTTCAGCTATGACCTATATCCTCTGGGGCAGCATGATTTAGGGTATCGGCAGAACTTAGCTTCTCTTTGGAAATTTGATACACATGGTCACTTTGTGCTTCATGGTCAGGCATTTAGTTTTTATCAGGTCCAAGTAGTACATGTAAGCAGTTTTTGAAAAGATATATTTTTCTGCTGCAGGTGGCATGACCTTGTTTCAGAACTCTAAAGGCGATTCTTCTACTGTGGCTTGGCTTAAACTTCACATTGCACCATTTCTTTCCTTTGATACATCTAATAACTTAGGGTATGCTGAATGAAATGACACAAATGGCAAAGTTACTTGCACTACAGCCAGTTTCTACTCTGGCCCTCACTCAAAGCTGACAAACTTCCCTCTCACTTAGTCAATGGACAAGAGCAGTATCTAGATACTGGCAGCCTCCAGAAATGGTTGAGATGGGCCTCTTCAATTGAAAGCAATTTCCAGTAACATTGAGAGCTGTAGTTGTCAGTTGGTGTGTACCACTCAGAATCGAGGGTAAAATCCCTTCAGTTCCCATTAAGGATTCTGACAGTACATAATGGAGTTCCAGGCAATACAAAGCAGTGAAGTTAACTGCTGACTTATTGACAGCCACAATGGAAGGCAGAGATAATGGGATAATACCAGAAATGTGCTGAGAAAATGATTGCCAAACTACTGTTCTGTATTTATTCAATACACCTCATGAATAAATATAAAATAAAAAAAAAAATTTCAGGCAAAAACAGAAAAAGAAGAAAAAAAGAAAATTTATCCCCAGCAACCTCTTACTAAGAAAACTAATTCTAAAGGATATATTTCAGGCAAAAGAAAAATACTCTGAAATGAATGCAAGAAGAAGTGAAAAACAAAGAATATGACTGATATGTGTGAAAACTTATTAACTTTGCCTATATAAAATGGCAATAATAATGTCTTGTTTATTTTATTTAAAAATTCCAGAAATATTACTAATTTATGAATTATATATACAAAAACTTGACACCTAGAGAAGCCAAAGTAAATAGTAACATGGGCATACCTTTGCTTTAGGCACAGTTCTTCCTCTTAAATAAAATAAAATAAAATAAAATAAAATAAAATAAAATAAAATAAAATAAAATAAAATAAAATAAAATAAAATAAAATAAAATAAAATAAAATATAAAATAAAATAAAATATAAAATAAAATAAAATAAAATAAAATAAAATAAAATAAAATAAAATAAAATTACGAGAACATACAAACAAAAGCTACCAAATGGCATGAAAATAAACAACTTTAGATATGGACCATTGCATAGAATTTCATATCCTAACATGCGGTTTTTGTGGTAGTTACTTAATAACAGATGCTAAAAATAAATAAGACACTATGGTAAAACTGCATTTTTTCTACAGCCCCACCCCACCCCCCTGCCAAAGATAATTGTGAGCCACATCTCTAGTATCTATAGACTGAAAAACATTTGGAAATTATTCCATCTGTCAGTGAAATGCAAACACCTCTGGAGTGAAACTAAGCAGCTGTTTAAATGTTCAGAGCTTCGCCAGAAAAAGAAATCCTCTTCTTTAACACCGGCTCTGTTTGTATTATCACAAAATGACTACTCATTCAGGACAAAAGCCAGTGTTTCCAGGTTGTGTAAACACAACCATTATTTATAAGGAGATTTCTTAGAAGACCCAATGCTAACCGCTTCACAGCTGAAGAACTGCTAAGCACTAGAGTTAGTAGAATTAAACTTGTGTGTGTGTGTGTGTGTGTGCACAAATGCACACATGTGAGCACAAGCTCACACAAACTCATGCACACGCATGCACATTTGGTGAATTTAGAATTATTTGTATTTCTGGGCCACTCTTGAAATTCACTATAGCTCTGGCTCTCTTTATTACACAAAATCAACTAATAGCCTTGGAATAAGTAAAAGTCTTATAAGTAGTAGTATGATTTATAATTCTAAATAACCTACTCATATCAGACAAAAATTAGCAAAGATTTTTCATTTAAACAAAGATATACCTTGGTCATTTTTTCTTAGTTATTTCCTAATTAACCAAAAAGGAAATTGGGCATCATGTGTGGTGTTGGAATACCTGCTCCAGCAGTGGCATTTGGCAAGGTACTTCTCCTTATGCTTCAATTTTCACACCTGTCAAATGGCAAAATTAATATACCTCTCAGACTAATCGTGAGGACTAAAATAATTTAAAATTGTAAAAATCAATTTGTAAGAATAAAAAAGTAAATTATTTGATGCAATGTTTGTCACACAGCATTTAATACATTACTTATTATTTTAAATCATAAAGCATTTTTGCTGGATTTAATATAGGTGATCTTAATATTTAGCTCTTATATAGTTTTTGGCAATGAATGATTGTTCACATAGATATTCTAGAAATGAAATCTGCTGCCAATCACTAAATTTCATTCAAATAACTAGGTAATTCAATAGTCAAATATTTTTAATTACTTGTGACTATACTTTATGGTTAATGTACGCGCGCAGGAAGCCTGGAAGGCTGAGCTGTTAAAACGAGTCACTTCACAGTAGCTATCAGTTAGGGTCCTTGCAGGAAATGGCAACACATTCAAACCAGACATGGAAAAGAGTTTAATAAAGAACTGTTTAAAAAGCTGTGGGCATGGTTTAGAGAAAAAATGATAATGAAGCACCTGGAGTCAATAAATATGGGAGAACAGTTATCATTTCTAAGCCTGAATGGGCAGAAAATCTCCTGACAGGGGCTGTGATCTTTGGTATTGAGACATGGTTAATGCTGGGATCTGACCAGGAAGGAGCTGGGTATGGATAAATATTTCAATCTCACTCTCTTTCTGAACTTTCAATCCTCAGCCAGTGCTTCCAGCTGACCAGACCTTTCCTGTGGTCAAGGGAACTTGCTGATGAAGTTTATGTAGGTCAGTCTCCTAGACACAGGACACTGAAGAGTGAACTTGGAAGAGTGAACAGAAGGCAGCTGGTATTATAGTTATCGAGGTTTTCCCATCGCTAATGAGGGAACTGTTAAAATTGACTTTGAATATGTTTCAAGTCCAGATCATCTCTGCTCAACTACATGGTGCAGAACTCTAGACTCACTAGGCAGATTTTCAGCAGTTGGAATGCACTCTAAGTGGCTCCATGAAAAAACTCCTGGCTTGCTTGCAGACCATCTCTGTGTGAAGACAGGGTAAACTTTCACCAAGCAAAAATACAATTAGGTTTTTGTGAACTTCAAACCATTAAGTCCCCCAATTAGAAGAACTATTTGATCCAAACCTAAGAATTTATTTTTTATCTAAGTGGGAAGAACCAGACTGTAAACTCACAATGAATATGCTATGATGACCACAACTGGAGACTATGGAGTTTGCTTGATTGCTGAGACTGGTTTTATGGCAGATATTGTTTCATGTTCTCCAGCCCCTGTAGATAGACTTGAGAGACGCTGCACCCCAAATTAGATGTTTGAGTGCAATTTTTCCAGAGAATCTGGGTCAAAACTACTCAGTTAAGAAGCTCCTGGCTTCCTGACCCTTAGAAGCCATATGAAGTACTAAATATTTGTCTTTGATCAGCAATAAAGAGCTTCTACAATAACGTACAACACATTATGTAAAAGGCCAAAGGCATTCATTGAAAACTGACCAAGGAGTAGTATGAAACAGAGTGAGCATGAAATCTAGGAGGCAGGAAACAGAGTTGCCTGGGAAAAGTAAATTTAGCTATAATGGTCAAGTAGTATGAGGCATACGTGACTATATTCTCAAGTAAAATACAGCTACTAATAAAGAGAGATAAGGAAACAATCATTTTCTGAGTATTTACCCTCTACATTATGTATTCTTTGCAAAGATTCTGTGGTTCTGTGTTATACATTGTTTATAGGGAAAGACACTCAGGGTCAGAAGCAGGCACACCTGCTCAAAGTCACACAGATAGTAAATGACAGAATTTTGATTATAATTCCACACATTATGACTTCAAAGTTCACTTTCTTTCTGTGGTGGAGTAAAGAAAAAAATATTGAACAAGGTAGATCATATTGGGTGATGAAGTAAGATAAACAAAACAGTCAGTGAGAAAATTCTTGAGTCTTGGAAGGTGGGGAGCTGTCTGTGGTGAAACAAAACACAACACAGTAAAAACATATGGCTAAGTAAAAGAAAAAGCAAATATGGCCTTACTAGAGAACAGAAGATATTTGGGGTGATAAAAGAGCTTGGGGTGATAAAAGAGCTTAGAGTGAAAAAAGCCCATCTATAGTCATCTTTTCAAGTCAGACTATACAAGGTCTATATATACAGAAAATGGGTGTCTTTATTCCTGTGCAGATTGATTCTTCTGACCCATCCCTAAGGGATACATCAGAGGGAAGCACAGCACCTACAGTAACGCCTGAACATATGACCACAGCAGAAACAATACTTCCAGTCTCAGAGTAGATAGGGAGGAGGGCAGGTCTGGGAAAGTCCTCCAGTGGAAAAAGAGCATTTTGCTAAGAATGTGCCACTTTGTGCCATATTTTTTTTTTCTGAGGGTTTGGTGATATTGTCTAGCTGACAGAAAAGCCATATTGAATAAAATTTTGGGGAGAAAATATTTTTGTTTGGCTGGGGGTGGTGAAAGAGGATAATGCAAGGATATAGATTTAGGGAACTTAACCTTGAGGGGAAATGTTTAAAAAATTATGTGGCTGAAGTGGTTAAATAGGAAAGTTTTAGAACTAATTTTACTAGAATAGAGGTATTTTATTACATAGGAAGGATTGTGACTTCATATTTTGGCCCAAAGGCAAATATATTTTAGACTCCAGTAGAAGTGTAACATCAGCCCTAATCCACCAAACTCAATGACATATCAGCTTCTCTGTCATCTCAAAAAAACAGAAAGCATAGATTAAAAATGCAGAATACCTATCTTGTAGAGACACAGTACACACTCTAGCAAAATTCACTCATTCTTGCTGTCATATGTAAGCTCAGACACTCAACAACTTTGCTTACCTAATTGTTTGGCCTTAGCGATACTATCTTAGCCTGTATTTCTATGAGGAAGCAGAGTCTGAGACACATCTCTTATGAAGGTGGTTTATTTGAGGGTATTATTTCAGGGGTCATAAGTGAAAGAATGGGAAGAGTAAAATGGGGAAGGAGAGATTGCCAAAATAATGATGCATTATCAAACTGGTCATAGCAATGGGCTACTGAGGCTTGGTCCTGCTGTGACTGTGAGAAGTCATGTAGAATTCATCTCTGAATTGTCATTAGGAGGGAGATTTACCCACTACTTCCATATCTTCATTGACCAGGAGTTATCCTATAGGAAGCACATCATCCAGTTTTATCCATACATTAGAACTAATCAGGTTTCCATTGGCAGCGGACATCAGGTGTCAGAGAAGTCTGAGGGCAGAAAGCTAGAGAACTGGGTGCAGCTGAGGCAGGGTTTTACCTGCCTGAGGTTAACTGTGGCAGCTGTGGATAAAGTAAAAAATTTGAGATGCATCTCAAGAAAAACTTGACAACAATATCATCTTAAAATTTCACTTAAGTGATGACAAAAAATTGGAAAACAATACAAAAACACTAATTAAAAAAAAACATACCAATTTGTTTACATAGGACAGAGGTGCAGGGCATGCAAACTACCGAGCAGAAGATGAAAAAAGAGATGCTTTAATTGAACTACTTCCTTGATTATTGTTATAGATTTGCTAATTCCTTTCAGGAGTAGAAGTGGAAATTGCCCACTACTTGTTATTTGTTATTTGTTTTATGTGAGCATAATTAAATGAATTATTTAAATTGTCTTCTGTAGTTCTCATTACATTGAGTGTGTTTAGTAATTTTTATCATATTTTATTTGGATTCCTTGAAATTCCCAAGTATCCCCACACCATCATAACATACAATACCACAACAGCACACACGCATACATGTATGAAGTTTATAGATAATTGGAAGGTTAAACTCAACTAAGATTAACTAAAATAGCTAAGATTACAGTGCCTTGAGTTACCAAACTCAAATATGCATCATCTTCTTACAGACTGGATTTTTGGTCTGTATGTGTTTCAAGTTATAACAACCATTGTGACAGGTTACTGCAAAAGGACTGCTGATATGTATTTACATTAAATCATATCAGGTGACTTCCTCAATTCAGAATAATGCCACTCAGGAGAAGGATTAGAAGAAATACTGTTTTTTTTTTTCAATGTCAAACTTCCAAACAAAAAGCAGATCTTTCATTGTGATCTTCTATTTGCCAGTTGCTTTATATACATATCACTCAAATTTCCCATAAGCACACAAAGGATATATAATGATCACCATTTTTATAGAAGAGGAAATGGAAGCCAAACGAGCTGAGTTTCTGATGTTCTCATGATCAGAGAGTAAGAGCCAGGATTTAAATCCAGGCATGTCTGGCTCTGAAACTTTGTTCTTTCCCTGCACCTGTGGCCTTGTCACATGTATTGTGCTAGTCTTCCTGGAAATCAGCATCCCTAGTCCCCAGCATCTCACTTTCTTATGTAATAATCTGGAGGATAGGGAGAGCCATCTGCTTCAAAAACAACATATTTGAGTCCATAAGGCAAAGAGGCTGGCATAGAACAGAAGGATTGTGACATTGCCTTTCAGCATTCCTGACTTACTCTAAATTTACAAAATAGAAATACGTAGTCAAACATGTTGATTTCACAAGCCTATCATTATCATTCATTTTGAAATAAACATAGGAACATCGTGTACAAAAAATAAGGGATTCTTGGTTTGGAAGATGATGTCAGGCAGGAGGTGTTTTTTGTTTGCTTGTTTGTTTTAAACTTCTACTTCCTAAAGGACTAGCTTTCAGGTGACTTCAAAAAATATACTTCGATGCTGAGGCCAATGAAGGAGTAAAACAAGTCAAGGAACAACATTTGGGATTTATTTAAAAAAATAAGATCACATGGTAATTTCTAAGGTAATAAAAAGCAGTGGTTTTAAAATAAGGCTGATATTCAAATTCATCTGAAAAACTTTCTATGTGTATGCGTGTATATGTAATATATGTGTATATATGTGTGTACATATATACATATACATATATATATACATCTGATATATATACACACATCTGAAAAACTTTCTATATGTATGTATTTATGTAGGTGCATATATATGTATACATATACATATGCATACATATATATATATATATATATATATATATATATTTATATATACATATATATATTTGAACCCTACTTCAGGCAGAGTCTCCAGGAAAAGGTTAAGGGTCAGGCATCTGTCTATTAAAAATCTGTTGTTATTCTGATTATCATTTTCAGTTTAGAGCCACTGCTTAAGAATTTGTAAACTAATATATGGGAAGCTTATTTCAATATTTTAATTTACATGTGTAATCTCATAATTTTTCTTTAGTATGAATTCCAAATGCTCTAAATAGTACAGTCTAGATATTTAGTCACCTTTCTTATCAATAGTTATTTAGAAATCCTGACATTAATAAGAGGTCAACTGGTAGAGAAAAAAATAAAACACGTCTGTCAGTTTATCTCAGTATGATTGTATTTTAATGGAAGACAAAAGATGACCCTAAAGAAGTGGTAACAGTGGAGTGAGAAGTAGCTAGGCAGTTGTAATAACAGAAAAGTTTAAAGATAAATGTAAGAGGAATGCCAGTTGGTTCTCATGTGCTTTCCCAAAAGCCCCTAAGAATCTCCAAAACCTTCAAGAAGTTCCTGTTGATTATCAGAGCTACTTGAAACACTGAAACAGGGGAGCTCACCTGGAAGCTACTGTGAATTTTTTGTCAGGAATATACCCATGCTTCTTTTTGGCCTCTCTTCTTTTCTTAGAGAAGATTCTAGTCTACATTCAAACACATACAGAGATTATTCTGGGAGATATAGTTCCCAGATTCTCTTTTGCTGTACAATGCAGCAAGAAAGGAGTGGCAAAAGAAAATATGGCATGATCTTCAAATCCTTATTATAGGAAAAAATATGAAATAAATAAGCTGAGCACTCGCAGTGATTGGGGTTCATTCAGGAAAACAAATCACAGCAGGTATTTCAACAGAGAATTTAATATATGGAATTTGCTAATCATGTGCTGGAAGACTGAAACAAGGAAAAAGAGAACATTAAAAGGAGTCATTACAAAAAGCTGCTGTCCACTTAGGAGTGGAGGAATAAAGAGAAGAAACTTAGATTGTTAGAATCTAGAAGCTTATGGAAGGGCCCACAAAGTTAGGACTCAGATTCCAAGTAGGATGCCACCTATCTGGGGCTGCTGGTACTTTAGGGGCTTGGAAAAAGGACTCATCGAATGAGGTTCTAATCTTCTGTGGTCATTCTGATGACCAGTTTCAGTAGGGAATGCTGCCTACCTGGAAGATCTAGAGAGGTCCTGTATTGCCATGACTCAGACACTTCAAAACTAGGCACTTTCTACTTGCTGCTGTGAAGGGGCACAATGAGACTGATAGTGGGAGTGCCCCAGTAAGCTGCAAGCTAGAAGCTTTTATTCTTCTGCTGCCAGGATAAAAGGCCATGGTAGGGTGACATGATAGGAAATATAAATAAGCATAAATGAACAAGTCCCCTTTCCTCTTCTCTTGACATACATTCTCCCCTTATGTTCCTCCTACAGATGGAAACTAACAGTAGACCTCTGACAGAGAATTGTCTGTTGTTGGCATAACTGTCATCACAAAGCAAAGCATAGGGAACCTACTACCTGACACATTATTCAGTGGAAAAAGTTTGGAAAACAGCAACAGAATAAGCCGAAAGAAAGTATAGGATAGAATAATAAAGAGAAGAACAGAAATGTGTAAAATAGGATATGAACATTTGATGAAAATAAACTGCAAGACAAAAATTTTAGTTCTTTGGGAAAACTAATAAAATTAATTCTGGCAAATTTGAGTAAGAAAAAGGGAGACAGAAGAAACAACATTACAAATGAAAACAGGGTAACCAAAGATGCAGCAAAGATAACAAATTAAATGAAAATGTGAACAACTTCATGTCGGTAAGTTTGGAAACAAATAAAAAAGCATCTCAGAGAAAAGTATAATTATTAAAGCTGACACATAAAGCTCTAGAAACAATACCCCTAAAGGATCAATAAAATTGAAATAGTAGTTAAAAATATTTTCACCAACAAAAAGTATTAAAAATGTTAGGTTTGGACCCTTTAAAAAATAGATAATCTTTACTGTTTGCTTATTTTGATTTTTGTATACTTGATTTCTTAAATTTTATGTTTTTTTTTTTTATATTTTGTCTCTAAGGATTCCAGTGTCTATAGTCCTTGAAGGAGGAATTGTCTATAACTATTGTTTATTGTTCCTGTTGATGCTCAACTCACAGTAGCTTGCCATATTGTGTACTTGGTGTTTGATTTTGAACCTATTGTTTGATATTAATATGTGTGATGTTTATGTACCTACACTAAGATACTTTTTCTTAGAGAGGATTTTATTTTATTTCTGCTTCTGTTTTTGTAGGTAGCCAGGAGACACTACTGACTTTATGACCATTTTAGTCTGCTTTAAGGTTTTAGTTTCAATGCTAGAGCAGCAGACTTGGCTTTATCACCTCTGTGCTGGCTCATACTCAGAATCCCAATTGTCGTAGTGTACTGGGATTCTTACTTTGGAGCCAGCTGCCCCATCTCCCTCCCAGCTGCTCCATTCTGAGCTTCCCTCTATTTCTGTCCTAGCTAATCTTCTTTGGGGGTTTGGGGGGGGTGGTTACAAAGATCTCCCTTTCACTTAGAAAATTAACAATCCCTCAAATGTATGTCCTGGATAAAGTTTACTTGTGAACACTGAGAGTAGAGGAAAGGGTTTAGGGATAAAGAGGAGGCTTCAAAGCTGGGAGAAAGTTTTATTTGTTAAGTTGAGTGGTGAATATGAAAGGCTTATTTTATTTATTTAATTATTATTATTATTATTATTATTATTAAAGAATATTTATATAGGATACTCTTTTGTAGGTACCATATATTTTATGAGAAGCTGAAGAAAATTTAAAGATAGTTTTGCCCAAATCTCTCTGTGACATTGGGGGAGCGCTAAGACATCAGTTCACAAATCTGACTGAAGCAGCACCCTCAGAACAGACACCAGTGCTCTAAAGAGCAGTGGGAGACACGCCCAGAGTGAGGAAAATAACAAATGACATATGGTAGCCCTGGAGGTTCACTCTGGATGTACACATGAAATGACTTTTCTCATATGAAATTAAGAATCTCATATGAAATTAAGAGAAATTTGAAGTGAAGTTCTCACAGGTATGATGGGAACAAATAAGAGAAATACTATATATTCTGATTCCACAAGTAACTGTGGTCCTGGGTTTATGGGTTATACAAATTGTGCATAAATAATAGTTCCGATATCCCTATGGTATGAGAACACCTTTAAAAGCTTTGCTTCTGTAAAATCCCAACTCCAGTTGTCTTTTCTCTTGTGTTTCAAGTCTTTTTACCTCTTTGGTTGCTTGGTAACATACCATGGAGAAGCAATTTGCAAAATGAAACTGTGGTGCTTAGAAACATTAATTCTACTCTTATGGTGAACAATTTGTTCTCAGGGTATGGTTTTTTCCATCACAGAATTGGGACCATTGAGATAGTAGCATAGTGAAGATATCTGTTAAATTCTTATCTATGGGCCAAGATATTAAAATGCCATGTAATTGGACTCCTATTTAGAAATATTATTAACTATTACATTGAAAACTAACCTGGTAGTAAATGAGAAAACAGCATCCAGGAGGGTTTGGATAATTACACTCAATTCTCTGTTCTTCCCAATATACCAGGCAAAAGATAAATTATGTTTAAAAATCAGTCAGGCAATATTTCTGACCACTTTTTCATAAAAATGGATTATCTAACATAGTTCTCTGAGGTTTTATCCCTGTGTGACATAGTAACATTTTAAGATAGTGCTCTGAGCCAGATTTATACAGGCATTAGCCAGCCAGGCATGATTTGAGGGTCCCCAAGGACGCCCCCCCCAAATACTAACTCTACTCACTGTCTTCCCATTGTCTCTGAAAGTTGGATTCACTACCTAAATGTTTTCTAGAGTTTAAAGCTTTTTTGTTTTTGTCATTTTCTTTTTAAAAACATCTTTTTTATTATCAGTGAGGAATATCCAGTTTATAAACAAGAAGAGAATATTTTCTGATTGTCTTTCACTTGCCTTTATTACCTGGGAAAGGAAGAATAGTAGAAGTAGTAGTAGTAGTAGTAATAGTAGTAGTAGTTGTTGTAGCAGCAGCAGCAGTAGTAGTAATAGTAGTAGAAGTAGTAGTAGTAGTAGTAGTAGTAGTAGTAGTAGTAGTTGTTGTTGTTGTTGTTGTTATTGTTTTTTGAAGTGAGATATAATTTGCATAAAGTGAAACAGTGTTCAGTGTTCAGCTTGATAAATTTTTCCATGTGTATGTATAAGTAACTACTACCCAGACATTCCTTCCTTTTCCTTTTCAGTCAATACCCAGTTCCATCTTCCCTTCTCCGCACACAGAAGGTAAATACTATTCTAATTTTTATCGCCACAGCTTGGTAGTGTCTATTTTAGAACTTTTTATAGATAAAATTATTCAGTATGTGCTCTTTGGTGTCTGGCTTTTTCATCTTCACATTATATCAGTGAGACTCATTCATGTCATTGTAGTTATCAGTGGCTTATTCTTTTCCATTGCTTTGTAATCTTCTATGAATATACCACAATTTATCCATTCTAATATTCATAGACCTTTAGATTATTTGTACTTTTTGATTAGTTTAAATTTTAAAAAGTTATAAATATTTTTATACATTTAGCTTGGTGAGTATATGCACTCATTTCTCTTAGATATATACCAGGAGTGGACTTTCTGATCATAGAGTATGCATATGTTTAGCTTTAGCAGAAAATGTCCAAATTGTTTACTGGAAGGGAAGGGTAGTTTTGATGGGAGGTATACTGGCGATTCTCTGATTGCTCCTCTTGATTTATTTTCTGCTTTACTTTGTTCTACTTTGCCCTGAGTCATCCTGCTTCCCTTGTAGTTTTTATACTGGTTGGATTCAGCTAATAGAAGGCAGCAATTGATTAGATATGGGGCAGGGAGCAGAGAGAGAGAGAGACTGAGAGAGAGAGAGAGAGAGAGAGAGAGAGAGAGACAGAAAGAGAGAGACAGAGAGAGAGAGACAAACAGAGAGAGAGAGAGATTATACTATTTATATCTTCTGTTGTTTCCCTGCTTCACAACCATAGTGAGGCTCCATTCTTCTACAGCCACAGCCCCTCTTTCACTGGTTTCATAAACACCATCTTTCTTCCTTGCCTTGTTAGGCTCAGCAGGTGATTATGGATACCCGTTGTTAGTCCTTGGATGCTTCTTCAGCATTGAGCATGGTGTGCTTAACCTTACTCACATTCCTAAAAGATAATAATTTTATAAAAATCTAGTATCTTTGGGTATGCTATCTTTTCCTATAGAGACTGATACAGAAGGAAATGAAAAGGATTTTAAGAGAGGTCAGAATTTGTTGAACACTATAGGAGTTCAGCATGAGAATTGGCACAGTTTTTGTTTTTTAAACTATAGTCATCTGAATAAGTTTTCTTTTGCAAGTCCAGCATTCTTTCCCTGCCATCTTCATTTTGTTCATCTTAGAGACATAAAATCAAGGTCAATCATGATGACATACTGTCAATAACTTTATATTTTAATGCAAGGCCTGACATTAGTTAGCCAGAATAGAAAAAAAGAGGAAGTAAAGGCATTTTTATAAAGAAACAAATGCTAGTTTGTCTGTGGGCATGCAAGCCAAAGCAAAAAATAATTTGAAGTCAGCTAAGGCTTTGAGCAAATTCTGATAGCACTGAGGGTGAGGAAATAAGCAAGGAAGCAAACAGTGCGCTTCTGGCATCCTGCTGGTGATTCAGAAAATTCTGATTCAAAAACAAGAATTATTTTCAAAGGTCTTTGACAAAACCGACAGCTCCTCAGCTGTCAGCCTCTCTCCAGAGACTCTAATGAGCGCTTCCTTGTCAGGTCTTTCTGTCTAAACAAGGAATTGTTAGTCTCTATCTGCCACCTCACAGTGAATGTACTTACCTTTGCTTATGCATAGTATCAATTATTATTTAACGCAAACACTTGTTCAGGTTGTTCACTAGGTTGTTTCTGTCAACCTATATCAATGTGGTTTTTAACATGTCAATGACTCAACAGCAGAGTATGTGTTTAAACAGGTGGTCAGAAAGTGCTGTTGTAGTGATAGACTAATAGGAATCCCCAAAGAAGTTGTTGCAACTACCTTTGAGATTCAATGTTTTGGAGGCTTTTGGAGCTGGTCAAAATACTTTACCTTATTTTTCACAATAATAGCAGGTCACAATAGGGCTGTAGAGGAGAGGTCTCAGAGGAAAACAAATGCTTCTTTGTACATATTTAATAAACATTTTCATAACTTCTCTACAAAATTCAAGAAATTTGACCAATTCTATATTAAAAGAATACCATTTTTAGAATTTAGAAACCCGTCTTTTAAAATTGGCTTCATATTAGACAACATTAATAGCACCATTGTTAAAAATAACTTTTTTATAATTTTCTTACTTAAAAAAAATTTACACTGGTTTCTCTTCTTTCCTCCATGCTACATAGTGCTTCCCATTTTTAGTTTTAATAAGTCTTCCTCAGTACAGCATTGGAAGTCAAGAGCATGAATCCTGGGGTAATTTAAACCTGGGTTTGAGATCTGGCCAAATTCTTCTTGGTCTTCTTTTCCTACATTCATCTCTTTTCTGTCATCTAATGTGTCATCAATGTATTTAGAATTAACTTCTACTATATTCTGTCACAAACTTTCTTTTTCTTTAATTAAAATCTCTTCAGATCCTCCATTTCTTTTAGCAAATTTGCCTCATATGTTTGAAGAGAAAAGCTATTCATTTCATTAAAAAAAAGATGAAAAAACTAAGATAACAACAATGAAAATCTTTAAATAAACTATGTTCTTCAAAGTTTATTTCTATAATCAAAAAGGAAGAAAAAAGAAAGAAGGGAAAATAAAGAAAAAGAGAATGTAAAGGAGGGAAAAGAACACAAACATTTTTTATTTAATTTAATTTATTGAGGTGACATCGGTTAATAAAATTATAAAGATCAAATGTACAATTCAATATGTCATATGTATAATGCATTGTGTGTTCACCGTCCAAAGTCAAATCTTCTTCCATCACCATGTATTTGACCCTCTTTATCCTTATCTATATCTTCCTTATCCCCTTTCCTTCTGGTAATCACTAAACTGTTGTACATGTCTGTGAGTCTACTTTATTCATCAACCAAAGTGTCCTTTGATAGATGATTGGATAAAGAAGATGTAGTACATATATACAATAGAATATTATTCAGCCATAGGAAAAGTGTCTACATTTTATAACCTCTAGTTTAACTTATGGTATGGCTGAGTAACCCTTTACTGGACTAACCTTTCCACAGATAATAATTAAAACTGTGACCAAATTAAAAATAAAAGTAATTTTTACAGCACTGGAGACTAAAGAAAATTAGGCAAATTCTGGGCAGAAGTTGACACATGAATGAATGGAATAACAGGACTGTCCCATTTTTACACATGGAAGAAGCTTTTCTGGACTCAAAAATGAGAGCACAGAGATGGGGAAAATCAAGGTTGCTGGGAAAGTGAAAGAGAAATTCAGGAAAGGAGAGGGCCAGAGACAGTAAGCTTTAAATTCTCTATATAAAGTCTGCCCAAATTTTAGAATAACTCCTGATCCATAAATTGGTGGGACAGACTTACACAGTTCAACTGAAGATTAAAAGAATAAAACTGATGTTTTAGTTGCTACTAAAAGACCGAATTTTCAGTTTGACGATAACAAAATTGTTTGATTATTAAAGTAAGAACAACAAAAATTATTCTTAGATTGTTCACTATGTTCAGAACACAATTTAAAATTACTTGACATACAGACTTAGGAAAGTATAGGCCAGTCTCAAGAAAAAAGATAGTAAACCAAGACCAACCCAAAGAATAATTAGATGTTGGAACTAGCAGATTAAGAAGTTTAAAGCACCTATTAAAATGATGCACCATAAAATAAAGGAAAAATACTCTTAGGAGAAATGAAAATAGAAAACTGAGAAATTAAAACTATATCAAAGAACCATTTGCAAATTCTATAACTGAAAGCTTTAAATCTGAAATTAAAATATATGGAATAAGCTAACAGGAAAATACAGATGAAAGAGAAATAAATTAGTAAACTTTAATATAGAGCAATTGTATTATCCAATTGGAGGAACAATTAAAAAAAAAAGAGTCCCAGGGACCTGTGGAACAATATAATATAAAAAAGGTGCAGTGTATATGTAATTGGAGTTCCTGAAGGAGGTGGAAGAAAAATGATGTAGTACATGTATTTTAAGTAATAATGTTAAAAAATGTCATCAATTTTGTGAAAGGCATAAATTTTCAGGTATAAGAAGCTCAGTAAATCTAAAAAGGACAAATGCAAAGAAAACCACACCTATGCGTATCATAATCAATCTGCTAGAAAATCAAAGTTGAGCAGAAAAAGCAGCTTAAAAGCAACTAAAGAAGAATGACACATTATATATAATAGAACAATAATCAAATCCTACTAATTTCTTAAGGAAAACTGTGAAAGCCAGAGACAATGTGAAAAGATGATTACAGTACTGAAATAATGAAACTTCAACCCAGAATTCTATATCCAGAAATACTATCCAAGTATCCCTCGAGAAATAGAGCAAAATAAAGACATTACCGTGTGAAAAAAAGTGAAAAGAATCAATTAGCAGTGACCTGTACTAAAAAATAAAATGATAAAGAAAATTTTTCAGAACTAGGAGAAATAATAGCAGATAGAAACTCAGATATCTAGAAAGAAATTAAAAACATTAAAAAAGGTCTAGAAAAATATAAAAGACAATTTTTTGCTCTTAATTTAAGATATACATTACTATATAAAAAGTTATAATATTATTTATGAGGTATTTACTATATGAAGATGTAATAAATATGACAGTTATAATGTAAAGGACAAAGGAAAGGGATAGTGGTTGTATATTGTTGAAATTTCTGCATTTTTTTGTGGAGTAGCACAGTAGTAACCCTAAGAAGACTGAAAGTTAAACATGTACATTGTAAGCTCAACACAATCACTAAAAATGTCACTCAACACAATGCAACGAAGCATAGCAAAGAAGCCAATAAATACATTCAGATTCTCTTCAAATTTTTGATTTTAAAATACTTGAAAATACTTCATTCAGTACAACTTAATTGTTTTTCAACTCTGAATCTGTACATTAATCTCCAAAAAAACGTGCATTTGAAGAAGGTTTATGATGAGTGCTCTTTACTTTGATTTAAGAGCAGAATATACTTGATGAAAACTTCTGCAGTAGGGTTAAAAAAAACTGTGGTTCAGGATTTTGGTTTTAATTGCTAAAACCAAAGCCATCTGCTCTTTCCCATGAAAATCTCTTTGACCTTGTTTCCCTTGTCCCATATTTAGTGTGCCCCTGGGAGGTTTCTATCTCTCCCTTTTCCCCATTTACACACTAAGAGCAAATCTGGAAGCTTGTGGGAGCAAAGTATATAGATACTACTGGAAAAATAAACACACGGGACTGAAATTCCTGGAACACTCATGTATTAATTTTTCCTTCTCACAAGAATAGATGAAAATAATAAATTATGACCATTATTTTAAGGTATGACAATAAAGATTATAGATCTCATTTGTAAGATATATGCCTATCTCATTTAAGAATAATGAAAATATGTAAAATATAGGTTCCTTTTTAAAGGTATTTTTAATATATTTGTATCTTTACATATTCATATCAATATTTATATACAAAGATTAAGAAGAAATGTGTCATTTCTATACCAAATAAAACAAAAGAAAATGATAATATGATTTCACCATGGCTGGATTTTACTGTAAATGGCTTAAGGTTGTAAGTAAATTTCCATCTGGGTTTACAATTTACCCAGAACACTCTTATTTTTTTGTGGAGTAAGGGGAAAAGGGGCAGTCAGAAAAGTCCTCCCTTTCAATGGGTAGTTCTTTAGTGTTTACTGCAGAGTATTAATTACAGTCTTGGCATAACCCCTCTATCACATTCTCCCTGCTGCTTCTTCCCTTATTCATGAATGAGAAATTCCAGCTTGTGGTCTCAGAACAATTGAAACAGCTGAAGAACAAGTAATAACTAGATGCTGTTTGGGCATCATATTAACCAAGGAATAAATGTACATAACATCTTTTAAATGTCCTTATTTTGTGGATTTTATAAAGTGGTTTCAATTCTATCTGTATCCAGTGGCATTTTTCCTATGTCCCTTCCTTCATAGCATGCTTAAAACGAATCAAAGAATGGTTTAGGACAGAGAGAGGAATTTCAGGCCCATTATTTCCATGACTTTTGGTTTTGTCTGGAATTTAATCTTCAATGTAAAGGCTCCAGTAAAGTATAAGTTATGATCCATAAGAGAATGATATTCTAAAATTTTATTATGCCTGATTTCGTCTTATCTCAGAAGCCAAGCAGGGTTGGGCCTGGTTAGTACTTGGATGGAAGACCACCTACGAATACCAGATGCTGTAGGCGTTAAAACACAACACACACACACACACACACACACACACACACACACACACACACACACACACCACACACACACACATTAAAATTTTATTATACAGAATAAAATTTTGGTTCCACTCTGTCCTTAGCTGCTGTGACCTTGAGTAGTTACTTGACTTCTTCAAATCTTATTTATCTAATCTTTAAAATGGGGTAGTGATAGTATCCATGTCATAGGTTAATTGTAGGTATTAAATCATACAAATCATTTAAAGTACTTGTCACATTGCCAAGCATATCTTAAGCAATCTACAAATGTTAGTTGTTCTTATCATCACATTTGTGTCCATTAGATTTTTTCCACCTCAAGAAATTTTCTTTTTCTTTTTTTTTTTTTTTTACAATGAAAACTAAGTCCCTGTTAGCTCATCCCATCAATCATCCATTAATAGTGCAGAGGGACAGGTCTATGTTTTATAGCCAGAGGCCTGAATTACCCATAGCTACCTAGTCAAAAGAGAGGATAAAAGCCAGCAGGTTGAATTTTTTTCATATTTAAGCTTTGTAGCCTAGAGTATCTTGGATCCTCAGCTTCCTCAGCAGAAACCGAAGTTTAGCTTATTTTTAAAACAATAGGAGCTACTCTCCAGTAATGAAAAGACGTCAAAAACATATTCTGAAGTGGATTTTGTGTTCTTCTTGATTTATAAATTCATGAAAAATAACAAAAAATGTGAAAATATTCACAAGTAAAATTGACATGTTTCTTTAATCCTCATGTATGTACTATATGTATAAATTTCTTGAAAACAAATTACTTACATATATTGAGATTAATATAATAAAATATCCAAAATTCAATTAATTTAAAACATATGTGCTTGGCAAAACTTAATCAAATTCCATTTGGGGCCATGAGGAGAGAGATCAACTCACTAAATTATAAATGATTCTATTGTGATATTAACTCCAACTCTCTCATTTTTGTTCAGTCATCATTCTCTCATCTTTCTTTTGTATTTTGTACTGATATTTTTTTATTTATTCATTTTTCAGTAAAATTCACTCCTCTTCCCACCATCAATCATCAGAAAACACCTTTTGGTTATCTGCCCAACTTACAACAATATCTTTTTCTCTGGAAACTAAGTGACTTTCCATTTATCTAGAGAATTCACTACAGAGCCATACATTTAATGTGAAAATCTGTCCTCCATGTGAAAGCCAATTGGACCCTGTGTGAACATTTGATTTTAAGATGCACAAATCAGATCACCTCAGTGATTTAGCACTGGGAACAAAAACCTGTCTTTGAGGGGTGGATAGATAATAAGATACTGACATGTTAAAAAGATTTAAATTCAGAAGCACTGGGACATGGAAGGAAACAGAGCAATGGAGAAAGCCAGTTAGTGGAGGAGAACAATGAAATAAAAATAAAGCAAAGAAAAGATATGGCTTGATTTCCTGACAACTTTCTTGAACATAGTTCTAGTCTCCTTGACAATCAGTTGCATTTCTGCCCTATGATACTTTTATTTACTCATTTAATAACTCATTCATTACACATATTTTGAATGTTCATTAGACATTGTGCTAAGTATTTTGTGTTCTTTATCTCTCTGAATTTTAATTAAAAATCTCAACCATAACCAACCAAAAAAATAGCAAACAATAGTGATAATTTAATATGCTCTGGCAACATATCAGGACAATTTGGAGACTTGATTCTGGCTATCACTGCAAATTTTTGAGTGAAATCCTAATTGAATTATGTCTACTCTTACCCAGGTGAGTAGAAACAAAAATTCCTATTTACAAAATGTAGTGCTATCTTCCAAAATTACACTGGTGAGCAGATGGTAATCTCTGGCCATTATTATGACCTACTTAAAGTTTCATATATTTACTGGAGAAATCTGATGTGAAAAACAAAAATCATGAGATGCACAAATGTGACTTTTAGCTTTCACTTGTGAAATATCATTGACTAAAGATGTAAAGCTAATGGTATCTAACGCCTGGTGGCAAAAGAAAAAAATCTCTTGACTTACCGTTTTCTACCTTTTTATATCTACATAGCATAATGGTACAAGTTTGTTACTATCAGTCTCCATGGAAAATACATTTTTCAATTATTCTAAATGTAAGATATCTAAAAAATATAATTTTTTTTATGAATAGTCAACATTATAAGAGAAACAAATGTGCATATTTAGATAATAGATCTAAGTTAAAGTCAGATCACTGCTCTTTCTTTTCTACCAAAGAAGCAGAAATGTTTGTGTCAAATTAAGACAAAATAATTTCTCATTTTAACATCAGCTAGTACTACTTAGGTTATCATTAGGGGGAAAACATAGGTAGTTTCATCACTTACATTCTCTGAGTCATTGCTCTTCATACACATTTATTTTTTAATTCATTGCATATCTGCATTATCTCTCTGTCAAAGGGCTCAAATCTTACCTTCTCAACGGATTTATCCTTACTGTTGAATCTCATAGTTCCATCTCATTGAAAATAAATTCTAATTTCTTTCCATTTTTTATATACTATACAGAATCTTGACCCAGCCTTTCTCTCCAGTTTTATTTCTTCCCATACTTATCTTTGGCCTCTAATAAGTGTTCCAAGTTGAATTAGAGAAAAACAGTTGTTCTATTGTTAGAACTTCCATAACAAAGCACAACAGACTAAGAAGCTTAACCAATAGAAATTTATTTTATCACAATTCTGGAGTCTAGAGGTCAGAGTTCAAGGATGTTGGCAGCATTTCTTTTGAGGCCTCCCTCCTTGGCTTGTTGATGGCTGTCTCCTCTGTATGTTTTCATATGGTCTTCCCTCTGTACAAACCTGTGTCCTAATTTCCTCTCCTTATAGAGAAACTGATCATTTTGAATTAGGGCCCACCCATACGATCTCGCTTTATCTTAATTACCTTTAAAGCCCTTATCTCCAAATACAGCCACATCCTGAGGTGCTGGGGAATAAGACTTCAATATACAAATTTCAGAGGGACATGATCCAGCCCATAACAATAATGTTTATTAGCCATTGATGAATGTACTCTGGGAAGCTTGGGCAGGCCAAGTTGTATTTGTAAAGTGCTTATAAAGAGGTAAAAAAAAGAAGAAAAATTCAATGACTCATAAGAGCTTTCGGTATGACAGAATCTGAAGCCCTCGTGCTCTTGGCTGCATATTTGAATGGGACATCTCAAGATCATTTTTTTCTGCACCATTTGCAGGAAAATCTTTTCGCTTTCATTTACCATAAACTATCCAATGAAATGACTATGCAAATAGCAAGAAACATGATGGAATAAGATAATATTATTAAGGAATTTCGAAACTTTTAGGTGGTTCTTGGGAAATGTTTTTGAATAAATGAATGCCACATTGTCTAGCACAGGCAAAGGCCCACAAGATTTATCTTATTATTGAAAAGAAAAGAAAAGATGGAGAATTTAATGTTTGAAAGATGTAATGAGGCAGTCCCAAATACACCAAAAGAAGCTCATTTTTAAATTAAATATTTCTTCATATGATAAAACAATAAACAAAAACAAAAATAAAAAATCCAATGAATTTTTAAAACAAAACAACAGTGAGATCATAGGTTTCCCCACAGCAGTGACTAAAGTGTCCATATTCAAAGAAGGGGAAATTTTAAGTACTTAATGCTTAAATCTGGAATCTAGATTTATTTATATTATTCATGGAGAATTTTGAAAAGTTTATTAAGATTGATGTTTTCTCTGGAAAAAAGAAAAACAAAAGAGCAGCAGATCAAAGACATTTCCTGTTTAAGTATGTTCTAATTTTAAGTGTGTTTTACTTTTGTCCTAGCTTGAGCCATGTTTAGTTTAAGACACATTTGATAAAAGATATCCCAAAAGCTTAAAAAGGCTTATGGCACAGGCTTCCTGAAACAGGTATCTGAGATTTTAAAACTGGGATTTCTGTAAGGGAAATTTTAGAATTTTGCCTGAAAACAGTAAATAGCAGCCTTTAGCTCCCAAACTCCTTTAAGGGGAAAGTTGAACAACTATGATTTCTGAGCTGTGCAACAATGATGTATATACCCATGGCTGAGAGAGATAAGTTTACTTTTAGCATGAAAACTTGAAGTGCATTCAAATTCTTCATTGGTTATAAGGTTGGGATACAAATAAAATTTCATAGAGTAAAATGGTTTCTTAAAATATTCATAATAATTGGACATACCCTGTGATTCATTTGCAGAACAATTCAAAATTAATAGTTGTGTATTAATCCCTGTGCAAATTTGATCCATTTTAGATGGTTCCCTAGATTTAAACGTAAGGAGATGATTTTAAAAATTACTATTCTGACCTAATTTATGCTTAGCTATAACCAGAGATAACACAGGCTATTATAATATTCTTTTAGTAAGACATTTAAATCTACTGTTGAGCTTTCCTATTAATGTGTTTGATAGACTGATGAGTTATGATGCAAGCATTTAAGGCAATTAAGGTCTTCTAGACACAATGTTCTGAGAAATTATTTATTTATAATCAAGGCAGCATGAGATCTAGTTTGCTAACATTGGACTAACATGGACAAGAGTCATCAATGATGGTACTTTTCAAGCAATATATGTCTTGGAATAAAAAAAATATTTCTTCTGATGTTCTAATTTTAATTATAAAATTTGGTTTATTTCTTATCATGCAGCTTAGACAAGCAATTAAAATCCTGTCAATAATACATCTTTCAACTTACACATGCATGACCTTTGGCAAATTATTCATCTTCTCTGCTACTAAGTGTCCTCCTCTTTCTGTGTGGTGTTGGTAGAAGGACCTATGGTGAAGAAAAAGAGCTGACTTGAGAGGATGCTATAAGTCCTAGGGGCTTTTGGGAGCCTAGAGTAAAAATAATTAAAAGAAAGTGGCAGGATTGGTACTGCATGGTAAGTGTTACACTTTTCAGATATAGAGTTTTATACTTTTCAGTCTTATTCTTCCTTGGAAGAATCTGCAAATTCTAGAGTTTTCCTGAAAAAAGTGAATTAAAACATGTGAGTAAACACATTGACTTTTTTAAAATTATGAATAAAAACAGGCCTATAAAAAACAAAGGAAAATATAGTATAATAGAAAGAAAAAGTAAAAATCCCTCATCTCTGTCAAAAGTCCCCCAATTCTGTCAAATTTTTCAGAAATAGTCACTGCTTACATCTTATCATGAATTCTTTCAGATTTTCTTTTTTGCATAACAGTTCTAAGAAATATTCATGAGATTTATCCATTGGTCCTTTAAAAAAATAAGATTAGAATAATCTAATCATAATGTTATTTTTTGACTCATCATTTAATATATTTAAGAAAAAAACATATAATACATGCCAAACCATGTAAATATAGCTCATTTAAATGCTGTTCAGGATTTTTGTTGAAAGGACGTACCAAAACTTAATAAGCCAGTTCTCTCTTGGTAGACATTTTAATCATTTCCAGTTCTTTACACTTATGCAATATTTGGTAATGAACACTCTTGTTCATATATGTTGGATCAACTGGGCAACTATCTCTGTAAAGTATATCCAACAGTGTGAAATTCTTGGGATAAAAGAATTTAAAGTGTAGATAAATTTCAAAATTGTTCTTTTAAACTGTGATATCAATAAATATTAAGGCCATCTAGACTATTTGGAATTTCTGTTTTGTTACAACTATGCCAACCTGGAGAATAATAAGTGTTTTGGAGCTTCACCATTTTAATAGGAGAAATGTTATTTTCTAGCTTTAATTTACATGTCTTTAATTATCAGTACAATTTTTTAAATAAGAAAATTTACAAAGAGACTCCCACTCACCTACCTACCAAAAGAAATTACTTAAGTTTTCTAGTTAGATGGTAATGAAAAAAAAACAACTAAAAGAATATATTGGAGGAATTTAGGCAGAATGCAGGCATTAATTTGCATTTTCTAATCAGAAATGCATTTATTTTTCTCTTTGTCCTCTGTGACTCTCCAATTGAATATTCAGCAGCAGAAGGCTGACTGAATATTTAGATTTAACAACAATAGTTAAACATATTCCTTTCTTATGATTCTGCTCCATCTTTCTAAGGTGAAATATTTCAAACAAAGTAAATCTTAATTTTGAATTCAGATGGTTCTTTGCTGAAATCATTATGAACACAGTAGAAATGCGAAATTTTTCAGAATATTTTACCTCTGTAGACAAATTGGCACTTTCAGAGAACATTAGCATGATGTGGATCCCTTGCATCATTTCCATTACCCCCTTTTCCCCTCCCCTAGCCTTGTCAAGCCAAGGTTAACAGATGCCCTATATTGAGAACGGCCCTCAACATGAACTTCCTGGGCTGACTGGCAGGCATTATGCTTTCCAAAATGATCTGTCCTGGAACATTTGCTCTCTCACCAGGCTTACCTTTCCCCCTTTTCCCTTCCTTCACTCCCATTCTTTCAAATCTCTCACCATTTTTCTAGTACACCCCACCCTCACCACCTTGCTGCAGGGAGCAACCTTTCTCAGTCAATGCACTCATATATTTGTCTCAAGGGACACCCATCAAGGGGAGACCCTCAACCCACTTTAAACTCAATCTCTTTTTCTTTCCTCCATCTCAGCCACAGGGGCTGTGCTATCAGGCTCTTTTCCTTTGTCCTACATTAGCTTATCAAAAATCTGGTGCCTTTAGTCAACTGTGAATGTCCAAGAGCATGTGTTTGGATCAGGCTACTGTTCTTGGTGCCAAGCAGAGTGATATGCATGATGAATTATGAAACCCTTTTCCGGACTAGTTTAGAATCTCTGGTTTTGCCAGGGCACCGAACCAGTGAATGGGAACATGTATGACGAAGCAGAAAATTCTTCATGAGAAATGCTTGAGAAGAGAAATCTGCAGTCTGCTACTGTGACAAACTAAAGACCTAATGAAGTTCCTTTTGGGGTCACCTGAAAAAAACATTTTTTATTTATGCTTCAAATTTAGGGTTTGCTTAAAGTTTAGCTAATGTAATCCAGGCTTGATTTTAAAACACCCATCTCTGTGTTTGATTTTATCCATTATCCCTGTGTGTGAGTTGCATATCTGCTGTTGCTCATGAACACAAATATTAGTTTGATGAGAAGGATTAATGCTACTATTAATGCTATCTATTTTAGACAGCAAACAATATGCCTCCTTTCACATGCCTCTCTGTCACTAGAGACAGGCTATGGAGAACTCACTGTTATGCTGGTAGAAGGGTTTTCATTTTGCCATGTGAATGCTCTGGGTCTAGCTCTTACATAGACGTGACAAGTTCAGCCACTACCAGATATTCTCTCTCTTATTATCTTTTCTTGTTATCACAAGACTAAGAGCTTGGATTTGTTATGCCAGACATTTTTAACAGGAGATATATACTTGTACACAGAGCACTCCTCTCATTTCTCAGCACTCATAAATTATTCAGCTTGGTTTTTCTCCCTGTGCACTAGGTACAGATTATCCTTTTCTCCCTTCCACTGGAATGGAAGAAGAATTTTCTCTTCTTATTTATTATATCTTCCATTATTATTACAGTTATTATTATTTTAAAAATGAATTGTTTGTTGGCATTATTTTTAGGGAGCTTGAAACATACATTTCACAGCAGTGATGGCTTTGTTCAAATGCTTAAAGTCCATCACCTCTACCCATCACAACCCTATGTTGACTTTATATTGAGATTAAAACACTAAATCCATTGAACACTTTTCTCTCGTCTTCTCTTGATGTACCATGTAGAGAGAATAATTTTATAACATTTGGCTTCATTCACAGTTGCTATTTAAACTTGATAAATATTTGCTGAATGAAACTGGGCACCCTTTATTTTATTTGGTCACAATCTTTTATGCCTATTAATGTGTTATGTTAATTACATAGAAGAAAAAAAAATATTGAATAGAGACTATTGCAATAAAGCCTGAGAAAATTGCAAGCTTTTCAAAGAAAAGGACTCTAGGGGTTCTATTCCCTGTTGTAGTCTCAGAACCTAGTGCCCTGGAAGTGCTTCATAAGTGTTTGTCAGATGAACCAAAACATGATAAATATTGAGCAAATTGTTTCCAATGCAAGTCTCTGCTTTACCTTGGGTCAAATTAAACTTTTTTTTGTAAAGAGCCACGTAGTAAATATTTTAGGCTTTGTGGACTATATGGTCTCTGTTGCAATTGCTCAAATGTTTACCAGCATAACAGCAGCCATAAACAATATGTAAACAAACTAGGATTGCTGTGTTGCACAAAATTTTATTGATAAAACAGATGATGAACTGGCTTTGGCCTGCAGGCCAAAGTTTGCTGGCATTTGCCATAGACCCATGTCCCTTCTCCAAGTGAAGGTGATGCTAATCTTTTCTTACTGCTTCTAGGTGGCAGTGATGGTAGGGACAAAAAAGAGAATAGTTATAATTACAAATAAAATTTTCTGTCTCTTTCTATTAGTCCGTATCCATCAACAATCCCAGACAGAACATGCATATCTTCCTTTTAATTTATAAACTTGCTAAGTCTCAAGAAGTCTTAATTTAAGGGCTGTCGTTTAATTGTCAAAAATAACCAATAGTGATAGTGTCTGAAATGAGTTAACATTTTTTTCAGTTTTTGTTGTTGTTGTTGTTGTTGTTGTTGTTGTTGTTGTTGTTGTTGTTAATAATAAAATTAAATGGAGATCACCTGGTGGGGCAGCTCTCCTCTCATCTCTTGCTTCCAGAAAGAGCAGTCCCTCAAGAGAATAGTCCAATGACTCACATAGCCATCTCTCTAGGGGGCAGATAGTGAGTTACTGTTCTCTGAACATCACACCAGGGACCCCAGGGTTCCAAATAGCAGATGTCTAGACACCAAAAACTAGAGCCTCAAGAGACATCTGGAATCAGAAGGAGTGAAAAATGAGTCTGTAGGTTCTGACTGATATTTAAATCTAAGGAAATCCAATCTTTCTCAATAATTAGAAATGGCCATACAGAGAGGAAGGGGTCAAACATTGTGCAATCTTAATTTTGAGAGCAAGAAAAAGGGCTTCCTACTACTAGTAGCAGTGACAACAGGCAGGGCAATGAGAAGTCCCGATGTGGGGGACTGCTGGTTGCAGAGATCTGAAAGGCTTGCCTGCCTAGTATGTCTGTTATCAGAGATTCATTGGTGCAACCTGTCTGACCGGAAAGGAGAAGTAATTTCCATGAGCACTGCTGCTACGTTGTCTTGTGCAAATGCAACTATAGAGGCTGAGGCAGTATACAAAGAAAAAAAAAGGAGGAGTTTCTTAGTGGAATAAAATTTATTTGGCATTTCCAGCCACTCTTTTTTTTTTTTTTTTTTTTTGCTTGCTTTTTCAAGCAATTATTTTTCTCTACTCCATTTAACTCTGCCTGTTCAGGCATAGAATGTTTTCCTGTTTTATAAATGACTCTGTCTTCTCACATGGAAAAAGGATTTTTTAAATGTATAAATTTTTTAATATATGTGTGTGTGTGTATATATATATATATATATATATATATATATATATATGTATAGCTTCCTCCTTTCTTTCATGCATGCTCCCTTTTCTCCATGAATTATCCATTTCTTCCTCAGCTGCTCTTCATCTTTAATGATTTAGCCCAGACACTGCATCTTCCACCACAGTCTTTCAAGACTTTGGAGACCTTTGCACATGTCTGTCATTGCATTCATGGAACTATGTTACAATTATCTATTTGTGTGAGTTTTTTGTGTTTAATCATTTTTGTCACCCCCTTAAGCACCATGCCCTTAACATGTCTAGCATTTAGTAGAACAAATGAGATCTGAAACTAAGTCTCAAAGATATTAAATGTGATGAAAGCTAGAGAGGTAGGAAGTAACAGATGGAGGATTCTGGCATGGATGCTTTCCAGTTCCCTAAACCACTGCCTCTTCAGATTAACCTACTTTCAAAGTTCAGCAATGCCTGGCCATCTGCAGCAGATAGTTCGTAAGAACAACATTCAGTCCTTTCTACTTAGGTTTTCATTTTTTCCCCTATTTTCACCCTCTCAGCCAAGGCAACCATTTGATTCCGTAAAGAAAATTCTCAAATAGAGTTGATGGAATGTATTCCCTGGGTGCTTCTTACACTGGCCTGGTTTTTTCCCATGGGCGTCTCTCATGGAAAGAATCTCATCTCCTTGTCCCTGTCCCAACTGCTCCATCTCCAGAGCCTATTCCTTCTCATTTGATCTCCCTGTATCCACGAAACCCTGGAAACTGAAGATGCTCTTTTTAACCTATCAAAAAAGCTGTTAATATCACAGCGCATCACTAAAATGGTCTTAAGGGTTGACTGATATTAACATAGAGATTTGGGTCTCTTTCCACATAAATATCTCATGATTATATATTTGTAACTTGTTGGTTTTCCTAGCATTTTCTGGGAGAGTAGAATCGTGGCTTGTTTTACACACACACCCACAAGCACACACTCTGATACCACTCATTCCAGAGGACAGATCTGTAGAGCTGAGAATGATATAGATTGACACTAATGACAATAGCTAGAATTTAGGCCTATGTTCCAATAGAACTTTTTGCAGTGATGGAAATGTTCTACATCTGTGATGTTCAATGCTATCGTCATTAGCCCCTTGTGGCTACAGAACTCTTGATATATGATTAGTGTGATGGAGGAACTGTCAATTTTATGTCATTTAACTTATTAAAATTAATTTGAATTTTAATAGTTACATGTGGTTATTGGCTACTGTATCAGACAACAGAAATTTCGAGCATCTGCTCTCATGATTTCAATAAGAAGGTTTATATCAGTCTTAGCATTTGGTGTTTGAGTGATAACAGATGAAAGATATAAACAATTTTGTTTTTTTAGAATACCTCTCCATAAGTTTTCTACTTGAGAGCAAACTTGACAACAATTCTTAGGGTAACCTGAAAGCTTGATAAGTTTAATGAGAGGGAAAAACAACTTAGTTGCTAAAAAAAAAGTTATTTCTAAATATAATTAATATATTTTAAATATTTCCCCAAAACTTTCAGAAGTTGTGTTGTATGTATATAAAGGAGGGATTTACACTTTATATGGAAGCTTATAGAAGGCTTAAAAAAGGATGGATCCTGGGACAGAGTCCTGTGTTCCAGTGCCAACCGTAGCATGTGACCTTGGCTAAGTTGCTTCATCTCTCCAAATTTCTAGTTCCTCATTTATATATTAGAAATGAAAAACACCTACTCAAATTATCCTAGGATTTCAGAGACTAAATGAGATAAATTAAAAACAAACACTCTGTAAAATACTATATGGATGATAGTTGTTGACTTTTTAATTAATATTGTCGCTATTTTGTAATCCTTCCAAAATAATTCAGTGTTAGCATCAGCAATAAAGAGAAAAACTACTTTGTCTTCATCTTTTATTATACAGTAACTCTGAAAAAGAAAAGAAAATATACTACAATGTAGGGTAGGGTTTGCTTTCATATTAAGCCACAGAAATATTGAGAGAGTGTGTGGGTGAGCAAGTGTGTGTGTGTGTGTGTGTGTGTGTGTGTGTGTGTGTGTGTGTGTCTATGTGTCTATGTCTCCATGTGTGTGTGCTAGTGGACTCTAAAATTACACAAAGGAATCTTGTTTGGAAAACTTAATCTTATATATGTTTTTCTTTTGTGACTAAAGCTCATCAATTTTAAGATTTTTCTCTTATATTTTCATAATAAAAATATATTTCAGAAAAAGTAAGATAAGTTTTTTTCCTTTATTTTTCATGACTCATTCAATATCTTGTTTTATAGTCTCTTGCTCTTTGACCAGAACTTCCAGGGAAAGCGACATCTCTAATCTGAGAAAGTTAAAGATAGAAGAAAATGGAGAAAATCACCACATTTAGTTAAAATGCTTTGCACACAGTAAACATTATTGTTCTCTCCTATAGAAACAATAAAAATTTCAGACACTTAACTATGATCTTTTTTTTTTCTGCTGCTATGTGAATGTGTCTGTCAAATCACCTCCAAATATCAAATGATTCCAACGGCAGGGTGATATGCACCCCCTTCTTATTTTAATACTTTGATATATAGGTGAATTTTTAGTGTCTTTTTTTTTAACTAAAAAAGGATTTTTAATGAATACTATTTTTAAATTATGGTCATCTATTCAATGTTTTTAAATTAAAAATTTCCACTGTTAGCTACTACATTTGATTTATATTTTTTAAGTTTGAGACTGAAATCTCAATACTCTTTTGATTGGCAAATGAAAGTAAAATTTTTCAAAGTAATCCATTTTGGCTTATATACTTTAATGCATATGAAACAACTGATATATGACTTATTATGTTGGTAAACATTTAATAATGAAAGTGCTATTTTGTTCTAAACAATGAATCAGAGAATGCCTAGGCATTCTAATTTTTGCCTTTTTGAGATGACATTTTTTATACTTTAACATTTTGGCCAAGCCTGAAGTCTAGATATTTTATGAGTTTATCTATATACATTTAAAAATATTATACCATTTTATAACACATACCATAAATACTTATAATCAAAAACCTTTCACTATAAGTTCTCCGAAATGTGATACCACAGATGACTATTCCAATAAGAGTTAATATCAAATGAAGCCACCCTTGTGTTACATGAATCATGGAGATGTGTTTTATAATCTTTAAGATGTGTGTCAGCTGATTAAGTTAGAATACATGTGTAAGACCCTGAGAACACAAAATTGAACATTATACCTCCCTTAACTTGAGAGAAAAATCTAAAAAGTCTGAAAAAGAAAAAAAAAATTACCATGAGAATACAGCTAAACTGAATTTAAAAAAATAGTTGCTTTGATTATGTTTAGGTATTTTCACAATTATTCTTTAAACAAATCTAAAGTTTCAAGAAATCTATAGCTGATATTGCTGGAATTGCTACTATTATAGTTAACTGGGAGCCCTGTAGGTATAGGACACTGCCACAAGCATACCATCTCAGACAATGCTCAGACACTTGTTCATGATGTGGGTTATAATCCTTAATTTATACACAAGGAAACTGGAACTCAAAGAAGTTTGAGTAAATCATCAGACAAATCATCTTTTATTTTAACAATCAAAGAGAAAATTAGATTTTTTTTCTAAGTAAATGATGCACTGAGTTTGTGAAGCAAAGCAACAGTGCTAGGCTACCATTTAAATGGCTCATGTAGACACAGACTCTCTTACATTCCTGCTTTTGCACACATTTCTTCTAGTTTATCTTTCTCTGTTAAAATTTTACTAGTTCTCCAAGGCTCGGTCCAGAGGCTACTTTCCAATCTTCCAGCACATATATCTCACTTTTCTTACATTCCCTTAGTGTGTTGTTTATATTCCTGTCAGAACACTGGCAATAGCACATTCATTAAAAGAACATTTATTGAGTGCTACTTTGTACTGGGTACAATAGTTAATTGTGGTAAGGTCCAGCTCTTCTTGAGTGTACACTACTTGACTTATATATTCTTGTGTCACTCAGAGCATCCATCAGAGAGACATGCTCACAGCTACCCAATAGAGATTTGAATGTCATTCCATTCTGGCCACTCACCCAGCCACATCCAACTGCACCAATGATTTTATTTTTAATAAAATAGATTTTAGACAGATGACACACTAAAGATACTGTCCCATATAGTGAAGAGTAGGTAATTAGAGATCCCCACAATCAGATAATTAGCAATGCTTCAGCTGCTATCAAAAGCTGCTTTGAAATGCTGCAAATATTTATTGTGGTTTTTCCTCTGTAAGAGTTTTCTTTTAATTCATCTAGGAGGAAAAAATTTTATTAAATAATACTAAGCCTTTAACACCTTGTAGTTTCTACTTGCTTTTCACAAGAGAGAGCTCTTCATAGCTTTTGTGGGCTGTAATGGCTGGAGACAAGAAAAAGGGAGTTAGAATGGCTAGGAACAGGAGCAGTTAAGCCTAAGATGAATCAAACTTATATAAAAATATGGAATCTTGAGGGTTTTCTGAATGCTGCAAACTCATTGACATACTTGGCTATAACCTAGCATTTATATGTTAGATAGGTTATAACATGAAGTGATTTTCTTATCAGGATTATCGGGGGTCTTGTGTGTGTGTACTTAAAGTAAAATTTAAAAATTTGTTGTAAATTAAGGCACATAGTACTGGCATTTACATTATCTGAGCCTGATTTTTTGCTGAGAATTGCAAGGGTGCAATTTTGACATTTTTTGAATTGTAGACTGTCACAAATTTAAGCAAGGTTATTCTAATCAAGATAAAATATCTCATTTAAGAACAAAAGGATGAGTAAACTTGGTGGTAGATATTGGAATTATATTCCCAGTCATGAAATTAGTAACGCTTCTTGGCTGAGAATATTCTTCTCTGTGGTTTTAAATTTTTAGTTATTAAGTATGGAATATAAATAATAAAGATAATCTCTTAAATTTGGTAAAGTTCATACATCCTTCAAAATATTTTTACATAAATTTTCAGAAGGAGAAATTATCATTTACTTAGAGTTTATGGTGTAAGAAATTTTACTTGTTATCTCTTTTCATTCACAAAACAACTCTTTTAGAGAATTTGCTATCTCCAAGGTAAAAATTAGAAAGCAAACAGATACATTTTGAACTTGCTTAAGTTTGCCCAACTAATACAGAGCAGAGATGAGATTCAAACTTAGGTTTTTCTGATTTCAAAGTTTTTATAATTTTCTCTTGAAAACTAGTAACAAGAAGGTCTAATGGCTTGGCCGAAGCCGTCAGTCATGGAAGAATAGAATCCATATTTCTCATCTCTTAGTTATTACTATTTTTTTATTACTCTATGTTTTATGTATATACATTAAAAAGTAGAGATTAGTTTTTATTTTTAAAGGTTTCCTTTTCTTATAAAGGTTAGATTTGGTTTTGATAGGAAATCTGCTTCCAATCAGTGCTTTCCTAACTAGAAATTCCATATAAAGCCTGAAGTATCTTAGTAATTAGTCTGAATGATATAAATATTTTTTTCTGGTAGTCATGTTATATACAGTAAAAGTTATCTTAAGCATAATTTTACTAGTAAGAAAGTATTCTTCTAAAAATCTCATCCACTTGAAATACCCTAAATTTGCATAAAGTGCAATCCCTGGGCTCCAATGCCACCCTGATAATAGCTGTCACGTAGAGTTAGTCTCCAATAAAATTGTCACCTCTCTAAGAAACAGGAAATACATCTTCTTTGTAATTGATTTCTTGTATTTCAGATATTATGCAAATGTAACAATATATGTATTTGTAGAAATTTATTATAGAAAACTCTAGGTAAACTTACAGCCCATTCTTTGGACAGATAAATAGTAAAACTTTAAGGATATTAGTTCTACACAAGCAGGTTTTAATGATAGCTGTTTTATGATCAGAGAAGACTTAAAAGTAGCAAATTTTCTTTGGCAAATCTAGTTTCTTCTGTACTCAACTCCAGGAGCACAGCCCTACACATTTACTTTTTAGAAGTATGTAAAATCAGAAAATACTCTATTGGGTCCACTGGAGTAACGGGAGTTAAAGTTAGGTAACAGTAACCTTTGGAAATTTTTGAGTTCCCACTCTCAAGCAAGACTGGGTACAGACCTTTTTATTGCAAATGCCATGTATTGTCCCTCCCTAGATTCAAGGAAATCAAAGACAGGAACCTGGGATATTTATTCAGCTAAGTGCAATCCCACATGGCATTTAGAAGATTACTGCTGCAATGCCCTAAATGGTACTTTAGTGCTTGAATGAGTCAATGTGCCTCTGAAAATACCTCACACCCAGGGAATGAATGGGTCAGGCTAAGTAAACAGCAATAGCAGATGATTACAAAAAATAGCCAAACTCTCAACAATCTCCTCAACAATCCAGACCAAGGAATCTGGAAAGGATTGGCTCACAGTTGTATGGTTGGTGAGGAGGCTCGTGGGTATCAGCCTAGACACAAGGATGACTCGTCTTACTTTCTTAAGGGTACATGATAGACAAGTATCCCTTTTATGCCATCAATGCCTTCCAGGGGGCCTAAAAGCTTGATCTAGGAAAAATCATCCATTTTGGTCTCTTGCATGCTTAGAGGTTGAGGTGCCAGTTATTCAAAGGTCTTTATAATGAATTTTAATTAATAGATTCCTCACCTGCATATTATTTGAGATGATAACTAAAAAAATATTAGACCTTATGTTCTATGTTGATGATCCAATACTCCAAATGTTAGGAATGTGACTTGAGGAAAAAATGAGATATATAATTAAGTTAAAAAACTTGACTTTTATCAAGATAAGATTGACAGATAAGTACAAAAATGCAAATATTGTCCTGATGAGTGATAAGTTTTAAAACAGACATGACTAGTTTGACCAAAACCTTCATTTTAGAAAACTTTCAGAAAGGAAGTCTGTCTGTCATTATATGAATTCCAAAACATCTGTTCCATGGAACAATGGAAGGTATCTGAAGTTTGTGCTGTACCAGGATAAATTCTATTCTGATTAAAATGAAAATAATATGGAAATCTTAGAATTTAGAGAGGTCCCATCAGACAGGGCCTCCTTCTTGCAAACATATTGCTAAACTCAATGAAACACTTTGTTTGCAATAGATATAATTTATTACTTCTAGGACTTAGTGCATTTCTGACTAATTTCTCAACAATTTGCTAAGATTTAAACATTATATTGAGATATTAAATATACATTTAAGTTTTAAGATTCTAAATAGAACATTCTTAAATGATTTTAAACATATTTCAGAAGCAAGACTTAAATGTTTTTTCTTTCCAGAATGGTGTGTTTATTATGTATTTCTAAAAAAAGGTATAACTATTCATCCTTAAGAATTAAAAAAAAGTGGGTTTTTAAATAAAAATTTTATAAAAAGCATTAGACAAAATTATAAAATAGTCTCTTGTCAATCTGAGTAGAGAACAGCAGCTTTGATTTTTTTTTCAAAAATTGCTGTGTGTATGTATGTGTGTGAACATCAATGATCTTAGTTTTTTGAAAACATGTTTTCTTTTTATAAAGCTTTATTTAAGTGGTAAAAAACATCAATAAACACGCAATGATATTCGTGAGACTAACACTGCACAGTGAGAGGTTTGACACAAAAGAGATAAGAGCTAGGAAAGAAAAGGAAAAAAAAATGGACTTGGGTACGTGGTAGATGGTGTTGCACTTGTCATTAGGAAAAAAAGGCATGTGACATATCATATATTTCAAACTGGCCAAAGACATAATTTTAAAATGGCATGTAGCTCATTGGAAATCATTTTACTTCCACTGTGATGCTCAAAATAGGTTAATTTATTATTATATTTTTTAGGTTTCTCAAAAGGGGAAAGTATTCCATTGGTTTACAGACATCCAGGGAGATGCATGGAGGTTTGAAGCAAGAGGACTCTAAACAGCGGAATTATGTCATAGGCACAGATTTCATTATTCAGAGGGAACTTACCTATCTAGCATTCTGTGGAAAGTAAGTCCCCACCATAGCACTGGCTGGGTAATCGTTCAATTCTGATTGAAAAACATGTTCAGGCAGGAGATTTCACTTTTAGGCACAGTGAACAATGATCATTTATGAACACAGAGGTTTCTATTTGAGGGCAATCATTTATATCATGGATGGACTTTTTTCTTTAAATCACAGTTTTGAGGTTTATTATTCCTAGGAAATTGTTTTCATACAAATGTATGAAAGTATATATTTGAATGACCAAATGTCAAGATTTCTGCTTGCTTTACTGGAATAGCTTTTTACCTTTTGCAAAATCACAGATGTGCATTAACTTTTCAGTGAATGAGATATTCTGTTGTGTGAAACAATGAGCTTCTAGCTTTCATGGTAAAACTCATTCCTAAGATCAAGCCATTTCACTTTTAATCATAATGACTACAGGCATGATTATTGTAACAGTTATGGGATAAATACCACCATTAAACAAGTTTTATAAATTCTCGAGGTCTCAGTTTACCCGTCTGTATAATGAGGATAACAATGCCCCCCTAAACGTTGTTAAGATAATTAAATGAGAAATTGTATGTAATTATAGGCCTATGATAAGTGCTTAAGAAATGATATTTATTCTCTTTAGTATTATGTCTTTACATTGCATAGGACTTTTGTTATTTTGAAAGATTTACAGATGTTATTAACTTCCCCCAGGAGTGAAGCCTGCAAAGAAATAAACAGTACTGCTCATGAAATGACTCTCCAGGATGGTAATAAATACAGCTCTGCTGTTCTTGGTAAAATAGTCCCAATGGTTACCACAGTCTTATTTTTCTCTGTCAGGAAAAAGATTATAGCCCTGGGTCAGTTTGACTTAAACCAACTTCCTGGCCATCAGGGCCCAATACTGAGTGGCTTTTAAAAGTTAGAATTCACCAAAAAAAAGAAGACTTTTAACATAGTTGTACTTTAATAAGCTATTTTTATGTACTATTTTTAGCTGTAAAAATATAACAATATTGACTATTATAAAATTTAGTTAATATTTTCTATTTTTTTACTTATGCCTGATGATAGAAAGCCATTATTTTCAAAATAGAATAAATAAAAAACTCAAAACAAATAATTTATCTTTCTCTGGATTGTGATATTTGAAATGAATCAAAAAGGCAGATTTTTAATATTATAAGTGATTGGATTATTTCTTCTGTTTTTTATTTTTTTGTACTTAGTACAATATGTTAGTCAATTTCCCATCCTCTGAAATTTTAAAATAAAATTAATATTTATTTCTCTAACTTTTCGAGAGTTACATTATATTGCTCTACATTCAAAATACAAAAACTTTCTAAATGAAATGGCCAATATATAAACCAGATTATTTTGGATGAAGGCTAATATTTACCATCACCATGACTTCCTTGAAAGTCATCAACTATTAGACTACTATAGCTATCGTTCTTCATATATAAGGTTCAACCAGTCACACACTCAGGGTTCAATAGTTCATCACAGATAAGCATCTGTAGTTAGGTGTGCTTTTGAAACTTGTCAGGAAAATCTTAAAAGCATTGTCTTGTTAATTTTCTCATGATTTCTCATTGTATCTGTGGTGGCAGATAAGTATAAAAAGGCTCAAAAGAGTATATCAAGAAAGAAAAAAAGACCATGTATTAATCTCAGTGTGGAGTAGAAATTCTCCAAGTTAATTATGCCTTCCTTCATGACCTACATAAACCAGGGATTTGGGCTCAGAATTGACTTTGAAATTCACACTGAACTTTCCAGCTTTCTGCTGTTTCTCCTAGAATAACACATGAAAAAAGCAAGCAAAGAGATAAAGTCTTCATTTATTTAAGGTTCTCTATTCTTTTCTTATCTATATCTTTCATGTTCTTTTTCCCATCAGCCCCACATCTGTCTTCATAACACTCCCACCTGTTAACCTTTCTGTGTGTCTGCCATTCTACTCTGGTTACTACTTTCTTAAGTTGTATTCTCCTGGCTCTCATCTCTCTTCAGAGAAATAAAACAAACAAACAAACAAACAAACAAACAAACAAAAACATTAACACTGATGGTATGAGAAATGTCGTGTATGTATATAGTGTTTTATAGTGTGAACTTTACATTCGCTTTGCCTCAGTGTTGTCTTCGGCAAAATGAGCCAGTGTAGGCTCTTCAATGTTAACAGTCTTTTGAGCCCTAACCTTGAAGACTAGACTCCTGCAGCCTGAATGCCTGGATTTGAAACCTGTTTCTAGCACTTACTTTTGATGCTCTCTTGTCCTATTATTTTATTGAGAAACGCGCGCACTAAAACTCCCCCCCACACACATGCATACACACACCTGTGACACACAAACTGAACAAAAAGAATATAATACATACTTAGTGCTCAATAAATATTATCTACCATTACTAGCCATTTCTACTAATCTGTAAGCTAAGTTTATAAAATGCTTTCACTTAATGATATTCTAATTAACTTTCACCAAGATCCTTATGCCAGAATCAATATTGATGCCCCGAAAGTTTAATTGACTGATTTAAGATTAGCAGTTGATGATAGATCAAGAACTGGAACCTGCATCTTAGTCTCCTAGTCCAGGGTTCTTTCAGCTACACAAACATAACAATACATTTGCAACGCAATTAATCTTTGATGGTCCATACCCCAGATTTCGTGAACTTCATATGACTTTCTAGGAGACTTTGTTGTTGATGCAGTAGCTGGTGTTAGTGTTAACTACATGTTTACTAAGAATAATGATAAATTGTTATCTGAACTACCTAATCTAGGAGCAATGTCCATGTTCACATAAAATTATAGTAAGCTTGAGTAAAGTCTAAAGTCAAAACATTTTTTATCCTGTCATTCAGGACTTTGCAGTTTTTCTGAGGATGTCGGCTGGGAACAGAAATGGATTGTTGCAAAGTCAATTTGAATATTAACATGAAAATGAAATCTTCTGCTTCATTTGTGAAGAAACGTACTACTTCTAGGATATCTTGCAACACTAGTATGAACTGTGAGTGTGCAGATATATGTATACTTGTGGGTATAACCATACAGAAATAAAGAGAATAGTCATTTTTTGAAAGCTTCACTAATACATTTTTGTTCAAATACCTTAATTAACATTCCCATCTCAACTATTTATTTAGGGAGAACATGTTCAAATGCAGAGCTGACTAATTTTGCCTCTTTACTGAGAAAGAAAGTATGATTAAGTTTTGAGCTTACAAGAATGGAAATGCAGAACGCTTTTGCTTTCCTTTGTTATTCTTTTGACTTCTACTGACTTACACCTGGCAAAATGTGCAGAAGAGAATAGCAGTGAGCATACAGCCAAGGGAGAAAAGGTATAGAAAGAGATACTGGTTGCGAGGTGCATCATACAAAATATAAATGGAGTATTTTCTTTATTTTATTTAAACAATTAAAAGAAAGGTGTTACTTAGAGTTATAATTTAAGATAAGTTAGGAGCCAGCTGAGGTAGATCTATCAAAAAATCTGAGCTTGTCCACTTTTAACCAGACTTCTTGTTTTGTTTTCACCAGAAAAAGATGCTATTAGTTATTGAAGACACAGGGTATGCCAGGTCTGATTATAAACACGTCAACTGCATCATGATTTAATTTTCTTTTTACAATAATGCTATCAAACCTTTGCTGTAGGCATTTTGGTTTCTGTTTACAGATAAGACTTTAAAATTTTACATAGCTTTTATAGAGCTAATAAGTTGAAGAGTCAGAGTTTGAATACATTTCTACCTGGCTCCAAAACTTGTGATCTTAACCACTGTACTCATTAGCATCTGTTGAGGATGATATTCATGTAATGTGTGATGGTTAATTTTGTGAGTCAACTTGATTAGGCGGTGGTACCCAGATATTTTGTCAAACAGTATTTTAGATGTGTCTGTGAAGGTATGTGTAGTAAATTACATTAATGTTTAAGTCAGTAGACTTTAAGTAAATCAGATTACCTTCCATAATGTAAGTGGGCCTTATCTAATCAGTTAAAGGACTTAATAGAACAAAAACTGAAAAAGAAGAAATTCTGCCCACAGACGGCCTTCTGACTAGAAGTGCAACACCAGTTCTTCCTTGGGTCTCCACCATGCGGCCCACTCTGCAGATTTTTTAGGTTTTCCAGCCTCCAGAATCACATGAGCCATTTCCTTAAAATAAATTTATTTTTCTATATACACACATTTTATTGCCTCTGTTTTTTGGAGAACCCTGATGAAAACAGGACACATTCTCCTCTTCATTCAAGTGAGTTGGTCAATAGACGATCCAGAGCAAGTTTGCCTGATTCAGCTGTAGGTCATGATATCCAGGTGGGCATAGGCTTTAAGCTTTCTCAAGGGGTTTGGCGTGGCGGATAAGAGCAGATAAGCCTCCTTTTCACCAATATAGAACTATGCTTCTCATTTCCTGATTGACCAGGATAAGGTGGGCCACATTATTTAGTATTTAGTAAATGAATTTCAATTTATCTTGGGAATGTTTTTAGAAATTAGTTCACAATTAGTACATATGTGATATAAAGCTTCTTATATAAAATTTGATGAAAATCTATTATACGCTGGTACTGTGATCAGTCCACCTACAGTTAATAGTCTTTTGTATATTATGTTATTCTAAAAATTAGCAAGATCTAAAATATAAAAACAGAATAGACTCTAGCTTATTTTCAAAGATAAAAGCATTAAGATATTTATAAAAAAATCTCTGCTATTAAAATAATCTTGATGATCTACTTCCTTAATGTTATACTATTCTTTAATTCTGTCCTTTAATAGTTGAATGAACAGTTGATTGGTTCTAGTATAACTATCCAATGCTACTTTAGCATAATGATTTTATCTCTTTTCAATCATATTCAATTTATGACATTTTTAATTCATAATATTATTATCTTCATTTATTCATTTTATTCATTGAATAAAATAATAGACAAAGATGCAATAAAACAAACTCAGCTATACATACAAAAATAAGTGTTTCTAAATCTGAATTGTTGACAAGCGAACAAGTACAATCATTGGAAAATTCAAAGTGTTTCTTCATTTCCAATTAGTGTACACATTTCCAAAAAGAATGTTAATATATAGTAAATGAAATTGTTTTGGCATTTTTTTTTGAATAATTAACTTTGGAAAGTTAAAAATTGTCTGCTTTTCATAATATCTCATTTATTCATCCTGCTTTCCATTATAAATTATCTTTCAGGAATTTACTTTGGGAATTTAGTTTGGCCAGCCCATAGTTTACTGCAAAAGCCCACTACGAAAAGTTAAAACCAGTTAATGGGTAGAAGCAAATATAGAATATTTTTAAGTGCTCCTGTTACCTTACACATCATGAGTATATTTTTATAAACGATGTTTCACGTGACATCTTGTGAGAAAATCAATGGTAGCCACAGAAGCATCTACCAACTTAAATGAGACTACCATATTCAGAAATTTATGGCTTAACACTGTAGCCCCTAATATCTAGCTTCGACTCTAGAAGACAATATTATTTCTTTATCCTGGAAAATTAGTCTGACTGACCAAACTAAGCCTGAAAAAAATTAGGAGAGGTTTGAAGAAGTCAGACTTTGGTGGGAAGATAACATCAGTATAAGTCTAAAATAGAATCAAGAATGTTAGGGCTGTTCTACATGGAGACATTTTGCCAAGACATGTGTCATCTTCATTACAGTGAGTGCATTAGTGACTGAGAAAGGGCTGGAAAGTCCCACAGTAGGATAGCTGCCAAGGGAGGTGCCTCTCTGTTACTCTTACCCCAGGTAACCAGGGTATTATCAAATTTAGTCCATAAATGACTCAAAGCAGTATAAACATAGGAAATATTCCAAACAAGAGAAAAACAGAGTAAGCTTCTCCACAGTCTTGGTTTATTTCCAATAAGTTTTGACCTCTTTTTCTTTTCTTCCCTCCTTTCCAGAGCTAAAAATATTTAATTTGAAATAAAGAGCTAGATTTGAACACCTACATTGATCCAATAATCTGAGAATTATTTCAGTCTGGTTGATTAAGTGGATAAAATTCAAAAACATGAAACCAAGTTAAATATAATCACGACTTTATATCCATAACGTTTTGCAAGCTCAGCAAAACAAATGGATCAAAATGTTTCATTGCTTTAAAGTTTAAATGAATTTTAATATCACATACACTCCCTGTAATTCTCTGTAAGTTTATTTCAATGGTACAAATTAAGTGGATAAGAATTTAGAAAGAGTGTGCTGAATTAATACTAAATAATTAAAAGCATTAAGTTACTATTTGGTGTATGGTACACACGTCAGAGCATTTGAAAGGAAATAAGCCTGACCCACATTTGCAGAACTCGTACATACATCTCCTTTCTGTTGAAAAATAACAGACGTCTATTGGAAAAAAATAAAAAAATAAAACATATTCTCTTTGGTATGTCATTTAAAGGAAGAATTGTAAGGCAACAGGATGTGGGTGTCTGACTCACAACGCAAGCAGCCACATGATGCGCATATTGGTATCAGCAGCTGCAGAGACATTTTCCTTGGGTTTCACACCAACAGCAGCTGAACCAGCAGCTGAACACGCTCCTGTGTGTAGCACCACACACACAGTATCAAGCAAGACTTTGTGGCTCAGCATCTCTCATGGTCCTGCTGTCCACAGGGTCTTAAGGGAAAGCAGACATTGCTCAACAGCCTCTCTCTTTTTGGGACCTGCTTTTTCCTCTGTTCTCACATCTGTCATGCTTCAATCTGCCTATGTAGAACAGTGCATAGGAGTGCTCACCATCCAGATACCTGAAAGATAAGGGCAACCATTCTTTTCCCTTCCTATTCCAACCTCCTTGATAATGGTGGAAGGCATTGCTTCTTAAATATATAGATGAGGCTGGAAGACATCGGTATACTTTCTTCCATCCTATGGACCCTGATCTCTCCCTGCCTCCCTGAGATCTCACAGACCAGAATCAGTTTCTTACATGACACAGCTCATGTTTCATCTCTCATAATTGTCATTGGTGTGAACATCTTATTTCTCCTATCTGAAGGAGAAAACATGATTTACTAATCTTATTGTCTATGGCAGTTATGAGAGGTCTTTTTTTTTATTAATTTATTTTTTTTATGGTGACAATGATTAATGAAATCCAAAAAGTTTCAGCTCTACATTTTAACAGTAAAGCCTGTATATATTTACATTGTTCATTCACCTCTCATAGATTTCTTATTGTCATCACTTTTTTGACCCCTTTTACCCTGTTTACCTTCTCCTTCCTTCCTCCCCTCTACTCTCTGGTAACCACTCGTCTATTGTCCATGTCCATGAGTTTCTGTTTGTTTGTCCTGTTAATTTGTTGCTTTTAGGTTTATATTTCACATATAAGTGATATCATATGATTTTCACTTTGTTCTGTCTGGCTGATTTCACTTAGCATGATTATCTTGAGGTCAATCCATGTTGTTGCAAAAGGAAGTATTTCATCTCTTCTTATGGCTAAGTAATATTTCGTGGTACCGCAGCTTTTTTATCCATGAGAGGTCTTAAAAATAAATATTTGTTAAGTTAAATAAACTTCAGAAACATTTGAATGTAAAATAATAGGTTTACTAACTCATTAACTATTTACTGAGTGGGTTACTATGTCCTAAGCACTATCCTAGTTCTAAGTGACATGAACGTGAACAATATAAGTTCTTGGTTTCAACTAATTCATACAGGAGAACAAGAACAAGAGTGCAACTAAGAGAGAAAACAGGGTGTGGTGGGAGGACAGAATTAGTCAAGGCCTCCACGAGAGGAAGAGTTGGTGTGGGTCCTGAAGGATAAGTGGAACTCAAAAGGCAGAAAAGAGGAAAAGGGAATTCTAGACAATGTAAATATTCCTCACAAAACCAGTCATGGAAGTAATGTTTTAATTAGCAAACTAAGAAAAGTTCAGAGTGACTAAAGCATTGAGAGGAATAAGAAAGGGAAGAAGAAAGGAAGGTGTATTCATTTTCTATTGTTGCATAACAAATGACTGCTAACTTAGTGGCTTAAAATAACACATTTATTATTTCAAAGTTTCTATGAATTAGCTTGGTTCTCTTCTCAGGGTCTCACCAGGCTAACAACTTAGAGTTGGCTGAGGGTATGATCTCTGTGGCTTGGGAACTCGTTCAAGCTCACAGAGTTGTTGGCAGAATTCAGTTCTTTGGGGCTGTGTAATTGAGGAAACTTTTTCTTATTTGCTGTTAACTGGAGACCACTTTAAGCTCCTAGAGGTCACCCTCAGGTCCTTGCTACATAGTGTCTAAGTAGGCCCTATCACAGAATGCCAGTTTGTTTCATTTTTGAGAGCATCTGCCTAACACGTTCCTTCTCTCAAAACACTCATCTGATTAGGTTAGGCCCACCAGAATAATCTTCCTTTTAATGACTCAGAGTCCAGTGATAAGTAACTAGAGATAGCCCACCATATTAATGAGACCCATTAAAACCCAGAAGGAGAGTATTATGCATGGGATTGTAATCTTGCCAACCATCTTAGAATTCTTTCTACCAGAGAGAATGTAGAATAAATAGCAGAGGGGGGAAAAATAAAAAAACTAAAGAAGATATCCGTAACTTGAATTTTCTCTAGGCCCTGCAACTTATTATCCATCCAGTTTTGAGCCACTTCACTGGTATAAATCATCTTACCTATAAAGAAGGATAATAAGCTTTATAGAAATGATCTAGGTAGTAAATATAGTAATATATTATGAATAACTCTTCACACTACTTTGGGTATATATGTTTGGTGTATAAAATCTCATGAGTCATACTGAAGGCCTCATACTTGATTCTCTAGGGCAGGGAGTCAGATACTCATCAAAGTCTCTCAAGAGTAAAAATATCATCAGATTTGCTTTTTTTTTTTTTTTTTTTTTTATCAGACGCTGATGTTCAGCAACCTGGCCTCAAACCAATTACTCATTTGCGTTTTAGTTCTCCTCACAGATACTAAGAATTAGGTCATCATTTTTGAGAAGTTTTTATTATGGAAAATTTCAAACATATATGAGTAAATAGAATAGTATAATGTTTCTCCATGTACTTACCATCAAGTTTTCAATAATATTAACATTCCGCCATGCTTGTTTCATCTATACTTCTCCTCTCTTCCAAACTCCCCCAACCTTATTATTTCTTTATATAGTTCTTTCTAAGGTTAGATTTACGTATATATTAAAAGGTGCTAATCTTAACTGTATAATTTTGACTAATTGATAAGCCCACATAATTCATACCCCCATCAAGATAGAAAATGTTTGTGTCACCTCAGAAAGTTCTCCCATATCTCTCTTATAGTCAGTTCCTCTCACCTTGCTCAGCAGCAGCTACTGTTCCCATTTTTTACCTATAAGTTATTTTTGCAAATTTTAGAAATTGTGCACATAAAATCATACAAGTGTACTCTTTTATGTATGTTTTTTCATTTTCCTGTTTTGGCCACACAAGGTCTGTGGTACACATTTATGTCATAGAGTGTATTAGGAATTTATTTCTTTGTAGTATTTTATTAAAATAATATATAAATTTGTTTTTCTATTTTTATATACCTGAGGTGTTTCTAGTTTGGGCTATTATAAGTAAAGGTTCTATGTGCATTCTTGTAGTTCTCATCTTATGTGGACACAGATTTTCATTTTTCTTGGGTGAATATATAGGAATGGGAAGGGCAAATCTATATTTACATTTATGAGAAACTGCTAAACTTTGTCCCAAAGTGCTTATAATATTTTATACTCCTACCAGCAACATATGAGTTACAGTTGCTCTACATCCTCTCCAACACTTGGTGCTGCCCATCTTAACTTTAGTCATTCTGATGGGTGTAGTGTCTCACTGTGGTGTTACTTTGTATTTCCATGATGATTAATGATACTGGGTAGTTACATTTAGATGAGGAATAACATTGCTTAAGAGCCTCGGTTGGAGTGTCAGACTGACCCAGTTTCAAATCCCTGCTCTGCTTATGGCCAGGCAAGATTCCTGACTTCCTTGTTAAGAAATATAGTTCTAGCATCTTCTTCATAGAGTTGTAAAAATTAAGTGAGACTATATATATATATATATATATATATATATATATATATATACATACACACACACATATATACACATATATATGTGTATATATATATATGTGTGTGTGTATATATATATATATATATGTGTGTATATATATATATGTGTGTGTGTATATATATATATATATATATATATATATATATATATATATATATAAAGTTTTTTGCAAAGTACATGGCCCAGTAGAGTAGTATTTCTACTTCTTAAGACTGTTTTATGAACTATGCTTGACACACAAATAAAGTAGGTGATTTAGTATTATTTTTAAATGGGGAGAATAAAAGGAGGGGACCTCTTGTACACACAAAGGCTGCCATCCCAAACAGCCCCTTTTCACCTCAACGTATGATATAACCAAGTTTATTTCTACTCTTCGTGACTTCCTGCCACAGCACACCAGGATATCCTGGGCCACTTGGACTTGGCTACACATGTCAGTCCGTTTTTCCAATAATGAATAATCATGGATCTCAAGGCTGCAGCTCCTTTTACATTCTTTTCTCAATGTTGCTCTGCAGAAACACACAAGGCCTGGGTCATCTACTTTTCTTTTCTTCTTCCTCGCCTATATTTTTCTCTTTTTATTAGTTTCAATGTATGTCATTTAAAAGTTTTTTTTTTTTTTAATTCATGGAAAAGAGGGCAAAAGTAACTTTTGGGAATCACATTCATTTTAGAGGTGGGAGGAAGATACAACCTTTTGGGGAGAAAAGAAGGAAGGTGGAGCCATTCTTTCTCAAATATCTTTTTGAGCAAATTCTCTAGGCATAAAGGTAGGGGTAACATACTTCTCTCTGTCTCTTCTCCTTGAGAAGGTGGGAGCTATATCTGAATAACCAGGATCTTGGAAGAGGGCATAATTAGTTTATGAAAATCTCTCAGTACTTCTGACATTCTCCTGTCTATACCTCCTATATGTTATTGAGTTTCACTCATTAGAACCAGAAAAGAGGGTGGAAGACAAAACTGAATCTGTCCACAAATGTAAGAAGTGGCTGAAACAATGAAGAGAACTGAGGGCAAGAGGCTTATAGAATAAGAGTAAAGCCAAGAGTAGGCAGCTCAGAAGGAAGTGGTAAGTCAACACTGTGAAATGCTTCAGAGAAGTGAAGTAGATGAAGAATAAAAGCAGGTCACTGGAACTGAGAGCTCAGAGGTTGTGATGCCTCCAAAGGGTCTGTGTGGACTGTTGGGGGTGGGTTGGAGCTAAACTTTATTGGATTAAGAGTAAGTGGGAGATAAGTAAATTCCAGTCTCTTTTTCGAAAAATGGTTTAAGAAGTAAAGCAGAGAAGAGAAAAAAATGGGGAGAAAAGGATGGCTTATATAATCATAGGCAGTTATTTCTCTGGGGCTTAGTTTCTTTTTCTATAAAATGGGTTAATAATATATATCTCATAAGATTCTGTGAGAATTAAATAAATTAACAGATTTCATTTGTTTAAAACAGTTTGGGAAACATGAAAAATACTAAAAAATGTCAACTATTATTATATTATTGAAGAAAAAATAGAGTAATTCTTTCCTTCTATCCCAAAGTCTCACGGGTCATTAAATTTGCCCCTTTTCATTACTAATACCTGCTATTCCATTTATGTGTTGCCTCCAGATGCCAGATGCTCTATACCCCTAATTCAATTTTCAGTTGTTCCTCAACTCAGCAGTGCCATGGCAAAATTTTTTAATCTTTAAGATATTTTTTCTCTTTGAGTAGCTACAAGACTGGAATAAAAAAACAAACAAACAAACAAAAAAAAAAAAACAAAGCTAGTGGGGAAGTTACAAGAGATCTGAAAAATGGTATTAGTTCCCATTGACCTTTGTTTCAAAGTGAATTGGCATCAGCCCTCAATGCCGCAAGCATCTTCATCTTCACCTTTTTTCTCCTCTTCATCCTTTCTCTCTTCACTGTCAATCTTGTTTTAGGTTTCTCAGCTAACTATAATGGGCTGTTTTTTTTTAATCTTGGGAATTTGGTTTTTATTCAGCACTCTATGCTCAACTTGTTCTTTTAAAATATTGCCTCTATTACCTGGTTAACCTTATATTTGGTGTGGCATACAGGGGAAGTGAAAGAATAAATAAATGCAGGCACTAGAATGGAAGAAAACAGTCTGGTATAGTGAAATTAACATTGGTTTTAGTTTTGGGAGGGTTTAAACCCCAAATACAATACTTATGGGATGGTAACATTACTTTGGTTCTTGTGATTTTGTTTCTTCATTATTAAATATTATTAAATTGGGACTAATAACACGAGGAATAAAATGAAGTCACATGAAAGAGCTGCTGGTAGTATAAAACCTATTCATAGACATCAGCCTCTTTTCCCTCCTGAGTTTTCAAAAAGAAGGGAGTTAGAATTTATATATTGGGAGTAACCTGGCCACATCCACTCCAAAGTGGCCCCTTCTTCACGAAAAAAAAATATATTAGCTTTTTTCCTGACAGGAGTCATTGAAGGAAAATAAATCTATTTCAAATATTTGTGAATGGAAACTTTAGACTGTTATAAAATCTTGTTGTAAAGTGTGCATTTATATAAATGAAAATAGAATTTGCTGATGCTGAAAACTAAATGATACATAAAGGAAACACAGAATCACCTAAGAATGTAAGGCCAGGGGAGGGTTATTGAATCCTAAATGGTAGTTCCCTTGGGTTCATGTATTTTGGGAAATCTATATAAAATATGGATGCAGTTGGAATTTTTCTGTATTTCATAGAGGGCTGTAATAGGGAAGAGTTAACTGGTTTTATTTTGTTTCACCTCGAGTGTACAAGAGTCATAATATGTATAACAAAGAATATTTTTTCTGTATCAATATTATTGTATAACACCCTTGCTCTGACACCTGCTGCCTGCCTGCCTCAGAGTGGGAAGAGGGTGGAGCATCCAGTCCCCATTAGAAAACAGGAGAAGGATGAACTTCCTCAATAGAGCTAAGAAGATTTACTTTTACATCTGCTCTAGTTAGTTTTTCTACCATGACGCGAGTCTAGTGGAAGAATTGCTTGGTTACTTTGCCTTTCTAATGATAGAATTTTCAAAGTGGAGAGTGACAAGATTAGACATGGAAGTGGATCAGCTCCCATAGGCCTCTGTAGACATTAATTCTAAAATGTCATGGTCACATCCATTGTGGACAAACACCTCTGCCAACCTTCATCAGAAAATCTTTTGTTGAAAAAGCACATGCCTGTCCTGCTCAAGACTAGGGAACAATCTCAGCATTATGATTAATTAATACTTACAAGATTAATTAGTTCATCTCAACTAATTTATTCATGTATATTTTTGTTATTATGTTTGGCCTTGCTTATTTTATGTACTTTCATGAAGTTTTAAGACATGGGAAAATTACACATACATTCTTACTTTTAGAGTCTATGGTGTAAAAACAAACAAACAAAAAAATCAGCTTGAATCCACTCAGATCAGTTTTCCCATACTTCCTGAGTCATTTTTTTCCCAGTGAAAACAAAAATCACAATATTAATCTGTCCATAATAAACATAGAGTCCTTACAAGTTAGAGGTATGAATTGGTTAGGCATGAGATGAAGTGACCAAAAGAAAACAGTTACATTTTAATATGAAAATATCAGAAAATCAAGATGGCAGCTCTGAGTAATTCCATTGATTATTTAAAATAGATGTGTATACTACTATCAGGTAACTTACAGCTATGTGAAAGTTTGCGTTAGAAAATGTTAAAATTTTTCTGTGCAATAGTTAATAGTTAATTTTATGTGTCACCTTGACTGATAAAACATTTCTGGGTGTGTCTATGAGGCTGTCTCTGGACGAGATTAGTGTTTGAATTGAAGAACTGAGTAAAGCAAATGGCCTTCATTGATGCAGGAGGGTACTGTCTAATTCATTGAGGGACTGAATAGAACACAATGGCTGGAAAAGGTTGGTTTTTTTTTTTTTTTCTCTGCCTGAACTGAGATGTCTTTCTTTTCCTGCCTTTGTAAATTAGTGCTCCTGGTTCTTGGGCCTTTGGACTTGTATCATTAGGCCCCTGGATCTCAGGCTTCTGTATTTAGATGGAGCTATGCCACTGGTTTTTTTGAGCCTCTAGCTTACAGACGGTAGATTGTGGAACTTTTCAATACATAATCATGTGAGCCAATTCTTCATAATAAATCTTTATCATCTCTCTCTCTCTCTCTCTCTCTCTCTATCTCTCTCTCTATCTATCTATCATCTATCTATCATCTATCTATCTATCATCTCCTATTGGTTCTGTTTCTTTGGAAAATCTTAACTAATTCTGAAAATGAAAGCTTTGCTCTCACTGCATAGAGGCATCAAGGCCCATCTTGCACAGAATTCCTGGTGCTTTGATGATAGTCGTTGGAATGTGAACAATGAACATTTGCTCAGGATATCAGTGCAGAAGCTGCAATGTTCTTAAAAGTTTAAAAATTGTCTTAAATTCAACAGTCACTTCTCTTGACCCAAAAATGAAAAACTGTGATATTCATCTATATTTATAAATGATTGCTATGAACTATAGTAGCAAATTTCCCACTATGAATGGTCTTAAGTAGCTTCATGCCTTCTCAATTACAAAGTTTTTAAAGAATTTCTCCAATACTAACAAATCACACACACACACACACATATATTTATATATTATATATGCATAAAATACATGCATGTGTACTATACGAAAAAAAATATATATCTATATAGTATGTATAAAATGAAAGACCTATAAAATTCTCAAATAACAAGATTGTTAAGTCCTAAAAGTAATTTATAGAGGTAGATATTTAGGAGTCAGAGTGTTAGTACTTAGGCTCTTAGTCAAATATTAGTTAATATCAATCCATGATGTCCTAATATAAGGTCCTCACACTAATCAAACTAATCAAAGAAACTAACTACACATTTCAGTGTTTCTCTTTCCCTTTCTTTCTGTGCTCACCTATTTGTCTAAGCCTTAGCGGATGTCTCTCTATGGCCCTTGGTCTCCCATGCCGGAACCAGCACTTATGAAGGGATTCTGTGCTGAGATGGTACTTGGGATGTTGCAAACTCAGTTACAGAACCAGGGGGAGGCAAGTTGACCGCTTCCCCTAGCTTTGGGGGGAAGTGGGCAGCAGTTTTCAGGGTATGGAGAGGAGGAACTTAGTTCTCAGTTCTTTGTAGAGCTATCAGTCCTGATCACTTGGAGGCATTGAACTCCTGTGATACATGAGCAGTTTTTCAATGTAGTTCTATGTGTTTTTATATTCTATTTTTAAAATATTTGGTCTATCATTCTTCTGTATTTGGATCAGAAAAGATATAGTAAGATGCTCTTCAGTTTCCATGGAAAGGTGAATTCATTCCTTCTTTCAACTTGAGTGTCAGGACACATCCATCTTCAGGAATAAGCATGAGGGGTGGAATGGGCCTATGACTGAGTTTAAACCTTGGATCTGGCATTTATTGGCTATGTGAACTTAACCACGTTATTTAACCTCATTACTTCTTTTCCTCAATCAATAATACATGCCGGCAAGGGTTATTTTGAGTTGTAGATGACGTAAAGTATTAGAAAGTGCCCAGCATGGTATTTGGCTTATCGTTCGTTAGTCCCTTTCCTCATCTCATCTTAGTTTCTATTTCTTCCTGGACTTCCTCTTAATTCTGAAATGTTTCACAATAGAAATAAGTCATTCCCCACATCCAAGCTTTTGGAAGATGATTCCAAGGCTGGCCACAATTGTGAAACATTGGGAGATGTTATGGTTAGTTTCCATGTCTTGGTTCGTTTATTACCTTACCCTAAGATGTTATGGTTGGTACTAGATTAAATGTCAATTGGGAATCTAACCATTAACTTATGAGAGCTGGAGAGGATGGTGAAGAGAATGACAGGATTCCAGCATGGACTCTAGCAGATATTAGGGTGGGGAAGACAAAGCAATGGATTCAATGGTTGACTGGGTCTGCACTATCACTCTTCCCTCCCTAAGACATAGCTTTCTATCAAATAAAGCCACAGGAAATAGTAGACAGCATTTTCTTAGTGAGTTGGTGAACTGGTGGAGTGAGCTCTATTAAAGCCTGAATCCAAGTAGTAAGCAGTTAGACTGGCTCCAAGACCAAAGGAAATTCAAGAACATCATGGGAACAGGAACAGGCCCCACCTCCAGCCAGAGTCTTTCTCCATCCCTGTTTTCTAATAGAATATTCAATGAGTCATGAGATTCCAGTTTTCCACTTTCCCGTGTGGCTTACTCCATGTGATGTAAATCAGTCCTACCTAAGTGTACGGGGAAAGAATTTCCTGTGGCTGTTCTCCAGGGGCTATTCTCGTATATGGGGGGTTGGGCACTGCTAAATTAATATTTCATAGAAGCAGTAAAGAGTTAATAGCCTAAAAATTTTTCTTCAAATTCAAGCTTTATTGCTTTCTTGTTGTTGAAACTTGGACAACTGTCTTAAACTCTCCAAATCCCTTAACACTTGATACTTCCTTCACTGGAACACTTAGCAGACTGTGTTCTAACTGTATGGTTACTTAATTTTGTTCCTCTGTTAAACTAAAAACATCTTGAGAGAAGATATTGTGTCTACAGCAAATAGCTTAATCCTGGAACATAATAGGTGTGGGAGAAATAATTCAAATAAATGAACTAATTAGATACAATCAATTCTTATGCCTTTTATATTATTTTTACTTTTGATAAACTGACAATCGTGGTATGCTATTGAAGGGCAATATAGAATGGTCTTTATTAGTAAAGACAGTATAAAGTTGACAGAGAAATCTTAAACACTTTATTGAGACAGGAGGGAAAAGATGATAGCAACATGCCTCAAATTGTTTTATCATTATTATTATTATTAATTATTATTACTACTATTACTACTACTACTAATGCTACTACTATGGTTATAGGCTTTGATCAGAGCTCTAAAAATTTTTAATGACTCCTTATTCTTTTTCAGCAAAAGGTATTTTTTATCACATGGTTTTATTCTTTCTGCCCTCCTGGAGAAATTAATGAAACAAACATTTATCAAACAGCATGCCAATTTTCAAAAGCACATACTTTCCACCACACCTTAGTGAATAACAAAGTGGTTTGTTGAATAGCTTGCTCTGGCATTCTTTGTCTCCATGCTGCACAGAACACTCTGAGCAAGGCCATCACAACTGGATGTTGGTGATCACCTGAGGTTGTTATTCAGTGCATGCAAATTCTCCTCCTAGTCTTCTTAATAAAGCCTGTTGGGAGAGTGGTGCTGTGACAAGGCATATTTAAAAAAAGAGGGTCAACCACGTATATTACAGTGCACATATGGCCACGCAAGGTTTGAATACATAATGATTTTCTTGTAAAATAAATTGAATAGCCATATAAAACCTGCCATTAAGACTTGATGCAGGAAGATGCTACTATCTAATATGATATGACTGGGCAGTGATTCTGGACACATTGTTGTGTTTTTCATGGCCATTGTCCTATCTGTAACCATGGATATTCAGGAGATATAGCAGCAGACTCAGCAAAAGCAGCCAGGAGAAGCTTGGTCCATTCTTCACTGACTGAACAACAAATATTATTAAAGGAAGGAGAATCCATTTGTTCATGAATATACATTAGACACATATAAATGTTTTATGCCATGAATATTTATCTTTTTCATGGATTATAGCTGTTGTCTATTGAAAATTATTAACAGGTTAGAAATTGTCCTTTAAAAACTTGTGTCTGTCATTTGTGTTCAAAACCATCTTTAGAAATTTATCTTTTTCTTTCTTTCTTTTGTAAGATAGAATACTCCTGGGGCTATAAAGAGGTTAGCCCCTTAGTAGATAGAGAAAATAATTCAGTAAAAATCAAAGGCAGCTTTCTTAAGGAAAATATATATATATATATATATATATATATATATATATATATATATATATATACCTATTTATTTAAGGTTTTCTAACTTAAATTGTTTGTGTAATTTTAAAACCAAAGCTATATTTTCTTTGCTAAATGAAATTGCAATTTTAATGAGTGTTTCATTAATAGAGGTGAAAATATCAGATGTTTAATACTACACATTTATGGGTATGAGTATTGTCACGTGACTTCTGTTGTCAAAGATGTAATTCTTAGGCCTGTGGATAAATAGATAATCTAGTTTTTTAGGGTGGAAGGGATGATTTCTCAAACTTCAATCTTATACATCGTCATGTGTTCTATAATCTAATCACTCTTAACTCCTCTATGTTCCTCAAACAAGCCATGTTCTCTCCTGCCCCAGGGCATTTGTTAATTCTATTTTTATTGTCTGAAATTACCAAAAACTCTGAGCACCCCTTTAGGTTTTCATCTCAACCTCTTTCTCTTCAATACTAGCTCAAACGTTTATATGTTGTGAGTCTTCTATGACCTACTCCCAGTTTGGGGTAGCACTTCTATTCTTTGAATAGTCCTTAAACATACTTCACATTAAAAACAAGTATGTCTCTTAAATAAATAGACAAATATATTCAATGCAATGCCCTGGTAACACTGGCCTGCATTCCAGGATTGTGGTCTGTGCCATGTTTAATTTTGTTTAAACTATGTTCAGTGTTAATACACTAAGAAAAATTTTTCTTAACCAGTGGTTTAGATCTCTAACAATTTTAGGTTATCTACCCAATATTTTGAGATAGCCCTTTTGGAGAACTCATTTGTATGAGGTTAACTAATCTCATACTACTTTGGGGCTGACAGGTTAAATTAGATCTAAGTTTATATCTTTCCTGAGCTATTCTTATTAGGCTTGTATTTTCTTTATTCAGTTCCTTTGTCAAAGTTATTGCCAATATCTGAAGTTTATACAAGATCACAGCATTTTTTCTAACCACATAGCTCACATTTGAGTTAAAAATTTCAAGGGACGTTTTAGAAAAATCCTTAATAGCACTCAATCAGTTTTAATCAGTAAAGTCAAAAGCATTATCTATTTCCCTTAATTATACTAAGGTTACTAACAAGATTCTTTAGACATTTGTGTCTATGTGTATAGGTCTAGATAAAGATTTATGAATGTAGGTGTGTCATATATATATATATCTGTGTAGGCTGTAGATCTTTCTGTACATTTACATGTTGTTTTTACCTATCTCTATCATCACCATTGTCATCACCATCACCATCATCATCCTCATCACCAGTCTTAGTCTTTTCAGGGTGTTATAACATGGGTAGCTTATACACAACAGTTATTATAGTTTCTGAGGCTGGACAAAACAAGATTATGAGGCCAGCAGTTTAATGTCTGATAATAATCCAATTTTTGGTTCATAAACAGCAACTTCTCTCTTTGTTCTTACATGACAAAAAGGATGAGAGGGCTCTCTGTCCTCTCCTTCATAAGGGCACTAATCCCATTCATGGGCGCAGAGCCCTCATAACCTAATCACTTCCCAAAGGCTCTACGTCCTGATATTGTCACTTTGAGCATTTAGATTTTCAACATGTGAATTTTGGAGAGAACCAAATTTTCAATCTATAACATCACTTCTCTTTCTCTCTGTATTCAATTTGTGTGTAAAAAATAGATTTCTTTATATATTTGAATGACTTTATACGATTGCTATTAAGAAGAAATGAGAAAAATCTAGGCAGCTCTTTATTTAGGGACCAATTATTATTATTACTTTTTTTATTTCTCTAGTCTTTTTTCTTTTATTTCTAGATTTTAGCTATTTTGTTTTTCATTAAGATTTCCTCCAAGGGAAAGAAGATGAGCTTTAAGCATTTAGTGCAATAGGCAGTGTTTTATGGACATTCCTTCAGCGACTTGACAAAGCCAATGATGATGACAAAATTCAAATCAGTTAACTGGTTCTGTGCTTGTTAGGAATCTTAATGAAAGTTTGCATTGGATATAGGTTAAAACAATCAGAGAATTTTCAATGAATAGGGATGCTCCTCTTATGGAGAAGAATACCCAACCTGAGAGTTTTTATCTCTTAATTTCTCTCTGCTTAGAATGGAATAATAGAACAAGGCTAGACCAGGTTAAGGAGAAGACAAATCTGTCTGGTGACAGTAGGGTTAGGAGAGGCATTATCTGCTCAGATTTTCCTACACCTGCAGCTTATATTTGGGTTAAGATATTTCTTCCAGTCTTTCCTGTTTAGGTATACACAGGAAATGATAGAAACGGAGAAGATTCTCTAAGAGAAGGGAATATTTCAGTGAATCCTTGAAGGACCTGCAGAAGTAAGCCCAATGGACTGGACTGCTTGGGGAAAAGCAGATAAGAATGAAGTAAGCCCAATGGACTGGACTGTTTGGGGAAAAACAGATAAGAATGCTTTCTTCTTCAGCCAAGACAGGCCAAGTTCAAAGTCCTGAAAGGGTGGCAGGAGATTTTTAAGTGCCTAAGTCGAGGAACCCAGGAAAGAAAAAGCTAAGAAAAAAACTTCATACACTTTACAATTTCCTCTGGAGTGACTGTCTAGTCAGAGAAACACTTTTCATTTTCATATTTCATTGTTTTCCCCTTTTTTTGCAAAGATTTTATTATTATATTCTTCATTTAATTACAAAAACATTTTTTGGTGTTTATTGACATCAATGGCAAATATAAACATAAATAGAAATTTAGTTCCTGGGTTACATAAGTTTCTTCATATTTTCTATTATATTATTGAATACATCCAATATGGTGTGGAAATGTGGAAAATCCTACCTATCTGTCTGCAAAGTGAGATTCAAACCAATTTTCCAAATCTAAGATCAATTTTATAAAAAATGTGTAGGTATGCTCTGAGATTTTAAGAGAAAATTTTTTAAGAGAGTGCCATTTATTTACATTACTTACAGATTACATATTAAAATATGTTCTACTTGTTTCAAATGTCCTTTCTATGTGAAATAACTCTTCCTGGTAAATCTATCCTGCTCTACCTACCTCAGTTTCATTTCATTGCTCAGATCCCTCTTTATTTCCTTAGAATTTTGTGTCCTTTAAATTTAAAGAAGCCTTGTGGCTTTTAAATTTTAAAAGATCCCTCAAATGCTAACTGCATCCAAAATTCCTGATTTTATTTTCTTTCCCTAAAAATAAAGAGAAAAACATACAAATGAACAAAACATACACACTCAAACTGTAAATAAGAATTCCACAGGTTTCCATGAACGGAAATAGCTAAAGAGGGAGGAAAGGGAAAGTTGGGGTTTATGTTGGAACTTTAGCAATCAACAAATAACACTCCTATCTTCCCTGCCCAAATCTGAAACCATCTAAGAAATAGGAGTCAGGATGATCATCAAAACACCAGCTTTATTTCAGACAAAACTTCATTGGAGAACATGACATACACATATGTTAAATAGATTCACTAATTCTACCCCAGAAAGGGAAAGATATCTGAATTTGGTCTCTAGCCAAAGAAAAATCATGTTTCTGACATGAAAATAGTGGCAGGATGAGAGTGTGCAGCTGTAAATTTTATAGCAACAGGAAGCACAGATCTCTTCTTCCTTAAGGAAAGCCTGGCTTCCAAAGACAGGTGAGAGAGCTGAGAAGAGCATTCCCACTTCCTTCTTTCAATCTCCCAGTTACAAAGAAGAGTGAGAGAGTACATGGGCCAGAGACAGGACTATTTCACTAGTGGTCTGTCCATAGGAAAACAAGATAGAGAATAGGAAGAGTCTCGCAGATAAACACTTAAGGACTTCACTTAGCCCCACTGTCTAAATTTAATTAGGCCACTTAAATTTTCTTCAGGGCTTTGGCAAGCTTCATGGCTACTCTGAACTATTCTTGGTTTGCTTATGTCTTTCAAAATTATCCTTAAGATAGTTCTGAGGGACTGGCTCTTGGGAAAGAGTACATTTTGTTCCAAATTTGTTTAGTTAAACCAGAATGGAAGCCAGACTGGGGTGCTTTCAAAACAGAACCTCTATATTAGTCATGGAAATGAGAGGCAACAAAACCTATCAGCTCATTAGCTCCCTCCTCATGCTCAGCCCAGGGAATGTGGGCTGCTAAGTCTTTTGAATTGACACTGTTTATCAAAAGGGCAATTAAGTCAAGCTTTCTCAAAAATAGATACAGAGGGCTCATTATGCATCAGTATATACACATTTAAAAATGTCTTCAGAGCATGTGGAGAATGTACTCAGTTAAAAGAAATCTGTACTGAGATTTCATTTTTTCCCATTAAGCCAATTTTATTTTTTAATCAACTTCCTACCTAGCACTCAATTCATACCCACTTTTTAGTGTTCATTTTTATTCTTCTGAAAATATTCTCATCAAAATCATTATTTTCCATGTAAAATTTTCAATGCAAATGAGTTCTTGCTAATCACGTTTTTAATTTACATCAGTGGTAATAGCAACTGCGATTGAAAATTTTGTTTTATGGACATGATATTTACCAAGTCTATTTATTCTAAATCAATTTTGCAAGTAAAAATTTTATCAAAAGTTTTGCATCTGTCAATATTTAGTCAATAATAGATTTTACTATGCGCAATTTTTATTTTATTTTGTATGATTATTTTTATCATTAATATTCATAGGTTGATAGAAGAGAATAGTCTGTATTTATTTCTTAGCTAATTCTTGAGAAAATGATAAACAATTCACCTCCTCTGTTCCAGGATTACTGTATTACAGAGAATCGACTACTGTATTCTAACCCAATTCTGGATATTTTTCCATCTCTTTGAGTATTACATTCTGAAATGCCCTTTCTGCTGATGGAGAGTTAAAAGAAAAAAAAAACACTTTGTTCTTTTTTCTCCATAATCTCTCCCCCCGCCCCAATTTTTTTCTTTCTAAACTTTTCAGCCTTATGAAAGTGTCTCTGATTTATCCTTTTATTCTTCGTCACTATTCTATCCTCATTGTTTCCTTTCTTAGTACTCTTTTGCTTGCTGCTGTCTTCACTCTCTCCTTCCTGCTCTTTCTGAATCTCACTTATCTTTGAGCCTTCTCCTCTGAAGCATTTGTTCATTCTCTTCTATTGTTCTGCCGCCACCTCTTACCAAGAACTGCTCAGTGTCTTGATTTTAAAGGATCAGAGAAGAAACTCTTGCGCCTGCCACTCAGTATTCCACCTGGATCAAGTATGCATAATCAAGAGGCTGGAAAACTGTTTTTGTTTGTTTGTTTATTTGTTTGTTTGCTTTTTGTATGGCTTTAAAAGTAACATTGAAAATGGCTCCTCTGTTTGGGCTTGGTTAGGTAGTGCAGAGGAATGAATGTTATGATCTCAGGAGGACCTTGCCAAATCAAGGAACTCGAAATCATGAATTTAGATTTACTGGGCATTCCTTTGGTGCTGAGCCTGTATTAGCTGATTTCACCTTTCATTCCCTGAAACACAATTTCTGCTTTTTTCTCAGTCATTTAAAATCTTATGGTATTGGACTTAGTTTTTGACAAATTTATTACTGTTTCTGTCATTATTTATGACAATCTGGTTTTGTTTGTCTCATAGTTCAGTGTTTTTTATTATAATTATAGTTTTACAACATCACCACAGTCTACAGTCTAATTTTAGAACATTTACAAAGCCCCCTTCAAAAAACCTCAACCTATTATCTATTAGCAATCATTCTTTATTCCTGTTCCCCTGCACACCAATTGGGGAACTACTACTATTTTATTCTGTCCCCATGGATTTACCTATTCAGGATATTTCAACTAAATGAAATTATGCAATACGTAGTTTTTTGTGCCTGACTTCTTTTACTTAATACAACATGTTCAAAACTCATTTATGTTGTAGCATGTATCAGTACTTTTCTTTAAATCAATAAACAATATTCCATTGCATGGATATGCCACATTATGTTTATTGATTTCTCTGTTAATATTTAGATTGTTTTCACTTTTTGAATATTATAAATAATGCTACTACGAACAGTCATGAATAAGTTTTTGTGTGGACATATCTTTTTATTTCTCTTGAGTATATCTAGTACTGGAATGGCTAGGTCTTATGGTAATTGCATGATTTGAGGAACTTCCAAACAGTTTTCCAAAATGTTTGTACTAGTTATGTCTTCACAAATAATGTATAAGGGTTCCAAGTTTTCCCTATCCTTGTTAACATTTGCTATTATTTACCTTTCTAGTCATTCTTATGAATGTAAAATAGTATTTAATTATGATTTTGATTTGAAGTTTTCTAATTACTAATGATTTAGAGCATCATTGACCATTTACATATGTTATTTAGAGAAATGTCTTTTCAAATCTGTTGCCTATTTTTTAATTGGGTTATTTCTCACTCAGTTAAGTTGCTATAACTAAAGAACCATTGATTGGGTAGCTTATAAACAATTAAAATTTATATCTCACAGTTCTGGAGCCTGGGACGTCCTGAAATCAAGGTGTTGGTAGAATCCATATCTGGTTAGAGACTGTTCCTGGGTCATAGAAAGCTATCTTCTTGCTGTGCATCACATGGCAGAAAGGGTGAGAGAGTTCTCCAGATTTTTTTATAGGGTCATTAACTTCATTCATTAGGGTTCCATTTTAAATATCTGATCACCCTAAATACTATCACATTAGATGTTAAGATTTAAAATATGAATGAGGGCAATGCACAAATATTTAGTCTATAGCATTCTGCTTTTAGTTCCTCAAAATTCATGTCTTTGTCACATACAAAATACATTAATTACATTGCACAACCCCAAAACCTTTAACTCATTTCAATATCAACTTTAAAGTTTAAGTACAAGTTGTCAGATAAATATTATCTAAATCATACATGGGTGGAATTCAAGGTAAGATTTTGCTGAGGCAAATTCCTTTTTTAGTTATTACACTGTGATCGGAGGGGCAGCCCTGATGATCTATAAATTGTCTTTGGGATTATTCTTCTATTGTCCAATCACAAGTTCCTCACTTACATTTGAGATTCATCAGCATGGCCTTTACTGTTCATTTTTCTATCAACATTCTATTTAGGAGAACTTAAATGTTCTCCAGGAAGATTGAGACAGGTTCTACAGATCCCCATTTTTCTTTCTGAGCTCTTACCAGAAATTACCTTTAACAGTTCATTCGCGGCAATGTCAGCTTTTTCTAGCATACATCTTGAAATTCTTCCAGTTACAAAGCAAATTCCAAGTTTTTGAATATTTGTTACAGTGGTAACCCACTTCTTGATGCCAAATTCTGTCTCAGTTAGTTTAGGTTGCTATAACAAAAACCATAGGCTGGATGACTTATAAACAATAGAAATTTGTTTCTTACAGTTCTGGACACTGAGAAGCATAAAATCTCAGTGCTGGCAATTCAATGTCTGGTGAGTGCCTACTTCCCGGTTCACAGAAGGCTTTTCCTTGCTGTGTATCACAAGTTGGAAGCAGTGAGAGAGCTCCCTAGAGTCTCTTTTATGAAGGTATTAGTTCCATCCATGAGGGTTCTGCCCTTCATGAACTAATTACAGCCCAAAGGCACCACCTCTTAATACAACACATCGGGCATCAATATTTAACATAAGAATTTGGGCAACAACATTAAGTCTAGACCAGGTTGCCATTTTTATTATTAAATTGTTAAGATTTTAAAATTACATTTTGTACTATAAACCCTTTGTCTTATATGCCTTGCAAGTTTTTTCTCTCATTCTGTGGATTATCTTTTACATTCTAGATGGCTTTCTTTTTTAAGTTTGATAAATCCAACATATCTATATCTGATTTTGTTGCTTATGTTTTTTTATTTTATATCTAAGAAATCATTATCTCATCTTAAGTCACAGAGATTTACTCTTACATTTTCTTCTAATTTGATAATTTAAAGCTGTTCTATTTAGATCTGTGATCCATTTTGAATTTTTAACCATTTGTTAAAAATACTGTTCTCTGTTTATTGAATTATCTTAGTACCGTTGTGCAAATCAATTGACCATAAATGTAAAGATTTACTTTCTAGACTGTTAGTTTAATTCCTTTTATCTATCTGTTTAATCTTGTGCCAGTACCACATTGTCTTGATTAGTGTACAGTTGTAGTAAGTTTTGAAAATGGGACATCCTTTAACTTTGTCCTTTACAAGATTGTTTTGATTATGCTGAGTTTCTTAAATTTCTGTATGAATTCTAGAGTCATTTTGTCAGTTACTAAAGAAAAATTAGCTGAAATCTTCTAAGGATTCCTTTGAGTTTGTAGATCAACTTGCAGAGTAGTACATCCTACAAATTTAAATCTTCTCATCCATAAATGTAGCATATTTTTCTATTTATTTAGATCTTTAATTTTTCAGTAATAACAATTTTTTTAATGGACAAGCATTATAAGTATTACAAACATTACTTTAAAATTTTATTCCTAGATATTTTATACATTTCACTATTATAATAAGTAGAATAGTTTTCTTAATTTCATTTTGTATTAGTCATAGCTTGTGTTTAGTATTAAAATTAGTTTTTGTACTTTGAGTTTGTATCCCGGCACAATGTATTTGTTTATAAGTTGTAATAATTTTTTTAAATTAATTCCTTTGAAAAACATTTTTTACATTGTCATATAATGATTATGTCACTTGCAAGTGGAAATAGTTTAACTTCTTTCTTCCCAATGTGTGTCTGTTTTATTTATTTGTTTTTTGCTTACTTACTTAGGCCATAAATCCTAGTACAATTTTGAATAAGAAATGGTAAGAATGAATATTCTTATCTTGTTTTTGATCTTAGAGGAAAAGGATTTGGTGGTTGTCCATTAAGTTTGTTATCTGTGAGGTTTTCACAGACTTTATTTGTTAGGTTAGAGAAGTTCTCTATAGTTTTTGCTTTTTTTTATTTTTTATTTTTTTTAAATTTTTAGCAAAAAAGTATGTTGGATTTTGTCAAATGGTTTTTCTGCCTTCATTGAGATGAACATGTGGTTTTTGTCCTCTGTTCTACTAACATGGTGTATTACATTGACCGATTTTCAGATGTCAAACAAGCCTTTCAGTCTCAGGAAAATTTCATTAGTCATGGAATATAATTATTTCTATATATTTCTGGACTTGGTCTGATAGTATTTTATTGAGGATTTTTGCACTCATGTTCATAAGGAATATTGGTCTACAACTTTTTTTTTTATAATGCGTTTATCTGGTTTCAATATCATTCTAATACTAACCTCATACAAAGAGTTGGGATGTTTTCCCTCTTTAGTGTTTTGGAAGTTTTTTGGTCCTAATTTTTAAATGTTTGGTTTAGTTCACCAGTGAAGCCATGTAGACCTGAGCTTTAATTTTTGAGAAGTTATTTGATTACCAATTCAGTCTCCTTACTTCTTATATTTCTAGTTACATCTTCTGTGTCTTCTTAAGTCAGCTTTACAAGTTTGAGTGTTTCCAGGATTTTATCTAAATAATCTAATTTACCTTATAGTTCTACTTATTTCTTGAAGATTGGTAGAACTGTCCCTCTATTATCCCTCATCTAGAAGTATGTCTTTTTACAATTTCCATACATTTTTTGTTTATTTTTAATTCATCCATCTACTGTCTGTCTTCACATAACATACATGGCTCTTTATGATTAGGCTACTTTTTACCTGACCATCTTTACCTCCCACTACTTTTTGCTTTGAATCCCATATACCAGTCATAACAAACTATATGTTATAAAGGCCCATGATTACACCATACTTTCTCATCATTTTATCAGTACTGACCTTCAGTGAAGAGCCAAACAAGTAGCACAATATAATTACATAATAGTAATTAATTACTTACTTAACAGTCATTAATTCAACATCTAATTCAAAATCAGTAGTTTCAGAACACAGATCTATTCCCACTTTCTTTTCTATATCTTTCCCTTGCTAGGGGATCTGGCATGTATTGTTTAGATGCCTTTCTTAAAGGAAAGGATTTAGAGGTTAACAGTTGTGACAGAAGAACATTAAATATATTGGCAGTTCTATACAAGCACAAAACAGAATTATTGAGTCTCTTCTATGTATTCTGGTACTAGGGTATCAGTCAGACTAAAATGGGAGAAGAAAGTAGTCAAGTCAAATGAAAGAATAGAGGGCTTATTATCTATGAAGATAACATACCTAAAGACATGGTGTTATAGAGACACAGAAAGGAGTTTTCAGAATGGGAAGTGACTAATAAATGGGTCAAATGCTGCAAACAGTTTTGTTAGACAAGAACTGAGAATGATCCATTGTCTTTAGAGACACAAAAGTTCTTCGTGACTTGCAAGAGCAAGGCCAGTGGATTCAGGAAGTGGGGAGGACAGATTACATCAGAATAAAGAAAAAATTTCTTATTAGGAAGTAGATATAGCAAGTAGCAGGAGGTTCTTCAAGGAGTTCGGCACTAAAAAAGTTGAGATACAGAGTAGTGTGGGTCACTTTTTTAAAATTCAAGATTGAAGAGACTTAGCTCTCCATATATACATAAAAATATGTATCAATTTTAGGACAATATCCAAGAGACAGAAGAGGAAAAGGAAGAGGATAAGGAAGAGGATGATTAGGAGAAAGAAATGGAGAGAAAAAAGAAGAGAAAAAAGAAGGAAGAGGAGAAGAAAATGAAGGGTAACATAAAAAAGTCCCTGTGGAGAAATTGGAATTCACAGGAAAGACACTTTAAATAGAAAGAAGAAATCCTCTTTCACTTAGAAAGCAGGAAATGCTGAAAAGATTCAGGTGGATAAAATACACTCTAGGCACTAGGAGACAAACATGTTCAGAACTGCATTCTGAATCAAGTAGAACATGTCCATAGGGTGAGGAAGACTTCTCAGTCTGGGTCTTAGGAAGAAGAGAAATTTCATAATACAGCTTTTGAAGGAAACATGAAAGAAAAAAGTGATGAGCACAGGAAAATATAGCCTCGCAATAGCTGAGTGTGGAGACTACGTATCTAAAATATCTCTGGTTATGTGATTATACTTTAGCAGCCCTGAGCATCAGAATTTTGTTTGTATGTTATGGATATTTATATGATATTGTTATTTTTAATTTCTGTGACATATAGCAATATCATATCATTGGATAGGAGCTTTTTCAAAACTGTAATAATTGCCAAATTTGATTTCACCAAGGTTACTCTAGAAGGATTTATCATGAACCCCACATGTAAAATGGTCATGAGACATGTCATCTAAGAAATTTTGCAAATTGCACTGTTTAAACAGATGGCACAGCTCTGCAATTTAAGCAGCAATACTCTCACCAGCTGTTAATTTTGTTTGCAAATTTTAAATCACTATATGATAGCTACTGGTGTCGATGAGAAGTGTATCTAAATTAATCCCACAAATTTCATAAATAATTGAATGTTTTAAGATGGGTTTTAAGAGAGGTTGGGGTAAAAAGGTACTTTATTATTGTACATGCTTGAACTGCAGAAACTTTTAGAAAATATCACACTTATGTTTGGGTGTAGATCAAAATAACAAAGACAAACAAACAAAAACAAACAAAAAACTCCACCTGTAATATGCAGAAGCACTCTGACTGTATAAATGTCTACATTTGCCATAAAGACTCTGTCTTCACTTTGGCATCTTTGATATTTTACTGCTTTGAATGCTCTAGCTCTGTTTTCTTCTTTGATTTTTCTTTCTTCTATTGACCTTGAAATGTAGAGACTTTTCAAAGTTATATCCTTGTCCTTCTCTTTCTGTACTCTGTTAATGGTCTAATCATTTTTTTGTCTCTTCCTCAACTATTGCCTGCATTCTGTCATCCAAAAGGAGGGGTCATAAAAAGTTAAGAATATAGATCTGAAATTTAGGACAGAGATGAAGGCTATACACATATGTAGAGGTAAAGGTATAATGTGCTCATAAAAGCCATGCCTTTTTCTCTTTTCCATTTGACACACTCTTGTACATTCATGTAGATCCAGCTTTAATAATACTAGTAAAATGATAATAATATTAACTTGTGAGTTTTTTGTATATGTCAAGCACTATTTTGAGTATTTTATTTTTAGTTTTTGATTTCATATGAAAATATGTTACTTTATTTTTATTTATGTTTTCTATTTATATTGTGATACAATAGATATACAGCACAGTAAAGCTTAAGGTATGCAGAATAATGATTTGGCTTATATGTACTATGAAATAATTACTAAAATAAATTCAGTTAAATTCTATCATCTCATATAGGTAAACAAAATTAATGTTATTTTCTTTATAATGAGAATTTTGAGGATTTACTCTTTAACCTTCAAATATATCATATAGCAGTGTTAATTATAGTCATCATGTACATTAAATCCCTAGTACTTAGCTTATAACTGGAAGTTTGTACTTTCATCAAATGCTCTCTCTTCTGTCCCCATCATTGTGTTCTGAACATTTTAAATAAATCAACTCATTTTATCTATCCTCAAACTCAGTATTATCATTGTGGTTAATTTTATGCATATAGTTACATTCCCTAGTAGACTTTAAACTTTTTGAAAAAGAGAAAAAATATATAATTTATGTTTCTACCCCTTACAGGGCTTCCTGGCACTTTTTCCATTAACTGCGTGATAAATTATATTTGTTGAATAACTAAATAATAAAAAAAGAATGAATATAATTTTAAAAAGTGAACTCTATTAACTGTATACTTATAAAGTTTTCTTTTTCACATAAAGAGTTTCTTTGAAAGTAAGATTTGTTTGTTTCTCTTAAAATGCTAGGCACATGGTAGATACTCAATAAATATTTGTTAGTTGATTAGGTAAAATGTGCCAGAGTTTTACCCCGGAGAGTGGTAAGCTAATGGATATATCCTTTAACTCAAAGTCAGAATTCATTGACTTCCTACTGCATACTTCCTCACATACTGTGTGTGAGAAATTTGTTCTATTTTTCCAATGTGATTTTACTATAGGCATTTTGAATGATACTAGATACTGCTCCATTGTCAAAGTTCATTTGTAGCTATGACCAACTACTTGTTCTCTAATGTGTTTTTTTTTCTCTTCCAGTCATTTACCATTCTGGCACCATTGTGCATGATTCCCTGTATCGACTGGAGACACGTTATATATATTTTAAAAAACCTTAACAAGTTGCACATTATTAGTGGACACTTTAAATGGAAATATATACTATAATCAATTTGTGAAAATTATTCAATCCACAAAACGGTTAAATTTTTTTTTATGGATGGCAATACAATTGTACTAGAAATAATCACAAAAGTCTAGATTAGTTAAAATTGAGAAATTAAGACATTTAACTAAATGATACAGATCAACTTACTTTTGTTTGGCTATTAAAAAAGCATGAAAGATGTAAGAAATATAGGAATTAATTATGTTCAAATTGACTTAAAATAAATTTGTGAGGAGATATTATTTACAACTGGAATATTATTTCCCTCCTGAAAAACAATAAAAAAATATCTTATATTGATTAGTTCATAGCAAGATACATTTGAAATGACTTCCCCAAACAAATCTATCAGTATTTTTTGACAAAAACAATGGCAAACTCTCTTTAAAAAAAGAAACTTATTTTTATTTTTAGAAACTTTTAATTCAGTTTTGGCTACATAATTTTTATAGTTCCCTCTACTGGGGCCATATTATCACCCAAGATATAAATATATTATCACTTTACCGGGAGAGGTGTCACAAGCCATTAAGCCAAGTGGCATTCCTAGAATTTGGACTATTGACTACTTATCTCTCATGATTCTATGATTCTGACTTTTAAACTCTCTTCTTACTTCCTGCTCTACCTTTTCTGATATCTAACAAAAGTAAGAGAGTTTGTTGATATTTGATACCCAAGAAAAGGAAAAAAAACCCTGCAACATATCAAATCATCTCCTGTGACACTTTGGACTGGTTGGGGAATAATTGGCATTTTCATAATGAAGTTCATAAAATGAACTGTAGATGTTTCCTGCTACTCTTAAGTATGACAATGTCAGTAAAAGAGTAGTTTATAGCTTCTTAAAGAGTTTTTAGACTACTCAAGTTCTTTTATAAATTATGTCTTCTAAGAATCAAAAAAAATGTCTATTTAATGGGAAAGAAATATAAAATTATCTTCTGTAGGATCTTTAATGTTGATCTATATATTTCAGTTCCCAAAGAAGTATAGACATATTTGAAGACATAGAAGTAAATTCTATACCCACCTAAAAAGTAGATTCTAGATCTAATGTAATTCAATTCTACAATTCACATGATTCACAACAAGTTGGATATAATTTTCATATATAAATGAAAAGATCATCAACATTCAGAGAACATCCCTTGCCTTTGAGATTCACCAACTTTTACTCTGGAATTTTGGAGTTGTTAGGTGGTGAAACTATAAATACACAACAGAGGCAAATAGATCAGCCACACAAGTAAAAAAAATGAATAAAATATCTATAAATTTATTGCTTACAAAAAAGCTAATATTCTGTAAACTAAATTAAAAAATATTTGGCCAGAAACACTTTTTCTACCCAGAAACAATTTCAGCTATTATTAGAATGCTTAGTACAACACTGTCTAATAAGTTTTTGAAAAGCTGTTAGACAACAGGATATCTAACTGCAAGGAAATGTTATTTTACATCCATTTGCTTGAAGTAATTAAAAATTTGATAATACCGATCATTAGCAAGATGTAGATCAATAGTGTCTCACACATTATTGGTAAGAGAATAAAATGATACAATTGCTTTGGAAAACAATTTGGCATTATCTTGTGAAAATAAAATTCATAAATTATATACTTATCAGTTCCTTTCCTATGTAGAAATTCAAGTGATGCTTGCTTATGTGCATCAAGAAACACATATAGGAATTTTTATAGCAACATTATTCATGATAATAAAAATAAAAGAAAGTGAATATTTTTTAAAATGTAGGTAACCATCAAGGGAGACTAGATAAAAAGAATCATTCATAAATATGATATTACACAGTGGTGAAAATGAATGAACCATGACTATATACAACATGGATTAATAATAGCTGTAGTTGAATGACAAGAAAATCTCTGAAGTTGTCTATATCATAACTTTTTTAAAAAAGTGATGTAACAGTTCAATATAAAAAACATTTTTTTTTTGCATATGCAACACGAAACAAAACTATTATTTAAAAACAAAGAAATACAAATAAAAAAGACTGTATTATGGATAACTTAGATTGGAGCAGAAGGCAGGAGATCTGTTCTAGGTTTTTGTCCTGGATGTTGGGTTTACAAATGTTTATTAGTTATTAAAATGAATGAATGAATAACTAATTAAAATAAAAGAGGTCACTCGGGGATCGGTGCTGATAGCGTGGCATGATCCATGAATTAATTCAAATCTGTATACCACAGGTTCATTTAAAACCAAGTAAGAGAATGGAAGAAAAAATTTAAAAGTCAGTGTTAATTTTATTTGTTCAATTTTTCTAGCTGAAGAAATAAAAGGCACAATGAACCTGATTGTACATGCTTATGACATACAAAAATGAGCATTTGAATGGATTTTTGTGTTGTAGGGTTTACAATCTAACATCATGAGGATACTCATGAACAATCATAAGATATATGACAAGCAGCTGGGCACCTGAGTTTTCTAAATCCAGATTTTATTAGGATTTTATTGTAGAAGAGAGGATGGGTAGAAATGTTCTCCTTGAGAGAGAACATTTCTTTAACATAATGTATGAATCTTTCTGTCATCTGATGTACTTAATGTAATACTATTAGGTTTTTATCTTTTAATAATGATTTTGTTTTTTATAACTTTGTGTCAGATCCGCTACAATTCTTTTTTCTATACAGATTTTTTTTTTCTTTCAGCCTATTAGCAGAGTTTCTGCAGTCTGTGTGAAGGTGACATTATAATCATTAGTGATAATAAGCAATCAGAATCTGTGGATACATGGACTAAATGAAATAGAAAAACTGGTCATTTACTTTATATGATTTATATCATCTTGATTCAGACAACTTAAATTTGTAAAGGCAGAGCCATATTTTAATAGGAAGTTGTGTCTTTCAAAAATAAAATTTAGACCCTCCAGGCTCCCATGCTGAAGGATGAGAAAGTCCAAAGCAGTCTAAGCTTATGGTTGCAACAGACCTCAAATGAGATAACACAAGGTTTAGGAGAGAGAGAGAGAGAGAGAGAGAGAGAGAGAGAGAGAGTGTGTGTGTGTGTGTAGAATTTAGGGAAGAAGCAGCACTTTACAGATATAGATCAGCAGAGAAATATCTTTGCACACTTTGTTCAAATAACCGTATCAATAGAAACAGAACAGCACATACTTGTTTCTTTCAAGCTCTTATTAAAAATAGTAGAATTAAAAAAAATCTCTTTATATTTGTTTTTTGTTAGTGTTCTTTATAAAACTGTTGCACCCTTGGGGCAGGTGTTATGCCTCACCATTGCATTACAGGTATCGCAGTGCCAGTTCCAAAGCCAGGCAGTAAATATTTGTTGAATGATTGACTAGGCTCTTATTAGGTAATGAGGCTGCTTTAGCAATTAGTCTCTTTAAATGGCACTATTTGCTTGTTGAAAATGTGCTTTCCATTGGCTTAGATCTTTAATTTACATAGGCCCACTGCCACTCTGCTATGACACAGATCTCTTTCTGATCACTCACTCTGTAGCTTTTCTGACCTCATTCTCACATCAAGACATGTTGAAAATTGCATCCATTTTCATTCAGCAGCACTATCTTGCCCTACCCTTGCCTCTAAATTGCAATTCTTTGATTCTTTACTATAGATCTAACATGCTCCAGCCTGGTCTGTAATTCCATAAAGTCCTTGGCTTTAGATTATAAATAAGCCTGCACTCAAGTGGAGTCTTGTCTGTCTGTTTACCAGACTGCTTTTGAGATTGTTAGAACCCCAATAACCAGGAGAGAAATGGAAACTTAATTTGTTTCAGGCGTCAATGCCTGGAGGCACGGCAGACTCTCAGTTTCCCATGAGCAGACTAATAAATGTTTTCAATTTTGGTTAGCAGAAAAGACTTTGTGCACAGGACATACAGAGATTTCCCAATAAGTACATATCATATTCAAATGACAGAGCTACCTGTCTTGTACTGAATGAGACCCACCTACCCAGGGAGTTGAGCAACTTTTTTCTTGTTCAGTACTTCAGTCCTTAATTCAGTTAAACAGAGGCTCTGGCATACATAACAAAGTACAGCAAACACTCCATGTGCCAAGCATGATGAGGCATTTGCCTGCTCTCTTTTGCCCTTGCCTCCACCAATGTCTTTTGTTACAACAAATTTGAAAGTATTTTTCTGTGCTTTGGAAGCTGTTATTGTTGAGGCAAAAGCTACACTCAGGGTCAATGGGATCATTATGAGAAACCAATATCATCTGTTTGGAAGAATGAATCCGAGACAAAAATTCAGTTTGAAATTTGAATGTTAAGTGACTTAATGTGAAAGAATTACTTTTTTTTAATTGTGTAGAAGAAAGATGAAAAACTGAGTGTCACAAACAATAGAATTTGATTTTCAGTAATTATTTATGATCACCAATCATGAAGGCTTGAATTGAACTATATGTTATATATTGAACAAGAAGAGAACAGGCCCTTCTCCTTAAGAAATTCATTATTTGATTGTTTCACATAGACCATGATTAACACTAAGACAAGCATATAAAACACATTTAATAAATCTTGTGCTATTGTGTTATTGTTGTATTATTATTAATGTGACAGGTAGAATATAACTGAATATGTGTCAAGTATTATAGGATAGACAATATTTTTATTATGCGTAAGGGAGGCTTACTAGAGAAAACAATATATGAGCTGATTATTAATTAGTGATCCTGCCAGTAGGAAGCATGGAAGAACATTAGGTGGAGAAAATGGAATATATACAGCATCCATTAGCCTGTTCAATGGTAAGAGGTGTCCAGATCCTTCTTGGCAGGCTAGGACACATTTAGCAAGAAAATTGTCCATAGTAGTCCAGTCCAGACTAGTTGTCCTTATCCAGGTCTAGACTAGACCAGGATAGTTTGGGGCAGAAGTAGGATTTGAAACACAGTGTAGCCACAAGGAGTATTTGAATGTCACCAAAGTAAGCAGAAAGGAAGGCCAGTGGTCAAGTTTGAAGAGCCACCTGAAGCTATGGGTAGGATAATTAGTAATGCAGTAAAAAACTGAAAGAAGTTAGAAGCAATTTCAAGTGAAGATCTAGAACTAGGTTGGGGTGAAGGACATCTCATTTGGTTTATGCTTATTGGCGGCACTTAAAATGGATGAAAAACAAGAAGGAAAAAAGACTATTAGGAAGTATTGTATAATCTAAGCATTGTAAAATCCATTATAAAATCCAAGTACCACTTGAAATAAGGCAGTGGTACTGAGGTCAAGAGTGAAAACATTTAGGAGGCAAAATATGTAACACTTGATGAACAATGGAATATGAAATTGAGAAGATAGGTATAGAAAATACTTCAGTGGTGCCAAGGGACAACGCTATGCAGAATGTGGGATGTATGCTGAACCTGTTGACTGACACATGTTGACTTAACAGCTAGAAAACATGAATCTGGGAAACAAAGGGTAAAAGTAGCATTAGTGTCTCTCATTATTTTTTTAATGACTAACCCATTTGAGAATTTGAATTTCTCATCACCTCATAATTAGGCTCTGACAAATTAGAAGTACACATTCTCAATGAGGGAATGTATCTACTAGCAGATATGTAGGGGACCCAGAAAACTTGAAACTATGACTTGAAGCTATCACATAATTTTTCAGTTCTTTTGCTAGTGCCTCTGTAGGCACAAATTCAGGAAAAAATGACCTTGATTATAAATAAAGGTGAAATATGATTAATTTCAAAAGAGAAAAATATAAAAAAAAAATGTCATGGTAATCTAGAAGATGGAAAAATTTGGTGAGGTTCAGAAATTCAAAAGAAAAGGCCAAAAGATGGGCAATGCACAGGGCAAATGCTAAGGTCAGAAAGCTCCATTTTATTGCATGAAAATATTTACAAATACTCTTTAGGAAGTAACTCTGTTGGATAAATTAAAGTTTATCTGTATACAATTTAGTTATATTTTGTTGGATTTGGTGATACTGTGTAATTATACATTTTCACAATAATGAAAAAAAATAGAAAAAAACCTCTAGTAAAAAATTCTAACATTTTTTCTATTGCCACATAAAAATATTATTTTCTTGCATATTTGCACCTTATTATTTTAGAGTTTTTATACCTTAGCTATTCAAAATTATTTAAATATAATGATTGAAACAAATTAACTTTCAAAGAGTTAAAAAGATTCAACCTCATTGTCCTGACCCTGTGGTGATTTTTCTTTCCTTCTCTCCCCCACCCAGATTCAGGTTCAGATTTCAGGGTAGATATAAAGACAGTCATTTAATAAACTGGTACAAGACATCAACTTGAGTTGTCCAACTTATTTATAGTTAATGTTTCTGCTTCCATTCTCTTAGGGAGGGTATAATTTGGCTTAAGAGGTGTTGGGATGACAATCAATATAGTGAGTGTTAAGACCAAAAGCATGAGTTCTGGAGTCAGATACAACTGGGCATCAAGGTCAAGGCATGACACCAAACTGTGTTTCTATGTGCAAGTGAATTGGCTTCTCTGTGTCTCAGGTTCTTCATCTGTAAACGAGGTTAATAAAAGGATTTACTTGCTTCTTAGGATTTTTGTAAAGATTGCATGAATTAGTGCAAGTTAGGATATTAGCCAAATTTGAAAAAAATGGTAAAACTCTGATAACACAAAACTTCTATTTAATTCAGTAGTACCGGTATATCTGGTGGTAGAAATTGTTATAGTGGCAGTAATTGTTGAAAGATAATCTTTATAAAAAAAAAAACAGAAAAATCATGACTTTCATACATATACAAAAATAAAAGTGTGTTAAATTTAATTAACTCATTAGTCAATGAGGGAACCAAGCAGATGCCAGAATAAGTTCAAAAGAGAATCCAAAGAAAAGACACACTTACAAGTTAGGAATAACAAAATGAATGTGAAATGGAGGCAAAACCGCCTCTTTCACGGAGGAGGAAGGAGAACAATCAAAAGCCTGCCACACAGGACTTACATGTCTATAGACAAGATTTATCTTTGCATTGTTATTATTTACCCAGAATTTACAGAACTGTAAAATAGCTTCCATAGAACCAAAAGTTAAAAACAGAGAGAGGTGCGCTATAGACAGTGTGACCTTTTCCACTGAAGCACAGTTTTCCTCCACAGAGTAGTGATAGTATTTATAAGTCACAAAAACCTTGTGTGATGCAAATATCACTAAAAACTGCTTGCAACCTTAAAAAACCTGAAAAAGAGCATAATGTGTATACTGTTCAAAAGGAGTTGGTGGCAAGAACATTGGTCCTGACATCAAGAAAAAATTGAATTCTAGTTCTAATTTTTTTTTTTTTAACCATTTATCTGATGACTGACCTTGGCCAAGTCTTGAGACTTCTTTTCCTTATCTGCACCCTGGAGCAAATGCTTTCTAAAGTGTCTCTATGGATTCATATCTGTAGACCAGAAGCAATGATAGTTTATGTGAATTTTAATGCAGCATTTCATGTGGATGAGCTACCTGTGGATAACTGAGAATTGGCTACAAATGAACAACACAGAGTAACTGATCTAAATAATTTCAGCAAATGACAAGTCATTAGGACATTTAAAATGTCACCCATTTTACTGTGTGTATTTAATAAAATGTTAATGGATTTTTTGTAAACATGCAATTCTTATTCCGCATGATGGATTAGAGATGTGAGTTTCCAATGGCAGTAAACTGTCACAGAAATAGTGATTAAACCTTACAACTATGGAAACACCTACCTTTTATATTAGAGGGTAATTTTTTTCAGCTGTGTCAGTTAAGGTGGTAAGAGTATGAATGTGAGGCAAGGATGTGTGTTGAAAGTATGGCTGAAGAACATTCAACTCAAATTCTGTTTCCAAGTTGTCATCTGAGTGGGCGATGCCTACCCTATGGTGCCATGGGCAACGCATATGACTTTTCTATGTCATCCCCTCAGTTTTATGTGTAGGATCACCTGAGATGCTTAAGCATATGTTAGATCATAAGAGGTTTGCTTACATAAAATAATTTTTTATCATAAAATAAAACTTTTAGTAAAAATTTAGTATAAAATTTTAAAAATATGTATCATAAAATATACAGGAGACAACATAAAACACATGTAAAACTTAATAAATTATTATGCTGCATCTATCACTCAGATTAAGAAACAAACTTTTGATAATAACCTAAGAGATCCTCTATGTTTCCTGTCTCGATCACAGTTCGTTTCTTCTTAAATAAAACCACTCTCTTGGACTTTAATTACTTTATTTTATTTCTTTATACTTTTATGGCCCAAGTAAACATTTCTAAACACCAGTTTAAATCTTTTTATTTAAACATTTTTTTTCTATTTTTACTCTTTTTGAAAACATTTTTTCCCATTTATTTATAGAAGACTATTAGTAATTTAATTTATAAAATTTTTCATTGTCAGGATTTTGTGTAAATAGATAGAAACTTAATTAGACTCAAGGTACTTTTTTTTTTTTTAATGGGGAGAACAGGGGCTAACAGGAGTGGTGATGCGTTCCTCAAACTGGGGACATGGGATGCCTGATCATCTCTATTTTTGTAATACTGGCAGCCATTGAAGTTCCATTCTCAGATCCACGGATCTGAGGTGTTTGGGACTTAATTTTATACATGACAGATTATTTAAAATGCTTTTATAAATAACTAATGTATTAAAAGTGTATGTCTTTTATGATTGTTGGTAGTAATAAGGTTTGGAAATGTTTATATTATTTCTCTAATATTAATACAGTAGGTTAATCTTGTTATTTTTTACTCTAATATACAACTCTGTGGAGGCTCAGTATCTCAAAGATACTGGGAGAGCACAATTTAAAACTGCTGAAAAATTGGTGTCTGAATTGATTTCCCATGTTTACAAATGGTCATGGACATTCATAAAAAATCTGAGCAAAATCGCTTCTAACAAATCTAACTGGAGAACAAATTTTGAGCCAAGACCTGGAGCAAAGATGAAATTTCTTCTTGTAATGAGTTCTGTCTCTAGATTAATTTCAATAAATTTTGTGAGCCCTTACTTTGTGCAAGGGAAAGGTCAAAACTAACATTGCTAATATCTTAGAGTTAAAAGAATCTTCTCAGTGGAGGCCTCTAGATACCACAAAACACAAATCTTATAACTGTTTACCGTGAGCTGTTTGGTAAAGATTTTTCCTTGATTCAAGTCAAATTTACTAGCAGATAGTGTTTGACTCTATACTTATTGAGGAACAAAAAAGCTATTTCTAATTTTTTGATCTTAACTATGGAGGTGTTGTATAAAGCTAAGACTGTCTCCATCTCTGAAATAATATGACTCTGTGTCAGGGTTTCTGTGCTGTGCAGGCTATCCTGTACATTGTAGGATGTTTTATGCACCCTTGGCCTCAACTTACTAGATGCCATTAACTTGCCACTCCCAACCCCAAAGCTGTGATAACTAAGTATGTTGCCAAGCATGGCCAAATATGCCCTCAGTGTGAAGCATCTTTGATTGAAAACCATTATTCTAAGAAAACCTTAAGGTGTAAATATTCTGGAGAAAAGAAGGAATTTGACTATATTTTGCATATGAAACATCTAACCCATCACTAAATTCCAATATGGTTTGAAATGGCTACACTCTGTAACATATCAAAGGAAAATGGGATGTAGCTATGTATATATATATATATGTGTGTATATATATATATGTATATATATGTGTATATATATATATGTATATATATATTCACCTTTATACAATTAATGTCTCTAAATTATTAATGTCTCTAAGTAATATTTGAACATTTTATATTTATAGTGTCTTTATGGTTATATTACTCACATGTATTTGTTATGCAAAATGCAAAAATAACTTAATATAAAAATTATCTGTAACCTTATCCTATAAATCTAGATATTATTTATAGTTGAGGTTTATTATTATCTCTCTTTGGTCATCTATCTATGTCATTTAAATATAAAGTTATATTGCATAAGTGTACATATATCATGAAAAATATTTGGTGTTGTTTAGATCATCATATAAGGCACATAGCCATATTTCTTTAATCTATTATTCATGTGCTCTTTCTTTCTTGAAATATTTTGAAGCAAATTGTAAATATTATCTTTTTATCCATAAATAGTCGAAATATATTTCTAAAGGCTAAAGGCTTGAAAAGCTATCTATAATATCATTTATCTCATTGAGACTTAATAATAATTTTTTAAAATCATAAAATACCCGGTTGCTGTTGGAGTGAAATGATAATTTCAATTCAGTTACTGAATGAAAATGTATTGAATCTAAATTTTTGGGCTACATTGTATTTTACTGACAGAAAGACTTTTTTTTTGCAGCTATAATACTGTTATTTAAAGAAAGATTCCAGTTTCTGAAAAGCAATATTTTTCTTATTCTAGTATTCACACAATTGTTTACTTGACAGAATGAAGAGCATATTTTAGCCAGGAGTTTGTTCTCGTCTTGTATTCTCTTGGTGGCCCCCTGGTGGTCGGTCAGACAGACTTGGCAAGGGTTCCTTGTCTGAGTATGTAAAAACGTGTGTGTGTGTGTGTGTGTGTGTGTGTGTGTGTGTGTGTGTGTGTGTGTGTGTGTGTGTGTGTATGTATAATTTTTAGAGGAGAGGAGGGGAGAAAAAATGATGGAGTCAATGCTAACATATTTCTTTCCCAATAGACAAAAATACTAGGAAGTCCACTGAAAGCTGTTACTTCGCTGCTGCAGAGAAGCCAGGGATCTTGATGAAATGTGGCCGAGTACAGAAATGAGAAGACGGTGGCCTGAGTCCTCAGTAATCAATTCTCTGGGTCAATTTGCATTTAAATTTTTTATCTATAAACATAGAAATCATAAAATAAACGTTCACTTCTCATAATTCTCCTGACTGTATAGTTATACAAAATAGAAACTTTTCCACCAATAACTTCCTCAGAAGGCAAATGTTTACATGAATATTCCAGTTAAAGTATGTAGAATTTGAAATGCTTGGAAAAGAGATGAGTAAGTTCTGTTCTCTTCTGCTGATATATTTGCAGTAATTTTTTTTCAAAAAAAATTATGAATATTTATTTATTTATTCAAAAAATGTTACTGGGAGCCTGCAATAGACAATCTACTCCATACTAGATTGTAGGGTAAAATGAGGAAAGGATATAAGAAAGGAAAAAAAAGCACATGTAATTTGTCTTAAAAGAGTTCATAATTTATAGATGAAAAGATTAAAGTGACCCACTTTGAAAATAAATGTGAACTCGACAAAATAAATACATCATGAAATAGTTATTTGAACAGTAGTAGAAAAGCAGGGATCATGCTTTTTACAGGTTTACCTGTACAAAACAAGCCAATTACATGCACACAAAAACGAATAATTATTTGCATCTGAGTTCTTTACTTACTGTGAGTACGAATTAATAGTAATAGTTACATTGACTGAGCTAGGTGCTTTTGATGTATTATCTCATTTAATCATAATACTAACACTGAGGAAAGCATTATTATTATCTTTATTTTACATCTAAGTAAATGAAGGCACCCAAAACCCAGATAATTTGCTCAAATGAAAAAGCCAGTAAGAGACGAGATTGGGATTTGCCTCCCTTGTTTGAGCTCTTCAACTATATATGATTTTACTTTTTGCACTCCTTCTGTTTGAGCTGTTGTTGATACTCAGGAAAAGGACCACTGTTCTAGAGGCAGGTTCTGGTCAGAGAATTAGTCCCAGGGTACTAAAGGAGTAAGGCTTTAAAAATATTTTCATTCCTTCAAGATTGTTTTTAAAAGAAGGTACTAAATGTAAGACAATTTACAAACCATCAGTGCTAGCAATAAATTATTAAAAACTATTATTTTTTATTGTGCTAAAAACACCTAATGTGAAATCTACCCTCTTAAAATTTTAAGTATTCAGTGCAGTGGTATTTACTAAATGCACATTATTGTATAGCAGATCTCCAGAGATTTTTCTTCTTGCATGACTGAAACTCTATATCCATTTGAACAGCAACTCCCCAATTCTTCTTCCCCTGTCCCTGGCAATCAGCAAACCATTTTCTGTTTTATGAGTCTGATTACTTTAGCTATCTCACATAAATGATATCACGTGCTGTTTGTCCTTCTGTGACTGGCTTATTTCACTTAACATGATGTCCTCAAGTTTCATCATGTAGCATACTCCAAGAGTTCCTTCTTTTTTTAAATTTGAATAATACCTCATTGTATGTACATACTACATTTTCTTTATCCGTGAGTCAGTGGACATTTAGATCATCTCCACTTCTTGGCTATTGTAATGCTGCAATGAACATTGGTGTGCAAATATCTCTTGGAAATTTTGTTTCTTTTTCTTTCTTTCTTTCTTTCTTTCTTTCTTTCTTTCTTTCTTTCTTTCTTTCTTTCTTTCTTTCTCTCTCTCTCTCTCTCTCTCTCTCTCTCTCTCTCTCTCTCTCTTTTATTTCCTTCTTTCTTTTCTTTCTTTATTCTTTCTTCTTTTTCTCTTCCTCCCTACATTTTTTCCTTCCTCTCTCTGTCTTTTTCTTTTCTTTTTTTTTAATCGCCATCCTAACAAGTGTGATATGATTTCATGGTGGTTTTTATTTGCATTTCCCTGATACTTAGTGATGTTTTGAATTTTTTTTAATGTAAACTTTGGCTATTTGTATATTTTCCTTAGAGAACTGTCTATATTAATGATTGCCTTCTTTGCCTTTTGAGGCAAGATTTATTTCTTTTCCATGAATAAAAATAATTTCTTTGCAAAAAACAAGCACGGAACATATGCTATATGAGTTACACTGAGCCCACAAAAATACACATCTCTGCTTCTTAAAAACCAGTTTGAATTATAGAAGAGGAGATAAGTCATGTATATTCAAATGCTCCTATAAGGCAAAGTCCAAAGTGTGCTAATAATGGTACAATTATAGTGAAGATGCGGTGAAAGAAAGGGAGCTAGCATCTATGGACCAAGTATCAAGTACAAGGACGTCATGTTAAGTGAAATAAACCAGTCACAGAATGAGAAATACTGCATCACATACAAATCTGATTCAGTGAGGAACATCATCAGAGCTATTTGAGGCTTGGAGAAATTCATGTGACAATGTCTCCAGCAAGTAGATCAAAGTCAGTATGAGAACTGTATCTAAAATTCATCTTTTCTCTTACAACATTTTGCATCTTCTTCTTTGGAAATTAAGAGAAATTTCAGAGAAATTTACTTTGAAGCTGAATCTTAAAGAATGGGTCAGATCAGTGTCAGAATTAGAGAGAAAACTATCTCACTGATTATTCTGCTCTGTGATCTGCCTTAGAAATGAAGTCATAAGGTCTGAGATAACCTGAGACCTAAAGAGAAAAGGAGGGCAGATCTCTGAAGTGTGTGTTAAATGGCCCATTCACCCCAGGTGCACTGTTTAGTTTTACAAGAACCTCCTTGTTTTAGAGACTTAAGTTTCTAAATTAGTCAGTTAAGCATAACTCTCCTCTGATGTTCAGACCTATTTCTATTAATAAGGGACCTCAGACCCTCACTTCTACTCTGAGTAAGTGCTCTAAAGTGAGCTTCTCCTAACAATATTTTTTTTCTTGAGCAAGGGCAATTTTTTAATTGTCAAATGCAAACAATATGCTTTGATTTTGAAGATGATTTGGGGGTCGCACAGTTATCAGGTAAATCAGGATTATGAATTCTAGTCCAAAGACAAGATCTTTAACATCACCAAAGACTCAAAGATATGCTGTAATCAAGATTTGGGAACTCTGCAAAGAAACTGTCCTTGCCTAAGAAAGACTGGCATTGGGTATTTATTTCCCTCTGAATTTGTTAGCTTAGGTGTGTTTCTTTTTTGAGTCAACTGTGGGATTCAAGAGTTTTATAATGTTTCCACTTATTTACTTTTACCCAACAAATATTTAGAGGATGCAGAACATTACTAGGGTCAGCATAAATGTATAAATGGTCCAGTTATAATCAGAAGAGATGAGATTAAGATTGTGTGGGTACCCTTGACCTCTTGCCAGGCCACTTAATCTCTTAGAGTGGCCTTAGAATAGACCTCATCTTGAGGATGGCTCATCTGCTTATCTGAAATATATTGAAAAGATGCAGGCAAGTGGATGTCACTGTGGAAATGCCCAATTATAGTTACTAACTATTTATTGTCATCTTTCCATAAACTAAGCACTAAATTGCCAGATTGTTGTCACATATGATATAGTGAGCTGCTCTTAGAAAAGTGGTGTTGTATGGTGGGAAACCCAGAAAGGAGAAAGGCAGATTTTCTTCTGAATCCTGACTCTGTCATTGGCTATGTGATTTAGGACAGGTGATTTTATGTCTAAAGTATTAGTTTCTTTATTTGTAACATGAGGATATAATACATGGGTTTGACAAGAAGTAAATTAGATACATTTGGTGAGTTTCTATTACATTATTTGACATTTGATATGTTCCTAGTGAATAACACTTTCCTTCTTCATAAGTATAAGAATAAAGAAAATTTGGGGTAGTATATGTATATATTGAAGTATAAATTAAAGGATTTTTCCCAAGTGAGGATAAACCAATATATATTTAGGCAGTGTTGAAAAATGCATGATTAAATTGGGATTACTGTTAGCAAATAATAATGTAATAATGAGTAAGATGTTCATCCTCTCTGACTTGAAGTCTGCTTTGTTTTCATGGCCGTCAGGTTAATAGTTTCTGCTAAATCTTGGATTTAAACATGATAGTCACTAGTGGAATTCTACTTGCAGCTTGAGTTTTACTAAAACGGACTCTTACCAGAAAGTGTCTCTACCAAGAAGATAAGAGATATGCAAAAATACTCACTGTTCATCAAAGATTTGCAGGAACTTCATGACTGAACTCTCATAATTAGGGTCAATGGACTAAGAACAAAGAAGTTTCACAATATTCCTCAGACTCATGCTGGGGCCCAGTTGTCTGCGGCCATCAATCACCTCTTGCCCTATCTCATTTCCTACTTCACTTGATATAAAAGAAGCCTGGATTCTTTATTTTCTCAAGATGGTTCTTTAGGACGCCAGTCTGTCATATTCTCAGCTTACTGGCTATCGTAATAAAATTACTTTTCCTTGCCCCAATACCTTGTCACTTCACTTATTTCTGTCACATGGTGAGCAGTACCAGCTTCAACTCAATTTTAATAATATTCTAAATATTTGGAAAGGAAGTGATACTTTAAAATTTACCAATGCATTTATTCAATAAACATGCTTAGAATTATTATTATGTTTATAGAATCAAATTGAACTGGAGACTAGATAGTAAGGAGGATATAAGAAGATAATTAAGGCAATATAACATGCCCTAAGAGAAGAATTTAAACAAAATAGATATGGGGGCTTTAAGGAAGAAGAAATTAGCAGAATGAAGATAGACTTTATGAAAAAAGAAATAGTCTCTATGCTAGACTTTAAAGCGCAAATTAAATTTCAAAGAAATTTTGAACAAGATACCTTAGTTACTATTTAGTATTGGGCCTCTAAAATTATGCAACCTGTTCTACTAAAGAAAATGATTAAAATAAACTTTCTGATATCTTACCGAATCTTAAATGTCAGCATAAAAAAAAAAACTGAGTTTTATTGTGTCAGGGAATGAGAAGACTTTGAGCAAAAGAGTGACATGACTAGGATTACATATTAGCCATGCAAACCATGTATGTTGAGTAGGAAAAGAGAGATCCCAGAGGTAGAGAAAGAAAAGGTTTTTGCTGAGACCTCCATGCCTCCCATGTTTGCTTAGGACTGCCCTGGTTTATGGCAGCTATTCCAGTGAAATTATTAATAGTGCCCTCTTTCACTCTCAAAAATCCTAGTTTGGATGATAAATCATGTAATCAGCCAAGTTATTTTATAGTCAAGGCAAATTAAGCTCTGGCTTTGAATTGAAACAGGGAGTGTAGAATAGATTCCAGAGAACCAAGAAGAAGCGTATACGTCAAGAATTACCAAAATTTGAGTTTAAATTTCCCTTTCAACATCAATAATTCTGCAAATGCTTATGTACTAGTAGTTAAATTTTGATATCTCTTGCTTGAGAAAATCGATTATGTCATAAAATTAGAGTTTAGAGTACTTCTAGATAAATAGATGTAGTATAAAGCACAAGACATTCGAAAGTACATATTACAAATTTGAAAGGAATATTATTTATATTGTTGAAAGTCACTGCTTACTGTGCTTCTAGATTGCAAAATTCCAGTCTTCCTTCCATAAGGAAAGTTCCCCATGCCCCAATAACCATAACAACAAAAGATCCATGGCACAGAAGGGCAGAATCACTAATTTTTAGGTAAAGCTCAAATTAATTATCAAGGCATTTCCCAATCTGAACAGAATCTAAAGTAGAGCCTTCATATTATAGGATTAAAGAATTTAGAAAAGGTGGCTGAGAATAAGTGGGAATAAGTGACAATTTGTGTATGGGGGAGGGGTGAGTGTTAGAGAAGGACTGGAGTAAAAATAAAGCTTTGTACTTCCCTATAGCTTCATTTCAATAAAATGAAAATCTGATTTTATTCATTTTATACATTGGGCCTTCAAATGATGTTTCCTTTGGGATATTTTTGAAATCCCTGAATGTGATAGGAAGAACATTATAAAATTTCAGGTTTGGATCCTGACTCTACAATTTACCAGTTCTATGAATTAAGTAAGTCCTTAAGGTTTTCCCAGCCTCCCTTTCTTCATTTATAAAACATGGTTAATGGTGCCACTCAGTAAACTGTCAAGTGGAATAAAGTAGGTTTAGTGTATGAAATTCTTTAAAAAGTCTAAATCAGTGGTTCTCAAACATTAGCATACATAGAATCACTTAGATGACTTGTTAAAACACCCCAATCCAAGAATCTGTGATTTGATAGAATTTGCACTTTAACAAGACCCCATGAGTAATGGACTGAATATTTGTACTTCCAACTTCTTCCTGATCAAATTCATTTGCTGAAATACTAATTCTTAATGTGATAGTGTTAGGAGCTGGTACCTATGTTAGGTAATAGGTCATGAGGGCAGAGCCCTCGTGGATACATTGAGAAGTTGGTAGTCTGGAACCTAAAATAAGGCTCTTCCCAGAACCTGACTATTTTATTACTCTGATCTTAAACTTCCAGCTTGCAGAATTTTTGTTTTCTTTGTCACCCAGTCTATAGCATTTTGTTATAAGCCTAAACTAAGACCCCATGGGATTTTAATGCTGCTCCTTCAGGGACCACATTTTGAGAACCACTGCTCTTAGTAAATTTGAATCTCAGCAAAGTCAAAAGAATAACTCATCTGCCTAGAGGATAGATTTTTTGGGGGTAGGTTGCACATTGTAAAATAAAAGAGACATTGACAAAGAAAAGCATGTGACTAAATAATTTAATAGAGTAGGAAAATCTTCGCTATGTGAAGAAAATAATAAAGATTGCAATGAATCATCTATTGGTTTCATGAAGGATTATACTTCCAGCTTAATTTCAACTTCATAATGATTTCCTTTAATTACTGGAAAGAACCAAATATAAAGATGCAATAGTGTGAAATTAATACTGACAACACTGGGCTTGCCTGGGCTTTGCAGATTAACCAGAATTTTACTGCATCAATAAAGGAATGAGGAAATAAAATTAAAAACTGATAGTGAATGGAATTACTTATTCGAAGTTAGTGATTATGTCAAGCTGTCACTCCCACAGATAGATTAAGCACAGAAAGACAACCAGATAAATTATAAACCACTCTGTGAAGCCCGTATCCATCTAGTCCACAAGCTTGGTAACAATGGAAATCTGAAATCGACTTGGTCATGGCAGATTTGGGGTGCGTGTTTAGCATTTTATAGACTCCTAGCATCTTGATGAGTTAAGATGAAAAAGACCTTAGAGGTCATGTAAGATTAAATTTCATTTTTTGAGATAGTGTACGGAATTATTTAATCTAAAATTAAAAAAAAATTGTAAAGGTTTTCTTTAGTTTTTTTCACTGAAATACAATTTAAAGAAGAGAAATGGTGTTTAAAAGTATAACTAAATTATAATAAACATAAAAATTACTTTAAAATATAGATATTTTAGTTTTCTGCACTATAGATTTTAATTTTATAGTTTTTGCTTTAAAAAATATATCTCCCCCTCTGCTTTTCTCTTTACCACTATTCCTTTACAATCTAGAAGCCTAGATCACCCAAAAGTTTTTTAAGATTTACTGAAGCACTGCTCTCTTATTTACCAAATGATTTCCAGGCGAACTGTGTCTGATTGTAAAGAGTCCTGGCTTTAACAGAAATAAGGCTGCATTTTCCAAAATTGGTAAAAGAAATTATAGCATCATGGGATATCAGGGTCAAACATGATCTTAGAGAAGCTCTCCTTCTAATTCTCTATCAAACTGTGGCAGGATATGGTTCTCTCTTGCTTATTATGCTCTTTGTATCCTCACTCTTTGTATCCTCACTATTGCATTGGATTTTTTTTTTTAAATCGTACTCAGGCATTAGGACTTTGCTAAAGAGGCACTTGATATTAGCAATGAGATTTTGTTTTGTAGTTGATCCTTTCTGAAGACTGTAAGGATCTTACATATTTCTTCTAAGGTAGATCTTTAATCACAAACTATTATAGCAGGATGCAATCTGGACCTTGATGCAAAAGTAGAAAAGGAAACAAAAATGGAGGAGATTATGGGGACCCCAGATATCCAACTAAAGACTGGCTCTGTGGCCTGAGAAGTAACCTGTGTGGTCATGTTGAGGATTTGATTGATTTCTTGATCAAGTAATGGGAGAATCTGGCCACCTTCCTAGTCATTGGGAGAAGAATGGATAGATTGTATCAAATATGCTAGATACATTTCTAAACCTGTTGTCACAGAGTCAACATTCTCTGTTTGGCTAGGATTCCCTACAGAAAAAGGGACTTAACAATTGAAATTCTTCTTTAAAAATTTACTATCAAATAATTTCCCCTATGTTGACCCTCTTCCAACAAGCTCAAAACTTTGGAAAAATCATCAAGTCTTCCAGTTATAAGGGTTCTCTGGTCATCTAGGAAAACAGCTGTTCTGATTTGGGATTTATCTCTTCATTATCCATGATTAAAGGAGTCAAGCTTCATTGAAAATTTGTGGTGATGGACCTCTAACTGTTTTCCACTTCTTGCACAGTTTTATTGTTGGAACATTCTTTTAAATGAAAACGCTTCCTCTAAGGAAAACCCACCTCTAAGAAAATGGAATTCATCTGTCTTTTAGTGGATTAACTCTGACTTTTCTAAAAGTTGTGTATACTTATCCTACATTGTAGCTAATAATCTCAGTACTTACTGTTCAAGAACTTTGCACTAAAACTTCACAGTAATGCTAAGTACTATTGTTATACTCATTTTATAGATGAGAAAACCCAGTTATAGAAATATAAAATATATTGGCTAAGGTCACTTGGAGTTTAAATAAAGGAGCTGATATTTGCAACTAGGTGGTCTTATTACCAGAGCCCATGGACTTGACCATTAAGCAAATGACCTTTGATCTACTATGAAAAATAATTTTCTGTGTACTCTCTATTCTCTGGATATTTCTAGTTTTTTATTAAAAAGTGCCACTGGATCTCCAATTAGATCCAGGAACTTGAATACATACAAAAAAGAAATCTCAATATTTAGGCATCTTCCTTAATATCATTTGATAGATTAGTTTTAGTACAACTAAATATGTTTTCTAATGGGGTAAAGGATAAATGGAAGTCAATAGGAGATACACTTGGTAGGACAGGCAGCTCTAAAACTTACGAGTGATCCATTAACAGGTGTTTATCCAATGTCATTGTTATAAGAAATGCATCTCAGATTCTAGAAAATGGAACTGTTTATGGAAATCTTAGACTTGTCCATACCAAGCATATATTTTTCACAGTTCTTTCCAGTTCACCTTCCACTTACTGTCAGAGAAATAAAACATGCAAATGGAGAAGAAATATTGTAGGCTCTTTAAAAAGCATTCCAACTCAACTAAGGGAAACAGCCTTTAACCTGCACTTTCTGGGTGATCTGATGATAACCAAAAAGGCCAAAAACTGTGGAAAACCTGTTTTCTGTGGAAAATTATTCCCCTCTATCTTTCCGTCCATCACCTCTCATCCCAATCTTTCTCTCTGGTAAATAATTCATTAATTATCATCCATACCTGTTTCTGAGATTCTCAAAATTATTTAAAAGAAGCAATGTATTAAAAATACAATAAAAATGAAAACAGGGGCAGTTATTGGATGAAACAAACCAGGTGACAATACTTAAAAAAATAACAACAATCATTTGCATTCAGAACTAAAGGAATCATAACGATAAAAAATAATATCAAAATACCTCAAGGTATTTTTTTCAAGCTCAATTAATTATGAATATTTACAGTAAATATAATGTCTTAAGAGTTTGTTAAGAAACTAAATAATAAACACAGTTTTTCTTTCTTATATATTCACCAGATTCCACTAAGAGATAATAACATAGAGTGTGTTGAATATACATGAAATTTTCATTGCAAAAAGTTGTCAATTTAGGTGGTACAGGTGACCTTCCCTGTCTTGGGGTTATTGCTGGTACTGGTGAAAATATTTAAAGATTATTCTATATTGTCTGTCCAGTGATGGAATGTCTATAAGACAAAAATCTAAGACACACACAAACAAATCTAAGACAAAATCTCTAGGACTCCAAGACAAAATAATGCCTTTAAATGTATAATCAGAAAATGGGTCCTTCCAAATACTAAAAACAAAAGTATACGTTAAAGTTTAATTGTGCATCATCTAGTAATTTTAGCCATGAACTCTAGTGGGAATAAAATATACTGAATTGGTGCTGCTGTATTTGGCAGCTTATGGTTAAATAACTATTCAGTTATTTAACCATTAGAGATTGATCACCAATGTCACTATTGGATGCAAACATTATATCAGATAATGTTTTTATGAAAGATTTTTATGAAAGATATTTTTCCAGAGAAAGGAAGGAATAAATGAGAACTCACAACATGAAACTGAGTAGACATCTGTCACAGTGGCCAAACCTCCAGTAGGCTGAATAATGATTATAAATCTATTACTGTTGATATATTACATAAAGCTGTGGGAATAGAAAGCTTTTAAATTATACAGAGAGCAATCAGCAGCCAACAGCAATAGCCCCATTCTCTCACACCTGCTGCATGCCTCCCATGGGAATATGTGCATCCCCAAGTCTGGAATTATTGGCAAGACAGAAGGAGTCTTCTTTCACCTTTTGTTTGACTCTTGAATTATAAAATAAACCATTGGTTAATCAATCCGACAATAGGGATGATAGAAACCATACTATTAAAAGCACTCTTAATAAAGGCATCCAATGCCTCCTTTCCTCAACCTCCCAAACCCAATTGCTAAAACTTGCTCTCTTGTGATCTTCCCTCTTCTGTCTCTCTCTACCACATAAATTGCATATTTTAAGAAAATCCAAAGAAACTTTAAAATTTCACAATTTGCTTCAAGGAAAAGGAAAGGAAGAAGGAGAGAGGAAGGAAAGAAGAGGAAGAAAGGTAGTGAAAAAACTGTTGGAGATTTCTTTAGAATTTTGAATAAAATTCAAAGACAGGAACTTTATTTTATTAAGACAATAGAAATTTTAGCTCTTCTAAATCAGATAGTAGTTCAAAATCTTTTTAACCTAAATCATAAATTATTAAGTGCAGGTTAGATGGACAATTTGGTCTGCATTGATTATGAACAAAAGATGAAATGTCTCATTTCATGTCTACCACAAATATATTGTCCATTCTTGAAAAACATTAGTCAGCATTAAGATAACTGGATTTCCTTTAAAACCTCTAATCTCGTTTGCATCCTATCTATACAAAAATGACAATTGGTACAATTTAGCCTATAGAGCCACTTTATGTGAAGATTAAAAAGCCACTTTTTCTTCAAGACACGTTCTTATTGTCTGTCATAAATTTATAATAAATATACAAGTATATTATAGCTAACTTGTAAAATGTCCCTTAGACCTGTGCAGTACACTACTTGTACAATCAAATGAATCTATTTTGGTAGATTTTGTATGGTTGCTTCTACATAATTCTAACCAATTGGTGCTTGGCTATCTCACACTATGCTGTATTCACCTACGTACATTTTTATCTTATATTTCTCTCCAGCTTAATATCCCCAGGCATATCAGTTTTCACATTTGATGACAGATTTATACAAGAAGTATTTGGATCAAACATTCTGGACCACGTTCACTTATACTTAAACTTTTGTTCTAACCTCATTCACTTCCTGACTCTTGGCTACATCTCTTATTTAGGTCTTTGTTTATAGAATATTCTTGATAGTAATCAAGCTGTATTTAATGGCACACACACATACATGTACACTTAAATGCACACACACACTCACATACACATACTCAAAGGTCACTTTTTGACATAAAACTAGTAAAAATCAGAATAAAAAAGATAAAAAGATCCCTCTGAAATATTATTTGTCAAGAGATGTTTGCAAATATTTTATTTAGGAAGCCTAGAAAATACTCCAATAGGATCATGATGTCATCTTTAGGTCTAGAATGTAACTGAAAGAATCGTTATTCAGACAAAGCAGACTGAATATAAAAAGGAAAAGAATGAAAAATTTCAGCATTTATCCTAATGGAAACTGCTCCTTTGCTGTAGATATCTGCCTTATTTATTTAGATAAAAGTGCCCTTCCTTTAAAGAAAGGACAATTCACCTACCAATGGTTATCTGATGTGATTTTGCCTGTTTTTAGTAAGCAGCTTATCTATAACTTGGTCTTTTGAGAGGTCTTACCTGTAGGATCAGTGATAATTCTTGACTCAAGCCTATTTTTGATTGTATTAAATTGGGGTTAAGATATTTCTTTTAGCTCTCTTCTATGAGTTAGTTTCATATTGGTTCTCTAAAACTTGAAATGCTGTTTAGAAACAATCTTATAATGTTGTATAGTTTAGGATTTTAATTAATCAGATTCTTTCTCTTGTGTTATTACTTATGTGCATTAATCATCCTTTAGCTTCAGAGAAAAAAATTATAAAACGATGTTCTTTGAAGATAATTCTGTAGTATATAGCTAGATGTCAATAATAAACAAACAAACAAACAAACAAATATATAAAAGGAATACAAAGGTGAGTATATTTTAAGCATTATTATTACTCAGGTGATTGAATTATTAAGATTGACAGAATCTCAGTAGAGATGGTTGCAAATGACTTCACCCTGATTATTCTCTAAAAAAAAAAAAAAAAAGGGTTCTTTGACACCCATGGACATTCATTGTAGCTGGTGCCCTGAGTATTTGAAGCTAATTCAAAAGGTCATATTTTGGGGCAAGCCTTTAATCATATCGTTCAGATGGGATAAAATACAAAGAAATATAAATACTTTGAAGTTTGAGATGTTAATGCAAAGGTTTCTCTACTGATTTTCTTAGATATTGCTTTAACTTTAGAAAGTTCCATTTTGAAATGTCATAAATAAATCTCGAGAGGAGCTAAAGTGAATATCAAGCTACCACCAGCAACACACAGCAAAAACCTGTCATAGACAAATATCAATAAAAAACTTTTTCCTAAACAATTTGAATGGTCCTCCTAGGAACCATTGAAAATATTACTGAAATCAACATTTACCTCCTTGGTTCATTAAAAGAGATGAGAAGGTCAAGCTACTAAATCAAACTTGGGCACGACCACATGTTATCAGTAGATCTTACTCCTCATAAGTTTCCATTAAAATACTTTTTTAAACATTTTCTAGTTTAAGAGTTTCTATGATTTAATCTTATGCTTCTCTGCCCGAATGCCTTCTTCATTTCTTGCCTCATAAATCTCATCTTTATCAGAGAAAACATCTTTTTATAACAAATATTTTGTAATAAATGTTCTTTATTTTTCTAAAATAAAATTAATAGAGGACAAAACTACCAACTATGTAATTTTAAACTTCAATGTAATGTCCTAACTTTAATAATTTTAAGAAATAAGGCAATTTTATCAAAAAATATGCACACTAGAATGAAAGATAAATTGTTCCATCTCATGCCTGAACTTGAATGTCTGGAAAGATATTTAAACATTGAATAGGACAACTCTATGTATGTGAAGGACCTCACTCCCACTCACTAAATACCTCAACACACTCATCATTGATACAACAAAAATTATCCTCTGTAACATTCTAAAACTCCCTCTAGTAGTCAGTACTACTCTCATTGGTAACCATTATCTTTACCATTTCTAAAATAAAATTAAACCATAATTTCAAATGACAACAGTTTAGTCTATAATTAAACAATATAGCTATCAATATTTATTATGTATATTGTACTGATACTGTATCACTATCTTTTAAAATTCTATCAATAATTCCCAGCTTTCCAAAATACAGAGACAATTATTCCTAAAGACTGGTTCATTTGTTATTTTTATTTGAGAACTTGACAATGGTTTTAGGTACAGAACACTGTCATGAAAGTACTTTTTTTTGTTTATTTGTTTGTTTTAGGAAATGCTAAAATCTACTATGAGAAAGACTATTTATTACACAGAAACATTGGTTTTCACTGAGAATTTCTGTTGTGCTATCATGTTTGCAGATGATCCTGATGTTAAGAACACCAGTGTAGTCCACACATTAAAAATAATAATAATAATCCCGATGGAATAGCATCAGATTAGTGTTCCAGCAGGTGCTTTTCATTGTAACCTAAAATAATGGAGCATAATTAGCAATTTAAACTATAAGGTTGAGGGATTCGCATTTAAATTAAGATTGTTTTCTGTCTCAGGTTTGGTTATGATTGCAAAAGTGTAATTTCTTATCTTCCAGTATAGATGGTTGATCTAGTGTCTTCACTTTTATCAATATCTCTACTCATATTTATAACTATCGCTTATCTTTTTTTCTGTGGCAGCCTATGGGGTATTTCAGTACTTAAAATAAACAAAAATAGTCCCACCATCAGAAGAATATAACAACTCTCTTCAATTATGATGCCTCAATACCTTTCTAATAATATAGTTTTTAAAATTAAAGTGTAGTCAAACTTAAGTTTTAGGAAGCCCTAGGCAACTTCTATTAGTTCATGACAGCTTTTTTAAATATAAGACAGCAAGGGTAGTACAGAGACAGTAAAATTATTAATTACGCATTAATTTTTGACCTAGATAGCCTACTTCATAGCTATGCTAGCATGAGTAAATTATGTATTTATTTGAACTTCAATTTCTTTCTGTAAAATGGTTCAATAATAGTATCTCCCTCATGAATGACATAGGACTGTCAGGAGATCCATGTGTAAATGATTTAGATAATGCCTAACACAAAAGGATCACTCAGTAAGAATTAGTATTATTAGTTAGCTCTTTATTTTCGTCATTTTTATCTCTAGGAAAAATCCTGGGGAAAGAAAATAGATAAAATGTGAATGAAATATACTTTACGCTAGTGTGTGACCATTCTGGTTAGGGCACCATATGGTTGTATAACCCATGTTTATTTAAGATTTTTCATCAACATGGCATATGAGTGTAAATCAGGTTAAAGTGTATGAAAAGGGTGGTTTCCCTGTTGATAAGTCTCTTTTCAGAAAGATTCTTTAGTTCCTCTACTGATTCATTATGATAGGACTGAAGTCTAATGATCCTGACAAAGGAGCACAGACCAAACCTCTGGCCCAATAATAGGTAATGCTAATCTTTGCTATCTTTGCTATCATGTGGTAAAAATAGCTCTTCCATCTAAGATTTCTTTCACCTATAGTCTTGGTTTCCTGATTTTTAATCTTATGTTCCATGCAGCTGCAAAAATATTTTACTTTTAGTCTTCAACCAAATAAGTTTAATTTACATGCAACCTAAGTTCCGAAGACTATGCATTGGATTCAGCACTTTTGCCTGACATCAAAGACACACTAAAGATTGAAACAAAATAAAGTTCTGAGGAAGCAATTTTTAAATTTTTCTTCTTAATATGCATGTTTTTATTTTCTCTGTTGATGTGGGTCAATTCAAGGCAATATCAAAGTCCGTGGATTTCACTGACAATAGAATGGCTCCATCTTAACCTCAGAAGTAAGACTAGTGGTAGATAAAAATGTGGAAAAATAGACATCTCAAAAAGGATCTGTAATTGGAATAAAAAATTGAAGCTGTGCTAAAAATGAAGGACCTTTGTATTGTATCAGTCTCCATCTTGAAGACGAGTGTAATTGCTGTCACAAGACTAGATTTATGCTGCAAGTTTTCCTATTTTCTTTTTTTTCTTTTCTTTTTTCTTATCTTTTCTTCTCTTTTCCTCTTTTCTTTTCTTTTCTTTTTTTTTCTTTTCTCTTCTCTTCTCTCCTCTCCTCTCCACTCCCTTCCCCTCCCCTCCCCTCCCCTGCCCTCTCCTTTTCCTCTTCTCTTCTCTTCTCTTCTCTTCTCTTCTCTTCTCTTCTCTTCTCTTTCTTCTTTCTTTTCAGTTTGAGATCAACATGAAGATCATTGATTCTCCTTGTTAATTCTGCCTGAGCCAAAGGACAATGACCTTTTCCATGTTCTGTCATCTGTTTGATGGGTTTATCCCAGTCTTCTTGCTTTGTTTTCTCATGTTAAAAAAATTTACAGCCAATCAAACTGTAAGATCCTGGCTGTGTTAAAACAATGCCAAGGTCATTTAAGGAGTGCTAACACTTTCATAGATCATTTTTGTGACAAAGATTGAAAGGAGTATAGAAAATAGCACAACAGGTTTGAATTCACATGACAAAAGGAAATTGTACATAGTTTAATCCGTTCCTATTACAGTCTCAAGATTGTAATCTCTTTGGATGCTGAGCCTAGGAAAGATTTTTATCTTATAATGTGTGTCATCAAGTTTCTTCAGAAGTGGTGCTGTGGGCTGGAGGGAGGCGGCACAAGTTATATAACATGCAATTTAAGATAATAGCCTTTGAAAAAGAGAAATTAATATAAACAGACAAGGCCGACAACGCTTCAGTCATCTAGAAGGTAGTTTCAATCACCACCAACATTAAACAATATTATCCCCACTGAGTCTACATTATGTTTATTATCATTTAATTTTTTGCCCAAATCGGCACTTTCTTATCATGATGTAGCAGAGATTGCAAGCTTTGTTATGACTACAATTGGTAGAAAAATCCATTCATCTAAATGAGTAACAAGGTACAGAAATTGAGCTCTCTATCTTAACCTTTTGTGTCTTTAAATATTCTACTAAAAACATTAGCAAAAATGGAAGCTATAGCATTTCCATAATTATCACAGCACTGTCTTTGTTCTTATAATGATAGAATCCATACTTTCAATTTAGAGTGCTTAATAATAGCAGCTGTCTTGTCTGCTCAACTGTGGGGTTTTAGGGCTTCCATAATTATTCATTTTCACCCACTTGATAGTGGGTGTTTCCTTGAAATATTTCAGGCCACATCAGAAGATAGAATTTTAAAATCCTTTTAAGTGTTCTTCTATGCATAACAATATTGAATTATGCATTAATAAACCAAATTTAATTGACTTGGAGGTGCATAATCCCTAATTAACACTGCCTCAATACTAAAAACTGATTGCCACGAATCATCAGACACACACAAATGCAGGCATAATGGCTGTACTGTTAATGTATGAAGGTCTATCTGCTGTCTCTTGATCATTATAAGCAGACACTTTGCTTTTTCTTCACCTTCTCCCTTGCTCTTTTCTTTCTCCTATCCTTGCTTCTAGCTTTTCTTCTCTTATTTTTTAAAACATTTTATTTTGAAATGATTTTATATTTACAAAAGAGTTGTGTAGATAGTACAGAGATTTCATTTTTCACTCGGGTCTCCTCCTATTTTTCTAAAACTTACTAATGGATAGCTGATAGGTACATTAAAAAACCAGAAATCTATCCATAGAAAATGCAAATGACATTTTATCTTTCTGATACACATACAATTAATTATAATAATAAATAAAATATGAAAATTGAGAATAAAGCAAATAAATTATTTTTCATTATTAAGTCTAAATGAATGGGTTGTTTCATAGCGAGTGATTACAATGTACATGCAAAAATGTACTGCTAACATAGCAGTGTGCTTTATTATGATGGGTGAAAATTATATGGTTCTGAGTGCGTTCGTATGTGCCAAGAGAGTGGTTCAAAGATGAGAAAGGTGATTTTATGAGCTACAGAAATGCTAGAGAGGCTAATTGAGGGAGAGAGGTTTTTATGATATGCCATGGTGCTGACAGAGGGTGTGTGTGTGTGTGTGTGTGCGTGTGTGTGTGCGTGTGTAGAAAAAGGGTGAGTGAGGACAGGTCAGCAGGTATAGGACATTCTCGGGACATTTATACTGAATTTGAAGACTCTTTAATGCTCTTTCACATAAAGAGGTATATTCTAAAGATAATGCAGAGGTCAGACTTCACAATGTTCATGACACTCTATATTTATAAACTAAACAATTTTTCCTAATATTTTTTAAAAACAAAGTATTGTATATTTTTACAATTATAGAAATAATGCATATTTTAATTTTATAATTATAAGTCTTTGTCATTATATAAAATTTAAAAAGTTCACAATAGCAATAAAAAGAAATGATCTATCATAGATAGCTACTCTAAATAATTTTATGCATTTTACTTTCAATTTTTTAATTCAATTAAATAATTATACTACATAATTACCATAAATTTTCTTTTGTTGTTATTTGTCCTTTTCTTTTAAGTCAATTTGATTTTCACATCAAATTGGGACTCCAGATAGCCCACAGACAACACCATATATTGCTCTAAACCATATAAAAATATTTTAGAAAATGCCTCTCATTTTGTAGAAGCAAACATGTAAATGTAATCATGGGAAAGCATTAATGCGACAGTTCCAGAGACAGAAAGTATCTACTAACTCCCCAACTGTTTTGTTCCTTACTAAAGAACAGCCATTGTTTTATAATTGCAATCTAAGAAGTCTTGGTGCCAAACGTAAACTCTCTTCTTACCTATGCTATTGTCTTTTAGAACTTTTCTTTTATCATAGTACCTATATCTATATTTCTTAGGGATTATCAATCTTAACTCTATAGGTGCAACACCTAGCACCATGTTTAGTTAAAATATTTTTTGACTAAATAAATTAGCTTATCTCTTGAGGTTCATGTATTAGTCAGTGTTCTCCAGAGAAATAAAACAGTTAGTAGGTAGATTGATGGAAGGAGGGAGAGCAGGAGCTTGGGAGGAAGAGAGAAAGAAACAGATAGACAGAGACAGAGACAGAGAGAGGATAATAATAATAGATAGATGATAGATAGATGATAGACAGATGTATATATAAAAAAGACTTGTTATGTGAGATTGGCTCACATGATTACAGAGGCTGAAATGTCCCATTATCTTTTCTCTGCAAGCTGTAGGCCCAGGACAACTGGTGGTACAGTTCTAGTTCAAGCCCAAAGAATTGTGAATCAGGAGAGTCAGTGGTGAGTCCCAGTCTGAGTCTGAGGACCCAAGAAACAGAAGTGCCCTTTTCCAAGGACAAGAGGAGATGTATGTCTCAGCTCAAGTAGAGAGAACAAGTTCATCCTTCTTCCACCTTTACGTTATACTCAGGCCCTCAACACATTGGATAGTGCTCGCTCACACTGGTGAGGATAATCTTTACTCAGTCTATCAATTTAAATGTTAACTTATTTTACAAACATCCTCACAGTCACATTCAGAAATAATGTTTTACCAGCTATCTCTTAATCCAGTCAAAGTGACATGTAAAATTAACCAGCACAGAGATTCAATGTTAAACGTTGTCCAGAGAAACTGATGCACTGTGACGGACTGTTCAAGGATGCCAGAGTTTTTATTCTAAGAACAAAGACTGTTCAGAGCATGAGCCATGATCCCACTCCACAGCAGTGCCATTAGAACATTTAAGAAACATCAGTTAATCTGGTTTTACTACATGCTTCTTGCTTCTATGTCTTCGGAGAGTCACCTAGGATATAACAAAACCTACTTTCCCTGGATATTAGAACCAGAGAAAGAATCAGGAACCAGATGCTCAGAAGCATTCCTTAGACATCTCAGTAGTTTAAGGGTAGCTATAATGAATATGCATATTCATTATACATTTGCTTAAATGTAAATTTGAAATAAACATCATGTGGCATTTTTAAGAAGAGATGACCATATCATGAAACCACAGCAAGGAGAACAGAGAATTGCAACTCCCAAAGTCTGAAAACCTCTGACTTTAGCTGGTAAACTGTACTGTGACCTCAAGATAGGCACAGATTAAAATTTAATTATGTTAAATTGAATAAAATTTAATTAAATAAGATAAAATAAAACAAGATAAAAAGTAAATAAAATAAAATAAAACAATTTATATGGCCTAATGTAATTTACCCAGGTTAAAAACACAATAACTTACTGAGAATCTGTGGCTGTCTTAGTTTAAAAGCCCTGGGGACATTTTTCTAAACGAGTGGTTCAAGATATTCATTTAAATTTAATAAATGTCTATTTTGTATTTACGATATGCCATGAACCATATGACATGCTGCAGTTAAAATATTGAGTAATACAACACAACATACAGGTCTATGTAGTTTATCATCCAACAAGGAAGCAAGTTCATTAAACATACAATTATAATGAAAGATGATTGTAGCTTTTACAGAAAGTATTAGATTAAGTGGAGAACCAGCACAGGTTTGTACAATTGAAGTGTTAGGAAAAATTTCCCAGGCAAAGTGATAGCTAAGTTGTGACCTAGACGATAGACAAAATTTAGCTAATTAAAGCTGGGACAGCAGCATGAGTTTGGAGAGAAAAAAAAAAATCTAGGTTAAAAGAATAGCATGTATTAAAACTGTGGAGATTGAGATGTGTGTCTTTGATCTATATTTTCAGACACAATGTGGTAAGAGATGAGAATGGAGAGCTAATCAGGTCTTATTTTCCATGTATTCTGTGGGAAGGTGATAGATGGTATAAGAAATAGTCAAATAATCTTAAGAAACATGTCATCCCACGGGACTTCTCAGAGCCTTTACTAATTTTCAATGTTTAGAGTTCTTGAAACAAATTATGATCTTATTATCGTGCTTTTTAAGCTATACATAGGAAGTTGAAGCTATAACCATTCCCCCTTTCTCTCTAACCTAGAGGAAAAAAAATGTTATAAGAGAAAATCACATAGGATTTAGGTAGTACTATCTGATTACTTAGTGTATTTTCACTGTATCGTACCTATAGTGTGTCTCACACTGTAGAATACTGACTAATTCCCAAACCTCCATTTTTTAAAAATAGGTTAGTGATATGCATGATCACCTCTATGCAAGTTTACAGTAAACAGGAACCATCTAACTCCCATAATGACTTTTACCTCATTCTTAAATGAGTGTTGGATGCACATTTTAAAGGCTTTGTTCTGTCCTACTATTCCAGAAGCTTATGTTATTTGGCAGCCACAGCTACTTCACTGCAAAGTGAATGAATGAGTAAATAAATATATAAATAAATAAGAATATAGACAGCATATTACAAGAGTTGTACATCTTCTTGATATAAATCAATTTACAGTGGGTCTGGAAATTGAGACCATTGAGCTAAATTTTACCTTCTAGATAATTCCAGTTTCTGCTGTCATAAGAATGGTAAAAAGACAGCTTTCCCACTTTCTCATCTCACAAAGCCCTTTATAGGTCATGACAAGCTATTTGTAATTATGTTCATTCAAATTCTAAGTCCTGCCCAAATGCAATTGACAGGGTGCAGACAGGTAAGTGATAGGAATGGCACAAATAAATTCTGTACATAATAATTATTTATTGATCTACAAAGTGAATTCTGTTTAGATCAATACTAGAACAAAGAAATGAATGTGTTGAAAGCTCATAATAATTATATCGAGAACAATATGAACAAGAAAATCTCCCTACCATGTTTCAGAGTTTAAATGTTCTTGCTAGAAGAGTGATTCTTTCTTTTGTTTCAATTTCTTTTAACACATGGATGTTTAAAAATTAGTGGTTTCTGTTTTCATACCTAAATCCAGATTCAAGAAGCTCCTTTAAAAAATATTTATTATCGTGTCAGCCACTGCACCACTACTTCATTATTGTCGAGAAACAGTCATTGAAATAGTCCTGCCCGGACACATGGCTGAATGATGTAGTTTGTTAAGCAGAACTTCAGTGGTGTCTCATATCTCTCAGAGGTAAATACAACACTCTACCATTATGTCTACAGGGATAAAAATAACCTGTGTGCCATTATTTCCATTAGATTAGCCTCAAACAAGAAGGTGACCAAGACTTATCTGACAAGCTTGCTCTAAGTCCCCATGCCTAGACATTCTCTTCTAATAAGTCTAAAGGCTTCCAGGAATTTTTATTTTTACCACCATTTCAGGTGGTTCTAACACAAGTGCTCCTTCAACTTAGAGATGTTTTATCTTTGTGTTCCTGGTACCCAACACAGTGTCTACTACATATCAGACTCTTAAAAAAAAATCTTTTAAACAAAACTAAATTTTAAAAAAATACTAAAATTTAATTGGGCATGGATGTGGCTGTGTTGGTAAAAACAGGATGAGTTGTGCAGCAGGAAGAAACATCACTGAAGTCTCAGTTAACACAGGACTTTTTTTTTTCCATGCTTATAATCCTGGCCACTCTCCAAAGGCAGCTAATATCCATGAAGGACATTCAGGAATCCAAGCTGAAAAAGGTGTTACCATTATACAATTTCACCTTGTAACTGTAGTGTGGCTTTCAAATTTGCCATGAAAGGAAAAAGGCCTGTTGGAAGAATTTTTTCTTTAAATTAAGGGATTTGGCTTGGAATTTATGCAGTTTAGTTGGTGCCAAGACCACTGGCCAGACCTAGCTTGTGGTCTCACAAAACTACAAGGTAGCTGAAATGCATGACACTCTTGTGTCCAGAAAAGGAAAGGAGAATTGTTAGTGATGAACAGTAGCGGATTCTATCTCTGAGAATAACCTATAAGATTTTTTTTTTTCTCTGTGGCTTTTTTGGTAATGTTCAAATGCCATTCATAGACTTTCTACTCCAGCTTCCCTGGCATGAGCTCCCACTGCAGCTCAACCAATGCATATATATTTGCTTTCATAGAAGAGTCAATGAATAATAAGATTGCAAAGTAGGCATAATATCTTTGTAGATGTACCCTCAAAGACTTACATTAGTAAAACATGATATAAATGGTACTCAAATATTGAGGCTTGAGTTTTAGTGAGTGAAAAAATGTATTCATGAAATTGAACACATTCTTGGAGAAAAGGTCTTGTCTTTGTTGGTTGAATACTTATCAAAATACTTGAAATATAACCAAAATAATTGTTAAATCTCCCAGGGTTTAGATTAGTATTTTGTATGCCAAATAACACTGTGGATTGGGAAACTGTCTGATATATCTGAAATATCCTCAAAGAAGAAGGAGAAGGGGTACATGTGTAGTTACTGCTACAAGAGAGAGAAATAGAAATATAGTAGACAGTTTTAAAACTTGTCTTAAATACAACATAATAGTTACACTGGTTTAAAAAGTCAGTCAAAAATTGATTTAAAAGAAAAAAAGTTTAAAGCCTACAACTAGCTTTGTTATTGTATGAGGACTATAATAACTAGATATTCAGCTTAAAGGCAAAACATATTTCCCCCCTAGAAGTATAATTAAATGGCAAAACATATTTAAGTATTACAAAAACAATTTATGTGCTTAAATAAAATTCAAACAAAAGAAAAAAAGTGAAATTTTTTCTCAGGTCCTCTTTTAGAAATCTCAGATATTAAAATCTAGTTTCTTGATTTATAGCCTTCCAAAATTTGATATCTATTTAATATATATAGGCAAGAACTTGCACTTATATCTTTATCCATATATTATAGATATATATTGATCTCGTCTAAACCTCAAGTAAAATGAAAATAGAAGAGGGTCAGCATTTCTTCACTTCTATCCCTAGTAACAAAAACAGTGTCTAGAACACCATAGATGTTTAACTGAGCATCAGTTAACAAAAGACTCTTAATTTAACAATACATCACTTGGACAGTTTTCCATGTGAACCTTATCATTTTCAGTGGCAGTATAGTATTTCATAATTTGAATGTGCTATAATATTTCAAACTATTTTCTATTAATGGATATTTAAGATCTTTCTATTGCAAACAATTCCAAATTTTTTTTGTGCATAAAGTTTGTTTAATAGGTGAATATTTATGTATGATAGATTCCTGGAAATGGAGCATTTAGATCAAAGTCATGAATATTTGAAATTTTGATAGACACAGTGAAATGGTCCTTTATCTTTTGAGGAGAAATCATGGAAATATTAGACAATCTGATAAAAGTAAATGTATCCATTTCCAGTAAATGATAGAAATATCTTATATAATTTCAGAAGTGTCTAGGCATAATTTCTGTTAAGAACCTCTGCTAAAAAAAGCCAAAAACAAACAAAAATAACAACAACAACAAAAAAAACTTCCTGCTTTAGAGTGTTACATTAACTACTGAGGTGATTTTGTCATAAATATACTTGACTTTCAGTTGCAACATGGTCTGCCAGCTTCTCTTCAGGAAACAGATGTTCTATGAAAGGAGAATTACAAGATTTTCAGATATTACATCTAATTTGTATTATGCAAACTTTAGGCTCAGTTTACCCAATTTCAAAGGCAAATACTTCAGAGTCAGCACAGTGGTATCACTGTAAGAACTCCCACACTCCACACTCTGTTGTATTAAAATCCCAAGTTAAATCATGATTTTTTAATTTCCTTTCTTAAATTTCTCTAACTGCTCCAGTCACAGTGATATTACCAATTTTTTTTCTTTAAATAAAAAGAGGAACATAGTCTGTTTCTAGTTAGATTGCATCAGGTTGTATTAAGTAAGAACTTTAATTTTGTCCAGCCAAACATGAAAGTTTCACTGAGTCATAAACTAGAATTCCAAATAAAGACAGTTACTAATAGCTGGGAGAGTGCTCGGTCAGCAGACATGTAAAATCTGATATTCCAGGGACCAATGGGCAACCCAGACCAGGCCAGCACAGGGCTGTTGGGTCATAGCAATTACTGTTTTATAATTCTGAGTCAAACAAACTGCAAGGTGCCTGGGACACAGACATCATTCATTCTCCTCCTCGTACACACCCCATATCTTCCAAGCTAGTTCATTTCTCTTAAAGGAACAAAGAAAAATTGTTTAATTAGTCCTTTTGCCCAATTTCAGAGAAAAAGCCTAAGCTAGGATAAGAAATGTAGTTTCAACTGCTTTAAGGAGGAAGGATGTTTTTCCTTAAGGGGCTGTGGCTGATTTACATGAGAAATAAAAAGTGCTCTTGGTTTTCTCAGTTACAAATGATAGAAGCCTTTCCTCATTCATGTTTGAAAGAGGAACATTTGGATATTTCAGAGAACTGACTTTGACATCTTTACAGAGTGGAATCACTTGGCTGGGCTCATTTCCAGGCTCCTGTGTTTTCATAGCACAGAGTTTCAAAGACAGTGTAAGCCAACACACACTTAAAATTCTTGGTCTCTAGCAAAACAAATCTGCCATTTCCTGCCTCACTCTTTCAGTGAGGCTCATTACAATCCTAAATTTGAACCTCATTAGAGAATAAAACCTACACCTGTCTTTAGATGGTTTCTAAAAATCGAGACTCCTTTATTTTATAGTAAATGCTATTGTACACAAACTTGAAATTCATAATTAGTATTAGCATTAGTATTAGTTAAATGTTACCAGACTACAGTTTTAAACAAAAAAAAAAAGTGTTTAAGTTCTCCTTTCACTGCCCTTTAAGAAATCAAATTTAAGTTCAAATCAGGAGGAAACAGGTCAACATTGCTAAACATTTTTAATCTAGGCCCTTCTTACGCAAAGGATGTTTTTTTGTGTAGATAATGCCAATGTTACTAGCAAACTGATTAAAAATGCAGAATCTAGAACCTTACCTGAGATCTATCTAATCTTTTTTTAAATATATGTCTTAAATTATAGTTAGCATACAATATTATATTATTTTCAGGTTACAACATAGTGATTAGATCTTTATATAACTGACAAAGTGATTACCCAATTAATCTAGTACTCCTCTGGCATTGTACAGTTATTACAATATTATTGACTATATTCCTTATGCTGTACTTTATATCCCCATGACTGTTTTGTAACTACCAATTTGTACTTCTTAGTCCTTTCTTCTTTTTTACCAATCACCTCAACCCCTTCCTATCTGACAACACTCAAAATGTTGTCTGTATCTATGAATTTGTTTCTGTTTATTTATTTTGTTCTTTAGATACAACATATAAATGAAATTGTATGACATTTGTCTTTTGCTGACTCACTCTCCTTTAGGTTCATCATGTTGTTGCATATGGCAGTATTTCACTCTTTTTTCGTGGCTGAGTAATATTCCATTGTGTATGTATGCATCACTTCTTCTTTATCCATCCATCCACTGATAGACACCCAAATGGCCTCCATATCCTTGCTATTTTGAGTAATGCTTCAATGAACATACAGATTAACAGTCCCTTCAAAATCATATTTTGGTGTTCTTTAGATAAATACCCAAAATTGGGATTACTAAATCTGACATAAATTTTGTTACCTTAGATTTTTTTTTCATTTTCATGAAATATTTTTTCCCATTTCTTACTTTCAGTCTGTATATGTCTTTCCATCTGAAGTTAGCCTCTTGTAGGCAGCATATGTAAAAGTCTTCTTACCCTATCTTCTGATTGAAACATTTAATTCATTTACATTTAAGTTAATTGTTGCTAGATATGCAGTTATCGACATTTTATTATTCATTTATTTTTATTTTTTTTCTTCATCTCGAAGTCTCTTTAACATTTCTTATAATACTGGTTTGTTGGATAAACTCTTTTAGATTTTTCTTATGTGAAAAGCTCTTTATCAGTCCTTCAATTCTAAATGATAGCTTTGCTGGGTAGAAAAATTTTGGTTGTAGGTCTTTATTTTTTGTCACTTTGAACATTTGTGCCAATCCCTTCTAGCCTGCAAAGTTTCTGTTGAGAAATCAACCAACAGTCTTATGGGAGTTCCCTTGCAGTTAAATAATTGCTTTTCTCTGCTGCTTTTAAAATTTGTCTTTAAGCTTTAGCATTTTAATTATAATGGGTCTTGAAATGGGCCTCTTTGGGTTCATCTTGTTTAGGACTCTCTGAGCTTCCTGGGGTTATATGTCTATTTTCTTTGCCAGGTTACAAAAGTTCTCTGTCATTATTTTTTGAAGTAGTTTTTCAGTTTCTTGCTCTCTCTCTTTTCCTTCTGGTCCCTTTATGATATGAATGTTGTTGGTATGCTTGATGTTATCTTAGAGGCCCCTTAAACTATTCTCATTTTGTTGCATTTTTGTTGTTGTTGTTGCTATTCTGATCAGGTGTTTTCTGCTACCTTATCTTCTAAGTTGCTATTTCAGTTCTCTGCTTCATCTAGTCCTACTGTTGATTTCTGGTTGGGTATACTTTATTTCAGATATTGTATTCTTCATTTCTGACTGACTCTTTTTTATGTTTTCTATTTCCACTTTTATGTTTTCTATCTTTTTGTTAAATTTCTCACTGAGTTTATCTACTCTTTCCCTAAATTTCTTGAACATCCTTATAACCAGAGTTTTGAACCCTGCATCTAGTAGATTGCTTATATATATATTTTGCTGAGTTCTTTTTCTGGAGCTTTGTCCTAATCTTTAATTTGGGTAATGTTTCTTTGTCTCCCTATTTTGGCTGCCTCCATATGTTTGTTTCTATATATTAGGTAGGACTCCTAAGGCTCCTGGTTTTAGTATGAGTGGCCTTATGTAGTAGGTGTCCTATGAGGTCTAGCAGTGTAGTTTCCCTGGTCACCTGAATTGGGTGCTCCATGGGTGCTTCTCATATGGGGTGTGTGTGTCCTTCTGTTGTAGTTGAGCCTTGATTGCTGTTTTTATGTCAACGGAAGGAATTGACCTTTGAGCTGATTGGTTGTAAGGACTGGCTGGTGAGGTGGTGACCCAGGTAATCTCTTCTGTATATTCTCAGTGTAGGACTTCTGTTCACCCAGACCTCAGATGACTTCCAATGATGGCTGTTCAACAGTTTAGTTGTAATTTTTATGTGCCCATGATAGGAGGCAAGCATAGTGTTTACCACTATGCCATCTTGGCCAAAAGATGATCTTATTCTCAATAAAAAATTTTAGAAGATTCCCAGGAAATCTTTAAAGACACTAAAGTTGAAGAAACACTAATATAGGCCACCTTTGTGAAGTTATCGAGAGGCACAAAATGTTTCATCTCTTAAAATATACCATTGTGTGACAAATGCCAGCTACTGTGGGTATTTACAGACCTTAAGATTACAGCACCTGTTAATTCTCTGAACAGCACAGGTATGGAAGAACATGTCTTTGAGGAAATCTAATTGAATACAGAATGTCAAATACACAGCCAAGTTCTTCACAACTGTGTTAAGGTCTGTGTGCAGAATATATTACTAAAAAATGACCAAATGAAGAAGAAAGTATGATTCAATTAAAACCAGATTTGTTGCAAAAAAAAAGTTTAAGGGCTCAAAATAATAAATAAAAAACAGGTTCACTTTGTTTTTGTTTAAAATATTTAAGCAAATATTTGAATAATGCTTCAATGTTAATTTCTTATTATTCATTAAAATTGCTCTTTAATAAAGTGTTTGCTAAAAGTGTTAGTCCCATAATAATAGTCCCATAATTAGTCCTATAATAATACTAACTGTGTTATTGTTGTTGTTTCTAAATAGAAGCTCTGAAAAGCAATACTAAAACTTCATTCATATAATCAATAGATATTATTGAATGTTAGTTAACTGCTTTAGGTACTTAAGATATAATCAATGAAAAATGTCTTTCTTTGTGGAGCTTATATTCTTATGTGTAAACATAGGCAAGAAATATTTTTAAAAAGTGAATTGTATGATAATTTAGAAGTGATACATGCCATAAAAAGTAGGGATGGAAGTGAGTAGAGGGTTGTGGTTTTAAATATTACTATCTATTGTGAAGATACCATTTACACAAAACTTAAGGAAAATGACACAAGCAGGAGAAAGTAAAGAAAGGCCCAAGTATTTTGGCCATTAAATGATAAATGTCAATCAATTCTATATATTTTTCAAGAGTATTTTTCTACATTTGAAAAAGAGAAAGGAAGGGAAGTGTTCTTTTTGTAACTTGTAACACAATTGATGATCCATTGCTTTAGCAATAGTGGAGAACCCCACTCTCTAATATTATATATAATTTTTTTCTGGTGAGTCATATATTCAGCAGGGAGTGAGCTAAGATTTTATTTTGCAGTTGTTTTGGAATACACAAAAGTAAGATTCTTATTTTAAGTGCATTTACACCTAGAATTTAAATGTATGACAATAACTTTATTATGTCCAAGAATGTAAAACTTTTTTAATCTAGGAAGGAGATACTATCACCTTTACATTAGAGATAAGAAAACACAGGGTCCAAGATGATGAGATAAGCCCTGAGATTAGCAAGCTGTGTTATTAATTCAGGCAAGAACCAAACTTGTTTTTGCTGAAGTCACAGTTACAATTTTTTACTAAGCCATTTCCACAATTTGTGCTCAATACATTATATTAGAAACCTGTAATCTCTTAATTTATTATAATTTTACTTATAGAATGGATCACACTACTCTCTTTTTTAGACTTCATACAGTACCTACAAACACAAAAAGAAACCACACAGACAGCTAACTAACCATTTTATGGTAGCTTAATACTTACACCAAAATAAAACTTCAAGGTACTAAAATAATTGTATTTATAACAACTTTTGTCAGTCTTTTTATCTACAATGACTATCATGTTCCGTACATATAATTATTTTCATGAATTGAACTCTTTCTATGAGTTAGAGACTGTATTCTGTATTCCAACTATATAATTGCATTTCATCTTTATAATATTACTTTAGAGATGAAAAAAATGAGGACTAGACAAGTTAAGCAAAATCTGTGTCCTTAAGTTCCACAATTATGGTGCTTCTTAGCCCCTTGCTCCCTAGAAACTTCTGAGGAACTTCTAAGCTTTCTAAGGAATTACTTAAGGAAGTAAGTACAGGGAAATTAAAAAATAGCCCTTCAGTAAATCTTGGGGGGTGAGGAGCAATTATCTTGGACTATGAGAGCTAGGAAGCCAGGACAAAATACCAATTCTGCTTCTAGAAAGATGGTTCATTACATATACTACATTGTGTTATTACAGATCTGCCATTTCTGCCTGCCAAGCCCCAGCAAAGGACCTAGACTATCTAGGTAATGTAGCCATATAAATCTATTCTTTCTGGGTGGTGGAGATAAACACTCTCTCAGGGTCTAAAAGAAATTTTATTGTTCCTGGTCATCACAAGCAGCTAGCAACCTAAGATGAAAAGGGAGACTAAAAAATCAAATAGCACTGTGTGTGTTCTAAGTACAATAAGCTATTGATAACAGAGACCCTGAGTCATCAAGAATACATTTAAGAAATCAGAGACGTGTGCAGCATATGATAGAAAGCTTTTCATTTAAAATTGTTAAACTAAAAGTCTAGGTACTTGATCTAGCAAGTTTTGTGAGCTCTACTGGAGAATGCATTTTATGTGAAATTCTCATTTCCTGTGACAACCCTGGATAGATCAGGCATAGCTGTGATAATGTTCATCTCTGAATTATAATGAAGCTGCCATGGTAACTCTAGAAATCACTTTAAAATGTGCAATTTTAAAAGTTCATTTCTTAGGAAAAGATAATCATAGCTGTAACACTCATGATAATCTAATGAGACTTAAGAACACTTGGGCAAAAAAATTATGTGGACTGCTCAGATTTCACAATTGTACAGTCCTTCTGAGAATGACGTGGTCCACCCATGAATTCCTTAATCAATGAAACAAGGAGGACATTAGGTCATAAGTTTAATTAAATTTTGATGTGTATAACCCAGCAGTAGAACTCATTCAGCTCCCACTTATCTCAGGATGCTTGCTAAGTAAATCACAGATGAACTTACATAGAAAATTTAATGTACTTGTCATTTTCATAATTTAAGGAGTAGGTATAATAAATGTTCCTAGAATTGATTATTTGGGAAAGGTTGACTGTACCTTTTATGACTGGTCACAGAAGTGCAGACTGAAAAGAAAACAAATGTGACACATGGGAACTGGATACATTTCCAAAGTAAAACTCTCCTTTGTCAGTCTTATCCATCCCTAGTTTTGTGTACCTCATTATAGAAAACATTTATCTTTTTACTAAAGGAGAATGTAACTTTTTAAAGTCAATTGTGTTTTGGAGACTAAATTATGTATGACTAATGTAGAGAAATGGCATGGCTAAGAAGATCCTGTTATCTCTGGGACCTCATGAGAGGCATGATGTGATGAATTCTTGAAGTGGCATGTTTAATTGTAATGTCTTTTTCAGCATTTTCCTTGAAGGCTTACAATTTAGGATCAGGGCCAGGGTTATAAATTCAAATAAGTCAAATTCAATAAACCTTTATTAAACAAGGCTCTTATGTCCATCTGCTAATAAAATAAGAACCTTAATATACACACAGAATTCCACTTGCTCAGAAAACTGTCCTACAAAGTTTAGGTTGTTATGAATCTCATAATTACCTTTTAAATATAAGCTACATGATCTAGAAATCACAGAATTTCATTTCCTCACTCAGCCTTACTTTCCAAAACACCAACAATGATATAATTATCAATTTTACTGATTTAATTTTAAAAAGGACAATAAAACTCTTTGATTGATACCCTTGCCCCACACACAATTTCTGCCATAATCAGTTGAATTGGTTGTTTGACATTGTGTAGAGAAAACAATGTAAATATTTCAAGTCATCTGTTCCGACTTCATGTCAAACCGGCCTTGCCATCAAACATTATTTTGGACCTCTCAACAATTTTGAGACATGCCGATGGCATTGGAATCAGAGAGAAGTGAGCAAGTTTTCCTGAATTTGGTTATGTTACATGCAGTAGAAAAGAAGTAAAAAATCAAATTAAGCTTGTCAGCCTGTTTCATAGACTTACAGACATATTTGGTTGTCAAAGGAATGAGAAATGCTAACTCAAGCTTCTGCCCTGAGAACAGAGATGTTCTCACAGATGTATAAGTAGTCTCTTTTGTAGGCATCATGACAGTTTCTTGGGGCCCTTCATACTCCTACCAGTTGAACATTTAGTAGCTGGAAAGTTCTATTTAGCTGCCATTTCTATGCCCCATTTTATCTGTATGTTGAGAATGGTTAGAAAAACTCCACCCTAAGCTCTTATGATTAATAGCACTTATCTTGTTCTAGATTGTGTTTTAAGCTTTGGTCCACAGGGGTGAAAAGACAGTGAGTGAGCAGGTCACTGTTACAGTGTTAGAAATGAACTGTCTTTCCATTCAGCTATTCACATTCATCCATCACCAGGCACATCACTTTCCATTTCACATGAAGGTATTCCAAATTTTACACTTATTTACCTTCAGCCAAACCAGTGCCTCCTCAATTTCATCAGGAGATTTTATAACTTAATTTACCCACTGGAAAAAATAGACACTCAAATCATGAATTTCCTCAACTTCTGTCCTTTTCCTTAGGCTAAATTTCCTCAGTTTCTTTCCTTTTATGCTATCCTTATTCCCTGCAAGGCTATTACTCATTAAAAAATTTTTTTCCCACATACTTACGCTCCAGACTCCTTATAATCCATGGCCACAGCTGGCTGTTTCATACTCCAGTGCCTCTGAACTCTGCCACTCAGCAGAGTTCATTCCTTCATATTTTCCCTGCAAGAACACTAGTATTAGTCAGATCTTACAACCCATCTTCTGCTCACTTCTTCGTCCTGCTCCATTTCTTATCTTTACTTTCTTGTATCTTTCATTTCTCTCCATTGAGTCTTAGCCTTCAAATTGGTGTAAGTCATGTAATAAAAAAGTGAAAAAAAATCAATACTTTTGTTATTAATTTCTTTCCTTCATATTTTTAGAAGATGTATACTTATAAGCTTCACTTTCTTGATTTCACTTATATGCAGAATCTAAGGAACAAAAAGGAAGAATTAATCTAAAACAGACTCACAGATATAGGGGACAATTTGGTGATGGCCAGAGGGGAGGGCTGTTGTGGGGCTGAAAAAATGGGATGAAGGAGTAAAGAAGTACAAAATAGTAAATAGATGGTCGTAGGGATGGGAGCATGGCATAGGGAATGGAATTAACATTAATGTAAGGCCTGGGTGGAGAGCCAGAGGAGAGAAAGAGCAATTGGGAGATTATTTTATAAACTATGTAAGTGTCTAACCAATGTACTGTCTATTTGAAACTAATAATAAAATAAATTTAAAAATATATGTATACTACATGCATTTTTTAAATTATAAAATAAATATAGAAAATCTGGAAAAATTCTTAAGAGTTATAGGAAGAGAAATAAACACCACTCATAATCCCACAACCTATAGAAAAATACTGAGGTGATGGGAGGCAGTATATTTCTGCCTTAAGTGATCAGCTTCCAAAGTTAGACTCAAGATTTAAATCCTGGTTCTGTCATTCATTAGAAATGTGACATTAGCCAAGTAACCTCACCTTTCTGTGATTTAATTTCCCCTTGTGTAAAATGTATAACAGCAGGCCCTCAAGGGATTGTTGTGAAAATTAAGCAGGTTAATATAAGTGCATATAGTTGATGTGTATATTTCTAGTCTTTTCTTTGTACAAACACTTAGATCTTTATTCAGGATCTTGCTATCCAAGTAGTTTTAACACCTTAATTTCTCTCTTAGCTGTAGTGTGTGTCTCCACTTCTAAGTCTTTATTTACTCTTCACCTTCCTGCAGCGTGGCATGGGCATCAATGCTTCAATTCAGCCACTAGGTCAAAGGCAAACAATGAGGTCTAATTACATGATATGAGATTATCCCCAGTTCTCATCCTTATTGAAGTTTTTAACAGTGCTGACCTTCTCTATTGTAACTTCTTTCTTAACTCCACTGACACCATTGTTCCTGTCCACATGTCTCAGTCTTATAAGAGAGGTATGCCTTCCACTGTGCAAATGCTAAACACTATCAGTTCTCCAGAGCACAAAGACATATTTTTTACTTCATTGTTCTTTTTCCCTTACATACACAACATTTCCTTCCAACTTACGGTGTTCAAAACTAAACTTATTTTCTTAAAAAAAAAAAAAAAAATATATATATATATATATATATATATATATAATGTGTGTATGTATATAATGTGTGTATGTATATATATGTATATGTATATATATATGTATATATATATATGTACATGTATATGTATGTATATATTCTATTGTTCATCCAGGTACAGTTAATGGCATTACTACACACTCAGCCATCTAAGTCATTTTAAAACTTTTTCTTTTCTCTTGAGGATACCCTCATTCAAAGTACTTTACTTTGTGTAAAATTAAACTTTTCTACACTCTCCATATCTCAGAATTCATGTTCAAATCTCATATAGTTCCTATCTCAGTCACTGATACTGGTATCTATAAGGTTTCCTCGGCCATAAATTTTGAAGTTGTCCTTCATTCCTAACTTCACTTCTTCCATTTCAGCCAACCATGACTTCCTGGCACTATTACCTCCTTCCCTCCTACCTTTTTATTACTCTCTGCCCTGCTATATATCAGGTCCTCACACTCTCTTGCCTGTTACTGCAATGGCCTCTTGTGGTAGGTTGAGTACTGTTTTACAAAAGTGTATGTCCACCTGGAACCTCAGAATTTGCCTTTATTTGGAAATAGGGTCTTTGCAAATGTACTTAAAGTGAGAATCAAGATGAGATCATGCTTGATTAAGGTGAGAGTGTCCTATGAGAGACAGAAAAAGACATACCGAAATGTAAACAGTGAAAATGAAGGCAGAGATCAAGGTAATGCTACCACAAGGCTAGGAATGCCAGAGACCACCAGAAGCTGGTAGAGCCAAAGAAGATTCTTCCCTAGAGCCTTTACAGGGAGTGTGGTCCTACTGACACCTTGATTAATTTCATTAAGCCACAAAATTTATGGTAATTTGTTATGGCAGCTCTAGGATACTTATACAGCTCCCAACTAGATATTCCCATGTGTTCATCCTCTGTGCTTCTGCCAGAACTGTCAGACCATACTATGTCTCTGATTAATGTCTTTCAATAAAATACAAACAAGGCTTTTCCCAACCTGGCTTCAATTCTTTTTCTTATTCTCCTGTGTATACTTCTAACCACCTATGACCCGTAAACACTAATTTTGTCCACACCTAAGTGCTCTCTGAATGCCTATCTGCTTGGAATTCCCTTCCTAGCCTCTCTTCCTCATGCTTTTAGTCATCTATCACAGCCTAGTCCAGGTATCAACTCCTCTGTGTGGCCCTTCTTGACTTTCCTCTCCCATGTTCGTGTCTTGAATTTCTTTCTATTACAATTACCATGCACTGTAACCATTTTTTTATATCCTCTTATTCATCTTTATAGTTTTTTTTGCTGTTTGTTTTTTTGTTTTTTGTTTGTTTGTTTGTTTTTTGAGCAGAGGCCCAAACACAACTTCCCATTAACCTCAGGATAAAGCCCAAACATTATGCTGGGACTTATAATATTGTTTCAAACTCTCTCCATAATGAATGTAGTGCTCCAATTTCACTATAGAGCCTACAAATCCTTAAACCCTTATCTATGTTTGTGTTTTCATAAATTTGTTTTTCAGCTTTATCTTCCTGAAGGAGCCTCCTTCCCCTTCGATGCAGCTCAAGCATTGCCTCATCAATGAAATTCTTCTCAGCTTCTTATCTTCCTGTAAAACTCTCTCAAACTTTTTATTAGAACTCAGCACAGTGTAACAGAGTTGGTTGTATATATTTCTGTCTCTCTCCCCTTGACCTATCCTTACCCAGATTATGAAAACCTTGAACCCTGGTATTTTATTTATATTCCGATACCTAACATGATTAAGGAACAGGTGCTCAGTAATCATTGCTTTACAGTTAGCTAACCATTTTTCCCTGTTAAAGGGTTTTATAATTTGTTTCCAGCCATAACATGTAAATATATAAACACATATATAGTATAGCCATGATGGTAATTTTATGTGTCAACTTGGCAAGACCACAATACCCAGATAGCTGGTCAAAAATTATTCTAGATGTCTCTGTGAAGTTATTTTTTAGTTGAGCTTGACATTTAAATCAGTAAACTTTCAGTAAGGCAGGTTATTCCTTATAATGTTTGTGGGCCTCATCTAATCAGTTGAAAGTTTAATAGAAAAAATATAAACCTCCCCCAAGGAAGAGATAATTCTACCAGGATATAGTTTTTGTATACAAACTTCAACTTTCCTTTGTATCTCCAGTCTTCTGGCCTACAGCTTCCACAATCTCCTGAGCTAATGCCTTAAAATAAATCTCTGTATATGCAATTCCTGTTGCTTTTGTTTCTCTGGAAAACACTGACAAATATAACAGCCAATATATACTTCTTGTCACTGAAATACTTGGTTCTCTCCACAATGTTTTTAAAACACAATAATGCAAAACAAGTTATAAACAAAATCTGTAAGTTTAGATTTGGAAATATTTGTTTGGAAAGGTGTATGTGTGGCCCAGCAGCCCTTAAGTCACCCTGAGCCTACATTTGAATCCTGACTCTAGCAGCTGGGTGACTATGGTCAATTTTGCCTCTTGGCTTTCTGTGATGTCATTTTAAAAAGAGTTTAACCTACTGACCTTACATAATTGCTAGTGTGAAAGTGACATCAATGAAAACATGTAATGTGTTTAAAACAGTGGCTCATACATTTTAAGTGCTCAAAGAATGTTAACTGTCATGTTTATGAAGCCTATTCTGTTTGCCTATTTGCTTCAGTTCACTCTCTTCCCCTTGTTATTACTGACAAAAAAATATAACTATATTTGTCTTCAGCTCCTACAGCCTAAAGATTAATACACAATAATGTATTCATTACTTTGAAAATCAGCTATTAATTCTTATTGAATGGCCTATGTTGCTTGATGTAGTGATATGATATGTGTATTCTCAGGATGATATTTTTTGGTTGCTTATTGTTTAAATAAAACTATCTACTTGATTCTAGGATATAAGAAATGTGGAAAGTTCAAATATAATGATAAAAATGAAAAATATTTAATTTACTAAAGGTATAATCAAGAAAGATGCATTAATTAAGTTATTACTTAAGGGAATAAAATGTTGTTTTTAAGTTTGCTATTTGTCCTGCTGAGGGGTTGTTAGAGTTCTGTGTTGAACTATAACATATGCAAATACATACATAATTAGAGCCAACTCTAGGTTTCCTTACTTATGAAAGAAAGCAGTAATTACAAAAATTTTCAAAATTATACCACATTTTAGGGGGAACTAATAGATTTATTTGTGAACATGTACATAGGCTTTAACTCTTAATCAAAAATAAGACTAACATTAATCTTTATTTCTTAGCATATTCCTGCTTATTATTTAAGGTGTTTCAGAACTGTGTTAATAAGACAGAGGAGTCAATCAGAAGAGAGGAGTGTGTGTGTGTGTGTATGTGTGTGTGTGTGTGTGTGTGTCTTTCACACACAAATTCCATAAAACCGGGTTTTTTGCCTCATTACTTTCTGTATATCACTGATGGTATTGAAGTCCTCTTGCCCTTTCTTGATAACGCATTATATTTCTAAAGCATATGCTAATGTTGAGAGAAAACATTCTTCCTTCCCCCGCTTTTGAGTATGTAAAAGATTGATGATGGAGACACTTTCCATCTTCTTTTATGAAGTTTTTCTTTTCAGATTGTTACTAATAATTTGGCAATCAAATGTATTTGAAAGATGCAGATTAAACACTCTTCATTCTTTTTATCAATGTTAAAACAATTTCTCATTTATTAGGGGATCAAGAAACATACTAATCTCTAGTTTTTCAACCAAGCCTTGTCTATAATCTCTCTTTGCTCCAGTTTCTCCATCAGTGCAAAAGGAGTTTTCCTTATGTGTTCAACAGATGCTCTTTCCCAGCACCATCTTTTCAGAGTCCCGAAAAGTGCTCTATTGTGGAGTCTAGCATACATGCTTGATTATACAAACACAGCAATACTTCTTTTCTTTATTGGCTTGCACTGAAATCTGTGCCTCTATTAAATAAAACACTTTGTCATCCCAATTTCAGGCCTCCCATGTGCTGTGACATTTGTGTCTTTTTTAAATGCATCAGAACTTCCCAAGTTTGCCTCCAACAATATTTTAACAGATAACATGCTGCCAAAACCTGATCAAAAGCTTTCCAAATCTTCTCAATAGAATTATTGATGACAGATGGTTAACCTCCACATTTCGCCAAATTGTAGGGCAGTATTAGAAACAACATTGCCTCTATATGATTATGTAGGACAGCATACATAATTCCTGTTCAACTCTTGACCCCTGCCCCTGCAAGAACATAAACATTTAGAAGAGTTCTAAAATACCAAAAGAGATATAATTGCATATGGATTTATGTGAACTGTTTATTTGCTGGTCCCTTATCTGAAAGGGAATTATTTATTTGCTTTTCTTTTCAGAGGAATCATAAGTATCATTCTATTATATTTATAATGTCCATTCTCAGAGTTTACCAAAGAAAGGCAGCTAATTTTCCATGAGTGAAAATGCTCTGAAAATAGATGTACTCAGGGCTTGAAAACGTAATTTCTCAGAAGTCTGTTGTTGTTTCCAGTTAGGAATTTCTTAACCAGATAAAATATATCATTTTTCCTAATTACTGTTTGGTTCTCTGTGAATGTTAACCTTGATTTGTAGAAATCAATAAAGCAAATATTGTTGAATAAATGAATGAATGAATGAAAAACAATGTTGTACAAAATATGTTTTTAGTGTAACTGCTTATGTAAAAAAGTAAAATTTGTAGGACAGTTTGTCAGGCACTAAATAAGTCTCTTGGACACCAAAATATGGTAACATAATAAACAGCTTACCATAGATGCTTGGAATGACTGTCATGTTCCTAGTTTCCTAAGTATCCACAGATATTACCTTTCTGATTTGCGAACTCCCTGAAAGTGATGGAAATTCATCCTGTTCACTTTTGCATTCTCACTGGAAAGCTGTTACTATAATAGGTGTCAGTAAATATATGATGGCTCCTTGGATGAATAAATAAGTGAATAAATGGATGTGTGAATTTATCTAATGCTAAAGCATATTAAAATGTTCAGCTCTTTAAAAAAATAACAGTGAATGTTAGCATAAATTTTGATAAAAATCTAGCTTTAGCTCTGATTATATTTATCAGTTCTAAAAAAGTGGAAGTTTACAAAAATCAAGTGCCTCATTTTCCTCACCTTTAAAATGGGAATAGGAACACTTTCTACAACATAAGGATATAAAGGTGGTATTGTGATGGTGCTAAGCACTTTGAGCATGAGGATAGATTTTCTGTATTTGAATCCTTGTTCTATCAGTAATAGCTATGTGATCTTACTCAAGGTTTGCGTGAGGATTTATTTAGTTGACACATAAATCTATAGCACCTAGGGCTTAGAAATCACTCAAAACAAATGCTAGTTATTTTCATTGCATAATGTTATTGTTTTCTTTCTTGAACTAAATGAGTTTTTTGTTTGTTTGTTTCTCACTGTGATTAGTTTAAAAGAAAAAGAAAATCAATGACTGTCATTTAAGTGTTGTAAAATATAAATTTATAAGTCAAGTGTCAAAAGTGAAATGAAAGGACTTTAAGATTAGGAGTGGTGATGGAAAAATAACTCTTAGGTGTAATAGAACTTTACGAAAAAAAAAAAGTTTATTTATTTTCTTTTTCCATTTATTTATCTACTTCACTCATTCATTCATTTATTCAACAATATGTATTGAGCCCTGGGTTTGTGATACAGCAACTCTAGGCAGCAATAGCAAATAAACAGAAATCTCAACTTTCTCAACAGTGCTTAGAACCATGTATGTTTTGTGTGCTGTTTGTGGGTGTGTGTATCAAAAACAATGATCAGCAAAATAAACATGTGTTTTTTAAAATTTATTTGGTAATTCATTTAAGGAGAAAACAGCTCAGAGAGAAGGAATTTGGAGTTTGGAGATACAATTTTCCAGAGTAGACAGAGGAATTCTCATTTTCTTGGTGGATTTAGAATAAAGGTCTAACAGAGATAAGAAAGTAAATCATGCTGATGTCTTTGGAAAGAATAGCCAGTCACAGTGGGAAGCAACTGGAGAAACCCTGACAAGGAGCACTAGCTAATACATTTCAATAACATCAAGGTCAGCCTTTTCACAAGCAAGCTCCACAAGGAGAGTAGAAGGAAATGAAAACAGAGATATAGGTAGGAGTAGAATGGATTGTGTAAAGCCTTACAGATTAATGGAATAATTTTGCTTTCACTTGTAAATCTGAAGTTTTTTAGCAGGAGTATACAATTATCTGATCAATACTCTGACGGGATTATTTTAGATACTTTCTTGAGAATAAACAATAAAGAAGGCAAAAGTAGACACAAAATAAGAAGACTTTCAGTAATCTGATTAAGAGATGACCTGCTGCTCTTTCACCAAGATGTTCCAGTGAAGGTAGTGAAAAGGGGGCAAATCCTGAAGCTACTTTGAAACTAAACACCACAAGAGTTGTTGACAAATTAGATTGAGAGAGTACAAAGAGCTACTTTTAAAAAAATCTGGAGCTACAGGAACAAAAGAGTTGCCATTAATTATTTGGGAAGGCTGAAGGTAAAGGGAAACAGGTGACTTTTTTTGGATTAGTGGAGATGCTGAGTAGGCAACCAGATCTACAAATCTGAAGTTCAAGGTAAAAGGCTGGATTGGAGATTCTCCATAGGAAGTCATTACTGTGCTGAGAACTTCAAAATGTATCAGAAAATAGTTTTAAAAAAAGCCTTTTTGTATGAAAAATAAAACTCAATAAACGAAATATAATCATTAAAGACAAATTTAAAAAATATCTTCAATTTATAAAATGAAAGTAAAACTTCCTAATAGTTTCCTAAAAATAAGGAGAAAAATACTAATAATGGACAACTCGACAAAAATAATACAAATACCCTAAAAAACCACAGTGAGATAATATCAAGGAATTTTACCATAAATAATTTGGCAAGACTCTGGGGAAAGAGGCATTTTCATTTATTACTGATGAGAATATAAAATGTCATTCTAAAGAAATTTAGAAATATCCAGAAAAATACATGTCTTTACTTTTTTATTTAGCAATATTTTCCAGAAATCTATCTGAAGATCCCCTTGTAAAAATACAAAATGATATATGTATAAAGATATTAATTTTGACACTATTTCAAATAGCAAGAACCTTTAACAATCTGTATGTGCATTCATAATGAAATAGTTCAACAAATTATAATATGTCTATATAATACAGAATTCGATCTTTTGTAAAATGTAATGAGAAAAATCTTAATATACTGATATGAAGTGACTCCAGATATTTAGTTAAGTAAAAAAAAAAATGTAGATAATTTTCTACCCCCATATAAGGGAGTGGTGAGGAGAAGAGACAGAGTAACAAGGCTGGAAAGAGGGCATATGAATCATAGTTTTATTTTTAAATCATTTAAAGTTTTATAAAATTGAAAAATACAATTAAAAATAAACACTTAAATTGAATAAAGGTTAAACGAATAATCTTAATTTTATATAGTGCACAGAAAAGCTACACAGACCAAAAAAATTTTTTGATTTAAAAATGCAGTACTATTACTGTATAACCTTAATAAGATGTATCCTATAGACAAATGCCTATTTGAAAAATATTTGATTGAAGTCAATAGACTTGTCTTTAGTTCTATTATTATTCTTATTTTGAACATATTGTCAGTTTTGTAGGAATTAATATCTTCAGTACATGAACAAATTATTAAATCAAAGAAATTAATTTAAAACCTGTAATTTAGAATGTGAACTGGCAAACACTACAAAATCATCATTAATTCTCATTTTATCTAATATATTTATATTTGATAAATATATGTGTGTGTATAGCTCTATCCACTAAAATGTCCTAGAAGCAATAATGACAAGTACTATGGCCACACCACCACCAGATTAAGGTCTATAAATACTATTTTTTAAAAAATAATTTTGTTAAAAGTATTAACCCTATGTCTGTGATATATATTGCAAATATTTTTCCATTTTATTTATCTTTGCCTTTGCATTGATATTTTTTCAGATTTTTTTTATTTTACATATGTAAATTTATTTTTTTTAATTAAGATTTCTGTTGTTTTATTCATAATCAAATAAACTTTTCTTCTCCTAAAGTTATAAAGAAGTTTATTCATTTTTTGGTCTAGTACTTCTATGGTTTTACTTGTGATATTTAAAGAGTATTCTGGTGTTCGATTAGAGGTATGAATCCAATTTTGTCTTTTATTCTGGTTGACTGTCCAGTTGTCTCAATACCATATATATTTACCCTTCTATTTGAAAATGCCACCTTTATCATATGCTAAATTTCTAGTTCTGAACTCAATATTTTGACCTAGTGAATCTATTGTGTTTTTATAAGAGTTTAGTAATATGAGTCAATGTCTGATAGGATTATTACCTATGATTTCATTGTCATTTTTTGTTTTCCAAAATATTGTTACTTTTTTATATTTCCATATGTATTTTAGAATTAGCTTTATTAGCTACAAAACAAAACAAAACAAAACAAAACAAAACAACAGCAACAATAAACAAACACTAAAAATAGCTAAATAACACAAGCACACAAACTTAGAAAAGAAAAATCACACCTTGTCTTTCCTTTGGTCAAGTATACTTTTGTGTCTTTCAGAACCATTTTAAAATTTTCCTCACAAAAATATTTGAACATTTCTTGACAAGTATTTCTAACAGTTATAAATGCTGCATAGCCACCCAAACTTAGGTATAAAACAACCACTTGGTTATGCTTGAAGATTTTTGTGGGTCAGTAGTTTAGAAAGGAAAGAATAGCTATGTCTCTCTTTTTCATGCTATCAGCTGAAAAGACTTGAAAATGAAGGTAAATCAAAAATTGGGCTACCTCAATACTTGGGGGCAGGAATTATTTGGAGGTAATTTTTTTTCACATGCCTAGCACTGGTATTGACTATTGTCAGGATTCTCAGCTGGGGTTATCACCTAGAAACATGCATATGGCCTCTCAGTCACCAAGTCTGCTTTACACTATGGTTGCTATGGACATCTTACATGGTGCTTAGGGCTTCAAAGGCAAGTGTCCTAGCAACCTAACCTCATAAGTCACCTGGCATCACTTTCACCATATTCAAAAGCCTATTTAGTTTCAAGGGGAGAGACATGGGTTCCACCTCTTGATAGGAGGGGGGAGGTGTATCTAAGACACATTTTAAAAGTATATGCAATAAAGGATATCAAAGTCATTTTTAAAAAATACAATGTGTCAAAGTATTTTTTTAACTTTTTCTCTGTTGTCTTTTATTTTTATATCCTAAATGGTTGTTTATTATTTAATGAATGTTAATGGTTTCTGTATATTACTTTAAAACTGTACAACCTTGTTGAGTTCTGTCACTTTCTTTTTTCATGCTTTTAATTCTTTTGGATTATCAGTTATATGCTCAATCAACAGAGTTTTACCACTTCTGTTTCTATTTTGGGGATTTTTTTACTCTAATTTTGTACTCTTGCACCCAATTGTGTTGGTGATGAACCTCAGTATAAGGTTAAATGTAATGGTAACTGTGGATATCCTTGCCTATTTTCTGACTGTAGCAGAAATGATTCTGTGTATTCATTAATTAAAATGGTGTAATTAAAAAGAATATATTCTCTGTGGTCTCTCATTTTAAAAGTTGTACTATAGTATTTGATATATGATCATTACTATTATTTCATTGTTAATTGCCATCTTAACCATTATAAAGTACCTCTTTTTTTTCTTTCTTTCTCTCTTTTTCTTTTGTCTTTCTTTATAGTTTTTAATATAATTTCTACCTAATCTGATATTAAGATTATCAAACCTAATTTTCTTTTATGGATTACATTTCCTTCTCTTAAACATTTTGTAGGTGTTTCTCCACTGTCTGTTGGCTTTAAAAGATACTGTAGGGAAAAGTTTTATACTGTCTTAACCTGTTTGGACTGCTATAACAAAATATCAGAGACCAAGTAGCTTATTAACAACAGAAATTTATTTCTCACAGTTCTGGAGAGTGAAAATCTAGGATCAGAGTGCCAGAGTGTTTGGGCGTGGGCCCCCTTCTGGGTTACAGACTTTCTCCGTTCTATGCTCATATGGGGAAGAGGCTAGGATTTTCTCTAGATCTGTTTTTATAAACCCACTAATCCCATTTGTGAGGGCTCTACCCTCATGACCTGATAACTTCTCAAAATTTCCATCTCATAATAGTATCACATTGGATGTTAGGATTTTTAACATATGAATTTTGGGGGATACAAACATTCAGCCCATAGCAGATAAAAAACTATTTTTTCCCCAAAAGAATGTTGATGTTTGTGCTATCAAATTATTTTTTCTTTATCTTTAAAGCCCAGTAATTTTATTAGTATATGTGTTGAGATGAATTTGTTTTGGTACACAGATTCAACATATAGAGTCACATCTTCTTTTAGTTCAAATTATTTTAATATAAATTTTAAAATATTAATATCTTTTTGTTTTTCTTTCTTGGAACCCTCAATTACTCATGTACTAAATTTCCTTTACCCATCTATATCCATCATTTAATATTTATTTTTGTTTCTATCTCATTTGTTTCTTTTCCTTCTATTTGTCAGAACTTTTGCTATAGTTTTCATGTCATCATTCTTTTATCTTTGAAATAGTTTTGTCTTTGTTCCCCGTGAGTTTTGACTACTTTTTTTAAATCTTGGTTTTTTGGCCATTACTTCTTAATTTCTGACTATGTTATCCCAGAACTCTTGTATTTCTGCTTTATGATATTCCTTTATAGCTGCAAATAATCCATTGTTGTTTTAAAAATTCTTATTGGAATACGGGATTACAATTTTCATTTACTATATGGTAAAATAATTTTAATGAATGTTTCTGTTAGAAATTTTCTCTATAATTTGCACATTTTTCTTATATTTTTATTTTATTCATCTTTATCTTTTCCTTTTTTGGTTCTCATATGTAAAAGAGAACAAATGGTCCTGGAAGTGAGTGTGAGGTGTAGTGATATCGGCAAGGATAGCTTCTCTGATTCACAACTCAAGCTAGGTTTGTATGAGCACTGGTATAGAAACTGACCGATTTCAAACAGATGTTTCAGCCAGCCATTAAAAATTTGTAGAAAAAAATATATTCAGACATGAGTTGCCATCGCTAATCAGCCCTAGATTTAAACATCCTCCCTTATACTGTGGCACTGCTACATAGGCATTCTTCCTTTGCCTTGGTTCTGCAGGGATTCATCCTCCAGTCCTTTATTCCTCTGTTTATTCTATGGGCTGCTACTTCCCAGGGACACAGGTATTGCTTTCCAAATTGATTTATTCACTTTTAGAAAGTGAGGTTTTACTGACATTTCCTTAATATATCCTTCTCTGCTCTTGTTTAGGCAATTTCTCAAGTCTTCTGTCCCCAGTTTCACCCCAATTGTCTTTCAATGCTGTTGAAAGCAGTTGGTCCACAGTTTGGGAACCTTACTTTTGGAGAACGGATATTTGTTTTGCTGTTGGTTTCCGGGATTGGCTTCTGAAGTGGTAGCGCTCCCCAATCCTCCCCACCACTGCATCATGGCTGCTCTGGAGCCTTCCTGCCTGGCTCTGCTGCTCTCAGCTGTTTTGGCAGCATGTAGAGACAGTAATTTGAAGTTTGTGGGTTTACTTATTTTAAATAAAAATGAAGTTTTTTATTTTTTTGTTGTTCTTTTTCTTTTCATCATCTTGTTGCTATATTTATAGGAGAAGCAAAAAGATTCAGAATTAAGCTGCCACCATGTTCTTCCAGAATCATAATTAATACACTTATTTTTTTCATAGTAAAGATATGAAGGATATTTTCACTTAAGTCAGGTAAATAAAAAGTGGACTTCTCATGTGGAAAAATGAGACTCTCTAAAATGAATACCTAATCAAAATATGTTCCTCACTGGTGAATTTTCAAGATGAACATAATTGAGAGAGGGAAACTTGATAAACTTGTTAGATAAGCAAATCTATGCAGAGTCTGTCACTCCCTGAGAAATAAAACTGGGTAGAGGAAAAAGAATCAAATTTACATGTACAAAAATGCTGTTCTTTATTTTAATTGACAGAATTGGATTATACTCCAGCATCAGCATGCATTTCCAATTGTTTTCTTTTTATATTAACTATAGGAGACTCATTAGAATTTCATGGATGTAATTGTTTCTGGGTTACATCCTCAATTAATGACTATAATTGAAAGATCGGATAGGACTGAGATGACGTGACTGTAATTTAAGTGTAAGATGTCTGGGTCTCTATTTACAACACATTTGTTATTTTTCTCTTCCACTGTGGAGGAGTGTTTACAAGAAGCAGAAATAAATGCATTTCAAACAGCAATGTCTCAATCAAAACAATATGTGTATTGTGTGCTGGGTGTTGTTTTTCTGGGCTGTTTTGTGACTCTGCAGCCCTCAGCAGGATGCGTGTGCACAAAAGAGCTTATGCTCAGATCTTTTGGGAAGACCTGGGGGAGGAGGACATGCTTCAACAAAGAGGAGATGGAAGAGAAGGCTATCTCTGTTCTCCTTTATGTGTTATAACAACTGTTCAAAATGCACCATCTCAGCCTGCATTTACCAAGTAGTTCCTAATCAGTTTTATATTATGTCATGAGGAAAGAAAAGAAGACCCCACTCCCTAATTATAGCTCTTCTCTGCTTTCCTCTCCTTATAGTTTTCACCCTAAAGTAGATATTAACCTTATTAGCTTTTCTGAGCAGTGCAATTCTGATTATCCACACACAGGCCTTGAGAGCAGCTGCAAGGGGCAGCTGAACACTTATCTGGGGTTAGCCCAATTTTCTCCAGATTCTGAGAACATAGAGGTTTGTAGACTGGAGCTGTTGGCTTCAGAGATATTTTTTATTTTTCTATTTCAGGTCATATGTAAACTATATAGCTAGTTATGTGTGTTTTTCAATAGTAATGACTTTTCTTTCTATTGTGAGTCTATTAATCTAGAAGGAATGGCAAAGACAGCCATAGGGTTGAAGGTGTGATAGATGAGCTGGGGAAGCCAAGATGTATGGCTGAACTAAACCACCATGAAAAGAAAAGGGAAAGTGAGGCAATAAATAGGAGTAGAGAGTTAGGAGGGGAAGAAAGGGGCTACTGGTTCAGAGATGACTTAACAATAATAATAATGACAACTATTTACCTCTTTTTATAGCTATCACGCTGATACTATAAACTGAGGAATTATTTCCTAAAATATCATCTCTGCTTCAGAAACATAAGGATGCTAGCTAGCTAGAATGCAGATTATCCGAGCCCACCGTAGACCTAGAGAAATCAAAACTTCTCTACATGGTTCCAGGAAGCTGCATTTTCCCAAGATCCAAGGTGATCTGATAGAGTTTGAGGACAACTGGGGAAGATGCAATAGAATGCAAAAGAAATAGAATAGTGATGACAGGCCAAAAAAGGTGTCTGGGAGAGTGCAGACTGAGGTCAGATTCAACAGGCATGTGTTTAGCACTTAGGGATAAGAGGGCTGTGAATCAGAGGAGTTCGGTCTCTTCCCCATAAGTTATGCATCTAGTAAGCAGCTGAGCCATGGCTTATAAGTCTAAGTCCAAGTATCTTTCATTTTTGCCATATTTAAGTCAATAGAATTTGGGAAGTGCTAGAATGTGTGTGGCAGGTTACAGGGAAATGGTGGCACAGCTTGAGATCCAGGCTTTAATTTGTTTTAGATGTTTAAGATAAGGATACCTTTTAGGAACATTATGTGAAAGGCAAAATATCTTCCATTTTCTTTAACCTCATATTATAAACTCATCTTTTATTTGCCTCCTTCATGTATATTTTCATATATAGGTGTGTATTGACTATAAAATTCCATACTCAACTTTTTTGTTAAATTGATGCTTTTTTTTTCTTTTTCTTTTTTTTAGATAAGGCAATCCTTGGTTGACCTCACAGATTGCAAGAACTTTGTCAATTTACAATTCCTAATTTTTTATTTGTTTACACCTACAGCACCTGGTCTTCCTAGGTGGTCTCCCATGCAAGTAGTAACCAGGCCTGACCCTGCTTAGCTTTTGAGATCAGACGGGATCAGGCTTATTCAGGGTAGTATGGCCATAGACAAATTGAAGCTTTTTAAATTCAGTATGGTTCTAATTTATTATATTATGAAACCATCATTTACAAATGTTGTTATTCTAGCACACATTAATGAATACTCAACTAAAAATTTTTTAAGAAATCCGTGTATTACTTAAAATCACCTTGCAAACATTACTACACATATGGAACTTGGGATATAGTGCTTTTAAGAGTTTTATCTTCTGCTCCAGATTGAGGCCTCTTTCCATTGCTGCTCTGTGCCCCATTGTCTAGAACCTGTCTGCCTCATTTCAAGCCATCATGTTTACTGGATTGGCTTATTCAGCATTGCTTTCTTGGTGGCACATTCTGGCACACTGTCTCTAGTTGCTCCCTCCATTTTGCTGCTGAGCTTCTTCTCATTTCTAGCTGAATTTTACTCATGGAATTTGGATGTCTTTGCCTTTCATGATCCTAACAATCTTCCCTCCCTCTTTGTCCTCTGAATGTGATCACCTTATGATTAGCTTTCAATCAAAATACCCTTATTCACATGTCAGTAAAATATTTTATTAATAAATAAATTAATGAGTGATTTTAGACTGAGTAATACATTTTAGGTGGTTTTTAAGTGCTCAGATGATGGGCATTAAAAATTAACAAATAAATATGATATTGATACTGATCTAGTCTATGATGAAAATAAAATAAAGTAAAAAATTATAGAAAGAGAGACAAGAAGTTTATGTTTTCTATAAAGGATGAATAGGAAAGATCTCTTTGAAAGAAAAACACTTGATAATGAAAAGGAAACACCAAGGAGGTGATCTCATTTCAGTGGTGTAAGAGTGTATAAGGGAAAGGTGTGAAAAGACCCTGAGATGAGAGTGAGCTTGAAGCCCTGGGGGAAACAGAAAACAAACCCTCAAAGAGGAAAGTAGAAGGAGGAGAGGTCTGAGAGGTAGCAAGGAGAAGTGCCTATTGCTATTTTAGACCATAGCAAGGAGTATGAAGGATACCCTATAAGCAAAGAGCCATTGGAGGGGAGACCAAAGGGGCAACCCTGATCTAGACTCTGCACCCAGGTTCTGGGGAGACTGAACTGACTTCAGATCCCCTTTCTTCATGCATACTCAGTTGCCTTTATGTGTGACATTCTCCTGACATTCTCTCTCTAACACCTTCAGTTTTTCTAGTTTATCTTTTTGTTATTTTAACTGTAAAAAATATATAATTAATTTTGTTTAATTTCATATTTCTCAAACTTATTTACCCATAAACTTTTTTACATAAAATGTCTATTTCCTTCAGAAAAAATATTCTAGACACTTAAGCTCTCCTAATCCTTCTTTCTACAGTTGTAAAATAGAAGTAATCATTCTTTGTTAATTATATTTTGTGTTAGGGTTCCTCAGAAATATGTGTGTGTGTGTGTGTGTGTGTGTGTGTGTGTGTGTGTGTGTATAAAAGATCTCTTTGAAAGAGAAACACATGATCATGAGAAGGAAACAACAAGGAGATGATTTCATTTCAGTGGTATATATGCTCATATATATGTATATATATGTATATGTATGTGTATGTATATACATATATATATATACATAGTTTAAAATAAATATCTTTATATATATATATATATATATATAAAGATATATATATATATATATATATATATATATTTATATATATCTTTATATATAAAGATATTCATTTTAAAGAAATGGCTCAGGCCATTTTAAAAAAATGACATAGGATGTTCACAGGTCTAAAATCTGTAGTGCAGGTTGTCAGGCTGAAGACATATAGAGTAGCCAATGCCTCAGTTCAAGTCCAAAGACCATTTGTTGCAGAATTCCCTCTTGTTCTGAAGAAGTCAGTCTTTTGTTCTATTCAGGCCTTCAGTTGGTTGAATCAGTTTACCCCCATTATGGAGAACAATCTGCTTTTCCCAAAGGCCACTGATTTAAAATGTTAATCTTATTTAAAATATTCTCCCAGAAATATCTAGAATAACATTTGACTACATATCTGGGCACCATGGCCTTTGTAAGTTGACACATAAAATTAATCATAAGACATGACAAAAGAAAAAAAAATCTCATTTTAAGAAATAGTTCTGTATTTCATCATAGGTGAATTTGGAGATAGGTACTCAGTGCTGCCAGAAAATCAGCAACCATGGAATCAACAATATCTCCTCAATAATAGTCATATTTATTAAAAGTCTTCTCAAATGTTAAACATGTGATGATAAGACTGGAAGAGTTAAGTGAAGAAGAGTAGATCAAAGGCAGGAACATAGACTAGGTCAGGATAAAAAGAATAGAAAGAAAAAGATTGATAGAAATTTACTGATGAAATTCCTTAGTAAAAAAGAGTAGAGACAGCGAATAGTAACCTAAGCTTTGTTGATGTAGGATGAGAAGATGTTTTATTGTTTGTTTGTTTGTTTGTTTTGTTTTGTTTTTTAGAGAAGCTTTAATTGATCAGCACTTCATGCAAATGGATAATATAGGTGAATCTTACCAACATGCTGGAAGCTTACAATTATTCAAATAACACAAAACTGTCAAACATGGAAATCAAAACAATGAAAAGAACCATTAATTCCCATTCTGCCCCCCAGCATTCTAAGATTTTACCCACATTTGTGAAAATATACTTCAACCTTGAAATTAAACAAAGGTTGTGGTAATTTAGTCACTCATTCACCATTTAATTGTTTTAAAGGTGATCTAGGCAAAGGTACAACATTGTATTATGCACATTTTTAGGGTGCAATTTAATTCTACTCATGTATTGAATAATAGATTCAGAATTTCAGTAAATTCTAGTTAATAGAAGTGTATTAAGATCACTTTAATACTGGTGTTTTAGGAGGATTAAAAAATGTTTAATCTGAGCATCACCTTTTCATTCTGAAAAGATAGAGTGTTTGAAAAGTGAATGCACTAGACATAAAATATCTCTTGAACTGGATTTCTGTATTTCCTAAATTTTAATCCATCTATCAATCCATAAAGAACCCTTCCCTTTCTCCTTCCCAGCCTTCCCCTGCCTTGTATACACCTGTGCCATCAATAGATTGGCAGTGGCTGCAAACCAGAGGTCTGGAGCATCAGTGGGGAGAGAAACCCTGGAGAATATTGTCTTTTAACTGAATTGAAGGCAAAATTTGCAGTAGAAAGGGCCATCTGTTGTTTCCCATTGAGCCAATTCCCAATTATAATGTGTCCACAAGGACTGCCTTCTATTTGTCCCAACAATGTCTCCTTCTAAGGTATCAGGAAAATGGCCTAATATTAAATTCTGCCACAAAAGAAATATTAGGCTAAGGAGATCTGATGGTCTGGAAAATCTGCTACCACTAGTAAGCTGTATGACCTAGGGTAAGTTATCAATCGTTCTGTGCCCATATTCTTTCATTTGTAAAATGGATACAACTATCATTTATTGAGGTTGTATTATGTACTTTATATACTTTATTTCTCTCAATATTCACACTAACATTTTGAAGTAGGCATAATTATACACTTACTTATTTCTTTATAAAATGCATAGGAATTTCAAATATTGCTTGGGTCACATAAACATGGAGGCAGGATTTGAAAGCAAGCTCTCTGTGATGTTTGACCTTCATTACAGCTCTGATCCCCAATATGCTAAGTAGCATCTACCTCACAAGGTTTTTCCTGGGATGAATTTATATAATGCATGTAAAACACATAGCACCGATATCTGAAAATAAATGCTAGCTATATCGCCTTAATACATCAGCATCAACAACAAAGTCTTCTTCGGTAACCTTATTTATGAATCACTTACAATATTCCCCTCACCTTCCTTCAGTGCTAATGAATTTAGAGTCAGTCTCCCCTGACAGTTCCTTTTAATTGTTTCCTAATTATTTTATAAAAGAATATGTTGTCTCTAGAGTTTCGGCTGTTTTATGCAGGTGGCATCAGGAAAGAACAGGTTATTAGAAGTGTACAGTAGTCTTAGCTTTTCCACTAGACTTTAAGAAAAATACTTCAGAAGTTTAGTTTTCTCATTTCTGCATGGGAATAAATGATACCTGTTCTTCACCTCTGTCAGCACTAAAATAAAATCCAATTTAAAGCAAGCTTATGAAAGGCTTTATAAACCCAGTGTGCCATAGAAACGTAATGGCAATATTAGCAAGGGTTATGACCTCTTCTGCTTTTCCCCCCTTTATCCATTTTCACATCTATCAACATAACAAGCAATTATTTTTGACTTGCAAATTTTACTGTTTAGATTCAGCAGTTGAATAATGCAATGAAAGGAGGATGCATTTACATTTCATTTTTAAGTAAATAAACTCTGAACAACTGTTTTTTCTTTTTCCTTTTTGCTCCCACCTGTGGCAAATGAGTTCGACTTGTTCATGTTTAAACTAAAGTTTTAAATTTCTTTCTGGCAAGGAATTAGGCTCTAAAAGTTCATGTAAGCTAACTAATTTGTATTAGGTTGGTTGGGTGGTTTCATATGGTGTTATAGATTGAGTTCCCCCTGAAGAAAGCTTTAGACAAAGATTTGAATATAAGAAGTCTATTTAGGAATGCTCTTGTGTTCAATATCTATGTGGGAAGAACAGGAAGTAGGATTGGGCAGAGGAAAAAGGCGGCCTTAATTGGACTCAGGAAAGATCTCAGCTGATCCCACGGAGAACTCTAAAGTACGATATTCCTCAGAGTTGCTTTGAGTTGGGGAGGAGGGACTGAGTCTTTGTACCCCTACAATAGCCAGTCTTGAATGCAGTTTGCCCTGAAAGAGGTCATGGCTTTAGGTGAGTTGGCTTTCTTCAGACAACAGCAAGTCCTAAAATAGATTGACAGTCAGAAGCACTTTCAGGCTCCAGGAAATTATGTCCCTTAGTCCTGAAAGGAGTCCTGGGTGGCACTTTACAGTACCCAGCACAGATAATAATGTGCCTGCTTCACCAGATGTATTTACGAATCCCATCTACATCCTCTGATGAATGCTCATGCAAACTCAGGCAAGTCATTACTTCATGGGTCTCTCTGTCTACTTTAGACAGAAATAACTCATATTACGTTGAACCAATTATATTAAGCTAAAATCTGACTTCAAATTCCTTAATCCTTGCTAAGAAAAGGTTCTGTGGAAATTAATTAAAAATTTCAACCTGGCATTGGAACAAAGTGAGAAGTATAATAATTGGAACTCATACATGTCTTCTGGAGGAATAAATTGTTGAATAAAATGCAGAATTTCTGTAGCTAATGGCTATAGCATCAGTCTTTACTCACAGTCACAGTTTTCAGCTCTTGAGTAAGAATAATGGCTAATATTTATTGATAGTCACTACATATTTAGCATTATTCTAAGTGCATTACATTAACTATTTTAATATTAAAATAATTCTGTAGAATTGGCTTTATAACTACATTATAAACTACATTTTATAAATGATACAACAGGTTTAAAAACGTAAAAGTATATGCCTAAAGTCACATGATTAATAAATAATGAAAACCTGAACACTTTCTTATATCTTATAGTGGAAATGATAGCAAAGGAAATCGACACCTCATATTTTAATTCTTACTCATCTTCCTAACCTGTTCTTTTACTTCTGCCATATGTATTTGTTTCCTAGGGCTGCCCTAAAAATGTATAAGAAATTAGGTGGCTTAAAACAACTGAAATTTATTTTTTCTTTTCTGAAAACCAGAAGTGTTAGTAAACATTAAGAGAGAATCTGTTCCATGGCTTTCTCTTAAGGAATTAGGTTTTAAAAGTTCATGTAAGCTAACTAATTAACTTTCCAGTGTCGTCAGCAATCCTTGGCTTGTAGATACATCATTCCAATCTCTGCTTCTATTGTCACACCATGTTCTCTCTGTGTATCAGTCTCTATGTCTTCTCTTCTTATAAGGAATCTAGTTGTATTGGATTAAAAGCCACCTTAATAGAGATTGATCTCATCTTAACTTGATTACATCTGCAAAATCCTTATTTCCAAATAAGGTCACATTCACAGGTGCCATGGGTTGGAAATTAAACATACCTTTTGAAGGGTGCATTCAACACAGAACACCACATAATTTTTAAGAAAAATTCTTGGGAAAAACACTAATGTAATCAATGCATATTTCCTATGTATCTAAAATGTGTATAGCATTGTGCTAGCCACTGGAGATAGAGTGGTTAACAAGACAAACTCTTTACCAGTTAGTCAACATATTTATTAAGCATCTGCTATCTGTCAGGCACAGGTCCAAGAACTAAGAATATAATAATGAGCAGAATAAAGTCTCTGTTCTCAAGGAGTTGATCTTTAAGTGAAATGACACAGACAATAAACATATTAACAAATATGATCATTTCTGATACCCAAATATGCTATGAAAAAATTAATGTAAGTAAGTATGAGGAAGAGTGACTAGGTTAAGGTGAGCACTTTATCTAGAGTAAGAGATGATCTCCTTGGAGAATGACATTTGAGTTGAGATTCGAGTGACTAAAAGGAAGCCTTCAGGCAAAAATCTTGGAGCAGAGTTCTAAGCAGAAGGGCAGCCAAAGGCACAGATTCTAACTGGGAATATGTGTAGAATGTTCAAGAAAGAGAATGAAAGCCAATTTTCCTAAAGTGTATGAACCAAGAGAAAAATAAAAAGAAATGTGTTAAAGAAGTAAGTGGTCAAGGTGTTTGGCTTTCATCATTCTATTGGAAATTACTTGAGGGGTTTATTAGAGACAATGTTTGAATATAATTTTTAAAAATTTCCTTCTGGATGTATTTTTCAAGATAGGCTATAGATGGATAAGAAGAGTGAGAAAGACCACTTAGGCAGCTACTGTATAAATCCATACAAAAGATGATGAGTGCTTGGGGTAAGTTGTAGTGGTGGAGTGGTAAAAAAAAGTTGAAACAGAGATATATTTTAGAAGCAGATGGGATGGAACTTTCTAATGAATAGAATGAAAAAAGAAATCAAGGATGACACCTCTCCATCAAAGAGCTTACAGTATAATGGAAGGCATCACAGAAAGAGGTTATTTTAATTCATTGTAGTAAGTGCTATGATAAGAATAAGCCCAGATGGAACTCCCCAAACCATTTGGGAAACCTTGAAGGGAGACTCGAAGTTATCCCAAGATTTGTAGGCATGTATTTTTATAGCTGATATTTTATCCTATTCTCATCACATATAGTATTTTGATGAAGATTCCTGTTTCATTCCTCCTGATGTGCTTTTAGTATATATTACAGCATTGGAGAGCCATTTGATGATTGGAGGGAGGGTTGGAACCAGAACGTGAGGCTGACCCCAATTATCTCTCTTTGATTCTAGAGGAATGAGATTTAAGGCAATGAGATGCTGTTCTTTAAGGGAATCCCAAGTGAGAACATAACAGGCTAATGTAGTAGCAATAGAATTTTCTTCAAAATGTGTAATGGACTCCCTCAGAGAGGACAAAAACTCAGAATGAAACTTGAATGACTTCATAAACCCATAATTCACATTTCCCTAGACAGAATCACCTCTATCACCATATAACAAAACTATGAGTAGCATAGCCTTTATAATTAGAATTGCTCTGTATTAATCATTATTAAGGGAGAAACACACTATTGCCAAATTGAGCACAAAACTTCCTGTAATGCCTAAGCAAATTACAACTTTATGAATGTACTGCCTGTGCTTACCTCATTTTATCTTTCCAGTATTAAAAGTTTAGTTTAGCCTTGACCCAGGATATTAGCTTATTTCGCTGTTCTTTTAGGCTTTTGATCACTCATTTCTGGGTTGTTTCTCTTGAGGATCTTTCATTTTACAGTATCTTTCCCAGAATTGCCCATCCCATTGATGTGCTGCTGAGGCTGTCTTTATTTCATTACATCTGTTAGCTATTCTACAAGTTTTGTAGCTCTCTGATTTAGGTGGTAGTTTTTGTGATATATTTGTATGAATATATGTTAAGTCTTTCAAATAAGCCATGGCCTCTTCAAATTCTGCCTGAAATAAAAATTGTTATCACCTTTTGGGATAATGTGTTAACTTTATTATTTATCTTCCTACTCATAGATTAGAAAGCAAGATATTAATCAATGTTTTCATTATCAAGTGTGCTTTTCTATAAACAATTTTCTAAAAATATATTAGAATAAATATTGATTAAAGTAAGCTGTAAAAGGAAGGTCTAAGCAAAAAATATAAATAAAATGTAGCAAGATTTAAGTACTTATAATTGGGTAGGCACATATTCATGCATTTACTTTACCCTCAACCATATATACATGTCTATATGATATATGTATATACATATACATACATGCATCTGAGTATATATGTTTATGTATGTATGTAAAACCAAACTTCTGATATTCCCTCAGAATTAATTTTTATATTCTTACTTCTACTCTTTAAGTTCATAAATCTTTCAGTGTTTGTGCTCAGGAGCTAGCTATATTAGAAAGCTTAATATATATCTACTTTAGGTAGACTTTTATATAGATACTCAACTTTTAATTGACTAAAACATAGTTAACATTTTTATGATCTCAGTATTCCCATTAAGAATTCAACTGACTACTTTAGGCCACTGTTTTTTCATTTGATAAGGAAAACAAAAACAAATCGTTTTGTGTCATTTTCTTTTCAGGTATATTTTGGAAAAAATTAATGTGTCAATTTTCTTTTATTAGGATTGATGTAAGAAAACTGTGAGTGCCAGGTATTTTCTCATTTTGTTAATTTCTGCTTTTACTTTCTACTTCATAAAAATGGTCATCAACTTTTCTATAACACCCTTAGCCACTGCCACTTAATTTTTAATATACTAAACTCTGCTGTCATGACAGTTTTAACACATCCTAAGTAAATTATACTGCAATTATTTTAAGTGAAACCATAGAATGGCTTGCCCCAAAACTGTAATTAATTTTCCCAGTGGAGATAATTAGTACTTTTAGTACAGTTCAGAATAAAAATCAAGATTATCAGTTTAGAACATAAATAGAAACATATTCTTGGTTCTCCTAAGTGTTGATGAGTACAAGGAGACTAGCAAAATCAAGTGACAGAAATTATAAGCAATATATTGTTTAATTTGACATGAAAGCTTACTCTGAGACCTTGTAATTTCTAAAAGTGAGATTTCACAAAAGCATGTATAGTAATAACAAAATCTGAATACTTAAGATTTACTTTAGTGAAACACTACTGATTTATAAAATCTTGGAGGTGACTATAGCCAATCAAAACAATTTTCCTAGAATATCAGATTCTAACATTAATGCATAGTCAAATTCAAATGCAAGTATCAGTCCTCATGCCCATAACTCTCCTAAAAACAGAAAATATGAGCTGGAAAATTGACAACATGGTAACATGGAGAAGTCATCTAAAGGAGTCACTAATTAAGTAACCACAATTAAAAATAAATTATTGTTCTCTTATCACTGTGAACTTTATTGTTAAATTATCTCCTAGAGGTTCTATCATTTCTAATCTTTTTTTCAGGTTCTGGTGTTTGATGCTTTTTGGAAGTAAATGAGGAAAAAAAACAAGAAAAAATATTCATTGCGTATTAAGTCATCTGGAAAAAACTTGGAAAAGAACGTTACTTTAGAAATATTTATTTTCACTTTGCTGTACCCTCTGGTACTTTGTAATGTATTAATTGTCAAGTAGAACTGCAATATTGTAATTTCTAAATATATATTTATTTATCTTAGATATATATATATATATCTTATATGTAAGTACATATATATATATATATAAGATATATATTTTGTCACTTAGATATATACATCTCTAAGATATATCCTATGTCAGATATAAGATATATCTTACATATCTTATATATATGATATACATATATATGATATATATAATATATCGTGTGTGTGTGTGTGTGTGTGTGTGTGTGTGTGTGTGTGTGTGTACATATATTTGGTCACTTAGACAACCAAAAAATATTTCTCATATATATTCGTATTTAGTCTAAGGTTCCAGGCTCATAGCTCACAAATCCCCTGGAATTCCTTAGGTGTCAAGAATAATAAATATGTCTTTTATTATGTTAATTAAGTGACTTTTGGATCCCACCTAAGGAATAAGGGCTGGTTACCAGGAGAACCAATGATGTGATTAGAAGATTGGAACTTTTAGTCTCACAGAACTTCCTGAGTTATTCAATCATGCCTATTTAAAATAGCCACCATAAAACCCCAAAAGGACTGAATTAAAGATCTTTCAGGTTGGTGAACATGTGGATTCAGGTAGAATGGTATACCTGACACAGGCATGGAAGCCTCATGCCCTTTCCTCATACCTTTCCCAATGCACCTCTTTCACCTGACATTCCTGAGTTATATCTTTTTATAATAAACCAGTAATTTTGTGGATAAACAGTTTTTCTGAGTTGTAAACCTCTCTAGCAAATTAACCCAACTTGACGAGGGAGTCTTGGAAACCTCTGATCTATAATCAGCTGGTCAGAAGTAACGATTTGGACTTGCAATAAGCATCCTGAGTTGGAGGGGTTGTTGGAACTCTAATTCATAGCAGGTTGGTCAGAAGCACAGTTAACAGCCTGGGCTTGTGACTGGTATCTGAAGTGGAGGGTGGCTTTGGGGGACAGAGCCCTTCATCTGTGGATTCTGATGCTATCTCCAGGTAGATTTGTCATAACTGAGCCAAATTTTTTGACTCCCTGCTTGTGTCTGAATATTGTCTGATGTGGGGGCATCTCCAAACAGGTTGGAATTAGGTCCAGGAACACATTTTAAGAGTATAAAATAAAACGTTAATATTCTAAGTATAAATTTTATATTTATGAAAACTAATAAGGATTAATATAGTTTTTATATAAATATGTTTTAGAAATTATATATATAATTTGGTATACATATAATTTGAGAATCATATACAATTTGAGAAATTTGAGAAAAAATATTGCAAGTTTACCTTAATTAAAATATTTTGCTGAAGAGATTCACTTTCAAGTAATTCAGTGTTCCTGAGTGCTGGGTAGTATTGTGCTAGCTGGAGAATTATTGTTTAAAAATTAATTACTTGCTGGAAATTACTATTTGGATATCACATAGGAACATAGGCTACTAACTATGGAAACATAACACTCTAACATGCTTTCTGCTCCTGTAGCCCCGCTTGCACACCTGACCAGTGGGTTGACAGGCATTGAATAGAAGAAAAATAGACCTTTGTGTTCAGACAGAATGAAGAATGGGATTTTGGGCTTAAAAACTCTCTACCTCTACGTTTCGGGGCTGCTTAGTTTGGGGTCTGCATGCCCCTGGCAGACCCAGCTGGCTGAATAAAGAGTGTGATTCCTATAACTCACTGAGAGTTCTGGTGGTATGTGGGTCTTTCAGGGACTGGTGGCCACAACAGTATTATCTTTTAAATAATAATTAGATAAAATGCAATCATTGTCATTATATCATGGGAAAAACTATTTGGGGTTACATATTGAATTATTTTCCTCTTTTGCAGATTTTATCTTTCCTTTAGAATTACTCTGAGTTGAATCATTACAATGATTATTGACAGACATAATTAAAGTTGTACTGTCTTGTGAGGTTTGAGAGAACTAAATATCACTGTTTGGTCCTTTTGCTTTTTTTTTTTTTGTAATCTGCATTTATTCCAATGCCTAGGTATCTTAGTTTATTCACATGACTATGTTACAATGCACATTTTCTTATATATCATAGAGCATTTATAGAAAATAAAAGTATAGCTCATTATGATGATACTCAGGTACAAAAAAGTTAGATAAAAAACTTGGAGAAAAAGTTATGTTTTCTACTAGTCATATGAATTAAAAGAAAATACCTTTAGTTTTTAAAAGAGATTTTAATAGATATTTTCTTCTTTATATTTACCTGTACCAAACGTTAGTATATATATGCACTCATTGAAATATGTGTGGGATTTATTTTGTTAATCAAGAAAATAGAAGTGGTTTTGTTGGTGGAGAGAGTTGAAATGGTGTATCATTTCCCCCCTCAAAACTCTTTGCTTTTATTAGTATTTTTTATCACTTAGTATTAGAGAAGCTATTTTGATGAGAGACTGAAAATTTATATATAACACATTTTGTGTTGGTGTCCAGATGACACAAATTAGCAAAGAAAAAAAAAATGGAGAAAACAGTTGTCACCACCTATGCTGAAAAACCAACAATATTGTAATTTAGATAACATTGAGGCAGCCCTCTTTGTGCAAATGTTGTTATCAGGGATAGCAATAATAAACAGGCTCGTCAAGTAACTTCCTGGCCATTATTCTTCAAAAGGGAGATCCTGAGCAGAAGCAGAAGGTGACGAATACCACATGTCTATTGTAGCTGATAATCTGGGTTTCAAACATATTTGTGGCATTTCATGTGGGATGTTCTAAGACATATGTGGAAATTATAAAGAGCCTGTTGGTTCTGCATGCATAAGTGAGAGCAATTATAGGAATATTGGCTTATTGATTTCATTGTAGGTTTATTTGTATCCATTAGATGATATATTTCGATTTGGGGATTATATCTTTTAACCTATCTTATTTTTAACCTTATAGCCCTGGACATAGTCAGAATAAAACCTCGATCCCAAAATATTGTATTAGGAGTGCTAGCTGTCTCAATGACGTGACAAAAAATATTTGTTTCTTACTCAGGTGAAGTCTGTTGCAGATCAAGTGTCTTCCTTTTTGAATCATGCCATGTAGAGGCCATGATTTCTATGTTCATTGCAACAGGAGGAGAAAGAGATACAAGAAGCACCTCACTCCTCTATCCAAATTTGTATAGAGGTTCTCCACAGAAACAAAATCAAAAATTATAAGCAGATATCAATCGTCTATCTATCATCTATCTATCTATCTATCTATCTATCATCTATCATCTATCTATCTATCTATCTATCTATCTATCTATCATCTATCATCATCATCTATCTGTCTATCTATCATCTATTTATCTATTTATCTATCATCTATTTGTAATCTAGAAAGATTTATTATTAAAAATTGGTGCATAATATTATGGAGGTGAGAAAGTCCCAGAATCTTTAAATCAAATCAGCAAACTCAAGCCCAGGAGAGCCAATGGTTTAATTATATTTCAAAGTTAAGGCAAAAACAACAACAACAACAACAACAACAACAACAACAACAACAACAACAATAACAGCATCAAAACCCCCCAAAACAGTGTCCCAGTTTGAAGGCAATCAGGCAAAAGGAACTCTTATACTCACTGGTAGGTCAGCCTTTTTGTTCTATTTTAAGTCTTCCACTGATTGATTGAGGCCCACACACATTTGGGAGAGCAATCTATTTTACTCGGTCTACCTATCAATTTAAATGTTAATCTAATCTAAAACATCCTTGTAGAAATACCCAGCATAATGTTTCACCAAATATGTTGGCACCTCATGGTCCAGTCAAATTGACAAAATAAAATTATCGTAAGTTTACCCCTTGTCAATTGAGTACCCATATACAGTTCCTTAACTCATATTTAACTATAAAATAAAGACAATACAAAGGTTATCATTCCACCTAACATGATACAACTATCCTGCATACGACCAAAAATACACTAATTTCTTCCACAGAAGAAGAGGAAAAAGTTCTTGAGTGATGTTTATTCTTCTCTTTGGTATCTTGCAACTTGAATACTATGATATACAATCAATTGACATCTTACATTACATGACAGAAAACTAAGAGAGGGAAGAAAAAAAATATTTGCTTAAAATTATATGCACATATACAATCATATTTATAACAAATAAGAAGAAAGTACTCATGACAATTGTAGTCCTTGTTTCTGTAACTGGTCACATAGTTATATCTAGTATTTATAACTACCTTCTTCCACTACTCATTCCATATCCTCTTTGGCTTCAGCAAGTACCTCAACTGGTCATGGTTTTTTATCTGGTGGGGTGATTCAAATTTTCTCCCTTGGCAGATGATGTTAGGGGATAGAGGGGAGCACTTGGCATATTTGGTCAGCCCTAAATATCTCCAATATGATGGCTGAAACTTGAAAAGTAAAAAGCAGATATGAAAATCAGTTGTATCAAAGGTAGAAAACCAAACAGACACTTGTACTTTTGGACCACCTGAAGCAGTTTTTATTTGAGTATCAATCTTATGTTTTTTACCTAAGTGGAAAAAACCCTATTATTTTTATGCTTCAGTTCTGGATGACTCCCCTGTGATTCCTGCCCCCCAACTCCCCAACTGATGACCTATACACATTGGCTGATTCCTTGGGAATTCTCAGGCATTTTCCTAACAGTCTATTAACTATGAAGTGATCCAGGCTATTTATTAAGCAAGCTGAAAGTCCACAGAAGACTCAGCCATATGTAGTCAATTTTGAGGTACAGTCAAGTCTCCCTACCAATATTCTTCTTCTAGTAAAAAAATATTTTGGAATTAAACAAACAAAAAATTGTACTACATGGATTTATTTCATTGTTTACCCACTGAATATAGTTCTGCTGTGTTATCTTCGAATCTAAAATATCCATTATATGGAAAACAGGTGTATTTCTATCCTTAATGACTTCCTTCCATAAATTTTGTACTTTATCTAAGATGAAGCCAAATATTAGGTACACTTAAAGATTTTTTATTTATCTTCCTCTCAAACCAAACACAAACTAATAATAAATAAATAACTTTACTGAAAAGACACAATTGGTGGAAACCCCAGAAAAAAGGAAGAAAAGAGAACAATTAGAAAGCATGTTAACAAAGAGAACTGCTGATAAAGTAACAAAAGTTAAGAAGGAGCTTTTACTATCAATTACTCAAGTGGTATTCTAGGTCTTTAATTTTCTGTTTTCTAATAGATTGACTACATCAATTACCTTTTAGTCTGGTTCTTTTTACATGATATTAAATTAACAATAATAATAGCTTTAGTTAACTAATGAAAAAATTAAATTTACATTTGTCATCACATGATTGAAACAACAAATATTCTCTAGTTTAACATTTTTTTACTAAATTCTCTTGAAATCAAGGACACACAACTTTACCCAATTCTCTCCATCACAACTTATTCCAATGGAATGTGTCCAATGAGCGGTATTAAGTAAGTTGCTTGGCTCTTACTCATTTCATATTTTTCAGATAAGCAAACTCAGAGTCATATACTTTGTTAACAGATTTATTTGGCATGTGGGAGGGTGTAGGGCGTGTGTTTACATGTGTATGTGTTGGATGTATGTTTGTGTGTATGCAGTCTGATGAAAAACAACATTGAAAATTAATTTAAGATTAGACACAATCAAATCTCCAGTTCAGTTTTCTAGTTTTTCAGCTCAGCTTGTTTTTTCTTAACTCACAGTCTTATCTTCAGACTTTATTCTGAAAGAATGTGGTTGATATCACTCCTTTGTGAAAATACAAATTTTCAGTCAGCATGTTTGGGGTATGAAAATTTCTTCTTGTACTGCACTTGTCTGCTTTAATGTTTCTGACTCCTTTCTTAGGTAGGATTTCTTGTTTAATTTTTTTCTCCCAGATCAAAAAAAATATCACAAAGTCCAGGGATTTCTTATCTTAGTATATAGAGAATTCAAGAGTGTGAAGTTTAGAAAAATTTAAAAGAAATGTCTGAGTAATACAACTCTGTATAGCCATTCTGTGTTTCTTGCAGCTTTATATTGTCATATAGTGCTAATGTAACTGACATCAGGTCCAGGAATCACAATATATTTCTTTGGCTTAAAATACGGTTTATAAAGTATATTCATTTATATCAGCTCATGTTAAATTTACAGCAACTCAAAAGAAAGGTGAAGGAGATATTATTATCCTAATTTTATCAACCATAAAATCAGGATCCAAAGAATTTAAATAACTAGTATTTTAGCAGTGAATCTATAATTAGGTGATTAGACTTTACCTACCCTAGTATATTTTAAATCATTTTAGTCCAAAGTTATACAGCTGATAAGGAGTAGAACTGCTGATATTCTTAGCTAGCAAGAACTGAGATTCAAAAATTAGAAAAATCAGATATATGGTTGAGCTCCAAAGGACTACAGTGAGATCATGCATGGGCAATAGAACCAGTGGTCAGAGTGATCTAGTAATAAGCCTAGAATGGTTAAGATAAGCAGAAGGACCCTGGGTCACTATGGAAAAGTGTTAGGGGACTATGAATTGGGAGTGTGCTAAGTCAATGGATCATGTTGTATCTCTCTGTAGAATTTCTGAATTATAAAAGGAAAAACTTGGTCATCGGATTCACTTGTCACATCAGATTCACTTGTCTCATCAGATTCCCCTAACCAAGACTAAATCTTAAAACTCTAAAAGATAAAAATTAAGAAAAGAGCAATAATGATGTCTCAGAAGAAATTTGTATAGAGAGTCACAGACACTGCTGAATCATATCCAAGATTTAATACCAATACGGTGATAGACACTGATAGAGAACTGGGACATTGGTCACTCAGATGTGGCCTTGGGGAGTTAACTTACATAGGATGATTCTCAGATAAATAGAGAACATTGGACTAAGGAAGAAATTAATAAAATCTTTGAACTGTGAAGCTCTTTCTTTAAAGATATCAGACATGGTTAGCCAGTCTGTAAAAGAGATAGATGTGGACCTACTTTGGTTGAAATTGGGTGGGGGGTTCAGACTCCTGCCTTCTTCTACTCACCCTCACAGTGGCCCCTGGGGCACATTTCAGAATCCCTCATGCTTTACAGAGCATTGTTTGAAAATCACTAGATTAGGTTATTTCCAATCATACTTCCACTGTTAAAAATACTAAAAGGCTGTGGTTCTAAATGTAGGCTTTTACTTTGCTAATGAGGTAGAGGGGATATATCATTGCTGTAGTTTAAGGATGCTTATCTAGGGCTTCTTACACAACTCTCTCACAGGTTAGAAGATCCTAGCCACTATCTGGCTTTTACTGGACTCTAAAGTTTGGAGATATAATGAAGAAATGAGGGATAAACAAGCAAAGATATATGTCAAAGCTATAATTCAGCTCTTCAAGGGTCAAAATTGCCTTCCAGGGAGGCCCACTCCTGTACTTCAGAAAGCCTGAAGAAGTGGGCATGAGCAACAACATAAGCAGCATCTGCTGTCACATCAGGTACCGTTTTCTGTACGTGGAGAAAATGAGTAAAGTGGATAGTACAGCTACATTTTATTTCTAAGTTAGCTATTTTCTGACTGAGAGATCTTGATTGCATCATTCAACATTTAGCATGCCACCTGGAGTCAAGAGACTTAGAATCTATAGCCCAGGTTTGATAATTCTTAGGTTTTTGACCTTGGGCATGTGAGGGTGATTGGAGGAGTAAATGAGATAAATGGCAGAACTAAACTCATTGCCATGCATTATAAATGGTATCTATAAGAGGTATGTACAGTAAAACCATCAGAAACCATAGTACTGATACAATTTCTTCTCTGTGAATATTTCTTTCAGCAGCAAAGTTATAACATATTACCTAATGAACTCTTTTCTGGAGGTGAGGCATTTTTTTTTATTTCTATCCAGAAATCTTTGGTATCTCTTTAGAGATAGGGTTATATTTTGGGAATGGGAGATTTAGCAGCAGAGTCTTATGGGTTCTGTTAGGCCCAATTTCAAAGGTTCTGTAGGAGAAACTATTATTTACTTTTGTGTAGGTGGATGGAGATAATAAAGGTGGGATTATTTGCTATAGCTTTAAGGGAAGGCATGGACAGCACTCTAACAATCTTGAAGACAAAATATTCTTACCTGAGATAACACTATTTATTATCAGGAAAATGCAGAGATCTTTTCTTTGCTGCTGATATAATAAATGAGTGACATCAGGCCACATATCTTCATGGTGAATCAATATTTTCTTAATTTTACTATTACAGACAGGAGATATATAATTGGTCTTTCCTTATTCATGAAGCTTATCATTTGCATGATTTCAAATTTTATTAATAAGATATTTGATTAAGAGGAAAACTAAACTTTGAGGGAACCACATAATAAGCCATCTATAGTGTGAAATCTCAGACTACTTTTTAGCAAAATATGATGGAATTTTTCCAGATAAGTTCAAACTGGGAAGAAACAAAATTAAATAATATTAAATATTCCAGAGGAGTTTGGGATACTAAGGTTGATTGGGCTATTTGTTTTGTGGTGTTCCCCAGGGTTATTTTGTTGAGAGCATGCCATTAAATGGTCTAATTGTGTCAGCTATGGGGGCCTTTTGGATTTGCATAATTTCCTCAGGGGACTGCAGCTGCTAATTTGGTGATTAATTATCCATATTACATATTGTTTATATGACCATGCCTAGATTAATTTCTTTTCCCAGCAAATCACATTTAGATATGAATTTGCATATCTTGATTACATTTTAATGCCTTGGCTATCATTGTCTCTTCCCTGGACACCTCATCAGATTACAGAAGAGAACTCAAGCAGAGAATGATGGAATGTCTTAAATGACATTGCACATCAGTGAACAGATAATGCATATGACTTATTTTTAATGAAGAATGTGTTCTTTCATAATCAAGTGAGTTATGACATCTAATGTATAATATATTTTGTGTTTTTACCATTTCCATCTTACCATTATCAACCAATTTTAAAAAGTCTTTATAAACATTTCAAATGCTCTCTCTCTCTCTCTCTCTCTCTCTCTCTCTCTCTCTATATATATATATATATATATATATATATATATATATTTATATATCAAAGTACCTTATTTCTATTTTTCTGTGATATTGTATTTTGTTGATGAATACTTTCAAGCTGATTTAATATTTAACATTCCTAATTAGTTAATTTACATGCAATTTTTTCCACCCCTGAAAACCTAGGATGCTGGTGGCACTATACCATAGGATTTTTATAGCTCAGTATGGTGTCTCAATTTATCTTTTATTTATTTATTTTTTCTAATAGAGTGTCATAACCACTGTTATCATTATTACAAAATAGATAATAATATTTATAGCTATACTTTATTGAATGTTATCTAGGTTCCAGATACTGTTAAGAGCTTTACTTGCATCATCTCCTTAGTTCTTAAACCATCTTATGAAAAAGTATTATTTTCCTTGTTTTGACAGTGAGACGAGTTTTAGAGACAGGCAGAAGAATTTTGTTCAAGGTAAAATAAGTAGAAAATTGGGTGTTCAAAATTAGAAACTGTCTAATAGTAAAACCTGTGCTTTTAACCAAATGTGTGAATGCACAATGCTAAATGATAAATGCTCTTCACTGAAATGAATAAATGCTCTTAATTAACAATGAATAAATACTTTTAATCAACTAAAAAGGCACAGAAAATGTATGTATTAATATTCTTAATTAGTAATGAATGCTCTTCACCAACTGTATGAACATAGAATACTGTGAAAGAAAGAAAGAAAGAAAGAAAGAAAGAAAGAAAGAAAGAAAGAAAGAAAGAAAGAAAGAAAGAAAGAAAGAAAGAAAAAGAAAGAAAGAAAGAAAGACTGATGGAAAACTATCCTCTTAAGAGATGCTATTGTAAAACTCCTCCATCCAAATGTCAAGGTAGGAACAAATAGGTTCAAGTCCAAGGCCTACCAGAGTGAGTGCTGGCAGGCTTGAAGTAATGTGTAGGCTGTGGTCAGACTGCTGGGGTAGAGAATAAGCATCGTTCACTTCTCTCTCAGTGCTGTATTTCCCAAACCCCATTCCTGGATGGAACACAGAAACTGTGTACTCAAGAAATCTATATAAAATGTGGCCTCTAGCCAGAATTTTTGTTTTAAAACCTGCAAGTAAAGAACAAGAACTACTGCTGGCTCATATGGGGAGAAATTTTTGATACACTGGACTGTCTGTTCTCTTGTTTTCAGACGAGATTTGCTTCAGGCACTGAAAGGCATTTTTCCACATACTGGTTCCTGACAGGACAGTGTGAGGCCTGCATGAGTTAACCTTGGAGCATGTAAATGTAAACTTAACCACTTTAACAGAGCAGTTTGTACTATGCCCTAGACATGCTAGAATGTTATGGAAAAGGAATTTCTCTGTACTTCAGTTTCCTCATCTATAACATGAGAATAATAAGTTTAAAAAACATTTTGTTGTATATTTAATATTTATTATATAATTATTGTATTATATAACATTATATAAAATTAACATGCATATATTAATAAATAATAAAATAGTAAAAATAATATATTAATAATAATGTCAACTATTTAGACCTTTGCCAAGCACTAAATATATTAGGTATTATTATTGTCACCAAAACTCTTACATTTTTGTTGTGTACTTCTCCTGACCTCAAGCTCCCCCAAATTGTACTCAGGTAGCTAATATAAAAAAAATTTAATTTAACCAACTCTACTTCTTTCTCTTTCTGGAATTCATTACTCTTTTTCACTATGTAAAATAATATTGGAGTTAAGCAATTCATTAAACAGACATTTATTAAACATTTCATGTGTATGAAAGGACTTGAACCCTGACCTGAAGAAATTTGTCATCTAGATGAGAAATTTATCAACAAATATATACAGAATATGCTTTAACTACTATGATGTTGGGAATCTAAAGTTCTCTGTAAGGTGAAGAGGAAAATGCTTTGTTTTGTTTGGGAAGCTTGGAAAAACTTTACAAAAAAGAAAAGAAAAGTGGGAGGGAAGACAAATATTTGTGAAGAATTTTAAATTTATGTCTGCAAATTTATGGAGAGTCTCAAAGAAGTATCAGTAAAATTTCATTCTATTTGTGTTTGCAGAAAATTCTTAACTTCTAAATTTTTACAGTAAACCTGCTTCTACTTAAAAAAAATTGTTAAAAAAATTCTGTGATGATATTGGACCCCAGACAAATCTTCTAAGAGCATCTTTTAAATGAAGAGTCTCCCAATCTTTCTGCTTCTTTCTTATATTCCCTGGGCATCTCACCAAGTATCATTAGTTTGCTAAAGGTGAAATAAACTAAGGAATTACCTCAGAGTCATCTAATAGCTAATGAAAGAGGTTGAGACTCACAGACTCTGAGTTACTGTTCTAAAAGGACTTCTCAAGAGTTTATAACTTGTTGAATGTAGCTAAAGAATGATTAAGAGTGATGGAGAGAAGTTTAAAGAAATATCTTAGTTAACTTGAGAATGAGGCATGATGTGGCCCTTCTTGAAAAGTAAGACATTGCCCCTTATATCCTGAGAATTTCTCTTCTCCTCTTTTTTATCCCTTTATCTCTCTCTTGGAATTTCATAATTTATTCTATGTTTTTTTATAGAAGAGTTATGAATACAGAGATATGAGCTATTTTTGTCATCTATGAAATTAATGCAAATAGGTTTCTTTTTGAGTTTTTGGGGTTTTTTTGTTTTTTTGTTTTGTTTTGTTTTGTTTTGTTTTGTTTTTGAGGACAAAATGTAGAAAAGACTAGTAAGACCCCTGGTACTGTGTGGGTGTAGATGTGCTGTAAACTGCGTAATGGATTTTACTACATATCATGGTAGAAAGGATACCAACTGAGAGCCACAAAGTACGGGTTCGATTCCTATTCTGCCAGACATAAGCATGTATCCTTAGACAAATTAAACCACCTCTTTGATCTTTAGTTTTTTCACCTATAAAATAGGGACATGATCATGCCCTCATAAAGTTATTAAAAAGACAAAATAAGGTTATAATGTGAAGATGCTCTGTAATTACTGAAGCCTATTTTTTTAAACATAGAACTGTATAAAGCAACTATGCAATATGTATTGAAAGTATGTGTGGTGAAGTGGTTTTAGAAATGATAGATTTCCATTGAATTTTGTCTCTATTTTACTCTACAGATATTTGGAAGCTTGACTTAATGACTTTGAGCATTAATCTTCTTATCTAAAAGTGGAGAGTTATAGTGAAGATTAAATAAAAATGTATCCGAAAGCACTGTGTACACTATGTTGGGTATAGAGTAGGTATGCATAAAATAGTTCATTTCTTATTTCCATTTTTCTATCTATCCTCATCCTTCCTTTCTCCTTCTCTCTCTTACTCTCTATTCTTTCATTTCTTCTTTCCTTCTCTTCTTCTCCTTTTCTCTTTCCCTCTGTTCCTTCCTTCCTTTCTCCTATTCCTTCCTTCCCTTTTTCTCACCTTCTCTTCACAAAGTCCTGACCATGAATCACAAACAGTACTTTTATTATCAATAGTCTTGTTTAATGTTTGTATATATTTTTTTTCTCTACACCTCTGAAAAACAGTTTATGTATCAAACACCTTTTAATCATTCTTAGGCTGCATCTGGTTAGCTTCCCAAATACTGTCACCACTTATTGTGACTTCTAACTCACCTTACAGGCTCCAGATAGGCTTGGATTTTTACAGTAACTCTGCTAATCTTTCCCTTTCAGAACCAGGGATGGTTAGCATAACTGGAGGAGTTGCAAAATTCTGATATGTCTTTTACATTTTTTATACTTTATAACTTTACTTAAGCTTCATAACTACTGAGAAATTTTCAAACACTCCCTAATGTGAGAACCACAGTGCTTTTTAAAAAACTATCTTACAACTTATTTATGCCATTTGTGTGGCATTTAGTGTATTTTGCCTTATACTGTGTATGTGTGTGTATGTGTGTGTCTGTGTAGTTCTTGACTTTGTGTCTTAGAGGTCAGTTCTAAGTTTTATCAAACTTTTGTAATGCCTATTATATCTAGTAAATTTATATTAATTTAATAAGTATTTATTGAATAAATTCTACATGTTAGACATGTTCTAAGCACAGAGAATTCAGCAGTACTCCAAAGAGAGCTTCCTGCTCTCATGGAACTTATAGTCTATCAAGGAACACACAAAAATCCATAAACAGATAAGATAATCGTTGATAGTAACTAAATTACTTCTCCCCTGATGACTGTGGTTTCTGCCTTTTGAAACTGTTACAGGAATGATATGTAAAAACTTGGCAGTGCTTATGTGCCCTATCAGACTGTTATCATTAATGACAATAAAAGTGAAAAAAAAATACTCAATTAGATGTCAGGGGACTGCCGTTCTAGCCACAATTTAGACACGAATTAGGGTGCATTAATTATTCTCTCTCAGCCTCAGTATCTCAACTGTAAAATAAAGGGGTCAGTGTGGATGAATATAAAGGCTCCTTCCAGCTTAGTATAGTATGTTTCTAAGATCTACGATGTTGATATTCATATCTAGAATCCCCAATTGATTCATCAAAGTATTCAGGATATCTTTGAAAAAAACTGTACATGTCTTCTGGGAAGAGTTTCACTTTAATAACTATTAGGACAACAGGAACACCATGTCTTTTATTAAATTTGTCTGTTCCCTGGTGCTGATAGCATCTTCTGAATATAAATTGCACAATATAGTATAATAAAGCACAATTTAGAATTGTTTTCATAATAGTACATGCTGTAGTACTCGGCCATAAAATGAGAATGGAAAGTACAACTTGTTCTGTAAACTCATAATTTTCAGCTGTCTAAAAACTGAGTGTAAAAGGAAATTAACATGAGAAAAACATTTCACAGCACGCATACACAGCTTAAAAAAAATATGTTCTTTGTACAAAAAAAGCAAGAATGTCATTCTGGAATGACATTGATAACAGAAAAATATTTGTATTTTTAAAATTTTGATTTTACTAATAATTATTAGTCACATTTATTTATTCATTGACTTATTTTTTAATTCTCTTAAGAAGCATTTGTTTCTTTATCAGTCAGTATGTATTCAGCTCTACTTTAAGATCAGCTGGTGTATACATTCATTAGGCACTAAGAGATAATGTGGTCCTAGAAACTTGGAAGACATTAAGAATAAGTGAATTTCTAGTTAAAGTTGGATACCTTTAATTTAAGTTTTGCTTTCTAGAGGATTGGTTTAAAAGTGATTTGTTCTAACAGCAGTGCTCAGTCATCTTTGAGAGGTAAATTGTTAACATGGCTGTATGATAGATAAAATGTTCAAATTGAATACAAAATTTTTGTTATGGCAATGCAGTTCTTTAAGCAGATTTTTTTTGTTATTAGGATTAAATTTGTGGGTCTGATATTTTTGTAAATCTAGATAATATAATAATGGCATTAATGATATTATCATTTATTTTATACTTAATATGTACCATAGCCTTCTTTCTTTCATCACATAACTCTCATTTTATCATAGTCTTAGGAGAAAATGGGAAAAATGAAAGTCATTGTCTTCAAAATGCCAATGCAGGAGGTTCACAGTTACAGTGGAATGTGATACATGCTGAGAAAAGGTGATATGAAAGAATATAATAATGGTAACTAGCATAGCCTTAGAAGGATTAAGTGGACAAATTTACACAGTATGTGTCATGACTACTTAAAATATTTTAAACTAGACATGACAATCTGTATTATACAGATAGAGAAATTGATGCATAAATAAGTGACTGGACCAAAGTAACACAGTAGAAATTAAGACAACTAAAATTTTAACCTCTGGTTCCAAAGTACTTGCTCTATCTGTTACAACAGAATTTCAGTCCTTGTCTCTTTCTCAAATGCTTGATTGCTGACGGTGATGGAAAAAATAATTCAAAAAACGTTAATAAGTCAATAAAAAGCAGATACAATTACAACAACTATATGTGAATATACACACTTGCATGTACACATACATATACATATCTACAGAAATATATATACAAAATTACACACATGCATTCACACATCATCTTCTACTTTATGAGTCAATGGACTCATCCTTATGCTAAAAGCAGCATGGAATGACAGGAAAAAATGAGCTGTTGGAGCCAGATAACAAGATTTATGTTCCATTTCCAATACATGCAAAATGAAATTGGCCACTATACCTTTAGAGATTCTCATTCCACAGCTGTAGAATAACATTAATAGTAATGATATTTATTATTCCCACATGGTGAATATTACACACTCAACAATGCACTTGTAAGCCATTGTAAACATTACATATTCTACAAATATTAGCAATTTATTCTAAAAATGGTGATCTGTATGAAATTGTCACATGCCAATGTTAATCTACTATCCTCAGTGTTCAGAGTCCAATCTAGGGCAATTAGAGGCAGCATAATAAAAGATTAAAAAAATAATTACATTCTTCTTTATACAGTATTTTTTGAGATTCATTTCATACTAATATATATAGTAATATGGATAAATAACATTTTTTATATAGAAGACAAGCTCCATGTTGCTAGATTCAATGTTCATGCCTCAGGCTTCATTTTACCTATCTAGAGCTTAGACACAGTGATGACTCTCTACCCGGAGCATATTTGCCATGTTTTCATACCTTTATGGATGCTCTTCAAAGTTCTTTTTAGTAATTTTTTATCATCTACCTATCCTCTAAAAACTACAATGTACAATGTGCTTAGAATTAGGCTTTGGACTTCTTCCCAGTCTACATTCTTCTTTTCAATCTATACCCTTGGTGATCTCAGCCACTTTGATGACTTTTCTATTTAGATTTTGAGCATTTATTTCTCTAGCACAGATTTTACTCCTGAGCTCCAAACTTATATAGCTAATGGGGATTTGGCATCATCAAGACTTGGATGTCAAAAAAGGAATCTCAAATTTAAAAAGACTCAAACTGAATTAATGGTATTACTACTGTTCACACCTACTTGTCCTTCAGTCTTCCTTCATTTAAATTAATGGGACATTATTTCTTTAGTGGCTCAAGCCAATAACTTTTATGTAATCCTTAACCCATTTCTTTCCATCAAATACCACATATGGTCCATCACCATATTCTTTTGACTCTACTATCATAATACGACCACTTCTCAATTCCAATCCTATCATCAAATCTATCTTCACCTTGGATTTGGATTACACTAAAACCTACCTGCTGTCATTAGCTCTACTTTTGTTCTGATTTCAATACAGCTTCCTAAGCAATTCTTTTAAAATGTAAGTCCGAGTATCCCACCTCTTTATTTGAGGCTTACAATGATTTCCTATTTCACTTAAATAAAAATGTCAGTCATAACAACAACCTATCTCATGTGCAGCACCACTCCTCCATCTCTGATCTTCTCCCCTTTTATCTCAATTTGCTCCACTTTCCCTTGCTTCTCTTAGAAGTTCCAGGCACACTCCTCTGAGACCATTGAACTCATTCTTTCTACTCCTTAGGGCAAACTTCCCCAGATATTTGAAACCCTAGAACTCTCTCTTACTCTGATTTATATGCTTACCAAAATGTACCCCCTGTGAAATATTCATCATTCTTTTTAAAATTACAGAAAGCCTACATTTCATATTCTTCTTTCCTGCTTTATGTTTTCTCCTTGCCAGTTATCACCACCTAACATATTTTATATTTTACTCATCTTATGTCTTATCTAATTCCTCATTCATGGAAAATTATTTCCAAGTGTATTTTTCCTAAGTTTCCTGTTGTTTGTTTTTACTACACTATTCTTAGAATTTATAACACTATCTAGGTGCTCAATAAGTATTTATTGAATTGATGAATTAATAAATTTTGTTATATATATATATATATATATATATAAACAGATCATACAAATGTGCTCTGGACTTAAATCATCTGCATAAGTTTTATCTAGATAAATCATCTAGTTATTTATTTAGGTAAATACCTCAAATGTATAGTCTACTTTATTTACAAAGGCACAATCTAAAGATAATTCATTCTTAAATTAAGGACTCTTGGGAATGTAGGAAATAGAACAATCTGAAGGCAAAATTAGTTGGATGTCTTTGCAGATATCATAAAAATACCACAAGCCTAATCAGTTTCAGAAATTCTTTCCAAGACTGCTCTACTCAATTGGTGGGCAAAACAAAACACAAAATTTTATTGTTGCTACAGTATGAAGCAGAATATCAATGTTGATTATTCAGTTGCAGCTTTAAGTACAATCTGCTCAGTGGACCAAAAATAATGCAACAATTTTGACAAAAACATGGCATTTTTTGTGTGTAGCAATTAAGGTCTGCATTTTCAAGTTGAAGCTAATAAAATGAATAAAGTTACACTTTTATTCAGAAGTCAGTATCATTGCAAGATGGTGCTGTTCTCACAAAAAGTGAAATAGGAAAAATTAAGTTGATCTACAAATATATTTAAGACAATTGAATAATAGGAAAGCTCAGCAGAGTAAGTGGGAAAGTGCTCTTAAACTCTTTTAATATATATTGGCAAAATTTATCATTTGTTATTTAACTCTGCAGTACTATCCTGTATCTCTTAGTTTGTCTTGCTTTGTTCTTTGTTATATTATAAGCTTACAGGAGGTAACATCTATAAGGCAAGGAATTGACTACTTTCTCCATTATTACTAGTTTCCATGCTTAGTCCCTTAGAGTATTAAAATAGCAGGTGAGGGGAAAGAACAAGCCAGAGATGGGATAAAATTCCAGAAGCATGGTCTTCTAAACATTATATGGTGACATGAACATTTTTTCAGGGTTCTCCATTTAGTTGATGAAAGGGCCATGTTGAATCCTAGAATAAGGTTTAGGGTGTATTTTGGATTAATGTATTTATTTAACAAATATTTACTGAATTTCTAGCATGTTCCTGACATTATTCTATGTGCTGGGTTATTAAGGTGCACAAAAAAGACAAACAAAAATTATCCCTCATGGAATTTATATTATAGAGAGATGGGTAATCAATCAATAAGTGAATACGTAGTGATGAATAATATTAGGTAAATATCATGTTAAGCAGAAACTAATAAAGCAGGAATAATGCAAGAGAGAATGTGCTCTTTTTTCATGTTTTTTTAAAAAGTGGAAAAAATAATTTATTTGAAGACAGGACTGGGAGAATAATATGGTAGAACTGTCCTTGAGACTACTGGGAAAGAATCCATTAAGGTAGAGAAAAATCCAAGATTTTGGGAGTGGTAAAGAAGGGAGAGCATGTTTGATGTATTTGAAGAATATCAGAAAGCTGATGTAGGTGTTATTAAGAGAATAGCATCATGTAGAATTTTGCAATTCATGGTCATATCTTTTGACTGGACTTCTGAATAATACAGAAAGCCATGAGGCTGTAGTTAGCAGCGGAGTGTCTTTATGTGATTCATATTTAAGTTATTCTAGCCTTTGTGTAGCAAATGCACTAATGGTTAAAGTGGACCTTGGAAATCAATTGTCTATTTCAGTGATGCAGTGGAGACATGATGATGGCTAGTATTAGATATAGTAGGAAACTGGGATAATTTTTAACAGCATGAAGATAGAGCCTGTATTATTTGGTAACAGATTAAGTATGGAATGTGAGAGAAGGTAGAAATCAAGAATTATAGCTAGGTGGTGGCATTTAGTGAGGTAGAAAATACATACGGAGTGTGAAGTTGCTGTATATTTAAATTTAGAGTTCATTTTAAACATGTTAATTTTGATGTTAATTTTGATATCCAAAGAGTAGTGTTAAATGGGCAATTGCAAAGGAGAGTGACATTCAGAGAAAAAATAGACTGCAAATTAAAAAACAATTTTTTTAAAAAGATATAAGCATACAGAGAGGAGACAGCTGCTAGATGCGCCTATTAGGCACCAGAGCCTTAAGGAAAGTATAGTGAAAGCAAGAGCAGATGCGTCAAGCATGGTATGGTAGATTTTAGGTTGGATACAACCTAATCTTCTGGGAGGTGTTTTTCTGTATGGAATCCTTATCAACAAGGTAATAGGCTGCATTCTGGTCTAGTTCTAATTACCTTGCAAAGCCGGAAGGCTTTGGCTCAGGACTTCTGATTTTTGTTAGGAAAAAACAAACAAACAGCATTAGAGTAAGTGGGATGTTATATGCACATGGAATTGGGAGGTGTATACAGTTCTCATTGATTGGCTCAGCTAATTAATGATAAGAATTCCTCCCCCACCAAAACAACTGAGATTTAGTATTTCTAATGTCCTCTGAGTATTTGAAAACATTAAATTAAATAAGTCTTGGAACTTACAACATAAAGTGGCTCCTGGACAGTGACACAAGTCCAACTCTGATGAGTGAGGGCGTTGCCACTTTTGCTGCTAGTAGATTATGTCAAGATCTTATATTATGCCAATCCACTTTTTCTCTTAAGAAAATAAAACATATTTGCCTTGAAAATAGTTTCTTGGAGTCTCATTGGTCCTTTTCTTCAATATGTAAAATGTGTTAATTCCTTCAATCCACATGGATTTAGTAGGTCTTATTCTATATTTATGCAATCAAAAGTTTCCCCAGTGTAGAAATCAGTCTTCCTTATTTTCTCATCACCCCTGATTACTCTGACTTATTGCCTATGGGCTTAATGCAATGTCAGTATTAATTGGATTTTGCTGCTATGGAGAGACTATAACTGAGTTTTGGTTATTATTATAAGGGATTTTATTTTTAAGAAATGTTGGAAAAATGAGAAGTCATAAAAGAAAATATGATAAATTTAGGTGTCGCCTTGACATTATATATGAAAGTTATTTACATTGTAAGCTTATGTTTAACATATAATTTATTCATTCAACAACTAGAGAGCAGGCTTTAATTAGTCTCTGAATACATAATGGTTAAGAAACAGACTCTGGGTCTACTAGTAAGCTTCCAGGCAGATAGTAAGCAAGTCAGAAAAATAAACAAAAACAAAAACAAAACAAAAATAGACACACACATACAAAGATAGCAAATTACAACTTACAAGAGGTACAAACAGGATCCAGTGAAAGATGGGACTTGCTCTGGTAAAGTGATCAGGATGACATTTTAGAGGAAATGACAATTAAATTAAAACTTGAAGAATTTAAAAAAAAGAGTCAACTATTTAAGTATTCGGCAGGGATGGGAGGGCAGTAAGAAAGTGATCTAATACTGGAGAAAAGGAACAGTGTGTAAAATTCCTGAGACAGATATGTTAAGAATGATTAAGACATTCATACTGGAGTGGGGAGACACAAGTAAGTGAAGGGAAAAATGAACCAGGTGAGGTGGGAAGGCAAGAAAGATCTTTAAATCTTGGTAAATTTATTAGCATTTCATTCTGCAAGTAGAACAAACATCAGCAGACGTTGGCCTTACATGTATCAGTGCTTGCCTCTTCAGATCAAATTCTTTTTATCCTTTAAAATACAGTACCAATGAATATCTTATATAATAGCATATTCCTTATAATCTTATAATCTTTATAATTAACTTTATCTTGGAGATTATTTAATTAGTTTTTATTTCTGAAGAACTGCCATGCTACTGAAAACAAACAAACAAAAAAACTCTTGAATCAGGCCAATATAGGCCTGTATCTAATACAGTCAAAAAGGCTCAGGCTCATGTTTTGGTAAGGAGTTAGCTGTGTGACCTTTGGCAGCTAATTTCTCTGAGCCTCAGTTTCCTCAGCAATAAAATGGGAAAATAATATTTATTTAGACAAGTTGTTGTAAGAATTAATTGAGATAATACATGTAATGTGCTTGTCATACCATAAAGTCTCAATAAGTAGAAAATGAAGATGATGATTACTACCACTTTTATCTTGACTGCTGTTGGATAAAATTACTTTCTTGCTTTAGAATGCATCCTTTTCTTTATCATAAGCTCAAATATTTATTTTAAAAAATGGCAAGTTCTGATCAGTTTATTTTATATGCTCTCTGGGGAACCAACAGAATACAAATAAAGCCCCTATGCAGAAGAATGGCTAAAGTGTACACAGAGTTATGAAGGTCATTGTGAGATTCCTTCTAGATTGGTAATGACAATTTAAAAATTTACAGAAATAAAGCTTATCATGCATTAATATATATAAAATTTTCTTTTTTGTCTTTTTTCCTGCTATATATTAGAGTTTATAAAGCAGCAGAGGGAAAACAGAGAAATTACAAGAGACTATGAAGCATTTCTCCTAAGTCAAAAGGGGATTGTGAAATTGTCATTCTAGAGAAAGGGACAAAAATACAAAAAAGTAGTCTCTAAATGTTACACTGTACTGAAGCCTTGGAAATGAAGCTGAAGATCTGAAGATATGGAAAATTTCTTTTGAAACTGAAGACAAAAATTGGTGGTGTGGATGGAGGAATGACTGTATAATATTATTTTAAAGAAATTCTTTTTTGGCTAGTGTGGAGAATAACTTTTCATCAAAAATGAATATTCAGTGATAAAGAGTTAATCCTAACATCTTAGTTTAAGAAAAGCAAAGTGGTGAGTTGTGTAGGTAGAAATTTCTGAGTAATTATCTAGATAATTCTCAGTTACTGGACAGGGAAAATAGATAACTTTATGTGAGTCTAGTGCAGAAAATAAACAAAGGAAGTGATCCTGAGGAAGATGCAGATAGACAAGTTTCAATTTGAAAGGAAAATCCAATTAACAAAGGTCTCCGAAAATGTAAGCAGAATGGAGACTATAGGATAGACTATTTTTAAAGAGTTCTAAGTTCTATTTCAATATTTCAAAATTTAGTGAAATTTATTGCATACTCATTACTTGTTAAGCCAGAAGTATACACAGATGAAAAAAATCATACTGTACAGGAGAGACTGCACATAAATAAATAATCATACTGCATTAAGAAATATGGAGTGTACCTTTTTAATCTTCGGATCACATTCTAAAATATCTCAATTATTTAGCCTTCTAAAACAGTAAACATACACAAATATGCATGCATTTATGTACAGTATAGTATGGTGTCATGATGCCTGGTAGTAATTAAGAAAGACCCTTTGGAAGTAGAACATTTGTGACTCTATAACCTTATAAAACTTATTAGTTGTGTGTTATTATAACAAGTTACTTAGACTCCCTGAGCTTTCATTTCTTCACATGTGGAACAGGGATATTAGTATCCATCCTATAGCTTTGTAAAAATTACATAATATAATTTTAGTTAAGCACTGGTCTGCCTGAAACAGAGGATGTTCAAGAAACATTAGCTATTACTTTTATTGTTTTTGTCATTGTTTTATTCTTATTCTTAGTAATGGTAGCAACAATTTTATAAAATCAAGGTAATAAAAAGATAACTCAGTGGCTATTATTCTTCTATTTTGGGGGACATATATTGCAAAGGTCTTTCCCAAACTTCCATTGTATCAAGAATAGAAACATTTTTTTTTGTGGCACATAATAATTGCCCAGCAGTGATCTAACTGCCATATTAATTTATTTAATGAGCATAACAATGAGATTGTGACTATTATTATTATACTTAGTCACATTGTACTATCAAAAAAGCTTCTATACTAACCATTGAATGGGAAGAAAGGCAATTTCCAGGAAATTAGTAGTCACAGGATAATCCCATACATAATTCTCTCTCTCTCTCTCTCTCTCTCTCTCTCTCTCTCTCTCTCTCTCTCTCTCTCTCTCTCATTGAAAAATAGATTCAGATTTTACCACAACTTTCCAGCTTTCTTTCTAATAAAATATTATGGAGATATTTCTATGTTATTACCTCTAGATCCCTTTCATTATTTTCAGTTTATATAGTTTCAGTTTTGTAACATAAAGAGTTCTGGACATGGATGATGGTGATAGTTGCACAACAATGTGAACACAATACTGTGCACTTAAAAATAGTTAAGTAGTACATTTCGTGCTATGTGTATTTTATCATAACAAATAATTGTAGGGGGAAAACATTTATAGAATTTTAAGGCTGTACTAGACTTTGCTTAAACTATCTCTTATTTAAAAATATTTAGATTATTTCAAATCTCAAATTTAATAATCAGTGCTGCAGTGACTATCACAATACTTTTTTTTGAACACCCATTCTCTTTAAGGTATAATAATAAAATAACAAAATAACAGCTACCATTTATTGAGTGCTTACTATATGCCAGACATTATGCTAAACACTTTATATAATCTCATTTGATCCTCATGCTAATCCTGTGAAGTTGATAATTTCTTGCCTACTATATCCAGATTATTCAGGTTTTTCCTTACATGGGGGCACCTGTTCAAAATGGCAAGATGGGACTGCCATCTGGCTTGAGCTTCTTTCACCAAATCTTAACCTAAATTGTTTTAGCAGAAAGAAGGGGAGATTTATTTTTAAACGCCTGAAGATATTTCCTGGTTATCAAAACTTCTGTCCTTGAACTGCTTTTATCCAAAGGGGACAACTGTTCTACTGCATACCAAGAAATTTTATGGGCCAGGGGCAGCCCTGTGCTTCTGTGTTACATAGCCAAGATTGAATTCAAGAATTCTCACATGAGAACCCTACACTGAATTACTATACAAATGCTTCCTGTAGAAATATGTTCCCAGGAGTGCAATTACTAAGCAAAGGGTAGACACATGGAAGATGTTGAGTTTCTTTCCAAAGACATTGACCTTTTTATCACAATTTCTTTTTATATTTTCTAGGTTTGTATTACAGTGCAAAAAGTTGCCAGAAACTGCCATTTTTTTCCCCTGGAAACAGCCATTTTTGTTGCTATTTTTCTGCATTGTGGCAACTGATACTTTTCTATTATTTGACTATTCTAAAAGTAAAAATAGATTTTTAAAATCTTGGAAAATTGATATTGTGATTTCATTGGTTTTGTTCTGCCTAAGCAAGTTGATTGGACATATGAAAATATCATAGCTATACTGACACACTCGATAAAGAGATTTGGTTATACAACATAGTCTTCTTTCAGATGATATTTTGAGGTTTGTGAGCACAGATATAAATACTAAAATGTGTTACTACATGCTTAAAGGCCTTTTGATTCAATGCTAGACCATTTTCCTGGTATGAACAAAATCAATTTTATTAGAATATTTGCTAACCATAAGCCATATCTATAGGTGGTGTATGTGCTTTATATTAAGCTACTTCAAAGCCTGTGTTAATAGAATCATCAAGGCTTTCCAGTCCAAGTACACTTGTAAATTGCTAGTGTGTCCTTTTATCTTTCAAGATCTTCTGATATGAAGAATAGATAAAAGTTTGAAACCATTTTTAAAGACTGATTTAAAATTTCATCTATGCAGATGCAGATTTTATGTTTATTTCTTTCAGATATGTTTTATTAAAGTCAAAACTTTATCATTCATTTCAATCTATTTCATGTATTGATATTTTAATTCTGTTTACCATCTTTTTATGCCCAGTAAACACATAGCCTCAGATAAAGAATTAGATCTCACTCTCAGTTCAACAAAATGACTCAGAAGAGGTAGAAAAGTGGAAACTAATTGTTTTTATTCTCTCCTAAAGATCTACTCTGGTTTCCTAAATCAAAAACAATTCTTCAATCACTTTCTCTCTTCTTCCTTTCCTCTCTGTCATTCAATTTTTCAGATAGAATGAAATGAACAGAATGTCTAACAATTTCCAAAAGCATTGTTCACTCTGCTAACATAATCTCAATTTAAAAAATAGCTAATACTTATTAAGAAGCATTATTTGCTGGGTACTAACTTTTTTTATTTATGCATCCTACTTTGCAGATGAAAATCCTAAAGTACAGACAGAATTTTAAAAGTCTAATTTCAAACAGAGTAAACCCAAATATTTTGGACCTTCTTTTTTTTATTTTAATTATTATTTGAAATGTTTAGCCTGGATTAAAAACTATTTTGGAAAAGTGGTGCCACAAATAATTTATCAAGTTGTTAAGAATGTGAAAGACAGCAATATGACTAACTAAGAAAATTGGTTGGCCCCTCTCTTTTAATAATTACATTATATTGCAGAGAGAAGGAAGTTTAAGTAACACTGTCCACTTTGTTATGCCTCCTTTCCACCACATCACTTCTATGCTGCTCTTAAGACATGGTTCTGCCTGTGTAGGTTTCCATTAAATAAAGGAGAGATTATACATTAATAGACTATAAAACTGGGACTGATTATAGTTTGGTAGCAAAAATCAGCTTCCAGAAATTGGCTATAATTAACTAATTTAAATAAAAAGATATATAATTTTTAGCTTGATAAGAGTGGGAAGAGAAAGGAGAAAGAATACTCAAGAACTCAACTAGAGTATATTAGATTCTAGAACAAGAATAAAATTCAAGTACCTAGGACACACTGAAGGAAGATAAATTTTTTTTGGTAAACTTTTTCTAACCAACTTCTCATTCACTTTTTATGAAGTCTTTCTAGGTATGTTCTAATAGCGACGGTAGTAATGGTGGCAGTATTAAAGGAAAATCAGCTAAAACAGTGGTATAAGCATGAGATTTAGAATCAAACAGATATAACTCTAAAAACTATCTTTTGCTAATAAGTTTTATGACCTTATGGAAGTTAATCTCTTTTAGCCATAATTTCTTTAACTATAAAATGAGCATAATAATATCTATCTCACAGGATAGTTAGGAATAAGTGAGATAATATAATCACCTAAAATGTAGTTGGCATACAATATTATATTAATTTCGGGTCTGAAACATAGTGATTAAATATCTATATAACTCACAAAGTGATCACCTCAATAAATCTAGTATTTCTCTGACACCATACATAGTTATTATAATACATTGGCTATATTCTTTATGCTATACTTCATATCTCTGTGACTATTTTGTAACTACCAATTTGTACTTCTTAATCTCTTCACCCTTTTCACTGTTTCCCCCAACTCTCCTCCAATCTGGTAATCCTCAAAATATTCTCTGTATCTATAAGTTTATTTCTGTGTTGTTTGTTTGTTTATTCTGTTCTTTAGATTCCACACGTATATGAAATTATATGGCATTTCTTTTTATCTCTTATTCTATTCAGCACAATACCCTCTAGATCTATCTGTGTGTGTCTTTTAATCTGGAGTCTCTTATATCAGACTATATAAGAGTCTTGTTTTCTTATTCATTCAGCCATCCCACCTTCTGATTGGAACATTTAATTCTTTTTTTATTTGAAGTCCTTGTTAGTAGATATGTAGTTATTGCCATTTTTTATTTATATTTTGATACATATTTTTTTTTCTTTTTCTTAAAGAAGTTCTGTCAACATTTCTTGTAATGCTTGCTTGGCAATGATGCACTCCTTTAATTTTTTTTTTTTTTTTTTTGTCTGGGAAGCTCTTTATCTGTTCTTCAATTCTAAATGATAGCTTTGCTGGGTAAAGTGATCTTGGCTGTAATTCTTTGCTTTTCATCATTTCATGTGTTTTGTGCCAAGCCCTCTGTCCTTCAAAACTTCTATTGTGAAATTAGTTGGTAGTCTATGGGAGCTCTCTTATAGGAAACTAGATGATTTTCTCTTGCCACTTTTAGGATTCTATCTTTGTCTTTAAGCTTTGGCATTTTAATTATGATGTCTCTTGGGGTGGGCTTCTTTGGATTCATATTGTTTGGGATTTTTTGAACTTCCGAGAGTTGTATGTCTACTTCCTTCACCAGGTTAGGAAAGTTTTTTTGTCATTATTTCTCAAGTAGATATTAAATTTCTTGCTCTCTCTCTTCTCCTTCTGGTACTCCTATGATGTAAATGTTGCTATGGTTGTTGATGTTCCAGAGGCTCCATAAACTGTCTTCAATTTTTTGGATATTTTTTCTTGTTGCTGTTCTGATTGAGTGTCCTCTGCTATCCCATCCTCTAAATCGTTAATTTGATCTTCCAGTCTATCCACTCTGTTGATTGCTTTAATGTTCTCTTCATTTCAGATATTGTAGTCTCCATTTTCATGTTTTCTGTCTCTTTGTTAAAATTCTCACTGAGTTCATCTACTCTTCCCCTAAGTTTATTGAGCATCCTTATAACCAGTTTTGAACTCTGCATCTGGTAGATTGTTCATTCCCATTTTATTCAGTTCTTTTTCTAAAGCTTTGTTCTCTTCTTTCATGTGTGACATGTTTCTTTCTCTCCCTATTTTGGTTGCCTCCCTGTGTTTGTTTCCATGTATTAGGTCAGGCTTCTAAGTTTCTCAGTCTTAGTAGAGTGGCTTTGTATAGTAGGAGTCCTGTGGGGACAGTGGCACAGTCTTCCCTTGTCACCTAGGCAGTGTGCTCAAGATGTGTACTTTGTGTGAGCTGTGTGTGTCCTCCTATTAGAGTTGAGCCTTGGTTGCTGTTTGCACGTTGATGGGAAGGCTTGACCATTGAGTTAATTAGTTGTGAAGACTAGCTGGTGAGAGGCTGACCCTACAGAATAGGATTTACTTTTAGCAGGGCTCTGGTGCATACTCAATCTGCCCTTTGGATGTGTTCTCTTTGGAAGCAGCCCTAGATGGTGTTCTGGCTCTTTGCTAGTTGAAGCAGTCCACTGGGTGTGCTGGCCTAAGGACTTCCTGGGAAGGGTGGGGCTGCAAGCTAATTTAGGCCAGAGCCTGTGAACCTTCAGGGGCAACCAAGCAATCTTCAGATAGCTGCCACCCATGCTGCTCTTATAGGTGCCTCAAGAGGTCAAGCCAGGAATGAAAGACAGCTGCTGTTAGTGTGGGGCTTGGGGCTGCTCAGCAAGAGGTGTGAGATACGCTGAGGCCAGAGGCTACTTTCTTGGGTTTTGTGAGCCTTTGAGAGGTTTTAGGAAAGTCCAAAGCTAGAGCTAAGACAGGTCATTTGTATGAAATAATTCATGATAAGCAGCTTAGGTGGGCCCAGAAATTGAGAGGAGTAAGGTCTCAAGGAATCACCTGGGTGGAGCAACTTGTGTTATCAAGGTTAATGGAAATTCAGATATAGCAGTGGCCTGTGTCCACCCTCTGGGAAGGAGAAGAGCTCAACAAAGGAACAATGGATACTGCCAGCACTTCTGCCTGGGAGAAAGCCAACCCCTCAAGCCCTTGCTCTGAAGCCTGACAATTCAGTATTTCTTCATATGTTCCTGGAATTCCTTGAGTAGCTGCCTCTGCACTGAAACTCTGAGCAAATGAGTCCATCTATGAGTAAGAGGAATGCCTGCAACTCCTTCAGCCTTCCATCTCACTCAGCCACAATCTCCACTGGTTTTCACAGCCAGAGGTTGTGGGAACTTCTCTTCCTGGCACTGGAATCCTGAGCCAAGGAGCCCAATGTGGGGCTAGGACCCCTCACTCTTCAGATGAAAGAGGGGGCTCTTCAGTAAAGAAAATCCTCCCAATTCTTGATTGCCACATGCGGTTGTGGAACCAGGTAATTTCACGTCTCTATCCCTCCTACCAGTTTGTCCCTAATTGTAGGGTTTCTGTTCATCTAGACCTCAGGTGACTCCCAGTGATGGTTTCTCTGTAGCTTTATTATCATTTTGGTGTGATTGCAAGAGGAGGTGTGCACAGCATCTACCTTCTACAACGTCTTGACCAGATGCCTCCAAAGTAGGTTCTTTATATTTATAAAAAGTGTTGATTTCCTCCTATTCTTTGTTTCTTATTATTCTCCTCTCTGCCCTCCTCTTTCTTTCCTCTGTCTTAATGTAGAATGATGTAGAATGATAATAAAATTTACTGACTAAGCAATATTTTGTAGCCATTATCAAAATAACAATTTATTTTTTAATTCTGGCTTTGCCACTAACTAACAGTGTGACTTTGGGTCAATAATGTCATATTTCTAGATGTTCAATTTCTTATGTAAAATGAAGAAATTGGATGAAGATCTCTCTTAGGTATGAATTACAGCATAAGAATTATTCCTGGACCTCACTTGCTTTCCATGCTAGCCCAAACTGATAAGGAAGTAGTTTTTGGTCATGCTTTCATGCTTTGGCCATAGTGAGCTAGGTTGGTTTTTCTTGATTAACTCATATTGTCTCAATTAAAAAAAAAAAAAAAAACTTCCATAATTATTCTTGGCAAATGTCCAAAAATATGCCTCACTATCCAGTTATAATTAATAATGTGAGACTTGTTAAAAACAGATTTTGTTCATTTGAAGGTTTTAATAGCACCCTGTTTTAACTTAGTTCTCTTGGGAAAATATTTAGCATGCATTTAACTAGCTTGACACATACACTAATTAATTTGTCGAAAGCAAATTATTACATGAATCATAAACAAAAACTGAAATTTGAAATAGTGCCAAAATTAAAGCTTGAGGTACTTTATGCTTAATTAGCCCCAGGTTTGTTTTTATTTTTAACCTTTTTTCCTATTACACATAAATTAATGTATGTCATTTTCATATAGAAAATTCACATATAAAAGTAGTTGTTATTTATGTATTTTGAAAATTTGAAAAACTTTCAAAAACCTGATTTTTAAAAAAATATGTCTAAATGACAGAGATCAAATAATAATGAATAGGATGACAAAGTAACATGAACTGCTGTGCTTCACTCACTAGTCCAAACCTAGAGATGCACAGAAGCAGGAAGAATGTTAATGAGCCTAAGTAGAATATTTGCATTACAGATTTATTGAATAGTCAATTCTTTTCATCATTATTCACTTACTATGAAACAATCTTGGGAAATTGAAGCTGTTTATATTCTGATGAGAGTTGGAAACATTCCCCCAAAGTGAGAGAATACCAGATGCAATGAGACGAAGAGAAATACAAAGACAGATTTTTAGTTGTGATATCTCTCAGCAATCTGCCTCCTACCAGTGTTGCTTTTTAGAGATTATCATTCAGCCTGTAATTATCAAAATAAAAAAATGGCAGTGTCATTTCAGCTTGAAGTAGAATGATATGGCAGTATCAGCTAGCTGAGGTGAGGTCCAGATAACAAGAAGTACAGGCAGACTGGCCACTGCCATTTATAACTTCTCCCCACCTCTTTCTAAATCTGAAGATGAGAAAATTATATTTTAGTAAAACAATATTAGTGGAAATGCAAAGGATTTACTGGTGTGGGAGAGTTTGTAAAGGATCTCCTTTGAGGCACTTCTATTCTCACATCCTAAACTTACTAGAGGTCACAAGTAGAATCTTGGATGCTTTAGCTACTTTCTATCATATTCATCATCAGCCCAATAGCTGACATGTCCAGGGGAACACTGACCACAGGGAAACATAATTACTTAGCTGAGGAAAGATAATCACTACCGAAGAAAGACAACACAGTCAACAGCTTGTATGAGAAGAAGCAGAATTCCTTGATCAGATGAAAAAAAAATCTTCAAAGAGATGAAGATTGATATGGTTGTTAGTAAGAGTAAGCATTATTAAAAAGAACTAATTCAGAACACTGGGTATAAGGTATATAATAATTTAAAAACAAACAACTCAATGAATGAATTAAACAGCAGAAAGAAAACAACCAAAGAATAAATTACTGTATTGAAAGATCAGGTTTAGAAACTTAATAATTCTTAGATAAGAAACAATAAAGATAGAGAGATGAAAAATAAAAATGGAGAGTTAAGACATAGAAAGGTTAGAAGTCTCAGCAGATATATAATGAATTTTCCATTAGAAAGAGAAAAAAAAAATAAATGGTAGTAAATAGCTGAAGATATGATTTATTCTAATTTCTCAGATTAAAAAAAGGAAAATAATTATTTTAGTGTATAATACACTAAACAAAAAAGAATAAACAGAACAATATAAAACTAATTTAAAAAACATTTAGAATACTAAACTAAATTTTAAAAATATTAATTCTAAAATCTTATTTAAAAATAGCTTACTTTTATAGGTACAAGATTAAGATTGACATAAGACTTCTTAAAAACTTTTAAAATAAGAATACAATGAAATAATTTGTTCAAAGAAAAGAAAAGAAACTTTAACATAGAATTTTATATTTTATTAACATCATACAAATGTGAGAGTAACATGCTTATTCTCAGGCATATAAGACCTCAGAACTTTTATCATAGAAAGATTAATTTTAAAAGGAATTTCAGAGAAGTATGTTATTAAATAAAATAGTAAGTATTCTAGGAGTATGTGACAATGTACATAGGAAGTAAGAATGAATAAATAACTTAGTGAAATTTAATATTTTCTTTAAAAAATGTGCCCTAAAATGTAGATAAATGACAATCCAGAACTAAAATCCTATGGTACAAAAATGAGATTAAAGTAGGACACATTACAAGTACTTATCTTTTCCATGAAGAAGATATAAAAATACATTTAGAAAATTGATATAAAATGCTAAACATAAATATGAATCTTAAATAAAGTCCAACTTATAAAAAGTATAAAAATATAATGTATAACTTTCAAGTGAATAAAATATAGGAAAGAAGAAAAAACAGAGACAATGTGCTGAATATATAACAAAATAAGATGGCTAAAGAGATAATGCAGCTGTAATTGCAATAAATGTAGGTAAATTATATTCACTGATTAAAAGAGTTTCTTAGATTGGGTGAAAATTATCTGTCAATCTCATATTTGCATTTCTCCAAGAAAAAGACTTTTAGACAATGATGTGTGTGCAGGAGGTTTATTGGGGCTGGCTCTCAAAAAATAGTTGTAGGAAATAAGAGAAGGAGAAATGAGCAGAGGAAGAAGCTAAACTGTGATACAATTTCAACAAAAACCTCCACTGATTCTACAGAGGTCTCTGAAGCGGGGAAGGCCTATGTCCAAAATTGCAGCAGTGTGGTAGACACTTTATATAAATATATTGACTAAATAGATATTGGGCAAAGACTAACACCAGGAAGGGGCACAATCTTGAGTAAAGCAGTTCCCTTTGGCCAAATATGATTCCAGGACAGGCACTCAACTTTGAGTCATAGGCAGGAAACACTGCCAGTGACTGAGAAAATGAGTTTTTCAATCCTAAAGAGGGGAAAGGATGAGTATAGTATAGGCATTAGTATATCAGACAACCTGAGTTACTCAACTCTGCTTGATTTATGAAATGTATTCACCCATCTAAGAACAGCTTCTCTGGAATTCTAGTTGGTCTCTTCCTGGAAAAAGTTTTAAAAAAGTTGGTGGGAGAAACTATAGTCCCTGTATAGTTATTCTTGAGACCACAACTGATTGTCATTATCTTCTTATACCACTACCCATTCTAGACACCCCTCAAGTTCATCTAGCATCTCTGCTGGTTTTGGAAACTAACATCTTTATGGGGTCTGAGCCCATAGTTCAGGATATGTATGCTGCAGTTTTTCATTTACTATTGAGATTGATAAAGGCAGTACCAAGAAATGGCACCATAGATCACTGGGTGTCAAATATATACTTGCCTCCAGGTTTAACAGAGGCCCTACCTCCTCTTGATAATTAGGGTCAAATACCCCACCGCAATTGTGTCTCTTTCCTTGGTTTTAATACAAAGAGACTGAAGTGAATAGAAGGCAGTTGTGGCTTAAAGTTTCTTGTAAGTATTGTGGCATTACACCCTCAAAAGTGTTTTTCTCTGGGAACCAGAACCTCAAGATTCACAGAGCTTAGAGTCATAGGATTGAAAACAATATATTCCCCAAATATGAGGATAATCTCTTATTTTGATCCCTTGGTTCTTGCATACAGCATATTCTATTTGTTGGGGTCACAGTGTCACACACTTGTTTTAATTTATAGTATGTACTATGAACCAGAAGATGAAACCCTATCCTTTCTGCTATCCTCCTGAAGTTGGTACCTCAGTTTATGACTGGAGCAGTATCTGGTGGAATCAGTGGGTCCCATGACAATGTACACCTCCTTTACTATAAAAAGTGTCCATTAGATTGAAGTGATACTATGTGGGGTTTCTTGTTGATAGAACAAACTTTGTAAGCCTTCAGATAGTGATATGAGCTAGGCCTGATGGGTAGCAGAGTCAAAGCCATGCCAAAAATGTTTGTCAATAATCTAGATGATCTGTTGTCCCTTCCAGGGTAGAAAGGATCCAATGTAATCAATTTATTTGACACCAAGTACTAGTTTGTTTCATCAGTGCATGGTACCATATCAGGAGTTCAGATCCTGGCAAAGTAGGCATTCTGCAATGGCAATACTTACATTTGATGAGAAGAAGCCTCTACTTTTGATCACAGATAGCTTCCATCACATCTACAGCAGGTACCATTGTGCCAGCATTGGGGTGGTTAATGCAGTGACCAATTGTTTAGTTATTTAGTGCCTCTTCCATGATGGATCATCTTTAGTAGGCATTAGTATATTAGATAAAAATTCTCATGCTTTGTGACAAATGCTATGTGTCCATCATGTACCTCTTCTCAAGATCTCCTGATTTATATGTATGTGTGTATATATGTGCATGCACGTGTGTGTGTGTGTGTGTGTGTGCACATGTGCAGTGGTGAATGGGTTAGAAGCTTCATCAGGGGATTGAAATGAAAAAAAATTATACATATATAAATTTACATATGATATATATTTAACCTAAAGCTAATTTTCAAGTTTTCATTCTACACAAAGTGAATAGTTGTGTGCATTACTCAAAGCCCTACCTAATAGCAGAATTTCCCTCAGTTCTATCTCTGAGGGTCATCAAAGTGTTGGGCTATATATACTGTAACTGCAGTACATATTTTTTGGCTATTATCAGCATATTGAGTCAAGTCATATATGAATCACATTTTTTTCCCTCTGTTAACTGTTTATAATGGTCTCCTTCTCCTCTGTGGAATTAGTATAAATAGAGGGAGACCTGCAAGGGTAGCAAAGTTAAATGGCATATGTGCCTGGGCCAACAGTTTTTGTAGCTTGTGCTTTTTGTTGCAGCCGGTGCTCAATATCAGATGTATATATAAATTCCACCAATTCTAACAATGGATTGCTGTCAAGCCTATATGGTCATAGCCTGTTTTTGACAGATCCCAGCTCATGATGAGCAGTTTGGCTGCATGGTCCCTTGATGTTCCATGTCTATGTGCTCCTGCTTTATTGGAGCACAATAGCATTTCAGGAGCCATTTTTCAAATGGTATATAATTTTCTGGTACAGATGGCATGGCCTTGCTTCAGAACCCTGAGGATTTATTTTGTGATTCTCCTACTGATGCTTGCCATAAAATCTACAAGACATTTTTTTCTATCACAGATATCTCTAATTCCATGGGTGATGCAAGATTGCATGAATCACGAGGCAGAGATGTTTGCATTATAGCTTGCAATTGCTGTGAAGACCATTTCTACTCTGAGTCCAATTCAAACTTGAAAACCTTTTGTATCACTTGGTAGATACTGTATATCTTTCTTAGTGATGGGAGATATAAGATGTAATAGATTGTTCTTTAATTTGGAAGAGGAGTTCAAACATTCCCCAAAACATGTCTCTAAGGTCTTTACTGATGTAGGTTTCTACTTCCTCTCCAGTACATGTGTCTTGTCAAAACCTTAATGTACTTGCCAGTTTTTGCTCATTCAGTCTGATTAAGATGGTTTTATCAATAGAATGCACTATTAAGAAATTTTGGAAAATGGCCACATGGTGTAAGCTTCTTTAGCTTTTCCTATGATGAAGAGTAGAAAAATCAGCAAAATGTTCCCCATCCCATATGAAGGCAATTTTCTTCTGATCCTGCTTTTGGTCCTGGTTCCTAATAAGGATGAAAATGAATGCCTGTGCCAGAGAGATGACCAAATATCATATAATGAGACCGTTTCAATCTGTTCTGGTAACCTTCACTGTATCTTTAACAGCAGCTACTACTTGATAGAATTTAAAGTAACCTACTGTAATCTGCCAAAATTGGTTTATTTTTTTTTTGTAAAGACCAGACTATTTTTTTGGAGATTTTATCAGAACTATCACTTCTGCATCATTTAGTCCTTTAAGGGGGCATCAATTTCTGCTAATCCTTAGGCTGCAATATTGTTTTACATTTAGTATCTTAATCAGATTGAGGAAGAGAGAATTTCAGAGTTTTCCTTTTAGCTTTCCCTATTCTGAAAGCTCTTACCTCACACAGCAAAGAACCAATGTGTCAGCTCTGCCAACTGGCAAGTATGTACATTCTAATTATTCATTCAGTGTCTGAGGCAATGACCACTGGGTGGATCCATGAGTTTAATGGACTTGTGAGCCAAAGGTTAATTATGCTTCCAAGTTCCCAATTATCGGTATCAACTCTGATTCTGTGTCTGACATTTTCAAATGTCTGAGTAGTGTGAGTATTCATTCTTCTTTTCTAGTGTAGTTAGTTACCTATAGGTTTTCTGGAGAAAGACCAAGAGAATAATTATGATTTACAGCTATAATGGTATTACAGAGTTCTCCTGAGAGCCTGGCCCCTCCTTTATTCATTGGGTCTGGTTCTAAAATCTGGCTCAGTTCTGGAAAGTGGTAAGGGGTCACTTTTTTATTGGGGTGGTTGCCCTCAGCTTCCTGATCACCAATCCTTTAATTATTGTGATTGCATAGGTTGAGCAATAACCCTTGAAGGCTGCTCATCCATCTTACATCTAGGGCACTGTGTTCTATATAACCATTTCCATATCTCTCTGTAGGTTACCACCACCTGCATTTGTTGCTTATTTCAATAATTGCAGCCACCTGCCTTCTCACAGTTGAACACCATCAGCAGGCTTTTATTTCTTTGAAATCTTATATTCCATCGATATCAGTTCTGTAATAGCACTTCCACCACCAAATGGCAAGCTTCTCAGTGATATTGTCATGGATATAGACTGAGAAATAGAAATTTTCCAGTGAATGCAAAGAGAAGAGGTAAAAAAAAAATAATGCGAGTGAGATCATTTGGAAAACAATAGATGCTGTTCTTTTCTATAAATTAGTTCTATATCTTTCTTATTCTTTTTAATAAATGTACAACTGACTTTAGCCCAATGATGATAACAGATAATTTTGAAAAGTTAGAAATTTATTATTAGTCAGTTTTAGAGCAGAATCATTTTAATGCTAAACCTAAACATTTCCAATGCTTTACATTTGTGAGTTATTAATATTTTCAAATTTATACTATTAGGGAAGAAGTTATTGACACTATTTAAAGTCTCCACTAAAAAAGTAAGAAGCATGGGATCTTTCCTTATTGTTCACTTAACCCAAAGTCACAAAAACATTTGTCATATTGTCTTCTAGAGGTTTTACAGTTTTTAATTTCACATTTAGATCTATGACCCATATTGCTTTATAGTGCGATATATGGATTAAATTTTATTATTATTTTTCATATAGAAGTCTGCTTGTTCCAACATCATCTGTTGAAAACATAATTATTTTCAACTGAAGTTTTCTCTCCTTTGTTGAAAATTAAATGATTATGTGTGTAAGGGTCTATTTCTAGACTTTTTTTTCATATCAAATTATTTGTTTATCTTCATGACAATATCATTCTGTTTTAAAATTTTTATTTTTTGTTTGCTTTTATTTCCTTTTGTTACCTTATTAACAGCTTTGACTAAAATCCCAGTGTTAAATAGAAATGATAAGAGTGGACATTCCTGCCTCATTCCTGATATTAGGAAATTAGTTGTCTTTTACAATTAAGAATGATGTTGAATTTAAGTTTATTATAGATCTCCTTTATTAAAATTTTAAAATGTTTCTATTTCTAGTTTGCTGATAGAATTTTATTTTAAAATAAAGAATGGGTGTTTGATTTCATCAAATAACTTTCTATCTAGGGGATGATTGTAATTTTTTTAATCTGTTAATATAGTAAATTGCATTGACTTTTTTTTCAAGTGTTAAACTAACATTTCACTTTTGAGATAAAGCCCCACTTTGTCATAATGTGTTATCCTTTTTATATATTGTTTAATTCAATTTGCTAACATTTTATTAAAAATTTTTTTATCTTTGTTCTCAAGAGATATTGGTCTGTAGTTTTCTCTTCTTATAATATCTTTGCCTGACTTTGATAATAGAATAATACTTTCCTCATAAAAGAATTGAAAAATTTTCCTTTTCTGCAATTTTCTGGCGGAATTTGTATAAAATTTGTGTTATTTGTTATTTACATGTTTGGTAGACTTAATGAAGCTATCTGAACCTGGAGTATTTGGGCGGGGGGAGATTTTAACTTGAACTTCAGTATATTTATTGAACTTTTTCAATAAATATAGTACTATTCAGATTACCTGAGAAGATTCAAACTAATCTCTAATACAGACCACCTCACAATCCTGATCTTGAAGAAAACTGGAAAAAATGATGAATTCTCCAGCATTAGAGACTTGTAAAGGACAGTGGAAAGAAAAGGTAAGAAAAAGAAAATAAAATTAATAGTAATAAGAAGTTTAAAAATTTTGCTATGAATTATGGTAGTGGGAAAAAAAGTACTTCAAAGAATTTTCTTAATCTAAATACATCTGATTCTATAAGGTTGGTTATTATCACCTTTCATTAATGTATATGTAACATAAAGTTTATAGAGATGGATAGCTCATAATAAGTAATGTAATATTTCATATTAGCAATAATATAGTCTAGACCATATAAATGTCAAGAAATAAAATTTCTTTATTCATGCATTTATTCAAAAATTCATTTATATATTCATTAATTCTGTTTCTTAATGCATTTGTGAACTTATTCATTCACAAATATCATTTACTGAAGATCTTTTATGTACTCAGCACTATTTGAAGCCCTGGAAATTTTGTCGCGAATAATAAAGGTCAGCATAAGTAAACAAGTTAGAAAATATTAGATGACCATAAATACAATAAAAATAAGGCCAGATGAGGTGTAAGAGAATGACCTAGGTGCTGCTTTAGAGTAAGAAGTCAGAAAGGTATTAATGAGATGGAGTTTAAGCTGACTTCTCAGTGATAAAAGTGAACTGTCTCAAACACATTTAGAGGGCAAATACTTCATGAAAAGGAAATAATTCATGAATAAAACAACACGATGGAATGAGCTGGGCCTATGTGAGGACCTCTAAGACCAGTGGAATTGGAATAGACTGAGGGAAATGCAGTCAGTGGAAGATGAAGAGGAATAAAAAGATCTACATAAAGGGCACTTTAGGACCAGGTACTTTAGTATAGGAGATAATGGGAATTTAGCAGATGCCATCAAGCAGAAAAGTGAAATATAATTTATAATTTTATAAGATCACCCTAGAAGCTAAATGGAGACCAGACTATGGCAAAAGTGTAAATGAACAGTTCTGGCAAAAAAATGATGGTAGCTTGGACTAGGGTGATGGTACCACAAATGGAGATACACGAATGGATATATATTGCACTTTGGGTGTAGACAAGATATGCTGTTGGGTTAAATTAATGAGTTGGGGGACTTTTCTCTCTAGTTGGCTTGCATAGCTTTTGGCCTGAGCCACTGCATGTAGTTCTGTCTTTTCTGGAGATAGGAAGAGCTGATAAAGAAGAAGACTTGAGGGAAGGAATATTAAGATGTCTTTTGGATATCTTAAGTTCCAAACATCTAATTAGCGTTCTAATGAAAATGTCAAACAGATATTTGTATATATAAATTCAGAGGTTAGAGGAATGGCATTCAGTAACTCATTCACTAATTCCACAGAAACATATTATGAGACTAAATGTTAGGTAACTGTGTGCTAATGATGGGGACGTTAATATAAGGAAGAGGTAATATCATCACTGATTTTAAAAAGTTCACCCTTCTAAAGGAGGAGACAGACACATAAATGTATCATTACAGTGTGATAAGTACTATATTAAAGAATGGAACAGAGCACTCTAAATATCAGACAGTATCACAATCATTTCTGCTTGAGGGAATAGGTAAAAGAGTTGCTAAAATTTTAAAGTAGATCGTATTTTATTTTTAGTACAAAGGTGATACCAAGTTACTAGAGTAAAATTTTTGAAAATAATCTCATAAATATATGAGATCATTGAAAGCCAAGCTTAATATCTTCAAAGAGACACCATAGGGAATTACCCCTAAATACAAATAGAGACTAAAGAATCAGTGCACTGCATGCACCAAAAGTAGAATATTTAACACATTTTTTATTCTGTCCAATTAGTTTTATCACCTTTTTTGGATAATATATTTACCAATGAGTAATTCAATGAATATCCATTTCCTTTCCATCTCTTTTAATATAGTCTAGGTAAGTGAGGACTTTTCAAAGTATATTTTAAAAAATAGCTATAAGTAACCACATCCTGCAGGCAGTTTCATGACGACACCTGTATATGAAATCTTATTTTCAAATGTTTACTGCTATTAAGAACTTTATTGTCTTCTCGTTCTAACTCTGTCTGTTTTCGTTTCACATATAGCCTTAAAAGCAGCAGGCGAACTGTTAGAAACCAAAAGTTTAACTGCTTCTTGCACCCTCCTGCAAACTGTGAGTGTAGGGAGAAAGACAAGCGTTTAGGTAAATATTTCTCAGTTGGACAGGTAATATATTTCCAACACAAGGTTAAGATAAGGAAGCTCTAAGTGGAGAAAATTCAGGAGTGGTACATTTGCCAGTATTCTGGTCACTCTTTAGTTTAGTACAAGGCCTAAAATTAAGGCCCAATATTGTTTGCTGCCTTGATATCTGGTGAAAACAGGAGAACCTCAAATGGCCTAATCACATGTTTCCCTCCCAGTTCTGCTCTCATGGATGGTCTCCTAGCCAAACAAACCTCCTTACTCAGGAGACAAAGGGACGTTCCCACTTATGCCTGAGTAGTAGATTTCAGCAACCTGCCAGTCCATGGTACTATTCAAACAAGCCAATCAGTCGTCCCACAGAACCGAGGATCATCCCACCCTCTTGATACTGCAAGCCTCCCACAGTCCCCAGTTGTTCACTCTGATGCTGAGTGTAACTCCCATGTATTCTTACTTTGCATGGTATGTTCTTCTTCTCTTGGCTGTGAATATATGTGACTAATAAACTGCAGTTAATATCACCTGTCCACTTCCTGGTGTTTGGCCCTCCCGATAACCTTATGGCTGGGATCTCGCCTTCACGAAACAGGTGACTAGGAGGTGGTTAAAACACGTTGGTAGTAGGACACACAGGGATCTTTGCCCTACACAGGAACACAGCACTTTAAGAACAGGAATGGTTTGCCTTTACTCCAAGCAGCGTGGGTTGATGGCAGCTAATTTTCAAAGTAACCACAAAAAACTTTGCCTTCTTTACTGTCTTAACCTTGTCTAAGTATTTTTGGAACTTGATGTTACATATCCACAGCTCATGCTTTCTTCCTGCCTCCTTGCTTTTATCTTTTATTACACATTTTGTTCTGATCCTCTACTTATAGCATTGTCTTAATTTTCAGTTCTGCATAGTTTAGTCCCTTTTCTAACTGTATTTTCCTTTCTGGTAGCTTTTCCAATATACACATCATGCCTTCTCACACTTTGCTGTGATAGGTATTCTAAAGCAGGGCTTTTGCAACAGCCGATCCTTTCATCCTCCCTTGGCCTTTGGCTTCTATAACTATGGTCCTTCAAGTTTTGATTGAAGTCTATTCTTTGGTTGTCAACTCCTGCCAAGTTCAGTAGTTAGGACTCCTTCATGTGGTCTCATTATTTTGTTTGGAGTATTATCCATTTTTAGATTACTAGGAAACTTTCCCTCTAAAAATATAAAAATCCTACCATAAATTCAAGCAAATGTGGTAGGTATTAGATTTGTTTGCTATTCCTTGGATTAGCACAGTGAATTAAAAGTTGACTAATATCCATTATCCACATGGATATGTCTGTGAACATTTACACAATAGGCTATGACCCAATTGCAGTTGGCTTCAGTCTCAAGTACAGGAAGTTTTTTCAGGAGTAAATGTTGATGATTTCAGCTTTGTAGCTATTTTCATACATACAGGTAGCCACTCTGTAGTCGCACATGTGCATATACATATGCACTCATGCATACACCATTTTCACATGTATAATAGATTACTTGTTTGTTTCACCTTCTTTCTCCCCAACTGAAAAATATTCCATTTCCATTCGACTCTAATGAAAAATATTCTCCTGAGTAAAAAGGAGCTCTTGGTTATCCAATGAAAGAAAGCTGCAGTGATAACACATTCAGAGTTGTCAAGGAGATTGATTTCTGCAAATGGAATCAAATGGCAACTGAAAATGATAGCTTCAAAACTATCTCCCCCTTCTGTTTGACATTGATCTTTCCTTCATGTGCCAGCTCATTATCTGGTGGGCAGAGGAGAATTGCAGCTTGACGTAATCCGTGGTAGTTTTACAAGAGAGAGTGGAAGGGCAGACTGTCTGGTACAATGCTCTGATTGATAGAGGTTTGTAGCCCACAAGTGATGGCATGATATACTCATATGGGGAGAAAAGTACTTATTCATGGACTAAAGTTACATGAAATAGCTGGAGATCATGTTATAAATAGTAAGAAAACCCACAATACACAATTCTAGTCTAGGCGAGTATTTAAATGAATAGATTGTATTAACATGACATTCCCCAGCCCATACTTTGGTCTGGTCTGCAGCTTGAAGACAATTTAATTTCACTTTAAGTCATTTTAGTGCTTTGGTGTGTTTCCAAGAGCAGATTAAAGACAATTCATGGCTGTGGACTGCATCACACTTACCCAAGTTAGGACTTGGTAATTGATACAAAAGAATGAATGTATTTACTCTAGGAGGGTTCTGAGATCAAACAAGTTTAATAAAATTATTTTATATAGATTCTTCACCTCATTTTAAAAAGAAATATTTATAACACCATTAATTTACTTTGAAAGGTTCTTTTGGCCTTCTGGACAGATAGGTGTATATATTTATTTTTGATAATATTGAGTGGATTGAATGGATGTATGTCTGTTCAAGTGTGCCCTCAGGATCTAGAAATTGTGCCTCTCATGATTTTTGGTGTTAATATTGAAGATAATGTAGTTTTAATGCAACAGGAATCCTGTGGCACATAGAACAAAGAACTCCCTGCTTCTAAGCAGAGTATATATACTAAATAGTATATCAAAATGCATTGCAGCATAGGCACACTCTGAGTCCACAGATCCAGTTTTAAAAAAAATAAACACAGCACAGTTCTTTTGTCATTTTGATGTAAATTCTACTTACCTTTTAAAGCACAGTTCACATATTTCCTTAGGTTTTCAACCATTCCCTGACTTCTTTACACTTCCATAATCCTCCCTCTCACCAGATAACCTTGTCTCTATGGTATGAAGAAGGTAAAAGTCATAATAAGCCAACATCTTCACAAACTCTCTTCTCTCTCACTCAAAAATACTTCTTGAAGTGAGGCTTATAATTCATTTTACTTCTTTGACCTATGCTTGTTTGCTCTTCACCCATTGCAACCCAGCTTCCAGACATACTGTCCTACTAAAAAGGGACCTCATTAAAATCATTGTTGACTTTCTTAACTAGTAAATTTAACCATCATTTTCCTGTCTTGCTCCATTTGACCTTTGTAGCATTCAACATTAAGTTCGCTCTTCCTTTCTCTTCTTTTCCTTTTCTTCTAATCCAAAATACCTTGTTTTAACTTTTCCTCTCTCATCTCTTAGATTGTTTCATTTCTGTTCATTCCAGGGACTTTTTTTTTTTTTGCCTGTACTTGCTTGGGTTAGAGGGGAGACTTATGCTTGGCTACCAGTATTCTTAGAATTGCACAACATATGGAGCTGGAAAACTTACTCTAGGTCCTTTGATACTGGCTTCTCTGCTCTGCCTTCCATTATGCTTTGTGTTTCCCCTCTGTTATCATTTTACTTTCAATTTTCTAGCCAGACTTGGGAATAAGATACTCCTTACTTGGTATATATTAAGTATTTAGTTAAAATCTGCTAATTATGAATGAATTTAAATTATCTAATGTAAATATTTAAATACTTTCTATAATTTCCATTTGCCTTTGTCAGTGACAATTTCTCATCTTTAAAATAATTTAATTTGCATCCACATTAAAACTATCCATAAATTATTCTATTTCACTTTTCTTTTTTCCACTTTTCAGTAAAGGCTTAATAATTTCCTGTATAAAAATATAAATATAATTACATAGAACAGGAGTCGTAAAAATTTCTATGGTAAAATTAAAGGTATTTCTGAAACAAAATGGAGTTGGAAGTTACATATTAGCTTTGATTGGGCATTTAGTGGACTAAAAGTTTCAGTCAACAATAGAAATCACCATGAGAAGCATTTATGGCTTTTACTGTCATCTCAGAGATAACATCTACTACCAAAGCCTTTGAAAGGTTGCTAATAAGACAAAACGATGTGTCATGTCCCCTTACTGGTGTAAAGAGAGGCTGGATGTGTAAAAACAAAACACAAATAAACCCATTGAGAAAAGAGGTGGTAAGGTTTAGTAGAAAAACACAGAAGATGTAGATTCAAGTTATACCTCTAGCACTTACGGCTCTTTGACTACTCAATCCCTCTAAATGGGACCCTTTAAGCTGGGAAGAATTCCACCTAACTGTCTATTTCTTGACAGGCACTTCATAGACAATATCATTGTACACATGTAAAGAATTATTTAGATTTTCTTACATCTAATAAATACATATTATTTGTTGGCTATATTGAATTGTCTTTTTCTTAAAAGACAATACCATCATGGACCAGGCAGATCAATTTCATGCTGCCTGAGTCAAATTATTTTTATAATGTTAACTGTTACTTTACCTCCCCAAGTTTTACTTTGTTCATCTGTAATATGGGGAAATTAGTAGTACCTCCTTCATGGGAGAGTTTTAAGGATGAATTGAAGTAATAAATGTACATGGTCAGTACATAGTAAGTACTCAACATCTCTGCTTACCTTTCTGGTCTCATTTACAGAACAGTAACTCTTTCTTATGCATCTTGAGAACCTTTCATACTGCACCGTATTCACTTTCTGGAATGCCTTCCTCTCTCATATCTCCATGCTTTAGCACACACTCTTTCTCTTCCCAGGACCATTGTTTCTTTCATACTGGCTGCTGCTGTGGCAAACACACACACACACACACACACACACACACACACACTCATATCTCTATAAAGACAATTCATTTCTCCTTTAGGTACTTGTCATTTCTGACTACCAGCTAAGTAGGTAAGAATGAGATTCTGTTTTGAATCTATCTCTAGAATAATAGCTTTCATTCCAAAGTGCATCTGACTGTGTAAGCAATATTTTTACAATGGTTTTAAAAACGGTAGATAAGGTAGAAAATCAAACAATATCTGCCATTAACCTTTTTTCTATTTTTCTAGAACATCTCTTTTATGTGCTAATGTTTGAAAAATACATAGAAAACACTGTTAAAAATAAAATAATATTTTAAAATCAAGACGACATACACTACTACAAAATTTCTAGAAATTTAAAGCTCTAGAAAAAAAGAAAGTTGTTGTAATGTAGAATAATAGAAAGTTGTATTGTGAAGCATTCAACCTTCAATTTTTTTATTTTACCATTTTAACCATTTTTAAGTGTATAGCTCAATAGCAGATAAGAACATTCATATTGTTGTTCAACAATCTCTAGAACTCATTTCACTTTGCAAACCTAAGATTCCATAGATATCAAATGAGCCTCTGGCAACCACCATTCTATTTTCTGTCTCTATGAATTTGACTATTCTAGCTACCTTATATATAAGTAGAATCATACAGCATTTGTCTTTTTTGTGACTAGCTCATTTTACTTAGTATAATGTCTTCAAGGTTTATCTACATTTTTGCATTTATCAGAATTTCTTACCTTTTAAAAACTGAATAATATTTCATGTATGCACATGCCACACTTTATTTATTTTTTATCCATTCATCTGTTGATACACTTAGGCTGCTTCTATCTTTTTGCTACTGTGAATATGCTGCTATAAACATGGCTGTATGAATACCTCTTTGAGACTCTATTTTCAATTCTTTTGGATATGTAACCTGAAATGGAATCATTCTATCAAACAGTATTGTATTTTTTATTGTTTTGAGAAACCACCATATGGTTTCTCACAGCAGTTGCACCATTTTACAGTCCTGTCAACAGTGATCAAGGGGGTCAATTTCTCTACATTCTTACCAGCACTTGTTATATTTCTTACCTGATAGTAGCCATCTCAGTGGGTGTGCTACACTACTATTATTGGAGTCTGTTGCTGATTCTCCTTGCAGATTTCTCTTCTCTTTGTGACTGGTTCCCTAGTCACAAAGAGCAAGTCCATAGAGGGGGTTTCCTTGTGCTGATGTAAGCTTCTGAGACTAAAAACAAACAAACAAACAAACAAAAAACAGATTAGCAGATGTCTTGACTTTTTGGCTATGAAACTCAAATTTCCAGCCACATGCTTCACCGCCTCAGGATTTTTGTCCTTTCTTAATTTGGATTAGCTAATGTTTTAGAGTCAAGATCCTGTTTAATTTTTTCTGCCATTTATAAAATATCAGTTACTACCTCAGGCAAAATTAATGTATGCCTTCACGTTTTTCCCAAGGCATTCTGTTTATTACTTAATACATAGCATTTTAATTGTTTGCTAATGTTATAAGCCTCTCAAACAGACCCAAAAGACCCAATTACCATTCTTCCCTTTGCTATTTTTTTGTCTTTCTAATATTTAAAAAATGTTTTCTTATTTTTTAATTACTGTTGTTATTCAATATCATATTAGTTTTAGATGTATAGCATAGTGGTTAGACACTTATATAACTTACAAAGTGAATCCCCCAAATAAGTCTAGTACTCATTTGGCACTATACACACTTATTACAACACTATCGACTCTATTCTTATGTTGTACTTTATATCCCCATGTCTATTTTGTAACTGCCAATTTGTGCTTTTTAATCCCTTCACCTTTCCATCTAACCTCACCCCCAAACCTCCTTCCATTTGGCAACTGTTAGTTTGTTCTCTGAATCTATGATTCGGTTTCTGTTTTGTTTGTTAATTTTGCCTCTTAGACTTCACATATAAGTGAGATTGTATGGTATTTGCTTTCTTTGTCTGACTAGAAGATATTTGCCAATGATACATCCGATAAGGGGTTAATATCCAAGCCATATAAAGAACTCATACAACCTAACATCAAGCACAAAATCTGGTTAAAAAATGGATAGAAGATCAAAATAGGCATTTCTATAAAAAGAACATGTAAATATTCAATAGATATATGAAAAGACGTTCAACATCACTAACCATCAGAGAAATGCAAATTAGAACTACAATGAGATATTATTTCACATCTATCAGATGGACCATTATTGATAAATCAGCAAACAACAAATATTGGTAAGGATGTAAAGGAAAAGGATTGACCTTTGTTCTTATTTCAAAAAAACTATGAACTATGATTGTATTTTGAATTGCCTATACCCAGCTAGAAACCTATATTCACCCGATTCTTTGGCAGCTAATGTTACTCATGCGATAGAGTTCTGATCAATTAGAACAATTTGGAACATTAGTGATTTTCTGAATGGTTTCGGTTTCCTAATATGGGCATATTTGAAATAGAGGTGAGAGGTCAGACATGCAGCAGCTATTTTGTAGTCATGTGACAACTATGAAAACAAAAGCCTTTTATGAAGGTTGATGAAAATAAGATAGAAAGTTGTAATGACATTATGAAACTTCTGTATCATTGGCTGTGTACCACGCATTTTTTGAGTATGACAAAATATCAAACTTTTGTAAAAAAGTTCACATTTTTGGAAATATTTAGATGCCTTTAGATCAGCACTTAGAGTTTCCCTTTGAGTTGTAGAAATCCACTAGTATTCTTCTAGTAATTTGATGTAATTTTTTTACATCAAAAAATATAAAAATAATATTTGATAGTTTTAAGGAAGAGATAACTCATAGATAAAGTTGAGTAACTAAAATGCCTTCTCTACTCTCATGTAGAGGGATGAGGGGAGGCACTTGATATCTTGTAACACCTATAACCCGTTGGTGAAATAAAAATGTACTATGTAGCAAGCCTGTTTGAAATCTCTAGGTCATAAGAGTCATTGTGCTGCTTTTTTTGGGAAGCTGAACAGGTCTGGCTGTGATCCAGGCTTGAGGCTAAAGATAGACCTCCGGATTTAAAGTGTTACGTTAATGTAGTAGAGCATCTGCACCTAACTTATGTAAGTATGGTTCAGATTATTGTATCATGCATGTGTAGCAGAATATCACTACTGTTCTCTGACATACATAAAGCCCATGTAGTTCCACAGCATGGAAGCGCGCTCGCTGCAATTAAGTTGATACCTGCTGTTTCATTCTTATGTCAGCCACTCATGTGATCTTCCAACTGGGTGTCTTACCACTGAAAACTTCCCTTCTTGATCAGCTCGGCACTGACATCTAGCTAGACTATGAAGTTATTAAGAGAAAAATGATGTATTATTTATCTTGTTTCTCTCTCATCTAGTATGCTGCTAGAAAGTTAGTAGGTACTCAATAAATATTTATTGAATAAATAAAAAGAACTCATTGCTCCAGACTGACTGGTTCCCTCATAGTTCTCATGCTCATTTCTAACTCAAAGCCTTTACTCAGTTTCTCCTGGCCTGGAAAAACCTTTTAATACCTCTCCATGTAGCCAAATCTTAACCATTTCTCAAAGTCCTTCTCAAATCTTACCTCATTCACAAGAGCCTTCTTATCATTTTGGCTCAGATTATACTATTTTATCCCCTTCTCTGGACTTCTATAACTCTTGTCAAAGAAATGTCTACTGTGGCCTTGGTCATATGGGTATCCTTCAACTAATGACCTAGCTTTTCCATGTTGTCATATACTAATTGCATTTTCTACTGATAGAATGTGGTACTTCAGATATTGTTTTCCTGAAATATATTTTGTGCCGTGAAAATGTGAACAATTGATGACAAAAATACATAAAAAATTATTCAAATAAAACTGAACAATATACACATTATATTTTTAATGTTCTATTTAGAGAAACTTTCTGCCTGAGATGAATTAGCAGCAGTGTCTTGAAATAATGAACCTAATAAAGTTGGACTAAATGACAAATTGATTGAAATATTCCTAGAGGAAGCACTAAAGTTTTTCAGGGCCTCAAATTCTTAGAAGTGCATTTAAAGATACTATCATTTGTCCCCAAAATTTTATTGAAAATTTGATATAAAGTTAAGATTTTAAAGGTCTTTGGATGACAAATTAGGGTTGGGACACTTTAAACAGGCCTTTTATTTTCTTGAACAATTCTCTGCTGTCTAATTCGTCAGCTTTAAATATTGTGGAGAAAAGTTCACATTTTTGGAAATATTTAGATGCCTTTAGATCAGTACTTAGAGTTTCCCTTTGAGTTGTAGAAATCCACTAGTATTCTTCTTGATACACTTGAACTATTTGTTGCACACTCTACAACTTCTTCTTTTGATTTTTCACTTTTCCTGTACTCTGATATTTTGAAGAGGGAGCATATTTGCCAATTTTCTTGCTCAGGTGTGTTTGTACACTTACATCATCAAAGGTTATTGCATTTATGTACAGGCATTTAGTGAACTGGACACTGATTAAACAGTCTGGTGTATCACCTTTCTACTACTTTCTTTCAACTGGCTTTGTGGAATTACTCAGGCCTCAGTTTGATTCTATCAGAAGAAATAGCACCTTTTCATATGACACCTATTAAGGCTTTTATTCTTTGATAAAATATCATACATAGGTTATCTCTTTAAAATCTCTGCCTATAAATATAACAGAATTGATGGAGATAAAAGAAGATGCAAAGACTGAGAAATGTACACTAGGTTTAGAACCAAAAGTCTCTACTTTGCCTCTTAAATTTTGTGTGACTGGGCAGTAACTAAGCTACTCTGAGCCTTTGCTTTCTCACTGCAGAATAATTCTAAACTTACCTACCACACACAGTTGTGAAAAATTATAACATATTCAATATTCCTTGTAAACTGAAAATATTATTTCAAAAATCCAGCTACATTTATTGGTTGACTCTAACTTTCCATATAAAAAATATTTTTCATATGATAAGACTAGTTCAATAGTTTTAATTGTGTTAACATTCTTATTTATTTAGTTAATTTATTCTTTAGATATTTCTGCATTGGTTTACTCCTAGTCTGCTACCAAATTGAAATATGTCTGCCTGCATATCTCTAGACAATGAAGAAAGAAATGCCTACCTGCCTTGCTTAAAGTGACTTAAAGCTGAAATAATGGCCTCAATATAAGGAAATATTTGCCTTTACCTTCAAGGTTTTGTATTCTCTGGTTAACTGAATGGGCTAGTAGATGATCTAAATTTATTTAGTATTCCAAAATCATAGCTTATACATGGAATTCATTGAGGTTGTACTGTGTGCTTATCCTTCACATGCTCATATCAAATAGCTTTCAATCTTGAAGAAGAAGCAGTTACATTAAAATATCTTCAAGAGTAAACAGTAATTTAACACTGGCTAGAGATAGTCTATGCCTCCCCCACCAAATTTGCCTCTGGCTGATTTAGGGTTCTTTATTTTCAAAGGTTGATTCACAGTACCATAGAAGTACATTAAAAGGAAGCTTATAGGGGCTCATCTACCAGGTTATGCTGCCACATATATTTAACTTGCAACTGTTTTTTAATTCCAAGCAATAAGAGTTTCTGCAGGTATGGCTTTTCAGCTGTAAAGTGCTTAAACAGATGGGACGTTGTTATTAGCAAGGATAATATATTTTCATTGTATTAGGGTTGAAAGTGATTTTCCAGATAATGGCTTAGACAAATGATTGTGGAATCTGTCTAGTTAATCCACCAAAAATGCAGCCTGGCTTTCAAGAGCAATTCTACTTTTATTTAATGCTTTTGATTAAATATTTAACTCTTGTGAATTCCTTATCACATTGTTGAAGAACCTCTGCTAGCTTATTTTCCTTTTGGAGTCATTGTTATTACATTATTTAACTTAAAAGTGGCTTCTGGCTAATCCAGAAACCCATTTTAAACTAAATAACTACACAATTTATTGTATATTAAGTGATTCATTTACAAAATAATCTCAGTAAGGGCCTTTTTATATTTCCACAGGTACCATGGAGTGCAGGTCAAAGAGTTTTTTTGATACATATTAGATGAGATGCTGTAGCAGGGACACAAAACCAAAAGAATTATTCACTTCTCAACCTAAGAATTACCCATAGAATAGCAATATCATCTAGCTATTACACCAGCAAATTAAGTTTCTCTTATTAGCAGTCACTGTGCTAGGTGCTAGGGATACAAAACAAGAGCAAAGAGAGTGTTCATAGAGACATTTAGAAAGTACAATTTCAACCTGCTTTAATAAGAGCTATGGTAGGGATATAATACTTATGAGCTGTATGGCTTAATAAATAACTTATTCTGTCTCAGTCCCAATTTCTCTACCAAGATGGGGAATATAAACCATATCTACATCCAGTATTGTTGGAAGAATAAAATGGTATATGGCTACCTGGTACAGACAGAAACCTTATGTAATAAAGAAAAAAACAAGTTTGAATAACTTGAAGTTCACAATATTTAGACCCCATTTATATCCTCCCTAAAATTTCTCAGCTGACAAATATCTTAGCAACTATTTAAGTAGTATTTTATTATTTCTCAGGTTCTTTGAGTTTCTAAAATTGACAAGCTTCTACTTGTCACTAACTTATGTGAAAAACAAGGAAGCCATGGTAGCTGCTCTTAGTTTAATAGATTGTTTCTACTCTGACATTTTCTTTGTCTTTGGTTTCCTGACTCAGTAATATCAACACACCTCTACCGACAATAAAAAAAAAAAATAACCTAGAAAGATAGCCATATTAGTTTCCTATTGCTGCTGTAACAAATCACCACAGACTTAGTGGCTTAAAGCATACTGTTTCACTTGCAGGAGGGCAGAAGTCTAAAATGGGTTAGCAGAGATGGAGTTCCTTCTAAAAGCTCTAGGGGAAATCTACTTCCTTGCCTTTTCTAGCTTTTAGAGGCTGCCCATATTCTTTGGTTTATAGCTCCACATTACTCCAGCCACTTCTGTTGTCACATTGTCTTCTCTGTTTCTGATTCTCCTGCCTCATTATTATAAGGCTCCTCATGGTTACAATAGACTCACTCAGATAACGTAAGATATTCTCACATTTCAAGATCTTTAGTAATCACATGTACAAGGCTCTTTTTTGCCGTGTAAAGTAACATATGTATGGGTTTTAGGGATTAGGCCTTGGACATCTTTGGAAAGCTATTATTTTACACACAACAGTACCATAGAATGATAAAAAGAAATTTGAAACATATTTTTTATTTTTTAGGAATTAGCTGGAATGGCAAGAAATAGACCAAGCTCAGGCAATGAAGAAACATGACACTATCTTTTAAAGAACATAATTAATTTCATTAGGACTTATTGAGAAAAAATACAAACAGTAATATGAATTGTGGGATTTTGTTTGTAAAAGCAGTATTTTGACATTGAATACCGGCAAATAACTAGAACTAGCTAAGTGAAAAATGACCCTAATAGACATTGTTGATAAATTTGTCTCAAAAGAGATAGGAATAGTTAGAAATTAGCATTTGGATTCATGAAATATAAATAATTTTTTATTATTTTTAATAGTTATATAAAGATTATGGAGACATTTCCTAGATATTATTTTTTTTTTAATACTCTAAGCACCATTATAAGGTAGATAGGGAATGTATTGGAACCTGATATAACTGATAAAGTGCTAAGACTCAGAGATACTCAATAACTAGCTCAAGGTTATAGGCTGGAAAGCTAGCTGAGACTCTGACAGGCAAAGATTAAGTCTGTGAACTCTGATGCCTGAAGATAGCTGATATTCATTTGATCCCAAAAGCAATTGAATAATTCCCTTTCGTGTCTTTTTTATGCTATGGTTACCCCTTAACATTCTGAATGATCAAACTCTAAGACTATATAAAAGTCTCTAATGTAACAAATACACCCTTTTTCTTTTTTGAATATCATCATTAATGCAATTCATTACATCACAGAGATGAACTACCACTGCATTCATATTGCACTATTTCTCTCAACTTCTGTTACAAGCATCAGCAAAATTATTGTCTTTTATTTTCTTGACCATTTCTAGTAAAGGAGCAAGCATTTTTACCCCTCTTGAAAATGACCTACCTACAATTGCACTGAAGAATTATTCATCTGTATTGAAGAACAACCACTTCTCAAGAAGTAGCAACCCTGCAAATTATACTGCTTTTGTGACTTTCAATGTAGGGCTCACAGTAGATTGCTGATCTGGAGGGTGAATGCCTGTGTTTTGGTGCTCTTGCTCCATGAAATGCATTTTGTGTTTACCAGAAAGCCAACATTTTAAGTCAGACCAATACAAGCATACTTTGAAATTTAGTGCAAAATCTATGATCAGTTTCAACTGGTCTGTTGGATAACAGCTTATCTTTTTGATCATCCTCAAAGGACCCCAAAGTGAAATTCCATCATTCCAAATTTATTCTCTAAATGGAGGCAATTACCATTAAGCTGTTTTCCTGGGGTGAAACAAAATTTTGGTTTTATGTAAAAGTAACGGGTACTCTTTATTTAAAGATATGTAGTGAATAGCAAAAAATGTACCAATGACTTGCTGGGCTCTCCTGTTTTATGGAACTTACAATTCAAATTTTACCTCAGCAGAATAAATCACTGTATGTTAGGTCCTGAGTTTCATTCTCACATAATCCACCTGTGCATTTTCCCAGAATCTTCTGAATTGATTTACTTAGCTAACTTCATATGAATCCATTAGCAGGGTCAAAAATAACTTACTGGTGAACCCAATAATGTAGAGAAAACTTTAGTTTCACCTCTTTATGAGTTACTACAGGATCTTCCTACTGTACATAATGAAGTACTAACCAGAGCAACTCCTTATGTGCCCAGTGTCAGTACACAACTCACCCTCCATTCCTTCCATAGGCTTTGTAATTTCATCTTCTCAAATATAGCATAGGCAGATGTTATATCTTCTTTGAAATATTATATTTTTTCTTAATAAATTTCTTGGTATATGTTATTGTCCAGTAAGGCTTACAGACTAGGAGGTTAAACAAACAAACAAACAAACAAACAAATAAACAAGAAAACAGCGGGTGCTCTATCAATTTGAAAGGTTCCAACTACAGAAGCTTTTATGGCAAAGACTTTGCTATATTTTGTGTCAAGAGCTTGTCATGTGAGTCTCAGTTCATAATATGGGTCATTATTTTCCAAGTTGAATTTGCTTATCTGCTCTTCCCTTTTGGGGTAATGTTACTTAGGAAGCCAAATGTGCATTGCTTTAAAGATTGTTTACTTGAATTCTGTTTCTCCTCTTTTTGAATACTCTACACTGGAATTAATAATACAATGTATGTGTCTGGTAAATGGCTCATTTTGACCAGGTTATTTTGTCTGTGTGGTAACTCAATTTTAGGGGGAAAACTGATTTTTCTTTGTTTTATTTTATTTCATCTTGCAAACTCTCATTTTACTGCCTTCTGCCAAAAAGATTTAAAAAAAAGCACTGTTATTTGATGTCTTGATCATTTAAAAACCTGTGGTCTGAGATCCTCATTCCCACTCAGCCCTTACATCAAATGCCAGTGACCTTGTTTCAAGCTGAATATTGGTCTTTGCTTTGATGCTCACATCCTCATCATCTTGTACGCTCCTACTATTATTGTCTGCTCTTATTGGTGTTGACAGAGCTGTCCCCAAACAAAGCAATTGATCTGAGCCTAAAATAATAGGTACCTTCACATGTTTGTCACCAGGCTATAAGTCAGGGAGTTGGGGTAGGAGTGAGCAGGCCAGGTAGGGAGAAGGCAAGGGATGGTGGGGGTGGGGGAGGAACTTTTGATAAAGATTACACAAAGAACCAGAGCTTACATTGTTCATCAATTTATCAGTCTCCCTTTCTGCTCTATATCTCTCTCTTTTCTCTCCCTACTCCCCAACAATACAAAACTATTCCATTCATGCATTCATGTATCCTCTGTATCAGTTTTGGTTTCAAGCAATAGTCACCAACTCTGGCTGTGTTCAGCTAAAGTAAAATTTACTGAGCTGTTACAAGGTATCACAATACTAATGAGAGTCAAGTGTAGAAAAGTGATAAGACCCAGGAACACCTGAGGGCTGGACAGTAGGAACCACATAAAAGGTGAGGCTGCAGAATCTTTCCATCAACATGGTGATACAACTGAGATGCATATGAAATCTAAATGACCATACTATTGTTCATTCAAACTGAGTCTTTGGGTGAATTAGAACATGTCATCTCATCTGGGGAGAGGCAACCCTATAGATACCAGCCTTGGCAATCAGACCCCATTCTCGAGCAGATTTTCAGTTTGCATTGATTTTCTTGACCTATTACCCTTATATATAAGGCACAGCTTACATAATAATTTCCATGAGTCTGCAGCTGGGCTGTGCTTAAATGAAGCAGTAAGGGGAGGAGGGGAAGATCTGATTCATTGCACTTTCTTAGTGGGAGATAGATATAGTGGGGAATCCTGCAAAAGGGAAAATAGAGGAGGTAACTGAAAAAAAGGTTTTAATATTGGAAAAATTTTGAGAAAAAGCCATTGCACACCCAGAGATAGAAATATGTCCTTTGTTACATTTTTACACTTCTAGTTTTCTCTTGAATAAAAATACTTTATAGGATCTGGATAGAACTAAAGATGAAAAGGATCTCCCCAGATTATAAATTGTATGGGTTCTAACATTTCTAAGTTCAGCTTCCACATACTTTTATAAAACCTCATATAAGTGATAATTAAGAAATAAAAAACAATTGTTACTGTTAGACAACTAGGAAATAATTTTGCCTTTATTTATTATAACATTTTTAGGGAAAGAGAATTATACAAATTATAATGTTTAGAAATTGAGATGTTTCATAACACAAATGCTTAGGTCAAATTTTGTTTTTTGTTCAAATTAACTGCAAATATGTCTAGATTAGTAATTATATGTTCTTGGTATATCTTTAATAAAGCAGTATAAATTTCCAAAATTTTCATTTTATATGTTTGTAATGACCCAGTAGCTTTCTCATTAAACATAAACACATGATTTTAATTTCTACTCTCTTATAAACCTCATTAAAGTAAAAGTGATCAAAAATGGTAAAAATAATAGAAAAAAATGCAAGAAAAGACAATAATAGACTGAAATGGCCAACCACTTGCAGTAAATAGAAAATGAATGGAGGAGTTAGTAGAGCTTAGAAAATTGAATGATAGGCAATGGAAACTGTGCTTAATTCTCTCTTTAGAACCCTGTACAATACTACATGAAGCAGGGGAAGACATGGTGCTGAAGCTAGAAGGTGGTGGGAAGCCTCTCCAGAGATAACTAGCATATACGGTTAACACACATTCTAAGTCTAGCAGGAGATACAGGTTTATTTTGAAATAGAACAAGAAGCCTTGGGATCATGGACAGTAGGAAGATCAAAGAGCAGAAGACAGGAGCAAAACTGAAAACAGAGGATTAAGTAAAAATCTACACATTGAACTGTACAACCATAGCCCCCTGCTATTGCTTGGCATGTGTTACCATTGGAAAGTCCTTTTCTGAGAAAAATGGAAAGTCTTGGGGTGTGGTTGCCATTATGAAATAAAAGGTTTTCCACTAAATTACTCACAAGGAGAAGTCCCTCAGCTGGAAGTCTTCATCTCCTTATAGAGCACTTCCAATAAGGATTCTAATGCCTTAATCTCATAAAAATGAATAAAAAACAAAAATCCCTGGCTATCGCAGGAAGTCCCAGTCAAAAAAGAAAAATACTAAGAAAAATATTTTTAAAAAGAACAGAGAAAACAGACAATACAAAGACAAAAACTGTGATTAAAACTATAACTTATGTTCTCAAATGAATGAGAAGCCATTGCATTCAATAGAATACTATAAAAATGGAACTGTCAGTTACCTAGAAAGAGCTCTTGAAAATTTGAAATGTGAAAATAGAAATGAAAGATTCATCCAAAAGCTAGATTATAAAATCAAGTTTTCCTCAAAGAAAGTAGAACAAAATAAAATGGAAAATAAAATAGACATAAAAAGATAAGAATATTGGTAGATCAATCAATCCAGGAGGTCCAGGAGGTCCAGAGGCTGACTAAATGACTAAAAAGAGTTCCAAAAATTAGAAAAAAAAGAAAATAAAAGAAAAAGAAAAAGAAAAAAATATATAACAGAAAAGAAGCAATTAGTAAACAAAGAACACAAGATAAAAATTTAAAACTAAGGTATCTAAGTTTTCAAATTTAAAAAATAACTTAAAAAATGTGCAGAACAAATACATTTTTTACAAAAAAGGTCACACTTAGGTCCATCACTGTGAGACTTAAAAATATTAGTAATAATGAGCGGTTGCAAAAAATTTTGTGAAAAACAAAATTAAAAAGTTATATATAAAAAAATAATTTAGAATCAAACTGCACTTCACAAGAGAACTACTCAAAGCAAGAAAAAATCATCAAGAAAGAAATGGGAAAAAAATTCTGGACTGTTCAAAACTGAAAAAATACAAGAAAGAAAAACTAGAGATACAAGGACAAATGTCTGACAAACAGATACAAAAAATCTTCAACAAAATATTAGCAGATCAAGTCCTACAATAAATAAAAAGGAATCATACAACAAAATTATGTGCGATTTTTCCCAGATATTAAAGGCTACTTCAACATTTGAAAATCAATTCATGTATTCTATCACATCAATGAGCCAAAGAAGAAAAACTATATGACCATATCGATAGATGCAGAAAATAAATTTGACAATATCAAACACCCATTTATGATTAAGAAAATATGCTCTCAGTGATCTGGGGAAAGAGAAGGACTTCTTCAACTTGTTATAGAACATTTACAAAACATCCACATCCAGCATATACTCAATGGTGAGAAACTTGATGCTTTGCCTTTAAGACAGGTGACAAGGTAAAGATTCCCCTCTCATCATTCCTATTCAACATCATAGCAGAAATTCTAGTTTGTGCAATAAGGCAATAAAAAGAAACAAAAGTTTACAGATTGGGAAGAAAAAATACAAAACTTTCTTCACAGATTATATAATTACCTGTGTAAAACATTCCAAACATTTAATAAAAATAATACTAACAGCATGAAATGCTGATGAGAATGTATAACAATAGGAATTCTTACTCATTACCTGTGGTACACCTATACAAAAGAATATTATTCATCAATAAAAAGAAGTGGTATCTAAAGCTCTAAAAAGAAATGAAAGAAATTTGAGTGAATATTGCATATTGAAAGAAGTCAGCCTGAAAAAGCTAGACACTCTATGCTTCTAACTATATCACATTCTGGAGAAGATAGAACTGTAGAAAGAGAAAAAATCAGTGGTTGCTAGAAATTTGGGGGAGTAAAGGTGGAATATATTTTTTAAAATTCTGAACCCTAAAAGTTGACAATTCTCTCATGTACTTACCATTTCCCAAAACCCCCCAAAGTCTTATTTCATGTTCAACTCCAGAATATTTCAACATTTAAATTAGCTTAAAGTGGAATGGGGTTGGAGGAACTTTCTCAGGGGAAGTTCTTCAGTTACAATTTTTCAAGAAAGATTTCTCTTGATTAGAAGTTTTGTGAAATAAGAGACAAATTACTAGACCCACCTCTAACTTTACTCCTTCTATGTACTCACCCTGTGATTGAATAATTGTAATTTAAAAACTGGACAAAATAAAGGCCCATGGTAGTTACTGGTCAATAATAACGATGAAATCCAAATGGGTATCTGTTTCTAGTCTTTGATTAGGACTCAATTCTCCTTTCTGCAAGTGGCATTTTAGAGATTTTGGTGAGTCACCTTTTTTTACTTTAGAAATGGCTTGTGTTTGCAACTGAATAATTTTCTCAGTATGCTTCTTGCTCATGCAAATGTAAGGGCTTATAGAACACTTCAATATAAATGATCTCTGTCTTATTCATTCAAAGCTGGAGGTGCTTCCATAGTTATAATTCTCTTAAAAGTCTTTCTGGGTTTATTATAAATATTATTATAGTTAGAAAGAGCCATGACCATATATCTCTTTGGAACAGGCTTCATTCTACATTGGGTTTAGCACAAAGGTCATTGGACAAGGTCTTTCTGATTGTTAAAGTTTTTTGTTGAATTGAGATGGTCCTGAGATATAAACTTAAATCTCTCTAGGGTCACAACAAAAAATCTTATACCTTACTTTAATCTGACCACATAATCAAAAGTTTTCTTTCTCTTTATCATCACATAGTTGATCATAAGACTTAATATTTCTTGATATTTTCTAGTTTATTTTTAATTTTTTAATTTTATTTTAATCTGCCTCTTCTCAGATATAAATTCCGTGGGATAGGGTATGTTTTCTGTATCTAAGTGATAATCCAATATGTGTTACATAGTGGACCATAAATATTTGTGAGAGAGCCAAGAGTGAATATTCCTACCAATAGTGGCATTTGTACCACTGTACTATGGTTATTGATTTAATAATAATAATCACAATTACAACAGAAACTCATTTAGAAACAGAGGTAGATGTTTCCATTAGAGTTGAGTCCTGGCTTAATTATGCTCCTTGTGGCTGCACTGAAGTGAGGAGAGTGAGAATATATCTCAAATAGTACCATCATGTTCTCCCTTGGTTACATCTGTAAGCAATTTCCTCATCAGTGGAATTAACTATATTTATCCATAATTTCCTACTAATCTCACAGGGCTGTTGGAAAAATAAAAAATGAATTTTCATATAGCACTTAGAAGGAGCACTCAATGTAATATAACTTTTACTGTTGCTAAGAAGAGAGGAAAAGAACCTCTACCCTGGGATGTATTCTTTCATTTTGTTCATCAATCTTACTTCAGTAAAGAATCTGAGCATAAAAACTGTCTTTAGCATGTATATATTTTTATTATTAGATACATTAACATGCTTCTATTTAAATAGGTTTCCATCATTAAATATTATTCTTGTTATAATAAGAATAATAACTAACAAAGAAGTATTACCTATGGCAGCACTTTACTTCTATTTAAATGAACACTGAATTAGTTAATGGAAACATATAGGCCAGTTGCCATTATATTAAACTAGATTGACAAAATTGAGATAGTTCCAATTTTTTTTTTAAATCTTCTCGAACACCATCCTGTATTCTTGTAAACTGAAGGAAAATGGTAGTATGTTGATATTATTTTCCAGTTTTATCTTCTTTTCTATCTTTGTGTGTATACATGCATAGCCACTTATTTGTTCTTAGGGGCACAATTAGCCCGGAGTTTTCTCATTCTAATTTCCTGCACTAAATACTTTACATAATGTCTAATCCATCAGCAAGGTAGATATTATATCAGCGTTAGACAAACTTTTTCTATAAAGGGCCATAGATGAAATACTTTATACTCTGGTGGCCATGTAATCCCTAGCATAATTTTCTACCATTAGCATGGAACACAGACTATATGCACAAAAAAAAAATGAGTGGGCTGTGGTCTAATAAAAACTTTATTTATTGATCACAAAATTTAAATTTCATTCAATGTTTGCATGCCATAAAACATCATTCTTCCTTTGATTTTAACACTAAAAAGTGTAAAATATTAGCTTATTAACTTGCAAGTCATACCAAAACAGCTGACAAGCCAGATTTGGCCTACTGGCCATAGTTTGCTGATCCCTGTAATATATAGACTAGAAAAATGGGGTTCAGAGACAAAATAAAACTTTCCCAAAATGGCACTAGCAATGAAGTGAGTGGGGCAGACTGCATTCAGAAGTGGAAACCTATGATTTTTAACCCAAGATTTATTGCCTCTGGAACAATAATATTAATTCTGATCTTAAACTTAAACTTAAATCTTAAAATTCTAGCTTAACAAAACTAGGAATTGAGTCACTTTTGTTTAGCATGGAAACCTAACCACTACTAACAGTATTATGTATATGGCAAAAACATTCCCATTTCTAATCCACGTTATTATTTTGGGATCATTTTTCGTTCTGGGGACTATCTATATGTACATACATGCTCAAATATCAAAATAATTGTTGCTTTCTCCTACAAGCATTTAAACAATAGTATAATTTAGTATATGATAATTTATACCAATGTGCAAATAGATGTTAGTCAGTGTCGCTTGTGATTTATTCACAGAGCCAACAGTTACAGCATCCCCATCTTCCACCTCCCACCTCATGGAGGTTAGCTCACCAGTCAGATAGGAGACTACAAATTTCTCTTGAGAGATGCAGGATGATTACAATATTTTCACGGAGCTCTGCTCTGTCTCACGTTAGTATAACTATAACTAGTTGACTGAGCATCTGGAACAGTGCTGGATACCAAATGATTCTTCCAGCCCTGAATAAAAACAGTATGTTTTTACAAATGCTTATGCCTTCTTGCCTCCATGTCCTCACCCTCTGCCCCCCAAATCTTTTCTCTCTTGGGGAGATTTCTCAGTACTCCATTTGTTCAAAGCCTACTCATTATCTTAAACTCTAAGACTTGAACCTTTTATATTTTAATTCAAAAGGAAGCATTGTTCCAAATCATCCATTATTTTCAACATAGGTAAAATAATACAGCCTGTCAAGCGCCCCCAAATACAGGTAATTTATTGCTCAGAAGTGCTGGATTGAATGTGTTTTCCAGAAAAGCATTCTTCAAAACCAATATCAGGCACACACAGTGTAGGAATCCAACTGTAAATGATTAAAACACAATGGATCACTGATCAGTTGTTTGGTCTGTCTAGAATCATTACACTTGGAAGAGAAGTTAAGAAGCTAGGAAAGGAAACTGTTTGAGGTCTACTTTCTATAAAGAAAGAAGATTCAAAACTAAAGCCCATTCATCCTCCTTCAGCATCATAGACAATGTATGTGCACACGCATAACACAAACACACGCACAGCCATACATTGCTCAAATAGCCCAGGGCTAAAGGTTGAGAATTACAAGGGAAAGATTTTAAAATGTAAATTTAGACAATGATTTAAAAGAAAGAGGAAAAAAATCAAAGCAAATGAGCATTATTTAATAAATTTGCCATCCTATGATATTTATAAAGATGTAGGTAAAATATATTTATTTGCTTACTGCTGTGTCTGGAAGCCTACAAAAATAAATTTATTCAGGCACTCCAGTTTGTCTTGCAAAGACTTCCATTTTGCCTTTTATGGAAATCCTGAAAAAAGAAGAGTATCTTTGCTTTTGTCAGGAAAGCAGCTTCAATCAGACAGATGAATAAAAAGCACAGCTGCCAAAAATGATCCTTAGCAGGGTGAAGTTTAGACGCCCAACTGTCCATTATTCTATTAATGTTGGCCTAGGCTAATGGATAGCAGGGCCTCAGAACACACTAAATTGCTTCTCAATTTTAAAATACCAATTCCAGGGAGAATTATATATGACAAAGTGTAGAACCTCAGAGTCACAAAACAGAGACTGTTCAGTGGGACAAATGTTTGGTTTTGCAGCCACCAAAGATAGGTTTATTCCATTTACATATTTAGAAATTCTCTGACTATATCTCTTTCCTGAGAATTGTTACTGGTAAATGAGTATTCGGGGTCATTTACAACTTTTATCTGAATTAAGCAAGGCTAAATTATTTTATTCAAAAGAAGCAACACATATGACACTTCAGTTTTCTAAATTAGTCCTGAGACCTTAGGAAGTTTCAAGATGCTTTAGACAGTATTGCTTAAAGCCCTCATTTTACAAATAAAAACACCTAGGATAGAAGAATTTGAAGCTCTCAAACCACATGTCTAGAAACGGCAAAGCAGCAGCCTGAGCCTTAAATCCCAAACCTATACCCTTTCCACTCAAATTCTCAGTATAGAAATATAACATTTGTGGTTCCTGAATAATATTTCAGAAAAGGACAGCTGACATTTTGATAATTCAAAACAATAAGCAAATGAAACAACAGCAGCAAAAAGATCTGCGGCAGAGAGAAACATACCCTCCAATTGCTAATCCTTCCTGCTACATGCATGTCCCATCAGAGCTGTTCTTGGTGTATTCAAATGGATTGACTCTAATCTTCTAATTTGTTATACCTCTTTCTGCTACATGGCAAATACTATAACAGAAAAGTAGCAAAAACCTACTTTCTAGATAAACACAAACCTAGATTATCATAGACATAAAACAAAAAAGGAAAGGAAGAAAGGGAATACTATATAAATTTCTCATTAAGCAACTCCCAGAATGTCATCTGTTTTTGTCTATTTTCAAACTATTGGCTTTATGCCATGATTTACTAGACAAATGTCTATTGCTTACTTTTTAAAATTTTTGTATTAATTATCTATTGTCATATAATGAGCACCCCATGGCTTAATGACTTAAGACAATAAAACTTTATTGTTTCCTTGTGTCAAGAATTCACATGTGCCTTAGCTGGATGTTTCTGGCTCATGGTCTCTCACGAGTTGTAGCTAAGGTATCTATCTGCAGGGGCTGCAACATCTGAAAACTTGGTTGGGACTGTTGGATCACTTTCATGGTGTTGGAAGTTGCCAAGAGGTTTCATTTTCTCCCTACATGGGCCTCTCGGTGTGTGGCTTGTATGTATTCAAAGTACAGTGGCTGACTTTCTCTAAGATGATTACTTCAGGAGGGCAAAGAGAAAGCCATAATTTCTCTAAAGACCTAGACTTGGAAATCACACACTATCATTACCTCCCTGTGCTATTGATAATACAAGTTGGTCTTATTCCGTGTGGGAGGGGACCCCAAAAGGGCATAAAGACGAAGAAGAGGTGAGGATCATAGAGCGGCATCTTGGGAGCTGGCCTCACAAACAGTATCTACATTGGGGATATTTCTTTGATTTAGTTAAATGGGTTGATCAATTTTTTAATTGTAAATTGTGAAGCATACTATCACCTTCTAAAGCACTGTTTTTTATTATCATTATATACATGTTAATAGTGCCTAATATAAAGATAGTCATATGTGGTTACAAGTATTTTCATAAGAGCTAACTCTTTTAATCACAACTTTTATTAAAAATATATTTTTTAAAATGACTAGCTTTAGAGTCGTAAAGATAGTAAGAAAAGTTTTTTTTAATACCTTTACCCAGTTTCCCTGATGTCGACATCTTACATAACTATAGAGCAGTTGTCAAAACTAAGACTCTCGCACATTAATACAATGCAGTTAACTAAACTTTAGACTCTATTCAGATTTCCCCAGTGTTTCCATGAATGTCCTTTTTCTGTTTTAGAATCGAGTTCAGGATACCACACTGCATTTAGTTACTGTCTCCTTAGTTTTCTCTGATCTGTGACCATTGCTCAGTCTTTCCTTGTCTCTCGTGAACGTGACACTTTCAAAAACTTCTGGTCAGATATTTTGTAGAATGTCCCTCAATTTGGGTTTGTCTAACGTTTTCTCATGATTAGACCGAGGTTATGGTTTAGGGAAACCCAAAAAGATGGTGCTCCCTTTTCATGATATCAATATGCCTTATTATTACTGGTGACATTGACCACCATTTCTTGGTTCAGGTTCTTTCTGGAAGTTTTCTCCACTGTAAAGTTACTATTTATTCCTTTCCCAAATTATGCTTGAATGAGAGGAAAATTAAGCACCACCTCTTGAAAAAAGGAGTTTCAAAGAATTTGTGGACATAAGTTAAAGCCACCACAGTAATTAATAAACAATTTGGTGAGATATTTTGAGGCTTTGCAAATAAATATCCTGTCTTTCCTTAAAGCTTTATCCTTTACCATCCATTAGTGGAGCTTGCTGTGTTATTATAAAGGTGATTTTTCTATTCTCCTTATTACTTCTACATTTATCAGTTGGGTTTTCTCTGTTGGGAAATTTCTTCTCTTCCCTTTGGTTATTATTTAATCATATAGTTATACCAATATGGATTTATAGGTATTTATTTTATGTTTTGAGTTATAATTTAATACTATTATTATTTATTTTAATGTTCAAATTTTTTTCCAAGTTTAACTATTAGAAATTTTTAAGTTGCTACCTGTGTCCCTTTTCATACTTTCTTACTTTTTAATCTTACAAAATATTCCAGGCTTATCTAGAATTTTCTTTGCCTCAGCCTTAGAATCATTTCCTCCACCTCTCGACCAACAATGCCCCCCTGCCACACCTCACCCCAAAGAGCCATGGATTTTTTTATTAGAGAATATTTAGAAACCAAAGCCTGAGTACAGCTTATACTTTTTAGTGTCTTTTGTGTGTGAAGCACCATACAAAACATTTTATATACCTCATTTCACCTTGTCCTTAGAGGAACTCTAGGAGGTAGGTTAAAATCTAAGGCTCTTGTAAACTGAAATGTTTTCTAAGACTAAGCATAGCACATGGTGTTAGAGTCCATGACTGAGTCCTAGGGAGATAAAAGTATGAAAATATCCACCAGCATCTAAAAGTCCACATTGGATCTTTTAACTTTAAATTATATATATATATATATATATATATATATATATATATATATATATATATATATATATATATATTTTTTTTTTTTTTTTGTCCCTTCTTTAATTCCACCCGGCCAACTTCCACCCCGACCTCTGGATGTTGTTGTTTCCTCTTAAGAACTGGATCTTTGAAGGCAGGTTCTTCTCCCACACGCTTTTGGTGTGCACCCAGGCCCAGTGTACCCAGTTTGGTCCGTGGCTCCACCTGGGGCACAAACCCAGGACCTTCTATGTGTAAAGCAGATGTGAGAACCATTACACTATGGAGCCAAACCAATATTTCTATTTTAAAAATGTCATTTTAACCCTTCAGTACTGCAGTTTAAATTGTCATTTCTTTTATTTTCCTTAAAAGGATTGTATAATAATTTTACATTTTTCCTAAACCTATTTTGTTTTGACTAACATTTGTCTTTTATAGTATACAGAGGTCTAAAGTTTATAGTTTTTTTCTCCCTTATGATCAGACTTCAGTGAAAAGAATTTCCAAAAAACTGTTTTTTCAGAAGGTCAGATAAATTGCAAAGCAAGATAGAACCTCATGTAAACACATTGACAATAACTGCAAAAAAGGAGAACGTCTTAATGGTTAGAAGGAATGAGTTTGTCAGAGACTGCTTCATGAAGGTGAAGAATGTTCAACTTAGCTTTAAAAGAAGCGAGGGCAAACATGAAGAAAAGTTCAGGAACAGAGTAAAGCCTATTTATAAGATTGGTTTGCTTGAGTTTGCTTGAGTATGTTCATATATATGTATTACTTAAAGTCAATTATAGACTTTCATTTTCTTTCACTTTCAATTTTCAAAAATCACAGTATTTCAAAGAAGCTTATTCTACTTAACTCTCATGCGGCTTAAAAATCTAACCTAGACATATGTTGCTGCTGATACTTTATTGTGCCAGGAACCTGGATGGTAGAAACAATTTTAAACTTAAATTTTTAATTTTGGTTTTCTGACAATGCCTTTTACTTGACCTAAAGAATTTTGCAATGCTAAAAGTTTTTAATTTTTTCAGATTCAAACAAATGACTTGGGTGACATGAAGCAAATGATTAATTATAAAAATAATGATAAGGAACAAGAAAGTACCTCCATTTATTTATACAGATTTTTATCTTTGTCATGATATTGAAAAGGCTGTTTATGTATAAATTTTAAAAAGTTAAAAACAGTACAAAATAAAAGTTCAATAAGCCTATTATAGTAAAGATATTTTTTCTTCAAAAAATAGAACTTAAACTTTTGAGAGCAAACAGCATCATCCCCAACAGAGAGGCAGATTCACTCTGAACAAAGCTCAATATATACATGTAAATTGAAATATTATGAATTAATTTTTAAAGTGTTAAATCTACAGTTTGAGGAAAAGATCAACCTTATTTCTCTCAGGGCGTATTTTCAGATAATTGTTAAATGGTTTTGTCTTTCTTTTTCATTGAACTGCTAGAGACTAACTAGAAACAAATCTGTGGCTTAGAATATATGTTCAGTCCATATGTTATCTTTCATGATAACTGATGGAAGTGGGAAATCCTTTCTAGTAAATTTTGCTTGCAGTCTGTTTTGTTCTCCGTTTTCCCACCACCATATGTAACACATTTTGGGAGTATAGTTCTTTCATTATTTGACTTTGTTGCCTGCATTTTTTCTTGAGTAATATAGAAATTTTAAAGAGAGTCAGAGATACAAAGAGTGGATACACCAACCAAGCTATTTTGAAAGCTGTGAGAAATGATGGTCAGTTGAAAGAAAAAGGAAAAAGATGAAAGTTATGCTTCAACTCTGTGAGGTGGGAGAGAGGAGAATGATCATAGACTTTGGGAACAGAGATATTTGGGTTTGTTCCTAGCACTGCCATCTTAATTTTAATTTTGTAATTTTAATCTTTCCATTTGGAGAATGATGGTACCTAATACCTACCTTGCAGTGATGACACAAAGATTTAAAGGGAAAATCTAAGAAAAGTGACTGGAATATCATAGGTATTTAATAAATATTAGTTTCTTTCCTTCCATTCCTTCATCTCACTGCCATTCTTGTAATCAATAATAAAAAAAATTATTCATGTTTTAATGCGTATAGATCATGAAGAATTAAAGACTTTTCAGACTTTACTAAGTGGATTCCATTAGAACCATGACAGTAAAGCCTACTGACCCTTAGGATGTGACTGGAATACTAGAAACCACAGAAATGCCAGTCAGGACTGACTGCTGCAATATGTCCCCCTGACCACAGGGGTCAATAAACATAAGCAACCCACCTTGCAAGGTCTATAAAAGCTGAACACCTTAGACTAACGATGCTCCAGTCTAACCCTAGAGCAACACGAACGAGTGTGCTGCGAGCAAAACTCTGATGGTTCTGCCCCACATAACTGCTGTCTTAGGATGGGCATGCAGTTAGTTATCCCATCACCAGTCAATAGAGCTTGCTCTGGAGATGCTAAGGACTTTCATCTCTTCATTCTGTCGAGCAAATACCCTCTCTCTGTGTTGTGCATTAACTAGCATGGGCACCGGATTAATTTATCTGAGAAGGTTCCACTCAATAAATTTGGCACTGAGGAAAGTCACAAACGTGTTTAAGAATGTTACTTTGGTAGCTGCTTTCCTCGTTCGCGACAGTGATTTATGAGCATTCGATCAAGACCAAAAGTGTGATCAAGCACGTGTTTTATGACACCAAATTTACCAGATTTTTTCCTCCTTACTAGAAAGGCAGTCTAAGCTGACTTTTTTAAGCAAAACTTCTGGTATAACTAAAACTTGGGAGTTTGAATATAGACCAATATTTTAGGAGAATTTAACCGCAGGCCAGATGCTTTATGCTGGGAAAATAGTCTTTGATGTTTGAATGGGTCTGAATATTGCTGAGAGCCAAATGTGTGGGGTAGGACCCCTTGTGAATTGGAACATCAAAAAAGATTTGCATTAATTCCCTGAAAACCAAATATATAGAGTTTCTTGAAGCTCTAATTGACATGTAATAACTGTTTACGGATTTGACTGCACTATCACCACAGAGTAATTCCCTTTCCACACCAAACAAGTGGAAAATGAAGCAAATGTGCCTAGAAGGGTTTGACGGTTCAATAAAATGTTTCTAAAAATATTGTTATGAACGGTGTCTTTCCTGTCTCAAAGCTCAGTCAGAGCTGGACCTCACAGAGTCAAGTTACTGCTGGCCTTGGATGTCAGAAGAGAACTTGTTACTCCAGCTTGGTTTTATTAAAACACGAAACTGCATAATCTCAAAAAGCTGCATTTAAAAAATGATTTATTGTTGGCTTTTCATATGTTCTGCATAATATTGGGCTCAACAAATCAGGGACTTCTTGACTTTTTATACATTCTAAGTATGTTGGCATCTCTGCAGAGGACAGAAAAAAAGAATGCAAAGAAGCAAACTCAAAATTCCTAATGAATCCCACTGTGATTTGTTCATTGAGAAAATGCTCAAGAATCATTTCTAATGAAATAATGAACAGCCTTGCTCAAAGCAACTGAAACTGTAGTTTAAAAAATAAAATAATAAAACAGTATTAGGGGGAAAGATTTACTCAACACAGTGAGGAAAAAATAGTGGTTTTTCTCCATTCTCATTCCCAAAGGCTTTAGTGTATCTTTATGAGGCAAAATAATCATTGAAAAAGAGAGATATTTTGCTTTTGAGAATTTTATAAAAATAACATTATTAGAGAAGAAATCAAGCTTTTTTGAGAGCCTATACAAGAAATCTCATGAGTCCAGTATTATTTTTCCCATTTTAATGATAAGAAATGTAAGGTTCTGGGAAGTTAATTATTTTCCACATATAGAATAAGTTACAAAATACAAACTTAAATTCAAATTAAGCTTTCTGCAAAAATAGTGCTCTATCCTGAACAAGAAGTGGCCAATTTCAATTCAGAACAGGACAAAGTTAACTTTGCTAACAGTAAGGAAAAACCCAGTCAGACTCTTCAATATTAAAAAAAAAAGTGATATTCAATGGCCAATTCAACATTAACATTTTCAAGGGTCAGGACCCCATATTTATGGACCCAGTCAATAATAAACATATCCACAGCTGGTTAATTAAAGATATTGGTTTGTTTGTATAAAATTCAGTCAGTGTCTTTGAAGTTATTGATATCACTAATGTTCTAATTATGTGATTATACAACATTTTTATAATGTTTGATTTCAGTTTGTGTATTTATCTGCTCTAGCTACCATAACAGAAATCCAGACTGATTGGCTTAAACAATGGAAATTGATTTGTCGTGGATCTGGAGGCCAGAAGTCCAGTATCAAAGTGTCATTAGAGTTGGTGTCTGATGAAAACTCTCTTTCTGACTTTTTGATGTGTCCTCACAAGGCCTTTTCTCCAAGGGAGAGATATCTGTTGTGTCTTTTCTATCAGCTTAGGGCCCTATCCTTATTGCCTCATTTAACTTTAATTACCTCCTTAAAGGTCCTGTTTCCAAGTATTGTCACATTGAGGGTTAGAGCTTCAACGTGAATTTTGCAGGGATATAATTTTATCTATTACAGCTTGTACAGGAATGAAAATAGAATGATAGGTGAAAGCAAGGAATGAGAAAAGAAAATTGTATCCTACTGTAATTTCTCTCTCTCTCAAACTAATCAGAGCTGGGAATTTTTTTTTTTTTTTGAAGGTATGTTTCATGTATTTGTATATTGTAGCTAATTAATTTTGAAGAAAATTTTTTATGTTTACCTTTTGCACATAGTGTTATTCTTTACTAATAGTCTATGAGTTAGATATGCAGAAAGAAATGCTCACATATAAAAATATACACAAATATATGCCATATCTACATTTTTCATTGCATTTGATTAAGAAGAATGTGTGTAGTTTCCAATGTCTTTAAAGTTTAACACTTGTGATCATAATTTAAATTTGAACAAAATTTTAAAAATTAAGCATTAACCACATAGTTTTGACATTTATGTCCTTGACAAACAAAAAAATGTTAACCTAGTTCCTATGATCTATAACTTAGGAAAAAAGATGATTGCCAGATTTTGAAAGTAACTTTGGATAAGCTTAAGAAGTATTTTACGTATGTGAAAGCATCCAGTATCTTCTGATCTACTAATTTGTTGAAAACATCATCATTTTTTGCTTTCTAGCTAGGTTATCAAAATTTTCACCTCTATCTTACTTTTATCATCTGGCTTCCTCTCATTCTTATTGTGATAAAGGTCTGTATGATCCGGATTCGGAAATATCCTAGAGAAAAATTTCTTTACTATAAATATGAAAAAAATCTACAATGTATTATTTAAGACAACTTTGTATGAAATTCTTCTTTCAAGCCTGAAGTTATCTCTCCAGACCGATCCTTCATGATATTTCCAGGTCGATGACACATCTTTGTAATGGGCAAGGTCCCTCTAGGACAATGATTCTGCCATTGCTTCCTCACTCTTTCCCTACTCCCCATATATCCCTTTGCCCCACCAGGCTTCAGTTCATTTTCCACTGAGACATCTTCTCAAAGAATAATTTAGGTAAATTTTTCCCTCCTTCATGCTTACAACTCCTCAAAGGCTTTAGAATGAGATTTAAATTCCCAGTCTTTATGTGGTGCTTTCTTTTCACCATTTTAGCCATGACATAGCACACATCTCTTTTGATTGTATTAAAATAAGTATTGAGTAATTTAAGAATTAAATATTTGTTTCTTCTCCTAACATGTTACATACAAGATTACTTTATTCTTTCTACCTTCCAAAGTTTTAGAATCTTGTCTCTTTTCAAAGAACAATATTCAAGAAGGTAGATAATATTCTCATTTTGATTCTTCATTTTCACATTATAAAGAAAGTCTCATTTTCATATATTTTTGTTTGGTCTTTCAATTGAACACAGAATGGTGATGTTCTCAAATCAAGTATATAGAAATGTGTGTGCTTCTAGAAATGTGTATACTTGTTATGTGACCACAGCTTTGGAATAGCAACAACAGCAAAATAATCAAAATGGGATTAAAGTAGATGGATACCATTGGGGAAAATATTTGTCTATTAGAAATCAGTGTATCCTGAAAACTCAGACACTATTTTGAAGTTCACCACATGTCTATTCACTTAATTACATTCCCAGATAAAAAGTAATATAAGTTCTTAGATTTTAATTATTATCAGTTGAACTTAGAAAATTATCTTTTTTCTTTTCTGTAAATTCTACCCCCATCCTGACGTTGAATTATTTGTAGCTCTTATTTTTGACTGCCTTGTGCAGTGATAGTCTTTACTGGGATGGAAACAAATCATTACAGTGCAACATAACCAAAGTTCACTGCCATCGTTTTTTTGAAACTGGTAGAGAATGTGACCCATCTCCCCACTGTGCTGCATCAGCCCAGCAGTTTATATCTTTTCCCTTCATGAGGAGCCATATAACCCCAAATGTGTTTTAAGATAATGAGACAATTTTAAGATAATGAGACAAATATTGAACACAACATGTTTCTGACAGAGGCTACTAAGTCTAAGCTTGTGAAAGAGAATTAGTTTGTCCAGCAGCTGCAGCTGATGAGCTTTCTTCACTTCTGCAACCTGGATCATTGGGCCCCTTGGATTTAGAAGATGCAAATGCGCACACCAAAAACTATATTTTAAAAAGAAAGCAGCAATTTAGAATTTTGAGTGGCATGTGACTTTGTTCATGGATGGCAGAAGAACTTAGGCTAGCTACTAATATAAGTTAGACTGTTAACATGAGTATAGAGGGTTTAGATTTAACCACTGCCTCATTACCCTCCAAAAGTATTACCTCTTTTTAGTTTTTAAGTAACTAAAGAACTTTAAACATTTTTTTAAATGCTTCAGTTTTATACTTAACATTTTTGTCATGATATTAAAAATAATGTTGCCTGGCAACAAATGTGGCAAAAGGTATGTAAAAAGTTTATATAAATAATGAAAATTCAAATTAATAAATAAAAGAAGTGTACAAATAATGAAAAATAAATTTTATATTTATTTGTGCCAGGCTTGTAATGGGAGAACACAGACTTTAGAGACAAAACTTCCGGTTTCAAATTTCAATGCTGACAGATTACTAGTTATAGAACTTTACAGAGTTTACTAAAATCTTGGAACCTCAGTCTCTTCCCCTACTTAATGAGTATAAAACTAAATACTAAGAGTTGTTAATACACATATAGACTTACAATATAGTCTAGCACATCATAAGTACTTGACATATAACAATTTTCATCAGTGCTAACTATACCTATTAATAACTACTAACATTAGCAATAACTATTTTCATTATTAGTAACTCAGCATTAATGATAACTATTTTAAATATTAGTAATAACTTATAATTAGATATAACTACAATAACTAATGATAATACAAAATTTTCATTACTTTTAAAGCACTATCTCTTTTAATTTTATAAAAAAATCTTAATTCTAATTCTAGTTTCCCCTTATACAGATGTTTGATCATACAAAGCCTCAAAAGAAAATAAATAGCCCAAGATCATATGACCAGTAATTGGCAGCACTGGGCAGAAGTTGTCTTCCCAACTCCAAAGTGTGAAGCATTGCATGTTTCTGTCTCTGAATGTAACCATATAATTAAAAAAAATATATTTAAGGAAATTGAATTTATTGTGCTTCTCCCATGCACTAAAAGAATCTCTGTCCTGCACTGGAAATGCGTGTCCTCCTGAGCAGACATTTGGCTCACTTCCTCAGTATCACTTAATGTATGTGCATAGGAGGTGGGGCATAGGGAGGAACAGTTCTTTCCAAACCTCCACCACTCTTCTAGCAGAATTCTTTACAAGTACTTATGAGCATTCCAGGACAATAAGGCAGACAGTACCCAGACAATGTTTGAAAACAGAGTTATTCATTTATTCATCCATTCATTTCTTCAGTATCAAATTGAGTGTTTACTATGTGCTAGATGTTATTGTAGACATTAAGGGCCAGCACTAAAAAACACATAAAAGTTTCTCTGCCCCCATGGAGCTTCCAATTGAAGGGAGAAGACAGACAACAATCAAGCCACAAATAGAATATAAACACTGATTAGTGTAAAGAGTTGGACTTTGTGTCATGGAGAATAACTGGGTGGCTACTTTAAATATAGTGACCAACAAAGGCCCCTCTGAACATCTAAGATCTGAACGTCAAAAAAAAAAAAAAAACATAGCTATCGAAAAATGAGAGGAAAATATTATTCTGGGAAGAACCAAGCTTAGAGAAAATTGAACAAATATAGGAAGAGCTTGGAACTTTGTATGATGGAGGGTAGTAGACAAAAAGGACAGAGGTAAGAATAAGTTCAGAGAAGTCAGTGGGGCCAGATTATAGAGAGTTTGATAAGCCAGAATAAGATTGATAATATTGTGAGTGATATGAGAAGCCATTGGAGAGAGTGAAGTGATCTGATTTACTTATTGACTTTTCAAAAAAATACTGGCTGCTATGTAAAACATAGATTTTAGCAGGAAAAGAGGAAACACACCTCTTGGAAATTAGTTAGAAGGATATTATAGGATTCCAGGTGAGTCGTGAGGGTAGATTGGACCAAAGTAATTGTATTATAAGATAGAGGGAGGTGAATATAAGTAGGGATGAAATTGGGAAGTAGAGTTGATACTTCTACTAAAGGGTTTTATATAGATGTTTAGAGGAAAAGCACAATCAGGCAGTCATAATTCCTAATAGTAGTCATTTGGGAAAACAGCAAAGTAAAAGTGGCCATAACTTCTAATGGTCAATGGTCAAAGACTACAATTGAATCTAGCTACCAATATGAAGGACAGCCAAGGTGGGTCCTGAGTTCAAACACTTTTAGTGCCCATTACAAGTTTGGTAGCATTTCCTCCATGAGGTTGCTAAGGTATGTGAGACAAACAGTGCTTTCTCAATCTCTGGATGCTAATTCTACTCCAGTTCCTGTGGAAACCAGCTTCTGTTCCCTCATCCCAGGCTCCACTGACCTCTCTATCCTAAGGCAATTGTCTTCTGTTTATTGACCTTCCTCTGTAACCAAAGATGTGTTTCTAGTTTTAGGAGAACCCAAACAGACACAAAACTGTAGTTGTGTTTGTTGGGACCCGAAGGTTATTCTGAGGATGGAATGAGCCTTGTTGGAGATAGAAAAAGCCTAGTGGGAGCAGTTCATCTACCAATACTAAATGCAATGGTTGAATAAGAGGGAGAGAGAAAGAAGAGAAGAGAAAAGGAGGGGAGGGGAGACTCTCAGGAAAGGGGTTAAGGAAGGGCATGGAAGAGAAAGAAAAATAGAAGATACATGTACTAGACATATTCATATTACACATATGATGATGTATCATAATACACCCCACAAATAAGTGTGAAGGGCCGGGGATGAGAAGAGGGTAATATGACTAGATATACTATAGTACCTGGGGAACACAGTTTGCAGCTCCTAATCTGTTATTCTAGAACTTGAAGTTTTAAAAGGTTAAGTCACTTTGTAAGATTTTATATAATTAGAAAAACTAGAAAGTGTATTAATTTATCTATTCAAAAACATTTATTGAGCATTTACTATGTGTTAGGCACCATTGAAGACAATGAAGATATGGTAGTGACAGAGAATATTGTTGACCTCGTGAAATGTTTATAAGATACCAATTAACAAATAAACAAGTAAATATTTGGTATATCAGTTGATGATGATAGGTACTACAGAGAAAAATGGAACAAAGTTAGAGAAATAGAGAATAAATTGGGGCAGGGTGTGACAAACCATGTTATTTTATACTGAAGCAGTTCTAACTGCTCAAGGGACTAAAAAGGTTATCAAATCAAAGTCTGAATAAAATGTGGCTGGTGGACGCTTGACCTTCTAATGCCTGAGCATGACACTTGTTTGCCACATATCTGTGGTTCCAAAGACTACAAAATCTTTTGACTACAACATTACCTCAGCCGTGGTGTATTCAACACAGCATGTAAAAAAATTTAAATTGTGGATAAGATCAGAAATTCATTTCTAAATGTTAAAATTTCTAAATCATGTAATTCTTCTACTTGCTTGAATTCAAACACATTACCAAACGTGATATTATAAATAGGGATCATTTGATGAGGAAAAAATAAGAACTCATAATATTATAGATAATTTAGAAATTTGGAATAGGTAGTTGAAAGTTCAGTTAGAAAAAGCTTACATTTGTTTTAACTGGAAACGTTCTGGTGCAAAACTGTTATTGACATCCCATTTTCCTTAACACTAAAGGAGTCTTTTCAAATGTTTTCTTTAAAATAATTCATTCTGGCTCTATGTCTTATAGAATTTATTAAAGAAAATCTTGTTCAAATTTTCTTTAACCTTGTAAGTCAAAATACCAATTGTTTTCATCCCAAAAAAGGAAATGAGAGAAATATATTGCTAGATATATAGAATTGCTCATGTATATATATAGAATTGTAGATATATAGAATTGTCTCTTTGAAACTTCCTTAATTTAGAAAACCAAGGATTTTACTCATATGCAGGATATAAAATTGAAAGCAACAAACAAACAAGGCAAAGAAAAATTCATGACCATAGACAACAGTTTAGCGGTTACCAGAGGGAAAAGGGGGAGGAGGGAAGGTAGATAAGCTTAAAAAGGGTTAAATACATGGTGATAAAAGATTTGACTTTGGGTGGTGAATACACTTTGTGTATACAGATGATGTATTATTGAATTGTACACTTGAAACATACAAAATATGATTAACGAATGTCACCCCGATAAATTTAATGTAAAAAAAAAGAAAAGAAATGTGAGGCTTTCATAGATAAATAGTAACCTGATGCTGGAATATTAGTAGGAAAACTGGTAGATGCCAACCTTAAAAGTTTTTATGGAATATTTTTTATATTTTTGCCACCCCCACTTGAGATTTATCCACTCCCCTCTCCATCCTGATTACCTAAAATACACAGTATATAGGAATCATATTTTGCCATGCTAGAGTTGAGACTCTCATTTTCTATAATAAAGCATTTAGTTCCCACAGTGCCACTCTAGAACTGTGAAATCTAGATTTTATCTTCTCTAGATCACTGTTGCTTTATCTTTAGAAAGAATATTAGTTACATATTTTTAAAATCCCTTTAAGCTCTGGTAGTCTTAATTTTTTCTAAAAACTATAAGAGGATTTGCAATTTGAGTTTTTTAAATACTTTCTGAGTCAGACAACCATGCATTTATATTCTAATTTGTCTCTTTACTATAAGGGGTTTCTTGGGCTGGTAACAAGAACCTCTTTGTCTAATTTTTTTAATGAATATTAAAAATATAGCATTCTTTGGAGGGTAAATGAGGCAATGCATGGGAAATACTTAGCTAAATATCTAGCACTTAAAAATTCAGTCAGTGTTTTCTAATTTATCCGTGTACCATGCTTTATATTTTCCCAATATTTCTGGTATAATTTGACTATCATTGCATTCATCACATTGCCAAACAGGGTACAGTTTACTAAAAAAAAAAAAGATAACAATTAAAGGTGGTGTTAGAAGGATAGGCTGTGTCTATATGGTCAGTCAGTGTTTTCAGATTTAAAATAAACTCCCTTCTGTATGGGACTGCTAACTTTACTGATATTGTCTGAGTCTTTGAAAATTTTCTAAAAATATTGTATTTGTTAGCTTATACTGCATAACATACTACTTTCAAAGCAAAACAGCATTAAACAATTACTTTATTTAACTCATAATTCTGTGTGTTGCTGGGCAGGTTTTCTGGTCTGAGATGGCCAGGATGGCCTCTGCTAAATCCTCTTATGTATCTGCATCCAGTTAAAGAGTCAGATGATGACAGGTCATGTAGCATGTGGTAGGCTTTGGATCAAGGTGGCAGAAGAATCTGGAATGTCAAAGCCTTGATCTCTCCCATCCAGTAGGCTTGCTTGGGGTTCCTGACACAGTGGTGACTGCAGTCTCAGGAAAGAGATAGGAGAAAGCAATACTCAGTGCCCATACAACAAGAATAAAAAAATTCAGTTTTTAACTTATGTCACATTTGCTATTATACTGTAGGCTAAAGTTAGCCACATAGCTAAGCTAATAGTCAATGTGGGAAGGTATCATACACCCAGGGACCTGGATAAAGAAGAAGGAAAGACTGTACCTATTTTTCAAAAAATCTAACACAGATTTACATTCTGGGCTATTAAAGAGTTAGTCAATATCTTAATACTCCTCTACAACATCATATAAGATACTTGCTTGAAACAGTAGATAACTATGGCAATCTTAATATTATTTTTAAAAATCCTACAGCACTGACTTTCTGTTAGTAACTCCTTTTCCCTAATTGTATACTTCATGATATATAAGTTAAATTGAAGCAAGATATTCTTGGTGACAAAATGAAAACAGTATTCAAATATATCTTTTAATATTTCTTTAATAAATCCTGAAAAAGTTAGAACTGCACTTTTTTTTTAATTTATAATTTAAAAATATAATAAATAACTTTCATACTAATATGGGAAATTTTAAAACAACAATTTTTCTTTTATATTGAAAACAAGTATGAAGAAGTAAACAGTAAAAATATTAATTTACCAATTTGACAGTATTTATATTTTTAAATTTATTGTTAACAGTTAAAATGAGAATACAAATCAAAAAAAAATTTGTGAGTCTTCACCATTTCAATATTGTGAGCAAAACTATTTTAATAATAAAGTATATGTCTGGCAATAATAATTTGCTGATATCTCACTTTTTTTATACTCTCCCTTCTCCTATCCACCATTCAAATGCCTGGGCATCAAAATTCAAGGAGGATTTCGAATAGCCACGGCAATATTGAGAAGGAAGAGCAAAGTTGGAGATATCACACTACCTGATATCAAACTACACTACAAGACTACAATAATCAAAATAGCATGGCATAAAAACAGATACATTGATCAATGGAACAGAACAGAGAGCCCAGAAATAAATTCACATCTATACACTCACTTAATATATGACAAAGGAGGCAAGCATATACAATGGGGTAAAAATGCTCTCTTCGATAAATGGTGTTGAGAATATTGGATAAATACATGAAAAAAATGAAACTGTATGACCTCCTTATACTCTATACAAGAATAGACTCAAAATGTGAGACCCCATACCATAAAATTTATAGAAGGAAAAATAGATAGCAATCTCTCTGATATTGCTACTAGCAGTTTCTTTTCAGACATATCTCTCAGCAAGGGAAACAAAAGAAAAAATAAACAAATGAGACTACATCAAACTAAAAAGTTTTGCACAGCAAAGGAAACCAACAAAATGAAGAGACAATGTACTGAACAGGAGAAGATATTTGCTTATGATATATCTGTTAAGGGATTAATATCCAAAATATATAAAAAACTACTACAACTTAATAATGACAACAAAAATAATCCAAATAAAAATGTACAGAAGACCTGAACAGATATTTCTCCAAAGAGGAAATACAGATGACCAATAGACATATGAAAAGATACTCAAGGTCACTAATCATCAGAGAAATGCAAATTGAAACCAAAGTGAGAAATCACCTCAGAACTGTCAGAATAAATCAAAGAACAAGTGTTGGCGAGGCTGTGTAGAAAAGGGAAAATTCATATACTGTTGGTGGAATTGCAAATTGTCACAGTCACTATGGAAAAAAACCTGGAGTTTCCTTGAAAAATTTAAAAATGGATCTGCTTTTTGACCTAGCAATTGTACTGCTGGATATTTATCCAAAGAAATCTACAACAGTAAGTTAAGATCTATGCATCCCTATGTTCATGGAAACATCATTGATAATATTCAAGATTTGGAAGCCACCTAAATGCCCATCAACAGACAATTGGGTAAAGAAGTTATGATTCATATATTCAATGAAATATAACTCAGCCGTAAAAAAAATGAAACCCATTTGCAATGACGTGGATGGACCTAGAGGTTATTATGCTGAGTGAAATAGGTCAGACAGAAAAAGACAAATAGCATGATTTTGCTTATATGCAGAATCTAAGAAAAAAAAAGAACAAACTAATCAAAAACTCACTCACAAATAGAGAGGACAGTCTGGTGACAGCCAGATGGGAAGGGGTTTCAGGGACTGGGAGAAAGGGGTGAAGAGTTAAAGAAGTACAGATTAGTAGCTGACAGATGGTCATGGAAATGGGAAGCACAGCATAGGGAATGCAATCAGCAGTAATGTAATGACTATGTGTAGACCCAGAAGAGAGAGAAAGAGTAATCAGGGAAATCATTTCATAAACTATATAAATGTTTAACCAATGTAGCATATACTTTAAACTAATAAAATTAAATTTAAAAAAGCAGGAAAACAATGAGTGAATTTACATGCATTTCAGGTGTACTATGTTTCAGACATTCTGCTAACTGTATAATAATAGTATCTCATTTATTCTTATTTATAAATATATTATTTGAGATGCTGAACACTGCTATCAAAACTGTGATAAAAAGTGATTTGTACTCAGTGTTATATTCCTTTAGATTCTCAAACTATAAGTAAATTTTGTCTTAGTGGGATCTGTCTAAATATTTCTAAAAAAAAATCATATCAAATTTCTAAAATATAAATTTTCTCTTTATTACTATTCAGTGAGAAATGAACACCCCAGATAAAACATTTTTCATGAAGAAGGATGGTAATATAAACTTAGATAAAAGCAGAATTTGCCAACAGTATTTGATTACTTGCCATATACCCTTTAAAGACATCTTTATCAGATTGTTCAGAATTTACATTGACTTGATAATTTTGTTAAAGGAGTATATTCTAATTTATGATATTCATTGTATCTTATTATTAACATATGTTCCCATCTATTTGCCACTGCTTTGTTTTCTTGTTATGTACAATATTTATCTCTCCTTAGGCTTCCTTATTCTGTTAGCATAGATTTTTCTATTTGTTTGTTCTTTAGTTATAAGAAATAGTGAAGTCAACAAAAATCCAAGACTTTAATATTATTCAGACTAAACTTAATCTCTATATCACATACAAGTTATGGGAGAGTTCAATCAAAGAAGATAGGTTATTCTTCAACATCAGCTCTTTCCTGATGGCTAACATCATCTGTGCCCATCCTGATGAAGCTCCGTAGACTGGAAATGTTTTCCATAATTTCTAGAAAAACATGGTTTCCACCCCACCCAACTAGAGGCAATATCTTCTCAGACAGTTTATTGCTACAATCTCTCTCTGAATTCATGATATTAGGCATTAAATAAAAATGTCCCATGCTTTAAATATTTAACAAAGAGAAATTGGGAGTTCTGGTTTACCGGCTTTTGCCTGTCTAAAGAACTTTGTCTTGTTTTGTTTGTTTGTTTGTTTGTTTTTGTGAAATATATATTATGTGAAAGGCTACAGTTTATTTTACCTTAAATAAATGGATGGTGTAAAGGAAGCCTTTCCCCTTACCACCTCTTCTGCCCAGAACTAGCAAAAAGACAACCAGTGAGTCCTTGTCTGACAATAAAAATTAGGTGTTATCTTAGGGCAATTCTAGCTCCAACTTTTTGCTCTATCATGGTACTAAGTTGGGCACCCTATGAATAATAAAAACTACTATAATTTGCGTTGTTGTATGGTAGGTTCTATATTAAGTGACTTATTTTTTTGTTTTATTGAATTCTCACATCTATTCACATGTGAATAAATTATTCACATTTTTGGACAAGGAGACAGAGGTTTAAGTATCAGTAACAGTTAAAAGTTAGTGTTTAGAAATAAATACATCTAATTCCAAATACATCTAATTTCAGGACAACAGAATTCAAGTGATTTTGCACTTTTATTTATTCCAGTATAATCTATTTTAGTGGTTACAATTTATCTCCAACACTATGCTTAGGTTTTTTCTTTTGATTTTGTCTTTGTATTTAGAATATATGCTGATTAATAATTACATTAGCTAGGATAAGCTGTATTCTGCTGCAGTAACAAGCAACCCATGATCTCAATGGCTGAGAACAACAGATTTAATTCTTATTTGTGCTACATATCCTTCACTGCTCCACAGCATCCATTCTCTATGACTAAGATCACTTTTCTGACTAATCAATATAGCATGAGCATGTTCATAGCATAAAATAATAAAGTCATCATGTATTATATAGATATGCCATAACTTCCTTACCTAATCCTCAATTATTGCACCTGAAATGATTTCATCATTTTAGTTAGCTGATATTCTCATTCTAGTGAAAAGCAAAATTCTATTGTGGTTAAGAGTGCTGTTTTCAAGGGTCAGACACTTTGGGTTCACAGCCTGTGTGCCAATAGCTATGTGACCTTAGGTAAGTTACCTGAACTTCCTATGTCTCAGTTTCTTTACCTATGAAATGTAATTGTACTTATCTCATAGGGTTGAGGTACATATAAAATATGTGACCATGGCCAATTCACAGTAAAAACTATATATGAATGTATATATGTGTATACATCTATATGTGTGTACGTGTGTGTGTATGTATATATAAACATATACATATATATATATATATATAATTAGTTAATATTTTATAAGTAAAAAAATAATTCCTAAGAGTAGAATTTTCAAGTGAAGGCTTATATAAATATTAAGGCTTTAAATTTGTAAAGCAAATTTGGAACATAATTTAAAAATTTTCAGCCTTAAAATAGAATAAAGGATTTCCCAAGAAGATCTAAAGCTACACTATGGAGTTGATTATGCATAGTTTGCTAATACAATGTAAGGGACTGATAAAGCCTGAAGCTAACTGGGAAGAGGTTAGTCTTTCAACAATATTTTCTTCCTAAATAGCAATAAATCTTCATTCTCATTTTATCAACTTCCCCTTTATACTCTGGCCTATATTCCACAGTGAACCACAGAATTACTTGTCCTTTGTTAAAGAGCTTACTTCTGAACCTTAGGCTAACCCCAATATAAGGCAGGCCCGCCTGTCAGCCCCACCCTTCAGACCTTTCCTTATTTTACTTCAGATAACTGAACAGCCAGCAATTCCACTTCTGGGTATTTATCTGCAGGAATCTAAAACACTAATTCAAAAAGGTATACATACCCCTCTGTTCACTGCAGTGCAATTTACAATAGCCAAGATATGAAAGCAAACTAAATGTTCATGGATTAACAATTGGATAAAGACATGGTAAGTGCACACAATGGACTATTACTTGGCCATAAAAAATGAAATCTTACCATTTGCAACAACATGGATAAACCTGGAAGGTATGATGCTAAGTGAAATAAGTCAGATAAAGACAAATACTACATGATCTCACTTAAATGTAAAATCTAAAGAACAAAATAAAGAAACAAACAAAACAGAAACAGGTTCATTGATCCAGGAAACAAACTGATTGTTGCCAGATAGGATGGGGATTGAGAGACAAGGTGAAAAAGGTGAACGGATTAAGTACAAATTGGTGATTACAGAATAGTTATGGGATGTAAAGTAAAATATAGAGAATATAGTCAATAACATGGTGATAGTGTTGTATGGTGTCAGATGGTTGCTGGACTTATTAGGGTGATCACTTCTTTAGGTATATAAATGTTGAATAACTATGTGTACACCTGAAATTAATATAATATGGTATTTTATTTATATTTTGATAAAAACCTTAAAACAAAAAGAACAATTTAACTTAATAATCTTCTGTTATACATGCAAGTCCCAGTTCTCTGGTGGTTGTACAGTAACTTTCTTTCCTCTCCTCTCTATGTTTTGAGGCTCTCAGAAGCACATTCTTCCCAGATACTTGATATCTCCCATTAACATTTATATTTTTCATACTGTAAACCTATACCATCTATCTAATTTTTACAGGAGGCAATGGAGTTACCAAAAAGAAAAAGTATCATTAAAGTTCATTCTATATGCAGCTAAGATTATCTTACTATTCAACATATTTTTTTTCCTGAAAGATTTAAAAAATCTTATTTTCTAAAACTCCTAGTACTTTGTGTTGTTTTTTTTTATTAAAAGAATATGCACATTGCAGATAAATAGAAAAATTTTCATCTAAATTTTCTAAGCAAATGGATGAATTGAATATTAGAGTTTTACTAACAAAACACATTGTCACATACCTCTGTAATCTGAGAGACCAGCAATCTCTGTATTGATAGAAGGAAAAACTAAGATATGTGGCTTAAAAGCTCAGTCCATTGAAAACAGAGCCTAGATTTAGCTCTTTGTTCTCTGACACATCTGACTAGCATTTGGTTCATGTCAGTGTCTGGCTAATATGTTTAGTGCAATCTTTTCTCAGAATGATTAACTGTAATAGCGCTGCTGCTGAAAAGGTGTGCTTAATGTATTATAAAGGGTTACAGATGGGGAGTATGAAGTCCAAGATGCCCAGCTAGCTAAACTACGTAAGATACAATCTATATTTAATATCCTTTTCCATTAATGGTAACCAGTCATATATCAGTGATTTCAGTTAAGGACTAATCTAAGGCAATAACAAAGTTATGGCATCCCTAATTACAGAAGGTAGGGCTCCATTAGTCTCACCCATGATTGTCTGTTCACCAATGCTGTTAGAAATTAATGTGGACTTACTGACAATAGGTAACTAAAACAGATATTTGATACATGGTTATTCAAGAAAGAAAAAGAGAATCAAGTTTATTCCATACATTTAGCTCATCTCTTTTGAAAAACTTGATTAAAAAATCATCTAACTTAATAGTCACTCATGTGGTCTTTTATTTTTCTTCTATTTCTAAAATTAATGGACATTTATAGGGCAATTTATTTACTCAAAATAAATTAAATCTATTTCAAAAATGGCTTATTATAGATCATCTAATTTTGTTTAGTGAGATTAATTAAATTTATTTCATTTCCACTCAATAACTCTTTTCTTTTGGATAGTACACTATAACACAGACATATGCATTTACTAATTTGCAATGAACTAGGCCAATTACCATGAACCCACAGTCTGTAGCCCTGAAAGATATGCTTACATCTTAAAAGAAAAAAAACATAGCATGAATAAACTATATTAAAAACATTAAGGAACCTATAACAAGTGCCCATGCTTGATGGTCTATTTTATCACTTCAGATTTTGTAGGAATTTTCTATATGTGTTTGAGGCTTTGTGCTATAGCCTCTGATTCTCTATTGCTTTTCCATATGGGATTATTCATCTAGTACATTCATGATTGGTATTCATTCATTCAATCAGTATTTATTAATCACACTGTTGGTCAATATACTAAGAGTTATAGACAGTTGTAAACAAAATAGATATAAACTCTAATCTTATAATTCTAACCTTAATAGGGTAGCAGAGAGACAGGTTGTTCAATGAATATAAACACAAAGTATATGCAAATTATCATAAATTTGTATAAGAATAATTTATATAAGGATTTTGTTATAAAGTCAGCAGTGCACTTTAAATTGGGTGGAATGGAGTCTTTTAAAAGGAGTACATTGAAAAAAAGAATAAATATAGGTAACCAGAAAGCATAAAGGGAGATGTCCCAGACACAGAAGAGCATGTGCTGTTGTAGCCACCAGCCCCCGAAAGACACATGGACCACTAGAAATCAGTGAGTTACAGGAAACACACTCTTTATTCAGCCAGCTGAGTCTGCCAGGGGCATGCAGACCCCAAATTAGGCAGCCCTGAAAAGTGGAGGTACAGAATTTTTAGGCCCTAAACCCCATTCTTCATTTTGTCTGAACACAAAAGTCTATGTTTCTTCTTTTTACTGTCAACCCACAGGTCAGTTATGCAAGCGGGGGGTACAGAAGCAGAAGGCTGATTGTTAGAATGTTATGTTCCCATGAGTGATAGCCTATGTTCTCATGGGCGATAGCCAAGCAGTAATTTTCCAGCCAGCATAGTGTACTTGCTTGGGTGGTAATATGCTGGTGCCATCAGGAAATTAAAAGACTGAGTTTTTTAAAAAGTTGTCTTCTGTGTGATTAATCTTGGGGCACAAATTATAAACAGGTACTATAGGATAAGTGCACACATTATATCACAGAATTTAGCTTGTTCTAACTTAATATAAAAGCCTTATTTTAAAATTTTAGCTGTATTTGAGCCCAAGAAAGCCTCTTTCCCTCAGCCTCAGACCTTGGGAAAGAAGTGTCTACTATACTTTCCACAGCCTAAATCCAAATGGACTGATCCAAATGGACTGAGGGATTGTACAAACAATGGCCTCTCATAGAGTTCTTTGCTGCTTTATCGTGAATCTCTTGCCCAGAAGTTCCTTGGGCATACATCCTCTGTCTCAACTTCTGGATTACTAGTTTTACCCCAAAAGAATGAATAGAGCCTGAGGTCCTTTTTTTTATAATTCTCTGCAGATATTTTCTGCTTGTTTTATTTATTTCTTTACCCGTGGAGATAAACTATTGCTCAGCCTCCCAACTAATTATTTCTTATCTTCTGTCAATCAAATATCTTACATCCCTAAAACCAGTTTGCAAAGATCATAGATAAAATAGGCAGGTTTTTAAAAAATATTATCTCTCACAGTCCATGTATCACATAAAACACATTATGATATAATGAAGAACAAAACAGAACAGAGTTTACAGACAAGTAGTCAAGTGTATTAAATGCACACACATAGACACATATACACACACACATATAAACATATGTATACATAAGTGTATATACAAATATAATTGTGAATTATTATATATATACATATGTGTTTTATATACATATGTATTATATATACATATGTGTTATGTATACACACACACGCACACACACACATATACATATATGTGTGTGTGTGTGTGTGTATATATATGTATATATATATATACTGATTTAAATAAACTTAAACCTTAAAGATGAGTAGCCGTTAACTTGCAAAGAATGGGAAAGAAAATTATTACAGAAAGAAAGGATAACGTGTCAAGTTAAAATTGAAAGCACTGCATAGACAGGGCAGGAGTATGTATTAAGAAATAGACAATGGCGATTAATACAACAAAAGTATTGGGTTGAGATGTCAACAGATATGGATTTATTTTTCAAGCTTTCACAAAATAAACCTCTACTTCTCAGCTTCCTGTATTAATGAATTATGTTTAAGAAATATTGTATTAATATATTATGTTCAGGAAATATTGAGATACATTGAAATAAATCAATAGGTGGTGATTTGAAGTATCTATCTGAGAAGGTCACATGGCATAGATTTCTTTGTGGAACACCCCGTGGCTATTAAACTTACCAATTTGTCTTAGCAAAAAAATTTTTTCATTGTATGACTCCTAATACATATTTCCCCATATTTATAATATCTATGTAGGTTGGCGTTTTTCTATTTTGTTTTGCCTTGCTTTTAGCTATTACCTGGGATTAGGCAAATTGCAAAGTCTGCACACAGTACCCAAGACTGCCTTCACTTCCGACAGCAACTGTAAGTGGCAGAGCTGAATCTCACACTCAATTTGGATAATTCATTAGAATGAGTCACCAAACTCACTGAAAACTATTACAGTTTATTACAGAAAAGGATATGAATTAGAATCAGCCAAAGATATGCTTAAGGTAGACTCTAGAAGGGCTTCACACATTACGCCTCTATTGTCTTCAGGATTGTCCTCTCCTATCATTAATATGTAACGATATGCAGAGTACTTCCAAACTGGTTAAATTCACCTAAGCTTTGGTGTTTAGAGTTTTTATTGAAGCTTTATCACATAGGTATAATTGATTTATTGCCATGTGATTGGATTTAGTCTCCAGCTCTCTCTTTCCTAGAGGTCAGACTGATATCACATGACCAGAGGGCCCCACCATATCTCACTTCCTTAGCCGAAACTATCAGATATGGTCCAAGGGGCCTATCATGAATAACAAAGACACTCCTATTACTCAGGAACTCCCAAGGGTTTAGAGATTACTTCCCAAGAACTGGACCTCTTTGAATGAGCTCAGATTCTTTATTATACAGATATGTGGCAGCATTTCCAATACAGCTGCCTGGCTTCATTATAATGACAAAAATACAATGCAGTTCATTCTAAGTAATTTGTCAGACCTAAACATAACAGAAATGTGCAGAAGATTTAAGAGAGGAGAGTAAGTATAGATTGTTTACATCAGCTATTGCTATGCAGTAGTAAGTTAATAACTTCTATTAATCACCTCAGTCCAGTGTTATTACAGTTGGAAAATAGGTCAGTCATGTCCTTTAACATAGCAAAAAGTTTCCATCCATGAAAGACAAGTGGCAATGGTGCTGAGTTGATTGTCATATATATGAAGTGAAAACTAATGCCCTGAGAACAACCTTTCAAAATGCTATGTAAGCTTAACACTATGGTTAAATTTTATAAAAGTCATGTAAGAAATATCCTGGAAAGTGTGGTTTGGATAATAGGTATGGCAGATTTTCAGGGTTATGTGCAATACTGCATTACATAATTGAAAAAAAACTAATTATTCATTTATTTAACGAGAGAGAGAAAGAGAGAGCGAGAGGAGGAAGAAGAGGAGGAGAAGGAGGAGGAGGAGGAGGAGGAGGAGGAAGAGAATTTAAAATTTTGGCAAATAGATCATTAGGGAAGATGCTATATGTGTTGGTTAATTTTGTGTATTGACTTGACTGGATGCTCAGATAGTTGGTTAAACATTAGTTTTGGGTGTGTCATGAGGATGCCTCTGAAAGAGATTAGTAAAGGAGATTGCCCTCCCTGGTGAGAGTGGGCATCATCCAATTTATTGAAGATCTGAACAGAACAAAAAGAGGAAGAGAGAATTTATTCTCTCAGTCTGTCTTTGAGCTGGGACAGGTCTTTTCCTGAAAACAGACTGGAACTACATTACCACACTCCTGGGTCTTCAGCTTGACTACCACAGATTGCAAGATTTAGTCACCATAGCAGCATGTGCCAATTTTTTATAATAAACCTCTTTATAACTCTATCTCTATCTATTTATCTGTCTACCTATCATTATCTCTCTATCATCTATCATCTGTCTACCTACTATCTCCATATAGATATCCTATTCTGATTTTCTGAAGAACCTTGACTGATACACTTTTTAATTTCAACACATATGAAAGCTTGTTGCTTTGTTGTTAATATATTTTTTTAATTTATGAATTAACATTTGTATAAAAGCTAAACTCGAAAATTTCTAATCCAGCTCTATTCAAATCAACAGGGAAAGAATTTCTGAAAGCCTCCATCTTAAGAACAAATAAGTTGGAAGATGATATAGACAGAGAAACAGGCAATATTCACAGTTCAATGCTTATGAATAAGTTCTAAATAAAATGAGATTATGATTAACAATCAAAGGAAATAGTTATGTCTTTTATGTCCTTTTAGATGAGAAATGAGAAGGACCTACACGTGCATACTAGATGCCTAATTCAGGTGGTAGAGCAGCTCACTGAAGAAAAGAGATAACATTCATCTAAACATTTGATAGAAAATGTGAAACATCATATTTTAGCTTTGTGCATGATGTGACTTAGGTGATGAAAATGGTGCTTCCTCTTTTTTCTCTATCATATTCTATCACCTCTTTCAAGTCTCTCTGGGAACTTTTTTTATAAACAGCAAAACACAAAATCAACACAATAAAATAAACAGCAAATAGAAAATATTGCATTCTGAATAGAAACTTTTGAAATCTCATAAAATTGCACCCATGTCCATAGCAACCAATCCACTAATTTATTTATTTTTAGGTCTATTTTAATCATGCTCAGTGCCATACTGAGGCCTGTGAAACACAGTAACTAAAGAGGTATTGACCTATTTATTTATTCAGTCTGTATTTACTCATCATTCAATGTGTGCAAGACACTGTGATAGATACTGGAAAGAGAGAAACAAGCAAGAGAAGAGGAATTTTTGCCCTCGGATAGCTTAAATTCTAGAGGTAAAGATTTGCAACACATAATTCATTATGCAGATAAGAAATTATAATTCTGATATATCTGTAAAGGATATATACTTAACTAAGCAAAGAAGGAAAGAAGTGGCAAGAGCAGCTGGTGGCAGACCCTAAGGTTGTATAAGGCCTCTAAGTCTGGAACTCAGAAAGCAAGAGGTATTGAGGCATGAAGTGAGGTTTCTAAGATTGGCATGGGTCAAGATAATGCAGAGCCTGATAATGACTTGGATGTTTTTTGGCATCAATGTACAGAAAGACTTTCAAGTGTAACCTGAGATGATCAACATTTTAAAAGGGCACTCTGCCTATAAGATAGATAATGGATAAGGCAAGATCAAAATGGAGTCTAGAAAGAGAAGTATATCATTATATCATAAAACAATAATAGTAGCTTGGACTGGAATTTGCAGAGTAGATGTAGAGAGAGGTAGACAGGTTTTAGAAATATTTTAGGAAATAACATTGACACAGTTTTATATTTAACAATATAAATGATGAGAAGGGGAGAGTGTCAAAAATGACTTATATTTCTCATCTCCCATTTTAGAACTTATAATTTTGAAGAAAAAGAAGAATTGACCATAATTTCTTGAAGATTTTTAAGTCTCTGACATAAAAATTTGCCTTTTCATTTTGATATTTGTAAAGATGTCCTTTAGTAGATTTAGACAGACATAATTTTGGTAGATGGAATTCTGATCTTTTTAAGTACTATTTTAGATTATTTTTTTTAAAATGGGTCAGGGCAATAATGATTCTTTAGAAAAAATTTGGAAAAGTAATGGTTAGGTGCCAGTGACAACATGAGCTAACAGCTTATACACTTGGCAGTTGGCAGTGACTTATACTGTGGAACCATTCTACCTCTTCTGACAGTTTCATTAGGCAAGTCAAGTTCTTGAAAACTGCTCTGAAAGTATGTCTTGGTACAAGTGCAGAAAAGAGCCTGGGACTGCTATCCTTAGAAAAGGTTGTCCCTTGACTGGTGTCTAGCAACTTAATCTGCAAATAGCTCACTATGCCAATATAAAAGTTTCTCTAAATAGTAAGAATGGCTTACTATGCTTAAACTGTTTGCATAAACAATATGGTTTATGTTGAATACCTGCTTCCCTTTTGAGAATCTGAGATTTTGGTTCATGTTACACAGGAGGTGCCCATGTAATCATCTCCCAATAAAATCTTAGGCACTAGGTCTCTGACAAGCTTTTCTGGTCGATAACATTTCAAACACGTTGTTACAATTCATTGGATGAAGGAATTAAGCATGTTCTGACTTCATTGGGAGACAATTCTTGGTAGCTCGTGTTTGGTTTCCTCTGAACTTTGCCCATGTGTCTTTTCACTTTGCTAATTTTGGTTTGTATCCTTTTACTATAATAAATCTTTGCCACGAGTATGACCTCAGGATGAGTCCTGTAAGTCCTTATAGGGAATCATCAAACTTGAGGTGGTCTTGGAGACCCCCGAACAGAAAATTTTGGGAGAACATTGTCTTACTATTATATAAATTATTCCTATGAAGATGAACTGGGCATAGATCATCAATAATTCATGAGAGTAATAATTTTGTCATTTAATTTTGGTGGAAATTATTTAGGATAATCTCAAATATAAAAGAATCCTCTTAATATATCTTGAATTTACCAGAAGAAGAAAATTTTGCTCACCAACATCTTCAGTGAAATGAAAACATAAAAATCACTATCATATATCCTTTGGAACTTGTTTTCATTAAAAAGTGTTTTTGTTTGCTCACATCCTTATATTTAATATTGTATTCAGACCACAAAGCTTTTTCAGGAGTAGGCTCTGGTATTGAAATGTTTTATATGCAAGGCTTAAATATCCCTTTGAAATAATGGTGAAATGAACAGGAAAACTGCTGTAAGTTGCTTCATGCTAAAAGCTTCTTGTGCTACAGAAGATGGAATGGCATCAATAACGTTGTCAACCATAAGTGACTCCTAGATTTGAATTGTGATTATGGAAATGGCAATGTCCTTTCATTTAGGTAATTACTGAGCCTCTTAGAGCACCTTATGTGTGCAGGGCCCAAGATTCTTATTACTGTCTGAAGCCTTTATTACTCTGCACAAATTTAGCACTGTCTCTGATGCGCTGCCTTATCACATTCTCATAAAATATCAATAACATGCCCTGAAGAATTTTCTACTTTTTCTTTTACCTTGGGAGCCATCACATAGTTTTTTAATCTCTGGTTATTATTTTTAGGTTAAAATGCACCAGGCTACTTTTTAAGTGTGTTTCTCATCTACCTCATCCTGCCCCATGATTGGATTGTCTGTGCCTGTGGTTTTCTACTAAAAGTGTCCTTGGGTAAGGATAAAGATTAATTGTAAATATTACTCCAAACTTTACCTCATATAATATTTTTAAACTCTTTCTTAAGCTCTCCTAAGATTTGAAAATAAAAGCTAAATACTTATCTAGGGCTTATTACTTGCCAGATGCTATTCTAAATCTATTAAACATACAAACTCATTTAAATTTCATAGTAGCTTATAAGGTAGTTGCTATTATTATTATTATATCCATGAAGAAACAAGACACAGAGTTAAACCACTTGCCCAAAGTCACACAGCTACTCAGAGCGGAGCCAGAGTGAGAGGGAGACAGTCTAGTTCCAGAGCCTGAGCTCTCAATCTTTGCCATGTAGTACATCTGAGCATGCCCTTATTTTCCATATTGACTGCCTGTCTTATGACTCTGGCTCCTGCTAGCCAAATTTTCTCTGTTCATTTTGCAATTGTGTGTTGGTCTACATTTTTGCCCTTGATGTAGCTTGTGCTATGCATTCTCAAACTGCGATCCTCTTCACTCATGCTTCTTCTTCCGGAAAAGCTTTTCACAGTCTGATAGGCAGCCTGGGAAATGCTGTGCAGACAGCACAGGGACAATCTTTGCCCATGGGATTCAGGCTGGGAACAAAGTGAGAAAGATTATTTCTGATTCAATTACTTCCAGTGATTTAGACTCCCTTGCCCCAGCGTGAAGAAGGGGAACTACACCAAAAAATCTACATTTCAAACATCAAACAATATAATTCTGGAAGACAAATATTCTGACAAAACAGGCCTTGACATTGCTGCCTAGTGTTCAGTTTATATTCAAACTTTAGAATGTGTCAGACGGTTTTAACTACAAGCCATCAATTTCAAGTGGAAGGATTTAGAACATTTTCCCTTCCAGTGAAATTGTATACTCCTCATTAAAATGTTATCTTATGGTTCAAATGATTAGCAAGAACTATATTCTCTGAATCCAAGAAGCCTGAAATTTTGTAGATGAAAAAAATTTTTCCAACTGCTACATGTTTTCTTAACAAAAAATCTTCCCAGCTGTCAGTATAGAATCCTATTATTCTCTTCCTAGGCTTCTGGTCACTTCTTAGTCATTTCACACTTGTTCTTTCCCAGCCTCCCATTCTCTGTTTCAGAAACAAAAGGCATTTCGAAGCAAATTGCAAAGTGTTTATTGTATGGTACCATCAATTTTCTCATTCTTGTATTCATTACCACGCAATAATTTTCCACGCAGGTGTATGTATATATGTATGTGTGTGTGTGTATGTTCATATATATTTATATATCTATATAGATAGATAATATAGATATAGATATAGATAATATAGATAGATATAGATATAGATATAGATATATAGATATAGATGATATAGATATAGGTATAGGTATAGGTATAGATATAGATTAAATCGATAGATATATAGATATAGATATAGATATAGATATAGATATAGATATAGATGATAGATGATATAGATATAGATATAGATAAATATAGATATAGATAGGTATAGGTATATGTATAGGTATACATACATATACATATACATACACACATACCTGCATGCTAAATCCTTTTTAAGTTTTTCGAAGATAATATTCTCTCTTTATAAATGAAAAGTTTTTTGATTTTTTTTTCCTGTTTCCTAAGCAGATTTCCAAGTTCATTTCCCAAAATGTTAATTCTAAAAAATAAATTATAAAATGTTTGACTAAAAGACCCACCTCCTGTATGTATTCTTCTGATAAATTAAGTTTAAAAATAAAGTCCAAATTATGACTATTTCTCAGTAGTTTACATATAGATTCTTTTGGAAATATTAAGAACAATATTTAAGATTAGCTGAAGTTATCTGAATGAAAAAAAAATGTTTACATAATACTCAGTCTCCACCAAAATAAATATTAATGAATATGAAACTGTATCATATGAAGGTGGCTCCAGAGTTTATTAAACAGAAGGATTACATGTAAAAAAACATAATGGGATCTGTATTTCTTAAAATTTTGAGATTCAAATCCCACTCACATTTACTGATTATATATAATAATGAATATGTAGATAAGTAGCAAGAGGTAAAGGTTTAGAAAATATTACAGACGGATGGTTTGATGACTGGCTGGCTTGCTGGCTAAATTAAGCATATGTTTTATATCTATATAGCAATCCCAATTCCTAGTTATTTTATCTCCCACTCTGATTTCTCATCTGGAGCTCTAGATTCAAACAGATATTTCTACTTGGTTGGTTAAAAAGTATCTCAAACTTAATATGCCCCCAAATCTTAATTTTTTACTCTACTTTTCTATTTCCCTCCATGCCCATCACCTTCCCAACCTATTTCTTCCCCAATATTCTATATAATAGTTATTGGCATTACCAATCATCCACTTTGTTTCCCAGTTCAAAAACTGATACTTCATCCAGGACTTCTTTCTTTAGCATAATTTCCCAATATATAATCTCAGAAAATCCTATCAGCACCACCTCTAAAATATATACCAAATCCCAACACTTTTGGGCAATTTCAGAAATTGGAGACCATGAGCATTCAAGAAAGGAGTCATTAGTCATTACTATAAGAACAGAGAACTACATTGGGTAGAGGAAAGCTATTGCTGCACCTTTTAGATTTATACATGTTGTAGGCTTTCACTTCAAAAATCTTTGTAAAACTTTATATCAAGTCTCTGAATTAAAATCATAGACAAGCATCCATTTAATTCACTATTCTAATTAATAACTGTGATCAGTCTTGGGCTTTAAGTGATCTATTACTATGGTTGTAAGAAAGCAGTGTTCTTGATTTTCTTCACGATGATTTTTACTTGGAAATATTATTCTGGTAAAGAAAGTAGGGATTTCAAAAAGAGAGGATGATATGGGCTACTATAGATGCAAAGATTTTGATTCTAGTAAAAAAAAACTTCAAGTAAAGGTTAATACTTAAGAAATCTGATTACTATTAAAATCAATAGCATTATTCAGCACTGATTTTATGGAATCATTGAGAGTACACATAAATCTGTGATATAATCTGTCAGGAATATTATAATCTTTAACAATAAATAAAATATGTATGACAAACCTATCATTTATTCTTGCTTTGTAACAGTATCCTGATTTCTAATGTGAAAGTTTCCTTAATGAAATGGCGTATTCAGGTGCATTCTATCCTAATTAACTGCCTGTCTCTTATTTTCTCAAGTTTGTTGTTCAGTTTTCTCTTTGCGTTAGATCTCTGACCTTTCTTTTAGCTTAAGTTACCTGGTGTCAGTTTCTGTTGTTTACAACCAAAGGACCCTAAATGATTTTTATACTAAGTCTTTCTGAAAGATGTAGATTTAGTATTTAGGCTTTAGTATTAGAATGTGCTTATTAAAATGTTGTCTCCTGGTTCAAATGATTAGCAAGTACTATATTCTCTGAATCCAAGAAGCTGAATGTGCTTATCATTTATCCATGAAGATTAATTTTACTTTAAGAAATACACAAAGGTACAGAATAAAGAAAAGTTCTCTTACTAAAGATATATGTTAAGCACCTACTGTGTAACTTCTGGTTTTCATTTTAGATTCTTGAAATTGCTATATGAATTTAAGAGCTTCCAGAAACCCAAAAAGTCCTGTAAATGAATTTGATTCTTTACATATCTGTGAAAAGTAATTGAAAGATAAATTTTTTATAAGAAATTATTTTAAAAGTATAAGAAATCCTTATAAACTTGAAGGATAGCATTTTCTTTTTCTCACTTTCAACATAAGAAACTATGACTTTCTCTATGGGTCTGAAGCCTCACTGGAAAGCTTTCTATCCAGAGGAAGGAGACAGATTTCTCTGTTTTAGGGATCAGCATGATCCACTGCAAATATGAAAGCTGGTGGAATGTGTGGTAATATGCCACCTTTTCCCATGGCCCAAAGAGTAGAAAACCCTCATCAGAGAGAACTGGCCATATGGCAGTGAGATGAGGGAAATACTGGTAGTAACTTCTGTTTACACTGGCTAAGTCAGGGTCAGAAGTTAGTGTATTGGTATGATTGCCCATGTGATAAGCACATAGTGATTTATGCTCATGCCTAGTTGGTAGAAAAATTCACTTCTACATGTAAGCAATAATGTGGAGTAGCTACTACCAGAGACTTTAAAGAAACACCAGACATCCATTCATTTACAACAGTTTAAAACATTTATTGTATCGCGTTAAGAGAACTAGAATTCTTGGTCCTTTCCATACTGGAAAGACTATAATTCTATGACTCCGATCAGGAGGACTGTGAACGAGTAAGCCCCCTTTTGTTTCATTTAGGACTTGGCAGACAGTCATATTTGTTAACGCTGGGAACCATGTTCCTGGACTTTCTCTGATGCAGGAGATGATCCTTGTGTGATTAATACCTGCTGAGCCAGATTTGACCTTCTCCATTGGAATCACGGCTCAGAAACACCATGTTTCGAATGAACCTCCTCCTATGCTTTGCTGCAGGTCCTAACAGTGGTCTTTTATTCAACAGTTCAGTTCATGTCGCTGCACTTAATGGTAATTATGGAATAATATATTTTAAGTAGTGAAGATTTGAGAATAAAACCAACCTTGGTATGTTTTTCTCTTGGTAGCATTAAGTGAAACAAGTAGCAACTATTTAATTAGACTGCTGTAATATTAAGAAGTTCAATTCCATTTTAGATTAAAGAAAAAAACATTTGGGAAAATTAAAATAGATCTTATATCTCTTTATTTTCTTATTTGAAAAATAGCAAGATATAACCAGACTTTTCTCTCTTATAGCCGATTTTCCTATATTTTTCAGCTTGCCTCATTCATCAGGGCTTAGGACATTGAAAGAGAGAACAAAATTCAGTCAAAATCGGGTTTAAGAAAAAGGAAATATGCCTGCCGTATGGATATGGGAATATCTAGTATTGAGAATCACAGAGCCTTTTATTAGCATATCCTTATAATTATAATCATAATTAAACTTTAAATTATATACTGATTCAGAATTTATCAAATGCTTCAATACTCTTCATTTCTATACTCCATTTGCAAGCGAAGTGAATGCAGTCCTGTTTTTGTTTTTGTTTTAGTTCTTGTCATAATCAATATGAAATGGTTAAAAATAGTCACAGTAAAAATATATCAACATATGGAAAATGGGTAGGTTTGTTTGTTTTGTTTTCTTAAATTACAGTTTACAAGTGTTTCAGATTCACCACACATACACTCACATTTGTTAGCTGTTACTACAGTAGCTATTATGTTAATGGATAAACAGATGGGAAGATAACATGGGGCTTTCTAAAATCTGCTTCCTTTGGTTGTTCCCTTCTGTGATTCTAGTTGTACTGAGTTTAAGGAATGTTAGAAAGCTATTTATCTCACAGATATTGAAACGAGGTGAATAATATTTGCTGAGTGCCTAGGTTGTAGCAGAGTGCCCTGAAACTTTTTTTTTTTTTTTTTTTGATATCTGATTAAATTTTCACAACAGCTTTGAGAGGTCGGCATTATCTCTATGTCATATGCCAGAAAACTGAGTCACAAAGGTTTCCTAGCTTGGTGAAGGCTACCCAGCTATTAGCAGCACCACGCCTGAAATTCAAATAAGTCTGAATCTGTTCTCTTTCTCTGCTTGATAAACATTATTTTGTTTAATGAAGTACCCCTAAAGGCAGAGGAGAATGAATATATACCCCTAAGGAATCTGGGGGTGTAGTTCAAAGGGAATCACAGCAAGTGTGAAATTTCTTTGAAGTTTCATCTTTTATCTTCAACATGCATACAGTCTATTCCATAATATATCTATATTTGTTTTAATATAAAATGTTTGTTTTTCCAAATCTTCACGTGCAACTCAAGCCCCAGGAATATGCATTGTGTTTATCTTCTGGCTTCTAGATTTCCCATGGGTATTATGATGTAAAAAGCACAGCCGTTTACAATGCAATCTCTAAAAAAAATGAAACATACTAGTTCTATGGATTTTAATGTGAAATCTCAATTACCTACAGTCATTCTTCAGAGGAAACAACTTTTTATAACACCCCTCCTGTGCTTCCACAGCACGCTGTGCTTCCCTTTTATAGTATTTATCATATTTATAATTACTTGGTCAATGTTTGCCTCATAAGACTATAAAGTTCATAAAGTAAGGGATCTTTGTGTTGGTTACTTCTACATTCCTAGTACCAACCCCAGTATTTAGGAAACAGTAACACCAAGTACAATTTTGTTAAATAAACAATTGGTTTATTTTATTTGCAAAATCTTTTTGTACAGAGTCAGAGTAAAAGATGAGATAGGTATGGATACCTTGCTACATCATTATAGGGTTCATATAGATTTTATATTAAAGTATATGCTAGAGGTTCAACAGCTGTCACTTCTTACTCTGCTCACTGAATTTTTTTATTCAGTGGTCCTAAATAGAGGACATAGTAAAAATGAAATAGTAACAAATCATGTAACAAAATTTTTATGTTTTTCACATCTTTATCTGGAATATATCTATGACTAAATGTCAAGGTTTCAAAAGCACAGGTGCTCAACCCTTAGTATAAATGCTAGCCCACACCAGAGCAGGTAGGTTCTGGCTTACCACAAATCACACTTATGAGAGTCAAGAACTGGTACAATACTGAACAGGTTTAATAACTTGTAGGCTCAGACAGTAATTGTCAGATCAGATTATTTTGATTTTATTTTTTTTGCAATGGCAGGCAGAGTCCCTGTGCAGAGACTTTGGAGTAGTTAAGTGTGGGTCTTGCTAATAAGAAGTTTGGTGAGAGTCCAGACAACCGTGATCTTGATATTGTGCCATATTCACAAATATACTTAAATATAATTATTTAAGACTTTATTCATAACTTATAAATCTTTTAGTGAAGATCTCCTTGAAGACAAATTCATACATAGTAACTTTGTTTCCATAGCCTAAAGACTAGAACATGAAAACTGTTTGATGACTGTTTTTTGACTAACTAAATGAATGAGATATGCCACCACATTCTAGGAATTTCTGGTTCTCATATAGATTATTGGGAGTGGATATCAATGTTCAGTAGTATTAAATAATCACATAAATGAATTAACTGATTGGTAATAACAACCTGGGTGGCTACAGCTATAAAGAAATAACAACAACAACAAAAAAACTTGATATTTGATTCCCAGAATATTCAAGGTCATGAACTTTGTGGGATTGGTAGTTCTTTTGAGTTTTATTGAACCTAGAAGATTTTCTCTTCTAGAAAAAATGTCATCTTTCTGCTGAAGCTCAGAGACAATGTAGGAGCAGACCTAAGACTACATAGAGAAAAATAATGTCATAAAAATGATGAGCTACCATGAGCTGCTGACCCACCCTAAAAGCCAGCTCTAAATTTTATTAAGTATGAACCCTATAATAGTTGAAATAGAGAAGCCAGTAGATGAGATTTTTACAAAGAAGGGGGACCTAACTTAAGAAGGAAAGAGTGAGTCAGATATCAGAGGGTGGCAAAAAGGATAAATTAAAGCTTAGAGATATGAAGCATGAGAATAGCAGTCCCAACATTAGGTAATAGGAATTTAAGGACAGGAAAATGAAAATGAAGAGAAAATATTTGGAGAAATGTTGATGATAAATTCAGAATTAATGAGATTACAGATGTTAGGTTGAAAGAGTTCCTGGAGTACTTAAGTAGAAAAACAAGGGGAAAACCTGCATTTAGATACATGGAAGTGACATTTAAGAATATCAAAGTCAGGAGTCTGGGCATGGTTTAATTGGGTCTGCTGATCAGAGTCTCACAAAACTGTCTGGAAGCATGTCAGGCAGGGAAGGGACAAAGTCACTTACAAGCTTATTTAGATGGTTGGAAGAATTTATTTCCTTGTGGCTATATAACAGAGGGTGCTCACTTCTTACTGGCTGTGGCTGAAGGTCACCCTCAGGTCCTAGAGGACATCACAGTTGCTTATCAAGTGGACTTCTCCATGGACAGTTCACAACATGACCATGGGATTACTAAAGGCTATCAGAAGAATCTCTCTCTAGTCTCAGCCTTATATAACATAACATAATCATAGAAGTGACATTCCATCGCCTTTGCCATATTCTATTGGGTAGAAGTAAGTCATAGGTTTCACCTGCACCCAAAAGAAGAAAATTACACAAGATTAGACCATTGGGGTCAACTTGGAAATGTCTCTGCCATGTGTTTAAATAAAGTAAAAATTTATAAAACCACAATCATTACATGCAGATCAAAAGAAGCCATACCCAGGGAAACTCATGATTTATCAGAGAGCATATGGATGGAAATAGAAATATTAGGCATATGGTTGATGAAGATATAATATTTAGTTAAAGATTTGCACAATACTCAAAGTAATAAGAATTATACAGTGTCAATTAAAACAAAAAGTTAACTATGATAAAAAATACTATTTTAATTCATAACGTAAGGGAATTAAATAATAAGAATAGATAAAAGGTAGATGGGAGCCTCCAAATATAAAAACACATATTTTAATAAAGTCAGAACAGAGATACTTTTCCTAACTTAATTTAAGAAGTTTACTGATTTTTATGTAGAGGAGGAATTGAAAATGAAAACCGAAATAAAAAATATGTAATTTTCTAATTAGTAGTTGAGTCACGGGGATAGGGAGCACAGCATATGAATATATTCAGCATTAATGTAATGACTATGTGTAGAGCAGAGGGTAGATAGAGTAATCATCGGGATTGTTTCATAAACTATGTAAATGTCTAACCAATATACTGTATACTGAAACTAATAATACAATAAAATGCTAAAAATGTGTAATTTTCTATCAGCTAAATATATAATCAAGCTTTAGAAAGCTGTTTAGTAAACTATATACAGTTTATATTTCAAAATGTGAGCTTGTTTGGTCATTTTCAGTTAACTTTTTTTTTGTTTTTATTATAGTTAAACACATTCCAGGTGATTTTAGACATAAATATAAGCTCACATTTGCAGAACAGAGCATGAAGTTTAGAACCAGAAGATGCTTTGGGGAGCTTAGAGGGGCTTTATTTCTATCTGGAGTTGCCCCATATTATATACTCCTCCATTGTTTCCCTTTACATCTCAATTCCCTGAAGTCTTATCTATATATCTGCTTTATCACATGCTTGTCTCACTTCATCCAGGTCTTTATTTCACAGCTACAGGCAAACTGTTCTGGTCCAGGTTACTAATAAGAACCTCTAATTTGCAAATCTAATGTCAGTAGTCAGTGAGCATCTTCCTAGACCTATCAGTAATACTCCACTCTCTCCTTGAAATGCAAACTTCACACAGCCAGGGTATTGAAGACACATGCTCTAGTGTTTCATCCCTTCTGCCTCAGAGGTCACTCCTTAGTCTCTTTGACTGGATCCTCCTCTTCTCAGCAAACTGAGGCTTAGTCACTGGATATTTTATTTATCTATACTCACTACTTTGGTGATCACATTCAGTCTGCCATGAACTGTCATCCTATTCCTTATAGTTAGTCAGCTGGTAACTCCTGAATTTACATGTTATATGCCATCAATAGTCATCATTCAGTTTCTTGCTCTCACATGTGCTTACTTGTCTCCTCTACCTGGAAGATCCTAACCATTTCCCTGGTAAACGTAAAGAACTGCTGTCAGGTTGATGTTTCCCTCTAATGTCTAGCAGTCTCACTCTGCCTTAGATGCCTTGCTGTGGACTGAATTATGTGTCCACAAAATTTATTTGTTGAAGCTTTAATACAAATATTATCATATTTAGAGATAGAGCTTATAAGGAAGTAATAGAGTTCAAAAAGGTCATAGGGTGGGGTTCTAATATGGTAGGACTACTGTCCTTGTAAAAAAAAGAGCAAGAAGGACCAGGGCTCACTTTTGCTCTTTCTCTTTCTCTCTCTCTCTTCCATGTGAGCACATAGTGAGAAAGCAGAAGCCTGCAACTCAGGGAGAGAACCCTCACCAGAAACGGAATCCTGTCAGGACCCTGATCTTAGACTTCACAGTCTCCAGAGCTGTGAGAGAATAAATATCTACTGTTGAATTCACCCAATTTATGATATTTTGTCATGGCAGCTCAAGCTGACTAATACATGCCACCCAAAGGTTTTGATGACTTGCCTGTTTTACTTAATCATAGCCTTAAGCGTGTGGTGTAATTGTTTGCTTCCTCCTCCCCCCAACTAAATTATAAAATACTTGAGTGCGGCCCCATTTTATTAATTTTTGTTTCCTAGTTAACAAAGGACATAATGCAGAGTAGAGAAAAAGAAATAATTTTGTAATTACATTGAATTAAATACTAGACCTAGGAGAGAAGTTTTGTGGAAGCTTAGTTCTGACTTGATTCTTTCCCAAGCAGAAAGTGAGTTAATTCTTACCAAAAAAAAAGTGGACCTTTGCAAAACAAACAGAATTTTCTCCTCAAAAACATTTTTTTTGTACTTGCTGATTATTTAATGAATGCTCAATCAAGACCCTAGAGTTTTGCACTGAAAAGAATGAAAACGTAATTTTATCTCAAAAATGGTGAAGGGCAACTCTTACCTATTAATTAGTGATTATGTAAGATCTGACTTTGAATATATAGGTATTCTGATGGGCCCTTTCAGAAACAGGGCTTTTAAATTCTAGGGTATTTAAATTCTCACATAATAGAATTCAGGCATTAATTTATTCTGCTATTCATTAATTTAACAGAGAAGTTCCACATCCTAGATAATGAGCTAAAATTTGAGAATACAGCATTCAATAAAATGGACACAGCACTTACTCTTATGGAACTCACAATATTTAATCTAAGTATCTATTTACCTTTTATTTTGTTCATGTAAATGTTGAAGAACATTTAACAAAATAATTTTTATTTTTAGCACAATTGTTAAAAATGACATTCCAACAATAGCCAGCAGGTTTATTTATTCCTTAAAATCTGTTTAAGATAATAAATTGTACAGGATAAAGGCACATTTGCTACATTCCTTAGTAGAGACATGTCTTTCGATCTTTGAATTGTCACTGCCTATCACAGTGGCTGGCATATAGTAATGTTAAATATATATTTGTTGAAATATATGTCATTTTATTCCTTGTAGTTGGAAAATACACATTCACTTTATATAACAGTGATGGCAATTTATTTATATATAAATTGGAAAGAAACATGTTTCAGACACAATCGTATTTTATATCTGAAAAAAGGTACCAATCAAACATATTTAAGATAAATTTTTTTCAGAGGTCAGCTTCTTAATGTGACTTTTCCATTCCTTTTTTAACTGGAGTAATGATGGCTGCCATTGTCCTGTTCACACCTAGGAGTCAATAACTATAATAACTATTTGCAGATTAGCTAGTTAGTAATTTTAGCTAGGTGATTTTTAGTATCATAGTTATTTAATTAAAGTCTTTGACACTCATCAGTTTTATGACTGAAAGTGTCTTGAATATTTCTAGAATCTGTTCCCGTGTTCCTAAGACAATCTCTCCCTTACTATAAGCCATAATTTTTCTACAACAAAAGACTAGTGGGATAACTCCTCTGCCTTTCTTCCTATGTGTCTTCAACAATGCAGTCAAAGTGAATTTCTAAACAAGCAAATATAATCTGCATACCCATCTACATAAAATCTCCATGAATGTCCATTGCATAAAAGAGAAAAGCCCAAATCCCTAATGTTGTCTAAAAAATACTTGGAATTTGGACTTGATATCTTCTGCAACCTCATCTTTAACCCTCTGCTCCACACTCATTACCCTACAACGAGTATTTTGCTTTCCCTTACATTTTCAATCTCTTCTCAGGGAGTTTGAAAATTTTGTTTCCTTTCTATAGAACACTGTACCCCCCAGTTTCTTCCCTGGCTAACCCATATTCAGCCTTTAATGTCAGCTCAAATATAATTTCTTCCAAGATATATCTCCTCACTGTTCCCCATTCCAAGTCTAAATTGGGCCTTGTTATGATATATTTTCATTGCACCTTTATATTTTCTTCATAGAACTTATCTGATTATAATTATATAATTTTTAAATGTGTTTAATACTTGTTTGCTCTTCTAGAAAGACTGGAATCACATCTCTAGTTTCCAATACAAAACTATTATATTAAAAAATTCACATATTTGGGGTATGAATGAAACAGCCAGAATTTTTGACACAGAAAATAAGTTACATCCATGCAGTGGATGAGCACCTTTAAGATATGACAATTGCAAAGAGAAAAGAAGGTGTCCATTTGTGTTTGGTAGCTCTAGAATAAAACAAATATGAATTACTGATAGGAAAAAAACATGCTCATTAGCCAGGAGAACTTTTACTGTTCTATCTTAAATTTACATGTGGTAAAAATTTTAAAACAGCAAGGATTCCTCAATACAAAATAAATACATAATCATAGACATATTTATTGAAAAATTACTGCACTGAGTACTTTACATTCATTATCACAGAAATGCATTTTACTGAACCTATGAGATATATAATATCTGGCAGATAAAGATAATGAAGAGCTATAAATGGCAGAGCTGGGGTTTGAAAGCATTGGCAGCCCAATTCCAAAGCAGGTAGAGCTACCAAGATAATTTGAACATATAGAAAATGACAATTTTAATCTCTCATAATTTATTAATTGCACATATATGTTTTGAAGTTTTGCTGTATACCAGACACTTCTCTAGACTCTAAATGTTCAGCAGTGATCAAAAGAGACACTTTTATTTTTCTCACAATGCTTATATCCTAGTAGGAAAGGCTGGCAATAAATTCATAAACAAGAAAAAGATAATTTCACATAGTGATCTTTATAGATAAAATGCAGAGTTTTCCAATGTTATGACTAGAGCGGGGACTGAGTTTAGATTAAATGATCAAGTGATGGATCTCTGAAGAGAAAGTTTTGAGCTGAGGCTTGAAGGATAAGAAGGACCATATGAGTAAAGATATGGGGAGAGGTGGGACTTGTAGGAGAACCTCTGGCGAAAGTAGAGAGGCAGGAAAGTTCATTCACAAAAGCATGCCAGTGTGGCTTGAAGAGTGTGTAGAAACAGAGAATGCATAAGGCACTCATCATAGAGTTAAGCAAGGACAAATCTACAAAGGGCTTTAAAGATTTTGAAAAAAAGTGTGTATCATATTCTAAATTTTGATAGGAACATAACTATCTGTATAAGGCAGAAAAATCACAGGATCTGGCTTCAATTTAAACTTCACTAATCAGTGATATAGTCTCCACTAGTAAAAATTGTGTTGTGTCATAACTTTCAAAATATTGAATATAAGTTAATCAGTCTTCTACTGGAGGAAAAGTAAACTGGCTATAAATTGATCATTTCTAGAGATATCAGTTATATGTGCCTGGAGAGATTTTTTGTGGGAGAGACAAGTCCTTGGAAACCTGAAAGACCCTGATAACTGTGCCTAAAAATATTAACAACAAACAATGTTGCAAACAGTGTAAGAATAAGTGAGTACTAAAATGTAAGTAAGTAAAATAATAACTTCACTTTAAACTTAATTATTTTCTTTCTATGTATGATTCTACATTGATAAAAGTTCCTTGACCCTTCCAGATTCTCAGCTATGTATTCTGTTGAATTTTTATTCTATGCTATATTTGCTCTCTTGTCATAGAAATTGACATTGTTAGAGACAATTTGATAGACTTTATAATAAAAGATAAATGTTCCACCATGGAAGAAAAAGTATCCTATAATTTAGAAATAGTAAAAAAAAAAAAAAGGTATTCTCTAGATTTCCTAATTTACATTTCCTTTCAGTTAATGAAAAAAATGACAAATTTTCCATGAAGTTATGAAACAGCTAAAAGTAGAAAGAAACATTAGCTAATGCAATAAAATATAATCTATGATTAATTATTGAGCTCAGATTCCTGAATTAGGCACTACTAGAGATTAGGGACATGAGCAACTTCACTGAGGAAGAAAATTAAATTTACCAGGCACAAGCTCTCTCTGGTGTCATGACTCAAACTTGTCTATAATAATAATACAATAGCCATCATTTATAAGCGAATATTATATGCCCAGCACTGCAAAGTGATTTACATATATTACTATATTTGCTTTTGGTAAGAGCCTTTTGAAGGAAATATGATTACCTTCATTTCACAGATTAGGATGGCTTACCCAGGTCAGGTCACTTGCTCATGTCTTTACCTTTGAGTAGTAGTAGAGTTGAATTCAAACTCAGTCTGTGTGATTAGAAAACATATGCATCTAAACATTTCACCTATTGCCTCCTTTCTATGATTGAGTTTCTGCCTATTTCTAATGAGCCTTTCCTCTGATCTCTAGCCATCAGCGGTTCAGCATGTTCCTGAATTTCAATATTTTTACATTTTGAGAAGAAAGATAAGCAAGCTTGGCCCTTTACAGAACTACTTTGTAATTATCAGTATGTCATGCATTTCAAAACTCGTCGTAAGGTTTTATATACCTGTTTCACTGATCATTTGTTCTATGACCTTAATCAAATTAGTTAACAGTTCCAGGCCTCAGTTTTCTCATCTGTAAGAGTGCAGGATTTCACAGGATTGTTGTAAAATAAAAGAATATATTTTATTGAAATTCCTTATAATAGTTTCTGATACACAATAAGCGTCTATAAATGTTACTAATTATATGCTTTATTGATATAAAATTATCAGTGATATCCACTCTAGATGCTAATAAAATATTTTAAATATTTAATGTGGAAATTCTAGAGCTTTAATAAATACACCATTAGTAAAAAAAGTACTTTAATACATACTGGTATATATTTAAGCTTATTTTAATATTTATTTTTTATTATTTTTAACTTTTTTCTACTTTCTCCATTTTATTCTTCTGAATTTGGCTTCATTCTTTTTCAAGCCGACTCTGAAAGAAATAGATATAATATTAAAGTCTTACTCTTAAATCAAAATATTTCTTCTCCCTCTCCTTTTCTCTTTCATTCATGGTGGTGGGAATCTTATGAGTTGCAAATGTGAAAAATAAATAAGGGTTGTATATTTTGCCTCTTCAATACAAGTAACCATGCTGATCCTTTTGTCATTAAGATCATCTGTTTCCACCTTTGCTAATAGAATGATATTCAGCAACTGGGGTTAGTGATCTCTACTTTCTGCAGGTAAATCTTCTCTTGTAAATTATGCTATTGAAAACATTGAGAAATTTGAGTGCCCAGAAGGAGGAGAATTATCTGTTTATGCAGATGAAAGAATTGAATTCTTGTTGTATATGAAAGAAACAGAGAATTTTGGAGGGCTTAAGATTAAAAGGGAAATTTTGGAGGGTTTAAAATTGAATGTTTGAAGAGTTGTCATAGAAGGAGAGATCAATTAGAACTTTCATGGTTGCTTCACAGGGAAGATTGAGGACATAGGCATGAAGGGTGCATGAGGAGCATATTTCAGAACAGTGGATCACAAGCACTGAAACTTGCCTAATACACAGAGTGGATTACTTTGTGAGAAAATTGTTTTATGGAAATGTTCAATGTCACTTAAGTTTTTCAGGGAGAAACATTGTGTCTTTCTTTGAGAGATATATGAGACTTCATAGGTTACAGACTATCAGTATTTCTGGAACTCCAATTTGGCACTAATGCCACCGTGTATATAAAATGGGAAATAGAAAGGCAATGTATTTAATTTTATATAAAGGTACATATTTAATTTAAGAGAATATTCTTTATTCCAAGATTATATTCTTTTTTTTTGTTTTGTTTTTGTTTTGTTATATAATGTTATTGTCATGTGGGGTGGTTAAAACCCTGGCCAAATATCCTGGCACCTGTGCAATCTTAGGCAGTGAGGAGTCTTTCTGAGCGTCAGTATTCTCAGCTGCAGAATAAGGAGAATAGTACTAATCATGCAAACTGTTCTAAGAATGAAAAGAGATGAAGCCCAGAAGGTGCTCTGTGGGTTATTGGGTACAGATTAAGTGCTCATTAATACCAGCTTCACTGGTGAAAAAAAAAATTCTTTTAAGAAATAATAGTAGAATTTTACATAGTTCTTTAACTATTGAATAAGTTATATATTCATACTTTTAAAAAGTTTCAAAAGGTCCCATCCTTGACATAGTTACAATCAATTTCTCTTTTTGAAAACACCCTTTGTTGTTATATTTTTCTCATATACATTCAGGAATATTTTAGGCAAATTTTCATTTTCCTCATAAATAAAATGAAATGTTTTTTTATAAATGTATGTATGAGGTAGGCAGATTGTAGAGATTTTAATCTAATCAAACATAAATTTAGATACTGTTATGAAAGGACATTGCAGACATAATTAAAGTTACTAATCAGGGGACCTAAGAAAAGAGGATTATCCTAGGTTACCTGGGTGGGCCTAATTTAGTCACAAAAGTTCCTGAAGAAAGAAGAGGGAGGCAGAAGAGCCAGTCAAAGATGCAGCAAATGATGAAGGTAGTATAAATGAGGCTGAAGTGGAAGTCAGAGAGAGTTAAAACATAAGGATTAACTCCACCATTGCTAGCTCTAAGATGGTGGAAGAGAATATGAGCAGGGAACACAGATAGTGTTTAGAAGCTGAGATCGACCCCTAGCTGAGTCAGCAAGGAAACTGTGACCTAATTTCTATGACCGTGTAAAGCTGGATTCTGAAAATAATCTGAATTCATTTAGAACCTTCAGAACCGTACACTTTAAAAAAAAGTGAATTTGGTAAATTTTAGTGTATATAAATTTTATCTCATTAAATACAAAACAGGGAAATAATGAAATATATTTTTGAATTAAAAAGTGCCCAGGTGGCCACCATATCTGAGTCTCCATCAAAATAGTTAAGGCTGATTGCCCCACCCAGATGATTCTCTGAGATCTTATTCCTCCCAACATTCATACTCACCCAAACCTTTTCCAGTGGATTTTCCTTACAAATGGCTTCTCTTTGCTCATGATGTGGATTTTCCTAAAATCTGTCAGAGATTCAAAAAATCTAAATAAGCAGCATCTGGCCTTGGTACACCCCATACTTCATGCTGAGCAGTCCCAAGCCCAGCACTAGCTTAGCCTCTTGAGGCACTTCCAAGCTCAGCATGAGTAACAACCATCTGCAGATTACTTAGTGGCTCATGCTAGGTGGCCCTGGGCAGAGCACAGCCTGAAGCCAAACTTAGCCTATAGAAGGACTCCTTTCAGGAAACCTGGGCCTGCACATCCAGTGGCTAGCTTTGGTCTAAGCTGGAGCACAACCTGGGGTGACATCTGAGGACAACATACCTAAAATGCACACAGGGCAGGCATCAGATCCCTGCTAAAGCAAATCCCGATTTTTGGGGTCAGCCCTGCACAAAAGCTCTTCTACTGGTTATGACAAGGCATTACAACCAATCACCTCAAAGGTCAATTCCTCCTATTAATGAGCTAACTGCAACCAAGTCTCAACTACAACAAGAGGGCACACACAACTCATACAAGGACCATATCTGGAGTACCCAGCTCAGGTGATCAGGGAAGACTATACCACTGGGCCTTGCAGCACAACTACTACTTAAAGTCATTTTACTAAGACTAGAGACATAACAGTCTTACCTAATATATAGAGACAAACACAAGTAGATAGCCAAAATAGGAAGACAAAGAAACAAATCCTAAACAGAAGAACAGAGCAAAGCTCCAGAAAAAGAAATCAACAAAGTGGAGATGAGCAATCCACCAGATGTAGAGTTCAAAGCATTGGTTATAAGGTTGCTCAAAGAACTTAGAAGAAGAATAGATGAATTCAGTGAAAACTTTAAAAAAGATAGAAAACATAAAAGTGGAGATAGAAAACATAAAATAGAATCATTTAGAAATGAAGACAACAATAACTGAAATGAAGAATACCTTAGGCAAGGGTCCCCAAACCCTGGGCCATAGACCGGTATGGTCAGTGGCCTAATTGGTACTGGGCTGTACAGCAGGAGGTGAGCAGTGGTTGATGAAGCAAAGCTTCATCTGTGTTTGAAACCACTTCCCAACATTAGTATCACTGCCTCAGCTCCACCTCATATCATCAGGCATCAGATTCTCATAGGAGCACTGGTCCTTGGTGCCAAAGAATTTACGCACTGCTGCCTTAGGAGGAATCAACAGTAGATTTGATGAAGTAGAGGACTAAATCAGTGATTTAGAAGATAAATGAGCAGAAAACATCCAATTAGAAAGAACAGCAGCAAGCAAAAAGAATCCAAAAAATATTAGGGGTTTCTTTAAGGGGTTTCTGGGAATTCATCGTATACTAGTAGTCATGATGGGGATATCAGAAGACGAGAGCAAGCAAGGAATTGAAAATCTATTTCAAGAAATAATGACTAAAAAATTTTCTGATCCAGTGAAGGAAATAGACATAGAAGCCCAGGAAGTGCAGAGAGTCCCAAAAAAGATAAACCAAAGAACCCATACCAAAGCACATCATAATTAAAATGGCAAAGGTTACAGGCAAAGAAACAATCTTAAAAGCAAGAGAAAAGCAGTTATCTACAAGAGAAATTACATGAGACTGTCAGATGATTTCTCAATAGATACTTTGCAGGCCAGAAGAGATTGGCACAAAATAGTTAAAGTGATGAAAAGCAAGGATCTACACCCAAGATTACTTTACCCAGCAAACTATCATTTAGAATCGAAGGACAGGTAAAGAGCTTCCCAGATAAGAAAAAGTCAAAGGAGTTCATCATTACTAAGCCAGTAGCACAGAAAATTTTTGAGGGACTTCTTTAAGAAAAAGAAGAAAAAAGAAAGAAAAGTAAAAAATACAAATAATAAAATGGCAATAACTACATTACTTTCAATAATTACTTTAATTATAAATGGATTAAAAGCTCCAATCAAAATATAGTGTGGCTGAATGGACAAGAAAACAAGACCCTTAATTATGCTGCCTAAAAAGATTAACTTCATATCAAAAGACACACACAAACTGAAAGAGATGAAAAAAGATAATTAATGAAAATGGAAACAAACAAAAAATATCTGGTATAGCAATACTTATACCCAACAAAATTGACTTTAAAATGAAGACTGCAACAAGAGACAAAAAAGGGACTTTGTTAAGGAAATACTTCTGGGTATTTATTACAAGAAACCCAAGACACTACTTTGAAGAAACATGTGAATCCATATGTACATTATAGCATTATTTACAGTAGCCAAGACATGAAGGCATCCTGGGTGTCCATCAATGGATGAATGGATAAAGAACAGATGGTATATATACAATATAATTTCACTCAACCATAAGAAAGAACAAAATCTTTCCATCTGTAACAAAATGATGGACCTAGAGGGTATTGTGCTGAGTGGAGTAAGTCAGACAAGAAAGACAAATGTCATGTGGAACCTAGAAAACAGGATAAACAAACAAACAACAGACACAAGCTTATAGATACAGAGAGCATGTGGATGGTTGTCAGATTGAGGGGTAACATAATGGGTGAAGGAGAGAGGAGAGTAAGAGCTACAAATCAGTAGTTACAAAATAGTCATGGGGGTTTAGACTATAGCATGAGGAATATAGTCAGTAGTATTGTAAAAACTATGTGTGATGTCATATGGGTACTGGATTTATTGGGGCCATCACTTCATAAGTTACATAAATGTCTAATCACTGTGTTGTACACCTAAAATTAATATCATATTGCATATCGACTATAACTAAAATAAATAAAATATAAATATTTTTTAAGAATTGGGGAATGAGAATAAAGATAATAAGGAAACAAGCAGATATTGCCTATTTTCAATATTACTCAAAGTGAAAACTAAGTTTTTTTAAAAAAAGGTGACTAAACATATTATATAGAATTATTTATACAAAGGTACCCTATAGAGCAAAAATATATGCTTTCTAAATATCAAAAGAAATACCAAACTATTGAGGAAGGAAACTGCAAAGCAGAAGACATTAAAAAATAACATGAAACATTATATAACTAAGACTAAATCTGTCTATTATATCCCTATAATGATTATATTGTACATATTTAAAAGAAGCATTTTTTCATTTTGGCCAAGCTAAATTCAACTCAAGGTTATCTAAAGCAATACACTTAAAGTAATTCAGGTGGTTAAAATGAAAAGGGTTCACAAGAAATAACAGACAAATGTAAATATAAAGAAATAATGACTCGTGATGTTAATAACATAAAATAGCATTCAGGCCAAAAAAAGCAAAGTTCTTTGGAGGTTCCAATTCTATATGTAGAATAAAGTCTCCTCTAATTTTAGAATTTTTAACTCTTGGGGAAGAATTCAAATCTATACCCCCCCCCCAAAAAAAAAAGCAGAATTACAAAAGAAATCCCCATGCAGCCATCTTTCAGCTTCAATAATGATCAAAACACTGTCATTTTAATTTTATCTGCACTTTTACTTACTCACCAACTCCCACTTGATTATTCATTATTACTTGTCTCATATATAGTTAAATGCACATATATTTAAATTCACAAACCTTGACAGTATAATTTTGACAAATGGATATACTTCTTTCACCCACATCCCATCAAGATTTAAAATATTTGTATTACTACAGAAAGTTCTCTTATGTCTTTTTCAAGCTCTCCACCCACCTTCCCAAAGGCAGCCATGTCTTCATTTTTTTTTAAATAGGCTTGCCAATCCTAGAACTTCAGATAAGCCAAATAATATAGCATATGATATTTTACATATAGCTTCTTTTACTCAGCATACGATTTGTGATAGTTTATGATATTAGACATGTTAATCTTTTGTTCTTTTTGATGCCTTAGTATCTTTCCACAGAATAAATATTGTTATATACTCTTCCTTCTGTAAATGTATATTTGGATTGTTTCCAGGTTGGGGTTATTATGAATAAAGTTGGTATAAATATTCTATAAAAATATTTTAAGAAACATTTGTTTTCATTTCTATTAGGTAAATATTTAGAAGTAAAATTTCTCTAGAGTATATATATATGTTTATCTTTATAAGAAACTACCAAACCTTTTTTTCAAATTGGTTTTATAATTTACATTCTCAATGTATGAGGACCAAGATACTCCATATTCTCCCAATAATTTGATTTGTCAGTCTTTTAATTTTAGCCATCCTAATTTGTGTGTTAGTGATACCTGACTGAGATTTTAACTTTCATTTTCCTGATAATGAACAATTCTGAGCACTTTTCCATGTGCCAGATTAAATATTTATTTTTACATATTTGTTTTTCATGCAACTATATTTCTTCTTCAGTGCTCTAAACATTAGATCTTCCAAATTTATTTCTATTTCTGGTTTTATTTTTTAATCTACTTTTTCCCAAAGTTCTAATAACATATTTTATATTCTCTTCTTTTATGCGCATGTCCTCTTGGAACTATTACATTTTTTCTTTGTTTTGTTATTTCAAAAGGAGAAATAATTTGATATCTTTTTAAATGATGGCAAAATACCTGGTCTCATTTTTAATATGCTCCATAAAAATAATTTTTGTGAGAGTTTATTGACAATTTTTTTCTGTTACTTTTTTGACTTTTAAAGCATATTTTCTATCAATTATTTTTTAGTTATACTTTGAGTACTCACTTGTAAAGTTATTGTGTATTTTCTGTACCATGTTTTTGTAAGGGCTCATGACAAGTCAGAATTTGCTAAATTTTCTTAGATTCAGGATTTTGGGTTTAAGTTTTACTCTGTATTTATTTGAGCCAATGAGAATGGTAGCTGTGGCATTTTTCACAAATATTTATCTGTATACATGGAAACAAACTATTTCTTTCTACTATAGTCTATCATTGAGTCTCTTACTTCCCAAAATAAACCTGGAATCAAGTAAGTTTGTCTTTAGACACTTCAAACAGGTGTTTAGACTTTTACTACAGAAAATGTCCCCTATAAAACTACTCCGATATTCTGAGTCTGTAGCTTCTATTTTCTCTGTAATGCTCTTGCTCCATTGTCACTGTTCTTGGAAACTCCTCACCTACTCCAAAATTTGGCGTTCCAGATGTCTCCTGGTTTTATTGAAACTGTATTTAGTACTGTTGTTTCTTGGTCTTCTTTCGGCTTTTGATGATTTCTGAGATAAAAGAGAGATTCTAAATCTAAGCTGCCATCTTTAACTGGCAGTGGTTTTTTTTTAGGACTTTGTATCCCATTCTACAAAAATCCTGTTAATATTTGCCCTCCTTCTCCCTTGTCATTTTATACTATAAAAAATTTGGTTATATTTTAAAAGTTGCAGTTCATAAAATGCAGAAGTCTGAAAATCACTGGCTGGGGTAATCTACAGGTTTCTTCTCACTTTTAATTTTCCAGTTTTTTCAGTGCTAAGGACTGTTTTCCTTCCCATCAGTAGTGAGGATAGATGAATAGGAGCTGCCACTTGTCATAACAAAGATGCTTTCTGGAGGCATAGCCATGGCTAGGTGAAGAATTCCATCTGCTTGGTTCCTAACAGCTCAAAGGCCTGGCAGAATCTATAGTCAAGGGACAGTGTTGCTATTGTTTGTCTGATACAATCCCTGGCAGGAATTTAGTTGTATTTATTTGAAATAGCAGAACAGAGCTTCTTTACCAGTGACCACACAAACTGCAGGAGCTTTCAATTCATTCATCAGTTAATTATGTATGGATATTTTGGGGGAGAATGAAAGAGAGAGAGAGAGTGCGTGTGTGTGTGTGTGTGTGTGTGTGTGTACTGATGGTCATCAGGGAGCCACTCTCCCTTTGATATTAGAATTTGTACATTTACATAAAGCACAAGTTATATATTTTAGCAAATCAAATATTTTAAAAATCTATGTTTACAAGCATCATTTGACAAGGGATTTATTGGTGGCTGGCTTCAATAATGAACTTCTCAGCACATTTTAAATGAGTTGATTTATCTTCCCCCAAAATTTCACTAGCAAAAAGGTTGGTGCATATCAGCTGAGTACTGTGTGGTACATACATATGCACATTTGGATATTTCTCGTATACCTAGAAATTCCTCCATTATTGTTCACAACTAACCCACGATGAACTGTTTGATAAAAATCAAGTCACTTTGGACTTGGCTAAGAACAATCAGAACATGTACTAAAGACCTGCTTTCCTTAGGTTTCAAATAGTCTCATCAATAAGAGCAATAAATATTGATCCAGGAGGAGTACATGTGCCTCATGATGAATGGACAGTGTTATATTAAAAGTCATTTAGGAAGGATGTCAACTTGCTACTTCTTTAATCAGTAACATCTTTCTGCAACCACGAAAGGTGAGGGACAATTTTATTTTTGTTAAGCATCCAGAAACTAGGATGCTTCTATTTCATGTAATTCTCAGGTATTCTGCCAGACTGACCCATGGTAACCAAATTCTAAAAAGATTTTTCTACAAATTTGTTCCCAAATTTGCTAGTATTTGACAGGCAATGTACCTTTCCACAGACCAAAATACTAATATCCACTCTCATGAGCATCTATTTCACAGTATTAGAAAAGTCAAGGAAAAGAAGATTTTACTTGCTAAGAACCTACTGTGTTCTCAGAACTTTTGAATGAATTAATCTCATTGAATCCTCAAGCAATTAGTACAGTACAGACCATAATTAAGTTAGTATGTGTTAAAAAGCCTATATTATCATTCTCAGTTCTGCTATTTTCTCAAGAGAAATAAAACTAGTCATCTGAAAGTATGAGGTCAACATAGGAATAGAGTAAAGGGTTCTAAATGATCTTGCGTGATGATTCAACCAAGATGTCTGTGAAATCCCAGTAGCTTGCTTTATGTCTTAAGCTGTTATAATAAACATAACTATAATTAAATCAGTAGTTTTTAATTTATTAAATTCTAGATTAATACAAAGCCACTAACATACATTATGCTTCCCCCTTACTTTTGTTACAAGCAAGAACTAAGATTTTTTAGCATTTTATTTTATTATTTTATTTTATTTTATTTTATTTATTTGTTTCAAGTATACAGTACATTGGTTTGAGATTTATATAGTTTATGAAACAATCCCCCAATTACTCTATTGCCCCTCTGGTTCTATACATAGCCATTATATTACTGCTAACTATATTCCTTATGTCATTCTCCCCATCACTATGACCATCTATCAACTATTAATTTGTACTTCTTTAACCTTTTACCCCTCACACCCAGCCTCCCAAACCCTCTCCCCTCTGGCCATCATCATATTGTCTTTTATATTTGAGGGTATGTTTTTGATTAGTTTATCCTTTTTGTTTCTTAGATTCTAAATATAAATGAAATCATATGGTATTTATTATTCTCTGCCTGACTTATTTCACTCAGCATAATAACTTTAATAACCTCTAGGTCCATTCATGTCATTGCAAATGGTAAGATTTTATTTTTTATGGCTGAGTAATATTCCATTATATATATAAATCATATCTTCTTTATCCCGTCATCTGTTGATGGACATTTAGGTTGCTTCCATATCTTGATTATTATAAATGGAGTTGCCATGAACATAAGTGTGCATGGATATTAATGAGCTATTGTTTTGCCTTTATTTAGTTAAATATCCAGAAGTACAATTGCTGGGTCAAAAGCTAGATTCATTTTTAATTTTTTGAGGAACTGCCAGACCGTTTTTCATAGTAGCTGTACCAATCTGCAATTCTACTAACAGTGCAAAAATGTTCTCTTTTTCTCCATATCCTCACCAACACTTTTTGTTCTTTAATTTATTGATAATAAGTATTCTGACAAGTGTGAGGTGATCACTGTGGTTTTAGTTTGCATTTCTCTGGTATTAGTAACCTTGAGCATCTTTTCATATGTCTTATTGAAGAACTAAGGTTATTTTATTTTCCTTTTTAAATGTTGTTCTATCCTATGTAGGCTTTCTGCACTCAAATTATTTCTATGAATTAAGTTGTGATCAACCCAGGATCTGTCTCCTTATTCATTTGGTCCCTGAAGACCAGCACATGAATATTTTGATTTTTAGTTTCAGTAGGAAAGGATTGGAATGTTTATTTCTTAACAATTTTGCAACCCATACAGTTATCTGTTATTTGACTCAGATTCATCAAACGTAATATAGGGTTGTTCTAGCCAAAAGTACACTTTTTAAAAATTAAAGCTTGTGTCTTATAATCTAAGCTATTTTTACCCATTTATAATTTTTCACTTAAGTGACCAAAGGGAGGTTCAAAGTGGCTGTCACCTCCTTCCATAGCTGCATGGCTAATTAACTTATTTCTTCCAATAATTTTGAATCTTGAATGAAGAAGCAACAGCTAACTCACTTTAGTGCCAGATTTCTAGAGAAAAGTTTTACTAATTTTTACTGCTGACACCCCCCTGAACTGTATTGGTGTATATTCTTCTAGAGATTTAATTTAGTATTTTGTTTTAATTCCATGAGCTATCTAAGCTTGTCTCTAACATATACCTCTTTGTGTTTTTAAGTTACCATTTATTTTAATTACTTTCAATTAACTACATCTAAAATAACAAATCCCCTAATTTTTGATAGTTTCCTATTTTGATAAGTGGAGCTAAAAAAATGAAAGGAAACCTGTTTCTTTTTTTTTTTCTTTTCTTTTTTTTTTTTTACTTTCCTCCCTTAAAGCCTCTAATCTAGTTAGTCCTAAACCTAAATCCTGGGATACAGTTACCCTGCCCACTATTGGTCTCAAGGACCAAATATCCCTCCCAAGGAAAAGACTCCCAAACCCCAAATGGAGTCTTTGATGCTGCTGCCTCTTTAATACTGACCATGATTGGAAATAAGCTAGAGCATAAAGAGGCTTATACTCACCTCCTCAAAAGGAATTCAGTTTCCTTAGACTCTGTCTCAGTTTAGTCAGAAAGGAAGATGATAAAACTTTAATATTTCTTCTGAGTCTTTTCATTTTTATTCCTGCTTCATTCATATGTACGTATGAGCATATGTAAATGTACATACTATGTGTGTGTGTGTGTGTGTGTGTGTGTGTATGTATAGAGGCACACATATTCACATATGTATATATGCATACATACATATATATGTATATATATCCATTATAAATGTCTTTGTATATGTGCACATTTGTGTGTTTAATTAAATCAAATTATAGAAAAATTACTCGAAAATATTTGGTTTCTTTTCCATATGGGAAGCATTTGCAAACTGTTGTTTGGCTAAGTCATCCTCTCATCTCCAACTCTGAACATTTTGTTTATCTGGAGCTAAACAGATTGTTAAGAATCAACTAGACATATCTACATGCTCTAGTTAATTTACTTCACCACTTCTGATAAAACCAAACTTTTTTCAGCATTTGTATCACTTATGCCCAGGAATTAAAAAGAAAAAAAAAATCCCCAGAGACAAAAAAAGATGATATAATTATTTTTTCCCTGTGCTGGGAAAAATGTTTGCCACTTCTTCCTTCTCATAAAGCTATAGAGCTACTGAGCTGCACTCTCCACTTTCAAAGCTGATTTACAAATCCCAGTTTTTACCGGAAGCTTTCTTTGAGGAGACTCTGTAATCCCAGACACAACCAGACATTACGCACTTCGCAAAGGCAGCAATTTATAGCTCTCCACAAACTCTATTGACTGCTTGGAAGCCAATAGATTAGAAATGTCTTGAGGGCCTAACTTTTCCTTCTTCTGGTCAATAATTACTTCTCAATCATGAAATTGTGGTTGAATAAATATTCATCAAATAGAAGATTAAGTCAAAAGACAAAAAGTTGTACTTCTGTAATCTTACTTCACTTCAGACCTTTTGAACCTACTAAATTACCCTTAAATTTTTAATCAGTAAGGTATTCTCAAAATTTTGTTTTCTGCTAAGGGATAGGATTGTGGCCCAGTTTCAGATGCTGAGCAAAGTGCTGTATTTTGAGGGTGAAGAATGCCAGTTGTATAGTTTTTTTTCCTCCTTTTAGAACATTAAAACATATCTTTTACCTTTTGCTTTCTCCAGTCCTGTGTATGAGCCAAAAAAAACTGTGAGGTAAACTTTTGTTACATCCTATGAGGTCCTTCTCAGAGTTCATTTTAATCCTTACTTTTTCAGGAGATGATTTTTACTTAATCTGAATATTACTTTCATTTGTAAGCTTTTACCCTGGCTTGTTGTATGTCTGTGGGCTCTGCTGCTAGCCAAGAAAGTCTCATAAAGCCAAGTCATATTGCTAAAGTAGACACACATTCTCTTGAGCACCTGCATGCCCACAATGTGCCTTCTGCTCTGATGCTAATGGAGTCAGCTTTAATACTTTCCTCATTCAGCATCAGCTGAGTCCTTGCAACTGAAAAAAAAAAAAACAGCTGGTAAGGAAGCTGTGGGGATCTTTAAACATAATTTCTAAGTCTAACCTTTCAAAATTCAGAAAAGAAAAGAAAAATTGCAATAATCATGATCATTTCAGAATAGACATCTCAAATTGAATAATTGACTAACTTCACCTAAAACTATTTTTAATTTAGTTTTTTCTCAATTCTGCATAGTTTAGAAATTTCGGAATAAGAATAGAGTGGAGGAGAATTGATAGAATTATCTGTATAAGTTTATTTTTACATTTTCATCATCACAGAGACTTAAAAAAATCACATTTTGTTAAAAACTCATTACTCTAATAAAGGGTTTTCTTCTCAATAGTTCACATTTAAAATATTTACATTCTTAATTTTAGTTGAAAAAAAGAGTAAATAAGTATGCAATACATACTAATGGGTTTAAACATATACATAAATATATGTATTTAGTATATTCTCTATAGATATACTTTAATGCTTATTTGACAAAAATAATAATATTAAGAACTTGCTTTCTTTATGGCACTGTTAGAGGTAGGATGCACAGTCAACGTCCTTACTGAAAATTGATAAGAAATGATATATATCAGTTTGGGAACAACAGCAACATTTGTGACTTCTCTTATTACCATTATTTGTATTGGGTTTTACAACATTCATGGACACATACGCTTAAACTTTAGAAAAACTCAGTGAAAGAAATTGTGTTGGTACTATTTTTAATTCCATTTTACAGATATGAAAGCTAGTGTGATTTTCTCAAGGCCATATGGTTAGAAAGTGGTGGAAAACCATATTTTCTGAACAAAAATCCTATGCTTTTTCAATGAGAACACAAAAGTGGTTAAATAACAGTGTAAGGTCAAGGTCATCAAGTGCTCTAAAAGACACCAATAGGTATTATAGCTGTTTAGAGGTGAGAAAGCAATGTGGACTAAATAGGTGGAAGACATATGTAAGATTAAAAGAGATCCTCAGCCTCTAGTGTTGGCCCTGTATTTACATGACACTGATAGTGACTGCCTTAGGGCCAGTATGAGGAATAGATTTGAAAAAAGTCAAGAGAAAATAACATACCAGGGTGAAAGCATATGAAAGACATAGAAATTCCTGGAAAGCAGGTAAATCAACTTAAATGGAATGTTGGATTCAAATAGGGAAGATAAGGTTGAGAACATAAAATCAGGTCAGATTGTACCAGGTCTTAAATACAGGTTGTAGGGAAATCAATTTTTTTTTTTTTTCTATTCTCCTAGGGTCAATGGCTGGGTCTATGAAATAAATTGACATTAGATTTAAGAAAGAACAGATATATAAATTTATTAATTTTGTTATTATTTGCATGGGAGCATCAAAAAGAAAAAAAGTGAATCCCCCCCTTTCCAAGCAATGAAATTTGAGTGCTTATACACTATCTTAACAGGAGAAAGTGGAGATATAGGCAATGTAGTGGAGAGTAACAATGAAAAGATGAATGGGTCCCTGGAAAAATGAATAAAAGGTATGATAGTTTGTGACAAAGTTTGTCTGGTTACAGGGGTGACTTCTAGTCTCCTTTCTTTTGATAGAAGTCAATCTTTTCTGGTTAACAAGACTCCAGGAGAAGGGATTTATGACAGTTAAGTTTCTTTTGGAAGAACTGTCTTTAGGTAGATAAGGGTAGTTCAGAGGAAGCCTCTACCTGCATTTATTGCTTTTCAAGTGATCTTAGCTCAACATAATCAATATGCCAAAGCAGCATATTTGCGGTGGCATTTCCTGAACTACTTCAAAGTGAAGGAGAGAAATCTAGCATTTGTCCAGTAGAATCTTAAACCATGATGAAAATATTTTTTATCTTCATTGTATCATAGGGTAACTTCTAACTACAAGTGACTACTAAGTACTTAAAATGTGACTGTTGCAACAAAGAAACTAAATTTTAAATTTTATTAAATTTTAATTAATTTAAATTTAAATAACCAGTGTGACTGAATGCTTCCATATTAGATAGTACAACTTGTAGGTCATTCTGAGAGAGGAGTTACAATACTATTTACCTGGGATAAGTCAGATGACAATTGTATTTCAGGATATATAAGTGACTGTGATAGAATTTTCTCCTAGGAGATATCAAAAACAGTTTGATTAAGATAATTTTATCAATATGGATTTGAATAGACAAAGACCTCACACAAGAGGGGTGGCAGCAAAAGTGGAAATAAGAGAAATTATGGAACCTCTCCCACATGTGAGGTCTCTGACTTGCTCATGTATGTGAGATTCTCATACACATGGATGCATTAAATTTGGTTATTTTTTCTTGGTAAAAAAATTTAATAAGGAAAGGAATGAAGGAAGGAAGGAAGGAGGGAAGGAAGGAAGGAAGGAAGGAAGGAAGGAAGGAAGGAAGGAAGGAAGGAAGGAGGGAGGGAGGGAGGGAGGGAAGGGAGGGAAAAGAAAAGAAGAGAAGAGAAGAGGAAAGAAAGGAGAGGAGAGGAGAAGAGAGGAGAGGAGAGGGGAGGGGAGGGGAAAGGAGAGGAGTGGAGGGGAGGGGAGGAAAAGGGAGGGGAGGAAAGGAAAGGAGAGGAAAGGAAAGGAGAGGAAAGGAAAGGAAAGGAAAGGAAAGGAAAGGAAAGGAAAGGAAAGGAAAGGAAAGGAAAGAAATAGAAGAAATCTCATAAGAGAGGAGATTAGCTCATAATCATTGGGCTGAAATAAATTAAATCTTGAGGCTGTAGCTTTTATAATATGGTCTTCACCAATGAGTTTTTTAGGTCTGTGAGTGAGCTTATTTCATTGACATTACGTTTCATTAGCATTGGAAGAAAAAAGACTTTGCACCAGGTACTGTAACAGGAATTGGTATAGCTACAGAGAATAATTCTGTACCCTAAAGAAATCTATAGTTATATTGAAACTCAAAGCACTCTACTGCAATAAAGAATGTGTTGAGGAATGTCATTCTGTTTGCCTTTAAAGGAGGAAGGGAGAGATGACAAGAATGGATTTATGGAGAAATGATTATTTTTAAAGGTGGCATAGAAGAATAGTTAGTGCACTTTCAGACCTACACAGGGAATCAAGCATATTCCAAGTACTATGTTAATTGTGAGCCATATTATTTAAGTGGGATCATGATGTGGTTTTGAGGAAACTCACTCTTTTTTGAAAGTCTAACCTGTTGATGTACTTTGGAGGTCACATTGTGGAGCATCTTAAAGCTTAGATGTATTAATTCAACAAATATTTATTGAATGTCTAGTAAATACTGGATATTCTCTTGAGTAATAAAGAAAAAAATGATTAAGACAGACAAGTCATGTAACATCATAAAGCTTATATCAGAGTGGAAAGGAGAAAACAAACAATAAATATATATAGATAATTAGCTTTAACTGTAGTAAGCTCCTTTAGGAAAATAAAAATGATGTTTGGGTATAGCATAGAAAGCTTCTCTGGGGGAGTTAGATTTCAGCTAAAAACTGAAAGATATGAGAGCATTAATTTATGCATGCGAAAGACGATTTAACCTCAATGGCTTTTGGAAGCTTGTATTGGGCCAGTTTTAAGCTGCTATAGTCTAAACAAAGGTGTAAAAGTTTGCATCAAAGTATTTTGACTTTGTTCTATGACTTTAGTCTATGGTGGCTTTGTACACAAGCAAAAGGATGTTTTTTCAGAGTCAGGGCCCTAGGAAAACATGGGCCTTAAACAAAGGTGTTAAGAATAAAATGCATCCAGGCTCAGGTGTTAAGGTACATGTAGGAGTCTTAGTAAATGTCTAAGGACTTTTTAGTTAATATCAGAGGAATCCAGCCAAGCACATCCTGGCAGACTATTGGTTGTTTCAGCAATCACAGGCATTGACTATACAGGCAACGTATGACCAGCAGCATTTCAGGCTAGACTCTGGTATGCAAAGATGCTACCTACTCTCAAACTATTTTCTCTTCTTTCAGTATATCATTAGATCTCATTTTCCGGTCTCTCTGGAAGTTAGCTATGTCCATATGACTGAGTTTTAGTCAGTAGAATATAAGTGGAAATGATGCATTATTTTCAAGCCTGGAGCATGTAAACATTTCCCAAGTCATCCTTTCTGCTCTATTCCAGTCCATTGCCTTAATCAGATAAACAAGGTGACCTTGGAAACTACCTAGTGAACATAATAGAACCAAAGAAGAAAATATAATTAAGAGGTAACACATATGTGACTGTCACTTTTCCAGAAATAGTAATTACCTAAGAGGAAGTTTAACCTCTTGCTGGTAAATGTCTACCACTTGAAGTTAATTCAATAGGTTATGAATTATAGGTAAATTAGTTTGACTGGCATTCTAATGAGGTTAAAAACAAGAAGAATTTTTCAATTTACTCTTTCCTTCACTCAAATAGCAAAGAGTTTGTGCTATTTGCATTGTTGTTCTTGTTTGTTTGTTTGTTTTTTAATATTGCAAGGTAGTAGATTTATAATTTTGCATAGGAGGAAAACTGCTTTAGAAGCTGAGAGCTGGATTGTCTTAAAATAAAATTAATTAGAGAGCTGGTGATACAACAATCTTGGAGGTCTGGACTCCATTACTGTGAAAAAAAAAAAACTTAAAACCACAGGTAGTTACCACTACACACCTAAAAATAAGTAGAATAAAAAATGTTGGCAGGCAGGTAGAGAAATCAAAATTTTCAAATATTGCCACAGGAGTATAAAATTATATACTTCCTTTGGAAAAAATTTTGGTAGTTTCTTGTAAAATTTAATATTCTTCTATTCTAGGGTGTAGAAACTCTATGCTAAGTATTGATCTGGAGTAAAAATGATAATATATCTACAAAACTTTGTGTACAATAATGTTCATAATGACTTTACTCATAACATCCAAAAATCTGGAAATAGCTCAGGTATCCATCCACAGGAGAATAAATTTTTTTTTTTAAATTGCGACCTATTCCTACAGTAGAATAACACTCAATAATAAAAAAGAATGTACTATTGATACTCATAACAACATAGGTGAATTTTTAAAAAAATATCCCAAGTGAAAGAAACAAGACACTTAAGAATACATACTTAATGGTTCTATGTATATGCATTTCTAGATCAGGTGAAACTGATGTATGCTAAATCAGAGCTACTGCTTCTTGAGGGGCAGGAATTCACTGGGAAGTGATTGATACAAAGGAACTCTCTGGAGTGATAAGAAATACTTCACTTCTTAATAGGGGTGTGATGTATACAGTTGAACAAATTAATTGAACCATATACTTAAGATCTATATAGTTTACTATCTGTAAATTATGCCTCAATGAAAACATAAAAAATAAATTTTAAAAATTCTACTTAAAATTATGAAGTATAGAATTTTGGGTTTTAAAAGAACTATAGTTATTCTATCAAACAATAGCCTTGGCTTGTACAGCTAAAGGAGCCTCAACTCTGCCCAAGCTTCTCTAGTCAAGTCTGAGAAGATCAAGAAGAGCTGAGAATGAATTTTTTACTCTTTTTTCTGTGAATTTGTAATCCGCCTGAATTAAAAAAAAAATGAATGCCATTGTTTATTAGAATTCAAGTTGAAAATTTATTTAACGACTGTCTGGGAATTTGGTAATGTTGTAAAACATATCCACATTTACTTTGTTTTTGTTTTTTTAACCAGAGAATCTTTATGATTTCTATTATATAAGTATCCTAATGTTGTCTTTTAATTTTATAGAAGAACCTCTAAAATGCTATGCTGGACAATATGGCTGGACATAATTTGGAATGGGAAAAAAAGGAGCATTTCAGACTTAGTTACAGAGGCTTCTCATCAAACTTTATTCAACTAGCAAAAATCCCAAGAGGACACTCAAAATGGAAAGACTTCCCATAGCTGACAACTGTGGTAAGTGGCAAAAGATTATTTTGACCTAAAGACACTTAAAAAACAGAAAGTACAAGAGGATGCTCTCAACTTCCCTTTTCTTCCTTAAAGCAGGAAATAAAACTTCCCTGTGAAAGATGCTCTCTCTATACTAGGAGAGAAAAAAAAACATTCCCATCATCAGTGATGAGGCCTCAAAGGCCAAGATAATTCTATATAAATAGACCTTGTTAAAATAACTTTTGCTTTTTTTCTCTCCATATATTTTAGTTACTCTTTGTTTAACAGTATATAAGCATTGAGGTTTTGTCACTTCTTTGGATCTTCATTTTTCCCTAGGGGCACCCATGTACATGCAAAATCTGTATGTCTTTCTTATTAATCTTTCTTATGTTAAATTAGTACTCAAACCCAGCCAGAGATCTTAAGAGAGCAGAGGTAAAGTTTTGCTTCCCTAAATGGTCAAGGAATTATGAGGTTTAGTTAGCTAGCCCATTGGGTTTTCATGTATAGATGAATCTCCTCCTTAGTCTTAGAAATAAGACGAAGCCTCTTCTTTTACATCTCAGGTCAGAGTTTGGTTAAGATGGAGGGGTAGATGTGTCTTTGGAAGTGATATTTAAAATCAGTAACATTTAAATTGTCCATGGAATGAATGAACAAATAAAAAAAAAAAAAGGAGAACTGAGAAAGAACTCTCAAAACTTATTATTTATAAAAGATGTAAAAGAAGACAAAAGTCAGTAGATTAAATGAAGAGTGAATGATTGAGAGATAGGAGAAGCTACAGAAAGATAGAAAGTTAGAGATAGCAGAAAGGAAGAAAATTGAGACAGCCAGGTTTGATGATACAAACATTTAAAAGGATAACAAATAAGAAAAGGTGATTCTGGTTTTCCATATCTATTCAATTATGACATATATGGCAATTTTCAATAAGCCTTAAAATACAATGTCATTGTTCATTGTGAGAATGTAATCATTATTAGAAAGCAAGTTCCCCAAGGGCTTAAGATGTTGTGCTATTCATTTGGAATGCTTGTTCCCCAGTTGGCATTGAACAATGTATTTGTGGAATGAATGGTTTTATTTTTCCTTGCTACAAACCTGAGTACATATTTTCCCTGTTCTTATATTATAGCTATTGGGGCAAAATACTTGGCCAGGATCACCAAGTTAATGGCAGAGCCAGACACCTGATAATTGGTACTATGCTATGTTCAATGGCAGTAAAACACTCAAATCTCACCACCTCCATCTCTTTCACATTTTTATTTAAATGTCAATTTCTCAGTAAGGCCAACCCTGACCACTCCACTCAAAACTACACTTTCTTCTCTGACCATTCACCATGTTCTATTGCTCTCTACACTTATTATCTTTTATAGTTATAGAATTAACTTATTTGTTGCCTTTTTAGTTTACTGTTGATTCAGAATAGGAGCTAGAGTATTTTTTTCTGCTTTGTTCTCAGATATGTTCCAGATGCTTTCAAAAATGTTTGGCTTTAAGTAAATATTTAAAAGTTATTTGTTGAATGAATTAAAAGTTATAACTCTTTTAAAGCATGAAATAATAAAACAAAACACAAATTTAGTTACAAATTTTAACTGCATTTTAGAAAATAAGTAACTCTAGCTTTTTGCACTTTTCAATATTATAAAATCCCTGAACCCAATCGATGAGGAAAAAATTAATAAGACGACCACTTTAATTGTAAGTTATTGTAGCATACTGAGTTATTTGGCAGAAAATGACTCTAAAATATAATATGTATTAACATATGTAAAGTGGATAGTGACTGATTTTCAAAACATTATTCATACATGTTTGACTTTAATTAGGAAGTTATAATAAATACATTATGAATTTTCATGAAGACAAAGCCAGCATCTGGACTTGAGATTCTACACAAAGAGAAAGCTGGGTTTCTTCTTTCTTTTCCAGAGCTCATAAAACCTAAATTTCCTTCAGTTAAAATTTCCTCAGAAATAGTAAAATAAAACCCCTAAACAGTAAAGTCAATAAGACTTCACCACAAATTTTTACATTGGTGATTCAAAGCTTATAAATAAGGGCCACAATTCCATACTTTTTTTCCCACATAATTATAACATGATAATATTTCAATAAATATCTAAGTTCTTATTTTGTACATATATTTTTTAAAAGATATACATTTGTTACAAGTATATTTATCTGAGATGTTTATCTTTTTTGTTTTTCTTTTAAAGTATTATCAGCTTTAAAGCTTCTCAGACTTGAGTTCTTTAAAATCAAAAAACACTACTTTAAAAATATTTTTCACATGGGAAAATTCATGGAAATATTTAAAGCAATCATAATTCTATATTAAACTCTCATAAAGAATTTCTTCCATGTATAAACAGATTTCTCCATCTTGAAAATACATATTAAAACAATAACTATTTTTAATTTACAAAAATATCCACTTAGCTTCTAGAGCACTTATACTAGATCTTGCGTAATGTAATAATAAGTTAATATCTTATGTGTTTCTTTAAATTATCAAGAATATCAAAATCTTCTGGAAGATAATAAAGTACTAAAATAGATTATTTTACTCCCTTCTCTTATTAAACATAAAATAGGCCTTATAACATGTTTGATTTAACATCTAGAAATTAATTTGAATACTTCTTATTCAATGTAAATAGCTGTATATATTTATACAAAATAAGTCATTATCATTCTCTATCATTCTTTAAGCCAAGTAAATAAATAATTACTCTAAGAACTCAAAAGTTTTATTTTTTTTCTTTTATTGGTAATTATTAAATAATTTAATCTTGCTTCTTTGTGAAACTGCTGAATGAATAGCTATAACTTTGATATTTCAGATATATACATATATGCATACATATACATATGCATACTTATATATATCCAATTATTTGCTATGCACTCTTAGATACTTTAGCACATTTTCATTTTTATTTCTTACAACACCTCTTAAAAGCATCATTGGCTTCATATTATGGATGAGAAAGCTGATGCTTAGAGAGGTATAATTAATTGTCTAAGATCTTAGAGGCAGTAAAAATCAAAGTTGATATTTAAGTGCAAATTTTCAGAATACAAATTCAATTATCTTTTCAAAGTAACACAGCTGACTCATTACATACAGATTCTCCATTCAAACAAATAGGTATTACTGTTGTATATTGTGTGTTTATAACATGCTAGTGAGTATTATATAGATTCGAAGAGCCTCTAAATATATGTAAACACCTCTAAATGAACATAGAGTAATGTGCACATAGATATAAGAATGGCTTTTACTTGAGACAGAAAAGTGATGATTATTTTTATGACAGAAGAGATAAAATAGTCTTAATTGATCATGTACTCATTTTCATTTGCTTTTAATGCTTTTGTTCTCTTAAACTACAGAATAGTAGCATTTATATTTATTGTTTAGCAATACAAAAATTATCTCATAGTGTAAGTTCAATTCTATAGTATTTAGGTTATTTAATATTTATTGTGCGTTAGACATATGGTAGATATTCAAATGTTTACCAAGTAAAGACCATAATTATTTTCTGTGAAACCAAGACTGCTAGGGCTCCATCCAAACCACTGTGATTTTACTGATTTCTAATGAGATTTCACCGAGGTTGTTCAAGTATGCGTTTCCTTTGACCCTTTGGTATCTCTGATTTTATTGTATCTCAGAAATTAGAAACATCAAGTTGAATTCTCAGTTTAATATATTCACCCCATATGTAGCCTCCATGAAAAATACCAAAGTTTATGGATTTATAAACCCTTTAATATAAAATAAGATTTGAGACAAAAAACTTCAAATTTTTGTTATTACAAATTGCAAAAAAAAAAATTTACTCTACTGTGTTTTCTCTTTTCATGACTATTAAGGCCAGCAACATAGAATGAATCTTTTTGGTTAGTCTCATATTCTTTGATTTACCATCTTCAATTTTGAGACTGCAAGCCCTGAGGGGGTTCTGGTTACATCACTGAAATAAGACAATGGCTCTAATCTGTAATCTTCCATTGTGTTACAACTGTTTGAAGAACAATTTTAATTTTAACTTGCCTGCTCTCCCTTCTCTCTCAGTACAGAGCTCTTTTGATTACAGGAGTAGAGGTGATGGCAATGGTAAGGGTATTGATTATGCGTGTGTGTGTCTGTGTGTGTGTGTGTGTGTGTGTGTGTGTGTAAAGCAGGCAGGGTGACTGAGGGAAATGGATGGCAGCATAAATGGGCTGTATTTGTTGATGTGTTTATAAACCTAACAGATTTTTTTTATCTGAAATTTCTCCAATGTTAATTGTACATGCAGAATTCATGCTGAGAAAATCTCCTTGGGAAAAAAAAAGACAAAGTGCACAGCAGGCTTGTTATGTAAGATGTTTATTTTCATCAATCCAACCCACCATAGGCAGTACAGAAAATAGGCCAGAGCTTCTGACCAGTTACATCACCTCATCATCAGGGGAAAGCAGGAAAGGCTGATCACCATATTGTTAGGAAAGAGGATAATTTTCTTCCACGATTGTTTCTCTTGTGGGAACCTTTATTTCGAGAGATAGTGATCTCATCTCTCTTTGATGTTTATTTCTTCAGATTCTGTAATAACCTTGAAGCTATCTAGTTTCAGTTCTTGGAAATGCACATAAACTCTTATTTCAGTAATTCTCTGGGTCTCAAGATTGAGACATTTTAGTAGAACATTTTCTAACCTAATTGTAAGGAAAGAGGGATAATCTTCTTGATATTTAATTTATGCAGTATTTTATATAGCATTGGGTAATTTGCTTTGTTGAATGCTTTCTTTTCTTAGGCTGCTTTACTTGTATATTTAAGTAGATGAGCATTGTATTTACTTTGTGGATACTGAGAGAGAAATGTATAGTTTTAAAAAGTCTTTTAAGCAGCCTATCATCTCTTTTATAGTAGAGATATTGTTGCAATTTATAGTGAAGTGCTGTGTACAGTTTTTTTTAATTCAAAATTAAAAGAAAACTAAAAACATGATCTTTTTATTTCAGAAATTGATTTAGCTATACTTAGAAAAGATATAAAAATAAAACTAACTACTCTAGTTTTGCTTATGACGGCTTTGACAAAATGTTTTCTCTCTTAAGGGGCAATCCTCTGGATCACTCTATCCACTTTTTACTAGTCTATTTGCCTATTCCTGTTTTATTCTCCCTCTAGAGGAAATTTGTAAGTATTACAATTCAAACTTTAAAAATCTAATATATTAGCAGATCATTTTAAATATTACAATAATGAGAGTAATTTTTTGAATTCACTTACATTCAACTTAACTCAGTCCTAGAAACCAGTATCTTAAGTAGCTCAATATTTTTAGCATCTTTTTTTTTTAAGCTGGGGTGTCCGTATCTAAAGAAGCTTTTTTTTTTTTTTTTAAAGCAGAACCAAAATCTTAACCCTGGTGAATAGTAGTTTCATTAAGAAAGGTGAATGTGCTGCAAAGATTAGAATTTCAGTGTATGATGCAATAAGTCGTGTGCATTTGTGATTCCAACAGTCTGTGATTCACATTGTATCTGTTATGTGGTCTTTGGAGGGCACTAGATGCCACTTAATGTTCTATAAATTGAGTATATCAATTAAAAGTGGCCCAATACCCTTCAGATATGACAGTCAAATATCAGGATTTGGCCAAAATATACATAAACAGCTATTTTTTAATTGAAAAGGACTTCTCTGCTTTCTAGAGACATGAATGGTTTGATTTGGAGAGGCTTATTTTCTCAATTTGTAAAACAGAGAGGGGGAACACAGAATAGGGAATACAGTGAGCAGTAATGTAATGACTATGTGTAGAGCCAGAGAGAAGATAAGAGTAATTGGGAGGATCATTTCATAAACTGTATAAATGTCTAATCAGTGTACTGTATATTTGAAACTAATAATAAAAAAAATTTGGGGACTCAGACCAGGACTATTCTTAAACTTTTGCTTCAAAATTTAGTGAAGCTTGAATAATACTTTATCTTTTCTCATAATGCCTAATTCAGTGGTGCTATTTATGATCTAATTTAATCATTTCTACTGTATATTAAACCTATTTTCTTTTATTACTATTTGAAAAAATTATCTACAACTCTGAATTTGAAAATGATTTGGTTCTTTCCTTAAAAAAATAGTGTTGTCATTTTTAATTCATTAAAGGAATTTAAAAAATAAATGAATTTTTATCTCCATAAAGATAAATTATATCTACCTCAAGTAGTGTGAGGATCAAAAAATATATATACAGGGTCTATGATGTGAGTGAGTCAAAGTAAATTCCTTCTCCCATTTTTGTAATAAAAACTATCTCAGGCTGAGAAATAAAAACATAAAACTGAAAAACTTCTTGAGAGATTTCTCTTCATCTTGGTATACCCTATTTTATGCTCTTACTTTAAATTTCAGCATGATTTTGTCTTCAAAATGCTGCTGTACTTTTGCAGAAATGCCAGTCATGGGAGGGCAGTCTGAACAGACAGAGATCTGTGATGTCTGTGGCTCACCAGGGACTGTGTTTATGGTGGGATGTGGAGACAATATTTAACTTAGAAAGAAGTTCACCATATAAAGGTTTTTTTTTTTTAAAGATACAATGGGATATGGTCATGTACATTATTATATTTGCATTGTGAAAGCCTAGAAAATTATTTGTGAAACTATTTGCAGGAAGGTGAGATTATGTAGAACTCTGGAAAACTTCCTTTCTCTGTACTGTATACATGAAAGTGTTTCAACAGATAATACATAGGCTAAAGGAATAAGTAAGTTTTTTTCCCATTTCTGAGTTCTAGTATCTTAGTTTCTCTCCCCCAAACTATATACAATTTGATCATCTTTTAAAGATATTTTCCATGCATGATACACAAACACAGTAGTTATTCACAGTAGTTGTACTCCTCAGGGTCCCATGAACACTGTATTAGCAACTATTGTTTTATTACTTCTACAAGAAATACAGAGCTAGGTTTCGGAGAGCCTCTGGTCACAACATTGTCATCAACTGATCAATACATAGCTCTGTCTTATGTATATTTCTGTTTAAAAACATCTTGTTTATGACCCATTAACATCGAACTCACAGCCAATAGCACTATATAACGTGCCTGAAAAGAGCTAATCTAACACATATATTTTCTCTGTCAGGCACATCACAGCCTTCTTGTGCTTAGGAACACTAGAGACATCACTTCACCACTATGCTTGGGCCATTTTAAAAAGAAAAATCACCAAAAAAAAAAAAAAAAAAAAGAGAAAAGAAAAAGAAAAAAAAAATGAGAAAACCCAGGAACTAAATAGACTGTGAAAAGGATACTTGTTTATAGTATGGGAGCAAAAAAAAGAGTGAAACATTGTCTTGTTTGATCCTTTATCACACACTAACAGTATATTATACACATTATTCTGAACAATTAGACTACCTGGGATTAAATCCTGACATTCTCCTTGACTAGTTGTGTGACCTTGAGCAGGTTACTTAAGCTTTCTGTGTCCCTGTGAACTCATATGGGAATTAATGAGTTCTACTTGAGCAGTTGTTGTGAGGATCAAATAAATTAATATGCAAAAAGCACTTAGGGCATGTCTGTTTGCTGTATCATCATTTTAGAGTATATTTTGAGATTAGTTTTTATAGGGCTAAACAGCATGTCATTCTTTCTAATAACAAAATATTACATTGTATGGTTCCATCATTATTTTATAACCTCCTGCCCATGGAATATATTTAGATAACTTCTTATCTTTTGCTCCAGTAAAAATCTTGGAACACATTTCCATGCGCACATGTGGAAATCTATCTCTAGGCAAAAAAAAAAAAAAAAAAAAAAAGTTGTGCATTTTTTTTTTATTTATATTAACTGCATTTCTCATTAGGCTTTGTTATAATAACCATGTATAACACCGGGGTTGGGAGTGGGGTGAGGTGGGGGAACATAGTTCCTTTCAATAAAGAGAGACAAAAGAATGACTCTTAGTTCTTACTTTTTGCTCAAATGCAGAGAAGTTTTTCCTACATTAAGTTGAATAAATAACTCCTTCATTCTTTATTATCTCAGTGTAAGTAATTAGAAAGACATTTTATGCCATCTAATGATTTAGGTTTACAAAGCACCAAAATGTTTGAAATATTCTGCAGACTTTATATGAATTCTCTGTAAGCTCACTATTACAGAATATTGTATCAGCCCAATAAAATGTTACTGTTTCAGTTAAATAGAAGTAAAGCTATAATTTCTTCTACTTGATGCTCTTTTTTACATTAGTTAGCGTCTAATACAGTCACTTAGTAATATAACAATATTATTTAGAAAATAAAATACGAAGAGCAGAATAACCGATACACGCTGCTTTATAGGTGCTAATACCGACAGAAACTTAAAAAAAAAAAAAACTTGTTTAAAATATTTTCTTTTAAGGCAAAGAACATAAAGAGTTTCCACAAAATAATTCTAACATAAAGTCTTCTGTTTTCTTCAGTGCTGCTACCTTACTGCTACCTGCCTATCTCCCAAATCATTGTAGAATAGAAATAATTGAGTTTTTCTTCCTTTTTACAGTTTCTTCAGAGCAGATTATGTTTCACTTCTTTTATTTTATTTGCTTTTTCTCTTTAGGAACATTCATTAATTTCTTTACAAGCAATCACAGAGGTATCTGGAATTCTGATTTTGGGTTGTGAAGACAATAACCAGAAAGAACTGAACAGAAGTGCATTTTCACAAAGGGGAAGATGTCACTAGAAGCACTTGATGGGACTGGAAAAAGGTTCTAAAAAATAGTCTGAGTCACCCTTATTAGGAAAGTCAGGGAAGAGGGCAGCCATGCAAGTATCTTCTTACCTTTCATTTTAAACTTTTCAAAAGATTTCTTTCTGGTCAATTCTTCCTGAGGAGTGTAACCTAATCAGACATAATTTTTGCTTTTAGAGGTTACCATGGTGACTAGCCAGGACAGACTATCTTTTCTCAGCATCATAAACACATTTTGATGTATGGTGCTAAAGGTTTTGTATAAGCCTTGTACGTCATCAGAGTTTTTTTTTTTTTTTTGAGCTATAAAACAAATAGGAGCATTGTAATTGTTCACAGCAATCGGAAATGATATTTCCTGATATTGATTTTTTTCATCTGTTCTTCTCTGTGTCCTATAAGAAAGCAAAAATACAGTAAATCTTTTTTTTTTTTTTTTTATAGTATAGACCAAGTTGGTGAGTTACCTACCACTTATGTTCCATTCAGTGAAAGGTAATTTCACTTACCGAGGCTGACAAACAGAGACCAGAACAGATGAACAGAAGATACTATTGTAGCTAAATGAATATAAGAGCAATTTATAATTGCTGGGGGCATATAGGATAGAGGAAACAATACACACTGACTTTTTAATTTTTTTTTAATAGACTATTTTTAAGTGCACTTTTGGATTCACAGAACAACTAAGCTGAAATAGAGGGTTACCACTTCTCCCTGTTCCCACTCATGAACAGACTCATCTACTATCAACACCCCTCAGCAGAGTGGTATATTTGTTACAAGTGATAAACCTACATTAATACATCATTATCACCTAAAATTCATAGTTTACAATGGTGTTCACTATTGATGTTGTACATTGAATGGGTTTAAACAAATGTATGGCATATACATTATCATAATATACAGAGTATTTTCAGTATCCTAAAAATCTTCTGTGCTCTATCTAGTCATCCCTTCTCCATGTTCCCAAACAGCAGCAACCACTGACTCCTTTACTATTTCCATATTTTTTCCTTTTCTAGAATGTCATATTGTTGAAATCACAAGTATGTAATATTTCTAGATTGGTTTCTTTTACCTACTAATATGCTTTTAAGGTTCAAGCATATTAATATATATATATTATATTAATAATAATAATATAATATAATTATATAATATAAGTATAATAATATATATATTATAATATATATATAATATATATTATATATATATATATATATAATGTCTCATTTTATTTCTCTGCTATATTAACCATTTTATTTTTATAAAGTTTCTGAATCTTCAAGCTTTGTGAATAAAATTAAGCTAGTCATATAATAACAAGTACAAAGCAATTTGGAGTTTGAAATCAGTCTCAGGTAGAAAAAAGCAAGCTCCAGAAACACACACAAAAGACAGAGAAACAAATGCCACTGCTGCCATCAACGCCAACACCAAGATACGCATAGGTGATAGAATGACTGACATAAAATGCATAAGCTTTAGATAAGACATAGGGGGCTCTAATAGTGAGTGAAAATATATGTGAAGAGTCTCTTGGCAAAAAACTGCCTTTAATTTCTGGACTGCCAAGGCACACAACGCTCTTCTACGAGGGTTGAAGAAACCGTGAGTAATTATCTGCACCCTAGCCCCAAATTGTCCAGAGAGCTGAGGAAGTGCCCAGAGAGTTGTTAACATTCTGTTTATTGGTAGACTATGACTCAGGTTTAGGTCTGAAGTTTTCTCCAATCCCCTAATTAAAATTTATCACCTTCTTAATGCTTCCAAAGCTCTTTGTGTGTGACTCATATGGGCAGATTAATCATTTTATGTTTTGCATTACTGTTATTTATGTTCTAGTCTTCTCTAGACTGCAAATTCTTTTAGGAAAGAAATCTCGTTTTTATTCAATTATGTGTTATGCAAAGTGCCTTACAAATAGTAAATGCTAATAAACATTGGTTCAATAAAACTGAATTTGAATCTAAAGGTATGTGGTATGACTTTTTATCCTCTAACAAAAGAATATTTATGAATGACAAAGTTCAACTTTGCCAATTTTACCATTGTCTAACAGAAAGGATGTCTAATATATATATATATATATATATATATATATATATATATATATATATATATATATATATATATATATATATAAACATAGTGGGTAAACATTTTGAGATAGTATCTTTTTATCTTCCTAAAAGTGCCTTCAAGCCTTTCTGGTTTTAGTTTTATAAATATCTAAGCACTTGAAAGAAGGAATTTGAAAGGATGAATGGAGTATCTTGAAATAAACTAGCATATAAAAATAATTCCCCACCAAATGCCTTTATAAAGAGACCTCTTGCTAGGGGTGGGGAAGAAATAGCAAGCTAAATAGAAAGGACTGTGTGTCTCAAAAGGAGAAGGAAACTATATACAACAGTACTTCTGGGAAGACCACAAGACCTAGGAAAGAAATAATCTGTGGGGCACATGAGACAGATGGTCCCAATAAGGTCTGATGGAAAAAAAAAATTCATGTCAGAATCATGGTGCAGAACAGTAGAGAATCTATGAATCTTAAGGGAATCAGACAGATGGGGAAAATGGATGTTCCAGTGATGATCAGTGTGAACAAATGACTGAAAAGTAGACTGCTTCCCCCTCCCCCATCGGCATACTCCATTCTTCCAATGACCTTGCCTGTGTAATATCTTGGAACTAAAGTTGTAGTATCACCACTGCTAAAAAAATCCTAAAAGTTTAGGAGATTAAGTTTCCCATCAGTAGTGTAATAGAGGTTCTGTGTAATAAATTAAGTTGAGCTGTAAAAAATATGCCAAATTTTGTGACTTAGACAATCGTAAATATAAACTGAAATTCACACTAGTTTCAGAAGTTTGGAGGCAGGAATAAATTCCTACTCTTGAATGTCAGTACCCCTAAACAAATAAAAGAAATGAGGAGGTAGACAAGTCAGCGGTTTAAAATGAAAATAGAAAAACTTCAACAACCTTTACTAATTTCCTAATATCTTATCTCCAAATTATAAAGTCGGTATCATTTAGCTTTGCATTGTTATGATTTAGCCTTGCATTTTTACTTAGAGTATCAGTCTCAAAATATATCCTCATTTAAAATTTGGTAAAATTTTATAAGATATATAAAAATGAATTCTGGATACTACTACCTGCTCATCCATGTTTATTTATTCATGTTTACTAATGACAGTTCACTGAAGGGGTTGAGACCACTTATTTTAAAAGCCTGACATTCTGAGAGGCAGCCATGACAACCTGACATGCTTTGTCAGGCACTTGCTGTGTCACTCCCTTCATGACTAAATGAAAGGTTAAAAATATAAGCATTTCCATTTTGATTTTTCGGTGCCTCTTATTGAAGACTCGAAAGAATTATACAATGATAACAACAAATCCTTTCCATTCTCTTCAAACATCCTAGCTCATGCTATCCTTACATTTATTTATTAGAGAAAGAAATACTCTTTTGCATCTAAAGACACTCCTCCTGTGCTCTCTCTGATGTCCTTATTTAAATGCTTTATCATGACAAATCAGGCTATTTCTTATTCTCTTTCCTGCTTTATTTCCAAACATAACCACAAAAAACACATAATTTTTATTATGTGCAATGATTGTGCTGAGTTGTTTCCACTCTTAAATCATGTCATGTGAGTCTCATCATCTTTTCATACACACTTTGCTTTGTCTGAAGATTCCTACATGTATCCCATAGCAGTTACGACAAACACCTACAACTCAGAAAGCCAACTACAGCATCTCCCGCATATATTTTTTACTCTCTCCCCTCCTACTCCTTAGGTAGCACTGCCCACTTTTTCTGTGTGTCCAACTATACCACATATTATTCATTTGTTTGTTCATCAAACACTTATTAAATAATATCTACTATGTATCAGACACTGTGCTTGGTCCTGTCATACTGAGGGAGGAGATTCATACATGCCTATTATAACTATAATTTAAGCATAAACTTAATTCCTTATTGTCTTTCTCACTCTATTACAGTAAGAATCACTGAGACTGATACAACGTCTTATTTATTCATTGTTATGTCCTGGCACCACACACGGGAGTTGAGACCTAACAAGCATTAAAAAGATGTGCTGATTTCAAATTTCCTTTTTGCCATATATGATAAAGTGGAGCTCCTCTAAGGTTTACTAAAGTTATATTTTTTAATTAAAAAAAAAAACAATGTATACTTATAAAACTTAAGTGATACAGATATAAAAACTCAATTTCTTCACTACCCTTAAACTACTTCACATTAACTAAGTTAACAGTATAGTTCTGCTCTTTTCTCTATCTCTCATAGAAAGCTATACAAACATATAGAGATTCATTTGTGTATTTTATATAAATGCAACAGATATTTTCATAAGGGATATCTATCTGTAGTTTTCTTATAATGCCTTTGGGAAAGTTTTTAACTACAAATTCAATGTCTTTAAAAATGGAGGGTTATTCAAGTTTTATCTATTTTTTTCTCCAATGAGTTTTGACAGTTTGTGTCTTTTAAAAACTATTTCACTTAGGTGTTGAATTTATTAACATAAAATTGTCCTTCATATTTTTATATAGCCCCATATCCTATGTGAACTTTTACTGTATTACTCAAAATCTTAAAAAAAAAAAGTTTCTGTGTGGCTTAGCAGTTCCACTTCTGTTGTATATCTAAAAGAATTGAAAATAAGATCTTCAATAGTTATTTGTATGCCTATGGTCATAGTAGCATTATTCATAATAGCTAAATCATGGAAACAGCCTAAATGTCCATCAACAGATAAATGGATAAGCAAAATATGGTATACTCATACAATGAAATATTATTCAGCCTTAAAAGTAAAGGAAATTCCGCAATATGCTATAACATGGATAAATCTTGAGGACATTATGCTAAGTGAAATAAAGTAGTCACAAATAGGCAAACACTGCATGATTCCATTTACATAAGGTGCTTAGAGTAGTCAAAATGATAAAGAGAAAGTATAGTAGTAGTTACTAGAGCTGGGGAAAGGGGGGGGTTATTGTTTAATGGGCATGAGGTTTCAATTTTATAAGATGAAAAGTGTTATAGGATGGGTGGTGGTGATAGTGGCACAACAATGGTAATGTACTTAGTAGCACTGACTGTACACTAAAAAATGGTTAAGATGGTAAATTTTCTGTTATATGTATTTTACCACCATATTTTTAAAAATTTGATTGTCAGTACCTAGGAGCCAAGAACTACCTTTATTTTTAAGCTTTGTACTCTCAGACTTACACAAATGTCTAAAACAACATTGTATCCTATTACATTCAGTATCTAGTGAAAGCAGAGCACTCAAGCCTAGGTCTTCTGACATTGCAAATATCACCCTATCTTTAATGCTATCAGTGTCTTTTATCATGCTTCACCCAGAGTTCCTCTAGCAGCATAAATAACATCTGCAGACCATGTTAGAAAGAGTATTTGAACTGATGCCAAGAGTATTGGACTGATGATCTGATTGGTAAAATTACCCTGACACAATTTCAATTCATCATACAGCCACAAAACTGTTTTAGAAATCCTGTCTTGGGACTGTGATCAGGAAATTCAGCATTGGGAACTATAAGAGTAGTCCATTCTGTAAATTCCCTTTATTTAAACCATCTAGGGAGAATTCAGTTTCCACAATGATCTAGACTGACACTAGTGCATAAGTCATCTAGAACCTATGTTCATTATGACCATAGGTTCATTACTACAGGGAGAAATACAGCTTTTTAATATGATTCCTCTAGACAAGAGAGTTATTTATAAGCCTCAAAGGTATGGAGATGGGAGAGAAGGAAGAGAGAAAGGAAGGGAGGAAAGGAAGAAGAGAGAAAGAAAGGAAAGAAAGAAGAAAGGAAGGAAGAAAGGAAGGAAGGAAAGAGAGAAGAAAGAAGGAAGGGAGGAAGGGAGGGAATAATTTCCTACCCTGCTGCAACTACTGGGAAACTAGAGGTTTTAAAACATTTCTCATGTTCTTCCTCTGGAGGGGAAAGCACATACAATACACAAGGGAGATTTTAAATAGAAGTAGTAGACTGTTTTCTTTAATCCATTCTTGTAGAAACTCCACTTTTATTCCAAAATAACTCTCAAATTTTTCAGCTTAATTTTATTTTCAGTTATATTTGAGAATTGGAAATGTTAGGCTTGGTTTTTAGTAAACAATTTTTTATGTACAATAACCCACTCTGGGTTCTGTGTTGGTCAGCCAACATTTGCACACCTTCAGTCTACTGAGTCTCTCTTGTGTACTTCATTCCTCAGTTTGCTTCAGGCCTGCTTTGTGTTGGCTGCTGAACATACAGAGTTGGATGTTATTCATTCCACAGCTTATTTTAAAACTTGCCCCTGAGACCATCTCTTCAACTGCCTTTCAGTCTGAGACACAAAGCTTTTAGTCTCCAATGTTTTTCTTTCTAAATGGTTTATATTATCATTTTTTTCAACTTTCTTCCAGAACAATATTATCTATTTGAGTTTTTATTAGACTTGTATGGCCAAAGGATTTTGGGCCAGAATAATTAGATGAAGCAAATGAAACATTTATTCACAACAATATGTTATTGAGTGAAGAGGAGCATTTTAAAAGTAAAGACTTTTTCCCCCACACGTAACACATTGCCATCTGTTCCCATTTCACACAAATCAGTACTGAGGGAGCAACATGAAAGAAATCTGGGTCAACATTTAATTTCAAGTCAGGTTAGATTTAGCTTTGTCAGTTTCTTTGGACTGGAAATCTAAAGGTTAAAAGATTATTTCAGACATGGGGTAAGCAAGTCAAGATATGGATCCTTTCTGGAAGTCCCATGAAAGTGTGAGACCCAAATGGGGGCAATAAAAGTTACAGGAAAGAAGTAATTTTTTACATTTTCATAGTCAGACTGAAAAAGGATAAGAAAATTGACATTAGGTTTCATTGTTAAATCTCTTATTTTCTAACTGTAGTTAGTCCAAATGGGTACCTCTAGGTTACATAGTAGCCTGTGAGGTTATTCACCTGACTAGTGGCCAAGAAATATCTGGTATTTGAAAATATAAATCTCAAGCATACGTACACAATCTCCATATTCTTTTATTATAACAATGACTAAAATTTTGCAAAATCATAGAGACTGAATTGTGAAGTTCATGGTTAAGGAAGACTAACAGAATTAGAAAACTTCATTCAACCTACAAGAATATCTTGGAAGGTTCTGAACTATGATAAGTTCTTCCTGCTGACTTGGCTGTGCATGCATGTGTGTTTGTCTGTGTGTCTGTGTGTGTGCACATGTACCTGTGTATATGTGTTTTGGGAACAGCACTAAAAATCTTTTCTTATTTCTCATTCATAGTATGGCCTAATAGATGCCTAAATGTTATTTTTAAATCTTTTTTTATACCATAAATTTTATTTTTACATATTAAAAATGATTAGGTGATGATAACCTACGTTTTGTTTTGTTTGTACAACCAACCTTCTTCTTCATGGCCCACACTTATTTACATGTTTTATTTACCACTCATTTGATGATATTTGAGGTAGGTTTTGGTAAATAAACAATATAAAATATTCATATTATTCACATACCTAAAATTCTCAATGTCTTCTCATTGCTCTTAAGATTAAATACAAATTCTTTATCTTAAATTATAAGATCTACATGGTCAGTCCCTTAAGACTTCTCCTATTTTAGAATTTTTCTTCCTAATTCACTACTTCCAAGCATGTATTCTTCAGTTTAGTGTTACATTCTAAAAATGTCAATTAGATCAATTTTTTAAAATATTTTTATTTATATTTTGGTCCACTTTTAAAAAAAATACTTATAAAGGCTTATTAAAATCTCCAATTTTAATTGTAGATTTTTCTATTTCTCTGTTACTTCTGTCAAGTTTTGCTCCATTTATTTTGAAGCTTTTTTATTAAGTGCATACAGATTTAGGATTTTTGTGGCTTCTTGACTAATTTACTTTTTATTGTTATGAAATATTCCACTTTATTTGTGGTAATATATCTTGTCATACTTTTTGTCTAATATTAATTTAGTTACACTAGCTTCCTTCTAGCTTTTTTACATTATTTTAATTTTAACTTACCTTTATGTTATATTCTAGAGAGAAATAGCATATAGGTGGGTTGTGCTTTTTTACTCAATTTCAATAAAAAGTAGAGTATTTAATTCAGTTATCTTTTTATGTTTAAATGTTTTTACTTTTTATTTTGAAATATTTTTAGGTTTACAACAAAAGTTGCAAAGGGTACAATACTACAGATAATTTACATATAGTGTATAGTCTTATTCCTTTGATGATAACTTACATAAATCTGATATCCATTGCAAAATATACTACATTTAGTTATTCGGTCTACTTTATCTCCTAACAATCTATGATAGTTCCTTGGGTTTTTTTTTTTTTTTTTTTTTTGTACTTTATGACATTGACACTTTTGATGGTCACTGGTCAGTTATTTTGCAAAACATTTGGACTGATGTTTTCTCATAATCAGATTAATGTTATGCATTTTTTGGCAAGAATAACACAGAAATGTTACATTTTTCTCAGTGCATAATGTCAGGAAGTATGGAATTTTGATATGTTTTATTCCTAGTGTATTAATCCTGATCATGTAAAAGTAGTGTTTGCCAAGTTTCTCCACAATAGTGTTACTGTATTTCTCTTGACAATTGATAAATATCCTGGAGGAGACACTTCGAGATTATGCTAATATCCTGTTTTTCCTCAAATATTTGCCCATTGATATTGACATTCATTGGTAGACAGCACATTTCAAACTTAGAAATACTGCTGACACAATTATTGGATTACATGTTACACTGCTCATTTCAAGTGGTATTAGAGCAAGAAAGGCCACTAAAATGAAATGAAAACATCCATGACACTTGAAGCATATGACCTGGGAGTACCATGGTACTAGTGACATCTATGGTAGAGAAATATGTCAAATGGAGCCTGTGGCAAGACTAATAGGAGAATTGGCACAAAACTCTAGCATGGAACTAGGCCATGCCATCTGCAACAAAGAACTTATATATCATTTGAAAAATAGATCATGACAGGCTACACACCCATTATAGAAGCTGAGTGTCTAGCTATGGAACATCAAGTAACCTTTATGTGCTGGTTACTATGAAACCTACCAAGCTGTCAGGTAAAGCAAGCTGATTAACAATTTACTGTAAGATGGATATTGTACATCCAGGGTCAAAATAAAGCAGAAAAAAAAAGTACATTAATCTGTACAAAAAAAGTACAATAATCTGTAAAAAAAGCCTAGAAATTATGTCACAAATTTTTTCATGACACCAATCCCTCAGCTTAAAACTATGGTTTTATGAACTATAGCTGACTGACAGAGTGGGGGAAAGCCCAGTTCATGAATGGATCAACTTGATAGACAGATGTAAAATAAAAACAGGTTGTTCTGGCAACAAAGTTTCAGTCAGGAATGGTCCTGGAAAACAGTGATAAAGGGAAATGCTCCCAGTGAAGAGAGTATCGGGAAGTGCATCTAGAGCTGGAAGTGGCTTATGTAAGAGTATGCATAGATTTATGGGCAGTAATGAATGACATAGCTGGTTGGTTAAGGATCTATAATGAGTGAGATCAGAGGTTTAAAAAAAGATTTTATAAAGAATCATGTGTATTGATTGATAGAAATGAACATAAAGTGTGAGTATTATATTATCATGTTACTAGAGAGGCACTAAATCGCCAAGTAGAGAGGATGATCTAGTTGATATCAGCTAGCTTCTGTGCTCAGACAGCTCAGTGTTAGCAAAATGGCTTCATGAATATTAACACCATGGTGGTAGAGATAAAGATTATGTATTGACTCAGCTTTAGCTCCCTCTTACCAAGGCTGTCCTAACTATTATTGTTGATACATGTTTGATCTGACAGAAACAAAACCAAAGCTGAGTTCAAGCAGGGTAACATGTTTTAAGGAAATTATGTTGGCAAGTATATTACATCAATTTCTTGTGCCCTAGAAATCACAGCATTATTACTCCTGTATCAAACTGACAAACAAATTTTAAGGCCTTAAAACAACACAAATTTAATTTCTTACAGTCTGGAGATCAGAAGTTGGAAATGGATCTCACTGGGCTAAAATCACATGAAATGACATAGGGCTGGGTTTCTTCCATAGGCTTTAAAAATTCATGTTCTTGTCTTTTCTAGCTTCTGGATAATGCTTGCATTCTTTTATCTTTAAAATGAGCAATCACTTGTATTCATTTCCATCATCACATCTCCTCCTCTGATTCTCATGTTTCTTTCATCTTTTAAAGGTTCTCATAATACATTGTTCCCATCTGGATAGTCTAGAATAATTTCCTTATTATAAAATCATTTATTTAATCACACCTGCAAATTTCCTTTTGCTAGGTAAGGTAATATTCATAGATGTGTTAGGGTTCCCTAGAGAAACAAAATCAGTAGGAAATAATAAAAATAGATATATTATTATTAATATATTTTATGTATTTTTATATTTATTATATATTTTTATATTTTTATATATACACAAATATACATGTGTATATTAGTAATTAGCTCACAGGTTTAAAGAGATTTAGAAGTCTCATGACCTGTAGTCTGCAAGCTGGGAACCCATTCTGAGTCTAAAGGCTGAGAACTGGTTAACTTGATGGAATAACCCCCATCTGAGAGTAGGAAAAGGTAAAATGAGATGTCCCAGCTCAGTAAAGCTGGAAAAAAAGGGGTGAATTTCTCCTTTCTCTGCCTTTTTTTCTATTTAAGACTTTAACAATTTGGATAATACCCACAAACATAGGGGAGGGCAATCTACTTTTCTGAGTCCACGAATTCAAATCCTAATCTTATCCAGAAACACCTTTACAAACATACCCAGAAATGTTTAATCTGGGCACTTTATGGATAGTCAAGTTGATATATAAAATTAACCATCAAAAGCTTACCCTTTGCCAACTGGCACTCATAAATCTTCTAAAATTATACTTAATCTCCAAGTAAAGACAATAACAAGGTCATAATTCTACCTAACATGTACAACTATGCTGTGTAAAACCAAAACCACACTAAACTTTTTCTCAAAAACAAACTAAAAAATTCTTGAATGATGTTTCTCCTCAATATCCAGGATTTTTAAAAAAACTATAATGTAAAAATAACACTATTGCAGATCAAGGTACTCAGTTTATAGCCAAAGAAGTATGGCAGTGAGTATAGAATCATGGGATTCATTTATCCTATGATACATTGTACTGGCCAGACGCAGAGCAGAGTGATGAAAAAATCTTCTGAAGAAGCAGCTGATGTTTCAAATTAGAGACGATGCAGTGCTCAGATGGGGATACATCCTTTGTAGAGCACTATACACTTTAAACAAGAACTATTATATGGTGCTATATTGTCAATAGTAGAATATATGGGTCTGAGAAATAAAGGAGTGCCTGCACTCACTATTATTTCTTCTCTCTGTTCATTTAAGCAATGTGGATCTAGTATTTCTGGCTCTTAAAGTAAGTAAGGTTCCACAAGGTATCACAGGTAAAAGTCACAATAAATCAAAATTTTTGACTACTACCTCATTAGTTTGGGATCTTTGTGATAGTAGACCAAGACACAAAGAAAGAAGTTGGTATGTTGGCATGTGTGGTTAACCATGATGATCATGGGAAAGTGGAATTGCTGCTTCATAAAAAAGGCAAAGATAAGTAAATTCAGCACTTAGGTGATTCGCTGGTAGGCTTTTGCTATTTCCTGGACCAGTTACAATTCTAAATGTACAAGAACATCAACCATAGTGTTTTGGGGCATAATAATAGGAGCTCAGATCTCAAAGATGAAGATCTAAGTAAATCTATAAGGCAAAGTATTCATACCAACAGAAGTGTTAGATGAGGAGAAGGGCAATCTAGAATGGGTTATGAAAGAGGGACATGAGTAGTATTAGTTATGGCCTAAAGGTCAACTGTAGCAACACAGTTCAGAGTTTGTCCCAGTAAGAATTCCTTTGAAAGTTTCCCCCAAAATTGTAACCAGTAGCTCAAAGAAGCTATGCTTAGATAAAGTGAACTTAATATGAAAAGCAAGTGCATCTGAGTGATGTATGTGGTAAACTCTAATTGATATTGTTGACACTCCACTTTGATTTCCCATTCCCTTCATTTGTATTGACAGATAACAACTGAAAGCTGTCCCCTTTGCTTGAGATTTGCCTTCAGCCAAATGGAAGTTACCTTGTCCAGGAGACACTGCTGCTTACCCCTAAATCCCTGGAGGTAGAGCTTGGTCCATGACTGACTGGCATGAGGTACAAAAGATTGGTTCCCTTCTCCCAAAGAGAAAACAATTCTGCCATGAAATCTTTTTCCAGAAGTTATCCATGTGGTCAGATTAAAACTAGTCTCTATCTGAGAGTATATCCTTGTTTTTCTTCCCCCCCTGCTCTGTACTGCTTCCCTTACCTTTTTTTTCTTGAAAGAGGTCACCAATAAATTATGTCCATAAAAATCCATATATTAATTTCTGCTTCTGGGGAAGTTGAACTAAGACATTTACCATCAAATGATTTATTTTAAATATGCACATGTTTATATTTAACATACATATACATTAAACAAGATATGTTTATATATATTTGTAGTCTCCACTTACCAATTCTTATAGACAAGGTATAGTCTTATCTTTTTAGTCTGTAGACCTTCGCATAATACTATGAACATATTAGGGCTTCAATAAACACTTCTAGATATAAAGGTAGGAACAAGCTAATCATGTGATGATCTCTTCTCAGCAAAACACCCACTTTATAACAATAAAATGGTTCAGAGCTATATTCTTCATAAATAAATTTTTTATGAATTTTATAGTGGAAAGTTGGCTAATAAAAGACAAATTCAGAGGTATAACATTAAAACCTCATGGTCTCAATTCCTTATTGAACAGCATCATTTATATTGTTATTTTCAAAATGAGATCATATTTCTTTTCTGCTTTCTTATTAACTAGATTTGTTCAAAGAACTGACATTAATGTCATCAGTCTGGGCTATTGCATGAGTTCCACTAACTGAGTTTTAAAATATAGTCATTAGCACAGCATGAAAGAAGATTTGATCTCATCATGCTACAAATCACTTGCTTTTCTAAAAAAATGGAAATATAACAGGCAACTATACTTTATCAATGCTTATATATACATATATATTATTTATATCTATATCTGTGTGTGTGTATATATACATATATATACATATATACATATATACACACATATACATATATATATACATATATATATGTATATATATATATATATAATATCTTCAAAGTATGCAGAAGAGAAGTGAGATAATGTGATCAGGTATATTCAATGTTATAAAAAGTAGGTCATTGCTGAGATTAACTGATGAATAAAAAGGATTTGAAAGGGTGGTCAATTTTTGATTTACATATTTCTCTAAAGAATCTTGACTCTTGTCAAGTCTCCCTCCCACCTTTTACAGAACAAAAAGCCAAATCACTACACCTACCAATTTAGGAGTTGCAAATTACTCTTTTTGTTTTGTTGTTGTTGTTGTTGTTTTGACCTTGAGCAAATTATCAGTATTTCCATACTAGATTTATTTTCCATAATTTGTCAACTGCATTGCTTTGGGGGCACTGAAAATGAGACAGGAGAGTGCTAATGTGACAAATGAGGACTGAAATAATTAAATACTGCTCAGTATAAAGCTACAATACATCTCTTTAACGAAGCATCCTTTGAAAATTCCTTAAAGGTCAATTAAACAAAAATAGTTTATTGTTCAATGCTCCTCTTCCTTTTGGCAATTTTGACTTCATCAATGGCACTTCCAAAAGGGTAAATTTATAGCTTTCTACTATATGAGTGATCATAATTTATTCTATTTGGTTCTTTAATTCAGCAGCTAGCACTTTAATGTATAAACTGTATATGTTATATACATATAACAATTTGAGAAATAATACTTTTAAAAATTTGAAATATGCAAAAAGTTGAAATAAACATTTTTCCTTTATTCAGTCAGTCATTCATTCATTCACCCAATAAACCAGTTCATGGTTAGTGAGGGAGTAAGTAAATGGTTACAATAGAGTGAGTACGTATAAAATAGATGTGCATTCATGATACACATATGAAAACACAAAGAAAGGACACATAACACAACAGGATGATATCAGGAAAGTATTCTTCACAGAGATGATGCCAGCAACTTTGTCTTGGTGAATGAATTAGAGTCAGCTAGGCATACGGTAAGATGAAGAATACTCTGAGTAGGATGAGATATGGTGAGATGGATCAAGAAGATAGACTTAAAGAAAAGAGAAAAACATTTGGAATCAGGGAGTAGGGCCAGATGAAGACTTTAGAAAGAAATTATATATATATAATAATTATATTTTATATATACACACACACACACACATATATACATATACATATACATATACATATACATATACATATACATATATATATATATATATATATATATATATATATATATATATATATTTGATAGATATACATCCATGCTAAAATTAAAATAACTTCTTTTTAGATTTCCAAATGCCAAAATTATGGATATATTTATCTAAACTAATCTTTTATCATTTGAGGATATGGAGTGGAACAGGTATAGGCTCATTTTTTTTTTCTGGTATCAGATTATCTAGTGGAGTAATACAGTGATGCACCAGGGTGGAAGGGAGCTAACAAGGTATGGATGTGAAGTAAGCTAGAGTTTGGCAAGCCTGCATCATGAGTTCACTCTGGTTGACATATCAAGAATTTTGACATTTAGGAATGACAATGAGAAGTCAATAAAAATTTAATAATTATAACAAGAAAAGAGATTTGAGACACTGATATTATAAAGTCCTGGTGTATTGCTTATTTAATTATTATTGAGTTCAAATTAGCTACGAAAGATATGTTTAGGTGAAGACAATAAATGTTCTAAGTCATTAAAATCACAATCTGATCTTAAAACATAGGCAGAAGTTTCTATTTTTATTATTTTGCAACTAATTATTTTTTCCCTCTAGAGAGAAAGGTTAATACAAAAGATGTCAAAGAGGCAGCTTCCTATTGATAGTTAATACAAATAAATAAAGAAATATTTATTTAAAGTCTACAATATCCCCAGTATTGTACTTCCTTCTGAATAAATGCCAGTGAATATATCATGAAACACCTGTTATAAAGAACTTAATGCCAATATTTTATAAGATAAAACTCAACCCTGAACCCATGTGATTTGATTATTTTACCAAATAATTGCTGGATTTTACATTAAAAGACAATTTCATAATGTTTAAAAAAATTCTACTCAATTATAACTTTGATAATATTTAAAAGTATTATTTGTACTTATAATTTAACATTTTCAAATACCAATAGCATCCTGAAAAAAGACAAGTTATTCATATTTCTTATTTGAAACTTTGAACTGATCTTTGAGGAATCCATCAGTACAACCACTTCAACTGAAAAAAAAAATTACATAATTGACCAAGTTAAATTAGTTTTTCACATAAACTATGTCTAGGGGAAAAAAGTAAAATATCTTATCAATCAGTATCACTAATGTTGAAACATTCATACTTAATCGCAAAGCTAGATGAAATCAATAACACAGCCCTATTAAATCTATAAACTCTACAATTCACAATTAGAAATTTCATATAAAAATATATATAATTACTCTAAGCTATTTAAAAAACACAAAAAACATATATTCTAGTTGTAAAAGATCAAACAGTATAAGAATATATAACATGAAAAGTGAAATTCCTCATCTTCCTTTGTCTTCTTGCCAAATCCTATATCAGAGGTGATCACTATTTTAGCTTAGTGTGATTCCTGCTGTTTTAATTACTCACATATGCAAGTAGGTTTAGTTGTAATATTTTAAGCAAATGAGATCATGCTACACATTTATTTTTGTGTCTTGCTTTTATTTACTCAATACTTTTCATGTCAGTACCAATAGGTATACCTTTTCTCTAATATTGATTACAAAGTATGGTATTAAGCTTTTTTTTTATGATTTCAAGGCATTTACTTGTAAAGATAGAAGACCATTTTATTTGCTCTTTTGATAATTTTTTATTTTATATCTGTTTACAAATTTCAAATGATATTACAATAGTCTCCCTCATATGCATTATATCTAAGTGCACAAGTGCAAACATTTCTCTAGTATGAAATTGCTGGGGTAAAAATCATACATTCCTTTGATGATTTAAATATTGTTAAGCTAAAAATAAATCTACCAATGATGCATGATATATGTCAACATTAATTACCTTAAATCATTCTCAAGACAGAGTTTTATAAATATTTAAAATTTTATCTAATCTTATGGAATAAATGTGGTATTTTTTAAAAGAATTGTCTACATGCTAATTTTTAATTTTTTTAGTTAACATTTCTATGTTATTTATTGAAATTGAGTGAAGGCAGGTCAAGTGGCAAATGAAAATATTTTGCTAAAACTTCTGCCTCTAATGTTAGATGTAGTTACAGACAAAAGACTCCACTATAGCATAGGTATCTAGGCATTTTTCCAAATTATAATACAGAAAATATGATGAAAATAGTTATATACCTATATGTAACATATTTCAATTTGTACTATAATTTAACTTGATAAAAAGTTTTATTATTAATAAAATTATTTTTAAGAAAAGTTGTTATTCTTTGCATTGCATAGAAAATCATCTTACAGTAAACTCATGAACAGCTACTTGATTAATCAAGTCTTAAGAAAGGTTTGTAGATTCAGACAGGAATAGGAGTAGAAAGGTAAATTTGCTTTCTTTGAAAAGAACTGTTACTGTGAACTTATACTTGCTATATTGAGTAATACAAATTATACTTAATACTACAAGTAGTTCTTATTTTTAAAAAAATTAACTGACCTTAATAATATTTTATTTTATTTGAAATCAAAAATTAATGTGAAAAAGATCACAGGATCTATGATTTTACTTCTTTATCATATTCTGTCTGACTGCAGGCTAATGTCCATAGAGAGGTGGAGAAGCAAAGCTATGTAGAGAGCCAAGTCATGTAGATATGTCTATCATAAAGGAAATTATTTAAATCTTCCCTAGAGTACAATAACAAAATAATAATAATAATCATAATTATGACCATCATCATCAGCTTGACATTGAAACAGCAGGCCAAACTCTGATAATTTAGGCCAGTAAAATTGAGATTCTAAATTTCCAAATTACATAAGTTCAAAGCAATTTGAAATTTATAGAAATAAATGTTATAGAAATAAATTTTTACAGTTTATAGTAATTTTTTTCTATTTCTTAAGTTTTCCATGTGTTTTTATTACTAGGTTATATGTAGTAAGCTAATTTAATGAAAAATTACATTTAAAATGTAGGAATTTGAAATATGTGTGTGTGTGTGTGTGTGTGTGTGTGTGTGTGTGTGTGTGAAAATTCATATGTTAGGTTTTATGAAAGATGTAAGTACTCTCAATGGAAGATTTTCTCTTACAATAGAAAAACCTATACTGATAATGGTATCCTAACACATGAAGTCAAGTACTGACTCTTAATGTTTACAGTATTCAGCTATTCAGTGTTATCCAAGTAACCATGGTCAAAGTATTAACTCACTATAGGAATAAGGAACATACCATTCATTCACACATGTATTCATTATTCATTTGACAAAGTTATTGACTGCTTTTAATATTTCAAAAGTTATTTTAAACAATTCGCTCAAGAATCAAACTATCCAAAATTTTCAAATCTCAAGTTTCCCTTCAACTGCCTTCCTGCTTTTAACAGCTCTCCTTTGAAACCTTTCCGCCATGAAATCACTTTAGTAAACATTTTACCTGGTAAGAGTCATACTTACTCATTATCTTCATCCTCATTAATCTCTCCCTGCCCGCAAAGAGACCCTAAATACAATCTGGTTCTCTCAGAGGACTTGTCACAATTCACACAGATTGTTCTTGCCTCCTCTCAAATCCTCCTTCATGTTCATGATTCACTTTGCAGAATATCCAGCTACCATAGGGAGTAGCTTTGTGACCCTTACTTGTAGAGTGCTCTAATCCTGCTCTAAGGATCAATTCTTTTACATTGATTATTCTAGAAAGTGAGTTTTTGTTCTTAGATATAAAATACACTGTACTTCGTCAATAGTTACAAAACAAACCCAAAATATTTTTGAAGAAGGAAAAACTATGGTATAAATGGACAATGAGTGGTGATTGAAAAATTTAAAATATTTTTACTAAAACAGAATGATGACTGACATATTGAGATACATGAGTTAATCTTAATTTTTTCTTTTGCTTCAGGCCTTTATGTTTTCTATCTAACTGATTAGCCTCAAGGATTTAAGAAGTTCTGAATTAAAATAATTTTCACTCTGCCACTTACTACTTTGGGCAAATTACCAAGTGTTTCTGATTTCAGTTTTTTCACCTGTTTTATTAGAATGATATTTTTGTAGTTTTGAGGAAGAAAGCTTTGAGCAGTCTCTTAGACATGATAATAGTCAGTCAGTGGTAGCTATTATTCAGTACCAGGGCTAAGAATTAAGTATGAACAACACCAGGCTATTGAGCAGCCTCCTAGGAGTTCAAGTAAGAAAGAACCCAATTTCTGATGCAACGAAAAAAAATGATTTTAAATTCAGAAGAAAATTTATAAATATGTTGTGTTTCTTTGTAAGTGCCTAAGAATTTGTAAGATAAAAATTTTTTCATTAGCAATTTTTTACAGATACAGCCTAAGAAATGTAAGATGACAAGGACCTAAGTCTTACAAAGTAAAGGAACCAAATTCTGCCAACAAGAATGAGTTAGAAGGTGAATTTCTTCCACGCCCACCCCCAGATCCTCTACAAAAAATATCAGCTCTTTAACATTGTGAGTTTAGCTTTGTGATACCCACCTTACTAAAGAACTAGCTATGTCATGTCACACTTTTGACCTACAGACTGTAGGGTGCTGTTTTTCTGCATTTAACTTGCAGTGATTTGTTACACAGCAATAGAAAACCAAAGCACCCTTTTCCTTCCCTCCAAAAAAGCTTTAGCCAATTTTCACTAGATTTCCAAATTAACTGCTTGTTAAAAATGGATATTAAAAATTATCCTCTTTTATTTTAAGGTATCATCAACTTGAGAAGTACTTCTTATTTTAATACTAACTTTAAGTGTTTTAGCTTTTAGCTAATGTAGACAACTTTTCTGAATGTTCTTACACTATTCTGTTTTATATATTCAAGCCAGGTTTGAAGTGTTCATTGATGAGGATGAAGACAGAAAAAAATATGGGCCAGTATAATTTCTTTCTGTTAAAAAAACCTCAGACTGGAAAAGTAATAAAACTGCATGACTTATTAAGATACATCATATTAATGATAAATTTAATTTAAAATATGAGACAAAAAGCAAACAGGAATATAATTAAAAGCAATTTAGCAAAGAAGAAATCACAGTGAAGACTGTTTATATTGAAAGGGGAATTTCACGGAGAATAAAGTTTTTGAAGACTATTGTCCTCTTAACAGGGGAGTTTCCAAAGAAAGGCTTCAGGGGGAAATATTACTTATTTACAATAGAGGTTCTCATATTTATTAGATGTAATAATAATAATAATAAAAAAAGTAGTCCAGGAAACCAGAGTGCTTTTTTGGTTTCAGATGAAGTGAAATAAAAAATTAATTCCATTTACCACCAATCACTTGGACAAGTCCAGACAACCTGCCAAGTGATGGTATAAGAGACACAAGTTAAGTCTGGTTTGTTGGTTTGTCTTTTTCTAGTTCAACAGTGTAGGCTTCCATTTTGTAAAAAAGGGAGCAGTGAAAATATTATTCTTTACAGTTTAGTTTTAATTTAATCTAGTAAAATACCATGAGGAAAAATAGACAATTAGAAACTTCTTTATTTAGGAAATTCTAGTTTAAAATGTACAGCAATTGACTAAATGAGGTCAAGGTTTACTTTCTGCAGATCTTAGCTTTGGGGAAAATTGCAGTGTCTTTCAGGGTAGCAGAAAGAGCTCAAAGAATCATCTTAAGACACAACACAGATAAGTTGTTCAATACACATTACTTATCATCTTAGAGTGTGTGTCAGAACATTTTTAAGGAGAATCTCAACAAAAAGGTACTTAATTAAGAATGTTATTCTAATTTTTAGATCTATTGCTCTGACTCTCAATATTGTATTTATTTGGAAACTTATAATGCTATATTTTATGAAAATAAATACTTAACCTACTTCTCATAGAGAGCAAAAGCCATTGAGATTAAAACTAATAAGTATAATGATTGAGTAATCTTTAGTAATAAGAAAAGGCATATTTTAAGTATACATATTCTAGGTATTAACTAGAATTTAATAGAGAGTTCAGCATATAAACTCTACAAAGTGCTAACATATTGCAAAGTCTCTCCCCTAAGAAATTCATACCTGCAGAAAGAGTCAAGTCTTCTCTTTTTCTGTCATCTTCCATTATTTCTAGATCTACAATGCAAACTATTCATTGATTATTTTATTCACTAAATATTCATTAAATGCCATCTTCATGGAGCCATAAATAGGATAAAAATTTTATTTTCATTTGGCATATATTTTATTTGAAGAGAAATATCAGCATGACCTGAAAAACAAATTATAAATTTCAACACAGACAAATTAGGTATATATTTTGCTAAATTTTATTACTAAAACATTTAGTAATAAATGAATTTATCAGAGATAAATGAATTTATCAGAGATTGAGTTCAATGATGTATTCTGACTGATAGAAACTGTGATTCAATGGTAGGCTACCCTAAATAAAATTAAAATCACAGAATTCTCTGGTATATACCAGATAAAATACAAGGACTTGGAGAGATAAGAAGGCTGAAATAAGTTTATCAAGCTTAAATCATTATGAGCTCATCTCTTATGCTCTCTTAGAGAGTCCGGATTACTCCCTTCATGGTAGATTCTGAAATCTGCATTGTTAAGAGAGGCATCACCATACTGGTGGGAGTTCAGAAACTAGAAGTAAAATAAGATTCCTAATTCTATTTTAGATAGGAAGATTCTGAGATGGCTAAGACTATGACATGGTATTTAGCTAGCTTTGGCAAATTCAGCATGTTTTATATAATAGTCAACAGAGTCCATGTGGTAGTGTTTCTCAGAGAGGTTTGCTGATTTTTAATGATTATAATATTCTCAGGAGCTAAATATGTAGGCAGCCTGGTAAGGTCCTACTTGACATGTGAAATGGAAAGCTACCTTGACTTAAAGAGAAGCTTGAGTCATCACTTTAAAAAATTATGGCTCTTCCTCAAATCTAAGATGTGAGTATCAATTTCAGGAATGAGTGGACATCCTACATGAAGAACCTTAAAATAACATCACAGGTGTATCTGTGGAAAAAGCGTTATTCAAAGGAATGTATAAATCCTATTTGAAAACTGTGTGCCAGTAAAAGGGATGCAAACTACCTTAGGGAATTACTAGATGCTGGTTCCAGACTAAAACAATAATTAGAAATCCATTATAACCATGGGTAAAAAGAGATTTCTAAGGGTGTTAATGGATAATTTTTAAAGGAAATTATTGTTTTCAGTTTAGATAAACTGACTTCAGGATAAGACTCTACTTTAAGGCTGGAGATGGAAAACACCAACTTGTCCAAATCCCGTTTTTAGAGGTAGAAAATATACCTCTTATTTTGATCATGATTTCCATCTTCCTAGACAAGAAGTCAAATACAGTATTTATAAATGCTTAACTACTTGATCTACAGCCATTATTTAGAGCATCCCTGATATTTTTAGAAAGGTAAGCCAAGCCTCAAAGAGTGCATGTCTCATAAATTTATTTCATTTCACTGACTTTTCATTTCATCATCACTTTCTTGATCTCTCTTTTATTTTCTCCAATGCTTTTCCTTTAGTTTTTCAAGTCTATGACTACAAATATTTCTGTAGCTGTAAATATTTCATATGTAAATAGTTCTCATCTAAAAAATTTATGGAAATTAGGTAAATTTTCAAGAAGAGAATTCTGATTAATCAGTTGCAAGAATAACTTCTAAGTTCTAATATTTGCTGTGCCAATTAAGTCAAAAAATTTGATTTTGACATAAGGCACTTACTTTTCCAAATGCCACCCTTAGACTTTTCCAAGGGGCTGAAGGATGTTTAATGAATTATATTGATAACTGCATAACTCAGTAATTCACGCTGAAGATTATATGTTTAAATTTCTACATTTGCTAAACTAATATATGTTATTTTTTTTCTTTTTCAACTGTTTTAGAAACTAGATGAGTCATTGAAACAACTACAGAACTTTGCTGGCCAAGGTTTTTTCCTAGAACACTTTGTCTTCTCATTATGAATATGTGTGAATTGTCTTCTCTAAATCATACTAGAAGCTTCTCATTATGCTTCTACTTAGATCGTACTCTTTGCCATTTATATTAGAAAATAATTCATTTTAAACACAAAGAAAAAACTTTTTTATTCTTCTCATTAGTAAAAAGTATCTGTGTGCTATAGAAATATACTAGTCATCTAATTTTATTCACTTGCAGTTTGCCTTTGAATAATCTAATCATGAAAAACAACTACCAGACTGATTATAGCAAAGCTTTAATTATTAAAAAAAATGCATACCTCATATCTTTTAGGTAGCACTAACAACTGTCCATCTATATTTTCTGTAATGTTTTTCCAAATTTGTATCCAATACTTCATGATTAACAATGGTGAAGAAAAAAATTTGCCAATTGAGAGTCAACTCACTCAAACAATTCACTCACTCATTATTTAAAATTCACCCTGTTTAAGAATTAAAAAGAAAAAAGCAATCAACTATTTTTTTCTCTTAGATTAGTTTGAAAAATCTCAGTATATATTCTGGTTCTGAGGAAATACACAGGTTAAGTAAGTGACATGATAAAATCCTGACTCATTAGCAATTGACATATCCAACAGGTTTTTTAATTCAAGCTATACCTCTATAAAGCCTTCTATTAAAATAAAAATATTTATTAATCTAGAAGGAGTACATCATTAAGAAGAATATAATGTAATATTATATAACATTATAGATGATATAATCTTATATAATGACAAATTGGGTTACAAATAATGTGAGTAATCTATGAATACTGAATTATTTAATTTATTTGAAATAAAGGGAAAGGTAGAGAGTCATGCTGCTCATGCTTAGATTTACGTATCAAGAAGACTTTGGTTCAAGATGTATTATTTTAAGGAAATTAATAAGAGATAACTTGAATCTGTGAGTTGTGTAACAGATCACTCCAAAATTTTAGTGGCTTGAAAACATGATGACATTATTTCTCACAATTTTGTGGGTTAGTAGGGTGGTTCTTCTTCACTGGGCTTACATGTGTGATAAGCGGCCTTAGGAACAAGTCCTTGATTTGATCTTTGGCCCCAGGCCTCATTTCACCTTGAGGATCTTACTGTCTTCCAATAGTTGGAATGAAAGGTCTTTTTATTTTTCAATTCAATAAGCTGGAGATTTATATATTTCTTCTACATTCTGCTTGTAAACAGAATATTTCCTTCTTAACCTATCTCTGTTTCCCTGAATCTTATCACATACAGCTAGAAGCAAGTTGGTACTTTGAATATTCTATGTAGAGATGAAGATAGATAGCAAGATCTACAAGTTCATAAGGTACATTTTCTGACTTCCATTTTTTCAGAGAAGTCTTTTTACACTACTTTTTCTCTGCAACATAATATGTGTCATCCCTTCTCCAATTTCCAAAGTGTCTTGGCCATTTTCCCAGCTTTTCCTAATAAATTTCTTGCTGCCTTTCCAGCTTCCACTTGCCACCAATTCCTAAGCCATTACCATATGTTTTAGACTTTTTAGATGAAAATATGCCACTTCTAAAAGTCTGAATTAGAAATTAGCCAAGGTTCAGTCAAGGAAGCAGAAATATTTTGAACATTAAAAATTAATTATTATAAGAAATATATCTTACATAATTTTTGGAGGAGCTGGGAAAGTAATGGTCTTTAACAGTGAATTGAAGGATCAACAAAAGAGTTTTTAACCAGTTCTCCCAAAGCACTGGTACAAAAGAACAGGTTGAAGTTTACACAGAGAATCTGAGAGGCCAGGCAAGTCCAGTTACAGAAGTGGGATTATGAAAGAGATGTTTCTGGAGAGGTCTGTTGGAAGCTGTTGCCTCTGTGTAGCTACTACTAGAAATAGTCCTAAATTAAGCATCTATTAGTGGTCCTGAGACAGAATTGGTCAGAATGTTTAGCAGCCAATATGAAGAAATGAATTTAAAGTGACATATGTCAGGGACAAACAGGGCACCACTAGGCACATCTGCAACTGATAACTGCCTGTCACTTTTTCTAATCATGATGATCTTCTAAGAGTAATGGTGACTAACAGTTTCCCAAATCTTTACCAGTTTTCTTTCTTCTTCTTCTTCTTCTTTCTCTCTCTCTCTCTCTCTCTCTCTCTCTCTCTCTCTCTCTCTCTCTCTTTCTCTCTCCCTCAGATGAAGTAAGGTCTTGTTTTCTGCTCTCTCCTATTTCTTGTTTTTTTTTTTTTTAATTTCTATTAAATTTCTAAACAGATAATTTTATCTTTTTTTCCTATTAAATCCTTCTGAAATATGCCTTTAGGTTTCACACAGCTAAAGCAGAATAACAAGGTATTTTTCTAAACAAAGATAGTTTCTCCCTAGGGGAACTTTGAGCCAGTTGTTAACATTATAGTTTTATTTATTCTGCCACCTTTACTTAAATAATAAATCAATAAAGACCCTTTGGGAGTTAACTTCCCCAGGGAAAGGCATATGTAACATGGCAGAAAAATTATCATAATACATTTTTTTTATCAAATGTTTGATTACATTAATATATGTAATTCAGCTAACCCAGTGTATAGCACTTCATCAGAGAAAACTCAATTGACTGTAATAGGGAAATGCATTTATTTCTACTGATCATATATTCATGCTGTATTCACAAACACCTCTGCTATCTCCAAACCTGGATCACTATCCTTGAATCAAGCTTTTATATCTTTTCTTTACTCTCTTTTCCTTAGGATAAGTTCTTTCCTATTAGCCTAAATGTATTCATTTGCTTCTATATACAAGTCAGGCAGTCCTTCTATTGATGGACTAATAAAAAGGAAATTAAATAATAATCCAAGGAGCCTAGTCTTGTCCCTTGCCCCGTGTAGGAGGCAAGTCATGATTCTTGACTAATTGTAAATGTGTCTGATTGGATTGATCAAGAACTCAGATTTTTCTTCATCAATTTGTTGTGCCTATGTCAACTGAGTTGTTATCCCTGAAGTCAGAATTTGAACCATTTGGTAACACTTTGGCCACAGTGTTAATAAACATGTCTTGATGGGGAGCCCACTGCAGGCAACACATTATGCAAGGATCTATAAAGTGAAATACATCAAGGAATATGTAAATTATGCAGCTTTTGTGTATGGAGGGACTTCAATGCAAAGGAAAGAGGGAGCAAAAGTAAAGATTTGTGGAAACTATGCTTACTTGCATATGAGCACATATTTGTGTCTCTTATGTGCAAATACATGTATTGATGTATTTGTGTAAATATACATAAGATAGCTAATAAGACTTCTAACACTCTAGCCTGATTTCTTGCCACATTCTGACAGCAACACTGAAAAGCTTGTTTCTCTATTTCTTCCTTATATGACATGCTCATACCATTGATTCTAACTCCAAACCTCTTTATGATGATTCATCTGTCTCAGAGTAATTCTCTTCTATCCTTTAATTCTCCCCCTTAGACTCAAATCTTCTAAGAAGCCAAGTGAAGAAAACACACAGACACACAGTCACATTGGTCCTTGAATTTTCCTTTTTCTCTCTTTAGAGTGAGCTAGTTGCAGTCAGAGATATTGGGTTAATATTTTTAAATGATCTGCAATTTACTAATTTGGTAAGTAAAGACATACACATTTTCTTCCTCACACCCACCTGTACTTGCTTTAGTAAGCATCTATGAAAATGTCTCGTCTATAATTCTTACCCAGAATATCTCTTGCTGATTACAATTTCCCCCAGAACTTACCCTTTGGAGATGCTCCCCTGTAATTACTGAACTTTTGCTCTAAGAAAGAAATAGAGAAGCAGAGTTTAACACTTTCATGAAAGCAGAATGTTCAGATTTATGGTGGAATGCAGGACTAAAATAATGCATTTTTCATCATTTGCATGATATGCCAATTACTGATGAGTTTCAAAAAAACTTATTTTTCCTTTCTTGACATGTGGCATGGGAGAATTACATATTATGTGGGTTCTTTGTATCTTCTCTCAACTTAGCTATTGCTAGAAGTTTGAGGTGTGAGATGGGTAACATATCCGGGTTCTTTACTTATTTTTGATTCATTTTAGATTCTTAAAATTTAATCTCAAAAAAAAAAACTTTTGTTATATCAGTTGCTTTCAATGAGGACCATACCATAACTAACATAAACAAACCATATTTTGAGGATGGAAATAAAATACAAGGTACATGGAAAGCTTACTCTTGGTCTGTTTGGATGGGCATTGGTTTTGATATTAATGCAAAGTTATGTGCACACAGTATTGTACAAACAAATACTGGGAGGCTTCTTGAACTATAGAAGTCACTGAAGCAAAATAAGAGCTCAAATAAATGCACATTCCACACAATATCCCCTAAACATACACACACACTCCAAGACTAGATTTCAAATAACAAAGTTGGCATTATTTGTGTCTGCCTTATTTAAATACTATCTGCAGCTCAGTTTCTCAAATTACTCTGCTTCCTAAAGAACTAATTTTGAAATGAATCTCCCACTAACTTCAAGAGGCTTTTATCTCTTAAGATGGCGATGAAGGCTAAAAATGTGTGCCTGGTACCTCAGAATGCTAAAGAATAAAATCTGTGTTAGCGGAAACATGCCAATTCCTCCCAGTGTGCTGATCATTATTCCCCTCAAAATCTTTCAAAGGGTTTTAAGTGATAAGCTAAAAGAAATAGGCCCCTAGATAATACCTTTCTTTGGATTGACTTAATCTCAGAATTCCATAGTCATATTATGCATTGAGATGGTTCTATATACAGTTTCTTTTATATTACAAATACAGAAAGGTTTAGCTTTATTTATTTCACATAGATTTTGTACGAGGAATGCATGCAGTTCAACTGTAGCCTTATAATAAACAAAACAGAAAGTTGCTGTAAATTGAGGATCTCAACATTCTGGTACACAATAAACTCCAAATAAGTTTCAGAAAATTAAGGTTTTTTTAAATTGCTGAATAAAATAAAGACAATACTGGGAAACACACAAACATACCACACACAAACACAAACACACATACAGGAAATTAATTATGATATAATTACCATATAGCTTCTTCAGGAATTTGGAGGTACACTGCTTTCTTCTTTGTTGATCAGATATAATCTGATTACACTCCTTGCTTGGAGTATCTCTGGTCCTTAAATCTGCACAAATAAATTCTCATTGAAGTATGACATTTTCACATCTACTAGCTGAATACTCTAAAAATGAGATTTGTCTTGCATAGTTTCATTCTAATCCTTTTACTTGTATAGATAAGCACACAGTTGGGGGTATCAACAGAATTAATTTCTGCTGGAGGGTAATCTATCAGAATTCTTTACTATGCCATAATCCTTCTTCCTCCATGCTAATATTCTGACAAGGCATCATCTGAGAAGTCTTTAATTTTTTTGTATATCTTTCTTAAACATGAACTTTTCTTTCTTCCTTAGTCTAGTTCCAATTTGCTCTCCTGTATCTTCTATTCCCCTTCAAAAAGTTCTTATTTTTCCTCTTTTCTGCCATTGACCCATTTTTTCTTCATATTGCTCCTCATATTTCTAGGAAAACTAACTCGAAGACACAGTTGCAACAGGAGTCAAGTTTTAGTTTATCTTGCCTCCCCTCTTCCCTATCTAGATATGTTATACTAATTAATATTTGTTTGGACTTTAAAATATATAAAGTATTTTCACATCTGGGATGATATCTTTACAACTCTTTAAACACACGTTTTTAATTATTATCATTGTATAGCTGAAAAATAAGATTACAAGATATTTCCAAATACAAATAGCAAAGAACATAGAAAATATTTGAACAAGTGTGTTTTGGTTCAAAAATTTATTGCTATCTACTTTATCTCAGTGCCCAATTCAACAAAAAGTTTCCTAAACTACTTCCTACAGAAATATTAATAGGCATAATAATTCTAGAAAATAGGAAATTTCTATCATTTCAATAGGGAGCATTAGTACAGAATTTAGAAATTTGTGGTTTTGAATATCATTGTTTATTAGATCATATAAGGAATTAAGGCCTAACCATGACAGACTGCGATACTATTATAACTATTATTTATTAAAATTAATTAGGTTGTCTATCCTTGCCAAAAGCAGAAAATTCAGATGATATAGCACTTCTTTTAGGATAATTTGTTGTATCAGCAGGAAGTCTTATCACATTAGATTTTAAACACAGACAGTTTTCTTGAGATAGCTGTGGAATGAATTGATTTCTAAAGAGTTTTGCATAATTTTAAATTGTCTTTTTATTGTTATTAATGAACTATCTATACCTGTTTTTCTAAGAAATTGAAAAATGAATATACTAAGTGTTGAAACTTAAAATGCAGGAACATATAATTAAATAAGCCATGAGAAGTAGAATGAAAAAGCATTTTGCTGCCTTAAAAATTATTTAAAAACAATTTAATATCTAGAGTAGATATTCAAAAATTTGAACTGGCAAAAATTAATTTGGATTAGCTACTAGTTAGCATGATTTTTTTTTCTAATTTATGTTCAATTCATAAACATGAAAAAGCAAAAATAATAAAAATGTTTAATTCCAAATTAAATACTTTTCCCTCTAATTGGATTATTAGATATCAGGAGTCACTCAAATTGTATGACCTAATCTAAATTATCTAAATTATTAGTTAACTTTGGAGATTTGTTAATATTTTATAATTTAGTGGTATAATTTCAGTCAAGTGGGAAATTGTGAATTTGCCAATTATATTATAATTTTAACTCATACACTTCTTTTTTAATTTTAGCATTTTTTCCCTTATAATTGGTGACAGTTTTCAATGTTCATTCATTCATTCACATTTCATTGGTCCAAATTTAATTACATGGCTACCTTAGTTGCTAGCAATGCTAGAAAATGCAATCTCTTCCTGAGTATTCTTGTATCCACCCTTGTGCCTTAAACATACACGAACTACTACAGAGATAAAAGCAGAACAGATATTGAAGGATTATTGACAATAGTGTACTCCTCTGCATATTCTTCTCTGCAAACACAGAACATTTTCACCATCCTCACCATATTACATAATGTACAACAGAGAAGAAAAATAATTTATTAATAGGTTATAATAGAAAACAGAGCACTCAATGATCTATAGTAGTTATATCCTGATGCATAGAAACTTTAAAATGTCTTATTACTTGCCTAGTTCACCCTGTTTTTGCTTCTTTTAACCACTCTCTTGTCCGACATCCTCCATCATGTCTGGAACCCTCTGGCAGTTTTCCTTTGACCATTATACTTTGTGGCCAACCCAAAGTGAGTTTTGGAAGGTGCACTTTCTATGCTGTATAGTTTTCATGCCTGTGTCTTGCTGATACACACTTGAGAACCTAGTCTTGCTTATAGGACAGACTTGGGTCTTTTTTAAAAAGCAATATTAATTTTTCTTAAAAATTTAATTTAGTTAGGCTTCTATTTGCTTTCCAATCAGATACCATGAAAAAATTGTAATATTTGTTGATCTCTCCAAAGTAGTTTTCAGACCTGGAAATTATTCACTCCTATTTTCTGCTTTCTATTATAGGACTATCTCTCTGAAACTTGAGGTGATGGTGAAAAATTAACACAATTTTACCTGATCTTTATAAATAGGCAGAGCTCCCATTGTACAGCTGAGAAGTACAAATGGAAGGCTTTTGAAAAAGGCTTTAAGCATGTCTTAGTCTGTTCATGTTACTATAGTAAAAATGACATAGAGGGCATGGCTTAAATAACAAACATGTATTTCTCACACTTTTGTAGATTGGGAATTTTAAGAATAAGGTGTTGGCGGATTTGATGTCTTGTGAAGGACTGATTCCTAGTTTATAGAGAGTTGACTTCTCCCTGTGTCCTCTCAGATGGAACAGGAAAGGGAGCTCTCTCTGGTCTCTGAGATAACACCATTCAGGACAGCTCCATCGGCATGATCTAAGGATTTCCCTAAGGCTCCACCCCCTAAAACCATCACACTAGATATTAGATTTTAACATATGAGTTTTGAGGTACCACAAACATTCACGCTATAACAAAGTTATGCCATCTGCTAATTGTGACATATAAGCAGGGGATTTCTCTTTTACAAGAGACACTAGTCAATTACCTAAAGTTAATAGACTTCTAGACTTCTGTCAAGAACAAACTCTTAGCAAGGTCTATTCTGTTTTAACTTGCACACCAGCATCCTTACTCAAACTTTTCTCTCTTTTATTTGGCTAAAAGTATTAAGGGGCAGCTAACATGGATATATATATATATATATATATATATATATATATATATATATATATTTAAATTATATCCTTTAGAGCAAAAAAAATTATAGGTATGACTTTTTTTTTCTTTACAATTGACAATTTTACTTAATATTTTGTTCATTATTAATGAAAGATCATTAGCTTTCCAGCTTGTAATATTTGTCTCCTTATAGTCTACCACTTAACCACTAAGACAATGCCACCTATTTTATATAGCACCACACCTCTTATGACATAAGTTCTTTATTAGCTAAGACATAGGCTAAGGATTTATTACAAAAAAGACTCAAAATAAAGGGACTTAAATTAGATAAAATATTTTTTTTTTATAATGAGTGTGTGGTCCCCACAGACTCTGATGAATCAGTTGGCTAGATCATCTTAAACATGTGGCTTTCATCTTTGAAGTAGAATCTGCTACAGCTGCTGTTTTGGGCCTAGAATAAGACAAACAAGGATATATTGGGACAGCAGCTTTATCTTTAAAAACATGATCTAGAAATTGTACATATTTTTGCCTTGCCCCACTGGTCCAAACATAGTCACTGGGAAAAAATTGCAGTCTCTAACCAAATGTCCATGTGTCCTGGTTACCAAATTCAATTTAGTAAAACAAAAAAAAAAAGGAGAATGAGCATTGGGAGACACAGCTTTTCTTCTACCTTTAAAATACATATATACACCTTATAAATTTTTTTCATATAAAATATATATTTCTTTTTTGAGGAAAAAAAACATGAAGGTCCTCTTAAGATTTAAATAAATGGGCTAATATACCAATATCCTGAACAAATCTAGTATATATTAATAATTTTCATTAATATAAATCATTTCTAATGTGAAAAAGACTTCTCTTCCTAATGAAGAAGCACTTCATATTTCTATAAATTATTAAAATAAAATTTAAGATTAATTCTTCATCAACACATTATTTTTAGTTTTATAGCTTGGACTTTTATTAGTCTACAAAGTATTTGCATATATTAGGACCTTAGGCCTCTCTTTCTGTCCAATTATTTTCAAACACAAAAATTTTCAAACACATTAATAATAAATTTTTAAAAAGTGACTTATTGTTTAATTACTGAAATAAATTCATTGAGTAATTATTAAAGTAGGTAATGATTTCTGTTACTAGTCTTCCTCCTTTCTAATTTAATCATGCTATACACGTTTGAATGTTCCTCATGAGTTAATTTTCAGTTCTAGGTTTAATCAACAGCCTTAGCCATTTCAGCTCAAATTTCTGTTTCTATACATCAGACCTCTTGCAGACTCATTTATCAAAAATAGTTTTTATTAACCTAGCAGGGTAATGACACTTGCAGTCTAACTCCTTCTTTTATTCTCCTAGTCCTTTATATCATTCATAACCATGCTTTTAAGGCTGCATTCTGCAGAGACTTGAGATTCTGTGAAGATGCTAGTGCAGGACAAAGGCAAGGGGTTGAATTTCCTGGGACTCTGATCTCTTGCAATTCACTTCAGAGATAAAAGCTCAACACTTACCTTTATCAGACACTGGAGCTCTGCATAAAATTTTCTTTGAGAAAAATAGATGCTTAAAATACATTTAAAAATCAAAAGTTTTTAAGTTCTGTGCCATTAATTTCAACTTCCTCCAATTATCCCTGTTTCATGCATAAATAAAAGAAAAATAAAAGAGGCAAATGAGCTTCCTGTGCTGGGTTCCAGTTGTTTCCTAGTTGTCTCCAAAAAAATATTCAAACTTTCCATCTTACTTTTTAAGAATAAAATATAAAAATAAGTGGGTAATATCATTTATCCTTCTTTATTAAAGCTAGATAAGCCATTGTCTCTTAATCAAATAGGTAAATACAACAGTGGAAATAGGGTAATATTTGAACTGGCGTGTTAACCACTGACTAATGTCTAATTATAATAGAAAAGTCTCACTAATTAGAGTGTAATAGTCATGACCACTAAGTAATTTCTTTGGCCCTTTATTGAAATGGTCACTTATATTTATATCCTATCTCGATTTTCTTAAAAGCATTGAAAATATTATATTTCCCCATATGAACAAAAACAACATATTTTACAGGTCCTGAACTATCAGTTTAATGCACTCCATTGAGGAGCATTTTCTGAAAATGTTACCATTTTAACATCTATTATTTCACTATATTAATGTAATAAATAAAGAATAAAAGATTAGAATAATAGCTTTTGAGTTTTGTATTGAACAAATCCTAGAAAGAAATGTGCATACTATACTTGCTTTTGGTTTATAGCATGCTTCTCTAATGAATTTGCATTACAGAATTTTCTTTTTAGCTCATGCCTATTAGCCAAGGTGGACTGTATTAATGAAACAAAAAAAAAAGTTTATCCTTTTGAAGTTTTAGAGCATTTACTTTTTAAAAAGTCTATTTAACTAATATTTTCTAGCATTTATTGTGTAGGTGGAGATCAATGTGGGAGGGTAAAGATGGAGCAGCAGGGCCTGGCACCACATTCTCTGTTTTGTTGTGATCACATTTTACTTACCTCTAAAGTATCGGGTTAGATTAGAGCAACTTCTTACTTTAAATCATTTTTACAATATTTTGTTGGGAAAAGTTATCACAATTATTCAGAACTTTACAGTCAGTTCTCAAATAAATATATTTTAAACCTAACTCTTAAAAAATGTGTATTAAAGTACAAAATGGAGGAGAAAAAAATCTGAGAAACTTAAGGCAATTCTCTTTGATAGATACTGATCACTTTAAATTTTAATTATGTTCATCTTTTAACAAAATATATCACCACTTATGCTTATGTAAATGTCTAGAATTTTATCAAAGGAAAGCAACCTTTATATAGATTTTCATTCTGAGCTATAGCTCTTGAAAATAAGCTAATAAAAGTAATAGTTGTTGGAAATGGGTCATGTTTTGCTTTGTTTTGTTCTATTAAAAGAATATTAAAAGAGAACTAGACACTTAATTTTACTTATTCACAATGCTGTATGTGCCAAAGTACATTTCAGAAGTAATATATGATGACTTTAAATGTATAAGAACCATTTAGAGTCAGTATTACTGATTAAATAATGCTTTGATTTTTATCTTCAGGATTAAATCTTCAGGTTATTTAGCATTCTTTAATCATAATTTTTCATTTGCTCATATTAAAGAGATGTTTTCAAACTCAGCCAAATGCAGCTCTCTGTAATGCTTTGGAGAGTAGGCACTTACTTGGCTTTTATTTTCTGGGACAGAGTTTTGAAAAGGCTTAAGGCATTTGCTTTAATTTTAATGCCTAAGGCCTTTAAAATGACATTCTGAAGTAGTTGGAGAAGGTTGTCAACTATAACAATAAGTTTCTTTGAAACCAGTCCAGTGCTACTGTTCAGCATTGATTAAAATAGTGGGCTTAGACCTCGGAGCTCTTTAATGTGTTGTATATTTATTTATTTGGTACCCAAAAAAAAAAAAAAAAAAAAACAATAACAAGACCGATTTTTCAACAAAAAAATCAACAAACAAGGATTTTGTTGTGATTTTTCTAAAATGAAAACTACAATTTTGAATTGCTACCCAGAATGAGTCTCACTGTGTATAGAAAAATGGTCAGATTTTAACAAAGCATATCTCTAACAGATGTATGATAATAATCCTTTTTGCTATCAATCTTTATTTTATCTTATTTGAATGTAAAAGTTTAGAATTTATCTGTAAGAAATACAGATAAATACATGAGTATAAATTATATTTATGTAATGTATATAATTTATATTAAGGTCATTTGGATTTCTAAGGGTAAAACGCAAATGGATTTGAGTAATTACTAATTTAAGTCTAACTATATTTTACTCTTATTTGTATGTATAAAACAAAGAAAACAGTGACAGCCTGCTTCTATTTAAGCATACAAATAAGTTTAGAATCCTTTCTATTATACATATAAGTTTAACAACACATTCAATATTCTCTGTCTAGAGTGTAGGACTATCTTAGGAAACACAGTTTGACTAATATATCTTATAGATGAATCCTTGTCAGTTCACTTCCTCTGAAAAGTTATACACCAAGGTGATTATAATGCTTCTGACACCACATACAGAGCACAGCTTAATATTTTTGGCAAATATATTTTAGTTTCTGGGTACATACAAGAAAGCAATTTACATTCTCATTGCCAGTATTTAAAATGTTCACCTTACTATTCTCTTACCAGAGCTAACTATTATCTAACATATACATACATGTGTGTTTGTTAGAATATAATTTTTAGGGCTTCTTTATTCAAGTTAGTATGATACTCTTTTATTTTCCTTGCTAATATTTGGTCTCACCAATACAAATTATCTTTCCTATCAATAAATTAATGAAACCTCTTATTATCTTTCATTATAATATATATCCTAGATTTTATACCTAATAATTGCTTAACAAATTAGTGGATGCCTAAGAGTAACGATATGGTGAATTGTATTCCTAGATGAGTCCTCATGTAAATTTTACTAGTACTAAAATTTTCTTGTCAAATTAAGCAAAAGAGAAAATGAAATAAAATTACTATGTAAATTAGTATAATGAGAATTAAAGTTTTGGAATATTGACAGTGAAAATATACTCTGTTTATTATAAAACAAAGCCCCTTAATAATAAAGATTTCAAGGGAGAAGACTAATATACTCTTACTCATAGGCTAATTGTTTTAAATATGTTTATATAATATTAGAGAATATTTCTGGGGACTTAATCAAATCTAAGTGTGCTTGCTTTCACAGATGGGAATGAGAAAGACACATTGGGATTTGAATTATGGTTTGGCCACTCATTTTCTTTGTGACCATGGTCAAGTTACTTAATTTCTATGGTCCTACAATTTTTTATTTTTTAAATAAATGCAAGAATGTCTGCTTCCCAGAGCTATTTGAATCGTACAATTAAAAAATCCATGTTTACATTATTTTGGATATAAAAATATTTAAAATAATGACTTTATATATAAGATCTAATTTTTATGAGGTAATAAAAAAATCACTTTCATAATAAAACACTAAGGAAGACTTCTTTAAGGAATATTCTATTTGCTACTACATAGAGTCAACATTTCTGAAATATTTATTCTTCAGAATTCCAATCTTTGAGCCATTTTTAAAGATAGTAGACATTCCATTTCTTTCCAGAAACCTTAATTATGCCTGTTTAAGGTAAAAATCTTTAATTTCTGTTTTTTAAAAATGAATTTCTTAATCTCTGAAGACTTCAGTATTTGACCAGGTTTTATCTAGATTTAAGAAGCAACAAATGAGTCTTAAAAAAAAAAAAAGAAAAAACTTAAAAAAACTGTTAAAGGTATCAGTCAGTTAACTCCTTCTTTGTTAAATTATAGAATCTTAGTCATTTCTTTCAAAGAATATTTAAAATACACACTTGGTAGACGTTATTTTGAGGTTTACAAGTTTTCAATTTTTTCTAAAGACATGGAGAAAAGATATTTAAAAAGTAGACAACTTTTTATATAAAGTTCATGAGAAATGTCATGATTCCCCCTATAGATGTTTATGACCATTTGTTTTCTTTTTTATGATTTTGTGAAGCAAATTCAATCTTGCTGTTTTCATTGTCACTTTGGGATTCTCTTTTAATAGTCAGGTCTCCAAGCTTTCTGAGTTGAAATCCATGTTAAAATATCCCTTTCAAATGCCAATTAAAATACAAAAAAGAACAGATATTTAAATTGTAGCTGGAGGGAATTATATGAGACAAAGGAAACACCTTTAATGTTAAGTTTGGTTAGTCCTTGTCATAGGTTTTAAAGAATGTGTTACTTGTTTGAAAAGTATTTCAGCATATCTTTTAAAATCAGGAAAATAACATTTTTTAAATCAGGAAATGCTAAATATTAATAAATAAATGCTCAATTTCTTTTTCATTTATTCAAAACTCAGTTTAATTTGAACCCAATTAACTTGAATAAATCACAAACTCATTGAATCACTACTGAGAGCAGTAACATGTCTAGAATTGTAACAATATGGTCTATATAAACCTTGCTCATTCTACCTTTGAAAATTACATTTGATCTTGTATTAGCAGTTTTACTCTCCCATAGAAACTCTTTCACGGTAGCTGCCTCTTGAGGAGGGACCTTTAAAGTTTAGGGTGGAAACTTCAAAACGTCATTGAGCTGATTCCAAGGAAACCAACACCCACCGTGAATGTATATTTTCATGAGCATATTGCTGCTCATGTCCACATTCAAGGGAATTGCTTTATGCCAGTCGGAAAACGCTTGAGCACTTTTCATGTGTCTCTGTTTGGAGAACTTCTATAAAAAATAATGATAGAAAAGACTTTATTATCAAATTACAAATCTACCATTAAATGTACCATGTGGTGTTATTTTGCATACTATAAGGTTCTTAATGGTCAAACAACTCAATATATTAAATATCCATAAATAAAAATATTTTCAGATAAAAAATAAGAATATTAGATACAGCAAATGAAAGAAGGAGATCAATGATCAGAAAGATGAAAAATGAGGTCAAATCCAGAAAATAAATTAAAATAAATAAACCCCACTATTTTCTTTGTGTGGTATTGATCAAGATACTAGCTCAGAAATGAATCTGTAAGTTATGCAGAGTTATAGATGCACTTCTAAAATGGTGCTGGAGAGGCCAGATATTTAAAAATATATATAAAGTATAGCAATATGGTAGAGCATGTTTTTACATTCTCCACATGCCCTCATGTAAATTTGATAATTTCTCTCTACCACATATAGGCTCATCATACAAATGGCCATTTGGCTTCTTTGACTTAAAAAATAAAATGACAAGGTAATATAGATCCACCTGATCAAGCATGTCTTGACAGGGTCATTGTGTTAGTTTTTTAGCATACCTGAAACAGTAGTAAAGACAATATAAATAGACATGTATGTTCATATTAATTTGAGTACCTGAAAAACATAATGTTTGAAAAGGAAAGTGTTCTCATGAAAAATATCATTATTTTCAGAAACTTTTTTTTAATTACTTGGAACATTCCAGAATAATCTGAGGATATTAAATTGCCATGATATTTGATTTTTAAAAATATTTTATGAAAAATATAAACCTTTGGACTGTTAAAGGCTTCTCTGCTGAGCTGCCATTAATCAACATGTGATCTGGATGGTAAAAGGACCAATGACAGTGTTCATCTGGGCAATGGCTTCCCCTCTTCTCTAAGAGGTAAAGAGAAATGATACAGAAATACCCTCTTGTTGCTTTTCTGTGCAGAACACCAGACTGTATTAGGAGGCAGGAATTTTATTCCTGACTTTGCCACTGATTAGCATGATATTGGCCAGTTCAGTTAAATTCTCTGTTCCTGTTTTCTCATTTATAAAATTGTGGACATTACACTTCATATTATTTAGGTCCCTTCCAGCTATAATATTATTTCTTCTTTCTTTATTACATGGTCTAATGCATATGCTTAGTATTACTTGTTGATTTAAATAACAGAAAAAAAATCACCTTTCCCAATTTGTGCCTGAAGTATTATCTGGACCAGTGGTTTAATGGCAGTACTTTACAAATTCCTAGGGGTTCTCTTTGGATATCAAGTCTGCAGAAGTTGGTCGAGGGAAATTGTCAACAACAGACAGCTTTTCTAGACTTTTCTTGCAAACCCACAGATGGATTCTCTTTCTTTCTGTTTTATATATTGAGCTCTTTATAAAATATTATTTACAGGAAGTACTTTTTTATTTTTCAAAATATGAAAACTGACAATCAAAGTTATTTGACAGTAGTGGATTAGCCTTAGTAATTGAATAATTTTATACTCAATGTCTTTTTTATACGACTCAATTATAAACTTTTGATTTTATGACAAGATCAAAGAAAGATACATTTGGCATGTTTTAGGAGAATCACTAATATTAACTTGTCTTGTTTTATGAGTTACTGCAATTTCCTTTAAAATTTACTGTATGAAAAACAAATTAGTTTGGGTGAAATAAAATTAGATTGCTTTATATGAAATATATAGACTTTGAAATATTAAATTCTGAAATTGTATCAAGTTATTATTTAATTGAATTACAAATGTATTTTAAATGATTAATCTTTATCTCAATTTTCTCTGTTCAAGGTTCTACTGTTTTTCTTTGTACTTTGATTATGCTATGGCTGCTTATCAAACAGAGTTCAATTTTTTGCTGTTGCATAGAATTTTTTGCTAGATAAGAATATTGAAATTGAAAAACAAACCTAGCATGGATCTGTACACTTAGCATAGATCTGAAGCTTTACAGTACATCTCCTGTTCTTTGCCCTGCTCCTATATACTATAAATAGGAGCCTACTTGCTCATCCTGATTACAAGTGTGTAAAGAAAGAAACAGAAAGAGAAAGATGTAAGCAGTTATACTCTAAGGAAGCAAGTTCTGCTCCAGCATGTTTATTACATTGGCAGGCAAAACAACATGGAGAAAAGAAAGGGTAGGTCTGACTTGAGGACCACATTGGTCCAAACCTGGATGAGGGCAGAAAATGCCTCAGCAGTGGTCTTAAATGGGTTCAGGTGATGACCATGACTCTGATCAATGAGTTGGACAACTGTTCTTCTTTTAATGGAAGCTTAGAGAAATTGAACCGCCAGAGAAAGAGGTAGAATTGACTTCCTCTGTTTTTTCAATTTCCGCAGAATTACTCTGTGCCGTTTACAATACGTCTCACATGTGATTATGTGGCTCATCTTTCTGATCATTCAAACAAATGCTCAGTAGTAAACAAGAGCATGAACATTGATTTGTATTTAAATCTTAGCCTGTGAGTCATTAGTTTGATTAAGTTCCTTAACCTCTCTAAGCATCATTTCACTTACTTATAAAATAGGATTAAGGCATGCAGTTCAAATAATTGTTATGTAGTTTAAATCATGTTACAAGGGTTAAAATATTTAGCTCATTTCTTGTCATAGAAAGTTCTCAATGTGTGGTAAACATTATTGTATTGTATAGAAAATGTTTTGTCTGATTATTCAAACCTTGATGTGGTATTTATCAACTCTCCAAAATGCTAAAGTTTGAAAAATGTGTTCTGGATAATACTAATCCTGAAAGATAAAAGGTATGAAGTTAAATAATTTTCTTTTAGAAAACATTAAATTAAATTCTCTCTTTCTGAAGATTGAACTTAGCTCATTAGAAGATTTGAGAAGTCTTGAAATAAGAGGATAACTTTAACTAAGAATTTTCAAAATGTATTTGAACACAAAGCCACCTAATAAAAATAACTTCCATTACTTTTTTTACAAAACCTGTGTTCTTCAGAACATGTTTTAGAAAATATTACCTGTAATAAACAGTTTACTACATACTATTTTATTTGTACTTAACTGTATACTCTGAAAGGTGGGCTAGGAAGGTCTCATTATGCCCATTTTACAATATGGAACTGAGATAGTGTTTTGTGACTCTGGACAAAATGACACCACTAATAAATGGTAGAACCAAGACTTACAACCAGGGGTCTTCTAATATCCAAGCCAAATGTCTGATGTGAGCTCTGAATAATTTCAGCATTAAAATCTTTGGGTCAGACTTTTACAATACCTTTTTACCTTCCCACAGAGGAAATTTAGCTTCTTGTTCTCCTACTCTATTCTTCTCCTATCACATACATTTTCTTTGCTGGGCTATATAGAATGAATATGCAGTGAGTAGACATTGTGAAGAGGGCATTCCTGAACTCTATGCACTTTTAAATACGATGAGCTCAGCCTCTCATGATTCAATGGACATGCATGTCTTTTATGTAAAATTTTTTTCAAAATCAGTTCTACAATTTATCCAACATGACAACATGCAGGTTGAAGAGCGATAATAATTACTATCATGATATCCATATTTGTAGGGAGTTCTGGCCCTATTTACCTCATACTGGAGAAACTGAATTGATGGATTAGGAATCACAGAGAGCTACCTGTGACAACCCACCATAGTGGTGCATGAATTAAAGCAAGCAATGTTGTTGGACAAGGTCAGAGAATGTTGAGACTAATTTCTTGGTTCTGGGTTGCTGAGATTTGGTTTGAAGTTTTAGGAGCTGTGACAATAGCAAAATAAGGTCTCAGAGTTTTGATAGAGGCCCCAAAAGATCTCATTCAATACTATTCATTCTCAGAGTTACTAGCTGTGTGACTTTGACTTCTTTGCTACTCGCTATAAGCTGTGTATGTTAATATCACTTTACAGGAAGTTTGGATGACATGTACTGGTGCATGTATTCAGCAGGGGACTCAACAAAGACAGACATTATTATTATTTTTTTAGGTAAAGCACAGCGAAGTCATTTCTGTACTCACCATTTAACCCAAAAGGTAAACAAAGTTCAGAAAGGTCAAAAATGTACTTAAAGTCATGCAGCTATTAAGATGTGGACATAGGAATTCAACTGGATCTTGTGATTCTTAGTAAACCCTAGTTCACCATGCTGCCTACCTTTACTCATTTTTTAATCCATAAGGTACTAGATTCAGTTGAAGTGTTTCCCACCTTTGCTTCATATATGACTTTCCGAAAACTCCATATAATTTTAATAATTAATCACATTTATGGGCCCAGCACACTTCCACCATGCTATTCTACTATTTTAATTAAACATTTAAACATGGTGCTGAAGCAGCTATTGTTATCACTCCTTTTTCTAAAAGAGATCTGTACCAGTGTGGCTGTTGTGGCCTGAAAACCAGAGCCAACCCACCAATTGGATATAATACTTTGACCACATGGCTTTACAGTATAATAAAACTCAGGAGCAGATCTTGAGAGGAAAGACAGGTATTGATTAGGTTTTATGTGCTGACTGCTATGGGGATTCTGAGTTTCACAATGAAAATACAAATTATTTTTAGAAATTGTTTCAAAAACTTTATACAGGTGATTGATCAGATGTCACATACACACATGTGCACAAACACATGCACACACACATACACACAAAATTGAATAACTTGGACAACTTTGTTCTCAGCTTAAATACAGGAATATTCACCAATCATAGATAACTTAGATGGGAATGAATATTAACAGAGAATAGAGCAACCTGTTCTTAAATATTCTACAAATTGAATTAAACTGTTCCAATGAGCATAAACTTTGTCTTTTTCCTTTTACTATTGAGTTTTTATAACTAGTTCAATATGGCCAACAAAAATATTATGTAATAATTTTTAACACTGGATTTACTAGAGGTAATGAATGAATAAATTTACTTATAAGTTGAGGATTGTATGAGATCTCTGCCATTTAGAGGCTAAATATTAAGCCTTTCATTTATTAAATATGTATAGATTGCTTATTATATGCAAGTAATTTTATAAGTATTAGGAATAAAATAATGAAAACATATATAGTCTCTATCCTTAAAAAAATTATTATTTTGTAGGCAAAATCAACATTTATAAGCATAAAAATAAGTGCCAGGAAGAAACATATGAATACTATGAGAGAAGAACAGAATCCAGCTAAGTTTTGAGGGTTAGGGATTACTTTAATTAAAAAAGCAACCTTGAGATATGATGAAGATAATTAGCCAGAGCTGGTGAAATGAAGCACAGGAGGAAGAACATAGAGAGAGAGTGTGCTTGAAGTCTCTGAAAAACAAAAAGAGTATAATGAACAAAGAAGACTGAATTAAGGCCGTTATAACTGGTTATAAGAAAAAGGTGAGACTGATCTGTAATGAGAACTGGGAGAGTGTAGAGAGGTGAGATCCAACAGAACCTTGTGGGTTATATTGAGAATTTCATGCAGGTAGAATACAATTGGTCAAGGTGTTTCGATCACATCTTCTTTTGCTTGAAATATGTAATCAATATGTTTTTAATTCAACTAACTTTAACTAAAGTGCTTTTATTTTTATTTTTCTTAATTTCTATATTATCTGCCAGTTTGGCCATGTCATTTGTTGTTGTCAAAACCATTTGTTCTACTGATTTTCATCCTGGGACTTAGTGATTATCTAACATAAGGTCTGGTTTTTAAAAAATGTAAATTTGGCAAGCATATACATTTATAAAATATGATGCTTTCCTCCATATCAATAGTATACAAAATTTTACTGAAATGTAAATGTTCAACTTCAGGTGTCAACATGACTTTAAATTCAGTTTGAAATAAATATACCTCAATCTGTAAGAAAAGAAAATTTCTTGTATTTCATTTTTATGATTGTATTTTGGCTCAAGAATCAGGATATTTTGCCTCTTATTTATCTTTGGATGCCTGGTGTAAACATTTTTCTGAACTTTGCTTGTCTATTCTTTCCAATGGTCTCTTGAGCAGGAACAATTTATTTCTTTAACAGTAATAAGCAACATCAATTTGGCTTATTGAACGTTCTCTGGGCTATGCCGTGGACATTCCTAGGATTTTCCAGCTCCACTAAATACAGTTACTAGAAAAAAAAATAATGTAAGAAAATCTTAGAATAATAAGTAGTATTTTAGAGCATTTTTCCACTAAAATGGCACTTTAAAATATGTGATTTTATTCGAGTAGTTAACAACACTGGAAGATATAGTAAATATCATAACTTCCATTTTATGGCCTTGGAAATTGAAGGTCAGAGGCAAAGTTCTTTGCCAAAGGCCATCTAACAGTTGGTCTATGGTAAAATCTGTGTCTTCTGCTCTGTATCTCATTCTCCTTCCATTCCTCCACTACTCTTCATATATAAATTAGATTCTACAATACCAAATTTGTAGAAGAGTTTATTATATATTTAATGACATGTGCAATTACATATTTGGCAAATTGTAGACCCCCTCCCAACTTTCTAATATCAGAATCTGTGGCATCAAAAAGTATTCAAGGAATAGAGCTCATCATTTCAAAGTAATACTTTTCTCATCTGACCTCTTTCTTCTGTGTTTTAAATTATCTCCTTGATTTATGGATGTCCTGAGCTTTAGATACGACTGATTTTTTTTAAATTGAAATTATATTTCTTTTTAATTATCTTCTCTTCCTTGTTTTCATCTTAGTGTTAATGATGACCCTATTCTTTCTGTAACTGAAGATTTCAGCCTCAGGTGTGATTTTGAGATCCCCTCTTAATTTTCTTCAACATAACGAATAGATAAATCTGATTTGTTTTTTCTTACACTGTTACATGATGCTGTTTCTCCTTTTCTTTCTGAAGTAGAGACAGACATCCAGTTTGTATATACTTATATTCCCAAGAAAAGATTCAATCTTTCCTCTTTCATTATTGTAATCAACAGCAAACTGATTGCTAGGGTTTTTGTTGTTGTTGTTGTTTGTTTTTTATTGGCAGCATTTTCACATCTTATTAGAAATCTTAAGATATAAGAGTTGACACATTTTCTCAATTGCAAAAATGCTTTATTTATACTAAGACCATCATCATAAAATGAAAATTTTATATTTGGGAGTTTTCTGGTTACCTGAAGTATATTCCTTTATAACTCAGCTTTTTTTTTTAACTATTTGTAATCAAAATGCCCTCAAGCCAATTAGGTTAGAGATACCTGAGTTTTACAGACTCCTTTACTCACTTTGCTTCTGTACCACCTCCACTCCTATAGTTTTTGCCAATTATTTTTAGGTATCTCCAGAGGGAACTAATGTGATATTCACTGGTCCAGTAGATGCTGCATTCTCCCCTCAACTCTAATGGAAAGTTCTGTATCTCTTCTGCCTCTGGGGCTGCTTCTTCACTGGTTGCATGGCCCCTGACCCTGCTTCACTGGGATCCAGTGTTTTTGCCAGATGGTGATAGCACTATGCCATTGACTCTGTAACAGAAAATGGGTTCTGCCTTCTCCCCTATCCTTAGCCTCAGACTCTACCAGATGCTGCTAGTCCACTAAGTTCTGGGGCTCCTGCTGGTATACCATGTTGCTCTTCTGAGTATTAAAATCTTTTCTGTTGCTCTTTTAGGAACTCATTGAGAGCTGTCCATGTCTTTATTGTGCCAAAGCCAAAAGGTATCCTACAACATAGTGAGGAACCCTAAAATGATGCTAAATTGAGATTGGTTTTATGGTTTAGTTGAAATAACTGTCTCAAGGTTTATTTGTTTATTTTGTTTTGTTGCATCTTAAGTCCAGGTCATTGATTTAATTACCTCTATCTCTACTCTGTACAAAGTCCCTCTCAAATGTATTAATCTCTACTTATTCTCTTTTATATTCAGTATTCACTTTTATTTCTCTTTTCTTCACAGTAGGTAATTCTTATGTGTTTAATGAATATCCTTTTGATCTTATAACTATGTTTTTAAAATGTATTGTTATTTGAACAAATGTCATATTGTACCATATATTACAACTATTTTTTTTTCTTGTCACTATGTTTTCAAGTTTGATATATGTACATCTAGTCTGTTGCTTCTGACTGCTGCATGATACCCAAGCATGTGTAACCACAGCATTTTGCCTATTCATTTCCAGTGATGGGCACCCAGATTGTAGCTATCACAAATAATGCTACAATTTACAGGAGGGATTGTGTCCCCTTATTGTCCTGTGTGTGGATTTGTTTGAGATACCTTTTGTTTGAGATATATTTGTTTGAAATACTGAGCAGAACTACTGGACAATAGAATGCACACACACTTTATTTAACTATGTGCTTTTAGCTTGCCCTCCAGAAAAGTAGCGCAAATCTATATTCTCACAACTACATGAGGATTCCTATTCATACATATATTGTACCAATACTTGAAATTACTTGACAAAGTACTGATGCTGCAACATTTCCGATTCCTCTCTTCTTGGGAATAAGGTAGCATCATATATTTTCACTCCTTGAAGTTAGATATGGCTATGCAACTTGTTTTAAACAATGGGATATATATATAGGAGTGACATGAGAGTTGGTACCTGAGTTGCCAGATGAAGCTTATTATTGGGTCAATTTGTTGTACATAGCTACTCCTTTCTTTGCTTTGAGCTTTCTCACATGACGTGCCAACTAGTAAGTTGACATTGTGAGGTCCCTCAAACATTCCTCAGATACAACCAAATATTCTTTAACATCTATCATTAGAAAGAGACATGACTCAAGATGAGATTCCTGTTAGAGATGTCTATAAGATACCCACATTTTTCTTTTTCAGATAGAACTTTTTGAGTATATTTTTGGCCAAGTCCATTTAGAACACCAGATAGTAGAAAATATTGCATTGGAAAGATGTACTTAGGAACTCCAGACATGTATACGGCAGCGTGACCGTGTGCTCAATGAGCCCAGAAAATAATGTTATTTGGAATTTTGTATCTACTTTTCTACAGTTTTCTGTTCTCTTTTATTCTGACACACTGCAGATAAATTTTTTCCTGTTGTTAAGGTGCTTGTTCCTTCAGGTGTTACTGTATTCCTGTCCCAGGCTGTAAGTTCCGTGAAAGCAGGAGCAACAGTTATTTTTATCACCTCTACACACTTACTATGTCATTTCATAGTATGTGCTTAATTGATCTTTTAGTACTTTGTTGTTTTGAATGTGACAGTATTGGCAAAACTTGAGAAGTGAGGTTATTGTCACTGGGTCTGAAAAAATTTTAAATATTTCTTGAGAGAAGTACTGAGAGATTGCCTAGGGATAAAGTGAAAAAGTTTGAGTGTCAAAATTAATGAGCTAATTTTGGCTACTTTAAGATCTTTAAACTATAGTATTTAGTTTTTTAAATAACTGATGGTCAATTCTGTTTCAATTTATTGAGCTTACTCAACAAATATGCTTTGAAATAAATGCTATTATTATATTAGAAGGTTTTATAAAAAAAAATGTTTAGTAAGTCAAGAGCCTAAGTCCTTTGAGGTTTTTGGAATAAAAATATCTTTCAGGGAGGACATCAGCATATATACATATTTTTTGGAACTATGTTCTCTCATTTAAAATATTAAATGTCTAGTTCAGATCATTATTTAGTCCCTTCTTCCTCAAATGTGCTATTGATTCTATAATTCTATGTAAAAAGCTTTTATTTTTTTATTGTTGAAAGCCCTCACGTTTAAGTATTCACAGATATTTAAAAAATATCTAGATGCTTAATTTGTAGTTTTATAGATAAAATATCCAGATGTGTTGGTAACCAGGGGCTAGTTCTATAAAAAAGCTTTCTTTTAGAGAAGAAATTGCTTTTACATAGCACACAACTGAATACAATTTAATATGCAAGCAAAAAAATTATATAATATTTGTTTACCCAGTTGGGAATCATTAATTTCATATTCTTAGAATTATGAGTCATCATTTCAATAGTTGTCCTTTTCAAAGTGTCACCAGTTTCTATTTGAAATATTTTTTAGCAACTTCAAGTCAGGAATCAGGGGACCAGTTAAAGGCTCAGAGGTGCTAGATTAAGATGATATATATTTTGTTTGTTTTTTTGTTTCACTTTTTAAAAGTCCACCTTACCTTGCTTAACCTCATGTGGAGTGGTGCTCAGTGGGGAATGAGGTAGAACCATATTAGTCAAGAGCAGCTAACTGAATTAGCACACTTCTCACAACAGTGTATGGATCAACTATGCACTCCTGAGCCCAGAGAATGCAGAAGAATTGGTCTCCAGGTACCAATGACAATGAAGAAAGATCTGCAGTATGGTTTTCAAGATGAAAGTATAGCTTTACAGGCACTCAATAGTGCCTTGTTCTGATCACTAGGAGAAAATAAGAATTATTTCTGGGTTTAGAAATTTAACCAAGACCAAAGAACTAGTTAGAGATAAACCGAGACTAGAACTCACTTTTTTTTTTCTTTATTTTTTATTTATTTATTTTTTTTTGCATTTTTCTCAGACTCTCCACAGTATACTGCCTCTGGGTTACATCTTTTATAACTCTTTTATTTTTGACTTTATGAAATAATTTCATGTATACTGCTTTTTCAGTCTCTTTACAATCTTTTCTGACCTATGTTCATTTAAAATATGTAACATTTAGAAAGAACTCTCATTCTGAAAATTCTTATGGCACAATATTTAACTCCACCCACACTAATATTGACTCTAGAAATTGCCATAGTTCCATTCACTCTATCATACATTAATAATAACCAAAGGTATTTATCAACAAAATAAACTTATCCCCTATAATAAGACATGTATGTAGTTTACAATATAAAATTCTCAAAAATACATGCCTTGTTTTCTAAGACCATTCTCCATTTCTCTTTAATAAACAGAGGAGAGTAACATGTGACCAGAGTAGCTACAGCTGTTTTCATTTAAGTTGGGAAAATCTTTCTGTGAATGAAGCTTACTTTATCCCACCCTCCATCTTTCTTGATATGTCTTTTTGTTGATTCAGGGTACTCTTTCTAAGCCTAATTTTTTTTTTATGCCTAGTCTCAAAGTACAAACTTGAAGAGCAAAAGTTGTATGTTTTTATTACTTTTGGAAGCTTTGCTTCTTTCTAATATATTCTATAAAACATAGCAAAGACTGTGAGCCTTCAATTTTCTGTTTGTCTGAAAAAGCTGAGTCTCAGTTTCCTTTGCTGGCTGCATTCTTTTAGGTTTATTATTTCTGGTGAAATTGCTATTTTAAATCTATTTTATCTGGAAGAGTTTCTACCCAAAATGAATCCCCCTGTTGTGCAAAATATAGCCACAGTTATATTTCTTTTGTATCCTTCTAGCAGCAGTAGCTCAGAAGTTCCTTCAGAGAACTGAGAGTTTAATCATCCCTTGTTTAATCATGCGAGTTAGTGAGTTACACTAATACAAATTGTTTTTTTATCAAATGGCTTTGTAACATAATCTAAGTGCCTTCAGTAGCTGCTTTAAAGGTGTCTACACACATACATTTCATTAAAAGGTGGGGGAATCATTATAAAACATAATACTTAGCTTTATGTTTTGAGTTATTTATGAATATATATGCCTTCCTAAGTGATTTAAGATAAGATATAAAATATATGTAGTAATGTTTAATTTAGGATAATTGGATTTAGTAAGTATAATATGGCCATTTCAACAATCATATTCAAGTACATACTATGTACAAAGAATCCTGGGAGCAACAGTAATGAGCAAAACTTGTTTTGTTTTTTTTTTTTTTCTTCTAAAGGACCTAAAACTAGAAAGGATAAAAAATTATAGATGTGAAAAAGTGAAACAAAGATCCTAGCTATAGCCTAGGCTCTGCTTGCTGCTGTATTGGGCAGTTAGAATGAATAACAGAACTTATTTTGTACCACTTGACTTGTGTTAGAGCCAAAGGGTCAGGAAGGGTCTGACAAAGGCTCTCGCATTGTATTAAGTTAAGACGGAGAAGGTTGGGACTGAGAAAGGAAGCCTGAATTCTATTTCAAAGACTGGTCCCTAAGACTGCTCCATGGACTTATAAAAAATTCAGTAAGTGACTATTTTACTTTTTTAAGAGCCTACTCTATTTGAATGACATCATATGTTTTCTACTGGATTTTCTCAATACAGGGATGTCCTCTAGTTTTTGTTCTACAGTTGTTCCGAAATTAGTTATAAAAATGAAATAATTTGCCTGACACATGAACAAAATTGATATAAAATATAAGCAAACCACTCATAACTAAAACAGAATAACTTTAAGGAAAATGTCTCTCTTTAATATTGTCCAAAAAGAATAAGAAATATATTGCTTATGAAAATATCTGTTACTATGAAAAGATAATTATTTAAGCTAAATAGAGACATGAGCTGTGAGCAGGAGAGGAAGAAACTGATTTTATGAGACTTCCTTAAGACATATGTTTACAAGCCACATATTCTCATACCTATATAGAAAAGTATGACATAGAGAAATAGGAACATTATTTTGTTTCTGTTTGGGCTGTAGAGGATTTGGGGAAATACAGTGCTGTTTTGACAAGTGTATGATTTATGGCTTTGAGGAAGGCAATGATAAATGCCAAAGAGAATTTGGTCAATGCCATATGATAGCAAAGATGAAATTTCTAAGTTAAGTGAGAACTTTCTGAAACTACTTGTATAGAACTAGGAGAGACTTTCAAGCCATCATAAGTGTCTGCAAAAAATGAGCAAGGGCCAGTGATATGATTATTGTTGCTACTAGTGTGGTCTTTTTTATATATGCAGGCTGGTAAAGCCTTGAAAAACCTGCTTTACGTATCTAGAAGATGAAAAGTAAGTTCCATAAAAGCAGAAACATAGCTGGTTTTGTTTATAAGGACATACCAAGAAGATACAGAGATATTTTAGGAAATGTCAAATATTTCCATTTAGGTGGTATGCAGGATACATGAAAAACTGTAGTGAGAAAAATGGGGAAATGACCAAATTAAAGACATAATATGGAGAATGGTAAATGTCATGGTATGGATTTCAGCTTTTTTTCCATATTAATTGATAGCTGTTGAAGGTTTGAACTGGAAGATGATGGATGAGGGCTGGGTCCATTCAGTCTACTACTACATCTTATTGCACATCTTTTTTTACTCTTCACTGAAATGTAAATAAGTGTACAGAAGAAGGGATTCAGTATTTTAGTCTTGAAGTATATACTACATTGAAAGAGGCTAATTTTTTTTTCAAGTGTGGGCCCTGAGAAGAACTAATGTCAAAGATCTTATTTTGTGTTGGTGAACATAATAGAGATTTAGAAAGAAAGTCAACCTTCTCTTCTGAACTCCCAAAATTCTTGATTCCTGTATCTTTCTAGGTATGTGTCCTCGAAGTCTGGAATTCATTAAATCCTAGGATGTCTGAACTAATAAGATGGGGCTATCTGGCTATTTACAAGATGATTGTAGTCAGTCAACAAGAATCCACAGAGAACATTTAAAAAACAGCTTTAATAAGTATAGGTATAGGTATAAAAACTGTGCCTATACAGGTTCTATTCCCAAAATGAATTGTCTCAAAATTTTTCAAAAAATAATAAAGACAATTATCACCCAAGTTTCTATTTTTCTCCAGCTAAGTTTGTTGTGACAAATTACATCTATATTAAACACTCTTGTAGATAAAAGAAAAATGGATTTCATGTTCTAGATTATCCTCTCTGCCAGTTTATTTTGCTTTGTGTATTTTTTAAAAATCTGAATGTGTATTAATGAAATTACATGATTATGAAAGTATATTAGTTTGTGTCAGAATAATCAACCAAATTGTGAAAATTAGGACAAATTGATCACTAAGTTATATCAGTTATGGCACAATGTCATGTGAGAAAATGAGTTCTGCCTTCCAATCTGAATTTGAAATCTATGGATTTTCAGTAAAGTCATTTGATTTATCTGGGCTTCAGAATATTCCCTATAAATTGAGATAAAAATGCTGTTTGACAGGATTTTTATGATGAATACATAAAATATAGAAAAACTCTTTGCATATTGCCTTGGTAATAAAGAATCTAGAAATTTAGTCATCATTTTATTTCTTATTCAACATCAGATAACTGTTTTGAATTATATTTTTAAAATAAATGGTATTGAAGTTTCATTTTTATTACCAATATCTATATATTGTGCTGTTTATATTTTACTTCCATCAAAATAAATTTGAGGTAGCTTACATTATTAAAAAAACAGAGAAAATACAATTATTATTTTTATATTAGCAGAATAAATATAAAAAAGAATGATATGAATTAGTAACTGAAATTCTTCATTGTAGCTTTTAAAGCCATATATTACCTTTCCATGATTATTTTATGCTTTGTAATATCATTAATCCTTTGCTCCAGTCAAATAAAACCATTTGATAATCCCTATGTACCTCATTTGCTTTTTCCTAACTGAAATACTTTTCCTCTTCTTCAAATCTTTAATAAAAGCAAAGCCAAAATGAGAATCTTCTTCTGACTATAGAGTCCCAGATCTAGACATTTCTTTTTTTCTTCATGTCTTCTTAATTCATTATTTAGGAACCATCAATAGTTTTCTACCCAGCCTCTCTTTCCCTGCTACCCCCACAAGTATGCTGAACAGTAATCTTGGCTAAAGCTGTTTTGGGTCATTTACTCTATATATTCTGCTGCACCCAGTACCTTGTTGCTGCTATTGTTGCTGTTGTTATCTATTAGTTAAATTGTACTAAATGGAAATATATAAATTACACTCTGAGCTTCCAAGCAACCAAAGAGGGGAAAAAAAATTTATTTGGCCACTAAATAAAGCATGGCAAAGTTATTTGGAAAAAATCTGTTTTCATTTGGATTTCTAGGATTAATTTATCTTATAGATAATTATACAAAGTTTTAATATAATAATTGGATAATAAATGAAAACATAGTTCTGTAAAAAAAAATTTTAATACTTGTTAAAATTAGACATTTACGTTTTATTTCATTACTTCCTAAATTCCACACAGCTTCAGGTTTCCCTTGTGTGGCCCATCCCCTTCTAAAATGTACTTTTGATAAATCTTACTTTTTCTCAAAAAAGTGTCATTCACAGGCAACAAAAAATAAATCTAGGCACAGATCTTATACCCTTCAAAAAAATTAACTAAAAATAAATCACCGACAGAAATGTGAAATGCAAAACTATAAAACTCCTAGAAGATAACATAGGAGAAAATCTTGATGATCCTGAGTTTGGTGATAACATTTGAAATACAACCCCAGATAAAATGTGATTCATGAAAGAAATTAACTGCTAAGCTGAACTTCATTACAATTAAAAACTTTGTGCTGCACAAGACAGTGTCAAGGGAATGAGAAGAAAAACCAGACTGAGAAAAATTATTTACAAAAGACAAATTTGCTAAAAAAATCTTATTTGAAATATATAAAAAATTTAAAAAATCTAACTGTAGGAAAACAAACAATATGATTTAAAAGTGGGTCAAATACATTAAACAGACACCTTACCAAAGAAGACATACAGATGACAAATAAGCATATGAAAAGATTCTTGCATCATATATCATCAGGGAAATGCAAGTTAAAACAACAATGAGATACCACTATAGACCTATGAGAATGGCAAAAATCCAGAACACTGACAACACCAAAGGCTGGCAAGGATGTGGGGAGAATGGAATAATTATTCATTATTGGTGAGAATATAAAATGGTACCTTGGAAGACAATTTGAAATTCTTTAAAATATAAAACTAAAAACATACTATTATTATATGAACCAGCAATAGCACTTCTTGGTATTTACCCAAAGTAATTGAAAATTATGTTCACACAAAAATAAAGCTGGATGTTTATAGCAGCTTTGTTTATAAACTTGCCAAAACTTGGAAGCAACCAAGATGTCTTCCAGCAGCTGAATGGATAAACTGTAGCACATCTAGACAACGGTATATTACTCAGCACTAACATTGAATGATCTATTGAGCCATAAAAGGACATGGAGGAAATGATGCATATTGCTATGTGCAAGAAGCCATTCTAAAAAGGCTACATACTGTATGATCGTAACATTGGTTTAAAATTATAGAATGTACAACACCAAGAGTAAACCATATAAATATGGCCTTTGGGTGACTATGCTGTGTCAATGTAGGTTAATCAGCTGTAACAGATGTATTTCTCTGGTAGGAATGTTGAAAATGGAGGAGACTATGTAGGTTCTGGGACAGGGAGTGTATGGAAAATCTTTGTACTTCCCCTTCATTTTTATTATGAACCTAAAACAGCTCTAAAAAAGTGTGTGTGTGTGTGTGTGTGTGCGTGTGTGTAGTATGTTTTGAAGAGGCTACCGACAATAACAAAGAATATTTGTTAAGATGAATTATTTTATTACAAATATTTTAATTTTAACTTCAGGAAGATGAATGACATTATTTAGCAACATTGTGTCCTGATTGTATTTCCTAACATAGGTCAGAAGTTGGAGAATATGTAAGAGTAGCTAGTTAGGTTGTCTGTTTAAATCATTCCATGTTCAAATAAATTTTGACAATTCCTGGTTATTTGCAGTCAATTTGTGGTGTAACTCTCTGACAAGTGCCCAAAGCACAGATATCTGTATTACTGATTAAAGAGCACTGTAGGCATCTTACATACCAAATGTGCAGATGGCAGGGTTTATAAAATCTTCTGGAATGTTTGGAGACTATTTTGCATTGTCATTCAGACAGAAAGCCATATAATTTCCAAAAAGCGTAATGTAGGAGGGTAGGTATGTATCTGTGTGTCGGCAGGGTGAGGGGACTTGGGAAAGAAGCAGGAAAGGGAAACTATATTGAGACCTTCAAGTCTGCTCAAATATCTCTATAAAACTCATTAGATTCTGAGAGTTTTATGCTTCCAAGTATGGAAGAGAAAATTATGTTCTGAAATACCACTTTTATTATGTTACTTGAAAGAATACAAATTAGCAACTTATTGATTTGACCAGAAAGGTACCACAAATTGATCAGGAAGTAAAAAAAAAAAAAATGAGGCTTTTTTCAAAAGTAAAAGCTACTTTAAAAAACAAAAAACAAAAAACTATTTTTTATTATTAATAAGCAATCATACTTAACTAGGCTGAACACTTTAGCAAGGATAAAGAACTGCAATTCATAAATTCTCTCTTTCTTTTTTTCAGTACCAAATGTTAGATCAGATGCTTTAAAATTAGTAGAACTCCTGAACATACAAATATATTTTCCTTTGCTCTTTACTTTCTTTCATCTTTCTTTAACACCTACTATACTGGTATCATGTGTGACCCCGCCCACCCCCACTCTCATTGGAGCTTATCATTTACCTCTTTTATACTACTTACTTATTTTCATTATTGTCAACAGGTTTGTCCTAGCCTACTAGCTTAACAAAGAAAAATAGAGCAGATATGAGTATTTCTTTTAAGGCAATAAAATAGATAGGAATGGCTGAGTTCTCCCCACCGTTATCCCTTCCATTTCAACCAGTTACTTCTAGACATCCACAGAGTATCACAGGCCTCATTAATGCTCTTTGTTCCTCTATTTTCTGAGTCCTCCTTCCTCCTATGACCTTCTCTCTTAGGCTAGCCCCCAACTGCTGAGGGAATCATCAACCTTAAAATGTGAACTCTTCAGGGAAGATTATTTTATTTATTGCTGTATTTAAACTAAACAAAACAGAAACAGACTCATAAATATGGGTTATCAGAGTGGGGCGTGGGCAAGATAGGTGAAGGGAATTAAGATGTACAAACTTTCAGTCATGGGGATGTACAGCATAGATAATATAGTCAATAATATTGTAATAATTTTATATGGTGATGTTTATCATGGGAATCATTTCATAATGTACATAAATATTGAAATACTCTTATGTACACCTGAAACTAATAGACTACTGTATGCCAATTAGACATCAATAAAAAATAAATAGGTAAACATAAGTTTCTTAATTAATGAGAAAGTCAGAACTGAGGGCTAAAGCACAGAGGCAGAATTCTGATTATACATTCTAATGGTTCATCATCTCTTCCCATCCTCAGCACAGAACATTCCAGGTGCACAGCAAGGGAAGCCTCTTATTCTTCCCTCTATCTCATCCAGGCCTGAAATATGTATAATATCATTGTTCCTGATTCCTGTTCTGAAACTCAAAAGCCTTTCTATATGGGATTTACACCATCACCTTTAGGACCTACTTTCTGCTACCTTCAAAGAAAGGTCATCTATACTTTGCTTTTGCAGAGCCAAATTTAAAGGATTTTAAAGTTTTGCATAACTCAACTCACATAATCTTTAGAAAGAAGCTAGGGAGAGGTAGAAGTAGAAGCTAGTGGTCCTAAATCAAGGACTTTCCATCTAATGGGGTGGAAATGTCTGTTGATACCTGAATTCATAGCAACAGAATTATTTTCAGAGAGAAACTTGATTCGTTTGGAAAATTACCTTTGAAAGGTCTTGAGAAAAAGTTTTGTTTACAGTAATTATGTCCTAATTCAAAACAATTCTCCCATTGAGGAGTGATACTATTGAATGTCTCATGGAGATAGGTATAAAACTCGAGATAACATATTCAAGAGGGTAGGGTAGGTAGAGCACAAGTAAATAATATGCACTGCGCAAAGCTTGACTAGTAAGTCATCTGGACTTGGTGGAGATGGAAACCTAGCTTTGAATCAATTCAATCTCTGAAATCAGATTAAAGAGACTGCAGATTTCCAGAGTCACAAATCTGGCAGAAAGAAAAGCTTATCGTCTTTGAAAAAAGAGCACATAATTCTTGGCTTCTAATTATTATTCGTATATAATGTCCAGGTCTTAAAGCAAATTGATCAAGCACAAAGGTACTGGGAAACTTGTGGCAGAATCAGAAGAGAGGCTTAACGCTTTTTTAGTTGTCAGTTGTTCAAGGAGATACACAGAATGAGTGAAAACTTAGGAAGAGAAAGGGAAGTTGAAAAAAAGATGTTTAAAAATAAAATTATAGAAATTTTAAGTGAAAAGGACAGAGGATCTAACAGAAACTATATAGAATGAATCCCGGTATGGAAAAAATGGCAAACATCGAATCCAGAAGAAGAAAACAAAACCATGCATATGCAGCCACCTGATTTATGACAAAATTAACAATGCAGTGCCGTGGAAAGTTTAGTCTTTGCAATAAGTGGTACTAACTCCTACTGTACATAAGACTCAATTTCAGAGAGGGAGTAAAAGTAAATAGCTATGATAAAATAACAATATTTCTACATAACTAATATAACATTGAATTAGTCATAAATGTCTTAAACAGTGAATAATAACTAAATATAAAGAAAAAATAATAAATTGGGTTACTTAAAAGTTAAAAAATCTATTTATCAAAATAAATCTTTAAAAAAGGAAAAAAGAAAATCCGGAAAGAACAGAAGATTATTTTCAAAACATTTGGTTAACAAAATGACTGGTATTTTAAATGTATAAAAAAATTTTTATAAATCAACTTAAACATGTCTAATCAAATAGAATAGAACATTGATCAACACATTGAATAGTTATCAATAGAATAGAAAATTTTCACAAGGCTTGAATAGATACTTCACAATAAACTAAAATAAATGAATAAAGGCAAATAAAAATTTGTTTAATTTTATAGTCTGTAAGGATATGAAAATTAAAACCACAATGAAATATCACTTTATATATATATATATATATATATATATATATATATATATATATATATATATCAGAATGACTAAAATGAAGAAGACATGCAATACTGAATTTGGGGAAGGATGAAGAGTAACTGGGAATTTCATGCAATGTAGCAATACAAATTGGCATAGAAACTGGAAAACAGTTTGGAAGTATGGAATAAATATGTGTATCTGCTTGACCTATGATGCAGTATTCTACACGTAGGTATAAATCCAACAGAAATACCTATATGCCTACCAAGACACATGTACAAAAATACATAAAATGGCATTATTCCTAACAGCCAAAAATGTAAAAACCAGGAAAAAGTATTAATGAGCATAGCAGTGGCAAAAATGAGAGACAATCCAAATGTTCATAATAGTAATTTAAATAAATAAAGTGTGGTAACACTTTTAACAGAATACTATATTGGCATGAGGATGAGCAAATTAACTATAAACAAGAGTATGGATAAAAGTTACAATAGAACTGGCATGGGGAAATGTCAGGAACAAAGGAATGCATATGGTATTTATTTCATTTATGCAAACTTGAAGAACAAGCAAAACTAAGTTTTGTTTGAGAAGTCATGATAATGCCAGGAATGGGGCTTAACTGGGAGTTTTTGAGGTGGTGGTTGTGCTCTACTTCTTGATCTGCTTACATGTAATATGAGTGTGATGTGTTTGTAAATATCTGTAGATCTATGCTTTTAATTTTTTCCTTTTATATAGGTATGATATAATTCAATGTTTAAACAATAAAAATTACTATTTAAAACAACATCAAAGAATAGCAAATAGCTAAGTATAACTAATAAAAACTGTGCAAGTCCTCTTCACTGAAAACTACAAAATATTATTAATAGAAAGTTAAAAGCACATAAATAAATGGTCATAACATGGTCATGATTGGGATAATTTAGATTGTTTTACCCTAATTGTTATTAAAATTCAATGTTATTCAAGGCAAAATTCCAAAAATTTTCTGTGTGAAACATGACATACATATTCTAAAATGTAGAGAAAGAAAGGAAAGGAGCCAATGCACTCTTAAATAATGATGGACTGCTTTAACACTTATTAAGACTGTTAAAAAATAAATGGGCATATTAAAAATTGTAAGAGTTTATTTGATAAATAATTGCTTTGAATTGGGCATCATCTAATCTAGCAGATAGAAAGGAGCTCTAAGGAACTTTACAAAATGAAAGACTTTTATAGGCAGAAGGAAGCCAAAACAAGGAAGCTATACCTTGGATATTTCAAGGTATATTTCAAGGTTTCTTTCCTTTAGGGGACGGTAGGAGTCTATCAGAAAGATGATCTAACTGATGTTGATCAGACAATTTTTGTTCCTGATTGACTAATTTAAGATTCCATTTCTGGAGAAGCCATAATTGTAATTAAGTTTCCATCTGGTGACAGGATTTAGCACCAGTGACTCCATTTTGGGCCAGTTTTTCTGTATTTAACAATTCCCAGCTTTTGATATGACTCTCACACTGAGATATGTTGTCAAAAATTTAAGGCGTAAGTACTACTCCCAGTTGCCACTTTGGAATTCTGACAGTTTTTGTTGAATCTCTGTGGCATTCACATGGTCACAAAGTCAAGGTTCACATTCTTTAAATTGGTCTTTCTCTTCCACTCCACTTCGAAGTTGTCTTCTTAAGATTACTTGCTTGATTATTAATGGCTGCAAACATACAATTAAAATTTTTGAGAGAATACAGCAAATCAACTACTATGATTATTAGAAGCAAGATAACTCCCAATATCTAGAGTGCAGTTTAGAGCCATGGTCCACAAGACTTGACCATGTTTTGGGGGCAAAAACTGACAATTGCCAACTTGACAGTTGCCAGGTTAATTTCACAGGACACAAAACAGAACAGGAAGGCAATAGCTGAGATAGAAAGGATCAACAAACAATGAGTTCTCCAAAACAAATTCACAACTCACAGTTCAGAGTTCTAATTCTTAAAAAATGTTTTCTCCTGACAATCTGAATTTGGAAAGGAAGGAAGAACATGAAATTTTGCCTTCCCCTCTGGACTGCACCACAGACAGAGACCTGTTAATAATTTTAACTTTGCCATCTTCTGCCAGTTTTCTCAGAATCTGGTCTGGAGACTTCAGAGCAAGTGGAATGTTCCAGTGGGTCTCATTCTGGTAACAGAAAACCATAATGAAGGGAAAATAATTTTTCTGTACCCTTTATAGTGAGTGCTTGGCTGAGTCCCCTTTCTTTCTAGGGCATTTTACAAATGAGTAAGCTTATTCAGGTTAAAAGTTCTCCATTGCAGCCACTCTAATTCAAGATTATCTTGAGTAACGTTAACTTGCCAGTTCCACCTTAAAACAAAATTTTATTCACTGAGGCCTCACTCTGGTACCATTTTAGTTTTAATCATAATCGGTCTGACTCCATACGCAGTCCAACTTAAGTCAAACCCAGTCCAATACCAGAACCAGTTCGTTTTGTAAGTCTGACTCCAGCGGTTTCCGGACCCAGTCTGGAAGTAGAAAAGCTCAGATCAAGTCTGAAAGCTCATGACACAAAAGCTGTGGAGTTAGTGTCCTGGAGGTTCTTACCCAGCACCTCCTGGGGCATCTGGAAAGCAGTGAGCCTGAGGTGTTTGGCAGGTACCTATATCTGGTTGCTCATGCTCCTGGGGAGAAGGGGGCTGGAAGGCTCTCCTTAAGTTTTCTCTTCAAATAGTTAAAAGGCAAACTGAGGCATATTTAAAAATTTTGAGCAAAAAAAATCAAGTTGAATCAGGCAGCATCCAATTTATTAAACAGAAAGGTGCTCCGAGGAGCTGTACGAAATAAAAGACTTTCACTGGCAGAAGGGAGCAGAAATAAGAAAGTTACGAGGCAAAAAAGTGGGTTGGTTATTCCGAAGTTACTTTTTTTTAGGGGATGTCAGGGTTCTATTGGGCAGATTACCTAACTACCGCTGATCCAGCTGATTCCGAATTAACTAGTTTAAGTTTCCATTTCTGAGAGAGCTGAAACTTAATTAAGTGAAGTCTTAGTTTGGTGGTGTGGGGCTTTATTAATAAGTGTGATATTGGTACAAAAATATAAACTAACCAGAGGGGAGAGAGAGAAACATTCACCAAACAGAAGCACATACATATGGACACTTGATTTGTTGCAAAGCTAATTTTATACATCTCTTTTCAATGAAGTTTTCTGGAGCCTTTAGATATTTGTGATTTTTTTTTAAAAAAGCACCGCATTCACACATAAAAAAATATTTCAGGTATATGTGGCTTTTTAAATGTAAAGGATGAAATAAGGATGCTTCAAGGAAAAGATAATAAAAAACTAGCTTAAAGACTTCAGAGAAAAATTTTCTTAAAAATAGAATACTGTGATGTTGTGATTTATAATAAGAAAAATATATTTGGTCTTACACAGGTTCCTGGGACATAGCTCCCCAAACCCCTGCAATCTCCTAAGTGATTAAAACAATAAGGGTATTTTCTGTTATATTTGTTTTTTGACCTTAGTTCCTGAAATGGCTTCAGAGACATAAAGGTAAAAGATCTTTTGTTATTTATAACAAGTCCCTTTCAACCACACCTGAGTTTATGTTATTAAGATGACTTTTGAAAGCCTCTAAGGATGGGGGCTGGCTGCCAGAGGAGCCAAACATGATTAGAGGGTTGAAACATTCAGTTCCACTCCCTCACTTCCCACCTCCTGAGTCAGTGATTTACTCAATCATGCCTGTGTAATAAAACTTCCATAAAAACCTAAAAGGATGGGATTCTGTGAGCATCTGGGTTGGTGAACCCTTGAATGTGCTGCGAGAGAGGTCTACCCAGAGGACATGGGAGTTCCCTTCCCACATACCTTGCCCTATACACCTGTCACATCTGGCTATTCCTGAGTTATATTATTTTATAATAAACTAGTAATTAGTAAGTAAAATGTTTTCCTGGATGCTGTGAGCCGATCGAGCAAACTAATCAAACTCAGGGAGAGGGTGTGGGAATCTCTGATTTATAGCAGGTGGATCAAAAGTATAGGTAACAAACTGAAGTTGCAATTAGCATCAAAGTAGGAGCAGGGAAAGTCATGTAGGATGAATCCTTAACATGTGGGATATGATACTATCTCTAAATAGAGAGTCAGAACTGAGTTAAATTCTAGTATTATAGAATTATCTGATGTGGGAACCCACACACACATCTGGTGACTAGAATACAGAAGTGTTCAGGGTACTGCGAATAGTGTAAATAAAAAAAATAGTGTTTTTCCTCTACAGATACAAAAAAAAGTTAAAATTTTCAATTGTTTATTAAAACTAAGGGATTCAGCTTAGAAATCGAAAAGTAAACCCAAGAGTGAGAGGAGAAGATGTTGCAATACATATAGCTTTCAAGGACTGTGTATTCACCAATTAGAAGGAGAAAGATAACCAAATGGAAAAAATATATAAGTTTTGAATGAATACTTCAGAAGATAGTCAAATAAACAGATGGAAAGATGATCATTTTCTTTAGTAATCTTAGAAATGCAAATTAAAGCCATAAGGAAATATTGTTAAAGACCCATAAAGAAGATTAAATTTAAAATCTAACAATATCAAATACTGACTAAAGTAAAGCCGCTTAGTGGGAGTAAACACTTGAGAGATTTGGTTTTCTGTGTTGCCTCTTGCAAAAGGAAAATACGGTCATTTTCAAATATCAATTTGTTTTTTTGGTTTAGTCACTAAGCCATAATTTTTGATAGTTTTCTATGTCATCTTTTTTTAATGGACATTATTAATACAGAATATTTATTCCATAATGTGGTTGTGATTTCATCTGAATTTTATGCAAATTTTATCTTACTAACATCTCTAGGTTTATATAGTTGTTTTTGTTCATTTGCTTCTTTCTGGTTCCCATTAGACTTCACAAAGCTAGAGGCAGAGTAAATAGTTTCCAGACTGCTCTCTAATGGTTTTAGTTTGACAATTTGTTGTTATAAAGTTAGATGAAAGGTATATTCCTAAAATACAATCTGTGTAGAGAAAACTTAACCTTCTTATCCCTACATTCTCAGTAGACAGTAACACTCAACAATCAGAATATTGGATGTCCATGTCCTTTTCTTTCTTAAAGATGAGTAAAAATAAAAAATAATGAATTATTTAATAATGACGAATTAATTTTTGATTAGAGGTATAAATGTGGTTCTTCTAGACAGACATTTAGTATTGTTATTAGATATCTACTAGTTCAGCTCAAAAAACATTTATTAACTGGTTATTTCATGGTTTTAAAAATAACAAACTTGGGAATTTCATCTTTCCTTTCTAGGAAGCTTCATGAAGGTATAAGGAGAAAAAGAGACAGAATAAAAATGAAAACTCTAAAAATTAAACTGGAGAGACATTTGATTTATTCATTAATTATACAAAATGTTATAAAATCTTATTAAAATGGTTACTGAGTGTTTTATATGGTGCAATGCTGTCACAGTGTTGGGACACACAGTAGTAAATAAAGTATACAAAATATGTGTAAAGACTACTAAATTTAGTAACTATCATAAAGGAATGTGGAAGACTTTTGAGAGATAATGTTCATGGCTACAGATTTCAGGGAAAGTTGACCTATTTACCAAATTAAGTAACCGAAAATTAGACTAAGTGGGAAATCTGATAACTGTTTGAACTCAGTTTGACCTGAACACTTGAGAGAAAGAAAATATTGAGCTAATGCGGAATCATGCGTAGACAAATTATATCTGCAGGAAACAACCTTTCAGACAGGGAGGAGAGAGGAAAGGAATGATGTATCCTTACAGTTCCAGTCTCATTTTGCTCAAAGAATCAAAAGCTAAATAATTTATATATATATACATATGTATATATATATATATATATATATATATATATACACATATGTATATATATATAATTCTGAATTACATAGAGATTTATTCATAGCCGTGAGCATGATGCTGGCTGTCTTATTAAATGAACAACCTGAAAACAAATTGTTTTGGCAGGATGTACCTATCTGAGAAATGAGTCATAGTCATTAAGAAACAATTTAGAATCTCTCAGGAATGGGGTGCCACAGTGGTCAAAGGCATTACTAGGTTTCTAAAGTGCCAGTGATGATATTTCTACAGGTAACTTCCAGTGTCAATTATCAATGGTATCAAGAACAGCATTCGTGTCTCTGCTGAGAGATGTCAGTAGTGGTGTCTTCACAGGAGCAGTTCAACATATCATTTTTGGGCTATTCCTAGACGAGTAGTCCCCATCTCTACTCCTCTGTCCTACCCGAGCTCTGTGAGCCACCCAATGTGCTTAATACATTTTGTTTCTTTTAAATTAGACAGAAATGGGCCTTTGTTGGAGTTTTGGAGTAAGTGTGGTCAAGTTAAGTCTAATTTTTGACCTATCTATTCTTGCATCTATGGAGTAAATGTTACTGGAAGAACACACACACACACACAAACATACACACACACAAAATGCTTAGTCACATTTGAAAAGTATTTCAGTTCTCCCTGATGGTGGGAGCAATTGTGATTTATAGTGGATAAATTATAATTTATTTAAATAATTCTTTATTATTCAACCTACGGGTTCTTTCCAATGTTTCACCTACAGAAAAATTGATGTTACAGATTATTCATGTAGCTAAATATTTGCTGTATCTATAATTATTTCTTTTGCTAAATTAATATTTTAGAAGTAAAGTTCTGATTCCACTTATGAAGGAGTGGCTTATATTGAACTAACCTTTCTGCTGTTACAAGTATTAAAGCTGAACAAGATATAAAATACAACTGATGAAGGCACTAGAATACAGCAAAAAGTAGATAGAGACAGGAGGGACTACAATCATCATTAGGAGAGAAGAGCATAAGGTGAATTCAGTATTTAGCTGGCTTTTCAGCTGAGAATACTTAGAAATTTTCTTCTATGCCAGGAAATAGAGTCCAAGCCAGAAATAAGACTTATAGGACTAAGGAGATAGAAGACAGAGTTTAAGACTAAGAAAAAGTGTATGAATTGAATGACAATAACATTTTTTAAAATCTACCATTTTTATATTAAATTAAAAGTTAAAGAAATGTTAAAATATAGAACCTATTAAAATCAATAAAAAACAAATGATTAAAATATACTCATGGGTAAATCAAATATTGGAATTTTCAGAGACATTTGAATAACATAGTTGATGTGTAATATGAGAAAATTAAGTAAAAAAATGGGAAACTTTAGTAGACAGCTAAATACATACACACTGTCCAATGGAAATTCTATGGGCAAAGATATTATGACAAGGATGAACAATATACTAGAGTAGTTTATTAGTAGATTAGAAATAGCAAAAACAACAAAGAAAAAAAGAAGAAGAAAATAGTAAATCAGCTCATAAAAACAGTATTCAGAAAAAATGCACAGGAAGAAAAAGCGTACAGAAAAAAAAAAAAACAGAGACACATAAGATAGAAAAGAAATATTTAAAATGTGTTTAATCAAAGAGGCACTAGTTGAAGAAATAATGGCTGAGAATTTCCTAGAGATGAGTAGATAGATATCAAGGTGAAGATTTAAGAGAATATACACACCCACATAGTATGAATAGAAAGGAAAGTACACTTAGGGCATCATGGACAAACTAGAAACCAAAAATAAAGTCTTAAAAGGCAGTCAGCCAGGCAGGAAAAATTTTAAAAAAGTTTAAGAACTTCAATTACAGGGTCACTTTATAAGTTTTTCTAAAAGATTTTAAGGTGAACTTTTAATTTATTCTCCAGAAATTCTTCAACTTTTCCCTACACCTTTGAAAATACCGTCTGTCACAAATCCTGTTGTGACTTTAACATCATAAGTGGTAGAATCTTTAAACCTCCTTAATATTTAATCTGTGTGGTTCCTAAATGATGAATAAAGTTGGAAATTTTGGAAAGATTCAGACTTTCTGAAACTTTTCATGGACTTTGGCCTTTTTTAAAATGTATTTTGAGTACAATTTATAATTTAGACATTACTAAAATAGTATCCTCCTGCATACTTAAGCAAAATTATGTCTACATATATGCACATAAGGTTGATTTTATAGGTTTCCATATTTACTTTTTTAATCTCAAAGAATAAAGCTACAGAGACTCTTTCTTAGTGTTTGAATTACTTATACATCATTATTTTTTTAAATTAAGGTTACATTTACTCATACAATGGTTTATACATTACAGTTAATTTTCTAGGTAACTGTGATTTTATTGCAGCTTTTGGTTTCATAACATGTCTTCAGGTGTCCTTGAAAGAAGTGCTTTCATCTCTGTGGATTCGAATGCCTTTCTTTGGCTTCCATGGGCAGCAATTATGGTGTCCTGTATCATCTGGTGTCTTTACACCATGATCCCTATGAAGCTGAGATGCAAAGATTCTACCCCAGTGATTTAGGTCTGGCCTCATTCCAAGCCTTAATTGATGAAGACTTTGTCCTGTATTTAGTATTCAGTATAGAGCAAAGCATTTCTCATAAAATGGTTTCAGAGACTGAAAATGGCCTAGTGTTACAAGCCTCACAGCAAAGTGGAAATATCTTCTGGGCCAGGCCATGCTGACAACTTGTTCTTATCAAGTAATTTCCTAAGATACAAACCAGACTTATTTTGAAAATATAAAACTCTATTAAATATACACAATAAAGCAAAAAGACAGAGTACAAAATGTTATGTGCACACATTGTAAACAGAGTTAATAAAAGCAAATGAAGAATCCCTGGAAGGACCTCCACCAAAATAATAGTAATGATGGTTTGAGTACTGGAATAATAGAAAATTATTTTTCTTTTCATCATTTTATGTATTGCCTAGATTGTAGTTATATTACCTCTATAATTAAACAATAAATTTTCTTAAAAAAAGAATATTAAAATAACTCTCTGATAAAGATTTTGACAACCTCCATTTTTTAGCAATAGACCTGGTATCAGAACACTAGAAAATCATAATTAAGATAATAACATATTAATAACCCAAGTGGAGTTCCTGACATTATGGCTTGCTTATTTTCGAAAACACTTCTTTTTATCACCTGTACAATTCAAACCTTTTAATTACATTTTGCATGACTGTCAGGCAATAAAATTGCAAGCAGGTTTTCAAATATACATATTTCTTAAGAGTGACTTACTATAGCAATCCAAATGTAGTGGGAATACTACATTCATTTAACCAAGCAGGAAGACAAAGTGGTAATTGCAATTTTACTCCTAGTCATCAGGAATAAAATTTTTGAGTCATCTTTTAATCTCACTGCTGCATTAATGGTCAAAAGTAAGATTAATTTATCAAAAGTATGAAGATCTTATATATTCTCTAGCAAATCCTCTAGATTACAAGTGGAAAAATATAAAAATAAATACTTAATATAATTTTTTTGCAAATATTTGACTACAAACAGGTTTAAAGATAGAATCAAAGATTTGTATATGCATTTGATCTTTGCTTTTTATTAATAATTATCTTTTGATATTAACTTTATATAGTTTGAATTATTATAGAAAATACCCATAGCATTCTACGTTAGAATGACGTTTGTCTTACCTGTATTATTAGAAAAGTACCCAGTTATCTTTAAGCTAAAATATATTTATTTTTGAAATAAAGTGCAAAATAATGTTCACTCTTAAAGGTGCTAAGATCTTAAACCTCCAAAATAGCTCCCATTGAGACATGACAGCTATACAGTTATATCATGGGTGAGTTCTTATTATGTCTTCTTATGGTGAGGACTGAAGAATATTAGTTTTCAACTTTTTGCAAGTTTATACCAATTTTCAAGTTTACTCTGAGCCTCATGATATGCATTTCAAATAAAGTCTTTTCTAGCCTGGGATGAATGTGTCAAGAGAAAATCCTATTTTGTGCTATTAATTTTCAAACAAAGTTGAGTAAGTGATGTCAAGTTGAGTGTCAGAACAATTTTGTATGACTCCAGCTTCACTCTGTGTCTTGGAAGGGAATGTGAGTTAACTTTTGCTACTCTGGGTTTTTGCAATCATGTGCTATTTCAAAGGATCATGGATAGGTAGTCAGAAGGCAATTCTAATCCAATGGTTTTAGAGTTGAAATTCGTTATCAAAAATCAGTCTTGTGTAGAAGCCCAATACATAAAATGATATAAACAGAACATCTCCATTGATTAAGAGACTGCTGAGCAGCCCTTACAATTCACTTTTCCTGTCTCTTCTCCCTCTATGAGAGCTGTTGAGATCTCAACAAAACACAAGTCCTCAGAGCAGATTACAAACCAAAAACCTAATTCTAATTTCTCTCATATTACAGATTAGTTAATAAAAGCCTTAAAAATGTAATGCTACTTGTCGAAGTTTACGGAACATAAAGCCTTATACACCTTAGGTCTGAAAATATAGTTACTATGATCGTTGTTATATTGGTCAGTAAAAGAGGCAGATCTACAAATCTGGAGCATTTTTTCCATCAAAATTATTATTGATGTTAGAGAAACGTTTTCATCATTCATTGGGAAGTGTTTAAAAGAAAGTGTAAAAATAAAATGGTGGTTTTAAAATTCAGCCCCCAAAAGCCAATGAGTAGGTCGAGGAACTTACAAAATTATGAAGAGATCTCAGTATGCTATCTTAAAAGAACTACGAAAAGTTAGTCCAAATACCACTGCTGCACAGATCTGGTGGTATCCCGGCTGCCAATAGAACCATGAATGCTTCATTATGCACAAGGAGGTATTTATAGAGTAATAATTTCCCAGGAACAAGAGCTATGGCCAGCTGTGGATAGGGTGGAACACATCCTGGATCCTCAGTTCAGAGAGGCTATAAAGTAAACTAGACTTGAGCCCTGTCATTTCACAGGATTCATAAAATACGGGGGCTCTAGGACTCCTGGGTCTTTTGATTGCTTGAAAATACGATGTGCTGTGGCATACATTTTTCACTTTATATTTGTTAAAACATTGACTTAACTAGCATACTGATTCCTTGTGTCAAAAGAAATCTCTCTGCACTTCAATTGCCCCATAACTCAGGAGTTATTATATCAGCATTTAGTACAAATATGAAATAAACTACTGTACTATGAAAAAGTTATGCTCATTACAACAGCCATGTGAGATCTATAAAGAATTCAATGAAACTTGCTAGATCTCATAATTTTGTCTAAATTCTGAAAGTCGAGATAATAACGAACCAGTTTTCTTACTTATCTAAAGGGAAGCAACAGATTCATCCCCAAATAGCCAAACTGGACCAGTGACCAACAGCTGAATTCCCAGTAACTAGTGTAAAAGAAGGTTAGAGATTTGTTGGTGAACAAAGTAGCTAATAAATTTACATGATTTAATGGATTTAATAGATAGATGATAGATAGATAGATTGATAGATAGATAGATAGATAGATAGATAGATAGATAGATAGATAGATGATAGATAGATAGGTAGATGATAGATAGATGATAGATAGATAGATAGATAGATAGATAGATAGATAGAATAGAGATAGATGATAGATAGATTTAATGGATATGTACACACACACACACACACACACACATACATCATGTATGACTATCCTATTTTCTTACTTTCAGTTAAGTAAGGACATCTCCCAATAATCACCCAGAGATTAGAATATTCATCAGAAGGGGATATTGGCATTGCACTAATACACTTCTAATTCTTTGCCAAATGCTTGTTAGCTGTAAAAATTCGTAGGTCTGCCCATGCTGGTATAAAATAAACACCTTCAGCTTGGCATGTGTTCCCTGAAGTTTGCAGGGGCAGAGAATGGTATTGTCTCTTGCTTGAAGAATTCTGAATGCAGAATGTTGCCTAGAGCAGGCCCCATTTGCAAAGCAAGAATAAAGGATGTAATTAATTGGCCTTACTCCTGGAGCATGTCAGAGCCAGGTGGTATGCATTTTCATATGGACCACCTGGATACCCAGAAAAACAACCAAGTTTAGATATTTTTGAAAGGACTCAGGTGTCCACCAAGAGGAAAATGGACCATTTTGCTTTACTGCCAGAAGTGGAGGGCGAGTTGTAAGAAGTCACCAAAAGTGTCTATTGCCCATGCCATGAAATGGTATATAGCATAGAGATTCCCAGCAAAATAATAAAGCCTGCCGCTTTTTTTTGCGTATCCCTGCCCCCCAGCTCATGACCACAGAATAATTAGAAGCAGAGTGAAGAGTAGGTGGAAGAAAGTCTCATACATAGAGAGAGAGCGAAAGAGATAAAGTCATACTGGAAGACAGTAGGGAGAAGAAAGAATAAGATGATCTATTTATCCAATTTAAGATAGGCCATTTAGTACACCACTTATAATTTTCTGAACTTGTTTTATGGTAGAGGACTAAACCTCAGAAATATGATCATCCCAAAAGCACAGAGGCAGGAATTTTGTGACTCTAAAATGAATCCTTTGAGAGAAGGCCACCTTCTCTTTACACAGCTGCTGCAAAGAAATGGAGCAGAATATATATACTTCCTGCTACCTTTCTCTTTGGCATTTTCAGCTCACATTCTAGAAAAACAAGATTGAAAATCATAAATGAGCATTCTGGCACTATCTGGGTGATGGCATTAAGTTGCTTCACCTTTCTAAGCCTTTTATTTTCTCATTTATAAAATGCAAAGATTGGATCAACTTAGCTCTAAATTTTTTTAGATTTCATACAGATATAATAATAGTTCAGAAAGAGAGAGAGAGAAGAGGAAAAGAGAGAAAACTGGAGAGGGAAATGGGAAAGATAGGCAAGAGTGGATTAGAGTTTGTCTTAGTTGCATTAACTGAATGTTTTAAACCTTGAATTTGTATTTTTTTTTTTTCAGGAAAGTCAGATAACTGAATTATAACTGTTAAAAGTGTCTTGATTTCCATATTCTCTCCCTTCTCTTTCCAATCACTTCTTTTAGAGACATTGCTAAGATGATTTCATCATTTACAAAACAAACAAACAAGCAAACAAACAAACAAACATGATTTTAGGAGATGGAGCATTTCATCCTCTCTGAAATGCTTCCAGTTATAGAAAACAAAGGAAATTCTGCAAACTCTGAAAGCTTCCTCATAACTGGATTCCCAGGAGAAATGGTGATATGGAAAGGCTTTTGTTTTATTTTGTTTGTTTCTTGTTTTATTTTTTATTTATTAAAAAAACACAAAAATAAAATGAAACTGAGGAATTTTAACTTCAGATGGGTTTGTAGCTGCAGATTTCAATACTGTCACAATAGGTGTCATGAAGATGAATAAAGTTGGTGCCATCTTCTGTTTTCATTAGCATCAACAGACTGAGATGGGAAAGGATTCATTTTGTGCCACTGTCATTTCTCATTACTATCTTTGTCATGAGAGTGAATTATAACAGGCCTCCTATGCCAGCTATGGCTTTGCTCTCATTACAGACTTTCATTCTTGGGATAAAGATGGTAATAAGAATGGAATGTCATGTGAAAACAGAGCTCATTTTCATGACAGTTGGAAATCAGTGATGAAAATAGAAAATGGCAGAAAAAAATTAATCGTTTTTTTTTGTGGTAAAAACTGTCCTGCAAAAAACATCCTGCACCAAAGATATCTTTCACTGTAGCAATGACAAAGCAATGAAAAGGCCAACAATAAACAGTTTTTGGAGCAAACGAAGGATTCTGAGGCATCCATCTTTCTTGGTATTTGGAAATATATCTCTTAATTCTGAATAATGTAACATCCATTTAGGTCCAAAGTAATATGATAGGCAATTAAGACCTTCTCTGTTCTTCCTTTAGTGATGTGAGCATCTCTATTACATACAGAAGGGCACTACTATTAGAATTTCTTTATAATATACCTTTCACACACATACACACACACATGCATATATATGTCTCTATGTATGTGTGCTCATATATACACAATTCCAGAAAAGTATTTAGCTATTCAATAATAGTGGTATTGAAAGGAAGAACTTTCATTTTCTATTTTATATATTCCTGTATTGATTGATTTAAAAAAACAAGATTATTTACCATTCTTAAAATTACAGAAATGATAACTTTTCTCATAAAGATAAATGGCTCTGTGTACCATTGAATTACCTTCACTACTAGAGTGCCTTGTCAACTCTAGACCCATATTCTCTAATTTAAAATGGAAGAGAGGGAAAGTACCATTTATGAATTCCCTCAGTCTCTTTCTTTACAGATTGTTTTTCCCCATAATATTCCTACTGTGATGTTTTACTTTTTTATTCAGAGGTCACACCTTTTCAGAGTGAGGATTAGAGCATGCTAATGGTAGAAAGAACCTGGTGTGAAATGATCTTTTCATTAGATTTTATTTAATGTTTTATCATTTGCCAATATACATAATAGATATTCAGTATTTATCCACTTTTGAACACAGCTCATTGTTGATATTTTAATAAGCACATTGAGCCCAGAATCATTTATAAGATGGTTACTGAATACAGAAACGTTTATTATGTGCATGTTAGTATTTGGCATATATTTAAGGTTGCTAAATGTTGACACAGTTGCCTATGCTCTATGAATGAGCCAGGAAAAGTAGGTTTGAGAGACAACTTTTATTAGTGTGAAAAGAAGGCAATTACTCTATAAGACATCACCTGAATTTACTTGGTTGCTTTTTGGAGTGGTTCAGTGCAAAAATAAATTTTAAATCTTGAACTCTTCTATATTTTAAGGGGCTAGGGTTGAGGAATAAAATTATAATAGTTAGAAAACATAGAAAAAGTGATTTTAAACTAGTAGAAAATCTATGTAGAAAATGTGCTAGAATAATTTTACACAGTTCTGCCAAGTCATTGACAGGGTGTTCTCAATTAAAAAGCTGAAATAGTAGATTATCTTAAAGTTTTTCTAAAGAGAGTTTTGTATAAATGCTAAAGTTGAAAGTTCAGAGCACTTCAAATCATATAAGTATAACTCATTTTATAGCAGAGATTATTAACTATGTTAGAAAACCCATAAAACATGTTTTCAGATATCTGTGACCAGAGATTCTAACTCAGTAGGTATGCAGCAGAGCCCAAGAATCATATTTATAAAAGCTTTTTTTTTTTCCTAATTCTGATGTATAGCTGCATTAAAAATTATTGTTTTGGAGTAATTGCAAAATATAAACTAGCTAGATATTTACCTTTTCTACAGTTGTCTTGGTAAACATTTTCCTTTTATTTAAGATATTCTTGATTTAGTTCATCCATCTGTTAAACAATTATGTGAGCACCTATTATGGATCAATATTGCATTTGGAGGGGGTTGGAAATACAGTGGTGACAAGGCAGTCGAGGCTTGTGTCCACAAGACCCACAGGACTGTAGCAAACAAAGAAGTAGTTTTTAATGGGTCTGCAAGCACTCTGGAGGTTACATCCTCAAGGCTTATTATAGAGGAAGTAGTTTTAAATGAGCAGAAGACCATACTCTCACCCCGTCACCCCGCCCCCTTTCCCTGTGCCTGTACATCTGGGCTCAGAACACAGGGAGCAGATAAAAATGCCCATCTTCTAGTTTTCCCCAGAAGGAACTTAATTAAATACTTTCCCAGTGGCTGTTTGAGGGTGTGGCTTCTAATCACCATGCATCTAGGTGCTGACTGAAACCCTCCCTTCTGGAACACTGACAGGTCTTGGCAAAAATGCCCATATCTCAGCTTTCCTGCAAGGGGTTTGACTGCACACTTAAACTGTTGCTGGAGGGTCTAGTTTCTAATTTCGTACACTTCTGTGGTCTGGCCGCAATCCACCTCAGAGCCTGGGGGAGCCAGGGACATTCTCCCCACTTTTAATGCCTCTGGCTATCTCTGATGATAAAACCAGATCTGCAGCATGTCTCTGGAAAGTATTTTGTACACACTTCTGGCACCCAGCTGTTAAGACTGCTGCCGGTGGGATGGGTCACACACAGATTGCCTGGCTCAGACAGTCAATGCGGCTTGCATTCATGAGTTCCATGCTAAACAAAGAAGTAGTTTTAAATGAGCAGAAGACCATACTCTCACCCCGTCACCCTGCCCCCTTTCCCTGTGCCTGTACATCTGGGCTCAGAACACAGGGAGCAGATAAAAATGCCCATCTTCTAGTTTTCCCCAGAAGGAACTTAATTAAATACTTTTCCAGTGGCTGTTTGAGGGTGTGGCTTCTAATCACCATGTATCTAGGTGCTGACTGAAACTCTCCCTTCTGGGACACTGACAGGTCTTGGCAAATCCTCAACTACTGGGAAACACTAGGAATAAAGACAGAGGCTTGGAAAATTACAAACTTTGAGACACAACCAGGAGCTTAGGCCAAGTTGACAAAGGGTTGATATACAAAATATACAAGAAACACATACAAGTCAATAGCAAAAAAAAAAAAAAAAAACAACAAAAATACAAATAACCCAATTAAAAAATGGCCAAAGGATTTGAATAATCATTTTTCTAAAGAAAACATACAAATGGCCAAAAGGTACATGAAAACATGTTCTATATCACTAGTCATCAGAGAAATGCAAATCAAAACCACAGAGATATCACATCAAACTTATTAGAATGGCTATTATCAAAAAGACAAGAGAACGAATGTTGGTGAGGATGTGGAGAAAATGAGGAACTCCTGTGTGAGAATGTAAACTGCTGCAGACACTATGAAAAACATTATGAAGATTCCTCAAGAAATTAAAAGTTGAGCTACTATATGATTCAGCAATCCCACTTCTTGTTATATACCTTAAAGACATGGACCACTATCTTGAAGAGATATCTGTACACCCATGTTCATTGCAACATTTTTCACTATAGCCAAGTCATGGAGAAAACCTAAGTGACTATTTAATGGATAATGAAATGTAGTGTGTGCGTATGTATGTGTGTATATATATGATGGAATATTATTTAACCTTAAAAAGAAGGAAAATCTTGCCATCTGTGATACCATATATGAACCTGAAGGGCATTGTCAAATAAGCCAAACGTCTCTTATATGTAGAATCTAAAAAAAAAGTCAGACTCAGAAACAAGAGAGAAAAATAGTGGCTTCCTGGGACTGGGGAATGGGGAAAATAGGAAGAGACTTGTAACAGGGTTTAAACTTTCAGTTATAAGATGAATAAGGTATCTGATGATATAATGCAGCAGTCCCCAACCTTTGGCACAAGGGACCAATTTCACGGAAGACAATTTTTTCACGGATCTGGGGTGGGATGATTTTGGAATGATTCAAGCGCATTATATTTATTGTGCACTTTATTTTTATTATGATTACATTGTAATAGATAATGAAATAATTCTATAACTCACCATAATGCAGAATCAGATGCCACCAGATACAGCTGTACAGTTGAAGTATATCAACTCATTTGCCGCTATAAAGCCCACCACCAGATACAGCTTAACTGGCACTTGCCACTCACTGATAGGATTTTGATATGAGTCTGCAAGCAATTGATTTATTATGGTCTCTGTGCAGTCAAACCTCTCTGCTAATGTTATTTCTGTATTTTCAGCAGCTCCCCAGTGCTAGCATCACCGCCTCAGCTCCACCTCAGATCATTAGAAATCAGGTTCTCATAAGGAGTGTGAGTAAAACCTAGATCCCTCTCATGCGCAGTTCACAACAGAGTTGGTACTTCTATGAGAATCTAATGCCTGATGATCTGAGATGGAGCTGAGGTGGTGATGCTAGCGTTGGGGAATGGCTCCAAATACAGATGAAGCTTTACTCACTTGCCCAATGTTCATCTCCTGCTCTGTGGCCTCGTTGGTAACAGGCAATAGGCCAGTACAAGTCCATGGCTGGGAGACTAAGGACCCCTGACCTAATGTATAATAAGGGGACTACACTTGATAATACTAGATTTTATAAATTGAAATTTACTGAGAGTCAAGCTAAACGCTTTCATAAAAAGAAAAAAAAAAGGTAAATATGAGAGGTAATAGATGTGCTAATTCCTTACACACCGTGTATCATATAAAATCATCACATTATACACTTTAAATATGATACAAATCTATTTGTCAATTATACCTCAAAAAAGCTGAAAAGAAAAAGTAACTCTTTTGAAATTCTAAATATTTTTGGTCATCCAATTATTTAATCCTTAAAATGAAATATTTACAACAGACAGCTTTTCCTTTGCAAAACATCTCTTCATATTTAAGCTCAAAAGAAGGACAGATTGCATTTAAATTGCATGTATATATATACAGACAGTATATCAGCAATCTGGTCATTTTTAGCCATCAATAACTGATCAATTAATATCAAATCAAATAAATGCTACAATCAGATTTATTTTTATTCATGATAAAATTATTTTTAAAACAAAAGAGCGTTTCTGCAGTTGTTTATGTTTGGTTGACTTGTTATTGTTTGTTGGCTTTTTTCTTTTATAGTATGTCTCATTTATATATAGCCATAACTTTAGATTTATTATTTAAATTAAAAACAGAATAAAAGATCTGAGGAAAATAATTTACCATAGAGATTTTAAAATTTGGTTCATAAAATGTTGGTTTATAAGTGAATGCCCAAATGTGGAGGTGGGGGTTGAGAATACATTGAAGGTGGGGGGGAAGCAATAAAAATACGAGATCACTTAGATAAAGTTTCACTCCTACTTCTGTACTTTCAGCGATGACAGCTATAGGAAATGAAGTAAGTACATGTATGTGTTTGGTCAGCCATCATTTAATACAAGACCTTAAATAAAACTGGGAACATCACTTCCTTGAATTTATACTGCATCAGTATTTACAGTAGCCAAATTATGGAGACAACCTAAGTGACTGCTAAACCTATTCTACGTTAGTCAATAGGCTTCTTATTTATTGAAAGTCTGAAGCAAGATGTTTCTCTAAAACTTAGTCATTCACCTTAGTCTTTTTCTTTCCACCCACCGTATACAAAAAGATTTGAAGATACGTTAGAAACTCATGGAAAATTGTTTCCTAAAAATGTCTCTCTTCATCTCTGGAGGTATTCCTATGTTCTATATTCTATTTTGTGGATTAAAGTACCACTCGTTCTTTCTTTTGATCAGTATTTACTTGGCCTATATGTTTCCGTTTGTTTACTTAAACTACCAATCTGTTTATTCTTAAAGAGGGCTTTTTGTGAGAAGCATCTGGTCCCATTCTTTAACCATCCTGATACTCTCTGCCTTTTAGTAGAGAGGTTTAGGCCATTTATATTAAATGTAATTATTAAAATAAATAAAAATAAATCTACTAACTTTATATTATTTTCTATTAGTATCATCTGATTCTGTTGCTTGGTTTTTTTGGTGTTTTTTTTTCCTTTGGTTAATTTTCTATGGTTTATAATACAGTCTACTTTAAAATTATATTATCCTACTATAAAAATATATTGTTCACCTACTTTTTACAAATGTATGCTTTCATTTCCTCACTTTCATCCATTTTGCTACTTTTGTGCTACATTTTCCTTTTGTATATGTTAAAAACCTCACAATTCATCATTAATTTTTTACTTATATAAATTCAAATTTTCATATGGAATGCTAATTATCTTATGCTTGAAGTATATTGAAGTATATGCTTTAACATTTTGTATAGTGCAGATATATCGCCAATGAGTTCTCTAAGCTTTCATTTGTGTTCATTTTTATGTTTTCATTTTCATTTGATTTTAAATTTCTCTTAATACTTCTTTGTCCCATGTATTACCTAGAAGAATGTTGATTAATTGTCAATGCGTGGTGAACATTTTTCATGGCTTTTTATACTTTGAGTCAAAGCAGAATTTCGGTTTAGCTGTATTAGGTCTTTTTTTTTTTTTTTTTTTTTTTTTTTACCTCCTAGAGAGGTTGAAGCTTGTTCTATGCATGTATTCACTCCTCTATTTATTTCATTGATTCTGATACACATTTATTCTTATTTTAACACTAAAATCAAGATATGTCTTACAATTGATCTTGTTTTTCAATCATAGTTAATCAGGCAATTTCACTTATTGTTGCCTGAGTAAAGATGTAATTATCATTGCCTGATCATGGTCAAGCATTAAAAGTAATATTAGCAAAACTTTCAGAATGGTTGTCAATGATTTTGAAAAACAAAACAAAACTCCAAACCTGTATACAATACCCTAGTAGAATATTTTTAAAAGACTTCATACACAATGTGATGACAGAACAGCTGCAGAAGTGATATAACAGAAGTATATAGCACCATTGAAAGCAAAGTGATCTTACATCGTGCAATATGGCTTAAAAACCAAGCAGCAATAGCTTTAATTTCCTATATAAAGTTTCTTAAAAAATGCTACAACACCAATATTTTTTTGGTATAGGGGAAATCATGTGGGAAAACAAAGACATCAATGGCTTTGACTCAACAGGTGATTAGGAAGTCTCAGATTCTAAATAAGAAGACATTTTAAGAATACCTTAAGCAATATAATTTGCTGATATTTTCTTTTTATGTAGACACAAAGCAAATGTAACCAAAATTAATCTTTAAACAAGTCTAAAAAGCTCTTTTAGTATTTAAACGTAAAAAGTCTAAGTGGTAAAAAGGCCTTGTGTCATTTGGCTAAATTTTTTTCTTAGCCATATTGAAAATAAGGTATGTTTTATAAGGAATGATATCAGAGTCACTAAAATATAATCATTGATAAATGTTCTGTTTATATGTAGTTATTTAAAACAACTATTTCTATTAATCTTTGTGTACTCTTTTTCTTCTAAACCAAAAATTACATATATTACAATTGTTTAAATGTCTTAATGCCCTAATCCCTCATCCTTGAATATTTATTCTATAATTATCTGTACACTTTGCCTATGTAACAAAATAAAAATTCAGTGTTAGCAAATATTAACTATAATTAGAGATCATCAAATCAGAGAAGGAAGAAAAAAAGAAAAGAATAAAGACAGGCTGGCATTTTCTTCTTTAGAGCAGATTCATCCTTTAGATGTTGTATAGAAACGAGATTCATCAACTATTCAAAGTTTTATTTGATATCAAATTATCAAAATTATAAAATAAAACATTATTACTCTAGCAAAAAGAATAACTATATAGATATATTTCTGACATAAGTATAATTGCACTGTACTCCCACCCCGTGACAAAAAAAAAAGATTTTAATGGTAAGAAGAAAAAGCCTTTTGACTCAATTTATTTTTTCTTGGAATTTTGGTCAATTTCCATCTTTATTTTTAAGAAAAATACTTCTCTCTCTAAACTCTTCACAATTATTTGACTTTTGATTGCTACTCCTATCAAGAACTTTAGAGAATCAAATCATGGCATAGCAGTATTCGTATGGCCTGGTCAATGGAGCTAGAACTGAGAATTTGTTTCCAATTTCCATCACTTATCAGCTGAGTGACTTCCACCAAACCATCTGACATCTCTGTATCTATTTCAACAATAAGATGAACATTAAAATTGTTGGAACAAAATGGCCCTTAACTTTTCACCCCCTCCATCTTAGTGAAAAGCCCACCGGCGCCAAAAGCCCCCTCCATCTTAGTGAAAGCACTACGCCTAAAAGCCCCCTCCATCTTAGTGAAGGCCCAAGAGACCTATCAACACTAGCCCCCCTACCACAATCCAATCAATACCCTACACGAACACTAGCCGTCCCCAACCGGATCCTCCCCCTATATAAGCTCGCTCCTCCATTTAATAAATTGGAATTCCTCTCGGACTCCTGTGCGTCCTGGTGGTTTCTTTCGTCTTGGATTCCTGCGCTTCCTGGTGGTTCCCTTCCTTGTGGATTACTGCGCGTCTTGGTGATTTCTCTCATTTCGGATTACTGTCGCTGCCTTGGTGATTACTCTCAGTTCGGAGTACTGCGCGTTTTGGTGTTTTCTCTCATTTCGATTACCGTTCTCGTGGTTTTTCTTTCATTAGTGCCGAACCCGGGACAAGGAGTGCCTTCATTAGGCCCTTGTCTCCCGTTTCGCCACCTAGAACGACCCAGTCCGGAATTCCCCTGCCCATTTGACCTGCTCCGCTCATTCACAGTCACCACCGACCAACTGGCTATTCCGTGAGTAACCCTCTAGGGACGGATACTCCCCAGTTACTACAACAGAAGAGCCAGCCGTGACCATCCGGCGGCCTCCTGACGTTACCGAGGGAGAGAGGGAATACACCCCACCACAGTCTTCAAGACTACGGTGGACTCTTGTCCCTACCCCACACCAATTTATAGGGACAACACCTGCGCTGCAGAAAGGGGCTGGCTCCTCCTTCTCCTATACTCTTCCTCCACGTTCCTTGCCTTCCTCCTAAAGCCCGCACCGGCACTCTCCGAATCCTGAGTCCTGGACTCAATTTGGGAACCTCCCACGGGTGGCGATTTACCTCTGGGAGGTCTCCAAGTTCTACTGAACCTCCGGAACCCCCACATTGTATAGGGGACGCCCTATATATTTGTGCGGAGGTTCTCCGCCGCTCGAGACTTCTTTCCTGCCTCAGATCTCCAACATTATGGGAGCCTCCTCTTCCTCCCCCGCCAGACTCCTCTCCAATGCCTTTTACGTAAACCTTTCCACACTCTCTTTAAAGGAGATATCAAACCCTAAACTTCTCACCAGACTCTGTACTCAAAATTACCGCAATACCCCTTAGATAATCAGTCCGCTTGGTCTCCCGAGGGGTCTCTTGACTCTAACCTCATCCATGATCTTTTTCAATTACTGCCAGCGCCTGGGCAAATGGACAGAAATCCCCACGCTCAAGCTTTCGTCTCCCATCTCAACACCCTGCTCTCTGCTCCTCATGCTCTCCTCCCAACTCCCTCTTGGCGCCACTCCAAAGCCATCTCCGCCACCCTCCCTCCTCCTCCTCCCCTCACTTGCTACCAACTAAACCTTCGATCCCATGATGAGCCCCTCCAGACGATCTCCGCCCAAAATCTGGCTGTACCCCTACCACTACCTGCCTCTAACACACACCTCCCCAATTCATATCTCTTCCGCTCCTCCATTCAGCCCGCACACACACGATCCTCGTGGCCTCCCCACATCCTGCCCCCTCCTTTCTACCCTTCCAATCCTCCCACCTTAATGGCCCCACTTCGGAAGTGGCAGGGGCAGAAGGGGTAGTCCGTGTCATCCATGTGCCCTTTCTTTCTGATCTCTCCCAAATTGAAAAAAAAAAAAAAAGCTAGGCTCCATTAGCTCCGACCCCACCACCTATATTAAGGAATTCCACGGGTGCTCCAAGCATACAGCCTTACTTATCAGGACATTTTATGCTCCTGGCCAATACTCTCCTATCAGAGGAACGCCATAGGGCATGGGATGCTGCCCAAACACACGCCAACCAGACTAGACGAACAGACCCTACCTTTCCCATTGGACCCGAGGCAGTTCCGGATAGAGATCCTAACTGGGACTATAATACTGTTCAAGGTGTCCAATCGTGCGACCGATTCGCCTTGTCTGGTAGTGGGCCTAAAAAGGCTGCCCGAAGTAGTTAATTTCAGAAGGTCCAAGACATTATACAGAGAAAGGAAGAAACTCCCTCTGATTTTCTGGACAGATTAACACAAGCCGTCCGACAGTACACCAGCTTAGATCCAGACACGGACGAACGAAAACATATCTTAATGACCCTCTTTCTAGCCCAATCCTACCCCGACATAAAAACAAAATTAAAAACTAGAGCATGGCCCGGCAACCTCAGAGCGTAAATCCTTTCCACTGCCTTTAAGGTCTTTTTCATGGCCACGAGGAGGAAAAGAAAACTCCGTAATAAGGCACGCCCAGGCTGACTTTCAGATGGTGGCTCAACTAGTGTCCAAACAGACAAAGGCCAACCCTACCACAAGGACACCTCCCGGAGCGTGCTTTAATGCGGCAAGGAGGGCCACTGGTCGCGTCGCTGTCCACAGCCCCGGCCCCCACCCGGCCGTGTCCTAAATGCAAACAGATGGGACATTGGGGATCCGATTGTCCCACCACCAAGGGGAGATGGAACAACGAATCTTCACTCTCCACAATCCTCCTGTGATCGCCTTTGGCCGATGACTGATGGGGCCCTGGCCTGTCCCGACTCTTACTATCACTAAAGCAGAGCCCAGGGTTAGTCTGGTGGTAGACGGTCAGCCTATCTCATTTTTAGTGGACACTGGAGCCACCTTTTCACTCTTGAGGGAGTTTCGAGGCCCTACCACACCCAGTTCAACCCCTATTGTCGGGGTAGGGGGAACACGATACCCCTCATAGAACCCCCTCCTATTTTGCCAATTACAAAACGCTCCCCACTCCTTTTCACACTCCTTTTAGTTATCCCACAATGCCCAGTTCCTCTGCTAGGAAGAGATATACTTTCTAAGCTTGAGCTCCATCTCAATCCCTCCTCAGACCCCTCCAGTTCCTTCATCCTGGCCCTGACTTTATCTGACTCTCAAGAATCCAATAATCCTCCTCATACCCTACCCTGCCATACCCTGTAAACCCTGTAGTGTGGGATATCCATAACCCCTCCTCAGCACATTGTTCCCCAGTCAAAATTGTGTTAAAGGACCCTCCAGCTACATCCATCAAACCCAATACCCTCTCACCACAACAGCTCTCCTCGGCCTCACTCCCATCATTAAAGACCTACTCCACAAACAATATATACGCCCTACACACTCCCCCTTTAATACCCCTATCCTGGCAGTAAAAAAAGCCAAATGAGACCTATAGACTTGTACAAGACTTGCGATCAATCAATTCGCTGTAGTTCCTATACATCCCTTAGTACCCAATCCCTATACCCTCCTCTCCCTTATCCCCTCAGATACCACCCATTTCTCCCCCTAGATCTTAAGGACGCTTTCTTTTCTATTCCCTTACATTCTGACTCCCAAGATATCTTTGCCTTTACCTGGACCGATCCACACAATCTGACACTCCTAACAATATACTTGGACAGTCCTCCTCAAGGATTCAGGGATAGCCCACACATCTTTGGCCAATTCCTAGCCTCCGACTTAAAATCCTTCCGTCCTCTTTTGTCCTCAATCCACACTTCTACAATATGTAGATGATCTCCTTCTCTGTAGCCCATCCGAGAAGAACTCCCAAGAGGACACCGCTACCCTCCTCAACTTTCTTGCAGATCACGGATACTGTGTCTCCGGCCCAAAGCACAGGTCTCTACCACTTCTGTCATCTACCTCGGCTTTACCCTGACCCTCATCACAAGTCTATCACCTTGGATAGAAAAAAACAAGCCCTTTCCTCCTGGCCCATTCCTAAAACTAAGTCCGAAATCCTGTCCTTCCTAGGACTGGCTGGGTATTTTAGGGCTTGGATCCCAAACTTCTCTCTTTAGCCAAACCTCTCTATGAACTAGCCAAGGAGACCCCCAGGAACCTCTGTCCACGCCTTCTGCTACTCCCTTTTGCTCTTTACGTGACAAGCCCTCTCCGCCTCCTGCTCTACATCTCGACTGGACTCAGTTGCTACCACTGGCTCTTCTAAAGATTAGGCTCTTTCCAAAAAACCTACCAACCTTTCTCCCTTTGAAATTATGTATGGGCGTAGCCCTTTACACCCCCTGGCATAGTTCCTCCAACTCTGTCATTCCTCCTCCCTCACCATTCCCTCCTGTCATACATAAGAGGTGAAATATGGAAATATCAGGACTGGCTATTGCCTGCACCCCGTGAAGTCAGAAATACTAACCCCCTTACAACCTGGCGATCAGGTCCTCTACACCCCTCCTGGACGGAAAGAAGGACCTCCAACCAAAATGGGAGGGTCCTTACCCAGTTGTCCTAACCACTCCAACAGCGGCCAAATTACTCCTTCCAGACAAAATCTAACTCCTTGGATTCACATTTCCAGGTTGAAGGCATACACCTCGAAAAACCTCTCCTCCAGTCAGACGCGGAAAATACCAGCCACTGCATACCTACGCCTGCTCCCACACCATCCAACCCCTTAAACTCAAAAATCACTTCACGCGCTGGAAGTCTGTCGCCTATCCCAGAGTAACTATGACCTTTTCTTATTTTTTTCTTTTTAGTCTCTCTCTCCCTACCCTGGGCTCTCATCCAGTCTGTTTGTCTGGAGGTTCAAGGTTCAGAAACTTACACTGAAAAAACAACCAACTCACTCGCCTTACCGCCACTGCTGACTGCTCCCTAGTGGGATGTTCCGGGCCAGTCACTATACCCCTGACAAACAGTAAGCTTATCTCCCACGCCACCCGTCCCTATGTCTTCTTTTTATTTGACCAAAGACAGGATTATTGCAAACGATGGCCGGAAACTTATGGTGGATGTCCTTACTGGGCCTGTAAATCCATGACCCCTATCTCCAACAGGTCAAGGTAGGTGGCAGTATTTTACAGGTCTCAGGTGGCTCCTTCCAAACTCCACATCCAAGATTCTTGGAACTCTAGATGGGCGGGTAGTTCCTGGTGCCTTTTATTGTAATGGCTATATGCTTCACGCCTCATGGACGCCTCTTTACTATCACCCGCCAATACATTCCCATTAACCACTCGGTTTCTCTGGTATCTACTGACATCAAACATCAAGAGACTCAACTCATTTCAGCCCTAGAGTCCACTGACTCCGACAAGTCAACTACCTTAACACCTACACCTGGCTACAAATCCTTCCAAAACGCTTATCTCTTAATCACACTCTCCCTTCTATATCTCCCAAAACTGTTTTCTTTGTGCATCTCTCAGACGACCACTCTTGGCATTGTCCCTCTAAACTTAACCTCATTTCCTTCTAAAACCTCGAAACATACACTTCCCCCATCTCCCTAATGTTCCCTTATGGGAACCCGAGGACCAGTCCAATCACACCCTTATCCCCAGACTGTGCCTCCTAGGAAACTCTGCTCCCTCTCTATCATCGCCTTTCCACTGCCACTATAACATCATCATTTCTAATCCCACCGCAGCATCCCCGGTTCTTTTTTCTGGTGCAACGGTACTCTCTACACTGTCATCTTTCCCAACGTTACTACTCCCTGTCTCCCCGTCACCATTGTTCCCCAGCTCACCCTTTATTCTAACTCTGAACTACTCTTCCTCCTCAACCGGTCTTCTAGACATAAGAGAGCCGCCTTCCTCCCAGTCTTGATTGGAATCTCTTACAACATCAGTGGCAGGGAATTGATTGGGAGGCGGAGCCTCGACGACTCTATGGGCCGTGACACATCTTAATTCTAAACTCGAGAGTGCTCTTACATCTACTGCTGAGTCTCTTAGGCTCTCTCCAACGACAAATAACATCACTCGCAAAGGTTGCCTTGCAAAACAGGAGGCTCTGGACTTACTAACTGCAGAAAAAGGTGGAACTTGCTTATTCTTAAAGAGGAATGCTGCTTCTATGTTAATGAATCAGGTATTATTGAAACCAACATAAAAAAACTTGAGGACCTAGCCACTTCATTCTATAAAACTAATGCCCAACCCGCCACCTGGACATCTCTTTTACAAAACCCTTCCTCACCTGGCTCTGGCCCATTCTAGGGCCACTCACTATAATCCTTCTCGGCTGTCTCTTCCTTCCCTGCTTAATTAAATTTCTTCAGACACAGGTTGGGAGAATTTCTAACCAAACCTTTAATCAGCTTCTCCTCAGGAATTATAACTACCGCCCTTGGCTCAGGATCCTGTTTCTTTAAAGAACAAACCACTGAATGCTGATGGCTACCTGGATACAGTTCCTGGAGGCTCTCGACTCTGACCTGTGGGCCCTCCACCCCGAAGGATTCCTGGGAAGATTTTTGTGAACAGATCAACATTTCTGGCTGTAGGAACCCTCCAGGACTTCACGCCAACAGAAATTATCTTCTTCTCCCGCCTAACATGGGATTATATAGGTCTTTTGTTCCAACTTTCCTTCCGCAGCAACTCCCCTCCCCCTCCCAAACAGCCCTAAACCACGCCCTTTCAGCAGGAAGTAGCTTGAGACGGTCAGCGCCCCCTTTCCCCAAAAACAAAGAGGGGGAATGTTGGAACAAAAATGGCCTAACTTTTCACCCCTCCATCTTAGTGAAAAGCCTCCACCGCGCCAAAAGCCCCTCCATCTTAGTGAAAAGCCGCGCCTAAAAGCCCCCCTCCATCTTAGTGAAGGCCCAAGAGACCTATCAACACTAGCCCCCCTACCACAATCCAATCAATACCCTACACTTAACACTAGCCGTCTAACCGGATCCTCCCCTATAAGCTCGCCCTCCATTTAATAAATTGGAATTCCTCTCGACTCCCAGCGCCCTGGTGGTTTCTTTCGTCTTGGATTCCTGCGCTTCCTGGTGGTTCCTTCTTGTGGATTACTGCGGCCTGGTGATTTCTCTCATTTCGGATTACTGTGCGTCTTGGTGATTTCTCTCATTTCGGATTACTGCGCGTTTTGGTGTTTTCTCTCATTTCGGATTACCGCGTGTTCTGGTGGTTTTCTTTCAAAAATAATAATCATTATATCAAGAGCTAACACTTAGAAAATACCTCTTATTCAGATAATAAATGCTTTCTGCATATCATTTTATTTCGTCTTTACAAGAAGCCTGTGAAACCGGTGCTACTATTTTCATTTTATAGATGAGGCACCAACAAGGTCACTATAGAATTATTATTTTTTTTGTTATTATTTAGTATTGTTTATGTCTACAGCACCTGGTCTTCGTAGGTGGTCTCCCATCCAAGTAAAAACCAGGCCCAAACCTGCTTAGCTTTCAAGATCAGACATCAGGCTTGTTCATAGACCAAGGACTATGGCTCCACTGGGGCATAAAGCCAGGATCTTCTGTGTGTAAAGCAGACATGCTATGCACTACATTTTAGAACCACATCCAGGTCACTATAGAATTAAATAACTTATAATGCTCAGTGTGAAGAGTAGGTACTCATTATGGTAATGATGTTAACTGTAATAACAGAACATTAAAACATTGTTTTGATAAAACGACAAAGATAAGATGTCTATGTGTTAGCATTATGCCATTATCTTAGATGAATGTGCTTTTAACTATTAGGAATATAGCCTCAACCATTTATTTAACAAACATTTATTGACACCCTTTTATGGCCAGACCCTGAAGGTATAAAGACTAGGATATAATGTTATTTTCAAGAAGTCTCTCTATTAAGAGGAAAGGAAAAGATATAACCAAAAGAGGAAAATGTTAAGGGAAAAAATGGTGGAAGAAGGAAAAAAATAGGAAGGAGAAAGTGGAGAGAAGACAAAAGGAAAAAAAGTAAGGACAGCAGGGTACTCTTATAGGAAACACAGTTGGCTTCATTTGGATCCCACAATAGGAGACCTATTCCAAACTCTAACACATGTCATGCATCAGTGCCCATATTTAGAAATCAGCTGCTGGGAAGACACATGTAAACACAGCAGAGCATTTTTCTTAAGGATGTGAGGTGATACATAGTGCCTGTCAAACTTGAATCTGGCTTTATGCAAAATGATGGCTGGATCACTGGTCCTAATTCGGGGTGCCATCTGTAAAAAGCCAAAAAAAAAAGGCACTGTAGCACATGTGTGTACAATTGATATTATGAAATGATGCTAAATTATGAAATCCAGTGAAAACAAGATGGAGTTTTTTTTCAATCATGTTGTGACCAGTTTTTTCAAATATGCATATCTAAGGATTATGAAAGGGTGGAGAGGGATATGGAGAGACAAAGAAGAGGGAGGAAAAAAAGCAGAAATATAGTAGCTTCCAGCTGCTTCAAATCCCTTGAAAAGAGATTTGTTATAATATCCATCAAGAAAAATAGGTGCATTCAATAGCTTTAGATGTATTTTGTGTGGATCCAGTTAATATGTCAAATGTTCTGCTTTAAGCAAGAAGACAGAAAGGCTTTGCCACAACCACAAAGGGGCATCTTAATCCCATCACTCCTTTGTCACCCTCCAAGGAAATAGCATTATGTAAGCGTCTGATTTGCATCAAGGGGGGCGCCTTGATTTCTGAGAAAGCTGTTTGCAATTCAATAAGCTCCATGCACAATGTTGCCTTTCTTGTGATTCCTTATGGTGTGCTTGATAATGATCATAATACTTTTTTTCCCCCATGGAGAACACTGAGGCAGCGCCGAAAAATCAAATTTTGACTCTGAGTAAATTAGGAGATGTATGAAGATTGAGAGAGGTAAACTTTTGTACTGTATTATCTCCAACCTGGATTAAGAAAGTTTGCAAACAGGCACTAGGTCAGGTAGTGGCATGCCTGAATTGATGGTCTAGAAATGAAGGTTGGGACAATTTGAAAAGTGAGGAAGGGAGGGAAAATGGGAAGAGGAAAGGAGGGAGGAAAGGTAAGGAAAGAGAGAGAAAGATAGAGAGACAGCAAAATAGAGACAGAAAGACAGAGAAGAAAGAAAAATTACAAGTTGCTTGGGAGGCTGGCTTGCAGGATAGAAAGCAATTTTGCAACCCTTGAGAAGGTCAAAAGTTCATACGAAATACATCAAATATTCATTTCCCTAATTCATCCCTTTCAGCTTTTTGAAAATACTGGGCATGCCACAGGATATTATAAAGCCTGGGATTTTCTTTCCATTTCCCATTTTGAATAGTTAAATTAACAACCAGCTCCTTTATAGTCCTGTAAATCTTAATTTTGTTTCCATCTGATCCAAGTTGTTAAAAAGTAAATGTTTTAAAGCTGCTTACTGATTTGGCTTGCTTTGACAGAAAACATTTGAGGCAAGGCACTTCTTAATGCGATGGCATGGCTATGGGTCACTAACTTAGACTTTTTCCAAGTGAGGTGGCCTGAGGAGTAGGAAGCAACCAGCAAACTCAGACATATATGCAAATATGATAAAAATGAGTAGAGATACTGCTGATGTGGGGAAATGATAAGGAAGGAGAAATAACAAAAACAATGGCAAGGGCCTTGAGAACAAAGTCTGTGAGTTTTACAGCAATCACCACAGAAATTGGAATAGGGCAATGCACAGAAAAGGTGCTCTGTATTTATCATTATTTATTCAAAATGTCATCTGATTGCTCGTGTTCCTGTAATGAAGACAACAAAGCAAGATTTCTAAGTTGCTTAAAGTCAATCAGGGCTGTCGCAGGTAATCTAGCAAAAGAAATCTATATCTCTAACATGCTGTCCACATTTAACTTTTATGTTCCCAATTTGTTCCAAATAGCATGCAACATTTTAAGATATGAAAATTATTATATAGAGTTCCTTCACTTCACATTATTGACATTTTGAATCAGATCATTCTTTGTGATGTGGGCTGTTCTCTTGTGTATTATAGGATCATTTGTCACATCTTTGGCCACTATGTACTAGATGCCAGTAGCAACCCATCTCCAGTTTTAACAACCAAAAATGTCTCCAGACGTTGTCAAATATTCATTTGGGGGACAAAATGCTCCTACATGAGAAATACTTCTAAAGAGCATTCAGGTTCACTTTGCTTTTTTTTTTGTTTGTTTTTTACTCTTTGGGTTTTTGCCATATTGGCTTTTGTTATTTTAAGTCTGATAGGCAGTAAAAGAGGCAAATTCTTCCCCTGAAAATTATTCTCTCCTTCTTCCATAGTAATGGAAGCACATGGCTATACCATCAGAGACTACATATCCTAGTTTCCCTGGCAGGTAGATGTGGCCACGTGACTGAATTTAGTAATTAATGAAGCAATTAGAGGTTCTTTTAAGTATTGGCATTAAAATAAAGAGCAAACTCTTTTTCTACTTTTTTTTTTTCCTTTTTACTGTGAGTTGGAAAATGGACAAGGGTGACCCAGCTTTAACAATGCAGGAGAGGCAACTTCCAGAGGACAGAATAAATTTGGTCAGTGACAAATTCCCTCAATTACTTTGTGAACCAGAACAGCTTCGTCAGCCTCTGTCACCTACCTGGAGACTCAACGTGTAACGAATAAACATTTCTGATTTATTAAAGCCTATGTGTTTAGATGTGTTTTTGTTACAAAACAACCTTTCAGGTCCTCTTAGAATCCTAACATATGTAGAATTTATGTACAATTCCATGCACATATGTACTTTACACATATACTTATGATCAATGTGCAAAATTCTGGTTAGCAAGATATTTAGAAAGAGAAAAATACATAAGTAGATGCATGTCCATATTAGAATAGTTTTAGGAACCTAGATAATGGAATAATTTATTTTTCCAATGCAGTTTCTGGGCCTTAAATGATGAATAAGAATTTGTCAGAAAGATTAATGAACCACAGACAGATTGTTTTCTGGTTTCACAACTCCGAAAGCTCTCATCTAGAAAGGTAGTGGTAGCTGTACAGACAGCAGCAGTGATTATCTGAGATGCAGGAATGTTATTATTTAGTCAAATCACTTAGCCACCCTCCCACCTCACATCAAGGTGATCACCAGACCTTCTGAAAGTGACAGGTGCTTTAGCGTAGAGAACTAATTAACTTGAATATTGAGGGTTCTTTTTTAAATTTTATTTTATTATTAGTTTCAAGTATATAATACATTGTTTAGAAATGTATGTAGTTTATAAAACTATCCCCCTAATTGCTCTTTCTCTCCTCTCACTCTCTGCCTAGCCATTACATTAATGCTAACTGCATTTCCTATCTTGTGCTCCATATCCCTGTGACCATTTATCAACTACTAATTTATACTTGTTTAACCCTTCACCCCATTTGCCTAGACCACCAAGCCCCCTCCCCTCTGGCCATCACCAGATTGTCCTTTCTATTTGTGAGTCCATTTTTAATTATTTTGGAGTTTTTTGTTCATTAGATGCCACATATTAGTGAAATCATATGGTATTTCTCTTTCTCTGTCTGACTTATTTCATTCAGCATAATAACCTCTAGGTCCATCCATGTCATTGTAAATGGTAGGGTTTCATTTTTTAATGGCTGAGGAATATTCCATTGTATATATGAACCATAACTTCTTTATCCAATCATCTGATGAATACTGAGGGTTCTGATTAAAAGAATTCTATGTTTCTTTAACCATGTGTTGAGTTTCTGAAAGAAACTTTAACAGAATTTGATTGTGCTTTTAATGATTCATCTTTCTGTTTATTCTTCCTAAGTTTTCCAATGATTGTAACTGCATATCACATGAATTGCCCTCTTTCTAAATTAAATGCTGCCCTCTAAAACATAACTATTGCTCTCTAGGTAAACAAGGTAACATTTGACAATATATTTATGAAAAAGATACATGATCACTCAATAATTTTTAAGTTAAACCAAGCTCAGATTGTCTCATGAAAGTCAATATGTACTATTCAGCTTATTTGCATTATTGAAAAAATTAGCTATGTGAAAAAGCAATTGAGTTGTCCTGGTATTATTATTATTATTATTATTATTATTATTATTAGAAATTTATATTCTCATATGAGAAAAAGCCATATTATATTTTTAAGGTATGTCACAGTTACATTTCACTATAATACATCATTCTTTATATTCTGATAAATAACTCATATTTCTCATGAAACTTTACCATACTTCTATTATCAGATTTTTCAAATATAATTTTAAAAAATGGTGCTTTTTTTAGTGAACTATACTGTAAACTTATCCCGAATTTGCATTTATATAATATCCTAATGAATCTTGGTATCAACTTTTCTTACTTATTTTCTTTTTATGTGCACTACTGCTTCTTAAAAAAATTATAAAAAGTTTGATCCCTCCTTAAAAAAATTTTTTTCTGTCCTTTTCTCCTTTTCGATAGTTGTAAAATACCAGTCTCTTCCTTTTATCCTTTCTTTTAGCAGCTACTCAATAATGTTAATTTCTTCTTTTGATGATGCTATGTGCTTCTGTTGCACCCACATTTAACTATTCATACTGCAATGAAGCAATGGCATGTTAGAAAGTCTAATTCTAAAAATTTGTCACCAAATGTTTCTTAAAATTTTAATTTTTAAAATCTGCTGAAATATTTAAAAGCCCTTAAAATGCAATTCTGATGTTAACTACCCACATCTGGCACAAACTTCACAGGTTAAAGAAATAGTTTCTAATAAGACTGCCTTTATGTTAGGCATTAGCTAGTAGTTTAGAGGTGCCCAGGCCAGCCACACTTTGATCACCTGGATACCTATTTCAATGTTTCCACTACCCATACATATTCAACAATTCACTGGAATGACACACAGAATTTAGGAAAATGCTACACATATGACTACATTGTTATTACAGCAAGTGGATACAAATGTGAACAAGCCAGGGAAACCTGAGAGAGTCCAAAATATGAAGCTTCCATGTTGTCAGGACACATCACCCTCCTAAGGGTGGATAATTGCCACCAGAGAAGCTCACTTTAGTGCACTAGGGTTCAGAGTTTTAATTGGGGTCCATTACATAGGCATGATTGAGTGAATCATTGACCATGTGATTGAACCTAATCCCAAGATCCCAGACATAGCCTGGAGAGCAGAGGTCAGGCTGACATCATTTAGAAAAAAGCTCCAATCTTCTACATGATTGGTCTTTTAATATGGCCAGCTATCATCCTGAAACTATCTAAGAATCTACCGTGAGTCACTTATCTGCAAACACTCAGGTGTGGCCCCAGGAGCCCACCATGAAAAATAATGATACTTCTATCACTCAGGAAATTCCAAGGATTTAGAAGCTCTCTTCCAGGAACCTGGGACAAAGACCAAACAATTTATTTTTTACACAGCATCTCTCCTTTTAAAAGCAAACTCAATTTTGTATATATACATCACTGAAATAGTCACTAGGTCAGTTTAATGTGTTTTGTCTACTACTGTTCCATTCAAGAAGAAGTATAAAATAAACAACAACAAAAAAAAAGACCAAGAAAAGAGTATATGAGTTAGGAGCAGTCTTTGGTAAAACTGAAATACTTGAACATTAGAATTAGAAGGGATTTCAGAGATACTTAAATCTTATGCCATTTTTCTGAAGAAACAAACAGATTAGGAGAATGAAGTGATTTGCCCAAGGAAGAAAGAAAAATAATTCTCAAATAGAAATCTACATTAAAATTTTCTAGCTTTTCTCACCATAACTGAAACAATTTTTTGGAGCCTGCCCCAAGTCTCTGTTCAGGGCCCATATATCCCACTTTCCCAACTCCACCCTTTTTCTTTTCTACCACTTGGAAGACTTTAGATTAGTGAGCTTTTATTTTCCTACTATTCTTTTTTTCTACCTTACCCTCTGTATTTCTTTGCAAATATCATAGGCCTAAAAATAAACTACAAATTATCTTCTGTACAAGTTCTGATCTCTGAAAACTGGCAAAAACAGATATGTGCTAATTAACTCACTTACAGCAAGCCTAGGTATCATGATACCTTAACTCAGTTTCTTAAAATGAACCTTCTAGATTGGTGTTAATGAAGAGGATTTCAGAAAGGAGGACTCTGACACTTTTGTATACACAAGTGAGTTTTTATGCCACAGGAGGCAGAATCTGAATAAATAAAAAGACACTATCTTGTAGATAGGATTGTTAACTGGGTGTGCTGCTTAATGTGATAGGAGAAAGAATCAGGATAACAGAGAAGCACAGGCTGACTTGTCCTCTTTGGTATGTCTCCTACCTGCTCCCTTAGTAGCATTTCTAAAATGCAACTTTTATTTGAAACTCTTGTCCACAGCCTTTAGTTCCTTTAGTTTTGCCTGCAATGGCTTTCGTAATGTGGCTCCTGACTTTCAGTCGAATATCCATCCACTCTAGCCATCACTTTATACCTCTCAAACATACTATGCTCTTCTAACCCTTCCACATGCTGTTGCCTCTGCCTGGAGTTCTCTCCTGCTGAACTTCTTGATTTATTTAATGCAAACCAGTAACTCCTTGAAAAGCAGCATAAAAATGACCTTTCTTTAAATATTTCTCTAGTACTCAGATTTGCTTAAAATGTTCCTATTCTAGTATCTTTTAGCAATCTTTAAAAACTCCTGAATTAGCGCTTTATATGCTGTGATGTTTATAATGAGCATGTCTCTCCTAAAAGAAATTGTGAACTCCCAAAAGGCAAGGACCATGTGTTGCCTGATTTTGTATTCTCAGAACCTGGCGCATTGCATGAGCTGAATTAATGTTTGATGAACAAATGAATGCATGCATGAATGATATATGTCATTATCATCCTCATTTACCTTCATCTTCCCTAATGAATTATAAAAAAGCTCTTCAAAATGTAAACATTTAAAAATAAAATCCATTTTAGGCTTTGGTAAAATTAGTGACTGATAAAATTGTGTGTGTGTGTGTGGGTGTGTGTGGGTGTGTGTAAAATCAATCTCTCTCTCTCCCTGCCTCACTGTTCACAGGATGTTATTTTGAAATTACATTTTACATCATAACTTTTTTCCAAGAGAATGTGTAGTGATTTGTTTTCAAATATAAACAGTAGCACTTCAGGGCTGTCCTAAAAGGTAAATGTTAGAAATACTCATTCTTTCAAGTGGTAAATATTTTAAAAGAACTGAAAGAACGATATCTTCAGCTGCATCTACAATTGCCAGAGCCACTATTATATTTTGACAAAATACACATGGAATTTTGGCAATGATTTTTACAAATATCACGATTATTTTTTTCCAATTTAAAGGCCAGTGTTTTCTCCTGACTTCTGCTATCAGAGCATTGTCTTTTTACAGTAAATCCATTTCATAAGTTGCTCACTTCCATACAGTTCACAGACTGTGTAAACAAAAATCTAAGTTTATAACATTGCAAATTTGCCAAAATCTAAGATAAGCATCTATTGACAAAGCTGTGGGAGAGCAGGACTCCTGTCTCCTCTAAAACATTTTATTGTTATTAATTCTCACTTCCATAAGGCTAGAGCCCTTTGCTTGTATTCTTATTATTTTAAATATATAAATAATGGTCGAGTTAGTTGAAGTGAATAAGGTATTATGCAATAGATAGCTCTCCCAGAAGTGATATTTCAACAAGAGTTTATATTCATACTTAGAATTTTTATGGCATAAAATGTTTGTAATGTGAATAGACAAAGGTATAATAATTGATTGTTAAGATCTAGGTCATAAAAATTGACATTTAATAGCATCAGAGTAATTATTATATTAACAATTCTGGTTTTGCTTATCAGATGTTGGCAACAAAAATGGTTAATGATATTTGAGCTGTTCATCTTTGGATTGATATTTGTACTGTTTTTATGGGTTTTCAATAGGTACTGTTTTTTGAAAGTTTAGGCTTCCAAATGTAGCTCCTATATGTAGCTCCTATAATGATGTTGACAAAAATTACTGAAGCTAATTGTAAAATTAACACAATGAGAAAGATAAAGCAAAGCACACATAACACTACATGAAATAGTCCTTGGAATTAATGAAAACTAAGAAACAGTGGTAGTTCTCTTGGGAAGATCTAAGGATCTAAGAACAGTTCTATTTTCCTTGAATTAATTAAGCAGAATAGTACCTATCTGGGAGGGCATGTTAAGGCATGTTAAAAATAGGCTCAGTAGTACAATTTTGGCATGTTTTATATAATTTAAAAATTAAGGCAACAATAAACGTATTATCTCTTTTAAGATTGAAATCTCAAATTTTAGAATATTATAGCTAATAATCTTTTGGCATACACACACACACACACACACACACACACAACTATGATGATTTAAGCATTAAATGTGTTTATGTAGAGAGCATCCATGGTCTTCGGAAAAGTTGCCAAATCAAAATAGTATGTATTTTTAGATTCATATTTTCATTCATTGCTGTATGGACTAAAAGCAATTACAGTTTGCAAGGTGAGCTCAAAGCCCACTGTGAAAGGTTACAAGTTTTAGTTACAACCCTGACATTTGGAATGTACCTCTATACATGATTAGTCTCATCATTTCTATTGCATTCATTTTTTTTCTTGATAACTAAATCTCTACTATCTATGTATTCTATTAAAATAGTTGAATAATGTGTCTGATATAGTCATTAAAATTGATAATGTACTATTGACCAGGCATGGCAATAATTTGATGATGATGATGATGATGGTGATGATGATGATGATGATGATGATGAAGATAGAAGTAACACATTCTTTTGGGGAAGAAATTATTGTTTTTTGTCAGTGGATCGTTTTGTTTCTCTAACTCATCTTCCAGCTCTGCTATAGCAATTTAATTGAATTAGAAGGAAGAAAGAGGATGTGTCCAAAGGATACTTGTTCAAGGCATTTTTCTTTCTATGGTGATGGCTCAAAGCCATTTAGAACAGACATTGGCTGGTTTGCTGGACTTGTAGTAACTTAATTCAGGTATCCTGCTGATCTTAAAGGTGGTCTCAGAACAGGCTATAAATGGCAATAAACACTAAAAATTCTGTGGTCTACAGTTGATAGAGTGTTTTGGTAAAAAGTCTCTTTCTGTGAATGTTCTAATGTAAAAGTTTACAGACCACACTGAGATTGTAGAGGTTGAGGAGGTTAGGAGTACAGTTCTGTCAATAACTTGCTGTGTGGTCGCAAAGAAAGGTATTTAAACTTTCAGGGTTTTTACTTCCCCATGTATAGAAGAGAAATAATAGCACTTAACTATTTCTGAGAGTATTGTTGTAATTAACTCTTTCAAAATGCTTTGAAATAAGCATCAAAGAGATTCATTTAAGTGCTTTGGCTTTGATTTTATTTGTTATTGGGGAGAACATATTTTATATGGGAGAAAGAAAATCTAGACAATATAAATGATAAAATTCTATGCATTATATTAAATTCATTCTACATATATTTTTTAAGATCATTACAAAATTTGAAAATGCCCTTTCCATTTCATGTGGGTTTCTGGAGATGGTGACTTCTACTCATAGCCACAACTATTCTCAGCTTAGCATTAGGGACTTAAGATGCGAGGTTGTATAATAATGTATCTCTAGGAAGTTTTCATGTTAAAAGACTTTTCTGATACCACTTTAGGTTGATAAAATTATTCAGCCTTAAAATGGGTTTATCAGTTAAGATACTTACAACAGAAAATAATAGAAAACTCATACTGGTTTTAACAATAAAGGACATACTTTGGCTTATGTAATGGCAAAGATAAGATATAGTAGTAATTACTTTTTACTAGGCTATGCTATAGGAAGAATGCCAAAGTTGCAGTAGCTCACAACAAAGGTTTCTTTGAAGTAAGCTACTTCTCTATTTCAAGTGTCTACTTTATGTATGCAGGCTAAAGGAGCAGACTCTACCTAGGATATCTCATGGAATAATACAAAGAGAAATAATGGAACTATATAATGACTTTTAAAGCTTCTCAGAATTCACATGCATTTATTTCAACTCACAAAGCAGATTACATAGCAAAGGCTGACATCAATGGGGTAGGTAAATATAATTCTTAGAATAATAGACAGTGAATAATCTGGAATAACAATGTATCTAACACTTAGAATAAAGTTCAGATTTAGTGTGATCAAGGCCCATACGTCTCTGTTTTACTCCCTTCCTGAGTTACTTCCTTACTTCATTTACTAACTTTGACCTCAGATCATCTTTCTGCATGGTAGTAAACTAACAATCTAGACCTCTCTTCCAGATATCATTGATCAAAAGAAGAAAAATTCCTTTTTGTAACCATCATTAAAAAGGTTTCAGTTTCATTTTGATTGGTCCAACTTGAGTCATATGCTGAACCCAAAAAATCACCACTGTGGCCAGGAAAGGCCAAACATTGACTGCCTGAGACCTTGGATAGGGATCACCCTGTGACTTCGACTAGCAGATTGAACCCTGAATTAGGGATTGATGTTGATCCCACCCCAAACTCATTGTGATAGGGGTGGAAGAAATACAAGGAATCAATCTCAGATCTAGAGATCTCAATCCATTTTGTGATTGTTCAGTTTTCATATCACTCCTTCATGAGGTTCCATGGTCTTCTTACCTTTCCCCAAGTTCTATGGTATAATTCCATATTACAATCACAACATCCTTAAGCTAAATTCAGTTGGAAAAGATTTTTTTTGCTTGCAACTCAAAGTGTTTTACTTGATAATGAAATACAGAATTCACAGAAAATTGTTACATAAAAGAAGTTTCAATAAAAATAATGTTGACCTTGGTTTGAATCCAAATACTCCACTTCTTAGCTATATGACTTTCAATAAGCTATTATCTTTTTTAGGCATATTTCTTTATTTTAACAAAAATAATGACTCTATACACCTTATCAAAAATTCAGTGAGCTAATGTACATATGTAAGGGTCTTGCCTAATATAGAGTAATGGTTAATTATGGTGTGGTGTTTTGCAAATTGTTACAAGAATTTAGAAATGGTAGAGATCATTGCTTGAGGGATTAGAGCGTCTTTGTGGGGAATGTAGCATTTAAGCTTGATTTTACTGTCTGCATAGCATTTCCAGATGGGAAATCTGTAGGAGATAATAGGCAAGCATCCAGGGTCTACTGGATGATATCCAGTAAAGGTACAGAGACACTCAGAAAATGGAAAAAAAAAACAAGTCTTATCTTTCTCCATACTTCATCTTGGTTTCTATCCTCAAACCTGAACCAGTCTTTTTACCTTATCATTCATTATTTATACCCTTTACCAGCTTCAGCTCCAGCCTTTTCCTCTGGGTTATTCCCTCCTACTATGCAAGAAGAGTCTGTATTCATACTTTTCATGAATGCTTGCTTATTTTAGCAGGGTATTTTCAATACTTTTATCTATTTTGTCATGCTACATTCCATCTTACATATATCTTAATATTTTATAATTTTTAACACACTCTGGACATGAATAAAAAATATATACTTTTATTTAAAATGTGTTTAATTATACTTTCTGCTGACTTGAGGGAAAAATAACTTTCCAAATGAAATTAATTTTATCCCCAAATGGGCAATTAATAATGTATATCATGTACATTACACAGAGCATTCCTCATTTAGAGAATGACACAAAATTCATTTTTTTTCTAATTAAATTGTGCTTTGTTAAAAAATGTGTGTGTGTATTGCCGTGCTTGATTTCAAGAATAAAAAGGATTAAATACCCTCAGTACCACAGAACTAGTTTTGGTTTCCTTTAGCAAATTCTGTCCTTTAATACGTTTAACATTAACTGGAAACATGACACAGCTAACTAATTCAAAGACCACTTTACCATCAAAATATCAAATTTAATGATTCCAAAATCCCTGATATAAAATATATCATTTCAGTTGCCTGTGCTTAGTCTCTTTTATTCTGACCTTTATGATAAAGGTTTCATTTGTCTATATGACATGTATTTCTCATAGTTTGTTGGTAATCTGAAAGTCTTTGCACAGAAAATTGAACATGTTAAGCTTCTAATGCGAAAAATTGGGTTAAAGTTTTTGAAAATAAGTGTGTACTCGTAGATAAAAATGAGTTAAGGAAAAATAAAGAGGCAAAACAAACATTTCTTTGATAAAAACATTTCATTTCACATTCTTAGACTGGACTTTGTTTTTGCAGTTCTTGGTTAATGTGTTTGTGTGCTTGCTGGCATTTTCTAACTACTATCAAGTTATGCTGTAATTGCTGCTTTAGACAGTGGATGGAGAACAAAGGGAATTTCTGGTACAATTCCGGTATGATTCTGACAATGGAGAGGAGGACTTTGAAAGGGGGTCTACAGAGAGATGGATGTATGTAAGTCCCATTTTTTACAAAGGTTAATAATCCAGGCATTCCTGCATCCTGATAAAACATCCCGAGAGGGTGTATTTTTTTTTTAATGCCAAGGAATATCCTTCTTTTGTCCTCACAGTATGACAATTTTGAATAAAAATAAAAGGTTTTTAATCAGACTAGTAACTTCTACTTATACTCAACCAATCTGACATGAAAAGAATATTTGGAGATTTATTTAAATCCAAATAAACAATGTTTGGGCCATTTGCCTAGTAGTGGAAAAATTCTGATTTGCATCACAATGACCTCAGGTTAATTGGTTTTAATCTCAGTTCAGATCCCGTCACTCGGAACCACCATAACTAAAATATCAAAATGAACCGAAATAATAAAAAATGTTATAACTGGGCATTCTGAATAATCTTTGAAAATATAAAAAAGTGAAAGCTCAGATATATGGCATTTTATTTGTTTTAAAATTTAAAATTTACTTTAAAATTATCTATCTTTTAAAAAGACAAAAATAATTCAAAGGTCTATCTATAAAAACATTTCTTGTCTTAGTGGCATCTATTTCTCCACAGAATGTTCTCGGTATTGATAGTGCTCAATAATATATATGGCTGAGTAGAATATGTAAAACTCTCTGTATAACTGCCTGCCAATCCGTCTTTCCTCTCACTCCACAGGAGCTCCAATGAACTCTTTTGAGGACTAAATGAGATAACAGATATACAATCGCTTTGTGAATGGTCATACACTTGGCAAATTTAACTTGTTTTGCGTCAAGACAGACCAATGTTAAGTGTTCTCTAAAGGGCAAGATGAAGCAAGTTCTGTTTAATCATGATTTTGCCCCCAGCAACTCTTTTGATGATTATAAGTATACACACACACACACACACACACACACACATACACACACACACTTAGACATAATTAAAATGGGATATATATGTGTGTATCTATGCAAATATATGTGTGTATATCTATACATAAATGGCAGAGCATTTTCAATTTTATAGTCAAATATATATTACCTTAAGTGCTTGATTACTTCCATTGCCAATTCCTTTGATTTGTTTGTGTTTTCTAGAGGCTAGCTTTCCAAGTTGTGCTCCAGGTGTAGATATGCCATGGTTTTGAATATAGGTAAAAGTCAATATTCTTTTTGGTTTCCAGAAAACTTGTTGCTGATGCCTATTATTTTACTGTCAGCGGTGCTGAGACCTCAATGAATCGGGGAACCTCCCATTGTGACTGTCCTTTTTACTCCTTTCTGAAAGGTTGCTTGAAAGAATCATTTCGTGGGCATCCTACAGTGCTTTTTTAATTTTTTTTTTTCCTTTCAACTGCTTATCTCCTAGCCTGGAACTCATCCAAGTACTTTTCCACCCACTCATAATAACATTGTGCATCCCCTACCCCCAGCCTGGCATTTTACTACTCAGAGAAAGCTTAATGCCATTTGCAAACTGAGAAATTCAATTTAGAGAAGTTGAGAAAATGTGAAATATAATTGATCTTAGCATATTTCCAGTAAAACTCAGCTCTTAAATACTTTATATGTTTGAATAAATGTTGTGAAAACGCTAACTAATATATCTTTATTTACAGCAGCAAGCAACCAAAATTTGTATATTTTAATTAACTAGTTTAAAAAATAATTTAATATATTTAATTCTTTGAAAATATTTTATAATAACAGCACTATATATTGAAGACTTATTGTAAGCTAAGAATAGTGTTCAGGATTCTAATTTAACTTTGCAACGACCATGAAAGTGACTATTATGAACTTCATTTTGCGATTGAGAAAGTATATTAGAAATGATATTAAATTCTTTACCTAGGTACATAATGCTAGAAAAAGAGATGAAACAACAATTAGAACAATTTCCCAAGCACTTACCAGTTACATATTAGCATGTCTGTAAATACAATTTTAAAAATCACTTCATCTGAAGTAGTGTTTATCCATTTTTCCAGTGAAATATTCCTTTTAAAAATAAATCTAATGCAAGAGATTAAAACTACATTTATTGTGTAATCTTCTTTTATCTGTTTTTTATTCTTCTTTCACAAAATCAATGCATATACTTTGTAAACAAATAACAGAGAATTGCACAAAATGAAAAAAAGTAAAAATACTGTTTGACAAACAGAACTTTCAGACAGTAATTTAGGCGACTGCTGAAGTCAGATCATCTTTGGCATTCAATTTATTTTTGTAATTTACTGGGTTGTTTAGAAAATAGAACCTCTTGACTCTTACAAACGAGGGGGTAAAACCTTATATTTGTGTAAGTATGTGTGTGTGTGTCTGTGTGTGTACAGGCATGCACAGACATGTTACAAATATATATACACAGCCTGGAGCTATAACCATCTTAATCAAGGTCATATGTTAGAAAATTCAGATATAGTTCCAGAGATGGCAAGAAAGATTTTATGTTAGGGCTTTTACAAAAATGAATTAACCTGGCAGCAAAAGTCAATATGCTGGTGGTCTATGTGTTAAAATTAAGTATATAGCACATATAAATGTGTATTAACAATTTATTACTGTTAAAATATTAAATTGGAATCAAATATCAGTGGTCCTTCCAAGGCACCTTTAAGAACTAAGGTTCCACTGAAAACATTTTGAAAATCACCTCTTATAACATCACGTTCACAGCTAACCCCCTTTATTTAAGAACTGTAATCCTTTCTTACCTCTGCCTAACCTGCAGCTCTTCATATCAAATAGTTTGCATGCATCAAGGAAGTCAAATATACAAATATACAAACACTTCTCCAAGTACCCTATGGCCAATACATACCTAAAGAATATGTACACATTGATATATGTCAAATATATTTTGATCCTGGCGTAGAGAAGTATGGGAAATTCCTAAGCTAATGACTAATGATGGTTGATACCAAAGTTAAAATTTTGTAGGTAACAGATAATTTGTATGAAATAAACAATATGGTTAGAGTTGAAGGTAAACAGCACATAAAACATGATGAGGTTAGGGTTAGTGTTTAACATTTTAGTCTTTGGTAATATATGTCATTCTTTCATTTTTTCCATGAATATGTTTTCTTAGTGGAAGAGAATGCTCAATTAGAGATGTTACTTTCAACATACACATACACATACAAATTAGTTATTTTAAGAGTGGTCCAAACTTGAAAATCATAAACTTAGATTTAGTGCCAAGTATATTTTTCTGAAAGTTTGTTTGTTTGTTTGTTTGTTTGTTTTATTTTTCTTGTGGCTTGATTCAAATCTTCAAGTAAGCCTTTGAACTGAATCTCTAAGTACTTTGCCATGTGATAAAAAACAGGCTAAGAAGCTATATTTGTACAGATAATAGAAGAGGCATGCTAAAACATAAAAGGAAGGCAATTTCTTTATATTTTTAAATATTGCCCTTCTAGCACTTGAGGGATTTAACTGTCTCCTTTTGAATCCTGTTGTGTTTTTTCTTCTTATACAACTCAGTGTTTAGTACTTATTTCTGCGACTGCACAGGATGAACTGAAAACTGAAAAACGCCAGACACATAAGGAATTAATTTAACTTGGGTCCCAGTTAAAAATGAAGGAAGTAGAATTTGTCTTGCTTTTGTGCTATTTAATATACCACCTAAAATAATTCTTTTAAATGATGGTTTTCAACATGAGTCCCCCAGCTTGCTGGAATTTCACAGCAATCTATATAATAGTATACCAAATACAAGTAACAAAGGGGAAAAGGACTGGTTTTAAAAACATGACTTACACTATAGAAAAGGTAACATGAAAAAATACAGAAAAACATTTTAAATATCATAATGAGGCTTTTCTTTTCTTTCATATTTTTGTCTACTATTACCAAGTAAAATGTGCAGGCGGTCTGAGGAGACTTTACTGTTTAAATGTAGTATATAAAATAAGAGATTTGAAATAAATGCTAATAGCTTTATTTACACAGCTGATTTTACGTCAAAATCTTTAGCAACATTATAAGAGGGAAATATAGATCCATAATCTCACATATAAATTTTTGAAATTAGCTGTTTCAAAATTCAAAATTTTTCAGATTTTAGAAGGTAATGCAAATCACCTGCCACATAGCATGCAAAATCATTAGGAGTGCCTTCTGGGGCAGCACCTTGTAATTAAACATATTAATACCTATACAGCAAAACATATGAATATTCCTATTACATAGTATAATGATCATGAAAACCTAATTTATATTATTTCAGGGAAAGTCTTGCCAATGAACCATCTCCATGATAGTGCACGAGTACACATTTCCACTTTAATTAGTGTCCAGCATGGTGTCTAACTCAGAGTAGGTATTTTTTTTAATGAATTATTTAAGCAAAACAACACCTTCAAGAAGAAGAACCAAAATTACAACTCTTGGGGAATGTTCAATGAGCAGTTACTTGCAAATATATTGAAAAACAAAAATATGAGTTTTTATTACATGCTGCAATTTGGTTTTGGGTTGAGTAGAAAGCAAAACTAAATCAAATCTGCATTTCACAAGGCATTAGGGCCCCCAACTATTTAAATGATCAAGCTCTGTGAATAAGTTTTAGGTCAGTCACATGGTCAATCCAATTTAAGAGTTTAAAGGGCCAAAATAAGATATGTTAGAAGTATTTCTAAAACCTTTAGAGTGACCATTTCAGAGCTGATTGACAATTCAGAACACAGGATTCTTCCAGCACTCTTTGTAAAATTTTACTATAAATATAAACCTGATTAGCTGAAATCTATTTTTTTCCTAAAAAAATACTGTAGCATTTTTCCTATTCAACAGCACCATAAAATAACAGCACTCTTTCTTAATTAGACTTTGAAGATATTTGTCCAAACAGTATAAGACCTGAGATATGTCAAAGTTTTCATAATATATAATGCAATTCCACCAAGAAAAATTCTTGATACACATTTGGTCTGACATAAAATAGGTAAGCATGCAAAATTTTAAACATTTACTATTGAAAATAATTATCTTGTCTCTGTCTTATGGCTGGAGAGGTTTCTCTCTTTGGTTGTGTGCTATATCTGCTCCCTTCAAACTCTGTAGCTGCCAGGCATATTCCTTTAGCAAGTGATCAGTCCAGAAGTGCATTTATCATTAGCTTTGGATCTTGAAAATGACTTAGGATATTCCTCTGAACATCAAAGCTTTTATCTTTCAGTAATCATAAATATTTAGAGAAAAGAAAATGTTAATTCAGAGATTTACATTTTTTGTTTGCTTTCCAATGTTTATCATTCGTTCACCCTACCAGGGTAATATCTCCAAGCTATTAATCTTTTTAATTATGCTAGTCCATTTCTTAAAAACCTTCTTTGGTTCTCTTTTACTGTGTTTTTTTTTTTTAAGTTATTTTGCTTTTTTTTCACTATTATTCTAAATATACCTTCCCAGCTTCATATTTCTTTATTCCCCACCTGCCTCAGGTATATTTGTGTTTCAACTTCAGTAAACTTCATGCTCTTCTAAAAAGACAAACACCTTAATCTTGCACCTTTGTTCATACTTGTCTTTCGGTTTGTGATACCCTCCACCCCATCTCAGACAAACTCATATTTATCGCCCGGAAAGCCATTCAAATGTCATCTCAGGCAAACTTTTCCCAAAGATCTCCTTTTGTTCTCTTGTAACACTTTTGACGTCCTTTGTCAATGTTATTTTAAATATTCTATGGTATTTCTATCTCTTAATTTTTTGTGCTTTCTCCAGAACATCTCATGTTAGTAAGCATATTTTGGTGTTCTGTAAATGTAGTTTGATTGAATAAAAATGAATGAATGTTTCACAGACTCATTAACAATTCTTTTGATTAGGGGTCAATTCATGACCTACTGTTAAATGAGAAATCCAAAAATAAGAAACTCTACGGAGTTTTTAACTGGATAAATATATTTTTCTTTTTGCACATAATTTATGCTATGAGGAGGTAGCATGTAATGCAGTATCTGTAAAAATAACATCATCTTTCTTAATGAGAAAATGTGTGCATCTTTCTCAACAATTGAGTTTTGAAAAATTCTCAGATTTGTAAGGAAGAGTGGTCGTAAAGAATGATCCAAGTTCCAGGAAATGCAAGCAGTTAAGGAGTACGAAGATATCAAATGCTTGTGCTAAATTGATTTTTCTTTAATATTACACACAATTTTTAGAACATATGATGCCTTAAAACAAAATGACAAAGAAGCCACTCAAGCTCTATTTTCAAAGCAGAGCTGAACCTGATATCTTTCCTGATTTCTTTCCAGCACTGGGCTGGAACATGGAGACAAGGACTTTTCTCTGGGCTGTTTCCTTCTCCCAAAAGAGCAAGATGTAGGACTGTCCTGAGTTGTCATCCCTCCCTGTCAAATTTCTGCTCTCTGCTAGTATGACTGAGCAAAGCCAGAGGCACCCAGGACCATTTAGTTGGTTGCATTTCCTCACAGTGTGATGAGCAATATTGACTGTAACTTTGGTGCCACAATAGCAAAACAGGGTTATCACAAATGAAACACATTTTGGTTAATCCAAGACATTTGCATTTGAGGTAATTGACTTGTCTCCTTTTCCCATGATGATCATATCAGGATATTTCTTTTCTCTAAATTTCCATTTTCACATTTTCACTTACAAATAGAGGTTTTAAACTCTTTTACTGAAATTGATATCACTCAGCATGAAATTCTCTACAAAACCTTCCCTTTTGGGGGGAGAGAGAGGAGATACTTAGAATGTCACCGTCACCATTTCTCTACAAGTCATTAATCTTTTATTTATTTTTTTTGCAGTCTCAAAAGCAAAGGGGTGTTTATATTCTTTACACTTGTACACTGCTTTTAAATAATTCTGTCTTCTGACAAGATTTGTAGAAAAAATAGAGAAAGTTTTAGAACTCTATGATGTTATCAGTAAATAGAAATTAAGATATGAATATTGTACTCAACTCTTAGGACTTAGGGATGGAATATTCTAAAATTTTGCAATTTTTACATAAATATGGGCTGTGCTGGATATTCAAGGAATTTTCTCATTATAAAGATTCAAATTCTCTTCTATCTCTGAAATACTAACTTATTGACTTATTTGCCTGTTATGACACCAGTACTGCATTGTCTTGATTTCTATTCTTTTATAAGTCTAGAAATCTGGTAGTGTTATTCCTTCAGTTTTGTTCATTTTTAAAATGTTCTTGAAATTTTGAAAATTTTATTTATTCTAGTCCCCTTGTACTTCCATATGAATTTTAAAATCAGCTTGCCAATTTCTATAAAAATGCTTGCAGACATTTTGATGGGAATTGCATTGAGTCTATAGACAACTTCAGAAAGAACTGGCAATAATAACAAGTCCTCCAATCCAGTCTTAACAATATTATGTTTTGGAAGGGAGAGAAAATGAGCCTATGTACTTTTGTCTAATCTCTTTACTGGAAGCTTTGTTTATGATCTCTATTTTTTTTTCTCTCAATCAGCTTTCTGCTTGTAACTCCAAACATAGAAAGTTTCAGCTGTTGCTAAGATAAGTAATACCCACTTCACTTAACACAATTATCTTTTGTAATTAGTCCTAACTAGTTCTTTTTTTTCATTCACAACAAGATGAATGGAGTCGAATTGTTGTTAATAGGTTTTCATCACACGTATCCCTGAGATATAGTTTTGCCTACAGATTTGTACCACTAGTTAATAGATGTTCCCATTCCAATAAAAAAAAAAAAATAATGTCCTTCAGTTAGTCCTCTTTTTGATCTTTCAGTGTTATTTCACTACTGCCTTTCCCCCTTTGCAAACCTCCCTCTCTCTGCTGAATCCTTGAGACTATATTTTTCTGCTTCTAATTCTCTATGACTACTATCCTTTTCCATTAGCTGCAGAACCTAGCATAATATTTTCTAAAATATGTTCTAGAAAGCACTAGCTCTTCAGGATATAAATTAGCAAAATAAATAAACAAATAAATAAATAAAAAGTAAGTAAGTTTAGGCAACACAAGCTCGAGTTTCTTCACTACAGAGTCTTTAATGTGTTAATGTTTATTATGTATCATAGGGGAAAAGTTACAACACTGGCATTTATTGAACATGCAAGCATGGTGATATAAGCCTTGAGTGATTAAAAGGCATTAAAGTTTGCCAAACCTAGCAGGAGGACCTGAGTAATTTAAGTATCTTCCCATTCGTCAATTTCCTCATATGTTTTATTGTTGTACAATTGTTTCAGTCTACCTTTTAAAAATCGGCACACATTTTATATTATTCAATAAAATATTAAATTGTTTTTCAACTTTACTGAACTATTTATCATAACAGTTATGGTGATTCTAAAATTTCAACACAATATTTCTTAACTGGATATTTTTTCCCTAGCAATGAATGAGATGACCTTCAGTTTAAAATGTGTCATAAAATTAATTTTGAGGAAGAGAACAGGTTTTCAAAAGTTATTAAGAAAGCAAAATCACCTTGGAGAGGAGCATAACTCCAAATTGTTCACAGAAGTATTCCAATTTGCCATTCTGTGGTGAGAAGGAAGGACTGGATCTCAAAGTATCCATTATGGGTTATAGCTTGTGTGTTCGAGATGACTGTAAGTATTATGCATTAGGCTGTAGAACACTGTGGCAGACTAGTAGCTGGATCTGCATGTAAAAATGTTTCAAGAATGTGACTAAACCAAGCTCCCTTACTCTCAAAATAAGAATGACTTAGAACTCTAGAGAAAGCATTGATGTCCTGTTGATGTGACAGAGTAGCCTAATCAATAATAAATTGCAGTAAGTCTAGGGGCTATTCTGCCTTCTTTGATCAATATGATATCTGACATTTTTGTGGAGTACTGCCAAAAGTGATGCTCCTTGTTTCCCAGGGGAAAAGTTTACGAGATATACCAAAGTCCATTCATATTTATGAAACCAAAAGCTTAGACTCTACTATCGGGAATTTCAAAAGCAAGAGGGAAAAGAAATAAATACATTAATTTAAAATTATAGTTCCATGTGAAAAAAAAATAAGAGCATTTATGCTCACTTAATGAATAAAGAGGAATAGGTTTTATATTTTTGAGTCTATTTTAAGTATGATTTATTTAGCAAACTTTCCATACTTATTTTTATCTTGGGTTTTTCAGCTTACATGATGTTCGATATTTATTTGAAAAATAAATATGCTCTCAGTTTAGTTGTAATATGAAAAATGTGGGTATTTAATCAATATTATATAAATATTAAAAACATTTATTTAAAAATCAAAATATGAGTTACTGCAAGGAAAGAAGTATAGTTACTTCCTGTTAATCATTTAAAGGTATTTTAAAAGTGTACTGCCTGCTGTGAGTTTTAGAGCAATGTAATCTTTTCTGCTATTTTTCTCATATTTAAAAATAATGAATGGCCTAGTCCTAGTGTTCAGCCTATTCAGCTGTGATGATGTAGATTCTCACAACAGGAAAGATTGACTAATGTGTTGTTTCATTTCAGGAAAATTAAACATTTTCTTAAAATTCTTTTTTACTGCGGTTTTGATATGAGAGCTGTTTTAAAAGCTCCAGGAGAATGATTTTCATTAGAAAGCTGGTTATACTTCCAGGTCCTCCAAAGTATATTTTAAGTTAAACAATTTATGTCAAAGGAATTAACATCTTAGAGCGTGTGATAGTAATTTATGAGCAACTCGTATAGCTTTGCTGTAGCAGTCATTCAACTAAACATTAATCTTGATGTTTCTGTGAAGGTTTTTAAAAGTATGATTAACATCTATAATCAGTTGACTGCAAGTAAAGAAGATTATCTTTGATATATTGGGTGGGCCTGATCTGATCAATCGAAAAACTTTAAGAGAACTGAGATTTCACTGAAAAAAAAAGTACATTAATATCACCTACACCAGAGTTAATGGCCTGCCATATGGGTCCTAGACTTGCCTTGCTAGCCAATCACATAAGCCAAATCTTTGTAATAAATCATATTGATTATACATAAATGTATATATTCATATTATTTATACTTATACAAACATACATATATACATGCTCACATACTATGTATCTGTATATGTTCATGATTAAAGACTTCATGTTAAATTGTGAATTATATACATTTCTTTTTTGTTGTGGAAAAATTGCACAATACAATTATGTGTGTGTTCCATTTGTTTTGCTACTCTGATGGAACCCCGACTGATACAGAGCATGTTCCATGTACTGTTGAGCTCTTCCTCAAGAACACTTTTTCTGATCATCTCATCATTTTGTAATTTTTTCTTCCAATCATTATCTAGCACAGCATCATACCTATTTTCTTCATAGAACTTATGACAATTACATTTTTAATTGTCTTTTTTATATAACTAAATTAAAAGTTTCTGAGGTGATGTAACCTAACTTTCATTCATTGATATACCTTCATGACTATACAATGCCTGCCTTATAGTAGGAACTGTTTTTGGATGAATAAAAATAAGTGGATTATCTCATTTAATCCTCATCAAGTCTCTGCAATATGAGGTCTATCATCCCCATCTTATAAAGCTTGGAGGATTTATGTGATATACCTCAAGTTACACAGCTAGTAAGTGAGGGATCTGAGATTTAAAACCAAATTGTCCTATTTACAAAATGCATTCTATTTTCTTTACATAACATTGACTGATTTGTCTTTTTATTAAATTTAGCATTAAAATGTAGCAAACTTTTGATTAAACACTGTGGAGAATACAAAAAGGAATCAAACACTGTGATCAGAGATACAATAGCTCCATTACTTGGCCATGCACACACCACTAGATAAAGCAATTGTTTTGGTGGTATTCCTGCTTGAGAGATTAGGAGACCTCGAATCTAAGAAAGCCATTCACTTAAGCCTTGAGTGGTGGGGTTGGAATTGTGAAGAACTGTTTAAATACAAGAGTCAAAACTGGCAAAGACAGAAGCATTTTCAGGTTATGAATGAGAAATGGTGAACATTTGAAGAACTTTATAGCATGAGGTATGCAGGTAGTGGAGGAATAGATAGTAGACTATATATGAAATGGACTTGAAGTCTGGACTTTATCTATGTGTAGTTGTAGTAACCATGCTACTAGGTTATACTTTGCATTTTTTTTTTCATTTTGAATATGTAAGCTATCATTTAAAGCAAGTTTGATTTTTGAAGATGAAGACATTAATAAATATCTTTGGAGTAAAAGAAATCTCTCATTGGGCTCTTTTAATATGTTGTTCCAATCCCCTAAAAAACAAATAACAAGGTATAATTAAAATTGAAAATGTTTTATTAGGGAACACAACTGTGTGAAAGAAAATGGACAAGGAGCTAGAAGAGACTAGGAGATCTGTCTGAACACCATGCCAATCTTAACCCTAGCAGAGAAGACAGAGAAGAGAGATTCGTGCAGAAGCATCTAAAAACTATAATCTTAAAATCTAAGGGATATTCAGCAAGATCAGCAGGAGTCCTTGACTTTAGTAGGGTCTCTCAGGAATTCCTTGTCTTCATAAAGGGTTTGCCTTAGTCTCCTTACAATACTCAGTAATTCAATGGGGGTGGCTCTTGGGAGGAGTGGCGTAGTGGCTGGGGCCTCTGTCTGCCTATATTTGGAGGTCTGTGAGTCACAGTCAATAATTACATACCCTAGCTAGCCTGTGTCCTTGCAGAATTAAAGATTTTTTGTTCTAATTTAGAGCTTTAGACTGAGTCATTCTGAGTATTATTTACTTTAGGGAGCGATAAGAAGACCTTTGGTACAATTATTTTTCAACACCAAAAAATAAATTATTGCACAGACATGGAATCCTCTATTGTGAACAGTTGAGTGTAAGTTTTCATTTAAATGCCTATAACTGAAGATGCATTGCTTCTATTTTAACAGGAAGACATTAGCCAGCACACAGCAGGCTATGAGATGAAACAGAAAGGCAGTGGATAAGACAGCTAACCCTTAGTGAGGACCATGCTGTTAGCAAACTAAATATTTTCTCGTTAACCATTATTTTTGCGACAATTTTACCAAAATAAAAACTGAGGCTTAGTGAACGTCATATAACTACAAAGTCAATAAAATTGCATTTATTTCTCTGTCCTATGTTGCTTTTTTTCTCTCTCTCTTTCATAGCTTCATGTTTTTTTTTTTTTTTTTTTAGCACAGCTTTAGGTTCACAGGTAAATTGAGAGGAAGGTACAGAGATTTCCTATGTACCCCCTGAATTCACCAATGCATAGCCTCTTCCATAATCAGCATGTTCCATAGGGTGGTACATAATGTGTACATGTGACACATTATAATCACCCAAAATGCATGGTTTACATCGGGGTTTATTCTTGTACATTCTTTGAATTTAGATAAATGTATAATGATTTATATCTACCATTAGATTATACAATTTTTACTAGCCTAAAAATTCTTCATGCTCTGTCTATTCATTTCTCTTCTATACCCCTAGCAACAGTTGATCTTATTTTATCATCACTTATTCTTTGATGCTCTTCCTTACTTTATGTAGACATAGGTTTTGGACCTGAATTATTTTTCTTCTCACTAAAAAATTTTTTTCAACATTTTTTTTTTCAAAGCAGTTCTATTGACAAAAATCCCCTCAGTTTTTGTTTGCTTAAGAAAGTCTTTATTTCTCCTTCCTTTGTAAAAGACAATTTTTCAGGTATAGAATTCTAGGTTGGTAATTTTTCCCCCTCTGAACACTTTAAATATTTCTCCCCACTATCTTCTTCTTTGCATGGTTTCCAGTCAAGTGTAATTCTTATTTTGTTTCTGTGTAGAAAACCCCCCTTTCTCTCTTTTTTTCAGGATTTTTTTTCTTCATCTTTCATTTTCTATCATTTGAAAATGAATGACTAAGTGTAATGTTCTTCTTTCCTTCCTTCCTTCCTTCCTTCCTTCCTTCCTTCCTTCCTTCCTTCTTTTGTTCCTTCCTCTTTTTCTTTCTTTCTTTCTTTCTCTTTCTTTCTTTCTTTCTTTCTTTCTTTCTTTCTTTCTTTCTTTCTTTCTTTCTTTCTTTCTCTCTCTCTCTCTCTCTCTCTCTCTCTCTCTCTCTCTCTCTCTCTCTCTCTCTCTCTCCTTCCTTCCTTCCTTCCTTCCTTCCTTCCTTCCTTCCTTCCTTCCTTCCTTCCTTCCTTCCTTCTTTCTTTCTTTCTTTCTTTCTTTCTTTCTTTCTTTCTTTCTTTCTTTCTTCTTTCTTTCTTCTTTCTTTCTTTTGTGTTTATTTATTCTGCTTGATTTCTTCCTCTGAGCTCCCCAAATCTTGTGTTTGGTGTCTAATATTAATTTGAGGAAATTCTCAATCATTGTAGCATTGAATGTCTTCTGTTCCTTTCTTTCTTCTCCTTCTGGTACTACCATTATGCATATGTTATACTTTTTGTAGTTTTCCCACAGTTCTTGAATATTCTGCTTTTTTCAGTTGGCATTTTCTTTGTTTTATAGTTTTAAGGATTTCATTGATATATCCTCAAGCTCAGAGGTTCTTTCCTCAGCTGCAACTAGTCTATTAATAAACCCCATCAAAGACATTCTTCATTTCTATTACAGTGTTATTATTATTTATTTTTATCTCCAGCATTTATTTTTAGTTCCTTCCTGCCATTTCCTTCTTTACATATATTCCCCATTGTTTTTTTTTCAATTACAATTGACATTCAATATCATTTTATATTAGTGTCAGTTGTATAGCATAGTGATTTCCCTTCTATTTTTGGATATTGTTTATCCTTAGTGTGATACTTATAGTTGTTCTAAGTTCCTGTTCTGATAATTCCAAACCCCCTGCCATGTCTAATTTTGATGCTTGCTTCGTCTTCTCACATTGCCCTTTTAGACTTTTGATATGCCTTGTAATTTTTTCCTGATAGCTAGAAATGATGTGTGGAGTGAGGACTACTGTAAATAGATATTTAATAATGTAGTAGTGAAATTCAAGAATCAAGGAAAACATCCTATAAACCTATAATTAAGTCTCAGTCTTTCAGAGATCCTATACCTCTGGACTGTGAACTTCAAAAGAATTTTTCATTTTTTTTTCCTCACTGCTGGACAGGATGGCTACAGTGTACTGGAGTTGGAAATTTTCCTCTCCCAGGGTCAGTTGGACTGAAAATATTCCTGCAGGTTAGGCTCTAGTTAACTAGTTTCCTCTGAGGGCAGGTCTTATTAAAAAAAAAATCAGAGTGCTCTGGCATACTTAAAAAATAATTCCTTTTCCCCTCTACCTGCCAGAAGGTGGAGTGCATTTTTTTCTCCAATATCTACTGTCAGAGTCTGGTCAAGTTCTTGGAGTAAACCTCACAATATTGTAAAGGGTTCTTTATGACCTCAATCCCCTGGAGCTTTTAAATTTTAGAGTTGTCCACAATTATGTTCATCAATTATAGTTCTTTTTTTTCCTACTCTGTCACTGTTTCCTGAGGTGGTTTCTACTGCAGAGCTTTTGCTCTGATAAGTGGTGACTCCCCATATTTGCCAGTCTGATTCTCTAATCTCAGGGGCAGCACTTTGCCCTGTGTCTTCCCCTTCCTTACTGATCCAAGAAAAGTTTTGTATCTTCAGTTTTTTTCACCTTTTTACTTGTTAAGACAGAGTGGTGACTTCCAAGATCTTTATATGAGGCACTGAATACTGGAAGTCCCATGCTGCTTTTAGATAATGTATAAAGGGCATGTGGGTCATTCAAGGGAAAGGAGAGAAAGAAGAGAAGAATGAGGGTTTGGAAGACAGAATTTCACTCACTTCTTAAATTTCTCACTACTTTATGTCAGTGCTGCTTCTCTTGAACTGGGGGGAATTGGGAGGACAGCTTTGGAAGTAGGGCACAGCACATAGGGAACAAATAGAAACTTAGTGAGAATTAAGAGGCTTCCCCCACAGCCACTGACCCTGCCATGAATAGAGACTTCCTTTTCCCATACTGGTATAAATGAGTTGGAAATTCTGAGGTACCTCTTTCAGATTTTGTTTTCTATCACTCCCTCTATGACTCTTCCAGACCTAAGGTTCACGAATGACTTATTACATTGGTTGATGTCAATACAATACCACATTTTTGTTCATCATTCATTTATTGGGCAGGTTCTTACTGTTCACTTACTATGTGCCAGAACTGTGTTAGGTACTGGAAACACTGCAGAAGTAGGCCAGATGTGACTTCTACTCTCATAGAAACTACTTATAAGTGACAATGTATCAGCTGTATTTGCCAAAATCTTGTTGTAGTAGCCAGTATACATTTTTGGAGAATCCTAACAAGCCTCCCTATGTTTGAGCTCTCCCACTCTTCCCTTCCCCCCAATCCTACATTCCTAAAAATTATCCTATAGCTATGAGAATTGTCTTTCTCACTGCATCTGATAGTAATTTTTATAAACATGCATGTCTACCTGTTAACTTCAGACTCTGGAACATGACCTGCAAAGTCCTTTTCTATGTGGCTTAGCCTGACAGTCTAGCTTTATTTCTGATCATTTCCCACCTACCTTATACTCCAGCCATACAAAGATCCTCCAGATTCTCCCAAACTATCCCAATTTTCACATGTGCTATTCCCTTTACATAGAATGTTTTATTTCCTTTTTGATTAGGCAAAGTCCTGTTGACCTGTTTTGACCCAAAATAAATGTACCTTCATCTAAGTTTTAATGGTCTCCTCCAGGAAACTGGTCCTCTGTCCTCTGGAGTCATATGATTTTTATTTCCATAGGTTACAACAAATATTGCATTGTATTGATATAGTTTGAATAACTATATTTCACTTTGTGTTCCTCTAAGAGAGCATGTCTTTGTGTTTTTTAATTTTTGGTGCCTAGCAAAGTTCCTACAATGCAGTAGAAAATAAAATAATGGTTAGTTGAATTGATTTAATTTGAATTAAGCCTGTGGTTATGAAAACATGATTTTTATTATGTATGATAAACATTAATCTTAATACAGAAATATCATTTAAGAGTAGCAGATTTTTATTTTTTGATGTCTAAATATTTAAATGTATAGATTTACATCAGAGTAAGTTACCTTATGAGAATTGTAAATAAGTCTTTCTAAAAATGTTGTTAATTCTGATTTGGGGTAAAGACTGAATATTTGAAATTAAAGTATGATGAATAAAAAGTGCTTAACATTTAAAATACTATAATGTGATTTACCTCAAATCCAGAATTTGAGCAAAGGTTACTCTAGAGATATTTAAAAATCCTCATACTCTTCTAAGATAATTGAATGTAGGCCACTCTTGAGACTATTTATTTTTACATGTTATACAATAAAAACACTATAATTAATAATGGGTAAACTCAGGTATAATTTGGGTTTATCAAATTTCTTAATGTTGTTTTTGACTATATGGAGTCTGTGAAGACTAAAGACTACTTTTCCAAAAATTTTTCCTCAATTCTTAAATCAGTGTTTATTTTAAAAGAACTTTAATCCATATGGTTTTAGTTCTTTTACCCTTAACTCATGCAAATGTAGTTTTGCAAGAATATTTAAAGTCAAAAGTTTTTTAAAATTTTTGTGAGCTTTTTTATCTTTTTTTCCCCTTTCAGAAAAGGAAGCAAAATTTTGCCAAGTATAAACTTTAAAAAAATTATTATTCTAGAATAATAAAACCAGATTAGGTGCTGAATTTGACAAAATAGTTTATTTCTCCCTAGTGAAATTGTTGTCTAAACTCATACAGAGAACCTCTTCTCTAAAGAACAGCCAGGCAAAACCAGCATTGTGCCAATTTTAACATCCAGATTGTCAGATCTGTACAGTCCAGAAGCTGAGTTGTTCCCCAGGCAGAGTTTACTTGTAATATCTTTATTTTGCCACAGAAGCCACCAAAGTACAATATTAGATGTCATGACACTTCAGAAAAATTAGTGACAGAGCAGGTAAATGGAGAAGCAATGTTGTGTTTATAAATGAGCACCTCTCAGGAATGTCAAACCTGAGTAGGAAATCAGGAAAAAATCTTCTTTGGACTTTTTCTACAAGATTCTGGACATTTTCAAAGTGCAAATAGAAGAGCTGTCAGCAAACTACAGCCTGAAGACTGAAAACTGCTTGCCAACATTATTTATAAATAAAGTTTTATTATAGTGTGCACACACATACACACACTCATTTATCTACGTATGACCTATGGCTGCTTTTGTGCTACTAAAAGCACACAAAAAAGGCTGAGTAGTTCTGACAGAAACCATATGGAGGGCAAAGCTTAAAATATTTACTACCATGACTTTCACAGAAAAGATTGCAGACTCCTGTCTGATAATACGTAGCTAATCCCTCTTAGCTTCTCAGCTCTGGCTACAATACAGAACTTCTCTGAATGTTATATTCGTATTCTAGATCAAAGATTAGGACAGAAAAACATTAAAAAAATCCTTATTTTTTATAAAATATTATCAGAAAATTAACAAACATGTTATAAATGTTATTTTTCACATAACTGCAAGAAATAAACACTTGCTGAAAATTACCCAATTTTTAGCCAAATATTTCAGAGATTTGAAAAATGTATACAGTTCTCTTGGCACTAAAGTATTCATGGTAGAGATCTCTTTGCTGAGGTGATTATTTTTAACCTTGTATTATTAAAATAACAAAAATAATAGTAAGATTTTATAAATCTTATTTTGTGCTAGCACCTATGCTGTGCTTTTTCTCTGAATTATTATATTTAATCTTCACAAACACAATCTTCTAGGTTAAATTCTGAATATTTCAGTTTCTTCTTTTATAAAATGTAGATAATAATATCATCTACCTCATGGGCCTATTTTGAGGATTAAAAAAATCAATGCATATATGATACTTAGGAGAAAGACTGTACCATATCTCAAACTCCAAAAGGACACCCCAAAACCAGTTGAGCCAGCAGAACTCAATTTATTAAATCTAGTACAGTAAAGGACAATACTGTAATTATAAAGTCTGAGGAGAGTCTCAGAAAAGAGAAATCAGGAGAAATTATATATATATATATATACATATATATATACACACACACTCACACACACATATATACATACACACACATATACACATATATACACATATATACACACATATTTCTATATTTATAAATATTTATATATTTATACATAAAATACCTATCTCATATATATATATATGTATGTATATGTGAATACATGTATCTGTACATGTGTAAATATATGTGCATGTATATATGGTATTAAAATATGGACTAACAATTGATTTGGGGAGGACTTTTGCAAAGCAAGTGACTGGGATTGGGCAGTTATTAGAATTATAAATTTTGGGGCACAGTGAGGCAAGAGGCTTGGTACAAATATTGATGCACAAGCAGTGAGTCTTGTTAAATGAATTGTTTTAATAGGTCTATCTCTGAGAACAATTATTTCTTATCCCATGCAGCTGTTATTTTTGCCTGGTCCTAATATTATTTAGCACAAAAATAGGGAAGCATGTTGATTTTAGTTTTCATATCAGACATAGTAAGTGCTAAATATATGTTAGCAATTTTCAATTTTTTAATCATATTTTACAGTTGAGGTAACTGAGACTTAGATAACTTGTCCAAGGTTATGTAGTCCAGATATTATTATTGCCCACATTTTGTTCATATCTAAATGTATTCATGTAAGTGTAGAAATAAAAAGGTTTATACTTTAATCATCTGGTTGCTCCAGTTCAGAAGAATGAAAAAATTTTTAAGTGGGAGAATTTTTCTTATTTTTAATTTTTTTTATATTAATCCAGTTGGAATCACTAAAGTTTGATGAAGCTGATGGTAGCATGTGAATGGTGTGGGTAGCAGTTGAGGACCGCTGAGGGGTGCTATGGCTATTACTATCATCAGTCCCCAAAACACAGAAAATATGTCAATCAAGTCAGGCTAAGTTTATCAGACCCACTGCAGTAAGGGAGAACATCATTTAGTTTTAGTTTTGTCTCTGAAGGGTTTGTGATCTGGTCACAATTGGTTTAAGGTTGATCCTACAAGATGAGAAACTAGTTGAGATTGGACAAAGTTTGTGGCAGAAGATTGGTGGACCTGGTGAAGCAAAGGTCTTAACCCTTGTAACATTAAGTAAGCTGTTGGCCATGTAAGCAATCTATTGTCCTGACAGGACAGCTATTTGCTTGGATGATCAAACTATTCTCCCAGACTGGTTTGTACAAATTTCTTGAAGTCAAGAGTAAAATTATTTATTGGTTAAATTTTTATTTTCCTGGATGAGAATTTTTATGGAACATTCAAGTCATGTTGATACAGGTGGGCTCAATTCTCAGTCCTAATAATTAAGTTATGTGGATATAGATAGGATGAATTCTGAAATCAGACAGTGATAGATTAGATGTGTGTTAATTCTCATTTCCAAGGTCATTTCTTTTTTAAAAACCCTCTTGGTATGTTAATCCTCTAATCAGGTAAATTGTTTGCACATAAAAAAAAATTCCAAAACTTATTAAAATATACAATATGACTCAGGCCAACAAATGAACTTATTAGTAACTTTACCTACAATTTTCGTATAGGATTGTTAATTTGTGCCAGTTTTGTTAATACCTCTATCTTATAAAGCATGAATATTTATTTATTTATTTACCTATTTACTAGAGTATTCATTAAAACTGTCTTGTAACACTGTGTCAACTGGGCTAAACTAATTTCCAAAGGTAATGTCCCTAGTCTTTTTCAGTTCGTATACATCTATGTCTCTTACATTTTTTTTTTTTCAAGTTTATGCCTTTTCATGGTAACTTTAATGGGGGATGATTTTTTTTTCTTTCATACTGCAGTTGATTTACTTCATAGGGTTTTACTTTTAATTACTAAAAAAAAATAAAGAAAAACAATTAATTATGTAAATGTACCTTAGTAAGCAGATAGATTTGAGACTAATAGCTGTAAGGTTCCACTGACCTCCATGGTAAGGAAAAAAGTAAGCATTTTAGTTAGAAGCTAAATAAATATCATAAGGGAGGGAGGGAGAGAATGAGGGAGGAATAAAGGAAGGAATGAAAGAAAGAAGCAAGGAAAGATAAGTAAAATTTTAATAATTATTGAAAAGAAAATCACTTTTCAAATAGATGTACTGAAATATTATCAACAAAAAATCATTTTTAAATGAAAACAAGTAATCATGTGAAAAGATATTCCAAATTTTAAAGATGCACATCAAAGTACATAAAATATGAATCACAAATCAAGTTTGCTAAGATTCCACATAATAAAAAATCAAGAAACAACTAGAAAATGGTCAATGACCAAGATTCAATAGAAGTCTACTGAAGTAGCATTACAAAAAGAGGTGAAATATGTCAGACCTATGAGGACTGTAAACAAAATGCAGAGAATATATCCCCTAAAATAAGATTATTTTATTAATTTTATTTTTCCTGTTAATTGACAAAGTTCTACAGGTAAAAGTTACAATGAAATATGTGTTTCCTTTTAGTTGTTGAGTGTAGGAAAAGAAATATAAATTAAAGTGCAAATGAACAGCTCTTTCTTGGAGGGAAAAAATAAATGTTAAGGAAGCTGGATGCTAATAGGAATTGTAGACATCTAACAAGCCACTACTTCTTATATATAATAACTTATGTTAATAATAAATTAATCTTTTGTTTTTCCAGCTTAACATATATGTGTAGCTCTTTATATTAAGTAGAGAGAAAGCAAAACCAGCAACTGGAAGCAGAAGCCCATCCTACCAACATGGCAGCCAGAGGTGGTCAGTTAACTGAACAACCTGTGGCAAGTTCTTTCTTGAAGGGAAATCTGAGCCAAGCACCTTCATAGCTATCACAATCCACACATTGTGCCACTTCTCCCTGTGTGTTGGGGAGCAGCTTCTCAATGGTCTTCATGGAACTCTTTTCCTGAGGGAAAACATAGAAAGGTTAATGAGATAAACTACAAACCCCCTTGCTGCAGTTGGTCTTGGGACAGAAACTGATGCTCATCCAGTCTCTGCTCAAAAATTCATTCTACATTTTTCTTACCCTCAGCTATCACTTTATCAGTCATAGCTGGCTTACTTGATTGGTTTAAACTAAACCCTCATTCTGATGGATCTGAGCCCTTGGCAACCACATCTTTCTTAGCAGAGATGGTTGCTCATGTCCATTTGTAATTATAGAGAGTACGAGAAGGTGCCCAAGCTCCACGCACATACATCCCTATCTTGTGTAAAAGCAGGTCAATTACTCTTGTATAATAGTAACTCTTCACTCTTTGTTTTTCTTTTCCCCCACAAGGACTCCTAAGTGCCTTAGTAGCAAGTAAGTAGTTCCCTTGCTGTTTCCTTAGATAATGTGCATCATCTAAGGTAGGATTTCTTAACTTCAACACTGTTGGCACTTGGGACTGAGTAAAACTTGTGGTAGGAGGGTTGTCCTGTGCCTTGTAGGATGTTAGTATCACTGGCCTCTACTCACTAGATACAGTATGATGGTAAGTGGGGCTGCCTTGTTTCCATACCTTGGGTTTAAGATCCCATATATTCTTTCTGTTAGGGACACAAAGCAGTATAGACACATCTGATTTGGTGTCAGTACTGCATTATGAAGAATGTTATACCATCCTTTCAGATTTTTTTCACTGTTATGGTGCTTCTGCTGGGTCTTTAGAAGCATGTTCCAGCTCTCTATGAATCAGTTACTTTTGGATTATATGGTATGTGATGCAGTCCATTGTTGCACCTTCTTTGCTGTAAAGTGGGATCATTGGTTGGATGTTTTATTGTTTGGGAATTAATGATTATTGATCAGGAATTTCATAAAACTTAGACAGTTTATGAAGACTAATAGGCAAATAAATACCCGTACTAGGTAGCTATCTCTTATCTTCAGAGAGTGATGAATTAGTTAATGAATTCTTACCTTCTTTGATCAAGCATCTTCAAAATTCAAAATTAACTCCAGTCTCAGATGGCTCCACTTATGAATTCCATCAAACATTTATAAAAAAAATGATAAATACTAATTCCACATAAAATCTTCAAGACAATAGAAAAGGAGGGAATACTTTATAAAATTCTGTGAAGCCAGTATTGCCATAAGATAAATCTAAAATTCATATAGAAATAAAAAAAGACCAAGAACAGGTTTTAAAAATCTTTGTAAAAGAGTAATAAGCTAGGAGAATTTACATTATCTGCCTTTAAGACTTATCATAAATCTACAGTCATTAAGACTGTGTGGGGTTTGCATAAAATTAGACACATAGATCAACATAAGAACTTAGAGTCTAGAAATGGCTCTACTCATATAATCTACTCAGATATCTTCAGTTGATTTTTGATCAAAATTTAAAAGCAATCCAATGGAGAAAGAAATTTTTTTTTAACATATGGTGCTGGAACAATAGATATCTATATGCAAAAGAGAACAGTGTCCATACCTTATAAAAATTAACATAAATTGGATCATACATCTAAGAGTAAAATCTAAAACTATAAAAATTATCAGGCAAAGATTTCTTAGATACAATGGGAAAATCATAATGATTAATTAAAGATATATATAACTTTGTCAAAATGTAAAAATATAAGCAAACAACTTTTGATCTATGAAAGTCACAGAGAAGTCTTTTTTCTATAGAAAGGTCATTAGAATCACTCACATCCAGGTCTTGTTTGCTCATAGGAAAATGAAAAAACAAAGCCATAGACTGGGAGAAAATACTGGGAGCAAATCATGTACTTGATAGAGAAATTGCATCCATAATATATAAAGAACTTTCAAAATCAAATCATCAGAAAGAAAATGACACAATTAGAAAAAAAAGCAAGCAAAATTTTGAATAGAATCTCTTCCAAATAAGATATACAGTAGACAAATAATCAGAAAAGAAAAGTAATAATTATAATGATGATAATAATAATAAATTTAGAAAGTAATATTTCCTCTAGGGAAATTCTTACTGAGTTAGGATCATCTAATTTAGCAATGAACTGTTTCTCTATAAATTGGAACCAAAATTGATCAAACAATGGGTCCCTTTTAAATTAATATAACTGGGCCCTTTCTGGTACCCACTTCAGTTATCTTTATTCATGGATTATATTTATGATGACAAAAGCAAAGTCAGAAATTATTTGGTTTAGCTAAGCATAGAGATTGATTTATTATTTTCTCCGGAAAGATATAAATTTTTCTCTGCTGCTTTTGCAGTTTGTTTATAATTTTTCTTAGTTGTAAAACTGCAAAAGCCTTTCCCATGGTAGAGGTGGTAGAGATGAGATAAAGTGGAGTGCTTCTTGAAACACAAATTAGGAGAGTCAAGAAATTATGCTGAACTTAAAAAAAATGGAAATGGTCAGATTATACATTGGAATCATTAATTGTGGAAGTATTATGTATCCCAGGGCTTAAAGAGAAGGGGGTCCATAGCCAGATCCAGAGAAAAACCTGGGGACTGAGTTTCAGGAGAGACTAAGACCCCCACCAGAAGCAGCAGAGGGGCCAACAGACTTCTTACTAAGTTGAAGTCTTCGTGTTTTAATTAGGCATCTAATCCAACAGAAAAAAGAGAAAGAGAGAGAGAGAGAGAGAGAGAGAGAGAGAGAGAGAGAGAAGGAAGGAAGGAAGGAAGGAAGGAAGGAAGGAAGGAAGGAAGGAAGGAAGGAAAGAAAGAAAGAAAGAAAGAAAGAAAGAAAGAAAGAAAGAAAGAAAGAAAGAAAGAAAGAAAGAAAGAAAGAAAGAAAGAAAGAAAGAAAGAAAGAAAGAAAGAAAGAGAAAGAAAGAAAAAGAGAAAGGAGAGGGTAGCACAAAGAGTCTATTTTTTCCAAGCCTACTCTGTTCTTGGTGGTAGCAGATGGAATGACATCATGAATAGAACACATTAAGTCTGTGAGCTCTGAGTTTACAATGTAAAGTCAGCATTTAGGGGTGTGAGAATAAAGCTTCTAAACGTAGGCTTTTTCTTACTCCAAATAAGACCAGGTTGCTAGACCTTAAATTTGTAGAAGTTTGTATTAACACCAGGCTACATCATAAAAATTGAGACAGACCCCATAAGTGACCCAAATATGTTAAAGGATCATCCAGATCTCCAGAGACACAAGCTTTGTGCCCAGTCAGTAATGCCCAAAACTCTGCCAAAGTGCTCTAGCCAAAGACGAATCCCACAACTCAGTAATTTTGGTAGCGATTAGACTCCACTGTTTAGGATGAGCAGACTAACCCACCTACAAACTCTTTCTGTATCTTTCTACTGGCTTTTTCTCCAAAACATTTTAAACAAAGTATGTGTGCCACGAATTTCAAGTTATTACAGCTTTTCATTCACATTTTCAGATAGAAAAATTAGGAGATAAAAAGATATTCAGATAATTCCATGACTTCAGGAAAATTTCTTCTTACTTCCTTCACTCTATACAATAATTTAGAAATGCTTTTCTTTCATTTGGTAGATCTTAATATTATTTAATTATTATTTTATTTAAATTACTAAATGGGTCCCAAGATTCTAATATGTGTGTGTGTATGTATATTAGCATATTTGTAGTAAGTAATTACCTGCTCTGATACATTTTTAATAACTTTTCTAGAATATGATACATTTTGGTAGAACATTAAAATCACTTCTTGCCAAATATTCACTTCTTTCATTTCATTAATAAATGTAATATTTTCAAGCTGTATGTTGTATTGATGATTAATAATAATTTACTAAGCACTTACTATCTGCAAAGCAGTGTCAGTGCTTACACTGATAATTTAATTTGACCTTTAAAATAATTCCATAAGTATTATTGATATTTTAAATAGATTAGGACATTGAAACTCAATTAGGTCAACTATACAAAGCCTCACAGTCAATATGCCCAGTACTCCAAAAGGTCTTGATCTTTACATCTGCACTATGTCACCTCATCACCTTTAAAACTTCTTTATTCTCAAGAAGCTAATATTCCAAACAGATGTTAATGTTATCTATCTATCATCTATCTATCTATCTATCTATCTATCTATCTATCTATCTATCATCTATCTATCTATCTATCTATCTGTTTTTGCAATTTTCACTCATGGTTTGGCCCAAGTCTTGTGTCATCTCTAGCTTTGGTTGTATGAAAAGTTGACCAAGAAATAACATGCATAAATGAAAGAGATTCTGGTGAAATTTCTGTTAATTCTATTGATCTTCTCCCTTTGGGAGGACAAGTTTGTTGTGAATAGACTTTCATTGCATCATATTCTAAGGCAACAGTCAAACTTCTAGGACCTTCTAGGACCAATGCAAATGCACGCTTTCCCAACTAAAGCACATTAGTCATATTCTATTTTAGAAGAAGAGACAGGTTTAGGGTAGGCAAGAAAAACCATAGGAGTGGTTACAACCACTAATTTGCTCAATGTAAGCTCTATAAAGGAAAGGTGCAAAGTTGAACTCATAAAACAAATTGTATAAATCTATCTTTATCCAAGGCGTGTGATCTTCGATTTTTGCATTTTTCATTACCAGTCATATATAATAGCCCCCTTAGTACAAAATTAATTGTTCATTTTTCTTCAGGACCATGAGAGTTTTTAGTTTATTTTCTTCTCAGAAAGAATTAAGTAAAATGCATCTACTACATATTTTAGAGTTATCGATCCAGTTAATATTTATGATGTGTAAATTTAAGAGTATTTAGCCCAATATTTGGCATATAATACTAAAGAATTACATAAATATATGATTATAAAAATAAATTTATTTTATGATTTGGATCCATTATATGTTTGGATAAAAATACCATTTTGTAAGAAAGCAAGTTAGGCTGCTAAAAATAAAATCAGTTTCACTCACCCAGAAATATTTTTTGAGTATTTATTTTAAAAGTAAAAACAAACTTGAAAGTACTTCGAAATCTTTAAGAAATTCTGAATAAACATGTTTTTAAATATCATGATGTGATTATTAGAGATTTATACTTTGGGATGAGATATATAGTTGGGGCTTTAGAAAAGACCAGCTCTTTATCATGTTCTATATTTCCTGATTGGAATGCTTGCTCTAGCAACAATCAAATGAACAATTTATTTTGCCCATTACAAAATTACTTATCATTAGAGGAAAACAGGAAACCAGCTAATAATATGGATGAGAAAACTTTTCCTAATTAGGCAGGAGACTAGCTTTCATGAAGATCAACATTCTCACATCCTGATAAATTAATCTCTCTTAGCAGGCCCTAGAGGAGCCTGGAAAGAGGATGCTGTTTTTATCTTCCACAAAGGGTAGTGTTGTTTTTATTAAGAGATGGAAGGGAGTAAGAGTGAGAAAAGACAACCTAATTCTGCTCTTTGGTTATATGACTGTGAGCTTCTTAAAGTAAGACACCAAATAATACTGTAACATAACATAGGAGCTCCAGGCCAGGAACCTGTACCTGGACCTTGGATATTCCAAAAAAAAAAAAAAAAAAAAAAACCACTAAGAGGGCCAGCAGAGTGAGATATGCACTTTATTACTCACAATACAAGGAGCCTTCAGCACTTGGTAGGTTGGAGCTGCAGGAAAAGGCAGCTGGCCAAGAGCAGGCATTGTTTTATATGCGACCAGAATGGAAGGATATTGCCTCATTCTGGGGAACAAGGCTCTTCCCCCACAGATGAGAGTTGGATATGCTGCCTTGCTAGTGCTGGGGAGGACCACACCGGTCATGTGCTCTAGCAAAGCAGGGAGATAACGTCCATGGGAATGGCAGATAGTGCCTATGGGACCAACGGGAAATGTCCTTGGGGGCACGCACAGCCAAGGAATACTTGCTTTGTTCATTGTCCTCCTTAGGGCTGCTGACCCAGCAGTCCTCTTTGCCTCCCATGTCCATGGAGGGGCAATGTTTGTATTAACCTCATAAGTACATATCTTTTATTTCTCATAATTTAATATCTTACAGAAGTTAGGCTGTGTGTTTGTATGTGTATGTGTGTATGTATGAAATTTTTTTTTAAGACTTGCTATCAGGTTTCTCTCACTAGAAAGATAAACAAAAAGTATATATTTTACATGAAAACAATATCACAGCCATGAGAAGAGAGAGGAAACATAATAATGTGTGGGTTTTTTTTTTCAGGAAAATATACAGATGGAAGGCACATTTTTGGCCAAATGTTATAAAACTAGAAGGATGTTAAAAGAAAATAAGAGTAGAGGAAGAGTGATAAAAATAGCAAATTGTGAAAAAAAGTTTATTTCAAAACAAATATTGGTGGTTTTCTTTAATCTCATACTCTTTGGAGTTTTTTTGTGTTATGGTAAAAAGTTTTAGCTGTTTGAATAAGTTGTTGAAATGACTCTATATAGTCAGAAGTCTTTAGCCAGCAATGAAGTTTTGTTATTCACATTTCTTTCAAGCAAACAAACAACAACGACAACAAAAGAAGTACAGTTTGATCACAGCCTCAAGGTACAGGTGCCTTCAAGCTATGCCTCAACTTTGAGCCAAGGTCTCATGTTTCCTGGACAGTGTTCAGGCAATGAGTATAGCAATGGTACAAGAGGACTGAATTTTGAGGCAGCACAAGACTCCTCAAAAAGCAATCTTTCCAATGAAGCTCCCATGAGGTTGGTTAAGATTTTCTCTGAGCTGCACTGCTATGTGAGGTTCACCCTACTCAACCCTCTGGCCTTCCTTCTCTCCTTTCACAGGAGCCAGACATTCATCACATTGTGCAAGCTTTCCTTGGATATTCTTGTTCCCCATTGCTGTTTTGTATTTCACATGTATTTTCTCCCAATATGTTTTTTGCACTTTTAACTCAATCTTGTCTTCTGCTTCCCAGAAGAACCAACTGACACAATTGATACTGGAAAGAGATCTGCGATATCAGTGAATAAGATGCAGTTTTATAACTGGAACATTTGCCACCTAACAGAAACTGAGTATCCCTATCATAGATAGATTCTGAAATAAAACTGCAGTTCAACTGATGGAAATATCATCAGTGAAAACATTGGAGAATATCCTTCTGATTGTGAATTTTCTAGCCAAGACAGTGTCCAAGCATTTAGAAAACATGGAATAAAGAACCCATAGAAAGACAATGGAATTGGCTGATTATTAGAAAATTATATTGTAGAACTAAAGAGAGATAATAAGAAATTGAATGTTGTTAACAAACAGCTCAAATATAAGTATGAAAGCAAAAAGATGTCAGGTAACTTATAAAGAGTTCTTTCTCATTTGCAAAGGGAGAATGAACACAGCTGGAGAGCAAATTCAGGATTTGCTATTTAGGGCCAGTGAACTGCAAAGATGATAGAGTGCTCAGTTGAGGAGTGTTTTCATGTTAGGTTCAGAGCTCTGCTTGTAAAAGGTGGGGCAGGAAAACACAGAACATAGACATTTGGGTGAATTTTTCTGAGGATCTACTGCCTAGGGGCCTGTGGAGTTGGCCCACTCTTCTCCATTAAGAGCTAGCAATTTTTTCATGAAGATGATATTTCAAACACTGCTCCCACATAAGGTAGAAGGTGCACCCCTCAGGGGTTGGCTCAACATTTCCTTCTGTCTTATAGGCTAAACATTATGGTTAACTTTTAGCATAAGCCAGTTGTGGAATGGAAACATACAGGAACTGATAAATAAGAAAAGAGATGATCACCCCATGAAGTTTCAAGAATTAGCTAGTATGTACTATCAGGTATCAGGAGAGTTATTTGTGGGGTTAGATTTTCAGAGTACTTGATCGACATGGGGAAGTTATGACTAAAAAGCGAGAGTTTATTGACTTGAGAGCATTTTCTTGAAACATGGGATTCAATGCTCTGGTAAGGACCCAAAAGCATGCATAAACTTTGCTGCTAGAATGGGTCTTAGAAATCTAAAGAACGTCTCGGTCAATTTGAAATGCCTGAATTGGCATGAAAGATGGTGAAGGCATAAAAGATGTAAAAGACTCTAGGAAGTGGCTGTGTTAGAATGGATATATAATATCATCCAGGGAAACCCATCAGAGTAATATTTTCCAAGGAAGAGCCCTAAGACACATAATTCACTAAAGTCATGGGAAATGTGTTGGTGAGACAGACACCACAATCACTAATTTACTCAGTTATGACTCTTCCATGAACATCAAGGCTGACAGTAAGAGACACTGTCACAAAGCTTTGATTGTTAATAGAAATGGAGATTATGGAAACCCTGAAAAAAATGAGCCTAGATAGCAATATGTGAGGCTGGAAATACAGGGGCTGCAGTGACATAATGACTGACAAGGTTGGAGGGACAATGAAGAGGGCTTCATCTGCAGAAGGTTTTCTATACTATTGGAAAAAAAGTTTAGAAACAGTTTGAATTCACATGAGAGCCTCAATTACATACACTTACTTTTTTTTTCTCTTGGCTATATTAACTTCCCTGCCCTCTGTCATAATAAAAACAGAACTAGTAGGATATCTCGCAGAACATCGCATTGTTCTACTACACTAAAGTTAATCAGGGCAGACTAAGAAAGAAGTGGCTAACAAGCTCAAAGCCTCAAAACATACAGGCTCCAAAGTGAAAAAAAAAAAACCTACAGTGTGTCAGGGATCAGCCACTTTTATTAAGATCTTACGTGTCCTGTATCCACAATGTACTAGGTTGTTCCCTTCAGAATAAAAGACAAATTACTGTATTTTTTTATCCTTTCCTCAAAAAAGGAACCATAAAAGTACACAGGCCTCTTTAGGTCTTTCACACCTAAGACTAGTGTCTGGCCTAAATATTTTGTAACACAAAAGTCTGCCAGGTTTGAGTGAGTTTTGGAATAGGAAATGGCCTGTAGCCAGTCCAGGCTGCAGTGTAAGCAGTCCTGCTGCTTTCATCATATGCTACAGCAGTTATGAGAAAAGGTTGAACATTTTCAGTTTATACCCTTTAAGGGCCAGTGAGACAATCACATCATTGGCTTCTAGGGTCTGGAATCAAGGCCATACTGTCTAAAACAAGAATTGTAAATATTTAAAAAAATAACTCCTGGCATGATGGTGGGCACTTGAAGAGGTGGAATGTTTGATCATGAAATAAAATAAGTAATCATGCATTCTGCACTTTCCAATTCCAGTGTGCCCAATAGCAGTCTATTTTAAAATGGAAATCACACACCTTGGATCTAGCTGAGTAAGGTCAGAAAGTATATTGTATATATTGTACGTACAGAAAATCCAGGTTCCTAAGTTATCCACTCTGGTTGAACTCATATTCCTCCCTCACAATGCACCTAAGGTCATGGTGCAGGGCTCCCTTAAGATCAGTTGAAGCAGAAGAAGTCTGAACTTGATTTATGGACATGTTAATTTTGTATAAAAACTGAAAATAGATGGTGGTCATATATTATAATCACAATCAAAAATGGTCTTAAACTGATGACAGGAAATTTTTCCAAGTAGAACTTCAAATGGTGCAGTTACGCATTTGTGAGAAATGAGAGGTGGCCTGGGGAGAGAAGATATATTGGAATCACAAAAAGGGGCCAATAGCTTGGCCAACTACTCAAGGATATAGATAGGAAAGCATCAGAAAATTAGGTTAAATGATGTCAGATGTGGAAGGGTGATATGAAAAGATGTTGATGGATATATGTTGGTGTCAGCAAAAGTGTAAAATTGATTTTACCACATACTAATTTCTACTAAAAAGAATTTACCACAGAAGACACAATGAACAGCCAGGCTAAAAAAAAAGTCTCAATCTGTTGATATTAGCCAGTCTTCATCATTGGTCACTCCAAAATAGGCATAATGGCATATCTATAGAGTGTCCATAGTGGCTGATGTGGATGTCAAGCCTGGGCCCCACAGCATAGGTCCTCAGTTACTAAAGACATTCTAACTATTACCACCTCTAAAAATCAAACTTGTCAGAAGCACAGGTAACCTGGACTTGCGATTGGCATCTGAGGTAGTGGGAAGCAGTCTTGTGAGACAGAGACCTTAACATGTGGGATCTGATACTACCTTTAAACAGATGGTGTTAGAATTGAGTTGAACTGTACAACACGCAGCAGGTGTCCCAGAATTGCTTGGTGTGTAGAAAATCTCCACTCATCAGTGTTGGAAGTATTGTGAATGTGGTAGTAATGTGAGAGTAAAGTAGAAACACAGGAGTTGGGCAAGTGAATAATGTGTGGCACCTAGTGTTTGCAACAAATTTAGTCCACACTTGAGTTCCTGCCCTCTGTCGTAAAAATGGCTTCGTGTTTCAGAGTAGCTGTTTCCTCATTCTAGGTCCAGAATGATAAAATATGAGGAGAAAAACTCAGTTGAGTACAGTTGAACTGAATAGAGCTGAGGTCAGCCATAGTTCTCATGTAATACAAAAACTAATAATTATGCCATAAGCTACTGACATTTTAGTGATGTTTGTTAGTGCACCAAGAATTGCTAATACATTGCTAATTGCTAAGGTAAAAATGGAAGGAATTGCATAGATTTATTATCTTCTTTCATTTTTTTTCTTTTTAGAACCAGAAAGAACTTAGTAGAAAACTCAGAATTTTAATTATAAAAATCATGAATAATGGCTATTTAAAATTTCTAATCAACACTTTTTAAAGTTTTACCTAGATGGATTTCATTACAATGCTATATTTCCTACTTAATATTTCCAACTTAGTATTTCTAACGTAATATGTCTAGCTCTCCATTAATTATAATTTTATGAAGATAAAAGCAGTCATTCAACTGACAGTTAATAAATCTGTACTTATAGAGGAAAACAGAACATAATAGAAACCATAGTATTTTATAGGGCATTTCAACCTGGTCTCAATAAGATATAATTTGATAATTATCACCAAGAAACTATTCATTATCTATGTATGAAATTTAAGTTTTTAGCAATGTTACTTATTCCTTCAATCACTAAATAAGGAAAAGAACATAAAATACCATTAAGTTGCATATTTCTTTCCTGTATGGAAAAGGATACTTTTAACAGAGTTGTTTTTCCAGTTGCTTTCATCAGATTAAAGCTGCTCTCCACTCTGCTCCACACTTTTGCAAAACCTCGTGACCTAGGTTGGGGCCAAATTTCATATGTGTAAATATTAAGAATCGAGGGAAAATGATCAAGCAAAAACTTTGCTTAATGTTATCAATGTACTTGGGAGTTTAAAACTGAAGATCTACTCAGCTACTTGAAGTTCAGCTCTCACAGATTGCTCATGGTCACTGCCCCTGAAGGATTTTTTTTTTCCCAGCCCTTATTTTCCTTCCTCCTAGTCTCTCTCTAAAGCTTTCCTCCTATCATACACACAGTAAGGTGACCAAACTAGTCTTAGTTTGCCAGGGACTTTCCTGGTTTTAGAACTAAAAATTCTGTGTCTCCAGAAATCTCTGAGGCACAGGCAAATGACAGTGGGTCACCGTTATCCTGTCCAGCCCCAATCTGTTTTTTCCTACCACCCCATTCACTTTTAATAGTAGCATCTGCAGCAGTGTAAGAAGAAAATAAAAGGAAGAAATAATAAGTGAGGATATGGAAATGAAGATAATACAGGAGATTAAAAAGGAATTAGGAATAGGAGGGGAAATTCCACCCTGTTAGAGTAGTACCCGCTCCTGGGTGGCTGACTCTGACTCCTCATTCCCATAATCTCCTTCCTTCACCGATATGTTTGATCTGAGCAGCTTTTCCTACATACTTCTTCTCCCACCCTAGCTCTTTCTGGAAGAGGTGGTGGAGAACATTAGCTCTAGAGCCAAAGTGCCTGGATTTAAATTTTGCCTCTACAAACTAAGTGCTCTACGCAGGTAACTTGACCCCTTTGTCTTCAACTCTGAATGAAAGTAGTACCTATCTCTGAATTGCTGCTAAGTGAGCTAATACATGTAGAGCTGAATCAATAACTACCTTATTATTGTTCTCCAACTCAGAGTCCATGACAAAGGTAGTCAGAAGCCTTTGAAGTTCGTACCAAGCTCTGGTGGGCTAGGTACCTCATCACAGCAATGAGTAATTGATTCTGGGTTCTAAGAAACTTACAAATAAACTCTTGGAAAAGAACCTGCTCATAAGCCTGAGATTGCCTGTAGATCAGATAAAATTTATATTGCATTTGTCATTCGTATGCCTTGTTGCTGTTGCTGATTATATCTGAGACAAAAATCTGGCGTGAGCCATTTGCTCATACATTTTTAATTTATGGACTCAAGAGTTTGGAATAACATTCAAAGTCACAGATGCTTATCTGAACGAAATCCAAAATATTTTGAGGTTTTCATATCAGTTATAACCATCAGGGAACTACAACTGAAAGAAAAAACCTTTTGCCTTAAAAAAAATGTGATTTATTTTAGTGTTTATCTTGAAGAAAAAACTACCTCTAAGTTTATAAACTATATCACATATACAAGTATATTCATTTTTTTGCTTCAATGAAACTTAGGTTTAAAATATGAACCCAGAATAATAACCCTTTAGAGGTATACACCCAATTATTTCAGAACATTCATAATCTAAAAGTTTTAAAAAACTTTTGAGGACATGATTTTAAGGTAACAAAGATGGTACTTGGGATAGAACTTGGGAAACTCGAAGGGAATGGAAAGGAACTTCTCCAGGTGCTCTAGAAGGTAATTCTGGATAATTCTAGTTGTAGACCAGAGAGATTGGTAGCTTAGAACCCAAAACTAGCTAGCTGTATAAAGTAGGTAGATACACATTATGGCAAATAGGCTAAAATTAGTAGTGATCCAGTCAACAAAACTAAACAGATTTTACTGGGAAAGACAGGCACAATTACAGTATGACTCCAAAAAATAAGCTTGATAAAGTGCCCCAAATATTGACCCAGTGAGTTTATGGTAAGAAAATTGACAAACTGAAATCTCCAATAATAAGTAATGAATTGAACCTCCTACATGCTATAATACCACAGCATGTTTCACTTTGTCTTTAGCAAATATATGTTTTAGATTTAAATGCAGATATGGCAGCAAAAGGTAGCATGACTTAAGGATGGAAAACATAAAACAATGGACAGAAAAACCTGAATAATGTATTAGGGGAGATATGGCTGCTTGTTCTTTATTTAAGATGAGAGTTTGAGGAGAAATAAACAAAATACTGAAAGAAAAATAAGGAATCTGACTCTGTGGCTACATTAAGTCAAAATGGGGGGAGGTGGATTTCAATGACTAAATCAATTCTTTACTATTTAATTCATTTTTTAAAAGATTCCATCAAAAACTGTAGGCAGAACTTTCAATTCATTGGTGAATGTTTTTTAATTCTTTGCAGGTTGTTTTCAATGTGGACATAGCTGTAATCTAGATTTCATACTAACTCCTTAAAATCAAAGCTTTCTGTACAAACATGCCACCCTCACTTCCACCACTCACATTCTACTCCCACTCATCTTGTTCCACAATGGCTTTGCACATGCTGTTCTATCTGCTTTGCACTCCCTTACTTCTTCTTATTCCAATTATCTATAGTTATCCTTCGTTTCAATTTAAATACCTTCTAACTGTAAAGCTTTCCTTGGACTGCCCCAGAGTTTTATCTATACTTCTTTCAAAATTTTTTTGTGTAGGTCAATCATGGTAGACAATGGTGAGTCCTTCTACCACTGCAATGAATGGTTTAAATGTTTGCCTTCTCCAGTAGTCAGGGAGCCTCTCTAAAGCAATGATAGTTCCTTAGGTTTCTCTGTCTTTCCACCTTCTAGTACAGTATCTGATGTATAGGAGGCCAGGGATGGACACAAAGTTAGTTGCAGTTCCAGTAGCAATTCTGTTTAACTGGTGTGGCTGCCAGAAGCACTTGTGGAGGATTCTGATGTTGAGCCTGTTCTGAGAGGGAAGCTGTTCCATGATCAATTATTAAAGTCTGACATGGAAGTAGGAAACAGTGGCAGCACATGTATGTGCTTCACACCTGCTCCTACATATAGTTATTCTGTGGCTCCTTGGAGAATAAATATATCAACAAACTTAACAATAATATCACCTGAAATTAACCCAGGCATATTAGATAAAATATTCTTTATCATATCTCAGAGCCTCTGGTCCAAAGGACAGGAAATCCATTGAGTACCTCTTATGTCACTGCTCCTTCCATTTTAGTTTGGATGTAGGTATTCATGTAGGTAGGTATTTGTTTCCCTTAAAAGAGAATCTGTGGCTCAGAGTTCATATATATATATATATAATGATTGTGCATAAGACAAGTGCTATCTTCATGGTACCAAATAATCAGGATTTCTGTTTTCTTCACTGGCTTGACCAACATATTTTACACAGCCTTAAGATTATATGGTTAGTCAGAAGTAGGGCTTGGATGCATCCTCATTTTTCCCATAAATAGAAGGACTATATATAGTCCATACTAGGATACTTTTGAGGGTGATTGGGGTACTGTTAACAATTATTCTGCAACGAGAGATATAAATAAGAACCATTCTGGGAAATCTGGGATATATAGTTTCTGAACTTTGTAGAATCACAATTCTCATTCCTCAATAGGCTACATTAACTTTTTTGATTTATATAGGCCCCCAAATTTTAATTTCAGTAGATTAGCTATAGTTTATTGGGGTGCTGTTGAGAAGAATTCTCAGGCTGCTTCTGAGCTTCATACTAAAGGATACTCTGATCCAGTGGTGATACTTGGCAGCTGACAAATATGAATGAAAGACTGTGGCATGAGTGCCACACATTTATAATTTCTGCTCTGAAGAATAGAGGAAATTAAGGCACAGGAATATAAGACATTTAGCTCTCACAGCCATCTTGCAAACACCTCATCCTGCTTCTAACCTAACCACTGGACACTCCCTCTTGGATTGTTGTAGCTACACAGTTGGTGATGAACTCCTTTAACTGGCCCTGGGCCAACACGATTAAGCCACAAGTGAGAATCCACAGCAATTTGCACTTTGACACTAGTTCTTAAGAAATGATTCCTTCCTCAATATCGACTCCTCCTCCATTATTTGTGCCTTGATTCCCTTTGTGTGATTCTAGATTCTTAACTAATGAGACTATTTTAACCATGATTTCCTCCTAACTGAGGGCCTATGAGTATTCTCTGGACTTCTAATTTATAACTTACAGCTTCAAGTTCTAGCTGTTCTTCTCATGATTTTATATTCTCTGTCTATCCATAGTGTCATAATTGTAGACATTTTTTTGTAGAATTATTTCCATAATTTTGTGGGAGTAATTTTTCTAATTATAGAGCAGTCACTCTGCTAATTGTAGAATTACTAGGCTTCTGGTCCTAGTGACCACTTCATGTAGCACATGACTACAGTTTCTTGTCTTTTATATCCTTTGGCCTTCATATCCTAGCTTCCCAGCTATGACCAATTTCTCCCTGGCTCCTGTAACTAACTAGATTCTAAGTGCTTATGTAACAGTTAATCTCTAAATCTAACTCCCTAGCCAGTGCTCTTTCCAGAGCCTGTGGCTGTTTCCAAAATGAATAATAAAACATAAGTGATACAGGTGATTCAGAAAAGAGGAGGATTTGAAAATAAAATTACCCAGGAGAGTACCTCAGTGATCAATTTTGTTTTGGCATAAGAGATAGAGCCTGAATGATCTTTGCCAAATCCCTCAACTGAGTGTTTATAAACCCTTTAAAATGTTTATTAAACAGGGATTATAATAATGACAAATCCCAGAGAGTAATATGAAAAATAACATAAAAATGAGAATAGTTTGTTTTGTTAATGTTAAGTGATAATTACTTAACACCATTATAGGATTGTACTGAGGATCTAATGAAGTAATGAATAACACAACTGTTGGAAATTTTCAAGTAAGAATTTTGTATTGTTTAAATCTCAGATACACAAAAATGGCTATGCATTATTTTTCTTAAATTAACCTGTTTTTAACTCTAAAACCCAATCCCACCATATTGCCAAGGATTCCTCTAGCTTTCCTAAAATAGCACCAGAAACTAGGAGGCTTAAATGTTTCCAAACGTGGAAGAGTCCGTCATGTCCTAGCTAATAAATGGTCACTTCTGATTTTCTTACTATTCAAGAGATCTCCCTGAGGTTTGGTAGCTCATACAACATCCTCATGTGAGTTCTTTGGAGAGCTGGGAACTTGTGTGTGGCCAATTCTCCCTGCCTTAACCCACCTCTCTTCTCTGTCTTCCAATACTGAATGTTGAACTCTGGAGTATTCTTGCCAATCCAGCATTCATCTTAGGATCAGAACTGCAGGCCCACTGCTTGGGGGCCCACAGTTAATAAGACCCTATCCTAAATAATAGGTACAGGCCTGGAAACTAAAGCCAAGAAACCTTTCAGTCCTACTTCTCACCTAACCACATTCCTCTCTGAAGTAATGAAGCTGAGGCACAGAGTCTGTTACCCTCTGAAACAGAAAGCATGGGTGCAAAATGGAAGAGAAACTAGGAGAAAAATGGGAAAATAATATTTTAAAAACATACATTTTTTTCAGACGTTCGTGTAAGGCATTAAATTACTGAAGACCAATTATAGAAAGAAAGGAGCTTTGATTTCCTGTGAAAGATACTTTAGGCCTCCAGGAAGGTGAGGAAAGAAGTTTCCTGGACACTTTTGATCTCACCTTCAGAATGGCCCCAGCAGGTCGGAAAGGATTTTTGTTTTTCTTCTTCCCATCTTCTCTCCTCTCACTGAGCACGCTGAAGATGGCACAGGGGCAGTTGTCAGGACTGGGGCTTGAGCAACTCAGCAGCTGACAGGCACAAGGAGATAAGGCATGGACTTCTCTGAGAGTCCAGAGCCTTCTTCACTGCAACCACCCTATCTTACTTCCAACCTAACTCCTGGATACTCTTTCCTGGGTTGCTGTAGCTATGCAGTTGGTGATGAATTTCTTTAATGGGCTCTGGGCCAACATGATCAAGCCAAGACTATAAAACTCTCAAAAGTACTTCAAGGGAACAGAACCCACATTCTTTCCAGACATTGCATATCAAAAACTACGTATACACAATCTTCTGGGAATTTAGTTGTTTAGAAATATAATTCCTAGGTGTATTTTTCTTTTTATTTCCTTTTCTCCAGCCAGAGGAGATTGTTATAAACTCAATAATAATAATAATAATAATAATAATAATAATAATAATAATAATAAATAATAATAAAGGATATTACCATTCTAGTTTATTCGTTAGGAGAATGGGATATTCCTTTCAGCAAGTCTCCTTCCCCCATCCCCACATCCTCACCCAGTCCATGTTTTACAGCAAAAGTTTCATTACAGGCTCATAAATGCAGTTGGGCCCAGTAATTAGCAAATGCCATATTTTATGACAGACTGCATTTCCTTAAACAGGTAATGCTTAAAGAAATACTTGCTCCTTGATCACACAATAAAAACGTGATTCCATTTTACTGAGATGTTGCTTTTCTTAGGTCTTTTATGCCACAGTAAGATTAAAGCTTAATTAAGGGTTCATTAAAGATTTTTCATAAAAACTAAATTCAAAAATGTTTCTAACCTGTAGTTTTATGGAAAGAGAACATGTACATAATATTCTTACTTATATTTCATTTCTAAGTGTTCTGGACTTGGTAACCTGTACAGACGTTAAAGTGTGTATCCTTATATTTTTTCTAAAAACTTGGAGTCTATGAAACATTACACAATCTTGGAATTCACGCCCATTCAATAAAGCAATTTAAAGCCATGAAATGTCTTATGCACTTTTATGTATTATGTAACATTTCCAGTGGTAACAGTAGCAACATTTTGTCCTGTACAGCATTTCAGTCGCATGTAAAGTAATGTGTATTGTTAAGGGATGCTTTGTCCCACCGTGAGTGAGCATAAACCATGCTTAAGGGTTTCAAACACGGACTCCGTACTCCCTTTTGTCCTACCTGAAAGGCACCTACCAAGCCCTTTTATCCTTTCATTTAAGACTAAAAGGGGAAAGAGGGTCTGAAGGTTCCTGGCTGTGCAACAGCGACCCCTACAGACGGAATGCCTGTAACATGGCCAAAACCTCCCAGAGCTCAAAAAAAAAAGCTCAAAGCCTTTTTGCCTGCAATCAGGTTCCGCTTTATTTTGCTTATCATGAGTGCTCTCACCACATTACACAAGAACTGTCTGTACTTTGAGAACATGGCTCCTTTTGATACCCAGAAAACAAAGTCCAGAGTTGCGGGAGCTTTACTACCTGCTAAAGTACACAAGTCTTTGTTTTCTCTTGTGACATTTAAAGGGACCGTGGACAAGCTGCTTTCTATCCATTAGCAAATCAGCACAATGACAAACTTGTACCTAGGTACATAGTCATAATGTAACGCCTTTGGTGTGTTTCTGTACGCCCTCCCCCCGCCCCAGGCATCGAAACCCCTGGAAGAATAAGGTAAAATCTCAGAAAGAAAGAAAGAGAACGAAAAAAAAATGTCTTAGCGAGCTTGCTTTTCTGGGTTTGCAAATGTGTGTAGTTCAGGCACTCAGATGATTCATCCCATGAAGCCTGAGAGCTGCATTTGTTTTGCAGATTTCACTGCCCCCTTTGTTCTGCTTCAAACCTTTCGGGAGGCTGAAATGCATTATTACCTTGTTAAATCTCAACCAAAATCATTTCTACAGCCTGAAGCTGTTTTGACGTGGGTTGAGCCTCTCACACACAAAAGAATGGCTTTTGTTCCCAGAAGCTCTCATTGGCTGAGTGGCCTTTGCCCTGAGCCTATCAGAAGCTAGTTGTTAGGCTTGGGTATCTATTTTTAGCCTCACTCGCAAAAACATTTGGTCTTGCAAGGGTAGACTGGAGAATCAAAGCAGCCTAGTTAAAGCAAACAGCTCAGTACATTTTGCATGTCACAGCGTGGTTGTGCTTTTTTCCTTTAATTCCTCATACACTGTTACGTTAGCATGTTTTGTTTGTTTGTGTGTTTTTTTTGTAAACAAACAGAAATAGAGCTGCATCTCCCAGTCCGGAATTATTCATTTAGTAAAAAGGCAGACACATCTAGCAGTATTCCCTTTTTATCCAGAAGAAATTTACGATAGTATCTAGTTATTTCACCAACACACAAACATGCCAGTTACTTTATGGAGATTACTAAGGTTTTTTTTCCCCAAGAATTTTCATAGATTTTCATTTTGAGTTAATAGAAATTTTGAACGGCTTGCTCATCATGAGTTATAAAGAATCATAAAGCCATTCATTTCTCCTTGCCCTTTAAAAATGTACATAATTGCACAAACGAGTATGCACACGGTGTGTAGCAATTAAAATAATAAATATTCGGTATGTTTTATGCATGGAGATTAAGAATCCTTTTGAGCATGTTCTTTCATTAAAGCCATTACTCAGTAGGCACAAGAAGTATTTTCCCAAACACACTAGAAGTGACAAAGAATTACAACACAGAATTTGTTAATTATCTACTATTATCAGGAAACGAACGTTTCCAAATGGGAAAAGTCAAGCCCTAAACTTTGATTTTCTATCAGTCAATTGAATTGGGCAAAAAGAAGGCAGAACAAAGCTGCACTGAAAAGAAATTTTCTTAACAGAAAGGGAGACTTCTTCCTGAAAATGAAAAAAAAGAAAAAGAAGAAAAAAGGCCAGACCTATGTCTAAATTTTAAAAATGTAGATTTTTCTTACTATTTATTAATCAAGGTTGGATTGTGACCTCATTTGTGTTTATTTACTTGGTTTAAGAAAAAAATCTTTTAAAATCTGGTAGCAAGCCATGACATTTACACATATACTAACAGGGAACCTGGATCATGGGCATGCTGGGAAAACTGGAAGTCTTCAAGAATAAAAGTTTCAAGATCCAAGCTTGGGATTACAGATGTGGTTTGCTCTGGTCTTCCCTGAGCAAGGATGTCAAGAATATGGTGGTCATAGGTCCATCAATTCAAGAAAAAATCTACCTGAGTGAAGGGAGCACAAAGAAATTTGGGAAGGAAACTTTCATTGCTTTAAACAATACAGAATAATTGTATTCTGTATTAATAAGTGTTCAGGGTAAATGTCCCCTGGGTTTCTGAAGATAAATTTGAATGGCTGAATAAGGCACTTTGGGAAGATTTAGGTTTTGTTTCCCAACATCAATTTGGTGCACACTGAGACAGGTTTTAAGAAGGCCACTATACAATAGTTCCCAGGAGTTTAGCTAGGTTTTTGTAGACAACCAGCTGCTAACAATTTAGTTTTTATATGCAGTCTTAGTAAATTAAAGGAATCTGATAAATCGAGACCCAGTGCTATTCTTACTTGTTTGCTAGGGCATATTATGTCGAACCCCAGCAGAAATTAACCTATTGCATTTTTTCTTTTCAAGACCCTTACTTCATTTTTTTTTTAAATTTTTCTGTGCCAGGTGTTTTGCTTCTCACTTCGTCATCTGAGCAACTCCTTAGTTTTATGCTTGATTGATTAAAAATAATAATAGTAAAAATTTTAGATTCCTGTTTATTTCCAGTTCTCTCTATATGTTTGTATTTAAACTTTTTGAAAGCAAAAATACTAAATAAAATAAAATAAAAAATATCCCCTACTCCTTTTGTATTTTAGCCTCTCTAGTTAGTATTTGGTTAGTCAGAAACCTACATGTGTATGTTTTGTTTTCTGTGAGAACTGAGACACTTGTGAGAGGAGAAACATGCAAATTTGTACTTAGCTACATCTCCATGGGTGTGGTGAGTAGGAAAGAGAAAGGGTTTTTACTAGATGCCTAAAGGATAAAGAGAGATGATTAGGTGACTGGAGACACAAAAATTTAACAGTGCTTATTTCATTTTTCTACGTGTACACATAATCCTGTTACCTGTGATCGTAGTTGTAAAAAGTAAATATTTACTAATTGATAGGTAATTATTCCAATGTTAATTGTGAAATGGTTAAAATAACAGGATTTTGCCACTCATACTTACAAACTCATAGAGCCAATAAGTAGATATTTTCTTAGAATAACAGAATTTCCTGTGTCTTTAGCAAAACTGTGAAATAAGCCAGGTTTGTCACAGGTACCTCTGGCATTTCCTGCTTTCTTCTCACCTCCCAGATGCAGTGCTTTTAATTTTTTTTTAAATTCTTCCTTTTGTGTAGCCTCAACTCAGGCCAAATCTACTCCACTCCCTCAAACATCCCTCTCCCATCTTCTAAACTAGCAGATAGGAGTCAATATAGAATCTTTTTTTTTTCTTCCCCCTCTGTTTAGGTTAAATTTAAAACATGATAACTTTCTCTAAAATTATTTATGTCTGTCTCTGCATCTGTTACTGTGCCGTTGAACACAAATGTGGGAAAGGTGCCATAACATGCTACAAAACACATTCATTGTGTTCCTGGGTTGTCATTGTTTCAATCTGATTAATTTATGGTCATATAGAAAATCTCCCGTGTGAATTACATTAGCTTTGTTGAGCCCATTGTACAGAAAGTTAGTCTGTATAAATACTCTTCTAAGCTTAACAGTTTCAACTTAATAGGCTTAATATTTGCCTGTCACATATCCCTTGGCCTTTTTAAAAATCTAATGAATGGTTCACCATTGAAAAGAAAATTGTGCACTATTATTATGAAAACTATAAAATGAAAAAGGGTAGAATCATATGCATAATTTGATAATTAGTAGTAGGCAAAAGAAGGTACTTTTATACAAATTTTGAGGACCTTGTAGGAAATCAAAATCTTTAATGACATGAGGATATCCAGAGTTGAGATAAGGAAAAGTTTGGGGGAAAAGATTTAAACAAAAGTGTAACTTTGTGCAAGGATAACTGATAATTTGAAAATTGTAGTATACAAGCACTAGTGAAGCCTACAAATTGATACAATTTTAAAACGAATTATCTAAATCAAACTTCTAACTAGAACAAGGTAAATGTTATAAGGAAGATAACAATTTTATTATGACAAGCAATTCAGCAGCAAGTAGATGTCATTAAAATTTTTAAACTATGAAATAAAGAAAATTGAAAATGCCTAATCATAGAAACAAATGAAATATGAAGACTAAAAATAAAAATAGAATATGTAATTGGGATTTGTACTTCCTTAATTGTTCTGGCTTTTATCAAAAGATATATATTACTAACATTTACCTCCAAAATATATCCCAAATAAGAAAATAATTGCAATTATTTTATATTGTAAGTATAAACTCAATTATGTTTTCAGAAATAAATACTAGAAAGTATAATAACAGGCCTCAGAGTAATAGAAGACAATCTAAATATTCCTGTGTTTTTAATAAAACAGAGCTATCTTTATGGCTTTTACATTAAGAAAAAAATATTGGAAGAACACATGTAAAGAAGGTGAGGAGAAGCACTGGTGCAAAAAAAATGCAAACAATTTTGAAGGAATGTACAAATAAAGCAAATTATTTTAGCAAGATGGTTCAATCTGTAAATACCAAGTAAACATTCTTTGTTCATTGGCACTCAAAATTATTAATTATGTGAAGATTTATTATGTTGTGAGTTGTGAAGAATTCAGAAAGAGGTAATGCTAGGCATTGGTCACATAACTATGAATTTTACAAATCTAAAAGGTTATAGAAGTTCTTAGCTGAGGTCCAGTCAAATAAGTCCAGAATAAGCGAACAGAAAGCAAAAGCGTAAATTAGCACCATGAATAGTCTTTAATATAACTGTATACCTAAGGGGTCTTATTTACAGCTGACCCTTCCAGTGACAGTTCTTTAATGCATTTTGAAAATCTCTGTAATTTCTAAGTGAGGATGATTTGTTGGTTTCTACTGACAGACCTACAGAAGCACACTTTAAAAAGCCCATTTCAAACAAAGGACCACAAGACTATTAGAAAAATGCTGTGAAAATCACTTATTTAACCTTTTTTTTTCCTGCCTTTTTTTGGCTAGAACATCTTTTTGTCCTTCTATGGAGTCATTTAAAGTAGGATAACTATAGTTAGTCTTGACACATAATCATTTAGGTTTATCTTGGAAAGGCCCTTTGTTAATCAATCTCTTTTTCATTTGAGCATGTGTACTAATGTCCATGGCAAGGTCCTGTTTTGTTCTTTCATTTACTTACTGAAATGTCAGTGCTATGCTTGATTTGATTAAAATAATAAAATATGTGATTGGATACTTTATAAGATCCCTCAGACTATGGCCACTGCCCGTGGGGTCAGAGTGTGCCTTTCAAATGAACACATGTGTTGTTCAGCAAATTATCCCTGGGAAGATGGAAATACACAGGCTTCTCAAAAATCTCACAGCTGTGTTGCCCAGATGTTGGCTGACATGTGTCACTAGGGCCAATGTTGGAGAAGGAGTCATGATGCTCTGTGGAGGACTCTTTAAACTTTAAGCCAGTAGCAAAACTCCAACCAAATTGATGATAGATGGTGGGGTTTGAAAGCTATTGAGTATTACTTTGTCACCATTGAAAGACACTACTTTTTACATGATGGACAACCCAATTAACCTGTGGGACTATATCTTCTTTATTAAAATTATCTCAGCCTTTCTGCAAAACTTTGCTTTAAATACAGACAATGTATCAAAAGGCAATGAGACAACATAGGAATAAGACATCTTGATTAGTTAGTTAGTGACTAATCAGCCCATGCCAGCGCATAACTGTGGTGTCATACCTTTGGTATTTTTTAAATTTTGGGGTGTGCTTGGATCCAGTTAAGTCAAAGGCCTTAACACAGTCAATTAACTTGTAGCTGGGCTTATATTGAACAATGTAACATGCACATCAAAATCAAAGAGTGCAGCAAGTCAATGATGCAAGGACATAAAATGGAATCTCACATAGAAGCATTTTCTGACAGAAATACACAAGGTGTGGACATTCCACATGCTAAACATTGAGAAATGCAAGATATTCATTTATGTTGGTCTCCAACCTTTCACCCTATGTTAGAATTCGTAGAACATACTTAGTACTAAAAAATTTGGAAGAGAAATCCAATGCCCTAAATCAATCTATTTTAGAACACCTCTCTTAGAATTTTATCTTTCTTTATTAAATATTATTTCCCAGAAGTATCAGGAGTCATAGAGTATGTTCACAAATTAGACTTTATTTCATGAGTTATGCTTTCACCATACAATACACTCATAGCCCAAATCTAACACAGTTCATCCAACTTGAAGAACAAGACAGAAAGCTTGCTCAGAGAGGAATATTTCTTGGTTATTTCTAGAAGGAAGAAAAGGCTAGGTACACCAGAGTACTGGTATACCTACGGATAAGGTTAAATTGGGTTGCTTAGGCAATAACACAATGAGGTATAAAGACCATGAGGTACAAAGATGGTGCAAGGAAATGGTCACAGAGCTTGCTCTAATTAGGAAGGCAATATCATTTCTCAAAAGAGATGCAGATATGAAGGCTATTCTAAATAAAGCCCTGCGGTAAGTGTGTTGCTCCATTTTGGTTTAGACATTTGGACTATAAGGGGGGTTTGGAGAATGCTCACAAGTAAATATTTTTTTTTTAATTATTTCTGACTTCCCTTGGGTCATTTTAGGTGTATTATTTGTAGTCATTCACTCATTCAATATAGAGATATTATGTAACGGTGAAAAAGACATAACTGTTATCTTTGAGAATTTCTAATGACTAGAATATGGTTTAATGTGGAGACATTTATAAAATAAGGTGTCCAGTGCTTTAATGAACATATGTTTACTGTGCAGTAGAGATATTGAAGAGAAATACTTAAGTCGGGTCTTGTTAGGCCTTTAAACTAAGACCTGGGGATAAGTAGGTATTTAATAACAATGTTTAGGTTGGGTAGAGATGGAGAGGGAAGTTCAGTCAGAAGGAACTGCAGATGCAAAGGCACTCAGGTAACGTAGTCAGAGAAAATAACTAGGTATGGTGTGTAGCAGGGGCAGACATAGCATAAAGTGAAACAAGACATTAAGGTAGAGCCAAGCCATGAAGTGCCTCATACGTGATGCTATTGATGGATAGTATTATTAATTACCCTGATGAACATATCAACCAGGAATTTCTCTGTTTGACTGAGACCGCTGTTCACCCTTGCTGTAGATAAAAGGTAACACTAAGAATTTTGATAGGTAAAGTGGTGATACAAAATGTAAATGTTGTACTGATAGCACTGTGATACCGGAATGAAGGCTGGATTAGATTTCCAGACACTGGGAGAATTTAGAAAGAACTTTTTGCTAGAGATGTGAATCTGTGTGCCCTCCTATTCCTGGATGGCTAAGGATAAACAGTTAAGTCAGTGAACCCATGAGGAGAAACTTTTCACCCCTCTCAGATGTTCAAAACAATATATACTGCCAGTGAACTAGCTAATGACCAAAATGGGGCTCTCTACTTGATTGTCTTGTCATTTCATGAAAGTCAAAGAAAAATATTGGAAAGATGGTTGGGGAGCTGGCAAATCACTACTACTCTTCTTTCTCAGTGGTCCCAGAGCACTAATATTTACGCAACTGCAGTTGAGTCAGTGATGCACGGCTCACTGTGCCCTGTGTGGTGCTCACTGTCACAATGGGCTGATACGACCATGAAGTGGAGGTTGGGAGGGAGGCTCGCTGGCTGCAAGGCACATTAAAACTTCAGTGAAATCACTCTTGTAAAGCAACTGAGCCTGAAGGGAGTGCGGCTGTTTCTGCTTCTGCATACATTTTTAGAGTGGCCTGAGCAAATATATACTTTTTGGTTTCATTTATTCTGTCAATGCACTCTGACTTGGGATTTTAAATTTTATCAGATGAGGAATCATGGATTTGGGGCTCCTCTGTTTTGTATTTGCTTTCTGGCTTCCTTCTGTGTTCCTTAGATAATGACCAGTTTTCCTAGTGCCTCATTTTCACATCTTATTTTACATTTTCAGTTATACATTTTACAACAATTCCCTGAGGCAAAATAACTCTATCCAAAGTTCCTGTAATAGCCAAAGTTTCTATAAAACAGTTTTTTTTTTTAGGTATCAAGCAGTATAAACAACATTATGGTTTGAGACACTTAGCCCTTTCTAAATAAATATTGATTCTCTTGTTTATGTACTTTAAATTATCCTTGGTACAACAAAATCTTCTTGAGCATGCTCTTATTCTCAAAAGTATTATTTTGATGTAGTGAATTTCTATTTTCATTCATTTATATATTAAACAATTGTTTGTTGAGTATAATGCTCTTAGAATTGTGCAAAATCCTGGGCACACAGTGATTTGAGGCAAAATTCTTGCCCTTAAGGAGCATACAATTTGTTGGTGGTAAAACAGATGAGGTTAATGAAAGGAAATAGTCTATCCATAGTGTTCGTTCTCAAAGGGTGGTCTCAGTATCAACAGTATCTGTATTATACAGGGAACTTGTTAAAAATGTAAATTATTGAGCCCATCCCATATCTATGAAACCAGAAACTCTGGGTTGGGACCCAGCGATCTTTGTTTTAACAAGTCCTATGTTTGACCCTGAGGCATACTCAAGTTTGAAAACCACTGACCTATAGTTTAATAAGATAAAAGTGTTGGGTGGCATGAAAGAACATGTGTAAAGGGGCTAATTCACTCTTTTGCAGTCAGGGAAAGCTTTTTGAAAAAGTTATTTCTAAGTGGAGAATTGAAAGATTGTTAAGAACTGGCCAGGCAAAAAGAAGGTGAGAGTAGACAGAAATTAAGTACAAGGAGAGCATGTCATAAATTAGTCTAGAGGTGAAATATAACAAAGCTTTTTCAGAATTCAGGAGGTATTCAGAGAGGCTGGCACTGCAAATGGTGGAGGATGAGGAACTATATATCTCTTATCAAAGGGCAGGCAAAGCCTACCACCACATGAATGAATACTGCAGACAACAATACTGCTTTTAGAGGTGATGGGTATGTTTTTAACATTGGGAAGATCTAATAAGTCAGAACATAGCTGTGGAGAAAAGAGGCACAGTTGGGAGTATGAAGTTAGGGAGCTTCTGGGATCCATCTAGGTAGACATGCAGAAAATCAGCAGGAAAGATAACTCAGAAAACATGTAGAAGTTCAAATAAGGCACCTCAAAAAAATGGTGCCTACGTTTGCTAGGACTACCATAACAAAACGCCACAGACTGGATGGCTTAAGCAACAGGAATTTATTTCTCAGAGTTCTGGAGACTAGAAGTCTGGGGTCAAGATGTTGGCAGTCTCGATTTCTTTGAGGCCTCTCTCCTTGGCTTTCAGATGGCCACCTTCTTGTGTCTTCACGTGGTCTTTTCTTTGCGCACACCCATCCTAATGCCCTTTGTGAGTCCTAATCTCCTCTTGTTATAGGAACAGAAGTCGTATTGGATTAGGACCCATGCTAACAGCCTCACTTTAACATAATTACCTTTTTAAATCCCAATTGATAAATGTAGTCACATTCTGAAGTACTAGAAGTTAGGGCTATGATGTATGAATTTTGAGAGGACACAGTTTAACCCATAATAGATGGAAATAACAAATGAGACTAAGTTCAGAAGAAATAAAATCCTTGGTAGCTAACATGATACATGTCCCCAGGGAAGTGATGCTTGCCAGGAGAATTCAGAAGCCTTGTACCTAGAGAAATGGGTCCATATAAGAAAATATCTGGGTTTGTTACAATACATTGAGTCCCCGACACATCAGTCTTTACCTGGGGCACCTCCAAGTTCTCTAGGCTAAGAAAAAGTTTGGTTCCATATTTGGAGCATGATGAACTCAGAATTGTAAGAAAAGAAAATGAGATATTATAATAAGTGAGCAAAGAAGGGCAAACTGGTTGCCACAAAGGGAAATCATATGTCATAAGATTTGAAAGTCAGAAAACTAAATTATGGAATTTACTACTTTCTTCTTGTGTGATCTCATTTAAAAAACTCAGGCAACAAATCAGTCTTAATTTTCTCAACAATAAAAGAGTCCTATGAATACCTACTTTATAAGAGTAGATTAAATAATATGTGATAAATATAAAATACAACAGTTTTACAAATGTAAGCTTGGGTTAACAATGACAAACATAATAATTACTACTTTTTTTGGAACTCTATTTTAAATGCTTTCTCTTTTATATTAAAATTGAACCTTAACTTTCATTTCCTGATTTTTTTCAAAAATATATTAATTATTGATTATTTCTTTTCTTAAGTGTCTTAGATTGGTTTTCCTAGAAGCAGAACTGTAGGCAGGAATTCTGATGGAGCTATTTGACTGAGGGAGAGCCTCTAAGAGAATGGGTGAACGAAGCAGGACAGGGCAGAAAGAGGAGCTAAGCAAAGATAAAGTCTCAACTGGAGTCACTTTAGCGTGATTCCAGAGGGAGCTCTGGAGCATGAGTGATACTTCACGTTGAGTTCCATATTGAGACAAGTGCATCATCATTTTTACTTCTGGCCAGTTTGTCATTAGCTGTGGATTAAAGCAGGGTTGAGTGCAGTGAACATAACCTCTCAGGCTAAGCAGTATCTGGTTTTAAGAGAGAAATTCTCCAGAGACGGGGCTAGCTGTGAGCAGCTATCATCTCAGCAACCGGAGGCTGGTGCCATAGCTGGCAAAGTGGATCAGGATATGGAAAGACCAACACCATCTACCCAGATAAACAGAACTCTTATTTATTGATTTCTCAGTTACAAAAAAAAAGTAACTACTTTTTCAGTTTAAAAGAGTATTTATGACAAATTTATTTTTCTTCTCTTAATTTATTCATTAATAAAACTAAAATAAGAGTCCACTTTTGCCTAACAGGAGAGAGCTAGATTTGATTCCTAGTCATCTCTGTAGCGCCACCCCCTCAAATTAGTAACTTGACATGTCCAGGTCTCCATTTTCCAATATGAAAGTAAAATTATGGCAATTTTCAAACATATAAAAATTAGCAATTCGATCTTCTTAAGTGAAGAGACATTACCATTTCAGGAATTATTGGTTCTCTAAATTGTACTGAGATTTTCTCCATTTTATGTGTTGGGCAGAAGTTCAAAGCTACTTGGACAGAAGTAATTGGCACAGTTGGAGCATTTTTGTACTCAGCAAGACACACTCTTGGTCTTTTGCATTTGAAGTCACTTTTAACACTCTCGACATATCTGTCAGACAGAAATTATGATCCCCCATTCTTCCAAGAAAAAACCGAGGCCCAGTTTTCAGCGAGTCACCTGAAATCATTCAGCCGATAGGAAGAGCCAGGATTTGAACACAAAGCTGGAGTATCCCCACTATAATTGGGTGTCTTTCTCTATTTCAATATTCTGATCAGTAAGTACCTTCTTCATTTAGATAAATTGCTTACAGTGAGAACATTTTCTCAGCAAAATCATCTTGCTAACAATATAGTTTGTCATATATTTTAACTTGTGGTCTCAGAGAAAGTACCAGAAGGGTATACTGATGAAGGTTCTTTTAGATGTTCAGAGCATGCTTCTGGTTAACAATTATGCATTACTGACCCAAATTGTACCACTGCTTTAGAAATTCAATTCCTCTAATGATGTCCTTTTAAAAGAATGGGTACCAAGGAACAATCATACTTTCAGACTTGAGAAAAAAAAGGAAGTTGTTTTTATAATTTTTTTCTCCTCCCTCATTGAATCCTGTTTTTTTAGTCCTTTCAACATGACATTCTCCAGTTGGTTGATAATTTTTTCACCTTTTCTCTGGGTTCTCAATGTCAGGGTCTAAAAAGCAGATCCCATTTCTCTTAGTAAATATTCTCATCATGATCAAGAAGGAAGGCTTACTGTATGGGTACAATAGCTTATAAAAATTTATGTTTTAAATACAAACATTGCATATTGCTACCATTTACTTCATGATGCATTAAAAATACTAGGTCTATTATTTTCTATATTTTATCACCAGTGTCTCTCCTACTGCTTTTCTGCTGTGTATGCATTTTTTCAATTGTTATAGTTTACTTTCTTCTTTCATTTCTCATGACTTTTTAATTACTCTTTCCAGGATTCTGCTGACATAAACTGAGAAGGTTGGGGTAATGATGGGAATAGCAAAGAGGGTTTGGTTATCTCTTTATATGCTCTGTGGTAGATATCTGGCCCCAATTATTGGTTAATGGATGTTCTTTTTGAATGTGGAAAGCATTAAACATCTTTCTCCTCAGCCTTCGGTCCTAGAAATCAATTCCAGGGCAATAGGACACATTGCTCAAGATTTTGTCATAAATACATCATCTTATTTACTTCACCCAAATCCATTTTTCAGTTGAAGAAACTGAAGCTCAGAAGTTTAAGCAGAGTTTCTAAAGTCACATAATAGGTAGTATAGATTAGATGGTGGTAGGTTTGGTATTCATTTTTAGGCCTCATTTGCTCTAGAAGTCTCCTGCCATCTCTTGGGCTTGGGTGCTCTCAGTCGGATGAGTCTGGGAAGGGTGCCTGTGTAAGGCCCAGAAGTGATCTCAGGGCAATTTTGGCAGGAAGATTTAGGATCCTGAACACCTGGAGGAAGGTCTGGAAAGACAGAAAATATGAGTAATGAATGACCATGTGCCACGTACCACTGACCCTTAGCCTCTTCCTTTACAGTGAGGAATACAGCTGGCAGAGGAATAATATGGGGCCAGGAAAGAAACTTCAGCACTTGGGACCAAGAGCAGTAATAAATATGGCCCTGTAGAGTACCTGCTTTCACAAATGAGCACGGTGTGTATAATTAGTAAGCCATCAAAAGTACAACGTGTTAAAACCTAAGCTGAGACTAATTTGCTCTATGAAACACACCTGATTGTACAAAATGTTCTTCTTCTGTTTGCTAATGAAAATATGTAGCCAGGGAGAGATGTACACATCACTGGGTTGGCATGCTAAACAGAATAAGTAGTTTTAAAAAAATGCTAAGTTATTAAGTATCTTTAATTAAATATTTACTCAGCCACTTTGTGCCATACACTGGAGTTATGTAGATAATAATAATAAAAAGGATGATATTAATAGCAATGTAAAGAAGATAACCTACTATGTACTAGGCACTGGGCACAGCTGCAAGTACTGAAGTTACAGTTTCAACCAAACAGACCTAATTTCTGCCTTTCTGGAAACTTTCAGCCTACAGGAATGTAATAGACATTAAAAAATTTAATTGTGCACTTAAATAATTATAATCATGGTAAGTGGTATTGAGAAATTCTAAGATGCTATGAGTGCTTATGTATGGGATAAATTGTGTTCCCCCAAAATTCATGTTGAAGTCTTAACCCCCAGTACTCAGAAATGTGACTGTATTTGGAGATAAGGTTTTTAAACAGGAAACTCAATTTAAACAAGGTTATTAGAACACCAACATGACTGGTGTCCTTATAGGAAAAGGAAATTTGAACACAGAATGTACAGAGAAAAGACAATGTAAAAATATAGGAAAAAGATGGCTATCAATAAGTCAAGGAGAGACATCTCAGAAGAAGCTAACTTTATTGACACCTTGTTTTTAAACTTGCAGCCTCCAGAACTGTGAGAAAATAAACCTAGGTTGTTTAAGCCATCCAGTCTGGGGTACTTTGCAATAGTTGCCCTAGCAAAGTAATACAGTATATAACACGGGGTCCACATTAGTGAGGAATGGCTAAAATAAGACATTTTTGAGGATGACTTCTAAATAGAGACTCAAAAAAAAAAGAAAGAAAAAAGAAAGAAAGGAAGGAAGGAAGGAAGGAAGGAAGGAAGGAAGGAAGGAAGAAAGAAAGAAAGAAAGAAAGAAAGAAAGAAAGAAAGAAAGAAAGAAAGAAAGAAAGAAAGAAAAGAAAAGAAAAGAAAAGAAAAGAAAAGAAAAGAAAAGAAAAGAAAAGAAAAAAAAGTCTTTACCCAGACATGCAGAGGGTTAAATGGAGTAGGGTGAGATAGGTGGAATTCCTAGTATAAGATATGGGCAAAGTTCCTACAATAGAATTCATGGATGAAGTGGGGAAAAAAACGTCAAAGAAGTTGAATCACAGTGAGAGGTAGAATAGTATTTTAAACTATTATTTGGGTTGGTGCAAGCCGAAGGCAGTTGAGCTATAATAGAATGTTCACTTTTCCGGTTTAGCCGTTTGCCAGCTGTAGGCCTGAGCTTTGTTGTTTGTTTGTGTGCATGCCTTATAAAATTATCATGAGAATTAAAGTAAAGGCCTTGTACTTTGTTCCCTGATAAAAGAAAGAAAGAAGCGAAGGAAGGAAGGAAGGAAGGAAGGAAGGAAGGAAGGAAGGAAGGAAGGAAGGAAGGAAGGAAGGAAGGAAAGAGAAAAATGAAAAAGAGAGGAAGAATGTAAAATTTTGATTTATTTGATAGATACTCTTCGATAGTTGAAAACTTTGGAATAACTGACTGAGAGTATCGTTTTGCTTATGAATAATTGTAGTGTGCCCTAAAATTACTCATACAAGAAAATTTAACATCAGAATCAGAATCCAGGAATCCTAGGCCTTGTTTTTAAAGTGTATATTTATTGACACCTAGCGGCAGGATTCTAAATTGTTCTAGCATAGTCTTGAAAGTTAAATTGCTCACAATGCAATTCTCAAGTCATTCTAAATAGATTTATTCATTTGTTTATTCTACAACTACTTTTTGAATCCATATTATGTATCCAGACTGATTTTTGTGCAACTCAACTAAACTTAGCTCTAAATGCTGATTTAACACATAAGGCATCCAAATTCAATCATATCAATAGCTACCATTTTTTGAGAGCTTACTACATACTAAGCATGGGGCTGGACAGTTCTTATAGACTATCCCATTTGAATTTGACAACCAAGTTCAAAGCTTTGTCTTTTTCCGCAAATGAAACTGATGTTCAGAAAGTTCAGATAACTTGTCCAAACTCAGGAAGTTAGTTGAAGAACTAACAACTTAGTTGAAGAAATCCCAACCTACCTGGTTTATATATAGTGGTTTATTCCACTATACCACATAGAATCTTAAACAATCCATTTATAAATTTGTTTATTTAACATATATGACCATGTTTAGCTTATATATTTAAGACATACATGTATGTTTGTGTAAAATCACTTATTATATGTCAGAGCAGCATTATTAGATGAAGGTTCATACACTTATTCACAAAATATTTATTGAGCACCTACTATTTGCCATGCATTGTGTGAAGTGTTGATGATACAATAGTTGGCAAAAAGACATATCCCTGTCCTTAGTGTGTTTAGAGCCAATGGGGCAGAGGCACATTAATCACACTAATAATAATCATACTACTAATTACTTATGCATAACTACCATCTGGGATATACTTTCTTAGGAATGAGAGTTCAAGTATATATATACATACATACATACATACATACATACATACATACATACATACATACATATACTGAAGACTCTAACTGCTCTTAAGAATTTAAAAAGGCTTTCCCCAAGGATGTGCTGCTTCAGCTGAGATCTGAAAGATTACTATACCTTAAACACATTTGTGTGTTTAGAGTAGGTAGTGGCAGGAGCAAGTGGGCAGGTGAGAAGAGTGATCACTTACATTTTTTCAGATGGAGTGATTTCTCCTTGTTGGGACATTAAATGCCCAGTATTTTTTTTTAACAGAGGTTTGGCAGAATTGGTCATCATCAAGAGACAATGTCAAGTTTTTAATTCCAAGGCAGCTGGCACCTCAAGGTGTTGTTACTTATGTTCTTTCAGAGTTCTGCCAAAATAATTATGTTACTACATAGTCTACCACTGCAAAGTAATTCATGTTTCCCAATAATCTTTTCCATTAATTAAGGAACACTGACAGTGTTCAGAAAAAGTAATTAAGAGATTTCTTTTAAGATTGATGGACTCCCACAGTGTATATATATGTATGTAAACTGCTTTTGTTTGGCCCTTATCAGTCATAAATATTGATAATACTCATTTCTCAGAATCAGCCTTAATAATCGTTTAGTCTCAAAGACACTGTCCAAAGCCACATGGCTTCAGGACACTGTGTACTGGTCTATGTCAGTGAAATTCTTCAGTGTAGGAAGGTCTCAAGAGATCTGTATTTGCCATCTTTTTAATGCGCCCCCATGATAGTAGGTGCCTGAGAGCTACTGAATAGAGAAACTGAGAAATTAATTAGTAACCTTTGATTAGGATCTCGCAAGTCCTTGTTTTTGAGCAAAGAGATCTTTCTGAATTCTAGTTTGGAATTGGTGAACCAATATTCTTTTGCATTCTATTGGCAAGTCACAAGAGTAATCCAAATTCATGGCACAGAGAAACAGACTCGATGGGATGGGGTCCAAAGTTTCACTGCAAGGGATATAAAACAGGAAGGCATGAACAACTGGGACTGTACCTGCAATCAATCTGCCACAGTGAGATAGTGCAAGGTGCCAAGGGAGTAAATGGAATGTGTATATATTTCAAGAAAGGAAGTCAGGAGACATTTCCTAGAAGATGTGATTTCCAGGCTTAATCTTTAAGGATAGTTGTTCTTGAAAGAGTGAAAATAAGTCAGGAAGGAAAGGCACTTTGATGCAGGAGGAGTGACATAAGTACACTCAAAGTCAGGACATAATACTTTCTTGAAATTCCACTATTCGTAGTGGGCAAATGAAGGAAAGAATCTCAAAACAAACTCTTTAAACACGGTCAGCTTTTGTGAAATTTGGAAACTTCCTACACTTTTAATTGAAGGAAATTTCTTTTTGATTATTTTGTTACTTTGTTACTTAACTAAAAAATCTTAATTTTTCTGTTCTTCTTGACATGTAGAGGCATGGGAAAACACAGGCTGAGAAACATGTAATTTTGGACTTTCTCTTTATATGGAAATGTCTTCTTAAGTTGTCCTTACTGCTGTATTTTTAAGGACTAATGAACACTTCTTATCCTATGATAGCCTGGAAGGGAACCATTCATAGTGATGTGTGGATAAGTGGCCATCAATCTGTCTAAAATGCAATTCTCTGAATATCAGAGGATGGTGAGGAAGACCAGAAGGGAGTGAAAAAGAGAAAGTAAGATTTCTAAGACATTAAGACTTTTCTTTCAAATGCTCAGTATTGAAAGGGAGGTAGAAGAAAACCTCATCAGTTTTTAACATACAGAACTGAAGGATAAATATGCAATATAGAAATCAGTGCAATCATTAGTTTAGATTTCATGAAACCATTCAATTCCCATTGTTTTCTATTGACTTTGCAGGTAATATGATTGTCTACCATTTAAAATGATCTTAGTTTTCACAACTGCAGACAGAATTATCAAATTTTATGCTATAAAATATTGGTTCCAAACTAAATTAATTTGGCATTTGTTATCAATGACGGTCATGAGTTCTAAAGACGTATGTGCCAGAACTGGAAATTTTTCATAGCTATAGAAGATGTTGTTCTTTTTGACAGTTCTTTTTAGGGTTTTATCTTTCTATGTTGAGAATTTTCTCCTCTCAGCTATCCCCACTTATTTCTCTGGCATGCCATTAGTATTTCTCTGAGACTTTATTTTTTTTTTTCCTACATGAAGCTTTTTCTGTCTCTTCAATCCTTCTCCACTCCAACTTGGCAGAACCAAACAGTTTTTATGTGCAACCACTAAAGTTGATACCCATCTCTAATATCTGTTATTACAACACATTACACATATTAATGTCTGTCTTCGTTATTAAACTGTGACTTTTTCAGAGTCTGTGTTTTCTTAATTTTTGTGTACTCTCTACCTATGATGATGACATAGCAGCTACCTGATAAATACTCATGGAGGTGAGCTATTCAAAAAATGAGTGGCTTTCAACTGCAAATTCAGTTTTGAAACAGGCGCATCTGTTTTCATTGCAAAAAAAAATTTTTAATTATCTTATGTATTTTAAATAATTTATTGTTTATAAACCCTTTTACATCATCTATCATTCGATTGATATTTACAACAACTTCATCATCCCCATAGTAACAGTAAAAACACCCAGATTCACTGTAGGTTACAGAGCTACATGAAAGAAGTCTCAAACATTCAGCCACAGTCACTCCATACTGCACACTGCTGAGGGAAATAGCAATTAAAATGGAATGGCAGTTCTGGAATTAACTCTTTGTAACATAAAGTCTGAGCCATTTATTTGTCTTTCTTTCTTTCTTTCTTTCTTTCTTTCTTTCTTTCTTTCTTTCTTTCTTTCTTTCTTTCTTTCTTTCTTTCTTTCTTTCTTTCTTTCTTTCTTCCTTCCTTCCTTCCTTCCTTCCTTCCTTCCTTCCTTCCTTCCTTTCTTTTTCTTTCTTTCTTTCTTTCTTTCTTTCTTTCTTTCTTTCTTTCTTTCTTTCTTTCTTTCTTTCTTTCTTTCTTTCTTTCTTTCTTTCTTTCTTTCTTTCTTGATATATTAATCTATCTGTTTGTTTGTTTGTTTGTTCATCTTATGTATAGATAAGTAATCAAAGGAACTCCTGTATTTTCTCCAACTGAAACCTCCTCTCTCACTCATTAAAACTGTCATCGAGACACCACATTATAAGACCACTAGATGGCGATACAGCTTAACTCAGTGCCCATGTCTGCAAGCTCAGTATTTGAGAAAACTGCACCGAGAGCCATTTCCCACAATCAAAAGTTTTTGCAAGGTTGATATTCATTAAAATTGAGACTTCACTACCTCCCTTTCCAAACGTGCTTTAGGATGCCAGCCATCCATAAGCGGAAGCTAGAGGAACAGTCAATTTGAGGCCAGGGCTGAACACGGGATTTCAGAAAGGAACTTGTTTAATTAAATGATGGAAACTAAGTACAAAACTAAGTACAATACGGTTGCCAGGGCAACCTTACCAACTGTAAAAACGAAAACTTAAAGACTGTGGATCCTCATCAGACTCTCAACTTCGTTACTGCAGACGCCAGGTTTGTTCACTCTTGAATTCCCAAGTTTACTTACACGATGAATAAATGTACTCAGCATCGACTAGGAGCAAATTGATGTGATGGGGGCTAGGGAAGATATAGTAACTCTTCTGTAAGAGTCTACAATCAGACTCATACGCTTAACACATTTAGTGAACACTTTCTATGTTCCAGGCTCTGTGCTAGATCTCAGGAAAATAGTGATAATAACAGCTACTATTAGTTATTGATTGCTAACTGTCAGGGACTGTGCTCAGCACTCTAATACTTGTTAAATCATTATGACAACACTGCATATTGAGGGTTATTATGACTCTTTTACAGATCAAGAAAGGGAGGCTCAGAGAAATTAAGAGAATTTTCTAAGGTCACTACCAAGGTCACCCACTTACTCTTGTTTTTGTAATACTGGAAATACAAGGAGCATGCCAATGAAAGAGAACAGGTGTATACCAATGCACATAAAAGATATTATTCCAGACAGTAACTAGAAATTCATTTGAACACTTTCAGATCACAGTATTTATTCTTTGCCTTTATTCTTGAAAATCACTTCTACTGGGTCAGAAAAAGTAGGATTCTTAATTTGTCTCACAATAGCCATTGTCTACCAATTCTCTCATGGGTGTGTGATCTTAGGCTGGATCACTTGGTGATCCTTAATTCAGAAAATGTATTACCTTAGTTGCAACAATTGCTCCTGTAAATGAACCCTGGGAAATATAATTTTATTGGGAAGACTTATCCAGCCTCTGGAGAGGCTAAAGAAAAGGCAAAGAGACGAGTTCCCAGGATGATTTAATAAGATTTTCTCATCCCAGGTTTCATTTGGATCTCTGTTAAAACATAGTAATTTTTTAAAGTTTATATTTCTTCTACCAAGTTGCATAGATTACTCATAAATTTGACCTCAATTTAAAAGCTTCCTTTTGTTGATGTGCGTGTGTGTATTTTATATGTATGTGTGCGTGTATTTAAACATATATATATTCCTGTATTTATATACATATATATGTGTATATGTGTGTGTGTGTGTGCATGTATAGGAATGTCTTTTTCAGTTTAGGAATATATACATATGTATACACACACACATGCACACACACACACACACACACACACACACACACACATATATATATACACATACACACACATATTTATATATTCCTAAATTGAAAAAGACATTTCTAGAAACAAAGAAGGAAGAAAACAAGGAGAGATCTTTTCGCTGGTGGCTTTTAATGTAAAACTTACTGAGATTCCCATAATATAAAACATTAAATAGGTGAAAACACAACAGATTTTTTTTACAAGCTAAAATAGGAGGAATAAATCCAATCAAACAGCCTCCACTCAACGAAGGGTGGTGCTTTTTATATGTGAACTGGTAATAGAGATTATCTATAAGAGTATGTCTTGATTTCTAAGGCTAATTCTTTCAGATGACCACAAAACAGAGAACATTAAACTTAGGGACAGAGGTTAGATAGAGCAAAGAGCCAGTGTCTAGGACACAAAAATTCTCAAAGATTATAAATATTCAATTTTGGCTTTCGTTGTTAACTTAAAGTCTATTGTGGAAGAGACTGTCAACAGTCTCAGTATTTCTTCCTCTTTTATTCTTCTTAGTAATAAAAGGCTTTGATTTCAAGTGCAGCCTTGTGACTGAATTCCTCAACTCTTAATGGATTGTGAGTGCAAGAAATGGGCCTAACTTCCATATCACCCTCTTCCCTTGGGTACAAGGGTTGAAGATGGGTGTTGGTGGCAGCCTCCCACACTCTTGACATCTTGTCTTTGGTTATGAGAGGGACTTAAATACTGTGGTCCTCCAATATTTACTGCATTTTAAAATTACTTTTGTTACAACTAGCTAATGCAAAAATTAGTACCTAAATGCTAATCATTATTACAACAACAAATATGTGGTAATTGAAATTGATTAGTAGTTAGGCAGTGAATGGCAAACAAGAAGGTATTGCAGCCTGGAGAACTTGTACTGTGGCAAAACTGTTAGTAAAAGTATTTTCTGTGATAGTTTGAGGCTAATCTTTTGCCTCCAAAGCATATAGCTAACTCTAGGGAAATGGTTGAAAAAGAAAAAAGTGACTTATTCAAATTCCCACAGTTGGACTAGAACTTAAGTCTCTGGTTTATTCATTTAATTAAAATATAAAAGAAAGTGCCACTCACCCCCCACTACAAGAACTGTCTATAATGCGTGCTCTTCCAATGGGTGTTCAGCTCTACTTGAGTTAAACTAAAATGTGTTCCCAAAGGGTATGCAAATATTATTACTTTTAAAATTTTTATTAATTAAAAATTTTTTACAGTTGAGATGCAATATTATATTAGTTTCAGGTGTACAGCATAGTATTTAGACAGTTATATAACTTACAAAGTGATCCCTTCATAGCCTGGCACCCACCTGACACCATCCATAGTTATTTCAGTACTATTGACTATATTCCTTATGTTGTACTTTACATCTCCAAGACTATTTTGTAACTGCCAATTTGTACTTCTTACTCCCTTCAACTTTTTCGCCCAGCCTTCCAACCACCCTTCATTTTGGTAAGCATCAATTTGTTCTCTGTATCTTTAAGTTTGTTTCTGTTTTGTTCATTTTGTTTTTTAAATTTCAAATATAAGTGAAATTATACAGTGTTTGTCTTTCCCTGTATGACTTATTTTACTTAGCGTAATAACTCTAGGTCCATTCTTTTTGTCTCAAGTGGTAAGATTTTATTCTTTTTATGGCTGAGTAATATTCCATTGTACATATGTACCACTTCTTTATCCATTTGCCTTTTAATTGGAGTATTTAATTAATTTATATGTAAAGTTATTATTGATTGGTATTTAGTTATTGTCATTTTATTAATTGTTTTATGATTGTTTTTATAGCTCTCTGTTCTTTTCTTATTCTCTTGTTCCCTTTTCTTGTATGTTGATGACTTCCTATAGTATTTTTTGAGTTCCTTTCTCCTTATTTCTTGTATACTGTTTGTAGATTTTTTGTGGCTACCATGTACTTCATATATCCAAAGTTATGTTTACAACAGTATTTTAAGATGATAATCACTTAAATTTGAACACTTTCTAAATTCATTATCATTTTCGCTCACCCCCTTCATGTTTATGTTTTTGTCATTTTTTTTACTTCTTTTGTGAGTGTGTGTTTATGTGTATTTCTTAATTTACTGTTGCAATTACACATGATCTTCCTACTTCTGCCTTTTAAACTTTGTGTTAGCTTTACTGTTTATTGGTAGATTCAGTGCTTGAATTATGAGTTTGCTTATGTCAGTAAGAATTTTTTTTCTTTGTGATATTTTCTTATTTGTATTTTTGGATACTTTTTCTTCTTTAAGAAGTCTCTTTAACATTTCTGGTAACACTGATTCTGAGTTAATAAAATCATTCAGCTCCTTCTTGTCTGGGAAGTTCTTTATCTCTCCTTCAATTTCTGGTATCCTATGGGACCCAGTGGCACAGTTTCCCTGTTCTCCTGAGCAAGGTGTTCCAGCAGTGCACCTTGTGTGGGTTGTATGGGCCCTCCTGTTGTACTTGAGCCAGATTGCTGTTGGCATGCCAATGGGTGAGACTGACCCTCAGGCTGACTGTTTGTGAGAATTGGCCATGACTACAGTAGATAAAATGTTGTTGCAGGGGATGACCCTATGAATCATCATTCATTTAATGGGATTCTGGTACCTGCTGGGTCCATCCTTTTAGTGCGTCATTTGTAGCATTAATTTGTTATGCTCTGTTGTGTGCTGAAGCCAGCTACTAGGTGTGTTGATTTTGGGACCTTTTGGGAGAAGCTCCCATGTAAGCCAAGGTCAATTATTGCCTGCTTCCAGCCAAGAGCACCTGATAGAGCATACAAAGTGATCTGTGGTTGGTAGCTGCCTGTGCTGTGCTGTGCTGTGCTGTGCTGTGCTGTGCTGTGCTGTGCTGTGCTGTGCTGTGCTGTGCTTGGAGGCACCTAGGAATTGAACTGAGGCTGGTTGACAGTAGTGCTAGGCTTAGGGCCACTTAACAAGAGGTACAGGGCATGCTGAGGCCAGTCACTGCTTCTTTGGTGTTTGTAGACCTTTGAGAGATGTTAGGAAAGTGCACAGCATGGGCAGAGGCTGGCTGCTTATATGGATTAGCCTTTGAAAGAAGTTTGAGCCTGGTGATTAAATTCGGTGGGGCAGGATCTCAGAGAATCACCAGAATGAAGCAAGAGTGATGTAAGTTAAGTTGATGGAGACTCCTATTTGGTGCCCTTTTGAGCCTGCAGGCTGTGTAAAAAGAGGAATCAACAAAGGAAAAATGGTGTCTGTTGGCATTTTATTCTCTGAGAGAGCTGCCCCTGCAGCTATCACTCTGAATCCAGACAATTCAGTTCCTTCCTATATGTCCCTAGCACTTTTCAAGCTGCTGTCTCTTCTCTGGAGCTTAGGGGGAATGTTTTTTAAAAACTGAGTCTGTTCTCAGTGTTTTTAAAAAAACAGAGTCTGTGCTCAGGCCCTTTAAGAGGATGACTTGGTCTACAACAGCTCTTTGTTTCACCCAGACTGAGGCCTTGATGATTTTCACAGCTAGCTGTTGTAGGGACTCTGCTTCTCAGTACTGGTGCTCTGGATTGGGGAGCCCAGTGTGGGGCTGGGATGCCTCACTTCTCAGTAGGTACTTCCACAGTTAAGATATTGCTTTCTGTTATTAACAGCCACACATAAATGTGAGACCAATCCATTTCTGTGTCTCTTCCCCTTTTACCAATCTCCATTTGGCTCTTTTTTTTTAGATTCTTGGTTATAGAGGTTCAGTTAGCTAGTCTTCAGGTGGTTCTTAAGGGTGGTTATTCTATAATTTAGTTGTAATTTTGATGTGGTCGTGAGAGGAGACAAACACAATGTTTACCTACTCTGTCACCTTGACCAAAAGTTAAGTCAGGATATGCAAATGTTAAAGTATTGTCTATAAGGTGAATATATTCTGCTTTCATTAACATCATAAATATAAATATATGTTTCCTTTGGCATATTAATAGATAAAATCAGACTTGGCAACTTGCTTTTCATGCTTGACATTCCTGATACTTATCAACTAAGAATAACTTAAAACAGAGCTGAAAAATGAGCTTTGTGAGTACCTTCGCTACCCTCACCCTCCACCAAACTCTCTCCTATCTCTCTTCCCCTTGTCCCTGTCATCAGCCAATATGCAGACCATTTCATCATAGAGATGTTTTATACTCAGTCTCAACTTCTGATCAAAGGCTTCCTCAACTCATTCTCTAGGCAGCTGCATTTGCTAATAGAATAGAAGATTAAACCTGTTTGACTTAAGGTGGGTTCAGGAGTATTTACATTCAATAGGGACACTTTTAAGACATAAATGACTCAAACAGTAACATTTCCCAGAATACAAGAAAGCAGATGTGAAGAAAACTATTCTACCATCTTTGCAAAACCAGCCAGGGACTTCTGCCTCTTCTAACTGACAAGAAGGGCAGTTCTAAGTTTGATTTTCCATGAGTGTCATCTATTTGAGTTCCAAGGGTATGAGATTTTATAGTAGTTTTCTAGCACCAGAAAACACTTTTATTTTAACAACTAAGAGCAGTGTCCTCACCTTGAGTTGGTAATGAGATTTGATAGCAAAAATTTAAGAATTACTACTATTGAGAATTTTGTTATTGTTCTTCTCTGCAAACTTTGGCTGTGGCAAAGTATGACATTCCATCAGTATAATACACTCCATACTTATTCCCAGAACTGGAAAATTAATTTTTGAAAACTTAAAAACCATCATCATTCTTTGCGTTTTATCTTGGCATTTTGGCATTAACCTTGAAATTTCTTCTCACTTATAATTCTAGTTTTTCACTGTGACTATGGTCTGTTAATGCCATTATTTTATTATGTCAAAGAAAAAAATATTCTATTGATTTTTGTAGAATATTTAGTGGCCCACATCTATAATTAGTGTTCTAAGCATATGCCAGTTTTTATTTTTCCATTTAATTTTAAATTGAGAGACCCTAATCATTTTGTTTGTTTTAAGATTATTTTGACAAAAACTTTGTCAAAATTATTTAAATAACTAATCAGAATTTTTTTTTCTAAATAAATAGAAAATATCTACCTTCCTGAGATCAAATTTATGCTAGGAAATCTGTGAAAACCAATAAAGGCTAGAATTATGTAGTTTGAAGAATTTTTTAAAGATATTGAATTTTACATTTTGGATGAATTTAGATGTTAGATAAGGTATTTTAAACACAATTCTGGATGCCTTTTACTACAATATTATTGTTTTAGAAATAAGGTAGAAAAACTTTACATTTAATTTGGTTTTGTGATTTTAATTAATTCAAGAATTACAAATCCTTACCCTTCTTTTATGATACCTAACATGAAAAGTAAATTTAAATTATGTACATGGAATGCAACGTTCTGACACTGATAGTTCAAACTTTGGAGTAGCCAGTTATCTAAAAAAGGGACACCAAGAGTCAAAAGCTTCTAGCCAAGTTCTTCAGGAATAGGGGCCACCAGGAATTTTATGGGAACAGCCCCAGTTAAACCTGATGATCTGATATGGGAGCAAGGACTCTGTAGAGGCAACGCATTTGTCTTTTACTTACATAACTAGCAGTTTAAAAATGATAAAGCTGTATATATAATATGCTTTTTAAACTTATCTTCAAATAATAAATAAAATGCTAACTTTGCTATAAAGTAAAAAAAAAAAAAAAAAGAATTCAGGATATGTGGAACTGTAACTATTTTGTAATCTTCTTCAAGATTCTTCAGTCAAATTACCTGTCATACTCATGTGCAGAATGAAGCTGTTTGGTTATTCCTATGGTCTGATAGTGGTTTAATGAATACAGCAGAAAGTATTGAATTCATACAGATATAGGTTAAATTTTCAGTTCTACTGCCTTTTATAAATTGGGGATAGTAATATCTAATTCCCAGAATTATATAAATTAAATTAGTACAAGCAAAGCTACTAGCACAAAGGGAAATAGTGGCAGTTGTTATTACTGGAGGTATAATATTTACATCTTTCAGTAAATGTCTTTTTTCAACTCCATTTTGTCACCACCACCATCATACGCTTAAATCCTTTATTCCTACTGTAACTTTCTTCAGTCAAAGTAGAGCTAAGTGAGACTGATGGATCCATTAGCTGAAGAAAAGTAAAAATTAAAAATAATTTTAAAAGAAATTGCAGGATGACACAGACTAAGATCTATGTTTGAGGAAAAGACTTTCTATTCTCCTTTTTCAACTATGTCTATGGCAATAGTTTCATTCATTCATTCATTCATATATTCAATAAGTAATGATTAAACTTTAACTATATTCCAGGTTCTTATTCACATTCCTTGACCTGTTTTTCAAGCCAGCATAGGCTAAAAATCTGTTTTAAGGGTTAAAGTGATGAATATTTTGGTGCTGATCATTATATAATTATAATTTCATTTCTAAACATCAAGGCAGATTTTCTTTCTTTACCTCTGGACTATTACATGACATATGGTTTGCTTTTTGGATATTTTCTTCACACTTTCCTAATTAGATCAATTTTGTCTTTAAACTCCCTATTTAGAACATCTTCCAAGACTGTATTCTGATTACTTGCATTTTTAAATGTGAAAAGAATTTATTCAAGTTTCTGTGATTTTTTTTCTCCAAGGGTTAAGTCTTATTTCTTTCTACATTTGCTTTAAAATGTGCTGAAACATAATAGGAATGCAAAGTTCTCAATACTTAGGAGTTGTCATTTGAAAAATAAAAAAATCTGTCTAATACTCTCATAGGTCATATTTATTAAGTATTATATGTAAGCCAGTCTAGTCATGAAGAGACATAGATTCTGACACCAATTCTCAGTGATGTGTTGTGGTAGGAGATGTGACAACTTTGGTCCTCAGTTTCCTTATTTTAAAAACTGGAAAATAAAAATATATTATGAAAAATAAAATCAGGTAGATATGTGATAGAATCTTGATAATTATAAAATGCTTTACAAAAAATGTTATCAATTACTTTGCCTTGCTTGAGTGAGGTTCACCCACAAAGATGGTTTGAATTGGAGCATTGGAGAAAATGATGACTTAGAATAATGGATCAGCAAACAACACATATGATAAATACATGGTCAAGGATACTAGCAAATGGTTCTGACTCTGTGGTTTCTTCATTTGCCCTCACAGAGGGGTGCCATGTGCTACAAATTAGATTCCACAGTGCTCACAGACTAAAGAGTGTAATAGGACAGAACACCCCAGAACTATTGGATCACTACCTCTCATACCATTTTTCATGGAATCATGTGGAAGGGGAGGTTGTGCACAAAATTTCATGGACCATCTTATTTCCTAAAAGGAAATTCTTGATGTGCCATTAATGCATGCATTCACAAATCATTTCTTTTTATGTAAAGGGAAGACTTGGACTTTGACTTCAGTCTTTGAGATATCACTGAGTATAATCAATGGGGAAGATAAGGCATGCCAGCAAACAACCAGTAAACATAAGACATGATAGAGATAAACAGACACAAAACCAAGCCTGACTCTGGAATGGATTAGGCTATAGTAGAGTTGCTATTATTTATTTGTTTGTTTGTTTGTTTGTTTACCTTAGATTCGTCTAACTCTTCAGTCATGTTCATGTCTGAGCAGCTCTCATCCCAATTTCCCACTCTTCCCTAGATTAAATCCATCACAGCTGTTTCAAGGATCACATAAACACCCACTGTCTATAATCTAAACTGTAGGAACTCACCAATCATCTTCCTCACACTCCCCTTAGAATGTCATTTAGTCTTTCCTATCTCACAGCATCCTAATCTTTGAGACATTTCTTCCAAGGTACTGAACATCTTAGTCATTATAAACTACAAAGTATAGCATTTAAGATAAAGATGGCTGACTTCAGAATCGCATAGACCTGAAAATGAATCTTGATTCTGTTACTTTGTTACTGGAGGGTTTGGGACAAATAATCTAATCTCCCCATTGTCTCCTCACTCTTAAGAAAAGCATGGTGAATCCTAGAGCAGAAGCTGTATAAAATGCACAGAGTAAGTTGTCAACAAATTTGCATCTTTCCATTTGCCCAATATGCAAAGTTGACAATTTTAGAAACAGGACTGTAGGTTGATCTAAAAAACTTCACTCACTAAAGGATTGTCAGTACTTTCAGCTGCTCCTTGATTAATTAACTTCAATACTCTGACAATTGTGGTCCAAGTCTTAGGGAATTGAGATGAAGGGTAAAATATCTCATATACCATATTTTCCAAACATTGTTTTTTTCAAAAACAGTTTAATTGATATTTATTTCTTACCATCCATATTTCAAATGCATTCACCATTTACCTCTGATTAAAACTATACTTTTTACTTAATTTTTAAATAATTTTATATCCAAAAGTTTCAATTAGTGTTATATCTTGTAGTTTATATTAGATCTTTCTTAGACATGTTTTCTTTTGTTTTTCTTCTTAAAAGCATATTATATATGTAGAGATAGATTCATGGTAATGAAAAATATTTAGAGTGAATGTTTTTGTTTGTTTGTTTTCTAACATTTCTGTTTCATATACTTACAGTGGTCTCTCTGTTGGTCTTTTGTCATCATGGAGCATAATTTATAGTTGCAAGCATGTTCTTTGTGAGAAGCTGAAATTCTTCCTACATCTGGAAAATGTATGTATATGTGTGTGTTCTTTAAGATAATGCAAAAGAGAAGTACTTTTAATGAATATTCAGATTCTCTTCTAGAATGCTGCAAGTCAGAATCATTATACCATTTACTAAGATTCTCTTGCAATTTATATACTTTATGGGGAAATGTTTCCACTCTTGGAGAATGAATAGTATTCTTGAGGATCCCAGGGAACTAGATAAAATGGGAGGAGCAAATAGCTCTTCACAACCAATCAGGATCCAAGTTTACCTATTCTCCTAGGTGTATTAGTGTTCCCCAATGTCTTCTAGGCCATGGCTGATTAAATCATTTTTATTAAATGGGGGTTTTAAAATATATTTATCAGTTAATAATAAAACATGGCTCAGGCTTTAAATATAACTTAGCCCTCAAGACTGTCTATAACTCAGTTATATGACAATCTGAGGATTTGAAAAGAGCCTAATAAGACATGAAAGGTTAATGCACCAGGAAATGCCAAGAATGAAATAAAAATGGCACATGTGAAAAGGAGAGATGATGTATATATTTAAAATAATCCTAATGGAACAATAAGAAAGGAAAAATATTTGGAGAAACTGTGGACAAAGGAAAGCAACCATAACAAACACATGTCTGCTTTATATTCCTGATGATAAGACAAAGACTTTGATTGAAGTATAAATGAATAATAAATGTTTATGTTGCTGGAGAAAAAAAAAGAAAATTAGAAGAAAATATGTTTTTTTCTATTTATACTCATACCATCAAAGCCATAGTTAAAGTTCCAATTCTGTGAAATATCAATATCTTTGACAAAAGTTTAATCTTTTGTGACCCTTGCATACTAAAAATCAGAAATCTCTCAAAAATCTACAAATGTTTCTAACTCCAATGTTTATTGGGTTCTTTGAGACATAGATGGATACTGCAGAGATTGGCATTAAATTATATTTTGTGATAGAAATATTGTATAATGAAGAAAAAATGTATTATTTTTTTCGAACCATAAATCCTCTCAAAGACCTGAATTATCTTCAATAAGAAGGCAAAGAAAATGCTTGAGCATGCAGAATCTAAAATAAATATTTTTCATAAGGAAATATATATCCTTTCAACTTGATGGATGAGAACACAACACAATTTTTAGGCATGCTTTATTTCTTATAAAAAAAGATAAATTCTAACTGAATTACATTTATTTAAAGATCATGTTGAAATGACTTTATTTTTAATTTTGTGGGTGAAGCCACATGATTCAGTACCTTAAGCTGTACCTTTTAAGTGGTGCTAGTATAAATGTTTGACCTTTTCAATTTAGAATGGTAAGGTGCTGAGTTGACATGAACGTCATGTGTTAGTATTAGGTATCACTAATGTGAATATTTAGACACATCAATTCTATCAATATTCTATAAAAATTTTGAAAACCAGTACAGGCTGTCCTAAGAATGTATGTGCTCTGTCTGCTCCTCCTATATTAATCTTGGATGAAAAATATTCTTATAGAGAATGAATACAATGGTAGCTAAAAGAAGTTATATAAAAATTTGTCCATTTCTAAAACAGACATAACTCTTTTACTTGCTGAGTTGTAAATTCCAAGTATTTTTTGTGAGATTATCCCCAAAATATGCTTTGGACTAGGTTTCTGTAATAATGAGTGTCATAAATGGAAAGTTCTCTAGAGCAAATTCTTTACCCAGCCATGTAATAATCCTATGGATCTCTTTATTTTTCTGGCTTTATCTCTGAATGGAGACTTGCCTTGCTTTTCTTAAATGCTTCTGTTTTCTTCTAAAACTCAGGAAGTATCAGATCCTGTTTCAGAAGATAAAATAGGTCCATATTACTTATTATGGAACTGGTCTTCATTAAATTTTAAGCATACTTTTACAACTGGGGACGCACAACCACCTCAGGTTAAAGCCCACATTTGAACAATGAATGGTGTGATGTGCTACAGAGACAGAGCAGAGGAAATTTAGTTCATTATTTTGGTAAAAACATGATGTTACAAAAATAATGTTTATAAATTGATGAATTATTTTTATGGGTGCAGATTACTTTGCACAAACAAATTTCTCCCTTGTTTTGCCAATATAAATAATTTGCAATTCTATAGAAAGAGAAAAAAACTAAAAGTAAATTACAGAGGACAACTTTATAAAAAAAAAATTATTGACAATGTTTTTTTTAACCACTGATGTTTTATAGTAAATTAACAGAAGTGATTATGTACAAATTTTATTTTTCTATTTATTCTTTCAATGACAAGTATTGATAACAATTTTAAACTGGATCCCAGAAAAACATTCCAAATATGCAGCTTTTCTCTATCTTTACTATTTTGAAATTCAACTCTCTCCCTTTATCTTTCTTATATTTTTAGGTGTGTGATGAGAAATTGAAATAGAAGACCTCTTGAAATGTTATGAATTGAATCTGAACATATCAGTGCTCAGTTCTTTCAGCTCTATCTGGCATAGCCTTTCCCAAAAGGACACATCTATATAGATATCAAAAAAGAAAAAAAAAACTAAAGCAAACACAAAGAAATTTTTCTTCTGATATTAAATACACCCAAGGATTAGAGACATGTGGAAATTCATAAAGTATATCTAAAAAGCAACTGATGACAGCTAATTGAAAGAATCAGAATTTTAAAAATAATTTATTTTTCATGGAAGTTATTGAATTTAAGGAGAGGTAAGGGTTTGTTTGATGAGCAGTAGGAGGCTAAGAGATCCTCATTGTCTAAATCTAATTCTTGATATGCTCCACTCCAGTTTACATAGGCCACCTAACTTTGTCCTCAATGTGCCCAAACTTGCCACTGCTTTGGGTTTTTGGCATTTGCTGTTCACCATACCTGAAGTTCTCTCAGACATTTGCATGGTTTGACCTATCATTTTGTTTAAATGTCTGCTCAAATGTTCCCTTATTAGAGATAATATTTTTTCTATTTAAATAACATATCTCTATCAATCTCTAGCCTCGTTCTTTGCTTACTTTTTTCTATATAACATTCATCACCACTAACATATTTTGCTCTTGGCGATGTATCCTCAATGCCTACACAGTGCCTGGAATTCTATAAGAGCAAATTTTATACATGTCAAAAAGGCAAACAATTTAAACTATCCAGTGAAATCTTTTAAGAGTATCTCAAGTATTATAATAATAGCTGCTAAGATATTTTTCAATGATATTTGATCCAAACTTTAAAAAGTAAAAAAATATTTTTTGAGGATTTTTGTCTTCAAGAAGACAAACACAGTGATAGCTTTCTGCTTATTGAATAAGTTAATTCTTATTGTGTAATTGAAAAAGATTTCTGATTTAGAGAAATTTTTCTATTTTAATATTGTATTTCATTAAATGCTTATGATGTGTTTTGATATTCTCTTCATTTCCTCTTCATTTTGGAGCTTATTTGGGGGTTTTACTGTGTTTTATGACCAGTGGGCATCTCAAAGCCACTATGCTGCCTAGGAGCCTTTGTGCTTGATAAAAAACCAATCTTGTATTGATATTCTGATCTTCACAACATATCTGGTTGTAGGAGACATCAGTTTCCATTCATAGGTAACCTTTCAGTAGTTCTGACTTCCCTGGACACGCACATAGTGTAATAAAGACTAATAGTAATTAACCTAGCATGTAAATCCTAGAAGGTTTATTGACCTCTTGCTTTGTATTCACATTGAGGGAATATGTTTTGGGTCCTAAAGTGCAATTTGTGGTAGAAAATTTTTCCAAAATTTGAGATGAACTAAACCTTTTATAACTTTTAAATACCTTTTATAAGCTCTCCTAATTCATGTCTATCTCATCATCATAATAAAACAAAACAAAAGCATGGTCCATAAAAGAACACTTTGATAAATTTTCCTAAAATTAAAAACATTTACTCTTCAGAAGACACTGTTGAGGGAATGAAAATGCAAGTCACAAACTGGAAAAAAAGTTTTACAAAGCATGTATACAAATATGATTTTATACACACACACACACATATTCTTAACAATATATGATAAAGAATATATCTTTAAAATATATAAAGAATTTTTTAAATGCAATAATAATGAAAACAAGAAATCCAACTGCAAATAGACAAGATATTTGACTAAATATTTTACTCAAGAACATATACCAGTCACAAATGAAAGTGTCAAAAGAGGCAACATTATTACTTATTCTGGAAATACAAATTAATGAAATAGTACAGTGAGCTAACACTGTACATCTATTAAAATGGCTAAACTATAAAAATGACCTACTATACTGAGTATTGGCAAAGTAATTGTGGAATTAAAACTATCATACACTTCTGTTAGGAAAGTGAAATGGTACAATCACTTTGGACAATAATTTGTAGTTTCTTAAACAGTTAAACATAAGCACAACTATTCTATTCCTAGTTATTTACTCAAGAGAAATAAAAGCCTATGAACTGAGAAAAACTTTACCTTTATGTTAATGTCAGTTATACTTGTAACAGATAAAAGCTGGAAACAATCCAACATGTTTATCAGCAGATGAATGATTAAACAAATAGCTATACATTTATAAAAGAGTACCAGTAAATAATGAAAAGAAATTTATACCACAATATGAACATAAATATCAGCAAAATATACTAAGTAATAGAAACTATATAAAGTATGACACAATGTATGGTTTCATCTACTCTAGGAAATGAAAATTAATGTGTAGTAGTAGAAAGTAGATAAGTGGTTGCCTTGTGTGGAAGGAAGGTGGGGAGGGCAAGAGAAAAGGGATGATAAAGGGGCAGAAGGAAAGTTTGTAAGTGATAGATTTATTCAATATATTGATTTTTGCTTTGATATTTTGATTTTTGTGATGATTTCATGGGTGTATATATGTTAAAATATCAAATTTTACACAAGTAATGTGAAATTATGTCAGTTATATCTCAATAATTCTACTAGAAAAAGAAAAACATAAAACTTCACTATAACCACTATCTATGTACCTCCGTTTTTTGCCCTAGGCCACCACACAGGTATCACAGGTTGCATGGATTCGTTGGCATTAGGTCAAGAACTCACTGTTGGATTTATCAGCTATGGATAGAGTGTGCAGATGATATTCATTTGCTGTCACCCTGAAAATTTCCATTTAAGGAGTTGACTTAGGTTGAAGGCTTGCAGACATTCTCAGACTTGGACTCTTTAGTGTACTGTCTAGTATGAAAGAAAATGCAGATGTCACCAAAAATTGAGATAAAATTAGTGAAGCAGGTTTGAGACATTTCTTGTCACCTATTTCCCCTCAGGCTCATTTATACAGTTTAATTTTAACTCCTTTAAACTTCTGTAGCACTTCCAATTACTCTGGCAATTTCAAATTCCAAAAAGCTAAATGTTGCTGAAACTTTGGATTTTGTTTGGAAATATAATGTTATAGTCTACCAGTCATCTTATTTTTACCACAACTCTTTGACAGCTGTTTAATATTATTAATATTGAATTAATGTTCAAGGAAATTTACAGCTGCTCACTAGGGGGAAAAAAAGATGTAAGTTAACTACGACCTTCTTCTTAGTATTGGTCAGCAAAGATATGCATGTTTTGTATATAACACTCAGATTTCATCTTTCTGTCTCACACAAGTTGGTTTTCCTTTTTTAAAAGGGCTACTCAGGTTGAATAATATGTTTATAATCTGTTTAGAGGACAAATTTTAAGAAGGCTTTATTGCAGTTGTAAAAGAGAAGACAAAGAGTTAAACAAATTATAAAGTGCACATTGTGCATTATTTTTTTAATGATATTCATCAAGCATTTCCTATGTACCAGTCATTGTAATGAAATTAGATGAATAATAGTAAGCAAAAAGCTATCGGTTTCTTGTCCTTACAGGGCTACAGATAATGCATTCAATTACATGTGCAGTTTATCCCAAACTCCTCCTTCTGGTTCTTTATTCCTTTTTTCCATCCAAATTATCCTCATTCAAGAAATTTATACTTATATGACTGAGATTGTGGAACAGGTGGGAATGAGAGAATTTTGGTATAAACTCTTCTGAGATGGTAAGCACTTGTACTCTTCTCCCTGTTGTCCCTCTCTCTCTTTCCTTCTTTTTCTTTTTGTCTTCCTTCTCCATTTTCTTCTACCATTTTGTTTTTAAATTTGAAGTAATTTCAGATGTCCAAGAAAGTTGTAAAAGTAGTACAAAAAATTCCCATATACCCAAACCTATTTCTCTCTCTCTCTCTCTCTCTCTCTCTCTCTCTCTCTCTCTCTCTCTCTCTCTCTCGGTGGATATTCCTATGGATATAAATATAAATATAGATAAAAAATGTAACTATAGCTGTGTGTTTCTTAAGTGTTTGAGAGTATGTTGCAGACATGATACCCTTTACACCTAACTGCATCAGAATACTTAACCATATTATAAGTAAAATCAAGAAACTAGCCTTAATAACACAAGCATCCAATCTAGAAGTCATATACAAATTCAGCCATCGCTACCATTAACATTCTTAATCATTCCAAGATCGTTTGCTGCATATAGTTTTCATGTCTATTTATCTTCCTTAAATCTTAAACAGATCCTCACTTCTTGTCTTTTAAGACTTAGTTTTGTTGTTGTTTAAGAATATAAGCCACTTATTTTGTAAAATGTTCCTCAGTTTGGGTTTGTCTAATTTTTTTTATTATTAAATTTAAGCTATACATTTTTGACAGAAATACTGCAAGGGTGATATGTATTTTTCAATGCAACATGATGTCTTATTAGTGGGAAACTGGTAAAGATGATATCTCCCAACTTTCTCCAATGTGAAGTTATAGGGTTTTCTTTTGTAATTAATAACTGTCATATTGAGAGCTATATAATCATTTGAGACCATATAATCACTCTGCTTCTCACTATACTTTTGTGTAAAAACCCATTGATGATTCTTACCTAAAATTCTTATTACTAGAGTAATTTTAAAAAGTGATTTTCTATTACTATCATTCCTTTGATTTTTATTAGTTGGAATTCTAGTGTAAGGAAGAACTATTTTTCTCCCTTGGTAAACTTCTTTTCTAAGGTCTCTCCACCTTTCCATTCATTTATCTATCTATCCATCTATTTCTCTATTTACATTTTATCTGTCCATTGCATCTGTAATTCTCTCCTGGTCCCTTGTCAAAAAATAATCTCTGATTGTATTGTAAACTAAAACTGTAAGGGTTGCCTACCATAAATTTGATTTAATTTTTTTTATTTTTCAATTATAGTTGGCCTACAATAGTACAACATAGTGATGAGACACCTATAAAACTTACGAAGTGATCACCCAATAAATCTATCACCCATCTGACACAGTACATAGTTATTAGAACCTCTTCAGGTTCATTGTTTGGGAATCTCTGAAATTCCTGGGGTTGTATGTCTATTTCCCTTGTCAGATTAGGAAAGTTTTTCATCATTTCTTCAAATGGAATTTCAATTTCTTGCTGTCTCTCCTTGTTCTGATACCTTTGTGATGTGAATATTGTTATGCTTAATGTTGTCTTAGAGTCTCCTTGAACTATCTATCTTCATTTTTTTGGATTCATTTTTCTTGTTGCTTTTTTGATAGTTTTTTTCCACTACCCTATCTTCTATACAGTGATTTAATCCTCTGCTTCATCCACTTTGTTCCCTCTAATGTGTTCTTCATGCCAGATATTGTATGCTTCATCTGACTGGCTCCCTTTTATGTTTTCCATCTCCCTTTTTATGTTTTCTATCTTTTTATTAAAATTCTTGCTGAATTCATCTACTCTTCCCCTAAGTTCATTGAGCATCCTTATACTCAGTGTTTTGAACTCTGTATCTGGTAGATTGTTTGTCTACATTTTGTTTACAAGCTTTTTCTGGAGCTTTGTTTTGTTCTTTCATGTTGAATATGCTTCATTGTCTCTCCATTCTGGCTGCTTCCCTATATCTCTTTCCATGTATTAGGTAGGACTCCTAAATCTCCTGGTCTTAGTAGAGCAGTTTCATGTGGTGTGTGTCCTTTGGGGCCCTGTGGTATAGTCCTGTGAGGGGTCCAGTTCCAGGCCAAGTTCAGTCATAGCCTGTGCACCTTTGTAGCCACCTGGTAAGAATCACCAAACAAACTATAGAAGGCTGCCCCCTGTGGTGAACTTATAGGTGCCTTGAGAGGCCAAGCTAGAAACCCAGGCTGGCTGCCACTAGTACAGGACTTGGGGGTTCCCAGCAAGGGGTACAGGTCATACTGAGGCTAGATGCTGCTCCTTTGGGTTTTGTGAAATAAACCATTGGAAGCAGCTTGAGTGGTCCCACAAGTTGAAAGAGGTAAAGTCTTAGGGGATCCCCTAGGCAGAGCAACCAATGTTATACAGATTTATGGCAACTCAGCTATGGTGGCACCTGAGTTCACACACTAGGAGGAAAGAGAGCCCAACAAAGAAACAATGAATACTGCCAGTACTTCTATTCTGGAGAAAGCCTCTCTCCAGCCCTCACCCTGAAGCCCAACAAATCAGTTTCCTTGTATGTCCCTGGCACCCCTTTAGAAACTGCCCCAGTCCTGGAGCTCAGAGTGAGTGAATCAGTCAGTGAGTAAGACCAGGAGTTGGCTCTTTAAGAGAAATGCCTACAGCTCCCACAGCCCTCACTCAGCAGCAATCTTTGCTGGTTTTGACAGCCAGAGGTTGTGGGGACTTCTCTTCCTGCACTGCAACCCTGTGCTGGCGAACCTATTTGTGGGGCTGGGACCCAGTGCTCCTCAGGTGGGAGAGGGGGCTTTGCAGCCAAGATAGCCTCCTGATTCTCCATGACCACAAGTGGTTATGGGATTGGGCTGTTTTGTGTCTCCACCCTTCCTACCAGTTTGAAGTGACTTTTTTTTGTCCCTAGTTGCAGGACTTCTGTTCAGCCATACCTCAGGTGACTCCACATACTGGTTGCTCTGCAGTTTTATTATAATTTTGATGTGGTCACGAGAGGTGGCATGTATTCTACCTTGTACACCATCTTGACCAATCTACTTCTAAATTTGATGTTTTTATAAGGTTAATTGAGTGTCTGATTCAGGTCCCATGCTTTATAGTTAATTTGAAAGATAAGACTACTTAGGTCTTCTAATGATATCGCTGATATCTGTCCACAGTCTGATATGATTTGAACTTCTCAAATTTGTGATTTTAGTGGTAGTTCCCCATATGTTACCAAGGGTATAGATTGGGAGCTCAAAAGATTACAAATGAAATAAAGTAAGTCAGTTTAATCTGAGTATGTGGCAACACATTGCAGAAACAGAAGTGTTAATAAACTTTCATTTGAAAATGTAGAAGAGACCTAAGTTTTTGAACTTCTCATATCTGAAAACTGTGAGATAAAAGAATATAATCTGAGATGCCACTTATTCAGTGTCTACTATGCACCACCAGAGTTTTATATTTACTATTTGAAAGTCTTTTAAAACCCTACAAGTTCCATGTTGATATCCCAATTTTAAAAATCTGCAGCAGGGATTTTAGAGAATCTACATAACTAGAATAAACTCAAAGTTAACAAGTAAAAGGGTTGGAATTAAAATCTAATCAAATTGAAAAGGCCATGTTTTCCCTCTGCATTGCATTAATAATATACCTGTTACTAGTAACAAATATACAGAAAAATAAACACATGTAGTCATTAATAGTAATCAGTAAGAGTGAAAGCTTATGAGATTCTGTGGTAGAACAAGCAAATTCTGTTATCTTTCTAGTACAATAGAGTAATCAGTTTGAAAGTGTTTATTGAGTTGACTTGGCTTTACTTGTTTTGTTCCACTTAGCTCTTTTGTTTTCTACAATGTTAGGATATTTAAAAATCTGAAAATATGTTCAAAAAACATTAATTAAAAACCTTAAAATCTGAGTAATAATGATGATAAAGGTATTTTATTTCTACGATCATTTATAACTGCATCACACTTTGAGCTCCTATTTCCTTATATCTAAATTGAACTCACTAAATTGAATTTTCTGTTTTGAACAGCAGGTGGTGGTGCTGGGTTATTCTATAAATTTTAAGTAATTATAGATATTGCTATGTTGTTGAAAGTAACATGTAATTTATATTTTGGTTTCCAAACCATTTACATCATTCTGTTAAGATTTACTTTATAAAATAATATACATGATGAGGTCTTATATTATTTCAAAAATATTACACATATATAAATCATTTAGAATAGAGGAAATAATTATATATGTACAAAATACATATTTAAATAATTTAATCAGTTTTGTACTTCATACAAATATTTAAATGATTTTAATATATATTTTTGGTAATAGATATGATTTAGTATTGGGTATTAAATATTTACATACATTTATAATTATTATAAAAATGATAGTGCTAAATGGTAAAGACTAAAGACATCTTTGTTATTTAGTAAAAGAATGGGTGGAAAAACAGAGCTTTCTTTTCACTCCTTCAATTAATTCCTAGTTAAGTATGTGATTATCTTTCATAACCTTTAAATAATTCTATAACACTATTTTCTAAAATTAATTATTCCACTATATTAAAAATCTCTAAATGATTTGAGTCTCACCTATATTTCAGTTTTTAATTGATTCTTTGTATAACTCAAAGCAGTGGTGTCTTCTAGAGTCTTTGATTCAGGCCTGGATTTGGTTGAATGGTGGAAAGGGATAAGGAGAAAGGATACTGGACTCTTTTCAAAGCTATTGCGCTTACTGGTGAAATAATATTTGGATGTTGTAGTCCTCCAGGTCCTGATAATAATTATGATGTTAAATTACTTGAGGCAGTCTCTTAGAGGTCCCAGTCCGCATGCTGCAAAGGTAACATTTACAACGTTGAATGATTCATAGACAGTATGAAGCAGCAGAAGGCATCTCTAAAGATTTTAATAATGGTTTTGCAGTGCCCGTTTCACAGCAGATGAAATGGAGGAGTGGAGAAACAGATGGCTGCAAACTCTTAAAATGAGACAGAACCAGGTGGTTGGCAGGAATTAGTGGCCCTGTGGAAGGAACAGAGGTTAAAACTGAGACAGGAGTTAAAAAGAAACAAGGCGAGTAAACAATGGGACTAAAAGCACTGTATATAGATAGATTATACAAAGTGGAAATGTGGAAATCATTTACATTTTATTTTAGGGTCAGTCTATGTCTACTCAAAGTTACTTGGAAAGACAGTGTTTTTCTAGACTGAGCCTTCTACCCCTTCTCTAGCCTCTTGGAGTGTTATCATTTTTGAATTGGAAGTGACCCAACAGAGCACCAAAAACTAAAGCTTATTTTAAAATAAAGAATGTCACTAGTAGACAAATTCTAAGGTTACTTTCAATTTAAAAATTCTTGGCATGTATTTGATTCTCAGTGTGTGATCCTAAGTCTAGAAAATTTAACTGAGATACAGGTATACAGAATACACACAGACACACACAATATATATGTAAATAAAAATATATTGCATATAAGACATATTGTGTGTGTGTATATATATATATATAATTAAAATGTAATATAGACAATCATATATTATACATATCACATATATCATATAATATGCCATAAATAATATGCATATCATATATATGTTTTATAAGGTTGCAAACTAGACTACTGAAACAGAAGCTCTATAGGGTGGAAACTTTGGAATAACATTTAAATTTTTTCTCCAGATAACTATCATGCATAGCATAGCTGAGAATCACTAGTTTGGATAGTTTGAGGACTATTTTTAAAAGCAGTAGCTTTATAATATAGTGAAGCAAATAAAACAAAAAGGAGCACAGATAAAGGAGAGACAAAGGTAGTAGAGACAGGTTTATATATCTTGAAACCCATAAATATTTGGAATCTTCTTTATGGAATAAAATTAAAAATTATAAATACAAAATTACATATGATGCCTCCAGAGTAAATCTACCAAGGCATTAACACTGAGGCCAACTTCACTTTTTATCAGCCTAGACATGTTTTCAAGCCTTTCTGAGTTGAGAATAAAGGCCTCATGGGATTGTCAAAATCAAATGAGCTAATAGCTCTTCAGAAACATTGAAATACCTGACAGGTATGGGAAGTATTGTTCTTTTCATCTTTGATGAGTTTGTTCATATGCAAGAGTGTGAAGTAAATAGAGAAAACTGCTCAAGATTTTGAGATAACCAGTAAAACAATTATGCACACTTGCATCCCCATTCTCCAATATTTCTAGAAAAATCCAACATTCCTACACACTCACACCTTAGTATTTGCTGAATAAATTACCGATTGAATAATGAATGAATAAATGAATGAATGATTGACTGAAAGGAAAGGCTCATCGTCCACCTGCTGCTAATGTAAACTATTATTGGCAGAATCTTAGAAGCGACTTGTTCTTTTGAGAACTTTAAATTAGCTGTATGCTGTAATAAATGTGGTTGATTGAGGTGGATGAAGTTTATCCATAAAACCTCCTGGAAGAAGGGTCTTTTTGCAAGACTTTGGGAGGAAGGAAAGTGCATTTACAAAAAGCAACAAGAAAGCCTTTCTAAAGGGCATTTCTTCATTTTCATTCCAACATTAAAAAATGAATAATGGTTATTCACCTTTTACATCAGAATGGTTTTGGTGAAAAGTATTTGCCTTTCAAAATAATATTTACTGAGTGTCCTCTGTGGAAAAAGCACAGGAAATTACAAGGCATCTAAAAGATGTGTCTTTGTAATAACACTAAATTTTCATCACAACCCATGGCATCAAGTTTTTCTCATTAAGAAAATGAAGTTCAGGAGTATAATTACTTCCCAAGGTCACAAGATGTTGGATATTACACAAGATAGTAGAAATGATTCAAACCCCAAACTCTGGTTTATAGACCCATGTTGTCTCATTATATCTTTTTAAGCAACAAGATATAATTTTTGTATTTTGTAAAAGTATAAGTAGACAAAAAACCTCTGGATTTTAATAATTTTCCTGTTGAGATTATAAATGATTTTTAATTATATGCAATATTAGTTTATAAAATTTTCTAATTGAACCAGAAAAAAACTATATATTTCCTGATAATGATCACCAGACTGTATCTAAATCTCACCCCTCCCACACACAATGTGGCAAAAAAATGAGGCCCCAAACCACACACACACACACACACACACACACACACACACACACACACACACACGCCATACATATGTATGTGTGCATGCACATATATTAAATCCTTATTTTTTTTAAAACAAAAAATTTAAGTGAACTTTAATCATAATGTTTGGATGCTTGTTTACTTTAATGCTAAAACATATGTTGGCTAAAGTTTACAAAATAGACTAGTTTATAAGCTGAGCTGAAAATTATCAGAAACATTCTGGATGTATAGGTTCAATGTGCAATACATGCTTCTGTTTTTGTTTGTTTTTGCTACATCCTCTATGAATTTTTAATTAAACATATATCAATTGAGACAAGGATTTGACAGAAATTACAGTTTATAGAAAATGAATTTATCGAATAATTATAAGCAGCTTTTTCATATTTTACTCAGGACACCATCATAGTCTTGCAGTCCTGTAGGACCCAGTCTTAGACTTGCTTATATGAATAGCTAGCTATGCCTTGTTGTGTGTGTTTGTGTCTAAAGAAGTAGAGTGAAGACTCTTGAAACCCATTCTTTTTTTCTAGATCTCAAGTTTGAACCATCCTGATCTTGGTCTATAAATATTTAAATCTCATTTCTTCTAGTCATTTCTGATAATTATACTGTCAATGTGGCAGAATCTGAGGACACATGTTTTAGATGCATTTGGTTTGTGGTTGTTTGAAGTGAAAATTAAATTCAAGAAAGCAACCCAAAATGAGTGTATGTGCCCAAATTACAGAGGTTTATGCACCCCGAGGGAAAGACTAGATACAGGGATTTAAATTAGGAAAATAGTATGAAATTTCCTCTGGGCTACAAGAAGCTCAATCAAATGTTAAAAAATCTTTTGAAAGTTCTTCATATTTACCTTTAGTTGAGGTTCCAAATGATTTTTGCAAAAATCAATTCTAAGTCATACTGTTAAAATTACTGCCTTCACTTAATTTTCAGAGTTCAAGGATTGTGGATGTGTATTATTGATTTAAATTCTGGTAGATGTACAAAAAAGAAAAAAAAATGCATAAACTCCAGATTCAAGTGCCCATCAGTCAGCTCTAAATATGCCATGTTGTCAAGTGATATTACAGCTATAATCTTTAAAACATTTGAAAGAAAGCTGGATAAATTTGTGTAAAAAGCTGAATTTTATGGTTTTGTCTATGCCAAAGAGATTGTCCAACAGAAAGCACCCTGGTAAGCTTAATTATTACTCTGCATATGGTATATGGCATTATAAGCTATTTTGAGATTTTTGGAAAGGAGAGCTCTGAGCGACAACCACAGCAGGGCATGCTGAGGAATTTTAACTCCAACTCTTGCATTCTCATAAAACACAAAATGTTCTTTTAATAATCATTCTTTTATGCCTTTTCAGGGCAAATAATTCTGTTAAAATTTATAGGATGCACTGGGGAAGGAAGTGATATATAAAAGTCAGTATAGTACATCTGTATTCAGTGAAGATTGTTCTTCAAAATATTACACTATTATTTACAAAGGCAATTTCCATTTCCTGCTTTAAGAGCATAGCAGCTTTTATGATCCATAATTGAGAGAATAATGTAGAATCTTATTTGGAGTAAAATTTAAGTTAAACATTAAAATATTGCATGTGTAGATAGTTCCACAAACAAAATATGCTGAAGGAATTAACAAAGAAATATGGAAGCAATCAGGCATTCATCAGATTTGTTCCTATGCCTGAAAGGTTCCTTACAGAGAAAAAATAATTGAAGACATTATATGAAGAAGGTTGTTTTATACTTATGATTTCAATATATCAGTTCAATGAGAAATATTATTTCTAAGTTAAATTTGTAGGTACCTTAACAAGTCTTAAGATGAAATTTAGACTTCCTACTACCTGTATCCTTGAAACGTATTAAAGATCAGCCTTCCTTATTGTTTAGTTGCAGAACGTCATGTTCAGCAGTCATTATGAAAGGAAATGGCATGTTCATAATTTCTGGGACATGTGAATATATTAAACAATAATTATGTGTATATGCCTCTAGTACACTTTGTAAGATCTGAAAAGCCTTTGACTTTCCAAGTTCAAGAAATGTATGTTTCTGGCACCACTTTTTTCCTGGTTTTGGATAAAATAAGGATGTCCTTCTTTAGCAAAATAAAGAGGTTTTCCCTTCTGGTTCTCCATTTTAAATGCTAAAAACAGGACATGACTTAAAGTTAAGGATTACCTTAGCTAGGGTGGAGTAACTGGGGACAGATAATAATTACAGTAGATTTGTATTCATATTAAAGGCTAAAAGACAATTATGCCATTAGAATTGAGAGTAGCATTTTGTTCTTTTGTGGTTATTTCAGATATTGTTTTAAAACAAAATCAGATATACTTTACTTACTGCCATTTAAAAAATGAGAAAAGTCCAAGTTTTGATTCAGTCTTTACTTATATTTTAAAGTCAAAAGATTTATAAATCTCTGTGGGATATAACTTCTAAACATTATAATAAGAGTAAGATGATATTTACCACTTCATTTTTCCTTTGAGAGTGAACTAGAAATGTTTTTTTTTATTATTTTATTTTTTTGTCTTTTAATATTACTCTTTGCTGCTGTTACTACTTTCTCCAAAAGGTGACGCTCGTGCGTCACCTTTTTGTTTCTCAGGGTGCAGAGAACCAGGGGAGCCAGAGGGACCACAGTAAATTTTAAGAATGGTTTCTTTTCCATAAACTTCAAGTAGCCACGTCAGAAATCTGCATTTCTGCAGCTGCAGCTTCTTTATACTCAAATAACCCTTCAAATCAGAATTAGTCTAATTTTGTAGGAAAAATAAAAAAACACGCTTCTCATCTTAGTTTGGTTTAAACTTTAGAGTTCTTTATCCCAAGTGTATTTTTTAATGTTCTTCTCTTCTGATCTTTGACTAAAGTTCTAATTCTGTTTTGTAGATAACCTCGGTCCATTTGAAGTTGTCCTTGATTAGAATGCATAAGCAACACACAAGTATGTCTGGTCTCTGTCTAAACAAACCATTCTGACAACATAAATTCAGAAGGATAAATCATTCAGACAGGAGGAATCTTTTGAACTGCGAACAGGCAAAAAGATTGAGAGTCACATAGAGAAAGGAAAACATGTTGGAGAGATTCTGGTAATGAGACAGGAATGAACAGATGAGACTTAGAATCAAACATACCAGTTCTTCCCAGCAAGTCATGTGCATTTGCACCCAATCCCTGCAGGCTGAAATGAATTTTAAATGTGATCTTATAAAGTCCAACAACTTCATTTTACAGGTGAAGAGACGAATCCCAGGTAGCTAAAAAAGAGTGTATTCAATGGAACACAACTGAATTCTGTTTCTACTTCTGGTGAAAAAATGCAATGATCTGCCAAAGAGATGTGTTAAGTTTTAGAAAACAAAATCTCAGATAGTTTTGAAAATTGAAATATTTTGACAATAATTTTTTAGGCACATATTATTTTGAGCCACTTTGCTAACTTAGAAGCTTTCTTCTGCTCCAAGCAGAAATATGGTCATTTATTAACCATGTAAGTTATAGATCTGTGCATGTGACTATAAAACTAAAATTTAAGTTGATGAAAATTAAATAAAATTAAAAATTTAGTTCCTCAGTTATACTAGCTGCATTTGAAATGTTCGATAGCTACATGTGGTTAGCGACTACCATATTGAACAGGGTACATATAGATCTTTCCATCATTGCTGAAAGTTCTCTTGGATAGCAGTTTTAGATTATTAACTGTAGAGAGTTTAAAGTATGACATGAGGTCATACATAGCGTGATGGGTAAGTCCAGTGTGTAATAGTTAAAAGCATTTGTCTCGTGGTTGATATGGGTTTATAACGAGTTACAACCAGCTGTGGAAAATTATCAAGCTTATGTCTTCTATGCCCTCTTTCTTTCCCTTTCTCCCTCTGCTTTTGCCTTCTTGAATGTTCTTCACTTTTAAGTGTCAATAAACCTTTGCAAGTACCTTGTTTATCCCCTCTTGGGTGCATTATTCTATTAGATTTCACAACATCCATTGAGTACCTACCGACTGACTGTGTGATAGACATTATGCAAGGTAACTAAGAAGAAGACTTGGATGTTCCGTGATAATGAATTGGGCAAGAAAAAAACATGTTTCTAGAGCCCAATCAGGATAGGGAATGAGCTTCTCGAACTGGGTGAATTAGCAAAAGCAAATATTATCAGTATAATTATGTAAGTTAGGAGATGAAAACTTGTTCTGATGTGTTTAATGACTTGCCCAAAATAATTCAATAATAATAATAATAATAATAATAGGTATCAGACTAAAATTTATGTTTTTTTAATACCGAGTCCAGTGCTTTTTCTAATCTATTACTAACCCAGGGTAGAGATTGATTTATGCCAACTTCCTAATTTCTTCTGACATCAGCCAAGAAATCATCAAATAAGTTGCGCCTTGCACATATCCACATTCTTTTTTGTTTTTAAGTCTAATTTTCAGAATTTTTTTGAATTCAGACAGAATTATATTTATGTTTTAACATGGGTTTCTTTTGCAGGCTCTCAGCTAAGGGCTTGTAGAAGGCTCTTTTGTTGGTCTGATCTATTCCTGAGGTTCTGTCAACACTTGAACTCAGAGTTTATACATAAATTAAACAAACGTTCTTTCTATAAAAAATAGAATCATCGGTTGGCAGATAAAACAACACCAGTTTTAGGCAAACGAGACAGCACCAATAGCATGTATCTTCTCAGATTTGGCACTCCCCATGCCTTATTGTGTACCAGCGTGATTTATTTAAGCACACCTAAATCCAGATGTTATCCAAACTCTAGGTCTTATATAGATTTTCTCTTGACAGCAGCCCTTGTTTGGAAATTCAACATTACCACCCCATCATGCAAGTGGCTTAGTAATGGACCTTAAAGGGGTCTATTACTAACTGCCTCAACACTAAATTAGTTGGAAGTGCTCCACCTATACCATATGCCACTCAGTATGAAATTTAGTTTGATAGACTTTCTACCTCACATACAAGTTAGCAGTCAACTGCCGATTTTCATGTTTTGATGTGTTCTAAGACACTCTGCGTTATTTGCAATGATTTCAATCACAAATTGTATTATAGTGAGATGGTACTGCATTTATTTATAAAACAAATCTAGGTATGGATTGTTCTCATCTTTATCAATAAAAACCTCTAGTAATGCTGCCATATATTCTTATTCTATTTATTAAATTTTCCACATAGGCTTTAATTGACTGGAACATTTTTGGTAACTTTTTCCTGGTCTTTCATAGAGCACTGCCCTGATTCCATCGTCCTTTTCACTTTGTCATACTTTTCTACTAAAATAAACAAATGAAACAAAACAAATAAACCAGCAAAAATCCTCTTTACAGTGACTTTTTTTCTTTTTAGTGACTTGGCCTCCTTTCTTTTTAACCCATTAATTCAAAGAATTTCCCCTCTTATCTACAATTGATTGGTTCCTCTCTTTCAAGGTTTTCCTCTGGTATCTTAGAATTTAAAGATTCTCATAACCAACAAATACTTTCATGCTTTAAATGCATTCTTTTTTGCATAATAAAAATACATTTGTGCTTTGAACAATATATACTGCCAAGTATAATCAAACAAATTTACTTTTTCATAGCAGAACATTCTCTGGCAATGTGACTTTGGTCAAATGACTATCATTCTGGACTTCAGCATTCTTATCTGAAAAATAAAGTCAAAAATATAATAAAAATTAATCTTAAAGTTGTTAGTACTCTATTTTTCTCATTTTTTATTTTTAAAAAAAGTCTAGTAAGAAAAACATAGTAGCTAGTAATTTTTTTTACCTATAGGTTATGTGACAGAGAACAACTCAAAATTTTATTTTCTAGAATGTATTATCCCTAGTGAAAGTAATTTTGGAAAAGAAAAACTTGGTCAAAATAAAATTTGTTATTTTCTTGAGGATTTGTAGGTATCACTGCTAGTAAGACTAAAACTAGAAATTTTAAAAGTAAATATATTCTGATACTATCTACAAAAATAAAACAAAAATTGTTATATATTCAGCTGAAGAGTGAATGTGTACCATTAAAATATATCTTAGTTTATATGACATAGCATTAGAAAATGCCACAATATTCTTAAATGATCCACATCTGAAAACTGTATGCATACTTAAAGTAGCATTTGTGTCTGTTTCAGCTAGGATCATTTGTATTTGTTCGTGGCTTGGGGATCTCTCCATTGAATGAAGGCTTGCAGAACTGACTCTCTCTTATCAAGCCTTGAATACACACATGTATACTCATAACTCCAACACATTTTAAGTAGCTAACTTGACATTTAAAATTTATATATATATATATATATATACACACATATATACATATATATATACATACACACACACATATATATACCTTGATTTATATTTATATATATAATTATATATATATATATAATTATATATGTAATATATATAATTATATATATATATAAATTACATATATAATTTATATATATATATATAAATATAATATATATACATACACACACAAACACACACACACATATATATATATACCTTGATCACATTGGGTTATGTGGTTCTTAGGATTAAAGGGAAATTTTGCATTTGATAGACAAATTGTAAATTTGAGTTATTACTTTAAAAGTATTTTGGAAACCAAAATAACTAGACCATCACTTCACAGACTTTGTTTCCAAATAAAAGTTACTTGTGTGGTCTGAACTCAATCTTGCTGTGATATCAGCTTAAATTTCAGGTGCTTCATAAAAGCTCGCTGAATATTTTGGGCTCCCATTACTGTGAAAACTAAGAGCATATATTGGCTGTTGTCATAGTGCTCTTTCTCTCTTTACTTATCTATATAACTCTAATCTTATCTTAATTTTAAATATATATGTTTAATTTTTTTTAATATAATTGATATACAATATCATATTAGTTTCAGATGGACAACATAATAATTAAACATTTATAGAACTTACAGAGTTATCATTCCTATAAATCTAGTACCCATCCGACACCATATATAGTTATTACAATATTATTGACTATATTCCCTGTCCTGTATTTTACATCTCTATGACTATTCTGTAACTATTAATTTGTACTTCTTAATCTCATTCATTTTTTTATTTATTCCCCCAATACTCCCACCCCCTACAATCTGTCAATCACTAGTTTGTTCTCTGTATCTATGAATGTTTCTATTTTGTTGATTCATTCCTTTTGTTTTTAGATTCCACATCTAAGTGAAATTATATAATTATTGGCTTTCTCTGTCTGACTTATTTCACTTAGTATAATATTTTCTAGGCCCATCTATGCCATTAAAGATAACAAGATTTCTTTTTTATGGTTGAGTAATATTCCATTATATGTATATACCACTTATTTTTTATAGATTTCTCTATTGATGGACATTTAGGTTGCTTCCATGTGTTTACTACTGTAAATAATACTGCAATAAACATATGGGTGCATATATCTTTTTGAATTAGTGTTTTCGGTTTTTTCAGATAAATATCCAGAAGTAGAGCTACTGAGTCCTTCTGCATCTCCTGTTATAGCCTCTGTTTTAAAGTCTACTTTGTCTAGTAAAAGTATTCCTATCCAAGCTTTTTTTTTTTCATTTTCATTTTTATGAAATATCTTTTCCTAGTCCCTTTAGTTTTAGTTTCTGTGTGTCTTTTGATCTGTTGAGTCTCCTGTAGGCATTATATGTAGGGGTCTTGTTTTCTTATTCATTTATCTGCCTTATGTCTTAATTAAAGCACTAGTATATTTACATTTAAAGTAATTGTTGAAAAATATTTAGTTATTGCCATTTTATTATTCATATTTTTGATCTTTTTCTTTAAAAAAAAAGTCCCTTTAACATTTCTGTAAAATTGGTTTAGTGATGATGAACTCCTTTAGCTTTTTCTTGTCTGGGAATTATAGCTCTACTCTTGATAGAGAAAATATAAGATCGTGAAGTACATGATCTATTTATTATGTGTCCTTTACATGAGTAAAGCACCAACTGGACGGTAATAATTCATCGCAAGATATAAGTTGGATCAAATCACATTGAACAAAAATAACTTTGAATAAATTGCTTTCAAACAAAAAGAAAAAAGTGAGAAATAAAGAAACATAGACATAAACTATTTGCTTTTATTAATCTTGACTAAAAATCTTTATACGTGGTTGATATGTAATAACTACTTATTGATTCAACATGAAATATCTTTGCTTCTTTTAAATTCTGTATTTGACAAAATACAATTTATAATTACTATCTATTCTGTGATAGCAGAATATCCATTCAAAACAAAAAAAACTAGGTAATAATTTATCTTGTTTGAAAATGACAAGATGTTGTATAGTACCAGCTTATTATGTAAATGGTTTCCATTATTTTATAGAGTGACTTTATCTGTGAAGATGTTGAAGTTTTGCATCTGTAGGTTAAGCTCTGTTATTCCTATATGATAGTGAGAGAGGTAGTAAACCGCTTTTCAAATTTTATTTAAATAGCAAAGTCTTTTATACTGACCTGTGTCAAATTTAAAAGTGTAGAGTCACTATCTTCCAAAGTTTCTTATCAAAAGAACTCAATGGTAATTCAAGGGGTACTGAAAAGTATAATTTTGCCATGGCTTGCACTTGACCATATTAAAGGAGGAACAAAATGCTGAACAAATTCTCCTCTGGCTAAAGTCCAGTAGTACTCTATGCCAAATTTATTGTTATTTTTGTCCATTAAAAAACCAACCAACCAAACAAACAAAAAACCAAAAAACTCTTTATAAGGAAAAGATGCTATTTTAATTGAAAATTATTTTTTTTTCCGTTATCAAGATTATGAAAAATTTCCCTGTTTCATACTTTTAGGTATCTTGACCTCAGAGCCTTTAAAAATTTTTTCTTGTTTTTTAAACTATAAATTATTTAGAAAGACTAATAATTAAAGAATTACCACCACAGCCTTAGAACTGTTTAACATCAATAAGTAAGCAATAAATGGGTAGATAAAATGACATAGGCAAATAATTTCACTTATAAACATTCAAAAGAGACATTATTTTTTATCTCTCTAAATATTTATGCCCTCAAAATGAAATTCAGTCATGAAGACATGCCTTTCTGTTTATTTTGCAAAAGCTATGGTGTCAACAGTTTAGAAGTTTTTAGTAAAAAACAGAAATAAAGACATTCTTGTAGGATGTAGTCAAATCAAGGAATTCTGTCCAAATTTTAGAAACAAACAAAAATTTTGGCTTATTTTCCAGAAAAGTTTAGATCAAGTCTTCCAGTTTTATAATTTGAAGACACCCTTTTCAATCTGTGTGTGTGTGCGTGCATGCACGTGTGTGTGTGCAGTATTTAAAATTAGAAGCAAAGTACTAAGGGGAGACTATATTGTTTGTTTGTTGTGAAAACCTGATTGACATGAAACTTGATTTAGGAGCTAACGGTGTTGGTTGTCGATTGGCCACCAGCATGGAAGAAAGGTTTTGAGAAATCACCCTGATCTGGGTATCATTTACTAGGACTTGGCTATAGGAATAAAGCACTAGAGAAGAGCAAAGCACACTAGTTGTTCTTGCCCCCTAGTCTATTCTCCATTCTTTTTACCCCATCTAGGTCATTGAAGGCTAATTTCTGAAAACTGCCTCACCCTAGATCCCTTGACAGCTATCTGCTGCTTAGTATCAGCCAGTGGTCTCAGTGGACTAAGATACAAAAATGAAAGGATAAGTTGTACATTTCTCCCTTTTTCCTTCTTTTGCCAGCACCCTGTCCCCTGGTAGTAATTATATTCCTCTTTCCCACCAGGAAAACACTCTGCAATTCCAATTCTCGGTGAACTCTGATAACACTATTTCTTCCTTCTACCCTTTTGGTCCTATGGGTGGAAAGGACTTTTCCCTGTTACTAGTCCCTGGATGCCACATCATCTCCAATTAGGACCTCAACCAATAAAAAATAACTATATATTATTTAAAGGCAAATGTGCACACAGCGTGAGAAGGAAGGGTAGGCTTTGTTTATTGTCCCACTGGCTACAAAAATATAGTTAATTATAAGTCACTCAGCCAAATATTCATTATGGAAATAAAAAAGTAATTCATATTTGTTACCAGATAATTTTTTAAAATACATAGCATGAAAAAAATTAAATAAGAAATGAAATAGTAATTAACCTCACTATTTTGTTGCAATATGTTAACTTCATCCCTATGAAGTAGGCACTGTCATTGCCCCCATTTTAAACTATAGAAACCAAATTACTGAAAGGTAAAATGACTTGTGTAAGACTACACAGCTTTGGAATGCCAGAGGAAGATTTTGAACTAAGACATACTGGCTCCTAAGCCTAAACTCTTAACCACTAAGTACTACTACATCTTGGAAGAGAAATAGAAAGTAAAGGAAAACCGCATTTATTGACTCATGCTATGTGCCAAGAAATGCACTAGACATTTTCACATATAGTATCTCATTTATCACCCTTTCAGCAGCACTTGACACTGGCATCTATTTCCTATTTTGAGAAACACTTTCCTTTCCAAGTTTCTCTGATATCACGTGCTATTACAGTTTTCCTTACTTTTCCTGGATACTCTCATTTCCTTTTGCTTGTCTTTTCTTGCCTATACAACCTTTAAATGTCTGAGCATTTTCAGTTTTCTTATTATTTTTATTCTTTCTGGTTGAGCTCATTTAATCAAGTGGCTTTAAAATGTCATTTATATACAGATGACTCTGATTTCTTTGTTTCTAATTTGTCCGCTCTCCTAAATACCATCCCTTCATGTTTAACTGCTTCCTGGACATCTCTCGTTGGGTGTCTAGTAAGCATCTCAGACTTAACATGGCCGATTGAGAATGCCTGATTCATTTTGTCTTCAACCTGCTTATCTCTCTGTCATACTATTTCATTAAATAGCTATTATTTATTCCAATTGATCAAGATAAAATTTGAAAAATTATTCCAGATGTTTATGCTTTTCTTTCCCTGATATTTAATTATCAATACCTTGTGTTAGCTCCTTGTTGAGGGGTCCAAGTTTCTCTGTAATACCATTATCTTTTGCCCTAATCATATTGATAGTTTCCTAAGTGATTTTGCTGTTTCCAGTACTGCTCTCCTTCAAGGGTTTCTACAGATGGTAGCCAAAATAATTATTTTGAATATATTATGCTATTTTACTACTTAAAACTTTTTATTGGTTTCCAAAGTATAATCTGACCTCTTCTTTGCATAGGATCAAAACCTTCCCTAAACTGGTTGCTGTTGAATGAATGAATCCTATTGTCTACTCTACTACCTTGAAAAGATGGTGCATTCATTTTTGTATTTTTACAAATTATATACACTTACATTTTTTTTTCATTTTCAGAGAATATAAACCTCTTGGTCAGGACTGGATATTATTATAAACCCTGTGTTTGTAGATGAAAGGCAAAATCATCAGTTCATTTTTTCTAGGCTTGACTCAAAACAATAACCAAAGAGCTGTTAAATATAAAATGCAAAGAAGGAAGCCATTTAGTGTAAATATTTGAAGAGAAATTGAAGAAATAAACTTTTATTGACATCTTCTTAATTTGACCTTCTATGCATATCTTCTAATCAGTCCAAAAATTTGTAATTTTAAGAAATCCATACCAAAGAAATGGAATCATTTACACATGTGGTTATCATCAATACTTCCCTTATAAAAATAAAAATTTTATATAAAGTGTTTTTTATTCACACTGGGAGAAAAGAACACAAAAATATTTTGTTAATACTTAATATAACAATTGACATACAATATGATACCTAAATTCTACTAAACCAGGTATCAGTGAGGCACCTTCATAAGGAATCCATCTAGTTCAAACTGAGAGAGAATCACATCGCAATTTCCATTTTGAATAATGACTCTAAAATTGCCAGAAATTTAGTTTATGATATAACTTGTTGCTTTGACAACAGTATGTGTATTAAAATATTGTTCCAAGTTAATCTTTTTCAGAACTATTTACTTTTCCAAAGAAATCACAAAGAAAATATATTACCCTGTTTATGACAAAGAAATTATGAATTGAGCTTTACTTTTTTTCTTGCCTTGTAAATCTACTACCAAGAGAAGGCATACCAGTAAAAAGTGAGGAAATTTGGTTCTTAAAGCAATTCAAATTGAAAACTATATTCAGTATTACTTGGGTTTCTGTTTTGTTTCAACATATCAAGTTGATCCCTTCATCTACAGCCACTCACATAACTTTTAACAATAAGTATTTTCATTTTTTTTGTTTTAAAAAATAAAGATCAGATGCTATGGTGAAAATGTACAAATATTTAGTTAATGATCACAATTTTACGGGAATGATTTTCTTGTATGTCTTATGAAGTGATTTTGATAAAATTTTCCAGGAAATGTTTCAAAAATGTCTTGAGCAATAGAAACATTATTGTACAATATCTTCTATAATAACTATTTAAAAGTAGACCAACTATTTCTATGTGTATATTCTGATAAAATTATTATTATTTAAGGTATTCTCAATGTTTGATCATTTTTCCTTTTGTCCTTAACCTAATAGCAACTGTACCTCTGTCCTGCTTTTCTACACTTTTCAAAGGTTTCTTGAATGAGACACATTATAGTCAGTAATGATTCATGTGTTTTTTGCTTTTGCATAATTTTCCCTCCCTTCCTCTGATAAACTTTGAAATAGATTTGAGAACATTGAGTAACAGCAGAATTGGATATGTACCACATTAAAATAGGTGTTTAAAAATTATAGTGCTCTATCACATAAAATTATATATATATATATAGCTGAAAATAAAGTTATCTTCTTTCTGGTCCTGTATTCCTATGTAAACATTATCTAGTTTTACCAACATATGTGGAAGAAATGAGATAGAAACTACTATTACATACTACTTTTATAGCATATTCATTTATTAGATGCTCAATCAGTCATCTACAAGGACCCGAGGGTAAGAAGAAAATGAGAAATGCCTTAGTATTTTGTTGGCAGTGATGAAAAGAGCAAAGGTCTTAGGAAAATGTTGAGTTTAAATACTGAGAAGACCAGGAGAGTCAAGTTTACTATAAGTAGAGTTGAGCCTCTGCCTAAGACTTTCTCTGTGAGCAAACTTTAGGCAGGCTCCTATAGGCCCTTTTCTCCACTAGGCCTCATCCATAGACCTTGTCCGCAGGTCTGCATAGCCCAGTTTTAGTACAAAATTTTGCTAGGTTAGGTTAGCAAAAATCCTTAACCATCAATATCTGATCATTCTTGGTATCTGATAAAATTTCTTATCCTCCACCCAACTCTCTCAGGTGATTTTCAATTATACTTGACCTGCCTTCAGCAAGAATCCTGTTAGGTCTATATTTCAAAAAAACCATTACCTTTGATGTCTCCTCTTAGTAATTTTTCATCTGCTGATCTTCCCACCCTCTCCTTTGCTATAAATTGAACTAGCTGTACTTGGGATTGAACCCAGTTCTATACTGAGATCTTTTTTCCCCTCTATCCCGACAGTCTCTGAAAATAAAAATAATCTGTTTTTACCACTTTACTATCTGGCTCTTGTTTTCTTTAACAGACTCAAATATCTTTTGAAAGAAGGTGGGGCAATATACTGCTAATAAATGAGTAAGGATGAGAAGGTGGGAGAAGAAATGAAAGAGGAAGGTCTGTGCTGCTCATCAGTCCAAGGGTAAAATACACTTCAGTGTGTTTTGCGGATGAGTGGAATTTCCCAGCTTCTGCTAGATGAATCGAATTCTTATTTTTACATTTGTAGACTCTTTTCCTTCACTCTTCTGTGTTTAATGCTTTCCAACCAGTTGGTCATTTATTTTTACTATTTTCTATGCCACTTTTATTTTACCATGTTCTTTATTTATGATGTCTTTTCCAACTTTTAAAAAATAATTTTTATTCTTGTGATGTAATCCCTTCCCATCAGTCATTAATACAGTTAGTTATAATTTGTCAGAACTTGAACTGAAGTCATCTTTTTCCTTCCTAATAGTGAATTATTTTAAAAAAATCAACTTTGTGATTTTAATTGGTGAAGTTACCCTGTGAATGAAATTCTCCTCATACACATTTATAAGTTTTCTTTTCTCTTCCTACATTTTCCCCTTGAGTCAGGATCTAGTCTTTCTCAACACTTGCATTGACTTCTTTGGTCCATTTAGTTCAAAACACAGCATGCATTATCTCTCTCCCTAATTGTTTCTCTAGATAACTTCTCCCATTTCTTCTTTCCTTCTCAGTGGAATCAGATGGACCTCCCTCCTCTGTCCACTGTCCCCAGCAAGGGTTACATTTCCTAAAGAGATGACTAGTAACATCATAATGACTCTGTTTTCCTTTGTATTTTTGTCCTGCCACCACCTGAAAAACATCTTAACTTTCCCTTTCTCCTCAAAGCCTCTTTATCTTGTGTCTCTTAATGGTGTTTGGGTCTTCCCTACACTGTGCAGGTGTTACTACTCAATATTTAAAATTTCCTTTTCATTACAAGTCCTTGAAGCTGATCCAGTTGCATCTGTCTCCATTTACTTTGATTTAGTATTGAAATATTTGATTAAATTTGTTCTCTACACGAATTTTGTGTGCCACATGCTCTACCTTGCTGTTTTGTTTAAACAAGTGGCCTTTGTGTTCTGTGTATCCCCAAATTTTTCTCAACCACAAATAACCTGTTTTTTCTTTTCTTTCCAATCTGTTTTTAGGTATTCATACCATTTGTGGTGGGGCAGAGAGAGGGAGGTGAAACCTGTCATATAACTACTTCAAATTTATATCCCTCTCTAAACTTCAGATCAGTCTCTTGTAATGTTTAGTTCATCAGAATGACTCAACTATATCACAGTATCACTTACGCTTTCTACTTTGCAACTCGAAGTGTGGTGAATTGACCAGTACTATTCACATTGCCTTTATAAATCTTGTTAAAACTGAAAATGCTCAAGATGAACCACAGATCTTCTGAATTATAATCTTAACTTTAGCAAGATCCCTGGATTATAGGTGTTCATACTGAAGTGTACAAAGCACCAGTATGCTACAATATTCATAAACTTGAGGGTGTATAAGAATCACCTGAGTGAGCTCAAGAATTTTGTGATTTGTGCCCAGATAATATTGTCTCAAAGCCTCCTAGCTTATTTTGGAGTTTATGCATAGTTAATGCAGTTACTACATTCTCTCTCTTTATTTAAATTAACCAGTTACTCTTTTTCCTAGCATGCATGTGGTTGCGTATGCTTCCTTTTTTTGCCCATGAGCAAGGTAAGATATTATTTTTTTTTCATTTTACCAATAGAAAACTGAAAGGATAAACTACAGTTTTCTTAGGGTTACCTAGTTAATCAGAAATAGAATGAAAGCATATACTCAAAATCCTTAACTCTGAGTCTAAAATTTGTGCCATCACTATGCTGTTGTTTGTTGTATAAACATACAATGCTATAAATGTTATTTTTTTTTAGTTCTCTCCAAATTTTCTAATATTAAGATAGTTAAGTTCCAGATTATTGTCAAAGGCATATTTGAAATATAATCATATTGATAACATTCTATCACCCACACCTTGAAGGAAAGTAATGAAAAGAAATTGATGCTTTAGAAATGATATGTAAGAAAGGGTCAAGAATTTACTTTAAAAATGCACAGAGATTAGTGACAAAATTTCACAAGACAAAATATATTAAGATCACATACACGAGAAGATTACTAGGACTATTCAGTGGTATATGCTATCTTCTATAAGTTTTATTTTCCCATCATCCAATTTGTCTTCAGACCCTTCTCTGTAACTCACTCATTACAACTGTTATCATTTTTTTCTCTTCTTCATATATTGTAAATCTCTCTAATATTGATATTTAAATGGCATGGTTTAGGGGAGAAAATGGAGGTATATTGTGGAATATTAAAAATGTATCAACATTCATAAAAATTAGGAACTACTTATTTTCACAGTGAAAGTGATAGTCTAATTTGAGAATCTCAACTATTTCATAAATAATTAGATGATTTATAATGTGACAGAGTGCAAAATAAATCTATTAGCTAGTAATTTTGGCATGTAATTAGAAGATGAACATCTGCAGCTGAAATCAGACTATGTTACTGATTCATAATTTAAAATTCAGTTGAAATACCTCACTAGAATTTTCCATTTCTCTATTGCTCTTAAAAACTTAATTATTGACACTATATGACTTATAATATAAAAAATACATGTTATGGTGAAATCTAAAACAAGGAGGCAGTATATGGCAAGAACAGAAAATTTTGGAGCATATTCAAAAGAACTTATTTTGAACTTTGTATCTGTCACTCATTGTGTGGTCTTGGAAAAGTGATGGAGTGAACTGCAACTCCTGATTGGCTTAGGACTTTTTTGGTTTTAAATTTGAAAGTCCTGCATCCAAGGAACCCTCTTTATCTTAGGCAAACCAGGATGGTTGTTTACTCTGATAAGTGAATTAGACTTTCTAAGTATTAGATACCTTATCTGAAATATTGTGTATGAGGTGCAATTTAAATTGTTCTTTCTCTCTGCATGTATACATATATTCATTCTCCTTAGTACGTATAAAAGTACATATTTTTAGCAAACTTTATACATAATTGTAATAAATTGTAGTTATGATGGAGGAAAAATATAAATTGAACAGCAGAAATTGCACTTTGAACACAAATTCACTAACACAAGAGGTTTCTCTAAGAATTTCTATATTAAAATAGAAGTTTCAGTAGGAAGCAAAATACCACTTTGGTTTAGTAATAGAAAAAGTGGACAAAGATTTGAGATATTTTGCAGTCTGGAAATGAAATTTTCAGTTTTTAAGAACTGAATATTTTGGAAATACTATTTAGGCCATGATTGAAATGAAAGAAATTGATGTCAGAAAATCTCAATAGAGGTTTATGGGAGGATGTCCTTTAAACAAAATAGCAGAGATATCACTCTGGTTCATTTCTTGATCTTAGTTAAGTTTTAAAAAGAGGCTTTGTAAAATGTTGAGACTCTTGATTTCTGTGTAAGAACTTTATTTATTCAATAATTCCTGCAGTTCTAAACTAAGCACACTTTGGACTTCTTCTCCACATCAAGAACTGAACCCAACATTGTGGGTGTAAAGTCACCATATCAAACTTTGAGGAATCTATGATTTAAGGAAGGAGCTGGTTATGACATCAGATAATTAAAATATAATCTGATACATGAGAAAATAGAACTTTGAACAGCACTGTAGTGAACAACTATTTGCCTTAAGGAGTTAGAAGGGCTTTAGAGCCTGTGATACTTGACTAGACTCTAAATTAGAATCCACCAAGTAGAAACAGGGTCAGAAAGACATTTCCACAAAGGAAACAGTATATCCAAATGCATGACAAAGCCTGTCATCTTTGGGAGAGAGCAAAGCTGGCAGAATATTGGTGTCAAGATAGGAAAGATGGAGAGAAATAAATTGGGAGAGAATTTCATAACACATTAAGGCCTTTAGCCTTTTCCTTGTAGATGCTGGGGACACATCAAAGTTCTTTAAGGAGGTAATTAAGCTTGAATTCTTGTGTTTGAAAAAAAAATAACTTTGGTAGAAGTGTGAGGGAAGGATTATATGATGAGAGAGACTAGAGGTAAAAACTCAGAGAGATGACGACTGCATTAATCAGGAGAGACACAAAAATAACCAAAGTACACTGATGTGGTTGAGAAGAGGAAGGAAGACAGGGTTTAGACTGGACATTTTCTAAAGGACTCTTCCAATCACTGAATGTATGAGGCAGATTGGTTAGGGCAACTAGTTGGATTGAGTTTTGTAATGAAATTTTATTAGATTAAATTATCTCTGTAACATCTTAAGAGCCATAAAAGGAGTCTATCTTTGACCATGAGGATATTGGGGGCCATTGTGACTTTGAAAGCCTGAGATTTAAAACAAAAAGAATACTTTCAGAAAGAAAAAAAATAGTAATTTTAGAGTCTGTGTTCTACATTAATTGACAGAAGAAAGAAGTGATCTAAGAAGAATTGAATTTGGATTGTCAAGGTGAGCCCAGGATATAGAAATCTTATGGTGACAGAGTACACCTAAGTGCAATATGCTTTCGAAAGTTCAAACAGGCTGCTTTTAACTTAGAGGTAGGGCCACTCATTCACAGAGCATCTAAGCTTCCAGGACCCCAAGCAATGTTCAACATTTTCTTGGGTTAAATCTAGAGTCTTTGTAATTCAATAAAAGGAGTGTCTCTTAGAGAATCAAGCCAGCAAATAGTACTGTTGCAATTGGAATGCATCAAGAGAAAAGTGTGCCATTGGGTGCTGGCAAAGCATAAAGAACCTAGATAAAATCTTTAAGTAAACAAAAGGAGAGCAATGACCTACAGAAAATTAATAGATAAAAGCATTGTAAGTGGAAGAGATTTACCTGAATCTTTTAAATATGACCACAGAACCTTTTCAACACACACACTGTAAATACTTGTAGGGTGTAAATAACCATTATAGTGAAAGAAAAACTGGCATAGCTAGACCAATTTCAAGGGAAGTTAATGAAAGTAGACAAGAAACAACTGGAATTGATAGGTTTAAATGAGTGAGACTAAAAGTATGAGGTTACATGGAAAAGAAAGAAAAGTGCCAGATATTTGACCTATAAACATTTTTTTCTAGAAATATTCTTAGATTTTAAAATATACCTGCTAATTGTAACAAATGAAACAATAAAAGAAGAATAAAAACAAGGTAAAAATATCCCCAGCTGACCTCCAGCCTCCTTCACTCCCAGACTCTGAGAGTAATAGGTTAACAATGTTTTTTACAAATTATATACAGATAAATGGGTCTGTATAACAATGCCTTTATAAACCAAAATGTGACCATAGTTTTTTGCAACTTACTTTTATAATTTTGTGAAAATGGATTATGAATAGACCTTTAAGATGAGTAGACAAAGATTTGTAACAGAGTGAAATGCTCAGTCTATAACTCCATCTTGTTCAAGCCTGTGTTGTTCCTATGACCTTTAGTCTGATTAATGGTTTCTGTTTAGTCTTGCATATACACAAGCTATTAATTAGAGGAGTTCTACTTGTTGCTTGAGGAGAAAAAGGAAGTATGTATTGCTTACCAAAGATTTCCAGAACCTAGCGACTGGACTCACATCAGCTAGTATAGTCTTCCTCAAACTCCTGCTGGTGCCCAGATGGTGGTCAATCACCTTTGTACCTCTTATGTTCCCTCTCCTTGTTGTAAAAAAAAAAAAAAAGCCTGACTGTACTTTTTAAAGATAGATTTGAGGATTAAGTCTCTCATTTTCTTAGTTGATGACTTCTTGATCAATAAAACTTTTCTTACTCCAAACTCTGATTTTTTGAGTTTTGGCCTTTTAAAACATCAGATAACATAAATTTTGGACAGTTAACAGATTTATTTTATCAACGATGGATACTCAGATTGTTTCTAATGTTGCTATTATAAACTGGTACTAATAAAGAAAAAAATGCACATATATTATTATTTATAGTGCCATCATTTCACTAGAGCCAAGCAAAGGGCATCTAAAATTTTAGTTATAATGATATTGCCAAACTATTTTCAAAAACAGTTTATTAACACTCTCCTAATAGTAATGTGGTTTAAAAAGTCTCTATTTAATCACATTATTAGACATGAATGTTATGGTTATTTTATAAAATTTTGCAAATATGATTAATAAAATATGTTATTGTTCTAAACTTTCATTTTACTGAGTTGTTCTTTAAAGTATGGTTAACACTTTTAAAATACTTTTTTCAAACTTTGCATTGTTTCTTCTGTGAATGAACTGTCCATCCTTTTTGCCAATTTTTATTGACTCTTTCCTTTTTTATTCCTTTTCCTCAATTTATAGGATGCCTTTGTATATTCTGGAACCCAGATTTTCTTTTATAGATTATTTCATATAGGTAACTTACCTGTATTATTAATGTTTTACTAGGTACTTATAGTTGTGTTATAATAAGTATGTTTTCTTTCTTTTTTGTTAAGAAGTACATTTAAGAGAAGTACAAGAAAATTTAAATATACACCTCACTTTAATGAATTAACACCAAACACACATCTAAATAACATCTATATCAAAAAATTAAATATCATCAGCACTCAAAATGTCTCCTTCAAGACATCTCCAAATTGCAACCCCTCCTTTCTCCTAAAAGGGAACCCTTTTCTTAATTTTGAACTATAGGTATGTATGTATGTATGTATGTATGTATGTATGTATGTATATATGTATGTATATGTGTGTGTGTGTATTTTTTCTTTTCATTGAGAATTATACAAAGAAAATTATACAATATATATTCTATTGTGTCTGATTCTGGGGCAACATTATGTACAATAATGCACCCCATAATAACCTTTTGGTTAACAATAGGACACATATACAATGGGAGTTCCAAGAGATTATGATGGAGATAAAAAATTTTTACTACCTAGTGATGTCATGACCATCATAACATAGTAAAAAGCATTATTTTTGTATTTGTGGAGTTGCTGGTATAAACTCCAGTAGTATAAAAGTATAGTACATACAATTACGTGTAGTACATAATACTTGATAAAGATAATAAACAACTATTATTAGTTTTTGTATGTATATACTATACTATACTTTTTATTCTTTTAGAATGAACTCTTTCTACTTACATAAAAAAGTTTACTGTAAAACACTATTCTATGTTACCCTGGTAGTAACCTCTTGTATTTACCGTGCCACTTGATTGTATCATTTTCTCTTGTGCTTGATTTAATCTTGTGTCCTTTGACAATAACAAGCTGTATAAGCTTGTATCCTAGGAGCATTATGCTGTAGAATACATACCATGTGTGTAATAGGCTATATCATCTCAATTTGTATAAGATACTCTATGATTATACAGTAATGAAATCACCTGAAAATACATTTCTCAGAACATATCTTCACTGTTAAGCAGCTACAACTTTATTTCAGGTATATATTATGCATATCTAATTATTTTTCACTTCTATTTATCCATTCTATTATTAATGGACATAAGTTGTTTTTAGTTTGGAACTGTTGCATATTCCGTTATTGTGGTTTTGGTTTCTATTTACCTAATGCAAGTGGGGTTGAGTATTTTTTGGTGTGTGCTTGTTAGTATTGGCCATTCATATATCTTCTTTGGAGAAATGTCTATTAAAGTCTTTTGCTCATTTTTGAATCAAGTTTTTTAGCTTCTTTGTCATTGTTGAGTTTTAGGAGTTCTATATATACTCTATTAATCCCTTATTTGATATATAATTTCACATGTTGTTTTCCATTCCACAGGTTGCCTTTTCACTCTGTTGCTAGTGTTATATGATGTACCAAAATTTATAACTTTTATGAAGTTCAATTGGTATACTTTTGCTTTTGTTGTCTTGCCTTTGGTGTCATATTAAAGAAATCATTGACAGTCTACAGCCATGCTACCTTGAACAAGCCTGATGCCATGTGATCTTGGAAGCTAAGCAGTGTGGGGCCTGGTAGTACTTAGACGGAAGACCACCTAGGAAGACCAGGTGCTATACATGTAAAAAATAAAAAGATAAGACATGTAAGCTGATAAGGTCCTTGCAATCTGTGAGGTCAACCAAGGGTTGCCTTGTCTTAAAAAAAAATTATTGACAAATTCAATGTCATGAAGATTTTACTCTATGTTATCTTCTAAGAGTTTTACTCTGGTTCTTACTTAGGCATGTGATCAATTTTTAATTAATTTTTACATATGGTGTCAGGTAAGGGTCCAATTTTACTTTTGCATATGAATATCCATTTGCTGAAAAGATTACTTTCTCCATTGAATGATCTTGGAAACCTCATTGAAAATTATTTTGCTATATAAGTAAGGATTTATTACTAGGTTCTCTATTTTATTCCAGTGGTCTGTAGTTTTGTCTTTATACCAGTACTACACTATTGTTTTGATTACTGTATCTTTGTAGTAAGTTTTAAAACACAAAAGTGTGAATTCTACAATTGTTCTTTTTAAAGATTGTTTTGGCTATTTGGTGTCTCTTAAAGTTCCATATGAATTTTTAAATTTTACTTATTTATTTATTTATTACCAAAAATATAATTGGAATTTTGATTGCAATTACATTGAATTTGTAGATCAATTTGATAAGTATTGACACCTTGCAGGACATTTGGTTCATGGAAACATTAGGTCTATACCAAAAGGTCCTTGAAATTTGGTCTTGTCCAGAACGTAAATGAGCATATTTGGTCCTTATCAAATGGTTCATGATTATTTGGTCCTGTCGCAAATGTTTATGCTTAGAAAATGTCCTTCTGTTCAAATAGCACTTAACATTTATATATGTTTTGGGTTTACAGGATTAATACATAAAAATACTATAATTTTTTATTGGTCTAATAATTGTGCAGTTACTGTATTGCCAATAATAACCTATCCTGCCTTGGTAGTCTACCTGGTAATGACACATGAACTTAGGCAGATGGGTAAGGGTTTGAATCTTGCAGAAGAGAGGGATTTATATTAACTAGAAACCAATTGTTTTAATGAACATTTTGGACAGAACCAAATTTTAAAGATCTTTCAGTGTGGACAAAACGTCCCCATGAATGTTTTGAAGAGGGCATTTTGGTATGTTCCAGATGTCTCCATGGACATTTTAAACCAAATCAAATGTCTTCTTACTGTATTGACATCTTAACAATATTAGATCTCTTTATCTATGAACATGGGTTGTATTTCCATTTATTTATGTCTTTAATTTCTTTCATCAATGCTGTTCAGACTTCATTGTACAAGTTTTTTACCTCCCTGGTAAGGTTAATGCCTAGACACTTTTTTTGTTATTGCTATAGCAAATAAAATTGTTTTCTTAATTTCCTTTCCAGATTGTTTATTGTTATTGTATAGAAATGCAACTAGTTTTTGTGTGTTGACTTTATATCCTACTACTTTGCTAATTTTGTTTTCTTAGCTCAGTTTCCTGTTTTTTTTTTTTTTTGAGTCTTTAGGATTTCTACATATAAGATCATATCCTGTGAAGAGAGATATTTTACTTTATTTCCAAGTTAGATGCTTTTTATTTCTTCTTCTTGCCTATTTTCTCTGGTTAGGACAGTCAGTACTATGTTGAATAGAAGTGGAGAAAACAAGAATCCTTGCCTTGTTCCCAACCTCAGAGGAAAAGCTCTCAGTATTTCAGTATGGTAATCACTGTGGATTTTCATATATAGCTTTTATTATGTAGGGGTAGTTTCCTTCTGCTTCTATTTTTTCTTTATCATGAAATGTAGATAAATTTTTTCCGTTAGGTAGATCCATGTATTGTTTTGTTCATTTTTGTTAATGTGATGTTACTTTAATTTTTATATGTCAAAACATCTTCACATTTCTTGAATAAATCCTACTTGATTATTATGTATAATCTTTTAAATATGCTGTTGAATTTACTTTACAAGTATTTTGTTGAGAATTTTTGCCATTTTTCTAGGTAATTTTAGTGTTCTCATGGAAAATGTACCCAATCTCCTGGCTTCCCAGTTTCTTAATCTTAGTTCTAAAGACTTACTCCTTCAATATATCTAAGCCATTGACACTCTCAATCACACATATTCACTTAGTCTCTAACTTTATCCTTTTCTACTCTTCTCTGAATGTGAATGGACATGTTGAGTTTGGGGTGTTAGTGAAGAATTAAAATGGATATCCAATATATGCAGTTAAATCTGATTCTGAAATTCAGAAAAGTCATATTAAATGAAGGTAAAAAATTTTAGGAGCATGATCTTAGATAAGAATGAATGGAGATAGACTATAGAGTGAGAATAGGAGCAAGCCAAGGATTGGCATGATTAGCTTCAACACCTAAAGGCCAGATAGCTTCAACATTTAAAGTCTGTGAGCCAAACAGGAAAAAGAGACAGGGAAGAAAGTGGGCATAGTGGTAAAAGGAGATTCTATTGTAATGGAAATCAACAGAATAGAGTGCTCTGAATAGGGGCAATTTAATGATGCTAAGCAGTAAAGATTAGAGAGTGTCCAATAGGTTTTTAATAATTTACCTCTTGACTAAGCTTGTAGTTCTCTTCTGACCATTTGTCCAAACCACTCCAATACATTCTTATATCTACAAACCACATTTGAGCCCTAGAAAACTACATATTAGTTCCACGTGAAACAATCTGTATTATTTGCAGAATACAACCATCTGTATATTCTCTCTGACCACTATAGCTTTGAAATACTACTCCTTATGCTTTGATTATTCCTCCCTACCCAAAGTCCAAATCAGTTTTGAAACTGTTTCCTACTAAATCATGTGTCTCAGTTTAGATCTTGCTTCCTTCTGAAGTATTTCCTTATAGTATTCTAGAGAAGTTTAGCCTTCTAGCAATAATTAGATTAGGGGGAAAAAAAACTATCACTGCTCTTGGCACACAGTTTCAGTTTATTAAATCATAAAAACTATTTTGTTGTTATGGTTGTTTTAATTTTTATATAACATTCAAGGAAATGGAAGGATATGTGTTTTGTTTCCTCCTAAAATTTGTAACTGAGCTGTGATTTTAGAGTGAATTTTAATAACAATTATGGCCTCCTCCCCAAAATGATTACATACATTATGTTAATCAAATCCATACTAGTTTTAAACCACATTTAAATCCCATCACAATGATTAATAAGCCCCATAGTAATGCACATTTCCCAGTACTCAGAAGGAGAGAAAAGGTTTTTTTTTTTTTCTTTGAAATCACACAGACATGGGAAGGAGTGGGTTAGACAGAGAGTGAGGGCTTGATTACAATGTGAGTATCTTCACCCTGTTTTTATTGACTTGAGAGACAAATTCAAAGTAAAACCCTGTTTTATTGACTTTGAAAAGAAGTTTTCTTCTGAGACAATCATCCTTATTTTCTCAAAAAAAGGCAGGGCCCTAAAACAAATAAACAAATAAGAACAACAACAGAAAAAGACAAAATTTTGGTATTATTATAAACAAGGTAAATCGGCAAAAAGGCTTAAGTCATTCTCTTATATATCTGACACCTTTAAACTATCACTTTTCTTAAAATCTGAGATCAGGGTTTTACATGGTGAAGGGCAGACATATCTAATTGAATCTGAGTAAACAATAGTTTAGACAGTCACTATTCTAGGTTAAAACTGTTTCTATAATTATCATAACTTGATTATTAATTTTAAAATATTGAATTCATTTGGTCATAAATATATATTATACCTCACTTTTCAAAGGAGGATAATTCAATAATTTAATTCATCAAATTTATACTGCATGTCTACTAGTAGCACATATATGCTATATACATATAGTAAATGCACTATATATTTCCATAGCTGGAGATATAGCAGTGAACAAAATAGGCAAACATATCAGTCTTTCTGCAGTTCTAGTTAAATATGGGTAGAAAAATTAATAAATAAATGCACAAAAAATCATATAATATATCAGAGTCTTGAGTAGTATAAAACAGTAACTAAATAGAAGAGGGAAGGCAGGAAGTGTGAGGAGCAGGGGACAGTCATTTTTTGAGAAAAAATTTGAAGGAGACTTCTGATAAGGTAAATGATACTTGAAGGTGAATAGAAAGTTGTGAGAAGATATCTGGAAGAAAAACATTTCCAAGGACAGAGAGGAACAAGTGTAAAGACCCAGATATAAAGTTGTGCTTAGTATGTTTGGGGAGTGGTAAGGAAACTAGTGTAGCTGGAGCAGGTTAAGTATCATAGAAGATTTGGTCAGAAAAGTAGAATGAATCATACTTTGTAGGGCCTGTAAGCAACTTGCATTTACTATAATGAAATTATGTGTTATTTGAGGGCTTTGAAAGAAAAACGACATGATATGCATTAATTGAAGTATTGATAACTCCTGGAATAAACTGACCAAATAATATAAAATTTTCAAATCCAATGGACTAACTTAATCATCCAAAGTAAATGTTTCTTTTTGGATGGTTTTCCTCTATTTGATAATTCAGGGACCCAATCTACATTTTGTGGTGACATCATCCTCTGGGTTCTAATTGCCATATTCATCTAGCCAATGAAATGAGGAAGAGAGTTTAGCGATTTCCTAGAACTTAATGGAAGAGAGATTCTGTTGAAGAACAGTTAGCTACCTCAGACACATGATACAACTTATACTTTAACAGACTCTCTCTGGTGCAGAGAACAGAGCATAAGGGAAGAAAGAATATAAGCAGAGAAAATAGAAATAGAAAAGAGACCTTAATGTTTTAATAAGCCAACTAAGATATAATGATGGTTTGAATCAAAATGGTATCCATGGAAACAGTGAGCAGTCATGGGATTCTGTCTATGATTCAAAGAGACAGATCAGATGTGGGATAAGATAAAAAAGAAGTCAAGAATTACTCTAAGATTCTCAGTTTGAGCTACTGAAAAAATGAAGTTTCCATTTATAGATACATGGAAAATTGTGGCAAAAGCAGTTTTTATGTTATTTAATTTAATTCTTGAGAAGTAGAGATTGGTAGTTAAATTTTAGACATAGTGAATTTAAAATGTCTGTTAGGCCTCCAAATGGAGTGTTAAGTGAGCTATAGGGTATATGAGTCTGAATTTTGAGAAAGAAGTTCAGGCTAGAGCTAAAATTTAAAAACATGGATGGTTTTATAATCATGAAAAATATTGAGTAAATGTGAAAAAAGTAATGAAAAGATCTGAGAAAAATATCTGAATTTTAGCATGCTCCAGTATTTAGAGGTTGCAATTAGGAAGAACCAATAAAGCAGACTAAAAAAGAATAGCCAGATATTTAAGTAAAATAAAACATGGAGAGTTAAGAAATTATCTTAAAGAGGAGGGATTAATCATTAATGTGAAAAGCTGCTAACAGGTTATAAAAATTGAACACTGATAATGACCGTTTGGCTTAATAATGCCAAAAAAAAAATTTAACTGGCCAAAATATCAAGAAAACATTTGGTGGTGCCCTGATGATGGTAGTGGTGGTAAGTGAATGGGCTCAAGGAAGAAGAAAATAATTAAGAATAGTAAATAATGATAACTTTTTTGAGGAGTATTGTCATAAAGGGGAACAAAAAAATGGGTGGCAGCTGAAAGAGGATGTGAAATCAAAAGAGGTTTTTATGGTTTGTTTAAAAGACTGTAACATCTTAAGTCAAATGGAATGTCCCAGCAGAGAAGGGAAAAAGAAAGATGTTAAAGAGGATAGATCAAATGCTTGCAGAGTGCCCATGAGTGGACAATAAACTGAAGGGTTTATGTTGAAAACAATGATAGATGCTCCACAATAAGGGCAGATATAGGCAGGTAGATCTGCCAGATGAGACGTTAAGAATCTGTGACAAAAGTCTTTTGATTGCTTCTACTATCTCAGTCGAATAGGACCCACGCCTCATCTGAGAATGAAGGAGAGGAAAATCTTTGGACATTGGAAGAGACTAGAAAGTTAATGGACTAAGAGACTGTGATATAATTGTAGCCTTTACTAAGGACCCACTTAGGTCTAGTGACAATGGATGTTTCGTATTTTTCTCCAGCATATTTACTTATGTGAAGCCAGGTGAAAAGGGGATTTAACTAAGGTTAGGGGTATTTCTAGGCAGATGAGATAAAGGGAGAGAAGGAAATGAAATGGAAAATATATGTTGAGTAACGATTATACTGTATATAATTATAACATAGAGTCTAAATGAAATGAGAAGCATGAATATAGCAGGAGCAATGAAAAATGCATAGGGCCCATAGTTGTTGGATTGCCAGAGTTTGGACATTAGGGAAGTCAAAGTCAAAAGTGGTCTAACTGAAATTAAGATGAAGTGGCATTTACTGATCATAACAAACTCTAAAGTATGACCATGAGAGTAGTTGACTGAGATAAGATGAAGGACAAAGACAATGGAAGAGTTGATGTCAGGGAAAAGAGAGACCAGAAAATTGAAAGGATTATTTATGTGGTTCTTGAAATCATCATGAATAATCACATAAGCAGTGTTGGAAAAATGACTGAGCTAGGAAACACTACATCCTAATTACTTATTTGTTCACAGATTTGGAGGCAGAGACACAAGTGATGCCAAGTTTTATAACTAGTCTGAATATAAAATAACAGAGTGTTGGCTTTGTTCCAATTATAGAAATCACTATTACAAATATCCTTTTGTGTTTAATTTCTTTTTTCAGAAGAGGAGCCATGAGCAGGCATAAAAGGAACAATTTAAAAAACTGCTTGAAGGAAGAGATATAAAAAATGCTAATAAAGAACATCTACCAGGAGAGGACAAGAAATGATACTAGGAGGACTTTAAAAATTTTCTATCTAATTTTACTAAGCTCCAGGAACTTTTCTTAGGAGAATGGCAATTCTGAAAAAACCACATCATTCCTGGGATCTTAGAGACTTCTGGTCATCATATGTGACTTTAGAGAGATATAAATAATTCATATTTTAGAAAAACCCTACTTACATAAAGGTGACTCCTTAGAAAAGTCATAGGGTAAGCAGGAAATAGACATATGTCTTGTTTTCCCAAACTCTTTTGGGACCCGGTAAATAATAGAGGTAACAACATGATTTTAGGAGGAATTATGTTTTAGTTCTCCTCTCTGTCCAGACTTATAGTAGTGTGCATGCAACAGGCATTTGCCTTACTTCATCTTATGTGATATATGTGAGTGTATTTATATAATACTTCCTTATTAAAAGCAGAGACTGTTTCATGTTAACCTTTCTGTCCTCAACATTCTGGAGACAGAGTGTATATTCAAATACTGAATCAACTTGAAAATTATGAATAGTTTTTAGTTTTTTTTATTTCACATTTTCACTATATGAGTGAGTACCACTACCAAGTTTCAGAGGGTAAATTATATATATTTTTAAGAAAAATTAGATAAAAAAATATCCATAGAGAGTTAAGTAAAAATAAACAAAAATGAATATAGACATCTTTGTGGTTAGCTTTGTACTTCATTGTCATTTCATTCTCTTCTTAATGTTGCTTGATAGTGGCAGTTAACAGTTTTGAGTGTATGATAAATTGCGCTAATGACGCTTCCACAAAGAAAACTTCAACCTTTAAATGTAATATACATAAAAACTGGTTTTCTCCTGCTCTAGTGCTAACGTCATTTCGAACAACAACCTGTAATCCAAGAAGTTATTTTTAAAAAATGCATTTTTACTGTAGTCTCCCTTGAATTTACCAAGGAAAGGGAGATGGAGAATACTCAATATTTAGAAAAATTTCAAAAATATGTTTTATTATTTTTCTCTTATTTTAACATACCTCCCACAGACAAATTTCTCTGCCAAATGTCTTCTTCTTCATGAACTATCTCAAATACTCCTTCGACTGTAAAGTTAATCTGATGTTTTTTCTTCCATTGCCTTTATTCTACTCCCTTACCTGCTGCAACCTTAACTTACATAAAAATGTCCAGAAGTCTCTTGGCAAGAACAAATATTCTTTAGCTGAAGTCCAGAGGAAACTCAAGCTTTAATATCTTACTTTTGACCAAATAAATCATAGTGGGGGCTGAGTGGAAGAGAGTGTAAAACATATTTTTACTTGGTTTTCAAGATTTTTTACTAAAAATCTAGTAAGGTATATTTATATTTAAGCCTCTAGCGTCAAATAATTTTGCTGTATTTTTGTTTTAGCTTAAATTGGAATAAAAATAAAAACTCCCCATGGCTCACATTCCATATATGAATTTATTCCTTATCCAGGTATTCTTTTGCTCCTGCTTCCTAAAATCCCTGGATCTATGGATTTTCTCATTGTCATCCCCAGGGAAGACAGAAAGATACTCATACAGAGGCTTCTAACACCGAGCTGTGCAGAAAGTTGAAGAGAAAAGGAAACTACCATTTTTTCAGAAAGTCTTTAAAGTGAAACAGACCACACATTCTCTAATTAGCAAGAGCAGACCAGAGGCAGGCAGGCAGCCTTCTGTTTACCTCAGGACTAGGAAGGAGACCATCTGGCTTTCCCTCAAAAATAACAAATGCTATTTATTGCTGTGTGAAAGAATCTTGCCAGATTAAGTGTATTTGCAAAAAAATAAATAAAGTTCAATTGGTGTTTTTTAAAACCTTGAAGAAAATGAGTGTGTTATAAGAAGATGCTTTGAATGTCAGGTTAACTCTGCACGATTCCTTTCCTTTCTTCAATCCAAAATGAAAATAAAAGTAGTTGGCCTACCTAGGCTCTCCAGTTTTTGTGAGGATCACATAAGATGATTCTTATGAAAATGTTAGAAGAAATGAGCTCTAGGCTTCCATTTACATTATACAGACATAGCATATTATTTGGAACCTCCCGATCATCATTATTATTGTTATTAGGTTATTTATAAACATAGCTCTCTGGAAATAAAATGAATAGAAGGGCTTGACTATGGTGCCTCTGTGGAACATATAGAGCAATTTAGAAAATAATTGAATATTAGACATTTAAAAATGACAGGTGCAATATCAGCTTTGAGGTGTCTTGGCATAGAGTGCATTTAATATGTATTATAATGTTTTTTGGTACCTGTATGTGTAATAAAAATGCCAAACTTCTATGAAAAAAAGTAATGAGATGTACATAACAACAAAAAAAACAGAAAAAGAATAATCGAAACTGGTTACATAGCCGACTATCTTACTAATGTAATAAAAGCAAAATATGAGCTGAATGATTACCAAAATAAAATCTATATATATTTACATATACACATACATATATAAAATATAAATATATATTTATACAGATTTAAAAACCTTTCCTATTGAATTAGAACACAAAGAAAACCATTTTAATGTAAAAAAAAAACTTATGGTATGTACAAAACTTTTGTTTCTAGGTAGGAAATTCACTTGGTAAGGCAATAAGTGTTGGTATTAATTCATATCACTTTTTGTATGCCAGGCTTTGTCAGTTGGAAGAAACCTCAGTAATGATCCGATTTTTTTCTACTCTAGAGGGTAATACTTGGATTCAGATGGGGGACATTCTTTCTTGAGCTTTGAAAAGTATAGCCTTTCTGTTTTCAGGGGGAAAAAAAACATCAAGAGGCTCTTCTAAGTCATTATGACCAACAAAATTGCCAAAATATCTCTCCAGACTTCCTGTACTTCATGGCTGGTAAATCCCACCCCACCTTTCCCAGAGCTACTTCATTTTAAACATCAGGAATCAGAGTCCAAGGAAGTTAATTCATTCTCCAAAAGCCACAGATCAGCAAATCTGGAAAGGAAACTTTCCATCTTGGTGCTTTTCCACTACCTCCTGCTGCCTCCTTTCCAAGTCCCCTTAAAATCCAATTGGAACAATTCTGGAAAATTACATGAAAACTTTCTTCTATCAGAGATTACCCTTCTACAGTGGGAATGAGAAGTCAGCAGTGAAGAGAGTTTCAACCTTTTCTCCATATCTTTGTAAACTTTTTGAAGAATTCACAATAAGTATACATTAGATTTGTAATTTTTAAAATAAAAATAAATTCTACTTGGTGTCTTAGTTTGCTTTTGCTAAGATAATTCAGAGAACATTTGGTAACACTGTGGAGTATCTTTCCATTTTTCTTCCAAAATACTATTCTGAAGGTGTTAACTTTTCTGTATGATCATCACTTCTACTTTCTTTGTTCCTTTTAAATATTAAATATTCTGAATAGAATTTTTCTTCAATTTGATTTTCTCATTCTTGCTGTTTTTTTTTCTTCTCTCAACATTTTACTATGTAATGTTGATGAAGTATTTCCACATTTCATATATTGGTGCTCATGTTCTGAAAAACAGCAAAATCCTGGCAGGATGAAATAGATTAGGCCATTGAAAATACAACTGATGAAATAATATTTTTAATCCCACACTTACAAATGTGGTTTTTCAATAAGGACGGAGGCAGATTACATTAAGTCGTTGCCAATACTAACAAATAAAATATCTGTGTTGAAAATCAATAGTATCATTTACTGACAAAAGATTACTAGTTCGTCATAACGCATTAAGATGTCCCTCTTAAGTGGTGTACAGACTGCATTCTTTGGGGTATTATTCTTTTTTTTTTCACTTATTTTCTTCACCAAAGCCTTTCATCCTGTGGAAATTCTAATGAAACTTAGGTTGAAAATAAAATAAATGAAAATAAACTCCATGTGTGACCTAGGCTTTTCCTCCAGACCTGGGCCAACTTCTCTCTTCCCTCTGTGTCCACATTTGCTGAGATTCAGCCTCTCTTTTGAATTTGTTGTTGTTTTAGAAACATGTGTTCCTAGTTGACCTTTTATTTTTCAAAAGGAAAGATAAATATGCCACCCACTTGGGGGCCTACTAGAGGCTCTTCCCAGAGATGTGTACCTTCACAGCTGCAGAGTCTGACATGCTTAGGAGAACAACCATCCCTCAGCCTTGCTGGCAGCAACAGACAGAGAATGGACACCAGCTGTACTAGAGCTCGAGCTTCATGAACTCTTTAGGCCACATCCTGTCTTTCTTAGAAGTGAAGGAATGTTTCAGGTCAAATAAAAAACAGTCTTATGCAATGAAACCCCCAGGGTTAATCTTTTGAAAATAATAGCAGGCAGGCCATCTGAGGTGAATGGTAAGTAATAAAATATCCCCAACTGAACATAATGGAACTATACTACATGTTATAGATTAGAATGCTTATAGAGAAGACAATTTTAATGTTGTCTTGCATATTGTAAATGGAGCTTAGATTTAGATAATACTTTGGTATTGAGACTTAGAATCTGGAGCCAAGTCACACCAGTGCTGCACCTAGCATATCCTGAGTCTTTGTGTAGAGTTCTTAAAAAGTTTCACATCTCAAATAAGACAACTGGTGCCTTTGTGCAGTACATTAGCTGCACAAGTATATCAGGGAGACCTGCTTGTATATCCGCATACTTTGCATGTTCCAGAGACATCTCAGGCTTAGCAGAGAACTCTTGATTTCTTCCACAAACTGTTTCTCCTCGCTTTCAGTAAGTGGAAGGCAAATACACACAGTTGTTTACGCCAAAATTGTAGTCATTTCCTCTTCTTCCCCTTATGACTCTACTCAATTTGTCACATATAAACTGCCAGAAAGGCCATAACCCTCCAAAGTGTTTCTGGAATGTACTTTCTCAGTTTCCATGGTCACTCCCACTCTAAGCTACCATCATCACTCAGTGGGCCTACAATAGTGGCCTTTAGGTAACCTCCCTGCTCCCATGTGCTCTACTAGCTTACTCCATTCTCTATGTAGCAACCAAAACATCCTTTTACAAAGCCACCTTGGCTAGGTCATTTTCCCTACTAAAACCCTGAAGTATCCCCAAATTTTCTTAGAGTTAAACTCAAACTCTTTATTATGGCCTAAAAAGTCATGTATGGCCTGACCTCTGCCTAGCTCTCTATCCCAGCTCATACATTTTATTTACATTACTTACTGGACTCTTTAGTCTTTTCTCAAGCATAGCAAACTGTTTCCTGATCAGAGTTTTATGTATGTTTTTCCTCTGCTTGAAATATTCTTTCCCTAGGACTTTCACATGACACAAAATTTAAATTTATTCAGCACTGTGCTCTAACAGCACTCTTCAGAAAGACTTTCCCTGACAACCCTCTTTATAATGAAGACAAATTAAATTAATTATATTAACTAAAACACTTAAAGAAAGACAACACTCTCTTAGTTACTGTTGTATCACCCAGTTCACTTTCTCAATAATGGTTATTTTAATCTAAGCTTATCTTGTTTTCCTACTTATTGGCAACCTCACCCTATTAGAAGTTAGGGACCTTGACTGTGCCTAAAACATTGATTGTCAACATGAAAGGTTTATATAAATATATACATATACATACATGTTTTTAATAGAAATTCTCCTAATATCATGAGAAAACTAATTTCTTCTATCCCTACCTAACATTGATAACACCTTGGTAAAGGTTCTTATTTACTCTTACATTTTAGTCTTTTTCTTTCTTTTAGAATTGAACAACTGTGACTCAGTGCAAAAGAAAAAGGTAGGTTAATCTATAGCTAGTTTTGTGTATTACCTGGTCAGTTATCTAGCACCTTAGAACACCATTACTCAAAAGATTCTTCTTAAGAAAGCACTTTTATTTGTTGCTTAAAAAAAAAAAAAATAGAAACATCTTGCCCTGCCTGGTTTGGCATAGAATCGCAAATAAACATGCTTGAACTCCCTATACACTTCAGGGCATATGTGTATAGATTAGTATACCACATTCTGAAAACTTCTTTCTGCCAGAACACACACATATTATCCAAAGAGAACACACCCTTTACTGAATTCAATTAGCTCTGGGGTGGTCTGGCACTAGAATCTTCACATTGATAGCTCAGTGTATTCTTCATAGTGTCTTGAACCCAAAGAGCCTAAGATTCATTTATTTAATTATATTGTTACATCATTAACATTAAAAAGTATAATTGATGTTATAATTATCACAGATTACGTTATTATGAAAGTAATAGACATATATTTATGTCCATACTTTTCTTCTTCTTCTATAACCAGTGATGACAAATTTCTACAGTTATACCTTGGTTTTTAATAATAAATTAACATGTTTTTTATTTTTACCTTCAGGACTGTTTTTACCTTAATCCAATTATTATTGTTATTATGTCTAAAATTATCTTCATTTCCCAAATTAAAACATGTATTTCCTTTCCTTCCTTCTCAATTTTGATGAGTCCCCACAAACTCTTTAGATATGTAGCTTATTTGTTCATCCTCTACCCTTTACATCACCAGATAGATTAGGTGGCTCCAAGAGGTTTTGATATTGCCCATGTAGCAATGAAATATATGTCAGTGCAATTCTTCTATCATGTCTCCTCCTAAAGCAATCTTTTTGTTCTTGCTATGCAATTCCATTTTTGTATAACCTAGTGATTCAGAACTTTAATACTCTACCTTCTTAGGAGTCCCAAGGAGAAGTATCAAAGAGTGTGATGTGATGAGGAGAGGACCTGATAGAAAGGATGTGCGATCTCTTTTATCTCCATACACTAGGGAAGATCCTCTTTACCTGTTTTTAATATTGCCTCTTGAATGTTACTTATTTTGAAGAAACATTTTCAATTCAAAAATAAATTGAAAATCATCATTTGACCCATGATTTGTACAACTCTGGACAATGCAAGACAAGAACTAGGCTGAAATAGGCTTAGCATATCTGCAAAAGGAACGTGGATCTACAAGGCACTGAACTATTTACACTTCCCAGAGGCTTTGGAATGTGGCCCATGGAACTCAGGCTTGTGGAAGAAGTTTATTTCCTCCCACGTGCACACCAGAATTTCTTATTTCTAAAAATAATTAAACCGTTATTTTTAAAGTGGTCCATGTGCCTCAGTACTTGATTATAGTTGAGTGAAACAGTAGCCTGCACTTAGGTCCTTTACATTTTTACTTTCTTTGGCTACTGAATATATTGTCCCTTAAGTCTATCATTCCTCAATAGCAATCCTCACTTTCTTCACTCTGGGTGTTGCCCTATGAAAAATCTTACTCATTTTCCCAGACTTAAAAATCTATTTCTTCTATGACCCCCCTGTGGTTTTGTCAGTCAGAAATAATTGTTAGTTCTTCTGCACTGCCCAGCTTGTACTTCAACTTAGTGTTTACATCTTCCTGCCTTTAGGTGTTTTGTGATATTCATCCCTATGAGCAGGCCTGTCTTACTCATCTTTACCCCACTCCTTCACTCTAGCACATAATATAGTGCCATGCAAGCAGTAAATGTTAAACAGGAGATGCCAATTTAAGATGAACTTGTACTTAGAGATTACACTATCAGGAAAGATCTCTAGTGAAATTTGAGAGAATTTACCCCATAAATATGCAACCACTGCTGATCACAGACATAGCTGTTGTACCATGAAAACCATAGATGCTGAAACTTCAGTAGGCTGACAGAAATCACAATCATTGCTTCCTTTGGAGCATGTTGCAGCTTCCTGTTTGTTGCTTGCTATCTTATTCTTACCAAAATTAATTTCCCACAATTCCTGCTTCTTTGCATTAAATGTCTTTGAATCAAAGACTTAGATACTGGAGAGGTTGTATCTGGGCAAATGAGTTTTCACTTCTGTGGGGGGCAGTCCCTGCCCTTACCAAGACTCACCCGATAGAAAGGTTACCTAATATAGGAAGTGGCTGGTTATAGACAATGAATGTCATTACAAGTGTCATTTTAAATTTTGTACTTCACAACTTATATTTATTCAAATATCTAAAACTTCACTTTTTCAACTCTGAAAGTACTTAATTCCTATTTGCCTCTATGTTACTTTAAGTGCTATCAAAATTCTGTTAAGTTTCATGTGGAATTCACTCAACAAAACCAGCGCTTTTGTTTTATGAAGTGAAAGTGCCCCAGGTTTAACTCATTTTACATATACTTCTTCATCCACTTTATAGAATGTCTTTGGTTTGTCTCTCTTTCCATCAAAATTGCTCACTATCAGTTGATTAAAACAGCACCAGGTGTCTATGCTACATACATCACCTTGCCCTTACAACTTTTTTTCTTTTAATTATTTTTCTGCTAAAAGTCTTCATTACTTTGTCTAAATTAATTGACATATCCTGATACCTTTTCACTGGATCCAGATGTTGCTTCATCCACTATTGCATTACTAAAACTGAGGAACAGAGAGCTTTATTTTTGATCTGCTATTTGAAAGAAGACTTAATTGTTATGTAGTAGTATGAACTCCAGAATGAATTCATGTTCTCTCATCATCTAGTTTACATAAAAGCTTCTATATAAGCTTATATAAAATGTTCAAATATGATACAATAATCAAGATCCCTAAGTGCCAGGCAGCTTCTCTCGTTCCTTTACTAAGTAGATTGCATTCATATTTTATATATATATATGTATATATATATATACACATATATATTATCATATTATATATATTCATATTCATATAATATTATATATATATTCTCTTTAAAAATAACTTGTGCATATTGAGATTTAATTTATTTGAACCAACATTTGTAGATATGAAATATGAACCAGACTTTTCTAGATGCTAGGAATAGAAACCGAAAAAGACAGTCTCTACCTTCAAGAAGGTCATGGGGTAACAGGAAGAAAGGTAGTAAACAAAAATTTCAGAATTATATAAAAAGAAGGTTTAAGATACAATGATAATACAATGTGTGTGTTGACGAGGGTTGGATTCTGTCTTGGAACAGAGATCACATTTCTTTGAGTGAATGATGTTTTTGGCTGGGTTTGAAAGTTGCAAAGGATTTTTACAAAGTTAAAAAGAAAAAAAGAGAAGATAAGTTTAGCCAGAGGGACTAACATAAACAAAAATTCAAGATCTTGTAGCAGCATTAAGTGTTGGATAATTTTAAGTTTATTTAATAAGCTAGATGTGGTTAGACAAGTACTTTAGAACCAAAGCATGAAGCTTCATATATGCTTGCCAAAAACATTTAACAATAATTTAGCTTTAAAGCTGCAGACGATGATATGCTGTCAGGGAATTTTGAACAAGAATATGACATGATCAGACTTATATTTTACTTTTATTATAGATATTCTTCTTGGCAGCATGTAGAGGAAGGAATGGAGGAGGGTAAGATTAAAAGTACGAAGTGCAGTTGAATAAGAAGCTATTACAGTAGTATATACAGGAGATGATCAAAGCTTAGTGATGAATTAAAGGAAGCTTAATGAAGGATAAATGTTGATTTGATTCTCACCTTTCTTGCTTGAGACTGTGTGCCCTTGACCAAGATAAGACATAAGAGACAAAAGCTCAGCCATTAGTGGAGAAAACATAACTTTTAGTGAGAATATTTTAGTATAAGTATCTATTAGGCTATAAGTTGTATGGGTCAGGCATTGTGCAGAAAAGTCTAAAGTAGAAATACAAAATTGAAATTTGCTAGCATGTATGTTATAGGGTTTCAGGTTTCTTAGGGAAGAAGGTATAGACTGAGAAGATATATAAAGTCAAAAACATAGAAATTTAAATAGCAGGCAAAAAAAATGTCAGTAAATGAATAACATGTAAAAAGGGAAATACACACACACACACACACACACACACACACACAAAACCAAGGGCACTGAGTTCCTACAAAAAACGAATAATTAAAAATAAAATGCTATAGTGAGGCCAAGTCCTCTGGATATGGTCATTAAGTCATTCGTGATTTCTTTAAGAGATAATAAAGAAAAATAATTGATGCTATTTCAGCATGAATAAAAGAAGCAAGTGTAGACATTTTTTTTCCAGAAAGCTAGTTAGAATGCAATACAATGTATTAAAGAATCTTCTCTAAGATAGAGAAATTAAGCGTATATCTATGCTGAGAAAAAGGATCCTGTAAATAAAAATTTGTAATAAAAACAGATAAACCAATGTCTAGAGATGAGATGAAGAGTATAGATGGGGGTTTTAGCTTCAATAAAAATGTGGGGAACCTCCTTTTTGGAGACTTTAGAGAAAGAAGAAAAAGATTCTTGTTGTTGGGGATATCATTGCAGTTAGAATTGTAGAACGTTCAGTCACATGGTGCCTAATGATAGATGGTCTCACATGTATGTGGTAGGAGAAATAATTTGCTTAGATTAGGCCACTCATAAATTAGATGTGGACGTGGAACGGATTTGTAATATCCAATGGAGGAATGTAAGAGGAAGTTTATCAAGGAGGAATATATTTCTTATGTCATTTCTACCTCTATATATTATAGAAGTATAATTAAATAATTCAGGAGTCATTTGTTTGCCTTTTTTTCTTTAATTTTATTCTTCTTTGTCCTCTCTCCTCTTCCACAGTGTCACAAATTTTTACAATTTCCTGTTTGTTTGTTTGTTTTCAAAACTACTTGCAACTAACATTTGACATTTACCAAGGCCCTGAGAGGAGCCAAAGGCAGAATATTTAGGATTGATAACAGCTAAATTCATTTTATACTTCCTGTTATGTTCTTACAGCATTTTTTTCTTCTATTACTACATCTGTGTGGCTTGTGCCTAATGTGATCATCCAGTAGTCTCTTTTATTTATTTTTTTGGAATTCTGAAATGCTGCTTTAAAGCCAATAATATTCCAACCTACACGTCTACTTTTTTTTTCACATCTAGTGGCTGTGATGGATTTTTACTGGCTTAAAAAAGATTCGAAGGAGTTAAACATGCAGATATCTGAGAGCAATGTCCCCAGGCCAGCTTCTTTCATGGTAGAAAAGTGGTATACAGATGTTACAAGCCTCACCTTTGCATATCATACCTTCCAGAGGAGAACTTCTCTCATAAATAGTCAGATAACACTTCTGAACTTCAATCTGATTGGACCAATCTGAACAGATCACTCTGGTCTACAAACTGTTTGACTTAGGCCTGGATTATTGCATATCTCACTGAAGAGAAAGAGTTAAGATTATATCGCTTAGTTCCTATGACTTAAAATCCACTTAGATCTGAGGGTGGAATCAATTCTACCTTAAATGAATGGATACAAAAGGGGTGGATGGGGGCTAAGGAGTTAATAAAATGCTTACTGCTATGTGGTACTCACACTCAGTCTGTCTCCAGAGAAGAGTCTACTATTAAGAGTCCACTATTAAGGCACGGGTGTGTGACCTACATAGTTGCATACAATTACCATTGTATTACAGAGTACATAACACATGGCATACTTCGTACAGTGTACATAGATATAATTCCAATTAATTACCACATTTTGGGGGTTCTCCGCATCTCAATAACACAAGAAAGGAGAATCTCATGTTCCTTTTTAGAGCCCCAGGACTGAGCTCAGTGAATATTTATGAAGCAGAAGTGTCTTTTCAAGGGTACAAAGTGCTAGCACTTGCCTTGTCAGGTTAGAAAATTCTTTTGTTTTCTTTCCTTGTTTCCCACAGAGATGCGGCTCAATTTTCATCTAGCATTAAAGAGGCTGTGCTTGTAATACATCATATAATCTGGTGCAATTCACTTACTTTCTTTAATAATAGATGAAAATGATAGTAATAATTGTTCTACCTCACTGGCATGTACAAAGTTTGGACTCTTTTTATTTTTGTTTATCATTGGTCATTTAATTCCTTTTTAATGCTCTGTTTGCTAAAAAACAATGTTTTAAAAACTCATCGTACATTTTAAGTATTTACATTTACTAAATTAAAACTTATAGAACATAAACATTATAATAACAAGATCATCTCACTTGCATTTATCAAAATTTTAAATTCAAGGTTTTCAAATGTGAGAATGAGGCAAAAATGTCCTACAAATTCCGCATTATGGGCCCTGACTCAGCTATGATTGCAGGTAACAGAATCATACAGCTTTTACATGCAATTGAGCAGGCAGTGTGCTACACACTTTAGGGAGTGTCAGTCACATCCCTGTGAATGGCACCTCCTATAGCTGTGCAATGCCATATGTGAGTGCCACTAATAAATATCCACATTATTTTAATCCATTTGTTCAAATGTTTTTGTCTGAACCATTTAAAAGAGTCTAGAACCTAAACATTTTTAAGAAAAAGAATGATAAAATAATTACATGTGAGAGCTTAGACTCCTGATAAGAATATAAATTAACATCATAAATAAATATGGTTATATCTTTTTAAGTTACCAACTATCTTTAATAATTATTTTTTAAATTAATATGCTTCATCAAATGAGAAATTTAACAAATTTCAGAACCTTCTAGCATTGTATCTGATCTTTTTTATATGACCTCAAGCATCTAAAACAGAGTTTGTCCCAAAAACTTTCCTTCATGTTTTTCATATACATGAAAAATATCACTAAGGTAAATACCATATGTAACATGAGTTAAGATTCCATTTGTAGCAAAGTAGTTATTAGCTTTTTGTTATGTATGCTTTCCATTTCTTATTTATCTGCAAGGGGAACTATGACCATTTACTCAGATGTCTATAGATTGGAGTAAAGATAATATCCAGATATTTCAAAGACTATTGGACATTGAATTCAAGTGGATATGATAGCTAGAAATCAGAATCATTATTATGGCACCTAATTAGTGACTTGCAGGCCATATAATAAATGGCAGAGTCCTGAGAACTCCAGCTTTCAATAGAATCACTGAGTTATTTTCTTGGTCATTGAATGTAGTATTGGGAATATCATACTTGGCAATTGGAGTAATCCACATTGGTCTTAGGACTGTGAAATAAGAGATATAATAGCAGGGAAGCCCACATGAAAGTCAATGACTCCTTTATAACAGCTTCCCTGTTCACACCAAAATATTACATTAAGAAATTAATGAGAAGATGTACCATCTCTGAAGATCTAAAGGAGTCAGTGGTGGTGTTTCTTATCATGTATTCATTTAAAAAGCTACATTGGTCCCTGTGCAGACTAGACAGATCTCAGAGAGTGTCTGTAGTCTAATCAAAGCCCAATGAATCATCTCCTTGATCATAGCTGCTGTGGTGGACATGGTATTCTCATAAGAACTGACTAATAAAGTCTCAGTTATATGGTATATGGTCATTTATTTGGCAAACACATTCTTTACTATCAAATTACTAAAGAACAAGAGAGATTGTACCCTCTAGATAAAAGAGGGGGAAAAAAGCCTAAGCTTGGTTTATAGAGTGATTAGCATAATATTTGAGTGTAAACCAAAAATAAATGGGGTCCATATTACAGGCATTCTGACAGGAAAAGGCTAGAGGGTCAGAGACAAAGATATCTAGAGTGGAGACATGTGAATGGACATTAAAGAATGGGCATGAAGTGTGAAGGTTTTTGTTATTGCATATTAATATCCACCAGAAAGCATTCACCCTGTAGGAGGCCCTGAAAAAAATCAAGTATACAAAACGATTCAGCTAGCTTTTGTATTTCATTATCCCAAAATTGACACAATGAACTCATGAGCAGAGGAGGCATAGTAGTGGCAGAGATGAAAACTGTGCATTGGCCCAGACTACGGACAGTTGAATGTTTAACCCACCAGCCACAGAGACCAATGGTGAGATCTGGATATGGCACTATTTTTTCCAGCTCCTCCTAGTTCACTCAATATATGATTGCTTTAGTGATCAATTCAGTCATAGCTTATGGCCTGCTCCCACCCCTAGCCAATGCACTCTGCCCATTAGCCAAACTGAACTACTTTCTATACCTTCACTGAGGCCTGTTCTTTTTAGATGTGGAAAACCCTTCTTGGCCTTTCTCTGGCTACTGGTGGGCTCCCTTCATTCTAAAAGATCCAGTGTCTGTCTTTACAGACAAATATACATATTCCAGATATGGGTTTGCTTTTTCTCTCCACAGAGCCTCAAGAAGAATGACTACTTAGGGGTTATGTAAGCCAGATCTATGACCAGGGAATCTCATGCATAATAGCGTTTGAAGAAGGGCTCCACTGCACATCAAAGTAGATATAGGAGTGACCATAAGATCTGCATTGTATGAATTGTATCACATATCATAACATATAGTAACAGATGGCCTGATAGGGAGCATTGGGACAGATAACTAAAGGCACAGTATAATTCTGAGGGCAAGTGGAAAGAAACTGTGCTAATTTGCCTGAGTTTTCAGAAGAGTTGAAAATAAGTCATTAATTCAAGGAACAATTAGAGATACTTTTCTGACCTTTGATTTCCTGACTCCTTGATCTTTTTCAAAATACTGGGTAGAATATCAAGATACCACAGGCATGAATTTAAAGCCCACAAAGTAATTATGCTGTTAGCTACCCAGTAAATCCTTTAGTTCCTCGTCTTTCCATAGATAATAATGCCAGATGACTTTAATTTTGAAATTTTATGCTGACCTTCTTTAGGTATTAAAAAAAAAAAAAAAAAAGGAGAAAGTCAGGAAATTAAGTTCTTAAGCAAAATCCTTCTTTAATTTCCCCTCAAACAAAATCCTTCATGTAGTTTTAGCCAAAGTATAAACTTGAAGAGTATATTAACTAAAAACCAACTCTGGAGTTTAAAATCTTCACTCCCTTAAACAGATTTAGATCTCTAAACACAGAATTTATTAAATGTTCTTATCTTTTCAGGTAATTTAGTAAAATGAATATCAGGAGCCAGAAGTCATAAATAGGATTTCTATCTGTTTTGAGTTATTAATAATAACTTGGCTTAGAAAATTAATATTTCTTTTCAAATTATTGATTATTCCAATTTATTGTAATGCTGGAATAGTCAGAATATATTTCTGATTCAACATTAAAGAGTTAATCCTAACATTTAAAATACAATTAAATATATATATATATATATATATATATATATATATATATATATATATATATTTTATACTAATGGCCTTCTGAGATCAGGAATTTCAGCTTGTTATTCTGCATTTATTATTAGAGATCTTTTCTAGTTTAAAAAGAGAAATAACATTACTTTTCTACCTGTAAATAGACAACATGTTACTTTGTTATTACTCCCTTAAGGCTAGTTATGGCCTTTCTCAATTCTCAGCCGGATTTTACAACATCCCAACTGTAAGCTGGCCTTTTCCACACTGTCCACTCAACAGATAACTAATTAAGTGATCAATACTGTTATAGCTCATGACCAACTCTTACCTGTAGCCAATGCAATCTGCCCTTTAGCCAAACTGAAGTATTTTCTGTACCTTCACTGGGGCCACTGCTCTTTCCATGTGGGGAGAATTTCTTAACTTCAGGCTCTAGAAATCTTTTCCTCTTTTCACGTCTTGCTCCAAAGAAAGATGCAGCAAGAAAAGGAAAACTCAGCTACAACCAGGGAAATTGAATCTTAATCCCAGTGTTGCCGCTAATGAGGTATGCACATTTTGGTGAGCTTTTACCTTTCACAGACTCAGTTTTCTCATCTATTAAATGATAATTCCTAAACCAGCTAAGTGGTCTGCAGAGTATGGGACTTAGACCAGCAACGTCAGCACCACCCTGAAATTTGTTGGAAATTCAAATTCTTGGGACCCCTCCCTTAGTTTAACAGAATCAAAACTTCTGTAGATAGGACTAAGGAATCTGTGTTTTAAGAAGCCCTGTAGGTGATTTTAATCCCCACTATTTTTTTTTTTAATTGAATTTACTGGAGTGACATTGGTTATTAATATTATATAAGTTTCAGGTGTAAAATTCTATAATACATCATCTGTAATTCTGCTGTGTTCTCACTATCCAGAGTCTAGTCTCTCTCTTTCACCATATATTTGACCTTCTTTTTACCTTCCTCATCCTCCTCCATCCTTTTTCCTTTTGCTAACCACCATACTGTTTTCTGTGTCTATGAGTCTGTTTTATTTGCTCATTTGTTGCCTTTTGTTTTATAACCCACATGTGAGTGAAATCATATGGTTCTTTGTCCTTTTCCATTTGACTTATTTCACTTAACATGATACTCTGAAGATTCAGTTATGTTTTTATAAATGGCAATCATTCATCTTTTTTTGGCTGACTAGTATTTCATTCTATATATGCACCATATCTTCTTTATCCAATCATTGATCAAAGGGCACTTATGTTGTTTCCATGTCTTGGCTATTATGAATAATACTGCAATCAATGCAATCCTTATGAATTAAATATTTCCAAACTTTTTGGGTAGCTACCCAGAAGATAAATTTTTATTCTTAATTTTCTGAGGAACCTCCATACTGTTTTCCAAGGAGGCTGCACCGACTCACATTCCCACCAGTAGCGTACTATGGTTCCCTTTTCCTCCATCCTCTCCAACACTTGTAATTTCTTTTCTTACTAATAATAACCATCCTAATATAGTGGGTTAGGGCAAAAGGTTATCCATGTATAAATATGTTCTGAGTCTTAAAAATTAGTTTAATTTAATTAGGATTAAGTTCTTTCTTCCTTAGTTGACACAATTGTTTAAATTTTGTCAAAATAATAATCAACATTAGTGTTGTCAACCATAAAGAGAAGTTACTAATATAATTATTAAGTGTTTGTTCATTTGTCAATTTCTCATATCTTTTTAAGGCATTTTGACATAGCCAACAACACTGAAATAAAAAAGAAAAAAATTCTAAAATGTGGAATTTCAAATTTTATGTTATTATATCTCTAATTTTGTCTAACTTTACTTTGAAAATGTGTATTTAAATAAAAATGATAACAAGCAAAATTAAAAATAACTTTATCAGATTTGATTGAGCCTTGTAGATATACCTTTCAGAGATTAAGAAAATGAGTAACTCCTGATAACAAGCCTACTAATGTCACGTAGTTCTTAATTCTTCACTTTCAATAAAATTAAAGGAATTTCTATTCGAGCTCTGATTCTTTAAAAATATTTGAATCATATTATTATGTAATTTTTGGCATATAAATAAAAATAAATTTGTATGATTGGTACTTTTGCTATAAAAATTTCTTTATTCACACACACACACACGATTTTATAAGTGTTAGTCTCTATAAAATAAAATTTGAAATCTAATAAAATTAACTTGCTTTATTCAAGAAATAATAAATATTCATAGACAAATACATGCAATGATTGAAAATAATTCTTATCCTCTCATTAATTTAGTCATATGTTTCTGTTTTTCAGTTGGTAATAATAAATGTTATAATGATAAGTTTATATAAAATATTTCAGCAGTTAGAGCCATACAGTTCCAGGGAATTAAAAAAATATCTAAATTAAATTTATGTAATTTATATTATTAACTTAGATTATTTTATTTAATTCTATTATATAATTCTATTATATGTTATTATATAACATAATATCAAATTATGTGTTACATATTAAATTACACATTTAAAATTTACATAGTCTATGTTAACATTTTTGTTATAGAAATGATATTAGGACAATCAAAAATATATTTTCAAGTGTCAATGTCTATTGCATTTGAAAAACTTCAATAGAAGAATTGAAATGGAAATCTGATTTCAAAGATTAAAGGAAATGATGAAGAATTTCTGACTGCCACAGAAGAGCTTGTTTATATATATTTTAATGAATAATGGTGAGTTACTTATTGCTTCACCATTTAAATCAACTTGGATTTATTTAATAGAGTGACATTGTTTTATTTTTAAAAATTAGCATTTATTGTATGCTAGAAATGAACTCTTTTGGAACTATATATTATGGCCAATAAAAAAATTTTACATATCAACTTAAATTAGGCAAGAGAGTCCATAATTAAAAAAAATTAGAGAGTAAATAAAAAAAAAATATTAGAGATCAGTGATTTTATCCACCCAATGTGGACTGGATGTGTCATCTAGGAGTAACTGCGCTTCTTTCCATCACAGGATTTACTATGTATCCATACCTTATAACAGTCTATTTCCTTAACTGCTTTCTATATTAAATGGGAAGCTCTTTGTTATCAGGAACCATGCCTTGTATAAGTTGCCTTGAGACAGAGGTGTCCATGAAAAATTTTTAACTGAATGCACAAATAAATTGTTTTGTTTTGAATGTGAATTTCTCAGTGCTTTTTTTTATGATTTTGTGTGCCATCATATATACTTATGTTCTTTCTTCAGAGTTTTAAGATCTTCATGAAGTGAATCAATGTCATATTATAGTCAAAAGAGTAATATGCTAATATTTTGGATGTAGTCCAATCTCTGACAACAAAATAACTATGTAACCTAGGCAAGTCATAAAATCTTTATACCAAATTTTTCTTATTTGAAAATCAAGGCCTACTGCCTCATTGCTCAGGTCATGAGTATGCTATCATTGGTAGAAAAGAAATAATAGTGACTGGAATTAACAGCTGTCTATGATTAATCTTTACATGCAAAACTAAAAAAAATATATATATTACCTAGTTTTACTTCCATTTTAAAAATAAGTAAGATGTAAAAGAATTTTATTTTTATTTTTTAATTAAATTTATTGAGATGGCATTGGTTAATAAAATTATATAGGCTTCAAGTTTACATTTCAATAACATGTCATCTGTATATTGCATTGTTTTTACCCAAAATCAAATTTCCTTCTTTCACCATATAGTTGACTCCCTTTACCCTTATATACCTCTCCTCCTCTCCTCTTTCCCTCTGGTAACCACTGTTTGTGTCTATGAGCTTTCTCATGTTTGTCTTGTTCATTTGTAGTTTTCAGTCTTATATCCCACATATGAATGAAATTATATGGTTCTTTACTTTTTCTGTCTTACTTATTTCACTTAGCATGATTATCTCAAGATCCATCTACGTTGCTATGAATGGCATTATTTCATCTTTTTTTTATGGCTGAGTAGTAGTAGTAGTCCATTGTATATATATGCACCACATCTTCTTCATGCAATCATCTATCTAAGGACACCTTGATTGTTCCCATGTTTTGATCACTGCGAATAACATTGCAATGAATAATGGGTGCAATGAATAATCTTTACGGATAAATATTTTCAATTTGGGGGGTTAAATGCCCAGAAGAGTTACTGCTGGGTTATGTGGTAATTCTAATCTTAATTTTCTAAAGAACTTCCATATTGTTTTCCATAGTGGCTGTACCAATTTACATTACCACTAGCAATGTATGAGGACTTTTTTACCCCCACAACCTTTTCAATGCTTGTTATTACTTGTCTTGCTAATAGCTATTCTTACAGGGGTGAAAGAGTATCCCATTGTGGTTTTGATTTGAATTTCTCTAATAGGTAGTGATGTTGAGCAGCTTCATGTATCTGTTGACTGTGTGTCTTCTTAGGAGAAGTATCAGTTCAGGTCCTCTGACCATTTTCTACTTGGGTAGTTTGTTTTCCTGTTGTTGAGTTGTATGAGTTTATTATATACTTTGGATATTAGCTTCATTCACTTGCCCAAGGTGACACAGCCTAATATAAAATTTGATCCCATTATTAATCAATTGCTAATTCCCTCAATAATGACTAAGAATCCAAGATTTGGAGTCAAGTGTATCTAAATTAAATCTCAGCTGTGGAGTTTTGGAAAAGTTATTTAAATTTTTCAGTTTTAAATATTTTCCTTATGTGATAGAATAATAATAATACCTTTACCATAGCTTGTTTTGGGGTTATTGAAGAGTGGCAAAATCCAAGGTACATATAACAAAGCTAAATAAGTGATAGCTATGATTATTATTATACCATTCAGTACAAGGCCACAACATATTAAAGTGACAATAGCAATTCTATCTTAACATCACATATAACAGATGCAAACAGATTCTCAAAAATTATGCCTATCCATTTAACTTTGGTGCTCGGATGTTAAACATTTTAAAAATAGAAATAAGACCCACATTTAAAAATATATGTATCAATTATTCTATCTACTTACCTACTTATCTATTAATTGAGTATAAATTCAATTCAAGAAGCAGTTATTGAACTTTTTTTGCCAGTCTCTGTGTTAGGCACTGGGGATCCCCACAGGGAAAACAACAACAACAACAACAACAACAACAACAACAACAACACATAATCTAGTCTCTAACTTCAATAAATTTCAAGTTGGCAGTTTGAGTAAATGTTCTAAAAAATGTATAAACCAATTACTACAGAAACTTAACCTGGTGCTATAATACTGAAATTAAGAAATTGTTTTTGCAACCCAAGATACCTGTAGTATATCCCTTGTCTTTCCTTATATTAAATTGCCTCATCCTATATTAATTGAGATGTAGTAAAACTTTCATATCAGATTTTTCTTAAATAATAAGAAAACCTAACTACATGCAACTCGAGTTCACTTAACCATATAAAAGAGATTTTGGAACATGGTATCAATCTGAAAGAATTGAAGAAGGAATGAAAGTAGAACAAGATTTAGTATAAAAAAAAAAATAGAGAGCTACAAAATTCTCTGTGTTCAATGCTTATAATCAGAGCTCTCTCAGATGTTCTCAAAGAGTCCCAGGGCAATCGTGTGAAAAATAATAAGATGAGGCAATGAGAAAACTATATATCTTGGGGATTTGTTTCTTTATAACAAAACTTCTTCAAAGTAATTTATCAAAGTCATGGAAGAACTGAAGACATTTAACGTGGCTTATAAAACCTCAAGTATAGTGCTCTCTTTTTGAAAACTAAAAAAACTGCAGGCTTTTTCAATTAGTCTTTTCTTTGTAATGTCAGATTGTCATTTGCTACAAATAGGAATAAATGAGGGTGAAAAGAAATTGTTGTCATAAGACAACACTGAGATGCAAGTAGGAAGCTACTATAGAGTTTGTACTTGAGGACATATTTAAAAACATGACACATGTGCACATGTAAATAAGGCATTGACTGCAAGAGTATGCTCTCATTTCTGTTTTTGAACAAACAGCACATTCTGTGGATTTTAAGTCCATAAACATCAGGAACTAATCTCTTACATAAGCCATCTCTATTATCTTCTCCAAAGCTGAGGTCATACACTAGGGATATAGGAATGGACTCATCCCACACATACCCATTGCTGGTTGACTATAACATATAAGTAAATTTATTACCCTATTAACTATACGAGCTAAAAACAATTCTTATATCAGAGAGGAGATAACTGTTTTTTAATAATTACAGGTAGAGATTACTTTAAAATATTTTGGGGAATTTTTTAAAAACACAGTTCTGACAGAGTATGCTGCCAGCTGTAGAGCTGCTTTTAATTAAAACCTTGTTCAACATGCTTATTGCAGAGTTTTATTTTCCTGTTATATAAAGATGTACTGATTCAGCAATTACTGAACCCTGGACATGTTATAAAACTTCCTTCTGAGACCATTTAGCCAACAAAATCAGCTGTGATTTATTAGATAATAACACTACCAGGAAGAAAGTTTCTAAGTTCTCCCTTATATATCTTTGGTGGTTGGGAACACAAAGGCCTCAACTAAAAAGAGACTTCTCATTTTAAATTTAGTAGAATTCTCTGTAATTAGATGTTAAAGATACACATATAAATAGCCTGTAGATCTGTTAAACATATTACGAAAGTTAGATAAACTGCGTTCCATTCGAAACTTTGTTAGAGATTTCTTCGCTATATGTCCTAGTATGATTACTATTATTCAATATTTACTTTGAGCAAAAATGCATCAACTTTGTCTCTTAATGAGTGCTCTGCAATTTTCACATAATATATGTGTATTATAGGGGATCAGAAGAACTATAGAAGACTTAATTTTTCACAATCCACTTGGAATTTTGGAGACCACCAAATATTTTTCCCCCTGCAAAAATTTGCTACTCTTTTCAACTCCAAATTTGTGTGTTTTTTTTACTAGCTATACAGAATATACCAAACTCCTGTTACTTTGTCACTATGAACTTTGTGAGAAAGATATTTGCAATGGTGAAAGAACTTTCAAGATCACATTATTCTGGAGATTTAATGCATAGAATAGTAATTATAGTTAATAATACAGTATTATATATTTTAAAGTTACCAGAGACTAGATCTTAAATGTTCTCATCACTCACACAGAAAAAAATAATAATAATTATGTGACCCAATAGAGGTGTTAGCTAACTCTATCATGATAATCATATTATAGAATGTAAATATATCAAATCAATATATTGTATATTTAAACTTACACAATCAATTATATTGTAATTTAAAAAAATCTCAGCAAATATATAGAAGATCCAAATAGCATAACCAAATATAATGATATAAGTGACATCTATAGAACACTCCACCCAACAACAGCTAGATACATATTTATTTTCACAGACCCATGGAGCATTATCCATGATAGATCATATATTTAACAATAAAACAATAAATGTAAGAGAATTAAAATTATAATAATTTAGAAGAACTGAAATCATAATAATGATTTAAAATTAATAACAGAGAGACCACAAGAAAATTCTCAAACACTTGAAAATTTAACAATGATTTTCTTAATAATTATGATTTAGAAAGAAAGTTTCAGGGGAAATAAAATGCATAGAACCAAATGAAAATTAAGCAACTAAATATGTGGGGTACGGGTAAAGCTGTTATAAAAGGGAGATTGTAGCACATAAAGCGTGTTAAAAAAGAGCAAAGGTCTCAAATCACCTAACAACAGCTAGAAACACTAAATACAGCTAAATTCTAAACTCAAGAAAGAAGAAAACTAAGAGTAAAATAAACACAAAGTAGGCAAAGAGTAGAATAATAAAGAAAAGAGCAGAAATAACTGATATTGAATATCAGAAAATAATATCAGAGAAATTCAATGAGACAAAAAGTTGTTTTTTTCTTTGAAAAAAAAATTATGAACCTCTAGCCAACTGACTAAAATAAAAAGAGAAAAGACACAAGTAATACATATCAGGAATATAACTACAGTCTTTATAGGCATTAAAATTATAAGAAGTACATACTATAAATAACTCATACTGATAAATTCAATTTAGATTCATGAATTGTAAGCCAAAAGGTACACAAATGCAACCAAAATTAAATAGATTAGTTGAATAGTTTTGCAACCATGAGAGATATGTAATTTATAATTGAAGATCTCCTGAAGGAAAAATGTCTGGCCCATGTAGTTTCACTGGAGAATTCTACCAATCATTTAAAGAACAATGAATACTAATTTTACACCATCCCTTTTGGAGAAGAAGGAAAGGAGGGGAAACTTCTTAATTTACTTTACAATGCCAAAATTATCCTGATACAAAAACCACACAAAGGCAATACCAAAAACAGATAATTACAGACTAATATTGCACATGAATAAATTTGCAATAATTCTAAGAAAATTGAATTCAACACTGCATAAAAAAACACTGTCATGACCAAATGACATTTATTTCAAGTATTAAGGGCTGGTTCAAAAATCATTCAATGTAATCTACCATTTCAACAGGCCAAAGATGAAAAAAAAACATATAATTAAATCAATAGAAGAATAACATTTCTTAAATTCTAACACTCGTTTATTATAAAACCTCTCAGCAAGTTAGGATAGAAAGTAATTACTTCAATATGATAATAAACATGTTTTTTAAAAAAGCCTATAGCTAACATATTTAATGGTGAAAGACTTAAAGTTTTGCTGATAAGAGTAGAAAGATGTTTAAGATGTCTGTTCTCAACTCTTTTACTCAATGTAACAGTACAGGTTCTGGTAACTTTAGTAAGGCAAGAAAAAAAATATAAAAGCATATGTGAGAACAGAAATTGAAAACACAATACCATTTATAATCACCCAAATAAAAAAAAAACATATATAGAAAATTAACAAAATGTATATTAGACCTTTATGCTAAAATCAAAACACTTTGAAAGAAATAAAAAAGACACAAATAAATATAAAATAGGATTGTGTTAATAGACTGAAGGACTGAAGATGGCATTTATTTCCATTCTGATCTAATTTTTAGTGCAATTCCCAACAAGACTTTTGGTGATATAAACACCCAGCCCCAAGAAAATATTATTCTACCTGAAATTAAAGCTTACTACCTAGTGAAACCCAAAAAAGTGTGTTATAGAGAGTCAAGTATAGATAAAGGGAAAGAACAAAAATTTCAGAAGTAGACATATGCAAATATGGCCCACTAATTTTTGACAAAGTTTCAAAAGCAACTTAATGGAAAGAAAGATAGCCTTTTCAATAAATGATAGTGGAACAACTGTAGTCCATGGTATAAAATGAACCTTGAGATAAGTTTTAAATGTTATACAAAAATATAAACTCAAAATTGATCATAGACTTAAAGATAAAACATCAAACATTGATAAATTGGCCATCATCAAAATTAAAAACTTTTGGTCTGTGAAAGACCCATTAAAAGGATGAAAAGACAAGCTACAAACTTGGAGAAAATAGTCACAAACTATATATCTGATGAAGACCTAGTACCTAGAACTTATAATAAACACTCAATATTAAAAAAGAAACAATTCAGTTAGAAAATGGGCAAAAGACATGAACAAAAATTTTAATGATGAGGATATATAGGTAGCAAATAAGTACATGAAACGATGTTCAATAGCATTACCTGTTAGAGAAATTCAATTTCAAACGGCATGAGATATTGCTACACAACTATCAGAATGACTAAAATAAAAATAATTACAATGCTCAGTGCTGGTGAGGATGTGAAATGGAGCTACTCTGGAAAACAGTTTAGCAGTTTCTTACAAAACTAAACATATAGTATTTGTTTATAGTTATTAGTTATTTACTCAGAAATTGAATTATTGGGCATATATCTTAGAGAAATGAGAAGTAATGTTCACAAAAACCTAAATAAGTATGTTCACAACAGCTTTATTCCTGATAGCCCAAAACTAGAAACAATTAGATGTTCTTCAACCAGTGGATAAATAAATAAACAAATGGTGGCACATCCAAACCACAAAACATGGAACTCAGCAATTGAAAAGGAGCAAAATATACTATTAACATACAAACAACTAGGATAAATCTCAAAAGAATTATGTTTAGTAAAAAAACCAATCACATTATTTCATTTATATAACTTTATTGAACTGACAAAATTACAGATGAAAAAAAGACTAGTGGTTGTCAAGAATTATAGAAGGGAGTTGGGTAATGGAAGATAGGTGATGTTATGTAAGCACAACCAGAGGTGTCCTTATAATAAAAATTTATAAATAAATTTATATTTAAAAATAAAGAGAAAATAAATGTAGAAAGGCAATTCTTAAGAGCAGTACTGAGGTAACTAGTTGAAGAAAAAAGAAATCAAATAAGACATACTTTAAAACATCAATAGGACTTTGAATTCATGTGAGAACAGCAAACACTACCACAATATAAATAGAAAAAATGAATAATTAAAAGCATGTAAAACACTTTACTCTTCTGGAAAGGAAAATTATTAAATATGATTTTAAAATTTCAGAAAATACTTTTTCTGAAACCAATACTTTTTCTTCTGGGAACATTTTGTGTAGTTATGAAAAAAATTTGGATACATGGCTACACATTTGATCATAAAATTCAGTCCACTCTTGGCATCAGAAGTTTAGAGGATTGTGAAACATTTCAGAGTTTAAGAGAATTTCAAAACATGATTAAAGAATTGGAAGAAAAGCTATCTCTAAGTTAAAGCTGAAGGAATCAGCATTGCTAGAGATATGAAAGAGATTGACACATAGAGGCTTCAAAGATAGTAGTTAGCTATGTTTTTTTTTTTTATATACAGAATATGAAACAAAATGACACAAATATTCTTCTCTACTTAAAAAGTTATAGCCCTAAATGAAGTTACTACAATGAATACACAATAAGAAATTAAGTTAATTTAATCCTTAGATTTTAAATAAATATCATTGTGCCTATAAAAAAGAAAACACTGAGGGGGTTGTTATTTTACTAAGGCTGTACAATAAATGGTGAAATTTTAATTTTATGCAAGAATGGCTAATTTCAAAGTTCAAGTTTCTAACTAATGCATCAGGTCAGAGGTCAGCAAACTACAACCTTTGGACAAATCTAGCCTCAAACTGTTTTTGCATGGCTCATGAGCTAAGAACAAGTTTTATATTTATAGCTATTTAAATGTTCTTTTTTTTTTTGCATATGAAAGTTGTGTGAAAAGCAGAGAGTTGACTAGTTGCAACAGAGTATGAACGACAGAGCTAACAATATTTTTACAGAAAAAGTTTTACTGACTCCCCATGTAGTATGAATCTGAATAAAGAGCATTTCTACCTTGTAATTCTACCTTGTAATTTCTATTCCAATAAGTAGAGGAATTTTCTCTGATGAAATGTAATCCAAGATATGTGCTCTTCTGTGAAGAACAGTTGAATTTAGAGATAGATTTCTTGAAGATAAGAAAGCAAACTAGACAACTTTTTAGAGAATTTTTAAAGCACTGGAATATAGATAAAGAAAATAGATGAGAATCATGTTTCTCAAGCCACAGCACAATGGAAACAGTCAGCAACACATTTCACATTTAAGCTGGTAGAGCATAATGGTCCAGATCAGTGAGTGCCCAAATCATATGGCTCACCTTTTGTGTTGCCTAATGTTAAGCTCTAAATTCACTTTGGATAAATCAAATAAAAATGTAAATCTCAGGATGATATTTCTGAAAAGAATTCAAATAAATAAATACATTAATAGTAATGTTATCAAATCATTTTCTTAAAATAATCAAAGGAATTGAGTGGAAGAAAATGAAAATTCTATATCTAAGGTTTTTTTTTTTTTTTTTTTTTTTTTACAATTTATAATGATAGCTTCGAATGAGTGTCTATTAAAGAAAGACAGTCATCTTTTCAAGCAATGAATCACAGGGTTTAGAGAGAGATGAATGGAAGGGTAATACCTTTTTACTTTCTTTGTTCTTTTCTTCATTTCAGAGATACTGCTGACTACCCTTCAGCAAATTTCTCTCTTCCTAGAGGAATCTTACTATTTAGTTTATACGTTGATAAATTCTTTTGTAATTATTATTATTATTATTATTATCCAAACTTATCTCTGAGAATCACTGTATTAGAAGCATTTAATCTCTGAAAAACTCTTGGAACTCTACCAAATTTAATGCAATGTTTCTCCAAACAGTTATGGCTTCCTGTCTTTATTTTAGTTATGTTTCTTTTCCATTTATAAAATGAAAAAAACAATCTCTAAACTAACTCCTTCGCATGGCCACCCTCAAATGAGCAAATAACTCTGGAATCCATTAAAGATAAACATAATAGACTTTGACATTTTAAATAAGAATTTATTCTACTCAATTAACCATCATGCTATTTCAATTTGGGCTTAAATGTTTTTTGGAGGCAGAAAAGGGATGTTTTAAAGAATATCAGCTATTTCACTCTGGCAACAAAACTTATTTTTCATGTCTTTGATCAAAAGTTCTATCAATCCAGACCTTGGCATAATATTATTTATAATGTGATAAATAAAGAAAGGAAAATAATTTCTGATTGGATGGAGACTGGGAGAAGCCATTATGTTCTTTAGTTGCTTCAACGGTTAAAGTTAAGAAAGAACTGTAAAGCTCTGTTTTTTTACGACTAAGAGTGGATGTCTTGAGAGGTTCAGAAAAAGTTCACATTGCCCTTGAACAAATATGTTTCCACAGTCCATTGCCAGAATAAGAAGAAAGAGAAGAGCCAGAAATTAGTGAAAAATTCTGATCTCATTTTGTGTTTCTGGACTTCTTTAGAGTGGGAAGTACCAAAACTCATCCTGGAGAAACTAATGCTTTTTTCCCATTGTTTTTGCCAGAAGTGAAAAGAATTTTGTATAGCTCTATGCCTAAGCTAACAAGAGACTCTAAAATATTTGATTTCTCTAAGCTCTCAGGTCTGACATATTTTTTATATATTCAGCTAAATACTCAATTATTAGAAAAACTAGTGTATGGAAACAACAAGCTAGCTATACACGAGATTTTATTCAGATAGAAATTAACATGATTTCTTTTTCCCCAAGGGAAATGATGACAAAAGGTACATTTCTATTTAGATTTTAAAATATAACCCTTTCCTTGAAAATTACACAACATTTACTTTTCTTTAGAGTAAATTAAGTTACTTAAAAAATCTTCACCTTTCTATAATATAAAATTATGTGAAAATTTAGACAATCTGTATAAAATGAAGCTGGGAGATATTGATACATTTTTAATTGCCTAAATTTCAGAACTGGTTTATGTATGTATGTAAGTATGCATGCATTCATTTGCTGATTCATTTAGAGTAGATCTTGTATTTTCCAGAAAATATTTTGAAATGGATATATATGAACAATTTTTACTCATGTATTTCACATTGCACCTAGTTTGTTATTTCATTAACTAGATATTTTTAAAGGTTTTCAAGACACATAGAGAATGGCATTAGTGCTATGGTTTAAAATACAGGTGAAAAAGTAATAGTGATTTGATTTAAAATTCTAGCTTTATCGCTAATTAATCGCATAGCTTTTAGCAATTTACCTATCTTCTGACCCTTAGTTTTCTCAATATGAATATAAAATAATAATATAACTTTACTTGGCTGTTATAGGAATTAGTGAAGTAATCTATAAAATGTCAAGCATGTGTCAGACCCAAAGTATGTGATCCATAAATAGTGGCTTCTCTTTTTCTCTCCCTTTTTCTTCTTTTTCTGACTATCTGTATCTTGATCTTTAGAACCAGTAGTGACAACAACAATTATTTTATTAGCCCATTTTGTCTATATTGCAAAGACCCTATCTTTTCCTTCTGTGTTTGCAACAGCTAGCACACTGTCTACAGGGTCTTATAAATATTTGTAGAATCAATGACAAATGTTCTTTATGCATGTGGATACAGCTTCAAAAGTTATTATTTAAAAAACCTAGCTTCATCGTTGTTATTTCAAGAGTTGTCAATTTTAGATAGACTCACAGTTAACACTTAAATGTTCTTATGGTTGTTCAAAAAAAAGTATCTCGTTATTAATAACTTGCCTCCTAGATGTAAATTATACATGGTCAGGAATACTGACTATTTTGTTCAGTAATATATCCCAAATGGTTCTGTCCCTTAATAGAAACTCAATAAATAGATGCTTAATTTATGATAAGTAAACAAAGATTAATTCATAAATAAGTGGAGGGCTAAAGTATGCTAAGGGAATTTGATTTTCACGGTGCATAACTGTAAGGCTGCTCTACTATTTGGCTAGAAGTTTTACTTAATCTTTTGCTTCTATTTTGCCTCAGTATATGAAGGCTACTTGGAAATTTCACTACTCACTGGTCCCCAGGAGATATACAATCTGGCAGATTTGTGCTGAAATACTCACAATAGACAAAATCTCAAGACTATTAGCCAACAGGCTTGAAATTTATCACCCAGTGGAACTCAAAATACATTTTAATAGAAATGTTCAAAGTACTTAACATATTTTCTATTTAAGACCTAGCTCCTAGTCTTTTATAAGATTAGATAACTTTCTGCAATTAAGTCTAAATTTTAGACAACGATTAGCTAATCACCTGCCCTGAGACAATCCACTGGCTATGTGTGTTTTATATATTATCTTATTTATTCATTGCAACAACTTTATTAGCATATCTATTAACAAATGTACAGGGTAAGATTTCAATAAATAATAATTATCACCAATAAGAATGCCTACTGATTTATGAGATTACAGTGTCAATTTCCCAGACCCCATGAAGACATTTAAAATTGCATAAAATATATTTTTCTTTATTAGTGGTAGAATAATTATTGGAAATGGTTGGTGGAAGTTTTTAACTCTAATTTACTAATTATAAACTTGCCTTATTTGTTGGATTCTCCTGGGCTAGCCTATCATATTGTCTCATTTTCCAGTATTGTTAACAACTATGTGAAAAAGTTCATAATCAATGAATGCATATTTTTTTCTAATTAGAAAAAAATTTTAAATTTAAAAATATAATAATATTTCATAACTGCCAGCTGCAGTCGACCACTATTAACTTTTTAGCATTTTTCTGTATATATATGTGTATATATATACATATATATGTATATATATACATATGTGTACATATGATTAACATGCATACATATACATGTGTACATGTGTACATTTGATTAACACTATATATATAGTTTTGTGTCTTTTGTCTATCTAACATCATAGAGTACCAAGTCAGAATATTTTCTCATGTCATTAACACTTCTATAAAATATTCTTATTATATATAATATTCTATATATGGATTTATCATAATTTACCCAAACTCTGCTCTTAATGTATGCTATTTCCAATTTTTATTAAATATTATAAATGCCATCATGCATACCTTTGATTTTAATATCTTCTCCCTATTTGCTGTCAAGTGAAAGGCCATATACATAAAATCTATATTTTCTAGATGATTTTTTTCAAGATATTTAGTGATGCTCATCTTTTATTCAATAAAATCATGCCAGCAAATCTATTCTGCAAGGTCTGTAGTACAGTATTAAAAAAAATACTATATAGAAGAGATAAAATAAACCCATTTATATTGTAAACTACATTTTACCATACTGATGTTGATAAATGAAATGAACAAGGCAGTATTCAAAGCAACAAATAATTAGATTAATGCCAAATAAATGTCAATCTGTAGCATTCAGGAGAGAAAGAGATCATGAAGGTCAGATTTAATATTTTCCAATTTTCATTATTTCAATTCTCATTAAATGTATTATTCAATTTTTCTGCTGTTTATTTGATGTATGATAGAAAATACATATACAAGTTTTTTAATGAACCAAAAAAAATTTTACTTGATTTACATCTTTTATTGCACTATTCTAAAATATTGAATGCAATAATTTTGTTAGTGCCAAATCAAAAGATTAAGAATATTTTTTCAAAAATTTGACATAGCTCTAGACATTTTCTGTAGTATTATAGATTTTTCTCTATAAATTCTAATGAGGTTTTTCTGTAATCTTTCAACTGACAACTTAGTTTCTTTACCATTGAGTTGTTTGATATGTTTCAGATATCATTAATTCTATCTCACAAGTTCAATAAAATCATTAAACTTTATGCCAAGCCATAAACTTTTCCTTTTAAATAAACTATTAAAACATTGTTATGTGGAGCAGCTGAAATTTTGTCAGTGATAATCAACATTTTGTACAAAAACATGTTTTTTTTTTTCATCTGTGGATAAACATTCTGTAACAAATGGAGCCAGGAAACCAGGCTTTGATGACACGTTTGTTGATATTATTCTTTTTAGCTTTATAATTGATAGTGGGAAACATTTTGATGATTTATTATCTGCTTTTTAAATGCTCTTTGATAAAATATTTTAGAAATTTTTTATATTAAATGCTTTTTTTCATAAAATTGTTTTGGGATTTTGTTAAAAGTAATTTCCCCATTGATGATTGCATTTTTTTTATTTTTATGAGCTTTTATTAAACATGATTACCATTCTGGTTAAACTAATATTTAGCATTTCATCCTTAACAATATAAATCCAGAATGTCATTGCATTCAACATCATTGACACTGGCATCAAAAATCCATCTCTATATATTTGTTTGTTTATGTAATCAAGAACTCTATGTTACCTGAGAAATACAAATTATTTGTACAATATTTTTTATTAATTCATGCACATTATCAAATGGTACTTTAGGTATTTTTGCACAATACCAGAAAATGTGCCAGACTGAAGTTTTTACTAATTTCTTCCAGGGTATCCCGAAGATTCGGAAGATTAAATCTTATTAAATTTAAAAAGTGGGTTAATAAGTTTATAAGAACCTTTTTTGTCTCTTCTGGTTGTTTCTTTTTGGCATTTCTTGTAAATACTTTAATTTATAAATAACAGATTACCATGAATTTCCTATTTAATGGAGAATGACTAAACACTATATTCATAATATTTAGAAGCTGAAACAATTATATCTGTCCAGAATAATTATAAAAAAAAATGGTGATTAGCATAAGGCCAGAATATTTTATGTGTAAGCTGACAACATCATTTATCATTCAAACTAGGACAACACTCTTGATTGTGAAAGTGGATGCTGTTCATAATTTTGCCAAGACAACTCACATGAACCAGGATGGCCTCCAGGAAAGCAGGATATGTGTTGAACCTAGTCATAAAAAAACATGACACAGCTTCAATGTCTACCTTGACATGAGACAAATTGAATTTATATTAGATGATGTAAGCAAAAATATTATTTTCTCACCAACCAGAGAGAAGTATTTTGATTTTAACAACAGGTTTATCATGAAGGCACATATTGGATATTGTATCTGACATGACTCTTCTACAGATTGAACGTGTGGGAAATGTCACATCACATATTCTTCTTCAAATCAAAGTGATTCTGACAATGTGTTTCTGTTCCTTAGAGCTGGCATATAAACTTCAGTTATTAACTTATTTCCTGTTTCCCACTCTGATTATTTAGATTCAAGGTCCCTTTGTCAAATTGGGTTACCTCTTGAACATGCATTGTCTAAGATCTCAGAATACCTTGCTGCACAGTAACACTGTCTTTCTATGTCTTCTTGAGCAAAGCATGATTTGATAGGGTTACAAGTCTGTGTGTCACTTCCCTTAACTCACCTCCCTCCTATGTCCCTGTGCTTCAAGGATTTTAGTCTGCACCACTCACAGAACCTGTGAACCTGTCACTTCTTCTTTGAAATGAGGCAATTTATCACCCCTTTGACTTCTCTCCCTCTCACCTTCATTTCTTAAGAAGCTAAAATTTTCTTAAAAAGTAAGACTAAAAGGGAAATTTGAGGCAGAATACACTATGCAGACTTTTTTGGGGTAAAAAAAATACAAAGTGTCTGCCTGTATTCTTCCAATGGAGAGACTGTAGAACAAAAACAAAGCATGCATTGCTATCTCAGCAAGTTAGCCTATGATTGTATTATGACCCTCATTAGTAAGTCAGACCTCAGGGAATGTCTCTCCAGATACCAAACCTCTTTCTTGACTCACAAAACAAAAACCAAAAATTAAAACAAGAACAAAAACCTGTATAGTTACTCAATATAAGTGGCCAAATGTTTGTAGCCTTTTGACCCTTCTTATGCATAGGGAAAAAGGAAGGAAGAAACAGAGAGAGGGAGAAGGCTTCTGAGGTGCAAAAAAAAAAAAAAAAAAAAAGCACAGCAGAGACATCCCTGACCCAGTCCCCTTGATGTGGAAGGCATTGGCAGTGGAAAAGCAAATTCTTCTTTTATCTCCCACATGTCTATAACTAAAGTAGTATTTCAACATCATTTTCAAATTTAAACCTCTACTTAGCATAGTTTAGCATATGCTGTTTGGAATAAACCAAACCCCAATAATGTATACTTATCCACAGGGCCAATGACTAGCTCATGTTCCAAAAATCAAAAAGAGGAAGATAAAATAGATGAAATCTCTGCATGGGCATACTTGCTGACATGTCAAGTTTCATTGTCCCATTGTTAATGAAAAAATCTATTTTGGGTACAAAGTTTTAATATTTTTCTCTCATCTTGGGGATATATATGTATATATATACACACACACATATACATATATATATATACACATATATATGTGTATATATATATACACACACATACATACATATATATGTGTGTGTATATACATATATATGTACATATATATACTCACACACATACATATATTACTCAAACCTAAACACGTATTTGACTAAATTGACAACAACACAAAAAATAAAATGTTTCTTCAAATGAATGTTATTATAAAAATTTTATATTGCTCTTTAGTGGTACAATATAAATGCTAAATTTAATGTTTTCATCTTATTTATTGTGTATTCTTCAGATACCCCCTTACAATTATTGTATTCTTATCAGAAAAAAATGGTATAAATTGTATGAGAAAGTTTTTTCTGGATATTTATATTTATTTCTTTGGGTGTATATCTTCTCTCTAAAAATGTAATCTCATTTATTCATATTTATACAGGAAATTTGACAAAACCCTAACTAGTTCAATAATTCTAATAATGAAACACAAATTTGTAACAAGAGTTTGACATCATGATTGCCCGTATTTAATTCACATCTACAAAAAATGTGTATCTATATTGTGCTACTATTTTAATATAAATAAATTATATGATATAACTATCTTCAAACATTTAATACTACAATAGGTAAATAAGTCTAATGAGTACCTATATATCAATTATGTGTATATGTGTGCTTGTGTATGTGCATGCGTGTGCGTGTGTGTGTGCGTGTGCATATGTGTGTGTGTGTGTGTATCTTAAGTTATATAATTATATCCATAATACATTTATCCTAACTGGATAATTTATTTAAATTAAATGAATTCAGATGGAATGTTTTGATAAGTAGTTTTGCTTGATCATACAAAAATTAAGGACCACCTACTTAACATGATACAATTTTACTAAGATTTAAAAGTTAAAAAAATGATTTGGAATTAAAGGCAGAATATATTAAAAGTTATTAGAAGAGTGTAAATATTAAAAAATGAAACCAGGCAAAGGAATATCAGGAAAACAGTCAGCTAAAGATAAATTTTAAGAATCTAATAATAAAAAAGACTGGTTAAGTTGAGTGAAATCAAGGGGATAAAATAATAAGAATTTAAAGATGTTAAAAGCATTTTGTATTACTCATTTTCTAAAATGAATGGTTACAATTTATTATTATAAGATATTTATAAAATATTAAAACTGAAAGAGGCATGGAGATAAATTTTCAGATGAAGAAAGAAACCACAAAGTTTGATGTTCAATATTTCAACAGCAAGTCATAGGAAGAGGAAATTTCAGACTGCAGATTTCCCAACTCTCAACGACCTCTGAACATTTTCTATAATAGAGGTACTGGAAAAGGAAAGCAGAACTTTCTGGAACGTTGAATAGAACTCCTTGCTGTGAAGCTATGAACCATTGTGTGCAGAACTTTACTTTTTATGAACTTATAATAAGGAAATTTCCCAAAGAGAAATATTACTTAACTCTGGCTAAATGATCCTCAGACCCACTTATATTCAACTCAGGCCAACCAATTTCCCCTTTGACAGAATGAATATGGATTTACAGACAGCAGTGGCCCATGTGGTGCCGCCCAGAGCCTTTCCTGCTTCCTGTGTCCCTGCTCCTCCCCAGTGGAATTTGGACTAAGATACAAAAGTGCAATCTTCCAAGTTTCATGTTTTCCTTTTCTCAGGCAAGTAACCAGGAAAGATTTATTGAATTATTTATTCAGCAAGCTTTGCTTTTGTTGACTTCCTTGCTTATTGTAATGTTTGTGATAGGCTCCATTACAGTTTAACTTCATTTTTAAGTAAATATTTGTAATCCTGGATTTCTGTCACATCCTTCATTTTTACTACTTCAGGAGTAAAGCTGACCATTGAAGTGGGCCATTCTAATAACTTCTGTGACCAATTTAAAATTCTTTAAAGATTCCTGCAGAGTGTAACCTAAATATCAGATTCCCTAGGATATTATAAAAAGCCTCACTTTCTTGGACCCCATTTTCCTGAATCCAGTCTTTAGCCACACTCTCTTTCACTTGTAATTGAGTTTTGCCCATATATTTGCAAATCTCCCAAAGCACAAAGCACCCAGTGTCTATTCTTAGTTTCAACATTTATCATATAAATTATACTATTTGTTTGTTTCTCACTAACTGCAGAAGCTCTGTATTATTTTTTGGTATCTCTTAAGAATTCTGGAAATTTGACTTATGTGCTTCTGTGACACCGATTATCACATATTTTCCCCCTGAAAATTGTTTATTAGTTTCACTATATTTTGAATTCTTGGAAGAGAGTGATGTTATTCTGTGTCATTTCTGCATTCCCAGAATTTAAAACAGTATCAAGTCTATAGAAATAGTATAACTTTGCTGATTATATTCATGGATAAATGAACACTAGACTGGCTCCATTACTAGTGCTCAAGCAACCCTCTAGCTATCTATCTGCTCATAGAGTTTTTATCCCTTTCTCTTCACCTAGTAAAATTCTATTTGACTCTATCACAGTACTTAGTAACTATTAGCTACTAAAAAGATGTGCTAAATGAGTGAATTAAAGCTTCTCCCAAGTCAAATTTTACTTGCTTCATACATTTTGATCCCCATCTACAAGTAACTTCTCTCTAGCCTGAGTCCCCCTAAAAAAAGTATTTTTGAGGCAATTTATTTGGCAAAATTGCATATCTCATCAAATTTTTCAAAATTATTTAAATATTTTGTCATTATTTTAAAAATAAATATTATATCTTGTTTCCTTGATAGTCCTTAAGATCGTGAGTTCTAGATAATTATAACCAAAGTTATCTTCCTTTGACTGTCCCACACATTGTCAGTGTTCAATAATTATGATTTTAAAGGCAAGACAATGAAGAAAACACATGATACTAGTCTCAGGTTGATGGCACTAGTGAAGGTTTGAGGAGTGAAAGCAATCATACTTTCATTAGGCTACAAAGCAGCCAAAGGACACGATGACAAAATATCAGATAATATGGTGAAAACTGCACATATAGAGTGTCAAGGGAATGTAAAGCATAAGATTGATTGGCGAAATTAGAAAGAATTAGGAGAGTTTCTTACAAGAAAATGAGTGTAGAACATTCTTTGATTAGGATTACCTAAATAAACATGAGGAGGGAATTCCATGAGGCTTAATGGTACAATGGTAAAAATTATCAGAATGACAAGGAAGGACAGGCAAAATGGTTTTCTCTGATCAGAGAAGCCATATCACAAGTTAACAAAATATGGGGTCAGAAATAAACATTTAATAATAGAATTTTATTAAAAAGTTGTAGGATCTGTAAGAGTCCTGCTTATTTTTCAATAATCAATTCATCTAATCATTGACTAAAGTATTGCTGGAGTTCAGGAAGGCTCAGCCACCTTCCTCAGGGCTGCTACAGCTTAACTCCAAGATTCAGGTGTGACAAAAACAATACGACTCGGTGAGAGAAGATGAAAAATCATGCATTCAAATAAACCTAGTACTTTTAAACATTACCCTTAGTCTTTTGCAAAGAATTTCCCAGAGTCAGGGGTCTGAATCCATCATCTAGACATTGGAAGGTAACAAAGAAAATTTGAGTTTTTTCACCCCTCTTGGTTGTGTTCTTATAAATTTGCTTCATTAAATAAATCTACTCTAGGGTTGTTTTTGTTTCCCCCCAAATCTTGTGAGATATACCAAAAATCTCACAAGCAGTATGTCCCCAAAGAAAACAGAAAAATATGTTCTGTTGGTTCCCAATAAGAACTCAGAAAGGAAAAGTCATTGCAGCAAAACTAATATTGCTTTGTTTTATTTCATTAGAACTTTAAAGGGGTACAATAGCAACTTTTATTTTAAGTATATTCTGGTTTCCATGCAATGAATATAGTGAATGAAGATCTCAGCCACCAAAACACTTTTCCCTGCTTGAGTAAGGAAAGGCAATTCTCTGCCAAATAGCTTTGGTTTGGGGGCGATGAGGGGGGACATTCATCCCAGTCCACGTCTGCTTGAGTAGCTATTTATGTGAGATGGAAAATGGATACTTAACATCATTTAGTGACTATGTGCATGGGTTCTAAATACTCGGTGAAATTTAAAAACCATCAGAGCTGGAAAGAATTTCGGCTGGCAACGTTAGACAAATATGTGTGTTTAGTAATATAAAGAGCATACAAAGAAAGACCACTTGAAATCTGTGAAAATCAATCAAGTCTTTGTAAATGTAGGACAGAAAGAAATTGTGTGTTACCTGTTCTGTGACAATGCACTAAAATACTCTGACTTTTTAGATTATACTCAGCAATAGCAGTCAGAAATTTTATTCTGTCTTCTAGATGGGATGAAGTCCCTGGCTGAAAACAATATATAAATAAAACATTAAGTAAATAAAAAATGACATGAAATATTGAGAAAATCTACTCGATTATCCTAAGTAAATATGCTTTACCTCAAAAACAGAGCTAACTGAAAACCAATAGCACCTTTATTCCACAAAACCTTGCTAGGCCAGGGAAAATGAACTGTCAAACTTAAAATAACTGCCATGTAGAAAAGATGGCCACAAATATACAAAGAATTTTCCTTTCACAAGATCAGTTTTTAATATAGTATCTCAATTATCCATACAATGGATATACTCTCCCCCAGATTATCCTCTCTTTCTACCTTTAATTCAATTTATCATGTGGTTTATTTCAATATAAAATGAATAATACATACTACATAAAGGGGCAATACTCTCTGAGTTAACCTATCTTCTTTCTAGTTATATTGTTCTCTTCTTCAGGGTACATTCATCATCATAATGATATGTATGCTTTCACTCCTTTTAAAAATATTGCTGCACACATACATTTATGTTTATGAAAGTTCTATTGTTAAGAGCATCATACTATATATTTTCTGTCACATTTTTTTACTTGTTATATTTTACGGTTTATTTTTTTAAATTTACTATGTCCCTTTTAATAGCTGGGCAGCATTACACTAGATGAACAAATCATATATTATTTATCCATTCATTTAAATCTGAGGAAATTGGGTTATTTACAATTTTGCTCATTACAAATAACACTGCAGACTTCCTAGCAAGTGAAATACCATTATTTTCCTAGAGCATTGCTGAATAACCTAATTTAGTTCTCACACAAAGCCTAGCAGAACTGTTGCTTCATTGTCATCTTAGAAATTAATATACTAAGAAGGTTGATAAGAAGGGAGCTGAGATTAAAATTTCATCTATTGTTACTAAATAATTTTTTTTATTTGTTCACATACTTATTGTCTGTCACTCTTACCAGAATATAAATCTCATTGGGATAAGGGCCTTGATTTCTTCCAATAAGTACTTGACAAATGAATGAATGAATGAATGAATGAATGAACGAATGAACAAATAAATGAATATAATAGTTATCAGGTATGTTGCAGGACTCAGTGGGCAAAAGAACTGTGCCCTAGTCTGGGTTCTCTGAAAGAATTAGTTTTAATTCTAGGCAATTCCGTGTTCTAAAAAGCTCAGGCATACTGTTTTGGGTTTGGCTCCTCATCAAATGTCTGTGTTTGCTCAAACTGGGAATTTTGGGGATGTGTACAGGGTGAGCAACCTTTGGATCATTTCAGATGACATACAGAAGGTTGACAGTTTGTGGTTCTGAAGAAGTCTGGAAAGTCTAAGTCAGTAAAGTTTAGTAGCTTACTATAATATTTTTGCTCATTTTGTAAACTTTGGGAAAAAAATCATCAAAGTGATAGCCACAAGTTTTGTAACACACCACACTCCTAAAAGTGAGTAACTAAAATAATATGAATTGCTTGTGTCTTAAACCACAAGAATAGTTCTGATCTGGGGAAAAGACAGTTTAGAGATGCACTATCTTTAGAGTTATTCACAAGAATTTTCTATTTCTTTATTCCCTGCCATAAACATCAGATAAGATTCAGACATTTCTGTGATTATTGTCAACATGCAGGGCAGTTATCACCATTAAATTTGTTTGAGTCATGCATTTTACTCCATAGTATTACTATCTTGAAGCTCATTAGATAACCCTAAATCATTAGAACTAATTAGTTATATTTATATATTTTCTGATTAGTTAAAATGTACAAAGAAGCTTCTATTTTCTGTTTATCTTTGTTCAAGCAACTTCCTAAAATTTATTAACTTTGTAGCCTGGGTGTTTTTAATGTTACTAAATAGCCCAATTTTCTTTGTGAGAAGTAGTACCTTTGTCTATCTTAAAACCATCTATCTGGCTATAAGTTCTTCTAAGTTTTTCTTAGAGGTTGTACCAAATTTTCAGAAATCATGAGACATATTCTAGAATTTATTTTTAGTGACTACATCTGCTCTATAAATCTATTTGTGTTCATTATATTCTTACATAGATAATTGAATAAGATGTTAATGTAGGGCTCAAATTGTGGAATTCTGTTGGATTAATATTTTACTAAGTTACCCAAAATGAACTAATATGGTATGTAAAACATCACAAATGTTCACATTTTGGACTTCATAGAAATTATGCTTTATCAACACTGCAATTCAATCAGCTTAAAAACAAAACTGAAGAACTTTCTACCAAAGCTGAAATGGTGGCTCCATGCATGACATTTTTTGCTTGAATAGCTTGTAGCTTCTTCTTGCTAGAATGGTGATGAGTGGGTATTTTAAACTAGCAAATATTTTGTAATCTGTACTTACTTTCCTTAAAAACTGTGTAATACTTGGTTTATAATTTATACATTATAAATTATAACATATTAAATGAGAGATGAGCTTTTTCTACTTGTTTTCACATTTCTTATAGAAATATTTTCAAAGACAAAAGTTAAGAATAGCATAATGAAACACCTATGACTCATGATCAGCATACAGCCATTTTTTTTATCTCTATCTGCGCCAGCATAAACATTCTTAGTATAATCATTAAATATAGTAAGGTAGAAACACAAATGAGTAGAAAGCAGAAAATCTGGGTTCAAATCTTTGATCTGCTCTGGGGAAACTTCTAGTTTCTCCATTACTCACTCACAACATGAGGCACATGTATATAAGCAAATATCTTTAAGCTCTCTTTGCAATTCTGTTTTACACCCTAGGTTATAATACTATGCATTGTGTCAGTATAGAACACCGAAAGCACTCTGCATCTTCAGTGACCTTTCTTTTTCTAAATAGGCGCTTGGATATAATCTACTACACCACAAAGGCAAAATTACAACTAATTTAAAAAAGAAAATAGAACATACAATAGAATAGTTCTTCTAACCATAGCAATTTAACCATTATAATGATCCCAACTCTTTAAAAAAGTGCAATGGACCCCAAAAAAAAGGCACAGGCTAGATTTATTTTGATTGTTTACATATTTTATACATATAATATGAAATATGAGATATTATATGTATAAATATGTATATATATGAAATCAGTGAAAACAAAATGTAAGATATTATAAATATGCTGTAAAAGTAAAAGTATGAAATAGGCTGATGACATTGCAAAAACAGCCTAAAATTATAAGACAAATAATTTTATCTCAATAGTAGAACAAAATGTTCTGAAATTAATTTGAATGTGATGAGCTCTCAATTAAAATGATTGCACATGCTGAATTCACATGAAGATTGTCAGGGAAATAGAGTTGACCCCATTCCATGGGTTGCCGTTGTTTGCTTATCATTAAGTCTGTAATACCACGGACCTAGTCTGTCTTCTTTCCTACTGTGTCCTCAACTCCTAGGAAAGTACATAGCACAAAAAAAAAAAAAAAAAACTAAATTAGGAGGAAATAAATGAATTCCTAATTAGTGTATGCTATGCAAGAAATATAACAAATATGAATCATGAATTTCTGGTTATTTAGTTTATACTTGTTGAGATGATTTTTCAATATATTTAAATACATTTTAATGCTCATAGTTACAGTTATTTATACCTCCCACTATGTGTGGATAAAGATTGACAGGCAGTTAGCCATAATTTTGGTAAAATTAAGTAAATTGAAATTAATGGTGATCTGTGAGGAAGAAAACAACTATGCTTCTGGACAAATTTATGTACCAAAAGATAGTGATAAACTGAAGAGATGAGATGTGTTACAAAGTAACATTTACCAAGGATTAATATGCAACTTTCACACATGTGCAGTCAAAAGAAGTCACTGGTACAAAATATATAAAATAAAGGGTTCATGATTTAGCAGCATTTTGGTTTACAGTATATTTGAGGTCAGGTAAGGGAATGATTGCATCACCAAGAAGATAATACCATTTCAAACTTCATTAAGAGAGATACTCTGGTGAAAACTAGAGAGATAGCAGTTCAACTATTACTGGTTAGTAAATGCTTAGACTGTTTCAGCACTGGATACCTTTATTTAGAAGGTTTTAGACAGATTAAAATACAATTGTAGATGAATGACTAAAAATCATATGTGAGAAATGTTTAAAGGAAGTAAAAATATTTAGCCTAAAGATGTGGAGATTTATTAAAAGGGATATAAAAGTTTAAAAAATATATCAACAGATACCATAAAGAAAAATTTCTGTTTCATTTACTTTCTCAATGTTGTATGTTTATCATTCTCTCTCCAAGCCACCATCATGCCAGGCCTAGTCCTCTACAGCAGTTAATTATGTATCCTCTCATATCTGCTCTTGTGCCTTATAAATTACATTATCAATTTAGCAGTTAGAGTATTCCTTCTAAAGGGACATGTGAGGTGAGAAAAACTGACAATGGAGTTTACAATGATATTTGTCTCATTAGTTTTTCACAACATACAGATTAAATAAATGTCACTAAGCTAATTTTCCTAAGATAAAGAAAGGGATAATTCAAATCTATCAACTGACTTACTCAAAGACACATGATTAGGAACTTGCGAATTTATAATCATAAGTCAGGTTTATCTTACTTCAGAGTCCGTGTTTTATAAACAGCCAAGTTGTCTATTGATCTTGGGACAAGCAGAAATGTGAGTTTGAGGAGTGAAGGAAAATAGTCTGAAGCAGAGTTCCTTAATTAGTTACTTGTCACTGTTAATAAATTACCTAAAACTAATGTATTTCATGTGCCTAGGTGCTCAACTATTAAAATAAATTTTTAATGAATATTTTAAATGAAGTATCATAGAAGTGCATAATATTATTATATATGGTTATTGCTTGTGTGACTACAGTTAAATACATTTTCTTCTCCAAATCAATAAATATATAGTAGCACAATAAAGAATAATGATGTTTGGTTAAATTCTGACTTTTTTCAAATTAATTTTATCTGAAAAGATCTTTTGCTTTGGTTATTTATTACCATATAGCTATTACCATATAGCAATCTACCCCAATGTTTAGAGGCTTAAACATCAATTATTTTTTTTACTTGATTATAATTCTGCAATTTCAGTCAGGGTCAATAGGGTTTGTATCTGCTCAAGGTGACACTAGCTAGGGCAGCTCATTTGGGGGACACTGGTTCAATACCCACTTCCAAGATGGCCTCACTCACATGGTTTCTGCATGTAGCTAGGGTGTCTTTCTCATAGCACAATAGTTTTAGGGTCATCAGATCTTGGGGCAGCTTTCACCAGAATGCAATAGCAGAATCTCCCAAACTTCTTAACCTTTAGGCTAACATAGAACGGCATAATTTTCTCTGTGTTCTATTAGTTAAAGAAAGTTATAGAACAAGCCCAGATTTGAGGAAAAGGACTACACAGGAGTGAGATACATAAAGAGGCATAATTTATTGGGGGGGAAAGAGTCCATGTCTGGTAAGTTCCATAAGGCAGAGAACTTGTTTATATTGTTCACCACCGTGTTTCCTCTCTCTAAAACAGTGCCTGGCTCATACAAAGAGCTATATATATGTATCAAAATGATTGAGTAAAGGAATAGATAAGTTATATGAGGAATAAGAAAATATGGAGTTGATTAAGGAGGAGAAGAATTAAGTAGAGAACTGTCATAAGATAAAATTTTTCAATTTGGAAGAGAAAATCTTGGATAAATTCAGATGAGAGATTTCTGAGACATGTGGGATGTCATGGGTAAAACAAGAGGCTGTCAAAAGCCTGACACAGAAAAAATACATAGCCCAGTACAAAAAAAAAAAAAAAAAAAAAAGCTGTCTACACAGTTTAAAGGTGTAACATTAACATTTGCTATTTCAGCTATTATTCTTTCTAATATTTGGTGAACAGATATAAATAAAAAATTCTTTAAAAAACAAGTAAATGAAAACTAATTTCTTCAAGAAATGAAGGCTGTGCAGAACAAAACAATGCCCAACAATCACTGCATTATATTTTTCTGTTATCAACTTAATTTTAAAAATAGTGCCAAATAATCACTGTTACACATTGTTTGTGTCTCCTCAAAATTCATATGTTGAAATACTAATCCCCAAGGTGATGATATTAGAAGGTGAAGCATTTGGCAAATGATTAGGTCATGAGAATGAAATCCACATAAATGAACTTAGCTCCCAAACAAAAGAAGCTGCAGGGATCTCCTCCACCCTTTCTCTATGTGAGGTTACAGTGAGAAGAAGGCTATCAATGAGGAATCAATCTCTGAGCTGATACCTAATGTACAGGTGCCATGACCTTGGAGATATAAATGCTGTTTATAAGCCATCCAATTTATGATATTCTTGTTATACCAGCCCAAACAAACCGAGACAATCACCATCCATAAAAAGAGTTGACTATTTTCTAAGTAAGAGGGTATTACTTGTATCAATGAATAAAGTTTTAGAAAGAAAGATTCCAATCGGGGAGGGGGTGGGGAGAATCATCAGGGAGAACTTCTCTCTCATATATCAGCTAGCTTCTATACAATTAAGAGTCCACTGAAGTAGAGATTATTTATGGGCTAGCACTTTAAAATAAAGTTTAAATGTAGAATCATATTTTAAGAATTTTTGTTCTTCAGATAAAGATATGTGCCATTCTATGGATCAAATGTAAAATCCTTGTCTAGCAGTGTCTTGCTGAAAAAATTCAAGTTTCAAACATAATGGGTCACACAATAGAGCAATAAAGCATGTATTTGAGCTTTTGCTCATTTTTTTTAATTTATGTGAACATTTGACAAATGTTCAGAAACCCAAAACTGAATATGAACTGGTCATTTTTATGCCTATTATATCATTGTTTCATTCCACTTGACAGTTGGATTTCATTAAAATACAGAGAAAAATTAGAGTATTAAATATGCTAAAAACATGTTGGCAAGAATGTTTTCTAACATAGAAGAGGCTTAAATAAATCATAGCTTGTTGAAAAAAAAGGCAGACTTTTTTTTGCTCTTTTGAATTACTAACTTGAATAAATGGTTAATGCAGTACAAACTCATTGAATAATTTATTTAGCAAATATGTACTGAGACTATATTATGTGCTAAGTCTATGTTTCAGAATAAATCGATAAACAAAAAAACTGATACCCTTACAAAATTTATATTCTGAAGGGGGAAATAAAATATAATAATGATGCAAATGCATTATATACCATGTTAAAAGGTAATAAACGCCAAGGAAATGACAAAGGTAGAACATAGTAAAGGGGATTTAGGGTCAGGGAAGAAGGGAGGAGTAGGATACAGCATTACATAAGGTGGCTGATATAGGCTTGGAGAGAGGTTACTCTCAGTCAAGTTGTACAATGTAAGGGAAAAAGTTAATCAGGCTAACGAAATTACTAGTGCAAAGGCCCTCCCTATGGCAGGAGTGTGTCTGGCTTATTTGTGAAAAAGCAAAATGTAGTGATGGTGGGAAGGGAGTAAGGGAGGCAGAGGGTATCACAAGGTAAGTCAGAGAACTTATACAGGTGACAGTAGTGGGGAAGAGTTAGAGGTTGCTTCTGAAGGTCTTATAGGCCTTTCAAATAATTTTGCTGACGTTTTTTTATTTTTTAATGGAAATACAGAGCCATTGCTGGAGTTTGCATAGAGAAGTTCTACGCTGTAAATTAGATTTTAGATTGTTTTACTGAAAATAGCCTGGAATGGGTTAACCCTGCTCTTCCACAGAAAACAAATCTAAAGTCCTTGCCTCACTGCTTCTCATTTCTTTATTTGTCATCTTATGATGCAGCTGCTCACATGATTTAGACAAATTCTTTGGAACACATGGTACTGATTTGTTCCTTTTTTCTAATGCCATGTAAATTAGTCATCAGCAAAGAACTTTTGGATACCTTAATAATTGAGACAGAACAAATGTGAATTTTTTATCCTAACTTTTGGTCTCTCCATTGGAAAACTTCAAACACTGGAAATAGCATTAACCAAATCAATTAATTAAACAAATATTCATTGTATGTTACTATGTCTCATCAGTAAACAAATTCATCAATAAACAAACTAGGATTCTGTTCTCATGAAGCTTGAATTAAAATTCAAATCCTGTGCGCAACTTCCAATGTAGAGATTTAAAGCTACCTCCCAAATTATTTAAAAAAAATAATAATTTAAATTTTATTTCATAGAGGTAGGTATGGGGTAGGCATGAATGAAACTGCACTCTTTCATAGATGCTATCATTTCAAAGGTCACATGTTATTTTCTCATCCAGTCTTACATCTTCGAAAGATAATTATCTTTGTATTTGCCACATTTATTCCTACTTTTATTGGTAAACTAACTCTAACTTTACTCTAGCTTCTTTCTTCTCCATGTAGCTCATATAGGGAGGGAAAGATAACCTCAAACCCACCTCCAGGTATGACCAAACTGACCTGAGCCAACAGGCACAGCCCAAGCTCCTGGACTTCAGGCATGAGTACATGATTCAGGTCAGTATGATAGGAGATGTTTTTAGAGATCTTCTGAGTAAAAAGCTCTCATATCCTAAGAGTTTCAAACAATATTTTCTTCTTCTGTTCACTGTAAGTGAGAAGACTGGTAGCCATTCGCAGATGCTGATGGCCATCTTGTAATCCAAAAAGAAAGTAGCCTTAAGTTGAAAGAGCCCTGAAAAGGTGTCAAACAGTATGGAAAGGAATTAAGAGTTCTGTGATATCATTAAGACATTGGGTCAAACCTTGCCTGAAGCCTGACATATCTTTGGTTTTCAGTTACTTAGCCCACTCAGTTCCTCTGTTAAGACTGAGTTTGAGTCAAGTTTTCTGTTACCTTAAATGAAGGATTGATTCACGAGTGATACAACTATATTTCTGGTGCTGGCAATAACACAGAGCCTATAACATCAAGGGACGTACATGTTATTGACAAAAACATAAAAGCAAGAAATTATATAGAGTGATGACTTTTAAGATAAAAGGAAAGAGAAGGATTCATCTAACAAGGAGAGCTCACTCAGCCTGTTAGTGAGAGACAGCAAAAGGTTGCTACGAAAGAGCCTTGAAGGGCCCTTTATAAATAAATGAGGCAAAAAAAGGAGACCAGTCAATTAAAGGAAACAAGTCCAATACTGTTAATGAAAATAATACTCATTAACATTTCTCGTTTGCTCTCTCTGCTGTGCTAAAATGTTTACAGATATTGTCTCATTTAATCCCTACAACTACTCTGTCAAGTACTTTTTATAAGTAGGAAAATTGAAGCTAATGAAGTTAAATAATTTTCTCATTTTTATTTTTAGTTATTTATTTTAGTTATTTAATTTTTTTCCCCTCTCTTTAATTTCCCCCTCTTCCCCAACACACTTCTACCCCTGACCTGTGGATGTTCCCATTTCCTCTTAAGAACTGGATCTCTAAAGGCGGAGAGTCTCCTCCCACACTTGGGGCCTGGAACACCAGGGGTATGGTCCATGGCTCCACCTTGGGTGTGAACCCAGGACCTTCTGTGTGTAAAGCAGACATGCTAACCACTACACTGTGGAGCCATCCTGACTTACCTATTTTTAAATAGTAGAGTTGCAGAATCTGGGAACTCAACTAAGCAATTTGACTCTAGGACTCTCATCTAAATTCAGTATATACCACTGGATTCCAGAACTCTGAAACTAAAGCAAACATTTTTATGTCAATTATCTCTTTACATCTGAAGCCTTGGATATAAGGAATGGAAATAAATGGAAGTAGAGAGAATATCAGGAGCTGTATTATAAAAAGATATCATGCTCCAAAGTTTAGAGTGTAGGCCTGAGAAGCTTAATTTCTCATTTAATGGAATGCTAAGACATTTCTATTCACCAGAAACATCTGCATCAAATGGAGGCCAAGTACTGAGATTCAATAATATCAACATTGACTTGTGATTATCTCAGAAATGTTATAAAAATTTCTGGGATTCACTGATTGTATGCATAGCTTGCAGTAATATAAATATGTGAAATGTAATAAACACTAACACACATTGCTAAAAGTGTTCTTAAAAGGTCTTATGTAAAAACACATTTTTTCATGTTCGTGTAATGACTTAGATATTTTAACGGATGGAAAAGTCTATAAAGCAACACTGTTAAACATATAGTAAGTGTTTTTTACTGCACACAAACAACAAATCCTCATATAAAGTATAAGCTAATTGACATTTATTAAACTATTCATACTAAAGAGTTATTTAACTAACTTTATTTAGATTGCATTTTTAAAATAAAAACATTTGTTCATAGAAACTCTCATTGTTTGCTGATAGGAATAAAAAATGATACGGTCACTCTGTAAGCCAGTTTGGCAACCTCTTATAAATTTAAACATAGTCTTAAAATTCAATCATGCTCATGGGTTGTTACCCAAAATGAATTAAAACTTTATGTCTACACAAAAAATCTGCCCACAAATGCTTATAACAGCTTTATCAATGATTGCCTAAAATTAGAAACAACCAACTGTCTTTTAATAGGATAATGAATAAACAAACATTCTTGCAATTGAATATTATTCAGTGATAAAATAAATATGTTATCAAGCTAAGAGAAGATCAACAATCTGGAAAGTCTACATACTATATGATTCTAATGAATTGTATGGGAAAAGCAAAACTATAGAGATAGTAAAAAGATCAGTGGTCTCCTAAGGTACAGGAGGAGGGAAACAGGATAAATAGGTAGAGCAAGGGGCACTTTCAGGGTCGTTGGAACTATTCTATGTAATACTGTAATGATGCATAAATAACATCATGTGAACATCAAAATTGTACAACATAAAGAGTAAACCCTAATGTAAACTATAGACTTTAGCTAATGTTTCTTCATTTGGAAAAGATACACCACACTAATGCAAGATGTTAATAACAGTGAAACTTTGAGAAGGGAGCAGAGAGTAATATTAACTGCCTGTATTTTCTGTACAATTTTTCTGTAAACTTATAACTGCTCTGAAGCATAAGATCTATTTTAAATTTTTCAAAAAGCTTTTAGACACTATTTTGGGGGGAGGGGCAACATAAACCACAAATAATTGAATTCTAAAATTAGAATAATAAGTTGCAGTGCATTTCAGAATTCGGAGGGCCCTTGGAGATTTTCTAGTCTAAGCATGTCTCTGTTCATTTTAGAGCCTTACATCCAGAAAGTTTAATGATTGCCATCACAGCCACAAAACATGCAAATGGGAGATTTGAACTTAAACTCGGTTCACTTGATTCATAGTTCCTGATGTTCTTTACTACACCAACTGACTAATCCAGTAGTGTGAAAGAGTCAGTAACACAAAGCCACTAAGCATGAGGTCTTTTGAACAATGGTAAAAATGTGAATATGTGTTTCTTGAATACTTTTGGTTTTTCCAGAAGTGGTCCATATTTTGAAAATACACACTCAGACACATGCACACTCATGCATCTTATACATGGGGCATACAAATACACACACAAACATTTATGCAAATACCCTCTATCAGGGTCTTTTGAAAGTTTTTATATAAAGAAATAAAGATAAACTCTGAGAGAGCAGAACCTCATTGCCAAGGACTAGAAATGGGGAAAATAGGGAGATATTGGTCAAAGGGTACCTACCAACTTTAGTGAATAAGTTCTGGGCATCTAATGTACAGCATGGTAACTATAGTTAATGATACTGTATTATATACTTGAAAGTTTCTAAGAGAGTAGTTCTTAAATGTTCTCATCACACACACACACACACACACACACACAAGTAACTATGTAAGGTGATGGAAGTATCAACTAGCCTTATTGTGGTAATATTTCATAATATATGCATGTATCTAATCATCACGTGTACACCTTATACATCTCAATAAAGATTAAAAAGACTGAGCAGATTGGAATTTGCTTATTTTATCTGTTTAACAATATTTCTTTGAGTTGTAGGATTGCATTTTAAAATCTACCATCTTTGTAGATTTTTGTAATTTGACAGATCTGTATCTGGACATGACAAATGTCAGCTGAAAAAATATGTTATGAAAACTCTTTCAGATGTCACATCACAACTGGAGCCTCTGCTAAACCCAAAAGTACAGCTGGATCATGTTATTACATAGCTATTTTATTTGCATTCCTTACCCCTAAGGAGTAAGTGAATTTCCATCTGGCATACTATACCATTCTTCTTTTATGATGAATATAAATATTTTTTAAGGTTATACTAACAGCATAACTGCATTATCTATTATCAATCAAATGATTTAAAACAATACTATTCTTTATTAACTTAGTGAAATTTGTAAAATCAACCATATCTCAAAAAACACATTAATATTTAAATATAATTATAATTAAATAAAATTACACAGTTAAAAATGAAAGATAAAATTAAATATCTTTTATTCAATATGCTTTTTAAAATATATCTTTAAAAGAACCTATAATCTGTTTAATATTACATGACTTCTTCAAAGTCTCAAAGCTAGTCAATACATAACTCATGACGAAAATTCCAGGTCTTTTTTGAGTTAGAGGACAGCAGAGGTTTTGTTGCCAGAAAAAGAAAGAGAGAGAGAAGAAACAAGAATGTTTCCTAAATAAGTTATAATTCATATAAAGATTCTCATATTTGTTTTGTAATTTCATCTCTAGAGCAGAGCAAACATTAATATCTTAATGTCACAGATGAAAGCATGGCCACCCAGTGAGGTGAAGTGAGCTCTCTGAGCTAGTGAGCAGAAGAGTAAGAAATTTACCTCAGTCTTCTGCTTTAAATTATATCTAGCTGCTTCCAAAGCAATAGAGAAGAGATGTCATAAAAACTTGCTTTCTATTTAATCACATTATACCAGGATCTTATTCTCCCTAAAATACTTTCATGATTGAAACAATATAAAAGTACCAACCATTTTACATGAAAGGATGTTCCTAAACTAAATTTGCTAATGTAGGGGGCCACTATTGACATGCAATTTATATTTAATAAATTCACCCTTTTCTATTTAGTTTTTTTGTTAAGGACCCAGAAAAGCAGATAAATACTACTTGTATCCAAAGAGTGTATTTTCAGGAGAGGAAAATGTGGTGGTGGTCTGGCTGTTTGTCTCAGAGTTGCTGGTATTGGGAAAGAGTAAATAGAATTGCACAAGTAGGCCTACAACTTGTCTTTATGTCAAAGCACCCTTGGCAATGGTTTTCCATTACCAGGCCATGCTGAGAAGGCTTCTAGTACAGAGAAGTTTTGTGAACTTGTGATCTCAAGACCTTTAAGTATAAATAATCCAACATGGCTCAGAGAAGGTATCTGGCTACCAGAACAATGGAGATGGATGGAAGCCACAGTTGGATCCTGGATAGAACAGAGTAAACACTTGCATGGCCAGCAGACCCATATTGTCACAATTTATGCAGAAAGAGACATGGGACCTCAGGAGGAGATCATTAAGTTTAACATCATGCCAGTGCCACTCTATTTGCCATCTCTGTCTTGTTTGCTCCATAGGACTGACCTCTGTGGATTTCATTATGGTGCTTTCTTAGTCTCTGGTTTCCACTGAGTTTGAAAAATAAGAGGAGTTTGCAGGAAAAATGGAAATTTCTTCTCACCTCACTTCCCACAAAGTATAATTACATCAGTGGCTATAACCCTGCTTTTGCTGAAGCACTTATTCAGTCACTGCCCAACCCTGCCCAGAAGGCTAGAGATTTCCCTGGATTCTGATAACACTAGTCCCTTCCCTTTTCCCTCCAGGAATGGTCTTTGTAACTGTTTCTGGTTTCTGGATGATCACCCATTTTCTCTAGTTTATTTATAGTCTGAACACATCTTTATAGAGTCCTTTCATTAAAATCTTTCCAGTTCAATACTTGAATGTGCTACTTCTGTACAAATCCTAATGCAAAGTAAGAATAACAGCTAATAAGTATTACTATATGCCAAATATTATGATAAGAAGTGAAAATGAAATAAAAACATGTAATATCTGAGGCTGATACATATTATTTACAGATAAATATTAGAAAAGTTGAATGACCTCCCAAAGGTCATGCATTTCCAGTGGATGACTTGGACTTAGCTCTGATTTTCTGACTTCAGAAGAGTCTCAGAATTATGTGATCATACATTGAAAAATATCACACCCTCAAGCAAATGTCAAAGGTGCCTATGTATAAAAGGGTTTAAAATGTTTGTAGTTGAAAAATAATCAAACCAGGACTAGATTTCCAAATTATTTTTCCAAAAAGGAAAATTTCCACATTCTACTTGACTATTATAACCTAAGTTGATATAGCAGATATTCATACTTCTTAAACCACAGAGTATATTTTTACATGTGGAGATTCTGATTTTAACATTAGCTATTGGGTGTGCAATGCCTATATAAATCTGCCCAACAACAAATTGAATGATATAACATATTAGTGTTTTTCCTCAAAAACACCAATAGCTATGCAGCCTAATTTAATATGGGTAGGCTGATTGCACCCTGCATTTGATGTCCTAAGAAATACCTACTAATCTGAAAACTTATCATCAGCCTTAACAGAAAAAGTCTGTCAATAGTTCATTAGCAAGTGTTTATAGTTAGCCTTTCCAGGAAAACCTAACAATACTGGAAAGTATTTTTTTCACAAATATATTTTTAAAAATCAAGTAAACTTAACATTGTGTACTTGTTATTATAGGGATTGTAATATCCATACACTGTTAAAGTTATGCTAAAATATGTTATTTTTTAAAAGATATAAAAATGAATTCATGCTGGATCACAAAAGTAAAAATTATAGCTGCAAAGCTGAACTGGAATTATTTATTATAAGTCTTAGGCAGTTCATCTTCTTTGGTTATTTTTTCTATATAGAAGAAAAGAGAAATATTACCTTTGAGAGTTATAGGTACATTGCTGAGTTCCATCCTTTTATTTTATTTTTTTCACCTAAAAACACAAATATCATGCTCAAAACCATAGTCAGTCTTACTCATTTTACCTTATATTTACTCTAGGAAGTAAAAAAAAAGTGTATGAATGAATGGACCAATAAATGAATGAACAAACCAACTATTATCTTGAAAATCATTTTCCTTAAAGACAGAGAGTTGATTACTATAATGGTTATCTTATATTTTGAAGTCTATGGTTTACTTGACTCTACTTCTACTCATAGTGCAGTTAGAAGGAATTCACAGTAATTGAACATTTATTATGAGTGAAATATTGGCTCATAAAATTATTTAAACCTTAAAATACTTATAGTATGTAGGCAAAGATGATTAATAGTTAAGAATAAAATCTTTGTTTTCAGATCTCTATTTCAGTCCCAGATGGAGATGTGAGTATATCTAAATTTTTTATATAGATGAGATATTGAATTTTTAGGTTGTCAGAAATAAAACTCATCTTGTATATAGGAGATAAAATAGTAGGATAAATATGTCAGCCTAATTGTTAATAAAACCTAGATTGAAGAATGTGGCTTAGGTAAATGACCAAGTGAAATTGGCAATGATCTCCATTCTATATACCTGCTCCCATTCTCACTTTAAAAATTAGGACATCCACTTAAGAAAAATTTGAGGTTTACTGAGGGCAAACCCAACTCACCAATGATTGCTGTTGCTCACCTGGGATAAAAAAGGAAGGAAATAGATTGACTAGAGAAGCATTCCTCAGTGCGCATAGACTTAAAATCATTTAATTCAACCTAGTTAAGCACAATGCAAGGCATATAATGTTTAATAAATAGTAGTTATCATTACTATCATTACTATAAATGTTCTGATTTTTTTTATTTAGAAAACTAAGTCTTTAATAGATAATGACATGTTTGACTACCAGAGAATCAAGGATTCAAATCTGAGCCAGATTCTGTGGTGGGTAGAAAAGACACCAAAGATGTCCATGCCCTAATGTCTGGAACCTGTGAACATGTTTTGTTCCATGACAAAGGGGAATTGAGGTAGCAGATGGAATTAAGATTATTAATTCACTGACCTTAAAATAGGGAGAGTATCCTGAATTGTCCAGGTGGGCACAATGGAATAACAAGGATTCTTGAATATAGAAGAGGCAGAAGAGTCAGTGTCAGAGTGACGTGCTGTAAGAAAGAATATATCAGTTATTTCTGGTTTTCAAGATGGAAGGAGGCTACAAGCCAAGAATGTGGGTAGGCTACAGAGGCTGGAAAGGCAAGAAAACATATTCATTCCTTTCAAGAAAACATCTCCAGAAAGGAAAGCAGCCCTACCTATATCTTTATTTCAGACCAGGGAGACCATTTCTGATTTCTGATGTCCAGATGAGTAAGATGATGAATTTGTGTTTTTTCAAGCCACACAACTTGCAGTAATTTGTTACAGCAAAAACAGAAAACTAAGAAAGACTGTAAAGGTAAACACTTCACCTCACTCACCTCCATCACTCTCTTTCCTTGTATCCAAATAGACAAGGACTGAATCAAAGGTTGAGATCTAAGGCCTGAGTTAGAAGATAAGATGGCATGAATTCCAGATGTTATGCCAGAGTGGCAAGAAAGATATCTTGATGTAAATGTGTTCTTTGGCACTAATATACATTGAGAAACACTATATAGAAAGTTTTGATGAAAGGAGCATGAATGAATGAAGTAGCCCTCTTACTTCAGTGACATGTCTGCCTGTTAGACAAACTGAATCTAATGACAAAGAAAGAGCAGTTCTATAACATTTTTTCATGATCACATTGTGCTTCCTAGGCAATTTTAAACCACACTGTCATTCTGTGGCTGTCAGTAAAAACTGGTTACAAAAATACAGATTACGCCAAAGCAAAAGAAGTCCAAAACAATGTGTCATGTCCATTTAACTCTACCTTTTAATCTAGTGCTAAACCAAAGCGTTTTGTGAAAAAAAGAAAAAAATACAACAGTAAGATGAACTGTTCTATTTTAGAAAGTAGTAAAAATGGCTATTAATAGTTTAAGCTAATTACAGCTTTTAGAACAAAAGTTGCCCTTCTGAAATGGAACTTCTCATTTTATTGAGTGGAATTGGACTTTTTATCTGGGTTCTGTATAGAAAAGAACCAATTTCAACTAGAGGACATGAAGTGCCATGGGCTTCAGGCAAGGTAGCATTAGGAAAGTATATATAATACTAAGCATCCCTTTGGCTCTTGGTAGTAATTTATAGCATTGTATTCCAAGAAGTTCACTTTTTATTGCTTTTAAGAACCAGTATGTAGAAGATGTTTCACTATGCTTTGACCCAGAATTCTGGATCCTCAAAATGTATTTTATTTGCTCACCTACTCATCCATGACCACCTTTCTCTCTCTGGTGTTTGGTGCCTGAAAAAGAGAAAGAATTTCAAAGGGCTTCTGTCCCAGAGACCACTGCCTCTGCTCCCAGACACATTCTGAGACATCAGCTTAAGAATCTGAGTTATCTTTTTCCACGAACATTTCTAGGAGAAGTAACTTTTACAACACATCTGGAACACACTCTTCTATGACATGGAAACTCTTTGAAGTGAGTGCATGTGATTAGTGTTAAATACTTTTTACGTATTCATTTACAGACTAGCTTGCAAAATTTTGAGTAATCATCCAGGAAAAACACCTAAAGTGTAAATAAAGGTGGTAGTAATAAAATAGGAGATGTTGTTTTTACAAATTTACACTGATTTCTGAAGAACTAAAATTTGAATAAGATGTTCTTCTGAATCCAGAAAAACTTCACTCCGAATTAGACACATGGGGATTTCTAGGCCTTTTAACATAAATTTCATGGTTTTAAATTCATAATTTATAGATTCCCTTCTTTGTAAGTAAAATCTATGTTCATAGAAGTAAAGTTCACTTTGTCTAAAACTAATCAGTGTCTCTACTGGCAACAAACCCTCTGTACATTTTATTGTCCTGTATCAGAGAGCACAGCTCTCCAGCTCCATTCTGAAAGCTTAACAGACTGTTTTAATTAATTCAGATAAATGCTAAAAATTATTTGCCCTAGAACATGATTTTATTTTATTTTAAAAATAAAGTAGTATCTCTGATTTTACCTAGACATACCTGAAAAACCCAGCTCTTTTCCTCTTAATGGCATGATAAACCACCTCTGTGGTGTTAGAAATGTATTACTTTCAGTACTGGCATAGGCTTTGTGAAGGATGAACTGATGGAAAATCAAAAGGTGTCTATTTTAGGCAGAGGAATTGAAAGAAGGACCATCGTTTAGATGATGATGATGATGATGGTGATAGATTAAATGCGATGTTTAAGCCCTCACTCACACGCATGGTTATACACTGAGCCAGCACCTAAACTTCCCAAAGGCATCCAGGAAGGAGCCTAGTTCAAAGTAAATTCTCAACAGCAAATCTCTATGCTTTGCCTCTGAAAGGCCTTTTGAAAAGTATTTCGCTTTTTCTTTTACAAAGAGCAGTTGGAGGCTAGTCAGCCTATAGTCCACTGAAAGGATGAAGAAATGCCATGTGATTGCACACATGAAATACTTAGATAAGTGTTAGTAGTCTTGACGAAACTTAGTGTATTGAAGAACTATGGAATAACGTAAATAATCAATTATTTTTCTTCAGGGGAGTCATTATTTCACTACATAATTGTAGGAGAGAGCTGTTTTCTTACTTTTTCAGATGAAGATTTTAAGGAATAAAGTATGAATACTTGTCTGTCTGTCTATCTATCTATCTATCTATCTATCTATCTATCTATCTATCTATCTATCTATCTATCTATCTATTTATCTATCTACCCATCCATCCATCCATCCATCCATCCATCCATCCATCCATCCAATCTATCTACATACCATGTTGAAGATATCATAATGACTGTAATATAAAATAATAGTCAAAAATAAAGTTCAGATGTTGCAAATGTGTAGATTGTGTGCTGTATGTGTGCTGCCATTGCATTTTGTTTAGTCTTGAGAATACTCCAAAAAGAATTTAGGCAAATATTTAAAATTGATTAATTTTATATAAAAATCCAGATTTTTACCCTTGATATTCTAAATTGCCACCAGATTGTTGGAGATGAATAATAGTGATTCTCTTAGAAAAGGTGTGTGCCCTTTCATATGGGCACATCCTCTGCCACTATCTCAATGTAGGCAAGTGCAATTGCATCACAGCCTTCAAATAAGAGGAGAGTCCCATCAGTGCCCTTCTCTCTCCCATTCTAGAAGTTAGCATTGTCTTTCATCACTCATTTAATGTACATGTATTTATTGAATGTCTATTCTTTGCATTGTTTTGAGGCTAGGATAGAGCAATGCATAGGACACAAATTTCTTGCCTTCATAGAGCTTTCCTTCTTTGAAAATTTTGGTGGGGTTTGATGGGCTCCTTTATTATATTTTATTGTAAAACCATATGCAATATTTTGAAAGATGTAATTTATTTAAGATATTATGGTGTTTGCAGCTCTGTTGAAGAATTACTATGTTTCAGGTGCCATGGCAAGGACATTGAATATCTTTCCTTAAAATGAAAGCCCCACTACAATTCTCTGAGGTAGTAGTGATTATGATCCTAATGTTAAACATGATTTTACAAACCAAATCTCAGCGAGGGAAACTTGCTCATAGTTCGTCAGCTCTGAAATAGTGAAGTTTTGATTCATATCCAGGTATGACTCACACACACAAAAAACATCTTTCTTGTAGAAACTCATCATATGCTGGTAAAAGCAACTAAATCTAGTTTCAACATTTTGTCTGGGAAACATCTTGCCCAAATCTACCACTTAATCAGGTCCATTTGCTATCTTAGTTATAGCAGTACTTTTTTCTGTAAGTGAATACCATGCATGGACTGTCATTTCTCCAGCCTCTTATACATTTTTTCCTTTTTTTAGGATTTTTTTGAAACCAGTTTTCTTGCCTTCCACTACTCAGTCCCATCCAATACTCAAAATTTTAGTTTAGTTTAGTTTTGTTTTGTTTACACCAGCGTACTTCTAGGAATTGCCTCTTCCAATGAAGAGATTACCTGGAAAATTTCTGCATAAACACAGAAAAATTTTCCCTGTTAGCCATGTAAAACCAATAGATGTATATTTGTTTAGAAGAGAATAGGGAAACATATATGAGATCAAATCAAATAATCTGAGTGATTAAGGAACATTCCTCTCAATGATAATGATATCACATAGAATATGTACATATCAACAGATTTTGCTTTATTTGAGTGAATATGAGAGTAATGAGGCATTAAAGAAATTAATTCGTAAAGCAGTGAAGTGAATTAAATGTCTGACAGAACTGTTTTACGGTTATTGAAATTTCTTTTGTTCATCAATAGAAATTCTCATAAAACAAATTACTTTCTGCAAGCTAATATTCTTTTTCTTAAAAATAAAAAGACTGGATTTTAGTCTTCATTGACAGTAACTTCTCATTTGTATGTTTTTACAAAAGCAGCTTGAGTCATATTCACTATTATCTTCAGGGTATAATTCAATTGTAAGTGAAAAGATGCAGTAATACATCTCTCCAAATACATAAATCATGTCACCGTGATTTATAGTTCTATACTCCACACAAATATTATAGGAAAATAAATTTATTTTAGAGAACCAACTTTGGGGATTAATTACTTACAAAACAAAGCAATAATAATAGTAATAAAGGCAATCAATTTGTAAGAATTTTGAAAATCTTGTATTAGCATAGAGAACATCTCTATTATGTTCAAAACAGTTACTATAAAATATTTTAACCCATACATTTACTTAATTTCTCACCTGAAAACTTGTAAAATTTCAAAAATAGAAATTTTACATGTACATGAACAAATACATTTTCTGTTTTTATTTACAAAAATTAAAACTCACTTTGGAGACAAGATGTATACCAGGATCACTTGACACTAGATTTGACATTTACAGATTTTAAATTTTGACTTTTAACACTATTTTTAAATAATCTTATACATATAGTTACAGCGAAACACTGATGAAATTTGAAGAAACTATTATCATAATTCTTTAAAGAACAACTCATTTCAAATTCTATTTTTATATACCCTTACTTTTTAAATGTTAACATAAAAGAATGTCAAACTTTCAGAGACTCTGCTAATATGGCTCTTATTTAGTGTAGGATTTTTTTTTTCAGAATAAATATTTAAAGATTATGGAGCTAGTTTTTAAATTGTTTAGTATCATAATCTTAAATTTCTATTCATTACTTATAATTCAACAAACATTTATTTAGTATCTATAGAGTATCCACTGTGCTAGGCACTAAAGATAATAGTACAATTTTTTTATTCTCAAAAAATATACTAAATGAACTTTCTAGTAAAGGAGAGGGATATGTAAACAAACAAGCACAATTAAATGACATAGATTATTTGAGAAAAGTCTGTCCTAAGTACATGATGATGTGAATGACAAAAAGGAGCTAATAGCTACTTCTCAGGATCAAGCAATGATAAAGATCAGGTTATAGAGAAGCTATGTTTTAAATAATATTGAAACAAATAAATTTCTCTAATTGATGAAAGAGAAAATGAAGTACAAGCATTAACCAGAAAGTATGAAACAGCATGATACATTTGGGGCCTTCTAGGTTGTTTGCTGTGGTTCATGTTTATATAGGGTATGAAGGACACATTTGGAGATGAGGCGGGAGACCTCAGCAAGAATCTAACATTAATATTATATTCTGGGTAGTGTGGTTTGTTTCTGTATTGTTCAATAAACTTAATTTTAGTTAATTAAAATTGAATATAAAATTTTAAGAATTCCCCTAGCTACATTTTAAATGCTTAATAGCCACTCTTGTCTAGCGGCTATTTTTTGGGACAATGTGAATATCAATCATTTTTATCATTGCATAAAGTTTTATTAGACAGCACTGAATCACTTAGAATAAGAATCTGAAATTTTAATGCCTACAGAGACCAGACAATTAATAAAAATTAATGAATCTGGCTTAAGATATACACATAAAAAAGTAAGAACAGTTTTCAATTAGGCAAAAAAAAAAATATGATCTAACATTGCTAGATGTTCTGATTGTTCAAGAAATTATATGAATTAATAATGAGTTGAAAATTAGATATAAATCTAGCCTCTTATCTATTATCTTTATGTAGATTTTGAAGAATTTTAAGCATCAAATATAGTCAGACTCTTAAGATGTATATATGCATACATATGTATATATACATCTATATATATATGTGTATATATATATATCACTAGTGGCTTATTGGATCATGGATTAGAGGAAGAAAATATTGAAGGCAAATTATAACAATAGTTTATTTGTGGCATAGTGAGGAAGAAACGCAATCAAGAGGGCAGCAGTGGAGATAAAGAGGAGATAATGGATAAATGAAAAACCTTTAGGCTGTTAATTGTTTGGGTAGATGGTTTTGGCAACTCCTAAATTGAAAAATGCACAGAGAACACTTATGTTGGTGAACAGCAATAAATTCAATTTTCAGCACACTGAGATTGCGGACCCTATGGGATATAGTAGAGGGAATATGCAGTAGAAAGAGAGAAAAAAAATTATAGAACATAGGACAAATGTCAAGACTCCATTGTGCATGGCCCAAATCCAACCCACTTCCTGTTTTAAAAATAAAATTTTATTAGCACACACCGAGGACCATTTATTTACATAATGTCTATGACTGTTTTTGCTTTAAAATGCCAGAACTGAATAATTACAATAGAGACCTATGATCAACAAGCCAAAAATATTTAACACCTGGCCTTTTACAGAAAAAAATTTTCTGACTCTTGCTGCAGGGCAGGAGATTAGTGCATTCTGTAGCAAATCCACATCCCTCAAGCAAATATGTGAGTTAAGCCAATCATTCATTTCTTAAATCGATTAGAAAATATTATTTTTATTTATGTTCTAGACATTAGATTAGCAAATGATATATGAAAACTCTTCAATCAAAATGACAGCTTAGAAATTATTTTTTTAAATATGCAGATATAATTGTGGTAAGGGAAATAACAATATTAAAGACATTTTCTTTTCAAGTTTGCACAAGGAAGAAAAATTTATCAAGCTAAATTTGTGAGTTCTGCCAGTATTGACAATTTTCAGACAATTTTGTTTAGGTTTATGCAAATTTTCTACTGGAATGTTAGGTAATAGTGACTTTGCTGTCATTTCTCCCAGGGTAATTTAACATTAATACACAACTCCAGTTATTTGAAAAGACTTCTAAACTAAAATCGGTGAAACTCCAAAAAAACTTTCAGTCTAAGCAGGCTATTGTTAAAGTGGTTTGGAGAGAATAGTTTTCTTGGCATATCTGTAACTTTAATAGAATAGGTGACCCTTCGTGTGTTTATTCATTCATTCATCTATCAATTTACTTAGCAAATATTTTTTAAGTACTCATTATTTACCAACTACTGCTTCGACTTCAAGACATAAAAGTGAACAAAGCAATGATTCTTGGAACCAATATAGATATTTGTATAGTTTGCAGATATTATGTTTTATTGAATTCTAAGGAAGTATGATAGTAATTTTAAATAATTAGATGACAAATTTAACAAATTCATTAATCTCAACTTTAGCAAATCTAATTAAAATGTCAAAAAAGGAATCTTAAGTATACATCAATAAGGACAATGAAAAGAGGAAATAAACTACAACAATAGAAAATTATAAAGCATAGAACAGATGTCAAGATCAAACAGTAATTTTATTCAATCACTGAAGGTTGAATGTGGACTAGAATGAAAATGAGAAAACCTAGGGTTCTGCAGTCTTAGGGTAATCCCTCACTTGATGGGTTTAACCTCAACCCCACCAGGTTCCCAAACAGAACATCTGAGGAAGATATCCTCAAAGAATGAGGAGGAGATGAGCAATTTTTGTATAATGTACCCAGCATGTTCTCTGTAACAAGAGTCTTCTCTCTAACGGAAAAGACTTCAGAGGCTTATCCAAGCTGAAGGAAAGAGTTTTTTGCCACATTAACTCATTTAATCTTTCTGTTTAACCAAAGCAAGTTCGGGGTAAGCTATACCAGAAGAGAAAGTTGTAAAAGTCACAACTCAGACACACAAGCACACCAAAATACTAAGATTTATTCATAAGATTATAAAATACTTTCTCTCTCCCATTCTTTATCATCTCACAAGATGGCCCCAGTATCATAAAAATAAATCACAGCTGAAAGAGCTGCAAGGCACACACTTTCTCTGAGGAAGCATTCTTAGGGAAGCTAAAAACCAGTGGAGAAACAAATCTTGAACACCAGAACTACCACTTAGAGTTGAAGAACAGATAAAGAGCTTCCCAGACAAAAATAAGCTAAAGGAATTTGTCAATACCAACCCAGTATTACAGAAAATGTTGAAGGGACTTCTTTAAGAAGAAAAAATAGGTATCAAAAACATGAATAAAAAAATGGTAATAACTACATACCTATCAATGAGTACCTCAAATGGAAAAGAATGAAGTGCTCTGACCAAAAGAAAGAGTGTCTGAATAGTTAAGAAAACAAGACTCCTACATATGATGCCTACAAGAAACTCACTTCAGATTAAAAGACACACACAGACTAAAAGGAAGGGGATGGAAAAAGAAGTTGTCTTGATGAACCTAGGGCGCATTGCACTGAATAAAGTTAGTCAGATAAAGACAAATACCACATGATTTTATGTACATGTGGAATCGAAAGAACAAAATAAACAACAAAAACAGAAACAATCATGTAAATATAGAGAATATTTTGAGGGCTACTAGATGGGAGAGAGGTTGTGGAATGTTGAAGAAGGGCATGGGAATTAAGAAGTACAAAAGGATAGTTGCAAAATAGACATGGGGATATAAAGTGTAGCATAGGAAAATAGTTAATGATGTTATAATAAATATGTAAGGGGGAAGAAGGATACTAGATTTAGTATAGTGATCGCTTTGTAAATTATATAGATCTCTAATCACTATGTTGTACCATTGAAACATATATTATTGTATGCCAACTATAACTGAAAAAAAAAAACTCATTGAATTGTGCAATGTAAACATGAGCAACTAAATGTCTATTATATTTTAATAAGGCTGGAAAAAAGTGGGACACAACTTTATGTTGTCTAATAGAAGTCAACTTTAAAGTTAAATCTCAGATTGGTTAAAATAGATAAAGTAATATGTATTATGTTAACAATAATGAAAAGAAAACTAAAGTAGTAGTGTTAATTTTAAACAAAATTTACTTCAGAACAAGAAAAAATTTTATAGATAAGAATGACATTTCATAATGATAAAACAACTCAGTTTTAATTATTTATCTTAAATGTGTGTGTACCTAAAAGCAAAATGTCAAAAAAAATCAAGGCAAAGGATAACAAAACCAAAAAGAGAAATAGACAAATTTGCTACTATAGTTGAAGCTTTTAACACATCATCAAGCAGAAAATTAGAATATATTTAGAATCATAATCACCTTGTTCTAATTGATATTTATGTATACTTCAACCTACAACAGTAGAGTACACATCCTTCTCAAACTCAAACAAAACATTCACCAAGAGTGACCACATTTGGGGACATAAAATACACCTTAACAAATTCAATAGAATAGAAAACATAAAAAAATATACTCTCAAACACAATGGAATTATAATATAAATCGAACAGAAAGATAGCTGGCAAATTCCTAAATATTTGAAATTAGACAATTGACTTCTAAATAACTTTTAGATTAAAGAATACAGATGATTACGTCAAAAAAGATAATTTTTAAAAATACCTGAAGTAAGTGAAACTGAAAAGACTACTTATTACAATTTGTGGGATGCAGTAAAAAGCAGTGGTATGAAGGAATTTATGGCGTTAAGTGCATATATTACAAAAGCAGAAAGATCTTAAGTCAATAGCTTCAACTTCATCTTAGAAAACTAGGCAAAATTTAAAATAATTTTAATTTGATAACAACATTTTAAAATGACATGGTATAGCTAAGTTTTATATTCTTGATTATCTCACTTTAGAGCTATTTGTAGATATGAGAAGTTATAGTTCAGTGTGTTATGAACTCAAAGTTTGCATCCCCCCAAATTTCATATATTTAAATCTAATCCCTAATGAGATGGCATTTGGAAGTGGGGCCTTTGAGAGATGATTAGGCCATGAGGGTGGAGTCCTCATGATAGGGATAGCTCTTGTAAAAGAGTCCCCAGTGTTTTCTCACCTTTCCTGCCAAGTGAGGTTATAGCAATAAGATAACTGTCTATGAACCAGGAAGTAGGCTCTCACCAGCTACCAAATCCATCTGTGCCTGAATCTTGGATTTTCCAGGCTCCAAAATTATGAGAAATAAATGTCTGTTGTTTATAAGCCACCCTGTCTCAGTATTTTGTTATGGCAACTCAAACAGACTAAGACACAGTGTTTTCTTCATAGATACAGTATGAAATGACTGTTGAGGAGGATTCAATTTTTAGGAATATTCTTCTTAGTGATGAGATAATGTGAACATAAAATGTCAGTGTTGTTCTGGTTGCAGAGGAGGTTTAGAAAGAATCAACTACCTCTTTCCTCAACCCTCAAGTGGCACCATATTTGAAAACCCCCTGGATTAGACAATAACTCATCACGCTTTATAACAACAATCTGTTATAATATAGTCCATTTGGCATTTGTAACCTGCCAACAATATATAAAGTCATGTATAAGTCTGTTAGCCAAATTTATGATTTCTATATACTATTAATCCATTATAATTTGATCATTTATAGAATTGTGTCAAACATCCAGTTTTTTAGTTTTGATGATTTAACAAACAATTATATACTTACTATGCGAGATGTCAGGAATTCTAAAGTTGAAAAAGCATAACCCTTATATTCAACCAATTCATAGTTTAGTGAGATAAATAATTACAAAGACATTTTCAAAGTAATGAAACAATACTATGAACTTTAATCATATGAAATATATATTTTTTTCTATCTTCTAAGATAGAAAGCTCTTGCAGATGTTGTGGATTATTGCTCAGATCTCCTCTTTAGTACTGAGGCACTTTTTTTTCCTATCTGTCACAATTTTTGACAATGAACAGTTCATAGCTTGGTTCCATTGATGAAGAGAACTATCTTGGCCTGGGTTAAGACCCTTCTTACATATATATATATATATATTTGGGAGTGTGTGTGTGTGTATCTATCTATCTATCTATCTATCTATCTATCTATCTATCTATCTATCTATCTATCTATCTATCTATCTATGTAAGAGTCCCAAGTGCCAAAGAAAATACTGAGGAATCAGTCTGGAAGTAGAATGAGACTTTAACTAAGGGAATCTATTAGGGAAGATCTTATGAAGGATTTATAAGGCATTAGAAGATACATGAGGTTGGTCTAGATACTATTCCTTCAGATAACCTCGCCCAATGAAAATATTGTGGGTAATCATCCCAGGATCCATACAGAGTAGGTTTAAACACATAGGAAATATAATTAGTGTAGTTTTAGATTGCTGTTATTGGCACTCTCTATGACATTTGGAAAAGAGGTTTGAATAACTTATAAAACATAACAAACCAGGGATATGTTTCTGACCTGATCTCAGCAAACAAAAGGGGGCTTCTGTGGAAAGACTCCAAATATTTGTATTCTTGACATCTGTTGTGAGTTAATCATTACTAGCATTAAGTTAATCATAAACTAGTAAAATTTGGATTTAAGAGCATTGGTTTAAAAATTATTAAATATTTTCTAAAAAATAAAACCTCTACCACTGATAGTAAATAATGTAATTTTACATAATACATTGATGAATAGTTTTATAAAACTAATTATATATTTATTTAAGGATATAATGAAACTATAACTACCATACAATTATATGGTTTTGCAAACTTTAGTATTATTTAGAGCAATGATTTTTAAGTAATTAATGATCAAGTAAAATAGAGAAGATGATAAAAAATCATGGCAGTAATCAAATGATTAAATTTTGAGGCTCACTAAGCTATGGCATAAATTACATTTGAGATAGAAAAGATGCAGTGTAAAAATAACTTGGATATGAAAATGGAAGTGAAGAAACACATGGTACATAAAGAACTTCAGACAGATAAGGTTTTGCAATTCTGTGTGTGAGTGGCTGAGGATTATGTGTGGTGCTTTGGAAAGTAAATAAGGATGGTGAAGTCTCAACTCTGGAACATGACAGGGAAGGCTGAAAGGACTGAGATCTCAAAAGTCACCATATTGAGGTTAGGTAGAACTTGGACTTCATCCTGTGCTAGTCCAAGAGGTCTTGTCAGTAAAGACAGATTCTTCTAGGCTTTTAAGGGGATGTAACATGGAAGAATTGAATGTTTATTCCTTGGGGTCTGTAGAATCTTAGGTTCTACAAGGCTAATATTCAACAACAACTTACCTTGGTCCACTATGTGTCATGCCTATTTTAAGCACAAGAGATAGAGCAGTGAACAAAAGACACAAATATCCCTGCATTGACGGAGCATTCATTCTGATAATTATATCCAGGAAGACTTAGTATCAAATAGTTTAAAGTAAACTGAATCATGGTTTTTAAATTATGAATAAAAGTAACTTCACTTCTAAGGTAGATTTTGTCTGGTCCTGATTTTTTTTTTTCCTAAAAATCATTACACAACATTTGAATTATTTCTGTCATTTGGAATTAAACATTTAAGTGGTAATCAACAGACTGAATTTTGTTTTTAATTTCAACATATTCAATTTTTAAAAAGAAAATTTAAAAGCACTTCATAGAAACATGTATGATTTTTTTAGGAAGATATTACTTTTACCACTTTTATAAAAATAGCTAGTTGGTATAGGAAATATTTCTAGTAAGACCAAGATTAAAAGCTTATTTGACTATCCCAAGTTGGTTTAAGTGTATTGTGTACTTTATACTGACAAAACATACCCTTATGTTCCTTGTTTCACAGAATTGCTGTGACTACTGAAGCTCAGTTACCAATACTGAGCAAAGATCTAAAAATATTTGTCTACTGAAAGTACTCAGTGTTATCATTTCAAATGCTAGTCTTCAAATTATATCCTAAACCTTTATAAACAGACAACTGGTGATAGCAAAGCTTCCTTGGTAAATTACTTTCTACAGAAAAGCTGTACATTTTAATTGATATGTCTTTATTTGGTACTGATTTTAATAAAGAATGTTATGTGTCTTCAAGTTATATCTTTGACATAAGTATAACAAGCTCCCATGTCCATCTATCAGGGCTATTGACTAAAGGCAGGGTTGTCCTCCTAGAAGAAGCTTTCTTTTTAAAGAACATGGTTCAGCTCCTTCACTGCCTCTGATGGTTTCTTCCACTCTACTTTCCCCCATAAAAAATACATAAATAAAGCCAGAATAACGATAAAAATGCCTTTTTATCCTCCTTAATTAAAAAATTTGTATGATTCCACTTATACAAGGTATCAAGAAGAGGCAAATTCCTAGAGACAGTAAAACAGAGATTATTGGTGACTGAGGAAAGAAGAAAATATGTAGTTATTGCTTAATGGGTGCAGAATTTTTGTTTGGGATGATGAAAAAGTTCTGGAAATAGCAGTCATGGTAAGTGTATTTAATGTTGTTAAATCGAGCACTTAAAATATAAAGTGGTAAAATTTGTGTTACATATATTTTAACCACAGTAAAAAAAAAAAAAAAAGCCCTTGAAACCACTAGATTTGTGATGGCATCAAGTACTTTTATTAATGTAATGTTAGTGCCACTACGTTTTAATTGCCAGTTGGCAACCATAAGCAGTTTCACTAGGTGATTTTACTCTCCTTAGACAGGCACATAAAGTTCTTATCATTCAAGCTTACAGATCACCTATTTTAAAGACTTGTTTTGATAGCATAAACTTCTATGGTTCTTGGCCTGTGGGAAGAATTAAATACTTTGCTTCTAGTTGGGTTTTATATTGTTTTAGACCATAAGTAATGCTAGAAAAATTATTGAAACTGGCCTCCAGGAATGAAGATGTTTTATGAGAAGCCAACCTTTTGATGAAGAAAACTTCAAAGAGATTTAAACCTGAAACACCAAATGTAATCATTCCTGTTTTCATTTGTTGTCTCCACAGACTGATAATTACACAGTAGGCTCACATATTTTGTGATTTAACAGTTTTATAAATGATTTGCTCAGATATCATCATATAAAAATGGGCACAAAAATTATTTCTAAATGGTAATATTTCCTCAAGCATTTGAAGTATGTTAAAAATACATATTGTTTCCAAATATGAAAATGCATAATTTAAATGAGAAAGCATTTTCTACTTTGTTCTCATGTTAATATGTATCTGTATCAAAAAATTCATCTCATGAGTTACTAAAGAAGTAACCTCAACAAGGCCAATTACAAGGGATGAATTATTGCTATTGAAGGGACAACTCGAATCAAATCAAATAGTTCTCAAGGGGTCATAACTATCTGAGAAAAAGTTTCTAAACCAAGTCATTATTTTATGGTTTGGACATTAGAATAAAATGTTTAATTTGCCTACTTAAATTCTGGATGGCTATATTCTGTAGTGCATTTACTTTTCCTAGGATACAAGATAAATGGAAAGGACAGTATTTGTAGACCAAGTAGCTGCCATGCAGTAAATACACACTGCACCGACGTGACTTGCATTCAAATGCTCCAAACCAAACAGGACATAACTTTCAGGCTAGAGTATGAACTAAAGACAAGGTGAAGAAGAAAACCACCTTTTAAAATCCTCAGTTCATTCTGAAATTTTTGTTACTTGACTTGAACTTACATAGCTTATCTTATATGACAGGTTCTACACCCTTTACAAATACAAACTCACTTTATCCTCCTCTGTAATAAGGTGTTATCAGTAGGGAAATTGCCTAAAGTCACAGACCTAATTAAATAAAGGCAGAGCCAAAAATCAAACCTGAACAGTCTGGCTCCAGGGTCTATGAGCTCAGCTATCATACTGTGCTACCTTTTTGAAAAGCTAGTGAAGAGAAACACACAGTTCAGGGATTTTGCACATTGCTCTTTCTTGTGCTAAGCCGCAACTTTTTGGGGGATGTTTTTCTTTGTTTGAAAAGGAAGGAAATAGTGCTTCCAAAGGAGTCTACTTTGATAAGTTTATAGTAACAGGCCTTATCTCCAGCAGTCCTAGCCAGCTAATAAGTAAATAGACAGGAGCACAGCCAGGGGGTGGTCTTCCAGGTAGCCTCTGGCTTTTATCTCTCCCTCCTGTAGTTTCCTCTCACTTCCAATAAGTACATCTCCCAAACTAGTCCTATCTGTAAAATGTCAACCTTCTTTCCATCACTGTATGGTATGTCTTCATTTAAACACAAAGTCTTTTCCCATGTGAGAATTCACAGGGAAAGATTAAATGTTAATTCGTCCTTCCTTTTTTTATTCCATAATTCAGATTGCATGATTTCTTCATAATTACTCACAGTACAGTCACTATGAAGACCACAAATTATTTTAGTACCCTAACAAATGAACTCACAGAAAATAGTTAATTTCTTAGGCTTTTTTCATAGATCAAGAGCTTTAGTTAACTTAATAATTTTTTGCTTGTTGTTCTTTTCCATTTAAAAAATGTTCTCCTTGGAGATAAAGATGCAAGCAAAAAGTCAACTCTTTTCCGCCGCTGATTACACAACAAAAGCAGCTGGTTGAAGTGGAAAAGAGAACAAAGTGTGGAGTGCATGACTTCTTCAAGTATTAACTCTGTGCTTTTAAAATAGATTATGATAGTGGCTAACTGATAGAGTACCCTGAGTTTTAAATGAGATTATGCACATAAAGAACACACCACAGTGCCTGGCACAGAATAAATCCTCCAATTATTTATCTTTAATATATCACATCACCTTCCTGAGCAGTGGCCATATTTTTGCCATGCTCATTTTCTTGTTACTAAAATATTAAAACACCAACATGAAAGTGATAACTACTAATTAGTTTCCTTGATTCTAGTTTTACCATCTTACATATATTTGCTAAATTTGATTTGCTAAAATAAAACTTGTATCAAAGTATTACTTCATTCAAGTGCTTTTGATAGCATCCAGCTACTAGCACAGTAATTGGCACATGTTAATCACCAAATGGATATTCGCCGAACAAATGAATGAATAAATAAGCGCTCCAGAGGAGACTTTCAAGTCCTTCCAGAGTCAGACTCTACCCTCATTTCTTTCCTTATCACCCTTTAGTTATTAGCATAGACATAGAACTTCATTTATTGTGTGACTTCAACATGTCAGACACCATGACAGTTGTTGAATAATCAAGGATGATAAAAGAGCTCCCTGCTTCTTTGAAAGAAAGTGTTCACTTAAGCTGCATTGATTTATTTATTGTCCCTTGCTTTCTTGTTGCCAAGGTTTTGATAGAGTTGTTTCACTGCCTAAAAAGCTGTCTTTCTTCTTTCACATTTTTTTTGTCCCTCAAGATTCAGCTCAAATTGTACCGTGTTCTCTCTTAACACTTACCTAACTACCTTGTGTAATCTCTCTGCCATCCCTTCCTCAATTTGCTAAGATAAGTATTTTTAATTACATCATACTTTACTTTGGCCAGGAATTATAATTAAATAATGCACTATAAGCTTTCTGGTATAACTCTAAAATGTCTACATATACTGCTTATACCCTATTTCTTTACTACTGTTTAAGTCCTTTGAGGTTATGCCTTTCACTTTATTTTTTGCTTCTGGGTATCTTCCACAGGACTTAATATTAACGTTTATTCCCAGAGTGATTCCTCAGTCAATATCTGCTGATTGATTGACTGATTGATTGTTAGGTTACTGGAAATTTTCTTATATTTAACAGAGAGGTATATGCCTTGCATACACTACTAAATATTCAATAAATGTTGGCTTGTTTCCCAGTACAAACGGATTAGTCAATATTACAGAAAGAATAATAAATTTCCTGACTATAATTGACAAAAGAGATGCTCCTGAACATTTAAGAAGAGTCAGAGAATTAAGGAATTGAATATGTATGTACTTGGGTTAAAAAGAGGTACATATTTCCATATCTTTTCCCACTCTTAATTTATAACTTACCCTGTCCTTGTTTCTATTGCTATTTCTGCTTCATTGCCCAGAGAAGAGATTCTTCACCTTGGAGTCTCTGAATCCTTCTAAAGCCTATAAACAAATTTCAGCAGGGTTTACTTGGAACCCAGTAAAATGTTATGCATGAAGAAAGCCAGGCAGTATTGAACAAGTACAAAGTACAGGCTTAAACTCACACTTTTCTAACTACGAAATCTTGGTTTTTCCAATTATATCATTCATTGTTTAGGTGATTTCTCACATTGCTCAGCAGAAAAGACCTTGGGCTGGGAAAGTGATATGGTTATTGGACTGGTATGTTCAAAGAGAAGTTTTAACAATAACCACCACAAGAGTGACAGCAGCAGAAGTGACAACATTTATGCATTGTTTGAGATTTGTCACTCACAGCTCTAAATGTTTCATGTATTAACCTTTTAAAACTTCACCCACCACAAACCTGTGAGGTAGGTACTGCTATGGTTATCTCCACAGTATAGATTAAAAACCTGAGAAACAGAGAGGTTCAGTTACTTATGCAAGGCACAAGGACACTGAACCCAGTAGGGGAGGGTCAGAGGAGTGAAGTCAAGTATGAAAAAAAGAAGATGGCCAATGTAATGGTTTTCTACTACCACATTTTGTTTCAAGCCATCCTACATTCAAGGCTGCCCTGAATTCCACCTTAACCTTCATTCCTGGCTAAGGGAGAAAATATGTCTAGATTAGCAAAAGAAAGAATCAGACAACTCACTGCAGCCCTTGACCTGACTTTGAAGCCAGTCTAAGAATAAACCAGTCACATCAGGTTTGTGAAAATAATCACTTGCTTTTAGACCTCTTGGAAAATAAAAGAGTGTCATAAGGAGAATTTTCTAAGCTCTGGCACTCTTCACATTCTTAATATGCAGGTACAATATAAATCACTTGTATTTGATGTCATTGAGAAAGAGTGACTAGCCTTAAAATGAACTTTGACAGCACGCAGAATATAGTTACTCTGCTAAGTAGTGGGCTGTCAGTAGAAATCACAGTTTAAGTGGTTTTAACAGCAGATGTGGTATGTGTTCTGAATTTGAATATTTCAAATATCTATACGGCAGCCAAGGTTTCTGTGAACCCTACCCCTACACATTCCAAACTAGGATAAGTTTCAGCAATCTCTGCACAAGCACTGCTTCTAGCTTCAAAATTGTTCCATTTCCATTAGATTGCAAGATATCTGGATTCTGATGACAGCCTCATGATTTTTTTTTTTAATGATTTAACTGTGTATAACTGTTGTGATTTAGTTTCTTCTATCTAAAAGTAGCTGTGACAATATTTGTAACTTAACATCTAATTAAAGGTACAGATTTTAAATAAAATGATGTTAGGTAAAATGCTTGGGGTTTTGGAGGTGAGAGTCTCACCAAAATTTTAAAAATGGAAACATCATTCCTGCACAAACATAGAGTTTGAAAAGAATTATAACTTGGTCACAGTTTTTAAAAAAGTCTGCAAAGATATGTTACCCCAAAATTTTGATAGTTAAATGTTCATGTCTTAAAGAATTTGATCTTTCTTAAAATGCAGTATAGTAATGGAAAACTAAATTAGGTGACAGAAGGTTTCTATTGTGCTTCTTACCAGCTCTGTGAGCTTTGGCAGATCATTGGAGTTCAGTTTTCTTGTCTGTAAAATGGAAGTAATAAATATGATTTATTTTGCTAATTTGAAAAGAGCTCAATTTATCAGGGCTGTGCTCTGCATTAACATGCTTTATGTAGATTGCCTCATTTCATTTTCACTCCAATATTATGAATTAGGTAATAATTTTTATTCATTTTACAGATATGGAAACTGAGACTCAGAAGAGTTAAGTAAGTTGTCTGAGTTCACACAGCATACTATCAGAGGAAAGGACCCAGATGTGAGTCTTAACCAAAATTGTTTTACTATATAAAAAAGATGATCTACATATCATGTCTTCTCCTCCTGTCCTACTTTTACTTTGAATACCTTTATCTCTTTTCTTTCTTTCCTTCTTTCCTTCTTTCCTTCTTTCTTTCTTTTCTTCTCTCTCTCTCTCTCTCTCTCTCTCTCTCTCTCTCAACAATTATTACTTTTATCTGTCAGATATACTTTAGTAGGTTTGGGTTTTGATGAGGAGCAAACCAAGGTAGAACAGAGTAATAATAGTGATGTGATCCATAACCAATGATCTCACTGTTTTTATGAAGTCATTCAAGTGATTTTTGAGAATTTACTATATACCATGATTGCGCTGGGTGCAGAGACTCCACAAATATAAAGATGATGTGCTTCCCTTAGGATAAGAAATTTATGTAAATAACTATAATATGAAGACATGACTGAATAACTTAAGAAAGAGAATATGCCATAAAAGAATATATCAGAGGAAGAAATTAAATTAATTAATCCAGGTAAGGGGATCATTTGCACCAGTGTCCAGAGAAAATTATACTTGTCTTTTTAAACTATCAGAATTACTGGATTTGTGGTTATTAAATGTTAAGAAAAAGAGGAATGGGCTAACGTTAAAATTAGGGAGTCAGGGCTTGGAAAATAAGGTGAAATATATTTTGATAATACCCTTCCTCCTCTTTTGCTACTCAAGAATTTAATTTATTCAAGTTTCATCAAGGCAAATGAGTATTTACTGTAGAAATGTACACTTAGAAGTCTAGAGGAGGAAAAGAGGGAGGGTGGAGGATGGAGGGGTAATCTCTCATGTTCACAGATGTTGATTTCAAGTTTCCACCTGGTAACAGCCTAGGGGCCAGAGCATAAAGATACAAGTCAAAACAGAGAGACACACACAGAGAGAACTAACAGCATCCAGCAAGGGAATTACAAAAACTGACAAAAGCCTTCCAGTAGCTAGATAAATAACTTTCTTTGTACTTGCACCTTTTTATTTTTATTTATTGAAGTTTGGAAAGAGCCACAGACTCTATGGCCTCTTCAAAGTTCTGGATTAAATAAAACAGTAGTCTATGAAAATAAAAGTTTTCATTTAGAGGCTAAATTAAATTGTGACCAACTTCTAATATCTGCCTGTTTTATTAAAAAAAAAAAACTGGTAGAAAACAAAAAAGATTTTTAAACTATGAGTAACAGAAGTAATAAATGACATGTTTTTTATATAAAACCATGGCTTTCATCCAGTACACTTTAGAAATACATTCAAAATATATAGAAAACCTCTACGGCATGGTACTTAAATTTGCACAAAAAGCCCAATCCAAACGAGTATTTTCACATAAGGTTACTCATTTATTTTCACAGACCACATTGAAAATAACTACAAGATTCATTTCATTCCATTTGCTGAACTTAACACATCCTGAAAGCACAAAAACTGCCCTTTCAGAAGCATAATAAATGTTCCTTATAAACAAGACTAGAAAGGGAGGATAGTGGAGTAGGGTTGGGGGTGGGGTAACAAAGCCTTTAGTTACACTATTCCAGGGGAATGAATCCACAGAATAAAAAAATTCAAATCAAATTGCTCCACTATACTATATAAGCAGTTTAGAATCTTAAGCAGATGTAAAAGGAATAAAGCAAATGGGGAGAAAAAGAGGCCGATAAAGTTTCTGGCTACAATACAAGAGACATATCATTACCATATGATCTAATGTGGGTGTCAGCCGGGTAGTGTTCATTGAGGGAAACCTTATTTTTTAACTGTGCTATGGAGTAGAAGCAGGAGGTTTTCAACGTAGTGACAGGCACAGAGCAGCACCTACCCCCTCCTCCTTTCCACACCTGCAAACTCTTTTGCTTGGGCCGAATATTTAGTGTAATTACATCTCAGCTTTGAGGGCTCCTGTGGCAAATTCCCGGATTGAAAGGTATGATTTTCAATAATTGTCCTGAACTCTGCTACAGACGAATAAAACTTTGATCAAGTTGAGAGAAATAGACATTATTTGATGAGAAAAAAAAATAATTGTGCTAAACCTTTAATAATCTTTACGCAGCATTCGGAGAAAAAGTATTGCTTGGAAACAGAAGTTAAATATTTGGGATAATAGTTAAACGCATTGTGTTAGTTCTTTCTCTCTGTTCTTGCAAAAAAAAAAAGGTATTCATTAAAACCTTATTAACCAAACAACATGACTGTCTGTATTGATATATTTTCTATTTGTACTAATGAAATGTTTAGCTCTTTAGAAAGTATTAATAGAAAAGTCTTCTAGACTAGAATATAGTGTTTGTACTTGTATTATATATTTAAGGATTTATTTCCCTGCTGAATTTTTGATATTTTAAGAACTTTTAAAACCTCAGAGAAGTGAACTCTGGTCTCAGGTTGAGGAAGTCTAATGTACTTTTCTGCAACCCAGAAAATAGAAATTGTCACAAGATAGATGAAAATAAGCATTGCAAATATTTATGGTGATTATTAAAGACCTAACCAAAATAATCTGACAGCTACATAATGCTCTAAACGTAGAGACCTTGTCAGTATTTTCAGTGCAAATGTAGTTTTATTATAAGATACATTCACCATGAAATGAAGGTGTAGGTTATTTTTCTTTCTTATTTCAAAACAGGGTAACATGATGACCACTAGTTAAGTGGCCTTCTGGTAATGAAAATACCTGTGGTTTTTTCTTGCAATTGCTGTTTTGACCAGAAAAAGAACCAATGCCTCCTATAGCTGCCCTTATTTATGGATAAATGTGGTTTTATTGTTTATTTTTAAATCATTCATATTATTATTGAGGTTTTTAATTCACCTAGTGCTAGGGGATTTTAATGTTGCTCTGCATTTATAACTACACGTAACTCCTGAGGGTTGAATTTTGACTTTGAAAGTCACACCAAGGCATAAATGACATTGTAAGGATGTTAACCTGAATGATATAGTAAATTTAATGGCCTGAAGTAGTTTAAGAAACCAGAGATTGTTATTTTTGATGAAAAACTTATAATCTATAGCATTGAGCTTTAGTGAAGTAGTGACATTCTTAGCAATTTGCATTTAGAAAAGAGTCATCTATTTTAAGAACACAATATAGTTTAATAAAATTTAAAATATCTATCATCTCAATAATAGTATCCCTAGATTTTACATGGGCAACTGCTGTTTTTTGTTATTTTTCTAATTTGTTAAGGTTCAATAGAAGAAAATTACTAAAGAAATCAGTATTTACTGACCACATTCATTGTTGTAAGATGCTGAGTTTTCAAGTGTCATGACACTAATTTGAGAGAAGTTATTTTATGGATGGATTTCTATAAGATTCCTAAACATGTTATTATTATTCCCCAGGACATTCAGGGTTAAAATGCACACACACACACACACACACACACACACACACACGTGAATCGAGGCAGAGAGAAGCAATACCAGCTCTAAGCTGCCTGTTTGCATTCAGCTTCAACTAAAAATAATTTTGCGTAGAGAATTTGCACTTTTTTAATAAGAGTAAACAAATATAAATGATGATAGTCCCTTGAGCTAATGTTTAACATTTTCTTTTGTGGATTAGTGAAACAACCAGGCATTTTCTGCTCTGGAGAAAAGATCAAGAAGTGACATCTGCATTAATTCTAGTTGCTATTTAATAAATATGCAATTACTTTGCTTCATTTTTCTTCCAAAATTATGAGACATTAAATATGCAAGGCTAGCAAACTTGTGGTAAACCATAAACTTTGCATTTTAATATGAAACAGACAGAAAACCCCTCCCTTAGATACAATCCAAGGGAACACTGCCAAAACAACAGGGTCTCCGTTAAAAAGCAATATAGTAACTGGGTGGGAATGGGTTCCCAGGGAAAACCTGATCCTGAACTTAAAGGAGCAGCGTGAATAATAATCTTCATAGTAATTTTAAATCGAAAGCCACAGACCCATATTGTATGAGCTGCCTTCAACATACTTCAGTAATAACTCTAAAATAATAACAGAAGTATAAGAAACTGAAAAAAAAACATTTGTTTCCTCTCTAGTGGATCTAGACAAAAATTTCCAGAAGATACCATAGAGTTAGGGCATTCAAAGTTTTTTTTTTACTTTTTCGCATATGCTATAGTTGGATAATAACTCCATATAGTACTTTAATTCTAGTTATGAATGCTCAGCTTTAATTTGGATTCTTATAGGTATATAATTCAAAGTAGAGATGATGAGACTAAAAATAATAATGTCTGCAATATGTTTTGAGAATGGAGTTTTATAATGTATCAACACAAAAATTAACTGATTGTTCTCTACATGGTACTTTTAGTTATTCATATTTATTTAGATTTAGTTAGTCATTTTTTTTTAGTTCACTTCAGCCAACTAAGCATCCAACTCAACAACACAGATGTTTATAAGTGCTTGTTGAATGAAAGAATAAATATTGTATGGATTTATCAAAACTGTACTTTTTTGTTCGTTTATAAAATAGCCCTATAGATAAAACTAAATAATATATAAATATCAGGGTTTCCCATGTTTTTTGGTTTATTAAAATGATAGGTTTGAGAAAGTAGCCAATAGAATTATTTTTCAAAGTGAATCTTGCTTATACCAAGTTGAGATTTTCAGTATCTTTTTCATGCTAGAAATGTGACATTGAAGAGAAGATAATTTTGTGTTTAAAAATCACACTGATTTCTTTAAAAAAATTGAGTAAGTTATGTTAATAAATTGATGGTCAATTGAGTCATTTATGTGCAAAATATTGTGCAACCCTGGGTACAAAACAAAGAATAATAAGACACGCCCTGAAGGAGTACATCTTCTAGTGGGGGCTGGGGGGGGGGAAGACCAAGCATGCAAAACAAATTACAATATAATGTGATAAGTTCTTTAAAAGAGGTAAGAGCAACGTGCTTTGGGGACACAGAAGAAGGAGAAAGCAGCATCCTGCCTGGATGAGCCAGAGAATACACAGGGAAGCTGGTTATCTCATTTAATCTTTACTACATTCTCAAAAGGTAGGTATTTTAAATGGCAATTAGCTTTGAATGTCAGGGTTAAGTTGAGGACTAGGAGTAGAGAGAAAATGGAGAAGAAGGTGGCTAGAATATTACTTGGTATCAAGTTATGAATGATCTTACACATACCCAAGGGGACGTGGACCTTATTGACAAGCTATGGGACGCCAACGAAGGGTTTGTTTGAAGTAGAAGATTAATACAACTAAATATAACTTTTAGAAGGTGACAGGCAGCAGGGTGGAAGATGGCCTAGAATAGTGGAAATATTCAAGTCCCAGACAAGTTGGAAACTCTTACTATACTTACAGAAGTGATGAGAAGGGCCTAGACCAAGATAAACACAGTAGGATAGAGGAACCAGATTGGCTTCAGAGATATTTCTGAAGCAGGAATTAGAGATCTATCATGCATATAAACAAAACTTTATTTGACTGTGACATGGCTTGTGTTGAGTGAGCATCAAAAGTTTTAACATGATTTATCCATAGCAATTTTGCAAATAATGTGAATATATAGTATGTTGTCTTAATTCAGATCCAAAATTCAAAACAAGTAAATTTAAATAATATTTGAATTTTCTTCATAAGCGAATAGCTATGCAAATTAGTCTACAGTATACTTCATCATCTTTTAAATACAATTCTAATGCTCTGCTTCCTTACTATAAACAAAATATTATTATTATGAATTATTATTATTATTGTTATTAATTTTTACTCTTTTCTATCCTCTCTCTAATGTGAAGGTATTATAAACTAGGCAATGGTACTATTCTAAACCTTTTCTTTGTTTCCTAGGTTCCTTAGCTGTGAAAATACATGAAATAAATCATGAAAGCAACTATCATCTTCCTCTTACTTGCTCAAGTTTCCTGGGCTGGACCGTTTCAACAGAGAGGCTTATTTGACTTTCTGCTAGAAGATGAGGCTTCTGGGATAGGCCCAGAAGAAGTAGAGCCTGTGGGACCAGTGTGTCCCTTCCGCTGCCAATGCCATCTTCGAGTGGTTCAGTGTTCTGATTTGGGTGAGTGAGGTGCAGGCTCTCTTTATGTACCTTGTTTGTTTTATTCTTGGGAATGGCTTCCTTGAAAGTTGAGGATTCTCAGTTTTGATCTCAGCAATTCCAAACATGAGAGACAGTGCCACCTAATGAGAAGTAAAGGAAGTAAAGTAGCTTTGAGATTAGAAGACTTTTTTCTTTCTTTTTAAAGTCATGGCTCCATCACTTTGCAATCTTGGAAACGTCACATTTATTTTTAATCTTTTTAAGCATTATGGTTGCCCTTCTATAAAATAAAATTTTGAACAAATCAATGTCTTCTGTGATTCCAGAATGATGGTTTATTTTAATTTAATGATTTGTTTTCATGAAATCTTAGATATTAAAAAAACCTGGGCAATCTCTCTAATCTTAGCTTGCCCAGATAACAGAGTTTGAACATTACTAAGTTGTAAAATATGAAGAGCTATCATAAACAAAACAAATCAATTTTGAGAACAAAAATTTAATCTTTCAAATATCAAACTACTCCCTTAATCTCTGGTCTTAGTTTTGCCTTTACTGCCAATATTTTGTAATCTAGACGTTTATATTATTTAGAAAGTTTCAGAGTAAATCTTTATAACTAAGGTATGGTGTAAATATTCACTATAATCATAGAGGATATATCTTTAGCTTAACACTGTAAATACAGTTTTATTTATCATATTTCAAGACTAATTTAGCCTGGGAATTCTAAGACCAATACACTCAGAAGATAAATCTCCAGAGAGTTTTAAGTCCCAGCAGATGGACCAAAAGAGAACAGATTTAGTTTATGTGACAGCTGATTCACATTCCTCTTTTCTAAGTGTATTTTTTCTTTGGAAAGAAAAAAGAAAAAAAAATCCTTACAGAATGATTCTACCATGGTGCAATTCCTTGAGGAGGAAACCACACAGCACAATAGGGCAATTTTTTTAGAAGCCATATATTTATTCAAAACAGCTTTCTAGCAGGAATTTGCAGGAAAATATTGCCACTAACTTCTACGGTTGAAACAAACTACATACAGGGAACCAGGAAAACATAAAACATGTTAAGTAACAACTGAAAAACAAATAATAGTGACATATATTAACATAGCCTTTTGAAACTCATGGAAGTATATAGAAAGGCTATAAAATGACTATTTCGATGGATTCATTTATTCATTCAGCAAATCTATTGAGGGCCCACAAAGTGTCAGATCTGTTCTAGGCCCTGGGGAGAAAGAAGTAAAAAAGATGAATATGGTTCCTGTTCTTGTGAGTCTAATATTCTATTGTTGGCGATCATTCTTTCCTTGAATTCTATATTTGTTACAAGTAAGATTAGATTGCTACCAAATTCAACAAAAACTTTATAAGCATTTAGAGATTACTTGAATATTTGATTTAGGCAGAAAAACAATGAGGTTAAAAATATCTGAACAAAGAAATGGCTATTTGATGGATATACTAGTGTTAAACTTTTTCTGAAGTTACTAAAATGTCTGAGTTCCCAAGAAATATGATACAGCTTCAGTGTCACTTTGCCTCTAAACAAGATGAAAAGAATTAGTGATTACTCTCACTACATACTATCAACAATAAAGGATTGATATTTTTAAGGAAGGAAGACTTCTCTAGTCACTTCACTGACATTTTATTTTTTCATAAATATAGTTCTACTTTGTTTGCATGATATATGATCCATCAAGGTTGATTTTGATAAGAGCACTGCACAGTTTTCAATTGTCTATTCATGAAAAAGTCCTAAGCCTATTGATAAAAACTAAACAGAAGAGTGTAGTGCTAGGAAAGAAACATCAAGTTCTTAGACTTGGGTGTTTCATGATAGCTTTGCTGTTGTTATTGTTTTGTTTTGTTTATTTTATATTATTATTAGATGAGAATATTTTCTGTTTATTTCTAAGAGCCCAGAGTGTACATCATTTCTTTATTACACATAGGCTTTCAAACTTATATAAAAAAGAAGTAGCTAAAGGTATAATAATGATTTGTTTTGGAAACCCATATTTAATCAAGATAACTAAGTAACAGTGAGCAATGGGCTCATCCAAGTTACTGTCAAGTCTTTATTAAATCACAGATATATATTTAAATACACTATCAAAAATTTTGGTGAGATGTTTCTAAAACAGAAAATACACTGCTTAAAAGGAAGAGCAGTCCACTTCCTATTAAAGAAAACGCTCTATTCACATTTTCAACTACTCCCTAACACACACCTGCTCACTTTATAATTTGGGAAGATGTTCCAAACCTTGATATCTTTATCTGCAGAAAAATCACAACCAGTCTTAGATATCCTGTTATATGTGTGAGTACCTGACTCATAGTAGAAGCTCAAAGTATTTTTTCTATATGTTGTTTATATGGAGGAAAAGATGAAAGAAAATTAGAAAAAAAGAAAATAAAAGAGAAATAGACAACCCTGTTTATAGTAAAGGCAATGCAGTTTATTTTATTTTTAGTTTTATGTTCTCTAGTGATCTGAACATGAAGCTTGCATTATTATAATGAAAAAAATGCAGTGCACTTTGAGATAAAAAATGTAAATGTATCAAAGACTAATGTTTTCTCAAGGATTACCCAAACAAAAGCTTCTAATTAGCAGAGAGGAACTATAGTGTTAAAGTACACAATCCTTTGTTACCATATTATCTAAACAATGTTAATATAAACAAACTTTTTATTAAAATATTTTACTATTTTTGCCACTAAGACTTCTGACAAAGTGAAACAACATCAAATTTCTAAACAGTTCTTTCAAAGCTAAGTAAAATCTGTGAAACTAAAACAGAGTAATGACTCCATAAGAGACTTTCAGGAAGTACACTGTTTTAGTTCCTAGTTCAAGTTTAGCAAAATAGTGTCACATTGTATTTTTCAGAAAAACAGTGGATTGAGAAAGCAAACGTATCCTAACCTGTCCAAGGAAATAATGGATTATCCATAAGTGTTGGCCAAATTGGTTTGACTGAAATTGCAATTTAGCTTGTAATTTGAACCAGAATTTTATAAGGCTCATTTCTTCTTTATCTGTTCTCCTAATTGTAGTATTTACAAAACATAACAGTATAAAAATAAATGTAAGAATAGAAAATTCAGAAACCTGTGTGTTACCTTAAAATACTAAGCTCACAATGCAATTCATACTTATCAGATCTTTTAAAAATGTCCTCATATGGATTCTGTGACTGGATACTCTGTTTCATGTATTTTGTGTCTAGAAGGAAGACGGTTCCCTTTACTTGTGTGCTATTTGGATCAGCCATTCATCTTTGGATCACGAGTTACCAAGTAGAATTACTGGGTACTGACTTTCATCTTATTGCTAAAAGGAAGATCAGCCCTGACAGATAAAATAAGCACGGGCATTGTTTTTTAAATATTCATCTAAATTTAAGTAATATTTATTGATACATTTCTTATAAACAAGTTTCAAAAGAATTGAAAATACCTTTTGAAGTAATTTTATAATGGAAAGAACTTGGGTTATGTCCTTTAACACCTTGAACTCAAGCCCTGATTTACCATTTATTACCTGTAACTTTGAAACTTTCAAAATTTGTTTCCTCATTTGATAAATGGGAATATATCCTCTATATTTTTTAAAACATTCAAAAATGTTTATCATAGTAACTGTTACATTCAGTTTACCATTTCAGACATAGTCGTCTAATAACAAGAAGATATTTCTGATATATATATATATATATATATATATATATATATATATATATATATCAGAATATATATATGTATATATATATTTTTTTTCTTTAAAATTGAGAATCTTCAATAAGTATAAGACTTATCTAGCCGAAGACAAAATAGCATATTCTCTCCCCTCTGCCCTAAATATGGCCAAATCACCTCCCAATGTAAATAGACCAAAGTTAGAAAACTGTATAATTACTAAGCAATTCGGTGTTCTACAAACATGATTCGCTTGGGGGAAAAATGGGTTTGGAATGTAGAACAATAAATCGCTGTTATTTTAAAATCATAAGTGATTGCATCCACATACTATAGAAAAGATGCCAGGAGATGGAATGTTTTGTTTTGCCATGTATAGCATTTTAAATAACTACTAGTTCCTAAAATGTACCTCATATTACAAAGGATGTTTTAATTTTAAGTGAAAAGTCAGGTAAAAAAAAAAAGTACAACTCTTAAAATTTCATAAAGTTAGTTTTTCCTCTTTTTTATCATTTTGCTTCAACTGGTGAAAATTGTTAGCAGTCACCACTTGGGACATACTATGACACAGCTTTTCTCTTGTCTGGAGAACCTGGTTTTATAGAAGCAAATCTTATATATGAGCTAAATAAACTGTTAGGTTTATTGATTTCCCATGAAATCAACCTGGAAGAATAAAGTAAGGATATTTTGTAGAGGGGCAGAAAGAGTTCTGGAAACTCAGCTACTTTCATGGTTTATGTTTAGAAGCAGGGATGTGGGGTGACCCTAACTAGGAGTTTAGGTACATCAAAAGAGCACCTACAAGATGTGGTAAGAGACTATGCACAGGGCATTCTAAGTGGGTCACCTAAGTTAGTACTGGGTAGAAGTGGAGTACCACAGATATTCCGATGAAGCAAGAGTAATGCTGAGGAATGACCCAGATAAGCAAGGCTCTTGACTCAAAGGGTTAAATGTGGGCAGGAGAAGAAAAGCATCAAAGAAGGCCAAAGGAAGCTTCGGTCTCCTTGACCTTACTGAAAACTGACACATCCCTGGGTTCCTTCTCAGTCCCAGGAGGGAGAATGAGGCAGCTGTGTGGGATCAAGGCATTTGAATAGACTGCAGCTGTGACAGCTGTGATACATTCTCCTTGGTAAGATCATCCCTGGCTTCAGACGACAGGATGGGGATAGGTTAGCCAGAATCTCATTTCCCTGAGTAAAAAGAAGAAATGCAGAAGGTGCTTTAATCTTAACTTTTCTCCTTCAAAAAGAATAGCAAGAAGATTATATATTCCCTTGAATATAAGGATAAAGAAGAATTAAACCAGTTTGCAATCCAGTCTTAATAAAAGGAGGAAGCCCTGTAGCAGGTACATCATGATGTTCAACTTTCAATTAATTCTTAACTGCAGATTGCTTTGAGGCAAATTCTAAGCTTGTCAACTTCTGGGTTTTCACTGTAACCTACATTTGCCTTTATTATTCTATGACAATTAATGATACATAATAATTATTCAATATTTTTAATTACCTATTTAAATACCCACTTTCTCCACCAAAAGGGAAGGATGGCAATAATTTATCTTTGTAGATCATCTAGGCAACAAAATGCCTTACACTAGGTTAGCTTTCAAACATAAATAAACTCTTGATAAATGAATAAATGAACAAATGCATGGCTTAGTGCATGGATGAGCACAGAATTCTGCAGCATTCTTGAATATACCAAGCTGCAGACAGGAGGGAACGTGTCTAACCAAGAATTAGATGTCATGGAGCTCCGGTTCACCCTTTCTTATTCTCTTTGAGAATGACCACAGAACCAAAAAGCTTAAGCCTTCCTTGAGTTTATTTGGAAAGGCAATCTTATTAAAGAAAGAATCTTCTGTTTTTCAAATGTGATCCAACTATCATTACAGTCAAATTGCCATTTTTAAGAGGAAAAGAGGAAAACAGATCAGGTTTTATGATGGAGCTGGGACTTCTAAATATTGTTTTGGTCATGTGCCCCAAACTGAATGTATCAACATTATCCTAATTATTAAATCAAAGACAGAACTACAAAAAATATTGTTGGAAATCAGTATGAATAAATCTTGGAGTCTGGACCCCTGCAACAGGGCAGGAAAAAAAAAAGCATGATATTTTAGGACAACCTGGTCTTTGTCCAACATAATGTTTACCAGATTGCTGACACTGGCTAGCTGAACAATGCTATTTATCACTGGGACAACTAGGGGGGAAAAAAGCAAAATTCACATTAGCCTTTATTTCAGAAGTGATTTTCTGCTCACCTCTTAAGTACAGTTTCATTTACTTTAATAAATAACTCTATCTTTAAGAAAATAAAGTTCTGTTTACAGAATTTGGGAAAGCAAATAAATAATTTGGGCTAGTCTTAGAAATAACTGCATTTTAATGAAAAATTTAGAATTATATTAAAGTATGCTTATTGAAAAATAATTAAATTTAAGAGACTACTCTACTCTTCTTCCTACTGTTGAATTCAATATTAACTCAAAAATTGGCAATTTAAAAATATAATTTTATTTTGCTCAGGATATAAGGTACAAGAAATTTGAGCAGGGCTCAGAAAGGCTGTTATCATTTGGGGTCTTTCTTGCATTTGCATTCAGGTGTTGGCTGCAGACATGGCCATGAAAGGTTAGCCTAGCATAGACACCCAACAAAGACAGCTCACTCTCATGACTGGCAGTTGGTGCTGCTGTAGCCTGAGAGCTCTGCGGCTCTGTCACCTGGAGTGCCTCAGGTGGCCTTTCAAGCATGGTGGTCTCAGCATAGATAGACTTCTTTCTTACATGGTCTCTGGCTGCTCCTAGAACAATGTCCCAGAAGAAGTGGGTAGCAGTTGTACAACCTTTTTTGACCTCGCCTCAAAAGTCATGCTGTGTCACTTCTTCCATATTCATTAGTTCATAGAGGCATTTTGAGGCCATGCCAGATTCAAAGAGAGGGGACTGTTATTACATTTTTTGATGGATTTGGACAAGTGTGTATTGCTTAAGAGTATATGAGTAAGAGATATGATTAATGCTATTTATGAAAAAATGTAATTATCTCCACACTCACTTAGATTTACATATATTTATTCACCTCCCCCAAAAAAGAGAGAAAGAAAATAAAAGAATAACCTACCAGAAACAAAGAGTGGTATCTTGCAAATTTGCAGATATGCTACCATTAAAATAGGGTTTAATTGACCATGAACAGATTTTAGGGGCCCTAATTATTTGTTGAGGACATTTACTAAACTTCGGTCACCATCCAAAGTTAGAGATTAGTAGGCAAGCTCTGCAAAGGCCCTGAACTTCACGGGAAGAATGATGAATACGAGAAGACCTCAAAATGACTGACAAAAACCCTACTCAGGATTAAGAGCTCTAGGTGAAAAATCTGTATAGCTGTGTAAGGGATTGCAGCTTCCAGGATAATATGAATTATAATTGTATTGCGCAAAAAAAAAAATAAAAGAACAATCTCCTGTCACAGACTTACAGACCAATATATCAGCAAGATAATTAGAGTTGTGCTTCTCATTTCCTTATTGATAATAATTATAGATACTAATAATTATAGAAACTAGTAATTGATAATAATTATAGATACTAATAATCTCCCTGGTAGGAAATTATTTTATAAAATAGTTTATCAAATTCTCACAAAAATTCTGTGAAGGATGTAGGAACATTGAGGTGTAGAGAGCTTACACATTTGCCCACTGATCTTAAGAATCAAAAAATGGACCAAAATTAAATTTCAAATAGCAGTCTTATAAAAATATGCTATAGAAACATTTTAAAATATACGACATCTACAAAGTAAGATAAGAGATAGTTGTGTACCCATCACTAAGCTTTAACAAGTACCAACTAACGCCAGTAGTTTCTTATGCATCCCCATTCACTTTCCCCCTTTTGTATAATTTTGAAGCAAATTGCAGACATCATATCATTTTATCCAATAATATATCAGTTTATTTCTCTACAGGATTAAAAATTGTAAATAACATGATCATAATAATGTCACACCTAAAATTAAAAACAATTTCTTAATATCATCTAATATTCATTCAATGTATACATTTCCAATCATCTTATAAATAATATAAATGTTTCATTTTATTTTTGTATAAATTGGTATCCAATGAAGTACATACATTGCAATTATTTAAATAACTCCAATGTCTCTTTTAAACTAGTTTCACTAACATTTCTTTATTTTCTCATTCATATTATTTGTTGAAGAAATTGGGATTTTGTTGAATTATTTTCTTTAGTAGACTTTAGCATGTTCTTTTGACCTCTCTACTTCTTGTAAATTCGGAGGTACATCTAGAAGCTTGATCAGATTCAGAATTAATTATTTGCTTGCCTGATTGTTTGTTTTTGACAATATTAATTCATAATTAAGGATCTGTTTCTGCCTCCAAAGGTTTATAATCAACTCCTCCCCATGAGAAATATATGAAAAATATGTGTTGTCCAAAGAAACTGTTGCCATTGGATCTGTCACCATGCGGGACAGAAAAGTCATTCTTCTTAAGATACAGAAGTGATAGAAGGTTCCTTACAAATATATAAAGACACATAACAAAGTGAGAGCGATTTTCAGGAGCAGATATTCGAGATGATATGTTTGATAGTAGTGTTCATTTCCAAAATGTTCCTGGAAAACCAAGAATCAGAAAGAAAATTATGATTATTACAGCCAATTATATCCTAATACTTCAGAGGAAAAATAAGAATTCTCCTGAAAGCAAGATGAAAACACAGTTTTATCAAAACACAGAAGAAAAGGTCTTGAAGCCACGACCTGTACAGTTCACCATGGGACAGCAGGACAGACTACAACTTTAAAACTAATCAAAAAGCTACCTCCTCTGTGCAAAGCAGGAAGATCAAAGCTCTGATGAAAAACAGCCATTTGTCTCTGCTTATACAGAGCTTACTAAAAAAAAAAAAATCTAAATTGCAGGGTAATACATCAGAAGCTTAAACATAAAGAGTTTGGAGGATGGGGGTCTTCATTATCAGGGGTGGTTATGATGAATATTATAGAGGAGAGGGAATAATGAGTATGCTCTAGAGGACTGTTAAAATGAAATAAAAGGAAATGAATGAGTAGAGAATTACATAAAACAAATGATATGACAAAAACGAGTAGGTAGCAATAAGCACAGTATGTTCAAGAGACAGTGTAATTTAGCATCTTTTAAAAGCATACACATATTTACATGTATAAACAGCACATTCATCAGGTAGTTCTAGAGTAAGAACTCATACCACTTGGTCTCGGTTTAGTTTAGCTATGAAACATCTCAGATAAGCCATTTAATTTCATTGAGTTTCTGTTTCTTTATTTATGATATGAGAGTATTGAACTAGTTTAGAAATTTTCTGATTCCTGGGACAAGTAAACTTTCTGAATGTTAAAAAGTTAATTATTTATTAAAGTCTAAACCAAATCCAGCAACATCACAACAACCAGCCATCTGCTGTCAGAATCATTTTTTTTTAAGGTGGTACATTTAAAATAGAGGAAATGTGTGGTATGTGTCTGTGTGTATGTGTGTGAGAGAGAAATTATGTTAATAATAGCCAGGTTGCCCCCCCCCTTTTTATGGATTTGATAAACTGATAAGAACCTCATTATAGAGTCTACTTGACCAGCATTTGGAAACCATAGATTGGTTGATTTTTAGTAGTTTTTCCTTTTGTGATATTCTTAGAATGCATAACGGATAATTTCCTTATTAATCTGTCTATAGTTGTTGAGCAGGCTCTGTATAGCCCTATCTAGATCTGCCTAACCCTTAAATGTACAGTATGTTATTGGGAATACATGTCTATATGGCAGAAAAAAATAGAATTCTGTTGGAAGATGGGAGAATTGTCTTTAGTCTGTATTTTGTCACTCTTAGCTATGTGAGATTGTTCATGTTATTAAAACTTTTCTAAAAATCATCTGGAAAAATGAAATAATCATTCTGCCTTGCCTATCTCACTGGAATGTTGTGAGGTAAATAAAATAACATTTCATTTTTAATTTTAATTGTAAAGCTAAGTAAAATTTTAATAATAAAATATTGATATGCAAAAACCCCAAATGGATATGGATTTGCTAGTAATTCAGAAAAGATTATATAATTATGATTTTAATTATTAAAATTACTTTCTAAGAAATAAACTAAAAAAATTAGAAACCTGAAAATTTTTATATGTTAAATCCTCAGGGAAAAAGAATTATATAATTTGTTTTACTCCAAACAGTTCCTTTTATTATAAGATTCTAGGACAACAACATAATCAAAATGGTCAGCCATCCAGATATATAATTTTTTCTCTTCACATTTGAAATTTAGCTGCACTTTGGCATTAAATAAATATTAAGAGAGCCACCATAATTTAAATTTAACAATGTATAAAAGTTAACATAAGTGGAAATTAAGACTGTGACAAATAATCATGAAGTAATAATAAAATGTAGGCAGTAGCTTTTCCAAATGAAAGGAAATGTGCCTTTTCTTAGTTGGAGAACACTAATTATCAAAAATTTGGCAGAAGTCTACCACTTCTAATTTAATGATATTAACAAACTGACATTTTTGAAAATGTCAGTGATCACAGATAGCATAATGTAGTTGAACATCCTCCTCCTACAACGTAGCTGTTCTGGTAGTAAGCTGTTTGTCACTGAAAACACTTCACTCTTATTTTTCTGTGAACTTTTTCTGTAGTGAGTTCTTGGAATATATTTATGCATTTTTAGAATCACTTGCATTTTGTTATTCAACTGTATTGATAATTAATCATTGAACTGCAAACTAGATATTTTTCCCATTATCAACAGAGCAGTGATAATATGAAAACCTTAGATGGTAGTTGATTTCAGATACATTTTTTTTTGTAATTTTCCAGGAAGATATGAAGATAGAATATGGCTACCATGATAATTTACCTGTAAGCACTTACCTAGGATTTAAAACTTAAAAGGTATCTTTTCAACACAGCAGTTAGTTTCAATTTTTTAAAATTGAAAACTGCAGATTAAATTATATTTTCTATGAAGATGTGGGCAATTTCTGTTTTATTCCTGCTGTATCCCCAGGGCCTAATAAACTGATGATGTCTAGGAGGTAAAGCTTTGTTGAACAAATGGAAGAATGATCTTCATAACTTCAAGTTTTAAATACGATGGAGTGGTTGAAAAACATTTTTAATTTATGTTTTGCAATTATAAAATACATACATGATTACATGAATTTGAGTTAACAGAGTATACAATTTTTTGTTTAACATTCTACTTCAATATGGCATTAAGGTAGGAAGAGAGAAAGGCAAATGGCTATATCATTTAATATTTTCCTTTATTAACATTCATAATAATGATTTATTTAAAATGTCATTACTTTTTAATAAAACTAGTTCATACATATACATCCAGTTGAATAACTACTAAAATATTTTTTAATTCTATACAGTATTTGGTTATTCAATGTGTTTACACTTACAAACTAAAAACAATAACTCATTTTTTTTTCAACCAAAATTTAAAGTCAAAAAGTGATGCTTTATATAATAAATTTTAGAGAAGTTACACTAAGAAATTTAGTTTATATTTTTCTAGTTAACCACATATCTATTGGTCATAATATATCAATTAAAATTGATATTGTTTTCCATTCTAATTAAAACTAAAAGAACTATTCTCCCAAAGTTTAGATAAATTTTTAAGTTGTTGACACAATAATTTGTTTTCATGTTTATATAATTTTAATTTTAAATTTTAAATGTAGATCTGTGACAGTGTGAGATTTATCAAGAAGATCCTTAACAATGATTTGTCTAAAGTTTTTCTCTATTGACAGGACATTTATGTAGAAAAAAACAGATTTATATATCATTTGCAATTAACACTTATCAAGGAATCAATTTTCTAAAACAAGAACGAGATAAAACATAATGTGCAGTGATGATTTGAGCCACACCTTTACAAAATACAAATTTTTTTTTATGCAGAAGAGTGATTACATGAGGAAAATAATGTGTTTTGTTTATAATTTAAGAAGTTCTTTGATTTGGTTGGAAAAGATAAAGCAGATACTTTAAATCATAATTAATATAATTCCTAGAAGACAATATGGTACTAGTAAAAATATCACTGCAACATTGATTTCTTTGTAAACACATCCTTTGTGATTCATTCCAAGTCATGTGTCCTTTATTACTGACTGCACATTACTTTTATTCTCATACTAGGTCTGGACAAAGTACCGAAAGATCTCCCCCCTGACACCACACTACTAGACCTGCAAAACAACAAAATAACTGAAATCAAAGATGGAGACTTTAAGAACTTAAAGAACCTTCATGTAAGATTTATTTTTTTAACTTTGCGTTATAAGATTTGACTTAAAGTGTTTTTCAAAACAAAACTTAGGTGAGGCCAAAACTGTTATAAGGAAATAAGCACATAAATGTTTATTAAAGTCTGTTCTTAGGATGGAGGAGGAAAGCATCATATTCATTAACTTCTAAAAACAGCCATTTTTTTACATATACCTCATATCTTTAGTATTTGCTTCTTAAAAATACTTTATATTTTACTCTTTCATATTTCATAAATATAAGCCTTTTTCTTCCCAATTAGATTGTACTTCAGAGTGAAACAAAACAAAAAACAGACTAGTATTCTTTTATTTTTCTTTTATCCATATTCTAGGAGATACAAATAATACACACACACACACACACACACACACACACACACACACACACGTCTGTTCATATAAGGCTATAGAGTTCATATAATGAAGACAAGATTTAATTATCAACTATCTGACAGTCAAGATGAGAAACACAGAAAGCATTTATCCATTAGACAAAATAGACTAGAATTTTAAAAGGAAGCATAAATTTTTCTCAATATTTTAAGATTCTCCACGGAGCCGTTAATTAAAATACATGGTGCATGGAAAGTTGTATAGTCAATTTATTGAAGTGTCCAACAATATAAGTATAATATGATTTAAGTAATGAATGTTATGGATACCAAGTAAGTGAAAAAGCAGACATCATTTTACATCAGGTTACGAGTTAGTGTTTTGAGAAAATATGGAAAAAGGGATCTTAAAGGATTAGTAGAATTTTGAGAAAAAGAGAAGTAAAGAGGGTTTTCTGTGCTAGAGGAAAGGAAAGGCAGAAGAAAACAAGCAGATAAGTAAACATAAACTATCGAAAGTGAAAGATTCTAGCTCCAAAACCTTGAAGCTATATCTAGAGCTCTTGAACGGTGGGCTAGTGGGATCTGTCTCCACTGATAGGTGACTGGGCCTGAGCCCCTATAGGTCTTCTCTTACTTTCATGTTTTTGTTTCACTGAGAGTGAGCAGATGATGATACCAACTGGTTTATCAATGCTATTTAAACTATCATTGAAAAAGGTAAAAGAGGTAATAATAAAAATTAAATGTTATTAGTTTCAATAAACTAAAATATTTAAAAGCTTCATTTTATTTTTATAAATTGACCTTAAAGTTTCTTTTTAAAGCAAGAAAAATTCTCTGATTCTAATTGCCACTTCCTGTGTGTTTAAGTATAATCTGAATAATTTGAACTCCTCAAATTCTCAAATAAGAGTCACTTATTTTCTGTGATGTCCTCATTAAATCTGGCATTTGTAATAATGTTTTTTTTCTTTTCCACATCTACTTTTAAGTATGTTTTTAGGAAACTATCATCTCCACAGTCTCTTTCTTTTTACTTCAAAGTATACATTGAAGAAGAGGGAGAGAGAGTTTATTAGAGCTCTCCGCCATTCGGAGGATGTTAAACAGCTATTTTTCTCTTACTCTTTTATTCATGATCATTTCTATCCTTGTTCTTAAGTAAATAAACATCATAATTTCAGCCAGGAAAGCCACACTTGAATGAGAAGGAAGGAAAGAAATGAAAATTTAGTAAGGATTAAAATAAAAAGGATTTAACAGAAAAAATTTTTTTCTCAATAATTTTATCAGTTTACAACTCTGTGGCTCAGTCTGAATGGTACATGTTGTAAGAGTAGTTTTATACTTACATGTAGCAGAGAAAAACTACATAATTATTCTTTAAAATAATGCAAAAGTAAGTGTTATAATATCAACATTCAGTATATTTTTTTAAAATTCAAGTTAATAAATTTTTTAAATTAAAAATTGTCAAAGACTGAATAATAAAAAAAAACACTTGTTTAGCAATTGCTATTATTAGGCACTGTTCTTAATACTTTATACACATTAACTTATTTCTTATAACTATTTTTATGAAGTACACACTCTTGATAACCCTTTTATACAGATGAAGTCATTTGGGCACAGAGAAGTTAAGTTACTTGTTCATAGTCAAACAGCAAATAAAAGCCAGAATTTGAGATCTAAACTCAGAAACAGTCCGACTTGATTCTGTACACTAATTGTCTACAAATATGATAGCAACCATGAAATCCCTTAAAATAATACCTTATACTAAGGAACAAAAAGAACAAACTAATCAAAAACAGACTCACAAATTAGAGGACAATCTGGCCATGGCCAGAGGAAAGGGGGAGGGCTGAGAGAAATCAGTGAAGGGTTACAGAAGTACAAATTAGTAGATAATAGATGGTCATGGGGATGAGAGCGTGGCATAGGGAATGCAGTTAGCATTAATATGTTGGCTAGGTGGAGAACCAGAAGAGAGAAAGATCAATTAGAGGGATCGTTTTATAAACTATATAAATGTCTAACCGATACTTGAAACTGTATAATTGAAACTAATAATAAAATATCATTAAAAAATAATAATACCTCATACAATGTAAGCCATACATAAGCAGCTTTGGAGAAAATTGTAAGTATCAATTCAGATTCAACATTTTTTTCTTTCAGTTTTATTAAAATATATTTGACATATGGCACTTTATAAGTTTAAAGTATATAACATAATGATTATATATATATATATATATATATATATATATATATATATATATATATATACTTACCACGATAAGTTTAGTTAACATCCATCATCTCATATAGATATAAAAAATTTAAAAAACATTCTTTTTATAATGAGAAATTTTAAGATTTACTCTCTTAGCAATAAATATACCACACAGCAATGTTAACTATTGTCACCATGCTGGACACTACAGCCCCAGGATTTACTTATCTTACGACCAAAAGTTTGTACCTCTTAACAATTTTCTTGGATGAAGGTGGTGAAAATGCTTTTACTTCTACTTCTACCCTATTTCTATTGCCTATCATTTTTTCATCACCTCTCCCCTACCTCTCAGTCTAAATCACTTTTTTCTTTAGTTACCAAAGAAGTAGGTTGTCCCAATTTTTGAGTCTGTGCTTCCATTTTAGGTTAAATGGTACTCGAGGCACTCCTGATCCCCAGGCAACTATTTCTTTCATAACTAACTACTCTCAGCCTCTTAAGTAATGATAACCCATTTCTGCTTGTCTTTCTTCTTTTCATCAACTAATCTCCTGAAGAACATCTGGGGGTCACCTATGACTTTTTCTCTAGTATTTTGTCATTAGTCATTTTTTTCTTATCTCAACACCTTGCCATTGTCTATTATTGTATAAATTGATCTTCTTAAATACATATGCCTGTGTATGGAGCTAACATTAACTACTTTTAGCAATATTGTATATAAATGAATGACTTTTTTCATATATGGATCTGTTTTATACAAAGTTCTAATTTATATAGTTCTTAAAATTTTACCTCATTATGACCAAAATTTGCATAGCTTTATTTATTTTTCGAATTTATTCTATTTTTTACTGAAGGCAGAGATGCTTTTCACTGGACTGAAACTTACAACTAACAATGATACTTGAAAGATGCTTTATAAAGGAGCACTCTATGTACATTATCATTTCCAATTCTCACAATAACCCTCTGCAGGTGCTATTATTATTCCTACTTTGCAAAATAAATAATTGGGAACAAATGTCATACTACCCCAAAAGTTAGCAGCATACTCATAGGTATAGTCAATTATCTAATTATTCCCTAGCCAAAAAAAAATTGATATTTTATTACCTGAAATAATAGGTAATACATCATCAGACTGATTCTTTATAGTAAGTTTCAACACTTAATGTAAAATAAAACAAATTTTCAAATCACAATTAATGCATTTAATTATATCAAGCTTTCAGAATTTTCTTCCACAGATGACAATATATGATCTCCTTTGCATTTATAATTAAGCATCCACCTTTTTGGGGTGTCTTTAATTATATAAATCCTCTCAACCCTTTTCTAGCTCTGGCTTTTACTGATTTCCTGTACATTTTGCTTGTTAATATCAATTTCCTATGACTTAAACTCTCATGAGTTTTTGAACTTTCTATAATATTCAATGAGATTTCTTAGGATTTTGTTTTAATCAACCAATGCATATTTTAGGATTAGACAAAAAAAAATGTATTACTTGTAATAAGTTTTAATTATTGAAATAATGTGAACTACATGAGGAAGTACATAGGTTAATTAACCTGCTATTACTATAAGGAAATATTCTTGCATTTCTGAGACTGAAAATTATCACTTTTCCATTACTCTAATTCCCTTTTTGTCCCTCTGCATTTTCATATATGCATAAAAGAGTACTACAATTGTAAATGCAAATTTTTTAAAACTTGATGAAATTATCCTAAGTTACCTGAGTTAGTTGATAAAGAGATTTAAGTAAATAAGAAGAGTGTGATTCTGTTGACATACAGATCATTGGAAGAAAATGAGCCACAACTGAGTTTGGCGATAGCTATAAGTATAGCAATAATAAGTTAGAAGTCATATCCTATACTAGGAGAGCTCAGAAACAAAAAAATTACCAAAAATATTAATATATATGACCACATCAAACTAAAAAATTCAAAAGAAAAATATGTCTTTGCCTATCATTTAACTATATCTTTATTTTCTAAACTTATTCATAAAATATATTAAAATATAATAAAAATGAGAAGTATTGTGATCAAGTAATCCCCTTCCTCCAAAACATACAGTAAATGGTAGCAAAATAAACACAAAGTTTTTAAAGCTTTCAAGTGACAAAGAAATGCAAAGTAAAGCAATGAACTACTACAATGTAATGTACTAATTTGACAAACCTTGGAAACAGATTATATCTAAATTTATGAGGCCTAAACAAATTTTACTGTCTTTCACTCCTGGTGATAGTATAAATTGGTGCCACCCTTTTGTAGCAGAATCCATGACAATAGTCAATGAAGATGAATTTATAATTCAAAAAACTGATTGGGGGACAGATGCTTTTTTAGGTATCTCGGGTTGCTATAGTAATCCAATCTTTGTGAATGTTACATATTGTTTAATATGTTACATATATTTTATAACATTCCTTTCCCTTTAATTTCTGATGTTCAGATACTCACATCTACTAAATCTTTCTGATTTCTTGAATTTAGCAGATTTATCTGCTAGTTCTATGAGTCGAATAAATAGACTATGGACTAGTTTATATATATATATATATATATATATATATATATATATATATATATATATATATATATATATATATAGAAGGTTTTAAGAAATGTTTCTGTTCACTATCTATAGGCCTTGATTCTTGTCAACAACAAAATTAGCAAAATCAGCCCTGGAGCATTTGCACCTTTGGAGAAATTGGAACGACTTTATCTGTCCAAAAATCAGCTGAAGGAATTACCAGAAAAAATGCCCAAAACTCTTCAGGAGCTGCGTGTCCATGAGAATGAGATCACCAAAGTGAGAAAATCTGTGTTCAATGGACTAAACCAGATGATCGTCGTAGGTACAGATATTCTTATAACTCTAAGACCAAGATTTACATTTCACCTTAAAAGATTTCAAATATGCTTTAACTACAGGAAGGTGAATTAGAATTTATATGCCTTAAACCCATTGGAAGGGCAGGAACAGGGCCAGGAGAAATGGGATTTGGAAATTGTGCCTTATAACATTTTTATTCCTTGTCCTTGGGGATCTGAGAATGCAGAGATAACTAAACAGCTGAAGTTAGACTACAACATGCCCAAGATGAAAAACAAACTAAGTAGTGCTTGATTGGGAATATTTGGGGATTATTTTCTCTTGTGTGGATTTGTTTTTTTTTTTTTTCTAAATGTTTATAAAGTATTTGCTTTAAAAATGTGTGTTCTAATATTTTATTCTCTGCGTCACAAAAAATTATAATTTTTAATTGGCTTACAAAATGCTGGTTGAAATTATTTAAAAACACTTTAATGTATTTTAGGAAAGTAATAGCCCCAAAATAAGTGTGATTTATAAACACTTGCTTTTGTTGATTTCTGAGCAAAGCTGTGTATGTGCCTTAAATAATTTTGTTTTTATTATTTTTGCTATAATACTTCTTACTAAATGTTTTTGAGTTTTTGTTGTTGTTGTTGTTATTTAATGTTTGTTTTAATGAGGAATGTTTTTACCCCATTTGCCTATTCCTTTGTGGAGTGTGTCCTTTAATTTCTTTTGTTTTTCATTCAAGTTATTATTAAAACCAATTTCTGTTAAATTTCTTGTTGAAACAGACACTACTCTGACTTGCAATATCTTAAAACTGTCCTCTAAAAGCTCTTCACTTACTGTATTTGTAGAACTGGGCACCAACCCTCTGAAGAACTCAGGAATTGATAATGGAGCCTTCCAAGGAATGAAGAAACTCTCTTACATCCGCATTGCTGACACTGACATAACCTCCATCCCTCAAGGTAAAAGAAAATTCTCCAAAGCTATTTAAAAATCTAATTCCAAAAGCTTTGACACTTAATAAGCTGTTTTAGAAATTTGCCTGGTCACTCAAGTAGCCAACTGAATTTCTAGTAAATTCTCTGTCTCTGGAAGTATTTCTACTGAGTCTGGGTGACCCCTGGGCCCATCAGCTCACTGTGCAGATGGCTAGGCTCTTTTACCTACACAGTCTCTTCTAAGATGTAACTTACTACTCAATGATTTATATTATAGAATAGTGATTCCACAAAGAAAAAAGTCAGTTATTATTTTAAAAATAGAGTGCATTAGCGGTACTTTGTAAAAACGGAGGAGGAGGAGAAAGGAAAGAGGAAGGAAAAGAGGAAAAGGAAGAGGAAGGGAAAAGGGAAAAAGAAGCAGGAGGAATAGGAGGAGGAAGAGAAGTAGAAGAGGGGAAGAGGGAGGGGAAGAAAAAGAAGGAAGAGGAGGAGGAGGAGGAGGAAGAGGAGAAGGCAGAGAGAGACACATGGAAGTACCTCTGAAATTGAGGAAATTTTTGCTTTGATTCTCTAATCCCTTAGCCAATTTCTTTCCATCCTAGTACATTTTGACATTACTCTGAATGAGAGGATCCACAGTGGCACACTCTTATTTAATACAGGCAGTTGTTTGTTGTAAAGAGTGGATTTTGGAGTCCATTTACTAATTGGCTCTAGTACCTTGTACAAGTTATTCAAAATCTGTTCATTTTCTTTTATTTGTGAGGTGGGTAATATTAACGTCCACCTTGTTGAGTTATTTTAAAATTTAACTAGAGAAATATCTGGTATGTAGATAGGTAGTGGATATGTATTATTTTTTGCACACTCATTCTGCTTAGGCAAAGTACTAAACATGGGAGATGGTGCAGTTAATAAGATATATTTATATTATCTGAGTTCAAGGAGCTTAGTGCCTCGAGCAAAGGCAAACAAGTAAACAGCAATTATCACACAATCATGGAAATAAGTTCATTGTGTTAAGTAAGGGCTACTCAGGGTGGGTATATAAGCCAATCTTTGTAAATCAGAAAAGGCATCAAAGAACCAAAACTAAATTCCTCAAATTTTCACATTTTCCCTGCCTTAGATTCTCAATCTCAGGAAACCACTCTATACTCTCAAATTTCCCTGTCAATATGGTCCTTTTTGACTTAGACATCTTGTTCTTAGACTAGGTAAAAAATATAGCTACTTGCCTGCAGAAAACAATTTTATGTTATTGCACTTCCACAGAAAGTTGAACTCTAGAATGCGTATTCCATAGAATGGTTTCTTACCACTCCTTGCCCTCTCCACAGTCTTTTTGCTATAGAGAATAAATGTTTCTGACCCATAATAACAGTTACTGGTAAATAGATAGATGTGCATAGATAGAGGGAAGGAGATTGATTTATAGTTCATTAAGCATTTTCATGTTGAGTCTCTGACTTGTTGCATGTAGCAAATAATCTTTTTATCCCTAGTGCAGGGATTATATATATTTAATATTGTTTTATTTATATTGATATATTGTATGACATATTTATATATACATAAAGTTGTGTGTGTGTGTGTGTGTGTGTGTGTGTGTGTCTATAATCTTGCTTAAACCCTTAGAGCTGTAGGCAGTGAAGTAAAGTAGCTGGGATTTAAAGTCCAGGTCTTTTTCACTATTTCATACTGCCAGATGGCTTGCATTAAGCAAAATCTTTGATTTTGCTGTCCTTAATGCATCTTTCTAAATATCCCAAAAAAACATATTTCATCAATTAGAGATCTGTTTTTTTTTTCTTATAAGTTTTCCTTATCCTAGGTGCTCTTTTCTCATCATCTCTAGCTTGCCTTTATTTAACAAATACTTAATAATGTTAAAATTATAGTAATTAAATTTTATTCAGCACTTGTGCCAAATGTTTTTCATGAGTTTGTTATATAAATCTCAAAATAATCTTCTGTAAGTACTATCACACTTGTTTCATGAATAAAGAGAATGAGTATTAAAGAGATAAAAGCAAATTGTGATCAAAGTTTTGGAGCTAGGAAGTGGCAGAGCCAGGACTGTGCTGGGCTGATGTTAGAGCTCCTAAGTTTGATTATTTTACTCTGCTGCCATATTAAGTTCTTCCCCTATGCATACTTATGCCTATCTAATATATGGGTCTACCTTTCTGAGGCTGGGACCCTCCTACTTGTACATCACCAACCTTTGGGGAGTCTTAAATTTCTTATATTGTCTTCCATGACTGATAGAAACAGAAAGGCAATGGAATAAAATGGAAAGATTATAAATTCACTTCAGTTAGACCAACCAGAGTGAGAAGTCTCATTCAGCCATTTAGTTGCTCTGTGACTTTAGGCTAATTATTCTACATTTCTAAAACCTCAGTTTTGTTATTTGTAAAATGTAGCTGTTACTGACACCTATCTTCTAAAATATTTGTGAGGATTAATAGATGTAAGAGTTATAATACACACATAGTATTTGGCCCAAAGTAAGCTGTCCATATATATTTTATCTTAAAATAAAAAAAGAAAAGAGAACAACAACAAAAATAACTATAGTATAGGTTCTTTAGCTAAATGCTACAATGGAAAAAGCTAAAAATGATCTTTATAAATTTGCTTCTCTCTACTACGTGAATTTTCTTCCACAGTCAAACTTCTTCCTGGCTATAACTTTCCTTTTGGAAAACTGATGTCCCAAAAAAGGAGACACTTAGAAACTAGATAAGAATGATAGATATAAGAGTAATTACAGTTCTAGAGACACTACCATTTTAAAAATACCTTTTTATGGTGGTAGGGAAGAAAGGCTGTGCCTTCATTGTTTGTCACATACTCGCTTTACTTACAGGAGTATTGTAAAAATCCACATGTATTTATTCTAAGGTGACACAAGTAGTTGAAATCCCTTATTCCAGGAGTGATTGTGATTTTTGATATTCATTCACAATAATAATGCAATTGTGTTTTAATTTTCTTCAGTTAACAACATACTATTTTAATGCCCTTTGGCCATCTAGGAACATATTATATTCCCTAGATATCTTACAAATTTATAACTTTGAATCTCTGTTCCCTCATCTATAAAATAGGATTAATAAAACAATTTAAATAAAAAAATTAAATGAGCTAAGCTAGGAAAAATATTAATCTCCGTGTCTGGCACATATTAGATATTCAGTAACTAGAGTTCCTTTCCTTAGCATCTCCCACACAAAACATACTACCATAGAGAAACTAATAGTTATTTTTCAAATCAGATATGAACTAAACTTTTACATTAAACAGACAATTTTGACAAAATTCAGCAAGATGCAGTGAAAACTTCAGACCAAACATAACTTATAATTTTCAATTTTGTTCTTTATGGGCAAATAGCCAACACTTTCTGCTAAGCAGATGTTAAGTTCTCCATGTAACCAATTTGCAGGGTTTTTGGTATTTGTTGCTATAAATAGAACAATATGGTGTTAAAAAAGTTGTATATAAACATAATATCTTCTCAGATGGCAGAAGGAAATGAAAAAATATTTAAACTTTTATATTTATACTACCACATTTTTAGAAATCACAGCCATTCAAGAAGTATTATCCAGAGGTTTAGTGGATACTTTGGATCTAATTATTTCCCCAGGTGCTCTACATATGGCAGATCATTTGATTATAGTCCTCTGTACTCCTTTTGTATAAAGAAACAGTCTTGACTTTAAAATTGTCAAGAAAGCTTTAGCTCTTTCTACTACCCATGTTACAGAGGCATTTAATGTTTTTATGAAAAATTTGTTTAAGACTAAGGCCTGCACATTATATCAGTGTTAGTTATTAATGATGCTTATTAACGAAACACCTGTAAATAAGTTTAAATGATACAGAATCTCTTCATTGTAGTTCAAATGCTCATCTCTTCATTTTAAAGTTATTATCTTTTATCAATGGCAATACTAGCGCAGAAACAAATGAAACTAATGAAATTCAGGATTTCACTTCAGTTTTACAATTATATCCTAATAATTTCTCAGAACAAAGTTTACTATGTGATAAACACAATCATGTATTTGTTAAAATCAATCTAGGAGAAAAGCAGAAAGGGCTTAACTACTCTCAAGAGCATATATTATTATAGAAGGGAGGAAGGAAAACGATAAAGAGCAAAACTGATAAAAATGATGTAAAGGAAACCCTTTAAAACTGTATGTCTTTTAAAAACTCCATGGCATATTGTCATTACATCTTTCTACATTCTGTAATTATGTTTACCTGCTAATTCAACATTTTGTATTTCCATATTCTAGGTCTTCCTCCTTCTCTTACTGAATTGCATCTTGACGGCAACAAAATCACCAAAGTTGATGCAGCTAGCCTGAAAGGACTGAATAATTTGGCTAAGTAATAATATTTTTTTATGTTATCTTACCAGTGAAATGGCTAGGTGTATCAGTGCCCACTAGCTCAGAATTTGAAACATGATTGATTTTTGACTACACCACTTTTTTATCATTGTTGTTTATAACAACCTCAAACTTCAAATAAAACTTAAGTTTTATTTTATTAAAACTAATGAAATAATATATTTACAATAACGGCCCAAATCACCCTATTTTATGAATACTATATTGTTTTTTAATTAAGTTATGTCTTTTTAAAAGAGCTCAGTTTAATCACTATGTTCATTTAATATATTCTAACTTAGTTGCATTAAACAGGGGTTTAAGTAAATTATTACACAGTGTCCAATTTGAAAATGCATTAAAATAAAAGAGACCAGGATATGGGAATATTGGACATCCCACACCACACTATAGAGTTAGAACAGTCATAACGAAATTCTCTAACTCTTAATGTCTTAAGAGTTAAAAATTCTCTGGCCATTTAATGTTAATCTAAAAAAAATTCTGGTCTGTTCCTAACTTTTTATCTTATAGATGATTATTATTGCCTGCCTTGCTTTCTAGCATAACTTTAATCTTCCTATATTTGCAATCTGGTTAAGTTATAAAAAGAGAGTTTTGGCAATTTTTTTTGCTTGTCTTCAGGGAACACTCTCTTCCTGATCCACATGTATTACTGAATGTTCTTACAGAGAAGCATGGTTTTATGCCCATTTGTCTTACCCCTCTCTCTGTATATAAATTTCATGGTAGATAGATAAATATTAAGTATTGTACTTATCTTTGAGAAATACCTAAGACCAGATGGATATATAAGACAATTTTCTCCCATTTCTATGGATATTCCCCAATAATCCTGTGGATGGTGAAGGCAAAATATGAGCACATGCATGTAACCATACTATATTACCCTGGTATATCTCAAATCCTTTGTCTAAAGCTATTTTAATTACAACTTCTAATATAGAAAATATTTTTCAAAATAGTGTAATGCATCACTCATCTTTCTTTGTTGATTATGTTCTTCTAGGTACAGAAAAATGTAGGAAGATAAGTCGCATTGCTTATTCCAGAGACTGTTTTTAGGACAGCTGTTATTATTGGACTATTAGTAGAGGTAGTAATAGGGATAAAGGTTAATGATAGTCTAATGTATTAAATATGGTAAACCATTCATAATATTTGTACTTTTTTTAGAAAAAAAGTCTATTCTGTACTGAAAATGACATGAATATTTTGAAATTCTGCACTCTAATATTAAAGTCATATGTTTTGTATAAAATAAAAGCATAAAGAGTTAATAAACTTTGAAAAGGTCAACAGAAGTGAGGATGTCTGTTTAAACAGATTTAAATTTTATTCGCTAAATTAGATCAGATTGCTTCATTGGGCAAGCAAACTTTCCTAGCTCTTGAATGTATCAAATATATTTTTTTATGCAATCAAATCCAGATAAATCTATTAAACTACCAAATCATTGTGTTTTCACTCTTCACTGATGTTGAAATATGACAAGTACTTAAATGCCAAAAATCAAAACTGTGAAAGAAAGAAAAAAGCAGCCACTGATCTGCATGGCAGATATTCCCATTAGTTATTAGAAACAAGTCGGGGAAAAAATAGTGTATGTCCCTTTGAAAAAATATAAAATGGTTTTCAGGCAATTTCCTTTTATTATTAACATACATAATAATTTATCTTACTAGGTGAAATATTTTTTGATGGAGAGAATTACGTTTTTGTTGAGCCATGTATCATTTGCTGTCACAAACCTAGCATAATACATAATAGGTTCTCACAAACATGTGATTGAATACATAAATAAATAATTTAAAATTTGAAGTTTCCTTGAATAAATTATTAGGAATATTATATTCTAAGAAATGTGTTAGCCCAAACTGGACATGGGACTTGGAGAGTCTCAAGAAACAGAAGACATGTTTCCGAAATAAAAGAAAGAGAGGCCAAAAATTAGATGAATGCCTAAGACTGAGGAAGAATCAAAATATTCTGAGCCAAGATGCCAGGTTAAGAATCAATAGCTAAGATAAACCAATTATGGTGTTAATAACCTAAAATCAATACACTTTAATCTCAATTATTTAAAATAACAAATCATGATTAAAATTGGGAGACTTTAAATTACCTAAGCCAACCTCTTAATCCCCAAAAGGCTCAAAGATCAGAACTAGCTGAAAGCAAGCAGAAATGATCCTATAAAAAATACCCAAGTCTCTTCCACTGCATTTGAAGAAACTCAACTGATTCTTTCTCTTTCTCTCCCATGGAGATTTCTGGCTGTTTTCCAATACTTTGTTGTCTCATCCCTGGTATCCCCTCTCTGAGCTTTTGGTTTGACAGCACTCTGGTTTTGACAGATTCATCCCTACAATGTTAAATACACCATTTTCTCTAAATCAACTTCAGATTTTAAATCCCATTCATTATGAGAGGACATCAAAGCTGCAGAACTCTCACTTGCAATACATTTAGTTTAAAAAAAAAATACAGCCTCAAACCTTGAGTGGCATTGTATGAGAAATAACAAAAGGACCAAGAAACAGAAATCTAGGTCAGTGATCAAGATAAGAAACCAGAAATGTTAGCACCAAATTCTGATAGTAACAGATGGTCATTGATGAACTCTTGGAAACTAAGGCAAAATGCTAATTATGTTAATCTTTCTGGAAGGTAAGTGTATTGACTCATCAGAACCTTGTACCTATTATTTCCAACAAATTTACGTGATAAATAAGCACTTGCTTGATTTCCACAGTGACCAAAATAAAATAGTTAATTCACTATATTCATTATACTTAGAAATGAATTTAACAATTATTGATAGATCATACCAAGCTCTGTGTTAGTACTAAGTGTACCACAAAATAGTCATTCTTCTCAAGGAAAGACACGCAAGTACACAGTTCTTTGATTTAAAAAAAGGGTAACAAAGGATGCTATGTGAGTATTTACTAAGGGTATCTTTCCAGTCTGGTACAATCAGAGTTTTAAAGAGGGTAACTCTAAACTGAAATCTTAAGAACAAACGGGCTTTATTCAAGCTCAGAATGTTTGGGTAAAGCACTGTAGGCAAAAGGAAGCGTTAAGTACAAAAACAAAAAATGTCCTTTTCTATTGACTTGGTTAATCACACAATGCCTATAGAAGGCACACATGTATGGTGTATACATTTCTGTTTTCTTTTGTAGGTTGGGACTGAGTTTCAACAGCATCTCTTCCGTTGACAATGGCTCTCTAGCCAACACTCCTCATCTGAGGGAACTTCACTTAAATAACAACAAGCTTCTTAAAGTTCCTGGTGGGCTGGCAGAACATAAGTATATCCAGGTAATGCAATGCCACTAACTGGTGTGAGTAATATCATCATAACTGCACTAAATACCTATGTAGGGAGGAAAGCTTTCCTACTGGGATACAAGGAGGCAGGAAGCTCTGCTTAGAAATCTTTTTGCAGAGAAATATTTTTAATATCTCCTCATAAAGTCATTCTGGTTTTATAAAAAAAAAAGTAGTTTTAAATTATTAATTTTTAAAAATTAAGACTATTATCCTGAACTTTCTACAATGCTTTCTTCCAGAATTTAATACTCTATATAATGCAGGGTAGTTTCAAGTCACAGATCAGTACTGTGACTGATTGTATAGTGGTTGGAAAGATGATAGAATTTGTGATGGATAGGTATGAAAGAAAATAGTAGCTTTAAGTTTAGGTATCAGTGAATGTCATGTATGTCAAAACAAGAATGTTTACCTAGCAGAGTGACCAAAGTAACTTTATATGAATTATAAAGTTTAGTGCCTTCAAAAGGATAAGAAGATATAGTTCAGTGGTTCACTGTGATAACAGAGCTTTGCAGTATGTAAATCTATAAATGCAAGGCATGATTATTATTTTAAATAGTGATAATAATTTCATATATAACAATAGATTTCCATTGTTACTTTGAGGAACTAAAACAAACATGTTATTCAAATTATATAACTTAAAAAAATTCAATATGGTAGTTATCTGTATATTTTACATATTTGATTATTTTATCTAATTTTTCAGTTATTTTAAAGGTAATGTCTAAATTTTTTTCCAGAAATTTACATAGGCACTTAGTGCAGTTATGGTGATTCAAAAACCCTACATGATACTGACAGTATCTTATAGATAAAACCATTTTATAAAGTGTTATTTAGTAATCTCGTACCTCAATTTTGTTGTTTGGGATTCAAGGTAGGTTTATCTTTTGCTCTGCTCTCAAGAGTATCAGTAAATTACTGATTTTTTTTATTGAGTTGTGACAAAATTTCCAAATTAAATTGATATATCACAATTTTACTTTAGCTAGATTTCAATAAAGTGTCTGAATTATAGGTATGAAGATTAAACTTTAAGATATTTTATTTCCTACTGATTCTTTTTTCAGTGGGTATTTGGTGATGGTAGAGTAGGGCGTTAGCAGAGTTTGAAACCACAAGTAGAATCAGGATGCTTGGAAGACCTAATAAAAATAACTAAGGTTGTTACTATTCATATTTTAATCATTGATGGATTTTTTTGTTGTTTTTTGCTGTTCTTGTTTTTGTTTTTCTGTTTTATTTTTTTTTATTAGATCTCAGAATAATCATTTTTATCTTCTTGATCACTGTTTTTCAGATGTTAGTCCGGACACATTATTGAGTTCATAAAATCAGTTTCATGGGTTCATTTATGAAATGAATGGGATGGGATGGGGTAGAATAGAATAAGCTGAGTTTAAAATAAAAGATTGCTGTAAGAGTCAGTGTTTAAAAATAGTTGTATATATTAAACTTCTAAATATAATGTTTTGTATTGTGGGTCACAGATATAAAACATAAAATATATAAAACATGCTACTTTGAAGTCTTTGTTGAGTATAAGCAAATCTCATGGGCATTCACACAGGACTCCATATTCAGAAGGGCCTTGCTCTTAGTTTTCCACATCTAATTGTCTATCCACATACTCATTTCACCTTCCTTCATATTGGCACCTATGGGTTTCACCATACTCTACTCCTTTTTTTATAAGTATATATTTCCACTTTTTTAAGCAAAATTATCTAGTTGTTCAACATCACCACAATCCAGTTGTAGAACATTTCTTACTCTCAAAATATCCCTCATTGATTTTTCAGTCAGTTCTCTATCTCATTCCCAGCCACAGAAAATCATTTATCTTCTATCTATCCCTATGGATTTGCCTTTTCTGGACATTTCATAAAGAAGAAATCATACAATGTTTGGCTTTTGTGTTTGGATTCTTTCACTTATTGAAATGGTTTTAGGTAATCCACATTAAGACATGTATCAGATGTTCATTCATGTTTATTGATAAATAGCATTTCATTGCATGATTACATAACTTTTGGTTTGTTAGTACTATCTCTTTTGATTATATTTTGAAATCGAAAGTCTTCTAACTGTTGATATTTTTCAAAATTGTTTTGGCTATTATTGTTCCTTTTGCAAATCCATATAATTTTAGAATCAGTTAGAATAGCCTAATAGATCTTTGATAGGGATGGTGTTGAATCTATAGATTAATTAGGGGAAATTTTTCATTTTAACATTGAGTGGTCCAATTAACAAATGTGATATTTCTCTATTTTATTGTTATTGCAGCAATGTTTTGTCAATTTTAGGGTACAAGTGTTACAATTCTTTTACTTTTTCTCTATTTTTTAAATGTTTTTTCATGCTATTGTGAACAAATTATTGCCTCAATTTTATTTTTGAATTGTTGCTATGATATAGAAATTCAATTCATTTTTGTACCTCATTTTTCTATCTTAATACTGTGCTGAAATTATTTTTAATTGCAGTTGGGTTTTGCACATTCCTTTGGATGTTCTTTATCTATATTATCTATAGTTTTCTTGTGATGACTTTTGTATGGCTTTAATATTAGAAAATATCAACCTTATAGAATGAGTTAGAAATCTAACTTTCTTTTTACACAGAATAATATTTGCTATATGTTTTGATATTTTCTTCTCTCGCCTTCAATATTAACCATAAACTCTCCCTTAACACTGTCCCTTTTTTTTTTGCTAATCTCTGTTAGAAAATAGAGAATGATACATGACAATAAAAAAAATTTCAGAGTTCAAGAACCATAAAAGAAAAAATACTCACAATAATTGTTTTGATTTTAATATTTCTTGTTTCTGGTTCTATATAACATCTATCGTTCTCCTTCTAAAACCTTTTAAATTAGGCTGCACACCAGCATACAAGTGTGAGGGTTCTGGTATGTGGAACTATATTTTAAGCAAATTATTTTAAGAAAGCACTTTGTAGATTTTATAGCTTGCTTTATAAATTGTTGCTTTTAGCATTATGTTTTAGCCTTAGCTGTATGGTTATGTGATAAAGTCATTTCTCTTTAGAATTTACATCTACATAATAAAAGTAAAAAAAACAAAATTAAAGTCCTTTTTGTAAGTCTGATAGTTTCCCTGAGGAAATCTATGAACAAATTATCATTATAAACATAATCATAAAATATATTTCAAGAAAATTTTTAATGAACTATAACATATTTATAGACTAGAATTTATAACATAAAATAAATTTTTATCAAAACTTTTTAGGTTTATTTATTTCAAACATTGACACTCAAGTATTTTCTAGAAATTGTGATACTTCATTTTGATTTTAATGTATGCTTTTTTTCTTTACTATATATTACTTCCTCATTTTATATAATTTCATTTCAAGGTCTATCAAAGGTTTATCAGTTTTCTTTTCCTGGAAACATAATATTTCATGTAGATACAATTTATGAATTAACTATGAATCATTCATTTATTTATTCAACATATATTTATTGAACACTACTCTATTCTAGTGGACATTGGAGATACAGTCAGAACAAAACAGAATAGGTTTCTCTCCTCCTGGAGCTTTTATTCTAGAGGAGGAAAACAGACAAAAAAACAAATAAATATATAATATGCTATATAGTGATAATTGCTATAAAGAAAGATAAAGAAGTATAATTGGGATGAAAGATGACAGAATGGCATAGTCAAGGAAGATTTCTCTGGTAAGAAAAAATTAATTTTATGAGGCAGTAAACCTAGCAAGACATCTTGGAGAAGATTATTCCAGGTGGAAGAAACAATGTGTACCAACTTGAAAAGGAGCTATACTTTCTTTGTATATTAGAGAAGCAAGTAGGCCAGGAGAGTTAGATTGAACAATGAGGAAAGATGAGGTCAGAGCAGAAGAATGTAAATAGAAGCCAGTGTTAATATTTTGAATTTTATTCTACATGACACGGGAAGGCACTGAAGTACTAAGGCAATGAATAAATAGCTTGACTCACTTTAAAAAATAATTGCTTTATGGAGAAAGAAAGAAATAAAGAGAGACAGAAAGACAGACAGACAGAGAGCAGAAAGGAACAGATTTTAGAAAGGCAAAGGAGCAGGAAATACAATCAGTGCAACTTCAATAGTCCAGAAGATAATGGCAGCTTTTGGAAAAGAATTCAAGAGTAGCAATGGGGAGAACTGGATTAAATATACATTTTGAAGGTTGAGCTGGCAGGATTTGTTGATAGTTGGTCCGAGAGTATAAGAGAAAGAAAGAATCAAGAATAATGCTAATGTTTTTAGCTTGAACATCTGAAATGACTGAGATGCCATATACTGAGATGAGGAGACTAATGAAGGAAAAAGCAGGTTTAGGAAGGAAGAAGGAAATTGAAAGTTTGATTTGAGAAGGTATTCAAACTGAAGGATGAATATACTGAAACAGAAAATAAGTATTTACGTGAGGGGCCTTAATATAGTCAGAGGAAAATAATCTTTCTCCATTTTATGATGTTGCAGGTTGTCTACCTTCATAACAACAATATCTCTTCAGTTGGGTCTAACGACTTTTGCCCACCTGGATACAACACCAAAAAAGCTTCTTATTCTGGCGTAAGCCTGTTCAGCAACCCAGTCCAGTACTGGGAGATCCAGCCATCCACCTTCAGATGTGTCTATGTGCGCTCTGCCATTCAGCTCGGAAACTACAAGTAGCTCCCAAGAAAGCCCTCGTTTTTATAACCTGGCGAAATCTCGTTAATGTCGTTGTTAGGAGAAAAAAAAAAAGAAAGAAAATGAAAACTAGATACTGGAAACCTAACTGCTATGTGGATATTTTTCCCACATGACTTGTTATGCATAAAGCCAAATATGCAGTTTAAATAATTGCCTACAATAAAAAAAAAAAAATGTTTTGCCTGCCATTTTCAGAATCCTTTTTTGAAGCTTTCCATTGTTGTTAACTAAGCAATTGCAGATATTCTTATTTCACTAAATGTAAAATTTGGAGTATATATCTATGTTACCTATTTAGTAAAGCTTTTTTTTTTTAATTTTCAGAAGCAATCAAATTTTTAAAAATATCGATCTTCTGTAACTCATAGAGTAAATAGTGCCTTTGACATAAAGTTACACGTCAGACTCTAGCTCTGTATTAATCCCCATTATTACTGGAAAAGCCTCATTTGAACATGTAAATTCAACACAGGCTATGTAAAATTTTTGCTAATGTCATTATTTTGAAAAAAAAAATAAATTCACAAGTTCACATTTGAAATTACTATTGTATGCAAGTGTAATTGTAAATCTTCCCTAAACTTAATTTTCTGAAAATAGTAGACATTGCTTTCTTGAAATACACAGAACATTTTTTCAAGTTTTTAGATATTTCCTCTACCCCATCTTTTAACATTCATTTATTGTAGCTTACATTTTCTATACTCAATGTTAAGATGATGAAGCACAAAGCTGACTTTTTCTGATTGGTCTAGAAAATTGATATTTGCAGTTATTAATATACTAAATCAATTTAAAAACTATCATGTGTATAATTAGACTTCTTACATGAATATTTCTATAATTACTAGATGTATTAGAAATATTTATTGCGTTCAGATTTTTTTTTTCTGCAGAATTTAGAAAAAACTATCAAAGCCTACCATTCAACAAGCCTGATTTACCGAGTAAATATCTATCAAAAAGAAAACCAAATCAAAACTGGTTTAAACTATAAAGGGAAATACAAAATAGTCCAGCTGTTAGGTAAGCCTTTAGCTGTAGTTTGATCAGAGTTTTAACTGAGTATCTTTGCAGTTCTTTCAGCTCTGCCTTCTTTCAATGAATTTTTGGGCTGGCTTCTCTTATGATTGAAAAATAGGAATCTCCCTCATTATTTACCCCATTCAGAATACAAAAGAATATTAACACAATATTTCCAGGAAAAGTCATGATATACATTCTAATTATTATATACCAACTTCACAACCTTACAGACTAAATGCATAAATACTATTGTTATTCCCATTTTGTAGTAAAGTAAACTGGAGCTAGGAGAAATTAAATAAGTTTCCTATAGCCAAATGCTTGGTAAATACCTGGCAATAGAGCTTTTTATTTTTATCTTTTTGCACAAGACAGGGTCTGATAGAAAACAGAGTTTACATTCAGAGAGTTCACATTAAGATAACTCAACAAAGGGACTATTATAAGGTGTGCACAGAGTTTTCTGCATCAAACAAGGATGGTGAGGCACCCAAAAATTGGCAATGGTGGAGCCATGCCCACCCATATGGCTAAATGAAAAGAGAAAGAAACTGAGTTTCTGGAACCAAGTAAGAAGACAACTGTGGATGATTTCTATGCCCAGGGAGCCATGTTCCTGAAGGGATACAACTTCTGCTAGAGGCGAGGAACTAATTCTTTTAATATTGATCCTCCTACTACTCATATCTAAAGGGAAGACAACTACCAAGAAAGCCAGAGAGATAAAGGCTTCCCCTGGTTCAGGGTGGAGAAGAGAGGAAAATGGGATCTGGCCAAGGCACTTGGAGAATAACTACCCTAGGCACTATAATTATAATTGCAGGATTATTGAACAAATTCCAGTTGCCTCAGATAAACATTACATTCACATCATATGTCATCTCAGGCACTTCTTATAAAGCAAAATTACTTTAGACTTCTTTTTTCATTGATGAGAGTTGCTAATAAATAAAAATATGTATTTGTTGAAAATTCGTCAAATGATTAGATGAATCTGATTTTCCATTATTAAACACAAGGCTATTTTTATAATGCTTTGATTAAAGTAGAGTTTACTTATTTTAAAAAATATGGTTAGTATTAAAAATCAAAGTGTAAACAGAAAACTTATACTGTCAATATTAAGGTCAGTCACTTATGTATTATATATAAATTTGGCAGAAAATAAAAAATAATATTTGGATTATTATGAGAATCATGAGACTCAAAATGTAGAGCTCTAAGATGTTGCAAGGAAAGTCATATTTTCCTTTATACCAGTTACTGCCTGAAATATGCAAAGCTTTGTATAAGTTGTTTATATGCTGGACTTTCATGAAGTGATCATGTTGGTGATATTGACCAGGCAATAACTGGAAGAGGCTATTTATTGATTTAGCCTAATCTATTCATTTATTTGTTCATTTATTCATTTACTCAATTCATAAATGAAAAAATTTATTGTAGTGATGAGATAACTCCTGGTAAAAAATGAAAATTACAATGACAATATAGATATTTGTTTCTGGAGTTTATTCAGTGCATAAAAATGACCAGCTCCTGCACTAGGGTCTTTTGGACCATGTCTTTACTTATGAAAGTCCCATTAGAATATACTATTCTTTTTTCACAGATCATGAAACTGAAAAAGATAAGAAATGCAGAGTCAGCATTGTAACCCTGACGTGTGTTGATCCAGTTAAAGTTACCTTTTGCTTTTGCAATAGTTTAAACAATTTACGGCATTGTCAAAACCAACGGTGGTAGTCTTAAACACTAAGTGAATCTATTCATGGTTCTTAGCAGATTCTCTGCATTATTATTTATAGGTTCAGGTGCCATAAAAATAATAACTGTCTTTTATTGAATGCTATGTCTTAATTTGTGCGCATAGTATCTCATTTAATTCTATAATAGCCTTAAAGGCCATGTATAGTTATTTAATACTCCCTTTACAAATGAGCAAATGAAGCCCTATAGAGGTCAAGAAATTTTCCAAGGACACACAGCTTGTAAGTAAAAAAGACAGACTTTTCATTACTTAAATGGATTGCCTTCTGCTACTTTAGAAAAATAAAATCATTTGTGTCCAACAATGAAGAATCATTGAACGTCCACAGTATCTTTCATCTTTGAAATATTGTACAGGAATAGGGCTATAAAATGTTTGTTAATCCCACCAGTAGAAATTAGTATTACATTTCAAAAATGATAAATTTGATCATAAAAATTTAAAAATATTCTACAACATTGTTCAATTTTGAAAATGATCTATATCAACTGTCCAGTGTAGTAACCACTAGCAACATATGGCTATAAAGCAGTAGAAATGTGATAAAACTAAAAAACTAAATTTAAAATATGAATTTTAACAAATTTAAAGTTAATAGCCACATGTACCTACTTGATATCATATTGGATATCATATTTTAAATACTCCCAATGAATTTAAATAAGACTTTCATCATAGAGAGTAAATTTTATTCATACAAAACAGTTTACTAGGCCTTTTCTAGACACTGGGGATGGAAGAAAAAATAAGATTCCATCCTTGACTTTAAGATGCTCATAGTTTAACAAAGGACACAATCATGTAAAAAAAATATATAATGAAAATACAAAAGGATAAATTTTATCATAAAAAAAAATGCAAGTAACTGCAGTGGCTTGGGGGAAAGGTGATCAGTCCTGTCAAAGGTAGCAGAATAAGCATAAGAAAACATGGAATGACTTCACTGAGGGCATAATGGTTGAGGTGGTTTTTGATAAATGCATGAGTTCAACAATGAGAGTTAAGGGAAGGGGCTCTTCAAGGCAGAGTAATTTCAAAGATTAAAGGGTGTGCCTAGGAACATCTCTGAAAGGCTGGCATAAAGAAGGGCTTACTCAGCTGCTTTTATCTTCTTCTGAGACAGAGGCAGTTTACATTTACATTTGCTATACACAGAGCTAAGGATAGCATTAGAGCAAGTCACCTTTTTTTTTCTTTTTATAGTATTTCTGGGTCACAAAATATCAATTTTCTGGAATGTTCAATAAGGAGGAATTGTCTTTGTTTTTCTTCTCTCTTACACCTCCCAAAAGAACCCACACTCATGACTATGGTGAAAAGGTAGTTTCTAGTGGAAGGTATTCAGGTATTTAAGGTTCCTGCCATTACTTTTTTCCTAAGCTGGGCCTTGAATGCTGCACTCTCCTCTCTAGCCCTGCCTCCTCTATATTGTATCCTTCCTATTTTAGGGAAAAGCTTGTAGTTCCTACACTGCTTAACCTACAACTCTATTAGGGATAGGTGGACATAAAATGGGAAGATAATTTTAGACATTTATCTGCAAGGAATATCCCTAAACATACCTTTCCCAGCAGTAAAACTTTCTAATTTTGTTCAGAATCAAGAGGAGAGACCTGACCTTTTAGCAACCCCCCTCTCAAGTATCAACTCAACTTCTTTTCTTTTATAACTTTTCTTTGAAATAACGAAATAGGTGTGTCAGCGCTGAGCTGATCGAAAAGGGAAGGTTTGATAATGAGATGCCCAGTTGGAAGAATGCACAAAAGGCAGACATGAGAATGAAATGGCAGGCACTGAATTTATTGTGCAGAAAGCATTTATGTTGGGAAATGGAATCTATTGCGGGGCAGGGGGGTGGGGAAAATGCACGCAGTATTGCATGCACTTCTCCTGCTGCCCTTCTTGTGCTCCTCTTCTGCTTTCCAAGGGACCATATGGCTCCACATATATCAGAGTACAATAGTGGCATTCAGCCACAAATGCGTGATACAATAAGCTGAACTATGTTTACATATTTTAGGTGCAGGCACCCTAAATATTACACTACTGTTCTGAATCTGAGATCCTATTTCTAGCCATGGGCCAGGATCACAGCTAGAGCTTGGACTAGCCAGACCTTGGACCAGCCAGACCTTGAAGTCAGCCGGGCCTGGCTCTCACATTCCACTCCTACAGGGTCATAATGCAGGATCTGGACCAGAGGGTGCTGTCTTGGGCCTACAGTCCACCTGCCATTCTTGGAGTGGCTTAGCCCCGTGGGGCATCACCCACGGGGTATTCTTTACCTGCCATCTCTCTGAGTGCTGCTCAGCACACTAGGGACATTGTGACACTGCAACTTGTGCTTGTGCTCGCATTAACAATAGCCCCTATCATTTTACTACCTGTTCTATGGTACGAGCCATCTGTACTAGGCATCCTCAAAGATGGGAGTCCAACCTTCTACATAGGAACTTGGTATGTCACCCATCTCAGCAGACTCCATCAGGAGCTCTTCTTGGGACTGCACTTCCCTCAATAGAACTGTACTCCTCACAATAAAATTGTTGCCTGTGTTTCATTCTCATGTCCGCCTTTCCTGCGTTCTTCCATCTGTGCATCTCACCATCAAACCTTCCCTTCTTGATCAGGTAGGTGCTGACAAGGTGATTTCTTTAAGATCATTTGCTATTTGCATGACAAGAAAGTTACTTCACCTCTCTGTGACTCATTTCCTTGTCCATAAAATGGGAATAATAATAGTAGACCCCTTATAAATTGGTGAGTATATTAAGTAAGATAACATACAGTGTGACTCTTAGATCAGAGCCCAGCACATAAAAAAGGCTCACATATGTTGGTGCTGTTGCAGTTATTTCCAGGACACATAGTTTGGGCGACAATCCTCTAAAGGGATATTAGGTCTGAAGACTAAGATGTGGTCTGAAATTTTGTATTTTTTTTTTTAGTTTAAAATTTTCTATTAATTTCAATATCATTTTATGTTATTTTCAAGTGTACAGCATAGTGGTTAGATATTTGTATAATTTACAAAGTGACCCCCCTAATTAGTAAAGTACCCACCTAGTACTATATGTAGTTATTACAATATTATTACTGTACTTCACATCACTATGACTAATTTGTAACTACCAATTTATACTTCTTAATCCCTTTACCTTTTTCACTCAGCCCTGCCCCCCAACACCCCTTTAATCTGGTAATTATCAGTTTGTTCTCTGTATCTATGAGTCTGTTTTCATTTTGGCTCTTTTAAATTTTTTTTTTTTTAGATTCTACATATAGGTAAACTCATATGATATTTGTTGTCTCTCTCTGTCTGACTTATTTTACTTAGTATAATACACTCTAGGTCCATCCATGGTGTCACAAATGGTAAGATTTCATTCTATTTTTATAGCCAAGTAATGTTTTATTGTATATATGTACCACTTCTTGTTTACCCAGTCATCTATTGATGGGCACTTAGGTTGCTTCCATATCTTGTCTATTGTAAATAATGCTGCAATAAACATGGGGATGCATATGTCTTTGAATTAATGTTTTAGATTTCTTCAGATAAATACTCAGAAGCTTTATTGCTGGGTCACATGGTAGTTCTATTTTTAACTTTTTGAGTAACTGCCAAACTGTTTTCCATAACTCTATAACAATTTGCAATTCCATCAACAGTGCATGAAGGTTTTTTTTCTCCACATCCACTTGTTGTTTGTTAATTTATTGATGATAGCCATTTTGACAGGACATATCTCATTATGGTTTTAATTTGCATTGTGTCAATGATTAATGATGTTGCATATGTTTTCATATTTCTATTGGCCATCTGTATATCCTCTTTGGAAAAATGCCTATTCAGGTCCTCTGCCCAATTTTTAATTGAGTTGTGTGTGTGTGTGTGTGTGTGTGTGTGTGTGTGTGTGTGTGTGTGTGTGTGTGTTTGGTGTCTAATTGTATGAGTTGTCTACAAATGTTGGATCTTAACCCCTTATCAGATGTATTATTGGCAAATATCGTCTCCCATTCAGTAAGTGGTCTTATCGTTTTGTGGATGGTTTCCTTTACTGTGCAAAACATTTTAGTTTGATGTCAAGGAGATATATTGGACAAAATATTACAAAAAGCAATGTCACAGAGTCTACTACCTGTTTTTGTCTAAGGGTTTTATGTTTCTAGGTCTTAAAGTTAGGTCTTTAATCCATTTAGGATTTATTCTTGTATACGGTGTAAGAAGGTGGTCTAGTTTCATTTTTTTTTCTTTTTTGCACATATTCATCCAGTTTTCCCAGCACCATTTATTGAATAGCCTTTCTTTATCCCATTGCATATTCTTGCCTTCTTTTTCATAGACATGGATTCATTTCTCAGCTCTCTATTCTCTTCCATTGAGCTATATGTGTTTTTATGCGAGTACAATACTGTTTTGATTACCATAACCTTGTAGTATAGTTTGGTATCAGGTAGCATTATACCTTCAACTCTCTTCTTTCTCAAGATTGCTATGACTATTGGGGTCTTTTGTGGTTCCCTATAATTGTAGAATTCTTTGCTCCACTTCTGTAAAAAACGTCATTGCTTTTTCATAGAGAATGCATTGTAGCTATAGATTGCTTTGGGTAGTATGGACATTTTAATGCTGTTAAATTTTTCTATCCTTGAGCATGATATATGTTTCCATTTATTTGTTTCTTCTTCAATGTCTTATACTCTTTTGAGTACAGACTTTTTATGTCCTTGATTAAATTTATTCCTAGATATTTTTCGATGCCATTTAAATGGAGTTATTTTTTAATGTCTCTTTCTGATCATTTATTACTGGTGTATAAAATTCAACTGATTTCTGAATGTTAACTTAGTATCCTGCTACTTTACTGAATTCATTTATCAGTTCTAACAGCTTTTTGGTAAAATCTTTAGGGTTCTCTCTATATAATATCATGTCACCTGCAAATAACGACAATTTTACTTCTTCCTTTTCTATTTGCATGACTTCTATTTCTTTTTATTATCTGATAACTGTGGTTAGAACTTCCAACACTAAGTTGAATAAAAGTAGTGAAAGTAGACATTTTTGTCTGTGCCTGATCTTAGGGGAAATACTTTTAGCTTTCTTCCACTGAGTATGATGTTAGCTCTGGGTTTGTCACATGTGGCCTTTATTATGTTGTGGTATGTTCCCTCTATCCTTACTTTGCTGAGAGTTTTTCTGCATGGATGCTTTTTCTGCATCTATTTATATGATCATAAGATTTTAATCTTTCAGTTTGGTAATGTGGTATATCACATTAATTGATGTGTGGATATTGAACCAACTTGGCATCCCAGGAATAAATACAACTTAATCATGGTGTATAATCTTTCTAATGTCTTGCTGAATTTGGTTGTTAATATTGTCTTGAGAATTTTTGTATCTATGTGCATCATGGATATTGACATATATGTGTGTGTGTGTGTGTATACATAAATATATACACATATATATATGTGAGTATACACACACATGCATATATATATATGTGTGTGTGTATATATATATATATATATATATATATATATATATATATATACACATAAACACACATCATTGTCCAGTTTTGAAATCAGGGTAATGGTGATTTCATAAGATGAAAATGAGATTGGGAGCCTTCCATCCTTTTGAATGTTTTGGAATAGTTTGAGAAAACTAAGTATTAATTATTCTTTGAATGTTTGATAAATTAACCTTTGAACTCACCCTGTTCCAGGATTTCTTTATGATTTTTATTATTTCCTTTCTTTACTCACTTTGGGCTTTGTTTTGCTGTTCTTTTTCTAGCTTCTTTCAGTGTAAGGTTAAATACTTTATTTGAGATTTTTCTTGTTTCTTGAGATAGGCCTGTATTGCTACAAATCTCACTCTTAGGACTGTTTTTTTTGTGTCTTACGGATTTGGGGTTATTATATTTTATTTTCATTTCTCTCAAGGTATCTTTTGATTTCTTCTTTGATCTTATTGTTAATTCATTTATTGTTAGTAGCATGTTATTTAGCCTCAACGTGTTTCCATGTCTTTCAGTTTTTTTTCTTGTAATTGATTTCTATTTTTATACCATTGTGGTTGGAGAAGATGCTTGATATAATTTCAATATCCTTAAACTTACTGAGGCTTATTAAGTGGCCTAAAATGTGGTCTATCTTGGAAAATGTTCTGTGTGCACTCATTAAGAATGCATATTCTGCTGCTTTGGGGTAAAATGCTCTAAAAATATCAATTAAACTCATCTAATCTAGTCTGTCATTTAAGGTCACTTTTTCCTTGTTAATTTTCTGTCTGGGTCTATGGCCATCCCATCCTGAACAAGCCCAATCCCACCTGATCTTGGAAGCTAAGGAGGGTCAGACTTGGTTAGTACTTGGATGGGAGACCACCTGGGAAGACCAGGAGCTGTAGGCATAACAAGTAAAAAAATAGGGGATTGTAAGCTGACAAGGTCCTTGCAATCTGTGAGGTCAGTTAAGGGTTACATCACCTAAAAAATAAAAATAAAAAAATAGTTTTGGTCTGGAAGATCTGCCCATTGGTCCCAATGGGGTGTTAAAGTCCCCTACTGTGATTGCACTACTGCTTTCTCTCTTTATGTTGTTTAATGTTTATATTTAGATTCTCTTACATTGGGTTCATAAATGTTTACTAGGTAAATATTACTAGGTTTATTGCCTCTTATTGTATTGATCCATTTGTCATTATGTAAAGTCTTTTTTTAGTCTTTTATTATATCACCTTTTAAAAAAATCTATTTAGTCTAATATAAATACTGTGACCACAGCTTTTCACTTCTATTTGCATAAAATATCTCTTTTTTTTTTTTTTTTTTTTATTTCTTTACTCTCAGTCTGTGTATCTTTCAATCTGAATTGGGTCTTTTGTAGATAGCTTATGTGCGGGTCCTGTTTTCTGATCCATTCAGCTACCCCATACATTTTAATGGGAGCATTTAATCCATTTAAATTTAAAGTGATTATTGATAAGTACATAGTTATTGCTATTTTATTATTTATATTTATGTTCTTTTTTCTCCTCTAACTTCTTTTTAAAGAAGTTCCTTTAACATATTTTGTAATGCTGGCTTAATGGTCATGAATTTCTTTAGCTTTTTCTATGTGGAAAACTCTTTACCTCACCTTCAATTTAACTTAATAGCCTTGCTGGGTAATCTTCATTGAAGGTCCCCTTTTTTCATCATTTTTAATATTTTGTGTCAATCCCTTCTGGTCTGCAGAGTTTCTGTTGAGAAATTAGCTGATGGTCTTATGAGAGCTCTCTGATAAAATAACTAGCTGCCTTTATCTTGCCACTTTTAAGATTCCCTCTTTATCTTTAAACTTTGCAATTTTAATTATGATGTGTTGGTCTGGGTCTGTTTGGATATATCTTGTTGGGACTCTTTGACTTACATGTCTATTTTCTTCTCCAAGTCAGGGAAGTTTTCAGTCATAATTTTTCAAATAGGTTGTCCATTTCTTGCTTTTTTTTTTCTCCTTCTGGTACTTCTGTGATGTGAATGTTGATATGCCTAATTTTGCCCCAGAGATCCCTTAAACTATCCTCATTTTTTAAATTATTTTTTCTTTTTTCTTTTCTAATTGTGTGTTTTCCAAATTACTGAGTTGATCCTCTGCTTACTTTAATCTACTCTTGATTCCTTCTAGTGTATTCTTTATTTCAGTTATTATATTCTTCATTTCTGCCTGGTTATTTTTATGCTTTCTATGCCTTTTTTTATGCTTACTATCTCTTTGTTAAGATTCTCACTGAGATCATTTATTCTTTCCCTAAGTTCACTGAACATCATTATAACCAGTGTTTTGAACTCTGTGTCTGGTAGGTTGCTTGCCACCATTTCATTTAGATTTTTTTTCCTAAAATTTTCTCTGTTCTTTCATTTTAGACATGTTTATTTGTTTTCTCATTTTAGTTGCCTCTCTGTATTTGTTTCTATGTATTAGGTGGATCTGCTACATATCCCAGTATTGGTGAGTTGGCTTTAAGTAGTAGGTATCCTGTGTGGCCCAGTGGTGCAGTTTCCCTATGATCTGAGCTGAGTGTTCCAGGACTGTCTCTTGTGTGGGTTGTGTGTGCCCTCCTGTTGTAGTTGAGTTTTGATTGTTTTTGGCACATCAATATATGAGATTGACTTTCAGTCTGACTGGCTGTGAGGATTGACCATGCTGACAATTTATTGGCTGCTGGGTGGGGAGTGACCTCATGGAGTGGAATTCTTTACAATGGGCCTGTGTGCCTGTTGAAACTACCCTTTGGGAGTGCCACTTGTGGGACTAATCATGTGATCTGATGCCAGCCTCTTAGTGTGTTGGTTTTGAAGCTCCTTGTCTGGGGCTCCTGTGCAGGTCAAGGTCAGCTGCTGCCTGTGACTGTCCCAGGGCTACTAGGTAGGAGCTGCAAATCTATCCACAGCTGGTCGCTACCTGTGCTTGACCTGGGGTACATGGGAGAAGCCATGCTATGAACCAAGGACAGCTACCACAAGTACAAGGACTGGGACAGCTCAGCAAAAGGCTCAGGGCCCTGCAAGGTTTGAGACTACATGCTGGTTGCCCCTAAGGCTCAGCAGCTGAAAGAACCTCAGTGATAAGCAAGTTGAGTGAAGCGAGGTTTGAGGAAGTTCCCAGTGTAGAACAAGTAGATTTTACCAGATTATTATATATTCAGAATTGGTGCTAAGCCACTTGCAAAAATCTGAGATCACACCTAGGCCAGCTGCCATCTGTTTTAGGTTTGTAGACTCTTGAGAATCATTCAAGAAATATTGTAGCTCAGTCTTGGGTTGATTGCCTACCACCAAAAGTGTCTCCAGAGGCTTGTGAGCCAAGGCCTGTTCATTGCTGAAGTAGCCTCCAGTTGTGCACAGGGCAGCGCTGGTTGCCAAGCTATGGGCGTGCCTCTAGCAGTTTGAGCAGCTGGGCGGGGTAGAGTTTCAGAGAGTCACAGGGGTGTAGTAAGCAGATCTGACCAGTGTAATGCAGATTCAGATTTGGCCTTGTGGAAGTAGGGCTCAACACAGAGATAATGGTGGTTGTCCCTCCAGCCCTCTCCCTGAAGCCATACAACTCAGTCTTTTCCTGTATGTCTCTGGTGCCTCCTGAGCTGCTGTTCCTTTGCGGGAGCCTAGGCTGAGTGTCTGCAAGTGAGTGACTCTGCATTCAGGCCTTTCAAGAGTAATGTCTGGGTTTCCAGCAGCCTTCTGTCTCACCCAAGTGGTTGGAATCCCTGCTGATTTTCACAGCTAGATCTTGTGAGGACTTCTCTTTCTGGCACTGGAATCCTGGGCTGGGGAGTCTCAGCGTGGGGCTAGGGCCCCTTGCTTTTCTGGGGAGACCTCCACAGCTGAGATATCTCTTTCAATGCTCAACTGTCATATTTGGGTGTGGAGCCCACTTGTTTCAAGTCTCCACCCCTCCTACAATTCTCAATGTGGCCTCTTCTTTATATCTTCAGTTATTCTGTTCAGTTAGTACTCAGGTGGTTCTTGAGGTTGATTGTTCCATAATTTAGTTGTAATTTTAACGTGATCAAAAAGGAGGCAGGCTCAACATTTACCTACTTCACCATCTTGACCAGAACTCTTGAGATTATGCATTTCGAACAAGCTCCCAGGACTGTTGCTGTTCCTTGGTTCATGCTTTAAAGAACTAAGCAATAGAGTCCTCTCATTCCCTGATGTACCTTGTCTGTCTCTTATCTCGCACTGGTTGGCCCCTGTGAGAAACCGCCAATATTTTAGATTCCTAGGACTATTGTAACAAAGTACCACAGGCTGAGTGGCTTAAAATGACAGAAGTTTATTCTCTCACAGTTCTAGGTAAATGAAATTCAAAATTAGAATGTTGGCAAGACCATGCTCCCTCTGAAGTCTCTAGGGGAAAATGCCTCCTTGCTTCTTGCAGCTTCTGAATAGTTCCAGGGGTTCTTAGCATCATTCTAATCTCTGCCTCCATCTCCGCATGGCCTTCTCTTTTCTTATCTTGTGTGCCTGTGTCTGTTCTCTTCTTATTAGAATACCAGTTATACCGGATTAGGCCCCACCCCAATTCAGTATGACCTCATCTTAACTTGATCACAGATATAGGGGTTAGAACTTCAGCATATCTTTTGGGGGACACGATTCAACCATTAGTGCTCACTTTCTATCTTTAATAAAAATGGTTGCTTATTTTTTGTTCTTATTTTTATTAACATTTTCATTTGATTATGTGTAGTTTGCATGAGAGGTTTGGAAAGTGCAAATTTGTCTGTGATGCTTTGTGGTTGGGTAAGCTTTCTTCACACATTCATGCTAAGCTAGGCTGTATTCCTTTCTGTCTTAAGGGCAGTAATCTTACCATATTTAAGTGACTCAAATGTTCCAGAACAGAGTATTTATGTTCTTTTACTGTATTCCTCTCCAATGACTTTGACCTGACAATGAAAACTGCCACGTAATTCCATCATATGAATCAAGCATAATGTGAATCTTCACTTTCCTTTCTGGTTCCTCATTTTACCAAGTCATTTCTACTATCTTTCTTTTCTTTTTTCCTTCCTCCTTCTTTATAATAGTATTCCAAGAAATGCCTTCATTCCACATTTTATTATAGCTGCAGGTGCAAAATCTCATTTCCTATCTTCCATGCAAACAAAAACACCTAATCTATCGCTATATACAGCAGTTTCTCAGTCATCCAAAGTTCCCAGAAAAGCCTGATCCAAGACTGCATTTTAATATACACAGAACTCTTTACAAGACTTTATTGCCCTTCAGACTTTCATCTCCATTGGCACAGGTATTATATGTTGCTGAGTTGATATAGCCATTTCGCTCTTGACTTTGCTGCTCATTTTTAATTCTCACATTTGTTGCTAAAGAATACTTTTTATTGGGTCTGTTTACATATTCTAGCGAACTATCTGGCACAGTTACTTCCAGTCACAGGTCTGTGACAGACTATCAATTTCACACTATAAAGTATAACAGAGGAAAACAAAGAAAAATCGAGAGAGGAAAAACACTAAACTTATTAAAATCAGATACAAACATTAACATCCAGAATTTAAAACAATCCGAAAATGGACTTAAACTGTTTTCACGTAAGACAAAGTCTATTTTTCCCCCAATGTAAGATAACTGAAAAAGAACTAAGCAAGATGCCACTTAAGTACCTGACTCCCAGCAATGTGTCAGCCACTGATTAGGAAACTTTCTCCTCATGTGCCTTATTTTAATGGGGACTGTGAGGAATAAAGTAATCTTTCCAGTCTGTCATGAGCAAGCACAAAGACACAAATTAATTTAAAAACATACTCAAAATATCAAAATAACTCTTCTGCCCAGGCCTGATATATCTACTAGTACAAATTATTTTGTCTATTAAACATACATTTATTAAAGACTTCCTGCATGCTTCACACTGTTCTAGAGGCTGAGACAGACCAATGAACAATGTGCTGCCCTCATGCAGCAGATGTTACAGTGGAGGAGACATTCCGAGGCATTACAAATAAAATGAAGGAAAGTAATACAGGACTGGGAAGTAAGGAATGTGAGATGGTGGGACTTGCTATTTTATATAGGATGATCAGAGAAAGGCCATCAGATAAAGTGACATTTGAGCAGAGATATTAGGTAGGGAAGGAAGCAAGGTAAAAAGAGCACTAAATTAGAAACTTCACATTCTAGTAACAACAGAAAGAGCAAATGTGAACAGAGTAAAGTGAGGAAGTAGAGGCAAAATATGACATGCTGTCAGAGAGGTAGTGGGGACCCAAATCTTACAGGACTTTTTAGGCCATTTTAAAGACTACCTTTTCCTCTGAATAAGAGAGGAAGCTGCTGAATTGTTCTTGGCAGAGAAACAACTTAATTCAAATTTGTGAAAGGATACCTCTGGCTGCATAGACTATAGAGGGGCAAGTATGAACTAGGAAGTGTATTTAGGATGTCACTGCAATAGTCAAGCAAGAGATGATGATGTTTTGACTTGGATTGTAGGAAAGATGGTGGCAAGAAGAGGTCACAATATGAAAGTGTTTGAAGATATGGAGGACAACAATAGCTGAGAGATCAAATGGGGTCTGAGAGAGAAACAGTAAAGACAGAATTTTTTCTTCCAAAAATTTTGGCCTAAATTACTAAAAGGATGAAGTCACCATTGACTGAAGATGCTAAAGTAGAGAGGGTGAAAATCAAAAGTTTGTTTTTGAATGTATTCATTTCGAGATGCTTATTCAATTTCCATATGGATGTATCAAAGATGCTTTGGATCTAGGAGTCTGGCGCTCAGGGGAGAGGGTTGGGTTGTAGATATGAATTTGAAAGATGACAAAATATAGATTGTCGTTCTTTATCAGTGCAGAAATGACCTGACTTTATTCAAACTAAGCAATCATACCATACATGTTAGCAACACATTTTACAGGGCCAATCTGGCCTTTTTCAATGTTCTTGTGGTTTCTAAGATAAATAAACATATTATATGTTTCCCGCTGGATTCCTTTGCTGAGATTCTGTCAGCATTTCCAAAACAGTCCCTAGTTGAACGACACTGAGAAAGAAAACCTTCTTTAGGAGAAAGGATTTTATTGTTTTTGAAAAACCTTTGTGTATTCTCTTACAAGTTTAAAATTATATAAAAACAGTCTAGTTTCTGTTTCCCACAAGAGCTCACATTAACAAAAGTGGAGTCTGCCTTAATGTAGGTTGCTAACTTGCTGGTGGTTTGACAGTTATGAATAGGCAGTCTTGTATAATAAAGAAGGCATATTCCTGAAACTGCAGGAAGTGTCTCTCAGTGGGCCTCATGCATAGTACCAGAACATTTAACTAGAAAGCCACAGAAACATGTATAAATTCTATAGCTAAGGTCATCATTTCTTGGGATCCTAGTATAGACAATTCTGTAATAACGTGGATTGATCAGTAATTTATAAAAACTCTGTATGGTCACTTTCTCTGGCATTGACATGTGAAAAATATAAAATATTTTTTTTGAAATAATTTACTTTCCCCATCTTTTCATAAAACCAGTTATGTGTGTCTGTGTGGGGGGTGGGGGCAGGGTAAGGATCAATGTCCTCTTGCAATATTAGCATGCTCATAAAAGAGAAAATAAATTTTAATTAATTTAACTATCCATTTATTTCTTCAAGTTACACATTTATTGAGGACTTAGAATATCACAGGCATTGTGCTAGATCTGGAGAAAAGTAAAACAAACAAACAAACAAAAAATATATAAGTTTTTAGTAAAAACTGTGGGATGTGAAGCTGAGGTATTATTTCAATAAACTTTAAAAATGAATAAAAGGATAATATCTGAGGAGGTTCTGAGAGGAAATGAAAGTCAAAAGTACTGTGTACTCATTCATGGTTAAAAATTATAATGTTAGACAAATTTCCTGTGGCTGTTCTTGACTTTAGGAAAAACATCTGGAACACTGTAAGAAATACCAGGCCACCTACAAATCACAAAGCTTTTACTGAGGTCTAGAAAATGATAAACAAAGCCTATGGAACCAGATGTTTCTTGATGCTGTTATTGTAATTAAGATCCTTCTCATTCCATCTGCATTAATAGATAAACTTTTTTAGGATATTTCTTTTTAGTTTCAAAACTCTCATTGTTAAATATATTACAGATCAATTTCCCTAACGTGAAAGACAACGAGATGAGTAGAGTTTTGAAAAAGAAAGTTAGTCTGAAAAACTCCAACTACTTGTTAGTGAGCCACACAAATGTAGTTCAGGTTTAAAAGTTGTCATATTCACAAAACCTACATTTACTCCTGAAACTCAGTGTCCGCTTTTTAACTCCTTTCTCAGAAACAATGTCTTAGGCCCTACTTTGCAAATGTTGAAAATAATATAAATAATCTTTTTGTTGGTTGTTAAAACTCATCAAGTTTAGTACTTTCTGACTCTTGAAAATAGCAAACTGATTTGAAGTTGCTGTTTTAAATAGGAAAAAAATATTTTTTATTGGTATGTAATTGACATAGAACATATAAATTTAAGGTGTATAACATAATAATTCGGTGTGATATATATGTATATGTGTATATATGAAGTATACATACAAATGATTTTCACAAAAAGTTTAGTTAAAATTCATCAGTTTATATCCATTATCTAGACATTTTTTCACTAAATATAATAACAATAGCAATGCTAGTTTACTTTGATGTGGTAGATTTTGGTTGACAAGTAAACTCACTAATATGATCTCATTTGCTGTTTTATAAATAAGTGCAATTGATTTATATTCAGATAAAAAAAAGAGAGAAAAATATATAATTTAAAAGGACTTTGATAGACAAATAAGATTAAACATAAGCTTAATCCATTAGCTAACAGATAAGGAGTTGAGTTGCTAACAAGAGTTGAGAAAGAAAAAGGTCTCCTTTCCTGTTCCAGATTTTTATTGGTATCCTCCCTTCACTTTTTAACTCCTTTATTTTCTCATTTATCCATTCCATCCTTATTATGGGCTGAATATTTGTGATACCCCAAAATTCATATGTTGAAATCCTATCCCCCACAATGTGATGGCATTAAGAGATGAGGATTAATTACCATTAGAGTTCATGAGAATGGAGTCTTCCTGAGAATTAGTGCCCTTATAAGAGTCTCCAGAGATCTCATTCTGTTCTGTTCTCTGTCATATGAAGATACCATGAGAAGTTGATCATCTGTAACGCAGAAAAGGGCCCTCGCTAGATACCATTCCATGGGTAATTGCTGTTTTGTTTGTTTGTTTGTTTTGTTTTGTTTTGTTTTTTAAAGAAACTAATTCAAACAGTATAGAATGAATAATCAAAGGCAGAACAGGAGAAACTTTTTCTGAGTGATTTGAAGATTTGAATCTGCCACTTAAAAGAGGGCTCGTGAAGTATCAAAAATGAGTGAAATCAGTCTTAATGAAACCTAGTAAAGTACTTGGATTTCAAAATGAATATTATACTAGCCACACACACAAAAATCACATGGGCATAATGGGACACATACAACAAATAAAAGTGTCTACAGAGGGACAATGATTATATCTGCCTTGGACTTCTCTATAGCATTAAACTTCAAAAAAAAAAAGGAGCAAAATTATCTGAATTTTGACCAAAAATTGTGACTATGCATATGTACTCATTTATGTTATTTCCCTAAGACCTGGATTTCAGTAGGTAGTGAGTAAACAATTGTTAATTAAATCAAGAAAAAATAAATATGAGCAGAGAAAGCCTTTTCAAATTACTAAAGAACAGAATAATGTACTGGCAATAAGCCAACTGAATTTTAGGCAAGGAGTATGAATTTTACTTATTAATTAGTAATTAATATACTTGCTTTTCAAACTACTTGCTGATAATCATTAATATTCTTAGCCTTTTGTTGTCTACGAGAACATCATATGATTTTCATTTTATTTTATTGAAATTAACAAAAATTGTTTCTTTTCAATATATAATACAGTCATTGATTTGTTCATCTAAAATCTGAGAAGTATTTTTGAAAATTCATCAGCAGGTACTACTAGCATAATATCCAAAGCATATCCTCAATCTTCCCTCTTTTCATTGTCTCCAACCAATTTAACACCATCATATCTTTCCTGGGATGTACCATGTTCTGATTGACATTTCTGCTTCACCTTTCTTGCTTTTTCTACTCCACTTCAATACAACCCCATATCTGCACTAACATAATCTATAAGGCTCTACATGAACAATTCCTTGTCCAACATTCAACACTAACATGCCAAGCTTGTCTCACAATAGGACATTTATACGTGCTCTTCCCACTGTTTGGATAATTTGATCTTTGCACCCAGTGCCATTTCTATAAACATCATTTATAAAAACACATATATTTCCATCACTTTTCATTCTTTTATCTTGTTTTATTTTTCATAGTACTTAAACTATTTTCTAAGATTATTTTATTTTCTTATTATCTCCCACACCTCTCAAATAGATAAGCTCCTGAAGAGGAAAGAACTTGTCTGTCTTGTTTGTTGCTATATGCCAGGAACACAGAATGATTCTAGACACATAGTTGGCATTCTATTTTCCTGATTAAATGAATGAATGATTAAAATGAATAAATGTCTGAACAAAGAAGACTTATTGATTAGTCTCTATACTCACCATCACAACTAACTACTAAGGTTTTGGATAATTGTTCAAAACTGTGCAAACTATCTGCTTTTATTTATCTAATTTTCCTTAATTTGGAGTGTTTGGAGGAAAAGTCTAGTTAATAGAGATGATTTGTAACTTGCATTCTACCAGAGGACTCTGAGGGAGTAACCTAGATACCAGAAGGGGAAAAAGTGTTCAAGGTGATACAATTTTAACACATTTTGTAAAGTCTTCATCATTCTTGTAAATACCAATATATATCTATATTATTAAATGTGTCTGATAGTAGCATTTCTGATACTTAAAATTTACTCTTTTCAGCATGGTTCCTTCCATTTTGCCATGAATGTCCAAAGAATGCTTATAGGGAAAGAGTGCGATGGGGGTGAGGGAGAGAAGAAAGAGAGAGAGAGAGAGAGAGAGAGAGAGAGAGAGAGAGAGAAGAAGAAGAAGAAGAAGAAGGAAAGAGGGAGGGAGGGAAGGAGGGAGGGAGGGAAGGAAGGAGGGAAGGAAGGAAGGAGGGAAGGAAGGAAGGAAGGAAGGAAGGAAGGAAGGAAGGAAGGAAGGAAGGAAGGAAGGAAGGAAGAAAGAAAGAAAGAAAGAAAGAAAGAAAGAAAGAAAGAAAGAAAGAAAGAAAGAAAGAAAGAAAGGAAGGAAGGAAGAAAGAAAGAAAAGAAGAAAAAGATTGATTGTTCCATTTCAACAGCTGGATCAAATTAGAAAACCAAATGAAATTCTCTGGGTTGGATTCCAAACCCAAAAACCGTCAGTTGTGGTAAAACACCACATTATTTTTAGCAAGCAAATTAGGGAAAATCACATCTGTAGTACTGGGTTCTGTAAATATTGGTGAGCTAGATACCTTAGGGAACAGTCTTCAGAAACTGTAATGTTACTGGTGAAATGGAAAATTAGGGTTAATGAAGTTTAAAAACAGTAACCTAAAAAATTCCTTTTTACAAACCAAGCCAAGGTTTGTATGAGGTCTGCCTATGTTTACACCAAGCATAATGTCTGAAAAGCCTTGTTTGGTTATATCAGATGGTACATCTTTTGGAAAAAAATTTTTCTTTTTTTTGAGATGAGGTAATAATTTCTGAGTACCTAAAGTATTTTTTTTTCAAAATAATTCTAAGCATAAAAAGAAGATATGTTCTTGAAAAAATATTTTATAATATTTATCTCATTATATGAAAAGGTGATAGAATTTGTAGAATATAACATTTTAATTTTTATTATATCTTTCCTCCAATTTGAGTCAGAAAGTATAATTTAATTTCCTAAAACTACTATAATTGCTACAGTGTGATAATTCTAGGTTTTACCCAAAATGCTCACATAAGTTTAATGAGCAAATTCTTCAATTTATTTTTGGTTAGGGTAAGAATACATAAAATAAAATAGAGAATTAGAGCATATTCACTAAAAAAAAAAAAGAATTAATGAATCTTGCATAAGAATTTAGGAATTATTTATTATTTGGAATTAGAAATTGTTATATCTAAGATAATAATTTTGATATTAAGCTGTGCAAAGTTATTACACTAAAGCTCAAAAGAATCTTTAGTTCAAGGAGATAATTATTTTAATGATTTCACTCAAATTTGCTTCATTGTAATTATATATACTGATGTGCATGTATAAGTGAATACTGTTATATTAACACAAATAAAAATTGTGTACTTTTGTATTACACTTTTACTTATTTATTTGAATAGAAATACTTCCACTTCATTACATATTAAGGGTATAATTTTAATATTGTGTTATATTTTATTATGTGAATTTATCACATTCACTTATGCTCTCACTCCTGTATTTAGAATTTCTTCCAACTTTCTATTACACAGTGTTGGAAAAAGTACTATCTTGATTATAATTTACTTAATATTTTGATATCTAGATATGAGGATTACTGGATCAAAAGCTATAAACATTTCAGTACATTTTGCCAATTAAAAAAATGTCTCAGTGTCATTTTACAGCTCCAAAATGGTAACTTATTTTTCTGGTTACTATTATTATTTTTGTTGGTATGTTTTTACCTAGTTATACTTATCGAAATTTATTACATGATAATGATTGTAAAGGCCAAAGAAGTTAAATGATTATCCTGAGGAAAGAAGAAAACAAAATAACAAATTGGTGAAAGACCTAATACTACCACCTGCCTTCTGATCCTGTATTCTTTTTATTGTGCACATATAACATAAGTGTTAATAGCATGTGTTAAATTTCCCATAAGAGACCGTTATTTCTAAACACAAATAGGTTGAGAAGTAGAAGTTGTAAGAGACTACTGTCGTGCAAAAGGACCAAACTTAAATACTTTCATGATATGCCTTGAGAAATGTTGGAAAATTCTGAGATCTCACAGATTTTTGCAAGACCTCACATAATGCCTAGACTATCTCCATTATATGTTACATCTTATAAGATATTCAAGATACTCCTAATAGAACCTGAAGCCTTTTTGGTATATATAATATTTTAGGTATGAGTAGATTAAGCCACAATTTTTATTTATGTGTTTATTCATTCAATAAATATGTGAACTCCTACTGTGCGCAGAATATTGTGATGGATACTGGAAGTATTACAGTGAAAACAACAACATAAAAAGCAAGTAAGATATGATTCTGTTGAGAGATATATATTGCGCAAACACGTGCACACATGTAACAGAAAAATAAATAAGAAGCAAATTGTAATAGGTGTTATGACAGAAACAAAAGAGTAACCGGGACTTGTAGGCAACATGGTGAGAGCAAACTCCAAAAGTTTAAAGGTACTAATACTATGATAGAGGAATCTGAGTTGAGTTTGTGGGTGGTAAAGAGGGTTGGTGAGGAAACTATTACCCAAAGGGATGTGGAAAATATGAGAGACAAAGCCGCCTATTTTAGAGCTGAGGAATTATGGAATTTGGAGGCAGATATCTTGTTTATGAGGCCTAATTTTCTTCATCTTTAACACAGGCTTAATAATTTATATTTCACTGGATTTTAAGAAGGATCAGGTCAAAAATGTACATGAAAGGGCTTCTCTATTACAAATCATTAAAATGTCAATAATCATTACTGCCTTTGTCAGGAATGGTAAATTGGTGAATTTCTATCTGTCACTACCATTAAAGACCTTAAGAAATAAGACATTAAAATTAACTGCTGATTGAGCCCTGCTTATAAAATGAGACCTGTTTAAAGACATTTGATTAGACCTGGTACATTAGACTTACAGTCTTTTAACATATAACAGTATCTCAGACATCTTTCACCACTTTAGTCAGAAAGATTTGTGTATTATGGGAAAGGAAGACCTGGGAATTTCATATATGGTTGAATCCTTCTCTTTTCCCAGTAATACATTTTTCTTTCCACATTTTGAAATATTCTTGGACAGAAAGTGATATTTGAAATTGAGGGAGGCAGAGGGCTCAAATGAAACCATAAACTATAGTTAAGGAATACTTTGTCTTTTTTTTTTCTTTTTCTAAGGAATGTTCCCCAAAATGTATACTATAAGAGTATTCTTTATCCCATAGTGGATGTAAGTAAGAATATTATATAATGGCTAATAAACTTGAAGTAGTGAATCTAAGACACCCCCTTCCTTTGTTTGCTTCCTTGTTCTTTTCAGCCATCATCTGTGTGGACAACATATGTACTAAACATATATGTACATAGAAAAATAACAGGTGTTTACATTTATCACAAAGTGATTGAAGGACAAAGTGATTGAAGGAATGATAAAAGAAAATATAATTGGGTAGCAGGCAAAAAAAGGGGGGGACAGGAGAATCAGCATTGATAAGGAGCCTAATAATGTTCATTGACAAGGTGATATTTGAAATTTGAGAAAGTATTGTCAATGATTGCAATTCATGATCCATCACCACTGTTTTTCTATTTGGATACTCATCTCTTTCTTTTCTTCTAATGTGGCAAAATGAGATTATAAATCATTTAAGGATTCCATTCTGAGTCATGATGATGGTGATCACAGAAATAAATGTGAGCACTCCTCCCCCTTATGGTTGCCCAGTCTAGTGCACAGCATCACTGCTGGGAAGAACAACTCACATACCCACAAGAAAATTTCTCAGTGAACTTTTCAAGTTACTCCAATGTCTATTCCCAGAAAGGGTACTAACCAGACCCAGAATAAACTCTTTATAATTTTATTTCTCTCTGGTTTCCAAAGGAATATTAAATTTATAATTTGGCAATGTAATACCTTAATTACTCTACTAAAGGTCTCATCTAAAGTCTCTTTTCTAGCTGGATACTAAAAGCTTAAAAGTAGAAAGTCTAATTTTCTTCAGAACATATATTAGGATATATGCAGTGTGGCTATAATTGACTTTTGAAAATTTATTATCGAACACATTAGAAGACATAGATCTAAAGAGTGGAGGTTTTGTTTTGTAATCAAATACATTTGGAGATTTTATTTAAATGAATCTATTTTTCTGCAAAATATTTGGAAACTATTGTAGACAGAATAGTGGATTATCAAAGATGTCCACTTTTTACTTCCCAGAAGTTATGAATGTGTTACACTAAATGTCAATGAGAAGTTAAGGTAGCTGATAGAACTAAGTTTGCTGTTCAGCTGCTCAGTTGACTTTAAAATAGGTAGATATCTTGGATTATCTGGGTGGAACTAATGTAATCACAGGGTTCTTAAAAGTGGGAGAATGAGACAGAAGTACCAGTGTCAGAGTTATGATGTGATATAATGTGACATGATGTGATGTGACATGATATGATATGACGTGATGTGATGTGACATGATGTGACGTGACGTGACATCACGTGATGTGATGTGATGTGGTAATGTGATGATGTGATGTGATGTGATGTGAGAAAGACTCACTTAGCCATTGCTGGCTCTAAAAAAGTAAAGAACTTGGCATCTAGAACCTGGAAAAGTCAAATAAATGAAATCTTCCTTAAAGCCTCCAAAGGAATGCAGCTCTGCTGACATCTTCTTGATTTTAACCCAGTGAAAGTCATTTTAAATTATTGAACTCTAGAGCTGAAAGACAGTAAACTTGTCCTTTTTTAAGCCACTACTTCTGTAATAATTTGTTACAGCAGTAGAAGACTACTACTGGAACTTCTCCCCCTCCTTCATTATACTTCAGGCACTTTGACCTTGATTCTGTTATTGAAAAGTCAACCACCCAAGAGAGGATTTGTTCGAAAGACACAGCTAAACATCAGAAGTCACTCAAAGCCAAACAGATATGGTGCGAGATGAATCATCATGGAAGATTGATGGGTACATGACTGACCTTAGAGACAAGAGGCCACAAACTCAGGAGCCACAATCTCTTGTTAGATGGATAATCAAAAGATACCAAGAGGAACAAAAGAATCATAATATAGATCCCAGAAGCCTCTCCTTCCTTACCTCAGTCCCTTAATGCCAGGAAGATATATTCAGACTCCACATCCAGACTCCATCTTGTGATCTTGTGGAAGGTAATAGTGAGGAAGTTAAACCTGGAAAGCTAAAGGGACATTTTAATTTAAATTAAAAACTATTTAAATAGATTGAGACTAACAAAATGCCAATTAGTAAGTGTAAATTTCCTACCATCCAATATTGGTAGAAGGGAGAGTAAATGAAAAAAACAAAACAAAACAAAACAATAAATGCTCCATTTTTTTTTTTGCATCAGAATGTAGTACATTAATTTTCAACCAATATAAAATACTCTGACTAGCTAGTTTCCAGACTTGCTAAGGCTGATCAATAAGAATATTCTTGAAGACCCTGAGTTTCTTAACAACTTTCTTCAAATTTGCATTATTTGTGGACTGAATAGACCTAGGCATGATGCAGGTCATGCTGAACACATCTGAGCTTCCCTCTTGGGGTTTAACCCTGAATTTCCTCTATTGCAGTCACACATTTTTCATTTTAAAATAGGCAGAGACTATCTCCATAAGAAAACTGAGAAAAGCATAAAAGTTATAAAGGGACTCTTCAATTAATTCAGAAGACTATAAGAAATCAGGCATATTGAATCTGAGGTTCTTAGAAGATTATTTCTATAGTGTGAAGTAGGGGTTATCCCACACCTGTTATTAGTATGAAGCCTTCAAATTTAGCATGGTCAGATCTTCTACCATGTAGCGAAGCAAAAATAGAGGAATGAATAAAATATAATTTACCTACTTTCATGTGATTATCCTAATCACTTTGGTGCATGTCAAAAATGTAGGTTGCTTAGTCACACACATTAAATCAGTCCTCTGAGAGAAATCTCTTGGGACATTACACTTTTTTAAAAGTTCCTTGAAGTATTTTAATCAAAAGCCAACTTTAGAAATAATTGACTTATTTCAAAGTTTGAGTTATGGTCAACTGTAACTAGAGTAACCAAAAATCATGTTTTATTTTTTAAATATGAAAACATTTAAGCCAACAAATCACTGCCAAGATCGCTATAATGTATCTGCCCCACTTTCTTCTTGGAAACTTTAGAAGGACTTTTACTGACATCATGGTAATTCCACAGTTGTGCAAAGGAAGAAACTGGATGTAGGTTGTAATATAATACATTTGGGTAAGTATTTAAACATACATTCTGCAGAGGGGAAGCTTAGAAGCACACTAGAGTTCTCAATATTGAAGTAATAATCATAAAAACATCTTTGTGGTTTATGAATAAGTCAACTACAACTTGTATTTTAAAACTCCAGAGCTATTTTCTGAAATTTCATTCTGAAGCTTAGTGGAAAATGTGTATCATCTGAAAGGGTAAGATACTTCATCTTACAGGTCAATCATTTCCTTTCAAATATAATTGAGAAAGGATATTTGTAATAAAAGGTACATATTAAATTTCAGAACTGATGCTTTCAACACTGAAAAAATGACTACTTATATCATTTGCTGTTAGAAGTCGATTTGTTTTTAATGGAACCTATTTAATAATGAGTCAACATTATATCATTTTTAAAACATGCTATGTGACTTTGGTACTAAAAACACACTTTAGGATTATTTATGTCGTCAAACTTTATAGTTTTATGAAGATATGCCTACTGTATTCCTGGGAAAGTATTCATTTGTAAACATTTTAATATCTAAATATTTTTAATCTTGTATGTTGTTTACACATATTCAAACCTTCAATTAATTTAACTCCTTGGGTAATTGTGTGTTCTTAACCATCATAGAGTTATTCAGAAGGAAAAGAAATTTATTTTGAACTTTGAGTATATCTCTAAGCCCATCTACTTATGTATTCAGCCTTGGAAGTCCAGTTGATTCCCATGTACAGTCTCCTCTACCCTCCTGTACATTTTAAAAGCTTTCCCTCTGCCTAGAATTGTGGGAACTATTCTCCTCTTAGCCAGCCCCAGTTCATCCTTCACTGATTTTTACTTCCTAATGTAAAATCTTCTTCAATAATTTAGAACTGGTTCTAGTGCTGCTGCTTTATAAAACAGTAGTGTCTTGTTCTTCCTTCCATAGAACAACTTAACACAAAGTATAATATCAGTATGTTTATTTGTATCTCTTTCACTTTGTGTTTCTTGAGGACAAGGGCCGTTATCTAGTGCAATATGGTATGTTCATCTTTAGGCAATTTGCTTCTCCTATCAAATTCAAAACCTTCCATGCCCCTCTCTTTTATACATATTGAAAGTGGTAGATTTCTATAACAATAATGATAACTAACATTTATCGACTGCTTACTATATGCAAAGACTGTTCTAAAAGTTTTACATGAATTAACTTATAATGTAAGATTATTGAGGTAGATGTTATAACCATTTCTATTGTAAAAATAAGCAGCTGAGGCTAAGATAGTTGCCCAAGATCACCTGGCAGATATGTTATAGAGCACTTTTAACTGCTAGATCTTAGAAACAGACATAAGTGACAAGAAGTCAACAATTAAAAAATCTAGGTCAGCAGTTCTCAAAATGTGGATCGTAAACCTCAAGAATCTTTCAGGAAGTCCATGACATAAAAATTATTTTACAATAATATTGAGATGTTATTTGCATTTTTACTTTAATTCTTTTAGGAGGTAAAAGCAGTTTTCCAGAGGCTACATGACAAGTGATGATGTCATTGTTCTGACGGTTAATAGAGTATCTGATTGTGAATTCTTGTGCTTTCTAGAATTTTCTATTGTGGGAGATTTAGAGTGTTTTCAGAGGTTAGTGCACTTTATTCTCAGAAACAACCCTGTGCTCCCACTATCCAGTTTTATTTATATCTACTATTAATTTTATAATTTGTTGTTCAAGGAATCATTATTTTGTAATCCTCAGATTTTCCTTATGTCTACAAAAGTTAACAAAAAGAAGTGATTATACTTTGTGGTCCTGTTTTACAATGACTTTTTTTTTATATTTTTAATTTTTTAACATTTTACCTAAAATTATTAGTATTTTAAATTTAATGTTTTATTCTATAATAAAATAAAATTATAATATAATCTTATATTTAAGGATGAATCATTGTTATAAGCAACAGAAATCTGAAGACATTCTCAACCCAGAGCTTCACTGCATAAAATTGTCATATTTGAGCATTCTCTAAATCAAGGAACAAGAATTTACTCTAAAGAAAGCAGGTGAAATGGAAATAAGCAATATAATATGATAAAGCCATATATTCTTTGGCTTGTTTTGTCTTATGCAAAGGACATTTTAAATAGTTCCATGGTATTGAGTGGTTGCACCATTTTGAGACCCATCATTCAAAGTTTAAAGAGAATTAAATATTTAACTGTAGATGTTACAGACTCTAAAAGTAAAAAAAAAAAAAAATGTTTGTTATAACTTTTCCACCATAAAATAAAAACCCACTGAGCATTTTACTGTAAAAAGTATATTGCATATATAGAGAAGTCTACAAAAAGCTGAGCAACTAAACTGACATTGCTAAATGCTTGCTGAATGAAAACTCTGAAAAATTATATCATACTGAGTCACTTTCCAATGATGCAGTAAATCATTAAAATGAAAGCTTATACAAAACATAAGACTACATTAATATCATATTTGCATAATTGTATTTTTGACTTATAAATGGACAAATCTATAGCTGACTGGCTGACTAGCCACTTTTTTAATGGGGTACTATTTTTAATTAAAAGTATGATTGAGAGTTTGGAGAAACAGAGCAGAGTGAGAGACCTCCTCAGGTCTCTCCCCTTGAAGCAATAAACTTAACATCCAAAACTCAACAAAAAACATCCAAACTTCACACCAGCATGTCTGAGTGTGGGGTCTGCACATAAGAGCTACCATAGGTCAGAACCCCAGGTGTTGGGTGGTGGACTGGGGAAAATAAAAAAGCTTCTTCATGCAGCCACCAGAGCTTCTTTAGGGGGGGAAGAAGGGAGAAGTGCAGCGACTTCCTGAACAGCCCTACCTGAGAGTGCTATGAGCTCCACGCAGCCAGTAGCATGACCCAGTCATCAGAGCAGAAAGTAGAGAAGTAGAATGATAGAGAAACAACAGTTCATTTTTACCAGCCATGATTGCAAAACTGAGCTGTAACTCCATCTACCAACCTAGAGGGTACCTCTTCCCATACTCTCTAAGACCAATCACCACAGAGCCCAGGTGAATCTGAGCAAACACTATCAAAACTATTGCTAACACTGACAGGCACTGAAACTGAGGGTTGTGAGCATGATTAAACATGTATCAGAAAATAAAAAGGCATTTTAAGGTTTCATATAAAGGAGGGATCCAAGAGGCATGGATGCCACCTACTGGAAACCAAAAAGAAAAGTACTTTCTTAGCAGCGGGCTAAAAAGAGAACTTTATATAATAAATCCTCTTTCTGGAAAAAAAGCAGAACATATTTCTATTAATGCTCAGGTGGAGAAATAGTTCATTAAACACCATCAGTGATAAAGGCAACAAGGCATCTCAGAAAGAAAGAGAAAAATATCCAGAAAATAAGCTTACAGACATGGAAATATGTGACTTAAGTGACAGAGAATTCTGGATGGTACTTCTGAACTGAGTCATGTCAACAATTTCAGGAATTAAAAAACTATCTAGATGAGCAGAACAAGGAGAGTGAGACCCTCAAGAAGGAACAGAATAGATCTTCTGGAGATAAACAAACAAACAAATAAATAAACACTGCAAGGGTCAAAAAATGAAATAGCAAGCATGGGAAATAGAGTCAACCAAATGGAGGAAAGGATCAGTGATATCAAAGACAGAAATCTTGAAATGAATCAGAAGCAAGAAGAGAGAAACTGAAGAATGAAAAATAATGAAAGAGAAATTCAAGAACTAGCTGATGCCATCAGAAGAGGAAATACAAGAATAACAGGCATTATAGAAAGTGAGGAAAAGAAGGGACTAGAAAGCATTTTCAAATAGTTGACAAGAATTTCCCAAATCTAAGTAATAAGCTGGAGCTTGGAATTCGAGAAGTCAACAGAACACCCTATTATATCAACCCCAAAAGGCCTTCTCCAAACACATTGTATTAAAATTATCAAAACCAATGACAAGAACAGAATTATCAGGGTAGCCAGGAGAAGAAATCAGTAATTTACAAAGCAAAACCTATTAAATTATTATCAGACTTCTCAGCACAGACCTTACAAGCCCGAAAGAAGTGGAATCAAATAAAGCTATTAAGTGAAAGGAGCTACTAGTCTAGAATAATGTATCTAGCTAATCTCTCCTTTAGGTATGAAGGAGAAATAAAGACCTTACCAGACATACAAAAATTGAGGGAATTCTCCACTATGAGGCCTGTACTACAGAAAAAACTGAAAGGGGTCAGCTCACATAAAACAAAATGACAAAAAAAACAAACAAACAAACAAAAAAAAACATAATTAGGATTAAGGTGACTATCAGTCAGATAGAAGCAAAGGAGTGCAAACCTTACTAGGAACAAGGCATTATAAGCTTAAACAATAAAAAAAAAGATGTGCTCTAGCAAGATAGTAATGAAAGTTCAGCATATATAGACACAAATTGAGATAATAATGACTGAAAAAGGGAAGATTCAACAACCCAAATTTGCAAAGGGGAATGGAGATAAGGCACATGCAGAAGAAAATGGATCACTGTATATATATAACTATTCTTTACATATTTATAATGATAACCACACACCAAAGATTCAGAACCAAAGTATGTAACATAAAAGAAGAAAAATCAGAGGGAAAACCCACAAAAGTCAACCAAAATAAAGAAAACAAAAACACAAGGACAAGGAAACAATGGAAACACTGAGCTACCAGAAAGCAAAAGATAAAATGGCTATAAGAAGAACTCATATTTCAATATCACCCTAAATATAAATGGATTGTACCCATCAATAAAAAGGCACAGAGTTGCAGAATGAATAAAAAAAAAACACAACCCAACCATACACTGTCTCCAGGAAACACATCTCAGCTCCAAAGACAAATAGAGACTCAAAGTGAAAGGGTGGAAAATGATATTTCAAACAAACGGCATTCAGAGAAAAGTAGGAGCAGCGGTACTAATATCGAACAAAATAGACTTCAAAATAAAAAAGGTAAAGAAATACACTGAGGGACACTTCATAATGATAAAGGGAATCATGCACCAAGAAGACAAAACACTTATTGATATCTATGCTCCCAATCAGGGAGCCCTGAAATATGTAAAGCAATTACTAACAGAACTAAAGAGAGATATAGACCAAAACACTATCATAGTAGGGGGCCTAAATACTCCACTGTTGGATATGGACAGATCTTTTTTAAAAAAAATTAATAAGTAAATAACATCCTTAAATGACACCTTAGTCCAACTGAACATAATTGACATTTACAGAGCCTTCCATCCCAAAACAGCTGCTTATAGTTTCTTCTCTAGTGCACATGGAACATTGTCAAGAATCGATCACACACTGGGACACAGAGATAGCCTCAACAAATAAAAGAGGGTTGAAATCACACCAATCATATTCTCTAATCATAATGCTTTGAAACTAGAGATCAACTGTAAAAGGAAAGTGGGAAAAAAAAAAAAAACACAGAAACATAGAAACAAATGATAATGATAGTACAACATATCAAAACTTTTGAGACATAGCAAAAGTGGTCATAAGAGGAAGTTCATATTGCAGGCCTATTTCCAAAACTAGAATGAACCCAAATAAACAACCTAACTCTTCATCTTAAAGAACTAGAAAAGAAAGAACAAATGAAGCCTAAAGTCAGCAGAAGGAAAGAAATCATCAAAATTAGAGCAAAGATAAATAAAATTGAAAACACACACACACACATAACAATAAAAAATAAATGCAACTAAGAGATGGTTCTTTGAGAAGATTAATAAAATTGACAAAACTCTGGTTAGACTCCCTAAAGGAAAAAGAGAAAGGACACAAATACACAAGATCAGGGATGAAAGAGAAAATTATGACAGACACTGAAGAAATACAAAGGATCATACAAAAATACTATGAAAAGTATATAACACCAAATTTAATAACCTAGAAGAAATGGGCTAGTTCTTAGAAAAAGACAACCTTCCTAGTCTGAATCAAGAAGAACTAGAAAATCTAAATCGACCAATCAGCAGTATGGAAATTGAAACAATCATCAAAAACCTACTAAAAAGTAAAAGTTCAGGACCAGATTGTTTCACCAGCGAATTATACCAAACATTCAAAGATTTAATACCTATTCTCCTCAAACTCTTCCAAAATATCAAAGAAGAAACAACACTTCTCAGTTCATTTAATGAGACCTATATTACCCTGAAACCAAAACCTGGAAAAGAGAACACAAAAAAGAAATCTACAGGCCAATATCTCTTATGAACACAGATGCAAAAATCCTAAATAAAATACTAGAGAACTGAATATAACAACATATTAAAAATATTATACATCACGATCAAATGGGCTTCATTCCAAAGGCACAGGATTGGTTCAACATACACAAATCAATTAATGTTGCATACCACATAAACAAATTGAAAAATAAGAATCATATGATAATACCAATAGATGCAGATAAAGCCATCAACAAAATACAGCATCCATTTATGATCAAACATTTAACAAAATCAGTATAGGAGGAAAGTACCTTTACAAAATAAAAGCCATCTATGAGGACCCTCAGTCAACATTATACTGAATGGTGAAAAACTAAAACCTTCCCTCTAAGATCAGGAACACGGCAAGGCTGTCCACTATCTCCACTATTATTCAATATAACATTGGAGGTCCTAGAAAGTGCAATCAGATGAGAGAAAGATATAAATTACATCCAAATAGGAAACAAAGTAGTCAAACTGTAACTATTTGCAGATGCCATGATTCTCTATATAGAAAACCCTAAAGACTCCATGAGAACACTACTAGAAACAATAAGCAAATACAGTAAAGTTTCTGGATGCAAAATCAATGTTCAAAAATCCATAGCATTCCTATACTCTAATAATGAAGTGTCAGAAAAAGAAGTGGAAAAAAATAACTCCTTTTGCAATTGCAACAAAAAGAATAAAATACCTAGGAGTAATTTTAAGGAAACATGTAAAAGACCTATATAATATAAACTATAAGACCCTGTTAAAAGAAATCAAAGAAGATACAAAAAAAAAAAAAAGGAAAGATATTCTGTGTTCATTGATTGGAAGAATCAACGTAGTTAAAATGACCATATTATCTAAAGCATCATACATATTTAACGCAATCCCCATCAAAATCCCATCAGCATTTTTTAAAGAAATAGAACAAAAGATTATCAGATTTGTGTGGAAGCATAAAAGACCCCGAATTGCAAAAGCCATCCTGAGAAAACAAATCGAGGCTGGATACATCACTTTGCCCAACTTCAAATTATACTACAAAGTCACAGTAATCACAACACCATGGTATTGGCAGCAAAACACACACAGACCAGTGGAACAGAATCGAGAGTTCAGAAAAAACCCCATATTTATGAGGGCAAATAATTTTTGACGAAAAAGCCAAAAACACATTGGAGAAAAAAAAGCTTTTTCAGTAAATGATGCTGGAAAAACTGTAAAGCCACCTGCAAAAGAATAAAACTAGACTGTTGTCTATCAACACACACCAAAATTAACTCAAAATGGATAAAGGGCCTGAATATAAGACCTGAAACAATAAAAAGCTTAGAAGAAAACATAGGAAATCAACTCAAGGACCTTGGACTTAAAGAGGATTTTATGAATTTGACCTCAAAGGCAAGGGAAGTAAAAGCAAAAAATAAGTGAATGCAACTACACTAAATTAAAAAGCTTCTGCTCACAAGAGAAATTGTCAACAAGGCAAAGAGACAACCATCCTAATGGAAAATATATTTGCAAGAAACACTTCCAGTAAGTGCCTAATATCCAAAATATACAAAGAACTCAAACAACTCAATAACAATAACAACAAAAACTTATTCAATGAAAACATGGGCAGAAGACCTGAACAGACACTTCTCCTAGAGGACATATAAATGGCCAACTAATATATAAAAAGATGGTCAATATCGCTAGCTATTAGGGATTTCCCTAATAAAAACAAAACCACAATGAGATACAATCTCATACCTGTTAGAATGGCTATAATTAATAGGACAAGTATTTACAAATGTTGGAGAGGATGTGGAGAAATAGGAACCCTCATACACTGCTGGTGGAACTGCAAATTGGTACAGCTGCTGTGGAAAACCCTATGGAGGTTCCTCAAAAGGTAAGATTTGATCTACCATATGATCCAGCAATCTCTCTACTGGGTATTTATCCTAAAGGCTTGAAAACTCATATCTGAAAAGATATTTGTACACTGATGTTCATCGCAACATTATTCACTGTGGCCAGGACATTGAAGCAACCAAAATGTCCTACAATAGATGATTGGCTAAAGAAGCAGTGGTACATATATACAGTGGACTATTTACTAAGCCATAAAAAGAGATAAAATACTATGATTTGAGACAACATGATTAGACCTCAAGATAATCATGCTAAGTGAAATAAACCAGACAGAAAAAGTTGAAAATCACATGATATCACTTATATGTGGTATATAAACCTAAAAGCAACAAATGAACACAAACCAACAGAGAGACTCATGGACACGGACAATAGACTAGTGGTTACCAGAGGGTAGGTTGTAGGGGTGGGAGGTTATAGGTAAACGGGATAAAGGAAGTCAAATATGCAGTGACAGAAAGGAATCTAACTACGGGAGGTGAACACAGTGTAAATATATATATGCCTTACTGTTAAAGTGTGTAGCTGAAACTTATTGAAACCAATGTCACCATAAAACATAAATTAATTAGGTAAAAAAATAAATGTGTGATTGAAATACAAACTATGATTTGTCAGGTTAGGATATTTGGCCAATATATTCTCTAAAAACAAAGTGCAACTTTCACTTTAATAAAAACAAATGAAAATATTTGACAAAAATCAAATTTTTAAGAAATTAGAATTTTAGAAAATGTTTTTCGATATGATTTTGAGTTTTACATTATAACAAATCTTAAGAAAATATCACTTTTAAAAGTTTGATGTTTATTAAAGAGGATTGTTTAAAATTACCTTTGCAAAGCTATCTAACTTTTAAATAATTTAAGTACAGCTGGTATATGAAATTATGTTAGTTTTAGGTATAGTGTTTAGACATTTATATACCTTACATTGTGATCACCACAATACTGTGATGACCAGTATCCATCTGTAACTGCAAAAGTTATGACAGTTTCTTCATTATATTTCTTGTGCTATACCCTATATCCCTGTGGTTTATTTATTATATGGCTAGAAGTTTGTACCTGTTATTTCCCTTCACATTTTCCACATCTTTTCACCCCCTCCTCTCTGGCAACCATCAGTTTATTCTCTGTATTTATGAGTCTGTTTCTGTTTTGTTTGCTCATTTTTTTTTTTTAGAATCCACATATAAGTGAAATTGTATAGTATTTGTCTTTATCTTTCCAACTTATTTCACTAGTATAAAAGCTTCTAGATTCTTCAATGTTGCAAACTAACAGATTTTATTCACTTTATTGCTGAGTGATATTCCATTATATGTGTACCACATCTTTTCCCCAATAAATACATGAGATGAGATTTTCTTTATATGCATCAACCGTAACAACATATCACAATGGTTTAAACAAAGAAGCAACTGTAAGAACCAGCATACTTCTACTAAGTCATTTATTAAATAGGTTTGTAAAAATATATAAATCCCACTTCCCTCACTAAATATTTTTTGGGAAAATAGATATTTTTATTTTAAAAAAATGTTATGTATGTTAACAGATAATGGATTTATTATGGTTAGCTTAATAAATTATTTAAATATTTAAAAGACTTCTTAGTTTTAATTTTGAGTGTGGTAAATACTGATAGAGGTGTACCTTACATATATTTTTGAGGTCCCCAAAATATCAATATTATTTAAGAATATAAAGGGTCCTGTGATAACTGTTTCATAGGAAGAATATTTCAGAGAGAACAATCAAAAGCCCTAAAGTAGAAACAGTCTTGGCACATTTGAAGGCTAATGTAAAGTCCAAAATGTCTAGAGTATAAGAAAAAAAGAGAAAAGAAAAATGAGTTGGGGCGTAGGTCTTCAGCCAGTGTCAGATACTTTAAAATCTTATATCTAAAGTAAGAAATAAATAAGGGAACTGACACTACTAGGTATTATTTAGAAAATAAAAGTTTAATGAGCTTAATAATTGTTTAATAAGATCACAGAAACATTAAGCTTACACATATTCATAAGTGGTGAAAATACATTCACATATACCATTGGTGGGAGTGATTATCAGAACATTTTGGAGGCAATTAGGCATTAACTACAAAGTCTTAAAATGTACACATACTTTTTCCAGAAATTCCACTTTTAAAATTTTTCTAAAGCTATATTACACTAGTGCACAAAATTTGCTCACTGCACCATTGTTTGGCATAACAGTGAAATAAGAAAAAACAAACAAAAACATTAAAGCCATTGAAATACCATTGAGCAAAACTATAAGTTTAAATGTACTCATGCAATGGGGTACTCTGTAACCATATAAAACATGATGCAAAGTTATATGTATTAATAAAACAAATATTATAATATAATAAAACAAATAATATAAATATTTTAGGTGAAAAGTGCAGGATATATAGGACAAGAGATACAAAAACACAGAGAGAGACAGAAATGAAATTCTGTTGCGTGTATAGAAATGTCTGAAATATCTGAAGTATAAAATCTAAGCAATAATTACTTCTAGAGAGTGGGATTGAAAAGTCAGTTGGGTGAGGGTTTATTTTAACCTTATATTCTGATATGCTATTAAAGATTTCAGTATATTATACCATTCATGTACATTTTTATGTAAATGAATTAATGCACAAATATAATAAAACCTATTGTTTATAATTCTAAAACTATATTTTCATGTAAAATGCCAAGGGAAAATGGAAGCAATTGTAGAATGTGTTTACAATTATACATCTATATGAGCATAAGGACTAAGGAAATGAAAGATAGTCCATGCTCCTAAGAAATCCTAAAATAAGATAATGATAAGGTAGAGGGCTATTATGGATTAACAAAGACCCAGACAAAGCCAGTACGTAGGACCTAGGAAAGCAGAAGTACAAAACAAAAACAAGAAAATCTGCTTTGTTCAGCTTTTTGGCATCTCAATCCACATTGAAACCCTAATGAATTATTGCTTTGGCCTAGAGAAAATAATTGAAAGAAAAATGAACCTGAAGAACCATTTGAAGACTAGCTGAACAGAACTCCTGTAACTAAGGACATAAAGAAGAGGCCGCATTGAGAAGAGTAGGAGGTTGCGAAGACATGAAATGGACTGGTCTCATACCCAGGTGTAGCAGTTAAAAATTGAGAGGGATATCTTGGCAGCAGAGGTCCCACACCAGGGCTCCCCAGCTCAGAGTTCTAATCCCGGGAAGAGAAGTCCTCACAAAATGTGGTTGCAATAATCAGCAGTAATTCCAATCATTGAGGGTGAAACAGAAGCCAGATAGAAACCCAGAAATTCCCAGATTCACTCACTGGAAGGCAGTCACCTGGGGCTTTGGCAGAGGGACAACAGCTTGGGAAGTGTCTCAAACATATAGGGAAAGAGTTGCATGGCTTCAGGGTGAGAGCTGGAGGGGAAGCCACCATTGTCCCTGTATTGAGCCCTCCTCCTGTGCAGCCTCAAGGTAGATGTCATCTTGCTTGTACTTAGCCCTCCCCCACCATGGCCAAATCTGTGACTCCTTGAACCACCAACCCACCCAACTTGCAAATTGCTGGTGGCAATTTTGTTGCTGAGCAACCAACCCTGCCATGCGCTCTCTTCAGGGAGTTCCTTCAACAGCAATCAACAAGCCTTAGCTTGCACACCTCGAGAGACACTTTCATTGGCAGACAACAATCCCTGGCCCAAGGCTGCAGTATTTCTCGAACAAATCTCGGGGATCTACAGGCCTGAGGTAGGCAAGGGCTGTGCTAGGTGTGGTCTGAGACTTTTGAAAGCGGCCACAGGCTCAGCATTGGCACTGAATCTGAATGTACACTAACCTGAGAGACACACCTTGCCCCACCTGGTGATTCCCTGGAATCCCACTTCAACTAACTTAAATACTATGCAAGGATTGTTCAGCTGTTGAGCTTTAAAAGCAGCCAGCAGGAAGCATCAATCCTTAGAGTGACCTGGGTCTTTTGCTTAACTGTCCCAGGACTGATACTGGTGGCAGCTGGCCTCATTTCACTATATGTCCTCTTCCATGTGTTCCCACATCCAGCAAAGGCAGAGCCCAACTGCAAATAGTTTCATAGCTCCTGCTAGGATGCCACAGTATGGTCTTAGGCAGCAGCTGACCTTGGCATTTATGGGAACACTCCCAAGGGGCTCCATAACCAACAGATCTGGAGACCAGTGTTAGACATAAATAACATATCACATGATTAGCCCCACAAGCAGCATATCAAAGGATGGTCTAAATAGGCATACAAGCATGCTGGGGTGAATCCCACTCCATGGAGTCAGCCCTCAAACAGTAGCTCATACACAGCAGATGTGGCCAGTCCTCTCAGCCAGATAGTCTGAAAGTTAATCCCATCTACTGATGTGCCAACAGCAGACAAGGCTTTACAAAAGGAGAACACATATTGGCCACACAAGAAACACTCCTGGAGCACCTGACACAAATGATCATGAGACTGTATGATAGAGCCAAGTGGGGCACCTACTACATGAGCCACCTGGCTAAGACTAGGAGGTATAGTAGGTCTACCTAATACATAAAAATAAACACAGAGAGGTAACCAAAATGAGAAAATAAAGAAACATGTCTCAAATGAAAGAACAGAAGAAAACTCCAGAAAAAATAATTAAATATAACACAAGCAATCAACCTACCAGATACAGAGTTTAAAACACTGATTATAAGGATGTTCAATGAACTTAGAAACTTGTAAATCATTCAAGAAAGAAATTGAAGGAGATACAAATAAACGGAAGCATATATAGTGCTCATAGATAGGTAGATTTAACATTTTTAAAATATTCATAATACCTAAAGCAGTCTAGAGATTCAATGCAACCCCTATCAAAATACCAATGTTATTTTTCATGAAACTAGAACAAATAATCCTAAAATATATATGTAACTACAAAAACTCCCGAATAGCCATGGTAATCTTGAGAAAGAAGAACAAAATAGGAAATATCACACTACCTGATATCATACTCTACTACAAAGCTATAGTAAACGAAAGACTATGGTACTGGCATAAAAAGACACATAGAACAATGGAACAGAATAAAGAGCCCAGAAATGAATTCACACCTAATGGCCATTTAATTGATGACAAGGAGGCAAGAATATACAAAGGAGTAAAGAAATCTATTCAATAGATGGTGCTGGGAAAACTGTACAGACACATTGCAAAAGATGAAACTGAACCACCTTCTTATATCATATGCAAAATAAAGTCAAAATTGCTTAAAAAGTTAAATGTGAGAACTGAAACCATAAAACTCCTAGAAGAAAAAATAAGTAGTAATTTTTTTTTCCTGATGTATCTCCTCAGGCAAGGAACACAAAAGAAAAAATAAATAAAATAAATAAAAGTAGTACATCAAACTAGAATACTTTGCACAGCAAAGGAAACCATCAAGACAAAAAAATAACCTACTGAATGGAAAAGATATTTGCCAATGATACATCAGATAAGAGGTTAATACCCCAAATTTATAAAGAATTCATACAATTTAAAATTAGAAGAAAAAAAAAAACAACAAATTCAATTAAAAAAAATGGACAGAAGATTTGAATAGGCATTTCTCCAAAGAGGATATACAGATGGCTAATAGATATATAAAAAGATGCTCAATGTCACTAACCATGAGAGAAATACAAATTAAAACCACAATAAGGTACCACCTCACACCTGTCAGACTGATTATTATTAATTAATTAATCAAAAAACAACAAAGAATGTGAAGAAAAGTGAACACTTATGCACTATTGGTGGTACTGTAGACTGGTACAGCCACTATGGAAAACAGTTTGGCAGTTCCTCAAAAAATTAAAAATAAAGTTACCTTATGACCCAGCAATTTAAATTCTGGATATTTATCTGAAAAACAAAACAAAACAAAATTTGAAAAAATATTAACAACACCATATTCACCATAGCACTATTTACAATAGCCAATATATGGAAGCAACCTGAGTGCCCATCAATAGATGACTGAATAAGGAATAGGCGGTACATAGAACCAATGAAATATTACATGGCCAAAAAAATGAAATCTTACCATTTGCAATGACATAAATGGACCTAAAGTAAAATAAATTGGACAGAGAAAATAAATACCATATGATTTTACTTATATGTAGAATCTAAGAAACAAAGTAAACTAACAAACAAGACAGAAACAGATGCATAGATATAGAGGATGAACTGGTGATTGACAGATGGGAGGGAGGTTGGGAAGTTGAGTGAAAAAGGGGAAAAGATTAAGAAGTACAGATAGTTACAAAATAGTTATAAGGATGTGAATTACAGCATAGGGAATATAGTCAATAATGTTGTATTAACTATTTATAGTGCCAGGTGGGTACTAAATTAAGTGGGGGGATCAGTTCGTAAATTATAGAAATGTCTAACTGCTACACAGTACACCTGAAACTAATATAAAATATTATTTGTATGTCAACCCTCATTGAAAAACAAACATTAAAAACGAATAGTAATAAGATTGGTGTGAGGAGAGAATTTTCAAATCCATTCCTTTATTGTCTGATTGAAACACAAACCACTTACTAAAAACTATTTTTATTTAAGGTGTGTCTGTTGAGAAAAGCAAGGTAGGTACAAACAATTTGAAGAATAAATTTTCATTGTATGTGATAATGCCTTATAAGTTATAAGAGAACATTTCCATTGTAATATTAAAAAATGACAACTATATTATGATATATCTATATAACAGAATCTCATGTAGTAAATAAAAATTACATTAGAAAATAATATTTAATGATATAAAAAATTATCCTCAGCTAATTGTTATGTGAAAAAGGATAGAAAACAACAAACGATATTGTAATATTTTTGTGAAAATCAAAATATCTATGAATTCATGTGTGTACACACATATCCTAAGAAGAAACACCAAAAGATAGTTATCTCTGGGCTAAAATATTTATTTACATCTTTCAATTGTAAATATTCTCCAAATGTGCTAAAATTCTCATTTTCTTCTTTTCCCCTGAATTTTCCAATGCTAAAATGAACTATTTTTATAAAATACGAAATAAGAAAATAGTTTGAAGCACCCATGTATAAAATGATGAAACAGAACTTTCTCTTCTACTATAGAAAATTGTCATATTTTATCATATCCTATGCTCTCAGATTACTTCACTCATGTAGTTGCAGTCACATATCACTATGTACAGAGTGCAGGTAAAAGTGTAAAACCATTCATTTACCCAAAAAGGCGAACAATGTAAGGGTTAGTTTAGATGGAGTACTGGAAACACATTAGATTTAGCTCTTCACATGAAAATAAAAGAACTGCAACAGAACTTGAGAAATTTGTTTAATAGTACCCTTCAATTAGATGATCTAAGAAATTAATTAAAATCTGATTCTGTGACTCTATAATAATAACTTATAAGAGCTATAAGACATGAAGCATTTCAATGTATCAATTCCTTTTTTCATGCCAAACTCCATATCAATAGCATTATACCTGATATCCTATGATGCTCTTAAGTTTTCCTACAGACATCATCATACCCAGTTTAAAGGTACTAAAGAAACTAAAGCTATCAAGATTACATTTTTTTTTTCATTTTCACTCTTGGTAGATTGCTATGTAAATTTTTAATTTTATATCTATCTTTCCACAAAATCTGGGTCCTATTACTTTCCTATTTCAGGACTGGCTTTTCAGAATTCTAAAGCTAGACTGAAGGAAGCAAAATCTTCCATCAGAATGGTTATAGAAAAGGATTCAGACAAGTTGTGGTGACCTGGGGCCTTTGAGAAGTCCAGGGTTGTACTCAGAATGAGGTGGAAGAATGGCGCTCATGATCTCCGGTAGTCTCAGGTAGCTGAGGATCCCAATTGGTGGGCAGAAATGTCAAGTCAGTCATTTTAACATGGATATTGATGAAACCTCCAACATCAATTACACAAATGACCCAAATCGTCATGTGCCAGGACAGAAAGCTCATTTGTCACCCAGAAGTATAAGAGTGTATGTGAGTGTGTGCATTCATGTGAGTGTGTGATGTACAAAGAATGAAACAGTGGTTTAGTTAAATTTTTATTACTTAAAAATTATTGCCTAGTTAATATTTCAACTTTTTTTTCAACTGATAACATTGTCTATAAAATATTTTAAACCGATTATATTATCTACCTTGTGTCAGTTCTGTCCTGTTCCACCCTCCTCCTGATGGCTCAAGATGTTCATGATTTTGTTTTTCCATTAACTAACTTGTTAGGTGACTTTTAACAAATGTTTAGACTTTCTGAGTCTTCATTTTTACTTCCAAAATTGTGATAATAATACTTATATGAATTTTAAAGCATAACATTTAAAAAGAAGCTATTGCCTTATTAAGAAAAATTCTAAAAACAAATAGCTGGAATTTTTCAAACAAAATGTCAGATTATATAATTTGACACACTTGAAGATCTGCTTAGAATTATTTTCACTATTCTCTTACAATGAGCCACTTAATTATATGTGATTGGTTTATTTGTCTTCTTATCCTAATTTTTTCTGTTTATTTCCTCTACTATAAAATTTATTCATGATCAGGAAGACTAAATTAAATATCTTTCACAGGTTTCATAACTAAAGATGATATATTTAAATTATTTTAAAAGAAAAAATTCTTACAATTCTAAATTCAAATTCTAAAATGCCTGATTCTTATAAACATGAGGAGATGAAAATTTTGGAGGAAAATTCAATAAGTACATCTGATACAATCACAAAATGAAATAGACAAAGAATTGAGTAGATCTCATATTTGCCAGAAGCATACATCAGAAACTGTGACAAGAAAAGATATATCAAACTAGGCCTTTGGGAGATTACAGCACTGCATAACTTTTAGTTTTGAAAAAAAAAAAAAAAATATATATATATATACACATATATATATTGCTAGCATACAATGACAGAGTGAAAAATTCTTGCTTTGTAATATTTTTAGTATACATTTTTTCAAGTTCTTTTATGTTTTTTGGCATTAAGCTATAGAATATTGTCCTTAAGTAAGATTTTGGATGAATTCCTGAATTAAATACACAAAATAAGAAACAGGCAGGACATTACTGATTGGTTCCAGACCTGAATAGTATAAAATATGTCCCCTTAAGATAAGAAGTAAGTTAAAAATGTTGATATTTATCATTTGTATCAGAGTGTAAATGAAGCATTTTTCATATTTTAGAAACTGATGTAAATTACTCTCCTGGCCAAAAGTTAAGTTAGTCTAAGTAAATCAATATAGATTTAGAGTAATGGGCAAAAGGATTCTATTTCTCTGAGTCTGCTCATTTGCATTTTCCTGAATTATTTATTGTTTATGATTTATGAGACCTTCAGATGAACATGATAGTTGGCTGAGAAAATTGAACTTAATCATCACAGCTACAGAAGAGCTTTCTTTGCAAGAGAAATGTTCTCACTGTTGATACTTCACTTGCAGCAGGACTGGATTCTCAGTTGACAGCTCTGGCATTCGCGCTAGTTAAACACATCCCTCTCCCATTCCATAGGGAATGCACTGGGCTGTCCTTGCTCACCACGTCCACCTGCACTTCGTTAGAGAGCCAGCAGAACTTTCACATGCCACACCACCACATCCCTACAATGACATAACGCCATTCAGAGACTGGCGTGACTGGGCTGGGTTTCCCCACCCCACTCTCCCCTCCCCGCTTCAGCTCTTGTATCACTAAGAATCTGGCAGCCAGTTCCTTCCTGACAGAGTTTACAGCATATATTGGTGGATTCTTGTCCACAGTGCATCTGCTTTAAGAATTAATGAAAGTAGAGTCAAGACAGTAAGGTAAGCGCTGTTTTAACTATAGCACTGGGGATGCTGACTGTTTGGGACAGAGTTTATTGTAACAGGAACAGAGAAAATTCCAGAGCAACTTTGCCAATTGCTATTCAACAGCATATCCATAGCTATGAGCTTCACTTTCACAGTTTGCTTAGTATGTTCTCCATGATTTATGGATTTGAGATCAATTTTATACAATGTATGCTGTATTGCTTGGCAAAAGAAGTTGTAAAAAGTTTCAGATTTGGAATGAGAAAATATTTAAACTAGACAGTAAAAATGTATGGCAATTAAAATATTTGTTACTTTACGCTAATTAGTTATACATGTTAGTATTGTTAGAACCTAATTTTGCAGCAAAAAAAGATTATTTCAATCAGTATTCAAAATATTTTTCCATACATATATTATTATAGTTTGTTATAATTTGCCATAAACATTTTATGTAGTTATAAAATGTGAGTTAAAAGAATTAGACCCTCTTATTTCTATTCTGTTAATTTAAAAGATGTTTTTTGGATGTAAGCTGTAATGAACACGTTTTGAAGAAATTCTGGGAAAAATGATTAACTTTTTCAAAAAGTATTTCCTTCACAACCACAGGTATTTGGAAGAAACTGGGGGAAAGTAAATAAAGTGCACGTATGCTTCACAGTGGAGTCATTATATGCCTACAAACTCTGTTTGAATTCAGAGCCCTTGTTTTTATTCTGCCAAAAAAATATGGAAGCATTTTTGCATTACTAGTTAATAATTACATTATAGTTACCCAAGTCTATTTTGCTGTATACTGAATTAAAGTAAGGTAGAAACTTATTAATAAAACAAGACAAATCTTTACAACATTAACATACTGTAACTTAAAAAGAATTCAGACTGTGTAATTGTTCTCATGGCCAAGTCCTGTCAACTGCATTAAATTACTTCATCATTATCTTAGGAAATAACTTACTAAGAATCTGGTTATGTGTTACATTACTCAGCTAACAGAATGTTTCTAACACCCTTTCTAGTGTTTTATCTGCTAAAAAAAATTTCCTCATATTTCCAAGTTAAGCAAAGAATAGATGTTTCAAACTTCTCCATACTAAATATTCTACTTACCCCAAACAACCTAGATCCACAAGTTCACACCACACTTCTCACCATCTTATGGTGTCTATTCGAATGTGGATCCTGCTTCACATTAAGAACGTTACCAACTTCTCTTAGTCCAAAACTCTTCACCCTGCAAAAGTCCAACTCCTGTCATATTTCCCTTAACCTAAATTACTGAATCTGTACTTCCCCAAACAATTAAAACATACTTTATTGAGTCTCACCTTAAAAACATGTTCACAAGATAACTTCACTGTTACAAATTGTTTTTGATTTATATACTCAATTGTATTCTTTCCTACATGGCTTTTAATGCCACTGTTAAATACAGACTTTCCTTAATTCTCAGTTCTCTCCCACTTCCATTCTGTAAGAATAGCAAAATCAAGTAAGTGAAGCATGCCTTCTACAATTTGTTAGTTTTTAACAGAAAGAAAAACTGTAATTCAAATCTTAGAAAATAATATCTTTATCAGTTGAATCTCTTCTAGGTTTAAACATTTTTAGAATTTGTGATATTTCTCTGATTAATAAACTTTAGCTTACCTAAAGCTTATATGCTAAATGTTAATTTCAGTCCACAGTTTTGTAATGTGTCTAAAAGTATGGAATATTAAACAAAATTTGAAATCATATGCACACACACCCACACCAAGAATTCTCTTCTCCTTCCTCAGAACCAACAATAACCAGACATTTTTAAAGGAATTTACTCCCCCCCTTCCCCTCCACCTTTCTCCCCCCCACTCACACTCTCCCCCCACACACACATAGCTTTCCTCCAGGCAAACACTCCACCCCCACATACACACACACACAGCTTTTCTCCAGGCAAAACCACAGATTGCCCATGTTCTCAGTAAGGGTCTTCTTAATGAGATATTTTAATGATGTTGAATGGTAGGGTAGAGAGCACAATTTACAATTATCTTCTCATTTTCGTTTTATTTTGTTTTGTTTTGTTTTGAAGAGTGTTCTGAAGCAGTGTTCTAAAGTGGTGGTCAGTAGGCACCACATATAAACCTCTTACAGGAAGTTATTTAAGTAACCTGGAAAGAATAACTGGAACAGTTAGTCCGGGATCGCCCAGATGGGGGCGTATGTGTATGAAATCTAACCGGATCCGTCCTTATTCTCGTACTTAAATAAGAACTAAAAATACATCATAAGATGCACTAAAAAAGCATTATTAGATAATAAAATACCCATTTTGTAATGAACTTAACATTGTACATCGAATTTCTTTTTTCTGAAATTATACTATTTTATAATTACATGTTTTCCCTCTATTTAGGATTCAAAACAATTGCCAAAAAAATGAATCTAAGTGCCTTTACTCTTTTCTTGGCACTAATCGGTGGTGCCAGAAGCTACTACTACGATGATTATGATTTCCCCCTATCGATGTATGGGCAATCGTCACCAAACTGTGCACCAGAATGTAACTGCCCTGTAAGCTTTCCTACAGCCATGTACTGCGACGATCTGAAATTGAAAAGTGTGCCAATGGTGCCTCCTGGAATCAAGTACCTTTACCTTCGGAATAACCAGATCGACCATATTGATGAAAAGGCCTTCGAAAACGTAACTGATCTGCAGTGGCTCATTCTAGATCATAACCTTCTAGAAAATTCCAAAGTAAAAGGAAAAATTTTCTCTAAACTGAAACAACTAAAGAAGTTGCATATAAATTACAACAATCTGACAGAATCTGTGGCCCCACTTCCCAAATCTCTGGAGGACCTGCAGCTGACTCATAACAAGATCACGAAGCTCGGCTCCTTTGAGGGACTGGTAAACCTGACCTTCATCCATCTTCAACACAATCAACTGAAAGATGATGGCATTTCAGCTGCTTTTAAAGGCCTTAAGTCACTTGAGTACCTTGACTTGAGCTTCAATCAGATGACCAAACTTCCTTCTGGTCTCCCAGGATCTCTCCTAACTCTCTACTTAGACAACAACAAGATCAGCAATATCCCGGATGAGTATTTCAAGCGTTTTAAGGGACTGCAGTATCTGCGCTTATCTCATAATGAACTGGCTGATAGTGGAATACCTGGAAATTCTTTTAATGTTTCATCCCTGCTTGAGCTGGATCTCTCCTATAATAAGCTTAAAAATATACCAACTGTCCACGAAAACCTTGAAAACTATTACCTGGAGGTCAATGAACTTGAAAGTAAGTAGAAGGCTGTGCTTGTGTTTAATTGATGTGTCCTCAAGTTTTTAAATGCCTAAACTGCAACACAATACTGTTTCTGACTCCATTTAAAAAAATACATTAAAATGTCAACAAAATATCAACCTAATTGAACTACAAAAGAGTTCCAGCTCAGTTATTTGTCCAATATCTGGCCTTTCTTTAGAGTGTCTAGATTTTAAAAAAAATAATAATAATAAGATAATAGACTTTAAACACTAATTTGTTTAAATTTAATGTTCTGAGCTAATTCTGCTGTGCTATGGCTTGATAATTCTTATTATTTGCCTCCTTCATGCCTTAGATTTATGTCCTGCATTTATTTCTTGGCATGATCAAGCTGAGGGATGGACAAACAAATCCAGAAGAGGCATAGCCAGCAGAGGCTTTCAAGCTTTTCTCCTATTTATCTCTAGAGCAGCCTGTATATCCTCATTGTCATCCCTGACAGCTTTATTTGGGACTCAACATATTATTCTGCTATGACCATTGTCCATCTCTGTTATCCCTGTGTTTGCAGTTTCACAGTGTTCTCATGAAATCTGTGAGGAAGATTAAGGAGGAAAGGAATATGATAAGGATTTGGAACATTTTAAAATTAGTATTATAGAGCCCCTTTTCTTATCTAGAACCCTTTACCTCCATTTTATTTTTCTACAGTTTCTCATTCTTTTTGCTTGCTGACATAGTTTATTTTTCATTTATCTTATGTGTAGGAGCTTGACCTAATTCACTTGGACTATTTACATACTCTTCCCATCTTCTGAGACATTTTTCAATTTAAGCAATACAGGTTCAGGTGGGAAATTGACATTTACCAATCCCCACCTTACTCTTTAACAGAGCATGACTGAAGAGACACCTATAATTCTTGAATGAACTTTCTAAATAAAAAGTCATGTGGAGAAAATCTGATTCACAAATACAACAATTACATCTGTAAAATAATCTATTAACACCAAGCATCTTTATGCCATATAAATTAGTTCTTTTTTCATGTGTATTTGTCTTTGTATTTCTGCAATAGTTTCCTGTAACTCTTAGTAAGGTTAGGGAGACCTCATGTAGGAGACCATGATCGCCAGCTCCCAAATGCCACATGTTCTTTCTTGTATCTAAGAGAAAACTTACTCATTATACAATACACAGTCAAGCTTTCAGAGCTGAACTCTCACAGTTTTTTTTCCAGTACAAAACTCACTATATGGCAGTATATGGTCTAACACTATAAATATTTGTGGTTAGGAGAAAAGCTACACAGACTAGCCAAAATGTTAATGGAATTTGAGATGTTCAAGGGCTGAAGAAATCCTGTTAGATATGGTGAGTAGAGATTTGCAGTATGAGCAGGGCTACCTCCTTCTCTAAGAAAAGAAAGGGGAGAAATATAAATGCAGGAGAATTTGGAGATATAAATACCAATGAAAAAAGGGCCAGTGTGGGAGAGGGGAAAGGTTGTCTATAGTAGAAATTCCAACAGCCACTCAGTGCCAAGTTGAAATTGAACCAATTGTGCCCAACACATTATGGTCATTTGGAAATTAGTAGCTACCTTTCTTCCTTCTTTCTTCTTGATATTCAGGTATATACATTTCAGGTATTCTTGTCATCTGACTTTGCATGCATGTCTTCCATTTAGTTAATTTTGCCACATAAGAATTGTGCAAGCCAATTGTTCACATTTTCTTAGATATTAAAAAAAACTCCCTAATATTTCTCTACCATTAAGAAATCTATAGCCAAAAACTATTTCTCATATTTCAAACTTGCAATGCTAAACACTAGCTTGATTACAGACTTCCCTAATGTGATGTAATTTGGAAAAGAGGACAAAATTAAAAGAACACCAATAATTATTTAGGACATATTATGTACACTTTACTCTTTGAAGTGCTTTGCATAGCTTAATTAATTTAATCTTCATTCAACATAGTGTGAAAAATATGTTATATCTAACAATAAGGTCAATAAATAGGTACCATAAGAAAGATTCCTAGAGTTTAACTGATGAATTATTTAGGATAGCATCAGAGAGATAAGGAGTACAGTGTGTTTGGGCTTCCACTGAAGTCATTGTGAACTAGAATTTGAGAATAAAAGAAAATAACATAAAGGACCAGATAAGCTTAACCTGAAATAGACTTAGGCAAATACAGACAGTTTTTACATATACACATTAACCCTGCAAACCAGTAATAATCTTAGTTTCCATAAAAAAAAATCAGTTGTTCACTCGTGGCAACTTTTTGACCATAGAATAGGATGTGGGCTGCAATGGTGCACATTACATGACTTGTAGTTTTTGATCTGTCATGGTGTGTGGTTGTTGGAAACTCTTTAGAGGTCATGTAGTTAACCCCTCTTATTATAAGATGCAGAAACCTAGGATGCTTATATTGGTGAAATTGTTCATACAACAACACCAATCTTACATATCTTTAGTTTAGACGAAATATTTCAAAAAAGTTCTTAGATAATACGATACATTGACACGCTTATTGAATGTCTTTCTAAAACCAAGTCTTTCTAAATAAAAAAAAAACTTACAATAAATAAGTGTTGTTCTTTAAAAATTTCCAACGAATATCCTGATCCACCAGTTATTTTTTATTAAATATTGCTGTATATATTGATAGTCTAAAATATTTTTTTAGTAGTTTCAAATTCGAAAATTTATTAAATAAGTGATTTATTTTTTAATGGGAAGAAGTCCTATTAGATATTACTATAGATTTAAAGATTTTTTAATGTTTGTTTCAAGCCCATGTAAATAACAAAACATGATCACAACTTCCATTCTTTAATTTCCAGAGTTCGAAGTAAGGAGCTTCTGTAAGATCCTGGGACCATTATCCTACTCCAAGATCAAGCATTTGCGTTTGGATGGTAATCGCATCACCCAGACTAGTCTGCCACCTGATATGTATGAATGTCTACGGGTAGCAAATGAAATCACCCTTACCTAATATCTGCTAATTTCAATTATATTGAGGTGTAACCTGGAGCAACAAACTATGATTACGTTATTTTTCTGTGTTCATTTTTATACTGTTCATTTTATTGTTGTTGCTCTTTATTACTTCCATGGATTTTAAATTCTGAGAAAAAAATGTTTTGTAAACATTTTACTACTTTTTGTTAAAAGAAAAGATGAAAGGCAGGCCTATTTCATCACAAGCAAACATACACACACACACACACACACACACACACACACACATACACACACAGTTGCTTTATTTGCAAATTTAGTGTTTTCTACATCTCTATGCCAAATGATGTGCAAAGAATTTTGGTGGTTGCATGGAAGACAGCCAAGTTTTGTAATTCTTAAATCTTAATGTACTCAAAAGCATGAACTACATACATTTGGAAGTTTACTGTCGTGAACCAAATTAACGTAATATGTTCAACTTTGGTTAGCTGAAAAATGGTTGGTGAATTTTGAGAGCAATGATTTTGCAAAATACTGACCAAAATTCATGAAGTCACATACATTTAAAGCAGAATTTTTAGTATTAAGAATTTATATATTTTCCTAGAGAAACTTTTTTAGAATTATTTTTCACTTTAAGTTGTGTATGTTTCTTTTTTTATTATTTGCATGTTATGTTTAACAAGCTAAGAGCAAAATAAAACATAGAAAATAACATCATTGTGTTTGATTTCTTGTGAAATTCATCTTTTTCATGGATAAAATACAGCCATGTGCCCTATAATAACTTTGGACAATGACAGACCACATACATGAGGGTGATCTGATAAAATTATAATGGAGCTGAAAATTTTCAATCTTTTAGTAATGTCACAGCAATCATCACATTGTAGTACAACGCATTACTCATCTATTTGTGATGATGCTGTTGTAAAAAAACCTATTGCACTGCTAGTCATATAAAAGTATAACACTTTTTTATAGTATATAAAACATGATAATGGTAATGAATATATTTTTGGTTTATGTATTTATTACATTATACTTCTGATCATTATTTCAGAGTGTATTCTTTCTACTTATAGAAAATAAGTTCGCTGTAAAACTGTATGTTGTGTTATGGCAGCAGCAGCCTCATACATCTCATGTTTACATTTCTTGATTTCATCATTTTTTCTTGTGCTTGATTTAATCTTGTGTTATTTTATAAATTTTGTACAGCCTAAATGAACAGTATTTATATAATCTACAATCATATACACTAATGTCCTAGGCTTTTATATTCACTCAGCACTTACTCACTGACTCACCCAGAACTACTTCTCATCCTGCAAGTGTCCTTTAAAGTGTACCATTTTTTCTTTTATACTTTAATTTTACAGTATATTTTCTATGTTCAAACATGCAAATACTTACCATTGTCTTGCAATTGCATAGTGAATTCAGTACAGTAACATGCTGTACAGGTTTGTAGTCTAGCATCAATAGCTATGTCATACAACCTAGGTGTGCAGTAAACCTTACCGTGTAGGGTTGTGTAAGTATACTCCATGATTTTTGCCCAATGACAAAATCACCTAACAATGCACTTCTCAGGACATATCTCCATTAAGTGGTGTATGACTGTAAAAAATTAGAATTAAAAAAAAAACCTATAGCCTGCCATATTTTACTGAAGTTAAATAGAATTTTTCACTAAATAAATTGCTTCCAGCATTGATTTGCAAGGAGTTTTGAAAGACATTTTATAGATCTGTACCTAAAAGCATACAGATCCCAGTTCCAATTCATGGGTGAAGGGGTTCCTCACCATCAACAAGCAATTCCCAAGACCAAACCCTTGGGTTTGATTAATTTGCTAGAGCAGCCCAAAGAACTCGGGAAATTCATTTACTCACTAGATTACCAATTTGTTATAAAAGAATATAACTCAGGAGCAGCCAGATGGAAATAATACATAAGGCAAAGTATACAGAAAGGGCATGGAGCTTCCATTCCCTCTCAGAGTGTGCCATTCTCCCATAATATCCACATGTTCACCAACCTGAAAGCTCTCTCAACCAAATTCTATCCTTCTGTGGTTTTGTGGAAGGTTCATTGCAAAGGCATGGTTTGTTAAATCATTGGTCATTGGCAATTGAACTCAGTCTCCAGTCCCTACCATCTCCCAGTGGTTGTAGTGAGGATGGACCAAAATTTCAAACTCTCAAATGCATGGTTGATTCTCCTGGCTACCAGACCTCTACCCTTAAGTTACTGGAATGTTTTCAAAAACAAAAGATATCTTTATCACTCTTTTCACAGAAAATTCCAAGGGGTTTTGGAGCTGTGAACCAAGAACTATGGACAAAGTCCAAAAATATATGAAAAATATATTCTGGTCATCTGAATGAGCAAATATATATTTCTTATAAATCATAATTCAGTATTTAAATCTCACAACTTGCTTGGATATTTGCTGTTATCCCCATTCCTGAGGGTTTTACTGATTCATATGTAATAACATTCAACTAACTAAGAAAAGTTAAGATCTCAGCAATTACTGCTTGGTTGGTTGTTAAGTAAAAATGGTAGATAACTTCCAGGAATGAAAATATTGAATATATAAAAGTTGCTGAAAATAAGACTTAAAAATATTATTTTATCTCAAAGCCAATACATTTGTAACATAAGGTTAGAGTTTATAATACAGTAATAACAGCTTTCAGCTTTCTACGTTATGGATACCCATGATCTTATACAATAGGAAATAATACACACATAATTTATGAAAATAACTTCTACTTTATTTAGTTAATAATAAAGCATATGTTTGAAGCCATCATGCAGGCAAAAATATACTCATTCCTTATGAGTGCACGTATAGTCTCAAGTGTACCTAAAACAAAGAAAGTACCTCTCCAAAGCATATGTTTTCACTGAACATTTTTAGTAAATTCCATCTTTTAGTAAAATGGCCTGTCATCAAAAGATCATCATCAATTAAGATTGAGTTAACTGGCAAATATGTGAAATGTACATTACATTAGGTACACTGTGTATTTTTGATTGTCATGTCATTCTACATAAAGGTAAGTTTCCTGACCTGTAAAAGCATTCTCATGTTACATTTTCTTTCAATAAAACTGTAACATAGAAGATTGTAATATAAAAAAATGAAAATAGAATGTTATAGACTTAAATGAGCCTTTTCTCTATATCACTTAAGGAAAACATCTGGTCAACTGACAGTCTACACCTTTAAAAGCATTTGATTTATTTCTATCTAAAGTCATATGCTATTCTTAAGCTTAAAAATCAAAACTATAACTTCTAAAACAACAGTTCACTTTATTATTTACCTGTTTAAATTATTCAATAATGCACCATCATTTACAGATGTGGTTTAACCTTTTTAACGCAGCATGCAAGGCAACGCAGAAAATCAAAGGCCCTTTGTAGTCTGGTCTTTGGTTACCTCTAGAGCTTCATCTCTTAGTAGACCTTGACAGACTCCACCACCATGCACTATCTTAATCACTTGATATTGCAACCATACTTACCAATCTGCAGCTGATTTTGCTCTGTCACATATGGAAAATTCCTTTCTTCCTGGAATCTCTTTATCCCTCTTCTACTCGGAAACACCAACACATCTTCCAAGACTCATCTTAAGCTACTCTGTCCCTTTGCCATAAATTCTTCTGAACATTCTCAGATAGAATTAATATCTTTTATTATAAAAATAATATTTTTATCAATTATTTATCAAAATTCTAAGCTAGAATTAACAACTCTTTCTGTTGTACCTCCATCTGTAACTTTTTTATTAATTTATTAAATAACTATTTATTGAGCTTCTACTATATTCCAGGAGTAGCTTAAGTGTTAGGGATTCATTAGAAAATAAGTTCAATAAATTTTCCCCTACCAAAATTGACATTTATAATGGATATATTGGGTAAATATTAGCGAAAGATCTGGTATATCAGACAAAACACTCTTTCTAGAAAATGCATAGTTAGCAATGAAAATATTCACAGAATCACAACATAACACAACAAAAAAATATAATAATTTTAAATATATTTGTAACTAATTAAATAGTATCAATATATACAAAATATATTTGTAACTAATGACATAGTAACAAAATGTATTTAACTATTGGAGAATTCTGAAAAATTCTAACAGTATTGTGATAAATTTTAAACATTTTTTAAATTATTAATATTTGAGTAGATTAAAAATCAGCAAAAATATAAGAAATAAACACTACAAAATTTTCCACATTAATTTAATGGACAGATATGATCTTTTATGTCCAAAAATTAGAGAACTAACATTTTTTTTCAAATTCCAATAGAGCATTTATAAAAATTGATTTTATACTTGGCCACAACCCAAATTTCTTTCAGCAAAATTTAAAGACTACATGGCCTATATGTTTCATTTTAAATTAAAAACTATAAGTTCACAAAGAATAATTCATGTATACTTGCAAATTAAGAAAACAATTCTAGAACATTTATGGCTCAAAGAAGACATCAGAATAGAAACCTAAAAATATAAGACAAATAATAGTGAAAATATTGTATGCCAAAATGAGAATAATTTTGCAATATTAGTAATTCAAGTAAAATTTATAGCCTCCAATCTTATTGCCAAACTGGAAATTAATGTAATAAATATTTAATTTAAATAAGAATGATTTTCTTAAAATATAAAATAAAGATATTTACTATTACTATATCTATTCCACAGTTTATTAGCAGAACTTGTTACAACAGAAAAAGACATAGACTCTATTAAGAATTAAAAAAGACAATAAAACACTAAAATTTTGCAGATTATACGACTATTTAGATAGAAAATACAAAAGATTCTACAGATATATTATTAGAAATTATGAAAGTAGCATTTATTATTATTGAAGCTCAAATCTAAAGACATTTTTTTATACTGTGTCATGCTGGGTATGGGAATATGCAAACTATAGTCCTAGATAACTTTGTTTGCAGAGATTTGGCAGGGAAGACATTAGAAGAAAATTGATAGCAGAAGAGAAAGAAAAAGAACTTCCAGTGTAGTTTTAATTTGTGTGTGTGTGAACTTAACAACTAATTTTAAACTTTATGTATAAAATCAATGGACTAAAAATAGCCAAGACACACCAAATGAAAAATGAAGGAGGGCTTATCCAAAGACGAGACTATATAAAGTGATAATAATTTAGATACTGTGGTACTGGCATAGAATAGAAGAAATGACACTAGGATAAATAGAATATCTAGAACCATATTTACATTTAGATGGAAATTTGATATATGATAAACATTGTGTATCACTAGGGGGAGTAAAAATCAGTTAATAAAAATTAGTAAAAAAATTGGTAACATATAACAAAAAATTATGAACTTAAATTCTTTATATCACACACAGAAATCAGTTCCAAATAGATTAAGAATTTAAATTTCAATAATAAAACTTCAAAATGATTAGGAGAAAAGATAGATGAATATGTATTTTAATGTGGAGTCAGAAATTATTTCTTAAAACAAATCATTAAGGAGATTGATAAACTTGACTACATCATTAAGACCTATTCATCAAAAAATATTGTAAAAGGAAGTGAATAGAAGAATAGAAAATAAGATAATTGCAAAGTATATTATGTACAGAGGATTAATAACAATAATATAGAACGAAGCACACCAAATCAATAAGGAAAATGCAGATGTTCAAATTTTAAAATGGGAAAAATCTTGAATAGGGATTTAATAGAAAACGCTATAACAACAAAAAAGATGGTCAACTCATTAAAAATTAAAGAAACATAAATTAAAACCACAAAAAAGCACCATTTTTTCCTATACAACTGTCAAAAATTAAGTCTGACAGTTTAAAGAATTGGAAATGTAACCATTCTTATTGATTAATGTCATGAATGTAAACTGGCACAACTATGTAGGTTAACAATTTGGCATTATCTTGTAAAGTTGAAAGTTTATATATCCAATATTAGCAATTTCCTTTTCAAAATATTTCTGAAACCTTACCATGCATCTGAATAGAACTGATTATCTTGGTAAATTATGAATTTTCAGGCATGAGCCAAGATTGCACATTTTTAACAAGCTTTCTATAATGACCATGCTGCCAGTCAGCTCGCACTTTGAGAACAAGATACTCCCAACATAAACTTTGTATATGTGTGAGAGAAAAATGTTCATGAAATATCCATAACAGTTTTTTAATAGCAAAAGACTAATAATAGCATAAATGTACATCATCAAAAAAATTAATATAAGATAGTTTCCCCTAACATATAATTCATTAGATTGGATTAAACTAAGCGGAGTGAGAGATGTCCCCAGATCTCTCCCCTTGTAAGAACAATAAACTAAACATCTAAAACTCAACAAAAATTACCCAAACTGCATACCAGCACATCTGAGCGTGGGATCTGCACATAATAGCTACCACAGGTCAGAATCCCAGGTGTCAGGCAGAAGACTGGGAGAAACAAAGAAGCTGCTTCTTACAGCTGGAACTCCCTGGAGGAGGAGGGGAAGGGGAGAAGGAGCAGCAACTTCCCTGAACAGCCCTGCCTGGGAGTGCTGTGAGCTCCACACAGCGAGAGGCAGTATCAAGTCATCAGGGCAGAAGGCAGAGAAATGGGGACAGCAGAAAAACAGGGGTGGCAGAGAAACAACAATTGATTTTTACCAGACATGGTTGCAAAATCAAGGCTGAGCCACTATCTCATCCCCTAACCCAGAGGGCTCCTCCCCACATATCCTTTGACACTGATCACACCAAGTCTCAGGGGAATCTGAGCAAATACTACCAAAACTGTCTCTAACACTGACAGGAACTGAAACTAAGGGTAGTGAGCATGATTAAACATTTATAAGAAAAAATAAATAAATTATTAACATTTTATATAAAGCAGAGATCCAAGAGGCTTAGATGCCACCTACCGGAAACCAAAAGAAAAACATCATCTTTGCAACAGGCTAGGGACCATCATATAATAAATATTTCTCGGGGCAGGGGGAGAACACAGTTCCATTAATACTCAGGTGGAGTAGTCCATTAAACAATATGAACAACCAAGATGACAAGGCATCTCAGAAAGAAAAATAAAAATCTCCAGAAAAAAAGCTTACAGAAATAGAAGTATGGGACTTAAATGACAGAGAATTCAGGATGGTACTTCTAAAAAACTCAATGAGATCTGAAGAAAATTATATCAACAATTTCAGGAATTGAAAAACAACTAGATGTGCAAAATGAGTTCTTTATCAAGGAGATTGAAACTCTCAAAAAGAATGAAATAGACCATCTGGAGATAAAGAACACACTGCAAGAGTTGAAAAATGAAATAACAAGCTTGGGAAATAGAGTCAACAAAATGGAGGAAAGGCTCAGTGATATCAAAGACAGAAATCAAGAAATAAATCAGAAGGACAGAAAAACTGAAGAATGAAAAAGAATGAAAAAAAAATACAAAAAATAGCTGATACCATCAGAAGAGGAAACATAAGAATTATGGAAATTCTTAAAGGAGAGGAAAAGGAGCAAGGATTAGAAAGCATTTCAGACAAATAGTTGATGAGAATTTCCCAAATCTAAGGAGTGAGTTGGAGCCTAGGATTCAAGAAGTCAACAGAACACCCAATTATCTCAACCAAAAAGGCCTTCCCCAAGACACATTACATTAAAATTATCAAAAATCAACGACAAAGACAGAATTTTCAGGGCATCCAGGGAAAAAAAGATGGTAACCTATAAAGGAAAACCCATTAGATTATCATCGCTGCTTATCAGCACAAACCTTACAAGCCAGAAAGGAGTGGAATAAAATATTCAAACTATTAAATGAAAGAAGCTATCAGCCTGGAATAATGTATCCAGTTAATCTCTCCTTTAGATAGGATGGAGAAATAAAGACCTTTCTAGACATACAAAAACTGAGGGAATACTCCACTACGAGGCCTGCACTCCAGGAAATATTGATACGGGTTAGCTCACCTAAAACAAAATGACAAAAAAAAAAAATACATAATTAGAATTAAGGTGTCTAATAGGCTGATAAAAACAGAGGAATGCAACCCTTACTAGGAATAGTAAGCTTAAAATAAGAAGAGATTCACTATAGCAAGATGGTAATGAATGTTAAGCATTCATAGCATACATAGGGACAAACTGAGACAATAATAACTGCAAAAGGGTGGATTCAAAGATCCATATTCGCAAAGGGGAATGGAAATAAGGCACAAGCAGAAGAAAAGGGATGACTGTGTATATAACTATCCTTTACATATTTGTAATAGTAACCACATGCCAAAGATTCAGAACCAATATATATAACATAAAACAAGAAGAACCAAAGGGAAAACAAAAGCCAATTAAAATAAAGAAAACAGAAACACAAGGACAAGGAAGCAATGCAAACACTGAGCAATCAAAAAGCACAAGATAAAATGTCTATAAGATCTCATATTTCAATAATCACCCTAAATGTAAATGGACTGAACTCACTAAAAAAAAGGCTCAGAGTTTCAGATTTGATCAAAAAACAAAACCCAAACATATGCTGCCTCAAAGAGACACAGCACCAAAGACAAATACAGACTCAAAGTGAAAGGGTGGAAAATGATATTTCAAGCAAATAGCATTCAGAGAAAAGTGGGAGTGATACTAATATCGGATGACATAGACTTCAAAATAAAAAGGTAAAGAATTATACTGAGGGACACTTGATAATGATTAAGAGAATCATGCACCAAGAAGACATAACACTTATTAATATTTATACTTTCAATCAGAGATCACTGAAATATATAAAGTAATTAGTAATAGAACTTAGGGAAGAAACAAACTAAAACACTGTCATAGTAGGGGGCCTAAATACCCCACTGTCAGATATGCAACATAAGAATCATATGATTGTATCAATAGATGCAGAAAAAGCCTTTGACAAGACACAGCCCCCTTTTATGATAGAAAACTTAACAAAATTTGTATAGAAGGAAAGTACCTTTACATAAAGGCCATCTATGACAAATACTCAGCCAACATTATACTTAATGATGAAAAAATAAAAACTTTCCTTCTGAGATTAGGAACAAGGCAAGGCTGTCCACTATCACCACTGATATTCAATGTAACATTGGAGGTCCTACTGAGTGCAATCAGACAAGAGAAAGATATAAAAGGCATTCAAATAGGAAAGAAATAAGTCAAACTGTCATTTGAAAATGACATGATTTTCTATACAGAAAACCCCAAAGACACCACAAGGACACTACTAGATAAAATAAGCAAATACAATAAAGTTTCTGGATACAAAATCTATAACATTTCTATACTCTAATAATGAAGGGTCAGAAAAAGAAGTGGAAAAAATAATGCTTTTTGTAATTTCAACAACAAAACAAATAAAATACCTAGGAATAAATTTAACAAAATATGTGAAAACCTATGTAATAAAAACTATAAGACCCTGTTAAAGAAATTGAAAAAGATACATAGAAATGATAAGATATTCTGCATTTCTTAAAGAAATTGAACAAAAATCATCAGATTTGTATGGAAGCACAAAAGACTGAATTGCCAAAGCCATCCTGAGAAAACAAATCGAGGCTGGATGCATCACTCTGCCCAAATTCAGATTATACTACAAAGTCACAATAATCACAACGGCATGATATTGGCAGCAAAACAGATGCACAGACCAGTGGAACAGAATCGAGAGTTCAGAAATAAACTCATATTTACATGGGCAAATAATTTTCAATAAAAAAGTAAAAAACATACACAGTGGATCAAGGAACACCTCTTCAATAAATGGTGCTGGAAAAACTGAAAAGCCACCTGCAAAAGAATAAAACTAGACTGTTGTCTATCACCACACACAAAATTAACTCAAAATGGATTACGGACCTGAATATAAGACCTGAAACAATAAAAAGCATTGAAGAAAACATAGAAACTAAACTGAAGGACCTTGGACTTAAAGAGGATTTTATGAATTTGACCTCAAAAGTAAGGGAAGTAAAAGTAAAAATAAATGAATGGGACTACATCAAACTAAAAATCTGTTCAGCAAAAAGGACTATCAAAAAAGTGAAGAGACAACCATCCGAAAATGAAAATATATTTGCAAGAAACACCTTCAGTAAGGGCCTAATATCCGAAATATACAAAGAACTCATAGAACTCAATAATAAATAGATAGATAGATAGATAGATAGATAGACAGATAGATAGATAAATAAATAATAAACGATCCAATAAAAAAAAATTGGGCCGAGGGCCTGAACTAACACTTTTCCCTGATGGACATACAAATGGCCAACAAATATGTAAAAAGATGCTCAACTTCGCTAGTTATTAGGGAAATGCAAACAAAACCACAATGAGATACCATCTCACACCTGTTAGAATGGCTATAATCAACAGGACAAGTAATAACAAATGCTGGAGAGGATTTGGAGAAAAGGGAACCCTCATACACTTCAGGTGGGACTGCAAATTGGTACAGCCACTAAGGAAAACCCTATGGAGGTTCCTTAAAAAGCTAAGATTTGATCGACCATATGATCTAGCAATCTCTCTACTGGGTATTTACCCCAAAGACTTGAAAACTCATATCCATAAATATATGTGCACACTGATGTTCATAGCAGCCTTATTCACTGTGGCCAGCTCATGGAAGCAACCGAAATGTCCTATGACAAATGACTGGCTAAGGAAGCTGAGTACATATATACAATAGAATATTACTCAACCATAAGAAGAGATGAAATACTGCCATTTGCATAACATGAATGAACCTTGAAATAATAATTCTAGGTGAAATAAGCCAGAGAAAAGGTTGAAAATCACATGCTATCAATTATATATGGGATATAAACCTAAAAGCAACAAATGAACAGGGCAAGCAAACTTACGGATAGGAACAATAGATTAGTGGTTACCAGAGGGGAGGGGGAGAGGGAAAAAAATGCTAAGAAAAATAAAATAAATAAAATTAAAAATTTAAAAAGGATAGTTCCAATGGAATATTATACTATAGTGAAAATGAATGAACTGTAACTACACACAATAACATGGATGAATCTTAGTAATAGAAACTTGAATGAAAGAAGACAGTTTGAAAAAACTGTGATATACTTTTTACAAGTTTCAATAATAAGTTAATAAGATAATAACATTCAAAAATAAGTTTATGCATAAATATATGCAATAAAATTACAAATTTTGAAAATTAAATCAAAATGCGATAAACACAAAATTTAGGAAATGGTTTTAATAGTGGGAGGGGGCAGCAAAAGGAGAACAGGGGAGCAAGGAAATAGGCACGGAGAGGATGATCTGCTTCTTGAACTGGATGTTGTACCTTGAATGTCATTGTTATTTGAAAAATAAAATTCACAAATGTATCGCCCATCAAGAGAAAATACCTAATAAGTATATTTCATTACTTCACACTTATTTTGACAGATTTTTATCTTGTCAACATCCCTATGCATTAAATAGATCATCCATTTACAAATGAAGAAACCAGGGAATGAAGAGAAAGGTAACTTGCCAAGAGTTGTACAACTAATAAATGAGATTTCTCAAGACAAAAATTTAGAGAGCATGTCTGCTTTTCTCTTACTCTTATAACTCACAACCAGTTCATCAGCAATTTCTAACTAATATGCTACCAAAATGTATCCCAAATTAGTCTATTTCTCCCCATCTCCACTTCTACTTCCCCCGTGCAAGCTTTAGATAATCTCACCGTAACAAACTCAGTGATCTCTAGCCAGTCTTTCTGCTTCCTCTCTATTCCCTGTTATGGATTGAATTGTATCACCTAAATAATTATAAATTGATGTACTAACCTCTAATATCGCAAAATAACAATTTAGAGGTCTCTATAAAGATTGGGTCCAAAGGCTGTATTCTCAACCACTTGCAACATTGTTCCTTGCAGATTTCCAGAGGTCATCCCTTGGGTGTATTGTTCTGTTTCTATGTCATTGAAAGATTTGGACTGGGTAATTACAAAAGAAGCTTTCTTGCTAATGTCCTTCATAGGCTTGTAAAACCTTTGGCTTCAAGTGACCTAACACAGAGATTTCTTGGTATTTTATTTTCATTTGGGTACCATGTGGATTCCCACTCTACATCAATTTGTTTTAAATGCTGCTATGAAAAGATGAGAGGGAGAACTGCAGAGATCATTTGTTCTAGCACTTGGCCAGTGTTAATTCTTTTCAGTTGTTCTATTCCCCAGACAAATATATAGACTGAACATCTGGGTCATTCTCATGGGACCTGAACATTTTGTTGATAGGAACATGGCCTTGCATCTCTTTGGTTAGTTAAACTTTCCAAGATTTTGCAGTCACTTTTCAGATTTGTCAACTCGCTGGCAAGAAAAAATTTTTCCATCTGGCTTTTCATTTCTATTTCTTGGCATTTCCCCAGAAAAATTTCTGGGATAAAGGTTTTACTTCAATTTTTTAAAATGGCTTTTTGTCCTGAGTACTATCCTCTTAATTTTAGTTTTAGTATTAAATTTTTATTGGAGTATGAAAATAAGAACATCTATTTCTCTAAAATGGAAATTATAATGGCTTCACGACTATTAAGATACATAAAGGTATTCAAATGCCTTAGATTTGAAAATGTTGAGTTCTCCAAATCCTAAACTAAGACTTGCTTTAAAAAGAATATTCTTAAAAAAGAAATTAAATGTGTTTGTCATGGCTAAAGTATCACAATTTATATCATTTCAGTGAGACACATTGCCTAGTAAACATTTAAGATTTTAGTGTAAAAGACTGACGTTGATGCAAACAAATCACCGCAGTCTCAGAAGATGATATACCCACATAAGTTATTTTTCAGATATGGATTTTAAAAAACACTTAAGGGAGAAGTTCATGACATCTATAATATTGAGAACTACCTCTCACTCCTAGTTCCCAACCATTTTCATCACTGTTTCAGCTGTTGTTAAGGTTGACGTTTCCTTGACTATTGCTATCATTATTTGGTATTTCTAGGGTTGTACTTTTCTTCCCCCTAAGAACCCGTTTACTGTGTGCAATTTACCTCATTCACTCTTTGATTTATTAAGCTAAAAAGTAATGACATTAAAAAATACCTGAAAGTAAGCCTAAGGAATGCTAGAAAGTAACTCTAGAACAATTTTAGCTTATCTTTTTGCAATAGATATATTTTTAAACATTCTCAATTTCAAACAGGACAACCATTCTCAGTTTGCTTTATCTCTTGCCTTTTTCTATCCTTCTCCAGATATAAGAAACAAGTGGAATTAGATTTCACTTAGACTTTGAAAAAGCACTTGGAGATATACTTCAGTGTTATTTGTAACCATGATAAAAGTCTCTACACTCAGTATCAGAGAAGGCTTTCATCTGTGTACTTTTTTCTAAACTGTATCTAATTCTCTCCTTAGAGACGAAGTATCAGGCAGCAGTCTGCCAGGTTCCAAATAACTATTTTTTCTGTAGAAGTAAAATGCTTTCTTTGTTTCTCAGTAAACTCATCCAGCACCTGTAGAGCCGAAGCATTAGATAGACAAATTCCAAAAGCATGAGTCCAGCATCTCCCTCCCTGAGAGAATGAGAATATTTAGTTTAAAATAAAAGAATCCCTCTCTTTTGTATCTTTCCATCTCAACCTTAGAGTGGAAGGTTTGGTTATTCATCTGAAATGTAAGCTTTGATGGTGGCTCTTCCCCGTCCTCCTCTGTCTTGTTTTTCCTCTTCTTTTTTCCTTCTCCTGTTTTTCTTTTTCTTCTTCTTTTTCTTCACCAAAGACAATGCAAGCTATAGTAATAAAAATAGGCAACATTAATGAAATAAATAATTTGATGTATACACACAACCTAAATAGGCTATTTAAAAAAAATCATTAAGTTTTACTCAAAACTCATACAATTAATTATCTCCTTTAAAAATCACAAGAGTTCCACGAGGTAGATCCTATCCCTATTCTATAAACCAGAAATCTGAGGCTCAGAAAATTTGTATTAGCTAGCCAAATTTCACACAGACAGGATATGCAGCTAACACTTAAACCCAGACCTGTCTTATCCAAAAAACTGTGAACATTAGTCTTTTATATAGATATTAATATCCATTTTTGAAAAGAAGGAAACAAAACAAGGTTTCCTGGCAAAGTAGGTGGCTTCATACAGGCAGAAAGAACACTCAGTGGGGAGCAAAGAAGCCTGGATTTTAGTCATGTTTATGCCACTAAGTATCTGGATGAATGACGATTTCTGTCATCTTCTGCATCCTCATATGTGAGTAAAGAACACTGGACTACATGAGCCATTAGTCTTTTAGGGTGTAAGAGTCTATGCTTTTTAAATGTTTCAAGGTTATGCAGCTAAATTTTGGGATCAAGTGTCTTATTGCTTATTTCAGTAATCTTACTATCAGGTCCACTTGATGTGTAAGAAACACAGACACAGGTAACCTAGACAATTACAGAAAGCAGGGCTAGTCATATGCCATCCTGTAAAGAAAGCAAAGTTGGTCTTTGACTCTTTCTGTGTTATTGCCCCTTTCATAACCTCTCTATGGTCTATGATTTCCAGATGGTCTGCTCAAATAAAATAACCTTATTCTCCCTGAAAGCTGCCCAGAGACACCTATAGGAAGAAAATAACCATGAAGAAAATGCCCAGGAAGAAAATAACCCCCAGGCTTTTCCTCATTTTTATGCTCTTAAGAAAAAACAGGCTACCCAGTTTTATAGATACAAATTGGTTTCTTTCCTTAATTCAAGGGCCTGGTCCATACTACCTACATTTTTCCAATGATCTCACTCCTACAGAAACTCCTCACCTCTATAATACACTTCCTCTGCCTCACCTGGTCATAGTTAATTTTATTATGACCCTTGATAATTCAGTAATATTCTTTCCCTTAGGAATATAAAAACTTTGAAGGAGGCATAGAGATGACTGTCCTCCCAAGGCAGCAAACTAAAGGTGCGGTCCATCAGCTCTTGGGGTGGAAGCCCATGGATGTCTCTGGTAGTTTCTTTCTAAAACTGTAAAGTATTTAGTTGTTTGTTTTGTTTTTGTTTGTTTGTTACACATTTGCTTTTTTTGTTTTCTCTTTTTTATTTATACAAATAACGCTGGTATCTTTCTAATATACATCCCTTTATGTTTTACATTAGCCCAAGTTGGTTTTGGTTATAACTCAAAGAACCTAAATTGAATCAGGATGGTTTGCCTCCTTCTGATCTTTATAAAATGTCACCTTTCTCAGATTCCCTTAACTAATCCTTGAAGTCTCTTCACGCATCTAATTCCACTCCTTGCACTTGTTAGCACTTAATATATATTTTTATTTATTTATATATTTTTTCTTATTGTTTTACCCCAAGAGAATATAAGTTCCATGAAAGCAGATGTTTTCGTCTTTTATTCCTAATACTCTGTCTCCAGAACCTAGAATAGTTCCTGACACATATATGTCACTTAGCAAATATTTATTGGGTATAAGGACATTTATGAAACTAAAGTGTTAGGGCATGTTTTATTTCGCCTACTCGGAAATTTGAGTTCGTTAATAAGTTCTCTCCTCTCCTCCCCTCCCTTCCACCTCCCGCTTCCCCTCTTTCATGATTTTTCTGTCTCTGTCTCTCACTTTTCAACAAAACTACTTTTGCTTGTTAGTCTTTAAGCTAGCTGACAGATTTGTAGAATGATACAAGATAAAATTTTCCTTGCCAGACATATGCCTAGGGCTCACCATCTTATCTTTCTAATAATAGAAAATAGAAAAATTAAGATTTAGATGTGGGCTTGGAAAAATTCAAGCTACCTTCAGTGTTGTTGGCCTCTAATGTCTGAATCTAATCTAGGAAAAGAGATGTTTTACATGTGGGCTGGTATTGCTATGGAGTGACATTGGGGGTGAAGGAATGTGTCTCAAAGAAACTTGCAATTGTAGGGACTTGACTTCTGTGCATTTATTCTCTAGATACCTGGAGTGGAGAAAAGAAATAGAATGTAGGCCAGGATAGAGATAACTTGAGCTCTTGGTTTTGGCTTCACTCAATATCTCTTTTTCTGTCGATACCAGAAATTGAAGAGTCAAGAGAAAAGCCAAATGTCAAGAAACTATATGTAATCCATCAGATTTCCTCACATTACTTTTAAAAAGTATGCTAGAACATTCTATCAAAAGAAATAAAATAAGTTTACTATCAGTGTAAATTAAACATGCATAAATTTTAGAAGATGATTCAAATATTTTTCTTTTGTTTTGGATGATCCTCTATAATGCTTTTTTCCCCCTTTCTTACAAGAACCACAATAATATCAGTAAATAGTGACATTGAGGCCAGTTTTACCAAGATATGTATTTCTTTCCTGGAAGTTAAACTATAACTGAAGAAGAAAAAAATGTAACACCTGCAAAATCTTTCTTAAAAAGCCTTGCATATCAGAGATTACCCTGGCTTATTTTTTGCATGTTTTTGCCTAGAGAGTAAAGAAAACTTCATAACTTAGTCTTAAATGATTAGGTTGGAGAAATAAAAGAATGATGTTTAAACATTACCAAAAGCCCATAGTTTTTTTTTTTTTTATAAGTTCTTTCTGATGTGAGGGACATTTCTTATCATTAGTTTATTTCTTTTGAATTGAAATCTTTATTTCTTGGTACCACCTCCCCATTCTTCACCCCAGCTCTCTCCTTATTTCTCATGCAGCTGATCCTTATAGAATCTTACTAGAAAAAAAAAATATATATATATATATAATCACTTTAAAAAAGTGATAATTTCTATCAAAAGCATATGAAATTATCTACCTAATTTGTAGAACATGATGTAACTCTAATTGTTCTCAAGTATATTGAAGGTTGCAGATTTTTAATTAAGATGGACATTATTGACAAGGTTTAATATCAAGCACCATCTCATTGAAAACACCTACCACAGCCAAGAAATTTGAGTCCCTATCATCACTTAGCCCGAAGTTTGAAATAAAAAGAGAAGTTTGTCTTTCATAATGAAATCTGAGTTGCTCAATACAATCTGTTTTGTATAATACTCTCTAGCTACCATCAACTCTTATTTTATGTCCTAGATAACTTTCACTTGGCTAAATACTGATGAACCGAATACAATACCTAGTGAGGTGTTAGTCAACAATCTTTCTAATGATGCCCCTTTTAGACCCAGCCTGACTACTCACTGTTCTTAATATGTCATATTTTCTCATGCCCACACCCAAATGCATTAGGGGGAATTGAAATGCAACTCTTTTAGTCAAGTCATGTTTGTCTCCTTTCATGAGATCTAATTGCCCCCTTCCTTATAAATTTATTTCCCAGCTTCTTCTCCCCTTTTTGTCTTTTTTTCCTATCTTTTCTTCATCTAACCCTGATGATATTTACCACTGTCATATGCCATATATTCCTTGGAATCTTATGTTAGACTTGTTTATGCACCTTTTATCCACCTGCTCAAATGAGTTCTACGGAAGAGGTGTTTGTCTCCATTTACTCAAATAATGACTGAGGATAACAATTGGCAAGAAGTGTGCTAGGCTTGGAGGATTTGGGCTTTCCACCTGCATTTGAAGCTTGCTAAATATGCCAAAGCATCTGCTGTGCTAGACCAGTTAGAAAAAGAATAGTTTTCTTTTTCTATGCTCAGAGAATAAGCTCAGGATAATAAAGGAATGAGTTAAATGAATTAACAGTAAAGACTGTACATTTTGCAATGACATTAAAAGTTCTACAAGAATAGATGCAATGCCTGCAGATAGGAATCCTGTCAACACTGGAGCTGACAGTTTGTCCACAGCACAACCCATCCATCCCAGAGGGCCTCTAAAATGGATCGTTATGATAGATTCCATCTGGTGAAAATGGAAAGAAAATGATTCAGGTTTTTTGTTACAGTCCCCACAATGGCATAGTAGCCAATTGGCAGAATGTAAATTCAAGGTTTCTTTATTTTCCTATTCTTTCTCATAGGCTATGGAAAGTTCAAAATTCTAAAGGAAAACAAGGCTATATTTCAGAAGTGACAGAGTGAAATTCTATGCCATTTTCTCCACTTTAATCTTAAATAACTCCTTAACAATAGGCTGCAATATAGCTAAAAAAAAAAAAAAAAAAGACCAGCTTTGACTATGTCTGCTGCAGCTGTGCTCTCCCAAAAAGCACAATAGAAAAGACAGTGGTTGAGATCAGAAATCAAAATTTAATAAAAAAAAAATAGAGAGCAAACTTTTTTAGAGTGTCATTTCGACAATCAGAATCAGCATCATCCTGGAGCCATAATAAAAGTGCAAGTTCCTGAAATCTATCTCAAACCCACTAACTCAAATCTCTAAAACTTTAGAATATGACGTTTTGACAAGTTCCCTGGATGATTCTAAAATTTAGGACGTCCTTAGGTAAGGGAATTAAAAGTATATTGAAAGATTCTAGAAGTCTTCATTTTAAAATGTGCTTTTAAAAAAAGTCTTTTTAAAGAATAAAAGAAAAAAAAACATTTATTTGTAAAAATATATGCACCCTGATGTTTATAGCAACATTATTCACAATGGCCAAGACATGGAAACAATGGAAGTATCCCTCAATAGATGATTGGATAAAGAAGATGTGGCACTTATATACAATGGAATATTACTCAGCCATAAGAATAGATGAAATACTGCCATTTGTGACAACATAGATGGATCTTGGGATTATCCTGCTGAATGAAATATCTCAGAAAGAGTTGAGAACCATATGATTTCACTTATATGTGAGATATAAAACTGAAAGTAACAGATGAGCATGACAAACAAGCAGAGACCCTGGACATGGACAATATTTTAGTAGTTACTGGAGAGGAATGGAAGAGGTAGATTAAAATAAAATAAAATAGAATAATAAAATAAAAAGTATTTTGGATTATTTATATAAAATACATTATTTTTGAAATCAATTTAAATAACCATTCTTCTAAGAATTAGAAGCGTAAGGTATATATGTAAAAGTACTTTGGGTTTTTTCCCCTAATAGTTATAAAATAAATATGTTTAAAGCAATGCAATTAGTTGGCTATGTAAGGACTTTAAAAAGCCAAAGAATTCACATATTCTTTCTTAGAGTTTATGAATTTGAGATAAAATCTTAGAAATGTGTGTAGAGGGTGAGTTGTCCACATGAAGCTGACAGGCTGGAGGTATTTTTGAGCACTAAAAAATAAATTTAACAGCAAAAATGTTTATTGTCTTTTGGCTGAAAATATTTGGAATTAAGTTGTTTGGCTTGGGAGAAATTTATGAAATGTATAGTGGAATACATAGCCAATTCTTTTTAGATTTCTAATATTTCAAATAAAATCTGCAATTCTCTACCCAAGAGAGGAAAATGTTTAGTGGCAAGTACTTCTGGCCAAGTCACTTTAGGTTCCAATTGCTTTGCTTTACAAGAATTCTTTTCTATAAGATGTGTATGCTTGTTCCATTTTCCTCTTCAATTTTCTTCTTTAACAGTTCTCTTTAGTCAAATTCCAAGCAGATGGAAGAATAACTTTGACTACAATGGAAAATACATAAAGGATAAAATAATAATCATGTCATTTTGAATGTAGTTTTTTATAAACAAAATCCTTGAACTCACTTCAAAATTTCAGCTAAATGTAAAGAAACTTTTTTTGTAGTTTGGGGAAGCAAGGAAAAAGATATTTTGTAAAACTGTGTATCAGTCCTTTTGTTAAAGTGTTGAGTTTGATTTCAGTGTGCTAAGACCATTTCAAAGTTTCAGACAATCCTTTGATACTGCCTCATGTGACCTAGCCGATCATGTTTCCCAGGCATAATTCAAACTGTAAGTTTCCATAAAATTTTAACTTGATATTGATCTTTCTCTGCTGGTTCAGTGAGGCACATGTATCTTTAGCAAAAACAACCACCACCCCCGCACACACACACAGACGCACACACAGGCTGAAATGTTAAGGATTCTACAAATAAGATCTTCAGAATCAACAGACAGACACAGTTAAAATGATTTTGTAGGTACCATTCCATGGGATCTTTATAGTATAAAAGTCAAATGTATGGAAACACAACAATTAAAATTGGATTTAGGAAAATGTTTTGATTATGTAACATTTAAATAACAAAATGCAATAGTTTCAGGGAAGATTTGTTCCAAACTCCTCAAAAACCCTAGTGCCATTTTGTATTTATGCTTATAATTATTTCATAATATCCTTAAACTGTGATTTTGAGTGTTATTGTTTTTTAACAGATCAGTCTTTGGGAGACTGAGTTACTGGTGATTGAACAGGGAAGTGGTTTGACACTGGAATTCTTATGAATTCTGAGGTAGTGTCTCTTCTATATCACTTGTGCCTTTTATAATATTTATAGCAAGTTATATCTGGTTATTTGTAAACGATCATTAATGAGTTAATATTGATCTAGAACTGAAATATTGTGACATTTCTCTACTTAAAGATGTCCTCCAGTGTCATATAATCAAAAACTTTCCCCAATATTGCTTTCTATTGAAATCTTTCACAATGTTTTTCTTTACTAAATAACAACTTATGTTAAGGCCAATAGTTATTACCATTAAATGCTAAATTTATTATGAGAAAAGTAAGTTACCAAAGAGATGACCATTTCAAAATTTTTATCTTCCAAGAACTTTCTGAAACATTGAATACTGATAGGTAATTGGTACTAAAATTTAAATAAATTAAAATTATTTTTCTGTTTCTTGACCCCTGAATCACATGGATTCTGTTTTCTGTTTTTTTTTCTTTCTTTCTTCATCTAAGTACTACTCTATTTATATGTGCACCAAAAACAACAACAACAAAACAAACAAACAAACAAAAAACTAAACTAAATTACACTATATACAAAATTGTGAAAACCAGTTTAATTCTGACAGGTAAAAATTTGTAATTTTTTTTTTTTTTACTACTGGCAAGTGTCTTTGAAAAAAATAACTTGGATAAAGAACACAAGGCATCAGGTTGAAGCTTTCTTAATACATTTACAATCACTTTATTTCTGTTTCCCTAATTTAGCAGATAGAGGGAGAAGAAAGATTAACTATATTACCATCAGTGCAGTTTATTTATTCAGATTCAAAAAATGAAATTCTTAGTGGTTTCTGGAATCTCTATTACTATACACTGGCACCAAACATAGAATAACAAACGTATTTTATTTGGTTTTATTCAAGAATTACACACAAGAAAAGTAGGTTTGTGTTACACTTCTTCAAAACCTTAGCTATTGTGACCATACTATATCACCGAACAATTTTTTCTTCATAGTTTCTTAGATAATTTTTTTCTTAATGTCTGAATTAGAAATGATATTCTTTGGAAAAAAAAGTATCTTATCCAAAATTATGAATATGGAAACTATGGCTGTAGTTTCTATCCAGGAACATGAATGACTATTCCAGGAAGAAAAATGAAAAGAACATTGTTATACAATATCCTAGCTATTTTTCAAAGAATATCTCCTTCAGAAAAGACAAGCTTCTCAGTTAGAAGCAGTAAGTAACATGTGCACTTTGCAAAGTTATATTATAGAATTATAGAATTATAGAAATAAATTGTTGGTTAAAAAAAAAGAAACAAAGAGATAGATAACCAATAATATTTATATAAATTAAAATGCATTCATACAAAAAGTACAATATAACAGGAATTAATTCAAAAAGTTATGCATTAATTATATTAAAAGTATTATGCATGAGAAGAGAGATAAGAAAGGTTAATAGTAAAAGAATTCAAAATATTAATAAAACACTCTAGAGGTCTTTATGGACAATTAACACAAGCATATGCACTTGAAGTCTTGCTAAATAAACAAACAATCCCAGTTTCCTGATTTCGTTAAATTGTATAGAATTCTTTTTAATTTTAGACTTTTTTCTTCTAGCATTCTGACTTATTTCTTTTGATAGTATTAATATTAAAAGCTTAACTTTAATGATTGCTGTTGTTCTACATGTTTTACATGTTGAATTATACTCAATTTTAGAACAACCAATAGAGTAGGTGACACTGTTGCCTCAAATTTACTAATGAAGAAGATTAGGTGAATCACCCAAAGTCATGGCGACTTAGGCATGTGACTGTAGAGTTCTCCCTAACCATTGTGCTCCCTTCGGATCCCACTGCAATCCTGCAGGTAGCTGATGTCAGTGTTAAGCACTTAATTATGTATCATCTTTAGCTGTCCTTTAAAAAGCAAAATAATTTTACCCTCTAGTGAGGACAGCAATATTTTTATTTAAAACTATTTTGTTAATATATTTTAAATTTTGAGGAATATATAAAGTCCCTATTCAAGGATGATTTTTATCCTAAAAGTCTTAAGAAGTAGGATTTAACAAAATAAAATAATTTTAAAAAGGACAACCTATTCGTATGGAAGTAATTAATTGGAATATTTAATTCTAGAGAATAGGTACAATCAGCAGAATTGAAAATTTCTATTAAAATAAAGAATAAATATCATAATTAAGAACATTAAATAATATTTTGTAACCAATTCTCACAATAGAGAGAAGAGTTAAGAATTAGATGCTTAAAATTCAAGGGCATGGGTAGCTTAATATTACCTTGTTAGGGAGTTAATGATTGGTTGACTGAAAGGGCTATGAGAGCTATTGACCAAATTTAATCCCTCTTCTTCATCACATAAGCATCTATTAAGCATTGATGATATGCTAACATAATATTGGTCAATTTAAAAAAAATTAAAAAGCAGAAAAAATATGCTTGACATCAAGGAGCTTATAGCCTAGAAGGCAGATATAAAAACAACCCCAAATTGTTTTAGTTGGAATTATTTGAATCTACATTGGTTACAGTAGTTTCAAATAGGAGCATATACTTATTTCTACAGATGGGGAACAGGAAATACTGAAAGCCTTCATGGAGGAAGAAGTGCTTTATTTGAGTCTGTGTTGTATGGACAGATAAGTTGTAAGAGGATTTCTGGTAGAGGAAATGTTAGAAGCAAGGCTTTGTGTGAAAGTGTAAAACTAAACTCAGAAAAACTGCAAAATCCAAGTCAAGCTACAGCCTTACCTATGAATGCAGGATGGGGCTCCTTCAAGATAAATCATGAAGAAAACTCCTATCCCAAAAGTATCGAGTTTAATCTTTTAATTGAACAATTATATATCACTGGGTAAAAGACATCTTTTATCTTTTTTATCTGCCCCAACTCCAAACTCTTTTCCTCTATGTAGAGAACTGCCTTTTACTGTATCGTAGAGGGGCCTAGTAGCCCTTAAGTTCTCTCTTCATTCCCTACCCTCATAAAGCCCAGGGTGGAGCCTGTGCCAGACCTAGCCAAATAGATGTCTGTTTCTGGTTTAGAATTTATCTTCAGCTGCCCCAAGAAAGGCTTTCCAGTGAAAGCTGTCAGAGGGTCCCTCTGGTTCTAGTGATGTACTACAGTAATGGCAGTGGCTGCCTGGCCAGATTATTTCTACTTCCTAAGGGTCTTCTTGTTTTATGCTTGTTTTTTAAGTCCAGCCTATCAGCTTCCTCTCATTTATGTAATCCCATATATCATCTTCAAAGAAATCCTTTTTTGGTTAAAACATCCAGAAGGGTTATTTGGTGTTTGTAGTCTAGGATCCTGATTGACAAAGATATAGATACCAGAGATCCATTACTAACATTAGATTGTTGGAAATATGGGGAAATGTAAGATTGATTATCTGCATAGCTTAGGTACATAGCAATCAAAACTTTAAAAGTATGTCTGGAAGAGAGTGACCCACAAAAATCAAACATATCATCTGTAGTTGTCTGAGATTACATACCTCTTGAGGGTTTCGTTTTGAGAGACCATATAGCTATTGTCAAAAAAAAAAAAAATGTGAAGTACATGAAACAGGATTAAAGTGCAGAGTGGTTACCACTAAAGGACCATAGAACATCTGGAAATGAGAGTATAGCAAGCTCAACTCCCTAAATTCTCAGCTCAAATTTAGGACTTAAAATAGAGGGGTTTTATAAAATTATTATTTTTCTTAAAGTAAAAGTCTTATTTATTTCCATTGCATGACAGAGAAAGCTAAAATAAGAAAAAAAAAATCTGAATTGGAATTTATCTTGTCAAATAGTCTTTTTATAAAAAGTTAGAGAATTTATCTGGTAATAGCGGTCCCCCAAGAACTGGAATACAGTAAGGACCAGACTAGTGGGAGTACCTATGATCTGCAACCCCACTGAACCCCATTTGCTTGCTAAAATCCCCACTTTCCCTAATTTGTAAAGCTATTCTTAATTTTTTGAATATGCTGTTACTCCCTCAAATCAAACTTTAACTTTAAAAGGAATTTCATTCTTTTCATGCTGATTTCCCTTAATCTTCAATGATTCCTAACCTATAATAAGAGATAGCAATAGAGTATAGATTAGAAAGTAAAATTTAGGGATTAAAATAAAAAACTACAGGAATTTCCTAACTTACATAAGCTAAATATTTGGAAAGAGATTCTTAGGGTACTTAATCAAGGAGAGAAACTGGTAATATTAGGTTAGGCTGAATTTAATTTTTCAAGTGTTTTTCCAGAGATTCAGGATTTATTAAATTAGTTTAAGCATCTGGGAATCTGTCTGATAGTTTGCTGGAACACTTCACACAATGTATTCACTGAATTTTTAAATTTTAGTCAAACCATGGACCTAGAGCTAACAAAACACAAGAAAGGTTATCTTGTCCTAAATAAGTATTTTGCAATGGTATCACAAATGTGTGAGATATATATTTTAACTTAGTCTTCCTCTAAAAGAACCAGAAATCATTACAGAGTAATTGTGCCTAAGGAAGAAAATGTGATTTTGAAACCAAACTAATTCCTGGAGACAGGGCACTTCTGCAATCACTAGTGAAGGCATTTTGGTGTTAAGATGACAATGAAAAATTTATCTTTATCTAGCTTGTGTCCTTCCCATATTTGCTTCTCAAGTTCTTGTATATATGATTGGAATAGATGATCTCAGAAAGTGATAGATTTCTCACACTGGCTCTGTAATACACGAAAGAAGGACTTTTCTAATTGGAAAGGCCAAACAGAAAATTGCAGTGTTTTCCACTCCTACAAAAAAATGAAATTAATAGTAATACCACTTCAATAAAATAATCAGAAATATTAGCACCACCTTCAATGATGAAATATGCAGGTTTACTGAGTCTACAATTTCCATTTAAATCTACCATTGGTGATGGAAGAATAGTTTTACAGAATAAAAATGGATTTTTCAAACTTTAATTAGATGGCAGCAACTATTGCAACTGCTGATTCGTATATGGTCCAAATCATTATAGCTCTTAGTCCCTTTTATAAAGCTATTGACCTGAACAATGTCTTTTTCCTCTATTTCAACAAACAAAATTGCTAGGAACAGTCTGTTTTCTTTCACCAGACAATAGAAACTTGCTATACTGTTTCTGGATTGTGTTAACTCCCTGGCTTTGTATCAGTTTAGTCAGAGAGATTACCGGTTCACAAAACACCGTGCGATACTATCTAGAGGGTAAATCTTATTGTATACACTGCCTAGGAACCTGGATGCCAGAGTATTCAGGACGAGTATAATGGAAGATTGTAGGGCTGCCAAGTCATTGATTTATTATAAGGGTTTGGGATCTAAGAAAAGTTGGGCTATCTCTTCAAAGTGAGGATTGTGGGTCCCAGGCCTGGCTGGTCCCAGGTCTGGCTGTGATCCAGGCTCACAGCTAGGAATGTTATGTTAGTGTAGTAGAACTACTAAATTATGTAAGCATAATTTAGCTTATTGTATCATGCATGTGCGGCTGAATGCCACTGTTGTACTCTGATATGTGTGGAGCCCATGTGGTCTGCTGGGGAGCAGAAGAAGAGCAGAAGCAGAAGCGCACACTCCTTGCAATAAAGTTGGTGCCTGCTGTCTTATTCTCATGTTGGCCCCTCGAGCAGTCTTCCAATTGGGCATCTCACCACCGAATCCTTCCCTTCTTGATCAGCTGGCATTGACAAGAACAAATTACTGAACCATGTATCCATTACCAATAAGAACAAGGAGAGTTTCTTCATGTTTTGGAGACCACATATTATTGCATGTGAGTCTGGAGCTGAGAAGTTGTAAGATTTGTTTGTCACATGGCAAAAAAGAGGCTCTCCGGGTAGTTGAGGTCACAGTGATCCCACTACTTCTCACTCATAGCATTAAATAATGTTTAAAAAGTTTGAGGTAGATCGGGTCACTATATGCTGTGTGTGGTAAGCCTTAATATGAAAATAAAAATCCTAGCTTTCCAAAGCAAGGGCATGTTATATTGACCAAGTATTTATTGTCTCTTTGAGAAACTAGAAACAAGGAGAGGCTGAACCATAATTTGATATTTGCTGCCCATAAACTCAGTATTGTCCAATCTATCTAGCTTAACCTGAATTGCCTAGCAGTGCTGATTCAGGAAGTGCATGGTATAACCAAGAATCAGACCAAATAGGTCTTAGTCCTGTGGCCCTACCCTCCTTCCCTTTAGTAACATTTATTACCTCAGGGGGACTGTCTCTATGTTCAGCTGACTGAGAAAAGCATAAATGCAATCGAACTATAATTGATGTTATATGATCTGCAGAAACCAATTGAGAGTGGATTGCTGCAACAATACAGCTCCAATTTGGGATGGCCTAGAGGGCAGTTTTAATAAGAAAAAAAAAAAGAATAACAAGAATACATATGCGATTAGATAAATTTCCTCAAGATTGCTGAAGACACTGTAAGTCTATAATATTTTCTCAGCATTTTGAAAAAAAGTCTTGCAAGAGACCTCTTCTGAAACACTTTGGAAATAAGCTTTAAACTAATAGACTTTCAAGCAGCTTACCTTCTGTTATCTTGGTATACTCTGAAGGTCAATGGTGCAAAGGCTAACTTGGTAGAAATGAAGAGGGCTTGAGAAACTGGAAGAAAATTATTCTAGAGCAGAGTGGTTTGGGGTGGTTACTAACAGATCTCACTCAAGAATCACAGAGCTATTTTTATTTTTTGGTTAGGTAAGAAGTCTTCTCACATAGTCTTGGAGCAACTGACACCAGAGAGAGTCATAAATATCAAAGTTGAATGAAAACATGAATTGTTTATAATTGACAGTATTTACTACTAGTTTCAGATTATTTTTAGAATCAGTGTAGCTTCAGGAAGCAACAGATACAAAGACTAAATTGCAAATAGTTTGCTATTTATTCACAATAAGAAAAAAAATCATGTTACCAGTATTAATAAAAATGTAGTTATAAAAATACACTAAGAGTAAGCATTGATTTTTTTTGACAATATATACCCTACACACACCTCCCACACAAATATATATGTGAATACATATACACATAAATATGCATACACAGAGAGAGAGAGAGAATCTGGTCATTTAGAATGAAGCTGAGTGGTATCAATTCTCATAGATGTTCCAATAAGATTATTAGTGATTTCTTCTTAAGTATGGTATTTCAATAAAGCACCATCAAACGTGTCAGAAAAACCTCCAGTATGAAATACCTCCAGAGGCTTAATCAAACCAAGATTTAAAAAAAAGAAAAGTCAAATGAAATAAAATTATTACAAAGAGCAAAAAAAAAAAAAAAAAAAACCACAATACTACCAAAACCTTATAGATTTTCATGTGATTTTGAATGAAATAAAAAAAGATAATATTTACATGAAATGATAAAATGCTTTAGGAAAGGAGCTACCAGATAACAAATTCCCCAAGTAAATATATCATAAAGAGATTTTAAATGTCAGAAGATAAAATTAAGAAAATCTGTTGGAAAATATAAAAATTTTTTGAGAAGTAGAAGAGATAAGAGAATTAGACAATTAAACCAGGAGGTGTAAAATCTAAAACTGACTACAAAGAAAATTGAAAAATATTTATGGACTATATGACATGAACTTTCAGATTGAAAAGACTTCTTGAATATCTGGTGGGTGAGAGATACACTCAAGGCATATCGTAAAAGTTCAGAAACTGAAGATGAAAAGAAAATCCTAAAAATTTTCAGCCAGCAAAGAAAGGTGACATTTGGAAAACTGAAAATTACAATTTCTCCAATCTTTTGAATTTTAATGCCAAAAGCAACAAGAAAATAATTTTAAAAAATATCTCCAAAATTTGGAAGAAATGTTATTTTAAAATAGAATTCTATTCAGTCAAAATATCAGTTAAGTAGATGAGTTGATTAAATATATTTTTTAAACATGTGAGTTCACAAACACGCACAAAGTATCTCATGGTATGGAAAATGATCTGAGGCTGTGCACTGCCAACACTGTGAAGTTAAAAAAGAAAAAGCACAGGAAATAAGAAGGGCTTTAACACAGGAAATGGGTAAAGAAGGCCCAGGATCACAACAATCCCACAGGCCCAGAAAATGAGGGTTGTATTATTCATAAATATATTTAAAATGACAATTCTTTAGCAGAGACTGTGATTTTTATGTATATTTTTAATCTATACCTTATGTATGTTTAGTTAATGTTTGAAGAAACCTTATAAATGAAGACTTCCTACATTAATATTTCGAGACCTGTTGGAAATAAATGTGCTATATTAGATACAACTCAGCTGTTTTTACTTTGGTCAAATATAACACTTCAATGTAGGTTGGTAGAGAGAATTCCTATAGCCCTCATTAACTACGAGAGAGCTAAAATGTGCCATAAAACATAAGGATGTATCATCTGCCAAATGTATTTAGGTTTGTTTGCAATAATAGCTAGCACACAAGATTGAAGCAGAAGGAGATGGAATTCCAGGGGAAATATCTCCCAGGAGAACAAGTGAACCTAATATGTCTGATTTTATTTATCAACAGCTTAATAATGTCCCAAGTGCTTTAAAAATATTAACGCATTTAATATTCAAAACAACTCTATGAGAAGGCTATTATTGCTATTATTATCATTATTATTATCCTTAAATTATAGATGAGGAGACTAAGGCAAAGATAAATGATCCTTTCAGGTCTCACAATAAGAAATGGTAGAAATTTATTCAAACCCAAACCAAGCAGGTTTGCCTTTTATGTATTTATTCCCTCACCCCCAATTTTAATTCTCCCCCTTTTTTAATTCCCCCCCCCAAATTTCCACCCCTGACCTATGGATGTTGCTGTCTCCCCTTAAGAACCAGATCTCTGAAGGTGGGATTTCTCCTTCCACGTGCTCGTGGCATGCACCGGAGCCTGGCGCACCTGGGGTATGATCCATGGCTGCATCTGGGGTGCGAACCCAGGACCTTCTGTGTGTAAAGCAGATGTGCTAACCACTACATTATGCAGCCACCCCCTGGTCTGCCTTTTAAACAGCATACTATGTCACCCCTACTCACTGGGTGCCAAAATCTTTTCAAATGATTTTACTATTCTATTTGAGATTTTGAAAAATATTAGTGACATATTTGTGTATGTATATAGAAAATACTATATATAGCTTTATGTAGCATATAAATGTGGTATCATAAAAAAATTAAAATATTTTTTCACTATTTTAGAACAATATTTATATTGCATAATAATGCATGCAGTGACTATTTAATCAAACTTCGTAATATACATTCATTAGGTGTTATCTAGGAGTCATGCTGCAAGTGAGGTAAGGAGTAGGACTAAGCAAGTGTGCTAAATCCTTACCTAATGAGAATATAATAAATATTTAAAATTTATAAGTCAAAAAAAGACAAACAAGAATGTTAAAGTAAATACTAAAATAAATCTATAATAGAGTTGAAATTAATAACCTCTTGGGAGTGGGACTTACCCTGAAATGGGTGGGGTGGCGATTGTTACTTCATGATCAGTTTTCTAGTAGTTTTGACCTTTCAAATGAATTATTACTATATTTTAAATATATTATTATGACAATTTTTAAACAATGTATATTAGTATGTGTGTCAACTACATATTTTAGAGGATTTCTTTTATATTTCTAAATTATTTGACAGGGGTTAGTCAAAACAAGGCTGAAATCAATATATTAAAAGACAGTTTTTCTCTTAACAACATTCCGATCAATTGTACAAAACAAAATTCCTAGAAGCACCTAAGCAATCCAATCATAGCTAACTAAAATAGATGTGTCAGACACATATTCCAACAAATTTGAAATTCTACTAGAGTTGTCATTTATACCCTCACGCTTTGCCTTCTCTTAAAATGTCAATGATCTCCAGCAATGTAACAAGATAAACTCCTCAGTCTAAGACAATTTAGCAAAATAGCCTTTCTATTAATAGAAAGGAAAAGTAAGATAAGCAAAGAGGAAACAGTTAAAAAGAAGAATAGGGTTTAAAATAACAACAATAACAACACAACAATTAACCCCACCTCAGGTTTCCCAGAGTTTTCTCAGGTAGGCCCAGGTGCCGACTATCACATTCTCAGCTGAAAGGAATTTCTGGGCCTCCTTTTTCTGATATTTAAAAAGAAAGTTTGAAGAGATGATTTATAAGTCCTCTTTGAGCTTTAACTCTTTTTACTATGAAATTTTTCTATACTCTTCTAACATGTTCACTTTCATTGTTTTATTTGACTTTTGAATTGCTTCCTAGCAGTCGGGGCAGGTGCACTGTGGGTAAACTTAGGCTCATAATGCTTAAATAGCCGTGTAAGCTTAAACAACTAGTAAGTTGTCTAAGGAAAACTCTAACTCACATTTTTTTTTTACCATCTATCTAAGGTTCTCCACTATGTTTCTATTTACATCAAAACTCATTACTAGTATAGTGATATTTATGCCTTATGTATTTTATTTGTTCATTTATTTATTTAGTAAATATTTATTTACTTTTTTTGACTATTTACTATATCAAAAACTCCGTGGACTTCTAAAATATTAATCTGTTATTAGAGAGACAATGCCAAAGCTATATCATTACACCCTATACCTCCTTTCTCCATCTTAGCAGAGTCAGATAAGACTGGGCAGTCTTTCATCATTTCTTAAAAAGCATAACAGACGTTCTCACAACCATCTTAATTTAATTTATGGAACTTCCACTAAAGCAGTTCCAATGAAGAGTTTAAGTCTTTATTCTTCAGAAATCAGTAATCATAGGAAGGTAGATTAGATTGTTAAATATATATATATATATATATATATATATATATATATATATATATATATATATATATATATATGATGATACTAACAGTGGAAAATATCTTGTGATTTTAGTCTGGAAACAATGTTACTAAACTGGCAAGCATTGTAGATGGTCATTTTTATTTATATCCTGTCTCCCTAGTTCCTTAAAATGTGATTGTTATCATATGCTCACAAAATGAGAAGGAAGAGTAAGAATGACTTCCAGATTTCTGGTTTAGGAGACTGAATAAGATGAAAGTATGACTCAAAAATATAAAATGACAAGAGCAGTTACAAATGAAGGGAGACAGTAAACTCTATTTTAGATATATGCCTCTGAAACATGCAAAGGAAATGTCTAGAAAGCAGGTATATATACACATTGGAGGGAAAGTCTTCCAGAAGCTGATTGGTGAGAGATCCTCAGGAGTTATCATAATAGAGGGAAGAGTTAAAACAATGGAATAGCACGGGAAAAGTGTATACAGCAAAAAGAGCTCAGAACAGAGGGAAGAATCTCAAAAACCTTTAAATGTTAGAAACACTTCAAAAAATATTAGAGAAAACAGAGAAAAGGGGAGGAAAATAAGAAAGAATGATGTCAGAGAAACTAAAAGGAACATTTAATTAAAGGTGAGGGTCAGCATTCTCAAGTCACAAGAAGTCAAGTAAGCTAAAAATTAATAGATTTCAACCGATTAGTAAATATGAATATCATTGCTGATTTTGTCAGAGCAATTTTAGGGAAGTGGAGGGATGAGTAGCCATATTTTGGTGGGTAGATCATGGATGGAATGGTGAACAGGAAATGAAGAATAAAGGCAGCCAGTATATTATGCTAATGTTCCTACAATGAACATGTAAGAACATTTATATAATAATATTAAGAAATAAGCTAAATAATTTTTTCTAAAAAAGAAAATTAAGAAAAAATAGAGTTGCTGAAGGGAGAGTTATGCAGATTTGAAGATCGTCTGTTTATATCCTGAGGGTTTAGAAAAAGAAGAATGAGGAAAAAAAAAAAGGATGTAGTAGAGACAGACATCATTGAGAAAGCAGATAATATTTGATTTTTTTTTCTTGAAATTAATATGAGTTTATCTGTGAACCTATGAAGAGATCATGTCTCAATCAGATCTCAATCTATGAATGCTTTAAACTTGAATTCATTTCCCAGTTGAGAGTGTATGGCTAATACTAATTAAAAGCTTACAATCCCATAATTATTTATGAGAAACTAGGGCCATTACTATTTGAAGATGACAAACTGAGCTCTAAAATTGACATGCCAATGTTTAGTAGGGAAGAGTCAGATGACTCATCAGTCAGATGAATCAGATGACAGCCCTTTGAACCCAATGCTCTCTCCTCTTCCCTGTGCTCTATCTTTGATAATTTTTATGTTAATAGTGTTGAATGAGTCATATAAATTAAGCCTCCTGCTCCCAGAATATGACAAAATTTGAAAAAAAAACAGATAAAATAATTACAATGAATAGAATAACATCAGAAAATAAGATTTCTTTGAGTCTTTCATCAAAAGGCATACCAACTTTTTCCCTCAAATAAAAGAACTAGAAGACATTATCTTAGGCTTATGTTTTTAAAAAAATAGCAGTGAGACAGAATGCCATGTAATGAATTAAATGCAAAATATTTATTGTAGTGAGAAAAAAAATATTTTAAAAAGTATTTGGAATAAGACACTCAGTAGGAAATAAAGATACAAAAAATATTTCTATAAAACTGAGTCTAACACTATCTTTTGTGCCAAAATCAGATATAGCTTTCCAGATTTCATTTTAATATTTTTCTATTTCTTTTTCCATTAATCAAACAAAATATATCTAAATAGAATTCCAGAATCTGTTTTATATGAAAAAAAAATAGTTCCATATAAACAGAAGACATTGGCCTTTATTTCTTTGTATTCGTTTTTTAAAAGATCTTCTAGAAAAATTTTTTTAAAAACTTCTTTTGTTACCCTTGAAACCAAAACTGCCTTAAGTTGCCTGCTGATAGATTAAGTCTAGATATCAGTACATTACAAAACCTTTGAAACTATGAATGCAGAGTGAAAAATTGCCCTTTCGTTATAGCTTCTTGAGATTTAAGTCAGAACTTCCTGTACTGTGCTGCCTAGGTACTGAAACAGTGGTTGTTGGAGGGGTTAAAGTTGGAACGACTGATGCATATATATTAGGGAGGATTCATAAAACACAGCAATAGAGCCTGCATCAATCCATTCCTGTGAATGAGCAGTGACCAATAGAGAGGGAAGAAGAAGATCCAAGAAAACTGAGGTAAGCAGGCTTCTGCAGCCCTGTCAAAGTGGAAAAAATAGATCAAAAGTTGTTTGTGGTGACTGGCAAAGTAGGTTTTATTTTTTCTCATAGGAGACTTGACAGCAAAAAATAAAAACAAATTGCTTTAGTCAAAGTTTTTTTTTTTTCTTTTTCTTTAACTTATTGTTAGCAAACTTCAGACTTAGACACAAGACTCAACGGTATATTCCTGGACAGCAAGGTAAACTATATTTCACTTTTTAAAAAGCTGAGAATTCGAAACTCTGATTCCTCTGAAGCAGGATTACTGTTTCAATAATTAAAACAAAAACAAATTATTCGGGAAAGAAAAGAGAATATTTTAACGTGTCTGTTTTGGAAGATGACCAGTGCAGCATTCAGCAATTGTAGGAAATTTGACAGCTTGCGGAAGTAGTTCTGCACTTGTCATTATCCCCAATTTAGTGGCAAATCGAGAGATCAGCATTTCATAAATGATATTAATTTTTATCTTTTCCCAAAAGAATCAGTAAAATTTATTCAGTCTCCATTATCAAGCAGTTGAACTAGATGTGTATAGGTCAAATGTTACTGTTTTATATATATATATAAATATATACATATATACACAGATATATACATATATATGTATAACCATGTTCTTTGTTTCATTTTGTTTCTTATCAACCATAGTAAGGCCATAGTTTAATACATTATTTACCTAATTGCTACATATATATGTATATGTATATGTGTATGTATGTATACACATAAATATTTATGTATTTTTTTCTGTTAAAATAGTTTGTTGTACCTGTAGTCTTAATATTCAATGAGAGTGTTTATGTTATTTTAGATGTATCATTTATCAGTAAGTGTTAATCTATTCTTTATTAGCAGCCATGCTGAAAATATGGAGCTCTACCTGTATTCTAAATATGTTTCTTGTTTTGTTTTGTTTTGTTTTGTTTCTTATCAACCATAGTAAGGCCATAGCTGAATACATTATTTACCTAATTGCTACATATGTATAAAGTTCATAATCTAAATTTCTTGGCTGAACAACTTGACTTTATACTTATAATATTAAAAGTGTCTTACCTGAGAAGTTGAGCAACAGAGTAAGAGATTAATCACACATTTTTCTTCAGATCTTAGAGCCTTCCTCACAAAAAACCTGCTAAAATGTTCTTTGATCACTCTTTCTTTGGTTCAAGGGCCAAACAGCCTGGGAAATCTCATCCAGATGTTCTGCTCATTTAAGACTAAAAGTAAAAGCATATGCCTACTTCCTAGGAACAACACAGTTTTTTGAATTATTTAAATGTCACTTCTTTGTATTCTTGTATTCAACTCTAGGTTTCAGTTAATTTTTTCACATCAAATAGCTCAATATGGAAAAGTATTCAGAGCTCCTAAAATTTGCTTTACAGTTTTCCATTTTCATTGTATTTACGTTAAAACCAGAAAGCTTCAAATTATTGAGTAAGTTTCAGTGTTTGCAAATGCTTTGCATATTGTGCCTACTAAATAAACAGATATTGATTGACAGCTATATATAAAATATTGATATGTATTTACCTTTTCCTCAAAGAAGCAATATTTACTGATCACTTTGGTGCATACAATTCTCTAAATATCAAGATCTTTAATATCTAACAGTTGTATCCCTTATTCTAGGTACTATAATGGCAACCACAATCTGTTTCATCATTTGGGCAGTATTCATAACAGATTCTGTATGGACTCGAACTGTGAGACAGGTCTATGAGGTACATGATCCAGAGGATTGGACTGTGCAAGACTTAGATTGTCCTAGGGAATGTTTCTGTCCCCCCAGTTTTCCTACTGCTTTATACTGTGAAAATCGAGGTCTCAAAGAAATCCCTGCTATTCCTTCAAGGATCTGGTATCTTTATCTTGAAAACAACCTAATAGAAACCATTCCTGAGAAGCCATTTGAGAATGCTACCCAACTGCGATGGATCAATCTAAACAAGAACAAAATAACCAATTATGGAATTGAAAAAGGAGCCCTGAGCCAACTAAAGAAGCTACTTTTCTTATTTTTGGAAGATAACGAGCTAGAGGAGGTACCTTCTCCACTGCCAAGAAGTTTAGAACAATTACAATTAGCTAGAAACAAGGTATCCAGAATTCCTCAAGGGACCTTCAGCAATCTGGAGAACCTGACCCTTCTTGACCTACAACACAATAAACTATTAGACAATGCCTTTCAAAGAGACACCTTTAAGGGACTTAAGAACCTCATGCAGTTAAATATGGCCAAGAATGCCCTGAGAAATATGCCTCCGAGATTACCAGCCAATACAATGCAACTGTTTTTAGACAATAATTCCATTGAAGGAATACCAGAAAATTATTTTAATGTAATTCCTAAAGTGGCCTTCCTGAGACTAAACCACAATAAATTATCAGATGCAGGTCTCCCTTCAAGTGGTTTTGACGTATCATCAATTTTAGACCTTCAGCTCTCTCACAATCAACTCACGAAGGTCCCCCGAATCAATGCTCATCTACAACACCTTCACCTTGATCATAACAAAATTAAAAGTAAGTAACTGGCAGGGTATGTGTTTGACCAAAATGTTTATGGTCATTACATTCATTCCATATCTTCTTTAAGAACAGCGATTCTGTTTTTCTCCCCAACTAATATGCATTTAGATTTTTCAAAATGTATTTTCAATTTTCAGTTTTATGTTTTATCTATTTACAGATAATCTTGATGAATCAAGAGGTTCCAATCATCAAAATGCAGATTGAAAAGTGGACTTTAGTAATCCACAGAGGGCTTCTTGGAGAGACTGAATGTTTTTATCTTCCTTAACTCTGAGAAATTTTCAACATTTCTGCCTCACCGGGTAGATTTGAGGTGTTCCAGGCATAAACGACCCCATGAATAGTAACAAAAGGAATATAATTTAGGAGATATGAAGAAGACATGTTTGTCCTCAAAACTATAGTACAACTAATCTCTAAAATCATCCTAATTAGAGGTTCTGCTTTAGTCTGTGGGTTTCTCAAATTTTAGTGTGCACACACTGGTGGCTCCACCTCACAGTTTCTAATTGAGTCAGTCCAGGTGAGACCAGAGACTTTTCATGATGATTCTGAGACTGCTGTTCTGGGGACCATGCATTGGGAACTAATACTGTAGTTTAAGTTTTTGCTCAACTTAAATGAAAACAAATGCTCTGGGAACTGATGACAATCAACAAGGTAGAATGCCTTCACCTTCTTTGAAAATAGCTTCTAAAATGGGAGAGTAAGACAAATACAAAGTGCCTTGGAAGCAAAGGTGCCATCAAGGGAAGATGTAGTTATAGAAAGAAGAAGCTGGAGACATTAAAGGCAAACTTAGCACCTTTACAATTTTGCCTGAGACCAGGCTTACCCTGGTATGGAAGTGGGCAACATCTTGGTGCAGCCACAGGGATATAGGTATCAGCTTGTCACCTATCCATCTATCCTCAATTCCAGCACAAGCACTTTAGGAAGGCAATCTTAAGGAGACTTCTCCTGGGCAGCCTCAGAAAATACATTCCGAAAGTGAGAATATGTCAGATGGTTTGTAGGAAAATAGCACAGATAATTGTCAGAAAGTTGTACTCCCAATTATTATTCACTAAATTTTTCTTTACATATACAATCACATAAACATCCCATTTATGAGAATCACAATTTTCTATTGCATACTTCTCAGTTATTCAAGATTTGTTTGACTTTTCTAACAGCGTACTTGAGCATCAAATCCAGGAAGTAATAATCAGGTTGCTGATGCAGCAGTTATTTTTCCATGGTGATGAGACGTCTTTTGTTTGTTTGTTTGTTTGTTTGTTTGTTTTATCCTGCAGTCAAAAGCAAAAGATGCAACAAAAAAATGTTAATAGCTAAATATGTTTCACTGAACCAAATAGTACAACAGCCAATATTGACCTAAGTACATGCAATATTTTCCCGATCAAAAATCTACAGGTATATTCCTTATCTGACCACAATGACGACATAAATATTTGATGTAGGAACTTAATTTAAAGTGGTTCCATATAGATTTCTGTTTGTGAATTAGGAATTCCCCTAAGAATTTGACAATGAATGTGTTTAGGAGTGAAGTTGCAAATTTAAACACCAAGTGGGCACATATGCTGGGCACTTACATCATTATACAAAGTTACACAAAGAAGAATAGGACTCTGTATAGTTTTTACTCATGTTTTGGAGTTTTTCTAAAGTCTTCCCTCATGTACTTCTATTTTTAGTTGTTTTCAGATTTTGGGATGCATCAAAATCACCTGGAGGTCTGAGGTGGGGCCAACCATCTTGTTCTCAGGTAGAGGGTTGATACTGCTGGTTCAAAGACCACAGTTTAAGAACCACAAATTATCTTCAAAAGAGCCTTGTATGCCATTATTAGTAATTCCAAAGAAAGAGAAACTGAGGCTCAACTAGGTGAGAACATTTGCCAAGAACAAAGAATAAATATAATAGCCAGAGCCTGAGTGCAGGGCTTCTCATTTTAACTATTTTTTTTTTTTTATCTCATACAGGATAATCGCAGAACATTTTTCTTCAATTCTGAGACTAAAAATCTTAAGAAAAATTTCTATTAATACAGATAAGAATAATTTTAACACCAACAACATTAACAAAGATAAATCTATCTGCTTCTTAATGTGATATCAAACTCTATAATTTGTATGTTCCAAGAAAATAAATTTAAAATAAATATTTCTCTGGCTAGGATTATTGGCTCACCATTATATCACACTGTGTTAAAACTGTTAAAGTACTTGTTCTTCTGGCCAGAAAATCTACTTTAGTTGTTAACAAAGTGGTTTCCAAGAAACGAACCTTTTATAGGAAGAGTTCTCAGAATTTACAAGGCAGTAAATCTTATGCAAAATTGTGGCAACACATTTATTTCTTCATAACACCTTAAGAAACTTTAAATTTGGCAAAATGGTATGTATTCAGATAATTTACCTCTAGGTAGCTTCTCAGAAACACCATAATTAATTTATAAATATATAAATTTAGAACACAATTTTTACATTTCTTTTGTTACACATTCATCGATTATGGGGGCATTAGGGTGATAAGAATAAGGTGATAGCACATAGAAGGGACATAATCTCTCAAGAGTCCCTTGCCTTTTACAGAGATAGTGCAGTAGAAAAAGGGCAGGCTAGGTTCCAGATATGCCCTCATTTGCTGAAATATCTTGTGTGCATTATCCTACCTCTTTAAACCACTATTCCCACAATACCCAGGTGGGGAGAAAAATAATATTACCTGATAAAGTCTGTATGATGATAAGATGGTAATGCATGTGGGAAAAAAAATTATTTACACAACTGTTAACAAATATGAGTCATTATTTTTAGCTAGTGCAACTCACAAAATGGTATAAGATCATAGCAGAACAACATCACTGAAAGCATAAAATTCATCAATACAATATGAATCTGTATGTGGCAACAAGATGCAAAGAACGCCATTACCCAAGTTATGTGGGTCTTATCTAAGGAAGATCTCTTGCTCAAAATAGTTTCAAAATGGGATTTAAAAGCAATATTCGAATTTACGATTGAGATCAACTATTATGCACATGTCTCTGAATTTTGCTAGTTTAATAGGCCGTCTCTCCTTAATGTTTCTAAGCCTCAATATAAGTATTGATGTTAAGAGCTCTGATCCAAGGCAGGTGCACTATTTCTCACATCCTAACCATTTGAAAGGGCTGATGGGATATTTCCTGGCTTGAATTTTTTGTAATTCAATTCTTGACAAATGTTTCCTTTCCAATTAAATGCACTTAAGTATGAAGATCAAGGTTATTTTCGAAAAGTATTACACATGTACATTTATGTTAATTGTACTTAAACAAAGCGTCATACACTATTAATTTGAAATTTGGCATTTTAAAGATAATTTTCAAGTACTTTCTCTAATAGACTGACTTTCCACCTATACATCCATCATTCATCACTCTACTCATGATCCACCTATTCTTTCAGAATCTGTGCTGAGCCATATTCTCCACCTCTAATGCCCTAAATCTAACGTGGCTCATTCCATAGTAATCTAAGCATACCTTATCTTATTCTGTTTCCATCACAAATTTTAAAAATGTTTCCTTTCTTATGCTCTCCACTAAGTATAGCAGAATATGGAGTGAGAAGACTATACATGGAGCCCATTTTTTCTGGATTATTTTTATAAAATGAATGTGAACAGCCCTTAACACAAAAATGGTTTGCGTCTCTGCCACTTCCATAGATCATAAGACTGGCCCTCCATAAGACTGTTGTAATAGATTTTTGGTCTTTCCTCCTCTAGTCTCTTGTGTTCCAGTTCATTCATTTATACTATCTTTGTGTCCCTAGATGTGAACGTCTCTGTAATATGTCCTACCCCAACCACATGGCCTGCAGACCAGGATTCCTTCAGTTATGGACCTCATCTGAGCTACCTCCGTCTGGATGGAAATGAAATCAAACCACCAATCCCAATGGATTTAATGACCTGCTTCAGGCTCCTTCAGACTCTCATTATTTAAATACATTTTCAACAATCTAAAATTAGTTGAATAAGCTAATATTTCTGATATGAAATTTGGATAACATTCATAGGTTTAAGACAAAACTCACATTTCTAATTGCTCTTGGCCACCATATTTATCTGTGCAGCTATTTTTTCTACTCAAAGATGCTTTCACTAATATGTAGAATAGCCTACTTTTTCAAAATAAATAAAACAGACACAGAGTGAAGATAGTTTATCAACTCAAAGATAGTTCTTTTTTGTCTCTTTCATAGCTTATTAATACCAAATAATGTAATTGCATTGTTATGCTATGGGAAGGACATATTTGTTTGCATATGTTCAAAATTGTTTATGCAGATACTGTGTTTTCAGTAGAAATGCAATAACCTACCAGGAAATAGATCCAAATAAAATTTTTTAAATGAGGTATTGCTTTATCATAATTATAAAGAAATAATTAAATTCAGATAGCTAAGTAGCTTTTATAGGTACAAGTTTAATATTTTACTCAAGATTGAGTATTAAATTCATCTAATACTTCACAAAAAGAGAACTTTAGTCATTTAATAACCAATAACAAAGCAACAGTCTACTATTACAATAGCCACTACTATTTTCCATAGCTGCTGTTCTTAGATACAGTACAGTATATTCTAGCAATTAAACTCCTAAGCTTTACATTTATGATAACATTTATGACAGAATCATAATGTTTTAACAGTTGAAATCCACTTGAGTTGCAGTGTTCAGCTCAGATATTTATCAGTGTTTTGGGGTTTTTTTAAAAAATAAAATGAGTCAATGATTTTTAACAAAACAGAAGTAAATATTTATTTCAAGGGCATTATTCATAAGTTTTATTAACAACATATTTTAACAAAAAGTGTTACAGTAACAATTATTTCCATTTTTTCTAGCTTGAATATATGCAAATATATTTTTCCACTTTATTTTTTCTTTTCTTCCAGTAAACATAAGAAGAAATTCATACTCTATCTGACATAACACACCTGCTTCTCATGCATTAAAAAATAACCCAGAATTTGGTTAAGTAATAGAGTGTATAGTTTACTTTAGACTTCTGATTTTGTAAGATATATGCTATAAATAATAAATATTCCATAGAACTTAATGCATGCCTTTTTATATTTTTCAAACAGTATTCTGAAAAATTCTATAAAATTTAGAACTGTATATATTTGTGAAACACCAGGTTAAAGAAAGTCCAACATGTTACTTTACTCCAAGACATCTCAGAAACTTAATATGTTATTCTGTAATGTAAATTCTCAAAAAGAGAATATAATGTGCAGTATTTTCTACTTATTTTCATATCAAAATTTATTTGGAGTGGGAGAAAATAACCCACTAACATACTTTAGACATAGTTTTTAAAGTCTTGGATAAAAGCAAGAAATTAAATTAATTGAAATTAAGAAAAAATACTTTTTAAAAGATGTCAAAGCACATAAATTAAATTATGTTATGAAAAATACAAGTTGTGAGAAATTTTTAAGCTGGGGGAAAAGACTATGTCAAGAGAAATATAATATCTTTATATTATTGAAAACTTGCCATGTGAAAATGGGATAAAATGTATTCTAAGAAGCTCCAAAATGAAGAGTATAACATATGGGACAAATTTACTATGAGCCATATTTTAGCTCTAGCTAAGAAAGCATTTTCTAATAGCTGTTAAGAGTCACTCAGCAATAAAAGCAATTTTTCTTGAAGTAGAGTCAGCCACCATTGGGTTTGTTTAAACAGAGAATGAGTGATGATTCAAGAGAAAAAATATAAAAATAATTTCTGATCTGAAAGCAAAGTTGTGAAATATTTTCTGTAGACCTTTTCAACTCTAAGAATTCTCTTCTTCTCTTCCCTCCTTCCTTCCTTCGTTCTTTCCTTCCTTTCTTCCTTTCTTTCTTCCTTTCATCTTCCTTCCACCTTCCTTTCTTTCCTCCTTTCCTCCCTTCCTTCCATCTTGTATTTTTTTTTATTTCAGAAAATATATTTGAGCACCATATATATTCTAGACTATATTACACACATGGTATTTAATACTGCACACAGTTTATATATACTATAGTGGATGAGACACAAAATAGCCAAATAATCACAAATCTGTAATAAATGTTATTAACAGAGAGCTGCATTGTACAAAGGAATTCATAATAGTAATTTGCAGAAAGATTCCATAAAGAAATAATGATTAAGGGAAACCTATAAAGGAGAACAACTATTTAACAACAATGGTTAGGAGAGAAGAATATTCCAGAAGTTTGAAGACACTGTAGTCGCTAGGAATATTTGAAAGCAACTGAAGTGTTTCAAGTAAGAGGGATTATGTTCATTGAGAGGTAATACCATGTAATGGTAAAGAACATTAATACTGAAACTATATTACTGAGTCAAATCCCAAGTTTACTATTCTGTAGTCCTGGGCAGAATCTTTAAATATTCTGTGCCTCAGTTTCTTGTTAGCTATGAAATGAGAACAAGTAATACCATTTATCTTACAGTGAGAATTAACTGAGTTAGAATATGTGAAGTGCACTGAACAGTGCCTCATACATGGTAAATGTTGTGTTTATTATTGTTGTGCATATAAAGGTGATGTAGTTATAGATACCTAGATATAGATATCTATATATACCAGATATATACCATATATGTTAATAGAAACGGAAGTTTCTTATTGGCACAGTGAGTAAAAATTTTTGGAAGACTAGATGTGAGATCAGTTATGATTTTAATCCTACAGTTATAATCAGAAAAAGCTAAGGAAGTTTGGAGTATAAATTCACTGATGATAGTTGTAGAAATAGAGAGAAGTGGAAAACAAGAGAACTAAGAGGTAAAATTGTCAGGATATGGTGGTTGATTCCATAGATGAGTGAGAACAAGAACGGTGTCAAGATTTCTGCTTGTAAAATTGAATAGATGGCAGTGTACTTTCTCTGAGAAAGATTAGAATATCATAAGATTGTTTTTAGATGTGATTAGTTTAAAATTGTTTTGATCTATTTAATAGGAGATCATATAAGTTGCTGAATAAAAACTAGGGTTAAAAGGAGAGGTCTGGATAGATTTATGTAAACAATGTAGGTGAAAAATTCTAGATTATGTTAATACTTCTAGTAATTTTGAAAGAATTCTACATTTAACTCATTTCCTGGTTAGAAAAACAGTGCAACTTGCTGCTAGTATTAATTTAATTTTATAGAAACACTCTCTTTGAGGCTGAAGCAAATCTGTCTTTCAATGTGAAGTTGGGATTATTTTTAAACAAAATTATCTCTAATTCTAACGTAACAGAAATGTACATATAAATCACACTCAGTGAATAGATCTTTGGCTAACTACTATTCGAGAACTATGTAAACATCACACGTAGAAATACTACATTTTCTAGGATTTGACATTTTCAGTGATTGAAAATCACTATATTTTGTAAATGAAAATATTACCACTAAAAACAGAATGCTATAAATAGAATAATGTTATTTATTTCCAAAGATTATTGATGTACAAGAGTGATACAAAAATATTAATAAAAGTGAGATATTTCATGACGAACTTTGCAGGTAAGGTTAAGATTGTAATCTACAAGTTATCTTAGGGTAAATGCTGCAGCTGCAAACGCTCACTGGGAGGATTCTCAGAGCAAGAGGGAAATGGGTTAAGCCTTTAGGACTGAAGGAAGATGGGGGATGGACTAGAAAAATGCAAGGAAGAATTCTAACAATTGATAAATAAAGCTATGAGAAATAGAATGAGATTTCTATGAGAAAGTTTTTAAAATGTGAGCACGAATGTAATATAAAGTCTCTAAAATTGCAAGTATCCTGCTGTTCTCTTTCCTGATGTATAGGTTGTGACTACTACCCCCAAAAATCAAGAAAAATAACTAGGAGAAAAGCTTTGCCATTTTTCAAGTATAGGATCTCAATAAATGGTCAATCTCTCATTTTATGTCTATAACTAAAACATAAAACAAACAAAACATTACTCATGATTTCTCCATGTAAATATTATAAATGTAATTCATAGGTAAGACAAAATGAGCTGACATTAGAGAAAAGTCAGTATTCAATGATAGTGAGCAATGTATTAGCAAATGATAGTGTTAAAAAATTAACTTCTGGTGGTAAGAACACCAGAGCAGATAGATTTACTTTGAGTTCTCTAAATTCTCTTTAAAATTAAATATAAAATAAATAAAAGAAAATAGTACAATTGGCACAGTAGAAAAAAATCTCCAGATGACTTCTTTAATAAAATAGGTGTCAAAAAATCCAAAGAACCCCCAAAATAATTTAATGTGAATGTATGTGTGTATTAATAGATAGGCAGATGAAAGAATATATAAAGAAACTTAAAATTTAAAGTGTTCTAAGAATCATGCATTGGCCAGAAAGAATGTAAAGTTTAGTGGTTAAAGTGAGGATTATGTGTCAGGTAAAAGATGAAATTTTCAGTTAACCATAAAATATATGTAAAGAATATATAACTGTCAAACTAAAACAAGGGGAAAATAGAGTGACAGAGTATTTATTGAGTTCAAAAGAAGGTAAGAAGAGAAAATAAAAAAAAAAGACAAGTACAAAACATATAACAAAACAGTATATTTGAAGCCACATATATTGGTAATTACATGGTATAGTAGTTAGGAATGTGAGCTTTGGAGAGAAAACATTTAGTTTCAAGTCCAGTCTGTGCTATTTACCAACTCTTTGATCTTTGGCAAATAAATGTCTTAATGTTTCTAAGCATTGGATCCCCATCTGCAAAATAAGAAACAATAACAACTATCTTATACAGTTGCTGTGAGGCTAAGAGAAAGAATCGATGTGCAGCGATGTGCAGCTCTTATCGCTTGACACATAGCAAGTACCTGATAACTGGTAGGTAGGAATTTTATTATTAGGAGGGATTCCAATATACATAATTGCACAAATTTTCTCTAGACCAGACCATTTTGCAAAAAGGAACAGAAAAATGAGTAGTGGAATGGATCCAAGTTAAATGTTTTAAGTTTTGGTGCAATGGAAGGGTAAACAGATAAGTGAATTTGAGAGTGATGGATTGGGGCCAGTAAATCATGAGACTTAAGATGGATCGTGAAAGAAATGAAATAAGGAGGGGACAGGTAAATTGGGGGATAAGACTGAAGACTCCATGGGATGAAGTACTGGTTTGAGGAGAATTAAAATACATGTAACCTGGAAGGAAAAGAGTAATTTTAGCCTGAGAGACTACAGTTTAAAATTTCTTCAGTAGCTTCATAGTGAGATATTAGAAGATTTAGGGCATGACCATAGGAAGTAACTGCCAAAATAAAGAGTAAGTGAATATCACCAATGTCAAAGAGGTCAAGGAATTATCATCTTGTAAGAATCTCAGGTGCAAGTGATTATAGTTTATTTTAGCACTCTGGAGAGAAGAGTCAATACAAAAGGACACATAGGAACAATACAAATCATTTAGGTATCTTGTTCTGTCTCATGTAGCTGTTGAATGGCAAACATAGAATTCAAACCTAGTAGTCTGGTATAAGAGCTTTTGCTTTTGACCACTGTGTATACCACCTCTCTTGATAACATATGCCTTTATTAATGAAAAAAAATAGCAAAATTAGTTTAAGATAATACATATATATCCATAGCAAATTATTATTAAAAATACCAGTCTTATTTATGAAAAACTGTAGGAAAAAAGGTGTTTTTTTTTTTATCTGAAATGCATCTCAGAATTACCTTCCTCAGAATACTTTTGTACTGGGAAAAGAAGGGAAATAATATATAAGTATATTGCAGAATTCAATCTGTTAAGTAAATAGAACATATAATTTGAAAAATCACATGGTGTTATCTTGAAGTTTTAGTTTATTGTTCTGCCTTTGGAAAAATATTGCTTTCTTTGTGACATTCAGCTGAGTAAACAGAATGCAAGGGGAGAAAGAGACTCATTGTTAATTCTTAAAAGTTTCTGAAGACAAGTTAAAATTGTCCTGGAAAATGGTCAGAATAGTACAACGACTAGCAGGAATGGTTTTTGCAAAACTCATCTGAAAATCTATCCACAGTGTATGTTATGGTGCCAGGGTTTGTTTCCAACAAGGCTAGAGCCTGCCATATATTTCATTTTCTGGGAAAGCTTTCATTAAAAGTGACAGAACAAAGCTGTTGGTTACTGGGGATATAGACTGAGAATACTGCTAAGGCTAAGTAGGAACATTGCCTTTGGAGCAATGCAAACAGATAGAACAAAAAATGTTTTCTACATAAGAGTAGCAAAATTAAATTATAAACACAGTTTTATATTGTTAGGAGGAAAGGGAGAGAAAGTGATTTAGGTGACTTAGTAGTTACTGAAGTATTAAAATTGGTGAGATATAGTAATAAAAGCATTGAGGATGTAGAATCAGATACAAGTGATTTTGAATCTTAGATTTGCTAAGATAAATGAAACAAATTACTCAAATTGTTTGACAATTGGTTCTTTAATTATAGTAGGCAGATAATAATACAAAATTAGATTACTACCATTAGTATAATTGATATTATTAATATTACTTGAAGTTCTTAGAAAAAGATGTGCTAAAAAAATTTAGACAGTAATGTATCTGGAAAGAATGTATGATAAAGAAAAAATAGCAAAATGTTAAGGATAGAGTCTAGGGGCTTGGTATATGTGTATTTACTATAAGATTATTTTGCTTTTGCAGTTTGAAAATATTTAGACTAAAATTTTAGAAAAAAATATCTAGAGGCAGAAAAATAACCTGATAATTTATTAGTTCTTTTTTACTCACAATATTCCAGTAATTTATAGAGGCTACAAAATGCTAACTATAATAATACTAAACCTATCTTTAAATGCAAATTTCTTTATTGTGATAGAGGGGTCCAGTTTTCATCCATTCGCATTTTTCTTTCTTTCTAGACACGATGAAGGATTAAACATTTTTTTTTTTTATTGAAGAAAAGCAGAAAATCTATGACACAATTTCTGGCTACAATGAGTGGAAATGACAGATATCACTTTCAGGCCAGAGGATTTCATTGTTGAAGTACAACCTGTTACTATGAGGAAGGGAAACGTCTCCATGCTCTGTGGATTCCAGATAGTAGAGGGTCTGTCACTCATTCAGCTCCCTGTGTATCTATCTCTCTGAAGGATTATATGGGGCAGAGCTGCCATGCTAACTGGTAATAGCATAGATAACATTTGAGGTGAAGTAAGATTCTTTTGGTATTACACCAATGAAGTGTGTTTTATTTACTATTATAACATAATACTCTTTTCTTAAAAAATTATTAATTTTTTACATATCTTTTCAATGATATGAACTGATAAACTCTAAAAACTTAACACTTATAGAATGAGCATAATATTTGCAATTTAATTTTTAATTTCTTCCTAAATGATACATGAGCTTGGTAAAAAAATCAATTAGCTAAGAAAAGTTTTCAGTGAAAACAAAAATTCTCTAACCTACCCTTTTCACCCCGTTTCAATTCTCTAAAAACATTTACTGGTTTTATTTATTTTTGTAATTATCTCTACACTTCTAATAACATGTTTTTACCTCTGTTGATTTATCAACTTTAAGCAACCTATATTAACTCTGTTATAGAGGAATATTTAACATACTCAGAATTACTTATGCCTTTCTTCCTGTATTTTGATAACTATCTTATTATTTCTACTTCTTAACTTATATAGTAAACATGATTTAAAAACTCACACTTCCATTTTCACTTTAAACAACTCTAAAAGACCATCTGAAATTTTCTCTATATGAGAGGAAGGTGTTAACATTGTCTTTCCATTTCTTTGCCATTATCTCCTGTCAAATAAACCTACAATTTCATGGTCAAAGTTGTTCAAGTTTATACTTTCTTAAAAATTAACATTTCCTGTGCATCGCCTATAAATTAATTCTAAAATGTGAAATTAAAAAAAAAGACAGTTTAGAATGTAATGAGTATATAAAATTGGTTTTTCCTGAGTTGCATTAAGAGACAAGAACCTCCTTTTCTGTATCCATTTCTTAGCAAATGTTGAACCGTGACTCTTTGATTCATCAGTTAACACATGGCCATCTTCTTTTCACTATTTTCCAAAGAGATATTCAAATTTGCCATTCACAGTTGCCCTCCTCTTCAATAATTTTTGCTGAAAGGGATTTAGTTCTTTTAAAAATTCTGCACAGTAATTCTAATGAGGTTCTGAGAGGAATGTGAGACAAATATGCTTCATGACATCTTCTCTGTTTATTGTTATCCCATTAAAGATTTAATGTCATGTAGCTGTTTGACATCTACTTGTGCTATGTTCATGAGTCCTGGGAGGCAAATGTTAGAAGCAGGAAAGAGGAGTGTATAGTAAAGTGTCAAGAAGTGGGAAGTTAAAGGTGAAGGTGCATTGTGTTGAGTGCTGAAAAGAAGTTACAGCAGGAATGATGCTTGGTCCCCTGGGTCACTTGACAGAGGTGACTAAACCTAGATGAACTTTGGTTACATTTTAGCTTGCAAGTGTCAAGGTAGGTCCTTATTTTACTTTGGGTGGTCAGTGAATATTATTGTTTATGTTTTTAGTAAAATTGCATCACTCCATTTGGTCTATGTAAGCAGCTTTGCTCATACGTCCCACTGATGATAATTCAACAATCCCTCTATATCTCCTCCATACATTTTCATAACCTATATGTCTAATATTAAGAAGATTCCTCTTCCCTCTAATTACAAGATTTTATTCTTCAGTTAAATGTTAAAATTACCTTGCATTCTCCTCCTCTTTTTTCTTCAAATTCATGGAAGTCCAAACAACTTATACTTGATCATCATTCTTTCCAAATTTATGGTTGAGTGTGTTTCTCTTTTTAAAACATTCACATCTATTTATTCTTGTGGTTGGTAGGACTAGTTTGCTTTGCTAAGGCTGACATAACAGAATACCACAGAGTGAGTAGCTCAGACAATAAAAATTGATTTTCTTGCAGTTCTGGAGACTAAAAGTCTAAGACAAAGGTGTTGGCAGGTTTAGTTTCTCCTGAGTCCTTTCTCTTTGAATGGCTGGTGGCTGCCTTCTCTCCATGTCCTCATATGGTCCTGTATCTGCATGTGAAACCCTGATGTCACTAAGTTCAATTACTTATATATATATATATATATATATATATATATATATATATATATATATATGATAAGAATTCACCCTTTAAAAAAAACTCATTGTAAGTTAATCATCTCTTGAAAGATTCAATTTCCAAATATAATTTATTCTGAGGTAGTGGGGATTAGGGCTTCAACATGTATATTTTGAGTGACACAATATAGTCCTTAACAGTAGTCACCTGAAAACTTAGTGTTTCTTTTTCTTAACTTTTTAACTATTTTATTTAGTAACTACTAAATGTATACGATAAGAGATTATATGGGTTTTTTGCCACATTTTGGCAGAGTAACCATTACTATTTGCTAATGTACACAGGCATATCTGCTAGGTACTTTAATGCTTAGAGGAAAATCTGATTATGATAGTCTCTATAGCTATAAGATTGATCCAGTTGGTTCTTTTAAAGAGTTTAAATGCAAGAAAGCCCAGAAAAAAAGAAAACATACCAATCACTATTAAATTTAACACTCTGTTAGCCCTATCAGTCCTACAAAATAATTAAATAAACATACATGATTTCTGACAGAAATAAAGCCAGTCAGTGAAGTGTTGTTTAAAACCAGATCTTTGCTTAGGAGAATGAAAGTTTTTACTTTCAGAGACTAAGCGAATAAACTTTACAAAGAACAAATGCTCAATTTAAATCATCAGTAATACTAAATGGCCAAAGTAATTCAAGAATTTCTAAGCTATCTGACAGAATCTTTTGGTCCTAAGTTATAATTCCAAATGTTTGGGGAAATATCTCAACAGAATAAAATGAGAATTGCCACATCAAAGCATCTGTGTTTATAAAAGAAACAGCTGTGACTGAGGAGCCTGAGGGCAATAAATTAAATTTCCAAAGTACCTTTCTGAAATGTAGTTATGAATTTAAAGATATTCACAAGAAAATAAAATAAGCCTACACCCACTTGAAATGATTTTTACAGATGCCATGCAAATATATACTTATTGACTCTAAATTAAATACCACATAATTAGTTCAGAGACTTCATGCAAAAAAGTATGTTGTAATTCTACTAAATTTAAATTGTGCACTTTAAATGGGAATAAATGTTCCCAAATGATAGTTCATTTACCATATAAACACATATACACAAACACACCCCAGAATCAAACCAATGTAATTCTGGAGATAATTATATCAACTCTTTATTGGCAAACTCAAAAAAAAATGTCACAAGAAAACTAGTTTTACATTTAATTTCTCATATTTTATGCACACCAAGAAAAATAAAAGATGGCAAAAAAATGGTTTCTATATATCTTTTGTTACAGTCAAAAGATTGCTCATTCTATGGACATAGTGTAAAAATGTCCAAGTGTTCTCTCTTTATCTAATTTACTAAATAAGTATGTTGATTCCATATGGTATAGGTTTTTTAATATCATTCATCAAAAGTTGTGTGTTTCCAAGCACATAAAACTTGCAAAAATTTAACTGCTGTGGAGTTCTTTTTTTTTTTTTTTCTCCCCTCCCTTTTATTTGTAAGAGGTGGAAGTAAAATTTCTGGTAATATGACATCTGATAGTATCATTAAAAATCAACAAAGATATTAATATTTTTTCTTAAGTGAAAAGTTAGCCTTTATTCACAATTCTTTTAAAAAGTATTTCTTGAACTATGTACTTTGTCTAAGGAAGTCTGAAGGGTATGCAATACAGTAGTGAAAAAAAAAATAGCCAAAGTGCCAGGGATTAGCAAAGAAATTGATTAGTCAAACTAGAGTGGAAAACAATGTGTCAAAAAATGTTATGCCATGTCAATGAATTTTTTTTAAAAATCGGAAACCAGAAGTCCTACCAGAGTCCTATATTCTAGTAAAATTTTCTGTAATGGAATTAACCATGGTCTGAGAACAAATAGCCTGGTCACCTAGGTTATGGCTGAGATTAAGAAGAAAAACAGATGTCATGAAACAAATGGCTACTATTTTGAACTACTAAAGGTAAATTGTGAAATAGATATTAATAACATTATGAGTATACAGCATCTAATACATATTAATCAGTAAATAGTAGAATTTCAACTATACAAACAAATCAGTAATTTTTTTACTAAAGCAAAAATCAAAGATGTTATTTCTCAACCTGGAAGGCATAGAAAAGAAATTATAGAATGAACTAAGTCAAAAAAGTAAAAAATTAGGTCCATTTTTATTTCTGGTTCACTCCAGCTATAAGGAACATGCTCTCACATCCTGTAGTTAGTGGCAAGTAAATAACAGATTATATCTGTCAGTCACACCACTGACCTCTTGTATGATTTCAGCAACTACAACATATCTAGACTTTTTTCTTTGTTAAATGAGATTAATGAAATTTCCTATAGCAGAAATGGTTGGTTGGCTATGCCAAAAGCCATGGCCCAGTTCTATTTTCTATTCTGCACTTCTCTATAGAGATGGGAAAGCCTAAAACTTCCCAATTCTCTTTTAGTCCTCATTTCAGTTATCACTAAAGCAAATTCTGAGGGGAGAATTTGGTTGTAATGAGGAAAGAAAAAGAAATGATATAGGGGAAAGTGAGGTAGGAAAGCCAATAAAGTGTGTGTTAGTGAGCAATTTCTGCAATGGGCAGCTAGGTATCAAACAGTAGGGGGACTCTGAGAGACTAAAGAAGTCATGAAATTATCCAGTGAGTGGTGAGGAAGCCGAGTTCTGTATATAATTACTCACATTCTTACCAATTCGATTTTTCACCACTGTAAATCAAACAACTGAACATGACTGCATCATGAGTAATTGAAGATACAGGAGTAGTTTTAAAAAGTCATGTTTAAAATATGTGCTTATGGGAGTATTACAAATTTGTCTGGTAGTAGAAACAGCACAGAGTTTGGGCAAAAGATCTGGGTTTTACCTCATCCTGGCTTTACCACTGCTGATAAAATAGAGTAGTCACTCTGTCTGGGCCTTAGAGTTTCATCACTTGAGAAATACTGAACTTAAATTATTGATGAAACTGTTTTTCCAACTCTAAGTCCCAAGAATATTTGATTAATACATTTTTATTATTTTTACAATAACTTTGCTCTTTTATTTTTTATGACCTAAAAAATTTCAATGAGGCATTTATATTTTTTTAAAAAGAAAATAAAATGCCTTTCAAATATTAGAAAGCCATTTGTAAAGTGAATAAATTAACATAGCTAACACAAAATCCCTCCATGGGAGAAGTCAAATTATGTTAAAATAATTGAACGTAGCTCATACAAATTTTGACGAAAGTCCTTGTAGTACAAGCAATATTACTTCAAGGCCTGAAAAGAAGTTACTCAGTGTTCAATTTTGAAGTTTAAGGAGAATGACACCATGTGCAAGTAATAAAGCTAGAATCTTAAACAAACCAAATCCTCAAAAAAACCTTATGATTAAAATTGTTTCCTAAACTACCATATTATTAACACCAGATGTTAATCATGAAAACAGAAGATAAAAAACTTACACAGCAAAAAAGTTCCATTTTAAACAGTAGGTCCTTAACTTAGGAAAATAAGAAGTCAGTGTCAGTCCAGTTAGCCAAAAAGCATTCTGAAATGTATTAGAATATTTTTCCATGAACTGTAGTTTACATAGTCCAAATCTTTTCTGAAGGTCAAAATGCATAATTCTTTTTGGTTAAAAGTCTTAAACACTGCTAGTAGTTGGAAGTAATGTAATAAATGCACACAAAAAGTTACATCTTAAGAGATTTTATTTTTTCCTTTTTTTTTCTTTGCATTTTCTTTTTCTATGTTGATATTAGAGCTTCATCTATGATTTGTAGCTATATCTCCAAATCCTGCCTTTCTCTTATAAGCCAAATGCACAATTCACAGCTATTATAACATCTTTACCTGGTTGCTACTTTAGCAGCACAAATTTAGTATGCCCAAACATCTGTTCCCTGTGGGTTCTTTTCTCCTGCTGATTTCCTTTTCATTCAACAATGTATTCTTTTATTCATTTATTTATCATTTCTTTACTCAACAAATATTTAAATGTCGACCAGGAATAGATATATTGGTAGGAGTTAAAGCTGATGCAAAGAACAATAAAATACAGTGCCTGCTCTTCTAGGACTAGGGTCTAGCAGAGGATTATCATAGAGGGTAGTTATAATAAAATGAAGTGATTCTGTAATTGCTATTAATGAAGCCAAGAACAGTTCTTTACTCTGCAAATTCTGGAGATGTTGACTCAAATGGAGTCACTTGACTTAAATCCTGAACATTAAATGACATTTTCCAGGGTACCAAGAAAGGCAATGATACAGCATGAGCAAAGTTAAAGCAATGAGGAAAATGAGAACTGTAGCATGTCTAAACTCTAGATTCACATTTCAAAGAGTATAGTTCCATTTATTCCTCATTCCTTTTCTTATGGTAGATATCACATCTATGTATATTACACTTCTTATAAAAGAGTTTAGTCAACCCTGCTGGATACAAATACTCTTATTTTTTTATTTATTGACATTGTCTCCATTTCACTTTATTTTTGAATATTTTTTTTCTGAATATATACTTCATGGCTGACATTCTTTCAACACTTTAAAGTTGTCACCTCACTGTCTTTTGGCCTCTATTGTTTTTGATAATTCCGCTGTTGTTTGTATTTGTTAATCCCCTATAAATAATGTATTGTTTCTCTCTTATTTTTTAAAATGGTCTCTTTATTTTTTATTTTCAAGTCTTATCATGAGAAGACTAGCTGTGTTTCTCTTTATATTTATCTTGTTAGGGGTTTTCTTAGAATCTTGGATATGTTAATAGATGTTTGTTAGCACATTTGGGAAAATTTGTTCATTATTTCTGTTATGAACTGAATTGTGTTCCTCTTATATTTGTATGTTGGAGTTCAAACCCCAAACATGGCTATATCTGGACATATGAACTATAAAGAGGTAATATGTGCTAAATAAGGTGAGAAGGGTAAAGCCTTAATTTGATAGGACTTAGTGTCCTTATAAAAAGATACCTCTCTATATAGAGATGCCTCTATAACACCTCTCTAAATATTTTTCTCCTCTCTCCTGCAACCTCATTAGGTAAATAGGGTTATTTACCTATTTATTATTACCATACTTTACTTGAAATTCTCAAGTTATTTATAATAGTTTATTTAAAAATATTTGTATTTTAATTTTAATCTTTAGGCTATTTTATCATCAGTCTCTGTTGATATCTCTTTTTTTGACTGGAGATCATAATTTCTTGTTTCTTCTTTTTCTATTAATTTTTTCATTGCATAGCAGATAGTGTGGGTAATACATTATAGAGACTGGATTGTGTTATCTTTTTCTAAGACTGTTGAATTTTTTCTAGAAAGCAATTAGATTGGTTTGACTCAAACTCCAAATTCTGGCTCCCTTGAAGAGGGCCTCTTCTGAAACTATTCATTTATCTTAGTCTTCTTTTTTTTTTTTTGCTTTTCATAAAACTCTGAAGTATCCTCTGCAGAGGTGCAATTCAATGTTAAGCAAAGAATTTAGGTAGAGTTTATATACAGAATTGGGGCTCTCTCTTCGTTATTTTCTCTTTATGAGGTCTCCCTCCTTACTCACCTCAACCCAGTAAAATTTTAGCTCCTGTACTAATTTGAGAGTACCCTCAGGTGAATAGCTAGTTAATGTATGTAGTTCCCTTCTTTAGTGGTTCAACTTTCCTCACTATTTCTTCAGATATTTTATCAAGTGTTTATAATTTTTATTAGCTTAAGGGTAGGTCATATACAAGCTACTTTATCATTACAGGAACATAAACTTGTGAGAAAGTTTTTAATACTGGGTTATATTTTTTAATAGATATTGAATATATTCATTTTTCTTTTTTTTTTACTTTCTGTTCTTGGTCACTTTTGGTAATTTGTATTTTGTAAGTACTTTTTAGTTCATATACTTTTGTGATATATATTGGCAGAAATCTTGTTTTTTATTATATTATTATATTACATTATATTAAATTATAATGCACTATATCGCAGAATCTGGTTCCTGCCCTGCCTCTGGATTTTGAGTTGTGACCTTTTAATATTATAACTTTGATTCAAATTTTTAAAAATTTATTATCTGAAAGTATCTGGACTAAATTGCTAAGATCCAGAACATTTACATTAAAATTTTTCTTTATTTCTACATTTCCATAAATAAAATAATTTAGATGAAAATGGCAATTTCTCTGTTTCGAATGTTTCAGTAACTGTCACCAATCTATGGTAATGAAGGGCGAGTATAGAGAATTTGACTATTTCATTTAAAAGCTTAAAATAATTTGTTTTAATTTATTCCTTTGTGGGTACAAGTAAAAGAGAATTACCCATTATTACCAAATAATGGGATACTATTTGTAAGGATGCTAGTGCATATAAGGAAGTATGACACTCAGGCATGCAACCAGGTCTGAGAAATAATGGAAACCAGAACACTACCCAGTATCTCAAAGACTAGAACTAGATTCTAAACAGCTCTAGGTGATTCAGTCATGACCAGCCCTTAAAGCATTTACACAAACTTCCAAACATCTGCTTTTTATTCTTTTCCCAAACCAGACTACTTCTTTATAGCATTTGTTCCCTCATAACTTTGGTTTCCTTATGATTCCTCAGATTTTCTCTGACTTATGAATGTCATCTATGTCTGTTTCTTTGAAGGTTCAGATTTCTCTGCCTCTACACGAATTATCTCTATATTAATTGGGATACTTTTAATTATCATTACTAGAAATCCAAAGCAAAGTACCATTAACATAAAACATAACTATTAGTGTATAGAACTAATAAGTGAAGGTTTCCCATTAAATTAAGGAATGGTTGATGCAGGAGCTCAAATAATATTTCTCTTTCTATCCCTGTTTCTCTGTCTCTATCTCTATCATTTTGACATGACCAGTCCAAGTATTACATTATATCATCTTAGTGACCCAGTTGAAAGAAAGTATATATTCCAATAACTCCAGCATAACATCCACAAAGTTGACTCTAAATTATATAATATATAAAGTGCCCATCTAGGAACCAATATTTTTTTCATACCCATGACAGTAGAGGCAGGAACAGTGTCAGCCCCTTCTGAACTATATCAAATAGTTCTCTTTTTAGGTAATATTATGATATTCCTAAAAGAAATATGGAAAGTGTTATTGGACATAAACACAAAGAGGGTCAGCATACTCTATAATACTTAGTTCAGATTTCTAACAATGATTATGTCACTATTCAAAGCAGTTTCCATTGGGCATTCTCATAGTCTGGCATGGATAAACTTTTTTTGAGTGCAGCATTCAGTCGTAGTCTAGGTATAGGTTCCTACAGAGTGATAGCACATGGTATAAAACTAGGAGTAAAGAGAAATGCTGTAATAAGAGCTCTGTGTAGAATTGTTCTTCCTTAGAAATGTTTGTTAACTTGACAGGTATCATAATTGTCATATTTAGTTAACCATTATTTTAGATGAAGAAAGTCAGTTGGTTACATTTCTCTTATAAACTCCAAAATTCATAATCATTCTCTTTTCATTTCCATCTAACATTTCTATAAATTTATGCCTTAACTCTTATCACAATTACAAATGTATCTAAAATATAGGCATTTTTATAAATAAATATGCTGGCATATGCTATATTTAAGTTTAATATTTAGGTGGACTAGAGAGGCAAAAAAGAGTTGTAAATGGCAAATTTCTCTTATGAAGAAACTCTTTGAAGCCCTGGATTGACTGTGATTCATTCCATAAAATTAAACAATTCCAGAGGTTAAAATTGTTATTGAAGCCAACAATAATGTTTATGCAAAAATGACTAGATGTGGAAATGGGAAAACAAATTTAAATTTGAATGGCGTCTATATTATTATTTGTACTAAATCTCAAAGCATGCTTAAATTTTGAATATCATTAAGTTAATCCTTTAATGTTAAAAGCAAAGTGTGTCAAGAAAAAATGCATAGAAAAATTACATAAAGAGAAAAAACACCAGATATAATTGATTTTATTACAAAATATCATAATAGGGCACAATGATGCTTCATATCTTTAGATATTTTCAGTAAAACAATGGGGCATATATAGTGTGGATACCAAATATAAAAAGTAATATTTTATTGAGAAAATAAAACACAGAATGAATGAATGTTCCTCTTTTAATCTATATCTCAACCTAGAAAGAGGTTTAACTTTAAAATGTAAATTTTAAAATAAGTATTCAAAAACTCTAAAGATTTCTCAGTAAAATTAAAAGGAAATTCTCCTTTCTCAACTAAAAATTCTTTATGCATTCCTGACAATAAGATATCTGATTGGACTCATTACTTACTTATTATAAACACTTGTGTAAACACAATTTTTCCACAAAGTTCATGAAAAGTTCACTCTGCTTTCCAATCCAACTGCACATGTTTGAAATATTTCACAAACCTTATCTTTATTGACAAATAGCAACAGAAGAACAAAGCCATCACCACAAACTTTCCCCACGTGTTTTTAACTTGGCTGTATTCTGTACAAGTCTTTTAAAGCAATAACCATAGTGCCAAATTCATCATTTGGTTTTAGGCATAATATTTGCCAAGTGCTCTGCTAAGCTTTTATAAATGAGAAATAAAAAGTGATTTCAGGAAGGGCCACATTATTCTGAGTCCACAGGTAGGCCAGTGGCCACCAGGGTATTGGAGTTCTCAAATATAACATTTGTAGTTAATTGGTTTTCAGCTAAAACATCATCTTCTACTTCATGTCAGTCTTTGAAACTCTACTTCTAATTTTACAATTTAAGAAATTTGAGATCTTACAACTTTAATTATAAATATCTACATATAAAAATTTATAATTATATCTATGTTCATATTTGGAAATATATGTATAAAACATATATTTAAAATTTTGGAATAAATTTTAATTCAAAATTTAGTAAACAAATAAAATTAACAAAAATAAACAACTGCATGCCTGTATAACTGTAGTGTTTAAAGTTCATTCTGTACTCCAGACTTATCTGCTTTTTACTTTAGAGCCAAATTTTATAAAAATTTAGTCCTCACACTCTTTTTCCATTTCTCTTGCCTTTAACTTCAGTTACTCTAATTTGCCTTCTGACCCTGCTATAACTGCAATTGGTTTTTTACTAGTGCCACCAAGGACGTCTTTGTTGATAAATCATTAATCTAAACGCTGAGGCAGTGTTTGCCTTTGCCCAATATCCATTCTTTCCTTCTGTACTAAACAGAATAGCAATTTTCTTTGGTATAACAATGTCCTATCAAGGACACACACAGATGCACACACAGAGAAACACAATTATGTTTATTTATATGATAAAGATGTCCAGTGAAATTATGTAAATTAGACTATAGGAGATTGATTTTAATGTTTAGATTTACCACTATAGGTACCATATTCAGTTTTGTTGCTTCCCTCATCTTCTTTCTGGTTGTATTACAAACAGAAAGTTCAAAGTGGAGAGTCATTTGTGATTCTAGGTTTCCAGGAATAATTTTTTTACATGTAGTATAATATAATCTTTTACCGATACAACATCTTTGCTGCACTTATCATTCACAATGTTGTTTATATAGAATCAGTATCTTTCCTTGGTTTTGTGATACATTAACACTTGTTTTTCTGATTCTTCTCTGTCCCTACTTATTATTTAATGTGTTTATTTTAGTTTACTTTGTGTTGTTTTCACTGTGTTCTACTTATATACAAATTTTATTTTATTTTTAATTTTTCTGAGCTCTGCCAAATAGTTTCAACTTCTCTGTTGCCTTACTAATTTTTCTTTGCATGCTTATATCTGCTTCACTGTGTGAATTAGAGCAAGTTATTCAATCTCTTTACGCTTCAGTTTTTTCATTTTAAAAATGAAAATAGCAAGCATACGTATTGTGTAGTTTTGTGAGAATTAAATGAGATAACGCATTTCAGTCATTCAGAACAGTTGTTACAAAATTAGCATTTAGTATTTTTTTAGTTGCTATTACTTTATAAACTGATTGTTTCATTATTTATTAAATATTTTTATAGAACTATAACCACATTCAGTAAAGTATTAAGCTCAATGAATGACAAAAAATATGAACAAAATATATTGACATAAATTTTCTCAAAATATCCTCATTTCTTTTTTTAATGTCTCTGGGATCTTTTTTCTTCTTTTTCATTCCTCATATTATGTCTCTTCTCTCTTTTTCCCCCCATGTTAAAATATGTAAGAGATTTACCAATTTTATAAGTTTTTCAAATACCACATTTTGGTTTTCTTGAATTTTTTCTGTTATTTTTGCGTTAATTATTTTAAATTTGTTTGTTTTATTAAAAAATCAACATTTTTTTAAAATGTGTGTTCCAGATAGTGGTTTTACTAGAGAAGCAAATGTTTTAAATTAAGAAAAGAAATTTCCTCTGTGAAAGGTAAAAGTTTCTTTCACAAATAACATACTGCATTTATGATTTACTGAACAGTTTACAAACAACGGCCTCAGATTTTATTCCGATTAGAACTAAAAGATCAAAATAAATACTGATGGTGGGTAGGTTGAGAAAGTGTTTTATACTGCGTATTCTAATATAGCTTACCTGTGTCCTGTGTTGTTATTTTAATTTGCAAAAATCTTAATCACACAGTGTTTTGAGTTTTGTAACTTCTATGTGGTGTTGGAGACATGTTAGGCTTGGTTTGAAGAATTCATTGTATCCAAAGGCTAGAATGGTGTTCAGCCATGATGATTAAATATATAAAGAATTGGGTAATTTCTTAATGTGTCCTATCTTATTTTTTAGTTCTGGAGTGATATCTGTGTCTTTAAAATCTCCTGTGATATGAACTATGCCAAAACAAGTAACTGCAAAGGCCAGAAGTGTTTGAAGAGCTATATCTTTATAATATATGCATACACATGTATATTTATGATGCAAAGCAGACTTAGTTGCATGTAAACAATGAGGATAATGATACTAGTTAATAGAAAAGCAGTCTTTGGCAAATGGTGATCAAGATTTTTAAGTAGTTGAATTTGGGACCTAATAAAATGGGAACACTTGTTGTGCTACCTTCAGAAGCTAAGCCTCTTCACCTGATGCCTCAGTAGGCTTTTCAACAGCCTTTCCTGCTGGACCAGCTCAACTATTTACTTCTGATCAGCAGTTTGATATTCCAAATAATGTATGTTCTTTATCTGTTTATAAGAAACTCTCTCAGGAAGTCTACAAGATCAGTTTCACTGTTCTCAAAAGTAAGAACCTTGGTTAACATGTTCCCCAACTGCAGGACAGACATTAGGGCTTTAGTGCTACTTCCTTCTTTTTCTATTGGGCCTCTCAGCAGAAAAAAAAGACACTACCTTCATGTTTTCCTAGGTATCTTGAGTACTGCTTTGCTTATTGTCTCTTCATCTCAGTCTGCTCCTTGAACAATGTGGCAAAGGAGGTATTTCATCTCTTCATCATAATAACAAGTCATAGATAAATCATTGTGGATTTGTGGCTTGTAAGATGCTACTAAGTGAATAGCAGCTTCACACTCTTCAGAGAGAGGGCCCTGCACCTGGGATTCCAGCAGTTTGTTACTATGGTACTAACTAGCTCTTGCAGTTATGCTGTTCTCTTCTTCTATAGTTTACTAATGTTTGTCTTTTTTCCTTATCAATTTGATACACAGAAATACATTTGGTCATTGCATTTATCAATATGTCAAAATTTATTACCCAATTATATTTCTATAGATTTATGTTTCTAAGCTCTGTTTCAACATTTTATTACAAAATTTTCAGATATACTGGGAAGTTGAAAGAATTTTACATGGAACTCTCATATACTCACCATCATAATTTTGTAAGTAATAAATCTAATCTACTTAGTTGATTAACATTTAATGGAATATTGTTGTTCATAAGGTTTAGATTTATCATTTTACTATTTGTGTTCTGTTTTTACTCTTGGTTTTTTGATCCTCTGTTCCCTTTTTTTCCTTTTTTTTTGATTATTTGTGTCTAATAATTCAGTTTTAATTTATATTTATATATTTGCTTTTGAGTTGTATATTTCTTTTTGAAATTTTTTGGGGGAGGATTACTCTAGAGATTAGACTATGCATCCTGAAATTTTCTTAGCCTATTTAAAAATTATATTGTTCTTGGTTTCATTTTGATAACTCATGTTTAAATAAAAGCATTTTTTCTTGCCTAATGATGCAAAGGAGATTTTCCCTGAAGGATAGTGTTATAAATTCCAAGCTGGCGAGAAATGTTTTTGTGCCCTAGGTTGGTATGTGAAAGAAGTTTATTAGTTTTCACTTATCCAAAAATATTGAGGTTAGCAATTGGCAGGCAATTCATAATGACTTGAAGTGCCTCACTTCTCTCCTTGGACTAACCTGCAATGTAGGTTATCTGCATGATTTCTCATTCATCTTTCTCCATCTTCTTTTCCTCAAAACAGTGCCAGCCCTAAGGAAGCTTCCAGCATCAGTCTAAGTACACTGTTGCCGTTTTTGAAACCAAGACACTTGTTTTAGAATCTCAAGATTGCGCACTGCTTAAAGAATAAGCAGTATTAATGGCTTTTTAACTAAGTTCTACAACCACAAGGACCCTTTCTCTCTGTCCCTCTATATCCTCACTGTTTGGACAATTCTCTCTTTTAATTAATAATTCAGGGTTGCTTGCTGATACATCTGATATGTTTCTATTTCTTAATTTTTTTGCTGCCTCTGGATGACGGCCAATAAAAAGTGGGGATATTGATTACACTCAGCCACATTAAAATAAAAATTCACCTTCTCAATAAACTTTTTCCCTTTTAACCTATCTTAATTTTTTATAATGTGCATCATTATTTAATTTTTTCTTTTTTATTTATCACTCTCACTTGAAAATAGATTCAATTTTGATGTCCTTGATATCTCTGCATCTTTAATGTTCAGAACAGCTCCTGAGATTATAATTAACAAATATTTGTTTAAATAACTTAAGAACTGTTTAAAACCTATATTTTCAACTATATAAAATTAATTTTTCCAAAAATCATGATATAATTGGTTGTATGCAATACAGATTTGAGCAGTTTATGCAGGCAGTTTTAAAACATGTTTAATGTGATATGCATATAAACAACAGCAACAAAATCACTCATGATATAGAAATCATGAGATAGGACATGGCCAAGCTTTTAAAGGAATCAAGTCGCAATTGATTAATAAAAATAATGTAATAAAATGGATGTTTATAGATATAACAAAACTCATTAAAGTAGTCAGGATTAATGAAAGTTTGGAAAACTGTATTGATTCATGTGTTTAAATGAGACATTACCAGGCCACCTAACCACATGAACTTTTCTTAATCATTCAAAATGCACTGACTGCATTCTCCTACCTGCCCAGGAAGCCTTTTCCCATGGCTCCTCTCTACAAAGATCCTTGCTAAGCCCTGTCCCTGCTGTTGTTCATCTGCTGCTCCCAGCCAGGAGAAGGGAAACTCAGGTGGGTGCTTGAGGCAGCTCCACACTGTTGACCAAACGTGGATATGCAGGACAAAAACAGCAGGTGCTATGTTTGTCTTCATTGGGTTTAGTCTCTTTTTAAAGATCATTAGCATGAGAAAGATAGGCGAAGATGAGATGAATTTGTGTGTGTGTGTGTGTGTGTGTGTGTGTATGTGTGTGTGTGTATGTATTTGTCCTGCTTTCCTTTCAGACACAGATTCTCTTTTCCTAATGAGACCTGCTCTCAGATCCCTCAGCTAAGGATGTGTATCTGAAACCTCATATACTTTCTTCTATACCTCCTTCCCTTCTCCTGAAAAGATGAATTATTTATTTGAACAGTGACATTTTAGGATAATCACTGGGTTTGCCCAAAGGGTTTACCAAAAAGATCTGTCTGAAAGAGTCAGGAAGAAGACCAGTTAATAATAAAGTTGTACTTAATTTCTTACTTCTTGTTGTTCCTTGTATGTTTACCTCTCAGGAAAAATCTACCAGGAAGAGAAATAATGGTCAAAACAGAATGTCACCATTCTTTGGATATCTAACTAAAAAAAAAAGAGTAGCATTTATTCTAATGAAACTGATTACAAGTTATAGAATAATAACGATGACTATTAATGTAAATTTAAAAATCCATATTTATTCAATGCTTTGTATCTATTAGAAATTGTGTTGTACACTTTTACACACAATATGTCATTTAAATATCCAATCCTTATGTTAATTCTATAAGTATATTGCTTTCCTGTTTTGAAGAATAATAATCTGAGGTAAAGAGAGATTAAATGAGCTTTTTATGATTACATAGCCAACAACATTGAATTCAGGGGCCATCTAATTCCAAAGTTAAGACTCTTCACCCTGTGTTGGGAATAAAATGCTTTAAAACCTTTAAATGAATATCAGTCATAAAGGGGTGGAATAGTTAATTTTATGTGTCAACTTGGCTTAACTATGGTATCTAGTCATTCAGTCAAACATTAGTCTAGATATATCTGTGAAGGTATTTTATAAATGTAATTAATAACTACAATCAGTTAACTTTAAGTAAAAAAGCTTACCCTTGATAAGATGGATGAGGCTCATCCAATTAGCTGAAGACCTTTAAAGGGAAAACTGAGGTTTCCATGGGAAAAATAAATTCAGCCTCAGGACTATAACATCAAAATCCTGCCTGAGTTTTGAGCTTGCTTTCCTACCCTAAGACATGCAGACTCAAGGTTACAACATAAACAACTGCCTGAATTCCCAGTTTGCTGGCCTATCCTAGGATTTGGACTTACCAACCCCCACAATTCTGTGAGCCAATTCTTTAAAACAAATGTCTCTCCCTCTTTCTCTCTCTCTCTCTCTCTCTCTCTCTCTCTCTCTCTCTCTCTCTATATATATATATATATATATATATATATATATATACACACACACACACACACACATATATGTATATATATGTATGTATGTGTATATATGTATATATATTTATACATATGTATGTGTGTGTACATATATATATATATATATATATATGTACACACACATACACACACATATATTCTATTAGTTCTGTTTTTCTGGAGAACCCTGACTGATATAGGGGGTATTTACACCTACCCTAACTTAGATCATGTGCATAGCTAACACTTACTTACTTTCAGAAACCATAAGCTCCCTCTATTCTTTGAAACTTCACATGCTTTTGATCTTTCAGGCAACTTCAAGGATATCACCTTAGATTTCAAAGGATAAATAAGACAGGCCCATTTCCATTGCCTCAAGCTCTACACACACACACTCAAATTCTACTCAACTGAATTAGATTTAGTTGTGTTCAGTGTAACTTCATTTGGATACCACGTAAGAGGTATTTAAATATCATACATTTTACTTTCCTAGGTGACTTAAATTTCCTGCCATTCCAGAGACTCTAAGGTTCCATGAGAAACCTTTGTAATGATTTGTTGGGATTTGAAGAGATCCACTCTTATTTTTTTTTCTGCTCAAATTCTGAACAAATTAGGTTTGACAGAAAAATATAGAACACTCAATTTGAATTTCAGGTGACCAATGAGTGAGTGTTTTTTTAGTATAATGTATCCCAAATATTTTATGAGACATACTTTAAAAATTGCCATTTATTTGAAATTTCTAATTTCACTAGGTATGCTGTACTTTTATTTGCTAAATCTAGCAACACTGACTAATAACTGAGAGACATGATTACAGAGTAAATCAAACAGGAAAGTAAAACATCACATTTGCTATTGATATATCAATCAATAATAAAGATAAAATAATTAATAATTTCCAGGTTTGACTTTAATTTTGTTAAAAATATGATAATCAATTATAATGATAAAAAATGATTTAAAGAACTTTGGCTTTTCCAGGAAGTATAGTTCAATACATAATTTACCCAGAGTTGGTAGGGGTTCATGAGAGGTAACACTTTTTTAACTTAAAAAATAGTAATCTTGAAAAATGGGAATAGTATACAACATAAAAAAATTATATCATATGTAATTTTAACTTATATATAGATAAACATTATTAACATCTTAGTGTATTTCTCCCCAGTCTTGTCTATGTGTATATGTGTGTACATGTCTGTATGTAGGTACATTTATGCAGAATGGGATATGGATACACTCACACAAAGTAAAGAATTATTATCATAGTCTCTCTGCTCTTTTCATTCAACTTCTCTGGCTTCGAAGTTTATCATGTTTATTAATTTTTATTTCCTACTATCAATGAGTAACTGGCATATCAACACTGTATAAAGACTTCTTGAATGAAAGGTGGGCTTTTACAAAATGTTGAATAAGATAAAAGTTAGAAAAACTCAACAATAATCACCCTCTGAGTGGCTAGAGCAATACTTCACACAACCAAGAGTTCAGTAAATGATCCAGCTCAAGGGCTAACACAAGAAGTACTGAACAATGACTACTATAAAAAACAGTTTCTACTGATAAATACTTTGACTATATAAGAAAACAGTGATCCAGGTGATCTTCCTGAATTTTAATTAAATCTTATGTATTTCTATACTAATTTGACTCAATGAAACTGAATGGCCTGAAGAACCATACAATATAAATTTTGAAAGTGTATTTTCTTTATCCAATGAACATTGATTGGAGCCCTCTTTTGTTTCAGAGACAGAGCTAGACAGTCAGTAGTTATCTAAAGGTGGAAAAATAAAACATGATTTTTGTCCCCAAGCAATTCCATTATTGTGGAAATTAAATAATAAATAAACAAAATAGTCGATGAAAAATGTGAAAACATAAATCAGGCTGTTATAAAGTATAATAATAAAAATAGTAGGAATTTTAGTTTGAGATGTCATGAGGACCTCTCTGAGACATAAATGATGGATGGTGGTATTTTGTGTCAGAAAGAAAGTATACACAAGACAAAAAGAAACAACAGATATGAAGATAAAGTGGGAAAGAATTTGGTTTATTGAAGGCAGTGAAAGATGAATGTGACTGAATCTTTAGTGAGCAAGGTACATGACATGACAGGTTAAGATGAGACTTGGAAGGCACTTGGCCTTATCAAAAAAACATTTTTTGGCTACACTAATGATGTTTTACTTAATTCTAAGTACAAGAAAGTGTCTTTGCTTCGTTGCAGATATTAACAATATTATCAGAGGATTTTTAAAATAGCAATGTATAAAATGATGCACAAAAGAAACTTAGAGTCAATACATTAAGTAGACACACAAATTTCTATAGTCCTTTAAATGGAAAAGTTTCCTGGCTGTCCTAAACACATCTGAAGTATTTTCTCTTATATATGAGAAACATTTTGATTCTCTAAGATATTTACTTGTTAATTTTAATTTGTAATAAAAAAGACTAAATAGAATTAAATCTCTAGGTTTGGTATCCACAAGACTCAGTACACTATATAGTTAATTTATAAATAGTTCATAAATTATTAATAAACTTACTAAAATTCAATTTTTAACTTTCCTGGGTATATTTGTTTTCATTATATTATCTAACTATTCATTAATGATTTTGGCAATTATTTATTAAAAAAACTGAAATCTAAAAAAATCACTATAACTCTGGTCACTTATGTGACAAGTAGAAAAATACTTAGCAGCAATTTTTAAATGCTGTATTGAATGCTATTTCTAGTGGCAAACTGCAGAGTAAAATTAATAGTTGAGGCCTAAAAAGAGTGAAAGTTGGATGATGTTTTGGATCAGAATCAAGTTTAGAGTAGAAAACCTATTCACCTACACCAGCTGTGAAAGCCAAGATGAAAAATGTATCATTGTAAACAAGTACGCGAATTAACTTATTCAACTCAGAACAAGTGATTTAACTAAGTTAGACAATGTAAACTACCTTCAGCCAAGAGAAGACTAGATATTATTTGTAACAGAGCCAACAAACATCAGAGTTAGAAAACTTGCAAGCAAAGCATTAATAATGCTGACATTTATATGAACATGTAGACCATAAAGTTAAAAGTCAGAAAATATTTTGTTATACGGTTCCTTGCTCTGATAAAAGCTTCTTTTGACTTCAAATGGTTTTCTGTAGCAGAAGCTATTTGCTAAAGGATACCAAATTTCTCAAATATGTATATGACATACACAATGTGTGGGTTATCTCAGCAGATGAATGCAGAAACCCATCCATAGCTAGAAGTAATAGCAGTAGGAGTGGTAGTACCCATAATAATATTTACTGTTTTAAAACGCAGTCTAGTATTAATCTAGTATGATATTATATATTTAGTGTAGGTTGTTACTATATCAGAATTCTACAAAGGCATATGCTCCAAGTACAGTGCTTAGGATATAGTAGGTATATAAAAAATAGGCAAATTGTTAAGTAAATGAATATATAAACCTTTTTATTGTTGTGAAATGAAAAGACTGAATATTAATTTTTTTGGAACAGTTTGGGATTTACAAAAAAAATGAGCAGATAGTACAGAGATTTCTATATTACTCTCTATCCTCCGCAGGAGATATTTTCTTTCTCAATAATTTGCCTTAATGTAAAAATTATTATAATTAATTAACTAATATTAATACATTATTTTTAACCAAAGTCTATAGTTTATATTGTTTCACTATTTGTGTTGTTTATTATATGGGTTTTGACAAATGCATAATGACATGTAGCTACTATTACAGTATCATACATAATAATTTCCCTGCCCTGAAAATCCCTGTGCTTCACCCATTCACCCTTATTCACCCCTTTTTAACCCCCAGCAACCACTGATCTTTGGCTCTCTCTATAGTTTTGCTTTTTCCAGAATATCATATGAATAGAATTATACAAGATGTAGACTTTTAAATTGACTTCTTTCACTTAATAATATGTGTTCTCCAAGTCTTTTTATGGCTTGATAGCTGTTTTATAGATTTATGAATAATGCTCCATTGTATGAATATGCCACTACATGTTTATTTATTCACCTTTGAAGGATATCTTGATTGCTTCCAGGTTTTAATGATTATAAATAAAAGTACCATAGAGTATTCTCAACTCCTCCCTCTTGTCCTCTATAACACTGTTGTCATTCATTATGCTTCTCCATGTGCTATAGTCACCTAATAAATTGTTTCTATTGTTATTATTTTGAACTAACTCATTATTATATATTAAATAAATTAAGAATAAGAGAAATAAAGATTATATTCATCTCCATTTCTTTCTCTTGTGCTCTTCTTTTCTTTATGTAGTTCCATGTTTCTGACCTATATAATTCTCCTTCTCTCTGAAAATATCTTTTAACATATTTATAAGGAAGATATACTTGTGAACAAATTTCCCTAGTTTACATTTGCCTTAAAAAGTCTTTTTTTTATTATTTTTGAAAGATATCTTCAATGGATACATTAGTCTAGATTTTTTTTTTGTACACCTCAATACTTTAAATATTTACACCACTTTCTTCTTGCTTACTTGGTTTCTGACAAGAAGTTCATTTTTTGTTCCTCTAAGGGGAAGTTTGCTCCATTCTCTAAGATCCTTTCAAGATTTCTCTTTGTCCTGGTTTTCTACAGTTTACATATGATATGCCTTAGGGTAGATTTTTGGTATCTATTGTGCGTGGTGGTCTTAAATTTTCCTGGATGTGTAGTTTGTTCTGTCATTAATTTTGGAAAATTTCATTACTATTTCTTCAAATATTTATTCTGTTCCTTTCTGTCTTCTTTCTCCTTCTAGTATTTTCATTTCATATATAATGCACCTTCTGTAATTCTCTCATGGTTCTTAAATATGCTGTTTCCTTAAACACTTTTTTTAAAAAAAGTGTTTGCTTTTTACTTTTGGAAATCTTATTAACATATTTTCAGGTTCAGTGATTTTTTTCTTGGCTATGTTCAGTCTACTGATAAGCCCATCAAAAGCATTCTTCATTTCTATTGCAATGTCTTTAATTTCTAGAACATCATTTTGATTCTTGTAGTTTCTATCTCTCTGCTTACATTACCCTCTTGTTTTTCCAAATTGTCTGCTTTTTTCCAGTAGTGTTCTTAACATATTAGTCATGATTGTTTTAAATTCTCTATCTCAGAATTCCAAAATGTGTCATACCTAAGTCATGTTCTAATGTTTTCTTTGTTTTCCTCAGACTGTGTTTTTCTTGCCTTTTAGCATGCCTTGTAATTTTTTGTTGAAAGCTGGACATAATGTATTAGATAACAGACACTAATATAATTGTGTTTTTAGTGTGAGGTTTTATGTTAATCTGCCTAGTAGTTTGAGTGTGTTTAATGTTTGCTAAAGCTATACGTGACAGAAGCTTCACTTTTCCCTAGTTTTCTTGTTAGATTTTTTTCTTCCTGTAGTCTTTGATTTCCCTAATAACTCCTTAAGTAGACTCTGTGTCTTAGTTGTGATCTGTTATTTTTATATCAAAGTCCCATTAATGAGGTGGTAATATGTTGGGGAGGGTAAGCGCTCTATATTCTTATGATTAAATCTCAGATTTAAGTAAACTTGAATTTCTGAATGTGATCATCAGAAGCATTCCTTAGCACTTTTTAAAAATCTTTATTTTGTGAGGTAAAAAGGCCTTGGGGGGTCTAGAACTGGCTGATTGCTTTCCTTCAGGTCAGATTAAGCTCTTATACAGGGGCTTTTCCTAGACAGCAGACCTTTGTTAATTTTCCTATGAGTACATTTTGAAATATTTATTAAAAACAGAATGGCAAGATTAAGAAAATAATAAAATTAGAGTGAAAAATGATGGAAAAAAGCAAAGTAAGTTTCAACATGAAATAATTACTAAATCTGAAAAAATAATTACACTAAATTCAACAAAAATAAAAATTCACAGGTATGCTAGGAGAGATTTGTGCTGAAATTATTAATAATAATTAATCTGCAAGAAAAATTAACCTTCTTCTCCAAGAAAGACTGATACAAAACCATAAAAACCAAGTCATTAATTGGCGATGTTACCAAGATTCAAGGTCTAGAAAACATCTCATGAGCCTCTAGAGAGGAAAAGCAAGTGACATAAACAGTGGAAAATAATTAGGCTGTCTTCAGACTTTTCCACTGCAACCATTACTGCCAGAAGACAATGAAGCAATGTCTCAATGTTTTTTTTTAAAGTGACCCAAAAATGTCCTACCAAACTATTTGTCCTTAGAGTAAAAAGTTCGCAGATGTTTTCAAGCATGCAAAGACTCAAAAAGTATAGCATATATGACTTTTTTTGGGGGGAGTGGTAAATTGAAAACAAAAATGGCTGAAAAAAGAAGGTATATCAAAATTGTATATTCAAAAATGAGGCAGTTGAAGGAAATGAATAGATCATTAGTATTGAATACCATTTTGTATATACCTGAGGTCAAATATCAGTAACATCATATTGTATAATAGAACAAAGAGAATGGTCTAAATCCAAATTCATATATTATAATTTCAGTCCTGACACTTTTTAGATGTATAATCTTGGTCAAATTTATAATAATAATTACTGAATTAATGTCATGAAGATTAAATAAAAGTGCAGGAGACATTAGAACCTCTCAAAATACATTACCTAAAGTAAGCAGACAGTGTGCATTCAGATAAAAAACAAAAACAATAACATTGTTAACCCCTGCAAAGTAAAAACATAACAGAATTAGAAAGTGGAGAGAAATGGAAATGTAAATAAGCATGAATAAATTTGAAATGTTTTAAAATAATTTAATAGTTTTTACATTTGTTAATCTTTAAATAGATTTTTTGAAATAATATTTTTGTGATGAAACATCTGTCTGACTTTCATCAATTCCTTCAACTAAAGTTCAGTAATTTTTCTCATATTATATACAAGTAGAATTAAATATTTTAAATAAAATACATTATTATATTTTATAATATTATTTATATCTATCTATATCATTTCTTTTTATATAAATAAATATGAAGAGTTAATAACATTTTGGGTGATAACATTTAATGATTATTTTTTATATCCTCAAAACTTAATTGTCTTTGAACTTTTATAAAAGTGAAAAAGTATAATTATTGCAAAATAATAAAATTTTATAAAAATGCAACATAAAAAGGTTATGTAAAAAGTAATAGTTCAGTTTAAATTATAATAAAATAAACAATAATATTTATAATTCTTATGTTATTACTAATTAAGCATGACTAATGTGAAATGATATGGAAAACATAGTTTACCATAAGCTATACCTAAAGCAGAAATTTATATGACTATAATATATATTTTTAAGCAATTATTTATTGGTATCTTGCATTTGATTCATTTAGAAGAGAGCTAAGAATCAGAAATTCAGCAAAGAAGCTTCAGTTCAGCTAAAATAGGTTTCAAAATGTCCTTTCACTAAAGTCAAAGACTCTTGCTACTCATGATTATTCTCTCTTATTTTACTAGTTCCTGCTGAAACCACTCTCCACTCTTTTTCAGTGGGCTTAGGTTTAAAGCATTTGGCCTAAGGTCTAATTCAGTTTGTCAACATATTTAATAAATATTGATTGGTGCCTACTATGTGCTATGGACTGAAAAAATGCATCAATAAACCAAACAGATAAACTAAGTTTTCATAAAGATAACATTCTAGTGGAGGAAATAAATAGACTAAAAATGTATGCAACAGTGTCAGATAGTTATAAGTGTTATAAAGAAGTTGGTGCTTCTTTTAGGCGGAGGGGTCAGGAAAGAGTAACTAAAGAGGTAACATATAAGCAGAGCCTTGAGTAAGAATATGAGGATTTCACCAAAAAATGACTAAATTCTCCCAACCCCATTTTTCATTTTTGAGTGATGAGCATGTGATTTGATGAGAATCAGTAGTACATAGGAAAATCTTTTTGGGAGGGGGGGCGTTAGAAGAAAGAATTCCCTTCTACCTCACTGAACAGATTTAAGATATGGAGCAACTGCAGCCACTCTTTATGTGTGGAAGCACTTGAGAACGATATCTCCCAAAAGAAAATTCTCCAAAAAGAGAAACATGTACTTTTTGGTTTGAGCCAATTAATTCTCTTTTCCTAAGTCATTTTGATTTTTGTTTTTTCTATACTTTTATCTGGAAGGAATTGCAAATGGTAGGGAAACTCTCTCAAATTCTCACCAAAAGTCCGTAGCAAATATCTCTGTCCATGACACAGAAAGTTTTAACAGCAAATAAACTTAAAACCTTACTGCAAGAGGCCCATTGGCAATGGCTTGAAACGTGTTGCTGCATAGGATGGCAGTTAGCTAGAGGAGACAAAAGTAATAATAAAAAAATAATAATAAAGTAAAAGAGAATTAATTTAGCATTTTAACCAAAAGCTAGTTATTATAAGTGAAAGTAATCCTATGAATTTAGAATAACCCAAGCAAATTATAATAATTCATTGAGTATTTATTACTTTGAATTACTGTGTACTTAACTCATGCAGTCAATGATTAATTGATGTATTTCTTTAAAAAATATTGCACAAATTTGGGCCAAGAACTATTTTAGACACTAAGAATACAATTGTAAATATGACCAGTAAATTTTATGCATCATGGAGATTATATTCACCTAGGAGAGACTTAATGAGAAGGGAAATATAATACCATATTGTGGCAAGTGCTATGAAAAAACAAACATAGTGAGGCATTAGACTGTAATGGGAAAGAAGAGAGATATGACGCTATTGAATGTTTTTAATGAAAAAACATGAAGTTTTAGTATTTAAATTTTAAATGATCTCTGGTATTTGGAGAGTGAATGATAAAAACATGAACGAGGAAGCAAGGATACGATACCTAGTACTATACTTTTTTTGGTAGTCTAGGTAAGAAAGGATGGTGGAATGAAATATATTTAAAGTAGAACTGACTTTTTTTTGGTAAGTGGGATGCAGGAAAATGATAAAGAAAATGGACAAGAATAATAATTGTAAGTCCTTGGGCTGGACTCAACTAGAGAAATGTGATGCCACTTTAGAAAATGCAAAGCATAGAAGAACAATGTTTAGGATGAAACCAAAGGCTATTTTATTTCAGACATATTGTGATTTTTCCAATTAGATATTAAAGCAAAGATGTCAGGTTCTAATGGCATATTAGAATCAGTGGTTAATCGTGAACTGAGCCAACTAGAGATGTAATGCTGGAAGATTTAAACATAAGGTGGTGGTTCAGTGTTGTGATTAAGAATTTGGGCTCTACTACCGGATGATTTTGGCTCTAACACTGGCTCTGCCTCTTAGGAGCTGAAGTCACTTAACCTCCCTGGACCTTAGTTTCCTTTCCAAAAGAAAGGATAATAAACAATTTCAAGTACATAGTGAACATTCAAAATGTTAGTTATTATTAAAATTATTCTTGGTTTTGTTGTAATTTTAGCATGGAAACAGATGAGATCACCTAAGTAAAAAAGATAAATAAATTTTTGTAAAACAAAGAAAAAGGGAGAAAAGATGAAGCATTGGATTAAAACCCAAAATTTAGAAGTTGAGTAGAGAAAGAAGAGACTGACCAAAAAAATGGAAAGGGATAGTCAATTAGGTAGAAGAGAAAAACACATTAAAATCAAAATCACCCTATTTGAGTAACAGGACAACAATTAAGACAAAGCCAAAAGATTATTTATACATAGCTAAACTGCAATGGAATGAGGATGAATAGGTACAAAATAAAAGGAAACACCTAAGGCATACCATTTGTTTGAGATAATAAGAGGATGGAAATATGGAATCCAGGGGCTATTATTTTTGAAAGATCAGATATATTGGAAGTTAAAATGGAAAGACATGTAGAATGAATTAAGTCTTCAGATGCATTTGTCTTCTCACAGATCCTATTAAATCATCATTTTTTACTGACTTTCATTCAGTTCACTTATGTCATATAGAATGCCAGTGTGCCCCTTGTTTACAGTGCATGTGTCTGTACATAGAATTAACCCAATAGGAAGATACTGAGAGGTAGGAGACAATGAAAACCTGTAGACCTTGAAAAAAAGAAAAAGTAGAGATCCCGGGCATCATTTGGAAATTTAAACTTCTTTTACTGTTACAGAAGGGAAAACAAAAAGACACATATGAGCACCAGTTGGTTTGATTGAATATTTCCCTGATGATTTCTACCATCACTCTGAAAACTTTCAGTCAGGAGAGAAATGAATACAGGAGGTTTGAAAACAGGACACTATAAAATAGTCATCTTAGAGTGTTGAAAAAGGAATCAACCTCAGAAGTGTAATAGATCTGTCAGTTAGATTGAAGCTTATCTGTAAGAATTTAAAGTAACAGCACCCTCATTGTGTGTGATTTCACTAGTAATATACAGCTACTCAGATGCAGGAGAAAAGAGAGTTGGCAGGTGAGTTCAACAAAAGGCGAGGTTTTCCAGGTATGATGGAAGGAAAAAGAAGAGAAACAGAAAGTGCTTGAAAGGAAGTAATTGTGATAATGGTCTGTTGAATCTAAAATTAAGAAGGAATTTGAAGATATGAGATTTAATGAATATATAAAAAGTGATTGAGTCTATAAAATGAAGTTTTCATGAGGCAGACAAAAATTGCAATAGTGCCCCACTAGTAGGGTTATGTTATGCTTGATAATGACAAGCTAAAGGGTATGACAATGCTGGTGGGTGTGTAAGAAGGTGGTAACTTTACTATATATTAGAAGACAAAGCAACCACCAGGACATCATGATTGATGGATCATATAAATGGAAGAAATGTAGAGTGTGTGAGTAAGCCAGAACAAAAGTCACTAACAAGAGGCTTGACTTAGAGGTCAGCAGTTAATGAAAAGGAAGGAATTTTAGATAATAAAGCATAATGTGCTGAGTTTCAGAATAGTTGAAGATTTTGAAAGAGTAAAGAGAAAAAAAATCATTTAGAAGAAAAAATGTAGAGCAAGAAAAATCCCTCTCTCTTTGAGTTATGTAAGTGAAGCATATAAAGCAGCCACCACTTTAAAGGACTACAGTAGAAAATCATTGTCAGGAGAAAGTCAGATTCCTTTAAAGTAAAGATAGAATAGAGAATTTTTTTTTCAAAAGAAACTAAAAACAAAAGAGAGTTGGCCCATTTCAGAGTAAGCATAAAAGATTCTTGAGGATGGGATTGGATAAAATTAAAGACAACAATCTATACAATGTATATGGCTTCATAGTGATGCTGGAAGACTTGGAATTTTGGACTTCTAATAAGTAGATCTTTGAGGCAATGTGGGAATTATTCATAAAATTAGCTAATCATTTTAGGCAATAGTTTCATTCCTTATAATCAGTAGGGTAGGGTATCTGTACCCTCCTGCAAGCAGAACAGTATTTAATTAATTTGTAAAGAGTTGTAGCCAAAGGATTGTTTGGGGCTTAAAAGGATAAAGTCACAAAGACTCAGTTACTAAATAATGCAACTAGTCATAGTAACTGATGCCCCAAGGGTGTCCAATAATGAAATTTAGGCTCTATTAAGAAAGTTATCATGAAACTAGAAGATATTCACCAGGTATAAGAACCCCTGGATCCGGTAACTAATCCTTCCTTGCTGTTCAATGGAAATTAAGTCCTCACTAGATTGCTACAAATTTAAGCTTCCACAGTTAAAAAGAGATTTTAAAATATTTTTAAAAGTCCAAAGAAGATTGAAATAAATTACTTTTAAAAATGTCCATTGTTATAAAAAAAGATGAAAGGCTTATTTATTCAGAAGACTCAGGAATGATAATTTCTGCTTTCAATTCTAAGACAAATAATTTGGTTATTAAATTATCACAAACAATTGCATTAGTAGAGAGTGTTCTGAAGCCTAAGGAAGACATCATTTAAACACCAATAGTTCAAAAGATAGTGTGAAAATATTATTTCTGGATATAGAGTCTTACAGGTTCATCCAGAGCCCACCAGAAAACAAGAGTCTAGATAGTTCCACCTCTAAGTCACCTGACAATGCATGCAGAGCACTAGATTAATGTAGAAAGAAGAAAAAATATAAAGTATTTTCATGGACATTCTAGTCATCTATTTTTATAATAAATCATCCGAAAGAGCCTAAAAACTAGTGCCAGATAAACAGTCTTAGAATATAAGGAACAGAAATACCATTGCCCTTTTGCCTTTATCAATATCCCTCAGAAGGGCTCAATGACATCTGAAGACATGACCCAGTTTGGTTTTCCCTTTGTGTCACATGTGACACTGGATAATTTAACATCTGACTGTTAGTTTACCCATCAGCGAATAGTGATAATCACTCTGATTAAAAATGTGTTGAGAGTATTAACAATATATAAAATCATATATATATTGTGGGACATTGCTGATAAACAGAGCCAGAGGAGGAACTCCAATTCAGGCCCCTTTTTAAAAATGTTTCTGAAAATAGCCTCTATACGATTTGATGAAACTACAAGGATGTCAGGAAGAAGTTCTTCCCTCCAAGATGCCCTCTCTCCTGCTTGAGAAGTCTCGTACTTTACCTAGTGTCACTGCTTCTGTTATTAATAAAACTGATCCTGAGAAAATTAACACACTAAAAATAAGTCATTTGGAAGCAGGTATGCATGACTTAGAGTACCTTAAATAGACAGGCAGAAAATTTGTGGGGAGAAGAAAGATGGAAGGGAAGAAAGAAAGGTGAGTGAGAGTTGTCACTCTATCAGTTTGCTCAGGTCCAAACTAGTTTTAAAATTCAATACAGTGTTCGCTTCTGGTCATGGAGGAGATTCTTGATGCCAATAGACACCTAGATTTATGGAAAGCATGCTAGAATACAATATGTAAGTTTCATCTTTCTCTAAACTTTTGCAGCGTGAATGGAAGCGAAGAATGGAAATTAAATACAAATATATTTTCTCTCCAACCTGTAATAAAACTCAGTTTCACAAACCATGTTAGTTTCCAAAAACGTAAAACAAATCTTGTATTCTGAAAGAAAGTTTTTTTTTTAATGAAATCTGATTAATTTGGCTCTCATAGATAAAAGATAGAAAAAAAGAGTTTTTTTTGTTCTCTGAAACAGATCATATTTATGATTATTTCTGGACATAATTTTTATAAATGTCCATGTAAAGGATCATTGTTTCATTGTTTTCAAAGCATTCCAAGCAATTAAAATAATTTGAATATATACCTTTTACCTACACAACATTAAACAGGTAAGGCTTTGTAATATTTACTGACTTTCAGTTAACATTAATAAAAAGTGAGGAAAGTAATTCAAGACATGCAAGGTTTAGGAAAATAATTTGTTAGGATATTTCTGAAATATACATCTATATTTTCACTTATACATAACTTCTTTTCTTAATTGGTAAATTATTTATAGATGAGATATGTTTAAATCAACTTTTTTCATTTAAAAATTTTAAGGTGATACATTAAAATATTTATATATTATGTAATTTGGATACTACTATTTAATTTGAGTGACTATAATGTAGTTTGGGGTTTTTAAAGACTGAGAGGTATTTCTCAAAGTTAGCTTTTGCAAACAGAAAATTGAGTGTTACAAATTCCACCTCCCACAGACCAGAATTCAAAACCATTGGTCGGGGGCAAATACCACTGGCTGTGTCCTCAGTCACTTCATGCCATTTCATCAAGTAGAAGCCAAAGGTAAGTTTTTACACTTGCTTTCTTCTTGGGTTAGAGACCTTTTTTCCCCCTACAATAACAACCTTTTAAAAAAATTATTCAACTTGCTTTAATATCTTCTGATATTAAACTATTGAACTTTGATTCAAAGGATTGGGTTTAATTTTTATATATTTATATTTATATTATTCTTGGAAAATACAAAATTCTTAATTAGCTCAGGAATTAATAATATACAAAATAGCTAATCTTAATAGTCATAACAGATGCCAATAAAATTACAGCAGTTTTCAATGTATTCCTTAAGTGGAGTGCCCTGACATAGACCGTATTCTTTGCCAGTATAGACAGGCATTATTGATTATTATTGACTGAAATATTATGCAAAGGAAGAGAATGATAAGATTCAGGTATTTAAAAATATGTTGATCATACTAGAATTATACAATTAGAATGTCTTTTCAAGCTGTTTATTTTAAAATTTTATATAAACATATATTTTTAAAATATTAAAAAATGGTGTTGAGTGCACAATAATTTCGAAGTTTCAACAAAAGCTCTACATTAAATAATCTAATTACTCAAAAACAGAAACATACTTTTTTTAACTCAAGGGGGATATATGTTCTTCATATTTCCAAGATTCACACAGACTGCCTTATTACTGGTAGGGAATATGCCAAATGCAGGTAGACTCTAATGTGTAGATGTTTATAATAAAAAAAGAGTATGAAGTGAAAAAAATCAAGTGCATGATTATCTTTGAACAGTAAAAGTTGCCAAAGATATATAAGAAAAACATATATTTTATATGTTAGTGGTAGCCACTGTTAATGTTTCTCACTTGAATATGGAAGAATGGTTCCTGGAAGATTTGCAAATCACACCATTTTATTAAGATTTGCAAATCACACTGTTTTATTAAGGACTTTGTTGGTAATTGCAAAGAACAGTTCCAAATCTGCAATACTGCAAAGGCCTCTGCAGAGGAAAGTAAAACAAAGGTTTAGTTTATCCAGTCTGAGTAAAAAATTTATTCGAGGAAAGCATAGGAAGGAATAAAAAAGAGCTCTTTGTACTGTTTCTTATTCTCAGAGGAATTTCATATCCCTCTGCTTAAGCCTGCTTCATAAAGACTTTCTTTAAGTCAGTGAAGTTCAGTTTGTCTGCCAGTGCATTCAAGTTTATAAGGAATGTTTACCATGAATTACCTTTTATATGTGTGCGTAGGTACAATCCATATGTACCACTTTTAAAATAAACTCAGGAAGTGTATCCAATATACAAAACCTTTAAAATTAGACATGTTGACAAAAGTTTTACAAATACTTTGCTTCATCAAAAATCGTCTCTAGGTAACATTTTTGATAGGCCCAACTTAGATGTTTAAATTAATCATGAGAGTTTTTTTCCTAAAATTAAATGTATTCAAAGGAGTACATATAGAACTAAAATAATTAAAATGATAAGATCTTGATTAAATCTTAAAAAACATAACATTATCATGGAAAACAAGAATTGTGCTTATTAAAGAATTACAAAAGATTTCTTTAATCCCACATATGTACAAATCTTCCTCTAAAGTAATCTTGCTGAATAGTATCTTTCAGACATGTATTCCTATTAATTCTGAGTTTAAACTTTAGATACCTATTAAGAATTGAAATAAAATACTTAAGATTAAGGAAACAATAACAAGTTTTTAAAAATATTGCATAAATACTAAGACATGCACATATTAAATTATCTCTATATTAATAATATCAGAGGCAACAAAGAAGTAAGGGAAAAAAACTATTATTTTGTCTGAAAAATCTGAAAAAGCCCTAGGCATGAATATACAATAAACAGTTATGAGTCCTAGTTGTATCACTTGCCAATTCTGCCTTGGTTCCCTCATCTGTAAAACAGTGTGAAGATTAAGATGATTATCATTATCATAATCATCATCATCATCATCATCATCATCATCATCATCCCTATGTCCTAAAGCTGATGAAAGAATTTTAATGATTAGTAAATGGTAAAACTCTTAATGTAAAGGCTTTTGTGAATAAGTGCATCACACAATCTTTCTGTATCCCACTTCCCCATGTTTCCATATAAAATAAAATCAATTTCATTTTAATTACAATATCTACTATAAAAGTATGAATTGGTTTGTGCATTAATTTGAACATCTGGTATCAATAGTCCTCGGAAGCTGTACAATTTCTTGTGTTATATTTATAAATTATCCATGTTAAGAAAGTTACCAACTTGAGTTCTTCAGTGTTGACATTGATTTTTCTATCATTCCTATTTAATGCAAACTATTCATAGTTATTATCAATTAAATATTTATACATTTTAATATTTTATGATTAGGAAAGTTTGAAAAATGAAAGCATTAGCAAGACTCATTCTGGGACTTGTCGTCTTTGATGCTGCTGTGACTGCTCCAACTCTAGAGCCCATCAACTATGACTCAGAAACTTATGATACCACCTTAGAAGACCTGGATAATTTATACAACTATGAAAACATACCTATTGTTGGTCAAGCTGAGGTAACTTTTAAAAGCATTATATAAAATTTTTCTTGAAGTTGTCCACTTCAAATAGATTTTTGTTTATTTATAAGTAGACATCTTAATAATTTCATATGAACCTTTTCTCCAGAACACATTTAATTTGTTAGAAATTAACATTGGGGCACTATTTTACTTCTTACAGTTTACTTCATTTTCTTTTTATCTACTCAGAAGACTGAAAAAAAAAGTTTCTATTAAATTAGAGAAGAAAAAAAAATAAAGAAAAAGCAGTCAGTAAGGAAAAGTTAAAATAATACATATGCAATGATGAGGAAGTTTAGGAAGTTTGAGGTAAAAGGAAAATATGTGAGATTAAAATGAATTAGAAGAAAACAAAAAAAATGCAGAGAAAGGACAGTGGTTTGGGAATTTGCTGTATTCCAAGAGCAAATGTGTTTCTCTAAATGACTAATAACCTCTTACAAGTAATGTAGGCATTGGCAAGGTTACAGACCATCTCATAAATCAGATATGACATGTTTCTAATTAAATGCCAGGCTTTTAACATAACTAAAGGATACAGATTAACTTTTTATGAATTAGAAAACAAACAGACCTTGAAAACCTGGAGTATAATTAATGTATAACTTTGACAAAAACTAATTAAGAAAAAATAAACCAAAAGGAAAATTGCATCACTTTTACAAAATCATAATACATCTTGGGCAGTAGTTTAAGCATAAATCTTTTTAAAATAACTATTTTTGATAACTAGGAAAATCAAATATTTAGACAAAAGCATGTCTATAAACTGTATGGAATGTAGATGTATATTTATTAAGATGTTAAACATTCTCATTATTGTTTATGTTGCCTCATGAAATACTAAAATCAGAATATCACAATATGATAATTTTCACAAATGTCTCTTACATTCTTCTCTTTCCCTGTCTTTCTTTGCCCTTATTTTTTCTCACTATTCCCACCCTCTCTCTCTTTCCCACTTTTTAGTAAAGTTTCAGGCTTGAATGCAGATTACTTTTTCTCTTTACATTCGTTGTGATTCTGTTTTTTAGATATTAATATTCATCCTTTGATTAGTTTCCCTGTTTGGCTTTGTTATGTTAAGAAGATTGTCTGTTAAAAATTTCTTGTCATTAATACCAATTTTGCTTTATGTGATCTCTATATTTCCAACTTAATTCACTGACAAAGAATATAAGAAGAAAACTTTCTAGTACTTATCTAACTCTGCTCCTTTTTTCATCTTGCATAAATATCTTTTAAAAAATTTCAGTGTATATCTGCAGGTGTCTACCAAATTAAATATTTTAGTGTAAATACTTGTTATGTCATTAAAAAATATTTTATAGGATCAAAAGGTGTGGTGAGTATCTTAAGTGAATCCTCTATTTTGAGTAATGCAAGGAGTGAATTCAAAGGACTGCCTCTTCTATTGCCTTCAGAAGACCAAACACTGTTTGAGAACAAGGCTGTCTTAGGCAAAATTGTGAAGTCAATGAGTTTATCTGCAGATCTTTTTTAAGCCATTCCTTGTTGTCAGGATGCCTTTTGCTGCCCAAGAGACTTAAGTCAATCTCATAAGATTCTGCAGTCAAATTCTTCACCACTCTCATAAATTCTGAAATTCTTTCTGCCACCAAAATATTAATCTAATAAATATGCCTATATAAAGATAATATAGTTTGAAACCTGTCCTATATAGAATTAATATATATATTAATTCTGGAGTACCAAACTTCCTGCAGGGTACCAAGTATATAGAATTATATCTTGATATGCCCCAGCCTTTACCTCATGCAAACATCTCTGATTTTCACATGGGCCAAACTCAGAATCTTAACAACTGAGGGCTCCAAGGAGCCACTCTAATCTCTGTGGTTGATTAAAACATATAATTATTCTTGATTTAACAATTATTTGTGATGAAATCATATTAGAAATTCAATTTATAAGTAGATTATATATATATATATATATATACATATATATATACATAGATATATATACATCTGCTGTTATAACACAATATATTTGAAAAAATAAACTGTAAATCATTTTTTTAATTATAAGGTTCATCCAGCAGCGAAAATTAATCAACCAACCCACTCACCCACCACCTATAAAAAAAATCCAAAAACAATGTGATAGAGTAAGTTAGATATGAGGAACAAAATTCAAAAAACTTTATTTCTTCTTTTATATATTGTTCTACAAATAAAGAAATAGAGTATAATTCCTTGTGGAAAGATGTGAAATAAAGCCAATAAATCCAGCTATGTGAATAGATCCTAAAATATAGTTATTCATGACATTAATTTCTTGAATACAGTCTTGAAAGTTCAGATATTGTGACTCCTGGTAAGATTATTTATTTCAGCTTTGTAAATTAAGGGCAGTTATTCTACATGTTCTCAAGTCTATGTGACACTTTTTAAATAAACACTGGTAATATACCCATATAGGGTACAATTGATGAAAAAAATTGATGATAAATGAAATACATGAGGAATGGTGAAATAGGTAGGATTCTTTACTTCTTGTCCTCAGTGACAAGAGTTTGGTTCTGCCTTGTTAGCCTAAAATTTATCTGTTAAAAAGGCAAATTATAGCCTGAAATTATAAATTTATAGGTTAATTGAACAATGTTTCTAAATACCAGAGTTTTTTTTTTTTTTCTTATAAATTCTAAGACTTGGCATTGTAAGCCAATAGGGTAGACTCTTTGGTTTAGATTTTGAATGATTTGTCCTTAAGAATCTGATATACGTGTAAGATAGAATTCTAAGATGTTCCCTAAGTGGCCCATCTTCTTCTGCATACACATCCTCTATAATTCTTAACACCATGAATTTATTGGGATAGCACTTCTATAATTAGGCTATGTTACACGGCACAGTTGAAATGTTTTAAAAATTATCTTGGTTAGCCTGACCTAAACTTATAAGCCTTTTAAATCAGTGTCTTGAGGTTAGGGACAAAATGTGAAGCATGAGAGAAATTCAGTACATTGGAAATTGTTTCTGACTTTAAAGATAAATGGGTCTACAAAGCAAGGAATGCAAAAGTCTCTAGAAGCTGAGAGAAGCTGACAACCAGCAGTCTTATAGGAACCTCAGTCCTATAGATAGAATAAATCCCAATTCCACACAAGATCACAGCCCTAGTCATTGCCTTAATTTTAGCCTTGTGAGACCCTGAAGAGAGAGCCCAGTCAGGCTAGCCCTGGACTTCTGACCACAGAAACTGTGAGCTAGAAAATAGGTATAGTTTTAAGCTGTTCAGTTACTGAAATTTACTGTGTAGCAATATAAAAGTAATGAAATATTTACTAATCACATATTTTTTCCTGAAAACCAAATCCAGGGATTTATCTGGTCAATAAGCAAAATCCTGATTCTCAGATTTAGAATCTCAATAGAGCTTTATTGATTTCTACTGGTGGTGCTATTTCAATACCTCATTAGTGGTTGGAAAAGGGTCATGAAAGTATTTCTGGTTTTGAAAATTATATGTAATGATAGTATTTCAGACTGATGACTCAGGTGATTTCTGATGATCTAGAATATCCAGGATCCACTGGATTCTGTTAGGAGCAGAATTATCTGTATTTTCTGAACAAAAAGTAACTAAATCAGTAATATTTCTATTATTTATTTCTTCTGGTGACAAAAAATATGCGATTCTTTTATTTTTATATTTGAAATTATGTCTCAGTTTGGACAATTTATACAATATGTTTTGAAGTTTAAAAAATATTATTTGCATATACAGAAACTTTTATTGGAAGAAGTACTTGTTAAAGTTTCAGTCAACCTGAATTAAATATTTTTTTCAATTTTCAGGATATGGTGGGAAAAAAGCTAATATTTCTCTTTACCCTTCCTCTTCACCAAGGATATCTGGAGAGTGAGAGGGAAGACCTTTACTAATGAGTTTTAGTAGAATTTTCTGATTGACTTTCCATATGCTTCTTTTAAAAACAGTGTTAAACCATTGAATCCTTAATTTAAGCTATTTGAAAATCTAAAAAAAAAAAATGAGCAACAAAAACATACAATCATATAAGCTCATCAGAAAAAAAAAAACACCAATAGTATTTGCCTGTGACTTGTTTGTGTTTGAATTTGCATTATACATTATTTATAAGACCACAAACCTAAGTTAATTCTCATAACTACCCTTTGAAATAAGACATGATCATGATGATGATGATGAACAACTGATGATCAGAATTTTGCCCAAGGGTGTTCAACTAGTAAGTTTCAAAGTAAAATTTAAACCAGGTTCTTTTAATGTCAAACCAGAGAGATTTTGACACTAAAAGCCTCCATTGTTTTTCTGCTTTTGCTCTTTAATCTTTTCTTGTTAGCTGTGTACAATACTAAGGTTTCTTTTCTTTGAAATGAAGTAATTTTATTATTAGAGATCAGAAAAAAAAAGAATTTTCAAACGATTGTAATGAACACAATATCTAAGCAACTCTCTTAGCTGTCAAAGTATTTAAGGGAGAGTAAAGATAATCCTTCTGCAGTGAAAGCTACTTTGTCAGGAATATGAGAATTGAGCAGTGTTTGCCAAACACATTTCTCCTTCATTCATTTTCAAGATAAAATAGAAAATAGGATATAGCTCTCATTGCCAGTGTTCATTTTTTACCTTCTTTTAGATAATTAATATGGGTCACTTAAATCAATTTGAGCTCTAGACATGTTTAGAAAAGAATTCCATTGTGCTTAACACATCTACATGTTAGTATTTGAAACCTGTAAGAATATTCTTTAGTCACCCAGGCGGAACAGCTTAGAGCTTTTTAACATGTTTGGAAATGAATTGTTGACATAATGATAGCAACATTGAATAGCTTCAAGATTTATCAAGTGTTGGGACAATTTGGAAGAAAGATAAATTTAAAAGTCTGTTTTGTTTAACAAAAAACTTAGTCTGTGCTGGAGTAAAAATCCAAATAACATTCAAGATTTCAAATACTTTTTTTTAAAATGGGAGACAGACCTATAATTTAAGTATTATCTGCTGAAGAACTGGACTTACTGGTTAGGAACTTAGTGGTTCAGTAGAGATCCTGAACTAAGTGAATAAATAGGTGAGGACATGTGCATCCCAATCTTTCTTTGCCTGGGCACTTAAACTATTAACACACATTATAAAGAATGATGGGAGGAACAACTGGCTTTGGTGTTGCTCATGAATATACCTGTTTTATCCTTGGAAGGCAGTTTTCATGATGTTGAGTGACATGGGCTCTATAAGTAGACTCCCTTCATGTTAGTCTCAGGTCTGTCATACTAATTGTGTGGCCTTGAACAGTCATACACCTCCTCCAAGCCTTAGCTTCCTATTTATAAGATACCTAGTGTGGATTAAATAAAATACTTAACTGTTTAACTTAGAGCCTGACACATAGCAAATTTCAGTAAATGTTAGCTTTACTATCAAATCACTTATTCAAATAACAACTAATGAAGCTAACCCACTGGTGATCAGGAACATCTTTATGGAAGCGATGGGATTTGAGCTGTAATGAAAGTTAACTCCTCTGACAATTTAGAATCACTTATCCATCTTTTGCTAAGAGCCAGGAATAGGGACAGATCAATTAGACCACGCTCCCCCTTGTCTCTCAGGAACTCCCAGTCTAGACATCTTATAAACACACAATTTCAACACAACAGAGGAAGTAAAAAATAATTAAATAATTACAAACAAGATCTACAGTTATCTGGGACACAAAGGTTTTTTGAGTTCAATCACAAAACACATACATATGCTGATAGATTATGTACCCAAATTTATCATCAGTCACAGACCTGATAGCAAAACTGAGATATAAATTATCTTCCTTGTGTATTTATCCACTACTTTTTCTAAAAAGTATTTGAGGCTACTTATATGAATAAATATTATAATGTATAAAAAAGTGATATATAAACATACAAAATAAACACAAACAAAATGTAGATAAATATAGATAAAATATCTATAATATATAATCTCAAATTTATAAAGTATGTAATATAGGATATGTTGTATTATATTTTTCATAATATTATATCTTATTTTATTTACAATAATTATTTGTTATACTACATTATGGTATAAAAAATATAAATTAAGAAAGTGAGGCAAAGAAAAAGTAAGATTTGAGAACATAATATGAAACCAAGAATCAGGTACATATATTAAAATGTATACTACTTTGTATGATAACACATATAGAAAAATATAATATTGAAGTTTTCTAAGCAATAAGTGTTAGGTTTTAAGGGACCCATTCATGCTCCTCTTATGCCCTACTTAACTTCAGAATCAATTGAGAGACAGAAATGGGACTTAGACAAATGAGTTTAAAATATCTCTCTTATTACTATTAAAATCTAGGTTGAAATTTATGACTTAGTTCTGAAGTAACCATGGACTTCTTAATAGACTAGGTCATCAGTTCTAGTCAAGTTGGTCAACTAAAGTCCTCAGAACAGTGCCTGATTCAACAAATCTTAGTGCATGCATGAAGGGGCAAAACAGAATGGGAGCTCTTGATAGGCAGGCAGTTCTCTCCCAAAGGGAGGATGAATGACCCAGGCTTAGTTTCTTCTTTTCACCAATTACCCTATCCTTTACTCCCTGAGGAAGAGTGAGTAAAGGAACCAACAGAGGATGTAACTGCTCCCCAGTATGCTGGCCTCTCAAGCCATTAGCCTTAAGCATTAAGTTCAAGATAGCTCTCTCCATCAAGAGAGAAAACTCAACCCATTTTTAGGACAGTAATGTTTCTACTTTCCTGAGACTTACTCCCATGCCAATCACCACTCTTAGGTGTCCTCTGGCAGCCTACAGATTATGCAGATTTTGATCCCAGAAAGATCTGCAATAGATCCAAGAGTATCAATGAATTTATTTCAAGGTCCTCTCTGTACCTAAAGCTGAAATTTTGCTATCAACTTTATATTCTAACTCAGTATATATCAAGCCACATATTCTAATAACAGAGTTTATGAGAGGTTCTGCAATTAAATTAAATACTAGGTGAATAGATTCCAATAATACAATTCCAGAAACATAAAGATGACACAAATTTATATGTAGCTCCCCCACTTCTATGAAGTTTTTGAGAAAAAATAAAAGACTACAGATAAACATCTCTTGAAAATTAAAGTCTCAACTTATTTAAATCTAAAGAGATTGTAGTACAAAATCAGGATTGTTTGCCTTGTAATTTAAAAGTCTAAATAATATGTAGTCCAAAAGGTCTCCTCCCTAATTCCTTTTACTTCACCTCAGTTAGATGGATTCTTAATGCCTGTATCAAGCTAGATTCTTTCAATAACTCCAACCTGAGTGAACTCTTCCAGATACAGCTATAGTTATTTCAGAGGCACATAAATTTTTATTACTTCATTACCAAGCCTTCTATGACCTTGATATTTAAAGAGAATAAAACATTAATTGCATTCACATTATTATTAGAACACTTACCCTAACCCCCAACAAATTTAAAGACCAAGTTAAGTCTGAGCACCTGAAATAGTTGTTCTAGGCAAAAATATATTTCCCAAACGAGTACATAGGGTTGCCAGAGACCCGAGAAGAGACTTGATGGTAACTGAGAAGTCAGAAGATGGAAGAAATCTTGATATAATCTCATCCAGATGTTGTTTAATTTACATTCTTTGTCTCTGGCCTGTAAACAGTGATCATGGGATTTAACAAACCCTTCAGGTCATTCTGACGCACTTAAGATATGAGAAGCACTGAACTAAGATATAAACTCTAATGTAATAGCTTTTCTTTGAGTAGCATTGGAAATATTCCTGTTTTCTAGCACAGTTTTATTATAGAGTTGACATATGTAGAGTATTTTACTTTGGTTCATCAACAATCCTTTGATTACAATTAGCTTTCAAAGGGAGACTGCAGAGGCTACCAAAACTACATCAGTGGCAATAAGAAGGTTTAGCTTAGCATTTCAATTTAGTAAAGTCTTTTGAGTTTGTTTAAAGTAATTCTGTCTCCAAGAGATAAAGTCAGGCTTCTAAATTTGTAAAATTTTGCAAGGTTTTACCATTGATACTGAACAGTAGAAAAAATTTTAATGTAATTGTGTTTTCAAAAGCAATTGGCTATCTGATCCTCTGTAAATGCATATGTTTTTCTATTCAAAATACCCTATAATGATATATACATCATCATCATTCTCATCATCATCATCATTATCATGAGAGAATGACAGTTTTATTCAGAGAAGTTTTACATATTAAAAGGCACCGTTTGTCATACTTTGTGCCTCAATAAAGGTTGTATCAGAAGAAACAATTTGCTTTGTGTTAGAATGAGAAAGACTGAAACCTAAAATAATAATAATAATACTAAATTACTTTGTCAAACAAAGAGCTAGAGCTTGGAAGTTTCAAATTTCTTGGTTTTCAGTCCAATTTCTTTATTTTCAATTATGGTGATTAACTCTCCCCCATATCCATTCTCATGAGATTACTGATTTCAGCCTACACTAAATTGTCCTTCTGGCATCTTTACTTGGGGAATGAGGGTAGTAAAGGGAAAGGAAACATGAACTTACTTTGCTATGAGATAATGTTGCTAAAGCCTTGCCAGAGTTCCCTACCAATGTTATTTTGGGACGTTCAATTAGAACTCAATGATACATTTGTAAAAACTAGATATTGGAAACCTAATAATTTTCTGGAGTCTAAGGAGATGATAGTGAATGGAGTCCCAAATAAACTGTGATAAAACTGAAGTAGGAAATATTCCTGACAATTAAAAATAAAATTTTACCATTTTTAGCAAACAAAAATAAATTAGAAAATAAACGTGAACAATAACAACAACAACAACAACAACAACAACAAAATGCTGATATCCCAGAAGAGAGACAGACTATCAGGATATAATGAAATTAAACCTGCAAATCATCATCTCATTTCTTTCATATCGACTTTGTAAATTAAATATTGCATTCAATACAAAAAATAATATAATATTTATTCATTTAGAGATATTAATTTATAAAAAATAGCCACACATCCAGATAGATTTTTTAAACTAAAAAAAATCATATACATAAGATTTTCATAAATATGTATATAATATTCTATCAAGACAATATCAAATGTTATGATTTTCTACTATTTTGACATAAACAAGACACTAATTTTGATATTTGACCTAAAGATATTTATTAATTATATAGATCTATTACTTTTGACTTATCAAGTTAATAAGTCAACTAAGATCTTAATGTATACTGGCTTTCAATTTCTCTTTCCTTAGTGATTTATTGTATTATCTTTATTTCCAAGTTGCATATACAAGCAAAGATTAATAAAAAATTTTACCACATCTGCCTAAGTTTGTGTGTTAAGTCAAAATTGTAGGAAGTGTAGCTTAGATAAAAAGGATAGAAAAAAAGGTAAGGCAAACCTTGGTGTCAGGATAGTGAACTGATCCCTCAGAGTGAACTCATATTCAGTGTGGTCATTACATTCTATAAATATAAGAAGCCTCATTCATATAGAATGTCAGATGAACTGTGCCTCTCAGAATTGTGCAGTGCTCTGACTTTGAGCATATAATTCCACCTTTTCTTCATATATAGAAAATACCTACCAAAATCCTTGGATCACCAGTAGATTCAAAACCAGTAGCATCTAATAAAGTCAGAGCACACTTCCTTTAGTTTCCTTTTATAATATGTTTGCATCTAGAATGAAAGTCCATTTAGCACATGTGAATATGTCTGAGCCACAACTAATTTTTTTAGACCTGTTCATGAACTTTTAGTATGTAAAAATATTTTGTTACTCTGATACCCAAAATGTCCCTTAAAATATTAAAAATTACCATTGTTTACCTGTATTTATTCAACAATACTTATCAGCCTTCTAATTGTTAGACAAACTGGGGTAAGAGTTGAAAATATAATGATGAAAAAAAAAGAGAGAGATATTTGCCCTCATGGGCAAATCTATAATCAAATATTAACATATACAATGTAAAAATCTGTAGTAATCTTTTACTTTGTAACAAATAGTCTCAAATTTAGGTGGCTTAAGACACCATTTACTTAGATTACAATTCTGTAGTTCAGCAATTTGTGCTGTGCTATACTTCTGGTTTGCTCTGGGCTCACTCATTTATCTGCAACAAGCTGCCAAGTTGGTTCAGACCTTGCTGGGTGGACTAGGTTAAACTCAGCATATATGGCTTTCCTCTAATCCATATGCTCTCTCATCTTCTAACATCTTGCCTTAACTTGTTTATATAATTACTGGACAGGGTTCCTAGACAGCAAGTGAAAAAAAGCAATGTTTCTGGAGAACCCTCAAAAGTGACACAATGTCAATACATTCTGTTACTAATACAAATCAGAAAGTCAGTCTAATTTCAAAAGTCAAGAGATGAGAAATTAACCTCTACTTCTTGATTGTAGGAGTTGAAAATTATATTGCAAAGGGGTATGGTTCTAATAAAGGAATAATTGCAACAATTAAAAAAATCTACCACAAAGATAATGGTTGATGTGCCAATAAGAAGTACATGAGACTCTGAAACCAAGCAGGCATGTTTGTCTACATCTGCTTGTTCTTGAGGAAGACCTGAACTGAATATGAGAGTTAAATAAAAAGTTAATTACAAAGAAACTTTAGGAGATATTGGCTAGGTCTATTACCTTATTTGTGGTTGTGGCTTATCACAGATATTTGCATACGTTCAAGTTTATCATTTGTACACATTAAATTGTGAAATTGTTTGTATACCAATTATACTTTCATTAAAGTTGTTAAAAATAATAATATAAACAGTTTTTAAAAGATGGGGACTAGTGGGGAAGCTTCAAGAAGAACTACTAGCATATGGAAATGTCCTATTCAGGAAGGGGCATGAAGAACCTAAGGAATTAAAACTAAAAGACTAGTGCAGCAAAAGAGTACAATTGGTATGAGGAAGGTAACACTAGAAGGGTCAAACCATGAGGATTCTATAAAGAAACAAGTTTGAATTTATTCTAAAAATAATAGCATTTTTATGGCATTTATTATGTATGTCACATATTCCAGGTGTTTTATGTGTTTTAATATATTCATCCTAACAAAGCTATGCTATTTATATCAAGATTTTACAAATAAAAAAAGTGAGGCTCAGGGAGGTAAAAAAGCTTGTCTAAGACCTCACAGTTAGGTTAAAGTCGAATCATCTGGTCTGAATCCTTTCTCTTAATTGTATGTAACAGTACTTCTGCAAGGCCATTGTTCCTATAGTTGTTGAGAACAATACAAAACCATTAATAGATTTTAATCAGGGTTTGACATGATGAGTTTAAACTTTGAGATTTTAAACTTCGGGAAACTATAATGAACAAAATAAAAAGTCAATTCAGTAGGAAGTAAGAGTTAAATAAAGAGCTAAAAAGAGAATGGATAAAAAATAAAAAAGATTAATATTTATATCAGAAACTTGGTTATATATTTGTATTTGAGTTTACCAATTGTAGCTTGAGAAAAAGAGCAGAAATGTTTTCTGGCCATTAGTGTTTATTCCAAAATTTAAGTCTCTGAAGCATAAGCATAAAGGTTGGCCTCACAGAGAGCCAGGTGGTCATGTTTTCCTGGCCTCACTTCTTTGCATGTATTGCCTCACAACTTCATATCACAGTACAAAAGCTGCTAAGGGAGAGGAAAGGAAGCCTAGATCACTTTATTCAGTAGTGAGATTAAATGTGTTTGCAATGCAAAAGGCTCTCCAGGCAGAGTACTTTGAGGTTACAGTTCTGCAATTTTACTGAACTGAAAAGGCATTCTTTTTCTTTGTTCTTAAAAGTTGTTTAACATTCTCATTTTAATAGCAAGTAAGCAAGAACAAAACAGTTTCTGATAAACACAAAAGCTGTTTTGCCTCATTATATTGGATGACAAGTGAGAACTTACAGCTTCACATCAGATCAGTGGAAAAACAATTATCCGTAAAAAATATGTGCAAACATTTTTTCTATAAAGCTAGATTCAAGGCAACGTGTCTGGAATGTGTTTCTCCCTTTAAACTGCCTCCATTCCATGAAACATCTGTCTCAATTTCCGCTCTTCCTGGAGCCTCCTTTTGGTCTCTCTGCAAGTCCATTCCTTCTGAATCTGCCTCCTTCTGACCCTACAGATGGAATCCGTATGTATGTTTAAGGAAGTATGCACAATCTTCTCAAGTGGAGCTTTCTAGCCATAATACCTTCACGTATAGCGTCCTAATGCATCAAATATAGTATGATTTACTTTTGGTTTGATTTCAAGGTTTAAATGCATTAAAGTCAACATTAACATATTCGCTGATTTTTCTCAGCAAAATCTCTAAAATTAAGCATAGGACTGTGAATTAGATGTTTGGACAAGCAAAGTTTTTGTATTACATTCAATAAGTACTTGTTGATCATCTATTATGCTATAGCCATGAGGTACAAAGATATATGCATGATTGAGAATGTACCATCTAATATGCTTGGAGAGGTAGAAAAAAGATAGAACCAATACAACACAATGTAGGAAAGGCTGAAAGGGAAAGAGTACAGAAGTACCCAAGAAGACATAATTCAGGAGTGGAAACTGACAAAAGGAAGTTTAGGATTTGTTTTTAAGGTGAAGCAATGAATTTAAATGTATCAAAAGTGACATTAAATCATAAGTTTATCTTTAAAATGTTGTTATTATCTAAAACATTTATCTAAAATAATTTGGGAAATATATAGCCTAATTATTACCTATTTTACACATGAAAACAATAGTTTGCATTTCATTTTTACAGTAAACAAGTGAGAAGTAATTTGTGGGGGTTTTGTTTTTTTTGTTTGCTTGCTTGCTTAATGAAAGTGAATAAAGAAGGATGGAAAGGGTTAAGAGGCCATGTTAGGGTGGTACAAGGAGAATGTGGAATTGCTGGGGATGCTGTGAGGAAACTAGGTCCTAATCAATGGGTCCTACGTGTATGTTATCAATCAATAGTCTTGAGTAGATTTCCTGCCCCAAGTCACAAGGTCATCAGAGATGTAAACATTTATCAAGTAATACAAAGAAAGAGACATTGAGACAAGAAGAATTGAGAATAAAGGGTCATTTTAAATACAGTGGTCTTAGAAGCAATAACTCATTACTTAAAATATGCAAGTAAGAAGAGAAAAGCAAGTATAATCTAAAATATAATCCTTGTAAAATTATTTGAGTATTTTTTGCAATTTTGTAACACCTTCTATTGTCAAAGCTCTCAGCAAGGTCAATTTTAACATACTCAAATACTGATAGTAATACTTGTTACTCAAAATAATATTGAAATTATATCAGAAGTGGCATATTATAATTGAATCATATAGTTTTCAAATCTCCATATATTTTAATTTAGCAGAAATAATACTTTTCAGTAACATACAATTGGAAGAAGTATATGTTGTTGTAAAAAAAAAAAATAGAATATTTGAATCTAGAAAACCAAGGATTAAAAGGAGTGAAACATACTTATTCGTTACTTATTCAATTACTTATTCGTTATTATTGTCAAAGAGAATAGAATTAGGGCAGCAGGGTGAAGGGGACTTTTGGAATTTTACTCTGTGCACTTCTGGGTTAATTTGTATCTTCCACAATAATGCATTCAAATACAATGCTATGTATTTAGAAAACAGTGAGTTAAAAAAAAAAAAACTATGAGATGAACAAATATATAAAGATGTTTAAAAGAGCAAGAAGACCAAAAGAAAAAAGAAGGCATTGGAAACTATTACTAAGATTTGAGAATCAAAACTAATTAAAAACAATAGCAGTAACCAGAATCACATGTGTTCTCCCAGGCAAGCAGGCCAGTCACACTGTTAAACTTCAGAACATGAGTGACCTCTTGTGGCAAAGATGGATACATTTTTAATGCATGTCACTACCACACAGGATGAGGGAGGTGGCTGGATAAAATTCTGCTTCTTTTTCAGATTGAAATAGTGACAGTGATGCCTTCAGGGAACAGAGAGGTCCTCACCCCACCTCCACAGCCAGGGGAGGCTGAAGAGGAGGAGGAGGAGTCCACCCCCAGGCTGATCGATGGCTCTTCTCCACAGGAGCCTGAATTCACCGGGGTTCTGGGTCCCCACACCAATGAAGGTCAGGTCCATCAAAGCTGAATTGTAATTAAGTCCACTTGGTCATACTCAAAACTGCCAAGCCGCAAGGCCACAGGAAACCCACATGACCCAAAGAGGAAATTTTGCAATGGGCTAGGATTGAAGCAGGAGATACACATGTATTTTGTGTCAAAATTTATCAAGTAGTTTTAATAATTCATCTCAGGCATAATGAAATTTTCAAATAACCAATGATTTGGGATGAAAATATTTGTCTGGCATTATTACTCAAAACCTTTGTGGTGAATGCATTTTTAGAACAAAGGATACACTATTAGCAAGACCAGAATCTATGTCAGAGATCAGGCCATAGCAATTCAAGGTGATAAGGTGACTGATGCTGAATAATGCTGGATAATGATGATGGTGGTGATAATGGTAATACTAATAAGATTTTACATTGATTGGGCACATAATATCTGTGGGCCATAATGCTCAGCGCTTCATATTATCTCATTTGACTATTACAACTTCCCTGTGAAGGTGTTAATCAATATTAATCTCTTCACTATTACTGACTAGTTCGAAAGGGTAGGAAGTTGCCAGAGATCATGTAGCTATTAGCTTCACCCACTGGGTTTGAAGTGAGTCTTCTGATTTTTGTCTGTGTATATATATATATATATATATATATATATATATATATATATATATATATATATGAAAGTATGCTTCTACCCATTCAGTTCTAGGAAAGAGCAGAGAGAGGAAAAGAGGGAAAGTGTTCCATTACATTGGACTCCACCCTGCATGGCCTGAAGGTGATTTAAACCAGAGCACTTTAGTTAATGAAAAGGAATTCCTGGTGCTAAACATAATTCTATGATTTATCTATATTTCTTGTTAAAATTTATCAGTGTCAACCTTGGGGATATTCAACCTGACTCACACCTAAATATTTTTACGCAAACACACACATACACACACGCACACACACACACACATACACACATACACACACAGAATGGCACATAGTGAAGGGATTTAGAAAACATGAGTAGAGTTCTCACTGCAAAGGTTTAGTTAGTGTTAAGTATCATTGTACTCTAAATTTTGGATATACAAAACTTATCTTAAAATGTCTATTGTTCTTACAGATACTTCTATCTAGTATAGAGAGACAAATATGTAAATTTAGAGGCTATTATGTGTTATAGGTAAAAAAGTCTGTACAGAACACACTGAGAGAATGAAAGAGAGACGAGAGCATTCATATCCAGCTTTGCCACCTGATAGATTTATAGTCATGAGCAAGACATCCAATATTTTTCTTGCCTTAGTGTCCTCTAAAAAATGGGATAATAAATAACAGAAGTTACCACATAGAGTTTTTGTAAGCATTAAATGAATGAATTTGGTGCCTGGCCCATAGTAAACATAATGTTTGTTATTCTCATTATTCTCTTTATGATAGAAGTTTATCATTTTTGTCAACCTCAATAAACTTTTCAGGACACAAAACAGTATCATTAATTACAAACACTATATTGTATAGCAGATCTGTGGAACTTACACATTTTGCACAACTGAAAATTTACATCTGTTTAACAACAGCTGTTGATTTCCCCCTCTCTCCAGTTCTTGGTAACCACTAATCTACTCTCCGATTCTATGAGTTTTTAACTGTTAGCCAATACTTTACATAAAAGTTGTCTTTTTTGAAATGTTGCCTATATGTCACAGCCATTAAAGTGTTTTATATACATTAACTCTTTGCAGAGTCATAAACAACACTATGAACTATGTATTGTTATCTCTCCTTTATCAGCAGGAGAACTAAAATGCCAACACTCTATAAAAGTTGTCCAAGATCATGGAGGTTGTATGTAAAGGTGTGGTGTTGCAAACAGAGATCATTAAATCCTAGGTCTTTAATGAATACATCATATTTTTTTCCACATAGTTAACTTTCTATAAAGTAGTAGAATATTCTACAAACAGAACCAAGGAAATTAATATAATTACAAGAAAATGTAAATACCCAACAGAAAGCCTTCACAATAGGTAAATTAAATATCTATACCAATTATACCATTTTTAAGTTATTTCAGATCTTTCAAGAGTTGACTGATCTGGAATTATTACCTGAACTTGGGTCTTTCATCTGAGCCAGAAACAAGAGAAAAATATAATGCCCAATATTTTTTAAAACTCTAGTTGAATTTATGGCTCAATAATGTAAGTTTTGAAACAATATATAAAAATCTATTACTTTTTCAAAAAATGTCTCAAAAGTAGTCTGAGTATGAGTAATAAAACTAAAATTTTAATTCACATTATAATTTCTAGAAAAAAAATATCACCAGAAGTTCTAAAATAAAATTAAATTTAAATCTTATAAATTCATCAAAGTAAAATAGTTTGGAAATATATAGAACATTAGAAATCAAATATATATTTTGCTATAATGCAAATTTCTAAAAACAATATCTTAAAGCCATATAAAGTAGGCTTGAATTAGGAGTGGAAAATCTAGAATTAAATTATAATTGCTGTGAATATAAATAATTACCCTAAGCAATTATTGCTAAATTAACAAAACCAAGAATATATAAAAGAATCAAATGCCTTACTTTTCAAAAAATATATGATAAATGACAAATTTATAATGACTGGAGAAATTGGTAAATATTAAATATTTTACAGCTGTCTCTTAAAGTTTTTCTTTAGATTTCCATTCCTGAAATAGTTTTCATTTCTGAAATTATTACTGTAAATTATTTTCTCATTTAATGATAGCAATAAGACTTTGGTAAGTACGTTCTGGTTCCTGATCACAAACTGCAAATGGATCTTTCAACTAAGACAAACAAGTATCTTGGTTTGCCTGGAGTGAGGGATTCCCAAGACAGAGGACTTTCAATGCCAAAACCAGGAAAGTCTCAGCTCAGTTAGGATGAAATGATCACTAACCAATTGACAAAAGTTTTTCAACCACTTTCTTCTTCTATAATTCTCGTATTTCACATTCTCTATTCATCTCACCTCTCACAATCTCATGTCTCCTCCTCCCTTTTCTCCTCATGCTCTTCAGAAAGCTTAGCCTCCTACTTCACAAAGAAAACACAAACAACCTCTGGTCAGCAGCTCTTTGGTCTTTCTATTTTCAAACATAAAATTTACCTACATTTGTACGCAGACACCTTATCTCTCTCTCCTCCTATTGCAACAGAGAAGCCATCTGTCCTCCCACATGTGGGATGTGCATTCTTCCCATTAGGCTTTGAGTTTCACCTCTGACTGCCCCCTCAGGATACTTTTTATCTTCAACTTCTTCTTTGGATCCTTTTCTGCAAAACTCTCTCCCTTTAGTCAATATCCCTCATTATATATACACCACAGATACATTTTCTTATAGTTACTGCCATCTCTCTTTCCTCCTTCACAGTCAAATATCTCAATAGCACTGTCTATGTTTGCTCTACCTATTTCTTCACCTACTTTCTTTTTAATTGACTATATATAATCTGACTTCCAGCCTCATTACTCAAAGCTCTTATCGAAGTTCCTCATAATCACCAAAATAACTAATTCAAGAGACATTTTTCAGTCCTTAACTTTAGATGACATCTCGACAGTCTTAGACTTTTTCTATTTTTTTTTCTTTTAAACCTTTTCTTCGCTTGGCCTTTATAATATTGCCCCATCCTATTTTCCTTCTTCCCTTCTCATTATTGATTCTCTGTCTCCCTTAGCAGCTTATTGTCCTCTACATAACCACTAAACAGGGAGTGAAGAAGGTATGTGTGTGTGTGTGTGTATCTGTGTAATATATTGAGGAGTATAGATTAATATGTTGAGATATAATCCAGCCTAACAAATATCTTTTGGATCTGTTGCTTTTTATATTACCATTACCTTACAATCATCATCTTTTATATAAACTCATCTTCACTCTCCCCACTCACCGGCCCTCCCTCAGCCTTCCACAATACCATCAAACAGATTAATATCTTAGCATGCCCATCCTTAGGATAAGAAACAAAACCTATAACATAGCCTATAAAGCTATACGTGTTATGTCCTAACAGTCTGATGTTCTCTGCATTCTAGCTACACAAACCATCTTTCAGTCCTTCCAAAGTAATTTGGCACATGCTACTTTCTCTGCCTGAATATGTTTCCCTCCACAAGCAGTGTCAACTCTTTCTCTTCTTGCAGATCTCAACTCAATTATCACCTCCTCAAAACAACCAAGACTCTTCAGATTGGGTCAACTTTTCCTATGTTATGCTTATATGATATTTCATGACATTTGTCATTGTCATTATTTTATTTACTTGTGTGCTTAATAATCATCATACATAACATTATAAAATAGAGCTCTTTCTCTTTGTTCAGCTCGTATAGTGCCATTTACATGAAAAGGATTCAATAAATACATATTGAGTTAATTAATATTAATGATTATTACCCTATATATTTCTTGAAGAGATTTTTTTCAGTGGGGTATTTAAATATTGAACCCAAAACATAATAAAAACATTATATTGGATGTTTTAAACTTATGAAAACCACAATCTTAATATTCACATTTGAAGACAGAATTTCTAAGTGTAAGAGTAACAACTGTGAAATATTGACTAGTAATTCAAAATAAAATTTTAAAACATTACAAAAATATACTAATTATTGGAGCAGCTTTAATTGGTATATTTGACTAATATTTCATTTATAGAAAACTACATGAGAAAATATGAAATATACTAGGATGGTCTGTATGAGACTCTAATCTCTTTTAACAAACATTGACAATCACATAGAAATTGCTTTTCATTACTTACTTACTTCTAATTATTTGCCTCTATCTTTTAGATTTTCCAACCTGCCTTCTGTGTACTTGTATAAGTACCACAGTATACTGCGATGACCATGAACTTGATGCTATTCCTCCGCTGCCCAAGAACACGGCTTATTTCTATTCCCGGTTTAACAGAATTAAAAAGATCAACAAAAATGATCTTGCAGGCCTAAGTATGGATGACAGCACTAATGTCCTAATCTTCTTTACAGACTTCTCTAAAATTGTTGCACCATAAATTGCTGTTACTGAAAATTATAGCTGAATAGAAAATATGGCTCAATAATCAATTATTTTTTTTATTAACCATTTGAAGATTTGTTTAAATAATGATTAAAAATAATGAATAATTAAAAGTCATGAAACTATATAGTTGTTAATATTTTTAAATAACTATTTTTAACTAAATCAAAATTATAAATAATTATATTTTATAAGCTAGAACTCATTACCATGTAATGATATGAGAGCAAAATGTCATGATCATATATTTACTAGAATCTGGCTTGTTTACAGAGATTTCTATTAAAGCACAATATTTTATGGTTGATGAATGTAAGCCTGAATTCTGACTTTATTTATTGTTGTTAACTTAAAATTTTTGTACTTGTCTTCATAAAGTGTTTTAATCACTAAAAATTTATTTTTAATGCCTGTGTATTTCAATAAAAATGTACTTTTGACTACTAGAAAATACAACAATCTGTCATCACTTAGTGAAACATTTTAAGTAGTTGAATTCAAATAAAGTTTATTTAGAATATAGGGAAAAGTAGTTATTTCAATATAATGTTTCAGTTTCTTTGCTAAAATTACATAAAATGCATAAATATAAATCGTATTTTGAGAAAACAATTAATTTTAATAAAGTATTTAGAAATAATTACTGCATTAACTATTCATTGCTAATTTAATTAGTTTATATTTGCTCAGATGTGGGAAATTTATATTTGTATTTTTATGTGAACAAAAATTTTCAAAAATATTTAACTACTTCCTTCATTTTGTCTTCTAGATGATTTAAGAAGGATTGATCTGACATCAAATTTAATATCTGAGATCGATGAAGATGCATTTAGAAAGCTGCCTCAACTCAGAGAACTTGTCCTGCGTGACAACAAAATAAGGCAACTCCCAGAGTTGCCAAATACTTTGACATTCATTGATATTAGCAACAACAGACTTGGAAGAAAAGGAATAAAGCAAGAAGCATTTAAAGTGAGTTTTAAGGTTGAGTGTGAAAGACTGTTATCTTGGTCAATGACTAGCCTTTTTTATTCTAGAAAGGAATTCATTTTGATGAGACTTTTATCACACTTTTGGGAAATACTATGTTCTGGTGTATTTTGAGGCTAGTCAAACACCAAGAACAGAAAGCAAAGTTGGAATAAGAAGTGGGTAGCTGCGTGCAGCACCAGTCTATAAATTATACCTGGAAATGGCATAAGCCAGATAATTTGTATTTACCAAGAACTCCACTCAAGGAAAGTTTTTAATGTGATTAAAGAATAACTACCTGTACAGGGTATGATTGGTGCCTTGGAGATAGAAAGCTTCTAAATTACTTTATAAAAACAAATTTTGTTTTCTCAGTGAAGGAAGCAAGTTTGGAGCTAGAGTGACTTGCTTGAAATAATAACATTGAGTCTGAAAACAGTAACCAACTGACTTTCTTACACAGTCTGACTCTGTTCAAGCTGCTCCTCTAAGTATATGTTGAACAAATACATTAAAAATATTGTGACAGGACATCACATTACTTTCATAATGGCAACAGGAGGTCACGTAAACCCATTAGCACTGGACAATGGTGAAAGTCCTGTCTTTCCACTAACCCTCCTGTGACAGCACTCTGTTGAGCAAGACAGTTAGGGTACCTCATTAGAGCCAGGTAAGATTAGAAGTCTAGTCATTAGTCTCTTCACTCATCTTTTGTTTTTGTGGGTGGTGGGGAGTCACAATTTGTCCTGTAATATTTGGCTACAGTGGATCTGTTCTTTTTTTTTTTTTTTTTTTTTTTCTATCTTGCTAGGCTGTTCCGTCCCTGGAACTCAGGCTAGAAAGAGCAGGCTTTTTGTTGGGTAGGAAATCTTATTTCTCCATCTCTAACATGAAGGAAATTCTTGCTATGCCTTGCCCAAATCCTCAAATCTTATTGCAGAACACAGAACAGAAAGTGACAGCCTCACTTAAATTGAGAAAGTTAAAGTGTACAAAGCAAATTTCTTTCTAGAGAGTGAGAAACATGTTTCATTTTCATCAGGAGATGCCTGCTCGCCCTCCATTTTTTCAAACACATTTGAATTGTCTGGAAATTTAGAAAATAATTTGCCTCACCTTTACAAAACAAAATCTGGTCAGGCATGTGTTGTTTTACAATTAATTGCATGGACAAGAAATAGAAAATACAGTGACACCACTAATTTCTACCTGAGTCCTTACATTTGGAATGCTTACAGGATATGTATGATCTTCATCATCTCTACCTCACTGATAACAACTTGGACCACATCCCTCTGCCACTCCCAGAAAACCTACGGGCCCTTCATCTCCAGGTAGGCTTCTACTACTAAGGTATATGCAATAGCTCCATGGAAAACAAAAGCAAACAAGAGGAAGTAGGGATATAAGAAGCTATTTATAATGGCATGTAGACACATTGTGATTTTCTTTTATTTGTCTTTTTCTCTTTCATTTTCACTGTCAGTCTGAGTACAAGGTATTTGTACATTCATGACCCTATGCTGATTTATTTCTGATAACCTTAGTTTTTATTTTCATTCTTTGCCAAAGCATTATGCATTTGGGGGCACATGAACTTCCTTTGAAAAACAATTGAAAATATTGTCTGCTAAAAAATGTGTAAGAATTAGAAATAGAAGAGAAAAAAGAGAAAAACAAAAATCTAATTTGATTTCTAGGTTTCGGGGGGAAAATGTCAATTTTAGCTTTTTAATTTTAGCTTTAGATTCTGTGTATTGAATTAAATTCAACCCTAAGACATTCCTATCTGCTTAGAGATGACAGACTTTCATCTCTCTGGATTAAGAAAATGTAGTTTTTCCTAAACCAACATATTTTAAACTTTACATGTATTTAAATCTTATTAAGCTATATTTTATCTTTGAAGTTATAAGTGAAAACACATTTTCAAAAATGTTATGATCTAATATTTTCTAAATATATTTTATTTAAATATGTTAAAAATATGCTTAATGAAAACAAACTTTTTGTTAAAGAAAGACAAATTATTATTATTTTGTATGAGAGTAACTTTTGGTCTACAGCTGTAATCAACTTTCCATAATAATTTAATTTGTTCTATGAATTAAATCTAAAAGAATAAATTCATTGTGTGCTCAAAGAAACAGTATCATAGTGTAATATTAAAATCTTTTACAGAAAAAGGGTAAACTATGTGAGGGCAGGTTTTTGATTCTTATGTTTTTCTCTATGGATTCTGTAAATATTTACCTCCATGTTTTTTCTTTTATTCCTATTAATACATATTTCTCCATACTTTTTTGATGCCCTTTCAAGTATATCTGTCTCTGAGTCTTGGATACCTCTCTTTTGAGAGTTTTTCTAGGTGTGTTTGTTTCTTTAATATATATGCCTTTTATAGTCCTCATCCTGTTTTTGGCTAGCTCTTTTAGTCTCTCTTTGTATGTATATAAGGATTTTTTGCCTTGTCTGTGATTAGAAGGAGGATTTCTAAAGAAAAGTTTGGAATGTGTTTTTCAATTGTGAATTAAATTTTATTATTACTTTTTTTCTGTGACGACATCGACTCTACAAAGTAACCAGTTCTCTGATGTTATGTTTAAACACGATTCACTTGTATGTATAGTATGAGATTAAAAATAATTGACTTTATGTTCCCTATTTTATGGTTTAAAAAGGCATTAAGTGCACCTTTTAAAAATATTTATCTTTCACAACCACCTCACCATTAGCTAGCATAAAGCTGATTCTCATTTACATTGTCTTTAATTTTTAATGCTAAAATAAAAATCCCCTTTTGATTCTTTTGAAAATTGTTTGCTGACATATAGTATAGTAATCAGTAATGATGGCTTTGGCATAAGCAGATTCTCTGGGCTAAAATTTTTCTTCCAACACTATTAGAAAAATTATCTGAACTTCCCTGCATTTCAGTTTTAATGTATAAAGTAGGTAGGACAGTTAGTGGAACATGATAAGTCCTTATATGTGAGGCATAGTTATTATTAAATAACATGTTTCTATTACCTATCAAAGAGAACCATGCAGTGCCTAGGTACTAAATCTGTATTATTTCTTATGAATACTTTGCACTGCTAAGAGAGGCAATCAGCCAGGAAGATATAAACATATGTCCACCTAACAATAGAGCCTCAAAACTTATGAAGAATAAACTTTTAGAATTGAAGGCAGAAATAGACAATTCAACAATAATAGTTGGTTACTGCAATACTTCACTTTTAATAATAGATGGAAATTATCATAAGATCAACTGGGAAACAAAAGATTTGAACAATACATAAACCACCTAAGCCTAACAGTCATCTACAGAACATCCCACCCCAAAACAGCAAAATATGCCTACCTTTCAAGTGTACAAGGAATAGTTCCTAGGATAGACCGCATACTAAGCCATGAAACAGGCCTCAAAAAAATTGAAAATCAAAGTCATACAAAGTATTTCTATGATTATAATGAAATTAAAATAGAAGTCAGCAAAGAATAACAAAATTTCACTAATATGTGGATATTTAACAAACCTTTTATTAATAAGCAATGGATCAAAAAGGAAATCTAACCAATGAGTTTGGTGATATGGCAGGTTACAAAATCAATACACAAATATTAATTGTATATGTATGTATTAGAAATAAAATTAAGAAAACAATTCGATTTTTAATAATCACAAAAATAGCAAATTACCTGAGTAATTTAAATAAAAGTACAGATTTGTATACTGAAAGATACAGCAGACTATTAAAAGACTTCCTCACAGCCAAAGGAACAACCAACAGAAAAGATAAACTACAGAATGGAAGAAAACATCTGTAAACCATACATTTGATAAGGAGTTAATATTCAAAATATATACAGAACTCCAATACTCAATAGGAAAAAAAAATAACCCAATTAAAATATTGCCTTAGGACCTGAATAAATATTTCTCAAAAGATGACATAAAAATGACCAACAGGTATATGTAAAGGTGCTCAACATCACTAATCATCAGGGAAATGCAAAACAAAATCACAGTGAGATATCACTTCACACCTTTTAGAATGGCTATTATCAAAAAGATCAAAGATAATAATTGCTGGCAAGTGTGTGGAGAGAAGGGCACCCTTGTACACTGTTGAAAAAGATTGTAAAGTGGTACAGTCATTATGAAAACAACATGAAGATTCCTCAAAAAATTGAAAGCAGAACTACAATATGGTCCAACAATCCCGCTTCTGGGTATATATCTAGGGAAATGAAATCAGTATCTAGAAGTGTATGCACTCCCATGTTTAGAGCAGCGTTATTCATAGTAGCCAAAATATGGAAACAACTCATGTCTGTCAATGAACGAATGAATACAGAAACTGTGGTATATATTTAAAATGGGATATAATAAAAATATAATTTAAAAAACCTTAAAAATAAAGATATCCTGCAATTGGGAATGACATAGATGAAGCTGAAGAACATTATTCTAAGTGTAATAAGCTAGACAGAGAAAGACATATATTGTATGATCTCAATTATGTTTGAAATCTAACAGTGTGGAACTCATAGAAGCAGAGAGCAGAATAATGGTTGCCAGAGCCTGAGGAGAGTGGGCGTGGAGGACATGATGAGATGTTGGTCAAAGAATGTAAAATTTGTTATTTAAGATGAATAAGTTCTAGAGATATAATGAATGGCATGGTGACTACAGTTAATAATACTATACTCTAAAGATGAAATTTGTTGAGAGTAGATCTCAAGTGTTCTCACCACATACACACATGCACACACACATAAGGTAATTATGTGAGGTGATTAAAATATTGATTTGCTTGATTTTGGTAGTCATTTCACAATATATAAATATATAAAAACTTTATGCTATACACTTTAAACATATACAATTTTATTTGTTTTATTTGTCAATTATACCTCCATAAAGCTAGGAATATGAGATCTAAATAATGGAAAGATAGTCTCATTTTCATGGTTTGGAAGACTTAATGTTGAGACAAAAATATTCCCCAAATGTATCTATAAATCTTATATATAGAACATCATAAGTAATTCACTAAACTATTTGAATTAATAAATGGGTTCAGCAATGTAGCAGGTTACAAAATCAATGTAAACATCAATTTTGTGTCAATGCACTAGCAATAACTAAACACAATGGGACATCATGTAATACCCAGTTGTTTGGCTAAAATAATAGTTGTTATTTTATTATTGGTTAGAATGCAAAGAAAATTAGAACTAATATATTGTTGATAGAAGTGTAAAACAGTGCAGCTACTTTGGTAAACAGTTTGACAGGTCCTCAAAAGGTTAAACATTGAGTTACTATTTGACTAGTAATTCAACTTGTAGGTATATATGCAAGAGAATTTATTACATGTCCACATATAATTTGTACACAAATATTCACTGAAGCCAAAAAGTGAAAACAATCCAAATTTCCATTAACTGATGAAAGGATAAAAAAAGAGATAGTATATCCATACAATGAGATACTATTGGGCAATCAAAAAGAAAGAAAAGTACAAATACATGCTACAACATGTATAAACCTTGAAATTACAATTCATAATGTAAGAACCGAGTCACAAAGAAGATATATAGTATGATTCCATTTATGTTAAATATCCAGATTGGAAATATCCATATACACAGAAAGAAATTTGGAAGTTGCCATGTCCAGAGGTAGGAGGAAATGGGGAGTTATCATTACTAGTATGGAGTTTCCTTGGGTGATGTTTAAAAGTGTCCTGAAATTAAATTGTAGAGATGCTTATACAAGTCTAGAACTATATTAAAAACCACTGGAATATACACTTAAATCAGGTGAATTTTATATTTGTAAAATATATTCAATAAAGCTGTTTTTTAAAACATCTGGTACTACTCTCTGCCATCTTCCTGATATTTGCTCATTCTCTCCCTCAATTCACTTAAGCTACATTTTTTCCCTATTATTGAACATTCCATGGAAATTACTCAGAATTTGAACTTGGTGTTCTCTCCAGTTGGAATATTCTTATCTTTGCTCTTTCAATACCCATGTCTTCTTGTCATTCCATTCTTAGTTCTATCGCTATCCTTAAGATAACTTTTTACAGTCGTCCTTTCTTCACAGTTTTCATCATTTTTGGAAGTAATTACTTTTCTGTAAATTTGTTTTTTCACTTCCTTATCTTATATTCCTGTTACTGAAGTATAAGCTCTATAAGGGCAAGTATATGTCTATTTTGTTCATTGATTTATACTCATCGCCTAGAAATTTCTTGATGTATAAAAATTACATAAAATGCATTTTTTGATGAGGGAAGGAACAAAAGGATAAAAATGAGGGTGAAGCAAAGTGGACCATGTTATTAATCATTACTAAAAATATGTTACATCTTGCTTTATTTATTTTCATCTTTTTTAGAACAACAACATTCTGGAGATGCATGAAGATACCTTCTGCAATGTTAAAAATGTGACTTATATTCGTAAGGCACTAGAAGATATTCGATTGGATGGAAACCCCATCAATCTCAGCAAAACTCCTCAAGCATATATGTGCCTACCTCGGTTGCCTATTGGGAGTCTTATCTAAATAAGATAATAATTAGCATTGTGATACCTAGTATAACAAAACAATTCTTACTGCTCTCTTCACAAACAAAGCTCAGCATGATATTTTCACATTGTGTTTTGAAAGATGATATTATATAAAATATAACTCAAAGTTTTAAGATATTATGGCAGTTAAGTAATCTTAGAAAATACTAGATGAGTCAGGAACAAACCAAAAGATGTACAGAAGGAGCAAAACTAAATTATAGGAAATGTTTTACAGATATCCTTATAAATTACATGTAATTTGAAGGTTTTAGGGATTCATATCTTATATTATTTCAAATTAAGCATATAAAAATGAAAAATGAACTCTTTAGGTTTATTATCAAGTTTTAGATGTTTTTAATTAAACTTTTCTATTTCTTTTTTTTTCACTGAAGCATGTTTTCATTTTTAAATTAAAGAAATAAAAATAATAAAAGTATTTGAAAGTGACAATGGTCTTATGAGAAAATATTCATTACAATTACAACATGCAATAATCATAACAAAAATACACAGAGCTTCAGTTTCTCGATAATATTTTATCATCTTAAAGACCTGTCAACTCATTTTATACATTTGTTAAACTTACCAGTTAGTTGGTGTATTTCTGTGCTTGTAAAAAATGAAATACAAGAAGTAGAAAATATAGATAGTGATAATGTTAACAACTCTAGAGAAAGAGTTCAGAAATGTTTTTTTTTAAGTTGATCTTTCTAAAATTTATGATTGTAATACGTATGGTTATGATCATACTTTTGCTTAAACCATACAGGCATATGGCTAAAATTTGAAAGATAACAAAAGAATATATAATGAAAGGTGAGTTTCCTTCCAGCCATAAACTCAAACTTCCACTCCCTAGAATAACTAGTCAATGGTTCCTTGGAAGTTCTCATGGAAGTTTTCCATGAGAAACAAAACTTGCACCTAAATAATTTTTCCTTTTTGACTTTTTTGACAATATATATGCACATATACTACATGTATATATGTACATATCACCATTATGTATCTATCCATGTAAACATGGATTTTTTAAGTACGAAAATAATCATTATTCTTAACCTTGTTTGTTTCACTTAAAATTGTTTTTGGTGATTTTCCCATATCAGCACATGACTCAATTGATTCTGATAATCACATATATCAGCCAATTACATGGATGTACATTGTTTTTGTATTTACACTAAAATTGCAAATAATATTCCTGTGTGAATATGAATATCTTTGGTACATATGACAGTACATCTATGAATACATTTATGGAAGTAGAATTCTGAATAAAAGAATATATTGTTTTAAATTTTAATAAGTGTTACTAAACTGACTTTCAAAGATGTTACACTCACTTATACTTTTACCAACAGTGTGGGAGAGTGCATGATTTTCTACAGTCTTGCCAAGATGGCTTAATATCAAACTTTTCCATCATTGCAAAATCTATTCCTGAATTGATATATGAAATAAAAAATGAGAAAATTATTTGGCATTACAGCTCCTCCATTTAAAAACAATATATTTTTATTTCAACTATCCCTTTTAGGCAAATATATTTCTTCATCTAAATTATCTGAACTTTTCTCATTGCTCCATATCATTCATCATATGCCATTAGTTGTAGACAATATAGCTAAATCTAGAATTTCTGTAGGGCAACAGTTAAAGAGATCTGAACTATCTATGATACAATAAAAGAACTATCAGAAAGAGGTTGAGATAAAGAGAAAGATACACAGCAAAATTCTCTAATAAAACATAATTTGTGTTATGAAAGGAGTCTCTGAGGTGTTATAACACACACCGATGGCATTTCTGCTTTACGATTCTCAGTTTACTTCTATTGCTAAACAGTCTAAACCTCATGACTCTCTTTCTGCTAAAATAAAACAAGTTTCTTGGTTTAAAAACAAACAATCAAAAAACAAATAAATAAATAATAGATATTTACTTGATAGAGTCATCATGCCACCTGAATAATATCCATATTTTCAGGTCAACTGATTTGAAGCTTTAATAATAACTGCAAAAAAATAAATAAATACAAAAATCTAGATTAGTGTTTGAAGAACCAGAGCACAGAGATCTTGGAGAGCAATTTCTAAAGTTCTGCCTACAAATAACTTCAAATTTTAGTAGCATTAAGCAAATGGTAACTTCGAATTAAGCAAATGGTGACTTCCCATAGACTATGACCTTCTTCTTCTATCCTTAAATCTTCCTAGAAATAGATAGAAAGTATTACTGGTAGCATTAATAATGATAACATATTAGTGACATTTAATAAAGCCATTTTACAATTATATTTTTAAATAAAGTAGTTATTATCTATGTGTACAAAGAAACAAACTAAGAGTGGTCCTAATTTTTCCAGTTCTGTATGCCTATGAGGCAGAAAAATAGATGATTTTTTTTGTTATAGTTTAAGTAAAAGAATTGCATCAATATTCAGCAAAATTCAAAATTTTAGTAAAATTCTCATTGCTGAAACACTGCTAAATTATTTTTAACAGAAAGATATATAGTGTTAGGCAAAACTATCTTTTAGTATTACTTTTACATCCATTTGTGGTCTAGAGTTCAAATTTGAAACATATTCTTGTTTTAAAGTTAGTACATAAATATACACACATTGTTATAATAGCAACCAATTCTTTGACACAAACTATGTACCAGGCATCTACTAAGGGTTATTGACTCATAAGTATTAACTCACAACGTCCTAGGAGTTGGGGATAAGAATGACTATTTCAAGTCACAGATAGGAGAGAGAGCATGTGTAACTTTCCCTGGGTTAAGGGCTGCCATCAAAGTCTGGTCTCATTCCACATTGTTTTTACTCAAATACCACAAATATGGCTTTCCCCTGTTTGTAACACAAGGAAATGGTGTAGAGACTGGACAGAGAAGCTATTATGGACTGAATGTCTTGTCTCTCCAAAGTTCATATTGAATCCCTACCCCCAACATGATGATGTTTGGAGATGGGCCTTTGGAAGTTTAATTAGGGTTAGATGAGGTCATAAGGATGGGGTTTGCATGATGGAATTAGAGACCTTAAAAGAAGAAGAAAAATAGATCTGTGTGTATGGGTGTGTGTATGTATGTATGTGTGTGCATGAGTGCATGAGTGCACACACATATGCACGCACTAAAGAAAGGCCATCTGAGGACATAATGAGAAGTCAGCCAACTGCAAGCCAGGAAGAGAGCTCCCACCAGGAACCAAATTGGCTGAGACCTTGATCTTGAACTTCCAAACCTTCAGAACTGTGAGAAATAAAATTCCTATTGTTTAAGCCACTAGTCTACGGTATTTTCTTATGGCACCTCAAACAAACTAATATAGATGTCAAGTTTAGTATGTCACAGTGACTTCCAAATGGCCAAGGGCCTTTGAGCTGTGTTTGAGAAAACATTTCTGGGGTGGAGAGTAGTCCTCCAAATACCAGGCCTCTGGAAGATCAGCAAAAGGATGTAATGAGATGCGTAGAACCATGAGGTTAAAAGGAGGATCCCAGCAAGTGAGTCTGACTTTCTCATTAAACACAATGGGCACAGAGCCTGGGACTAATGATAATTTTAGGGACCCATTCAAATATTTTTATTTTTTTCAATAAAAAGAAAACATGATGATAATATAATAACAAGAAGAAGAAGAAGAAGAAGAAGAAGAAGAAGAAGAAGAAGAAGAAGAAGAAGAAGCAGCAGCAGCAGCATGCAATAGAGAATCTTGCCTCGAATATATTAATCTTTATAGCAATAAGACATAAACTATATATAATAGATGAAAGAACCCATGAAGCCATAATGCCCTGCCCACAGGAATATTATTGATGATCTCAGATGCTCCCCTCCCCACAAATAATAGCATAGAATACTTCTCTGTCCTCTCAGCTTTCTCAGGACACCATTAATATAAAATCATGGGTGAAGAGGCAGAATATTGTAGCAAAATAAAATTAATAATAATAATAACAATTACTGGGATAAAAAGGGCATTGTTATGCAAAATTTATAGGGCCAGTTGACATTGTCACAGGCATTACCACTGCCTACTAACAAGGCTACTTTGCAGATGTATAATTCACCAGGAACTCTAAAAGAACAAAGTGCTTACTATAACCCTGAAAATGTGATAACATTTTAGTATTCCTTAGAAATATATCCTACTTAAATGGTCATTACAAATGCCTCATATTCTTAACTGAAATCCCTAATTCTAAAACTGACTTCCGATTAAATGCCATATGTTTTTAATAACATAAATTTTTTCCTCTATTCACATGCTAAAAATATTTTATTTTTCTCAAATATTACAGGCTATTTTCCATGGGTAAGACACTGCATTTTATTGCTTTATAATACAGCATACTTTAAAAGTATTAATAAGCAAATATTTTCAATTAAATTTCTTAAGTAATCATTACAGACTATATGCTTTTTTTCAGATGACATGACTACAATATGTTGTGTTAATCCCATGAAAATTCTGAATTGTTATAGGATTAATATTTTCAAAGAATAGCAAATGATATCTACAGATAGTACTATTATGAGTGTAAAATTCACATCCTGACCTCTCAAAATCTGTAGAAACATTGTTTTTGTAAATACCTCATTATGAAGTTAAATTTCTTTCATAATTTGCTTAAATAATATGATTCATAAATGAAAAACTATTTCCAGATGCACAACATGCCTCAATAACCCCACAACTTCCCAAATTATCAAGAGAAAACTGAGTAACTTTGATTCCCTTCACCTTACTTTTGAAAAGCCTGAAAGGCTTAATACCTTGTGCTTCATCTCTGTGACCACTAGATGACGCCTTCCTTTTTGGTTTCAATTACTGCAGATGAATAAATTCAGGATTGAAAAAGACAACTGTTTGAGAGTGCATGAATGCATAACATTTACACTATTTTTTTGTACCTCATAGCAATGCATTGGTTCCAAAGATAAATCTAAAAATATATGTTGAAATTCATTTCTTTGACCAAATATAATCGGTGTATCCAACTTCTCTCTAAATAATTTTATTTACAAGTTTAATTAGCTGGTTTACCTTCTAAAAGCCAATTGAAAAACTTAAAATCTCGTCATTATACCCAATTCCACTGCACCATAATAAAGAATAAAGATTAATATGGGCAACCTGAAATAGTCTGAGCTTGGTATTTGTGATAAAATATAAAAACAATTGTCTAATTTCTCATCATTTCTCACATAGGTCTTCCTACTGACTGATTTTGAATGAGTTATAACTGCCATCAAGTGTTAGGATTCATTTAAGTCACGAAAATGCACAAAACCCACATCAATATTGTACTGTGTTTTCAACTTAACAACATATGTTCTTCATAAAACAAAGCATAGCAAAACTATGCCATCCTATGGCACTTATCAGAATTTCAAAATGCAACAATGTTATTAAAATCTCCCAAATAAAGTTTTTATAGACATATTTTGCTGTTAATATGGACATATTTTGCTGTTTACTTGATATATGTGGCAAACAGACTCTAACATGACACCCATTGATTTTCCATCTCTTGGTGTTCATCTCTTTGTTTAATACTCTCTCCTTGGGTGCAAGTATGACCTGAACCTTGCTTCTAACATACAGAATATGGCAAAGGTAATGGATGTCACAAATGTTAATCCCATAATTGTGATACAAACAATGTATTTATTGTGTGTGTTTATCATGCTAGGAAGCATTCAGGGGATTCTGGGGGGTTTTTTTGTTTGTTTGTTTGTTTTTCTTTTTGGATTTAATGAAGTGAGCAGTCACACTGAGGGTGTCCATGGCAGGGATCAGTGTGTAGCATCTAGAAACTTCTGTTGCCTCCTAGGACCTGTGGGTGGCCTCTGAACCTAAATCCTCAGCCAACAGACAGCTAAAAGCCAGGACTCTCAGTTACTCAGCCACAGGAAAACAAATTTTGCAAAATGTGAATAATATTGGGAGCAGATTTTTCCAAATTGAGCCCCAGGATGAGAACCCAAACTGCCAGATGCCTTGATCACAGCCTCGGTGAGACCCCGAACAGAAGACACAAGTAAGCTATTCCTGGAAAATCTGAGATAACAAATATATGCTGTTTTAAGTAACTAAGTTTGTAGAAAACTTTTGTATAGCAATATAAAGTTAACACAATATATAATAATATGGTAAATGTGTTGTATTTTAATATCAAATCAAAACATTTCATTTTTCAGTAAAGAATATGGATGAATTAAAATGTCTTTAAAGAATTTCTTAATTGTATTTCTGATGGATGTGTTTAACATTCTAAGGCTAATTTTCTTGGGTGATTTATCAATAAATGAATAATTTATATTATAATGCCAGTGTGTTGAAAAAAACTAAAAATCATGAATTGTAATTAGTAATTTTTCTTAATAAAAGAAAGAGTGGGGCAAGACAATAATGCATTAAAATTTTTAATAGGGAAAATGAATATGAAAGATATAAAACTTACCATGAAAAAAAGTATACAAAACCAGTATTATTTGTATAAAGATCACAACAAATGATTTAAAAAGATGATATATTTAATTATCTGTGAGTTAATCTTCTAGTTTAAAACAAGAAAAAAACTGATGGGAATACCACTATAGCAACATGGTCAATTTCTAAAGCTCTCAATTAAAACCCCATATTGTATACCACATTTTTTCTTAGAAAAATAAATCTGGAATATCACCATTCCATGTTGAGATAAACAGAGCAAGGATAGTGTGACTGCCAAATGTATGAGTCTATATACAGAAAGGGACACTGGAAGCTAAAAGTGCCAGTATTCTGCACTTTGAGTCAAGTAAGCTCATCTTCAGCCAACCACAGAGCAAATTACCCTCCACACTCCACACAACCGATACCTCCCCCGCCCATAACTATTCTCAGTTTTCAACCAGGAATGCATAAGTAACCTTTGCAAGCTTCAGGGCTTTCCCACATTTTGCTTCTCATTTAATGGAGGCTTGTACAGACTAGATTCCCAATGGGCAGTGTCGTTTTGCACAATTCCATTCACCATAGGAAGGTAATATGGGGATATACTATGTAACAGTTTTCTCGAGGATTAAGCCTGGTAGTATAGGCTTGCTGTTTCTAAAAAGTGGGACAAGAAAGGGACACAAGGGCGGGTATCTAGTTTTTCATCAGGCACAGGGTCAGTTATCTTTACATATACTGTATCAATTTCTTTGAAAGTCCTAAAGTATTTAAAAAAGATAATAATGATATTTAACAGTCACTGAGTGCTTACTAGGCATCTCCAGTGAGTGCTTTAATGCAGTGCCTTGTTTAAATCTTAACACAACACTATGAAATGAGGCACTGTATACTAATGGTGTGGGTAAGGAACTAGAGGCTTACAGAGGATGGTAATTGGTGATCTGAAATTAAGGCACATCTACTTTTGCAATAGCCCTTATTTTCTTAGTTTTACGTTCACACCAAAATTGAGCACAAGGTATGGAGATTTCCTATATACTCTCTCCCCTGACTCATGTATCATCTCCCCCATTATAAACCTCCTCCATCAGAGTGGTATATTTATTACAGTTGATTACCTACACTGACACATCTTTATTACTAAAAGCTCACAGTTTACATTAGGGTTCACGGTTAATGTAGTACGTTCTATGGATTTAGCTAAATGTACAATGACATGTATCCACCATGTAGTATCAGAATAGGTTCATGTCTATTAAAATCAAAGCCCACGATCTTATCCATAATACTGTAAAGGCTCCCAATGTATGTGCTGTCTGGCCAATAAAGGGACAAAAAGAAGGGACTCACTGGCATATTTGTATTCTCAAGAACGAGCGGTATACAACCTGGTAATGTTTACTTAATCAACAGGACTTTTGTGTGTTATATTACAATTAGCAAAGTGCTTTCTCATACTGGTTTCATTTACTCATTACAAGAGACCTATACAGGTGGGTGTGTAATATTGCATAACAATGTCTTTCAAGGATTTAGGCTCTGCAGTCAGTCAAGCACGCCTGGGCTTAGATACTAGCCCTGAAGTTCACTAGCCTCATGACCTTGGGCAATTTAACCTCACAATCCCCTAACCTGTGAGATGTGGTAACGATGCCTACCTCACAGGGTAGACGTGAGGACTATGTGCCATGGTCCCACTTGTGCAATGTAACGCAATGAACGTTTGCAGTCTTGTTTCACGCAGCATGAACTGCAAGCCCAAGAATTAGAAGAGCGGGCACAACAATAAGGTAAGGAGTGGGGCCGTTTCCTAACTGAAAGAGCTTTCTCTTTACCCCCTCGGCTCCTCAAAACTATGGGATATGTGTTTTTCAATACACAGTTCTCCCACCTCGACTCCCCTGCCCCAGCCATCTTTCAATAGGTTCAAGCAAAGGACTATCTTCTGTATCCCCATGCCTGGAAATGATGCGAAGGGTTCAAATAAACGGCCTCAATCGGTTCCTGAGTGGAGCAGCACAAACTCCTCTTGCCTCTGAAAATCTGCGTCACAAGCCCCCTGCGAACGTTCATGGCGCACCTGGTTCTGGCCAGAACCCCACCTCCCCGCAGAGTAAGAATGACCTCAACCCCAATTGGTTGTCGCCCAGGGCAACCAAGGACGCGGCGGGCACGCGGGGGAGGGGCTCCGGCCAGTATTTAAAGGCCGCCCGCTGTGGCCGCACCCCAGTCCCACCAGGACGGCGACGGTGAAGCCCCTGGGTTGAGAGGGAGCCGCAAGGTAACGCGCAACCCCTGCCTCTCCCGTCCCCAGCCCCAGCCTCCACCGAGGCGGGTGTGTGTGGGACCCGGGAGCGGCTCTTGCTGCCTGTGCCCATCAACGTTTTCCCCCCATCTTTATCCAGCCCCAGTCCCACCCACCCCACCTAGGCAAGACAACCCGGGTGCAAAGGACAAGCGACCACACAGGCCAGCGAGTGAGCTAGCGAGAAGAGGGTCCCCCCCCTGGAGAAGAAAGGCGGGATCTCAGCGGCAGGCACGTGGCGCTTTGAGGAGAGACACAGGGGGGCGGCGAGGAGGCTCTTCAGACGACAGATCGGGCCAAATTTGAAGTCAGCTTCTAAGACGCTTCTCGTTTAGACCTCTCGAAGTTCCCTGAACCATGACCCAGAGCCTGGACACAAGGGAAGACCCTCTTCACCTTGGCGGAGGCTGGGCATCGTCCGCCTCGTTTCGCACCTGGTCTTCCTGCAGCCGAAGGCGCGGGAACGCCCCGATTCATAAGCGGCGGCACCGCTACGGCCCCAAGGCCGAGTACGAGCCCCCCAGGAAACAACCGAAGCAACAGCACTGCCAGGGCCCGTGGTTCCAACCACCTCGAAGTTCCAACTGGGCCATGTATTCCAACTGGGGGCGCTGGCGAGGGCCCTGGTGCCCACCTCCGGCGGGATTCTGGAAGCCCCCAGGCCGGGTGCAAGTGATCCGAGTGTATGGCTTGCACCCTCTCTGCCTCTGCTGCTGCTGCTGCTGCGGCTGCGGCTGCGGCTGCTGCTGGCGCGGGCCCTGGAAGCCCTGCTGGGCGAGGCCCCCCGGCAAGAAGAAGCGCTGGGGCCGGAGGGGCCGCGGCCTGCGTCGCCACCCTCGCCGGCCCTTCCCGAGGAGCCCCCCCGTGGACCTGAGCACGCTGCTGCGGCCGGTCAACCTGTACGGGTGGCGGGCGCCGGGCATGCGGGCGCCACGCAACACCACGCAGTTCATCATGAACCAGATCTACGAGGACATGCGGCAGCAGGAGAAGCTGGAGCGCCAGCAGGAGGCGCTGCGGGCGCAGGCGGGCGGCCCGGCCTCCCCGGCGGGCTCCTCCGGAAACGACGCGCCCCCCAGCGGCGGCGAGGAAGACGCGGAGCGGCCGGCGTCGCCGTTCAGCTGTGCGCAGAATCCCTCCCTCGTCTTCCGTCCTGGACCGGCCGAGGAAAACCTGGCGCCCGCCCCACCACTGGCGGAGGAAGAGGAGAAAAACGACGAGGAGAGTGACGAGGAGGAGTGTGATGGGAAGGAGGAAGAAAGCGAGAAGGAGAGCGAGGGGGAGGATGAAGAGGACGAGGAGGCAGAGGTCCAGGACGAAGATGAGGTGGAGGAAGGAGAGGAGGGGGAGACGGAAGTGGAAGAGGAAGAGGAAGAGGAGGGGCTAGAGGAGGATGAGCAAAGAGAGGACGAGGATCATTTGCCCCTGGAAATGCCTTTGTCATTCCTAGTGGGGCCTGAAGAAGAGAGAGAGAACTTTATAAACTGTCCTTATTTAAGCCCCAAACAGGTCATGCCCAAAGTGCCACAGGAAGCACACCTCCTGTTGCAGGACATTAACTGTTAAAACATCAGGAAAGGGATCGAGGAATGGGATGGAACTGATTAAAAGCTAAATTGGATTAGCAACTAATTTAAAAAAATTAATTAAAAAGTGAGTTCCATTAATAAACATCTATGTAAACCCCTTCTTTGGCCATTATAAAATTTTAAAAAATTGCTGTGTTTGTGTATGACTATGGGTGGGGGAGGGGGAGCTCTCCAATATAATTTAACAGGAAATGATGAAAGGCCAAATATTATTACAGTTTGAACATTTTCATTTGATATTTCCCCTCTGCACACCTGAGTTTTTAAAGATTCTGGAAAAGCTTAAAACTTTCTTTTTATAACAAATTTATACAAAGTTTAATTAGTTTGTCGACCTAATGAGCTTGGAATCAATAGCTATTTTGACTGTTAAATGCCTAAGAAGCAAGTGCCATTTTGTGCTTCTAATATGGTAACTTAAATCATCTTAAAACATCTATTAAAAAAAAAATTCCTTGTAGATTTTTCACCTTCAGAGTTCCTTTTTGAGGGTTGTGTTTTGGTAACCCCATTTTCAATCTCTTGTGGCACATCGCTCATTTATATTCCTTGTTCCACAGTGCTATGGACCTTCCTCAGAAGAACATGAAGTTGCTTCTGTGGAACTGGTTATCTGCCATGGCCTCAACAATCCATAAATCCATGCATGGAGAGGATTCCCCATGGTCAGAAGTCAACTTGCACATCTAGTTAAAATCCAAGGTAACTGCAAACAATGGAACATGGCTTAGATTTTGAAGCCTTTTTCCTGGTGTACTCCTTGTCCTAAGTTCACAGGAATCATAAAAATTGTTTTTGCAGAATGGATTTTTTTTAAGATTATTGACCTTTTGGGAATGGAATAGCTTATTTCTTTCAGTTTTTCTGCCTTAAAAAGGAAAGTAAAACAAAGATGTGTAACTGCACACTTGTGTGAGCTAATTTCCATTGTCTAAACAACTATTTATGAAAATATTTCATGTGCAATGATAGCTTTTATTTAGATCTTTTTAGGAAGTAATAACATTTCTTCCTAGACACTTAATTTTTATAACTTAAAAAAAATTTTTATCCTTAGCATATTTCCAGAATAGGTTGAATCCTTAGATGAAGGATTTGAGCCTGCCTCCTCAAAATTTACTTTTTGACAAACTGTACTTCTAAGCATAGTTTGAACTACAATTTAGTATTTATTTCATGAAGAGAAGACTGGTATGATCATACCTTACCTGAATGTTTTTACTTATATATCCCAGGGTATTGAAGCTTTCAGAGTGACAAGATTAAGCTATTAAAAAATAAATAAAATTAAAAAAATTAGAGTGTTAAATGAAAGTACCCTGCTTCTCACTTTTATTTAAATATCAAATATCTATTCACAAGACTTCAGTAGCCAACAGGATGAAAAGAAGAAGCAAAACTAACACAAACATTGTAGAAATTTTTAAATAATACCAAATGCTCCAAACTATAACAATGAATAACCACTTAATTATACTCTAAGAAATCATTTCCTGCAACATGCAATTTCTGAGTTACTTGTAAAAGTAGTTTAAAATTGGCCACCCATTTGCATTTCTAATATATATATGCAGGGAGGAACCAAGAATCCTTTTCTTGGTTAATCCTGATGCTGGTCAATAAATCTTTACAAGTTATAGCCCCCAAATACTTTACCCAGTATACTCAATCACTAAGTCTTAAGTATATTCTCATTAAAAAAAAAAAAAAAAAACCTGTCATTTAGGACTGAATTTTTTTCATAATCACATCTAGACAATTCTCAATTTATTCTTACAAGATCCTACTTTTACATTTTAAAAAGCAGCACATTGTCTCCATATGCACAAATTGTTACTATTCATTGTAGAGGATGTAAACATGAACAATACCTCAGTTTACTTCACAGACCATTAGCCAAGAAATATTTACTGAACTGCTAGGGGCTAAGCACTGTAAAGAGTATTAAAAGCATAAAGGTGAAAAAACAAAATCCCTACTCTCCTGTTTCTTATAGTTTAGTAGAAAAGACAAACATTAAATGAAGAGCTGGACAAGTTAATCACTGCAACTGTTCTAAAGGAAATGTACCACTATGAGAGTCCACATCATAAGGGAACCCAAGAGTGAAGCTGGGGATGTTGACTGTGGGTGGAGGAAGCTGAGTCTGAAAGCAGAGAGCTGGGAGGATCTTGGTGCCTTTGAGGACCCTGTTGGACAGTGAGAATCAAGAGAGGCAGGCAGAAGCCATATTACCTCTTCATATATGTGCTATCTTCTGAATAGATAAACACTGTCCCCACATTGAGGTGGTCCCTTGACTAATCCTGAAGAATGGTATCAAATGATTAAATCATGTTGGGCAATGGGAGGTTGGTCTTCCCAGTAGACCTATTACTTTTTACAGAGACCTCCCCAAGCTATCATATAATGGCTGAGCCCTCAGGATTTGTTGCTCAGCATGACTGGAGCACCGCAGTTGTAAACTCCCATGGAGAACCTGTGCAGAGCTTGATGATGATTCAATGGATCAGTGTTAGTTTGGCTCAGAATATACCCAGTCTTTAGTTTTAGAGGTAAGTATATGCTTTAAAGAAACACCATTTTCTAAAATAAGCTCATTATTCCTAAATTTATTTGAAACTTGTTGACTGACCAATAATAATGAAGTACCATTCAGCCATTTCTTTCAAGAATGGAATTATTTCCTTTGTCATTTTTTTTCAGAAAAATAACATAAGCCATCAATTTGTTTAGAATGCCTAGGCTTGATAAGAATCTTTACTGTCTATTCTCTGTGTTTTTACATGTAGAGATTCTGATATTTTCCTTTCCTAGTGACTGACAGTATTTCTTGATTTATCTTCATTACTTTGTCTGCACAGTAACCTCAAGAAATTTTATTTTCTATAAAAATATTAGCCCTCTAAGGATGGTAAATATATTTGACATTTAGAGATCAACTGAACTCTGACTATGGTTTTATAAAATTTTATAACATCTGCATATGAAGACAATAATTCCAACACTTTTAGTTTCATTAAAATAAACACATGAGGTGAAATAACCAGTCTTCTGACAGCTATATCAAACCTACAGAGCTCAAGAAGAAAATGATACAAACATTAACCCATGGTGGTCTTGGGCCAAGGGAGTAAGAAAACAGCTTCTTTAATTTAAATTTTAGCAGCATAATAAAATAACACATGCTTATATTTACACAGGTTCAAATTAATGCAATCACAATTGAAACTTACTCTTAATGGTTCCGAATCACTTTGGCCTTGAATATTTGTACATTTAAAGCAAAATCAGAATGTGGCTTCTATCTTAACTATTTCAGTGATAGATTGTTCTGTATCAATTTGCTTTTAGCAAGTTAATGGAACATAGCCTATTATCAAGTTCATCTGATGGAAGAGAAGAGTTTGGGAATGTGTGTGTTGTCACTGCTGCCTAAGAAACCTGGAGTGGTAGCCTTGGTTCTCTGTTTCCTTAAACATAATTATCATACTCCATTACTTCTTAGGCCTATTGTGAAGCCCAGTAACCAAATATTGAAGAAGAATTACATTATAGACTGTAAATCACTATTAATCATCATACACTAAATTACATTTTAAAATCAAAATTATCATCTCAATTTCTGAACATGAGATCAATCTAGATCATTAACAAGGTGCAGGAAATCTCATCTCATTGCAATTTTTTTTTGAACTGAGGTCTCAAGATATTTTAGTTGTTGCCACTGAACTAAGAATAAATCAACTTGTCTTAAAATTTAGTTTTTGCTTCTGGTAAAATGGTGTGCAAACGCAGTCTGGTCTGGCTCCTTGATATTGAAAGAGTGGTTCATGGATTAGCACTATTGGCACTGAGTGAAAGCTTGTTAGAAATGCAGGTACCCTCACTCTGGCCAGACCTATTGAGTTAGAATCTACTTTATACCAAGACCTCTAAGTAATATGCATGCACATTAAAGATCTAGAAGCTCTGTGGTTTACGGGTTAGATCCATTGCAGAGCCCTCATATTAATTTAATGTTTAAGATTGTGGTTTACTACTTCCATTAATTATTACTTCCATTATTTACTACTTGAATGACCTCAGGCATGTAGGTGGCTTCTCATTTTTAAAAAAATTACTATTTTTTATTCCTACAGCACCTGGTCTTCTTAGGTGGTCTCCCATCCAAGTACTAATCAGGCCTGACCCTACTTAGCTTCCAAGATCAGACATTGGGCTTGTTCAGGATGGCATGGCCGTAGACCACAGACTGTTGTGCCACTGGGGCATGAACACAGGACCTTATGTATATAAAGCAGATGTGCTAACCGCTACGCTATAGAACCATGTCCCTCATTTTCCTTATCTGTAGTATCTACCTCATAATATTATGAGGATTAAATTGTCCAATACTTACCCAGAACTCAGAGCAATGACAATCAATGTTTACCTAGTTTTAAGTATTGTTAAATAAGTATTTAACAATGCACAAATGAGACCATTGACATATTATATACTATTTAAAAGTCACTTATTAATGATTAGAACAACAATAGAAGTAAAATTTTACAAGATAATTAACAGAGTGATTCATTAACTCTGTCTTGTTTTCCCTTGGGTAATTGCAATCAGATATACCACTTTGAGCTGCACGTACCATGATGCAGACTATGAGAACCAGTTAAATCTGTAGAGCTGGATTCATTTAAAAAATATGCTTTCTGGCCTTTATGTCCTTCTCCCACTGCCAGTAAATGATGTTTCCTTTCTTCATACAGCTAATATTAATACCTTAATATGACTAATACTAAAAATTACCCATTCAGGTCAGGGTAACTTTTTACCATACAAGCAATGAATATTAGAATGCATCTTTTCAAAAATCAAAATACATGCATTGTAATGCTTAAAGATGAAGATTCTGTCTTATGCTATACCTAAATATATTGAAAATTCCAATAAATATTAAATGCCTACTATAAGCCAACTATGGAGAACATTTAAGCTAAATCAAAAAAATTATTTGAGCATATACAAAATTCTTAACATATGTTATCACATTTAAGCATATAATCACTCTGTAAACTAATACTTTACTTGCCTTTTACAGCTGAAGGAACTGAAATGCAAAGAAGTAAATTGTTTTGAGACCCAAGTACGTTATTTTGAGTTCAAAGTTGTTGGTACACATATTATTGGACTTAACTCTTTTGTTGCCTTATTTAAAACAACCTGTCTAGGAATGAAATTTCCTTTATAAGTTTGACCTGAGTTCAAAGAAGAGTACAAAAGAGTATAGGCTCTTCAATGTGGGGTTGCTAATAGTAGTACCTAATAAAGAGTTACTGGCATTTCTGTCCCAATTATAATTTGTAGTAGTAGTTTTACATTTTATATAAGTCATATGATGAGAATCTAACAAATTTTTAAATATTTTTATGTATATATGTACCAATATGTGCATATTTGGTAGAAAGAAATACCTGAGTGGAATAAATTAGTCTAAGATGTATTTTGTTGATTTTCATCTATAATTAAAGTCAAATCAAAATTTTACTTTAGAAAAATATTCATTAGAATTTGTAGGTAATTTTATAGGTGTGTAAGATAACTGGATAGTATTCATAATACTACCATATTTTTGAAGGGTATGTCTTATGCTATATATAAAGACAAGCTATTAATATTGGAATCCTTTCATGTCTTCATAATGCATTTGAACTTTTCATAGTGATATTTCTGTTATGAAATATTTGAGTATTCTCCACTATGAATACTTTTAGGTTTTTAGCATGCCACTTTTAGTTTTAGTAAATTAAGACTTTTAACTGGTGTTAATTTAATTTATGAGTTCTCACAAAGTCACTATTCGATTAGACATTTCATATGCCATTTATCATTAATTAGCGTTACCAGAAGCAAAATTATAATGGTACTGTATATAATTGTATCTATTTGTTAATTTGTTATTGATGGTAACATTTCCATGAGCTGATAAATGACCAGGTCAAGACTAAGTGGCTCTACATTTTCCTCTAGTGGATTTCCAAAGTCAACATTTATCTTTTGTTTTTTACTTTACGAAGGAATATTTAATGGTTTTCTTTTTCTTAAAAGTTTTATGAATTCCACACTATTTCCTGCAATAAATCAATGACCTCAAGGTATATACTAACATAAATATTTATATACAAAACAAAGTTAAGGAAACTGACTTTTCTTTCTCTCATTTACTTTGTTTTAGGCAGAACATGCTCTACAACTAATGCATAGGTGCCACCTAGCGGCAAGGGTAAAACATTTAAATGTAACATCATTGGGTTCTGTTGTATTTACAGACTCATTTTTTGTGACACATAATACATTAATACATTAATATATTGTAAAGGTGTTGATACAATCACCATATTAAAATATTTATATTATTTATTTGAATGTGTTGTCATATGCCTTGCTTTTTAATATCTTTTTGACCTATGAGACTGTCATGAACTATCAAAATTTCTAAAAGAGAGAAACAGACCCAGAAGAGTCTTTAGATTTTCACAAATTATTATTTTTATACAGTTATAATAATTTTATTCTATTAATAATAGTTCAGCTAAAGGCATTACTATAATAAATCTATTTTGAATTCATTATTAAAAACATTAACACCACTAACATTAGCCATCTGCTCAGACCATATATTTGTTTCCATTTAAAGCCAACAGTAGAGAAGACAACACATTTGGAATTTATATGCTTGAATTTTAAATCCAAAGTGCTAACCTAAATTTATGCTTTATACTTTAATTTTAAGAAACAAAAATGAAAATAGTGTTTATTCAACTAGTTTTAAATTTAGGACTTGTGATAGTCAATTACCTCCTAGGATCTGAGCATCATTAAATTTATTAATGACCACAGCCACTAATTAGAGCACAACTTGTTAGGGAAAGAGACAAACCTGTTTATTTGTTACTCTATCATTCAGAAAATAATTAATATTTTTATTACTGCCCTATTTCCATCTCATTCCATCTGTTTAACTACTTTTTTGGATACATAAATTAGTGCTAAAGATTGTCTCTGCCTTAGCTTGAGAGTCACTTTCCACACTCACAAGTTCCTTGGTAATGCATTCTCCAGTTGCTCCCAACCACCTCTAGAAAGGGTAGGTACTCCTGCTCTGCACTTCCCTCACACTCACTTCAGTCATAATTTCATCATCTTTTTGAAATTGTAGTAAGTTGTCTGTGGTTCTCTTCAGCCCAGAAAAATCCTACAGGGCAAAGAACTAATTTTGTATTTCCAGCGCAGAGTCTATTGCACATAAGAAGCTCTCATGAAATATTCTCAATGTTATTTAAAGAAATGAATAACAGAACTATGAAATGAATAAGTCTATGTAATGAACTATTATTATCAGATAGTTCTAACAGAGAAGCATGGTGACTGATTTGTGATGTGTGTACTAAAACCACTTTCAGCAAAAAAGCATAGAGAAAGGTGAACAAGGAAGCAACTATTGAAGAGCAGGTACCCAACCAAATCTCATGCACTCTGAACTCTCTGTTAGACAGATTCTCATAGGAACTGGACACAAAATCTTTTAATGTAACAAGAAAGCTTTTAGCTCCAACTTGCTGGGCCACAGAATCATAAATATATGACCCTCCTTGTTAATCCACATGGCACCAATTCTCCTCTTAAAGCACACCTGAAAATATATCTTAAGTTTGTTTTAATTCTACAATTTAGAGTGCTTGGTTTGGAAATTTAAGACAGCCAACATTTATTTTATTCTATGTTTAAACTAGCATTTGCTGAGATCTGTGCCAGGGCCTGCACTAAGCACATGTGCTTAGTTTATCAACGAGAAAGCCGATGGAGACAGCTCTTGAACAACTTATTCATGGTTGCACAGCTAATAGGTGACAGATTGGAAGCCACACAGTCTGCTTCCTTATATCATTAACTCTACTCTGTGAAATGGAGGGGATTATAATGAAATTTTAAATTCAGTTTAGATTATTTAAGGGCGTAACTCTGAGTCTATATGAAAAGTCAAATTTTTTGCAGTCATGCTGCATATTGTAATATGTCCTGGAAAAATGCTGAGTGTCAGAAATTGGTGTTCAAATGTTCTGTGATAAATTATTTATGGGATGAGAAATTTTAAAGAGATAAAAGAAGCAGAGTGCAAAACTACTAGACTATTCACATCATTAGCGCAGTTTCTTGGCCCCTTTCCATTTTCTTCCAAGGTGAAAGTATACAGCTCATTGTGATTGCAGAATTCTTAATTCTCTAATTAGGAATCAGCTGTCCCTATTGGAAGTGGGTAGAAATGAAAAATGGCTCACTGTTGGCAGGAGAAGAGACTGAGGGCTGCCACATGGCAGTCACAGTTAGAAAAAAAATTAAATACAGTATAAAAAATAAAAGCAATAGACAATATCAGGAGGTCATATACATATAATGAAGGTCCAAATGTAAAAGCTGAGAAAAGTTCAGCTTAAGAAAAGGTAACAGGAATTAGAGTAAGACTCTAAATAGGAGATGTGGATGAAACAATAGAAAATAAGAACTAGCTATGACTGATACCATGTAATATAACTCCTATATGACTAAAGTTGCCATCAGACCAAGCCACAGTATGAACAAGACACAGGAGTTTAAATTTTGGTGTACTTTAAAACTCTACTTCTTTCAAAATAGTTTCTACTGGTCATTGACATATTTGTGTTCTCTCTAAAACATCTTCACCACTACTTTAAAATAATTTTTCCTCTTATAAATCAACTATTCAATTCTGCATATATCAGGAGAGACTTGGCAATTAATAATGCCCAATGAATATTTTAGTGTGTATTTGTTTATCCAATTTAACAAAGTTGTTGACTTAGACTAAAAAAAAGGGCTCATAAAAAGGGAATAGAACAGGATGAGATTTGATGAGGATTTAATATGATGTATTGTTGAAGAAGGTTGGAGGGAAGAGGGCAATTGGTCCAGATTACAAGGCGGATCTACAAGAATTTTTTTTTTTAGAATTGGCAGTGTTTATTATTATTATTAGGCATGTTCACATGTTATTATTAGCCATTTTTATATAAAAACTATAGGACACTAAATTCATAACAGCAACTTTGCAAACAAGATAATCAGTGCTTATTGAATTTAACATAACTTAGGGGTGTTACCTGTGAACTGCCAGGTAATTCAAATAATTTTAGTAGGCAGTGATCAAATGTCAAGCTTACTTATCCAAATAGATACATTCATAATTTATTTTAATGCATCTTAGAATCTGTTTTTTATAAAATTCATATGACAAAATAGTTTCCTTTGGTGTATACACCACCTATTGATTACCTATAAAGAAGTTTAGGTTAATAATCATCTAAAAGGCAATGAGAATAATTTATATTCACATTTACCTTACAACTATTAATTATGCCTTCTATGGTAGGTTAATTTCTTAATTATGTCTTTCTCTTTTTCTATAGGAGAGTGGTACATTTCATAAATATACACTTAAAAGCAGAGGACAGATCCCATTTGTGAGGCCAATTCATTCATTCATTCATTCATTCATTCATTGTGTTTTACTTTCCTACTGAATGTCAGGCATTATTTTAAGTGCTATAAATACATCTAAGAACTATATTCAAAGTATTTAACCACGTGTACTCTGGGCACTAGTTTATCAGAAGAGACACTGACCATATAGTACCCTAAAAATGACTGTATGTAAAACGTAGTCTATGCCCCCATGGTGTTTATCATTTAGTGAGGAAGAGTGATGAGTTAATAAATTGTTGCTAAAGAGAATGAAGATTGATTTAATAAGGGTAAACACAGGACAATAAAAGTTCTTAAAATAATTCATATAGTTGTTTTTTTTTCTATTTATACTCTGTCCTACTCCATGATTCTTGATACATTAAAAACTTATAATCCAGAAGCACCTAATCGACCAAAAATTATTCTCTTTAGAGCGTGTAATTTAATATTTTTCAGGGACTTTTTTTAAAGAGTTAAATTTTAAATTTAGTAACCTTAAAAAAAAAATGGGACATAAATTACTCAATCGTCCATTTAAGCCGACTTTAAAGATTTTTTGCTTTCAAGTTTCCATTTTTTTTTTAGTATAGCATGTAAAGGTAAGGTTACTACATGGATTATATTTCATGTTAAATATGTTTTTAGAAAATGCAGTGATTCTCTAAGACATGTATCAAATACATCAGAAATTGAAGCAAAGAAAAAATATACACTTTTACCTGAATTAACCAACTAAATGATCTCCCACTCCACTTCTCTGATTTGAGGACCTAAATAAATCCATGAGTTAAAGGAGAAATGTTTTTCTCCTTATTTCTAAGATGTGGAAATTCCTTACATGTTAAGCTGTTAAACACTTTCAGGGTACTAATTAAAGTTACTTATAATTTTTCAATTGAAGCATTTGCTCAAAATGTAATTTTTATCCCTGTAATAAAATGTAATGATGTGTATTTTCTAAATATATTTCTAGATATGGAGGAAAAAAAGTAAAAATCAAGCTCTACTGTATAACAGAATATATATGCAGTTCTAATGATACTTAGGAATAAAAATATAATTATAAACAAACACACATTTAGCCCGCTAGTTGGCATGTGTTTCCTAGGTGGCCCACCTAATTTGCTTAAGTATGAGAACATTTTACATGCTTTTTTTCTTAAATGTATAATTAGGTATCATGCAGCTTGTGTGGTGCATTGCAGATGTTGCTTTGACTTGTAATTTCCCCTAGGTGGAGATCTTTTCAAAGAAGAGAAGTCGCCACCGCCACCTAGGAGAATTGAGCTAGTATGGACACCGAATATTTATACCCTACTCTAGCTATTTTCATCTCCATGGTGGGAAATGACAATTTTGTCACACGATACGATTTTAAATTCTATCTCCAAAATCTCTCAAAATTGGAAAGATGGATGTTATCTACTTTAAAAATATAAATACGTGTTTGAGAAAAGATATTTCAAACGCATTGATTTGAATTAAACTGGGTTTAATTATGGAAGGGACTAAAACATTATACTCAAATTTTAGTTTCTGGACCACCTCTACCTCCTTATCTAAAACCCTGACATTATTATTTAATAAAATGCTTCATTGTTCTTTTTGGATTGGTAATTGTTTTTTGTTTTGGGTTTGTTTGTTCATTTGTTTGTTTGTTTGTTTTTCACACTGTCTACAGTTGCTCTTTTGTAGGTAATCCACTGGTAAATGAAGGAAAGAAGGTGGGTAAGTAGGACAAAGCCCATTTACATTTTAGATGCTTTCATAATATATTGAAAAAGAAAAAAAAAAAACAGAGAAAAAATTTAGGCTACTTAGATATAAGTAAATGATATGGAGTGAAAAATATTCTAAAATTCAAAAAAATGTGACCTTTTCTTTTTTTGCCCACATTCTTATGACCCTAATATCTACCTGTAAGACAGTCACTCATTCACACTTGGCATTTGCATGTATAAACTTAGCTTTTCTCTTCTTCAGAACCTCACCTTTTCCTTCTGTTTTGTTTTTAAATTTTTCATTGCTCCACCCGAAGGTCTCACCCTCAAGAGATGTGGGGCTAGCAGTGATAAAGCAGGACTCCAGCATCTCTCTCCTAATGCCATCACAGAATCATTTGAAATATACTATAATCCTTCAAAAAAAATATATATATATATAGAATTAAAGTAGCAATTAATATTTATGTAGCTATTTGCAAGGCAATTTCACATTTATGATATACATTGACACAACAACCCTGGGCGGTCAGAAAGCAGGAATTACCATTATCCCCATTTTACAGGTAAATCTCAAAGAAATTAAGATCTTTAATCAGGACAAATTGGTATTTGAAAAGCCAGGACTCAAAGTCTTTTCTTTTTTCTTTGTAAGCTATATAGGTTTGGCTGCATCCAAGCTCTTCACAAAAAGACCCAAATTCTATACCCACTGCCTTCCCTTGACCTACATCTGCCCACCCATACCATCCAAAGTATTGCTATATTCAACAAGAGGAGCTGTTTCAAATTTGAAGTGAAGATTCTCTGACTAGCCCCCAGAAAAGGATTTATTGAACCAACTTATAAGAACCTCTCAACTCCCTGTTTGTTACCCTGAGCTAAGACCATCAGCAATAAAATTAAGCATGGGAGTTCTTCTGTGCACTCACACTAAAACTTTTGTCAGACTCCATTTGGATCTTTGACAGGATAATTTTCATGTCTCTCACAATCTTATCCTTGGCCACCACTCAAAATGCAAAGTCCATCATCCCCTGTTACCTCAGTTTACCAATCCATCCTCCCCTAAAGTAAGTCTGGTGTCCCCGCTCTCTAATCGCTCTTCTCACCACTGCCCTCCTTCTGTAATCTTTTCCGTTACCCTTAGAAAACTTCAGTCAGGGCCACCCAACACAAATTGTAGGGCCAGTACAAAATGTAAAATTTCCCCTTGTGCACAAAGCAGAGTAAAAATGCTTTTTCCTTTGTCCTGTGGTCTCTTTCTAAACCAGTCACAGTGGTTTATAAAAAACCATTTAATGCCATGCTCCCTTAAGGGAGGGCAAGCCCAGTCCCTCACAGAAACCTGATCTTCCCCACAATCTCCAGTGTGGGGCCCTGGTCATCCCACCCAGGAGACAGCAGCAGTTGCTGAGCAGTGGGGGAGTGAGGTGGGGGTCAGGGACAGAAGGTGGCTGAGGTCATGTTCAGGAAGGCTGGGAGGCAAGACCACAGGCAAGGTGAGGCTCTTAGTTGCCCGCACATTCTCCATCATCCCAACAGATCTCACTTATAAAATACAAATTCTGAGACAAAATTAACAGGAATTTTAAGGTGATATCCACAAGTGCAGCATCTCCTTTTGAGAGTGAGGCTTTGTCTGAGAGCTCTAGGAGCACACTCAGGAAGCTGGGCGGCCCTATCATGGGAAATAGCTTTCCTGGCATTCTCAAACTCTTCCCAGACAGAGCCTTCTGGTTTCTGGAAATCTGGTGCTCCTCCAAAGAACTTGGCTTTCTTTGAAAATGCCTGAGAATACATTACTTATTCTCTCATGTTCATGGGAATTGGGGTTAGGGCAGGAGGCACAACTCGAGCTCTGTAAAACTACCATTATTTTTTCAACTTAATATAAATGAGGTTTACATCATGACCATGACCATAGCCCTGCTACACTTCTCTATTTCATCTATCGGCCTCCTGTACACTATTCACCTTCCACTGATCATTTTATCGCCTCTATAGGACAATCTTCATCTCTATCCCCAAACCCTGCCACCTATCCAACTACTTTGAAAATCCAAATGATGCATTGCTATTTCACAGTCCCTTGACCTCAGACACATTGGTCTTCAACTCCACCTTAGTCACTGTTTTTAATCACCATACCCTTGGTGTTCTCACAAACTGGGGCCACTAGACCAATGAAGTCTTAAATTTTAACTCCCCAATATTTGACAACTTCTCTCATTCTGTTCTCTAACCTCTTATTCTCATAAAGAGTGACATAACTTTTAAAGAGAGCGGAACAGATTCTTTGGATGCAGTAGAAATAAAGTTTTGATTTTGTCTGGAGAGTTTTAAATTGCCCCATATCAAATTGTGCCTTGTTTCGTGTTTTACAATTTTTATAGCTGATGTCATGTACTTTTGATAGTGTTATCACATTTCCAACTATTTTATACACACACATGCATGTACACAAACATGCACACGCACACACATATACATTTCCATTCTAGAAATTTGAGGAAGGGGAACAGTTTCTTCTCCACTCTCCATCCCGCCAACTCTCTGTGTAGGCTCAAACACATTTTTCTTCAGCTTCACTGAGAATCTCAGACCCTCCAACACTCATTTTTCTTTTACTCTGCCAAGTTCTTTCTGGTTTCATTTTAATCAGAAATATGTCTAAATGTCATGATTATTTGACTTGTTTTTTTGAAACTATCCTCAAATCTTTTGTTTTTCCATTGAACTAGCCCAGAAAACCATGACCTCTGGGTCAATGACAGTAATTCAGAATAGTATGAATTATTGCATGCTTTACATGTGTCATCTTGGTTTTATCTAATGTAATCTTCACAATGATTTTATGAAATGAATATAATTATCCCAATTTACAAATAAAAAAAAACAAGGATCAGCAAATTTGAATAACTTCTTCATATTATTTCTGAAGTTAGAATCCATGGTTCTTAAACTTTAATATATGAAAATATTCACAGATTCTGACTTGAGTTTACAAGAAGTATAAGAATCTTCATGTTTACAAAGCTTCCAAGATGATTCCAACTGTGAGTCTCACTTGAGGCTCCCATAAGAGTCTTTTCTGAATTATCTAGATGGGAAAGGCATCTCTGTTTGGGGCCCTCATAGTTCTATTACTACTGCTCTCTTGTGAACAAAGTGAGATTAGAATGATCTGTGTCTAAAATAAAATTGTCATAGAAAAATAAATCATACAACGACTAACATAATATAAGCTCTATCAGTTTAAGTTATTGACTCAACTTAAAAGCACAGGATTAACTATTAGCATATCTAATGCTTTCTTTATATACTGGATTTTATTTATGCTGATTTTAACCATTGTGACTTAATAAAAATTTTGAACAATATTATAACCCATTACAATAATTCTAGTTCTCATGGTCAGAACTAAAAATATGTGAAGACATGCACTGACTTTCTGCACATTTACATAGTGATCATGAGTTAGAACAACAACTTTATAAAACTTGTTATGATAAAATCTCATATAAAAATTGTATCAATGAACATATGATTTAAAATATATCAATAGCAGAAACAGCCAGCAATTTGTTTTTGTTTAATAGCCTATAATTTTTTTTGTCTTATTAATAATGTGTATGTTTTAAACAGTATTACTATTGAAGTCTGGGATTCTACATACATTATAGAGAATTTCACTCTTCCACAATTCTTACACTTGCATGTTAAACTGATTAATTGCATTCATAGTATTCAAAAGTCCTCAGTGTATCTGAAGAACTTCTGAAATGTTATATTACATTCTTTTTTTTTTTCTTATGTTAGTGACTGCTTTATTCAATGTAGACAGCTGGGATAGCATATGTTTCTTTAAAAGAAACCTTTTTAAAATTTGGAGAGCACACTTTTAAAATTCACCAAAAAGTAGGGTGCATTTTGCTTCTTATGAGACTTATGAAATATCTGGAAGGATTTAAACATCAACATGTAAGAATCCTCACTCTATACTTAAAAGTACATTGTAATAGGAGTTAAGTCCAGACATGTTTTTATTAATATTTAATGTTATTTCATGTCATTTAAATAATTGCATTATTTATCTTTATTTATATATCAAAGTTAACATCATTTTACCTTGTCAGAGTATATTTTTTAAGACCAAATAAAGTGATAAAAGTAAAAGCATGCTAATGAAGGTGGGGGTCAAGAGAAGGGAAAGTAGTGTTTATTGGGTATCCATTGTGCTGTATACAAGCACATCACACACACACACACACACACACACACACACTTTGAATTTAATCCTCACGATTCACTCAGTAGAGTAGACATTATGCCATGTTTTAAGAAAAGGATACCTAGGCTCCAAGAAATTAAGTAGTTTGCTTAAAGACAAAGGGTAAGTTGTGGAGTCCTGATTAGCAAATCTTTTTGATTTTACCTCCCAAATGTATTAAGAATCCAACTACTTCCCATCACTTCCACTATTATTTCCCTAGTGTAAGCTACCACTGATTCTTGTCATTTTTGCATTATCTGGGCTTTTATCTCCTATTTATTCAGCTTTGATCTCTTATCATTCTCCTATTTGTGGGCTGTGATCCAGCCACACTGGTCAGCTGCATCTATTCCCCTCCCCTTGGAGTTTCTCAAACATTGTAGTCTTACTCCTTCTTGAAAACTTTTGCATGGGATTGTTCTCTATAACAAAAATTATCTTTCCCTAGCTGTCCTGTGTACCTCTTCTTCATCTCTTTCAAATCTTTGCTCAAATGTTACTCTTTTTTTTTTTTTTTTAAGGATAGGTACTCTTAAAGTTTTTTTTTTTTTACACTGTTGTTTCTCACTTGGGAGTGGCCCAAAGTTGAGTCCCTCTCCTGTAATTGCCCTTGGACAAAGGGAATCTGCCTCACCAAAGTAAGTATCTTCCCTGGGAGAATCCCCCATTCAGTGACTGGTGGATGAGAGTATGAAGGCTCAGACCCCTTGTCACAACTTGAGAACATTCCGAAGAGCCACTAGCTCAAGAGTTTCCAGGAGTCAGGCTGAGATTTTTTCTTTTGCAACCATGTTACAATTCATCATCTCCCTCTGCCCAATTCTGCTTCTTTCACTTCTTTCAAAATGAAGTTCTTGGGAGCATATGCCAGGAAACTACCTGCAAGCAAATCTTCATTTCAGACTTTGTTTTCTTGGGTGCTCAGTTTATGCCCCAGCACCAACCAAAATCTTGGCATACAGCAAATAATTTAATAAACATATTTTAAATAAATAGATGAATGAAAGAAAGAATAGAAGCAATCAGAATAGGATAAACTAGAATAGGATAATGTTTAAGAATTTGTGTACTAGAGTCAGAAAGATTTGTATTTGAATCACCACTCTGTCTCTTAATTCCTGTGACTCAGAATTATTTAACAATTAAATTTCCTCATCCATGAAAGAGATTATAATAGTACCTTTCTCAGAGAAGGTTTGTTAGAAGTAAATTAGATAAAGCATATAAAACTCCCATCTTAGTGCCTGAAATATTTAAGTTCTTAATAGATGCTATAAAAATAATTATTACGGTTACTATTTTTTCAAGAAATGTAGTTAACTTCCTAAATCAAAAGTTCTTTCTTTCTGTAGCTTGATTCAAATCTATTACCAGGTCAGAAAGAAAAAAATAAATGGGAATTCTTTTCTCCATTATCCGTAGGAAAATAAATTTGAGAGTGAAAGTGAGAAATATAAAAATAGTCATGTTGGACACAGGTTAAATAAATTAAATGAAGCTATAGTTAGACTTCTAGATCAGAAAAAAATATAACACATCAATAAATATTATAATGCTATTAGAGTGGTTAAAAGGGCAATTAGTTCAACCTCTGTTGCTAGGCTGGATTAAGTCATTCAAAGTAGTTTGTTATCCAAATGAATCCAATAGATAAGTATGAAGAAATACTTTAAGATTTCGTACTGAAGTTTGTTCCAGTGTTTAATCACTTGGTACCATCAGATTTTCCTTCAAATAACCTTTAATCTATCTGTAGAATTTTAATCTATTTCATCCAGTTTTGGCTACTATACTAAGCAGGACAACTCTGTTCTTTGAGCCTCAACTTCAGTACTTTAATTAATCTAGTTATTTATCAAGCTTTATGCCAAGTATTGGACTGGGCTTGGTGACAAGTTCTAATTCATGATCCTCCTTACTGTTATCTGACCTTGGAGTCCCCAAGTCTCTTTCATCTTTTCTAATAGTCTTATTTTTATTTTTGTTCATCTTATTTGAGTGAGTTCAAATTTCTCTACAATTCTTATAAATACTTCTGGAAAGGCTTGATTATTGTCAAATATGGGGAAAAGATTACGGCTTATGATAAGCTTGTTATACTCATTAATATATTTCAGCATAATGTTAGCTTCTTAAATAATTGCTTTATGCTGCTGAATCATTCGATTTGTTTTGTATGATGAATTTTAAGCCATTTCCCCCTCATTACTTGAGCACACAAAGTCTTTTTTAAAAGATTGTTCTTCTTTGTACAATCTTTCATATAAACTTATTAAAATCAGTTCCACTTTTTAAAGTTGTTTTTCTACATATTCAAATTAAATGCTCATAATGCTTTTTTTAAAATGAGTAATTCTTTCTATATTCTTCCTACTATATTTCGATTCAACCCAATATTTAGCACCTATTATGTGCCAGGTATTGTGCTAAAAATTAATGCTACAAAATGGATAAATATGGGCCTCATTCAGAAGTTCTCAATATAGAAGTGACAGAAAATTCTAAGTGCCAAGATACAAGAATGCATACATTCAGTAAAAGGTCACTTGATAGACTTCCTGGTAGAGATGATGCTAATCTGAGCTGTAATGATTGAATGGGAATTGAGTAATGAGGAAGCAGAACTACAACATTCCAGGCAGAGGAAACTATACAATCAAAAGTTTAAAGGCTTATAACAATCAATATACATGGGGACTATAAACAGCTTCTTATTACTAGTACAAAATGCAAATTAAGGAATGGTGAGCAAGGATCAATTATGGACAACACAGCTTCTGCTCACAAAAAGTTTAAAATCTAGTAACATTTTAAGGCTAAGACAATTATTTACTGTAAATTAAAGAGGCACCAAGAGAAGAGTTTAAAGTGCTATTGAGTTTTAATGATGATCAAGACTATACTTGGTAATAAGGATAAGAATGTTGTAAAAAAGCTTCATAAGGGACATGATGTTCAAGCTGACCTTGGAAAGAACATATTCAAAATCAGGAAATCATGATGCTCATAGAGGCATATTAAAGAAAGAAAATATCTTCTCTGTTTATAATCAATATTTAGATTTATTTTATAGAGGTGAGACTATTTAATCAGAAGTAATCAACACTAAAACTTGAAATACTATTATATAAAATTAAAGGAGGCTGGAATTGAAAAACAATTTTCAGCAGCAGATAATAACATGATCAGAGTGGATCATAATGACCGCAGTTCTTAAAGGCAAAGAGCGTGATAAATTTTCACTCAAGGAGTAAGAGAAGTACTCTAGGCTGTCAGTACAAGGACAGGTTTAGGATAGTAAAACAGATCCACCTTGAGAGACTTGGTGAGAATCTAAGAAGCACATGATCTGGAACACAGACTGGGGAACTTGGAACATGGATCAAGAAAAAGAAATTTCAAGACTCATCTTCAAAGAAAGCGAGTGCATTATTGAGCACTGCCTAAGCAGTAGGTAGAGAGCCCAGAAGTCAAATAATGTCTCTTGAGAAAAGGACCTTAGAGCTAAACCAGTCCCAGGAGACAGGGGGTAAAGTAGATCTATTAAAGAGTAGAACATATCCCAAGATGAGGACAAAAAGGTTAGATGATAAGAATGAGGAAGTGAAGAGAATAGGGCATAATAGCATCTTGGCACAGATTCTTCCCCATCCCCTTTCCTCAAGTTTTAAGGAACATATAGTTCTGTCTTTTTAAAACTTCTTTTTTTTCAGATTCACAAGAGGAAATTCTTCTAAAAATAACTATTTAGTTTTTTTTTTTTTTTTTGCAGACAGGGTATTTGGTATTAAAGAATCTATAAAGGATCTCTTAAAATATTTTAACTTTCTCTGCTTAAGAGGTATGCTTTACACTAGCACAGACACAATTTCAGTTATCCCTGCATATGGTATTTTATGGGTCATATTACAAAGAGAAAGACAATAGTAACTTATTATGATATCATCATTTTATTGGCTTAGAATGAGTGAGTGAGGGTCTCAATTTCGATTCATTAAATAGTTTTTATCCTGAGAATATCTGTGGTTTCATATGAGTTCCTCTCTTTATTTGTTCGATTTTTTTAATACTTCACACTATTCACTTGGATTAGAATATTGAAATCACACTAAAAACCTAGAGAGGCTTTTGGAAGGTAATTCATAACAAAACAGAAACAAAATATTAGATGTTCCTGTGTCTCTAGCAACTGAGGTCCCAACAACCAGTACTTGATTTGCAAAATCCACAATATTTTGCTAAGAAAAATAAAGGTAACCATTCCATCATCAAAGTTAAACCACACCTCTTTCTACTTCCTTCTAGAACATTGTTCTTAACAGTATTCTTTCTAGAAGTCTCAAATGGGTTCCTGACCTGCCTTCAATTTCTTCCACACTCTGTTCTTCTAAAAAATTAAATAAATCACCTTTTCAACTTGGTCGTGCTTCCATTTTAACTCTTCTTCCTCTTTCTGGCAGCTTTTTAAACAAATACCTGCCATTGTTAGATTGACCTTGAAGAAATCATACTGTCATTCCAACCTCTACTTTTAATATAAAAAAGTTGGACTAATGATTCTTAAATATGTTGTTGTAGCAAAGTTCTATAACTCTAAAGATATGTTTTTAAATAGCTATGATTTTACAGAATTGTTAGAATTAAAAGTTATAAAAAAGATAATTTAAACTCCTTATTTTATAAAAAAATATTATTTAGGATACAGTATGTACCTGAATAATATTTTTTCTCATTGATTTATATTTTCCCAGTTTATAACATCAATACATACACATGAATTAGTTATTTTTATAAAAGTGAAGTATAGTTCTATAAATATATATGGTATAACAATTCACTGTTTTTTTTCTTTAGAATGTAATTTAAATCAATATTTTGAGAGCCAAAGAAACTCAACCATGTTCTTCAGGTTCTTAGTTAATTTAGCTGACACAAGCCCTTTTGGTCTGGTTCCAGGAGTTCTCCTGGTCACATATCTGTCATGGTCTCAAAGAAAAATCTTTGTGTGGTATATATGCCTCTAAAAAATACTGAAAAGGAAAGAGATAGAAACAAAAGCCTTTTTGGTATGCCTTACGAGTGTTTTTCATCTTCTGGTTTTTAAAAATAATTTGATATTGAGATATATTTTGCAGTTATTTCAGATATAAAATTAATGTTTCTTCAAGATGCTTGAGAGCTTTATATATTCTATTATTTATATATATGTAGGCTACCAAATTATGTTTGCTCAAGAATACTGTGCCAATTAAATGAGATAATGTATGTAAAGATCCTAGAGCATAAGAGAAATCAGTATAGGTCCTTTTATATTCCTGTAAGATTATAGGTAGATAAAGAAAAAATCAATCATCAGAATTCTTTTTTTTTTTTTTTAGCTTTCGTGTCATCACCACATCCTTGTTCCCAAAGTTTTCAAAAAAATAGTAAGTCCAAGACAATGCAAGGGCAGTGGTTTGCGAAATGTGGATTCTCAAGTCAGCATTATCAGAATATCTGGGCACTTAGAAATGCAGATTGTAGGGCTGCATCCCTGACACACTGAATCAGAAACTCTGGGATCAGGGTACCAGAAGTCTGACTTTTAAGGAGCCCTTCAGGTGACTCTGGTACAGACTGACAGTAAGAACCATGAGCACAGGGACTTCCTCTTTTTCTTTTGCTGGTCTAGGGGATAGGGATTGCATTCTTTGCTAATTAGTATCTAGATAGAAATTTACATCAGATTTAACATAATCAATCCCATATTATTCTTTTCCATACATAAACTGTATCCCAACTCTTTAGCACAGAGTTGGAGAAATATTTCTTGGTTTAGATATTTTGTGCTTGCCAATGGCACTCTAATTTGACATCAGTACTATTTCTCTTCATCTTGCTTATAGTATAAAGTGTTTGTTCCCTTGGGTCTTCTTCAGTGGCTGATCCATAAATTCAGTGTGTTGTTTTGTTTTGTTTTGTTTGTTTGTTTGTTTTTACAGTTTGATTACTTATCAGGTAAAGCTCCCAGAGTTTCTCCTTGCACTATGCATGTAAAACATAAACATTAAAACAGTAGAACAGGTTATTAAGAGTTGTTTTTAGTGACTACTCTGGGCTATTTTCAGGAATGCCTTATGAAAGCACTATTTATCGTTCTCTGACGATATGTCTCCAGTATATTATTTATAAGTGTTTGACTCTCACAGACTAGAAATAGCCTAGTAGATGATATAAGTATCATGATTTGGTACCAACCAGTTGGATCACCACCAATAATAACTAGCTTATACTCTTTCATTTTCATAGTATACTCTGCTTAGGATCACAATATCACAAAACCCTGTGGTAAACAAACATTTCTTGATATAGGTAGGTTTAGCTTGGTTGTAACAATTGCAGTGATGCCTCACCACACATTTGCTCTCTGGTTTAAGAGTGAATTCATGCTTATTCACCTAAGTAACTTAATAGCTTGACAATTTTTAGCTAAGCTGTTTAACATTATATACTTTTCTGCCATAAAGATAAGCACATATCTGATATTTCATTGGGTCTATATAATGAGTTCTACCTACATCTAGCTATTATGGTTACAAATAATACTCAGTTGAGTCAATTAAAGAACAATAGTTGTCAAGTATAACATAGAAATATGTTTTCCAATGTCTTAGCGTGGATGCCCTAGTATTTTTATTGCATTCTTCAAATGCTTGTGCAGACGTTCCTGTCAACCTTCTACTTAGGGTCTAGAAGTTACTGTTGATGTTACAGTTTGTAAAACCAGCTTTTGAGCACTTCATTATGTTCCAGGCATTGCTTTTAGAACTGAGGGGATGTTATGGGGAAGCATTCCATGAGAGAGCTCAGAGGGGGCATAGGTTTGGCATTTTACCGGACATATACTTGGGTGAAAGTGGTTTGAAGTCTAAAAATACTAGAAAAGAATGATGCTGCACATGCCATTCCCATTAGGCAGTTCTCTAATGAGGACTTTGTTCCCACATAGCTCTTGGAATTCAGCCAGTTCTTCATTTCCTATACAGTTTGGGCCTCACCTTCACTTATGTTTGTTCTTCAAGCGTGGGGATCCTGGCATTCACGTTTTCCTCCTTGGTCTTTCTTCCCAGACAGCTTTGGCATCTTATATACACTCCCTTTTTACTCCTGCATACAAAGACCGTCTTATCTCCCTTTCTTTCACAGTGGCTCTTTTGGACAGTAAGATGGATGCTGCTTATTTATTCTAACTTGAACCCCAATATAATTAGCAGTAAAACTGCCTCCATCACTCTCACTAGAGGGCAGTGAAAGCTCAGTCTTTCAAAAGACAACTGCTTGATAGCCTGTGTATAGTCACAGGGCTTCTAGGTGGCTTCAACCCTAGAAAGGGTTCCAGAAAAGGTGAGGAAGGTAGTTAGGAGTAGAAAATAGATGCAATATAAACTCACCCTCTTTTTGGAGAAATATTTTATTTCTCAGATGAAGACAATGGACTTTTCTAACTGCAATGCCCAGTGTATGAACAAAGGATGCTATCGATGGCTTCAGTGTACTATCAAAGGGTTCTGATTACAGTAGCACCTCCTTGTCTGCAGAGGATATGTTTCAAGACCCTCAGTGGTTGCTTGAAACCGCGGATAGTACCTAACCTTACATATAGTATGTTTCCTCCTATATATACATACATACCTATAATAAAGCTTAAATTCTAAATTATATACATTAAGAGATTAACAATAATAACTAATAATAAAATAGATCAATTATAATAATATGCTATAATCAAATCATGTGAATGTGCTTTCTCTCTCTCAAAATATCTCTTTGTACTGTACTCACCCTTCCTGTGATGATGTGTTGACTAAAGGTGACTGAAACTACAGAAAGCAAACCATGGATAAGGAGAGACTACTACATATGAAAACTCCAGCCAGTGAGCTACATTAGCTGAAGCACCTTCTCTGACTACACTAACTTAAAAAAGAAAAAGTACCTCTGTTACAGCACCAGTGGCCTGAGCTGTCATGTATGTAACAAGTGGTTCCTTGACTATAGGTTGGTCAAGCAACATTAACCCCTGTGGCCTGACTTGAAAATATGACTCAGGTCTGCCCAATTCTTGCTTCTATAAACTTAAATTTGGAATAAGAGACATGTAAAATACTTTCTAGTTAGCAATAGGATTTTAAGGTGAAAAGTTATGATATGGTAAAAAAGTCCAAATAAGCCATATTTAAATCAAAGCTATGAGGAAGCATAAAATAATAAAAAAGCTAATGTGGTATAGAGAGGCAGATATCACCTGAGAGAGGAAAAAATAGGTGATCTCCATAATAAGTTTTTTTTTTATGAATTTCCACTTTAGTATGTGGGAGTCTTTATGTAACAGGATATGTACTCTCAATCAGTTTTAATTTATAAAAACTCAACTTGTTTTTGATATATTTCAAATAGTCATTTGACCCTTTTTGGATCATTCTCTACCAGATTCTTCTTGTTCCTAACAGTATTTGAAGACTTATCAGTGTTCTGATCATGCCAAAGGCCTTTCTTCAGTAATTAGAGCTAAAACCTTTTGAAGACATATGTCACTGCTGTCGATAAAACTACTTTTCTAGCACTATGCTGATGGCTCTTGTCAAGAGCCCTCTTACTTGAAGTCTGAAGATACTTTTTACCACCTAGATAAAGGATTTGATTGACTCATCTTAAGATAATCCTCTTAACCTGTGATTCCCACACTGGGAATCTTTTTCATCTTTGCTTCTGGATCCTGGAATGGTCTTTTCTTTAAGACTGGCTTGCTCTGAGAAGTGCAACAGCAATCTAGCTCTATCTTCTCAGACTTTTCATGAGCTGGCCAAGAGTTATAGATTTCCATTTTGCCCCACTTATTTTCATAGGACCAGAGATTGGCTCTCCTGTTGATGTAGGTTTACGATTAAAACAACACCGCTACTTCCTTCTTTTTGAACACACTAACTAAATTCAGGATGAACAGCCTCTTAGGTATTCTCTTTACTTGTCAGTTGTGCCCTTCAAACCACTTTGTTTTCCATTAGGGAGAAATTGCAGATAGTACCCAGTCATATGTCATGATTTCTTCATACCCTTTGTCCTACAAAGGTCAGATACATGGATTTAATCTTCGTCATCCAATAGAGGTCCTAAACTAAAATATTATTGCAATTCACCACTCAGGTCAGTTTCTTGACATATGATTGTATTATCTCTGATTTATAGGGTTCTATCCATTGAACACTAAGACTGAGTCATATAGTCTGTGTATTTGGCTCTTTCCATTTTTTTTCCAGATTTACCCTGCTATATCAGTGGTTTGAGATAAAGAGTGTGCCACTGTAAAAATATGAAGAATCCCATGTGGAGATAAAGAATAGTTTACTTGATAATCAAAACCTCACTGAAGAGATAAATGGAAAGGAGACCAGTAATTTGAAATAAATAATTTAAATTTAGAGAAGCAGGTTTTCTTAGACCATCTCCTCATTTGCAGTACAAGATTTCCTTCTTTAGCAACAGATCATTGGATAAGAATGCTACCTGTACTATTTTAATAGCTTTCTAACTGATTTTCCTGCATCTCCTTTCTTTTTGCATGATCTATTTCCCACCAATATATTCTGTTCCCCACCAAAACATAGAGGCAATCAAGTTAGCTTCCTCTTCAGAAACTTGCAGTAGTTTCCCTTTGTCAGGTAAGGTAATCACATGCATACAAGGTTGTTGTAAGCATTTTTATTAATCCAACCCTCTAGACTCTGCCCAGCAGGTCTCTTTAAAATGCCACCTCACCAACCTCACCATACACTATAAGCTAACACTTTAGCCATTGTCAGTGAGTAGTGAAGTTAAAGCCCATGCAAAGGTATCCACAACCTGAGCTGCCTGAGGGTCCCCTCAAGCAGAAATTTTTTCATGTCTGTTTTTTATGATAACCTTTTGTCTAGTATATTCTTTTCTTTCTTTGTGGATAATGTTTTTCTTATTTCTCAGTCCAGGATGAATACACCCTGTGTGTTTTCTTTAATCATCACTATGATTTGGCAAAATGATGTGTGCATCTATCTCCCAAAGAGTTGAAGTTTTTTATTACTCTTCATGTCCCCAGTAGACAGAGCACTATATTTAGCACATCACATGCTTCATTGAAGGGCATGTGCTGAAGAAAGAGGAAGACCATATTCAGCTGTCAGCTCTTTCAGGGGTTAACTCAGCCACGGAAAACCACTTTGGCCAATTTTTCTCATTTAATGAATATTCAACAAAAGGGCATAAAGGCCTGGCCATCAGTCTTCAACTGGGGACAACTGTAAAGGCCCATTAGCTTTAGAGCTTCCTGTATGATTGTCCAAAGCCATCGTTTCTGGGTATGCTGCACTTCTTAGGCTTTTTCTAAAACCCAATCCCTCTTCTTTGCCCTCCCTTCCCCAGGTGTTACTGTTGAGGCACTGCCTAGTGATCTGTAAGAAACACTCCATCTCAGAATCTCCTACTTGGGGAACTCAACCTATAACAATGGTAATGGAAGTGATCCAGGGAAGCAGGAGATACTTAGGAGTTTGGAAACTGGATCATTTACCACTCAGCTAGCAATGAAAACCCAATACTGGTATTTTGGGAGTATGCTAGCCTCTGGCACAAAGTTGTAGTCTATGTTTTAAGACTTCCACCTATGTGATTTGGAGTGCTGTACTAGTGTAGTGGTGAAAGAATGCACTAGCATTGAATCACTAGTTTGAGAAAATAGTTTCTTATAAGGTCAATGGAATTAGTGTCTCTTGCTAAGCTTAATTGACAGTATGGAAAATGAAAATAACAAGCTCAGAGTGATTAGTCATCAATCAAAAGCTAATAGAAATCAGAGGGCACCTTTGGTAGCATACAAAGAAGTTCTCAATTCCTGTAGGAAGGCAGAGAACACCAAGGACCAGACTTAATCAATAGAATAACTAAGCCAGAAGAAAGTTTAAATTTCCCAATGGGACAGGTCTATTATAAAGGTCAGGACCCTCGTTGCAGAAGAATGGAATTATCACATGTGAGTCAGGGATATTTGGGTCGATACCCTGACTAAATATTAAAACTAGATTCCCCTAATAGCTCTGAGCTTACAGAAATTACCTGCCACTTCTTATCAAAACCTAGATCTCCTTCCTTCCTTGAAAACAATGCAGAGACTCTTCTACAAAAGACTTACACATCTCTCCCTAGTTGTATCCCCACCTCTCTTTAGCCACTGAGCCTATTACTAGTGTTAAACAACTGAGTAACCCAGCAAGGGACCTGTTGGGACTGGTAAAACAGGGAAAAACTATATTCTACAGAATTTTAAGACCTTGCAGGAATTATAACATACATGTGGGACTGAATTTTTTAGGTGTTTGACCAAGGGAGCTGAAAAAGAAAATTTAATAAGAGAGAGTTTATGATGTGTGATTTTCACATATTAACCTATCACCACAAAGAAGGAAGCACAACAGCTGTCAGGCTGCCAGTTTTGAGCTGCCACTTGATCCAAGAGACATTATAGTATTAGAGACATTAGTGATGGAAAAGGTAAGGTGGCAAGTGTGGCAAGCCCCTACGGAAGAATAACAACACAGACCTCCTGGCTTCTGAAGCAGAGTCATGCCATCTACTCTGGACTTACCATTCTCTCTGGATAGATACAGCTTTCCCCAGTTATTCACATGACCCCCTCCCTTGGTTCACTTTAGTCTCCGCTTAAAAGTCATTTCCTCAGAGACTCTTCCTCTGACCACCCAATTTGAAATTCCTCCTCTGTGATATACTTATTCTTCTTTCTTTCTTATTCTATTTATTCATAGAAATTGTCATAATGTGATAGTTTATGTTTTGATACTTTGTGTATTTTCAATTTTCCTGTCCAAAATGTAAACTCCATGAGGGCAAGAATTTTATTTAGTTTAATGCTGTCATATTTCAAAATGCCTAGAAAAGCGTTTGACAACATTAGATGGGTTCACTAAGTATTTGTTAAATAAATAAGTATTTGTCAGAAATGAGCAGGTGGTCTAACTATGATTTATGATGTGAGTGGAAGTATGTTAAGTGTCTTTTGAGAAAGAATTATTATTGCTGAGATAGACTCACAGGAAGAGACAAGACTCTCTTCTTCCCTTGGACGTGTTTATGTTGAAAATGGATCTGCAGAAGCCATCTTTGATTTGGCTAGAGGAAGAAATATATGCAAAGATCCAATAATATGGAGAGATGGAAATAACTGGGTCTTTGATATCACTGAGCTATCAGTCTGAGCCTTCCCTACTAGGGGCATACAATTATGAGAAGGAGTAAATGCCTAACTGATTATGTCAGTGTTTTTAAGAATATGATTTCAGTCGTGATTTTCTTCTTCACAGACAAGAGCAATCTGGCTGGTGCACATACTATTTCTAGCCCTTCTTACTACACCATTTCATATACCTCATTTTTAGAGATGTCAAAACCCTATATGTCCAGTTGTTCATCTGTGGTTTTTCTCAGGTATGCCCTTAGTCCCTTGCTTCTACATGTAAAATTCTCCTCTATCTTAATAATTCCTCTTATGTGGTCCAGTTGAGAAGTTTCTGTCATGCCTCCCTGACACCTTCCTGCTGCTTTATAATCTCTCCTTCTGCTATAGTCTCACAACTCATTGCTCTTCTGAGTTAAGCAATACTACTATAAAAAGTATAAAACTATAAAAAAACTATAAAAATTTAAAATAAACATGATTCTTATTTTTTGTTGTGAAATAAATAACATTAAAAATATTTTAACAAGTATAACTTTGAAGTGAAACATAAAATTTTATCATCTTCAAAATTTTGTAGATGATAAAATTGGAGCTGGGAAAAATGTTTCTCTAGAATTTATGAAATAATGCTTTAGATTGGGTTTCTCACTTTTCTTGGGATATTTCTGCTTTCACACAAATCGTTGTTCAAGAAAAATTACTGTCTAGAAAGGAAAGGGAGGTGAGTCATTTTTTCCATCCTTGCACAGAATAAATAAGTTACTAAATTTAGCATCTTCATTTGATTTTTGCAAAGCATTAACTTTCTTAGATTTTTTTAATATTTACATTTGAAAACAAAGCCAAATAATCAATTATTTTAACAGATATTCACTTCATTTGTTACATTAGTTAAAAGAATAAAAAATTTGCATTTTAATTGTATTTAATTGTTTTGTATTTCTTCTATATGGACATATTGTTAATAAAGTTTACTAAAACCAAATATTTTGAACATATTTTTGTAATCTAAGTTTGTTAAAGTAAGAGAAAACCCAATGATGTGAGAATACACATTGGTGAGTCAGAAATCTGAAGGTCAGACTTTCTGTTTTTTTTTTTTTTTAATAACCTGACAAATAGTTTCATCCTCTGTTTAACTTGTGTGAAACATGGTCATTTTATTTGTCTTCTACCAGATATATTCATTCAATGACTTATTTTAAATGTAGAAAGATAATTCCAGCTTCTATAGAAGAAAATTACACGTGTGTGTAAAAGATACCAATTACTTCTTTAAGCATTTTACAATCTGAGTGAATGAATAATGTGATGCAGTCAATTCTGCTTCAAAAAATTTGGTATTTACAAAATCATAGAAAACCATAAATATCTCTTTAAGGCAAGTTATCAGGGAAGATTTTACAGAGGGGGTGTGTTTTAAATTTTGACCTTGATGTTTTTGAAGGGATTAAGAGCATGGATTCTTGAGTAAGACCTCTCTGTTTAAATTTCAGCCTACCTGGAATGAATACTTATTTGTCTGTAGATATAACAATAGCTATTTTATAGGGCTGATGATAGATTTAAAGAATTTAATATATAGAAAGTCTTAGAACAGTCTCTCAAGTAGTATGAGCTTAAAAATGTTAATTATCATTTTAGCGGGTGTGAGATATGGTAAGCATCTCAAGCAAGGGAAATCACAGGAGAAAATATCTTCAGAAGGACTCAGTTGACCAATTGTGTTAGTTTACTAGGGCTGTCAAAACTCAACAAAAACTAGATGGCTTAACACAAGAGACATTTATTCTCTCTCAGCTCTGGAGGCCATAGGTCTGAAATCAAGGTGTAAGCCAGGACTTTGAAGAGGGATTTCAGTACCTCAGAAGACTTTGGGGAGAATTCTTCCTTACTTCATTTAGCCTCTGGTGGCTCCCGGTGTTTCTTGCTTGGATAACTCCAATCTCTGCCTTCATCTTCATATGACCACTTCTATATCTTCTTTCCTTCTCTACTCTTGTAAGGATAGATGTCATTAGATTTAGAATCCACCTTACTCTAGGATTCCCTTATCTTGAATCTTAATTACATCTGCAAAGACTCCTTTATCAATTAGGGTCACATTTCCATGTTTCAAGTAGACACATCTTTAAGGGGACCATGCCTCAAGTTAATACACCTGTCTATAGAAATTTAAAAGTACTTAAATGGGAGCTTTAGAATAGAATTAAAAAAAATAAAAACATGGCATTCCATACCTGGGCACAGGTTAATAATTTATCAACATTGGTAAGCATTGAAAATGTGAGTGACAAGATGAAGGCTATGATTTAGAAAGATTAATTTGGTGACAGAGTCCAGAATTTGCTGAATTGAGAAGAAACTGGAGACAAAAACTAGTTAGGAGATATGTGTGAGAAACTCCCAGTGAAGTAAAGACTTGGTCTACAGTCATGATGTTAGAAATTTAAAAAATATTTTAATGCAAACATTTAAAAAACTTGACCAACAATTGGTCAGGAGTGGTTAAATATATGGGACAAGTTAAGAGATTCTTTCAGATTTTAAGCATTAGTTACTCAGGAAATTCTAGTAGCATTTTAAAAAATAAAATTAAGTCCAGACAAGGAACTATTGTGAGGATAAGGTGATTAAATGTTTGTGTGGCATATTGAATTTGTGTTGTGTATTTAGGACTATATCCTAGCAAATAATAAGAGCTATAGATATAGATTTGAGAGTCCTTTTTATGATTATGATTTTTAAAACAATGTTCCTGAGAGAATTCATAGCCAAAGGCTTTGAGACTGTTCAAAGATAGTTCTTAAAATGTCATATACAGTAATGTTGTTAATTGGGAATTTGGCTAATGAAAGAAGGAAACTATAATTTAACTCTAATAAACCATTCTGCCAAAACCCATTCATATTAAATAAAATATATATAACAACTTGCCTTCCTTTTCATCTTTATTAGGAAAATAAATCTGCTTTATTTCAATCAGCTTTGTTTCTGAGCTGTAATTGCTTCAGTAACTATGGTATCTCATCATCTCAGAAAAAGCATTCTGTTAACATTTTGAGTCATTTTAATTTATCATCTTGCTATGGGTAAAAAATGAAAAAAATGACCCACCATTTTTTTTTTCTGTTCTCTCTGTCAAAACACTTGGTTTCTTGTTTCTTGCAGACTGAAAATATTCATTTGCCATACTCATATAACAGCTGATAGTAACTTAAAAAATTCTTTTAGTATTAATAGCATGGGGCCATGCTTTGCCAATAGAGTAATAACTTCAAATAAAGAAAATCTACTCTCCTATCTACTTGTTGTCAAGAGCTGCATCATCAGAGATTTAAAAAAATAGTATATAACCTATAGAAAGAAAAGACAAGTAAATAATCAATAACAAATAAATAGCATATTACTAATAAAAGTAATGTCAATGTTTTGTCAAAAGAAAGAGAAGGAAAGTTGTGGGAAGTTTGACAAAAGTTACAGATTCAGGGAAATTTGCAAGAACACTTATGCTTCTCAGCAGGCGTACATTCAGAAAGGGCTGTCTCCAAGTTAGTGTTTCTCAAAGTATGATTCTGTGGCTGCCACTACCAAAATCAGCTTAGGAGCTTGATAAATAAACAGATATCTGGACCATAATTCTGGGGGATTTTTATGAAGATATTTTTATCTGTTCTGTGACTGTAGAATCATTACTCTAAAGTCCTTTAGGAAAATCCTATAAAAAAAGTTTAAAAACCCTGGTTATCCAATAGACAGCAGTGGCCTGAAATAAGCAGAGAAGTTTCAGCATCTCCTGCTCTCAGGTCATTCTCTACTGAGGAGAAGCTCAGCTTAATGGGAAGTAGGAACCTTTCCCAGGCTGTAGTTACCCTCAAAATAAAATAAATAAAATAAAATAATAAAATAAAATAAAATGATAAATAAAATAAAAAAGGTTTTGTGAGCTTTATCTGCAAAACCAAAAAACTGACCCTTAAGAGGTCTTTCCAATCCTTCACAGCTTAACTGGCACAATCTAGGTGCTCAATGAAAAAAAAATGTTTTCTTTCCTGATTTGAAGAATGTTTTATCCTCCAGAGAAGACAAATGGTTCAGAAGCAAAGAAGAATGTAATTGAAGTACACTTTAAGGTCTTCACATTTTGCTCATGATATGCCTTGAAACTGCAATGTGGAATGCCGCAGGTGAGGATGATAAGACTAACACTTTAAATATAACCTACTCCCATGCATTAGAATTATGACCTCATCCTTGTGTATCACCCAGTAGGTAATATGGGATAGCACATTTTAGGATGAATGTCCAGACTTAAGCATTTTTAAAAGTCATTCTCACCATTTTTTTTACTACTCCTATCCCACTTACTTTTAGAGCCCCTTGACTTTTAAATTATGCTCCTTATCTAAGATATCAGACTAGACAGCTTTTTTCTGCACACATATCTACTGAATATCTTGCTTTCTTCCCTCAGTTTTTGTTATTGCTCTCTCCATTTGCCTCAGTTCACACCCCTCTTCAAAGGCGGTAAAGCTGTATTGGTATAAAATGAAATATTTTACAAATCAAATGTCATACAGTTCAGTCAGCAAATGGAATCTTGGCAATGAACATGTTGGTTTTCTTCTTATATTTTTAAAACCTAAAAGATTTGCCTTATATGCTTTATGCTTTATTTTTAACAAGGCTTGCTTTATGGAGAGAAATTTTGGATAAAGATATATAACTAGTTGAGATGCCCAGCTTTTCTTCTTACCTCTAGTCAAATGCAGTAGTTGAAATCAAATGTTTTAATCTCTGGAGTTCATTAAATCTAACAAAAATTTTAAAAGGCTTTTGGTGTTTGTGACTATAATATATCAAATGTCTGAGATATATTTAAGGGATGGCTTCTCACGTTGCTATTGTATGTGGTTAGGTCATAATTTTAAATGTATTTAATGGTCAACTACTGGACAACTTAGCTATGAAGTAAAAAAGCATAGTGATACGAGGGTTTATAATAGGAAACACTGATCTACTTTTGTTATACAGACTTTCTCAGAGAAGTGTTGATTGAATGAAAGTCTGAAATATGAGTCAACTTAGATATGAGTTTTGGAGCTTTCTGTGGAGGAAAAGCAGCATGTACATGGTCCTGAGGTAGAAAGGGGCATAATACATGTTAACTGAAAGTTATACAGAGGAATAATAACTGAGTGTTGATGATGGAAAGATAGGCAAGAAAAACAAGCATATGAGGCTTTGGAAGCCATATTATATAGATTTTGGTCTTTCTCTTAAAAGCAAAGGGAGTCAACGAAAGTAGAAAATTGACATGACTAGATTCATATTTAAAAAAATACTATTTTAAGCTACAAAAAGAGGATTGATTGGAAAGGCAGGAGCTGGCAGAAGGAGACCAAATAGAAAGTCTTTGCAAGGTCCATTCACAAAAAGCTGACATCAAAGGTGGATGTGAGGGTAATCTTAAGAGCAGTTATAAGTGTACTGGTAAGAGTCATGCTTTGGATGCAAGGAATTGAGTCACTTTTGGAAGCTCATAGTGTAATATGAGTTAAAAACTGAATACATGAGAGGAGTGTGAGAGAGAGAGATTTCAACAATAGCACTCAACTTTTGGCTTCTAGTTTGCTCAGTTCATGAATGAATGGATAAGGGCTTTATCTCTAATATATACATATGAAGATATATAAATACACAGTAGATAAGTATATTGGTTTTATAATTTGAGTATTGTTCCTCCAAACATGCTAACAGAAAGAAACATAATATGAGCTTGTCTAGGCAGCTTTTGGATACCCTAGGATCAGAAATCTTTTCTGGTCATGGTAAGCTAACATTCTTTTCAGTAAATTCCAGGAGATATAAAAATTATAGTATGGTCAAATAACATGTTCCTGCCCATTGTAATTCTTACCAACCACAACATATATGACCAGATGTTTCTTTTACTCATTCATCTTATCCAAATGCATTCAGAGTTCACATCAACAGTTGTGTCAGTGAGGAAAAAAATAGGAAAATCATTAATATGCTAGTATGTAGATTTTAGGACACATGTTATTAATGTATAAGTCCTTGTTTTGATATTAAGACCTTGGACAATTAATATTTTAATATTTTTTGTACAACAGTTTTGTATAAAAATTTTTTTTAAATGTTATAATAAAATTTACTTTGTAGAGTTACTGTAAGAGGTAAATGAGCTATTACATGTAAAGTGCTTAAGAAAATGATTTATATCAGTGTTTCTGACCTCTACCTATTGATTCAGTGTTGTAGTGACCATATTAAGAGTCTTGGACATGATATTAATATCTCAAAAAAGTCTAAATTAAAAGTATTTTCTTAGAATATATTCCAGCTACACTAAACAGGGCTGAAGAAGGACAAAGTTTGTTTATTTTTAGCTGGTTGTGATGTATCCATGTGACTATTTTGAGACATCTGTGAGATACATTGTCTGGTATTTGGAGGAGACCTTGAGCAGAGATAGAAATTAATGATTTTCAGCATATAGAGGGAAAATGAAACCATTCACATAGATGAAATTACCTATGGAGATAGCATACAATTAGGTTGTATCTGGAGTGTCCTGGGAAACAGATTTTGAGGTGGGAATTAACATATATGCAGTTTAATGGAGAGTGTTTTTAGAATAAAAAATATAAAAGGGTCAGGAGTAAGCAGTGGGAGAAGTTAGACTAGGATAAAAGGGCTTGGGTGACACCGCAGGGAAGCTAAAACCAGAACAGAATTTTAGAGTTGTTTAAGTTAAGGAAGGGTTTCAGGGTTTTACCAACCATTACTGCATTGACCAGCCATTGAATGAAAGCTCTTTCAACAAATTGGGAAGCTCTGCCAACATTCTCAGCATCTGGGAGATTACATCCCTCTATGCTAGATTCGAGAAGCAGTGACAGTATCCACAAGTCATTAAGACCTTGAAGATCTCAACTTTTGAAGTCCAGAAGGTAAGGATAAAATTAAAAAAAGAAGAAGAATTAGAAGAAAAAGAGAGGACAGATAAGTAGAAAAATAAATGATAGGTTGAGTAAGAGATACTAAGAAAGAGAGCATATTATAAAGAATTAAATGTTACATAGTGTCAAATGTTACTGTGTTTAAAATGTAAAAATCCATTGTAAAGCAGAAACTAAACCCAAAGGAAGAAGGTAGAAGAAAATGTTAAAGACCAGAGATAAAGAAAATGTAGAAAATAAAATCAATTAAGCCAAATTTACTTTTTTGAAAAAAAATCAATGAAAATGGCAAATTGTAAGCAATGCTGACCAATAAAAAGAGAAGACTCAAATAACTTAAACCAAGAAGGAAAGAAGAGATATCACTACTGATCTTATATAAATACAAGGTTTATAAGGGGCTACTATGAACAACTGAGAAATTAGGTAACACAGATAAAATGAGCAAATTTCTAGGACACAAATGACTATAACTAATTCAAGAATACATAGAATGTCTGAATATAACAATAATAAATAGAAACACTGAATTAATAATTTAAAAATCTTCCCACAAAGAAAAGCTCAGGATTTGATGGTTTTACCAGTCAATTTTACCAAAAAACCTAAGAAAAATTAATATCAAACTTTTCCAAACACTTTTAAAACATGAAAGAGAAGGCAACACAACCAAGCTTATTCTATGAGGCTAGTATTAATCTGATACTAAAAATAAAAAATACATTACAAGAAAAGAAAATTATAGACCAATATTTCTTATTACTGTAGATAATATCTACAACAAATTACTAGCAAATGAAATCCACTAACATAACAATGTTTATATGCCATGACCAAGTGAGATTTATCTGAGGAATATATAGTTGATTTAACAATCAATGTTACAATATTAATGTAATAAAGTACAAAAACCTCATGATTCTCTCAATAGATCCAAAAAGAGCATTTGAAAATATCTATATTAAAAACACTTAATAAATTATGAATGGAAGGAAAAATTTTCAACCTGAACTTCTCAGACATGATGAAAGGCCTTTATGAAAATATGGTGAAATATTTATTCTTTGGAGTATGTAGGTGTGTTAGGGGAACAATCATATATTAAAGTAAGAATAAGAATATAAAGATTATGACCTGCTGAATGAGGAGGCACAAGTCATTTCCATGGGGTCAGCAGGTAGCGCCTGCGACATTTGAGCTCCCACTTTAGGGAACTGAAAACCCCGAAGTCATTTTGATTGATGGCATAATTTCAATATACTGACACAAAGGAAGTAAAGTTATCAAATGTATTACTTAACAGATTCCAAAAATGGGTTGGAAGAGACACATCGAGCAGTCCTTTATTCCAGGTAATGAGAGAGCAAGGATAAAGAGCAGGGTAACAAGCATCTATTACTTATAGGCGGTTAAGGCAGAGGTCACTAACTTTTCATGGGCTCAACTCAAAGTTGTTATTATAAAAAGTGCCACAGAAAAAACAAAGTAGAAAGTTGTGATGAGAATCTCAAGCTCAGCTTCTCATATATATGTCCACACTCTGAGTGTGAGCAGAGTTATCATACAGTAAAATGCTGATGTATTGACTCAAAATAGGTGTTTTCTCATCAAAGTTAGCTTTGAGCTATATACTGGACATTTAAATGATGATATTGCTAGGCATTCAAATTACTAGTTTGGAGTTCAAGATAAGCTTGAGAGGTAAAAGTGTACATTTTGTAGTCATTAACATGTAGATAATGTTTTTAAGACTAGTAGGAGACTGAATGTAGTGTAAATTGAACATTATAGAGTCGAAGAAAATGACATACTTTTCATAAGATCAATGATATACTTTTCAGGAATGCCTTATTGTATACATTGGAATTCTAAAGATGCGAGTTCTTTGAAGTGTAAGTGGATTGTCATTATATTAAATCTAAGAAAAACATTGAATTATGCAGGAGGGATGTTTGAAAGAGTATTAATGACTTTGATTTCAATTATATTGAATTTTACAAGATGAAATCAGTCTTGTAGAAATGAATAGTAGGCAGTTGGAGAAGAGAGAACAAAATGGGGAATATAGATTCTATGAAGAGAATTTTATATTTACATTCTACTAATTATTCTTATTTGTACCTAAATATGTACAGTATCAAGTTCCATAAATGTTTATAGGAAAAAATAAAATTTAACATATATGAGAGTAATAAAATCACATAGAAAAGAATAGTATGAAGAGAAGTTTGTAAATCAGCGATGATCACAGGAAAGTAGGTTTCTGTGCCTTAACTAGAGATATCACTGAAATATATTTACTAATGGCAAACTAAAACAATAGTCAGCAGGCATTACATCTACTAGTTTCCTACTACATACTTACATCTGATGTCTAATACTACAACAATGAACAAGGCAGTTAGGTTCCACCCTCAAAAAATTCACAAACTGGGGCATTGTTCTTCCAGATGTGGTATATGGTTCATAGGAACCAGATATGCATTGCATATCAAGGGTACATACTATCAACATGATTTATGACTGTTGATGTTGACCTTGATCATCTGAAGGTAGTATTTATCAGGTTTCTTCACTGTAAAGTGACTCTTTTTTCCCCCTTTCCATACTGTCCTCTTTGGAAGAAAGTTACTATGCTCATATCACACATAAGCTCATATCTCCTTTAAGGCACAGCATCTACATAAATTATTTTGCATTCTTATGCATTTGTTCTCTCCTATTTTAATACTTTATTTAATCATTTATTTATATCAGTATGGAATAATGGATATTTATTTTATACTTTGAGCTAAAATATGATGCTAAAATCTTATTCTGTTTTCTCAAATAATTTCATCTTGGCCATTGAGACATCTTTCAGTTATCTTCGATGTTCCTTCAATATTTTCCAAGAAGATTTGTTTGTTCGTTTGTTTTTGAGACTTCCTTACTTTCTGGCACTGTGAGAGGCTCTGGGCTCATCTTTTTTGTCCCTGATGTAGAATCAGCCACTGTGTGAGGAGCCATATTTCCTTTTATTGGAGAATGGCATTAGATACCAAGATCTCTGTGTTAGGTGTTCTCATTGTTCACAGTGTCATTTCTTTTAGGTACTTTGAGCTGGCAAAGAACATGCATGTGTTTATACTAACATGTATCAATAGGCATAAGTGTTTTAATATGTAACCATCTGTATTTAAACTATTAAGCTAAATATATTAAGCTAAACATGAGTTCTTACTGATATTTCCAATGTTATTCTATCACCACAAGAATCATTCTAGCCTGTTCTCTCTGCTTACCTATATTTTCCCACTTCAATAGTGAGAAATCTGGCTCCTATCATCCATCATCCATTTATTTAATTGTTCGACTTTGGTACACATGGACAGGTATGCACTTCCCAAGGATGTTTCAATCAATTACTCCATATACAATGGTGGTAAGCAAAGATTACCACCATATAGGTAAACAAAAATTATAATGGCGCTGAAAATTTCTTATCATCTAGCAATATTATAGCCACTGAAAAATCATAGTGCAACAGACTATTCACAAATTTGTGGTAATGTTGGTATAAAACAAACCTATTGTGCCAGTCATATAAAAGTATAGCATACACAATTATGTATAGTATATGATACTTGATAATGATAATAAATGACTATATTACTGGTTTATGTATTTACTATACAATACATTTAATCATTATTTTAGAGTGTACTCTTTCTACTTACAAAAAATTCTTTAAAACAATATGCCATGTTATGGTTGCAATAGCCACATACATCTTGTGTTTATTGCATCTCTTGATTGCATCATTTTCCCTCGTGCTTGATTTTATTTTGTGTTATTTTGTACAGTAACATGCTATCCAAGCTTGTAGCCTAGGAGCATATAACCCAGGTGTATAATAGGCTATATCATCTAAGTTTGTGTAAATTCAATCTATAATGTTCATACAATGACAAAAGGCCCTAACAAGGCATTTCTCAGAAAGTATCTCCATTGTTAAGTGGCACATAACTGTATAGCAGTATCAGAATTATTAGCTTGTACCCACATTTTCTTAGTAAGCTTCTCAGGCACTTTTTGTACACATTGAAGTGATATAATGGGTTAACCAAATTGAATAAATAATTTCTGAATCTAATAATAAACACTTTTATCTTCATTTATAAGATTCAGAAATCTGTATTACAAGGGTCATAATTTTAGATTTTTATATTTTAAATATTTAATATTAAGTATTAAAATTAAATATAGTTTATATTAACTTTAATTTTGAGACTAATCAGTAATAAAAAGAAAGTAAATAGTCATAGCAACAATCACAATGACATTTTTCTGTATTTCATTTCTTGTTAAAGTAATAGGTTTCTCATTTTGATATAATTAGGTGATATTTTCCACCTCTGCTGACTCTACTTATTAATAGAAGTCAATATAATTCATGAAGAAGTATAAAAATGTGAGCAACTCACGGCCTAAGAGAAGAAATATTTGAGTCAAGCTTTAGGATGTATCTAGCAGTGACCCACATAAAGTAGTTTGAGGGGCAAAAAAAAGAAGTGGTTTAGATTAGGTCTATTTGTTTCATAAAAACCCAATAGAGGAAATCAGGCAGGCAGGACCCGGATGTATACTGAAATAAGGGACTGGCATGGCATCTTGACTTTTGTTTTCACATATCTGTTCTTTTCTGTGCATTGTCTTTATTTTTTTTCTCAGGTTTCTGGCTCATGTGTCTGATAAAAAATGGTTATTATGCTTCGTGAACTTGTGCTTTATGATTCAGCTACCCCAAAATAACAATCTTTTCCATGTGCACATTCCCATTCAGAGACTAAGAGAAGCCTCTGGTTTAATCAACGAAGGTTATAAACAAAAGGGATGCACTGATGTCAACGGCTGCCAAAGTTGATCACTATAGAGGCGCTAAAGTAAATAAATGATCATTGTGACTGGGCAATATTTCCAAAAGCATTTGCTACGCAGCTTAATAAGACATTGAATTTGAAGTCCTGTTCATCAACTAAGTAGTAGTTCTGTCTAGGTCAAAATGTTGGCTGATTTTTACTTTTAAAAGTTAATAGGTCCACTACCTGAATAATTTCTCTGATATATTATTTTGTCCAATACCTTTTTTGTTTAATTCCTGTAACATTACATTTATTTATTCTTGATTAGTCATATCCAGGTTTATTCTCCACATTCACTGGATTGCTACTTTCAAATATCTATCTGGGAATGAGTATTGATCCTCTCAGAGTTCACAGAGACTGAAAAAAAAAAACACCCGGTGTTATGATTTCTCATAGTATGCTTTATCCCAAAGCATAAACATCTCAGCCTTCCCATGCTTCTCACATTTTCTACTCCTGCATCATTTATTGATCATGAAATAGCCATTACTTTAATACCTTAGAGATCTAGAGAGCTTAGCTATACTTAATGAATACTGAAAAATAAAATAAAGGTCAACACAGACACAGCATAGTACCTATACAAATACACCTTTAGAATTACTTTTCTCACTTGAGGCCATGTTTTGTAATTGAATCCTTCAAGTGAGAATAGAATTAGTCTGAGTGGTTTACAAGTTAAGTGTACACTTCAGGAGTTCATAAAATGTGAGGAACACATATACTTTTCCACAAGATGATGAAAATAAAACTATGTTGTTTTCTTTCTTTGAAAGATAATGAAAACTTAACTTTCTATCTCCCAGTTGGCTTAAAAAAATAGAATGTTGTATAAGTTATATAATGTGTTCTTATATGCCTAAAAAATGATCTCACTTTTCATCACCGTTCCTTTCTATAATTTCTAAAGTTTACCTATTTCTAAACCAAGTAAGATGGCGGACATACTTACCAGTGAAAAACAGAACTGTATTGTTAAACCACAAATGCCCAGTTTCTTGACGTCAGACACACAGTGCACATAGTAATAATTCTCAAAGAACATGTGGGCTCTAAGAATTTTTGTCATTGAGACTTTTCATCACTAACATTCATTTTGAACCTTTAGATACCATCAAGACTCATCCATTTGTTAAATTAATTTACTAATTTCAAAATTCATTTTTAAGGACAGGATTCCCTAAGGATGATGATCTCTCAAAATTAACACTAGGTAATTTATACATATATGGTCATCAAAAGTAAAGCAGCTTAAAGTCATCTATATGCTTTCTATAAAAACAAAGAGAAAGAGGCAGTAGACAATTTTTATTCTGAAATAACAGGAGTTAAAGATCCATATAGCTGCACACAGAATATATTACTTGTATTCATTTTTAAGTCTGAGTAGAGTGAATCAGATGGATGGACAGTTTTGCTGGCAGCAAATACAGAGAGGCCTTAAGGCAACAAGTATATGCTAAATAGAAGGTCTTGGGAGAACATAGTAATAATTACATATGGGCACCAGCCTTGAGAATGTTATGATACCAAAAGCAATGCCAATTTCTTTAATTAATACTTGCTAAATTGAATATATTTTACAAAATACTTTTTAATTTGAGAGACAAAACGTTATATATTCATTGGTATTGTCGACTATTATAAGAGAAAAATTTAAAACAAGAATACTTACAAAAGGAAATTATGATAAAAATGTATTTCTAACTATATTTTTAGGGTCTCTGAGCACTGAACAAAAGAAAAGTGAAAAGTGGGGAAAACTCTATTTTAGGCATAAGTGAATACATTATATAATTCCTGCAGCACTGAAATTTTTAAATTTGCATATTGTGTCACTTGCCAGAAGCAGATATTTTATGCATAACCACTGATAAAAGCTGATAGCTTGGATTTTGTCTTTAGTTTATCATTATTATTATGTATTAATTGGAATGGATTGGTACCTATCCACAGGCTTTCATGAGAAAAAGAAAAGGGCAATATTAGTTTGCAGATCATGGCTTACCTTGGGATAACGAGAACATCACAAATTATGAGAAATATCTGACATATTTTTATGGTTAAATTGATTATAGTTGATTAATTACACAGCGTTTAAAAGGAAAATCTGATACCCTATGAAGCTAGTCAGGAATGGGGAATAGGTATGACTTCACCATCTACTTGCACCTACTCTAGGATAATCCACCTGAAAACCTACCAAAATGGAGAAAAAATAGAAAATCAGCCTCAATATTTCAAAAATTAGCTCCCTCCCTCTGAATTTTGCCTTTCTTATATTTACAAATATATTTTATTAAAGTATTGTTTACATTACAGCATTTTATTTATTTATTTATTTCCCATGATGGAGGAGATAATGCTTTTTTTTTTTAATTGTTTGTTGGGGTAACATTGGTTAATACAATTATATAATTCTCAGTGTACATTATAACCTGACAAGACATGATTCTTTTTTTTTTTTAAGACTGTTCTGGCTTCTATTTTTATAGTTACTTGAAGGAATTTTTTGAGGTCTGGATTCTGACCTTAACTCTATCACTTTCGTTCACTCCAATGTTTAATTTCGTCACTCCACATGATTCAGATTCTAAATTCTATAGTTTACAGTGTTCTTGCAAGGATCCAATAAGATTAAAAGTTCCAAAGTGCGATTCAGACTACACATCAAAATTATTTCTCAAGCCTTGTGTGAAGATGAGGGAAGAGATAGAAGAAAAATATATATTCAGAATTAGAATTATTTCAGATTAATTGATAGGAGCAAGGAGAGGTAAAAAAAAAAGAGAGAGAGAGAGAGAGAGAGAATACTCACCTACCATTTGTCATTGAACTGCCATTTTTGTCAATCGGTTTCTTCTTTCTTCTTCTAGTAGGGGTTGACACTGGTGGTTCGAACTTCACTTACGTATTTCTTTGAGGGTGGGTGTGAGTAAATGTAATTCAAAGGAGAGAAGGCAGAGAAAAGATGACTGACATTTTTAGAAAGTCCCTCTGGTCAAGTCTTTCTACTGGGAGAAAGCAATGAAAGGTTTTACAATTGTACCCATCTCTTAAATATTAGTTCTTTGGTAAAGCAATGGATCCCTTTTATACAATGATATTAGTAATCATAATCTAATTGTTTTCTGAGCTTAAATTTTTGAACATTGACTTTATTAAATGAACCAACAAGTATCAAGTGTATTACTGGTATTACTAGTCAATAAGTGAGAGAGAAACGAAAAGAGATTTAGTAAAGCTGTTTTTTTGAAGAACTTGCTTTTTTTTTTCAGAAAACAAGACAAACATACACAAAATAAGCAAAGAGAAAGTCACACGAAGCAATATACATTATTTTCTAAATACCAAATTATATGGAAGTGGGTATGGAACGCCATAGAAAATCAGAAAGGAAAGGGTAAGGTCAGGCAAAGTGCTAACTACAACTTTTAAAGCAGGAGAGGGACTTAGTAATTATCTATGTAAACCCTTGTTTTATATTCAAAGAGACTTCAAGCCTATTGTAATGTGGCTTAAGTAAGAAGTGAAGGCAGAACTGGAATCATAATTTTCAACATCCTAGGCACATTATATTAAACAAAATGACTTTGGCAGTTAAGGATGGGAAGGCTTTGGATGCCCAGAGAAATGAGTATTTTAGGCAAGCAGATTAAACTGTAAAATGAACAGTTTTAGAAATTGCCTATATTTTTTTACATCAATGTATTTGTTATTCAAGTAGTTTTACTAATTTATAGGATTTATTATATTAACAAAGAACTTCAATACATCTCAGAGACACCAAATAAATATTTGCTAGATTAAAAGCATGAAGATAATTTGATGAGGCAAAGAAACCTAAATTATACATTTGTCCTTTACAACCCTAAAAGAGTAGATGACAAATATAAGTTGCTTTACAATCAATATTTTTGGCTGAGAAAGAATGATTAAATTATATGTGAATTACATGTTTGGAGATGGAACTTCCAACTTCCAAACTACCATAAATTAGTGTACAACCTCAATATTCTTATTGGAAAAAGAGAGATAGAAAATCTCAGATTCCCCTTCTGAGTCATCATTCAGACTAAATGCATGAAAATATGGTTGGGTTATAGAGAAACATTATTTGTGAGTTAATATTTGAAGAAAGCAACATAATAAAAGTCTTAAATGCTTATTTGAAATCTTCTTGAGACTATTTTTTCTTTAGATTTCTCATTGTCTAAAATTCTTATTTTGATCCTGTTTTCATCAATTTCCTATTGATTCAGAAAACATTTATTTAGCACTTATTCTAGATCAAACACTGTACGAGGTACTGAAAATATGAAGGTGAAAGGCAGCTTTCTCTAAATAAGGCTATAATTAAGGTATAAAAAATAAGGCATCTTTTAGGATCTATTATGTCCAAGGTATTTAGGTACTTTAAATGTTATTTAATTCTCATAAAAATCTATAAAGTATTATCCCACTTACATAAGAGGAACTGAAACAGCACCTAGGATAGAGCAAAACCTGCAAAAAATAAAAGGGAATGTATATCTTATACAGTACAAGTGGAAAATAGTTTTTATTTAAAAAAATAATTTTGAAATGGTAATTTTTATTTTTTGATCTTATGTTGAATTATAAACTTATAAAATTACAAATTAAATTTAAACTTTTCAAGAAATTCACTAAAATTTGTTCATACATTGAAACAGCTACATTTAAACAAATTATCTAAAAATAAATAAGTTCATTTTATTTACTTTATCAATTGTTTTTGGAGAGACTTCTGCTTGGGGAAATGGGTAAGCTTTTACAATGCAATGAATAAATGTAAACTACTCAATTATATATTTAAAAACACAAAGGAAAATAGAATAGTGACTGCAAGTATAATTAGCCCACAAGCTGTTTAGCCTTTGGTCTTGTATTCTGACTGGCAAACTCTTAGTCATCCTAAATGATCTCAAATGCCTCTCCTATTCAACTGTCAACATTTAATTATGAATCATATTGCTCTGTTAGATGCTGAAAATCAAGATGAAAATGTAAGGTCCTTAACATCAAGATGCTACTAATCTATTGTTAAAGAGACAAATACCAGAAAAACAAACAAACAAAATAAATAAACAAACAAAAAACCTAAAATATAATGCAAATGTTGCTTAAATGTTATGTATCAGTCTGGGGGATAGAGATCACTTCTGATTGTTCAAATATGCAGATTTAATATTTTAAAACAACTTAAAAATTATTGGGAGGTGTGGTAGTTGTTACCTTTCAAAGAACTTCATCAGCAAAGAGCTCCAGCCTTCAGCTTTTTAAGGGTCTATTTCATTTGGGAGACTCACACCCCTACCCCCATCTATGGTTGTACAATTCTGGGCCAACCTCATCTAGAGACTGAGCCAAGGGTGGTTATAATGCTGAGCCATTTTAAGCAAGTGTAGAAAACTTTAACAGTCAATAATCCCTCCAGAGCTCCCTTTTGGATTGGCTTATACTTTCAAGTCTGCATCACACAGTTTAACTTCTTTTTTTTCCCTATATTGCTTCTTTCCTCTTCCTTGCAAACCCATGATAAACATCTTAAGTCCTAAATATGATCTCAGTGTCTGATTCTGAAAAATCCCGACCTGGGTAAAAGGCAATGAGGATCTGAAGTCAGAGAAACTGCCATGAAAGATCTCAGTGGGTAACACAAAAGCCTGCTTTCCTGCCTTTATCTCTCCACTAAAACTGTTCTGGCAAAGATAATTAATGACTTCCATGTTGCTGAAACCAATGAGCTTCTTTTAGTCTTCAATTTAACTTGCAAAAATTTATATTTCTGACTTTTTCTTTTCTCAAACTGGGTGGTAATTAAGTGTATGGACTATAAATGTAGACCCAAATCCCAGCTCTAACTCCCAATTAACTATGAGTTTTGGGGCACTTTACCCAGGCTCTCTGAATCTCAGTTTCTAGTCTGTTAAATGGTGGTAATCATTGCCTCTACTTCCCAAGGCTGTTGTGATGATTCAATGTTCAGAATAGTGTCTGTCACATAATAATCACTATTTATGTGCCTACCACTTTTATCCTGTTATACCATTTTATTTATTTCTCCATCTACCTCTCTGTTTCTTCTAAACCTATTCCCTTTTTCTTTGTGCCTCAATCACCACCTTAAATCTTTTTTTTAATTTTTATTTTTCAGTTGGAGTTGACATTCAATATTATTTTACATTAGTTTCAGGTACACAGCATACTGTTTAGACATTTATATAACTTACAAAATTACCACCTTAGATCTTGATGCTCTTCCCTTGACTATTTTTTGTAGCCAATAATATTTGAAGAAGAAAATTCTGAAGCAATTATAATAATAAAAATTTAGAAACATATTTTAATACATTTTTTTATATTTTTCACTTTCCAATTTTTGTTTGCTCACATGCAGATAGCAAAACAAGTATAGCAAAATTTCTGTGTAAAGATGAACATGGTTTGTACTTGTTTTTTTTCTGACAGTTTTTAATTTCACTCATGCAAAAAAAAAAATTCTAAAGGATTAGAGGAATGTAAATTTTAGTGAGAAGAAAAAGCTTAAATAGACTTAAAAATAATATATTCATGGGAACTAAATATTAAAAGGAAATCTTACTAAACACTTATAGGAAACGTCACTTGCAAAATTCCATCATGTAACACAACTAATTTCCACAAAATCTTTCAATAAGCCATTAATTAACACATACTGAAATAATACATTTGAACATAATTTTGCTTTTAGAAAACCACTTCATCTTTGCATAATTACTTCAATTAAAAGCAGTGTTGTAAACATCCACTTCATGTGTCTTTGAACTTTATGTTGTAGATTCAAGCCTTGAAATTTATTTATTTCCCCCAAATGTGATAGTCTCCCTAAAGTTTTGCTTCAATGTATATGCAACACTAATGTTTTCATTATTACCTTGAAAACAATTTTTTGACTTTACTTGCATATATTATTGGTCAGTTTACACTGGAGAGTTTTAATTTAATTACTAAAATTCAGATGACTGTCATGATAATAAAGAAGCAAGGAGGAGGAATTTTGGACAATCTCAGGGTTGCAGGTGAAATTTCAAGTTTCTGTTTAGTTGATTCCCTATATTTAGTGAAATCAGCTTGCACTACTGATCATTTTTGGATGCTTCTGATCTATGAAGTGGAGGAATTTAAAGACATTTAGAAATCAATTCTACTTTTTGTACCTAAAAGCAGGTTGGTATTGCTAAAGGGATGCAGTAGCAGGAAGATAACAGCCTTTTCGCTTCTGCATCATCTTGGTAGAATCATTCTAGAACTGAATGTTTGCTTCATTCTAAAAGCTGATTACAATTAATTCTACATGCATACACTTAACACTTGAATTTATTAATGAATATAGCACATTACATTCCAAGTTGGATTTCATATCTCTCTTGTTTGAGTGCATAAGACTGCAAACAATTTTTGAGTGTACTATCAGTTGTCTTACATTTGTACCGCTCTCTCAGTGAAAAGAGTCTTTTATAAAGAGCCTTATTCCATGAACAGAACAAAAAATCACAGAGGCTGTGATCAATAATGCAAAGTGAAGGGGAGGAAAATTATTTGATAAATTCATTCCCCCTGGTATACTATTTATTCACAAAGCAGGTAATTAGCCTGAATTCTTTTCACATGGTCTTCCTTCTCCTTACTCCCATCTTTGCACTAAATTATCTATTGCTATACTCATTCTTCTTGCATAATAATAATACATTGCCATGTATCAAACTCTTAAAATGTAATAAAACCTGGGCAAAAGCACTTTGCATATTTTGTCTCTTCTAATTCTTTGAATAGCCCATGAATTAGGTAGTATTCTACAATTAAGAAAATAGCTTCAAAGACTGAAGTATCTGACTTAAGGGCCAAAGGTACTAAATAGCAGGGCTAGAATTCATCTGAGGTAGGTCCGTTTGCTACATCTTTCTTTCATGGGGTTAACCACCAATCAATAAGTCATCCCAGAGACTCAGGACTCAAAGGACTTGAAAAGTTAAATAAATATCCAACTTAAAATTTTGCAACCTAAAAGACTACATAGTTTTGTTTTGTTTTGTTTTCACCAAAACATTTTTGTGCATCAGTATGGTCATGGTTAATTATAGCCAAAATTGTGTCCATTATATTAATGATTTTGCTAAATATTTTTAGCTACTAAAACAATTTCTCGTTGTATGATTATATAGACAGCAAGAAACATCTTTGAAAGATTTATTAGTTAGCTTTGGGATGCAGTGCATTTTCTTTCTTTCAATCTCCTCTCTTCAAATTTTATAATATTGATAAAATACATAATAAAATTTATACTGAGAAAAAACTCAGTTATCTCAAATGTGGTCAAGATTCTTATTTATGTCTGTATATAATACATATGTGTGTACATAATACGTATATGTATTCAAATATGTATACGTACTTACATATATATTTCATGTATATAAATAATGTATATATTATTAACCTATCTATTGCATATATGCATATGCATTTTCTTTAAGAAACATTTTTGAAATCAAAAGAACATTAAATATTATAAAAATAAGAAAAAATAGAAAACCAATATTTTTGAGCACAGTCCTAGACAGAGGATCATCAATTCTAAAAAATAAAAAGATGCTATTGCCATGAATTTAAAGTAAACGTAACTTGGTTCTAACTGCAGATGTCAAGTGATATTTCTTTGTTTTTACTGTGAGACAGAATAATTATCATAACTCCTTAAAGTATGTAAAAGTATTAATGTAAAAGATTTTATATTTTATATTTAACTTGGTATATCTCATGGTCTTCTCACCATAATTATCAATCTGGGTAGTCTTAAAAAATAAAAGAAAAAAATGTTTAGATCTTAGCACTTCAGAGTAAATTACTGGAAAGCGATCTGTTTTTCTTTTTTGTTTTAATAAAGAAGTATTGTATTCTACAAAGTTTTCATGTAAACAGAGAAAAATGACTCCTTCTATTTCTATCTCCCTCCCTTTATTTCTTTCAATAATTCAAACTTGGTCATTGTGAACCAATATCGCCCAGTCACTGATATGGTTTTTGCACCTGGACTTTGTGGCGTAAATAGGCACATGTGATCTCTAATTTCCCACTCCACCTCAATATCACTGATTCTAGAGCTCTGAGATCATCTTCTAGTTGGAAACTTAATTGATTCAATACTGTTTTCACTTATTATATAACCATAGATTACTTCTGCTATAGCATAGATGTTGGTTTAGTTTGGTTTTATTTTTAAGACAAATGCAGGAGAGGTTAAAACTAAATGTTGATGGTTCATTTTGTGACATTTGAGCATTAATTTATGAAAAGGAGTTAATGGAGCCCCTCATTAGTGCTAAGGGAGCTGTGGCATTCTCTCTCTTAAGAACCAGTGTTTGTTATGGCCAAGATGGCTGTAGATGATATAAAATGTGGTCTTTGTAATACATTTAATGTTGGGAGGTCCAGAAAAATCAGGAAGCTTTGCTAAGAGGAAGGCAATGTAGGCGGTGACTGCACTTCCTTTTGGTCTGAAACCTCAGTCATTTCTGTACATTTTAAAAACATTAAAACAATTGGCAGTCTGTTTTGAAGAAAATGCCAGAGCCCCAGTAAAAGGAGGCTTGCTGAAAGAATTAAGGTACAATAGAGAGATATGCGGCGTCTCTTGCAGAATTTTATGCTATGACTCATCTGCAACCTTTAGCAAAATTTAATGTGGCAAAAGTACTGCGTTATTATGATGTACCATGTGGTATCCAGATTTGTCAGCTTCACTTGACATATCTTTTATTGAGGGGTACAAGAAGAAACCCTACATTGGCTGAGGAAAATTTTCCTACTTACATCCCACACGAAGATTTAAAAATATACTCCTAGAATTTAGCATTTACAGGAACATGTTTCACTTTAGTAGTCTGAAAGAAGATAGCTTTTTTAGCCTTTGAGTATAAGAATCTATAACTCTAATATATCACCACTAGAGGGCCAAAGGACATCTTAATTTGGTAAGTGGTGACGGTGGGGGAGCAGTGAACAAACGCTTGAGTTTGCTTTGCATCTTTATCTTTTAACGGTGTCGACTGGTTTGTTATTAACTTTTTTTTTGCCTGGTCATTTTGTTTATTGTTTTGCAATTTCTGAAAACATCATGCTCATTTTTTAATGCACCGTGTCAGATCCAAATTAGAATCTTTTCTTCCACAAAGAATAAATTATTTCAGCAGAAGACTATTTCAATCCAAGCCCCATAATTTTGCCATGTAGTTATTTAAATTATTTCGCAACTTAGTTGTTATAATGCCACTTGATGTGTGAAGTTGAGCAGGAAAAATGTAAAAACCTGCTCAATGTAACAGTGCTTAGAGAAAGGTGTCATGTTCCTTTCATTGTAAGGGATGAAGTCATTTCATGGGCTAACCTAATGGATGAAAATGCCTTGTAATTAAGTTCTTTTGGCATGAATGGCTTAAAATTTATAGGGATAAATATAAACATAATCAAAATGTCTACTTAAAGCAATCAATAGCAAATGTCCCTATGCATTTATTACTATACTAATTTTAGGTAATATAGTCAGTCTATTTTGAAAAACATAAACAATGGCATTTTTGCTTTTCTGGACTAATTCATATTAATAATACTGTATAGAGATGAGATGAATGATGGATAATTTTCTAATATAAACTTTGCAATTAAAATCAGTGTTTTTAATATTAGAAAATAATATTCATCATTCTTAAGAGATGACCCTGAGATAAAAGACCCAGATTACTTTCTGGGTCATATCAAATTTTCTTGGTTTGATTTTTTAACTGAACACCTGGGTAATGTGAAGTAATAATTACTTGACAATCTATTGGCCTGAGTTGAAAGCATGATTAAAACAAATAAATGAATAAGTAAAGAATTACTTTCTGCTATATATTTTTTTCTCTTGTAGTTTTTCTTTGATTTCTGAAAGAATTGATCAAATATATATTATCCTACTATCCTTTATATCTATTTTGGTATAATTGCCACATTTCATAAGGTTATTTGTTTCTATGATAGTTCTCTTCTGCAACCATGAGCTTCTCGAGGGAGGAGATAGTATATTATTAATCTATAAATCTCTATGACCATGTATTGTGTGGCCTTTAACTTAGTAAAATTAATTAGACATTTTTTAGTGATGGAAAATTTTATATTAATGCTATAGAATTTATTTACTATTTCCCCCAGTCTCCCAGAATGCTGTCTGTTTTCAAGTCACCTAGAAATCTACCCTCTCTGAAGAAGAGCAAGCCATTTGTCCACCATATACTGGTGGTAATATGTTCAGGCTGCTCTCAGCTGAGTGACAGGCATGTCTTGCCTGCTTTCATCATCCTATTTACTAAAGAAGTTTAAAGGGTCTCACATCTCACATTTACTCAAGACCTTCCACTTGTTTATAGATATTTACTCTTCTTAGCAGATAGTTTATAACCTGAAAACACAAGCACTGCTTATTTATAATGACTTCATGATGTATAATGTGCTTTTGTGTCTCACAGAACATGTCCTAATATTTTCTTCACTACTAGCAGTGATAGTGATGTTTTAAGAGCTAACACTTACCGAACAGTTACTGTGTCAGAAGCTCTTGGACGTGCTTTATACATGTTTTAATTTGTTTAATATATTGATAAAATTGGGCAAATGCCCATTTCTTACCTATAACCTTGAGGTGTGTCTATGCTTTTGTTTAGAGTTGATGACATACTGAATGGAGAATTTTTCACAATTTTCAAAGCACCACTCACAAGTTTTCCTATTGATAACAGTTTTGCTCTTACCATTAATAAAACTCTTCTTATTCAGTGATGCCCATGATTCCAATATTCACTGCTTCTACCATGGCCTGAGCATTTGCCTTGGGCCAGGAACTCCCTAGGTGTTTTATGTAAAGTATCTCATTTCATTCTCATAATAACCACATGTGATTGCTAACATTTTTTCCACTTAATTGCTGCTATAAATAAACAAGTAGCCCTTATAAGCCATTGTACACAATTTGAATTAAAATAACCACTTAAGTTTAGTTCACGAAAATAATTTTGTACATATACTTTAGATTATGTGTATTTGTTATGCTTACAATCAGAATTTACAGGAGTTTTAACATTGTCCTTTAATGTGTTATGTAAAATAATTTGGCGTGAAATACTGGGTAAGAATGGTTGCTTTGCTGTTCAATTCTTCTTATCTTAGAATTTAACAAGATTATTTTATAAAATGTAATTTGAGTTATCATAAACAAAATCCCACTTACTGTGGGCCATATGCAACCAGAAAAAAGTAATAGGAGTAAAACTTCACTGTTAAGAATGAAGATTCTGGTCTCAAAACCCAGGTGGCTGAAATCCCAGCTCTGTCACATAATAATCCTTTTACAATGAACAAATTACTTAAACTCGTTCTGTCTCAATTGCCTTATTTTAAAAATAAAAATAACAATTATATTTACCTCAAAGTTTTTAAAATCAAACTTTTAAATTTTAAGATAATTGTAGGTTTACACGTAGATATAAGAAATAAAATGGAGAGATCCTAGGTGCTCTTTATTCAGGGTGCTCCAATGATAGCGTCTTGTAAAGCATAGTACACTATTACAACCAAGATACTGATATTGATACAATCAAGATGTAAAATACTTTTATTAGAATCCTTCATGTTATACTTTTACAGCCATGTTAATTTTCTTCTCACATCCACACCTTTCTTCATCCCTGCCAATCACTAATCTGTTCTTCATTTCTGTAATTTTGCCTGTTTGAGAGTAATACATAACTAAAATCATTCAATATGTAACTTTTTTGGATTTTTTTTTTTTTACTCTGGAGATTGATCTAGGTAGTTGACTGTCAATTATTTGTTTCTTTTCATTGATTAGTAGTGTTCTATGGTACAAACACACTACAATTTAACCAATCCTCTATTGAAAGCTATCTGCATTATTTCCAGCTCAGGGCTATTACAAATAGAGCTGTTATAAACATTTGTATACAGGTTTTTGTATGAAATTAAGTTTTTATTTCTCTAAAATAAGTGTCCAGAATGCAATATTTAGGTCATATGGTAGTTGGTTGTTTTATCTTTTTCTTTTTTTAAGACAGCGCCAAACTTTTTCAGAGTGATGGTTACAGTCCCACCAGCAATATACAAGTGGTTCAGTTTTCTGGCATACTCATCAACATTTAGTATTGTAACTTTTTTGTTGTTTCATCATTCTGTTGTTTCATCATTCAACACCATTAGCCACCAGGGAAATGAAAATTCAAACCACAATGAGATACTACTACACAATATCTCATTGTGCTCTTTTGCCATCTGTATATATTATTTGGTGAAATATCTCTTTATATCTTTGCCTATTCTCTAACTGAACTGACCTTTTGCTATTAAGTTTTTAAAGTTCTTTATATCTTTAAGATACTAGTCTTTTTTCATATACATGGTCTGCAAATATTTTTTCCAAATTTAACTCAAATTTTCATACTTTTAACACATGTTTCACAGAACAAAAATTTTTAATTGTAATGAAATCCTATTATTACTTTTCCTGTTAGCAATCATGCTTTTGTTGGCAAGTCAAATAACTCTTTACCTAGTTCTAGATTTTAAAGATTTTCTTATAAAAATTTTATAGTTGTATCTTTTATACTATTTAAATACATAATTCATTTTAAAATTCACATGCTTTTTCCCTTTCTTGAAGCCTCGTGTTTGATTCCTAATTATTTAGAAATGTGTGCTTTAGTTTCAAAGAATTTAGATATTTTTCTATTTTTTGTTAATTTCAATTTGATTATATTACTTGGAAGGCACTGTAAGATTCAATTTTTATGTTTGTTGAGAATCATAGAGGGCAAAACGACCTTATTGTATATGATAGGTCAATTGGAAGGGGGATAAGAGATATGATGAAAAGTTACAATCAGTAGAGAAGAAAAAAGTGAACAGTAATATAAATCATTAAATCCAATCTCTGCTTTTTTCATAATTCTCTTTCTACAGTATGTTCTCAGAATTTTTTTCTCAAAGAGATGTATTAAACTTATTTATAAGTTTTCCTCAAGAAGTGTTTTTCTGAAATGTTCTTTTCAAAAACCAAAAAGATTTATCTCTGTTAGGACCTTTGATGTCAAACTGCAGGAGTTTTTCTTCTAAGGTGAAAGAAATTTTCATTTTAACTTCCATCTTTACTTGTCTACAACATCCCAAGAAATTTGTTTGGATTTGAAACTTTACAGCCTTAATTTTATGAGAGATGTTATTCTTTATTTGTCCCATATTCTTCTGTCTCTACCATTCTCCTCCAATACCCCACTTTAGAATGAACAAATTAAATTGGCTTAGTTATTTTTGAGTTATGAGACAGCAAAAAATGTATTATTCTCCTCTTAAAAATTGCTCCAAGCTTTATTTGTCCTGGTTTAACTCAAAAGGAGATTTAAACTTCACATTTGCCAGGATTATAAGAGGAAAAAAAAATCAAGCCAAATTTTAAAACAATCTTATACACTCTAAGGCTTAAAACATAACAAGTATTTTGCTCTGAATTTTTGTTATCTAAATATATTATGTATATTTTTATATAGAAGTACAGGTGCACAAGAAAAATATTATAATTTTGTCTACTTTCATTAAATAATCGTTGACTACTTGCTATAAAGAAAGTGTCCAGAAATCAGGGGAAAAAAACAGAGATGAGTAAGATTTTGTGCCTGCACCTGAAAGAGCATAAAATTGGCATATAGGATTATTGTAGTGAAAGGCAGAGGTATAAACACAGTTTTATGGAAATTTGGAGTAGAAATAGATTCCAGTCAGCCAGAAATTCTACAACCATCCTGTTCCAAGTAACCACCATCCCCTGTTTGAAACAAAACAATAGTCTTCTGACTCATCACTCAGATTTAACTTCTATTCCTGTTAATCCATTCTTTCCAAGCACCCAGATTGATCTTTAAAAGGTAAATTCAGTCATTTCATTCCTTTGTTTAAAATTCTCCAGTTGTTTCCCATTGCGCTTAAAGAACACAGCAAATTCTTTACTACCCCCAATAAGCCCTCACATGGCCCAGAACTTCCACCCTCTCTTTCAGTTCCTGAAACATGGTAAACTTTTTCTTACCTTTGACTCTTTGCCCTTGCTGTTCCTTAAGTTTGGAATCTTTTGCTGCAATTTTACCTTGACTTGTTCCTTTACATAATTCATGTCACAGATCAAACATGCATATTAAATGCTGAGAACAATGTCTGGCACATAGTAAGCATTATATAAATGTTTACTGTAGATGTTCACCTAATATCACAATACATTTCTGCCACTCTTTTTTTTTTATAAATAAGACATTCCTTGGTGTTACCTCCTTAATACTTTATAATATATAACACATGATTTAAAAAAATTTGTATTAGTATTTGTCTCTTGGTTTATCATCCACCTCTCCTAATTAGTTTCTAAGCTATGTGAGTCAAAGATTTTGACGGTTTTCCTTTCATTTGGGTTTTCAGGACCTAAAATAGTGTCTGGTATATTATGGACACTTAATAATAAAAGCTTGCCACATCAATTTTTTGAAAGAGAAAAAATATACATGAATGAAAGTTTAATTTATTTAACTTCTTTTAAAATTAAGAGTCCTCCTAAGACAAAGATCCTGTGCATGTACTTTTGTTCTGGCTCTAAAAGTAAGTTTGTGTTAAGAGTGGGAATAGATGATAGATATTTATTTTAGGGTGTAAATGATAAAATAATTGATGTGACGATCATTGCCTATCAGAATGTCCTTTCTCTACTCCCCAATCTACCACTAGGATTATATGTTACTGAGACTTAAGGTTTTGGAAGCGTTTAGATTTTAATTATTTTTCCCCAGCTTTATTGAAATATGCTGCATAAATAAAAGTTGTATATGTTTAAGGTGTACAACTTGGTGTTTTGATTTAAATATGCCTTGCATAATAATTATCAAAAGCAAACTAATTAACATACCTATCACTTCACAGTTACAATTCTTTTGTAGTAAGAAAATCTAAGATCTATTTTCTTAGCACATTTCAAGTATAAAACACATTTTTAACTAGAGTTATACATTTGTACACAGGTACATTCAAGTTCTTAAACTTATTTAGCTTATAACTGAGAGTTTGTGTCTTTTGACAAACATCTCCCCAATTTTCCTACTTCTTGGACCCTGGAAACTGCTAGAATCAGCTCTGTTTATCTAAGTTAAAATTTTTTAGATTTCATGTATAAATAATATTATGCAATATTTGTCTTTTTCTGTCTGGCTTATTCACTTAACATAATATATTCAAAATTCATTCACATTGCCACAGATAAAGAAGAATTTTCATCTTTTATAAATATTCCAAAATGGGACTGTTAAATGCTTTTTCTGTATCTATTGAGATGATTATGTAGTTTTGTTTTTTATTTTTTATTCAATTAGCTTGGTGTATCTAAATTATTGATTTGCATATGTTAAACGACTCTTGTATTCCAAGACTAAATCTCTCATGATCGTGGTGTGTGATCTTTTTAATGTGCTCTTAAATTTAGTTTTTCAGTATTTTGATTAGGATTTTTACATTCCTGTTTATCATGGATATTGGCTTATAATTTTCTTTTCTGGTGTTGTCCTTCATCTGGCTTCTTTTATTAGTGTAGTTCCTACATTTTAAAATGAGTTTGGAAATTTTTCTTCCTCTCTGACTTTTGGAAGAGCTTGAGAAGGATTGGCATTAACTTTTATTTATTTATTTTTAATGTTTGGTATAATTTAGCAGTGAAGGCATCTGGTTCTAAAATTTTGTTTTTTGGGAAGTTTTCCATTACTGATTCAATCTCATTGCTCATTATTAGTTTGTTCAGTTTTCTACATTATAAAATGTAAGTGATAATATCTATCTTCAGGGGTTATTTTTATAATAGATAACATAACTGGCATAAAATAACAGATAAAATAACTGGCATATAACAGGTTTCTAATAAATAGTAGTAATATTTCTGTAATAAAAAATTTAACAAGTTGTTCATACTATCTCAAAAATGACTCTGTTCAAAGAGCCAACTGTACCTACTCGCATACTTTTCTACTACTATTGTTAAAACATTTATATTAAATTAATTAGTTTATTTATCCATCAGCTATTTATTATTACTATGCACCAGATACTGTGGTAAATACTTGAGATAAAACAGAATCAAGTCGAACATGATCCTGATTCTATAGAATTCACAATATAAAAGAACAGACATTAAACATTGAATCAACAGCATTTAATTACAATTGTGAGAATTGTTAGAAAAGAGATAGATAAGTCTTTTAGTTTCCTACCTGGGTCCCTTGGCTATTTCCTCTTGGAAAGTTTAACATTCCCTAAGAAGTTCAACTCCTTGGCTGGAGGGCATAGATAGAAAAATTCTTGAGACAACATAAAACTACAGAAGGAGCCAGCTGAACCCAAGCTCCCTCCTGTCTCCAGTAAGGTGCCAGGCATTTCAGTAAAGACTTCATATACTTTGCAGACCAGACCACACGTTAATTAGGTATGTATCCCCAATCAATGTCATGCACATCAACTCACCTAGTTCAGGCTTAATCAAACTCCTGCTCAAAATAGTGAGATTATGATAAAATGGTAGTAGCAGTGGTTTTCCACTAAGGTCTGGGGTAGTGTGTTATATAACAATATATAAAAGATATATTTTGAATTCTCTTAAAAACTAAAAATTGCATCCAATTAATTTTTTTATTAAGTCCACATATGCAGATATGATAAGAAAAATATATAAATATATAAATAATTAAGACAATTTAATGAGTGAGATGTTTGGTTTATTAAGAAGAGCTGAGGAGATGTGGTCTGTGTGGGCCCAGGGCCACTGTTTTAATTTTCTTTGAGATTAATGAAACAACTATGTGAAATGTTGAGTTTCATACTATTGAATGAGGCCTGCTATATTTCTGACAGAGGTCACTTTCAAGTAAACACTGTCAAACAGAAAGTCTAGGAAGCAGGCATGTTTATATTGTGCAGATTCTCTTTCACTAGCTCTGTACAGTGCTTGAACTTCTGACTTCAGATAACATTCCTATTGACAGGCCTGAAGAAGTACCATATTGTAACACACACAAAAAAGTGTCAACAGCCTCACTATTCAACATGTAGGCAATAAAATTCTAACCTTTACAATTTGGTTCACAGGGTTCTCCGTTCTGACACTGTGTCTCATTTGTAGGTTTTACAGAGAGGAGCTCAGCATAGTGTCAAAAAAACAAGGACATTAGGAGTCAGAAGGACTTTACTTGATCTAACTCTGCCACTACCAACTGTGTGGCTTTGGAAAAGTTACTGCAACTCTTTTATCTATGGTTTTCTCAGTTGTAAAATGGGAACAACAATACCTGTCTCAGAGATGGGGGTCAAGTGAATTATTCTGCACATTATGTCTTTATTGAAAGAAAGGTAACAAACATTTTCTTTTTCAATATTTCAAAGTCCTTTCCCCTTTAGTCTTGCACATAATATGTTAGTGGTACTTTAAAAACGTCGGTCTAAAATATAATTACCTATTTTAATAAATAATAATTTCATAATAATATTCCCTTTTGTTTCTGAATGCTGATCTTGATGGCTTCATTTACTTTTAAAGTGTATGAGTATCTGTTAAAGAGAGGTACGAGCATTTATTTTTATAAATAAAAAGAACCTCGGTTCTTTCAGAGCTATTCAGTAGTTTAAAAATCCATTTAAACATTCACTAAACAAATCAAATGCTCATGGAATCTTATGAAAGTAATTTCAAATCAAGCCCACAGAATCACAGTTGCTTATAGGCATTTTTGCACTGAAGTTTTAATGTAGGTTTCAGATTCTAAAGGGTGGCAAAATTGACAGCAAGGTAAAATATTATTTCATTGTTATTTCTAGTTGGAAATTTGGATTATTTATAAGACATATGATATGAACTGCTTGGTTTACTGCTAATTTAAAATAAAATCTGCATATCATAACACTTAATGGGTTGATCTTATAAAGTTTATTTTTTAGACTACTGTATTTATGAAATGAGTTTGTGGTAAAAGTTCACTATAATTTGACTGAAGATATCAATGATTTTGCCAGTCTTAGGTTAAAATAACTTTTTAAAAAACAGTAGTTGAATTATTTGTAAATTATTTTTGTTATTTTTCAAGATAATGTGTCTGGTGGTTGATATTAATATTTTTTTATTTTACTCTAGATATAGAAATATAACCAGTCTATCATATAATAAATTTTATATTTATTTAAAAGGATGAGAATGTATGTCATATTTAAATAAACTTTTACAAGCATTCAATGATAGAATTATCTTAAAAATGAAAGTAATATGTTAACCTGAAGACATAAATATATATTATTTTAATATTAAAGAAAAAAATAAAAAGAAGTAAAAAACAGATTTTCTCATAATGTTTGTAAAATACTCAAATCTGTTCATAAAAGGTCCTTATTAATATTTGTCTTATTCAATGATACATCTAAGGAACAGGGTACTCTGAAATTTAATAGTTAAATCATTCAAAGAATATTTATATTAAGAATATTGCTTATTTATTCATTTTTGTGCTCTGTTCACTGAATGCTTATATTTTTTGTGCAGGAAAGGTAAAGGGTTTAAATTAGAAATAATCCAGGGGCTAAAGATGAAACAAAGTTACTTGGACATTAGGAAAAGAATCGTTATCATAAATTACTTATTTCTGATCTGGATATCAAATTAAATTCCTGTGATGAAAAAAATATTTTTTTCTGTCTTGCCACACTTTCTTTTTTTCTTATTTCTTTTTGGCTCCACAAGTATGTTTTATTGTGGAGAATTTAGTGGCAAAAGATTTATACAAAATTGCTTGCTGTACCTTAGTTTCTAAAAGGTCTGATACACACCATTTAATAAGGAAGAAAATAATTTGCAAGTTATCTTGGTTTTGCTCAAACTCTCCAACTTCTCTGAATAGTGTAAAATATTCAAAGTGAGCAAGAAAAAAAAAGATGACTATACATGACAGATACCATTATACACTTCATATGTCATTTCAACTTAAATCTCTAGTCTGATTTGGGCTTTTTTTCTTATCCCATGGTCCTTCCTGAACATAAAATATCATCATACCAAAGTTAAAAACAGCATATAGGCTCCTGTACTATAATTAATATTTGTATATTCACAGCTAAGTATATATTTAAAATAGATAACATAACCTCTTTTATGGCTTGAGTAATTGGAAATAATCAATTTATGTAAAATATTGAATAACTACTTTTTACGAAATTCTTAATTTGGCTAACATAATATGATAATTTTTTTTAAAAAGGCATTTTTTACTGCAGGAAACATGAATATATCTAAGGAGATCAGACATAAATACATTCAGAATTTAAAAAGTAATATAATTGGCTAAACATATCTAGTACAAAGTAATTCATGATTGACTTGATAATTACTCTGACTCCAAAGAGCAGTCCTCAGACTCCTGAGTATTCCAATCAGATCTGAGTGTTTAACCCTGTCTAGAGATCAAAACTAAGTGCCTCTGTCACATTCCCACATGTGTCAAAATAAGCATTCCTCACCATGTCAGTCCATTTTACCCCATACTCCAATCTATCTTTTTGAGCTAACTCAAAAAGAAAAGGAAAAGTCCTTCTCCTACAACCCACTTATGACATTCTTTTGAACTCTGAATTGTAATCAGTGAACTTCTTTACATTTTGAGTCTATTCTCTGATTGTTCCCTTCACATCTGTGTTTTTATTGAAACTGAGCTGTCCCCTGAGGAAACTGCTTCTCTTCAAATAGAATCAAGGCTCTTTTTCTTTTATTTTTTATGTGATGTTCCTCAAGGCCAGGAAGGGAAGTGGGAAGCCTCCTTGTCCTACATTGACAGTTTCCGAACATAACCTTCTGCAAGTACCTCGTTTCTCTGAAGCATGTGCTATCAGATTTTATCATCCACCCCCTTGCCTCACTGCTTTACCCACCAATCTCTTATGAAACCCTTCATTCATTCAAAGTTTTAGCTCTGGCTTGTTCACTCAGAATATTCAGTATAATTATTTTTTGTTCTCATCAATATTTCAAATTAGTTGCCACCTTTCTCCAAGTCCTTCATTGTCTAGTAGAGACTTTATGGCCATGGTAATAGAATAATAACAATAGTTATTGTTTACTAAATATTTTCTGAGCACCAGGCTGTTCAAAGAGTTTTACATGCTTTACATTGAATTCACCGCAATCTTCTGAGATATGGTCTGTTATTATTCACATTTCTCAAATGAGGAAACCCAATGTCAGTAATTTAAATTACTGTTTGTTTTTGTTTTTTCAAATGGTCTTCAGTTCCCTTACCTTTTAATTCAGTTTCTCAAGCAGGCACTTGGGCTTACTTTCCAATCATATTTTATCTGCCTCGCCTCCCTCTACACACTTCTCTCTCACATGATGACTTCTTTTCAAGCATCATTTAGAAGTAAGATGCCATCCAGAAAGGAAATTTTTTTATTCTCATACAGATAAATCTGAGAACATACCTACCCCTGAGGCCTTCTGACCTGCCCTGACAATAATGGACCCTTTATGCTTTCTCTCAAAGGTTGGGCTCTGCACTTTTGAGCTGAGTCCCAGGCCCTCCTAGCTTCTCAAACATTTTACTCCCTTCTCACCCTGGAATCTTTTTATCAAACCTAAAATGTCATAAGTCATAAGCTGCACCGTTATTTTATAAACATTTATTTCTTTTTTTCTTTGTGGAAATACATACATATGTATAACATAAAATTGACCAATTTAGCCATTTTTAAGTGTACATTTCAGGACATTAAGTATATTCACATTGTTATACAACTATCATCTCTAGTACTATCTTCATCTTTTTAAATTGAAACAATAACACCTCTTTCTCTCCTCCCTTCTGACCCTGGTAGCCACCATTCTACTTTTCATCTCAATGAATTTAACTATTATAAGAACCCAATATAAGTGAAATCATACATTGTATATTCTTTTGTGACTGGCTTATTTTACTTCATGTAATGTCTTCTGGGTCCATCCGTGTTGTAGCAAGGGTCAGAATTTCTTTCCCTTTTAAGACTGAATAACATTCCATTGCACGTATGTATCACATTTTGTTTATCCATTCATCTGTTGATGAACACTTGAGCAGATTCCACCTTTGATTATTGTGAATATGAGTGTAAAAATATTTATTCAAGTTTCTGCTTTCAATACTTTTGAGAATATACCAAGATGTGAAATTGCTGGATTATATAGTAATTCTGTTTAATTTTTTAAAGAACCACTGTACAGCTTTACACAGCAGCTGAACCATTTTACATATTCACTAGCAATGCACAACAGTTTCGATTTCTCCATATCTTCACCAACACTTGTTATTTTGTGCTTTTTTCAAATTAAGTATTTTGTTCTTCTTTAATAGTAATATTTATGTACATTTTCAAAAGAAAAAATATAGCCGAGGTATAGGATATGTTCAACAGTAAATCTAATTAGAAACTCCACATGCTGGGACATCAAAGATCATCATACTTCATAAAAGTATACGTGAAGGCAATAGCCCACTGGATACAATGGGGCAACAAAGGAATGAGCCAATCTCAACCTTGGGTCTCAGTCACCAGTAGAAAGTTTGGTCAAGGACAGATGGCTTGATTATTTACTGGGTTTAAAGCCTGTCAATAGAAACTTGGAGATCTAATGGGAGTCCTTGAAACAAATTCTGTTTGTTGCAGGATGTTGGAAACTTCTGATAAAATGCAAACGGGTTCTAGGGATGATGGCTCCTGCTACATGATCACAAGTGAGACCAGAAAATAGGTAAAGAAAATCAGTTGCATATAAAGAAAAAATTAGTTTTATTCTAGCTAAAAATAACTATGCTTCACACAAATTCAAGATATCTGAGATACATAGACAAAAATGAGTTTCTTTAAGACAGTCATAAAAAGTTAATGATTTATCAGGTATAGAAGGTTATATTCCTAATTTAGAGACAGATGGCTACCAAATACATAAATACCTTTCCTACCAATAATACGCTTATCTAACTCCTTGACAATTTTACGCAAGCCCATAGACACTAATTAGTATCCTGACTACTCAGGCTCATGTTGCTCACACCTATATCTGATGTTTTATGTTACTCATTGAATTGACTCCTCCCTTTCTCATATTATCTGTCCTATCCATAAATGATTCACCATGACTGAATCATACCTGTGAACAATGTATGTTGAAAAATTCATTTGTCTTCCTTGCTGTCAGCATCCGCTAAACATGTTACTAGTATCTAAGCATTACCAATCATGATTTTAATAAGTTCTGTGATGGCAGAAATAAAGGCTATTGTGTTAGCCAATTTATCCCCACCTGTAACATATTCGGTGATCAGTAAATGACTGAGCGAGTGAATCAATGAATGAGTCAGACTGACAGCAAACATATTAGTATAAGTGATGGATTCAATGTAATATGTATATTATATACATCAGAGAAATTCATGAACAAATAGATTGTATGGCCTAACCTGAGAACATAATTGATAAGTAAAACATTGTTTCTGTGGAGAAATGTGTTCTTAAAAATTGGTCTGCAAATAAACTTTTTAAACACAAACCATCTGTGTGTCAAGGACTAACTGTTCTTATATTTATTTATTGAGTCATTTTTTTCCCATCTTAAAATGTTTGTCTCACAGGATGTATCTTAATATGCTGCTTTGAGCTTTCTCTTTCCTCTTGTTCCTTTTTTCCTTTAAAAATGAATCATCTGAAAGTCTTGGCCACATGTCAATACTGTATTCACAAGGATTAAGGATCAGCAGGGCTGCTGTGCAGCAATTCAGAAATCGAGTACATCCTGCGGGTTGGCAGCACATAGCCTGTTATTGTGCAGGAGGCGTTGGTGTTCCAGTAAAGGCATGTTAAATTTAGCAGATATCTTGTATTTGTCACTGGGAATGGGGTGGAGGTGGTTGGCTGTAATCTAGATTCATTTGCAAGTTTTACCTGAAAGTTTACTTTAAAGGATTCATCTAAAGTGGAAGATGTTTCACATGTTTTTATTTTCTGCTAATTGTAACAACTTTGTAATGAAAATACACACTCATACACATATTCACACTCATGCATTTACTGGACAACCTGTATTTTCATATGGTTGTATTTCCTTCATTGTAAGAGTTCTACTTAATTCCATATAACCTCTCAGGCCACCCAAAAGTAACCTATGGAAGCCATTAATCTGGCTATTTTTATTAATAATATAGGTCTGTTTATAAAAAGGAATAAATTATTTAGGAAAGAAGTGGAAGAAGTAAGAAAGGAATTAACACTAAAGGAATAGTGAATCACTTCCTATGACACACAGAGGATTTTTTTTCTAATAGACATTCATGCATGTGGGTAATGACAGCTGAACTCATTTATTTCATATTCTCTCATTATCCCTTCTATAGTCTATGCTAACTGTGATAGAATCAAGAAAATGAAACTTCAAAATGAAAGGAGACTTGGAAATTATCTACATCAAACCCCTATTTTATAGCAGAAGAACTGAAATACAAAGACAAATTAGAATAAAACAATAAGGGCAAAAATGAGCACAGGACACTTGACTTCCAATCTAGTGTGTATTTTACTGCTTTACATTAATTTCTCACCATAGTGGTGTAATATAAATCCCTTCTCTACACCTAGCTCCGAGATTTTGGTCTCTATATTCTAGAAAACCTGAAGATTCACAGGGAGTATTTCCAGAATTAAAATAAATGTAGTATAACATAATATGATATAATTAATATAATGTAATGTAATGTAATGTTATGTAATAAAATTATAATATAATTAATATAATATAATATAATATGATAAATATAATAAATACAATATAAAATATAATATAACATATAATATAAATTTAATATAATATAATTAATATAACATAATTAAAATATAATATAATATGATTAATATAATATAATATATAAAATATATAAAATATAATTCTTAGTCAAGTTTTCCAAAGGGATAGGTAAAAATGTTGACCCATAACATTATCCTCTTAGTATTCAACTGCTTAGCATTCAAACCTGTATACAGAATGAGGAAGGGCAAATGCCAAAGTAAAGAAGAAAGTATAAACCCATCACCCTAACAAACAACCCAGGTATTACATTCTACTCTGCATATAATATAGTTGAAAAGGCTTTTATGAAATATAATCATTTGGAGACTTTAATTTTAGTCTATTCCTCAGGTCTTTTCATAGGGCAAGCAGTCATTTCATTTTACAGAAGTACAACATGAATGACTTCTGTCTTCAGTTATACAGAAGAAAAAATGCTCAAAGCTGATGGTGGTCAAAATGGTTAACGCCCTCCATACACTTATGTATCATGAATCTGTTTTATCTACAAATAAAAGTCATTTAAAACGTTAAATTCCTCTTTTTAAAATATATCTGTTTCTGAAATTATTTTCATAGAATGAACATTTCACTCTGTGGAGTAAATTTTTAATCACATATTCTACCTTCAATGAGACAAAATATTCAGTTTTCAAAGAAATGCAATAAGCATGTGCTAATTATGAAGCCCTGGGCATGCAAAGGTGAATAAGATACATTCATTGTCTTTATGAGACAGATGATTATTCTGATCCATCTGTAGTATCTGCAATATTGTTTACTTTGGGTTTTTCTTGAATCAAATTTTAATCACCTCATTTTATATAACTTAGTTTAATCCTAAGCAAAATATCTGTCAAGTCATAGATTTTAAGTTTATATATTATTTTTCCTACCATACATTAAAATACATACACACAACTATTAACATAAAATAAGACATTTACTGATATCTCATCTAGAATCACTCATATACCACCAGTGTTACACAGATAATACTTAGGGAAACATGCTGTAAGAGGCACAAAGCTGGGAACAATTACTGTATTTCCTTTATTCTATAACACCATTGAAAAAGCACAATTGATATAGTAACATCATTTGAGGAGTGAAACAAAATATTACCACATCAATTAAAAACATCAAGTGTAAGATATAAATTCAGAAACTGTTTAATGAAAAAAGAAGTGCATTTTAGAATCAATGAGATAAGGTGAGGGAAAAGTGCATGGAACAGGAATAGCGTTACCACCTAAGAGGGAATGGATTATTTCAAAAACTAGCATTTCAATTTTAAAAAGAAATAGAAAAAAAGAAGAATGATTTTGAAATGGAAAATATATAGTGCAGGAACATTCTAAGTGATAACTTGCCCTGGGAACATTGAAATGACAAGAGAGCAGAGAGAGTACTGGGTACAGATAAGAATGTTTCAGAATGTTGGGAAAGTAAAAAGAAAGTTTCGTCCAGGACCTGGTAGGCCAGGATCCAAAAGCTAGTAATGGAAGTTATTTAATTTGTCACTACTGACAGTAGTCCTGTAGAACTGCTAAAGTTTGTCCTATAATTTATTCATCTGGGAATTTAGGGGGCTACAACTACATTTAAAAAAAAAAGTTATTCTTTTTCTTGAAAATTTATTTTGTAGCTGATTTTATTTTTCTTTAGTGGTTAAAAATTTGTGTCAATTTTATCAAAGTTAGATAGGACAGTGAGGTCTGAAAATGGTCCCACATTATGAAATGTCTAAGGAAAAATAGTTTGTAGATCATCCGTCATCCTTAAGATTTTATGCCTGAATCAAACCCTTGTCTAAATTACCATGTTAGCCATCTAATAGTCTTTTGTTTTGTTTTGCTTTTCTTTTACATTTTAAGATTTTCCATTTAAAAATAAATTTAGATGGTGAAAAACAGTAAAAAATCAGTGTTTTCCCAAGCAGAAAATGCCAGTAGTCTTTAAGCTAGAAGATAAAAAAAATCAAGCAGTTTAAATTTATTGTTTAAGTAAAAATTGAACATCTAAAATTAAACACAAAGATCATAAACGAAAAAAATTTAGTCAAGCCTGGGCAAAGCCATCATTGTAAGTTCCAAAGTTCAATACATTTATTTATAGCTTTAACTTATTTTACAGAATTTCAATTTATAATCATCTGACATCCATTTAGAAAAACACAGTAATTGTTTTGAAAGGAAAATGTGAGATGCTAAAATTCAGTAACCAGGTCGGTTATGATATTGCAATATATGACATTATCACAGCCTATTTTCAGTCATATTACTCTGTCCAGTAAAGTGTTAATTATGTGATTCCTGAAGACATTTTAAAAACTTTGCTCATTTAATACTTGCCATAGGTGGCAGTAATAGTTTGTAGTTTGTTAATCTGGATGACATTTCTATTGTGTTTGTGCATATTAAACCAGTTGGGGTAGGACTTGTCTTAGTTGTAAGAAGGCCATTAAAAATATACAATCAGAATCTCAAAGCATAAATATGAAATACCAAGTGAAATGTAGTCTATTTGAAACTTCCTCTTACAAAAAGTTTAGAATAATCTTAACAAATTTAATATAAGACAATAGAAGGAAATCATTTAAAAGCTTATCTAATCAAATTTTTTTTCTCTGACTCATAAGGATAGTTCTAAGGTTGAAGTCCTTAAATTATAAAAAGAAATCATTAAAAGAACATTAGAGTTTCAGCTGCTTTGGTATTAATTATAAAAGATTAAGACTAACCAATTCTTATTTATTGTTTAGTGTACTTAGTGGCAAAGAACTTTTTTTTTTATTAGTCTTTGGTCATCTTGACCTTCATTTTTATTATGTATCAAAATTAAAACATTTTGACTGAGTTTTGAGAAAAAAACATTGATTTTGTACATTTTTCAGTCAGAAGAAGAGCTCTTTTTCCTGATGTACTCATGTCCACTGATGCATTTTTTTAATTTGTAATCTGTTTTCCTCTTCGTCATGACGTGGAATAATGGATTATATCTCTAACAAATATTTATAATATTGTGGCTGACTTTTACTTAAAAATATAAAAAATATATATAAAATGGAGCTAAAGAGGTCTAGAAAGCAATAAGATATTGAAAGCATATAGTCAAAAGAATTTGTATGCAAGGCTGTTTTATTTATTGTCAATTTTCAGTGCAAATAAGAATATGCAACCCAGTTAACTATACTATGAGTATTCATATTAGATTGTCTATATTTAGAATCAAAGAACTATGAGTATATTTTCACATAATGTTGTATTAACATATATTTCTATATATTTTTTTCTTTGAATAAAATAATAAGTGAATATATTACAAGACTGTTAACATGAGAGGAATGATGGGGCCTTTGCAGAGGGTTCTCAAACCTGGTTAATGGTCAGAGTCCCCCTAAAAGCCATTAAAAATCAGATAAGATCTCCTGCTTGTACCTAGTGGGGAATAAGTACAGACAAGAGAGGTTTCTCTTTTCTGCTCTTGCCATCTGTCCCTACGATGTGTAAGATAGTCCCTAAATTCTGAGAAGGTATACAAGGCTCCCTTTTTCTCATTAGCAAAACTGTTTTCAGGTAGTTGGAATCTCACTATCCTTGTTGAATTTACTTTGACTATTAAGTCACAATATCAGAATAGAATTTCCAAAAGGATGTACTAGCAAGTAAAGAGAAACCCGTGCAATAATGAAGAACACTGATGTTTGATAGACTTACAGTGTTAATGTATGAACACTCTATATAGTTTATAATAAAAAAAAGACAAAATTTTTGCTTTAGATAAACTATACACATTTTAATTTCAAGTTACTAAGATAAAATACTGTCCAGGGGTGTTCATTAGAAAATAAAACAGATTGAGTAGCATGACACTTGCTGTTCCCAAATCAGGTGGGAACAATTGATGTATCAGTCAACAGAATGAAAAGATGTATGTTTTTTTTTTTATTTTTCTATCTTCTGTTTTTCTTTTCTGTCTTTTGCATTGAATTTTATTTCTGTGCTTACCTTTCTCACCGTTAACTATCAAAATTAATTATTATTTATTAAAATCTAAACGCTAATTGCAAACTAAGCAAAAACAAATAACAAAAATCCCCAAATTCCTATTCCCCCCACATGCAAAACATTTCAGTCCTCAAAAAAGACATCCATATATTTGTATTTGTGTCACAGGCACAAACACAGACACACGCGAATACTTTTTATTTTCAAGAGATGGAATTAAGAAGAAACAGTACAAGGATGCACAGAAATGAGCAGGCAGGAAGGCAAGAGGTATGAAAAGTTTGCCCTGAGTCTATTGAAAGGGATCTATACTTACTGAATTTTTGCATAGTGTTCCACTCAGACTCTTGGAGAACTGGCTATATTTAGGTCTAAAGGTGCAACCAGGGGACTATGTTATGAATGTAGAGTCCCAGTTTTGGGAAAATGTCATGCATATACTTGACATTGACACAGTGGATCTACCTACTTCAGTGGATCATATGTGTTAGAAGATTAAGCAAATCACCTTAACCAAATTCTTTCTCCTAATGTTTGGCCTGAGTACAAACTCCTGGTATTTTTCTCAATTAAAGAGATGAATTATTATAATACTCAGGTTAAATTTCTTATTGGCCAGAGGCATAGGAGCTCCAAGCAGTTAAATGACTCATTTATAATTGCACTTAAAATTAATTTGTGATAAATTAGCAAAATCTTTGTAATATTTATACTAAAAACTGCAAAATATTTAGAAAAGAAAATCAAAAATTAGAACTAAATTGAATGATATAACATGTTCATGTATTAGAATTATTATTGTTAAGGTGCCAATTCCACCCAAATTGATCTCCAATTCCCAATAAAAAGCAAAGAAACTTTTTGTAAAAATTGACATACTGTACCTAAAATGTTGATGAAAAAGCAAAGAATCTAGAATACTCAAAAAATGAAAGGACTCATACTATTTGGTTTTAAAATATACTATAAGGCTATAGTAATCAAGATACAAGACACACGACAGAATAGACATACAGATGAATGGAATCAAAGAGAGCATTCAGAAATAAACCTAAACGCAAAGTGATTCATTAATTTTTAATAAAGATGCCCAGATAATGGAGAGAGAATAGTCTTTAGAAAAAATGATGCTGAGACAATTGGATATCTATATGCCCCCCCTCAAAGCTAACTAGAAATGTATTATAAACCTAAAACCTAATACAACAAAACTTCTAAGAGAAAACATAAAAGAAATCTCTAGTGACACTGGGCAAAGTTTTCTTAGAGCATAAAAATCATAAACTGCCAAAAATTGATGAATTTAACTTAAAAAATTTTAAAGTTTTTTTAAAGATACTATTAAAAAAATAAAAAGCTGCATCATATACTGATAGATTATGTGTGAAACATATTTGATAAAATACTTATATTTAATGTACATTAAAACCCTTTAAAAATCGAAATAAAAAACCCTCAGAAAATATAAATCCCAATTAAAAAAGGGACAAAAGATTTGAAGAGCCACTTCACCGAAGATGAAATACTGATGTCATACAAGCTCATTCCTGACCTCACTAATCATTAGGGAAATGCAAATTAAACCAGATTCCACTACACATCTCCTGGAATGGCTAAAATTAAAAAAAAAATAAAAAAGCAGACAATACAAGTACTGGTGAAGGTGAAGAGTAACTGAGACTCTCATACATTGCTAGTTGGAATACAACATTGTACAGATACTTTGAAAAATAGTTCAGCATCTTTTTATAAATTATATATATATATATATATATATATATACACACACACACACACACACACACACACACACACACACACACACTAAATAATTCTGCAATTCATAGCTTTTTGTTAAAGAGAAAGAAAAACATATTTTTATACAAACACCTGTGCATGAATGTTAATTACATCTTTATTCATTATACCTAAAACTGGAAATAACCCAAGTGTCCATCAGCTGAAGAACAGTTAAATAAATCATTATATATACATGTAATGGAATATTACTCAAAAATACAAAAGAACAAACTGTTACTATATTTAATAAAATGGATCTCCAAAGCACTATGCTAAGTAAAAATATCAAACTCAAAAGGCTTTTTCACTTATGTAACATCTAGAAATATTAACACTATAGTTTTAATATAACCAAATTACATCATTATTTCCCAGGGCAAAGGGTAAAAGCAGATTGACAACAAAAGGGCGATTGACAACAGAGGAGGATTTGGAGGGGAGGGTGGTGATAGAAATATTCTATATCTTAATTGTGATGATGATTAGAAGATTATAAACATTTATGAAAACTAATTGGAGAACACACACACAAAAACTTAATTTTAATAAATTCTAATGTATGTAAATTTGACTTAAAAAACAAAAGCAGTGAGTCAGAGAAGAAAAAAGTATGAATCATGTGAAATTAAATTCATAACAGATACAATTTTAAATTTTTCTACAGTTACTCAACTTGTTCAAAGAGGCAACCAGCAAGAATATGAGTGCAGACAGGATGAGAATTAGAGGTGGTTCCAGTGTGATATTAAAGCATTAGATCTCATCCAGTCTCGAACAAAACTTCATCGGTAGGACTTTGGTATGAACAGAGTTGTTGGAATGCATGCTAGAACAATTCATGGATAGCTATGGAATTCAATGATTCTTATTCCTGAAGCTATCCTTTCTAAGATGACATTTTGCTCATCTGATCATCCTATATTAAAATAAAATAAGAAAAGTAGAAATGAGAGAAGAGAATTTTTAGCAAACATTTTTGATGTTACATATTTTGCATAAATTAAAGTTGACTTTTTACCATTTCTAAACCTAGATTTTTCTCATCTACAAATCTCTGCTCTCATGGAGCTTATTTTCTGATGAGTGACAACTGACAGAATTAAAGTAGAGAGGGAATGTAGACTATATAATATAGTCAAATGGTGGTAGGTGCAATGGAGTAAAAGCCGAGGACAGGGATAGATAGTGTGCATGAGAGGATATTCAGTTTCAAAAGGGGACAAGTAACACCTCATTTAAAAGTGACATTTGAAAAAGAAAGAACTTTGAAAAATTTGAGGGTGTGATCCCTGTGGATCTATGTGGGGGACAGGGGTGGGGCATACTCCTGACTGAGGGATGGTCAATTGCAAAGACCTCAAGGCTGTGGTATGATGGGCATGTTCCAGGAAGACTGGAGTGGAGCCAGCCAAGGGCCTAGTGGTAGGACATGATGCAAGAGAGGTTATAGGGGAACTTAGTGAGGGAGCAGGTAGTTTGCAGCAGTTTAGTAACAGGTAAGGGTTATAGCTAAAACTAAAACTGGTAGAAATAAAGAAAAATATGTTGTTTATTGCATTGTTTCAGATGTCAGAAATACTTGCAGGCACATCGTTTTTCCCTATTATTAATTTGCTTGAGTGTGGGTGCTTAGTCCTCTACATCTTTATTTCCCATAGCAATTATGATACTTGCAGAGTATGGATACTTGCAGAGAATAAGCACTCCATGCAATTTTTGTTGAATAAATGAGTGCCTGATTGGATGAATGGAGTGAATGAAATGTAAATAACTAAATAAACAAAGAAACTGAAGCAGAGTGAAAGTTTCTTGGCTTACTTGGTTGAAAATTCTAGGATCTGAGTTGGCTTCTGACACTACAAGAACACCAAAGACGGATTTCCTGACTTCTCCTATCAACTCTACTCTCTTCCCTGTGTTAGTTTCATTCTAGTCTTCGTGTAGTAAAGAACACTGCAAATAGCTCTAGTCTACATACTTTGGATTTAAGACTACAGAAAATGAGAGAGAGAGACAGACAGACAGAGAGAGAGAGAGAGAGAGAGAGAGAGAGTGATTGAGGTAGAGGGACAAAATTGATTGTCTTCATCATTAAGAGGGTTTTTCAGCGTGGTTCATATTGGCCAAACTGGGTGAACTAATCACCAACGCTAGAGAGAAGGCAAATTTGTGAAATCACAGAGGACATACTGGTCTTCTAAAGAGTACTAACATGAACTCTATGTAAATACTAGCATATCTCAGTGGTCAACAGAAGTGATTATTATTATTAATGACATAATAATATATATAAGATGAAAGTTTAAAGTAATACATGAAATTCTTTTATCAACTTCAGAAACAAATAAGTAATCTACTAACGATGAAGATGAAAACTAGATTAAAGATTTAGTTGCTAAGACTTGACTATAGTGCTGTCTCCTCTGCATTAATCTGCCCATTTCATATAATCAGTTTTTAGACTGTAATGTTAAATTAAAATCTTTATTATTAAGATCTTCTGGAGATTGATTATACCTTATGTATTAGTTTTACATTGTTACATAAAAAATTCTCTCCAAACTTAGTGGTTTCGATAATAAACATTTATTATCTCACTATATTTGTTTGTTAAGAAACTGAATTTAGTTTAGCCAGGGACCTCAGGCTCAACTCAGATCTCAAGATCTCTCATAAGCTACAGTCAAGGTATTCTCTGGGGCTGCAGTCACTGGTCAACTGAAGCCTCAATTGTCAAAGGATCTGCATCCTAACAGCGTGTTGGTGGCCCTCACTGATCTGATTGACTACAGACATCAGTTTCTTGTCAAGTGTGCCTTTCCAGACAGTTCACAACATAGCAGCTGGCTAACCCCAGAGTGAGGGCTCTAAAGTAAAATAATCAAGAGATAGTGCCCACGATAAAAACTAGAGTATCTTCATAATTTAATCTTGGGAATGGTATCCCATGGCTTCTGCACTATTCTGTTTGTGAGAAGAAAGTCACTAGGTCCAACCCACATTCAAGAGAAAGGGATTACACAAGGACATGAACATCAGAAGGCAGGAATCATTGCGGGCTATCTCAAGGCTGCCTATCACAAAGTAGCAAAGAAGGCATCTCATCTATCCACAAAGTATTAATGAAAGGAGGTACTCAGTAAATATTAGTTAATTAATGAGTGCATCTTTAATATTAATGATATCTCCATAAAAAATAAATGTTTTATCAAAATTTAATCTTTCTAACAGTTACATTTTAGAAAAGAGTGTACCTATGTTCAAAATGTTTTTGTATTACTTAGTACATTTGTGGTATTAATATATTTTTATGTCTTCACTGAGTGAAATATAATTTGGATATATGATCAATAAAATTAGGTGATACTTTAACAGGATTATATAATAGGACTTTATTCTTCCTAGTTTAATACTCTGATTTGAATGGTTTTAGCATATTCTCTTTTTAGATTTATTTTATCCTTAAAATTTCTAATATTTGTGAAGATTATACAAATGTAATTAGCATTTACTTCCAGATTCTCTATAATTCCTAGAAAGTACTTTCTGAACTCTTATTTCACATTAGAAATATAACCTATAGAGAAAAATGATCTAGTGTTTATAAAATTAGAACTAGAAGTGAGGTAGATGGGGTAAAAGGGGTCAAACATGTGGTGACATTAAAGAATTAAAAATAAATAGAAAAAATAAATAAAAATAAAATTAGAACAAGCTTATTAGTTTCATTAGTATTAGTAAATTTCTTAGTTTTCTAGATAATGAAGAAGGGCATAAAACAAGAATATTTTTCCAATTTATTTTCCTTCCTCAATGTTATCGGTAAGAAAAAACAGAAGCTATATAGTAAAAAGTCAATAAATTCTGATTTTAATACCTATTAAGTGTGACGTTGGCCAATAACTCTGAGTTCCTATGTGTAAATCAGAAATTGACATAGCTCACATAGTTATAAAGTGTGGATGAGAAAAGATATATAAAATACTTTGTAAATTGCCAAGTGATATAGAAAAAGAATCTATTACTACTAGGGAAACGAAAAGATACAAAAATATAAATGGACAATGATCTTTAATGCCTTGGTATTGTCTTTAATAAATTAGTATTTCTCGTTGTAATAATACCCATTTTTACCATTTTTTGAATGCTTTCCTTAATCAGCTCTGTGATAAACCCAGGGAATATAAAGATGAAAATTATACAACTTGGTATTCGCAGCATTGAAAGGTTATGAATAAAAATTATAGTACAATTAAATGTTTAATAAAATTGGGGCATATTTCAATAGTCTAATATCAGATTGATTATCAATCTTTAGTTAATAATTATAACTAAATCTTGTCATAAGCAAATGAAACCTTTTTTCAAATAAATTCCGAAGGTACTGACTATAGAAAGAATATTTTTAAATTGCAAAATTCTGCAGGTTTCATTTCAAGATGTAACAAATTTTTCAGGTGCAGCAGTTATTTTATTTAAAGCTCTTTGAGAATACTCTGTATACATTATTATGCATTATCATAATGAACACAAATATTGAGAATATTAAAATTTTGAGACTTATTATTGACTTTAGAAAATTATTTCTTTCCAACTATGCTAACAAAGACATGCTTCCTCACTCATTAAACACCTAACTTTTGTAGTTATTTATAGATATACACTTCCTTCATAATTTAACCATTCACTTAAATAATAACAATGTATCATCATGTGTATGTATATGTGTATGTGTATGTATGTATGTATGTATGTATGTATGTACATATATAATTTAACTTACTGAACTTCTTGGCACTTACAATTTTTGGATATTTTCTGCTCCCTTATCTTTTTAATACAATCATCTTAGCTTTCTTCACACCTTTCTGGATAGTCCTTTTCTTTATTTCTTCTAAGATTTTGCTTTCTTTATATGTAATAGAAATTGGAGTTCCTTAGTTTCTGTCCTTAGCCTATTGTAATTCTTATCTATAAGTTCACTGTGTTATCAATGCTTTTTGTTTTGCCATGGGTGCCTAGAAACATAGAAGTTAAGATTGTCAATTTGAGGTCAGATTATGAATTAAGTTCTACCTCTTCACATAAAAGCTTTTGAACTGTACTGTAACCCAAGTTTAGATGGATATACTTATTCTAAATCTGTTTCTATCCTTCTGCCTTCTAATAAATATTGTGACTATATACATGTCTCCCCCCACACAACCCCTAATGGTCAACCCATAGACTATCAGTATATGGAAAAGACACAGTGGCTTAATTCTATTCATCAGTGTGTCATCAATAAATTGCACAATGATGAGAACATGGATATGTGAAGCCAAGTGTTGTGTCAATCTGTTCTGAATGAATCTCCTATTTTGAGTTGACTACTTCCTCTTTTCTCTCTTGCGGTGACCATCAAAACCCTTTAAAAGGGGCTTTAAGTGCTTCTTCTAGTATCATGCTCTAATACTGGTAAGATAAAAACTGGATTTTATTTACCTTTCATCATCAGTGTGACCATTAATTAAATGGCTTTTTGATGAATTAGACTTTAAATCAGTAGTCTCTAAAATGATGTGCTTAAGGAAAATCTTCAAGGCACTTGAGGGGGAAAAAAGAGATTCTGCTTTATATTCAGATATATTATTTAAAATAAAAATAGAAGAAAGAACATTAATGTTTCACTTTTGCATTAACATAGAGTATGAATATGTAATTTATAGCTAAATATATGTACATTTAGCTTTCGGTTCACAAAGCTGCTGTTACTCAACATGGTGCCTTTGTGTAAATTAGGCATAGACGCCCCTTTCCTATAGACAGTCACAATCCACAACCAGGTACACAGATCTGTGAGCAGAGCACTCAGTGTATTTTTGTCTCAAATCCCCCTAGAGCATATGTAGTGCTATGAGATACAACCTCTAACATTTATGGGGTATCCCTAAATGCTCAAAAACATTTTATTAATGGGGTGAACATACACTTTTTAGCCTTGAACAAATCTTGACAATTTTCAAACCCATTCTAAATTATAATCTTACAGTTTCTATTTAGTCCTTAGGAATAATGATTACTTTTAGATAGGCAAGACAATACTTAATGTGTAAACAAAATAAATAGTGGAAATAACTTTTATTTAATGCCTATAGTCATAAAAACCCTATGCAGAACTCCCTTGTAAATTACTTAAGTTTAATAAGCTTGGCTCATGTATTCAACAAAGTAATAGATAATTTATATTATTTATTAAGCACTTATTTTAACCAAGCACTATTTGCTGTATTCTATATGAATTATTATTTTTTTCCCACAGAATAAGGTAGGTATTTCTAGTGACACAATTTTCCAGATATGCAGAGGAAGAAAATGAAGCACCTAACTTGTCCAAAGAAACAGCCTAGTAAGAGGCAGAAGAATTCTGTGGATATTTAAAGGGCAATTTAAGAAGTTATCTTTATCCAGTTTCATGTGACTGAGAAGCTATAGTTACGTAAGAGCTACCACAAATACAATCACTTATTACTAATTCATCATTCATTCTTCTAAATATGTTTGTTTAGTATCTACTGTGTGCCACAAGTCACTGTTCTAGGCACTGAAGATAAAGCTGTAAATAAGATACTTGAAACGCCTAAATCTCATGTAGCTCAGTTGGGGGGAGACAGGTATCTTAAAGAACACACTCTTTCCAAAAATAATAAAATAAAATCATTTCTTTCCTCTAGTCCTACAATAATGCTTTGTCTTTTGTGTATGTGCACATTGATGTTTTCTATATAGTTACTTATATGCATGGAAATATTTTCATATTTTTAAATCATTTAATTTTATATTAAAGTCTGCAAGTTTAGGAAATGTGAAACTAATGTTATTTTCATACTGATGCACATGTTGTTACAACATTATCCTCTTATCTTGTATTATGTGTGATTCTGTGGAGTCCTTTAAGTCTTGACTTGGAAATCCACTTTTGTATACCCCTGTTATCGGTTAAAATCAACACACTGCAACACTAAACAAAATGGATGTTAAGCACAAAAGGAAAATGTTTTAAAATAATTTAATTTTCTGTGATATAATTCAGTTTCCTACAGTTTTACCTTCTGATCGAATGCACAGATGAAACAAAAAAGCGAGTGATTTTTTTTTTTGGTGGACAGAATCCTGACAGTATCAAATATCTACAACACACATATAAAACAGTATGTAACCAACAATAGTAAATGATACTACTTCAAAATCTAAAACCTTGCCATTGTTTCAAAATGTATGCATTTTATTTTACAAGTGAAGAATACAGCCATTCACAACTGACAAGTATTTGAAGTTCGTTAAAAGTGTGGTTTTATTATTTTCTGTCAACCTTAAGTCCTTGATAGAATTGCAAAAGATAGAATGTTGGAAGCAGTGAGAAAAGTTCAATATGGCTATACTGAGAAGTTTGTGTGAGTGTGTGTGTGTGTGTGTGTGTGTGTGTGAGAGAGAGAGAGAGAGAGAGAGAGAGAGAGAGAGAGAAAGAGAAAGAAAGAAAAGCAAACAACATCCCAAATTACCACTATCTGGAAAACAGCCTGGAATCATTAAATATAGGAGAAAATAACCTTTTGTAGCCCAGAAACTCTGGGGTCATTATTGTTCCACATCATAAGACAATAAGTTCAAATGACCCAGTATTGTGCACTCTGTCTAAATATTCAGGAAAGTGAATAATATAGAATTCTAATATCAGCACAGATGTAATCAAATTTCCTTGACATTAATTTATCTTTATCTAATATAGATCATAAAATAAAAGTTAGACTTCTGAAAGTTTTATATTACTATCTCATGTCCTGATAGTAATGTAAATGTATTTCTAAATGTATCACTCTACCAAGACTAACAATGCTTTCTAACAGCAGCTGCATCTTGTTAATGTAAGCTTATTACACTTTTGATAAGTCAGTAATGTAATTCCTGATAGAAGAGAAAATAATAACAGAATAAGTTTTGGTCTTTCAAACAACCAGACAACATTGTGTATTTTATAGATCTGCTCAATTTTCCTAAGTGGATGATCAGAGGTTTTAAGATGAGACTACTGTATAACATTAAACCAATCAAAATCCAGTATCTAATAATAACTTTCAGAAAAAGTAATATACTATGAGATGATTGGATAGGCTTTTGATATATCAGAATCTAGTTATCATCTACTAAATGAATATGCAATTTAGTGATGTCTTTAATACAGGCAAATATCAAACCATTTTGTATTTTATCCCACAATATATTTTCTGAGGAAAAAGAATTCATAATACTAAAACAAATTTTAAATATAATACACTATCTCCTTGTCCATCAATAAACAAATTGATAAAAACTTTGAACACTAAAAGTGTTAGTATCTAAGTTTTAACTACTTATTTTATAATGTATTATTACTCTAGTGTATTTGGTTTGGATTTTTAATACTTGGTAAAGCTAATTATAACCATCCATTCCCTACCACTATTGCAATACAATTCTGATTTTACCATTTTATTCTATTATTAAATTATCTTATTTTGGAACAATTACTTGGACATTTGAATAAATGAAAGAAATGAATATGTAATTACATTGAAGAAATCAGCACTATATATAGCTAAAAAAATAGTACCTCCAAAATTCTTAGCTTATGATAAATAATATTTTTATAATTCTATTATGAAAAAAACATTTTTATTTTTGCAAAAAGTAGATCTTCGGATACTCTGTTTTATGAATTGTCACTACTAGAAAAAGATGACAAAAAAAGACTATAAAATGTTTTAATCATTAGTCACAGTAACCAAACTGTTAATAATGTATCTATTTTGTGGTAAATTTTGCTTGTGGAATTGGCAAAGCTTCTATTTTTAAAAACATTTTAAAGATTAGCCAATACATGTAATGGTAATTGGAGGCTATAAAAACATGGTAGACAGCAACTTTAAGATGGAAAGGGTTATCTTTTCAACAGTGTTGCTGTAATAAACTTACAACCAATTTAAAAGTTGAAAGTTAGTATTTTCTAACAAAAGTTTCTTCGATTGATTATAAATTAGTTGGGTTTGTACTCTACCTTAACCTTTACCCCCAAACTGGCTCTATTATTAATTACAATTAATGAAAAGCCCACATAATTCTAACATGCTTCTCCTACTTCTCTAATTGAGTAGTTTCTTGCGCTCTCAAGTTAGGGAGTTCCATCCCCTTTAGTTTCCATCACAAAAGGCATTTATTTGGATCGAGGCTCTGTTTGAAGTCTTCTGCTAAAACCAACAAACTCCAATCAAATTTCAGGCAGCTTAGAAACTGGAAAGTAATGCAAAAACATATATTGATAAGTAAAAATATACATATGGAAAACAAAGGAGTTAAAACAGCTGATATAATTGTGTTTAAAGGTAAATGAAGCTAGACTATTCATCAAATTTCAAGACTTACTGTGAGGCTACGGTAATCATCTGACAATGACATAAAAATAATCAAACAGATCAGTTTAGAAGAAGATTAAGCAGAGACTTTATACGGTTATAATAGAAAGTTATTCACAATTTCTATGTCCAATTGATATTATTTTTTTAATGCAGAACGCAATTTAAATACAGTACATTTATCTCTGTCTCTATCTCTATACCTATCTATATGGGGACAGGTGTGTATGCCACAGTTTTACCATAAAACTATATTTTCAGAGTTATTTTTATTCTGTAATGTAAAAAGTTTGACTCATTAGCAATAAAACAACAGCACAAAAAATAACTAGGATAATTACTGTCAACTTATAAAGCATTATTCTATGTTCAAGATATATTGTTATTGATTCTTGCATTTAATCAAATATATTACAATATAGTCAATAACATTATATTAACTATTTATGGTGTCAGATGGGAACTAGATTTATCAGGTGATCATTCTGTAAGTTCTATAAGTGTCTAATCATCATGTTGTACACATGAAACTAATATAATATTGCATGCCACCTGTAATTAAAATTTTTTAAATATTTTAAAAAATTGTTAAAAATAAATAAAATAAGTATTTAATATTCTATTTACTAATTAGAAATACCTTGTACAGGTTGAGACCCCAAACACTTTTAAATTAGACAATAATAAGTAAAATTTAATAGTCAATATTAAATTCTATACAACCTAAAAAAATTTGCTTTTCTCTCCCAACAAATCATTCTTTTGAATCATCTTACTAGTTTAGATCACAAATATTTATTGTATCACAATAATTATTTTAATCTTTTTAGCAACTCAGTTCTTAAAATAAATATTAACTATTATTTTCATGAACGTCTCTACCCGTAGTATAAATTAAAAAAAAAAATAAATAAGAATAATTGAACAGTTAATTTTTGACTAAAAAATGTGATACCACGGCTCGGTTTCTGACTTTTCATGTAGAGAAGTTTTATTACTATTACTAAAACTGCTAATGAGAAGGTGGATTATAGATAAAATAAGTTCCATGAGCTCACCTTCTTCCATACTAAAATAATCAACAAAGCCAGAACCAGTATCGAGTTAGTATGTCAAGGTAAGAAATACTAAAATGAAGCTGGAAAAAGAGAGAAAATAGCAAGTAGAAATGGAACAGGTAAAGTACAATACAAGATGAAGACATCTTTATTTCCAAACTGATCTTAGACTGGAATCCGATCCTGACTATAAAGTTAATTCCTGTATTTTCAACCTGATTGCCTCTTAACTAAACTTCAACATATTTGTTTTTTTTTTTCACTGTCACCCTCCCTCCCTCCCTTCCTTTCTTTCTTCCTTTCTTATCTTTATTCAAGAATTATTTAATGAGCATTTACCACATGCTAAGAATTTTACTAGACTCATGTGTTTATTTCAAGTTTTTTTTTAATACAGTATTTTATTTAAAATTAAAATGATACTTAGTAACAGGGAGTTTATGTTAGTATAATGTAGTGTTATTATTTTTGTGATGATAGAAATACATTTGAATATAACATGTACAAGTTTTTATGTAGTAATTGTTTTATTTATTTTTTTAATTTATTGCTTAATTTCTACTTGCATAATTTCAGAATATTTAGTATTCTGCTGCTGAGGCTTTTCTCTTCCCTAAATTGTCCATAGTAAATAAAACTGGACATTTACTATTTATGGGGAATCAGTCCTGTTTCTGATGCCTGGAACAGAGGTACATGGAAAATTTGCTAACTTCTCCTAACACGTTGTTATTGTCCAGTTAGTGGAGGCAACTCTGCAGAGATGGAAATGTGTCTCCATTGAAGTATAATTAAAATGTTTAGTACAAATCACACAGATCACCTGGATCAGACCTTCTATTATCCATACTCCCAGAGCTCCTATCTCCATTTCCTATGTTGTACAGACATTCACCTCCTATGGCTCCATGGTTTGCTTCTTTATGATATTCTAAAATTATGATATACAATAGAGAATACATTCTACAAGATGTGGTACTTTAATTTTTTCCCTCTCTTTTAATTTTGCTTACTTAGGTGGCATTTCCTGAGATGCAGTGTGGCCCAGTTATTGCTCCTAGGTATTGACTTCTTGCTTTGAGGTTTTGGAATATAAAAATAAGGAAGTAAAAAAAAGTGTGATAGTATGAGGGGAGGAATAAATGATTAAAAGATACATTCCTCTTGTTTCATAATTGAAATCAATATGACGTAGAGAAAGTTGCTCAATTTTCTCATCATACAGGCCCTGGATCTCTAAGTCAGAAAGAAGGAAATGAATAAGAAAACATTTAATAGTTATTTTTCAGAGGAATAGGTCAGTTTATTTTTAAATGGTAAATTTTTTCATCTTTAATTCTCAACGTAATTCACATTTTCAACATTGTAGGCCATATAAGTAGTGAAAATTCCTCTGAAATAAGATTACTGTCACTCAGTTTTATTTGTTATATTGTGTGTTGTCATACTTTTGTAAGTCTTGGTAGGTATACCATATGCATTTCAGAGATAATGAACTACTCCAAACAGGAAAGATGTCTAATAGCAAACACATATCAAAAATAATTATTACTTATTTGTGTAGAAAGCATTACCTAATTTAAAAGAATTAAAAATAAAGTTTGGGAATTAGATATCATTAGCTATTGTACTTCTAGCATTTTATTAAAATAAGCTAGTGACATTATCTAGACATATAAGATTGATTAATATTGTTTCTATTATGGAGTAAGATACATCTTTGCCACTCAGTTTTTCTGCATTTGGGGATTAGTAGGTATGGGGAATGAAATTCTGAAGACTTGCTTGATTCAGTTTTAATTCATGATCTGATTTTTGTTGCTTGCCTGTGGATTTTTTTTTTTTAAGAATAGATAGAAAAAATATGTACATACATTTTTTTGAACTTACATGTACTAACTACAGGTAAACATTTTTCATTGTTCTTTAGAAATGAAAGAAAGTCTAGAAAATTTGGTGTGACTAATAATCTCTAGGTACCATGTTATTTTTAAAAAGCCTGAGTATCTCATCAAAGCAGGATAATTACAATATAAAAACATAATGTGGGACAGCATTATCCATTTAAATGGTATAGTCTATTCTTTTTCCTTAGTGCTATGAGACTCAAATAAAACAAAACAAAACACAAACACAGGCAATTTCTGCATTATAAATACTCTCCTGACTCAACATTAAAGAGAGCCAGGCTTTAAAGATTCAGGCCATTAAGAATCTGAATAGGGTTTTGTGGGTCTTTAAATTTAATTTCAAAGGTTGTTTTTAAGGAAAAAAAATAGTAAACTTATGAATTCAAAATGAAATGTTAAATTAACATTTATTTAGAATAAGAAAAGAAATTACAACAAATTACAAATTTTAAAGAACTGAAAAACATCACAAATCCAGAAATATTCATAATTTATCACCTAATCCATTTCTATATATTTTTTGTCTGTTTTTTGGTTGTTTACTCTTCAATCATCTTTTTTCAAATACAAATGACCTTATCTATAGAGAGAATAAAGGTATATCAGTCATTCATTTTAGAAGATTGGTCAAATTTTATTTTTTTTATTACTGCTTTTAGAGAAGTTTCAGCTTTTTAATTCTGCTACTGACTAGCCTGTGAAGTCATGTTATCAATAATGGCACTATGCATGGATACGCTGCAAACCACATAAATATACTTTTCTGTGCAAAACTTACTCATCTTAACTAGATTTCTAAAACACTCTGCCCTACTCCAGCCTCCCACCCCCACCACTCCACACTTGAGGAGAATCTAACTAGTAGTCAGAAAATAATCATTTAACCAATTGTAGTGAAACTCCTTTACTTTTTTTTAATTTTACTGAAACATGACTTACAGATCAACAAACTGGTAGTCTTTCCAGGGATTTGTAAGAGGCCTTTGCTAAAGTGGAGTTCTAAAAATGAAGCTTCTTTTACTTTGGAGCATGCTTGCCTTTGATGCTATGGCCAAATCTTCCCATATTTCCCAAATACACACATAAACACACAATACCCAGGGTGTTATAGAGAAAAGAGCCTCAAAGTTTTTTCTTTAAAACGTTTGGTTTTGTTTTTGTTTTGTTCTATCAAGAAATAGAGCTGGAATTGCCCCCAGATAAGCAGGAGAGTAATGAGCCAATAATACTGTCCCTATGAAGGAGGGCGATATGGAAGAAGGTGTTCTCCAAAAGCTAAGAGAATAAACAATGCTGCTCATTGCACCAATCGCGAGAACGGAAATCTCAGTCAAATGTAACACCTCTCATGTGGTGACGGCTAAATACGAGTGGCGCTAGAAGTTAGATGCTAGACATTATGCCAATGGTACAAGAGAGATTGAAGAGAGAGTCTTTGGACAATGTGGTTCTTTTTTCTTTCCTTCCTTTTTCTTTCTTTCTTTCTTTCTTTCTTTCTTTCTTTCTTTCTTTCTTTCTTTCTTTCTTTCTTTCTTTCTTTCTTTCTTTCTCTCTCTCTCTCTCTCTCTCTCTCTCTCTCTCTCTCTCTCTCTCTCTCTCTCTCTCTCTCTCTCTCTCTCTCTCTCTCTCTCTCTCTCTCTTTCTCTCTTTTCTTTCTTTCTTTCTTTTCTTTCTCTCTCTCTCTCTTTCTCTTTCTTTCTTTCTTTCTTTCTTTCTTTCTTTCTTTCTTTCTTTCTCTCTCTCTCTCTCTCTCTCTCTCTCTCTCTCTCTCTCTCTCTCTCTCTCTCTCTCTCTCTCTCTCTCTCTCTCTCTCTCTCTCTTTTCTTTCTTTCTTTTTTTCTTTCTTTCTTTCTTTCTTTCTTTCTTTCTTTCTTTCTTTCTTTCTTTCTTTCTTTCTTTCTTTCTCTCTCTCTCTTTCTTTCTTTCTTTCTTTCTTTCTCTTTCTTTCTTTTTCTTTCTTTCTTTCTTTCTTTCTTTCTTTCTTTCTTTCTTTCTTTCTTTCTTTCTTTCTTTCTTTCTTTCTTTCTTTCTTTCTTTCTTTCTTTTCTCTCTCTCTTTCTCTTTTTTCTTTCTTTCTTTCTTTCTTTCTTTCTTTCTTTCTTTCTTTCTTTCTTCTCTCTCTCTCTCTCTTTCTTTTCTCTCTCTATCTTTCTCTCTTCTTCCTTCCTTCCTTCCTTCCTTCCTTCCTTCCTTCCTTCCTTCCTTCCTTCCTTTCTTCCTTCCTTCTTTTCTTCTTTCCTTCCTTCTTTTTTTTTTTGATAAAGTGCTTTTTATTTTATTTTTAGGGCAATTAAATGTTTTAAATATGAAAAAATCTTTAATATACAAACTGCAATCACAACAGTATCCACTAGAGCTGAAAGGATGGGGTGTGGCAGAAAGTTATGTGGGGAGGAAGGTTTTCAAGGTCCCTGCTGCTTCTCTCGTTTGTACTCTGTGACCTGTGACAGCCTGAGGTTTTAGCAGAGGGCAGAGCAATGTATCTGGTTTTTGCTGACACCGAAACAGACTGCACAGCAAGCCCTCCAGCATGCCTTCTCCCAATAAGGAAGCAGCCAGGGAAAGCCAGATTCCCTGTCAGAAGGTAATTGGAAAGTGGTTGTGACTAAGACAGAGAGGCAACCACCACTGCTCAGCATCCTGATGATCACATGCATGAGGACCAAGCACAAAGAGCAATGAGACATAGCCATGATAGACCAATGACAAGGATAAAAGATGGTAAAAATGATAAAAAACTAAATTTCCCAACTACCTGCAGGGAAAGGCTCTTCTATAATTAATTAAAAAAAAATGAGAATAGCATTTTTCTATATCAGGAGCTATGTAGCATATTCATACTTGTTGCAAATATATTGCACTTTCATAATAACCAGTGTTATTTAATCCTTTTCCCATTTATAGAAAATTAAAGGTGCAGTTCACTGCTAATGTTAATTTAACATCATGTGTAGGAATGCTGTTTTCTAGGATTCAACAGTTTCGGTGATATAGAATGACTGTATTTTGTAAAAAACAGAATGCTATAAATAGAATGGTGTCATTTGTTTCCAAAGACTATCAATATACTAGAGAAATGCAAAAAAAAGTAATAAAAGTGAAATATTTTGTGGCAAACTTTGTGGGTAACGTTAGGACTGTAATCTGCAAGGAATCTCAGGGTAAACGCTGCAGCCTCAAGCACCTCTGGTGAGTATTCTCGAGGCAAATGAGAAATGGGTCAAAAATATATCTGTAATCACAATAAATTTCTTCAATCTTTAACCTGTAAATATCAAATTATTAAGAAAATACATCTAAAACTTGAAAATAAACAAAAGATTTCATTGTTTATTCTTTTAATGGGACTTCGTGCTTCCAGGTGCATGTACCTTTGACTTCTCATTTATTATTTGTTAACATATTTTACTAAAGGAAAGATGTTAATTTGTAGAAAACTGATATTTTATTTAATTATTGTCCAATGGAAATGAAATGCTTCTTGACATATAGTTTTGGAAACACATTTTATTTGATAGAGATTCAAATGATATTGGCAAAATTGCAGTTTTAATATCCTGTAGGACATTAGTCATTTTTGTACCTACATTAGCAATCTAATTGAAAAATCCTGTCTTTCTGCCATAATAAATACTGGTATTTTCTCCAATTCACTCTGGACCTGCCTTACCAATTTGCTGGTCTCTCATTAACAAATTATGCAAATCTTTGACATATACTCACTTTATATTTGCAAGATAGGAAATTATATTCATTATAAAGAGAATTTCTTGGTACTCTACTTGTACTTGGAAATCAGATGGAAATGAGTGTCAGAATTTATCACTTTTAGAGGAATACCATCACATAATCCTCCTTGCTGGCCATGGCTTCCATAATTTTTGGAACAATATCTACAAATAAAAAGAGAACATGGGAAATATCATAAACAAAATAGATAATGATTAATAACATTATTAATATTTTTGGCTAAAGGTATTTAGAAATTAAATAGGTAAGAGAAATCATAGAGTGATCACTTATTTGCTTAAAATAAATTAATGAGTTAGCGTACATAATCATGAAAGATGTATTCAGTATCTCCAAATGTGTTTATATTTTTTAAATTAAAATACATTAAAATTCATTTTTTTTGTCTTTGGCATGAAAATCTATAAGTTTTAACACAGAAATTCTTTATGTAACTACTACCACAGTAAGGGTACACAATTGTTCCATTACTCCACCCTGTACATTAGCTCCCCAGAACTTGTTACTTTATACCTGGAACTTTATGCCATTTCACCAACCTCTCCTCATTTTACCCACTCTCCCAGCCCCTGGCAGCCATATATCTACTCTCTGTTTCTATTACTTTATTTTTTTTAGATTTTACATTATTTGAGATCATACATTATTTGTCTTTTTTTCTGTCTAATTTGTATCACTTAGTTTAATTCCATCAAGTTTTATTTGTGTCTTTGCAAATGGTATTTTTGGATTCCATTCATCAGGTTGAAAAATTTCTCTTTTATTTCTACCGTATTTTTTTGGGGGGGTTGTTTTTATAAATGGATGTTAATTTTTTTCACTATGTTTTGTAAATATCTTCATTGTATCAATTGATACAATAAATTTTTAAGTATAAATATGATGAATTACATTAAGTAATTTTCAAATATCAAACTAATATTGTATTTCCAGAATAAATTGCACTTAGTTATGGTGTATTATTCCTTTTATATGTTCTTGAATTTGATATACTAGTATACTGGTTAAGTTGAAAATTATTTGATTCTATTTTCACAAAGAATTTTTTTTTGTGGTTCTTTTTTCTTGCACTCTTTGTGGGGTTTTGATCAAGATAATTCTGACCTCATAAATGAATTGTAAAGTATTCACTTCTGTTTATCTGGAAGAGATTAGGTAGACTTAGTGTTAGTTCTTATATGTTTTATCTAAATTTTCAGTAAAACTATCTGAGACTAAACAATCTTTTCCAGAGGTTTTAAACTAAAAATTAAATTTCTTTAAATATTATGTGACAGCTCTTCATGGGTAAATTTTCATTCTTTGGGACCTTTACAGAAGTGCTTTACTTTTTCTAAGTTGTTGAATTTATGTGTTTAAGTTCTTTATATTATTCCATTATTTTTTATTAATTATTTGTAATTTCTGTGGCAATATCCTGCTTTTATTACTGACATGGTAGTTTGTATCTTTTCTATTTTTTATTTGTCAGTTTTGTTAAAAGTTTATCAATTATACTGATATTCACAAATATAAATATACACAATATATTGAAAATAATGTATTTTTTTCTTAATAATTTAAAGGTGAGTATATATATATTGATATATCTGCTTATATAGATAGATGTACATATAGATAAGAGTTATTAATAGATGTAATTGAAGCAAAACACAAACAATTGGTGAATCTGATCTTTGTATTAGCTTTGAAATTTCCTTTAAATTTGAAATCATTATCAAACTAAGAGGTAACAAATAAGTCAACAAGCAGAACCACTATATATAGAAAAACAAGCTCAAGAATATCAGAATACAATCACCAGGGCAATTTAGATTTTATGAAGGAATGATAGAGGATGGCATTTATTTAGTTGTGCTTTTTGAACCATTATGTACAATTTAAAATGTTAATTAATATTTATTAAAGTAGAAAAATTTAAATTAAAAATTTAAGTTCCTGAGCTTATTTTTTCAAAAAAAAATGTGCACATGTGTTTTGTTTGTGTGAATCTATTCAAGTCTCTCTTTACTTCACCCATAGTTCTTACATTTGTAATTGTTTACAATTGTTTATGTCAGTAAGGGTCATGGAAGCCCAAAGTCTGTTTTTAAAAATAAGGATGGGAGATCTTGCAGTATTTCTTATTCCAATTCTACCAGTAAATTTGAAATACTATGAAAAAATTTAGTCCCTGTTTATTATATCTACAAATAAAAATGACTTATTGAATTCTGATCACTCAAACCTAAAGGGTGTTGGCCACTTTAATTCATTTGAATGAATCTCCCTTCTCTGTCTCTCTATCTCTATCTACCTCTGTGTCTGTCTGTCTGTCTCTCTATTCATCTGCTACATGTTTGGTATATATTATAGCAAACATGTGAAATATACATATAGTCCATCTTCTTAAGGAATAGGTCAATGACTTTATCATGAAAGAACTACCTCAATTGCTAAATTGTTTCAGCCTAATTATATATTTAATCCTTACTTAAAGAGTCTATGAATATAAAGCATCTCAGTTTATAAGTTTACCTTTATGCTCAAAGAGACATGGAATGCTGTCTGTTTTTAACAAATGTATTATCAGCACCAATAATTTCTACTAGCGTCAAAGGATCCTATACAAATATATTTTTAAAATAACTAATTTAAGATAATGTACCATATTTACCAAATTCCTTTAAAACATTTAATTTTCTGAAAATCATTAACATAATTTCTGTATAGCACAATCCAATGTATTTAATAATAAACATTTTCAGGAATTGATAAATGACAAACTATTATTTTATATTGATTATCAACTTGTGTATACTAGTATGCATACAACTTAGGTTAATAATGATTGATGTTAATTATTAAATACTGAAGTCTGATTTAGACAATATAGAATCATACATGGTCACGCATTGAGAGTAACACTGTTCTTGTTTATAACCATAGCTGCAGATTTTCTCTTGAGTGTGATCAAGTCTGCCAAGGTATGGAAAATACAAAAAGAATTTTGAAAAACTCATTTAAAAAAACCCATTTTAAACTTTTACACAGAATAAATGCATATATGTCTTGTCAAAAAGGAGACTTTTTAGTTTTGAAATATTGCTTTAAAGATACCATGCATTCTTTCAAGGGCGAGAGGAGAGGGATGGTAAAACTTTATCTTACATTTATTTAAGCAAATAAATGTATTGTGTTGTCTACAATTTATGACTTCTCCTCACTGAAGCTTAGAAAAAGTATCTATTTCTATCTAGAAATGAATAAATTGGAATATTTTGGTAAGTTATTCTGTATCTTACATATGAATATGTTTTATTTTTAAAACAAGTAATCCCTTCCAAAACAATCTTTTTTTATGTTTAGAAAGCATTAAAATGTTCCTTTTAATAATATTACTCACTTTATGTCTATCAAATTTAATGACAGTAACACTTTATGAATTAAAGAATAAACAAAATATCTCTCTCCTAATGCTGTATAGCAATGTTTTTCCACATGTTAAAAATTGTTTTGTCCTCCTGAAGTTTCCTTGTCTGCAATGGCAAAAAATAAAAATGGATTTGTATTTTAAATTATGCTAGCCTTATGTAAAATATATTTAAAAGCCCACTGCTTCTTTTTTTCTGATAATATGGAGATACATTAAAAAGCAACATTTTAATTACTGTAGAAATTGGAGAAAATGATGCACAAAATAGTAATGTATATATCGAGTAGAATATATAAGTCAAGGGAGAACTTGCTTATTTTTTAGCATGAATATTAATAATAAAGTATATGTAAGCTGTAAATAAAATATTTACTTACATCATCAGCAGAGTATTGAGTTAAAATTGTGTTTTTTTCCTCCAAATAAGTTTAAGCAGAAATTATATAAAAATAAATTATTTATTAGAAGTATAATAATACTAGGGAAAAGCTCTCATCTGGAATTATGGTGAGCTTTATTTATTATCAAATTCAAACTTCTTAAATGCCACTTGGGAGTAATTCATGAGAATAGTAGCTAATGAGTTAGAAGAAATGATCTATCAGAGGAAAGTATAATACAATTTGTGGGAATAAGTATATTAGCAGCAATGAAAATTTAATGAATATAAGGAAAGCCTGTACTTTGTGGTAATTTAAATAGTTTTCTATATTTATGAGATTATTTTTATAAAAATACAATAATATTTTACTTCTTATCATTAGTATAAAGTTCAATAATATGAAGATAATTTATTTCAGCATATTTAGATTTTTCTTGAAATACTTAAAATAAAATTATCTTATGCAACTATTTTTTTTTCTGAAAGTATCTTTCATTTTTTGAAGAATAACAGTATTTATTCTATAAGTATATGTTTTTCTTATTTTTTACAGGCTTTATTAATGTTGTCTAGAACTTAAAATCTAATCATGTTATGAATCATAATCATGCTTGGCTTTATAAACTTATAATTTGACAATAAACTGACATGATTCAGCAAATTGACAATTTGACATACCATAGGAAGGATAGTGAACACCCTGAGAACTGGCTCAACAGGGAAGATCTCTGAGGAAGGCTGTAAGTCACTCATTTACAGAGAAAATGTATGCTTACATAGAAGGTAGAAATAGAAAGTAAGTTAGTGGAGAGAGTGGAGAAACAATGAATGAAAGATAGCAACTGAGAAAAGGAATGATTCTTATGATGATGTTTTCCTCTTCAGCAAAATCTAAATGTGTTCAGACTATTCTCTTTAGGTTTCTATATAATTGAAGAAAGAAGCCAACACAGAGTTGGAGATGCCTACTGAACATCCATTGGTTTCAACAACTCAGTCATAATTATTTTATTCTCTGTTCCCTGGTGAGATCCTGGAATAAGATAATTTGAATGAGGTAAAATACCTTTAAACAAAGCCAGTGTAGGAGTTATATCCTACCTAGAGGTACAGGTCCTATTGGCATCAAGAAAGTGCATGATAACAAGAGTGAAGATGGACAGAGAATAAATACATACATACATACACATACATATACATACATACATACAAACATACGTATGTGATATCAATAAACCAAAAAAAAAATCGAAATGAAATTATAAGAAAAGGAAATATGTTTTACACAAATATAAGGACCTGGAGTACAAAGACAGAATATTATTTACTGAATCAAACAAACAAATAGGACAGCTTCAGAATATCCAAGTTTCAACTGTTCTTAAAAATTCCATGAACTACGATGCTCAGGCTTGTCAATTATGTTTAATGAATCAGGGAAAATGTAGATAGTACCAAGTTTTTTAACCTCCTCAGGTTGAGATCTTTGTGTGTATAGGAATGTTTTGAAATGGGAAACTTCTCCAAATTTAGTCTTTTTCCAATTTTTCCAATTACTGTGTCAGAATGAATTCCAAACACTTTATGCTTTATGTATGTTTTCAAATTCTTCGTCCATAGCCATGAAGATCAAATAGTGGGTAAAATGAGTTTCCATTGGCATAGCATTTGTTCTGATTCTCCTTCCGAAAGACTAGCTGAGGGCTGAAAGTTTTGGAAAAAATAATGAAGCGTAATTCCAATGACTGATAAACGAGGCATCTGGCTGGAAGGTTTCAGTTTTTTTTTTTCTCTTTACTTTAAATTCAGCTTTAATCAAGTAAATGGAAAAGTCGAATTGACTACAGAAGGTACAGATAAAAAGGTATACATGAACAAGTATTGTACTAGGTATAGTCTGTAAAACTAAGCTGTGAGAGTTCTTAGTTATTTATGTATTCTAATAATTAACTGAAACGTCCCTCTGGCTATTGATCATTAGGTATACCACGGTATTATTTATATGTGAAAATTCCCCAATATTATCTTCTAAATCAAATATAAAGTGAGAACATTGGTTGTGTTTTAAGAGTCCAGGTTGGTAGAGAAGAAACATTCTTCAATAAATAGGAACGTCTTTATAGAACAAATGAGAGGTTAATAACAGAGTAATTAGACCACTTTCATGAAGACATTTATTTAGCACGAGTAAGCTGTAGGAAGATGGTTCTAAGAAAATACATGCTTAGTTTGTCCTGGTGTATTCAGAGGTATGAGTAAACATAGTAGTATTTTAGTCCACTGGGATGTCTTTGCCCTAGAAGTGTGTATCACAAGAATTTATATACTATTAGCCCATAAAGATCATTAAAATCTGAGCCAGACAATATTCTATAAACTGTATGTATAGCTGTGAACTCCTCAAAGTCTATTCTCTTCAGAAACTTAAAACTCACAAGTCTGATATATGGCCAGCAATAGTCACTGTAGACTGTTTAGATTTTGAAACAATTTCGTGCCCTGCCAGGGTGATGTTATTGCCAGCATGCCAGTCAGTAGAACAGCTCTCTTTTCTCTTTGCTCTCTTCCCACTATGGGTTTACCTCTGAATGTTGCTGGATCTTGCTCAGTTGTTGTGGCACAGAGGGCTTGTCTTACTTCCAGTCTTGCATCATCAGAGTCAATTGTAGATGTGGTTATATGGTCATAAAGTTCTCAGCTTGAAGAATTTTTTTGAGTGGATCAGCCTCTGTATTCCCAGATTAGATGTAAGACAAGTTATCTACTGTAACGTGTGTGTGTGTGTGTGTGTGTGTGTGTGTGTGTGTGTGTGTGTGTGTGTGTGTGATGAGTCTGAATTATTGAATTTTTTAAGAAATCAACCTGAGTCCTTTGGCAAGAATAACATGTCTGACTCTGAGTTAGTTGCTCCAGGATATGATGGTCCAAATGTAATACTGGACCACCTAAAGTAGCATCTGTTGTCTCAAAGTTATTTTGATTATCAATAGAACTCAATACCCATATGGATTAATTTGCATTAACCCAAACTAGTCACCTACAAAAACAGATATAGGAGTTTAGAAAGTTAGCACCTGGATAATACAGTGGTAAATATCCTTTCCCTCTATTTGGGAAAATCTATTCTGATGGTTTAAAACCAAGGGTCAGGAAAAGCCATTATTGGGTCAGATGTGAGCAGGGTTGTGGATGCAAAATAAACAAGCAAACATGACAAAGAAAGAGAGACTTGTAGACTTGGACAGTGGACTAGTGGTTACCAGAGGGAAGGTAGGGGGAGGTAGATGGGATAAAAGAGGTCAAATATGTGTTGACAGAAAGAAATCTAACTACAGGCAGTGAATACACAATGCAATATATTTACAAGACTTGCTGTTGAATTGTACACTTACTTGAAACTTATTGGATTTTGTTGATCAATGTCACCCCCTAAAAAATTAATAAATAAAAAGATTAATGCATAACTTTCAAAAAAATACTTTTTTTTAGGAGAAGAAATCTATTCCATCTCTCAAAAGAAGGCTTAGGGAATGCTCATACAATGTTAATAATTAAATTTAATAAAAAATAAAGTGACTTCCTATCAACATAACTGATACATTTTAAACTTTAAGGGCAAAGTATTAGAATATAAGGAAAATGGAGAAATAATTTTATAACCATTTTTAAATCTCATAATTTATCTTTTTCAATTAAATTTAAAGTCTAGTGTGTCCTAATTTTGTAGCAAAAGAAGGGATACATGTGGTATTTTAAGAAGTTGGGTTGTAAAATTAGTATGCAGGTGTAAATGGAATAACATAATATATAAAAAGCCTTCATTAATGCATGATTTTCATTGCCCTGTAATTACCCATTTAAGAATTTATACATTAACCACTCTTCAACAACAGTAAGACAGACATCTTGCAGTTAAGGCACACATTTTAATATCTTAATTATTTCATGGACTAACGGCAGCCCGAATCTTTCCTGTTCACTTTGCTAAGCGGGCAATCAATACATTTTATTAAAAGTGTCATAATAGGACTTAGCTAAACTTACTACTATGCTGCCTAGTGAAACAGCACATGTAAATTATAGACAAAATACCCAGGTGCAAACGAACAGGCTCTTCATTCTTAAATTCAAAAAGGCGAACTTGTAAAATGAAAATTTATTTTATATAAGTCTACTTTTTATAGATTCTTTTAATAAATGATACAGATAAAAAAATTATTAACAGAAGCTACACATCTTAAAGTCAAATAAGATGCAGAGGTGTGAAGGTCAAGCTTGACTAGTACATGACCAAGACGTACATACTTACAGGAATATGGTTACATATGTAAATGAAGTGGTATATTAAGATGTATCAAAAGGCAGACAATTGGAGAGCCATATATAAGCATTTTAATGAGATGACTAAACCTTAGAAAAGTTCGCTTTTATGCAGCTAGGCATCAGCTAGTATATTTTGATCCCTGTTATCTTATGTAACCACTAGGCATGGTTCTTCCCACCCTTGCAGCCCCAGCATGATCTTTGCTTTGCCCTAGAAAGTCACTTTATGATCTTCTTGATTTGGGAAACTGTTTATATTTCTGTAATAACACTTGCCAATAAAGTAAATTGATTTGGTCAAGACGTGGCTAATGCAATTGGATTAGTTAAAACTGCACTTTAAGGTAATTCTGTGTTATTTTTATGTGTGTATATGTGTATATATATGTGTGTGTGTGTTGCATTTAATGACAAATGCATCCAAATGTCATGGACAATAAATGAAAAAGAAAAACAGCAAGTTCTTACTATAGATTCAAATTAAGAATAAAAATTTTATCTTAACTGAAAGTATTTTTAAAGATTCCAATACCAAAGCCTACAATGAGGAGACACAGGTCAATAAATTCATTATATCTAATTTAGCTACTTTGAAGCTGTTCACACATTTTTTTTTAATTTGAAAAATAAGCAAATTTACGGACAGTAAACATTATTTCCAATTTTTTCAGCTACTTAAGTAAATGAAAATAACTTTGCATGTGTAATACATGCTCATTACTACATAGAGAAGGCAAAACTTTACCTCTACCCATTTTAGGTTTTCAGCTGGGACTCTTACAATAAAAGACAATTTACAAGAGAAAAACAGTTTATTAATGCACATACTACACATCACCTGGGAAAAATCTAAACACAAAACGATTCAGTACCATCTTAGAATTTCAGTTTGTATAGTATTTTTAACAAAGGACAATACATTTATAGGAAAATTTACAGGACAGAAGAAAGCAGTTTCAAGCTTCCATGGGTGGCAAACATTAGAAAGGTAAATATATGGAAGAAAACTAATAAAGTAAGTTTCATTTGTAGATTTATGGGGTGCCATCTCTGGGCTGCTAAGATTGACTGTAGTTAAAGGAGAATTTATATCCTGCCTTTTGGCAGAAAAGGGGAAACTTTGTCTGGGTTTGCTGTTTTTAATTGTGTTCAGCTCAAAACAATTTTTATGTCAAAGAGGCATATTTTGGGTTGACACATTCTGGTTTCCTTCAACTAGAAAAAGAAAACAGAATACAAATAACCAAAAAAAGAAAATGAAAATCACATTCAATTTCAAGAACCGAAGAAAATTGCTGTTAAAAATTTGGCATATATCTTTAATTTGATTCAAGTTCATTTCCTGAATATTTACAATATTATCTTTATAGTATTGCTCTATTAAATAAATTGCATTCTTTAGAATGCTGGAGGCAAAGGCTTTGGTGTAAGAACAAAGTTTAAATCTTGAAATAGTTATTGTAATTTCAGATTATTTTTTGGTTTGGTGGTTGTTGTCATTTGCATGTTGATTTATCTCCTATGAAGCAAATCAAAATATGTTTTTATTAATAATTTAATTTGATATTGTAATTTTTCATTCTAGAATTTCCATGTGAAACTTTTATTATACTTTCTATTTCTCAGCAGAGACTATTTCCTCTCATTTATTATGAGTGTATTTCTAATCTAATTGAACATAGTTATGATAAAGTCTTTAAAGTCCTTATCTGACCATTTCAACATCTGTATCAACTTGGGGTTGTCTTTATTACCTTCTGTTTTGAGAATGGGCTACATTTGCCTGGCTGTTCATATATTAAGTAATTTTTCATTGAACGATAAACTTTTTGAATGTCATATTGTGGGATGTCATTATATTATTCTGAAGAATGTTTCTTTTTTTTTTAAGTAGATAATTAATTTGATTGGATTCAAACTATAAGCATTAATTCTTATGTGGCAGTTCAAATTGCAGTTCAAGTCTTTCTCCCCTCAGCCTATAGCTCAGTATTTTTAAATCTTCCTCATGCTTTTGTGGTTCAGGATTGAGTCAAAATGTTGGAAAGAATTTACAATGAAAATTTGGGGCATCTTCACTCTGGATTTCTTCCCCTCACTTTCCAACAAATGTGATTGCCCTGAAATCTTTTTCATCCTCAAGCCAGAAAGACTGGCTTATCAGAATTTTAACCATATCTGAGGCACCATGACTTCTTTCCTTTAAATCTAAAATTAGGGAGTGGGATGGGAGGACACACACACCTGTATCTATTATGTTTCCTTTTTCCAAGTCTCAACTCTCTTTTAGAATTTGCCTGGTTTTATTTACTCTCTAGAGAGTTACATATATATTTTTTTCAGAGTTTATAGCTGTTATCTGTGGTTGTGTCAGTCAATTAAGAGCTTGCTTAGTTATATAAAAAGTATGAGAATAAGAGAGGGAGAGAGGGAGAGTCTTAAGTTGTAAAGTGAGTGGCTATCGTTTGATTTACAAGTCTGGTTTTTGAAAACTTAGAATATGAACTATTCCAGGAATTCTACTAATACCTTACCCAAAGGAACCATATTACACACAGTTGCAAGCTGCCAAGATAGATATCTGGGTAGTGAAGCATGTCCTTAACTGCATTTAACCTTTACGGATTCAGCAAGTTCCATAGTATTTTACCATGTTCCCCATTGGTACAGACTGTGGAGTGGACCTTAGACCCCATCGAGATCCAGCTCTGCTCTCATTGGAGGGGTCCCTAATGTGATTTCTTTTCTCAGAAGCCCCCAACCCAAGGGACCCTTTCTGTCCAGATCCAGTCTGGCAAATCCAGTGCCTGAGGATATCAATTAAGTTATGCTCTGGCTACTGTAAATATTTGAAAATCTTAGGAAATAGTCCTAGACATCTTTCCCTTCCCTTTTACCTTTTCTTCCTAGATGATCTCATCTATTCCCAGAACCTTAATTACCATCTGTATGCTAATGACTATCAAATTTATATCAGCAACCCACTTCTCTCCCTTGAGTTCCAAATTGGAACGCCCAACTGCCTAATTTACATGTATTTTGAATGTCTCACAGATATCTCAAATTTAGAATGTCAAAAATCAAAGTCTTAATTTGTACCTCCCTCCTCCTCAAATCTTCATCTTCCTCAAACATTCTCTAATGAGTTGCTCAAGCTAGAGACCAGGGCTAGTCTCATTTTATTAAAAAAAAAAATTCTGGAAGAAAATAAAATAACCCATTGAAAGTAGGCAAAGAGTATAAATAGTTCATTGGACAAATGTATGAAAATATATCAAAGTTTATATTAAGTGGAACACACTTATTTTAAAATATTATTTTTCACATATCTAATAAATAAATTATGTGAGGCCAGCACACACACAATGGAACAGCTCCCCTGAAAGAGAGAAATATCTGGCAGTATCTACCAAAATTACAGATGCATTTACCCTTTGACCCAGAAATTCCACGTCATGTAATCTAATAACTTTTTAATGTACATACAAAGTTGTTAGGTGTGGCATTCTTCTGAATAACAAATGATTGGGAACAATTTAAGTGTCTAGAAAAAGAATCTGGTTACATAAATTATATTTTATTTTGAAAAAAAAAACAGCTAAAAAGACAAGTAGAAAAATTCAAAGTACAGATAGAGATTTTGAGTAGATTTTTGTAAAGAGAAAAAAAAGTGCATAATCCTGTATATTTTATGCCACCATTTGTAAAATAAGGTGGTAAGTGTAAGTATATATTTTTTTATTTCCATAGAAATTGAAAGAAACATAAAAAATGGTGGAATGAGGTTGAGGGACAGAACTAAAAGTGAAGTTTCTCAGTACATATTTTTAAAATAATTTTGTCTTTAAATCACATAAATATATTAACTAATCTCAATCTTGACATAAATTAAATTAATAAAACTCAACAAAATAATCTAAATAATAGCAGTTCATTGTAGTCAAGAACTCATATAGGTATAATATAACATTTCACAATATTAACATTTTAAAGAAGAAAATTTGTTTAATAATTGTCAAAGTTTCAAAAATAAAGAATGTATTAAAATTGGATATTTTATTTTTATCTTTTATCATTTTTTCTTCTTTTTATCATGTTATCCCAAAAATTAACACAGTAAAGTTTTCCAACTCCAGTAAATTAACAGTCCAGCATCCAGTACTTGTGTGATAATCATATTTACTAATTTTGAACAGTTAGTACTAAAAAGTGACAAGAAATTAGTAACTAATCAATATTTTAATTATTTTAAGAGGTATAAAAATGACTAACCATGTATAAGAAATCTTAGAAATAGAACAAATGCTAAAGAGGCAGAGCAGAAGAAGGGCTTACAAAACAATGACCACACATGAGAATAAACAAGAGAATTTGTTAAAACACTAATTCTAGACCTCAGCTTCAAAGATTCTGATTCAGTGGATCTGGAGCAAAGATTGAGATTTGTGCTTTTTACAGGCTACCAAAAGATGCTGATGTCAGAGATTGACATTTGTTCTGAACTATACCATCCACTAAGATAAAATTCTATGTTCTATTTATTCATCAGAACATTGGAATAGAGAAAACAAATTACAAAAAATAAAGAGAAAGTAATTATTAATTGGATGAATACATATCATACCTCATGGTCTATATATATTACGGTAATATAAAAAACTTGGAGATCTCTTTAATTACCATAGTTTAAATTTTTTTCTGCCTTTTTGTACATCACATACTTTTCTCTGTGATAGGACATCTCTATCTATCAAAATTGTGAAAAATATAGACAAGGTGAATGTGCCTTGGGTTTTTGTGGGTAGTAAGGAAATCACTGAAGGATTTAAGTAGGAGAATGGCATACATAGGGAGGAAAGTCTTTCCTCTATCTTCCTAGGTTCTCTAGATGATCTAAGAATTAAACTGCCATAAAACAGATTAATAAGAGAAAAAATACACATTTTATTTAATATGTTTATGGGGATATGGGAGTCTTCAAGAGAAAAATGAAGACTCCAAGAAGCTGTTAAGCCCAAAAACTTGTATACTCTTTTAAAAAAGAACAATAAATTGTGGGAATGTAATAAGACAAAGGGGCTTGGGGAGGGAAAGTAAATTCTGAAACAATGTCTAGGAAATACTTCGGGATGTAATAATAAATGATAATAATTGCTTTAATAAGTTTGTTGTATTAGGTTTGTTCTGGCATTGACTCCAAATCTCTGGTGATAAGAGTGGTCTTCCTTTCTCAGTACAGCAAGAGCACCTCTCTTATGAGAAATTTTTTGACCTTCTTTTTGGTAGAATGAGAGAGGTCAGAGTCCTTCCTGCAGTTGTTGCTTTTCAAATACCTTTAGCTCAAAAAATCAACATGCCAAAGAATTATATTTTGGAGTGGCATGTTCTGAACCTCCTTCACATTAAAATATGGTATTTTATTTGGATCCGTATCACAGCAGTGTGGAGAATAGATTATGAAGGTCAAGTCAGAAAAGGCATTTTAAAATTATGATGATAGACCACGCTTAAGTGGTCAATTAACTTTTGATAACTGAGCCAAGGTAATTTTTTAAGGAAAAGATTGTCTTTTCAAAAAATGAGGCTAAAACAATTGGATGTCTCTATGGAGGAAAAAAATGAACCTAGACGCTTACTTAACACTATACATAAAAATTAACGTGAAATAAACCATGTACCTAATGTAAAACCCAAAACTTCTAAATTTCCAAAAGAGAATATGGTAGTAAATATTTATGCTATTGAGTGAAGCACACATTTCTTAAGCAGGATATAATGGGACATAAAAAAAAAACTGTAAAAAGAAAACATTTGATAAGATGGATTTCACAGATTAAAAATTTATGCTCTTCAAAAGATATAGTTAAGAAAATAAAAATGCATGCCAGATATTATAAGAAAATAAGTAATGGAAAATACATATTTGACAGATGGCTTGAATCCAGGATATACCTTTTTTAATAAAGATAAAACTCATACAGCTCAATAATACAACAACCCATTTTAAAAAGAGCAAATTATCTGAAAAAGGAACTTTACAAAGAAAAAAATATAACTAAATGACCAAAAGCTTATGAAAAGTTACCCCACATCACTAGCTATCAGAGAAATACAAATTTAAACCATGATAAGATCTCACTTCCCACCCACAAGAATCACTGATTAAAACAAAACCAAAATAAGAGACAATAGCATGTGTTGGAGATAATGCAGAGCATTTAAAACTCTTGAATTCTTAGTAAAACACAAAGCATACAGCCACTTGGGAAACAGTTCAGTAGTTTCTTTTAAAGTTAAACATATACTTTCATGTGACTCAGGCACACTCTTATTATTTTCCCAATAGGAATGAAAACATATACCCAAATGAAGTCTTGTTTGTAAATGCTAATAGCAGAATAATGAATAATAGCCTAAACTGGGAGCAAATTAAATGTCTATCAGCTGATTAATAAATAAAAATGTGTTAATATCTATTTATGGAATACTACTTAGTAACTGTAGGAGGTTTCAGAAATTTGGGGATTGATCAAGAAAAAAATATATGACCACAATAAGCTTTTGGGGAGGCTCGTAGAGTTGCATAAGAAGGAAAGTCCTTCTGAGCATAGAACTGTCCTGAGGCATACAGAAAGGAGGCTACTGTAGTGAAAAGAGGAGGGCAGAGAACTGCCCAAGGACTAGGGATCAGAGAGAGGCTCACATGTCTAGTCTTTTTCTCAGCAATGCAGTGAGGAATCTCTGGATTAGTGACCAGTGACCTCTGAATGGCAATAGAGATTAGGTTCTTATAACCAAACATAAGTCTCAGTCTTGTTAATGGCCATCAGATGCTGGATGTGGTTTTGCAGGGTATGCAAAGCAAGAAGATATTAAATGGCTAAAAACCTGCTTCTTTGGCTATTTTAAAAACAATTGGATATGTAAAACTTAGAGTTTGGTGCCAGCTTGCTAATGGATTTTAGTGTGCTATTAAGAAACAGAAAAATTTAGGAGCTGATATACGGGGCCCATCTTTGGCTCATTCATATAACAGTAACAAAAAATGGAACACATATTGATACATTCAATATTATGGATAAATCACAAAAGTATTCTTCTAAGTAAATTAAATACAAAAGAATATATACTGTTTGATACCATTTATATTAAATACTAGAAAGGACAAAATTAAAATGGTAAAAAACATATCAGTGATACCCAGGCAAGCAATAGAGAAAAGACAGCAAAAGAGAAAGAGGAAATGTTGGTGAAATAAAACTGTTGATTATGGTAGTGGTTACATGATTGTATACAATTACCAAAATTTATAAAATTATGCATTTAAATAAGAAGATTTATTGTTTGTAAGTAAATAAGTAAAACTGAAAAATAATGATGAAGTCTATTTCAATTAGGAAGTGTTATCTCTAGCAGAAATATGAATTAAAATAATTTTTGATTGTTTTCATATATTGATCTCCAGTGGTAAGAATTGTTTGCTGTTAAGACAGAAAACTGATATGTTCATTATCTAGATAAGTGTCACAAGAGAAAGATGTTCTCTGAAATAAGATATAAGACAGGTAAGCTTCAAAACGGTAGACAGGAAAAGTAGAATTATGTATAGGAAGGCTTACTTTGTTCAGGGAAGATGACAGGATATTCTGGGCAACCAGTTAGAGCCAGGAATTTCTGGAGGACACACATCAGTGCTTTAACTGACGGATTGCCTCAGAATCAGCAGTACCACATACCACAGATTAGACAATAAATTAAGTGGGAAGTTGTAGAACACCAGAGAGAAATTTATTAGTTTATAACCCATATCTGGCCTTTGTGGTATTGAAGTTTACTTATTATTCCCCATCGTCTTATGAGCTGGAAGAGTAGATGATACAGATCACTGATACCCTAAAAATTATTTACATTATCTTTGGAATACAAATTTCAAAACAATTTGCTCATTTAGAAAATTCCATTCTACTAAAATTATGAGGCGAAATTAAAAAGAAAAAAAAACAGTCAAGAACAATAGTTTGTTTTCTTCCTACTCTGAAACTCTTAAGACACTTCTCACTTCTCCTGTAGCCTGTTCTATGCCCCCACAGCTCTATTTGGCATCAATTTATCCTGAGTTCCAAAACTTCTTGGGAGCAGAGATTTAAATTGTGTGGTTTTAAGGAGGATCATAGAAGACAAACCTTACTGTAATCTGAGATAGAAACATAACTGGTAATTATGTTCCATAGATTTAATGTACTATTCCATTTTAGAAAGATTTTTTTTTTAAAGAGCAGGTTATTACATAGAATGAAGCACATATGGCAGCTTTAAAAGATTTTCTGAAAGTATGTTGCCCACAGAAAATAGTGTTCAAAATTTTTTTTAACTTATTCTTTTGACAGCTCACTTTTATATTTACAAATTGTTTTATCTGAAGGGATATACATCCCATGTTATTTTGTATTTCTCTGCTCTACTGTGAATTCGAGTTGGATAGTTCACCTTATTTTATAGTACAGGTCTTAATTTCTCCTTGTCCATATGTGATAAGTAATATAAACTACAAGGTCACTTTATATTTTGCTGTTCATGAAATAAGGAGATATGAGTTCTGGTCTAGTTTTATATTATCTCAGGTTAGTCTCTTTTGCTCTGAAAATCAATGCCCTCATCTCTAAAATAAGACAAATGATATCAGCTCTGTCTGCTTAAAAGTGAGGTTATGAATATCAAGTGTTTTTGAGAGAGCTCTAAACACTGCAAACATCTATAAACAGAAGATGTACTCAACTCCAAATTGAATAAGAGTACACATACTGCACAAGGTCATTTTTATTTATTTATGCATGTAATAATTAAATATTTTTTCTACTATGCAAATACTAAGCATTTCTATGTTCCAGGAAATATCCAATACGCCGGAGATGAAGAGATGTACAGGGCACAGAGTTTACCTTTCAGGCTTTTAAAGTCTATTTAGGCTGAGGCACAGATATGTAAGCAACTAATTAAAACATAAAGTCATATTTGCCATAATAGACATAATAACAGAGTACTGAAGAAATAGAAGAATCCCATAACTCTGCCCAAGAGAAATGCTTTATAACAAAGGTAACTAGAGGTGAGTTGTGGTAGAGTGATGCAATCAGAAGACTGATTTTGGATAAGAGAATGGGAGAAGGTCAAGATTTAGGTTGGAGTCTAGAGGTGGAAGGCCTGCTAGACCATTCTTTTCACTGAGGTTTTGCAGAAAAGATATGTATCTCAGCCAATTTTTCTGCAAAGGCTCTCAGCTGGGCAAACCAGTAAGAGAGGGCAATAAGAGGCCTTGAATGTTTCAGAGTAATAAATTCAGTCACATAATTCTATACTTTTAGAAGCTGACTGACCGCCAACCTCACTCTAGGGGCCTCAGGAAATAGCATTCTGGGGCTAAAGGAATGATAAATGTATGTGCTGTGTATAGAGAGGGGTTTTCATGCCTAATGATAAAGTTTTACAAAAATTTTAATCCAATCTGATAAGAATTGATAAGCAAGGCATAAGTATAAAACTTCCTGAATGATGAAGGTGAAAAGATTTAGATCAAGCTACTTAAAATGTACTACTTTGGTATGTTGATTTTTTAGAGCTGAACACATTTGAGAAACAGCAGATGCAAAAAAGGCTGGCTCTCTGACCTTCTCATTCTTTTAAAAATAGGTCATAAAATTTCCCATGAGAAAGGTACCCTCCCTATATTAGGAAGAAAAGAACATTCTTATCCTCAGAGGCTGGAGTTGATGCTGGAATGCACCTATGCAAATTTACTAAAATAATCCTTGTTGTCCATTAGTCCCTCACTTCTATTTAGTTCATAGTCAATGTCCCACAATTTACTGCCCCTCACTTAAGCCCTTTTGTCTTGTTACATATCTGCAATTTATCATTCTTTGTGTAAAAACGTATACAAGTATTTAAGCCTAATGGCTTCTCTGGGTCTTCATTTTTCTATTGAAAACTCCTGTGAACATATTAAAAATTAAATTAAATGTGTGTGTTTCCCCTATTAATCTGTTTTATGTCAGTTTAATTCTTATGCCAGTCATAGAAACTAAGAGGATAAAAAGAAGTTTTCCTCTCCTACGGAGGTAAGTGGAAAAGTCCACAGGTTCCTTAGGTTGTCCAAATTTTTGTAGACTATGGAAATTCTTTGTAGTCTGCTCCTTATCTTAGACTTAGATAAAATAAGAAAATAAGTTTTGTAGGTTTTTTTTCTGTACTATCAGCATCTCTAAACTCAAATGTTAATATTTCTACTAGATAATGAGAAATATTAACCAGGAAAAGTAATATGAGCATTAATAGTTGATAAATGTCTTGGATTTTATTTTGTAGGCAATAAGGACATTTACAGAAAAAACGACAAAGTAATTTTTGAAATGATTATTCTGGTAACATTAAACTCAACAGATAGAAATGGGGCTGAGGATGTATTTGACAGAGAAAGGGAGAACAGTTAAGAGCAATTTGCTGACTTAGAAGTAAGATCACCCAAGTGAGGAGTAGTGGTAGTGGTGGTAAATGGCGATAGTGAGAAAGAATGGACGTTCTTTAGAAATACTCCTACAGTGCACTGTGGTGTGTGATATCAAGCCTCTATGATGTGGAGAAAAGTGAGGAGGAGGAGTTAAAGAATCTGGATTTTAAATCCATGTAATTAGCTGTACCATTAACTAAGATATGGCATATATAGGTAGATTGGGTATGGCAGGGAAGATAATGAACCAAATTTGGACATGTTCATTTTCAAGGACCTTATAGGACATATAGGTTTAGATGCCAACATGACAGTTATAAATATAATTCTGATGCTCAAGGAAAAGATCTAGACTGAAAAAAATATTTGCAGCCATTGGCTTGGTTCAAGTCATATAAGAAGATAAAATGATTCAAAAATTATTTGAACTTAAAAGAGAACAACGTTAGCAATAGACAAAAAATGAGATATCATCAAATAATTCTAAGGAGTGTTGGAAAAAAAGAAAGAAAGAAAGAAAAGCCACAGAATTAATGCAAAAAGAGTATTACAAAGGAGAAGAAAACTGAGTGCAGACGACAGAGCTACATGGTCCAGTGAAATTGATAGACGAAGAAAATGAGAGAAGTCTAAAGTAGAAAAACCAAAAGAACTGTTAACCTTAACATAATATTTTGACATTGTGATAGAAACAAAATTCAGGTTTTAACAGGTGAAGTAGTAAATAAATAGTGAGAAAGAGTACGGAAATGTGTGTCAATATTTCAGAAGGTGTTTTGTAAAATAATACAATAAAAAGATAGGAGTTTGAAAGGATTGAACTTAAAGGGAAAGGGATTCTTTTTTTGTAATTGATTTATCAATTATAAATTGATTTTATTTTATGGAAGGGGAATATTACTGATAATAGAGGATATTAAGCCTAGATTTTGAATCCATGTTTTCTATTGTTGAGAGAGGCATTGTATTATAATAGTTTAGGGTATGAATTTTGAAACTAAGCATCTTGTGTTTGAATCTCACTTAATGAATTAGTAAGTGCTATTGCAGCCTGGCCTTGCCTGCCCATTTCCTGCTAGAATGAATTCTTTCCTGACAGCCCTTCCCCCACCTCAAGAATTCTCCAGCAAACATCTGTTTTCCTATAGCTTGCCAATCAATCTTTCTTATATTTGTATCTGTGTAGGAAGACTGTATAAAACTGTCTGTTATGTTACAACTGGGGCTCAGCCTTTGAATAAGAATCCACTGAGCCGGTGCCAGCGTCAATAAACACTGCTTCCTGCTTATAGCCTCGGTGTCCGGTGTCTGTCTCTCAGAGAATCCCGCAACAGTATCTCAATTCATTTACAAATAAAGAAAATGTGTATTTCTATCTTATAAGTACCATGTCTGGCACAAAATAAGTGTTAATTATTTTATTACTAGATTAGTATTATTGATATTTTCTTCTATATAAACATAGATAACATTTTAAGTAAATACATATGTATTTATTTGCTAAGAATTTGACTCTAAATCAGACCCTGGTCAAGATGATATGCCAATCCAAATGCTATTTTCTTCCTACCTGAGAGAATTAATTTTTCCAGATTAGTGAAAGCCTTTTAGCACATGGACTTGTCAATCAGGCTTTCTTTAACTTCAAAAACAAGTTTTACCAATATTAATATCAGAATGTCACTGGAGATCAAGATCTTTTCTCAATGATAAAAACATGCCCTGAGCACAGGGTGCTTGTCCTCAATAAGTACAAATGTTCTTTTAGTTTGGGTTTTCTGTAAGAATTTGCTGCCCCAAGCCCAGTTCCCTGGGTATGTTTTTATTTTAAATGGAAAATGTGCACTAATGCTCAATTAAAGAGAGAGAGAGAGAGAGAGAGAGAGAGAGAGAGAGAGAGAGAAATGGTACAAAATTCCAAACTCAAGAGTTCGTTTTGCCTGCGTGCATCAAAGCCAAAGGAGATATGGACAAGAGTTTGCAGCTAAATAAATAAATAAATAAATAAATAAATAAATAAATAAATAAATAATCAAATAATCATATAAATAAATAATCAAATAAATAATCAAACAAACAAACAAACAAATAAATAAATAAAGTAGAGGATTACTTAAGGAAGTGGCACCAAATCTGAGACACAGGTGAGCTAACACTCAAAGGCCTGGCTCCCTGATGACCTCTAGAGGATAGTTTATATGGGGGAAAACTCATTAATCATGGTAGGTGAGGGAGTCGGAGTCATGGGCTATTCTTAGTGGTTGGAACTAGGCATCCTTCTGTCCAGTTTCAAGGGATTGCCCATAGGGTCCTTTTGCCTTCATGGATGTAAAACTGCAAGATGTTATCTTTAGTTTGCCCGAAACTCTTTCTGTGGTCAACAGACCTGAGGTTTTCTTTGTCCCTAAGACTGTTTGACGCTGACTTATTGGCTTAATGAATGAGGGAGTAGACATAGTATGCAGTATGCAGTATGCAGAAGAATAAGAAAAGAAAAAGAAGCACATTAGCACAAGGTCTATTTGAATCAAGGAGGACGAGGAGAGAAAATGTTTTAAAGTTAAGATTTGCACAGTTACAGAGAGAGAGAATAAAGATGGCCAAAATTTTGACAATTTTAATTAAGTGCCCATAGAATAGAACACAGTGGTTAAGTATGAGGGTTATGAAATCGAACTTGTTAGCTTACGCATGGCTCTAAACATGGATGAAAAGGGGGTTTAACAACAGGACAGTTGAGAGGAAGCTTTTTTTCCCTATAGTTTTAGCTATCTGACCCATAGCTTCTTTTTTAGAGGTCCACCCTGAGTCTAACTCACAACTTTTTAATAGTAAGAGTAACATTTAGATTAGGACATGCTTTACCATGACATGCTTTACCATGGCAGTAGAAAACAGATAATAGAGATCATAAGGTGATCTAGAAAAGACCAATTTTGATAAGAGAAGGGATAGAAGATGAAAAAGGAAAAGAAGTAAAGAAAGAAGAGGAGGAGAAATGGGAAAAGGGGAGAAAGAGACGATGGAAAGGAGGGGAAAAGGAATGAAGAGGAGGAGGGAGAGGACAAACAGCAACAATGCTGACACTGTTCAAAGACATCTACTTCATGTGAAGGGGAGCAGAACTTTCCCTCCCGAAATATGTTTTTTTGGCATACGGACTATTTCAGGCGGATAATTTTTAAGAAACAGCAGACAGAGGAAAATCTCTGAAAACCAAGTAGAAGTTACTCTGATAAGAAACATTTACATTGATAAGAGAAATCTCCATTTGTAAGGGTGTCTTACTCTCTGTACCAGGAAAAGCTGACTCTTCTAAATCTCTGGAAACTTCTATGAAATGAGGAGGTTACAACTTAAATTTGCATAACAAAATCACCTTTACTTAATATGCTTTTCATGGTAACATCCCATAACTGGCTTCTTTCCCATCCTTCCCTAATGTCTTATTTTGTCTTTCACTGAAGATATTATTTAAGGTTTGGTTGGCTTGGGCAATTTCCAGGAGTTACTCAGTTTTCCTGGGCGTCTCCTATGCATACAGGAGGTATACATGTGATTAAACATCTGCTTGTTTTTCTCTTGTTAATATGTCTTTTATTATAGAGGGATCTCAGCCAAGAAACTAGAAAGCTGGAAGCAAAATTATTTCTCCTCCCCCACATATGGATGAGCAAACTTTTTAAATACTGCACTTTTAAGAAGCTATCCTAGCACCATTGTCCCAACTGAGTGTACCTAATGACTCCTTTTCGTTTAACTCACATCAGAACTTTTCCTTCTGGTGATTAAGTAAGGGGCAGCAGAAATCTCAAATAAAACACTTGGAATGAAGCATCTATAACCAAGAGTCTTTTGGACAATTTTAGCTGAAGGTAAAAAGATAGAAGATAGAGATAGAAAATATAATATTTATGAAGTAAAATCCTGGAGAAAAAAAGGAGACTCCCATCACTTAACATGTGAGTTGATAAGAATGAGAGTTAATGAAAATGTGTTCAGTGAAAGAGGGATATAAGGCTTACCTTACATGGCCTCTGATTCTCTGAAAAATATGAGGAAATCTATATATTCAAGTGAGAGTTCTTGAAAAGATTTAAAATTGTTTGCACAAAACCATGGTTCATACAAAGGTTAGAGTGATGTTAAAGGATTGCTGTGTAGTATTGCGAAGTCATCCGGGATTATAAGAATCATAGGGTTACTACATACATCTTTCACTGACTTGACTTCTTCAGAGGTAGTCAATAGATCCTATTAAAGAAGAGTCTTCCATATCGGAGGCCTCCCAGTGCCTCCACCTTCACTTTTCCTTTCTCTGTAGCTTAACAATAGATGTCCCCAGCGGCTGGACCCAGAGCTTGAAAATGTTCCCTGGCATAGAAGTTGCCCTGAAACTTATGATTAATGCCCTTATGCTTATTTATCATAATCCTCTGGTCTAGCATTTCTACCAGACTACTCCCATCTTTGTCCCTGCATTGCTAATGCCTCTGGAGGATCGCATTGCCAGAGGAAAGGCTCCGTGAAGAACAATAGACCCCCACATAAACAATAGCCATGTAGCTCCTGGAATAATGCCCAAATTTTCTCTTAGGCACCACAAGCCAGACTGAGAATGCAAAGCAGTTTTTGTAGGTGTTAACCCACTGCCTTCTCAGATAACTGATGCTCTGACAAGACACACTTTTCTAAATATCTCAGTTCCTGTGTTAATCTATTGGCTCAGCGGCACAGTCTGCATAAACCCTGATATTGGTTGCTCTTAGGTTTCACTATCATTTATTTTGGGAACTCAGTGCCTAGCACAGTGCATAATACATTGCAGTGATGAAAGTATAATGTATGTGAAAATGATTTGAAATTGTCTCTGTGAACCTGAGAAGACATTTCTCTAAAAAGATGGACTCTGTGGATAAATGGGCCTGAATTTAAACTGGAGCCTAGCAGCCATTTGCGGGCAGAGGCCTCTCACATATTCTAAACATCTATACTCTGGAGAGAACCAGGGACTGAGTTTCTAATCTCCTGCACTGTCCTGTCCTGCCTGTTTATGCCACCCAGTCAAACACTGCAAGGAGCCTCCTTTTTTCTTCATCACTATACCAGGACCTGCCCCAACAAGTCAGAACCGCACGATTTAGAAACTTTATTTATTTGCATCTGTACTGACCAATTAAAATTGTATGATTTGGAAATCTCATGTGCAAGAAATTGACCCAAGTGGGAACTATGGGAGAAACTTTTTAAATTTTTATTAGTGTTATTACTTATGCCTACAGCAGCTGGTCTTCCTAGGTAGTCTCCCATCCAAGCACTAACTACGCCCAACCCTGCCTAGCTTCCGGGATCAGACATGGAGCTTGTTGAGGGTGACATGGCCATTGACCATGGAGTATGTGGCTCCATTGGGGCACAAACCCAGGACCATCTGTGTCTAATGCAGTCATGCTAACCATTACATTATAAAACCACATGCTGAGCTTTTTTTTTTTTTTTTTTTAAGTAGGGCTACATCTTCTTTGTCTCAAGGGAGCACACTTTCCATTTCCAGCAGAAATTGCATTTCCGGTTTGCAAACTATTCACTTGAATAAAATCTCTTCTATATTCTTTTTTGGAAACTTTTGTCAACATTATGTATTAATTAGGCAGGTATTAGCTCAGTTTCCATTATTTTAATCTTTAACATCTGTGTATGTATACATAAACCTCTAATTTTAAAAATTGGTGTGAGAAAGCAATGGTAATGATCATAAAGGAAAATTTTGGAGGTAATAAACTATTCTTATTACATTCTTACTGGTATAAAGTTTTTTAAATTAATTTAAAAGTCTAGAAAATGATCTAAATAACTATGTGCTCACATTATCAGAGGTAGTATATTAAATGGTATACTATACTTCGTATACTAAGTATAAACTTATTTTTTAAGTAGCTGAACATTTACATAGAACAAAACTTCAATATTTTAGCAAAACAAAAAAATATTATTTTTTCATAAATTGTCTTCCATAATGGCAAACAGATATCAAAACACTGACTTTTAGAACAAAAGAGCTATGAATGATCTAACTTAGTAAGTCTTCGTGAAGCTTTTTCTAATCAGTCACATTTGGAAATACATATTTCAGTTCACAGATTTTGCACATTACTTTTCCCCACTCTTCAGGGTAATACAGGGGGAAAAATGCTTCCATATGCTACAAGTTAGTTTTTTTTTGTTTTTCTGTGCAATTGCTGGAGGTGGGGGTGGGAAGTGAGGAGGATGTTATCAAGTGGCAAGGCACAGAAGCTGAAGAAAGATAGGAGGAAAAACATCCTTTACCAACTAGCATTAGGATAAAATCAATTTGCATTCTTTTCAGTTTCAATCAATCCATATTACATTGAATGCTGTTTTTGCCAGAAAACGTTAACCTAAAATAGGAGTTTAATTATTTTATTACTGTTCACATCACTAAAAAATGTGCCAGTGATGCTAATATGAAATAGTTTAAGTCCTGATAACTGATAACTCTTCCCTTTCAATAAAAATTAGATTTTCAGCATCTTTGGGAACATTGTAGCCAAAAGGCTAGAAGAAATCAGAATTGCAACTGCATTCCAGCTAGAAGTATTTACGTCTTTTATCTATAGCCTATTTTACTATTTCTTTTGTGTTCTGTTTTGTTTTAACAAAAAGAGCAATGAACACTAAATTCTAATCTTGATAGAACTAACATGAATGCTAATTGCAGTAGCCCCACCTTCTTCACTGCCCTGTTTTTTGAGACGTAGAAATGTATCTTCTCATTTTTAAGCTCAAAAATCACTTATATTTAAGCATAAAGTATTTGTAATACATTATTTCTTGTGGGAAACATTATTTGCTTCTTCAAGTTGAAGCGCAATTTAATCTTATGGTACCAGATATGGTCTTATGTAAAATTCTCCCTCGATATAGTTTTTAGAAAATAGTTTTTGTAGTGACAGTATCTAACAATTTATCATAAACATGTTATTTATAAAATAATATAATCTGTTTCTGTTAGAGTCTTTTTAGACAAGCAAAAGAAAAACTCTGGTTTACTTCAGCACAGAGGAAAGATTCATTGTAAAAGCAGATGGTACCATGAAAAATCTAATTGATGGGAAACCTAGTGCCAGAAAGAATATGACACAGCACAGGTCTACAGATCTAGGGAGCAGAAAGTAAAAGATTTTTCTTAGGTCCCCACTTCTGTCCATGTTTTTCTTTCCTTTTCTTTTTTTTTCTTTTTAAACAAACTTGTTTTTGAGACAATTTCTTTCAAAATCATATCTTTCAAGGAGGAAAAACAATAATTTTTAATTTAGTATTTTCAATCATACCAAAAATGTAATCTTATTTTAGTTTAAAATTAAGTTACAGTTGAAATTTATACCTGGAAGGGAAAAACAAAGGCACAATAACGTTAGATTGTACTCCATGTAAATAAATGATAGAGGGAGTAAACATTTCTAATTTAGACTGAGAAGAGAGAACTGTCAAACAGGATTTATCAGGCAAATAAGAAATGAAGCAGAATAACCACCTGTGCATAGCAAGTTTTTGAGACAAATGTTCTGTCTTGCAAAAGCATTATTTTAAATTAGGTACACAGGAGACAAATTAAAGATTTCCTCCGACACTTCTGACTATAAAACATCTCTGCTAGTAATAAAAACTGAATAAAAAGAAGGGTAAGTTTTTTTGTTTTCCATAGTCATATAACACCAGTTGAAATATTTATGGCTCTAAAATTATTTGAAGTCTATTGTAAAGATAGAAAATTATACTGGCTTTATGTTTCTGGTGAAATACACAAGCCTAAAGAATATACACTTTAAAGTGACTTTATGTTAAATAATTTTTATTTGGCTTAGGATGTAAGTAGTTGTGCCTTTTCTTGGGAGACATCTCAATGGTCTTTCCTATAAAAGAGGTAATACAGAAAAGTGAAAAGGGTACACATTTTGGTGTTGGGATATTTAGGTTCTAGACTCAACTTTGTTCTGTAACCTTAAGCGATTTACTCATTGAATTCATGTATTGCTTTCTAACTTTCTAGGTGATGTTTAAATGTTTCCTAAAAATTTTAATAACTATGATACACTTTTTAATTGGTCTAGCATTCTAATGTTTACTCAGCAAAAAAGTCCATTGAAATATTAAATTAGTGGCAACGATTCTATAAGACATGAGCTAATTTCACCCACGAACCTGAACTTGAAGGAAATAAAAGATATGCACCAATATTCTGTCACTTTGCAAATCTCATATATGTAAACGCTCTCTTGTTCATAAAGGTACTAGAATGTAGGCATTGATGCGTTCATATATAATTATGGTTCCTCTTCTTCCTTAAAGTATTTCTGCTTTGAGAAGTATTATTGGGAATAAATCCTTATAGATTTTTATAAGATATAAAATAATTTAAAATAGTAATATTACTGTCAAGAATTTTCAAATTCAGAAGTTTTTTCAGCGTGTCTTCATTAAGTGATTAACTGAAGAATCAAGTTATATTTGTTTATACATGTGTCTCAATATATATGCATAAGAAAATGACTTAGGAAAAGAAAATAAACCAAAATATTGGCAAGTGCTGTAATTTATAACTTTTATTTTCTTTTTTTATGCCTTTTTACATTTTATAGATTTACTGTAAATAATTAGACTAGAACCTGACATATAACAGGAATTTTCTGGGTGTTTGTTAATGAATGTTTTGAAAAATTAGTAAGCCTAAATATGCTGCTGACTGTCTCTTCTTTCCCATTCCTGAGTTTGAGAAAGATGAATTTTCTAAAGTTCAAGACAGGAAAATTCTTTTAAATATAAATAGAAATTATGTCTATATATGCATATATTAAAAATAAAAAATGTATTTAGCTTCTAGCTTTACCTTTAAGGAATCTGATAACATATTCATCTATCCGGTAATATTTTCTTGGTGGATTCAGTTTTAAGAGTTTTCTCCAATTCAGCTTTCTTTCTGTATGATTTCTTTTAAAAATAAAAAATGACATTAACGTGCTTTCAAAATAATGTTAGTTTACAAGTATTAATGGACTAACTTTCTCTCTAAAGTACACAGTGGCTAATCTCTCACTGTCTGAGGTTTAGAATGAAGGAAAAAGGCTTTAATTTTCATCCAAGGATTTATCGTAAATTGATTCTTTAAAAATTCTTTTTAGATGGCTAGAAGTGGCTCTTGGACAAACAAAAAGATCAAAACTATATAAAGGATCACAAACAAGATTTCAGATCAAAGAATGCCAACTAATGTACACCTCCAATAATATTAGTCAAAAAATTATTTTATTAAGCATATCCTAGATAATTGGTTCTTACCATGAGGTCAACATTTTTTTTTAATTTCTTTCTTTTCTTCCTTCCTTCCATTTCTTTCTCTCTCCCTCCCTCATTCCCATTCCCTTTCTCTCCCTCGCACACCTCTTTCTCTCTCTTTTTAAAAATTCTCTTCTATTTAATTTCAAAATTGGGCAAACGATATTTGAAATAGCCATGGCTTGATTTGTAAAACAGGGAAGTGGAGTTGCTAGGGGTGAAATAGGGGCTGCCTAGCTGTCTCTGGGTTCCTGCTCTTCCTACCCAAGCCAGAAATAAGAGGTTCTTAAGAATCTTCAGGATTTCTCAAATCCTAATTAGAAAATGTATCTTATAGTTTAAAATTTATCATAGTGTCCTAATTTTATAAACATGGTTTTGTTTCTTTGGGGGGAAGTGGTTGAGAAGAAGCAACTGAAAAAGAAAAGCAAGCTGCTAGTGAAGCTGTAACATGTACATTTGTCCCAATCCTTAGCTATTCTGAACTGTACATTTCATTCTAACAGACCTCAAAAATAGTACTTTGTAAATTACCAGTATCTGATAGAATGGAAGCCACAATGAGAAGCTCATCTTTTTACTTGTGCAGCAAATAAACAAACAAATAAACAAATTACTTAATTTAAGTAAAAGTTCCCATTTCAGGGACAGGCTTTTGTTGGACCTTTCATTTAATCTGTGATTAGCAAACTGGGCAGACTACCAACTTTGGCTGAAATTAACAGAATTTTTATGTCTATTTTTTAAAAAATGCAAAAGAAATTGGAGCTAGTTTTTACTTTGTGGAAGGGACCTGAGGATAAGGGCAGGATGTACTAAAGTATTACTTAATTAAATATTGTCATAATTTGAAATTTCATCCCACAGTGAAATTGTTTTTAGAGCTGTCAAGTTGGCGCTTAACAAATTAACAATAATAATCACAACCACAACCATAATCATAACAAAAACATTTTTTTAACTAAAACCTATGAGACTGCTTTTCTGCTTGGGACAATTTTTTTCCCATTCTGTACTGAAGACTGAGCCAGTGGAATTAGGCTTAATATCCAGAATGATCATGGACTTCCTTTAGAAATAAGATTTTTATGGCACTGTGAAATTTCAAATATTGAAATGGCATATAGGGCCTGTAAAAGGCCCTCTTCTGGGGCATCTCTGTGATCTGTAGCATTGTGAAAATGATCCTCTATCTTAACCACCTACCCTCACTATTCTACCCTAAGAAACAGATAGCAGCACATTCTCAGTTCTTGGACAACAAATGCATACTTGTTTCTATTTTTTTTTCCCTAAGATTGAAGTAGTTGAAGGACATATTTCTTGCTTAGAAGAATAACACTGAGGAGAAGTCATGTTAAAAGCAACGCTGATATGAATACTACTTCTTTTAAATAAACTACTTTTAAAAAATATTGATGTTCTTGTTTGAATATCCATTTTACAAATGAGGGGGGAATCCCATTTAATGGTATTGTTATATAAGCATTATTATTCAAACCCCCAAAGTCCAAATATAAGCCTAAAATTACAATTGTCTGTGCTTTTTGTAAATTAAAACATCTTAAGTATATTCAGAAAGACAAATAGATACTTTTACTTTACCCATTTTTACTTAAAATATGTTTTTATATTTTATATCTAGTAGTTAGCATGGCATATATTTAGAGAATATTGCAATAAATGATAAATGTCCACACTATCTTTACATTTTCTTTTTAATGAGCATTGATCCTATTTCTAGTTTTGACTGGTTACATTAACTGGTCCTTTTTTGTATTGATCATGGATTCTTATTGTTAAAAATCTTAAGCTTTTATTCATATATAGTTTTATTTGCTTTTAGAAACCAATAATATCATTATATAAAAATGTCTTTACATTTTTTGCATGAAAAAATGAGTTTACTACTTAACATCTATGGCCTTATCATTTAAAGAAATAATCTCAGCAATCTCTCTTGAGATTTTGTTCACTGGAAACAGCTTTTCAAAAGCTCTGGATGTTGAAGCAAAAACAATTGGCATTGTCTATTATGCCTGGATAAATGTTTGTACTTTATAGCAGTTTCCTAGCATTCTCTTTTCAAACAATGCCTCCTCTCAAAATCAACATTGCACTCATCGATGCTTCTATTTTTGTTTTCCTTGATCAGTACCAGGGGAAGAAGAATATAATGGGCTCTTCAGAAAGCCTTTTCGGGGTGACATGGACTCAAAAGAAAGCTAATAATCTAATCATTTCAAGGCAGTTTAAATTCTTGCTACTCAGTTCACTTTTGTAAACAATCGGTGCCTGATGAGTGCCCAAAGGGCTAAAACATTGCACATTTCTGCTCTATTTACAAAAATAAAGCAGTACACATGTACAAAGCATGTGAGACAAGAACTGTTGGTGCTTTTTGCCAGAGCTCAGTGCAAAACGTAGACCAAATAAAACAGAATGCAAAACAGGTTATAAATAAGAGTATAATGTATTAGTTTGACTTTAAAATATAAGATATCCAAAATAGTTATATGTAATTATGTTGAATAAGAATATATTTTGAAATAGAAAAAAATTTATATACATATATATAAACAGAATGGGAATTTGGAATTGTTTAATATATATTTAACTTGAAGAAAATGTAGATTAAAATAACTCAGTTTTTATAAAACCAAATTTGTATAGAAAACAATCTGAAGATTGAATAGGAAAGCATTGGAAATAAAATGCATTTTTACCTAAAAGCTTGATAACTTGGAGGCTGAAAACTCTTTAGATAAGAAGTTATTTGTCCAAATTATGTTTTCTTACATAAACTTTTTAAATGTTTTAGTGATCCAACATTTCAAATGAAAATTTCCAGTTTTCGTTTCCTTGAACCAAAATAAAATCTTTTGACAAAAAGTCTTTTGGTAGTGAATCACTAGCAATGAATAGCTCAAGGCCTTGTTTAAAGAACCTAAATAAATAATACCAGAAAGCAGAAGAGGATATGAAAAGAAAGAAAATCTGGACTAAGTATGGTTTAAAAAATTAATTTAAGACATTCTTTTTCCCCTTGCCTCTTCCAACAAAGTAATAACAGTTGGGAGTCTTTCACACAAAATTGGCCTCAAGCAGCCCATGAAATACAGAGATGTAGAGACAGAGAATTCAAGCTGAAATTGTTTCAAAGACCTCAACCTACTCTCTCCTTAAATACGCAAATAGGAGACTTTAAAGAGAAGTCTGGTTGTTGAGGGAGAAAAATGGAATTTTGTGTTAACACTCAGACTCAGGATGGCAAACATACTTTAGATTATGAGATTTAAAATACTCACCTTAATATTCTAAGGAAAATATTGAACATATTATTGTGGCAAAAATCAACTATCATCAATGGAGTATGTATTCAAGTTACCATAAATAATGCATTTATTTTTAAAAGTTACAATTTTAAGTTTAACATTTATTTGCACAAAGAAATTATGTTAAAAGATTGTACTAAAAGCTAAATACTTTATAAATAAATAGATAAATATGGGTTATAAATAAATAGAAATATTCAATATATTCATCACACAATGCAATGTTTCCTTATATATATATATATATGTTATATATTTAGAGTGAATATGTGCATAAATTATATAATTAAATGAAATTATATAATTTATATAAATGTGTGCTATATATTATATGTTTGTTACACATATATAGGTTATATAATTGGTAAAATATATATATATATACTTTTTACTAACAGATGTCAACTTATTTCAGTTGAAGACACACAAAAATGATTTCTTCATATAATGACATGAAATATGAGGCATAAAAAACTAAGTCATGAAAATTCATTAACATGAATAAATAAAAATTAAGACCAAAATTAAGATGTCAAGAGTCCCAAGATTAGGATTCACATACGTCATTTTTATAAAGTGAGTTTAAGATCTGTTACACTCCACAATCTGGTTCCAGGATCATATATGTGAAGATGTATCAAAAACAATTAGTAATAGTTTAGGATGGAGCTAGGATGATGTTATTAAATTATTAAATGTAAAATAATTTTTACAGTTTTCCAAAATACTTGATATATTGAAAATTTCTAGTATTAATATAGCAAATATATGGCATTTGTTATATGTCAGGCAATGCTCTAAAGACTTATATTAACTTATTATTCAAAATGACTTATGAAAGTTTACAGTTTGCATTAATTATAGTTTCCTTTTCTTCCAACCTTGATTCATGTCTGCTGGGAGATGGTATAGTATGGTGCAGAGTCTGTCATTATTAAATGTCCCGCTTTTTTCCCAGGGATAAAAATTTCCCAATACTCCTCATTCATATTGATTTAGTTTTTAATTATAATTTCAAATAAATATGGTCAAATATACTAGGTATGAACTCTTTATGTTTATAGATCTAATAAAACTATAATATCAGGCATATTTTTAAATTTTGTCTGATGGATAATTTTTAAATTGAATAATTGCTATTTTGACAGGTCCATCAATCTAATAGTATGCCCCAAAATGTAACCCTGGAAAATTTTAAAGTTATTACTTAGTGAAAAATTCTTTCTTGGCGCAAATAAAAATACAACATGTAAAATGTTTTTGTGATCACAGATCACATTTTCGTTTTATTGACTAAATGAAGAAATGAATACATCACAACTATATACATGCTTTCTATCAGGCTTGGAAGCTGCCACTTGCTGAGACTGCTTGGCGAATTTTCTAGTGACCCCCAAACTGTACATACAATGATCAGTTGTTACTTTCTATCATATTTAGAAACTAGCAGCATTTGGCACTGTTGATTATAATTTTTCTTGAAGCATTTGTTACTCGGCTTTCAGTTTACTATACTTATCTGGTCTTTCCTTCCACCTCTCTTGCTGCTCCTTTTCATTCTTCTTTGTTGATTTCTAATTTTCCTGACCTTTAAACTTAGAGCTCTAGAACTCAATTCTATTTACATTCTTTCTATCTATACCCAATCCAGAATTTTCTTTCATGTTCATACCATCATATATGGCCACCAGCCTCTCTTATTTGGATTGTTGAAAGAGCCTTCTGACTAACTCATTGATTCTTATCTTAGATTTTACTATTTTTTGACAATGCAACCAGGGTGACTTTTTCCTAATATTCCACATCCCTTTCATTCTCAGAACCCATCAATGATTTCCATCATACTTAGAATAAACAAAATCCTTATGGTGGCCTCCAGATTCCTACCCAATCTGATTCCATTCTTTCTCTGTTATAGTACTTTTACCTTGTTCATTTTCCTTGCTATTCCTAGAGTACCCTGCAGCTCAGTCTCTCGACTTAGAGTGGCCCTGCCTAGATGGCTTTTTCCCCAGATAATCTCAAAGCTTGTTCTCTTCTACTTCATAACTCTATCAATTCTTGGATTAAATATCATCTTCATAAAGAGGTCTTCTCTGGCCACCCTCTTTTAAGTAGTAACCCATTACCTCTTATATCTCCTTATTTTATCCTTTGTCCCGCTTTATTTTTTTCAGTATCACTTGTCACCATTTTTATATTCTATGCCTATTTATTTATTTGTTGTCTGTTACTAAGAGTGACCAGCATATTCTAATCAATGAATGTTTGGGAAATAGTGAATGCAACATAACTCATCTTTACTATAACATTAGAGGTCAGTCAATTGTTGCTTCTTTCATTAGAAAATGTTGAACTAATGGTGCCCATAAATGTTTACTCAAATAGAATCCCAAACTAATAAGATTATATCTGCAAACTTTTAAGTAGGAGAAACACTGGCACAAGCTCAATTGCATGGACTTTGGATTTTACAAACTTGGTTCAAATCCTGGTTCTGACATTTACTAGCTTCGTAATATCTGGTGCTTTATTTAACCTCTTTAAGTCTCAATTTCTTCATCTGCAAAATAGATATAAACATTTCACATGATAACTATAAAAGCTAAATAAAGCAAATATTTTATAATAATTATTTATTATTAAGTTATATTATTATTTTGTTTTTAGTTTAATGTTATAAAATTTCTGTGACAGGAATTGTATTTCTAGATGGGACAGAGATTGTGATTACTTAATTTAGAGCAAATCTGGCTGATTCAAAAGAAACGCCAACCTGTGATGGTCTCCATAGTAGTATCCAACTCTAATAATTTGAATAATCATTCTCTATAAAAAAAGATGTACACACTTATTTAGTTCTGTTTCTGCTAAGAGATCATTAGTTAAAAAGAGCCTTTAGAAATAAAATATCTTTTCAGTTTAAAAATTAGATATTCATTCTCTACAGTGAACTTTTAAGTGAATGATTCTGAAAATATGATGTATTCTAATACAGCTCCATGGACCCAGATTCTTAATTTATATTAATGTATAACATCTTAATTACTGTGTAAGTGTCAAAAAGTCTCAAGTGGACATTTGTTTGTTTGCTTTCCTTTGTAATTGATTTGTCTGTGCTGCTGAGTGACAAAATTCTGAGGTTTATCAAGTAGATCTTGGAATTCTGTTTTTTTTTCAGCTTTATTGGGACATAATTGACAAACAAAATTGCAAGATATTTAAGTGTACAATGTGATGATCTGATATACAAAAACATTGTGATTTTCCTCATTGAGTTAATTAACAAACTAACAAATCCATCACCTTATGTATTTACCTTTTTGTTTTGTTTTGTTTTGCTTTTTGGTGAGAACATTTAAGTTCTACTCCCTTAGAAACTTCCAATTATACAATATAGTGTTAGAAACAACAGTAACTGCTAGTTATTAGATCTTCACCTTGTTCATCTTGTAACAAAGTTTGAACCCTCTGCCCACTGTTTCCCTAGGGAGAGCCTTATTCAAGGACCCTGGAGAAAGCAACATGTCCTTGAGACTGAGTCCTGTGAAAGCCTCTATACAAACTTTTAAGATTCTGGCAGGCGTGTGCATCTTGCAGCTGCCCAAGACAAACCTCATATATAGTTCCCTTGCTTATTAAAATTACCAATCTGCAGTGTTCTGCTTCTTTCTTAACTCTCTTGTCCCCTGTACACGGGAGTCAGTTTCAGATTTTTCCCTGGAGAAATCCCCAAATTGCAAACTAACATCTTTTTCCTGCCTCTCCTCTTCCTATCTCTTTCACTCCCCAGCCCCTGGCAACCACTTTTTTATTTTCTGTTTCTATGAGTTCAACATTTTCTATTATTTTTTTTTTTTAGATTCCACATACAAGTGACATCATTCACGTACTTGTCTTTTTCTAGCTTATTTCACTTCCATATGTCCTTGACATTCATTAATGTAACAGCACTGGAACCACATACAGCTTCATTCTTTGATACAGATTTTTTTTATGATTCAAGGTTGGTCTTGCCCAGATAATGGTATTGTGACTCACCTACCTTCCCTAACCCTAGTCTCCCACCTTTGTATGCCCTTTTGTTCTGGTAGCATCAATGTGTCTCAAATGACAGAATTTCCCTCTTTTCTAAGCTATTTGAATAATATTCTATTTGTCTCCCTCTCTTCCTCACTCACTCTAGAGAGTACAGGTTTCCTAGATGTCATGGACAAAACAATGTAAAAATTCTTTTAGTATCTGTCTTGATCAAAACAATAAAATTTGCCATATCCATCTTTCCTGAGTACATTTGGATTTTTCATACCTACTGGATATTTGAGAGTTGTATTTTTTTTTTCAGGGTGAGTGCCCAGAATGTTAATATTCTATGATTCCAATTAAAGACATATTCATGAGCTTTAGCATTTGCTTAGACACTGGGTTAGATTAAGGATGTTTAGTAAAATGAAGGCATGATTGATGGGCTCACTCAAAGAGGAGGGGCTGCTGCAGAGGTAAACAGACCCACAGTGCAATGGGAAAATAATAAAATTCAATACAATGATCCTTCAAACAAACATACCTTAAGAGGATACTTCCAAACTAGTTTTATTTATTGAGCAACCGTCATTGAATGACACCTATGTACCAGGCACAGAGGATGCAAAGATGAAATAAAACAGTCTCTGCTTCTGGCAAACAGTGTTATGCTCCCTCTTGAAAGCCTCTGCCACTTAAAGCTGTCCCAGGAATAACAGAGCAGAAAAATATGACTCATAATGACTTCCACAAGAGTTGATTTTACTCCTGGAATTTTCACAAAGAAAAGCAAAATCAAAGATCACATGGATTGTCTTTATTCTCATTTCATTAAAAAAAAAAACCTTCATAAACAAGTCTTTGAAATCATTATTACTTGTCTTAAGATTTACATTGTATAAATAGATATCAGTAAGTATATTGCTGACTCATGAAATCTGAATTGAAATTAGAGTGAATAGACTTGACATGTCACTTCCAAAAGGTCACTGACAGCTGATTTAATTGTTGAACGCTGAAAGTAGTTTGTACCATATATACAATAAAAAAAGAAATAAATATGATAAGCACATGGAAAAAATTCTTTGATCAAGATACCAGTTGATTATCTTTGCAATTCTAATGAGATTTTTCCTTACAGAGTAAAACAATCTTTGTTCATAAGAATAAAGAAATTATTATTTAGCTAACTGTCCCCAAAAGGTAAATGTTATTCATCTGTGAACACCTACCTTTGTTTTCTCCCTTTGGAAAAACAGAGATTCTTATTTTCTCTGACAGAAGATAAAAACAGAACTCTGTGAAAAGCACTGTACCTACATGAAGTTTTTTTTACTGAAAAGCCTAGTGTCTCAGAGTTCCACTGGTGTCCCCGCCATTTGATTTTAACAGTGCAGCTGTGTCGTTCGAGCATCTTGCCGTGACAAAGGACACAATTTATGTTTGCCTATTTAGAATTCAGATGACAATGGGAGGTAAATCGGAGATCCCTTAAACTGCTTGCCAAAATTTTAGCCATAATGCAAATTCTTTAATTCAATGAAAACTATTTTTTAAAATCTTCTAAATCACACAAATCATGACACGCTGAATAAGAACACACTGTTTTTAAACTTGGGCTGTCGATATATGAAATCTATTTGTGTATATAAATACATTATATTTTACATATAACATATGTAAAATATTTTACAGTGTAAAATTGGCTTGAGGATAAAAATTTCAAATAAATGTTTACTTGAACCTCTTACAGAGGAATAACTGAAGAATCATTAAAGATAAAAATGTCTTAGTCTTTTAAAGTAATTGTAATAAAAGCTACATCTAAATCAGTATATATCAGGGTCCTTGTTGAATGTCACTTTACCTAAGGCTTTCATTCTTCTCACTCTTCCCCTCATTGGTATTGTTCCTGGATCATACCCAAGACATCTGCTCAACCGTTTTCTAGTTCTTAAACATGATGATGCTGTGATGAGTGGGATAGAATGTTTAGCGTTTGCACCGGGTTATATAATACTGTCCCGCATTACCTACCCTGCTGCTTCTGCTCTTTTGCTAAGCAGATGATCAGGGGTAGGGGCACATCTGTGACCGTGAAAGAAATCTGTTTTCAGGACAACCTCAACTGACCTACATAGGGATTGAACTCCTGGTCCTCACCTCATTTAGCCCTTAGCCTAACAAACAAGATAATCAGTCCAGGTGCTAAGTCAGTAAGCTAAGGAAATACTAATGTATGCCCAAGGGGAAAATAATCAGGTTCAGGATGGTATTTTGTTGGAATAATATTTATTCAGGCCAACAGCCCAGAAATAAAAAGGTAAGGATTTTGAAAGTAAAGGACAAAAGACAAGTCAGAACATACAATAAGTACTTCATGTAGAATAGGTGAAATGCTTTAGGCAGTTATATGGAATAACAAAGAGAAAAGTTACAGAATTTTGAAATCTGGAAGCAGCTCTGTTACCGTTGGAGCGATAGGAATTCTGGTAACACACACCTTTAGGTCCTTCTCACTACCGAAGAAATTAATTTCAACTCAGTGAAAATAAGAATATTCGTTTATTAAAAGCATATTATGAGGTTGAAGACAAGTCAAGCCTAAAACTGGAAAACCAAGTGGAAACAAGGTTACATACCCCTAGGGGGGCAAGGCATGGGTTATAGCCAGGGAAGACAGAGAGCTGCAACCCCAGGGAAGGGAGAGGTCTGCCTTATATTAGGGGCTATGATGGGTGGTTACAAAGGCAACTGAAGTCATTTTGATTGACACTAGGCTGCTATATAACTCTGTCTAGGACACATGTGCTTACCCAGAATTTAGTCTGTTATGATTAGATTCATAAATTTCCAGACTTAAAGATAGTATTATAATGAAGCTTAAATTGTAGGCAAATTAGGGTAGCTATAACCAGATTAGGCCAGTTAAGATTATGACTCTCCTGTCCTTTGTCTCTGGGGATGCCAGATGGATTCTCTAACTACCAACTGGGTGTTCTTAGGGTGGTCTCTGGACTGGGCCCCTATTCCATCATTCCCCGTGTGTTGTAAGAGATGCCTGCAGTCCTGGCAGGATGCCTGGTGCTTGGAGCAACAAGGTCATCAGAAGCAGGTGTGGACTTGCACACAAGGACACATTGCAGGGAGGGCGCAAACGCCTGACCAATTCTGAGACTTCTTGCTCTAGGGATGAGGATGGGAAAAGCATACTTGAGAAGAGATAGCTGAAAACACGGTGGTGGCCTTGAGGTTGAATGTGGGAACCGGCTGTAGTTTGTATATACTAACTTGATAGTAGCTAATAATAAACTACAAAGCAAATACTGTAAGAAGGAATAAAAAGCCATGGAAACAGGGGTGGGGAATGCTAGCATCGCCTTGTCTTGCCATTCCTCCTCTCCCTTATCCATGTTAGTAAATGCATTTCCAGACTCCGACTCTTCTTCCAAACCGTCTCCGCAACACCCGTGTCACTCATTTCTGACTACCTAACAGCTCCACACCGAAATATAAAAACCAGTTGAACATTATCCTAAGTGCCTTACATATATTATTTAATATAATTATACCAACATCCTTCCAAAGTGGAAGCAAGATTCAGGAAAGTTCAGTGACTCTCCAAAATAACAAATATCCTCTAAGGTCAATATTCTTAAGTACTGAAAAGATAAAATAGGGAGATAAAGTCAGCAACTAAAAAAGAATAAGATGGCTAAAGAGCTTATATTTTAAAAGAATTTATTTTAAAGTGCAGGAATTTGTTAGAGTATATAATAAAGAAGTTGTTGCAGAAAATATGAAGTGGATTTGGAATAGGTGGAGCTGTTCTGCCAAACATTTACATTTATTTACATATCTACACTCGAGTGACATTTTGGTGTTAATGTCGGTGGGTGAAAATGTGCGTGACACCTTCTTAATGTAGGCAACATATGCTAAACCAGCCCATTCTAAAATATATGACAATAAGAGGAGCAATTTAGCTGGATACAAATGATGAAAGGAACAGGAGGCAATGCCTGGAGAACCTGTATAAGAATATCTTGATTAATAGTCAGGCTATTTGCAGCAGTACTGCCCTGACTCTCAAACGTCAGCGCTGCCTCTAGCTCCCAGGAGAAAAAGAACGGTAAGGAGGTCTCTATACCATGGTTCTTACAAAGCAGAAATCCTGCAAATCTACCAGTGGTAAAGCACTGAGAACACAACTGGTTACAGAAGCTGTAGACTGCACCCTCTCCTGGAGTGGGTGAAGAAGCCTCATCATTTCAAGCCTGGAGTGCTGTGCTACTCCAGTGAAATTAGACCTTATCAGAAGTCCACTGAACTTCTGCTAGCAAACTTCCTTTCAAGTCTGGTGCAAGAAATCGCTCAGGACTTCAAAATAGATCTGCGCTTCTAGAGTGCAGCTATTGATGCCTTGTAGGAGGCAAATGAGGCCTACCTGGTTGGCCTTTTTGAAGTCACCAACCTGTGTGCTATCTATGCCAAACGTGAAACAATTATGCCCAAAGACATCCAGCTAGCTCCCTGCATTCATAGAGAACGTGAATAAGAATCCACTGTGATGGGAAACAATTCATTATGCTATTGGTAGTTCTGAACTGTTAGATTTTTTTTCCCTTGGGGTCAAATGTAAGTATATGATTGCAAGTGGAAAAGTAGGAAACAAACATCAGATCGGCAGTTTTTCCATTTTCATCTCTGCCTGAATTTTTAATATAAATGCGAGGACATAAAGCAACACAAGTCATAATATTTCTGTGAACAGCGTTTCAGCAGTTCAACTTTATAACAATTGTAAATAAACCTGTAAAATTTTTTCTGGACAATGCTAGCATTTGGGTTTTTTTTTTAAACAAGTACATTTCTTATTGATAGAAACTAGTGTTTGTAGCATTTGTATCATACAGTAGATTCCATCCATTGACTATAATTTTCTAACTGAATTGCCGTACGTATAAGAGCATGTTTTTAATCTTGTATGTCTTCCACGTTGTTCCTATAAATTTGCTATTGAATACATTAAACTATATTTTTAAAAAGATTCAGGCTATTCTTGAAGTTTAGATAAAGAAGATGTGGTACATATATACAATGGAATATCATTTACCATATGAAAAGATGAAGTACTGCCATTTGCGATAACATGGATAGACCTTGAGATTATCATATTATGTTAAATAAATCAGATAGAAAAATCTGAGAACCACATAATTTCACTCATATGTGGGATATAAAACTGAAAGTAGCAAATGAGCATGACAAACACAAACTAATGGACATGGACAGTGGATTAGTGGTTATCAGAGGGAAGGGGGGTAGTTTAGATAGGAGTGAAAGGGGTAAAATATTTGGAAATGAGAGGAAATCTAACTCTGGGTGGTGAACACAGAATGCAATATATATAAGGCATACTGTTGAATGATACACTTGAAACTCATTTGATTTTGTTAATCAATGTCACCCCAAAAATGTTTTATTAAAAATATATGAATAAAATTGAACACTAAAAAATAAAAATAAATTTAAAATAATAAGAGTCCCTTTGGCTAAATTATGACAAAGCTTCATAGATTTTAAACTTCTATGTAAAAAAAAAGTTATAGTAAGATTTTTTTAAAACAAAGTTCTGAGATTATATCTTATCATTTTGTCAGTTGGATGACTAGGAACATTTTATCAGTCTATTCTTTTTGAAAAGTTGACTTGCTGAGAACTACCAGAGAGCAACAATTTCATATTTGAAAGTCTGTAATCCATAAATAAACTACATGTGGAAAGCTTAATAAAGAATGGTACTATATATAATCACCAATACGAAAAAGTTAAATACTGAATATTTAAGAACAATTCAGATGTGAGCAAGAGGTCATTTAATTACTACAACTTAATTTGACATGGCTAGCACAAACACAATGTGCTACTTTTGTCAGGCTAAATTTTCAGTAAAAATGATTAAGTTACAGTCTCTTGGCCCTTCAAAGGGTCCTAATAAGATTATTATATAATAATTATTTCTCTTGTTTGTGAGGTAAATAAAATAAAATGCACAGATTTTAAATGTAAAATATAATAGATACACCTGTTCAGTCAACACCCCGATTAAGCTTTAGAAGATGTTCAACATACCAGAAAGTTTTCTTGAGCCCTTTGCAGTCAATACCTTACTCCTCCAAGGCAACCATTGTTCAGACTGTTACAGAACTGATAAATAGAATCTGCAATATATGTCCTTTTGTATCTAGTTTCTATTTCTTGATTTTTAAAAAGAATTCATTCATGTTGTTGTATGTTTCAGTAGTTGAAACATATTTCATTATTTTAATATAGTACTGTGTGTTCTCCTGTTGATAGATATCATGTCTTTATGATTCTGGTTATCATGAACATAGATGTTATGAGCACTCATTTCAAGTCAATGTGTAAATTGATATTTTCATTTCACTTGGATAAATATCTAGCAGTGGAATGTCTGGGTAGAAGGCTAGGTGTATACTTAATTTTATAAGGAAACAGAAAAAAATTATTCCAAAATGATTGTATTGTTATTTGCTCCAGTTAGAAATGTGTATGGATTCAAGTTGCTCCACATTTTGGCCTATATTTAATGTATAAGGCTAATCTGGTGTTTTTAAAGGGTTTTGAGCTCAACTCTTTTAAGAATCTAATGTGTAGACATATTTCAATATTAATGCTATAAGCTCCTAGGATCTAGATAGTTTAACCCAGATATATTTCCACTAAAATGCAGTAAATTACTAAAATGACATTGGGGAAAATGAAGTGAGCCAGCTTGAAAAGTAAGCCATTAAAGTAATGGTAAATAGAAAGCATTTTTAATAGGAAAATGAAATAAAAATAAACAATTTTATATCAAATAAATATAGCAAATATAATTTTGGAGTATATCTTGATATAAAACAAACTGGAAGTATTATTTTATGATTTGAGAAAAGAAGCTAGTAACAATGTGGCCAGTTACTCCAGTAAAAAAGATTCTTATAAAGTAACAAAAAATATGTATGCTACTTTAGCCTCACTTTGTACAATAGCACCACTGTGAAACAGTATCCATTGATAGAGCAAAGATCAATATCCTAAAGCTCTTTAAATGATAACCTTATCATGATAAAGATGAAATATATTGGAAAAGACTACACTAAAACTATATGCACTTTACAATAGTTATATTTATGACTATATAAAATTGTATAATGTATATATCTATATATAATCTTGTAATAATAATGTCTTTCAAAGCAATCCCCTTTCTTGGATCATTTTAACTGCTTGCTTTGTCATAAACTAGGAAGATGTAAAACACTGTGGCTCTAGCCCATCACATACACATAATATGAAATAGTTTCTAGCTTATTATTTTAATGGAGGAAAAACATTTATTTTTACTTTTGCTGTTTATTTAATGAATCTCTCACAACAACTTTGCTCTTTCATATCCAATTTTGTCATTCTCATTTGACTTGTATTTCATTAAATGTACCAGTATGTTACATTCTAAAGGAGATTTAAGTTCTCAATCATGAATTCAACTTGTCTTCACCATCAACAACTTGACAGCTTTTTCTCCATACCAATCCTCTCATCTTTCCTCATTAGCTCTAGGAAGAAAGTTCTATCTTTCATTTATTTTATATTTCATTTCTTCCTGATATTCTGTGGATCTGAGAGCCAATCACTGATCCTCTTCTTAGCACAATTTTTTCTCTTTGAAATCAACTTCCCAAAAAGTATACCATCATCTGTTCTTATCTTTGTCTCTAAATCTTGTTTATTCTTGCATAGTGATTGGCTCCAGTACAGGAGAAGGGTATGAGAAATTTACTAAATAGAGACTAACATAATACCATTTTTTGAGGATTTCCTGCCTGTTGGAAACTCTTTACATCATCTTTGACCTCAACCTCTGAGACTCCTCATGCAACAATACTCCTATGCTATGTATCAACACTTAGCAGAAGATCCTGGGTCTGTGTCAACAATGGCTCTCACCATTTCTATGGCCCTTGCCCACTCTGATACCTAGTGTTTTTCCTGCATTCCTAACTTACTTACTTTTTTAAAATTAAATTTACTGGGGCAACAGTGGTTAATATAATTTTGTAGGTTTCAAGCATACAATTCAATAACATGTCATTTGTATCTTGCATTCTACGTTCACCACTCAAAGTTAAATTTCATTCTCTCACCATATGTTTGGCCCCTTTACCATTATCTATTAACCCCATTCCCCCTTTTCCTCGTAACCACTAAATTGTTGTCCATGTCCATAAGTCTCTGTTTGTCTTGTTTGTTTGTTGCTTTCAGTTTTATATCCTAAATATAAGTGAAATCATATGGTTCTCAGCTTTTTCTATTTCACTTAGCATGATGATCTCAAGGTTCATCCTTGTTGCCACAAATGGCAGTATTTTATCTTTTTGTATGGCTAAGTGATGTTGCACTGTATATAAGTATCACGTTTTCTTCATCCAATCATCTATCAAAGGGCACCTCAGTTTCTTCTATGGCCTGGCCACCATGAATAATACTGCAATGAACATTAGACTGCATATATCTGCACAGATAAATGTTTTTCAATTTAGGGGGGTAGATACCCAAAAGAGGGATTGCTGGGTCTCATGGTAATTCAATTCTTATTTTTTTTGAGGAAACTTTATAATGTTTTCCATAATTGCAATACCAATTTATGTTCCCACCAGCAGTGTATGAGGGTTCCTTTTCTCTTACAATTTCTCTAACACTTGTTATTACTTGTCCTGTTGATGATAGCCATTCTAAGAGGTGTGAGATGGTATCTCATTGTGGTTTTAATTCGCATTTCCCTGATAGCTAGTGAAGTTGAGCATCTTTCCAAATGTCTGTTGGTCATTTGTCTGTCTTCCGGGGAGAAGTGTCTGTTCAGGTCTTCTGCTCATTTTTCATTGGATTATTTGTATTTTATTTTTTTGCTATTGTTGACTTGTATGAATTCTTTATTTGCATTGGATATTAGGCCCTTCTCAGAAATGTTGTTTGCAAATATATTCTCCCATTCAGTTTGTTGCCTCTTTGTCTTGTTGATGGTTTTTGTTTGTTTGTTTTTTGTTTTTTTGCTGTACTAAAGTTTTTGGTTTGGTATAGTCCCATTCATTTATTTTTGCTTTTGCTTCCCTTGATTTTGAGATTAGATTCGTAAACTCCTCTCTAAATCTGAGGTCCATGAGTTTAGTACAAGTTTTCTTTTACTCAATTTATTTTTTCAGGTCTAATATTCAGGTCTTTAATCAATTTTGAGTCAATTTTGGTGTATGGCGACAGGTAGCAGTCTAGTTTCAATTTTTTTTTGCATGTGGCTTTCCAGTTTTCCCAGAACAATTTATTAAAGAGGATCCCCTTTATCTTTTGTATATTTTTGGCTCCTTTTTCAAGTATAATTTGCCTATATATGTGGGGGTTTATTTCTGGACCCTCAATTCTATTCCATTGGTCTGTGTGCCTTTTCTCCGCTGTTTTGGTTACTGTCGCTTTGCAGTATAATTTAAAGTCAGGCGGACTGATACCTCCTGACTTGTTCTTTTTATTCTGGGTTGTATTCCTAACTCTTAATCGGCTTCTTGATCTTGAACTCTCATACTCAAATTTAATTCATTTTAACAAATGCTTTTGGTATTTCCACTAAATGCCAGGGACTGTGATAGGCCATGAGAACACAAACTTGAAAAATTATTCACATTTCTCCAAGGATTGATGCCTTTGTTTTCTCTCCATTCCAGTATTGCCTTACTTTGCCAGCTGGCTTCCATCACTATTGCTCTACTGAAATTGTTCACTCAAGTGTTGCCAACAGTTTTCTTGTTCCAAAATTAAATTTTTAAAAATTAATATTCTATTTCTCCTTGACTTTCCTCCTATTTTTGGCTCCATTGAGCATCCATTTGCAACTCTGCTGCCTCATTTTGTTTACTACAATGTGTTGGTGCTACTCTAACCTCTACAACTGCTTTATTTTATTTTCTAATATTTTACTAACCTATCCAATGAAGTTTAATATTAGGTCTTAATTTTCTATTTTCACTTTCCACTGTCTTCCAAAAACAAAATAAAAACAATAAAAAACATAAACTTTAACAGTTAAACTAATGAGAAACTATATTTTATTCCTCTTTTTTTATTCATTCACCAAACCCCTTTCATTTATTTCTAAGTCTGCTGTTCTACTTAAATTTCATACTGTAAAGTGAGGAGATAAATTAAATCTTTAAGTAATTTTTATGACAGTGCAATAGCAAATCCAACCTGTCTTTCAAGTTTCACATTTAAATTTATAGTCATTTGCTTCACTTGAGCATTTCTATCTCCATTAAAATATTTTAAGCACTAAATTATCTTATTTTTAAACATCCACAGTTTAATAAACTTTTCTCTCCTCAATCCAGCCTCTGTATATAGTTTTGTTAGTAATATTTAAACTTAGATTTAAATTTAAGAGTAAGCAAAGCCTATTTGGGAATCAGATGATAAGCCCCGTCTTTCTTCAACATATTTGTCATTGTTTCAGTCATTCTGAGCTTGAATTCTGCAATAATATTTGAGTTTCTTCTTTTTTACTTTCCAGATAAAAGAAATTACCAAATCCTCTATATTTAGCTTCAGCAGTAAGAGCAATGATAATTACTGATATTGGAATGTAACTTGCAAGTTTATAGTGCTTGCTCCCATACATTATCTCATTAAATGGAGAAAATATGGACAAGTAAATATTTCACAGTATTATCTCATCATAATCCTGTGAGCTTGATGTAATTGTCCAATTTAACAGTTTGCATACATAAGGCTGAGTTAAGAAATTTACAATTCAGGATTTATACTAACTCTTTTATGCTAAATAGTGCTGCATTATAAGATATAGTGACTCCTAAACTTGATTTTTTCTTCCCATGTCTACTACTTTTATAATTTAGGTCTTACTATCTCCAACCTAAATTAGTAAACCAGTTTATTTTTATGACTATATCTTTGCTATGTCTTCATACTGTTTATTCTGTTCATTATCATTTTCCATGGTACTACAGTCCATTTAAAATAGTCTTTATTTCTGATTATAAAACAAAGAGATCCCCAAATAATGAAAATAATTTATGTGCTGTCTTTTGATATTTATTACTTTGGAAAAAAATCTGAGTTTTTTTTTAAATTTTGCCATTTTGAAAATATCTTTTATTTCCTAATTGAAAGTTCAGAAATTCATCTACATTTGCACAAGTTCATGTCTAATCATTGGACTGTTTTTGTCTGTTTCCAGTTACTTGTCGTGTTTGTTTATATTTCTCTTCTTTCCTTTCACACTCATGTAATAAATTTATTTTAACTCCTGCATTTGTTTCCATTTTGCTAATTATATTTCTCATTTCAATTCATAAAAAGGGAGAAACAGGAGGAAGGAGGCAAAATAGTCTGAGAATTAATAAAGTAAGATTTTACTTTAAGAAGTTAGAGAAATATTATAATAAACATAAAATAAAAGAAATAATATAATAAGATTTTGAACAGAATTCAATGAACTAAAAAGCAGAAATGCAATGCAGAGTTTCAACAAAGCCAAAAGTTGCCTGGCTAAGAAGACCAATAAGACCAACAAGCCTTTAACAAGACTTATAAAGACAAAATCACCTTAAATTTAAGAAACAGATAAACCTCTGGGGAATGATTGAAATAGTGTCCTGGTCTTTACTAGCTAATAATTGTCTTCTTTCAATTATTTAAGAAGAAAATATTTACAACTGTTTCTGCTCAATAAAATGTAAATATGCTATTGGTTCTAAATTCTGAATTTAAGGATATAATTGAGACTATATAGTAACTAAACATTATAGAATAATATTTGCCAAATAAAAAGCAAAAAATTATTTTTCAGTTTCTGATCCTAAGTCCTCTTAGGTTTAAAACTGTCTGTAAGAAAATGTATTATTGTGATTTATTTGAGAGACATAAAACTTCAGATCAATAAACCTTTGTTAAGTGTACCAGAAACTGAAACACTTGAACACCTTGTCTCTCAGGTTTCTAAAGAGAAGTTCTTGGTTAAGCTTCAGGAAAAATTGAAACCATCAGATTTGTATACAAAATAAGATTCATATGGATACTTTATGTAAGAACTACAAGAAAAGATTTCCAAGATGAAGAAATTATTCTGCATGTGTGTGTGTGTGTGTGTGTGTGTGTGTGTGTGTGTGTAGAGTAGCAAGGTAAAACAAACACTATGTTATGCCATGTATTAGTACATGCAAAGAATGCTGGCATTTGTGAATTCTCAATTCTCAGAATAAAAAACAAAACCCTGAAAAATACATGTGCATGTGTGTATATATAAATGTATATGTATGTGTGTGTAAGAGTGTATGTATGTGTGTGTATAGTTACTTAGTTACCTCACTTACAGTGTATATCACAACATATATCAACATATATCACTAGTTTCTCCTTTCTTTTGTGATGTCTTTGGCACACTTTCTGATGGATTTTATTTAGTTAAATTTGGAAATGTCATGGGAAAACTGTAATAACTTGTTTAATTTCACGTTTGACAGTGGTGAATACAGCCATTTGCATGCTTACTATTGATTGCAACACATGAAATTTAGCATTTGCATGCACCATTAAAGAAGGAAGGTGAAAAATTTCTTAAATTTTATGATCACTGAAGTCATGATTTTCAATTGTCCTTGCACCAGTGAAATCTGTGGTGTTTGAGCAATATAACCTCCTGTGCTAGAGGGAAGAAAATTATATTTGTATGAAGACTTCTGCCCTACAAAAATAATGCATATTTATTTTACTAAGGTCTTATTATACTTCTTCTGTACCATCAAAAGTTGAAGAACATATTAGACATTATGTAAGTAGACTGACTTTTATTAAAGCTTGTATTCACATTGTGTGTGTGTGTGTGTGTGTGTGTGTGAGAGAGAGAGAGAGAGAGAGAGAGAGAGAGAGAGAGAGAGAGAGAAGGGAGTGGGAGAGAGGGAGATTGAAAGTGAGATGGCTGAAAAATGTGTGATCCTCTAATACATTCCAGAGTATGGGTGATAAATTCAAAATGATATTTCAATGTTATTGAAACATTATCTCCTTTACTGCAGTTTTTAAAGTTATGCTTTTGCCACATTGAGTCAGAAATATATTCTACAAAGAGGAGAAAAGGAAAAACAATAGGAGTTTGAGGAATTGTATATTCAAGGTATAAAAATACTATTCCCTTTATTTCAGAAATCATATGTTCTTCTTTCCAGTTTAGGAGAGATGTAACACAGATGACATCTGGAAGGCTTTTCGTGACCTTAATTGTTTTCTAATCTTCATATTAAATAAAGTTGAAATATTGGAAGAAGTGATATGGAAATGTATAACCAAGCTTTTTGATGAGAAGTACTAAAATTTCAATATAAAAGATATTGGTTTTATATTTCATATCTAATTTATGCAGTATAAATGAGTTTTGAAGGCTGTGCATTAAAGCAGAGCTCAATTAAATAAGCTAGCAAAAATAGAAATTCATTTCTTATTTCAAGACAGTTCTCCTTAAAAAGAAAAAAACAAAATAAAGGTGAACACTCATATTAATTCTCCTTATCAGATGTGAAATACAATACAAAAACTTGGAAAAGTAAAAATATATTTGATAGCTAAATTTAGCATAAATCTTGCTTACTTGTTTAATGAATATGGTTATTTTAATTCGAAAGCATGCTGGATATCATGATATAACCATGTAAAACTAACCTTCAAATGCCTCCCGCTATCTCTATTTAATACACACCCCTCACTTTGAAATCTGAAAATAAGTGTAGCATCAAGAGATGTCGTCAACATTAAGAAGTATAAAAATAGTATCATTAAATGGAAAATGTAGCTTAAATGGCATTTACCTTAAAAAGTTAAGAAAATCAAATAGTCAAACATAGAAGTTGTTACAATAAATCTGCCATTCCATATATAAATCAAGATTCTTAGTGTCAGCTTCTTCCATAAATAAGATTTCGATATAGCAAATCAATGCTCTCACATCAATTTTAAAATTAAAATCAAGCTCGAAACAACCTAGACTCAAGATTTGCTTTTAATATTGTTGGCAATTTTTGTCCCTTAAACTTTAAAAATCATATCCTTTTCATATTTAATATGGGTCATTGACTAGTAAATAAAATGTGTTTATATCTAAGAGTATATCAACTATTCCAGAGCTTCCAAAAGAGCTGTTAATTTGGTAGCCACTAACCACAACTGGATATTTAAGTTTCAATTAATTAAAATTAAATGCAAGTTGAAAATTCAATTCCTGCTTCCTCACATTTCAAGTGTTCATTATGCACATATAAGTAATGGTTACTGTATTAGACAGCACAAATATAACAAATTTCCATGTGACTGATAAGTCTATTAGTTAAGGCTACAGATAGAGTTCTGCAAAGGATTTCAGAGGTAGGCATTTAGAACTTTAAAGAAGTGTTCAAAAACTTAGCCTGGTAAGAAGAAAACAGGGCTCATGATGGTCTTTGAAAGACAGAAAGGATACAAAGCGAAGCATCCAGCTGCTTTTCAGTACTGGGTAGAGACAGTAGAAAGTGAATTAAAATGTAGTGGAGGGATTTTTATTAAACAAAAGAAGTGAGGGCTAGTAAAAATGTAAATGACTTATAGGAATCTTTTTTTTTTCATAGCCACATATCTAGTGAAATCTGTGAATATTTATCATTGATAATTAAATCAAATTCTTAAGCACCCTTTCTAAACTAAGAAAGATAAAGTTATTCAATCAATCAGTTAATCAATCAATATTTATTAAGTGGGTACTATGTATCAGGCTCTATACCAGAGAGGTGATATAGAGCAAGAGCACTGAATATGATTTATCTAATTCTTCTCCTTACAATATTATATTCCAAGGATGAGAGGGTTATTGAATACATGAACAAGTAAATAAAAAAGTCTCAGGCAATAAAAGGGGTCACGTGGAAGTTAAACTAGCACAGTATGGAGAAGTAACAATGAATAGTACATGAATTTGGGAAGTCAACGAAGGCCCCTCTGAGAATATGATGTTTGTGTTGAGATTTCCATAAGGAGGAGGAACCCGACCATGAGAGAATCAGATAATTAAGGGGAAGACTGATTCAAGTAGAAGAAACAGGATGTGCCAAATTCTCAAACCTTGCATATTAAGAAGGTTTGAAAAACACACACATGCACTGTATCTGGAAAATGATGAAGGTGGAAAATAGTGGCTTTAGGTAAGTTGGAGAAATATGCAGGTCTATCTAGTTCATGTAGGGCACTGTGGTTTGTGATATGGAGTTATATCTTATTCTGGTTGGAATAAGAAGCATATGGAGGATTTATCTCTTTTGTTCTGGCTGTTCTTTACAGCTAAGATGTGAAGCCATGAGGAAAGGGGTAGGGCTGTAAGGGCCATCAGTGAAAGGTATCTAGGTGGATTGCAGACTTATCAGTAGAAATGTCAATAAGTTATCAGTTTTAATATGTTTGGAGGTAGAACAGGATCCCTTGATCACATGAAAGTAGTGTGAAAGATAAAAAAAGAAGTAAAGGATTATTCTTAATGTTTAACCTGAGCAAAGGGAGGAATGGAGGTGGAATTACTGAAGAGTAGAGGCTTTGTGGGGTCACATTTGGGTAGAATTTCCTACTAAGTTTTAAGTATTTTTTAGACTTTGAAGTTGACATGTATAACAGACATTTACATATAGGAATCTGTTAATCAGGGGAAGTTTCAGGAGAAAAAATAAGCAATGATTTAGAAAATGTGTACACTTAAACATCTTAATCTAATTGGTATTATTAGAATACTCCACAATGTGTAAAACATATAAACCTTTCCTGTACACGTGAAAGACTTCTGAAGATAAATCATCTGCTCAGCCATAAGTTTAATTAAAAGATTAAAGTCTTATAAATTCTGATTTAAAAAAATACTATAGAATTAAATTAGAAATCAATACCAATAAAATATTTTTAAATGCAAATATGTGGAAATTAAGTAATACACTTGTAAATAAATTATAGATTTTTAAAAAATTATTAAAGGTAAAAAATATTTTCACTGAATAATAATAAAAACATAACACATTGAAGTTTAGTGAATATGACTAACATATTTTTTAAAAAATCTGTACTTTTAAATGCCTAGATTGTACAGAGAAAATATTAAAGCAATGACCTAAAATTTTAGTTTAAAGAGTAAGGAAAGCAAATTAATCCCACAATAGATGTAAAAGATATTAAAAATAGAGTAGAAAACAAAGAAATAGAAAACAAAATAATAGAAAAAAAATTTAAATCCCAAACTTGCTTTATTTTAAAAGTTAATAAATTTGACAGGTTCACCTACAAAAGAAAGAGAAATAAAGGTCAAAATAAATGAATGAAAATTGTCTTAATTTATATTTGATAGAATTGCTGCCAAAGAAACTCCTAAGAAATCTATAAAAATAGTACCAGAACCCATAAGAAAATTTAGAAAGCTCATTGTGGACAAGGTAAATATACAGAAGTTAGTTGTATTTCTGCATACAAATTCCAAACAATTGAATAATAAAATTTAAATATAAATATTTTTTTATGATAACATCAAGTAAACAAAATATTTGAGAATAAATTTTAAGAATCATATGTAAGACTTGTACACTAAAACTATAAGATATTGCAAATGCAAATTTTAAAACACCTAAATCAATGAAGAGATATACTATGTATATAAATTTAAAGACGCAATATTTTAGATTTTACTTACCCCCCCAATTAATGTATAAACTTACTAAAATCCTGGTTCAAATTCCATCAGTCTTTGTTGTATACACTGACAAGCTGATCCTAAAATTTCACATGATGTGAAAATGCAAAGGATCTGCAATAGCCAAAACAATCATGTAAAATAACAAATTTGTAGTTACACTTTCTGATTTTAAGACTTACTTTAATACTCTGGTAATCAAAATAGGATAGCTAAAGCTAGAAAAATAGACACTTGGACCAGAATGGAGAGTTCAAAGATATACTGATACTTGTGTGGTCAATAGATTTTCAACCAAAGAAATGAAATAAAATAAGAAATCTTTTCAACAAATGGTGCAAAAGCTGGCTTTCTAGATGGAACAAAATATACTTAAATTCATACCTTTAAGCATACACTAACATTAATTTCAGATAGTTCATAGATCTAGCCATAATAGTTAAAGCTACAAAAATTCTAGAAGAAATCATAAGATAAGACTTTGAGAAACGTGGGATGAGCAAATATTTCTTTGTAAGGAATTATGAAGTACTGGCCACAAAAGAAAAAAAAAAGTTTGTATTGGACCAAAATTAAAATCTTCTCATGAAAAGATTACATTAAGGGCACAAGGAGGCAAGTTACACACAGGGAAGAGAAATGAATACATACACACATACATAATACATATATATGAATATATACTATATATTAGCATATATGTCATATATATATATATACATATGTATAATGTACACTTGTACATGTTATCTGACAAGACTTCTAATAGAAAATATAAAATAACTGGTATATATAGTATTAAAAAGTAATAAATATTTAAAAAATTAAAATAGGCATTTGTTAGAAAAGTGAAAAACATATGTTCTGAAAAAGACATATTAGAGAATATTAACAGTATCTTTATTCACAATAGACAAACACTGGAAACAATCAAAATCTTTAACAGGAAAATTGTGTGTGTGTGTGTGTGTGTGTAAATAAATAAATATATTCAAAACATGAAATATTTTTCAACCTAAAAGGAATAAACTACTGATACAAAAAACAGAGTAGATTATTTCAGTCTCTTTTGTTTGATAAACAAAATGAATAAACAAAATACAAGAGTATATGCTTCATGAGTCCATTTACATAAAGTTCAATAACAAATGCTATGAATCTACTATAAAAATAGAGAAAATATTGCCTATGGAGTATCAGAATTGACTAGAGAGCACAGAGTGTAAGTTTCTGTTGGTAACTGAGGTTAATAGAGTTATAGGACATGAAAGAACTCATTGTAGAAGCCTTGTCAGTTAGTGATTATATATTAGCTGAAGGCTACTGTGTCCTGTGATGAAGAGGCTGGCATGGAACATGAGCAAGCAACCAGCGGGCTAATCCTGAAGTTCCAGGCTAAGTTTTCACAGGCATTGGAAGAGTCATGGCAGCCAGAAGTGAATAGATTGGAAACTTTGATGTTAGAGATCTTGAGAAAGAATGGATGAATCTCAAATTTTTGTTATTCATAAGGAAAATACATTTCTTTAGCAATTATCTGGTGTTAAATTCTAAATTCTTACATAAAGCCATCTTTATGTCACTTTTCAAAAAAGATTTATTGATAACTTTGAATAAACCATTTTTTTTTCTTTTTCTTTTTTTTTCTCTTTAACATTTATTAGTATCTATTTGATGCTGAATTTACTCCTGGACCATCAGTTTTGTTTCTTTCAGTTTCTCCTGGGACATCTTTTTCTTCTGCGCAAGCTCCTCTCCTGGCTCAGGAAGACTCTGCTCCATTTCAGTGAGGACTGTCAAAGTATGGCGGGGTGCAGGAGTAGGGCACTCATGTAGGGTTCATCTGCTTACAAGTTCTGTATGTTCTGCATTACATCCTGAGAGCTTGTTTCCCTGTGTGTGCTCAGTGACCAGAAGTCTGCATCTAAACCCTGAAGTTCAGCATCATTCTGCATTTTTAAACATGTGCAGCAAAAATTCAGCATTCTTTTTGGGCCACTGGCCCTGCATCCAGCCCCACTGTTGGGCCTGGGTCCACCTACCAACTCTGCCATTGTAACAACAGAATGGCACACACTGCTTCTGTAAAGTGGCATCCTTCAGGTACTTGATGGCTTTTTGTATATGCATTGTCTTAATGGCCTGGGAAGTTTCATGAGCATTCTCAACATGAACATGAAGATTTGAACTTCTTGATTTACATGATTTTTGTGGCATTTCTGGGTCAAGTGAATAGGGAACAATTTTCAGAGGTCACCTCAGGCCAGTTACAGGAGCCAAACTCTTTCCTTTTCAATTCTGTGAGCACAGATGTCCATTATCAGTCTTATGTATGTATAAATCAATCAACAAGAACCATATTAAAGAGTTGACTATGGATTTAAACAGATGTGGTGTATATTCAAAATATGATCTAGTCACTGATATTCTTCTGAAAATTTTCTGTAAGACTGTATAACAAATCTTAATAATTATGTCTTACTTTTTTTAGTTGCACAAAGAAATGGATTGAATTATTAATTGTTTATCACAAACATTACTAAAGAATTATTTCATTTATTTATCATTTAATTTTTCTGAGTATTATGTGTCAGAGACTGTGCTTAGTGCTAAAATGATCAGATGCTAGTACAATCTTGTTTTGTTACATGAAGAAAACTATGCAATGCTAAAACGATTCAGACCAGTAAATTCCAAATCAATGTAATGTACTACTGTGTAGATTTAATAACAGCAACTGCTCTCTGGGTTACTCATAGTCTGTTAATTTCATCTTCAGAGCTTTAGAGCTCCTGTTAATCCTTAGGTAGTTAATGTAGAAAGCAAGACATTAACTCCAAATGAATCAAGAAATGATAGCTTTATACTGCAATTAACTCAAGAAATTTTGGGGTCATTTGTTACAGGATAATTTAATTTGTCTTTTATAAGGAGGGCATGGAATGAAACTCATTATAAGCAAGCTCTTTGTGGGTTAACAATCGTCCTAGGTAATTTAACATCATTATATAATAAAATGTTCATAACTCCAGATTTCTCATCTGTGTTTCCATAGTTAATTGAGATGCAGGCATGTTGAGGGTTGTCTAGTTTCATCTAGCTACCGCAAACCTTTGACTGCCTCTCATAAGAGATGATACACTTTTCATTTTACACATTAAGAATCATTCTGAAGACAATGTTAGAATGATTCAAACAGAAATGATCACAGCACTGTAATGTGTATTTTGCTTGAGAGTTTGTAAAATGTTTAAATGTTTATGCATATTATATATATATATATAATCTCATATGATCCTTAAAATGGACTCTCGTTCTTGGCATTCAGTGATAAAAGTATTTTGGAAAGAATAATGAACTACAAGAATGCTTTCAATGCTTTCTCAATGGGAGTTAGATTAATGTAATTACGTTTATTTCAGAGGCAAAAATAAAATGAAGATTTTAGAAACTAATTAAGGAAACACAACTGTGCTACAATCTTTAAAACTTTTAGTGAGATATTCTGGACACATTATGTTCTAGAGCTAAACACAAGTGGGTATAGCTCTAGTAGTTTTCCAGGCATATCATTTCTCTCCTACTGCCAGCTCAGTTAACTACAGAATTGATAGGAAAGTTTAGCTGTGTCAGAGAGACATATGTATTGAAAAATCATGAATATTACAGTGATTTCTAACTTAATTTCTTAAAAGTGAGCTAAGTTATTCTAAAAACATTGAAAACACAAACTTTTTTATTTTGAAATAATTTTAAACTCTAAACGGAACTTGTTAAAATGGTAAAGAGTTTCCTGTATCCTTCACCTATAACATCTTATATGATCATAATACAATGATCAAAATCAGGAGATTGAAACAATACTACTAACTAAACTACAAACTATATTTTACCAATTTAATTTTCAATTTTATTTATATTAATTTATTTTCTGTTCATTTATTTGTTAATGCTTTCTTAGAGGTTTTGACTTATGCTTTGCTTAGTTGTCAAGAGGTGTCAGATTTTACATTTCCAGTCATAGATTGGGAGTCAAAAAAGAGACTTTTTTATGGGGAGTGAAAGAAAATTCTGTGACTTACCCAAGGGAGAAAAAAAACATATCGCTTTCTTTTTTTGTGAACATAGTTAATACAGAAACTCTCTTCTGTAGTGTAGCTCATCTTATTTACAAGAATAGAAAGAAATATAAACATACAATCTACACTAAATATAATAAAATTTACAAAAAAATACATTTTAAAAATCTTAAAATTTGTATGGAACCACAGAAGACCTCGAATATCCAAAGAAATCCTGACAAAGAAGAGCAAAGCTGGAGCTATCAAACTTCCTTATTTCATACTGTACTGTAAAGCAATAGTAATTAGAACAATATGGTACTGGCATAAAAAGAGGCACATAGACCAAAGGAACAAAATTGTGAATCCAGAAAACTCCCCACATTGTAGTCAACTAATATTTGACAAAGTTCCCAAGAATATATAATGGAGATAGTCTCTCTGATAAATGGTTTTGGGAAAACTAGATAACCACATGCAGAAAAATAAGATTAGATCCTTATTTTACACCAGTCACAAAAATTAACTCAAAATGAATTAAAGGCTTAAACATAAGATGTAAAGCCATAAAAATTTGAAAAGAAAACACAGGGAAAATATTGACATTAGTTTTGACAACATTTTTTTTTTTTTGGATATAACAACAAAGGCATAAGCAACAAAAGCAAAAGTCAATAAGTATAACTACATTAAGCTAAAAATATTCTGCACAACAAAAGAAACCATCAACAATAAAAAAAGACAACCTATGGAATGTTAGAAAATATTTGCAAAACATATATCTGATAGAAGGTTAATACCCAAAATATATAAGAATTACATGATTCAATAAAAAACACTCTAGCAAAATAAACAGAAGAATTAAGTATTTTTTTAAAAGACATGCAAATGGCCAATAAATATACAAAAAAAAAATGTTCAATATCACTAATCACCAGAGAAATACAAATCAAAACCAGAAGGAGATATCACCTCATACCTGTTAGAATGTCTGTCTTCAAGAGGACAGGAGATAAGTATTGGTGAGAATGTGGACCATTGTGCACCATTGGTGGGAATGTAAATTGGTATAGCCACTACAAAGAAAATCATGGGGGTTCCCCCAAAACTTAAAAAATAGAACTATCATATTATTTAACAGTCCCACTTCTGGCTCTGTATTCAAAGGAAATAAAAACAGGATCTCAAAGAGAGATCTGCAGTCTCATGTTTATTGCAGCATTATTTAAAATGGTCAAGATATGCAAAAACCTGAAAGTTCATCAATAGATAAATGGACAAAGAATATCAAACACACACATTCTCATTCATGCGTGCACACACACACACACACACACACACACACACACACACACAAATACTATTCAGCTATGAGGAAGGAGGCAATTCTGCCATTTGAAATAACATGAATGGACCTTGAGGTCATTATGCTAAGTGAAACAAGTCAAACAGAAAAAGTCAAATACTGTATGATTTCACTTTTACGCCAAACTCATAGAAACCGAGAGTAAAATGGTGATTACCAGAGGTTAGGGGATGGAGGAAATGAGAAGATATTGGCCAAAGAGTACAAATATCCAGTTAGAAAATAAATAAGTTCTGAGGATCTAAAATGATTAACTATATTGTGAATATAGTTAACAATACTATATTAAATACTAGAAATTTTCTAAGAAAGTAGATATTAAATGTTGTTGCCAGAAAAATAGATGAAATATGTAAATCGTGGAGGTGTTATCTAAAGCTATGGTGGCAATCATATTGCAATATATGTGTATCGAATTAACAGGTTGTACACCTTAAACTTACATGATGTTATATGTCAGTTATCTAAATAAAGCTAAAATAAAAAGGAAAATACAGGTTATAATTACTAGATTGTTAAATTAATATGTCCATGTTAATTAAATTATAATTGAAAGCACACACACAAAATAATTAAAACAACAGACCTAAGTGTCATCCCTACTCTGTTATTTTCTGTAAATAATTTACTTATCATTCATTTTTGACTCCTCTTTTACAAAATATAGATAATTATAAAAGCCTCATTAGACTGTTTTAAGAATGATAATGTAAAAAACATGCTTGACAATTAGTAGAGGATATATTTCATAATTATCACTTTTTAAAATAATTTTATTATAATGAAAACTTACTAATGTTAGATTTAAAAGACTTTTCCAAAATCACAAAGAAAAAGTGAGGTCGTCTACAAAGGAATGTGGAATATTTTCTCTGTGTTATAACTAACACAGCATTTTATGATTCTTTCTTAAATGTAGAGAAAGCTTTCATCTAGTAGATTGTATAAATCAGCCTGAAGAGAATTTAATTTATCTCTAAGTGAGATGAAAAATAAAAAGACTGTCTTCTCTATCCTCCTACTTAATATTTAATATTCTAATAAGTAGTTCTAGAGCAGTATTTCAAACCTAGATTTCAGGTAACAAGAGCTTATGTCAGGGTGCTGTCAATGCCTTTAGGATTTTAAGAAAAAGTTTGAAGGTAAGTGGCAGAATATTTCCTATTCTACTTTTTGCTCTCTCATCTAAAAGAATTTTCTATTTTCAATTCATTGACATTTAACTTTAATCTTGAATGTAATTTATTTTCTTTATATATTTTTTTTAGTCATTACCATGTTTTGTATGCATGCAAAGCATAGCTCAAGGATGCTAATCTTTTAAATCCTTATAATATCCAGAATTTTAATTTTTATGTTACAAAAGTGATGGTCATAAATATTTTGACTTAACTTGATTTCTGGGTAAACCTGTGATAAGACTGAATATAAAAATTCAAGACTATTTCTAAGACAGTGTTGTTTGATAGACTTATTGCTTATGTAGGAAGCTATGTGCAAGAATTTTATAAAGATAGTGTGACCTCTGAAGAGGTGCACCTGGGAAACACATCAAAAGGTCAATTTAGAGAAACATGTTTTATTTCTGGTTACATTACTTGTGACCTTGACCAAATTACTTAACTATCATATATGTCTTGAGTCATATATGACAGAATATAGTTGAACTCATAGAACTTACAAAACTTTTACAACACTAAAATTTCTATCATCATCAGATAGATAATATTTAGAGAAGAGCACCTTATAACTTGTTCAAGATCACATTGCTAGTAAATTGAAAGAAATTATCTGTCAGGAATTAGTATCCAATCTCTCATTCTCATTCCAATCCACTACAGTTACTCCCAAAGATTAGCGACTATGTTTATTTTCCAATAGAAATTCAAAATGGTATTTATGAAAAGGTCATGTAGATGTAAAGTATAGAATAAGGAATATAATTAGTAATATTATAATAACATTGCACAGTATCAGATGGGCACTAGATTTATCAGGGTGATCACTTCATAAATTGTATAGATGTCTAATCATTATGTTGTACACCTAAAGCTAATACAATGTTGTATGCCAACTTTCATCAAAAAATAAAACAAATATTTAATAATTAAAAAAGAAAAACATATTCATCTTGGAAAAAGAAACATGAGGAAAAATCAGCTTTTTCAGATAGCAAAACTTATTAGAAATTCCAGTACCTAAAAAGCTTGGTGTTAGAGGCTGTGGCACAGAGTCAAGGTCTCCAAAAATGTTCATACCCTCATCAGGATGACATGTGAATGTTTCCTGGACTGGTCAATGGACTTTGCAGATGTGATTAAATTAAGAATCTTCAAGATTATCATGGATTCTGTGAGTGGCCTCATGTAACCACAAGGATCCTTATAAGAGGGAAGTCAGAGGGTCACTGGAGACGAAAGTGGTAAGACAGAGAGATTTGAAGATGCTTGGCTGCTGGGTTTGAAGATGAGGGGAGCGGCCATGAGCCAAGTAATGCAGGTGGCCTCTAGGAGCTGAAAAAGACAAAAAGCTTCTCTCCTAGAACCTCCAGAAGGAACATAGCCTCTTGATCCCTTTGGGGCTTCTTATGCCCAGAACTATAACATTATAAATTAGTGTTGTTTTAAGCCAAAAACAAATTTTTGCTAGAGAGATGTGGCTGTGTATTCAGAAACTAAAAGTCTCTTTGCATATTACATTTCTTAAAGATTAAGAAAATATATGCCTATTAATAAATTTTAATTGTCTTAAATAATTTAAACTAGGTTGACATTAAGCTTTTACTACACATTTCACTTAGGATAATAACGTTTTTATTTTAATGACTTAATAATAGAAATTGTATATGGGCCTGACTATAGTATAGCTGCAAAACAGAATTTTCTAGTATTATTTGATAACAAGTTCCTCTATAATCAGATGATATAGACATTTTAATAACTAGATTTACTTTGTGATAATATAAGCTTTCAAGTTTTAGAAAATTATATAGTTGATGTGAGCCTGAAAAAATGAATATAGAATAAATACAACTCCTAAGAAGAATCTTACTTTCTTCTTTTTTGTTCTCAGGGAAAAAGGAATTTATTATAAATCTAGATGTGAGGTTTTTATGTCATGCAAAGGAGAATTTCTTCAGGAATGGCTTTAATTAAGGTTACTTTATTTGCATTGTGCCATCTCTTGTTTCTGTACTCTGACTTTTGTTAGAAAAGTCTTCTGGGGTAAACCTTATGTCCTGAAGCATTTAACATTTGTAACCAATTTTCTTACAACTTGCTTTTCATTTCCTATGCTAAACAAGCCAATGAGTTTACCCTTTGATATATGTAAAGAATGTACTTCAAGAAAGATTGAGCAAAGAGAATTACAGTGCCTTGTCATCTTTTAATACATTGTTAAATAAGAGTTTTAAAATCATTGTGAGCATGCATACAATTGAACAAAATATATATTTAACTTCATAGTACATCTTTTTCCAGAGAATTTATTTATGGCTACTACATTTTATTGGCTACTACAAAGACAGATATCATTATTTTGCATTCTTATTGTTTCTATGTATTCTAGTCATCTTAATTATTATTTAGAGGGCAAGAACAATTAAGCAAATAATTTTGTTACTATGTACTTCAAACATTTTTAGTTTATCTTTTAAGCTGAATATATAAATTTTCATGTACGCATTTAAATCTCCTAATTAAAGGTAACTTCAAGTAATTTTTAATAATAAATGTTTTCATTTAAAATATCTTAAGAAAATATCAACTTAATCATCCAAACTTAACAAAAGTTCTGGCCATTTATCATCTTTTTTTTCACTTACATTCAATAAAAACAACAACAAAAAAAAGGTGAAGGGAAACACAGTTGAAATGTACCTCGGAGAGCATAGTCAACCCCTAATTTCATGGATATGACTCATGGTCTTGACAAGATTTACCTCAAGTTATCAGATAAATTTATGGCAGAATCAGAATTTCGACCGAAGGCTCTTATGAACATCTATTCCCCTGAAGTTTCCCAGTAAATCCTCACTGTATGACTATTTCAGTAATTTCTAAAAGAAATCTTTGCAATTTAAATTTTAAATAAGATTACCTAAAACTTTATTTAAAATACATGATATTTAATATAATAATTTTAAAATATTATGGTCTCTAGTAGGTATTTTAGATCACTGGGAAAAATAGTAATTAACTGAGTTTGTGAATTATATTTCTCATCATAGTAGCTAGACTGCACTGAACAAACCAAATGATTATGTGATGATTAGCCAATATTACTGTCATTATTATAATGCAAAATGCTCAATTATTCACGGTTCAATTTGGTCATGTCACAATGACAACCATGAAATGAAAATCAGTTAGAAAAATAAAGGAAAATGTAAAATATGTCTTGGTTTAATTGCTTTAATTAAATTTTCAATAAGGAACATATATGGAGGGGGCCAGGCTGAGGAAATGAGAGTAATAAGCAATGATTGTCTGAAAATGTGAAAATTATCTTACTATATTTTCAAGTGTTGTCTATTTAGAGAATCAGATTTGTTCTTCCCACAGATGAAAATGTAATATATGAGTATAGTTTTTGTTAATTTGTAATATTTTAAAATACTATAGGGGCAATTTTTATGGGTCCTCAAACATAATAATTTATTAAGACATTTAAGAAAAAGACATTATTAATATTTGTTGAAGCTACAGGGAGTAAAATCATAATTGATGGTTGAGCCATCTATTAGAAGACAATTACTTCTTGTCACATGTCTATTTTACTATACATACATTTAGGTTAAGTAAGATGTCAATGAGTTGTTAGGTAAATTGATCTCACAAACCAAAAGTATATCAAAAGTATTCTACTGCATAATTTACTTATGCAACATATCTATAAAATTAAACACCAAATATTAAATTAATGGAAAACCTACCACCTCCAAGTGGAGACTAAAAAAAAATTAAATTATTACCCATAAAAGCAATCTGGTAAACAATATAAAAAATAGTGAAGGATATTAACTTGTCAATTTTAATAGACTAAAACAACATGGCATCTGTTAGCCAGTGGAAGAAAAGCAATATACATTGACTAGCCTTCCAATTACCCCGACAACCACCTCGAATTGTTGGCCAACTTGAAGAATGCTCTGCTTATGTTTCTTCATGCACTGCTTTGTTTTTTCTTTTGTAAGTGCTTCATATTTTCTTTTAGTTCTACATTAAGCAGAACTGTGGAAGAGTAACGATTCATTAAAATATCTAAAAAGAGATTGATGGGGACCAGTGAGATACATTTTAGTCTAGAAAAGTCCTTATCAGGAAAACTTTTATGTATTTATTTATGTATTTATGTATTTATTTATCTGAGGGAAGCTTTACTTTTTAAGAAATTATAATTTTAACATAAAAACTGTAAAGAGCACTTTGCTTGACATCTGGTGTCCCAGGATCTCATGCACTTTAGCATTTGTCTCTGAGTTTTTATTTTTCAATGAAATATTATTATTAGCTGTTGTATTAAAATAAGACAGGATATGTTCGTAGACCAACAAATTATACCTCCAGCTTTCATCATGATCTGATCTAGTCACAATAAATACATGTCCAATGAGAAGAGTTTTTATTTTAACAAAGAAATCTGAAAGATGACCAGAAAAACTTTTCTAAGTTAGAGAAAAATAAGGTAGCTAACATCTCCTTTTCAGTGACAGTATTCAGGGTATTAGCTGATTAATGAAGTGCTCTCAGAATTAAGTGGCTAGATATAACTAACTCTTTCCAGCCAAGGTAGAATTAAGAATCCTTGGCCCTTGCCTTATACCAATCAGTTACCCATGGCATCTGTTGTACTGTATGAAATGCATTAGGTTACTTGGCCACCAATAAGTAGAGCCATTGGGAAACTGGAAATATTATACTTGAATTGTATACAAAATACATGCAGGATTACAGACTTGAGCTGTCTTGTCTTAAAGTATATAAAAAAAAATGTTGATGTCCTTGTTATAGTAATTTTCTCAATTTTTCTTAATTTACAAATATTTATTTTTGGCTTGGTAACACTTATTTCTTTATTTTATAGTAAACTTTTTTAGCAACAATAAAATAAACAAAAGACAATGTTTAGTGAAATGACTATTGCATTTCAATTTCTCTAGAAAGTTGATGATAAATATGTAACCACAAAATGTGTGCTTATTATTTATCATTTGCTATGGGAGCCAGTGATATTACTGGACATATGAAGACCAGAAACTCCTACAGAGCCTTAACATCTACTTCAAAAGTTAGGAGTTAAGAACCCAAATTTGAGCAAGTATGTTTATAATTTAATTAGTGAAGATTGATTTTGCATTTAGATCAAACTGTTTGCTTTTAGTTACAAGTTTTTGGTGCACACACAGAAAGTGAATTAATATTGCTGGTACTATGTTAGTTCCATTAATTGAAGAATTTCACACTTAAATAACATAAATTTCATGTGTTATCAGATACTCTGAATAGAATATTAAAAGGTTAATTCTGATAAATATGACATTGTTTCATTCAATTCATGCAATCTAAATAAAGTTTCAGACAATTCATTAGGTCAGAGGTGAAATACCTGACATCATTTTGAATGCTATTATAAACTCAATCAATGTTCAAAATTGAAAATAATTTTTTTTTTTTGGAGGTGACAGCGTGAATAAAGTTTTTGGTGAAGCACATTGTGGAGGCAAAACTAGGTACTTACTAAAAAGATCTAGAAAACAGAAATGTAATTGATTGTGATGAATACCTAAAATGTAAATACATAGAAACTAGCCTAAAAATATATCAATCCAAATAGAAGTTGAAGTGTCAAATTATACCATTACTTTTATACATACATAGTGAAAGTAACTTTGGAAGTGAAGTTGTGTTGGTACAAAAGAATACTTCAGCTTTATAGCATTGGCTTTCTGGTTTAGATTTATTAATTCAATTTTAACATAGATGAGGTTTTGAAATCTACTTTGCAATCAACATATAGGTACTGCAATAATTTTTAAATTTTTTAGGTAGATCAGGCCTTTAGATTTTGTTTACATTCTGTTTAAATTTCTTTGAAATCATTATCAAAGCATTTAACAAATAGGGCACCAAGTAACTGATTTTTAAAGCTTTTATTGAAGCAAAGCTTTTTAAAATGAAATATGGAAACTAGAAAACATTAAAATTTATACCCACAAAAGCAGTGGAGAAACTGAACAAATTAGATGATTAGAGCTTACACAATGTTTAAGATTTAATTTCCTAATTGCACTTTAGAATAATCCCACTAGCACAAGTCTTTTTAAATTGCATTTCTGTTTTTAATTTGCTAAGTGTATATTCTGTAAAGAAAGAAATTAAAAGTAATCAGCCTTACAATTTCATATCACTTAAGTGTGAAAAAAATAATTAAAATAATTATAGGGATGTTATTTGATGAATTTTATCTTGAAAAAATATTTGTCTAAGAAAGGAACTTAATGGGGCAAAAATACAGTAACTACAAAAATCTTATGAGCTAAAATGTTTACACATTCAATTAAAAAAAAAACTAAGAATTGAGAAGAACTTATATTTCACAGAATTTGCTCTGATCTTGCTAGGTAGCTTGGCATCTATACAGAAAATATTTTGTCAGAAAATGTTATAATCTTCGAAGAAGAGTCAATAGAAGATGTCAATTTTGTTTAAAATCAATTAGTCCTGGTTTAGAGATGATAAAAAATACGACCATCTTATTCTGAATAGGCTGCACATATAAAGTCCAGAGGCATTAATGTATATTCTACTGTTTCAGTGAGAGGCATTTAAAAAAACCTACAATGCCCTTTCTATTTTGAAATATTTATTATTACATGCACAGAAAAAAGTGCACAAATTATGTTTACATTTAATGGAATTTTCACAAAGTGAATACCTCTGTATTACCAGCACCCAGATCATAAAAAGAACAACCCAGCTTCCTAGAAGCCCTCTCCTGTCTCCTCTAAGTTACAGTCTCTCCTTAGGGGAGAGACTATAAGATAATAACATAAATTTTTAATGCATGTTACCATGTGCAGGATTTTGAAATTTGCATAAATGGAATCACACATCGTGCTTTTTCATCTGATTTAGTTTATTAAATATTTTTTTTCATGAGATTCATTCACATTGCTTTGAATATAGGTAGTTTTTAGTATTTTTATTCTTGGAGGATATTTCATTGTGAAAACAAACTTCAATTCACTTATCTGTACTATCCTTGGTGGAAATTTAGGCTGTTTTCTAGTTTGTGGATATGGTCTATAATGTTAAAAACATTCTTGTATATGTCTCTTAGAAAACCAAGTATTTTCCTAATGTAGAACTTTAAAATCTCATTTTACTTTAAAATTTTTATTTTAAATAAATTAAATCTGTTATTAAAGCAACTTTTTTTTATTTATAGATGAATAGCAGGGCTGTTTAATCTTTCAGTAGAACAGTAAACATTTTACACTTTTACTGTCTCATTCTACTATGAATGAGACATGTAGTCACTAATTTTATTTTCTGTTCATTCATGGCATCCAGTGACAGCCACCATTATAGTTGAGAGGTCATTATAAGAACACCCTTATATGACTCTCATTCTTTTTCTGATTGCTTTCATAATTTTGCAGAAAATATATATCTACCAGTGCAAATCTCAGTAATGACACTGTGGCTTCTACTTAATTATATAGACTTTGTCCAAGAAGAGTTATAAATAAATAAGTCATATAAATAGGGTGTCCTAAAAATATTATTTTTTATGCAAATGCAAAAAATAGTTTAGGTAGAACAAATAAATGTAGCTTCAAAACCTTTATAGAAAATCTTCAGGAAAGAGTAATTACTTTTACATAAAATATATACCAATGTAGACTGGATATTGAACACCTGGCATATGATTAATTGTGTTTGGGAGACATTTTTTCTTTTATTTTCTGAGGAGCAGAAAATTTTATTCAAATGATATTATTTGGTTAGATGTAACACTTTTGCATTATCTACTTTAGCATATTTATCTAAATTACTTGCTTGAAATCATATGAGCTCCTTGAAAAAAGTCAAGGTCTGGGGAAAAAAGTCTGTTTTCTGAAAATATTTCTGTGTCTGAGTCATGTCAGAAATATAATGGAAATTAGAAAGAAACTATTAGTAATTAATCAAGTTTAGGGGCCCATTCAATCAACTTAATATTGCTTATCATTTTATATAGTATAATTAGTGATATTCTGTTTCTACATTTTTAGTGAATTAATTCCAACCTCTATATTGTTAAATAACTGAGATAAACAGACACATCTAGCCATTCTAATGTAAATATAATTTATGAAATAATATAGTGTTATTAAAAAATATTAGTTTCCTGCTGTTTGAACAAAAAAAGAGTAAAATTTCTTCAAATACTTTTTAACAATAAAATTGAAAAACTTCTAGATTTAGATCTTATAAGTGATAATAAAAACAAGAGCAACAGCAGTAACAAAAACAATAGCAATGCTTATTTGGGGCTTATCATCTTTATGCCAGACCTGGTGCTAAGTCCTGTTTTCACATCAACTCATTTTTATCCCAGCAGAAACAGATTTAAAAAGATTAAGTATTTGCACCATGTTAAATAGCTTGTAAATGGGAGACTTAGAATTGGAGTTAAGACTGTCTAATTTCAATATTTATCTTTTTACCACACTAATTAATGGTTCTCATTAAAAGCAAGAGAGATCTTTGAGAAAAATACTAGAGGGAATAGAGTTTTTTCTATGAGTGTTTTTCTTAAATAATTTTATATTTCATAAGGTGTCCATATGCAAGGAGAGGTTCACGATCAAATTCTTCATGACTGCTATGAGGTGACTGGGTGTACAGCACCTCTCACTGAGCTGGGAATAAGGCTTAATTTTTTTTAGGTGCATTTAGCTTTTCTGGCACCACACTAAAAGATCTTTTAAAGCTCAGTTTTCTTCCAAGTACCTTTCATTTTTATTCCTCTGATACGTTTTTTCACTGCTTTCTCCTCACCACCCACATCAAGGTCAAATATCTCCCTTCCCCATTGTGGTGCTTATGCTTCTGCCTACATCATTTTATTCATTCCTCCTACCTGCTTTCCTAATGTCTCTTTTCATTTTAAACAAGTGTGTCTTCTGCCTACCTGCATGAAGATCTGAATATTCCCTTAGATTCTAGCTACTGGTATATAAATAGATATATTTTTCCCAGGCAAACATTCTCTAAAAAATAATAACTTTGCTTTTCCAGTCAAATATAAGCCCAATATTCTATATATACTCTTCTGAATGCAAATTTTAAATGAATACATTTCCGTAATTAGTCTTAAAATAAATTATGAAACTGTATGAGTTTATGTAATCATGATTTGAAAGTTCATTCTTTATCCTTTATAATTAAAAATTGCAATTCTAATACCACATTTTTGTATTAGTATGCTTTATGATAGTTTGTGATTTTCGCATTACCTTATTAGCTAGTAATTTAAAAATCTTGAACTTAACTCATTGATTTGTTATTCTACATTATTTTTAATTTTCTAAAAAGAGTTTTAATACAAATGAAAAGGCATTTTCTATAAAAGAATTTTGTATTTTGGTTAATTCATTCATTCATTCATTCATTCATTCATTCAACAAATATTACTTGTTATCTACTATGTATCAGGCAATGTACTGTGTATGTACTGTCTGCAAAAGGAGTATAGCGATGTGAAAGACATGGAAAATGTTCGCTTTCATGAAGACTACAATCTAGTAGAATAGACAGTAAAAAAAAGTTAACAAAAAGCAAAGTAAGATATTTAATATTTTAGAGATTCTAATTTTTTTTTTCAGTTAATGATCAGAGATCAAAGAAGATAAACAAAGAGATAGGGATGGAGTATAATAGTGGTTGGGTGAAGTACAAGTATTTTGACGCCTAATTTATTATGTAATACTGGCAATTTTAGATTTTTTTAAGGACCTAACAAAGCACTGCTACATGTGATGTTGTCAACCAGTACTACAATATGCATCCACTCCTACACCTGTTGTGCTATTTACTTCGGGATTCTGTGTTTGGTCTTTAAGCACTGGAATGAACATGGAGAGAGTAGGCCTTCATTCCCACTGAATTTACATGGACAAATCCTTAGGATATAAAACGTTTCTTATCTGTAACATGAGTGATCTATCTAGTCAGCTAGAGGTCTACAGACCTCTAACCAGAGGTCTGTAGATTTCTAAAGAATCTGTGGGTAAAATTTATGGAAACTATGAAATCAAATGAGAAAAAATTATTTTCAAAAATCTCTAACAGAAATTTAAAATCTTCTTTAATTATGAGTAAACTGTAATTGTATCAGCACTACCTATGAATTTTTCACCAATAGAGAGCACAGATATTTTTGTATTATTGTACCATTGTTAAAGATTAACTCATTTAATCCCATTGCTATTGAGAAATTGTTAGATCCACAGCAAGATTATGCCATTAAACACATGAAAAAAGAAGCACATATATTATTATATCAAATTTTCTTTTAAATACTATAATAAAATTATTTTAGTATAATTTGTTTCTGTTATAATTCTATGTGTTCTATTTTGTGAAATAAAAGAAAAAGATGAAAGAGAAGATTACATGAAGTGAAAATATATCAATACAAAATAGAATATATATATTCTGTTTTAAAATGCCAGTGAAAGAGGAGTTCTTGCTGGAAGTCAGTGACATTTGAACTGAGAGCTAAGCATCAGAAGCAGAGAGTCAGATAAAAAAGAGAGGGAGGCAATCTTAGGGTAAGGGAACAGCCTAGACCAAGTTCCTGAAACAAAAAAGAACTTGGTGAACTTTATGGAAGTTAGGAAAAAATGAGAGTGGCAGGAACAAGAGTTGTATGTTTATCTCCTGCCATATTCAGCTGCATGAGTGCACAAATTCATCATTAAAATAGATGAACTTTAACCAGGATTGTGAATTATCCAAGAGAGTTTGACAAATCAGGAGAAGAGCAGTGAGAGTATATGAAATTAAACAAAATAAGGAGAATTATGAATATCTGAGGTGGAGAGGGAAAAAGAATGGTGAGCAGATGGTAGGATTAATACACTGTAAATTCTAATAAGGTTAGAGGACTGTTGGAGCTGGATGTTAGAAGGAATATGTAGGAAGGCTGCTTTAGTAGTACAAGTAAATGATGACAATAGGTATTGTTCTAATCAGTTTGAGCTGCTATAACAAATTCTATATACAGGCTGCCTAAAACAATAGAAATTATTTCTCACAGTTCTAAAGGTTGGAAATCCAAGATCAAAGTGCCAGTAGGGTTCAATTTTAGTGAGAACCCTCTCTGTGTTTTGTAGATGGATGTCTTCTTGCTTTATTTTCACATGTCCACGAGAGAGATCATGTCTGTTCCTTTTAATAAAGGCACTTGTCCCATTCATGACGACTCCCCACCATGACCTAATTCCTTCACAAAGGCCCCACATCTAAATATTGTCACATTAAGTATTAGGGCTTCAACATATAAGTTTGGAGTGGGGTGCACAAATATTTAACCCAATGCAACTATGGAAATGCAGAGATGTTTATACTTCAAGATATGTTAGTATTGTTACTGCTGGGATCCTGGAAAAGAAGCTCACTGAAGGAAGAGCGTTTCTTTCGTACTTCTTTCTAGCTCTCAGAATTGTGTCAAACAGAAGGTGCTTCATAAATATTAAAAATTAAATAAATGAATTGTATGTATAAAAAAAGATGTAGAATTACTGCCAATTTTCTGAGTAGACGCAACTTTTAAATTACGGAGGAAGGTTTGGGGAAAAGGCTTATGGTTATTTCTTAAATATTAATATGAAATCTTACCTATTCTTATCATCTTATTAAAAACAATTTTTGGAGCATCCATTCCAATATAAATATATGCTAGGCACTGTAAAAAATATGAGAGATAGATGGTCCCTTTTTTTCCTAGAAAAAAAGCATGTGAGGGATTTAATTAAAATTTAGATAGGCATAGTAGAATAAGGCAACAGATTTTTCCACAGCAGCTGAGCATTTAAGAAATGCAAAAATACCTTCAATGTCTGCATTGAAAACTGCTTTGAATCTTGAATTCTAATCCAATTTAAATATCAATCAAGTGTGAGCAAAATAATAGTTTTAAAATTCAAAGATTAAGAAAGTCTGCATACTTTGTAAAAAGTATTATTTTACAGGCATACTTAAAGAACTCAAAAATAATCCAAGTAATCAATAAATTGTGAGAAAGCCTCAAAAGTGAAATTAAATAGAATCTTCGGCTTATAGATTTACCGAAGCCTAAAAAGTCTGCCTAATATTGTCCTTTCAAGAAATACATTATTAAGCAATGGGTCAACTTAGTGATTTAATTAAGACAATTATCATTCTATAAATAATTACGAAACAAAAGAAAGCCAAGGGAAATTAAAAATTCCAGGAAAAAAAATGACAGCTATTCTAGAAAGTCATAATACAAATAAGAAGTAAACAAAATGTAACATTATTTTGAGCAAAATAATTAAATAAGGGAAAGATCATGTATTTGGTTTTGATGATTAAAGTGTTTAATTTAAGTGAGACAGAGATGTACCAATGTAGATTTCCTTTTCTCCTCAAATCCATGGCCTCTAGTTATGCAGTTATGCAGAATTTCAATATTTTATACACTTGATATTGCAAAAACTGTTTATTTTCATATCCAGTAATCAAGTTACCCCCAAGCATGGAAGGCTTAACCACTAAATTGGAGGTTTTTAAAGGACAGGAATTCTTTCTTGTTCATTGCTGTTTGAATATCAACAAGAACAGTGCCTGTCTGGGAACACAATAAATATTTATTGATATAATAACAGGACAGAACATATCCGTTATTTACTTTAATAAAATTTTTGGGCAGAGAATTTCGATAGAAATGCAGGAAAATAATTTGTTATAAGTATTCCTTGGTAATAATAGCAATTATAAAAAATATATCTATAAAAAATGAGTGAATAGAATACATCTCCCATTCTCATGGAACTCACAGCTCAGATAGAAACAAAATAAATAATTGAAAAAAAAAAATGAGACAGGTTCTATGATGTTGGCATTGCCGAATACAATAACAAAACAAACAAAAAAGATAAAGTTTAGTTCACCTGAGAGAAGCTAGGAGGGCTAAGGAAGGAAGACACAAGTGATGAACTTTGACCATGAGTAAGAATTTTTAAGAAGGTTGGAAACGGAATGTGTTCAAAAGGAATATCAATGGAAAAGAGCACAGTCTATATCAGCTTGATGTAGAGAAAGGGCTGAACCCAAGACTGGAGAGGCAAATGGAGACTGGGCCAACACATTAAAGGAATTTTAACTATGCTTCATACCTTCTGCACAGATACATTTTATTTCTAAAAACCTATGAATTTACTCATTAAAAGAAAATGGAAGAAAAAAATGACAACTTGGCAAGTGATATTAAAGCTCACAGAATAAGAGTAAAAATGGAAGGAAGATATTTAGACTATCATGAAAAGAGGGATCTCTTTTCTCACAATAGTGACCCTACTGATTCTTTGTATAATAGTAACAGTCCTATATATGAAGAACAGCTTCTCTACTTTGAGCAAAACACAAACAAAACATCACAATAAAATTATTTAAGAAAGTTGTTCATAGGGCCTAATGATTTTTGTTCATTTTTATTATATGTGCTTTTCTTAAATTTCATATGAATGAGGGAATGTAGTACATTCATGTCTAATATCTGTCCCTTCTAACTGTCCTTGTATTACAAATGAAGATGTCACCACCAAAACAAAGAAATAAAGAGGAAAGAAGGGAGAAAAGGAGGAAGGGAGGGAAGGAGGAATGAAAGAATAAAAGACACAATAAAAGAAGAAAAAAATCAAACTGATTAATGAACCAGGAATTCTCACACATTTCTATAGGTCAGCATTTATTGGCAGAAAGGCAAATATGTATCTTGCTTGCTTTTATTTTCCCAACTTAATGTTGTCACATAGCTCCTAGTAACAGATTCATACCATAAAAGTCCTCCCACACTACAAGATCAATGAAACCCTGGAAGCTACAACAGAAAAAATTTAGAACGTGCATCAAATTTGTGAAGCTCATAAAGAAAACACATTTGCCCTTCATGTATTTTTAAACAGATTCTTGCTTCATTATATCTTGTAAATAGTTTCTCTGTTCACTAAAGCAGATAGGATTGAACTTTGGTGGCATTCCATTTTCAGAAGAACAGAATGCTGTTCAGTTTTAATAAAGATTTTAGTGGTGATGTTATCATATTTAGGTGCCCAGTTTTCTATAGGGGTTCTGTAATGTCTGAGGAAGAACTTGGCATATAAGTTCACTTATTTGCCTGATTTTCTTCTTTCTTTACTCTTTAGCACTCAAGAATCATGTCTCATTTCCAATTTTGAAAGATTAAGTCTTTGATCAGCTATCCCTAATGCCTTGTTTTCAGTAGCATATTGGGTTGTATAATAATAAAAATAAACCTTATAATTTAGAACAGTATTTAAGAATTTGTCTTCATTTACTTTGGTTTGCCTTTAGGTCATATAACTTTTAGATAAAAATATTAGTTTTGGAGTTATAACATGTAAGTAATGAATTTAACTTCGGAACCAAAGTCTCAGTACTGATAAAACTGAGTTACATTTAAAAATATTGTTTCATAAAAATAAAAAAAATCCATCTCTCTCATTCCATATGTAGTTATTTATTGAATCAACATATTCCCTTTGATTTTCCAATTTAAATATTTGACATTTGCTTTCTAACACTGAGTCACTTTAATTGGAATAATTTATTAAAAACTGAATAATTAGTTGTAAAGTTCTATTTTTGTAGATTTCAATATTTCATAGTATTGACAGTAAATACTATATGAAAAAAACAGATTTAATTTATTGTAGTTTATATTTTTGCAATCTTTGAAGAAAATGTTGAGTCTGATTACTCAGATTTATTTTAAAAGTTTTTTATTTTAAAAATGTTTCAAATAGTATGCAATTTGTGATTTCTAAAATTGTTGATAGTTTCAACAACTATTTCTAAAGAGATATGATATGACTATTATGTCCATTGATATGAGATTTTTGGCATTAGTTAGATGATCTAGTATTCCATTCAAGGTCCCTCTACATGTATTTTAATATTTCAAAGTAGTAATATCAATTGCATTATATGCTCATTATTTTTGTTGTTGACCACTGCCAGATTTGTAAACATTGGTTCCCTTGTTCAATGATTAATTTTAGTGAGATATGGAACTTTTAATAGTAGATTTTATGACTTTTAATCTACATATTGTGCACAAAGTATTAAACTAGTTTTAATTCATAATCTTAGTATAATTTAGAAAGGAAGTGGTTCATTAACTTTCTTATTATCAATTTAAGATTAAGTTTCCCTATTTTCCTTTTATTATAAGTAATGGTGCACAACTTTAAGATAGTTTGCTAAAGCTATTTTTATTATTTTGGAGCAACATTTAAAACACTTTAATATCAGCAATGCATTTATAATATTTCCAGCATCTCTGAAGCATGGATGAAAAAATATTTTTTTCTGCAGAGATTTAAAATAATGACTATTAATAATGATCAGAAAATGTATATGCTTTTTCTATTCTTTTTATCTTTTAAATATATTTTAAAATTATTTTTATTATTTTTATTTTATTTCTTTATTTTTTCTTCTCTCTTCCTCCTCTCCCTTCTGCTCTGGTAACCAGTAGTCCATTGTCTATGTCCATGAGTCTCTGTTTGTCCTGTTCATTTGTTGCTTTTAGGTTTATAACCCACATATATATAATATTATGTAATTTTTAACTTTTTCTGTCTGCCTTATTTCACTTAGTATAATCATTTCAAGGTCCATCCATGTTGTCACAAATGGCAGTATTTTAACTCTTCTTATGGCTGAGTAATATTCCATTGTACATATGTACCACAGCTGCTTTGTTCAGTCATCTACCATAGGACACTTCAGTTGCTTTCATTTCCTGGCCACAGTGAATAATGCTGCTATGAACATTGGTGTGCAAATATCTTTTTGAATATGAGTTTTCAAGTCTTTGGGGTAAATACCCAGTAGAGGGATTGAGAAATCATATGGTAGATTAATTCTTAGTTTTTGGAGAAACCTCCATATTGTTTTCCATAGTGGCTATACAAATTTGTAGTCCCACCAGTAGTATATGAGGCTTCCTTTTTCTCCTCATCGTCTCCAACATTTGTTATTACTTGTCCTATTGATTATAGCTATTCTAACAGGTGTGAGGAGAAATCTCATTGTGGTTTTGATTTGTTTTTTCCCTAGTAGCTAGCTAATGTAAATGTTCTTGATTAATATTAGTTACTGCTAATTCAATATATGAAATCAATATTTTTTCAGGAAAATAAAATTTAAGTTTTTATACTTGAATGTAAATAAAAACAATATTAACAATGTAATAAAAAATTACGGCATCGAACAATTATTGTGTTAATTTTTTAATGCATGTAATAAAAAATTAATTCTCCAATATTCCAATGGCTAAATTGCTATCTTTTCTGAGATTATGTGAACACAAATAGATAAAATTTTAATTTTGCTGACCAACAAAAAGCACATGTAGAAAATTTCTCTCAGCTATGTGTTTTTTCATAAACTTTATATCTATATATTATGTATATACAAATCATACACATAGAAAACACGGTTCTCAATTCTCTGGAATTACTTAATAGAAATATTTGAGAATTATAATAATGTCAAAAATTTAATGACTGTAAGTGCCCATTTTATATTCTCTTTATCAAACCTTTCATTTACTATCCTAATACTTGACTCAAAAATGGACCAGTTGTAGGAATAGCTTACAAGAACTAGATACAGAGCATATAATAGAAGCTCTAGAGTAGAGAATGAATTACTTTTGGGCGTACTGATAGGCCTCCAAAATCTTAGGACTAGTTAAAAATGTTAGCAGGATAATTTTCTACCTGTCTAAACATATAATATAGGTGGGGTAAACTTAAAATATTGGTAGCATGAGCCATTTTCACTTCATATGAGCCTTCTACTATCACTTAATGCCAATTCAATCTATTTTTTGTTAAAAGTGTTTTCAAGAAAGTCTCTCCATGTGTGTGGAGGGGAGGGTATACATATACATGTCAAAGATTTAGGTTAAGAATTAGATATTTCCAAGTATTTCATATATCTCAAAAGAATGTTGTCATAACCTATACTTTTTATGGCACATATAGTTAACATGAAAGTTGCATAAAATAGAGAAGTGTGGTCTGTAATACCACATAAAATGGCATGTTTGAGTCACTATTCATGTCTGGTCTCAGCTGGAAATTCAGAAGTCTTTTCTATGAAACCTTGTAATAAATAATATGAAGTAAAGCCTAAAGCTGTTATAAAGATGAATTGAGAAGGGTTGAAACCGATAATCTATTTTTTTGTTAATGGGGGCAGCACTTACTAACAACACTTAACAAGTAAATACATACTATATTTCAGGAACTTTAATAAACTCTTTACATATATTATCTTATTTAATCCTCACAGTAAACTCACAAGATAAATAGATGAAAATATAGATCAGGTAAGTATCAGTCACTTATGATGCTTGGAAGTGCTGTTCACATTATTAAGAATATAATATTCATCTTAGAAAATATTTTTCTTCTAGAAATCTAATTTAGTCTTACACTTAATTATTTTTATTCAAAATTTCATTGGTCACATGCAATCTATCAATGTGGGTACAAATCTACTTATGTTAGCAAAATTACTAGATTTTTTTTTCCTATAGTAACCACTATGATTATTGAATTGAAGGATTCCACGGTTTTCCCATTTGAGCATCAGTTCATAAGATTTGTTCTAGAAGATTATATATAGCTCATCCTTCATACTATTTTCAGCATCTGTTTTATAAAACAATTTTAAATATTGGAAAAAATTACACATGATTTTCATAATCAGTTGTGTAATTTTGTGCATCAGATCTTGAGTAGAAACAATGATATCTTTAAAATACTGTTTTTCATTAAAAATAAATATAAGTTTAATTATTTTTACTTATGCTCTTTTTATAGAACTTTACCTAAGTTTTTGAGACCTGATAAGACATGTAGTATTATAAGAAAAAAAAAGAGAAAATTTTTTATGAAAGATTTTATAATAGTGTTCTAGGAAGCTGTTCTTTGAGGTCTCTGTTGGCCATTTTTCTGTGCCTGTTAATGTTAAAAATATTTTTTAGGAGAACTCTTGTTTTGGGGGATAATTTCATCTCACTTTTTCACCTGTTCAGTCACAAGTTCTTATTAGACATTTAAAATTTACAATAAAATGTTAATTATAACCCAAAATCTGGGTTAATTATAACCCAGAATCTTAATCCAAATAAATAAGTATTCATTTAAAAACATAAGATCATTAAAGCCTATATACTTTCCAGGAAATATGTCAGTATCTTGTGATAGTCAACTTTTATTAATTATTTGAGAAAAATAATATTACAGAAGGATATCCAAAAGATAATTTTTTTTTCAAAAATTGTGGATCTTGTCTTCATATTACTATAATATTCTTGGTAATGTTTTCATTTGAAAAATACATTTCTAGCTTATAATATAGTCAAAGTTCACTCTGATGTTCATAAAACTTTAATAAATATTACCATGAGTAGGTTGACTCAAATGCATTAGTCATTTGGTAGAAGAGCATGAGTAATTTATAAAAATTAAAAATCACTATCATTATAGAATATCATTTATCAATCACTGAAATTTGAAAAAAGATCAATATTTTTTATTAATAGAAAGTTTAAAAGAAAAATTTTATAAGTATTGGAAGGATTGCAAAATGGGCAAACATAAATCAAGAAAACTGTTTTTATTATTTAAAGATGACATAAATAATGTATTCTACTAATTTAGCCTCTCTTGACAATAGCTAAAAATATCCATTCATATCAACAGGCACTGACAATTGCCAAATACTAGATATCCCATAATGAATTGAATTTTTCTTGATATGTCAATGTCCTGCTTACAATACCTCCTCAAAAAAAAACCTCCAACGTGACTCCCTTGTAAAGAAAGGCAGTCATATGATTTATTTCTGAGTTAATAAGACATAGATGATTTATTGCAAGAAAGCACCACCTCTTTGTACTTGCTCTCTCTTCTTCATGTGTAAGTATGGTTAAATGCCATGTTTAGAATCAGAACAACTATTTTGTGATCTTAAGGATAAAGCAGATAAGTTTTGAGTAGCAGATCAGCTCAAAACAATCTTAACTGACATATTGTAGAAAAAGAAAAGGAGTAGAGTCTTTATCAGATGATATCAATTTAGGAAGCAATATCAATGGCTTTTGTCTTGATAGAGTGCATAACATGTGGCAAGGCTGAGTCAGGGGCCTGGGCTCTTCCACTTACAAGTACTGCAAAATTTGACAAGGTCATGTACTGCTCTAAGCTTTTATTATGTCTAAAATCAAAAAGTTAATCTAAATAATTTATCTCTAACTAAAGGGATGAAAGGCCAAAATTTCTACACTGTAGTTTTCTACTGTATGCATAAAATTGTGTTCTTAGAGTTGCAAAGATAATTTATGTATATTATGTAGGAAAACATTCCAGTGATTATTAATACAAAGTGGCAAATGTCTCACAAAAAAGTTATTATATTCTGTGAGAGATCATCATATTTGTAAATTTATCAAAAGATACATTTTATAATACACTGAATCTTAGTTCCAATTGATTTTTAAGGAAATTTTAAAATTTTATAATATTATAATTAAAGATCACTATCACATGTAGTTGTTGATGAAACTTGAAAATTCTTTATTTCAAGCTTAAAAGTTCTTTCCTCTGTCTAGTGTATTTATATATCTATTTATAATAATTTTAAACATTTATTTAAAATAGGATATAGAATTCAATGTAAATGTGTAAAAATTTGAAGATTATTCTTTGAAAATTTAAATAAAAAATTTCTTAGTCTCATTGCCTTTTAAATTTTATAAATCTAGAACTTAAAAGTAGACTAATAATAGAAGTTGGGACCCTGGGTTCTTTAAAGCTATGACTTTGCATTTCTCTGTAAAAGTACTTCTTTGTATTTTTTAATGTACTCAAATTAATACAACCCAATCTAATAACTGTCACAAGAGGCTTAGAGGAAATATGGGCATACATAACCAGCAATCTGAAATATGGCTTTGATTTCAGATCAGCTTCAAAAGCTCTTTTGTTCACATATAGACATTCCGGTAGTGAATGAAGTGCCTTCTCTCAAATTCATTGTAAATATCCATGAAAATAGTCAAAAAGACTAAAATGTCAAAAATCGAAAATGGAAGAGTAAATTAAATATAAAGAAACTTTAAAGTCTAGGGGTTCATTCTTACTTACTGCATTGTCCTTGGTGATGTGCTGAGAAATATACCCTTAGAATACCCATGATACCTGCACCCTCTGAATTAGAGCACTAGGGAGAAACACCTTTTTCTCACACCCCACTCACCACCACCACCCCTTTTTTAAAGAGTGATTGAAAAAGGTACTGATCTCAGCACTATCCTGTTGCTCTCCTCTAATTCCATGACACAAAATTGTCATTCATACTCCTAAATGCTTGGCGACTACCTTTGCAATTAGAGACAGTCACCTCAGCCCACTCCCATTAGTTTTTTCTGCCTGGATCCCTTCAGTGATACAACACCCAGTAGGTGACATGGAAAGAAGTAGGATTTGACACATAGAAACACATTGTAACACATGACGCTAAATCTTTAGAGGAAGGAAAAACTTGTCAGGAAAGTTAGAAAGAGCACCAGAAACACTACATGCTTTGAGTTGCAGTGTTTCATAAATTTATTCTTGTAGTATAAGCCCTAACAGTGGGTTTTCATTTTTGTAGTTAGTGCCTCACTTAAACTTTGATTGCTGTCATTCGCTTTAAGAAGGCCACATTGCCAGCCACATCATTAGAAAAAGAGCACTCCTAACCCCTTTATTTTAAATATCTTGGTTGATTTTGATAAGTGACCATTTGAGTCTCTTGCTTTTTTCTCTTCTTCACTTTAAATCCCCATAGTTATGTTTTAAATTCACCAATAAAGAGTGAGCCCACAAAATCCTAGGTCCCCGCTCCCTTGACCCCAATAAAAGTAGAGCCCCAGGCCCATGTGGTTCTCTCTCTCTCTCTCTCTCTCTCTCTCTCCCCCTCTCTCTCCCTGCTCCCCTGTAACCTTACTGTGTGGCCACAGGTATGCTGAATAATTTTTAGGTCTTATAAGTAATAAGTAATAAGACATTCATGCCATGTCACCTGCTGGATATTGTATTTTTTAAGGGATCCAGGCAGAAAAAAGCTAATGGGAGTAGGCTAAGGTGACTGTCTCTAATTGCAAAGATAGTTGACAAGAATTTTGGAGTATAAATGACAATTCTTGTATCTTTCAAAGTTTCCTGATGGTTATTGCTAAGGGTGTCTTTTAATTATAATAACAGCCACAAGGGCTGATCCAGCCAAAATATTGGTAATCTATAGGCTGAGATTGGCACAAAACAACTCTGGAGGAAAAAAAAAAAAACATGGAGTCTTCCAAATCAGAGAATCTGCAGGAGAGTGAGCCTCAGTCCACCAGCCCAATTTTTGATGAATCTCTACTGGATATCACAAAGTGAGTTAGGATTCTTATGTGTCAATCTGGCCTCGTGGTCTAGATTTGAGTGAAGACGTTTGTAGTATCCTAGAGCAGAATAAGACACAGTGAAAGGGAAGAAAGTCTCAGTGCCATCAAATTCTAGGCCCACAGTCATCATACCCCACCCTAGAATAACTAAATATTCAACAAACAAAGTGAACAAGCAAACAAATGAAATGAAGCTTTAGAAAAAGGCAGGAATGAGAGCAAAGCTTAATTTTGAAAGTTGTCTTTTGAAAGGAAGAGGCCATTTAGAACATCAATTTGGAATATATCAATTACATATTCTTTGCAAGATACAAAAAGATTGATGTTTTTATAAAAAAAAACATGAATTGAGAAGAGACAGCAGAAAGTAGGTCATTCAAGAAATATTTATTGTGAAATAGAAAATACACACATAGAACTTACTTCTAAATATTCCAGACTTTTTTCCAAAAGTAACATTAGAAATTAAAATATGTAATTGTGTCTACAGAGCACAACTAAAGTGAAATGGGAAAAGACAAAAAGGAAAGAATAAAATTAACAGCAGTTTTAACTTAAATATTGACAAAATATCAGAAAACAAACAAAACTCAAATAAAACAAATTAAAAGAGAAACTATCTCTGTAGAAAAAGAAAAAAGTCTACAAAGGATAACTATAATTACTACAATTAGAAACAAGGCTCATATATCCTGATAATTTTTTCTCTTAGTTTCAAGGATACCTAAGAAAATATTCTGTACTACCCACAAAAGGATGCTCCAACTGAATGGGCTTCTTCCCCCATCCCCTTCCCCCCTGCTACACACATTCATTTTGTGTTATCCTTTTTAAGTGTAGCTTTAATAATTCTTAAAATAATTCTTAAAAATTCTTAAAATTTTTAATAATTTTATTATTATAAAGTAAAACTAGCACCCTGAGTCAGCATAGTTTCATAGGTAAAATACAAATTTTAGATGACTAATCTGATTTTAATGACCTCGATCTTATAATTTTTTAAATTTTATAATGATAAAGGAAGGACTCAGAACTGTTATTCCATTTAGAAATTATATGAAACACATATCTTCTAGAATAGTCTAGTCAATAAACTTACAATCATTTATTTCTACATTTTTGAAACATGATGTGATCCATTCTAGAATTCTAGGTGTATTGATATTTTTTTTGAATAATTTGAACAGTACTTGAACAAATTAAAATTAGATTGAGTGGTTTCAAAATCATCTAATAATGTTTTGGCACCTGGTTCTTCTTAGCACTTTTCAATTCATTTGCAAAATTTACTTTGGTTCCCAGTGGAAGAAAATTATTTAAATGATTGATTATATAGTGTGACAACCATATTTCACAGATTTTAGTGACATTTGCTATTTCCTGTCCCAGACTCAACACTAAATTTATGAAATTAAAAAAAATAAGTTTGCAATTGATTATACATAGAATAAATATAGTTTGCTAGGACTTTTTGAGAGTGAAAATGAGTACTACTAACAGTTTCACCAGGACAGTGGATATAAATCAGGATTCTCCTGGGCAAATCAGGCATATAGTTATCCTAATTATATAAGAATAATTTCAAGGGCTTCTAATCTAGAAGTTGCATTTCTGCATCCCATTGCCTTGTTCTCACATGAGCTCATAGTCGTGGATTACTTTCTTCATTTTACAAAGAGGGGAACAGTGTGTATAGGAACCTAAAAGACAAGATCAAATCGTAAATTAATTAGCAGCAGAGCTGAGATTATATGCCTGTTCTGAGTGAATGCCTAAACTGGTATTCATCTCACAATATGAAATTCTTTCTTATCTGTTTACTATAAATCTGTTCAGGAAGCACTGTTGCACATGAAATCTACTTCAGTCCAGCTGATTTTTTTTTAATTAACAATATAAATGAAGAAAAAGGAGAATGGCATTCAATGGGCAGTTGAGGAACACAAAAAGATTAACTTTACCCACATGTGATTTTTATTCAGTGTAAGTTTTACATACAGGCACTCTGAAAGTTGTTTTTATGTCTATTATGTAAATACTCAGAAAATTTTAAAGACATGGCTAATTTGTTATAACAGTTGGATTTTAAGAAATATTGGTTGAAAAATTGTATTTTCCAGTATACTTCCAATTAATAAAGCCTCTTTGATGAATTACTTTAAAATGAATATTTCTATAAACTCGACTTTGAACACCAATGAGTGATCTGAAACATTATACAAGGTATAAACTTCCCACCTCAGTTTCTGGTATGTAGTCAATGTTCAATAATTATTTATTTGATTTTTACTCCTGTTTTAGTAGGTAAAATGTCTTGTGACATAGTTAATTCACTGTTTAAAAAGTGCCCTCATTTGGGAGAAATCTGGGGGCATTGAGAGGAGTCTTTCAAGGATACACTACTAATATCTTGTAATGAATGCCTTCAATTCATTCAATGTTTTCCAGATGGAGTGAAATAATGCACCATATTGTTGTCTTAAATGTGCGATTAGTAGTAACACATTGTAACTAAAGTTTATTTGTTATCTCTCCTATCCAATAAAATCATGGAGTTCCAACATAGGTGATTTGCCATTGAGTTTATCTTTGTGAAACAAACAGATGTTAGAATCTCAGAAAAATTGTACTCTCATCTTTGGTAAGAGTAAGTCAAAACTTTCAGCTGTTTCATATTTTTTTTTCATAAAATTTCTGTTCTATTTAAGGTGGATTGCCCCATTCAAATAAAGGAGAATCAGCATCCACTGATATGTACTAATAGTAATAGTAAAAAAACAAAGATAATTTAATATTTTTGTTATTTGACTTCTTTATTTCTTGGTTTGCTTTGACTTTGGTTTCTTAATTAAGAAAAAGAGGATTTTTGCTAACTAAATAGAAGAGAGCAAATATTATTTTAAAAATTCACAATCAACATTTTCACTATATTGTGTTTTTTTAAAACAAAGATTCATCATACTTTATTTTAATAATGCTGGAGTCAAAAATTTGAAAGTAAAAGATTTTAATCTTTATTATTTTTTTTTAATTTATGCCTGCAGCACTTGATCTTTCTAGGTGATCTCCCATCCAAGTACTAACCAGGCCCAGCCCTGCTTAGCTTCTGACATCAGACATTGGACTTGTTCAGGGTGGCAGGGCCATAGATCAGGGACTATAGTTCCACGGGAGAGAGAACTCAAGACCTTCTGTGTGTAAGGCAGACATGCTAACCACTGCACTATGGAACCATGTCAAAACATTTTAATCTTAAGAGTAAAGATAATATAAAATTTTTATCATGGTGAATTAATATTTAAAAAGCAGATTTTAGACAATCAAGCATAGCATGACCTCATTTTATAAAATAAAAATGTCACTACATAAACACATATATATGAATGCATATACATTCATGTATGTTTGGTTATACATATATGACATTATAATCACAAAATAAATTACTTGAATCACTTTTAGCTTACAAGCTACCACATTCACCTAGTTTTCTTCTTACACTTCTGGTTCGTTACTCTTGTTTTTTCTTTGCTAGTTTCTCAACTACTTCCAGTCATTTAAACTTCAGTCAGCTAAAGGTCTGCTCTTCGGTTATTTTCATTTCGTCTACTATCACTTTCTTAGTAATTGTGTTCACTCTCTATCTTTAAATACCATGTATAAGCTGATGACTCCCTGACTTATATCTCCATTGTGGATCTCTTCCCTAACTGCAAATTCATAACCAATTGCTTATTTACTTCTCCACTTGAAAGACACATGATTATCTCAAAGTTAACATGTCTAAAATTAATTTTCAAATTATTTAATCATTTCAAACTTGCCCTAGTAGTCTTCTCACTTTATGACAATTGTCTTTCCAGTTTCTTAGGTTTTATTGGGTTACATCCTTGAATCTCCTCTTTGTTGGATATCCTACATCTAAACCACTAACATATCCTGCTGGCTTTACCTTCAAATTATACCCTAAATCCAATCACTAGGATTTCTAGGACTGTACTTACCAAATCTATTTCTGGACAGAATTATTGAAAATCTTTTTGTCTTAATTCACCATTTGCCCCCTTCATTTTTTTTTTTCAACACAGCTAGTATGACCTTTTAAAAGCAGATTGAGGTAATTTTACTTTTTCTCAAAATCCTCCAATATTTTTTGTTTTCGTCTGCCTCAGAGTGAAGATAAAAGTACTTACTTAAATGTGTATCCTTGTTTTTCTCCACCTGTTAATACTAATACTTTCTTTTTAAAATTTTCCTCTACTTCACACTGTATGTTTGCTGTCCTCAAACGTTCTAGTCACACTCTCAGTTCAGAGCCTTTGCTCTTGCTATTCTATCTCCCTGGAATTCTTTTGAATAATTTAACTTATAAATTCCTCTGTGCAGTTTCTGCAGTCACTTAATCCAAAATTTCAGTATATATTTCCCTAATACTTTCTATCCTTGTGCTAATGTTATTTTTCTTCTTACTGCATATTACTATATTTTTTCTCTAAACTTTTGCTTGTGTATTTTACCAATCAAAATATAAGCTTCATGAAGGAATATTATCTTTTTTGTTCAATTCTGTATCCTCAGGACCTACAACAGTACCAGGAACATGGTGAGTATTCAATAAATACTAACAACCACTCTATCCAGGCAGGGGTGGAAAAAGTAGTAAAGGAGAAAACTTTAAGTTCTTTTTCAACACTATTTAAAATAAAGATCATAGGTAAATTTTACTTTTTTAATTTTATATTTCAAAAATAATATGATGCAAAACTTTTTTTGTGATGAAATTGGAGGTTCTAATATTTTCTCACTGGTTCATAATTTTAAAGTTTAGGCTCTAAATTCTTATTCTCATTAGCTCATGTTCTCATATCTTCCAAAATAGAAAACTTCATTAATTCTTCCATAGGTAAAACCAATGACTTATAATTATGGTGCAGAACATCTTAGAAAATGCAATGATTTATTTACATCAGGATAAAGAAATTTAAAGCTAGCTTTCATGTCAGGTCCATCTTTAAGTTGAGATTCCATTAGAGGAACAAGGCAGCAAGAAAGTCATATAGGAAAGAGCTCCAAATAGAGCCACAGGATGGGAAAGCCAAGTAACCAATATTCAAAATTTTAGGTAAATAAGGTGAATATTAGATGAAGGAAACTAATGACCATAGATAACAGGGCCTTACTTTGGATGAAAATTTAGGAGAAGATTGCAATATGCAGTTATAGGAATCTGAATTACAAATAAGACAACTTACTGAAATCAGAGCATAAAGCAGCGACCAAAACAGAAACCTGAATTTGAGGGACACTCATAATAATGGGTAGAGAGAGGACATGGACTCTGAAACAAAGCATTGGAGGCTCTTGTTAGTGAAAGAGGATAAATTTTGGCTAATACAGAAGTCTAGTGGTCAGTACCGGGATTAAATGTTACTAGTCAATGACTGAAAATCCAATGTAGGAATGCGGTAGTACTTGTGTTGTCTAGGTTCTGAGGAAGAAAATGCATTAGTCTGTCCATCCTACCTCATGTCTACATTGTCCTCTGCCCTTGAAGGGTGGCAATGCATGGGATCAAAGGAAGCTAGTATAGTAATATTTACTGTTTTTAACAAACCTTTTTTTTCCCCCTGTAACAAATTTATTTGTTTATTCATTCATTCACTCCTTCAATGATTCATTTATTCAACAGGTAGTTATTTGATTGCTTCTTACATGTCACTCTGAACCAGGAACTGACAATAGAGCAACAAATACTATAAATTTAATCCTTGCCCTCACAGAATTTTGCTTTAGTTATAACTTTCCTCTTTAAGGTATTACCCCATGTGAAATAAATGTTTAAAATGTTCTTTTTAGTTTTATGTCTTGTTCTATCTTGAAACACCTTTATATTTTATTCTGATATGAAATAGTATTTCACAATGGACCAACGAACTACTACTAAAAGGTCAGAGGTTTCTTTCTTTTAGTTAATAAGAGTCTAGTGTTATTCTCAACCTTAAGGCTTCACATTTGGAAGGAGTGTTAGGTGTTTCCCAGACCAAATTCTTTATTTTATATATCTGAAGCCCAGAGGAGATACAATGCATGTCAAAATTTATGTAAAAAAAAATAGCCATCTGGGATTAGAATGAGAATCTCCAGACACCACAGAAGACTATTTTTATCTCCATAATATTGCCTAACAGGCTTCATATTAAATCACATCTGAGAGTAGATTTTGTGTTTGCCAATCACATCAGTATATATGTTGCTATTTCCTTCAAATTAGACTATTCATGTTATTTCTCTGGAAAAAATGTTTTAAATTTATTTGTTTTGTATTTCTCTTCTATGTAACAAATAGGAAGGATGATTGGGGGAAATGAAGCTATTGAAAGCCATTAAAAATGATGAAAATAAAGTTATGCTATAAAATTATACCCGAGAATCAAAATTCTTCGTCTTTGTATATTAAATAAAAACATTAACACTGAGAATAATTTTTTATAAATCAAAAGACTTTGTATAGAAAAATTATTTGACCAGTTGTGTTCACAGGTGCATTTCTCATCTTTTTGTTTTCACTAATCAAAAGTGTTTTTATGCAAGTTTCAGATTGGAGGAAAGTAAGTGCTGGGAAAGAGAAGGGGAGTAACACTTCTTTTCTTAACTGGTTATTTGTATAGTCCTCTGTTGGTTGGGAACCAATGGCTATAGGTCACTCTATACAGCAGATGAACTATCACTGTTCCTGTCAGGACACATGAGTGGTCTTCTGAATGTCACACTCCCCTGAGGTGACCATCAGTCTCAATCACTACTTCATCTATCTGCTCTTATTTTCTTTTCCCTCACATTCCATCCAGGAGAACTCAGTTCAACCTGCAGTTCAAGGGCAGTCTGGAAGGTAAGAAAAGCACCAAAACTTTAACATATGCATATTACTATCTGATGTCTCTTTTGAGTTTTGTGTTTTACATAGAACCTAGATTGGTCCTTCTTCAAAATGTTCCATGGTCAACCATTCTGAAGAGTGAGCTCTACCTCTAACTGTCTGAGCAGAGTTTTTTTCAAGGTTTATTTGCTCCTCACCACAATCCAGTTTCACCATGGATTTCTGAAGTCTCCAAACCGTCAGAGGTTGGTATTCATTGCATCGAAGAGAAGCACCCTCATAGCTAGTCAATTCTTCTAATATTTATGCTGAGAATTCTGGGAGCTATGAAGAGAACTTTTATGAGATCCTGTTTTGGGACCTTAATTGGACTGTTCCTGACCATGGATATAGATTAATCACATCGAGTTCTGAACATTTGGGTTTTAGACTGAATATACCTAGAACATCAAAACCACCTTCTCTCTCTATTATTTTCATTTTCATTATTTTAAACTACCATCTTGAATCTTCACAGTCTTTCCACTATAATTATCTGTCTTTAAGTTTCCTCTTAAAAGGATACCTGTTATATAAGATTAAAGCTCACCTTATGATAATGTCAACATTTCAATGTAATTATCTTTTTATAGACCCTATTTCCAAATACATGTACATTTTGAAGTACTAGGGGTTAGGACATCAGTGTATAAATAAAGTTTTAGGAAACACAAGTCATCCCAGAACATTGTTGTTAATATGTATTTATCAAAAGCTCTCTTTTGAAAATACTTTAAAACATTTGGGAAGTGATAAGGAGTAGGCAGTTATCTTGAATGGATATTTCATATGTCATATACTATGAATTGTATTGGCATTTTTCTATTTTCTCAAGTATTATCAGACAACATCAATTCCTCTTCATGGAAAACTTAATGTGTGGTTTGTGCCAGCCATCTAAAGTAATCTATACTCATGCTTTCTTACATTTTTTGGTTCATACTTTTTTTTTTATGCTTCTGAGAACTTTGACATCTGTTTCACAGTTCTTCTACTCACTTTAACTATTGCCATCACTGTGAGTGTGACTTCAACACTGATGAGGACAAACCTACCAATATAATTGTCTCAATACTCCAAAACATTTTTGACCCTGATTACATTTTAAATCCTACTTTACTTTACCCTTGTCTTTAACTACTTCAACTTTCTTTAATTCAGCTAATAGTCAGTGTGCACATACAATGAATGTGTCATTCTCCCAGAAAATGCTGGGGATGTACAAAGATGAGTAACATCTGCTTTCTGCCCTCGAGAAGTTTTCAGGCTTGAAGAGAAAGAAGACAAGTAAAAAAAGTATATTATATAATAAATTTATTTTTAAAATTTATTTTCTCAACAAATATTAAACAATAATAGGTAACACTGTTGAGAGATATTGCTCTATGCTCCATGTACGTAGCATACTTAACTCATTTTAATTCTCACAAAAACCTTATCAGGAGTGTCCCGTTATCATTACTGTTTTAAAGTTGAAAAAACTGAGACATTAAGAGATCAAATAAGTTATCTAAGGTCGCACAGCTTGCAAGTATCAAAGCTGGGACTTGAACCTAAGCAGTCTGGATTTAGAATCTAATCATTCCACTATGCTGCCTTTTCTGTAAGTACATTTACACAATGAATCTAAATTAACACCTCAGAATGATACCTATGTGCCTGATGTTGCCTAGCATAAAAGAAATGGTAACCATGCTACCACATCAGCAGAGAGTCCAGAGCAGTCTCTTTCCTTACCACCAGCCTGACAATTTGGCAGTCATCCATGCCCTGACTTGTCAGAGAGACAAAAAGGAGTTTGGACATTAGAAGGTTAAGATTTTAGATGAAGCTGTCAGAATAACACTTAATAAACTTGCCTGGACATTTAGTTAGTGAGTCCACCAGCTTCTTAAGAAGAGTTCTTATTTATTATCATGTCGAAGCCAGAACTTGCCCCAAGAGTGTGAATTGACCTGAATGTAAGGGTAAAGAGAACAGGAACACTAGGAAGAAAAAGGCCAAAGAGGAAAAGAGCCTGTCATTCTTGATGAGTGCTACCTCAGATCACTTCCCTCTACTGCTTCCAAATTTGTCTTCTTTGCCCCCTCTGGCTCTGTAACGCTTGTACTGGGCAATGGCACTTGAAGTTAAAGGTAAATTTGGAAGCTCTTAAAAAAAGAAAAAATTGGACACAGACTAAGGGCAGTCAGAAAGTGAATGAAAATTTTTGAAAATTTGTTGATGATTAAAAATCTGGCACAGGAAATATGTCTGGCAGCAAATCTATCCTTTGTAGCAAGGAATCAGATGTGAATGACTAAATTCTTAATTTTATAATAGATTATTTGTGTCTTAACTATTAATGCTTTCAGTAAATATACTTACTCAGAGTTAATCACCTTTGTATCTACACTAAGCACTATGAGAATATGAATACGTCTTAGATCTGAGGTATGCATTAAGGGTGGAATAGCTAGCAATGGAGAGAAGCATGTGACTTGTGCCTTAAAAGAGGAGGAATGTTTGGCTAAGTGACAGTATACACTTTAAGAGAAGAAACAGCCTAGAAACTAAGGTTCTGAAAAAATAAGTCAATACTAAATACTTGGGAAAGTCTGGTCTGATTCATTTAGAGAGAGTACAGAGGAGGTTTTGAATAGTATTAGAATATTGTGATGTTTACAGCATACAATGAAAGGTTAAGAACAATGGTTCCAAATCAGATAACTTTGGATTTGGCTCAACTTTGCAACACAGAAACAGTAAGACTCAAGCCAAGTTAGGTTACCTCTCACAGCTTGTTTTCTCTTTTAAGTTTACTTTACCCAAATGAGATAATGTGATACATTTAGTACAATAGCTAGGAAAATGTAGTTTTAAATGTAGGAAAATGTAGTTTAAACATCACCATTATTCTAAAAGTAGCAAAGTCTAGCACATAAAGGGGCTTACAAATACATAATGTTAGATTTATATTGTAGAAAATGGCAAGTCCTTAAGCAGAATAAAGTGACAAATTCAGAATAAAGTGATAAGATTTCACCTGTAACACATTGAAACTAATTTGGAAAAGAATGATAAGAATATATGACTTTGATCTTTTGCCAGGGATGTAAATCTTCATGTAGACTTTCTGATTATAAATTAGAAAACCTACCTCTTAGTTTTTTAAAAAGTATTCTATTTAAAATTATCATTATTTAAAATAATCTAGGCACCTAAAATGCTCCTCTTTTCTTTTTTCTGATTGCTTGGGGCAATTTTGTTAATTATACACATCTTTGAAAACACAGAGTAGGGGCTTGGACAGGAGGGAGAACACAAATTAGACATTTCTACTTGTCTGGAGAAGTGTAGCACTGTTGTCCAACTCAGGGCTTCCTAGTGGCTCTCATTGTTTCTTAATATTCTTTTTTTCTCTGAATGTATTTTATGGATTACTCTCTTATGTCAGAGAAATGGGCAGCTAAGGAAATGACCACACAATGGATAATTATGCAATTTCAAAGCACAACTCTCTGGTACACATTAAGTATTTTGTATTCAATTAGTAGCTTAATAGATTAAATTGAATATTATTCTAATTGTGCAAAGCTGTATTGAAAATAAATGATGCATGTATCTCATTCTTTTTATAATACTGCTAATTACTAAGTAAAATTTTTATGATTTGCAACTGGGTTAATCACGTGTGTGGCATATTGGACTATACCAGCTTTATATCAATCCTAGACAGTAAATAATCAAACATAACCTCTAAATGCATATATTTATATAGAACCATAATCTCCACTAGTCAAAAAATAGTATCTGATTACACTCACATTTAGCTAAAAAGAAAATCTTGTTATGACCTAGGTAACTAAATTTCCTTTAGCCAGTTAAATTCTTTTTGTGTATTTTGCTTTTATGTCTTAAATTTTTATTTGAAAAATGTAAAAGATTTCATGTCATGAAATGATTTGAGAATAATAACTTAATACATGCTTTCTGACAGTGGCTAAAAAAAAAGCAAGGCTATAGTCTAACTTAAATGAAATCTATTTGTCTTTTTATTGCTATAATGGCATATAAATCAGGAGGATAGCAGCTTACTTTTTTTTTAGTAGTTCAGTTATTTGTGTAAGATTTATATTTAAATCCATGCTGCTGGAGTCAGAGTCATTTTCAGTCTTATAGAAGATTCCCTATAATATTCCTTGTAATTTTATTGGTGTCACATTTTGAGTACACATTTCACTTCTATTGTTCAAAAAATATATTGCATTTCAATTTGCAGAGATGGAATAAAAGTAACTAAGACATTTATTGAAAAACAAAACATTTCTATCTCTTCAAAAAATTTTTAAAAATTAGAAAATGTGAAACCTATAAAGATTATTCTTACCTTTCTCCACTCAGTAGTGTGATATTGGGCATTTATATTCTCAGATGGCATCAGTATAGAATGTGAGCATCTCTTTGAAATCAGATATTTCCGTGGCCTGTCAGATTCTAGGGAGGGTGAAAAAAAGAGCTGGCTGGGTGGAATGAATGTAATGGAGGATTATGGGAAATGTAGTAGGAAATAGTAACTCAATAACAGTGTAAAAGTAAAGGAAAAGAGATGATAACATTAGAAATGTAGAGATACTGATATCCAAACTGACTCTGTTGTGCCATTATAATGCTCACCCAGGAGACCCAAACATAGGAAAAGTAGAAGAACATTACAAAATTATTACATATAAGTCATTTTCACCATGCTTCTGGACTCAGTACCTTGGGAATTGGATTTAAACATTCTTGTGCATCAGTTTAGATTATTGAAACAGCCTGGGGGGAAACTAAATTTCCTAAAGTATTAATTCAGCTTTGTCAACCTAAATTTCCTAAAGTATTAATTCAGCTTTGTCAACCCTGCAAGGAGCACTTCAGAGAGCATTAAAACCCTGGTGTTCTCTGTTTTGGAGTCACACAGTGTGTTTTTTTGGCTCACGCTATATACATGTGTGTATATATATACATATATATATATACACACACACACAAATGTACATTTATATATATAAGGCAACATTTTAAAACTGTGATATGTAAATACTCAATTTCTGGCTTTTCTCAGAAATTGGTAAATTTAGCAATGCTGAACCCATATTTTTTTGTTGCCACAATAGACTGGAATTGAGAGAGGCATATCGTTGAGCCAGAGAATATATTTTCCACAGTACCCATTGTGCCCTTTTGTCTCCCTGACTTTGTGACCACTTATTGATTAGGTTAATTTATCATTAACCTTATAGATTATCTGATAGCTTTTTTTATACTAGTAAATATTTTTTCAACTTGTTATATTTTTGTCACCTTTTGGGGAACATACTAAGTATTTGAATTTGTGACTCTTGCTTTTTTGGCTCCTCAATGTCTACAGTCCATGATTAAAAAACTCAGCCTGACATACATTTAATGTTGTCGGATTCCATCTCAGTTGTTCATTCAGCACACGTTTATTGAAAGCCTATTATAGTGCTATATACTAGATCAGTGGTGGTAGCTCTAGTTGGAGGGACTACAAAGATGAAAATCCCACTGCTCTCAAGGATTCCAGAGCCTATAAGGACAAATATTTTTCATAGAATATTAATTTAACATAGTTGTAAGTAGTGTAAATATCTGTGTTCATAAAACATTGTTTTTATAGAAACACACGAGAGTAACAGAAATTCTAATTCAGGCTGGGAGATGTGGGAAATTTTGAGAGAGGAGATGACATGTGGACTATACTCTGAAGAATTTGTGAAGCTTTATAGATAAGCATTTAATGTTTGTGAAAATTACAATAATATTAACAATACTTTGATACTCCCTTTTTTGGAATTATTCCTTCCTTCCATTATTAAAGCAACCTGACACTCTGGGATCTCTCTTTCCTCTCTCTATCCTCATCACTTTTAGGATAAAATCTCTGAAAGTTCAGTGGAGCTTCAGCCTTCCTTCTGCTTCCCAAAGAACCCTTAGAGCTCAAAGAGGCTGTATGGTTCTCAACTAATTTTAGTTCATCTATTGTATGGGGAAATACTTCTGTGTTGGTCAATTTGGAACAATTTACAATTTGCATGAGTATATCTTTTCCAAGTTTCCATAATTTGGGTGTGTGTGTGTGTATGTGTGTGTGTGTGTGTGTGTGTGTGTGTGTGCGCGCGCGCGCGCGCTCGCGCACGCGCACGTGTGTTTAGAGGACACAGAAATAAACAACAATGGAACATTTTCTGACTCTCGTGGTAATTTGAGATTTAAAAACATTGATGTTGACAAATCATTTCCTAACACTCAGAGTTATCATTAATTGAGATTTTTTTTTACTATAGAAGCAAACAATGTATTTTTTTATATTTAATTTTTTGAGTTAGTTCAAAATGATTAATCTGTAGTAATTTATAATGTACACAACAGAATTAATGTATCTTGGTTTATTTTGATCTTAAATGATCTATTTATAAAGCCTGGAAGAGCTTGTATTTATAAAAGTAATTGATGGAGATGAATGGCCAATGTTAGACACTATAGCAGGACTGACCAAAGTATAATGCATAGCCGGGGAAATAAATATGTTGCCATTTCAGCTGAAGTAAATGTTAATTACTGTCAAAGTGTAGACTTATTATATTTAACTAAATATGTAATTATTAAATTTATTTTTTAAAAATAAAACTATATTTTATATCTATATCTATTCTTAAATAATCAATAATTAAAAATATTTTTCAAGTCTTTGAAGACATATAAAAGTAATATATGTAATATAATTAGTATAACATAAAATATATCATATATATATATCATATATATAATTTTATTTTTGTCTATTACCAAAAATCTTTTCAAATGAACTATATAAATGCCCTCCTTAAAAACAAACTAAAAGGTAAAATAGTAGTTTATTAAAATATCCCAAAATTTAGTTTAATGTTTTTTATTCTTTCTTAACAGATCAGGTAAGTATCGAGTTATAATTCAAATTGAAGAATTCTAGATACTTAATCTCTAAACAGTATTTATTTTAACATCAGGTATTTTAAGTTATGTATTTGTGTTTCTTTTCCCAATAATTTAACTTAATTCAATTGCTTTAGCTAATAAAAATTGATATACTTTTTGTGAGGCACAGGTATAACTAATTGAGTACTACATCTTGAATCATAATTTGAAGTTATTAATCAAGATATGAAGAAAGATTAGCCCTACCATTTTTAAATTGAGACCATAGTTTAATAGGGGAAGATTGAATGGAAAGCACTGTTTACTCAATTTTGATCTGTTTTCTAAAAAATAGTTAATAATTGACACCAGTAATTTTCAAGGTCCGAGAAGAAGAAATTCCACTTAGATCGCCTCCCACACTCTTCTGTTCCTCCAATTGAATGTCCTTGTATTGTTTTTTACTATTTTAACAGCTATATTCTTGATCTTACTGTGTGGTAGAAATGTACAGATTTTAAGTGTCTATTGTTAGAATGTGAAACAGCCTTGGTTGTATGACATTACAGTTACTTGAATGAGCAGTGTAGTAGCTGGAATTACAAGCAGGAATCTATTCTACAAGACAGTATGGGCTATGAGACACTATTGGTTCAAGGGACCAAATCAAGAAAGCTTAGATGGGCTTACCTGTTATAGCATAGTGTTCAAGTGTTACATAAATCTCACTTGGTACAAGCAGGGTACAAAAGTAGGGAATTTAATAGAGCGATAATTATTATCTTGTTATCTAGCTATATTAACATAAACTCCATCCAGTGGACTTGGAGAAGTCTAGAACTAGTTCTATTAAAGTGAATGGCATGACATATATAGGATACAAAGGACATAGAAAATAAAAACTGAGATTCAAAGTAAAACTCTGCTTAGGAGCAGTTTACACATTTGACACAAATTTTTAAATGATTACTAAGTACTTTGTATCTGCTAGACATGAGAATGAAACATAAGTAGTATATACTCCTCTTCTCTAGAGCCTCAAAGTTTAGTGAATTATCTAGGCACCTACACAGATTGTTATGTACAATGAAGTAAATCACTAAACACTGATAAATATCCTGGAGGGTGTATACATTTTGATGAGACACTTTATTCTGAAAGGTTATAGAGTAAGGGGCAAACAGCATTCCAGATGAGGAAACAGAATGAGCAAGGACACTAAATGGCATGTGTTTTATTCTTGGTGGAGCATAAAATGGAAATCAATGTGTAGCTTGAACTGAGGCTGGTGAAATAGGCAGATTTCAAGTCAAGAGGATCTTGCTTTTTTGTTATGAAGGCAAGTCACTGGTTTAAGAAAAGTTAAACCACAAGGTGAAGATCGCAGTTTGGAGGCTATTGCAATGGTTCTTCTGAGAAATAATGAGGTCTAATCTGTGAGAATGGGGTGAGTTGGATTAAAGATAGAGGTGTAACAGGTTTGAAATTTACTTAGGAAGTAAAAGAAAAAAAATGATTTGGCATGCAGCAGTTATGGCAGAGACAAAGCAGTGTGTTCGCTATACTTCTTTAATTTTCTTCCCAGGCTTCCGAATAGACTGTATTTTTCAGCCTTCATTGCAGTTAGGGTGACCTATGACTGCATACAGTTAGAATTATTATTTGCTATTTCCAGTCCTGACTAATAAAAGCCTTTTGTAATCTTCTTGCTATTCCCCTCACTTCTCTTGATGCATAGGATTCTGAGAAGTACTCTAAGACCTTATGGGGGGGAGGGCGGTAGAGCACTTTATAAAAGAAGTCTGCATTCCTGATTGTGCTACTGACCTGTATTGAACTTTATTGTATTTAATTTGGCATTTGTTTATTATAACAATAATTTACCTTACATAAGTTATATATGTAAAAAGGAAAAAAAAGGAATCAAAATCAACATAGTTACATAGGAAAAGATCATTTCAGTTTTGACATGGTGAATTTGAGGTGATTATGAGGTGATTACCAAGAAAGTGAAAACTTGAGTATATAAATTGATTCAGAAGAGCGGTAGATTATGGAAAATAATAAGTAAAGAAAGAAATTCTGGGAGTACCAAACGTTAGGTGTCAGAAATATGTATATATTTTCTATATGTATATATAAAACAAGAAGCTGAAGCTGGAAAGTCAAGGTCAAATCAAGAGGAACTCAACTTTCTCTTTTAAAGTGTCAGAAGTTTACTCTTTAGAGGATGGATATCTCTGATTTCTAATCTCTAATTTAAGCAGGTGAGTGATATAGTAAAATTCACATTATAGTTAGATTATCCTTGTAGCTCAAGAGATTATATGTATAAATCTTAAAAGATTAAAGAAGAGTTAAGAGGCTACTTCAGTAATCCTTATGGTTAACATGAAGCTATCTTGGAAACAAAGTATTTTCAAGGACAGAAAATACATTTATTTTTTTAAAGTTTTCCCCCTTCTTTCTCATGTTTTATTCTCCTATCCTCACCTTGTTTATTTTTAATATTCAAGTTTTGCATTCAAACCCAGGTCAGCTCTCTGAAGGACTTCCACCTTCCTCCTCTTGCATCTTCCCAGTCTTCTCTTGAGACTTGCACAGACTGAGGAGGGAAAATTGAGTCATCTACCTTCTTATAAGCAGTGGTATTCTGCTAAAAGTTTAATAGCCTTCTCTGAAGGTAAGGGAGACCTAATCTGCAGTGTTTCTTCATTTCTGTAATATAGATACTGCCACTGTGGCTGATTTCCAGCTATCAACTTGATGTTGCAGTCTTGAGGTAGCCCCCTCTGTCCCCAGTTGTAAGACTTCTGTTCAGCTAGACTTCATGTGACTCCCAATGATGGCTGTTCTCAGGTTTGGTTGTAATTTTGATGTGGTTGTGTGAGAGGAGGCAAGCACAGTATCTACTTACTCTGCCATCTTGACTGGAACTATCAGAAAATACATTTAATAGAGAGAATGATAGAAGATGTCAAATACAAGAGAGAGTTTCAATTATATGATGTTGAGTATATATGATGTCAGTCAATGTGACAGTCAATAGAACTTTAGCCATATCATGGTGGGGTAAACCAGGACCCGAAGTGGGGAAACAGAGACTGCAAAAGTAAACAAGCTTTGTGAGAATGTAATGAAAAAAACTGGATTGCAGTGGGAGGCACGTATGTAAAGTTTAGTAATTTTTATTGTTGATTTTTGTTAGAATGGAAAAGATATAAACACGTTTACATGCTAAAGGGAAAAAAGAGAGAGAGAAAGCTTGGAGATTCATCAGGTAAAAGAAATATCAGATATAGCAAAGTAGGAGAGGGAGTGAAATCAAAGTCCAAATTGGTGGTGGATTCACCCTGAAAAAGTCTTGAGGGAACTTTAACATCAGAGACTAGAGAAAAGGAAGCGAAGAGCTATAGCATTAATGTCTGTAGATGTAGATGCAGGCTGATGAAGGAGTGAATATTTGATTTTTTCTATCTTCTCTAGAAGAGAGGACAAAAAATGTTGAACAAGGTGCTGGAAATTGCATATAAAGAATGGTCATTGAGGACACCAGAATACTGTAACCGAAAACAAATGAAAATATCTCTATGTGAACTGAAAGTATTTATTTTTATTCAAGAAATGTTGAAGCCAAAGACAATTACTGGTATGAATTTCCATACTTGGTATAATAATTAATTAAAGAGTTAGATTTTGGCTTCTAAAACCAATCATTTTGCAGTGATTTGGGGATTTAAATTCAATAATATTTTGTAGTATTTTGAACACTGTCATTGCTGAGCTACCTTTTCTATTGACCATTTATATAAACAGATTTACTATATAAATAAAAAATAAATTAGCATGTACTGTGTTATCACTTACATGGGGCCTGTCCTAATCTTCATTTATTAAGCCCATCTGGGAACACAGGTAGACAAGAGTTCAATTTGTTAGTAATTATACCTTTCAGTTCTCATTTCTTACATGTGACCCAAAGTATGAATATAGGACAAGAAAAAAATCCTCCAGAAATAGAAATCAAAGGGTATCAGTACTTTGTTCTTGGAAGAACTTCATGAAATGAGATTGCCCACAGAATTAGTCTCAGGTGATATTGATGAAAAAATCAATACCATTGTGAAAATGTCAAATACCACTTTTTCTGAGACACTTATCCTGAAACACTCAGTTTAAGTCAAAAGCTCCTCAGTGCTCTCATCAAACCTAACATGCCTCTGATGAAACACTCCACACATAGAATTTAGTTTTTTTTTTGTCTGCCTCCCATAATAAACTCAGTCTCTTAAAAATATGAACTGTAGTTTGTTCTTTTATATTCCTAACTCTCTGAAGGCTGCTTAGTACATTGTAAGCAATCATTAACTGGTAATTAAATGAAATCTGAAAGAAAATGAATTATTGAATAAATAAGTGGATAAATATTTGGTTTAGTGCTCTACACAGGTAAAGCTACAGTTGTTTCTTCAAAACAAAACAGAAAAAATAAATAAATAAAAAATATTTTACAGTTGGTAGCAAGAATATGCAGAACATATATCTCATTTATATGCAATATTTATGCTACACAATAGTTGCAGTGATAGTCTTCCTTATTTGTTTAGAAATGCTAAATAAAAATATGAGAATGCCAAGGAGTCAATGTGCGCTATTGCATTCAAGAGTAATGCTGCATTACACAATACAATTGACAACAGACTTTCTGTCTTGGTGGTCTTGTAGCTCAGGAAGTGAAACTTCAATTAACAGTTAAGTTCACTGCATTGCAGCAGAAATGTAAATTGTAGAGTAGATAGTGTTCTTATATTGTTTGGGGGAGAGGGGTTACGAAGCAAAGAAGATAGATGGACAAACTTTCTGTGGATTCTTAAAGGTTACGAAATCTTTACTTTGTGTTTATTCTTTAGTTTTTATTTTGAATTCAGTTCAGTTTTGTAAGAAAAGATAAAAATATAATTGGTTGTTCATTTTATAGTAAAACCATTAGGCCTAGAATGGAAATAAAATTATCTATTCTATGAAATGTATTGCTTTGTAGTACTACTAGAGAAAATACCACTGCCAGTAGTTATTATTATACACGCTTGAACTCTTCTTAAAATTAGTTCACCCTATAATTTCTTATAGGGTTAAATATTGAGAGGCTATATTCAAATTTGAAAGTTGCAAATTTTTCCAAAATGGTAGTTTTAACTCGATTTTAAAATGATTGATAATTTTAACATATTATTTAATTCACTGGTACTAATTTTGTATTGTTTTAAAATTATTTCCTGTCTTCTCAAGTGAATTCATAATGTTAGTACTACTAAATTTAATCTGTCACAAAAAGATGATATCAGTGCAAAGAACACTAGAGATATAGATATGAGATAAGGGAGCTATACTACTCTGTGACCTAAGGCAAGTTATCAAATTACTCTGAGCATTTTTTTTCATCTATAAAATGACTGTATTATGAATTGTTCTATCACCTATGGAGAGTTTTTGTGATGATTGAAGGATATATTTAAAACATTCTTACATGGAAATTACTTTTAAATAATAGATGATTACATTTTACCTCATATATAGAATAATTTGGAACTACTGATCAGTTACTTTCATGTTACCCACACTTTATTTTGTTCCCTTATGTTTTCAAAATTTTCTTCATAATTAAACACATCAATAAATAGAAATAATGTACATGCACATAAGAGTCTCTGCTTTTGCTACAGTCAAACTTACTCTTTTTTCTTAAGTACTAATTATATTATGAGAAAATTGAAGAAAGAAAAGAAGCAATTAGATATTTCTAACAGTGGTACTAGTCTGCTCTGGAACTAAACTAAAATATTGCTGATTTTATATCAGTTCTAAGAGAAGAAACTGAAATCTATCTTTGCAATAGACTCATTGTTTTATTCTAGTGGGTGCTGAATTATTTATTAGGCCTAAAACTCAACACCTCATTAGTCATTTACTTGAAAAAAATATGAGTCAGCAAAATAATCTAAATACAGTGTTTCAGATTAGCAAATTCATCCTTCTACATGATAATGTCAATAGCTCACTTTACTGGCAGAAGAGTGTCTCTCTGAAGAGATTACTATCATGTAGGCTGTTAGAGAATGAACTAGAAGAGCACAGATGTATTCAATATCCCTCACATGTATGTTGACTCTCTATTGTTAGGTAGCACAGAGTTTCTGTAATAAAATGTCATCATGAAGACTAGGGACAAAAATTGTCAATAATAATTGTCCTGTGAATGGACGTGTCTAGTGGCCAATTAAGCGGAGAGATTTCTGAAGTTAGGTTTAAGTTTTGCCTTGTTGCATTAGAGTTATACTTTACCATCTTCAAGCCTTAATAAATTTAAACAAGAAATCTTCTCTATATTAGCTTCTTGTTGTTGCTGTATCAGATTATCACAGCTGGGTGGCTTAAAACAATAGAAAGCCAGGCATCCTAAATCAGTATACCTGGATTGAAATCAACTTGTCAGCGGGAACATGCTCCTTCTGAAGGCTCTTGGGGCAGGAATCTGCTTCTTGCTCTTCCAGTTTCTGGTGGCTGGTAGCATTCCTTGGATTTGGTGTTCCTTGGACTCCAATCCTTAGGACCAGCATCCTCAAATCGTTTTCTGCTTTGTTTTCACACAGCTTTTTCCATGTGTGTCAAGTCTCCCTCTGCCTCTCTCTTATAAGGACATTTGTGATTGCTTTTAGGATTCACCTAGATAATCCACATTAATTTCTTTATCACATAATTATTGATATAATCACATCTGCAATGCTCCCTACCCCTTTTTAATAAGGTAACAATGACAAGTTCTAGAGATTAGGACCTGATATCTGTGTGGTGGCAGGCAGCATATTCTAACTATCACACTCTTTCTCTTCACTTTTATAGTTGGTAGTCAGAGTAATGCTGACCATTTAAACCAAATCTTACAGCATACCCTTAAAAAAATAATGATGATGAAGAAGAAGAAATGAAGCAAGACCTATATCCACAGTATAATGAAAAGAAAGAGAACACCCAATCTTCAAATTACCTGTAAACATAAAAAGCACTATTCTATTGTATGGAAAAGCAATACCATTTAGGAAAAATATAACAAAAAAGAGAAGAAGGAAATTAGCCTAAGACTGACCTCAAATAGTTACCAAAAATGAAAGTCTATCTTAAGTGAAATAATACTGAAAAGGGGTCATAGGAAATAAGAGCACTTATATTGAAAAGGAACATAAATTCCACATGTCTTTATAAAAACCTTTTATGAATTTTGATAGCTGCTTTATTTATTATTTAAAAAAAATTCGATTAGAATATATGGTGATGGAAGGTGATTTGACTTTAGGTGGTTAATATACAATGATGACGTATTATTGAATTGTACACTTGAAACCTATAGAATATTATTAACCAATGTCACCCCAATAAATTTAATCAAAAAATAAAAATTTTAAAAAATTTAAATTAAAACAGATATCTATTAACTGATGAATGGATAATTAAATCATGATATATCTATACAATGTGATATTTATCAATAAAAAAGAAATGTCCTTCATTTAAAGGTGGTCCTGCTTCTTCTAAGTTTAAGCTCACATCTACCAACCTACCCCATGACATAGCTTCACATATAGAAAAAAAGGAAGTGGGCAAAGAGAAACCAAGACTATGGTAGAACTGGAATTCGCCTTCATGTCTGCTGCTTGATTATGCTCTTTAAAATTTGCTTATATAGAGCATTAAAATTTACTCACATTTAAAATTAGCTGTCTTTCAGGACACCATCTACTGTCATTCAGACTTTGGTGATGTAGCTCTGTGTGCTTCTGTGGAATCACTGTATTGTTCACCAACAATAGTTCTTGTAGACTTCTGGTGAGCTATATTTTGAGTCTTTTCATTCTTGATGCCACAGCTTCCATAAACCAGTCACTGCTAACCACCTACATTGCTACAACTCTGATCCAAACTACTATGAGCTCACCAGCAGTGTAGCAATATTCTTTTTCTACCTCTGTATTTGCTCTTTTACAATCTATTCTCCATTTTTAAAGTTGTCATATTATGCTATTCTGTTGATCGAAACTTTCCAATGATCACATTTCATTCAAAGAAAGACCCAAAAATCCTTATAGTATTTTGTGATGAGGCCCTTAGATAATCTAAAGGATTCATTTGTCAAATCAGACTCATGTGAATCAGATGTCTTACTCTATATCAAGCTTTATTAATAATTTCAAGAATAATAGTAATTATGAGGCATGGGCAAAGCAAAGGACATCTAGAACACAACCTTCCATGTCTTTTCCTCACTGTAACAGGATTTGCTCTGGTGCAGATTAACGTGAAAAAAATCTCTAAATAATACATATAGCTATATTATTTCTCAAAGACTTCTGTTCTGTTAATGAAATATCTCTATTTTATTCTCAGATTCATGACATTTTCCCTAGAACTTTGTCCTAGAAACTCATCAATCCCATTTGTTTATCATGTGCAATCTGAGATACATCAGTATATCCTGCTGAAACCATTTTATAAATAAGGACACTCCCACTGGCAAATGCAAATGGTTTGTTTGCCAGGTTTGATATTGGCATGTTACAATCATATTTAATTGGTTCATCATTTTTTCATTCCCGCAGAGGTTCCACTATAAAGGAAGACACGGGTTACAAACTGCTCCTTACCCATCCCTTGCTGCCCACTAAGAACCTGCCAAATTTGGCTTTCATTTTCTTGAAGGTATCCTTTCCCACAGACCTCTTCCTAATTTATTTCATCTCAGCCATACTCCTCTCCTTTTTTGTTCTCAAAGATACCAAATTTCTGTTTCTGGACTGTTGCCTTTGCTACCTAGTAGGTCTTCCTAGATATTTGTATAGCTAGCTTAATATTTTTATTCAGGTTTGCTCACAAGTTTCAGTGAGGCCTTCTCTAAACACACTATTTATATTAGATCAACTTTCCTTTCTAGTGTTTCCTAGCTCCTCCCTCTATTTCTCTCCACATCAATTTTCATGATATTTTACTTACACATATTTTTATTTTGCATCTCTGAGAATTAAATCCATAAGGCATTATTACTATCTTTTTTTTGGCTATTATTTTGTCCACTGTTGTATCTGCAACATTTCTAATGATGTCTGAGACCATGTAGCACTTAATTAAATATTTATGGAGGAAATAGATGAAACAAATAAACATCACTGAAAAATCATGTTGTAACCCACATTAGACATAACTCTCTAATTCTCCCCCTCATATCCTATACTCAAGATCATTTTAAATTCATTTCCACATATTGACTGTGTTATACAATATCGTCTTCTTTGATGTGCATTTTCTTGGACATTTTTTCCCCAAATGCTTCTTCCATTCAATTGAGAGAATATTTATTTCATTCATGAGAACTGTACACTTTTTTTGCTTTTTACTTACCTTTCCTCATTTATAGTTTCTTCATAAGGAAGCAAAACACTTACTTTAATTTCTGTTTCCTAAAATATACACAGATTGCTATCTGACCTTTCCTGGAACATTTTGTAAACACTAAAGCTTGGATTAAATTTATCTATTAAGAGTCCACCAGCTTATCTATTTCTGGATTTTGATAATATGATATAAAAACCTTGTGTACCCAATAAAGATATAATATCCTGGAAAATGTTAGGTTTTTTTGCTTGTTTGTTTTTTTTGTTTTTTCTCAAAGATCTATTAATCCCAGAGATTGTCATTCATTAATTTTTTGAGCTAATCTTATAACCAACACTACTATAGGGTACCATTTCTATACAAGGCATTTTACCATATTCTGGAATTAGTTAGAGAAAGTATTGTCCTTTTCACTTTTTGTTGTTGTTGTTGTTCTTGCAGATATTAGATTAATAAATAAACCACTGCAATTCAGTTTAAGTGATATGTTTACATTATAATTCCTATGAAATCTCAAAGAAAGGACTTATTTTGCTTGGGCAATTATCCCTATTTAGTCATTTAGTCCAAATTAGAGATAGTAACTGGATTTGCTCTTACATTTTATTTCACTTTTCTCATCTCCATGTGGGCATAGAATGATGGATATATCTTTCATAGTTATTCAATGATACAAATGGGTTTTGTAGCCTAACATGCTTTGGGTAATGAAAGAAAGTACCTATATTCAATTTCCTTTTCTATAGAATAATGTTAACAATGTGCTATTGGCAGAACTGTGAGCATTAAATAAGAGAATATAGTTGAAATATGGAGCACAATCTCTGGCCAGGTAAGGTTGCTTAAAAAAGAAAAAGAAAAAAATGTATAGCATTGTGAATAACTGCCCAGATTCTGGAGTCAGATGTTTTTAGTTCAAATTTATATTCTATCATTTACTATTTACGTAACCTTCAGCAAATGGTTTAACCTCTGTGCTTAAATTTCTTTATATATAAAAGTAGGATAATAGCAGTATCCAATTGATAGAGATGTTTGATAATTAAAAATTATCAAATGTGGTAACCACATGTAAATCACCATAAATAATGCTTGACCCAGAGTTAACTAAGAATAACAATACTCTTTATAAATATTTTCTTTCTTTACTATAGTTATTTTAAGGAGTATTATGAAAATAACAACCAAAGACAATGCCACCTAACAAAACAGTGCAAATAGGCTATTAGTAAGTACAAATAGTCTGTTTTGCTCTGCTTTTGAGTTATCAACACCTTTACTCTAATGTTCAATCTTTCTGCCTCATTCATATATGTTTGTATTTTTATCTCAACTCCTGTAATTTAACTCAACATTAAATTATTCTTTTGTGCTCTTTTATACTTTCCTGTCTGCTTATTGGGTAGTTGGTTAATAAATACCAATTAGCACTTTCAAATATGTCTTTGTAGATACAAACACTGAAATCATTTGAAAAGCTGAAAAACATTGCAAATTAAAAGCATAATACTATAATATATTTTTATTAAGACAAGTACATTTTATTGAAAATTTATTTATATCATTAAACCATTATTGTTTTATCCTGTGTTCTATTTCTGCTATCTTCTTAACAGCTGTATAGGTAAAGGCATAATATTATTTCTGACATTACCTAATCTGTCTCCTTCCAAATATTAGCTTAATAGGAACTCAGAAGAAACCAAGGACATGCTAATAAACACTCCTTAGATAAATATAAGCTGGCCTTTTGATGTTTAAATAATTCCACAGTTTTATTTTATTGAAGCATAAAATAAAGATGAAAATGGTTTTATGAGCCAGTGAAAAGTGTTCAATCTGGCTAGAAAAAGTTCATCTCAAACTTTTTTGGAATTATCTCACAGGAAAATTCTTGTTTTCCAACAGTGTATGCTAAGTACCTTTCTTTCACTGTATTTCCTGGTTTGCTAGGATTAACAGTAATTCCAAAAGCAAACATAGTTTAACCCCAGAAAGTGTGTTAATTCTAACAAATTTCTTTCATAGTGACATGTTACTTTTGAATTTTTTTAAAACAAATTTTCTTTTTAAATTAACATTATTGTTACACTTTTCTATAAAATGATTTCTTTATTTGGAGAGAGGGAAAAGATTAACATATTCAGTAAATCAATACATCTTCAAAATGTGAAAAACTTAGAGAATTAGAGAGTCGTATGTCTCTTTTCCCACATCAATAAACTAATAGCTCCTATTGACATCAATGAAAATTACAGGTAAGACAATTAAACAAGAGATGTACCACAAATAATAAAAGTTCTCCACACTTCCATATTAAGCTGTCAATTGTTAATTGCATTTTGAAAGGAGAATTAGATTAATGTCTAATTTATAGAACAAATTACTCTGGTATTCATGTTCTCAGGATAAAAAAAAAGTAAACTAGTAATGCTTTCCTCTTGACATACATAAAAAGTTCTGTGAATTTTTTTCTCTTTAATTTCATCTCCATTTTAAGAAGATGCTAATATTATTTTTTCTAGGCATAAGACTGTACCACTATGAAATCTGAATTTGTGTCGTTCACTGACATTGCAAAATTTCAGTACTCGATAATGTAAGCTAGAGCTGTGCTAAACCATTAGAGATATCAATAGCTGGAGTCCAATTGATAAAAAATCACCTAAAGTATTTATATTAAATATCTTTTTTCAGTATTCCTCTTCCATACATTCATCACTATAAATAAAAAAAAATAAAGCAGAAGACAACTTTTAAGATAATGAGAATGTTAATACTAATAATAGATGTACATATCTACCAAATTATAATAAAAAATTCAATGTAGATATAAAAATAGTATCTAGGCTGGATCTTCACTGAAGAAAAAAATGTGAATAGATAAAAAATGTGAGAAGCCAATAAATTATGGTCAACATCAATTACAAATTTTAAAAACAAGATGACTATTATCTTTATTTAAATTAGCAAAACTGAAACTATCACAAAAAATTAGGGCACAATACATGTGTTCAGTTACACAATGTATTGGTACTCAAATTGCATGAGTGATTCACAAATTTGAGATTGTGGGGTCAAAATATATCTTTTTTCTCTGTGTTTAAAAAATAATGTCAAGTTTCTTTTCCTAATTTTTAAAACTCCTTTTAAATAGTCCCTTTATTAAATTATTTTGATATTGAGTGTACCATCCGTTCCCAGTTGGGGTCTTACCGATATCAATAAGAACTGTTCAATAAATTCTAGCATAGCCATACCCATAAAGTGCATTAGATCTATAGGTTTGCATTAGAGGAATGTGTGTAATATAATGTAAGAAACTCAATGTAATAATAAAATATGCCATTAACAAAGAGAAAAGACAGTACGGTATGAAAAGGTATATGTAACACAAATAACTGAATACACATTTATATTAAAATTATACAAGAAATCTCACAAATCAATTTAAAAAGACAAAATCTCTGTTTTAAAATATGTGACAAGTAATATGAACAATTCATATAAGAGAAAACATAAATAAACTAATATATAAAAATATATACGACAGACACATATTTGAAAAATGCTCTATTTTACTTTTAAACAGAGAAATATAAATTAAAATGAATGCCATTTAAACACACTGGATTGACAATTTTTTAATAATATGAAAATACTAGATGTTGGAGATGATATGAAGCAAAAGTGGCTCTCATATACAACTGGCTAGAGTGTAAATATGTATGTAGTACTGATAAATAAAGAACTGTATAAAATATATTTGGTAAAATGAGTACATATGTAGGCTTTGATGAGGTAATTTCACACCTACATATATTCTCTCAAGCAGAAGCCTGAATCATAATCACTCAGAGGGAATCCTAAAACAGAGATTGCTGCTTCTACCACTAGAGTTTTTTAATTCAGTAGAGCCTGAGTGGGCCCCTAGAGAACTTTCATTTCTAAAATGTTCCCAAGTGATACTGATGCTGCTGATCCACAGCCCACACCACTGTTCTAGAGAAGCTCTTATCCATGAACACAATGTAATATGTAAATGACTGTTTACTGGAGTACTGTTTAAAACAATGAAAAATTAGAAATGAACTTAAAGCTCATTTATAGAATAAATATATAGAATGTAGTGTATTTATAGAAAAAGTATTATAAACATTAAAATAAATGAACTAAAACTATCTATATGTCTCATTAAAACTCGCCAACATAATAGTGAGTTAAAAAAATCTATTTCACAAGGATAAATTTAATATTTTATTTATACACATTTTTGTCATAGATAAAACTGCACGATCTGTTATTCATAGGTAAACATTTATGTGTACAATTTAAAAAAAAATCATGGAGACGGAAACTCTAAATTTAAAATAGTGATGAACTCTTAGGATAAAATGAGATTTGGGGGGAGTATAACATGGAATTCAGCTAAATATATAGTATATTGTATCTTAAGCAGAATTTAGAATTTAAGTGAATATTCATTATATTAATCTCTATGCATGAAATACCTCAGTAAGTAAAAACAAGTTATATATGAACATGCATTTTGTTATATATTTTTTATAGATTCTTTTTTTATTTTTTATAGATTCTTTGGGATTTTTCACATAGACATACATGTAATCTGTGAACAGAAATGTTTTTATTTCTTAAGATCAAATCTACATGTCTTTTATTAATTTTTTTTGCCTTTTTTCTTTTCTCTTTAATTTTATTTGTTTGTTTGTTTGTTTTTGTACCTTGTTGCTTTTACTAGAACTTCCAATGTGATGTTGAATAAGACTGGTGAAAGAAAGCGTTCTTGCCTTTTTTTGATCTTTGGGGGTGGGGGTAGGGAGCAGAAGGCACTCAGTTTCTCACCATTAAGTATGATGTTACCTATATAGGCTTTTTTAAGATTCTCCTATTAGGCTAAGACAGTGCCTTTCTCTTTCTAGTTTGCTAGGAGCTCTTAATCACAAATTTGTTAAACGATTTCTTTGTATTCATTGAGACATTCATGTGATTTTTTATTATTTAGCTGTTAATATGATAAATTACATTAATTGGTTTTCATACATCGAACTATTTTTTGTGTTAGTTTCTTTGAACTGGTATAGTAAAATATCAAAAACTGAGTTGCTTAATACTTCAGAAATTTTCACACAGTTCTAGGAGCTAGAAGTCCAAAATAAGTGTCAGCAGAGCTAGTCTCCCTCTGAAGATTCTAAGGAAAATTCTTGCTTACATTTTCCTAGCTTATGTTGGCTACCTGACAAGCCTTGGCATTCTTTGGTTTGTAGCAAGTTTCATCATTCCAATTTCTGCCTCTGTCTTTACATGTGCACCTTCCCTCCATGTATGTTTGTATGTCTCTTGTGAGGATACAAGCTGTTAGATTAGAGCCCACCCTAATCCAGTATAACCTCATCTAAATTTAATTAATTACATCAGCAAAGACCCCATTCCTAAATAAGGTGACATTCTGATGTTCTATGCAGACAGGAAGTTTGAAGGCATACTATTCAACACAGTACAGTTTTATTCCTGAAATAAAACTTGGTTATATAAATATATTTATGTATTGCTGAATTCTATTTGCTAATATTTTTGGGGGGGATTTTTGCATCTGTGCCCATGAGAGGCATTTGTTTAGTTTTCTTTTTAAATAATATTTATTGTTTTAATATTAAGGTTATTCTTTTATCATTAGACTAATATTATAAAGTCTACTCTATGAAAGATGTTTTTAAGAGGATTAAGGACAAGCCATGACTAGAAGAAAATGTTTCAAGACATACATATAATAAGAAAGTTTTATTCAGAATATGCAAATACCTCTCAAAACTCAATAATAAGAAAACGAATCAAGAAATGGGCACAGTTTTGGACAAACACTTCATCAAAGATAAAGATGGTAAACATCTGAAATTACACTCAACAAATTATTCACCAAGTGAGTCAAATTGAAACTATAGTGAGACAATACTATACATTATTAGAATAGTTAAAATTAAAAACTGCTCATACTAAGTATTGGCAATGATAGGGAACAGCTGTAACTCTTATGTATTATAAATGACAATGTAAAATTGTATAATCCCTTTAAAAATGGGCTAACGTTTCCTTAAAAAGTTATTCACCTACTGTATGACCCAGAAATTCGACATATTAGTATTTAAATAAGAGAAATTAAAGCCTATATCCATTCAAAGATTTGTATGTGAGTATTCATAGAGGTTTTATTTGTAATAGCCATAACTGGAAAAAAAATAAATTTCTTCCGAGAGTTGAATGGATAAACAAAATTGTGTTACACTCATGCAGTGGAATATTGCTCAAGAATAAAATAGAGTGAATTCTCAACATATGTGAAAATATTGATAAACAAAAAAGAATTATTTTAAGTAAAAAAAAAAAACATATATGATGTAGTACATAACATATGATTCCATTTACATAAAATCCTGAAAAAAGAAAGTCCTTGCCTGGAGACAAGGGAGAATACTAGGGAGGGATAGAAAGGAGAGAGTGCAAGGATGGCGTATATAGATGTTAAGACTTATACAGTGGTACAATAAAATATGTGCAGTTTGCATTATGCCAACTGTGAACTAATAAGTAAATGTAGCAAGGTGACATACAAGTTCAACACATGAAAGTCCTATCTGCCTATATAGCTGTGTGCCTGTTACCCAGTTGAAGGCAGTGACACAGATATCTCAAAATACAAATGAATCAGTCACTTGTTTTTACTTAGGAAATATTACCATTGAAACAAATGCAATTTTTAAAGTTACATGGTTCTACTTTCTAAGTTTAAAGATTTTTAAGATGAATACTTTACCTCATAAAATAAGCCCATCTTTGTAGTGATTACCTCAAACAGCTTCTCTGTGTTGGGACTGAATGAAGTAAGTACATGAAAGGACTTAGTAAATTACAAACTACTATAAAAAGTTAAGGGACCATTAAAATAATAATAAAAAAAAATTGTAGTACTAAAAACTACTCACACCAGCACTAATGAAATGCAAAGTTGTGCACAATTGAAATTTATGACATAAATCTGAGGAGGTCCTCAATAATCTACAAATTAAAAAAATTTTTCAAACTAACTGACTACTAATGAACTATTTGTTTTTCTTTTATTTTATTATTCCTGAAGCTTTTCTTTCCCATAGTTTTTGTTGTTTTTTTTTTCTTTCCATTACTTACTGTCTTCACTGTTTTCCACTGAATTTATTTTAATTCACAATTTTTCTTTGTCAGTGTATTACATATCTGTTTTGGATCCATCTAATGAGAATAGAGAATAATAGCTTTCTTCCTCAAATTAAATCAACTTTTATTTTTGTTTAATGAATAATTCTTAATAAATGTCTCCACAAAATGCAAATAATTTAGCAAAGATATTTAAATTGATGAGTTCGGACTACTCTTGTGTTTTACATTTTGATGCAATAAACCACTATAGATAATCATCTTGCAATAGGCCTTTAATAATTAAGTTTAATGATTTAATGATTCCCATCTAGATTTATGGAAAACTTAATAGAAACCTAATCCAAATATCTGATCTTAATACAATAGATATTTAAAGATATGGGGCTTTTTTTCATCAATAAAATATTTAAGCATTTTTGACAATTTCTATGATGCACAAGACATCTAGAATACAATGAGTCCAAAAAAAAAAAAAAGAACGTCTCTGAAAAAAGACTCATTTTAAATTGCAACGTTATCAAAACAATTTACATGGAATGGATATTTGTGAAGCATGGTAAACTTTAATAGTAGAAAGGTATACCTATTGGGCCTTATCTAATTCCAATTCAAGAAGACCACTTCATTTCTTTTGCTTATAGATATCTGAAAAGAACATTTAAAGTTTCTTTGAAACACTTCCCTTGAGATTTATTTTCTCTGGCCTTATAAAAATAAAACAGATTTTTTTTTTTTAATTTCAAAATAGGCAGTGTTGAGAGGAGAGAGCTTTAGCCTTTCTTCACTTATCAGTCTTGTCCTAATTTTGTCTTTAATAATTATCAATCACATAAGGTTGAAATTCTATTATTAAAATATTTATCTCCAGCTATAAAGGATGGAGATACTTCAAGAGAATTTCTATAATTATATTGGTTATTTAGTGCAGCTAATTCTACATAAGTGTGGCATTAATTAATATAATTATTTAAATTATAACAAAGCATATTAAATCTCCTTGAATTAACAAACTGATTATAATTTGTTACTTCTTAAGAATTATTTTCTATCAACCAAGCAAGACAACACACCTTACAATGAACATTCAACAGTCTTTGTTCAATAAACTACCATTGTTCATTTGTATTTTAAATGTTCTCAACACTATGGCAATGGCCTTTTCCCTTTTATTTTGAATAAAAAGATTAATAGTAATTACTTTTAAGTGAAAGGTAATGTGTCTCCCTCACTACACTTAGCACATAATAAGACAGTATACATTTTAGTCACTGATTAAAAATGATTAGTACATCACCATGCAAAATGAGACTAAAGTCACCAGGTATTTTGAAATGGCTATTAACTATATGAATGGTGTGTTCTACCAAAGTCCCAGGAGGAGGGTAATTACAGAACCAAATATAATTTGAACCTAAGATTTAATTATCCATAAAAATCAGTACTGTACAAAATTTTTGACTCAATGACACATGAAAGCATTTTCTAAAAAATAGATTGTACCTATTATATATTTTTAGATAGTCAAGTAAAGAATAATTAACAATATTCATGAAGGAAAATAAAAAATTTACACACACCCAACAAAGCTTCACATATGCCCTTGCAAATGCTTTGATGACATATCTATCTCACATCTCATAACATATATTTTTGGTCTCTATGACCACAGAAATACACTTGGGTTTTGGTTTAAAATATATTTTAGCAAAAGATATAGAACAAAGCTGTATTATTCCTCAGTTGACTACTTCTTTTGTTTTTATTAAATCCTTTTGTTTATACCATCAGACACCCTAGTGATGTCAATCAATATTAAAAATGGCAACAGCCTGCTACTCAAAGTTGTGTGCAAAGCTGACATCGCTACCTCTCTTTAACAATAGCAGTAATATCACATCATCTGCCTGGATTGACCAATGAATCAGCTTTCCATTTTTACAGACAGTACTTTTTAAAAGAGAAAAAGAAAATTATCAAACAAAGAAATACCTGGAGTTACTAGAATCCTGGGTTGTTGAGCCTGTCATGTCAGCTAGACTTCAGATATTTACCTTTTTTTGTTCTTTTACTTTTTAATACACCAGGAGGTGGCTGCTCATTCATCCTCGTCTATAACTATACTGTGATGTCAAGAATGAACATTGTTGACAGTCTATAAGAGATTAGCCATGTCCATCAAAGTCTGAGGACCTTTGTCACTAATATATTCCTGTTGCTATAAGTGTCTTGTTGGAAGTAATACATCACTTCTTGTCAAGGTTAAAAACAAATACAAGCATTCCTGATGAGAGTGTGGCTTTCCAAATAGCATTTAGAAATCCCGGTATCTTCCACATTGTGGTTCCATTACCCAGCGTGTATGTTAAAAGAAAAACTGTTCAGTCTATCCTAAAGAGTTTCTCATTACAGGTCTGGTGTGAAGCTCAATAATTTGCATTTCTAACAATGTTCCAGGTGATGCTGTTGCTCTTTGAAAACCACTGCAGTGGAGAATAATCATAGTGATTAAACTGAAAAGAATTTTATAAGCCAGGCCTAGAAGTAGCACAAAACATATCTACTCATATCATTAAATATTAGTCAGAAAAAAGGTCTCATCTACCTGCAAGGAAGGCTAGGAAATGTCCTTTAACTTTATGTCCAGTAAGAAGAGGAAAGGGATTTTTGAAAGTAGCTAGCTATCTGCCACAGATGACAGTGTACATTGTTATTTTTGCCTTCCAGATGTTCTAGAGTGGAATAATTAATCTGTTTATCTGTATCTTTTTCTTTCTATCTATCATCTCTCTTTTTGTCTGTCTGTCTATCTATCTATCATCTATCTATCCATCTATCATCTATCTATCCATCCATCCATCATCTTCCTTTTTATCCAGCCAGTAACTAAAAAGAGGGCATTAAAAAAAAGTAGTATAACTTAAGAGGATTTTTTTTCTTCAATTATCATTGACATTCAATATTATTTTATATTAGTTTCAGGTATACACCATAATAGTTACACATTTATATAATTTACAAAGTTATTTCCCTGATTAATCTCATACCCACCTGGCACCATACATAGTTACTACAATGTTGTAGACTATATTCCCTATGCTGTACTTTATATGCAGTGACCATTTTGTAACTGCCAATTTGTACTTCTGAATCCCTTCACCTTTTTCACCCAGCCTCCAACTACCCTTTCCATCTGGCAACCATCTAAAAGTTCTCCGTATCTAGGAGTACTCTTCTGTTTTGTTTGTTCATTTATTTTGTTCTTTAAATTCCACATATAAGTGAGATTGTATGGTATTTGCCTTTCTTTCTCTGACTTATTTCACTTAGCATAATATCCTCTAGGTCCATCCATGTTGTCTTAAATGGTAAGATTTTATTCTTTTATGGTTAAGTAATATTCCATTGTGTATATGTACCACCTCTCTTTATCTAATCATCTATTGATGGGCATTTAGGTTGCTTCCTTATTTCATCTATTGTAAATATTGCTGCAATAAACATAGGAGAGCATATATCCTTTTAGTGTTTTGGATTTCTTCAGATACATACCAAGAAGTGGAATTTCTGGGTCATAAGGTAGTTCTATTTTTAATTTTTTGAGGAAACTCCATACTGTTTTTCATAGTGGCTGTACCAATTTGCAATCCCAACAATAGTGTATGAGCATTCCATTTTCTCCACTTCCTTGGTAACACTAAAGAGAAAATATTAAAACAAACAAAAACAGATTATCATCATTATCTTTGAAATGTAACCTCAATTCTTGATAAAACCCATTCAAATTTCAGAAATTTGAAGGTGTCATCTTAGAGATACTTGATAAAATACAGAACAATGTGTTTTCAAATTTATCAATATAGCATTGTTTATAGATGCAAAAACCCAAAGACAAACCAAAATATGGGGACTAGCTGAATAAACTACATACATAAAGAAATATAGGTCAACAATTTCTTCTGAAATTCTCTGCTGGGGTTCATAAAAGGTGTTTTTATTTACTTTCCATTGTGGACTTCAGTTGGGAAAGCTAATTTACAGTATTAAAACCTGAAGTGTGTAAACTGAATGCCAACTGAGTATTTCACAGAAGTGTAATTTTTATGGAGACCAGATGTTTGGATCAGCTCAACTATTATATCCTTCTGTCGAGGGTCACAGAATATTAAGATTTTTCTGAATTAAAACTTATAAAGACATTTTTTATATCATTATTTATGTTTGGCTATTTATGTGATGGGCTATCTTCCACCATTACAATTTTTCTGTCCAGCTCTTGTATCTCTACTAATTATAATTTATGACTCAAAGACACATTTACACTAAAATGTCTCTGGCAGTGCTTTCTCTGTTGTGAGTTTTACCCTTTATTATTACCAAACAATAATCACCATCTTTTTTATTTTTTTTCCTTGACTATATTTTACATAGTATAACTATTGTAGTAACTGCCTAATTCCATTTTGTTTACATTTGCCTTAGGTAATGTTCCGCATTTCTTTTTACATTAACTTATGTGTTCTTCCTAACTAGCCTTTGTTTAAATTTGTTTTGTAATTGAAACAAATAAGCTTAGTTTAATTGAAAAAGCTTATTATGTAGGCATTTTTATTATAATCAGAATAAAGTATTTAGGCTTATGTTCATCATCTTGTTCTGTAATAGATAGGCAGTCTAAGGGTATTAACTATCTAGACTTGGATCTTATTTACAACACTTAGTAGTATGTGATCTTGGGCCAATACATGAAATTCTGTCCATCTCATTTATAAAATAAGAAAAGTATCAACATCAACATTATACAGATATTGTGAGATTTAAATAAATTAGTATATGTAAAGCATCTATAATATGTATATAATTTAATGATTATGATTTTGTTTTTGAATTCTTATTTAAAATGTTTAAACCTTTTTCTATAAGATTAGTTTTATCATGTAGAAAATTAAATTTATATTACTTGGTATTTAATATGAATGTCTTATTTTTTTATTCAACCAGTGGATGCTGGTAAGATTTTCAATATTATATTTACTTTCTAAAATCTTATTCTCAAAATTATGAGAATGAGTTTCTCAATGAGTTTGTCTGATATAAGGAATTCAAAACACTCTATCTGATCCCTTTACCATCCTTACCATAATTAATGCTTTGTTAATAAATCTGGAATCTTAGAATTATAGATTACCACATGATTGTTTCTGTTAATGCTTGCTTTTATAAAAAATGTGTTTCATTAAGTTGTATAACTATAGATATCTAAGACATTTATATAGATTAATCTTAGTGTTCAATGTCACTAATAATTTCGAGAGGATAATTGTACCTCATTTTTATTACACTTTTAATTTTGATACAATTTTATGTTCACTATAGTTCTAAGAAATTATACAAAGAAATCGTATATACCTTCAAACCACTCTCCTTCAAGTGGCAATATCTTGAAAAATTATAGTACAATATCACAACTAGGTTATTGTTCCTGATATAGTTGACACAGAACATTATCATCATCACGGGGTTCTTTATAGTGCTCTATTATAGCCACAGCTACTTCCCTTTCACCTCCTGTTAATTGCTGGGAACAACTAATCTATTCACCATTTTTATATTTGTAATGCCAATAATGTTATATAACTGTAATCAAATAGTATGCAATCTTTTGAGATTGGCTTTTTCCCTCAGCATAATTCTTTAGAGGTTAATTTTGGTTGTCACATATTATGGGTGTTTTTACTTATTGAAGGACATCTGGATTGTATTGTTTGTGTCTATTATAAATAAAGCTGGTATAAACATTTGTGTACAAGTATTTGTGTGAACATAAATTTTCAGTTCTCTGGGATCAATGCCCAGAAGTGCAATTGCTAGGTCATACGGTTGTTGCGTGTTTAGCTTTTTAAGAAGACTGCCAAACTGTTTTTCAGAGTAGTTCTGCATTTACATTCCCACTAGCAATGTATGAATGATTGGCTTTCCACAGATCCCAGCCAACATTTGGTGGTGTTACAGTTTTCTTTTCGTTTTAGTTGTCATAATAACTGTGTAGTGATATCTCGATGCAGTTTTGATGTGAATTTCTCTAATGGCTAATTATGTTGAATACAGTTTTATATGCTTATTTATGTATCCTCTTATTTGTACAGCCATGAACAACACAAAATTATGTTCAATAACAAACTACATATATATAAATGTGGCCCCATAAGATTATAATGCATTTGAAAAATTCCTGTCACCTAGTGATGTAGCCGCCCTAATGGTTAGTGCAATGCATTACTCTTGTGTTTGTGGTGGTGCCATTGTAAACAAACCTACTGCGCTGCCAGTTCTATAAAATTACCATCTAGGTTTGTGTAAATGTATCACATGACGTTTGCACAATGACAAAACCATCTAACACATTTCTCAGAATGTATCCCATCGTTAAATGAGGCATGATGATATATTAAATCTGTATGTTTTCTTTGACAAAATATCTCCTGTGTCTTTTGTCAGTGTTCTAACAGAATTTTTTTAAATGTTGACTGTTACATTTTGAGAGGTTTTATATATTCTAGATACTAGTAGTTGTTGAATATGTGGCTTGCAAATATTTTTTTCTCACTTTGCAGCTTGTATTTTTCTTCATATTACTAACAGAATCTTTCACAGAATAAAACTTTTAATTTTGATCAAGTCTAAATTATCCATTATTCTTGTTATGGATTATGCTTTGGTGTCAAGTCTAAGAGTGTAGATCATCTTTCAGTTTTAGATTCCAAAAAGAAAAAGATTTTCTTGGTTATTTTTTTTTCTGTAAAATTTTTAATTTAAAATTTTGTATTCAAGTATATGATTAATATTGAGGTAAATTTTTAAGAAAGAGTGAGACCTGAGTTGCAATGCTTTTTTGCCTATTCATGTCCAACTGGTCCACATTTGTTGAAAAGGCTGTGCTTTAGTTTCTTTGCCTTAATAAATCAGACATGTTTGTGGGTTCATTTCTAGTTCTATATTCTGTTCTATTGATTTAATTATCTATCCCTATGCTAATTTCCACAGTCTTTATTACTATTATTATATAATAAACATTGAAATCAGGTAGACTGATTTCTTGAAATTTATTCTTCTTTTTAAAAATTGTTTTTAGCTACTCTTTTTTTTTTTTTACCTTTCCATATAAAATTTACAATAATCTTTTCTATCTACCAGAAAAACTTCTTAAGATTTTGATTGAAATTGTTTTAAACCTATGTTTTAATTTGGAGAGAACTGACATTTTTTACTGTCTTAAGTCTTCCATGATCACAGTATGGCTGCATTTATTTAGTTTTATTTGATTTATTAGTTACAAAGTTTTTTAGCATCAAAGAACTGTATATGTTTGTTAGATTTAAATACATTTAAGTCTTCCTTCCTTCCTTCCTTCCTTCCTTCCTTCCTTCCTTCCTTCCTTCCTTTCTTCCTTCCTTCCTTCCTTTAAGGGGTTATAAATTGTATGGTATTTTAAATTTGGGTTTCATGCATTCATGGCTAGTCTATAGAATTATAGGTGATATTTGTATGTTAACAATTTAACTTGTGACCTACTGAATTCATTTATTAATTCTAAGTAAATTTTTGTAATATCCTTGAAATTTTCTACTGGACTATTATGTTGCCTGTAAATGGGAAAAATTTTATTTATTTTTTCTGATTTTTATGACTTTGATTTTTTTAGTTTTGCCAGATTGTTCTGGCTATGAGGTATGTTGAATAAGTGTGATGAGAGTGTTCCTGATCTAAAAAGGAAAGCATTCAGTCTTTCTCCACTAAATAAAATGTCACCTGTATGTCTTTTACAGATGCCCTTTATCAAGTACGGAAGTTATGGAAGTTCCCTTTATTTCTATTTTTTTTTCTGAATGTTTTATCATAACTGGTTGTTAAGTTCTGTCAAATGTTTGTTTCTGCATCAATTGTGATTGTGTAACTTTTTTATTTTTAGTCTGTTAACATAGATTATACTGATTAATTTTTAAATATCAAGCCAGCTTTGTATCACTAGAATAAATGCCACTTGGTCATTATATATATTTCTCTTGACTGATTAGCTCTTTGACTAAACCCTGCAGGCATAGAATAAATGTTCCTTAAATTTACTTCTAAATACATTTTTTTTTTCAGCAAACAAAAAACTATCTAGGTTTTTTTTTAAAAAATTATCAATTAATTTGTTAGTGTTTTCTATTTTTTTTTTTTTGAGGTTTGTTTAATTTTATTACATTATGGTTGATGAATATTACTTTCGTGAGTTATTTATTTGTGAGAATTATTTATATATTCTTGATACTTATCCTTTGTCAGTTTCTTTTGACAGAAACTTCTTAAATTAAATGATGATAAATATCAGTCTTTTCCTGTATGTTTAGACAACAAATGTCAAGCTACAAAGTAGGAGAATATATTAGCAAACCTTATAACTTATGACATCAGTGTACTCAAAATAATTCCTCGTTGCAGAGCTTCACTAACAAGTGCAAGGTTGCAAATGATAATGTTTGAGTGACTTAGAGTGACTTAAGATTCTTCCAGAATCATAAATCTTGCCCTCCAAGCCAGGTAAGATAAGAGTAGCTCTATACTTTATCTAAAGTAGATGTCTGTAGAAACCATCTCCCATTGGCCAAGAACACTTGATGATGTGCTTTTATACACAATGTATACTGCAAGGTAAGAAACACTATAAAGCCAGAAAATAACCAGGCTAGTATAGTCCAGTTTGGATACAGTCCTATATTCTTCATGTATCTCCAGAATCACTGCTCATAAGAGCTTTGACCAGATAATGTATTTACTGTAAGCACGTTCACCATGAGTAATGTACACTTATAGAGGGAAGCATGACCAAAGAAGGGCTTTTATTATATTAATGTTATAATTGTTACAGAAAAAATATATTAATTTATTATTGTTGTAATGTAAAATCTATAATATAAAGGTAAAATAATATTTCTACCATTTAGTAGCCCTATTTCAATTTAATATTTTATTTAATAATGTTATTTTACCACATTTGAAAAGTATATTTAAAAATGTCTGTATAAGTTTATAAGGCTGATCAATATAATGAAGTAATTAAGGGTTGAATTCTAAAAATGGACCACCTCCATTTGAACCAAAGTTTCTCTATGGAATAATGGTTTGATTTTAGGCAAAAAACAGTCGGTAAAATGGCCATCTTAATGATACCTACATCATTTGATAATTATATATTAAGATTTTTTACATTAAGCCCTTCGTACACACACTGGCATAAAGGAAGCACTCAATAAAGGTGAGGATTATTTGATAATAGATATAGAAAAGTAACAGAAAAAATTTAAAACATTTTTTAATGTTTTAATTATACATGTCCAACAATGGCAAAATATTTATATGTCTCATCCTATTTGATTCACTGGAAAACTTTTCATTCATATGTCAGAATTATGTTTTAGTTTTACTACGTTAACAGTTGTAAAGATTATAAAAATGACTAAGACTTTACTTCATCTGATAGCTTAGAAAAAAATTTATTTGATAGCTTAGATTGTATCTTAGCAACCAGTGCTGATGATATCTCTGAGAAAAAGCATTTTATCTGTTATGTTCTCAAATCTCCTTACTCATTACAGAAGCAATATAGATATAATTATGCTTTTGCCTGAGATTTAAAATGATATAAGAAAGTAGGATGACTGCAAATTGTCCTTAGGGTAATTTGCTCTTAGTGAGGACATTGTCTATACATTTGAGCAGAGACATGATAATCTGATTTTTTTACCCCATAATGTGGTATTTTAAAGGCTGAAAAATTGTAGAACTTATTACTATGCTTAATTCTTTAAGTACTAAAAAAAATGACTAAAATTGTTTTGGAGGAGGCTTAGTTAGATATATAAAGCAAAATTTTCTGCTCAGAATACTTGATCCTTTAAGAAAAATAGGGGTAGAAAAATCAGAATATGAGAGCATATTTCTGGGAGTACAAAAATCATGTTAAATAAATCAATGCAATTGAATTGAAGTGTTTCTATTTTATTCAGTGTGAAAACTCATTATGAGCAAGAAAAGCTAATATTCCAAAAACAATAATAGCTTAGTTTTGCAATAAAGGAAGTCATGTTCGATCACATCATTCTCTACAGTTTTTTTAATAGTTGATAAGGAAATAAAAACAAGGATGCTTTTTGTTCTTTTTATTTGAAAATTCCAAGCAAGCACTCATCAAATAAACCTATATTTATTTTACTTCCAGTGCCTATTAAAATATGTAAGGAGCCTGAGATTACAATGGCAGCTAAGGGAAGCAGCTACTACACAGTAGGCTTTTGAATAAGTGCCAGCCAAGCACTCTGCCTTTTCTAAGTGCAACTACTCTTAGAATTAAATTATTTCCACAGCAATTTAGCAGTATGAGCTTTTAGAGAAAAACAGTTTCTAAAATAACTGTTATTATGTACATCTATAGAAATTCTGAGTCAAGAAGACAAAGTTTTACTGAGGTTTGAAGCTTGAAGAATTGATTAAGTTTCAGAAGAATTGTGGAGGAAATTATTAAACTTGAGTAGAGAAAGACTTTTTTATGGCTAATTTTTTCACAGGTAATGCCAAACAATTTTGACCCTATGGAATTCCAAAATTTCTGGAAGCATTTTTGACAACAATATCCTCAAACTTGGGGAAAAAAATGCCAGGGGGATTCTCATTGTTTTCTTACTTTAACTTCTGCCTATAATGGAAAATGCAATGGATTTTTATACTTGTTTCTTTCTTCTTTAAATATATATTAAGAATACATTTCAGTTCCCTGATTCTTGGTAAAATATTATCATAGAAAATATTATCCCTTAAATGTTATATCAGATGTCTCAGTCTAGATATTTTTTATGGCTCTTTCTCATCTCTATAACTTTAAAATTTTATATCTAATATAATACCAAATATTTTATGAAGTTCACGGAGTTGTGACAAAGGCTATTATTAATAGGATGCAGATTTAAAAAAAAAAATCACTGAATTTCAGGAAATTGAACAGAGGAGGTCCCTGATCTAACCAGATACTCTTTTCTGAATAATTTGTCACCTTGGTTTTCAAAATGAATTTAAGTGGAACTGTTTGTAGAACACTAAACACATTTTTCTAGATTTTTTTATTTCTTTCAATGGAACTACTTATTCTTTCTTATGTATAGTTTCCCCATAATTCAAATAATCTGCAGCAGTACCTTTCATTTTGTCTACCTCCTGTATCCAGCTGTCCATTTTATTCCTTTCCTTTACATCAGCAGTTTTCACTCTAGTGTGCTCAAAAACCTCTGGAGAGATTATTTAAACATTGTTTGCTACACCCTATCCCCAGTTTCTGACCCAATAGGTTTGAAGTATAGTCAGAGAGATTGCACTTCCAGTAAATTCCCAGGTGATGATAATGATGATGATTGTAGTTCAGGGGTCATACTTTGAGAACCACTGTTTTTATAAACATGACCACTATTATAGTTTTTCCCTTGTCAGCTTGAAATATTTACCTATTTTTGTTCCTTGCTTCCCACCATCAATTCTACCCATGTTATTTGTTCTGCTAATTTTAGCAGTATGGAATTTTTTTCCATGCAAGTTTAGCAAGTGGAAAGATCCTGAGGCAGAAGCATGCTTAAGGTTCCTGAAACAGCAAAAAAGTAGTTTGGGTGGCCACTGTATAGAAAATGAGGAGAAAATAAATATAAATATAAATAACTAAAATAACTCTTATTCCTGGCATTTAAAGATAACCACGGTCTTATCCCCTGATTTTAACGCTGTTAATTTAACAAAATGCTCATGCCCAAAGACTCTATGAGCACTCTCATTTCCAAGATTTTATTCTTGTCTTTCTCCTTACCTGTTGTGTACCCTTTTCTTTACTTGGACACACAATCTGTACACTGTCAAGTGAAATACTACTGCTGAAGAAACCTAAATTTTCTCAATTCACAATAAATGTTTTTTTCTGAATCTCTTATAGCATCATTTCTTACACACACACACACACACACACACACACATTTTTATCTGAGAAATATGTTTTTCTGCCTCTGACCTAAATTTATAACCCGAGAAATGGGGAATTAAATAACTTTCTTCTGTATTGTATAGCAACCAAGATACTTTTTAATGTCAATTTTTGAATGAATTTAATCATATTTGTAGGATTAAAAACTCAGTAAAGTGAGTGGTTGAGACTTTCATTTGACAAATATGTCTTGAATACTCACTAAATATTAAATGGAGGTAAGAGAAAAAGAAGGCCTAATTCCCAGTGACAAAAGGATTTAAATCTAGTACAGAAAATCAACTAGTCAACGTGTAAGTACAATGTAGCATGATGGGTGCCTAGACATGCACATAGGGGTGTGTATGTGTTACTCTTGGTCCTCTGAGAAACAGATGCTAAAATAAGATGAAACATTCAAAGATTTTCCTAGGTGAAATGCTTGTGAGAGAACATAGTGAAGAAGTGGAGAAGGTTGAGAAGCAGTCAGATCATGATGTAAATCTGACTTGAAGGATAAAGAGAGGGAGAGAATAGTGGGTGAAAGTGTCCCAGACTGCTGAGTAGTCTAGAGAAAGGTCCAGCAAAACAGAGAAGTCATTGGGACAAAGCCATTATGTAAAGAGTTCTATGTCTCTCAGCATGGGTCTGCCTTAGTCTCATCACATTCAGTGTTTACTAGACATGGACTATGAGAAGTGTAGCCATGGCACCAATGTGCTCACAGAATTCAAAGAAAAACAACTAAATCATTGGTCAAGGATGCTTTCTGTAGTGGAAGGTATGCTGGACACAGCCTCAGCGGATATCCTGTGGGAGCACATTGAATCCAGGGAGGACTAAGTCAAGGGAGGACTTTCCAGAGTAAACTCCATTTGAGCTGAGTCATGAATCTGCATAAAGAGTTAGTTTCGTGAAGAAGGGAAGGAAGAAATAAACTGGGACGGTACCAAGGCATGAGGAACACAGTAGTTTTAGGTAATCACGGAGAGTAGATGGCTTGAGCATAAAGGGCATGTGGTGAATAAAGAAAGTGAGAATGGAAGTATAGCAAACAGAAGGTAGATGAAAGAGCCCCCAAAGGGCATATGGGTTTCATCTTAAAGGAGAAAAGTTGCCAGAGAAGGGGTTTTAACAAGAGTAACTGCATGATGGCATGGTCTAACATTATTAAAGAACAAAATGTAATCTTGCTCTCATTTCAGCACCACATTTTGAATTTATATTAAACAATAGGTTTTAAAGTAGGTAAGTTGTTTTTTTGATAATCTTTTTATTTTTGATGGGTTTTAATTATTTTGAAAGAATTAATATTCGATCCCTATAAGAATCTAGACTTTAAAATTAGGGAGTTGAGATTTTTTGTATTTCAGGCTTTTTTGTTAAAAACAATTTTATAAAAATATCTGAAGAGTTTTGTTTGGTATAGAGAAGCTGATGTGTGTGGGCAGGGCTTAATCTAGGAATGACACTGATTTGGAGGATATATAAACCTTTTGGGCATCTTTTGCCGCCTCTGTAAAGGACTTCCAACACCTTCAGTCTTTTGATTACAGAGTGCGATATTTACCATCGATAAACACAATAGGATGTTTTCTCCTACCGTAGGGGTTCCCTAAAAAGTTTCCTGTAATTCTGGCAATTACCATTAGATGGCAATATAAATGGTTCTGGGAATGGTTCTACTCAAGAATTAATACATTCTGAGTGTTATCAATTGAGACACAAGAGATTATTCATACAATTCCAAATCTTAATTTGTTCTTTCTAATAAAATATTTTACTAAAACAAAGATGTTTCCATGATCCCTATCATTAGCAATATATTAATGATCTTAGTAATTAGGCTAACCAGTTAATGAGAAAGACACAGTGATATTTTGAATAAACTAAAGGCCAAATTCTTTCTACTCATGTCATACATACATATAAACATCCATAAAACCAGGTCACACAAATAATAGTTTTGCACTGCATTTAAATTGTTGTAGGTCAGTGATTCTGAATTGAGGGAGTAGAGAGATTTTACACTTACCCCCAGGGACATTTGGTTGGCAATGTTTGGTGACATTTTAAGTTGTCACATTACAGGAGTTTGCTACTCACATCTAGTTATTAAAAGCAAGGATGCTGCTAAACCTCCTACAATGCACAGTACAGCCTCATATCTCCTAAGAAAGTATTATCCAACCCAATATATCAAAAGTTTTTAGACTGAGAAATCCTGTTGGAGGGTGTTCAATTAATATGACCTTTACTATAAGTCATCAAGCCCTGATCTGAGAAACAAACCAGCACAGGTTAGTACATATAAGCATGATCTCCTAGATGAGACAAGGTCCTGTCTTCACTCCACGAATATACAGGTATTTTTCACCTGACACATACCTCTACGCTAGTAAAGTATTCAACTAGGTGTCTTGAGCTTTAGCAACAAAGATGATAGGGACAGTATGGGAGAAATTCACTTGGATTTTAGGAGAGAAAATGACTGTAAAGGAAATTCCATTATCCCAAATGGCTAATAAACTAGACCAGTCTCACTAAGTGTCAAACAATTAATGGAACCTATTTTATTAATTACTATAATCCATATATATATATATATATATATATATATATATATATATATGTAGGTATGTATGTAGGTATGTATGTATATTTAATGTATAGATAATATAAATATAATACATTTATATATCTATTAAATGCTCATCGTATATACACACATACATACTTGAATTGGTCTTCTTCAGTTTCCTCAACAGTAAAATGGGATATGTATATCTGTATACGTATTCCTCTGATGAGGAAATTGAGGAAGCTGGCTCGCTGCTTACTTAAGTTTTTTATATCTTATAAGCAAGATGGCTTAAAGACTTGTCTTTCTTCAAGCATTATGATTTGGGGTAGCTTTTCCCTTTGTGACTGTTGTTACAGTTTTCTGTTTTTTGTTTGTTTGTTTGTTTGTTTGTTTAACTTTGAAGCCATTTTCTACCCACACATCTTTATTTTAATGAGCCCATGCCTTCCTCCAATAAGAACACCAATTATATTTAGTAAACAAATTTAATTGCCTTTACCTTAGTTTTCATCTCTGTGGTTTCTAATTCATTTACTAGTGAGACTATCCTTAGAAACAAGATAGTTTACTGGTTTTATGGTCTTACCACCTGACCCATTATCCTTTATTGTTTCTTTCTTGCCTATCATGACTACTTTTATCATCTTTTACAAATTTGTCTATGAGTTTGCGCTTCACCATTCTATAACTATGTTATCAACATCTTAACTTTATTTCTTCTTTTAATGCAGATAACACATAAATCAATTTCAATATAGTAAATATGTGAATATGCAAGTATTTGCTGAATAAAAGTAGTCAATATACAAGTTATTTATGAATAAAAGGTGAATGGTATTTAGGTAACAAAGAGAACCAAAGAGTAAAACTAGAAGTGACTTAACTTTCATGGGTAGGCAAAAGCATATTTATTGAAGATGTCTGTGATGAGTAATTTTATTGTCAACTTGACTAGGCCATAATACTCAGATATTTGGTCAAACACCAATATAGATATCTCTGTAAAGATTGTTTTTTAGATAAGAGTAACATTTAAAACAGTAGACTTTGAATAAGGCCGATTATCTTCCATAATGTTGGCAGGTCTCATTCAATTAGTTGAAGGTCTTAAGAGAAAAGAAATTGAATTCTGCCTCTACAGTGCCTTCTTAAGATAAACATCAACTCTTTCTCAGATTTCCAGTACCTGGCCCACCTCATAGATTTTCAGAATTTGCCAGCCTCCACAAAAGTGTGAGCCAATTCTTTAAGTCTCTCTTTCTTTCCCCTTTTAACAGAATGTATATTAAAAATTTATTAAGATCACTTAACTGAGAACTTCAATAACTTTATCTCTAATGACTTTTCACATGTTGTACATAGCAGCTTAGCATTATATGGATTTAACAACTCTCTTCAGGACTGATAATCACTTTAAGTGATTTTTTAAAAATCTATTTCAAATATTTTCAGTTGCAGTTGACATGTAATTTTATATTAGTTTTAGGTATACAACATGATTAGACATTTATATAACTTATGAAGTGAAATGATTTATTAAAGAAATAAGGAAAGTGGCAAGTTAACTGCTTTTATTTAAAAATATATTATAACTTATCCAGAACTTGCCAAAATGAATCAAACAAGTATTGTTTACATAGTAAATATGTTTTATTTTTTTCTACTGTATTTTATTCTTATTGACTAACAAATAGTCATTGGTCATAAATGACAGAATCACAAAATAAAAATTAATAGGTGTCAAATGTTAGGTGATAGAATTAATTTGTTCTTAATTGTTTTAACCCACTATTCTAGTCTTTATCTCATTATGTTATTATTTGTTCTTTAAAACTCTGTCTTGCCTGCTGGATTGCAGGTTGCTTGACTGGAGAAATTGGGTATTAACTCTTCCTGTAGTTCCCAGAATCTAACATACTTCCCATACAAAGCTTATTTGAAATAATAAATACTCTATTTTTTTGAGATGAGGAAAATAATATATTTCCAGTATGAAAAGCATGTAGTTTCACTCTACTTTTCTATTTTTTAAAATTTATTTTTACTTACAGTTGACATATAATATTTTATTAATTTTAGATGTATAACAAAATGATTCACCAATTTATATACCTTATAAATTTATCACCACAATGTCTAGTAATCATCTGTCACAGTATATAGTTATTACAGTATTACTGACTATATTCTCTGTGTTGTACATTACATTCCCATGACTTATTTTATAACAGGAAATGTCTACATCTTAATCCCTTCCCCTTTCCCACACATCCCCCTCAGCTTCCATCTGGCAACCACTGATTTGTTATCTGTATTTATGAGTTTATTTCTCTTTTGTTTATTCATTTTTTTTTTAAGATCTAATATGTAAGAGAAATCATACAGTATTAACCTCTCTCTCTCTGACTTATTCCATTAAATGTAATATCCTCTAGTCCATCCATATTGTCAAATGGCAAGATGTTTTTATTTTTTATGGCTGAGTAATATTGTACTGTATATATGTACTACATCTTCTTTATTTATTTATCTATTTATGAACACCTAATTTGCTTTCATATCTTGGCTATTGCAAACAATGATGCAATGAACATAGGGGCAAATATATTTTATCAAATCTTTGTTTTTGCTTTCTTTGGATAAATACCCAGAAGTGGAATTATTAGGTCTACTTTATTTATTTGTGAACAGAACAAAAAATATAGAAAATAGGAAATAATTATGTTTCCAAATTCATTTTGTTTTAAATTTATGTAGGATTTAGAGAATACAAGTGAGTGAGAGAAGAAGCTTCAGAGCAAAATACAAATGTCTAAAGCTTTGAGAAATACTTTATAGAAATAAAGAAAGAAATTTTAAGTACTATACTAAGAGCATGGAAACTAGTACAAGTTAATATCTATGCATATCCTAGGAAGTACTACAACCATAAAATTTAACATAGACTTTTGCATTTGACCATGGAAACTCGTCTAAGTTATTACCTATGCATATGCAAGGGAGTACTACAACCATAAAATTTAATGTAGACATTTCCATTTGACCAACATCAAGATATCCTATTACTCTAAGTCACTCCAAAGCATATAATGGGATATTGTTGATTCAATATATCTTCTTGAGGGTTTTGTCTGAACCACTTCATGGTGTTGAGTATACAGCGCTAAACAGACAAACAAAAGCACAAACAAAAACAGGCTATCAGGGAGATTATGCCTAGTGACGGTGTACACAGGAAGTGGTATTTGAGATGCTAAAAAAAATCTGATACTTTATTGCAAAGTTTTCTTTGCCATGGAATTTATTCTATTATAGTAAGGTATAAATTTAAATGTTGGAAAATTAATTAATTTGCAATTTCTTAAATTCTATCAAACTCATATACATATTGTCTATAAAACAGATTGTAGATGTTTTATAAATTATAAATCATCACATTTCACCCCTGATGAAATACCATAGTATCTCATAGTAGGAGATGCTCAAATTAGCCCTTATCTTATAAGTCTTTCTTAGTTTTTGAGTCAATTCTGAGCAGGACAAAATAAAATTAGCAGCTTCTGTTGAGCCAGAGGAGATTGCCTAAGATTAGTCCTTTTCTCACAAAACCAACATCTTGGGTAAAGTCTAGTTATCTATGAAGCTTCCCATATAGTTTCCTAGTATCCACAGACATCCTCTTCCTCTCTTCTTCTCTCCTCCCTTTTTTCACCAATGTGGTAAACATATCTATATGACTGCTTCGTTCTTTTGATTTTCTACCCGATTCTTCAATAATTTCCTAGGAATAGAGGCCTATCTTAAAATCACTTAACCAGAAAGAAAACTATCACCCCTAGGAACTGAGTAATATTTTCCATTTTTCAGTGACTGACTGGGGTCCTTCTTGAAAAATGTACAACTGATCTGGTTTTCTCCAATCCGAAAACCAACTCACATTGACTATTAAATATTTCTTTCATGTACCAAATCCTGCCTAAACCAGGTCTAAATTTTCATCTCTTTGGACATTGCTCACTGTCAGAACAGTCTGTCCTTAAGCAATACAACTATAGGGGGACGCTTTTATTTTTAGATATACAAACCTAACATCCTCTTCTTCCCTTCCTACTGCTTATATTACTGAAAACTCAGTATATCTTAATATGTTCAAATTATGATAATATCTAAATAAATCTTGCATTTTGCATTGAATACCCCCCAAAAAATATGGAATTAATGTCATAAGGAAGGATAAAATTAGTCATACTGGTACAAAATATGTTTACTGACATTGAATAGCGAAGAACAAGAGCTATTATTTATCCTTTGCAGAGAAACTGCTTGAGTTAGCAAAGTTTAGTCAGACTTCCACACTTAAATTTTGTATTGTTTAATGTTCTCCATTACCATAAAGATAAACATAGGCATTAATCCAAATTCCTGGCAACAGCAAGATGGTGGTAAATGCATGAGTGCATAGGAAATTTTGATATAGTGTTTGGGAGAAGGGGTAAATAACATTCTTGAAACATATTTGAATGGATGTTTGCTCTGTAAATTACGAGCATTTAAATAAAAAGCTTAGAATGATGTTAAAATATTTTTGTAGTCCAAACTATTTTTATATACAATTCAAATTTATTTTCCAGCAAATCATATTAATCAAATTATCTTCTTCAGTAAAACAGTATTTTCTCCAGCAAAGGAAATGAAGTTGTATTATAGAGTCATTTTTAAGAACGTATTTGAGAAAAAGATAAATCTCTAAGTCAAATTTTTTTTTAAGTAAAATAAAAAACAAAAAAGTTTAAGTGCTTTTTTATAAACATCACTTTTGTAAACCATGTACTGTAGTAAAACTAATTATTATTAATTCTTTAAATAATTTTGTGTGGCATAAACTTAATTCATAATATAATTATTTGTACTTTTAATAATTTCTAGGGAATTTTCTATTATTGACATTTAAAAGTACATGTTTAGAGATATGTCTCTATGGAGAAAGACAGAGAAAAAAGTTGCATTATCTGTACCGTATTTCCTTTCTTGTTGATGTATAAAGATTTATCCACGATGATCACTAAAGTGAGCCAACGAATAATTGCCTAATGAAAATAGAAAAAATAATTTCAAAATAACTCTTTAATGTGCCAGGTTGTCTGGGTCCATAAACTAAAGAATGAAAAATTGTTCACAATCTGAGTTCCAATTAAAATGTTTAAAAAATATGGAATCTCCCTAATGGAATTTTAAATGGCTTATTTCTTTCTGATGAGACATTGGCACATATATGGCTTAAATTCTTCATTAAGAAACAAAGTATTTTTTCAAATTATGTCTTTATTTTTCTTATCTTGTTAATAAATGTCAGATAGACTAGAGGGCCAATTGTTTAGAATATGAAGGAGAAATTGTGGCTGCAGCCTGAGTCATCTGAGTTTCCTGGCATTTTGATATAATTAAGATTATATTTTTCATTGTGGAGAATAATAAAATTTGGGAATCTCTTAAAAATATTTACTCAGGATAACCTGTATTATGTAGTACAAATTTGAGAACATAGAATTTGGTATAGCTATTATATAACAGTCGCTTGGTTCTTTCATGCACTATGTATATTTGTAGTGTCCTTCATGATACCTTGCTTCTTAATCAACTAAAAATATACTAAATATTGATGATTGAAAACAAGGAACACAGAGAGGGAATAATAAAAAAACAAATTCTTGCTTCCATCTTTGATTTCTGGATTTCTGTCTTTGTACTCAGAACCTAGGTAGAAGGTAGTAGAATGTAGAATGTCATGTAAATAACTTTACTCTGAACTCCTCCTGGTTTTATTTATAAATGAGGATTGTGTCTATGTTGTTTCTAAGAGGTAGGAAGAAATTACCATCGTATAGTCCTGTGGTATGCATAAGAAATATAATTTTTATCGATTTATTGGAAATAAATAAGATTGATTTTTGAACCCTCTAGAGAATTAACATTTGATAAAAATATTAACTCCTGGCACAATTTTGCAGAATTAAAACATACTGAAAGGAGGGGAAGCAAATACAAGTAAAGAATCAAGGGAGATATCTTTGACCAAGTGACTAGAGCAAATAGGCTAGAAAGCCTAGAAGGAACTATTTGCTTCAATGCCAGTCTTGAGTATGTATATAGAGAATTTATAACACATCAAGATAAATGAAACACAGAATTCATGAGAATAAAACATAAAGTGGTACATGTACCAAACATATAAAATATAATTATAATTTTGAATCCAGACTGTCCCAGAACAACACTAAAATACTGTGAACAGTACATCAATATCTGAAAAAACTTACAGAGGAAAAATATTGAATATATATTATAAATAAGGGAAACATTTATATAAAAGAGAAAACAGGTATTTTGAAATTTACAAGAATTAAAAATATGTATAGTATCTCTTGAAAAGTCTATTTGAAGATGCCAAAAAAAGCCAATATATCCCAGAGTGTACCAAAAATTGGGAGAGTTGGCCAGACAGGGAAGGATATCCTTCATCTTTCGCATCAGGGAATCAAAGTATATTGTTTACTTTTTGTAGCTGATGATGAAAAAAGAATTTTAGACAATATAACTTATAAAGAGGTTCTTATTCTTAGAAAACAACAGTAAATAGATTATACTCCTTTCAAATTAGTAAAGAGAGATGAGAAAGTATCATAAAAATAATTAAAATAAAGGACTTATAAATGACACAAAACAAGGCATCTGATAAAGGCAGTAAATGGAAATTTTACCAAACCTAGATAGAGTACATGCTAGAAACTTCTAAAGGGAAGAAAATAGCTATAAAAGGATAATAATCAGATCAATTTCATATTTTTTATCAGTAAAACTACATGCCAAAATAGAAAATACCTTCAAAATTTGGAAAAAAATATTTTTAATATGGAATTGTATGCTTTTGTGGTGGATTATATAATTAGTGAAAAAGATTCATTTTTTTCTAGTTATAGTGTTACACATCTTCATCAATTGACCTGTGCTATGCCCGTGCATATGTTGCTATGGCACCAACCACAGACTTTAACCAGGTGACAAGCTTTAAAAATTGGGATGTGATTGAGCATGGTATTTGCCAGATGAGTTGGAAGCTTTAAACATTCATGCATGATTTGATGTGACATCACCCTTACATTCCTACCCTCTGTTGTGAGAATTTATATCTTAGATTGGGGCCACTCTATTAGCTTGGGGGTGGAAACAAAAAAATATAAAGCCATATTGAGCTTCTGAGCCAGCCCGAGCCAACTTGAGTCTAAAGATGCTGAAGTTGCACAGCCCTCATGCAATGTTGTTTAAATTCAGGGAGACTTTAGGACTGTTTCTTATCAGAGTGAAACTGAAAATACAGACATCAAAGGGACTCTTACACACTGAGGAAGGAATTTATTGTATTCTCAGCAGTAATTTTCCCTTAGTTCTAAAGTTCTCACATATGTTTGGAAACTATTTCTCCGCGCTCCATTCAAATAATTTAGATATTTCTAATACAGTACAGAGGAATGAAAACTACACAGACTAAGTATTAAAACAGATTGTATTCAAAACCTGCTGCATGCTGCTAGACCCAGGAACCTGGTGTATCTGCATATGGCCAGAGCACTGGGAACCTACAGGAAGATTCCTGCTGAGATCACTGACAACTACTTCCTCATGCCTTTATCACAACATACCCATACTGTAAAAGGGAAACAGCTATAAACTCAACTGCTCAAACACTCAGGGTCTCATTCTCTGACTTTGAGGGTAGACCACAGGTCTGTCTGTGAGTGTTATTCCTTTTCTAAGGAAAAACTTTTTTTTTTGTCTCTAACTCTGGCACATGCTTGAATTTTTTCCTGAGCAAAGTCAAGGACCCTCTCTCCATGGGTATAAGGCTTGAGTACCCATTCAGGAAGATCCACCCCACACTGCATCAATTCTATGCACAATTTCTAACTCCATTAGGGGAAATAAAGCTGTCAGGAGGCACTGAACTAACCTCTCTTATTTGGCTACACTGATGGGATCAGAAATGGATACATGACCCTCTCAGTCATGACAACTTGGTAGATTTTATATAATGGCATGGTTACTACTGTGGAAAAGAACTTCTCTGAACTCAAGTGTGGGCTATTATAAGTTCAGCTCCTTCAGCAATCACTATGAGAAGACAGACTATTTAAAATATGCCACATATGAAAGTAAAATTGAGACTGAGCTGTGATGATATCATTATAAAATCATAATATCATTGAAATCTTGTATTATTGTAGCTCCCATTCACATTTTTTTATTTGATAAAGTATTTGAGTAAAATAAGTGAATCGAGAAAGAGGAAGAACTTGAATTGAAGAAAGCATAAAATTCAATGGAACAGTACAATTCAGAGAAACAAATGTGCATTTCATGAAATAATTGGTCACACGGTGGAGGAAAAATGCCTTCAAAAAAGCTTCGAGAAAGATTTCTTCAAAAAAGTTTCACGAACAACAGAAATAATTATTAAGAAACTGGAAGATATTGGAAAATTAGAAGAAAATATACATCCTTAATTTTTCTTTTATTCTCCCAGTTAGAGAAAAAAAAGTCAGAAATATCTAGCTTTACCACAAATAACTATAAAGGAAAGTCATTATTTGTAATTGATACAATCTACAAAAGACATTATTTTGAGATTTTGGTGGAATATAAGAGATGATGATCCATTTGTTCATTTTGCCAAAAGATATATGTTTCTGTTACCGCTGGGGTGATGTGAAATTTGGCATCACTCCAGTGGTATGGGGTGGGGGTGTGGTGTCCTCAGTTCTTCCCTGCTGACACAGCAAAGAATTATAGGTCAGCGACATTTAGAAAAAGTAAGATTTATTGAAAGTATATTTTAGGAGACAGGCCATGCTAAGGAAGGCTGCAGCCCTGTGGAATTGGGGAGGTGAAAAGATAAAAGAAATAGAATACGCCCCAAGGGAGAAGTGGGTTTTCAGTGAAGAGAGCTGTAACAATATGGAAGTGGAAAGGTCTGTTTATGTTTAGGCCATGATGGGAGGTCCTAGATGATCACTCTGTGAGGTCACCTGGACTGACAGTTGGCTGCTGTATAACCTTTTACCCACTGAACATGTGCTTACCTAGAATTCAGTCTATTATAATTAGATTCACAAACTTACAGGCATAGTCATGATATTATAACGATGGCATAATAAGGCTGAGGTTGTGGGCAGTTAAGGTAGTACTTTCTGCATATGTGTTTGTGGCTGGTTTAGGCCAGCAGCTTTTATGGCCTTTGTGCTCTAGGATTTGGAGTAATTTATGACCCTATGAAAAGGTATTTCTGGGAGGTCCTTATGGAAGGTCTTCAAGGGCGGTTTCTATGGTTACAGAGCTGGGCCTTCACTCCAGTTGCTAATGCTAACTACTTAACATTTTCAATATTAACAAAATTTTAGGTGAAATTGAAAAAAGCCTAGAGGTGGGTGGAAAAAACTTCATTTAGTAAATAAATACTATAAAAAGTTGAGAAATAAAGAAATAGAAGTTTAAGTATTATATGTTGTAACTATGACCATATAATTAAAAGGTATTTGTCAAAATTTTGAATATTTTTTGTAAATTAAATTTTCAACTAGTACAGCAGAAAGTGAATAGATAAGATCAAAAGGAAATATAAGTCAATAAAAATAAAGCTATATCTAAATCTATCATCCAGAAGTATAGAGGGAACCTCTCAGAACAACTGTCATCACTAGTAAAAGTGATGGTGATGTAGGATGGGTAAATTCCCCCAAGTGGGGACTCAAATCCTATACTATACCAAGAGTTCTTTCCTGCACACAGATAAGAATTCAAGTGCATGCCAGAGTGAGAGACAAAGGGAATGTTTTTAGAGAAGAAATAACGCTCCACAGACAGAGACATGGTCTCCTCTCAAAGACAGGGAAAGAGAGAGAACCTGATTATCAAAGGAATTTAGTTTAAATCTGTTTTTCTTTCTGGGTACAAGTAGGCAGTGCTAAAGGCATGAGGAAGAAGTTGTTAGTAATCTCAGCAGATATATTCCTATAGGTTCCCTGTGGTCTGGCTATATATTGATCTACCATGTTCCTGAGTCAAACAGTACCCTCAGGCTCTGAATACAAACGGGTTTAATATTTAGTCAATCTGTGTAATTCTCATGCCTCTTTCCTATATTAATTGTCTCTTCCAAAGGCCTGAAAATGCAGTTTAGGTATGACAACAGAAAATTGTTTCTTTTCACAGGTAATTTTGTAGAAACTTGTTTATGTGAATTTACCACTCAATATTTATGTTATTTTTACTTTTAAAAGTTAATGAGCTAAATTCAGCCATTAAAAAAGTCTTAATTAAAAGAAAATTTTGAACTTCATGAAAGGATTTACATTGAAAGGAAATCTAACACAAACCCACAAAACCACACAAGAACAAAAAATAATAATCTGAACTCTAAAAACTTAATAAGAAAATGTTCAATGAAAATGGACAAAAGATTTGAAAAGACACTTTGCCTAAGATATGCGGATGACAAGTAAGCACATGAAAAGATGCATAACATTATTAGCCATCAGGAAAATTCAAATTCAAGCCACAGAGAGATACCACTACATAGATACTACTAGTAGGTCTAAAATTAAAGTGACTTACCATACCAGGTATGAGAGATACTGTGGAGTAGCTAGAACTTATACCTTTCTGCTGGAGATGTAAAATGTTGCAAACATCTTGGAAAACAGTTTGATAGTTTTTTAAAAAGTTAAACATATACCTGCCAAATAACCCAGTCTTTCTACAATTAGATATTTACCCAAGGCAGAGAAAAAAGCATGTATCTGTATGACAGATTTATATAGTAATGTGCTTAGCAGCTCTATAAGAAACAGGACTTACAGAATGACTGTCCTAGGAGCTCCATGAAGCTGCTCCTGAGAAATAACCATAATAGTGAAAAATTATTTTTTTAAAAGTCATTTAAAGTTGTTAAAAATTATCCTAAGGATATACAGCAAATAGAGAATCATTAATTCAATAAAATCTATTAAATCCCAGAAAGATCAATGAGAAATTTGTGACTTTTGAGCTATGATCCACTTCCTCTTCTCCCACCCCCAGCTTAGTATGCCAGAAGCTCTACTCCGGTCTGCTGAGACCAAGATAATGGGGCTTTATCTCTCCCTAGATCTGCATCAGAAAGGAGAACACTACAAGCATTTCTTATCCTTCCAAGTTCTGTTTTGCAGAGGCTAAATTCCAAATAAGTGTAGACACAAGGTAGAAAGGTAGAGGGGCTCCCTTTCTGCCTTAAGATCTCACTCATAGGGCAGAGGTTCTACCTTGGCAAGGCTGAGTGAGAATAACAAGGTTACATTAATACTAGTTCTTACCCCAGCTTGTTCATGGGGCAGAGATGCTATGCTGGTAGAGGAAAGTGACGAAAACCCGAGGCTATCATCCTCACCCAGCACCCTTCTCATAAAGCAGAGGAATCAGTCCAAAGAGAAGTGGTTCATTGCCCCTCCCCCCCCCAGCTCTGGGGCAGTGACTCAGCAATCTTGCCCATGGGGAGAGGCAGAGCACAGAACTAGTGAGCTTCTTAGTTTTCCTCAGGTGAAATGACTTTATTGAGATTAGAGTGTAGGAAAATTTAAGCCTAAGGAAACTCCTAAAAGCATTGGGGATTTAGAGGGCAAGGGATGAAGAGGAGGCTGATAGCTCTAAGAGAGCAGCAAGGTAAAATGTAAGAAAAAAAGCAGCTAAAAAGATCTCTTTGAGTTTTAAAGCAAACCTCAAAGACTGACTTCAAAAACTACTCTAGCTCTGGGACCTGTATTTAATAAATCAGAAGTTAGAGTAATCAATATCCCTGGGCATTGTCAAAAACAATAGAACGCTCAGCTGACAATTAGAGGAGCTTTACAACTGATTGTAATTCCAAGAGACTCAGCTTAACAGAAAAACAAAAATGAAAACAAAAACAAGAAACAGAAGAGTCAAAGAGAGATCTGCTAAAAACTCTCATCTTCGGGTGACTGCACCCTCTTAGGAGTGATGTCAGAGGTTTCACATTTCAGGAAAACAGACTTCACTAAAATAATCTAGCCAAATCCCTAATCAAATAAATAAGCAAGAAATAGCAAGAAGTTCTGTACAGGGAAGAGCAGCGCCCAGAGTTACTACAATGTATTGTTGCAGGAAGTGACACCCAATGGAGAAATTCAGATGCTCAGAGAACTTTGTTAGAGGAAGGAGGATTTAATGCCTGTAGAGAGCGTGGGGTGTTCAACAGATCCAAAGCACAATTTCCCCTTGGTTAGATTTCTTACAGCTTATATACCCGCTCAGTGTCCGCGCACCACAGTCTTGACATTCATACACAGCTACAGAGATAGGGAAGGGGCTGGAGAACCCTTGAGGTGGGGGATACAGCTGTAGAAAACATGTTAACTGAAGAGCATAGGGCAGAATGGCAAAGAGAGAACAGTTTTAACCAGCTGAGTCAACTATTTCTGTAGGCCCTTACCTTTGCATCTATTTTTACTTTCAGATGCTTCTTTTCCTCTCTCAGTATTATCTAAATGGCCTTCTTCAAGAAGATATGAGACGTGTAAAAAAACTATGATCCACATACAATTGGGATCCATAGGAAAATGTGATCCATTCACAGGAAAAAAAAATTCAGGTTACATTACAGAAACAAACAGTCTGTGAGAGGGCCAGATTTCTGATTTTGCAACATCTTCGAAGCAACTATTGTAAATATGTTCAAAGTACTAAAAAAAACTATACTGTAGGAAATATGGGAAGGAATTCCACTTCTGTTTGATAGTTTAAGGAGCTGCATGGACCTACTTTTCAGTGAAACTTATGAAAGGGCAATCATTTAAAGTGATTATTTTAAATGAAAAAATGCCATACAAAGTACATACTGTAACAGTTTATTTATATAAACCTCTAAAAACATAAACTAACGTATATTGACAGAAGGTAGATCAGTGGTTACCTGATTGTACCAGAAATGGATAAGGGGGAGATTGACAAGTATGATGAAGGAATTATAAGAGATCACAAGAAAACTTTTGGAGGTTATTAATAAGTGAATTATTTTGTTGGTGATGACCCTTTCATAAGTGTATGCATATATCAAAATGTATCAAAATTTACAGTTTAAAATATGTATAGTTTTTAAATATAAATTTTTAATGAGCTATCTAAAACGCAATGGTATGAAAAACAACAGTAGGAAAAAACAAGAAAATAATGTAGGAATTACAATTCAATGGAGTTTTATATCACAAGAACATTTAACTCAGTAGATTTCTTTAAAAGCCACCTCCCAAAAAATGAAACCCACTAATATCAAATTATAAAACTTGTTGACTCTTTTTAAAAAACCTATTTAGTATTAACATTAAAACAGCATAGAAACAACCCAGAAGGCAGACAGAAACATTTTGAGGCTCTCCACCCGTCCTCCTGTTCCTTCACAATTTGCGGGTTAGTCTAAATGCAGAATGGTTTGATCACTTGAACATCTGCAAAGAGATGCTCAGTTTGTTCCCATCTCAGATTAGCGTTTATGAAACCTCAGTGTGCTTAAAAATTACTGTGTTTGTTTCATATACAAAATAAAATTATGTATGGAATATATAGACAATTTAGAGTGATTAAAAGTATAATTGGCAAAGTGCGATTTTTGCCTTACTAGCATAAACACAATCAAAATCAGGCCAAAGGCCTTGAATCAAACAAAGAATACTTTACTGTAATAAATATATAATCAGAATTTCAAGAGTATATTACAAAACCTTTTGTCCTCAATAAGTTATCATAAAATATATAAAAAATAATAGCAGAAAATGCAAAGAAGTAGCAAATAAATACAGAAGGGGAAGACATTTTCTCAGTCCTTCATGGTTATTGAATCTTAAAGAGTTGTCACAGCAATCAAAATATGCAGCAAAGTAAAAATGTGGTATATGCCCTATTTTCAAAAAGCTGATTTGTTAGTAATAGACAGTAATATAAAAGACATTATATTTATTAATCACTTAAAAGCATAATTCAACATTTAGAACTTTAATTTTGGAGATATGTTTGACTCTGAAAACTTCCATTTGCATTAGTTAATTAGAATTTGTAATTATTAGCATTGTTTTGTTTTGTTTTGTTTTGTTTTGGAAAATAAATCATACCAGACTATTACTATCACTACATAAGAAATTCCTCCAAACCTCAGCTGCATATGAAAAAAAAATGGCAGTTTATTATATTTCAATAATCTCTAAATTGTCTGGTAGTTTCTTTATATTTCACCTAGGGTCATTTATACAGTTGCATTTAGGTAGAGCAGTAGCTAAGGTTGGAATAAGTAAGACTGCCTTCCTTAATTTTTAGTCAGTTAGCTCTGACAAAGTTAATATTTGTCTAGACACTGAAAAGTCTGCACTATTTTCAAGATAATCTTAACACAAATAAAAAATAGATTTTAAGCTCTTTCATTTATTGACTAAGAATTGACCCACCCTGTGCATACCGGGCACTGTGGTCGACACTGAGGATAAAACCTAAACAGGATACTTAGGTTACTCTCATTTAACAACAAAAACAAAAATATCTGAAATACAAATCCCTTGAGACACTTTGAGGAGTAAAATACTGTACATAATAGGATCATTTAAATAAATTGATGAGGTCAACTGATGTTAATGAAGATGCTAAGTTGAGCCTTAAAGAAAAGGTGATATTAATTGGTTAAGTGTTTCAAAATCACCCTGATTATCTCAATTCCCTATGAGTCTTTTATAAATATGAGTTTTGTAGGTCCTATGAGAGAGTTAATGAATTCAAATCATTGAGGTTGGGTGCCTGAAATATACATATATTTTGAATTCCCCATGTGATTTTGAAAATTAGTTATGTTGATGTACTGCACTAGACAGAGGAGAGGTAAAAGACATTCTTGGCATAGAAACAGGATAGGAAAGATGTTGAAGTATGAGTGAGCAGAGCAGGCTTTGGAAATTACAGATATGACAGAATGCCTGTCGTGAAGGGTATGAGTAGAAACATGGAAATTCCAAGAAAAGCCTAAAGCTAAGCAAATACAAGATGGACAATACAACTAGTAAAGAGGATGTCATATGGTAGATGCTCAATAAATAATGATTGATTGATGAGTAAATCAATGAATGGATGAGTCATTATGACTTTATATGCTTTGGTTGGAGTTTTATGTTTATCTTGCAGTTTATGAGGAACCAGTGGCAGATTTCAGGCAGAGGAATGAAAATCAAGATTAACACAAATAAAATATTCTAAAGTGACAAAGAAGCTCATACATTGTGTAAGTTTGTTGAAGACTTTCTGAAACTATGTGTGATGGTTTTCCCAATTTCTTTTAATCTTCTATTTGGGGTGATTAAACTCAGTACATTGCTTATAGAATTTCACTAAACCCATTGGAAAAAGAAACAATTTAAACCTCACACAGAAAAGACTGACTGTCCTATTTTCCAACCTAGTATGTTAAGATACACATCACAGGGGAAAATATAATCTTTTTAATTTTTATTATTGCAATGATTAATTTAAACATATAATTATACTCTAAATATATTCTTTTCATTTTTATATTTTTATTTTTCAATTATGGTTGACATAAAATATTATATTAGTTTCAGGTATGCAACACAGTGATTAGACATTATATAAATTATGAAGTGATAAGCCAGATAAATCCAGTACCTTTCTGACACAAAGTTATTACAATACTACTGACTATATTTCCTTGAATATCTTATTGTATAATAAGCATATTATCTTTTTTGGTATTTACAGCATGCTTTTTTAAAAATTTAAATAGTAGGTGGAGGAAGAAAATAGAGGAATGAAAGGAAGAAATTCAAGAGAAACCAGGTTACCTTGAACCTTAATTGATTTACTTTTCAATGTACTCACAGAACTTTGATGTAAAGGAACAACTTAGAGGCCTAGGTATCTGATTTAGCCATTTGATGTGACTGCACTTTCCTAGTTAAATCACTTTAAGGATACCTGAGGAATGAAGCCCAAAAGAAAAATTGCCCAAGAGGACTGTTAAATTAACTCAGGTCCTACAAGTAAATGAAAGACTAGGGGGGATTTAGAGTCCTGAAAACCAAATAGGTTTGGGCCCAGAGCAGTAGATTTTGTCACCATCAAAGCCTTATCTTCAGACTAGAGGCTACCTCTGAAAATAGGAGCTACCATTAGTATCAACCCTTTATTTTTAAGATAAAGTTCAAACTTTTTACTATGGTACACAAGGCCATTCTTAATCTGGCTTTGGATTTCTCCTTCAGACTTTATCTCTTCTTTTGCTTCTCTCATAAAGCTTTATTATGTGCAATGGTACAGAATATTATCTTTTTCAAGCTGTTGTCTTTTTAAGTGTTCCCTTTGCCTGTAGAACTTTTCCCTCCCTCTTTATTACTTGTTTTTCATAATTTATCTCAGTCTTTGTTTACACCAGGATCACTTAGATGCCCTTCTGCGTGTTCCCACAGTAACCAGTGCACTTAGCAGATCAGATTCTTCAATTTGTTTAATTAAACAAACACTTCAAAAACAGAGATGCCCCACTAAATTCTAAACTTGCAGTCATCAATTCAAGGTCTTTAAGGAGTAAAGTGGGGATACAACTAATAGAGAGGAACAGGTGAAATAAAGAGATTGTTGGAGAGCTATCAACTTCAATATGGCATGATCATCAGAAAAATCTTTTAATACCCAGTTCTTCTTATCTTTTTTCTTGACAAACAAAAATATATTTATAAATCAAATGTATATTGTTTTACCACTACTATATTATTGAGACCTCATATTATATTTTTTGTGTCTTCATTTTATAACAGAACTGCACAAAGGAGAGATACATAAATATTAACTTGTTAAAGGAAGAAAGTAATTGGATAAATGAACAAGATTATCTCTGAACTCCAACTTTCTTGGTATGTATAGATGCTTCAGATAATTGACAGACTGGTAGATGCTACAGAACGATAAAAACATGTATGTGAGAGATGACTTTCAAGTATTTAGTATCAGGGTTATATAAGCTTAGTACCTTGGATATACAAGATACAAATCTTGAGGTTCTTAACTAGAACTGCACTTTACAAAACACTCATTTCTAGCCTTAAAATAATGAAACATAGTGTTTCTAACTATGAAATAATTAGTATTAATTAACAGGCTTCTTTTTTATCTTTTTTTTTACTGATCAATTTATAATTTTTAAAGGTAATTTTAATCAATCAGGATATTATTTACATTTTATATCTCATATCCTCAAAAGTTAGCATTTTAGAAGGAAAAGCAATGTAGTGCTAACTCCAACTCCTGTGTACTCAACTTATTTATTTTGAAGAAGACATTGTATTATCATTATAAATTAAAAAACTATAACTAAAAATTACCAACATTAAAAAAATAAATTCTAACTGGATTCTATTGTTTGACAAAGATTCTAAGTTGAGATATGCTCTTATTATTATAAAGGACAATTAGTAAATGTTTAAGAAGTATAAGTACATATTTGAAAAATAAAAAAATAATGAATAATGTAAGTATTACTTATGAAGTCAACAAATGAATAAAAGTATAGAAAATAGAATATTTCTCACTATATAAACCAATGTTATTTAATGCCGTGTCTTTATGACATCTCAAAATATTTCAGATATGACCACAAATATACATCCTACATTTTGAAAATATGAGGACTAGATAAAAAACACTGAAAAGTAAGAGTGGAGTGTTTTCCAGGTGTATGTGGGTATGTCTTTCTTAGCCCCAAGTAAGGTCAAAGCACACAACAGAAAAGATAGGTTTAGTTACCCATGTCAATGGGAGAAAGGAGAGAGCCTCTACTAAAGAAGATTTATACTCCTCTTTATTATTTCATTATTTGATTATTTATAATATGGCTACAATTTAGAATTTTTTCCTTTTCATTTTTACTACGTGTGTGTGTGTGTGTGTGTGTGTGTGTGTAATTTATATATGTATTTTTTTAAACTACGCAGATGGTGTTTTTTTAGTGAATGTTTCACTGAAAGCATGTTTTGTAGTCAGTCACCTGTTCACCAGTCCAATGTCAACTCTAGCCATTTCCAGGGCCAGGTAGATGAATTAATTCAAAGACTCAATAAAATAAATAAAGAAGACAGTTCTTTTGTTAGTAGTACCAGTTAGTTCTATTAAAATGGATGGATTATGAAGGTATTCCAGTCTGAGGGAAATGTGGTTAACTTACCTAGAATACACTTCCCTAAGACTACTTATTGATTTGGTTATTTGATTGAATCTGACTATTCATTTTTTTTTTAAACCAATTTATAGAGGTAAGGAAGTATTGTGAGTAGAGAGAGAATGAAGTGATAAGATTAAGCTTAAATAAAAGTTTGATAGGCACAGGATCTTGTAGGTCCAAAGAAGGAGAAATGCAACTACCGAGGTGTGGTATTCATTAATTTATTCAAAGTAATTTACCATTAGCTGATAACAAAACCATCACAGCAGAACATGGCACACTTCCTCCTTTCTAGGTTTTTGATAGACACAGAGGATCTGAGTAGATTTTGACTGTATCTTTTAGCCCTTACTTCCATAGCCACTATAAATACATTGCTATGACTACAGCAAGTATTTTCCATCATAGCTTTTTTCCAAACCTTTGTACACAGTACATTTTTAATGAAAGTGTATCTTTAGAAATGTAGACTTCTAGGCAGTTGATGTAAGTTCAGCATCTGAATTGGATATCTCAACTCTATCCTCTACCAATTTCTCTACTTTTCTTGTAAAATAAGTTTTAGGATTTTTGTGTATATCATGAGAAATTTTATTTATTTGCCATAACTTATTATACCATTTTTTAAAAGTCATCTTAATCTTCATCTCAAGTTATTTTAATGATGAATGATTAAGTATTCTTTTGGTATTCAGAGAGACTAATGTTTCCTAATTACCTGAAAATTTAGGTTAAAGGTCAGAGAGAAGTTTCAAAATGGTTATAAAATTCCACCTAACATCAAATAATTGAAAGAAAAATAATAGGCACAAGAGGTTGTTTAAAAAATTATTTCCTAAATATAAGCCAACCTTGTTTTCTCTCCTTTAAAAATGATGGTTTTATTATTTTCCATCATTGCTCCCTCAGTTTCACTATAAATGAAACAGTTCAGTCTAAAGCTATATTTAAGGTAAAGTATTTTTCTACACATAAAGCTAAAAAATATATAAATCATCCAAGGAATAAGACCCAAAATGCAATTCATTAAGACAGTTGACTGATAAAACATATACCTGATGCAAAAGTATTTTTCTTCAAGTCATTTCCTTCAAGTTTAAGAGACTTGAAATCTCTTAAAGCTTTTACCACAGCTAGGCAAAATGCTTGGGATTCCATCTTGAATGCTAAAATGTTAAGGCCCTATCTTATAATTCTATAATTTAAATAACATTAGAGTCCAAAATATTATATTTACCCATAATAACTGTTTTAGCACACTCTCAGATCTTTCAAACATTACCTTCTCATTCTTTTTAGTACACTATGTCATGTTGAGATGGTAGAAACAATCTAACATTGGAGACTGAGGATGTTTTTTCAAAGTATATTTGTGTTCTCTCTTTATAAGCAAAAGAACGGCCCAGTTATTTTCTGAATTACAGTTAGAAATGTGTATGTGTGTGTGTGTGTGTGAGTGTGTGTGTAAATTTGAGTATGTATATACATCTCTATTTTGTTGTGCCCAAGGAGATACATTTTTCTCTGGGATTTTTAGTTACAGGTACATAAAATATTTTTAGGAATCCTGGCTTATTAATCTTTATATCCTCTGACCTTATTTTTTGGGAAATGAGTTCTGGTGTTAGTATTCTTAGTCATACAGGAAAATATGGCAAAGCATAATGATTATTGCAGTAACTGATTACTAGGTGAAGGTAAACGAACATGAAAGCTTATGTTATTTAGGGCATTAAAAGTAATTTTAGATTTTTTTCATGTTTTAAAATGTACCGAATAAATACTTAATAAGTAAATGCACAAAGACCTTCAAGAAGCATTACCACTTTCATTATCAAAGGCAACAATAATTCAGTTTTGGGGAGACTCTTTCCTAAAATTGACTGGGGGCAATAGTTTAATTCTCTGTGTTATATCACAGATTACTTAAAAACAATATATTCTTAAAAAGTTCTAAAAAATTATCTTTATTTTTAACATTTATATTTTACATTGGGTATCAGCAATGAGAATAATTAAAAATTATGTACTAAAAATGCCACTTAGCAATATCAAAAAATTATAGTTTAATATGAGCAAAATGTCACAGATGTTCACATTGAGTTATTATGAAAGAAACTGATAATGGTCAATTTTTATTCAACATTTCAAGAAAGATCAAATAATGTAATTCCACAGGTTTGATAGGTATAATGGTTTTATTTTCAATGTTCAAGTTTTGTCCTTGAAGACCAATTTGCCACTGTAATTACTGCTGACTTTCTCTTCATCATTACTCCTTTTCTAGATCTGGCAGATAGATCCCTATGCTAGATCCCTATCTTGCAGAGGGAACAGAGCTTGTTTAAATGAGGTAAGAGTCATTGTTGAACAAGGACTCCTAAACTCAAAATAATAAATATGTATAATGGAAATAAGAAATTAAGTACTTCAAAAATAGAATAAAACAATTTAGAGTTGAATATTATGATATTTATTTTAGAGGTAATCTAGCACATAATTCCCTTAATTTATAAGTAAGAACAAAAGATCCATAAAAGTTATTTGATTTGCTCAAGATCACCCAGCTGGTTCATGGCAAGCAGTGTTAAAACTGGATGTTTTGGCTAATAGTCCTTTTCCTTAAAACAGTAGGATGACCATCTATTTACTGTGGTCATGAACCAAAAATTATCCATATTTATATCAATTTGTCTATGTAATCAGTCATCTAATGAACATTTATCTGAATCCCTTTTTACTCAAAGCTATGTCAGATATATAAAAAGTATAACATTTTTGGTTATCCTCAGGGAGAGTATACAGGATTGTGAAATTTCAGGTACAATGTGTTATTTAAACAGAAGGGTCTCATAATTGTCCAGAAGTTTAAAAATACATCCCTGAAAAAAAAAAACACCAATTTTGAGTGATTGAATCAAAGAATACTTTCTTCCATTTAAATTCACCTTTAATTCAAATGAATTTTGTTTTCTTTTATAAAGTGTATTTTCATTTTCCTGAATGAAATAATATGATGTGTCATATTTGCTTCAACGTAATCTAATATGGGTTATGTGAAGCATGGGTGGGGATATAAAGAAAATGAGATTGCTGATGTTACATGTGAATTTATAAGAACATTCTCTTTCCTTTATAACATTTCAAATGCTTCCACAATAATTACTTAAAAATACATATTTCTACTTCTAATGTTATTTGGGTGATTTCTGACTAAACATTAGAGATCTTAAAATAGGCACAAACCCATTGTCCAGCTAACCACACGTCTTCCTGACTTCCTTCCTCCATAGTGGGCGCTTTTCCTGCATTTTTCTCTTAAAAATCCCACCAGACATAGGAACAACATGTCTTCTTATTTCTGGTATTGTTTTTATTTTTCTCTATTTTTTAGATTTTCTAACTCTAGGGGAGTAAATAACATGTTCTATTCACTCTCAAGATAATTATGAGATATGTGAGGTATTGAAGATAAAAGCACTTTTGCAAACTGTGAAGAGCTAAAAAAAATTGTCATTATGACAAAGATGACCATAATAATGAAAACAACAATTGCTCTAATTAACTTTTTGTTTTATTTCACACAGCAACATATGCAATTAATGTTCTTATTAAATCATTGTTGATATTGATCAGTTGCTTATAGCAGGAGTCTCCCTAACCCCCAGGCCATGGACTGGTACCTATCCATGCCCTATTAGGAACTGGGCAATGCAGCAAGAGGTAAGTGGTGCAAGCTAGCAAAGCTCCATCTGTATTTGCAGCCACTCCTCAGCACTAGCATCACCACCTCCATTCCATCTCAGATCATTAGGTAATAGATTCTCATAGAAGAACTGGTCTCTGGTATCAAGAAAGTTGGGGACCACTGGCTTATAGCAATGTAGTAAACTAGTGGAATTCTGATAATAACTTTAATTTAAGTTATATGAACATTGATAAATTCCAAATGCATTTAGATATTCTTTGTTACACCTAGACTATTTCTAAAAAAGAAAACATTTTATTAGGTCTCAAGATAGAGTAAGACACATTTTAATTCTGAAACATTTTTTTTCTAAATTTTAGAATGTTCTTGGCTAATTGAAAATTGGAGGCCCTTTATTAATGATCATCATTTGTGTGAATTGAAAAGTTAGCATTTATATTAATTTTATTTTCTATTTTGATTCTTGTTCTCAGAAACTCAGGTGCAAATTCTTAATGTGCTTTTTCATAATTTAAGCTACCTTTGATCTATTTTCAAGAAAACAAACTAAGAACTTTCTTATTATCCATTTCACACAGTCTCCAGAGTTCTTTTCATAATTCTATTATGAAACATAACTGAAATAAAATCTATTCTATGATGATTCATTGGTATAATTGGGACAATTCACTTTCATCATACCCAGTGCTACCTTACATGAAAAAGAGAGCTAATATGTATGTTTCACATAAAATCATTTATTTTTAAATTTAAAAACACTAAGAGAATTATTTTTAAAGTTTATATATATTTAAATGTGTGAATTTATATTAGGTAACAAAAGCAGCCCTATTGAAGGTGACGAAACAGAGTAAAAATAGTAAAACAATGTCAAAGTTGGGTTACTTAACTCACAATTAGCTCCAATTTTTGTTGTTGTTTATTTTGTTCTTTAGATTCCACATGTACATGAAATCATGTGATAGTTATCTTTCTCTATCTGACACTTTTCATTCAATGCAATACCTTCTAGGTCCATCAAGGCAATATATTTTTCCATCCCCTTCATTTTAGTGTGTGTGTGTATCTTTTAATTTGAAATGAGTCTTTTGTAGGTAACATACATAGGGGTCTTATTTTCTCATCCATTCAGCCTCTCTGTCGTTTGGTTGGAACACTTAATAATTCTTTTCCACTTAAGGTACTTGTTGATAGGAATCTAGTTATTGCCATTATTTATTCTTGTTTTTTTGATACATGCTCTCTTCTTCTTAAAGAAGTCCCTTTATCATTTCCTATAATACTGGCTTGTTGTTGAATTCCTTTAGGTTATTTTTGCCTGGGAAGTTCTTTATCTGTCCTTCAACTCTAAATGTTTGCTTTGCTGGATAAAGTGTTCTTGGTTTAGATCCTGGGTTTTCATCACTGAATATTTTATACCAAGCTTTTTTGTCCTGAATAGTTTCTTTTGAGAAATCAGTTGCCGGTCTTATGGGTGCACCCTTGTAAGTAACTAACTGCTTTTCTCTTGTTGCTTTTAGGATTCTCTCTTTGTATTTAACCTTTGGCATTTTAATTATGCTGTGTCTTCATTCAGGCCTTTTTGGATTGATCTTTTTTGGGGACTTTCTGAGCTTCTTGGAGTTGTATGTCTATTTCCTTCACCAGGTGAGGAAAGTTTTCCATCACTATTTCTTCAAATAATTCTTCATCTGTTTTTTTTTTTTTTTTTCAGTAACCCCAATGACACAGATATTTTTACATTTAATTGTGTCCCACAGGCTCCTTAAATTATTATTATAGTCTTGGCTTCTTTTTTCTCGCTGTTCTGTTTGAGTATCCTTGATTTCCCTATTCTCTATATTGGTGATTCAATCTTTTTCTTTATCCACTCTGTCTATTCCCTCTAACATACACTTCATCTCTAATAATGTGTTTTTCATTTCTGACTGTTTCCCTTTTATAATTTCTATTTCCATTTTTTTGTCATCTCATTGTTAAAGTTCTCATTGAATTCATCTATACTTTCCATAAGCTCATTGAATATCTTTATAACAAGTGTTTTGAGCTATGTTAGATTGCTTGACTCCATTATTCCTGGATCTCTGTTTTGTACTCTCATATGGTTTCTGCTTCTTTGTCTTCCCATTTTGGCTGTCTTTCTGTGTCTGTTTCTATGTACTAGGCAAATTTCCTGAATCTCACTCTTATTCGTGTGGATTTGTATAGTAGGTGTCCAGTGGCACAGTCTAGAAAAAGGTTTAGCTGCAAGTGAAGTTTAGCTCCAGCCTGTGCCTCTCCAGGTCCACCAGATTCAGAAAACAATCCACATATGCTATGCTTATAGTTGTCTCAGGAAACCACACAGAAACTGAGACCATCTGTCACCAGTGTGAGGCTTGGCACTTCTCAACAAGAAGCACTGCGCTTGCCAAGGACACATCTGGGTAGAACCACAAGTTGAGGGAGGCAGAGTTTCTGGAAATATTCTGGACAGAGCAACCTCTGTTATCCAGTTTGATGACGTCTCAGCTATGGCAGTGCTGCATCCCCACACTGGGGTGAAAAGGTAGTGGGAAAAGGGGGAGGGTTCAATAGAGGAACAATAGATATTGCTGCTCAGGAGAGAACCTTGCCTCTGGACCTCACTTTGACAACTCATTGTCCCCATATAAGTCACTGGTGTCTCCAGTGCAGCCGACCCAGCACTGCTGCTCAGAGTGAGCAGGTCCATCAGTGAGAAAGTCCACTTTCCAGCACACAGCTCCTTTAAGAGGCATCTGCACCTCTGCTATATCCTCTGTCCCACTCAGTCGCTCAGGGCTAGGGAGCCTAGCATCTTTGCCCCTTCCTATCTTCTACCATTGCAGATTGATTAATTATTTCTCTTCCTAGTTGTAGCACTTTTGTTTATCTAGGTCCCAGATGACTGTCCTTGCTGTTTGCTCCGTGTTTCTGTCATAACTTTGGTTTGGTCACAAGATGGATGAACAAAGCCTCTATTAACTATGCCATTTAATCCCACCATCCTCTCCCTCCATGTCTTTTTGTAGCTCAATAGTTCTTTTCTCCTTATTTTATTTTTATTAAACCTCTCAATTTATGTTAACTTTTGTCAACAAAATAGACCTGGTTTTGAGGCTTAGCGGTGCCCTATTGTGATTAAATGAAGATTAAACAATAAAAAAAGCAGATATCTGCAGTTATATTTCTGTAGCTTCTTTTGAACACCATTGTCTATTTCATTGACATATACCTTTTAAAATGAAGGCCTGATCTTTCAGCAGCACGATAGAAGATGTGAGTGGTAATAGGCATGTTCTTCAGTGTTAGTGGCACCAACTGGGAGAGATTTACACATGGGGGTCCAGGCCCAACTTCCAAAGCAGTTGGGTAGAGGTGTCTGATTCCCAGGCAGGCTTCTTGATTCCAGAGTTGGGAATATCCTCTTCCTTCTTGCTTTATTCCTCACTTTTCTTTAATGCTTCTCTTTCTCACTGTCTCTGTACTTCCGAACTTCTCTCTTTCTCTCCTCTTTCTCTCTTAATTCACTCCCCCCCCCTTTTTTTTGCCCCTATTTTAGGCTTTGCTCCTTAATTCTTGTCACCTTCTCTCTGACTCTTTCTTGATAGCATCTTTTCTTTAGCTGAGGTGGTGCTGGAGAGAAAGACCTGGTCTGCTCTGCTTCTCACTTAGGGGCTGGCAGAATCATCATCTCATTCTTTCGACTTCCTAGAAACAACCATAGCCTGATATCATCATGTGCTCTTTATGTACACATTTTTATACTCTTACCACATCTATCTATACCATTGACAATATTGTTATTTTGTGTGCCTTAGATTTAATATAAGTGATTTCAGATTGTATATAGCACTTTATTTTCTCAGTTCCCCAAAATCAGAAGTAAAATCACAGTAAAGTCAGACATATTTAGCGAAGCTGTATTCATAGAGTACATCTCAAAAATAGTTCCCTTTTCTGTCATCTTTTTATTAGAAAGATATTTGAGAACATAAAAAAGAAAGGTTAATATAAACATTCATCATTTGTAATACTTAACTTACAGCTAAACCTGTAGCCTTCATAGTCCAGTAAATAATTATACCCTCCTCTTAAGCAACATGAAGGTGATAGATGAATTCACTAATGTGAGAAATTATTGGAATCTGATAAAATACTAGTAACTAAGTTAGTAATTTGGCATTATTAAATTAATTTCTTTATTCTCTGAACTGGTAAAATAAGTATATGGGGAGATGAGGATCTGACACCTGCTTCATTCAATTTCATTGTATAAATAAATAAATTGAAATTAGCTTACATTATAAATTAATGTAATGCAAATGTTCTTTGGACTTCAATTAATTGGAATGTGACAGATAATTTTTTCATAGACAGTTTTATACTCAATGGTTATTTTTCATTCAGCCCAGAAAGTCTATTAAATTCATATTATAAATTTGCAATTTAGGACTGTGTTCAAAGTATAAAAGTGCTACTGGAAAATTAATTCTTAAATGAGAAAATGCAATATAATTTCCAATTTGAGTTTCTGGGCACATTTACACCTTTGCCGCAATGGGTCAAGAACATTTATCTGTAGTCTCTGTCTCTACCAAGCATCAGGAGTAAGATATCTCCAGATAACAAATGCTGATACTGATTGACAACATTTGGGGTTCAAAATCCAGCAAGTAACTTGAGAGTTAGCAGCTGGGGTTGATATCTCTTTTATTAAATAGAAGCCAAGGAAAATATCAGCAAAGAAGACTCCAAGAGACAAGGCCTGAGGAATTGCCAGTCTCATGGACCCCTAATACCATGTGCTTCAATCTTGAAATAGTTTATTCGTCAGCTCCTTTCTCTTATTTCACTTGCTTTGGAAATTGGTCTTATTTAATCATCTATGAACAAAAGACCTCAAATTTTGACTTCTGCTTTTATCACCAAATTAGTTTATGCAGACAGACATGAGGATAAATTGAAAGAGTCAAATAATAATATTTATAGACCTTTAATTGTTAAATTTAAATATTTAAAATGTATCACCATATTTATAATATTATCTTGTACTTCTTTAGTTTTTAATATACTTGAATTTCAAAAATATGCCTGAAGACTGACCCTTAACTCTGAGAAAGCCTGCCTACACTCCACCATTCCTAAAGACAAAAAGAATTGTTCATTTAAACTTTCTTTTTGTGATCATAATGATCATTTTGTTCCTTTAATTTTTGAAAGAGCAAAAGTCAGAAGACAAACTCCTGGCATAAATGCCATTACTTCTCTTGCAAGTGGGAAAGACATCCCTAATTAATGAAGGTGCACTTTCTTGCTGAAACCCCACATTGTTCTCAAACCTTTATAAACATAGCATCACAAGGAGTCACTAATATTTATCAGGTATCAAGTAAGGTGAACTATACTCTGGACTTCCAACTTAGATCCTATAGAAAACATCAAATCACCAAAAATTTGCTAAAATAAATTTTTGTATATACTAAGGACTAAAAATTTAATTACCTCTAGGAAAGAAAGAGAAACACAGAGACTCTGTCTCTTTCAGGCATCAATTGAGCTATATATGAAGGAATGCAGGATGTAGAACAATATTAGGCATATGAGTAAATTGAGAAAAATAGTATGGGATATTGAAGATGTTTCCTTGAGACCTTAGAGATGAGGAAAAGAGAGCTTGAAAAAAAATTTTTTTTGGTTAATTTTTATTCTCTCACATAATTTCTGTTCTTCCCAAAGTAACATTCTTCTGTAACAGCTCCATGTAATATTAGAATATTAACATTAATATAAAGGTAAGGGTTACTTAAAAGTAGTAGGCAGAGGAAAAGGGAAAGAAAATTTCAAACAGCAATAGTGAAATGTAATCACTATGGTTCTTAGAAACAACTTCTTACAGATATTCATAGATAAATTACATGTAGAGGATGATAAGTGCTTGTAGCACTTTGAAAAACAAAAAAGTACAGTATCCTTTATTAATTTCAATAAATTTTCTAAATATAATTCACTATGTGTATCTCTCTTGTTTTTCCTAAAAGTTGTAAAAGAGTACACCAAGTTCATGTAACATGATTCTTGGTATCAGGCGATCTTTAAAGAATAGAACACCCCTTAACCCAGAGGTTTCTTATTGAAGCTGCAGGAATCTGTGAATCTACCAAGTGTTCTTTGCATTTTGTGAGCATTGGAATCCCTGGTCATTTCCACAATTGATAAAATAGGACACACCACAACTGACAGATAAGTAAAGAGAGGAGAAAATCTTTCAAATATTACCGTTATTTTAAGAAGAAAATTAAAATAATTGAACAGCAAACATAGGGTAGTAAGTGCTGTAATAGGTCAACCCCAAATTACAGAAGCTTAACACAAATAAAGTCTATTTCACATGACTTTTCAGGAGTCCTGCTTTGTTCAATTTTGTAGAATTCTCATTCTCAATATGAATTCCAAAGTCACTCTGTAGGTCATCTCATTTATCATGCCAGAGAAAAAACAATCACCATTAGTTTATTGTGGGAGTCTTTACAGTCCAAATCTAAATGTTCTTCACATCTCTTTTGCTACAATATATTGTATTTTGCTTGGATTTAGTCACATGGATACAACTAACAGCAAGATGTGCTGAGAAATGCAATCTGAGTCCAGAAATGAGAGACCAGAAATAAGAGGAAACAAATTTTGATGAACATCTAACAGTCTCATCCATATCCTACTGTAGGCCTACTTTGTTATGAACTCTACTAGATAGCTTCCTTGTGTTTCTCTTGTAGTCATCACAACTTAAAATGGATATTATTTTCACTTTATAGATATAGAAGTCCAAGATTATTTGGACTTGACTAGGACTATTCAGTATCAGAGATGGAGTTTGAGGCTGATTTCAAAATTTAGTCAATGGATCCCACAGGCCAGTCCATGGACAGCGGCAATAAAATTATTTAGAGAGCATGTTTAAATGTAACTTGATGGCAGTAACCCCTGGAGATTCTTATTCAGTAGCTTTGGGTTAAAGCCCAGGAAAACATATATTTTAAAACTCCCTCAGTAGTTCTATATACAGCTAGAATTAAGACCAGCTGCTCTCTGTTTTCTGGAAATCAACCACTAAATGGACACTACAGGGGCATTAAAATGAGCAGGAATCAATTGCTCTCAGAGGGCATAAACAATAACATCTGACCATTCCCTTTTTTTTCTATCTTTCATTAAACATGAAGAGAGCACTGAAGTATTCAATGGCTTCTCAGGACAAACTTGTTACATGATGATGATATTTGAATGGTGGCATTTGTCCACAAAGGAGTGAACTGAAGGATATAGTAATTTCCGATGATATTATTTACTGAGCAGCCAAAAAATAATAAGTTTGGTAAGACAACCAGATCATTACTCAGCTGGATGGCATTTGAATTGATGTCCTGAAAGGCTCCCACTGTTTTGTTTTCAAAGCTAAGCCTCCTTCTTAAAACACTGTGAAAATTATCACGTCTGGACATGATAATGGTTGAACAGAATTTTCCTAATTTCTCCTAACTAAAAGTATATACTATACTTTGCCATCTTCTCCTAGATTGTGGCAGTTCTCTAGAAAATTTTCAATAAATGCAGAAATTTGGCTAAAACACATTTCTTGTTTTGAGCTCTTGATATTAGTGTGATCTCTCACGTTTCACCTTCAGAGTGTATCTAACTTTGTTCTGTGGCAATTCAAATAACAAATCATCTTTAGGATAAATTAATCTTTATGAGGTCTACAAGTATACATAAAAGGTGTATCCTATAGTTCAATGTTAAGAGATTTACTGATATCATGTGAAGGGGTTCAGAACAGCCCTCTCAAAGATGTGCCACTTTGGCATGAGGTGTATTCTGAACTAAAGGCAATCAAGACTTTGCAGGCTCAAGGGGATCTTTTACATTTCTCTTAAAAAATTTAAATTGGGTAAAAAATGGAATAGAGATTTCTCCAAAGAGGAAATACAGATGACCAATAGACATATGAAAATATGCTCAAGGTCAGTAAATCATCAGAGAAATGAGAATTAAAACTACAATGAAATAGTCTGGAAAACAGTCTGGAGGTTCATCAAAAAATTAAAAATGGATCTACTTTTTGACCCATCAATTGTGCTTCTGGATATTTACCCCCCAAAACTAAAACAATAATTTGTAAAGATTTATGCATCCCTATGTTTATGGCAGCACCATTTACAATATCCAAGATATGGAAGAAACCTAAGTGCCCTCAAAAGATGATTGGACCAAGAAGTTACTCAGCTATGAAAAATGAAATTCTATCATTTTCAGCAACATGGATGGAACTAGAGGTTATTATGCTAAACTCAAGAAGTCAGACAAAGAAAGATAAATACCATATGAATTCACCAACATGTGGAATCTAAGGAACAAAAAGAACAAATTAATTGAAATGTAGAGGGCCTACAAATATAGAGGACAATTGAGTTACTGCCAGAGAGAGGGTGTGGAGGTTGTTGTGAGAAAGTGGTGAGGGTTTAAAGAAGTACAAAATAGAGGGTCACGGGGATGGAGAGAACAACATAAGAAATGCAGACAGCAGTAAGGTAATAGCTATGTTTGTGGAGCCAGAAGGAAGATAAAATAATAAGGTAGTTTCATAAACTATATAAATATTTAACTAATGTACTGTATACTTGAAATTAATTTTAAAAATCATTTATTTTACCACTGTAAAAAAATTTAAGTGGGGGCCTTGACTATAATGAGTTATTATAAAAATAATTTTTAATGAGCTATTTGTATGAAAAGGCAAACATCTAATTACAGAACATATGCTCTTCTTATTGTCCTGTGAATTACCCTGCTCCTTTCTGAAGCCTCAGACCCTGAACATATTCCTTGGCTCAAGATGACCTATATACTTCATTTTAGCTTTTTACTTTTGAATTTCTCTTGTGTATCGGATTCTTGTGCATATCAAATTAAATGTGTTTTTCTCCTGTTAATCTTTCTCATGTTGATTTGATTTTTAGACCAGCTGATAAAACCTTTAAAAGGTAGAGGAAAATTCTTTCTCTTCAACACAAGTATATGTATATGTGTATATATGTATAAATTCTAAATTGCCAAACATAAATACATTATTAAGAAGCTCACATACCTTGAAATTACCAGCTATTACTTAAGTCCAAGTTTATTAGGCTATAAAATTTCAGAACAAAAATTATTTACATAGTTTTCTTTATTTAATTTCAAAGAGGTTCAAGAAATTTTGGTACTTGTTAAAATGCTCACTCAACATATACATAAGTATGCACATTTGGACAATACCTAATGTAAGCCATTATTTGAAACTATAGATAGCTCACTTAATAAAATTGCCAAGTCTGCTGTCCTCTTTGTTTTTTGAAATTATTTCCATGTGTTATAATTTAGCATGGTGTAATTTGTTTGGAAAATTAAAGTAATAAAACCTTAGTTTGTTGTGTGTCTGAATGGTGGCAATGACTGTCTCAGTGGGTGGCTGCAAATGTGGGGAAAGACATTGTCAAGATATGCAGACAGAATAAATACTATTTACTAAGTGCTAATGTATAAGAACTAATAATAGACATATTGTTGCATGAATAAATTACCTCCCTAGGAGAACTTGAACAGTCAGCTTTAGTGCAATTAACATGCATATGTTTTCCTGCAGAACCACAAAGTTAACCTGGAGAAGAAAGGAAACTACAGCAGGTATCTCTTTGTCATCTTTCTGTGCAGCGTTGTCTGAAGTTACGTGATAGACTGTAAAGTTAATAGTAATTAATGATGATGATAATTGTTGGGCTGTTAATATTTTAGAAGCATGAGAAAATGATTATTGTAATCATGCAAAACACCAGGAACACATAATTGCAATAATGTTGGCTATTATTTTGGTAATTTAGAGAATTTGTGCATAATAAGAGATCAGTTAGGGGCAACTTTGGAAAGAGGGTATGAGTATGCATGTAAGAGGAAAATTATTAAAAGGTAAAGCTAATCGGCTGGACAAAACTTACTAGAATTGTTTGTTCTCAGATCTTCTTCTACAATGAATTTTGTATATTTCCAGTGCAAGTTCCCCTAAAAAATAGCCAGATTTTGGAAAGATGTCTTAGACATGGATATATAAATTTCTAATTGCCAAGTCACAGAAACTTTCTATAAAGATCTAATGTGCTGAGATTTGAAACTGTTAGCATGGATCAAAGACAATGATGTGCTCTAAATGGGTCCCATATAGTTTTTTTTTTTTTTTCTGTGATGAATTCTTTTAAAACTACTAATGGGCTTGTCTTTGCTTTATAAAAATTTAGTCAAGACTGGTAATAATGATCCTACTGAATGGTGATTATATGAAAGTGGCAGATTCCTCTAGTAAGTGCTTTTGTTGAATTTTTCAGATAATCTCACAACAACCTTGAGGTCAGTAATATTATTAAACCTATTTTACTAAAGAGGAAAGAGAGACATAGAGATGCTAAATAGGTTGTCCAAGGATGTATAATTTACAAGTAGGAACGTTGTTATCAAACCTAGGCAGGCTGACTCCTGAATTCAAGGTCAAGGTCACTTATCTATACTGCTATTTGTGGAATTTAAAAACTGTGTGGGCATGGAAGCACAGTGTGAGGTTTATCATTTTTTGATCCTTCTTCTGATCCTCTTCTTAAAGTAGTGGCCCAGTTGACATGAGAGTAAGAATGAAAATGATTATGTTAGAAGATAATTATGTATTACTGATAGGGTAGTTGAAACATACAAAATCTGAGGTTAAAAGTGATATTCAGAAATGAAAACTAGAAGAACCTAGTATGTGTGAGTAAACTGCAAGGTGACAACAAAGTGAGGAGGTTCAGGTTGGGGAGTTTAAATTGGGCTAATGAGAACAGGGATTATTTTTATGGATATTCTCCATGGGTGATTGATAGGTGGATTAATTGCAATATGTAGTAAAATAAGAAGTAATTAACTAATTTGCTAAAAAAAAATTTGTTGCTCATTATTATTTGTCTCCAACATTAATCCTTGATATTTTATATTTCAAAATATATCAGATGCTTAAATTTATAGAATAAAACCCATAATTGTACAACTATGGAATAATTCTACAAAAATAAGACTTGGCAGGAAAGTCATAGGTTATTTTAGACATCTTATACAAATCTGTAAAATCATGAATAAATCAGAGGCATGATATTAACTTTTTTACTTTAATTTTATTTTTCTTTACCTCTAGTGTGCATTTTCCTTGTTTTTATTTTGTTATAGAAAAAATACATGCTGTTCTTTATCTAATATTTATCTTCTGCATCCTTGCTTATGGTCCTTTCCTTACATAAATGTTGTTCCACTTCACAGATTATCTTTGTTCATTTTGTTTCCAGTTTCAGATCAAATTAATGCTTTTTGGAAGAAATTTTTCTTGACTGTCTCAATGCAGACTGAGCACACCTTGTCTGATTTTTAAAAAAAAAATAACACCAACTTAAGGTTTAAAAAATGCAGTATTTGTATATTCTAGCTCCTCAGCTAAATAACAAAGCTTTGAGGATAACAAATAATTAGGTATCTTTCTTTGTATATACAGATGGTCCCTGACTTACAAATGAGCTATAATGGTGTGAAAGCGCTAACATTCAGTAGAAACCATACTTTAAATTCTGAATTTTAATCTTTTCCTATATAGTACAATACTCTTCCCTTGATGCTGGGCAGCAGTAACAAGCCACAACTACCAGTCAGCCACATGATGACAAAGGTAAATAATTGATATTTTACAGCATACTGTTTTGCCAGCTTTTTTTGTATGGTGTGCTCTATATTTTTACATTCTACCATGTCTACAAAATACCCATCTGTGCCTCCTGCTTTCCGTGAAAATAAAAAGAAAGCAATTACTCTTGAGATAAAACTCAAGATAATTGCCCAGCTGGAAACTGATGTATGTGTTCTGAGTACATTTAAAGTAGGCTAGTAAGTTGTGATGTTTGGTAGGTTATGTGTAGTAAATGCAGCTTTGATTTACAATATTTTTAGCTTACAATGGGTTTATCTGAATGTGACCCACCAAAATTTAAGAAGCATCTGTATATTGACTGAGGTAACATTTATTGAATTGTAATAATCAACTATCATTTGTGAATATTCACCATATGCCAGTTTTTAGATGCTAGGTTAGAAGGGATGAAAACTAATTATCAAATGAATACCTGGTCATTTTCTCAAGCATCTTATCATTTGTTGGATAAAGTATATCAATCACAATATGCTAGGTTTCACTGCCAAACAAATGCCTTCTTACAAACGAAAATAGTCTGTATGTCTCTCACAGTTCATATCTACTGACAATCAGCTAAGCTCTGCTTTATGATCTGCATTCCAGGAGCCAGTCTGATTACTAAGGCAGAAGTAAAGGAAACATAGCCAATCATGTGCTGGCTTAAAAGCTTCTCCCCAAATCACATGCAACATTCCCTCTCACATCATTTGGCAAAGCAAGTTACCTTTGTACTGCTTAGTTCTACAAGGCTGGGATATATCATTCCCCGGGTGGGGTTGAGAGACGGATGATATTTCATAGAAAGAATTTACAGTGAATTGTAACACAGGTTACCTCAGGGGTAAAGACATGTAATAAGCTAATGATGATTGCTGTCAGAGTGGTATACATAGTGTCCTCTAGGAAGCTACCCACAGTGGAGAGTGTCACATCACCTGCTTTCAGCATTGGAAAGGATGTAAAATCATTTAATCTAACAATCTATTCAAGGCAATCAATAAATAACTTTGATAAAGATTAAAAATGTGTTAAATGAAAAGCAAAAGAATAATCTATTCCAGAAAATTATTTTGGAATTCTACACACATGTATGTGTAGATTTTATGCTGTGAACTTTTTTTACCTATAGCATCTTGTTGGAGTGATGTTAACATCTGAAATTATCTTTACAAAAACATAATGATAATGAATAATTCTCCCAACAAATAAAACCTCCTGAAACTGGATTTTAAAAGGTTGATGAATACCTTTATTTTGCTAAAATCTATCTGCACTCTTTCAAACCACATAGCGAAATCTGAGTATCTATTTTCACCATTTTTCTCTTTTATATAAATTTCATTATCATTCTTTTCATATAATAAAACAAGATATGCTCATTGTATAATATATAAGCTATATTTAATCTGTTTATATAGATTTCATGGATATTTTATATTCATTTGCTAACAGTTTGACCATGTAATATAATATTACAAGTTTCATTAAGGGGAGTGGAGTGAAGATATTTTATCTTTTTATAATATTTATTTATTTTCTAAAAAAAGTCATTCGAGTACAACACAAGCCTGATGTGGTAATAAATACCCTAATGATGTAAATTTGAATTAGATTTTTCTATAGTGTTATTAAAATAAATCTAAAAATTATGATCATTCAGTCCTAAAAATGATAGAATACGGATAGAAGACTAAGTAATCTGGTACATAATGGTCTTTTTTAAATTTGATTCTTTCCTCAGTTTCCTTTCCAGAAAAAAACAAATTAGTTCATGTCTATAAAATGGGTAGGTCCTTCTCCATTCATGAAAGATGACATGGCAAAATTGAACTATAGGCCAAGGTTCTGCCATATCAGATAGTTGCATATTTAAGGTTTAAATCCAGCTACAATGTTACCCAGGGTAAGAGCTGCTGATCTCCCAAACAATGATGACCTCCAGTAATGGAGGCTAAGGTGTTCCATGGCCTTCTGAGGTGAAAAGACTTGGCTACCAGTTGTCACTATGCAACTTAAAAGCATTAGAACCATGAGGACAAGTCACTTGAGAAGAATCAATTTTCCAACTTGGCTTATTACTTATAAATTGTCACCAACAATAGATATTTGGGTGATTACACAACTTTTAATTCTCTTTTTGCAATTTTCTATAAAATAATATTTCTAATTATGTGGCTTAATTAATAAACATATATATAAATATTAGCAACTTAAGTTCATCAATATAAAAAGGGTTAACAAATCACCCCCATACTAGATTTATCTCAAGGATTAAAGATATTTACACTACTCAAGCATCAATCAATATAATTACCCATGGTAAGAGAATAAAGTAGATCTTTTAAAGAGTAACAGAAAAAAAATTTTGATTCTATAGTCATTTATGATAAAAAGTATCAGTAAATAGAAAAGGAAAGGATCTTAATTTGCTAAATAATAAATTAATATTAAAAATTTTATATCAAATATCATTCTCATGATAAAATGTTGAAAACTTTCACTTTGAGATGAAAAGACAAAGTTTATGATATCACTACTTGTATTCAACTTTATGCTATCAGTCATAGTGAAATAAGTCAAGGAAAATAAATAAAATGCAAAAGGATTAAAAAAAAGTCATTATTTGTAATTTGCAGTTACCATGATTATCTAGTTAATAAATCTGTAGAAATCTACAGTAATTTAGTAAGGTTGAAACAACAACAAAAACCCAAAACAAGAACAATGAGAAAATAAAACAACAACAAAAAACAAAAAACTATTGCATTCTATGTATAACAGAAACAGAAAATGAAATTCCTAGAAATATACTAGTAATAACAAGACTTTAGACAAAACCTCTAAAAGGTTATTTTAAAAAATTTAAGACTGAAAAAAATAAAGGAATATACCATTTTATGTTTGGAAAACTTACTGTTTTAAATATGCCAACTGTCATCAAATAAATGCAATGAAATCACTATTACAATCTCAGCAGTTTGGAAGAAAAATAATGACCTAATTTTAAAATGTATATAGAAATGTAAAAGGTAAAGAATTGGCAAGACTTTCTAAAGAAGATGAACTAAATAGAAGCATTTGTTCCCCCAGATATTAGAGCTGCCATATATTATAAAACTTTGATAATTAAAACAGCACATATTATGCCAATGGTGGATACATAGACCAGTAATAATGAATAAGGTGCTCAGAAAGACCCATGCATGAAAGGAAGGTTGAATATTTTAGACAGACTCAATGAAGCTAGATTTCTAAAAATATATCATTATTTAATTAGATGTGGGTGAGATACACAAAAAAGACATGAAAAAATAGTTAAAATCTGAGAGCATTCTCTGTTCAGATTATTTCTTAAATCTCTTTACAGACTTGATTTTCTTTAAGAAAACCAAAACTTGAAATTATATACAATGCATTACGGTTGGGTTTATAATTAAAAAAAAAAAAAAAAAAACCTGATGTGGAGCTGATGTCAGAGGATCCAAATGTACTCAAATCAGATCTTTGGTAGTAAGTCAAAATTTTGGTGAATTAATATGCAATTATCTACTATAAGTTAAGTTTATGTTTTCATCATTTTATTTTTGCTTTATTAGTATTATTCTTTAACTACCACGATTGAATATATGATATAAAAAGGGTTTGATTATGCTTTCAATGATGTCTATTAATACATAATACAAAATAAATTTACAAGCAAAGACCAGACTTGGAGGATTTATTTGGTGACATCTATAATTTTATTCATTTTCTTCACTGCAACTTAAATATATCTGATAGAATTTATTCTGGGACAGGAAAACTGATGTGAAGAGAAATATTTTTTTCAAATGTTATTTTTCAATAAGATATGGGTAAGATGTGATTTAATTTTCAATATAAAAAAAAACAGATTTCTTTTTTGTAATTAAAAACTGAACACACAGAAAAAGCTGTTGGCTAACGAGAATGCTGTCACAAAACCATTTGATTTCTCATAAAATAGGATAACTTCATGCTCCCTGAAAAGCACAACCATTCTATCTCCTTGTATTTGATTTCACATTTAGTTACATACTTCTGTTAATTAAGAACACATTTTTAAAGTAATTTATTTTTCCTAATGTTGTGTGATCATTTTTCTTAGAAATATCAAGGAAGTATTTTTAAAGTTTTTTCTTATTATTTTTTCCTCAAACTTTTAAGTGAAATAAAATTTAGTTTATTTTCATTAAAATAGTACAGGTAGGTGACTCATTTACATAATTCAGAAAATTAAAATGTGCAGAAGAATATATAAAGCCTGGTTCTGTAGCTCAACCACTTAATATTTTGCAGTATATAATAATTTTAATCAGTATTGTTCTACATATGTTTTATTAAATTGTGGAACCTTAGATGTTCACGTATCATCTTATTATATGTTTCAAATGTAAATTTAAATAGCAAATATATCTCACCTTTAATTTTTCAAAATAAATCTAATATATGTGAGGGTTAAAGGTAAGTATGTGTACTAAAAATAAGATATTTGTGATTTGACATATTTTAGCACAATGTCAGCTTAAAAATAAGAGATAAATTGATCTAGTGTGTTTTTTGTTTGTTTTAATTAGAAGATAATGCTTGTTCTCTACAAACTCCTGGCATGAAGAATATAAAAATATATTTTGCCAGTTGGATGCTCCACCCAAATCTTCAGTTCTATAGTAGATGTCATGAAAGCAAAGACAATTTGAAGATTATCTGAATGGAGAAATCTTATATATTTGAACATGTAGTGATGGTGGTAGTGAAACTGGGAGTCTAGATGCAATGATAAAAGTACGCCCTGCACAACATTCTAACTGTTCCTGGAATAATAGGTTTGTGGTTTTAGTTATCTGGGCTCATTTTCTCCAGGTTATTTTCTGAGCTTTGTTAAATGCAATTTTTTGTTGTTGTTGTTGTTAAATCTGTTAGCTGTTCAATTAAAAATATTTTTTATGCTAAATCTGATCAGCTTTAGTTTCTGTTTTTGTAATAGAAACTCTGGTAAAAAATTACAATGCACTAAAGTTAGACTCTATCACTGTCAAGTGCAACCTCAAACTGACAAACTAAATGAACCATCTTTATCTTAAAATAGTTATTCTCAGTCAACCAAATGTCTTATCTCTTTTTAAACACGAGAAGATAATCTCTAGAATGGCTTCAATCTGTGTTTTTAAAAGTTCAGATGACACAGTGGGGGGTAGAAAAATGATTCTATTTGATATTATAATAAAGAAGTTTCATTTCTCTCAGTATATCCTGTTACTAAGAATGACTATGATATTTGGGATTTCCTGAACCACCATTTTAACTATACTAATGACCAAATTACATATATGTCTATTAATTTCACAGTGTCTTTATAAAATTAACCATGTACTTTTTTACAACTCTACCTAACCATATTTTTACAAATTAAGAGTCCAGTGTGTTTTGAATCTTCTGAAGAAAATTTTGTTGTTCATTATTTTGGACTACCATTGTCTAAGACAATTACTAGTAGTCTATCAATTAGATTATAATTATTCTTTAAGATTTTTATTAAAATATGCCTAACAATATTTTATTAGTTTCAAATGTACACAATAGTTATTCAACATTTATGTACCCAATGAAGTGATCACCATGATCAATTCAGTAACTGCCTGACCCGATACAATTTTATCACTACCTTATTGGCTATATTTCCTCTTCTGTACATACATCCCCATGATGTACTTGTGGTATACCTGAAAATTTAAAACTCTATTTCCCTTCCCCTAACCATCTTTAAAATTTTTTTAGTTACAGTTGACATTCAATATTATTTTTTATTAGTTTAAAGATTACAGCTTAGAGGTTACATTTTATATAATTTACTAAGTGATCCCCCTGGCTAGTCTAGTGCTCACCTGGCATTATACATAGTTATTATTACATTATTGACTATGTACCTCATGCTTCACATACCCATATTGGGTGCATAAGTTTCAACTGTAAGTGAGGATAATATTTTACCAACTCCATTCTGAATTTGATTTGTTTCCAATTTATCAATATTAAAAATACTTCAATGATGAAGTTATGGCCTGTTTTTTTTTTTTTATCTCTCTAAATGTTAATTCCTAAGTTGAATTAGATGTTGGAATGCTGTAATATACATAGTATACATTTTGTTTGTATTACCAAATTATCTTCCAGTAAAGGCCTTTAAAATGTATAGTTTCAACAAAAATGAGAGAAAGAATTCTTTGAAGGGAAGTTGATACTTAGAAGGCGAAATTGAGATTTGGTAAGTACCATGTTTTGTAAGCTTTGCCCAAAGACAAGTTATGTTTGCTATATGGTACTAGGTGACTGAAGTTCCAAAGAAATTCTGCCATCTTTCTGGTCTGAGAAAGTAGGAGAAAAAACACATGGTGGTAATAGCCACTAAAAGTGAGGGGTCGATCCTAGCTATAATACAGCAAGAAGAGGGTCGTCAGCATATAGGATGTGAAGTCTCCAGCTGAATCCTCAACTAGACATACCCAGTACATAATTAAAGGAATTCAGCTAAAGATAAAATATCTAAACCAAATTTTAAGTTGATGCTCTAAACATTGGTTTAGCAATTTGTGTCTCTCCAAGTAAATTGTCTAGTAAAACAAAAATATAACCAAACTTCAGAATATAGTAGAATACAAAATTTTCACAATGTAACTTTCAAAATACAGTTTTTTTTATATTTGAAGAAGAAAAATGTGACTCATTCTATATGTATATAATCAATAAGAGACATCAAGGTGACTCAAATATTAAAATTGTCATAGAAGGACATAAAAATAGCTCTAATAATTACAAAAAAATAAGCTTGTGATAAATGTAAATATAGTAATTTTGAGCATAAAAATAAAAGATTTATCAGCTGGGCTCAAAAGAAGACTGGAAATGACAGAAGAAAGAGTGAAATTAATAAACACTAATAGACACTATTTAATTTTAGTAACAGAGAAAAAATTAAAATATAGTGTCTCAAATTTGAAAGACAATATCAAAAGTCTAATATATGTGTAACTGGAGACATAGGTAAAGTAGACAAAAAAATGGAACAAATATTACAAGAATTAAAGTTAAAAATTTCTCAAATTTGGTGAAAGAAATAAATTTACATATTTAAACAACACACCAAACTTCAAACAAGATAAATGCAAAGAAAACCAGGCTAATTGTGTTGCTCAAGCTAACTAAATAAAATTAAAATATGAAAAAATATATTTATAATAAAGGATAGGAGTAAAAGTGAATCAGCCTATAAAGTTACAAAATGCTTACATTTTTCATAAAGTAGTCCAAAGTTAACTGTAAGTAGATCATGAAATAGGTATGAAGATACCTATTTTAATTTCTACAGCAAACACTATGACAATATAAAAACATATGTATTAAAAAGCCAATAGATCAACTAAAATGATATTCTTAAAATGTACTATGGTTAAATGATACGTGCTAGCACAACGGATAAAAGTATGAGTTAAACATACACAGCAATAACCATAAATACCACTTCTTAGTCACAGATATAGGAGTAACAAGTTAACAAGTCATTTAAAAATAATATTGCTAAATCCTGACATTTTTATAAATTAGTCAACACTGACATATGGAGTGATAGCTCAGAGAAATTTGATTTAGAGAGTTAAAAAAATAAAACAGACATTGCCATGGTATCAATAGTAGTAAAGAGATTTACTTTTTATAATTTTTTCATTCTTTAAATCTATATATCTACATTCCTATATATATTCTTCTAAAAATTAAGATAAGAGAATAAATTGGCACAAAACACTGTTATTTACACAATAAAATATTATGTAACAATAAGAATTAACTGATTAATGGCTGAGTCTTGTTAAAAATAAGAAAAATACTAGCAATCGATGAAAGAGGATATTCAAACTGATAGTAAATGCATAAAACTACCCACAACATTCTTGTTTTCAGGAAAATAAAAATTAAAATAGCATTATAATTCTACCTCACAAGCCTCCAAAATGGCTAAAATAAAAATTGTTGGTGAGGAAGTAGAGCAACTGAAATCCCCATGACTACCACTTTACAAAATTGTTATTATTAACTACATCCAGACATATGTATACCCTACAGTTCTGTAATTTTACTACTAAAAATATATGCATATGAAATGCACACATATATTTAGTAATTAGCATACTCTAGTATGTTCATAACAATATCGTTATGAAGGTCAAAAACTAGAAACATCCAAATGACCCTCAACAATAAAATGAATAAGTAAAATTTTCACTAAAAATATTATTTAAAAAACAATGACATGTAAAATATTTTAAGTTGCATTAAAATATTTTATGTATGTATGTATATATGTACGTACGTATGTACGTATGTATGTATGTATGTATGCATGTATGTATTTGTTTTATGGTGACATTGTTTAATAAAATCTAATGATTCAGCAGCACATTTTAACAGTAAGTCATATATACATATTTACACTATGTGTTCATCTCCCATAGTTAGATTTCTTTCTGTCACCACACATTTGACCGCTTTTATCCCATCTACCTCACCCTTTGAATTAAAATAGCACATAAAAAGTAGCAGAAATAGTCAGTAAATAATTTTTTGGCAGATCAACAAAATCATTTAAAGAATATTAAAATAGAATTAAAGGTAAAGTAATGTAGAAAATGATTCAATAGTCATCATGATAAATCCCAGAGATAGGTTTGTTTTAAATTTTAAAAATAATGGAAAAATTGTTTTAATTTTTTTAAATAAAGTTGATTGAAGATAGAAATCACAAACAGAATGTACAGAAAATATTAGAAATTAAAGCACCATTTATAGACACTAGAGGAATGTGAATAAAACTATATTTGAAAACTTGTAATTATTTAGTAAGAATAAGAATAAATGAATCAAACCAAATTTGTTGTATATAAGAATTATCTGTAATGCTTAAGCAAAATGCAAATTCTATAGTTCTTATGATTTATTTACATTTGTGTTGTGATGTAGAGATCAATCTCTTAGAAACTATCCTAAAATTCTAATGCAGGTGATCTTTGGAAGACTCTTTGAGAAATAATAACCAAGCATTCAACTCAAAATTCTGTTTACCAAATGGAAAAGGGAAAATCTTGCTTTAGGTAAAGCTTTCAAAGCACTGTACTGGCACAAGCACTCAAACAGTAAGATTAAATCTTATTTGTATTACTGGAAGGTGAAACAAAAAACTTATAGAAAGGAGAGAATATATTTTTACTTTCTTCCTTATACATTCTTTGATATTGAGTTCTGCCTTGGAATTTTTTTTTTAATTAATTAATTTATTTTTATGGTGACATTAGTTAACAAAATCCAATAAGTTTCAGCTGTATACTTTAACAGTAAGGCTATATATATATATATATATATATATATATATATATATATATATATATATATATATTTACATGGTGTGTTCTCCTTCCATAGTTATATTTCTTTCTGTCACTACATATTTGACCCCCTTTACTCAGCCTACCTTCCCACTCCCTTCCATCCCCTACTCTATAGTCCACATCCATGAGTCTCTGTTTGTTTGTCTGCCTCAGAATTTAATTCACAAACATGAAGTCAGTTAAAGAAAAACGTTAATGCCAATGCTTATGTTGTTATTTGAACTAATTCTCTGAAGGAGCATACATCAGTAAGGCAGCAAGCCAGAACCTCAGAAAAGAGGTAACTTATACCAGATTCTTCTAAAGCATAAATGCTAACAGGGCTTAAAGAAAAATGGCATCTAATTTTGACTTAAAATTATTCAGTAATTTCTGTGACTGTCTATTATAACCCAAGAAATTGCTGCCTTGGAGAAAGAGAAGGAGCTTGATCTCACTTTTTGTTACCAAAACAGAATTAAGAAAAGGCAGAATGGTATGGTATATGAGTTACATTACAATAAAGCTATTTAAAAAAAAAATAACAGAAACCAAGATATCAGCAATGTAGAGATCCAATTACAAAAGAGTCTGAAATAACTAAGAATTAAGGAGTGATATATAATAGGTAACCTACAAGAGCAAATATTCCCTTAGTGCCCATAGAAATATTGAGAAGGATATTGGACTTTACAAAAATTTAGGTGGGAGACTTTGCAAGTTATTTTACCTAAATAGTAAGAGGAAGGAGAGTTTTAGAATGCTATATGACTTGAAGAAACAATTATGCTTGGATGACCACAGAAAGCTAATAATTTTTTTATAATACTTAAATTTCGTAATACTACTTGATTGATAAACTTTCCTTGAAACACAGCACATATTTTGGCTCATGAGTTTCCAGAGGAAAGAACAGCTCATATAAAAGGGACAATTGTGGTAACATTAATATTGAGTAGATAACTAAAAAATATATAACTAAATTCTGTTTTTTACTTTTTAAAAATTCACCTAAATATTCTAGAAGAATATAAACTCACAAAACTGTCAAGTGATTAAATATTAAAATGTTTTTTAGGTGATGTAAGCTCTATATATTTCAACAGAGTAAAAAATTGTGATCTTTTTATTAGAGAAACAAATATAGTAGGTATGTCCTCTTTTTAATATTAATTATTCTGGGCCACTGTCATCCTCAGATAGAAAGAATAGGTTTTCTTACTACCCCTTTGTTTATTACTTTGACAACTTAAATTATTGGAGGTTTCCATATAGAAATTGCTATCAGCATATTTATTTTTCTTATACATTAGTTCCAGCTCTACAAGTTCTGCCTCTGAATAGAGACTAAAACAAGTCTGAAAAATGTATGCGTACAAAGAGAAATTTACATGTGACATTAAACAAATTGACTGCATGTCATAGTTACCCAATAGACGAAGTACTCTTAGTAGTATTAACATAAGGATTTATTGTGAAATCAATTTTTTCTAAGATGTAGCAGAAGAGATTATGGGCTAAATATTTATTTCACTTATGACCTACAAATATTTAAAGATTATAGTGGCAAGATTTAATTAAGACCAGTATTTGTTATTTTCTATGTATACATGCATACATACATACATACATACATACATATATGTATATATATTTTCTTTGTGTGTGTGTGTGTGTGTGTAAAATTAAAATGTCCTCTCCTTTAAAGCAAATACAGCTTGTTCTTTTTTCTAAAGGATGTTAAGTAGATGCTGACAACTGGCTAATATTTTTAACATAATTAATGGTATGTTATTTTGAATCTTTCAAGCAATGCACTATTTGTTTTTTAATCTGCTTATATTTAGGCATAATAGAACAATTTGAAAATATGAATTAAATAATTTGTTAAACTGTGATGGAATTTTGAGATATCCTCTTGTCCATTGCCATAATTCTACCAGTAAAATTAGTATGTCCTGATAGTACCAAAATGACAAAGGAAGTTCTGTAGTCACAGAACTTAAATTAAGGCATGTAAAAAGACAATGACTAATCATTTCAAGTTACAGAGCATAATCAAAATCAGAAAAATAATTCAAACTGGATTGAAGTATTAAATAGCCAATTTAAAATTTATGGCCTTGGCTATAATCTATACACGTAATTGGGCCCAGTAAGATGGGAAGATCACTGAATTGGAAGTCAGGATCCCGAGTCTTGGTCTATTCACTACCTTTATGACTTCAGTTTCCACATCTATAAAAAGAGGATATTGAACAGAGTCCTCAATGATCCTTTTCCCCCTGATTTTATGGTTTATTATTTCGACCAAAACATGTATTCCCTTTGGAGATTGCTATTATCTATATCACAGAATTACATAGTTCTTAGATATTCATTGTATTGGAATCATAAAATTTATTTTAGCTTACTTTAAACTAGAAAATCTCTGGAGAATGTTGGAATTACACAATAGCTGTCTTCTAATCCAATTTGATAAAGGTTTATTAAATATTTATACAATGAAAATAAATTGCAATTGTAAAAATATAAAAACATAAAAATTCAGGCCAATGTTGGGAGATAAAATATTATAAGGATTTAGTGTCATCCATGTTGCTATGTGTTTCATAGTCAAGTTGACTATAAAACAACTGCAAAACAAGCACTCTTTTTGTCTCTGAGATGATGAATAGTAAATCATACTGATTATATTATAAATGAACTGCTAGTTATCCTAATCAAAGAGACACTTTTAATGGAATGTGCCCTTCTCCTGTTTTCCTTTGTGATTAGTGGTCACTGATCCATCCACATTTTTTTTAATTCAAATTTTATATTTGTTTTTTTTTGTTATAGTTGACATACAATATTTTATTAATTTGAAGTGTAAAATATAGTGATTATACATTTATATATCTTACAAAGTGATCCTCCTCATAAGTCTTCTGCTCACCTGGCACCATACATAGCTATTACATTATTGACTATATTAACTATGCTGTACTTTATATCCCTGTGACTGTTTTTGTAACTGGCAATTTGTACTTCTTAATCCTTTTTACCTTTTTCACCCATCCCCCGACTCCCTTCACATCTGGCAACCATGAAATTGTTCTATTTCTATGAATTTGTTTCTGTTTTGTTCATTTATTCCGTTTTTTAAATTTTCCATATAAATGAAATTATATGGTATATATCTTTCTCTATCTGACTTATTTTACTTAGCATAATACTCTTTAGGTCCATCTATATTGTCACAAATGGCAAAATTTCATTCTTTTTTATGGCTGACTAATATTCTTTTGTGTATATATGTACCACTTCTTTATCCAAACATCTACTGATGCACAATTAGGTTGCTTCCATATCTCAGCTATTATAAGTAATGCTGCAGTAAACATAGAGTGCATATATCTTTTTAAATTAGTGTTTTAGATTTCTTTGGATAAATACCCAGAAATGAAAATGCTAGGTCATATTTTTAACTAGTTCTATTTTAAACCTTTTGTGGAATCTCCATATTGTTTTTCATAATGGTTGCACAAATTTACAATCCCAACAGTAGTGCTTGAGGGTTTCCTTTTGTTCACATCCTTGCCAACACTTATCTTTTGCTGATTAATTTATAGTAGTTATTCTGACAGGTGTGCAGTGATATTTCATTGTGGTTTTGATTTGCATTTACCTAATGATTCGTGATGTTGAGCATCTTTTCATGTGCTTGTTGGACCTCTGTATGTCCACTTTAGAGAAATGTCTATTCATGTCTTCTGCCCATTGATTTCATTGGATTGTTTGTTTGCTGATGCTGAGCTGTATAAATTCTTTATATATTTTGGATATTAATTCTTTAACAGTAGGAGGCATTTTTGTTTTGTTGATGATTTCCTTTGCACAGTCTTCATCTCATTGGATATTCTTAACTTTTTTCTCATAGATTAATTGACTAAATAGGTGTGGGTTTTTTCCTGTGCTCTCTGTTCTTTCTCATTGATCTATGTCTCATTTTTATGCCAGCATTATTCTGTTTTGATTATTATAGTCTTGTATTATAGTTTGATATTAGGTAGCAAGATTCCTTCAACTTTGTTCTTTTTTTTCAGCATTGTTTTAAAAAATTAAGAGAAAAAATCCTATTTACATTTTCATAAAATAAAAACATAAAATACTTAGGAATAAGTTAACCCAGGAGGTAAAAGACTATTACTCAAAAACTATAATACATTTCAAAGAATTTGAAAAAAGATACAAATAAATGGAAGAGTATACTGTGCTCTTGGATAGGAAGAATTAACATTGTTAGAAAGGGCCACACAACCTAAAGTAATGTGCAAACTCAATGCAGTCTGTATCAAAATACACAGAACTAAAATGAATAATCCTAAAATTTATATAGAACCTTAACATGCCCTGTACAACCAGCTACATTCTTCTTAGTCTTCATTGTAACCAACAGTATGCCTTTCAAATGAGAGAAAAGTATGACTTCAGTGATTAAAGATTTATTTGTGTCAAAATTAATTACATTTAAAGGACTCCAATCTTGGTTTATCTGCCTTTTGTGACATTCTAATATAACTTTGGATTTCTCCAAGAGAGCTAAATTTTGGTTCTCTATTTGTTCATTCATTTAATAACTATTTAAGAGTCTTACACACGTCAGTTTTGTTTTAAGCAATATAAATACAACGATGATTTGAAAAAAATCAGGTACTAGTTTATATATCTGGTTGGGGAAAAGGCAGATAAATTAAAATAAAGAGATTAGTTACATATAAGTGCTCTCACATTGATTAGACAGGGTAATGAGTTTGAGAAAAAAAACTATAGTAAAATTAGGGGGTATGAATATGGATAGAATTGTCAGGAAAATCCTCCATGATGGCTTAGATTTAAATTATGAGGAGTAAGTCATAAGAATATTTAAAGGAAGAACTTTATAGCCTCGACCACAAATCTGTCTGATCTGTCTCACTTCTTTCCTTACAAGGCTAACTTCTATGCCAAAGCTCAGTTCAGATGTCATTTCTTTGGGAACATTTTTTTGATGAACAAGAAGGATTAAGTGCTCAATCTCTGCCTCAAAGTTAACACTTAATCTCAGTGAACTGTAAATATGTTTTCTTGCCTATCACTCCATTGGATATATTGAAGGTAGGTAAAGATTCTGTCTTGATCACTGTTGTTTTCCCTACACTTAGCAAATGGATATTAATGATGAATGACTAATGTAAAACAACAGCAACAACAGCAGCAACAAACTACTGCCAGTCTATAAAGATTGCATCTTAATTCATCTTTTGACAGACTGATAATTAATGTCTAATCTCTTGAGACACTGAGATCAATGTCTAGCCCAAACTCTGTGGCAAATACTTAAGAAGACATTTTTCTTTCATATAAGCTTCACTTTTGATTTTTCATAAACTATCAACAAGGGCTTTCTGATCTTATGTTACTGTTGTAGAGACAGTAGATTTTCATAGGAAAATAAAGAGAAGTTAAGTTGCAATTGCAATACATTTAACTTAAAAGCAGTTGAGAGCAAAGAGTTTATTTATAGGTCCTTCCTACATATTTAAAGAAAAAACAATATTTTGATTCTTCAAATCCAGAAAAGTGACTCAATCCCTTAGAGGAGTTCTCTGTACTCAGTTTCCTTATAAGTATATTTGTTTAAAACATAGTAGAAATATTAGAAATCATTACATTTATACATTTCAGTGTAGCATTTTAATATAAATTTTATCCCTGAACTTTTACTTTAAAGTGTAACCTTATTGAGAGGAGGTGAGATGTTGGAAGCAGAGGTCAGAGTGATACAATGGATGGCTTTGAAGGTGAAGGGGCTATAAGTGTAGGAATGTGGGTGGTGTCCAGAAGCTGGAAAAGGCAAAAAATGGGTTCTCCATAGAGCCTCCAGAAGAAACACAGCCCTGCTAACACTTTAATTTCAACCACAAAAGACCCATTTTAGACTTCTGACATCCAGAACTGCAAAAAAATTTATTTGCATTATTTTAAGTTTGTAGTAATTTGCTATAGCAGCAATAGGAAACTAATACAGGAACATGTCATTAACCATTTAGTACTTTTTATATCCTGTTAATCAAATTTCAGCATTTGAATAATTGTGTATTTTCATTGTCATGTTTGTGTTTTGAAAAATGTGTGCTTTTTCTTTGGTTGCTAATAACAATCATGTTGTCATTAAAATATATTTGCTATTTACCTTTAAGTAAATAATATATCCTGAGATTAAAACCTGGGGGCTAATATATAACAATGAGGAGCAACTACTCTAAAATTGCACGACAAGGTGCAGAAAAGTACAAGGAGGGTTTGGAATATCTTGATATGCCAGAAGAAAAGGAAGTGCTCAAAGTATGATGAGGGCATGTCAAAAGGACACAGAAGCTTATCTTGAAGTTTCCAATTGAAAATCTGAGAATGCTTTGAACACTAAATAAAGATACTAACACCTTGACTGAAAAAGGAAGCTATGTGCTTATACAGATATAAGCAAACAAACAAAATTTTTATGAAGAATGTGATCAAGCAAATACCTAATTAGAATGAGCAGAAAATTAACTTTAAAATGGAAAAGCTTGGAAAATACTGTCTAAATCAAGAAATCAAAATTAACATCATTGGTTATGGAACAAGTAGAAATTATGTGCCGCCTGTTAAGGTACAAGAATACAACATCAATATAACATTGAATGTTAACTGTAATTTTTAAAAAATTATAAAGAACACAGCATCACTTCTGTGATATTACTTTCAAAAATGCATAAACCTAAGCGAATTCATGAGGAAACAGCAGAGAAACCTAAATTGAGGGATATTCGACAAAATGAATGACCTGGAATTTTTAAAAGTGTCAAGGTCATAGAAGTTGAAGAAACACTGAGAAACTATTTCAGACTGAAGAAGACGAAAGAGACAAGACATGATAACTAAATGCAGCAACTCATGATGCTGAACTGGATCCTTGTGCTATAAAGGGCACTGGAATTGATCGAGGTTTGAGAGTAAGATGGTATTAGTATATCAATGTAAATATTCTTATTTTGATGGTTAATTGATTATGTAGAAGAGTGTCTTTGTAGGAAAAACACTAAAATATTTGAATAGGTGGGGTATCACATGGGTAAGCAATTCTCAAATGGTTCAGAAAAAAAGCTTTTGCTACTATGCTTTCAAGGATTTGTAGTTTGTAATTTAAATTTAAAATATATATTTTAATTTCGTCGGCTACTCAATGAGACTGTTACTAGCTACTCAAAATTTTCATCCCAATGATATTTTATATTACCCTTCCTTCTTTATTTTTTTCATTTGGCACATACTTTTTATTTATTTATCTAGTTTTATATGTTTATTTGTTTGTTTGTTTTACCCAGGAGTATTTATGAGGACAGAAAAGTTTCTGTTTTATTTGCTGCTGTGTTCCTGAGTGCTTACAATATTGCCTAGAGAATAATAAATGCTCAATAAATACTTAATAAATAAATAAAAGTATGACCTTATTGTATTTTAATTGCATCATCATTCACTGCTCAGAGCATCTTTTGTTTTACAAAGGAAATCACCAAGTATGTCTTTGATTTTATTTTATTTATTTTATTTTTTATTTAATTTTTTTTAGACAAGGCAAGCCTTGATTGGCTTCACAGATTGCAAGGTCCTTGTCAGCTTATAATCCCTTATTATTTTATTTTTTTATGCCTACAGCACCTGGTCTTCGTAGGTGGTCTCCCATCCAAGTACTAACCAGACCCGACCCTACTTTGCTTCTGAGATCAGATGGAATCGGGCTTGTTCAGGGTGGCATGGCCGTAGACACCAAGTATGTCTTTTAAAGCGAATTTACCTGGCTGGTTGATGCATCTAAATTTTCGCAAATATATACATCTAATAAAGTATGCAAATATGTGTGCATATTTTTGTTCTTCTGATTTGCATTATGCCTAGCCTACTGAGACTTATTTTCATTGGTCCTTGTTAAAGTTTTATCTTTTACAAAATAATCTAACTTCATAATATTTTTTTTACTTATGGCCTGAGTTATGTGGCTCCCTAGAACTCATAATAATAAAAATGTAAGATTAATTTATGGATTTCCCAACCCTCAGTACAAACACTTGAAATTAAAATATTCTCAATATATACTAATTTCAAAGACTTATTTTACAAAATTTTGGGGAATATAAATTTCAAAACTGAGATCACTCTTCAAATACATTCTAATTTTTGTTATTAAGACAACTGTGTTTTTGCTTTCAAATTACAACTTATTATCATTCTCACTTACCCTATTTTGAAGTGGTAGGAGTTTTTCTGTTTTTGTTTGTTTGTTTGTTTGTTTGTTTGTTTTGTCTCACCAATCCTCAGTAAAGGAGTCTTTACTTAGATAACAAAAAGTAGTTCAAACTTGACATGTCAAAAAATTAAAACTTTAATTTTTTTTTTTTTAACTGTTTCTCTCCAGGGTCCCTTATTCATTTTTCTAACTAAAAATCCTTGGAATCATCTTTGACTCTCTACCTTGATCACATCTCACATTCGATCCATCAATAAACGCTGATAAGTCTCATTTCAAAATGTTTCCAGAATCATTACCTTTACTACTGCTGTCAGAAAAAGCTTTGACTATTATAATCTACCTAAACTGATCTACTTTTTTTCATCTTTGTCCTCCTACCACCTAGACTGCACAAAGCATTGAAAGTAGGCATTTACAATGAGTCAGATTATGTCACTCAAAACTCTCTAAGGTTTTCTTATCTCACTTAGACTATAATCAAAAGAATTTTTCATGGTAAGACCTATGTAAGCTATCCTGGTACATTCTCTCTTATCATTTTTTTTTCTTTTTCTCTCTCCCTTACTGCATCCATCTCAGACAAGTTGGGCCCTTTGTTATTCCATAGGCATAACAAGCAGGCCCCTGCCTTCAAAGTTTATATACATTATTTCTAGGCCATGAAACACTTTTATCTTAGATATCGACATAGCGCCTTTACAATTTATTTAGGTGTCTGCTCAGAAGAATCTTTCTCAGTGAGAATTTTCCTGCTCATCCTTTCTAACATGGCCATTCACTCTCTACACCCAATCAATATCTACTCTTTATTTCTTACCCTGTTTTATTTTTTACCTGACTTTCTATCATATAATTGATTATTTTTAATGCTAGTCACTACCACTAGGCTATTAGCTCTGTGAAATGAGATTTATTTTATTCACTGTTGTCAGCTTTGTCCACTGAGCTGGGCAAGAAAGTTCTCTGTTTTATGCTGGGTATCTTATAAGGAAGGCCCTGAATGCCATAAACAAGGATAAATCAAATTACTAAAAAATACATTGAAACCTGTAGGAAGATAACTAACCATGGTCTTTTTCATTGCTTCATGTTTTTGTTCTACACTATCTTTTCAAAGATGTTTTTAAAAGTGAACAGCTTCAGTAATTAGAAATAGTGTCTCTTTTTGAAGAAAGCTTGGTTTTCTCCCTGAAATTTATTATTGTCATTAAAACTATGATGGACAGAAACAAATAAATAGTAAGCAAGCATGCTAGTTGATATTAAAAGTTTTAGTGCCCAAAGAGGTAGAGATCTAAATACAACTCTGGAAAAGACTGTCCCACTGTGTTGTTGAAATCATCTTAAAGTAGCTTTTAATAAAATAAAACTATAAACATTCTTCTGAAATGTCAATGTTTATGATATTGTGGCACTAAGGAACTAAACCATTCCTGGAAACATGAAAAAAGAAATAATTTTATTTGTTGTTAGAGGTGTGTCTCTGCAGATTATGTTCTGTTTAAAAAAATGTTTTTAAAATTATATGTTTAAATTTTATTTTGTCTGAAAACTATGCTTCTACTTGCGTAGAGTTGTATAATTGTGTGAGTTCTTAAGTTGTTGCTTAGATCAGAAAGAAGAATGTAAAGATTGTAGAAAGGCTGTTAGGCATGATTCCTTTCTCATCTGGGCAGAAGGATGATAAATGAAACTGACTACTGGTTTTGGAATTCAGCCTGCACTGGACTGTTCTAAGCATGTTTCTATTTTTTTATATATACTTTTGTCTAACTCAGCATATATTCCAAGCATTATTTTCTCTTTACTGTGATTTCTTGTTCTCTCCAGCTAGGAGTGTCCATATGGCAGTGTTTGGGGTAATAGGACATAAGCATAGGGGGACTGGGTAGGTCTTCCAGGGATATGTTTGCTTTCCTAATAGAAGAAACAAGGTTCCCCATTCCCTATACTGGTCTAAATGTAGGCATGTTTCTGTACCTAACACCGCTATCAGTCACCACAAGAAAGCAGCTAAAAGAACCACAGATGATGAGCTTGATCTTGTAGAGCCATTTACACATTAACAGCACTCTTATCACTTGATACTGTATTATGTAATAAACATAAACTCTTGCTCCAGTTCATGGACAATGGCACTTCTTTGAATGGTAATGAGTACAATTCTGTCATAAATTTTAAGACACTAGATACTTTGAAAAAAGTTAAAACTAGGGTGTTGGACTTTTAGACTGGAAAAGAAAGACACTTTGTTCTCTCTGGGTCTTGATGCCTAGAAATAAAAGACCAAATATTTTTGGCACATCTTCAGTGATAAAAGAGCTGGTCCTTGGTTCATAGAAACAGGGGTAACTCAGCAGAGTTTTATCCTTCAAGTGATGCTGAGAATGAGCCTGCAATATTTGAGCATGGTCCCATGGACCAATAGAAAATTTTCCCTGGCGCTTTCCTTCTCTTCTCTTGTCCATTATCCTTGAAACTTTAGTCAAATATTGCTGAATATTGAGTTGGGTTAGTTGAACCATGCAGAGATAAGGCAATCATTTCCAAGTTTGATTTGGAATGATAAAGGAGGATGCAGTTACCTCTTCTTAGTGTTTATAGCAGATATAGTTGTGTCTATATGATAGCAGTCTCATTATCAGAGGTCTATAGCTTAAAGGAGAATACAGAGACAAATGGTATGTGGGACATGTTACTGAGCCCATGTGACATACTTTGAGGAACCCTCAGAAACAACTGGAGACACTGAGATGTGCTCAGCATGAGAAAGACCTTGCATCATCAGACGTTGGGTGTTTATGGAAATGCAACTTAACTATAATATCAGGAGCTAGTCAGTCCATGTAACAATTGAGATACATGGGTTTATATAAATATAAAATGTTTTACTTACTTACAGAAACTAAGCTTTTTTTTTTTTTTCAAACAGCAACCAGGGAATTTTTTCAACCAGAATCTCAATAGTAGATGATGTGAAGCATTATAATTTTTCAAGTTTGTCAGAGCACTTACAAAGGAGAGATATCCAGAAATATGCTAATGGGCTAGTTTGACACAGTATTTCTTGCATAGTATACACTAAAAATGTCTCTAATCAACTGGTTGGTTTGATTTTCTCTCTCTTAGGGACATTTTTAATGATGAAGGTAGATCGATAATTTTTACAATTGTATTGTTTTTTTATCATCATTCATAAAAAGCTTTAGGTAACACAGTCCTCATTTCATTGCCACAATTTTTTTCAAGCACATAAAAATATTCACATTGTGTCTTGCAATTATTGATTAAAATGAAAGGAAAAGAAAATCTGCTAAATTAATTGCTCATTTTATTTAAACAATTAGTAATTCACATATCTTGCTATTTACCATTTATTTTTAAGAAAAATAATTTTTTCCTTACAGATAATGGACAATGTAACACTTAATTTGAAAACTATAAACAGGACCTTTTTCAACAATGCAAGTTTAATTTTGTATATTATGAAATAAATTGTTTTAAAGTTCCTACTCCATTTTCTTAAAAATTTGCCTAGAATAAAATATATATTCAAAGAAATTTTTATGAAATCTATCATTTTACTATCTGATACACCAAGAAAATCAAGAGGCAAGCCTTTTTGCAAGAGAGGCATTTCAGAGAATGATGAAGTAACTTCTGGTGCCTCTATTACTGGCCAGGTGAGAGGGTGAGTAAACTAGTATTTATTCCATTTTGTTTGTCATACATTTGGTTCTATGTAAATATTTAATCATTTTTTTCCTAATCTATAGCAAGCACATTGATAAGTTCATAGGTTGTTAAAAATATGTTTCTTTGGTAATGATACCTATAATTTTAACACTTTTTATCTGTTAGACATAGTGCATAAAAGTTCACCTGCTTTATTTCATTTAACACTCCTCCCCACATACACAAAAACAAAAAAACAAACAAAATGGTAATAACAAAAAACACCTTATGATATAATATTATATATTAGAAAATTTCTTATTTTTCACAAAGTAGTTAAGTAACATCCCCAACTTTTCTCTGCTAATAAGTGACAGAGCTGGATTTGAAATGTACAAATCTAATTCCAGACAACCCCTCTGAAACGTTAATTATTTATCCTTCAATGGATTGAATAATAGGTTTATCCTCATAGAAACAATTTTTATAAATATGCAATCAATGATTAATAATGCTTTAAAAGCTCTATTTTCTTCTTTTTATTCACACAAAGGTGTTGGTTTAAAACCTTGGCTGCTTCGTGTGTAAAATCTGAAACTTACAACCGAAAAGAGAACTAGAAGAGACGGAAGACAGAGCCAGACCACGTATTGGTAGGTGCTAAGTTTAATAAGCAAGAGAATTTACTTATGAGGCTCGTAATTGGCAACTGCAAGACTCTGAACTTGCCCACCAGAATCTTAAATGTTTATATAGAGGCTTTAACTGGGTTCAATCACGTATACCATCCAGATGATCTCAATGACACATTGCTCTCTCAAGTCTGTATCCCTGTAATAGCTCCCACTTCGGGAATGGTGAGCAGAATGTACAATCCTAGGACAAGGGAAGGGGTGAGGAGCCTCTGATTTTCCAGTTCCAGCCCTTGGGTCAATCCAAGGTCATTTCCTCTGGATGACCTCCTTCAACAAAGGCATAAACCTAATTGTAACTATTAACATGTCTTAAAATATATCACTTACATCTTAAATAGAACTCATTATTTCAGGATGTTAATTAATAGATTATTTTACATTTGGCATCTTTTCAAAGATTTAATTGACTCTTTAGCTCCATCTCTTTTACTTATGTGTTTCACTTTCCAAGGTAATTTTTAAAGAGAATTTGGAGGAAGTTTCCAGAAAGATTTGTTACTTGTTTGTTTACTTTAATTTGTTCCTCATCCAGAGTGTTTTGTAGTTTTAAGTTGAAAGCCGCCTGGCAATTTTTCCTAAATATTTACATGATTGATTTTTGATCATGTCACCCAATTATTATTAAAAACAAACAAACAAACAACAACAACAACAAAAACACAGTGCTTGGGTCCAGTAATATAAACTATATCTTAGGAAGGCATGTGAAAACTGCCTATACATTCATAGATTGATCGCTGCAGTTTACTTCTAATTGACCAGTTGTTGTATTGAGGTGCTGTTTTCACTGTGAACAATGTTGTAATTTTAATAATGACCAATAGTTTGGGTTATTACAAATATCCCTCATTATGTTTTATCTGGTTGCAGGCTAACAGTTCAAATTTTTATATTTTAATAATTTCTCAAAAAAATATTTTTTTAAATGCTAACATTTGAAAGCATACAGACAGAATGTCATTTTAGCTCTCTAGCTCAATTCCCAGTTCCTCAGTAAAGCCTAATTTCTTTAGGGGCAGTGCATGTGCCTATCCTTCCACCAAGAAGCCTGATGATCAGATTGTGGTCACTGCTTCAACTTTCTCTTTACCGCTGTGCTTGTGAGTAGATGGTAAAGAACAACTGTCTAAAGGATTTAAAGGATTTAAACTGAAAACCTTAGACAGCTTCTGAAGATCTCTACTACTGTCATGGTTTCTCTACACTTACATCTTTAACTAAGCTTCTGACATAATCTTCTAGTCTAACAAGTTCAATGTCCTTAATTTTTTAAAATATCCCACTCATTTCTCATTGTATGTTTTGTCTGCACCTCTTACTGTCATTGGAGTTTTGCTTAAAACATGTCTTTTTTCCTCCGTCAATATATATCCTAATTCATTTTTCTTTTAACCTTTAAAAATTCTCTCTGGTTTCTCAGTCTCCTCATAATCTTTCTTGTCTTTGACCTTCTATAACATTTACATGTGTAACCTTGGTATACACATGGGATACAGTATACTAGATTGTATACTGTAGATTAGTGCCTTTGGGCCTTAGATTACATAATTTTTGCATTATTATATGGGTATTTTCTGAGTATACTTTTCAGTGAATTTATAGACTCTGTAAAGACCAAAGCTTCTTTCCAGAACAAGGATATGATGGCTGTATAAAATAATTGTTTAACTGTTTTTGTTGATTTGAGTATAATGTTTTTTAATCGTTTCTAAAATTTTTAGAAAAATATTTTAGTTACTTAACTTTTATAGCTTAATTCCTTTTAGAAATTTAAAACACCATGTTTTTCAGGCCCAGATTAAGGTGCCAAAAATGTTTGAATTCTGTTTATGAATGCATTTAAACAAAGTTTATTTGTTTTAGCTTCTTAACCTGAAAACATATAAATGTTTAACTCAACTCATGAACATTGCTCATCTTATGTGAGAAGAAGGTAATATCATCAGACTCAAAAGAAAAGTCAAGATTATTCTGTAACTTTTGATTTAATAAACTAGACTTTGAATTTGTGGCTATATTATGTCATAATAATTATTATTTATTGGCTCTAACAAATATTTATTGAGCATCTACTTTGTAACCTCTATGCAAAGTATCAGAATAAAATATAATTACTGCTTGGAGTTGCTCACAGTATGTGAGAAAAATTATGTTATAAATATGTAATTGAACATAATATAAGAAGTGTAATAAGAGATGTAGGTATACTGTGCTATGATAATATGGTAAAAAGTACATTGTATAAATGTTAGATATTTATTTAAATGAATTCAACTTTTCACCTATATTTACAACTATCTACTAACATGTATTTTGGTCATTGTGCTCTTAGATACCGATGGTGTTAGAAACTCGATAGAATAGTAGAGATAACACAGAATTTAGATTCATATATCTGGACTTGAGTTCCAAGTTTACCACCTATTGTGTGACCTTGGAAAGTTCAGTAGTCACATATGTCACTTGTTCCACTATTTTTTTAAAAAAAATAGTAATAGCTACCCAAGTTATCATACTAAGATACTGATAATAATTTGTAGGGAAAATTACCTACAGTCTGTTTCTGGTTATCTAACTCTACTTGAGATAAGGAAAAGGGAAAGAAGTATTATGCCTAAATATTGAGGGATTTTTCACTCTACATAACATTATTATATGCATTTTCTCTCTTTATGCCCTTACCCCAGCCTTGAAAATGAGAATCATAATGATATTAATGTACTGGCTTAAGAGGGTATGCTGTGTCTTCAAGCACACAATGCAGAATAGTCATTCTGTATTAGTTTTCATAATATGACTAGAGAAATACTTGTTTTTTGGAAATGTTAAATCTAATATCCTGAAGCAAGACCATAAAAATAAACATCCCCCATTCCTATTCCCTGAAGACTAGCCATGCTCTGATGGGGTTGGAGTAGGAAGATGATGGCGGAGACAGAATATGGAGGAGGCAAATGTTTTCAACTCTTAATGATACTAAGCCATCACTAAGCTACTAAAATTATATTACTGAAACTATAATGAACTAGCAACTGAATAAAGAGGGCCATATGCAGCCAAGATGAGGTCCAACAGATCTATGAACATTGAGCCCTTCATTAATGCTATCCACCTCGGCTAGAAGTCTCAGATCCCAAAACTTTTTAATTTCAGGGTAAAATATGGGAGATCAGAAATGGGGATACTGAAGACGTTGGTATCTTTTCTATTTATCTTTTCAATGCCTTGAATTGCATGTATATTTCTTTGTCAAATTTTTCATATAGGCTGGGAAATACTGAAATTGAAAAGACTGTTATTGAATGTCTCTAAATTTCTGATGTTCGTGAGAAACTCATTCTGCATGTGACTATATATGTATATAATTAAAATGATCACTGTTACTCATTTTAGTGGTCAAATAGTATTTTTAAAGTGTTGAATAATTAAATATTGGTGAATTTTTATTTTTAGTTTCCAATCTGGCACATAAAGAGATTAGAAGTTGCCACTCTATCATAACAATGACTAAAAATCTGAATAAACTGAAGAATGAACAGTACTTTTAGATGAGAAATGAAGTCACAGGTCAAACCACTGTCCCAAAACTGGAGAGACAGATAGGCAAACATAGAGAATCACAGCTTTCTGTAGCAGAAACACACAAACAGAAACTTCGACAAGAATCAGTTTGAGGGTAGAAAAGCCTGAACTATAATTTCTGACAAATTGCCAGACACTCAATGTAAACAACTCTGAGAGTTAAAAACTACAGGGAGTCACAGTTGTGGATGTGAGGGGTAGATTACACTATTGTGAGTTTTGTCTCCAGGAGTTCTACCTGATTATACAGTGAAGATCTGAGAAAAATTTTTTCATGCTTTGAGGGTGAGGTGGAGGGGGGTGGGGTGTGTGTGGAGAAAAGGAGCCATTTTGAAATATCCCAAAGCATTATATTGTGCTTTATAAGGCCTTCCCTCCTACCTAATCTGCTGGATTGTTATCAGAGCCTAATTGTCCCCAGGAAAGGGAAATACTCAGCTCTGGCCTTTCACTTGGGACAAGAGAAATACCCAGCTCCGACCCCTTCTTGCTATCTTTTCCCATCTAAGGAGGGAGGGAATCACACTGAGAAACACTAGTGAAGTGCACAGTGCATGGACACAGGCTTACAAAAAGACTGACACCAAATCATAGAATGCCTTCCCCTCCCTTGACACCTTACCACTACATTACAAAAGTTCCATTTACCATATTCTTTTTAAAAAGTACATCATTCCACCTTTCAACAAATCATCACAGGGCATACAAACAAGAAAACAAAAGCAAATCAAATTTGAAGAGACAGAGCAAGCAAGCATCAAAACCAGACCTATCTAAGGTGGGAATGCTGGAATTATCAGACCATGAATTTAAAATAACTATAATTAATATGCCAAGGGCTCTAATGGAAAAAAATAGACTATATGCAAGAACAGATGGGTAATGAAAGCAAAGAGATGGAAATTATAAGGAAGTATAAAAAATGCTAGAGACAAAAAACACTATAAGCTTATAGTAAACTGAATATGGCTGAGGAAAGAATCTCTGATGCTGAGGATATGTCAATATAAACTTCTAAAATAGAATAGCAAAGAGAAAAAAGATAAAAAACAAAGCAAACAAACAAAAACCCCCACCAGGATATCTAAGTACTGTGTGACAACTACAGAAGATGTGTAAAAATTAATAAGGAAATCACAACTGAAATAGGAGAAAGGAAGACTTGTAGAGGGAGGTCTCACACTCTACAGCTTGTTGTCAATTACCCCAAACAGAAAAACAATGGCAATTATAGCTTCAGTTAATTCAGCTACAGATCCCAACCAGAAGAGAAGATGCTTTACTATTCCAGCAGGAGGAAAAAAGATTTTCTTGTGCCGCCAGAAGCCCAGCCAATGGAAACACTACAGGTCATCCAATGAGAAACCATCATCACCTGAACTCTTACTTTCCTCCAATAAATTTTAATTTTTTCTTGCCAATGACTTCCTTGTCCTGCATTTCTTTCTATAAAAGCCTTTCATCTTTTGTAACCTCTTGGAGTGTTCCTCTGCTTGCCAGATGATATGTTACCTGATGCATAAATCATTTAATAAAGCCAATTAGATTTTCATATTTATTCAGTTAAATTTTATTTATTAGCAGCATAGATACACATAATGAGATTATCAGAAGAAGAGAGAGAGAGAAAAAAACAGTGATGTTGGTGTTAGAAAGAAAGATGGCTATATTCAGGCTCCCTCCTGATACCTTTAGCAACTTCTGAGTGGAAGTTAGTCATCACTTCTTCTGTTATGTAACCACATACCCAGTACGCATGGGCAGGCTTCTGGCAGAATGTCATTATTGTTTAACCTGTGTATATAAAGATGCTGCAGGCCTGCGAGGCAAGCTGTGCCCTTGCTGGAATAAAGAGCTATGTCACAGTTGCCTACACAGCTCCCCCCATTTTATTCCAACCCCCCACCCCAAGACTCATACTGCAGCAACCTCAGATCTTCAGTAACACACTTGAGTTTGGTGATGCCTTTTTAGGTATAACATCAAAGGCATGTCCCATGAAAGGAATAATTGATAAGCTGGACTTCACTGAAATTTAAAGCATTTTCTCTCTGAAAGACATTGTAAAGAGACTGAGAGGACAAATCAAAGAGTAGTATAAAATATTTGCAAAAGACACATATAATAAAATATTGTTATCCAAAATATATAAAGATCTCTTTGAAATTCAACAATAAGAAAATAATTGGTTAAAAAAAGAACAAAATACCCAAATAAACATCTCACCAATGAAAATATACAGTTGGCAAAGAAGACATGCAGATGAAAAGATGTTCAATAGTATATGTCATTAAGGAATTACAAATTAAAATAATGGGATGCCAATCTACACCTATTAAAATGGCCAAAATCCAGAAAATTGACAATACCAAATGCTGATGAGTATATGGAACAAGAGGAACTGTCATTCACTGCTGGTGAGAATGCAAATGGTACAGTCACTTTTGAAGACAGTTTGATGGTTTCTTAAAAAACTAAACAATCTTACCATATGATCCAGCAATCATATTTTTTAATATTTACCCAAAAAGGTTGAAAACTTATGTACACACAAATAATCACACATGGATATTTACAGCAGGTTTATTCATAATTGCCAAAACTTGGAAACAACCCATATATCCTTCAGTAGGGTGAATGGATAAACAGTGGTACATCTAGATAATGGAATATTAATCAGCTTCTTAATGAACAGAACCCCATAATATATTGGTCCCAAAATATATTTATTTTTGGTTTAAAAGTTACCTGAGGTTTTAAAATTTTCCTAGATTATGCACTTTCTTCTTTTTTTTAGAATTGTATATTGTTTAGAAATATATTTTTTCAGTAGCCTCAGGATGTTGAGAGGACATAAATGAAGCAATTGGATGAAATTAGAATTAAAATGGAATTTAAAAGGCTTAGGTTCATTTCTTAGTTGTGATCTTCACTACTCATGTAAACTTGGGAAGATATTTAATTTCCTTAGATTCAATTTCCTCATCTAGATAACAGCAGCAAGGAGGTTAATTTTGCATTCTCACTATGATAATTACTGTGATAACTAAATGTGCACCTTTACTGAGAGAGAACAGAAGAAGGAAAGAGAGGAACTGAAGAGTCAAGCCCAGTGACTGATAAATAATAAGTAGTTAGAAATGGTTACTATATATTGATCTCTTAATATGTACCAGGCAATGCTAAATAATTTGTGAACTTTAATCATAACACCAATATAACAAAGGCATTATTTTCCTCATTTAATAAATGATAAATTGTAGGTTCACAAAACTCAAACAATTTTTCTGAGTTAATATGGTTAGAAACCAACATAGTTTTCAAAATCACACCAGTCTGATTAATAAGCATTCAGAACTATGAGAGGTATCTTAGCATTTATTGGTAGATATGAATTCATGCACATTGGCAAGCAGGAAACTATTATCTAGTCTTTCCATTAGAGTCTAACTGACATGGCAGAAACAGAGTGAAAATCAAAATGGAATGCCCTGTGGAATGTGCTGTGTTGAAGGCAACTAGCAAGAGAAATAGCCAAAAATGAATGTATCTAGGGAAGGAAAAAGAAATTCAAAAGGAAACACCATGGAGGTTCTGCCCATAACTTCATCTTTTCTGGACTTTTTTTTTTTTTTTTTTTTTTTTTTTTACAAATGTGCATTAAAGAGCAAGAAAGACCTGAAAAACATTAAACATTTCTAAGCAAAAATTACTAAGGAAAGTGGTTGCCTAGCAGCAAAAATATACTGTTTTGATATTCAGTAAAAATTGATGAAGCATAAAATAGTTTATTTTAAAAGCTTAAGGTTGCTTTGTAAATGTAAGGCCATCTGGTCTGTTTTTAGAATTTCTTTGTAGGAGGCTTTATATTAGTTTTATATTCTGTGTAACAAATTAACAAAAAAAAAAATAACAGCTTAAAACTATACTTACTTTACTATCTCCAAATGTCTGTAGTTTGGATGTCTAGGCACAGCTTAACTGGGTCCCTTGTTTAGGGTTCTGTAAGATGTTTTTATAGGAGGCTGAGCTAGGAAAGAAATAGTTTCCATGCTCTTCCAGGCTTGGGCAAAATTCATTTCTTCAAGACTGTAAAATTTCTTGCAGCTGATTTCTTTAAAACCAGAAATAGAGAAAGTCTCTTTCATTTGGAGTCTCTGCCTTCAGGTAAGACCAAGGCCCTCTTTTATAAAACTCACCTGATTAGGTGCGGCCCACTTAGTATAATCTCCACTTTACTTCAAAGTCAACTGGTTAATGACCATAATCATATCTGAAAATTCCCTTCACCTTTGCAATAAAACTTAACATAATTACAAGAGTGATATGCAATCACCCTTGCCATACTCAGTTGGTTAGAAGCATGTTACAGTTTCCACTAATATTTGAAAAGTGAATATTAGGTTTTGAAAATTGTGGAGAACATCCTGGGGCATGTATGTGTGTATATATATATATATATATATATATATATATATATATATATATATATATATATATATATATATATCATGATATAAATGAATCATTAGTTTCATTCTCCTCTCCTTTATACAACAGAAACAAAGAGATAAAAGAGCAACATTAAAATCATTTTACATGGGTCAGCACACATTTACCACACAAATTGTCTTTATAGTAATTTTTAAAAATAATTATTTATGAGTTGCATAAAAGTAAATTCTTACATTAAAGTACATCTCTAAGTGGATTATCTATGGTATATATAAATATGAAATAAGCAATGATTCTTAAAAAATAGTTGTAAGGAAATTTTTAAAACAACAAATAGGATAAAGTTATTTTACTCATTTTAATACATAGTTTGCTTCTAATCTATTTATGTTATTAGAGAAGGGTTTGTTTTATTATATTTTCCAGTATGTTTTATGTGGCAGAATATGAAAAGAAAATTAATATATTAGAAGAATCAAAAAACACATTATTTATAAAACAAAAAAATAAACTTTAGTGGTTAAATTATTTTTAAGTGACAGTATATTAATCTTAAAATAATTTTATTTATGCTTAATATTAATGCCTTTCATATCTCATTAATTTTTGGAGATAAATTGTTCTAATGACTGGCACTTTGTATTACTTTCTTGAGAAGAATTAATTCATAACTGTATAGTTTTCTCCTATAAATGAATCTTAGATTGTTTGGTAAATTCAGTTTATCTGACTAAGTAGATACTGTGTCAAAAAATAATTCTCCCTCTAATTTTAAATGGAGTAAAAAGCCCTTAAAAAAAGTAGCTGCAGATCTGGCTGCATCAGTCTAATTGCTTAAATTTAATTTGTTTTTTATTTACCATATATCTTCTACTATTGACAAGATTTTGTTTCTAGATATCCTGGCTTTAATTTTTTTAATGAATAATAAAAAGTATAGACTTTAAATTGTTCATAATTCACTTTAATTAATTTTTAATTATTTAACTTGGATAACTTACACTTATTAAAATTCTCATGTGAGTCAATTAAAGAAATGAGCAAATCCAATTTGAGTCCTATACATTTCTATGATTACCTTCCTTTGAAAAATAAATAAAATGTGTTTACTCCATACTCTCTATGGAAAGTTAACATTATTGTCAACATTTTGAGGTTAATCAAGAATAGTGCTTTTTTTTTTTTTTTGGTTTTTACCTGTCACTTGTTCTGATTTATTAATTCTTCAATTCTCATTTAATTGGCTCTCTTTTAAAAAAATGTTTTTTATATTTTTATTCGTGATTTATGTACATAGTTTAATGAGGTAAAGCATTTAAAATATATTTATATTTAAAAAGAAAAAACTCCTGTACACTAAAACTCAATTATTGCTTCTTTGTGATCTTTCAAGATTTACATCTTATATTTCTGACATTTATCTATGTATCAGTTGAAGTCTTCAGTCCTATGCAAAAAGCAGCACTTTATTCCAACAAACAGAAACTTTAGAGGGCTGACCATAAGCATACAACTAAGGAGTAGCAGGTAAGGAAAATGAAATTTTTTCATTTAAGAATTAGTTTGCTGTTGACTACCAGAAACTGATTCTTTTTTATTCATGTTTTCACTACCTATTGACTAGAGCTCTATTAGAGAATCGATGTATTGCATTCTAGTCATTTTTATTATCTGTCATTCCATTCATACCATGGGGTCCTTAAAGTGTTCTTAATATTCATATTTAAAGCTATATTTTCTAAGAGGCTATTTGTCATATAGTAGGTTCTTAACAAATACTTAACTGACCAAAATTTTAGTAATTCTGGATGTCACCTGGTATATGTTGTAGAATTACTTGCTATTTTACTAGATTCTTTGGGAACTTACATATTTTTTTAGATTTCAGAGGCATGAAGCACTATGTAGAGAGTCACCATACTCATGCACCTTCACTGTCATTTCTAGAAACCTGGAATCCTTTAGGAACTTCTTCAAGTTCACACTTAGTAAAGAATGCACAAAATAAAACCATGATCATTTTTGTCTCATAAAATCCCTTTGCAGCAACATGAAATTGAAAGATATATCATCCAAAAAGGGAAGGGTTACTGAAGAAAACTTGGTAGAGGTGTTGATATTTGCTTTCCTACAAACATTTGAGTGACAATTTTAGAGCATCAAGAAATCTCTAGCAACCATCAGTTTTACTACTGGTAATTTTAAGATGGGAATTCATACAGAACTCTACTCTAGCTTTAGGATTTTTTCACAAATAGTTTATAGTGACTCAACAGACATTCTAAAATATGATTAATTACAATTGTAAGAAAGAATATTGACTATGTACAAAGCAAGGCTCAAAACATTTTAAATGGATTTTCTATAATCCTTCAAAAAACTGACAGAGAATATATTAGTTATGACTGGCTACAAGTAGTAGAAAGCAACTTGACCTAAGTTAAAGTTATAAAGATGCAAGAGTGACTAATGGAGCCCAAGGACAGCAATATAATCAGAACAATAAAGAAAAAATTGAAACCAGAAATCACACTTATCACAAATTCTGTGTTTTTTCCTTTATTTTTCCTTTCTGTGTTTACTGCATGGATTCTATTCATAAGCCCAGTCACACAAAGGAAGTAGAGGTGCTGGTGTGGGTCAGTTTTAAAATTCTTCAGTGAAAGCTGGCAATGACATACATTAGGGGAAAAAAAAATTATATATATATATATATATATATATATATATATATATATATATGTTTTAGTTAATTATATATACATATATATACATATATATGTGTGTGTGCATATATATATATATATATATATATATATATATATCCAAACAAAATATCAATATGGGAGATCATCAGTGTTGCAATTTAGAACATACTTCAATAATTAGTACAGCTTCAGTTCAGAGAAAAACGTTTATTGTTGTTATTATTATATTTAGTATGACTATAGATGTTCAGCTAAATTCTATCCTATCATGACCTTTTCCCCATAGTTAAAATAATAGATTATAGCAATTGTAAAATTAGTCTAGAGTATGCATTTAATTTGTCCACAAAGGCTTAAATGGAAAAAAAAAAATGGCCATTTTTGGTGCCATTTCTTGAGGTTGTGAAATTTTGCTTTTTTAAATTTGTGGAACAATCATAATAATTGCTACTTTTGTAATTCCATCTATATTAGAGCACAGAGAATTCTCTGGGCACTATTATTTGTAATTTGAAAGGTATATTGCACTATGTTAGAGAATATTTTAAACTGCATTAATTATAAAATCAAGGAATACACCATTCCAGGAAATTAAATAAAAGTATTGTGGAACATCATTCTGAGGAGAATATGTTTTTCATAAAAATAATATATAGATACTTTTAAAATATAATTTTTAAAAATTTTAGAAGATTTTAGAGAACTTTCTGAGAACAGATAAACAATGATGAAGCTCTGCTTAGTGTATTAAATTTTTGTAACTCAAAAAAATATTTATAATTGATTTTAAAAATATATTTTAAAGTGATCTTAATATTTAAAAAGTTAGGATTTATCAATAAAATATTCTGAGTACTTTCATCTTGGTATGTATGAATAAATATTGATATGTTGATTGGATAAGCTATATTGTTCATTTTATAATTGAACAAAAAATTATATCTGCTACGAGTCTCATATAATAAGTTATATATGTGTGTGGTATAAATCTTCTTAAATCCAGTTAAATCAGAAAATTAAATAACTGGCTCTAAAATACATATGTAAAAAAATATTTAGGAGAAATATTAAATTTAAAAATAACCTTAGAAATAGAATAAATTTGGATTTTAGCACTTCAGAGAAGAAAACTGAAATTATCATTTATTTTGTGTAACTACATTTTTGTTTTTAAATATTCATTTTACATATGTGAAAACTGTTTTAAATTACACAAAGAATCTTCTAAGATCCAGTCACACAGGAAATTAAAACCCACGTCATTTGATTTTTGCTTTTTTGCTGTCTTTCTACTTTAAAGAACTCTTTGATGAGGAAATACCATTAATCTGACATTAAGGAAAGAGTTGATGTTATAGACAATCGCAGAGAAAGAAGTTATGAAAGAATGAAGAACATTGAGAATCAATGAATGGGCGAAAATGACTAAAATGTAGGATATAAAACTTTCAGGAGAGTGAAGGAGAGTGAATAGATGTTTAAATTATGATTGGTCTTTAAGCCAGTATAACATGCTGAATTCTGGGTAAGGCAAAGGAAAATAGTAAACAGATATATGTGGTAGAAAAATAATTCCAGCAATATTAAGGAGAAATAAGTGGATCAGGAAAAAAAGAAGAGACAGAGACCAGATAGTCTGCTCTTGTTTTGAGTCCAGATTAGAAAAGAAGCAAGCCATAACAAGGAAGGCAGGAGATAGAAGAATTAAAGAGATAATAAAGACTTAATCATCCCAATGAGTAAGAGCAGGGACAAAATAAATAGGTGAAGGAAAGGGGTGATATCAAGAACTTGTTTTATTTATAAAATATTAAACTGATAGGTATAGTTTATACTAGCATTTATATTTGGTTTCAAGGATGCTGAAACAAAACTTTAAGTGTTAGAAAGTTATCTATTATAGTTTTATAGGGTAAAGAATGAATCAACTATTTCAGAATGTTGAAGAATAGCACAGACACTATTAATTTAAAAAATGAAAAATTTTTTTGCTATTCACTTATTACTTTGTCTTCCCCAATTTTTTTTTTTTTTTTTTTTGAGGCGAGGTGAGGACACAGATTATATTAAGAGGTGTGTTAGGTAATATGTGTTCAACAGTAAGTAAGCATGGTAGAAATAGTGATTGTCTTCGGAGTGCTTACAGCTTAGTGGGTGAAACAGTTTCCATTCAATAAAATAAGCAAAGAAGCAAATGTTAGGGAGAAGGAGTAAATAGCTCTTCCGTAAGATATTTTGTTAATGTCAGTTAAGATAATCAAGGAAGAGTAAACCTTTGGAAATTGACTAATGATGAGAAATTTGAAGATGATAAAGACTTTTATGGGTGAAGTAAAAAGAAAAGAGGCCCCAGGCGAAACCTATTCTTTTTTTTAATCCTAGTACAATTTCTTTGCTATAGTAAACTGAGAACCTCTTGGTGACTAATGTCCTGTCTGTTTATATACATTTGGTATATCCTTGCAAATATCTTAATCATTTTGACTTGAATTGATGACCAATTAATATTGAAGAATAAAAAGAGTAAAATAAATAAATAAAAATAATTTACATTTATGTTTTTTAATTCCAGTTTAAATTACATGTGTATATATGCACACACAATCATGCCAGAACAAGGTTATAAATATAGATAATAATTATCACTCAATACTGTTTGTATTTTTATTTTAAATTACAATTGAGTTAATTATGTGTTAAATGTACTTTTCATATCACTGTATAATTAATCAGATATAACTTTATTATTTACATGTAGTTATTTTAGAAATTGGGACAATATTATTCATTTAAAATAGCAGGTATTTTTTTTTCCTATATCTTAGGTAAAGTTTTATTCCCTAAAATCAACTGGATTGAAATTCATTTTTTTTTAATGTAAAGCATGATTCATCTAGTAAAGTCAATTTGAAAATTGTCTTGACAAGCTTTTCTATATAGAATAAAAATGATAGAAATGAAACAGCTAATATTTTTTCTCGCTTTTAAACAGACTTATTCAGATGAAAACATCAAATTTTATACCTGAGGGAAACAAGAGATCATTTGATCAAATCTTCACATTTTACAGATGAGTGGTCATTCTATTTAAAGATGTGTTTTTTCCCTTTCATCTCCACTCTTTTATAGAATTTAATGTCTATCAAAGTTGTAATGAGTTGGAAAAAAGTCATATATATCTTTTGTTTTAAATAAAATAAAAGAAGCTGTAACATTCTAAAATATTTTTAAAAACTTTAATAGACAGAAAGAATGTTCCAGTACATGTGCAAACCATCTTTTCATTTTACACAACTGACTCTTGAACAATACATGTTTAAACTGCCCAGGCTACTTATAGACAGCTTCCCCCCACCCCCAATAAATACCTGTGCTATTTTGGATAGTGGTTAGGAGTTCTTGGATTCAGAGGACTATCTGCAATGTTCTATCCCTTTTTATATAGAGAACTTGAGCAATCACAGATTTTGGTATCTGTGGGGTTCCTAGACCAATCCTCCATGGATATTAAGGAATAAATAAGTTTTGAGAATTTTCAACTGCATGGGCTCATGTTTTTTAAGGGTCAATTTTATTTCCAATTATCCTTTTATCTATGCAAGTGGGAGAAGGGAAATGGAATCAGGAAGTCATTTTTCAAAGTTTACTTTTTCTTATCAAAAGATGAAAATCACCCATTGAAACCAAAAATAAATTCAGAAATGTGGAAGACAAGGTGTCTTGTATTGAAGAAGAGTGTCAATTGTTTTGCTCAGATGTTTAGTTCTTTAAATTCCTTGTTTCGAAACTCTGTACTTATTCCAAATCAAGTTTAACAGCCGTTCTTCAATAAAGTCTAAACTAACCATGGACTTGGAACGCCCTCATCAATTTTTTTCTTAACTTATCTAATTATTCTCCTCTTTCTATTGTAAATGGTTGCCCACAGTGCAGAAACAAAGCCTGAGAGTGCAGGAAAAAAACACACATGGAGATAATAATCTCCTTAATTTCTATTTAAAAAAATGTTTTATTTAATAAAACATATGACATTTTACAAAAAATAGTCTGTGTGTAGTAAATATTAATTACTTGACACCTTAATGATATTCATCTATACTTACATATGTAAATAAGGAGCAATGTTGTGGATGTTCTCTTTTTGTCGATATTGTTTCTTTTGCCTAGCCAGCATGTATTCCTAATTCTTTCCCCCAAATCTCCAGTTATAAGAGCTACCTGATTTCCAACCTTATTGGAGTATTAACCTTATTGGTCATTTCCCTTGCCAACTCTTGGTTCACAAAACAGCAATTTTCATCAATAAGATATCTGAGGAAAAAATTACTGATGTAGAGGGGATGTTTGGGAAATTTTTATTATTACTAAGAAATGTACAACAAGCAATGAAATCTCTTTTTCTGGGCATTACCATATAAGAAACTGCTGAAGCCATGTTGCAACCAGCCTGAAGAGAACATATCTCAGCTATTTAAAAAAAAAAAAAAAAAAGCACATACTTTACACTATTGTTGAATTTCTTAATTATAAAATGTACACCCAAACTTATCTCTGGAGTTATTACATCAGATAATATACTTTTTTGTTATTTAAATAAGTTTCAATAAAATTTTTATTTCTCAAAAAAGAGATTATCCTAAGTGATACATACAGGAAAATTATTACTTAGTTGAGAGTTAAAGAATTTTCCTTAAACATAGATTTTTAAATACTATTTGTCTGGTCTTTTCAAATTATTTTTTTATATGAAGAAATAAATGTGTATTATATTGTCAATATAGCGCATGGTGATTTTACGAAAAATGTAGTGGATCCATTTCATTGCTCTGATTCATCTGCCCAAGCACTTAATATAGCACAATAAATAGATTATACAAAGCCTGACTGTATTACTTGGAAAAGAAACATCTGTTTGTAAAGTTCTTTTGCAACAATGTTTTGATGATATATGAAGTAAAAAATATATAAATTGAATTTCCCATAAATTAGTGTTTAAACTAATGAAAATAGCAAATATTGTTTTCACACAAAAAAAGATAGTCCAAAAAATTGCTGAAGATTTTCTCAACTTTTTTTTTCTAAATTCAGTCAGTGCACTATTAAAACTTAAGAAAGAGTTATAAATGATTAAAATCAGCATCACAAATGTATATGAAAAACCTTGGCAAGTCAACAATATATAGAATGAACCTAGGTAAAGAGCGATACTTCTCAGACTCAGAATTAGAAGTAAACAAACTTATGATCACCCTCTGACTCATAAATATGGAATGTAGCTTTTTAAAAATGTTTGTATAAAAGAATAATTGTTTTAAATTTTAAATGTTAAAATACATGCCTTATTTCTCTTGAGATACATTCCACTGGAACAATAGCTAGAGATAATATATTGCTCTCAGGATATCCTCCTAGTGCAGTCTGGCATTGTAAAGTTCATAACCCATACACAAAAGTATAAACAAGATGAAATGGAGTCATCCTTAGAATTTCCAAAAAAATTTTTTTTCTCTTTTTATTCCTATATTTTAAAAATAATTAGAATTTTCTTGTACTTTTTTCAAAGAAATGTTTGAAATCACTCACCCCAAGTTTTCCTACTTAGAATTTAAAAAAAAAAGCTTGAAATTTTTAATGATTAGTCCAAATAGATCAGAATGTCACTTATTAAGTTATTGAATTATTCAACTTTAAATTTTAAAGTATTTAACATATGACAGGTAGTGCTCCTCATGCATAATGCATGATAGAAAGCAAGACACTATACCTGCCCTCTCTATATGTTCTGTATTTGAGAAAATACAGAAAAGAACAAATAATAAACCAAAATATTTCTATGTCTATAATATGTGAAGTTCTGATAGAATCATAAAGCAGAAGCATCGTGCTAGTTTAAAAGGGTCAAGGAAGAGTTTCTAAAGAAAATAATGTCATTGTGTTTTCAAACTGGAGGTTGTAAAATTAACTTAGTAAATCAAGTAGAGTAGAAGAGAATAAAAAGTATGAGATTGCATTGTACATAAAATGTACAAGCATTGTTTTGTGAAACGTTTTCAAATATGTTTGTGTGTATGTGAGAGAGATTTGTTTTTTGAAGTAGATTATATTTTTAAAGATGAATAATGACCAAAAACGTGTTTGAATTTCACTCACCTAAAAGATGAATGAAAATAAGTTGGTCAAAAATAAGGAATAAGAATTTTCCTGTCAGGATAAGAGTTTTCCTGGCAGAAAAAAAAAAGCATGTGAAAGTGTCCAGAGATTTGAAAGTTTGTGTAATTACAGAAGCTGGAAGAAGTTTAGGAAAGCTGGAAGAACTGGGTGAAATAATGGATGTGTGAAGAAAGTGGGATTGGGATTTAGTGGCTTCATGAAACACCAGGGATGAGATAGAATATAGGGTATAAAGTGGCTATCAAGCATCTTATAAGCCATGCATGAAGTTGGGTATTATTTTAAGAGCATTAGTTAGTTGCTGAATGGTTTTAAACAGAAGAATATGATCATGATTGCATGTTAGAAAATAGCTTTGATTATAGTTTATAAATAACAGAGAGAAAAATCAATATTAGAGGCAGATGGTCTGCAGTAATTCAGATGGTCTACTTAGATAGAATGATTTGGAGGATATAGAGAAGTGAATGGATGGATGCAAATGTCTGGTTGGAAGGGAAAGGAGTAAGGCTGGATTCTGGCTGTGGGAAGGAAGGCAAATGGGGGTGCTAGGGATACCTATTAGAGTGCAGGAATGATCAGATATGCTGTGCTGAGATGATAAACAATTGAAAAGAAAGAGGTTTGGCAGATAAAGAGGACAAAAATTTTCAGTTGGGGACATTGATTGCCAAATAGGCTCATTGTCAAGCCATTCCCAGTAAAGAAACTTCAAAATATTTCTGCTAGAAAAATGCAAATTAAAACTATGATGAGATTTTACCTCACACCTGTCAGAATGGCTATCATCAATAAATCAACAAACAACAAGTGTTGGCAAGAATGTGGAGAAAAGGGAACCCTTGTGCCCTGTGGTGGGATTGCAAATTGGTCTAGCTACTACTATGATAAAGTTTGGAGATTCATCAATTCTGCTTCTGGATGGTTAGCCAAAGAAATCTAAAACACTAATTGAAAAATGATGTATACACCCCTATGTTCACTACAGCACTACTTACAATAGCCAAGATATGGAAGCAACCTACATACCCATCAATAGACAATTGGATAAAGAAGTAGTACATGTATACAATGGAATTTTAGTTGGCAATAAAAAAAATGAAATCTTACCATTTGCAGCAAGATGGATGGACCTATAAGGTATTATGCCAAGTGAAATAAATCAGACAGAAAAAGACAAATACGATATGATCTCACTGACACATGGAATCTAAAGCTCAAAATAAATGAACAAACAAAATAGAAACAGCCTTATACAGAGAAAACAAACTGGTGATTGCCAGATGGGAGAAGGGTTGAGGGGCTGGGTGAAAAAGGTCAAGGGATTAAGAAGTAAAAATTGATAGTTACAAAATAGTCATGAGGATGTGAAATACAGTACAGAAAATATAGCCAATAATATTGTAATAACTTTGTCTGGTGCCAGTTGAGTACTAGACTAATAAGGGGATCTGTTTGTAAGTTACATAAATGTCTAACCATTATGCTGTACACCTAAAGTTAATATAAAATCTATTAAATGTCAACTCTAATTGAAAAAAAAATATTTCTGTTATAGATTAATTCATGATAGAGACAGATGCAGCTCTCTGGAACATTTTTTAAGTGAGGAGATAAATTTTCTTAATTCTACACATTTCATTCATCACAGGTTCTGCCACTCTGGTTTTCTTATCATAGTTCAAATAATAAGTGATGTTTCAATACGCTAGTCTCTAAACTTTAGAGTTTTGTTTTTTAAAAAAATTCATTTTTCTAAAAGAATTTGAAGTTAGTACTCACTATGCTAAAAACATTTCAATAAAAACAACGTTCAATATGACATAGCCAATTATGCAATACATAATAGTATTAAAGTTTATTTTTTTAATGTTTGAATATGTGAAATGCATATTATATATTATTTACATTGATTCACATGGTTTAGAGAAAGAAACTTAATTGTATAGAGATATGAAATTTTCATTTTGAAAAGACAAATGGAGTTATATTTTGACATATGAGAACTTTTATAAATGTGAACATTTTTTAAACCCACCAAATTCATACTTATACCACATCATTGCAATAAAGAAGTTTCCATGCTGACAATTATAATTTTCTGCTGATTGAGCACCCACACAATGTAGCAGAATTAGAAAGCACAAATAGAAATTCTGCTTTTGTCTGTAACAATTCAAGGAGGAATGTTCATGGAATTTATTATTACATAATTCCCTTTCTTCCGTTTTAGTCTACATATACACATAGTTTTGATACCAGTTGCTTATATCAAAATAGTATTAAATTCAATAATATGTATTGATCAATTGTCAGATTGATTACCATGAGCAGCAAGTCATCTCATATCATATCTTTTCTCTTTTGATAATGTTACTCTTGGAAGAATAGAGCTGTCACTGAATAGGTGAATGGCCCAAGAAATTTGTTCCTACAAGTCTCTCTCATTCTTCCTTAAAGATAAACTTGGTTTAAAACAAAAGTTTAAATTGAATTAAAACCTGTAGAATGCAGAAAAAATAATTTGAAAAGAGCATAGAATTTAGGGAGTATGTGTGAGATGGCAGGATCCTAGGCCCTGATTTCATCTATCTGTGTCTATGCAACTTGCACACTGTATGTAGAACGAAACTACATATTGTTCCAGTGTCTGAGTTTTTGTTTATGTTGAATTCTTTTCTTCTATGAAAAAGCATGGTTCTTGAAAAGTAAAAATTTTGCCTTTCAATACTATTGTCACCTATCATTTTTTCAATTTTTTTAAAAGGTCAAAGAATCAACTCTTCTATCACTCCATATCTCCAGCAATGGAGGTTTCTGAATATGTGTGTGAAGGTGTGAAAGATAACATGGGAAACTGTCCTCACTTTAATCCTGTCACACGAACAAGGCCACAGTGGACACCATCAGTGTTTTTGGAAATATAAGGGAAATTGACTGCCACTATTTATCAGAAATCAACAATGCCAACAAACTGCTTTTCCAGTAATTATATTTCTCTAAATTAACTCTTAAGTCTTCATAAGTGGAGAAGTTTATTGTAGCATCATTTATAATTTTAAAAATTTGCTTTAGAAAATTAAATATTCTAAATAAAGATTAACTAAATTATAATAGAGCTTCTTGATAGAAACTATAGTGGATTAAAATGTTCTATATGTTTACAAAAGAAATACTTTGTGGCTTACAAAAAGTTTATATTGACATGCAAATATTTATATCATGTAGGAAAGTAAAATAAGCAAGATTTATCATTAGAAATAGTTTTTTCTGCATAAATAACATAACAAGTAACTCATAAAAATCAAATATTGACTTAAATTTTACCACAATACTCACAATATTTATTTCTGACAGCATCACAAATAAATTTATTTTTCTACTGCAGGTTAAAAGTATTTTAAAGTAAAATTGATTACTTATTAGAGGAAAACGTAAACTATTAACAACTGCTTTCTTGTGTAAATGTCTACTCCTACTATTACCTAAAGTCCATCCATAAAGACATTTAAACAAATAATCTGTCTAGTAGCTGACAAATTTAAAACTGAACCATAGATTGAATGTTGCAGACTAAAAAAACTTCAGGTTAGGTGTAATTGTTTTTTTTTTTATCAATATCAAGATGCCCATCATTATGGCTGTTAATGCTACCAGTTGGTAGGAGGAAAATCTTTGCAATAATAAAATTCATTATAGTAATATAATTGTAATCCATTTCCTTTCTCTACAAATTTAACTATATAATATGAAATATTTAATAAGCAGACTTTTAAAAACTATGTTCAAAATGCACAATAATAAGTATTTCTATATCTGTACCCAAGAGCTGGACATTCAACTTGACATATTAGAATGGCAGTTGAGATAGAAAGGCACAAAGTAGTTCTGAAAACTATTAATTCTTTTAACATCCTGGATGTTACCTTACTCCGGTGCAGAGTATATAATCTTTCTTGCTTCCTTGCCCTTTTTTATTAGCACGAAATATGCTTTGCAGCAACCAAAGCTGCAATCCAATCACAGACATAGAGTAATTGCCTGTTTGAATGCTTCTTCCTTTAGTCTAGTTCAGAATACAAGTGCAGACAATATTACTTTCCCAGAGACAAGCTAGGAAAATCTTTTTTATTTCTTTAGTAGAGGCAGAGAATAAATATTTCAAGATTGAAATCCTTTCATATGAAAGCAGAAATGACATAGCAGGCATTTACTAAAACAAACAAACAAACAAACAAACAAACAAGTAGATTACTATTTCATAGCCTGCAGTGGACTGAAACTACCTGAAAAGCAAATCGTTCTTTTAGCACCCATTTGTTCTGATAATAGGTCTTGATCTTTATGTTGTAGTCCTTCTAATTACTTTGCTTTTATTTTTAATGACCCCCCCCCATTTCATTTATTCAACAGCCACATGTGGGTGAAAATGGGCAGTGATGCACAATCATTTACAGGTGCACTTTTATTAAAGATAAAAGGCTTCTGGAACTGTGGTCTTTAGAGGCAATTAAATAATTTCATTCTTCCTTGCAGCTTCTTTCAGTTGTATTCTTAAAGCATTTAAACCTTCACAGGAAAGGAGCCATGATACACATAAAATAGAAAACCCCTGAGTTGTTATTATTTTATGTGTATGTATACTCCTGGGAACTTAGTATATTGATTTGTATCTGTGCCTTCATGCCCTAAACATTGGGAAGAGTGGAATCTAAAGAAAAATGTGGAGTTTTTGACACCTTTCCAAATGCCCCAGTTATCTGAGATCAAGCGTAATCTGAAATTAATTACTTTCAGGAGAAGTAGACCACTTTGTCCAGAGCTTAAATTTGTTTAAAAATCACACTGAGCCAAGAGATCACAGAAACAAACTGGATGTGACCTTACAGTGGGGAATAGAGGATGGGATCTGGAGTTCAAATACTGGAATTTGAATGCTTGCTCAATTTCTCGAGAGCCTCTTAACCTTAAGAAAACAATTACAAACCTCAGTTTCTTCATATAGAGAAAAGAGGCACCAGTACTACCTATTGAGCTACTCTCACAGTACCACAGCTAGGATAAACTGAGAGAACATAAATGAAAACCTTCAAACTATGACTATCAAGATATTGCATAAATAAAGGGGACATTTCACATAGTTGAGGAAAGCATGCCTTATTCAGTTAATTTTATTAAAACAATTGCCAACACACTTGCAGTTAAAAAAGAATCTAGAGCATTAGCTCACTTTCACAAAAATAAATTACAGGCTTATTCAAAATGTAAATGCATAAATCAACCAAAATGTGCTAGAAGTAAATATTTTAATATATGTTTGTGAACTTCAAGTAAGAAAAACCTTCTTAAATCAAACACAAAAAGTGAAATACTGAAAAAATATTTGCATAATATAATAATTTTTATGTATGTGTATTTAGAAATTTAGAAATATGTAGGGTATATCCTTTAAAAACAATAATAAACATCCTAATCAAAAATGGGCAAATAGGTGAAGATATATTTCATTGAGAGAAAATGCATATGATATTTTATCTAAGATTTAATTATTTATTATGTTAATTAGGGATGAAGCTGTGAAAAAATATACTTCTGTACTTCTATATATTGCTGGGAGAGTGCCATTGGTTCAGCCACTGTAAAGGGTAATTTGCATCTGTATATCATTATATCAAATTATGGAATATGAGGCAGTGACTAAAAATTATGAATTAGTCCCACAGATAACAACATGGGAAAAAAATGGGAGTTGTATTATTGAGTAAAAATGCAAAATACTGAATGATGTATGTTGGAAGATACCATTACACCAGAATGTGCACAAAACATGACAATTGAACTAAGCCCTATGGTTGTCCCAGATTACGGCTCTGAGAGTTTTCAAACAATAACTAAGAGAAAGAAGCTCAGCACCAGGCAGATCCGGCTGAGTTGAAAGAGACAGAGCTAATGGTGCTGGGAAATCCAGCAATCTAGAGTTCACAGAACAGAGTACTAGAATGGAAAGAGCTTAATAAAGAGAATCTGGAGATCAACAACGGTTTCCCTCAAGTAATCAGCAGAATATTGATCAGTGTATGCATTTGAGAATTCTGGCTTAAGCAGAGGAAAGCATCATCCAAAAGAATTAAAGAGAACAGTACTCAGTGCTCATATAATGCTTGGAATGAGCACATTCCAAAAGCTACAAGAGAAAATTTCATAATTTGTGGCCATTAATTAGAATACACAGAAGGAGTTTTCTTCAGAAATGAGGTATAATTAGCCCTAGATTAAATGCTGCTCTGGTCCCACCAAAGAAATATTAAAAGGACCTTAAGGATCATATTGCTAACACGTAACCCAACAGTATCCCAATATGAAGCTCAAGACTATATATAGGAATACAAAACAATGAACATCAAACTAAGTTCTCAATGCCTGGCATAAAACCAAAGCTTTTCAGATATGCAGTGAAGCAGGAAAATATGAATCATAATGAGAAATAAAATACATTTAATCAAAACTGACACAGAACTGACATAGATAAAAAAATTAAATAGTTCAAAGATATTAAATAGTTCTTATCACTGCGTTCTATATGTTCAAAAATGAGTTCATGAAATCCTTCAAAGAGTGTATTTGATTAGGATGAGTACAAAAACAATATTAATTAAAAATAAAAAATATTATTTTTATTCACTCTTTTATTGCTTCACCCCAATATACTTATTAGGTAATTATTTTATGTAAAGCTCTATGCTAGGTAATGGGCATTAAACAGTAAGCATAGTAGACACTGTACTTGTTTTTAGGGGGCTTACAGATTAGACAAAATAAAAATAATAGCAACATAGTATGGTGTTTATAACATATATAGGAGTTAAATCTATGAGGGAGAGAAAATTTGAAGTTATACAAATTTAAGATTCCTATACTTACATGATATGATATCATGGTATTACTTTCAGGTAGACTATAATAACTTAAAGATGTGAAATCATAAAACAACTGCTATAGTAATAAAACAATGAGTTATAACTAATAAACCAACAGTGAAGACAAAATAGATCATAAAATATACTTAATCCATAAAATGCCAGAAAAATAAGAATAAAATCAATATTAAATAATAGATCAGATAAATAAAAACATATAACAAGATAATAGGCTTATACTTAATTATAATAATAATCACATCAAATGTAAATAGTTTAACCACCCCTATTAAAAGGAAGAAATAGAAGTATTAAATATAAACAAACAAGACTTAATTATATGCTGTCGGAAATGCAGTTTAAATATGAAGACACAAATAAAATAAAAGTAAAATAATAATGGTAAAAAAGGTAGGGAAAAATATGCCGTGCTAAAACTCATCAAAAGAAAGCTAGAGAAACTATAGTAATAATATCAAAGCATATTTCAGAGCAAAAAATATTACTCAGGATAAAGAATTGCTTTTCATAATAATAAAGGGTCAATTCATCAAAAGGAATCAACAATTCTAAACACTTTTGCACTTAGCTTCAAATATTTGAAGCAAAAACCTATTAATCTCTCCCTGCTCACTAACCCCTGAAAATCACTGATCTTTTTATTAGCTCTGTAAATTTGCCTTTTCCATAAGTTGTGTTGGTGGAATAACACAGAATGTAGCCATTTCAGATTGGCCTCTTTCACTTAGTAATATGCATCCGAGTTTTCTTCATATCATTTCATGGCTTGGTAATTGATTCTTTTTACTGTTGACTAATATTCCACTGTTTGGATATACCACAGTCTAACATCTACTGAAGAACATCTTGATTGCTTCCAAGTTTTGGCAATGGTGAATAAAGGTGTTCTAAATATCCTTGTACAGGTCTCTATGCAAATATAAATTTTCATCTCCTTTGAATAAATACCAAGGAGTTTGATTCTTGGTTGTATGGTAAGAGCATGCTTAGTTTTATAATAAACCACCAAAATGTCTTCCAAAATATCTGGACCAATTTTCACTTGCACCAGCAATGAATGAGTTTCTGCTGTTCCACGTCCTCATTGGCCTTTGGTGTTGTAAGTGTTCTGGATTTGGAAATTCTAATAGATATGTAATGTTATCTCATTGTTGTTTTAATTTGTACTTCCTTGATGACATAGGATGTGCAATAACTTTTTCTATATTTACTTGCCATCTGTGTATATAATTTTAGTATGGTATCTATTAAGATATTTGGCTGATTTTTTAACTGCTGTTTTGTTTTCTTACTGTTAAGTTTTAAGAGTTTTTTATATTTTCTGGGTAACAGTTCTTTATCAGATTTGTCTTTAATAAATATTTTCTCCTAGTCTGTGGCTTGTCTTTGTATTCTCTTCATCAAATACTATTTGTGTCTAAGTATGCCCTCCTGAAATAGTTAAAACATACTTGAAATAAAAAAACTTTTTGATGTTAACCTAAAATTCAAATTAACTAAACATTCTGTATTTTATCTGGCAAACTTAATTCTAGACCATAAAACCAAAATGGAATTAAATTAGAAATAAATAAAAAATAGTTTAAAATATTTAAATATTTGAATCTAAATAATGCAATTTTATATAATCAATGAATTGAAGGGAAAAAAAAACTGAAAAGTATTTAAAATTTAATGAAAACAAGAACACACCATACCAATAACCAATGCTTCTCATGAACATAAATGCAATACTTCTAAACAAAGTTTTTGCTAATCAAGTCCAACAATGAAAAAAATCTGATTTCAAAACTGTGACCAAGTAATGTTCATCTCAGAAATTCTATATTGATTTAACATGTGAAAATGAATCAACATAATTTGTCATCTTAACAAGTAGAAAAAAAATCATCTAAGTAAGCACAAAAACATTTAACAAAATCCAATATTTGTTCCTGATTTTAAAATTCTCAGCAAACTAGGAATAGAAGTGAACTTTCTCAATTACAATTTGAAAATGGGCATATATAAATAAACTATAGATATTATCATATATAACAGTAAAAAATTGAGTATTTCCCCCTGAATATTAGAAGCAAGGCAAGGATGTTCATCCCTATTATTTTTATCCAACATTGTATGGAAGGTTCTAGCCTTTGCATTAAAGCAAGGAAAAGAAATAAATGTCATCTCCATCAGAAAGGAAGAAGTAAAATTGACTTTCTTCACATGCAACATGATAAGTTAAGTATAAAATTTAATGGAATCTGTAAAAGTTACCATAACTAATAAGTAATATCAGCACATTTGCAGGTACAGGATTAATGCATAAAATCATCGTATTTCTGTTTAGAAATGAGCAATCAGATTAAACATAGAGCCATGAGAGATGTTCCCAGATCCCTCCCCTTGAAACAACAATAAGCTGAACACCTAAAACTCAACAAAATACACCCAAAATTCACACCAGCATGTCTGAGCGTGGGATCTACACATAGCAACCACAAGTCAGAACCCCGAGAGTCAGGCATGAACTGGAAGAAACAAAGAAGCTGCCTCTCGAAGCCAGAGATTCCTGTAGGAGGAGGGGGATGGGGAAAGGAGCAGTGAGTTTTCTGAACAGCTCTGCCTGAGAGTGTTGTGAGTTCCATGAGGCCGGCGGCAGTGCCCAATCACCAGGGCAGAAGGCAGAGAAACGAGGACAGCAGAAAAGTGGGGATGTCAGAGAAACAACAGTTGATTTTTACCAGCCATGGTTGCAAAACTGAGGCTGAGCCACAATCTCCAACCGCAAACCCAGAGGGCCCCTCCCCCAACACCCTCAAAGACGGGCATACCACTGAGTTGCAGAGGAATCTGAGCAAACCCTACAGAAACTGTCACTAACACTGACAGGAACTGAGACTGAGGATAGCGAGCATGATTAAACATATATATATATATATATATATATATATATATATATATATATATATATATATATATATTTTTTTTTTTTTTTAAAGACATTATTAACACTTTATATAAAGCAGAGATCCAATAGGCTTAGATGGCACCTACTGGAAACCAAAAGAAAAACACCTTATTTGCAACAGGCTAGGAAACATTATATAAAAAAATCTTTCTGGAAATAAAAAAATAAAGCAGAACACACTTTCATTAATGTCCAGGCAGAGAAATAGTTCATTAAACACCATGAACAACCATGGTGATAAGGCATCTCAGAAAGAAAGAAAAAAATCTCCAGAAAATAAGCTTACAGATATACAGATATGTGACTTAAATGACAGAGAATTGAAAATGGTACTTCTGAAAAAATCCAGTGAGATCTGAAACAAAAAATCATATCAACAATTTCAGGAACTGAAAAAACAGCTAGTTTAGCAAAATAAGATTTTTAGCAAGAAGATTGAAACCCTCAAAAAGAACCAAACAGACCTTCTGGAAATAAAGATCGCACTGCATGAGTTTAAAAATGAAATAACAAGCTTGGGAAATAGAGTTGACCAAAGGGAGGAAAGGATCAGTGATATCAAAGACAAAAATCTAGAAATAAATCAGAAGGAAGAAGAGAGAAACTGAAGAATGAAAAATAATGAAAGAGAAATACAAGAAGTAGCTGATATCATCAGGAGAGGAAACATAAGAATAATGAGCATTATTGAAGGCAAGAAAAAGGAGCATAGTCTAGAAAGCATTTTCACACAAATAGGTGATGAGAATTTTCCAAATCTAAGGAATGAACTGAAGCTTGGAATTCAAAAAGTCAATAGAACACCCAATTATCTCAATCCCTAAAGGCCATCACCAAGACACATCATATTAAAATTATCAAAAATCCATGCCAAAGACAAAATTCTCAGGGCAGCCAGGGAAAAGAAAACTGTAACCTATAAAGGAAAACCATTAGATTATCATTGGACTTAGCACAAACCTTACAAGCCAGAAAGGAATAAAATCAAATATTCAAATTATTAAATGAAAGAAACCACCAGCCAAGAATACTGTATTCAGCTAAGCTCTCCTTTAGATGTGAAGGAGAGATAAAGACCTTTCCAGACATATAAAAATTGAGGGAATTCTCCACTAGGAGGCCTGCACTATAGGAAATACTGAAAGAGGTCAGCTCACCTAAAACAAAATGACAAAAAAAAAATTTATGATTAAGAGTAAGGTGACTAGCAGGCTGATAAAAGCATAGGAGTGCAACTCTTACTAAAAATAAGGTGTTATAAGCTTAAAATAAGAATAGATTTGCTATTCAAGATAGTAAGGAATGTTCAGCATAAATAAAGACAAAATAAGGCAACAATGACTGAAAAGGGGAGGATTCAAAGATTCAGATTCGCATAAAGTAATGGAGATAAAGCACACACAGGAGAAAAGGAATGACTATCCTTTTCATATACTTAATGGTAACCACAAGCCAAAGATTTAGAACTGAAGTATATAACATAAAACAAGACGGATCAGAGGGAAAATCCACAAAACCCAAACAAAATAAAGAAAACAGTAAAAAAAAAAAACAAAAAAACAAAGACAAAAAAGCAATGGAAACATTGCTACCAGAAAGCAAAAGATAAAATGGCTATAGAAAGACCTCATATTTCAATAATCACTCTAAATGTAAATGGCCTGAACTCCAATAAAAAGACACAGAGTTGGATAGAAAAACAAAACCCAGCCATGTGCTCCCTTCAGGAGACAGACCTCATTTCCAAATATAGACTCAGAGTGAAAGGATTGAAAATGATATTTCAAGCAAATGGCATTCACAGAAAAGTGGGAGTAGCAGTACTAATATCAGATGAAAAAGACTTCAAAATAAAAAGGTAAAGAGAGATACTGAGGAACACTTCACAATGATAAAGGGAATCATGCACCGAGAAGATATAACACATTAATATCTATGCTACCAACCAGGAAACTCTGAAATATGTAAAGCAATTACTAACAGAACTAAATGGAGAAACAGACCAAAACACTATCACAGGAGGAAACCTAAATACCCCACTGTCAGATATGGACAACTCATCCAAACAAAAAATAAATAAGGAAATAACATCCTTAAAAGATAGATTAGACTACCTGTACATAATTGATATTTACAGAGCCTTTCATCCCAAACTTGCTGCTTGTACTTTCTCCTCTAGTGCACATGCAACATTCTCAAGGATTAATCACATACCAGGACACAAAGATAGCCTCAACAAATATAAGAGGGTTGAAATCATACCAACAATATTCTCTGATTACAATGCTTTGAAACTAGATATCAACTGTAAAAAGAAAGCAGAAAGAACCACAAATAAATAGAGATTAAACAATTTACTATTGAAGAATAACTGGGTAAGAGAAGAAATAAAAATGGAGATTAAGAGATACAGAGAAACAAATAATAGTGATAGTACAAATAATAGTGAAACATGGCAAAAGTGGCCATAAGAAGAAAGTTCATATGATTACAGGCCTACTTCCAAAAATAATAACAAGCCTAAATAAACAGACTAAAGCTTCATCTTAAAAAAAAAAAAAAAACCTAGAAAAGGAAGAACAAATGAAGCCTAAAGTCAGCAGAAGGAAACAAATTTAAAATAAATAAATTATTAATTAATAAATGCAACAAAGAGACAGTTCTTTGAGGTTAATAAAATTGAAAAACCCCTGGCTAGACTCACTAAAGAAAAAGAAAGAACACAAATAAAGAAAATCAGGGATGAAAGAGGAGAAATTACAACAGACACTGCAGAAATACAAAGGATCATGCAAGAATACTATGAAAAAGTATATAATACCTAATTTAATAACCTAGAATAAATGGAAAAATACTTAGAAAAATACAACCTTCCTAGACTGAATCAAGAAGGACTGAAAAATCTAAATAGACTGATCAGCAGTATGGAAATTGAAATGATCATCAAAAACCTACCAAAAAGTAAAAGTCCAGGACCAGATGGCTTTACCAGTGAATTCTACCAAATATTCAAAGACTTAATACCTATTGTCCTCAAAATCTTCCAAAAAGTCAAAGAGGAGGCAATACCTCCCAATTCATTTTATGAGGCCAACATTACCTTGATACCAAAACCTGGTAAAGATAACACAATAAAAGAAAACTGCAAACCAATATCTAGCATGAGCACATGTGCAAAAATCCTAAATTAGATACTAGAGAAGTGAATACAGCAACATATTAAACAAGATTATACACCATGATCAAGAGGGCTTCATCCCACAGGCACAGGGATGTTTTAACATACACAAATTAATTAATGTTATACACCACATAAACAAATTAAAAAATAAGAATCATATGATCATATCAATAGATACAGAAAAGCCTTCAACAAGAAATAGCACTCATTTATGATTAAAACACTTAACAAAATCTGTATAGAAAGTATTTTAACATAAATAAGGCCATATATGACAAGTCCTCATACTTAGTGATGAAAAACTAAAACCTTCCCTCTAAGATCAGGAACAAGGCAAGGCTGTCCACTATTACCACTATTATTCAACATAATATTAGAGGTCCTAGAGAGTGCAGTCAGGCAAGAGAAAGATATAAACAGCATCCAAATAGGAAACAAAGGATCAAACTATCACTATTTGAGGATGACATGATTTTCTATATAGAAAACCCTAAAGACTCCATAAGAACACTGCTAGAAACAATATGCAAATACAGTAAAGTCTCTGGATACAAAATCAATGTTTAAAAATTCATAGAGTTCTTATACTCTAATAATTAAATGTCAGAAAAAGAAGTGAAAAAATAATTCCTTTTGCAACTGCAATAAAAAAATAAAATACCTATAGGAATAAATCTAACAAAACATGTGAAGGATCTATATAATAAAAACTATAAGACCCTATTTAAAAAAATCAAAGAAGATACAAAGAAATGGAAAGATATTTCGTGTCCTTGGATTGGAAAAATCAACATAGTTAAAATGACCATATTATCTAAAGCATTATAGAGATTTAATGCAATCTCCATCAAAATATCATCAGCATTTTTTAAAAAAATAGAACAAAAAAAATCATCATATTTGTACAGAAGCACAAAAGACCCTGAATTGCCAAAGCCATCCTGAGGGAAAAAAAAAAAAAAGAGGCTGGAGGCACCACTTTGCCTGACTTCAAATTATACTACAAAGAGACAGTAATCAAAAAGGCATAGTATTGGCAGAAAAATAGATACACAGACAAATGGAATAGAATCGAGAATCTGGAAATAAACTTATATTTATATGGGCAAATAATTTTCGACAAAAATGCCAAAAATATGCAGTGGAGAAGGAAAGCCTCTTCAATAAGTGGTGCTAGGAATACTGGAAAGCCACCTGGAAAAGAAGGAAACTAGACTGTTGTCTATCACCACACACCAAAATTAATTTAAAAAAGACTAAGGACCTGAATATAAGACCTGAAACATTAAAATGCATAGAAGAAAACATAGGAACTCAACTCAAGGACCTTGTACTTAAAGAGGATTTTATGACCTCAAAGGCAAGGGAAGTAAGAGCAAAAATAAATTAATGGGACTACATCAAACTAAAACGCTTCTACTTAACAAAAAAAAAAAAAAACTGTCAACAAGGTAAAGAGACACCAACTGAATGGGAAAATATTTGCAAGCAACGCCTCTGATAAGAGCCTAATATCCAAAATATACAAAGAACTCATATGACTCAATAACAACAAAAATACAAACAATCAAAAAATGGACAGAAGACCTGAACAGACATTACTCCCTAGAGGACACACAAGGGCCAAAGAATCTATGAAAAGATGTTGAACATTGCTAGCTATTAAGGAAATGAAAATCAAAACCACAGTCTCACACCTATTAGAATGGCCATAATCAACAGGATAAGTAATAACAAATTTTGCAGAGGATGTGGAGAAAAAGGAACCCTCAGACACTGCTGGTGGGACTGCAAATTGGTATGACCACTATGGAAAGCTACATGGAGGTTCCTCAAAAAACTAAGAATTGACCTACCATATGATCTAGCAATTCCTCTACTGGGTATTTACCCAAAAGACTTGAAAACTCATATTTGGAAAGGTATCTGCACACCAATGTTCATAGCAGCACTATTCACAGTGACCAGGACATGGAAGCAACTGGTGTGCTATGATAGATGATTGGCTAAAGAAGCTGTGGTACATATATACAATGGGATATTATTTGACCATAAGAAGAGATGAAATACTGCCATTTGCAACAACATGATAGACCTTAAAGTAATCATACTAAGCGAAACAAGCCAGACAGAAAAGGTTGAAAATCAAGATGATATCACATATGTGGGATATAAACTTAAAAGCAACAAATGAACAGGACAAACAAATGAAGACTCATGGACATGGACAATGGACTAGTGGTTACCAGAAGGGAGGGGGAGGGGAGAGGAGAAAAATAAAAAATAGAATATTAAAAAAATTATTAATATATAGTATAAAAATAAATAAATAAACTTGCATTTAAAAAATAAATGAGCAATCCGACATTGAAATTAAATAAACAATGTCATTCGCAATTGTACCAAATTAAATATTTAGGAATAAATCTAACAAAATATATGCAAAACTTCTACAATAAAAGCTATAAAGCATTTATGAAAGTAAAAAAGGTCTAATACATGACACATATATTTTGTAATTAATATATCATTTCTTCCTGAACAAAATTATAGTTTCAATACAATTCTCATCAAAATCTCAGTAGGTTTTTTTAATAGAAATTAGAAGATAATTCTAAAATTTATGTGGAAAAGCAAAAGACCTAGAAAAGCAAAAACAATAAAAAAAACCTTCGATATCCTTTTTGTGTTGCTATTTTTAATAACGTTTTAAACAGTTAAATGCTGAACAATAAATTGTTAAAATAAAGTTTTGTTTTGCATTGCTTTGAAAGAGTTAACACTGCTCCCAGGAAACAAGAAACAATTAGGAGAGTGAGATTGCTGGTTATATTTTATCAGAGCAAACGTGTCAGGTCAGAGGAGTAAAACAGATCAAGGTCAAACAAAAACTATATAAACAGTTGAAAAAAGTTAATGCCTTCTCAAGTAGGGCACAATATTAAAAATGCTAGTCTTAGTAACATTGTCTTCTCTCTTGGGTAAAACCTTCCTTTTTCTCCTTTGTGTACATGGTTCTGAACACAGCATGGGAAGAAAGCAGGTGAGGAAGATTTGTATTGCTTCATTTCATGCTTCATTTTGCAGCTGCTCTGTCCATATTTTTTTTTCAATTTTTGAAAACTGTCGAGTGACATAATTAACCTGTTTCTCCTTTTTCCGGTAGCAAAAATAGTAATAAAAATTATTGGTTTTGTTCATTTAAATTTTATGACCTGTGATGTCACTAAATTCCTAGTTGGCTTATAACAACCCCATTTCTTTTAAGATAATCTCCCCCTTTTTCTCCCTCTCTCCTCTCCCATACTCCCTCTGTTTCTTCCTCTCTCTCACCTTCTCCCTCTGTTAGGTCTACGAAGGCCCTACCCCTATGCCCCCACCTCCACCCCCCTTACTGTGGGAACCCTTACCTTTGAGTGGGAACCAGACCTTGTATCTGGGTTGGCAATGCTATAGGATCATCTCCTGATTCACTGGGCTCTCCTCCCTTCTCTGCCAATTTACCTGTCCAAAATAATCCCAGTAAAAAAGCCCACCTCAAGCTTCATATGTTTCAGGTCCTCTCGCATTCCAGGCTGATGCCATCTTCCACTCAGCCAGGCTGTCACTCTACTACAACATATCTTGCTTAAACCCTTCGGCTTTGTATGTTCCTCTTTCGGGGAACCTAACATCTGGAGCCCAAACCCTGGAGTTTTTGATGCAGGTTCAGTGGCCACTACTCTGAATCCCAAGGTTATTGGTTTGCAACCTGGAGAGCACTGGCAGGTCACCCCAGCTAACCTCAGGATCCTACCTTTTCCTCGGGCTCTAAGGGGTTTAACCCTAACCTCCCCAATCCTCCCGGAACCCAGCCAGAGAGGACGCTAGACCAAGAGCTTCACCTTTTCATTGCTGACTTGCCAGTCCACATCGGTCACTTAAATTTCGGGTGAGTGGTTATCCACCTTGCTTGAGTCTTCTGTCTCTCTCTTTTCTGACAAATCCTAGTGCTTGGTGGGAAGACTCGTCAGCCTTCTGGCGACCCTCAGCTCAGAAGAGACCCCTCTGCTCTAATGGACATAATCTTTGTCAGTGGGGATGCCCACAAAAACAGTCGCTCCCTCCCTTGTGGTTTGCTACCTTTCCTGTTCTTCTCACCCTCTTCATCACGGGGAACACAACCTCTACTCCCTCCAAAACTAGCCCCCTTGGCTGCCTTTTAAGGAACCTAGACAATCTCTGCCTTGAGGGGAATATCAGACCTAAGCACCTCATTTTCTATTATAACACTGCTGGGCCATAATATAAATTGGATAAAGGATCTGAATGGCCTGAGAACTGCACCTTTGATTATAACACATTAAGAGATCTCGACAACTTCTGTCACCACAATGGAGAGTGGTCTGAAGTTCCCTGTGTCCAGGCCTTCTTTACTCTCTGCTCCAGATCCTCTCTCTATAAATCCTGCTATACTTAGATTTTATTTCTTCACACCCCTCTGCTTCCCTTAACTCTGTAACTGATATTGCCTGACCACAGAACCCCTACCTCTCTCAGCCATGGTGGCAGATGACTCCCTTCGGGTCTCCTTTTTCCTCAGCCACTTTGAACTCATGTATGGAAGGCTTTCCTTCTAGAGAACTTCTCAACCACATCCCCCTTAGGAGATTACACATCCATACTAAATCTAGTTAGACAAATATTAAGATGACATGCAGACCACATTCTGCCACAGCCATTGACAGGAGGTTTTCCACCTATTCCAGTAACCCCTGATGACTGGGTCCTACTTAAAAATCTCCACTCAGATCATCTTAAACCTAGATAGCAAGGCCCTTACCAAGTACTTTTAACTACCCCAACTGCTGCTAAGAATACTGGACACTCAACCTGGTTTGATCTTTCCAAGCTAAAACAAGTCTCTAATAGTTCACCAAGGGACAGAGTATGACCAGACACCCCAAAATACCACAGCTATTCCAGCGGACCCACAAAGCTTCATCTAATTCTCATTCTTGAAAAACAGGACAAATGAGTAAACTTTACTGTCCCTGTTCCTTCTGTTCAGGTTCAGGCTCTCCCTTTCTTCCAGAACAGACAATGCCACTATCCCAACAAATTCTTTCAGCCTTAGCATATTCTCCCCTTCCTCTCCATCTTGAAATTTTAAAATTTTGGGTGGGAGGAATTCTGATTTATCATGGACCAATATCACTTACATAGTAGACCCATGGGGTGAGGTTTTTCATTATATAGATCAAGAACACCTCTCATTTTCACCCTATTAATTCTACTTACTTTTCTTTTCCACCAATCACCTGCTTCCTCTTCTGCTTCCCTGCAGAGCTTTCTCTCTTCCAGTCATTTTGAGCCTTCTCTCAGTCTCACCTATTTTCTCCTCAATAAGTCCAACCCTACATTAGCCAAGGACTGCTGGCTCTGCCTTTCACTCTCTTCCTCAGCACACTCTGTCCTCTCCATTCCCCTCACCAAATAGCACCATGTACAAATGACCTTTTCATATTGAAAAGAGTTCCATTTTCCTAGAAAAGGCAGATAACCTCCTTGGGAGTTACTCCACAGGCCAGGTTAATCAAGTTTCTAATCACTTCCACATCTATACCCAATCCCTTGCAAAGTTAGCACATTCCTTCATACCAGTAATAGGACCCACTACCCTTCTTTCCCCTTGATTTCCAAGACCCCACTTTGTTTCACAAGAACTGGTTGCAACATATATGTAGGACACCTACCCTCTAATCTATGCATCAGATAGTCACAACCTAACTACTCAATGGACACTGAATTCAATGGATAGATTACCAAGCCTCTCTAGAAGCTAATGGCCTTTTTCTATAACCCATCCACTCTGCAGGTTACCCTAGAGTCCTTGCAACCTCTTACAACTGTTCTATAGCCACCCCCCCCTACTTTCCTTGGATTACTGTTGTCTCTGCAGTTCCCTAACACTTTCATTGCAGACCTACTAGTCCTCCTTCTCATTTATTCCCCTTGATTAAAGCTGCTATAGCTACAATTCTTATGGCTTGGAGTTCTGAGTCTCAGAGAAGATGCACTAGAACAATCTATCCTCTTACTCATTTGTTCTCCATACATGTTTCCACTTGTATGTCTGTGGAATTAGCACTTATCTCTGCCTTCTCACTAACTGGACTGGAACTTGTTTTCTAGTCTATCTCTCTCCAAATATAATATAGCACCCAATAATCAGTCCTTACCAATTTCCATCACATACTATATAAAACATAAGAGGGCTACTCAGGTCATCCCACTATGGGTTACACTGGGAGTCATTACCAGACCAGGCACAGACATAGGATGACTTGCTGCTCCTCTCGCCTATTTTGAAGCATTGTCCAACAACTTCTAAGAAAGCCTATTAAATATATAATATTACAATCCTTCCAGCTGACCAAGCTAAAAAACAAAAACTGCAACATTTTGTATCATCTGTAATTTTCTTTCTTTTCCTTGCCTTTCTCCTTATATTCTTATATTCATAAGTCATGACCTTATTTTCACTCTTTATCTTTTTTGATTTATTTTGTCATTAGATACCTTCATACTGAGACAGAATATTCTTAGATTTAGATTTTTGACTCAATCTGAGACTAATTTTAGGAGGTAACTTTATTCTATTTATATATCTTGTTATAAAAGATATTTCTTGACTTAATTTTAGCATGCTATCTTACATTTTCTTATTTTAATACTTTGATTTCTACATTTTGCTAAATAAATTGACCCTGTTTTTTAAAATTTATTCATTAAATATTTATAAAGATGGTTGCATTGTTTTAGGAACTAGGTGATAAGATTGACAGACAAAAGACCCTTTTCCTCTGTAGCTAGGTGATTTTTCTAATGATAATTGGGGTTGTTAAATAAAATACCCCCCCCATTTTTATAGGAGTTACTTCAAATAATTTATGTATCACATGTAAAACACTATTTGTTAATTTATTTTCAGACAATATGAGTCTCATCACCCCCAGGAGAGAGAGAGTTTTCATTCACTTTTTTTTTGTTGTTGTTGATGATTTTTAAACAGCAAAATTAGTCTATATTTTTTTACTTGTTCACTTTAGGTAGCATCTAGATTCTACTGAGCCAAATTAGAAGATTATTTTCCTAACCCTCCTCCTCCTTCCAGCCACTCATGTACCGAGTTTTGGCATTATTTTTATCTCACACTGCTAAAGTTTATATTTTTTTGTAACCACATTTACCTATATTTTGCATTTGTGCTCTGTTTAAGTAGTTCCATTGATCACTATCAGTCTATTACACCATAGCTACTGTCAATCTGTAGCTTGTTGCTTAGTTTTTTCTTCATTTACTTTATCAGAAAAAAGTCAAGTTTTGAATTTTTGAATGTCTGTGAATATGTATCTGTATCTGAATGATAACTTGCACACAGATTTGTTTGTCTCTGAGAAGAGAATCTGCAACTAATATTCTAGTTGCCCTTCTTCTCTTGTTCCTCCTTAGAGGATTCTCTTTTGCTGCCAGAGATTCTTCTGGGTGATTATGTTTGTTTTTTCCTTCCTCTTCAGCTTACCTCCAAAACAACAGAGTCCAAATTAGTAAGTACAAACACATCTTATTTCAGGTGACATAATGGTGGTGGTTTTCCCAAAGCTTTTCTTCAGGATGGTTACACATCTCCTCCATCCATTCCTTTATAAATTGGGAGCCTGTCTCATTTCTCGGGCCCCACCAACTATTTATTGTTGAAGTTTTAAATGAAGACACAAGGGAAAAGTATCTTACCCTCATATTTTCACTGACTCACAGAAACTACTGATCAAAAAAAATTTAAGGTTTTAAAATTATTAACATACAAAATATTGACTAGGAACAAAATGGTCTTATTGGTAGGCAATCACAGCTTTTCATTGGAAGCATATTTACACTGGGAGGCAATTATCATCAGAAACACCATTACTGTGTCTCTTGTCAAACCAAAGAAGCAAATTGGATGATCTTTGGAAATATTCTTTATCTAACTAGTAATCTTCCACACTTGATAAACATGTTTGTCAATTAGACAATTAATGTTCAAAGTTTATGATTGACCAACACATTTAGCTTGTCATGGTCTCAATTTAGATATGTTAACCTTTAATGAAAGTCTAGCTTTTGTTAATTCTAAGTTTTATCATTTGGGAAAACTATATGTTTGAACTTTGGCAATGCTTTTATAATTAGAAGACTGAGATTTTTTATCTCAATTTTAGAGGTGAGAAAATTGAAATTTAAAAAAAGTTAAGCCACCTGATACAGGTTATATAGCTAGATGTCATAATTAAAATCATCTAATACCAAAATCTATGCTTTTTTTTTCCTGCTCAATCACCTGGGCAAAAAAAAACTTACACGTTTGTAAGATCTTCACTTTCTGTGCTTGTTTACCTTGTCCCTTTTATTATATAAGGACCTATAAAACTAAGGATACAATTACAATATCTGTGGAAATATTTTATTCCTGTAGTCATTCCATCAGTACTTTTTTTTAATGGAGCATCAGAGAAGATATTATCAGTGCCTCATTCATTTGTCCTTGGGATTCACTTGTTAAAGGCTGCTTACTAAGAATATGTTTTCTCTACCAGAAAGTTTTGTTTTTGTTATTTTTCTGTTTTATATTTGTTTTAATTTTGTTGCTGTTGTTGTTTTGCCAGGGAAGTATATTCAGCCTGCATGCAGGGCAAACTAGGTATAAGATAGAGTTAATTTTCCTGGAATCTGCCCTCCTCGAATGATAGTCAGAGTTGGTAAATACCCCAGTTGTTTCTTTGTTTGGTTGAAATAACTCTAAGGCATGTTCTGCACTATCTCATGTCACCATGGAACTGAATTCCCACTTTCCCTATTGATAAATTGACTTATTTCATATGTTTTGGGGCTTTCTTCTGTTTCCTGAGTTCTTTACATCCCTATCAGTTTTCTTTGAATGCTTTTCAATCTACAGGCATCCAAATCTTTGCCTCAGGATATGCTTCTTGGAGAACCTAAACTAAGACAAAAGAATACTATCTGCCCATCACTGTTGAAGGATCTGAGGATATAGCAGCAAGAAAAAATTAAATTACTTATACTTGTGTCAAAAAAAAAATTGCAACTTGGAACTTGGCAAAATTGATTACTAAATATTTTTTCAAAGCTGTCCTGGGCTTGATTTGCCATTAACTGGGTCATTTCACAACGCCATTGGAGCAGAGGTTAATTTGTAAACTTGTGTCCAGTAGAGATTAAATAATTTCTGTCCAAAGGAAGAGACAGTGCCAAAGGTGATATTTTATTTTCTTGTAAGACATTAATCAGTTCTGTATGTAACCAAGCAATCTTATTCCGACATTTCTTTCTTAAAGCGCCTACTTTCATCCAATGCTTTTGAACAGAGTTTAACATTACTTTGATTGCCTGCTTAATTAAGAAATAGAATAGCATTTTTGGCATATGTTGTTTTTATATTTGTCTGAGAGCCATATTTTTTTAACATTTAGAGCATTATACTTTAACATAAGAGACACGAATAATAACTAAACTATATACAGCATATATTATATTCTAATCATTATATATATTTTATATTATATTATATTATATTATATTATATTATATTTATTATATTATATTATATTATATTATATTATATTATATTATATTATATTATATTATATTATATTATATTATATTATATTATATTATATTAATTATATTAATTATATTAATTATATTATATTATATTATATTATATTATATTATATTAATTTATAGTCATGTGCTGCATAACGACAATTCAGTCAATGACAAATTGGATATACAACAGGTTCTTATAAAATTATAACAGAGCTGAAAAATTTTTATCACCTAGTCACCTGATAGTCCACATAAAGTCATAACACAATATATCACTCAGTATTTGTGGTGATGCTGATGTTAACAAACTTACTGTGCTGCCAGTTGTTTAAAGTATAGCAGACACAATCATGTCCAGTACATAATACATGATAATGATATTAAATTACTGGTTTATATATTTGCTGTGCTATAATTTTTGCTGTTTTTAAGTGTACTTTTTCTACTTATAAAACAAATGTGTGCTATAAAGCAACATGCTATGTTATGATGGCAGCAGCCTCATATATCTTGTTACTATGTCTCTGATTACATAATTTTTCTCTTGTGTTTGATTTAATCTCCTGTTTTTTAGAGCAATAACATGATGTACAACCTTGTAACCTGGGAGCAATATTTTTTACTATATAGCCTAGATGTGTAGTATAGGCTCAAACACCTAAATGTGTAAGTGCACTCTATAATGTTCACACAACAGCATAATCATCTAATAATATTTCTCTAAGCATATCCCTGTTGTTAAGTGGTACACAACTATAAATAAAAAGTCTTATCTTGATGGATGTTTTTTAGAAAGAATAATGCTGGGTAGAGTTTAGAGACTGATGGTTTGGAAAGATGTGCTATTTTATATGAAGTGTTTGACAAAGCATCTGAGTGGAGACCTGGAGGAAGAGAGATAATGAGTCTTATAGATAACAAAAACACAACCATTCCAGGTAAACAAACAAACACACAAAAAACAACAAATGTGAAAACCCTGAAATTAGACTGTATTCTTGACAAATATAAGTAACAGCAAGAAGACCATGAGGTTGATAAATTGAGTGAGTTTTGGTGGGAGAAAAAGGAAGGGAATGGTACGTGATGAGAACAAAGAAATAATATAGACCATATTACGTATGGCCTTCTACATTTCTCCAAGGCCATTGGCTTATTATATGCTATATGAGACAGAAAGAAAACACTAGAAAATTTTGAGCAAGAGTAATGTGATCCACTTTGTTTCTAAAGAATCCTATGGGCTATACCACTGAGACTGGGGTTAGAGCAGATGCACAGAGACCATTCAGAATTTTTTTTTTTTCCAGTTTTGGTATAAGGTGTTGGTGTCTTAGACCTGCGTGACAGTAGTAGTTAGAAGGGACCCGACTCTGAATACAAGGGACCCGATTCTGAATACATTTTGGGGTAGAATCAGTATAATTGTCCCTGATAATTGGATATGATTCTTGAGAATGAATATCAGTCTTTATTTACTCATTCTTCAATTTTTCAAATATTTAGTGCAAGGTATTGGGTTAGATATACAATAAAATGGCTCCTGAGATTCATACAGACTTTCATTACAGATATAACAATTTTGGGATTAATATGGTCATGTCACTTCAGAGACATTTTAATACTTAAAATTGCCACTTCCACAAATGGTGATAAATGCATCAGCAAAAAATCTCATTATAGTAATTTAAACATACATTATTCTGACATAGACGATATTGAGCCACTATTTAGTCCTCAGGGAAGATAGTCATATGAAGCAAAGTCAGGTTTATTTTTCATTAGTGGAGCAAAAATACTCAAAAGTGAAACTCAGAGTATAGACCTATTTACATGAACTTAGATCTGCAAAATTAGGGTTGTAAAAATTTAGCAATTTGATTTTAAAGATCATACTGGTTTCAGAAACTGGTAGTCCATCACTCAAAATACCTTGACTTATTACTTTTGCTTTGTGTTGTTGATGACAGTATTATTTCTAAACCAGATAAGTATCATGCACTTCATGCTAAGAACTGAAAGGTAAAGTTTTCTGCCAATTAATTTTTTATCTTTAAATAAAGAAATATTTGTTTTATCTTCAACAGTCAATGAATTGACCTCTAAAGCAAGATGTGCAAACTAGAGATGGTGTAAAATATAATCCATTGAATGCAAGAAAAAAAATAGATTTTCGGATACCATTTATTTTTGTTTTTTTTTAATGGAAAATGTTAATATCTGTTACTACAGTAGTGCATGTAGTAGATATACGTGGGAATATATTTATAATTTTTTTCCTCGAGAAGTAGAGTCAAAGAGTTTGAACATATATCACAACATACATTTATTGATTATGCTTATTTTTAATATATCTGTCCTTCCACAATCATGTAATCGCCATGGAGTGTGTGATTTGTTATTACTGTCATTCACCAAGCACACACACACACACACACACACACACACACACACACACACACACACACAATGTGCATAGTGCATAATAGGTTCACAAGTATGTGCTTAATTAAAAAGATGAACTAGCATTTATGATCATGTCTTGTTGTATTTCTTAACATGAAGAATTCTGAGGAAGAAAATTCCCTGACCTGGAAAATGGACATATTATGTACATTGTGAAGGACACAAAGAACAACAGAAAAGAAAGATATCAGATACTGATTCTTCATGGTTTTACTTTAGGACTCTAATAGAGCCTTTCTCTATTAGAGAGCAGTGCCCAACAATGAACTAGATAGTACAGTGAAATAAAAGTTATTTGGGGTAGTTGAAGATAATGTTAATAATAATATAGCTCTTACTTATTGTTTACTTTGGGCCAGTCAATAAAAATAAATATTTTTATGGGTATTTTGTTTTTATCCCCAGGGACTAGAATGATATATAATAGATGTTCAACAAGCATTTATAAGACATAAATTTTACCAAAATTCATACAACAGCTTTATGAAAAAGGAAATATTTTTATAATTTTTTCAGATTATAATATCAGAGGCTAGAGAGGTTAAGACACTTGTCCCAGAGAACAAATGGAAGAGTCCAGGGCTATATTAAAATCTAAAATGAGAAACTAAGCATTGAACTAATATGGCTATATCTCTTTTGAATGGAAAATAAAGATAATGATTTCTGCAGAGGTGACTAATATGTATGTAGTTTTCTATAAAAGGACTAACAGGTTAGGTGTGCAGACTTCATATCATACATCAGTTAGTTATACCGAGCTTTATATATGATTCTTATTTTTACCAGTCTAAAATATGAGATACAGTACCGAGTGAGGTACAGAATAGCAGGTAAAGTAGGTAGATGATCCACAAATCTATTTATAGCCATGTACCACATAACAATGTTTTGGTCAAAGGCCCCATTAGATTATAGAAGATTAATGAAGCTGAAAATTTTCCATCACCTAGTGGCCTCTCAATTGAAACAGAAGGTAAAACCCCAGATGTATCTACAATAAAATAAAAATTTACTTTAGAAAGCTTTTAAGAGTATCTTGGCTTATTTCTTTAGAAAGTAGAACTAAAGATTAAGTTGATACCAGTATGTTTGGGAAGTACCAGATCAGGAAGGTAAAGCTAAGAAAAAAGAAGTCAAAGTGAAATAAGGGATTATGCAAAGCAATGCATTGTAATGTATCATTGTTCCAGCCACAGTTTTACATGAGCCTGGAAAAGACAGAAAGGATTTTTCAATCAGCAGGACCTTTTTTCAGCATGTGGATTTTCTCCAGAAGGGCTGCACATAAAATCTGCTACACAGACTAGTATACCAAATAAAGTAAGGAAGAAAAGTATTTCTGCTTAAATTCCTCTTATCTTTCATTTCTCGTTGCTCAAGATACAACTCCTAAACAACTGGTTCGCATCCCTAGCTTCTTTTTGTCTAAGAAAACAGAAACTACACCATACATGGGAGTGTTTTATCTAAGACCAAGAGAAGAGAGATGACTCAACATGAACAGTGTGCCAAAAAGACAGAGAAATTTAAAAGCTCAGAGTATTTGAGAAAGCATATAAGGTTTATGATCCAACACAAAAGAAGATAAGTTAAAAGAATACATTCTTTTGTGATCCTTCTTTATGCTCACCTCATATAGGAGTAAAAGAGAGAAGACCTTACAAAAGAAAGAGTTTGCCCTAAATTTACAATAAAAGATAAATGTTTAGTATAGAACAGTTCAAGCAAGTCTGGTCAAAGATGGATTGTAGTAAATCCAGGTGAGACTTAGGTCAGTATCTATATTCTAAAAGTTGAACCCAAAGATAAATTGATAGATAAACTTAAGAAACTCAGGGAAAAGTCAATGTGTATTGTGACAGAAGTTGGAATGTGCAATGAAATAGAATTTCAAAAAGAAGACATCTGAAAAACAGACTCCAACAAGAGGAAAAAGGTTAACTGGCTAGAGAATGGTCACCCATGAATCCATAGATAAAACCTGAGGGGAGCCAAGTATATGGCATAACCTCTCATTAAAGTTTTTATTTTAATAGTTGTCATGATAATAATATAAACTGTCATTTATTCCATGATTATTTGCTAAGCTTTATAGAATTTTTATCTCTGTTAACTGATTTTATTCTCTCTTTGGTATTTATGAGGCAGGCACAATCATTATTCCATTTTACAGATGAAACAAACTGAAATTGAGAAGACAATTAAATATTTTAGGTTACAGAATAAAATAAGAAACAAAGCCAGGATTGTATCCCAGGCAGACAGACTCTAATGCACAAGAAAGAGGGGTGCTGGCTTCTACCAGCCTCGTGGAAGGACCTCATAACTCTAACTAAATGTTTTCCAAGATGGATGCTTTATGTTATTCCCCATGAAACTTTTCAGAAAGTTTAGAAAGAATGCCTTGCATCATACTTTGTGCAGAGTTGAAACTTATCTAGGCTTAGTAAATATGTCTTTCCAACTCTTTTAACATAAATTCAGTACAAAAATTCCCAAACTGACCAAATTAATAAAATAGGCTGCTAACTTATTTTAATCACCATGATTCTCAGAGAACTTTTCACATGGAAATACATCATATATTGTTGGCAAAATGTCCAGTATTGTTCACTATAAAAAATACTGAGAATAAAAAGACCAAAAGAAAGGGAACAAAGAGAGAAAACCTCCCCGACCTAGAAATCTTTATAACTCAGGCAGGTGGAAGTAATCAACAGAGAGAAAATGTGAAAAGTATAGCTACACTAAGTAAATATTTCAGCATAACAGAGAAGAGGTTACCATTTTAATTTCTTCCTTCTCAAAAAGTTCTAACTATTTTTGCTATGAGAAGGTATCTTCTCTTTTACAATGGGTACTCCAATAAAAATTGTAATACATTAAACAATTTTAAGTTTGCCAGAATGCCTCTATCTAGAATGTCCAGGAGACCGTAGAAATAAAGCATCTGCCATGTAAAAGTAAATTAATCTGGACTATATTTAGGATTTTTATCTCTTCAAAATATTACACTGAGATCTGCTATTTTAAATATTTCTTGAACTAATTTAAAATAAGATAGGAATATGCTTTACAGGGACCTTGATTTTGATAGCAAAAAGAAACTAGCTTTCTCACTTCCACAGTATTATTAGGAGGCTGCCTGCCATTTAAACTTCATCAAGGGTTTATCTGAATATTTTAACTTCAAAGCATTAATAACCACTTGTAAAAATCTTTATATGACATTTTTTTCTTTTACACTTTGAATAGGAAGAATATTTTTCTTTTAATGAAAATGATTTTAAGAGCAAGTTTGAACATCTATTTCATGTTGAAAATAAAACCAATAAAGAAACCCATACCCATCATGAAACTAAAAGTTTATTTGCAGAAAAAACAAAGGTGGGTGGGAGAAATTCAACTTGTAGCCGTGTGTTTTTGACCACTTTCCTTTAATTTGACAGAATGACAACTAACAGAGAGATCTGTCTTTTTTGAAAGAAAATAACTTTTAGTGCGAATTTGAGATATTCACAAAGCTTTCACCATCCATTAATAGTTATTTAAATGATTTTGAGAATGACTTGCCCATCTGGAGTTGCAATGAGCAAAGCATTTTAAATATGCTACTTTTTCTTAAAGTAAAAATGTTAATGACTAGCTGATAATTGAGGGAAAGTTCTGACTTCATTTTTATAAGCAATATCTATGGCACTGTTTACTGCTGGCACAAAGTGGTACCCAATTGTTAACATATGTATTTCTCTGCTAACACTTCTGAAAACCTTTCACTCAACACCACTTTTTATTCTTCCATACTCCAGTTTCTTATATTTCTTCCTTGTATTCCTCTCACTTCTTGAGCCAACAAAATTCCTAGCACCCAATCTCTGGTGACTTCTATAATTAAACTGGATGACAAATATTAGCTATTGTCCTCTAATATAGACTAGTAATTTCAGGAAAATAATAAGTATTCCCATTAATTAATCAAGTAGCACATTTAAGGCGGGTGAAAGTTTATGATTTATCATTTTATTTCCTAAATATTGCTTCTGTCCAAGAAAGCTTCTGTGAACTACTTTATTTTTAATCTCTGATAAAGTGAAATGTCAAACTCAAAATCATTACAGCTTTTTTTTTTTTTTTAATCTTTAAGAAAACATCCCTTGGAGACATCTACTTTATTGACCCTAAACTTCATTGAACATTTACTGTGGTCCAAAAATGTTTTAAGTTTTTATGCGTGTAAACATAAGTGATTTTCATCACAGCCTTCTGAGGTATTATTATAACCCTTATCTTACAAATAAAGATAGTAAGGCATAGAAGGCGAAGTAAATTGTCTAAGTGATGGAGAATGATTCAAATACAGTTTTTCTGGCTCAAAAACTCAGGTGTTGATTATTGCACTATATATTACCTTTTAACCCTGTGTTCTTAGCCAGAATCCATGCAGAAAATCAATATTAAAAACAAATGCTTCAAATACAGCTGCTGAACGGATCTGCATAACTTGTAGAAAGTGTATACTGTTGTGTTTGCAGACATGAATGAAGCTCTTTACACATAACAATGATGTTTAAATAAACATTTTTGTCACTCAATATTTCCATATATAAATATAAAGTAAACTCATCCTTGCTTGTGTTTAAAATAAATGTGATTTCTTCTCTACAAGTCTCTGGATTAAAAAAAGAAGAAGAAAAGAAGATGATTTGTGTCTGGAAGAGCTGTACACTATTCAGGTGCTTTTTATGGTTGAGCTCCACATTAAGAAAACGTTTGCTATGGAAACATCTGGAAAACAGATCACTCAGACAGCATTTTTCACAAGAGAATCTACTTAATTCAGTTGCTCTTTTTAAAAATGGGCCACCCTGTTCATGCCAACGCTATGCATTTAAAGCATATGAGCTATAAAAATGTCTCATGCTGAGGCAATCAGCTTTTCATTATTCTCCAATATTTTATGTGCTGGCTGGATTATACTCACAGCCAAGGCCTTTTCTCTTCCTACTATCAACTCTGCTCTAAGATAAAGCCAGGCTAAGAGCATTCTTCCCATTTGCCTTGAAAAAAATAGTTAATACCCAGAAAAACCTTGTAAATGGTAAGAAATTGGCCTAAAGAAGAAAACGTGTATGTGGGTGTACCTTGGATTATAATTGAATAGCAACATATGCAAAATAAGAAACTGAAGTTCAAAACAATTGTTCTTAATTGGGAGTTAGTATAAAAAATGGCTGTAGAAGAAACACACTTCCTTCTGATTCATAAATGTGGGAGAGACCTAGTAAATGTCTAGTTGAAGAGTTCCAAGGTGATTCTGGTTTACCCCTAGTGAAAAAGCATTTCTATAAATCAGTATTTCCAAAAATGTCTTAATAGTCACAGTGGTCTAGGTTGTTTATTAAAAATACAGGTTGCCAGGACCTTTAGCTGGCAAATCTAAATTAAGTAAATTTAAGAGTGTGAGAGTGGAGTTTATTTTCTCTTTAGACCAGTTTCAGAAACATTTCACTAAATCAATGTTTTACTACAGTGTCCTATAAGAAACACTACTGGGAAATGATTGTCTTGTCAATCACTGCTCATGAGAATCCTCTTCAGGAGGATTCCCGAACATGGATTAGCATAATGAAGGTTTTTAAAAGTCTTGCTGGTAGCAAATAAAGTTTTTAACATTGTCTGATTTACATTTTTTTTTCATAAGAAAAGGATGATTTTGTATGTTTATGAAAGGGTTCAGAACTGGCCTCCTCAAGATGTGACACTATGGCATATGGATTATTTTCAGATGAAGACAACCAAGATCTCACGGATTCAAGAGAAACTTTTACCTCTCCTCAAAACAATTTAAATTGGGACCTTGCCCATAATAATAATTATTACCTAAAATAATTTTTATGACCTATCTATATATAGCAGAGTGAACTCGTAATTACTGAACATTTGCTCTTTTTGTCCTGTAAATTATCTCCTCCTCACTGAAGCTGCAGACCCTTTATTTCATTCCTTATCTCAGGTTGTCATAGATACCTGTTTATTTTTCTGTCTCTGATTTAATTGAATGGTTGGAAGAACCTAGAAGAGTAGAGTAAAATTATTCCTCCCTGATACTTATAAAAAGAGAAATGCAAAATAAATCTAAATCAAGGTATAATGTCACCTGTCAAATTGGCAAAGTTTTAAAATTTGATAATGCATTGTGTTGTCAATGATATGAGCACATGCAGACTTTCACATATAGCTACTGGGAATGTGAATGGCAGTGGTTGGTACACTATTGAGTCAACTTCAGCCTGGCTTGTCTTACCTTTATACTATGAATCACATTTCTCATTTGCCCATCTCTTCATATTTCTCAGAAATTAATGTGCTAAAATCTATACTTTGGAAAATCATTTTAGTTCCTAACAGATATATGTATAATTCCACCTAACAAAAGCTGCATCTAGAACATTTTGTCTAATTATACAAATTAGAAAATAACATTCCATTTGGGTGGAGAATTGAAGTATTGTAGTAAGGTTGATTTTTCTAAGCATTTGTATTATAAAAAGATTCCAGTTTCACTGAGATTTTAGCACTTCACTGTTTCTAGGCTATGGGCACAACTTGCACAACTGTCCACTAAATCATGTTTATAAAAGCCTCTGAAACAACATTTGCCCTCAGTTTCACTTTTGCAGAAATGTGACATAATATGACTGACAGAGTCAAAGTCCATCATAGGAACAAGCAGGAGTCCAGTTGTAATTATAGGTACACTAGGTATAAGCCCATAAAAGGGACAGACAGAAGTCAAGTTGTCAGTTTGGTTATAGTAAATGTTCAGAGAATGCTAGTTGCTTCAAAATCTTTTTTCCTCTCCTTTTCCTATGTGACAGAGACCTTGATTTTTAGTTGGGTTAATGACCATCTGAAACAAATTCCAAATTTCCTAAACCATTTTTTGTTTTAAATGATTTAATGATTTTTGGTTGTAACAATAAATGCTCACCAGTGACATATAATCGAAAACTGTGTGTGCAAATTTCAGTCAGTGTTCTGAAAGGAAGATAGAGTATCTTTATGCTTCATTTTTCTTCTTTCTGTTAGGTAAAATGCAAATAAATGACAATGATATGACCAAGAGTAGTAGATAAAAGTGAACTTAGGAATGGAGGCAATGCATAATAAACTACCAAAAGAATCTGGGTGCTTAATATCATGGAGGGACATGCCATCTGTCTTTGGACCATCTATCTCCAGACTATGCTGCGAGAGAGAAATTAACTTTGATCTTATTTAAGACGTGTTTTTCTGTGTCTCACAACCAAACTTAAAAATTTTTAAATTTAGTATGTGTAGTTGATATGTGAATTTCCAAGCCAAGTTATTTTCATTTTTAAAGATTAGCTATGCTGCTTCCTGCTTTCATTAGCAACACTAATTAAAACTTGATTTTGCTTCTATAATCCTGTCTAAATTTAAAAGAACTTTCATATATATTTATATACACTAACAGCTAAGTTTCAGAAAAAGACAAAATGTCAATGAGCAGCTATCTACAATTCACAAAGAATCTTAAACTTGGGACAGACTTATCTGCAGTATGAACATAATTTTAGATTTAAAATCAAGTATTTCTGATTGATAGGGAAGAGCAAATTATTCTTATAGTAAGATTTTTTTTCTAAGTTCTTAGTTTATACATTGAAATATTATAAAAAATAAGGCACAATCATCACAGCAATCACACAGCCTCTAGGTAAACAGCAAGTAGAAACAATTATTTACAATGCAGTGTGATTAGCACTAGCAAAGTTTGATCAAAATATATATTTGTAAATAATAAACCAGTAGAGATTGAGTTAAGCATATACTAGCAAGAAACATATATCTGATTTATCTTTCATGTATCTTAAAAATTGTATACAATTTTTCTATCTTGCCTACAAATACAGACCTCTGTATTTACCTTTAATTTCTGTTGTTCATTTTTATTTGATATATCAGATTTCTCATTAAAGAATCTGACAGTTTTACATAGTCTAATGGAAGAATACTATAAATTCTTGCTAAACAATTTTATGTAACTATATATGTCTATACATATATACCTATATAAATATACATATATGTATATACATTGTAAAAGTGAATAAAGGAATCCTTATTGAAAATTAGTCAGAAAGCCCTAGAGGGAGCTGTCACATACTACCACTTACCACACCTTGCAGACTCTATCAGGAAAAAGCTTACTTTTCTACTTTAGATGGAGGTAGGAAGATTTTCTCCTCACTTAGCAACACAGCCAGCCAATAATAAACCACCATGAATCAGCCATTGGAGAGCCACTACACTTCATACTCCCATTTTCCTCTAAAAAACATTTTTATAACAGCCCCACTGAACTCCCTCCTTTTTCCCCTATAAAATAGTTTTCTTCTCATTTGTCTTTTCTACTTGTCAGTGGTTTACAATAGCTTGCATTTATCAAATTGTAATTCCTCTATCATTTTTGAATAAACTCATTTTTTGCTGGTAAAATAACTGGCTGTTTTATTTTTAAAATGCATACATTTTAATATTTATGAACTAGTCATCTGACACCCCTCTTTTCCTGGGAATATTCTTTACTCCATTCACACAGTTCTGTGTCATGTTCTTCTATGACTCCATTTCTCTGAACATGGCTAGTAAAGGTTACTTAGGGTGATCAAATTGAATAAATTTAATGTTTTTTTTTTTTTAATTTGAGACCAAAGAAAGTGTCAGTCATTTTTCTCCTGCTCATTGAATCCATGATTTATAAAACTTAGAGAATATCAAACTCAGAGACTATCTCTCCATGTGAAGAAGGCAAGTTTGCAATGAGAGGAAATAATGTTAAATAGACTAAGAAAAGTATAGTCTAGAAGGAAAGAGAGTTATGCAACATTTAATTCTTGGTTCAACTCTTCTGAGTCCCAAATGCATCACTGATCTTTCTGTGGTTTAAACATTCAAAGCTTCTTTAGAATCAACAGACTATTCATATTACCTTGTGCAGAAGTTCTCTTAATTTGGGCCTGAATCAGTCCAAATAGGTTACATCATGGTCTGGAAACAAACAACTTCCAATTGTAATGGCTTAAAAAAAATCTATTTCTCTCTCAAATTACATGAAAATTAGAAATTGGCAGGGAGAGTTTTGCTTATCACATCCATTTGGGAGCTCAAGTAAATGATATAACCAATTGTCATGCCAGAGGAAACACAGAGCTTTAGAGGATCTCAGGCTAGCGATGAAATACTTTAAAACCAAGCCAGAAAATGACACACTACATTTGCATTCCCAACTCTTTGTCTAGAACTGGTAATATGGCCTCAACCAATCATAAGAGGCCAGAGAGTATAGTCTGGCCATCTGTGCAGAAAGGGGTATAATGGGAAATAACGAATTAGCAATTAGAGTCCTAATTAATATAGCAGTAAAGGTTTTCTTTTACCAAGGCAAACCAAAGAAAGGTCAAAGGTGTTTGGAATTTGCTGCAGTGGTTATGTGTGGCTGAAGGTTTAGTTATAATTCTAAATTTCTCCGTTGTACAGCTGGATATCTTATAGTCTTAATAGTCACTTCAAATTATAGAAAAATGGGACAGGTTTCTTAGAGGTCCTGAAGTAACAACCTACGATGCAATAGAAAGGTTCCTCAGGTTGGAACTTCTGAATGAACACAGATTCTACCTAGGAATTATGATATTTTCCTTGTCCTGATAAAACTATAGTATGAGAGGAGACTTGCAAAATGAAATCTTGAGGTAGTAGTTGGTAACTAGTGTGATGGCTTTCTAGTGTCATCAAGACAAGGCCCTCTGTTCTGCTTGCTAATCTTTTAGTTCTATGCTTTGCATCACATGACAGGCAAGAATATAAATCAAAGACACTATGTCAGCTAAGTTTTATTTTAAAAAAATCTTTCATAAAAGTTTCTGTCAGCAGACCTCACTTACATTTTGTTGGCCAAACTTTTCCACAAGGGAAACTAGGAAACAGAAAATTTTAGCCTTCTCACCTCTACAAATCTCAATCACCTAAGCTTTCATAAGTGTATGAAAATTTTGGATATTTGAATTCTCATTGGGTGCAAACAAGAGCAAGGACACTTTGTTTAAAAATACAATTTATTTTGCAGGGAAGTTAGGCCTGAATGTCCTGGAAGAAAATCGATATGTAGTATTGACCTTTCAGATGCTCCTAGGTATTTTCAACGTCTGATGATGTATGAATTTCACTAAGTTGATTCTATTATTGGAATACAGGAGTATTAAAAAACAGGTAAAATTTGAGATAGAAAATAATATGCAAGGGATGACTTCCTGGCTTAGTAAATTTTATAATTTGGAGAAAATCAAATTAACAACATTTTATTGGCTTCTGGGCAATATCAAAAAGATATTAGTGAAAGGTCCTTAGTGGTTAAATTGCTTGCGGTAGATTGTATTATTCTTCATGGTTCTTCCTTCCTTCCCCAACTTTGTTTTGATTACTGTGAGTAATGTATGCCATCATCCTGCGCCGTGGCCTTCGGGTTAGGGCATGTGAGAAGAAATGACCATATGCCAGTTCCATTCAGAGCCAGTTGTTAGATGTTATTCTGCTTGTCACTTTCTTACTCTCAGCATCAAACAAAAGAACAACATGAATAAATAGTGGTTATTCTGTAGACTGGATCTCAAAATGTAAGACCTGCGAACCAGAACTAAATCAGGCCCAGCCATGTTGAGCCAAGCCCTACCAAAACTGCATTTAATGTGCAGTCCTGTATTTATTGTTGCAAGCCACTAAAATTTAGGAGTTGTTAATGTCATAGAAATAGCTGACTAACAAACTTCTCATTTCATATGACCAGGTGGATTCACAGAATTTGAGAGGATTAATGCAAAAATATTTCTGTATAATACCCTCCCCTTATCCATGGTTTTCTTTCTATAGTTTTACTTATCCACAGTCCACTTAAATATAAAAATATTAAATGTAAAATTTCAGAAATAAATGATTCATTAACTTTTGAGTTACATGATATGGATAGATATTTTTTCCTTTCTATCAGGTGAAAGTTAAAATGAGATGCAGAGCAGAAGTCAGAATTACTTAGCGATTAAGAAGGAATATAGAGCAGGACCCAACTTACCTGGCTCTTCCTTGTTCCTAGTCTAATATTTCATCAACACATTTGTCATTATATACTAATAGTTATGTGATGCTTCCGATGCCATGCACATATTCTTTATCAGTTTTCCTTAAAATTATTATTATTGTATTTTCTATCTTTTTCCCCCCAGTTTTGGAATATACAACTTGATTTGCATCATATTTTCTCTGTTTTATTCCTTCAAAGCTTGATGATATTTATGTAGCATCTCTTCCAATTTGTTTTCTTACCCAGTGACTATCTTCATTTTTCCTGTGCCTTTATGAATTTCCTTCAATGCAATGGTAAGGTTAAATTCTCTAGGAGTTGTCATTTCTGCTGCCTATGTTTTAGGTAGCCTAAAACTTTAGTAACTTCCAACACCTTTTAATTTTCATAGAATCGTAATTTAAGCAGTACACTGGATTTTACATGTCAATAAAGAATTATTATTCACTAAATGTTTTCATTTAATTGATAAGGAAACTGAAATTCAATAAGATTATGTTACATGTCAAATATCGTGTAGACAGGTGGCCTATCTCTCATGCATTTAAGACTAAATAAGAGGGATGTAAATAATATGAAAAGAATAGAGAAAACTAACTCAAATGTACATGGTTTGAACCAGTGATAAAAGCCGAAAATCTTGTAGAAGAGGTTAATGTATTTTGAAGTATTTCTACCTGGTTTTGTAAAAGATTACTTTCTTGGATAATACAAACTATTTTATTTTTAAGAGAGAGTATGAGGGGAAAACACAAATTAGAAAAAATGAAATCTGAATTCCTTTCATAGAGCATTTTCAGTTTATTTCTAGGTAGCAACAGCTCTTTATTCCCCCAAACAATTTCACTCAGTAGAATCCACAAGACAAAGAGTGCATACTTCCATCTGGATTTCCTTTGCATTATTTCCAAAGAATTATCTCTGAGCATATAATAAAACAATTATTGGTGAGGACAAGTTGGCAGTTAAAAATTCTAAATTTATTAAGACATTTACAAAGTAAGTTTTCTTAAATTAAAAAGTTTATTTTTTAAAAAATCACATTTTATAATACCAAGCTGAGTCCAAAACTTGTAGAAATAATTCAACATAGCCTAGATAAGAGGAAAGAGAATTGCAAAAGAATCGCAAAGATTGAGTGACTAAAAAATCCAAAGCCCATTGAATTATTTGATTAGAACAATATGCTGCTCCAAATCAAACACTAAATATTTGTCAAAATGCAGTGAGTTATTTTAAAATATGTTTGTATATAAAGAAATATTTCATGTAATCTTTGGAACATACTTTAAGCTGAATTTTGCCTCAGTTTCTTAATCTAAAAATGCTTCATAAATGGCAGACCATGTATGTATATATCTTTGATTGTTGTTATGGAGAGTTGCCATTTTAAATTTGTAGTTCCTCCTGTGCCAAAAGGTCAAGACAAAGTAATTCAAAGCAGTTTCTTTTGTTAAGGGAGAAATCATTCCATTGGTTTATGCATATAAAATTAGCAACCCTGTCCTAGGCAAAGACTGTAATACAACAGTGTTTTAGCTTGACAGTGACAATCCTACTATTGACCTTATGGTGTACATGACTCTAAAGCTGTTGAAAAGATAGTAAGCAAAAATGCAACAGAGATGAAGAAGAATCTTTTTTAAAAAAATTGGAGAGTGAGGTTTATTAAAATATTTCTAATGGATTATATTGGCCTTGAATAAGGTTATCTTGAAGAAAATGAAACTGAGTACTCTCCAGAAGACAAGTCAGCCAAGGAAGTCCAGAAACTAGATTTATGGCCATCAAATATTAAACTTTTATGAGGGCAGATAAATAGTTGGCAAGTGCATGGATAAATCTAAACACCTTTAATGACATGGCTGTCATAATGTTGTGACTCTTATGAGGAAAACATTGCGTGTGATTATAAATACATGGCCGTGACCTTGCAAATCCAGGCCTATGATGGCCAGAATGAGCTGTAGGATAGATCCATTCTTTCTTCACTGCCTTTAACATCGAAAGACTGACCAGGATAGTTGAAATGACATCATTGAAGTAATGCATAAAACAGCATTGGACTATATTTTATTTGATGAAAAATTCAGGTTTTCTGATGTTTCCCCTGTAATAAGTGCTTGGCATTACAACTGACATTTGGTCCATGTGAGGGCCATAGTTTGTGGACTTCTGTGTTAGATTGATAATGCACATTATATTATGAAAACAATTTTCTTAATTTTTGAAGACTGCTTTAGGTTATTAAACTAGTCCTTTAAAAAACAAATAAGACATCATTGCCTTTGAGAATTGAATAATTTTAAAAAGAAAAAAACACATGACCATAAAACTCTATTGCCTTGCTGTAAGTGCAATCATAAAAGTATATACAGATTGAGAATTCAAAAGAAGGAATGCTTATCTTTCTTGAAATAGTTCAAGCAGATCTTCAGAGAAAAAGTGATATAAACTCAGAATTTTCAACTTAGTTACTATTTTACTAAAAGAAAGTTAGTCATGTATAGTAGAACCAAAAGCATGTAGAAAGTTACTATGGAAAAAAATTATAGAGAAGGTTGGCCAACTTGAGATTATATGAGTATGTTATTCCAATGTACGTGGACTGTCTTCTATAGCTAATGATAATGATATAATAAAAATGGTCATGGTAAACATTTATTGAAGACAAATAAGGTTAATTCACAAAATCCATTTCCTAAAACTTATTTTACGACATAATACATTTTCTGAAATTCTGATTATTGATTTACTAGAAATATTTTAATTGCTTTAACAGGAATATTCAATTTTCTAATAATGAATGCATTCAAAATTCATCATTGCATAAAGGATACTGTAAAGCAAACTACTAATTTTTTCAAAACATTTTGTGACTTTGTCAACTTTAATATTTATAGCATTTTTAAATTTTTAACGGTTTTATATAGTTTCAATTTCATACGATTAAAGATGATCATATTAAGATTTATTCTTTACACTATGTGCAAATTATTTATCTGTTGTCTCTCAACTCTAAAACAGCTTTTACACTCTTTTGTGATGCCAGCACCTTCCTCCTCTCTAAACCTGGCTCTCCATTAGAGTGTGCTAGAGGGAGAATGCAAGGCAAGAGGAGAAGGAAGGAACTTGTTCTTTTTTCTTTTCCTTTTGCTTTCTCTCTCCTGTCTTTATGTTTCTGTCATGTTTTCACCCCAGAGGATCAATCCTTTCCAGCAGCAGCAACACTTAAGTTCAGTTTACTATTTTCCAACACCAACCAGAAGTAAATGGTTTATCATTACAACTTTCCTCAAGAAGTGGTAATTTAGCAATGGTCTGTAAATTTATTTCATCATGGAACCCTATGGGGGAACATTTCATTCAAAACATATTCCATGAAACGTACTTCCTTTCAGCAATATAATCAATATATGTTTGATAATGATGTTTACTGAGTGCCTATTATCAGCAGAAATTGTTCTAATTCAGAAAGTGCTCATGACTATTCTATGAGGCAGGTATTATGTTTGTACCAATTTCACAGATCAAAAAACTGAAGCAAGAGGGTTTATATGACACCCAAAGTCAAAGAACTGGGATTCAAATACAAAATTGTAGAGCATAACCGTTACATTATACTGCTGCTTAGATTACTGTAGAAGAGTGCTCAACAGAATAGGAAATACCACAAGCAGATATATCAATAATTCTTATCTAATAGTAGCATATATATATATATATATATATATATATATATATATATATGACTTTGAGCTAAGGCAGTGGTAAGGAATAGAGAAAAGTACAGATTTAAGTAACCAGCAAAGGTTAAATGTGGAAGACTCAATAACCTATTGGCTATGGAGGGTAAAAAAGAGAAAGGGAAAATGGCTATGTTAGTTATCTATTGCTGTATTGTAAACACCTAAATCTTAGTGATTTGCAAAACAGCATTGCATGGGTGATGGCTGTTCTAGATTGGCTTTGCTCATGTTTCTGAATTCACCTGGCAGGCTGCTGTGAGTTAATTTTGCTGAACTTGACTGGACTTTCTCATGTGACTGGGGCCTTAGCCTGGATCCAGACATGCTACCACAGTGATAACTGAGGTTTCTACTTTGAATGGCTAGTGGGATAGCAACCATTAACTATGTTTTTGAAAATAAGAGAAAAAAGCAAATTTGAAAGATAAAATTAGTGAAAATATTAATGCCAATTAGGACATATAGAACTTGAAGACAGAGATCCCTCACAGGAAGTTAAATATGGGCATGGAGGTTGAGAGAAAAAAAACTGCTAAAAACAGGACATGGAAGTTAAAAATAAAAATCATAGGTTTTTGTGGTATCATTCATGAAGACCATACAGAGCAGAAGTCAGAACCATTCTGAGACTGGTCAATAAATCTGCCTAATTTTGCTTCCACTACCTAGGTAACCTAAGTAATGTCTGTCAATGAAAAGACCATTTAATCTTACTGACATTGAGAGGTTATTATTGTTGTCATATAGTCTTTCTGCAGAATTAGATGAGATGCATTTGACTTAATTTTCAAGAAAAAAATAAATTTTATCTACGGAATAAAATAGGAAAAGGAGCAGAGATGAAATGATCTTCAGGAGTCAACAGCTAGCTATATTATAAGATAAATACAATTATAAGATAATAAAACAAATTTTTATTTGCTTAGAAATATCTTTCTAACATTGAGGGCATGATAGTCTATAGGACTGAGGGCAATGTTTTTGAGTTTGTTTGTAAATGATACTTGGAGGATTCAAGGGAACATATTAAGTGATTTCTTGTGGTCTGGACTAACTCCATCATTCTACAAATCCAATTTAATCAAGGACCCTAAGGGATATGTCACTGATTTGGTATAATAAACACCATATTAAAAGCCCACATTTTAATAAACTTTCTGGAAACTCCTAATTTAAAACTGAAGCATGTGAATTTATTTAATTAAAGATTAATAACAAACATAATAACCAATATACATTTTAAGTATATGAAAGCACTTTAAGTAATAGTCCTCACCACTATTTGTCACATTTATATAATCTCTCTTTTATTCAAATATACACATAGTAAAGAATCTAAGATTTTTTTGATGTAGTAGAAATAATATTCAAGGACTTTTCCCTCTTACTTTTCTAATATTTGTCCATCTTCATCAATAATATTCTAGAGATCTGCATTTATTTGTCTTATGATGGATCAGAATTGTACAACATTCAAAACCAGTTGAATTCTGGTTTTGGCATCTTGATTAAAATTTCTTTAGCCCATGTCAAAACAATAATGTTGAAAATTAGGTTATGTTGAGAAATAAATAATATGAATTATTTTAACTGCCTTTAACATAATATTATTCAAACTTGCTCTCTATATCATGGATTTTTACTTTCCATAAACTCTACAGAAAGATTGGTGAGGGAAGAACATTTCTTCAAGCTTAAAGCATTGTGAGAATGAGAAAGAAGACAGTGATTTGGGAAACAACTGTGTGCCTGACCTTCCTTGCATATTAGATAAATTGATGGAAAACCTTGAGCAAAAAGACTACTTAGCTTTTCTTAATACCTTGGTAGAAAACTACCACATAGGGTGGCACAACACAAACCTGGGAGATGATAGACCAGCACAGCCAAGAGAGGTATTTAGACAGGTGAGTATGAAGCACTATTCCTGGATCTCCATGATCTGTGTGTAGCACAGACATGCCATGGTTCAATAAGACAAAGTAGAGATCTTAAAATGTCCAGGAGATAAGAACACTGAGACACAAGTGCTACCCTTTGATTCTTTTATTAACACAATTTGACCATATTAAGAAAAGAAGTTTCAGAGGTTAATGTTTATTTCTTAAAAAGAATAATATAAAGTCATATAAAAAAGTTGGATAACATTTCTTTATCATTAGAATGATTACTTATAAAGAATTTTCTAATTTAAAACCATTCTCACAAACATGAAATGATTTTACATATCTGTTGTTTAAAAAACTTTTTTATCATCTTTTTTTCTGTTGATATTTGCAATTATATATTGAAATCTAATGTTTAGAGCAGCAGTCTCTAACCTTTTTGGCACCAGAGACCATTGCTTCTATAAGAATCTAATGCCTGGTAATCTGATGTGGAGCTGAGGTGGTGATGCTAATGCTAGGGAGCAGCTGCAAATGCAGATGATGCTTTGTTAGCGGTCCGCCACTCACCTCCTGCTATGCAACCAGTTCCTGACAGGCCATAGACTAGTATTGTTCTTAGGCCCCGGGGTTGGGAACCCCTGGTTTAAAACATTAAGTACATTGTCAAGTGCATACACACACACTACCCACTAAAGAGTGTCAGAGAAGATTCCTGAGAAGAGAACATTTGAGCAAAGATTTGAAGAAAGTGAGTGAGTGAGTCAAGTGAACATCTGGGACCAATGCTCTCTAGTCAAAGGGAAAGGCTTAGTTTTTAGTAATAGTTAGTACTCAAGAAATAAATAATTTCTTTGCTGGCTAGTTAGCTCAGTTCAATCAGTGGGTGTCTTTTGGTGAGTCACTCAACCTTTAAATTTGTTAACTATCAGTAATCAGAACTATCTCTTCACTATTTGATGTGAATGCTATGAAAATCAACTTTAATCTCTATATGTAAAGGATATGTGGTGGGAGCAATCAGAGAAAACAACACTCATTACCTTTATAGAAAGGTTTTTTAAATCAAAAGCATTATTCAAAGTGAATGTTTTTTCTTTCAACCAGAAAATAACCATTAATATAATCAGTATAAATTCTAAATCCAGGGGTAATTACATGCATTAAATAATTTAAAATCTTCTTGCTACATTCACCTAAAAATGTTACACTAAATATAACAGTAATAATAGCAAGATTGCCTTTACACCAATTTAACTGATAAAAACAATAATAATAATAATAAAATGTAACAATACCAAATGCTGGCAAGGATGTGAGCAATGGAGACCCACACATTGCTGGTATGAGTAAAAACTGAAACAACTATTTTGAAGAGCAGTTTGACATAATTTAATAAACTAGATGTGCATACTCTTCGATTCTGCAGTTGTAATCTAGATATACAAATTCCAATTTATAAGTGTACACACACATACACGCACACACATATATAATCTCACACACACATCTGGAAAAAGAGATTGGGAGGAAGACTGTTCATTGAAAAAAATTTGATACAATTTGGAAAAGTAAAATCTCATAAACTAAAAAGGAATAGATAAAGGAATTGTATCACTTCACAAAATGTGATAAATTATATCTAATAACATGGATAACTATCAAAAATTATATTTTGTGAATAACAAACTTCAAGCTATAGAGTATAATTAAATACCATTTATATAAAATGTATAAACATAGGCAAAAAATATATTTGTGTATATGAACATATATACTAATGTCATAAATTATACATGATAGTGATAAACACTAAAGTAACAACAGCTTCCTATGGGTCAATATGGCCAAATGCAAAGATTTGACAAAGCTTCATGGCACCTATGTTTATCAGTCTACTACATTAACCTTTGTAGTACTCTGTAAGTTTGAATTTTTTCTAAAATAAAACTAGTATTGCACTTTTATAAAGGTGAAACCCCCATTGGTAGAATAAGTTAAAATCCACAAAGATGGGAACATATGATTTTCAAAGGGAAGGAGAAGTGTCCAGCAACTTAAAAGTAGAATCATATCATGATTTTTAAGGGTCACCTGAAGTCTAGCTGAACAGAAGTCTTACAACGACAGACACAGAAGAGGCTTCTTAGAAAATGGTAGGGAGGGGTGGAGATGCAAAACAGTCTGGTTCCACCCCCATGTGTGGTGGTTAAGAACTGGGAGAAATATCTCAGCTGCAGTGGTCCCTCCTGGAGGAGAGAGGGGTCCCAGCCCTACACTAAGTTCCCCAGCCCAGGGTTTCAGCACCAGGAAGAGAAGTCCTCACAACTTTTGGCTGTCAAAACCAGAAGAGGTTGTGTGAATGAGATGGAGGGCTGGGGGTGTCCCAGATGATCTTCTTAAAGGACCCACACATGAACTTACTCCATGGTAGACTCTCTGACCTAGAGTGCTGGGGCAGCAGCTTGAAAGATTCCACAGACATATTAGGGGAAACTGAGTTGTCTGCCTTCAGAAAGAGTGCTGGAGGGGCAGCTTTCTCTCAAACAGAAGTGCCGGCAGAAGCCATTTCCTTGTTTAGCTCTCATTCACCCAGCTTGCAGACCCAGGCAGCTGCCATATCTGGGTCTCCGGAAATGTAGCTAGCAATGATCACCCCGCCCTGGAAAGTCCCTGAAACCGCAACGCTTCCAACATACAGGCCCACCCAAGCTGCTACCAGTAGATTTTTTATACAAAGGTACTGTCTTGGCTCATTCTGTAGCCTTTCTTAAAATCTCTCAAAGATTTAGAAAACCTAAACAAGCAGAATCTGTTCTCATTGTGCCCAGTACCTCTTGCTGAGCAACCCTAAGCACAGCACTAGCGATAGCCAGTGTTGGTTTGTGGCTTGTCCTCTAGAGGCACTTCTAAGCCCAGCGAGGGTGGTGGCTATCTGCAGATTGGTTAGTGGCTCATACCAAGTGGCTTTGGACAGGGCACAGGTTGCAAGTGAACTTGGCCTATGGCAGGGCCACAACCAGAAGGCCCTCACCTACACACCCTGTGTCTGAGTTAAAGCACGACCAAGGGTCACATCTGAGAACGACATACTCAAAGGGCAGACACGACAGGCACCAGAGTCCTGCTAAAGTGAATCTTGCTCTGTAGAGTCAGCCCCTGCATAACAGCTCCTCCACTGGTCATGGCCAGTCATCACAACCAATTAGCCCAAGGGTCAATCACCCCAACTGACCAGCAAACAGCAACTAAGGAAAGCTCAACTACAGCAGGAGGACACCCACAACCCATACAAGGGACACACTTGGAGCACCTGGCTCAGGTGTCTAGGGAAGACTGTGCCCGTGGGGCCTTGCAGCACACATACTACATAAGGCCACTCTACTGAGATCAGGAGACATAGCAGTCCTACCTAATACAGAGAAACAAATACAAGTAGATTACCAAAATGGGAAGATAAAGAAACATGTTCCAAATGAAAGAACAGAACAAAGCTCCAGAAAAAGAACTCAAAAAAAATGGAGATAAGCAATCTATCAGATGCAGAGTTTAAAACACTGGTTATAAGGATGCTTAATGAACATAGGGGAAGAGTAGAAAACTCAGTGATAACTTTAAAAACAACAACAGCAACAGCAACAAAAAAAAAATAAAAGTGGAGATAGAAAACATAAAAAAGAACGAGTTAAAAATGAAGAATATAATAAATGAAATGAAGAATACTTTAGGAGTAAATAACAGTGAATTAGTTGAAGCAGAGAATCAAATCAGCAATGTGAAAGATAAGGTAGCAGAAAACAACCCATATGTTCATTGAAGCATTATTTGCAATACCAAGATATAGAGTCCATATGGGTGTCCAGCAATAGGATAAACCAGTAAAGAAGATGAATGAGTATATGTATACACATACATACACACAAATACACAATAGAATATTACTCAGTCATAAAAAGAAGAATGAAATCTTGCCCACTGCAACAAGATGGATGGACCCAGAGGGTATTGTACTGAGTGGAGTAAGTCAGATAAAGACAAGTGCCTTATGTGGAATCTAGAAAACAGGATGAACAAACAATAGAAACAAGCTCATATTTATAGAGAGTATTTTGATGTTTGCCAGATTGGGAGTATATGTGAAGGGGGAGGGGATTAAGTGGTACAAATTGGTAATTACAAAATAGTCATGGGGATATAGAGTATAGCGTTGTAATAACTATGTATGAGTTTGTCAAAATGATCACTTTATAAGTTATATAAATGTCTAATCACTGTCTTGTACACCTTAAATTAATATAATATTGTATATCAACTATAATCAAAATAAATAAAAATATATTTAAAAAAAGAAAAAAAAATAGAATCCTACCCCAATATCAGTTGAGACAGTATTGCACCTGGCATTGTTCTAAGTGTTTTACACCTATTATATCATTTAATTCTTGTAACAATATCTGTGGAAGACACTATTATTTCTTCCTTTTAAATATGAGGAACTGAAACACAATAAGTTCAGTAAATTAGTGAGTGTCACATAGCTAATAAGTTAGGGCACTAGAATTTAAACCAGGCAGGCTAAGTTTTCAACTAGTATAAAAACTGCCATCGGTATGTATCCTTACGTGAAAGCAGCAGTTCTCAAAATGTGTTTCAGGGTTCAGCACTACCAGCATTACCTGGAAACTAGTTATAAATGCACGTTTTTTAGCCTAACCTTAGACCTACTGAATTAGAAACTCTGGGACTGCGCTTAGTAAATGAATTTATAGCAAGTCCTCAATGTGGTCGCACCATGCTAAAAACCTTGGGTTAAAGCAATCGATAGGCCAATAGATCTCACAAATGGGAAAACTAAAAATGAAATTATAATATATCTTCCTCCCCACTGTCCCCTCCCACGTTTTCAGTTCAGTTGAAACTTGATGCTTACTTGACTTACACTTTTAAATTATATGCGAACTGCAGAAAGTTTGCAAAAATCAATACATCTTCCTAGAAAAGAGATAAAGTTTTTGTAGTGGGAGGACAGAATTTTCAGAGAGAAACATCTGAAGAACATCATACTTGGAAATCTATGTTAAGCTGAAGGTAAGAGATTCAGGTTAACATAAAGAGATAATTCCATGTGGGATTCACTTGCCTTACAAATTTCAGTCTATAGATTCCTTTTTTTAGGAGACTTAAGAAAAGCCAAGTTAGCTCACATTTGAATACCTTCTCTCTTGGAAACACTTGCATTCTGAAATTAAATTATCTTTTATATTAAATAAAATTTCATTTACTAATTGAATCCAATCTGTTAATATTATAAATTTTGTAGAGATAATGTAGTAAAGGGAAATAGAGATTGGAACCTTTGTAAACCATTTCCCCTATTCTCAGTGCAAGTTCCAAAAGTCATTGGCCCATTGAATGTACTAAAGCATGGAGTCCTATACGATGAAGTGTGGTACTAAATGTGAAGTCGGGCATAGAGGAGAAGTCCATGAACTTAGTAAAGCATTCTGAAAAGGACATATACTGAGAAATAAACCCTGTTATTGTATTACCCCCAAGGGTTAGAGAATGCTGAAATGAATTTCACATATGTGTTTTATTTTAAGTATCGTTACATTAGCAGAGTCTGGTTCAGATGGTTCACCATAAGCATGCATTGTGTGGAAGAAAGGAAAAACAAAAGAGAATTTTTTTACATGGGAGACTTTTGATAGCCAACAAAAATTCTAATACTTTTTTTTTTTTTTGCAAAGAGAGGGCTCACATCTTAAATTATTCCTCTGCTTTTAGCTCTATCACTTTGTTTTGTTATTATGTCTCTTTTTGTTGCTTTTTGTGCTAGTATGGGGAAGAGGGAGAGAGACTTTCCATTATCTGGACCTCCCCTCTTTGTATTCACTTAGAGAAATACATTTTAAATAGATTTACAGTGAAAGTATTCAGCAGATAACCTCTCCAGTACAAGCATTCTTCACGCTCTCCAATTTTCGCAAACACTTAAGTGCATGAAAAGGGAATGGATAACGCTTTATCCAAAGGGACAGTGGTTTGGAAAAGAGGCTATTTTCTCTTGTAGCTAGTCCCAGTTTGCCTTGGACACTCAACAACTCTAATATGTGTCCTATGCAATACCTTTCCTGGATATATATCTAGTTATATCCTAGGTTTATCTAGTTTATACAATTATTTAAATGTGGGTGAAAGTTGCTGTATCTCTTTTTTTAAAGGCCATAATTTTATATATGATCTGTACAATAACCTTTGGTTAAGGTTGATTTGACCATGCTATCTGGGGCTTTTTTCTCTCCCAACCAATTATGCTAATGTAGGCAAAAGAAGCATTGGGATCTTACTCTTTATACATTACTTGAAAATTATTTCCTGCCTCTAAAAATTTTTCTTGTTTTTCAAGAGGATTTTTTTGCCCTACTTCTGAATGTTTATTGAGTGTCTGGAATTTTACATATGTGTCTCTCATGTTACTAATATAGTAAATATTACAATTCTTATATAATAGATGAAGAAACGAAGGCTCTGCAAGTTTCAATGATTTGTTAAAGACCAAGCAGGTAGGAAATGGTCAAGCTGAATTTTGGAGCCAAGATTAGAATGGCACGCTCTATAGTCCTCTCTACTATATCATACCATCTCTCAGATGAAAGAAACTCATATTATTATTCAAGCACATTTTTAGATCCTCAAGGACCAAGAATAATTGGCATCTGTGCTGTGAAGGTAAACTACAGCTGTCTGATATTTGGCCTTTTTTTTTTTTGATGAGTCAGTTATTGATATGTGTCTTACACAGGCCTATACATGTTCTCACTGAAGAATCTTTACTCTAATTACCATGTGTGAGAAAGGAAAAAAAAATAGAAGTTGGTTTACAAAGATCCATGTTTCTTTTCCTGAAAATTTTTTTATCTAATGGATATAGTCTGTAATTAATGATTTTGTAATATTTGTTGTCACTTGCAAGACAATTATTTGTAAGGAAGAAAATGGAGAGTGATGTAATAGATCTGCAGGTAAGCAGACTACTAGCTTTGTGAATTTGCACAAAGACTTCAGATTTTTTATCTATAAAGGACTCTAAAAAGATGTTATCATCTGCCTTGTATATTTTCATCGTATATTTAAATAATTAATGTTACTCTGCAAAATATCACTCTTCCTCTGTTTTAAATGAGTTAGGCTCTTCCTCTTTTTTGTTTAAATTACATATTTTATATAATTTTGCATCTTAAGGCATATAAAAATAGTAAAGTCTATATCTCAAAAACCCACTTACTATCTAGCTAATATTTTATTTATTTAATAATTATTTATTTTAATACAAATATACACACATATGTGTATCTATAATATTAGCTGGATATATATAAAATATATACACATATGTAGGTACATAAATTATATCTGTAAAATATATGTACATATGTACTTATTCCACACACATAGACACATGCACAAAATTATAGCCTCCTGTATATCTTGTCCTAAGTTTTTTCTCTCACTCTCTAAAGATAACCATTGTCTTGCAGTTGGAGGATATTATTCCTATATATGTTTAATGTCTAACATACATGTTCTCAACACTTTATCACATACATGTAATTCTTATTTTTTGCTATTATAATTAATATTGTAATAACCTTTTCTGTACAACTTCCATTACACATGAGCAAGAGATGCTCTAAATCTTGCTTGTCCATTTACTAACAGCATTGGCATCAACCGGAAGCTTGTCAGAAATGCAGAATATAGAACCTGCTTCAACCTTATATATAGAAGCTGTATTTCTGCTTTGGAACAATATCCCCACATGATTCAGAAACACAAACTTTGTAAAGCACTGTTTTATGGTCTACAAAAAGAAATGGAATCGCTGAGAAAGGCTCACACTTCTTTAACTTTTTTAGATATTGCGACATTATTTTCTAAAGTTGTTATATCAATATGCAATCCCATCAGAAGTCAGACTTAAATTTTTGCTGAATGTTAAATGTCTGTCATTATAGTTTTGAATTGCATTTTCTTCACTTCTAATGGTGTTGAACATCTCTTTTACAAATGTCTTGCCCATTGGTGACTTTAATGAATTTTGTTGTCATATCCTATGTCAAATGTTCTGTAGGTTTCTTTATTTGTGTTCTGTTCCTTCATGTCAAGTGTTTTCTCATTATTTTCCTTCATTCTTCTGCTCTATTTGCTAGTTTGTAGGATGTGGAAGTTTTTTCAGATATCCTACTTGTCAGGATATGTGAATAGAAATTATGTGAATAGAAATTATAAAAGCACCTTATATGTTTCCTTGGAGCAAGACAAAATAACAACAATAACAACAGCTAGCCTATAAGTCAATAGACAGAATTTAAACTTATGCCTGCTTGATTTTAAGGCCTATACTGAAAGACTCTTTTAATCTCCAGTTGTTTTTCATGATTAAAACATTAATTTTACATTAAAGCTAAAAGCTACCACTGTTGTTCTCTATCTTTAATGTATATTAACATATAATAGTATGTAATATATTATAATTATGTGTAATAGATGATATGTTATATATTATGCATAACATCTATAGCATGTATTGCATTTATGTATAACATATGTAACAGTATAAACTTTTTATAGCATTGGTATATAGCAAAGCTAACCTCTTAGATATAGTTTTTAGTAATGAGTAGGTAAGAGAAGAGATGAAAACATTCTAAAGACATTCACAAGCTTTTATATACAGTTCTACTTCTATTAAAATTTTGTATGAAATAGTTATAGGAATCATCTTCATACCTGATAAACAAGATTTTTTGTTGTTTATAACTGTTTTATTAAGTCTCTCTTCTGGAAATTGTGTAGATATAGGTTGGAAGCCAGATGTGTGCAGATATCTATATTTTTATAGATACATGAGTATCTTGTTTATAAGCATATTTGAGGGGGGAGCTTTAACTGCATAAGTAATAAATATATCTGCTCCCTCTCACATAAATATTGACCCAGCATAATGCAAAACATATGGTAGGATCAGTGCAATGATGCATACATTTTTGAAAAAACATTTTGATCAGTCTTGTTCGAGGAGGATATACTCTCCCATATCCCAAAGGGGAATCTAACTGGGTAAATGTCAACGCAACTGCAATTAGGATCCATTTAAACACTGCATAGATACTGCTCTGTCTCAAAGCACCAATAAAGTGGCGAGTCAAAGTGCTTACTGGTTATGAGCCACCCACTCTCTGAGCACAACAGCTGCTGCTTCCCTTATCTCTATTTGACCTCTAAGCAGATGGCAGACAAAGGAAGCTTCAAGGCAGCAACAGCACTAGCCTCTACCAGGTCTCTTGGCAATAGTCAAAGCTGAGTCCACCTCTCTTCCTTCACCTTCTATCTCAGTCTATGCATCTCTTTGTTCTAATATCTTGGCTACATTCTTTGAACATCTTTAAACTTGTGCCTTATTCTTCATTTCAAAGTTATGAGATGCCTATTTTTGAAAATATAAATAATTGAAAAAGCAGTGAATCTGACTAGATGTGACAGAAGAAAGCAATTGGAGAACATATTTAACTACTCGAATTTGTAGAAACTTTTTAAATTGACAATGAAGAACTATCTCAATTTGGACAAAACACAAACACAAAGTGTTCTTGATAAGTGCTTTTCTTTCCAAAAACCTAAAAATAGTTTCCAAATTGTCTGTCATATATTTATAAGGGAGTTTTTAAATGTTACCATCTCTTCACAAAAGAGAAAAGGGTGGTTAGAAAAAAAAATTTTTAGAGAAAAACACATGCACACATAGGTATAGAGTCTTTCTTTTCCCATCAATCAGTTTGTAAATATTCACTGAGTAACAAACAAAACACCATACAATCTGCTAAAAGAAAGAAAGAAGGGTAGGAAATATAAGATCATAATGGCTTTATCCCATAGATTGTTATAAAAATTAAATGAGTACATGTAAAAGCACTCAGATCAAAGCTGGATACATAGGAAAAGCTCAGTAAATGTCTGTTGTCTTCATTAATAATTTTCCTCTAAGAAGCTTAAGGTATACATACACAAAGATACCTAATAATCCATTCCAATGTTGAAAGCAAGTTTTAATTCCTTTTTGCTGCTTCAGCAATGAATTTAGGAATGGATCAATAAACATCTATAGAAATTCAGTTGAAGTCAGCATATATTAAATTACGCAGCAATGCTAGAGGCTGTAAGTTATACACAACAGTTATCTCTCAATCAGAATAATTTAAACCTAAACCACAGGGGACATTGGGCAATGGTTAGAGACATTTTGGGTTGTACGGCTTGGGGGGAGGGGACTTCTGGTTTCTTGTTAGTAGAGGCCAGGGTTGCTGCTAAATATTCTACAATGTACAGGGAGAGATCCCACAATCAAGAATCATTAGTACCAAAGTTCAACAGTGCCAAAGGAATAGTGAAGAATGAAAGAAATGTATTTCAGAAACAAGAAAATATGAGAAAAACAGGCTTGGAGAAAATGCTAATACAAAGAGCAATTACAAAAGAATAAAAGCCTAGAAGGAGTGTTCAAGAACATTGAAATGATCTCTTTGGGTTTTTTCTTCTGATCTCCATAATTTGCCTGTCTGTATTTCTAACCATTCCTCTCATGCCCTGTATCATTTACTAGAGCATCTGATTAGATTACTTTGATCCAGGAATCTGCCCCCTCAACTTCATTTACCTTTGGAGAAACCACAATTCCTCCATTTGATGCCTGTCTATATAAATACTATAGCTTTTAATTTCTTAGAGACAGTTCATTTTCCCATCCTGACACATGAAGAATTTGATTTCTCTTTAAATACCTATTTCACTAGAAAAGGGGAAAGCAACTTTACATTTCTCCAAGATTTCCAACTGTCTATTAAGTCCATTTCAATAAATCACCTGCAACTAGGTGTGGAAATCAGAATGATCCCTGGATCTTAAGGAGCTTCCATCTTCAGACATACACACTAATATGTATGAATATATTAGGTACATATCATCCCAAGCTATTAGTAATCACACATTTCTTCAATAAACCTTTCTTTTTCCAGAATATATTTGTTTTCTTTATTTAATTGGTAAACATTGTAAGACTTCTTTCTCATATTTGGGTTTTCATTTGTAAGGATTTCATTTAAAGGAAATTAAATAATAGAGCACATTTCTTCCATTAGTGGGATTTTATTTTATTTCACATTCATGTATCAATATTGAAGATTATTTACCTTAAATACATTCAACTAGGATAATACTTGGGGAAAAAGTCCTTTATGACTTTGTAAAATTTCAGGAATGAGGTTTGGAGAGTAATTTCATAATCAATATGCTTAAACATTGCTTTATTTTGCCTGTTTGATTTTATTTTTGCTTTAAAAATGACATTTTCCCTGTCTTGTTATTTTAAACATCCTAGTAATTTTGTGCACATCTTATAGAGAAGCTAGAATGAAGAAACTGAAAAAATATAAAAACTATCTAACAGCTGCCCAATTATAATAACCTTGAGGCAAAGAAGTTGGTCAGGAGTGCAATTCTTCTGTTTACTTTTAATTTCTTTCTGGTTTTAAAAAATATAACTTGTATTCATATAAATGCCACATCAAAGCAGTCATAATAAATAATTAGTGTTATCAGAGTTTGTTTTGTTTTTTCAGCTGCTAGAACTGTTTTGTTTACATAGCGTTATGAAATGAGTCAAAAACATCTGCAGTTTTATGTGAGCTATTCCATGGTTTGATTTGAAATGCTTTCTTTCAGTATATCCAATGGAATTTTAAGATCAATGACAGACTCATGACAAAACAGTTTTATACTGTTGTGCATTTCAGAATGCAAAAAACCTTGATTGGTAAATAAGTGTTGAGAATGAAAATGTATACTTTCAAAAAAGAAATGCTAGCTTGAAACTGTGTGCTCTCAGGATGAGTAGGTAAATAGACACCTGCAGAGTATGTGCACAGGTCAGACACCTAGAGTACCTTCCTGGAAATGCCTCCTGCTTCAGAAGCAGACAGTTCTCTTGATAATTTAATTTACCTCACCACTGGAGTCAGCCATTCCTTGTAGTTATGTAAAAACAGAAATGATGAGACATAGGTAAGTTTTCCTAGATGGAAGTAAGCATTAACAAGACAAATAAAATCTGGTGGGGAGAGAGAAAAAATAGAGACCTGCTATAGTGCAAGAGCATGGTTAGGGCAAGGAGACAAGAAGGACCAAAAATAGAAACAAGGGAGAGAAAAGAAACTAGAGCATCTAGTTAGATCGCTCTGATCCAGGAATATGTTCTCTTAATACTCATATTATCTTTCTCCTCATGGTGACAAAGTCCCCTTTAATGGTCTTAATTAATTAACATGCCAGGGTGGCTGTACAATTCTTTATGCCACTTTGCTTCCACAAATGAGTGAAAATTCCTCCTTGTTTTTAGAAATTCAGGAGTAATTTCAGTAGTATTTGACCATAGTTCAAACATGCTAAGAGCTAATGCAAAAGAAATGACAGAGATACCTTAGGATAAGTCAATTTCAAATCAGATTGCTTATTTACTTATTGACAACTCAATTCAAACTCACTGCACATTAGTAATAGAAAATCCAAGTTATGTTCTGGAGGTGTAATCAATACTCCCCCCTTCAATCAACTTGTCTTAAATTTATAACTGACACCATTTTGGATATTACAAATTTTTTTATGTCAACAACATCTTGTCAATATATTTTTTTACTTTTTCAAGATATTTTATCTTTGGGAGATACAGATCACAGAATATATAAACTGGTAATTTTTTTCATGTCACAAGATTATATCAAATGCTAAATATAACCTTAAAGATATGAATCTGTAAGACATAAATGAACCATTTCCTGTTTGACTTTCATAATTATTTTTATATTATTTTGATATATAATTCATAATTCTTTAAGATAAATACTTAAATAGAATGTCCAGAGAGATCTCATTAAGTAAATTATAAAATATACATAAAAATGAATATTATGTAGCAATTAAAATGACTGAGTTAAGTTCTGAAATCGACCTGAAGTTAAAAAAATTATGTTAGAAAGTAACATATATAATAACATGCCCTCACTATTAAAAACAAAACAAAACACACACACACACACACACAAAGCAAAGCAGTATGTGTTTATATTTATATTTGCTAGAACAAGAAGAAATATAGATTAACTCTAGTTCAGGAATAATAATGGGGATAGAGAAGAGAAATTTAATTTTTTCTTTACAGAATTCTGTATTTTTAGTTACCATAATTATGCATTATAATACTATTTTTAAAATTTATTTTAAAAATAAAGGTTAAATAAGTGAACAAAATAGAACAGGTTTTAATAAATTTGTTAGTGCTTTTTAAATACACTTCAGTAGTTCAATTTAAATAGTAAAATATAAAATAAATTTAGCCTATAAATATTTACTTTTCTAATATTACACATAAGACTAATTTAGTTAATACTTAGTAGCATTATTGACAGCACCAAGCTGATCAAGAAGGGAAAGTTTCAGTGATAAGATGTCCAATAGGAAGAATGTACAAGAGGCTGACATGAGAATGAAACCGCAAGCATTATCTTTATTGCGGGGAGCATGCTTTTGTTGCAGGATTACAGTTCTATTGCAGGGAGTACATTTCTGCTTCCCTTCTTGCACCCCCCTTCTGCTCCCCAGGGAACTGCATGGGCTCTACATATATCAGAGTACAATAGTGACATTTAGCCACATATATGTGATACAATAAGCTGAATTATGTTTACATATTTGAGGCACAGGTGCCTTACTACACTAAAGTAACATTCTAAATCTGGGATCTTATTCCTAGCCACCAGCCTGGATCACAGGCAGACCTGGGACCAGCCAGGCCTGGGACCCACAGTTATCATTTCATATTTACAATTGTGAGTGTTAAGCCCTTGGGTTTAAAGAAATTTTAAAGTGTTTTATATGATATTTCATTGACTATAACAAGTCTAAAAGTAAAGTTTTGATTCCATTACATATATGAATTACTGATATTCTAGGAGTAAACATTTGTCAAAGCTAGTAAGTGGCATAACTGAAATTAAAACTGAGATCTGTCTGATCCAAAACCCTTGTTCCTTGTATTCAACCTCGCTGCCTTAAATATCTGTCTGGGAAGATACACTCAAATAGAAACTATGGAGATGTATGTGCAAAAACAATAATACAATGTTAAATTTCCTCATTTGGCTTATACATATGCTCTTGGCTTATCTATATTCATGCAAAATTAGCTCTTTCTCTGAAGATTAAATATATATTGCAACAATTATATTTCTTCGTTTGTCTATTAAAGTGTGCTTATATAAGCTGGCTGGTGATGATGAAGCTGAGTTTCTCTGATTATGGGTTGCGGCAGAACATAGTGAAAATCACACAGGATTTAGAATCTTATGCATCTCAATTCGAGTCCATACTCCCTAACCTATTTTATTCTGTGAGCTTGATATGTTGTATCCCCTCTGAACTTTACTTTTTTCATTTTAAAAGTGAGAATAAACATAGGGACATCATATGTTTTTTATAAGGATTAATTACATATTTTATACAAAATGGAGACCCATGCACCAAGGAGCATATTAAGAACTCAGTGAGCACCAGTAATAGTAGTAATAATAATGGCAATAGTAGTAGCAGTAGTAGCAGCCATGGTATTATTATTAGTAATAGTAGTAGTAAAGGCAGCGGCAGCAGCAGCAGCAGAAATAGTTGTAGCAGCAGCAGGAGCATTAATAGAGATAGTAATAAAGGTGGTAGTTAACAATAATATAGGTAGTAGTTGTAGTTGTAGAATAATGACAATAAAAGTAAAAGTGCTATTGATATTAATATTAATTGTAGTAATAGCAATAATAAAAATGATAAATAAAATTATTAAGATAGCATACTTAAATGTCTGAAGAAGTCTCTAATTAAGCTTAGACTTTATAATCATCATGTAATGCTACTAAGCATTCATTTGTTTCTGGAGACTAATATACTCAGTAAATAAAGTCTCAATGTTAAGAATGCACACTATTTTTAGTTGTAGATTTCTATCAAAATTTTATTTTAGTTCTAATTAATTTTTTGACCAGAATTTAATAGTAGAGAGCTTATTATACTTAAATATTTTTAAAAAATTTTGTGTGTAATATACCATTTATTCATCCTGGATAGTTTGTCTTAAAAATAAATGAAAACTAAAAAATAAAGAGAAAGAAAAGAACAAAGAATTTCTAGCGAATTTGAGAAATAAGAGACTGAAATTAGGTAGACCTGTTGTTCTGAACTTCCTGCGCGGTGGACAGACTATAGGCAGGATTTTACCCTGGCATGGAAAGCATGTCTGCAGTTCAGCCTGTGAATCTACTTGTTAGATATCTTTCTCAGAAGAACACAAGAGTAGCTACAAATAGTGACAAGGACCTTCCTTGTTTAAGGTGTTTTGCCTTAAAAGTAACAGAAGAAATTCTTTTAACTTAAAAAATAAAATCATTACTTGTGAGAAACTAAATCTATACAACAAAATAAATTACATATAATTTATTGACTTCACTTAAACAAAATTATGTAAAACTATTTATATGTGTATTCTGGTGACTTAAGGCAAAGACAAATTTCTGTATTAAAAATATATTATTTAAATTGTGAACAAATACTAATATTTAATAAAATTATCTAAGTATTATTTAAAAAGAAATACAAATTTATAGCTTAAAGAGGGTGTGGCATCTTCTGTTTTGTCTCAGATTGTCTTTGTTGCTTATTTGTGTCTCCAATTAGAGTTTGTTCCCAAAATATCCCACAGTTCAAACTAATCCATACTGTCGGTCTCCTTTGTATGTTAACAAATATTTATTAGAGGGAGTCCTCGGTATTTCTGTTTTGAAGCAGTTTTCATTAAGCACACAAATACGGAAACTTTCTATTGGCAGTGACATAAACATTGTCACCTAAAGGTCTCCACATGCTATTCTAGAAATGCCTGAGATGCAGTATGAGCCAGACTGGTAACTTTTCCTGAATTTGAGCATGCTCTGCTAGGCTTTTGGGGCAAGCCTAATGTGGTTGCAGTGTGGAAATCTATCATAAACATTTTCAACTTAAGAAAAAGATGATTTTCCAGACTGTTATTTCACATTCTCTTTTATATATGATTATTTTCCTTGTTTCTTATGTCAAAAATTGTTATGCATAATTTTGTTGGAGTTAAGCACATCACTGCTAAAATCACCACTCACTTTCATCAGCTTTCTCAATCCCTTTTGTTGATTTATTTACTTTTCATAGTATGTATCCCTGTTAAATTAGTACAAAATTTACTTATTTTTTCACTAATATTTTTTTCTCAGTCTCTTTCTGTTAGAATATGTCTTTACTAGTCAGGGATTTTAGCCTATTTTATTTCTTAACGAATCTCAAAGTTCCAGAAAAAATAAAGGTACTCAATATGTGTTAAATAAATGTATCATTTGGGGGGAAAATGTTACATATCAAGAGCTTAGTGTTTTGAGGGCTTCTACTTTCCGTGTGTGAGTTTTAAGCACGTACTACAAATCTAGCCCTACAATCAATGTCAGCAGAAATTTTAGATCCTTTGGAACATGGTCCTCATTGGTAGATGCATGAGCACATAAGAGTTTGAAAATACTTTCTAATTCATTATTTAATAAATATTTATTGAGCATCTACCATGCTCATGATGGGGAGATGGGTGGGAATATGATCAATAATTATCTCTAAGAAGCTCTCAGTAGCGGAGAACAAATTTATATATAAGAACATAATTACACTAAAATATTTTCAGTCAATGCTTTTGTTTGTTTGTTTCTGCTGGTTTTTAGGCATTGTTCTAGTTATTATGAATACAGCAGTGAACAAGAGTTTCTTCCCTGTGAGTAAAATTTTCCAATCGAAAGCACACTCATTAAATAAATATGTTAACAAATTTTGCATTGCATAAAATAACAGTGAGTGCTCTGAAGAAAAAAATAAAGTCAATTAAGTGAAATAAGAAATGCAAGTGGTAGAATGTGGTAGCTATTTTAACTAGGGTAGTTAGGATAGACTTATTTGACAAGGGGACATTTGAGTAGAGATCTGAAAGATTCTAGAAGGCAGCCAAGTAGCTTTCTATAGGAAAGGATTTCAGGCAAAGAGTACAGTAACTTAAAAGCCACAATGCAGAAAAATGGGGTGAAGGGCTAAAGAAGTACAAATTAGTAGTTAATAGATGGTCACAGGAATGGGAGCGTGGCATAGGGAACATAGTTAGCGTTAATGTATTGGCTAGGGGAAGAGTTAGAGGAGAGAGAAAGAGCAATTAGAGAAAGAGCATAAACTACATAAATATCTAACCAATGCACTGTATACTTAAAACTAATAAAATAAAATAAAATAAAAAACAGAGTAGGAGAATCATGGGCACATTGAAGAATCAGCAAGGAGGCCATTGCAGCTGAAGCAGAGAGAATAAGGGGAGAGAGGTAAATTAATTGCAGGGTTAGTAGGGACCACAGTACACAAGGCCTTAACAACCAATGAAAGACTGAGTTTTGTTCTGAGTAATATGTGAAACATTGGAAGATTTTGAGTAAAACCATGAGTATAGCTTTGGGAGGAGAAAGTATTAACGAGAAGGAGTTTAATTATAGATATCTTAAGTGTGAAGTAGTTTTGATAAATCAATATAAATATATACTAGATAATGTAAAACCCAAAGGAGACAGGGTGTCAAAAAAAAAGGATCAAGGGAGATCCTGTGTAGGAGATATTAACTGAACAAATCATCAGTCATTAAGTAGCAATTGCCCCAAAATTTGAGAAAAGAAATTACAGGAAGAAGAGAACAGGATTTGGCCTTGAACAAAATTTATTATTCTATAAACTTTGACAACAAAATGTAAGTATGTGTGTGATTGGAAATTAATTTTTATAGAGGGAAATATGAAATTTAAAGAGATTAAAACATCTTCTGATAGAATAGGCAAATATTCTGCTGCAAATATACCGGGAGCTTAAAAACAATGGTGCAGTTTTGTGATGAGAAAACAAAACAGTAAAGTTAGATAAAAGGCTTGAAGTACCATCTGAATTTGATTGTTATGAATGTATAGTTCTGCTATGGAAGAAATTATGTATGAAAGTTAATAGTCAAACTAAATAACCATCCGGCCTGGTTACTATTTGGATGGGAGACCATCTAGGAATACCATGCGCTAAAGGCATTAAAATAAATAATTTAAATAAATGAATGAATGAATAAGTAAATAAATAAATAATTGATGATATAATGTAACGAAACCATTGTGGAAAAAGTAAGTGAAGCCTATATAGTGCCATTTCTCTTTTAACCTTTGTCTAATTTAACACACAACCCCCGATAGGGGCTATCTCTGTAACTATGTTCAATTAACACTTGAATGAGTATTAAGTATAACCCATTTATCTTTTTAAAATTTGTTTAGATAAAATTGTCTCTTTGAATCCTAAATATAAGAAGAGGGTTGCTTCATACTTTTCACCATCATCAAGCACAATTTTAAGTATTTAATATATGTGACACTCACAAATTAGAATAAGATGTAGTCCTATCATAAAAACATGTTTTCCAAGGTCTACTATAATTTCTTTTAGCAAGAGGTTACCTAATCAAAATAATGATTACATTTCTCTGAAAACTTTGAGTTCAGTTTTTTTTTTTTTTTTGCAAATATTGTTTTGTGCTTTTTTCCAAGTAACTTTCTGTAATTATCTTCCATTAAATTAGTAAAACTAAGGAAACTATTTTATTTGTTTTTCTAGTTTAACAGGTTTTTCCTTCCTTGCTTTTTCTGTGAAAGAAAGCTTTTCCCAGGTGCCAAATATACTCAATTTCTGAGACTTGAATGATTTTTTTTATTCTGAAAATATTACAGGAAAATGCTTCAGGTTTCTTTTAATCTTCCTCTCATTCCCCTTAGTGAACATCCTTAATGGCATCAATCTGGGGTTTATCTCTTAGATAACACTATCCATTTTTTTTCCTTTGCATTTCCAATTTCTATCCTAACTTTGAATCTATATTATTCAAAATTTGGCAATCACAAAGTGAACAATACTCTAGGAAAATTATCTGTTAAGAGCAACATTATTTTCACAAATTTTTAATATATGTTACAAATTCTTTCTTAATTAAGAAATCTTGAACAATGAACATTGTAGTTAATGTTATTAAACTGGCATCCATCAGTGATTTATAAAACAATACTTTATGCACACATTAGGTAATACTTTCCTATTACTTAATAGTTGTTTGGTTTTATGTAACTTTGGAACATCGACATGTTGCTAAAAATAATTATAATTAAACATAAAATTCTAAGAAGCAAAAGCCTAGACATCAGCTAAATAGAGTATTAGGCTCGAAACAAAAATGGTAATATTAGAACAGCTCACTCTTTTGCCAATTGCTGATGGAACATAATCATATACATGTGGTGAGCCCAATAAATTGCATACCTACAGGCTTACAAAGATATTGTCAGTTATATATTGATCATTTTACTTATTCTAATATTGGCTATAAACTTCTAAATCTAGCGCTGTTCATTAAAGCACATATTATTAAAGGTGTTTGACTATTTATGTCTATAATATCTTCTGAACTCTCAGATTTTGTAGTATATCAGTGATAGTACTCTAGCTTACAACTACCAAAGACATAGGCCTGTTTTCAAAACTATACTTTAGAGAAAAGTTACAAAGATTAAAAAAAAAAAAAAAGCCTCTTAGGGAAAGAATGTTATCAAGCTTTAATGAGTACTGAGCTATATCTGATTGCAATAACATAAGGCATAGCCAGGACTTAATTGTGTTAATAACTTACTCTATAAACCACTATGTATTTATATAGCACTTTCATATACATCATCTCATTTTATATCCATGACAACTGCAAAATAGGATGGAAGTGTTAGGCCTTTTTAGCAGATGAAAACGCACAAACTACCACAACTCACTATAATTATTATGGAATTTGAGTCTATAATTTTAAAAAATCCCCAAATAAGAAATCTTTAGGCACAGATGGTTTCATTGAAGAATTCTAACAAAACTTCAAAAAAAGAATTAACACCAATTCTATTAAATCTCTTCCAGAAAATAGAAGAGAAAGAAACACTTTCCAGTTCAGTTTATGATGCTAATATTTTCCAGATGCCAAAAGCAGACAAGGATAGCAGAATAAAATAAAACTGCAGATCAATGTCTCCATGAATATAAATGCAAAATATTTAAGAAAATATTAGCAACCAGAATTCAGCAGTGTGTGTGTGTGTGTGTGTGTGTGTGTGTGTGTGTGTGTGTGTGTGTGTAATTATATTCCATTACCAAGGGGAATTTTTCCAGGGACCTAAATCTGGTTCAACATTAAAAAATCAATCAGTAATCAATCAGCTACTAAGCTGAAAGAGAAATATCACAGTATTATATGAATTAATGCAGAAAAAAATTGAAAAAAAAATTTTAAATAGGAATTGACAAAAAAAGGAGTAAAAAAACTCTCAATTTAATAAGAATTCTACAAAAACCTTACAACTAACTTTATACTAAGTAGTGAAAAATTGAATGCTTTCTCCATAAGATCAAGAACAAGGCTCTTACCACTTTTATTCCATACAGTGCTGGAATTTTGATCCAGTGTAATAAGAAAAGGAAATAAAAAACACACAAATGGAGAGGGTAAAATAAAATGGTTTCTACTGGCAGATGACATGATTTTCTACATAAAAAATGACAAGGAATCTAGAAAGCATTTCTAAGTGAATTCAGCAAGTTTATAAGACATAAGATAAATATAGAAAAAGTCTATTGTATTTCTACTACTAGAAATTAATATGTGAACTACAAAATTAAGATTTAGTACCACTTACCAATACTCACACATACAAAAATAGTTACAAATCTAACAAAACACGTACTGTACTTTTACAATGAAAAACTAACACCGATGAAAGAAATTAATATCTATATGGATACCATGTTTAAGTATTTGAAGATTGAACATAGTAAAGATATCAGTTCTTCCCAAACTGATATATGAGGTTAACTTAAAATTGATAAGAAAAGGCAAAGGAACTAGAATAAAACAATTTTCAAAAAATAAAAATAAAATGGGAGGAATTAGCCTACCTAATTTGAATACTAATTAAATTTCTCCAGTAATCAAGCTGTTTAGTATTGGTGGAAGGATAGACGCATAGATCATTGGAAGATAGTAGATTCACCAAGATACATTCACTAACTTATGACAGAGATGAAAAATAAATTCAATTAAGAAAATATAGTCTTTTCAAAAAATGGTACTGGAATAAGTAGGGTCCTATAGGCAGTAAAAAATTCCATACCTTATATGTGAAAAAATTCAAAACAAATGACAAACTTAAATGTAACGTATAAAACTATAAAACCTGGAAAATACGTAAATAAGAATCTTTGGAATCAAGGTCTAGTGAAAGGATTGTAGGACTTGACATTTAAGTGTAATAAACAAAAATATAATTTTGATAAACTAGACTACATCAAAATTAAAAACTTGTAATGTGTAAAAGGCCCTGTTACAGGGATGAAAATATAAACTATAGAGGAGAAAGTAATTGCTAAACACATATCTGATAAACAAATAGCATTTAGAATACATAAGAACTCCTAAATCGGAGCAATAAAAAAAATTGAACAATTGAACTGAAAAATAGGCAAAAGACATAAAGACATATTTTACCAAAAAACAATGTTCAAATGGTAAAGGACCACAGGAAATGATGTTCAACATTATCAGCCAGTAGGGAAATGCAAATTCAAAGAGCAATGACTAATCACTACTCACATATCTCAAAGACTAATACAAATAAAAAAATAATGAAAATACCAGATCCTGGACTGAATGCAGAGAAACTGTATCATTTATTCATTGCTCATGAGAATGTAAAATAATAAAGCTGCTCTGGAAAACTGTTTCTTAGTTTCTTAAAAAACAAAAAAAACAACTGCTCTATGATCGTGAAATTGCACATTTGCGCACCTATCCCAGAGAAAAATATATGTTCATACACACACACACACAAATATCTATACAAAGTGTTTATAGCAGCTTTATTCATAATAGTTTAAACCCAAAATCAATGCAGATGTTTTTTTAATGAAGGAATGGTTAAACAAATTGACACTCAGCAATTAAAAGGAAAAAACTTTTGATACACTCAGGAACCTGGACAAAGCTCCAGAGAATTATGGTGAGTTAAAAATGCCCATCCCTAAAGGTTACATACTGTATAACCCATTTATGTAAAATTCTTAAAATGACCAAATTATAGAAAAATAGAACAGACTACCAATTGCAGGAGGTTAAAGAGGGTTAGAGGTAGGAGATAAATGTGGCTCTAAAGGAACACAATGAAGGATCCTGGTGCTGAGGAAAATGTCCTGTATCATGACTGCATCACTGTCAGTATACCAGTTCTGATATTGTATTATCGTTTTGAATGATATTAGCATTATGGGAAACTAGTAAAGAGTACATGGGAGTTTTCTATGTTAGTCCTTTACACTGTACTACATTTATCTCAAAATAAAAAAAAAAAAATTAATGTAAAGTAAGTGATACTCCTAGAAGAATTGCCATATCTGACACACATCCAGGCTTGTTAGTGCAATAGTTTAAAAGAGCTACTCTAAACAACTTCAAACTGTAAATTTAATAGACTGAAAAAATTAAGAAAACCTAAATATGGTTGCTGTTATTGGTCCTGTTGGTTAAACTAGAAACTTATTGTTTCTGTCATTAGAAAACATATAGTTCATCATTTTTTGCAGTCCTCCATTAAGTAATATTGATACTGGGAAAAATCACACTTGTTTTAATTTAAACAAGATTCATTGCCATTTGAAAAGTTTTTTATTCCCCCTACATTCTGTCCCAATAATTCTGCTACTAGAGAAACATAATCTTGATGTTATCTTTATGCTTTTTGGTCTAGTGTAAACTCATGCAGTGGTTCAACAAGGACTTCTGATGCATTAAAACTGTAGAACACACTCTTGTGATCACCATGCTGATAAATCAATGCATTAAAATAAAGTTTTTTTTTTTTATCGTGTCTCTGAATAAACTAGAAATGGCATATTAAAGAACTGTCAGTAAAAACATTTTTGAAACAATAAAGTTAATTCTAAAATATCAAAAATAGAACTAGTTGTAATTATTTTATAAAATTAAAATATTTATTAATATAAATATAATCTGAATGAATTGTTTTTAATAGTTAACACACATTATCTCTTTTCTTTATAAGTTCTTAAATAAGATATTTCTTATCTCTATTTAGAGATAAGAAAACAAATTTAGAAAGGTTAATGACTTACTTGCCTAAAGAACCATAGTTGGTAGTGATAAAATAATCCATAAAATTATTGCTAAATTAAAATTTTTTCATTTAAATATTTTTAAAAGTATGTGATAAAAGCTATTATTGTTATTCCACTTTAACAGATGAGAGACTCAAAAGTAAATTATACATTATCTTGCAGTCAATGTCTAACAGTGCCAGGATTCAATTCAGTTAGCCAAACTCTACACCTCACTCAGTCGATCAATATTCTCTGCTAAAACAAAACAAAGCAAAACAAAACAAAACAAAACAATCACAGGCCTGGAATTCAGCTTCTTCTTGTGCAGGGAAAAATTAATTCCTATCTAAATGCACACATATCTCATTTAACTACGTAGTCGTGGACACATTCGGTGGCAATAACTTGTGTCCTTTAGGTCAGTTAATCTCATTTCTAACATGCCCATTATAAAAAAAAATAACTTTAATCTTTTCTACATACATTTTTTTCAGTTAACTTACGGTTCGATAACAAAATACCACAGACTGGTTAGCTTCAACAGCAGAAATATATTTCTTACAGTTCTGGAGGCTAAAAAGTCCAAGGTCAAGATATAGGCAAGGTAGATTTAATTGAGACCTCTTCTCTTGGCTTATAGGTGACTACCATTTCACAGTGCATTCATATAATCTCTTATTTATGTACACATAAGAAAGAGAGAACAAGCTCTCTGGTACCTCTTATAAGGGCACTCATCTCATCATAAGAGAGCCATCCTCATGACCACAGCTAACCTAAATCACCTCTCAAAAGTCCACATATCCAAATACCATCATATTTGAGGATTAAGATTTCAACATACATATTTTGGAGGGACATAAATATTCAGTTTGTAAAAATAGTTTATTATTATTATTATTATTATTATTATTATTATTATTGCTGTGAGAAACACATGAAAGACTGAAAAGTGTACAAACTTGAAACAACTATTAAAATTTTATTCTTCTAAATTCTTCTTAAAAACTATTAAAATTTTATTATTCTTAAAACCTATTAAAATTTTATTCTCAGATAATTTTTTTCTTTACTCAAACACATAGGTTTCAGATTTAAAATCACATGGAATTGCATTAATATATCAAGCTTCAGAAAAATAATTTTTTAAATTGAAATAAAATTAAAAGGAAAAGAAAAATTATAAAATATACAAAATACAGAATTTTTGTTTCTAGCCAAGATAAAGCAACACCCCCTTATGACAATTTAAGAAAATTAAAAAAAATAAACAATTTAAACAATGGGCTAAATCTACACTTGTTTTCATACATTTGATCACAAATAGCTCAGGACTGTGATCCCTGAGAGAACAGAAATGAACAAGCTGAACTATGTGTTCACACCAGCTTATTGCTTGTATGAAATATTCAGGATGCAGCACAGAAAGAAGCAGAACAAATAGAGCTTATTGTTGAGAGAGAAATCAGAATTCAGAGAGGCCTAAAAGGAGTCTAAAAGAAGGAGTCCAAAAAAGACACAGAGATCAGGCAAAGGAGTCTGAACAAATCATTGCTACCAATCTGTACACATTTGAGAGAAAAAAAAATTATATGTATATATTTAAATATATAATCTCCAGAAAAATAGAACCACCTGGAAGGATAAATGGAGCTATTTCCAGGCCTCACAGAGGGCCTGAAAACAGTCTGTATTCCCAAAAGGCAGAGTAAAAATGTCTCATAATTGACAAGACATTAGGCAGAGTCCTTGGAAAAGCCTTAGCAGTGTACCCCTAAGAAAAATTATGTTCAGGATCCATCCTAAGAAACTTTAAACATTGCATTATTAGGTCAATTCACCAGAAAGAGTTGAGAAGACTGGATTTTTTTTAACTAGATGTTATTATTGATAGCTTAATTTTTAATTTTTGGAGTAACCACTACATTATTCTACACAACTGCTATACCAATATACATTTCCACCAACAGTGCACAAGGGTTCCCTTTTCTTTACCGCCTTGCCAACACTTATCATGTCTTGTTTTTTGATAAAAGTAATTTTAACAGGTGAGGTGATACTTCATTTTGGTTTTAATTTTTATTTCCATGATGACTATTGATGTCGAGCATCTTTTCACGTACTTGTTGGCCAGTTGTATGTCTTCTTTGAAAAAGTGCCTATTGAAATTCTTTGCTAATTTTTGATTAAATTATTTGTATTCTGTTATTGAATTATATGAATTCTTTATATATAATTCTTTATATATTTATATGAATTCTTTATTATATATATGATTTGTAAATATTTTCTCCCATTCTGTTGATTGCCTTTCTATTTTGCTAAAAATTGCTTTTGCTGTGAAGTTTTTAGTTTAAGGTAGTCCCACTTGTTTATTTTAGCTTTTGATATCTATAATCTGGTGGCATGTTCAAAACATTGCCAAGTTCAAAGTTAATGACTTTTTCCCTGTTTTTCTCTAGGAGTTTTAGTGGCAGGCCTTACATATAAGTCTTTGATCTATTTTGAGTTAATTTTTGTTAGTGATATAACAAAGGGGTCCAGTTGTATTCTTTGGCATGTGGATGACCAGCTTTTCCAACATGTCTACTGAAGTAACTATCCTTTCTCCATTGTGTGTTCTTAGTGTCTTTGTCAAAGATTTGTCCACCGTGTGAGTGTGGGTTTATTCCTTGATTCTCTATTCTGTTTCATTGGTCAGAAACAACCTAAGTTTCCACTGATGGATGAATGAATAAAACAAATATGGTATATATAGTATGTTATAATGTTAAAACGGCATATTTTTTAGACATAAAAGAGAAAGAAATACTGCCATTTGCCACAACATCCAGGATGAACCTGGATTATATTATGTTAAGTGAAATAAGTCAGACAGAGAAAGACAAATACTGTATGGTATCACTTATATGTGGAATCTCAAAAAAAAAAAAAAAAGTCAATCTTATAGAAACAGATTGTAGAATGATGATTTCCAGAGGCTAAGGGATGGGAAAAATGGGAATGTATAGGTCAAAAATTTCAGTTATAAGATGAAAAATGTCTGAGGATCTAATGTACAGCCTGGGGTCTATAGTTAATAATATGGTATTATACACTTGAAATTTGTTGAGAGTAGATCTTAAGCATTTCTACTAGGAATAAAAAGAGAAAGTTAACTATATGAGGTGATGGATGTATTTATTATCTTAATCATGATAAACATTTCATAATGTATAGGTATTCCATATTATCATATATACATTATGTACAATTTTGTGTTAATTATTCTTCAATAAATATGGGGAAAATGATTAATGCTATAGATAGTTGTGGTGGTTACATAAGCTGTGATGAATATATATTAGTCTCAATGTAAATAGCAACTAGTCTTTCTGGAGGAGAATAACCTCTTCAAAGGATAATAAGCATTATATAATGTAACACCTTTTCTCTCATTTTTAATTTTTCTCTCCTTTTTATTTTCTGCCTTTTCTTACTGTCTGGTGCTTATACCTAACTCAAACTCTAAACATAGTGACCCTTCAAGGAAGTTCTGTTCTAAAAATATCATTAAAGTCATCTGCACTGACCTCTTATAGTATTCTCTTCTCTTTCTTTGCCAAATTGCATTTTGTAAGATCACGATCTAATCCATCACACAGAAATTTTTCTTTTCTAATTACCTACTACTCTGAGATAATGATAATCCATAATTGAAATCAGGAATGTCAATATATTTAGTGCTACACTGTATATTTAAGAAAATGTAGCAAAGAGCTGGATGTTAGTAACTGATAATGCTTGAATAATACATTATACAAGAGAATTCACTTTATCTCTCTAAATAATGAACATGGTATCTATGTACAAACAAGAAGTCAAAATTGTCCACTTTCTTTTGCTACAAGGCAACATGAATTATGTGAAAGATGCAGCTGGAGAAGGTAAAACAACTGATAGCAAACAATGATAAACTCCAATATCCAGTTTACAGAATTGTCAGGAAACCTCTCATAACTCTGAGTCTTCAACTGTCAAAGAAAGGTTTACTAAATCATGTTTTATGCTTCAAATGATGCTGTTATGATTTTGTTGTATGTGTGCTTGATTCCTTTAATCTAAAGAATAGAAATAATGATAAATTTCTCTAAGCAGAACAAAACAGAGTGTGTTGTTAATTATTAAAAAAATAATAATATTTAGGAGCCTAGAAGGTAAAGAATAACATTGATTGACTAGTGTATATGCTCTTTTTAAAGTTTCTAAGTAAATAATAAATGTTTGATTTAGTTTTATAAATCCAAAATTAAGATAGTTCAACTGTATATAAAATAGAGGTAAATTTTCAGCAAATTAAGAATAAGCACAATGAATGATATTACTATGTAAATATGTAGATAGCTTACAAAATATATGTTAATACTATTGTCTACTGTTACATGCTACCTGGATATAGGGTCTCTATAAATATGTACATATTTACATTTTTAACTCTCTGATGATAATAGATGGTTATTTTTCAAGGATAATGATGTTGAACTCTGTTAAATTTGAATGAATCTATTCCTCAGTTCACATAAAGAAGAATTGATATTACTAGAAATTCCCTGAATAAATAAGCTCTTTTGTCGTTGTTGTTATTATGTTCACAGAAAGGATAATAAATCCTCACTTTACTAGGTTATGTTTATTTTTTAAAATATCTAAAAACCTTTTAGCTTCCCATAGCTGTTAGTTTCACACACTTTAGAAATACTTTTAATGAGAAAAGTAATACTTGATTGCTACAAAAAAATTTAGAAATCAGAAAAAAGTGTAAAAAATATTAAAAAAATAATTTACAATTTTAAAATTTAGAAAAAAATACTATTAACATTTTCTGTACTTCTTTTAGCTTTATATGCACACACACACAAACACACACATACACATGCACACACACCCATAAAGGACTACAGCCCGAAAAATCATCGTGTCCTACATTGAGAAGAAATGGCTAATACAGTGTCAAAAAGTTCAGAAAATTAGAGGTTCTGGCAGATGTTTGGTGTGAATGAGATAAACTTGGCTCTATGTGATATTCTAATATCTGGTAGGATAGTGCTCCCATCCTGTTGTTGCTGTTCTCATATATTTAAATATATAATAAATTGCAGTGAATTTATATATATTGTTACAGACTTTGTTTTTCCTTTTCTTATTTATCGTGTATACCCCTGACACCTGTATCAGTGCCTGGTAGTAAGTAGGTATTCATACTTTGAGCATTCTCAAACATCCTTGAATATTTATTGAAAGATAATTTAAATGCAAATGTACTTTCTTTTTTTCTTCAGTGATGCTTAGGTGATCATAAATAGCACAGAAAATTCAGAGGTTTAGGTTTATCTAAGATTGTCCAAACTCTGATCTTTTATCAGATCAGGGTTTCCAAAGGAGATGTCAAGAAAAAAAAATAATGTTATTATTAATGATAATTCTAAGTGGACACACACAAACACACACACACAAAATTAAGACAGAAGGCTGATACAGAGAGAATGTGCTGGACTGGACACATTATTGAAGTAGAAGTGTTTTAGCATTAAAGAATAGAGAAAGCAAGGCATTGAGTGGGTAGTTAGATTGAAATCAGCCATAATGATGGTAAAGGTTTGGAAGAGAAAACCAAGGTTGAGGTGGAAAAAAATGCTGTGAGACAGGTGTTAACGTCTTTACTAAACATAGAATAATTAGGAGGTCAATTATTATGACAAGAAGTAAGAAAGGGAGTAAGGCTGATGAAGGAAGTAAATCACAAGTAATCAAAATGCTCAAATGTGTAAGAGGGATTAATAGATTGAAAATCAGTGCTTGATTGGGCTGCAGTGAAATAAAAACCTAGGAAAAAGACACATGTCTAGTTGGGGATATAAGGAATCTTTAAAAATGAGATTAAAATTAATGAATACCTTACTGACTTCAAATCACAACTTTGTTCTATTTTTTTCTCTTTTAATAATTCAGTAGTTTTCTTGATAGAAGAAAAAAAAGAATGGCATAGAGAACATAGATAGAATTTCTATTTTCCCATCGTTATGTAATTATTTCTTCATACTGTTTATATACAGAATGTGGGTCCCAGGTCTGCCTGTAATCCAGGCTGTTGGCTAGAAATAGGATCCCAGATTTAGAATGCTACATTAGTGTAGTAATTCATCTGCATGTAAAATATATAAAATAATGCATTTTATTGTATCATGCATGTGCAGCTGAATGCCACTATGTACTCTGATATGTGTGGAGCCCATGCAGTTCCCTGGGGAGCAGAAGGGGAACACAAGAAGGGGAGCAGAAGAAGAGAAGAAGCAGAAGCTCACTGCCCGCAATAAAGGTGGTGCCTGCCATTTCAGTCTCATGTTGGCTCCTTGTGCATTCTTCCAACTGGGTGTCTTACCATTAAAACCTTCCCTTCTTGATCAGCTCAGCATTGACACAGAAGTTCATAAATAAATAAACTGACGTAAAAGTAAGCAGTTTTTCAAAAACAGTGAATTCACATGATAGGACATTTGCTATTGAAGAAATTCACACATTGTTTACCTACTCCACCAGAAAAAAAAAATGGTTTGGCTGAACAAGAACTGGATATATGCCATTGGTATGGGAATAAGGGGTAGAAAGACCTAATTACCCAAATGCCAGCATGGACCTTTATGTAGTAACTGTATCTTTCATGTTTTCCTTCTTAATTCCTCTTTCATAATTTTGAAGAAAACAAAAACTGTACTGCAAGCTTCCACACTTAACATGAAAGCTCAGTATTTTCTATAGCAATCAGCAAACATATTCATTACATCCCTTATATCAAACAATACACTAGAGTTTCTACCTATCTGTGTAATAAAGAGAAAAAAAACGCAGGAATAGCAACATAATTATAATTATTCTCAGAAAAAAGTATTGTCTATTCAGGAAACTCAAGTGAATTTAAATCCAAATTAAATGTTAATGAACATAAGATAAATTACGGGAGAAGCATAAACTCTTCAGTAATAGCTTTTCATACAGTAATAATGATGATACCACTTCTCTACTCTGCAACATACAAAAAAAAATCAATTTGTGTAAATTATCATCTTGTACTAAAAAATATATATATTTTAAAGCTTTAAAAGAAAATGTATTCATCAGATTAGAATAATGCTTTCTTAGATAAACACAGTTTATAAAGGAAATGTTAATTCACTACACTAAATAAAATACTTTAATCACAAGACCCCATTCAAAAAGTGAGAAAACCAAGCCAGAAGGCAAACAGACATTTGCAAGATAGTGAATAGAAAAGAATTCACATTTAGAATATATCCTATACATACAAATAAATAAGGAAAACAAAAATCATCCAATAGAAAATAGCAAATACTGTAAATAGGCAATCCATAGAAGAAATCATAGTAGCCAAAAAATCTTTAAGATATTGTACCACACTTAAAATCAAGAAAACACAAATTGAAACCAGAGTGATGAATAACTCAAGATTTTAGAAAAATTAAGAAGCCAGTGTTAGTTTGCAAACTCAAGATTTTTTAAGGTAAAATCTGAAACTGGCCTTATACATGGAAAGCAAGGAGAAACTGAAGAGTCAGACAACTCCAAATTAGTAGGTGACAATTTTAATAAGCAAAGGAACTTAATATGTAGATAGGAGGCTTGTCTTGGGTGGCCACAAAATTAATAGATCTCTATACCTGCCCATTATAATCTTAAAAGTTATTATATAGTCCTTAACTGGTTTCAGTTACATATATTGTACAGATGGTCTCAACAACACATTTCTCAAAGCTGTGTCCTTGAAAACAATTTCCACTGTAGGAACAGTGGGCAGAACATACATTGTAAGAGCAGAGAAAGGAGCCCTTGATTACATAGATCTATCTCCCAGGCCAACCTGTGGTTATGTCCGCTCGATGACCTCCTCCAACAGTCTACATTATCTAATATTGCAGAGGACATAGAGCAGAATGCAGCAGAGACTGATAAGAGAAGTGTAAAATATTATAGCCCCTTGAGAGACAATATTGGTTAAAGATATATTCTTTTATCTACCAAGTCCACTTCTAGATATATAATCTAAGAATTCATGCATGTTACCCAAGATAAAAGGATGTTATAGCAACTCCATTTATAATAAGAAAAACCAGAAACCGTCTAATTGTTCATCAACAAAAGAATGGATAAATTATGATATAATCACACAATTAAATACAAATAGCTATGAAAATAAACAAATGAAAATTTCACAAATCAAGATGCTAAGTGATAAGTAAGTTAATGGGAAGTAAAATAGCAATTATATGTATATTTGTACATATGTGAACACACACACACAAACAAACACAGAGAGTATAAAATAATCCATGAAAATGATAGAATCCAATTCAAGATAGAAGCTTTCTTCAGGGCCTGTAGAAACAGGGTGATAGTTTTTTGTAGCGGTCCTATATAGGCTACTACAACTGTATGGGTATTGTTTTATTTCTTAAGTTAGGCACTTCTATTGAGACTGCTGTGGGGACAAGTGCCAGACTCAGATTGAATTATAATGGGATTCTGGTTATTGCAGTTTCCCTTAATCTCATGTTCCAACATGAATTTAGATAATCATTGCCCATCTGAGCTGCAAAGGACCTCATGAAACACTTTGGCCTAGACCTTCTCTGTCTGCATATGAATAGCTAAGCCATTCCAGACAGATGTTTTTTTAATGGCTGGCCTTTGAATCTTTTCCAAGTCCTTCATGTTCTACTTAGCCTTATATTGCTTTGGAGAATTTTTTTTTTTTTACTTGAGTATTAATTAAATAGAAAAAATTTTTTTCCTTCTGGGTGCCATCTAATTTCATATTGAGAATAGTAATTGATACAGACTATGAAATAATACAATTTATTATTTTTTAATGAATAACAATCCTTAAGAAGTTGAAAATTTTTAAATTAGGTTGAACAAAGAATTTGATCGTGGTCCATAACTGTGCAGCGGTAAGGCCTAGTCAGGATAATAATGAGGAAGAAAGAAACAACGTTTCTCTATGTTTAAGATCAACCCAAATCTGTGGATTCTTAGTTCCAGACCAAATTTAATTTGCATTGTGGACTTTGTTTACTCATGAGCAGAAACGACTTTCTGTTTCTTCAAGGGGGCAAGAGGAAGAATATTCTGCACAGTCCTAAAATAATCTCATAAGACTTTGAATTACTTTCTTTTGCTCTTATAAAACATTTTGAGTTAAGAGAATCAGAATCATAAAAATAAATACTAAATTTTGCATTTAATAATATAAACTGAGACTTCACAAAATTATGCAAAATTACACCTTCTGAAAAAGTGGTAAAGAATTCTGAAATGAATATTAAGCATACATATGCTACATTTCTAACATATTTGATATCTAACTTTTAATATTGTTATATATTTTTAAAGTATTCAATAATAACAAATATCACCTTTTTCTAGATTTAGAGTATAATCACCTTAAGGAAAGTGAGATGCCTGCCTTATTTATTAATCAAACCAGAGTTTAGAACAGTGTTTGTCTCACTGTAGAATACATTGGCTTACTCAATGTTATGAAAATGCTGGGCTATTTTTATCTTTTACAATCTAGCCTTTGTCCTTATTATTATATATATTTTTTGACAAATCGTGCTTTGACTACTGTACATTCACATGTAAAAAAAATTAAACCGAATCCTGACCTGACAAGTACAAAAATTAACTCAAAATACATTCAGTGATCTAAATATTAGAGGTAAAACTCTATATCCCCTAGAAGAAAACATAAGTTTACATTTTTATGATCTTGGATTAGACAATGATTTTCTTGATGTGACACGAAAAGTACAAGCAACCAAAAAAAAATTGATCAATAGGACATCATCAGTAGTAAAAACTTTCATTCTTCAAAGAACATCATTATGACTCTGAAGTCAACCAAAAGTGGTGTAAGCATTATATCCTAATAAAGCTATTAAAATATGAAATATGAATCAATTTAGAATGTGGAAGACCTGAATAGCGAAACCATAAAACATGACAAAACATATGAGGTCTAAAGAAACGGAGAGAGATACTTTGCCTATGGAGTGGAAAACTGAATATTGTTAAGATGTCAGATGTTTGTTGCCAATTGATCTATAGAACCAGTGAGAACCTAAGTTAATATGAGGACATTTTTTTGTTGTTTCTTTTAGTAGAAATTGGCAAGCTCATTCTAAAATTCATGGGGAAATACAGAAAAATTGGAATAGGCACACAACTTTAAAAAAGAAGAACAAAATTAGAAAATTAACATGACCTGATTTCTAGACTTATTATAAAGCTACAATAATTAAAACGGTATTATATTTACATAAAAATAGAAAAATGTTTTGGATCAGGTCCAGTAATAAACTCATCTATTTCTATGTCCATCTCCACCTGCATCTCCATCTCTATCTCTATCATCTCTACCTTTATATATATCATCACTTTATTTTCGAAATTAGTATAAAAAATTTATTGGAGAAAGTATTATCTTTTCAACAAAGCATTAGATAAATTGGATATCAATATGAAAAAAGTGAATTTTGATTCATATCTGGCATGTTATGAAATTTAATTTAAAGTTTATAACTGACAAATATGAGTTATATGACAAAGAAGAAAACATAGAATATTGTATCAAAAAGCCATGTTCCATAAGAGAGAAACTCAAATTGGATTTCATTAAAATTAAGGCCTTCTGCTCTGTGACAGATAAGTAGTAAATATTTAGAAATTACACATTGATAAAAGACTTATATCCAGAATATATACAGAAAATTCAAAAATAAATAAAAATAAATTTTAAAAGGACAAATATTTTTCACCAGAAGATATAAAGATAGCAAGTGAGCACATGAAATGATGCTCAACATTATTGGTCATAAAGGAAATGCAAGTTAAAACCACAATTAGATATCACTCTCTAAAACTAAAAAAAACTACCAATTGTTGATAAGTATGTGGAGCAACTAGAATTCTCATTCATCGCTGATGAGAGTGTCTGATAGCACATCCTGCTTCCCAAACTGTTATGCAGTTTCTAATATAAGCAAACATATGTCTACCCCATGACATAACAGTTCTACTCCTAGGTTGCAGATGGAAAGAAAAATGGTAGTATATATTTTGAGAAGGCCTCTTTCAAGAATACTCATAGAAACTTCATTCACAATCATCCTCTAAACTAAAAAAACTCATACCTATAAATGGTGGTACTTTTATTCAATGGAGCTCTGCACATCAAAATAAATATAAATAAGCTCCTGTTACATACAACTCAGATGAATCTCACAGATACACAAGTGCAAAAAAAAAAAAAGCATACAAGAGTAAATAATAAATCCATTTATATGAAGTCTAAATATCAGGAAATTTCATTGAAGTTATTGAATTAGAATGTAATCTTTGTAGTCGATTACTAAAAGGGAATTTGTCACAAAGAAACTTTCTTAGTCAATGGGGAGAATTTAATAATAATACAATTTTTTCAACTTAAATGCCATAAGATTAAAAACCTATAAGCCTTTCTAAGTACAATTTTAAAAAGCTAAATATACATAGAAAATTATGACAATTTGCAATACCAACAGTTAAGAATATTAGATAATAAATAACAAGACCTGGAGGAAATTTTTTTCAGTTCTAAGCCAATTGCACTGGATTGATAAAATCAATCTGTAATTTATCAAAGATTTGTAACTGAAATAGTGTAAGTATGACACCCAAAAAGTTGCTATATTTTACCTTAACACCTATTTCTTTGGTTTAGAAAAATCCAAGGATTAGTGCTAATAAGGATACTAGACCTTATAAAGGAACAACTAACCATTGGTATTATACTTTTTCTGGTATTAACAAAAATTTTATAGGCGAAAAGTAAAACATAAATTTTAATCCCAGCCAAGTTTATATGGGATAGCAATAAAAATATAATCTAAAATATGTGAATCCTCATAAACTATGATGTTCACAAATTCATCTTAAAAATTGTATGAGACACACTTACAAATTAACAAATGTGTCACATTAAGAATTCAAAAAAAGAAAGTTTTAATAAGAAATGCTAGTGGTATACCAATTAATTAACCAAGTAAATAGAGAATTAAGCCTAAGAAAATATGGATATTGTTGCAAAGTCAAAGGCTACCAAAAAGTCATTAACTGCAAGAACTTTAGGGTAGAGTAGTAATTTAAAATAATTATTTAATTTTTAAATATTACAATATAATAAAAATGAAGTATCTGTGCATATTTTAAGAAATGAGAACGTTAAAGAACACCAACTCTATCAAGTTAAATAGAAGTAATATATTTGTATATTAAAATTCAGTAAGTATATTCAGAAAAGTAAAATTTTCTCCTCAAAGGAGAAAATTATTATAACATGTAAAATGAGAATATTTTCCTTTAAGAAAGCTTGTGATTAAAGAAAATTTGAAAAGCAATCAATGGGTCTTTTTATCTTTTTTCAAGTGGAGTATAATTACAAGGCCTCACCTGCCAGAAGATTAAAGTGGACTTTAAGAACTCGATTCAGAATGCATTTTGCTATCTTTTTTTTTCTTCATGTGTTATCTCTTCTCTGTGCTTCTTTAAACACAAGATACAAAAAATATTTTTGCATATTTACTAAAAACAGTGTCTTTCTCATTCTGAAATATTAAAAAAGACTATGCTTTGTATTTATGTCATTTTGTGAAAAATATTTTTGATAATACATGGTCATAAAATATGAGTAATACAAAATAAAATTTAATTAATTATGCCTGTGTATTCCTTTAACATAACAATTTAATAGAAATTATTGTTTTTTTCTTTCTTTCTGGCTTCCCCTGGATATTTCTTAAATATATATACCCAAATATAACTTCTAAAGTTGATGAATCATTTTATTCTGTTGATTCTCTCTTTCTAAGATGAATAAATTAAATTCATATGTGCCTCTGGCTCTATTATTGGCCATAACATGGTAACTACTGATATACTATTAGTTTTCCTTCCATATACAACTGTAAACTTGTATGACATATGAATTAACTATTATTAGCCATTGAACAATGGGCAGCAAAATACTGAATCCCTGAGAGAAAGGAAACCCAAGGTAAGCAGCTTGGGCATCACCCTGGGTTTATACACAATTTCCCATTGATAGCACAGAATGTTAAAGACCAAGAAAAGGACAATAAGGTACTAAGCTGTGGAGGTATAAATCAGAGTTTGGTACTGCTGAAGCAGCTTGAATCATTGGGAAAGGGCACCAGAGAAACAGGGAGCAATATATAAGTAGGAAAACACAACAAGATAAAATGGAGTTTACTCAAGAATGCAAGGTTGGTTTAACATTTTGACATTAACATAAATTATTATACTAAGAGATTAAAAGACAAAATCATTTTATTATCTCAATAGATACAAGAAAATAAATTTTAAAAAATTAACATCGATTCATGATAAAAACTTTTGAGAAACTAGAACTAAAAGGAAATTTTTGTAAAATGCAGGCATGTCATTAAAGCTCATAGTGAATATTGTACTTAATGATGAACTACTGAATGTTTTCACTTTATGATAGGAAACAAGGCAACTTTAATCAGTATTTACTTAAGAAAAATAAAATGTTAGACCCACAAAAGTTTATGAGCTTTAACTTTTATGGCAACTTTATTTATGTTAGCCAAAAACTGGAGATAATCCTAATGGCCATGAATAAAAAAATGGATAAAAAAAATTATAGCATACTTATTAAAATGACATATACCCAACTATAAAATAATTAGCTACTGATAACAGCATGTCTAAATCACAAAAACATGCTTTGTGAAAGAAGACAGATTAAAAAAAAAAACTATATCTTTTTGTGACTTCCTTACTTGACATTCTGAGACAGTTAAAGCTAACCCATAGTGACAGAAAGTAGTTTAATGGTTCCCTAGTGACAAGGATGAGAGGAGATTGGTTGCAAATGTCCACTGGGAATTTTCCTGTGTGATGGAAATACATATCTTGACTTGGCTAATGATTACATGGAGTCATACATTTGTCATAATTAATCCAACTCTACACTAAAAATGTTTGTCTTACATTGTAAGTAAATTGTACCTACATAAAGTTAAATAACAAAAAGAAATATAGAACTTGTACCTCTTGAAATTTTCTGAACTCAAACATAATAACTTGTTTTGTTTTATGTTGAGACAATTATCATAAAAATCAGAAGCAGCAATAAAACAGCATTACCTACTAACTCATGGAAATATCTTTGGATCAGGCAAAAGTGGACTCTGTTCAATTCTCCAAGTAATTATTGGATGTTTACAATCTACCTGGAGCCATGAGGGAAATACAGGATGTAATGATGCAAAAGACACCACGTACTCAGAAGTTTAGAGTCTGATGAAGAGCTAGGATACTAGAATATTCAGCAAATAGTTTAAAGTTACTAGGTTGCAGTTTCCACAAATGCAAATTACGGATATTAATATCTATTCCACAGTGATTCTCTATGGATAAAAGAAGGCAAAATACTTAAATCAATAATCTTAGAAAGTAATATAGGCTCAAAAATTGTGGTTTGAAAAATTAGTAGAAAAATTAAAGCAAATAACATAAAGTCCATATGACAAAAGAAAGAATAAAATTTTACTTTTAAATGATAAAGTAGTGTAAAAACAGTGATACAAAATATATGACAATAAATGCTGGCCAAAATAGATGAACATACTCTTTGAAACTTCTCAAGAACAGGTTACTATCATGCTACATAAACTTGTAGAAAGTATAAAATGGTAGAAGTTTTCTAATTCATTTTACTAAACTGATGTGGACTCTGATACTTAAACCTGGTTAAGAGAGCTCACAAAAGAGTAAACTATACTATGCATTGACTTATAAACATAGATGTACTTATTCTAAATAAATTATTAGTAAGTCAATCCCAACTGGATATTAAAATAATACAGCGTAATGAGTGAAAGCTTATTCCAGGAATATAAGGACAGGTCAACATTAGGAAATCCATTAATGCTTTTCTTGAAATTAATAATTTAAAGAAGGAAAAAAAACTTATCTCTAAGGATTCCAAAAAGCAAGCGATAAAATTCAACATCCATTTTGATTTTTAAAGCTTTTAGTAGATTGAAAATTAAAGGTTACTTTAGAACCACTACTTGCAATGCTATAATTTCATGCCTAAAATCCCTGAGATAATCATTTGATAAATATCCAGAATACAGAGTACTTCAATACAAATGATCATGTGTATTATAAATTTTTGAATATCATCAGTTATCCTTTGAGTCAGCTATTTCTTATTAGAAAAATAAATTTAAATGTTCAAAATATGGAGGACCTAAAAATAAATTCAATGAAATTTTCTGGGACCAATCTAAAGAAAACTGAAAAACATCATTTAGAAACTTGAAAGAAATGAAGAAAAAAGAATAATAATATTACAATGTTCAATATTTTCCAAATTATTCTTTCCAGAAATATCATTGTTTATCATGTACTAAATGCTAATTTCTAACATTGTTTTCTAGTTCTTTCACAGAAAACATCTACATAGCTTTCAAAACCAAGCACAAATTTCTTCCTGTCCCAAGTTGTTCATCGAAGTCTCAGATATTCTGTCCTCTGGCCTTAAATGGCTCCTTCTTTAGACATCTTAATTTGCCATTGTTGTTCATTTGTTGACTACCATTTTACACACATTACTCTCTGTTAACAGAAGTAGTTAAATTAACCTAGCATATAATAGGTATAAATGATTAATATGTTTTCTCTGATTAAATATTTAGCACTTAAACCTATATAAAAGTTTTCTGGATTATTCTTGGTGGGCATAGTTTCCCATTTCAATTACTTTTGAGACTATTTAAAATACAAAACAAATTATGTTATGTAGTTAAAAATAGTTTTAAATGCATATATTCAATATTAAATGTGTATATTTCTTGTGGAGAATTGTCGAGTGATCGCCAGATTCAAAATACATTCATCTAGCCCATGTACATGTACACCTAGCCCCAAAACATGTATATCAATTCATGCTGCAGTTTCCCCTGTAATGGAAGTTAACAGATTCTTTTATTTTATTTCTCTTCATGAAAGCTCTGATCTCTCAGTGCTTATTTTTAATATTCTACCTGTCTTGACTTCTGAGAATGCTATACCATCTTCATTTGCCCACATCTGATTTCACCTGAATCTATGGTAGACAACTTTTTACATGTTGAAACCTCCCACCACAGGCCCTCACTGCTTCTATACCTGAATAATTTCCTCGACACAAGGGGATCCTATTGTAGATGCACTCAAAGGGCTTGAGTGCAACCATAAAACAATGTTCCAGCCCTCCTCAGACTCCAAAGAGACAAATTTAAGGCATGTTCCACATGGTTGCTCAGCATTTACCTGCATATCACTGCACTTTGTGATGGCTTTTCTCCCTTCTTTCTCATTTCCCCCATTCCTTCATAGGTGCTTTCTGGAATTATCTCCTCAATAAACATCCTACTCCATAGTACTTGAATTGGCTTTGCTTTGGGAGCCCCAAAACTAAGCTTAACTTTTGGGGAGAGGCTAAGGGGATCTTAGTTCATTTTGCAGGAGATTATCCTTTTATTTTGCTTTGTCTCTAGCATAAGTCCTACAGATTTTTCTTGTCTCAGTTCTCTAAAGGCTTTTGCATCATTGTTAATCATTTCCCTCTTTCTGGTACTATCTTTTTTCTATGTTTATATAGAAATAGAATCGAATCATATAAATATATTAAATTAAAAAAGAGAAAATAGTGGAAGAGCAAGATATAAGACACAGGGATCTCTATTCTCTTTCTCACTTTCAGTTTTACAGCATTATCAGCTCTAAGAAATCCTTGAATAATACAAGTTTAGTTATTATAAGCCTATTTAGAAAGTATTACATTAAATTCATTGAAAACATAAAAGTAAAACTAGAACAGTACACGCCATTAAGCAATTTTATACCTACACATTAACTATAGTACTTTAGGGAACTGTATTTGGTTTATATCAGAGAAGGGAAAAGTAAAGTCTAAAGTCCTTACAATTTTCTATATACATATGTATATCTGTATGCATTTTTTTTTAATTTTCAAAGACTGAGTCTCAGAATCAGTCTATTATTATGTTAGCCTGCTTCGAGGCATCTTGCCATATGTATTGATGAATATTTATAGATAATCTATAATATCAGAAGAATTTCATTGTATATATTTTAAATCTATTACACTAAACTTTGCATTTAGTTGAAATGAACATTTCTGAAAGCTTTCAAAATATCCCTATCGATTTACTTTTCAATAGAATTCATAAAAATATTTCTAACTCTATGTTCTTGAAGTTTCTTTGACAGTTTCTTGAATTTTTCATCTCATTGGATATTTTTTGCTTTTTCCCAGTAAAGTAATATTGACAATTTTCCAACAAAACACTTCTTACTGTTATAAATGCTCTGGTATCTGGAACAACTCAATACACCTACTGTTTCTTGTAATTAAATTTGCCTACACATTTAAGAATAGTGACTGTTCTTTCTAAAGTTTACAGTTTTCTTTCAACCCAGGTTTGGACTTTCTCTTTGGCCTTAAAAAGTATCACAGAGTAAACTTAAAGTTTTTTTATTTTTTCATAAATGTTCATCTACTTTGAAATTTTCTACTTGAATTGATTATCAGGTAAAGGAGTAGGATAAGTACAACTGCAAACATAATTAGAACCACTTGAATAATTTTGGGGGAGAACAAAAAGTACATTTCTATGTTAGTAAATTTTTAAAGTCATGAACTTTAACATTTTACTAAAATTTGGGGGGATTATTTTGAAGCTTCAGCAGATTATAGTTTTTTCACTTTTTTTTATCTGAATCACAATACCTGCTGAGTATTTACTTTGATTTTTTTTTTCAGAAATGTGACCAATAAAATGACTTCCTAAGTTTAGAAAGTTTTTATTGTTAGTAACAATATTGTCTATGTAACCCCTAATTAAAGGGCATTGGTATGTGAGAAACTAGAAATTAGCAGACATTATAAAGAGAACTGTACTGAAGAGAATTTTCTCTTAGTTTTCTCTTATGTTAAACCATTTATCTTTCATATGAACTATTTTTTTTTTGAGGGCTGTTCTCTTGGGCTTCCTTTAATCTCATATCTTATTAGCAGGGTATGAAGATGACAGCCTCTATTCTAGGAAGGTAAGCCAGACCAGAGTAGTGTTTCAAATGAGAAAAATATTAAAAGCAAAACTTATTAAAACCAGTTTTTTTATTAAAAACTTTCCTTTTTTGTATTATGTATTATCATTCACCTATAGTTATAATATTACATATCTATATTATATCCTGAGGGTGAAGACTAGGGAATGGATTTAAGAACTAGACAAATAAGTATCAGACTATATATCCTGAGTTGAACCCTGGCTTTAGGTGAAGGCTATAAAAGAAGTCCAGCTCGGCTCACCAAAGCAGAGGACCACATAAAATTTTGAAAGTCAAAGCCAAAGCCAAAGGCAATGTCCAAAAATAAACAAACAAATAAACAAACAAACAAGTAAACAAATAAATAAATAAATAATTTTTAAAAACACCATTTGTTGGAATTGCCTATAGCCTTTTTAAAATCTAAGAATCTTGATTTTGACCTAATGAATTAGGTTCTGATCATTGGACTCAGACAATTGGATTCCTTAAAACTTTACTGATGATTCAGATAAGCAGCCAAGATGAGGTTAACTGATATAACTTATGATAAAGAATACACATTTTTATTAAATGACATATCCCCATGAATTCCTCACAGAAGTTCTTATATAAAGCTTCTATGAGCATGACATAATGGTAGGTATCTGAGATAAATTTCATGATAAAACAGAATCAGATTTCATTAAACTTTTATGCAATTGATCGACTTTTACTATCTGCCTAGAATTAACCTGAATATGATATACCAACAAGGTATAAATACTAGATACTGTACCTAACCTCACCAATTCTATTGAAAATATAAAAGTATAAATAAATAAACTCTAAGGCAGAAAATAACTTTATATTATATTTCCTATGTATGCTTTAACATAATGCTTACATTATTTTTTAAACAGGGTATAAATTAATTTTATTACTATTTAATCAGATATTTTTATTGATTTATGTTGCCATTTCAAATATGCTTCTTTTCTTTATTCTCATTTAGGATAGATTTTTATTGTTAGTGTTCCACTATACTTGCATTTAATATTTTTTATCTCATAACTCTCTCTATTCAGAAGAGTCAGGGGTAACGTATAGTCTACTGTCCAAATTGTGGCATTATTAATATTGATACTAGAACCACAAGTGTAAACTTGAACCATGCCAGATAATTGAAATGTGTAGTTACCCAATCAGTTGCCCTAAACAAATGCTTTGATCCCTAGGGAGAATACTTACTTCAGTTTATTTGTTTTTTATAATAAGTAAAAAGCCTTTCTTAATGCAACCAAGTGTTCTCATCATTTTCTTTTGATATTACTAATTATATATTGATTTTCAAAGTCTGTCATTGCTTATTAAATAGGTGGTAGAAGCAAAATTATGTGTAAGTTAGATGCAGACTTTCCTGCTGTAATCAATCCCTTTGTGTCTTTTGTTAGTTTCCTTACTGACTGTGACCAAAAATGATGCCTATAGTGCCTCACTAGGGAAATGTATGTACAAACCTCCTCTCTCAGACCAGACTCACACAGATTCTTGTCATCAAGCTTTAAGCTAGGAAATATGCTAAATTCACTATTACAATTCAAAGAAAACTAGTGACAAACTAGAAAATAGCTTCCAGTTCTTCTAAGATTTTATAAACTACTATAAACTATCCTTCCCTGAACTGAAGATCTTTAGATTGATCAAGAAAAGGATAAAAGTTAAAAGTTATTTTTATATTCAGATGTTGGGCATAAAGAATCGATATCAGTCACCCTCACAAACAAACATTATCTCATGGGCTCCATCTTGACATTGGCAATTTCTGTAAAAGTGAGAATACATATTTTTAATATTTTAAACACCCTATCATGACTTCAAACAATTTTTCAGAGTAACTTCATAGGACCAAAAGTTGAGTCTGTACTCTCTATTATTTCCATGTGCTTACAAAATAAATTGTAGTGACTTTTTTTTTCCTGAGAGATTGAGGGTCCAAAGCTGTCTGATATATTGAGACAAAATCCTTAAGGGTTAGAAAACTGGTTAAGAATTAAGAAGCAGACACCCAGGGACCCAAGGGAAGAAAAGTCTGACCAGCCCAGCGATGGCAATGGAGGTAAACCCATAGATTTGAAGCAGTCTTATAACCTAGCTCCAGCCCTTCTTAGCCACACTTCTCTAGGAGAGGTCCTTCCTCTCTTAGGACCCAAGGAAACATATCCTAATGTGCCTCTGGAGGCAAACTCGCCTATATAGTCCGACTATGGATTGTGTAGTAGCCCCATGGCCTGATTCCAATCTTTCTTAGTCATGAACTGGGGGAAGTCCTACCCACCCAAGAACATGGCATGAGGTACACCCATTTATACCCTGGGAAATAGGCTTTCAGACTATGATCTCACCTGTGGATGCTGAAGCAGCCTTTTGACTTCTTTCTAGTCCTTATCAGCTGTGATCAGGGCTCAATTTTGCCCATGTGGAAACCGGCTCAGGAACCTTTCAGAGATCCAGAGTGAGTTGTACACATTTATTCATATGGTAATAAGACTACCATCTGTGAATTCTGAGCTACATCATTGTCCCAGTGCCAGCCCTATAAACCAAAGTTTTGGAGGGAGTCCTATTCTTCCCCTCATGGACAAACCAAAATCCATATCAGCCCAAACTTGGTAACATTGACCCTACTGTCAAACTAGTAGCAGCAACATGACCAGCTCTAACCTTACTCTACTGTAATTGAAAATTATACTATCATCCTGGAACCTGGCAAGAAGAAATCTTTACTTGCTACACCAATCTGTAAACACTAGAAGAGGTATTTGTTCCTTTAAATGCATAGATAGCAACACATGGCTACATGGATCACAAAGTATCAGACAAATTTGATGTCACTAAAAGGAAACTAGCAAAGATTTAGTAACCTACCCCAGAACTGGAAAAATGGAAAATATGAAAAATTCTCAAATACTTGGAAACTAAAAAACAAACTTCTGAACACTAAAGAGTCAAAGGAGAAATAAAGAGGGAAATCAAAAAGCACCTAAAAACAAACAGAAATATAAGCACAACATACCAAAATGTATAGAATGTAGCAAAAACACTTCTAAAAGGAAGTTTATAGTGATAAATGCTTACATTAAGAATAAAGATGTCAAATAACATAATTTTGCTCCTCAAGAAACTAGAAAAAGGAGAATAAAATAGGCCCAAAGTTAACAGAAGGATGGAAATAACAAAGATCAGAGCAGAAATAAATGAAATACAGACTAGAAAAACAATAGATCAATGAAACTAACAATTTTTGCAAAGATAAGCAAAATAGTCCTTTAGCTAGTCTAGTCAAAAAAAAAAAAAAGAGGACTTGAATAACATTAAAATTAAAGAGGAGACATATAAATGATACACAGAATAACAAAGGATCATAAGAGAACGGTATTAACAATCCTGTAACAATTAGATAGCCTAGAAGAAATGGATAAATTCCTAGAAACCAATGACCTACGAAGACCAAATCATGAATGAATAGAAAATCTAAACAGAACAATAATAAGGAGATTGAAGAAATGGTCAAAACCTTCCAACAACAAAAAACTCAGGCCTAATGACACATATCTCAGAATGTATCCCTGTTGTTAAATGGCACATAACTGTATTCCAAAATATTGAAGAGGATAAAATAATTCCAAATCCATTTCACAAGGCCAGCATTGCCCTTATAACAAAGCCAGATACGTACACTACAATAAAAGAGAAGTATAGGTTAATATCTCTGATAAGTATAAATACAAAAACCTTCAGCAAAATACTAGAAAACTCAATTCATCAGCACTGGAAAAAGATAATATACCATAAACAAGTGGGAGGTATCAAAAAATGCAAATCAATAAGTGATATGCCATTTAAAAATAATAAAGGATAAAAAACACAATATAAATTTAATAGATGCAGAAGACAAAATACAACCTTTCATATAAAAACTCTCAATAAACTAAGTACAAGAGAAACGTACCTGAAAAGAATGTCATATATAGCAAGCCTATAGCTAACATTACACTCAATGATAAAAAGCTGAAATCTCTTCCTCTAATATCAGAAACATGAAAGTTTGTCTATTCTCACCACTCCTAGAAGTTGTTTTCAGAGCATTTGGGCAAGAAAAAGAAGTAAAAGTTAGTCAGATTGGAAAGTAAGAAGTTAAATTACTTCTGTTTGCCAATGATGCAATCTTATATAGAGAGAATCCTAAAGACTTCACCAAAATACTGTTAGAATTAATAAATATATTCTGTAAAGTTTCAAGATATGAAATTAATATGAAAAAATACTGTATTTCTATTTTTAAAAATTAATAAAATAATCTAATTTACAATACTTTTAAAACAGATAAAATACTTAAAATAAATGTAACCAAGGAGGTGAAAAACCTGTATACTAAAACCATAAGACATGGATAAAAAAATTTAAATAGATATTAAATAGAAAGACATTCCATGCACATGGCTTAAACAAATTAATGTTAAAAGCTTTATACTACCCAAGTCAATCTACAGATTCAAAGCATTACCTACAAAAAATTCCAATGATATTTTTCACAAGTAGAAAAAAATCTTAAAATTCCTATAGGACCAGAAAAGATTCTGAGTAGTCAACACAATCTTGACAAAGAAAAAGAAAGCTGAAGGTATCACTCTTACATATTTTAAACTGTATTACAAAGCTATCGTAATCTGAACAGTGTGGTACTGACATAGAAACAGACCCATGTCAATGAAATAGAATAGAGAGCCCTGAAATATAACCTGTATAGATAGGATCAACTAATCTTTGATGAGGACACCAAGAATATTAATAGGAATATTAGATATCCACATGCTGAATAATGAAATTGTACTCCAGTTTTATAGCTCTCACACAAGTGAACTCAAAATGGGTTAAAGAATTAAATGTAAGACTAGAAACCATAACACTCCTAGAAGAAAACATGAGAAAAAGCTCCTTGAAATTGATCTTTACAATGAGTTTTTAGATATGACACCAAAATCGGGTGATAACAGGTGTATGTCACCCTGAGTTATTTGTAATTTTATTAATAATAAATATCTTTAAATTTTCCAGATGAAAAATAAACTTATTTTCAACTTTTGAAACAATTCATTGTATTACCTTGTCCACTTAACATACTGATGTATTGATTTATATCTTTTAAAAAAATGTATAACACTAAATTTTGACCTTTCTACTTAACTAAAATCTCCTATTTTATAGAACATAACACTTCTAGAAGATTAGTTTACACATACAAAGTTCTCAAAAAATATGTATAGCTGAAATGAGCTCATAAAACTGATGTAATAGTGTGAATTAAGTAAAAGATATAGAAACATACTGAAAATAACAGTTTTGAATTTAAATATATGTACATAATTTTAGAAATTTTACCAATGTAGTGACTCACTTCAAAATAAAATTTTAGACTTTTTATGGCTAGAGAAAGTATATTTTAAATTATATGCCTGCCACAAGAACTTTATTTCTTAACATCTTTTTCTCTTTATCTTCCAAGCAGAAAACCTACAAAGTTTAACTTTTGGAACTCTATAAGCTCTTAGTGATGCAGATACTTTGAAAATGCAAGAGAATACATTTGGAAGAAAGCATTATCATCATTGTAAACACAAATTTGGCTCTGAGTAAGTAACAGTAGGTTACCTGGAAATAAAATAACATAAAACGTTCTACTTAAAATTAAAAATAATGCTTTTTAATTTTACTTAATATAATGAATAAAATATGCAAAATTTAAAAACAATTGCTTTTTACATGATGATAACAGTTGAGCATTGGTTTGGTTGAGGCTATCTTTTTATGTTTAAAAAATTCCAGGTATGAGAAGAGTCTTATATAACAAGCTTTTTTTCTCCTTCCAGTGGAAGATTTAAAACAAAAACAAAAACAAAAACAAATTGTCAACAAAAACGACCTTAATGACTGAGAAGAGAGGACACAAGAAAGGGGTGGTCCCGCTCAAAATGCAAAGTCCCCCACTTATACTTACTCTAAAGTCAAGCTGAGATCTTTATCCTTAAACTTGTTCTCTGGCAGCATCCATTTGTCTGATGCTAAGCGTTTTGATCCAAGGCCAGGGATAAGCTTGCCTTGGTTAGAAATGATATTTGGTTAGAAAGGCGAAGAGGTAAAGAGGAAACTTAACACTTACTTATCTTTAAACTCAAGATTTTAAAGATGTGTGCCCTTGTGTAAGGATAAAATCTGCCCTTACTGCACTAAAAGTTAGGGCTATATGAAATTGTCTAGGATGTTTGCTGATTTTATGCTAAGAAAAAAGCTATATATAGATAACTTTTGGAACATATTAATGCTTCTGAAAGGTATTTGAATTAATATACGTAATACATAATTTTAAAGCCACGTAATTACTATTGCTGAGGTTTAAAAGAATCAAAGGAAGAAAATGATCTCAAGCTGAAAGCTTAACCACCATGTTTCAACCTGGAGGCACTTTTTCATCAGAAACTCTAATGGAACTTTGACAATAATGTTAGAAATAAAGTTGCTTTAACTCAGGAGGGTACTTACTAAATGAAAAAGAACACAACTAATTGCATGATAATTGTTTCATATACAGTGACTACAACATGGTATTAGTCATTATGGATAATGACAGATGGGTCACGATGCTTTTTCTCACTTTAGCACTGCAGTTGCTGAGCAGGATTTAATTAATTTTCACATTCCCATATGAATGTCCTCATCTACGGCATTTAAAAAGCTTTTTCCTTTTTATTCTATTTTATAAGTTGTTTGCCTCTTGCAAAAAAATATTTTGAGTAAAGATGACCAATCAAAAATAAATGCTAAGAAATATTGTGGAAAATATTATTTTCTACTCAGTGAACAGGTAAGTGGAGATTAGCCCTGATCTATTCTACTTAAACTTAAGTATCTCATGATGATAAAGTCTATCAAAATGGGCGGCTTGTGTTGTTCCTTTGTAATTCTCTCTCTTTGGGTGAACTCCACAACCCTAATTGATCAATACAACTTTCTAATGACTTATTTCGTACAAGGTACAGATAAGTGTTCTATCATAGGGTTTAAATGCACCATTCTGTGATGTTACCCTTTTTTTAATTGAATTTTATTATTAGTTTCAAGTGTACAGTCAATTGGTTAGGCATTATATAGTTTATACAAGGATACCTCTAATTGCTCTTTCTCTCCTTGTGCTATTACTCTCTTGCAAAGACATAGTACAATAAGAATCATGACCATTCTAAATAAAGACTTTAATAATGTTAAAAGCAACAAATAACTGTCACTTCAAAGCCATTTATATAGTTTGCAAAGAGCTTTCACAAATATACATTTTTTTCACAACCAAACTGTGAGGCAAATAGGAAAAGATCATTATCTCTACATTTTCACTAGATCACTGAAACTCAAAAACTTGGAGATTTGACTTGTCCAAAGTCATACAACCCACAAGTGAAGAAAAATAGGATCTAGACATATATCCTTTGTCTAATGCTTCAGAAATCTTTTCCCTATTCAATATTTAATCTTAATTTCTTAATTGTGTTATATAACAAAGCAGTAATTTGAAGACAAAGGCAAAGGACAAAGGTGAACTAACATTTGTTGCATTGTTCTACATTGATTACAGAAGTACCTCACTTTTTTAAAAAAATTTTTACATCTCTATGCGATATTCATTTCAAAAACATTTTAAATTTGATCAAATGACTATTCCTCTTTTAATTTTAGAACTGTATATGCTAACTTTATTAGAGAAATTTCAGAAGCCCTCTTCCTTTGTTTACCAATTCACAAAATAACAAGTCAATTCTTTTTTATCTTCTAGAGGTGACTAATGAGATATATTCTTGCTTTTTTTAGGTTTGTAAATATCAATATGAACTCATGACAAATTTTATTTAAGTGCTTAATTAAATGTAGTTATTATTCTTATTGCTGATGCTCAACATATCCCAAACGGGCACTATGAGTGCTCACTGCTTATATTAGTCTTATAGGACACACACACACACACACACACACACACACACACACACACATTCAGGAAGAGAGAAATTATAAGTAATTGACTCATACATTTATGAAGCCTGAGAAATCCTACAATCTGCTGTCTGGAAGCTGGAAGCTCAGGAAAGCCAGTGGCATGATTGAGTTCAAGTCCAAAGACCTGAGAACCAGAGAATCCAATATTGCAAATATAAGTCCAAGGGCAGAAGATGAGATGAGATACATCTTCTCAAAAAAAGAGACAGAAAAAAAAGTGAATTCCTCCTTTCTCTGCCTTTTGTTTTATTCAGGCCCTCAAAGAACTGGATGATGCCCACCCATGCCTTACTGACTCCACTGATTCAAATACTAAGCTATCCAGAAACACCCTCACAGATCCACCCAGAAATAATGTTTAATCTGGGCACCCTCTGGCACAGTCAAGTTGAGACATAAAATTCAGCATCACACAGCTATTAAATCAGATCTCATTTCTGTGTCTTTGTAATGGACAGAACTAGAAAATATTTGGGCAACTATGTGTGTTTTGTTGTTGTTAACTTTTGCTTTTAAGATAAAATATTGTGAAGTTTATACTAATATTTCCAATTAAATTCAGGAATACAAAGAATTTACTTAATCTCTTCCAACCTCCATCTGTTTCTCTTTTCTCCAATGCTGAAAATCTCTGTCCTTAATAATTTCATAATAATTAACTCATTTGTTCAATCACACATTACACACAGGAAAGTTTCAGGATAATAATGCCAGCACAATATAATTAAGAAGCTTTCCCACCCTCCCCCCATTTGTTAGTTCTCTTTCTCTTGGGTATAAAACAAAAAGGTGTAGATAAAGATTACAATGTTTTTAAATCAATTGAAATAATAATTTCTGTGTGGCTATGCCAACAAGTCAGTATATATCTAGTTTCATATGTTCATTTGGACTTTTAACAATTGCTTTTTCATTATTTACTTTTGCTTTATCATTTCTTTAACACTTTAGAGCAGTTTAGCTTATGTTCTATTAGCTGATCATTTTTTTAAAATTATGGTTTATTTTACATTTTTAAAAGTATAAGTATGTAATATAAGATGACACATGATAGAGATCGATAGATGATAGATGATGATGGTAGATGATAGATAGAAATAGAGGTAGAGAGGTAGGCAGATAAGAGTTAAATAGTTGTAAATACTGCTTGTCTTAGGCAAGTAGTAGCATAGTATACACACACTTCTCTGACTTGTTATATTCACTTGTTATATTCTTAGTGTTAGAGATATTTGTCATTCTTTTACAGTGGTGTACTATACTATTGCATATATGCATTATAGCTTATTCAACATGTCCTCTATTTTAAAACATTTGTATTTTTACCAAAGAACACTTAGGTTGTTTCCATGTCTTGGCTATTGTGAATAATGTTGCAATTAATATAGGGTCACATTTATCTTTGCAAATAAGTGTTTTTAAAATTTTCAAGTAGAAACCTAAAAGAGACATTGAAGGATCATATGGTAGCTCTATTCTTAATTTTTTGAAGAGCCTTCATACTTTTTTCCATAGTGGCTGCACCAACTTACATTCCCACTTACAGTGTAGAGGGTTCCCTTCTCTCCACATCCTAACCAACACTTATTATTTATTATTTTATTGATAATAGCTATCCTAAGAGGTGTGAGGTAATATTTCATTCTAGTTTTGATTTGCATTTCTCTTATACCTAATAATGCAAAACGTCTTTTCATATATCTGTTGGCTATCTGTATGTCTTCCTTGGGAAAGTATCTATTTAGGTCCTTTGATCATTTTTTTCTGGAGACAAAACATGAGAGTAGCGAACTGGCCTTGGGCAGAACCCGGCCAGCTGCTCAGGGGTGAGAGCCAGAAACCTGGGGACCTCTCCATCCAACACTTCTCATTGGACAGATGGGATAACTGAGGTTCAGGGCATACAGAACCAGGACCAGAATCTTTTCAGCACCTCCTGTTCTCATGGCTATGACAAGCCAGAGAATCTCAAGGAGGACAACTTGGGTTAAAGTCTGTTTGGGCACATGGGCAGACACACATGTAGACAGAGGAGGTGCCACAACTCAGCCTGAGGAGCGGGTACAGTCAGATTGTCTTATGCCAGCTCAAGGGTTATCAGGGAAAATACAAGGGCAGTGCAGGAGCAAGAGCCAGGGAAGACTTCTGACCACCCTCCTCCTCCCTTCTGTTTGGCCAACACATCAAAGAGGCTTGCCTTGCCCAGTGTGCTGAGAGAGGGCTGAGCCAGCTAACCATTAACCTCAGAGGTTCCTCCCCTCCCTGCCCACAGCCTTCTGCACAGGTCTGGACATGGTCACCACTCAATGAGGGCTTGCTAAGAACATCCCTCCTGGCCTAGAACCTCCTTCTCCCCACTAGCATCTCTGCCTCCCCCAACTAGGGCAACATGGTGAGAGAGGGTCTTCCCAGTTTCTGCAGGCTTGTCTCCTCTACTCATACTAGATTTGTCCCAACTCACAGGTCACCCTGGGCCTCAATTTCCCTACTTTGAAGGGACAAAGAATTACCAGGTATTAAGAAATGCTTCTACCATGAGGGACAAAACAAGAGACAAAAAGGAGCTCTGTGGAAACAAACAAAAAAAAATGCAGAAAACAGAAGAAAACTTAAAAATCCTAAAATAAACATCCTTAAGAAGATAAAACAAGAACATCGCTTTTTGAAAAGGAGATATTTCAGGAATTAGAAAAAGCTCCTGGAAATTTAAAAGAATATGGCAGCAAATACCAGGATGTATTAGAAGCAATGAAAAACAAAGCTGAGAACATCCTCCAGCAAGCAGAAGACAAGATTTAAAAAATTATGGATAAATGGTTAGGTAAATTAGATGATTAAGTCAGGAGGCTCAATCATCCAGTCATCCTCAAAGCAAGAAAGTAGAAGGGGGAAATTGCCAAAGAAATGGAAGCTCAAGCCAGTAGTGTTTAAATCTTTCAATGGCATCTGTTATTCAAATATTAAAATGTTTTCCTACATACATACCTATTACCTAAGCCCTGTAAATATGCCCTCTTTCCTCTCTAGTGGCTCCCAGTCCCTGTGAGTGCTCACCACCAATCTGCCGGTCAGCCCACCATGATCGCCATTCCTGCAAGATGCCAGGGGTCATATGTACCTCTGGTGCTGTCCCAGCAGTGAGGTCAGGTGCTCAATGAACCTTCCACTTCTGGCCAGCCTCCCCAAAGTCACCCTCCCGAGGCCACCCCCAGTAACCACAGTGGGTATCTTTCTGGACACCAGTGGATGGAAGGTAAAGTGATGCTAAGGCTATGTCTCCCATATAAGCGAACACAGTGGCCACCTCTGTCTTGAGCCCACTGGGCCTGTTACATGTGATTCTCCCACTGATATCTCTCCAGCTCATTGACCCCACTGCTTCCTGGTGAGACTCCTTCTTCTTCTCTTTCAGATCTCCTTTCATGGACTTCAACCCAGCATCCAGAGGACCACTCACTACCTCTACACACCACCAAGTGAGGGCATAGACATATTGGGCACTGGATGGATAGCAGCAACCAAAACAGACCCATGTGTCTGGCCACTCTTGGAAGGCAGGCATCTCATGCTGCCTTTCCCCTCCCCTTTTTGTGCTCCACATTTCCAGGTATGACACCTCCATCTACCAAGTTGTCCAAACCAAAGATGAGGGCTTTCCCTCCAACTTCATCTCCTTCACCCCCTTCCCATCATGGTGGGCAATGTACCTATAAGAAGCCTGGCCACAGAGAGCTTAGTGAAGAGAATAAGTTCAGGTTTTGGAATTCAATGTCCATCTCCTGACCATATTTTTTAAACTGGATTTTGTTGTTGATGTTGACTTGAGTTTTTTACATATTTTGGCTATTGACCCTTATCATGCATATCATTTGCAAATACCTTCTCCCATTCAGTTGACTGCCATTTTTATGTGTTAGTTTTTTAGTTGAGTTGTTTTTTGTTGCATTACAGAAATTACAGAAATACTTTAGATGTTCTATATTTTAACCCCTTATAGGATAAATGTTTTGCAAATATATTCTCTAATTCTATAGGTTGCTTTTTAACAAATGAACAGAGAAAACAGAGATTTGTGGTCATGGGCAATAAACCAGTGGTTACCAAAGGGTAGGCGGGGCAGGGGAGCAAAGTAAAGAGGGTAAAGGGAGTCAAATATGTGGTGACAGAAAGAATCTAACTACGGGAGATGAACACACAGTGTAAACATATATATGCCTTATTGCTAAAGTGTACAGTTGAAACTTATTGAATTTTGTTAACCAATGTCACCAAAGAGTAAATAAATAAATGAAAGAATAAATAAATAAACAAACAAACAAATAAGGGTTGTTTTTCACTCTGTTGATTTTGTCATTTGATGAACAATTTATTTTAAGTTTGATGTAGTCACATTTGTCTATTTTTGCTTTTGTTGCTTATGCTTTTGGTGTCATATTTAAGAAATTGCAAGTTCAATATCATGAATATTTTTTCTATTTTTTTCTATAAGTTTTGTGGGTCTGAGTCTTACATTTAGGTTTTTAGTCCATTTTAAGATAATTTTTGTGTATGGTATAACCTAATTCAACTCTATTCTTTTGCACATATTCAATTTTTCCAACATCAGTTTTTCATTTTTTATTTGTACATGAGCATGTTAATTATGTACCAGGAGCTCTTTAAAAATACTTTACACATATTAATTCATTTAAATTTTGCAACTATTCTAAGATAGTTACCACTTTTATTTCCATTCTGTGGATGAAGAAACTGAGGCACACAGAATTCAAGTAGGTCATGAAGCTAAAAAGCATTAAAACTAAGATTCAAGATCAAGAAACTTCTTAGTCTTTTTTTTCTGACTACTGCATTATAAGTATCTATCTAATAACAATATATTGAGTTCCTAATGCTGTTGTAATTATAGGATGCGTATAGAAAACAAAAGACAAGTTCCTGACCTGTAACGTTTACATTTTAGTCACAATTCTGACAATAAATGAGGAGACAAACAAATAATTAGCATAAAAATAAACTAATAATATAATAGTGAGCAGCTAACATGAGGTAGGGTAGAGAGAATCATCTTTATAAAATGTAGTGGTTGGTGGTCAAAGAACACCTTGCTGAGAGGTGAGATTTGAGCAAAAACCTGAAAGATGAGAATAAGATGGCAATGTGAGAGTTAGGGAAAGAGTTTTATAGAGCAAGACCAGTAATAAGAGTATCTAAAATGAATGTTGATAAGGATGATCAGTGTATAATAAAAAATTTGATCTCACCCAAAAAGTGTTTTGGCCTTTGACCTCGGCTTCTAGAAGGTGATCTATGTTATACCTGATGAGATTGTCTTTGCTCGGGGTGGTGTGTGTGCTGGACACACAGGCATTGATTTGTATAATATGAAAGTGCCTAACACAGTATCTGGATATAGTAAGTCAATACTATAGTTATGAACTTATATTGCAGAAGTCTCCTTAGGATATCTTGATCTGTGATAATGCCCCTCCATAAGCCTACTGCCTCATCATTACCATTGTGAGATTCATTATCTTAGTTTAATATTCTCTCAACATAACATAGCTGGGAGAAATCCCTCTTTTGATTGTTTGTTTTTTACAGGAGATACAAATTTTCCCTTCACCTCTAGTGACAATGCTGAGTAGAAACAATGTTTTTCCTTAACAATATGTGAGTAGATAATAAATTGGTGATTTATTCAATAATGCAGTCATCTCTCTTCTGTCATTTTATAGTCTCTGCATATTTTTATTGTTATTGTGCATTTTGGGCAGTTATTCAAGTTTGATCTCAAGATCACTGACGTAGTTTTTGGAAATGTAATATTGTCCTCTTTAATTTTTATTAATCTTCCTCTTTTCAATCTCCCTGTTCTTATTCTACTTAGATCACATCCTTCACATCTTAGAGCTGGGTTCTTTTGGGCCAGCTCTTATTTAAGCTTCCCAGTCTCAGGATCTGCACTGGAAGTGAAAGAATGAGAAGTATGTTATGGGGTTACTGTCTGGATTCGAAATATAGACAGCACAATTCCTGGCATGATGTCAAACATAGCTGGTTCTCAATATACATTAGCTTATATTTAAACACTAAACTCAGTAAAAGGTGGAAATGTGTATGTACATTTTTTTGATAAAATTCTAAGATAATCAGAAAATTCAGTGAGTCAAGACATGTTCTGGTTTTAGTATTCTGTTACTGTATTTTGCATTGAAAATAAGATAGAAGAGGGCTAGTTTTATTACTGGTTTTATTATTAAAATAATAATAAATTTAAGTTTATTTAGCATCTAAAAATGAATTTTCAAGTACTTTGATACAAAAACTGAATGTGTAAGGCACTTTACAAATTACTTTTGTTTAAATTGTCTTATTTTATTTTTAAAATAGCCTATGAGATCATTATATAAACTATTGGCATAAACTCTCTATTTTATCAAAATTAACAAAATGACTGTATATTGGAAATGTAATCTGGCTTTTAAGAATACAGCTAGTCAGAGGCAGATCTGTGATTTTAATCTGAATGTTTGCCTTTAAATTTGATTCTTTTTCTACTCTACCTTGTAACTTTAAACTGTGCTGGGTACCTTCCAAGCCCTTCTCATCTGCAGAAACAATTTGTTTTCCTCATACTTCTAATTTTACATCACCAAGACTCAATTTAAATTATAGAAGGAATCACTGAACCCCGTTTGAGGAATCTAATTCAGTTTTGCAAACCTCCCCAGTGTCATGCCCTGTATTCTACTGGTTTATAAACTCCTGAAGCCTCTTGTCTTAAGATCAATTAAAAGCACTTTCTTTGTGTTTATACCATAGTTTAACAAGTTGTTCTCATAATTTCACTTGACCTTGGCATTTATGTTTAATACCTGCCCTGGAGATTTCAACTTGTTCTGATTTACCTATGGCCTCTTCTAAGATTTCAAAAAGTACATAATACATTCCTGTTGATACAAATGACCAAAATTGGGCATTTACTATCATAAGCAGCAGAGCAAGGGTGAATGAAACAGTTTACAGGGTTTAGGAAGAAAGCAAAACAGAAAAAAATAGTATTAAGCAAAATGAGACTGATACAAAATTAGAGCTGCATATCTTCGTATACTTCACTCAGTTCCTACCATTAAGAAAGTGAGAATATGTAATAGGAGCTGAATTTTCTAACTAGCTATGGGAACAGGTTTAGAATTTACAAAAGCCTTTTTCAAAGCTAAATTTCTGTTTGGGAATCTACCAGCAGTAATAACAATGAGTTGAAAATAACCAGAGTCTGGAATGGTCCTTTCACCACACTTTCTGTTCATTACAGCCGAGTTTTCCAACTATGTTCTGTAGCAAGAATCCCCAACCCTTAGGCCAGGGACTGGTACCTGTCCAAGGACTGTTAGGAAATAGGCTACACAGCAAGAAGTAAGTAGTGGGCAAGTGAGAAAAGCTTCATTTGTATTTGTAGCCACTACCCAGTGCTAGCATCTCTGCCTCAGCTCCACTCAGATCATCAAGAATTAGATTCTCATAGGAGCACAGGTCCCTGATGCCAAAAAAGTTGGGAACCTCTGGTACAGGACTAGACCCTACAGATCCATTCTGAATCATAATGTTCTCTTGGATTGTGTCTTTGACAGTGTCCCCAATATTTCTTAATATGTAGTACAATAAATGTTTAATGGAAAATATCACAACCTGGTTTTTCTTTTGACATGCATCAAAGCCTACCCCCATCATACATCTGACTCCATGTTAACATTTAAGGGGTTTTCATGATAAGGATTTCCAAACTTTTATCTGAAAGAATAGGCAACTTAGTACATAAACCCAGAGGTAACAAACTGAAAAAATAGTTTATTAGGTTGAAATGTGAAAATATCTTTACTTGTGGCTAGTACCAAGAACACATTCCTTACACTGAGTAAAGCAATTTTGTGAGATACTCAGATGCTTCTAATTTAGATTTGATGCAGTAAAAGTTAGATCAAGAACACATACCTTGTATACATTTAAGCAAATAATGTCTATCTTTCTTGTGCTGATTTCAACGTAAAGCCAAGTGGTAGAACTTAAAGTTGACATCTTAACTTCTACAATTTGGCTTCACCATGTGGTAGGGGTTTTACACTGCAAGAGCTATTTAACTTTCTTGAGCTTTAGTCTCTCTTTTGGAAAATTTGAATAAATCTCTTCTACCTCTCAGAGATGAGAATATAATTAAGTAAAATATGTGAAAGTCTCTAGAAATATGAACTACAATTATTGGATAAACATTATTAAAGTAAATTAGAAATAGACAATAGTAATAATGGTTTTGAATCATTTTCAGCAATATTCGTAGCAATGTTATATGTATTATTACAACTACATACACACGCAAACTTGACACAAATTCTCATTTTTTTAAAATTATATGTCATTTAACTCCCAAACCTTTTGTATATGTCTCACAGGACTTACCACTCTCTGACTTATATTAGTGTTATTTATAATTATTTCTTATTTAAGACCAAAATGGTGAAAAATAATTATCGAATGTCTATATTTCTTTCCTAGGGCTTTCATAACAAAGTACTAAAAACTATGTGGCTTAAGCAAACGGTGTCTCACAGTTATGGTGGCTAAAAATCTAAGATAAATTTGTTGGAGGCCAGTGACGGAAGGATCTGTTCCAAACTTCTCTCCTTGGCTGTCTTCTCCTTGTGTCTTCACATTGTCTTTTCTCTGAATGTGGTTGTGTCCAAATTATCTCTTTTTATAAGGACACCAGTCACATTGCATTAACGTCCATCTTAATGACCTTGTTTTCACTTAATTACTTGTGTAAAAAGACTACTTCCAAATGTCATATTCTGAGCTAATGTGGCTTAGAAATCCAACATATGAATTTGGGGGCGGGGGGACAATTCAGTCTATAACAGTGTCCTTTCAGTGGAAGCTGAAAATTTTCTAGAGAAAATTTCTGGGGTTATCTGATTCTGTGTGAGCCTGCCTATTTCACTGTCTTTGGTAATTTACAACTGGAGATAAAATAACTTTTAGAGGGCTGCTGGTAATGTATAGAGTTCTTGTTCATAAAAATTCAAAAGTTTTTGTCTTTTAAAGATGTAACTAATTACTCTCCCATGAAAAGAGGCCTGTTTTGTTTCAAACAGCAAAATCTTTCAGCACTTTTGATTGTCTATATGTAATATTCTTTAATTGATTTTTGAGCCAGTTTTTACAACTAAATGATTCCTTCATTAATTTATGAATTAGATACAATCTTTGAATGCTTGTTTTATATTTGTATAAGTCATTATTTTACCCTATAAAAATATTCTTAATTCTTATTTATTCAATTAGATCAAAAACACCTGGGAACAGTAACTATGTCTACTCCCTGGGTGTCATAAACCCACCGAACCAGTAATCAGCATGACTGATGTTCATACTATTCTGCCACCTACTAGCTATAAGGTATACAGTGGATGTATCCAATTCTCTGATCATTTTGATTTTGTCAGTTTGGGATATTCATTATAGTCCATGATATACTTAGCCAATCAAAGGCTTTGAAAAGAATCATCATTCATAATTTTTTTTTTTTATGGAACTAGAAGTACAGAACTTTTTGCAATGTTAAGAAACTTAAAGTAACCTAATGTATGCTTGTGGACTTAGGTACTTGTCCAAAGTGAAACAACTTATGTCTCCATCCCTATTACATGCATGTATGCATTTCCCAGATTATACCCATATTCTTTAGCTGTATATACCATACATTGCCGGATTATAGTGGTCTCAAAATTAGGTTGGGTCATGCCTGTTATGGCTTCAGATTTGAGGTTTATCTCTGCCATCTCTGGCACTGAACAAAATTGAGCTGAGATAGTTCCAAAAGTAGTCTCAGAGCAACAGATCATAATGATCCAGCTGGTACTTTCAGATCTTACTCCCCAGGAGAGCAGATGATAACAGATAACATTTGCTAACCATTCTAAATGCTTTATATATATTGACCTATATAAACTTCTCAGCAAACTCAGTGAGGGAGAGAGTGAGATTGCTTCATTTTACCTGCTTAGAAACTAAAGAGCAAGTCCAGAAACTTTCCCAAGGCCACTCTTCACTCAACTAATAGTTGGAAAATCCAGGATTCAAACCCACAAAGTCTAACTATAGAACCTTGTTCCTCGTGATTATACTTCCATCTCCCACTATAGTGAGGCCAACAAATTATTCTGCTAATCCTTAAAAAACTTTGCGTCTTGACCTGACTCTGCTTGTATTGTCTAGAGGACACACACACACACACACACACACAGATTATTTTTATTGTTGTGAAATAGCATCAAAACTATAAACAGAAGAACTCAAATGTATTATAAATGTGGACCTTTGTTCCATAGCTGCATTTTTAGACTATACTCTGTTGTATGACACATCCTCACAGTTTATTACTTTAAGAACTTAGCATTAGCTTGGCATATGGCATATATTATATTGATGTATATATTATGTATACTTCATATATATTTTATACATTTCTACATTATTAAGAGATTTAATTCCAAACATAAATTCACCTACACATTCATCCACCCATATTCTTCCTCTCCTTCACACATACATACACACACATACCCTTTTGCTGTGCCTCTTTAGGGACTTTCAAAGGAAAGTGGTAGAATATTTAATACTTCCCTGATAGCTACTTTAAATTTTTTTTCTTACCTGGACAAAAAGTTGAGTATCTATTCATTCTGGGAGTCCTGCAGCATATTTAAAATGTTATTAGGAAATTTAGAGAAGGGAGAATTTTGCACATCATCTTAAAATCACTGAAAGCCTATTGGAAGGTAAAAAAAAATTTGTTAATCTACTCACAACACCTTTATCACCATATGTGTGGGAATTTTCCCAAACCAATCAATTTTCCAACTATATGGACACCAACTGGATGTCTTAGAATTCAGTTCTGATTCTAGTCCTGACCTGAAAGGTTAAGGGCTCAGTCCCACAAGACTGAACCCCATTTCAGATGCCAGTTACAAGTCCCAGGTTGTTAACCTGCACTTCTGACCAACTGGTTTTAAACTCCTCAGTTTTGATAATTTGCTATCATGTGTCACAGCACTCAGGGAAACATTTACTGACATTTACTGGTTTATTTTAAAGTATATTATAAGAATACAAATGAACAGCCAGAGGAGGAAGTGCATTGGGAGAGGTCTGGAATGACCCTGATGAAGGAGCTTCTACCCTCATGGAGTTGGGTTATACCATCTTCACAGCACACATATATGAATTCCCCAACATGGAAATTTTCAAAACCCCATTGTTTTAGGGTTTTTATGGGGGCTCCATTACATAGTCATGATTAAATCATTGGCAATTCATGAATGTTTCGATCTCCATTCCTTATCCCCTCCCAAGAGGCTGGCAGGTGAGGATGTAAGTTCCAACCCTCTAATCATGTCTTTGCCTTCCTGGCAACCAGCCCAAATTCTGAAGCTGTCTAGGGACTCCAGCCAGTGGTCATCTTATTAGCATTCGAAAAGACATTTGTCACTCCAATGATTCCAAGGGTCTTAGAAGTCTATGTCAGGATCCAGGGACATAGTCAAACATGTATGTCTTATTATTATCACAATGGACAATGAATTTTGTTTATTATATAAATAATTTTGGTATAAATGAAGCTAAAAATAAAAGAAAGCTCTTTAGCATTGTTTAATTTATGTATTTTAACCAAAATAGAGTTAAAATATAATTACAAAGGATCCTTTACTCTTTATTGTAAAATATGTGCAGGTCTCTATTTAGGAGATCTTTCTTTATCTTTATTCTTCCCTAGCCTTTGTGTACCACCTTTCATCAAGGAAGTCTATCACTGACAATTATCACCCAATATCTGAAATCTAACACTTGAGGATCAAAACACAAACCTTGAATTGACCACTGGTTGAATTTTTATTTTCACCCATGCCAATACTTGAAGAAAAACCAAAAAGGGATTTTTATTTGAGTAGAATCTATTCATACTGAAGAATTTTTAGCAATGCATCATATATTCAACATTTCAAATAGAAGAGGAAGGAGTTGTACAGCATACATTTTACTTAGAAAAACATTCTCTAACACGCAGTCATTCCAAAACTTTTTCAGCTGCACAGTCACCTATCAAATGCCTTCTATCTATAGTGCATGCCCCAACCTTTTAAGTTTTTCTTTTTTTTTTTACAGAATAATTTAGTTTTTTTCAGCTTCTGATTCCAAATTTAGATACTCTGAATCTGCTATGTTTTGCAGTTCTTAAGAATATTGATCATAATGAATATGAATATTTTATTTGCTCTATGCAAACAAAACATAATAAACACAAATGTTTTGTGTGCTATGTTTACTACTACTCAAAACTTCTTGAGAGTGACATGAATGATTTTATATTTTCAAATGATTTCCTCTATATATCAAAGACATAAGAAGGATGAGTGAACCTACAAGAGGCAGATTGCTAATCAGGAACTAAAAATGCAAATGTATGAGAAAACAAGAACTTGCTTTGTATAAAATTCCCATCATATTTTAGATATCAGTATATGCTAAGACTACTATCACATCTCCCATTTTGTACTCTATAAATTCCTTAATTCTAGAGGATACATCTCCAAAGTTCTGGCAGAACCAATATTATAAAAATATTGGACAATAGACTCTATTTTTATTTTGAAGTTTAAATAAGAAAATATCTGGCATGAAGTGAACACTTAATAAATGTTAGTTTCTATCATCTCTCCTGTAGTCTGGTCTACTTTTCTTCATGCACAGAGGGTGTGAGTATAGGACAGAGATGGGAGGAATAGCATTAGATCTCTCTCTGTAAGCTCATCTCCAGACTTATCTACTTGACTGATTTCACTTCCTAATGTGAAGGACAATACAAGGAGAACTGCCTAACATAGCTGTAATTCAGGATGGATTTGAAGTTAGCAGTGCATCATTCCTGACCAAAGCCCAAAGACGAAAATAACATCAGAGCCAAGCAAGCAACATGTCCAAGAACCAAGTCTAGAAGCCAAGGCTCTGGGTCTGAAGAATTTTAACTGAAGGCAAAGCCAAGTCCAGAGGGGAAGCTGGAAACAAAGCAAGGTTGTCATAGGATCCATCACTGAAGGAAATGGAGAGAGAAGAAAGAATAAGGATTAATTTGGGAAACAAGTGGCCCACCGCTTCTGGTTTATGTCAGGTTTCTATAACTTAAGGTGGTGGGGTTCTATATGGCAAAGGTAGTTGGGGGGAACAGTCAACAAATAATAAATTTCAGATTCAGTCTCACATTCTAGAGTTACATACCGTTAATTTTACTGCTCTGCCTAGGTGGGTAACGCTCTCTCAATGGGTAGATATACTTCTAGGCTTTATCTTCCTTGCTGCTTTGCCACAACTAAGTTTAGAATGTACATTTGAAGCACCGAACCTCAGAATTTTTCTGAATCCTGAAGAATAAGGCCTGAGTTCTCATCTATGATCTGAAAGGGTGCTGTGAAAGGTATCAAGTAAGTTTGAGAAATGTAATTCAAGTAACTGTGATTCATCTCATTCAAAAATCCTAGATACTTCCCTTTTCCCTGCTCCAGTGTTGCCATATTTGCATACTGTTCTCTGATCCTGAAATTTAATTCTGATAATGTCTCCATGGTTTGACATCTTTCTAGGATGAGTCCAGCAGTCTACCCACACATAATCACCTGGCATGTTCATTGTCATAGAGAAAGGTCTCTGATGCTGATATATATATTTTTATGTAGGACTTCCAAGTATGGCCAAAGGTGTGTTTGTTTTTACTCTGCTACACTTCCCTGATGCAACATAAAACATTAATGACTGCCTTGAATATATCCAACTGAAGAGGCATTCATAAGAATGCTCTATCAACCATATTATTCTATTAGGGTCTTGTGGCAAGATCAGATCTACTGCTTAATGCTCTATCTCAGTGGGTAGATATGCTTCTAGGCTATATCTCCCCGGCTGCTTTGCCACAATTTAGAATATAAATTTAGAATATAAATCTGAAGCATTCAACCTCAGAATTTGTCTGAAGCCTGAAGAATAGGGCCTGAGTTCTCATCCATGGTTTAAAAGAATGCTATGAAAGGCATCAAGTAAGTTTGAGAAATGTAATTCAAGAATGGGGAGCTATATTGTTAAAATTTCTGGTGCTAGAGAGTCCCTACTCATAAAGTCACTAGTTATTTTGTTTGCTTGTTTGTTTTGTTTTAATTCAAATGTGCTTTAAAACTCTAAATCAAATTGTGCTACACATTTGGTCACATTGTGGTTACCATTTGCATTTAGACTGCTTTACTTAAAAATAAGTTTGATGTTGCCTATGAACAGCAATGTATGAATCAAGGTTCTGTACAGAGTAATTTTCCTGAATGGCTTATAGAATTTTACTTGTAATAATAACTCATCTATGAAACAAGAAGCCTTTGGCAATATTTTTAAATAAATAATATATATTGCAGTTATGAAAAGTTTCAGCTATGTTTAAAATCTTTAGTTATAAAATCCAAGTGAAAATGTTTTTTACTATTTACCAAGAGTTATTTACATAGTTATTATCGAAGGTCTTAAGTGTTCTGTGCTTTGTTTTTGCTGTTAGACACAAAAGAAAGGTAAAAACCTATGTTGTTTGGTTGTAGACTCTTTTACAATGAATGCTGGAGTGATATGTACAACACTCATTCAAGAAAAATCTTGGTGAAAAAATTCTGCTTATCTGATCTGGCCACCCTGGAAAAATACCAACAGTTTTCATTTTGTATCCACCTGACTCAGATATTTGCCTACAATATTCCTTAATAAATTTAGAATTTTTATTTGTTTTTATTATTTTTAAAGCAGTTTCATTTACATGCCATATAATTCATTCACTTTAGTGTATCATTTAATAATTTTAGTAGTGAATTTACTGAGTTGGGCATGCATGCATCACCATAATCTATTTTTAGAAAATTTCCATGACTTCAAAAAGAAATCATGTACCCATTTGCATTCACTCCTTATTCTCACTCTCAACCCTAGACAACCACCAATCTGTCTTCTGTCTCTGTGGATTTGCCCTTTCTGGATAATTTATATAAATTGAATCATACAGTATGTGACATTTTGCATTGCCTCCTGGTGGGTTTTTTAATGGTGACTTTTAAATAAAAGTATTAATTGAGGATGATTCACCAATTCTCCTGGCCCCTAGTTCCACTCATTTGAAAAAAAATACAAAAAGAGCCAAATGAAGATAAAAGCACTATTAGTCAAAGATTTTACTTCAGACTGCGTAGAATCAGTGTTCTTTTCATCAGTGTTGCAGGTAAGGATTGTCTCTTCGTGCTCACACCCAGACAAAAGAGTAGCTCTTTTGGAGCTTCACAGTTGAAGTAACAAAACCTGGCTCATTTATGCATCCCACTTTTACTGAAGACTCCAAAGTGTCAAGGTGGGAGCACCAGTATACCTCACACAAATTTAGAATGCCAAGGCAATAATTTAGGTTATGGGGCTAGCCCATAGCAAAATCACGCTTTTAGAACACAGTGTATAGTCTAATCCAGACATATGTTTCTGATGAAAAACAAAGCCAGGATGTAGACAGAGAAAGAAAGCAAGAAAAAATTAAGGAAATAGAAAATTGCTATTCCAGCCACATGTTTATAACACATGATCTAGAAATTTAACCACACTTGAAAAAATCCTTGTGGTATTGTATCTTCTACATTCAGGGCAGAAAACCATCTATGCATTGACCAGCATTTTAGACAGTAACATTTGACCCTGTCCTCTTTGAAAAATGTGGACATGTGCAATGGTGGTGCCCCTGGTCTCTAGGACTTTCTTGAGGCTCCTTTCTTACCTTGCTATCTCCCCACATATGCAGAACAACATCATTTCCATATATACATTTAAATCTTGCATTTCCAGCCCTCCAAGATGAATGACCTTGAAATTTATCTAGAATACAAGTACTCCATGATTATAATAGAAAATATTTTTAAAAATAAAATAAAGATATATGCCTTAAATTCTATGGCTACCATATTTTCTACCATCAGCCCCATTAATATCACATTATTTTTGAATTATAGTATGATGACACATTTTCTATTACCATAGAGCTTCCCTCATAAGGACACTGAGGATTAATTCTTTTAGCAGGCACTCTCACCTAGGTGCCTGCACATTTCTTTGATCATAGTTTGATGTTGATACTCAATGAACCTTTAGACCTTTGCTACACTTTTCTCCTCCAAATTTTTTCTTCCTCACCAGTTAACTCTATTAAGCTGCATAATCACTCTTTTTTTTTTATTCCAACATCTAACTTCTATAAAAATAATAGTCACCTTCACATTGGCTTACAAATATGATGCAGGAAGAAAAGCAGAAAAAAAATGAACTAAAAGACTCGATACCAGAGCAAAGCCTGCCCGTTATTTCTCTCTAGCTTTCATGATCAGGGCTGACTTTAGGAAATCCTTGAAGAAACGAAGCCACTATTTTATACTAAACTTCCTGAGAGAGATTCCTAATCTGAGAAAATAACTCTATCTCTCTGTGCTTTAAACCAAATCTCTTCTACTCAATCTTCTGGACAAAGCTTTTTTAACCCTTGAAAAGAGTTTTCTTATTAAATACAGCCTTGAACTTATGTTGAGATCATACTAAAAGCTGTAACTCAACCTTTACAATCAGCATGTACCTGTTAAATCCAGTTATTGACCAATGAGCACCAGCCATTATAGTCAAAATAAGTCTACTCACCTTCCAAGGAATGATTCTTCCCTGAGATGTTAATCCTTATTTTTATTCTAAAAGATAACCACCTAGTGAGCCATGTGTTATAATGGGAGCCACTGAATTATTCTTGCATGATCTCTCAGAAATTCCATTTAATTGAAAAATCACAGGCATGTTCTAGTCGGGTAAGCTTACAGTATCGGCTTTAGAATCAGGTGGAGAATATGGAGCAGAGAAAGCTGAAATATGCTTGAGTCTGCTAGGCTGAAGCTTAGTTTTCTCACTTACTTCATGGAGAGTGGAAATAATACAAGCCCTAATTTAGCCAGGGAAAGATTGAATTGTACCGAGAGAGAGAAAAAGAATAGAGTTAAGAGGATGCTACGTGTGAACCATAATTTTTTAACGCAAATAAGAACTTTGGATAAGTGACTCTACCTCTAGGGAAAGAAGTTAAAAAAGAGAGAGAAAAAATATATAGACACTGTGCCTTATATTTTCTCAATAACCTTGAAATATTAGTGGAAACTTTCTTATATAAGAACTAAAGTGAAAATATGAGGAGAAAAGGAAAAGCAAGGCATTTCATAGAGTATAGACCCACTGTGTAAAATGTTAACAACTTCATGTCATTCACTTTACTTCATGAAAAATAAACTGTAAAGTTTAGAAGTGTATCTTGGTATGGGCTCATGAGGTGCACTGTCTGAACAACCTCAAACAAAACCATTTAAACACTTTAAACTACTTTTTTATGTAAAAAAATAATAAGATAATTGTGGCTATTTTTTAGGTACTAGGTCAGGTAGTTTATATAAAGTAACTAGCAAAATGCTTAAAATGTTAGCTATTAGTATTATAATTATTATCATATGTCACAGGAATAAAGCTATATAAAATAATAATTATAACTAATCATTCATTATTAAAAAATTGGCATAACTCTCAGGAGAATCTTTTACACAAGATAATTATGTCCCCTTTATCATCAGCTATTGCTGAACATGTTTTATTTTCATTTATTGATAATTCTCAGCTTTTATATCTCCAGTTGGCCCATGTCATTGAAAAGAATACTGGCTTCTTCCAAATGCTCTGCAAATATTTTTTTCTGAGGTACCCCAGAAATAGATTTATAGTTCTTTCTGTTTCTTGGAAAGTTTCTATATTTCTACTAAGCTATGATGCCAAGAGGAGTTTTATAGTCATGATCCTTTGTCAGGAAAAATAATTTCCATATTAACACCCATGAGGAAAGGATTCCCAGTTGGGTACAGTCATGCTTTCCATGACTCTTCTTGAATGTTACTATCAAAAAATAGCTTTTCTATCAACACAGGTTTTTGTACTTAACTATTTCCTGCCTCTTCTGTAAGTCAGTAGTTCTCAAACACTGTCTATTGGTCAACTATAATAGAATCACCAGAGAGAATTTTCCCAAAATTTTAGATTTCTACTTCTCACTCCCAAACATTCAAAGGGTCAAGACTGGAGGGAAGTGGGGAAGTTCTTGTTGTCTGTATGTTTAAACTACTCTCCTCAGGTAATAGTTAATGACAATATTTGCAAGTCGTGTAAAAGAACTGATTTCCTTATTATACAAGAGTCATTACAAAAAATAGGGAAATACTAACATGATAAAAGAAAAATGGATCAAGATTATGAACAGATGGTGCACACATGTGCACATGGCCAATAACTATATAAAGAGATGTTCAATCTCACTCATAATTAAATAAAATCAAGTATAACAGTAACAAGATGCCAACTTTCACAATCAGAATGGGCAAAAATTAAAGTTGGATATTAATTCCATAGGTAAATATGTCGTGAATTAGTAACTCTAAATTCTATTTTATGGAAATTTCAATTAATACAAAATTTTGGAAACTAATAGCAACATCTATCAAATTTTTAATGCATATACCTTTGGAACCAGCAATCCACCTATGATAATATAATCTCTAAGTTTATTCAGCAAAGTATGTAAATACATGTAAGATAAAAATAAAGATATATGTGTGTGTATATGTGTGTATGTGTGTACATATATAAACATATATTATATATATATGTGTGTGTATATATATATACATTTATTAAAATGACCTTTGAGCTTTTATTGTTAAGAACAAAATGAACGAACATTACAACACCTATCTACCCCCAGAAAAACAACAAAACCTGAGTAGAGACCTGGTTGTGCCTCCATATATTGGCATACATCAGAGCCTCCAAAAAAAAAAGAAAAATGAGGTTGATCTATATGTGATGATACTGAAAGCCACCTTCAAAATATTATCAGTTGGGATTAAAAAAATTACAAAATAGAATGTATAGTCTGATCTTATTTATAGCGTATGTACCTACTGTACCCCTCTTTACTCCTTGCATTTTATGCCATAGAGATATTTATTTTAGTTTAGTATAGCTTTTAATTTGTGATAAATCTCTTCTAGTGAGTTTGATCAGTTGCTATGTTTAGAAATTACTATTATGCTATCCAACGATTGAATGCCACATTGTTCCAGCTAATCATTTATCTGGTTAACATAGAGCTATCTTACTGAATTGCTAAAAGATTAAATAAGATAATACATGAGAAAGCACTTTTAGAAATTGTTATATTAAATTATTGTCATATTCAAGATTTATTTAATATTTTGATTACTACTATAGTAGCTAAATCCTTGGAAAACAGGATCTAAAGGTAAATAAAGTAGGCTATATGATCTTGAGATATTTACACTTTATTAAATAAATGTGGAATACAGTTTAACTAGAACTAAAAAAGAAGCATGCAAAAATTACCATGAGAGTAGGATTTATTGCATATAGGGAATTTTTAACACAAAAATTATTAGGAGTTTTTCAGGCATATAAAGGGAAAAAGGAAAGATGACAATATTTGCAAGTTATGTCAATGTTCATATGAATATATAGAGAAAACGGCTTGCCAAAAGAATGTGAATAGTTCCATATAGTTGACACATAAAACGTATTACCAATTTTTCTTAAATTTTTATTCAATAAAATACACTTAATACTACTGACCACATTCTAATCTTTTTATAAAAATGCTGAAAATATTTTCATATCTTGTATTTTCATGACATCATCCTATTCATGTTGATATAATTGTATCAAAGAGGCACAAGGAATGATCTAGCCAGTGGTTAGGGTGATGGGTAAATCAGTTTCATGAAATCATTGAAACATAGTTTCTGAGAAGATTTTTATTTGTTTTTTATACATATCTATTAAGGAAAAACCAATGCTTATATTTGTTACTTGCTTATTTTTACATTATTATACATGTCATCTATACAGAATAAACAGTAGAGAAGAGTTAGTAATAGAAAGAGCATTGCTGGATAAGACAATGCTAATGGGTGGAAAATGTGTGAGTCTCATCATGTTTATAAGGAAAAAGTATTTTTCATCTTTTTTTTTTTTGGCCCACTGGAAATATTTTGACATTGAAAAAGTACTTTCAAAATGTAACTAATTTTTGCTTGGAACATTTTGTATTTCAAATTCTTATAAATGATTATTTCCTTCCTCTCCCTGCTCCCTATCCTCCTACCCCCCACCCTAAATTTTGGCATTGTTAGTATAGCTATTAATTGTTTGGTCATGAATATGTGCTTTGTGGCTGTAGTCAACAGGAAAGCTGTTTTCTATTTAACAGTGTGATGTACAAATTTGCAAATTCACTGGAATATTTTTAGTTTTGGGTTACTTTGTCAAAATATTTACTACTTGTATGACTACAGGTTTTGCACTTCAATAAGCAGGATCCAAATCTGTAGGTGAAGGCTCATGACTTTTCCATTTTTTTTTTAAAGTAAAAAAGTCCATCAGGTACTTCTTGGTCAAACCAAATCACAGTTCCAAAATACGTTTTCAAATTCACTTACAGAAAATCTTAATAAAATATGTTAGCCTATTGCTAACTTTCTCAAAATTGCTTGCCCTTTTTCTACATGAAAAGGATTAAGAAATATAGACTTTGTAATACAATTCTGCACAATTTTTACTTACGTTGACCAGCCAGTTGCTATTTCCTTGAAAATAAGTTTATTGTCGATAGGACTAAAGATATTTGGTACTACTTTAGAGTCTATATACACTTTTTCTATTTATGTATTCTCTTCATAGTCTAAAAATAGTTTTAAGTTGTTTTCTTTCAAGTAGCTGACTTCTTGTATTTTAAGAAACAAGAAAATGAATTAAAGTTTAGTAAAGCCTTTCCAGAAAGTTTTATTGAAAAGAATTATATTTTAAATTATATGTACCCCTCTCCTGTCTCTTTCTTGTCACTCTTCAGTAAAAAAAAAACTCAAATAATTCTATATTAGATTTTTTCATTTATATTAATATGCATTTAATCGATGCTCATTTAGAAAATTAAAGATCTATATTCACAGAAGATGTAATTGGCAGTCATTTCAGATGCTTTTTTCCCTAGATTTTCTTAAAACTTTGTGCTTTGTTTTGAGTTATGAAATTCTGTATTAATAAAATGAAATATATTTCCCTTACTTTACAATATTAATTAAAAGTTTTGAAACATAGGAAATTTAAAAATAGGGTCTCCCTTGAGACCTGAGCATCTGTTCCATAAGGAATTCTATAATACAGAAGGTAGAGTACTGGCTGGTCAAAAGTAAATTCTACTTCATAAATGCACAAAATCTAAAATCATCTGTCACTTTAATAGTTTAGATATCTGCTTTATATCTGCATTCTTTTAAATTTTTATTTGAATTTTTTTAGTATATCTTCCATTTACCTATTGGGTTTTTAATTTCTGGAAAAAATATTCAAAGTATATCACAAAATGGGATTTGTAGTCAATATAAACCAAAATTAGTGAATATGAAAACTCTAGAAGTATAATTTCCAGGGATACTGTGAGGTCACAGAGATAGAATTAATTCTTATGAAATAAGTTAGATGCAAGAAGCCAAAAAATCACTAGTGGTTGTTAATTTAAATGGTTTCAACTAGCTACCATACTATCATGGCAAACTGATAGACTAAAGATTAGAATGTAGCAAGAGCGGGAAGTAAACCTTGAGATAAAAATAAAGGAATTGTGTCCCCTTATCAAAGCATAATATACAGAATGAGGAATCCAACTCATTTTGTTAACCTTGATATAAAGGAAACTTTAGTTTTTTTAGAATATATAATAGAACAAAAACAAAGGTGAGCAATATTCCAGAACAGATGTCAAAACACTGTTGTATACAAACAGCCTTGTTTAATTTACTAGCGCTGTGAAAAAAAAATGTGAGGAATTAAAAAAATACTTAAAAAGAAAAAGAATTCTGAAAATGTACTAGATTTTAAAATTACACAAATGGGGACTAATAGTTTGTGAATGTAATGTAACCAATTTTTGTTTGTTTGTTTTGTGAGAACACAGGCATTTAGACAATACAGGACAATCTATTACTTAGATTGTCAGCTAGACCGATGTATTGATGAAGATTCAAAGCTAGACTTCTCTATTCAGAGATATAACATCATAGATGATTTTTTTCCTCACCAAGAGTGATGTATTTCTTTCTCCCCAAAACAATCTAAGAAGTTAGTCTATTGCTGGTATGGTAGATAGATGATATTGAAGATCTGGACTCACTTCCATTTCTATTTCTCAGCCATCTCTTGGTGCTTGCTGCAAATTGAATAGAACTTATGAAACCTACATTTTAGCCTGTTTGAGAGAGTGAAAGAGAAGGGAACACTGGGTCCCTTTTCTTTTAAAAGGTAATCTAGAAGTTGTTACCAGTCAAACCTTTAATTTTTAAAGAAAGAATGTGTCCAGACTCTTTTCACATCCAAAATATAATCTTTAATATCTAATAGGTGACAGTATGCCAGCTATTAGAAGATATCACTTGATTTTTATAATTCTGTAAAGTACACATTTAATAGATAAGGAATCTGATACTCAGAAAAATGGCTTTCCCAAATCTACATAGCTGTTACATGACCAGGGATCAATTGACATTCTATCTAAATCTAAATAAAATCTGTGATCTTCCCAGCATGACACCCTGTCTCTCAAATAAATGTGGGGGAGATAATCGATTTGGTAAATTTCATTGAGTGTGCATGATCCATTTCTAGTGCATTATGATATTTAAGAATTAAAAGAGAATAAAAGAGATGTGTGTTTTTCACCACTGGGGTAAAAAACAAAATTCTTCTATTTTGTATACTATTTTTCAGTGCTTGATATGGTGCTTTAGGTACAGAAATTATGTATTTCAGCTTATTTGTACTCCAGAGAACCTAGTATTATACTAAATACCAATCAGGCAATCAACATACACTGTTCACAGTCATATGAACCAAATGCCTATGATGACTGTCGTTTTTCTGTTAATGATGCCAGAATGTAGGATGATATCAACTTGACTGTGAGCTATTTGAGGGAACTTTTACCTAATTTATATCTGTAATTCCAATGATTAACACATCTGGTCTTTACTAGAGACTGAATATTTGTTCCTTGGCTATCAGAGTTTAAGAAAACAGGGAAAGAATATATTTGCTTATTTGAATTATTTTTCTGATAATCATGCAAAAATGCATTACATTTAAAAAATGAAAAAATATTTTTAATTTTAAAGTTTTCTTAATCTTCAGTAGAATTTATGCTTTTCATTCATTATGTATTTTATAAGAGGTTTGTAAATTCATGTATTCCAAGTGTTTTGTTTATTTTCTTTTGGTTTTGAAACAAAATTAATTTTCTGCTCAATATGTTTTTTGATTATAGAAAGACATACTTTGGGTTTTTTTGACAACTATACAGTAATAATATATTTTCCCCACCTCTTTGTTTTGCTGACCATTTTTCCAAAGTGTAATATCTTTTTATTGAATAATGACTAAAGCTTGAAAAGAATCAAATTCAAAAACATAATTCCTATTTAACTTTTTATAAAGCATCGAGAAAAGGAAAAGCATGCAAAAGACATAATGGATGGGGAAAATTTACAGGTTTTTCTACATGGTTACTCATTATTTATCTTGCATATTTTGTTGGAATTCTATTTAACTGTTCTTCCATAGTTAGCCTATTAAAAAGAAGAGAAATGTCACTATACATTTGTCCAAACCAATAGAATGTAAAATACTAAGAGTAAATTGCAATGTAAACTATATATTTGGGGTGATGATAATGTGTCTGTGTAAGTTCATCAGTTGCAACAAATGTACCATTCTGGTGAGTGACATTGATAATGTAGGAGGCTACACACGTACAGGGGAAGAAAGGCCTGTGGGAACTCTCTGTACCTTCTCCTCAATTCTGCCATGAACCAGTCTTCTCTAAGAAAGTGAAGCCTTTAATTTAAAAAAAGAAGCCCCGAGTGGGAGCTATTAATCCTGAGTTCTATTTTCAGCTCTGATTTTAATTTATAGGATATTGTTCACAAGCTAGAAGCTCCAGACTGCTATTTCCTTCTCAGTAAAATAGATGTTGCATTAATTTTCTTTTAATGTATAACAAATTATTACCCACAACACATTATTATCTCATAATTTTTGTCGGTCAAAAATTTTGTCATCACTCATTAGGTCTTCAGCTGGCTGCAATGAAGGATATCAGCTGAGCTGCATTCTCATCTGCAGGCTGCTGAGGGAAAATATGCTTACTAACTCATTTAGATTGTTGGATTCTTTTTATTGTGGCTGCATCACCAAGGGATTGGATGTTAAGTAAAAGCAATTCAGATATTGCTCACATTCCTTACTATGTGGCCCTCTTCATAGGGAGTTCACAACATGGTAATTGGTATCTTCAAGGAAAGTAGAAGAAGCTACTAGGGTGGAGTCATATAATTAAATGTAATTATGGCAGTGACATCCCATCACCTTTCTCATACTCTGTTGCTTAGAAGCAAGTCACAATCTGCACCTCAGTCAAGGAGAGGGGACTATACAGGATATTATTACTCACCAGGAGTCACCTGATGCTGTATCTGACATAAGAATATTGAACCAGATAATCTCTAGTTTTTCTTCTAGTTCTTTCATTTTGTGATTATTGAGGGAATTATAAGTATTGTGTAATAATTTTTTTAAGTTATAGGCTCTGAACTCTCAAGGTTCAGCAAGGTCTCTGACCTCTTTACAGTTTTAGAACTGATAAAGTCACACTACTTACCATTTTTCAAAGGAACAAAATGTAAGCAAGAGATTCATATTAGAGGAAGCCAGGGAGGACCCTAATAGGAAAAGAACATGCAAAGCCAAAGTATCTTGAGAAAAACCCAGGCTTGACTACAAGAGAAGTCAGGTAGAAGACTATAAACAGAAATTGAGAGAAAGATTGAAAGAAAGACAAAGAGTGAAGTAAAATCCAAATCAAAAGGAGTGAAGGCTGAGAGGGTGAGAAGGATGTTTTGAGGTGAGCTTTATAAAATCAATTAATTTTTATTTTTTTCCTCAATGAAGTACCAGATACAAAGCTTGTGTCAGCTTAAAGTGGTGATTCTCATTTTTGGCTGCACATTACAATTATCTAAGGAGTTTGTAAATATTCAGATGTCCAGGCCACATCCTCATCATGTTAACTCAGAATCTCTGAGGAAGGACCAGGTCTCAATCGTTTTTAAAACTCCTCAGTAATTTCAATGTGTAGTCAAATTTAAGACTTAACTATTTACTCTCACTACCCAACCTGTGGTCTGAGGACAAACCAACAATATTGTCATCATTTAGCAATGACCTTGTTATAAAGGTAAATGCTTATTTTCTTCCCGAGACCTACTAAATTGGAATGTACATTTTAACAAGATCCCCAGGTAGTTCCTATGTGATTGATCCAGCTAAAGACATAGGGCAATAAATCCATATAAATGCGAGCAATAATCATTGACAAAGGAGCCAAAAACATGAAATGAAGAAAAGAAAGCCTCTTCAATAAATAGTGCTGGGAAAATTAAAAAACTTCATACAAAATAATGAAACTAGACTGCTATCTGTCATTATATACCAAAATTAACTCAAAATGGATCAAAGATCTAAATATAAGACATGAAACAATAAATTGCATAAAAGAAATCAGGTCTTCTTTAGAAAACTAAATTCGTGAACCTTAGTTTTAGAGAGAATTTTTAAAATTTGACCTCAAAGGCAAGGGAAGTAAAAGAAAAATAAATGAATAAGACTATATTAAACTGAAAAGCTTCTGCACAACAAAAGAAACCATCAATAAAACCAAGAGGCAGCCTTCTGAATGGGAGAACATATTTGCAAACAATGCCTCTAATAACAGGCTAATATCCAAAATATATAAAGAGCTCATACAACTCAACAACAAAATAAAACAAATATTTCAGTTGAAAAATGGGCAGAAGACTTGAACAGTCACTTCTCCTGAGAAGACATACAAATGGCCTACAGCCATATGAAATGTTACCAACTACAAAGAAATACAATCAAATCACAATGAGATACCTCTTCACACCTATAAGAATGGCTATTATCTACAAGACAACTAATAAAAAGTATTGGAAAGGTTGATGGTAGAAATGTAAATTGGTATAGCCACTCTTAACAGTATGAAGGATCCTCAAAATTTTAAGAGTTGAATTACCATATGACCCATCAATTCCTCTTCTGGGTATCTATCCAAATAATGTGAAAATATTTATCTATGAAGATATATGCACCCCAATGTTCACTGCAGCATTATTCACAACGGCCAAGACATGGAAACAACTAAAGTGCCCTTCCATTAATGATTAAATAAAGAAGATGTGGTACATATATACAATGGAATATTACTCAGCCATGAGAAAAAATGAAACACTGCCATTTGAAACAACATGAATGGATTTTGAGACTATTATGCTAAGAGAAATAATTCAGAAAGAAAAAATTGAGAACCATATGATTTCATTCATAGGCAGGATATAAAACTAAAAGCAACAAATAAGGCAAACAAGCAAAAGCTCATAGACACAAACAGTTTGGTGGTTACCAGAGGGAAAGGGGGAGGGGGAAGTAGATAATGCTAAAGGAGGTCAAATATATATTGACAGAAGAATTGACTTTGGGTGGTGAACATACAATGCAATATACATGTAATGTATTATTGAAACCTAAATAATTTTATTAACCAATGGCAAGCCAATAAATTTAAAAAAAGATATAGGGCAAAGACAACAGTATCCAGTACCACTCTTGCTGCACATTATTTCTCAATAAACATAAACTCTAATATAATTTTTCATTCCATCTTTTGACAATCTGAGTAAATAATGAGTAAATAGTACAAATAAACTACTAAAATGGGAAAATGAGAGACTCTTTTTTTTAATTTTAACTAAGTATTGTGCTAATTTGTTCAGAACTTTTTTTTTACCAGCCCTGATTGATAGGTAGTAGCTGCCTGGAGAACTGCATTGAGAAACAATATTCTAAGATTGCTGTGGCTGAGAAGAGTACCCTGATAGGTTAATTATATCTCAGGGAATAACAGTCATTGTGCTACATATTTGCTCAACCTTCTCTGGATTTTCTTATCTAATAGTAACGCTCACAATAGAGACCACTCATTCTCAAGACACCAGATAGTGATCAAGGATACAAACCCTGCAACATGTCCATTCCAGTTAACAAATTCATTCTTTCATAAATTAATTTATTTATTGCTTCAATAAAAAGTTATAAAATACCAGTTTTATGTCTCACACACTCACTATACTGGGTGTCAGATTCTTATGAGATTAGAGTGACCTCAGCTTTCAGCATAAATATACCTGAAATTTCATAAGCAAAGCAGACTTGCCTCACCATCAGTCATGCTCAAGGCCAATGAGTTTTCACCAGAAAGTCTTGATTACTCCACATGTCAGAGAGATGCTTAGCAGAAATCAAAGACATACAATTTCAATTCATACAGCTTCTTGCTGAATTAAAAAAAAAAAAAAAACTGCAGAGTCAGAGTATCTTCATGTGACCTTCAGAAAAACTTTCCATGAAAATTTGGCTTAAGTACAAGTTAGAAATGGTTAATACAGAAGGAAAATATTATAAGTTATTAAGTGTTCTATAACAAATCTTATAGAAAAAGGATGATGATGATTTCATCTTTTTAACACTAAGAAATAAAACGCCTGTAGGTGGCTATCTTTTGAAGCCCCATGTGAGGGAAATTTTCCACTTGTAGTCCTTTCAGTAATAAAGAGCTGCTGGAAGCACTATAGAAATGTTGTTTTTTAATGACTATGTCAATATACCTGGGCTTCTTTTCAAGCAGTGAGTGATTCCTTTGAATTATGTTTCAGCCAAAAATAGGATTACTCATAAATTGCATGAATGCCTTCCAGCTCATAATTGCCAAGTTCCGGTCTTGAATTTTATTCATCAAGACTAAGCTCTTTTGTTTTCTCTAAATCTCAAATTAATATAGCCTTCTATATTAATTTTTTCTTTTTCCCATTCTTTCTCCCCAGCGCCAACTATCCCCTCCTCCCTTTATCACCCTTATAATACACACACACATGCACACACACACACAGAGCAACTGCACTATTCATCATTTGGGTTACAAAGTTTGTCTCATGATCATGAACCATTGTTAAACATAAGTCTTCTATTTAAATGAAATCTTTTCTCTTTACATTAAAAATAATCTGCAGTGACTGATAAGCTCGGGATTATTTCTGTAGAAAAATTAGTATAGGCTCAAGAAAAATATATAAAACTGACAAGCAATAAGGCAGGAAAAAAAATTTGGGGAGGTGCGACTTGTCAGATATTTAGGAAGATATTTTAGGAAAACTGCTTTCGGTAAACAGAAAAATTAAATTGGTATTTCTTTCTGCCTTCTATTTTTAAGCTCTGGTATTTTTTCTGAAACAGAAACAATATGGCTATTAAATATTATAAATTTAAAAAGTTGACAAAATTATATATATTCAGTAAATAATTTGTAGACAGATGAGCAAGAAAAATTGAACTCATCTGGAACAATAAAATTCATCAGCAACAGCTGATTTCCCTAATAAAAATGTTTCATTCTTTTAGGCAAAACAGAGCTCAATTAACATTCAATACATTTGTTTTTATATACAAGATTAGTGGTGTTTGTACCTAAAGAAAATGGCTACTTGCCTGGTTCATTGAAAGAATATCCAGTTTCTACCCCCATAAATTTCTATACCCTTTAGCCTTAAATTCTATATTGGTTACCATTCCAAAGAAACATCATGGGAAATGCTGAAGTACACAGAATACCATGAGGATATCAGGTAATTAGATGGAGTTGAAAACTAATATGAATGTCACCAAATTTCCAGTTTTCTCCAAAGCTAATCTGAATAACATACTCCATTTCTTATATGTATAACATGAAAGAAATTTATGGTAAAGAATATTAAGATAGTACAGATTAATCACCAACCTATAAGAATACATGACTTTCTTTAAAAATGTATAGTGCTAAACCAAATATTTATAATATTTAGGATGAAAATTTTATTTTCCTATTTTTAGTTATGCTGGGATGTTAAAATGTCTACGTCTATATTCTACTGCTTAATTTCAGCAAGGAGGTATTCAAAGGCAAATGCACACTGTTTATTACTATAATGTGAAACCCCTAGCTGCAGTGAACGCACAGGTACAGTACTTTTTTATCTTCTGCCTAAAACCTAAGCTAAGGGAATTCCTTCCCCCATCCTCCCCACCCCCAGCTCCAGTCTCATCTTGGTTCTCTAGCTCTTCACAGATGGTAAGAGAAGCATGGAAGGCATAGAAAGAGGCAATACCTGTAGGGGAAAAATGGCAAGAAAAATAAAAAAGCATTCCCTGAAGTATAAAGTATCTACATTTTGATCTTTCTGTAACAGTGAAAGTAATACAGTAAGCTATCATACCTTTCTAACTGTAGGAAATTAAGAGACAGAAAAAAAGTGAATCATTTTCTCTTTAAAAAATACAGGAAAATAATGCAAAAGCAGCAGACTCTAAGGAGGAATAAGAAATGAATTCTAAGTGGTTTTAATCTATTGCTTAGTAGTGTTCTTGATCTTGACATATATCAAAGTTCCTTTCCTAGAGGACTTGATTTCCCACAGAAGTTGGAGTATGTCATTAACATCTAAAAAATATGGGGCACTTATTCTCTGGACAAATGATTAGGAAATATAGGCTAAGAGGAGACTATACATATATAGTGTGTGTGTGTGTATGTGTGTATATATATATATATATATATATATATATATATATATATATATATATATATATATATATATATGTATATATATACACTAAAGCTGCTGTGGACAAATTAGCACATGTGGTCACAAAATCTAGTAACAAAATGACAAATATAACACAACAACGTATGTAACCCATCTTCCTTATATTCTTTTCTTATGTATCAGGAAATCTTGTTTTCCCCCATTGGAAGGATGGATAAAGTACGTGATATAGATTAGACAAGGTGTTCTTACCTAAATCTGCATCAGGCTGAGCTCAATGAACTTGAATCTGGACTGGAGTAACTTAGAAGCTTACTCTAAACCCAGCTTGCTCAGAGTCCTAAAGATCTTGGAGAATTTAAAAGACTGTGAAGGCTACAAAGATTTAATCAAGGCAGTTTAGCCACAATCCACCTGTACCAAATAGTTCTCCAAAGCTCAGGATCTTTCCAAAGTAAATTGGCAGAAATTCTTACTGAAGTAGAACTTTTAATAACATTCCAGAACAATTATGTCAAATTTTCATTGAACATTAGAGGAGACCGAGAACAATTTTTAATTTAATGCAATGTTTAACACTGATGCTTTTCAGTGACTTTGTTTCATTTCATCTGGCTCTTATTATTGAAGTGGCCAAACGCTAATTTAAGCAGCATCATTTTTTTTTTCATGGCTTAAAATGCTAGGGTAAAAAGATGTGCCAAAACAATTACCACGCTAGCCAGACTTTTAAATTCTTGTTTTAAAACAATGAATTTGGCATGGTATACTCACTATTACAGGTAACTACTGCTTTCAAAAGCTACAATTAATAATTTTGACTTTTTTTAACTCTTCCCATTTATCTTAGCTATCCAGAAAAAAAAGAATAAAGATGCTGATATTAAATAAAAAATTGAAACCACTAATCCACCATAGAATATCATTTATGCTTCTTGGAGATTAAGGAGAAGGATTAGGGTCTCAAGAAAGAAAAATAATGTAGAAGAATATATATCAGATTGTCAATCAGAAGAGTTTTGAAGATATTTCATTGCTTATAATATCTGACAAGACAGGAAATCTTAGATACATAAAGTATATAGATTCTAAATGTTTTCTTGACATAACTAAGTTAAAATAGCCCTCATTCCACAATGTTTTGTATTGACTATTAATAAGATACATCTCTAAAGAATGACAGTCAAATATTATTTGATAGACTATAGGCTTTTATTCAAATTTCTTCTTTGATGAGAATTTATTACATTAAATACTGCTTTAGATGAAACAAGCAAAAACAGAAATAAAGTCTTCATTGTGCTGAAATTTTAACTTAAAAAATGTTACATCTTTCGGTGTGTATCATCCTTAAATTGTGTTCTGATGCTCTTAGTATTAAGGTGTGTTAATTTTTTATTGCTGCTGTAACAAATTCCCACAATCTAGTGGGTTAAAGCAATACACATGTATTATTTTCTAGTTCTGTAGGTCAGAAGCCCAACATGGGTCTCACTAGTCTAAATAAAGGTTTCAGCAGGGTGGCTTTCTTTTTCCGAGGCTCTAGGGGAGAAGCCATTTGCAGATGTAGGAAATAGCTCCCTTTTCTTGCTACCTGTCAGCTGAGGGCAATTTTCATATTCAGAGACCACCCACATTTTTTTGGTTCATGGCCACCTTTCTACATCTTAAAAGCTCGTGACAGTGGGTCAAGACCTCACTTCTCATCCAGTGACTTACCCTACTTACTACTTCTCTTCTCTTTGAAGGGCTCATATGATTAAATTAAGCCCACCTAGATAATCCAAGATAATCACCAATCCCAACGTTCTCAACTCAATCACATCTTCAAAAACTTCTTTAAGTAAGAAAAAATATGGGTTAAGGTGATTAGTTGTAGGATTTAGCCTATTTTAAAAAGCACTGTGAAAATATAGTTTTCTCAACATCCAGAGTTCCTCTTACTAGAGAACATGTATGAGCACCAAAAAAAAAAAAAAGTTTTAATTCTTTTATAGACATAATTTAATTAAATTGAGTTTTTATTTTATTTTGTTTGGGTCTTTAAAAAAAACTGTTGAGTTTCAATGAAAAAATTTTTTTCAAATGTAAAACATTTTCATTTCTTCCAGCCATGACCTTTTTTTCATCACATACTACTCGTTCTTCAATACCTGGCTCAAATATTGTGAATTTACTTTTTAAATAATTTCTTAAGCAATATAATTATAAATATAAGAAGTTTTAAAATGAGAAAAATATTACATGAAACTTTTATTTTTAAACTATGACTAAAACAGACAATATTCCAAGGAAAGTAATTGATTCAAATATAAAATTAGGATTGCTGTCAGAAACGTTTCCAAAAAAAGCATGGGACCTACATGATTTAGAGATTAATTTTTTTTCAGTGCTTAAACTAAAGGAAAATGGAAAGCTACCCAATTCATTTTATAACATATACATATTCAGGGATTATAAATCTGACAAAAATAGACCTCCTTGTCTTAATTCAGGCTGCTATAACAAAAATACCACAGAGGAGGTGACTTAAACAGTTACTTCTCACAGTACTGGAGGCTGAGAAATCCAGGATCAAGGCACAGGCAGATCCCTTGTCTGGTGAAGATATTCTTTCTGGTTGGCTGTTTCCTCTTTATATCCTCACATGATGGAAAGCAAAACATCTCTCTAGTGTTTTTTGTTTTTTGTTTTTTAATAAAGGCACTAATACCATTCATGTTGCCTCCACCTTCATAATTTAATTGCTTCCCAAAGGCCTCACCTCCTAATACCATCATGATGCAGTTGTGGGCTAGAATTTTAATATATGAATTTGAGGTGGACACATTCAGTCTATAACACACGGCCAAAAGATTATAGCCAAATCTTACATGTAAATACAGATACTAAAACACTAGCACCTCAAATCTATCATTATATTTCAAGAATACTATACTATAAACAAGTACAGCAAATATAAAAGTATGTTTCAATATTAGAATAATTTATCACCTTAATAAGTCAAAAGATAAAAAGCATTTGATTCTTTTAATAGATTATTATTTCTTAAATGTTCTAGTTATTCATCTAATAAACTAATATATCTTTCTCAAACCTACCAGTTTCATACTTAATGATGGAATGAAAAATCAGGGTGATCAAATATAGCTAATTAATTATATTCTCTTTTCTCAGCGATACCAGGTATAGGCAAAATGAAATCAAAGCCCTTTTCAAGTATTATTGTATTCCCATAAATGCCAGAAACAATATAAAGATGTTTAAAACTATCAGTATTATTTAGCGTTGTTCTGGTTGCTTTATTAAATAAACAACATGGGAAGATTATATATAAATTCTCTAAGTTATTTTATAAAGTTGAAGTTTATAGTGTCCCTTATGGTTAGAACTATTTTCCATCATGTTATTTTTTACTTAAATTATATTTTTTCAGATGTTAAATCTACTATATTGTCTTACAATTTACTCATATGCCATTAGTGTACCATTTTCCACCAATTTATGTTCAATGTTTTGGAATTCTCTGTATCAAATAAATATCTTACAAAAATATATTGCTTAATCATATTTAATCCAATATGTGTCTATTTCATTTATTTGTTAATTCAACACATTTATATTTATTGTAATTGCTTTTATATTAGTATTTATTTTTGCAAGCCCTTATTTCAGACACATATTTTAAAATTTGCTATGTTTTATTTTTATTTATTTTATTTATTCTTACCTACATTCCATTGTATAAACCAATTTTATTCTGTTATTTTATAGTTACAGTATATATATTCATTCACTTTTCAACAAATATTTGCTGAATACTTACCCATGTCAAGTATAGTTTTAGTCACTAGAGATACCAGTTAAACAATTGAAAAAGCTGACTAATAAAAATGAGACCTACAGCAATAAATAAATTTAAAAATTTATACATATGTCAAGGTTAATTATTGCTATAGAGAGAAATAAACCTAGAAAAGGAGATTTGGACATTTTGAGAGGAGAGGGTACTATTGTTTTAATGTGACATTTGAGCAGAAAATTGAAGAAAGAGAGGAAATGAGGCACTCAGATATTTAGGAGAGGCGAGACAGAAAGGAACCAGAATAGCTGAAGGATGTGTAAGGGTAGATTCCCTTAGATGAACTGGAAGAGAGAGTAGGAGACTAAATCATGAATTTTCCTGTATTAATTATTCTTTTTACTGGAGTACACTCTCTAAGCCTTCTGTTTAACAATACATATGCTTGGTAAATTTTAGAGCTAGATGCCTCATAACATCCTCAGTTGACTTCCTATCTCAACAATTGCAGCAAAAGCAAGTTATTTGCAGACAAAAATAAGCAGTAGCTTACCTTAGTGGCACCATATATCTCTTACTTCCTGTTTTGGGGTTTCCCTGATATCACAGTGTGCAGTGTGATCAGACACCTACCTGGACTCCTGCATGTGCAGCCTGAAGTAACAGAGACCTAACACACCATTAGTTAACCATTTTTGATTAATAAACAAAAGTCAGTTTGTAAATGTTTTCTCCAACCAACACTTGGGTGAACAATTATAAAGTGTGTACACAGCTTCTCTTAGGATCTTGCTGAGATCCAGCCCAGTTGCCCACAAATGTTTGCTAACTCCAGAATGTACCCTTGCACTGATTTTCCCTTTATCTGTGTTTCCTTCTTATCAGTCTCCTTCTCTTTTTCCTAGATCATGTCCCAAAATAAACTAATTGCATGCAAGCTGTGTTTTCCTTAGTCTGGGAGTCTAGACTAAGGTACTTCTGGACATGCCTGAAATTATCTTTATTTTCTTTCACATTTAAATACTTTTTTTAGCTTTGTAAAAACTTTTAATTTTTTTTAAATGTTGAAGAAAACTTTCCATTGCTTCCTTGTTATTGGAGTTACTAATGAGAAGTGTGATGCCAAACTGATGCTTCTTTTATTTGTAGGTCATTGTCTTTTTATTCCTGGATAATTTTGGTATTTATTCTTTGCCTCTTTACGTTGAACTTTTATAGATCTAGGAGTGAGGTTTTCTTACTAATCCTACCTGTGACTTTGATCCCTTTCAATCTAAAGTTTCATGCCTCTACTTCTGGGAAGTACTTGTCTATTATTTATTATTTATTCATGTACATGTTTTTTCTTCTCTTTCCTTCTGAGACTTCTACTGAATAGATTCTGATTTTTGCACATTCATTCTTCATATTTTAACTCTTGTCTCAGTCCCTTCTTTCTTTATGTTTTTCCCACTTTTTCCTGGAGAATTCTTCAAAATAATCTTCAAGCTCATTTAAATTGTTTTTATCATTTACATCCATCTTAAAAAATCTACTAGTTCTTTATTTAAAAAATTATATTTTAAAATTTATTCTTAATTTTGAAAATCAGAGGAACAATTTTCTTTAAGTAATTGAGACTGTTTTTGCTGATTTTTTTTTTCAAAATACTCTTTTGGTTACAAATAAAATTTAAAAAATCCTGAGTGCCTCAAAAAATTGTTTGTCTTCCACATCTTGTATGAACCACATGGTCTCACTCATCTAGTAAATCTGATTTTCTCTCAACACAAAATATTTATTGATTGATCACTTAATATGTGCCAGGCACTCTACCCATTATCAGGTTAGAGCAATGCACAAGATGCTTTCATGTATCTATTTGCTTATGGTGTTTGGCCCCTCATAATTTGTCTTGATATGTCACGGTCATTCAGCTGATCTGCTAATACTTCTCTATATATGTTTATTTCAAATTCCCAGAAGAACAATAATTCACTAATTGACTCTTGGTCATAGCATATAAATTAGTAAATCCTGGATCTGGTAGAGTGCCATATCTAGTAAGTCATGAACAGAAGCAATCAGCATGGCTTTTAAAGGACTTTTCAGATAATAGAGGGTATATGTGAAAAAGATCCCCACAGCAGAGGTTAAATGTGGGAAAGTGGCATAAACATGAATAGTACCTTTACATTATAATAGATTATTATAATGTATCCTATCTTTTATAAGTCCCTACCGATTAAGGACAAAAATAATAATGCTATAAATCCCTTAATAGTTGATTAGGAATTTTTAATCCATTAATTTATTAACAACTTTGAATTTACATATTTTACTTTAATCGTGTGGAGCCATGCTGTCCCCTGGGAGCATAAGGGGAGTAGAAGAAAGGGGAGCAAAAGAACAGAAACAGAAGTGTGTTCCCTGTAATAAAGTTGGTGCCTGCCTTTTATTCTCATGTCAGCCTCTTGTGCATTCTTTCAACTGGGCGTTTCACCACCAAAACCTTCTCAATCAGCTCAGAGCTGACAATAAAGATATTAATAACAATATCGGTTGGAATAAGTCTATTTGAACAGGGTAACCAAAAGAGTAAACACTGCCAGACAAGTTTTAAAAGATACGGTTTCATAGGAAGAGAGCAATGTTTTACTTTCCTAAATGACTTACAACACACACACACACACACACACACACACACACACACACACACACACACACAAACCCTATTTTTCTCCATCACAACACAAACATTATCATTACAAGCCTATCAATTTTAAAATCCACATCAGAGAGAGTGACATGAATAAAAATGTAGGCAACATAGCACTAAATTTTAAGCTGTTGTTTGATTTGTTACATGCTTTTGAATGATTTTATTCATTTTTGTATTAAGTTAAATCAAAAGAAAAAGACCAATTTAAAGGTAGAGAAAAAAATTCTAAAGTATGTGTAAATTAAATCCAATAAATGTTTTTAAGCACTAACTTTTTATTAAAACAGTTATCTGAGGTTTAGAATTCAAAACTTAGATGCTACAAATGCAAATAAGCTACAATCTTTACACTAATTCTTTGAGATTTGTCTCTGTCAGCCTGTACAATGTTTCTCTCAGCTAAAAGATTTAGTCAATTTTATTTTTTTAAGCAAATGTTAATTTAATCCCTTAAAGAAATAGCACTGTCTAGTTTTAAGAATATTCTCTGACTTTTAGTTAAGTTTCTCATAGTGCATGTCAATATATTAGGTAAAATATATTGCGGCAGATCTAGCAAAACTTAATCTTTGAAATCTCGAGTTACTTAGCTTTGCATTTAGGATGCAAAAGAACACTGAGTTATCTGTAGTTCACTCTGACTTTTTCATGATATCACAACATACTGACACCTACACCCACCAACTAATTATCATCACTATAATTATAAACATAATTTTAACTGTAACATGTATCATTGTAAAGATAGAAACCAGGGGCAAATAACCAATTTACAGGAAATGGTAGAGGCAATAGTGATACAATGCAGATAGAGGGGAAAATAAGAAATGGAAGTGGATTCTCACCAGGCACCTAGTTGGAGAAGAAAGAATGTTGAGTAAAGTATTTAAACTAAAGCAAAATGACCAAGGGAGAAATGGGGTGATCGAGATCAGTTCTCAACAAACCTGGAACAAAGCAATAACACAGTAATCAAAACTGGAACAATGCAGCATGCAGCAGAGTTAAATGAGTAGCACATGTGATGCCATACTGAGTCATAAGTTGTTGATATAAAGAATGCTTTAAATACCATTTGCTTGAAGCTAGGATTGATTTTAAACACATGAAAACAAATTTGAATATCCCTGGTTTTGAGTTGAAGAGAGGTACAGAACCTGGGAAATTAGTATACCCTGGCATTTGTGAATTAAAATACATACACCATCAGGACTGTATTTATGGATACTACTCAGAATACTTGGGTTTCTTATCAATGCACCTTAAAGTTCCTTATAGATAAGCTAATAATTAGACAGTCCACTGAAGGTAATTCACCAACTCAGAGGTTTTGAATTTAGCAAAAGCATTCTTTATCTTTCATTTTCTATAGGAACAAAGGAGCAAAACTTAGCTTTTGGAGACTTAACAAAAGTTTAGCTTTGTTATATGTAAAGCACAAATATAAATACAGTACATAAAGAGATGTGAAGTATAACTGTTGTATAAAATTTTTATTGAGTAATGCAATAGACTGAATGTTTATAACTCTTCAAAATGTATATGTTGAAATGCTCTATCCCCAATGGAAATGAAGTCAAAGGAGGGCCTTTGGAAGATTAAGTGTGAACATCTGAGCCCTTGTGAATAAGATTTGTTTTCTTATACAAAGAGACCCTAGAGAGTCCCCTCACATTTTCTACTATGTGATATTATAGCCTTCTGTGAAGCAGAAAGTGGATTCTCACCAGGCACCAAATCTGCTGGTACCTTGTTCTTGAAATATGCAGCCTCCAGAATGGTGAGAAATAAATTTTTTGTTGTTTATAAGCCACTCAGTATATGATATTTTGATAGAGAAGCCTGAAAGGATTAATATAGTTGTGAACAATTAAGAAAACAAATCTTTAAAAAGCTCCTTATAAGGGTGTTAGTGAAAAATCAATTAAGACACTGACATGAATTAATCTCCAGGGTTATATATATATGAATATATGTAACAAAACGAGTTCATAAAAGTATACTCTCTATTGGCAGTTTTAAAAGATAAGAGCTAATAATAGACTTTTAAATATCTTTTTATTAAAATATATATTTAAAATTACAATTACCTAAGAAAAATCCTGCTATTGATAAAACATGATTTGTATTTTACATGCCATAATATCAGCTTAAGTAAACACCATTTTTACTCAGAAAACTTTTAGTATATGAATAAACTTCTCAAAGGACTTAATATTTACTCTCTTAACTTATCACTTAATTATTCCTTCAATTCAAAGATAATATAAAGATGTCAGTCTCGTTATAATAACAACTTCTACATATAAATGTGACTTTATTTTATTTGAAAGCCTTCTATGTCTGGCTTTTTTTTTCTCCTTTCACATAAGTTTCACCTCCCTTAACTTTCTATCCCATGCCTGATGTTCCTTTTTACTTAAGTTATACTAATTTAAACTTTCAAAGGAAAAAACATCCTTACAGGAGGTGGGAGAATACACTAGGTCAAAAAAGAGCAATCTCTTGAAAACTAATAATTTTTCTCTTGTTGCCCTCCTTGTCTCATTGGCCTCCTGCAAATAATCAGTAAAGGAAAATAAATTCCTGGCTTGCATGCATTAGGAAGTCTGATTACAGTTTTCCCTAAGCTTCCCGTTATTCAACAGAGTTTCTGAGCTGAATATCTTACGTAAGCCAAAACTAATTTCATTAATGAGTGGTTCACATATAAAATTAAAAATCAATTGTCTTGCTAATTAAGAGAGTAAAAAGTCAATAAAATGATGACATTTAAATTAACTTTATTTACTGTCTACTCCAAATGATGCCATCCTTCTGTGAAATAAAATGGACTACTTTAATCAATTGTCCCTTTCTCCTATAGAGAAGGGGAGAAAAGTAAGGGATGAAGGGAGAAATAGAAGGTAGCAAGGATGGAAAAGTACGTTTTCTAGAAGATGATTGCAATCTACAGATTGTGAATAGCTGTAAACTTAAGAAGCTCCTTAAATAAAGAATAATTTAATTAAATTCTATCATTGGAAACCAAATTTGATTCAAACCATAAGATTAAAGAAAGCATTCAACTTTGTATTCTCAAATATACATGTATGCTAAATTTGAAAAATTTGACTATTATTATCACAAAAATAATTAAACAACCTTGGAAAGAAATAGGAAGAATATAGTCAATAAGGGGCTTTAAGTAGGAAGATGATTTAGTTATTTTTAAACAGAAGAAAAAAAGAAGAAAATAACCATTCTGGGGGGAGGAATTGTTTTAACATAAATCTGGGTTCTACTAAAGCTGTCTTCTCCAGGTTATTAAGTTTGTTGATCACAAAATAACACAGTCACTGCAACAAAATTACCTAACCAAGAATTCAAAATCAAAACTAGTGATTTTACAGAATTTGCTCACTTTTTCAGGTTTATTTTAGAAGTGCTTTTTGACAAGTTTTATCAAGTCCTCACCATCCCCAGATTCATACACACACTAATGATTCCTAAAGGACTGAAAGCAGAAGTTAACCTAAAGTTTATTTTATTTCCAAGATTCTGGTCACTTGTTGGGGATGGGGAAAGTTGTGGAGAAGAAAGCAAAAATATAAAGAAAAAATAGCCCACATATTTTTTTCTTTCCCTTTGAAGTTTTGTAGATTCCAGGGAAGATCAGGCTGAGCTATGAGGAGAAAATGGACAACTATTTTTATAGGATATATGCACCCCTCACTATATCTATGTTGTCTAAAGCTCTGTCTTCTGATTATAGTTAACCTGACATTCTTTATGATGTTTAACACTAAAACTACCATATTCAAATACTTTCAGCACTTCTTTATTTCTATACTTGATGTTCCCCATCAGCTGCCTTGTTTGTCTTGTTCCATTATCAAAATATGGAATGCCTATTTCTATACATTTAAAAAATTTGTGTACTTTTGATAATATCACTGTAGTTAAAATAATGCTAATAGCAAATCAACCTGTTTTGAATGTTCAGGTTGAAAAGAACAATGGATTCAGGCTCCAGGAATAATAGAGAAAAGGGATCCACTAATGCCTATAAACAAGTATAAAAATGTTCATTCTCATCAATAAGAAAAAAAAAAAGTTTATATGTACTGACAATATTTTTTTCTTTTTTACTTTTTATTTTTTAATTACAGTTGACATTAATGTCATTTTATATTAATTTCATGTGTACAGCACAGTGATTAGAAATTTATATAATTACAAACTGATATCCCCAATTGGTCTGGTATCCACTTGGCACCGTGTATAGTTATTACAATATTATTAACTATATTCCTTATCCTGTACTTGACATCCTCGTGACAATTTTGTAACTACCACTTTGTACTCCTTAATTCCTTTACCTTTGTCACCCAGCCCCCCTAACACCCCTCCCTTCCAGCAATCACCAGTTTGTTCTCCATATCTATGAATCTGTTTCTCTTTTATTTCTTAGTTTATTTCATTCTTTATATTTTACATATAAGTGAGATTATATCGCATTTGTATTTCTCTGTCTGACTTACTTCACTTAGCATAATACCTTCTATTACACTCATGTAGCAAATGGTAAGATTTCATTCTTTTTTATTGCTGTGTAATATTCTATTGTATATATGTACCACCTCTTTTCATCCAATTATCTATTAATGAACACTTAGATTGTTTCCATATTTTGACTATTGTAAATAGTACTGCAGTGAACATAAGGTTATGTATATATCTTTTCATATTAGTGTTTTGGTTTTCTTCGGATAAATACCCAGAAGGGGAATTACTGGCTCACTAGGTAGTTTTATTTTAAATTTTTTGAGGACTCTCCGAACTGTCTTCCATAGTGCCTGCATCAATTTGCAATCCTGCCAACAGTGTACAAGTGTTCCCCTTTCTCCACATCCTAACCAACCCTTGTTTTTTGATTTATTATTAATAGTTATTCTAACAGTTGTTAGGTGATATCTCATCATGGCTTAATGCACATTCCTCTGATGAATAGTGAAATAGAGCATCTTTTCATACATCTAATGGCTATGTGTATGTCTTATTGGGAGAAATGCCTATTTGGGTCATTGGCCCATGTTTTAATTGGATCGTTTTCTTCAGTGTTAAGTTGTATAACTTCTCTATAAATTTGGGATATTAACCACTTACCAGATATATAATTGGAAAATATTCTCTCCTATTCAGTAAGTCATTTTTTTGTTTTGCTGATGGTTTTCTTTGCTGTGCAAAAACATTTTAATTTGATGTAGTCCCATTTGCTTATTTATTTTGTTTGTTTCCCTTGCCTGAGTTGATACATCAGAAAAAATATTACTAAGAGCAATGACAGAGAGTTTACAGCCTATGTTTTCTTCTAGGAGTTTTATAGTTTCAGGCCTTACATTTGTCTTTATTCCATTTTGTTTTTGTATTTTTTTTTTTTGTATATAGTGTAAGAAGGTAGTCCAGTTTCATTTTTTTGCATGTTACCTGTCGACATTCCCCAACAACAATTTATTGAATAGGCTGTCTTTACCCTACTGTCTATCCTTTTCTCCTGTGTTATACATTAGATGACCGTATAGACTTTCTATTCTGTTCCATTGATATATGTGTTTGTTTTTATATTGGTATCATGCTGTTTCGGTTACTATAGCCTTGTAGTTTAGTTTACCTCCTACTTTGTTCTTTTTTAAAGACAGGAATAGAGTAGATAAAATGTCATTACAAAATCTCTATGGGAATAAGTTTTCTTCTTTGTTTTACTTCCTATTTTAAAAGACTTCTAAAAACAATATATGCTACTTAAAAAACCACAAAAAACAATAAATGTTAAATAATACTCACTGTATAAAATAAGAACAGTAAATTAAAATAAAATATCTCATAGTTCTACTTACCAGCCAAAGGTATTGATCAGTTTTCATACTTTTTTTCTGATCATTTTAATACTCATAATCATTAAAAATCTTCTTGGGGTTTTCATTATAAGCTCAATGTTATATCTGTTATCATAATTTAATATCTTAATAGAGTATCTTGCTAATACACTTTCTTCCCAGAGTATGTCATGTAATTATTTAGATTGAACCAAATAAAGTCATTTTTGTAGATCAAAATAGTCAAATGTCAGCATTTTGATAAGGTTCTTAATGAGAAGTTATAACCCAAAATATAGTAGTTTCAGAGTGTCAAGTAAAACAAAAGCAATAACCTTTTTTATGCCAACATATATTAACTTTTTAAAATATTTACTTGTGGGAACATTATACAAGATGTTTAAAACATGAACATTTATTTAAGACAAGTAGATACTTACATTATATGAGTAGATAAAATATCAAAGTGTCCAGTCCATTCATTTCCTGAGAATTGTTGCTCAGGAGGGAAACTTGAAATATCAGTAACACCATAGTTGATAACTCCTTCTTTTGTGACCATAATAGCCTGGTTCCATGCCAAAATTAAAGTTCAAATACTGGTCAGGAATATGGCAAAGACCCAAGTTACGCTAAGGATGTAATGTTCAGTCATTACTATAACTCAATGATGGAGTTCAACCACAAACTGCAGTCTCTAAATAAACTAAATTTAGCTAATAGGCAGACCTAACGTGAAACACATTAGAGTACTCAGTAGTACTAATAGTAGTACTTGGCCATAAAATTATAATTTCCAAAGGATAGAGATTTTTCCAGTTACTAAGAAGTAATTCTTATGCACACTATGAGAACCACTGCCCACTTATCTAAGCAGAAAATATGGGTTGAGGATTGATACTGTCTTTGTGGTGGCAGTATCAAAACGTTTGTGTGTGAGGAGAGGGGAGGGTCTAAGGAAGGACAACAATGCAATAGATGAAGGGCTTTACCTCCATTGCTGTCTCCTGGATCCCTCAGAACCATCTGTCCTGCCACCATAGAGCCAAATTTTTTGGAATTCAAAGTTTGGGCAAGAAATGCTGAGCTCATCAATGGAAGGATTTTAGTCTGCCCTGAAAGCCAAAATTGGTTATATAGATTTCCATTTCCAATCATAATCATAAAAAAAAATCCGTTTTGAGAAGTTCTAACCTAATCCTAACCTACTCAAAAGTTCTTTTGAATGATGATTTCCTACATTATAATGTTCTATTCTGCACAAGGACATCATGCATATTTTCTTTCTGGCATAAAGGTATATAATTGTGTTTATTTTTCTTTTTCATAACCACAGAGATTTTTCAACATACTCTCATTTGCACAGATGGAACCATTCCATTACTAACGAGTAGGAAGTCTTTCCTGTGATATTTTATTGGTCATTTGGTTATTAAATTTGACAGCCTATAAATCCCCTGTTTACCATTAAACAGACTGTGAATGACAAGATAGTTTTAAGCATTCTGGCACTCAGTTTGCAATTGGGCAATCAATAATACCACCATTCATGGAAAACTATTGCTATAATTGAAGGGGCTGGGAGTTGGATCATCAAGAAGAGTTGTATGTTCTCTTTATGTAGCAAAAATGATAATAATAAAATTGAAATTAAAAACATGACTATTCACAATTGCAAACATTTTGATTAATAATGATGATGAGGAATGGAAGAAAATAAATAGTTAGGGTTGAACAGAAGATGTGGCCTTTCTTTTGGATAGTATTTTCTTAACAGTACAGGGCATGGGAAATATAGGAGGTCATCATGTAAAAGTAATAGCCACAACCTAATCTCACAGCCAAGTGCACAAATCATCCTTTAATTAAAAAAAAAATTGTATGTTGTAGTGTTTTTCTATTACTGAGTTGATTATATTTTTAGAAATCATGGAAAATGTGCAGACACTGATGTCACTGTACTTTGGCTTTGCTAAGGATGCCTATTGTGAACAAAGTTGTTTCCTCCCTTGGCTCTAGGCCACGAGCCTACTGCTCCCTCCCTCCCCACCCACCTACTCATTCCCTCTCTGACACACAAACATTCCAGATCATAAGGAAAATATGTTTCTAAAGGTTTAAATCCACTGTGTCCATTGCTAACTAAATTAAATTCCTCACGATTTAATTTCAAAGTCTTCTATATTTTTTCAACATGGCTTCTTTCATAAATGTAATCAAAGAAGTGTCTATAATTATGAACTTTATATTTGTGGCCTCCATCTGACATAAGCTTCATGCTTCTTTCTGTTTTTGTTTTTTTACCTCAGCACCTATAAACCTTAACACCATGAACAATGATGGGCATTTGGCACAATCACACACATTTATCTAACAATATATACATAAGTATTTTTCATGATAAATGATTATCTCTCAACTAAACTTGTACCTATTGTCACTGAATGATTTTGACTTAAAGAACATATAATAGACTTATATTATTAGCTAGCTTAAATCAGCTTAAGTTAGAATATCTGTAAGAATAAGAAGCCTTCTACTTTCTCTCTAATATACAAAATACATGGATTTAACCCCACTCCCCAAAAGTTCATGTTGAACTTGTTAGGACACAGTGATCTCTCATCCACATCTCAGTAACCTCAAGCAATCCTAAAACTTTGTGTTTTTTGTTTGTTTACTTGTTTTACATTACTCTTTTAACTAAGCTATATCACTCTCTTTATAATGCCAGTGTCATAATTTTTTCAGTATAGCTCTGAGGCCTCTCTATGATCCTATGTAATCACAACATTTCACAAACTGAGACTTTGTTAGGTGCTTCAGGGAACACTTACACACACTCAAGGTCATTACTGAATGGTCAAGGCAGAATATATGGAATAGAGACTGTATTTCCAATTTTAATTAGTATTTCAAGTACTTATATTTTTTGTGTTATTTTCTTCATTTATTTAATTTTCAGTGGCCACATGACATTTAGTGGGTAGAAGGGTACTCTTCATAGAAGAGTTCAGCAAAGTTGCCTTTTCTACTTTTTCTTCTTCAGAAGCTTTCATTTCTGTCAAGCCTTGTGTCGTTCCATTAAGCCATCATGTTCAGAACACAGAGTACACCCTGGTACGTTCTTTAGTTGAAGACAAACTTGTGAACCAGAGAGCTGGACATGGTCCCAATTAAATGGCACACCCAGACATTTCAGTGGTATTATATCATGGAAGAAGAAGCACCCAGAAATAATAAATATTCTTTTGGTAACTACCTAAAATTTCTTAGCATTCTACAAAGTATATATTAAAAAGCCTATCAAAGAACATAAGAAAGTTAAAAGGTCCATGAATATATTTCTTTAACTTATGGTATAATTATATTTGAAAAAAACTTTAAAAATAATTTTACCACTTGCTGTCAATAAAATCAAAATCATTATCCTCTAGTAACTTAGAAAACCAGAAATTAAGGATAAATATAAACATAAAAAAAAAACATTTCAAAAAAGTTAATTAGTAAAGGGTAGAGAGATGAAATACAAAGAAGAAAACTACTGAATAAGAAACATACTACATTGTATGCTGACTGAAAACAAAGAAACAAAAAGTATAATCCTAATTTGAGAGAGGTAAATCTCCATAAAATTTTGTGAAAAGAATAAAGTCATGGACCATTTTAATTAAAAACTCTGTAAACACTGACAGAGTGCATACTTTACCTTGAAGATCCAAGGACAAGTAGCAACTGATTTCTCTGCTTTGTGAGATTTTCAAGCCAGAAAGTGATGATTCCAAATTTCCACAGCTTTGCAATAAGCATAGGACAATATTCAGAGAGGCTTTTCCTCTCTGAAAAAGCCTGTGAATTCTCATTGTCCCAAGACAGAAATATACACTCTCTTCTTGGTACTGATACAAAATACACTACATAGGTGCACACATGCCCATACACAAAAACTGTGGTAAGAAACTGTTATTTTCTAATCAATTCTAGTTGTAGAAAGACTTTCAGTCCTTTAAGGGCAAGGAAAATCTCCTTTCCAATTCTGTCTCCAGAGCATTTGACATAGAGAATGTAATCAGTATGTACTTTTTGGGTAGAATTTAATAATCAAATTTAAATCAAATTATTTACTTTCTCTATGACTTCATATAATTCATTCCCTAATAATTTCAGAAATCTGAGGTCAGCCATTCTTCAGCAACCAAGCTCTAATACAGCCACTTGGGAAAGTAATCTGTTCATACTTTCCCCTTCAGAACACAAAAGTCAGGATAATTTCTAGGTTAAAATATCCAAATACCATTTTGGTGATCAAGATTATCTCAATTTTGGATAATCAGTGCCAGTGAACTTGAGTTCTAAGTAAATCCATAAACATCAATGAGTTGGTATTACATCATATTTCACATTATTTTGATAATGAGATTGTTATTTTACCTCCAACATTTGCAGTGTCCAATGATGCACCATTAATACACTTTATCTTGGTTAATGCTCATAAACATTTTGAAATATCTATATTATTTTCCTATGTTTTCAGATAAAGAAACTGAAACTCAGTATTTTTAAGTAAGGAAGATTTTGCAAGTAGTATGTCCAGTAGTACTTTCCTTTTTTTCTCATTTAGTAGAATACTAATTTTGTTGGTATTAATAAACTTCCCACTTAAAAAGCATTTCTCAGACACCTGTCCTGTCATGGGTAGCCATGTAATGATATTTCTAGACAATAACATATAAGTAAAGAATTTCTGGGAAAGCACCTTAAAATAGAAATGGACTCATATTATGCTACATATATCCTTTTTACTCTTAGCTCATTGCCCTTCTTCCTTCCAGTAATGCAAATCTATAGGCCAGATCTGCAACAGGCATCTTTGGCAGACTTTGAGTGAAAAGCTAATAAAATTAGCCCTAAATGCCTTAAAAAATCAGGCTACCTACTTCTGAATTTCTTGCTTTGATACTTCTTGCAGCAATACTTATGGTGGGTAAACCAGTGTTCCTATGATTACTTCTTACATGTAGCTGAACTCTGTCCTTAACTTTTACATCCAGTGACAAGTCCAAGGTCTCAGAATTAGAAAATAATTTCATTTTTTCTAATTCCATATTCAGTAAAGAACCCTAAGAGAAGAAATCCTCCATGTTAAATCAGCTAGCCAAAGTAATATTTAAGGCCTTGCATACAGGACTAGAATTATCCCATAGGCTCATTTGCATTCTGAAATAAAAAGACTTTCTTTACCACATTCTTGATTGGTCGTTTATATTTATATATTCATCAAGTATTATTGAGAGCATACACTCAGCAGACAATGTGTTGTCTAGAGGCGCATGAAAATTTTCAAGAATTTATCTGAGCAAATATTAATTGGGCAGTAGTAATTGATGGTAGTTAGTAACACTCTGCCAATAAGAGCTAGGGAAAGGTCTTTATGAAAAGAAACAAAACAAAACAATTATTTGGTTGATTATAGTTGAAGTGGTTGCCTTATTTAAAAAAGCTTATTAAAAAAGCCTATGGCTGATCGCGATTGCCTGTTCTTAGGTTTTAACTTCTTAACATTGAAACATTTGCAGGAGTTTTCTGTGGCTTAAGTTTTGGTTTGCTTACTTAGGTGCCAAGGCATTAGAGTCGTCTCAGTCTAATGGCCTCCTTGTTTGATTACTTTGACAGTGAGTAGTATGTGGCATTTGTGCTGACTTATGAAAGATTAGAGTGATTTAGCCAGGTAACTGAGAGGAGCAAGAATTTAAACATAAGGAAGAGCATGTGTAAAGGTCCTGAAGTTTAATAAAGATTGGGAGAAATGGTTCACAATGAAGCTGGAGAAGTAGGACTAAAATGTTGGTCTTTGAGGTTGTTCTAAAATTTTAGACTTTATCACCAAAAGATTGGAAACCATGGAAGACTCATAAATGGTAGAGGGATACAATCAAATGGCTGTTGGAATTATAAAGAAAAACAATATAACTGAAGTATTTTAAAAAGTAATCTAGAATAAGAAAAGAGGAAGCAGAAATATTAGTTAAGATATTATTATTGCAGTATTCAGGTAAAAGATGTTGGTGAATTAAATACAGTGGTACTAGAGAAATTGGAAAGAAGTAGATAAATTTGATTCTATTTAGGAGGTAGTTGCCTCTGGATGTAATGGCTGATTGGATAGCAGAGGGGTAAGAATGAAGATAAGAGTGACTTCCTTGCTTCTGGCATGAACAAGTGAGTAAATACAATTATAAAATATCAAGAGAAAGTGTGCAGGAGAAGGAAAGATTTTTAAGGAAAAGCTCATTAATCCACTTTGTTGAATTTGAGATATGCATATATATCCAAGTGAAAATATTGAGTATGCCGAGTACAAAGGACTGAATTTAAGAGAAGTCTGTGTGTCCATCATATAAAGAACAACTTTCTATATGTTTATTTCCACACTTTCACTTCTTTTATCTCTAGAAGCTCTTTGTACTAACAGTATTTTTATGCTAATGAGAATTAGGTAAATCACTGTATCTTCATCCATCCTACTTGCCTTGCTTAATTCCCTCTCTGAACAATTCCAAATGAGTTAGTCAATAAGCTAAATTTCTCAGGAAGTGCCTTCGTAACTGCACATTGTATCTGCCTCCTACAATCTATTAAAATAATAGAATAGCATCCATGATTTACTAAGCACATAAATGTCCTAGACATGGTTGTTTTATTTGTACACATAATTTCTAATCATCTCAACAATTCTATAAAAAAGTATTTTCAACACCGTTTTGTAAGAGAAGGAACTGAGATTCAGAGAGACCATACTGATCAAGGTATTCCTAAGGAGAGTAGGAGTTTTGCTTTCAATCCTGAGTTTCTCAGACTCCCACATTGTCCCTAAGTGTTCTTATTGAGAGGAGCTGATTAAAAAAAAAATTTATGGTAGTGATGGAAACAAGAACCAGCTCTTTCTAAATTAGTCCCAAATACTACATGCAAATAGTCCTGAAGTGTTTCAGAGAGTGTTGAGTTTCGTTCCTAAGAAAAGTTTTATTTAGAAATAAGATGAGTGATGTTCAGAATGCAGCCTGAACCAAATTTTATATCTACTCCCTTTGTTTATTTTTCATAAGGGATATGAACAATAGAGGCTTACATTTTATCTTTTTATAAACTAATATGTCAAAATAAGCCTAACAGTCTATTTTTCTTAATAAAGATCTCAGTAGGATGTTAATTTAGAGTAATTGTGATGAATGGTGATCTAATTCCTACAGAAATAACAAAATGCTTTGTTCATAGTGGCATAGTCAGGTCCTGATTCAGTACTTACTGCTTCCAAGATTTTGGCACATTAACGAGACAGGTGGATGAGGTGGGCAGAAACACTCTTTAGATCCAGCTGTCTTTTCTCAATTATTTCACTTTTTTTGACAGTCATTCTCTTCAGGTTTTGCTCATTTTTCATAAGTGATGAGGTTTAAATAAATGTCTTTTCTTAGTAGATACTTTCTTTAAACATAGATACCAATTAATGACGTAAACTATATATTTTAAAAATCATTATATATAGTGTGAATTAGAAATGAAAATATCTTAATATGCCTTGAACATTTTAATATTCATTTTCAAATGTTTTTTGCAAATTATTTTATCTGGTAAAATAAGTCTTCAATATAATTTTTGAATATTTTTTAAATATCTAATTTAAAATAAAAATTCTTTAAAAATAAAACTCACTAGTCTTCCAGCATTAAAATAATAAATTTGAAAAGTATATAGTTATATAAAATTTAAAAATTTGTCATGTTTACTTTTAAGCTCTTTTCATCTTGCAATTACAAATATAAGTTATATAGTTTGTGTTTTACTAGCCTAGTTTTATAGCCCACTTGATGTTGCATTTGTGAAAAATACTATGTCATATTACAAATTAGCTTAGGAGCCTTTTATCACTTCAACGTGCTTTCTGGCAAATTCTCATTACCTGAACTTGACATTAAATGAACAGTTTTATCAGTGCCTGTAGCACTGAAGCAGTGATTCCAGGAGATACCCTAAAAGTACTGCAATTTTTAAGGCCATTGTGTTCCCAAGAGTTTACCATAAATGCCTCTGGAATCATGACTTCTCCTCTTCTACCTCAAGTGAGTATTTCGTACTGTGGACTCTATTCTGGAACTATAAAAGAAGGAGATTCTGGGAAATGTAGTTCTAGGAGGGTGTGGTATGATATCAAGTTAACAGCTGACTATTGAGCATATTATCTTATAGAAAAGTTGAAAAGACTACAGACCTCCAATGTTCCTAATTTAATCAGGTTCATTAAACCATCATTATTACTTCTTCCTGCCCATAAGTACTCCAGGCATTTTAAAATTCAGAAAGAAAGAAATCTTACCTTTACATACTCCCCAAAACATTGATTATGGTGAAGAATAAACACACACAGTGTACTCCTCGACTTCTTTCTTTGAAGTCTACATTTACTTTCTAGGTGTTCCAATGTAGACTTGTGGCTTAAATTGTCATCTGTACTGACAGATCCCAAATCTGTATTTCCAATCTGGACTTTTCCCCTTCGTCATTAAAATATTTCCAGAATCCAATCAATTCTCACTTCCATATCTCCCTCTTTGATCCAAGCTAAACATAATGAATCACCTACTTCATTGGATTCCCAGCTTTGACTATTAGCCTCTTATTCTCAACAGAGTAGGCAGAGTATAAAGGTAATTCTTTTTAAATAATGAATCATGTCATCCTTTTCTCAAAACCTTTAGTGCTTTCCCTCTTGCTCAAGGTAAAAATCAAATGTATTGCAATCTCCTACAAGGTTCATGGATATCTGGAAATCATTATTCTCCAGATCTCATTTTCTATGACTTCCCACCTCCACACTTATTTCACTCCAGTCTCACTTACCACCTTACCATTCCTTTTTTTACGCAAAGCATCCTCCTACATCAGCATCTTTGAACTTACTTTTCTCTTTGCTTTGAGTACTTACTTAGCTCAATATTCTGATCAAATACCACTTTTACATTGAGTCCTTCCCTAACTTCTATATATAAAATAATATCTTACCTAACTGCTCCTTTTGAATGCTTAAATTACTCCTTAGCCAATGTATTTATTTGTTTTTTTTCTTCATGGGATTTTAAGTGTCATGAAGGTGAGAATTTTGTTTTATTCAATGCTATATCCACGAAACAGAGCCCAGATTTTTTTTAACACTGGATAAGTAATTGGTGAATAAATAAATGAATTAAATTTGAGAAGTGTAGAGAAATGATGACATGTGATCGTCAAGTAGATATTTGAGTTTAACTCTAATAAGTATATTGCAGTATCTAAGAAAAAAGATATCTACTATACAGCAAAGTTCATTTATCTAATGACTTATTCAATTTGGTATGTAGTCAGTAGTTGCTATTTTATTTCACTCCTCATTGATATAATATGCTGTCAGGCTGTGGACTAGCCTTTCTTCATAAAATAGCACAATAACTTCAGGCTCTATAGAAAAGTGAGATTATGTCTTTTTTGATTTTCAAAAAACACATCACTAAAACAAAAATTTGTGAATATAGAGTCTTACTATAAATTGACATTTAACTGCCTCTCTAGCCACATCTTCTTAAAATTTCCAGACAATTTCTATTTCAGTTTCCTCCTCTCTTCTTCTTCATCAACCTTGCACATTTTCTTCCCTCTATCTAAAGGCTCTTCTAGCACTGATTTTCTTATAATTTCTCTGCTTCTGAGACTCATGTCAAGTGTAAATTCTTCACTCAAGTAATATGCTTTGTTTTTACCAAATAAATATGTTTACAATATATTTTAGTGTCCACAGATTTTCTTTCTGTGAAAACTGGTGGACCTAGTGAAGTTTAGTCACTAACTTATGTGCATGCAGATTTTTGGTTTTTGTTTTAAGTGATATTTTGATTCTTATAGCTAGAACAATTATGAAATAACTCATTCCTAACTCTATCCATCCCTTGAAGCCCTACTCCTTCCCTATTCTCATTGGCAGGTGAACTTGCCCTCTCTGCCAAGTGAGTCACTTGAAATGGGAACATTACTTTATTAGAACCTACTTGGCTCCAGTTAATCTAAAATAAATATAAGAAAAAAAAGGAAAAAGCTGTCATACAATATGAATATGCAGAATAGCATAACTTATAAATGAATAGTTTGGGGGGAACAAAAATAAAACATTTTTGCTGGACTTCATTCTTACTAATTTTGGAAATTAAAATATACTCCTAAAATGGCTGCTTCTCTAAGTTCTATATAAAATCTCAAGAGTCAAAAGCTAAATATTAGTTTAATGGTCTTAAAGATATGTCCTCGAGTTCTTTGATACTCCACCCCTGAGGAATTGAAGCTTAGTTTGCCCTCTCTTTTAGTGTAGGATAGATTTAGTGATTCACTTCTAGGGAAAAAAAAAGAATTATAGAAGTTTGGGAACACTTTCAACATTAGATAATAAAAAGATTTCAGCTTCCAACTTCTGTATATTCTCTCTCTCTCTCTCTCTCTCTCTCTCTCTCTCTCTCTCTCAGCCTTATTACTCATTCTTGGGGAAACCAACTGCCATTGATGAGGAAGTTATGGGGAGATAGAAGTTAGCTCCCATGTCCTGAGGACACTCAAATATCCCAGTGGAAAGGTTCACATAGCAAGGAACTGCGTCTTGAGACAACAGCCATATGAGAGGGCCATTTTAGAAGAGATCCACTCAACACAAGCCAAGATATTAGATGTCTTTAGCCCAAGCTAATAACTTGACTACAACTTCAGGAAATACCCTGTATTAGTTGCCTCTTGCTAAGTAGCAAATTACCACACACTTAGTGTATTTAATCAATATAGAGGCATACCTCATATTATGCACTTCACTTTATTATGCTTCACAGATGTTACATTTTTTACAAATTGAAGGCAATACCCTTTACCATAAAAAAGATCACAACCTGCTTATTGCCATACTCACTTTATTGTGGTGATCTGGAACTGAACTGGAAATATCTCTGAGGTACGCCGCTATGTTCATTATCTCATAGTTTCCATGTATCAGGTGTCCAGACACAGTCTAGGAGGGTCCTTCACTGAGGGTTTCACAAGGCTGAATTAAAGATAAACTGAATTTATTTTTTGGAGCTCAGAGTACTCTTCCAAGCTGCTGGATAGCAGAATTCACTTTTTTTTTTTTTTGCAGCTGTAGAATTCAAAGTGTTTTCCTTCTTCTAGGCCAGCAGGAGAGTCTCTCTGACCCTTAAATCCTCTTTTAGGGTGTTCACCTGAATAGTCAAGACCATCCAGGGTAATTTTCATATAACCAATTTAGTCCATAAATTAGAAATTTCAATTATATCTGTAAATTCCCTTCACCTATTCCATTGATTAGGAGGGGATTGAAAAAGAGTGTAAACTAGGGGGCAGGAATCATGAGAGCCATTTTAGAATTCTGCTTACCACAGACCCTAATCAGAACCACCCCCCTAAGCTACTCCCAGTTTTCTGACTCATGTGAAATAATGTTTGTTGCATTAAGTTGCTAAGTTTTGAGATATTTTGTTACAAGGTAATAGATAACTAATACAGTGTGGTTATACTTGAATGAATTACACTCAGAGAAAAAGTATGCAGTGTCATCCCTCTCTTTTCTTGATTTAGAAAGCCCAGTTCTGCAAAAAGTGGATTTTGAGAGTACTATATTAAATAAGGCTATAATTTTTTCAGTTTCACATGAAGATCACAGGAAAAAATAACACAAAGAATTAGAAATTTTAGAAGATAATCTCAATACTCAAAAACTAATTTAAGAAATTGATACAGAATTGTACTAATTCTTACATCAGAGCTGTTCTAAAAATCACTGGTGGTTTTAGCATAATACCATCCTCGAGGTCAAAGTACGGAAAAAATTTAGAGGTAGACTCTTCTAATAGCCAAATCATATCAACAAATACTTCTTGCTAACACATCAGTAATTATTTTTTTCATACTGAAAATTATAAAGTATTTTCTTTGCATTGAAAATGAATGTTTATCAAACAAAATTCTGCTCTGCAACAAGTGGGGTTAAAAGTGCATTATGTTCCATACAAGTGCATTATGTAACCTTTTTTTCATTACTGAGTAGTGACAATATTAAAAGTAATGGCACCGAAATGTGTTTATCTAGAAAGATCACTTCATTACAAATAAAATTGAAAGGTAATAAAAATAATTCTAACCTTTCAATTCTCAGACAAGATTTCCATATAACCTCTCTTTGGGAATATGTAAGTAATCTTGAGGATAAACTGATCTTCTGAGAGTTAATTATAGATATTTCCAAAATCACAAATTATATGTAGATGATCATGCTTTAAAATACTAGTTAGTTACTTAATCTGCTACTTTCATAATTTTAGTGTATAGAATATATTTTAATAAAATAATTCATTCAAAAAGATAACATTTTTAAAAATAGTAATTTTCTGTGTTGGTGGAGAACTCAAAAAGTTAGAGAGGACAACTCTGTTTTGTAAGATCATTTTTATTAACCAAAGACATGATAAAATTTATTTGTTGTTTCTGAAGTGGTGACAGATGAGGAACTAAGAAATATAGCTATAAATATGTAGCTAATAAGTTCATTATGACTTGTCTTTATTCTTGAGGAAAGTCCCCAGTATAAAAGTAATACTTTTAATAAAATATAAGTAAGAATAAAATTTTAAAGCCAAGTATAAAGTGATTTTAGACTCTACCTTTTTGCTTATTGTATATTACCATTTTACGACATTGAGAGTAATGAAGAGCTGGTCCTATATCTTATCTTCATGGCTAGCATCACAACTTCAAAGTGGAAATGATGAAAAGAGAACAAGAGGAAATTGTAAGCAATCAAAAGTTTTTTCCTCAAGAGAAAATAGCCTCTGAACCATACCTGATGATAAGGCAATTTATTTATTAAAGGATGCCAGAAAGCAATTTTATAATACTGCCTTAAAAATAATAAAACTCTAGAAACAGAGGATTTAAGGAAATGAGCTTTGGAAAAGCACTTCTATATCCTTTATTTTATTTCACCTTCCCAACTTCCCTGTAGGTGATAAGGCAGAAGACATCTCTGCCTTTTGGAGATGAAAAATTGAGTCTCATAAACATTGTTATTGGTCTAAGATTGTATAGCTGTTAAATGATAGACCTACGAATAAAACTCAAGTCATAAGTAGTTTTCTGAAGTATTTTTTTCCACTGGGAAATGTTGCCATCACTCATCCATAAGAGATACCTTTAAAACTGGATCTCTGTGAACTAATAAGAACCAAAAGATCTTAATTTTAAAATGAGAGCATTAGAATTTTAAAATGCTCAGACTCAGAAATCATCCCAGACTGCTAAAGTGACTTGGGTCTTACAGACAGTCTTACAAAAGTGCTTTCTATGATAGGTTTTTACACTTTACTGATGAAAAATAAAAAGTAGTCTGATTGTGTAAGATTAAATAGATAATGAAGACTCAAACCATGAGCTTCCACATCACACAGCTTCTGGAGTCAGCGCAACTCATGGATTTCTAAAGGTACATAATTCTCAATTTGGGGTGTTTGTACCCCAGAACCATTGTCTAAGAAGTGTGTAAAAAATGCACGATAAACTGAACACATCTTTCTAATATATTATAGGCCGGAAAAATCAAATAAATTATTAAAATAAAAGAGAAGACTTCAAAGATATTTCTCACATTGGTGGCTTCTTAAATTCTGTCCCCAGGCTTCATGAGTGTTTATTTTCCTCTGAAGTTGAAGTACTGTTGGGAAAAATTTAGGCAAGCATTGTTTTAGAATTTAAAACCCTTTACTTTCTATTCATCTCTCTCTATGATACAACCAACTCTAATTCAAACTCTTCAAAAAATCCCAGGTCATAATATTGTCATTAATTAGTCTATAAGTTAAGAATTCCTTATACATCTTAAAACATATATTCTTAGCCTTCTAATTAAAAGATATCTTCTTCAAAAGCTTGATAAAGTAACTCTGTGTGCTTTCTAAATCTAATAATTCTTTTCCAAATAATTACAATATTTCCAGTTTTGCACTGACTTCTCATTGTTTGGTTAATTTAGGCTTCGTGCTCTATTTGGCAAGCCTCCTGGGCTTTCATGTTGGATCTACTTTAGAACTTACATTTTTATATTTTACCTAGCCAATGGTCTGCCACTTTTCCTGCCACTCATCCAAACCCCATAAGCTGCCTATTTTCCCCATATCAGACTTATAACACTCATCCAATCAAGGATAGTACTTCTCTTAAAAATTGAGATAAGAATTGAAGGAAAGAATAAATTGAACTTATAGAATGTTCTGAACTCCTTCTAATATCAGAAGTAAAATAACTTTGCCATCCACATTAGGCTGTAGTTGAATTTCTACTACCTCTAGATTTCTAAGATAATAAAAATGTATATCTCTTATCTGTCTTCAAATATTAGATAATTTATATTAACAATTGCAAATGTTTTTGAGGTGATAATAATATATTTTCCTTTTTATTTTATTAATAGACTTTACTTTTTAGAAAAGTTTTAACTTCATAAAAATTGAGCAAATAGTACAGAGTTCCCATATACTCCCTCACAGTTTACCCTATTATTAACACTTTGCATTAGTGTAATAAATTTGCTTCAATTGATTACCAATATTGATACATTGTTATTAACTGAAATTCATAGTTTACACTTGGCTTCACTATTTGTATTATACTTGTGTGGGTTTTCACAAGTGCAGGATGTCATATAACCACCACTGCAGTACTATACAGAATATCTTCACTGCCTGAAAATCCCCTATGCTCCACCTAGTCAACCCTTTCCTCATCCTCCTGAACCCCTGGCAATCATCAATATTTTTACTTTCTCTATAATTTTGCCTTCCCCAGACTGTCATATACTTAGAATCACATGGTAGGTAGCCTTTTCAGACTGGCTTCTTTCACTAAACAATATACATTTAAGGTCATGTCTTTTTATGGCTTGATAGCATTATTTTTATCATTGAATAACATTTTATTGTGTAAATATACCACAGTTTGTTTATCCATTCACCTCTTGAAGGGGACCTTGGTTGCTTCCATTGTGGTACAATCATGAATAAAGCTGATATAAACATTCATGTGCAGGTTTTGAGTGGACCTAAGTTTTCCATTTATTTGGATAAATATCTACAAATGTGATGGCTAGACAATATGGTAAGATGATGTTTAGCTTTGGAAGAAAAACTTTTTTAAAGTGACTGTACCATTTTGCATTACCACCAGAACTGAATGAGAGTTATTTTTGCTCCACATTCTCATCAGCATTTGGTATTGTCATATTTTTTTAATTTTAGCCATTCTAATAGCTTTGAAATGCTTTTCTGAATTATTTTATTTTATATTCTTTGTTTTCTTTTCAAGATTGACAGCTTGTTAAAATCCTCAACTGTATACCTGCTAAATTAAAAATCAAGTTTAAGTTTCACATGTGTCTAATTTAAAAAAGTAAAATATTTATAAATCTAGAAATCTCCTCAATAAATATGGTGATAATTTAAATGAGATAGAAATAGAATACAACAAAACTCTTCCTAATCCACAGTATTATGCAACTTGAGATTCGAAGAAACAATAAATATCACTATATTGAAAAGAGATGTTTCTATTTCTTCTATTATGAAGAGCAAGATAATTCCTGCCTAAACATAAGAAATAAAAGAAATAAACACATATAATTTGAACTTTTGGAGTCAATTTCAAAAGCACTAAAATTATTTTTGCTGAGATACAAGAAAGGCTTCAGATATTTATAAAGCACATGATTTATTTTCAGTAAAGAAAAAGTGATAGGTAGCTTACTAATTGTGTACATATATTCCTCTATAAATTTCTCCAGAAGGAAAAACTTAGAGCTGAGATAATCTCCATTTTAATAACTTAGGCATTTTATGAATAAGAACTCACTATACGAGTCACATAACACTTTGAAGAAGAAAACAGGAGATGGATGAGGGTTTGTGGAAAGCAAAGACCTAGAGGTGCTGGATGACATCATGGAAAGAGGTTGTATTTTACAGACTGATAGACTAGAAATGAAAAAGGGAGTTATTAAAAGAGAGTGCATAACAGGTGCTCAGAGGTTCTGTAGAAGCCTTAAGGTAGTTACCATCTGCAGGCTGGGATTACAGGAAGCAGATTCTTAGAAGTCTTTGAGACAGAATTTAGTATGCAGTGTGCTTATTAGGAAATTCTTTTTTGATCAATAGTCATGGAAGAAAGAATAAAAAAGCAATATTGAGCAGAGGGAAAAGTAGGGCCTCCCTCCCCCACAACCTAACAGCCCAAGCCTTGGAACTTTTAAAGCTGAAATGGCCCAAGAAAGTTGCTCCACTTTGAGAATGGACCAGGACATTCTACCCTTGACTTAATCAGTCACTAGATGTGGACCACCCCTGAAAAGTGGGAAAAGTGGATATCTACAGCTGAAGAGGCTCTTAGCTAAAGGTTGTCTGTTAACAATACTCTTAGCAGCTAAGGGAATCTGGATGGGCAACATCTGTGTCATCCCCTTGCACCTCTATGATCCCTTTCTTCGTAAACATTCAGAAGAGTTCTATAGGAATCAAGTGAATCTCTTTTTCTGAAGGGAACTTAAAAGAGGAATTCTAGAGGGACATACCATATTCCTGTCCACTACAGCTAATCTTAGGCTATAATCAACAATCTTCTTCTCCCTAGTTTTCTATACATTCTGTTTCTTCCATCTTTTAGTGCTGGTCTTAGTGGCTTACCTGGTGGGGTGAACTAAATCTTCCTCCTTTATAAGTAGGGGTCCTTGGTCACAATGACTTTCTCAACCATGGTTTTTGCACTTGTCTATTTAGTGGCACAACTGAGTAAGAAAAAATCCAGAGGCATGTAAGTGAATTCCACATGGCAAACATATTCTTCTCTACCCCCACCTAATAATAGCAATCTTAGCTCCTCCTGATGTATAGGTCAATTACCCAGAGCAAGTTGCTTGCTGATCCCTCTTCATAAAAAGACTAAAATATCCAGGCAGCTTTATAATCAAATAAGCCTATTGATGTGTCCCTGGCTATAGAGGTCTTGCTTTGGGAACAGAAACGTTTAACCTTGCAGTCACCAGACTTATAAAAATTGCATAACCAAACTCTCCCATGGAATCATTGAGAGTGATGATAAGTGAAGCCACTTCTGCTTCTAGTCTTTGGTTTCCAAACCCAGGTATTCTCTATATATTTGGGGTACAGCACCATATAAAATGTTGATTCAAGACCTACAGCAAACTAGAAGATAGTTCCCTGTTCTCAAAGTTTGACTAGGTGCTGACATATGCTCCGTTCCTTTAATTGGCCATTTCAACACTTTATCAGGTCTGGGTGATATGGAATGTAATATAAACAGCAAATCCTATAGTAATAAGCTTATTATTTTTCTATAAAGTAGGTCCTTCACTGAGAAACAATATTAAGTGAGATCTAGTACCAGTAGATAAAACATTCTCTAAGACTTTGGATAGTGCTGGCTGAGGCCATGCAAGCAGGAAAGGCAACCCTATGCACAGAATATGTATCTATGTTTCTGTTTTCTCCAGATTGAAGGGAACCAAATGTAGTCAACTGGCCACCATGGAGACAGTCGTGCTCCTCAAGAAATGGTACCATATTGGGGTTTGGACATTTGACATTGGTGGAAGCTACATCAGCCTTGTTTTGTGGGAGCCACGAAGAGTCTCCATCTCGGCACAGTAGTCACTTCCTTCATGTACCCATTTTGCTAATTCTGAGGTGACCAATGTCAAAGTCTTATTGGCATCAGCTGCTTATATCACTCTAACTTCCCCATTGTTTAATACCTCCTCTATGGTAAATACATTCCAGTGTAACAAGTAATTCTAAGATATTCTCACTTTGTGCCATCTGTCATCCATCCACCAATATCTTTTATCTCAGACCTCCTTGTCCCTAATCTCTCAGTCTTTCTTCTCCAGGCCCTGACCTCTACTATCTATATAGGTATAAGTTAAGTGTGGGTGCTGGTTCAACAATGGTAGATGATATAAGCCTGGTTCCCTGCTTGTAAATTCTCTGGTTCTGATCATTAGTGACCTTGGTACCACTTCCATCTATGATGGCTTATTGCTGTGTCCATTCGTAGGTCAAAGATAAACTAAGTTATGATGGGTAGTTCTGGATGCACAGTCACTTAATATCTCATGGTCAAATTTATAGTTCACCTGTAGTGTGGGCTCAACATCTTCAGATAACTCTATTAAAAGTTCTGGAGCTGGAAAGGCTCATCAGAGGATTGATACATTATTTTGGTATGACCAGCTCTTTAACTCTCTGTCTCAATTGGCTGTTGGATATGATCTTCCGGGATGGCCTGGTTTTGGGTGAGGTAGCTTCTCTGAAGCTGAGGCAAACTTTGAAGGTGATGGCTGGAAACTTCTAAAGGCACTCCCAGAAGCTAGAGTTCTTGTCGTGCACATCCGTTTCCATCTCACCACGGGAAGGTGACAACTTGGGGTGATGAGAAAGAAGTAACTCAATTTATCTCTAAATCCCGTAACATAATTATTGAACTCCCAATGCAACCTATTCCCAATTAGTAATAAAAGAAATAATATTATCGAGTAACCTGTTGAATAAGTGATGTATTACAAAGGAAAGATAGACTGTGCCTATAAACAAATTTATGACAATAGTGGCACTCTAACGCAGTGGAGAAAATGTCTTCCTTTTATTGGTAGTATTTAATTTTTTTAGATTTTCAGAATCTAAAAAATTTACAAACAGTAAAATCCATTTTTTGTGTACTGAACAAGTAGATAGAGTTGTACATATACCACAACAACCAGTTTTATCACCCCCAAACACTTCCTCATGTTGTCTCTTCACCCTACCTATCCCCTGACAACCACTGCCCTGTTTTTTATCCCTATAGTTTGGCCTTTGTGATCTAAATGGTAATGTATATGCCAGAACATCATATAAACAGAATCACAGAGTATGTATATGGTCATTTTGTCTGGATTTTCTCTTAGCAAAATGCATTTGAGAATTATTCATCCTGTTGCATCTATTCATAGTTCACTATGTTTTGTTGAAAAGTAGTTTTATTGTATAAATATATACCACAGTCTTTTTTTATTATCTCTTGAAAGGCAATTGGGTTGTTTCCAGTTTTTAGAGATTATGAATAAAGCCTGTATAAACATTCACATGCATTGTTTTGTGTGAACATAAGTTTTATTTCTCTTGGGGAAAAAACTGTCCGTCTTTTGTAATAAATGATGTTGGATCAATTGGATAGCTACAAGAAAAAATATAAAATTAACTGTTACCATATATGAAAATTAATTACTAGTGGATTATGGATTCGTAACAAAGTATTTCTTAAGTAGAGTATAAAAATCGTTATTCATATAGGAATATTTTATTAAATCAACCCATATTAAAATAAAAAATGTTGTTATCAAACATACCACTAAGAGTGAAAATAAACCAAGTCCCAGAGTGAGAGAAGAAATATGTATTGACAGAGGGTTCATATTCTGTCAATACACATTCTTTGTATAATCAGTTAGAAAATGTACACAACCCAAGGTGGGGAGGAATGTGGGTAATGAGCAAGAGAACTGAACAGGAAACTTAGCTGTCTTTGGAGTATGTGAGTGTGTGCATGTTCATGTGCATGTGTGAATGTAACACTTCCCTGATCCCAAGTTTTGCTGAAAAAGATTTCTAAAATCTTTCTGTCTTCTTCTTGTCCCTTCTCTCCCATTGCTTTCCTGAAGTAGAAGATTAGTAAGTTTCAAAGAAGGTGGGCTTGCACAACCCACCCTCTTCTCCCCTCTGGGTTTCCCAGCCCACACAGAGCATGCTTCTTGCTTTTATCATCAATGATGTAAGATGAGTGGGGAAGGCACTGTTCCAGTTGTGGGGGATGTTCTGTCCTGTGCAGCACAACCATGCCAAAGTGGAGAGTCTTGTTTCCTTAGGGGGCTAGGTAGCAAGCTCATTTGACTGTTACACTGAACTAAGTCTTTCAACGCAGCCTTTCTCAGTGACAAAGGCCTTCATCTGTCTTTCTGGGCTTTGTTTTATTCTATTTTTGTTGTTGTTGTTAATTTCTCACTTGGTTCAAAGCCAAAATGGAAGATAGGGAAGAGGGGTGCTAATTACTGAGCATTCACAAGACCCATATAACATACATAAACACTAATGTGGAATATGTTCACAAAATTTTATAAAAATAGAGTCATTCTCTTAAATGTTATATTCTAAATTTGAATTTAGAAATACTCACTTTCTAAAGTATTCACTTGCTACTTTCTTTATGCCAAAAGAATCCTTCCCCATGAGTTCTCACCATTTTATATCTTCCTGGAAGGCACACTGAGGCCTTTTATGTTATTTAGTTTGAGATGTCAGAAAAGATGAGGAAAAGGAAGATGAAAGGGCTAAAAAGAAAGAAAGCATAGAAAACTTTAGTAACTGTTTCTGTTTATTAAATGAGAAAACACTAGTGCTTATATGCATTATCTCCTTTAATCCTCAAAACAAACCTACCTTACAAATAAGAAAACTGAAGTCAAGAAAAATTCAGTTGCCTGAGATCACAAAGCTTGATGAAAGCTTCATTTCTCTGAACTTTCATGTCATTTTATGACTATTTTTCACCCAGCATTTGCCAATTTTTGCCATATGGTACTATCCATTTTTTCCTATGTTTTCTGTCTTATGAAATAAATTGTTATCCTCTTTAAAATATAGTTTATTTCTCATTTTAATTTATACTCTAGTCTCTAACACAATGCCCTGGAAAAAATAGGTACTCAATAAATATTTATTGGTGTTGTTGTAAGAGGTGATAACAAAATGAGACTATAAGACAAACTTAATATTAAGGATGTGACCAGACATGAGATAAGGAAATTGAAATTGTGCAAGTTTGGTGGATAAAATAGCAAAATTATTCTCTGTGCCACATCAACTATAATAAAATATATTATATATAAATAAAATATGTGGTGAAAATTTTAAGGACTTTGAAATCCAATACTCAGCTCTACTGCTTCTTAGCCATGAGACCTTGAATAAGTCCTCAGCTTCTCAGAGTTTGATTTCTCTCCTCAGAAATGAATCATATCTCCCTGAAAGAGTTGTCAGGAGGAAGTAAGAGCTTGGAAACATTAAAAACTGTAATAATATAATACTATCAATTTACATTAGCCATTTGATAATACCATATGATATATAGGATAGAATATGGTATATATTATATAAAATGCAATATGAATAATATATAATATGCTATAGAGATATAATATTATAGAATGTTATACTGCCATTTATAATATTTATAAATTATTTGGTCATAACCCCAGGTGTGCTCTCAAAAGATATTAATCCTTATTTTCTAGACAGAGAAAATGCTGCTACTGTCACTGATATGAAATTGCTGCTTCTTTATTTTCCCCTCCTGCCTGTCACTTTTATTCCAAGGCATACGTCCTGTCAGAACCATGATATATTAATCAACGCTCTGAGGGAAAATTTTTCCTAGGGCTTTTCTTCTACTTAATTTTCCAGGCTGTTCTGAGTCTTTCTTACTTCACCTATTCTTGCTGCAGACTCGAATTAAGAGTACTAGAGCTTATACTGGCAAACTGTTGGGTTGATAGAGTTTATATTAGGTCATCTTCAGGCTTGTGCATCAGTATAAAAAGTAAAGGCATTCAATGGATGTTTTAAAATGTTTATTGGTTGGAATTTAATTTTATCATAGCAAAAACTCACCTATGTTGTCTTTATTATATTCTTTCAAGAAGCATTTATGTCTAATATAATTATATCTTCCTGAAGGCAAACTTCTAAAAGGAGATAATTTTCACATTGATATTTTTTGAGTAACACAAAAATCACTTTTTAAAATGTATTGAATTCATTTTGGTTCATAGTGACAGATTGCAGACTGTTTCATTCTTTTGCATGTGGCTTTCCAATTTTCCCTGAACCATTTATTGAGGAGGCTTTCTTCTCCCGTTTGTACGTTTTTGGCTCCTGTGCTGAAAATTATTGTCCGTATATACGTGGTTTTATTTCTGAGTTCTTACATCCTTTCCATTGGTCTCTGTGTCTGTTCTGCCAATACCATGCTGTTTTAATTATTGTCGCTTTGTAGTATAATTTGAAGTCAAGCAGAGTGATATTTCTAGCCTTGTGGAATTTTCTCAGGATTGCTTTGGCTATTCAGGGTCTTTTGTGATTCCATACAAATCTGATGGTTTTATTGTTCTATTTCTTTAAAAAATGCCATTGGTATTTTGATGGGGATTGCATTGAATCTGTATAATGCTTTAGGTAATAGGTCATTTTAACTATTTTTCCAATCCATGAATACAAAATATCTTTTCATTTCTTTGTGTCTTTTTCAATTTCTTTTAATAGTGTATTTTAGTTTTCAGAGTATAGCTCTTTCACATTCTTCATTAAATTTACCTCTAGGTGGTTCTATTCTTTTTGTTGCAAAAGGTATTTTTTTTTTGTTTGTTTTCTTTCTAAAAGTTCATTATTAGAATATAAGAAAGCATGGATTTTTGTACGTTGATTTTGTATCCTGAAACTTTACTGTATTTATTTATTGTTTCTAATAGTTTCTTTTAGTGGAGTCTTTAAGGTGTTCTATATAGAGAATTACGTCATCTGCAAAAAGTGATAATTTGACTACTTAATTCCCTATTTGGATGCCTTTTATTTCTTTTTCTTGCCTAGCTAAGACTTCCAATACTATATTGAGTAATAGTGGTGATAGTGGACAGCCTTGTCTTGTTCCTGATCTTAGAGAGGTTTTTAATTTTTCACCATTAAGTATGATGTTAGCTGAGAGTTTGTTGTACATGGCTTATTATCTTGAGGTTCTTTCTATACTCATTGTATTAAGTGCTTGTATCGTAAATTGATGCGGTACTTTGTCAAATGTTTTTCTGCATGTATTAATATGATCACATGGTTTTTATCCTTTATTTCATTTATGTGGTATATCACATTAACCGATTTGTGTATATTAAATCGCTCCTGTGCCCCTGGGATGAAGTCCACCATGGTGTATAATTTTTAAAAAATATATTGTTATATTAAATTTTGCTAATATTTTGTTTAAGATTTTTGCATCTGTATTAATTAGAAAAATTGGTCTGTAATTTTCTCTTTCTGTGTTACCTTTACCAGGCTTTGGTATCAGAGTAATGCTGGCCTCATAAAATGAGTAAGGAAGTACTGCTTCTTTTAAATTTTTTTAAAGAATTTGATAAGAATGGATATTAAATCTTGTTTGAATGCTTGGTAGAATTCATTAGTGAAGCCATTCGGTTCAGGATTTTTGCTTTTGGAGAGGTTTTGATAGTTGTTTCAATTTCCTTACTGTTGGTATGTCTGTTTATGTTTTCCAGTTATTTCTGATTCAGTCTAGGAAGGTTGTATATTTCTAAGAACTTGTCCATTTTTTCTAGGTTATTGATTTTGGTGGCATATAATCTTTCATACTATTCTTGTATGATTCTTTTTACCTTTGTGGTATCTGTTATAACTTTTTCATTTCTGATTTTATCTGTGTCTTTTCTTTTTTACCTTAGTGAGTCTAGCCAGGGGCTTGTTAATTTTACTGATCTTTTCCAAAATCCAATTCTTTGTTGCATTAATTTTTTGTTGCTGTTGTTGTTCTCAATTTTATTTAATTCTGCTCTAATTTTTATTATTTCCTTTGTTTTGCTGACTCTGGGCTTCATTTGTTCTTTTTCTAGTTCTTTAAGATGTAATGTTAGGTTGTTCACTTAGGATTTTTCTTGTTTCTTGTGATAGTCCTGTAATGATATAAACTTTCCTTTTACTACCGCTTTTGCTGTATCCCCAAAGTTTTGATATGTTTTATATTCATTCTCATTTGTTTCTATATATCTTTTAATCTCTTTTTATTTTTCTATGACTTAGTCATTCTTCAGGAGCATGTTGTTTAATTGCAGTTGATCTCCAGTTTCAAAGACTTGTGGTCAGAGTATATGCTTTGTATGATTTCAGTCTTCTTAAGTTTATTGAGTCTAGTTTTGTGTCCCAACATATAGCCTATCTTTGAGAATGCTCCATATGTACTAAAGAAAAATGTGTAGTCTGGTGTTTTGGGATGAAAGACTCTGTAAATGTCGTTTATGTCCAATTGGTCTTATACGTCATTTAAGGTTGATATTTCCTTACTGATTTTTTGTTTACATGATCTATCCATAGCTGAAAGTGGGGAATTTAGGTCCCCTACTACAATTGTGTTTTTTGTCAGTTTCCCCTTTAGTTCTATTAGCAGTTGCTTTATATATTTTGGTATTCCCATATTGGGAGCATATATATTGATAAGTTTCATGTCTTCTTAATGTATTATTCCCTTTATCATTATAAAGTATCCATCTTAGTCTCTCATTACCTTTTTTATGTTAAGTCTATTTCATCAGATATGAGTACAACTGTATCCACTTTTCTCTGGATGTCATTTACTTGGAATATCATTTTCTACCTTTTCACTTTGAGTCTATATTTTTTTCTTTCAACTGAGATGTATCTCTTGAAGGTATAATATGGTTGTTTCTTTCTTTCTTTTTTTAATTCAATCTGCTATTCTGTGCCTTTCTATTGGTAAGTTCAGTGCATTTACATTTAGGGTGATTATTTATATATAAGACCTGAAACAATAAATTTCATTGAAGAAAATATAGATACTGAACTCATGGACCTTGGCTTTAGAGAAGATTTTATAAATTTCACCTTGAAGGCAAGGGATGTTAAACAAAAATAAATAAACGGGACTATATTACACTAAAAAGCTTCTGTACAGTAAGAGAGCATCAACAACACAAAGTGGCAAAATTCTGAATGAGAGAACATATTTGCAAACACCACCATAAAAAAGGGGATAATATTCAAAATATATAAATAACACATACAACTCAACAACAACAAAAACAGTAATCCAATTGAAAAATAGGTGGAGGACCTGAACAGACACTTCTCCCAAGAAGACATATAAAAAGCCAATAGCCATATGAAAAGATCCTCAATTTCACTAGCTATTATGGAAATGCAAATCAAAACCACAGTAGATACCACTTCTCACCTATTAGAATGGCTATCATGAGTAGGACAAGTAACAACATATATTGATTATGAGGGAAAAAGGAACCCTCATACACTGTTGAAAATGTAAATTAGTACAGCCACTATAGAAAACAGTATTGAGAATCCTCAAAATATTAAGAATAGAATTATTATATGACCCAGTGATCTCTCTTCTGAGAATCTACCAAAAAATTTGAAAACTCTTATTCATAAAAATATATGCACCTCAAGTGTTCATTGTAGCATTGTTCACAGTTACCAAGACATGGAAACAACCAAAGTGTCCTTCGACAGATGATTATATAAAGAAGATGTGGTACATATATACAATGGAATAATACTCAGCCATAAGAAAATATTACTCAGCCATTTGCAACAACACGTAGGAATCTAGAGATTATTATGCTGAGTGAAATAAATCAGAAAAGTTTGAGAAACATATGATTTCATTTACATGTGGGATATAAAACTAAAAGGAACAAACAAACAAAACAAACAAACAGAAACTCAGATATAGACAATAGTTTAGTGGTTAACAAAGGAAAATTTGGGAGGGGGAGGAAAATAAGGGCAAAGGGGGTCAAATATATGGCGACGAAAGGAGATTTGACTTTGGGTGGTGAACACACAATACAATATACATATGAAGTATTATTGAATTGTACAATTGAAACATATATTTTTATTAATCAATATCACCTCAATAAATTTAATAAAAAATGTATTGAAAAAATACAAGCTCATGATTTCAAAAACTGAAATAAGATATATATAAAATAAAAACCAAAAATCTCTATAATCTCACCTTTCTCAGTACTAGAAATTATCACTATTAATTGATCCTTGTGTATTCTTCCAGAAAATAGCTATATAAACACATATATGCCAGTACTATATGCTCTCAGGCTCCCTGCACACTTATTCAAATACTAAAATTTGTATGTATATATTTATCCTTTTTTTAGTCCATATAGAATGTGCTACTTATACTGTTCTATAATGAACTTAAATATCTTAAATACAATAATCATAATTATAATAGTTGTATTTGGACACAGAATTTATTTAATTTATTTCAATTTTGTTCATAGTATTTCCTGGAATGGGCATATCATAACTTATGAAATTTTTTTAATGAAGATTTCAATTATTTTCCTGTGTATGTGTGTGCATTTGTGTGTGTGTGGTTACAAACAATGCTGCCATGAATGTGGTTTGCATTTATTACTGAAAAGTGGGGTCAACATTAATATAGCCATAGGCGACATATGGAAAAGTGGCATGGTTCAGTTAACATAAAAAGTTCTGCATTTTGATAGGCATAGTTTCCCAAAAGTTTAACTGACTTATCCTCCCTAAAATAGTGTATGAGCATACCAATCTTAGAACTGACCAAAAAAATAGCATACTATTGCATTACTATCTTACCTTACATGTCTTTTTTTTAATAAGTGAAGTTCATCATTTTTCATTTATTTTAAATTCCATTAATGGTATACAAATGCAACTGTACTTTACATTCTCAGCTTCTTCTTGCCATAAAACATGTCTTTCAAAATGGCGAGTCTTGTGTGAAAAGGGAGAGCTTAAAAACTGCATTTGAGCAGTAGTTCTGAAAACTTGCTATAAGATCCCTTGCATACTCATAAACTGAGACCTCCAAAATTCTTGTGTTTATGTGGATTATATCTAGTGGTGTTTATCACACTAAAGATTAATACTAAAATTTATTAACAATCATTCAATGCAATGCTAACCCTTTACAAATTAATATAAATGATTTTTATGAAAAGTAACTGGATTAAAAAAATAGTAAACATTCCAGTATCTACTTCTGATTTCAATTTACTACAATATCAACTATTATGTAGTCTCTGGAAAATTCTATATGATACTCTTGTGAAATAATGAGAGTAAAAGGGCAAATAATGGCTTAGCAGTATTCCAAAAATGTCTTTAATCTTGCATATCTGAAAAGGCCTCGGGGATTCCCAAGGGTACTTGAATCGCTCTTTAGGGACCACTTTGTTAGAGCAAAAATTTCTATCTATAAAAATGAACGAGAATACTGTTTGATTTTTATGTCCTTTAGTGTGAATGCTCAGGCTTCAGAAATCAAGTAATCATTAGTGATGTTAAAACAGAAAGCCTGTGAGATGAGGCACAAAACATCACCAAGATATCAAGGATTGATTAATTAAAGCATTTTTTTTCCTCCTTGGCTTAATAGTTAACAAACACATATTCTGCTTTAGGAAATTAATTTATTCTAGAAAATTTTGAGCTTTAGGAAGATTCAAAATTGAAACTAACACTTTATAGGCTTAATCATTTAATTTTTGTATCTTCAATTATAATTATTTCCTGTGATTAGATCTAATATTGACTGTGCCAGGGCTCAATATATTACATTATTAATTATTTTCCACTGATATGAATGATGGAAGTTCAATTTCTGCATGAGAATATGGGTTAACAAGCTTTTTCCCAACCTTCCCCTATAATCTGTTTTAGTAGTTTTACTACTAAAATTCAGAGCTCTGTGCTATTATTTTTTCTTTATCACCTTAATTTATTATACAGACATAAATTTTACATACATTCATAAATGTGATTTTATACATGTGTATTTATTTTTTGTTTACCTCCTCCAATTTTCTCTCTCTTTAGTCAATTCATGTCATTTCCTTCCCCAACAACTTCATGAAGAATACCAACAAGGAAATTAGTACACTTTTAATTTAATATTTTTAAAGGTTGCATAACATTTAAAAATTTAACCATTTATTCTCCCATTATAAGGGCATTTACATTGTTCATAGTTTGTTTTTTATTAATTAATTATTATTTTATATATTTGCCACTTTGAACAATGCTAAAATATACATTCTTTATGATATATTCTTACATATTGGCACTTTCATTTCTATAGTACTACAGTATAGAATCCAGAATGGAACTGCTAGGTTAACATGTTTACAAGTTTTTCTAAAAAAAAAAAAAAATTAGTAAAAGTTGTAGATTGCTTTTCAGAAGGGATGTAGAATTCACATCTCTATCAGAAAGATATGAGAATATCCTTTTAAGTGTTCATCACACTTGTTAAATTCTAAAAGTCTGACTAGTATCAAATAATACCTCATTATATTATTCATGAGTTTGAAAATCTTCTATACTTTGTTGAAATTTTTGATATGCTCTTTTACAAACAATCTACTCAAATTCCTTGTACACTTTTCTATTAGCTAGTATAATAGAATGTTCATATAAGATTCTTCCTGCTTAGTTTTGGCTGAGACTAATACTGAGAACAGTAGGTGCTACTCCCACATTCCAAATCAAACTGCCAGTTCCTCTATGTAGGACTTAAAAGGGATATATTAAAAACTGGCTCAATAAACATTAACCCATCATCCACACTCAGGATTTATAAAGGCTAAGAATGTGTGCTAAAAGTTTTAAAAGACCGGTAATGAAGGACATGTAATTCTACGGGTGAAGAGAAAAAACTGTTTCTCCTTTCCCTTAAAGCTGAATGATGAAGCTTTCACAACGACATTGAGAGCTAGACATTTTCTCCTGAAATTTGGGGGATGCAGGAATTAGGGTGTGATTTACATCCAAAAGGTCTAAAGCAGAGAGACTGGCTGGAAAGAACCTGCCACTGCTGGGCGGAGCAGAGATAACAATGGGAAGAGTTAGCTGCCCTTTGGGAATTAGGCAGTGTCAGAGTCAAGCTGATCAAGAAGGAAGGTTTTGGTGGTGAGATGCCCAACTGAAAGAATGCACAAGGAGCTGACATGAGAATGAAACTGGCAGACACCAACTTTATTGAGGTGCGCATGCTTCCATGCTAAGAGACTGCATGGGCTTCATATATGTCAGAGAATAATAGTGGCATTCTGCTACACATACATGACACAATAAACAGAATCATACTTACATAAGTTAGGTGTAGGCTACCTACTACATTAATATAACATTCTAAATCTGGAGTCCTATCCTTAGGCACAAGACTGGATCATAGGTAGAACCTGGGACCCATAGACAAGACATGGATACATGTGAATTTCCTATAAGCTAGATGAGGTCCATGTGTCAGAAAGTCAGACTTGAGGTAATTTAAGAGAAGGACTGATGGTAAAACAACCTGAGTTGAAATAGAGAAGCCCTGACTACCTAAAGTGGAATATCCCCAGTGAGAGGTCTAGAAATAGCCCACACAGCATCTCTCAAGAGTAAAAACTAATCGTTTGAATATCTGTCTCTTCCAGCAATGAAAACACAGGAGACAATTGTATAACTTGTCTTGCCTGTTAGCCCTATTCCTACCCTGTATTCCAATCCTGGAGGACTTTTAAGCAGCTTAGTGTGTAGGGGAAGGAAAAAGGAGTGAAGGGAGTACACAGACAAGGCGGAGAAACAGAAAAGATGGTTGGTCACACCCCTATCTTGGTTTCCTTGGAAGTATTTTATTTATCTTTTCTGACTTTTTTGAGTTATTACTGACTTACTTTGCACGTTTCTTCTCTGATAATTAAGGCCATAAATGTATCCGAGTACTGCTTTCACTATTTCTCATAGTTTTAAGTACTTGTGTAAGACGCTTGTAATTTTCCTTTGATCCAAGTATTATCTGAGTGTTTCTTAACTAGTATTTATGTTTTTTTCATTATATTTAGAAATCTATTTCTAATGTAATGGAACTATTAAGGGAGGGAATTGTTGTTTTAAGGAGTTTATAAATAACCATCTGTTTTTTTTTTTCTTTTCCAGCAAGATCTGATTGGGAATTGTAACCAGGAACCAAGCATATGGAGATGGAAGAGTCAGTTTTAACACTCAGCAAGGCCCAGAACAAGACACAGGCTTGCTAAACTTAACCTCTGATTTATCAAGGCTTACCTATCTAGCTCTAAGAAATGTTAAATTATAATAACTATAGGGATGAGCTTACCCCACGAACTTACTGCCCAGAGACAAAGAATTTATGATTTCACTTAGACATCCTAAGATTCAAGTCTGAGTGTTAGTATACTCTAAATGAGCACACTGACATCAGAGTAACTATTGTCTACATGCATGGTCCAGCAGTGTTGTAGAAGTCAAGCTGCAATCTCCTGAACACATGCCATGAGATGAGATCTCCCTGGCTTCAGTTCCTTCACATTAACTTAAACTTGGGAGTAGGAAGACCTCAGTCCACACATACTCATCTTCTCCTTAGCTAATATCTTGAAGATCAAAGACCAGAAGAACTGGCATCTAAGTCTGATGTTGAGTTTGCTTCCACGTTTCCATGAATCTCAAGGGTGTTCTGGACTCTTGTGGGGACTGTTCCCTGAGCTTTTGTATGACCTCATATAAGAACTCAGGGGAAAGCCCTGAATTCCTACCTACTAGCCAAGATGCTAGATCAGCATTCTACAGGCCAAGAGCTCACTTTTCTCTCGCTATTAGCCCTTGCAGATCCTTAGCCCAGGAGGTGCAGATAGACTATGAGAGGGAGCAGAAGGGAAGCAAGTGAAATTAATCTAGATCTCTTTTCATTATCCTCTTCCAATATGCCATTTTAAATAGTATACAATATTTTCTATTTATAACAGTGATACAGTCTCATTGTAGAAAATAAAATTTTAGAAAAATTACCCAATGAACTTCTATTGATATTTTAAATTTTTTCTTCTAAATTGTTCTCTTATATCTTTTAGTTCTTATTAACAAGACAAAAAAATATGTACTTTTTAAAATCTTTATTGAGGAATAATTGATAAATAAATTTGTAAATTACAAATTTAAACTGTACATTGTGATGCTTTGAAATATGTATGCATTATAAAAGGATTTCCATCTACTTAATTAACACATTCATCACCTCACATATTTTTTTTCTTTTGGCAAGAACATTTAGGTTCTATTATACAATACAGTGTTATTAACTGTAGCCACCATGTTTTACATTAGGTCCTCAGAACTTATTTATTATACAGCTGAAAGTTTGTACTGTTTTACCAGCCTCTCTATATTTCCCCTATCCCAGACCCTGGCAACCACTTTTTTACTCTCAGTTACTATGAGTTAGATCTTTTCTTTTAGATTCCACACATAGGTACAGAGTATTGTTTTTGACTTCTTTCACTTAGCAAAATGCTTTCCAAGTCCATCCATTTTTATGCAAATGGCAAGATTTCCCTCTTTCTTCTTGCTGAATGACATGCACAGATGCCAGCGCGCACGCACACACACACACTCACACTCACACACACACACACACACACACACACACACACACTTACACACAATACATCATATTCATTCATCCATTGATAGACATTGGGTTCTTAGGTTGTTTCCATATCTTAGCTATTGTGAATAATGCTTCAATGAATATGAGAGTGCAGATCTCTATTTGCTATCTTGTTTTTATTTTCTTGGAATAAATACCTGAATATGGGATTGCTAGATCATATGGTATTTAATTTTAATTTTGAGGAAACTCCATACTGTTTTCCATAGTAGCTGCACTCATATATATTCCCACAAACAGTGCACAAGAATTCCCTTTTCTCCACATTCTCACCAACATTTGTTATATCTTGTCTCCTAATGATAGCCATTCTAACAGGGATGAAGTGCTATTTCACTGTGTTTTTTTTTTTTTATCATGCTTTTGATGTGCAATTCCCTGATGATTAATGATATTGATCATTTTTTATGTACCTGTTGCTTAGCTATATGTCTTCTTTAGAAAAGCATCTATTCAGTTTCTCTGCCCATTATTTAAATTAAATTGTTTGTTATTGTTGATCATGATTTTTTTTTAGTATTGAGCTGTATGAGTTCTTTCTGTACATTGGATATTAATCCCTGGTCAGATATATGATTTATAAACATTTTCTTGCATTCTGTAGGTTGCCTTTTCACTATATTGATGTTTTTCTTTATTATGCAGAAAATTTTCAGTCCCACTTGTTTTTTTCTTTTGTTGCTTTTGCTTTGGATATCAAATCAAAAAAAAAAAAAAAAATCATTGCCAAGACAGATGTCAAGGAGTTTACTACCTACGTTTTCTTCTATAATTTTTATGGTTCAGGTTTAACACTCAAGGTTTGAATCCATTTTGAGCTGATTTTTGTTATGGTGTAACATATTGGTCCATTTTCATTCTTTGCACGTGAATATTCAATTTTCCCAGTACTTAGTTGAAGAGACTATCTTTTCCCTACTGTATATTCTTGGCTTCTTTGTAGGAAATTAATTGACCCTTTAGGCGTGGGTTTATTTCTGAGCTCTCTATTCTGTTCAATTGATTTACATGTCTATTTTTATGCTGGAACCATACTGTTTTGATTACTATAGCTTTGTAATATAGTTTGAAATCAGAACGTGTGATGCTTTCAGTTTTGTTGTCGTTTTTCAAGATGACCTAGGCTATTTGGGATCTTTTGTGATTGTATACACATTTTAGAATTTCAGTCAGCACCTAGATGAAGGCTGATCAAAAGCCAGATTCTGAGGCAGCAGCTTCAAAGTATGCAAGTAAATCTCTTTAAAGGACAGATTGGGAGATGGGCAGGTCACAGGGAAAAGGAAAGACTGCTTAGCAATGGAGTGGAGAAATTAGTTCAATATGGATACAAAAAGCTGAATTTAAATCTTTGTGCCATAACACATAGAGAAACCAACCTTATATAGATAAAGAACCTCATCATTATGACAAACTCTTACATTACATATGTGTATCAAGAAAAGTGTGTGGGAATATTCGTAGCTTTATGGAAACTCTATTCTTAACAGGAAAAATAATAACAATAATAATCCAATGTTCATCAACTAAAAAATGAGTAAATTGTTCCTTTTACATAGTAAAAATTAAATAGCAGTGGAAGTAAATGTACTATATGTACATACAGTACTAACTATATAGTAATAATATGTTAAGTGAAAAGGGAAGTACGGAGATTACATATGGTATATTTTTTTAAGCACAAAAGCAAACTAAAACTAAATAAAACATACTTAGATATACATTATGTATACCTAAAAATAATATTTCAAAGGAATTACAAAAACATATATTACTGTGGCTGTATCTGTGTAGTGGAAGAGTGGTAGGTGAGAATAATTTAGATAAATATCAGATTTTGTACTCTTCTCATTCTGGGCTTGGGTGGCACTTTCATAGCTATTTATTATATTATAAATAAACAAATATATGAATTGATTCAGGAAATGATTAAATGAAAGAGGGTCATGCATAAATTTAATGATAACAAGATGTATAATCCAGATCCAAAAAGAAAGAAAACTAAATTTGAATGTTTACTGAGATGCCCCTCTATTATTTTTCCTCATCACTAGCTACCTATTCTTATGTAGATACTATTGTACTTCATTTCTAAAGCTATATTGTGTGCTTTAATATGTACTGGAGAAGCCCTCCTTCATTATTCTTATTTAATACAGGCACTCCTAACTTTGCACCGCACTGTGTTATCTGTAAAACACTTATATCAGAATTGTGTCCTCAATTTGCAAAGTTCCTCAGTTATCATGAATCTGCAAAATGAGAACAAAATGCTGATATATACAAGTTTTAGTTAACATCATGCTACACAATGTGGAGACTGCCCATATTTTTCTATCTTTCATCCATATATTCTGTCAGATAAATAAAAAATATGTCAAGTTAAAAAAATGGAATTTCATAATAAAATTAAAAGATTAATTGGGGGGTAATAGCCATTCCATAATATTATTGCAACAAATAAAAAGATTAGGTAAAAGTTGCCAGGTTTATATTGTATATTTTATATAAAATAAAAATACATAGCAGAATATTCGAAGCTCTGTCAGATATAAAATTCTATTAGAAGAAATTGGAAGTTAAATCTCATTAGTCCATACAGGCTCCTTCTCTATTTTTCTACTTCTGGGAAGAGCTATCTTCTAACTATCATAATTTAATTAGTAAGCATCTTAACTGCCTTGTAATGTTCAGGGGCACAGAAATGATTTCCAATAATAGATCTTGATATGTGTGGGACAATGAAAATATCCCAAAATATCCAAGGAAAAAAAATAAGTTTGATAAATATAAGATAGAGCAATGAGTTTGAAAAGAGTGATAATGTTTTCAGAGAGAACATGAGACTAGGTTTCATCATGCTTTAACATTGCACTTTAGGAGGCCCATTTGCTCTAAGAAAGAGAATAATGAAGAATAAAGGAAGAATCTACCAGGGACCCAATTACATGCTATGAGAAACTATTTAAAAGACTAGTCATATAAAGAAATAATGTTCTTTTGATGGCCACGTGAAAAATAAAACTATCTGTGGCAGCAAGGGCAATTACATGAATGACAACTCTTGAGCAACAGAGATCAAGAATGACCAGAAGAATGGACACTGGAACAGAAAGACTCAAAAATAACAGGAAGTAGTTCTGCTCATGTCAAATTTTGCCTCTTCAAGGAGTCCTAGAAGAAATTATTCAGGAAAATTGAAAAAGAGAAATTAAAAACAACTTCCTGTGAATCAAAAAAAGATATTTATTCAGAGATTTGAGGTTTAGGATATTGTTATAGATATGAAAGTGGCCAGGAAACATATGGGTGACAAAAACATTCACAGCTTTTCTAGATGTGATATGATAACATTATGCTATATTAACCAAAGTATTTTTATTCCCCTGCTTTCTTTTGATTCTGTGGTTCTTAAACAGTAGCAATTTTTTCCTCAGAGAACACTTGTCAATGTCTGGAAACATTTTTGATTGTCACAATTGGAGGTGGGTGCTACTAGTATCTAGTGGGTAGAGGCCAGTGAAGTTGCTAAGTATCCTAGAATACAGAAGACAGTCCCTCAAAACAAATTATCCGGCCAAAAGTGTCAATAGCACCACGTTTAGAAGGACCTGGTTCAAGACATTCCTCATTGTCTCAACCTCCTGAGTGTAAGTAAATCCAGCATTCATATCAATATGTCACTTTGAAAGAATGTTTTGTTAAGTGTCAAGCATAAAATAGACCCTTTGATTATTTCATATTCCCCTAAAACTTCTCACAAACACTTCTTCATGCTTTTGAGTATATTTGTATCAGTCTCCTCGGTTAATCGATGACAACTATATATTATCTTTCAAAATGTAGCCACTTCTCAACTCTGAAAAAACTACATCAGGTGAAAATAGATTGGTTGCAATTATAGCTTCTTCTGGTCCCTTGGTATATCTCTGTAATGCTGATTTAGTACTTCGGATAAGTCTTTCCCCAAAGGCATCTCTTCAGCAGCACTAGAAATAATAGCTGAAAGAAATGAGTCTTTTCAGTTTTAGTAACTATAGTTGGAGAGTATTTTAAATCAAATTTATTTCTAGGGTATTTGTGATGTCTAAACATTTGATTTGTATTTTTCTCTGTAAGATGCCATGCTAAAAATTGTAACAGATGCATGCCATTATAAATGCGGTTGTTGGGTTGTTTGTTTGTTTTTTTTTAATTTATTTGTTTTTGGTTTGTCTAAAGCTGAAATTAATGAAGAGAATTGATTAAAACAACTGTTAAGAGACGCTACCTAAGATGGTTGGTGTATTTATCCAATGCTACACAACCATCGCCCCATTGCAGATCTATATTTATACAAAGCTCTTTCAGTTTAGGCTTTGTGAAAACAGCATGTTACATTATTTCAATTACTTTTTCTGGTAAGAGAGGAAGCATTATAGTTTACTCTTAAGAGAAAAGGATAATGTGGAGGGAGATCAAGAGGGCAAACTCAAAGTGTTTTTGTTCATGTATAAGTATGCCAAGAGAGTAATCAAGGTAACTGTTTCTGTCTTCCTTGACTGCTGCGTGTTATTACCCAAATCAAGCATGTTAAATACATTGTGGAGGAGCTAGGAAAGAAAATTAGCCTGTAAACAGGTTTTTAAAGATTTTTTTTTAACTTGGCAGTCAGTCTAGTAGGAAATCATTTTTCTTTTCAAGAGCAACAGATGGTCAGTATCAGTTATTTGTCAGAATATAAGTTGAAAAGACTATCTTGTGATAGGCACTTCATCTTGAAAAAACCTTGTTTTTGAAAACTAAAAATGATTTTACAATGAAAACATTTTTATACTGTAGATAAGATTGCTCTATTCAGATACTACATGACTTCAAAGCATTCCAAGGATTGCTGGAATTTAGGGCAGAAATAAAACAGTTTTTGAGTGGGTAATAAAAAACTCTTGGCTTAGTGATAAAGAACAAAATAAAAAAGAAGAATAACTCATGAACTTGGCTAAATAACTGCCTTTTATCTTATCTAGATAGTCAGAAACTTTTGGAACAACATCGAGTTAATCATTCTGTTTATAGAAAGATGATGTTTTAAATACAAGAGATTTTTTTTCTTAATAAAATTCAAGATAAGAGAACAATATTTCTTTTGTGCTGTGGTAGAATGATTGAAATAAATATATATGTATACCCATTAAAAATGTAACTTTTATTTTCTGAGAAAAATAAACAAAAATGGTGCCATTAGTTTTATTAAGGTTTGTATCTCTTGATGACTTCAGATTTCAATGTGTACCAAAAACTTGACTGTGGCCTAGGATTCTAGTTATTATTTAGACTCTTTCCTACTCTTGTTAAATCTCATGAGAAAGTACAAACTAAAAGAAGTATTAAATTTGTTCTTACTTCATAATTATAAGACCATTAATTAATAGCTAATTTTAGAATTATTTATTTCCTTTAGTCGTAAGTACTGTTTTCTATCATGGACCACTCAAAAACAATTTGTCACAACATACATACAAATACAAAATAACTTGTTTGTAACAGTAAGAACAAGTTCTACCCAACAAAATCCTGTTTTATTTTCAAACAACCTGAAGAAACATTGCCAAATATATTCAGAAAGAATGGTTGATGAGAATTTCATATTTGTTTTACCTTATTGATTTCACAAAATTTTCAGAAACTGGTTATTCACCTTCACAAACTTTGTTATAAGCAAAATGAACATTAGGCCTATTTATGTTATCAGACGCAAGGGATTCATTTTTCTTTGCATATACCAAAGCTAAAGTGAACATGAATAGGCATTTGCAGCAAAACAAGAAGAGGTTTATTTAAGAAAACAATACCAAGCCAGAGACACAGGTGAGCCAGTGCTCAAAGATCTGGTTCCTTGATGGCCTCTAGAGAATAGGGGAAAACTCATTAGTCATGGTAGCTAAGGGGGTTGGGATCATGGGCTCTACTGAGTGGCTGGGGCTAGTATATTGTTGCATTAGGTCCTGAAGTCTGATTTCAAGGGAATGCAGTAGGGTCCTTCCATCTTCGTAAGTGTGAAGCTGCAAGACATTATCTTTTGTTTGACCAAAACTCTGTTTCTGTGGTCAACAGACCTGAGACTTTGTTCTTAAGACTGTTTAATGTTGACCTAAGGGCTTAATGATTAACAAGTGGTCATGTAGTATGCAGAAGGATAAGAAAAAAAAAGAAGCAAGTAAGTACAAGGCCAGTTTGAATCAAGGAGAAAGAGAAGAGAAAAACCCATTTTAAATAAGTGAAATTTACATGGTTACAATTATGAATGAAAAAAACTGAAGTTTAGATCTGTTGCACCATTTGCATAAGACTACAGAGTTAGCAAGTGATAGAGTCAATAATAAAACTAACATCTTTGGTACTAAAGGAAGGAATCTGGTTTCGAAATTAAAATTCTAAGATTTTTGGAAGAGGATAATAGCATCTAAAGCTTCTACAATTTTACAGTCACAATTCTAGAACATCTAATAAAAAATTACTCATAATGGTAAAAAAAAGAGGACTGATATATAAGAAATAAAGAAATCTATAAACAAAAGAGACTAACAGTTGATTTAGATAGTCTTTAAAATTATTATGACATATTCAACAAAATTAAAAAAAAACAGATTAAGAATTTTAGCAGATATTTTGAATCCATTAAAAAGAGTCAGTTCTAGAGTTGGGATGTCTAATATGTTAACCACTAACCTCTTATGGTTAAATTAATTACTTGAAGCTAAATAAAATTGAAAACTAGTTCTTTTGTCACATTAGCCGTATTTTAAAAGCTCAAAAGTCACATATGATGGATGGCTACCTCCTTAAACAGTACACACTATAGTATATTTCCATCATCCCAGAGAGTTCTAGTGGGCAGCACTGTTCCAGAAATAGAAATTATAATAATTAAAATTTAAAAATCAATAAAATTAGACTATATAAAGTAAAATTGCTGATTTATAAACTGGACAATAAGTACTAGAAAACATCCAAATTTGTAATAGCAGAGTGAGGAGATTGACAGATCTTCTGCTCTACAGAAGAGCTATTTAACCTCAGATTACTTTAAAAAAATAAATTAGCCTCTGGATATTGTCCTAAGAATATATGGAAAGTAGAGAAACATTTACTCAAGTAAATTTACTAAATCTCAGTGAGAACAGTGAAAATCTGTGGCATTTGAGCCATTACTTGCTCCGTTTCCCCACACCACACATCATCTCAGACTTATGGACTGTCTACTCTGGGTACATGCAACCAAGAAATTCAAGGCTTCCTTTCCCTCCAGCTATAAATCTAAGTTCTGTGGTTTCACTCATGTTTCTCATGCTTCAAAACTCCATGTAAAAAGAACCTATTTTAGGTTGAAAGAGCTAAGAAAACTAAAACTTTTTTTTCCTTACCCTGACCCTACTTATAAGGAAGAAGCTCTACTTAATGCACAAAAATTAGAGGAATACTGGGACCCTGACCTTAGCTCACCTGCAGAATAAAGATTTCATGTCCAACAGGCAAGCCAGGAAGATAGGAGCTGACCTCTCTTTTAGCTCTCTCTTCTAGAAATGAGGTATGACTCTAGGAGAAGTGGACCTCTGTGTCACCCCAGGTTCTGTACAAAGGCACAGAGCTTTTGCCTAGTGAAAGAGGAAGGCTATAAGAGAAATGACTGTATTTAGAACAGAGTAAGGAGAACTTCATATCTAGGGGTCGTGCCCAAAGATGTGCCCTCTCAAGAATGATCAGAGAGGACACATCCAAGCTACCAGTCCCTAACTGAACATGTGGAAAAAAACTATAAATTCCTTGACCTATGACAGAGCCTTCAGGCCAAGCATACAAATTCAATGGCAAAAGATAAAAATCTAACTCACCTGAATAAAATACACCTTTTGATCAACCAACGGTTTCTATTGTCACAGGAATGAGAGTTGCTAAAAACAAAAACCAACAACAAAAAAAAATCTAAGCAAAGATATCAGAGGCTACATATGACAAAGAGAAATAAATTCCAGAAGATTAGTTTAGTCAATTCACTAAACACAGAAACAAATGACCAAGCAAAAATGACAAATATATCATCTCCAGGATGATCAGTAACCAGTGTTACTACAATATATAGTCTAGAATGTCCACTTTTCAGTAGAATTTATAAGACATACAAAAACACAGAAAGTGCAACCCACACAGTTTTTTTTAAGCTGATAATAAAACTGCTTTTGAGGAGGCCAACTGATTTAATAGACTTAATTAACAATGACTAAAATAAAATAATAAATAATAAACAGTATATTTTAGATGGTAGAGCAAAAAGTGAGTGAACTTGACTATGAATCAATAGAAATTACGTAATCTGAAAAGGAAAAAGAAAAAATGAAAAAGGACCCAGCTTCAGAGAAATGTGGAACACCATTAAATGCATCAACATATGCATAATGGGAGTAACGTAAAAAAGAAAAAGTGAGAAAAATAAAGAAAAAATATTTGAAGAAATAATAGCTGAAAAACTTTCCAAATTTTATGAAAAAATAATTAGTCTACACATCCAAGAAATTTAACAAAGGCCAAATAGGATAAAGCCAAAAGGATCATACCTAAGTATATTATAGTTAAAATATTGAAAAACAAATAAAAAATTCTGTAAGTAATAAGAGAAAAATGATTCATCACATACAAAGAAAGCACAATATAATTAACAGCTGATTTCTAATCTCAATGAAAGCCAGAAGGCAGATAGATGTTACAGCCTAAGTGTTAAGTCAACCATGAATTTTAGATCGAGCAAAGCTATCTTTCAAAAATGAAGGGGAAATAAATGTATTTCAAGATGAAATGTCAAAGAACTTGCTACTAACCCATCTGTATTATAAGAAATACAGAAAAGCGTTCTTCAAGTTGAAATTAAGAGACATGAGGCAGGAATTCACATCTACACGCACATAAAAAAATAGTGTGCCAGTAAAAGTAAGCAGATAGATAATAATAAAAATCAGTGCTATTGCATATTTAATCTCATTTTTGTCTTATTTAAAACACAATTGTCTAGACTTATGTTTTCAGCTTCAACATGTAAAGAGCTTAAAATTCTTCACACCTGTCCTTACAAGAAGAAATTAAATAAACTGAAAATCAAAGATATTCTTGGACTGATCAAAGAATTGAGTTCTCAGGGCAAAATGCCACTCTAAAATTTTAAAAGGAAGGAGAATTGAGAGTCACAGCAGAGATCAGTGACCTGAAGCAAAAACCCCTGGAGCCATAAACTGACCTGCCCACAAGAAATCTTAAAATTTCTTCAGAGAAAGGAAAATAGTATAGTTCAAGAGTCAGACCTACATAAAGAAAAGAAGACCACTGAAGAAGTATATAAAGATAAAGTAAACACTTTTATTTTTCTTATTCTTAATTGATCTAATACATTATTGTTTAAAGTAACAATAATAACAAGGCATTGAGAGATTAACATCACATAGATTAATAAGATGAATGACAGCAATGTCATAAATGGAGGCATGCAAGGAATTGGTAATACTTTGTTATAAGATATTTGCACCAAACATGTGGCCATATAGTGTTATTTGAAGGTAAATAGATAACTTACAAAAGTATATTGCAAACTCTTGGAAAACCACTAAAAATTTAAAAATAAGTGTAATTAATACATGATCATATAAAATAAAATCTGAGAAGGCATAAAAAGGGATGAGGAGGGAGGACTAAGAACGAATGCAATGAACATAAAATAGTTATAGACACTGTAGATATTAAGTATATTAATAGTCAATTTAAATGTAAATGGTATAAATACATTAAAAGATAGAGAAGATAAAAACAAAACCCAAATGTATGTTATCTATAGGAAACTTATTTATTTGTAAAGATTCAAACAAGTTGAAAGTAGATATGTAGGAAAATAAATCATGCTAAATTTTATCAAAAAAAAAGCTGAAGTAGTTATATTAATTTCATAAAGCAGATTTCAAAATAAGGAAAACACTTTATGTCCTCAATTTTTCTCATTTTGTTTCCCAAGAGTTATTCAGAAAAATTTTTATGTTAAAAAGAACTTTTCTATTAATTTGATTTTAATATTTTAAAATGCTTCTTGTATTATTTATGACATGGAGATTTTATTGGAAATGTGTTTTTTGCTAAGATAAGATATTTTTTATGTTCTATGTTTAAAACAAAAGCAAATTCTCTGCACATTACAAAATGTTAAATAAATATATTAAATCACTGTACGCTATTATTTAAATCCCATTAAAAAAAAATTTTTGTTTATATAACGTGGAAAAATTAAGATACAGACTTTATATACAACTTATTTAGATTCTGTTACAGTCCTTATTACCACATCCCTAATATTTATGTTATCTGCTCTGTTTATCTTGTTTGTTTAGCTCACATATTAACATGATTTATTTTGCTTAATATACTAAACTTTTGCTTAGATTTACTACACTTTTACTAATTTCTTTTCTCAATTCTTTCTGAATCTTTTTTTCTAAGTAACTTCTTTTTATTGAAGTACCACTTTAATATTTCCTTATTATAGATCTACTAATGATAATTTTTCTCAATTTGTTGATCTATGTATTTCACTCTCATTCTTGAAAGTCCAGTTAAATATAAAAATTAGTTATTTTACTGCAGGGCTTTGAGACCTCCACACTACATTGCTCTTGTTAAGAATTCTGTTGTCAACCGGATTTTTGTTCATTTGAAGATAATCTGTTTTCTTTAGTCACTATTAAAATATTTTCTTTATCCTTAGTGTTTTTCGGTTTCATTTTAGTAGGCCTAAATATACATTTCTTTTATTCATATGGGTTAGGATACACTACATTTCCTGAATCTTCATCAATTCAGGTACACCTTAGTCACTATGACCATTTACTTGGTTGATTGTACATTGAGCTAAAGAGAATTCCAGACAATTCAAGGATTGTCAGTTCCAGGGTTGAAGCTGACATTGATATCTAGAAAACTGAAGCATCATCGGGGCTCCACTGGTAGAGTGGGGGCATATGAGGGATGGTAACAGAGTCCTGGTCCAAGTCTGATTTACACCAAGTCTACTGGGTCCAGGACACTCCCAGTGCTCACTTCTACAGTTCTTGATTCTATAACTGAGATCAGCGTACTTGAAAGTTGAATTAAGCCCTACATTAGATTTAGCCCACATTGTCCAACGGGGGTAAAATCTAATAGGAAGAGTAGTCCAATGGAAGCCTCTGAAACTACATTCCTACCTCAGCCATATAGAAAATTAAAAATGATTACACATCAAAATGTAGCACATATGGACCCCATCATATTCTCAGAAATTGGAAAGACCTTGAAGAATAATTTTAGAGCATAGCATGCTGAATTAATAGTAGCCCTGATTATAATGCCATGTAAAACATGGTATTTAATTACAACAAAATAATATGATCTCAGATACAAGGACTTATGAGCTGAATTGCGTCCCTTCCCCCAAAGTTAATATGCTGAAGTCCTAACCTCAGCATGTGAACTGTACTTGGGAGGAGGCACAATAAATGTTCATCTGGAAAAGATATTGAAAAATAAATCAGACAAGTAACTTGATCAACTGACCTCTGTTATTGATCACTCTTAATCTGACACAATAGGCCACAGTGGCTGAGATGGAGGATATTCATGAACCCAATAACATGAATTCCCACTTACCAAGGCCAATATAGTAATGGCTGCCTTTCCAACAGAGACCAATACCGAGCCTGTGCTATGGTCTTATTCCTCCAGGGGAAAATTTGGTAGCCCATTAATTATATTGGACTCTTTGTATTCTGAAAGAACCAATGACATTCTGAAAATGTGTTTGCTTTTTCTGCCCACATATCCTCAGCCAGTTCTACTCCCTTGGGGGCTGACAGAGTACCTGTTCTCATAGAAATGGAATATGATCTGAACGTGGAACCCGCTCCACAGCAAAGGAGATAAAAGAGTGGTACTGTGACAATGAGAATATGCTGTCTGCATTTTACATCCTACCATCCAGAAGTTGCCATTCTGATAGAGCATGAGAACAAATTGTTGAAGGTACACCTAAGGTGACATACCTGAAGAGGCAATACTCTGCAAGGATGAGATACTACCAGAATTCAGCATGCATTCTGAATCAGAGACCTCTATGTAATCCTATTTCTCTGGTAGAAAAAAAAAAAAAAAGCCAGCAGACTACGTACCAAATGTTTGGGGAAACCATCATTCCCAGTGGCACACCAAAAGACTTTGTACTTACTCTTCCTATGGGATTAAAGGTCCTGGTTTCAAAGGGATCAGGCTTCCAGGAGACAAAATATAAATCCCGTTGAATCTACAAGTTATGGTTGCCACCTGAGCACTTAAAAGTCCTTTTATACAGACACCAGCAAGCAAGAAGAGGAGTCACCATATTGGCATTGATGATTGACTCTAATCAGAAGATAAGGTAGGGTTCAGAAATATATATGGAGAAACAAGTGAACAACTTGGATGCTTCTTGGTATTCCCTTGATCTCTTGTGACAGTGACTAGACAAATGCACAATCCCACCTGAAAATAGTATGATTACCAGAAACTTAGACTTGGGAAAAAGAGTTTAGACCACATCATCAGGTAAGCCACCAAGACTGGCAGAAGTGCAACCTGGGGGCAAAAGGAAGTTAGGATAAATAATGAAGGTGAGAGACAAGTGTCAGTAGTAGTCCTGAATACAGCTGCATCAGTAAGGCTATAGCTCCTCCTGCTAACCTAAGTTTCCCATAAGAAAGAGAAATCAACTGGAGCCCTTGAGGAGAGCTGTTCCACAAACCTATATGAAATGCATGTTTAGGGTACAAGAAGTAGACTAGAAAAGGCATCAAATTGTCCCTGTAAGATTTTACAAAATATTTTTGCTGTTCTGTTGCAAGAAATGCAGATAGAAGGACAGCTTCCGGCCTCATCACTTTCTGCCTCAGCTTTCAGGTTGAGGCTTTGCTTTTCCTGAGTAACTCTTGGCAAAGACCGAGCATGGAATGAATACTAGGCCTGGTCATTTCTGTCCTACATAGATTCTTCTAAAACTTTTTTGTTCCAAAGTTTCTTTTGTTTGGCCGAGACTTATACCTGTCTGTGTCAAGTCTGAGACTCTCCCTGCCCCTTCTGCTTCCTTCTCACTTTCTTTTCACAGATCTGAAATCATCCCAGGTCTTCTCATCAGATCTGATGGCATTCCATCTATTTTCTTTCTTCATCATTTTATCTTATGCATGAGGTAGACATCAATAAATTGTTTTCATCCTTAACTCTGTTTCAATATCTGTTTCTAGAGGTCCTAAATGACACAGAACTCCAGAATGTGTTTCATGTTTGTTTTTTAGAGTTTATAAAAGTATCAAATTTTAGCCAAAGGACCTATTTATTCTCTGCCTTTCTTGACAAGATCCTATTTTATCTCCCTCTTATTTTATTTCATTTTTTTCCTGAGATCTTGAATTTTTTTTTTTTTTTTTTTTTTTTTTTTTGTAAAGGTATTACTTCATTAACTTATAATTCATGGTGATATATGTGATGATCAATTTTAACTGCTTAAATCAATATTTGGTGATTTTTCTCCAAGGAGGGTTTTCTTCTTCCTTTCAGTCTCTTTATAAGATTATTATGTAAAACATTTCTTTTTAAAATTATTATCCATCTTTGAATGAGGAGTCAGAGAAAAGTTGAGCTACATTCCAAGTACAAAAGAACATTTCCCGGTTTATTTAAAATTCCTATAGCACAAAGCTATGCGAGTGAGTGACTGATTTCTTTCTGTCCAGAAATGACTGACAAATGCAGCAGTATTCGCCTCTGCTTCATTCGCCTCCATTTGTTTTTTGAACATAGGTGTATCTTGTACGTCTACATTGAACAGCTCCTTCCCTCCTTCTTGAATTACACGGGGGAGTGCTTGCCAATGGATGTACCTTGTTTCCATGGTTCAAAATGAAGACCAGCTGACACCTTCTATGAGGTGTTATCTACTTTACACTACAGTGCTCTGCCAGCTTTCCCTGAAATTGGCACCTCTGTTTAAAGTTTATGGTATTTGGAAAGCCATCTTCTCACATCGTAGTTTATGTTAATATGATTTCTATTTTTTTCAAAAATGGAGGTTGCATTTCTGTTTTCCTTTCTCATTATTGTTTGAAGATAGTTCCCAAGAAGAGAAAAAGGTTGAACTGTCTATTCCAAGATTTTAAAACTAGTAGCTTTTCTATTCATATTTTTCACCCAACAAATTGAAGATAAGATTTTTTAAACGATTTAACAATGTATTTTTTATTTTTTCTTTTAATCATACTTTCATGATCCTTCCTATACATTGAACAAATGATATTTATCATTTCAAAGAGAAAGAGAGAAAATATCACCTAGAATATTGAAAAAGGACTGCTCAACTTTATGTCTCAAATTCAACTTTCTCAATGGTGTAGTGAGACAAAAGATTCCATATTTATGCATTGTTTTAAAAGAAAATAAACAAATAATAAAAGTCTTTCTGTAACTAATGCCAAACAAAGTTTGGTGCTCTAACTATAGTTTTTTTTTTCCTTTAAATGTAGTTAATAGAGCATAAATAATATGACATAAAGGAAGGTCCCTCGTGGTAGGAACGGTGGCCTCATATAAAAAGAAGAGGGAGAGAGAATGAAGGGCAGGGCTATGGGATGTGAGTATCTAGACTCTCTCTCCCATGCCCCAAATAAGGGAAAAGTTTCAACAGGTAACAGAAACACCAAGATAAGTGTTGTTTGTGTCCATGTAGCTATTCTTTGCATAAGAATATCCAAGGGCATGTCTCAGGAAAATTGCAAGCTCTATGGAAAACCCCATGGTTAACCTGGCATTGTAGCAATGAAAAAAAAAACAAAAACGTAATGCTAAATAAAAATGGCTAAGGAGATAGCTTGTAGATTTGAGATAGGACTTCTAGTTCTCTATAATTAGTAGAACAATGGAGAAATTCATGTTTCTGGATGCCCAGTACAGAAGAGCTGAGACAACTGGTGTGCCAGGGGAAGCTTGGTCTTGGAATAAAAAAGTCTCACAATGTGATGACATTTAGATCAGAGATCATGGCAAGTCAGAAATTTCTCAGAAGTATTTACCATTATAGCAACCTTAAATTAACTAAATTCTCAGAGTCTGTAAGCACACATATGCAGATGATAGATTAAGACAAATCTACTACTAGGCTGCAGATGAGTTCAGCAGAAAAATATAGGACAGTAGGTAGATCAAAGTCTCAGCTCTCCAAGATCAAAATGTATTTATATTCCACCCGATTTCTAGGTACCATTTTAAGAAGGACCAGGGAAGGAGAGTCTGACTGCTAAAGAGAAAGAAAGCAGCTGTATGAGAAATAAGAGTTCTAAAGTGACTTTAAAAAGCTCTTTTAAATCTTAAAAAACCGAAATATGTTTGACAAATTTGTAATTTTTCTGACAAAAAATAGAAAAATAGAGCTTTAGGAACATGATGATATCAGGTGTAGAAAATTAATGTTTTGATTTGTGTATGCATACAGTGCTATACAAAATTGAAATTATATTTTATATGTAAAATTTTACTATTTTTTTAATTTAAAGCTATAAAATTATTTCATTTTATTAAAACTATTTGTAAACACCTATTTTAATAGTTGCCTTTCACACTTCTTGACAAGGCAGTTTCTTCTGCCTTTCTCTAGTTTAAATTTTAAATCAGAATCTTTAAATAATCTAAAATCAGTTTTCTTATCTCATTTGAGATACTACATTTTTTGCCCAAACACCTAACAAATTGTCCCATCTCTGTCTATTGAATAATTATTCTTTGTCTCACTGATTAATGTTTATTCTTTATTATGTATTAAATTACATAATAAACTTTATTGTTAGTTAGACTAATTGTGCATACTGATTTAATGATTATAGTTTCAGAATATGTTTTAGTATCTCGGAGAGCTAATCTTGCTCAACATTTTTTTTTTATTGTCCTTAACCATTTACCATTTTTTTTCATGCAGTTAAATTTTGAAATCATATTACAAGATTTAAAAGGAAAACGTCACTATTATTTTAACTGGGATTGGACTAAATATGTGCGGTAATTGTTCCTCATCTGGAATGTGTCATATATCTATATTTATGTATTATTTTTCATATGAGTAATTTTTTTGGTTCTTTTTTTTTGTTTTTATAATCAGGTTACACATTTCTTTTTAAGGTAATAGTTATAAGATATTATTTCTCACTTATTTTCTAATATATTTGTGCTAGTATATAGAAATTGTATTAATTTATTGTATTTTTATATATGTATGGTCATTTACAGAACTCATTAGTTCTAACAATTTTATGAGTGGATTGTAATTGGCTTTTTAGTTGGTTCTTATATTTTATTTAGGATCACTTCCTGGTTTACATTAGACTTGCCTTGTTTTCTTTTTATTCCTGGGCACATAGATCAATGCTTCTGCTTCTGCTTCTGCTTCTGCTTCTGCTTCTGCTTCTGCTTCTGCCTGCTTTAATGATATGGTGCACATCTGACTTACAATAATAGTGCTTTCTTTTGCATGGCCCAAGAATGGCAATGTGCATTGGAATATAACAAACAATGTTATTCATATATATTATAGTGTATTGATTAACAATAACTATAATCACAAAAAATCAATTAAATAAAATTATATATTATAGAAGTTTCCAGTGTCCTATAACTACAAACTATAATTTGTGGTATTTAGCACAAGTGACAAAAATGTTCAAATAGCCTATGGCCTTGTGAAAGATTTCATTGCTTCCAAAAATCATCCGTTGCTTATAGTCCTATGATTAAAAATGCTGTGTCTCCCTTAGAGAGTCAACCCAGGTCCACATGCTCTGGGTAGCCACTGCCATCTAGAAAGATCCAACCAATATCTTCTTAACCAAATCTATCTGAATCTACTCTGGGAAAACTTAACTGACTTTATAATTACCAAACAGATATTTTTAACTAGATAAGGCTTCCTTCTGCTGGAACACTTGCAGTAGGAGAAAAACCACTCATAGAAACAAGATAAGGAGTTTAGTATCATTTTTTTCTGACTAGGTTCCCTGGATTCAAACACAGGGGTTCTGTCCTACTTAGATAGGACCTGTCAGTGGCTGCCATCCCTAGAACTTTCATTGTTAGCAGAGTTCCCTACAGGTATGATGTCATTTGTGCTTCCTTTGTTCCTGCCTTTCATCTCAGAGCCACTGAACTAATGTTACTTTAGCTAAGATAAAATAATGATATCTGTGGATATTCACAGGGGACTGAGTGGGAGGCTTGACATCACAGTAACTCAAAAAAAGATTAAAAGTTGAGCTAGCAAACAGCAATATACACAAACTGCAATTTTTTTGGAGTTGCTATAGTTGGACAACAACAAAAGAAAACAAGTCGAGTCATTTGGTTTCTATTGTACTGGCGTGATGGGTTATTTTAGTATGTGCCCTAGCTACTCCTTTTAGAGAGTCAAATAGAAATGGATCAGTTCAAGTCCTAGCAAATACATTTGGCTCATAATACAGTTTGAGTTTAAATCAAATCTATGGTTACCTAAAATAGGCTCTTAAACTATGCAGAAGTCATATAAGTGGCAGTCAGAATGTTGAGTGTTTTTTTCCATTCATTTAAAAGCACATAAGTTGCTAAAGATACACTTTTCAATTGTTATCTATCCTACAGTGACTATTGCAAGGGTTCAGTTTCTCTTCAATTACACTGAAATGATGCACTTTTGTCTGCTGACATTTTAAATCCTTATTATCTCTAAATATGTTTTCCTGTAAAACTAAAAGTTGTCCAATAAAATACCAAGAAGCTCAAAGATTATTGTTTCTTTCTCCTTTCATTCCTTGTATTCTTCTTTTTATTTATGAGGATTCACAAGTACAGTCTAGCTTTATTTTTCTATACTAATAGTTATTAACTGGGGTGATTTTGCTCCCCAGGAGATATTTGGCAATATTTGGAGGCATTTATGATTGTCACAACTGTGTGAGGGTTGCTACTGGCTAGTTGGCAGGGACTGGAGTTGCTGCTAAACATCATACATTACAAAGGACAGCCTCCACAACAAAGATTTATTCAGCAGAAATACCAATAGGGTTGGGACTGAAAAACCCTGTTGAGAAACAAAGAAGATGATCGAGTTTAAGTTTTACATGATTTTTAAAGAAAGTGAATTGAGAGGAATTCACTCTATTTTGAATTTAGCACCATGTAGGATTTTTATAAATGAAGCATTCTGTGAAGTCACCAATGAACCACTAAAATTCATATTTTTAAAAATCAGTCATTAGTTTTGAGAAATTTATTTCAAGGTCTGATGTCACTTTTCTGTTTCATATTTCCCTCCTATATTGCTGATGTATCTAACTAGAGAGGTTTTTCTTGTGATAGAAAAATACCGCTAATATTCTTTTGCAGTTTCATTTACCTAGTAAAAGTTACATTGAAAACAATTTTAATATTTCAAATATGTTTGAGGAAGACATTTTTTATGTATATTTCTCTTTTATTGAGGTAAAATAAAGAAATTCTAATAAAAGCTAATTATCTAATTTCATATACTTATATTTTTCCAATTACATTTGAATTCTAGTCTTATTTATAATATTTTTCCTTTTCATTTTTACTTAGAAAATGTCATTCTTTTAACTCTTTCATATAATAAAATTCCTCTACTCCTATAGACTGAATGTTTATGTCCTCTAAAATTCATATGTTGAAACTCTAATCCCTGATGTGATAGTATTCAGAGATGGAGATTTTGGGAGGTAGTTAAACCATGATGGTGGAGCCTTCATAATAGGAGTTATTATTAAAAGGTGGTTTTAAATTTTTTTCTTCCTTTCAAGATTGACTTTTAAGGTTTAACATTTTCAATCTGGGTATCAAACAATTTCATAGGTAATGCAATCTCAACACGCTATGTTGAAATAAATGTTTGAAGAGCATTATGATTTCAAACAAATATCAAGGAGATAACACTGCCTTCCCAGAATCAGTAAGTCACTGACAACCAAGTAACACAAAGGAAAACCACAAGAAGCTGGAAAAGACAAATGTAGAACTAGAGGAGAAATGAGGCTAAATAGCAGTCAAGAGTAGATGCCCCCTCTCCAAATTTAACAATTTCCCCATTATAACAAGATAGGATCACATTAAACCTATTGTACTTTGCATAATAATTATTCCCTAATGGAGAAAATTTTTGAATGTAAAAGAAATGTAAATTAAGCTATGACACTGATTAACATTCTTAAAATCATTGAGAGCCTTCTCTAGAAGTCATTGATTTTATATATCCAGAGGGAAGAAAAATAGTAAAGAGTCAAAACTTTATAATTAATAATAATAATAATTGAAAAATAAATTCTAAATATTGATTTTTTTCAATAATTGGGGAATATTTAGGGCAAGGGGGAAAAGAGAACAAATAAGTAATTACACAGTCAGAGAAATTACTCTGACAGAAATATTGGCAGCCATCATCGTGTAAGCTCTGAAAATGAGAGAATTCATTTCAGCAAAGTTACTGATTGAAGTGGATATTAAGAAACGTTGAAGTACATTTTGTGAGTATCATCCCCTTTTTTGTATGGGAATTATAGAGTGATTTAAATAAACTAGACAGTGTTTAAAGTGTATATAAGTTGTTCACAGCTTTGCTATTGAAGTACTACCTTGCACAGAAGCTCAGGCCAGAGAGCTGCCTCCTCCCAAGGACTCACAATCTTCAGAATGAGGCTGCCAAGACAAATAAAAACACAAGATTTAGATAAAAACCCAGATTCTCTTTCCAGCTGTGCCTCCCTGACCTATCTGAAAAATAAGAAAATGGTTCTTCTTTATAAAACATTTTGCTGCCTAAACTTTGTCTGTCTGCTCTATCTCATCATTAGGATATCAACACATTTGCACAGTGATAGATCACAATTCCATTAAGAAGTAAACTACAACCAGAAAGCCTAGAAATAATTAAAAACCATGAAAAAGTTTGAAGCAATGAGATTGATTTTCTGAAATCATATACAAACATAATTTTTATTACTATCCACAAGAGCTTCATACTGTTTTGTTTGACCTCCTATTGCTGACCTCTCTTCCTAGGAATGTGGGGAGCCTGGGCTCTACAGTTCCATGAACTGAAATTAAATGTGGGAATGGGGGAGGGGAAATACTTTTTGGCTGAAGAACAAAGAGGGATTGATGCCCAGGTCCCAGATGAGGGTGTGGGAAGCAAGTAGTCAAAACACTAAGTCTAAATGGAGGGTGGAGTCCAGAGAACAGACACCAAGGAAAGCCTCTGGAGTGAAGAACAAGCACTGCAGCAAAAGCAGGTTCTGGAGGCAAAGCAGTCCAGACATAATGGGATTTATTGGCACCGAAGCCTTTCATGGGTAACACAGTTAAACCAATAGTTGGGGCCGAAGCCATGAAGCCCAGCTATCCTTAGAGCTCTAAATAGTCAGTTGCCTCCTTAGATATAAAGTTTTAGAAATACAAGGTAGTAAAAGAATAGTTTCACAGAAAACAGTACTACAAAACAAAATCCAATTTTTAAACAAACAATTTAAAAAAGGAATTTACACCCTTAGATGCTAAAAAGAAACCTTCTACATTAGTCCAAGTTTAATAAATCAAAATCTTATCTTGCCTAAAAAAAAATTCCACAATTTATGAGCCCTGAAATTGATGTATTATTTTGTTAAACTCTGGGGAATCCTGTCCCCCTTCTGCCAGTGAAAACGATCTTGTTATTGTTCTAGCCCGTTCGTGATATGGTGGCTTTGCTAATTGGAATAATCTAGGTTATTCTTCAGTAACAAATTAACCCTGAAGTATCAGTTACTTCACAGAGCAAAAATTTACTTCCCCCTCATACTACATGTGCAATGTGTGTCAATAGAACAGTTGTCTTTCATATAATCACATTACACAAGAAGAGGCTGACAGGATCTTCCATTCTGAGCATGGTGGTCATAATAGAAGAAAAGACAGATTAAAGAACCTCAGAGGCTTTTCATTGTCTCAGCATGAAGTTCTCACAATATACCCGTGCACATTTCATTGGCCAGAGATGGCCTGCGGGTCCTGCCTACCTAAAGGAGGCTGGGAAATACACTCTCCCTTAAACAGAAATGGAAAAAAGAGTTGGATATTTGTGAGTACTAGTAATATTTACCACATTTGGTATTTTAAAATAATCATAAGATTCTGAAAAATTACTTTTGGGAGAAAAGAGAAGGATACAAGAAAAAAATGAGGGATACAGACACAGTCAAGAAAGAACAATGAAGTTTCCTAATACAGTTTACTCTTGAACAACATGGGTTTGAACTGCATGGACCCATTTACTTATACGAAGATTTTTTTTTTTTTTAATATTGTAAATGTATTTTTCTTACGATTTTCTTAACATCCTCTCTAGCTTACTTTATTGTAAGAATACAGTATGTAATATATATAACATACACAATATATCTTAGTTGACTTATGTTATTAATAGGCTTTTTGGTCAACAGTAGGCTATTACTAAAGTTTTCAAGGAGTCAAAAGTTACATGAAGACTTTTAACTGCTTGGGGGTAGGTATCCCTAACCCACAAATCGTTCAAGGGGAAACTGTAACTTGAAATTAGAGTATTTCAGGGACTCCACAAAGGTGCAGTTTCTGCACACTTAAAGTTTACCTGAAATACAAAAATGAACTAAAATAAATAAAGTAAAATATAAATATAAAAGTAAGACAAAATACAATAAAATATTAGTGCTTGGGTCTATTAAAAGTGGAATTTTTTAAAAAACAAGGTTGGATGGAATTTTGCTTTCTGTAGGCTAATGGAAGCAGAAATAACGCAGAGAGGCTAACATCTAGATGGAGGAATACTCAGGTCTTATGCCCAATAGAAAATTAAGCCTTTGAATATATTTAGAGCACCATAAGAGGCTGAAAGAATAAGCCTCAATGGCTATCTAGTAAATAAATAAAATTAAATAAATATTGAGAGAAGAGAAGGTAAGAAATCTAAAAAACAAAAGTAGATAATTTTTAGGTCAGTGAGAACTCCTTGAAGTTCAGAGAAGGGATCCTTGATAGTCTTTCTCTTTTAAGTTGCCAGGAAGAAGGAAAAGACACAGGGGAGCCAAGAGTAATTGTGATGGAAGGATAATAGGCTTGGGATTCAGAGAAAAAAAGAAGGTACACAGAAAAGACCAGGAAGCCTAACTGGAAAAGAAATAGCATCTCATTGGGCCAGTGAAGATCTAATTAGCTTGGATTTTGAAGAGATTAGTCTAGACTCTGGACTTGGCCTGTCTCACTTTCAGACTGAGAGAATGGAAGTGAGTTAGGATGGAGATTTTTAGACTGACTTCGCTCCATTTGCATTTTAATTTAGACCAGAAAACCTATTATTAGTATTACTTTTAGTAGTGTTTCTAATACCCAACAGCTATGCTGTACATCTGAAACTAATATAAAATAATATGAAACATCAACTATAAATGAAAATTTAAAAATTTGAAAAAGATTTTCTACCTTGTAATCATTCCTATTATTTGGAATTTTAAAAATATCTTCTATTGCCTTGTATGTTTGCAGTTAAATCCTTAAAAAGTCCAAATGAAATTCTGTTTCAGAAAGTACAGCTGTGGAGGTGTTGAAAGCCTAGGCTGAGTTACAGAGACAACCAGGAACAAGAGTAAACAATCAAGATGCTCTGGTCCCATGAAAGCAGAGAGAAGGTAAATATGTCAGTCTAGAATGTAGGTAGAGTCTGCTAGGAGGCATTTCTCTGCCTAAAAATGACTTCAGCGATTTAGGTGGCAAAGTCATTTGTTAATTGAATTTCCATTTCTTTAAATACTCATCCACAGCTTCTCCAAATGATATAAGGATTATAAGGAAGAGAGAGCAGCTCAGGAACTGGGTCTATTCCCATCATACACATTAGTGTCTGTCACAAATATACTAAGCTTATTTTCTTTCCAGTATCCAAGCCACTGATTAATACGTTAACTGGCCCAAGAAGTAACCTCTATGGAATGCCAATTGTTGTATCTCCCCAGGCTGACACTGAACCATTGAGAACATTTGTCAAAATGTGACACTTCAACCAGCTGTCTCTTCTCATAGCACATGCAGGCACAGTTGTTGAGGAATTAAGACTGTAGCAGAAGGGATATTAGGATTAGTTTTGACAGTTCACTAAGAGGAATGCATAGTTTAGCTTTGTCCAAGTCAGGATGATTTCCTATTTTAGAAAGAGGATGATTTCAGTTAATGAAATTTTATTTGAAAAATGCTGAGGATAAAGAACACATTTTGAATGAAAACAAGACAGGAGAGCACTCAGGACTGTCGAACAGCACATAACAAATAAAGTTTTCAGTGATTAGCATAAAATTAGATGGTTGAAAAAATGTTCATAAAATAAAAAAAAATCCAGCTGGCTTTTTGCCAGCATTTGAAAAATTATCTAACAGACATAATGGCTTCACTATATAACTACATTCCTGAGAAAAAAAAATGTTAAGAAGAAAGAAGGCAGACACTTTCTTTTACAATTACTGTTAAATCATGCTTAAAATTAGTGTTGGGATTTTCTACAATAGAATGTTTTGTTTCTCCAGCTTCCTAGAAATGTGGCCCTGTGACAGAACAGATGTGCCATTGAGCTCTTTCTCCTTGACCTTTTCACATGTCCTGTAATTCTGATCAGGTAGTGAACAGCTGTTAAAATAAATCTGCCCTTGAACTTTGGGGAGGAAGATGAGGCTTCAGATACTGCAGCTTCTGACTTCATTCTTGGTATCACGACTTAGGTCAGAGATTATAAACTAAGTAATCCAGAGAATACAATAAACACCCTGATAATATTGAGAAGTGCCAATCAAACTCCCTTCTTCCCATAAGTGACAGGGGAGCCAAGAAATGGGCACTGTGGTTAAATGAACGCATTAACAGTTAGCACAGGTCTTCAGATTGTCTGAGGACAGCAGATTTGGTGTTTTGAAATTGACATGCACCTTTTCAGACTTAAGTGAGATTTGTATATACCTGCCATCATTTTATGTTTATGTTGATCTTCAGAACCCTGATACAATAATAAAAGAAATCCAAAGTAAAGAGAGACATAAGATACTGGTTTTGGGGCTAAGGTTTAACACGCAGCTGTTTGACCTAAGGGTCCTGCTGCTATTCCTAGCAGTTGTGCTGTGGGATGAAGCTGCAGTCTGTGTCCATGCCAGAGCACTTCTGTCCTAAACAGCATTCCAATGCAAAACTGACAAAGAACAGATCAAGATAGCCAGCCACTCACTCACCCAGTCCAGTAAAGCATCCTCTTTAAAGGCTGATGTGTCCTTAGACCAAGGGTTTGTCCACCCCATAACATATACTTGGTAATCTTCATGAAGTATAAAAAATAATAAAAATTATCTTATTATTTTTACCTCAATATTTTAAGTTAATATTTTATGTGTATTTAAAAATGTATATAATACACTAGAATACCAAATTAACTATAAAATAATAAATAAATATACATATATGGAGATATATTTCTATTTGGGCTGCTATAACAGAATACTATAAACTGGTTGGCTTACAAACAACAAACATATTTCTCACAGTTCTGGAGACTGGGAAGTTCAAGATCAAGGCAATGGTACTTTTCAAGGTCTGGTGAGGGCCAGCTTCTTAAACTGTCTTTTTGTTTTAACTTCACCTGGTGAAAGAGGCAAGGGAACTTTCTTGGGCCTCTTTTATGAGGGCACTCGTCACATTTACGAGGGTTCTACCCTAATGATGCAATCACCTCCCAAAGGTGCCACCTCCTAATATCACTACTTTGGGAGTCAGGATTTCAACATGAATTTTAGGGTGCCACAAACATTCCAACCATAATACATATTTAATTTTTTATTGATTAAGGGCACATACAATCAAAAATGTCGGATACCACTATTCTAGCTTATTTCCCTTCCCTAATGTTGATATGAAGAAAATAAGGTGCATTGGGAAGGCATTACTGTCATAATAACTCTCTAACAATTACTCAGAGCAAACTTTTGACTTTCAACAGTCATCATACTAATTTCACTATGGGGCAGAGGAAAGAAAGAATGAGGGAGTGAAGAAATAGAAAATTAAAGTCTTTTTCTTTAGGATGAATTTTTCTTCAGTAATAAACCTTTAAACAAAAGACCCAGATTGCTTATCCTCTTATTCATGGTGTACCCCTCACCCCGCCTAAATGTGAGCCACATAACTCTCCAGTGAATAATCTGTTAAACTAGGGAATGGGATTTGAAACCAAAGAATACCATCTCAGGGAGAATGTGTCTGGTGAGTAGAAGATACCAGGTATGAAAACTCAGGAAAATGTCACTGCAGAATGGAGTCATCAAGTAGTTTGTTTTCAAGGTATCAGATGATGGGCAGAGGACACTGATCTCACAATCAAACACCAAGAGATCAAATTTAAGATCGCATGTTGGAAACAGGTGTCACCCTTGCCAAGTTCAGCCTGAAGACATGTTTCGTTTGGCCAAAGGTCACTTACAAACACTTAAACCTTGGGAGATTTCATGCCAAAAACTGACTTCTTTGGATAAATGAAAGATCTGACATTGCTGACTCCATATTACTGAATAGCCATCGTGGACTAGAGATAAAGTGTTCTCCTTTAAACCTCTTACTTTTGTTTCAACCCACAAGGGCTGGTTCACATATCTATACTTGTTTCTACTATTCTGGATTCAGATAGAGTAATGACTCAGATTGCCGTGAGAAGTCAGAAAGGCAAGCAAGAAACCCTGATCAGGCCATTGTCACTCCTCCTCCCCTCATCCCATTGTCTACCCTGTGCCAGATACTGTTCTAGAAATCTGTGATGGGGGAGGAGCCTGATCCCATTGAATTTGCATTCTACTTGAAAAAATTGGAGAACAAATTAGCAAGTATCAGTTATCAGTGATAAGAATTTCTAAAATATTTTTAATACTATTATGGGCCAATCACTGTTCTTTCTCTTATGCAGTTTGTGTTTTTTTACACGTATTAGTTCCCACAGAAATCCCATGAAAAGGAAATAATTACATCCCATTTTTCAAATAGGAAATTGAGTTATGGAGGTAAGCAACTTGTATAAAGTCCCACAGCTAATAAGTGGTGAAGTAATAACGGGCCTCAGCAGTCTAACTTCAGAGGCTCAGTCTTTAACTTCTGGGCCACGCCATTATATTCTAAGCAGAGTGTAAAATAGGCTGATGTGACAGAGAGGGACAGGCAGGTACTTTAGATTTGGAAATCAAAAAAAACCTTTTCAAAAAGTGGCATTTAAGCCAAGACCTGAAAAACTAGTATGCAAAAACTGCAGGAGTGAGCAAAAGGAACAATTAGGTGAAGAACAAAATTTAGAAAGAGCTTGGCTTATTAAGAATTTGAAATGAGTTGACCAGTGTGGCTGCAGCTTGATGGGAAAACGGGAACAAGGGAGGGAGAAAACTGCAGAGGTAGAGTGAAGAAGAAAGCACAGGTCATTCTCCAGGGTATAAAATTTAGATTTTATTTCAGTTGGCAGTCAATGGAGGGCCATAGATAGATGGGAGACATAATTCTGTTTGCATTTCAAAGATATGACAATATTCACATTTACCTAGGCTGATCTCAAAGTATGTCTCTAGCTTCCTCTCTCACTATTTTGTCTTCACACATTCTATGTTCTAACTCTAGTATTCTAGTAGCTAGTGTTATGCTGGAAAACCTACTCTGTGAAAACAAAGCCGTGATTTATAGCATTTGCTGATTTCTGCAGTGTGAACATGTCCACCATAGCTGATTTCATGCTATCAATAATTTAACAACCAGTCTGTAAAATTTCTGAATATTTAACAATCAGTTCTTGAGAGCAGGTTCCTGCTGGCTTCAGCAAAGCTACATCACAAACATCACCTTCCAAACTAACCAGACCTTTAAATGGCATGCCTTCCCACACATATTTTATTCTCTCTGCTGTAAAACAACCACTGTGGAGCTGGGGTTATAAGCAAAACCTTCAGCTTCAGATGAACTTGAACTAAAATATAAGCTTTATAAATCAGTTACATGATGTTAGGTAAAGTTTCTAATTTCTCTATACTTCTACCATTCCACTTATAACATGGGAATGAAAACAGTCCCTATCTCAGGATGTCATTATAAAATCAAATGGAGTAATGTAACAAAAAGCATTTAAAAGAGTACCTGCAATATTATATTATGTACTTCATAAGCAATTTTATTTGATTCATTTACTCACCCACCATAGATCCTAGCTAGGAGCTAGAGGAAAGCTACAAAGTTTTAAAAGTTTGCCTTTAAATATCTTGTCTTTCAAGAGTTAGAGCTCCTGCTTATTCTCCCTATCCCTAAGACACTTTCCAGGATCCAAACAAGAATCTTTTTCTCTTATTCAATAAAAGAATTATTCAATGATATAAGATACATCTTATATATAAGAGCAAACAGTGGCTTAAAGTATTAGAATCTATTGTTTAATAGAGTTTTTAATGACAGGCAAGACTTTAAGACTCTGGTAGAATTTTCTTGCCATTGATATTGGGAATTTTGTAAATTTTTCTGTGTAGGCAGCCATTTGAGGTAGATACCTAAGTCTTAGTCTCCACCTGTCAGTTTTTATTCACTAGAATTCTGTGGACAGCTCATTTTAGTTGTATCAATACTAAGAACAGCTTTATTCATGGACTATTAAAGATGTGGGTTCTAGTGCAGCTTAATTCTAACTTTGTGACTTTGATTAAGTCCCAAACTCTCTGAGATTTACCATATTAAAAAGAATTCAAAGTCTACACCTACTCTAAAATTCAATGATTCTTTATACTTAAATATTTAAAATTCCAAAAGCACTTTCAAAGACAACAGAAAAAAAAAATTTTTCGTACCATTCTCATGAGATTAACACAAATAAACTTAAGCCTTTGAGGCAAACCACAGCAGAGTATTGAGGCAATTGAATGAATAATTCAGAAACAAAACAAAACAAAACAAAATATAAAATAAAATAATAAAATAAAATAAAATAATAAAATAAAATAAAATAAAATAAATAAAATAAAGCAAAACAAGAACTTGTACTTCCAAAGGTATCAGGATATATTTGTTATAGTCTTCAGCAATCATTGAACTATAGTGCATTCTGTATTTGTATTTAACAAATCATCTAATTTGCACGTTTCTTTAAATTTAGTGTTTTCAGAGATTTCATATCAAAATTCTGCTTAAGATAATGTTCTAGGACAGTATCAAGCAACCCAGATGCACTTGCTAGTTTCCTAGACTAATTTTTAAAAAATAGTTAAGAATTACTAGAAATAAAGAAATCATCTATCAGATCAGATTATTGTATCATTCTTTTAAATGTATTGTATGCTAATCAATATATTTATGAGTCTAAACCTTAAAAGACTGCCAGCTCTCAGTTATATATTCTGTGTTCCTCATTTTTAAAATCTCATCACTATGTTCTAAATTATCTTGATATACTGCCAACACATTCAAGGCAACTATTTTTTCTTGAAAGCTAATACACGGACTATAATGTACCCTAAGCAATGTAACCAATGAGGCAACTACTATTTGAACTCCTAAAATAGTTGTGTATCACTCATCAGCAATGCAAGGCCTGAGCCCAAAAGAGACTTTGGCTTACTATTAAGCATTTTATATCATCTAGTGAATAGTCATCATGAATAATATCAAAAGAATTTTATACTAAATACATATTTCAGGTGGCAATAAATAATAAACCACCAACATTGCTTGTTCTCCAATTTCTAACTCAGAGATAAATTACAAATAGTCTTTTCTGGTGTGGTTTATAGCTCTGATGATAGCAAATTTACATTATAAAACACACGCAATTTATATTCTCAATCACATATTTCTCGATTGAACTTTGCATATCTATGATCAGTTTAGGAATAAGAATTATCAAAAGTGAAAGGGTTAAAGAAGTCAATCTGAAAAGGCTACATACTGTATGATTCCAAGCATGTGACATTCTGGAAAAAGCAAAATTATGGAGACCCTAAAAAATCAGTGATTGCCAGGGATTAGGAGTGAAGGAGAAGTGACTAGGAAGAACAAAGAGTATTTTTAGGGCAGTGATAATACTCAGTATGATATAGATGGATACGTCATTACACATTTGTCCAAGCCCGTAAAATACACATCACCAAGAGTGAACTCTTTATAAATGACTGACTCTGGGTGATTACTAGGCATCAATGTAGGTTCACCTATTTTAACAAATATACGACACCGATGGAAGATGTTGATAATGGGTGATGCTATGTGTGTGTCAGAGCAGGTGTTTTATGGGAAATCTCTCCAGTTTCTTCTCAATTTTGCTATGGACTTAAAACTGCATTAAAAAAATAGTCTTTAAAAAATTAAAAGGGGATACTTAAAAAGTTAAATCTTTAACATCCTGCATGCTTAAAAAGTTTGTGCACTTAAAACAGGAACAAATGATTTAATAAATCCCTTACCTTTTATACCTATAATATTACTTTATATTCTTTTACTTGCATTACTTGCTTAACACTGTAAATTTTTATAAAACATAGGATATCTTTTAGGTTCTCTGAAACTTTCTTAATCTCCCAGGACAGCATTTTTACAGTCTCAATTGACTCTACTAGGATGATTTTAGAGAGAGTTGGTTCATAAATTAAGCACTAGTCTTATTCTAGATGTGAAGCAATTAGAATGTCAATAAGTTCTTTGTAGAAATATAAATACAAGCATATCTGTAACATATTCTCACTTGATTCTCGAAAAGGGAGAGCTTACTTAATTTTTTTTTATTTTCAGTGATGTTTTGATGCTATAAGGATCAACGACAGAGTTAAGTTGTTCATTGCTGAACAAAATTCTGCTAAATATGGCTGGTTGCTTTTATATCAAGAAAATCCACCAGAGACCAAGAAAGGCTGCCTTTGTGTATCCAAGCACTGCTCTACAAAGGGGTAAGAAAAAACCACTTATCCCATAGAAAGGCTCAAGCTGGACCTGAAGTGCCACTGACTCCTGACCAATTGAACACTGAGACCATAATATCCACCACAAGCCTTTGAAGAGACCCAGCTGTGCTTCTTGCCATGAGTGAGCCGGAAAGCCAGCATTACTAAGGGCTTCCGGTGGTTTGAAATTCTGTGGAGAAGTGGCCGCGGTGTGACTCAGCTCTAAGTCCTGCCCGGACCTTTCTTGGTCCTAAGGAAAGAACTAGGGGAGAGAACTAGGGAAGAGAATGTTTGCTAATACAACTGCCATCTGCCACCGTTAAGTCTGATGGTGACAGAGTGTACGTTAATGCCAGAGAGACAGAGAACACTCACCATCTGTCTGTTGCCCTGAAATAAAATTAACTAGGTCATCTGGATTTAGAAGCCTATCTGGAATTGCTGATATCTATTCCCAACCTTGAGAATAAAAATTTTCTCCCATCTTACAGCATTCGAATTACCCAGAGAAATATTTCCACTCTGATTTGACTAGTGGAGAAATTACAGTTAATAAATAATACATTAGTAACTATTTATGTGTATATCCTACATTATTATATTTGTGAGCAATAATATTACAAATTGCTATCCAACTAAACCTTCCAAAGAGAAAAATGTCTAATAACCTTAATTTCAAGAAGAATGCAAAATCTATGTGGTCTTCAGTCTTTGATGACCAGCTGATGAGATGCAAATTTCTTGAAAATAAAGAACCAGAACTGCAAGCTATTTTGTTCATATTAACTACTTAAAACGTATTTACACTATAGCAGTGGAATCTAGATATGACTGTAGGGGTGGTGAAATATATTCCTTTTCCCAAGACAGACAGAGAAAAGATTAATTCTGTACAGAAAAACCTGTCTCTGATTTTTCCATCCAGAATCTCTTACCTTTTAATCAACTCTTTTATTATTATGTTCTTATTTCTCTGGGACTAGTATTGGTCTTGGCCAATGTATCTAGAAGTAAATTTCAGCTGAACACATGATACAGGAAAGAAAGAAAGTATAACAAATGATTATTTTCAGTTCCTTATATCAATTCTGCCCTAAAATACAGTTCTCTTAAAGAAAACTTCAAAAGATTCTTTTTTCAAGAGTCACTTGAAATTAACCTAGGAGAAAAGTTACTGCTTTTAAGAGTTTATGGACATCAAGAACAGGAAAATAACATAGTTCATTTAGACAATGGGTAATGCGCTGGAATAAATCCAGTGAAGCTATCCTTAGGTCTTAAGAGATTCGGTTTTAAAATAATCTCCTGTGCCTTGGATTACTGACCAAGCTTGGCTATTAGCAGTCTATAAGCAGAAATTTCTCTAGCCTTTTACTTATCCCTTAAGTTTTAAAGAATTTGAACAGACTATATTTCCAACCAAATGCTAAAAATATAATGAGTGCTTTTCATATAAACAGCACTGAATCTCAAACTCTGGAGAAGTCAAAGAGGTATACACTGTTATCCCTGTATTAATATAAGTTAGATATACAAGATATAAAAACTATGCATAAAAATATCACAAAAATATCAACTTGTATGAAATGTGCCAAAGAAAAGGCACCTTGAAGCAGACCTTCCACTATTCTCTCGTATAATATCCTATGCTTTTTCTTTATAGTTTCAATCATTATCTGCATAATATTTATTTACAAGATCCCTTACTATCTGTCTCTACCTCAACCCCACATCTATGAACTACATGAGGATAGGAGCTATATATGATTGCATTTATTATTTTATTATTAGAGCCTAAAACAATGTCTGAAACATGGTCACTAAGTATTTGTTTAATTAATTTTTGAAATACTTGTATTCACAGTCTAATAGGAGGTAATAAAAATAAACAAACCATAACTACATTCTTTCCTTCATTGGTTAATTGATTTATTTAAGAAGTGTTTGTGTTTTTTTTTTTCATTTTAATTTTTTCTCTGGCTTTGTCAAAATATAACAGACAAATAGTTGCTCAAATTTACATTTTATGATTCAATAAGGTTTTTTCCATTATAGGTGGCATACAATAATATATGAGTTTCAGTTTTACAGCACAGTGCTCAGAGATCCACATAATTTGCAGTGATTACCCCACTAAATCTAGTATTCCTCTTCTTCCTTACATATTTATAATATTATTAACTATTTTCTTTACACTCTATATCTCCATGTCTATTTTGCAATTTTTCATTTTACTTCTTAATCCCTTTGTCCTTTTTTTCCATCTCCCAACCCCCTTTCCATCTAGTAGCCCTCAAAATATTCTCTGTAATCTGTGAGTTTATTTCCACTTTTGTCGTTATCATTGTTTATTTTGTTCTTTAGATTTCACATGTACCTGAAATTGCGTGATATCTTTCTTTCTCTCTCTGACCCATTTCATTCAGCATAATACCCTCTAGGTCCATTAAGCAATATTTTTTTTTCTATCTTCTTCCTTTTAGTCTGTGTGTGTCTTTTAATCTGAAGTGAGTCTCATGTAGGCAGCATATGTAGCGGCATTGTTTTCTTAACCACTCAGACACTCTATCCTGTTGTTGGAGCACTTAACTCTTCTCCATTCGAGGTACTTTTTGATAGCAATGTAGTTGTTACCATTCTTTATTCCTGTTTTTGATACCTGTTTTTTTTTTCTTTTTAAAGCAGTTGCTCCAACATTTCCTGTAATACTGGCTAGGTATTGATTAATTCCTTTAGTTTATTTTTGTCTGGGAAGCTCTTTATCTGTCCTTCAACTATAAATGATAGCTTTGCTGGATAAAGTATTCTTGGTTATAGATACTGGATCTTCATCACATCAAATATTTTGTGCCAAGCCCTTCTGTCCTGCATAGTTTCTTTGGAGAAATCACCTGCCAGTCTTATGGGTGCTTCCTTGTAGGTAACTAACTGCTTTTCTCTTGCAGCTTTTAAGCTTCTCTCTTTGTATTTAACCTTCAGGATCTTAATTATGATGTATCTTATTGTAGGTCTCTTTGAGTTCATTTTTTGGGGGACATTTGAGCTTCCTGGGTTGTATGTCTGTTTCGTTCACCAGGTGAGGAATGTTTTCCATCACTATTTCTTCAAATAGCTCTTCATTTCTTGTTTTCCTTCAGTTAACCCTATAATATAGACATTTTTACATTTAATTGTGTTCCATATGCTCCTTAAATTATTATTATACACTTGGCTTCATCTTGCCATTCCAATTGAGCATTCTTGGCTTCCCCATTCTCTATACTAGTGGTTAAATCCTCTTCTTTATTCATTCTGTTGATTCCCTCTAATATACTCTTTATCTCAGATAATGTGTTCTTCATTTCTGACTGGTTCACTTTTATAATTTCCATTTCCATTTTTATGTTTTTTATCTTTTGTTAAAGTTCTCACTAAATTCATCTACATTTCCCATAAGTTCATTGAGCATCTTTATGACAATATGGTTTTTGCTTCTTTGTCTTTCCATTTTGGCTGTTTTTCTGAGTCTGTTTCTATGTACTAAGCAAAGTACCTAAGCTCCTGGTCTTAATAGCATGGCTTTGTGTAGTAGCTAGCACAGTACTGAGAGGGTTCAGCTGCAGGCCAAGTTTAGTCCCACCCTGTGCCCCTTCAAGGCCACCTGTTAAGATTCAGCAAGCAATCCACAGATGCTGTGCTTATAGTTGCCTGAAGAGGTTATACCAGAAGCCTAGGCCAGCTGTCACCAGAGTGAGTCTTGAAGTTGGCTCAGCAATGAGCACCAGAGTCACCAAGGATACACCTGGTTGTGGCTGGGTGGGGCCCCAAGTTGGAGGAGGTGGAATTTCAGAGAATCCTCTAGGCAGAGTGACCTTCGTTATGCAGCTTGATGACGTCTCAGCTATGGCAGTGCTGAGTCTGCTCACTTGGAGACGGGGAAGGCTCAACAGGGGAACAATGGATACCACAAGCACTTCTGCCTTGGAGAGTGCCTCATCTCAGACCCTCATTACAACTCAGTGTACCCCTATAAGTCCCTGGTGCCGCTGGTGCAGCCAATCTGTCATTGGTGCTCAGAGCAAGCAAGTCCATCACTGCAAAAGTCCACTCACTAACATGGCCCCTTGAAGAAGTGTCTGCAGCTGCCGGCTGTCCCTGTCATAGTTTCTGTCTCACTCAGCCACTGCGGACTAGGCAGCCTTGGGTCCTTGCCTCCTCCTTCCTTCTACCATTGCAGGTTGATAATTATTTCTCTCCCTAGATGTATTGCTTGTTCATCTAGATCCTAGGTGACTTTCCTTGCTGTTTGCTCCATGTTTGTATCACAATTTGATTTGGTCACAAGAGGAATGAGAAAACCTCTGTCATCTATGCCATTTTATTCCATCTCATTTTTATCATTCACAGACAATTTTGCTCTGATACTTTTTGAAAATATGTTTCATCTTCAGAAAGATTCATAGAGAGGACTGTGACTTATTCTAAAATACAAGTTTCAGAGAATAAACTTATAAGTCAGTCCTTTAAACAGGATGAAGATTTTCAAAATATGAGTAGGTACAGCTCAATACCAGTAGCTTTGCTTGCTCTGGAGCAGCTGACAGCTTAAAAGTTTTACTGCAGCAGCCTCTTCTCCACCCCATGTTGCTAGGACAGCCAGGAGGATCCATGTCCCTATTTAACAAGTGTTTATTGAACACCTACTATATTAACACTGCCCTTAAAGATGAGGATAAATTAGTGAACAAAATGCTCATGATTACTAGCCATGTGGAGCTCATGGTATAAGAGATCATTATTATACAATCAAGCTGTAAAAAATATACAATTATGGGGAAATATATCACTGTGAAATGTAAGATAATTATGGAGTATATGCAATAATAAAAATTTGATTTATTCTTAGAGGTCAGGACATGAAGGAATGCAGGCATATGATAAGTAGGCATATGATTTTAGAAAAGAGAGAGATCACTGAGGCCAAGTAGGAAGAAACAAAATTTATTTTACGGGTATATCATGGAAAAGTAGAGCTAGTGTTGGATATTAATTCCTCCATTCCTTCAAGGCATAATTATGTGTATAGAGGCATCTACTAGTGTTTAGCGTTTATACGTAAACTATATTTAAATGATGGACTTTTCAACATATTTTATTTTCATATAACTGAGGTTTTAAATCTTTCAGTTTTGAAATTTTACTTTATTTGTTGTTTTTCAAATATATGTATATTCACATGGCTCCATCTTAATTTTTGCAATTATTCAATATATCACAAATCATTGTACTTTGTTTAAGACTCATCAAGAATCAAAACTTATTTTTTCAAGAATTTAACATCACACATCTCAACAATATGTTAGGAGTGACAACAAAATAGACTGGGAATAAGTACAGTGACTTGAACCAAATAATTCTCTAAAGGATCTACTTTTAAAAGTTTCCCAGAGGAGAATATCACTTTTTAAAAATATATATATACTTGATAGTGAACCATTTTTTTGTTAATGATGTTTTTTTTTAATTTAGATTTGTTAAATATTTGGGGGAGGAGTTCAATTTAAAAAGAAACTCCACATAAGAGCTACTGATTTGTAAAGTTGCTACTATAATTTAAAGGCAGCATTCCATAAATTACTAATACAGCAGAAAAGCTGGTATGTTTATTTTGAAGCCAAGCCTACACCCTATCAAAGCCAATGAAATTGGGCGATGATCATGAACTCAGTTTCAAAGCTGAGGCACTGAGTGCTTGGGTTGTAGCAGTTATTATTTCCTGAATAAGAACTTTATGCCAGGTCCAAAATTCACTCTGTCTGACTCTCAGCCAAGAAAGGAAGTAGCGTGGGTGACCAAGTTAACACTCGCTCTGGGGATTTCTTTCTAGCCAAAGCTAAAAGGAGACTATAATTGGGTAGCCAGGCCTGTCCTTAGCACATTCTGTATTTAGATGGCTTACCTAAAACCCATTAGAAAGCAAAATGACTGTGCCCTATGCCCTTAAAGACTACTGAAAGAAAAACAGGGTCTGGGTGTGGGCTCTGTCCTGATAAAGAAGGATGAGAACAAGAGGAAGAAGGATTCAGGGCCATATTTGTGTCAGTGGGCACAGGAGTCAAACATACTCGAGTTAAAAGTTCAGTTCTACTGTTTCCCACTTGTTTACTTTAATGAAATTACATCTCTAACCTGAACCTTGAGTTCTTCAGTTGCAGAATGTATATATAATAGTAGCTACTTAACAGAATGATTTTCAGTGGCTGATGCTATTATTACTTTTGTTATGACATCTTTTTGAAGAGGAAAGGGATTAAATGAGTTTTGAGGGAGGATTTAAAGACGTTCTGTTTCTTTCTGCCATCACTAAACCACCTTCCTTCACCTCATTTAACCTTCCCTAATTTGGTAAGAATTTGCTTCAGATAAGAAGCAAAGGAGCTGTTCAGCAGAGAAAAGGTTGAGCAATCAGCCCCAGGACTAACCTTCCCCACAGGCACTCCCCAAGAGGAATCTTTCCAATCAGATAGTTGCCAGGTGTGCCCAGAACTTTTTTTTTTTTAAGCAATTTGAGTAGGTCACTTGAGGGAGGCTAATTAAAAGAACCTTTTTAACTCAGACAAACCTTGCTCTCCAGCTAATTTTAATACCTTTGTAAAGTACTCCTGAAAGCTCCAACCAGGTAATCAAAGCAAAGTGCAGCTAAAATGTCTCAAACCAGGAATATGAAGTAAAATGAAGAAAGGTTTTAAAAGGAGAAAAAAAAAGGTTTTAATAGCATAACTTGAAAATTGATTGTAGCGCTGTGTAGAAAATAAAAGTAATTTGAATACACAATTTTTTTCAAAATAAAATTTTTAATATTGAACACCAAGTCATATGCTTCTAAAAAGTAGGGGAGTTTTATTATTTCCTATGAGAGTGACAAGATACATAAAGATATTTGCTTTTTTGGTATAAGTGTACTAAGCTTCCAGGGAATTTTTCTAAAAAGGTATTTTAAAGCTAAAAACCATATGTACTTTCTGGGGAAAAAAATAAAGCATTTTCTCCGGCAAGTAATAGTAAAAATAATGTTTCTCCAAAACACCCAAGAAGGAAGAAAAATAACTGTTGCCTTAACAGAATAAAATTCACAATAAGGAAAGATAAGACAGGTGTTTAAAACTTCAAGTCATTTTAAACTTGTTAGACAATCAGTAAACAAACAAACAAACAAACAAACAAAAACCCCATAGCTGTTAACATCAATTTTCCTGGTTTTCTTGCAACTTTTTGAAAAGATCTGTTTTATAGCAGAATGTGTCTTTACTACTTTTCTCAGTTGAGGGTTTATATTGAAAGATTCCTTTTGGCATTCAGACGGCTATCCAAGCCCTCCAGTATTGATCAAAGGAGACTAGCTCCTAATCCTACTTTACCTGGAATTTTCATCCCATGACCTTCTCTACTTCATAATACCATAACCATATATGGTGAGAACAAACACTATCCTTATGTTACTCTTGTACTTCATGCATGTATTTATTTACTCTTATTGCACATCTTCTGTGTTCTAGGTGTTGTATCTATTGAGTAGATGATGGCTGCAGCAAGAGAATTAGTAAGAAATAGTGCACTGATCATACTGATCATGATATATTATGACTGCAGTGCCAGAAGGATTGCTAATAGATTTTACATGGTGATTAGGAGAAAAGAGAGTCATCAAGAATGACTTATAGGCATTTTGCATGAGCGGTATGTGGAGGGCTCTTTTTAATTCAGATAGAAACACCAGAAAGAAGTGGATTTGAGTGTTTGGGGAAATCAGACATTCTGTTTTGACCTGCTAAACTTGGACTGTTTTGTTTGTCCAGTAGACAGTTGAAGGCAATAGTCTTTTGGAAAGATTACTAAGAAGTCTATGTGATGGAAAGGGTTATAAAAATAAATTTGGGAATCTCTTGTCTATATAGATATCATTAAAAGCAATGAGATAGCAAGTAAAAGATATTTAGAGAGAAGAGAGGAGAATCCAGAACTGAGCTCTGGGACACTCAACATTAACAGAAAAAGAAGGAGGCAAAGGAGAATAAGAAAGAGACACTTGTAAAGAAGATAACAAAGAAAGTGATGTCCAAGAAATCAGTTGAATAAACAAAGTGAATCAAAAAGGTTAACTGTGTCAAATACTGATTGCTGTGAGGTGGACTAAAGAGGAGCACAGATTTGGTTATTGGGTATCACTGTATTTGACAGGGTGGAAGTTGCTAGAGATCTTGAGGAATGTGTTCAGAGTGAAATAGTGCATACCCTTTAATTAAACTGCTTAGTTTTGATCATCACACAATTAGATCATGATTGCATTGAATGCAGAGCATAAGTTGTATTCATCTCTGTATTCCTAAAGCTTAGGACAGTGTCTTACACCTAACATATCTTCAATGAATACTTGCTGAATATTGATTATTTGCCTTGATCAGTGTTTTATTTTATGTTGTCTGCTACAGATGGTGTAACTCTAAAGGGTAAAAATAGCACCTGTGCATTTATTCCTGAACTATGTCTTATGCATTCCTAGAACATTTACATGTGCTATTAGATGCTTAATAAAATATTTGCAATGGAAATGAAGAAACATGGTGGCTGTGGTAGTGATTTAGACAAAGAATTAATGTCTATGAAGAATAGGCAGGAAAACAGACTAATGAAATCTGTGGATGACAAAATTCTTTGACACTCCTCTCTCAAGAGATGAAGTCGAATTCCATTCATTTGAAGATGGGTTGAACTTAGTTATTTGCTTCTAATAAGCAAATTGCTGAGGAAATATAGCTGCTTGATTTCCAAGACAAAGTCTAGGTCACAGAAGGTAATATATCTTCTGTCTGGCTCTCTCTCCCAGGTCTCACACCTAGAAGTACTGACTTGCCATATCTACCTTACACATGCCTTGATGATGGAGAGATCGCATAGAAAGCATCTAAAGAGAGAGCTATGTCCAAGGAATCCAAATTGTTCCCAGCTCAGGTGCCAGGCATGTGAGGGAGGAAGCCTTCAAAATGGGTCCAGACCCAGCTACCATTTGATTACAACTATATGGGAGATTCTGAATAAGAACCACCAACCTGAGCCTATTTAACTCCTGGAACGATATTAATTGTTCTTGAAAGCTATTAAGATTATGTTGAGTTTGTTACACATCAAAGAGTAATAGAACAACAATAGTACATTTATTCTGCCAGAAAATAATTAAATTCAAATAGCAAAACAGCAAAAGATACTTTCTGATTGGCCTAAAAAATATACATGGAAGAGATGGAAAAGCTGCTTGAATGATCCCTAGTAATTTTGACTGAAAAAACAAATTCCCCGCCTGACCAGAAAAGTCCCTGTAATATTTCAAAATAGGCCAGACTTCAAAGGCCAATTCCAGGTTTGAGAACTGGCATGAATGAGTGAGATGAAAATGAATGAATGAATGAACAATTCCTCTAGTCTGAGATGCTATTCCTGCTTATAGATAGCATTAAAACCATCCCTCTTTTTTTTTTTGAAGGCTAGTTTTTTGATTCCATGTTCCTACCATGATAGCAAACAAGTATCACAAAGGGTGTTTGTTGATCCAGGAAACAGAACATGCATAAGTTGTAGTTTCTTTTGCCTTCCTTTATCCTCCTTGTGGTACACTAGATTCACTAGTCTAAACAACCTTCACATAGTGAGAAATGTGCTAGGTCACAGAAGCGCAGAACTGTGAGTTTGTTGTCTTATGTTCCCCTTTACTCTGGAGAAAAGTAAATGAAGGGAATATTAACATTTGACCATCTTTCTTATTATTATAATAAAGTTTAACTTAAGAAATGTCACCTGGAACCAAGACTGAATTCCAGATTTATGATTTCTTATTTGCCACAGTTATATAACCCAATTGCATAACACTTACAAAACATCTTGTGAGAAAACTACTTCTGAACTTTACTTCCCTCCTCATTGCACCACTGAGTTGACTAGAATGAGGCTTCTGTGAAGCGTCCTGTCCACAACTTTACATTTTTATCTGGTAGGGACCATGCTCAGCAATTTCATGTATGGGAAAGTAATTTCACCCCCTTTTTACTGGTCCTTTGTCTCATGTGTCCTGAATCAGGAAGACCTCTTCCTCTTCACACTCTCCCATAAACCTTTTGCATCTACATTGAATTCAGATAGTTATCTCAGATGACTTATAACCTAACATCTAAATTTTATTTTTCCAAGTTTTCTAAATGTCTTGAATACAGTGAACAATAATTTAATGTGACATTCTGCTTTGCCTATTTTCTGTTATTTGATATCCTTTAGATTATAAACTTCTTAATTGCAAAGTGAAGGTCTATTGAATTTGTTCTTGAAATAGAGCAACATAGTATCATATTAAAATGAGAATTTAATAATAGCCACATAGGAATAATAATGCTTATCTGCCCTAAGTAAAAAAATAAATAAATAAATCACTATATTGAGGTCTTTCTCATACTGTTTTACAATCTTCTCTTCAATTTTATCAATTAGTTAAAAGTCCTAAACTCTTAGTTTGCTTTTAAAGAGTCTTTTCTACATAACAGAATACAACTCTGATAAACACTTTCTCTCTCTTTTTTTCCTACAAAATAGATGTAGCAATACAATAAGAAATAAAACTCCATAATGAACCAAAGAAAGAAACTAATCAGCTATATTTAATGATTTAAAGGAAGGGACAAGAAAGTCAGCAATAAAGCAAGTTAATGCTTCCCTGCAGGCATATACACATCCTACATCATACTGGGCGTTGGGAAATGTCACCCATTAGGTTAGAAAATAGTAGTGTGGGGAACTCATTTTACACTTTGTGTTCTTATTAAGTCTACTGCTGCTTCTAATTCCCAGGACTCAGTTGCTGAACCCACTGGCCTTTACTAGCGGAACCTGGTGGCTTTGGGCAGCACTCGGACAAACTTATTTGTACTAATGGATGGCCATTAGATTGTTTGATGAACTGTGGTGAGCAAACAGAGTTGTTTTCCACCAATTCTGTTTTCAGCAAAGAATTCTTTTTTAATTCCCTTGTCCTGTATATTGCCAAAATTCTTAAAATACTGTTATGGAGATTTTTTTGTTACCCTCCTTGGAGCCCAGATGTAGGAACCAAGCCAGTGCAGCTGGTGTAATTTGGCTGAGGCTCACAGATAATTCAGTGTTTGAACAATCTTCTTTTTTTTAATGTTATTATTTTGGAAAATTTGGGAGTAACACTTATGGATATAAAGGTTGAAAGACCACCAGCAATGTGGGCTAAAGGTCTCCTATCACTCTTTCACATAGGGACTAGGCAAATCAAAAAAAAAAAAAAAAAAAAAAAAAGAATTGTAGCTCTTTTCTCAAACCCTATACCAAATTTGTTCCTGAGATGAAGAGACAGTCTTGTCAGAAGAAGGCAAGGAAGGAGGAAGATATTCCTTTTCTTTATCCTTTTTTTTTATGAGACTTTGTGTCATGGATATAAACATATTGTATCCAACACCAAAATTTAAAAAGCTAGAGAACTTTAGGAGTAAAAAATGCTCATTCAGAAATTTTAACATAAAATTCAGTGATGCTGAGGGCAGTGAAAATGATTTTACACTAGAATTTACTTCTGCTACCACATTTACTACTTATAAAGCAATTGCATTTTATAGCTGACACTATATTATACTGATATGGTATGAAACATAATATTAATCTCTCTGATCTATATTCCAATTTCTATTCTTCCATGGAATATTATGAAATAATAATAGCAACTATTGGTTGAGGTTTACTGAATTGTGCTGTTACATGGATTAACTCATTTAATCCTCTCAATAAATGCATGAGAAAGGTGCAATTACTATACCTATTTTACCAACAAGGAATCTGCAACCTAAAGAGTTTAAGTAATTTACCCAAGGACTCATAGCTAAAAAGTGGCAGAACTAGGGTTCAAGCCTAAGCCATCTAATTCCAGAGCTTTGATCAGAAACACTACATTCTTTCATCTTTCCAAGCAAGGATGGGATAAATCACAGTGAAGAGACAGGAAGCAGCTGCACACAACTGTGGTTGTGCACACAGGATAGTGTTTTGCTTTTGGATGTTATCCATTAAGCACATCAAATAGGAAGAGCTTCAGAACAGCATACTCAACTATGCTGTGAATATTTTTCCTCCTCAATATTAATTCCTTCTTTGCTTTGCTCTTTCTCTGAAGATTGACTAGCTATTTTGAGAAATAGAAGAAAATGGTATTAATGACTCATAATTACTTGACATGTATCCTTTCCCTGATTTTTAATTTCATTAGAAATTATCAGTGCCTTAATCTCAAAGGCTAAGTAATATGAGAAACTCATATCAGAGGGAACGGCAGAGCTAAATCTCAGTCTGGGTGTGTTTCAGCACCCTTCAAACATACTTCTCTACATTAAAACCCACTCCACCTATGCGAACCATTAGCTAAACTTTCAGATAAGTCATCAAAATTTCCTTGCAATTGCTGATTTTAGAATTCTTTAATTTTTTTCTTTTCTATACATATTTAATAACTCAATCATAGTATTAAATATAAAAAAGGGTAAGAATATCTTTTATTATTCCTTTCCAGAGTGATTTAACACTTCCTCCTAATGCTCCCTAAATTTTAATAACATGCAATTTGTACAAATAAAGCTGTTTCAGTACTTAAAAATAATAAGCTCAACATAGAAAAAAAGACAACCTTCTAATAGTAATATATGCTAATACTAGCTAGAAAGTCTAGCAATGCACCAAATTTTCCAGGACATACAGAAGTAAAAAAAAAAAAAAAAAAAAAGGATGTGAGATAATATTGCCAATGTGAAATAGCTTTCATCACTGGAAAATATAATACTGGACTCTATCTTGAGGATCCTAAAGGTATTTAAAAATGGCATCAACAGGTCTCTCCCTTAAATGAATTAGGTATGATCCTGTCAGAACACAAGCTGTCTTTGAACCTTATAATTCTAACTTGTGCAAATGACATAAAATCAAAGAAGGGGAAAATAAAAAATTTTAGACAGAAAAAAAATGTAAAGACATGTTCCAAATATGTAGCCTCCTCCAATATGGACTGTTTTGCACATGTTTTTATTGCAAAGGCCATTAATGTTATGGTATGTCCTGGATTTAAGTGTCTGATCATAAACACTCAAGTTGGAACTGGAAATAATAATATAACATCATGAAATCATCATATTATGACACTAAAATATTTGTGAACACATCATGAAGTAATCATGATTTGCAATTGAATCTTTCTCTCATTTTACAAAAGAATTGGCAAAAAATGTCTCCAATAGCAGCATTATTTTTCAGGGGGATCTTGGAGAAACTGGAGGAAGCAGTAAAGAAGGGGCTACAGCATCTATTTAAATATATGTGGAAAGTCTTTTAATCATAATTAGAATCTCACATCCTTCTGGCTTTCAGTCAGTGACTTTGTGCTCATCTAATATAAAACATAAGGGAGGAAATTTCACCCATGTTCATAAAAACCAAATATCTTGAAGTACTTGAAGAACTCAAGCACTGAATATTAGTGCGGGCGTGTTTCGAAAATAACCATTGAACCAATCCCATTACTGGGAGGACTGCTGCAGGCTATAATTATATTTGACAAGTTTTTCAGATCTTCCCTCCTCCAAATTACCTAAATTTGAGTGAAAGCCAGAGGGTGATTTTGAAAATTGGTGAAAAAAATGTGAATGTGCTCTTCTAAGGTATAAAACCTGATGTGTCATAAGCATAGGACTCTGGTAGGCATAAAAAGTAGTGTTGGAAAAAAGACCACTTGAAGAATATGTTTTTAAACATACATGCTATCATGTACAAATAATGTCTAATAATTAAGTAACTACGAGTAAATAAGAAAAAAACCTTGCTGCTGACACTGATATTTTTAACTTGAGGTTATTTATTTAACCAATGCCTAGTATTTCTAGGAAATATTCATTCAAAAAATATTTGGGAAACTGTCATGTGGTAAGCAAGATTATGCACGACACTGGAATGCAAAAGAAATGAAAAGAAGAGTCTCCTACTTGAGATGACACATCTATTGTAGAGACCTATAACACAACTTAAAAGAATATAGTGCCATACTATATATATATATATATATATATATATATATATATATATATATATTTTTTTTTTTTTTTTTAATTTGGTGAAATATATCATGACTGCATGTCATATAATTCTCTAAGATAAATGTTCATATATCCTCTTCTTGCATCTCATGAATCTCTAATTAATTAAATTTTAATAACCTCTAGTTTAAGAACATTGTTATCTATTCATTAGCTGACATTTGATAAACTTTTTTGATAAACTTTTTCTGTTTCACATGTGTCCTTTGCTCTTAGAGAATACTACCCCTGATATAGAAATAAAAATTTTACATACTGTAAAATACCATTTTATAGCTTTACCACTACCATTTATTGCTCATCAATAGATTGAGACAGTGAGAAATAGAGGTATTAATATTATATGTAAGAAGCAGAGAGTAGTGAGAAAGGAATATACAAGAATGTCACAAACTAATAAACATGCAGTTGATCTCCTCGGCTTTATGTTGAAAATCAAATAAAGATATTCATATCAAGCAATATCACATATATAAATGAAATTTACATACTGCAAATGAAAATATACATTTCAGGGTCTATAGTTCAGATAAGATCATGATTTATCTGTCTAGATACTTCACTAGAGGTTAATATGTTTTTTTAACTCACTGTCCTTTCTTCATATGTCTACAATTTACTATTCCTGCGCTAACATTGCAAAGACTCCTGAATCCTATATTACATGTATTTTAGATATACTGGGGTAGATTTACTTTTTACAGTTTCGTTTTCCTCAGCTCTTTTATTTTCTCATCTATATTTTTCAAAAATTTAATTTAAACTTTTATTTTTAAAATTATTTAATTCACATTAGAGAAACAAAAAGAGTTGAAATAATTCTCATATATTTCTCATTTTTAGGGTCAAAGATTGAAAGAAATACACCCTTGTCAGTTCATAATGATAACAAGCATCATTTGTTGAGCACTTACCCTACAATGCTCCTTCCCATGTCTTGTCTCCTTCCTGTAAAGATAGCTGAATGAATGTAACTTTGGGTCTCTCAGTGTGTCTTTCTCACTCTGTCCTTGGAAGGAAGTCACTTTTCAGGTTATAAGGATGAAAAATTATATCCAACTCCACTCTCTTTTCTGAATCATGAGCTATAGGAAGACAGCACATGACCACACTGCTGAGAGCATGTGACTACAGTGAGTGCAGTCTGAGGCTGGATGGATAAATATGCCTCATTCTAGAGTTTAGTTAGAAAGTTTATTTGGCTTTTACATATGCCTTTCAGCAAGGCCTCTATAATTAACATAGGTGCTATTTTGACTTCTATCTTTATTCCTTTTTATTTATTTGATTTCCTCTGCTAAGACACCAAATATGAAGTTGTTGAGTCCACTGCTAAATAATATCTCTCTTTCCCGGCAAAGTTCAAAGCAGGTTGAGCACCCTATTCCAGACACTAAGCCAAGTGTGTTACTTACCTGCTCCCCATTCATTCCTCACAGTAGCACTATAAAGGAGATGAAATGATTACTCTTATCTTGGAGAGGAGAAAACTCAAGTTGAGGCAAGTTAACCTACTGCTCAAGATTGCAGTGGCAAAGGGCTTTAAACCCGGATACAACTCTGGGGCCATATGTATTAACTACTATGCTATAGAATAAAAGTATCTGATGCTACAGGCAGAACCACCCAATGAATGCACACCTGTCCACAATGAGCCATATTATTATTCATAAAATAATAGATGTAGTAGTAAAATGACTCTCATCACAAGGAAGTGGGAATTGTAAGAAGAATGACTAAACTACATTGATTATAGTAGTTAACAATTTGCCCTGCCTTTTGGGTGAAAAGTCAAAAATCTGGCTATTTTCTCTAGATTTTAAACCAGCCAACTTCAAAATGTCACCTATTTGGTAAGCACTAAACCACAGCTAAACTAGAAGGGAGAAATAAAAATGATCTGCAATACATTTCAGCCAGGTGAATGACAGCACTTGAAACTGTTCATTGCTTCACCTCTGAGTTCCTTTGTCTACATTTTATATTTTCTAATCAAATGAAGGAGTCTGACTTCAAACTGGTGATCTAATATCCTTACTAGTCTATTTTCTGTTAGAATGGTAAAACACTAGTTTTGCTGCTTTACTACAAGCAAACAAAAGCAGCAAAGCGTACTGAATTGAACTACTTCAGTATTCAAAACAGATTAATGCCATTTGACTTCTCTTGTTTCCTTTCCACCTGCTATTTCATACTCTAGAAGGTTCTTTCCCAAATTAACTATATTTTACTAAAAAGAAAAAACAAGGTTTTCTTTTTTCTCCCCAAACCTATCTTTTCTTGGTAATTTCTCAATAATTTTGTAGTCATCTCAAATAAGAAGAGAAGTAGATGAAAGAAGAAGTCCTTTTGATGCTGATGGAGTCTCATTTTACCCAGAATTCATCTCTAAATTCATGGGTTTTTTTTTCAGACTTCTTATAGTTGATCATATTCACTAATTTTGTAAAACTTAGAAGTAAGGAGGAGTTTATTTCAAACAGATGAAAAAGAATCCATAAGTGTATGTGATTTGCCATGGGAAATTATGCATGGTTAAGGATGATTAAAATACACACTATGAAACTGGCACAGCATTAGAAAATACTATTAAATAACTACATTGTAATATATAGGTTTTATTGAAAGCTAAAGTATATCTGGGAATTCTTTTTATTCATATCTTTAGATTTCAAACTTTATAAACATAGTAGGTTGGTGATTATTTATTTATTTTAAATGAGTCAAATATATTGACAATTATTTTGACTATTTCAGATTAAATACTATTTCTGGGTTTCTTTTCAAAAGAAGGTTTGGCAACTTTTTAAAAATCTATTTTACTGTGAAAAGTAACTACAATAGCTTTTCTCTTGGGAAGGTATCAATGATTATCCTAAATAACTTTTTATTAAATAACAAGAAAATTGTGAGAACATGGGAAAGGGGAATAAAACATCAATCTTCTTATAATACCTAAGGATGTCTATATTTATTAAAACAGATTACAAAATTTAGTTTCCACAAAAGTGTGAAGTCAATCAATAAATTGCATCAAGCAGTTTTTAAGTGTTTGTTTCATATTTAAAATTAATTGTGCATTTCTTTATTTCATGCATAATATCTTAGACTTGCTTCCCTGGGAAATAGCTATGTAGACTCTGAGACAGTCATGTGCATGAAGGAGTTCACTGGGGAGAAAAAACACCTGTAAAGAAGTAAAGGCAGCAGGATGAGGCAGAGGGAGAAGTTAATCTGTCATATAGTTGTGACAGAGACCTCAGGCAATCTCACTGAGAAGTCTGGATCAATGATGACACTTCAGAGGTGTTTTACATGGATACAAGGGCAGAGGATCTTTGTAGTCACCCTTCCCATTTCTGCACTGAATGTGTATTATAAGTAGACTACACCCAGGCATGAACACTATCTCATAGGCTGCAATTCTTTTTGGCTTGGAGCAGTTCCCAGAGAGGATGTCAGCTGTGAACTGTCAGTAACCAACACTCTGCTGAGAGAATGAATGCCTCACCATTGAAAAGGGGTTCATGCAAAGTTCTACACAATCTACACCACCTATTGTAGTGAAAAAGAATGACTAGAAAAAATAGGTGAAATAATTTGTATCATTTTATAAATGGTATATTTCCAACCAAATCCCTAGTAAAGGATATAGTATAATAGTATAATAATATAGTTCTCAAAAGGCTGTCCATTATTGACTTAAAAAGTAATATATTAGGTTGATATTTCTATGGCTTTCCTAAAATAATGTTCAATGTCTTCAGTAGGGGGATTATTTAAGGACCAGAGAATAGCTTTGTGCAGTCTTACTCTTAAAGTATTGTCCATTCACTTCACCAAGTTTGCAGTTCAAAAATTTCTGTTATTTTTTGAGCACTTACTATATGTCAGGAATGGTGCTAGAAATGGAAGAGAGAGAATTCTGTCTCCTGGAACTGACTGGCTAGTGGAACAGAATGCAGTTGAACAGATAATTACAAGCCAATGTAACAAGTGTTTTGATAGAGGTGTTGTAAGGTGCTATAGTCTATAAAAACTGTCCAAATCAGATGATGTGTGTATTTTAACCATATAATCTTGGGTGAAGCACAGTATGGAGTCATGAGATACAAATCCAGAGACACACAAAAGAGTTTTACAGAACATGACATTCCACACAAAGCCACTCAGGAGAAGGATCTGGGTTGGTCACAAGGCAGAAGGAGGGAGAAAAGGAAAGGGAGACACAAAGCAAGCCAGTTGGTTTGGGATTGGCTAATTTGAATAACTTCAGAGGGTTCTGGAGTATTGGACTGTTCTAGGTTGTCCGATACCAGGTCCTGGGGAAATCAGGGTGGGGTGCTTACTGGCTCAGAGTATGTGAGCCTAATAAGAGAAATGGTTGGAGATGTAAATTTAATCAGCTGCTCAAAAAAAAAAAGGGGGAATGACTGGCCTCCAGCCAAGCCCTCAAAATTGGGTCAAGGAAGTATTTTTTTTTTTAAGATATTACAACATGGTTTGGGGGAAGGGAAATCTCAAAGAAAGTATCACTGAAGCTAAGCTTTAAAGGAATGCTGGTGTACAATGTTTCTGTTAGTGTAGGTTTACAAATACTCATCATATACTAAGAGAAACAATGATGATGGTGAATATTGAGTTAATATTTATCTTTTTAATTATAATGAGGATATAGTATTAGGATAAAATATTTTTCCCCTTGAAAGACTTTTGCAACTTTCCTACAAAATTAATTGATATCATCAGCTATAATGCTGCACAATAATGACTAATAGAGAAAAAATTGAATGTATTGATGAGCATTCAGTTTCGACACTGTTTATTTACTTAGGCAAAGAGCACTACAGCAATACTGAAAAAAAGCTGCCAAAGTTAACATCTTTCCATGTCCCCGATATAGCAAAGCCCTAGTCCTTATTCTACATTTTCTATTTCCATAAATAGTATTATTTTTCTCCAAGATACTCTATTCTCTCTCTTGCTCCATCCTGTCTCTTTCATTCTAACCCTCCTTACTTATTTTATGTCTTTTGGCACGTAATTATTAATTCAATCTCTACAAATCCTGTCAAAGTAAAACCTTATCTTGGTTTTGTTTCTCCCTTGGTTTCAGTCTCCCTAGACTATGCTATCTTATGAGTCTCCTAACTAGTTTCCTGCCCTATTCTGTCTTCCTTAAAGCACAGCCTTGATAAATATGTTACAACAGATCTTCACCTGTGTTGTCTCCTTAAAGCACTATTCTAATCATATCAATACCACACTCAAAAACCTTTCAGTCTTCTATTTGAGAGGGCCTCCCATAAAAGAGGATACACAGACAATTTATTGGAGTTAGAAAAAAACTATCACAATGTCTATTTTTGTCTAAAAACATTTAGAAATAGTAAACATTATTAATATTAAATTCCATTATTCACAATTTCCCAATATTATCCAAAGAGATCATGTAATAGAGTTCACATGATGCCCTCAAACCTTCATTTACTTCAGCACATTGCAGAATATATGGGTTTATGTAGCAGGTACTCATTCTTTTTTAAACCAACACTCTTTAAATTTTTTTTAAATCAGATTAAAAGAGCTATGCAAATCTATACAATACAAACATGTGCTGGCTATTTCATGGCAAAGCATTTGAAAAAGATAAAATTTAAGGAAGGCATAGGTACTTTTTTTTCATGAGGACTAATTTCCAAATATGCCACTTCTTTCAATAATGATGGGTATTTTACAGAAGTACATTGCTCAGCAGGTGCTGAGGGAATGAAAATACTTAATCTATCCTCAAAAGGTGAAGATAATGAATTAATGAGTGAGAAAGTAACAGTTATTTAAAAGAATTTGTGCTATACAGAAGGCATTTTAGAAATAAATATTTGAAAATGCGTTGTCCATATATGATTTATCGTTGGGAAAAAACCTCTCCTATTTGCAAACTTTAAAAAGTGATAAAAGAATTTTCTAATGTGTTAAAATGTCTTTCAAATTCAAAAATTTAAAAGGCTTAGAACTGCTTGTTAATAGAGCAAAAATACAACACCTTCTGATAAACTGGAAAGAATAAATGGTTAGTAATAGGAAAGATGAAAATTTACTACATAATTTAACAAAAAAAAATCTGTACAAAAGTGATAAATAGAAGCTAAAAATGAATATAATAATTTAATAAGCATAGAAAATATTTTTTTCCATTTGTATCTACATTATTTTGTGTGATGTTATTTTCAGTTTTGACGGTGATTAAATCTAAATAAATGCAAGTTTAATAAAGAACCCAACTTTTAGGTTGCTGTATAACAGAAAGCTCAACAGAGATGATAAATGAAAAGCAAATTCACTCATAGTATTCTCATTCTAAATAATATAGTTAATATTTAATGATTCAATAAAATAATATTATTTGGGTAGAGAAAAATAGGTCATATATGACTGATAAAGATAATGAAATAATACATCAAATTATTTAAAATATTTAATTAATTTATGTAATGATATATGCGTATATATAGTTTCATACACAACATTGTTTTGTTTAATGATGAAGTGCAAAATGTAATAAGTTTGGGCCTCACTTGGGTTTCTCAGCCTTGGTACCTTTTACTTTGGGGGGTACAGTAAGTCTTTGTTGTGGGAAGCAGGGCTTTCCTATGCCCAGTAGGATGTTTAGCTGCATCTCTGGCTTCTAACTGCTTGATACCAGTAGCATCCACCCATAGAGTTGCAATGCAAAATGTTTTTGGATGTTGCCAAATATCCTCTGGGGATAGTCATTCCCCATTGAAAATCACCAGGCTATAATATAAGTTCGTTCCTAAATCCAAAATTAGAGTGTTGCGCTATCTGAACCAAGCCTATATTTCTACTCTTATCCTCTAAAATCTATATTTCTAACATTCCCTTCTACAGCTATGTTCACTAATCAGTCTCAATTCCTACCCTACCTGCACACACCCTTTATCATCCAGTTACATCAAACCTGACCTTTTTCATTTACCCTCCCCCCTCCTTTTTTCGCTCATGGCTGGAACGATTTCCCCCCATTTCTTTATGGCAACATTTTAGGCATTCAGCAAAATACATCTCAAATTAATTTCTCCTTTCTAAAGTTTCTTTAAAATTCCCTTGTTTGAATAAAACTACCTAAGTACAAAGTAGACATCTATTTTAATTTTCATTGCAAGTGCTTTTCTGTTGTTTTTTTTAGTGCTTTTTTCTTCTCAAACCCATATTAAATCTCTTGTAAAAAAAAAAAAACGTGTACAAAAGAAAATAATTGCTAATGCTATTGTTGACATGATTACTAATTAATGAGAGACAATGTACTACAATGCAGACTTTGAGAAGAAAATATTAAATCTGCATGTATTTACATGAAAATATATTTAAATGTATACATCACTAATAAAATAAAACTTATGGAATACTACATATATTGTAATATCTTTGAGGTTAATACATAAACAGTATGTTTACGAATATAGAGAAATTTATAGAAAGATAGACAAGCAACTATAGCAGAGCTTACTTCTGTGAAGTAAGAAAAGAGTGAAGAAACAGAGGGGATTTTTTATATATAGACTGCAAGTTCCTGATGGGATGGAGTCCAGCTTCAGCCTGGATATGGAAACAGTAGCTAGCCATTTTTATGGTTGTGATCTTTTAACACTGCTCTTCTTCCAGACCAGTCATCTTAACTGAGTCTTGTTGGTTTGACAGAGCTGTTTCTATATTATTACTGGTTCTGAATCAATAATAGTCCTCTTTGTAAATATTACTCTATAGATATTCAGAAAGGTAAACTATAATTCCTATCACAGAGAAGCAAGAGTATTTCTTAAAAGCAAGGGTTAAAGTTTAATATTTGAATTAAGAAGGTCAGTTTGTCATCTGGTTTTACTTAGAAGAAGAGGAAAATTTGGTCAACAAGACAGTTTTTCTAAGGTCTTCCTTGTTACCTAAACCAAGCACCTCATCAGATCTTCTGGGTTATTAATTTAACCAAAAGGGCATTTAGATTCTTTTGCTTTAAATTTTCGAAAATTAAAGGAAAGGCAATAGCTCATGAATGTCTGTTGATGCAGCTAGTCCCCAACTCTTATTTTTCCATGCCATGGTTAATTAAGTAGGTCAATGGTTCACAGTCTTAGTCACAAACTGTTCAGCTGCCTACTTCCTGTATTGAGGGCAGAGGAAGATTATTAGCTGCCTTTAAAGATTCATAATAGAAACACTGAATCCCATGACCAAGAAGAGTCTTGAGTGAAAATTCCAAGGAATATAGAAAAAAAATTAGGAGAACTTTCTTTGTAGGATACACAATATAAAAAGCCATTCAAAGATCTCATTTTGGGAGCAAGAAAAATTTACTGATTTTTACTGCAAATTGACACAGATAACATGGCAATTATGTATGTTTAATATAGTCTAATTCTGAGTTACTCAGTAAGAATATAAGAAAAAATGATACTGAAAAACCATATTTGAAACTCTCATGTAGAAGTCCTTTCAAAGTAGTAGCCAGTTTTTCTTAGGAGAGTCCTCCTTTGCTCTGGGTTATTTGATTGGAAAGCTAATTTCTATGAGAATCTGTTTTATTTCTTAGATGAATCATAAATTTTAACTCATTAGATGACCACAAGCCTAATACAAATAAAGTAGGTTATGAGACAAATTATTAAAGGAGCAGAGTAACTCAGAGGACATTGTCACACTTTTCCAAAAAAAATGAAACTATGAGTATGAACACAAAAATGACTGGAGAAACAAATAGAATATGGATGGTAGTGACAAGGAAATAGCTGCTGGCAGCCATCAGGAATCCTGCAAGTACAGAATTAAGATGGCATCTTCTTGGGGGTGGAAAAAGACCCTAATTCAAAATTTTTTTTTTTTTTTTTTACTCAGTACCAAGTTTAAAAAAAAAAATCCTGAGACCTTAGTCCTGTAGGCCACATTCCCACCGAGATTTATGAGCATCACTTGGCATTCAGCACTTATTGCATTTCAGCAGTATGGGCTGATATAAGCAATGGTCTACTGTTACGAGGAAAAGCCTGCCATTTCAGGAATTTCCTGACCTAGTATGCAAAGGTCTTCCATCTTCTTTTGACTCCCTTTCTTGGAAAAACCAAGGCATTTCTCCCATAGAGAACATGGAAGCGAGGAAAGTGACTTTTCATATCAGCCTCTATCTGACTCCCATCAGGAAAGAATAATTTTTTAAAAAGGAGGACCTTTCAGTGTTTCAGCTATGAATTCTAAAAAAATAGAATGTATACTCAGCAAGAAATCTTGACTGTCTTTGACTGCCATCAAAAGAATTAGGAAAATACCTATTTATTTCCAAATCCCCGTAGCTGTAAACATGGAGGGAGGGGGGCAGGTAGGAGCACTTAGCATGATCTAGATTTCAGTGCTACTTCCACTAATAACTATGTAACTTTGAAACACTCATTTAACCTCTCTACACCTCAGATGAATTATTAAATGAGAATCATATATGTGTTCTGCTTAATTCACAATTTTTTAAATAAAATTTAAAAATGTAACTGAAAACATTAAATTATAAAACACTTTTAACATTAATGGCATTTGACATTTCTCTGAATTTTTATATTCTGACAGGATGAATGATGGCTCTCAAAGATGTTCATGTCCTAATCCCAAGAACCTGTGAATATGTCGCTGCTTTAAATGGCAAAAATTATTTTCCAGTTGTGATTAACATTAAGAGTACTGAGGTAGGGAGATTATCCTGGATTATCTCTGTGGACCCAATATAATCACAGTGTTCTTTCTTCTAAGAGTAAAGCAGGAAAGTCAGTGACAGAAAAAAAGCAATGTGATGACCAGAGCAGAGGAAGCTAAGGAGATGTGATGACAAAAACAATTCAGAGTTTTGTGGCTGCTGGTAGGAAGGGTGCTATGAGCCAAGGAATGTGGATAGCCTTCAGGAGCCAGAAAAGGTAAAGAGACTGATTCCTTTCTAAAGCCTCTGGACAAAATGTGGACCTACCAACACCTGACTTTAGCTAGTGAAACTCATTTTGGACTTCTGGCCTCCATAAGTATAAGACTAAATTTGTGTTGTTTTCAGCCACTAAATTTGTGCTAATTTCTTATAGCTCCAATAGGAAACTAATACAGAAACATTATCATGAAGGGTATTTACTATGTCAAAGAATGCTGTTTGTTCCCAATGTCATTCTCTCCTTTATCCATCTTTAGCTGAAAATATTTAAAATAAAGACTACATTTCCTGGCATCTAGGATGGCAGATAACAAAGTTTTCCCCTGTGCATAGTTAGGAGAGGAAGGGCATGCAGCTTCTGTAAGGTATCCTTGATGGATATAGGCCTTTCCTTCATCTCTCCATTCTCCTTCATACTGGCTCTAATTAAGATTTGATGAGTAAAATAAGACAAGATCACTTTGACCATGATGGAAGCTTATATTAATGACAGCAAAGCAGAATTTGACAGAAGGAGTCGGGTCCATGATCACCAAAGAGTCATATGAACTCTTGGCCAAGTATTTAGACTTTTTATGAGAGAAAAAAAAACAACAACGTAGTCTTGTTTAATGCAGGATTATTTTGAATTTTCAGTTATTCATAGCTGAACTTAATTTTAACTAGCATATTACTATTTCTCAATTAAGTAGACATTTCTTTTACATGCATAATAAAAATGAGTGTTAAGTAAAACTTCTAACCAGGAAGGCTAGGTAGAGTTTCATTAAATTATGACATTAGAGAATGAAATATCAGTAGATAAAATAACTTAAGTAAAAATATAGGATCTGCACCTATTACTTTATTTTAAATGTAAATAGGCTAGAGTATTCTAAAGAAAAAAGAAATTTACTGACCATAGCTATTTACTAAAATAGGTTGAAGGAGCAAGGAGAGTGTATTTCTGTTATTACACACACTATTTTAGGATTTTTAAAAAATCCACTGAGTAAAAGATAAGTAAATAATGAAGGAAAAAAAGAAAGTGTGACTTGTGCAAAATGCATAGAGAAAAAAATTTTAAATAATCAAAACCAGAAAGAAAACCTATGGTTATACGTATTTTATACACACATAATAATAAAGAACTATCAAACTCTTCAAAAAAAATGATAAAAATGAGATTATGAAAAACAAATTGAAAACCTAAGAAAATTATAAAAATAAGAGCAGAAAATAATTAAATAAAAGGAGAATAAAAGAATAGAAAAAATTTTAAAACTACAATCTAATTCTTTGAAATATTAATATAACTGACAAAATATGGGAAAATAACTTATTAATAAAGGGAACATGTCACTAAAAATTGGTACTTTTAAGTTGACACTCATATAATTACAATAATTAAATAACATAACAACAATAATTAATAAGTTTTAAAATTTCAGTGGAATGGGTAATAGTAGCAAAAACACAAAATGACAAATTTTTGCAAAAAAAATTAGAAAATTCAAATAAATCAATAACTACTAAAAACTGAACTGATAATTAATATTTTCACAGATATTTTTATAAAACAGCTATTCCAAACCTTAAAGAGATAATCTATGCCTGAAATAAGTTTCTTCCAGAAAATTATGAGCAAAAATTATTTCATTTATTTTACAAGTATAGTGTCACTGATACCAGAAAAAGGAGAGCACACAAAGAGAAAAAAATAGTTATAGGATCATTTTATTAATAACAGAAATGAAAAAATTTAAATAACATTTTAGCCAACTGAATACAACAATATATTTTTAAAAAATATATTATGATTAAATATGTTTTATCTCAGAAATAAAAAGAGAGCTAAGATTACTACTGTAATAAATTACAGGAGAAAAAAATCAATTATCAAACACAGTTTTACCAGCGTGTTCAATCAAACTTTCAGGAAATAGAAAAGATCTCAATGCATATAGAAATAAATAATTTCATATCTGTAATAATTTTAAAAACTCTTGGGAAAGGAGGATTAGAAGAAAATTTACCAACCTGATAAAAGTAGTGTTCAATAAACACTTGTTAAATTATTATTATTATCATTACCATTTCTGCTACTATTACTATCAATAGAGAAATTTCAAAAGCATTTCTGTTAGCATGGAGAAAATATCATAATGCTACTATTTAAAATGGTAATAAGGTCTTAGTCAGTGCTATAAAACACAGGGTTAAATTAAAATGCTCAGGATGAAGAGAGAGGATATTACAGTTGTACTTATTACTTACATAGAAAACTCAAAAATTATCAACAAATCATTATAAATAAAATGTAGCATTTTTGCACAAGCTGAAAAATCAATTTAAGATTTAGACTTATTATCTACAATGAATAAATCTGATATTGTATTTTATATTACAATAAAATAGGGCTTTACTAAAAACAATAACTAGTATAAAGATTTTAAGTTTTCAACATATCAAAAATGTATAAGACTTTTATAGCTATTATTTTAAACTTCTATTAAAATATACAACCACTAAGAAACCGAAATGTTAGCCACTGACCTCTCTAATACCAAACAGCTTTATAGGTGTGTTCTATCAAACTTGCAAGGAATAGAAAAATTTCTATCTGTTTCAGGTGAAATTCCCTAGGAAGTAGACTCTGAGACATTATTATGCAGTAGTTTATAAAGGAGCTGTCACAGAATTAAAATCCATGAAGGAAGAAGAGAGAAAGAGACAAGACTGGGCATTGAAGAAATTACATTATAATGCTGTCACAACAACATTCTCATGATGAGTTCTGGACATGGGAACAAAAGTCAGGTGTCTATCAACATTGTTACAGGTAGCCTCACTGGATGCTTTTCACAGACTCAAGCAAGGGGGCATGATGTTAAGGTTCTTCTCTTCAGTCAAGGACAGTTCCTAGAAACTGCTGCAGTTTAGGCTGTCAGCCAGCAGTATTTCAGCAGCAGAGGAAATACATCCTTTAATCTGAAAAGAAAGTGTTGGGTGGCACAGCATAGTGTCCTCTATAGTCCACTCTGTGCACTGATAAAAAATTTTTGCCAGAGAGTTATACACAGTCTAATCTTATATCTTCTTAACAACAGCGCTATATATACATCTTGATAGAACTACAAAGTGAAATGGACAATTTACCACTATAGTAGGAAATTTCAATATATCTCTCTGAGTAATAGACCTAACAATAACAACAAAAAAGTAAAAATATAGAATATTTAACAGCATAAATAAAGCCTGAAATAAAGCAATTATAAAGAATATAACTGCAAATGACCATAGAATATACAATCTTTTGCAAACTTATTTCTAAAATATTTATTTCTAAAAAAATATTTCTAAATACTGTTGACGTACTGTCCCATAAATCTTATTTCAGTGAATGTCAAAAGACTGAAATCGAAATTATTCTATCTGCAATGGAATTATGTTAGAAATCCATATTCAAAAGCTGATTGAAAAAGTTTCATGTATTTGGAAATTAAGAAACTTCTAAATAACTTATGAGTTGAAGAGGGACTCAATAAAAATTAGAAAATACATAGAATTGAATGATAATGAAAATACTACATATCAAAATTATAGCCTATAGCTAAAACAGTTCCTAGAAGAAATTATACATCTATAAAATTATGTATAATATTAGAAGAGAAAAAAATCAAAATTAATTAGCTAAGCTTTCAATTTCAAAAGTGAGATAAATAGAAAATATACCTAATGAGAATTTAAAGTAGTATAATATATAATAGCCACAATTAATAAAATAGAAAACAAAAATAAAATAGAGGAACAATAGAGCCAAAAAAATTAAGGCTAGTAAAATTAACAATACTCTAATGAGAGTAACAAAAATAAAATAAAAGAGGCTCAAATAAATAATATGAAGAAAAAGGTAATGATATTTGAAAAATTATATGTAATAGACAATTCCTACAAAAAACATTACATACCAAAACTAAATTAAGAAAAATTAGAAACCTGATTTCTTCTCTTAAATAAATCTTCACACACACACACACACACACACACACACACACACACACACACTTCTATGTAAAATACTGGCAGCTTCTTTAAAATATTCAAGAAGCAAACAATTATAATTTTATCAAATGAGAGAGAAGAAACAATCTTCATCTTAATTTATGAAGCTAGAAAAATCTTAAAAATAAAATGACAAGAAAATAAATTATAGGACATAAATTATAAACATAGATTCAGAAGTCCTTAGTGTAACAAGTTGCTTTGTTACAATAAAAGTAAATCTGTTAAAAAAAAAAAAGTCCTAAATACAAGATTATAGAATTAAATTCAGCAATGTGTATAAAAAATAATATAGAATGATTTAGGAGTAGCCCAAGACTGCAAAACTTTTTAATTTTTTAGAAAATAAATTAAAATAACTCACCACATTAAGTTAAAAATTAATAATGTTTGATCTCTATAGCTAACAAAATTTAACATTTCTTCATTGTTAAGAGAAAAAAATGCTTAGAAAACATGTAATATAAGAAAAATTATTTAACCCATTTAATGGCATCCTGTGCTCCACCCCAACATCTACACCCTCAAAACAATTGAGTTTATTCCCCTTATGATGGCTTCAAGAAAATGTTGCTCCCCTTGCCTTTTCTGTTGAACGTTGTACTAATCAGTACAATAAGGCATCAAAAGTAAATCAAAACAAAAATAATTAGAAATAAGGAAAAGAACTATCACTATTCAAAGTTAGTATTATTATACCAAAAAAAAAAGAGGCAAATCACAAAATGTTAGTGATCAATTAAGGACTTAATACAATATAGAGAAAGTATTTTTAAAAAGACAATTTGGAAGTTGGCATTAAAAAACAAATAGCAGTAAAATGAATGATTTAAAAATACATGAAACAACATGAGATTTTGGACGAAAATACACTGGGTAGAAAAACGTCACACAAGATTATCCAGTTATTATTCTATTCACATACAATTTAAGAACATACATAACTGAAATTTATTTTGGGGAATGGTTGATTGTAAGGTAGACTACAAATTCTTCCCATCTCCAGTTGCACCGCCTTCTACAATAGGCCTTTGCAATCATTCTCTTCAAGAGGCAGAGTCTATTTCTCCACTCCTTAGATTTTTGACTTGGTTATGTGACTTACTTTGGTCAGGAGGACGTTAGCAAACATGACACGATCAGATGCTTGAAAATCTTTTGTGTTATATTTGTTCTTTAACTGCGATTGGAATGTGCTACCACCATGTCAACGAGTCTGGATTAGCCTGGAGGTTGATAAGAGATGTGATCAAGAATCCTACCTGACACAGAATCTGCCATTAGACAGGTAAGTGAGGCTATCCTAGACAGTACACCCCCAGCTAAAACACCATGGTACTGCAGTTGAGATGACCCAGCAGAGAAAGATGGAGCCTTTCGGAAGAACTGCATACACAACCCAGAGAATCACTGGAAATGGTGACCATTTATTATTTTAAGCCACTGCATTTGAAGTTTTTTGTTGTTATACAACAAAACCAAATAATATATTGTTATTCAAAGATGTGATGAAATTATAAATATTCTATAAAATATATTTACATTTTATAAATATAAATACATTTAATAAATATTTAAATATTTAATAAATAAATATAAATATTTATAAATATAAATATTTATAAATATAAATATAAATATATTTATATTTGAAAATTATTTTTATAAAATAATTTATAAAAATTATAAATTATAAAATGGTTATTATCTCTGAAGGGAGTGTGAATATGATAAATTGGAAAATTGATATAGGAGACTTGAAAATAAATAATACTATTCTATTTCTTAAACTGAAGAGTATGTACTTTGTATGTTTGCTATTCATTCTTTACACAAATTTTAGAAATATCCTCCATTTAGATAGTTAATATAATAGTTCATAAAATCTATTTTTAAAAGGATCATATGCATTGGCTTTTTTCAAGTCATCTGCTTTATAAAGTCAATATGTGTAATAAAATTATAGAATTATTGTTGAAACACACCTTAGAAGTTACCTAATAGACCAGGTAAAATCTAGTGATTAATAGATATTTTTCTTCATGTAAAATTATCTATTCTACTCAATTACATTAGTGCGTTCTTATTTTGATTTCTATGCAAATCATGTCCCAGCTGCTTTCTTCTTCATCTCAATCTCCGAGTAAGTACCATTATAAGAACACTCATTATTTGCTCATGGGGACATTTCTCTCTGTCAAACTGGAACCTTCTTTCATCCAGCCTATCCTACTAATATTTCTAGGAACCCATTTGGATTCTGGATTGTGCCTGGCCAATATATCTTTTGGATTCCAAATATCGAACAGCTACCCAAACCCAAGGGTTTTAAAAAAACAATATTTTGTGTAAAGTATCCATGAAAAAAAAAAAGTCTCTGTATGTGTCAATGACAGGAAGTCTTTTCCTTTGACAATAATTATTTTGAACAAATCTTTGAACTTCTAGGAAAAACTGACCTATGGATTGTAAGACAAGTAAATATTTCTGTCGTAACTAGACAGGCCTTTGTGTTCTCTCCCAGGGAAAGGATGCTCTAAGGCTCAGAAGTGAATAAATAGACCAGCTGTTATTTTAAGTCAATAATTAAATCTTTTTTATACAATAGAAGCAAGGATCAAGTTTACAAGTAGAATACAAAGGTCCAAGGATATGTAAGAACCAAGTTGGGATATATGTAAATAAATCATATTTTATTATATTTATACTTGTACCTTTGTGAGCTCTGAACTATCCATGAAGGTTGGTGATGAAACATACTCCAAAACCAGGCAGGATTCTTCTAGTTGTCTTGAATTATGCAGAGAGACATTATGTATTTGACGTAAGGTGATCTCATTATTAAAGAAAAAACAAGAAGAGATCCTCAAGAGCAATCTTTGACTTTATTACTCTGGCTGGCTATTTACCTCTGAGCAAGGGGCTCAAGACCTTTATGTTTCACAATGTTATCGTAAGCACCAATTATATATTCTTTAACTTACATTGCTCCTGGAATTGTAATTTCATTGGTAATCTTTTCATAAATTTGCATAATAACTACCAGCTTCAATATGCTAGTAAATCATTTTCAATTATATTGGATGGGAGAACTCAGTGATGTGGAAATACTGTTTTCTGGTCTAATCTGTTGAGTAATTGCTCCTCTGTGCTTAGCATCCTCATGCGGCTTTTATGGGTGTGGCAACTTCCTAGATTCTTACCAGGATCTGAGCCTCATGTTTTAGGGAGTCCCTCTGTACTTTTCAGGAACAAGAGAGAGGATAAAAGGATAGAGACAGATAATAGATAAACAGATAAGATAAACAGCGACATAGAAAGATTTAAGAATATATTTAAGAGAGACCATTTTAGGTGACAAATATATAAAATCAAGGCAATTTAATTATTTTATTCATTCATGTATTCATTCATTCAAACACATATTAATTACCAACTGTTATGGTAGAATCTGGGGATATGTAAATAAGTTTGTGTTTCTACAGAGATTGTAATAGGAATGATAGATATGTAAGCAACTAAAATTTAGTGGGTTACATACAGTAGTAGAAGTGTGTCCAAGTATAGAGGTAACACAAAGGAGGGGGAAAAAAACAATTCTTCATGGAATAGAGATAGAGAAGAAAAAACAGCAGAGATTTCACAGAGAGATACATGAACCTGGAAGGGAAGAACTTAGTAGGGTTAATTCTAGTGAGTTCTTTGACTCCACAAATATTTATTAAACACCTTTAAGGTGCTAAACATTATGGTAGGTACATGGAATGGGAAGGAAACAAAAATTGTTTCTAAACTCTTAGAGCTCATAATCTAAGTTGGGAAATTTGTCCATAAATAAAGTAACTGAAATTCTAAAATATAGAAAAATAATTTTTTATATATATGATTGTACAAAGTACCACAGACATCTCAAAGAACAATTTTGTCTATCCAGAGGAAAATAAAAAATGCTTTATGGAGATGACATGTGAGACTGTAAAATGTCTCATAAAAGCTTTTTGTCCATATTATTTTAATGCACATAATTTGAGGATAATACTTAGAATTATAGTGTTCACACGTTCACATCTCAACAGTACCAAAATATAATTACAATCCCATGTATACTTTCAGAAAGAAAACTATCTTCACCTTTATCTTTTTCCTAGACCATCTCAGTTCCTTCTGATTTATAGAATTTTTTAAAGTAATTTATGTGGAACTGTGATATTTCTTTAAAGTCTATAGATTTGCTAAAATCTACAGCTTTTTAGTAACAAATGTGTCCTTTCTTCAGCCAAAGGTAAGTATAAAAAGTTTTAAAACCACTTTCTAAAGAAACTTTATGGGTATTATCCCACTTCTTGAGATATAAATGTTGGTAATAGAACCATGAACGGGCTCAATATAGCAGCAATTTAATAAAACCTAGATTACATAAGCTTTGTTTTAAATTCTGTCGATGGACATGCTTGATTTAAGAATTTAGATGTTAATTTGCTTCTTGGAATTTTTACACACAAAGCCATTTTAATTAATATTTTAATTTGACAAGTGTTGACTGATCACCCATTATAATTAAGGCACTATGAGAGAAAGAATCATTAATGACTATGATTGTTTTTTGAGATGTATAGCTAAAACAAAGCAAAAAATTACTTTTTTAATGCCTACAAAGAAGAAAAGAAGAAGAGCTTATGTCCTACATGGAAAATGAAAAGGCTTCATGAAAGAGAAAATTTCAGTGTTGGATCCTGCAGAGAGATAATGCAGGTAGTGGCTATGGGGTTGGAAGAAATCACATAAGCAAAATCCTGGAGATAAGAAAGAATAGAATGAGCTCAGGAAGTGCTCGAGTTCAATTTGATCAGATTTTGTCTGAGTTAGCAAAACTTTCATCTCCTATAACCAATCTGTAGTAGATGTCTAAAGTTATGAAAGATTATGGCTATATTCTGTCTTAATAGGAAGAACTGCCACAAGCAACCAGCAATAGCTGCTGTGAATGAGGAAAAGAAGAATGGCCCTTGTATTTGCTAGTTAGGAATTAAGACATTTAAGGTACAGTAAGAGAGCAGGCCTTAAATTCCACACCAAGCTGTTTATGTTTTATTCTTTTTTTAAACTTTAATTACAGAAGTAATAGAATGCTTGCTAAAAAAAAAATTAAAAACAAAAGTATTTTAGAAAACTGAAAACCACTTTTCCAATACCACTCTAAAGAAGAAATAAATCAGTATATATTTTTCCAACTTTTATACATATACAAATGGATGTGAAATATGTACTGCATATAAATTGTTTCAATTTAAATATCGGTTCCCATTACACATATAATTCTACAACTTGCTTTTTTACATAGATATCTTTTCATGAAAACACAAAGGGATCTATCTTATCTTTTTTAACAGCAATGTAAATTTTATTGCATGGTATATTAGTAACCTATTCTTTAGCTAACTAAGAGCCATCAAAATCTTTCAATAGGAAAGGGAATAACTACATTTTTATGTTTCTGAAAAATGTTGAGATGATAAATTTTTAGAGGAGAAATAGATGATAACAAAAAATTAGATTATTGTTATAGTGTAAGTAAACTCTAATAATGAGAGCTCAAACTGAGACTAATTATGATATTTCAGACAATGTAATGAAAAAATACTTTAAAATTATCCTAGGTGGGAACAAGAAAGAATGATGAGAGAAAAGGCCCAGTGTGGATGATTAAGGAGATTAGGAATCTGTTTCTAGAGAAAGAGAACAGAAGGATGCAAATGTAGTTCACTGGGGAACTCTCCTATCTTTTACCCCTGTTTTCTAGCTCTCCATCTTCAGAACAATTGCCAAGTTATATAAACCTGATTGAAGTATTTCCCAAACCCACTCTATTTTCCCTATTCCTTCCATCACCATTCCCATTAACACCCCTATTTTCTCCTCTAAGCATTGCTCTCTATTTAATTCAGCCAACACTGCCATCAAGTCAAGAACATTAGCCACCAAGGCTAATGTTCACTAACGTATACAGTCATGTGCTGTTTAAGGACAGGGATATGTTCTGAGAAATGTGTAATTAGGAGATTTCATCATTGTACAAACATTACAGAGTGTGCTTACACAAACCTAGATGGGATGGCCTACTACCCATCCAGGCTACATGGATTGTAAAGCCCATTGCTCCTAGGCTACAAGGCCAAACAGCATGTTGCTGTACAAAACAACATGAGCTTAGATCAAGCCTGAGAGAAATGATGTGAACAAAGAGGCATAGATATATGAGGCTGCAAACTTTTATTTTTATAAGTAGAAAAGAAATATGCTAAAATAATGACAAAAGGTATAGTTTAGTAAATACATAAACCAGTAACATAGTTATTTATTATCATTATCAAGTAGTATGTACTGTATATAATTGTATGTGCTATACTTTTACACAACTGGCAGCACATTGGATTTGTTTACACCAGCATCACCACAAACATGTCAGTAATACGTTGTGTTAGGACATTATAATGGCTAAGATTTCACTAGGCAATAGTAAATTTTCACCTCCATCGTAAGCTTATGGGACTACTGTCATATATGTAGTCCCTTCTTAACCAAAATCTCGTTATGCAGTACATGATTTTACACGCATTTGCTAGGTGTTGGCACTCTGCTTGTCTTTTAACATATGTTGTTTGTCACTGAATTTTCACACAAAAACTACTCTGATTTTGTGATTCTGGTGAAATTATTTAACCTTACCCTAAGAATCAGTTGCCTCATCAGGAAAATGGAGATAATAGCATTTGCTTCAGCATCTGTTTCATAGAGTATTAACAAATATTAATCACTTATTATAATGTTACCACATAGTTAACACAGAAAGTTAGCTTTCATTAGTGTGAGCTCTTAACCATACCCAAAACTGCCTCTGTAGCCTGCCTGACTTCACAACTTTCTTGTCCATTATATATTTCTATACATACTTTGGTTTTACACTTCATTTCCTTAGCCCACACCACTGTTTGACATCTCTTCCCTGACGTCTTTATCTCAATACTTATAAATGCTCTTCACTTTTATTGGCTCCAATCACACGAAAACATTCTGTGATTTTTCCCATCTAGTAGTAATTTCTCACTTGCCTCGATTGCCACAGCACATTATATGTAAATGCCTCACAACATCTTTTTTTTATCTTTCTTGAGGTATAAGACAAGAACCTTTCTGGTGTAAAATGAGAATCTAGTCACCAGACCCCAAGTTCTCCCGTTATTCATCTTCTCCTTGAATTCTTTCTCGAGGAATAAGACAACCTTTCCAGCAACATCTTCACTTGTCATTTTGGCCTAGAGATTACTAGTGCTAAATTAACACACAGATCCTACATTTGTAAAGAGACCCTTTAATAACTCTTCCCCTTGAATTATCCTAATTTTTGTATGTCATTTTCTTTTTTCTTGCTTGGACTATCTGCTAAAAGTTCAAGGAGAATTTTTTTTAAAAAGGAAAGGTTTAGGAAAATAACTCCCTAAGCCTGTCTTATTAATCAAGTAAGAAGACAAGTCTTTACTTAGACTGCAGAAGACAATAGTGTGGTTGGAAGCTGGAGGAAATTGAAAAGGGAATAGAACAACTACTGAAGAAAATGCTTTAGGAAATTACTTAATAATGGATAAAAGAATAGCAGAACAGCACAGAGGGCTTAATTACATGGAACTCAATTGGCAAGCTTATCTGAATTTCTCCAGCAGTGCTCAGCAGAACAAAATCAAGAGAACTGTTAAAACAAAATAAAGCAAAACACAGCACAAGTGATAAGGTTTAACTAAATTGGGGATGATGGGAAGTTAAAGAATTGTGGGATATAAGGTGATAACCAGGACCTAGGAAAAAGTCTAAAAGGAGTCAAATAAAGCCAAGAACAGTTTAATGGGTAAACTTTTCTTTTCAGTCTATTTGGAAGAAACATGGAACAGACTAATTGTGCAACAGTACTGAAAGCAAAAGGCATGGTGATTACATTTTAAATTTATCAGCTGACATGGCTCTGATTACTTGTAATATAGTTTATGTGCCAACAGATTGCCTATAATTTAAACTACTTTTTTAGGTAATAGGATTTGAATAATGTTCTTCTTATTATCCAGAAATTCCTCTTTGGGCTCCTTTTGGAAATTTGATTTTACAAATACACCTTTTCACCTTCTAGAATTTAAATCTTTAAAACTTCCTTTTTATTTCTCCTCAGCTCTTACTTCACTTCTAAGGATTTGCACTTGTGACAAATTAAGAACAACCAGATTTTATACCTTCCGGTAAAGTATGCACAAGCTAAACGAAAAAGAGAACAAATGAAAATAATCACATTAACGAAACAATCAAATTCTTGATTGCAATACAGGAAAAACAGGAGACACTGCTGTGCAAACTCACACACTATACACAAAGATTACCAGGGGAACCATATTTGTACATTTCCTGGATCTCAAAAATTCCCTAATGTAATGTTTGTGTCTACCTCTTTTCTTTTCCTTTTGCAAATCTTAACTGAAAATCTCTCCTAAGCTTGTGAGTTCTTTGTTATTCACCTCATAAATTTATTCTTTACTGCTCACATAACAGAATTCACAAAGCTGGCAACATATCAAAAGCATTGATTTTTTTTTTCTCCAAAAAGTATGATTGTGGCATGCAACGAAAATTTCTCCTCTTCCTGGAGCCTCTAATAATAGGAAAGTTAAATTGGTTTTACTTCTCTAAGTATCTTTCATTTCCGTTTACTCTCTTTCAACTTTTAGATTATAAATTCCTCCAGGGCAGGCACTAGATCTAATATATATATAAAATTCCCCACAGAAATTAAAACAGGTATCAACTCAAAGCGAGAAGTAATTTTTTTCAGCTATTATTATATATTATTACAGATTAAAGAGTAGTTTTAAAATTTGTGAATTGTTTTTTCTTTCAAATTATTAAAAAGAATTCAAGTCTTAGATATTTACTACCAATAAATAAGAAATATATCTGAGAAAAGGCTGCAGAGAGAAAAGATTTTTTTATTTCACACTGGGTAGTATGTGATGTTCCCTTCCTAATTTGAAACATTTGCAGATGAAAAAGAAATGTCCATTTACTCCTCGACTGTCTATTCTAGCCATTGTCTCCTAGTGCTGCTCTTCATTCATATTGACAAATCAAACCAAAATTGACTAATCATGAATAACTTTAAGACTATAGTTAGAAATTTATTAAGATTATAATTTTAAATCACTAACTAAGGGTATTAGTTTGAGACATACTATTTATGATAAGAAAATAAATTCTTAATAAGAAAAATATTAATAATTTACCTGTCAAATATAGACACATGGATTTATTCAATATTTATTAAATATTTATTAAATATTTAAATAAATGCACCATATTTAGTGGGTATATAAAGTTAAAGACAAAATTTTTACTTTCAAGAAGCTTAAAATGTGTTAATACATTTTCATGGGAGGAAAATATTTACTCTTTCTATATTATCCTAGTCTCAACAGGTTTATAAGCAGAATTTTAATTTTAAATACTTCTAAATACAGGCCCCAAGTGGAATCTCTTACTCTAAGCTCTGGGTCACCAAACCGAGACCAATTAAGTACAATTTCAGCTCTTCCAGAAATAAAATCTTAAACTAGTCAATAAGGAATTTTCTCATAGACAACACCCCCCTCACACCCCACCACACAGACACACACTCTCTCCAAAGGAAAGTAACTTTGTTAGGTAGATAGTCAGACATGAGAGATAGAGGAACAAAGGAATAGGGGCCCAGCTCAGAAACCTCCCAAAGAACAACTCAATGGTAGCAGGATTCTGGGTAAGCACATGAGCACTAGTCAGAGTTATGTAGCAGCCAAGTGTCAATCAAAATGACTTCACATGCCAAATACCTAAGAAAGCCTTTGTAACCACCCATCAGGCCCTAATATAAGGCAGACCACTCCCTCCCCACCAGAGGTTACAGCCCTCTATCTTCCTTGGCTATAAACCATTCCCCCTCCCCGCCCTTCACCCTCCCCACCTCTGTATGTACCCTCATTTCCACATGGTTAGCTAGTTTTAGGCTCGTCCAATCTTCTCCCTCATAACGTGCTTTTAATAAATAAATATTTCTCATTAAAAACACCTGTTACCATTGAACCTCGATGTTACCCCAACTGCATGGGGGCCAGTAATAGTGGCGAAGAAGTGTAATTAGTATTTTTCCTCAGTTCTTCCTCATTGACACAGAGAAAGGATCACAGATCAGTGAGATTTAGAAAAGATTTATTAAAAGCATATTTTAGAAAGACAAAGCACACCCCAAAGAGTCACAGAGTTTTAGCAAACAGCTGTAATGGAGTGCTGTAACAACCGACAACAACCAACAACAAGTGAGAATGTCTGCCTTATAGGTAGGCCATTTGGGGTGGTCCCAAAGGTATTCCTAGGTGCTTCGAACATGAGGTCATTTTAATTGACACTTGGCTGCTATACAGTTCTTTGCCTAGCACGCTTGAGCTTACCCAGAATTTTATTAGCATTGGGGTGTTCTTTGGGTGGTCTCTAGGTGGAGTCCCTAACCTTTCCTTCCCCAGGCATTCATGTCTGACTAGCTACCTAACAACTTTGCGATAACTCACTTGCTTTTTCATCTATGTTATTTTTTTTGTTACTGCTCCCTCTGCCTATGTTTTTCATTTTGAACAGCTCCTCTGAACTTTCTACCTGCTAGATTGGGTGCTGCCCAATAAGAATTAATTTTTCACTCAGATAAACTCTTAAAATTTTTAATATGCCTCAGTTTATCTTTGAATAGTTCTGGTTTAAAAAGATAAAACCAAAGGGCTACCCCCCACACACAAAAAAAACAAAACAAAACAAAACAAAACAAAAAAAAAAAACTGTCTCAGAAGCAATGAGTAACTTGACATAGGTATTTATTGAGCCCCTGGGATTAGCTGGGGTTTTTTGCTGCCTCTTATGGGGTAAGTCTTTCTCTAATACTAGCTCCACAGGTTTTGCTTTGGAGCCTGTAGGCTTTGAGTTTTTATTTTTCTGGACTGAGTCTGGAAAGCTCCAGCTTCAGACTGGGTTTACCAATCTGAAAGAAAGGGACAGCGTGAAATTTTATGTTTCTTGACAAGGCAGCATAGATAGAGATCTGGTTCCAGGTCATACTGGGTCCTACTTAGAAACCAGTCGAATTAGGGTCAGACTGGGTCCCATTTAGAAACAGGACCAGTTTGGGGGTCAAACTGAGTCCTACTTAGAAACCAGACTCTGTCCAACTTGAAAACTGAATTGGGTCTAACTTAAACTGGGCTGAACCCAGTGTGAGGCCTCAGGTGAAGACAACCTTGAATGACAGTGGCCATAGCTCAGAAATTTTAACTTAGATAAACATCTATTTACAAGGTGAACTAGAAAAAAAATGGTCTCAGCCAAGCACTGACTATAAAAAGTAGAGGAAAAATTATTTTTCCTCCTCTACAGTTTCTAGTGACTAGGATGAGACCCACTGAAACACCTGACTTGCTCCAGAGCCTGCAGACTATATTCAGATCTCTGTAGTGCCTGGTTGAGAGAGAAACACAAAGTTTCACATAGTTCCTTTTTTTCAGAATGGCAGGCAAAAAACATTTGTGGGAATTAAGTCTTTGAATGGTGACTTGTAGATTTGCTTTGGGATACCTTTGGGTTGTTGATTCTTTTCCTCATAGACACAGCTGTTGGCTTCTTGTTCATCTCTTTTTGTGTCGTGAAAACTTGACTTGTCAACCTCCAGGTTGGAGACCCCAAAAATATGGCCTGAGTAAAATGTGTATTGTACTTTATTTGAAGCTAGAATTCTACTGACTGTTATTAGCTCTTAGGGAAATTATCTATTTTTTGTTTTTGTTTTTGTTTTTTACTTTTGATTATCTCTGAATCTTGGGAGGGTAGAATCTTTTATACTCACTTTGGGATGCCTCTTGCATCCATGGGCTGTTCAGTAGTTCCAGGAATATTTACTGTTTGTTTCTGCTTATACATGACAAGATATTTGAAAGAATACTTTTAGTGAGAAAACATACTGATTGATTTACTTTGATTCCTTATGTAGCTCCCTCCCCACCAATTCAGTATAACTGGTTTGACCCATCCGTGGCTGGTAGTTGGAGATACAGGCCAAATACCCAAGTCATGGTTCTTAGACTTATTCCCAGAGTGGAGTGGCTAGTCAGAGCTAAGATAAGAGCAAAAATTTGTTAGTATTCTCAGTACCTAATTTTCTAAACTACCCCCCCCAATTTTAATACCTACATCAATAAAAACTTACATTTATCATTATACTATATTTGATTTTACAAAGAACAAGATCTCACTTCTAGTTAGTGTAGCACATAGGAAAAATAATAGATTTTGGAATAAATCAAGGATTTAATTTCTAGCTAAGTAGTTGTAGGCAAGTTACTTTTTGAAAATCAGTTTTATCACCTGAAAAATGGGGAATAATCTCTACCTTGAATAAATGTAGTGAGGTTTAAATGAGATGATCTTGCCTGAGGTAAACATTTGCTGTGTGTATGTACATCAAGTATACTCTCAGCAATCTAAGAACTAACCCAAATGTTTTTCAAGTTCATGTGATCTATGATAATCTTCAGTAAATGAAAGCTAATTTAAATGTGTTGATTTAATTAAAACAGGTGTGTCTTTAGAGTTAGAAGCATTAAATATAAACTCTTATTCTACCTAGGCTTGCTAAAAGTCAAATAAGCTAGTTCTATCTCTATTACAGAATTTATCATCAAGAAAGATAACTTAAGGTGATAGTTAGCTGTTTAATGTCTACAAATTTTCATGAGTAATCTATATATAATTGTTAAGAATAAGTAAGTTAAATAGATGTAAGACAAAAGTTTACAAATAAACTTTTCAAAAATAATTATGCTTTATAGTACAATCTTTTTAAAATAGTTTCCAAAATCTTTTTGGTAAAATAGCTAAAATACAGAAACATTAATTACTGATTATAGGTTTATCTACTTTTGGCTTCCTTTTACATAGGAACTATTTGGGTCTATTAGTAAACATGTTTTGTGCCATGCTGGGAAATTTACTGTGAGGAAGAATATGCTTCTAGAAATTATAAAACATATTTATAAATTTTTTAATCCACAGAATTCTAGTGTAACAGACAGTTCACAATTGTTCAATTCTTAGTTTTTATGAGCAATTTTTAATCATGTATATAATTAAAGCTACTTAGAAATAATTAGGGTGAAAAAAGAAAACTTTGTATGAAATGTAAGTAAAGAAAATAAAACAGCTGATTGTTCCAGAATGAGAAAAAGGAAAAATAAAAGAAAATCTGAATGGATATGAAAACACTGTAGAAGGTTAGTTGAAAAGAAATCTTGAGAAAGGAATTCATGTGTAATCAAGCTGATTAAGATTAAATAGATTTATTTAAGGTAAAAAAGTAGTTTTCATATCAATGGTATACTGGTGTAAAATTAGAATTTGATTTTCTCTCTGTTAAAAGGACAAAGTTTCTTGGAATATTGCTCCGCCTTTGATAAGAGATTGTGAAAGTTTTTGTTTTGGTTTGGTTCATTGTCATTGTTGTTTTACCTATTGGGTATTTACCTGAAAACCAAAGATTTTTTGTCTATGTAACTTTCTATATTTGCCTTTAAAATCATCCAGGCTCTCTACAAAGAAAAGGACACAAGATAAAGGTAACCAGAATAAAACCACCTTGTGTAGTCTACAGACCCTTACATTTTATTGGTATCCATGACGGTCACCTTTCCAGTTCCAAGCCATAGATTCAGATGGGAATTGCGAGGATACATTCATGATTCAAAATTAGTTTCCTTTGGCAGATCCCTGCTGCCCTGGCTAACAATAAATGCAAATGAGGCTATGATCCAGACATCTCTTAACTTTTGAAAATATTACAGAATCTGCTGCTAAGGCAATAGCTGTCTAGACTTTCCAGCTGAAGTTCTTGAGAATAGGAGAATCCTCTATTATCATTTAGTTGAGCAAAGTGTTTGTGCTGTAGCTAACACCACTTCACTTGGATTCAAACTTGTGGAGAGGTTGAGACTCATTTACTAAATCACTAAATGAGCCAAATTGGCTTAAGAAAGTCATTCCTACAATGAGGTCTTCCTTTGAAATATTTGATTTTGATTGATTTAGGTCTTGGGGACTGTGGCTCCAAAGTACACTTCAGACATTGGGAATTATCCTGCTTATAACAATCATAGTAGCCTCCCTGGTGCATTGTATTTTCTCAAAAGCTTAAATGCATGTTCATAGCCACTACCGTGTATCTCCCTAAGACTAGACGTCAAAAAAAGAACAAAGAGAATGACTGACTTAAAAATTGTGAACCCAGTATCATGACCTGTGAATACCACACAGAGGGAGAAATGTGAGAACTCTAGAGCAATAACTGGGAGTAGTGCTAATACCTTAAATTTTGATTACATCTCTCAGTTAGGCTGAGGGTCAGGGACGGAGGGACTATTAGAAATATAATAGTTCTAAAATGGAGTCCCTGGTGCTGAGCAACATGTAGCCAAACTGAGACTTACTACAGTTTTGACTTTCCCAGACATAGAATCTTATATTAGTCCATCGAGAATCAAAATCACCTGGTTTGCATTAGTTAGACCATCTGCCTGATAGGCCTCTGCCATCCTCTAAAGGAAATAACCAACCCATGTGTTTGCCGGATATAACTTCCTTGTTCTGACTTCCTCCTTCCTGTAAAAGTCTTTCATTTTGTACAGTTCCTCAGAGCTCCTTTCTATCCGCTAGATTAGATGATACCCAATTCAAATAGATATTTTCTCAGATAAACTCTTAGAATTTTTAATGTGCTTCAGTTTATCTTTTAGTAATTTCTTGTTAAAAAATTATTCTGACACTTATTAAAATGGTAAAAAGTCTTCATTCAAGAATATTGCAGTAGATGTCAAAAGACTATTGCAATCAGGGGAAAGAAAAACAAGCTTAACTCAATATAGCAAAGACAGCTGGGGATTCATAGCTAAAAAACAGTTTGATGGGGTTAGGGTATATAAAATTATTAAGAGACTTTGAGCATAGGGGAATTCTTCCTAACCTGACTTAAAATTCTTACTTGTAGGCAGGCCGAGGTTATCAGATATCAAGGATGGAGGATAGGAATTTTAACAGATGTCAAGAGTAAATGGATTTTCACTTAATTGATTTAAGCAGGAATTTTGCTACAACTAAACTAGGCTATCAAATACAAGCTCCAAAGATGAGGCCTAATGGAAAAGAGGGCTGCGAGGAGCCTATCAAAAAGAGAATTTTTGTCACTTATTGATGTTGCTTTGCCAAATTATTGAGAGTCAGAATATCTTGAATTTAACTCACAAGATTGTAAAGGCAACCATAAAGGGTGCACCAGAAAACTCTCTAAGGTGATTATGAAACCTAGTCCTCCCACTTGCTTCTTGGGTGGCATTACTAAGTCACTTTTCTGCTCAGAGCCAGTTTCCTCATCTGTAAAATAGAATCAATACTTGCATTAATGAACTCTTTGTGTGGCACATAAGATGCGATAATGAAAATGCCTTGAAACTCTAATTTGCTATACAAATGAAAGGTGCTTTCATTGCTGAGAATGCTTCTCTCTTCCTTATTTCAATGTCCTCAAAGCAACAACTAGCCCGATGCCTTGTAATCAACAGATAGCAACAGCCACCACTTTCTATAACTTCCTCTGTATTTTGTTAATGCCTCTATTGCAACCTTTATAACTTTGTGTTGCAATTATCTAGTTACACAGCTTTTCACTCTTTCTCAAGGCAGATGGCTTATGTCAGTCTCCTTTGTGCTCCCAGTGCCTGTCACACATACTTGGGTTTTAAGTATTTGCTGTAGTTATTTATTGGTTCTAAGAATGTATACTGAGAGCTTTTTGTTTCTCTAGTTTTCCTGGAGCAGCATTCTCCAGCAACTAAAGAAATTCTTCCTGGCTCTCCTGTTATACTAGTACACTATAGTGAAGTCACATATTACATGGAGTTTATGTTCAAGAAGAGAATGTGAAACAAAAAATCACATGATGTCAAAATTGTCTTTGAAAAAAAGCCTTAAGTGGCTCTTTGTTTCTCTTTTGTAACATTTGGATTTCCCACACCATCTTTTAGGTGAGCAAAGCAATTTATTTCTGTAAGTTGAATATGCATATACTGTTTTTTTATTGTATTTTGGGGATTGTACCTAATTCTCATCCTCTGATTTTTTTTTTTCTTCTCAGCTGGAACCTCGGCACTTTTATTTTTAAAATCAAACCTACATTAGTTTCTATCAAGACTCTGCAAGTCAGGAAGACTCAATAAGATAAGGTTTACCACCTGGGCAACTAACAGCAAGTTGGTGCCCCAACTAGTTTGGCATGACCATAATTCCAGGTCCCAATTATGTTGGTGTGTTTCATTTCTATTTCCTTCCCAAGATCACATTCTCTGCCTTTTCCCTGATTCATCAGTGTCAGAGGAATCTGCATGGCCTTGGTACCTTATTTTCTAGGAAGTGGCTATGGACTTATATATAAATTGCTAATCAGCTTCTTCTTGTATACTCAGGAGTTCCAGTTTCTTCTACTCCCACACCTTACCTACATTCTTGCTATATTTTCAGATAGCTTTTTCTAGCAATGCTTCAATCTATTTTATCAATAAACTGATCAAATACCATTTTCTATTGCAAATGGACCTCTGCCTCAAGCCCAAAAGCCAGTCAACGGTCCTCGCTGTGCTTTCTCACTACTATGAATCCCTTCATCATATTATCATATCACATCTTACTCAGCTGAGGCAACTCAAGTGAAAGACCGAATTTTTAAAGAGACCAGACTACTATTACAACCACAATAAATATAATCTAAACAGAGTTAAGAACATTTAACCTAATAATCACATATTAAACATTAACATATTTCCTCACACTTCAGCTATCTGGTGGATTTTTTTTTATATAAAGAAAAGAAATATCCAGAAATTAGTCTCCAAAATATTCTTTTTTTTTTTTTTTGAGACACAAAGAGGTAATTCAATTAGGAAACAGGATCCAACATTAGATTAACTCATAACCTTTAAATATACTCAAAGAATGATATAGAATGATCTCACCATCAGGAGAGAATGAGAAGGAATAAGGTCCAGACAGTGGTCATTTTGATCTGCTGCAGAAAAGTGATTTATTTCAAAGTCTGACTCAATGATACTGGGTCAGTTCTTTTTGAATTTGAAAATTGTGTATAATAGATCTCTGCTGATAGAAGATTCCTATAAGTGAAAACAAGGATTTACCAAATAGTTGAACTTTCTATGTTCTTGGAGAATATCCAGCAATGTGTGATTTCAAAAAACAAACAAAGAAAAACAATCTACAGACATACACATATATTCTGTTCTGTGTCTTGAATTAGATTTAGAAAGTGTTGGAAGTGCGATATAAAATCAGATCCAGGAATAAGGTGATAGTGAAGATTAAGACCTTCCTTATAAGACAGGCCAAGATGAAAATTGGCTCATCTGTGTAGTTTAAGTCTTCAAATACCTTAGCCGAGATATAATAATAATAATAATAATAATAAGTCTTATGTTGTAATATAGTAACATGATTTGAATTAATTATTTCCTACTGCTATTTCTCCTAAAAGCAATTGTAATACCTTTGACCCAACTACATAAACATAGCAAACTCATGGGCTCTTTATAAGCTCCTGGTTGTGTAAAAGAACAGCAATAAAAATCAAAGTGAGTTTTAGAAGTATCATGTTGAAAAGCTGGCCACATTTGAAAGAACTTTTTGCAATTCAAAGCCCTCTCTTCTAAAGGGAAAAAGAAAATGAGACTCAGAAAAACATGATTGGATTTCCATTTATATCTTGTTATTACTAATAGTCTTGTGTGGTCCTAACATTTACTGCTTTGTAATATTAGTACAAATGTAAATGTTCTGACCCCTTAACTCAGGCTCTCATCAGCAGCACTTCATGCCTTTCTAGTTTGGGCTGTAATCAACATAAAAACTGATAAACATAGTCTACAACAACCATATTTAATTAACTTATCAAATAGCTTCAAAGCAGGTATAGTTAGAGGTATAAAGTTTTTTGTTTTGTTTTGTTTTCTGTACACTTTATGAAAACAGGAAGACTAACATTGTGCTGACAGTGAAAAGACTGAATAAGGTATGTGTGAGGGTCAGTAGCTCACATGGGCCTGGCTCAGAGGGAGGAAAAAAAATTATTCACAGAATGATATTTTTTTCTTGAAGCCCTTTTCACCTTCTTACAAAACATGACAATACTTTGCTAATCTGTTTTCTGGACTAACATATTAAGTCATATACTTAAAAAAAATCTCTCTACTGTTCTTGGTCTGAGAAAAACTCTTTTTAAGTTTACTGAAGGTTTTTTGGCATTTTGATGGAGATCAGGATAAGACTATATATTCCTCATGAAACAGCAGTGTGAGAACATCATAAGTATGAGCTCATAGTAAAAAACAATTGTCAACAATCTAAAGAAAAATGGGCTTTCATAAACATTAAACCAGTAAGACAATGGTATAAAAAGAATCTAACAGCCCAGCAGGTTTACTGAAGAAAATGCCTTCCATTGTTACCAGTATCAGCCCCCTGGGAGTTAACAAAAAATGTGTTTTTGTTGTTGTTGTTGTTGTTGTTGTTGTTGTTTTTCTATGAACACTGTTTACCAGGGGAAAAAAGATTTTTCAATTTGTCTAAGATTAGCTTTTTTTAATTGCCTGGGAATCAACTATCATTTAATTCTGTGTTAATTCTACTAATTTATAAACTAGAAGCACACATAGAGGCTTAATTCATGGAGAGTTAACCTCTTATCTGAGATCTCAGCATCATCATTCATATTCCTCAATGGTAGGGGAAGTAAAAGGGCAATTGTTATCATTTTCATAATTTCATACTTATAAATGTTCTTTATATTTTATTACATGATTTTATAAATAACATATAACTTCTAAATTGGTTTATAATTTACTTTGCTCTTACAAACAAAGCCATTCAGTTAAAGTCTCTGCAAATGATGTATGTTGGATTAGGTGTAAAAAAAATTTTTGAGAAACATGGGGCATGGCTTGGGCCAGTACTTGGTTTGTTTTAAATAACATGTACCTTGCCTGGAATAATAGAAAAAATAAAACAAAATAAAAATTAACAAAGAGAGATGAGGGAGAAACAACAATGAAAGATCTTAAGAAATACTTTTACTTTCAATGACTTTTATGATTATTTTCTACACACACACACACACACACACACATACAACCTAAAAAAAACTCACTCAAACTGCTCACAGCTCCTCTCTCAATAACAGTCTTCCCATTCGACCCCCAGAACCCTTGTGTTGCCCACTTACAGTTAGCTTCTGAAGGATATCCTGGATCAAAAAACTGTGACTGCTTAATATCCCCTTTATGATTCTCAAGAAATTTTTAAGTTCGGTACTATTTCCTTTAGGAACATGTCAGCAATTCCAGGAAGTGACTATATTCTATTCAAATGACCACAAATCATTTCTTGATTTATGATAATAATATTTCTAGATAATTGATTTATCATATTTCCTAGTACCCTGTCCCATAGTCTTTCCTAAGCAGCCCGAAATTTCTGATGCCCTATTTTAAAATCAGTAGGATTAGTAGATACTAATGTGTTTAAAATATAAAACGACAGTTTTATATAATAAAATTATCCAAAGTCTGTAAATTGAATATGTTAGTAACTTCAATTAATATTATCAACATAAAAACTGTTGAAAATCTCATCAATTTATGTCTACATAAGAGAGTCTCAGTTCTTACATAGTTAATATATCTGGATTAATGAATGAAAGAATTTTTGTTTCCTTTTTGGAGCATATCTTTTGCCCTTTCATATACAGAAAGGTGAATTTAATAGTTAATAAATAATAAATATATTAAAAATATACATTCATTTGAGGCTATCCATTCAGCACATTATCTTTACAAAGGTACATAGCCCACCAATATATTTAAAATCACAAATGCAATTGCTTGAAAGAAAATCTACTCACTAACCAAAATTAATATTAAATACCTCATTTTTAAAATGCTAGATAAATTATGGCTTTTGCAAAATAAATTCAGACATTTAGACATGATATAATCTGAACAATAAATCATTTGGCTTCAAAGATCTGGGTATAAATCTTAGCTGTATGTTTTGGGACAACTTTTAATCTTTTGTTTTTTTTATTTTTCATCTGTCAAAGTAATTTATAATCTGTAAATTGTTAGCAGAAGCATAATAGTACTGTTTCACAAGTGCTTGTGAAAATTTTTGCCCACATTATTGTGCAAATTCAAATACCTTACAATCAACTGTAGAATCTTTAAGGTAGAAGTGGAACTTAAGATGATGTGTTAGATATGCACTTCACCTCTAGAGTCAAAAAGACCTGTTTATATGACAAATAATATGGACTGGGTTTTTCAAAATTCATTGATGTTTTTCAGTTGCCTTCTTACAGAGATTAGAAAGCTAAAAATTGTTCTGATTCCATTGTAGCCAGCCCTCCAAATAGGAATTAGTTTTTACATTTACATACACTAGTGCAAGATTCAAATCAAATACAGAACCGAGTTATTTGGGACAAAATGTAAGGCATCCATTTTTCAGGTGCAGATCATAGCAGAGGTAGCTACCAGTGTAATATTACCAGTGGCTATCAGGATTGGCATGGAGGCTTCTAAAACATAGCAATGGTAGTGAGGCTCTGAAGCTAATAGATATACAAGCGGTTTTTTAATTCCACAAGCAGCATCATGCTCACGACAAAGTTGTATCTCCCTCAGTGGTCCAGTTCTGAAGTATATAATTTCTACAAACTAGAGTCTCCCTTCCCAGAGAACACAGGTTTAGGCAGTCTTATTCCACCAAAGATGCACTTAGAAAATTTGGACAAGAGTTGCAAAATGACACATGGTTAGATACAGCCCAGTCAAGGCAGCCTGTTCAAATAGAAAAACTAAACTCAGAAAGGTTAAATAACTGTCTATGTTCACTCTGCAATAAACTGCCATGAGAAAAATTTAAATTCAGTATGACTCGGGTTGATATTTAGCCAGAAGGCACTAGTACATCAATACTAGTTGTCAAACTATTGAAATATTTCTTTAGTGGTTGGTAAATAGCTTCTGCCATTAGTTCCCCGTGTGCCCCTGGCCCTTCTCTTATGACCAAGGAGATTTTCTCACCAACTAGAAACTAATAGGTAATTCCTGGTACAGTAGGTAGACATCAGTATTTTAGCCATTTCCTTTCTGATTGTAGGATTTGTAACATTAATTGCTAAATTTTTTTTTTTTTTTTTTTTTTTTTTACCCCTGGGTACAAGTCTGCAGACAGGCACTTTCTACCAAGTAAGTTATGTCTTCACATAATAAATATTTTATTGAATTGAACATAATACTTAGATTTCAAACTGAAGTAACATAATTTTTACCTCTCCTTAAAATGATAATGCCATTATTGTTTGTTCAGGAGAGAGGTGATTCTAGTAACTTGGAAAACCTGTGTCATCAGATAAAGCTCATCCAAAGATGTCAATTTATAAAATTATATTTTTGGCAGGTAGGTAACAGCCTTATAGCACTGGTGAAATGCTTAACAAGTTGAAAAATAAATCTGAGAAGATAATAGGCCTCTATCTTCAGGCTAATAACAGATACACAGCATTATCTTGAATATAGAAGATTTTATAATTTTCACATTTATAATTTATAACAGAAGTTACTTTTGAGTAAAGAGCCAAGAGAAAATAAGCCAAAGGACCATTAAGCTACATGACACTATGCAACTGAATTATTTTATTTCAGAAAATACTAGGTGTTATCATTAAATTCTTCACACTTATACTTGGCATCTGGGTTTGACAGCTGCATTTAGTAACAAACATACAGAAATACTCTCTTCCATTATTTCTTGTTTTCAAAATTACTCTCAAAGTTTCAAAATGCAAAATTCCCCAGACTTTCTAGACCATTATACAAATACTGCTGGGAGAAAACCTTTATCCGAGAAATAGAAGATAGATTTTCTTATCTTTCCTGGCACCTAATTCAGCCGTAAAATAAATGTGTCATAATTTATTTAGAGTTCAGAGAAAGGAGAAAGCCCAAGAGTTCCTAGTGTACTTACCTCATGGAAAAATTGTAAATGGTCAAATAACTACTGCTACTAAATTTTAAAAAATAATACTAAACATGATAGCATAATGGGTTAGGGTAGAAGTTGAAGAAGCCACAAGATCCTCAAAACAAACTACAAATATTCCCATCCTTAAGCCTCAAATTTGAACTAGAAGAATTCGAAAAAGTGTCAAACCAAGAATATTTTTTAAAATATTAAAGTGGTTGAAAAATAATGCTTGATATTTAGGCAAGCATGATAAAATGAAATACATTTCTTTTGCTCTGTCCTGAAACTCCACTAATATGATGGTATAGGCAAATATACATAAAATATTGTTTAAAGGTGGGCTACTGCCTACATAATCAAAATGAATAGAAAAGGAAAAATAGAAGATGGTAATAAAAATTTATAAGATGGAAATAGTAACTGACACCAGAGTGACAAAACCTGAAACAAAGTACTTGAATTTATCATTTACCTAATATTTATTGAGCACCTACTGTGTGCCAGATTTTATCCTAAAGAGAAGCAATGGAGCAGCAAAAAGGCAAAAGTGGTACCCCTATAGAACTTTAAAAAAGAAGCCAATGAGAAGAATAGTTTGCACCACAAAACCTCAGAGAGGCTAAAAACAAATTAAAAGCATAGCGTAGCTCTGCAGCTTTAAAAGTTTAAGTTATAGAAGGTGCTAAAAACAAAAGGAAAGGGAAAAATCTTTTAAAAAGGCAAGTAGATTACTAAATCTCTTCTATCCCAACACAACTGGCATCCAGCATCAACCTTCTAAGAATAAGAAATAATGGCTTTTGCTTCACTTTCATCTTCCAAACCTTGAGCAAAATGATTCATGCAACCAATGCTAATCTAGAATAATATCACAAGGGACATTCTGGGAAATGTAATTAATTCCAGTTTGTCTAAGTTGAAACAGTACAAAGCCACAAAGAAAGGTTTAGAAATCAGAAAATGGGGGATCCAAGAAAGGAGTGAGGAAAAAGTACCAAGGATGGTAATGAAGAAGATGTTCAATGAAAAAACAACTAAGCAAAATGCCTAGAAAAAAATCAGTCCATACTGGAGCAGGAGGATAGAGGACTCCAAGAAATATGGGTTCCAGAAAAATGTGAACTGATAATCTAACTGAGATGTTTGATTATAATAAGAGGTGTTTTTCAGTTCTCTTTGGAGAGTAATTAAAACTACAGAAAAAGTAATGGATGTACAAGAAACAAATTATAACCATAATATTTTATATTTCTCAGTTGCTAATGATATTTACATTATTATGATCATCCTTACATAAAGCAGTGATTTAACAAAAATTAAGAAGAAATATATGGAAACAGAAAGAAAGGTAGTATGAGAAAACTAAACCTTATTCATAGTAGGAAGTGAGAATAAAACATATTTTTAATAGATTTTTTTTTGTTTTCTATTGACAGAAAAATTACGTTTATAGCAGAATTCCCACAAACTCCTCTCACACATATAGTTTCCACTATTACTTATATCTTGCATTAGTATAGTACATTTATTATAATTAATAGACCACTATTGATCTATCATTGTTGACTATGGTCTATAGTTCACATTAAGGTTTACAATTTGTGTTGTACAGTTCTATGGGTGAAGGAAGAAGCTAAAAGCATAATGTTGTGTATCTGCCAGTACAATATCATACAAAATTGTCTCCTTGCCCTAAAATTCCCCTGAATTTTACTTGTTTCTTAACCTCAGTTCTCAAATATTTGACACTATTTTTCTTTGTACTGTTTACACATTTTGTCTTTTTCAGAATGTCAGATAGTTGGAATCCTATAGCAGATATCTTTTCAGTCTGCCTTCTTTCACTCAATATGCACTTAAAGTTCTTTCATGTATTTTCATTGCTTAATAGATTATATTTTATCACTGAATAATATTTTATTCCATGTAAGTATCACGGTTTGTTCATCCATTTACCTATTGAATGACATCTTGGTTGCTTCCAGTTTGGGGTAATTATAAATAGAGCTGCCACAAACATTCTTACGTAAACATAAACTTCTCACTTAGTTGAATAAATACCTAAGAGAATGATTACTGTATCATGTGGTAAGATTATGTGTAGCTTTGTAAGAAACTGCCAAACCATCTCCCAAAGTGGCTACACCATTTGAATTTTAATCAGCAATTAATGAGACTTCCTGTTGTACTTTATCCTTACCAGCATTTGCTATTGTCATATTTTGGATTTACCATTCTAATATATGTCTGTTCATATCTAATTGCCATTTTAATTTACAATTTCCTTATGACAAATAATGTTAAACATTTTTTCATATGCTTAGTTGCTACCTATATATCTTTGGTGAGTTGCCTCTTCAGATCTTTTCCCCATTCTTAAATCAGATTGTTTTCTTATTGTTGACTTATAAGAGTTCTTTGATTTTAGATTCATGTCTTTTATTAGATATTTGTTTTGAAAATATCTTATCTTAGACTTGCTTGTATTTTAATTTTTAACAGCATCTTTTATAGAGTGAAAATTTTAATTATAATAAAATCCAACATTCCTATTTCTCACATGAATTATGCTTATAATATTATATCCAAAAATGTGAGGTTACTTAGGATTTCTCCTGTTATATTCTAGAAGTTTTAAAGTTCATATTTTACAATGAGGTCTATGATACATTTTTAGTTAATTTTTATAAAATGTGTAAAGTCTTTCTTGATTCTTTTTTTTTTTTTCATGTGGATGTCTGGTTGTTTCAGTACCATTTGTTGATAATTATCCTTTACTGAATTGCCTTTGTTCCTTTGTCAAAGATAGTTGACTATATTTGTGTGTCTATTTCTAGGACTCTTTTTTTCTGCTGACTGATTTGTTCATTCCTCCTCCAGTACCCTGCCATCTTGATTAATGTAGCTTTATGGCAAGTCTAATTTTGTTCTGCTTTAGTATTGTGTTGGCTATCCTGGGTCTTTTGTACTTTTACCTGAATTTTATAACCAATTTCTTGATATACTCAAAATGACATGCTAGCATCTTGACTAGGATTGCCTTGAATCTATATGTCAAGTTGAGAATTGACATCTTAACTATATTGAGTCTTCTTATTCATGAACATGTAATATTTCTCCATTAATTTTGATCTTCTTTGATTTCTTTTATCAGAGTTTTGTACTTTTTTCTATAGAACCTGTGTAGGTTTTGTTATATTTATGCTTAAATATTTTAATTTTGGGTGCTAATGTAAACTAGTATTGTGTTTTAGATTTCATTTTCTAATTGTTCATCACTGAAAAATAGAAAAGCAACTGAATTTTATATATTAACCTTATATCTTATAACCTTGCTATAATAACTTATTAGTTCTATGGATTTTTTTTTTTTTGGTCAACTCTGGAATTCTCTACATATAAATAATATCATCATCTACTTTCCAAATATTTTTACTTTTTTTTCTCTTCTTGTGTTATTGCATTTCTGTATAATGCAGAATAGAAGTGGTAAGAAGGGACATTCTTGTCTTGCTCCTGATCTTAAGAAGAAAACAGCCTTCCTCATAGAAAGAAGTCAGAATACAATGTATAAAATTTTTAAAAGCAGTAAACAGATGGATAAGCCAAGTTATTTTAAAATATAAAGTTAGCTTTCAGATATAACTGATAAAAAGAATTAAAGAGTTTGCCTCTGGAATGTGAAACGTAGAAGATAAAGAAGAGTGATAAAGATGCTTGCAATTATATCACTAGATTTTTTCATACTATTTGACTTGTAAAATATATTAGTATAATAATATTTTAATTTTTTCTTTAAAATTAACCATGAGTCATGCTAATGAGGCCTATTTTGAGACTAACTAGTGGCAAGTTATGTAAATCAATTAACCCAGTTTCTGTCACATAGAAAGTAATCACTGAATGTCATCCACATAACTGAAAAGAAGATACTAATTTTAGTAGCAGTCACATTAGTATTGCTTCCATAGAGAATACCAAATAGAAAAGAAAAAAATAATAATAATAAATTAAATTAACATACATGGATGAATTTCAAAGATTGGTGGTTACTTAAATCCACATAGAAGAATTTACAATAATATCATTTGACTCGGTCATGACAGCCTCTTCTTACTGAAGTAGGTGAGCATTAGTTTCCAGAAAGGTATTCATTTCTTTTCTCCCTCTGTTCAATGGCTCCCTCCAAGAAAAGAAAGCAGAAAATTCATGAAGAGTGTCTCAATTATTTCAGCAGTCACTCTAGACAGATCTATTTAGTTCTTTCCAGTTAGTGTTTGATAGATGTTATCTCTACAAAGCTAAAAATTTAATTCATGTTCTTTTTGTTTTTCATTTCTTTCATTAGATGGTGAATCAATATAAAGTCAATATATTAACAAAAATGAAATCAATATAACTTACCACACACCTGTCTCTCATCTAAAAACTACATTCATCCAACCGAAGTCTATCCAACGAAAGTAATACACTGTTTATATCAACTATAAAACACATCTTTTTGACTCTTTATATCAGCATAAAACACATATTTTTTTCTCATTTCAACAACAAAAATTATTTGAGGACCTTTGCTTTAAAAACTGAGGCAGACTCAGACTATGCACTTTAAAAGACCATCTTTGTATTAGACAACTAGGTCCTTGATAAAAGAAAAACTTTAATGCACTTCAAGGTGTACAATAAATTAAAGAAAATTTCTAAGCACCTCTGAAAGTTTCCATCTTACACTCTACTCGACCCCCGCCCACTTGAGAGAGAAAAACCAAATAATATGAAACAGGGCAGAAAGCAGTGAAAAGTAAAACATCAATAGGTAGTCTTTCATTGAAGAAAAATGGTGCTATCAGGCTGTATTTTTTTTTTTCTATCTTGCTTAACAAATACCACAAACTTAGTGACCTAAAGTAAAATGCATTATTATCTCATAATTTCTGTGGATCAGGAGTTTTTGTTTAGCTGGGTTCTCTGTAAGGCTGCAAGCAAACTATCAACAAGGTACAGGTTCTTATCTGGGAATTTGCCTAAAGAAGGTTTGTTTTCAAGTTCACAAATGTTGGATGAATTAATTTTCTTAAAAATTTTAAGACTCATGGCAGCATCTTTCTTCAAAGTCAGCAACGAAGACAAAATCTGAAAGCAAGTTGGCTAGGATTATGGAGTCTTATACAATGTACCATAATGATGGGAATGGCATTCAATTACCTTTGCCACATTCTGTTGGCTGGAAGCAAGATCCTGCCCACAATCAAAAAGAGGGAATAATAGAAGAGCATGTACACCTGGAGTCAGGGAACATGGTGTCCATCTTAAAATCTTTCCACTGTAAGACTGATATTGATCAAGATTCTAAAGACAATGGAATGGAAGAGGATGCAACTTGAGATTACTTCATTTAGGCCACACATCAAAGGGACATAAAAGAATGGCTTATTGTCCATAAGGCAACCTATCTTGTTTCTTGCAAGAAACAAGGAAGGAGGTAAGCAAGTCTTTCAGATGTTTAACTACATAAAGAGAATTATATTGCTTTTAAAGTGCTTATACCAGCTTATATTTCAAAACTATCTCTGGATATATAATAAGATCATGAAAATTGTATTTATTATAACAAATGCAAAAAATCACATGCAAGAGAATAAAATAAAATGAGAGTCTACAAGAATAATGAAAACTAAAGTTATGTTTCCATAGCATTTAGATATCAAAGTTTTCAGAAGTGGTTTGTTATCTAACTATGTATTACATAGTACCCAAAAAAAGAGTGTTATATTTTAAAAACAAGAAAAATGACACACTAAAAGATAACAAATGATATTACTTAAATAAACAAGTAAATGTTTCAAAATGAAAAAATAAAATTGTTAAAATCAGAGAATAAGTGAAAAAGTTAAAAATCAGATTGGGTACTACTAAAAAGTAGTATATTGGAAAATAGATAAAAAGAAAACATACTCCTACATAAAGAGAAAAAAAGATGATAAATGTGAAAGAATAGCTTGAATAATAAAGAAAAAAGAATGAGATAGTTTAACACATCTTTTACCAGAGTCCCAGGAAGAAAGAATAGATAGCATAAATAATAAGGTATATTTAAAGAGATAATGGCTGAGAGTTTTCCAAATTTGATGAGAGATACCAATATACAAATGCAAGAGACAGAATTAAGTCCAAATAAATAAATAAAAAGGAAATTCACTCCTAGATTCTTCATAGTTAAACCTGAAAATACCAAGTTGATCTTAAAATTTGTATGGAAGACCAAAGGCCTATGAGTAACTAAAACATCACTCAAGATGAATAAAGAGGGGCTACTTTCTGTACCAGATATAAAATCTCATTATAATGCTATGTCAGTTAAGACAGTGTTGCAGTGGTTCAAGAATAGATAAAGACACACACACACACACACACACACACACACACACACACACCTGACAGAAATAGCCTTACAGACTAAGAGGAAAAAAGAAACAATTTCAAAAGTGATGTATTTGTCTGTGTAGATAAAATTAAGTTAAATATTTACCACACACAAAGATATATGCCAGATGACTCTGTCTTTAAATGTAAGAGGCAAAACTTTAGAGTTTTGGTAGAAATTATGTGAGAATAATTTTTGAATTTGGGTTAGGACATGATTTAAAATACTAAACATAAGAGAGAAGATTGATAAATTTATATTAAAAATTAAGAAATCCTATTTATAAAAAGACACGATGAAGAAAGTGAAAATCCAACATTATAGATAGTATTTGTAATATACATATCAATAATGGAATATTATGTAAAGAGTAAAAAACATCTGCAACTCAATAAAAAATTAAATAACCCAGGTAAAATAGCAAAAGAAAAGCAGGAATAGACATCACACACAAAAAAGAAAGCATAAAAAGCCAATATACATATCAAATTATATTCAATTTTATGATCACAGAAGTGCAAATTAAGATTGCAGTGAATTATCATTTTGTATTTACTAAATTATCCACAAGTTAAGAAGTCCTCCAAGGCCAAAGATCAGCCGGTTGAAATATAAATTGATACAAGCACACTGGAAAACAATTTGGTTCCATGTAAGATAGCTGAATGTCTTAAAGTCCCCATAATTCAGCAATTTTATTCAATGAATCAACTTAGGAAAATTCTTACATGTGTGCACCAATAGGTGTGTTCAAGAATGGCCATAAAAGCATCATTGATAATAAAAAAAAATATGTAAGTGGAAACAACACAAATAAATATGCATCAACACAAAAATGAATAAATCATAGTATATTCACCCAATGGAAGATTATGCAACAACATGTAGATGACATTTAGAAGTATAATGTTAAGTTAAAAAGTCCAGAGTAAGAGAAAAAAAAGAAAGAATGACATAGATGATAGGGCTCTGTTCATCCTTGGTGACCAAATCAAAGTTGTGACAGAAACAAGGAACAGCAGCAAGGAAAAGTCATTTGGGATCTAGATGAACAAGCTATACAACTATGGAGAAATCCAAGAAAGCATCCTGCAACAGCAAAAGTAGGAGAGAACAAGGATGTGGGGCTACCCGGTCTCCAGCAGCTGAGATGGAGGCTGCAGCAGAGGCATTGGCAGAAGCCTCTTAAAGGAGCTGCAACCACGAGCACATTTTGGTGGTGACAAACCTGCTCTCTCTAGGCACCAGTGCCAGTTCGGCTGCAGGCAGGGGCCTCCAGGGACTTACAGGGAGACATTGTCAGAGTGAGGGTCGAGTTGAGACTTCCTCTGTACAGAAGTGCTGGCTATACCCATTGTTACCTGTTGAGTCCTCCGCACTATCAGTGGGTGGACACAGCACCACCATAACCATGACATCATCAAACTGGATAACAGAGGTTGCTCTGCCAACAGGATTCCCTGAAACCTGCCTTCCCCAATTTGCAGCCCTAAACCAAGCCATATTCAGTTATGACCTCGTTTAGTCAGGTATCCCTTGCTCAATAGCACCTAAACTCACACTGGAGGCAGCTGGCTCAGTTTCTGGTGCGGCTTTTTGAGGCAACTATAAGCAGTATCTGTGAATTGCTTGCTGAATCTTAACAAGTGGCTCTGAAGAAGCACAGGTTGGGGCTAAATTTTGCCTGCAGCTGATCCTCTCTCAGGACTGTGCCACTAGTCACCTATGTCACATATCCACACTCATAAGATCAGGAGATTTGGGAGCTTTGCTCATTACATAGAAACAGTCACAGAAAGGCAGCCAAAATGGGAAGACAAAGAAGCAGAAACTATATGAAAGAACAGAACAGAGATCCGGATATAATGGAGTCAAGTAATCTAACAGATGCAAAGTTCAAAACACTTATTATAAAGATGCTCAATGAACTTTTGGTGTAGATGAATTCAATGAGAACTTCAACAAAGAAATAAAAAACATATATATGGAAATGGAAATTATAAAAGGTAACCAATCTGAAATAAAGAACACATTATCTGAGATAAGAAGTATATAAAATGAACTTTAAAAAGTGAATAAAGGAAAGGATCAAATGCCCTATCTAGAGGATGAGAAAGCCAAAGACATGCAGCCAAAATAAAAAGAGATAAGATGCTAAGTTTATAAAAATAATTTAAGGAGGATATGGGACATTATTAAGGGTCCAACTACCTACCTGATTGGTGTAACTGAAAAAAATCAAGATGTTGAACAGCTGTTTGAAGAAATAATGGTGGAAATCTTCCCTAAATGGGGAAGCAAATGGATATAAAATCCCAGGAAGCTCAGAAAATTCCAAAAATAAGGAATTCAAAGAGGCCCACACAAAGACACATCATAATTAAAATGCCAAAGTTTATTAAACACAGAAATATTAAACGCAGAAAGAAAAAAAAAAGATAATTACTTATAAGGAAACACCCACAAGACTGACAGCTGATTTATCAAAAGAAACTATGCAGGAAAGATGGGCTTGACACAAAATATTTGGCAGGATAAAGACTCAGGGTCTTCAGCCAAGATTATTTTATCCAGCAAAGTTATCATTTAGAGTTGAAGGATAGATAAAGAGCTTCCTAGATAAAAATAAGCTAAAAGAATTTATCATCACCAAGCCAGTATTATAGGAAATACTGAAGGGGCTTCTTTACGAAGAAAAAATATGTATTAAAAACAGTAATAAAGAAAGGTAACAACTACATTCCTATCAATAAGTACCTCAAATGGAAAAGAATTAAGTGCTCCAACTCAAAGATTGAATGGATGAATGGAAAGAAAAACAAGACTCCTACATGTTGCCTGTAAGAGACTCACTTCAGATTAAAAGACACACACAGACTAAAAGGAAGGGGATGGAATAAGATATTGCTTGGATGGACCTAGAAAGTATTTAAGTCAGACAGAAAAAGAAAATACTACATGATTTTACTTATATGTGGTATTTAGGGAATAAATAGAACAAACTAATCAAAAACAGACACAAATATAGTGGACAATTTGATGACAGATAGAGGGGAGGAGGTTTAGGGGGCTGGGAGAATGGGGTGAAGGGTTAAAGAAGTACAAGTTAGTAGCTGATAGGTGGTCAGAGGGATGGGGAGCATGGCATAGGGAATATAGTTAACATTAATACATTGACTAGGTGGAGGGTCAGGAGAGGAAGGGAACAATTGGGGGGATCATTTTCTGAACCACGTAGATGTCTAATTAGTATACTGTATACTTGAAACTAATTAAAATAAATAAATTTTTAAAAAGTCAGGAGTCCTACCAAAGAGAACATAGACATTATAATTTTATTGCTCAAAACCAAGGAAAGCCAAACAGATTATTTAGTGAGACGTGTTTGACTAATAATAATGATAATAACAGTTAAAATTTGCACAATGCTTACCATTTGCAAAGCCTCTTTCTCTGTGCTACAAATTTATTAACCAATATACTTCTTATATGAGGTTGATGTTATAATTATCTCCTAAAAAATTTTGAAACTGAGGCAATAAAAGGAAAAATAACTTGCACGATGCAATTGATCCTGCATTCTTAACCATTATATTGTACTACATAGAAATGATAGTTGGGAGATACATGTAAAGCAAAGTATGCAGAGGTATTAGTTAACATTCAAGTTTTTAGGTAAACAATAGGTGTGTGTTTTAATACTTTAGACCCTAATTTTTATATACATTATACATATTATTTTGTACTTAAAATTCAATCATAATTTTATTATTGTTAAATCTAAATGCTTTTCTCTATCATTCTACTTAATGGTGGGTCTCCTGTAAGCATCACTAAAAGGGCATTTCTCTATATACTAGATATTGTCCTAATTACTTTATATGTCTTCATTCTCTTATTACTCATAATAACCCTGGGATTTAGGTATTATTATTATTCCTATTTTGTTATTAAAAAGAACAATAAGAGAAAGAAGTTAAGTAACTTGCTCAAGGTCACAGAGCTAGACAGTGCCGAAACCAGATTTTTAACCATTCTGCCATAGTGAGTCTCTTTATGGAATGCAGGTTAACCTCATCTACTTAAAGCAGAAAATGATAGTAAATTAATTATAAAATAAACCCTCCTGAAATTACATACATGATTTTTTTTTGTTACCTAACCCAATAGCTTCTAAGCATTATTTTATTTCCCCTTTGTTCATAGTAAATTTATAAGGAAGCCCAATATATAAAATTGATAAAAGTAAAACTTTTCTGGTTGGGGCAGAGATGACAATCCACCTACATAGATTTCCCAGTGGTTCTACTGAACACACCTTGAAAACCTATCCAATATATTTTATGGATAACTGGGAGGTGTTGGTGATAGATTAGATTATTGTGTCCATTCTCCTCTTCCACTCTACTACTGAGGTTTACATCCAGGTCCTTTACCAATATACTTAGTCACACCTTTCTCTAAAGTAGGCCTAATATAGTGTCCCTCCCTGTCGCTGTTGATCATGGTCATCTGACTGCTTTTGCCAGTGCAATAGTAGCAAACCTGTAGCAAACATGATCAAAGACTTTAAATACTGTTACATAATTTGGCTTGGATTCTTGTGCTTCTGCCATTGCATGAGAAGAGTGTGTTCTGAGTAGCTATTTGTTCTATAGTGGGATATGTAGAACAAACCCAAACCTGACCTGCGGATGAACCCAGGTGAATCCAGTCAATCTCAACTGATAAAAGCCAAATTTCAGCTGATCCCAGACAGGAACAAGAAATAGAAGTTTTTTATGGTAAGCCACTGAGGTTTAGGGGTTGTTTGCTATGTAGCAGTATTGCAGTAAAAACCATCTAATATGATAACTGTATTATAATTCAAATAATGATATTAAAAGAACAAAAGCATAGAAGTCCAAAATATACCAAGTTCCTCAGAGTTTAAAACACTTCCATGAGAGACAGCACCATGTAGTGAAATGAGTATGTCCCCCACTGTCTGGCAGAAACTAGTCATAGACTGAACTTATGAAATCTCTGGACCTCGGTGTTTACATTTAACAAATGGATTAAAAATGATATATGGAAAGAGTTTAGAGCATGTAGGCATTAAACCAATAGTGATTTATTATATCATCATTACGTAGTATAATAAGCAAGTTAATGGAGACTCAAAAACTTCCTCCTTTTTAAAAAAAGCACCTTGAGAATAGAGATATTTTATATATTTATCTCTCTTTTATCCCTATTATTGTCCTAAGCAAAAGAGAGTATCAGACTCACTATGTCTGGTACATACACAAAATTAGATGTTAGGACGAACCCGGAATATGCCCCCAATGACTTGAAAGCCTTGTGCCATTTCTAATTTTTCTGAGAATAATACTGGTAGAGAAAAGGGCCTTGCTTATTAATTAAATGGTGATCTCACACAGTGGGTATTTGACAAGAAACATTTAACTTTCCATTTTCCTACTGTTTAAGATTCTAAAGACGCCTGATGTTTCTTATCAAAAATTTACTAATCTATTAGGCACCACTAAATCTGTGAGGTGTCCAATGTTTGAACTCATCTAGAATACATAGACTCTGTTGACAAATGCCTTTTTTCCCCACAGTCTTCTTTATACAATGACTCATTCTCTTGTGGGTGGTAGGTAACTCTGCCCTTGGTCACTAAGTGAATGATTTATACAGCCTCAGTGGCTGAACATATTTGAGCTAAATGATGCATTGGGAAAGATGGGGTCACAGAAAGAACATAACACTGCACATTGTCAAATGGTACGTGGCAGATGTCAGGAATGTGGTGCAGATGGAGAGACTGTGAATACGATTCAGGTACTGCAGCAATTAGACAAACAGAAATCCACACAGATTTTCCTTGGATATTGGAATATGGTGTCATTTTTCTCAAAAATACAGATGGTGTTGCAATACACTTAATAGCCTTAGCTCTCACCATCTGGACCCAAAAGAGACTGCTTGCTTGGATTCCTTAATCAGTGACCATGTTTCACTGCATAGGTAGCAATTAGAAGTGACATTTCTCTACTTCTTTTTTTCATCCAACTGATAATCTTAGCATTCCTATTTTCTTTCCCTGAATTGATCCCTCTAACCCTGTCACATAGATCTCTCTGCTCTGAACTATTAGAACACCTGATTCCAAGAAATTCTATTCTGCCCCTTATTTACTATGCATGAATAAATTCGTAGATGGGGATTTTGAACAGAACCCATTCTCCAAGGAAAGGTGTCATTCTCATAAATAATTTGGTTCTGTCAAAAGGCAGAAAAAGAAACATCCAACACAAGCTTTTATGTTGTACAACTTGAAAGGAAGGTATCATTTTTCTGAGCTTTAGTAAAGGCAGTACAAAGCAATCACTCAAGATCCAATCCTATCAGAGTGGCAGAATAATTCTTTGAGATATTCATTTATGTTTTGCTTTTCTGCCCATTTTAAGACTTACTAGGACCCTAGGCATATGCTCACTTCAAGGGAGCTTCGTATAATCAGGCTGATAGTTGAGGTTTCCTCCAGACACTTGTGTTTTCCTGCAGCTGAATTTCTGGAAAAATTTTTAGTGAGCAATTTAAAGACTAACAGGGAATAAAAGTATTCCAATTAAATTGTGTCCCCAGAAAGATATATTCATATGTTGGAGTTCCAACCCTCAGCACCTGTGAATGTGACTTAATTTGATAACAGGATCTTTACAGTAAGTTAAGATGAGGTGATACTGGATTAGGATGGGCCTTAAATTCAATGACTGGTGTCCTCACAAAAAGTCTATGTGAAGACACAGGGACATAGAGACACACAGGAAGAATACCATATGAAAAAGGAGGCAGAGATTATAGTGATGCAGCTGCAAGTCAAGGGACATCAAGGATTGCTAGCAACCAGCAGGAGGAGCTATGAGAAGCCATGGAACAGATTCTCCATTAGAGCTGCCAAAAGGAACTAACCTTGTCAAAACCTTGATTACATACACATAGTTTCCGTAATTGTAAGAGAATAAACTTTTGCTGTTTTAAGCCACCCAGTTTAGGACACGAAATCAAGTCCCTGTGAGGCAAAAAGAGAGACTCTCTTGAGGCTAAAATGAGGTTCTTTGGCCTGGGGATGCAATCTTCCTAAGCATCTTACTGCAAACTTTCCTTTTTCTTGGCCTGTACTTCCACAATGCCTGGTTAAATTTTCTAGAATGATCTAAATTCTGTTTATTCAGATGAATTTGGTAGCTCAAGACAAAATGCAATTAATTTATCAAGGGTGGTAGGAATCTAATAAGATCAAAAGAACCATAGCTCATCTAATCCCTGGCTAGTAAGACTAGCAGAAAGTGGCACAGGAACATCATGTGCATGTAGTCAGGATAATGGGGACACATTGGGCTCTAAAGTTATTGCAAATACCAAAATATTACAGGCATATATTATAACCAGGAAGAGTCCTGTAGAGAACATGTAGGTTGAAGTCTACAATCATAATTGAATTTCTGTATTCTCCCTAGTCTCATTTCTGCATCCTGCCATTGTGCCTGTTATGTAAAACATCTATGATTTGGAGGGTAGCACTTTATTAAGAAGAACCAAGCTGGCTTAATAAATATGATTTTGTAATATATGTCATTCAATCACATAAAAAAAATTCATTTTGCCTAATGCTACCTTCTTAAACCTTGCAGGTGCAAATGATATTAGATTGTATATTGAGCACTCACTATTGACATAGATGGCTTATTTTTAGCAAAGCAGCTCCAAGAAGAGCTGACAGCACCTACACACTGAAAGAAATCTACATCTTAAAAAAGAATTCACTGAGGCAGTCAATTTGAACCTGCAATTTCATAATAAACTTTATTAAGAACTTATTACAAGAAGTAGGACTCGTATGGTAAAAACTTGCCCTTAGTACTTTTATGGTAGAACATTTTAAAAAGTCAATTCTCCTCAAATATGTCTATATTAATATTTAGAACATGAAAAATTTTTAAACATTTACCTAATTTATTTATTCAATGATTTATAGAAAATTAGAATTTAGAGCAAAATTTTTAAAGGAGGAGACTGCAACTACTAGAACTATTTAAGATGTGATACTTTATAACCTGACCTCAAGAAATATATAATATAATCAAGAAAATGTAAAAGTAAGTGGCAAATAACACCACAAAGGAAAATAAACTGACTTTGTTTAAAGTTATATTGGTTTTTTATCCCTTAAGATTTCTTAGATCTATTTGCCCACTTTCAAACTGTGTGCAGATAAATGGCAAATGAAAGCCCAGGAAACAATAACTTTATGTATTTTCATGCCTTCTTTTCAGTAACCAACACCCCGCTTCAACCTCATCTTCATAAACAATGACATCTAGCAAACACTGGGGCCTCAGGACTGCAATTCTCCTGCTTATACAAAAATACATTTCAAAAATACATATAGAATTGACACATCACTTACATTCACTTTTCACTGATGAAATTTCATTCACACAGCTACACAACTTGTAAGGAAGATGTTAAGGAGTCTCACAAGACAGCCAGGTGCCCAAAGAAAGAAAAAATATTATTAGGAAACAACTAAGAGTTTGCATACTCAGAGGTCATAAATCAGGTGTTCATTTTTTAACTTTTGTTTCTTTACAAAATTGTCAATTGCAGAGGCCAGTTTTCAGTTTTTCTCACTGAGGGAAAGAGTTTGATAGCACCTCCATCACACCCTGACAGAATGTGAAAGAAACCGCAACTCATAAGGAAGTAAACTGTAAATCTTATTCCTTCCACGTTTTGAACACCCTAAAAGCAACAAATATTTCTAGCAGGAGACAATGTATTGAGTGCTATAAAATTATTTGGCTTGAGAAAGTGACAGAAATTTCTTGCTCAAAGGTCATATTTTAATCTCAAAAAGCTCAGCGGGTTTACTCTTATACATAGAGCACTCAGAATTCTCTTAGCTCAAGTCAATGAACTAAAAAACAGTTAATGACAGGAGGGCCTACAAATATGAGCTAGACATAAGTGGAAAATTTCAAACATATCAAATGTTTAAGTATGTGATACAAACTATTGCACGAAGCTTAAAAGGAGGTAAATCTTTAAAATATTTTAGAAGAATATGAGATGTCCTGGAGAGAAATGAGAAAGTAATTAGGGCAAACGACTAAATATTCTTAGAGGGAGAGAATGAATATCAGAGTGAATTCAGTCCTTTTTGCCTTGGCCAGTTCTACGGAGAACACTACAAAACTTGACAGGGATATTCATTCTAATGCCATCTAGCTAGGGAGTGTTATTCACTCAACTCTCAAGTTTTAATTTCTAACTATTCATTATCTCATACTTGACCCCTGTCAACTATGGCTCTGGATCTTTAAGTGTAGCCAATATTTCCATGCACAATTATGACAAGCACCTAATTCCAACAGCTATGTACAGTACATGCATTCCATGAGGATTAATCTTAAACTGAATTTCATGATCCACTAATTTATTCTCGAATTTCTATCCATTGGTGATGCTCTCCAGTATTTATTACTTGCCCCTGGCACTTCTTTATTTGAACACTAGACTTTAAACTCTAGCATACTTTTGAGCATCTTCATAAGGCTCAGGCCTGAAGACATCTCATTTACCAGACTCCTCCCCATCTAACCATCTTTCTCCTGTCCTTTCCTTTAGTAAAGGATTCCCTTTAGATGAGATCCTGGCATTTTAAGGCCTGCAAAGGCAGAATTAAAGTATGCATATTTTGGAGGGTTCTGGTGATTGTATAGCAAGTAATATCCGGCAAACAATTATAGTATACTTTCTATGAGAATAGTATACTGTCAGGAAATCTAAACACTATGAAGAAGTACCATTCTTAGATTCCTAAGGAGCATGTATTCTAGTTGGAGAGAGAACATAGCTATACAAAACATCTGCAAAGCAAAATAAGCATTTACCTTGTATTCACAAAAGCAGTGGAAATAAAGTCTCTCTAACTTAAAATAATAATTCTTCCCAACATTGTGAATAACTGAGTCAGAGTGTATTTTGGGACCTGAATGATTCATCTAATGATCTATATGTCTTACTTTTGATGCAGGAATATATTCAGTGTCATGATAGAATTAAATTTTCTATAAGATACAATTTTCTATGGTCATTCTATTATCATCAGAGAAATATTGTTTGCTTTACCTTTTTGTTGGCACAATAAACAAATATAACATGAAATAAAATGCTAAAAGTACATCACAGTTTACTTGTTAGTAATGAGGGCAACATTGTGAAGTATGTGCCTGATATCCATGAAGTTTCTCATTGAAAACCTGATTCTAGACATAATCACAGAAATAAATGTTATGAAGTACAATAGGCAGTGCATGTTTCACTGGGTAGTCACTTTATATATGTTCAGGAAAACACAACCTCTGGTAGGGAGTCAATATTGTCACTTAGAACACTGTACTGATCTTCATGTGGAAAGAAGGGTTATTTCTGATTCTTATTTATGCTTCAGAATACTTTATGGTACTTAGTATCTCATAAGGACTCAAAAGTGTTTTATTTTTTTTTTAAACTGAACTGCACTCGGGTACTTGGGCTATGGAGAATAATGTCCATCCACCCACTATATATATATATATATATATATATATATATATATATATATATAACATATATATGTCATATGTGTGTGTGTGTGTGTGTGTGTGTATCCTATACTTGGGAACCTCTAAATATGTTAAAATATATAATAAAGGGTGACCTCAGAATAAAGAGATTATCCTGGATTACCTGAGTATAATTTCAAAGTTCCTTAAATAGAGATGGCAAAGGCTGGGGAATCAGTTTCAGAGAGAGAGCATTCTGAGATAGATAATGCCATCTTTTGGTGTAAAGAAGGAAGGGGCCATGAGCCAAGGAATGTGAGTAGTCTCTAGAAACTAGAAAAAAAGAACAGATTCTCCCCTAGAGACTCCAGGAAGAAACACATTGCAATTGACACCTTGATTTTAGCCCAATGATACCCATTTTGGACTTCTGACCTCTAAACTAGAAGATAATAAATTAATTTTTTAAGCTATAAAGTTATGGCAGCAATATGAAACTAATACACAGTAGTGTTAAGAAAATATCCTTTGAACTTAAATGACCTAGATCTAAACACTGAATCAGCCATTGTCTAGCTGTGTGACATGGGAGTTACTTGACTTTCCATATTTTAGTTGTCTCATGTATAAAACAGGATAATAGTCCTTAATGCAGACAACTTTTATAAGAATTAAATAGAGCACTTAAAACAGTACTCCTGGCACCAACATTTTATGTTTAAAATGTTTCTATCTTTATTAATGTTTTGTAATTATAGTAAGGTCATTTAGTAAGGCCAGTTATTTTACTTAACCCTACTTCCTCTCCAGCTTCAGTCCACAAAGAACTTGAGATTTTCAGAAAAGATATATGAGGGATTACTAGAAGACAAAAAATAAGACCTAGTAAAATACGAATTACAATGTAAGAATCAGGATCAAAGAATAAAACTCTTGTACTAGATAACCCCACCCAGGCATTGTGGTAGATTTGCATCTCAGAGAGGCATAGACTTTGACTAGAAAGCACAAAAAGAACATTTGTCATTTAAGACTTGCACAACGTACTGTGAGAACCACAAAAACTATCTAATTAAGTTGTGGGAAAGTTTCAGGGAATTTGAGATAATTTGAGTGTGACTTTGGAATTATCAGGATTTAAATACATGGAGAATAGAAAAGAAGAATGTTTGTAACAACAAGAACAATTACAACAAAACAGACATAAACAATAGGTCCTAACTATAGAATCTGTCAACTGAGGACCTCCTTGACACAGAACTCATCAATTTTACCCTTTTCTAAGCAAAACTACCAACATCATACCCCATTCCAGCTCTCAAAAATCTTCCCAAATGTATGTGTAGTCATTCAGACTGACTCTCATTTAAATTCTCTTTTCCTCTCCCCAGCTGTGTATCTATTTCTAGGCTACATGGCTTCCTGTTGAGTTCTGCTCCTCCTCAGACATATTTGCCTTGAAAGATTGAATACTTGTCCATGTAGATATATCAATCAATTTCATTGTATTCTTCAGCCCAAACCTTATAATAAGTTTAGTCAACCATAATTTTTGAACCTTACAACCATATTCATATAAAGAAAGTAGCAGCATCTTCCAAGACTTAGCAGTTATAATAAAATATCCCCTCTCCAAATTACTGAAAACCTCCTCTTAGATGTGAAAGAATGGGCTTCTGAATGCAGAACTCTTAATCTTTTGAAACTTTTAAGTTAGCTATAATAAACTTTGACTGAAAAACACCTAAATTATGGAATATTAACTCTTTACTTTCCAAAGTATTAAGCCTTATTCTCAGTAGTTAAGTGTAGCCTAGTTTTTAGATAAGTTCAGAGTGAACATTCTGAGGTCTGGTTACAAGTATAAGAAACTGTAAAACATTAGAACTTAGCCCCAAAATCAGCTGGAAATGGTAAGTCTTAATGTTTATTTTACTCTTGACAAGAACAAAGGAAACACACACACAGGGTAATTTCTGATAGTCCTGCCTAAAATTTCATAATCAACTTATGCATTCAGCAAATATTTCTTGAACACTACTTTAATAAAACCTTACTACACACACACACACACACACACACACACACACACACACAATTAATACTATGAGCTCTCAATCTAATAGGGAGATAGAACTGCAAATCATTACAGCAGACTGTTGCAAGATCAGAGCTAGGAAAAATATGTGCCAAGTAGGAATCGAGTATGAACATTGGAGCAAGGTACTTTTGAGGTACTAGGGAACCAAAAAAATTTAAGAGGCAATACTAATTGTGTGTGTGTGTGTGTGTGTGTGTGTGTGTGTGTGTGTGTGTAAGACTTTTAGCCCTTCACATTCTTTCCCTATGCCCATAAGGAGAGAAATTTATGCCTAGCTTCTATCTTTCTTTATCCATAAGCAACTTTTTAAGAAAGGAGCTATGAACCTTATTGGTCAAATCAAAGAATACTCACTGGAACTTGATTTCTAGTGGGGCAAATGGTGAGTTGTAAAAGACATAATATCATATTCATAGCCTACTTTTTCATTTCTTTCCTTTTTCACTTCCTGCTCCTATGGAAACATAACTCCTCTCAGCCAAACAATTTCTCTGATGTTTCAGATATTCTAGATTTCAAAAATTGAGTAAGAAACCCCCTTTATTCTAGACCTACACTATATGCTATATCACAGCTCATCAAAGATGATGGACAGTGGAACACTAGAGAATACTTTCACAGCAATCAAAATAATTGTATTTCCGCACTTAGCTGTAATTCCTTGTTCCCTTACTAATAGTGACTTCAAGGAGGAGGACAAGTGGGTGTTTGAATTCAGGAACCAAAACCACCCAAAACTCCATTGTCAAAAACAGCTTGATCTGAGTCTTAAATGATAAGTAAAAATTTCTAAGCAGGGTAGGAGGTAGGGGTGGGAGGTAGCTGAAACAGGCAGCACACGGAAAGCATTTGAGAACAGAGCAAACAGCATCAGTAAAACTGTGATACAACCATAAATTAGATAGAGTGCATGGGGGAGAATAAAAAATGGGAAGGCTGGATAGTCCTGGGTCCAGATCAGGCAAAGACTGATTGTTAAACTAATGTGTTTAGATTTTATTCTGCAGGCTATAGAAAGCAACCTAAGGAATTTGAGCCAAAGAATAACATAATAAATTAGTCTCTTGGAAAATTGTCTTTGATAGTAGTATGGATATTCAGTAAGAGTGACAGCAACTAAGAAATATTTATAATCACTCAGTAAAAGAGGATGGTGGGACTTTTGAGTGGTAATTAAGTCATGAGGAGAGACCCTTCATAAATGAAATTATTGCTCTTATAAAAGAGACACAAGAGAGATGACCTCTCTCTCTCTTTCTGCCATTTCAGGATACAGCAAGAAGGTATGCCTGTCTGCAAGCCAGGAAGAGAGTTCTCACCAGGAACCAAGTCAGCCAGCCTCTAGACTCCATAACTGTGAGAAATAAATTTCTGTTATTTAAGCCACCCAGTCTATGGTATTTTTTATAGCAGCCAGAGCAGATAAAGGCAAATGACAAGGGAGATAAAAAATGAAATTATTTGAGTATCTAAAGTGTAATAACCACCACTGATCTAGGGACTTCATACCCATTCACTTTTATTCCTCAAAATAACCTTGTGAGAATAATTTTACTACCTCATTTTCCATAAAATAAGAGAGCAAGGATTAGAACTCTTATTCACCTTCTCTTTTCTCACTGAACTTGATTTGAGTGGTTGAGACGCACACAAATTTGACTTGTGATTGAGACAATAAAGTAAATGCAGTTTCCCAGGTAAAAGCTCATAGAGTTGCCCAGTGGAGTTGGATGTTCATATTAGAGACCAGCTGAGTGGCCTGTGCTGGAGTGTCTATCACACAGAATAACATCACCCAAGAAAGAACAGAAACAATGAACAGAAAATAAAAGTAAGGATGTCTTATCTATCAAAGTCTACTGGGGAAATATAAATCTTACACATTATTTTTTCATTTAGTTATTTTTTAAAAGACAGAACTTAATATAAAGATTCTTAAGTTAGAATTGAAGTACTGAAAATGTCAAAATGGAACATTCGCTCTAGTAATATGATAACATGGAGGTAAGCAATAGCACAAAGCAGCACTAACCCTAGGGCTGGAAGAACAGCAGAAGTAGAGATTATTAAAATTTAGAAGTGTAAAAAGGGGTCCTGAAAAGCTTCTCAGATCTCTGAAGAGGGGTGTGTTGGGTGTCTCCAAAACCACCCTCACCTTTAATGATTTACTAGAGGACTCACAAGACTAAGATGAGCTGTTATACTCAGGGTTATGGTTTTTAAAGCAAAATTATATGGATTAAAATTAGTTAAGGGCAAAGATACATGGGGAGAAATCACTGAGAAACCAGACAAGTTTCCAGGTGTCCTCTCTGAGTGGAGTCACACAGACACACTTAATTCTCTCAGCAATGATATATGATGATATCGACAGCATCTGTGCTGTATTGACAACTAGAGAAGCTCATTTTAGCTTCAAGGTTATTAGGCATTGGGTTTTATCAGGGATTTTTAGTGGGTTGAATAATGCCCTGTAAAAAATTACGTCTAAATCCTAACTCTTGGTACTTCTGAATATGACCTTCTTTAGAAATAGTGTCTTTGCAGATGTAATTAAGTTGAGGCTCTTCAGATAATATTAAACCCTAAATCCAGTGACTGGTGCTATTATAAGAGGAGGAAGCACAGAGATGAAGAGAAGGTCATGTGAAAACAGAGAGATAGGGCTGCCACAAGTGTTGCTAGGAACCACCAGGAGCTGGAATTGGTGAGTAAGAGTTCTTCCCTAGAGCCATAGGAGGGAGCATGGGATTGTTAATACCTTGATTTCAGAGTTCTAGCCTCTAGAACTGTGAGAGAATCAATTTTTGTTATTTTAAGCCACCCAGTTTGATATTTTTTTCAACAGCCTCAAGGAACCAATATGGATTTTGGTACCACAAAAAAAGTGCTGTAACAAATATCTAAGAATATGGAAGTGACTTTCAATAGAATAATGGGTAAAGGCTGGAAGAATTCTGAGGTATATCATTTTAAAAGTCTACATTGCTTTAAAAAAAGGTTGGTGGAAATATGTAAATTTAAGATGATTCTGGTGAGAGTTCAGAAAGAAGTGAGGAGCATATAAAACTTTTGTCATGATAAAAGAAAACACATTTATAAACATACTGTTGTTAGAAATATAAACATTAAAGATGTTTCTGGTGAGTTCTCAGAAGGAAATGAAAAACATGGTGCTGGAAACTGGAGGAAAGGTGATCCTCATTACAAAGTGGCAGAAAATGTAGTTGAATTGTGTCCTGCTGATGTGTGAAAAGCAGAACTTAATAAGCAATAAATTTGGGTATTTAGTCAAGTAAATTTCCTAGCAAAATGTTGAAGTTAAAGCCTGATTTCTCCTTGTTGCTCATACTAAAATTCAGAGAAAGACAAATTGAGGAAAAACCATTAAACAAAAAGGAAACAGCACTTGATGATTTGGAAAGTTCTCAGCCTTTCTAGATTGCAAAAGATGCTTAAGTATACTCTAAAGATAGGACCAAGGGTGTGGCTGGACAAACTTCTGCTAAAGAGATTAGGTATGTGACTCATGGATCCAATCAACCAATGGAGCAGAAGCCAGAAATAGAGATGGGGATATCCAGGAAAGATCTGTGGAGGAAGATTTTGTCTAATGGTGTGGGTCTCCTGACACAATTAGGAGAGTCACAGGTTTTTAACACCAAAAACACTTTCAGTTAGAATGAAGGTGAACAAAATGAAATAAAATGAAATTGAAAATAGCTATCAGATTTCTGGAATTCTACGGGGGAAACAGGTAAACATACATTATCTTTCAAAAAAAACAGAAGGATGACTTGAAGGACAAGGCCACCATTGGTGAGGGGGCCTGTTACAGGTCTAGAGAGCAGAATTAACCCTTTCCTGTACAAGGGGCATTGCTTGGTTACTGCTGGTGTTTTGAATTCAAAGATGAGTTCTAGACCTCTTAGGAGAGGACAACAGGTAGTTGGTGCTAGAATTCTAAAGGGAAATGTGTAGGCTAATGTATTAGTTTCTGTTGCTGGGTAATGAATTATCACAAACATATCAGCTTAAACAAGCAGCCATTTATTAGGCAAATATCAAAACGTTCTCTGTATCTATGAGTTCATTTCCGGGTTGTTGTTTTTATCATTGTTGTTCATTTATTTTGGTTTTTAGATTCCACATATAAGTGAAAACATATGGCTTTTGTCTTTGTCTTATACAATGAAATACTACTCAGACATAAAAAAGAATGAAGTCTTGCCATCTGCAACAACATGAATGAACCTATAGGGTATTATACACTAAATCCTTCAGTTTCTAATTGCTCTTGCCAAGAAAGATCACATCTTCTTTTTTTTTTTTTTTTTTTAAGGGCTCACCTTATTAAGCTAGGCCTACCAAGGATAATCTTTCCATCTCAAGGACAACTGATTTTGTATCTTAATTAAATTTGTAAAAGCCCCCTTCACAGCAGCACCTGGATCAGTATTTGCTTGAATAACTGAGAGGAAGTATGTGTACATCTGGGGCTGGGCTTTTATAGGCCAATTTATAATTCTGCCACAAATTGGAAGTGTTATAATAACTTCAAACTGCTGCTACTGGAAGGATCCACCACCAATAAGTGAAGGTGGGCAGATCCTAGCAATAATAAAAAAAAAAAAAACAGAAAGTAAACAGCATCATGAAGTAAATAGGTAGAGTAGAACAGAAGGAGGCAAGTCCCTTCTCCCTCCTCCAGCCTTGCAATCTGCCCCCTACCAACAGAACCTACCATGCATATACTGGCAAAACAGAAATGCCACTTGCAAAGTCCTGATCCAGTAGGGTATAGCAGAGTGGATGAAAGCTGAGAGGCAATAGCTTAATAGTTTAACAAATGTCCCAGATGGTACTCGAGGGAACATCAGCATTATTGGCCAAGTTGGAGAGGAGATGTGGGGCAGGGATGATAGAATGTAAATGCTCTGGATCTGAAAGGAAAGTTTGCAACAACATCAAAGGGACATCCAGAGAGCTGGAACAAGAACCAAGATGATTGGTAGAAATCACTTTTCCCAGACATAATCAAGAAATTTCATTGATCTAGATATGTAATTTTAACTATGTTTTTATTGCTGTAATGATTCAAAGTAACCCTAATTGTTATATTAAAACAGAAATAATTTAAAATGCTTTCCTTAGATTACCCACACGACTTTGGATAATGTGTTTGTGTCTGTGTGAAAGACTCAGATGAGACGAATGTCCTCTAAATGATCTATGAAACTACAGAGGAATGTAAAAAGTTGTGACAAAGATTAAAAACCACTTGAAGCAAAAAGAAATGTTCATTCCCAAATTTGTTAGGAGGTAATGGAGCACACTTTTTTGGAGGATGACAAATTGCCTTTAATTTTGGTGTTTTATATAACAGTTTAAGGCAATAGTTTTTGAAGTTCAGACAAATTGTGGTTTATAAAGGTTAATATGTTTTCATAAAAACAAAGAAGACAGAGAAGATACAAGAAGAAAATTGAGAGATATGGGATAACATATAGGAAAGAGCATCACTTTTTAACATTTCTGAGCATTCAATTTTAAAATTATATACTTAAACAACCTGTAATAAAAGCACAAAACTAAGATAAAGCTTTGCAGAGCCTACTTTTAATTCTAGAAATTAACTTTTAAAATTTGCATATTATGATAGTATCACATTTGCCTGGATAATCAATCCCTATTCTTAAGAATTTTTGGATACATGCAAATAGAAACTCATATATTTATATTTGCTTAATCCTCTTCTATATTGAAGAGATTTAAAAAAAAAAAAAAAGCAATGTGATCCGTGATTATTTAATCAGCCCTGCCAAAGACAAGTGTTGTGGGGATTAAAACCCACCATTAGATGACTGATTGGAAAGAAAACTATTAAAAACAAAGTCAACAGTAAGATCAGCAACAGATTATTTAATAACGTAATTAACATCCTAGATTTTTAGTGTAGGTTGTTAGAATTTAAAGATTATTTTACAGCCTCTCTGATCTGACTCTGACTCCTTTGTCATTGCCTCCTCTCCTTTCCAACATGAATTAATTAATCCCAGCCACAGTAGTAGTGTCTTTTGCTCTTTCCAAATATACCCAGTGGGCTCCTACCTCAGGGCATTTGCATTTGTTTAATTTTAAGATGTTTAGAACACTCCCTAAATTCAGAGCTCTATGTAAATGTCACTTCTACACATAGTATTACCTTGATAATCCTATGTAAAATAGTCACCCGTTTTTATGCTTAATTCCATCATTATTTATTGCTCCACCTGCTTTACTTTACTTCATATGGGCATTTACTACACAACCTATAGGTTTATTTATTCATTTGTCTTTTGCTTCACTCTAAAATAAAAGATCTGAGAGGGTAATGATGATGCAGAAGTAGAAGTTAGGTCATGTGGTAGTTTCATTTTAATTTTTTTACATTTCTTTTTATTTTGTCTATTGAAATAGCTAATTAGTTGCTTGTATTTATATTTTACAATTCAATGAGGTTTTTCCACTTATAGTTAGCATAAAATAATATACCAATTTCAGTTATTTAGCATAGTGATCAGAGATCCACATAATTTGTAGTGATCACTCCACTAAATTTGTACCCCTCTTACCCCTTATGTATTTATTACATTATTAACCATTTTCTCCATGCTACACTCTACATCTCTATGTCTATTCTGCAACTATCCATTTGTACCTTTTTATCCCTTTGCCTTTCTTTGCCGTCCCCCTACCCCCCTCCCATCTAGTAGCCTTCAAAATATTCTCTGTATCAATGAGTTTATTCCCACTTTTGTTTTTAATTTCATTCTTTAGATTCCACATGTACGTGAAATCATGCAAAATTTCTCTTTCTCTACCTGACCCATTTCATTCAACCTTCTAGGTCCATCAACTCAATATCTTTTGCAATCCCCTTTTTTTTAGTCGTGTGTATGTTTTAATCTGAAGTGAGTCTCTTATAGGCAACATGTAGGGGTCTTGTTTTCTTATCCACTCAGTCACTCTGTCTTTTGGTTGGAGCACTTAACTCTTTTTTATTTGATATACTTGTTAATAGGAATGTAGTTATTATCATTCTTTATTTCTGTTTTCAATACATGTTTTTTCTTCTTAAAGCAGTTCCTCCAATATTTCCTGCAATATTGGCTTGGTGTTGATAAATTTCTTTAGCTTATTTTTGTCTGAGAAGCTCTTTATCTGTCCTTCAATTATAAATGATAGCTTTGCTGGATAAAGTATCTTGGTTGTAGATCTTGGATCTTCATCCTGTCGAATATTTTGTGTCAAGCCCTTCTGTCCTGCATCGTTCCTTTTGAGAAGTCAGCTGTCAGTCTTATGGGTGTTCCCTTGTAGGTAACTATCTGCTTTTCTCTTGCTGCTTTAAGATTCTCTTTTTCTATTTGACCTTTGGTATTTTAATTATCATGTGTCTTGGTGTGGGCTTCTTTGAGTTCCTGGTTTGGGGGACTCTCTGAGCTTCCTGGAGTTGTATGTCTATTTTTTTCACCAGATTAGGACATTTTTTCATCATTATTTTTTCAAATATCTGTTCTCCCTTTTCAGATACCCCTAAGATGTGGATATTTTTACTTTTAATGGTGTCCCATATGCACCTTAAATTATTATTATAGTCTTGGCTTCTTTTTTCTTGCCATTCTGATTGAGTGTCCTTGGCTTTTCCATTCTCTATATAGGTCATTTGATATTCTTCTTTATTCACTTTGTTTATTTCATTTAATCTACCTCTCATTTCAGATAATGTATTCTTCATTTCTGACTGGTTCTCTCTTATAATCTCTATTTCCATTTTTATGCTTTTTATCTCTTTGTTGAAGTTCTCACTGAATTCATCTATACTTCCCATAAGTTCATTTGGCACTTTATAACCAGTGTTTTGAACTCTGCATCTGTTAGATTACTTGACTCCATTATTTCTGGATGTCTGTTCTGTTCTCTGATATGGTTTCTGCTTCTTGTATTTCTATTTTGGCTGCATTTCTGTAACTGTTTCTATGTCTGAGGCAAACTTCCTATGTCTCCTAGTCTTATTAGCATAGTTTTGTGTAGTAGATGTCCAGTGGCACAATCCTGAGAGGGGTTCAGATATAGGCCAAATTTAGCCCACGCCTGTGCCCCTCTAGGACTACCTGTTAAGATTCAGCAAACAATTCACAGATGCTATGCTTATAGTTGCTTCAAAAAACTGCACCAGAGACCAAGGCCAGCTACCTCCAGTGTGAATCTAGGCACCACTCAGCAAGGAGCACCTGACTCCCTGAGGACACACCTAGATGTGGTTTAGGTGGGGCCAGGAGTTAGGGGAGGCAGAGTTTCAAGGAATCCTCTGGGCAGAGCAACCTCTGTTACCCAGTTTGATGATTTCTCAGCTATGACAACACTGAGACCACGCAGTGGGAGAGAGGAAGACTCAACAGAGGAACAATAGATACCTCCAGCACTTCTGTACAGAGCGAGGGTTGCCTCTGCCCTCACTCCAACAACTCCCATGCACAGAGCCCAAATGACACAGGTACATTACCCTGAAAATTCACTCATGGGCACAGCCCCTTTAAGAGGCTTCTGCAGCTGCAGTTGCCACTGCCTCTGTCCCACTCAGACAGTGGGGTCTGGACAGCCCCGCATCCTCATTCTGTCCTACCTTCTACCACTGCAGGGTAATTTCTTAGATTTCTCTCTAGTTGTATGGCTTGTTCATCTAACTCCCAGGTGAGTTTTCCTTGCCATTTGCTCCTTGTTTCTGTCACAACTTTGATTTGGTGCCAGAGGGATGAACAGAGCCTCTATCATCTACACCATTTTTTCCCCTAATTTTAACTTTTTGAGGAATCTTCAAACGGTTTTCCATAGCAACTACTCCAGTATACAATTCCACTAACAGTGCATAAGTGTTCTCCTTTCTCTACATTCTCATCAACACTTGTTTGTTGATTTACTGATGGTAGCCATACTCACAGGTGTGAGGTGATATCTCATTGTTGTTTTACTTCGTGGTTTCCTGATGATTAGTGATGATGAGCATCTTTTCATCTGTCTATTGGCCATCTGTGTGTCCTCTTTGAAGAAATGTCTATTCAAGTCTTCTGCTTATTTTTCAATAATTTATTTGTTTTCTTAATGTTAAGTTGTATGAGTTCTCTATAAGTTTTAGCTATTAACCCCTTATCAGATATACAAGTAGTGAATATCTTCTCTCATTCACTATGTTGTCTTTTCATTTTGTTGGTTTTCCTTTGTTGTGCAAAAATATTAGTTTTGTCTAGTATAATTTGTTCATATTTTCTTTTGTTTCCCTTTCCCAAAGAGATATATCAAATATATATATATATATATATATATATATATATATATATATATATATGTATATATATGTGTGTGTGTATATATATATATATATTACCAAGAGTAACATCAAAGAGATTACTGCCTATGTTTTCTTCTAAGAGTTTTATGGTTTCAGGTCCAACATTTAAACCTTTTATTCATTTAGACTTCATTTTTATATGCAGTGTAAGAATGTGATCCAGTTTTATTCCTTTGGATGTATCTGTTCAATTTCCCCAACACTATTAATTGAAGAGAATGTTTTACCCCATTATATATTCTTCTTTCTTTTATCATAGATGAATTGACCATATGGGTATGGATTCATTTCTGCGTCTATTCTATTCCATTGATCTATATGTCTGTTTTTATGCCAGTACCATGCTGTTTTGATTACTGTAGACTCATATTATAGTTTGATATCAGGTGGCATAATATTTCCAATTTTATTCTTTTCTCAAGATTGCTTTGGCTATACAGGGTCTTCTGTTGTCCCATTTAAATTTTAGAATTATTTTTCTAGTCCTATGAAAAATACCATTGGTGTTTTGATAGAAATTGTAATGAACCTGTGGGTTGCTTTGGGTAGTATGGACATTTTGATAATATTAATTTTTCCTACCCATCAGCACATTATAACCTTCCATTTATTGCATCTCTCCAAGTTCTTTCTTCAATAACTTATAGTTTTCTGAATACAAGTGCATATAAAATGCAACTGATTTCTGAATATTAATTTTCCTACTACTTTATTTATTAGTAGTAATATTTTTAGTTGAAAATTTAGGGTTTTCTATATACAGTATCATGTTACTGGCAGATAATGCCATCTTTATTTTCAATTTAGTTGTCTTTTATTTCTTTTCCTTGTCAGATAGCTGTGGTTACAATTTCCCATACTATGTTAAATAAAAGTGAAAGTATACATCCTTATTTCTGATTTTATAAAAAAATCTTTCAGATTTTTATTATCGAATGTAATGTTAGCTAGGGGTTGTCACGTGTGTTCTTTATTATGTCGAGATAGGTCCTCTTTACCCTCACTTTGCTGAGAGTTTTTATCATAAATGAATATTGGATTTTGTTGAATGTTTTTCCTGGCTGTATTAATATGATCATATAATTTTTATATTTTATTTGGTTTATGGTGAAATGTTCCATAAATATCAATTAACTATATGGTCCAATGTGTCATTTAAGGCCATATTTTGCTTGCCAATCTTCTGTCTGAAGGATCTATTCATTGATGAGGTGTTAAAGTTCCCCTCTATGATAGTTTTAATCTTGATCTCTTCCTTTATGTTTGTCAATATTTGCATTATATATTTAGGTGCTGTTTTATAAATTGTTTTTTTGTTTTTTGTTTGTAATTTTCTGTTCTTTTCTTATTCATTTGCATGTTGATGACTTTCTATGCTGTTATGTTTGGAGGCCTTTCTCTTTATTTCATGTATATCTATTGTTTTTTGGCTTATGATTACTATGTGCTTCATATATACCAAACTATATTTACATCAATCTATTTTAAATTGATGGCTGCTTAAGTTTGAACACATTCTAAAATCACTAAAATTTTACTACCCCCTGTAATTTTATGTTTTATCATCATTATTTGTGTGTGTGTGTGTGTGTCTGTCTGTGTTTGTGTGTATCCATTACTTTATTACTGTAATTACAGATGATCTTTCTATTTTCACTTTTTAACCTTTGTACTAGCATTATAGCTGTTTAAACCACTGCTTTTCCTAAGTGTTTGCCTTTGTTGGTAAAAATTTTTTTCTTTCCTATATTTTCTTATTCATATTTTAATATTTTCTAACTAATAAGTCTCTTTAACATTTCTTGTTAAATGTTATGATTATTTAATCATATAATGTAGTGGTGATCAGCTCTTTTAGCTTTTTCTTGTCTGGCAAACTCTTTATCTCTCATTCAATTCTAAATTATCACCTTGCTGGATTGAGTAATCTTGGTTGTAGATCTTTATTTTTCATCACTTTGGATATTTTATGTTAATCCATTCTGGCCTCCAAATTTTTTTTTTTGAGAAATCAACTGACAGTCTTATGGGAACTCCCTTGTATGTAACTAACTGCTTTTCTCTTGCTACTTTTAAAATTCTCTGTTTGACTTTTGCCTTTGCCGTTTTAATTATAATGTACCTTAGTTTGGACCTCTTTGGATTCATCTTGTTCAGACTCTCTATTTCCTGGATCTGTATATCTATTTCCTTTGCAAGTTAGGGACATTTTCAGTCATTATTTTTTCAAAGACATTTTTAATTCCTTGCTCTCTCTCTCTCTCTCTCTCTCTCTCTCTCTCTCTCTCTCTCTGGAACCCCTATAATGCAAATGTTATGTTTGATGTTGTCTCAGAGGTTTCTTAAACTGTCTTCATTTTTTTAATTCCTTTTTTCTCTTTACTATTCTGAATGGGTACTTTCTGCTACCTTACCTTTTAAATTGCTGATGCAATCATCTCTTCATGTAATCCACTGTTGATTCCCTTTAATGTATTCTTCATTTCAGTTATTGTATTCTTTATTTCTGAGTGGTTCTTTTTAATGGTTTTTATCTCTTTGTGTAAGTTCTCACTGAGTTCATCAATTCTTCCCCTAAGTTTATTAAGCATTCTTCTAATCAATGTTTGAACACTTCATCTGGTAGATAGTTTGTCTTCATTTCATATAGTTCTTAATCTGGAATTTTGCCCTGTTCCATTTGGGACATGATTCTGTGTCTCCTCATTCTGGCTGCCTCCTTGTGTTTGTTTCCATGTATTAGGTAAATCTGCTACATCCTCCAGTCTTGGCCTTAGTAGGTGTCTTGTGGGACCTGGTCACAGTTTCCCCAGTCACTGAGCTGGGTTCCCCAGGGGCATTCCTTGTGTAGGTTGTATGTGCCCTCTGTTATAGTTGAGCTTTGATTCCTATTAGCATCTCAGCAGATAAAATTAACCCACAGGGTGACTGGCTGTGAGGCTGTCTGTGTCTATAATAGATGTGCTATTGTGCAAGGACCAAGCCCAAAAGGACAGAGTTGCTTTAGCAGGGCTCTGGTGCCAGCTGAGTCTACCATGTAGATGTGTTATTTGCTGAGCTGGTTGAATAGTGCTCGTCTGAATCTAGCCACTGGGTGTGTTGGTTTTGAATCTTCAGAAGTGTTCTGGTGCAGGCCAAGGTCAGCACCCACTTGTGCCTGTTTTTGGGCAGCCTGGTAAGAGCTACAAAGTGATCTGTGGTTGATTGCTGCTTTTTCTGGGCTCAGAGTGCTTGGGAGAGGCTATCCTGTGAACCTAGGCCAGCTGCCACTAGTGCCGAGCTTGGGACTCTTTGGTGCACACCACAATGTGGGCTGAAGTCATTTGCCAATTATGCCAGTCTTTTGGCCACTTTTTAGAAGCTATGTTTCAAGCCAAGTCTGACCACCATGTGCGTCAGGTTTGGGTCGCCTGATGGGAGTTAAAAAGCAAGTTGAAACCAGTCGTTGCTTGTGCTGGGCTTGGGACCACTTAGGAAGAGGTACAGGGCATGTCAAAGCCACCTGCTTCTTGTTTGGGGTTTAAAAGATTTGGAGAAAGTCTGCAGCATGAGCCAAGACAAGCCACTTGTGTGAAAAAGCCATTGGAATAGGTTCGGACTAGGCACATGTACTTGGTGGGCCAAGGTCTCAGGGAATCATCCAGGCAAAGCAAAAGATGTTAGACACTTTAATGGATAGCACAAATTTGGTACTCACCTGTGCTGGGCCTGCTGGGTGTGAGGAGGGCTTAACAAAGAAAATAAATGGCACCTGCCAGCACTTCCATTTCAGGAGAGAGTTGCCTCTACAGCTGTCTTTCCAGCCCTTGCCCTAAATTTAGTCAATTTAGTTGTTCCCCATATGTCCCTGGCACTTTTCAAGCTTCTTCCCCCATGTTGCAGCTTGGAGTGAGTTCGACAGTGAGTCTGTAACTCAGTCATTCCTCCATCTCACTGAGACACTATCCCTGCTGGTTTCCATAGCCAGATTTTATGAGGACGCCTCTTCCTGACACTAGTGCCCTGGACTGGGAAGCCTGTTAAGGGGTTAGGACCCCTCACACCTCAAGGGATACTTTGCAGCTGAGATACCCTTCCCAATTCTTAATTGCCACACCATGGATGTGGGATCCGCCCATTCTACATCTATTCCGCTCTACCACCAGTATCATCTTGCCTTCTTCTTTATATCCTTAATTATAGAAATGATGTTCAGCTAGTCTTCCAGTGTTTCCTACTGATGAGTGTTCTATAATTTAGTTGTAATTTTGATGTGATGGTAGGAGGAGACTAGTATAGCATTTATCTACCCTGCCATCTTAACAGGAAGTTCCCAACTTTGTGTGATGTGAAAAGAGCACCCTGTAGGTGGACTAATTAGAAGGATGCCTCTGCTGGGCAGCATATCCCTAGGAGCAGAAAATGCATTTGTGCAAAGAAAAAAGTACCCTGTTTTCTTAGCTGACCTGGCCCCTCTCTGAGACACATAGTTTGGTTGATAAACATGGTTTGATTAGTGGCACATAGTGTGGATTTCACCACCTACTTGCCTCTAGAACTGATGCAAAACTTCCCATCATCTTTTTCTACCTTTTTCTCTTGCTTACTCTCCATAACTACATAACCTTTTTCTTTTTTCTTAAACATTCTAAGCATGTTTCTATCTCAGGTTCTGTGCATTTGCTGCAACATTTGCTCACAAAATCTTTTGCCCCATGTATTCCCACAACTCCTTTGAGCTCTGTAAAAGTGTCACTTCTACACAAAACTCTATCCTCTATAAAAAATTATTATTTTTTGTGTTAAACTGCTACATTTTTTCTTCATGTTAATCACCACTACTGACTGTGTTGTAAGTTGATCTTGATCTCTTACTCATTAACTTAGGATGGTTAAAATAAAGCAAATAATGGCCTTGGTCATAAATTTGAATATAAGACGTATATGTAGTAGAATATGTTTCTATTCATTTTAATATCAACATAGAAGAAGAAAATTTTAAAGTTCTCTTCAGTGACTTTTGTGAAGTTCTCCTCTTTAACCTCTCACAAAATTATTTTAGATCACACTTTGAAAAATACTATTTTTTAGAGTTTTTATGAGGAATAAATGAGAAAACAAATTACTGGAATAAAGCAAGTGAAAAATAAATGTAAGTCCTTAACTTTGTTTTCTATAAACCTGCACACCCAAACACACATGTGCATACACATGCACATCATGTTGTGTATTTACATTTTATTTATCACAGACTATATTTTAGGAAATGCTGACTGTTTTGTCTCAGTGGTAATGAGCCTGTGATTACAATAAATAAATAAAATAAAATATCAGTATGCTTATACTTTTATTTTTTAGTATTTACCCTAAAGTTACCAATTCTATAATTCTCAACTAGTCAATTGCTAATAACTTTAATGCATTGTTTCTAGGTTTCTCTAGTGAGAACACAAAAATAGATCACTTGGAATCTCATGAAATACATTTTCTTTTATTTCTTACATAATAGTGGGAGGAATTTAAATGTAGTTGAAAATAATTTAAACAAAGCTAGAAAAATATCTGAAAATAATTTTCTGCATAGCATGGTTGTATCCAAAGTACTTAAAAAGATAAAAATTTTACATTTTCACAATTTTCTAACTGTAACAAAATTTTTGTATTTGTGTTTTTTAGATATAACCCTTGTATAGTTTTAAAATATGGGAAAATATGCATAATGAGTAACATTTTAGAAAATCTCTAGAAATATAGAAGTATTCTTCAGGACCTCAAACTGTTTTGCAGTTACTGATAGACATTTAAATAATATTATTTCTCACATGTTTCCTGCAATCAAAATCTCTTTGATTAGCTAGCTGATTCTGAAATAAACACCAATTAGTCAATACTTTTTGATCTTTTAATTACTTAGAACTAAAATGAATTTATGACTTTTAGTGCATCTAGTATAGATTATAATTTTCTGTAGTTTTTGCTGTAATACTGATGCATTACAAACTACAAGCATGAATTATTAAAAGATAATTTGGGAAAAGAGAAGAGAAATTGAAAGTAGCATGGCTCACAGTAAAATAAAATTACCAAATCTTATTTACTCCCTAAATTAAAATTTATTCTTCTATCTTCAGTTATTTCAACAAATTTTCATGAGAATGTTCTTTTTGCACATAAAGGAGATTTCCATATTACCATATATTTCATTATCATGAATAGTAAGGCAAACATACAAATTCTTTCTTAGCAGACCAGAGTTGAAATCTATTACAGCAAGTACTGTACAGGAGCTGCAACAAATAAGTAGGAATTAAGATAGAGGGTCTTAGACCCTGTACTGCAGATATAAATCAAACCAGAAATTCTTGAGTTCTTCCTTAGCAAAATTAATACAGTCCTTTAGTTTGAGATAAGAAAGTTTTAGAAAGCTGCATTCCATTCCAGATAGTCAATAAGTAAAACTATTTTTAATAATTGAGAATTATATATGTATCATATTTAATATATTAAATATAATCATGTTACATATTTGTATTATAAATTTACATATATGTATTATACAGTTATGTGTGTGTATGATAATGTTTTGTAATATAAGATTCCCCAAAACACAATGGCTTAAGTATAACAGATGTTTATTTTCTCTCATATGGTAATGCAGTGGGGAGATTTTAGAGAAAAAAATGAGCACCAGGAGAAAAGTATCTTCTTCTTTAAAAAGAGTCATTGGAAGTTGTAGGCATCACATATAATGCACATGCTAAATGCAGTCACAAGCCTTACCTAGCTGCAAAGCAGGCTAGGAAATATTTGTAGCTGGGTGGCCATGCGTCTAGTATAACTTGAAAGATTCTATTACGAAAGGAAAGAGAAAATGGATCTATTTACTACACATATAAAATTTGTATGCACACATATTTTCCATACATGTATAATTTCACGTGTTTGTATTATGTATTATGTGTATAAAATATATATTTATGTATTTATATATATATATATATATATATATATATATATATATATATATATTCATGTTTGAAATCAAACTCAGGAATTAGCCAGTGAGATGAAACAAGGACTTTACCTGGAAAAACAAAACCAGTTTGAAATTTAAAAAATGTATACTAAGTTCAGAATGTATAGAATTCATTCTAAAAGGCATATATTAAATTCTTAAATTGCGAGTAGGAAGAAGTTTAAGAGATAGGACTTAGATCTCTAAAAGAGGCAAACATGCTCTACACCATTCATTTAAGCCATCTTTCATTTGAGCAACATGGCAGAGTGAAGAGAGCTGTGATTTTTTTATCTAAAACATGTAATGCCGACACTGGGATTTTGTGAGGGTTAGCTAGAACTGATTTAGAAAACCCAACACGATGCTTAGCATGTACTAAGTATCTTGCAAATGATGCTTTCATTAGTGTTACTTAAACAAATATTTATTTAAGAATTACATTACCAGCCATTGGTATTTAATAATGATGCACAAACAAAATAAATATTTCAGTACTCAAGGAATATATGGAGTCTATGAATAATGCTAATTAGGATAATAATTTTAATAATATGTAAAAAAAATTAAGCTCACGATGCTATGTGATCTCAAAGGAAAGTTACTTATGCAGTAAAATTGTATGTGTGTATAAATTCCACCAGCTCTATCAGTCCTGTATTTTGTAAATACTTATATGAATATTTTTTATTTTTATATTCATAGAAAATAAAACTACTGATATTAGTGATAATACAATTGAGTCAAAGATTTAAATGATCAAGCTTGTCAACTCACTAAACTTTAGCATTAACCAGCCACTCATTGTACTATATTCAGTCTGTACTAACTAGAAGAAAAAAATAACAACTTTAAAAACCTATTTAGGATGCTGGATATACAGCATAAAAAAAATGTGGCTAAAACAAGAGCTGTTATGGAGAACAAACAGATATTATCCAGAAATTAAAGGTCACAATGAGAAAAATGCAGAGGTAGCTAAATGTATAGAGACTAGCATTAAAATATTCCTAATGTCTATGGCCATGCCACTCTGAACATGCCCAATCTTGTCTGATCTCAGAAGTTAAGCAGAGTCAGGCATAGTTAGTACTTAGTTGGGAGACCACTTAGGAATACCAGGTGCTGTAGGCAAAAAAAAAAAAAAAAAAAAAAAAAAAGGTAAAAAAATAAAAGTTTATATTCAACATCCCTTACCCATATTTATGAAAGAGTTAATTAACTATTCTTGAATCATTTGCTCTATCTCTTACAAAATTCCTTTTAAATTTTTTACAAAAGAACCATCAGTAAATCTTTCTGCTCAGCATTAACATAATTTCTTCTGTCTACTGAGAAAGCTAAGAAAAACTAAGCTTTAAGAAAGTTTTCAATAAATCTAAGAGAACTAAACTACAAGGGGAAAGTTATTTTTGATAATCGTTTTCATTGTGTATATTCAATACTTAGTTCAATTTACTATATTAAAACAATACACAATTTACATATTTTAACTGTTGAGGGGAATAGAAGTGTCCTTACTACTCAATTCTCATAGATTTTACTGTCATAGATATTTTTTACATTAACAAAGTGAATATTTTATATGAATGTACATAACTACATCTTTGTTTTCAATGAATAATTATTGTACTTTTAAGTGTACCAGCTTGTCTCCGAACATTACCCAGGCTTTGATATGGAGTCTGGATGAAAATCAATGCAGACCCATTAATATTTAAAAGAAAAGTGAAGGTTTCTCATTCACCAAATCAAATACACCTCTTAGAAAGGGACAGAGAAAATAGAAATATATAGATAAAGAGTAGATCATACCCTCAAGTCCCCAGAGCCATCCTGCAGGAACTTGTTATAAATCAAACATTACCATCTCTTGGCCAGAACACATCTGAAAGCACCCAAGACCATAGACTGGTAGGTCTGCTCCAGCCAGGAAACCACTTAATTGGCAGGATATTGAAGGTAGGTGGATTGTGTCATGTACCTGGCTACCCTTAAGCTGAGAGCCTGGCTTTCCTGAATCAAATTTCTACCATTGTGTCAATGGAATTTCAGGCTCATTCCTCATCCTTTCCATGTTTGTAGGCTCTATGATAAGATCTCTGCCTTGGTTTCCCAATTACATTTTGTTCTTCTACTGGATAGAAGTCTTAATGAAGACTCTAGACAGCAAGAACAACTGTGGCCTCTGAACTCTTCTCAGAGAGGTAGATTCTACAGATGAATATTCCATTTTGTCAGAAACCCTATTTAAATAATTATGGTGAAATCACAGTCCTATCATTGATTGCATGTATCTATGCACTGTCTGGATACTCTGGTAACTAATTACCAAAGCAATTTCTTTGTACAGTCTTATATACCTGTAAACTTCACCACCATTCTCTTTCTCTCTGTGTGTGACCTACCTGTGACCTGTCTTTGAGTCCCAGCATTTTAAACAGCAGTACTTCTCAGTCCATTTTATTAACCTGATAGCTTTGGAGAATAAAGTTCTAAAGAACTTTAACCAAGAACTCATTCCATTTTCTGGACATTTTATAACTTTCAGTACCACAGACTTTGTTAATGCTGACTAGTTTATGTTTACATATTCTAAAATAATCAATATCTTTATCTAATCATAAGGGAGGGGGAAACAGACAAATCCTAATTGAGAGACATTTTTAAAAATATCCAACCAATAACTTTCAAAACTATCAAGATTATCAAAAATAAGGAAAATCTCAGAATTTAGTCATAATCAAGAGGTTCTTAAGGAGATGTGACAACTAAATGTAATGTGGTGTCCAGGATGACTTTCTGGGGCAGAAAATGGCATTAGCAAAAAACTGAGGAAATATGAATAAAGGGTTAGCTTTATTAATAATTATTAATATGTGTTCATTAATTGTGACAAATATACTATAGTGTTATAAAATGTTAATAACATTGAAACTGGTTGAGGAGTGTATAGGAACTCTCTGCACTAGCAATAATTCTATAAATCTAAAACTGTTTTAAAATTAAAAGTTATTAGAAGTAAAGAACATAATATGACAATGGCTATATAATTTACTGATTATAGAAATAATGCTCCTTGACACAATTTTTCCAAACCTCTTTTTTTTTCATTAAATTCAACTTACTCATTTTTTTAAAGATATATAAAGATCTCCCCTTTTTCCTGAGTAGGTTGATGAGGTTATTTAAGGTCAGGTTAACTATAAATATTAGGACAGCTTTTGTGTAGAGTTGAAAGAAGAAGCTTCATTTGGATTTGAAAGAACACCTAAAATCATTTTTAGTTAATTATTTATTCCTGGAGTTTCTGACCCCTTACTTTTGTATATTGATTTACATGAGCACAAGCATATATCTTGTATGCTTTATAAAGTTTTCATTATGCTTTCTTTCTCTATCTTCAGAATGCATCTTCTCAATTAGCTTATTTTGCATCATCTAAGCATCTGTAGAAAGAATGTCTTCGCCTTCAGCAATGATAATAGTGGAGTATAGAGAAGACTTAGGAAAAATAGAAGCTTCATTACCTAGTAGCTGTTTGACCATGAGCAAGCTCTGCAACTTAGCTTCTTCCATCTCTAAAAGAGAAATACCAGTAATAGACACATATGTATGGCAAGGATTAAATGAGATAGTGTATTTAAAATGCATAGCATAGGACTTACAACATAATAAGTTCTCAATAAATAGTAGCTATTGTTTTCAGGGCTATGATCTCCTATGAACCCTTGTGTGACATAGAAGGCAAACTACCAGTTGTGAAGTAGTAAAACATAAAACTTTACCTTCTAAGACTGGGAGTCAGAACAAAACAAGAAATAGAAAAAAGGCTATGCATTAATAAGGCAGGTGATGGCAATGTGCAAAGTCAAGGAAGCAGATGGAAAGGTAGAACAGCCTGGCCTTCCCCATGCCAGATTATTACCTCTTCATATGTTTAAAGGCATCATCAAAGTTGTGGTTTTGAACTTAAGAAAATTTAGTTATTGTTGAGACCCACTCCAACTTCTAGGGAAGACAAAAAGAGGGCAGAAAGAAAATGTCATTATTTACACATAGTTATCTTCAGAAACCACACAAAAATAGTAAGCGTTGTATGGAATTATTCAATAAATACGTGTTTATTGAATAAATTTACCCTCATGAGGCTACCAACAGCTTATTTTTATTAAATATTGCATATTGCAGGCATTCTACATATTTTATCTTGTTTACTTCTCACTACAAACCAATGACATAAATTTGCATTACCTTTATTTCAGAGAGAGAAGCTAAAGAGGTTCTATAGCATGCCCAAAGTCACTCAGCTATGAAAAGTGATTGTGCTCCAGCTATCTCTAACTTCAGATAAATATTGAAATACTATTCCTTGTGCAAGCACTAGAGGGACAATAGTAACATAGAACCCATGCCCTCAATGAGCTGACAGTCCAGTGGGAAATACAGATGGGTTAGTGAGGTGCAACTGCTGTAGGATCACATAGGCAGAGTCTCTAATCCAATGACAAACATTTAGCATTCATGGCTCACAACTGAGAGAAACACATTCTTTACTTGGTTCAAATATATGAGGTCCTTAACAACAGTAATTGTTTTACATCCTTGAGTTATGCTGAAGTATATCAGTAATGGTTTAGCACACCTACTTTAGAGAGTATGTGGCTACCCTAAGTAGTTACTTAATTTCAGGTGGTTTGGAACATACTGTGGCTTCTAGGATGCTAATAATCACATGACCGCATAGGAAGGTATCTTTACAGGGGAACTTAGAAAAATGTCTGTCACATAAGTACCCTAATATATGTTTTATTCTTTTGTTTTTTCAGTTATCACTATGCCTGGCAAAGGAAGGCATTCAGTAAATGTTTTCAAGTCACTGTAGAGGTTATAAAAACTATGAATATATTTTAGACAATGCTGTCAATAAAGTCTGACCTAGTGGAGTAAGAAGCCGGTTTGGCATAAAATGAATAAAAACAGAAAAACAATAAATAAATACTCTCTTTTACCAGGGTAAGTATGAAAATTTAGACAATTGCCAAAGGTATATACATGGCAGTATTTGATCATGATTCTGTCAACCGGTCTTCTTTTGATTCCTCTATCTCTATTTCTATTATTTCTGCTACCTCTATTACCACCACATAAGCTTCTCCTCAGCTTCTACCATTACATAGGAAATTCTCTGTCTGTTAGGTAGGAATGGTATGGGCACTACTCACTGATCTCCACTAAGCTTGATCATTGCCTTAGATAGAGGAAAAAAAAAAATTCTAGACCTGCTAATTGTCTCCTAACTTCTCCATGGAATTGATCCTTTTATTCTGAATCTTCTGTTCTGAACTACAATGGAAGGGATGAAGAGAAGTAAAGCAACAGATGAGAAATAAAATGGAGTTAAGACTCATCTGAATTCTGTAGTTTCATTAGAATAGTGACAGTAGAGTCTTAGAAATTACTTAGAAGGTATCTAAATAGAGAATGAAGAAGTCAAATTGTCACTTTGAATAGATGACATGATTCTCTATAGAGAAAACCCTAAAGACTCTACTAAAAACTATTAGAAATAATAAACAAATACGGTAAAGTTTCAGGATACAAAATCAACATTCAAAAATCCATAACATTCCTATACTCTAATAACAAATTTTCAGAAAAATGAATTTAAAAAAAATTTCTTTTGCAATTACAACAAAAAAATGAAATACCTAGGAATCTAACAGAAAATTTGAAGGACTCTACACTGAAAACTATAAGACATTATTAAAAGAAATTGAAGAAGATACAAAAGATATTCCCTATTCTTGGATTTAAAAGCATCAACATAATTAAAATGATGGTATTACCTAAAGTATTATACAGATTTAATGCAATTTCCATCAAAATCTTAATGGCATTCTCTAAAGAAATAGAACAAAAAATCATCAGATTTATGTGGAAGCAAAAAGGACCCTGAGAGAAAAGAACAAGACCAGAAGTATCACTCTGCTTGACTTCAAATTATACTACAAAGTGACAATAATCAAAACAACATAATATTGGCAGAAAAACAGACACACAGATCAATGGAACAGAATTGAGAGTCCAGAAGTAAACTGCCACATATATGGGTAAATAATTTTCAACAAAGGATCCAAAACCATAGAATGGAGAAAGGAAAGCTTCTTTAATAAATGGTGCTGGGAAAATTAGAAAGCCACCTGCAAAAGAATGAAACTACACTGTTGTCTATTACCACACATCAAAATTAACTAAAAACGGGTTAGTGACCAGAATATGAGACCTAAAACAATAAATTTCATAGAAATAATAATAGGTATTAAACTAATAGGTATTGACCTCAAAGGCAAAGAGAGTAAAAGCAAAAATAAATTAATGGGACTATATCAAACTAAAATCTTCTGCATAGCAAAAGAAACCAATAAGGCAAAGATGGAACTCTCAAAATGGGAGAATATATTTGCAAGCAAAACCTCTGATAAGGGGCTAATATCTAAAACATATAAAGAACTCATAAAACTCAACACAACAACAAAAATCCAATCAAAAAATGGGCAAAAGACCTGAACAGACACTTCTCTCAAAAAGACATACAAATGGCCAAGAGAAATACGAAAAGATGCTCAACATCACACACTATTATGGAAATGCAAATCAAAACTACAATAAGACATCTTCTCACACTTGTTAGAGTGGTTATCATCAATAGGACAAGTAATAAAAAGAGTTGGAGAGGTTTTGGGGTAAAAAGAACCCTCATATACTGCTTTTAGGAATGTAAATTAGTACAATGACTATATAAAACAGTATGGAATTTTTTTTTAAAAGTAAGAATTGAATTACCATATGACTCAGCAATTCCTCTTCTGGGTATTTACCCAAAAAACTGAGAAACATTTATAAACAAAGACATAATCATCATGGTGTGCGCTGCACCATTATTTATCGTGGTCAGGACATGGAAGCAACCGAAGTGTCCTACAGTAGATGATTGGATAAAGAATATGTGGTCATACATACAATGAAATATTACTCAGCCATAAGGAAAGATGAAATATTGCCATTTATGACAACATGGATGGGTCTTGAGATAATCATGCTAAGTGAAGTAGGTCAGACAGAAAAAGGGGTCAAATATTTGGTGACGGAATGAAATCTAACTTTGGGAGGTGAACACACAATGCAATATATATACGACATGCTGTTGAACTGTACACTTGAAACTTATTTGATTTTATTAATATCACCCCAATAATTTTTTAAAAATAGATATTTCTTTGACGATCACTTGTAAATTATAAAATTAATTGCAAATTGCTTACAAAATTAATTCTCAAATCTAATCTAATGTCTTTCATGTGTAGGAACTAGAAAACAAGTTAATTCCATTACTATGATAACAATCCATAATTTTTCTAATGAACCTAGAGGTTATAACAACAGCAGAAATAAAAAAGTAATATTTTTAGAGGAAAAAATGTTTTCTTTTCTAGAAGACCCAAACTTTAATTTCATGTCTGATGCTCATAAAACTATCATAATGAATTCATTTAGCATGATTATGGTGTGCAGTACAGCTCTTCAGATGAAATTTTGTTCTATTGTAATTTTGCTCCAGAGCACTATATCATTAAAGTGAAATATTAATGATATTTTGTTACAATTGTCAAGAAAATTATGGACAAAATTTCAAAAACATAAAAACTTGGAAGTGTTTTAGAAACCTACATTTTTTGAATGTACTGTTCAAAGACAATCAACTTCTTAAGAAAATAATGTATAACAACTCTCATTTATCATAGGTATTTATTATTCTAAAATTACATAAATTTTTGGCTGAACCAAAAAGCAGCAGTAAAAGAATTTATATGAAAGATTATCTAGAATAAAATAGTTTCCTTTAGAATAATGCCAAAGAAACTCAATGTATTGATGTTCATTTTAATTAGAATTTCACTTCTCTAAAAAAAAAAAAGTAATACCTTTTTTTTTATAACTGTATCTGCCCTGAGAAAAAGATACTTTTAAATCGCAGTTTTTTAGGGGATGTTAAAGTAGTGTTTTTGGCTCCCAAAATGACCATGTGTAACCTAAACCACGAAAATGGGTCTTGTTTTCAATTCCCATGGACAAAATTAGTATGAGTCCTGAACCACTGTTTCCTGTGGAAAATACTAGCCCACTACTGGGAATAAATTTTCCCCTAAAACTTGCTGTTATTATGGAACTGTCAAAACAGTAACACTGCTAGTAGCAAAGAGTTGTAGGGTTTTGTTTGTTTATTACTGTGTGCCACTATGAAGTTCAATAAAATCTTATTACTTTAGATTTTGAATAAATTTTTTTTAAGAATATATTTCAATAAGAATAAAGTTTGTGGTATCTGTGTTTCTTTTATAGTTCTTTTTATTTCTTTTATCTTCCTTTCTTAGAGTATAGATAACATTAGTGCAAAAGGTAGATTTAGTAGGTAGGAGTTAATAACTGAAAAAAGCTTGTCTCTAGGAGAGATTTAATGTAGAACCTAGAAAAAAAATATACTTATCAATAAAGTAAAACTTTGTTAATTTAAATATCCTTGACTTATCCAAAGTTCTTTTATCTATGAGCCCAGAAGTCCATGATATAGCTGGAATCAGGAGGAGAAAAAAATAAGTATCTTAGTTGTCACAAATGTTTAAATTTAATCTCATATATTGCATTCAAAGGGGACTCTTTTTGGACTTTAATCATCATGCTCTTTATTTTCAAAGACCAATTATCTCCAGGAGAATTCAAAGAGTGACCGGATTGGCAAGAGTTTTCACGTTATCCATAGTAGTACAAAAGAGAAAAACGACAAAAAATTGAATCCCAAATTTTAAAAAGCAGTGGATGACCTAATTATTGTACACCTTCTCAGTTCATGAGAATGTCAGTTTTCTGTTGAATTGTACAATATGGTATCAGAATATTGTCAAAAACTTTGCTCAATATCTTAACTGAAGAGTATATAAAGTGATACATCCTGGAATGGCTAAATTAACTCCTACTTTACTTGACCCTACCGAAGGTAATACTTCAAGAACTAAACAAAACCAGTTTTTAAAATACAACCTGAAAGCACTGGAGAGGATTACAAATAAATTCTGGAGGAAAATTATAAAATTATTTTGTGTGTTTATAATGTATGCATGGCAACTATAACATAAACAAGTGTGGAAGAAAATGTTCCTTTCAGACTGAAAGTTTTTTACATTTCTTCCTGAAGTATTACAATATTAACTCTAAGTAGATTATAAAAACAGAAGCAATGAGGAAGTTCACAGCTATAAAAAACATTAAATGAACACAATTCCAAATAATTCATTTGTAAAAGAAGTAATCAAAAGGAAAATTATAAAATATTTTGAATGTAAGGATAACAAATATAGTGCAACTTATCAAAAATGAAGGATGGAGCTAAGAAGTAATTAGAATATATTAGACCTGTAAATGCTTTTATTAGTAAAAAAAAAAAGCCTAAAATCAATCAATAATCTAAAGTTTTACCTTAATATGCTAGAAGAAAAGAGCAAAGTAAATCAAAGTAAAAGGAAAGAAATAATAAGGAAAAGAAAAGAAATCAGTGAACAATAGAGGAAATAACAAATCTAAAATTTGAATATTAAAAGATCAACAAAATTAATGTATCTGTAGCTAAACTGATCAAGGCAAAAGACAGAAAATACATTACCATACAAAGAATGAAACAGTTATTAACACTATAGTTCCTACAGAAATTAAAAGAAAAACAAGAGTAGTATGAATATCTTTATGCCAACAAATACCAAGCAAATTCTCTGAAAAATACAACTTATCCAAAACTGATGAAACTTGAAACAGGCAATCCAAATATCCCTATGTCTATTAACGATATTGAATTTTTATCAAAAATTTTCCTACAAAGAAAATTCCAGGCTTGAGTGTTATTAGTGTTGAATTCTATTAAACATTTAAGAATTAAATATTCCAAATTTATGCAATATTTTATGTTATATGAAAATAGAAAAGGTTATATTCCTCAACAAAGACACTAAAAATTTTCTAAACCAATATTCTTTTAAATAGCTTCAAAAATATTAGCAAAATAAAAGCAAATTGAATCTAGCAACATATAAAAGTATAATACAACATGACTAAGTAGAGTTTATTACAAAAATAAAAATATGAGGTTAGTTTTAACCTTCACCAATTTAATATACCATGTTGCTGGACTAAAAGGAGAAAAGAGCATGTTTATCTCAATAGTGCAGAACAAGTATTAGACAAAATTTAACATACATTCATTATTTTTAAAAAGTCTCAGAAAGCAAGGCCTAAAAGAAGTTTTCCTCAAATTGATTAAAAATATGATTAATTATTTATTAAAAAGAAAGCAAACAATGGTAAAAGACTGCATACTTTCTCTCTAAGTTTGGTAATAATACAAAATACCTGCCCTCATTACTTACATTCAACATCGTGTTGGAAGGCCTAATAATTGCATTAAAGCAATAAAGCTAAAAATCATAAAAATTAGAAAAATTCATAGTGACTTCGTATAATTTATTCATAAAAATAGAACCACACATTATGTATCCTGTCATGTAAGACTTCTATGATTCAGCATAATGTTCTGAGATTGATTAATGTTGAATTATGTATCAGTAATATTTGCTCTTTATTGCTGTGGAACAAACCTACAACGTGTTTATGCGTTATCCAATTAATAGATTAACTATTTTCAAATTATTTGCTATAATGAATAAAATCAATGCAAATATTGTTGGACACATCTTTGTCTGTGTGTGTATTTCATTTATATCTTTTGTGAATAGACTAGTTGGGTCATAGGTTAAATGTGTGCTTAATTTTACATGAAAACTTTTTCCAAAATTTGTTGTACCATTTTGTAGCAAAGTGTGAGAAATTTCTACCTGCTCCAAAATCTCACTTTCCTTAAAGTTGTCAGACTTTTTAATTTTAGCCTTTCTCATAGACATTTAAAGTTTTCTTATTGTAGTTTTAGTTTTTTTTCCCTCACGAATAATAATGTGAGCACTTTTTCATATACTTGACCATTGTTTATCTTTTTAGTGAACCCCAGCAAGATTTTCTGCAAAAATTGATGAACTGATTGTACAATACAAATACAAAAGTTTTCAAATCTCCAAAGCAAATTGAAAATGTAAATAATATATATAATACTGTAACAAATAATAATAAATGGTAGAGAATATTATAGAATTTGTATCTGGGTAGGCAAAGGTGGGGAATGAGTAGGAAAGAACACAAGAGAGCTTTTAGTGTAATAATAATATTCTATATCTTAATAAGGATTTGTGGTACAGTGGTGCATATATAGTCAAAATTCAGCAAATGTACACTTGAAATTCATACATTTCGCTATACATAAATTTTACCACCAAAGAAAAATAAACTATTTTATGGGTCATAATATATATGATGAGGTGTTTGATGCAAAGTATACTGATGTCAGCTATTTACTTTGAAACTGAACCAAAATAAATAGTCCAAGTGCTTTGATGGATCAATACATTTTAAAGCTCAATCAATAAAACATTAATAGAATCTATATGGTAGAGATAGGGATGGATTCTTATAGAATTTTTCAACATTGCTATAAATGTCAAATTTTCATAACAAAATTTATAAAAACAAAGAGGACATAAAATAGAATATATTTTAGAAATATTTCAAAGAAAATAAAATATTAATTTGAGCACTTAAAGCTGCAGCCATCTACAGCTTTTCAGAAAATTCAACAATGTAAGATAATTCATTGTCCTTTATTGCTGGATGAATAAAGCTGTTATTTATTAAATACTGAATCTTTTCAAGAAAATCTTTATTTTCTTTCTCTTTATTGAAGAATTTTTAAAAATATATTTTATTTCAAAATGACTTTCAGTGCATGATGGCATGTATAATGTGATCTGTTGTCCTATAATGTATGTAGTAGAACATTTTCTGAATATCTTTTATATGCCTACGGAATCTGGTGGTATCCTTTTTTTATAATTGATAATGATTGTGTCTGCCTATCCTTTTTAAGTTTTGCTTGAGTTTTAGCAATATAATTAATATTTTAAAAGAACCAACGATCAGCATTTTTTTATTGCTTATGTGTACTTGCTTTTTGTTATATCATTTTATACTTTTTATTATTTTCTTTCTTCTCTTTGTTGTGGGATTTAGGCCTATGAGTTTTCTTCTAAGCTGTTTCCTATCATAAAAATATGATGTCATATTTTTGTTTTACTCCATTCAAGTAAGTCCACCTGATGTCCATTTTTGCCCAGTAGGTTGTTTAAAAGTATATTGCTTGATTTTTGAATCTTCCACAATGTAGGAAGACATACTTGGTTTTATTTTAAAAATTCAAAAATTATTGAGGCTCACATTTGATTCCTTAGCTTTTTAAAAAAAACATGGACATTTAATTCAATAAAGTCAAAAATTAAATACTATTTTAGTTCCTATGCTACACAGTATAAAGATCTTATAATACATTAAAGCTGATCAATTCCTATATATTTACATGATGTTGCTTTCATTACTTTAGTTTTCTAGCCTACAAACTAGAGATTATTCGTGTTTTATATAGCACTGTTTGTTAAGGTTACATATAAATTAGCCACTTTATTTTGTCATTGCTTATTCTTGTGTTTCTGGCTATCATTCTAGGTTTTGTTTTTCTTCTTTCTGAAGTTATATTCTTTAAAAATTATTTAAGACAAGTAAGTGATAGTGAAGCCTCTATTTTTATTCATCTGAAGGTTTAATATCTGTACTACTTTAGAGCAAACAGTTTGTGCACAGAACACAAGAAACATCAATCATAAATGACAAGATTGATAAATTTGATTTGATTATAATTAGAAATTTTAATCAAAAGTTTATCAAAAGACACAACTGAATAAAAACATGCACAACAGAGTATGTAAAAAAAACATTTACAATACATGTAACCAACAGTAAACTCATATTTTGAGTGCATTTTTAAAATAGGGAAAAGAGACTCCCAAAAGACTGAATAGCACTTTCCAAAACAACAGTGAACACAGTAAAAGTTTCTCCATCTCATTTGGTACCTAGAAAATATAACTTAAAATCGCAAAGAGATAATATTAAACTTCACAAAAATAGTAAAAATTAGAATGATAATATCAATGGTTGGCAATTATTTGGAATGATTAGAAAATTCCTACAATCTTATCATTTGTGAATTTTTTTGTATGTAGGTTTTCCTCTAATATAATGGGTTGCTTTAAAAATGTATGATCACATTTCAATATAACTACTAATAGAAATATAATGTACATATTTATACAAACACATATTTAGAGAGGTAATTAGGGTTAGATGAGGTTGTTAAGGTGTGGTTCTGGTCTGAGATTAGTACCCTGAAGGAAGAGACAAATGTGTGTGTTTGCGTGTGTGTGTGTGTGTGTGTGTGTGTGTGTGTATGCATATGTGCATGCACATGTGTTTTCTGAGCTCTTAGGGAGAGGAATGTATTGGCATTAAGAAAATTAATCAATCAGGTAATATTGGGGGAGAGTAAATTTTCACTTCAAATAAATCAATTCCAAATGGGTTAGAATTAGAAAAATTGGAAAAAAAAAAGAAAATATATAAGTTCTTGAAGGAAAAGATAAGCAATTTCTTCTATAACTTGAGATTAGAGAAAATCTTCCTAACTATATTTCAAACTAAGAGGAAGAGTTAATTTTAAAACATCTACAAATTATTTTTATTACCTTTGGAAAAAAAATACCATAAAGCAAAACAATTAATTGAGGAAAGTCATCTGAGACTTGTGTCACAAACTAAAGTCTAATAATTTCCTAAAAATTAAGAAAAAAAAATAAGTAACCTGATATAAATATGGAGACAGATACGGACAGGAAGTTCAAAGAAGAAAATAATGAAAATGATTCTTAAACATCTGAAAAGGTGGTCAACTTGTACCAGAAAAATACAAATTAAAAGGTATCTGAGTTCCCATTTGTCACTATCAGATTGGTAAAAAATCAAGCTTAATAATAGCTGGGTTAGTCACGGGAAAATAGTTGCTGTCATTTATTTCTGATAAGAATGTAAAATGATAGAACTCCTGTGTAGAGGATTTGATAATATTTAGTTTGCATAGTTGTTAATATTTGATTGTGTACTTTCACTTAACAATCCTGACCAAAAAAAAGTGGGGGGGGGGTAAAGAAAAAATTGTACACACACACAATTATTGATTGTTGTATTATTTGTAATAGCAGAGTATTGGAAACAATCCAAATGTCTATCAATAAAAAACTGGTTGAATCTGAAATGAACTATAGTACATCACACAATAATATTTAATACCACTATAGAAGGTAATGAAGACATTCTTCATTCCATAATAAGATATGATCTTTGGGGCATATTATTAAGTGAAAAAAGCAAAAAGCCAGATGCAGCATGGGACATATAATACGCTACCTTTTTGAAAGAAAGTGAGGGAATACAGTTTTCTGTTTATGTGTGTTTGTGTGTAGGCTTATATTTGCAAAGAAATTTCCTGCTATGACACCCAAAAGTAAAATGATTACCTGTAAGAGCAGAAGGAATAAAGGTGAGTAAATGAAAAGTCTAAATGGAAGGAAGACTTCTCTTAATATACTCGGAAGTATAATTCTATTTTGGAATCATAAAAATGTTGTCATCTTCCAAAAATAATATAAAGAAAAAAAAAAAACCCAAAAGCTGAAAACAAATGGAAATAGATAAAATTAACTATCAAATTGATATCATAACTACACAAAAAGGATTATTTTATGTGATTTGGGAACTGTATTTTGACTGAATATCCTTGATAAAATCAATGCCATATACAAATAAACTGTAAAGAACTCCCAAACTTCACTAGTTTTGGTATACTTTTACATGTAATAGGATAAAGTTAATAGGTAATTATGCTAATGTTAAGAATGTTGTTAAGAGCAGGAATATTGAGAATATTGGAAACCAAATGTCCATCAGTAAAGAAGTCGCCGAATAAATAAACAATAATTTATTTATAAATAAATACAATATATTTATAATTAGTTACTCATAATATTAAGTGAATAAAAACTCAAGTCTCTAAAGATGTATCCCATAAAATGCCATTATTATGAAATTTGAACAAAAAAACAAACAATATGTATAGGCAGGGTCTGAGATAACCCTTCAGAGATTTTCACCTCTTTATATTCATACCCCTGTAATCCCTTCACCCAAATATGGGTGAATTTACTTACCTGTATCTAGTATATAGAATGCAGCTAAAGCCATAGGATTTCTATCCTCAGATTAGGTTACACAAAGACTGTGGCTCTGTCTTGGATGTGCCTTCTCATTTTCTCACCTGCTTGCTGTTATGGGTTGAATCATGTTGAATCGTGAAAATTGAAGTCCTAACCCTCATTACTTCAGAATGTGACCTTCTTTGGAAATAGGGTCATTGCAGGTATAATTAGTTAAGATGAGGTCATACTGGAGTAGGGTGGGCTCCTAATCCAATTTGACTGGTGGCTTTATAAAAGGATGTTCTTGTATAGACAAAGACACACAGGGAGAACACCATGTGATGATGAAGGCAGGAACTGGAGTTATGCAGCTGAAAGGCAAGGAACAAGAGAGGTTATCAGAAAACCACCAGAAAGTAGAAAGAAGGAAGGAAGAATTCCTCTTTAGAGTGTAGAGGAAGCATTGCTCTGCTGACATATTGATCTTGACTTCTAGGCTCTAGAACTGTGAGAGAATATATTTGTATTCCTTTAAGCAACTAATTGTGTGCTATTTTTTTATAGCAGCTGTAGGAAACAAACACACTTGCTCTGATTCCTGACCTACACGTCTGGAGGTAATAAAGGGTTGCTTGCTTTTTTAAGCTGTTGAGTTGTCGGGTGGTTTGTTACACAGCAATAGATAACTAGTACACATGTTGCTTTTGATGATATAATTATGCCACAATTCTAAAAAGATTAGATTTTGCAATGAATGAGACCTGGGCAGTTCTGGGAGACAAAGCATCAGGAAACAAAAAACATCATATATCAAGAACAGTTTAGTGTGTGCATTGCTACTGAGATGAATATATGTCACACTTTGTGTCCCTGCATCACTTGTTCTGCATTCACAATCCTGGAAAAAAGCTTCCAGCTGGAAAAGGGTAAATCATTTTCTACCACTGTCTATATTAGAGAATTAGAGAAAAAATCTTGGCCTTTAGATTTCCAAGGAGATTGAGTGGATTGTACCTGGATTTACCATTCTGTAAAATCTGTTCAAATTGAGGATGTTTTGAGATAAGGCAAAGATGCCAGGGACCCTCAATCCAACACATAAATGTCCTCAAAAAGAAAGTGCTTAAAGAAATAACAAAAATGGCTTGGTATTATTATAGATTAAGAAATCCAAATTGTCAAAATAAAACAAGGGAATGAATGAATGAGGGAACTTCATGAACTAACGATCTACATGAGATGAGCCTGCTCTGAATTCTTCCTCAAAATTTTTTTATTGGACTTCTAGTATGGAATTCAGCAATTCAAGTCTAGAGGAAGAGCAATGGCAAAAGTATAACTTAATGCAAACCATTCTATGCACTCTGTTAAAAAACAGTTTTAAAATCGTTTGATTTGGCTACTAGAAAATTTTACAGAGCCCCACTTTCAATCACAAACACACACTCACACACAAGTGCAGTACTGATGACACATACAGCCTCGAAGAAAGAAGTGATGACTAGTAACACTCCACTTCCATTTTAATAAACTGTGCTCTCAAGCTCATAAATTATTTGTTTATTCTATTTTACAGAGAGAAGATAGTACACATCACAATTGTGCTCACCTTGTTACGGGAGAGTGAATCTGTCCTTATTTTTAAAAATTACTTTAAAAATTGTTTTTTTTCCCATTTGATATGTGTGTACATATGTATGTATGTGTATGCAGAAGTGTACTGCTTATAAGTATTAAAGAACTTAGCAATTAAGCAGTTAAATAAATAATAAAGAGAAAAGCAGGAAAGCATTGTTAAGCCATTCTTATAAAACTTATTACTGGTTACTTTTCTGAAGTTAAATCACACAATACACAAGTCACATGCTTGTAAATTCCTGACGCATCACAGAAAATGTCATTCTAAGCTCCACGTACCCCATGTTTGTATGCTCCTGAGGCAGCTATTGGGCTGCAATTCCATAACTGCCTGATGTTAATATTCTAAGCTAGCCTTTATGGCTTCTTTGCTTGTCTGTCAGCTGCCCACCTAGGGATCCAGCAGTGTCTAGCAGTCTGGGAGCACTCGCAAGTGTCGCGGTCCAGCATTCTCTGCCTCAGTCTATGCACACACGTTGTTCTTTCTGAGAGCTTTGCTCTCTGTCTTCGATCCTTTGAAGGCTACCAGGGTTCTGATCATTACCAAAGTACTCAGGGAATGAGCACAGCCTTCTGGGGATGCAGATATCCAGTAGAATTAATACACCCCAGAGAACAGCCGACTGAAGTGAGGTGCAGCAAAATCCAAAGCCTGAGTATTTAGCTAAAAAGCAATTTAAAAGAAATTCCAAAGACCCTAGAAAGCAATCCAAAGAAGAGAATTCTTAGGAAAAAAATATTTTGAAGGAACATGATTCAAGGGCAAAAGCTTCACTTAAATCTTTAAAATTTTTAGATATTGCCTGAATAAGTACTCAGCAGACTAGAGAATGCATTGTTCAGTATCTTTGAAGCAGACAGTAATACTCATTTTTCCCCCTCATCTCAAATATAGCACTTCCTTTAAAATCAAAATACCCCACAACAAGCAAACAAGAAAGTATTTCTTCCATGTTCCCCCAAACCTGCTTGTCCTATTAACATCCAGTCTCAGTTATGGAACTGCCATTCCTTCAGTCATCCAAATTAGGAATTTCAAACCTAAAAGATTGGTAGAAAAAAGTTAGTTTCCACCTTCCTATCATGAAGATCATCAAGCTTTGTCAATTCTATTCTCTTTCGGTTCTTCCCTCTCTCTCTATCTGTCACTGTCAGGGTTTTAATTCAGCCTCTTCTCCTGTGTCCTAGGTTGTAACAATACCCTCACCCAAACAAAAAGTATCACTTTGCCTCCAGTCTCTGCTGTCTACAGTAATTCATCCTCCACACTGTTTTCAGTTTCTTTGTCATTTAAAACACAGAAGCAAAGCTGTCACTCCCAGTTTGAAGTTCTTAACCACAGCATTCCTACCTCTTCATTCTCCAGCCCCAGGCTAAACGCAGTAGCCTGTACTGCTTTTCCACCCACTTCACTAGGACTGCTGTATTCACTATTTCTTAAATGTGCTAGATGTTCTGTAGTTTATATGCTTTTGCCTCATATCAGAAAGTTCCCATCAAGAAAGAGAAATTTGAACAGGGGAAGTTTAATATAAAGAATTATTACTGTCTACGGACATGCCACCCTGAACACGCCTGATCCCGTCTGATCTCAGAAGCTAAGCAGGTACTTGGATGGGAGACCATCTAGGAAGAACAGGTGTTGTTGGCATAAAAAATAAAAAATATAAAATAAGGGATTGTAAAGATGTTAGGTCGGCGGGGGAAGGGCCAGCCAGATGCCTGCCTGGAGACTCTCCAGCTTGATACCAGGAATCCAGACCTTCTGAATAGGGCCCACCCTAAAGCCCTAGGCACCACCACCCTAATCTGTAGGCTCAATTAGCATTTGATTAACATCACCCTATACCCCTACCCCCACAAAACCCCATAAAAGCTGCGCCCTTTCACCCCAGGGCGAGACTTCTATGGCCCCTCTCCTCTCAGGACCAGAGAACCTCTCTCTGGAGCCCTCCCCAATAAATGCTTGCTTTTAAAACTTCTCTCGGTGTGTCACGTGTTTACCTTAAAGTAAACTGACTAGGTCCTTGTAATCTTTGAGGTCAATGAAGTGTTGCCTCACCTAAAAAAATAAATAAATAAAAAATGAGTGATTACTATAACAGGCGATTTGTGTGACAAAGGACTGGCTATAGAGAAGTAAATTGAACTAAAAAAATATATAGGATTAACTGCTATAAGAAGCAGTCAACCCCTGCAAGGCTGAGAGCATTTAAGACCCAGTTCCCAAGGCTGAGATCTGGACCTCTTTGGAGAGGACATGTTCATGGCTTACTGGTGGCAGAAAAGTCACCATAGTGCCGTGCTGGAGGAATTTGCTGGAAATTCACTCTCTGCAACTTACCAGGGAAGCTGTTTATAGGGAGGTGTTTGCTGGGAACAAATGCTGCTGAATGCTGCTAGCTTCTGTGTGCTGCTGGACTCTGTGCACTGCAAGATCTGGGGGCTATAAAAGCTTCCTGCACTATAGGAGCCAAAAGCTGGAGAAGCCACAAGAGCAACTGTTCAGCAAGCACCCTGGAACTAGAAAGCAAACTCTTTCCTTTTGCAGTGTTTCCCCAGCACCCACTACTGATAAAGGTTAACACCCTTCCAGCTGGCAAAGATACACTAATAAAGAGTCAACTCTGTTGTTGTAGGTGATGAAGGGCAAGCAGGTAGTGAAGGATGAGTTTGAACTCATGAGCCATAACTTGATCACTGGCACATGCCCATACCTTTTTCTCAGTATGGAAAGCTCCTCTCTTATGGTCCACTTCAAATGGTGCCTCCTCTGTGAAGCCTTTTCTAACATTACATCCTTAATCCAAGCAAAACTGAACAACTTTTTGGAATGTTATTCATACCATTATAAAAACATTTTTCTGTGTCATATTTATTTCTATTTTTTAATTTATTTCTATGACTCTCTGATATCATTCATTTCTTTCCAGGATGTGTTCAAGGATATGAACCATGAATTATCCACAGCCCCTAAAACCAAACCTGAAATTGTTGCGAGCACTCAATTTGAGAGTACGAATGAAAGTAGACAAACTAGAAATTGCTAGAGACTAAATATGCTATCCATTACATATTTTTAGTTAGATGAACCCATTAATCACACTGTTTATCAGCTGGGGCCTAGAGAGATCAAGTATCTTATCAAGCAAGTGTTAAGCAACTAGTGACAAAGCAGAGACTGCAACCCACTTGACTTTTGATTTCAATTCCAGTGCTTTTTCCACCCTGTCACACTAATTCCTGCTTGGAATTATAATTCACACATTATTTCATATTGAATTTTTTTTATTTTTCCCTATTTGGAAGTTTAAGTCACCAGATTTTTATCTCTAACTTATTCATCTTATTATGATTCAAAATGAGGTAAGTGAAATAAGAAAACATGTAGATCATGTCTTCACATATCCTATGCTCTCTTCTTCATTTGGCTCATTGTTTCTCCTTGGTTCATAATTTCCTATCCCATCTTTTTATCTGTCCTTATTAAGACTATATAGTTAAAATAATCAAAACACATTAACTCTGGTGTAATTAAAAAAGTTAACATGGGGTCTCACAAAGCACTAGAAATGGAATCTGAAAAGTCTTAAAAAACCAGTGCAGTCAGTCTCTACCTCTCAGCTCTCCCTCTCCCTCCCTCTGTCTCTCTCTATCTCCACCCCCTTTCTTTTTTACTTTTTCTCTTTTTTCTCAATCTCTGTCTCTTATATATTTTTCACTCTTCTCTAAACTAGCTCTCCGCCTCTCCGTGAACATGGCAAATCAGTAATATAGTCATCTTAAACTCTAAATTATCATGTCCTAACAGGTTCAACACCTGCCAATAACCACCAGGAAGTCTGAAGTCTCAAACTTCAAGAAGAGGGAAACTGATTGATCATCTTAGATCACAATATCAATCCAAATCCAATCAACTGTGGTTGGTGGGCTAAAGCAGAAAATTGTTTCGTTTTGTTTTGTTTTCCCCTGACAAGTGTCTTACCTGACAAAATAGAATGGAAATCAGTTTAACAGAAGCAAGCTATGATCTAAGGCAGAAACTTCAATGTTTACTACATTCTGCTACTGAAATCCTATGTAGTTTTCCGTCAGGCCCAGGTTACTTTTTAAATAATTTTTGTTTTCGATTACATTTGACTTGCTATATTAGTTTCAGATATACAACATAGTAATTAGACATTTATATAACTCATGAAATAATCACACCCCTAAATCTAGTACCCATTTGCACCACACATAGTTATTATAATATTTTTAACTATATTCCCTATACTATACTTTACATCCCCATGACTATTCTGTAGCTATCAATTTGTACTTTTTAAACCCTTCTCCTTTTTGCCCATCCCCCAAACTTCCTCCCATCCTGCAACCATCAAAATATTCAATGTATTTACGAATTTGCTCTAGTTTATTTGGCCTTTAGATTCCACATATAAATAAAATCATATGGCATTTGTCTTTTTTTGTCTGACTCATTCTACTCAGCACAATATCCTCTAGGTCCACCCATGTTGATGCAGACAGAAAGATTTTATTCTTTTTTATGGCTGAATAATATTCCATTGTATACATATACTATCTCTTCTTTTTTTATTCATCCCTTGATAGAACCCCCACGTTTCCTTGGCTACTGCAAATAATGCTGCAATGAACATATGAATGCACATGTCCCTTTGAAGTAGTGTTTTTATTTTTTTCAGATAAATACCTAGAAGTAGGATTAGGCCTTTTTTATTTGTCTCTTGTTATAGCTTTTGTTTTAAGGTCTATTTTTTCTGTTATAAGTATTGCTAAACCCCCTCCTTTTCTATGTTTTTATTTTCGTGAAATATCTTTTTCTATCTCCTTATTTTCAGTCTGTGTGTCCTTCAATCTGTTGTGAGCCTCTTGTAGGCAGCATATGGAAGAGTTTTGTTTTCTTAACTATTTATGCACCCTATGTCTTTTGATTGGAGCATTTAATCCATTTACATTTAAAATTATTATTACCATTTTATTTTTCATATTTTTAATCTTTTTTTTTTTCTTCTTAAAGAAGTTCCTCTAATTTTTCTTGTAATACTGGTTTGGTGATGATGAACATCTTTAGCTTTTTCTTGTCCAAGTAGCTTTTTATTTGTGTCCTTTAATTCTAAATGATAGCTTTGCTGGGTCGAATAATGTTGGTGTGAGTCCTCGTTTTTTACACTTTGTATACTTTGTGCCAGTCCCTCTGCCTGAAAAGTTTATGTTGAAAAATCAGCTGATAGTCTTATGGGAACTCCTTGCAGATAACTAATTGCTTTTCTTTTGCTGCTTTTAAGATTATTTCTTTGTCTTTAACCTTTGGCATTTTAATTATGATGTATCTTGGTGTGGGCTTCCTTGGGTTCAACCTTTTAGAACTCTCTGTGCTTCTTGGGCTTGAATGTCTATTTTCTTCCCCAGGTTAGAGAAGTTTTCCATCATTATTTCTTCAAATAAGTTTTCAATTTCTTGCTCTCACTTCTCTTCCTGGTACCTTTATGATGCAAATGTTGGTATACTTGGCATTGTCTAAGAGGCTCCTTATATTATTCCCATTTTTTTGACTCATTTCTTTTTGTTGTTCTTATTGGGTATTTTCTGCTATCTTATCTTATAAAACATTGATTCAGCCCTCTGCTTCTTCTAATCTACTGCTGATTCTTTATCATGCAGTCTTTATTTCAATATTGTATTCTTGATTTCTGACTGTTTTTTTTTGTTTTGTTTTCCATCTCCATTTTTATATTTCCTATTTCTTTGTTAAAGTTTTCACTGAGATCATTGAACATTCTTATAAACTAGTGTTTTGAACTCTGCATCTGATAGATTGTTTCCTCCATTTTGTTTAGTTCTTTTTCTGGTGTTTTGTTCTATTCTTTCATTTGGAATATGTTTCTTTGTCTCCCTATTTTGGCTGCCTTCCTGTGTTTGTTTCTGAGTATTATGTAGGGCTCCTAAGTCTCCCAGTCTTGGCAGAGTGACTTTGTATATTAGGTGTCTTGTGGGCCCAGTGGTGCAATCTCCCAGGTCACCCGAGCTGGCTATTCCAGGTATGTCCCTTGTATGGGCCATGTGTACCCTCCTGTTGTAGGTGAACCTTGGTTGGTGTTTGCACATCAATGGGAGAGATTGATCCATAAGTTAAATAGTTGTGAGGACTAGCCATTACTATAGTGGAGGACCTGCTGTGCAAGGGCAGACTCTGTGGAGCAGGATTCAATTTAGCAGGGCTCTTATGCCTGCCCAGTCTGCCCTTGCGGTGTATCCTTTGTGGATACAATTGGGTAGTGCTCTGGCATTGTCTGACTGAAGTTGGCCACCAGGCATGTTAGTTCTGAAGCCTCTTGGAAGGAACTCTATTGCAGGCCAAAGACAGCTGTTGCCAGTGCCTTGGCCAGGGCCATTTGGAATGAGCTACAAAGTGATCTGCAGATGGTTGCCACCTGTGCTGGGCCAGGAGGTACCTGGGGGAAGCTAAACTGCGCACTGAGTCTGGCTGCCTCTAGTTCTGGTTTCGGAATGGCTTAGGAAATGGTACAGGGCACACATAGATGATGTTTGTTCAGGGTTTGTGAATCTTTGAGAGATTTTAGGGAAGTCCAGAGCATGAGCCAAGACTGGCAGTTTGTATTAAAAAGCCACTGGAAGCAGCTTGGGTGGGCACATAAGTTTGGTGGAGCAGGGTTTTAGGGAATCACTGGGGCAGCGTGACCAGTATTAGCCAGTGTGATGGAGATTCAGAACTGGTGGTCTCTTTTGCTAGCTCACTGGGTCGAGAGAGGGCACAAAAAAGAAACAATGGCTTCTGCCATAACTTCTGTCTAGGAGAAAGTTGCCCCTCTAGCCTTCGCTATAAAGCCAGATAATTGAGCTCTTCCCTATAGGTCCTTGGTATCTTTCAAGCTGCTGCCTCAAAGCTGAAGCTCAGAGCAAATGAGTCCATCCATGAGAAATTTCAGGTGTGGGACCTTTAAGAGGAACATCTGCAACTCCAGCTGCCTTGGTTCCACTCACCAACAATCCCTGCTGGGTTTTGCAACCAGAAGTTGTGGGGACTTCTCTTCCCGGTCCTGGAAACCTGGTCTGGAAAGCCTGGAATGTGGCCTGGATCCCTGGCTCTTCAGAGGGGACCTCCACAGCCAAGAAACTCCTCCCAACTTTTAAATGTCCCAAGGTGTGGGACCAGACCCTCTGAGTCTCTAACCCTCCTACCAGTCTCCACATGACTTCCTCTGTATTTCCTTAGTTACAGGACTTCTGTTCAGCTAGACTTCAGGCAGTTCTCCATGATAGTTGTCATTTAGTTGTAATTTTGATGTGGTCGTGAGAGGAGGCAAGTACAGCATTTAGTAAGGCCCATGATGGCCAATCTTGCCTGATTTATGAATCAAAATAATTTATCTTTCTGGATGTTGTGCCTCTGTCATACATCACAATTTATTCTGCCAATTATTATATGGTTTTGTTTACATATCTATCTTTGCCAATCATGTAATTCATCTTTGTGCCCTCATACCACTTAGAACAATACCATTAGATAGTTATGTGGCATAGTCTGTGTGGCACACTAAAATACTTAATAGAAATCAGCATCCTTCCTTTGTCTTAATTTATTGGGTCTCTGAATATCTATGATGCCATTGTTTATTACTTCGACAATTATTTTTGAGTACATACTATGTTCTAGGCACTGTAGTAGATGCCATATGCATAGTGATAAACAAAATTTGACTGCCATTATGAAGCTCCCTCTACTGTAGAATTTAAGTAGTTAAGCAAGTAAAAAGAAAATTATAAATTATAATTAGTGTTATCAAGAAAATATAGGGTCCCATGTCAGTATAAAAAGAGAACTTATTTAGACTGGATGGTTGAAGGAGTCATCCCTGAGTAAGTAATCTATCATCTGTGATATAAGAAATCAGCAAAGTGAATAGTGGTGGTGGGGGAAGAAAACAAAGGGAGATTTTGCCAGGAAAAGGACAATATGTGTGAAGGTCCCAAGGTAGGAAGGAATTTGGCATGCCCCAAGAATGACAAAAGATCAGTACGCCTACAAAGTAATCAACAATCAGATGAAAGGAGCAAAGTTTGGCAGAAGAGGTATGTCAAAATCAGATTATAGGGACACTGCATGGTATTTTGATCCTGAGAGAAATAGGAGTACTACTGTAGTGCTTTAAACAGGGTGATATCATGATTCAAATTTGAATTCTTAAAAGAGCACTCTAAATTTAGATTGGAAAATGGATTAGAAAGAGGAGACTTGCAAAAATGAAAACGAAAGATAGAAAGTTCTACAAGGGAGGTGGCACATACATTTAGACTTTCAGAAAAGATCTTTCTCTACTTTTACTGATAAATTTCTCATTCTACCTTTTTCTTCAGAATTATTACTCTCAATGACTTCCTTCTTCCCCTTGTGGCTGAACCATGGATTGCTCTTCTTAACATTCCTCTTTTCCACCTTCAAGACAATTTTCTGTCTTCTTAAATGACAACTTCTTTCTTTGGTCTTGGAATTTTAGTCAACCTCACTCAGTTAAAAACTTTGTTATTGATTTATACAACTTTATGACTTGTGATAAATCCCAAGTATGACTGGTCATTGGAATCATTCTGAAAACTTTTTTGAAATATAGATTTCTTAGCTCTAGTTTCAGAAATTCCCAATCTGCAGGCCTGTGGTGGCCCTAGATATTAACATTTTTGAATAGTTTCTCTTAATAAAACTGATGATTATGTTTAAGAAACTTTATTAGACTATTATCAAATTCATTTATTAATAATTTAGTTCAACAAATTTTCTAACCTCTCAGATTTCCAAAGGCCATTTAAAAGGCACATTGCAGACTCAGCTTTAGAAATCACAATCCGGTCATTTGACAATGATCTGAGACAGGCCACATCCTTTCCCACAGTGATGATGGCTCACCAGTTATACACCTGGCCCCAATGAAAGAAAACTATCTTTTTGATCTAAAATTACACTGTGGACTGTTCTAGATCCTGTAGCCGCATTTTTGTAACAATTTTATAACAACTGCACATAATCCTAGTAGTAGCAATAAACATTTTGACGCTGTATCATTTTAGGGAAAAAAAATTGCCTGATTTCTTATTGCTCACTCATAAGGTTAACATAACAGGGCATACAAGACAAATGAAGGCTCCAAGCTTATGTGATCAGCCTGCGAGCAAAAAATAAGTGCAAATTAAAAAATTCTGAGCTCCCAACCAGTCTTCTGTTTCTCGCCCAGAGCCTTACTACCTCCCACACTGCACATGTTGTAAACTTTATTTGGCCCATCTGTTAAGGAGTTTGTTTTCCAAATTTTTAGGGGCTTGGCACTTCTGGACTGAGTACCAGAACTAAATGTGACACAGATTTTTACCTTTTTAATGATTTTGAATTGCTAAGACACTGGTGTTGGAAAGGGTCAGGCAAACAGAGGAAGTAACCCTTAAATACCGAAGCAGTACTGCCAGGGTTAAACATCATAGCTTGGGCAAACATATACTTAACATCCATCACGATGACAGCCGTAGCAATGCTAAGGGTATATTGAGTTTTCAGATTTGGTTGTGGGCTGAATGTGGGCACAGCTTGGCATTTGAAATTAGGCAGATTCAGACCATGATGTTTTCTCACAGTTAATGCAGAGACCATAGATAATAATTATGTTGCTGAGTCTACAGAGAATCTTTACGACTGATCCTCTATTAAACTGGCAAAACAAGAGGATAATGTCTCCAGCACTAACAAGTTGGCAGGGAAGTCGCTGGCAGCTCCTCCCACTAATGTTCCATCTGTGTGAATCTTCAGTAGGATCCAGGAGATTGTTTCCCCACACAGGTTGTGCTTGCACTATCATCAAGAGAGAGTGGCCCGAGTGGGGATATTTTTATTGTTTCCAAAAGTCACTGCTATTAGAGGGTGGACAGTGCATGAAATTGAACACTAACGCTGTTGTGTCGTTCTAAGAAGAGTATCCATGCAGTGATGTAGACAGAAAAATAACTATTTCTAAGTGCCGACTTGTACAAGTGACATAAAATTCACAAACAAGAAAAACCGTTTCTAACCAGGATTCATTTTAGAAACGCCTTTTGTTTCTCTTCGTGGAAGCTTGGAAAACTGCTTTTGTTTAAAAATATATTTTTCGTTGATTGCTAACACAGTCCATGGTACTTCCCCAGCCTTGAATCTCTTCCAGCATCCTAGGTTGCTGGCTCAGATTTTGCACTCAAAGCATAAGGGGGGAAGGAAGAAAGGCTTGTGAATGCAAAGGGAATCCACAAACCAGCTGAGGCAAATTCTGATCCCTGAAGTGATGTCTGCCATTGTACACTTCCAGTGCCACCCAGGAAGTATTCTCTAGATGTTCTAGGCAGAAGTAACATTTGCATGCCCTGAACTCCTAAACATTCGTTTGATATTTAAAATTCACTACTTTGTTTTAGAATTATTTTGCTACATGTTTTATTTATCTTTTTAGATGTTCCATAGTGCCTGGAATGGGCCTCATTTAACTCACTTTGTGTCATGATTAAATAAATGCATTCTAAGCCTCCCAAGTGAAGGCCATAGACAGGGAACCATCATCAGGTTACTCACCAAGAGGGCATATCACCCATGCTTCACCTCATCTTCACTGGTGGATACTCTATGGAATAACAAGTAATAATAGCGAATACTTTGATTTCTTCATGTGCCAGGCTGATTCTAAGCACTTTATATGATTAACTTAAGTAATTCTCACAATAGGAAGGAGTTATTGCTATTTCCATTTTATAAATGAAAAGACTAAGAGTTTAACTTTTGGGGGGATTTTACAGTTAGTAAGTGGGGGCACCGAGAGGGTACTTGGATGATCTGTCTTCAACACTCATGTTTTTAAACATTATACATATTGCCTCTGAATGGGAATCCTAAAAGTCTATAAGGGACAGAAATCCTATTATACCAGGTCTGCAGTGTCTTTAAGACTGTTTGTAGGACAGAAATATAGAGGAGGCAAAGGTTTTAATTATCTGCTTTCTCATATGTTCTTCATAGCATTTAATTAAATTAGAGGATTGAAGAAGCCAAGGAAGTTACTTCCTTCTATTTTCTCTTTATTAATTCTTATCAATACTCCCACCCTACATTTGTTCATTCCCTTCCTCCTCCATACAAAACAAAACCAAAGAAATATAAAATATTAATACTGCAAGAGATATTAACACAGATCTATGCAATTCTTTCCTCTCTGAAAGATTTTATCATTACTTGATTTACCTGGCAACTCCTGTTCATCCAGACATCGTTTTAGTGGAATATTTCCTTACCAGTAGGCAAATAAGGTAACTCCTACAGTTCTATGTTTATAACTACTGTATAGTGATTATCTTTTTAAAAGACCATTATTTATTTGCATTTAATCTCCCTCCCCACCACCCCCCCCCAGGCTGTAAATTCTATGAGAACAAAGATTAGGTCTTTTATTTCTTTGATTTTCCTAGTTCTGTGCATTATAGTGGGCACATAAAATGCTTGTTCTGGATGAATTAATGAATCCAATACAAAGCTCTCATTTTACAGAGTAGGAAACTGCAGTGGAGGTGAAAATATGAAGTGATTGCTTATGACACATCTACTCAGTGGAAAAGCTGACCAGGTTGATTGCACTTATTACAAATGTCAACATGTCCTCCTTAGCCTAAATCAGACCTGGCCTTCTTAATACCTGAAAGCAATAACCAAGCACTAATACCTGTCTCCTTTAAATCTTATAATGTTTATAATCTAAAACACTTATTTAGCTCTTATGTTACTGCCCTGTATTCTGACATTGGTATGCACGTGTATATTTTACTTCTCTCTGCCAAGTTTATAATTATTTTAAAGTTAAGAATACACCTATTTTTTTTTTCTTTTCCTTTCACAATGTTTGATTGTTTGAGTGTCTGAGCTTAGGAAAATTAGGAATTATGTATTTTATCCATTTTCACTACTCCCATTATACTTGAATATGTTGATTTATATTTCCTTTCCCTTGCACAATTCTTAATAGCAAGAGATTGGGTTTGAATTACAGCTCTGAGTATCCTTAAGTACATTTCTTTTTTCCTGTCTTCTGTTTCCTCATATGAAAACAAAAGGGGGGGGGGATATTATTACTTATCTTTGGGGACTGTTGTAAAGATTAATAAGGTAATTATATAAATATTTAACAAAATTTCTCACATTTAACAAGTACATAGTAAATGGAGGTTATTGGTCTTCCCTATAGGCTTTCGTAAATGATAAATCTCTTTTTTTTAATTAACGTATTTCTTTAGATGATTTAAACCTCTGTCCCATTGGAAAGGCAATCCATTTTTATGTTTCTATTGTGTGTTGATTTAATAGTTTAACTCTCAGAGTCTCATGTTACCTATAGCTCTGATTTCCCCAGGCCTCATCAACTTATTGCTCCCCCCCAAAAAAGTCATAATAATAATAATAATAATTTACATGTTCTAGTTTTTGTCCCTATCTACTAATGGAAGACCTCCAGCTCGCATGAAAGCTCCATCTACCCACTCATACCTCTGAGAGTCCCCAGGATCATTCTCACATGTGCTGAATCTATATTTCAGCTGTAATAAAGATTTTCCATCTTTCCATGTATCCTTTTCCTATTTCCCTTAGTTTGTGGGCTTGACTTTTCTTCTTTCTGTCAACAATTGATTTAGTCCCAGCAGCAAAACTGAAGATACTCCATCCTGCCCTCCATTTCTCTTCTCCCAGTGAACTTTCACGAGTCTCTCCTCCCTTTTCAGCCAAAACCTCAAAAGCCCATGTGCTTATCAACCCATGTCCATGCACCTCAAGGGGGCAGAGAGTACAATCCCTAGCTGTACAATGCCAATATCTGTTTAGATTTAACCAGGGCATCCTGCTGACTTATTTATATTATTTCAAGCTGTTAGATCCCATAGCAATGTAGTCGCTATCTACTTATGACTACTTCTCAAAAAACTATTCTGGTAATGGTACCAGGCTTGAAAACTTTAAAGCAGTCTCATTTTCTCTCTTTTGTTTCTCATAATCATTTCCAATTACTGAAGAGTTTATCTTCATGACCTCTCTTATTTCTAGTGCTTTCTTTTCTGAATTTCACAGCTGCCAGATAAGGTGAGTATTAATTAATTACTCTTGTCTGAATTGCTGAAAAATCCTCCTAATTCATCTCTTTGCCTCTCCCTTACACTTTTCATCTACACAACAGTTTTCTCTTTCATAAAATTTGAATACTGATCTAAATTTTATAGCTCTAAAAGCTACTGACCCCATAAAAATCAAGCTGAACAGGCCAGACATTTGCCTACAAATTTACACCACTGTTTCCTTCCATTTTAGGTAAATCTGATGAACTAGGTCATTTTTTTCTCCATCTCAGGTTAAAAACAAGTTGTTAGAAGTCAAGTTAAACTCCCTTTTAAAAACTAAAAGTAAATGTCCTAGATTTCAAATGTAGAAGTTACAGAAATGTACACCATTCAAAAGAGCTGCTATAGGACTGCTTTTATCTTAAATATAAAATGTTAAGTCAGAGAAATAGTTTAAATTATTCATAGGTGATTATGAGTAGTTTCCATAGTGTAGGAACAAAAGTAACATTCATGGCATATCCCCAAACCATAAGCCCCATGAGAGCAAAGTGGTGTCTGCCTGACATCTTCAGTGCTTAGACATGGGACCTCATACATAGTTGACACTCGATGACTGTTTATTGAATAAATAAATGAATGGATGTCTTTTCAAAGAACAATTTCAATACTCTACATTACTTATAAATGGAAATCTTAAAAGTAAGTCAGTGTCCTGCTTATCTTTCCACACCCTGCATGGCCCTGTATAGTACTTTGCACAAATGAAGCATTCAAAAGGATTGAAATGCTTAATTTTTAAAAACTTTATAGATGCATTCATGTATATCACCAAAGGAAGTAATTCTCTCATCATGGCAATGCACAACAGAATCTGGAAATGGAAGGAGAAGCCATAGAAGTTAAAAAAACTTTAAGGTAAGGTCATTTAATAAATTCATTCACAATCTGGCCAGAAAATTTTAATACATATGAAGTCACTTAGGGAAAAGCAAACAATCATTTTCCAAAGGAAGTCTCATTAAGAAAGCACATAGTGCCAATTTTTTTCAAACTTTATCCACACCATTTTCCATTTTCAAACACTCCACCGCTTTATTGTTAGACTTTGGAGAAAAGAAAGCAGCCTTTTTTCTCTCAAAGAGAATAGAAAGATTATTGGAGAAAGATATTTATTTGCCTGAGTTAGAGCCAGATAACAAGGTACTCACTAACTGAGTATCTTGGGGAGGTTCATAAACATTTCAGAGCTCAAATGTCACCTCTATCAAATGGACTGATGGTACCAACCCTATCTTCCAAATACCACTGTTCAAGGAATTCAAGATCATGTATGTTAAAGTAATTTTTAAGACATAAAATGAGATATATGTTATGTATTATTATTGTTATTGCTGCTTTTATTATTGTTTTATATCTTGAGACACTAGTTTGCATTATGAGGATACCTGCATACCAATAGTCACCTGAATACACATCGCAGAATGTGGCTTCTCAGTATGCTTACAAAGAATGTTGTAATAATAAAATTCCCTAAATAAATATTTTATTCGGGACCTACTGCATCCATATAATGCCATCAGCAAGTTCAAAAGCATCTCACAGGAGCAAAGGTAATTAAAACTATTTTAATAAAGCAAGAAAAAAATATTTAAAAAGACCATTCATATTGCACAGAAGTAAATAAAATGAAAAGGGAAATACATCTCACATCTACAATATTGGATATCCCCAATTATATTAAATAGAAAAAAAATTCCAACCTTACACACTCTTGATTATCCTGAATAAAATAATATGACACTCTGATTTTATTATTTAAAAAAAAAACTCAAATTTCTTACTCCAAGACAAACCTTAGTTCATCCACTTTATTTCATCTGCCATTTTTTATCTTTATTGGTGTTTTACCTCTGTTCTTTAATGTTTGTCAATTTTATAATTTCAAATAGTTTAGAGTTTTATTATCTCCTATTTCTTGATTTAAAATTTTTTTCTTCTACATGCTTTCTTATCTTTGTATAAAATTTTTTCATTTTCTTTTATTACCAGTCATTTTTAATTTCCATTGCTTCTGATCTTCTCTTTACTTTCCTCCACCTCATTTACATGACTATTTCAGTGTATCTGCCTTACATTCATGTTTCCTCTGTTGTTTTTTTCCTCTCCTCTCTTTCTCAATCCAATCCATCTGTCTTCCTTTTTATTATAATTATTATTAAAAAAAAAGAAAAAAAAGCCTGGTGGGTGGCCTTAAAATGTTGCAAGAACAATTTGTTACTAGGATACATAAGGGGAAAAGAGCCACAGCAAACATTTAATTCTAATGAATATGTTTCTGTATGTGGAGGCAGATAGTTGATTCAAATCACTAGGTGGCACTATTCCAGGTCTGATTCTAATGAGGTGGCTGTGTCCCTCCCACTTCCTCTTTAACATTTATGTCCTATATATGGATTTCTATCCAAAAATTCATTTGGCCCTCCGCAGCATCTACTTTTGAAATCTAGGATATGTCATATCAGTTATTAAAAATAAAGTAACTTAACACCTAAGGGTTTGTGACTGCTTTTTTGAGTCTGAACTAGGGAGGAAATGGTTTCATTTATTTGCTTTTTTGCATGAAAAAAATGTAAATTTAATAACTTTATATATAAATGTGCTAATGCATAAAATTTCAACTAAAGGTCCAAACATTCAATTTGTGAAGTAGAATGTATTAATAAGCATTTCATACAAACATGCCTTTTAAGATCTCCTATTTGAATAATTTAGATAATTTGTAAATCTATGCTGCATTCTAATGATCATGTAATACACACCTGCTATTTTTGCCTACCCTGCACCCTTTCTTTTTGGGACCTGACCCTGCTCTACTATTTACTAGCAAGGAGACTGAACACATTATGAAACCTCACTGTGCCTTAGTTTTCTAAATTGTAAATTGGAAATATCAATGTTATATCTCATGGAATTATTGTCAAGTTTAAATGAGTTAATATGTGTAAAACATTTACAACAGTATCTGGCATATAGAAAATTCTAATTGATACCTATTATTTGCTCAAGATTTCCTTAGACCACCTATTATTTTTAAGCATTAAATTAGGGAATGAAGATTTAAAGAAAACAGTTCTGTAATTTATAAAGATGTAGATAAGTAATCCGATAATTGCAATGCAGAATGATGTGATGGGGAGGAAGAGTACAAAATCCTATAAGATAAAATAGTATCAGCTGACTCAGTGTTTGGATATAGAAAGGAGAAAGGGAAACCCTTCCAGATAAAGTTACATCTCAGTTGAAACCCAAGGATGAGAAGGTTTGACTGAATAAATTGGGAGGAGAGAAGGTCAAAAATATTTTCTGGGAAAAGAACAAGTATATGTTCTTCCTGTAGGTATGACTAAGAAAGTAACACTGGCTTTATTCAAGAATTAGGCCATTTTTTTCTTAATGCTCACAGAGAATAATTCATTCTGATTCTCTATAAAGTACAAGCGCAAAAGTCATTTGAAGGACCAAAAAGAAGCTATTATAGTCTTGCCTATTGAAGTGTGACTATAAAATAATGAAACAGGTTTTTAAACAAAATGTGGCATGAATCTTTTTTCAGATAATATGCTGATCTGCAGCCTATAAAATGCTTTTAAATTTGAATAAAGAATGCATTCATGAATTTTATTTTCCAGAAGTGGTGATGGGTTTATACTGACTCATCAATTATTCTTTAGGCCAATTGTGTGAATTTGCAAATTAGCTTGATGTGGAATGGGAGATGGGCACAATCTGAAGCCAGTCACTAACTGAAGCCACTGAACACAAAAGCAATAAAAGCCTGAATTAAGTGGATTAGGTTTAAAAAAAAAAATCAACTGACCTTACATTTTACTCACTGGAATGAGATCACCCAAGGGTGAGAGTCAGAAAAAAAATGAGTTCTCCATAGCTTCTAGTCCCATAAAGATGTAGTCTTGATTTCCCAAGTGGATAAAACAAGTTTCCTGTAGTATGTGAAACCTGAGCTGGCCTTGCCTTTTTTAAAAAGCACACAGCAAAAATATGAAGCAATGGGGTTAACCATCCAGAAATTGAGTCAGAAAACCACCTACAAATCCTTGCAGGAAACATATATTTTCATAAGGCAGAGAATTGTGGACACTTTGTGTGATGAAATATGTAAGAGAAGCCTGATAGGTCTGTGTATGGATGCAAAGTAATTAAATTGAGCACTTACTGTAATTGCTTTCTACCATTTAGTCAAGTAGTGATTTAAATGATAGCCGTGCGGTATGGGTGGCAACAGGGTCAAGTATATTCCCAGCTCTGGGTGTGTCTTTCTAGTCTTCAGTTTCTGTTTTTATGCTGCTCTTATATGCATCTCCATTTGTGTATTAAACTATTAAACTTAAAGACACAATTTCCTTTGCTTCTTCTCTGTCTCCAGCTCTCAAGACCCAGATTCAGGGATTAATGATAGGGATCCTAAATAACTCCTCCCTGACCTAGAACAATGAGGAATCAGGTATACGGGTGGGTTGAGATAATTCTGACAGTAATGTTTCCCCAGGTCTTGCCTGACAGCAGGTATATGATTCCTACAAAGCACTTCACATTCTGATGTTTAGCTTTTGACAATTTAAGAATGTTCCCTAAAAAAATTGAACAACCAAGGGTGTCACCCTTATAGACAGCCTCTGCTTTCAGTGACCAAAATTCAGTAATTACTCCCACACTTCCTCTTTGTCCTCCTATTTGAATTATGGAAAATCTTTTCATTTCTTCTGAGCAATTTGTGCCACCTGTTTTTTAGGAATTTCTTGGAATGGATGGCAAGTAGCTAGTGATGCTACTTTTTCTTATTTTAGATTTCCCCTGGTCATAGTATCTCTACTCAAAAAGAATTTATCAACAATCATTCCCTTATGATTGTTTTTTGTTTTACTTACAATTGGTTGCCACATGCTTTTAGTATAACACCCCATAAAAATCAAATAGCACTAAGTATTCAACAGTGCCCACCTGTAGCACACTGTCACATATAATATATTATCTCATTTATTTTTCCACTCTTATTCATTCTATCATTACTATTTAAATATACACTTGCAATTTAAAATAAATGCACTCAACTATTTCTGGTCTTTTTCCCACTTGTACTACTGACCTTGAGATGCACGGGTGGGGCTCTTTTTCCTAAAGTGTTACACTGTGCTTGGCTTTTAACTTATTATTTCCTTTTCTCCAGACTTTTATTATTATTATTATTTCTTGCCCCCAATTTCCCTACCTTCCTTGGCTAACTGAATAACTTCACCAATGATCTCCCTTCCTGTTTATCATCCCTGAGTCCAGTCTCTTCATATCTAATGACACATTAGTACTTACCAATCCCATTGCAGTTCCATGCCAAAGCCTTTGAAAGACTTACTTTGGAGAGAAATCAAGGGAAACACCAAACCCATAGAGTACATTAAAAGGAAAATTTTAAATATATATTTAGTGAGAACAGTATTTTATAATACAATCAAAACATTTCTAAAACATTAAATAAATGTTGGAGTTGGGACATGGTAATTCAAAGATAGATGGCTAAGGATAATGTGCATTTTCTGTGTGTGCACCTATTATGCTGTATATTGGATACTAAAAGCTAATCCATCTGCACCTAATATGTTGGAGAAGTTTTTTCATAGTACACGACGATCTGTTATCTACAATTACTCCTCAGCCTATGAAAATCGGTACATTCTTAAGTAATCTGCTGCTCTGCTAATAGTGGTTTCAATCAAAAGGAGGTTTAGACTTAAATAGTTAATCTTTTTGCCTCACCCTATGTTTTTTAGAAATGGCACATTTTGAAGTCATGATTTTACTTTGGTCCCCTTTCCTCATGCCATTTAAGAACATGAGGCTTTTAGTACTACTCAATGAACAGCAAATATACAGTCTCATCAATGAACTGTAAGTTTTCTTAATTGTAACATAAACTTATTCTGTAACATCAGACTAAGACAGAGCAAAGACAATTAAAGATGGCCACTGAATTGCCCTAAACTCCGAAGAAAAGGTGTCAGTGTGTACTTACTGAGAATTACATGATACTTCCTTAATATTTTCAATATTATCAGGTAAATTATAAGACTTCCATTTTCATCCCAGATCCTAAGTGAACTGAGATTTAAAAAAAATAATAATAATAAATCTTTAATTCCAAACCACCAAAATTTGTTCCAAGTAGAAACTTGAGAACAACTATTAATTTTCAAGCAGTCTCTATAGTTCCTGGTAGAAAAGGGTACACAGAAAGAATAACCAAGCATCAAATGCAAAGAGGGCTTCCAGAAAGTCAGCAATATTTGAGAGAAGACCTGAATTGGGCAGCTACTCTGAGATTGAGTTCCAAGAGCCATTCCAGTCATATTCTTCATTGCCCAGCCTCCTCCTCGCCCTCTTAATCAGCCTCAAGGATTCTAAAACCTGACCAAGCAGTTTCAGTTAGAACTAGCTCAGCCCTTAGCTATGGGAAGAGAAGTTAGCTAACTCTGGGCCCTCACCCTGTGGCATTTGCCTGGCAGCAGGGTTTCCAAGAATAGCTATTTTCTGTGGTTTTCTCAATCTCCACTCCCTAGGGAAACCAGGGAGTATAAACTTTTTTTTTTCAGTCTTAAGTTTGTTTTAAGCATCAGCAAAAATGTTTGCCTTGAGTTTTAGCCAGCATCTTATTTTATCCAAATGAATTCCCAAATCTCAACTTACATAAACAATAATGCCCACCAGACAGATCAGTAAGTTTCTATTCTGTAACATTAAACAAAAATAATTAAAAGGAGACTAAGTGACACCAGAGAAAATATTCACTGAGTGACAGGTAGGGCAAGTTAAAACTGAAAGACAGTGCCTCAGGTCTGGGATTAAAGTACTATTTTGAGTCACAACTGATGTTAATTGCTCTGGAAGGGAGCTCTTTTAACACTTTTCTTTGACAAACACATAGAGAAATTTAAGAAGGAAAACAGAATATCTCTGAAAATTTATTTGTAATAGAAAATAAAGAGCAGGGAAGGGCACTAAGAAAAAAAAATTATAGCATCACCTAACTCCCAATACATAAACATTATTTGCAAGGGAATTGTTTCTGCCACTTGAGTTAAAATTAGAATTACAAATGGAACACTTACAAATGTTTCCATAAACTCAGAGTGCAAATAAGTCATATATCTTCTCGTTTTTAATTAACCAACCTAAGCTTTCACCTATCATATTAGCAGGATGCTCACTAGAGAGTGGGTACAGTATAGCAGGAAAGAGTACAGACTCTGGGGCTAAATTGGTTCCACATACTTCTCACTTATCATTTGTAGGATCTGGGGAAGCATGAAAGTATTATGTAATTTCCCCAAGATCATACAGTTACAGTCTAATTTCTATATCTAAGCTGTCATAGCAGGGGCTCTGATTGATTTACTTCTGTTCACCTTTCTTTGCCATACAGTACAACTATAAACAAGTAGCCCTATAAACTAGACAGATAAGGCTATTGACCAATAATCCTGGCAGTTTGATAGATAAGGCAAATTTACACAGATCCAGTCTCTGAACAGACTACCAAGAATACCCCACCCTCCAAAGCTGCCCATTGGGTAGAAATGGTGTAGTAGTGTCCTGTGGCTACTGCAACAAATTATCAAAAATAGGACCATGCTTTCTCTAGAATCTCGAAGGGAAAATCTATTCCTTTTTATTTCCAGCTTCTAGTGGCTTCCAGCATTTGGCTTGTGATGGCCTTCATGGTCACATCGCTTCCTCCTCTTCTATATGTGTACGTCAAATCTCTCTCTGGTTCTCTCTTAGAAGGATACATGGGATGGCATTTTGGGCTACCCAGATGATCCAGGATAAACTTCGCATCTCAAGATTCTCTCAAAACACAGAAGACATAAAATCATTTTTCACTTTCCCAACAATAGACCCGCCTGCTTGTCCTACTGATTATAGACACAATATTTACCTCCCAGGGAAAATTTACAACCTCCCTGCCACCCTTTCCCTCCTCCCCCCACCCCAACACACACACGTTTCTATCTTGGGAAAACGGGAAGGTTTTCCGGTGCCTCAAAAATTATTAACCTATCCGAGGACATTCAAGGTGACCCTCCAGCTTTCCTCTCATTAAAGCAAAGCAAGTAAAAAGCAACTTTGTTCATGCAATACCAAAACAAGTAAATAAATAAGTTCCAACCTGTGCTGTGAGGTAGTGTAAAAACCAGAGAGTGGACTAGGAGATTACTCTTTCTTTCATTGGAATCTGTTTTAGACAACTTCCCTCTTGTTCCCCATTGCGGTATACAGGAGCTTCATTGCCTGCCTTCATGGTCAATATTCTCTTTCTTCTTGGCTTGTCCTAGTTTATATTATGTTTCTTGTGTCTGGTTGTGAAGGACATGTACTCAGGGCCCAGAAAGCTGGGCTCAAAGCCCTGCTTAGTGTTTTCCTAGCTCTGTAGTCCTAGATACTTGTTTCTGATCTGTACAAAAAAAAAAAAAAAAAAAAAAAATCATCAGCTCATTGTTTACTATGAAGATTAAATAAATGAATACAGTTCTTAGACTAGTGCCTGATACATACTAAGAACACAATAGATTCTAGCTATTATTTTCCTCTTTCCCTTTCTTGCTCTCTTCATGTAGGGACCTCCCAGTCATTCATTCCTTGTCACTCACTGAAAGATTTGGTATGTGATTCACAGGATGCCTTTCAACTTCAAGGACTGGAAACATGATAGATAATTTAGGCATCTTCAATGATGATTTACTTCCAAACTCTTAATCTTTGGGGGTGAGTTTACTCTGAAACTAATAAAGCTGTTTCTGCTCATTTGCATATGCTCTGTCTAAGGCCTGGGAGCTACTTTGTCATCTATATTCATAATTTTTATTCTGCCTTTTAAAAAGAATCCTGCCCCAATGATATTAGCTTCATGTCCCACAAGAGCTGAATCCATCCCTGCTCCCTTCCAGTGACTTTCTGTATCTCAATCATTTCTACAGTGGCCACTTCAGAAACTGGCAACAGCCTCAACCTGTTCCTGTACTGAAGTTGCCTTACCCTGACAAAAACACTCTAGTTCTTATAATTTTCTTTTTAAAGTTCCTAAAAATCAAATTTTTAACTCCATAATAATTTTGGTCTTTATAAATTATTAGTTAACTTTTTAAAAAAATTAGAAAAATTATGTGGTTCTATATTTTTTAATATACAGATAATTTTAAAACTCTGTTATATGTAAAGTGTTTTAAAATATTTCCAAAAAGAGCCCTTATGCTCAAAAAATTGGGTAACCTTGCATTGGAGTTGCCAGTTAAGTCAAAGTACAAACTAAGTAGTTCATTTTAAATTATAGATCATTGACTTCCAATGTCCCTATTTACACAGCAGGATTTTTTTACCATGTTGATGTTCAGTGGAGATATAGTCCCAATGAAATAATCAAGGTCCTCTCTATTCACAAAAACATAACAGTGTCACCTGTCACTAAGAGCTTTGCCTCAGAAAGTTGAAATGTAACACGTGTTTTTATTTATGTTCTTACCATAGGACCAAATCTAATATTTCAGTATTCTAACTCTCAAAACCAAAATTCAAACATTAATAAGGGAAATCAAAGATGACTAATATTAAATAAGCATCAAAGATTTGCCTGAATTCTTTAATTGTTCTAGAATAATGTAATAATGAGGTGGTAATACGTTGTCCATACATCAGAATTCACATTGCTGGATTTCAATGCCTAACCTGCTACCACCAACTGCAAGATTACAGTTGAATTAACCAAATTTTACCTGCTTCAGTTTTCACATTTGTAAAAATATTGCAGTTTGTACATAATGAAATAATATTAAGGATTAAATAAGTTAAAAATGTAAATTAGCACCTGACTCATAGGAAATACTCTATAAATGGTTAACTATTTTTATTACTAAATGCTAATAAAACAGGCCATTTGTCAGAGTTCAGAAATATTTCTAATCACATTAAAGCTTTTTATAGGTTTTCTTATTATATTTTTATTTAAGGTTTTACCTTCAATGTAGAGACTAGGATTTTCCCCAGAATTCAAAACATTATATAGTGACAGGGGCAGCTTATGATCTTGATGTCCAAATTTTAGTAATATAACTTCAAGAATAGAATTCTTTAAAACGCACATTTACACATGGGATATAAACCAGAAATTTCAAAGACTAAGAGTATATCAAGACTATCTTGCTCCAAAAGAATATTTTTAGAAGAGTACTCTCTCATCAAACATTTCTTGAGGATGACACAGTGATAGTAATTAGAATAAATATATCAATAAAACTTTAAACTCTCATGAGTTTATAATCTAGTAAGAGATAACTTACTTATTTAAAACCAAAAAGTGTGATGATTAAATATAGTTTAAAGTATATGAGTTTAAAGTTTCTCTTAATTAGAAATAAGCCATTTTACCCATATTAAAGAGTTTAACACTTTGTTTTCATGATTATTCTCATTTTAGATATTTGTTTACTAATGAATTTATCTTTCTGCCATCCCTACCTGAGGCCATGAAAATGTGTTTTGTTCTAGTCTCTTGATAAAATTTTAATGTCAAAAAATATTAATATACTGGTTAATTTGCTGCTTTAAATACAGAATGATTCAATATTACTTAATATAAGTAAATAGGCCAGAGTTCCCTTAAGCAGGACAGAATTAAGCCTGCTTGTCTTCTTTACCAAATCAGTACCCAAGAACAGAAGGAATTTCTAAAGAGAATTAATGTGGATATAAATCAGATATACAGCAAATTTTGCACCTGAGTCAGGGCTTGCCTTTAATTCAATCAAAACACATTGCTGCTTTGCATTTTGACACCAAAAGCCAAAAGTCAGAGAACTACACTTAGGCCACTGAAGACTACTGGCTCATAAAGTGGAAATGTCTCATCTGAGTCATTTCAGTCTAGTGTGTCTAGTAATAGTGGACTTTTCCCAAGGTGTTCATGGATGTGGAAGCATTTCTCACCCACTAGGTGTGGGCACTATGTCTGTATAGTTGATGCACCTGTGGGTGTGGCTGGGTTATGATGCAGTATAAGCAAAATCCCAGCAATTCAATTGTTTAGGGTGAACCAAATTTAACCCCACTTAAGATCTTAGCCAGCTCTATCTCCCAAGGGCAGAAATCAGAGACTGGTAGAATGCAGGAGTTGGGGGTAAGAGTGTGGTGGAGAGAAGTAATTTTTCTCCTGTTTATATTTATGGAGGGGCCTAAAAGAGAAATGTGTGTGAAATGAATTATACATCTCAACCTCTTTCACTCTTATCTGGAGTGAATAGACTGCTTTGTCATATAGCTGCCTGAGGCTAATCCTCTAAACTCTCACAGTCTTCTCAGTCTACAGCCTGAGTACCTTTAAAGCCAGGATTTAAAACCCTAAATATAGAAGCAGGATTACTGGTTGCAAACTGCTGAAAAACTTTAAATACTTCCTGGAAAGTAAAAGGGAAGGGTGTACAGTGGCATGAGGAGGGATTAATGAGGAGAGGAAATGTAATTTTTTTAAAGAAATAGTAAGCTCCAATTTAGCATAGTATTTTAATAAATCGGAGTTCTCTTTTCCTGACTGTCAGAGATTTTGTGGATTTTCAGTTACAAATTACATCCAGTCAATTTGAGTCTTTATTTATAAAATGCCCTATTTTTTTCCATCAATTGAAATTCATCTCTTCTGTAATCTCTGCTAAGACTGATTTACAATATCCTACCACCAATTCTGCTGGCTCATTTCTTGCTTGGGTTTTCTGGTTAGAAGCCACACTCTGCTCCCACAAGGTGCCCCCTGCTGACTGAATAGGCAAGACTTCTTACCTATTTTTTTTTATAAATCTGGACATTCTAGGTTAGCACAGAGTAAGGGCTAATATATATATTTTAATAATTGCATTTGATACTAGATTTAGAACTGATAGCAAATGAAATTCTTGTGGTATCTGAGGTCTTGGGACTATTCACAATATTTAATTTTATACTCTGGTCAGTTACTGTTAGGATGTCACTGCCTCATCTTGATAAACTTGAGAGTTGTCATGTGATTTTCTTTGACCAGTGAATGAGTGTTATGAATGTCATTTCCAAGCAGAAGCTTTAAGAAGCATTGCACATTACCACATATTCTTTGTCTCTCCCACAATAAATTGCAGTATTCCAGAGGAGAGGTCAAATCACCAAGAAAGGACAACAATGTGAGAACAGAGACCACAGTCAGTGGATAGCAATAAACCTTTGCTTGAAGTGATTGATATTTGAGGACTGTATGTTACTGCAGCATAACCTAGCCTATCCCAACTAATATATACCATAACATGCTTGCTTCTGGGTTCACCAAGTTGTTGAATATTATTGTCTTTCACTTTTAAATACATCTTTTAAGAAGGTTTTTTCACTAAATGTCTTCAAAGTAATTTTACACATTTAAAAAGCAGTCAAAGGAAATGAAAGTTAAGTCTAAACCTAATGAGATCCAGGCAGAGTAAAAATAGATCTCAAAGCTCCAGCTGTCCTCTAGATTTCATTGTATGAATATTTTTATAGGATAAATTTTTTGCAGATGAAATCAAGCACATTTTCCACTTCAGTCTTTCACTAGGATCAAAGCAAATTCATTACCCACCAAGTGATGGAAAATACAGTTTATTCTTAGCTCAACAGTAGCCCAAAGAATATTATTCAACTGAGATAAACAAACACAGACATTGTTGAAGAGAGAGAAGGTAAATACATAGGAATTTCCAGCTCCACCTCAGTGACACTATACCATAAACAACTCAGCACTCCAATACAATATTCTAATGCAATATTTTTAAACAATGTATAATATTTTTCTTGTAATCCCAGATGGATTATTATTGTAATCATTTTCTTTTTCATTAATTGAAACATTTTTAACCCTTTGGAATTTTCCTCATGGGCTATTTTATTTTAAAATTTATCATATTACAATTTTCTTCTCTAGGTTTTAATAAAGTAAAGCAAAATGTCATCTGTTCATTTATATTCAGGTATGAATTAGAATTTGAAATTGGTAAATAGCAAATGTGCCTATTTTTCCAGAAACAAAAGATTATTTTGAAAAGCCCCTTAAAAGTTGCATGACTTAACTCCACAGCATTTTGACTTCATTTACTTAAGTAGAGATTAACAACTGTTTTTCTAATCAAGGTCTCCCTAGTAATAGGGCCAAAATCATAGATATTACCTTCAACATAGAAAAACTTTCAACCTATTGCTTAGGATAGAGATTCTTTCAGAAACACATAGAGAAAAGTAAAGAGTAGAGACTTCTTAGTGACACAGACTAGAGTTTGCTATTTTGTAATAGTCAAAACAAAATTGGAGTCTGTCACTCTATTTCTCTCCTCTACCAGTTCCCTAGTCTCTGTGGAGAATATTAGTCAAACATTTTTACAATAATGGGGATTTCTCTGTGGGTCTGAAGGCAATTAGCAGATCTTCCACTCTTTTTTGTTTATTTTCATTCCAGATAATAATGCTACAACAGTAACAACAAAAAGATTCAACCATAATTCTTAGTATTTTACAACTTCTTTTCACATTTTTCAAATATGTAATGCATGTCTCCGATGTGATAGGCACTATACTAGTCTTCAAGAGTGTAATGGTGAGTGGAAACTACATTGGCCTTATCTTGGGAGAACATACAACATAGTGAGAAAGATAATCAAATCGACAATATAAAAGATTATAATAGAGGATATTCCAGTGACAAAAAATATGCAGCATAAGACCTACTCTGGTCCAAGAATGAGAGCAGAGAGAGATTCAATAATACTTCTAATAATATCACCACCAAAAATGAAATTAACCATGCAAAAACATGCAAGCATATCTCAGGGTGTTATAAGCTAGAGAAAGTACCTCAGAGCACAAAATCTTAACCAGAATCTTTAGAAAACTAAGGTGGATGTCTATGTACAAATGAAAAGTCCTGTCACAATTTGAATTCCACAGCATTAAAAGTACAGGAAATAAAGCCAGGGAGTGCAGTGAAGGAAGCAGATGACCACCAAGTCAGAAAGGAAAGGATCAGAAAGAATTATAGAAGCAATATGAAAGTACACTAGCCTATGGTCAGGTGAGCTGGGCACTGAGTATTTTAACTGTAAATTATAGCATTGCCAATGCTTAGATATATTTTATCATTCAACTATCACTATAAAATTATAAGGCAATTAGCATATTATCCCATCTTAAAGATGAATAAAATAAGGTTTAGATAGGATAAGTGAGTTAAAACTTTTTACCTTTCAATCCTGAGCTCTGAACTACTAGGCTACTGTCCATTAGGGTTATCCACTAGAATCACGTACAAAGACTTTTTTTTTTTAATCCCAATGTCCAAGCCCAAACCAGAGCAATTAAATCAGATTCTCTGGGGTAGGGCTCAGATATGAGCATAAGCTTTCCAGGTGACTCTAATGTAATGGCAAAATTGAGAGCTTCTCTGTTACTAAGCCACTAGATGACTTTGAAAACACACTTAGGGTCTTATCAATAAATCAAAGACTACATTACTTCTGAGGTCCCTTCCAAATCAAACATTCTTCAGTTATACACAAAGACATTTCTATTAAAATGAATGTTTCAAAAAAATTTGAAAATTAAAAAGGGAATTTATGGGCTAAGTAGGTCATTAATTACATAGATCTCATCTTGTCAATAGTTAGAAACTTGATGTATATTTATAGATCATCAAAATCCAAAGTCTTTTAACATTATAATAAGTCCACTTTTGGAATCCAGTAAATGAGTGAGTTAATTACTCAAGTGTTATGTGATGAATCACAGAAGACAGGAAAAACTGGAAATCAATTCCATTTAGTGATCTTAGATAACATGTAAGCCACTGCAATAAAAATTATGTAAAATTATGATGCTTATTAATTTTAAAATTAATATGTAGTCTGTGTGCTTTTTCTTCCTGAAAGATCCCTCTAGCGTAGAGTTTCAGAGAGCTGCTAAATTGATGTAGTTATGAAATAGAAGTTTAAGGAGAGAAAAATAGAAGCTGGCACTGAGTAATAAGAAAGGGTCTGCAAAGACTAATAGAGCATTTTCCATACTTAATGGAACAGTTTAGAAAAGTAGAAAATAGAAAAAAAGAGCAGATAAGCTGTGAATAAGTATGACAGAAATCCACATGGATTTTTAATTTGGAAAACAATAAATTAAGCAATTTATGCCTAATAATTGATTTTTGTATGCTAACCCCCTATGATAATTCCTGGTACATAGCACTTCAGGGGAACTGACTGAGCCCATGGAAAAGAAATAGGAAAAATAAGAATTCTGTATTTAAAAACTAAAAAAGAGACCAGACAAGCTAAGAGTAGTACAGGACTTATAAATTTTTTATATTTCCAAATTTATTGCAAGTTCGAATGCCAAATCATGACCCATATTCAATTGCATTATGATGGGGCAGAACTGTTCATTAAGAAAAAAAATCAAGCTCCTTTAATCTCAATGAAACAGTAATTGGGCTTTTAGACATGATCAAATACCATTTCACAAGTTAAAAAAAATAGCCACTACTGTCCACGAGGCCTATTAATACAAAATGGGTCTTAAGGCCACCTGGGCTTTGGAATGCTTATACCTTAGTCATGGGCATTCATGTTGAATCACTAATAAACAGCATCTGGTGTTTTGAATGTTTCCTGTGAACGTCATTTTCTCAGGCAGGAATTAAACATCAAAAGGCACTAAGGATTCAACCACGTTTCCCATCACTTCAGCCCAAGGTTGTAAGTCATTATACCCCTTGCTTCCTAAACTAAACCATAAATATACAAAATGGGGAGTCTGGCACAAAGCTTAGATTACCTTACTTCATAGCAACTTCATAACTTGCCACAGACATTTTCATCAACCTCTCAAGATAACAAGCAAGTAGAAGAGATATGAGAAAGACAATATATAAAGTTATTAAACTGAGAGGGGAAAAAAAAAGAAAAGAAAGAAGCGAACAAGAAAGAAAGAGAACCAGAAAGAACATAGAAGTTAAAAGAAGGATGTGACAAGGGGTGATGGGATATAACATTGCCCTGAACTACATTGGGTTAGTATTTAGTTTAATTTAACAAATATATCTTGAGTACCAACCAAGCATCAAGCACTGTTCTAACACCTAGAAATAACAATATGCAAGATCTAGTCCATTCTTTAAGGAGCTCACAGCCCTTTGAGTAAACACACACATGCATTTAAGTATTCAACTAACAAACTATTTTTGGAGTAAGTACTACATACCAGCCATCATCCTAGGGGCTCAGCATGCAAAAATCAATGTCGTGTCATAATTTCTATGCCAGCGGTAAGAATAAAATACTATGGGGGCACAGTGAAGAAAGTGATGACTTCTGTGATGAGGCTTCAGAAAGTGTTAACATCAGAGGCCTGCGGGACAGAACTGGGTCTTACTCTTGTACCAGCTGGGTGATTTCGGACAAGTTTCAAATCGTTATCACCCACTACAATATTGTAGACAGACTTTATTATTATTATTATTATTATTATTATTATTATTATTCTATGACAATTCTAATAATAGTGCCTGCACACCCAGATTCACAGATTAAAACCATTGGAAGAACAATCTTCTCACTCAACTACACATAAGAGTAACTCAATCAGATTTTCCAAGTTGAAGACAGTCTGTCATTGAGTCAGTCTATGTAGATCATATTTCTGGATACCAAGGCTAAGGACCGCATGAGTGCAAACCCTATTGTGAACTGCGCAAGTGAGGGAGGGATCTAGATTACACACTTCTAATGAGAATCTAATGCCTGATGATCTGAAGTGGAGCTGAAATGATGGTGCTAGTACTGGGCAGTGGCTGCAAATACAGATTAACATTAGCAGAGAGGTTTGACTGCACAGAGACCATAATAAATCAATTGCTTGCAGACTCATATCAAAACCCTGTCAGTGAGTGGCAAGTAACAATTAAGTGCATCTGATGGCAGGCTTTATAGTGGCGGGTGAGTTAATGTACTTCAATTGTACAGCCGCATCAAGTGGATCTGATTCTACATTATATATAATTATTTCATTATATATTACAATGTAATAAAAATAGAAATAATGTTCACAATAAGTATAAAATGCTTGAATCATCCTGAAACCATCCCCACCTTGCAACCCAGTCCATGAAAAAACTGTCTTTTAAGAAACCAATCCCTGGTGCCAGAAAGGTTGGGGACTGCTGCCTCAATGGGCACTATCATAGCTTTCCACTCCCACACTGTTTATGGCACATTGAAGTGAGCAATTCAAAAATCTGTCATTTTATTCAGGCATAGAGTGCTGAGCCTGCTTATATACCTAATCTAACTCTACCAATAAACGAGAAAAACCAAGGGAAGAAAAAGTTGAAAGATATTCCAAAGTCATAGAACTAGTTAACGAAGCATCTAACATAAATGGTTACTCAACTCAGTCAAGAAAATGATCAGAGTTTAGCAGGGAGTGAAAAATCGTTTCTACAAGTCTGCTTGTGTTTCTCTTCTAGGAAAAATGGTGCAGTGATCCTGGAGTAAGGGGGAGAGGGAAAATGTTTCTAAGGAAGAAAGGTAGAAGATGAAAGTAAAACTAATTACACACACACACACACACACACACACACACAATTAATTTTCAGTGTCAATAACCCACCTGTTCTTTGACTATTTTAAAGGAAATACTCACTCCAAGAGAAGTAACTCTCTCACACTTACATCTTTGAATTTAACCAAGAGTTTGCTTTTCTACTTTAATGGGACAGCAACCCAATTTCTTCTATATGCCTGACATGTTACCAGTTCATGACTAAATAACTAATAAATAGCTGCAGACAAGTAAACCTCAAGGGGCCTCCGGGGTACAGTTCGAGTGTTAATAAGTCTAGTCTTGAAGTAGAACTAGCAATCTCAAAAGGAAATTGTTCTGAGCTATTGGCATCTCCACCCATTGCAGCAATTACCTCTCTACAAATGTTTTGCTAATCTTAACCACCACCTTATAATGCAAAACAGGATTTCAGTATGTCAATCTATACTTGTTGCATGTTTAAAAGAATGTCTAAATATGGTTCAGAATGCTATATTTTATCTACAAGAGTTCAGTCTAATTATTGTCTCTAATAATCAGATCTTTAACAAAACTAATATTGGAAAATTCTTTATCACTTCTTCCCTCCTGTTTTGCTGCATATTGGCAATTCCTCGTCAGAAGAGCCACGCTGATTCTATAATGTGATGGCAGAAGGGAAAATCAAAGAGAAATTGAGGAATTTGTAATTCCCATTGGGATTCGACTTAAAGTTTACAATAACTCATCATTTAGTTAATATGGTTGTCCATTTCTCCCATCATATGATATTCAAATGTATGTGTGTGTGCGTGCACGTGCATGTGCTGGGAGCTATGAGGGTTGAGGTGAAGAAAAAAAACAGGTAGTAATAGTGGAACTTAAATGTGGCATCTTGAAAGGTGTGTCTCAAATCACAAAAGCAACAAAATTTGGCCAGTTCTCACCCATTCTTAAATGGGTTGAATGAACTCCAAATATCTCAGTGATTTTTCCAGAACAAAATGGATGAAATGAACTGGTGAGAGTTAATGCTTATTATCTCCCAGATTATCAACCCCCTTTAAATCTAACGCTTTATCAATTAACCAGTTGCTTTGGAAATGTTCTAGATTTCCATGATCTCAATTAGGCGATGTGCTCCTCCAAGTCATAGTCTATATCTGCTCTGCTTCTGGTATTCCTTCTATGTTTTTATTGCCACTTTGTCCCTTGTCCCTTCCCCACCATGACACATAGAGCACTTAGAAAATAGCAAGCTCAATAAACATTCATCACCTGAACCCAAATGGTAGCATTTTTATGGAGTGCCATATGTATAAGGCTAAAGCTTTCTAAACTTTTGTTACTATGACTGGCTCTCTGTTTTTGTATTCATATTTTCTTCGTGTCCTATAGTCTCAGAGCTTTTATTCAAATTTTGCCTACTCAACAAATAGCTGTTTTTATAGTCTCTATGTTATCAGAAAAATTTTCAGCTTTCATTCTTAATTAAATTCTTAAACAATTTCTAAATGTCTCCTGATTTTCATCTCAGCCCCAGAGAATTTTATTATTGAGACTACAGTGAAAAAGTGTTGGGCTAGGAGTCAGAAGGTGTCAGTTAAGTCTTCTTTCTCTCTATTCTCAATGCTGTAGCAGTCTCTGCATTGCCATATTTATGGTCTGATGAGTGAATTAGTAACTGAGTGAATGAATGTCACATATTATTAATCTATTTTTGACAGATCACAATATTTTGGAAACGGTTTTCTCATTTGTATAACAAGAGTGTTATAATCTATAATTTTAAAATTAAGAAAAATAATCCTAAAGAAATAAAATCATTATCTCAAAGAGATAGCTTCACTCCATTTTAATCACAATGTCATTCACAATAGCCATGGTATGGAAATAATCTAAGTGTTCATCAACAGGTGAACAGATAAAGAAAATGTGGTAATATACACAATAGAATATTATTAAGCCTTTAAAAAGAAGAAATTCTGACATTTGCAACAACATGAATGAACTTGGAGAATATTATGCTAAGTAAAACAAGCCAGGGAGACAAATACTGTGTGGTATCACTTATATCTAGAATCTTAAAAAAAAAAAGAAAGAAAAAAAAAAGTGAAATCAAATTCATAGGAACAGAGAGTAGAAAAGTAGTTGCCAGGGACTTGGAACGGGAGATGCAAGAAGAAGTTGATAAAAGGATATAAACTTTCAATTATAAGATGTATAATAAGGTGACTATAGTTGATGCTGTGTTGTATAATTGATATTTGCTAAGAAAGAACTTTAATGTTATCACCGAAAGAAAAAACAGTAAATATATAATATGATGAATGTGTTAAGCTTCTCAATAGGGGAGGATGTTTTCACAATGCATATGTATATCAAATGATCACATTGTACACTTTAAATATCTTACAATTTTATTTGTTAATTATACATTAATTTTAAAAAAACACATAAAAATTGTAAAGGAAATATTGGTTACTTATATTTTACTAGGTATTTAAAATAGATTTAAAGTTGCTAATATACAGAAAATGATATAGATATAATTTAGTCATTATAATTTATCAATTTTACATAGAAGAAAACTGAAATTCACTAAAACTGTAACCGGCCCAAGGTCACACAGTGAGAAAGTGGTAGAACTGATTTCTAATCTCGGATCTGTCTCTACCATCAATACTCTGACCCCTCTGTCAAACAACTTCTCTTTATCTTTTTTTTTTATTATTATTTTTATTACTGTATGAACTCCACATTCCTAACCTACACTTGATTTAAGTGAACAATGCCTTAAATCTTAGTAGCATTCCAGTGCTTTTCAAGTGTCTTTAAATTAGGCATGCCATTCAGAAGACCAAAGGAATGGCTGTGTTACAGGACACACAGATAGGTATCTCAATTTTAAAAAACTTCATTCATTCTCAGTGTTTATTTATGGTAGACACTTCAGGGTCCCTTGCTGAACTGCATTTAAAATTCTGCTTAGAGTTATACACTATGCTTCAAGAAATGCAAACAGAGCCTTTTCTTTTTTTATTCCTGGTTCACTGAAAATTTAATTATTCTAATAGTCTGACATATATCTGGATTTACAAGTAATCTCTTAAGAATGCTCTGCATCCATTTTGCTGTTCCCTGAAGCTACCCATTTCTATCTGCTAAAACATCACAGTTCAGCAGTTTTGTTTATTTAAATACTTATTTCAGCCTAAAAACCAAAGGTTAGTGACAAAGGGTAACTCAGACTGCACATTTCTTAATCTTTTCTGCCTGCACTTAACAGAATTAGGTTTTTAAAATTGATAACATTTTTTTACTTTTAGAAAAATGCTCTATGTATCTCAGATACATTAAGATGATTTCATAATCATTTTTCCAGACACCTTTCGCCTAGTTTGTGTATGTTTCCCTTTAATCAAAGTGAGTTTAGCACCAGAAAAAAAAAAAATTATTCTACTTTTTAGAAAAGATGGTCTCATGCTAAACTATGACAAATGTTTTAGGGTTTTCTATTAAAATCTAGCATAATTGATGAGAGTACATTATTAAAAAGCTTGTAACCAGCTTTCAGGAAATTAACCTAAAGTATAATTGCAGTTAACTAAAACTAAACTGTTCCCTGACCATGCTAATCCATCTCATTTTTCTCAATGTTAGCCTTCAGCAACTAGTCATGTTTTCCTTCTACATTTTTGTTAGTATCTTTAAATTACTTGTTTGGAATGATGATCCAAGTACATTATAAGATCAAAATCATCAAGAAAGTACCATAATTCCAACCACAAGAAAGCTCACTAATACATTTTAGAATGCCTAATCAATAACAAAAGTTGAAATAAAATGTGATCATAGAACTCACTGTTAAATAACCAGAAATCCAGCTAAATAGAACAACCCATTTACCAAAAGTCTAGTTAATCATATATTCTAGTGCATGTCTTACTTGAATTCACAAGGTCAGGAATATCCTGCTGTCCCCAAAGTTAATTTTGGGTTGATTCATATATAAACAGGTATTACAGAGAAACCAGGCCAAGTGTTCCTGCAGAAAGCCGGTGGACTTTTATGGTTGTTCTTCCCACATGGTGGGAGGCAGGAGGGGATGGAGGATAAAAAGAAGCATAAAGGCCTTCTGAGGTCAAATGCCAACTTCTACTGAGGTTCCGTTCACACTGCTCCACTTATCCAACCTCACTTCATCACAGCAGAAAGCACAATGCCATGAGACAGATGTAAATAGCCCCTTTTGGAGCTGTCAGACATTTTTGGTGGTTCACCAGCCTGACCTTCAAAATCATGTCCATGACATTTAGCTCAAGCCTATAAGTTCTATGCCAAAGAATTTAAACTGTGTAAGCATAGAAATAGCAAGCTTTTATATCAAAGTTCTAATCTCCATTTAAAACACACACCACACACACACAAACATGCTCGCGCACACACACACACAGACATACACACACACACACAACTTTGTCCCACTTAATTTTTTAATCCTGGAGGGAGAGAAAAAACACAGAAAACATTACTTTGTTTCACTTTATTATTTCATGACATCGAAGCATAAAAATTGAAGTTTTGAATTAAACTTAAGACATAAATATCTTTTCACATATAAATAAATTTTCAAGAAAAACCATGTAAGATTTAGTTGACCATTCCACATGAGGCAGGTTTGTTTTTCTGAATATTTTCTATTAATTTTGTGCTCTTAAAAGCATCTGAAAAACTCAGTCATAAAAGTAAAGTATACAGTGGATTTTTTTCTAAATACCTCAAGTGTTATTATGGCCAAAGTTGTCTGCTGTCTTTCTTTTGTTTAACCATGAACTCTGAGTTACCCTCTAACTAAGACAGACAGCTCTCTCTCTCTTTGGCGGTGCTATCCTGGAATAATAGGCTACATTTTTTAAAAAAATAAGCAATAAAATACATTCGCAAAAGAGAGAGAGAGAGAGAGAGAGAGAGAGAGAGAAATCTACCTGCACCTCCAGTAATCAAAGCTAGCCTTCCCAGAGATCTCTTTAGCTATCTTGTCCTCGTCTGATAATGATGTATCCTTCTACAACTGATTACACTTCCAAACATGTCAACAGTAAACACATAAGCACTTTCCAATGGTTCTTATGGTCTGCTTTCCTGAGCAGCCACATTCTGAGAAAGAAATCTTGTCTTTCCCTTTGTATCTTTCACAATGCTCTGACAGTAAATATTTAAGTATTCTCTGATTCGCTGTTTCTTCAAAACCACAAAACTACACACACACACACACACACACACACACACACACACACACACAAATTGTTCTTACAAAATAGAAGGGAGCTTCTTTGTCATATGACATAGATGATCCATCTAAAAGAAGGGGGTTCACAGGCTAAAAGTGAATCTAAGATTCACTTTTGCAGGCACTAAAAAAACTATCTCAGTGCTCTCTGTAGGGCTGAAAACAATGAGGTCCTCACCTACACTTGCACTTAACACCTGCTGGCCCACCCCGCTAAGCAGGCCAGCAGAGTAAGGCAATTATCCAGGTGACTCATGGAAAAAAGCCATTTTTAGCTGAAATATCTAAGCAGTTCAAGCTAAAGTAGGTTGTTACCTGGGTCATTCAGGCAAAAGCAGGTTGTTTTGTTTAAATTTTCTTGTAGTAGGGGAATGCTAGAGGCCAACTAAACAAAAAGGTCAGCCAGAAGTCCTTCCAAAACCCTGAACTTGATGCTTATAGCACGACAGGTGGCCTTCATGAGCTATGAAGAAAGGAAAGAAACTAACGTTTTGCTTCTCTCATATCCTAGTGCACACATACACAGATGTAATCTTGATCTGAAGTCAAGTTTTTGGTCTCAAGAAATTACTTATCATTATCATTGATTGGTAGAAATCCAGGAGAAACACGTAATTACAGAGTTCTTGACTGTTCAAGCACTAAGAGACATTTCACAGACATCTTTATTTAACAACAGATCCTGACACCAAAACTGTAGTAAAGTTCCTGGTCCTTGTAGAAATAACATTTAAGAGCTCTCTTGTTCATGTTGAACAGAATACTGTTTCCTGGCTATGACATCTGATGCATGAGTCTTTTATACACCATAGGTATAATTGATGACTGCCATTGGGAGAGATGGATGCTAGCACAATCTTTTCTATCTTGTCTGCCCAAGAGCTTTGTTGAAAAGCTGCTTCCTTGCCTCATCATGTGATTTCCTGCCAGGGCCAGGAACCATTTTGTTTTGTTGGCTCTCTGCAGCATCATTACTTGAACTCGTGTTTCAGTAGGATGTTCTGTTTTAATTGCATGTTCTGCTCACTATAACTCTAAAACCATAGGCTCTGCCAGAGAGGCTATTGTAAGTCATTGTATTTTTTCCTACCATGGCAAGCTCAGTTTCAGAGATAGGGGACAGAGAATGATCAAACAGTATAGAGTGAAATATATAAGATGCCCCCTGGAGTAAGGCATTTATGCAACCTCCAGGGACATTTCTTGGCCATTGATTAGTTCACCTATTATCCCCTTGATAGATAGATAGACTTTGGAGTCAGACCAAACAATCATAGATTTCTAGTTCATCCATTTACTAATGGAATGACTTTAGAAATGTTGCTTTAACCTCTCTAAGCCTGCCTCGGATTCCTCATCTCCAATATTTATAGTCTTACACAGTTGTTGGGAAGATGAAATCAGATGATGCCTATAAAGCACTTAGCAGAGAGATAGCACAAAATAAGCTTTCTATGATAGCAGCTATTCAATCCCTAGCATCAGCATTGTCTTCATAGTGCTTTAGAGATTATCCGGCCTGTAGCTCCTCATGAGTGATATTTCTTCCTCGGACCATCACAAAGTGAAACATATTAATAGCTTGCCCCCTTATTTCTTTTGCATTCCTGAGATATTTAACCAATAGTAATATTAAGAAGATCAGGAAAAAAATACCTTCAACCTATGAGCTAGTCTTAATATTTTTGATATTTTTTATTTTCTAAACATATTCTTAGGCCAGTTTTGAATTTGTATAGCTAGACTTAGAAGGACTAAATGACTAAGGAGAGTGTCATCTCCAGAAAGAAAGAAAGAAAAAAAAAAACAGAAGCAAGTTATATTGGACATTTAATTCATGAATTGGAGTTCCAGGGATTTGATTTCAGATTTTCAGGATGAGATGGAAGAAAGAGAAATTCTAGCTGGTGACCTCTGGAAAGAAAGGAGAATTCTTGATGCCATGAGACATAACAGCCATATTTCTTAAAACAAGAATGAGCCATGTGATTGTCTAAAAAGCATCAGTATACCTAGAATGCAAGAGAACATTTATAAGAGATTCTAGAGAATCTGAACTTTGGGGTTACTATCAGCTGGGATGAAAAAATTTGGAGAGCCCTTCACATATATTAGAGTTTGGACTGCCTGTCTTTAATTCAGTACGAAGCCTTTTTCTATGGGACCTCCCTGTCTAATGGCATATTAAGTCCTCATCTGTACTGAACTGAACAAGCATTAGCGGCCTTTGGAAATTTCATTTCTCCTTTAGAACTAAAAATATCTGTGATACATGTATTTTGGGTTCTGTAGGTATTTGCAGACAGATTTTGATGTTCGCCTCAGTTCCATCACAGTTACATATTACTTTTTTAATTAACAATTTCTCTGGTTCCATTTCTGGTATTTGGTATTTGGTCACTGATAAGAGATCTGCAACTTCTAAATCTCAATATGACAGATAACTAAATCAATCAGAAAATTTGCTATTTATAACTTCTTATCCTTCACAATTACTTCAAGCTAAGAAAAACGTGGTCCTTCAATTACATACAAATTATCATCTTTACTATCTGCAAAACAAATTAGAATAAAAAATTAAATTGTAAAAGTATGTCTTCAGTAGGAAAAAAAAAAACCCTAAAGAAAAATTACTTCTATAATCAACAACAGTATGCTTTGTTAAAATTCCATTAATTATACTGTTTATCATGTTGCTCTCCTGCTTAAAGCCTCTTAAAGCCCCCCTTTTCTGTCATGGTCATGATGTTTTGCATAATTTAGCTCCTCCTTGTCTCCCCAAATTTGCTTCGTACCACTCTCCTTTTTGTTTTCCTTTCTTTAGCCACAAAAGCCTTCATTCGATCTTTTAAAAAGCTAAATCATATCCCTTCCTATCCCAGGCCCTTTGCATGTACAGACATCTTTATTTAGGTGCTCTTTTCTCTCCCCCTCCCCACTACTCTTCCTTCAACCAGTTGCACATGTTCCTATATCTAAGTTCTTTATAGTGATATTCACAATCATAATTAATTTATTATTGGAGTATTACCTCTCTCCCTGTTGGACTCAAAGATCCCTAAGAATGAATATTTTATCCTTATTCATAGCCCTGTCCTCTCCTAACAAGAAAATACACAGTAAGTGCTCACTAAAAAGTGATTGGCTGACAGAATAAATACTACAGTTAGTGAAACTTGTGAAGTTATCTCACTACAGCTTCTTCCTTGCTTAACTAACAATATTATATTTCTGAAAAGCTGGCACTCTTTTGTAGGTACTCAGCAGCTAATATCAATAGTCATTTTTTTAAGTCTCAAAAGAAATGATTATTGCAACAGTTTCTAGTGGGCAGAACTGCCTTGACTAGTGTTCGCCTAAAGGGAAAGTATTTAGTCTTTTCATTAAGAGTCCTTTTTCTGTCTGTTAATTTCAACTCTCTCCTCCCCACCTTATCAAGCTTGTGAAAGATAAAATATTTTCTTTTGAAAGTTGAATACTATATCTTTCTTTATCTTTAAAATGGAAAATCTTAACAACTAAAAGCTGGTTCCTTACCAAATTCTTATCTGTTTTACTTCTTTAATCCTTTTTTAAATATTTGTTGTGCCACAAATGCAAATCTGGTGTCTCACCAAGTACTACAGACCAAGAACTAAAACTGTGCTGCAATTGTCCAAATTATAGTGAACATAAGATAAAAGGTTTGCTATCTCCTGTTCTCTATTTTCAGGAGACATAAATAACTCAGCCCAAGCAGAACTACCCACTACAAGCAACACTATTCATTCTGAAAGTTTGAATAGGGGAAGAACAGTTTCAGTAACATAAGTGGAAGTCACATAAATTTCCTTCTTAGCAATCCAAGTTGACTGAGCATCATAACCAGCCACGCCATCTATAATGCTCTGAATTGACCCCCCAAAATGCCTACTACACAACACTGCTATTATGTGTTCTCCATGTGTGGTCAGCACTAAAATAGAGAGGTGAACTAACCATTTTTGTGTGAGAGGGGCTTTTTAATAATTCATGCCATAATAAGATAATTCTCAAACTGGCCTGTCCTGATTTGAGACACAAGACCCATTCAGATAAAGAAAATGGAAAAGTTATTTTTGAGTGCCCAAAGAGACATATGTTGATACTGGTTTCCTTGGAGCTGTCCTGTGATCAAATTGAGTCAATAGCTCAAGTGTCCTCCTAGCTTCAGAGAGGGTTAGCTCAGGGAGCAGCACAGTTTACACAGAATCAGTTGCCAAAATGTGAACTTTGGCTTGGCTCTACTTCTTTTGTGAAAGTAAAGAATGGAAAGTCTTGTCACACTGGAGATTCAGTTAAACTTGATTCAAATATTTAGTCTACAATTCCCCATGATGAAGTAGGGTTTAAATGCAGTTAATTTGACTAATGTGTTTCCTCTTGCCCCTAGACCTCAGCCCTCTCCCTTTCCCTAACACACACACACACACACACACACACACACACACACACACACACTAAAAACTTGCACATCTCCTTCCTTTTTGATCATTTTTAACCCTATCTCATGTACCTAACACTGGTTTTTCTTCTCTGTGATCCCCAAGTATCCCATGTTTACCTCTATCAAACGACTCACTGTTTATTTTTAATTATCTGTGTGTTTGTCTTTTATATTAATAAGATTCAAAAGTTTCTTAATGGCAAGAATCTTATTTTATTTTTCTTCATATCCCCAGCATTCATGTCTGTTCCTGGTCAATAATAATTTGATAAAATAATGAATTAAAGAATTATACTAAAAGGTTTCCCATAGAGTCACAAAATCCCCATCAAAGTAACATTCTTAGAACTGAAGATACTATATCCTCTTACTGTTATTCTAAAATCTGCAGCCTAAAAGTAGTGACTCTGAGATTTCCATGACTACTCTCAGAGATAACACATTCCTGAGGAGAGTGCTGTTGGCCATGAGCAGTGGTGACTTAGAAATTAAGGGAAAAAAATCTTTTATCCGAAATACTGCCTTCAGTATTTTTACTTTTTCAAGATTCTATCACTTCCTTCTAACCCTCTAAAGAGAAGGTTGCTCCCCTGTATGCCCTCAGTTTCTTATATCAAGGAGTCAGAGCATCCATTTCCTTCTTCTCCACAGCTGTTTCCATGGATTGTTCCATCATCTTTGTTGCTTTCTTGAAATGCTCCATCCACTGAGATTGCTCTCTTACCCACCCAAACCAGTATCTACTAATATCCAGTGTATCTTCTGATATTCTTTGAAAACATTAGAAGTTATTTTATATATTTCATCTTCCTGTAGTCTCTGCCTATCATCCTGGCAACCCGCTACTCAAATAAATAATCACTTACTTCTTCAGTTTCTGAGCTTTTTGTTTCAATGCCTTTTATCCAAGTGCCAGACTCTTGATTCATCAGTTTACTCATTCCCTCCTGGCTGTTTTATGGGGCTGCTGATTAGGAAAGAGGAAGATGGGTTGAGGCAGGCATTTGGCTCAGGTTAGGAACCCTGAGCAAAAGAGAAATTGACCGTAAGCCACGTGACAAAGAGAAATTGGTAACACATCTTGGACAAGGAAAAACAAAGAAGTAAATATGGGTTCAAAACATCAAGTACAATAATGGGAGGTAAAATTAATCTGACTGGTAAAAACCAAGAAAAAATGTTAGTATAGAAGTAATCACAGTCTTAGCACTCTCTTAGCTACCTAAAGGGGCCCTGTGGTTCTTGACTGAACATCCCCTCACATTCCCCTTTCTCATTCCTATTTCATCCTTTGGAAACAAGCTGAATTCTGCCAAATCTTTTCCTAGACTTGTGTGATGCAAAATGGATGGAAAGGTCTAGTAAGCCAAGAGAAGGAAACAAATTATTAAGCTTAGTCAAGGGTTGAGGGAAAGTAATAGAAACATGAATAGGACCACTCCTCTTGAGGGCTAGAGTCACAGAGGGGAGGAGTGGTAGTTGGAAATAGGAGGCTTCGGCAGTATATAAGAGAATTACAGGAGAAAGTAAAAAGTTCAAAATTTGAAACCCATTTATGCTTGCCAAGGAATACAAATGGAATTTCTCATTTTGTATATACGTGTGCATCTATGCTTTACTCTGGGCTTGAATCATATAGGTCACAGCCTCAACTGAATTACTTTGGGGATCAATATGGAAGATTGGTATCAAACAGCGGACACACTGAGAGAAGACAATTAGGTTGCAGAGCATGCCATTCAATGTTAGTGACTGGTCCCTGAGTGAGTAGAGCTGTGGAGGCACAGAATCAAGTTGGACAGACTTTATCTCCCACTACTGCTAGTTTGAAGAGTGCCCATCCCTAACCTGGATCAACCCAAGCGTCTGTTTCTGCGGGCTTGCTCCCAACCTACCAAATGCAACTGGGGAAAATTGGCTCTAAAATAAATTTATAGTTTTCAAGCTGAGCTCGACTGTGAGTGCTGCTCAGTAATTCCTTTTATTTATCTGTGATTGGTTCCCTTTTCCATTTCCAATAGCAGCTGTGCAAATATTTTATCCTTCTTTTTCAGGGCCCTAACCCATTCTCTCTATGTATGCATGCATTCAACAACCATTTATTGAGTACTTAGTATATTCCAAGCACTTTTTAGGGTTCTGTAGAAAATAAAAATTTGTCACAATTTCTGTAAAACCACTCTCATTAAAATGGTGGAGTTGATTTTATTTTCCCTTGAATCTCATCCAGCTATCTAATTTGTTTTGGCTAATACAATGCAGCAGAAATAACGTTGCACTACTTTCAAGCAAGGTCTCAAGATTCTCTTCAGCTTTCTCTCACCCTGCTGAACCCTGACATCACCATGTTCTAAAAAACCCCAATCTCGTCTTCTTGAGGATGGAAGACAGCAGAGATAGAGACACCTAATTAACTCAGTCATCACTGTTGATGACCACAGGCCAACTCATCAACTGATTGTGCTGCCTGAGGGAGCCCCTCTGGTCTTTCTCCATTTCCTTCTATCTCTGCTTGTAAATCATCAATTCTCACCTGATCTCATCTCTTTCCTGTAATAGTTATGGAAGCTAATAGTAGCCAAGGTACACCCCCACACTGACTTTTTTCAACAACTTCCTCTATCAACAAAATTAAAGTCTTTCAAAATCTGGCTCCAACATGCTTACTTGTCTCACTCTCCTCCACTATTAATCACATCCATCAATCCTGTTTATGGCCCAGGCCTCTGGACTGCTCACCTCTGGACTGCTCAGACATAGCATGCATGTTCATACCATGCCTTTGCCTTTGCTCATCATTGATGATTAAAACTCCTGATGCACCTTCAAGGTTCTTAAGCATATTTTAAGCATATTTTTGTGAAGTTGCACACAATTTTATTCCATCCAATAACTTCAGTCAAAATTAATTTTTCCTTCCTCTGTTATCCCAGAGCAATTTGTTTTTAATCCTAGTAGGATATAGCATTGTGCTATAGTTTATATATTTCTTTTTGTCCCGCAATCTGCCTCTCAACTATTAGTTGCTAATAAATGAGGATTTAGGGTCATGGATCTTTGTGTCCCTTATGTATAATCTGGAACATAAGGGGAGCTCAGTTTATGTTTATTAAAATTAAATACATTTATACAATGCTAATGGTATTCTAGTCAATTAAGTAATTCTGTCCACCCACATTTCACCTATCATCATGGCCAAATCAAGTATGCAACGATTGACCCTGATATTTAATTCAGCCAAAATAACCAAGTCAGCCATAGGACAATCAGATTATTTTATTCTGTGAGACTATTCTAATTTTTTCTGAGCATTGAAAGAGAATTCTTAAAAATACACAGATGGCCTAAAAGAGCTAATGCACTCTATCTCCAAAATGTAGGCATTTTATTTTCTTCTTGCCACCAAGACAAGACTCGTTATCTATTTTCATGTATCTGTCATATAAATAGAGACTATTACTTTAAAAGGACAACTTTTGGTAGCTGTTTAGAACTACCTCGCCTGAGTGTATTAAGTCCTGAGAATGTAATGCATTGCCAATGTATAAAGTCATTGAAAAATGCAGAAGAGCATGAAAAATAAATATTCTAGAAGATTCTAGCTCATGTTACTTTGTATTCCTGCTCATAGCACAAAGCTCTTGAAGAATATGTAATCTTATTTTGTGATAGTTACAAATATGTAAGTAAAATATTTTATTACATAATTTTTATTTTTCACTCATTTATTTTAATAATATCTCAAATTTTAAGCATTTCATGTACTTTTTGATTGTGTTATCTTTTGTATATTTTTCTTAAACCTGTAGCTTGTTAGAGCTAGGAAGAACCTAAAGATTATATAGCATAATCCCTTTATTTTGCTGAAATTCAGAAAAGTCAAGTGAGTTACCCAAGTTTTCATAAGAAGAAAACAGTAAGATTAACAATGTTTTTTCTGAGTCCACTAAAAATGGAAGTGGCATAGTAAACCTAATATTTGCCAAAGAGGTTATAGGATCTCTCTCTGAGTTTCACTCTCAGCTCAGGTCAATTATAAGATACTTGGAAGAAAATATGATCTTGCTTTATTAAATTGATAGAAAACTATGAAAAATAAATATCTAACATAATTCTACCAAAGAATCGGTGACTTCAAAAATTCTTATTCTCAAAAGTCAAACTAGAGATTTACTTTATATTTGGACACAGTTGCTTACACACACACACACACACACACACACACACACACACACACACAGTATCCTTAGTTAACTGGAAGAGGCCTCTTTAACTAATGTGTATGCTTAATCAACAATGAAAATTTTACTATGCCCGAATCCCTCAGATGCATCAGTCATTTTTTTCTTGATGATTTAATCACTTTCTTACATTTAATTACTTTGAGGATTAACTGTGGGCAAATACGTTCCAATAATAGGCCAATCTACAAAAAACAGGAAGCTTTCTTCATAGACCTAGGAGAAATTTAGCATTTCCAACTGTAAATCTGCATTATGCCTCTCGTGTTTCTTTCAGCCCTTAAGGCATGTGTGTCACCTTATTTGTTTGGGTGTAAAAGAAAAATGTCATGGGACAGATTGTTTACATGCTAGCATTTGTACACAATTTCTGGCATTTGTAAAGATGGCTCTTCTTAATCCAGGCCATACAGGAAACTATTTCTTTCCAAATTAAGTCATTAATGCTTAAATGAGCAAACAATGCAACCAAGACAAAAATCAATTTGCAGAAAGGGAAGGCTTTTTTCCAAACACTCCAGCAGTCACTGGGAAAAGATGCTTTTACAAATCTAATGCTTGAGAGTATTATAGTATTAGGTTAGGTTGATCCTATTTTTCTAGTTAGATTTATTTTATTTGAGAATTAAAGTAATTAATAGTATTGAGTACTATCAACAATGTTTCACTACCAGAAGAAATACTTCTTCTGAATAACAACCACAGAAATCTGCCCAGTGACCTTCATTTGACCTCTTGGCCTCATGTGTCTGGATATCTTCCAATGGCTGTGAACCACTATATTACAGTGGTCCTCAAACTTTACTGCACATTAAAATTGCCCGGAGAGCTTTCAAAAACTTCAGTGCCCAGGTTGCACCTATCCCAATTAAATCAGTATATCTGGTGGATGGAGCCAATCATCAGTATTTTTTAATGATTCCCCAGAGGATTACAATGAGCAGCAAGGTTTGGAAACCGCTGTTCCATTGCACTTCTGACTCATGTGGTTTTCCAGTAGATAAACTTTCAAAATAGAGGATAAGAAGAGAATTTCTTATCTATGAATGTTCTTCACTATTTTGACCTTTACACTCGTAAAACCAAAAAATCTTAAAGATATATGTATTTAGGGAATATGTTTATTAAAATAGAGGGAAAGTTATATTTATATCATAAGTAATGAGACAGTTTAAACCCTTAGATATAATTATTTTAATAAATGACCTCTTTTAAAGGTGACTTTTACAGAGCAGTTAACCGGCACGCTTAGCAATTTTAAAAAGAGAAGGAAAATTCAGATCATTTCAGATGATCTATTTCCCATATTTGAAGCTTAAAGTTTCTTTATCTGGAGAAAAATTGTAACTAAGACAGGTGCCCACCCAATAAGTAAAGTGTAAGTTATTCCACAATTGTTTAATAAGAAAACTAAATAAACTGCAATTCCTATGAGATTTAAGAAAAGGAGAGCGGCAAACAAGAAGGAGGAAACTGAAGATGATGAGCAAAAATGGTCTAGAAATTTTAAGACAAGTAAATAAATTCAGTAGCAGCTTATTGGCATAACTTCTATCAAGGATACTTGATTTTGAAAAATTTCAGTAAGGCTTGGTTTAAGAAGGTAAATGTACTTCATTTTGTTTGTGAATTTACTTAAAACGTGATAAGGAACAACTGATAAAATTACCTCAGAAAAATCAAACCCATCAGTCTGTAGCAGAGGTATGAAAATCCATGAAAGTTACTAAGGATAAAGATTAGGTCTGGTGAGAAAGAATGTAAACAAACAAGGTTGTGGGGAAAAGAATGTTAAGTAAGAATCTGGATCAAACTTTCAGGGACTAAACTAGCTTCATTATAACATATGAAGTAACATTTTCCTCAACTAGAAATTCCAAGAAAGGTGATCATCTAATCTTATATTTTCAAGTATCTTTATTTTTCCTGATGATCTGAATACAAAGAAAAATAATTAAGTATAGAAGGCACACTCTCCTTGGTATAATGGCTGCTAAAATGAAACAACCTAGAAAAATGTTGGTTGCTTAACACCATAGAAATTATTTCTTTGTTCAAGAATACTTTAATATATATTCTACCAAGAATGCCAAAAAAGAAAAAATAAAAAAGCACAAATCTTGGAAGGATAGTAAGTGACTTAGCCATAACATCATTTCAAATATCAGTGGTAGTTTTATCAGAGGTTCACTTCTTAATGGTGTAACCTAAAATAATTCCAATTGTACCTATTTTCACTGAATTATAATTGTTCTATGGATAGAATATTAATGCATGCTTTTAATTCCCAACTGGATTGTCAGAGCAGGGACCATTTTTTTTCTCATTTTTTTTTTAAATAAAATTTCTTCCTACCCAGAGTTCTAATAGAGATGTAATTATACTCAACTAATGTTAACTCTGAATAAATTCTCTTGATTTCCACTCTCACCCCAATCTGAGACATGGAACAGCTTATTTTGTCTTTACTCGTAAACTCTAAATAAATGACTGAGGTATTTTATAAAATAAATAAATGCCTCCTAAGTAATAAATCAACCTAGTATTAAGGTAGGCACATGTCAGTTTTAATTTAGATTCTTTCTCTACATTGTTATTTATATCTATCTCATTCATTGCATCTTTTTTTTTTTTTTTTTAGCATGTTCCCCCTTCTCACCAATGCTGTGGAAGACTTTATTCCTTTTTATCTCTTTCATGGCAGACTCATGCCAACTGGGCTACTTGTTACACTTATCTAATATTTTGCAACTCATATGGTTATCAGACAAGCTATTCACTTAGTTTCCAAAATTCTGCAATGGTAGTTATATTTTGCTTTATGGAATTATCACCCTAATAATTGTCCTCACATTTCCTATATTTTAATAGAAATGACATCTTTATTTAAGATTCTCTTCAATTATAATAAACTCAACAGTCATTTTACCTGTGAAAAGAGGCCTTATAACTGTTCTTTCCTTCTCCAAGTACTGCCCAAAACTCAGATGCTGCCTGTACAATTTCCAGTGAACATGAACACATAACCAAGGACTATGGCTGGGCAAGAGAGCAGAAGGGGATCCAGACAGACCCATTATTGCTACTGTAAAAGCACCTGTTCTTCTGAGGGAGAGTCACACATTAAGGTCAGTTTGTTTTTACATCCTTACTTTGATAGCCCAGATGAGTCTGGTGTAACTTTATTATAGTAATTTGAACCCTGTTGTCTAAGTCTATTATCAAACACGTTTGTTAAGATAGAAGTCTTTGGTGGTGTGGGAAACATCTAAAACATTGTTTTTGAATAGTGACCGAAAGTATATATAAAATAGTTTTCTATTTCTGTAAGATAGCCAATACGCTCTCTATTATGACACCCCATTCCACACCAATGGCTAAGAAAATACAATACAGAGATGTTTCTTTGATCTAAAGTTGCCTTATTGCCCCAGGTGCAAGCATTTTTCAGTTGTGTTTGAGAGCTAGAAAGAGAATCTGTCTTCATGAACAGACTCTTAAGTGGCCCAACCAAAGTTCTGGTACTGTTGTATTTGTTTATCACAGAACTCAGTCACGGGTCTGATACTGAAAGGGACTTAGTTTATTTCGGGACTTGGCTTTAAAGGTAAAAATGCCTTCAGCTGCTGTGACCCCTGGCTGACTCTTAGTTAAAGGTAAAAATGCCTTCAGCTGCTATGACCCCTGAAAGGAAAAAAACCAATCAACCCCTACCTAACCTCACACCACCCTAGATACAGCCAATCAGGTAGGGACAAGTCTGGCATTTCCATGCCTGCTCTGGATAAATATCCGCTTCCCCAGAGTTTGGGGCTCTCGTTCCAACACTGCTGCATCAGTGTCAGTGGAGAATCTGGACTGGAGTCTGAATAAAAACCCTCCTGTGATTGCATCGGTGTTGGCTCCTTGGTGGTCTTCTAGGATTCGCAACTTTGGGCACAGCAATACATCTATTAATGTGCCTTTATCTGAGGCCATGTTATGGTCATCGTTCCCTAAAATATTCTTAAAAATTCATTCTTACTATCAAATATATAATAATCACCTTCAAAGTGTAAGGCATTACGATAGGTAACAGCAGCAATGAGCTGTGAGAAGTACTCCTATGAAGAAAAGTAAAAGCTTCATTACTTTGCAACCCAATTATTAAGGTGAACTGTGAATGTATAATACAAATGTTATCTTACCTGTGAATATAACTGTAGCTGTAAGAAATCTTGATTCTCCAAGTTTAAATCTATTTCAGTATCTACTGCTTCCTTGTTACTGGTCACCACTCTTGATCTCCTTGATTAATTGCACAGTTGCAGTGTTCAAGGCTGAAATGATCTCAATTTGAACCACCTGGATAAGACCTTGCAGTTTTACCAAACTTTTAGTTTCAAATCATACATAACTTTAAATGTATAATCTTGATCAAGCTGCCCTAGGTGTTTACCCTTTTCCATGGTTTTCCTACTACAGAATATACCACAAAGAGTTTTAGTCTGGCTAAATTGCTTTAGTTTAGAAATACCATAATCTTTTCTGACCTATTTATATAGACTGTGATGAGACTGTAATAGAAGTCTATAGTTTTATCAGCAGTAGAGTATTGCCATTCATAATAAGACTAATAAATAAAAATTTAAATATAAAATCGGTTCTATTATCATGAATTAGAGCCATAACTTTATAGACTAATTTGCTGGGTAGAACATTTCCATGTACCGCTGTTTATTGCTGATAAATATAGCTCGCTTATTTAAGCTTTTTACCTTTTTCTAACCCTGCTGAGTGATCTTCTGAAGCAAGAAGCTTTAGAATGACATAGGTAATGTGCTGAAAGCATTAGACAACCTCTACTTGGAGACACCATGATCAGATAATAAAGCAACCACTGTAACTCAAGGTTAAATGATCCTTAATCTAAAACAATCTCTAAATGACATAAGAAGGGCTTTAACATTAACATTCACTGCATTCAAGGCCTTATTTCATATCCGCAGAGTAAAGTCAATAATATGAGAATCATAAATCAAGCGTGATTGCAAATCCTCTTATGCTACCTGCTGGAAATAAAGTAAGTGGGGAAAGCATTGTTTCAAAATTTCACTAATGCAAAGAAATGAGGAAATAGTTCATAAGGTGATTGTTCAATATAAGCAGTGGTCAAATCATGTTATTTGATGGGAATTTTTTTCTCTACTGGCTTTCTGAATTTCTAATTTAACAATCTAGAAAACCATTCTGATGGAAAAAGTCAAAAATATACAAAAATAAAATTAAGCTTTATAATCATATTGTATAATTAGAAATTATGTACTTTTTATTCTAAGAGAAACCTCCTACCTCTAACCTATACCTTAACTATTCAAAACCTAAAACAACAATTACATTCAACAACACAAATTTCTAAATTGATTTTTATGCCTCAGAATACTTTATAGTCATACTTATTCCTACAACTAAAGGGAGCAAGCAGTCATTTGGATAATTTAATGAAAAATATAATTTTAATTTGTTAGGGACAAAAGATTAGCAAAATAATGCTACTAATTACTTCAATATGCACACAGAGCTCCTATAGATCTTGTTAAAATGCAGGTTCTAATTCAATAAGTCTAGCGTAGGGCCTGAAATCCTGCATTTCTAACAAGCAACCGGGGGATGCCAACTCAGATGGTCCATGGCTCATGTTTTGAGTGGTTAAATCATAGAATTTTCTGTTATTCTGGCAAAGTTTTTAAAGAGAGGGTGAAAGAAAGAGAAGTAGGCAATTAATTTTCTGTATTTTCTCATTCTTTGCTTTCATTTGCATGCAGAGATATGTCAAAAATCTAACAAAAAAACAGCTAGGGAGTATGCAATTTATCCTTTTGAAAATGTAAAACACAATGCACATTGGAATGACCACTATTATGATTTATACTAAGATAAGCATCAACATCTGTTGCACCTTTTATTAATTCACAGACTGCTAATTTCATCTTCTTACTATGATCAGTGAACAGGTAAACTGCTCTCAGAACATTAAGGAAATACAAATTTAGATGTAACCAATCAAAATATTAAGTTAGGTTCCATCGAATAGTTTATAATTAACAAAAAGGTTGTTTTAAATTAGAAATGCACTGAAAGTAACATTCTCTTTGTTTAACTCAGAAATTAGCTTGTTTACTGAAAATGCTGACTAAGCCCTTGGACAGGCCCTTGGACTTCACTGAGGAGTTCAAACTATGTTCAAGCTTTTAATAAAACTCTGGGGAAAATTCCACTGCCATACAATGAAATTCCATTACATCTGACTTATTTTTGGCTCCCCAATTGATAATAAAACATATCAAATGGTATTTCTTTTTTATCCCAAGGCTTAGTTATTGTTATATTATTTATGTATTCCTTGAGGAGTAATTTTACTTAAAAGTATTTTAAATTTTTTTCAAGAAGTACTAAAATATGTTTTTATTATAATAATGTCATAGTGTATTAGTAATAATCATGCTAATTTTTTCCATAAATATTCTGCCATTTATAATGTTAAAATGCCAAGAAATAACTTTATGGCAGAAAAGAGTCATTTTTCCCAAATCCTGCACATAGCTAACATCCAATAAATATTTATGTGTGAACTGTAGCCTGATCCTTGATGGTTGATAAAGGACTTCTGCAGTGGGTCTAAAACTATAAATTTTAAAGGAAGAAATAACAAGCTTTAAAGAAAAAAAATGGGCTCAACATTTTTATTCATATCAAGTACCTATCATAGATTAAACCTTCAATAAATGTTCTATGAACATGGTATAAATTATAAAATTAGCATTTCTAGAATGTTTTACAAAGTTAACAAAATAATTTGCCTCAGAGAACTCTGTCAAACAGATGAGAAATGCACTGAGATATGTGGCCCAGGTCTCTCTTCAAGGAATGACTTTTTCAGCTACTGCTGACAATGCTATCAGTAGACATTTGTAGCCCCTTCAGGGATCACATTGGCCACACTTTCCTAAAATTTCTCACATCTAGTGACACAGAGGCAGGAATACTGTTATAGGCTGAATGTTTGTGTCTCCCCGAAATTCATGTTTATTCCTAATGCCCAAAGTGATGGTATTTGAAGGTGAGGCCTTTGGGAGGTGCTTATGTCATGAGGATGGAGTTCTCATGATGAGATTAGTGCCCACATAAAAGAAACCACCTAGAGCTACCACAACCCCTTCTGTCATGTGAGGATACAGCAAGAAGACAGCTGTCTTTCAACCAGGACATGGGTTCTCTCACCAGACCCTAAATTGGTGGACACCTTGATCCTGGACTTCCCAGCCTTCAGAACTGTAAGAAATAGATCTTTGGTTTTTAAGCCACCCATTTTATAGTATTTTTGTGACAGCAACCCAGATTGACTATGACAGGTATAAAGGTCCAGGCATTTTGAATCAATGCAGGACAACTCTGAGGTTGACTTTGTCCTCTGCCCAATTCTAATTATGTCTCCCTTGTTTTCACAGTTGATCTCAAGAGCCTCCTCTAATATTTCTGCACACTGACTTCCCCTAAGAATCTGTTTGCCGGAGATACAACTTGATACAATAGGAATTGTCATCTTCAATTTAGGGATAAGAAAACGAAGGTTCAGAAATTATAAGTGACTTGTTTAAGGTTAGTTAGCATGGCCAAGTCATGGGCTATCATAGTCATTGCAAACCCAGTTCCTCTACCAAGCGACTTTCATCTCTATGACCTGTCAGATCCTTGAAAAGAATTTTATGTGCACTCGAGAAGATGTACTGAAGCAGATTAAAGTCCCCTTAATTATTTCCTAAACGTTTAATGCCAGTTACTCCTCTTCTCCATCTTCACCTCAGGAAGTGCAAAGGAACTGCTATACACTTAATATTGACCACTCTCAAGCATGCTGTTCAAAAACTCATACATCAAATTCAGAATGCTGTTGTCCCCAGGATCCTTGACTGCAAGGAGAGGGTAGATATTGAGATAGAAGAAGAGTCTGCAGCAGGGCCAAATGCAGGGATAACCCAAGTCAAGGCCAGGATTCACAACAATAGGCATAGATATGGTAAGGGCAAGGGAAATGTCTGGAACTAGAGGAAAGGTGGAATAAAGGTAGACATGGGAGCTAACTATAGAGACAAGTTAACCAAGGTAAACAAGGCAGGGATAGAAGTTCTCCTTCTTGGATTTCTGCAACTTCTCTATCTAGGAGATACTGGCCAGCCATGCTTCAAATAATATCTCCCCTTACTACTGATGAGTCAGTTTTCATTCTCCAGTTATCCTGGCTCATCCAATAGGAAAATTCTTAAAAGCTCCACATAGAACATGTTCTATAAACTTGCAATAGTTTTGAGTGTATAGTGGTATATTGAGTCAAAACAAACATTGGCTACAACTCAAAGATATGATGGATATTCATTATGAGAATCATTATTAAAAAATGAGCATTGAAAATCCAATCTTTTGGCCCACTTATTTTAAGTATTATTTGATAGTACACATTCCCAATAGAACAAGGAAGAAAATGAGAATTGTTCTTTTGCATTTGTTGTAATAAGATTCGATCAATTTTTCTAAAATGAAGAATGTGTTCACTGGGGTATCTGTTAGTCAGTTCTAAAGGATTTTAAATTAAAAGAAAAAAAATAAAAGAAGAAAAAAACAGAAGGGGAATGCCCAGGTAAAACTCTAAGTATGAAACTAGCGTTGAATGTACCTAGTAATTCACAGGAGAAAATAATTTAAGAGGCAGTAAAACATAACATTTAGGTTCTTAGTTGATTGAATACCAATATACAAAAATATACATTTATGTCCATGCACGAAAACCAACACCCTTTATAAATGTTATTGTATCTTGGCAAAATAAGATTTGCAAGTGTCAACTTTTATGGAATGTACCACATTGCACAAAGGGAGTAGCACCTTGTGTCAAGATATATACCTTTCAGAAAACCTCCAAATCAGGGATGGCAGAATGATAAAGAACATCTGGGTAGAGATTAAAAAAAAAGAGCATTAAAATGATATTATGGTTGGGGGGCGGTATGGGGAGACAGTTGATAAAACATCCATTTCAGACAGAAGGAAAAAAATGGACAGTCGCATCCTGACATTGATCACAAACCTGGCACAGAAACAGAAACAAGATACAGAAGTGATGAAGGATTGTGCTTGTCTACACAGCTCCAGGAAGTTAGTCAGCTCAAAGTAAAGCATTGGATATATCTTACTGGCAACTTCATCTTTTACAAGGCAGAAAAAGCACTGAAGGGAATTACCGCTTAGGACCTAATTTGACAAGCAAGGAAAGTACTAGATGACAAAGTAAAAATGATAGAATCCTTGTGGAGGAGGGGAGAACCAGTAAAAGCATTTTACAGTCTGTGATAGCCAAAGTTCTGAACTAAGTAAAGCTATATATGACTTAAACTAGAAGACAGATTTTCAGAGGTTCAGAAAGAAAATAAGCATGAAGTCATGGCCAGAGATGGGGGTTGGGGGAAAGAACCCTAGGATTTTAAACACACAGTTTGAGAAGGTAATCATGAATGTGAGGGCGAAGCAGCTAAGGAAACTATTTTGGCAGCTCAACCAGTTCTCAGATAAACAAAGACCGTTCAGAGGTATCATTTATAAAGAATGGAAGAACCAACAAGTAACCACAAGTGAATGAAAACTAGTATCAAGGGAATAAAGTAAAGCTTATGAAAATTGCCAAGGAAGATGAAAATAGATTTTCTAAAGTTATGTAGGGAGCAACTGAAAGATTTTGAGTGAATACTATGAAATCTTCAGAAAGGCAGAAAACAAAACTTTTCTCTGATGTAGCAGACCTCTGCTTCTTTGACTGCCTTGCCGCATTCCTGTATCCCGTGAGATCATAAAGGGCCTGTTGGTCACAGTAATCTGCCTGTCTTGGTCATGGCTATGAACTCATGATCAAATACATGATGCTCCCATAAGATTTGATACATAAATACTGAGAAGGAGAGCATTTCAATCCTTTTGGATTTGAACCCCACTCAGTAGCTATCTTCTCTACTATGTAGAAAGCCCATTCACAAAGGAATCAGAACTCAGATATAGCAAGAAATCTAGTCTCCTGATAACATGTTCTGAATCCCTGAATCTAGCATGATTATTATAAGCCTTATCACTGAATCCCCCAGCTATGTGAGCCAAGGTATTTTTTTTTATTCTAAAAGAGTTGAAATTGGGTTTCTTTAATTCACAATTAAGAAATTCTTGACTAATACATGAAGTGAGAGAGATAATTGTCATTTTAGAAAGAAAAAAGCAAACATTGATAGGAGGAAATGAAAAGTCCAAGCTAAATAAGGAAGTGGAAAAAAATGTACCTTTCAAATGACTTTGGTTCTATTCCATCAAACTAAAAGAAGCTTCGAATGACATCAGTGTACTGTAAATAGTCATCTTTGAAGAACTATAGGAACAGAAGTCTTGCTGGCAGGTGGGAAAAGGGCAAATAGATTTTTCTATTTCCAAAGAGGTGAAAGAAGTTAAATTCTTTAAACTATATGCCAAAGAGATTAGATGAATCTCTAGAAAAATGTTAGAGAATAGAAGATGGGCAAATACGTAGGAAGAAAAAAGGTAATTGTTAGGGACCAGTACAGGTTTATGAAGTTCAATCAATTCTGAAATTGTATTATTTCCTTTTTGAATTATATTTACCATAGAGGTTGAAAAGAATACTAATTATGCCAGGGACTCTGAGAGTCATTACTTTAACATAGTAGAGTATTGTGTGTGATAGTCGTAATCATAATTGCTTTGCCTTGTTAATTATAAAATATCTATTGTGTATTTGCAATCCATACATGCACATATGCAAGCACTGCACAATATACATACATGTACACACATATGCACATGCATACATAATTCACACATACATATATGCATAGCATATGTATATGCATATACACATACAAATAAATACACATAAACACATATACACACAAATGAACATACACACCTATACACATAATAAGCATAGGCATGTAGACATGCACATATGCACCTATACATGTCTCACATATACACACATACACAAAAACATACATGTAAACACAAAACACATTTACACACACATATATATATACACATGCATATACATATATGTGTATGTATGGATGTGTGTGTGTGTGTGCGTGTATATATATACACACACCAGAACAAAAATCTAGTGTGGGCAATAAACATCATGATACAAAAGAAATTGGAGTGAGGCAGTTAGTCCAAGGTCATATACTAGTAACAGCAAAACAAGAATTTGAACCTAGAATTTTCTGATTCTTAAATTAATATTCCTTGTCAATAATGAGTATCAATGTTTAGTTACACACATTAAAAATGGTGTGGATAAAATGCTGAGGAGGGGTGTGAAGTATCTTTGGCCTCTTAAACTTTTAAACATTTAAATGACAATGAAGAACATCACAATCAAATCTGAAAATAATTCAGAAACATATTCACTATGTTGGTGAAAGAACTAAAATCTAAGCTGGAAATAATGAGAATAGGAGTAAATTAGTTCTTAGACACAGGCGACACAACACAAGTACCTTAAAGAGAATTTCGCTTGACTCTGAGCTCAAGGAATTAACAGTGAGAAATTGCTACCAAAAAAAAGAATTCATCCCTGTACTGCATTAGCAGCAGTACGAAGTTCAGAGGGAGGGAGGAAATTATCATTTTTAGTCCTATATAGACTAAGTTAACATTGTACTTACACAGAGGATACAGACTATGATGATGAAGAATCTAATCTTGTCATAAGATAGATTAGAGAAAGATTACCACTACATTTGATGAGAGAAGTAAAGACTTACGATGTGGGTGTGTGAGAAGAATTCATCACATATTTCTTTTATCATCCAGAGAGCTTTAAAAGACAAAATAGGAATTAATGAAAAGCAGTTGCTATGAGTCAGATTTCAACACAATATAAATATAAGAGGTTCCTGTTAAGGCAGAGGTTAAATGCAGTGTCATGGAAAGCAGTGATTAAACATTTTAGTAATATGATGCATTTCCTGACATAAAGATAGTAAAAATTATTTTATTAGACATCATTCTTTCTCTGAAAAGAATCAACTGGGTATAAATGTAGGTTGTGTGGGCAACCATCACCAATTGCCCTAACAGTCTTCATGATAAAACCTATTAAATGATCCTCTAGGGAAGGAAATGGATCTATAAGGATAAAAAGCCCAGTTCTTTGGGAGAGAAGGAACTCAGATCCTTGATTGTGGGTCCCAAGATTTGAACTTAAGGAAATCTGTAAATGAGGATCAAGGTAAATTTGACCCCAAAAGAATTCATCAGGACCAAAGAGAACTGCTTGCTTAGTGCTTTAAGCTCACCACATGATATTCGTGGGGAGGAGCTAGCTGTAGCACAATGTGTGGCTGGAGGCTGAAAGCCCCTTAAGCTGTAATTTACTGGGTTGTGTTTTAAAAATAATTAATAAACATGTGTACAACCACCTTGGCATCCAAACGAGGCATGCCAATTTGACCTGTGCAGGGATATGTACCAAGAAAGGCGTAACCAAGATGAAGCGAGCATCAGTTCTTGTGGGTGGACCAGTCTTCGGCAGGATCCCACATAGCAAACAGAGGAAAGGCGGGGGGAGAATTGATTCCTCCTCCATTCTGTCATTCCTACCAACAGAAGCACAACTGACTGCCTCTTCTTCTTTTTATTGATTAGCCTCTGAGATTCCTGATCAAGTAACGTGAGTGGTGATCAAAGGGGAGATATTGTGCTTCTCTTGTTAAGAATATGTGTGTGCTTGTCTGCCCTACATTCGGACAGGCTTCAACATGAACTTAGATTCTTCTTATTACAAATAAATGGAAATTATAGAACAAAAGAAACAGAAAGCAGTTCAATGTTTTTCATATACATTTTATTTTCTTACTAATATAGTGCCCAACTATACTTATTATCAACTTCACTTTTTTCAAATCTGTGCCTTAAATTGGATAGAAGTCCTGAGTCACAAGCTAGTGTTTCTTACTTATTGTGGCAGACAAACAAGAGAAGATATCTGCAGCTGTATTAGTTTCCTATTGCTGTTGTAGCAAATTACCACAAACTTGGTTGTTTAAAACAACACAAATGTATTACCTTATAGTTCTGGGGATCTTAAATGTGTCCCATTAGGCTAAAATCAAGGTACCAGCAGACCACATTCTTTCTGAAGTGTCTATATTAGAATCCATTCTCTTGCATTTTCTAGCTACTAGAGACTTCGGCATTACTTGTCTTATGGCCACTTTCAAACAATCTCATGACTCTGATATCTACTTCCATTTTCACATCTTCTCTCACTTTTCTAGCTCCCTCTTTTACTGATAATGACCCTTCCAATTATATTGGGCAAACCAGAAGAATTCAAGACATTCCTCCAATTTCAAGATCGTTAATTTAATCACAACTGCAAAAAAATTTTTTGCCATGTAACTAGTCACACCTTTCAAGGATTAGAATGTAGACACCTATGGGCCTGTGCTCTGCCTTCCAAAGCAGTCTATGGCTAACTGTAGCAAGAATTCTCAGCTACTACCATAGCAGCTGGAAGGAGTGTCCCGGTCCCTTTCTTTTTTTTAACCTCTATCAAAGGTAAGAAGGCAGACGTTTTAGTTTACGGATGAAATAGCCACAAAGCTTAATCCATTAGATCTTGCAGAGGAGAAAGTTTCAGAGAAATTCTTAAACAAAGACATAGATCTACCAAACTAGGTAAAGAATGCAGAGAGACAACAAGATTGCTTTTTAAAAATCCCTTCTCTTCAGTGTGATTGTGCAAATATCCCATAGGACGATTACAAGCTTTTTGCTCACTTGGTTTTGGAAATAGTTTTAATTTTAATATTTTCTTTACCCATATGAAACCAAAATCATTATTTGTCAGGATATCAGGGGAGTTCAGGCCCTTGTAGGGGAATTTCCCCCCAGTTTTCCATACTAGTGTTCAGAAATTAATTGGAGAAATAAAGAGGAACTGACCTTATTTGCATCCTAATTTGGTGAAGTGAGTCACAAAAGCTATATCAAGAAAAATATTTTATTTAGTACAGTTTCTAAAAACATCTGCCTCTAGAACATATTTCTCATTTCTGTTTCTGCCATTGACAGACAGTAGCCTATCCCAGATTTTTTTCACTTTATGATGATACCAAGACTAATCAATAATGCCCTTTCCCTTCTATGGCCAAGCTTGCTTGTTAGAAATTGTAGTTACCATATCCCATGTTCAGACCATCTCAAGTTTGAATGTTGAAAAACATTTTGACTGGAAGCCATGGGAACTGTAAAACAGCACATGTAAGGTTTTTACATTGTTGTCACTAGTACGTGAGAAAAAAAATTCTACATGTTCCCAAACCAGTGAAAGCTTATCTCCTTCTTCAGAGGAAATTCAGGTAGTTCAGTATCATTAGCCACAGAGAATGAATGCCTAGCAAGGTCAAAATAGACAACTAGAAAGGCCCTATCTATAAATAAAGCATGATATTCTTCTTACTATACTATCAACAAATAAAATATACTATTTTTGCTATTACTATCTTATTTTCATGAATATACTTTCTTTTGATTTAGCAGTACAAAGTTGAGGTTAACTTTTAATTTTAGCAATCATAAAATGAGGTTACCCTACATGTTCCAAAAGAAAGGAGTAAACCTGTTGAGTACAGACATATCAAATTGCCACAGATAAAATTAAACATGAAGCAATTATGCTATGACCTTTAATAATATTTTCATAAACTGTATATGTTGCAGTCTTTCTCATAGAAGGATACATAAGATTGTATAATGGCATCGTAGTTTTTTCTTCAGCAAATATAAAACTATTAACTTTAGTATATTTCTATTTAAAAGTACAAGAAAACAGATGTGATGCCAAAGTAAAATTAAATCTGTGCAATCTTCCTCTTCAATTTTGCCTAATTGCTTCACCCTATATATATAGCATTGCTGTGACTGAACTTGTTTATACTGCCTCCTGGAGAGAAAACAAGTAAAGCCTTGCTCATCATCTTGGAGGAAGGAAGGCCAATCAGAATAGGCTCCTTGAGTGTACACTCCTCTCACTTTTGACTGAGTTCCATGAGAGGCTGACGAAATGCAAGAAGGATCACATTTAACCACCATTTAACAAATGTTTAATAACTGATTGCTCTGGGAAGGGCTGAAACACTCAGAAAATGCAAGACATTTTAAAACATTTTAAAATTTATTTTTGTATTAAAGACAATAAAATTCACTCTTTTTGTCGTATAATTCTATGAGTTTTGACAAATGCAGTCATGTATCTACAACAAAAATCACAATACAGAATAGTTCCATCAACTCAAAAACTTTCCTTCTACTTTTCTTTTATAGTGAACTTTTTCCTCCATCTTGAACTTCTAGCAACCACTCACCTTTTCCTCAATTACTATAGGTTTGCCTTTACCAGGATGTCATATAAATAGAAAAACTTAGTCTGTAGCCTTTTAATCTGGTTTCTTTCAATTAGCAAAATACATCTGTGATATGTCCATGTCGTTGGATGTATCAATAGTTTTTGTTTTTCAGTTTTATGTATAGATGTACTACATTTTGTTTTAAATTTTATTTTATTATGGTAAGAACATGTAAAGTGACATCTACTCTCAAAATTTTTAAGTGCACAATAAAGTATTGTTGACTATAGGTACAATGTTGCACAGCAGATTTCTAGAACTTATTCATCTTGTTTAACTGAAACTTGTGGTCTTTGATTAGTAACTCCCCATTTCTCCCTCCCACCAACCCTAGCAACCACCATTCCATTCTTTAATTCTATGAATTTGACAGTTTTAGACACTTTATGAAAGTGGAATCATGCACTATTTGTCTTTCTGTGACTGGATTAGTTCACTTAGCATTATGTCCTTAATTATAAAATGACCTCAATTATCAAATCATAATTCATTTTAGCATAAAATATAATTATGAAAATTATAATTATTTTAGAACTTGAGGATAATAATTAAATTTTCAGTTATAACACATTTTTTAACTTCTGTCTTCCCTATTTATAAACAAAAATAATGTACCACCATATTTTCATTTTCAAAATTAAAAAGAGATATCCAATGATATACATACTCTATTATCTGTTAGATTTACTACTGCTATATTATCTTAGGCAAGTTACTTAGCTTCTTTGTTAGTTTTGCAATCTATAAAATGAGGCAAATAATACTTCTTAAGATACACTGAAATATCTCCAGACATTATCAAATGTTTTCTGAGAGGCAAAATTACCCCAGAATGATTTATTCAAGTTACTGTTTGTACCTATTTAAAAGGTCCATATTGCCCAAAAGTTTTCTGGTGTTTCTTTTCTTTTTTATACCATGTTACTTTATAAAATATTCTGTCATCTTTATTGAATAGATTACAGACGCTTTATTATCAGGATTTTTAGATCAAGGCTCAAGAAAGGAAGAGTCTAACTACACTAAATGTTTCTTTAGCTATCACTTTCAATTAATAAAAAAATAATTTTAAATTACTACAGAAATTTTTCCTTTTACCAAACAAATTTACAAATGATACACACATACACACACAAATATATACACACAATCCACGCTAAAAGTTCTTCAAGTTCTTTAAGCACTAATTAATTTAATTTTTCAGTTTATCTAATTCTGAAAAGAATGTCATGTAATGATACATACCTTTAAAAATATTTCTTATTAATATATTCTCTGAGAGTTAATTTATGAAAAAATAATTTATAAAACTGCCATTTTTAGGTCTTGCATTTTGGCTTTGAAGTAGATAGTAATGTTGGTGTACAAGATGTTGATGTACAGCTTGCCTCTGAATAACTGCCACAATGAGTTATTTTGCAATGTCTCAATCTACAAGTAAATTGTTATTTCTATGAGAATACTTACCATAAACAATCAATTAATCTGTTTGTCCATCTTAGTAAATAAATATTAAGTTCTTTATTACTTGTAGAATAAAATCAAAGTTTACAATCCACTATTTAAAAGATTAGTTAAATAGTTAGATCTATATTTATTGATCTGAAATATGAATATGTCCATGACATATTGTTAGGTGATAAAAGCAAATTACGGAGGTAGTGTGTGTGTGTGTGTATGTGTTTGTGTGTGTGTGCACTTAGGAAAAATTATGTGTGCGCATGTGCATGTAAGAATGAGCATAAGTGGAAAGGATATAAATCAAACTAAATTCAGGAAAGGAATTTAAGGTATAGATAATTTGATGAAAGTAAAAAATTGTTCAAAATGAATATTCAAAATTGCTTCATGTTTTTTTGCTATTCATGTGTAATTTAGTTAAACTAATTATTTCTTTTCTTCCATATTTATGACAAGGAAATCTGCCACAATCCAAATGGTCAAAAACTGTTGGATTTGCTTAACATAATTGATGATAGTAGCATAAAATGTGGTTCCTATTTATAGATTAATGACATATGCATTTAAAAAGGATATTAGAAAAATATCTTGAAAAACATTCATAATGAGTATCTCTGACTGAATCAGAGTATGCCTTATGTTATTTTGCTTGTCTACATTTTATTTTTTAATAAATGTATATCGCTTCTTTAATAAAGGGCTAAAAATAAAGAAAATGGATCCAAAAAGTGGGGAATGGCATAAAGAAGCAGCTGACTTTCCAGAACATTGAAAAGTATGTCAGAATATGCTGTGTGAATAAGCAGCCTTAAAATGTATGTGATCACTTTTGACATTTATCTGTAAGATGCTAGTCAAGAACTGCTAGAGGAACTGAGTCATACTTTCACAGGAATCTATCAGTAAAGGAAGGAAATGATTCCTGAGAGATAAAACAGGTTGATGAAAAATGGTTCCTGGGGATTTGTTCTCTTCTGGGTATGAGTTTTATTTCAGTTCAAGATTTTTTTTTGATTATATATAGATATGGAAATATACCCTCATTTTATTAGAAAGATAATTTATATGTGATTAAACCTAAAAATTTATTTTCTACTTGAATGAACTTCCTAAGAACTATCCCACTCAGTGCTTATTTGGAAAACAACTGGTGTCCCAGGGATGTAAAATAGCCCTTGGAATTATATTCTCAGGACAGAGGTTGATACTTTTCCAGACTGTTTATTCTTTTGGTGCACAGGCTGAAGCAATCATTCCCTTCTTTACCTTTAGTTCCCTCTTTTTCTTTTCCTTCTACCTCCTCCAGCTAACAAAATTTAATTTAATCTTAAGCTTCACTTAAAAAAATGAAAACACTAATTCAAAAAGATATATGCATCTCTATGTTATTTATTGCAGCATTATTTATAATAGCCAAGATCAGGAAGCAACCTAAATGTCCATTGATGGATGAATGAATAAAGAAGATGTGCAATATATACATATATATACACACACATATATATAATGGAATATTACTCAACAATAATAAAGAATGAAATCTTGCCATTTGTGACAACATGGATGGACCTAGAGGGTATTATATTAAGTTAAATAAGTAGACAGGGAAAGACAAATACTGTACAATTTCACCTACATGCAGAATCAAAAAAGAAAAGAAAAGAACAAACAAACAAAACAAAACAGAAGCGGACTCGTAAATACAGAACAAACTGATGGTTACCAGAAGAGAGGGCAATAGAAGGATGGGTAAAAAAGTTGAACTGGTATAAGAGGTACAAACTTCCAGTTATAAAATAAATAAGCCATAGGATGTAGTGTACAGCACAGGGAATATAATCAATAATATCATAATAACTTTGTACAGTGATGGATAGTTATTATCATGAGGATAATAACTTATTGTGGGGATTCCATCATTTGATATAAATGTCAAATCACTATGTTGTACACCTAAAACTACTATAATATTACAACTATATTTTTTAAAAAATGTAAATGAATAAGTAAGAAAATGAAAATAAAACCTGTCAGTAACAAAATACCCTGAAAAAAATGTTTTTAATAAATAAAAAAAGCATAGATGAGAAGTTACACTGAAAGTTTCAACTTCAGTAACCCTGTAGGAAAGGTGTTAAATTCAAAGTGATCCATTGGAATACTGAGTAGAAGTTTCTAACTTAGTGACTTTAGACAGGTTCAAAGACTAAACTTCATAAGGAAAATACAATAGGAGTAGTAACTAAGAGTAGATTTGTAAAGAGATATTTTGGAGAGAACTGTCTTACCATGAAGTCTCCCACCCCTCCCCTTCACAGCAGTAGGTGGGGTTCTTCTCCCTTTGCCTAGAGCCCAGAGAGCAGGAGGTTAGGGGGACCTGCAAAAAGTTTCTTGTGGGAAGTACACTGTGCTGCTGCCAGAGAAGCCTGGGGATCCACAGGTGGAAGATCTGAGGCCAGAACCAGAAGAGAAATGGCACTGAATTGAGATTTGTCTGTACAACTTGCAACCTGAGTTTTGCCAAGATAAAAAATGAGTGTCTCCCAGGGCCATTTTAAATGAGATTTTTCCCAAGAGGGCTTCACTCAGAGGATAAGCGACCTTCATTGAGTGTCTGTTCAGAATGAACCTTATGTAAACCAGAGCCTGAGATTGTGGTCTAAAGCAGCAGCTGAAAAAAAAAAATATTGCATTTCTTTAATTATGAGTATTCTAATGGGCCAGAAGGGAGATTTCTGAAGAATCAAGCAAAGCGTCCAAAACAGAAAAGTGTCCAGAAGAGAAAAAGAAAGCGGTATGATCTTCCAGACCCAGAGAGCATCCAGCCATTTCATAAAAGTAATCATCAAATGAGAAATATCCTACCTCTTACTTCTTTATTTCCCCAGACTCCAACTGCCCCCATCAGTAGATCCTGGAGAGATCAGACACAGCAGCTAGTGGGTTGATGGTAAAAGAGGTGAGCTGGACACGAACAGCCAACCATGCCACCTCTCAGAAGACAGACCACTTGTCCACAGTCAGGCCCTAACGCAGGGGAGAAGAAAGAAGCTTTCACTTTGAATAAAGACCTAAAGGTTCATATTTTAATTACGAAAATAAGATGGTATTTGGTTAAGTACAATGACTGAATGATTCTATATTATCTAAGAGTAAATAGACAATTTAAGAACCTGACAGATTTTTTTCATTCACAGAGGAGAGAAGAACTTCTATTACATTTTATTTTTTAATGAATAAGAAATTCTTATTAACAGAACTTTTGTTAATAAATAATGACAAAATAAAAACTTGTATTTTGATTATCTCACTAGGTTTGCTTGTTCAAAATTCCAGGGACATACTTTTCGAATAAGGGAGGTCATGATCATGTTCTTCTTAGCATCTATCAGACCAAGATTATGTTCTGTCTATATCATGTTCCCCAAGAGGGATGTTGGCAGAGTGGCCAAGATGGTGAAGTGATGCAAAACTCAAATCATGGAAGAGAAAACTCAAGGACTTCAAGCTGTGTGGGCTTGAGGAAATTTAGATAAGACAACAGCTCATTTAACCTCTATTAATAGGCTCACATATGGAGAACAGAACAGAAAATTTTGTGTTGTTCCTGAGGACCAGATAAGGACTAGTCAGAAAATTTTAGTGCCAAATGAGAAGACATATATAATACAAGCATTGAAAAACAAGTGTTTAAAATTGTTTTGGATTATCTTATATTGTACCATATTTCTTATTATTAGTTGTTTAAGCTGAGGTTGAATGACATTTGTCATGGTTAAAGGATCAAAGGATCAAAGGATCCATTAATCATTTGGTTCCAGGTCAACCTGCCAAAGACCAATTTGTTTTAAGCTAGTTTGTCAATTGATGAATCCACCAAATGGCCATTTCACTGAAAACCAAATCACCCAATGCCAATTTGTTTCCTTTAACGATTTCATTATAGCCTACTAAGATTCATTTTGCCCTCATAAGAGAGCACTTTAAGAAATATTGGATTGTTGTCCTAGTTCTCTGGGGTCTGAGAAAGGAGAGATTTGACAAGCAGAGAAACAATATATTCTTAAATATATTCCTGAATGTAGTAAACTATTACAATTATAATCTTCCTTTAAAAAATAGTATTGTGCCTCTCCTAGACCCACATTCTCTCTCCTCTTCTTTCTTTCCTTCTTTCCTTCTTTCCTTCTTTCCTTCTTTCTTTCTTTCTTTCTTTCTTTCTTTCTTTCTTTCTTTCTTTCTTTCTTTCTTTCTTTCTTTCTCTCTCTCTCTCTCTCTCTCTCTCTCTCTCTCTCTCTCTTTCTTTTTTCTTAGCCTCCAGTTATAGTACCTAAGCACTAGGTTGGAAACAAAAGGAGCATTTATTGGATGTAGGGGTGTTAAAAACAACACCCCTCTTTTCCCACCATTTTGGAACCAACTGAGAAATAAACACAAGCACCAGTTGAGTGAAGATCAAAATATCACCTTTATTCTCGGTAATCTGTTTTGAAGGCTATAACCTGGTTATATAACATGGTCTCAAATGCAGGAACAGGCCCTCCTTCCAGAAACAAGATTTCTCCAGGGCTGTTCTCATATTCACAAATATACAAATATGCCAATCCCAAACCTGTAGGGCATTATCACAGGCAAAACATGATTCTAGAACACAGAACCAAAGAAAATCAGTGATACCCAAGAGAAAGAAAATAAATGGAGAACAATATCTTGGTTTAGCCTCATAAAATGACTTCAGTTTAGGCCAGTGGTTTGGAGCCCAAGAATTGTGATTTTGAACTCTGTTGGAGAAGTTGCCCATTAAGTTAAGTGATTAACTCTGATCTTAAATTACAATCTTCCATGGGTTGCATATTCTCAGGATAAAAGCCGAGGTCCTCTATAAGACCTGCTTTATCTCCTCTGCTTTCTCCCTTGCTTGGAGACTGTGCTCCAGCCACAGACTTTCTTGCGGCCCTCAAACACACCCTGCTCTCACCCACCTGAAGGTCTTACCCTAAGGTACAGTTAGAGCACCCTGTCAGTCAGTATACTCATGACTCTTTGTGCATGTGTATACATATGCATATATATATATTATACAATTATATATGCATTATATATATATATATGTTATATATAATTAGCCTTTATCTCATTCAATTCACATCATTCAGTTACACATACTCTCCTGTTAATTTTTAAACCCCTAAAGTGTACGAACCACATTTTTAGGCCACCAAATGCCTTAGTACTATGTCTGGTACTAAAGTTAGATAAATGAGTTAATGAATGAATGAATGAATGAATGAATACGTAAAATGTTTTTATATCATTGGTTGCAAACACTATTAGGAAAGTCCCCAATGTAAGCTATAATTTTCATCCAAATAATGCAAAACACAGTTTTCTGGAAACCCTTGGTCATCTTCTAAAATCAAGCTGGTCAGTCATTCACGGTTTTGAGTCAGTGTTAACTTGGATGCTTGTTCAACCATGTCACCCTTGGCCAGCCATAGTACCATCTAAAACCACCATCTTTTCCGTATCACTAATCTATCTCAAGTTCTTTTATTCTTACTATTGTAAAGCTTAATGTACAGTCATATTGCAGTTTGTAAAATGTACTATACACATTTAAGGCATTAATTATATTGCTGCATCTGTGACTAGTGGTCACCAGATCCAGTGATCACGTGGTGTGATAGCTCTCCTCTTTTGCTCCAGAAAAAAACAGTAATTCATTACAAGCTCTTCCCAACCGCTAACTTAAGGACCTCCAGGTCACAGTTCTCCTGCTAAATAAACTATACTCATCTGAGTCACTGAGATTTACCCAGTAAGACTTGGTCCTCACCTTCTCAATAAGTCTAGGACAGTAGAAGGCAAATTAGCATAATTGGCATGACCATATTTCAGCACCCAACCCTATGTCCTATCTCTGAGAACATCTGAAGATTAGACTAAAAAACCACTTATCTTCTAATATAGGTAATTCAACCACAGATGACAGTGACAAAGGAATCTTTAGTTCTCTCTCTTTATTTTCCTCGTTCACAGCAAATGTATATGTTAAGGAGACTGTATTTATACATGTATGTATTTATATATTATGTATATGCACATACATGTATCCATGTGTGTGTATGTATGTACACACATAGGTATAGATGCTTGTATGCATAAAACACACCCAAAGTAAAAAATAACATTTTTCTAGGTATTTTTAATTTCTTACTCCTTTCACACATTTATAAACCTGTTTTTCTTCCTTTATAATTCTTTTGTAATATTTCCTTGTTTACCTAAATCACATAAATGTTCTTCTCCCAGTCTAAATTTTGTTTTTAATGACTCTCATTTCTTTACTCACCAATGACTATTTCTTTATTTATTTGAAATATATTTATTTTCTCTTTACTTGCTCTAATTCTACCCTTTCCTGAAATGAGTCACCCAAAACTCTGTCAGAGATATTTTTAAAAAATAATAAAGTCAAACCAATTGGCAGAAGCCAATAGTTCTGATTTCTATCACTTCCCATAGATCTGTTTCACAGGAAAGTACAATAAATGCTGATAGGTATCATCTACATTTGTAAGTTGCCTGTGTATTCATGGAATCATAGAAAATCACCATTCGCATTTTACAAAAGTCTACATAGAAGCAAATGAAGCCTGGAGAGGTTTTATGAGTTCCCCAAGGTCACACAACATTTTTAGTGAAAGCCAAAACTGGAAGCCAGATATCCCAAAGACTCAATATTCTTTCTAATCCAAAATGATGCCTTCCTTAATAAAGACAAAAATATAATTTTTAAGGGTGGAATTTCTAAAAGTTACACTACAGGAAGAGCATATTATTGGGGTTCTTTTGTGGTACAGACAAAACAGCAATATTTGGGGGAAAATTCAAAGATCTCAAGCTATTGTTGCTACATTATACTTAAAACGAAAAAATGATTTGTTTCAGCTAAATACTATAAAATATAATTATAGTCTTTGGGAACAACTCAGCAGAACTGGAGCTATATTTTTCTGTCTTAGCTCACCAAAGCCCTGGAAGATATTCAAAAAGAGATTGTATAACAAGCAGTAAACATCATGTTCTTTAGATTCTTAGCTCTCAGTGATTAGAAAATGTGACCATTTTGGACTCATTGATAATCAGTGTTGATTGCCAAAGTTCAATTGTTCATGTGTCAATATGTATTGAATAAGGTTAGAAACTAGTTATTTCTCTCTGTATATATCAGTAAACACTTATGGTTCTCTTACTATAGCTTATATATTTCTGTTTTACAGAGATAAAACTACTTCTGTGAACCACCAGCTTTTCCAATTTAATCTGAATCTGACTTTTTGTCATCTTTATTTTTAGTTTATAAACTGCTTGAGTAATGCAGTTTTTTCTTCCTTATTCCTGGCTGAAGTTGAAATTATGGAAATACCTTGAGTTATTTCTATCCATTCTGAAATGAGAAATTTGGGATGTTTATCTGAACATTCAAATGTTTCAGCTTTTACCCTTCTCTATTAATAATATCATCATCTGTCTTCACACAGAAAAATCTTTAACTTCACACTTGAGAATTTTGTTTCTTTTTCATTTCATTTCATTTCCTTATAGACTCTTCCTGGTCTGAGTCATAATATATTGAGGTCATGTCCATTGCTTTCTGTTACACAGGAGTATATTTCATCCCAAAATGCACCACCAGATCCACTGACATGTGTACCAATCTTGGAAAGTGGCCACTTGTGCTAAAGATTGCAACTGAAGGACGACTGGGCTCAGAGTCTTCGTCAAAATGTTCTTTCCACTAGAACAAAACAATACAAAAGGAGATGGAGAAATTCCTTATGACCTTAGACTTTGGTCCCTATCTCCACTTTTTATAAGAATTTACTTAATTTGATAATGGTACGTGGTGGTCACAGAAAGTGATCTAAGTCTTCCAAATTTGCGTTACAAACCTTCAGGTTTTAATCTAAAATGCCTTTTCACTCATTTTAACCAGTTTAAATTAGGATATGAGCAGCTGAAAAAAAATAAATTATAAATTACGTGGTCAATATGGAGTGACTAACATTTGACCAAATTATTCACTACTCACTCATAAAATGAAGTAGTGTCAATTCTTGTGTGGGTGTAACTGAGTTAGGGAGGGGTCTCACAGTTTCAATTTCAGTCTCTGTTTAATATCCTTCCTCCATAATGGACACATCCATATCCCATTGTCCTCGTAAACCTCCCTGTAGACTTCTGTACATAAAGGATATCATAGTATAGAAAACAAAGATTTCTTTATTTTTAAATAGAATTCTGATTAAAATATTGAGTTTTACTCACACTTAGCAATGTATTTTGTTTTATGTAGACATCTCAAATGGAATAAATGCATTCAATTGTGAGTCTCGAATCTTCTGTATGCATTCATATCCCACTTTGACCTTTCACCTCTGTTCTTTTTCGCCTTCGCTACTCCCTGTAGTAGTCACAGACTCATATATTTTAGGATAGACCCTTAGAAACTGACCACTTAGTCAAAGTCTCCACTTTACAAAGGAAGGAAAGTTGAAGCCTAAAGTGTTTGAGACACGTTCGCAAAATAACCCAAATATTTAATAGTAGATGTGGGACAGAACCCAAGATTCTGAATTTCTATTATTTTTTTCACTCACTTTTCATTCTTTACTTCCATCCATCACTCTGGATTTTACTTTGCTCACTCTCTTGCCACATTCTTAGCTCCCTGGTTCGCTACCTTGTCCTTTCACCATATCTATCTCGCAAAGCACCAGTCGTAGGTAGTCGAATGCCCAACCTGCTGAGTATTGTGGAGGAAATCATCCAACTATGAAAATTACTGCCACAAACTTGGTGACTTTAAAATGCAGAAGTTTATTCTATAACAAATCTGGAAGCCAGAAGATTGAAATCAAGGATTTTGTAGGGCCACATTCTCTCTGAAGTCTCTAAGGGAGAATCTTTCCTTGCCTCTTTCAGCTTCTGGTGGTCTCTGGTGTTCCTGGTTTATAGTAGCATAGCTCTATTCTCTGCCTCAGTCTTCACATGGCCTTCTCGCATCTCTGTGTCTTCTCTTCTTACAAGGATATCCTAAATTCAGGCTAATTTTATCTCGATATTCTTAACTAATTATACCTGCAAAACCACTATTTTCAAATAAGGTCACATTCTGAGGTTCTCAATATACATAAATTTTGGGTGGATGATATCAACCCATTACACTAATCAGTCTTATTCACTAGACTACAAACTCCATGGGGGCAGAAATTATATCCACATTGGCCATCACTGCAGAGTCAACTTGGCATGTAGTATACACTTAAGAAATAACTGTGGAATGAATACTTTTCTTCCACTCAACTTTTGCCGAGCTTCTCTATCATATTACCATTCTATCCAACAACCTTGGTGCTTACTTCCACTCAGTCCATTAAAATTGATTCACACTTCACCATGAAAACTAAATAAGAAATATTGAATTACTTAGCTAGTAGAAATCTCTTCTTAAATTAGTATTAGTATAGTGCTTTACCATATTTTTTTGGAATAGTTTCATAACTTTCTAGCTTATATTATACTTGAATATTTTTTTATAATTTCTTCAAGAGCAAAGAATATTTCTATCTTTATATTCCCCCAGAAGACCACCAAAAAACTCAGTATAGAAGATTTTTCCTAAATATTTATTTAATATGTAAATCTGGATAATTTACTCATGTATAAGTTCATCTTCAGTAGAAAAAGTTAGGTTTATTCAAATTCCAGATTTAGGTTTATTCTTTTTGACTTCAGAGAAGCAAAAAGAAAACTCCCCCACTCAAAGTGCTGACAGGTTTTTCTGTTCTTTGATTTAAAATTTTTTAAAAGCTATAAATGTCAATGTCTTCAAGTCTAAGTGCCCTACAAGTACTTTTCATAGGTTCACTTCTTTGTTCAATTGAGCTTATCTTCTTCACATTCAAGTAAATTCAGAGATGGCATCTTTATGGGTATGTCAAGTTCTCAAATAATATCATTTCATTATAATGTTGATGAGATACTATTAGAACTTAACTCTTGTTTATTCCAATTAGCAACTGGTGAAACTGATTTCATTATAAGTCATTTTGTTTAAAGTTGCAGAACCTACCAACAATATTAAGTGAGGACTTACTAATGTGTACTCAAAGTTTATCATAAATTTTTTTTTAAATCTTCAATTTGTCAAATAGACATGACAAGATAGTCCTTGTCATGAGTCCTTCCAAGATAACTATACTTATATTTAGATATTTCATCAGAAAAACAAAAAATATTCTTGGTATTTTAGGCAGGAAAAAGTTTAGCAAGAACTTGATGTTAACAAAACCACTGGCACAGGTTTACAACTGGATTCAAGCAAGCAGAAAATTGCTACTATAACCCAGATTAGGTATTCCCCCACTTAATTGTCCCGGTGGTTACAATGTCTGCAGTGCCAATACAGTTATGGTAAACAAAGCAACATCCAGAGATCACTGCAAAACATCACTGCTATCAATGCCCAGTTATCTGTTTGTAGTATTAGTAAATTAATAATGTGGTTTCTACCCATTGCTGTGATAGAAATATCTAACAACTGACTTACTAGACAGGAATAAAGTACTGAATTATGATATTTGCCAACAACTTTCATGATGTAAATATTCTCACTATGGCTGATTTAAAGCTGCTGAGTGTAGAGCTGGGAAGAAGATGAACACAATTGGTTTCTTTGAGCTTGTAAGAGCCAAGTCAACCTCTGCCTTTCTTCTACCTTCCAAATATTGCAAAATGTATCTCACTGATGGAACTTCATACAAATTCAAAACCTTGCTGGCAAAGAAGATTGGAAAATGTATTGCTCTCAGACTTCCAGACCCTGCAATATAGCATAGAACAAAGAAGAGGTAACAAGTGTCTCAAGAGCCAACACACATTATCATCTAGCTCATCTAGTGTTAGATGTTATTTTCCCTTTGAATGCAAATAACAAAAACAAATCCTTGGTGATTTCATCTGCATCATGGCTCAATTCCCAGATGATGTTCAAGATTCTTATGGTTCATTTGAAAATTAGTGTTTAAGCAGGCACAATAACACATTCTAGCTGCCATTTATCAAACCATAATAACATATCAGCTTATTTATGGCTTTACATGCATGATTCTATATAGTTTTCCCAATAATTTCATGTGATAAGTTTACTATAATACTAATTTTAAAAATAAGGAAACTGAAAATTTGCATGGTTAAGTAATGCCCCAGATCACAGCTATTGAGTAGAAGCATATTTCTGCACTCACCTCTCTGAAGTATTCTACCTTAAAAACATGCGATATTTTATGAGTTCTTTCTGCTTCCTAGCACCAAGTTTTCTACCATGTGCCTGATAGCACAGGGTATGTCATAGAATTAATATAATGAATTATTTTTAGAATTATATTGCATCTTAGCAAATTATCCAATGCCATTTGGAAATACCCTAATAAGCATGTCTAAAAGAAAAATAATTAATTTAAAGTTCAAAATAATTTAAGTATGAAATGTCTCCTGTTTCTCTGTATCCATCATCATTACCTAAAGATTTGATCCCTTCCTTCTTTTGGTTTGGATGAATACTCCCTGTTGTTAGTAGTGTCACTAAATGTACACAAGAGAATAAATAAACATTAAATGCATTATTTTCAAAAGGAAAAAAATATGGTAGAGAAACAGGATCAAATCTTTTTTATAATAAACATAAATATTCTAAATTAAATGCAGTTTCTGTCTCCAGGTACAGGGACTGGCTTTAATATATAAGTTATTTATTTACACGTTGCTTAGAATCACCTCTCTAATTTTTCCAAGTGCCTTGTCTTGCTTAATGCAGCAAAATATCACTGTGCTTTCAAGTCATGCTCACATACCTCGCATTCCCTTTTCCAGATTCTGTTTTGAAAGCGAGCAGGTATCTCTCTACTACAAATTATTAAATAACAAATTAGTTGATGTGCTTTTTTACCTGTGTATTTTTAAGTTAATTATGTGGCTGCTTATTTGTCCAAATCAAAGTAATTATGCTTTCTTTTTTCTTTAATTGATCTTTAATTTAAAAATAAATAAATAAAAATATATATTTGCAGAGAAGGGCCTGTCCTTTGAAGAGCGATGGGCCTGATTTCAATGCCAGGTGCTTTCCCTGTGGGACACCATATCAAGTCTGGCCTTACTTTTGTCAAAGCATGCTATATTTGTGCCAACTCACTGCCTTGGATACTTTTCAGTGCCTGTCAAATACAAGAATGTAAGGTGTTTCTCAGCTATGTGATATATGGTTGAGGCCAGTTCAGAGTATCAGATACATGAAAACATATCAAGATATTGAGAACACTGAGGTTTCTGTTTCTTTTACCAACTTCAACTTGATTATCAACCCAATTGTCCAGTGATAAGCGAAGAAAAAATTTTGAGTAGTATATTTTCTTATAAAAATAAAAAGTAGCATTGTGCTATCTAATTGACTTTTTGCCAAGAGACTTTTAGAATTTTAAGAATCAGAGACGATTTTCTCTTTGAGACCTAAAACAGGTAATTTGTTCTCCTCTTCTAAAGGCATTTTCATCAGTATTTGCTGGGTTTCTCTGATAAGTTTCACAGCTATGTGCTATCTGGTCAGTTGGTGTTGAACCAAACTAGCTAAACTTATTTGATAAATAATAAATTGTTGCTCAAGTTTGAAGAAAGCAAGTATGGACCACTAAATAAGAAAGTCACTAAGAAAGATAAATTTATTTCCAAAGTTAACAAAAGTTAACCGTACTTAAAGCAGACAACGCTAACTCAACCCCAGCCAATATTAATAAATGCACAAAAAAATACAATAGGTTTATTAACTATAAATGCTGTCTTCCCTCTTAGCACAAACTGATGTGTCTGGGAATAGATGAATATTATTTTCTGAATTCTGCTCTGGCCAGTGGCCAGTGGACAATGTACATCAAAATTAGAAGACATGGGAGGTGGGATTTGGTTTCAAATTAATCTGAATAACAATAGCAAGCCTAAAACCTGTCTCCCTGCTTTTAAAGTTCACTGTTGTCTGTTTTCAAGAGTAGAAAAAAAAAAATCCAAGAAATAACAGGAAGTAAGTTTAAGGCTCAGAGAGAATCCTACTCAGTTTGATTCCTTTACAGCATTGCATTATCACCTACATGAAAGTAGAGTTCACCCTGCAAAACCCTGAAATGCATAAAATTGAAAGAAGGGAAAATGCCTTTGTCACTCATTTGTTTCTGTCTTAGAGAATGTCTCCAGTGCATCTGCTTGCTGTCTCACCCAGAAGCTTTATGTGGCCACATCAAATAAGGCAGATGCCATGGAGGGACCAACTGGGATGTGTACTGGCTTGACCTACCTCTTAGCAAATCCCAAATTCATTTTATCTTAATGAAACACCCATACAAAGGGAATCTCTGGTCTTTCAAGCCCAGAATTTACTTGCTTCCTAATCATGTTAATACAGGGAATTTTGAGGTAACTTCCTGCAGAATACCATCAAGTTTGGCAGAGTCAGGAAAATGCATAAATTAAAAGAAAAAAAAAATCTATCCTGGGTCATTGCCCTGGAAGCAATATAACTAATTACATTTTTATCCAAAAAGGATACATTTCAATAACAACCTTAAACAAGAAAATATAATCTTATTCTATGAGAATTATTTATTTAATAATTTTACTTTAAAAAAAAATTAGATGGCAGAAATTTGAAATAGGAGACAATTTCTGTCCATGTATAACCACAAATAGATGCACATTTTACACACAGGCACACACTCAAATACATGAACACTGTATTAATTTCCTAAGGCTGCCATAACAATATACCACAAAGTATGTAACTTAAAAAATAGAAATACATTCTCTCACAGATACAAGAAGCTAGCTAAAGTTCAAAATTGAAGTGTTTTAGAGTTATCATGCCTCTGCAAACTCTAGGATATAATCCTTCCTTGTCTCTTCCTACCTTCAGGTAGCTGACTGCAATCTTCAGCTTGTAGATGCATCACTATAATCTCTACCTTTACCTCTCCATGGTGGTCTTCCCTCTATGTGTCTCTGTGTCTACCTGTTCTCTCTTCCTCTTTTAAGAACAACAGTTGTCATATTGCCTTTAGGACCTACCTTAATTCAGTATGAGCACCTCATAACTGGCTTATATCTGTGAAGGCCTTATTTCAAAATAAAGTCACAGGTAACAAGTGGCCATGAATTTTGAAGAACCCTGTCCAACCCACTACAGTGTTCCTTGGACTCTGAAAATTCATGTCTTTCCCAAAATGGATTCAACACATGCTAACGTCTTCAGTCTCACATTAACTGAAAATCTAAAAATCTCATCTAAATACCACCAATTCAAAAAATTTCCAAATTTCATCATCTAAATCAGATGTGGGTGAGACCCTGGGTATGGTCCATCCTGGGATAAAATCTGTCTGTCTATAGACCCATGAAATTAGAAAACAAGTTACCTGTTTTCAAAACATAATGATAGAACATAGATAGAATAGATATTGTCATTCTAAAAGAAAAATATAATTAAAGTAATAAAGAAATTTTACTACAATTCCATTTAGATTTCTAGGCCCAAAAATAATCCTCAGTGGCTCACTCTCTGTTTTTTGGGTCCTCCAAAGTGACTGTCCCCATTCTTTGTGGCCTCTGCACCCATGGTTCTGCCTTCAGAGTCAGTCTTCCTTCTTTTCATTCCCTTTGTCCTTTTCAGTAGAGGCTAGCTGTGTTTCAGTCAACATAAAATTCTCAAAAACCTTGTCAGCCTTCAGTGGATGTCATGAGATTAGATATAAGAGTTCCGTAGATACTCCCTGGATAACGCCATCTCTATTTCTGGTTTGTGCTGAGACGCTTGGTTAGATCTATGAGTCACACACCTGATCTCTTCAGGGAAAGTTTGTCCAGCCACACTTGTGCCTATTTCCAGAACACACTACCTGTATAAACTGAGAATGTTCCTAATCATCGAATTCTTGTCTAACAGTTGCTTCCTCAAGTTATTTCTTTGCTCTCAAATTTTACTAAATCTAGGACACACCTTCTACACTTTGTCTGAAAGTCTCCTCAGCTAAGCTCAAGCTCACCTCTTATAAATTTTGCTTTCCACTCAACAACCGAGCACAAGTCAGCCAAGTTTCTCCCATTTCACTGGATTAGGGTCCACCTTAATTCAGTGTGACTTCATCCTTACTTGATTATATCTGCGAACCTTATGTTTAAATAAGTTCGCATTTATAGGCATCAGGAATTAGAACTTCTTTTTGGAGGATATATCTTTTTGGAGGACACAATTTAAATTACAACAGAAACATACAAAAGAAAAATGAGAGCAGTGATATAAAATGCTGCTAAAAAATATGAAAATATATGCTAAAATTTTTTTATACTCTTATAGTCAGACAATAAAATTAATGACCAACATAAAAAGGGAAATCTGATCATTTATAAAATACATAGTATTCATGAGATTTAAAAAAAAAATAAAACCTAAGTTTTATGGGAAAGCACAAGTATTGCTGATACCAAGATCATAAATAAATAAATCTCTAATTTAAGAATAAGTGTAAGATTATTTCTTTTTGGGTCAAAATCTAATTAGAAACAAAATAAAACATCATTTTTTCTAGTTGCATATACATCTTTTACTTTAAATGAGCTTTAAATATAGAACTACAAAACAAGAAAAAAAGTGTTTTATAAGTTACTTAAGTCCAAAGGTCATGATTAAATGTTAGATTTAGATGATAATCAAAGAAGCTACAAAAGCACAATTCAGTGATTTTCCCAGTCAAGGAGATACTCCCATAACTCAGGGGAAACAGTACAGGTGTAGAGTAAGGAACACACTGCAAAGTTTAGAATGCCAGCACCTAAACAAATACAATGCTAGGAGAATGGGCATGGCTGTATGTCTCTGGAAACTTTTTCAGTTCAAATGACAGAGATTTTTTCACAGATGGATAATTCAAATTATAGAGTAGAAAACAGTAGCATAATAAGATTTGATTCCTAGGAATTTGCTCTAAATGGTAAATAAAGCAATACTACTTAAAAAAAAAAAAGATAACCATCTTTATTTCAAATCTTCTCAGTTTTTCAAATGGTGGTGCTTTATTTCAAGTATTCATCTTTTGGGTTTTCTTTTCCTTAATTCTGGCAACTATGTCCCTTGTTCCCATAGATACTCTCATCTCAGCCAACTTTAAAGCAAAGTTTAAATTGTTTCTGAAATCTTACATGTTAGGCTTTCATTTTTATAAAAATTCCCTACAAAATGGATGTCTTAATCCATTCAGGCTGCTATAATAAACTACCACTGACTGAGTGGCTTATACACAACAGAAATTCATTTCTCATGGTTCTGAAGATCTTCCAGGTCACAGACTTCTTCTCCCTGAACATGGTGGAAGGGGAAAAAGGTCTTTGTGGAGTCTCTATTACAAGAACACTAGTCCCATTCATGAGAGCTCCACCCTCCTGACCTAAGAACCTCCCAAAGTACTCATCCCCTATTACAATCACATCAGGCATTGAATTCCCACATGTGACCTTTGAGGAGACACAACATTTGGACAACAGTGTAAGATTTAGTCAGGTATGGTGGGTGGAAAAAATACCTTTCCAAATATATATTCACTTCTTAATCCCTGAAACTTAATATTACCTTGTGTGACAATAGATGTGATTAAATTAAGGACCTAGAGAGAAGTTGTTTATCCCAGGTTAGCCCTAAATGCAATCAGCTGAACTCTTATAAAAGAGAAGCGGAAGGAGATTGAACATAGACCCACACCAGAGAGGGTGATGAGATCATGGAGCAGAGGGAGACGCAGCTATGAGCCAAGGAATGCTGATAACCACCAGTAACTGGAAGAGATAAGGAAGAGATTCTCCCCCTGAAGCCTCTGGAGGGAGCCTACATCTTGATTTCAGACTTTTGGCCTTTAGAACTATGAGGATAAATCTGATTTCTTAAGCCACCTAATTCATGGTAATTTGTTACAGCCATTAGAAAAACCTATATAACAGTTAAAAACATAAGAAACAAAAATGCGACAAAAATAGTCATAAGTGAATATATCTTTTTCTGTAAATAACTACCATTTAATAAGTACCCACCAAATAGGTACCAGAGGAGAAGTTACATACCTTATACACATCATCCTAACACAATAACTTGGCAACGTAAATGTAATTGTTCCCATTTTAATAAAAAGGAAACTGACCCACTTATGGTCACACAAATTGAGTAAGCAGAAATCCCAGAATTTAAATCCAGATGTATTCTACCCCAAATTGTTTTTCATTGTTTCTGTAATACTCTGCTGCATCCCACACTTCTCACTCTAGAGGCCCCACACAATTACAGAGCACACTTGCAAACATGTTTCTTTTTCTCTTAATCAGCTGCAAGATTTCCCCCCATGGAGAAATCAGTTCTGAGAGGCCAACCAATTGTGTTCCTCGCTTTTCTAGGAAATAAATAAAAATAACCCATAAGACGATGTGGCTCAAATACAATAATCTGTAACTTTTTTTTTTTAACTCGAATTCCTAGAACCTGGCCCCAAGCTTTCTAAACAGTTCGGTTTCTCCTCCAGACTAACCCTGATTTACCTCAGGTAAACAAATTGCCAGCAGTTAGTTCCCTGGTTTTGAGAGCCAAAGTCTTATCTATGGGTAAAAAGTGAATCTGATATTACTAGCCATGTCTTATCCACACTTCCAAGCTCTCTCTTTCTCTACTTGTCTGCTTCTGCTTTCCCCACATGCTTATCACTGCTCTGTCTAGGCATGATCCACTGTGACTGAAGCCACAGTGTGTTTCCCGAGGCCAGGGAATTGATAGCAAATCTCATTTTCTTTGAAATTTATATATGTACACACACACACACACACACAGACACACACACAGACACACACACACATACAGCACAACCTAAGTAGGTACTTATTTCCTGAGGCACAAAACACAGGTGTGCAGAAACAGAAACTTCTTTCTTATAGTTAAAAGTAACCCAGTCCTTAAGCCCATATTTCTATTAATTATAGAAAAAAGTTTCTTTTTCTTTCTCTTTCTTTCTTTCTTTCTTTCTTTCTTTCTTTCTTTCTTTCTTTCTTTCTTTCTTTCTTTCCCTTCCTTCCTTCCTTCCTTCCTTCCTTCCTTCCTTCCTTCCTTCCTTCCTTCCTTCCTTTCTTCCTTCTATTTATTTATTTATACTGCAGCTCAAAGTGATTCTTCTATTTTCAAACTGGGTCTCTTAACAATTGCTCTTCTCTCCCCACCCACCTCTATCCCCAGTTCTTCTTTCTCCTAGGAGAGAGGTAAGTTCTCAGGACTTATATATTATCCTGGCTTGGAGGCAGGGGCTTCTGTTCAGAGAACCCTCTTCTGTCCTAGAATGTATATCTCATGTTTCTGTCTTAGGTGTTATCATCTTTATGCTGCAACCAGAATTGATATTCCCAGATGGTGGTTGGGGCTCTGCTGGGTAGTTCTTCTGTATCTGTCAAATCAAGTGTCTGTCAAGCTCTGCTGGAGAGCTTTTATGTGTCGCTGCTCCCTCAATACTTACTATGGCTGCTGATTCTCTAGACTCCCCACCCAAGTCTCTACTGTTGAGTGCACTCTTTCAGTCCCCAGCTGACCCCTGGCAGACAGACAGGTCACAGTTCTCAACTACATTTTATATTCCTCATGTACAATGTTTGGGATTTCCTGAATGTGTTCAAAGGTGACAGAATTTGAGGATGAGGGTGTGCAAGATGGTGACTCAGGCCCTCTCTGAAGCATCACACCACAATCTCTGTCTACTAAGGCAGCCCCACACAGGTATAGATAGACCTTGGGAAGTGTCTCCTTCCAGAATTTCAGATGAGAATTGGGACACCAGCCTCTCTTTCTTTCAGAATCTTTAGCCCCCCTAGGTATCCTAGTCTCTTGTGCAAGGCTTTTATTTCAAGGAGATAAAGAGCAGGACCCTGTCCAGCATTGATACTCATTCTTTTCTTGAAAATTCCCTGAGTTCCTCCCTGAACTAAGTCTAAACTGGGTTCAAAGGTCCTGGATCTCCAGGTGGGAAGGAAAGCTGTTTCTAAGGCATTGTAACTCTTCCAGCATCTAGTTTAGGATATAAAATCAACTCCTTCATTCATTAGACTTTATCTTTGATTTACCAATTCAAATTACTAAATTTCAATGAAGACTTATTTTTCTCCAAAGTGGCTCATAAAAATATTGTGGCTTTTAGAGTACTGTGTCTGCTGTGGACTTCAAAAAAAAGAGACAAATCTGGAGCCAAGTGAGGACAATTTTGTCGCCAGTAGTTGTGTCTGCCTTCCTTGGGAATCAGCAAATGTCACTGTTTCCATGAGTGGAAGACCTTGCCTTATAATTAGGAATTGCTGAAAATGAAAGATGCATCAGTTAGTGTTTTAAAGTTACTATTTTGAAAAATTATATAAATACTGTAAATAAGTCTTCTAATATGGTTTATAATTTTATATAATACTATTATTTTAACAGTGCTTTTGGCCATTTTTGTAAAAAAAAAGGATTTAAATGTATTTATTTTATTGTTTTGAAATCAAAACAATACATGCATTTGTTCATTTTGATTTCAAAGTAGTTTATGCAGTTAAAGTCTGATGTAATACAGAATATCAAAACTAATAATTCTATTCAAAAAAGCATGTGTATTTTGCAGATTATTTTCATATGTTGCATTTCTTGTTGAAATATTACAATAGCAATATTTGAGAAAAAATTTAGAGTCACTCAGCACCATCATTTTATGTGGCTAAGGGTAAGTGCTATAAATTACTAAACTAACTCCATACTACTAGATATTAACTTTATTTTTCTCTAATTATTCATGGTTTTTAATGATGACATAATAAATCACTTTGCATGCTTGTATGTTTTCTTTATTGCTTACTTACTTGTAGTCTAATACCAAAGTTTTGATTCTTGAGTCAAAGGATAGAGCTGGCTCCAATTAATGTGTCTCCACAAGGCACAAATGTACCCCAGTATCCTTCCCCTGCTAAACTAAGTGACCTGTAATACAATGTGTGAGTTTTTAATGAAGTTAAGGTAATGGCAATAAACAATTTTTATAAAAGAGGCATTACTTCTTTTTTTTTACAAGAATGAGACATTTTACCTTCTTTTTTATGTTTGTAAAATATACCATAAAACAGCCTTGATATATATATATAAATCAAGTGCGATGTGAGTCAAGTTTTACATGTGGCCTTATATGTAGATAAAGCACTAAAGGAAGTATACCTTCAAATAAGTACTAAAATTATAAAATGAGATTATTTCTATAATTTATTTTATTCAACTTATGTCATTGTAGTAAACATTAGACCTGAATAACCAAGGAAAGTACTGATAAGCTGTGTGTATGTGTGTGTGAATGTGTATGTGTCTTTAAATAGCAAGACTTTTTAAAAATTTGAAATGTAACCTTTTATATCAACACTAGACTTTTCTAGAACTTTTCAGAATGTATTTAATTTTAACTGAAATATGCAAAAACTATTTTCATATATATCTAAACCTATTAAGAGCAAGGCCAATGTCTCAATGTTATTGACATTGTGATTTCAGAAATGTATTTGTTGATTCCCAGTGGTTTATTTTGTTTATGAAGAACAAAATAAGTTCAAATAAAAAGTTATTAAATCACCACAATTACTACAAATACTATACATGTGTTTAGCTGAGGGACACCCAGTTAAGCTAACTCATGTGAAAGAGGTATCTTACTTTATGCCCAGGAAATGAGTTTTAGAAATATGAGCTCTACAAAACTGAATTAACCTCTGAGTTCTAAGGACAATGAGACCTTGAGTCTCTCCTGTCTTTTGTTAATATGGACATGTACAACATAAGGAAAAGAGTATATAAAATTACATTTAAAACCTTATAAGACTTGTAATGCTATCAATTCTATGGAAAGGGCATCAACAACAGCATAAATTTATCACAAAAGAATTCAAGAAATAATAATCAATATAAGAAGTTGTAATTATAATTCCAAGCCGAATAAGCAATATATGCAGACATCCTTTCATCTTTCTCTTAAAGTGTGGTCTGTGTCAGCTATAGACAAATAATCATGGTATTAAAATCTATACCATGTCACTTCTTGGCCTTTTGGCTAAGATTAAGTGTAAAATTTGTCATGTTTTTACTTAGTGATCTTTAAAATAGTGGATGCTGTCACTTCTTAGCACAATCCTAACTTGTGGGTCTCTAGGATCTTTTTTTACTCACCCCCAGGAAAAAAAGCTTTGCAGACAAAGAAAAACTAAACAAAGTTAAAAGTTGATTGCAAAATCAGAAGTTACATCATTTGCTTTTCCCACCTTTCTAATTCCACTTCTAGTTCTGCTTTCATTATAAAACTTTTTCTGATATTTCCAACTAAGAAGTCATCTTTCTCTCTCTCTCTCCCTCATTCTTTCTATTTTTTTAATGTTTTTCTTCTACAGCTCTACCTTTCTCATGGACCTTAGTACAAAACAATTCAAAGCACATAGCTCTTCTCTTTTCATTGTGTTGGATAAGTACTTCTAATATCTTCTACTAGATTTTAAACTATTTTTGAGGTTAGAATTACTATCATCTTTATATTTCCCATAATCCTTAATATCTTAGCAATAAATATTATGTTACTTGTTGATTTGAATCAATAGTAATTTAATTTATTAGACCAATATTCATGTTATTTTCTATTTGAGGGAGTGGCAGTACCAATATACCCCAATAGGTCTTAGTGATGGGATTACTCAGGAACCTAAAATCAAAACCATGTTTTTTAGTTGATTCTCATGGTACATCTGGATGATATAAGCTGTGGTTATGAAGTCATGGGAATCATGAAAACATTTGTGCCAATACTCACAGATGTGCCCTCGACAGGCCTCTTCAAGAGTTTATATTCTGAGTACTTCTCTCAGATCATCCCTTTGCAGAATCACAAGAGCTTTTCCATAGCTTCATCAGGTTAGAAAAGAGCACGTACCCACATCTGCTGCTCCCCCAGAAACAATTTTGTCCATCCTGAATTGTGAGGTCTACTCTATTCAGTCCTCACTACTCTGTGGCCTTGAGGCAAATTCTCTGAGCAAGGACCTTGGAGGCAACTTTTCTCACAAAGAACAGCCTGAAAAAGGCCTCAAATAGCTTAAAGATAAAATCAGTTACTATTCTCTAATCTCAACACCTCTTCAAGGTATTTATTATCCTTACACAAGTGAGCACAAATCAGTCATAAGGCATTTAAGCTACTAAAATTAAACCTAGCATTTAGCTATAATATTAGGCAAGACCAGATTAAGTAAGACAGTTTGCATAAATAACTCAATAAAGTCGTTGACTTAAAATGCAGAATTTGCATTTTGCAAATAGATGTATATAATCAGCCAACAAGAACAAAATAATATTTAGTATCAAATATAAAAGATAATGTTCACAGATCTTTGCAAAAATCTCTGCCTTTTCATAACCTGTAGAACATTTTGAGTGAGTTGACCTATGGCTTTATAAAGTCTCTGTTAAACCACTTTATTTATACGTTGTTTAATTGTTGTTTCACTTTCAACTAATCAAATGAAAGCAAAATTCTAAAATACTTACCTGCCAAACTTTGCCCCAAATTGAATCCAATAAAAGTTTTTGGATTGTCCAAAACCCGTTTGGCCTATTGTGCAGGTTTTTCTGAGTTATGAGTAGAGAAAATGTTAGGAAGCTTAAGAGCTATAAGATCCACATAGCTATGGAGTTAAAATAGAGATAAAACCAAATGCATTTACTTTGTATTTGTTATCTAGTAGCTTGATAAATCTATATTTTGTTGCTCAGCTAGATCAGAGTGGGGAGCATAACTCTTATTTTTTTTAATCTCTCTCTCAAGCTCACTGTGATTATCTGTATATGTTAGATAATGCTGGTTAAATGAGAAAATGTAATATAACTCAGATAATAGAAGGAAAATCTAGGTTGAAGTTATGAAACTCCTATGAATCATGGAAAATTTCTCTTACACCTAACTTTATCTACATCTGTATAAATCTTAACCATCAAAATTTAGCTCAAGCTTGCATCCTCGACACATATCTCCTGATCTCCTCTCTCCAAATTTCGGCACAAACTGTAGAACTTAGAAAAAAATTAGATGGGTATGATATCACTCCTCTTGTTTCATAGGTATTGTCTTGTTTCCATCACTCCAGAAAAAAGGCAATGCCTTTTGTTTTGATATTCACTAAGGTGACTAGCACTGTTTTCAATGCAAATTTGGTATCCCATTAAATTGCATAAAAAATATCAAGATAATGCATAATTCAAGCTTCCTGAATAGAAATCTTGTTTTGGTAAAGTGCATTCCAAATTATTGACTTTTTTAATACTGAAAATCTATGTACCCATGGAGTACTTACAGATTTGCAGTACATTCTGGTAGAATATTCACATGATTTTAACGACTACCTAAAGTCTATGTTACCTGAGATGCATCCTGACACAAATATAAGGGGTGAGGAGAGAGATGTAATTATAAGCTTCAGGTGTTTTGTATGCCTTTTCATGCATGCAGCTGCTATTATCTCTTCTTATCATTGATGTGTCATTTTACATTCTGGCAGCAATGATTATAACTAATTATATATGGGAAAATAAATTGTAATGTATGTTTAATACAAACAGTCTATCATTTGAGTAGTCATGTCAAATGATTAATCATGTTTAAAACTAACAGGAATAGGTTAGGGGACAGAAATACACTGTGAAAAGACAATGTTCTCTTTCCTTAACCTTGATTTAAATTTAATCTGAAAGTAAAAAAAAAAAAAAATGGCTTCAAGAAACATGTTAGCATTTTTACCAAAGAGTAGTTAATTTCTCCTTGTAACTTGAAGAATTCTTTTGAATTAAATTACAACTCCCCTGATGCTTGATTAGGTATTCCTACAGCTATCAGTACTTTCCCTGTGACTCTTATTTCCTACGTTTGGCCACTTCTCTCTACCCCATGGTAGGACAAGATCAAGGAATCCATCGTTTGGACTATAGCTTAGCTAGTTTCTAGCTGACAAAATACTAAGGAGATTCATTTCCAAAAAAAAAGTAATGTTTAGTATTTTGTCCCCAGTTTCTCCTGTAACGTTTATTATGATTTTAACCAGATTTTCTTCTGCTTTGCAAATAAGAACTATTATTTCAAATAAGCCTAATGAAATTAAGTAAATTTTTTTAAAACCTATATTCTACAATCAACCAGTTGGAAAGAATTTTTTACTCAGGCTTGGATAGTATGGCTTCCTAACTGAATGTTATCACTGTTAATAACTTTAGAAAAAAAAATAAGGAGAGCACGAAAATCATAGTCACATTTACGAACCATCAAAATATTCCCAGATTTCCACAAATCTACTATTGATGACATGGCAGCTGTTTATTTACAAAAGTTTATTTCTGTTCCTGAGAAAATATTAGTTTTTCCATCAATGACTACACCATTTCTATATACAATAAGATGTTCAAGTGGTTAAATTCCAGGAAAAAAACATATTTTTCAGGATCTCTCAGTGACTTATGTATCAATTACAGAGGTCATTCATACTTTTTCAACATTTTGAAGATTATGAAAATTTAGTATTTAAAATTATGTTACTCTGCAGTAAAAAAACAGTGAGGACCTTGTCTTGCTGGAAGCTACTTTATACAGTAACCTATATCTGTAATAGAATAAGGTCTCCCTGCACTGGACTTGGAGAACACTAAAGAAATATACATAAATGAATTTTCTAGTATTTTAGGAGAATGGGTATGCAGACAGACAGAGGCTGAGCATGGAAGAACAGATGAAGGGGAAATCTGGTGTAGCGTAGGTGAAAACTAACCACAAGTTAGGTTGAACAGAAGAGAATGATAAAAGCTGTCATCAGGATCTAATCATAAGGCAGCATATTTTCAAGGAATAGAAGACATTTTAAATCCCAAGAACAGCAGGGGAAAAAAGCGGAAGATATTTTAGTGACATGAAGTCAAGATCTTGAGGCTTTAGGGTCCTACTATTCCTCATGATCACTCACCTATTAGTAATAAGCCCAAAATAGAAGAACAAAGACCATTGTCTTCATCTCCTATAAGCTGACATATTATGCATCTTTAGTGAGATAGAGATTAGAAAAAACTGGTTTTATGAGCAAGAGAAATATAAAAATAAACATTTTCAGTTTGCCATGAGCCATTATGAATAAGGCAGCAAGATTAATTTATTTTAATGTTATACCCAAGAGACATATGTTTTCTTTTCTACGTGATTACAAAAATACTGAATGTCCCCTGAGGAAAGAAGTCCTTTTTTAGACTTCAATTTTCAGACAACCCAATTTTCTCTGAGTTGGTTTTTCTCCTTTGAGAGCACACTTAATTTGTTAATGCAGGAGTGCATTTGTCACCAATAAAATTCATCTTCACTCTATAAACAGACTGCCTGAAATTAGTCCTGATAGGCGAAAAGCTAGGCGGAGTGTACTTGGTTGCATATTATGAAAATATAATTTAATGGTTTAATTTATAATAAGATTTTTTATAACCAACTACTGCACAAGCAACATAAAAAAGATACTGGAAGATCCTGCTTTTATTCACTTCTACCAAACAATGACTTTTGTGATTACTGATTAAAAAGCAAACTCTGTTCTTTAAAAGGGGCTTCTCTGCTGTTAAATGAGGCTAAAGGCTTTCAGGATGTATTGCTTCCAACATTAATAGATATCAATGGATAGTGAAATTGTGACTATGTGTAAGACACTATGTTAAGAGTTTTGAAAGAAATAAGTAGATGAGACATGGCAGCTGCCCTCAAGTTATGCACAATCTAATAGGAACACCCACAGGGACATACATAAATAACTTTCTTACAAGGCATTGTGAAAGAAGTATCATTAATGTGTTTGATTAGAACATTTTTTAGACATAAATAACAAGAAACTCTAATTAAACTAGCTTAACAATAAGGAAATTTAGTGCAATGCAAAAGAGGAAATGCAGAGTCAGGGCTGGCTACAGGGGCTCAACTGTGTCATCATGGGTGCACTACCTCCCACCCCTTTAAGCTACCAGTCACAGTATGCGTTCATCCTAAGACTGGTAGTCTTGACCAGAAATGGTTGCCAGGAGCAATCGCAGGATGTGCTTTTTTGTTTACATCCAGCAAGAGAGAAATACTGGGTTCTTTCTTCAAAATTCCTTTCATTGCATTGCACTGGCTTGTGTCTGAGCTCATTCATAGCTGATAAGACTCCTGCAGTTACCTTGATTGACTTAGACTATGCATAGAGTAGAAGAGAGGTTGGGGAGTCAAACACAATGTCCACGCAAGTGTGGTAAAGGAATTAGACCTGAATTTCCCCCTAATTTATAAAACTGGGTAGCTTCCTTGGGGTTTTGTGGTTATCCTGAGTTTCAGAATTGCTGGCAATGGAAGGCAATAGGCAACATTCAGTGTGAGAAAAATGTTTTTAAAGTCTCTGTGAGATGATTCATTATGCCTCCGTGACATTTCCAAATTTGGTTAAGAGGAATACCTCAGTATTCTCTCTTTCTCCCAAAGTCAGATAATCACTTTAAAGTGGTTGCCAAGCATTTTTTTAAGCTGATATTTCTAGCTCCTTCCAAAACAGTCTGTCACTAAACTCACCCACTCTATACAGGAGGGAGAAAAGGAAAAGTTGCAGTGATATTGCTTTTTATAGAGATGTTATAATTCTTTAATTTAGTCAACTTTTAAAAGGTAATAATGCCTCTTGTCTGTGGGCACCTACTCTATGCTGAGTCCACATCTGGTGCTTTGCTCATAATTGTAAGATTGCTTTTAAAAAAAATGCTTAATGTTTACAATAAGCCATGTGTTGGTATAAGCTCATTACAAGTGCTATAAGCGCATTACATGCAAAAACTCATTTAATTTTCATAACAACCTCTGAAATAAGAATTATTATTATGTTCACTTTATAGGTGAGAAAACTGAGCCATTAATTAACCCAAGATCACATGGCAATCAGTGGCAGAGCTGGGATTTGAACCGAGGTCATGATGGGCCAGAGGCTGTATTCTTAACCATGATAACACAGAATTACCCAAAAAATAACAACTATCTTCACCAAAAAGAGAAGTAAAACCTTAATTACTCGCCCAGACCTTAGGTACTGACAAAAATTTTTCATCTTTAACTATCTTCGAATTAGGGGTTCCTCATTGACATTTAGTCTTTCACTTGTCCATTCATTCAACACATTTATTGAGCACTCTCTGTGTACTAGTCACTATGGTGAATGCCTGAAACTTACAGCCTAGTGAGAGATACAGAAAAATCTAACACAATGTGGGAAGAGCCATAACAGAGTATGTGACAAGCACCACTGGAGCACAGAAGTCAAACTTAGGGCTCAGCAAATTCATGTGGACAAATGACAGCTAAAGTACACTTTGAAAAATGGGTTAGCCAGGTGTCATGAGGAAGATAGGGCCAAAGGAAGGTAAATGTGGCTAGTACAGTGAGGAGAACAGCAGGGCACAAAGAACCTAAGAAGGACTATGCTAAAGGGTATGAACTTTATTCTCAGAGTGGTGGGTGTTACCTGAAAGGTAATCAGAAAACAGGTAATGTTATTCAAATAAGTAGCAATGAGAAAAAGAATGTTGTTTCTCGAAAAAGTTGGCAGAGAAAGAAATTAGCATTTGTTGAACACCTAATATACAAAGGGATAATGTTCAATGCTCTGGGCATACCGTATTGTTTAGTAAGAACTTTCTGAGATTTAATATTCCCCGTTACAGTGCACAGAGAAGATGGGTAACCTGGCTTAGGGTCTCAGAGAACTTAGAATGGTTACTTACCTCTTATTCAAAAAACAATACTTTTTTTTTCGCTATCTACTGCAAAGACTTCAGAGCTCCCTCAAGCCAAAAACTAAAAAGAAAAAAAACTCCTACTTAGAAACCCTCATTCATCCTGTGAAATGCTATCTTCTTTAAATAATAATAATAATTGTACATAAAAGAACTAAATATTACTCTGAGAAATGTATCTTCTCTCAGATCTTTTAATTATAGGCACCAAGAATAAAGATCTGAATATATAAACAAAAGGTATTAAGAAGAAATTCACAAAAAACAAAAGAAAAAAAAACTAATATTCAGCCAAGATAGAAACATGATCAACAATAAGATTATCTTCTCTGCTTCCCCTGGAAAAAGGAAAGATAAAAACTCCGCATGTCCCCAGAAAGAGCATAAAACTTCCTAGAGCTTCCTTGAATTGCTCAATGCATGATTTTTATATTTGCAAAGTATACCAACTCTAAAGGATATGAGGTCCATTTCTCCTTCTTACAGAATAACCCTGCAGGCCTTGGCTTCTAGCTGGAGAGCAAGCTTCAGAAGAACACTTATTACTCGCTAAAGGCTCTTTGTTATGTTACCATGAATAACTTATAGCTGTGTGGTCTCATGAACAGCAGCAGCCCTGGCATGGCTGACGTGACAGCATCATACACTGAATCCTGATCCACCTTCCCAGGAGAAAATGGAATATTTTTTCGTTTCATGTTTCACCAAGATGGGCTCTTCAACTATTTATAAGTTGAATAGAAATTTCCATTACTTCAGCTGACACACTGGCTATACCTAGCAACTGATAAAAAAAAGTCTAACTGGAGTGCTTAGGAAGCTGGCTTTGGCAAAAGCCAATAATGGCAGAGAAAGTGTCAAGTTCTACACCAAGGACGTTCTTCAGCAGGCACTGCTCTTCTTCTCATTCATTGTTCTCCTGTATCACCACAACTAAGACCCCAAGTAGACAGCCTTTCTCAAATGGTTTTTGTGGATAAATTTTTGCAAACATGCCTGTAGGTAAGTGCATGTGCCTTATCGATACTTACTAAGAACTCATTGAAATTGATACTGATCAATATCACAGTGCAATTCTTTTTCTGGAATAAGGGTTGTCATCTCTAATTCAGTCCTATTCAACTTGAAACAGATTCATTGAAGACCATCAATGTATTGGTTCTGGAAATTTAAAGATTAATAAAATTAATTCCTTGCCTTCCAAAGGCTTAAAATCTAATAGGGGAGCAGACAAACAAAATATTGATTGAGATAACTGCTCTGCCGCAGGAAAACCCAAGGAGCAGAAGTGGTCACTTAACTCAAACTGGAGGTTTATTTTGATAACATATGCAGATCTAGTGTGGCCTACATTCCTCATTTAATCCTCTATTATTAACCTCATTTTTCAGATCAGGAAACCCAGGCTCAGAGAGGTTAAGTGTTTTCCTCAATCTGTCAGAACAAATGGTAGATATAAAAATCAAACATCTGAGTCTAATCACAAAGACTATGCATGTACTTACTTAGAAAATTATATTATCTCTCAATAGCAATATGCAGAGTTTAACATTCATGACTATATTCATTAATTATTTAAAAAATAATTGCTAAATATTTATTCTGTTCAAGGCAGTAAATGGGACACAAAAAGTACTAGGGCGTGGTTCTGGACTTCTGGCAATCACCTTTCAAGATCATCATAGGCAGAGATTTGAATGAGATTATTCTGTCAGTCAGTTATTCCAGAAATATTTGTAGAATATTATTATGTACCAGGCACCATGTTTGGTTTCTGAGAATATGGAGTGTTCTAGAGAGGAAGGAAGGAAGGAAGAAAGGAAAGAAGGAAGAAAGAGAGGAAGGGAGGGAGGAGAGGGGGAGCAAAAAAGGGAGGGAGAGAGGGAAGGAAGGAAGAAAACCTCTGTCATTCTGGAATTTATATTCTGGACAATATGCAAATAAACACAAATTACATTGAAAGTGGTAAGGGCTATGAAGAAAAATCAAGTTAAGTAAGGGGTCCAAGAGCAAGGGTGAAGACTGATGGGAGAACTTGACACTATGAATCAGTTGGTTAGTAAAGCTTCTCTGAGAATAGAAGGAGAAACTTAAACAAGAAGAAGAAACAAGTTATGTGATCATCCGTGTGAAGAATATTATGGCTTAGGCAGAAGCAACAGCAAATACAGACTTTAAGGCAGGAACATATTTAGAGTGTACCAAGAATGGCAATAGGCCAGATTGCAATGAGTGAGACTGAGAGTAGTAGGAAACGGGTGTGGAAAGTCAAAGGACAAAGGGCCCAGGACCTCGTCAGTTTTGTTTTTTTTGTTTTTTTTGTTTTTTTTTTTGGCAAGGCAAAGAAAACACTGAAGAACTTTGGATAGAAGAGTAACATGCTCTGATTAACTTTTTAACCTTCCTGGGCCACCATATGGAAAACTGTTTAGCGGATACATGAACAGAAACAAGAAGACCAGTTAGAAAACCATTATACAAGCCTAAATTTGAGATGTTGGTAGATTAAATTTAAAAGAGTGATGTTGTCAGATTGGAGATAAATTTTTCATGGTAGTACTGACAGACTAAATTCTATGTTGGCTAGAAGGAAAAAAGAAAAGAGAGAGAAAAATGCATTTAAATTCCTGGAACAGAATTGGTGTTCAGTATGTGGAAATTCTGTTCTTTTCTCTCAGAACCCAACACAATTTGCTTAGGACAAATAAGTAACTTCCATAACTAATTACACACACAGTATATAAGAGGGGCCCTAACATGAATCTAACTTCGCCACCACAACCCAATCATGAGGTAAATAATGTTCTACATCAGTTGCTTTACTCAAACTAGTAAGCAGCCACTATTCATGTTCAATAAACCAAGTGGAAGAATGACTAAAAGAAATCCAATTTTGCCAAGTATGTGGAAACTCCTGTTCTAAGTAAAAGTGTCTTTTACTACTATAGGTAGAACATAGTTGTGTTTCTTTGTAAGAAGTCTTCTATGAAACTCCCCCAAACTCAGTCAGGTCTAATTATAGCCACTCAATGCTCCTGTATCCTTCTATCACAGCTCTTGTCAGTTTGAATTTGGCATGCATTCAATTAATATTTGCCATCACCACCCCTACTGCCATCACATTCTTTTTAACTTTGAAACATTTCCTTAGAGAAAAATATTTTAAGTATTCAAAAATAATGTCGGAAAATGAGTTAGCACTGTCAAGTTCATTGCACCAGTATTCACAATAGCCAAGTTGTATAAACAACAAACTAAATATCCATTGACAGACGAATAGATAAAGAAAATGTGATATATACAAGCAATGGAATACTATTCAGTCTTAAAAAAAGAAAGGAAATCTGTAATATGCAATAATATAGATGAAACTTGAGGACACTATGCTGAGTGAAATAAGAAGGTCAAAAGACAACTACTACATGATTCCACTTATATCAGGTATCTACAATAGTCAAATTTATGGAATGAAATTGTGGAATGGTGGTTTCCAGGGGCTGGGAAGAGCAGACATAGGGAGTTGCTTATCAATGGGCCTAAAGTCTCAGGTAAGCAAGATGAGGAACCTCTAAAGATTGCCTGTATAACACAGTACCTATTATGTTCAATAACAATTTATTTTACACTTTAAAATGTATGGAGAAGATAGGGCTCATCTTAAGTGTTCATACCACAATAAAATAAAATCATTGTAAAAAGAACAATAAAAAAATGTGTTTTAAAATACATTTTATTCTTGAAGTAGAGAGCAAATGATCTACCAAAAATGGAATGATATTTAATAAATTATGGGTACTTAACATAATTTTTAAAACTCTTTTTGTAATCACTAATTATCCAACTAGTAATATGCAGGATTTGATTCAACAGAACCAGAACTGCCATGGAGAAATTGCTTCTCACACACCATCTAGGACTTTAGGCCATGCTAAAAGTTTATGGTTTTGTATTAAGGCTTGTGAAATGCATTTTAGATTGATTTGGTATTAATTAGAATAACTGGACTATATAGCAGAATACAAATAAAATGTATCTCATCTGGATTATTACCTATTTTTGCTTCTACCTTGCCCTCTTACAGACTATTTTCAACACAGGAACTGAACTGATTCTTTTAGAATATAAATCATCTCTCCCCAACTCTGTCAGGATAAGTATCAATATCTTTATAATGGTCTACAACAGGATTCCCCAACCCCCAGGCCACAGACCAGTACTAGTCCATAGCTTGTTAGAAACTGGACCACACAGCAGGAAGTGAGTGGCAGATTAGCAAGCGAAGCTTCATCTGTATTTGCAGTTGCTTCCCAGCACTAGCATCACTGCCTCAGCTCCACCTCAAATAATCAGGCATTAAATTCTCATAAGAGCACCAGTCTCTGGTGCCAAAAAGATTGGGGACTACTGGTCTACAACACCTTTATCAGTCAGAGGCTTAGAAGGAAAGTGGTGACAAAATGAAACTGATGATTGAAAGGAGTTTAATAAAGAGTCTATTTGCAAAGGTGAGAATGAAAGCTAAAAATATCAGTTATAGATGGTGCACTACCCCAAGGCCACAGTAGTGGAAAGCTATTACCATCTCTAGTCTTACTAAGGCAAGAGGAGAAAGCAGTTACCAATTATGTGAGCCTTCATGGAGAGGGCTGCCTGACAAGAACTGTAGCCTTTTTAGTAAAAGAGTACAATCAACAAGCAGCAACCCAGCAGGGAGGAAGCCAGGAAAATAAATTTGCTGACCTCACTCTTTCCCAGCCCTTGGATCTACTGTCTGTAACTCCCGTCGGTTAAATCCTACTGAAAGTTTATGGGAAAAGTAGCTTGCTGATGTAGTTCATACATGTCTGCCTTCTGGGCTCTGAATAGGGTGGAGAAGACAAAAGAGCTGCACTGCTGGGCCCTACAAGACACATACTACATGAGACCACTCTATTAAGACTGGGAGACAGAGCAGCCCTACCTAACATAGAAACAAACATAGGGAGGCAGCCAAAATGGAAAAACAAAGAAACATGTCCCAAATGAAAGAACAGAACAAAGTTCCAGAAAAAGGACTAAACAAAATGGAGACAAGCAATCTACCAGATGCCGGGCTCAAAACACTGGAAATGATGATGTTCAGTAAACTTAGGGGTAAAGTAAATAAATTCACTCGACAAAGAGATAAAAAATATAAAAATTGAACTAGAAAACATAAAAAAGAACCAGTTAGAAATGAAGAATACAATAAACAAAGACTAAAATAGAGGGAATCAACCGTAGCTTAGATGAAACGGAGGACTGATTTAGAGATCTGGAAGATAAAGTTGCAGAAAACACCCAGTCAGAACAACAACAATGAAAAACGAATCCAAAAAATGGGGATAATTTAAGGGGCCTCTGAGAAAAATTAAGCATACCACATTTACACAATAGGGGTACCAGAAGGATGAGAGAGCATCAGACTGAAAACCTATTTGAAGAAATATGACTGAAAACTTCCCTAACCTGGTGAATAAAAAGGAATCCCAGGAAGTGCGGAAAGTCCCAAAGAAGATGAACCCAAGAGGCTCACACCAAGACACATCATAATTAAAATGCTAAAGGATAAAAACAAAAAGAGAATCTTAAAAGTGACAAGAGAAAAACAACTAGTTAAGTACAAAGGAGCTCTCATCAAACTGTCAGCTGATTTCTTAACAAAAATTTTGAAGGCCACAAGGGATTGGCATGAAATATTCAAAGTGATGAAAACAAGGACCTACAACCAAAAACACTTTATCCAGCAAAGCTATTACTTAGAATTGAAGGACAGATAAAAGGTTCCCAGACAAGAAAAGGCTAAAGGAGTTCATCAACACCAAACCGATATTACAAGAAATGTTAAAAGGACTTCTTTAAAAAGAGGAAGAAGAAAGAAGAAAAGATGAAACAATAAACAATAAAATGTCAATAACTATATATTTATACACAATTACTTAAACTGTATCAAATGCTGCAATCACAAGGTAGGGTGGCTCTATTAAGGAAACACCACCCTTACATATGCCACCTACAAGAGACTCACTTCAGATCAAAATACACACACAGATTGAAAGTAAAGGGATAAAAAAAAGATATTTCATAAAAATAGAAACAAAGGAACAAAAAGATGGAGTAGCAATACTTATATCAGACTTTAAAACAAAGACTGTTACAAGAAACAAAGAAGTACTTAGTAATCCCAGTTCTAGGTGTTTAGCTGAAGAAAATCAAAGTAGTACTTCAAAGGGAAGTGTGGATTCATATGTTCATTACAGTATTGTTTATGGTGGCCAGGAAATGGGGACAGCCCAGGTGTTCATCAGTAGATAAATGGATAGAGAGGAGGTTGTGCATATTACAATGGAGTATTTCTCAACCATAAAAGGGTAATGAAATCTTGCCATCTGAGATGGCATGGATGGATCTGGAGGATATTGTCCTGAGTGGAGTAAATCAAATAGAGATAGATAAGTGTCGTGTGATTTCAGTTATATGTAGAATCTAAAGAACAAAATAAACAAACGAACAAACCAGAAACAAATTCATAATACAGGAAACATTTTAATAGCTGACAGATGGGAGGGAGGTGATGGGCTGAGTAAAAAAGGGGAAAGGATTAAGAAGTGTAAATTGGTAGTTATGAAATAGTTATGGTGATATAAATTATAGTATAAGTGCAGTGGTCCCTAAACCTTTTGGAACCAGGAACTGGTGCTCCTATGAGAATTTAATGTTTGATGATCTGAGGTGGAATGATATGGTGATGCTATCACTGGGGAGGGACTGCAAATACAGATAAAGTTTGGCTCGCTTGCCCGCCACATACCAGCTACTGTGTGGCCCCATTCCTAACAAGCTACAGGCCACTACTAGTACGCAGGCCAGGAGTTGGAGGGGCCCCTGGAATAAGGAATATAGTCAATTATATTTTAGTAACTATGTATGGTGTCAGATGGATATTATATTTATCAGAGTGATTACTTTGTAAGCTATATAAATGTCTAATCACTATGTTGTTTGCTTGAAACTAATTGAAAGATAAAAAAAATTGAAAAAAGAAAAATAGCCTAGAAAAAAATAAAAAAAAACAACGTAGGTAAATGAGAAATATATAGGATGAATAAACACATGAGAGCTTTATCTTTAATAGTACTCAAAAAATAGGAATACAATGTTGCAATTTTATGCCAATCAATCAATCAATAAATGAAAGAAATTACAAAATACCTCCCCCAATATCCTAATCCCCTTAACCCTCTTCTACATTTTTATGTTTTTGTCCTTTGTATTTATCACATGCTATATTACATACAATATAGGATTATGTTCTACATTATTTAATTTTTTACCATGTCTACTATTTGTTGTCAGCCTCCTCTACTACCTTACTATAATTTAAGCTCTGAGAAAATTAACTTTGTTATGCTTTTTCTAATTGATATATATTTCAGTGCCCAGAAATAGCACAAAATACATAAACAAATAAAGGAAAATAATCATCTTAAGAGCAACATTCAAATGTTCTTACAAATAGTGTTGAATCTTGTTTATAAAGACAGGTGGAAGCATAGATTTTTAAAACAAAACACTCCCTCTCCCTTCCCCACCCTCAACAGATAGATTTAAGACTGACATTGAGTCTGACCAAATTATGAATGTATTTCTGTTCTACATAGGTAGTTTCACATAAAACTGTACCTGAGTGGAATTCCATTCTTTTACATTTTATTTAATTAATTCAGTAAATGACAATAAGCCAAAGACTATATTATCTTGAGTTTCATCTTTTTCAGCAAAGATTTATGGAACCATGTGAAACTCTGTTTATATTCTTTGAAATCACTAAAAATCCTTAGAAAAGAATACAGTGTAATCATGGTCCAGGAAGTGGGTAATTGCACAAAAGGAGAAATAAAATCACATACAGTATATAATTACATATCTCGGTAACCTTGCAGAGAAAGTTATAGACTTGTAGAGTTGGAAGAGCTTAAAGAGCACAAAGAGAAGCTTTGTAGACATGGAGACTAAGATTCTAAGAAGTCCAGTGCCTTGGTCGTAATCATACCATACAGCAAGCAAGTAGCCCAAGTGAAATGTAGAATCAAGATTCCCTCCTTACTAGACCACAGCTCTTCTAATCATATGACTAAGAAACTTAAAAAATTGAGAGATCAAATTTTCTTGAAATGATTCTATCTGTGCATGTCTTTAACTTATACTTAACCAACACGGAAAGATTTAGAACCAAATTAAAATGTTTATCCCCATAAGGATATAAAGAAAAGTATATTGCACCAAATATATATGATTAAACAATGATTATTTTAAAATTCTTTTATAAAGACAATTATGTATCTAATAAACTTATGACAGTAATAAAACTGAATACAGCAGGCCTCCACTGAAGAAAAATACTTTCTAATCAGTCTCCTCACAAATTTAAACTGGAATAAGAGTAAGTAATGATCTCATCTTTCCCATCAGTTCTTCCTCCACAAAGCATGGACCTCTAGAACTATACAGAAATACAAATCATCTGGAGTTCTTACATGAAGGTATATTTTTATTGTGTCATAAAAGTTAGCCAATAGTATTTATGTGCATCATGATAGCATTTTTACATGTTAGTTTAGTCTTTAATAAGAAATTATAAGTAGGTTGTGTTTAAAAGCAAAGAAAAGCAGAGAATTGGTTTCTTGAAATTCTAATTTATTCACAAGCCAAAGGGAAAAGCTTCTCTTTAGAGACAATATCACAACATTTTATTTAAAGTTATTCAAAATGATAAAGGGATAATCTAACTAAAGAGTCATTGACCTTATAAGAGGAAGGAACTTTCTTTCAACTCTCCATTAAAGGAGGATTTTAAAAGAAGGGTAGGTATACCCTTGAAACAAGAAAGTCTTTTCAGATGTCTGGTTTTTGTACCCTTCAATCCATTGTGCCACTCAGCCCACTTTATCCAATTCACAGGAGTCATAGCTTCTGAGCGGTGATGTGGTTAGATAAAGGGCCACTTCTGTAGATCTTTGCCATCATACATTTCCACCTCCGGAAGCTCTTTTACAAGTTCACTCACTCCTTGGATAAAAGTCTGCAAAATCAACTCAGAGAGTATAAGTCCACTTGAAATTAGAAGTTTTCTTCTTTTCCTTTCCTGTAACATCATAAAGCAGACAATGATTTTACGTGTGGGAACATCAGGAACAATGGCTATTGCTCGCCGAGGTCAGACAATTTGATCTTGGTAAGTTGCTAGATAGGCAAGGAAGTCATGAGAAGAGGATAGATGTCTTTGACATGTAGGAATAGAATACAAGCAACTCAAATTCTCACTTGATTTGGGGTCAACAAGAAGAAAAATCATAAGATAAAATATCGATACAAATCTCTAGATATTAAAATATTTTTTTCTACTTCTAGAGAATTAGCTTGGTAGATTCCTTCCAGGAGAGGGAGAATAATTCAGATCTCAGTATTTAATTGTTCATTGACCAACTATGAAATAAATATTTAGCAATGTTTTTCAGATTCATGTTTTTGTCACTTTGATTTGTGTTATAATGCCTAGGACCACGGGAGCCTTGAATTTGAATGCTTTATGCTTTTATGGAAAACTTGAAACATTCTCCCAAAATGGTTTTCATAGATGTATGCGATATTTTATAAACAGTTATGTAAATAGGCACTAAGGAAAGTAAACAGCAACACAGCTGAGCCAAAGTAAATAGAAAAGTTACTAATCGATTTGAACTTACTAGCTAAGCTATGACAACTAAAACATAAGTTCTAATTGGAAAGCAACATTACTCATCATTGTGTTTCTAGTGCCTACCAAAATGTTTGGCCCATTGTAGAAACTCAATAAATAATGTTTATAAAGTAAGTAAATAGAACAATAAATGAATGAATGGTCTTCCAAATACAAATGAAACTTCCCCCAGGAAATGGAAGACCAATTCATCAGCAGGAACTCTAGCTATATCTTCCTTTAAGAAAAAGTATTTTCCTTTGCTCTTGGTGTGTTTTTGTCAAGGACCCACATAAATCATAATTAGTTCTCCTGAATCACAGGGACAGTAATTTATAACTTATTACAAATTAATAAATTGGCTTTCTGACACAGAGTATCATGTCCTGTGAGATGTAGGTTGTATCAACCAGTTTTCTTAGGATTTCTTCAGAAAAATTTCATCACATAGGTTCTTATACTCAAGGAAATTTTACAATTTCAGACAGCAATCTATGAGGCCTGTGCTAAATAGCCAGCCTGCCATACAGAGCATGTAAATAACATACTTTTTCCTTTGTAGTCACTACTTTCATCAGAAAAAGGAAATTTGTCATGATTTATGTTCTAATATACTTAAGAAACTTTGGTCACTTATTTTTCTAAATTTCTACCATATAGGGACTAAATGAATATATATATTCGATCGTCACTGAGACCTATTAAAACATGATTTTGCTATCATTACCATTTTTCCTTATAGTTTACATTGCCCTAGCGAAGAAAGTAAGAATGTTATTTCACCAAAAACCTCTGTTGAAATCTATCCTGACTGCATACATGCATTTAAGCATTTGTTCTTTTATTCAACCAATATATATAATATGCCCATAGACACTTAGTTAGTTTCTGTTGTGTTATTGAGCATATTGCAGTGAAGAGGGTATTGGATGGTGACAGTTTATTTGATAAATTCTAGCTAACTGTTTTAGCTTGTTAAGGCTCACATAAGAAAATACCACAGACTGGGTGGCTTAAACAACAGAAGTTTATTTTCTCACAGCTCTGGAGACTGGAAGTCCAAGATCAAGGTACTGACAGGGTTGGTTTTTCTGGCTTGCAGCTGATCGCCCTTTCTCTGACTCTTTACATGGCCATCCCTCTGTGCATGTGGGTTCCTGGTATCTCTTTTATGTGTCCAGATTGCCTTTTCTTACAAGTTTACCAGTCAGTTTGAACTAGGGCTCACATTAACGTCCACATTTAACTTAATCATCCCCCTTGAATGTTCTCTCTCCAAATACAGTCACATTTTGAGGTATTGGGGGTTAGAGCTTCAACATATGAATCTTGGGGGACAAGAGTCAGCCCAAAACACTAACTTAATGCTGTACATATAGCAATACAAGGTATTTATTAGAGATGTAGGCTTGGAGAAGTAATGATAGAGGTATATAGCAGGGTCCTCTGTGAGTTAAGAGAGATGGTAGAAATTAATGAAGGAATGTGGTAGTATGAAAGATTGCCATTGGAGGAAGCTGACCAATAAAAGTAAAGGTAGTTTTGCCTTTAATACCATGGTGATCTCTGAAGGAACACTGGATCATCAATGTGAATGTTTCTACCTGGATTTTGTACAAACTAGACCATTTCACAAGAGATGGATTTACCTCAAAGCCAATGAAGTTCAACTTTTGTGCTTCTCAAGACTCTTTCCAGGGGATTTGATCTAATTGTATATTCATAATTTTGTACTCTTGTGATTTAAGAGGGCCTTGGACTTTTAAAAAGTTGGATCTGTCTCTGATTACAAGTATTTTCAGCCATTTTCAGAGGGAGAAGTTTACAGTATTTAATGGGTTAAACTCTTAGAAATCAGCATTTACTTGGAGCAAATAATATCTCATATATTATATAAAATATGAGGCTTGAGTAATAGTCTTTCATTGCAATGGCAATTACTACATTCTGTATTCTTGTGGATTTGAATCTTCAACTGACTTTAGGCCACAGGTACTCAGAAATGTCTTGGTCATGTACTAATCTCTCTCTCTCTCTCTCTCTCTCTCTCTCTCTCACACACACACACACACACACACACACACACACACACACACACACTCACACACACAAACCACACACATAGAACACACCATACACATATTTATTTGTGGACCAGTGATCAAAACTAGGCAACTAATCTCTACAATTAATGTCAAAGGTGAACAACACAATTAATTTCAAAGGCAACTGTAGTTGAAAATATATGTTTGAAGTCCTCCCATTTTTCTTTCACAGGAAATCATTGTTCTCCTTGTTATTCTCATACAGTTGGATTAACAGTTCCTTCTAAGTTCCCTGGGTGTGTATACTACCAAGCCCAAACAATGTGACAGTTTCTTATTTTGACATTAGCCACAAAATTGTTCCTTTACTTAATCAAAAGAAAGAAAAGAAGTGTAACTCTCTTAAATGATGCGAAATGCTATTACAGAGTAGGCCTTTCCAGAGGCATTATACATGATGAGAATCAGTTTTATAATGATCTTTTTAGATTTTCTACATTTTATTTTTGAGTTTTGTAGTTTTGTACATAGATCCTGAGAACAGCCTTGCAATTGAAGACAAGGGTGGTTCTTGGTTGAAAAGCAAAAGAAGGAAGTTAGATGAGATCAGTGAAGCAAGACAGTTCAATTTGCCTAACAAAGCAAAATTCCCGAATTGAGTTACTCTTAAAGCACTGTAATCAGCCACGTTTCTTAAAATGCCTGAGTTATATCTAGCCCCACTCACACTATGCTAATTATCAGCTGCCACCATGCAGAAGTGTTGCATTCCTTGCCACTTTTTTTTTTTCCAAAATGTCAGCTTGTAATCTGAAGGAAAATTACAAACCCTACTTTTTTAGTGATGTTTAAAATAAACCCATAAAAGCACTAAGCCTGTTACAATTACTGTCCTGCTTTAAGGGAGAAATAACCCAGGTGGTGTTTTATCTCTGTAGCATCTATTTCTAAAGTTTAGCCACAATGAAAGGGGCAATAGTGCTTTATATAATAGCAGACCAGTGCCAGTTTTTGGAAGAGACGGAAACTTCTTTGAGAAGCTTTGGGTCTTTATTCTAGATAAATATAAACTACCCTAAGGATTGTCATCACTGGTGCTACCTTAATAAAATATTACAGTATAACAAAAAATCATTTGTATGATGCTGATGGTAATGTAGAGGTTTACTATCTCTTATTTAATAGGAATATAAAACCGATATCAAGTAGGATGTTTCATGCTAATGGCAGCATTTCCAATTAAATTGTCAATATAAATTGCTTTAATATGCTATCATTCTTTATTCTAATAACTACTTTTACACCATACACCTTGGAGCCCTCATATTGTTCAGCTTGTAAAAGAAAAATGAAATATCAGTCAAAATATTATAAGCAGTACTCAACTAAGAAAACTTCTTGGCATAACAAAATCCACATGAGTTCATGGCACTTGAGATTTACAAGGAGATTTTGCCCAGAATCTGCCCACTTAAAGGCTAAGAAGGCTTTAAATGATGAAAGAAGATCACTGAAAAATCCATAAATTTACCTTTATTCATATATCTTAAGTTAGATGTAAGAGAGTAGACTAAGGACTTAAAGTCAGAAGATTTTTAGTGGTCTCAGCTCATGAACTATTTGGGTAATGTTGAACAAATCTCCAGGCTCAGTTTCCAGAAACAAAGTTCCCTAAGGTCTCCTCCAACTCCAAACTTTTGTAATGGGCTTCATAAAAGATGAAGAAAAACTAGGTCACTTTATAAATTCAATGTAATTCAGGACACAATTTCCAATAATAGCTTCTTCCTATCCCTTATAAAATATACCTCATTCCTATATTTGTGCTCCATTTATATATGCAAAAAGAAGAAAGAGTGTTAAAGGTAGAGCTGGGTTTGCATCTCATCTGCCATGCTTTACTACACCTATGTTAAATTTGGTGAATGACAAGTCAATTTTAGCTAGATGACTTCTATTCCTACTAAAATCCAGTACTAGAATATTTCAGGATCACAAACAAACAAACAAACAAACCTGGCAAAATTAGACACTAGGAATATAGGTACTATGCACTGGCGCAGAATAGAAACAATGTAAATACTGTGTCTCCACATATAAACCCAATATTTTGTAGAAATCTTTCCCCCAATGCTCTCCCTCAAGAAATTTAAGCAACTCTAAATTAATAAGCTTAGCATTCAGCATGGGTTTCAGTCAGCTCATTTATTGTGTGGATTAATTTATTTGTCCTTCCTGACTGTACAACATTTCTCATTCTCTGTCCCCTCTTCTTGCGAATCTCTCTTAAATTCCAGCCCCCCCTTTTTTTTATTAAAAACTGAATCAATAAGTGTGCTTCCCTCCTAGAACCTCTAAGAAAGCTTGTCGAAGCAACATTTTTTTCTTAGTTAGCACTTATTCACTAGAACAAAGTAAATCACAACATGAATCAAACATGGAGCTTGGCTGCAATAACTGTAATTCCAAGGAGAAAGATATAGGTGGCATAAGACATAGCTAAACTGTGATGGAAATTCAAAGTAGGAATATATTAATTTCAATTGAGATGATCCTAAAAGACTTCATGGAGAATTTGTGTATGATATGGTTTAAAAATCACAAAGGGTTTATGTGTTCAGGGATGAGAGAAAGGATGCATTCCAAGAGAAATAGCATTAACAAAGGGGTAGAAATCTAAAAAATTTTGTGACATATGTAAGGAACATTTAATAGAAGAATTTAATTGTAATGATTAATTGTGTTATTTCTGTTACATTCCTTTTGCAATATGTGAGTATAATGATGGTTCTAGTCTTATGTTAAAGAAGAAAACAATTATTTATATAGCATCCACTGGGTTGCTGAGTGATTACATTGGTTAAGTGATATTTTTAGTATGATACCAGTTTCCAAATATTAGTCATTGACCATTGTTTTTGTGTTCAGTACGTCCACTCTTTTTATCACATAATAAGGCCTAGGAATTTGAAAATGCCAAAGTATATTGAGCAACAAGAGGACAGATTTTGCATAAATATTTAAATCTTAGACACAAATTAAAAACTCTGGGTATTGTAGACAACTGAGGTAATTAGAATCTCCCTAGGTCAATTTTTAGACCAAATCTTGTTTTTAAAATAGTCTGAGAAAATTGACTTTGGGGCTAAACATCTCTGGTTGATATTTTGTTTTGCTTTTCCTTTTGGGTTAGTTGTTATTTTAGTTGATTTTGGTTTAAGATTTTCCCCCTAGAATGTGTGCTATAAATCAAGCTTGTGACATTTTGCATTCCAATGATGCCTTATCTTGGCTGTACAACTGTTATCTCATCTAAATCCCACAGCTGTGTCACTTGCTTACAACCACCATCCCTTCAAGACAGCTGTTGCTCTTAATTGGCAGGAATAAAACAGACGAGCATTAAGAAACTAGAGCAAATGATGTGCTACACAAAGAATCCGTTCACATTTTTCCCCCAAACTATTTGAAGCTAGAAAAAGCAGGACAGAAGACTCTATCAGAAATACATGGAGTCCCTTGGTCTCCTACCCAGAATTTTACAGCTAAAATTGCAAAGAGCCGACCTGCCTCTCGGCCAGTCCAAATGAAAGTCTCACCTACATAAACATTGAAAAGTCACTTATGATCTCTAGTAAATTTTCCTGATGAGTTGCCAAAAGAGAGTTTGGTCATGAATCACAGTGAAGCTTCTCAAAATCCATTTTTTCCCTCTGACTTTCCACAGCACACATATCATAGCAGCTATTCCGATATTTAGGGACTTATAATTCAAAATGTGGTTCATGGACTAGTAGCATTGGCATCAGGAAGCTTGTTAAAAACTCACACTTTCAAGTCCTACTTTAGAGCTATTGAATCAGAATTTGTATATTCAAAGGATCCCAAAGGGGTTTATACTTTGAAAAATACTGCTCTTGTATGTTGGTTCTCACACATTAGTGTACATAAGAATCACCTGAAAATACTATTACAGTGCAGATTTTTGGGCCCTACTCCAAGAGTTTCTGAAGCAATAGGTCAAATATTTGGAAAGCACCATGATATGGTAACCAGAACCTCAGACTTTGGTCTTAGTCCATGAAAACCAAAATCTCTTTACCTCACTCTGCACTGATTTTCCTAATCTCCTTCCTTCTCTATTACCTTTTTCTCTGCACATTTTAATATGTCAGTCTAACACATCAAAACTTATATGCATGTGTTAATTTGTTACTAATTTATGCTTTTCCTCTAATTAATCCTTCAATACCTTCTCCATGTTGTGATCTTCCTTGTCATCTTCTCAGTATGTTATGCCCTCACTCAAAATTTCTTAATGAAGAATATCACCAAGCTCAAGTTAGAATAAGACACTCTTAGCACTGGAACTCTTTTAAGTAATTGTTGCTTGAGGCTTATCAAAATATGCAAGCAAAGAAAAACTGGTGATTAATCTTTTAGAGAAGAATTATAAAACAATTTACTTGTTCTGGCATTCCTTCCCTTGTGGTTACTGAATCAGGATAAAGTTTTAAGGGTCAACTCATGTTAAGCAAATAGAGAAGATGTAAACAAAGAACAATGGGAAGGGAATGTGGGAAGTGGTGAGGAAAACGCACCCACTAATAATGAAATAGATAGATGCAGGAAGGTAATGTAGTTTCAGAGAAAGAGCACTGGTCTTGGAGTCAGAGGGTATAAATTCAAGTTCTTTTTTCAATTTTCATGGACACTGCCTCTTTGAGCATATAATAAATAACTTCCAATGATTTCAGGTTTTTGTCTCTCAAATGCGAATAATACCTATGCTACATGCCTCACAAGGCATTTGCAAGATTCAATCATCCTTGATAAAATCAAGTCTAAAATAAGGTATTAATTGCATAAACATTTGCTGAATTAGTTAGGTTGATACCATGCATATGAAAGAATGAGTGGAGCACAGTCCTTTTCAAGGAGAACCACTGTCTAATGATGGGTACAGATATACAGATAATAATTGAATCAATAAATGTTGTGCTAGAAGTATAACTAAACTACTGAGGGAACCCTGAGGAATGAACATATTTTTTAAAAAGGAAGCAGAGGTGCCCATCATGAATTCAAACGTTCTTTCTAGGTTTTGCTGAAATTTTTTATGCTATTCTAATATTAGAATTAATTTTGCTGACATATGATAATTATTGATGATAACATTTACAATTAGTTCAGCAATTTTTTTTCTATTATTGCTGTGTTGGGGAAAAAGTACTAGTAAATGGGAAGTATTACAGTTAGATAAAGAAGTGTGAGACAAACTCAGAAAATGGTTGGAAGATTTTTTCCCAAAGTTCTTAAATATTTAGCATTCAGTCAGCCTTCATTCCGAAGTAAGAAAATGCTAAGCCAATCCTTAGAATAAAAACTTTCATTATAAGCAAAGGGATGGTCTCTTTTGTTCACTGTTATGCCCTTAGTGACTAGAATGTTACCTGGCACTTCAATGGAGCTCAAAAAGCATTTGTTGAGTGAATATATGAAATAATAAGCAAGTTTTGTATGAAGCTAATGACTGGTCACATTACATATGCATACATGTTCTGTTCTGTATGTAACTATATTTGAAGTCAATAAATGGCAATCTGGGTTTCAGACATGGGATAACTTTTACAAATTGTGAACATTTCCAAATGATAATTTGCACACTTAAACATTGAATTCTTATCTAACTATTATTCAAAAATTAAGGGAACCAGAATTTTAAGTTTCTCTTGCTAAATATATTTAACTACAAATTTTTAAATTACCTTCATATACATCTCTTTTCAATTTTCTCCAGAGTTCTGTTAATATATGAAGTTAAACAACATTTCAAACATGGATTTCTGTGACTTTTTATCTTAACACATTTCTCTAAATAATACTTTTTCTTGACTTTTTACGCATTGCATTATATAACTTTCAGAATCATCTCTCATCTACAGAATGAAGGTGATGGGTAAGATGATGAGAAGAACCTCTTGCTCTCTCAATTCTAATACTCTGTGTACCTGTATCTTTCTTTATTTTTAAAGAAATTATGTTTATGAAAGGTTTTGAAGAACAAATAGCTTAAGTAGGCATTTGAGTAATTGTGTAATTGTTTTACCTTTCATTTTAATTTTATGTAACTTTCATTTTGTTGAAGAAGGAGAAGGAGGAGGAGGAGGAGGAGGAAGAGTAGAAAAGCAGCTAGAAAATAACTTTTTAAAAGAAAAGGATACCATAACTACTTTGGGGAGGAAGACAAATAGCTGTATATAATACAAAGATGAAATATAGATAAACATAATATCATACCTATAATTAGTATTATAAATGTTCTTTTTTATCTGCCATTAATGAGAACCTTCACTTTGGATCCCAATTTGAAGGATACTTTATTTCATATGCATTTTCACAATCCGATTACACCCAAAGGTCCAAGGATACACATGTAAGGGAATAGCTATAAAGTCAAGGCAATTATTATTTCCTCTTTTCAGAAACAATTTCAACCCAGAAATCTCTCATAGGAGATTTTCAAAGTCAAAGAACTGCGGTAACACACACACACACACACACACACACACACACACACACACACACACACACACAGCTAATGCAAACTAGTATATCAAAAATCCTCCACAAGAACTCAGTGTATAGCAGAAAAATAATTTAAGAACAAAGGAGTAGATTCCAGTTCTCAGCAGAGCTCTTAGATCTGATATGACAAAGATAAAACACAAAATGTGGTAGACTGTCAGCAAAGATAACCCCCGACATTTTATTCCATTTCTTTCCAATTGATTTTTCCCCTCCTCTTGAATCTGAGCTGGACCTGTAACTTGCTGAACGAGAGAACAAGGATAAAAGCAAGAGCTCTGGCATTAAGAAACCTGGCAGCTTCCACTGTCACCCTCTTGAATCCTAAACCACAACTTAAGAAGTCAATTACTTCTTAGAGAGAAAGGCCACCTGAAAAGAGGTCCCAGAGAATGTAAGGGAATGAGGACCACCTAGACCTCAGCTATTTCTTCTACTCCAACTGAGGCCACCTGGAACCTGCTAGCTCCAGGAGAGCTATTCCAGCCTAACGACATTAAGCAGAAAGTGCTACTTCAGCAGAATCATGAGCAAATAACTGAAATAACTAATAACCAAAACATTAATAAAAAGCTAAAACAGTAGATAACTAAATCAGTGAACATGCTAACTTTTCATTCACTGGAGCGTATTAAATAACATATCCTAATTCTTGGGCTATTGTTGGCTAGAAACAGAGGACTAAATAGGATACCTGCCTTGAAAGAACTCACCATTGAATGGGAGTGACACTTACATAACAAACCACTGGCAGGGATAGTGAGAACAGCTGCATTAGAGGCATGCTATGGGAGGTGCGGACCCACCAGGAACCTGCCCTCTTGGAAGCTGATCTGCAGCCTCTCCCAAGAAAGAGCCAAAAGGGAGGTGACATTTCAGCTGTATTTTAAAGCTAAGAAGGAGTTCTCCAAGCCAGGATGTGTGGCTGAGAGGAAGGCACATTCCAGGGAATCGGTTACATTTGTGCAAGAAGTTTAAGCCCCTTCTTGAAGCCTGAACTACATGAACTGGGTCTTTGAGTATCACATCTTTCTCCAAAGTTAGTCAGATAGGAGAAAGTATATTCTTTGTGGTAAAAACTTGTTTGTTGTTTGCCAAAACTCTCACTCTGCCTCTTTGTGACCTATAAAGTGACCGAGACAAAGAAATTTATGTGATAAATGGACAGACTGTTAAAAACAAAATGTGCATGCTTTCTCTTTCTCTTATCTTGCTATAGACAAAGGCTAAATAAAGAAAGTTGTATTATTTATTTTTGTTCAAAAACAGTTCTTAGTGTTCTTAATTGGAGATAAAACATGTTGCTGTTTATTATGAAAGAAACATTTTTTTCTACTGATATCTGTGATTTTAAAGGTCAAACATACAAAACATCTTTTATTAAAGTAGGTAAGCTAGTTTATATCGTATATTCAGTACTACTTTAGCTGGCAAAAGAAGAAACCTAGAACTGGGTAAAACTAGTCTTCATAGACTGTTAGAATGCTTATAGACATTTGTTTCCACATTGCATTAATTCTGTGTGCATTTGCAACTGCAAAGTTCAAGTTTTTGAAGGTATCCACAATCCAGAAGCTACTGAAAAACTTAGGCACAAAAACTTACCCTTTGAAAATTAGTACTTTTCTACTCTCTTCACACCATACCATCCCTATTTCCTTGTTTCTCAGAGTTGAGACATGAGGATCTGCATATTTGGAGAATGCCTCCACCTAGCCCTGTGGCACTTGGATCAGAACCATGGGTCTTGAAGGGAGAACGCACTGTTTGGGCTCTGGTGTTTTATAGCCATTACCTCACTTCATCTCAAAATCCCTCTGATTCAGATAGGAAAATCTCTGTTTTACAGTTGAAGGAATTAAGGCTCAGAAAGATGATTAAGTATGTTTCCTAGAAATGCACAGCTGATAATCACATCTGTCTGTTTCCAAATTCTAGAATAAAGACTCAAAGTTTCTCAAAGAAGTTTCAGTCTATTCCAAAAACAGCATTGGTCTCCTATTATGTAAAGCACTGTTGCCCCTTTCATTCTGGCTAAACTTTAGAAATAGATGCTACAAATATAAAACACCACCTGGGTTATTTCTCCCTTAAAGCAGGACAGTAATTGTAACAGGTTTACACTCTATGCTACAGTTTCTCCCTAAAGAATTGTGAGAATCATTTTACCTGTAGAATACCGGTTTAACCTCTGCACGCAGAAAAACAGAAACATTCCTAAAGAAGTCAGAAACACTGGCATAAAAGAATGTGCAGCATTTAACCTATGCTTTAAGATGACTAGAGAATGTGATGAAAATAATCAAAAGGAGATAATATAGAGGGGGTGGGAAATCAAGTAGGAATAGCATGATGGGGGGACCTTGCAGAACTCTGTTGGAATCCCAGTTTGGGCTCTTACTAGTTCTTGACTTTGCGCCATTTATTTAGGTTCTTTGAGCCACTGTTGCCTGGATTAGAAAATAAAAATCTTAATATTTGCTACTTCCCTCAGGTTATTATGAGTACTAAATTGCGTACTTTGCATAAAAGTGCCTAACACAAGACTACTTCATTTTTGGTACTCAGAAATGTCAGCTTTTTTTCTGTCAATGAAGAAACTGGGAAAAGAATACAACTGTAAAATTTTCTCACCTGCAAGTAACAATCTGTGGTCTGAAATGTGAGAAAGAAATAAAAAATCAGGAACTCTTTTCTGCAGTCATAAAAATATTTTCCAGCAATAGTTGAAGAAGGACACTTTTCCTCAGTCATTCTAAGAGCTTATTTGGAATGTCATGTTGAAAGCAATAAGAAAGTTTATTATGGATAAAGGAGGTAGATGGATGGAGTTGGCTTAGGCAGGAAGACTAAGGGAAGGCCTGGTCAAAGCTCTGGGCAGTAGAAAGAAAAATGTGCAACAAGTTAAAACAACAAATTCCTCCCCTCAGCCAAAGTGGGACAAGCTGCATCATCATCTCTACAACTCTGCCCAATTATCCAGACTATAGCATTAACGAATATTCATTATTTACCTACTATGGGTCAAGCTCTGTGCTGGATAGCAAGGACTCATGGTGAACAGAACCAGATCAAATAGGCCTGTAAGGACATGTATTTTTGTTCACTGAGTGAGTAAAGATGAGTCACAAGAGACTGGTTAACCTATAATGATATTGATCCCTGAAGTATGACATTTCATGCAACTTCTTACAAAAAAGCTAGAAAGAACTTATTATTCTGTTTAATAAATAGAGTTTTGAATACTTACTATGTGCCAGGTGTTATTCTTGGGGCTTTATGTGCATTCCTTTATTTAATTCCCATAAATCTATTAGGTGGGTGTTGTTATTCCCATTTTATAAATGTGTAAACCAAGCCTTAGAGACATTCAGTGATTTGACAAAGCCACAAGATCTTAAATCCTGGAACTGAAATCTGATCTAAGAATATCTAACTTCAGAGGCTGAACTCCTAGTGAAAGACATAAGACTAGTTATAACACTCCGATGAAACTGTTTTAATTGCATCTGTTTTCTATTAAAAGGATCCTTATCTTTTTTTTTTTTCATAAATCAAGAATTCGCTACCAACTCCTGCTTAAAGCTTTAGTCAATAATAGGATGGTATAACAGAATCTGTGCTCTTCCTTACAAATTAATTTGTAAAGGTCTTTTGACAAGGTCAGCATGCTTTTTTAATGTATACACTGATCCTTTACTATTCAGTATAAAGGCATTTGTAAATTATTCCAGTTATCTTTAGAATACTTAAAACTGCTCTCTGGCATTTATATAATCAGCAAGAGATAATCAGATGATCTTTTTTTTAACAATGAGCCACTTCCTGTTCATTATACTTATTATGTTTATTTATGGCATAGAACTCATTTTCTCCATTGAAGGTCACCTGTGGGCTGGTGTGGAGGATTTCTTCCCTCCTATTTAAACCACTTTACCAGTTTTTGGCATTTGCGTGACTGTTATTAATTATGGCCCTGTCTCAATCATTCACGAAAGAGATAATAGCCTATGGTTCCTTTAACCAGCCATTGGGTTATTCATAGCTCAACAACAACAACAACAACAACAAAACAAAAACAAACATAAAATTCTAAGTTCTCACATATTCAGAGGTTATAACAGATAAACCATACCAATGCTGTATATAGTCATCCATCTCAGAGGAAGCCAAAATGTTTCAGAAGCTACCTTACATCAGAAGCCCAGAAGAATTAAATATTTCAAGTCATACCTTTCATCCTACTCACATTTAAGGAAAGAAGCTAAGGAAACAGCATACACTTTCCCATCCTAATGTGAAAGAGTTCTTTGTCATAACAGAGGATTTTGCTGGGCTTTGATGCCCTGCATCCATTTCCTTTCTGTTTTATAATAATATCCTGAGTTTTGTTCAAATATAAGATCCTCCTTGATTCAATCCATATGCTTCAAGAAAACAGATCCTTCCCTTGCTTCAGGAATAAGATTTGAATGACTTCAGCCAATTAAGAGACCCTACCAATTGAAATAGACATGGAGGCTCTGACCCAATGCAGACCAAAACAGGTAGGGAGATGTTTGATGGAGACCTCTCTAAAAGATAAGATCCCTTACTCTTCCACTGACATACCCTTATTGAAGAATCTGAACAAGAACACTTTTGGTTTCTAGGGTCATTGACATCTATTTTGCATTAAGATGAACCAGCTATAGCCAAGCTACTGGATCCAGCCTTACCCATTTAATATTTTGCCTTTACATTTTCATGAGTCAATAAATCTCCTTACCTTAGCCACTGAGTCATATTCTCTTTTTCCAAGAAATAGAACTATCACTTTGACCACAATTAAGCAGTAACCATACCACCATACTGAATGCTGGAATCTCTGTATTCGTTGTCCTCATCTATTGAAGTCTCCTATAATTGTAAACTTTTACATGTTCTTCCCTGAGTTCTAAAAACAAATAAAATAAGCTATATCAAGAAGCTTGTTAAGAAACTTTAGAATTGACTGTATTCTAAAAATGCCGTCTTGCTTTTATTGTCCTCATGTGGTTGTAAGCTAATTGTATTCATACGTCAATCCTCTGTATGAACAAACCTGCCAGTATTGAGTAGAGATTTTATCAACTCCTAGGCTGAAGTGGAGAGAAAAGCTGCTTCTGCTGGCACCTATAACTTTTCTGATTTTCTTTTCTCACCCCTTTTTTACACCCTTTTTCTTCTACTCTCAGAAACAATGCACTCAGTTCTGCCAAAGAAACCATTCAAATACAGAATTATGGGCCTCTCTTCTTTTATTTATTTTTTTATTCATAAGACCAGGACTGTAAGAATGGCTGTAAGAATCAGCCATACTGTTGACTCCACACTTGCCTACCAAATCATTTTGAGGCAGCACTACAACTTTTTTTTATTATACCCAACTCTGAAATCGCAATTTTGTCTTCAATAACCACTTCTACATTACTGACTACTTTAATACTTTTTATTTTAATAAAAATAATCCTCTGTCCCCCAGTTGAATCAATTCCCATCTTTTTCCTTTTTTTATCACCCTCATCAATGTCATTTATCACCTCTCTCTATTTAGCATTGGACACATCCATCCATTACAATTGCTTTAAGCCCTTTTATTAACTTTTCTCAGGAATTCCAAGTTTCAATTAAATCTTGGTACCCTTTCACACTGACCTTTCTGTGGAAGTTCAAGGCATAAGGACGTTAGGAAAGCCAATAAGAGTATTGTAGATTGAGTCTGACACTATGAAAATAGATAAGTATACGCTGCTTTCTTCATAAAACTCAACTGTGTGTTTTGATAATATAGCCTTCATAATCACTATTAGTAGACCTTTGGGAGACTTTTTCCTCTTTAAAAAAAAGAAAAAGTCAAAATCAACAATCATATATGCTCTTGCAATACTCTCAAGTTCGTAGCCATTTGTAATTTAACAAATAATTATAGAAAATTTCTCCTGTAATGCAGAGACACAGCATCTGGAGGTGGTGGAGACAGTGCAGGGGAACCAGCACTTGAGATAATAACTTCAGTAAAAGATAGGTCAGATGACACACAGACAAGAATTATTTACTTAACAAAGAAAAACTTTGAGCATCAGCAGATGGCTTATGTATTTGTCATATATATATATATATGTCATATGTATATATGTCATATGTATATGTGTCATATATATTCTTAGATATCATATTATTACATTATATTAATATAAATGTGTCTTGGTGGCTAGATACCTTCCAGGAAGGGAATTCACTCTCAGTGAACACAGTCCATGGGAAATCAAATTAAAGTCATCTCACTCATGGCTTTAGAAGCCATTCCCTGATGACTAACCTTGCCCAGAATAATTCAATATCCCTGTCATATTTTTAAGGTACTCTACTATTATTATAGAGTCACTCATTAGATCATTTGTTTAGTGTTTATCGCCTTGTGTGATCCACATGAGTGCAGTCATCACTTCTGTTGTATTCAATGTTTCATTCACAATGCCTACCATAGTACCTGGCACATAGAAGATTCTTAATTAATGTTTGAAAAAAAGGAGAGGTTGGAGGGAGGATAAAAAGGAGGAGAGAGGGAAAGGGTTGGTTTTTTGCTTAACATGTTAGTTATTTGTTGCTATATACAAAATTACTACCAAAATTTAGCAGCTCAAGACAACATACATTTATTATCTCACAGTTTCAGTGAGTTATAAATCTATATGTAGGTCAACTAGGCCCTCCAACTCAAAATCTCTCAGAAGACTGCAAAGTATCGGTCAGGGCTACTATAGTCACCTCAGGGTTCACCAGGGGCAGTTTCTACTTCCAAGCTCACTCAGTTGGCAGGATTAAGTTCCTGACAAGTTGTTTGACTAAGGACCTCAATGACTATTGGCCAGAGGCTGCACCCTCACCTCCTTGCTACATGGGCCTCTCCACAAGGAAGCTCAACTGGTTTCATGAGAGTGAATGAAACAGTCAGAGAGTGCCAACTAGATGGAAGTCACAGTCTTTTATAACCTAACCTAAGAAGTGATATTTCATTACTTTTGCTACATTCTATTTGTTAGAAGCCAGTCATTAAGCCCAGCCCCCACTCAAGGGGATGGTGTTACACAAAGCGTGAATACCAGGCCTTGGGAGTAGTTGGGGGCCATCTTTCAAGGCTAACTAGCTCCCGTAAGCACAGAATCTGAATATGAAGAATTGATTATTAGAGTAACTTGTTCAATTGACTTGAACTAAGTTAGACTATTGAACCCCTCTCCACAATAAAGAGAAGTACTCTCAATATGGCAAAAATAATCAATTCATTTTTGAAATGTATTTTAAAGCAATTATTCTATACTCAAATGCTACCTGACTTACAGATACCCTTTGAAAGTTGTCTTAACTGAGTAGACTTGTGTTCTCAGGTAAGTCTTTTCTATTACCTCTGAGAAACTAAAATGATCAAATTTTGTAACTGAAGGAAATCAGGACAGAAGACACAAATTCCAGTAGAAAATAAGTGTGCTATGTTCTCCATATTTCTCCTGCCCCACAGGACATGCTGTGTGGTCTGTAAGAGAAAAACATGTAAATGTAGGCAGAATTCCTGAATAAACCAAGGAAAGTATTTGTGGGTGGCTTAAAACGGGTACGTCTCTTTTCATGGAGAGATGGGTGTGCCACAGTCTTGACCAGCAAGTACGTGCTAATGGATTCATCCACAGCTCTGTAGCCTAATTTCTGCATTCCAAAGAGACAATCAAGATATTATTATATACAATCTAGTCTTAAAACCTTCTTAGATTATTGTTTCTTTTGATTCTCTCCAGAATCTATTAGGTATTTTGATGGGGTCAAAACGAGTAGTTATATGAAAGCCCTTAAAAACTCTCTGAGAGTGTACTACTTTAATTATTTTTCTTTTTCAGAAGCTATGAGCCAGAAAGGAAAGAATTAGAGCTGTTCACTGTGTGCCCCTGTGGCCCTCAAAATCCTTTGGCTGCTGTAGAGGTGCTTGGAATTATCCTGAAAGCTTTATCATAATCCAACCTTTCTCCCAAATTTGAGTGGCTTTTATTCAGGCACATTCAGAGGTCAGTCTATAATCTAATGTCACTGCAAAGAGAAAAGCATGATCTGCTTTTTAAACCCCAAACTAAAGCCCCAACCTGGTAATTTATGCAGAATGTAAGGACCATGAGATGCCATAAAGCAAAATCCAATATCCCAAATAATCTCCCAGGATTTCCACTGACACATTTTCTGTTTACAAAGGCAAAATCGTATTTGAATAGTTTCTACCACACTATCCATGAGACTGTGTCATAGCATGTACGACAGCAGAGAAAGCATGATTATATACTAACAACCTCACTTTCTCAAGGTCCATCTTATCCATGCTCATTGCTGCTATACAACAGCAGAGTTATGAGCTGACTGGCCTTTTATATACTCTTCACTCAGAGGAGCAATTTCAATGATAAATCACAAGGTGACAGCCAAGCCATTAACTTAATGACTCAGAGTGAAGTTCCTACTGGGTGGAAGCATCTGCAAACAGCTGGACAACAATAGTACAACCAGCCTCACAGATGAGAAGCTCCCATTTTCAGGTACTGATTTGAGCCAGGTAGTCTCCATTCTATGTAAAAGTCTTTCAGGAAACAGCTTGTTCAATACTCAAAACCTAGATACTAAAAATTATTTCTAGTGAAGTATATATTTATTGTCCTATTCTTTTTTTTTCTCATACAGAAGACTTAAGGCATATCAAAACTAAGTAAGCAAAAAATAAAGCACTACTTGGTTTACATTTAGTAATGCACATTCAAATTTTGAGCCCACAAGTAACACTTTTTAGAAAAATAATTTATGTTTTCTCTTACTTGATATTTTCTCCTACTTCATAAGCTCTGTTATTCAACTTGGGCAGATCTTCCTTATCTGAGATTCAAAGAATTGAAGACATCCATACGTGTGCACACAAGCCTAGTTTGGAAAATGTGCAGTCTATGGTGGCTGAAGTAATCTGTAGCTATGCAGAAGCTATCAACAAGTAAAAACATAGCGTAGAAAGTTAGATAGGATTTATTCATGATTTCCAAGTCTCAGTTTATTCATCTATGCATGGGAATAATAAATACTAGCTATTGAGCAAAATCAAGTGTGTTTAGCACACGACACTCAGTTCATCTCTTTTGTGTCACCACACTCATATTACAAAGCAGAGTGACTGCTTTGTTAGAGAACTCACAGGCACTGTTGTCAGGCAGAGCTGAATTGAATTCTTGTTCTGCAAACATGGAGAGTTTACCTAACTTCTCTGGGCCTTCATATTATTGTCTGTAGATTGAGGATAATCATTTCTGCCCAATTAGGTTTGGGGGTGTGGAGCAGATCAGAGTTAAAGTAAGGAGCTCACCCCACCCACCCACCCCAGCCTGCCATTTTAAATGTGTTCAAAGTAAGAAGTTTCTCTTTATTGCTAGTAAGATGATTCCATTTGCCACATGGTTGGGATAGAAATTCTTTGGTCATGGAGGCAGAACTTCAGCTGTCCCCAGATTATTTTATTCTCTTATGTTCATGTGGCACTGAGCAGTTCAGGCAAACTGACAGATGAGAATGCCTAAACTTATACCTTGGTCTGGGCAGTGTGCAACCTCTAAATCAGAGAGCATTGTTGCTGGGGTGATTAAGCCAAGATAATAAAGGCTTCACAGACAGCAATGATACCTGTTCATCACCGTTAAATGCCTTTCAGGCACCAGCTTGTTCTGTACTCAACCCATTAAATACACAAAGAAAATGTTTCAATGCTAGTTGTTTTAACATTTCACATAATTATTGAGTGCTTATGATGTGCTCAGCATTACACTATAGCCTCACTGCTTGCTCTCTTTTCAAGAAAATGTGACAACAGCATCTGCATCTATTGCTAAGGCTCCTCCCTTCCTCCCTCCCCCCTTACGACTCTAGCAAGATAGTGATAAAATAATAATAGTGAATCCTCCTTGAAATTATTTTGAAACAATTACTTCCGGTTACAAATGCCAAATCATAAGAGCAATGCCACAGCCTCCAGGGACCTCAATCTGCAATAGATATGATCTTCTCAAGTTGTCTAAGTGAAGAAAATTTTAGAGAATAACCTGGTGTCTGTCTGCATTGCCAAGGAAGTGAGACAAGCCCAAGTAGTCAGTTTAGAGTATTTGATCTACTTAGGAAGAGCGGGAAACCAATAAAGAAACTTGACCCAGCACACTATAACTCAAGTTTCTCGGTTATTATTCAAAGTCTTTAAATGTTACAAATAAATATTCAATGGTGTTCTTCCAAATTACCAAAGGTTCACACAAAATACTCTGAGACCCACAAAGATGTGCAAGTATACCTGAAGGTTTGGTTTTCTCATATGAAGAATGGCAATTATGAGGTTGTTATGATGACCAAAATGAATGCTCTTTATAATTAATAAGGCCTAATAACACCGCACATTAGTAATGTTATTGTCATCATTTATTGGCACAGAGATAAAAAGTTACTGGAGCTATCTGCGTAACATATGTTAGTAGAGTTTTGAATGCCAGGCTTAGAAGGTTAGACTGTGTCCAATCAATAATATGTAGGTTTTGTTTTGCTTTGTCTCATTTGCTTATACCACAGGATTGTATTCTTTTGAATGAATTTTTAGCGAGATTAATAGTCAGCAGAAAGATAGAAATGGTAAAATAGAGAAAGGAAATAGAGCCTGAGAGATCAGAAAAAAAGATCTTTAGAAAAAAAATGTTTTTTATATTTCCAGAAAAGCCAATCCAAAATGCAACTTGCAACTGTGATGCCAGAATATCATGCAAAATTCACATGCAATTTATTGAAACACTTTGTTATGATCCTTACATGCCATACTCCTCATTAGTCAGGAACTTACTTTAGCCCCAGTGTCAAAGGGTGGCCAAATGGTTAACAGAAGGAGCAGAGTAACCGTGACAAGCATTTGTGCCTACAGAGGCACAGACAGTAACTGTTGAGAAGCGACAGCTGGGGCATCCAACCTGGTTTGCAGCAAGAAGAAAAGGAACAGTGTCTTTGGAGCAAACGAAGCCTGCAGCCTGGGAGGTGAACAGGCAACATCACATGCAGGAGGTACAGCGGGTCACTGGAGAGGCTGGGCACCTGGCAGGGTGCAATTCAGTCCTCTCAGTGACACTGATCCACATGGGTAGTCAAACCATCTGGGGCAGCATTTTTATTGTTGAAACGTTGCTTTGATTTTTTGCCATTTTAATATAAGAAGCAAAGATATATGTGGTCTAAATACTGATGCATAAAAACACGCAACACAAAGTGAGCTGTTGCAAAACAGATTTAATGCCTCCATTGAACTCTGTGAAAAGTTTTCTTGAATTTATAGCTGATTGCCGTGGCAAGGAATTATTTGCTTTCATAACTTGGTGAAACATTTTTAAATTACAATGTATCCTTTTGTTCTTAGGACCACTTCATTACATACATCAGTGGGGTGGCATGTTTTCACTTTCTGTGCTCAACAGAAGCTGAAATTTTAATAAAGAGAAAATGGCAAAGTAGGGCACCACTAAAATACAGAATTCCTTTTTTGATTGTTTTCCTCACCCCACCCTGGAAATTGTCTTTTGCAAAGAGAAAGATTTTGGTTTCTCCTGGGGAAAACTTAATTACAAGGGTTGCCAAAAGCAAGTATATATGTGCTCCTATTGTAAAACAAAAATCAAAATGGCACTTTTTACACTCTCCTAAAAAGCTCACTTTTGCTAAAATACTGCACCAACTTTTTTGCCAACTTTTGGCAGATAGACATTTGACATTAACATTGCCACAGAGAGAAGGTAGCAAATCCTGACAAATTTTCTAAGGTTCTTAGTAGTGTCATTACACTCAACACTTTATTTTCCCTAGCCTTAATTATACAATAGTAACTTTGAAGACTCATTAAATATATATGTCATGGTATATGTTTTCTAGGCCTATAGATTTGTTTTATAAATAGAAAAATATCAGAAAAAGTTCTCCAAAGCTTTATTTCTTTATAGAAATGCCTCTCTTTAAAATCAAAATAAAAAAAAGAGAAAAATCTTGCTAGAATCATCTAATCATACTAATCAAGTTGCTTTCTTTGTCAGACCTGGGTAATCTTAGGAATATTGTTAATGCCTTTATGTTTGACTGACCTCGATAATGATTAATTTATCTTGACTATTTTTATCAAGGTTTTCAGTTTTGCCTCATTAGATATGCTCATCAGTTTAGTGAAAAACTGTCTGAGCCAGTGGTATCAATTTTCAGCTCTCAAATCATTTGCCAAAATGAGACAGAAGCCAAGAACCTAAAACACAATCATATGTTCTTTCAAGAAAATTTTGGGATGCCCCATTCTAGTCTCAGGGTGACTCTGTTATCACTATTGTTATTATCACTAACAATGATGATAATAACTGTGCACCAGTTACCAGTCTGAAGTAGCAAACATATTTTCTGATGGCTGTGTTCTCTTGGGCCACTCATTTATCAATTCATTCAACGAACAAGTACTTATTGAATGACTGTTATGTGTCAGGTATTGTTCTAAATGCCAGAGGTTCAGAGATTAATAAATTATCATCCTTTCGTTTAAGTTCCTCCTAATTTAGGACAAAAAAGCCATAGAAATGTACAACATAGATCAATGCTACAAAGCACATGTATCCAAAGTGCTCCATGTAGAAGGCAGGGACGAGTGTGTGATTATGACTTCTGGGAAGGCTTCACAAAGCAGGCAACGGCTTTATATGTGAATTGAAATTGGAAGGATGAATAAAGAAGCAGAACATTCTTTTTTGCATTCAAGTATGTATTGAGTGCTTACTACATGCCAGGTGCCAGCAATATAGCAGTTATCAAACAAAAAATTTTCTGCTCTTATTATAGTGGGAGGAGAGTGACTTAAAAAAACCTAAATAGGTAAAAATATATGGTTTTTCAGATGATCATCAGGTTCTTGTTTATAAAGAGGAACTCAAAAACAAAAATAAAAAAAAACAGAGAAGGTATCAAGAGTGTCAGGAAAGGCATTACAGTTTTAACTAGGTGGCTAAAGAAGCCTTCTCTGAGATAATGACATCCGATCAGAGCCCTGAAAATAGTAAGGGGACAAGCCATGCAGATATATAAGGACAGAGCCTTTCAAGTAAAGAGTACAGTATGTGTCAAGTACTTAAGGCTTGAACATGGCTGCCACTTTTGAGAAACAGCAAGGAAGCAGTGTGGCTGAAACAGAGTAAAATGAGATCTGAGAGTTGAGTAGGACCTAGGAGGTTACTCTAAAAACTCAAACATCTACTCTGGATTCTTTAGAATGCCAGTGGAGGTTGGAGCAGAGTAAAATGATCTGCCTTCCATTCTAAAAGTATTGAGAACAGACCATAAGGGGCCAAAGGTAGAAGCAGAGAGACCAGTTGAGAAGCTATTGCAATAATGGGGGCTGGAGCTAGGTCTTGTTACAGGAGGTAACAAGGAAGGAAATGAGAAGTGACCAGTTTCTGGACACATTGTGAGGGTAGAACCAACAGGAGTTATTGATAAATTGGATGAGGAACTAAACAAACGGAGTCATGTACATCTGCAAGGAGGATATTAGCCAAAACTGGAAAGATGGAGTTGTCACTGTAGAGCTCACTTCAGATAAGAGAGGGTGAGGAAATTTTGAGTGTCTCAACCTACCAGGGTATGTAGGGAGGAAGAAGAGCAGTTAAACACTACTGTTTAGCATGACCCACTTGTACCACGAAGAGACACTTCTCCACAACTTAATAAGAACGAAACTCCATCCTCAGCAGAAAAAAAGAGAGTGAAATATCTATGCTCAGTGAGAGACAAGCAAGAGAAAATGCCCAGCGATAGAAAGAACTTGATGCAGTCCTCCCCACCGCCCCCCAAATTTCCAAACCATCCCAAAATAAAAAAGAAGTAAAAATTGGAATAATCATCAATTATACAAAGTTAACAGGAAACAAAATGTATACAAGGGAAAAATAACAAACTGGGTAAAGTTAATTACAATAGGAATGCCTACAATAGAAAAGTGGAAGAAAAGTTCTGGAACAGAAATGGAATAGTAAAATATAAATATAAAAGAATATGGTATATAGAAAGGAAAACACCTTGAACTAGGAGTTGAAAGGTCTAGGTTCTCTTCCTAATGTTTACCTTTGGGCAAATGAGTTAACTATAACTTTAGAAGAGGGATGGATATTTTTATCCTCAAGGTATATGCTGATAGGCTAAAGAGTAATAGTTAAATATTACATTTTAAATGGCATTTAAATCTCAATTTTGCTGAGGATAAGAGGTTTTCTTTTTAAAAAATAATCAAACAAATACGACTAAATTATTGAATAGAAAAATAATTGTTAGGATTTTTCCATTGATTTGGTCTTTATTTACTGAGCACCTACTGTGCACCAGCCACTATCCTAGGCAATAAGCATATGGCAGTGAATAGGACAGCTTCAGACGCTGACTTCACAGGGCTTGTTATCTCACAGTGATGACAGACATTGGACAAGAAATAATGAAACGAAGCATGAGCTTCCTATAATCTCATACTTATTACAGGCCCCAGTCTACCAGGGTTGGGAAGCATACATTTATTCTCTTCTAACATTAGGAATGTTTGAGGGAAATTGGTGAAAAGTACTATAAACTATGAATCTTGATCGTGTGCAGTGGAAAAAGTACTTAGAACTCTGTTAATCAGATCCTCTAAAAAGAAGTGGCCAAGAATGGAGCAAATATGCAAGCATTTTATTAGGAGAAATAAATATGAGGGGAGAAGTGGAAGGGAGTAGAAGGGGGCTGAAAGAACTATCAGATTATGATGCAAGTCTGACTCCAGTGAAAGAGAGATGGACTGGATAGAAGGTTGAGTGAAAACAACCTCATTTGCCATGCAGTGTAGGAAGTTCTATCTTTAAACCAAAGTCAGCCTGCATTATCATTCCTACCACCCTCATCTACTGGCTGGGAGCAGCCTGGGAGGTATGGCCCTTATGTAAAAGTGGAGATGGTTGTCAGAGCACAACTGACAAAAGCAGCTGGGTCTTCAATAAACTGCTAGGCTCTTTGTCAATTACACTGCCTGTAGTGGAAGGTCTTTGAGGTACATTCTCATGGTTGTTGAAAGATTTTTGTTTTTCAATGAGCATAGTCTTTGGAGTCAGAAATAACCTTGGTTGACTCTATTCTCAGGCACTTAATGATTTCGTGTCATTGGGCAAATTACTTGTAAAGGTTAAATGAAATAATACCTGTAATGTACACGGTACAGTGTCGAGAAAATAATAGGTGATCAGTAAATGTTAGGCCTGCCCTCTTTTCCCTTTAGCTGTAACATATATTCATTTGTTCAATGTGCATTTTTGAAGATCTGCTATGTGGAAGATATAACTGGGTGGGTATATAAGGGGCTTAAGACATAGTCTCTGCCCTCAAAATTGGTTTACTAACAAATGTGAATCATGAAGCACTACTAAATAATAAAATGAAATGAGAAGGAAGCAGGATCTTAGGCAGGAAAAAAGACCATTGATAATTACTACTTGATTTGTTGCTTAAGTTAATGATTGGAAAATTCTTAGAAGTGATTTCACCTTCCACATGCTATGAGTTTATAATACTTAGGTGAATATGTTGATGTACAATTAGGGTTTATGAACTCAAAGCTAGAAAGACACTTAGTGGGATGCACCCGTGTTTACCCAGCCTCTTGCCACGTGAATATCTGGCTTTTCCAAAGCATTATGTTGTACTACCAGCCCTTATATCTGAAGTGTCTGCATGTTACACTAGAGAGAGTGCCATGTGTCAGTTTGCCCCCACAGAATGCTTCCCAAAAGCCTTTTTATCAGCAGGGCATGGCACTTGCATTATTGCTCCAGGCCTGTGAATTTGTGTTTAGTGCATCCAGATGGTACCCAATTGAAACTAATTTAAATATGGCTTGATTATACTTCAGTGATGCAAGAACTTTCTTTCCAAAAATTTAGAGAACTCAGTAAGTATTCTAGAAAATTATTATAATAATAATTCATCAGCTAAGCCTCAATTGGAGCTGAAATAACTAGCTTCAATTGTTAGCATGGTTACAAACTGGCTCTATAATATTAACAATGTTATTTGCCCTGTTTTGGTCTCATGTCCTCATCTATGAAGTCTGTGTCTGCAGGGCAGTGGGGAAGGAGGAGGCAAAGAAAAGCAACTGTCAGTTTTACTGGGCACCTAAAATGTGTCAAGTTCTAAGTTAGGAGTTTCGGGGTCATCATCTCAAACATCAAACAACTTTTTGAGGGATCATTCATTGGTGCATTCATACAATAAGTTCTCATTGAGGGGCTTAATTTTTCCTAATCACTGTATTAACTGGAGGATGTATGATAGCGAATATAGTTGCTCTCCTTGTCCTATCATGACCATTGATTCACCGATGAAGACACTTGAAGCTTATGGAGATGACTTATGCTGGTTGTTAGTGGTGGAAACTCAAAAAAAAAAATGTTTCTAACTCCAAAGAAAACAGGGCTCTTTCTTCTAGTCACCAATACTTCTCACCCTTTTTTATCATAATAATGAAAGGCTCTCTTTGCCCACAGACTCTTTCTAGACATTTCATACCTAATTGCCCCTCTTACTTCTATGAAATAAATACTAGATTTTAGCCATGGAGAGCTTAGAGTGTAATATCTAAGATATTTTCCCAAACGAGATTTCACCCACTTTAATGTGTTATTCCTCCTGTTGAGAATGCATGCTCTACATCATTTTCCTTAAATCTTTATAGACACCATCTCTGTTCTAGTTCCTATATTAGAGGTTTTTTAAAAAATATATATATATACACACATACACATATATATACATATATATGTATATGTATATATATGTGTATGTACATATGAGACACAGTCTCTACTGTTAAAGAAACTTGTAAATGCATTATTGGGTTTACAAAACTCTCAGCCATAAAATGTTATGATTCCAATATTTTTTATGAAGGGTTAATCCAAATATTTTTTATTAAAATTATTGGGCAACATTAGTTAATAAAATCAAATAGGTTTCAAGTATACAACTGAATAATATGTCATATGTATATTGCATTGCATGTTCACCTCACAAAGTTAAATTTCCTTCTGCCACCAAATATCTAACTCCTTTTACCTCTATCTATGTCCTTCCTTCCCCCCTCCCTCTGGTAATCTCTAATCCACTGTCCATATCCATGAGTCTCTATTTGTCATATTTGTTACTTTTAGTTTATATCCCACATATGAGTGAAATCATATGATTCTCTACTTTTCTGTCTGACATTTTACTTAGCATGATAATCTCAAGATCCATCCATGTTGTAGCAAATGGCAGTATTTCACCATTTCTTAAGGTTGAGAAATATTTCATTACATATATGTACCACATCTTGTGATCCAATCATCTATTGATGGACACTTCAGTTGTTTCTATGTGTTGGCTACTGTGAACAATGTAATGTGAACAATGAATTGCATATATCTTTGAAGATAAATGTTTTCAAGTTTTTTGGGTAAATACCCAGAAAAGGGATTTCTTGGTCATATGGTAATTCTATTCTTAGTTTTGTTTTGTTTTGTTTTGTTTTGTTTTGTTTTGTTTTGTTTTGTTTTGTTTTGTTTTTGAGGAATCTCCATACTGTTTTCTAGAGTAGTTGTACCAATTTACATCCCAATCAGCAGTCTTTGAGGGTTCCTTTTTCACTACAACCTCTCCAACACTCATTATTACTTATCTTGTTGATAATAGCCATTCTAACAGGTGTGAGGTGGTATCTGATTGTAGTTTTGACTTGTATTTCCCTAATAGGTAGTGTAAGTTGAGCATCTTTTCATATATCCATTGGCCATTTGTATTTTCTTGTGGAAAGTGTCTGCTCAGGTCCTCTGCCCATTTCTTAATTGGATCATTTGAGTTTTTGTTGTTGTGGGGTTGCATGAGTTCTTTATATATTTTGGAAATTAACCCCTTATCGGAGGTGTCATTTGCAAATATGTTCTTCCATTTGAATGGTTGCCCCTTTGCTTTGTCAATGGTTTGTTTTTGTTTTTGTTTTTTTGTTTTTTTGTTTGTTTTTTGCAATACAGAAGCTTTTGAATTTGATATAGTTCCATTTAATTTTGCTTTTACTTTCCTTGCCTTTGAGGTCAAATTCATAAAATCTTCATTAAGTTCAAGGTCCCTGAGTTTAGCACCTATGCTTTTTTCCAGGCAATTTATTGTTTCAGGTCTTACATTCAGATCTTTGATCCACTTTGAGTTAACTTTGGTGTATGGTGACTGATAGCAGTCTAGTTTCATTCTTTTGCCTGTGGCTTTCCAATTTTTTCAGCACCACTTATGAGGAGAATTTTTTTTCTCAATTGTACGTTTTTGGCTCCTTTGTCAAAAAATATTTGCTCATTTATGCAGGACGTTAATTCTGGAGTCTCAATTCTCAATTCTATTGGTCTGTGTGTCTGTTTTTCTGTCAAAAATCATACTGTTTTGTTTATCAATATTTTGTAGTATAAATTGATATCAGGCAGAGTGACCAATTCTTGATATGTATGATTATTAGATAGAAAGTCCAAAGAGAAATGAAGAACAGAATTAGGAAACAAGGAAAAGTTTCATAGGCATAGGTTACTAAATAACTGTTTGGTAATCACTGCATGCCAAGTCTTAAAAAACAGGTAGATTCTGTCTTATCTTTAAAATCTGAGGGAATGGATCTGTTAGCGACCACTCCATGGGTTTCCATTGCCTCCACTCTGTATCTTTTATATCCTCACTATCAGCTGAAAGGCCTTGTTGAAATTCATTTGGCTCACAAATGGGTTCATCATAAATAATATAAGCCCCTCTCATATAACTCTCCTCCTCCACATTAATGACACTGAATGGGCACCATCAGGCACTCTTCTTTTATTCAAAAGAAAAGATTTGGATGAGTCCACAGCTTACAGGAAGAAGAAAGGAAAAGCAATTCAAAACCATATTTTGAAATTAAACCTTCTGTGGTCTGAACAAGCATGATTGTCAGCTCTTTTATGTGCTTCCAATGTTGCCACAATTAATATTTTAAAATGAGCTTCACCGGTGACATATTTAGAAACAGAAATCTGAATATTCTTTTTCTGGTAGCTGCATTCCATTGCTCAGCAAAGCAGAGGGAGCCCCAGCAAAGCAGCTGTGGCCCTGCCAGAGGAAAATGGGTGTATTATGGCAAGGGCTTATACTTGAGCCTCCGCAAAGCCCTTATGCTGTTCATCTCTTGGAGCAATGCCCAGGATGCTGAGGAAATAGTTCTCCTTTCTGCCGCTCCACCAAGCTTATGCCCAGCACCCCAGAGGATAACCACAGTTATTTACAGATAATCCCCTCTTGGAAAGGTCATATTTTATGATGTGTTTATGACTCTCTCTGACTAAATAAGTTCACTTGCATTAGATTCTCTGGGGGGTGGTTTTAAGCAGATTCAGTTCATTTCTAAAGCCTAGTGGAGACAGGAGAGGTAAGGCTCTATAACCAGCACCAAAGGCTAAGAAGTTGACATTTTTAAGGCCCACCTTCACTCCTCTCATCTAACTCTTTCCCTGTGTTAGACAGCTTTACCTGTCTTTAGCCATTGTTTTTCATTCATTCAGAAAGATCCTGAGAGAGGACCATTTCAACACTGGTCACTTGCCATGTCTCTATTGACCAATGAGACAATCCAGTGTTATCAATCAGCTTACAAATACGTATTGTGGATGGGCACAAGATCCTGGTTAGCTAACCCTTTCCCAAGACAAGTCAAGAACTAGCCTGCGGGGATGACTAATCCTGTGCTTTGTTTATAGATGACTTGCCCATGTCTTTAACCCTCACCTCCAGATAGATGACTTCCACATGTTTGACTCCAGTTCCCAACTGTCATCCAAGCTCCAGAGTCACATTTTCAACTAACTGCTCAATGTTTTAGGAGTATGGAACTACTTATATCTAAACCCAAACTTTCAAGTTCATCCTCCAAAAACAAATCTGCACATTTCTATTTCTACAAATAGCAACATCATTCCTCTAGTCACCTAAGCTCAAGAACTGGGAATCTTCTTTAATTCCCATTTTAGCATCTTCCCAGTCTTGCCACCTCTACTCAGCTAACAGTTTTGCTTCCCTCCACTTCACCTTATACTTACCCTCCATAGTATCTCCTATGTTATCTTAGGAAAGCAGTCAAAAATGACCCATGCTTTTGATCTAGTCCCTCTCTCATCTCCTCCAGGGTTTAAGTCCATCCATTACTCTCATCTCTTCAAATTCTTTCCTGTCTATCTGCTCTCTATTAAATAGAGCTTGGCAGGTCTCTATCTGCATCTTGGCTCTATCATTTACCATCAGAGTTTTTGTATCTTCCCTAAAATTAGAAATAATACCTTCCTCATAGAAGTGTGGTGAGCATAATCCAAAATAACCAATACAAATGTTTGGCTCATTATAGGCACATAAAGTCACTCATTCAACGAAATTCTAATTAGTTTCCAAACATTAAGGTAGGCATCAGAAATAATAATCAGTAACATTTATTGATTGGCCAGCCAGTGTTCTAAGTGTTGTTCACACATTAACCCACTTAATAATCACAACAAATAGTTACATTTTTAATTGTAAAAGTAGTTACAATTATTTTGCCCAGATGAGAGCACAAAGACCTAGAGAGGGTAGGTCATATAGAAGTCAAACCCAGACAGGTTTTAACCACTAAACTATACTTCCTTTAAGAATTTCATAGTCATATTCTGTGGGCAAGTAAACAATTACAACACTGGATGATCAGCACTCTGATTCGAGGAGTTTTGAGGTGTGATGGGAACATAAAGATAGGGCAAATATTTACTGAGAGGGTCAGCAAAGCTAAACTTTGAAAGACAAAGGTTAGGGTTTTGTTTTATTTTTTTCTTTTTTTGGTCTCTTCTCTAGTGACTCTAGTCTCACTGACAGAGTAAGCAAAGCTCTAATATTATCATTCTTCTTCTTAAAACTCTTGGATTTTCATTACCTTTCCTATAAGTCCAAGCTCCTAAAGTTGGCATTTTTGTCTTTTTCCTACCTGGTATCCTGCTCCTGTGTCTTCTTTCACCAGGATGCCTTTTCTCCTATCCTATGTCCAAATTATTTCTATTTTTCAAAACTCAAACTACTACTCTTTCCTTAAGTGTTCACTAAATTTTCATCTAAACATCATTTCTCTCTTCCCTGAAATTTCTCACTTTCCACCATATTTTTCCCTACAAACCCATCTCCACTCTCCCTATTACTCATCTGATGTCATTTCTTTCAATCTTGTATTAAAAATTTTTATCTTCATATTAACTCTCCTTCTGGATGTGAAGCTCCTTGAAAAAGAGACGGCTTATTTTTAATCTTTATGGAAGACACAGAACCAAATGGAGATACAGAAACTAGGAATCTTCCCAAACTCATTTATGTCTCACATCTCTGCCCTTTTCTTCATCTCAATCACACATCAAAACCTATCCTGTTCTTCTCCTAAATAGCTCTTGTACCACCTATTCCTCTCTACTCTCACTGCTCCAGCTTTAGTTCAAGCCATCACCTTCAATTATCTTAATTATTCCACTATTTAAATAAGCAAACTTTTACTGTAATGGGCCCCATAGTAGATATTTTTTGTCTTCATGGGCCTTACAGTCTGTGTTGCAACTACTTGACTCTGCCCTGGTATCATGAAAGTGGCTATAGACAAGATATAAACAAAAGGGTATAATTGTTTTAATAATTCATTTACAAAAACAGACTGTTGCTGCATCAGATTTGGCCTGGCAGTATTTTCTCAACCCCTAGTTTAAATAAATATCTAATTGTTCACAGCACTTGCATTTAAATCCATCATCTAGGCAGAATCAAAATGATGTTTCTAATTTATATATCTGGTCACATGTTCCCCAAAGACCTATAATAAAACTGGCCCATGCCTTTATTATAAATATTATTTCCTTCTATATTCTTCCCTACAACCCCACCTCCATTCTTCCTATTATTAATCTGATCATTCTTACTCATCTTCAAACATCTTGCTCAGAGCTCAACTTTTCTAGGAAGTGTTCACCATCCATTACTGCCAAAGCTAGTTACAGATTCTTCTTCACCATTTCTATACTTAGCATGAGCTTCTTTGGATTTGAAAGTCTCACAAACTGAAATTACCAAATTTGTTTATATGGTAGTCTCAATTACTAGACAGGGAGTTTTTTACAAAGAGCAGGATCGTCTCATCTACTTCTATATCCTCCCATTCCTGGTATACAGTAAGCACTCGATAAATGTTCCCATTTTTGTATCTTTACGAATATTCTCTATTTTGTATCTTTATGCAAGACATAGTACTAAATGGAGATCTAGAAACTAGAAATCTTCCCAGACTCATTTGTCTTTCACTTGATGGCTACTCCAAATTGAGAAATGTAATCCCTCCTTAAGATCCAAAGATATGTTTGGTTCAGTGTTAGCCAGATAACATCAGGCCAAGAAGTCAGAGTGGCTGAGGATAAAAGGCAGAAGCCAGGATTCTGTTCAGTAACTAGAAAGCAGTTCTTTGTGAAATACTCAGAACAGCGTGAGGCAACAATTGCCTTTTCATTAGTTTTCAAAAAGAATGGAAAATTTCATGTCTTGCCAAGTAGCCTTGTAGATATTTCCTCATCCAGATTAACTACTCAGTGAAACTAAATTGTGGGTAGGTACTTAAAAAGGTTACTTGAATGGGAGCAACAAACAGGTCACATTTGCTGGTGATGAATTTACAAGAAGGGGTAAAGGGTTGTCAAGGAAATGACAACGAGTTAATCCAAGATCAAACAGAATGGGGGAAAAGCAGTTTGTTCCTATCTAAAAAAAAGGTTATGATCTACATCATGCCTGTCCATAGAAGAATAAGGTAAAGGTAATGAGAATTAGAACAGTTAGGAGAGGCCTTACTAATTCATCCTTTTTTTCATGGTATACACAGAAATCACATCCAACCTCCCCCTTCTTCTCTCTAATTCTTTCTCTCTGTGTATGTATATGTATGATGGACCGGTTGGATAAGAACATGATAGTGTGACCTTGGGAGAAAAATCAAATCTCTTTAGTATAAGATTGACACATCACAAACTTGTCACAGATATATTCCTTCTTCCTTTGAATACTGCCTTTAAAAGGAAAAAGAATAGACAAAGCAAAGGCAAAAGACCCACAGTGATAACCATCAGAAACACCTTGTAAACCACAAATACATCCACTGAGACAAGTTTATTAGAAGGTTTCTATCCACAGAAGTTACATTTCTGCACATTTTTCTTTTTTAAGTCATGAATTCTATGTATCTCTAGGCATCTAAATGTCAAAACTTGAAATATAACTCCAACACTCCTCTTAGATTATAAAAGAAAAAAAGGAAAAGAAAAAATCATTTCTATTTTGGGGTATGACTTTTTTTCATGAATTGTTTCAGTTGTGGGACACAAGATGTCCATGTTGTGCAGCACCTTCTCTCCATCACGCAGTGAAAGGCAAGCTCAGCAGTTTTCTTACCAATTGACCAGGACAGAGAGCTGTACTGAGAATTCAGGCAGAAAGAAAATCAGCTCAACAGGCCTGAAATGTCCAGACTGACTTTCTATAGTGGTTAAATTACCCAGATAAATATTTAATCTCTCATCTAAGTGCTGTGAAAATAGAATCATGCCACCAATTGACCCAGCTATAAAGGGTAGCTTACCCACTTAAATTAGCAACACTTGTTTTTTAATCTTCACTGCAAGTCCGAGAATGTGGTCCAAATGCCAGGGGAAGAACCATTGTTTATGAGTCATCTTTACTATTAGATTCATCCAGAAATAATGTATATCTGGAACATACTTTTGAGGATTACCACAGAATCAAAGAAACAAGCTTTACATGAAAAAAAGTAAAGAGGCCAGTATCCAAGTTTATATAATCATTCACTAACGCTACTGTGATTAAGTGAAATCAGAGCTGATTTTTATTTCTGACCTCATTAATCTATTTCCAAGGAAACCTCAGGTTAATTTCCATTAACTTCACTAAGCCTTTGTTTGCTCATCTGTAATTCCTCGGCCTATTCACAGGCTTGCAGAGACAAATGATAAATATGTGTGAAAGTTTATTGAAACCTGTAAAATATCATAAAGATTATACAAGTGTGTGAATCATTATTGTTGTTTTTAGTGAAACATTATGAAGAGAATATGATTAACATAAACAAGAAAAGTCAGGTGTCTTATAGGCTTCTAACCTCACTGATATCAGAATAAGCCTCTTGTACACTTAGATGGGCAAGTGTTGGCACAGGATACAACTAGTTCATCCATCACATAAGACACACTAGGTGACTTTTGTGGTCTTTTCCAACTTTGAGATTCCAATAGGACTTAAAATGTCAATGTTTCCTGGAATATCTTTTTCCCACTGGGTGACCACTCTTCAAAGAATGTTTTTATAGATTTGAATGAGAAGTTGCCTTTTAATTACACCTACCTCTCACAATTACAATAGGCATAGGGGTAAGAAACTTATATTATTAAAGCATAATTAACTATTACCTTCTCCTGAAGCCATTTGACACTCCACTATTGCCTCTCGAATGAAATTCTTAACTCTTTTGGCTTCTATCTAACCACCATTTTCTGATTTTATTTCTAACTCTCTAGGTGTTCATTTTCAGTCTCCTTCCTTCTCTGGCATTTTTTTCCCATAACAATCCTTTAAATATTGACATTTCTCAAAGCTTTATTTGGCTTTCTCCCATCACACCCAAAGTTATCATTGGATGATTTTGACTCTACATATGTGATGAATACAACCAATAGGATAACTGCCATTTTTTTTGTCACTGGCTAAATCGTCTTAGCCTAGTGTCTTCAATTGCCTGTTAGTCATCTTCACTCTGTACAAGATCCTAACTCCTTTGTAAGAAACAGAAGGCTCTTCCTATCTGGCATTCTCTAAATCTGAAGCCTTATCTCCCTCTGTGCCCTATGATTCAGATAGGCATCACATTTTAATAAGAAAGGCCTGGGTATTAGCTCCAGACTAACACAAATTCAAATCCTAGCTTCACTGTTAACTAGCTGTGTAGAAACAGCCAGGTCACCCAGCCCATTGAGCCTCCTGTTTCTAATCTACAAAATATTTATTGTAAGAATTAAATGAGATCATTTGTGTAAGCCTAGCTTAGCCCCTAACAACTTAGTTGCTGAGCAAATGTTGGTTCCTTTCTCTTCCTCTCCAGAAACGTTCTGTTGCTTAGACTTTCTTAAACATGTCATCATTTATTTTCCACATAACCATGTTTTTGCACATGCTGTTCCTTTTGCCTAGGATGTCCTCTCTTCACTGCTCCAGCCCTCATGCCTGCCAGGCAGACTATTACACAACTCTTAAGAAGGTAGTTATTCAGAAATATTTCCTCAGTAAGATCACATTACCATCAGAGCCAGGTGCTCCTTCCTCCATGCCTTAGAAGCATTTTATTTCTAAGTCTACTACTTTTATATCATAAATGGTTATTTGTAACTATCTCCCCTACTAGGCTGTGAACTCACTGAGAGTTCCATGTACTCAAAATCAAACAGCAAAATGTTATAATTCCAGAGATTGTAAACCACTGAATTAATACATGCTATAAATAAATAAACATAAATATTATATTAATTAGTTATACTACATTTAGTAGAGACACAATTTATTTATTCAATTTCCACATTAGGCACTGGGAACACAATGCTGTCCTAAAAATTGTTCCTACCCTCTGGTATTAACAGTAAAATTTTTTATGTGCAATGATTTAAATTTTAAATTAAAATAAAATTTTAGTTTATTTATTTGTTTGTTGCAGAAAATAGTGTGAATGTTGCATGAATTTTAAGTTCCTCTTCAGATCCACTATATGCATCACCAAGAGAGGAAGACTTGTACTATTTACATATATAAGAATATTTTTAGAAACAAGTACCTGAAAGTCAGTAAAGAAATGTATTGGTTCAAATAAGTGTATGTCCAGAGAAGAGCAGACATCACAGCATATTCATCAAACAAGTCAATGGTGTCATCAGGGACCTACATTCTTTTCTTCTCTCCAATCTTCTGACTAAAATTTCCAATGATAAACAAGGCTACTTCCTCCTTTTTTATATACGTAGAGGAAAATAAAGTGCATTTCTTTATCAGTCATTGAACAAAGTCCCTCTTCAATCTTATTGGGGCAGAGGAGATCACAAGTTAAACATTGAACCAATAACTGGCTCCAGAGAAAAGTCATTAAATGATTGGCTTACCTCTGGTTTCTCAAAGCAGCCACTACAAAGGAAGTAGGTTTCTATGGTTGGGTACAGCAAATCAGTCTACCTTGGAGATTAGTTCAAATTACATAAATGCCATATAATGAGAGAGGGTAAAAAAGACATCAGAAAGTTAAAGGCAACATCCATCTACTACCCTGTGTAATTAAGTCACAAGACAAGGAAAAGGATGGTGAATCTTTAGCACACTAGGGGTCAAGGGAAGACAATTGTGCTTTAACAATTCCTTACTGTTATTTGTTACAGAGGAAATGAAAGAGCATTTATAAGTTTTTTTACTTGGTTAATTTGTTTAGTGTTCCCTCCAATAAAATGCATTTTAGGAGTCTTTCTTTTTTTTTTTTTTTTTTTTTTTTTTAATTTTAAAACACTTTCAGTACTCAACATTATTTTCACTCCAGGAATATCTCTTCATTGATTATGTCAAATGTCTGCATCATTGTCTTAATTTTAAAAATAAATATCTCAATGTCCCACCCAGCTGTCATAGCTTATTCACAGAAGCACCTTTTCAAAAATTTCAGAAAAAAAAAAAAAAGCTTTTCTGCTCAGTAAGAAAAGTGTTCTCTTTTTCATTCTTCTCTCCTCCAACGTCAATATAATTGAACATTTTTAAAATTTAATTAATCGATTACTTTGATTACTCAGGAACACTGGTAGTGTTGTTGGAGAAATTAAATCAAATAAATAAATTATATAATCAAGGAAATGAAAATTTACCCCTCATGTGGAGAACTAGATTTCCCTACCCCCACCCCAACTCCAAACCCCCTTTACCTTCTCCACCACCAAAAAAAAAACCACCCTGTGTGCACATACACACACACTCACTCACTCACTCACTCACATATAAAAACCCTTCTAGGAATAAAGTAGGATGTCCCATTCAAAAAGAAACCTAGGGTACTGATTCCTCAAACTTAAAGCATGATATTTTGCTGAGTATATGAGTATGCAATACTCTATTCTATGTTGACAGAAGAAGAGGCCAGTTTGAGTCATGTGATTTGGGGTTCATATTCCATAGCTGAGGTCCTAGAGTTACAGGGCTGGAGAATTAATATGAAAAAGTGATAAAATATCTCAATAGTTCCTTTTTTTTATTAAGTGACTTTGGAAAATCATTGCTCTTAAATACAGGCTGTGACCTACACTCCTATGATGACCTCATATAAATGCTCTAGAGTTTATTTTTTAACTTTCTTTCTCCTTATCACTGTTTAATTGTTATTGATTGTCAATTTTTGCTGTACCCCTTGAATAATTCTCTGTTTCTAAAAAAAGAATATTTAGCAATAACAGGGTAAAAGTGCACCAGGTTTCATGTTTCCAGCTTATTCACTTATTCCATTTTCTGGTATTTATGTTCTAGCCTTGACCTAGGCTAGTATATCAGGAAAGAGAGTCATCTCAGCTTTCTCATATCTTGATTGTGAAAGAACCAAACTAAAGAAACAGACTTAGCCATGAGATTAACTTTGTAGGAATCTAGCCAGGCTACTACTATAGCAAGAACACAGAGTTATAGTTTTCAGCAGAGGATTCCAACCCATGGACAAGGCTAATCTTCCTTCTCCCTTAGAAAAAAGAAACAGTTTCTCCCACTATCAGACCACCCTGGAAAGACTTTTCTGCTCAAGGCAAACTTCCTCATCTCGTGTCCAGATTCACTAATCATAAAACTGAGTATCCTCACAAAGGAAATATCAGGCTAAAAATATGCCTACCAATACATATTAAAAGACATAACTTTACCTTAACTGACAGCCTGGTATTCGATATAGGGTATAACCTGCAGGCATTTGCTCTAAGTGTTGAACGAGCTCATTTATGTGAAGCCTTAGAACCATGACCAGCATGTAGCGAGTGCTCTATTATTATTATAACATAAGACAGAAAGATCCTGCAGAAAGAATGGTGTTCTAAAGAGCAAGAGATCTAGGTCTGAGTCCTGACTCCTAGATTCTACTTGTGTGATGTTGGAGAAGTCACTCAAGCTCTCTGAGCCTCAAACTCCTGATCTAGAAAATGGGAACAATTTCACCTTCATGCAGGCTTTTCAAGGGATGATATGATCAAATTAAATAAAGGTTTTTGAGAGCATTTTGTGAGCCATGAACTGCAGTAGAAATCTTATGATCCCAGACTGCAAGCACATGAGGGCAGAGACCTTGATCAGAATCTGATCAAGTGCTCATTATCAAATATGGGCACTCAACAAGATCTGTTATATTGATCATAGTTTCCTCAGTAGTGTCTCCATCAAGGACATCATTATCCTCCTCACTCATATTTTCTCTTCCTTCTCTAATTTTTTCAATCTATTTAATCAAGGCTAATACTAGGCTAATGTCAATGAGAGTTGTGCCCATTGGTTAATAGTGACTACGCAGGCATTTATTTATTTGAATATTTATTTTATATTTACTATTAGAATGTAGTATCAATAATGGCATGCGACACATTATAACTTTTCAAAACAATTTCTCCTATATTACCTCATTTATTTCTCATTATAACCCTCTGCGGAAGGTATTTTTCTTATTATTTTTACATTACAGGTGAGGAAGTTGACAATAAAACTAAGTCTAAGAGCAAAATGGCTCCTGATTGCCTGCAAGACAAAGTTGAAATCAATTCAAATCATGATATCATGGTTAAAAGCATGCATTGGAAAAATAGATTGTCTAAAATTATACTTCTACCTCTGCCATGTAACTCTCTATGACTTGGGGCAAGTTAAACTCTCTGTGCCCCAGTTTTTCTACCTATAAAATGGAAGTGATACAGCACTTACCTCATAAGGTAGTTGAAAAAATTAATTGTAAAATTAGGCAAGAAGAGCCATGAATAAGTGAATATTTGCTATTTTCATAATTTAATTTGATGTTAAATGCTCTCAAGAGCATAAATAGAGTCTATCTTTCTAGATAGCAATCCTTTCTGCCTTTGGACACATTCTGTTCTTCAGCCACCTTCATTCTTCGTGTACTTAACCTGATGCGTAACATATTACAGATGCTTGATAAATGGTTGTCAAAAATGAATGAAGGAAAGAAGGCAGGCTGGTAGGAAGCAAGCAAGGAAGGAAGGAAAGAAGGAAGGAAGGAAGGAAGGAAGGAAGGAAGGAAGGAAGGAAGGAAGGAAGGGAGGGAGGAAGGAAGGGAGGAAGGAAGGAAACAAGAAAGAAGGGAAGAAAAAAGGGAGAAAGGGAAGGATAGAAGAAATAATGGAAGAAAAGAAGGAAGGAAGAAAGAAAAGGAGAGAGGGAGACTCAAGCCATTTCACTTTTCTTCACTTTTATGGCCTATTCCCTTCATCAAAGATATTACAGAATTTTCATTTTCCTCAAGGAGTATAAAGTATAATGAACTTTGGTAGAGTCAGCAAAGCTAACACTTTCCTTTGCACCTCATCTGACCTGCATTTTCCAAATTACTTCTGCTTATCTGTATATAGCCATTATAAAACTTTTTTTTTCCATCATAAACTATTTTGCAAGGCATTTTATACATATTACAACATAAGATTCCATTGAATGAATTTAAATTCTATTCTTGGTATATGTGCATAAATGGAAGTTGTATTACTCAAAGCATTTTCAAAAGTTTTCAAGGCTGGAAAACAATTGCATTCCTTTTCCCTGCAGGAGGTTAGGGTCGTTGTGTGGTCCCGTGCTAAAAAACAAAACGACTGGAGTAAAAGTCCTGAATACTATAATTTACTTACTCTTTCTGCCTATATATTTTTAGAATTTGTATCCCTTGAAAAAAACTAATTTCGCTTAGATTCTTCAAGAAAACATTTCTAAAATTTTAATCATTATTTAGCCCTTTATAATATAATTTTTGGTCTTTCTATAGCATTTGATACATAGAATAAGTATATCAATAAATTATGCTATCAGCAAAAAAATGTATTAGAGCTTTTTAAATGAGTGAATATTCAATATTTTTGTATAGTTTTTAACAACATGCTTATATGTTTAATTTAAGTTGTGTTTCTTGATAGACTACCTGAAAAAAAGTGTTAATATCTAATTAAATTTTTAAATATTTGGACTGGGAATATCAATTAAAAATTTATGTTACTATATTTTTCCACATGATCTCGGCCCCAAGCCTTGATTTTTATTTGTATCTCTTTTTTAGTTGGATATTACATGTATCTAGGAAGAAAATGTCTCTATTGGTGGAAAGAAAGTAAGGCATTTCAATGTTTTAATCATTTCTCCTCCTATAAGTGAGATGACATCTGACACAGATACAAATTAAGGGAATGTGTATTCATGCACAATACTCAAGAGGATATCCTTGGAATTAGTTGAAGGAAATAGTAACATGCCCTTGATTCTTTTTTATTTTAACTTATATTTTATTTTATAACGTATTTTATCATTACTGTTTTTCATACTTCTGATAAAGCAAAACACAAGACTGGAAGCTTACTACCATATCATTTTTACCTCTGATAGAATTTTTTAGAAGAAAAAGCAGTTTTCTTTTTCTCTATAGTCTTTTTGTGATTTTCTGTATTCTAACATTTCAATAATAAAGCTACCCAAAATTTTATGCCTAGTTATTTTCCAAAATATGGAATATATAATTTTATACAGAGATGTCCTATTTATATAAAGTGCTTATTTTAAATGTTCTTTAGCTTGACATAGTATTTTTTTTCAGGCATACAATAGAGAAATTAAGTAAAATGTAATAATGTTTCTACAGCAGAGCAGAAAATTTTCCATTGTTGCTAGAGTTAAAATTGTAAAATAATGACTGTGTATTGACTAGACATTCCATTGCTCTCCCAGTAAAGGTGTGGAACAACTTTTTTTAAATAGTAACTTGGTTTATTGACTAGTAACAGTCATAAAATCTCTTGGCAAGAAACTGATTTTCTTCTTTTAAAATTTAGTCAAGAATCTATGGTTTAAGGGGGGGAAAATCACTTCCTGGAGGCCTGCCTGGTTAAACAAGTTAGGTAGTATATTTTTAATGAGGTTAACCAGAGTGTGAAGGTAATGAAGTACCACAGCTCACGTGACATGTGAATAGAAGAAAGCTCTTCTTGCTGAGACTTGCTCCCCCAAGCTCTGTGTATTATCCGCAGGACACATCTAGTCGTATGAATTCAATCAGTTCAGATCCCAAGGGTGGGTCAAAGTTGTATGAGGTGGAAGGTTTAGATGAAAATTTTTTAAAAAGTCAAATAGGTTAAAATTTATTGAAATATTTACTTTAAAGAACCATTCTCCTCTGCAGAAGTATACTAGTTTCCTAAACTATAAAATGAAAGAATTACTAAAAGAGGTTCAAAAAGATCATACCGCAAATGAAAAAAATAAAATGAAAAGACTAGAGAGTTTCAATTAATTACCAACTTCTCAGAGCACATAAGTAGCTGCTGGAGGACAATAAATCTAAAATATCAACTCTTTCTTTCCATTACAGAAATAATACTTTAGTCTCCCATATACTTTTAACAAAGAAACTCTATGTAAAGACTCATCTACCTTATTCTTGAGTTTTTAGCGTGCAACAGTTAGCCACCCCCTCTATCCACAGCTCTCTCAAGATGTATGGAGGTGCTCCATTTATTTCCTTAGATTACAGGTAACCAAGCACCTCCTGTAGCCCTTTGGGAGTCCAATTGCCACTAAGTGCTCTCTCTGGGGTGTTGCTAAAGTTTATCTTCTCAAGGTGGTGAAATGATTCACAGGGGGCTTCTAGAAACAGGTCAGACCAGGTGTCTGTTGTTATGCTGGAATAGCCAGGGTTGCTAGTAAGTCTTCAAGACAGGAGACTGGGAGGGGTTCTCTAATCAGGTTGCTCTATGGCATTCATAAGAGGACCCTCAATGCTGCCCTATTCCTGGATCAGTGGTCTTAGCACTTCTGGAACCACAATTTCAGAATTAACTTAGAGATAGGGCTCAAGAATTAAAGTGTCCCAGTTCCTGAGCTTTGTTCTTCCTCTTCTCTCCTCAGCTCTCTCACCCCCTCAAAACAAAACAAAACAAAACAAAACAGAACAAAACAAAACCTTCAATTTCCCCTCATCATCCAGCTCCTCCCCTTTTTACTCCAAAACAAAATAGCTATGCTATTTCTTTTCATGAATATTAGATATTAAGGGCCCTTCAGGGAGCATGCAGGCATTAAAAAGCATACCCATACATTCTTTAGAACAAAGAGGCAAAAGCATCACTTTTTCCTTTCAGATTTCAGCATATCCACTTCCTATGCTGAGAGATATTCAGGCAGATTTCTTGCTTTGGTAAAAAAAACAAAACTCTATTTGCATTCTCCATGTGTCACACTCCTAACTAAGTATCTAATAAAAAATAGGTGAGTGAATGAGTCCTACATCTGAAGAAAATCAAAATCCATCTAAGAGGATGGCTGAAAGAAGAGGTAAAGAAAAAGGAGAGGAAGAATGGCGGAAGAAAGAAAGGGAAGGCAAAAGAGTGAAAAAGAGAGAGGGGTGGAAAACAAGATGAGAAGAGAGCATAAGAAAAGGGAAGGGAGGTAAAGATGAGAAGGGCTCTCAAGAAAAAAAAGAAAAATGTAAATATATAATTGAATACTTTAAAAGGCATTTCTCCAAGTTTCTGAGAAATGAGAGACAAAAAAAATTGTCATAAATGAATAAAATAACACTAGAAATTCAAAATATTAAAAGAGTTCTCCTGGCAAAGTACCCTTCCCAGTCAGCTGAAAATGGGCACATTAAACTTGGTGATCCTGCTGATGTTTCGTACGTGATTACACACCCAGCGCTGTTCTAGTGATAATAGTATGTTGGAACATTGCCACTTGACTTTTGAACTCAGAGCCTCTCTAACCTAGGCCCTCCCTTGTTCATTCAACAGTCTGCTCTCTCACAAAGCAGTCCACGTGTACCTGCTATCTTGACTGGGTCCACATTAGGTCTTCTCTGTCTTCGCAGTTGTGGTTTGTAAAGTCTTTGATGATAACGTGGGTTCCTCCCAGTTAAGAAACACAGCAAACTTTTCGAACTTATCATTTGAATGAGGCAGCAAATCAAGCTCGCTCAAATAAAATCTTGCCTAAGGAAAATTAAATCATTATTTCGAGGGGATGATCATAAATGTTGATTTCTCTGGTAGAATTAAATAGAAATTTATTTGTTTTCTAATGGGGAATTAATTTTCCAAAAGAGCAAAAACCTATGTGACCAGTCATTTCAGTTTGCCCAGGAGTGAAACATTTCCCAGAATGTGGGATCATCACTATTAAAAATAGGAAAGTCTCAAGCAAACCAAGAGGAGTTGGTTACCCTTAGAATAGGGGTCCTCAAACCCCCAGGCTGCAGACCAGTACCAGTAACAGTCCAAACTCTGTTAGGAAATGGACCACACAGCAGGAGGTGAGTGGTGGGCCGCAAACAAAGCTTCATCTTTATTTGTAGCTGCTCCCCAGTGCTAGCATCACAGCCTCAGTTCCACCACCTAAGCTCTACCTCAGATCATCAGATATTAGATTATCATGGCAGCCCTGGTCCTTACTGCCAAAAATGGTTGGGGGACGCAGACTTAGAGAACCTCACATCACTCATCACCCTGCTACTAATCTTCCAATTTTCAGCTCAAAACTTCCTAGTCAGTTCTCTAGAATTAAGATTATACTTTGTTTTGTACACTTCTCTTTATGTAGCCTGCCCCTCCACTACACTCAAGGGCTGAGACGATGTCCCTGAAGTCTGGCACAGTTTGTGGAACTTAGGAGAGCTTGCTGAACTAGCCAGCTGAGCAACTGAGCTAATCTCAGCTATATGTCAATTGAATGGGAACTGTGATATCCTCAAGCAAGAACATTATTTTCTGCTCAGTGTATGCACCCTCAGGCTCACTAAAATAAATTTTGCTTGTGAAAGAATAGAAGGAATCCCTTTAAAAGCTTCACCCCATATTAAACTATATGGTTTTTAGAAAACACTCAGTGCATAAGAGCACAATTCCAGAGTCAGACTAACATGGGTTCAAACCCAGACTCCAAAATTTACTATTTCTGTGACCTTCAGTAAGTCATATAATTTCTCCATGTATTACTTTCCTCATCTGTCTCTCACAGGTGCTAGGATCAAATAAGGCACATATATGTAGCATGCCTATCTCTTTGCTATTTGGTAAGACCTATCACAGAGTAGTTCACATTACTCTACTTGGAATTTTCTTTCTAAGCACCAAAGGGGCTTAGAGAAGAGAATAATTAATTAGGAAACAATAGGTATAATATTAATCCCAAACTCTTTTTAAGTCCAGAGGCCCTACCACCATGGACATTTTTTTCACACCAAAAGTTCATCCTTGTTATTATTCTGCCTATACCTGTAATGAGCACAACACTATAAGGCAAAAATAACCAAAAAATAACCAAAAATTTGGGGTACATGATTGGGGGGGTATCTTCACCTCTTCATCTCACCCGTTTTATTACTTAAACTTCCGTATAACATGAGCCATTTACTCAATTTTCACTGAACATTTCACAAACCAGAAAGTCACTGGACTTGGTCCAACTCCTATAAAATTTTATTGCTCTCTTAGTTATTGTATAATGATTCCTAAGAGTTAACGTTTTACTTTTCTTCTAAAATAAGAGATTTGCTTAAAGGAAGAAATCTCATTATAAGTATAATAATCCTAAATTCAGTACTTTATTACTGTACTAAGAACTGATAAATTATCCAAAGTTTAAAGTCATCATTAAAGCACATGTTATTGGTATAACATAATTTCTTTTTCTCCTTTTCTTCCTCTTCTTCCTTATATATAATTACATATTTAATGTTTACATACCCAAAGAATATATTATTTTCTGGAAACACAAATTGGAAACAATACAGAAATAATACTTTATTTAGTGATAAGTGCTCAAAGTATTTTATAAATGCTCTGTTCAACTCTGAGAATAAAATGCTCTCACAATAGGTATTTCTGAAGTAATGTCATACATGCATTCCTAAAAAAAAAAATGTAGCAAAACGTGAACTGAAAATAATAGCACATATGCTATTATAAATAAACTACATATGCAAGTGACTTTGAGAATTCCAAGAATTGAGAATTTTAGTGGTAGTGCCATTGCTTTTGAATCTTCTTAATCTTCCTTAAAAATAGACATAGCAGTTAAGATACCAAATCCAAGCAGAAGAAGACAAACTACTATATTCATTTGTAGTCCTATAATAAAGGCTGTAAGAGAGAAAATGTAGTATGTAATTGAGATGTGCTCTAGCAACATGGATATAGTATACAACTATTAAAAAATGGGAGGAAAATGGGAAGACCATTTGAAAGTAGAATAAGCTTGCTGATTATCTTATTGTTATTAATTGTGAACAAAAGATATTAACCTAAGTAAAATGCTTTTGTAAGATGTAGAATACTAGCTCATATCAATGTATCTCATAGTAGGGACTTAATAAACAATCAAAGCTAGAAGGAAGGAGGAAAGAAATGGATATTTTTTCAATGAGGTATTACTGACAAATAAAATTATAAGATATAGAAGGGTATATAACGCTATGATTTTATATGAATATGTATTGAGAAAGGATTCCACCCCATTGAGTCAATTAACATACCCATCACCTCACATACTTAGCTTATTCTAGATGAGGGGAGAAGTTAGAACATTTATATTCTACTCTAAGCAAATTTCAGTTTTACAATATAGTGTTATTGTCTATAATCAACATGTTTTATAATAGCCATCCTAACACCTGTGAGGTGATAACTCATTGTGATTTTAATTTTCATTTCCCTGATAATTAGTGATATTGAATTATCTTTTATGTCCCTTTTGGCGATGGCATATGTTCTGTGAGAAAATCCTCTGTTGGGGTCCTTTGCTCACTTTTTTAATTGAGTTGTTTTTTGTTTCATTTTGTTTTGTTTTTTTTTTGTTGTTGTTGTTGTTGTGTTTTGCTATTGAATTGTATGAGTTCCAGTTATATTTTGGATGTTAACCCCTTATTGGATATGCGGTTTGCAAATATTTTCTCCCATTTTATAGATCGCCTTTTGATTCTGTTAATAGCTTCCTTTGCTGTATAGAAACTTTTCAGCTTGATGTAATCTCACTTGTTTATTTTTGCTTTTATTGCCTTTACTTTTGGTGTCAAATCTAAAATATCATTCCCAAGGCCAATGTCAAGTAGCTTATTGCTATATTTTCTTGTAGAAATTTTATGGTTTTCAGTCTTACATTCAAGTCTTTAATACATTTTTAGTTTGTTTTAGTGCATGGCACAAGATAGGTCTCCAGTTTTCTTCTTTTACATGTGGCCGTCCAGTTTTCCCAACACCATTTATTGAAGAAACTATCCCTACTACACTGTATATGCTTGGCTCCTTTGTCAAAAATTAATTGATCATACATGCATGTGTTTATTTCTGGGGCTATATTTTGTTCCACTGATCTATTCATCTGTTTTTATGCCAATACCATACTGTTTAGATTACTATAGCTTTGTAATGTAGTTTAACATTAGCTTTATTACACGAAGTGTGATACCTCCAGTTTTGTTCTTTTTCTCAAGATTGCTTTGTCTATTTAGGGATTTTTATGGTTCCTCACAAATTTTAGGATGGTTTAATCTACTTCTATGAAAATTCTACTGGCATTTTTATAGGGATTCCATTGAATCTATAGATCATTCTGATTGGTATGGATTGTTTAACAACATTAATTCTTTCAATTCATGAACACAAAATATCTTTCCATTTATTTACATCTTCAATTTATTTCATCAATGTCTTAAAGTTTTCAATGTATAAATCTACCACCTCCTTGGTTAAATTTATTTCTATGCAATTTATCCTTTTCAATGCTTTGTAAAACTGTGATTGTTTTCTTAATTTTTCTTTCTGACATTTATTTTTAGTGTATAGAAATGTAACTAAATTATGTATATTGATTTTGAACACTGCAATTTTATTGAATTTATTGATTAGTTCTAACAGTTTTGGCTTTAGGGTTTTTTATACAACATATGCCATCTGCAAATATAGATAATTTTATTTCTACCTTTCTAATTTGATTGCATTTTATTGCTTTTTTTCTTGCATAGTTGCTCTGGCTAGGACTTCCACTACTGTTTTGAATAAAGGTGGTGAATCTCCAATCTTGTCTCGTTACTGATCTTAAAGAAAAATCTTTCAGCTTTTCACTTCTGAAAAGGATGTTAGCTGTGAGCTTGTCATATATGCCTTTTATTATGTTGAATTACAATTCTTGTATACAAAGCTTGTTGAGGATTTTATAAAAAGATGTGAAATTTTGTCAAATACTTCTGTGTCTATTGAAATAATCATACGATTTTTATCTTTCATATTATTAATATTGTACATTATTTTTATTGATTTGCTGATTTGAACCACCTTTGCATCCCTTGGATAAATCCTACTTGAATGTGGTATATGATTCTTTTAATATTCTTATGGATTTGCTTTCCTAAAGTTTCTTAAAATTTTTGGCATCTATCTTCATCAGGGACATTGGCCTGCAACCTCCTTGTCTTGCCTGGTTTCAGGTAATGCTAGCCTTATAAAAACAAACTTTAAAGTGTTCCCTTGGATCTTGGAAGAGCATGAAAATTGGTATTAATTTTTCTTTTCTTTTTTTTATCCTTTTATTTTTATTTTTTTATGGTAGCATTGGTTAACAAAATTCAACAAGTTTCAAGTGTATAATTCAACAGTAATCTTCAAACATTTATACATTCTTTAAGTGTTTGACAGAATTTACCAGAAAAGTCATCTGGCCCTGGACTTCTCTTTGTTGAGAGGTTTTTAATTATTGATTCAATCTCCTTAACAAGTAATTGGTCTGTTCAGACTTTCTGCTTCTTTGTGATTCAGTCTTGGTAGGTTTGATGTTTCCAGGAATTTTTTCTTCTAGATTGTTTAATTTATTGGTGTATGATTGTTCATAGTTGTATCTTATAATCATTGGCGCTAAGTTGTATCAGTTGTCATGTCTCCTGTTTTATTTATAATTTTATTTATTTCAGTCTTCTTTTTTTTTTTTCATGGTAAGTATAGCTAAAGACTTGTCTATTTTATTTATCTTTTAAAAGAGCCAGGTATTTTCTTTCTCGCACTCCTTCCTTCCTTCCTTCCTTCCTTCCTTCCTTCCTTCCTTCCTTCCTTCCTTCCTTCCTTTCTTTCTTTCTTTCTTTCTTTCTTTCTTTCTTTCTTTCTTTCTTTCTTTCTTTCAACCATTCTTACTTTTTGTTTCATTTTTTTAAGCTTCTATTTTCTTTCTTTTCACACTGATCTTTGTTAATTTCTTCCTTCTACTAACTTTAGTCTTAGTTTGTTCTTTTTTTAAATTTTTATTTTATTCAATTACAGTTGACATTCAAAACTATATGAGTTCACATATGTACAGCAAAGTAGTTAGACATTTATATAACTTATGAAGTGATCCTCCCAATAAATTTACTATCCACCTAACATTATACATAGTTATTACAATATTATTGACTATATTTTCTCTATGCTGTGTTTTATATTCCTGTGATTTTTTTTGTAACTACTACTTTGTACTTAATCCTGTCACCTTTTTCACCCAGCCCCTAACCCCCTTCCCATCTGTCAAGCATCAGTTTGTTCTTTGTATCTATGAGTCTGTTTCTGTTTAGTTGATTCATTTATTTTGTTTGTTATAAAACACATAAAAGTTAAATTTTATGGTATTTGTCATTCTTTGTCTGACTTATTTCACTTAGCATACTATCCACTAGATTTGTCCATGTTGTCACAAATGGTAAGATTTCATTCCTTTTAATGATCAAGTAATATTCCATTAAATATATGTATCAATCATTTTTATCCAATCATCTATTGATGGACATTTAGGTTGCTTCCACATCTTGGTTATTGTAAATAAGGCTGCAATAAACTTAAGAGTGCATATATTTTTCAAATAAGTGTTTTGTATTTCTTCAGAAAAATACCCAGGAGTAGAAGTGCTAGGTCATAAGATAGTTCTATATTTAATTTTCAAGAAGCTTTTATACTGTTTTCCATAATGGCTATGCCAATTTGCAATCCTATCAACAACGTCTGAGGGTTCCCTTTTCTCCACATCTTCACCAACACTTGTTTGTTGATTCATTGATGATAGTCATTATGACAGGTGTGAAGAGATATTCCACTGTGGTTTTAATTTGCATTTCTCTGATGATTAGTGATATTGATCTTTTTATCATGTCTATTGAACATCTGTATGTCTTCTTTAAAGAAATGTCTGTTCAGAACCTCCGCTCGTTTTTAAATCAGATACTTTGTCCTTTTGGTGTTACGTTGTATGAGTTCTTTATAAATTTTGAATATTAACACCTTATTGGATATATCATTGGCAAATACCTTCTCCCTTTCTGTAAGTTGTCTTTTTGTTTTGTTCATGGTTTCTTTTCCTTTGTAAAACCTTTTTAGTTTGATATAGCCCCATTTGTTTATTTTTTTTATTTATTTCCCTTACCTGAGGTGATATATCAGAAAAAAATTATATATTACTGAGAACAATGCCAAAGAGTTTACTGCCTATATTTTTTTCTAGAAGTTTCATGGTTTGAGTTCTTACATCTAAGTCTTTAATTCATTTTGAGTTTTTCCTTGTACATGTTATAAAAAAGTGGGCTAGTTTTTTTTTTTTTTGCATGTATCTGTTCAGTATTCCAATACCATTTAATGAATAGACTGTTTTTACCTAACTACACGTTCTTGCCTCCTTTGTCATAGATTAAACGATACGTATGAGCTTATTTCTAGGCTCTCTATTCTGTTCCATTGATCTGTGTGTCTGTTTTTATGTTAGTACCGTGCTGTTTTGATTACTATAGCTTTGTAGTATAGTTTAAAATCAAGTAGCATGATACCTCCATCTTTGATATTCGTTTTCAAGATTGTTGTGACTACCTGGGCTCTTTTGTGGTTTCATATAAATGTTAGGATTATTTGTTCTACTTCTATGATAATGCTATCAGTATTTTGATAAGGATTGCGCTGAATTTTTAGATTACTTTGGGTAGTATAGATTCATCCTATCCATAAGCAAAATATATGCTTCCATTTCACTTCATTTTCTTTAAATTGTTTCTTCGATGTCTTATAAATTTTCAAGTACAAATCTTTTACCTCCTCAGTTAAATTTATTCCTATGTATTTTTGATACAATTATAAATGAAATTTTTTTCTAAATTTCTCTTTCTGATAGTTGTTATTGTTATATAGGCATTTCTGGATATCACTTTTATATTCTGCTACTTTACTGAATTCATTTACAAGTTCTAACAGATTTTTTGTAGAATCTCTAAGGTTTTTTCTATATAGTATCAAGTCATCTGCAAATAATAGTTTTCCTTCTTCCTTTCCAATTTGGATGACTTTTATTAAGTTAAGGTTTGTTTTTGTGGCCTAATGTTCTCTTGAAATGAATGTATATTCTGCTTCTTTGGGGTTAAAGGCTCTAAAAATATCAATTAAATCCATCCAGTTTAATGTGTCATTTAAGGCTCTTGTTTTGTTTGTTTGTTTGTTTGTTTGTTTGTTTGTTTGTTTTTCTCTCTGGAAGATCTATCCATTGATGTCAACAGGGTGTTAAGGTCTCCTATTATGACTGTATTACTGTTGATCTCCCATTATGTCTGTCAATGTTTGCTTTTAGTTCTCTTATTTGGGGTACGTTAATGTTTACCAGGTTTATGTCCTCTTGTATTGATCCCTTTATCATTATATGTCCTTCTTTGTCTCCTATTACAGCCTTTGTATTAACGTCTATTTGTCAGATATAAGTATTGCTAACTCAGTTATTTCTTTGTTTCCATTTGCCTGAAATATCAATTTCCATTTCTTTTCTTTCAGTCTATGTGTGTCTTTTGATCTGAAGTGGATCTCTCGTAGATAGCGTAAGTAGGGGTCTTGTTTTCTTATCCATTCAACTACCATATGTCTTTTGATTGGAGCACTTAATCCATTTACATTTAAAGTGATTATTGATAGGTACATAGTGTTGCCATTTTATTATTCGTATTTTTGTTCTTCTTCTCCAATAAGTCCCTTTAACATTTCTTGTAATACTGTCTTGGTGACAATGAACTCCTAGAGCTTTCTTTTTTTTTTTTTTCTTTTTCTTTTTCCAATCTGGAAAGCTCTTTATCTCTCCTCCAATTTTAAATGATAGCCTTGCTGAATAAAGTAGTCTTGGTTATAGGTCCCTGCTTTCATCACTTTGAATATTTTGTGTCAATCTCTTCTGGCCTGCAAAGTTTCTGTTGAGAAATCAGCCCAATGGTTTTATGAGAGCTCCTTTGTATGTAATTAATTGCCTTTTTCTTGCTGCTTTTAAGAGTCTCTTTTTGTATTTAACTTTTGGCATTTTAATTATGACATGGTGTGGTCCTCTTTGGGTTTATCTTGTTTGGGACTCTGTTTCCTGCACTTATATGTCTATTTCCTTCACCAGGTTTAGGACATTTTCAGTCATTATTTCTTCAAATAGTTTCCCAATCCCTTTCTCTCTCTCTCTCCTCCTTCTAATACTCCTATTATGCAAATGTTATTATGCTTGATGTTTTTCCATAAGTTCCTTAAACTATCCTTATTTTTCTTAATTCTTTTTTCTTTTTGCTATTCCAATGAGGTGTTTTCTGCTACCTTGTCTTCAAAATGACTGATCTGATTCTTTGTTTCATATAATCTACTATTGACTCCTTCTAGTGTGTTCTTCATTTGAATTATTGTATTCTTCATTTTTGACTGCCTCTTTTTTGTGATTTCTATGTTCCTTTTTATACTTACTATCTCTTCGTTGAAGTTCTCACTGAGTTCATCTATCTTTCTCCTGAGTTCAGTGACCAGTGTTTTCATCATAACCAGTGTTTTGAATTCTATATCTGATAGGTTGCTTGCCTCCATTTTGTTTAGTTCTTTTCCTGGAGTCTCCTCTTGTTCATTCATTTGGCATTTGTTGCTTTGTCTTCTCATTTTGACTACCTCTCTGTGTTTATTTCTGTGTATTAGGTAGATCTGCTCTATCTCCCAGTCTTAGCAGGATAGCCTTATGTTGTAGACATTATATGGGGCCCAGAAGCACAATCTCCCCAGTCAGCTGAACTGGGTACTTGAGGGATGTCCTTTGTATGGGTTTTGTGTACAGTCTTGCTGTAGTTAAACTTTGGTTGCTGTGGTCATATCAGTAAGTGTAGTTGACTCTCAGGTTGACTGGGTGTGAGGATTGCCCAAGACCATAGCATTTAAGCTGCTAAGTGCAGGCTGACCCCATGGAGAAGGTGTCACCCCGGTGGGGCTCTGGTGCCTGCCAAGACCACCTTTTGGATGTGCCACTAGTAAACTAATTAGGTGGTACTCTGTTGTGGTCTGAAGCCAGACACTGGGCGTGTTGGTTCTGGAGCCTCTCAGAAGGGGCTCTGGTGCAGGCCAAGTTCAGTCACTACCTGGGCCCTGCCTAGGGCCACCTGGCAGAAGATAGAAAGCAACCTGTAGTTGGTAGTTTTCTGTGCTGGGCCTGGAGGTTTGTAGCAGAGGCCACTCTAGGAACTGAAACTGTCTGCCACCCATACTTGGCCTGGGGCCACTCAGCAAAAGGAACAGGTCAGTTCCTGAGGTCAGTCGCTACCTGCCAGCTTCCTGTAAGGCACAGCTGCTGAAAGAACCCAGGGTAGTAGACAAGTTGGATAAACTGGGGTCTCAGGGAGTCACCAGGGTGGGGCAAACGGTTTTCATCAGGTTAATTCAGATTCTGATTTGGCCATGTGAGAGAAGGACTTGACACAGGGACAAAGGTGGCTCTCTCTAGTTCTATCACTGAAGCCATACAACTTAGTTTCTCCTTGTATTTCTCTGGTTTCCCCCCAAGCCACTGTCCCTTTGCTGGAGCCCACAGTATGTGCCTATGAGCATGTCGCTTTGTGCACAAGCCCTTTAAAAGAATACCTGTATTTCCAACAACTTTCAGTTTCCCCTAGATGGATAGAATCTCTGCTGATTTTTACAGCTTAATGTTGTGGGGTTCCATTTCTGGCAGTGGTGCTCTTTGCTGGGGAACTCCATATGAATTTGGGACACCTCGATCCTCAGGGAGGACCTCAAAATCTGTGATATTCCTCTCAATTTTCAACTGACACAGTGAGTGTAGAACGACCCCCTTTCTATCTCCACCTCTCCTACCAGTCTCAATATGGTAAAGATATAACATTCTTGAATTGTGAGTTGGGTTGTTTACTTGTGAGCTCTCTTTTTTTAATGTAGACTGTTATTATTATTAACCTCCCTCTTAGAACTGCTTTTACTATAGCTCATAAGTTTTGGTTTGTTTTATTTCCATTTTCATTTGTTCAAGATATTATTTTTTTTTCTCTTTTGATTTCTTTTTTGACCCATTGGTTGTTTAAGAGCATGTTATTTAATATCCACATATTTGTGAATTTTCCAGTTTTCTTTTTGTAATTTATTTCTAGTTTCATGCTATTGTGGTCAGAAAATATTACTGATATAATTTAATCTTCTTAAATTTATTAAGACTTGTTTTGTGGCCTAACATGTGATCTATCTTGGAGAATATTCCATGTGCACTTGAGAAAAATGTGTATTCTGATGTTGTTGGGTAAAATGTTCTGTATATGTCTATTAGGTCTACATCATCTAATAGTTTAAATCCAAGTTTCTTATTTAATAAGAGTATGTCTCAACCTCTTACCCATTTTAATGTGGGAATTTTATCACACACCTACTGCGTAGGAATCACTCAGCTTAGTTTCTGAATTTCTTTCAGAAGTAATTGCTCCATGTGCAGCAGTACATTCAATATATTCATGGAAGGAAGAAAATTCAAGAGCCTTCTATATAGATATTTTAATTGATTCTGGGTACTTTTTAAACTATTAATACAAATGCAACTATTAGAACAACAACAACAAAAATATCTAAACACCAAAAAGTACTTTAAAAACAAGAAAAGAAAATCAAATAAAACGGGCCACATAATGAAAGAAACATTCATCTGAAAAAAAGCAAGTGGGAAATTCTGTAGAGTCTATAACTATTTATTTAAGAAAAGGGAAGACACTAAAGGCGAGAATGTGATTATATACTTAGCTTATATCAAAAAGGAAACAGAAAAATTAAACATAAAATTAAAAATAATTATCTAAATGATGAGGTTCAGAAACAGAAACTAAACTTCATTGAATCCTCTTTGTTTAGAATATTTGACTCAGAGCCATATAAAGTGTTTTCAATAATTATAAAACCATTTTAAAGCAAAAATTGAGCATAATATTAAATAACTGTAATTCTGTATCCAGTTAGTAGCAAAATCACACAGAGAAGGCAATTTTAAGTGACTTTTAAGGACAATCATTTGGCTGATATTTCTAGGAGGACATACCTGAGAACAAATACATTTTCAAAAAAAATGTTTTAATAGTTTCAAACGATTACACTGTGTTGGCAGTATTATTATTGCTAATCTAAGACTGCTACATCAATATCAAAAAACAAAGGAAAAATTGTGTGGTATTTCTAATTCATTCATCCATGATGACCTTAAGAACCAAGATTCTCAGCATGGGAGAAAGAGGTATAGGTGTAAAATAGAAGAAATTAAATTTTAAAAACTAATGTTTCTAAATTTGAACTGGAAACATAAGTATAACATCATAATATATTTTACCTTTTCAAAATATTTATTTCTTATTATATATAATGTGTGTATATATACACATGTATAGATATATACATGTACATAGATATATACCTCCATACACATAAACGTGTATACACACACACACACACACACACACACATATATACACACACACACACGAAATCTGAATTTAGCATTCCTAAATCCAGATTGGAGTTTCTAAATATCATGCTGAAAGGAGTCAAAGGACTAGAGAAGAAAACACAAAGTGAGCCTTGAGTATCTTATCATACCAAATCATAGGGTCATGTCATCAGGACTCAAAAGCCAACTTAAAGAAGTTCCTGCACCTCTTCACAAAACAATGGGACAATATGAAAATTAATAATTATAAAAATTCAAGAAATGTAATAACAAATAATATCTAAATACACAGGGACATATTAATACTTATAATTTTTTTTAAATTTGATCACCAGTAGCAAATAAAGGCAAAAAGTCAAGCATTTTCTATTTGAACTTAACTATCAAGATAGTAATAAAAGAAAGTTTGACTTTATAGAAATGTTTCAGCTAATATGTGGAGAAAAAATAATGGAATTAGAATACCATAAATTTGCAAATATTAACGGAAATAGTTTATTGATTGAGCACCAATGACTGCTGACATCACAAAAAGGAGAGCCAACCAAACATTATGTGCCTCCTGATGAAAAAGCACAATGCTGCTTATGAAGTAATCACATCAAAAATAAATAAAGTCTAACCAAAATCTAATCAAGCCTATATATGTAACTCCAATTTGAAAGAAATCCAAAAGATGGAGAAACCTGTTAATCTGCAGTGCACAGATTCAATCAACACATTGCAGACTGTGAGGAACACTAGAAGACAAAAATCCCAGTTTCTTCCATATCAACTTAAAAGAAAAAAGAATGGAGGGAGCACCTGTAATTTCGAAAAGTTTTAAAAGATATATCAACCAATCACATTGTATGGTTTTGACTTGGATCCTATTTCAAAAAAAGAAACTTAAAAATTATGGCAATGATAATTGGAAATTTGAACACTTATTGAATATGGATATTTTATGATATTAAAGTTATTGTTAATTTTTTAGCTTTGACAATGGTATTTTTGCTATAAAACATAAAATACGTGCTTGTCTTTTAGAGATATATACTTAATATTTATGAATGAAATCACATGATTTTCAAGACTTGCTTCAAAATAGAATGGAAGGAGTATAGATAAAAATGTATTGTTCACGAGTAGATAACTGTTGACCCTAGGTGTTGAGTACATAGCGGTACATGACACAGTTCTGCCAACACTTATAGAAGTTTAACATTTCTTAGAAGTTTTTTAAAATGGTGGTACACCTTGATGTATATTACCTATGTATGTATATCCCAACTTTCCAGGTCTAATGGTAGAAAAACCCTGAAAATATGACCTACTGTAAAATTAGATCCAGAACATTACACACTCCTCATAAAAACACAAATACATGCAGTGATCTCTGTCAAATAGTGAGATTTGAAATAGTAAGTTTAAAACAGAAGGGGCAATAGATAAGAATGCTTCTATAGCTGGTCTCTATAAATTACAGAAAAGTTATTTTATATGTCATTACATGTTCCAGATGATGCTACCTCATTTTGGTGAAAACAATATGGTACTTACTGGAAAAATAATTCAGCAAAGAACCCCAGAATTTACATGATAGGTCTTTCCTATCTGTATCCTCTTAAAAGATGTGGATTTTATCTCTACTTTCTTCATAATGAAACTTCTTTGACCTTAAATTTCCTTGAAAAATTATAGCAATTCAAAATTTTGTGGCTGCAGAAGACCCTTTTAATAATGAGGCTGACATAAGCAATATTTCTACGCCATCAGACTAAAAGGAACTTTGAGGCAGCGGGTGGTGGTTATGCCAGGCAAGATGGGTACTCTTAATAAGCTTCATGGTGTCTCTGCTTCCTATTTGCCAAGAACCAGAGGGTGGTGCTGCACCAAATGCCCCAAGGTAGAGCCACAGGCAGGAAATCCAATAATGTCACCTGGCCTTCCCCTATCAGACAAGTTCACAGAGAGACCAGAAATCATTTCCTGAAGTTCCCAAAATACATGTGTCCATCTTTATAAAGTATATATATGAGAATATTTTTAAGAATAAGTTTTTCTGCTATCAGTTCTGTTTCCCAAGTTTAATTTATGGTACATACAATGATATCCTTGAGGAGTAATGAGACCCCTTTTTTCTGTAATTAGAGTTTATAGACCAGAAAAATACAGAATATTTGTGTTGTCCTATATTGACTATTTAATATATAGTCTCAAACACAGCCAGGATTACATTGTCAGTAGCATTGTTTCATGGCAATTTCATCCTCATTATTACCATCATTATTATTATTCACTTAGCACCTACTATATGTTAGGTCAGCATAAGGTGTTCTGGGGGGAATATATTCTTGCATAATGTATCTACCTCTACTTCTTTTGAGGATAAAAAAGCATAGTGGACTGTAAATAAGTTAGAGGAAAATTATAATAAGTATTAACTTCAATACATTCTAATTTAAATGTAAAAGTAAATTGTTCTCAAATTTTAGTACTATACTGCTTACAAATTGCTTGGAACCGAGTGCATCTCACTGTATTGTAATTACTGTTTTCCTGTTTGCCATTTGCTTCCATGATTCCATACCTCAGTAAGAACAGGGGCCATGTCTATCTAACCTACCTTTGCAGACTCAGCACCTAGAACATAGCAGGGGCTCAAGTCATATTTGCCAAATGAAGGAGTGAATAAACAAACAAACAAACAAACAAACAAATAAGCAAAGATAATTCATACAGATCACATTGTGCCAAGACATGATATCAAGTCATTACCAGAAATAGTTTATATATTATCTAATTTAATCCTCAGAAAACTTCTACAAGGAAATATTATTATTCCTATTTTACAGATAAGAAAATTGTGTCTCAGAGAGCAATTAACTCAAGCCCCTGGTAAGGAAATGGTAAAGTTATGAGCCCAAAGTATGCCTGACAGATTCCATAACTCTTGGTCTTTCTGCCACCCCGACCTCTTGCCTCTGGGTGTTATACCATCTTCCCAGAAAAATAGAAGTAGAAAAACCCTGCCTTTACAGATTGAAGAAGGTGACCTCAGAGTCACATGCCCCACAATCAGAACAGTAATTCTCAGCCATCGCTAGTCTAATTGTAAGGAAAAAATTAAAATGTACTCACATTCACACATATTTGCTTTTGTATGGTTTCGGACTGTGTACTTTATTTTCTTCTAAGCAGATCTTTTTCTCTTTTTTATTTAGTCACATTTCTGAAATAACAGAAAGTTTTGTTCCGTATCAGATCTCATCACAACTGCACATAAAAAAATGCACCTCAAACTTTCATACTTAAAAAGATATGGAAATCCAAGGTTCTAGCGAATCTAAATATTTCTTTATTGCCTCCTCAGGTTGAAAGAAAGTTTATTCATCTCTTCCATTTCCTAGAACTATTAAACATAGTAACTCTATTCATTCTTACCTTCATGACTTTTCTTTAGTTTGAAATTGTCCACGGAGTCAATCTCTGGATTGCTTGTTCTTCATAGGGTACATACAGTTAGGTTCAGTTTGATTTTCTTTTCTGGGGCAGAAGTAATGGGTATTACCCATGCATTTAGCTGAAGTGATCCCTTATTTTCAAGGAGTAAAAAAAAAAAAGAAAAGAAATAATCTACCCCTTTATTAGTGAAGTGTTTCTTTTTTAAGACACTGCTTTTTATTAATTACTAATGCTTCTCAGATATTTTTTGCCCAAGAAATATCATTTGGACTGTGAAGGCAGATATGATATTATAATGATACCCAGAGTTCATCATTCTTATCAGTCAGTAAATTAGCTGGTACCTATTCAGAAAATACTCAAACAGGTGTTTTGAAGGAGGAAAAATTAGTCTCTATTCAAAGATTAAAAATTACTTTAAAAAAAGTACTCATTTGCTCTCAAGTGAGTTTCACTAAAAGTTTAAATTGAAGAATATCTATTCAGAGATAGAAGTCAACTATACCAAAGTGTTATTTTCAGTGAGGTAAAGGGATATTTTCAAAGGTTTATTCACAATCAGTTGGATGTTTGCTCCTGGTGGGGGAATAGGGAAAGGGTTTCTGTATATAACAAACATAAATACTATTCCTTTTCTTTATTTCTTAGTGATTCAAAGAGCCCATAATTCACATTGACTATCAAATACATTTTTGAGATCTATTCTAAAATAATTGGGCAGTTAAATGAGCAGACAAAAGAACCAGCATGTTACCAAAATATCCCTCTTATCTTCTCCCCAACAAAATATCATTGCCAACTGGTAATAATATTATTTACTAATTATTAAACTGGTGGTTATCAAAGGGCACCTTTGGTGTTTGTATGCTCTATCATTGTTCCTCTTTCTTTTATAACCATCTTTAAACTCTAGCCCTCCATGAAGCACTTTATCAGAGAATAAGAAAATCACTCACTCCCACACACGAAATAATATTTTTAATAGACAAAAAATTAATGCTCTTCATTTGCTCTGTCAGTTCATTTAGAGTAGAACTATATGTTGTCTCTGTTTTTCAAAGTACTTTGCCAGACACACAGGGGAATTAAAGAAATAGTAGTTGATGGTAATTATGATGCATCCTGTGCTTGTTCACAAGGGACATTTGCTAAAGATTAAAAATAAATTCACAACAAATTGACTGCCAGCCATAAGCAATGCTGCTGGGACTTCCAAACTACCAACTGAAAAGAAAATGACTGAACAGATCTTGCCAAGGACCAACCCAAAGATTAAAAACAACTTCCCCACTTAACTTGCCTAATCAAATGAATGGCATCTTCAATATTTCTGTAATTCCCCAACAGGCCCACTTCAGGAAGTGAACCTTTAGTTGCAAGTGTTATAGCTTGTTCTCCGAAGTTGTTCCTTTTAAGCCATCAGTGAACAAATATTTATTGAGGACTAACTATGTGCCTTGTGTTTGCAGACTCTGAGAATGCAACCATAATAAGATACCTGTAAGTCCTTCCTTTGTAGTGTTTACCCCAGCAAGGAAGGAAAGTAGTAAGAGACTAAGTAGTGGCAGAGAAAGTTGAGGAAAAAAATAATAATGCATTCCAGTGTCAGAGACACCTCTGTTTATTTTATATTTATCACACCTATCTCAAGCAGAAATGTTTGTACTTCTATACCTTGTGCATGAGAGATGATCCAGGAAACTTTAGTGATTGTCTTTCCCAATTTAATATCCACAATGGTATAAAAATAATAAACTTATTAACAAGTCATGTGGATGAATGATAGAGAAGCTTTAAAAAGATACGGCTGGTTTCTTTGAGGGCTTAATTTACCACAGAACAAGAGTTAAACTTGTCAGAATAGCCTTATCAGCTGAGATTATTTTTTTCTTTTGCATCATATTTTTCTCGTTTTCTGAGTATTCTCTTTCCTTTTTCTTGACCTTTTGTTTACTATCTCCCTTCCTTCTTTCACAAAACTTGAAGTCATAGATTCTAGTTGTATGATAGGAGTTATTAGTGTTCATCAACAACTAATTTTCCTCTGTTTTTGGTCAGATATTCCCATGGCCCCTTGAAGTTAGGTGTGGCCATATAATAGTTCCTGCAAAAGAATGTGAATAACTCTCTGGATTGGGATTATTATGGCTTGTATTTGAGTCACCATCTCTATCTCATCTGCTGTTGTGGAAAAACCCTGAAGCTTGGAGATTAAATGGCAGTGTTCTGAGAGGTGAAGTTTCCTTCAGCCTTAGTCCCTATGCAACAACGATAAACAAAGTTCTTCCTGACATCATTGATATTTGGGGATTATTACCAAAGCATAACTTGAACTTTAGTGACAGATATAGATACAAGAGGGAAGAGACTAATCAGTACACACAGTCATAAGGATGTCGGCAACATAATTTACATATTTAACAAGTATTACTGAGTTGCCAGGATCTAAGCTGGGAGTATAGAGAAAAGACAATAAATTTGCTGTTCTCAAAAGGCTTGCTTCCAAATTAAAAGAAGAAGAAGAAGAAGAAGAAGAAGAAGAAGAAGAAGAAGAAGAAGAAGAAGAAGAAGAAGAAGAAAGAGAGAGAGAGAGAGAGAGAAAGAAAGAAAAAAAGAAAGACAAATATACAAACAATTATGATAGAAGTTGACTAGAAAACCATTTTATAACTTCTTTAATCAGCCTATGATAAGGAAAAATTTAGAGAAATATTTGTCTAAAGAATATACAACTAGAAGTTAGGGGTCGATCCCTGACATATTTTTGTAAGTCATTACTACTATTATTACTTTCACCAACCTATTTATTATTATAAAACATGTGTGACTTTAGGCAAGACACTGAACTTCTATTTGCATCTTAAAATGATGATATTTCTTCCTTTTAGATTACTGAAATGTGATTAATACCCAATAGTAGAGAACATCTATGTACTCTAAGTTCTTATGGCAAAAAGAGCATTCCAAGTAGAGTATGCAGCGCAAAGATCCTGGCTGTAGTTTCAGTAGTTGTGTACAATGGAGCCACTTCCCTGAGCCTTGCTCTTCTCATGTCAGTCATTCCACAGATATCTATTGAACATTCGCTCAATGGATGTGTGCCAGGTACCGTGCTAGGCTCTAAGGATAGGACATTAACCAGGCATGAGCTCTACCTGACTCTACAAAGCCACTGGGAACATGAACTTTAAACTTTAAGTTTAATTACAAATGTAATAAGAGCTATAAAGGGGATTGTATCGGCCCATATCATTGAGGGATCTAAATGGAGAGAAAGCCATCAGGGATAGCTGATAATTAAACTGAGTTTGAAAGAATCTGTAAAGCCAACATAACAATATCTACCTTGAAGGTGGCTCTAAGGATTTAAAAAACTAAATATATAAATTTCTGACAAATAGTTTGTTCTTAATAGTTGCTAGTTATTAAACAGTGACGTAGAAACTTGTGCTTACATAATCAAAAGCAAAGCACTAAAAGGGAAACAAGGATCCAACTTTAGTACATAATAATACATATTTTACTACTCTCAGTGTCACTATCAGTACTAAAACATTGCAGTGAGCTATTTTATAATTGTATTTTTATGTTTCCCCTGACATCTCTCAATTCAACCACTGGGGAAGCCCCTGTCTTCCTGTCTGCCTTGTTTGGGTTTTGTTTCATGCACCTTTCCTGGCAACAGGGTCCATTTAGTTGACTGGTTACCATAGGAGCCTCCTTGCTTGGAAGGGTAGTTACGTGTTCCAGGGAGATCAGCAAACTACAGGAAAGGAAAGTCTGAAAGTCTTTTGCCCAGATCATGAGTCAATAGGTAAATTTGATTCACTCTATTCCTAATTACTTCTAGGTGTGGTCTAATCTATGGTGGAAATGGCAGCTTAAAGGTTTTTATTGTTTTAACATAAGTGTTCTATCAAATTATTTTTATCTTTATTTGCATGTCTATAAACAGTTTAAATAAGTCTTTTAATTTTATCACTTTATTTGATGACTAACTTTCTTTTACTGTTTCATAAATGAAATTCATGAAATTTTTAGCATAGTTTCCATTGTATGGGAGTGAAAAGGAATTTTAAAGTGTTGGATGATAATTGTAAATGACATACAGAACAGGACGAAAAACAGAGAATTGCCCAATAGTGGGCATAGATAGGGAGAAAGATACTAAACATCTGTATCTATGAGACTTTCAAGATGAGTCTATAGAAAGAAAAAAAGATATCGATAATTATACAATCAAAGGCTGAACTTTAGCCAACATGGATTTCACTTAAGCAAATTGTTTTAACTTGTAGAGATGGGAAGCTAACACATATTTTGTCAAGTACACATTATCTTATTTAAAATTCCCAATAACCTTTGAAGTAATATCATTGTTATTTGCATATTTTTGAATGAGGAAATTGAAGTTAAGGTCACAGAGAAAAACAATAAGTACTTTTTACAAGGACCCTAAAACTCTTAACTGAAAAAAAAATAGCAATTTTATTATTTCAGTTGAGTTTATGGAGTAAATTAAAATTTAAATAGTTCTTGGCAACTTAGAAAAGTGAGACTTTCAGAAACACAAAGAAGAGGACAACTGTGCCATCCATTGTGCCATAAAAACAAAGTTATACAGAGACAAGAGTACCAAAAACGGAGCTTATGCTGTTGTTTGTTGAAAAGGAAGCACTATTACACTGGCAAAAACAACCCTGCACTTTCCTTCATGGAAAGAAATCAGAAAGTTCTCTGGAACAGGTTTGTGCTTAGTGGAAAATCATGACCTGGTGCAAAAGTAATAGTCATTGTAGATAAATAGCCATTTATAGCTTTTTATCTCCGTTAAACTGTTATCTTTCAGTCTGTAAAAGATAATTTGGGTCTGTTGCAGAGCTTTCTAAAGAAAACACTGTTTCTCTTATGAAATCCATCTCCCCAATCTTTGCTCCAGAGTTTGAAGGCATTCTGTCAATATCTTGGAAATAACAGCTCTGAAAAGCAGACTGTTAGTCCTGAGTAACAACTCCCTCCGTTGAACTGTATTTTCTTCACCTAAATAACAGGTGGGACTTGAAAGCAAGAAAATGTCCCTTAGAGAATTTCTGGGCTTTCCATCCTGAAATCTAAAGGTATGCTTTAGAAAAAGGCAGAAGTGTGGCATCCAAATCAATTTAACATTTAATGAGAAAAGTGCAGAACTATTGGAACAAAACAGCTGATAAGCACTAGATTCAAAGTTTCCACATGATGAAATGGCCTCAAGACAGGTGAGCTGAAAGCCACAGATTACGATTTTTCATTGAGCTTCCTAAATTAAAGTTTATTTCATCACTAACCATTTTATCCCCCAGAGAAGAGTTTTAAGGATTTATATACTCTTGGGTTTTGCTATTAAAAAGCTGAAATAAATTAAATATAAGAAAAGTGCATATGATAATATATTTTTATTGTGTTCAAATATACATAACATAAAAATTAGTGTGTTATTCATTTTTAAGTGTATTGTTCAGTGGTGTTACCTATATTCATATTGTTGTGAAATCAGCTCCACCATCCATCTGCAGAACTCATTTCACCTTACAAAACTGAAACTCAGTACTCCTTTATCAATAACTCCCCATGGTAGTCCAACCTCCAGCAACTACCAAGATTTCCTTTTTGTTAAGGCTGAATATTTCATTATATAGATATATATATATACACACATTATATATGTTTGTGTACATATAATGCATGTAATTTATATATACATATATGCATATAATTCCATTAAATATTAATTTAATATATACTAAATTTAACTATATATCACATTTTTTATCCATTTCTTTATCCATTCATTTCATCAAGAATATTTCATACTATAAAATACTTTTTATTTCTAGAATATCATAGAATTAGCTATCACTATTCCTACTAGAAATGAGTATAGGTGACTGGAATATGTTCACCTTGGAGATTCCTCTAGCAAAATATTTACCATCTCTTCTTTATATACAATAAGATTTCACCCACACTAATAAATGGAGACATCGCAAACCAAAAGTGTACAACCTAGTCCAGTATGGCTGGGGAGATCTTTAGATCAAATACAATTAGTAAATAGGCTGAACCTAAAGCCTCCGGGCCTATACACACTAAGTAAATAGCCAGGATATAAATGGTAAGGCCCAGAATTCTCTTTTCTCCCTGTACCTTGCACACTGTGTGCAGTTTGCTCAAAATCACTATTTAAAAAACAACAACAACAACAACAACAACATGATTCACTTTCACTTTCCTCTAATCTCAGTAGAAAGCATTTCTATACCAAAGTGGACTTTATTTTCCCTTCCACTCTCAGTTACCATGGAGTAAGAAAAAAGGTCAGGAGCCTGCTTATGAAGCCCTTCTCTGCCACTAATCACCTATAAAACCTTGAGTAAGTCTCTTTTCAGCTGAGCCTTTCTTCCTTCAACAGTAGAGTTGTCGGAGCTGAGAGGGAAGATTTCTAAAGACCCTTCCAACTTGAAGCTTCTATGATAATGTAGAGCTGTTTCCAGGTGCCTGGCAAAACTCCTAGTTTCTGTCTCTGTTATTTCCCAATGTACATTTAAATTATGGGTCCCTCAAGTAGATTTCAGTAAAAAGTCTCCTCACCCAGGGTTAATTACAAGTTTTAAAAGGGGGAAAGGGAGAACCCACACAAAGAGTTGTTAAGAGCCCAAAGATTGCTACCAGGATTAGAATCAGCACTTTTGTCTTGCCAGAATTCCTCCCTGAAGTCACACAGGCCAATCCTCTTAATAAAAGAGGCAGGTTCACCTGCTGGAATGGCCACACCCAGCCAAACAATGTTGAGAATTTTAAAACATTGTTAAGTCACTGCCACATGAAATCGAAGTTTTATTATCTTATTCAGTATTACTGGCATTCCTTGCTTGGGGTTAAGACAGGAAACAAACTTTTAACCAGAAAAAAAGTTTATTTAAACCCAAGCAACATCTATTGCTTGCCTTCAGTATGCCTGGGCCTGGGGCCATTCAAAGAATTTCAGAGGTCCCAGGCCCTCTTTCTTTGGACATTCTATCTCACATTATGTCAAACATTTCAATATGCACTCACATCTCATCCTAAATATAAAATTATTGTTTAAACTGCAAAAAGATGTTTATCATTTTTAAAAAATTGTTTCATTTTTTAAAAATTGTTTTATTTTCTTTCTTTTATTTTGTAGCCTATAATTTCTTTTTCAGATCATGAATGTTTCCACTGGCTTCTTGCGACCAATGAATTAGCCAATATTCAGCATTCTTCTGAAAACACACCATATCATCAGAACTGAGCCACATGGTAAGGGGACAATCAGTGACCCCCACCCCATGTTCAGGTACAACTTGTACCCCACAGGCCAGCTACATCTTGTGAGCACAAACTGTACATTGGATACTCCAAAGCCAATTCAATCTAGGTTCTAATTTAAAGCCAGGGCCCCTACCTCCTAGAAACCCAAATACAGGAGAAGAAACTGAAGTAAGTGAGTTTCCCTTCAGAATATCAGTTTGCAAATCATTTAAATATGGCCTTAGGAGGACTTTATACTTTCCTAGAAGTTGGTTCTTCCTGTCTCATTCTCGACTGACCTTTGAAATGGAGTTTTGCCCATCTGCCATGGTTGTATTGAAATGGTGCTTCAAGTTCCAAGGACAGAAGTTTTCAAGGAAAGCAACCTGGCACTTGCGAAGGTGGAGATTATAAACCAGAAACTTTGTACTGTACTTGGTATTGGAAAGATAATCAGTCTGCCAGAACAGACATCTTCTGTATTCTGACACCTGGTATCTAATCTAGAAAACATTCTAATTGTTCTCATTTTTTCCATAACAAAATACAAACTGTTACCTCTAGAGAAAAAAAAAAAAATCCCAGATAAGCTTGTTTACAGGGTCAAGGATACATTTAGGACAGCAGCTCTTATTCAGCATTGTTTTGGGCATCAAGAAAGCATTTTTGCAAAGTCTTTCCTTGAACATTTCAAAAAACAAAGTTTAGAATCATATGTATAAGAAATTTCTTCTTAAGAATGTCCTAGACCTCTGGTAAATATTGCATTCTCCCCAAATCTTTCATGGCCAACACTTGATAGTGTATGAAGATGCCCTAGGTGCTTAGAGACATTCCAAGGTAAATGGACCTTCTTTCCCTAACTGAAAAATGGAATTCATGCCCAACAGTAGAACAGAATACATAAAATGCATCCTTACCTAGAATATCTAAAACATGATTGCTATACCAGAGAGGATCTTCTCTGTTACCGTTGGGACTATCTAAAATCCATCCCCAATGGCACTGAGGGGTCCTTGGTCTTTTTTGCTGACACGGTAAAGAATTACAGATCAGCAAGATTTAGGAAATTAAGGTTTATTGAAAGTATGTTTCAAGAAATATTTGGGCTACATCAAAGAAGGCTGCAGCACTATAGAATTCAGGAAGTAAATTTTATATTGTGTCAGTGATGGGTGGTTATAGGGGTGGTGCTAGATGATTGGCATGTGAAGTCATTTTAATTGACATTTCACTGTTACATAACCTTTTGTCTACAGTGCATGTACTTACCTAAAATTCAGTCTGTTATAATTAGATTCATATATATGATGTTATAACACTAGCATAATGAAGCTAAGCTTATAGAAAGGTTAGAGTAGTACTGCAGAAGTGTTTGTGGCCAAACCAAACCAATGACTATTTTGTAGCTTTTTACTCCTTTGTGCCTCAAGATGTAGCAGTAATTTCTAACCGTAAATTAGGTGTTTCAGGGAGTTCCTAAGGAAGATCTCAGGTGGGGCCTTCATTCCCCAGTCACTCATGTTTACCTAACTACCTAATACCTCTATGAATTAAGGTTTGAGGGGGTAGCACAGAGGGTAAAAAAGCCTCTATAGCCATATTGAATTCCTATAGGTAAATCTCCTTTCTTCCTTTCTCCAAGACAGAGGGAAAAAGCAAAGAGAAGATGAGAGTATTAACTGAGAAAGGACTTTGTCAACCCACACAGCAGTTCTCTTCCTATGAGAACTCACTGCAAAGAAAAAAGGTATATGTTAGAAACTAAACAAATTTCTCTTCCTACACTTGAGATGAATAATATGTATCCATATTATATTTCAGAAGTGTGCTGCATATACTTTTCCTGAGTTATGTATTAGTCCACAGGAAAAAAATGACATAATTTTTATTTTCTTTCCCTGTCAGACCCCACATGGTCCTGCCGACCTTATTGTACTTGGGACATGTCTGGCAGACATGATTCTCAGGTGTCTCCCATGCCATCTGTCCCTGGTCAGGCCCAGATTGGCATCTGAGATCCCCCACGATTTGTCTTCAGGAGAATGAACAACTCTGTTCTGGAGCAGGATGGACCATGGCAGCCCCGGAAGTCCCTGCACGTGATCGGGTTTATTTCTACACAGCCCGGGGACCCATCCCAGGGAACCTGGATGACAAATGAGCATGACACACATAGGCATACTGAGTGCCCCCCGCCCTTCACCCCCAGCACCTGTTCTGGCATCCGGGAACTCTAGGCCTGGGTGAACGCATGGCCCAGCACAGCGGGCATTCTTCCTGGGGTTCGGGGTTCTCTGCTCCGAGTGCAGGGCCACGAGGTCATCTGTACCCTGTGCGGCCTGGAAGATAGGTCTCCCAGGTGTCCTTTATCAGAGGACTTCCAGGCACTGCTAGGAAATTTCCATAAGTTAGACATGACTGGCTCAACTTTCCTTCTTCATGAGATTTCTTTTTCTCTTTCTTTCTTTCTTTCTTTCTTTCTTTCTTTCTTTCTTTCTTTCTTTCTTTCTTTCTTTCTTTCTTTCTTTCTTTCTTTCCTTCTTTCTCTTTCTTTCTTTCTTTCTTTCTTTCTTTTTTATTTCTTTCTTTCTTTCTTTCTTTCTTTCTTTCTTTCTTTTTTCTTTCTTTCTTTCTTTCTTTCTTTCTTTCTTTCTTTCTTTCTTTCTTTCTTTCTTTCTTTCTTTCTTTCTTTCTTTCTTTCTTTCTTTCTTTCTTTCTTTCTTAATTATAATAAGTACCAGATAAAATAGTGCCGCTCATTCCAGGTTTAATAGCAGAAAGCAGTCTGCATATTTGGTAAATTGTGTTTTAAATCTTTCTACTCATACAGTATGTCTTGCGTGGGTGCTGTTGTGTTATTGATTAACTGTACCACCTATTTTCTAATTAATTGTATGTTACATTGGACAAAATATCCTAGTAAAAGCTAAACATTGTGGTCAAAGTATTAAAATTTTCAAGTAGGCTATGACAAAAAAATAATAGAAAATAACATTCTCTAAGAAGAGGCCTATGTTGGAAGAAAATTAAGTTAGGTGGATTATTAGAACATTTATTGAATTTTAAGAACTTTCTGATTTGTTTTGCTCTTAGAAAGTGTCCATCCACTGTCCTTTAAAAGCATATTATGTAGTCTGCAGCCATATCCTCCATGATTAACATTTTTGAGAGAGTTTAATTTTTAAATGGACTGGGGAGCTTACTACTGTGACTGTTTTTAAAGCATGTCAGGTATTTCATAACCTAACTACTATGTATTATGAAAATTTTAGCTATTTGCTCTGCCTTCTAATTAAAACTATGTATAGAACCCCTCACTTTAATTAATATTTTTTTTCTTGCTAATTAAGAAATTGAGGCCAAACGTTATGAAGTGAATAGCTACACTGCTACTTAGTGTCAAGGGACCTAACTTTAAGAGTTCTTTCTACTGCATGGTGATACTTAGGTATATTTTAGTAATTTGTATGAATTTGATTAGATCTTTTGAGAAAATCTGAAGGTCTTTTAATGGAGCTATTCCTTTTGTTCTCCAATAAGTTATTTGACAACCCCAAAATTAATCACTTTTCATATTTAACAGATATTATTGAACCATTACTATATATAGGAGATTCAAGTGGCTAAAGAGCAGGAGGTTACAAAGGAATGGTTCTGTATTCAAGAAATCTGCCAGGAAAGATATTATACCTTGGCAATTCTCAGGGCTGACTTACCTAGTTGGCACAATAGGCAGTGTCTAGGGCCCATGATATTTTTAGGGACTATGAAATGTTTTAACTTTAATATCTTTTCAAATCAGAAGAAAAAAATGAATACATTGAGCCTGCATTAAAGTTGTCTATACCAACACAGTCATAAATTATAATTTTTACTATTTTTCATTTATTTTTAGTTTGATGATGATGATGATGATGATGATGATGATGATGGAAGTAGAGTACCATGAAGGCATAAGCATCCATGAACACGATATTGAGGCTCTGGAAATGCTGCCCCAAACAAAGAAAGCTGAATGCTTTGTTTGCCCCAGTTACCACTCAGAGATCTTATCTATCAACTTTCTGTTTCTATTTCCATGTAGCACTCTTGGGAATTTTGCTTCTCACTAACATTCCCTTCACAGAAGGCCAACCCCAAACAGAGATCAGAGATTGACCAGAAGAATGTGATTTCCTGACCTCTGGAATCAAGAAGTTTTTCTGTATAGACCAATTAAAACACCATGGCCTCAAATTTAATGCCATATTATGGCCTTATCAAAGCCTCTCAAAAAGACAAATTTAAAATTTTCCAAACTGTGGTGTTAGTAATTGTCCAGGATGAGGGGGGAGGTGGACACATCTATTAACCAAATAATTTGGAGGAATGCTATATATAATATACCCTACCCTTGTTGATTATCAATGACCATAATAAAAGTTATCAGATGCCCAACTGTAAAGAAAACAAGTAAACTTTGTTTAATCAAGCATGTTCTAAACTTATTTGATCTCAGAGCCTTTTGTCAAGAATGTTTATTAACATTTCATGGTACATTAATGTGCCTTGGAACATAATTTGGGAATATTGATCTATACCAAACATTGGCAAACCTTATATGTAAAGGGCCATATCATAAATATTTTAGGCTTCAGGGGCCAGATAGTCTCTGTCACAAGTACTCAACTGCAGTTGTAGTAGGAAAGCAGCCATAGGCACTACATAAACAATGTATTCCAACACAACTCTACTTACAAAATAAGCAGTAGGCTGGATTTATCCCAAGGGCCTTAGTTTACCACCAATCCATGGTCTGTAGTTTTCACTAGAACTTTTCAGAAGAGCTATAGCTCTACACTAAAAGGGTCCAAAGTCATCTCACCACATAAAACACTTAAAAACAATCAATCTATCCTAAACCTTTCTTTGTAAAGTATCTCTTTGGCCTGAAGCTAATATCAATCTAAATAAATGGTTACTCTTTTCCATCAAAGGTCTTAAAAGTGTTCACCAAAAGACAGGGAGGCTACTCATTAAAAAATAGGCAGTAGTTATCACTGGTTTCTGTACTACTAGGGATTTTTATTTTCTTTGTTGCACTTTTTTGTAATATTTGTATAATCAGAAACAAAAACAATGGAAGGTACTTTTTCAAAAACAGTTGTCTTTTTCTAAATCCTTCTCTTGTTTTAACAAAAATAACACCTCATATCTTCATGGCACTTGGTAGTTCCCAAAGTTTTATACGGTCTTTATTTCACTTTGACCCTCCTTTTAAGTAATAGAGGAAAAACAGAGATTCTGCTGTTAGCTTTCCTCAGTCTCTCCTTCCCATAAATGGTATTGGGAAAACTGGACAGATACATGCTAAAAAAAAAAAAAAAAAAAAAAAAAAAGAAAAGAAAGAAAGAAACGTGGCCACCTTCTTACACAGTATCTGAGAATAAACTCGAAATGGAATAATGACTTAAATGTAAGTCCTGAAATAGAAAAGTCCTAGAAGGAAACATAGGCTCTAAACTCTCTGACATTGCTCTTAGTAATATTTTTTCTGGTATATCTCCTCTGACAAGAGAAACAAAAGAAAAAATAAGCAAATGGACTAAATCAAACTAAAAGGGTTTTGCACAGCAAAGGAAATCATCAGCAAAAGGAAAAGACAACCTACCGAATGGGAGAATATATTCACCAATGATACATCTCACTCACTCTTATGATTTAAATTTACACCTCTTTATGGTATTTTCTAAATTTGTATTCCTAGATTTGATTTATCTTCTGTTGCTAGAATTACCTTGGAATTTATTAAATATTCAGATCTCTGGCTCCACCTGAGTCCAAATTAATCAAAATGCTCAAGAATAGAGCCTGAGTGTATTTTAAAAATTTCAAAGGAATTTAGCTGAGTACCTACAACAACAACAACCAAAAAAAAAAAGTAAAAGAAAAAAAACACACAAACAAAAACTTCCTTTGAGAGACTTATTTGTATGATGTATTTTTGTTTGTCTTCTGCAAAAGATTCTTAGACATAAAATATAGCTTATTTATCTTTTATACTTTTTTAACTGATAATGGGCATTATCAACTCTAATGCCCATTGATATGAAACATGGATCCCATGTTAACCAGCAAGACAAGTATGCAGTAAACCTAAAGTAAAGATTTGTCTGCATTTGCTTATTCTATTTTTTTTTTACCTTCCTCGTACTACCCAGTTTAGTACATTTGGGTTTATTTCCTCTGCCACACCACTAACATTATTTTTTCAATGGTCACCAGTAGCCCTTCAGTTGTTAAATACATAAGACACACAAATACTTATCTTTTGTGTTCTCTAAAGCTTTGCCACTGATGACCATTCCTTGTTCTTGAAATGCTACTAATGATGTCTATTTTAACATCCCTCAGAATTGATAATTCTTATTCAAAACTGAGTTCATACTTCTAGTCACAAATGTGCACTTTCTGCTTTGTCTCCTCTCTATCCCCATGGTACCAGCATCTACCTAGTTGCCAAAACAAAACCCAAAAACCAACTTTAATTCATTCTTTTATTTATTCTATCCATCTTTATACAATTAATTACTGCTTACCTACACTTTCAAAACAAAAGACTAAAAATTCCAAGATTTTCCCTAACTCGCTGTGCAGCAAAATCTGTTCTGAAGTGATTGAAGGTTCTTAATAGTCTCAATACACCTCATTTATTGAGAATATTTGTGTATTTTACTATGAAAATATTGATATCTTGATTACTTCCCAGATCTCCCTGAGGGTATTATGCAATGTATTTTATATACATCATATTGCCTTTCTAGAAATATCCCCCAAAATTTAAATCAAAAAAATGTGGCCTCAGTAAATCCTAGGGATTGTCAAAGTGTACCTCCTACATAGCTCTCAGACTCCTGATTGTCTTCATCCCCTTGAGATAAGACAACTATCATTTCTTGCTGAATTCCAGTAACAGCTCCCGGACTTCTGCACCAGTTCTCACTCTTTCCTCCTTTGATCCATTTTCCACCTGAAGTCAAAAGAATCATTCTTTGAGGGGAAAAAAAAAAAAAAGATGAAGAGGAAAGAAAGCAAATCTTTCCTTCTATTAAAACCCTGTGATAAATTTTGCTTCTATTATGAAGTCCAAATGAGAATAAACCAAGAATTCCCGGGATAATCTGGCCCCTACCTACCTCCTTCTCCAGCCTTATTTCTATCACTTTCTGCCCACTACTCAGCTTTCTAGTTTCTCCATGTCCCTGCTCTCTTTCATGTTCAGTCTTGGAGCTTACTCGGTAAATGTTATTTGAATGAATAAACAAAGTCTAACTTACTTTGTTGGCTAGTAAGAGAGACCTGACAGGTATTTTCTCTGAGAAAATTCTTGTTATTTCTTAATTTTTCTCTTTTTAGTATGAGAAATGGGAAGTAGAGGCGGCAATGAATGTAAGTAATAATATCAGTGAATAAAAATAATGGCATGTATGGGATTGGGCTAAATGTTATGACAAAATGCAAATGTTCTATTGCCCTAATGGCATTTTGAAAGGATTTCCTGACATTTTGGCCATTTTCTACTAGTTGCTTTTCTAGTTAGCATTTAACTTCCACAGTAGTAATACTCTGTTAACATTATTAACATCTACCACACACATAACACTTTACATACTTGTATAGATTATTTCTAAACCTTGTAATAAACATATAAATTGGGTATTGTTATCTCAGTCTTAAGAATGAGGAAACTAAGGCTTATGAAGCTTGACTGGTTTTCCCTAAGGTCACAGTTTACCACAATTAGGGTTTAACAGAAATAGATTAGAACCTTCTCTAGTCCCTGACACTGACACTGTCTTTTAGTAAAAACTGGTCACACTGCTAGGCAAGCCTAAGTAATGAATCATGGGTTATGAGGAATAGAAACTAGTGGGAGTGACAGAGTAAATAGAAAAGGAGGAAGAAAAAAAGCATAAACTTACAACTACTTAATTATAGAGATATCTGGCTAAATTATAAATTCTATCGAGGAAGGGTCCAAATTTTTTACTTCTTTATTTCTCACACCACCTAGGATAAGGCTGGGAACAGAATAGAAATTTAATGAATACTTATGAATTGACCACTTATTAATAAGATGTTGACTAAATATCACCAACATTAATCACTGCCTACTTTTCCTCACCCTTAAGACAGAGTGTATTAGAGGTCAAGGCAAAGTGTGGTAGGTGCATTGAGGCATGCCGGTAGAAGTTATTTTAATGCCTATAAAGATTTTCTTATTAAACTCTCTGACCTGAGATAATATTTGAGAAAGTGCTGATTGCCAAAAAGTCAAAGTCCTGTGTTTGACTGTCAAGGAATTAAGCTGATGAGAAACAAGTTGGATATCTATCCGTGAACTTGTAGATACTGATTGTTATATTCACAAGTATTTATTAAGCACTCACACTAAGCAAGGCAATGGGTAGGCAACATGCATAAAACATCCAAATGCCCAGATATATCCAATTGGAACAAATATACCCTAAAGTTACATATTTTTGTTTGTTTTCCTAAAAAGTTCAAAGATCTTCTACAAAGAGAAAAAGAGCCATTTTGATTACTGCAGCAATTATATCAGCCTTGACTAAACACTTTGAAAGAAGCATTATAAAATACTCACTTTTCCACATGGATGATAGGTGTCTGAATTCAGTTCTTGATGCAAAAGCTACTATTGTCTACATAAGAAAATCCTCCTGCTCCTTCAGAAAGTCTCAAAGCGAGCAGAAGGCCTCTGTCTTAAGTGTGTCTATGTGCACTTGTGAAGATTGACTTTTAGAAGATGTAGAACAAGATGATGAGTCCCAGGAAAATTCAAAACAATAGAAGTCATATTGTGTTGAGGAAAAAGAAAAGTGTGAAATTTGGAAGAGAAGTTAAAATTCTATATTAAGCTATATGGCCATGAAGTGCTTTAATCAGAATTTTCCAAGAGCTGTGGAACCAGAAGGAACTCCCCATTTTCCAGGGGTCTGTGGAAACTTACACCTTAAAGTGTAACCTTAAAGTGTTTTATACCTTAGCTAAAAGACAAAGTCAGGATCTAAAGAGAAGGCATCTAAAATGCTTAGAGGTAGAAGATATGTTATAGACAACTGGTCTAGTGGTTCTTAAATCCTGTTGCTATCAAAAACACCTGAGACACTTTCTAAAAATTGAAAACTTGGGTCCCACACCACATACCTGAATTTTCTGATGTGTGGGAGCTGGGAATCTGCTCTCTCAAGCTCCTAGGTAATTCTGAAGATAAAAGATAGGTGACAAATAAATAATGACAAACATCAAATTATGAGTATGTATTTAACCATTAAGTTGGACTAATGAAAGGATGAATTTCAGTACAGGTTGGACAAGTAAATTTAGGGAAGGGTATAACAGAAATTATAGCCTCAATAATATATTTCTATCACATTGTCTACAGTAATAATGTATAGGCCTAAACCATCAGATGAGAAGTCCAAAGAAATTCATTCTTATATTTTCTAGGGATTTGAACTAAAGAAGTCACATGACTACTAGCTATCACCTACTAAATGGAAACACCATGCCTGAAACATAGTCATGATCAGCATGTTTAAAGATGTTTGTGCCTGTTTTCTCATGTATAAAATATGATCATTCACATTAACCTCCTAAAAACTAATTTTCTCATTCAAAAAGTGGAATTGAAGGAACTTCTTTTTCCTTTTAATGAATTAGCTTTTATGTTGTAACACTGGTTCAAAGAAAATATAACAAAAACAAGTAAGTTGGTCCTGTCTTACAGAAATCCTGTGGGTAAGAAAGTGGAGAGTCTATTCAAAGAGAGGGTTTGTGTTACATTTTCTCACTATTTCTGACTTAATTCTTTGTACGCCAAATCAGTACAGTGGGGAAAGGGTAAATGTTATGGGTCAAATTATGTTCTCCAAAAAGACATGCTAAAGTTCTATTTCCCAATTCTTGTGAATGTAATCTTATTTATAAATAAGATTTTTGATTTATTCAAGTTAAAATAAAGTCAATAGGATAGGTCATACCCAATATTCCTGGTTTCCTTTTAAGAAGAGAATTTAGATACAGACACACAGAGAATGGATAATATCATGTAAATACACAGACACGGAAGGAGAATGCCATGATAACAGGGGCAGAGATTGGAGCACTGCAACTGCAAACCTAGGAACACCAAGGATTGGTGGCCACCCAGAAGCTAAGAAGAGGCAAGGATCAGTATGGACCTGCTAACACCTCAATTTCAGACTTTTATCCTCCAGAACTGTGAGACAAAGTTCTGTTGTTTTGAACCACCCAGTTTGTCATACCTTGTTATGGCAGCCCTAGGAAACTAATACCGTGAGTGAAGTTCTAGATCCTCGACAAAATCAAGTCTTTTTTGTTGCTGTTCTATCATAAAAGAAAGAGAGCTTCCATCTATGTATCTTGACAGACACAATAATAATGGCACAGCAGCAGGACATGTCCTTCTGATCCCAGAGGAATATCCATATATACTCATCCAATGTACTCAACCGTTCCTTGAGTATAGTCCCAACACCTGGCATCGTCACAATGAGCATGGCCAGGCATTTCAAGGATTAGATGACAGGTAGAGAAAAACTCTTCAATTTATTAAAAACAAAATGAAATAAAACACAGAGTTAAATGCTGTCATGCCTATTCATTTCAAACTTAGTATTAGTACCTAAAAGCCAAAGGGTTCATTCCCATTCAAGTCTCATCAGTTAGCTTTATATTTAAGGCCTACGAGCTTCACATACTTTATGGGACAGGTTGATGGCTATAAGAAAGAGCATTACAAACTAGCATTTGCTTTGGAAGATCAGGGCCTCACAGAGGAACTTGTGCCAGACACCTTTCTGAAATACTACCTTGCACTGTTATTGTAAAGATGAAACATTAAAATGTAAGTTTGTAAAGCAAAAGCATTACCCCAAAGTGGATTTTGTTGCTGGTTTCTTATTAACATAGTTTTGCAAATTTTTTTTTTTAGAAAGGTTTATTATTCCCATTATTTCGCTGATAGAAATTAAATAACAGGACCAAGAAAAAAGCAATGTGTATACTCACTGTCAGATATGCAAATAAGTTGTATGAAGAATTATCCCCATTAGCTTTCTGTCTTCCCAGAGATCTGGCCTTTTGTCTGACATCCCCTGTAGGTTAATTGGTGATGGCTGCTTGTTTAAAGAGTCTAACAATTATTCTGAGGAACTGACTAACCAAATCTATAGTATTTGATTCTGAGTGAAAATGCAGTGCTTGTCTTCTATTGAAAACAACAAAAAAGCACATTTTGAAGGTGGGAGGAAGGAAATCTGAATTCTGCCCAACAGTTGGTGCTGACATTTAATACTGTCAGGAATATTAAATTGTCTGATCCAAACTCCTTTTTTAAGTCATATATTACAAATGGGTGAGCTAGGCACTCGTTACAATGCAGTTTCTGTACTATCTAGGGAATTCAATGATTCTAAAATATTCTAGGCTTGTAGTCTGTTTTATTGTCCCTGTAGAATCTTCTGATTAAGTGAGGAAGCCCAGGAACACAGGCATGAAAAGATTTTACTTTTAGTTGTTGCCTTTGGCAAAAGTTCTCTGCCTAAATGGAGGGAATTTATTCTGGGGGGAAAAAAGGTTTTTTTATGCCATGTAAAGAAATAAAAATAGCAAAGGCCTCATCAATTATCATTCCTTAATGTCAGAACGTCTAGATGTTGAGCCGATTTTTAGGGGCAGGCTATTACAAAGTGACTCTGCAGGCAAGATTCCCTACCTATTTTCTAGCAGTAAAATGGCAACTGGGAACAGGTGAGCAGGCCTTTGGGCAAAATATATATATATTTTTTTTTTTTTTCCATGAATAGGTATATGTTTCAGAGAAGGCCAGAAGTGACATAGACTTCGTCAACATTATCATATATCTCCCTCCTACTAGCAACATTCCTAAAGGATGTGCCATTCCTAAAGGATGTCATAACCAAATGAGCTCCACATGTGTAAGACCTAGAGCAGCTTCCTTCTCATTCCCCTAAGCCACCTTGCCAGTGAGACTGCTGAAAAAGGCTCAGAATGGGTCAGGATTGGTAATTTGGCTACAGCCATTCTATCTCCACAGTTCAACCTAATTGACCTAAAGCAGAACTTTAAAAAGCTCAACACACTGGATCTCAGCATATCCATTGTTGCCTTTACTCTGATCCTGGCATGCTAGGCTGAATTCTAAGATGCCTCCCACCCAAGATTTCCCTCTCTATTCTCCAGGACTGTGAAATTGAGGAGATATCTTGCCCACGATTATGTCAATTCACATGGTAGTTTACAATGCTATTAAGGTTACTAATCAGTTACCTTGAACTAGACAAATCATTAGAATGCTCCTATGTAATCACATGAGCCCTTTCAAAGCAGAGTTTTATCCAACTGGTTGCAGAAAAAGCCAGAGAGATTCTAAGGGTGAGAGGGATGTGATGGAAAGGAAGTTCTCTATTGCTAAGTAGAGGGGCCACAGGCCAGGACCTGAGAGCAGCCTCTAGAAGCTGAGAGTGATTCCTAGACAACAGCAAGGAAACAAGGACCTCACCTCTGCAACTACAAGGAAATGAATCTTGCCAACAATTTAGATGACTCTGGAAGTAGGTTCTTCCTCAGAGCCTCTAGATAAGAGCCCAGCCTTATCAACACCTTGATTTAGTCCTTGTGAGATCTTCAGTAGAGATCTGAGTGGAGCCCACCTAGATTCCTGACCTATAAAACTGTGAGCTAACAAGTTGGTTGTTATTTCAATTGTGAGGTAACAAGTTGGATGTTATTTTTAAAATGGTAAATTTATGGTAATTTGTAATTCAACAATAGAAATCCAGTATATCATATGCTTGTGACATGTCCAGTTACCAAATTCCTCTAAGACTAAGGCCTTGCTTTTCCTTTTATCAGATCCTCTTGTCTCTTAACCAAAATTCCAGCTCTGTGACTGGATCCCTGCTACCTGATTCTCTTTGCCTTGAGGGATTATAGGCCTGCCTGAAATCCCTCTTCTCTGACATACACATTCTGGGAGATGCCAGATCATTGGGCTCCTCTGTCTCTTCATATTAAATACATACCCACATCCAATTCCTACTATTCACATAAATTTATGAAAAGAAAGTATAGATTTGAAAGCAGTCAGGATTTTGATCTTCATACCATCTACCAGCTATGTGATATTAAGAAAGTCATTAAACCTCCAGGTGCTCATTTTCCACATTGTAAAATGGAGATGAAATCATTTACTTTGTAAGCATTTGTCAGGATTAATCCTCAGGTATATAATGTTTATTGTCATCACTACTTTTCATATCAATCCACACAACTAAATTGAACTTTCTCCCTGATGAAAGGAAATTCCTTTCAGATCTTTCATCTGGGTTTAACCCTCCAATTTCTGCTTAGGCAGGTGAATCTAGTTAGTTCCAAGTTCCCACCACTCCCAGTTAGCATATGATATTAACTTTGCCATGGACCATTTCCCAATGCAGTACACCTGTGTTCATTCATTCATTCATTCATTCACCAGCGGCTTTATATATTCCAGGCACTGTAATGGTGAGCCAAACAGAAAGATCTCAGAGTTTATGTTCTGGTGTGATTCTTTCATGCTATAGTTATCCCACAAAACATGTGAATTTAGTGCAATTTAAAGTTACCTCAAGACCTGAAGAGTCATGATAACATTACCTGGAAAATGTATGGAAATATGATCAACATTATTTTTGTATCAAAGAACAGCAAACATTGCCTTTCACATTTGATAGCTAAGATTAATATTTCTGCAAGAGAAAAGAACAAAGGTAGTAACTTATCTGTGGTAATAAAATGCTCATATTATATTTAATTGAGTTAATGAAAAAAATCACTTTGTTTCAATGATTTGGGTACATAACTACACAGAGAAAGCGAGGCTGTGGTTGAGGCTGGCAGTAATATAGAAATAAGAGAACAATTTTCTGGTTCTATCTTGGACTAACTGCTGCCTCCTGATTCAAAAAAAAAAAAAAATCCTCTTAACCTGTCATTGGAAGCAAGCCCTGGTTCTCCCTGGAGGCCATTTTGTAATCTAAAAGAGCTCATTCCAAAGAACCACGGAATTTATCTTAATGGCAGTTTATCACCATGGGTGTCAAGACTGAACAGCATAACTGCATGAAAAGACTGTCTGTATTGCTTCCATCCACTGTGATGGGTTTTGTAAGAGAGAGTCCTTTACTGAGGTGTTGACCCAACATCATCAATATCATGGTTTACAGCTTGTGCTGCCAAGAAGTAAATAAAAAATGAGGCTAAAAGGAAAACAGAGTGTTCATTGAAGTGCCTCCTATTTACCAGTAATCTCACTGAATGTTTTTTTGGATTAGCAAAACTGAACTCTACATATTTATATTAGTAACATTTTCCAGTAGGTTCTCCCAAAAGGTATCTGAGCACCTTGTGTTGTGAAATTTAGAGAAATGGAACACATTAAAACAAATAAGCCTTGTCTCCCAGTTCAGCCCACTGGAAAAGAAATTTTACCTTTCCAAGAGCATCAGCCTAAAAGAGGCCTCAGTTATTAAATTCCTTAATGAGTTGCCCTAGAAACTGGAGAATGTGGTAAGAGCCTCCAGTCAGCACAGTAATAAATACCATGATAAGTTTAATCACCTATCACTGGCCAAACACACTTGAGTGAAGGTGAAATTAGTATTACTCATTGTGATTGACATTATGCATTTTCCAGATCTTTTAGCATGTAAATAAAAATCTATCTCCTATATCAGAAAGAATGTTAGGTACTCAAGGATGAGGAATTCTTGTCAGTCAGTCTTTGGTGATTTATCTCAGCTAGAAAGCACTCAAAAAATAAAATGGAATTCAGTCCTGTTAGACAAATTATTTATTGAATTCCTACTATGTGTAATGCATGCAGTAGTGAAAAACAGTAATATGTTATTTATATTCACTCTCATTCCTAGAGAGCAGGAGGAAGCTTACAAACTAAAATATGATACACCATGACCTAAATATTAAAATGGTGAGGGAAAAGTGTTTCATCATTTGTTTAATTTTACCAGAGGAAGACAGATTTTGAGTTTATGGGTAAACTAAGGAATCATTACATTTTAAAATAAAATATTTGAGACTCCTAAACATTTATCGTCCATTCAAAGAAATATAACTAAAAGTAAAGATCATGGTTTGGGGTTCTGAAATCAGATTCTAATTCCATCTAACAAGGAGATCAGATTTAATTTATAACTAGCATCAATAAATAGAAGTTTCTGGTACTTTTCTAAATTCTCTTCTGTGTGTCCCCCTCTCTAGGCTTATTCCCACTCTATTTGTGCCAAGATAACGCTACCTTCTTCTTTCAGGGCATTTGATTCTGAGCTCTTAAAAATTATTTGTTGTTTTAGTTTTTCTTTTTTATCCTCATGTTCTTACTCAAAGTTAACTCTTTATATATTGCACATTTTTTTCCTTATTCCTATTCTTCTCTTCTTCTCTCTTTTCCTTCTCCTTCTCTCCATTTCTCACCTAGATAAAATGTTAAACATCTAGCTTCATATTTCTCAATGCTCAGATCTTGTACACATCCAATGGTGGGGATTATTGTTTGTTTTACCAAAATGGTATATTATATACAAGAATTTCATCTTACTTTTCACACTCTATAGTGAATAATAGCCTTTCGAGTTAGGTGATGAAGGTCTACCTTACTCTCTTAGATTTATAATATTCCATGTTTTTAATATACCACAAGTTTATTCACCCATTCTCCTATTAATGGTTACTTTGTTTTCTCAGCATTATACCTCCACAAACAGAGCTGCAATAAAGATCTGTATGGACTAGCACTTTTATTTCTATGACACAAATCACAGGGATGGAATTACCGAGTCAAACAGCATGTATATTTTTTTTACTTTAAAAAATGTTGCCAGTCTATGGCCATGCCACCCTGAACATGCCCAATCTCTCTGATCTAGGAAGCTAAGCAGGGTAGGGCCTGGTTTGTACTTGGATGGGAGACCACCTAGAAAGACCAGGTGCTATAGGCATTAAAATAAAAATAATAAAATATTGCCAGATTACTTCCTAAAAAGTACATTCTAATAACTGTGTATAAGAATATCCTTTTCCCCAAATTCCAATCTAAAGAGGTATTATCTTCCTTTAGAATTTTTCAAACTAATGTGCAAAATGATTCTGTTTTTAATGTGTAAATGGTTCTGTTACTTTATTTTTATTTTAACTTGTTTCCTTGACTAGTAAAAATTATTAACATATTTGTATTTGTTTATTGCCCATCTAGACTTGTACCTTATATTAAGATAATAGTATTTTAACTGTCATTTGTGTTATTTTTGTCAACTATTAATTTTTTCCACATTGTCTCCTACAATATTTTTTTTGTGATATACATATTGTGATTTAACATATTTGGAATTTATTTACATGGTGAAAGATAAGGGTCAAATTTTATTTTCTTCTAAATGGAGAGCCAGTTAGACTACCGCCACTTATGAACTAAACCATCCTTTCCCATTGAATTAAAATACAGTGTCCTGCTTCTGCTTAGTGTGTCATTTTCTATGCTAGTACCTACCTATTTGTATTATGGTAGCATTATAGAATGTTTTGTTATATATTATGCTTAATATCCTCTGTCTACGCTTGTTTTCTTAGTTTTATTATCTAGTCTAAATATTTATCCTTCAATATGAGTTTTTAAATCATCCTGTCAAGTCATCCCCCAAAAGACCCTCTGGTTTTTAATTGGCATTTGTACTGAATATATATATTAATTTGAAAACATGGATATTTTTACCCTTTTTTACATTTTTCATCTAAAAATATGACATATTGATTCATTTGTTCAGAGAGTTTTATGCCTTTCTATAAGAATTCATGGGTTTTTTTTCCATATAAGTCCTATATCTTTTCTGATGAATTTAGTTTCTAAGTATTTCATAGGTTTGTCACTATGGTGAAGGTAATATTTCCTAAATTATACTTCTAGGTGATTATTGCTGATTATGGAAACACTGTTTTTTTTATAGTTATGGCATAATTTCTGAAACACACATTTGAACATCTCTAAAAATGAGAAATCTTAATTATAACTGACATTTTTTTTCTTTCTTGGTGGATACATAAAAGTAATAAGATATCTTAAAATCCATTGCATCTTAGATCTTTTGAAATATGATACACCACATTTGACCACAAATGTGGTCAATGACCACATTTTCTTCTTCTATTTGGAGTTACTGGCATTTCTTAGATTTTCTAAGTATATAATCGTAGCTCCAAGAGATAGAATTCTGTCTCTTCTTGTCTAACTTTTTATAAATTATTTCATTTTCTTGTTGAGGGTGAAGACTGTTGTGTGGTTTTAGAGAATGTTAGCATAAATAATTTTAATTGTTTGCTGTTGGTTTTTTATATGTTTTAATAATAGGTAAGTTTTTTATATGATTTAATTTTTTCCTATTTTCAATGGTTTTTGGCGGGATGTCTAAACAATACTAACAAATGCCTTCTAAGCATTTTTCCTTTATTGATAAAATCACATGATGTTCTGCTTCAAAATCACTCTAATAATTTTTCTGATTTTGAGCCATTCTTGTATCCTGCAATTAATCCAACTTAGTAATAGTGTACTATAGTTTGTATTTAATATAATTCTGAATTCAGTTTGATTATGGTTTAATTTGAGTTTTCTGGCACTGTATTCATGAGAGTTTAGACTATGGTATTTATTTGTTCTGCCTTTATTAAGTGTTAAAATTATGCTGGTTTTACAAAATTTGTGGGAAGATTTACATCTTTTCCTATGACCTGAAATAGTTTAAATATTTTAATTGCATGATTTCTAAGGGTTTGACTAAACTCAACCATAAAGCCATTTGGTCCTATTAACTTTGTTAATGGCTTATTTTTATTTATCATTCCTGTATTTTCTATAGCATTTAATATACTAAAGTTTTCCTTTTCTTAGATTAATTTTAGTGATTTACATTTGTTATAACATTAATTTTTTTCTAAGTTTTTAAATGTGTTACCATTTAAAGTTTCATGAACTTTCTTCAAAGGTCTTTTAATCTCCATGCCTTTCTATTTTCTAGTTTTATATTTTGTTGCTTCTATTTTTTCTTTAATCTGTCCTATGAAATATTTATTTTATTCATCTTTTCAAATAGCCAGGTTGCAGGTTTATTAATTCTCATTTATTTTATATTTTATAAATTTCAGGTTTTATATTTATTAATATAGTCTGGTTTATTTTGTAGATGTTTTAATTTTTTAAGATGAGTATAAGGTACCTTCATATTTAGAGATTCTTTAAGAATGATGCAAATTAAAGCTGTACGTATGACTTCTGCTATGTCCCATGAGCTTTTAATTGAAGTGTTTTCATTTTGCTCCCTTGGGAATAATTTTTTTGTTTGTTTTTATTTTTTCTTTGATCCAAGAGCTATTGAGGAATGTTTCTTAATGTCCTGATTTATTGTACAGCTATCAGAGGACATGGATTGTAAAATCTCCACTTAGAGTTTTAAATTTTCTTTTTGGATACATATAGGATTTTTTTTTGTAAATATTCCAGAGACATTGTAAAAAATTATATGATCCATCTGAAGAATGTAATATTCTGTATTGAGTTATTATTAGATTTTATTGATTATATTATTCATTTCTTCTCTTATTCTATTGATCTAATTTTGAAATGTATATCAAAATCTCTCACTTATTTGCTTTATAGTTTTTGCTTTATATATTTAGTAGTTATGCTGTTTGATGCCTTTAAGTTAAAAAAAAATTTTGGGGGCACTGAATAAAAAGATATTTCCTGATTTAGGAGATTTCAAAGTAGGTTCTGGGCATGGTTTGACCATTATCCAGGGCTTATATATTCACCCACGGATAATATTCTACTAAATACTATAAGCAAGTTAAGCAAATATGTTCCTTTCTATCAGACTAATATAAATAGTTTGATAAGAGTTTTCTAATCTTAATTATTTTAACATTATCTATGCTGCTGGGAAGGCAGTGTATTTAGTGGTTAAAACTATGGGCTCTTGAGTCAGACTGGCTTCTCAACTCTGGTTCTGTTACTTAAATTACTTAACTTTGGTCCATTCTGTTTTCATGCCTGACCAATGGGAGATAATACAGCATACCTCATAGCATTGTTATGACATTCCGGTGATAGAATCCGGGAAATGCTTAGATTCAGGCATATAGTATACACTCAATAAAAATTACCTACTGATTTTTAACTAAGCTCTTAAAGCTCCCCTAAGATTATGTATGTAAACTTACTTTGAAAAGAGCTTACAATTATATATATTTTTAAATCAGCAACAGTGTTATTAAAGTAGACAAGAGTCATGACAATTATTCAGACACATAATTGTTATATATAATCATAGAGAATGAAATTACATGAAATTTTATATAAAACCATACCAAAAATTAAGTGTAAATTTTTTAAGAACTGTATTCCATCCCACAATAAGTTTTTCAAGTGCTATGCTCCACCCCACAGCCATCAGTCCATAGTTCCAAGAACAGAGCTAGGTACACTGCAAAGTAAAGAAAAATATTTTTTGATTCTTTATAATTAAATGCTGTTCTTAATAAAGTCTTACTGAATTAAATAAAATAAAGATTCTAATTTTTAATCTTATGACTCTTTACTACCAAAGCGATACCTCTAAAATGTCTTATAAAAATACTTTTTAAAATATCACTGTAGTAGTATCAGCCAAGATTCATTATTCAAATGCTCAAAAAAAAAAAAAACAGTAAATCAAAAACCATGATACCTGACAAACTTTGAAAGACATTTAAAACTCTCTGCCTTCATTTCCTAAAATAAAGAATAAGTTTATATTTTTTTAAGAAGAATGATACCTCCATTTCCTTAGCACTTAAAAATCCCTATGAGTCAGTAACTTTTACGGCATTATTCAAAGTGGTCTAAGGAGATTTTTTTTAAGTGTTACATCTCTTGCCTTGAATGAGTTTAAATGCAGCTTCAGATTTCTAGCACACACTTAAAAACTTTTATCAACCAACATATAAAGAGTATAATCTAATATAATGCAAATTGAGCACTGAAGAGAAGAAAATTGAAGAAGCTGCTAGTGTGAGGTAAAATTCACCACTATCATCTGAACTCACTAGCACCAATAGTTCTAAAACTAGAAGACTTAAAAACCACCAGTAAAACTTGTTAAAATAACAGATTTTAAGCTCTGCCTCCAGAGTAAAACACCAAATAATGCTGGACATGCAAAGAAATGGCATACCGTGTTTCACCTTCATCTTCTCACCAGACAGAAAGGGAGGAGAAGGTGAGACAATCCATGAAGACTTTTCTATCTCTATGAGGAGTGTGTTTTAAAAAGACATACCATGTGCATTACACAAACATATTTAAAATGTACCAAAAATCTGCAGCATCTAAATTTTCTATCTCTTTTTACCATGAATAGTCTTCATTTATAGTATGGCAACATAAAATTACTAATACCATTAAAAATTATATCATTATCCCAAATAGATAAAAAATCTGCAAGCCAACCAGAAAATATTTATAAACAGCGTGACATTAAAAGTCAATGTAATATAGAAAAAGCGCTTATAAATCAATAAGGAAAAACATTAATTTAATAAAGATGAGAAAAGAATACAAAACAATTTACAGTACATAATTGGCTCAAAAAACCTATGAATAACTTTCAACTTCACTCATATTTAAAGAAAAGCAAGTTAAAGCAACAAGGATTTCAATTAGCAAAGATTTTTTTCAATTATAAGGACTCTATTAAAAAAGTGTAGTATGAAAAATAGACACTCTCATACAGTCCTGGTGCTGATATTTTTTTAATTTACTGAAAAATATTTAGTAATACATATTAAGAATCTTTAAAAATGCAGAACATTTTAGTTAGTAATTCTTGCCTAAGAGAAAATGCTATAGAAATAGTAAGGAGTTCAAATAAGACTTTTTCTGAAAATATTTATTATGGAATGATTATAAGAGCAATCAGAAACAATCTATGCATAAAAATTGAGGTGAGTGCAAAAAATATGGTCTATTTATATTGTAGAAATAGTATATAGCCATTCAGATTACTTTTGCTTTTGAAGAACAGTAGATAAAATGAGAGTGTTTAATATGAAACATTAGACAGAGAAAGAAGAGTTAAAATTACACATCTAGAAAATATTTCAAATATTTATTTTTGCATACATCTCTGTGTATATATAACTGGAAAAAATGCATCATTATCTTGAGGGTTGTTTCTGAGTAGGAGATTACAGGTGATTTAATTTTTCTCATAATTTTGTATACATTCTAAATAATCTACAATGTATGTGTGTTCCTTTCATTCTGAGGGCTTGAAAAATTAATATCATAGGATAGCTAAAGTTAATAAAACAGAATCTGTTCCCCAAATAAATACTTTTATTACAACCAAAGGCAATTGAAAAGCAATTGTTCACATGTACATATAATTAGAATAAAGACTAAATCAAGTAAAGTGCCTATATTATTAATAGAAGTGGTGTAGTCAGTGTGAAGATTTTCATGCACTGTCAATATTTACATGTATTCGGAAAAATCTCAAGCCACAATTTTTTAAAGCTCATTTTTTCCTCTTAAGAACTATGGAAGAATTGATTATGAAAGTTTTGGAGGCCACCCAAAGAGAAAATTCATTGTCAACTTGACTCACAAAATTGTTTCTTGTGGCCTAGGTAGCTTCTGAAGAGGTCTATCAGGCCTTTTGTCCTCCCCTGAGGCTGGGAGATTAAACATCTCTGTAATACTTTTAAGCCTGATTGGAAAATGAAGAATTTAATACTGAGAATTACAGGCAGGAAAGATATGGAAACACTCCACTGGTTCCTAAACCAAGCTACACATCTGTGGATCTAGTTAACTATCCAAAACTTTAGAAGACTGAGGTAAGGATCAAGAATGTGTATTTCAAACACGTGTCCCAGGTGTTTCTAATGAAGCCCAGGAACCAACAGTAGAGGACCATTGATCTAATACCAAGACAACTGATGCCCAAAGAGATAAATATCAATTACTTAATTTAATAAGTAACAAAGCAAGAAAAGCCTTTGTAGGCCTTGCTATGTGTGACCTAAATAATAACAGAAAAATAAGGGTTGCAAAGAAAAATATTCTTTCTTGACAGGAACTGTAATTAGTTTGAGAGGAGAAGAGAAGGGGCAAAAGGATGAGAAGAGGAAAACATTTGTTGAGTAGTACTGTGCTAAGTGCCTTTTGGGGGCATGTATCTACATATAAACTGGCCAGGGATTTGTGTGGCTCTTACAAAAACTCTAAACGCCAGAATTTTTTAAAAATGATAACTCAGATAATTCAGAACCCAGATTGAAAACTAAATAGCCACAGATGGTAAGCTTTTTTACCAGTTCATATTTTTACATTGTCTTTTTAAAGATTGAGTTACCAAAATTCACCAAAAAGTATATGTTCTATGTGATGCTACAACTATTCAAATAATACAAACATTGACTCTTTACCTAGCTATTTTACCCTGGGATAGTTTCATTAGCTAAGGTTTTAAAATGGAGAGTTATTAAGAGAAGAAATTATATAGCAATGTCATATGACCTTTATTATCTCCAAGCAAAGGGGTACTCCCTTTTTACTAGGCACCTACTATGTGACGAGTACAAACCTTGTTAAATAGTCATTATTCCTCATTTTACAGATCAAGAAATTAAAAGAATAAAAATCAGATTAAACATTTTATTTATTTAAAGCCACAAAACTAGAAAGTGGCTAAGTGGGAATTTAAATCTAGGGCTAACTTATAAGCTGAGGTTTTCTACTTCCCCATAGTGCTTCTTTCGTAACCAAGAAAGTCTTTGTCAGTTAAGGATAGTTATATGAAAGGGCCAAAATGTAGATATTATTCTATATGCTAATTTTTTTCTGTACCTTATCAAAAACTGTAACTCCTGATTGACTATTTTCTTGCCCTAGAAAAGCAAAAATATATTCTGCATCAGATTTTTAAGTTATTATTCTATAATTTGTCGGAGAATATTACAGATCTAAAATCACCTCCTTGGTATTTATCCTTGAGTGACAATCTAAATTGTTTACTGGTTCTTTTTAAATGGTTACTGATTACAGAATTGAAAAGGTTTAGATGTATTATAGTGGTCTAATTTTTTAAATTTCCCTGTGGGTCACTGTATTCTCACATATGAGACAACCTTTCCCAAAGATTGTGCTGAAATTACAATGGAAGTTACAAGAGCTTTATTATTTGACAGGTTCTCTTTGGGCCCAAGAGCTACCAGGGAAATTTTCCTCTTGAAAATCAATCTGGTTTGGAACAAGAAGAGAATAAAGCCAACAAGACAGTGATTGTAACCAAGAAAGTATGAAATGAAGACAGGATTTGTACTGGCTTATAATAACTATTGCCTCCGGTCAATTTAAAGAAGCAGCATGTTCTAATTAAAATTAAGAATTAGCACAGGAAAAATTATATCATCAGGGAGACAAATTTTTAGCACATAGAATTATTTATAATTATTAGCATATTATCATCATCACAATATTTATAAAATATCAAAGTTCTAGAGAGATTTTCAAAAGGGCATTCCTTTGCAACATCGAGACACACTGTATTAACAACGACTCCATAGACTTTGAATTTATCCCCCAGTAGCCTATTTTTACTGGAACTAAAGACAATAAGCTGCCTGAATATACTGTGAAACATCCATAGATATGCATCCCATGGGCCCTCCTGAGTTTTTCTCATTAGCCCTCACTAGGTCCCTGTGAAGCAGAAGTAGGGGTGCTATTTTCAGTCATCAGATTAAAAAACCAAAAAGCGAAAAACAAAAGGTGAGTTTGTTGACTGAAGTCATATACTATTCCAACACAGAGGGACCTCAGATCTTGACATATGAATACAATGAGAATTCATTCTAGATCCAATTGTGTGGAGAACAAAGGATGAGGATGAGGTAGGGGAAAAGGGAGAAATACAGATGATTCCTACTTTTCTCCCCTCTGCCTTTCCTATTCCACATTTCCCTAAAGAGGAATGAGGAATTCTAAAGAGCCAAAGCATAAAGAGGGACCATGGAGAAGGAGGTTATATTTCCTAGCTTAGTGTAGTGTTAAACTAACAAAATAGGCTATGTCTTTTGATAAATTAGCATATAACTTCCAATTATGGTTTAGATGTAATGACTCTCTAAGAATAACTCAAATGAACTATTAATAAGACTCAATTTTTCATCTTCAGCTATTTTCTCTGTATATTCCCATTCTTGGGAATGTATTCATTTATATCCAATGCTTAAATTCTCATCTCTACCTTAAATCAGCACAAATTTTTTAACTCCAACACTAATTTTTTAATCAAGCATTAGTTTCATATTTATTTCCAGAACATAGAATGTCAACAGGACATTTCTACCAGAACAACGCCACTTTAATTCCATGTGTCTAAAAATCAAACTAAGGCACACTTTCACCTGAATAAGCTTTCTTTCTGTGCAACTATATTCTCTCCTACCACATTTTTCAAGTTACTCAAAAGCTTAAACCTTAAACTCATCTTCTAGTCTTTTGTCTACCCCACCCCTAATAATCAATGATCAAGTTTTGACATTATTTCTTTTTACAGTCTCCAGTGTCATCCCCCCTTATCCTAGGCTGAACCCTTACCTGTGTGTTCCTACTTGGAATGCTTGACCTTCCAGGTACCTCGACTTTCTAGACTCAATTCGAATGTCAACTCTCAATGAAGCTTTTATAAAAGATCATGGATTTTTTTTTATCTGCCTTATTTTGTAAACTTGCCTCCCCTTAGATTTCAAGCAGTTGAAAGGCCTTGACAATATTTTATTTGTTTACTTGTTTCTTTAGTAAAAGTCAGAGAACAAAATAGTGTAAGACTATATCTTATGTTTGATATTATCATAATTATCATAATTTGAAATCTCTTTTTAAATGTCAAGTGACTTGAGAAGTCTTTAATGTTTTTTCTGGTCATGAAATTTCATGAACTCTACACAAGGAATGCCTTGACTGCTTTGAATATAATTGAATAATAACAATTGGTCAAACTTGTTTATTACCCTGTACATTAAGAAGAGTAATCTGATAGTTCTAAATCATTTCAATTAGAGGGACAAAAGAATGGTAGCAGGAAGGTCAGTTAGAATTCTACGAGAATAATCTAGGTAAAAGGCAATGACATGATAACTGTACTACTGGCAACCAAATAGCAAAAGAGGACAATGATGATTTTAAAGAGTAAAAGACTTATGGGAATGACTGTGGAGACAAAAAAAAAAAAAAAATAGCAGAAACTACTTAGATAGAAAGGACTAAAGAACAGAGTATGGTCAAAGATGACAGAGAAAGATAGCGACTGTTTTAGCTAGACAATGTTAAATTTGTAAGGAAATAGTACTGAATTTTAAATACAGGTAGATATGGACATAAGAATATTCAGCAGACAGTGGAAATAGGTGTCACTAGCAAGGTGATGGTAAAGCTAAAGAAGTAGAGAAGGTGAACAAAAGGGCAATACACTAGAGAGAAATAATGGAAGGGAACCATGGTTTATGACCATATTTGGAAAGCAGTAGGATCCTGAAAGAGACAGGGAGGAGAGGGAGAAGTTTTAAAAAGTGAAGCGTTACTGAAACCAAGAAAGGAAGCCAATACTGGGACATGTCAGGGAAAATGAAGACAGAATGTTTGTTGATTTTCACTGTTAGGAAACAGTTATAACCTTATTTTCCATAAATTTTCAGAGCTCAAGAATCAAAAACATTTTTCATTCCATATAATTAAGAATAAAATGACTCAAAAAATATTACATTTCATCTAGCTAAATTTCTCCCAGAAAATACAGTTGTTTTTATTTCATATTTATTCAAATTACCCCTTTATTCTCAATAACAAAATTAAAAATTATGCAATCTTTTCACCACCCAGGGAAGGCATTATATCTGTCCTCTTGGGTTCCTAAAAATTTCAGGGGCTTAACTTATAATCCAAAATAAACTCACCAAATAAAGTAAGCAATCATGTCTTGGGCTAGGTAACCAAGCTAGAATTGAAAACATCCAAGAAGTTAGATGAGAATTCAGGAGGTGCATACCAGTTAACAGGTCATAGTTAGGTACAGGAAGGAACATAGCTTGGAGAAAGAAGGAAAAGTTTCACAGGTGAGAGCAGACATGCTGAGTCTATCACCTGAATGATAGATATTCAAGGCCTGGGGACAATGGCACTCATGTGCTCTCACTTGATCCACTCCCAACCCAATGGCTTACTTATTTCCCTACAGAGTCTTGACCTAGATTGTCCTTAATCATTAGCTACTACAACTTCTGGAAACTTTTAAATTTAAATATTCAGTTTATGAATCATCCTCAAGTTACTAATATTTGTTTTTATTTCATGCCTTTTCAGAGTAGCTCATACCCTGATCTGAAATTCATACTTTATATATATATTTGTGTATATATGTATATATGTATGTGTATAAGCACTTAAAAGACCATGTTATTAACTATTTTCAGAAATTTGATTAAACTTTATCCTATATTTAAAGTTTAATTTTTTTACTTTCACCATCAAATTGTCCCTTGATATAAAAGTAACCCACATTTTCAACATGAATTATATTTGCTATCCTATTTGCAGTTTGGGAAACCATTTTCATTGCTCGGTGACTTGTAGCATATAGGTGGCATTTAGATTATTTTAAGCACCTACACACATTCCTGTTATGATTATAGTGATTAAAATAAATACACTTTCTAAACGTTTGAAGAAACTCAGGAACACTGTTCCAGAAACATCTATCCAAACCACTAGATGCTGTGTTTATGCCACATGGAGTGGGATACACTATACTTGAGAGTTAAATCATACCATCCATTTGGCTGAGCTTTTTGTAAATATAGACTGATCAGATAATCAGTCACTTTATTCTCATTATTTCATTCTAGAGTCACTACATTCTCCTTGTCATTCAGAATTTTCAAGGAATCAGCACCAATAGCTTTATACAATTTGTTCCTTCCTTTTAAGAAGAAATTGTAAGGAAAAAATGTATTTTTCCCATGATCTTAGAAAAAGTGAAAGTCCTAAGTGACTAGAAAATCAACTCTGCATAAATCTGAGAATATATATCAGTATAATAATCCTAAAATTATTCAAATTATTGACTGCTTTGGTTGGGACCATCAGTTAATTTTTATGAGAAGTATTAATATATTACTGATTTATGGGTCCAACCTTTGTAATCTAGGGCCATTGAAAGATTCTTTGTAGAAGGTAAGGTAAAGAATAGAGAGGAGTATAATAGAAAGGTTTGCTTGATAAGTTAAAATTTAAGTTGATCAATTTCTACTAGTTAAGTGATTTAGAGCAAATAGCAAATGTCTGCTAATTTTTTTCCCTTGCTCACTAATTGCCTTACACTCTCAGCAGCACATATTTCACCTTTGCATATGTGACAAATTCAGAACAGTTTAGTTTAATTCTGCAAACATGGATTGAGCATAGTATCTGTTAATTTTGCATTGTACTGTGGGAAGGCAGAGACAATTGATTCAAACTCTGCCCTCAAGTAGTTTATAATCTTATATAAGCATATGTATAGCCAACTATAATACCAAGCAGAATAAAATAAATCAACAGAAACATAGAAACAACATGCTGCCCCTCAAAAAACAGTATAAATGGAGACTTTAAATCGCAATGAGAAAAAGGAATCAAAGAAGGATGTTGATTCTTTAAGGGTTACTTGCTTTCCTAATAAGAACCATCAATATTGATTTTTCTGTAAATCATTGTAGATGACTAGAACAATTAAACTAATTTTATGATTTCATCTGACCTGTGATTTCACCTGATCCATATTCATTCAACAAATAAATATTGCACATCTTTCATGTGCTAAGAATGTCACTGGAAACAATAATGTATATATTTTAGTACTGCCCTCAAGGAGATTACATTCTGCTGAACAGACAAAAACTAATAAATCTGATAGAAATTTTGGAACAGAACATTTCAAGACTGAAAGGGAACAAAATAATATAGCAGCCAATTCCTCCTAGGGATGGGAAGTTAAGTTAGATCAGAGTCAAAAAACTGAAAGATAATGGAGATTCAGTTTAAGGTTGCTTTCCCTTTGGCTAGCTGCCAAAATTTCAAGCTAGCATACAATGTATGCGCAAAATCAAGGGAATGAATGAGTAGAGAATGCTCCGAATGCAGTGCTTGTTCCTTAAAAAGTTCCCTAAAGTTCACTATGCATGGTAAGAAGAAACTGCAAGATCAGAGGAGCCAAAACCCTGGGTTTTAATATATTCAAACTTTTAGGCTGCAAAAGGGACAGTGTCATCTCCCATGAGTCCACCCATTTGCCATACTAGAAATTCTTTCTGTACCACAATTACATACCTCCTAAGTGTGTCACTGGGCCTACATTAGAGGACCACAGCCTACAACAAAGGTCAAAAAAGTGTTGATGAAACATTGCAAATTGAGTAAACATACTTATTGCATCTCATTTAGAATGACAGTAAAGAATATTTTTAAGTAAAAAAACAAACAAAAAAACCCCACAAGAACAAAGAGAAAGGGAGTGGAGACAATAGCTGATAAGATTTATCAGCAAAATTTTGGAGAATGGAGAGAGAACAAATAGGAATTAGCTGACCTGCATATCAAAGAAAAGTAGAAATAGAAGTGCTTATGGAGGAGAATAGCAATGAGTAGGCCAAACCCCAGAAAAGTTCAGGAAAGAAGATGTTATTTCCCAATTAGGAATCAGCAAGCTGAGAGTGAGGATGAGACATCATACTGAATATAGGGGAATTCAGTAGAATTTCACACTGGGAATGATAAGATAACCCCCTTCCTTTGATCACCTCCCAGTTTGCTGGCAGCCAGGATTACAATGCCAAGATATCTCCTTTTATCTCTAGAATATAACTTTTATCTCTAGAATATAAGAATGGAGTGTTATTGTCTAGAACTAAAAAAAAACTAGCCCAAGAAGAAAAACCTAAGTGTTCTGATACTGGACAGGTCTAGTCACTCTGCAAGCTCTCTATTCAACAAACCTAACCCAGAACATACCCACAAACACAATTGCAGAGGCTCAACTCAGCTTTCTACAGTGTCTCACTGTAAAATAGAAATATATATTCAAGACTCAAATATTCTTGGGAAACCTTTGAAATGGAAAAGGGAAACCAAAATAGATTAACGAACAACAACAAAAAAAAGGATCTGGAAGAAACAGAGATAATGCAGAGAACATAAGGTAAAACTATAATAAACAGAAATGAAAGGTTCTTAATATTCTCAGAGAAATATTCCATTTATAAATTAAAAGTACATTCTAGACAATAAATACAAAAGAGCAGAGAAATAGAAAAATAAGGGCAAGATTAGGGTAGCGAGCCATAGAGTCTGACATCTAAATAGTAGGAGTACAGGAACAAATGCTTAGAGAAAATAGAGGGGAAGAAATTATAAAAAGACAATTCCTCACATATAGAGGAAATTAGTTTCTTGATTGAAAGAGCCCACCAGGATATATCACTGTGATATGTTGATCACCAGGGATAAAGACCTGAAATGCTTCTAGAGAGAGAGAAGAAAATCAAATCAAGTCATAGCCAAAGAATCGGAAATCAAAACAGCAAACTTCTCAACTCATCTCTGAAAGGGAGAAGACTTTAAAGCAACACCTTCGAAGTTTTGAGGGAAAAAGATGTCCAACATCAAATCCTGTGGTCAAACAGTTAATCAAGGATGAGGTGTTAATAAAGACATATAAGAGGTTAGGGTCTGCATTCCAGGTGGAAGGAGCAGCAAAACCCTGAAGCATGCTTAACACATCATCATGGCTTGTTAGATATACATTTAATACTTGGAGAGGGAAGGCAGGCCCATATGAGGTAAGGCCTTTAGCCACGCCCAATAGTTTATTTTCCTACCTAGCCTAGGGGGGTCACGGAGGACTTCAAGAAAGAAAGTGATATCTGATTTCTATTTGGAAAGTCTTGTCTGGTAACAGTTAGGGAGGGTTGGTAAGAGTTGAGGAGTGTTGGTGGCTGGAGGGGGGCGGGGAAGTATATATAAACAGGAGTTGATGTAAGTCTGACCTAAGTGGGTAGCAGTGAGGAAAAGACAAAAGGACTGACTTTCAGGCATTTACAGAATTCGAATCAGCATTAAGTGTCTGACTGAATGTGGATATTCAATGAAAGTGTTTAAGATGGTTTCCAGGCTTGCTCCTTAGATGGGTGGATGAATGATAATGTCTTTCTCCAGCAAGTGAGAAAGGATTTGGAAAAATGGAAGAGTTCGATTTGAGACTTACTGAGTTTGCATTATACTACACACTGCTTGCTCTTTCACCCCAGTGCGTTTACACTTGTGTTGTGTATTCTACTTGGAATTCTATAACCTCTCTCTGTATCATACTAATAAAAGCATAGATCAGAGTAAGAAGAAATCATTCAGAACATCAACCAAATTCACATTTTACATATGTGTGTGCCCCCTTCCCATCCCTGTTTACTCATGTAATTTTATATAGTTATAGCCATAATAGAGGCAATTTCATGGTCTGCTTCTTTCACTTAAAATATTAAGTATGTTTCTCTGCTATTCTGTAGTCTTTATTAATAATCACTTTTATACCTGCATAATATTAAATTGGATGGTACTTTCTTATTTTACATATCATATCCACTGTTGTTGAACATTTAGGCAGTTTCCAATTTTTTACTGAATAATGCTACAGTGAGAATCTTTGTGCACATATATTTTTTTCATTTTTTCCTGAACTTTGTCTTTGTGGGTATGAGAAAACAGTGTTTTGTTTTGTTTTGTTTTCTTTTCTTTTCTTTTCTTTTCTTTTCTTTTGTTATCCCCAATGTAGTGCTATGACTCAATATATAAGAAAGTTTTATAGCTGTCTTTTACTTTGCACATATGCAGGAATATTTTTTCATGTCAAATCTATGTCCCTCATGGATTTACTGCTGATGCCACTGCATAAAAAATCATGACACTGCCAAGGTCCTTCCTCCAGGCTCCTCTGCCACCTCTGTCACTACACCCTGCTGTAGACTGCACTCTCCCACCCCTTAGCCCTTCAAATTGATGATGTAGCTGAAATATCTGCCTGGCTTTGGTTCTGGTGTTTATGATTAGGGGGAGGGAGGGAGTGGAGAAGGGCTGCATTGATCTACAGATTACCTGGACTCTTAGTGCATACTGATTGTCAGCAGTCCTACCCTGTATTTATGGCCGGCCAGGTATCCTACTGAGTTCAAGTTCAGCTACCTGGAACTCATTATATTTCAGAGGAGGAATCAGGCACAATGAGAACAATAAGAACAACTAAAAATGTGGTACTTCTTATTTTAACTATCCCTCCTGCATTTATCTCACTATAGTAGTTAAGAACATGGACTCCATAGTCAAAGTTGAAGTTGTATCCCCTTGGGCAAGTTTGTTTAGCCTCTCTGTGACTCAGTTTTCTCATCTCAAAAATGGGAGTATACTAGTACATGATCAGAACAGTGCCATGCACATGGGAGTCTTTATAAGGATTTGTTGTTATTATTTCTGTCAGAACCCTGGACAAATTTATATGATGCCAAAGTCCCATACAAAGGTAAAACTCTCATTAGAATATAATGGTAGTTAAACACATAGAGTACTTATGTGAGAGACATCATTCTAAAGACTTTTCACACATTGTCTATTAAAAATTTTTAGTACAGATGCTCTGACCCTCATTTAAAAATGAGTAAAGTAAGGTACAAGAGTGTTAAAGCACCTGCCTGAGATTTCACATGAGGTCAAGATACAGGGATTCAAACCTAGGAATATGTTTCCAATGGTGCAATCCTAACCACAAGACATGTGATCTCTCTGAACAAAACAGGAGAAATTTAGCGGTTCTTGAAGAAGGTTAAAAGTAGTTAATAAATTACCTCATCTTTAGTGATAAGATTTCTCTGTTGCCGCTCCAAGAAAAAAGTTGAGTTCCAAAGCACTAAAACTTTATAGCCTTTACCTCCCATTTTTATTTGTACTTTGAACTTCACCCAAATTGAATTCAACATGTATGGTTTTCTAATGCCATTGTGAATTAGAAGTTCTTTTAATCTTCATCTTATCTCCCAGCTGTAGTCTTTGTGTCTCTTCCCAACTCTTAGTATCAGATCAAGAGATATGAGACTTCAGTAAATCTTTCAGAGTTTAATATTAATAATAAGAAAAAATGTTCAAAATCAGTTAAGTAATCATCTCTACAGTTTTAACTATTAGGATGCAGAAATTTGTTTCTAAGTAAAAAAAAAAAAAATACTTTGTCCTGTGCTCATTATGCAGATCAGAAACAGTAAAGAAACATCTGTATAAATAGAGGAGGAGTGCCCAGGGAGGACCTCTTTAAATAAAAGAATTTATAATATTCTTTCTATATATTTAGTAGTTTATTATTGCCAGATCACCACTGGTAACGGCTGTGTTGTGGAAGTGTTTCATTTTTCATACCAATAATGTGAAAAATTAATAAATGCTATCATGGACAGAGGACAAGACAATTGAAACAAGTTATAGAGGCCATGGCTGCTTTTGAAGAAAGCATCTCCAAGGTTCAGGAATATACTTAAAGTAGGGAATGAAAGAGAATATATGAAGCTGGAAAGGTAAGAAGAGACCAAATTATAAAAGGTTTATAAAGCAATCCAGTGCTAGAGAATGTAAATAATTTCCTGTTGAAAATGGAAAAACATTAAATGATTTTATGCTGGTGTGACTAGCCAAAAAAAAAAAACAAAACTAGATTTCTGGTTTAAAATGATCTGTATGGGAGGGAGAGAAAGAAAGGGAAAGAGTGAAATTAGATGCCAGAAGAGGATAGGGGGCCATTTGCCAATAATGCAGCTGACCAGGGAAACAACACTGCGGGGGTACCCAGGACTCAAGCAGCAATGATGGAAATGGAAGCCTGAAAAAGGAACTTGAAACAGATCTGGAAGGTAGAAACACATTTTAGTGGCAGATTACATATGCTCTTTAGGTGTAGGGTGTATTCTAAGAGAGTGTTTCTCCATTTTTAAACACATGATTCCTTTTTAACAAACAAAACCTCAGTTGCTCCTCCAACAATCCTCCAACAAAATTCTCATGTATCCCTCTAAAGGAACATGCTCTACCCAGCACATTTAAACATCACTACTTTTAACATATCCTAGGAAATATTTTGTCAAACATTGCTTAGATAGTTTGTGCTACCAAACAATAGGAATATTTTCAAATATAAAATCACATTTTAATGTAAAATAGAAATATTTAATCTACAGAGTAATCTGAAAGGATTATTCACCCCCTGCCCCACTACAGTCAGTATGCTAGGATGGCACTTGGGTTTCCAGCTTGGGCAGAAAGGTCAATTATGGTCCTTAAATAATAGTGAATATAAGAAAAGAGATCTAGGGAAGTAAATACTGAGTTTAAAGTAAATCAATATGATTCACTGAACTGTAAACTACTATAGAACAAGGACTACTTTTTAGCCCTAAATAAAACGGTAACTGGCCCATACCTAAAAAAAAAAAAAAAAAAAAAAAAAATTAAGTAAGTAAAATATGTGTTGATCTGAACTATGCTGCCTGCTGGACAACCAAAAAAAGGTAGAGTAGGAAAGGCAGAGCAAGAGCCGTAGAGACAGGTCTGAAGGAAAACAGTAGTTTGAGATAATATAGCTAACTAAAAGTGGTTTTAAACTTTTGCTTATGAACCATTTTGAAAACTAACAAAAGCTATAGATTTTTCCATGTATACACATATGCACAGTTGCATACAATTTCTGGGAGGTTGATTAACCTTCTGAAATGTTACTTGGATCCTTTAAGAATTTACAGAACCCAGATCAAGAATCTCTATACCAATAATAGTCTTAGGTTTGCTCTACCCACTTGGGGACAGGGTAAGAAAATAACAGAACAGAGTTAGGGGGGATGCCAGCATTTAAGAGGCAGATGGAGGAAGATGACCATCCAAAGAAGAGTGAGCACAACACTCATAGAGGTGACAAGGAATGGGCATCAATGGTATAATTAAATCAGGGAATGAGATTATTTCAAAGAAGAGGATTTAGGGCCACATACTACACAGAGGCAAAGTTAGATGATGATGATGATGATGAAAAGACATGATTTAGATTTGGGCGTTAGTGGATACTTGCTATTTGTTATTTAGATTTGGGCGTTAGTGGATAGTTGCTATTTGTTGCCCAGTTTTTATTCTGCATTTGGAAAGAGAACTCCAAATTTTCTCAGAGAAATCAATCCGCTGCTTCACCATTTCTCAGCCGTATGAATTGTGTGGAACTGACCCCAGCCCTGACTCTAGAGGACAGCATCTGAGATGGGTCCATAAAAATCACCTAAGTGAATCTTAGGATTTTATTGGAAACTCTGGAACAAAGAAGCTGCAGAGGTGAACAAAAAAGCAGATGGCGGTGGGAGCTACTGGTGGCCATCTCAAAATAAAAAGCCAGGTCATTGGTCAGCTTGATAGTCCACTGGAGCTAGCCTTTCTTAATGCTAGTCTACCTCTGAATGTTTTAATTTCATGAGCCGATTTAAATCTAATCTGCTGAATACTTTCAACAGGAAGCATCTAAACTGGTACATGACATTGCAGAAGCTATCTCAGGAAAATGATAGTGACAGAAACAAGATGGCTATAGGCTAATGAATGACTGGGAAATGTAATGTTACAGCAATCCAAACTACCTGCTCTATTTCTAGCAGATTTATTGTGGCCATTTAAAATACAATATAAGTGTTTTCAGTTTTGTTTCAAATTATTTTCTTCATTTGGGCTTTAGCAAACATTAAAGAACAGTGGATTCTCTTTTGACTCCTTTTTAAGACATAGGTTAAACCTCAAACCTTTCGAAGAAGAGTTTAAATGATTCTGATTCTTTCCCTAATTTATTAATTTACCTTGGTCAGCCAGTATTGAATTTTATCTATCACTTTTCCTGCCCCATCATATTAAGCTATCCAGTATAGCTCTGTTGAACTCATTCTCCTGCTCAAAAAAAAAAAAAAAAAAAAAAAGGCAAATTAAGGCATTGTTCTGCAAGCTCCCTATCCAAACCTAATCCTCTCTCAACTAGACCATTAAAACTGCACACTAACATACCTCTTTGACTTTGTTCTTGCCCACTTTCAGTTTAGTCTCTACATAGCTCATTGATCTTTCTTTAACATGTAAATGAATCATATTCAGAATTGTCTAGTTGCTTCTTACTGTATTTAGAATTAAATATTTAATAGGGCTGCTTTGAGAATAAAATTAGATTAGACTTGTAAAGGGCTTAGAGCAGTGCCTGGAATATGTAAGCACTAAATAATTGTTTGCCTCATTATTACTTACTGTTCTCCCTGCCTGAAACTAGCTTCTCCCACATCATCTGCTTAGTAAAATATATCTTCTTTAAAATTCAATTCAAATATCGCCTCCCCTTTTTGAAACAAAGACAGGGACTTTCTCTTCTGTGCTCCATAGAATTTAGTTTATAGTTTTGTAATAAAATTTACTGAATTTATGTACAATTATTTATTTACTGATCAGCATCAGTAAGCTCTGGATAACTTTGTATATTCAACAAAATACCTCCCACTCTGTAGCCAACACATTTTATGAATAAGTGAAATTATTCTATGATTAATGTTCACTGCTTTCTCTTGTCTACGGGTTTATATTTCCCAAACATTAGCAGATTATTTTCTCCTTTTACAGGACCCACATTCCACCTTTCCTAACTGAGACTATTTATTGTAATGTACTACTGGCCATTATACTTACCCTTTGTTACAGTTTCTAACAATTGGCCAGATGTAAAAGTGATTTTTACCTGTCAGTAATACCAATGTCACTTGTTTCTAGAGCCTCTATTGTGCTAAAGAGTTACTAAGATGATATGGCAGATTACTGGAAGGCAGTATGACTAAAGAAAAATATCACCATCAGGAGATATTTCGGTAATTCACCTACCATATCTAAATTTGGCTTCTTCACTTATAAAACCACTCTCAGAGGTGCTGTGCAATTCAAGTGGAATAACAGAGATAATAACTGTACAAATGCCAAAGGACTATATATTTTACATCGGTCTTACTGATTCTTGACAATCCAGTACTGCACTGTCCAATAATTGTAGCCATACAGCATATATGCTATTGAACACTTGAAGTGTGTCTTGCCAAAAGTGAGATGTGCCGTACATGTAAAATATACACTACATTTTGAAGATTTACTATAAAAAAGGAATGCAAAATATCTCATTATTATCTTTTTATTCTGAAAATATATTGACATGATAATATTATTAACATCCCAAATACTGATATGATAATATCAAAATTAAAGTTTATTTCTTATTTTACTAGAACTTTGTTAAATGTCAGCTGAAGCACATGTGTTTTGTGATGGCTACTTTCAAAATTGCTCCATGAGCTATCTGTCCTTTTGTACTCACAGTATATTTTCCCAAAGCATTAACTAGTTTTTTAATCAAAACTGAGATAGAAATCTACTCACCTTTCCATTTTTTGTTGTTGTTTTTGGACATAGAAGTGAAAGATTCCTCTCAAAGCAATGGAACAATGATTCAAAGGGCAGAAAATCAGTTACTCAGTGGTTTGAGCAGTCGGTAGACAGTAAAAGTAACACCATACTGATGAAAGGTAGGACCTCATCAGCTATCATTACAATTTTACCATAGAGGAATTATATTTTTTAACTAAAATTTAAGTAAAGAAGCATGATTGCAGAGAAACTGAAGGCATCTCAATGACCAAGGAATGTGTGCTTTTAATCATCACTGTCATCTTGTTACAGTACTATTACCTGAATAATTGAGGGATAGAGAAGAATAGCTGTAGTGGGAGAGGAGTATACATTCTGAGTGTGTTTTGGGTTTGTTCAAGAATGTATATATGGACAATCTCACACCTGGGCCATTTCTTTCATAGATTCACTCAATAGATATTTGTTAGCATCTACTATATACCAGGGCAGTGTTCTAAGCCCAAGGGATATGGCAGTAAACAAAGTCCCTATGCCCAAGGAATTTACATTCTCGTAGAGATTTCCTGGAGAGAGCTATACATTCTATTTGTGTGACCTAAATTTCTCTTAATATCATTGCTCCAGTGGCCTACACATTCTACCTATCAGCTCCATACCCACATTAGAGTGAGATGAATTCACACATCACACACATAGAATCCATTTTTAGAATTTGTAGAAAGGGGAGAGGAATGAATGAAGGAGACTCAATTCTGGAATCCTTTCTTTCTGTAAGGCTGATTAAAACTGGCAGCCCTTGTTCTGGCTGGGTAAACAGCAATTGTTTCTTACTATCCTCCCTCCTGTAGCACTTATTCTGCATACTCTCTCTGGTATCTGCTACCTGGTAGATGGAGACCAATGAACACAGTTCTAGAGGTTGCAGAATTAGACTGTGATCATGTCTCAAAGTGAAGAAGGTTTTTATACCTCAAAGTTTTTTTTTCAGAGTCAATTTCTGGTCTCCCCACAGTCTAAGTGTGTGACATTGGACAAATCATTGACATCCTTGGAGCTGTAAAGTGCAGATATTGGAGTATAAGATCTCTGAGACTCCTCTCAGTCTCGAGGTGTTATGCCTTTAAATAATTTATGTAGCATAAGAATAAGTCAAGACAGAAAAAGTAAAGAGTAGAGTAAAAGGCCAAGAAGAAATTTGTGGGCCATATTTGATATTTATGGATATCAATGGAAGATCAATAACAAGAGAGAAAACCAGTATGTTCTCTAAGAGTAGCTTGAATAAAGTCTCCCAGTGAACAGAGAAATAGAGAATTTTTCCTACAGTGTCTTATTTTTCAACAAGGCTCAACCTATTACATTTGGCATTTTCTCAACTGGATTTGACTATATAAATTAGTCTACAGCTGTAGCCAGCTGTTTTGTCAGAAGTAACAAAATCTCTCATCATATTTCCTGTCAGCCAACATAAAAGCTGAATCTAGTATTTTCTAAAAACAGCTTTTTGCCCTGAAACCACAGACCTAAGCTAATATTGCCATCCTTAAAAATAAAGTCTTTACACACTGAGGGCATTGCCCTGGAAGTTTGGGCAGGGCAGGGGGGAGGAAGGAGGAGTTACTGCTACATGATCTGCATTATGATTAGTGACACAAAGACTGGGTAAAACTATGGCAGGAAATTTTTTTTTACATTTTTCCTTTCCTCCACCCCCAAAATTGGAAAATATTCATTTGGTGAATCCTTAGAGACCAAAAAACAGTTTTAAAAAAAAAGCCTAATTTTTCCAGTCCTTCACATTTTTAATAATGGTGAGTCTGGCAGGTTCCGCTAATGTTTTCCAAACACTACACAGACCATATAACTGATATAAATAGAATTAGGTCTAAATAACATGAAAATAGCACTCAGGGCTCCTGCAGAGGCCATCTGTGAGATGATTCTTTCCTAATGATCCTGTGATTTCAGGGAGTCATGGATTCACCCATTTTGATCCAAACCCTTTTGGAGGGATTGGATAACACCCTTTTGTGATAGAGTGGGAGGTGACAGAATTAGAAGTGGGGGAAGGGATGAGAACTAGAGAATGGCCAAGAGGAAGCATCTAAGTTCCCAATACTAAAACATGATTAGAAACAAGGACAGTATTTGTGTTTTAATCCCTCTACTGCCAAAAACATTCAAGTCAGTGGTCCCTTCTCCCTGAATTCTCAGTAAATACTTGACATTAACACATAGCATTTATTAAAACAGCCTATGTTTACTCAGTATCAGCTCTGTTTATTTGGTGCATTCCTGATAGAATTTGCACAGCATTTTCTTTGCCACTACTGTTTATCATTTCTAGCCACTAACTGCTAGAATAAATATAGGAGCCAAAGGAAGATGAGGGATAAAAGGGCTGGGAAGAAGAGAATTGGCAGTCTGAGAGTGAAGAGTAGTAGGGAGTAGAAGCTAGGGAAGGACTGCTTAAATTGGAGGTGCTCTCTCTCTTACAGTAGCTTGGATTGGCCAAATCAGTGGGTTCATTTAAAGCTAAAAGGACATTTGACACATCTTCACAATTGAATCACTGATTTAAACATTTATGTGTTGTTACCCATTTTGTTACTTTGCAAACTCAGAATTTATCATAAACAATCCCATATTAGATAAATAGCTCTATTAATTTGTCTGAGAATCCTCAATACTTAAAGTATCTTAGACAAATGTGTTTAGCATCAATCTTGTTAAATATTTCTAAAAATTAGATATTTGTCTCTAAATATACCAAGATGGGGAATATCTATGGCCATTTCAATAAGATTTCAGAACTACACAGAGACACATTACACTCTGATTATTGGACCTACTTTATGGTAACATAAGTTTTAAAAATCTAAAAATGCAAAACCATAGTAAAACTTGGCAAATGGTTAAAGAATCAGTGAGGTGTGTACATACACAAAATAAATTTTAATTCTTACTACCTTGAAAGGTCATAAAGAGAGCTGCGGAGTTCTACATTAAACCCACATTCATAAATGTCAGCCATTTAAAACATGAAGAAACTATAGATTCTCAGGGAGAAGTCACTATATGCAATACTTCAATATTTTTAAATATTATCATTTTAATTATTTTCAAAAATTGTATACTTTTTTTAAACTGATCATAAATTCTGTTACTCTAGCAAATTTCAAAACTCTTCTCACAAACTTGTGCATCAGAATCACCTAGAGTGCTCTGTAAAAATGCAGATTCCTGAACCCCCATCTCAGATCTACTTAGAATCTTTCTGAATGGAACCTGGACATCTGAGTATTTAATAAATTCCCAAGGTAATTCCTTCTTACATAAAATACTGAAAATGTCCTTCTTTGGAGTAGATGTTCATAATTATGGCACACATCAGAAAGGAATTGATGAGACTTGCCTGCCTTAACCTCTGCACTCTTCATTTTGCTTTGGGAGATGTAGAAAGGGTCTACACAAGCTCTGTCAAGTGATTGGGGTAAGGTGGACACTATAATTGTGAATTTTAATAAATGAAAAAATCCCCAGAGCAAATAAATTTGAGAAATGTTTAATCCTATGTTCTCTTTTATTTTTGTAATACACATTACCAGCATGAGATACATTGTAGGGAATCTTGCTTCAATAAAATTATTTAACTTTGATGGTTCTGTATACTGCCTTATAAAGGTCACCTAAATTTTCTCAGTAAACCCTGAAAGCAGTTACAAATAATGAGGTATAGAAAAATTAAGAGATTGCCTAAGATCTCAGGTAGTAAATAGCAGAGTTATCCAGAACACAATTCTTTTAACTCTCTTTTGTCAGAAGACCATATTAGTCCTACCACCCATAGCAGTGATTTAGGTTGTACAAAAAGAACTACATAAAAATATAATGCTGAATTTCATTGTTCTTGAATTTCTTTCATAGTTGCTATTTGTTATTTTTTTCTTTTGAAATATTTCCTTTGAATTGATTTCTCTACTACTAAAAAGAGGGAGAGGATAATATCCCAAACAGGTGTTTGTTATAATGGCAGCCTCCTACCACCAGATGATCTATATTATTTTCCATCTGTCACAAACCTAATTCTTAGAGTACAAGAAATAACACATTTTAGGGGAAAAAAATCTTTATATGTGTTATTATGTTCTGTTGCAATATTTCATTGATACTATAATCTGTATTTTTAATATATTCATAACTTAGATAATATTATACAGTGATATTAATTTCAAAACAATGTTAATGGATACCAGATGAGCAAGTACACAACCATATATGCAATACTCTAACTAATAAAGCCCATTGAAATGAGCAGCATAATACACTTTATCTTCTGGCCTCCTCTGTGACAGACACTGAGGCTTAGTAGAATTAATAAATCCATTTGAAGGTGGTAGGAAAGTACTTCAAATGGTTACTTGTAAAGGTACTGGCTAGCTAATCAAGTGACTTCAACCAATTATTTTTAAAACATGTATGACAAATATTATATTTTCCATTAAAAAACTTTCAAATGTATATTATTTCATAAAAACATTGTGAGAATTAAGTAAGAGACCCAAAGAAAGTGCCAAAAAATAAGTGGAATGCTGATATTTAATCCAAGTCCATTAAATTTCTGTCTCTACATTCTTTTATCTCTATGGAGACAAAAGATATTTAAATGCAGGTTATTTTAACAATTTAATAACAATTTAATGGAAGAGAAACATTTTTATTATTTAATCTCCTAATATTTTGCTTTCTGGTAAAATATTTTTTCAGATGTATCTCAATATTACTGCATTTAAAAGACATTAAGACTATTTTGTTTTGTCTATGACTTCGAGATATCTATGACTTGGTGTCAAAAAAATATTCTGTGTTATTACATTCTATTTTCATCAGATTCAATATTCTAAGTATGTTCATGCAAAGGTATGCTCCTTGAGAGTGTCTGGGATTTTTTGAAAAGTTGGATTATATTATTACAAAGTACTCTAAAATTTTTTGATATGAAAATAAAACTGAAAATTATTCATTTTATAAAACAATGTGTATGTTGTTTGTTAGGAGTTCTGCAAGACTGGCCCAGAATAGCTGAAAGCAGTGTGGGGTTTACCTCAGGTGCTATAAGAAACAGATGAAATACAGAGCATGGCATTAAGTTAGCTGGAAGAGAAAAGAAGTCAGATAAATCAATGCTCATTCGTTGTGAAGCCCCCAAAATTAAACTCTCCCAGACAGATTAGGAAAGGAAAGAGTCCATCAATAGGATGAAAGAGTTAGCTGCCACTTATTCACTAAATATTTATTGAGAACATATTATGTGCTGGGTAGCGAACAGACTACTAGAATGGAGATACAGCTATGAATAAGAGAAATGCAGATGCTGCCTTCATAGAAATTACAGCATTTCTTATATTTGAGCAATGTAAAGGTCTCTTTTTTATGGGGGAAAAAAAATCTTCCAGGCCCCTAGTATTGACTTAAATTAATTGTATTACAATGTTACATAAAATTACATAACCATATATAATTAGAATCATAATAAAAATATAATATTTAACTGATCTTGATGACAATTTATAGATGTCCCATACAAAAGAACACATCTGTTCATCACGTTTGCAAGAAGAGGGAGTTGAGGAACTTGGTTAGGAGAAAATACCTCTGATGAGGAAAACAGACTATAAGTAAGCTATTACAGGTGTGATGATCTTTAGGGACGGTGTTATGGGGAATAGCAGAGGCAGTACTAGCTCAGGCCTTTAGGGGACAGACACCTCTTTGAGGAAGTAATGTTTAAACTGAGACTTGAAGAAAGAATTTATCTTCACCAGAAAAAAGAGTAGAGGGAAGATGAGAGCTAATTTTCAATGTTAACACTAGAATATCTGTGTACCACTTCAGATCTATCACTGACCTACGAGACAGATTTTTAAATATTTTGCATTTAACCACCAGCTTAAAGAATCTTCATATATAAAATAGGAACTAAAATACTAACCTCATAGCATTCTTTGGAGTATACAATAACTAAAGTATGTTGGTGCTTGGCATAGTGCCTTGGCATAGGCATCTTTAACTGAAGTTGCAGTAATGGTGGTAACAATTAAGATGATTCTTAGTAATTTAGTTAGAAATATATATTGATAAAAACAAATGTTATATTTGTTAACTATAAAATCAAAGTTTAAACTGTGTCCAGGGCCTATTTTTCTTTCATCTTCCTGGATGAGAAGAGAAAACTGGGACCCTACTACTTCATTATGATATGCTTCCCAGAATGCTCTTATGCAGCATTTTGGAGGGAAAAGCAAAATATTTTTGGTCTCTCAGAGGACAATTAACTAACAGTCAAGTCTTATGCTATGACCTTTGTAGGATGATATATTTCTTAGTCCATATGAGATAATTGCCTCTTATGTTAGAAACTATTGCCCCCTTTTAGGAAACTACTAAAGAACTCTGACACACCAGACTCTTTCCTGTAGACATCTGTGTTAATCTTTTTAGCAATCAAGTACCTAAAGCTGAATATCAAAAGACAGAGTATATGTCCACCCTCTCTGAACTCCCTTGTCCAGTCTTCCTAGACCCGCACCGCTGACCCACGCTCATGGCAACCCTCTTTGATTTAATAATCTGGGTCCAGAGTGAGGACAAGAGTTACTCTCACATTTCTAACATCAGTAACCAGAGATAGCTGGTTTTCTAATAGGTTGACAACCAACCCAACCACAAAAATAAGCTCTGACTCATAAATTCACTACTGAAATAAAAGACGCATATAGAGTCACAGCTAAATGAGATCTTAGATTTAATAAAATTCCAGTGACAATGAAGATGAGATTAGAATTTGAATACATAATCTATGACTAGTTATTTAGAAGTTCATCCCTATTGAAAACAGTACATATCCAATAGTAAGTAGACATTCAAAGTCAATTGCTAGTACCATACAACCCCTTGATTGTACCAATCCTGTCATTTTGTTATTTATTTCTTGTTATGGAATGACTTACTAAAGGTCACTCAGCTAATTAGCTTCTAAATCAGGTACACATTGCAGGCCTCATAATCCTTAATCCAGTGATCTTTCTGGTGCTTATTATTGCTCCCCCCTTTCCTACACATTTAACAGCATATAACATTTTAATATTTCCCACCATTTGTACTAATTTGCATCTAGGAATCTTTCCAAGTTCTGTTTTCCAAACCGGAATTCTGTCTATTGCCATCCCTTCATTATCAGTTACATTCTTGCGCTCCCTTGCTTCCTTACACTTGACACTTCACACCTCCTTTTATTACCTATTGTTTATTCACCTAATACTTTAGCACCATTATTAGTTCAATGACCTAATTGAATCTGGACTTTTACTCTTACTTATAAGTGGGTACAAAAATAACCTGCCCACTTTCTAGCCATTTCCTTTCTCAGAGTTTAACTGCTTTAACATAGAATAAATGAGAGAACTGAGGGCCCTAAAATTCCACATCAACCTGAATAGTTTTGGACAAATTCTTGGCCTTATACCTAATGCCCACATCCCACAGTGAACTCTGCTAATTTCCATTAGTGTCGATGCTATGTCTATTGTCTCCTGACCTTGACTTAGTTTTGACTCCTGCTACTTCTTTGGCAACCTGTACTCTCCAGAAGGGACATGGCAATAAAAGAAGCCCAAAAGCCTCTGGCACCTGATCCAGGCTATTGGCAAACACTAGTCCATCAAACTCATGAGCAACAAAATCATCTCTAGAAAAGACTAAGGTGGCATTCACAAATGCTTCTAAAAAACAGATTTGTGACAGAATTAGATAAAGTTATATTTCGAACTTGCATAAGTCAGCATTATGTTATATAATTCTTCATGCTTTTAATTTCCTGCAAAATTTCATGGTCCAGAAAATCAACAGATACTGAAGAAAATTATATTTATGTAAAAGAGCTTCTAATTGAATATGAAAATAATAAAAGAATGAACATTCACTATGCAACTCAAAAATTTGGGTGAAATTTTGAAGTCCAAGAGCTTCCCTTAGGGGATACTGGCATGTTACAGTGACCAGATGATACTAATTCAGCCCTCCCAACAAAGATACCCCATCCCCAGCACTAATTATTGTCTTCACAACATTTGGTTCAACCCCTTTTACAGTGATTTACTGGTTTGGCTACCATGTTTTTGCTACCATGGTCCTAACTCTGATTCTTACTCACTTAAACAATTACACTTAAAAAAAAACAACTTTTAAAAACATAGATATTCCCCAGTTAGACATCTTTCAAATAAGTGTCATTGGACTCAAAGGAAACAGAGAGAGCATTAATGTCAGCATGGATTTTGGTTGCATAACAAACCAAGCCAAAACTTAGTGGTTTAGAGCAACCACAATCTTATTTTATCCCTAAAGATCCTGGGAGTTAACTGACTCAGCTAGGCAGTTCTGCTCCATATGCTTCGGCTTGGGCTGCACTCCTCCAGAGGTGAGCCTGGACAGAATCCAAGATGGCTCACTCACATGTTGCTAGAAGCTCAGTAAGGGCTGTTGACTGGAACACTTGGGTTCTCCTCTATATGACCTCTCTATATTGCTTGAACTTCTCATAGGACTGCAAGAAGTATCATCACACAGCATTGCTTTTATCACATTCTGTTGCCAAAACATGTCAGGATAAATTCAGTTCAAGGGAGAGGGAAAAAGACTTTGCCTCTTCATGAGCCATTACACTGTCTAAATGCATCATAGAGAAAAAAAAAAGTCTAATTATTGGGGCACTAATCCCATATTGTTTATAAAGAAACTTCCTTCAATAGACTCAATCCCAACAAGATCCAGAGAAACTGATTCACTGCTTTAAGATCTTCAAGGCAAGAACAAAGGAAGAATTTCTCACTCATTTTAGATTCTAACTTCAGTGGGGCCTAGGGCCTCTTAGAACTATTTAAAAGATTAGGTACATTGTAGACTTAAATTCCTATCGTTTATAACTGTTTGTATTTACCTTAAACTGTATAAACATAAAGATAACCCAAATAATTTTCCAAAAGACAAAAGTTTAATGGGCCACTTAGGGTATAATTGTTAGGAAGGAGAGGGTTATGCTGATTTGTCTGTCAAAATGTTAAATTTAAAGACGATTTCTAAAATCACTCGTTTGTATTGTTTTTCAGCTCTATTAGAATATAAGCCTAGAGAGGACAAGGCTGAGGATTCAGTTCCCATGAGAGAATTCAAGGTTTGCTTTCACCATACCTATAAGCCAAACCAGCCATGTTGTAAACCTGCATCTTGATTCACTCTCCAATGAATGTGAAAGAGAAGGAACAAATTGGTGCAACCCCATCCTTGACACTGAGAGCACCTTAAACCACAGGGCCTACTCTGGAATACCACTAACCCTTTTACTATTTCTCTTTGTCCCACTAAATGTCTAGGAAGAAACTAATTTTTATTGATTTCCCACTATGTGTCACCCACTGTACTATGATATTTTTTCTTTTATAAAAAACAAATATTGTGCTATTTAATCATTCTCATACAGGGTTTTATACACCAAAGATATTTAATAAGTAGTTCTCATTTGATTTGCTGAGATAAGTTTTAGACTGGTCATCAACCACAGCTTTAGCAATGTTTCACTGGGTGAAAAATCGCACATATATTTAAGGACAGCCTCCCTGGTTCTCAAGTACAGGAATATATCTGGCTGGATATCCTTGCCAGACACATAATTATATTATTTTTTTGGCTCATATCAGCTCTATATATGATGTTAAATTTATAAAACACAGTAATAAAACCCTGAAGAATTAGAAGACATTTTCATAATTGTACTTTAACCTACATAAGATATTTTGTCATAGAATGTCTATACAAAATGCTATTTGACCACGATTTGGAGATGTTGCTTATTACAAGCATTTAAAAGCTAATTTTGGACAAACATACGATTTTAGCAAATTTGCAGTTCTTAAAAATAGGAATTTCATCCAAAATGGATGAAATATTTCAATAGGCTGAATTTAATCAGAGTAATTTTGTCATCCCCTTCCTCTGACTCCTATTTCCAGTTCTACCTTCACCCCTAACTTCCAAATTGTCTTTAGCAGAAGTTTAATATCTATGCATTTTCCATTTTACAATTACTGTTAATTTAGTGTACCCTTGAGTTTCTGAGAAGTTAAGAAAGATTTTGAAATAGAACAATTATCTCTAGAAATCAAAAGGCATTTTAATGACAGGGCAACTTAACTGGCCTTTGGAAAATGAATCAGTCTAAAGAATCATATCCCGTCAAGAGGCTCTTTATCACCAATATCAAGGATATAAATAAAGACAGCATGTGAAGAGGAAAAAGTAAAGGATGAAGCAAGTATGAAACTATAGAAAGACTTGTTAGAGTTTACCGTGAAGATAAGAAATTTGAATCTAATCCTATCTTATACAAAACATCAACATTATTTGCTTGTTTAAATCAAGATTTTCTTCAAAAAATGTTCTGTTTTCTAATTTACTTTTATATCTCACAGTATCCTATCCTCTAAATTAAATTATATATTTCTAATTAATATAGATTTTTATTAGGTTGGTTTGCTATGTACTATTTTGAGATGATTGCCATGCAAATAATTTATTTCAAGTATACATATATTTTTCTAAACAAAAATATTGTACATTCTGTATGTATACATATATACACATGTATATATGTACACACATACACACACCTTCAAACATATACAGACATACCCTCAGAGATATTGTGGGTTTGGTTCCAGACCATCACAATAAAGTAAGTTTTGCAATAAACGGAATCATAATATTTTTGCTAGTGGAAGATCTTGCCTTCAATTGGTAAAACATGGAATATCTGGAAAGTGCAATAAAGCAAAGCAAAATAAAATATATAAATTAAATATTCTCCTGTTGAAAATAAAATACATATATACATACGTATAGATTCTGTTGAAGAGTTGTATATATATATTCTGTTGGAGTGTGATTGAAGGTTCTGCATTCTTTAAGAGGCTGTAAACTTTTAATTCAGTGGTCTAAGTAACCAGAAAGAGTTATCCAGCTACCTACTATGTCTATCCTATGTCTACACAAGGTAATAAATGTCATACCCTGTAAAAAATTGAAGCCTTAAAACAGTATGAATGAATTCCTGTTCTAAGTTATCTTGTCTTCCAGAAACTGACCTCTTTTATCACAGGCTGACACTAATGCATACACAGCCACCTGAGTCAGTAAACTTTCCTAGTTCTTTCAAGAGTAGTGCATTTTGAACCCATCCTGTATAAGTCAGCTAGCCATGTGAGTATAGTAAATTTGTAATGCCGTTTTCTATTACGATATATTAGAATGGCGAAACAAGGTCCAGGTTAGTGCTTTCAGAATAAATGTTTTTAGTACTTTAAGTTGAATCTCGTTTCTGAAAGTTTACATTTATAATGGAAATCCATCATCTAGAAATTTCTAGGAGCTTCATAGGTGTCTCCAAACTGACCGAACTCACTCCTTGGGTTCTCCTAAAAATAGGCATTCAGATGCCAGGAGTTGATCATGTAGGCATTTTGGGATGACTTTAACCATGCCAAAGAATGTCCACATTTGTCCTAAAACTATTTTTAGAAACCAATTATCAAAACAACCCTCAATGTGGGGATCTCCTCTTGCACTCCATAAACAGATATCACTTTATTTTTCTATATTGAAAAATATATCAAGTACCATTTGCTAGCTGTGAAAGAGAAGATTATGTAGAAGTAAGAAGTAATAGGTTAGCTCACCCTTAATGTTTATGTTTAAAATGAATCAGCTTTTCATATCACAAAGCGTATAGTGCTTGGTGGCACATTTCTTGTCAAGATTTAAAAATGGCCATTGAGAAGATTAATGAGCTCAGTTTCTGAAAACACGAACATTATCATATTTATTATCAATAAATATGGAACCCTGGAGACAGATTCTTCTACCCTCTTATGTCCTGAATTTGCCACAAAAGAACAATGTTTTATTTGTATAATGCACTATTTGGGAAAAGATATGTGGTGTTATGAATGGCTGACACATTTCATCTCAGCAGGATTCCAGTCTATGTAGGCAGAGCAGTCCTATTTTATGAATGGAGTCAAAATAGGCACACTATCGAAGAGTTAAAATATCGTCATGCATGCTATGAGGATTAACATTTTCAGTCAGCTGCCATATTCCAAGGGGAAGATAGTCTCTGAAGCTAGTTCATGGCTTCAGTAGTGTCTCCATCTGCTTCATAAAAGGCTCCCATATATAAATCTGAAGAGGCTTTAAACAGATCCTTAGGTCCCTAGGAAAACAATGCAAGGTCATCTGTACAAGGTTTTGGGTTATGACAACAAAACAAGACAATTTTTAAAAAAGTGCACTTCCCCCAATTGTTTCTAGCATCTAATTAGAAATCATAAATAGAGGAAATGTTTAAATTATCCTTATTTTGACAATTAGTAGACTTGGATTTCTATACTTAAACAAATTTCTTGGTAATGTTTGTGCACTAGAATAGTTCATCTAAAAAGCAATATTTTTCCACAATCTTACATATATCTTCAGTAGAGCTGAGATCAAATATCCTCTTATTCTTTCTTTTCAGTTGTATTCAGGGTTGCAAAAAAAATTAATTTCCAGATGAAATGGAATAAATAGGTAAGTATTTTGCAGCATAAAAATAAACTGCCTGTTAAAGTATAAAATGTCTATAAGCAGTATATGTGTCCCATGTGGCCCAAGACCATCCTTCATTTTCCATCTGCCTGATTTTTAACCTCCTGAGGCCATAAACTCTCAGAACGAAGGCTTCTGTAATTTTATATGGAATCTGATGATTTAGAAGCCCAAGGCAGAAATGAGAGAGATAGTTTTCTCAACTCCACAGTTCCTATATAGAGATGAAAACTCATCTTCATCTTGGGCTAGTTTGTTTTACAAAGCCATAGAATAGCATAAGCTCTGTTAACTCCTTCAATTTCATTCTTTGAGTGAAGTAATCTATACACCCTCTAGAAATATATATGTCTATATATATTACATGCCATTAGATAGATGAAAAGGAGGGTTGAGTATGCTGAGAATGTTGGAGAACATGTGGTGGGAAACCAGAAGTTGTTAGAAGATTAGGCTAGTTTTTCATGGAGATAATCCTTCAAGCTTTCCCAGAAAATGAAAGGCTTTTCTAGTGAGGGGAAACAATAGACCTGAACAGCAGGAGTGTTTGGGATGGGAGCCAAAGAGCAAGAGTCACTACAAAGAGTGGTAATTTAGAATGAATTGCTGTTTTGTGTTGTGAAGCACCAGGACACAGCTGGTATACTGGTTAACCTGAGGATTTGTAGTGACTGCATTGAAATGGTAATGAAGTTTTTATTTTATGATTGCAGATGTTTGTGGATTATTGTTATTAAGCTTATTAGTGTAACAGTACAAATATGAGATTTTTATTTACTTGGTCTCTTATTTATGGGAGCCTTGTTAAAATCTTTTTAATCCAAGTCAAGAAAACATAAGCCATGCAGTAACCAAAATGGGGAAAACCATCAGGCAATCTTTATTGTGTGTGTGTGTGTATGTGTGTGTGTGTGTGTGTGTGTGTGAGAGAGAGAGAGAGAGAGAGAGAGAGAGAGAGCATGCACTTGCCATTTGCACATTTGAGATGAATCTGAATGTTCTTGATTTTGTTGTGCTTTAGATAAGATTGTCAAGCATATGCTCATAGGTGAAACACGATCAATCATTATATTAACAGTGATCACTATCACTGATTCTAAAGTTGGATCATGTAGCCAACTGTGCCATTTACAAACTATGTAATGTTAGACACTTAACCTCCCATGCCTCAGTTTTCTCCTCTGTAAAACTAGAGTTTAAAAATGCTACCTTTTTCATAAAGTCATCATGAAAATTAAATGAGATCATCTGAATAGAGCACTAATCAATTAATGTTTGATGTTACCTAAAAGGATCTTTTGATGAGGAGGAATGCTTAAGCATTTTATTCAAAGGCTTGAGACAGCAAATGACCCCATACCCATGCTGCTCAGATATACAGTCATGAAAAACATAGAAGAGCTAGGAATCCTTTAAAAATAGATAATGAGAGACAGGAAAAAAATGGCGTAGATGATGGAGGCTTTGTTCATCCCTCTTGTGACCAAATCAAAGCTGTGACAGAAACATGGAGCAAACAGCAAGAAAAGTCACCTGGGATCTAGATGAACAAAAGCACTACTACTAGGAAGAGAAATAATTAATCAACCTGCAATTGTAGAAGGTAGAATGGGGTGAAGACAAGAGGCTGTCTGGTCCCCAGTGGCTGAGTGGGGCAGAAGCTACACACCTGCAGCCTATAGCTACAGACACCTCTTAAAGGGGTCATGCCCATAAGTAGACTTTCACAGTGAGGACCTATTCACTCTGAGCACCAGAACCCCGTGGGCTGCTTGGGGGACATCTGGACTTACAGGGGGACACTGAGTTGTCAGAGTGAAAACCAGAGGTGAGGTTCTTTCCAGGGCAGAAGTACCCACCATATTCATTATTCCTCTGTGGAGCACTTCCCTGCCTCCCAGTGTGCGGACACATCTCTGCCATAGTTGAAATGTCATCAAACTGAATCACAAAGGTTGCTCAGCCCAGAGGATTCTGAAACTCTGCCTGCTCCAATTCAAAGCTCCCCGCAAGCCTCATCCAGTTGTGTCCTTACGAATCCCATGCTCCTTGCTGAGCAGCACCAAAACTCACATTGGTGGCAGCTGGCCTCAGTTTCTACTGTGGTTTCTTGAGGCAACTATAATCATAGCATCTGTGGATTGCTTGCTGAATCTTAACAAGTAGCCCCAGCAGGGCACAGGCTGGGGCTAAACTTGGCCTGCAGCTGAACTCCTCTCAGGGCTATGCCACTGGACACCTACTACACAAAGCTGTGCTGATAAGACCAGGAGATTTAGAAGCTTTGCTTAGTACATAGAAACAAATGCAGAAAGTCAGCCAAAATGGGAAGACAAAGAAGCAGAAACCATATGAGAGAACAGAACAGAGATTCAGAAATAATGGAGTCAAGCAATCTAACATGTAGAATTCAAAACACTGGTTATAAAATGCTCAATGAATTTAAGGGGAATATAGGTAAACTCAATGAGAACTTCAACAAAGAGATAAAAAAACATAAAAATGGCAGTGGAAATTATAAAAAGGAACCAGTCAGAAATGAATAACACATTACCTGAAATGAAGAGTATATTAGAGGGAATAAACAGAGTGGAAAAGAAGAGAATTGAACCACTGAATTGAAGCCAGTGGTATTCAATCAGAACAGCAAGAAAAAAGTAGCCAAAACTATAATAATAATTTAAGAAGCCTATGAGACACAATTAAATGTAAAAATATCCATGTCATGGGGTACCTGAATGAAAGCAAGACGTTGAAGAGCTATTTGAAGAAATGATGATGGAAATTTTCCCTTATCTGGTGAAGGAAATAGACATACAATCCCAGAAAGCTCAAAGAGTCACCAAAAAGATGAACCCAAAGAGGTCCACAACAAGAAACATCAAAATTAAGATGCTAAAGGTTAAATACAAAGAGAGAATCTTAAAAGTAGCAAGAAGAAGAGCAGTTAGTTACCTACAAGGAAACACCCATAAGACTGGCAGCTGATTTCTCAAAAGAAACTATGCAGGACAGAAAAGCTTGGCACAAAATAATCGATGTGATGAAAACCCAGAATCTACAATCAAGAATACTGTATCCAACAAAGCTATCATTTAGAGTTTAAGAACAGATAAAGAACTTCCCAAACAAAAATAAGCAAAAGGAATTTATCACCACCAAGCCAGTATTACACAAAATGTTGGAAGGACTTAATTAAGAAGAAAAAGCATGTATCAAAACCAGGAATTAAAAAAAAAAAAAAGGAATAAGGAATGGTAACAACGACATTCCTATCAACAATTACCTCAAATGGAAAAGAATTAAGTGTTCTAACCAAACAATAGAGTGGCTGAATGGATAAGAAAACAAGACTCCTACATATGCTTCCTACAAAAGACTCACTTCAGATTAAAAGACACACATACTAAAATTAAAGGGGATGGAGAAAAATATTGCCTTAATAGATCTAAAGGGTATTACACTGAATGAAATGCATCAGATAGAGAAAGACAAGTATTGCTTGATTTCACATACATGTGGAATCTAAAGAACAAAATAAACAACAACAAAAGTGGAAATGAGCTCATAGACACAGAATATTTTGAGGGCTATTATATGGGAGAGGGGTTGGGAGAGATGATGAGAAAAGGCAAAGGGGTGAAGAAGTACAAATGGATAGTTGTGGAATATACATGGAGATGTTGAGTGTAGCATAGGGAAGATGGTTAATAATGTAATAAATATGTAAGGGAGAAGAGGGGTACTAGATTTAGTGGGGTGATTGCTTTGTGAGTTATGTGGCTCTCTGATCACTAAGCTGTATGACTGAAATTGTTATATTATTGTATTACAACTATAATTGAAAAAAAAATATTGAGTTGTACAATGTAAATACAAACAACTAATTGTCTATTATATTTCAATAAAGCCAGGAAAAAAAAGAAAAAATGGTTTGAGACAAAGAATTCTGTCCAAAACTTTATTAGTACACAGAGATCTCTGTTTAATCAAATAATCAAAGAAGGAACACATGTATTATGAGAATAACTAGTTTTCAAGTAATCAAGTAGGTAGTATTTACTTGTTATTTTATTGTTAGGCATAGTATGATTTATTTTTATGATTTAGAAACTGCTGAAAAATCTTAAAATTTTTCAAGATATTGTCATTGGGAAATGCCAAGTAATGTCATGGACTGGACTGACAAACGTATTTGAGATTCCAGTTATATAAACCTCAAATGATTTTGCTTTCATTATAGCTTTCTTCTGAGCTGACCATAAGGACACAGTAAATATAGAGAAAGAGAAATGAGCATCTTCAGGGAATTCAGTTTCTAACTTCCTAGAATAATTTCTTTAGGTTAGAGAAATCAAAATCCCCCAAAATAACCCATATGTAAAAATAAAGTCATTATGCATTTCAAAACGAAAATGATTACTACTTGACCAATTAAAAAGAACCCTCTTTCATATTGACTGTTCAGCAATTCCCACCAGTACTGTAATAGATGTGGATGATTTAGAACCAATTTGGGACACTAATGAAGAATTCTGTGTTTCACAGTCAATGTATTTGGAGTCTAGTGATAAAATAAAGTTGACAACTAATAAAAGTTTTCAAATGAGTATATCTTCTGTAATTTTCTAACAAAGTTTGATTAAAATTAGTTCATAGCCAAAGATTATAGACAATAATAGTTCTGTTTTTTATAAGGTTCCATTTCAAATATTATAGTATATATAGTTTATAAAATTACATATTTACTTTAATGTGTTGATAACCTATATCTGTAATCCTAGGTAGTCCTTATTGACTTTGAAAGCAATGATAAACACTGTGTAGATTATAAAGCACTATTTTTAGGTGCAGAAATGTCAGGTAATTGGGAAGCAGAGTTCTCAAACACATTAACTTCTGAGAGCTTGCTTCCATTAAGCAGTTTCATGATATCTTAAGCAAGACTCATCAAAACCATAGGCTGACATCAAGAAGATTTTTATAAAAACAAGGTTTCCAGAAATTATACTTTAAAATCTCATAATTGTAATTTAATTGTTTCTGATTTAAATACTTCTAAATTCAAAAACGGTTTACTTAAGATAAGGTCTATTCTCTTGTGGAGATTTTTCTAAAATGGAATTTGTAACTGTAAGTATAATGTAAGCCTGGAGCTGCCAGGGACCACTGCAAATAAAGATTTCATGAGAAAAAAGCCAACCCAGAGGAAACCTGAGCCAAGAAATGGAAGAGAAACAGACACTAGTGACATAATTTGAGGCCTACAGATTCAACCATGCCTGAGCTGCTTAGTTCTGTGAGCCAGTAAGTTCCCTTTATTGTTTATGCCTGTTAAAGCTGGCATAAATACCTTTTGAAAACTGTAATACCTTTTGAAAACTGTAAAAATCTTGACTAATACAGGGACTGTGGTCAAAAGTTTTGGGGAAATGCTTCAAACTATATTTGTTTCTTCCAGATTCATAATATACACGACTTTATTAAAAGATCTGAGAAAACTTTCTATAAATAAACTTCTTTATCTTTGTTGGCTCACTGTTTCCCGAACTTATTTGATGATAGAACCACCTTTTAACCAATATCTATGAACACCTATTTCATTGAGCACATTTTGGGATGTGATACTCTTCCAGGTCATGGAAGAAAAAGAATTGTCAAAAATGCATGGGGACTGCTGTTTGACCTCAGCAGTGCTCCAGACTCACTGAAAAGGAAGCCATTAAGTGAAGCAGCCTTTTATGAGATTGGCAAGTAAGTCTAAGTGGATAGGGAACTTAGGATGGGTCTTCTCTGTACCCCATGCTTCATTTCCCTGTAGCTACCAGCTAGGGACAGTAGAGACCTCCATCATCTCCTTAAATGGCAAATTATGAGGCACTCACTGTAACCTGCTGGTCCTTTCTCTGCCATGCTGCACTATTTCAGTGGTTGTTCCTGACATCATTCCCCTCCACAAGGATCTTCACCACCTGTAAAATGAAGGCATATTGGGCCATTTGGAGCTTCTCTGTTTAAGGTGGCAGGGAACCTTATCTTCCAGGCACCCATCACATTTCCCAACCCTGTTCTTGCAAGCTTTAGCTTCTGAGATGGGTCTCAGAATTCTTAAACTTGCCGAGTAATTACCATCTTTACCACAACCATTCAAATTTCAAGGCCTGAGAACTAACAGAGCTCATGATGCTTCCAGTCAGAGTGTAGGAAACCAATGTCTCAGCTTGAAAACTGAGAGGGATATTCTTCCTTACCCTGCCTTTTGTTCTTCTCAGACCTCCAAGGCATTAGATGATACCCACCCACATTGGGAGGGTAACTGATTTGCTCAGTCTGCTGATTAAAATGTTACTCTCAATCAGAAACACTTTCACAGACACACCCAGAATAATTTTTAACCAAATATCTGAGCACCCCGTGTTCCAGCCAAGTTGACACATAAAATTAACCATCATAATAATTAAATCACATCACTTCTATTTCACTGAGTCACTAAGATTTATCCCAGAAGCATGAGTTCTTCAGAAATTGAGCAGTCCTCTCTTGTCCTCATGGCCTTTCACAGCACCTTAATTCAGTAGTTTCCAGCCTTACTTGGAATGAAAATCTAGAGTGTTATGAAAAAAAAGAATTTCTGGGCTTTCACTCCAGTCTTCTGAATTCGAATCTAAATTTGAAGCCCATCTTAGAACACAATAGCTGGAGGCTCAGGCTCATTTCTAAGTTATTTTAATTATCAATCTTACTTGGGAATAATTGCTCTAACTATGTGATAAAGTACCGTCATTGGATGCAGTGATCCCAAAGCTAGAGCAAGAATATTATCAAGAATACTATCAATGATTTAAGGTTCTCTCTTTCATTCTTCTTTTCTAATTCAGAGGGAAATCAGGATAGAGCCATTAGCTAGTTACTAGTAGGCAGAAATTGAATTATGTACTATGTATATATTATTTCATTTTAATCCTGTATTCAACCCTGTAAGAGGAAAAAATAAGGGGGGAGAGGATATTTTTTATAGATGAAAAAAATTAAAGCTTAGAGGAGTCAAGTAATTTTCCCAAGAGATTAATTAGTAAAAGAGCTGCAATTTAAACTACAATCCATTTGAATCAAAAAAAAAAAAAAATGCTTTTTCTACCACATCACACTTCATGGTTAGTTTAGGAATATCAGATTGCCTCTAATTGGAATGGATAAAGATACAGAAAAGATAATGCTTGAAGCATCTTATACTTGGTAAGTAATCAGTAATAGGCTCAACTAGGTGACTAGACTTTGAGAGAAGATAAGACAGTTTTCCACTCTATTAGGAAAATCCATAGCCTCCTTTGGACAGAAATGTTCAAAAGTATGATCATATTCACAGAGCATCAGACACTGTTATGAAATTTGCAATATCCCTGTCCCACATCCCCATTCAACATAATAGAAACTCTATAAATGACTCAACTAAAGAAATGATATGTAATTTACATAGTACTTAAATTTTTTTCAAGGAAGAAATTCTTTTGTTTGCAAATATCTTCTCCCATTCAGTTAGTTGCCTCTTTGTTTTGTTGATGGTTTCTTTTGCTGGCAGAAGCGCTTTAGACTGATATAGTCCCATTCATTTATTTTTGCCTTTATTTCCCTTGCTTTCAAAGGGAAATTCATAAAATCCTCTCTAAGTTTGGCACCTAAGTTTTTTTCTACGATTTTATTGTTTCAGGTCTTATATTCAGTCTTTAGTCTATTTTAAATTCATTTTTGTGCATGGTGACAAATACCAATCTAGTTTTATTCTTTTGCATGTGACTTTCAATTTTCCCAGAACCATTTACTGAAGATGCTTTCTTTTCTCTTTTGTATATTTTTGGCTCCTTTGTCAAAAGCTACTTGCCCATATATACGGGGATTTATTTCTGGACTCTCAATTCTATTCCACTGGTCCCTGTGTCTGTTTTTCTGTCAATACCATGCAATTTTAATTATTGTCATTTTATAGCATAATATAAAGTCAGAAAATGTGATTCCACCAGTTTTGTTCTTTTTTCTCAGGTTACTTTGGCTATTCAGAGTCTTTTGCAATTTCATACAAATCTGATGTGTTCTGTTCTATTTCTTTTTTTAAAATGCCATTGGGATTTTGATGGGTATTACATTAAATCTGTATATTGCTTTGGGTAACATGGCCATTTTACCTATGTTGATTTTTTCAGTCCATGAACACAGAATATTTTTCTATTTCTTTGTGTCCTCTTCAATTCTTCAATTTTTTCAATAATGCCATGTTGTTTTCAGGATAGGTCCTTTACATCCTTCTGGCATTGGTCCCTCACATCCTTGTTAAGTTTATTCCTAGATATTTAATTCTTTTTGTTGCAATTGCAAAAGAAAGACTTGTTTCATTTCTTTTTCTGCAATTTTATTGTTAATATATAAGAACGCGTGAATTTTTGCACATTAATTTTGAATCCTGCAACTTTATTTATTCATAGCTTCTAATAGTTTCTTTTTCTGGGGGGTTAGTGAAGTCTTTAAGATTTTCTATATAAAAAATCGTGTCATCTGAAAAAAGCAACAATTTTCCTTCATTCCCAATTTGGAGACTTGACTTTGGCAGGTAAACACACAATGCAATATACAGATGATATAGTATAGACTTAAACACTTGAGACCTATATAATTTTATTAACCAATGTCACCTCAATAAATTCAGTAAAATTTCTAAAACATAAATAAATAAATAAATAAATAAACAAACAAACAAACAAATAAATAATACTGGACATTTGCATAACTTAAGCTTGAAAAGAGCTCTTCAATAATTCCCTATTTAACTTATTTTATCTTTGGATAAAAGGTGAATTAGTGTTAAGTATTTTAATCATCTGTTCAAAAAGACATTGTCTCCCTTTCTGAGGGACATGGAAAATAAGTATTTGGCTGGCACACTACAGTACTAAAGATTATTTTTATTTCAGAGTCTTATACATTCATTGTTTGGATATTCAATAAATGCTTGCTGTCTGCTTGACTTTGAGAAATAGAAAGATTCTTTAACTAGTGGGAAACAGTGGAACTAGTTGTCATAGACCTTGTGTTCTGCTTTTATACCCATTCTTTTTTTTCTGAAAAATTAGCTTAATTTGCTAGTGTCAGCAATACAAAAAACACAGTAGCTTAAGTTTGAAAAGATAAAAATACTTAAGATGCCCATGAACAAAGTATTACCAAATTGCATGTAGTATAAGTCTGATACCGAGTCAAAATTAGTGTAACTAAACTGATCAAAAATTCACTCTAGTCCCTGGAACCTGGAAAATCTGGAGAGTATTTCTACTAATTAATAAATGTATTATTCTTGAAGCAATAGTCATCTGAATGATTTGGCTAATCCTGCAATTTATGGGGTGCAGTAAAATGTCAAACAATGATAATCATTTTCCTAGACTCAGGAAAACTTTTATGAAGTATCAGAAAGAACACAAGTCTTAGTCTAAAGTGGCAATTACTAATGTACTAACCTTGTTGGGCCCTGAATAGTTATTTAACATGTAAACATCTTGATTAACATTGTAGTAGATCTATTTCTAAGCAAATATTCAGCATTTTTGATCCTTGGTTTTATCTCTTCTAATCTAAGAACTAATTTACTTTGTCTCTCTTTCAATTTCTCTCTCTGTGTCTCTCCCTCTCTGTCACTCCCTCTTCTCCCTTCTTCCTTCCTTTCTTCCTTTCCCCCTCCTTCCTCTTTCCTCCTCCTCCATCTTTCCCTCCCTCCTTTTCAAAAGAATATTTTGAGTCTCTACAATAGGCCAAATCCCATGCTAAACCCTAAAGATATAATGGCGAACATTATAGTGTCCCTGAATTTATGATGCACAACATAAAAAGAAATGGAATTCAGAGTATAAGTGACTGATAAACTAGGGAGATTAAAGGACTTTATAAAATATTACCAGGTAGAAAAAAAGTAAGTTTCAATGGTAGCAAAGAGTAAAGGAATTTATTCTGAATTTGAGGTTATATATATTCAAATAAATTGAAGTATGGAAACTTACTGAAATTGCTTAATTTTTAAGGCATTACTACTTTATAATTGGAGAAAATTATAAAGCAGGCAGTCATGATATCCAAATATCTGATATATGTTATCTTAGCTTATCAGAAATACTTGATTATTTATTTAGAGTATAACAAAGAATTTTACTAATACTTTAAATATGAAATCATTATTGAGTAATATTCATTTTATTAAAAACTTTCTTGATCCTAATATGCACACTAATTTTTTTTTGAATTCTTAACTATGCCTTTATTACATCTACAAGATAATTTTTTTCACAGTTAATTTACTTAACAAATATTTATTGAATACCTCTTATCTGGCGGGCACCATGTCTACTACTGAAAAAAAAAGATATGGTTTCAGCTCTCGTAAAACTTATAAACTGGTAAACAGTTTCAAATTGTGTAATATAAGTCATTGGCAAAGTAGAGTTTCCTTCAGAAAAATTCACTTTATAACAACTTGGCTGAAACACAAATATTCCAGTAAATAGGGCATGACCGCCTCTGCTGTTTTAGAACCGCAGTTCTAAAACCACAATGGACAGGCTTAAAGTGAAATGGAACTCAGTTCAAATTCAGCTCTCCTCCTTTCCGGATCTCTGACTCCAATTGTAGAAATATATTAATAACCCCAATTTCACAGGCATATTGTGAAAATGACATGGTGTGTGTGCAAGAAGTAAGGATATACGTGGTTTTTGTACATGTAGTTCTTGATACTGCTACTACTTCTCTTTATATCTTATTTTATAACTGAAACAGAAGATGGAATTGAAGACCAATAAAGCCTCAATTTTTACAAAATGTTATGGTCCTGGTACATTTGTGTATTTAAGATTGATTGAGAGATACCTGGAATATTTTATTTAAATGTACTTGTTTGTAAAGTCTTCCTAAATTATAAGAACCACCATTCTTGCTTTAAAAGACAGTATAGTCTGAAAATAATTTAGTATTTTCAAATGTTAGAAATCTGGACCCTAAATTAGGCTAAGATAATCCACAGCCTCGAATTTCCAGTTACTATGTACGGGTGTGAAAGCTAAACAGTAAAATCTGATAGGGAAAAAAATTGATCATTTGAAATATAATTCTGGAGGTGAGCTCTACAGATGCAATGGATAGCCAGAAAGACAAACATGAAGGTCCTAGAACAAATAAGCCTAAAACATCACTGGAAGCAAAAATGACAAAACTGAAGCCTATTTTGGGCACATCATGAGAAAGTCAGGTTCTTTGGAAAAGACAATATTGCTGGGAAAAATAGAAGGCAGAAGAATAATAGGAAGACTAAATATGAGATGGATCAACTCCATAAAATATGCCAGAGGCCCAAGTCTACAGGAGCTGAGCAGGGCTGCTGAGGACAGGACATTGTGAGAATCATTTATTCGTAGGGTTGCCAGCAGCCAGAGCCAACTCAACAGCATGTAACACACACAGATTAGTAAATATTTGATTAGTGGTATGCATGTATATATGTGTGTTTGCGTGTGTGAGGGTGTGAGTTTTTGAGGACATTTTGGAGTCTCTTTGCCAGGATCGTTAACATGAATTAACTGATCAGTAACAAAGATGTTGATGTAGCAAGTGAGAGTCAAGTTGAAAATGGGTTGACCCCCAGATATAGATTCTGATGTCAGTAATGGGTTTTAGAACTCATAGGAAGTGTTCCATGTGTCTATTGATGACAGCAAAGTCCCTAATTTGACTTTTTCCCATTTATTAAAAAAATCATAGTCAATTAAAAATTATGGGTCATTGTATTCAAATTGAGATTTTGTACCATTTTTAAATGTAACAACTTGCTTCTCCACTTCCCAAATCGTTTTACTTGCTTCATCAAATGTCTGAAGAAGACGTTTAAAAGATGTTACTTCTGATAGTGGTAGAAAGATCATTTAAAATTAGAGTTGCAGAGTTCTTCATTTAGTTGAGAAGAATTAAGATCTAAAGCATTTAAAATGAAACTGATTTCATAACCTAGGAAAGACTAATATGTGGTAATTTTTTTTTGTTTTCATTAAAGAATTCACAGCTTTTTTGTGTATATGCTCAAATGTTCCTTTCTTTTTATTCAAATAAAGTATTCATGTTAAATATAACAAAATTTAACCAATTATAAAATTAATTTAAAAATTTTAAATGAATCCTAACATTTTCTTCTTATAAATAAGTACTTAGAAATAAATCCTTAAAAATCACATATAAAAATAAGTTCCAAACGATAAGGATTTATTTTTCATTGTATAAAATGATACTCCTAGCCAGAGCAGCCACGTGTCATTGTCGATTTGTTTATGCAAGATTCACATTTCATAGATATTCATGGACCCTTTGATCCTTAATTAAACAGTTTTATCAAAAGATAGATTACTTGTAAATCAGTATTACAAAAGAAATCTCTTCCTTTCTTGATCTGACCTCCTGCTGCCCTCATTTCCCTTATTAAAAAGAAAAAAAGAAAAAAAGAAGATAACGGGTCACAGGAAATAGTTGAAGGGGGCAGGAGGCAGGTACCAGGAGATCTTAAAGAACAGAAAAGCAGTCTCAGGCAGCTGTTTGCTTTTTGGCATGAAAGTGACCAGACCCTATCTGGATGTTCTTTTCTCTTACCATTATCTAACACTTATAATAATTACAAGTAATCACTTTATATGTGGAAGGCGTGATTATTCTCTCTGAGGAACGCATAGTTTTGGACGGGTCTTTATTTTTTAAAGAAATTGTTTTAAAAATATTGCTGCAAAGAAAGCACAAGTGAGATCTCTTTTTCTAAAAGCTGGAGGGATAAAGAACATGAAGAGGACATGTCAAAGAACATGCTCACAGATTCAACCCTAGAACTAAAATGCTGGTGTGTGTGTGCGCGCATGCATGTGTGTGAGCATGCGCGCTCATGTACACATGTGTGTTTGAGTGTGTATTTGAATGTCTATTTCCATTTTTACATCTCTCAGTGTTAGGATTTCACTGTTTCTATGCCTGTTTGTTATTCTACTTTCAATCATTCACCAACCAAACCTTGGCAAAACTAATTTTCCCTTCTCTTGCCCTATGCTTTTTAATTGTCTTTACCAGCTTATTTTATATAAACCATAGGTCTTAGTCTTTATCCTGAACCTTAGAGTCTACTTCACTAAAATATGGCAAATTAGGATGAATATATTTGGTCTGATGATTCAAAATATCTTGACATGCAAGGCAGTTTAACAGCAATTTCAGATAAAGTAGTAGGGGAGAGACGTCTGATGAAGAAAGAGAGGTTGTAGATATGTGGTAGTGGTTTTTATAGACTATGACAAGAAATAACTAACTTCCCCCATGACCAAGGCAAAGGACAAAGGGATGGTCCTGTCTCCTCAACTTCTACACAGTCACCAAATATTTACTGAGTACTATTAAAGCTCCAGATACTATGCTGAACCATATACAGAATACAAAAACAACTTGGGCCATATTCTATCCACCTGAACTTTGATATGCTATACAACAGAAGATAAAGGCATGCAAAATGTGCCTATTTATAAGGAGAAATGAGTTATAGTAAACTACAAGTTTTGTTAAAAGTTATAGAAGTATGGAAAATAAAGTAGTCATATTCATTCATATATACATAATTTGCCTTTTAACTTGCCTTAATAGAAAACTCTGATATCATTTGTATAAATTTTCAGGCAATGAAGGGCAGCAAGAAAAGTTATAAAATATAATTTTCTCTGGATCATTTTTATACCTTCAATATTGCCCTTTCATTTGAAGGTCACCTTACCCTGTTGCCTGGTGGTCATTTCCCAAACCTGGAAATTCTCACTAGTACTTGTGGGTATACTGGGCCATCCAGCAGTGTCATAGGTACACCCTTCTCAATAACACATAACAAGTTTTTTTTTCCTTTTTTGACTGAAGAACAATGAAAGAGATGAAGCACTAGCTCTATGAGTCTGTACGTTCCCATCTACCAGTAGTTATTTAATTGAAGAGATATTTTTTATTTAATAAAAATGTAACTGGAAAAGTTTATTAGTAACACATTAGTATAAAATGTCAATTCTCAATTTTTAATCAAAAGTTGTGAAACATTCTGATATAGCCACTGGTAGATGTTAGGCAATTTAGATGTCTCTTAATGTTCTTGCAAGTATTTTTGCTCAGACTTGTTCATATGACAAACTGGTTGGCAACATGCTAAAGTCAGAATAGATTTATACCAATGAAGTGCTGGGAACTGAGATAGGGTTTTATTGGGAGCAAAGATATCAATCTGGTATTGTACAACTAGTAAGAGAAGAATTTCAGCTAAAGAAAATTGAATTATGTCATGCAAATTGTGATACGATGGTTTATGCTGGATAACTTTGATTTTATTCCTTTGACAAAGAAGCTTCTCTTTCAGATGGAAGTTTTTGAATCTTTTGGTTGAGTTTCTAATTCTGAATGTTCATAACAATTTCAAAAGTGTAAAAAGAAACCAAAAAACCTAGGAGAATTTTTTCTAGTAAACAGTGAATAAGTGGTCAATTTGATATTATAAGATGTAATAAAGTACGATGGCCTTAAGAATTTAAGCACTGAGTAGATTTTCCTCTAATCAATATAGAAATTAATTATTATTTCATAAATTTATCTTGAATTTCAAAAGTGGTCATTATGGCACTCCTCATTGACATTAAAATCATCCTAAAAATTGCAATCATATGATATCCTTACCCAGTTCTACCATGGCTGAGAACTACTTGCCTACATGCATGCAATATTCTCTTCTTTGGAGTCAGCAGTCCAGATCAGCTGCAAGAAAAAAAATCACAGTATGAATAAAGCAAAATACACACACATACACATTTGATTTATTGAGTAAAATTGATCCTGACAAAGGGAAGTAATTTTTATACTTTTGAGTATTTTACTAATAAATACCTTGAACATAAATCAAATCATTGCTAAAATTCATTCTTTCATTATAAATGCATCTACAAAGGAATTTATATATTTATTGATCTAGTTGTTTTTTTTTAATTGGTCTATGACCAAAATCTCATATACTCAATTATTGAATAGCCTATGCTGTCCCAGTGGTTATCAATCTATACAAGAGGGGAAAGCTCAACATAGTGGTAATGTATTAGGGTTGTCCAGAGAAACAGACACATTTATACACATACATACATGCATGCATGCATGCATACATACATACATACATACACACATACATACATACATATGAATTGGCTCCTTCACTTATGAAGGCTGAGAAGTACCATGATCTGTCATCTGCAAAGTTAAGAGCCAGGAAAGCCTGTGGTATAATCCAGTACAAGTCCAAAAGCCTGAGAACAAGGAGTACACATGTCTGAGAGCAGGAAAAGATGGATGTCTCAGCTCAAGGAGAGTACAAATTCTGCCTTCCTCCCACCCGTTTTATTTTATTTGGGCCCTCAACAGATTGAATGATGCATTGGTAAGGGTGATCTTCTTCATTCGGTCTACTGGTTCATATTATAATCTTTTCTGGAAACACTCTCATAATCATACCCAGAAATAATGTTTTACTATTTATGTGAGCATCCCTTAGCCCAGTCAAGTGGACACATAAAATTACCATCATGGATAGTGTTAACAGCTTCATTAACAATAGGACTCTGGCACTCACACCCTTTTATATGCCTGGCACTGTGCTACCCATTTTATTTGCATGACTCAGTTCTCTCCATAACCCAATATGACAAGTACTGTATTATAATATAAATCTCCATTCTCCAGATTAAGAAATTGAGGCTTAGAGAAATTCAGTAACTTGCCTAGGATCAAAAGACTATGCCCAAACCCTAATTCTCTAATTGCCCATTTCCAACTTGAAAACAGGTGCTTGGATATTTTAAAGCATCCTATATAAAAAACATGTGAAGTCAAGTGATATTAATGTTTTTGTTAAGTAAACAATGTGATTTGTCTACTTTCTTCAATTGAGAACTTCATGTATTTACTTATTATTTGTAATAACCTATTTTGTCTTAGAGATAAAACTGAGATTTAATACCAAAAAAATCTTCATAAAAAGCAATTGGTCATAAAACCAGTGTAGCAAAAACAGGAAATGTTTGAACCAGAGTTACACTAGCTGCCATGAACACATGTCACTTTACACCTTTTTTCTTCCCAGGGCCTAATAAGAAAGCATTAAGTTGACCTAAACTCCAAGTTTCCTGGGGTTTGGCAGGCTATCTCTCATGGAGGGTTTGTATGACCACACAAGCAGACCAAACAGCTGCTCTGGGGCCAGACTACTAGGGTGTGGCCATTTAGACTAGTGTGGGTGGTAGCAGTGAGCAGACCACAGAGCCAGGTTCCTGTGCAGTTCTCTCAGACTCCTGGTAGTCAAAGGAGGTCTCAGTATTCCCTCCCACCCCTTTCACATACCCTACTTATCCAAATAGTTGGTTAGACAGAGGAAGGCTTCCACTCCAACTGGAAGAACAAGTTGAGGTGGCAAAATTCCACCCTAATGTGGGGGTGTGCCAGGCTTCCAAGCAGCCATGTGCCAATTCACAGGAGCACTTGGGTATGAAACAGGTCTGTCAATATATGTCAGTGTTCATCCCACTGATGTGACTAAACCAGGAGCTCATTCTGCTGTGGGAGTGAACCTGTCTTTTTCATTCGTTTAAGGATTTCTTGAAAGTTGAAGGATCACGAGGAGCAGCCAGAATGAGCATGTGCAGATGGCAGGTAATGTTTCACTTCAGGTTTTTCTTTTTTTTTTCCAAAATGGCAAGTCAAAATCCAGCTATTAATGCAAGAGGCTCACTGGGGAATTAAAGAGAAAAGAACATTGATATTCACATTAGGCAGAAAAGGACCCACATAGCTGTTAGAAAACCTAAAGAGAACTAGAAGCTAAAGAAATTTTCCTACTTACATACTACTGGTATTTATCTGCACAGAGATTACTTCAGAATAGTACTTTATATACAATTTAGGAATCATTAAAATTTAACTTAAGATAATTTATTATCAATTTATTTTACATTGGAAGTTTCAGAATAATAACTCAAATATTTCAGAAATCTCTTGTTTTTACTTATACTGTTTGCCTCCACCACCAAATGAACAGCTCAGATATAGTAACCTACCAAAAATAATTAACTAACTCCTACCTCCAACTTTGCTTCTGAATATTCAATTGCACAGCTGTGGGAGTGAAGTGAGAGGCAGAAAGCCTGACAGCGAAGAAAACCTCTTTCAGGGACTTTGGAGGTTGGGAGATGTGTTTCCCAGAGTGTTAGACACACTTCTTCAGTCCTAATTGAGAATGCCATTATCAGCATCCTGTAATTGCAAATGCTAAATTTAAATTAAACAGGAATGAACCAAGAAAAACTCAAAAACACTCTAATAGAAAAAACTTCAATTTTCTAGATTATCTTCATCAATTTATATGGATAGTTATCTAGGTCCATATCTAAATATTGCATTTTCAACATGAAGTAATAGAATAAATATGAACATTAGAATCAGAAAGCTCACAGTCAAATCTAGACCCTAGCCCTTCATATGACATTAGATGAACACACTCTAAGCCTTGCGTCTTCATCTGAAACATGAGGAATAATAATACCTAGGTAAATTCCCAGCAGTTTGTAAACTCCATGAGATCAGAGAATCTGAGGTTTTTGTGTTTGTCCCACCAAAGGCTATATCTTTAGTACCTAGACATTGCCTGGCACTCAAATATTTGTAGAATGAATGAATGAATGAATGAATGAATCAATGTCATACACAATAAAAGAGATGCCACATGTGAAATGTCTATCCCCTAGTTAATAAATCTTTGTTCCTTCATTAACCTCTACCTGACTGTCTTCATTCCTACATTAATTCAGATGTTTAAGGCTGAATTATTTTGACTCAAATCATATAATAGTTTCATGTTCAGATAGTCCTATGTGTTTATACTAAAACTTATCTTTGAGTCCTTCCTTTCTCTTATTCTCCTTATCAAATTTATTAGCAAGTACTATTAATTCAACCTACAAAATATATCTCAGCTCATTCATGTCTGTCCATCTCTACTGCCAATATCCAGTGTAAGACATAATTTCCTAAATGGACTGTTACCAAAACCTCCTAACTAATCTCTCTCATTCCACTTTGCTCTTACAATTTATAGCTGGATCTCCAGTCTCATTTCATCCAATTTTCATCTGTCTTGCCCATGCTCCAACTATTCACACTTCCTTTCTGTTCCTCACATATAAAGTTCTTTCTCTTCTCAAGTCTTTGTATTTGTTATTCACCCTGCCTAGGAATGCTTTTACCCTGGTTCTTGTGTGGATGGTTCCTGCACACACATGAGATGTCTACTCAAACACACCTCTTCAAAATGGCTTTCCCTTTTTACCAAATTTTCTCTACCGTGTTTCCTTGTTTTTCTTAACTATTTGTTCACTTATTTAACATAGGCTAAGATCTGGCTCCACCATTTACTGGCTATAAAAACTTAGGCAAGGCATTTAACCACCCTTAGTACCTTCACCTGTAAGATAAGTATACGGTACCAACCGCACAGGGTTGTGAAGCGTGAGATATTATGTTGAAAAAAACTCAGTTACCTAGAACATGTCTTTGCTCACTTAATATTAGTTATTTTTGTTATTACATTCACCTGAAAAAATTCAGATTCCCTGAGGGCAGGGACTACATCTGTTTTTTTGTTTGTTTGTTTTTGTTTGTTTGTTTTTCCCATCACTGTATTGCTAGTTTCTGGAACTGTGCTGGCATTAAGTCATCAATAAATGTTTGCTAAATGAATGAATTCTACCTAAATAGGCCACATGCATTTAAACTGAAGAGCTACATGTAAATTCACATGCATAATTAAATATACATAGGTAAACTTGCTGTAATATTATGTGAGGTAAAGAAGAAAAAGGAAGTTACTATCTGAGCACTTCTCACCATCTCTACCACTACTACTCTGACTAAATCACTGGAATTACTGTGGTAGGCTCTTAATTGGTCTTTCTTCTACTCTCACTTCCTTACAATTTAGTATCTACACAGAAGTCAGAGTGATTTTATTAGTACATCAGATCATGTGATTTTTGTGCTTAAAATCCTCCCATAGTCTCCCATCACACTTGGAATATACTCTAAACTCCTTGCCATAACCTAAGGCTTATGTGATCTATCTGCTGCCTTACTCTTTAAACTCATCTTCTATACTCTGTCCTCTGGTGACAATTACATATCTGGCCCTTTCTACAGCAGACCCACACATGCTGTCCACTCAGAAAAGAAGTAGAATTGTCAAATCATGTTAGAAATAAATATAAAATTGGAATGATCAAGGAGAATAAATGATAAGAACCATAGAGGTAAGAAAGCAAACAAAATGAATGAAACTAAAAAATAAAAAAGTAGTAGAAAGAAAATAGGACCAGACTAACAAAGGGGCTCCAACAATTGCATAAACATAGTACCCCAAAAGAATAACAAACAAATATTTAAAGGCATAATTTAAGAAAAAAATTAAAATAGATTTGAATCTGTATTTTGCAAGGGCACATTGCTGTGACAGAAAAAAAATTGACCCACAATGGTCAATAACTAGTTTTATATTAATAAAATTATTCAATGCTTTAAATAAAGAAGAATTGAACAGCCAGCCAAAAAATATCAATTACTTATAAGGGAAAGAAATCATATTGGATCTGGAACCATATTTCTTCACAGCAATTATAAATACCAGAAACAATGTAGCAGTGCCTATAAAATACTCCACAAAGAAGCAGTAAATTGAGAATTCTATATCCAGCCAAATTGACCCTCAAGATTAAATATTAAAGATGTTTTAAACATACAGGAATTCATGGGATATTTTTCTCATGGACACTTCTCAGAGAGACTACTTAAGGAAATTTTTCTGTAAACCAAAATATAACTGGAGAAACTACAGCAAAAGGTCTGGTAGCGACCATTGAATATACATTTAATTGTATAATTAACACAAACATAAATTGCAGTTTATTGTGCAGGACATAATGTAAATTGTGTATGCCTGACAGTAAAATAAAATCTTAACTTTAGGAAAAAAATGGGAGGGAAAGGAAAAGAATGGGAGTGAAATAGCAAGCTCTTCCATCTGCAATAGTCAAGAGTCAAATACTATAATTTCAAACTGACTTCCAAGGATATATAACTCTACAAAAAAGCAAATTAAGAAAGGTAATTAACTAAAACTGGAGAATGAAAGGAAGAGATGAGAAAGGAATAATAAGCCAACTACCTTTATCATAGTTCAGAAAAGCAATTAGTAGATTGTTTAAAGAAGGTTAGGGCTAAAGGCATTATATAAAATATAATTTTGAAAATATTAAAATAGAAACATACACCTCCCTAAATCTCAGCAAAATTTCACACTGAAAACAATAAACAAAGCAAACAGACCATGAGGCAATAGACTTATGCTATCAGTGAATTAGCAGGTCATTGAACCAGGGCTGAATCATGGGGTACTGGCAGAGCTGTGGCTCAAATTCCCAGAGTTCAAGGTGGTGGGATTCATCATTCTGCCCAGGATGCTTTTGACAATATATGCCATTGGGGCTGCATTTTTGCACCATCCAAAACCTGGCGACATTGGCACCGCAGAGTAAACACAACACAGAAGTGATATACTATCTGCTCTGTCCTGGCTGCCTTGGCCTTACCAGAGCTGGCTATGTCTAAAGGTCATCATATTGAGGAAGTTCCTAAACTTCCTTTTGGTGATTGAAGATAAAGCTGAAGGCTACAAGAAGACCAAGGAGGCTATTTTGCTTGTTAAGAAACTTAAGGCCTGGAATGATATCAAAAAGGTTCATGCCTCTCAACAAATGAGAATTGGCAAGGGGAAAATGAGAAACCATCACCGTATTTAGCTCAGGGGAACTTGCATTATCTGTAATGAGAACAATGGCATCATCAAAGCCTTCAGAAACATCCCTAGAATTGCCCTGCTTAATGTAAGAAGACTGAATATTTTTGAAAATTGCTCCTGGTGGGCACATGCGCTGTTTCTGCATTTGGACTGAAAGTGTTTTCCACAACTTAGATGAGCTGTATGGCACTTGGTGTAAAGCTGCCTCCCTCAAGAGTAACTACAACTCACCCATGCACAAGATACTTAATACAGATCTTCGCAAAATCTTAAAAAACCCAGAGATACAGGGAGCCCTCCAACCACCACACAGAGTCCTAAAAGAGAATCTACTGAAAACACTGAGAATCATGTTGAAGCTAAACCTATATGCAAAGACCATGCGCCAAAACACCATTCTTCACCAGGCCAAGAACCACAAGCTCTGGGGAGATAAAGCAGCAGCAGCACTAGAGGCCACATCAGATGAGAAGGGTGTTCCATGCAGGAAGGCTGTGATAGAAAAGAAAGGAAAGAAAGCTGTTGGCATTACGAAGCAGAAGAAACCTTTGGCAGGAAAAGAAGCTGCAACTACCAGGAAACCAGAAGCTGAGAAGAAGCCCACAGAAAAGAAACCCACCAGAGAAGAAAAGAAGCCCTTGGCATAAACTGAAATTAATTTATTCCATCAAATCACTTTATAGGGGGAAATGAGAGAGAAACAATATAAAATAATAACAAAACTGGGACCAAACAAGCATTTGTCATATTAATAATGTAAATTGTCTTGATCATCTTGGTAAAGGTAATTTTTTTACCTTTGAGTCACAAAGCAAAATCCTATTCCATGCCAAATACAAGGAAAAACCTAAGATAAAGGCTCAAAATAAAAGGGCGATTAAAGATCTACCAAACATAAATAAATAACATAAAGCAGAAGTTATAATCTTAACATCAGATGAGAGGAAAGTATTAAGTAAGACAAAGAAGAAAACTTAATACTAAACTGTGCAATTCCCAATAAAGACATAACATGTATATCTATAATCCATACAACGTAACATTAACATGGAGAAAAAATTACAGGATATATAAAGAGAAACACAAATACACTAATCATGGGATACTTAAATTCAAATCTCCAGTGCATTATCAATCAGATGGACAAAAATAAATAAGGATAGGCTGACTTAAATGCCATAACTGATATAATACAAATAATTGATATGTTATGAAATTTATAACCTGAAAATAGAGAATGCACCTTTTCAATGAATGACTAGTAGAAAACTTTAATAAAATCTAAAAAATAAAATCATACAGATAACATTCTTTGATCTCACAGACTAGAGACTAATCACACTATGAATAATGATGCATATATTCTAAATAATATATTAGTAAAAAAATCCAGAAATTCATTTAAAAAATAAACATCATTACCAAATGAGATTGTAATTGTTCAATACTAGAAACTATTGCTGCAGTTAGAAGATTTAATGGAAGTGTCCATATACAACAGCAACAGAAAAGATAAAAGACATAAACAAAATGTTTTCAAGAAAAGTGTGAGATCTGTTAAAAATAAAACTTAAAATAATATCAAAAGCCACAAAATAACTTTTCTACAAATAGAAAGACCATGCTATTGGGAAGAAAGACTGGAATACTCAGCATCATGAATGTGTCAATTCTTGCTAAAATAATTTGTAAATTTAACATGATCTCATTGAAAACCCAACAGTTTTAAGTGATATTATCTACTGCTAAACTTAATAAGAAAAATAAATGTAAAAAAGAATCATTCCTAAAAGACATTAAAACATTTTAATTAAAAGCATTGTACTGGTCCATTAGCAAAACAGAAATCCCAGAAGTAAGTATATCAGATACATACAGGAATTGAGTGTTTAAAAAAGATACCACCTCACCATTGAGGAAAAAGGAACTGGTCCATAAATGGTTCAGTGATAAGTAAAGAAATGTCCATACCTTATATTCCAAGATAAATTTCAAATATACCAAAATTTTTAATTTTTAAAATGCAACCATGAAATAAGAAGAAAACTTGGAACAATTACTTTATAAATTTAGAGTTTGAAAGGTCTGTCTAACCTTTTATGACTCAAAATCTCCAAGTCATAAATTACTTTATTTGTAAATGTGGTTACATATTTTTTTTTTAATTCACAGAAAGAAACATCATGAACAAAGTTTTAAAAAGACAAACTGTGGGAAATATTTAAAACTCATATCACAGATATAGGATAGATTCTCTATATAGATCAATAAAAATTTTACCTATTCAAAATATAAAAAAAGAAATAAAATTTGCTCTTAAGTGCTGAAAATAATCAATTCCACCCATAAAAAATAGAAATGTGAATTAAAAGCACACAAAATACCATCTTCTACCTCTCAACTGGCAAAAATCTATAGTTAACTAACACATTCCATTGATAGGACTCTGATGGGAGAAAAAGTATTCTCATGCATTGCTGATGAGAGTATAAAGTGGGCAATGTGCTAATATCTATACAAATTACAAATACATATGACTTTCAGCCTAGCAATTTCACTTATAGGAAATGCCAGATATCTACCAGTGATGTGTGGAATGCTGCATATAAAGATTACTATTTGAAACAAAAAATTTGGAAATTTACTCATGCCCATCAATATGTAACTAGCTAAATCAGTCATAGTATATCCATATAATGGAATTATAGATCGTTATTAAAAACTAAAGGCAGAACATCTCTGTGTACTAATATCAATTGGTATCCAAGATATATTAAGTGAAAATAGTGTAATTAAGTGAAAGTAGAATAGTGTTTGTTAAGTGAAAAAAGAATAACGTATATAGTATGTTTTCCTTTGAGTAAAACGGAGGAAAATAATATACCTATATTTTTCTGTATACTCGAAAAAAAATTCTAGACAAATATTCCAGGAACAGTAATAGCTATTATAAAAGAGGGTTAGACCCAGGGCCAAAATGAGAACATGAACGACATGGAAATAAAAGACACTTTTCACTTATAACATTTTATGTTTTGTTGAACTACAAAAATGCCTTATCTATTTAACATTAAATTTTAAATACTTAAATAAAAAAAAAGAGAGAGCAATTTGTTATGAAGCTAATACTGGTTTGTGGGGAGGGGGGAGTTTTGACATTTTTATGAATTTTATGCATCATTTAATGTACTTAATAAAATTTTGAAGGTATTAGTTGAGTCTTCATCTCACTATACACTATTTCCTTTTCAATAAAAGTTTAGCATTTCCATAATTCTCAATATTTTCAGCAGGAAAATACATTGAAGAACCAGACTATAAAACTGATGATTTTTTATCTGCAAATGGTTTTACACCAAATAGTTTGCCAAGAGTGTATAATTTCCTGGTCATTCTTTCTGGTTGGCAGAATTCTCATGATCAAAGTACTTTCAATAATGAAAGTGCACTTAGAACACATCTACTTACGCTAAACTTCAACGGCAGTGAAATCCATGGCTGTGCAAAGATTTCTGTTTGGGGACAGGCTACCTAATTTTTAATTGATCAGTGTATTTATCCAGTGTATTAAATGTAAGAAATGATATTGATCAGTTTCTCACCCAAATTCTTTCAGATAACTTCACTGAAAATATTAAGTGAATAATATTTAATAGTAATATTTAATAATATTATTAAGTAATATTATTAAATAACAATAATATTTAATAATAATAGGTATTCATTCCTATTGCCCCAATCTGAGCATGCACAGCCATTCAAACTCCAGACAAGCTACTGCTGCCACCTTCTCTCATGAAGTCCACAAGCCAAATAGAGGCATTCAATTCATGTCATATAGTTAAACCAAAGATCAGAACCAGCCCTAACCTCTTCTGATAAATATAAGAAAATAACCCAAAGAAAACCTTCTTACATTTTTATCATTATTATATTTTGAATTATCTTCAGAATTAATGTTCAAAAAGGTAAATAATAATGATCATAAGAATAATCCCACAGCAAAGATGAAAAGGGCTGTGAAGATTTAGCCATAAGCATTCAAATTTTTATGACAATTGAAATATAAATATTTGTTTAGCAAAATAATGCCTCTCTGGGGGTGGCTCCATAGTGTAGTGGTTTGCACGTCTGCTTTACATGCAGAAGGTCCTGAGTTCACGCCCCAAGTGGAGCCACGGACCATACCCCAGGTGCACCAGGCCCTGGGTGCACACTGCAAGCGTGTGAGAGGAGACGCCCTGCCTTCAGAAATCATGTTCTTAAAGGGAAACAGCAACTTCCATAGATCAGGGGTGGAAGTGGGGGCTGGGCGGAGTGGGAATTAAAGAGAGGGAGAAAAAAAGAAAGAATGCCTCTTAATATTTCAAAAACCACCTGCAGAACCTTTCCCTGGGATCAGCATCCAGGGACTAAGTAATCCATGGCCACCTCAAGCACTATTTGCAAAGGAGGTAGTAACATTCACAGTCACTTTCAATTCAGCTTACATTTCATTCTGCACTTGAGCAGCATCATGCTGACACAACACATTCATAACGAGAAGGGAGTTTCCTGTTCTTTTTATGAAGCTTTGTAAATGGTTTCTGAGACTCCTTGTTTTGGAAAAAAAAAATCACTTCCTGATGATTTCTCTGTTAAAGAAAAATCTGATTTAAAAAAATAATTAGGAAATAAACATGCTTTGCATAAAGGTATTGTTTTATTTTGTTTTCTTTTTAATTCGACTTAAAATCTGACGACACATTGTTTTTCTCTATAAGTATGAGCAAGAAAAAGATAAAATAAAACACTATTTCTTACTGGGTGCTTCTAATAGGTGTTCCGTATCACAAAAACCACACAAAAACCACATGATTGTGACAATTACTATGGCAACTAACAAAATTGTCAAATACCCACTGTCAAGGCTGCCTACACAGCCTCTTAGATCTGGCATCCGCTTCCACTTCAATGTAGAGTACAAATTTAGAAGCCCTTGCCATCTTGTAACTAACAGTGAAGAAAACTGCCTACGTTAATCATGCTACTTTATTTTCATTTGACTGTTTTGTACATCAGACAGCATCTCTTGCAGCACTCCATTCAAAAATGAAGACCAAAGAATTAGCTGCCCAGTCTAAAAAACTGCATATAGAGCCTGAAGCGAACATGGTACTAAATTAGCAGTACTATCCATGTTTTCTCCTTTATACACTCAGAGCCATGAAAATAAGCACATTAAAAATAACTTTTCTATCACACAGTGTATCTTTTTTCTTCTCTTAAATCACATCATCTTAATCTGTCTGATTTAATTTTCTAAAACCAACTTCCTCACATGCAAGAGGGTCTTTCCTCAAACAAATGTCACACAGAAAAGCTGATATGTAATAAAATTGTAAATGGGTTGGTCAGAATGTTCTGTTTTATTTTCAGAGACAACAGAACTTCAGGAATAATTTGGTTCACCATGAGATGATGAGGAAAGGCTCAGTATAGAAATCAGGGCCATTTGGGAAAAGCTGGGAAGATGGGAAATGTGAAAAGAATGATTCCTGCCCTGGCAGCACATCTTTCTAATCAGGGGGAAAGAAGTCATCGGACAAAATTCTGCTGTGTTCAGCAAAGGTCCCTATGTGATTTTCTCTTCCTGCTTCTGCCTCACAAAACAGGAAATTTTAAGGCAAGAAAACCAGAGGAAGTGATCTGGATCTTCTTAACAGTTTAGGCACACAAAAGTCAAACTGAGGTCTCTTCTGATAGGACATATGAAAGTAGGATATATGAATTCATTATTAAGATAAAAAATTCCATATCTGCAAAGACATCATCATCATAACAGTTAACAGTCCAACACTTACTGAGTGCTTATATGTACCAGGCATTGTTAAAAGTGTTTTACATGGATATACTCACTTAATTCTTACTTTCAGTGTACCACTACAGTCCTCATTTTACAACTGAGAAAAATACAGCACAGAAGGCTAAGCACCTTGTAAGAGAGTGGAGATAGTATTTAAACCCAAGCAGTCTATTTTCAGTTTTCAAAAACTGCAAAGATGATAGGTGTGTGGGAAAGTATACAGTTTTTTTCTGTTAGAGTCTATTGGCTTTCAAAGTCTATACACACATGTGCGCACGCACACGCACACACCCACGCACAAACAATTTATAATAGTAATGCTTGATGGGAGCAGTGTTCAATGAAAGGTTTTTTCTGTAGTTGGTGGGAGATGTCACCTATATGGTTCAGACTAGGGTTCAGAAGAGCTAGGTTCCTACACCTAGCCTATGGCAGCATTATCTGAGTGGCCAGAGCAGCATTTTCAAAAGTGAGTAAGCCTAAAATTAGTGAAATGGAAGCAAGTGGCAAAAGGAGGCAAAATACAATCAACTCTTGATTATTTGTGATTTATGGCTGGGAAATCACAAACAGCTACTTTAACCCATATGTTCGACTTTCTGCCCATGAAAACATTGTAAATTCGTTTCTATTACTGCTGCAACAAACCACCACAAATTCAGTGGCATAAAACAACACAAACTAAGTATCTTACAGCTTAGAAAGTCAACAATCAAGCCTAAATTCTACCAGACTAAAATTAAGGTGTTTACATGCTACATTACTTTCTGGAGATTTTAAGGGAGAATCCTTTTCCCTCTATTTTGGGTTATTTACAGTTTGTGATGCTAGAACAAAAGTTCTTGTCTTCTTGCTTCTTGTAAACTAAAGCTCACTTTCAGCTTCTAGAAGTCATCACATTCCTTGGCTCATGGCCCCCTCCCTCCATCTGTAAAGCCAGCAATAACAGATTGAGTCTTTCAAATATCTGCTTTTTCTTCTGGTTTATTTCTCTGACCTATCTGGAAAAGTTTCTTCCCTTATAAGGATGTATGTGATTAGATTGGCTTCATGCAATTGATATAGGAGAGCTTTTTGATCTTAAGATCCATACTTTCGATCACACCTGCAAAGTTTGTAAGTTAAAATATTCACAGTTCTATAAAGTTCCACATGCTCAGATCTCCAGGTTGGGAGATAAAGATATAGAAGACATTATTCTGCTGGCAAACTTCTAAATAGGAAACACAATTGGAAGATTTTACTTGTTTCTCTTTTCCTCTTTAGTAGCTTTATTGATGGATAATTGATGTACAGTAAACTGTACATCTCTAAAATATATAATTTTATGAGTTTTATCATATATACATAGTATACACCCATAAATCCATCACCACAATCAAGATAATAAATATATCTATTATCCCTAACAACTTCTTTGTGCCCCCCTTGTAATCTATTCCTCCTTCCTTCGTGTTATCCCCAGGCAATCACTAATATGCTTTCTGTCATTACATGAGAGTACATTTTCTAGAATTATATTTAAATGTAATACACAGTATGTACTTTTTTTTGACCTGATTTCTTTCTCTCAGCATAATAATTTTAAGATTCATCCATACTGTGGCATATATCAATAATATAATACAACCTAGCCATTCTACTCCTAGATACTACTTTTATTGTTTCTGCCTGGGACAATGTATTAATCAGGGAGAGAAAGTAGATTAAGAACAACGAAAGCTTTTCTGGACTCTAATCCAGCTCAAGTACAAACCTCAGGATAATTTAGACACTTGAAATCTGTGACACTCAGACAATGTCTTATTCTATCAGTTTGTTTTTGCTGTATAAGAAACTACTTCAAAACTGAGTGACTTAAAACAATAGTCACTTTTCTGTGGATCCATGACTTAGCTGGTCTTTGCTGGGTAGTTCTGCTAGGATTAGGTTGGCACACTGCATTATAGTCAGTGGGTAGATGGCTAGAGGCTGATTCAATGTCTGGTGGCTGGTGCTTGCTGTCATTTGATGCTAGCTGCCAGTGGAAGGACAAATAGAATTGGCCATGGGTCTCCAGAAAATTAATCCAGGTTTATATTTACCTGATGGCAAACACAAGGTTCCCAAGAGCAGCAAGATAGGCTAGCTCCAAAGCACAAGGGCTTCTCAGGCTTCTAGTTCCATCACATTAGCTGATGTCTCATTGGCCATAACAAGTCACATGACCAAGCCCAGAGTAAATGGCAAAGACACAGACTCCCTCTCTTGATGGGAGTAACTGCAAAGAAATACTGCAAAGGGGCATACGTACAGGTAGGAGAGAAGATTTTATAACCATTTCTGCAGTCTACTATATCTCTCTCTTTATTCTTTATTACCTTCAGTTACTTATTACTTGTTCATCCCTGAAGCCATGTCTCAAATTTCATTTCCTTACTCTTCACTCAGCAGAATCTATTCTCTCCTAAGTTACCGATGATCTTCATGTTTTTCACTAAACTCAGGGAACTCATTTCACTCATCATTTCAATGGGCATCTTGGCATAATTTGACACAATCTTCTCCCTTGTCTTCCATGACCCTAGCCTTCCTTTTATTTCTCTTAGATAATTCTTCACAGTCTCCTTTATAGAAAAAGGAAATTGGCATAAAAGATGTATTTAAAATTGGTTCATTGAATTAAAGATTGAATACATAAATCAATGAATAATAATAGGATTTTGTTCCCCTACCCAGCAATTAAATGTTGATGTTTGCTAATCTTTAGTTACTACCTATATACTGATGACTTCCAATTTTATGTCTCTAGCCCAAAATCCTCTTCTATACTTCAGGCATGTATCCTCTGACTGGACTTCTCTCCCACTGACACTCCAAGCTCAACCTGTATGAAACCGAACTCACTAACCTCACTGCCAGACCTAGTTTTCTTCTAAATTCTTCCACAATCTGCCCAATCACCCAACCCAAAAATCTGAGAGTTATCTTTGGCTTCATCTTATCAGAGTCATCAAGTCCCATTGCTTCTTCCTTGTGAAATCTGTCCTGTGATCTCTAACCACATTGTTTCCACTACTTTTGCTTAGGTCTCCATTAGTCCTCACCTCAATGCCTACAGCCACCACCTAACTCAAAATTCTCTGAAGACAGAAGTCATCTGAAGACAGACAGGAAGCTTATGTTTTTATGCTTGTTAAAAACATAAATTACTGGGTCTTCTCCAAATATTTTCATTCAGAATCTCTTAGGAAGGGGTCTGGTAATCTGTATGCTTAAAAAGCACCCAGTTGACTCTTGTTATCAAAAAATTTGGAAAAACCTTGTCTTAATTTGTTTCCTTGACTCCACAGTTACCTCCTACCCTACAATCCTCTCACCACAGCATTGCCAGTGTAACCTGTTTAAAACATGAATCTAATCTTATCAATTTTTCGCTTAAAATATTTCTATGGTTCATAGTGTTTGAATAATATCCACTCTCTTTAACAGAACCTTCTTATCTCTCAGCCTTATCTTTCAACCACCCCCCCTTTTATAGACACTACACTCTCTACTAAACTCTTTCCTAAATGTAGCATTCATGCTCTTTCAGGCCACTGCAACAGCAATACCTGCCACTTAGGATACTCACCTCTTCCCCCAATCCCTTTATTTATTCATCACACATTTACATAATACTTAGGTGAGATGGGCACTGTTCTATGTACTTTGGAAATGTTAACTTATATATTCATTATTACAACCCTGAGATGAGTAAGTGGTAGGTATTATTTTCCCCACTTGCATAGCAAAGCAAGGGACATTTGCCTGGAGTCATATACAGTTTCTAGCAAAACCAAGACTTCACTCTAGACAAAGTGGCTGTAAAATCTATGCTTTTAACAACCATGCTCTAGTGCCTCTCCTTCAACTGCTTAAACCCAATCTTATTCAAAACTGAGCTCATGCATTAATAAGTCCTGAAAGCCTTCTTATTTAGATCTGAATTAGCATTTTGGGCTTATTTTTGTCACAAGACTTATAGCACTGTACAGTTAGTCTCTTTTCTTGTCTCATAAACCAGACTGTAAGTTTCTTAACAGAGGGAGACACATTTTTATATCCCCGAAACTTAGCACAGTACTTAACATGAAGTAAGTACTAACTATACATTGAATAAAAAAGCAAAAGAATAAATGAAAGAGTGAATAAATATATTAACTTATAAGGAAGCATTAGGAAATATCAACAAAAGACAATCAGAACATTTTATCCCTGAATTGTTAAGTCATCTGTACATGATTTCATGGGTCTTTTAAGTCTTTGACATATGAGATGGCCTACCTTATATCAAAAATAAACTTTGGAGTCTCTTTACAAATTCTACAAATTTTCATGGGAATTCAAATTAAATGCATGAATGGACATTTATTTGTTTAATCTACACAGTAGATTTATTTCTCTTTGTCAAGCATGAAAGTTAAAACTATTTCAAGACTTTTCATCTCAGCTCAGCTTTCCCCTTAATATCTTCACTCCAAAATGTTAAACAAAACAGGTCTCTTTTTGTGGTTGGAAAGTTTGGCTTTACATAGACCTTTCAGCACACAACTGTCAGCACCTGATTATGGGTCATTTTTTAGCCTCTGACTTTCACTTCCTTCCTTAAATAGGTCTTTCAGATGAATCATCTTCAGCCACTGTGATTAGCAAAGAACAGTTATGCACTATATAAATGAACATTATGCACTCAGCTCCTTCCTACCTGGTGTCCTTCGGTGCTCCAACTTAGGGGGAGGGGTTCATTTTTCATTTAGTAAAAATTTGAGTGACTATTGTGTGCTAGATTTTCTGTGAGCTGTCAGTTCATTACCACTTTCAACATGAGTGAGGGGAAGCAAAGGACTGGGAAAAGCTCGCATTCACTAGTTTTCAGCTTTTAGCACTTCTGATTTAGAAAGAAATTTAGTACAAAAAAAACATGGATGAGACTTTTTGTAATAGTTTTGTAATTTTTTTCTATACTATGTGTGTGTGTGTGTGTGTGTGTGTAATCAGTTAACCAACATAGTTAGCAGAGCCCTCTAGCTACTAAAAAATTCATTGCTCAGCCCACAATCTATGAATATTTCATCAAATTCATTCCTATAATATACATGCTGATAGTCATAGCTATTTCCTATTTGGATCAATATTAGAAAATAATACATTTTGGTAAATAATCTTTTTGATAATGGTTTATTGATTGTGTCACATGTAAACATGTCCATGAATCCACTTTTTTCCACATGAGACCAGAAAAAATCATAGTGCCAATTCCTATAATACTGGAAAACACTAGAATGGACTAAATAAAGAGAATGTTTACAATAGGCATTCTTGTCTTTTATCTTCTCATGACATCCTAAATATGTATGATCTTAGCTTACACTTACTTCTACAATTGAAGGCTGTTTCCTGAGTGAATCACAACTGCAATGAAATGTGGAGAAAAGATATACAAAAATATGTAGGCACCAGCACTCTCACTGATGAAGTCAAAAGACAGACTAAATGAATAAGGTAAAAGACCTCAGATTTGGTAGGTTTTAAGAAATATATTATACCTCTATAAGGATGCAAAAACCACTCATTGGGGTATTTTTAGACTGCTAAAGAAGATTTTTGTGCAGCTTCTTCCCCTCCTCAATCTTCTGAGAAGAGAAGAAATGTCCAAAGAAAGCAATGCTTTTGGCATTAGTCATTGAGAATCATCAGAGAACTAACAGAGAGCAATGCCTGCAAGGTGTAGGAAGATGGAAAAGCCTTACAAGAGTCAATTATGATAAAGAGCAGAGAAAGTGGGCAGAGGAAAAGGAAGACAGCCCAAACTTGGGACAGAGAAAATGGCTCAGAAAATAAGTTAGGAGTGAGAATAGCTGTGGGGTGTGAAGGCAGCTTCAGAAAGAGGAAAGAGAAATTTTAAAAAAAAATTCTGAGTTATTTATACCCTTCATATCATTTAAGAATTACAGGAAATGAATTTGAAATATTCTGAAATTAATGGTGGTAGCTCAGTTCCTTTGCACACAACACTGCACCGGAACAAAACTACATGGCTTTATAAACATTGCATGTCTTACAGTGAAATGTTATGAAAACCTCCTTCACCATCATCTGACAGACACAATTTGCTGCTTCTGGATGACTTGATAGATCCCTTAGAAGCCTATATACTAACTTATTTTATACTCAAAGCACATCATCCCTTTTCCTTTCCCCATCTCATTAGTGTTTTGCTTTTTTGTTGATACACAAATAATGTACAGGACTTTAACATTCTTAATTCTAAGAACTGGTTTTCTTTTCTTATCTTTGTATTTAGTGTTATATCCAGCAGAACACCTGGGATATGATTAAATATTCAGTTAATCATAAGATTAGTCAATCAATTAATTTTAAGATATGAATAAACTTTTGTAAAATAAAATGAGTAAAAATGTATAAAGAGAAAGTGGCAGCTTTGGTTTTGTTGGAGATGCTTCAATTATTATGATTTTCTTATCAATTTTATCAAAAATTCTGATTCAACACTATATTTAGAACCTAAGAAATACCATGTACACTGTAGCTGGTGATTTAATTGCTACAATTAGCAATTAAATTCTTCATTTCAGCAACGTTTGTAATTCAATGATTATTGCTATACACCTCAGACAATACCACTAACTAAAGAGACTTTCCACTAAAAAGTAGTTATATAAGTAGCATTAATCATATGTGCATTTTCCACCATTCTTGTATAAAAATTAACTACAAAATAGACCAACTTTAATTCTCTCAATTTTACATGAGATTATACCTATAGTTCCCACACTTATTGTTCTGATTGTCTACAAATCTTTGTCGTCTCATCAGCAGCTATCTATCTACATAAAATCCTAACATAATGAAATGCACCAACCCATCTCTGGATCCAAAATAGTAGTGTGCCATGAATAGTATACAACTAAGATTTAATGGCTAGGTAGGAGCACTTATTAAGAATCTGGTTAAAAGCACCATGTACTGGTAATGGTAGAGAATTTAAAAGGAATAAAAGCTCTCATTCTCTGACAACACAGAGCTTACAACACATAAAATAAATTGCTATGCTATAAACTGACATAAAAAAAATGGCTTTAAAAATGCTTTTCTCTCATGCATTACCAACCTTAACTTCTTAAATTGTGTGATTGCCACCTCTAAGTGTACATCCACTGAAAGACAGATTTGTTTACTAGGTAAAAAGTAGAAAACTCAAGTTGTGAAGAAGCAGCATGTGCTAGCCGAGTGACCTATGGCAAGTCCTGTGGCTTCAGTGAGCCCCATTTCTTCATCTGTGAAAGGAGTAAATGTCTATCTCTTAAGTGGACTGTGAAGAGAAAACAAGGTAACATGGAGAAGTGCCCAACATAGAGCATTCCATAACCATTCATTCTCTTTCCATATTGCATTTTACTTTGATTTCTGATTGCTAGCTCACAGTAAAGCCTGCACTTTTCTGGCAGTTCTGCTTTTTTAAACACCATGATGAAAAAAAACAACCAAACAAGAAACAAAAGTACTCTTCTGATTACTACATAACAAGCAGCTCTATATATTGTTTACTACGATCACATAAAACCATACACACAAGTAACAAAGAAGTCGAATCAAATATATTGCTAATGAAAACTGTTAAGATGTCTATATAAATACTTAGCTATTTAAAAGATACAAAGGGCAATGCATAAAGAGGAGGTTTTTGGGGAAATGGTAAAACTAGAAGATGTAACTTAAAAAGGTATTATAAGTGAGATCTGATTAAACCGAAAAAAAAAATATTTTAATTATAATATAATACATATTTTAAAAAATTGAAAAGCCTGAAAATACAAAAAGAAAAATACATAAAACCAGCTATAAGCTCATACCAGATATAAACTATGTTAACATTTTCCTTCCAATGTTTTTCTTCATATACATTAGCTATGTTTTTACCTATTTTAAATTATATACTCTCTGACTTTACATCATGCTCTTTTCTCTTAGGTTTCATAATAAGCATATTACATGCTATTAAACACTTTCTGAAACCATGACTCTTAGTGATTCTTAATGGCTACCTGTTTTCCATAAGATACATGCACTATAACTCTGAATTTCACCACTTACCTATTATTAGTCCTTTATTTTGATCCCAATTTTTTACTTTTAACAGAATTTTAGATGATTAGAGTTATGTCTTTTAGTTAAAAATAACATTTTGACCAACATGACGCAAACCTTAGAATGGACAATGAGAAGAAAGAGATGAAGAGAAACAACTCCAGAAAGAAAGCCAACAAGGAATTATATTATCTTTAATATGCTGACAGATAATATATCAATGCAATTGTACTTCTAAGGAAGTCAAAAATGTCTTCAGGAAGTCAGAGAGCATCTACTTACACTAAGAAATAGATAGAAATTAAACAGTGAAAAAAGGTTGTGTTCCTTCCAAAACTGATAAATATGAAACTTGAACAGGCTTTTACTGTCACACTTGATCTCTGAAAAGTGTTGTCTATAATAACAAGATGCCACACTTAATAAACTTCAAATGGCAGAATGACAGCTGGGTAATAAAACAGATAAGGAGTGTATCTCATGCACAGGTTGAGCTCAGGTGAACTCCAAGAGTGCAAGAAAGGTAGGCAGAGGAGCAAATGACAGAAGGGAAGATTTCTTCCATTCAAAACCATACAATTTCATTTAATCAAGTTCTTACCAGGTGGTCTCCTCCAGGAGTACCCCTCATCACAAGTTCTACACACTGTAGATATGCATACACAGTCAGGTCACAGATTCAACTAAGTTGTAACAGTGTATGGACACTTAGAAGAACAAATTCAATATTTATGACTATCACACCTCTACTCCTCTTATAAAACACTGGGCAGTCCCTTCTGATATTCCATAGATCCTCCTCTTTAATTATGCCAAAACTTGAGCTACAAGAGATTGTGAAATAAAAGATTATAAACCAGGACTTGGAGAATAATAGCAGAAAACGACCTCGGAAAGATTGTTTATTCCTCCTGATATTCAAGATCCATAGATTGGCATCCTAGGCATAGAACCAAAAAGTCAAGATAATTGCATTGGGTTTGGTACACCAGCACCCTATTTGACTCCCTGAGGCATGGCTTCTTATCTGTCCTTGTGGGATTCATCCTCTCATATCCGTTCTATTCCTTATTAACCAGTGACAGCAGGTCAGACTCCTTTTTGATTAACAGCTTTGACTGAAACTATATCCCTTCATAGGGTCTTTTGGTTTTAGATTAAAAGTACTATCTATGTAACCACCTTCTTCATCCTTGCTAGAGAAAACTCACTCCTTCCTGTGGGGAAGGGACATGTATATGGCTGTAGGGAGAGAACAGTCTCAGAACAAGACCTATTTGTCCTCAGCTCCTTTTGACTAAGAAAGATGCCCCTTTTCATTCTTTCCTGGGATTGGGAGTGGCAGGACAAGTTTTAGCTACTCCAAACCCTGTTTGCTGTTTCCTTTAAAGCGGAGAGAAAAGGCGATACAGTAAACAATGTGGAGAAGTCAGTACCCTTGGAACGTCCAAAATCACAGGAAGCTCCTTCCATAAAATAACTCTTTCCCTGGGCAAGACTACACACTCTGGCATCAGCTGGTGAGCCCACATGCAAAATAGCAGCTTGCCCCTCTCTCATAACCTTCCTCAGGAACTCTGAACCTATGTACTCATTCTTTTTCTAGCCTTTTAGTTATAGCAAAATGCACTTTTGGCCTTTCTATTGTCCAAGCAGGGCTGACACTTTCCTCCTCATACCATATCTTTTTGTTTAAAAATTTCTCATTTTGTGATTCACAAAACACATTTATATGTGATAGGGAACCACAAGAGGTTCCAGTACATATTTCAAACTCTTGAGAGGTATTTACATTTAATCATGAATAATAACGTAGTTCATATTTACTGAGTCTTTACTAGATGCCAAGAATTCTGCTAGGTGCTTTATATAATAAATGATAGCATTATTTTATTATTAATTATATTATTATTGATTCATCCCAATATTTCTAACATATCATGATTCCTTTCACTATACGTCATAGTCCCATTTTACTGAAGAGAAAATTTATAGAAGAGAATCACACAAATAGTATATGATGGAGTCAGGAGCCAAGCCCAAACCCATATGACCACAACACCCATGATCCGGCCAGTATTCTGAACAGACTCTTGCTCTGGATATCTCTGGCATTGATTGCTATCTTTGGCATTTATTTGGCAGGGAGGGTGACATTTTCCAACACCCTGCAATGGAGACATAGCCACTACACAATATAATAGTTTGGTTTAAGACAATAATTTGGCTGTTCTGGAATGATTGAATATATGAATATGGCTAGTCTCTAAATTCTCATACGATCACCTATAAAATCATCTATAGTCAGCTATCCTGGGAAGTAAAGTGGCATTTTGAGTAGTCTTCCAAATTCCTTCAAAGCTTTTGTCATAAAAATGAAAGGTATTTTTATCAGAAAGCTCTTTTTACTTCACTGCTCCTCTCAAGATCAGCCTTTTTGTCCACTTTCATTTAAAAGTAAAGCTAAGCCCCACTGCTGGACCTCAGGACTCCGTAAGTTCCTCCCACAGCTTTCATTGCCTTTGTCCCCTGAGTTCTGAGTTTTCAGTGCTCCTAGGCAGTCCTCCTGTCCCTCACCCACAATTTATGTCCCCCTTCTGCCCTGGTCATGCTTCCCACTGCAAGGACCCACTGTTTCACTTCTCTTTACTCTGTCTCTTCCCTGTTTACTCTTATCAGTCCTTCACTCAGCATCCTCTTCAGTCATATTCACTTCATCAATGAGCTACTCTGTAAATGGTCTGAAGTCCATTTAAAATGCATGGATTGTGTGCCTCCCCAGACACAAAGTAAGGTCCTTGGAGACAAAAGTGTGTTTTTAATATAATGCAGGTGTTAACTGAGTAAACACTGACTTCAGGAAATAGAAATTGTTTGGTACCTGGTAGAAGTAAGCATTCATGTATTATAACTTCCAAACTAATATTAATGATTCTTATATTTGATGCTTTTGTTCATAGAAATAGATATACATGTTTAAAAGATGTTGAAATATTCTGACAACTCTAATACCTGGGCACAGGTTAAGACAGGAAGTCAGAGAAACCTAGTTCACTTTAGAGCAATGATTTTCAACTGGGGACAAATATTTGGAGATATTTTTGGTTGTTACAGCTCAGGGCGTGGGGAGGATATTACTGGCATCTAGTGGATTGAGGCATGGAAGGCTGCTAAATATCCTAAAATGCACCAGATAACTACCCTCCACCTTTGCGACAGAGATATCCATCTTAAAATGTCAATAGTGCTGAGATTGAGAAACCCTGGTTCAGAAAGAATAGAGTTATCTTGAGATCAGGTTATCCACATAGCCTGATTTTTGGGAGGACAGCTTATTGTTCGAGCAGAGAATATAGATTTTATTTTTAAGATTAAGAATGCCATTATTTACATATCAGTCATTTTAGTTACATACACTATGGTACAACTTGTTTCATCTTTACATTCAAAATTACCATCTCAGCTTTCAAAATTATTTTTATGAACTTTTCCATTTTTACATACAATATAATTCAGTTTCTAAATTCTAAAAAAAAAAATCTTTTAACTGAAAGAGACTTTAAGAATTATATAGCCAACCCTTTCATTTCAACCCTCACACATGAAGAAACTGAGACCCAAAGTGGTCAGGGGTTTTTTCAATGATAGAGGCAAGACTGGATTCTAAGTGCTCTTTGCAATATCACACAATGTAACCATTATGCAAATAAGGAGTAAATTTTTCTTAGGAGATTATTTCTTTCTGAGGACCAATTTTTAGCCTTTCTGTATCTAGTAACTGCTCTATAACTAGATTCACTAATAATAAGCTAGAAAATAATTGCTACGGTAATATATGATGAAACATTTGTCCTCCACAGAAACGAGATTAAGTAATAAAATTCCTTTTTGAAATTGGAAAATCTAAAGCCATCTGGTATTTTTTACTTTTAAGCTCATTTAAGTGATACTTTTCAGAATGCTCCATGTTTGCTTCAAATAATTACGTTTTATGCCTTTATCTTTGTTAGATATTAGTTAGCATTTTCTTGATAGATTATTGTTATAAACATTTAAATGATGAAATCTTAACAAAAATCTTTGAGAAAAATCTTAATAATTATTTTATTCTATATAGTACTTTGGTTTTTACTTTATCATCAAGGGGATTACTGGAATAAAGAGGTTAATTAAGTTGTTTATAATTAGGCAGTATATTAGTGGTAAAGAAAGGATTAGAGTATTGAGGTTTTATTTTAGTTTGGTTTTATTTTTTTTGTTTTGTTTTGCTTGTTTTATTTTGCAAACTGTCCTTAAATTATGAATTAGATGGAATTCCCAGTTTGTTGTTCAGTCTACATTGTGTCTGAGCGGTACAAACCTCTGAGCTCTCAGATAAATGTGAAAGAAATAAGTAATAAAAATTGATTTCACTATTTCTTAATACTTTTGAGCTAAATTGATTAAAATATTTATGATGTGGAGGCCACAGATCAATTTATACCTATACCCTCCATCATTAAAGTTTGAACTTATGCCATTTGTCCCCAAAAAGGCTCAGTGGAAATGCATGAAAGATCAGTTTGACTCAAACTTCAATCTAAGAAATAATTCAAAACAAGGCTCCACTAATCAAGGAAAATGTCACTGGTTCCCCAATTTTTTATTAAAAATAAGGAACAGAAAGAAGGATGAGCACCCTGGAACTTCTTGGTTATCATGGTGACCAGCATGGAATGACTTGGTTGGGATTTACAACAGAAGGAGGAAGTTACTTTCCAGAAGTTGTGTTTGATGTATAAAGAAATGTGTTGCTGGCATAGGAATACCAGACAGGCTGACAGCACTATTAGAGGTAAAAATGATGTGCAGAATAAATAGCCACTAAATGTAGTGACAACTTTGACTGACAGCTGAAGAATAAAAATGAACAATTTTTCTGATAACATGTCAGGAAACGAATGCCTCTTGCTTTCAGAAGAAAAAGATATATATTATTGTGAATTCAAGCTGCCTCCCATATGGTGAACGTTTTTTTGCCTTTACAGAACTTTACAGAACTCTAATTTAGGCTCAAAATAGAGCAATCCCTCTGTAGAAATTGTTACCTCTTCACTTCATTAAAAGTTTACAACAGTTGATTCTGTTTCTATTCAGTTTTAACAATGTGTTTATGCTAATATTGTCTTGTCTGTTGCATAATATGATATCCAAGAATAGGTTAGGCATTTTGTCTTCTGTAGGCTAAAGGCCATCATAAGTTCAGATGTACTACCCAGAGTAAATTCGCATAAGTTTTTGTGTCTACTATTTCTGCATTGCAGTTTCATGTTATGTATCATGGCAATTGTTTTTCTTAGTGAAATTATCAGAAATTTGCTTTGCCCAAATTTCAGTTTTGATCTGCGCATAATGTCAAAACTCTTTGGGGGAAAAAAAAAGCAATTGATGGTTTTTCTTTTATGTTTAATAATCAAGTTAAGAGCATACAGTTTATAAGGCACAGCCCTGGCCAAAAACTCACTTCCTTATCATCAGTATTTCCCCTTATCTTCTCATCTTCTCAGCTACAGTGATTTCTCGTTGACCCTTCCCCAGCTGCCACGTATTCCTGTATGGTTACCATTGAAAGGACAATTTAGTTGACACAACAGTTCATCTAACTGACTATTGAGCCTTACTCACATACACTATGATGTCTTCAATTCTAAGAATAACCATAGATGTAAATTACTGAGTATTTCTCACATGCTGGTCACCATGATAAGTACTCTATATTCATTATTTAATTTAATTCTCATCAAATTCTATGAGATATTGCTATTTCCTTTGACATATGAAGAAACTGAATGAAATTTTAAAAGATTAAGGGAACATGCATGTAGAAGTTGCAGTGTCTGGATTCAAACCCAGATCTGCTCATTTTTGAAAGAAAATAAATGAACCACTCTCTCCCTTCCCCCAGGGTAATATCTGAAAAGAACAAGGAATAGTAGTTAAGAATTGAATTGAGTCTTTGGTAAACTAGGGATCTCTAAGGTTCTACTTCTGTGACTAATAAAACAAGGCCTTACAGGGAAACGAGCCACCAAAAGGACCCTTCTTTTATTCTTACGAAGTACAAAGGGAAATGAGTTTAGGAAATGAAGCAAAGGGACCAGACCACATAATGTTGAGGATTACTGATTCTGTAGATGAAGAAACAATTTCAAATGTCAAAATTTATTTAATAAACACTAATATAGTGTAAACTGTATGTCAGACACTGTTTTATGTGCTTGGTAAATATTAGCTCATTTAATTCTTATGATAACCTATAAAATAGGTACTATACTTGTCCTCATTTCACAGATAAGCTTAAATATAAAAATGCTTAATTACTTACCCCAAAACCTGCTGCTAGAAAAAATAAAATTAAGTTTTAAACCTAGGTAGTTTGGCTTTAGACCAAGTGCTTAAGCACTTTAATATACCACCCCTGACCATTTGGGAAAATATTCTGTTCCTTTTTATGGACTTAGATCAATGTTTCTCAATCTAGGGTTCAAGATCCCTTAGAACCCTCCAATATTTTTCAGGAGTCTCTCAGGTTCTCTTTAAGAACTGTTTAGTTCTCAGCCTAAGTGAAACTTAAGCTATAACTGACACAGTTCCCTGTTCTTTGAAAAAGTTGGTTATTAACAGAGATTGAATGCTAAGAAGAGTCTCAAATTTGGGGTCTGCCAGCCAGAAACAAAGGCGCAGAGAGGACTAGAGTAGGCAACCGTGTTGGATACACTACCCATCCTCCAGGTCCTCTTCAAATGCTATCTCTTTCATGAAGACATTCTAGTGCTCCCAACTCCATTCACTCTCTGACTGCGTACTGTCCTTTTTGTTTGCCTCTCATATGGTCTTTCACTCCTGAAGACCAGTGTTATCATTCTCTTTATATTGTTCAAACAACTTCTACGTTGGAACTGTCTCGAGAGTGCTATATAGACTGCTGGTTGCTCTCAGTATCCACTCCCCTCTTCTTTTGTAATAGAATTTTGAGTTTTAGCTGGGGATATTCCTGGGCAGCTAAGATCACACTCCCCAGCCTTCTATGCATACATGGGTGACCTGTAGGACCAAGCTCCAGCCAAATGAGAGGTAAGCAGTAATGTTGAGTGAGACATCCAGAAATTTCTTTAAAAATGAGATATCTGTGTGGTATGTTGATAATGGGGTCTATGAATGTGTGGAACAGCAAGTATATGGGAAATCTTTGTACTTTCTGCTCAATTTATTATGAACCTAAAATTGCTTTTTTAAAAAAAAGTCTAATAAAAAATACTGGTTGTGTTCACTTCTTATTTCCTCTTCGTTTTTCCTTCCTGCTGCTATAGACACAGATAGGACACAGATGGTGAAATTCCTGAATTCATCATGGACCTTTGTGGCCTTGGGAACAAAAGCCATATTCAGCATATGAAGAAAGGAAAAGAAGCTGAAGCCTTCACTTGCCCTATACTACCCCACTTCAGACAGCTTTATTAATGGAAGGGAAATATAGTTTTCTCTCATTTAACCTGGAGTTATTTTGAATTTTCCTGTGATATGCAGCTGGATTTCATCTTCAGTGGTATGTAAGTACGGAGATAAAGTTCTATTCACCCTTCAGTGAAGTATGCAACACAGTCTCAATACTACAGGTCTAATTAAAAAGCATATTTATTGACTTGAACAGTGAAAGTGCCCAGAATTCTTTACTGAGATATGCACCAAATTTCTCCCAAGCCTCCTTGTTCACATCGAATTAAACTCATTAAAAATAAATTTCATAATTATTTCTTTTCAATCTTTCTTGATTATAGGTTATACAATAAGAAAATATGTAATTTAAATGATTTATAAATATTTTGTATGCTTAAATACATTTATTAGCTTTAGAATAAAGCATATTATCAGAGTATATTATTTTCTACCTTTAATTGAAAACATTAAACTTTAGTTTTATTATTATAAGTTAAATTAGCTTTGGAAAGAAAGACTAAGTTGAAAACAAGCTAGCATTTACAATATATTCCCTGTAAAAAAAATTTATTCTGAGTTTTGAACTAATAAGTTACAAGGAAACTCTTAGAAGAGAACATAATTCGAAATTGATGGCTAGGGCTACTAATGGATATGTAAACTCTAAAAATCAGTACTATAGTTTCTGGATTCTTGGAACTATGAAACCTCAGGATACTCTTTAATCATAACCCATTAATTATTTGCTTTTGTCAATTATAATTAGTAATATCACATCCTGTCAAAACACTGCCCATAGTTTTAGCATTCTTAAATAAAAATATTATTAAACTCAATGAAATCCTATACATATTTTAGACTTCCATATAACACAAGTAAAAAAAATATTGTTTTTTAATATAACATTTAAATATACATAATGAAATATTTGTAAAACTTCTATATTCAAATAGAAAATATTCATTATTTCATTACCATTTCTTTTTCATCTCTTACAGAATCATCTAGGAACATCTGTTTTCAAGTTTTAACCAGTATTATCTAGTCTAGCTCCAATCAATAATTACCATTAGTAAGAATAATAGTAGTCAACATTTATTGAATATTTACTCTGTGGTAGGCACCATTTTAAGAACTTCACCTATTCCACAAATAAAATACTGAATCTCAAAAATGATAGCAATATGCCCCAAACCATATAAATAAAAAGTAGAACTATAAATCCAATCCAAGTCAGTCTAACTGAATCCAGGATCTTTCCACCAGCATAAACTGTACTACCTTCTATTAATGACAAGAAGACTATAATTTCATTTTCTGTCATTAATATTTTTTTCAAGTAGGAGTTAAGCAATTTTCTGTTCTACTTTATCATATTACTGCCAAAAGGCTTGCCAGCCAATTTCCCAGAATCAAGAGAAATTTTAAGTCTCACTAGCTTAGTGCAGTCAATATGTTCATGTGAGTGAGCACAATAGCTAGCATGACCCAAATATTAGGTTCTGCTTAATATGAATACTTTTAGATCAAAAGGAAAACAAATTACTCTATTATGTGAAAATTTTACCATCACTATTATTATTTATCTTTGAGCTTCCTGACAGCCAAGGCAACAAAACAAATATGATGGACTGCATAATTCTTACATCAAGACTTTGAAAACAAATATCAGTTTCTGGTATCAAACTCTAAAATAAATGTAACATATTAGATTTATGAAAAAATATAATCTAAAATATCAGTCTTAAATATTAGTTTCACAGCAAAAAAAGAGAAGTCATATTATACACCTGGTTTTGGGGCCATAACTCTATGAAAGCCAATAAGGCAACAGTAAAGTATAATTTAGCAATAGTGATTTTTGTAATATTATAGTTAGTATCTAAAAATATTCCAATGGCATTATATTTTTATTTAGCTAACGGTTACACTATATTTATGAATATGTAAGAAATATCAAGTCAACTCAGTCAAGCCATAAAATAATGTAGTTATCCAGATGTTTTCTATGATGCATAATGTCTAAATTGGCTCAGCATTCCTTTGACTTATATGATACTCTACAAAATTACACAAAGTCTGTGTGTTCAAGTCTTCCTATGAGAACAAAAACTTTACTGGCTATTTATCGACTATTCTAAAGAAAGTAGTCTTCTGCCATACTGCAACATCTTCACTTCACATAGCTGACTCCCCTGAACATAAAGGTATAAAACCATTATTTCCAAGTGTCCACTGATTCTGGTCAGCTCCCAGCTCCTCTTTAGGTCATAACCCCAGAGACAGGCAGCTACAAAGAAAGAGCAAGGGCAAAGCCCCCTGAGTTGACCTATTGTGTTAAAAGTGCTTCCTCTCCCCTACTTTTAGCAGCAGGGCATGAGAGCACAAAGAAACCATCTTTGTGCATGTACATGCTAAAAGCTGCCTTTGCCTGAGCATTTGCTTTGTGAATTAGGTCACTTTAAGAAATAGTAGAAGTGATATGATGAAGAGACATGGTCCTTTTCCTCATTAAGACATTGTGTAAAACACAGAATTAGATATGGTATCTCCTGAAGAAACTTAATTAGACATTTTAAATTCATAGTTATCATTATGTATTCAAAGATAGAAACAGGAGGCTTGCCTTGGATATATTGAGGTACAAAGGGAAAGCAGAACACAGAAAAATGCTTACCTAGTTTACAAAGGTACTGAGAAGCTTAATGCTTCTAAAGCACTTGGATCAAAGACACAAAGCATTATCTTCTTACCACCACACTGTAACAGACATCCGTATGGCCTCATCTTCCATTAATTGGACTTAGATGTTGTATGCATTTGATGATTTTGATAGTGGGTGATGTGATTATAAGATCTCCTCCATAGGTCATTTTGTCCATGAATAAAATTGTCTTTATCCAGTAGAAGAAAATGTTTCTCAGAGTGAAATAATTTATTTTTGTCATCAGTGGGTTATAAACTATGCCTTAGACTATGGTGTGCAAAAATGTCTTTGAGTCAAATGCCTGTCTTAAGAGGTTTCTTTTAAAAAAGAGAATGAAGCCTGCATTTGTACCACATGACCCTATCTTATCATCTGTTATCTAGACTGTGTTACCAGTTCAGATCCTTTACTGCTGGGTGAATTGAGTTTAAAGGTAGATAAAACAAAGCTATTGTTACACTATGTAAACTGATCTGGAAAAAAATTTAACAAGCAGTTTACCTACCATGACATAGTACACAGTACTTGTGTTCATTTTGTTTAGTCATAGAAGCCATATGTAATTCATACTCTTGAATGTGCAAGTTTTTAAATTACCCTTATAAATAAATTGGTGTTTGAGAGCAACAAAGAATCAAAAGTTCATGATGTTTATTATTTAGGTTTCAGAGTGTGAAGTAAGTAGAAAGGTCAAGTTTTTAAGAGCTTCTTTTTCTTCCCTTTCAGTAAGAGAAAAAAAATTGCAATACTTTGTGGCTTTGCAGTTTTCCCATTAACTTTTTTTTATTAAAATTGAAAATTTAAGTTAAAAATTGGTATTTCTTACAAACTAATTTTCCTGTGAGAACTATATGCTGTTCAAGCTTTTCTTTTCTACCTAATATTACTGTTAAAATGTTCCTGTTTGAACATTGGACATTTAGCAGCAACTCTTTCCCAGAATCACAGCCATCCTAATAAGAATTTAAGAGATGAATTTAAGTCTCTCTTTCACCAAAGCAGGTGTTGATGCAGAATATATATCTCAGTGAATGATTGATGTAAAACCTTCTCAACTCCTTTTCTCAAACACTTTTGAAAAATGGAATTCAAACCCTTCGGAAAAGGTAATCCATTATCTTTGTACTGTAAGCAAAAGACAGATACAGAAACTCCCATAGCTCTCTCTTCACCCATCGGAAAAGAGATGGAAGACCAAGAAGATTGATATTATCGACAGCCTGTTTCATTTTCCTCAAAATGAAAAATACACAGTAACTCAAAATGAGAAAAGGTAAAGTCCTATTACTTTTCAACGAAGTAGCACACTATGAAAAGATTGTGGGAGATCTTTTGGAAAAAAAATATCTGCATAAATCCAGTAAGATTTTTCCAAAAGACTGGGGAAATTTGGTAAACACATAGTAATTAAACTAACACATAGTAATTAAAAGATAGGAGACCTTCACATATATGTAACTATGTGAGGAAAGATACATTCTATAATAACAGGGTCATACCTTTGCCTAAAAGTTTTTGACCTCAATAAGCTAATTATTTGAAAAGAAGTTCCAAGATTGGATTAGAAAGGAAAAATTTTAAATGTAGAGGGTAAAAGGCTCATTTCTTTCAGAAACCCTTGGTCTGTGTATGGTTCTGTATGAGATCTGAGAACTGGTAGTGGCATCATTTATCTGTCACTGCTTTTCAAAACATAAACTAATGTCATTCTTGTAAAATTTTTTTATAGCTAGGGAATTTCCATTCTGTTTTGCCTCTCAGCTAACTTAGCTTTATTATTTACTTTAGATGATCCATAACTCACAAAACGCTTCACCCTTTACAAATTTTTCTTATTTTTATCTTTATCTCCTATACTCAACTTTATTAAAAATCCATTTATCCAACATGATATTTACATAGATAATCATAGGCTTGGATAACTGATGTTATTGCATTGCTACAGAAGGGAGGTTTTAGAATTTATTTAGATTTCAAATCATGGAAATGAAGATTGTTTTTCTTCTGGAAGGATCAATCAGTGCAGTCCTGTGTCATTTTTAATGAAAGTGAAGTCTCCAGTCATTTGAAAATGAATAAACTGAGCTTGGAATTTTGGACCCCATTCTCACCCATGAAAACAGACAACTGGGGTCTGGAAATCTAAGAAAATAAATCAAAAATGACTTTAATATTAATTTTCATTTTCTGCAGCAATCCACCACTCACAGTTTTTTTCCCAGGTGTTTAATCTCATACAATGTGTTCTATAAGAATGTTGTGCCATTTGGCTAGGAAGCAAACAAAGCTATTGATTTTTGAGTTACTCAATTAATATTAGTACCACAAAAAAGAACCAACAGTGACAAGGGAGATAAACTTTAGTAGCAACTGGTATGCTTCTGTTACATTCACCATCAATTATTACAGTCTTCATGAATTAGTTATATGAGACACAAACATTTGTTCTTCAAGGAGTTGACCTCATTATAATTAAATAAGCATGGCTTTGCAAGGATCTACTCAACATGTTACATAACTCACACACGGGGTGGCTTGTAATACCCCACCCTTTATTATAATTTTACTATGTTGTTAAACCAGAATCTCATTAATAGGAAAATGACAATAGAATGAAGTTTTCTCAGTATAAGATCTTTTCTTGTAACAAAGAGAAATTTTAAAAAACCTGGGAGAAAGTTTAGATTAAAAGAACATGAAACATGTAATCATTTTTCATATGCTTTAATAGCTCCATTTTAAATTTAGCTGGACACTAACACAGCTTTAAACCTGATGGCAGGTAATTTTTATTTAACTGGGGTCATTGCTTTTTTTCACTCTATAATAAATATACTCCAGATGTAGGTAAATGAGTTTTTAATTTGTCTAAGCAACCTTTTAGCTTTTAAACAATCTTAGCTCTCACTCCAATTACTATTTAATATTAGAATAATTATATTATTCAGTTAATAGAAAAGGCAACCAATATTTTTAATGGGGAAGGGTGATATTTAAGGAAATAGGATTCATACAGATTTTTTTCAAGTCACTCTTTGAAATCTACAGTTTAGCCACAATTTGTATTAAGAATCCTGCCATGGTCAAAATCACAATGGTCCAGGCTGCATCAAGAGACCTAACATCTTCCTGCACCAAAGGGAATGAAACCCTATCCAAGAGGGTGTGCTGTAAATGATAGCCTCCCTGACTTAAGATACTGGTCCACTGAATTGTTTTCTCTATTGTATGACATACACTGAAGGATAACATTGATTGCTAGATTACGGGAAAAAGATATAACTTCCAGACTGCTTAACCAAAACCTTCTCTCAGAAATTCTCTTCTGAAAGCCAAAATTCTCTTTTACAGTCTCAGCAATCAATGATTAGCTGGAAGATTAAGATGTTAATAAGTTTTTCCTAGAAGACTAATTAAAATGGTTTTTCTTTTTTCTTTTCATCCAATGAGCCAAAAGATAAATGGCTCATTTAAAAAAAAAAATACTTTTTTTTTACAGAAAAATTCATTATAATCATTTTCAATCTATTTTAAATATTTTTAAGATTTAGTACCCAAATAAATATAAATCTACATATTAGATAATTCATGTAAAAAATACCCATGTTTAAAAAAAAAAATACACTGCATCCTGTTCCCAAAGAGAAAATGAGAATACCCAAACTTTTTAGCAGAGTTTACAATCCCTACATGTCTTTGCAATTTAATTTCATGCTTTACTCCTTCTCACACTGTAGAATCCAGCCATGTTGATCTCTCAGCTCTGTGACCATATCTAACCCTCTCCCTGCTGCTCCTTCTTCCTGGAATGCTCATCGTTTCTCTTTTTGAATGGGTTGTGCTTCTATCTTGGGACACAGCTTAAATATCACAGGCCTTCCCCAACAATTCATCAAAAGTAGAAACCTTCCTAGAAACCATTTCTATAGTTTCTATTTCAGCATCTTGTTTTTGTCTTTCTTAACACACCATAATTTGTCATTTTCCTGTTCATTTGTCCTCCATTCGATTGCATGTTTCATGAGAAAGGAGTCAAAACGGCTAGTTTTAAGTTGTGTCACAAGTACACATCGCTGTGCCTGGGCCTTGATAAATTCTCAAAAAACATAGTTTAGTGAATGAATCGACACCCAAAAAGAGGTCATAAAAAAATTAGTTTATTTCTTTATGTTGGCACCCATTTTTTAAAAACTCAAATGCTAAATGTTAAACTGTGGCCTTTTTACCAACATTAAAGCTAAGTCCTTTCAAAGCAATTGACCCTATAAAATTTGTTTAAAATGTTTCAGGGACTCCTTATCACCAATAAAATGAAGTTCGAGTTCCTTAGATTGACCTTTAGGCTTCCAAAACCTGTCTCTACAACCCCTGCCAGCTACTGTGGCCCTCCATCCCCTGCCTCTCTCTTCATGCTCTACCAGCAAACTGTGTCCACCTCTGTGCCTGGGAAAGAGTGGGCACTCCACAAGGATTTGATGAATCAATCGCTGGCAGTCCCCTGTACATGAGTGCCTGTTTGGGTGGTTTTAAATGAGACTAGAGAGTTAGTCAGAAATCAGATCTAGAAAGATCTCTGTATGACATGCTAGGAATTAAAGTCTTTGAAGGAATGGGAAGCTACTAAAGGGCTGCAAGCAGGCGGGGTGGGTGACATAGGAATGGCTGCTCAGAGAAAAGTGTCATGCTCATCCTTCCTGCTTTGCTATAACTTAGCATGTCTTTATGTGATCAGCTCTGAGGATGACTTAACACCCACCATGAGGATTCTGGAAAATATTTCTAGTTGGTAATTTCTGCTTGAGTTGCATCTTGTGCACTTTCAGTTCTGTTTTTTTGGGGTTTTTTTTGTTTTGTTTTGTTTTTTTATGGAACACATAAGTTTTGAGTAACTCCCAAAGCCACTCAAGTGAAATAAATCAAGATGGATTGTGTTTTATACTCTACTTCCCTTCATATCCTTAAGCAGGAAGAAAGCCAGTTTGGGGGTCTATATATCTTTCCAGGTCATTTATCTGTGAAGCACCATTGAACGTCCAATGATTTTCAATATAATATCTTTTCCAAAGTAAAATAAACATAGGAACAAATAAACAAAAACCTCCATTTGGGGGTATAAGTAGTTCTCAAGTTTATACTATTTGTTGAAATGTGGTACACTGATATAATATTTCTAATGTTTGTATTGGTGATGGTTACCCATGTTTGAATAAGAAATGCCAGGACAAATTTTATCATTATCAAAGAATTCAGAAAGAAAGTTTTCTAAAAATCTTTTGGTAACTTTTTGATAGTAAATATACATGAAATTAATCATGAATTATTTATTTCCTCCGTGGTAAGGATTATTACCTGGTGTTTGAGCTTTTATAATGATTTAGGTATTAAAACTTCCTTATGACTGTCAGCTAGAATCAGTTGTACTCATTTGTCAAAATAATCTCAAACTAATTTGACAACATAAACAGCATGTGCAATGAAGAAGATACATTATTATTTAGAAATGTCAGGCAGCTATGCAATGATTAGGCTTTCCAGGTCTTTTATTCTTCTAAAATAAATTTCTATAACTTTCATTCCTAAAACCTAAATTCAAAATCAGTGCTTTCCACAAATTCATGAAATAATCTGCAGGTGCTGACATGCTGATAGCCTCTGAGCTGAGAAGAGCAAATTTATCACCTCAAAACTGGTTGCATTTTGGAACATTGTAACACCTAGGCATCAAGTTGGACATAGTATCAGTAAACCTCAGCTTCTCACCCTCAGTACTTAGAAGAGGACCAACCTGAAAAAGAAGTTTGCAAGAGCAGGCCAGGCACCATCTGGGCTATGTAGGAGGACTTGAGGGGGAAAGGAACATGATAGCATATGCTATGAAAGTACAGATTGTAAAGAAGGGTAGCACCCTGCTTTGCAGACAAGTTACTACATTTATGTTGCAAAAGAGTCCTCAGATTCGGGAGGAAAAAAAAAAAAACACTTTGATTTCAAGTTAGTTGCCTTGCCATATTTTCTAACACTGAAGAGGTGGGGATTGGAGAAGGAACATGTGTCTATTATAGCCCCAATAGACATAAATAAGTGTTCATGGGTGTAAATCTCTTAGCAATGGAGTAAGAATCTTAGAGGAGGAACCATGTCTAAAATGTCTCCTGAATCCCTTACAGAAATGCAATGCTTGGCATGTGAGAGTGGCAGAAGCACTGTATGTGGGACTCAGAACATCTGGGTTTAATTATCATCTGTGTTTTTGCGAGAAAGTCTCAGCCTAACTCCTCATCTACCAAAGAAAAAGAGAAGAAGGTGGGGGTGGTTTATGTAATACGGCCTTTATTTTCAGAATTTTGTCAGAACTAATAGTTGAATATATGTAAAAATGTTACATAAACTGTAAAGAGCTCCACAGCTGGAAGGTGATGATATTATACCCAGACCAGAAGGGTAACAAATATTTGTTGATAGACTGGTTTCTTGATTAGGATTTATTCATGACTCATCTGTAGAAGGATTCCTTTCCATTTATTCAATATTTCTTAACTTCAGCATTATTGAACCAGATCATTCCTCACTGAGAGCTGGGACAGGGGGTGGGATTGCTTGTGTGTTGTAGGATATTTAGAAACAAAACATCCCACTACCATCCCAATAGATGTCAGTTACAACCACCCCACCCCACCACACCCCAATTCAACCCTTTTCCATGAGTTGGAACAACCAAAAATGTCTCCATTGTCAAATGTTCCCAGGGATGGGGGTTTGGGAGGAGGCAAAACTGTCCCCCGACCCAAGTCAAGAACCACTGATTTAACTTAGAGACAAAATTTCACTATATCTGGAAAAGCCATGTAAGTTTTACATTAACTAGCCCTGAACCATAATAGCCAGTAGTGGTTATCTGTGATTATTCTGTAGAAGGCTCTTTGCTAAGTTATTTACTTATATTAACTCATTTAATCCTGCAACAACAAAGAGGTTCAGGTAATCATTTAATAAGTGAAGAAATTGAGACTTAAAGGGTTGAAGTGGCTTGCCCAGTTAAAAGTTAGAATAAAGCAGAGCCTGTGTCTGGATCCTCTGTAGGACTCGAGTTTGCTCTTAATCATTACTGGTGTACTTCCTCACATGAGATAAGATGATCAAAAGAGCCTTACTCTCTGTTGAACATAACAAAACACTTGCCCAGGTGAACCTGACTTTAGACCTCAGAATGATAAAACACAGTTGTTTAAGGGCTGTACCTTTTTAGAAAGTATTAAGTACATGAGCCATGGAACTAGATAAGGCCTTAAAAACTCAGGCATGTCTGAAGGAAGATAGGCAGAAAGTTCTAATGTGTTCATGCATAATCATCATTTAATTCTATAGAAACCAGTTTTTGTAGAGTTTTTATATTTATTTGTAAACATTTCTTACATCCGTGATATCTGTCCAAGCACAAAACAAATTGGTGATATTAAGTTGATTCATATTACTTGATAGATATGAGTGCCGAAATCTTTTCTATGGGGTCAATGAGCTCCGGGCAAATGCTATTATTCATTAACCATCTACGTGGGTATGTCTTGCCAGGTGCTTAACAAAAATTTAATGCCCAAGGACTTAATATCTAGGATTTAGAATCTTTGAAAATATAGAAGCTGCTATTATTCCCAATCTCTGGGCCCCCAAAAATGTAGAGAATGTAAGGCAGAGCAATAAATGTCAAGTTGCTGAAGTCAAGAAAGGGCAAAAGAAAATTTTAATTACAGAGTGATGTATAACTCAGATCATTCTACATGTAAAGTCAATCATTAATGCCCACTGAAAGAGTAACCTGGGTAGCAAAGGTATTCAGTTTCTTAAGAGATCCATCACTCGTGGATGTTTCCTTCTCAGCTGACCATGGACAAGATTGTAACTGCTACTTTACTACAAAGAAGCCTGACTTCATTTCTCTCCAGCTTCTGTTCTGGTCTCCAGATCCACCAGAATTCCTAACTCCTACAATTTGATACACATATCTATTTTCTCAAATAATTATCTTGAATCTAAATAATGGGAACAACATTTCTTTCTATCAGTAATAAGAACACATCCATGTCCCTACAAGAGGCAGAGGATCTGGCACTTACCAGTCAGAGGTTCAGTTTGAGCACACGCATAAAAAGAATGGTTACAATTTTGTTTTCAGCTCCCAAAGTCAGTATCGCAAATGGCAGTCCACACCACCACCTTTGCACTTTGAGAGACAGTCCCTCTGTGCTTGCTCCCAGGAGGCATACTATAGTGTTAGTTTTATTTGGCCACACTGCCAAGTTTTACCTGATGCAGAGCAAGTTACCGATGATGCAAGCGCCAGAATTCTGAAGGAAACCATTGCATAAATCAGGATTCTTTCTGTTACAAAGTATAGAAACCCAACTCACATTTGTTTAAATAAAACTAGTAAGTAAGTATCTTCCTTAAGTGAAAAACTTTAGGTATGACTAAAATCAAAGTACGTTAAGATTCTAGGACCTTCCCAAACCATCTGCACAGCACTATTGCTATAAATAATTTGCTTATTTATTGGATTGTTTAAAAAATAATCTAAGAGGTAGTCAGGAAAAGTGTTATCTTCATTTTCTAGATGCTGTTAAATGATGTGTTCTCAGTCCCTCAGCTAGTAAGGTACATGGTTGCTTACTAATTGATCCCAGGTATTCTGAGTCCTAAATGCTGTGCATTTCCAAGTATAGCATATGTTGAAAGAAAAAGTATTAGAGAAGATCCTTATCATCAAGACATTAATAGTGAAAAAATAAAAAAAGAAACATATCCTTAAAGGCACTTTTCAAGTGAAAAATTGGCCTGTGCTTTAATAATACTATTTTCTTTTCACAAGAAGAATATTTTGTGGAACTTCTACTAAAACCATGTGCAAAGAAGTTGATACTTTATTTTATCACAATTATACTAAATGAACAAATGGACCATATCATTATCATCGGTATATTACTATTATGTCGCTATCACCAGCTGCAATCACAAGTACCTTGAGATTAACTCCTAGGTAAGCATTTTGTGCCACTAGATGGTTTCAAAAGCCAGCACTGCATTTTGTTCATCATCATATTCTTGATACTAGCATAATTTTGATTGAATTATTGGAGAGCAGATCCTCATGAGTCATAAAATTTGAAGAATGAGTAGAGAAAAAATGGAACTCTGGAGACTTAATGAAGGTCATGACTACAGATATTATTCCTTTCTGTGCAGATAATGAAAATGAATTATTTCTTGAAATTCCCATTGGTTATAAACGAAGATTACTAATTGATGAAGGACACATGTAAGTTACCCTATTGTTGTGGAGCTGTATAAAGTTTCAACAGAATTAAAATGAAAAGGTACTGCTCCTGCCACTTGCACCCTGAATCCTTTTTCCCCTCCCACACCAGCGGCTTTTTGCCATCATATATCCACTCTCCACTTGCAGGTTTACTCAACATAAAATTATAGTCCTCAGACTCAATATTAAAACAATCCTGCCTCTACCCTGTGTTCCTCTATAAATACCCCCTCTTTCTTTTTCTTTGGAACCCAGAGTCTAAACTCATTATCTCCAATTCATCATCCCTCATTCATTTTTCATACCGTGACTTGGTTTCACCCCCTCTAGTCTGCTAAACTTGTTCTTGTCAATTTCTGATACTATGTACCAATTTCCAATTCCAAAGTATACTTTTTATTCCTTATCTTGCTTGACCTCTCTTTGGCATTTGACAGAATAAAATAATCCTTCCTTAAAACTCTCTCCTGTGAAGGCCACATTCCCTGGATTTCCCCTAGTTATTCATTCTCACTTAAATTATCTTACTCCACACCATTTTCCTCTTAAATGTTATTATTTCCCAAGATTTCATTGTCAACAATCTTTTCTGTTTACACACTCTTTTAGGAAGTCTTATCTATACTTATGCCTTCAGTAACTATCAATGATTTAATGTCTCCCAATTCTTGTCTCCATTCCTGCACTTTATATAAATAAACGACAAACAATTCAGCTGTCCCACAGACATCACAATTTCAAAATGACCCAAGCCAACTGCATTGTATAAAATCCCACCAACTTCTTTGTTACTTACTGCCGGTCTCTATGAATACCAGTATTATATATTTTATTGTCAAAGTTGGAAACTTTAGTCATTCCAGACAATTCTGCCAAATTCTCTCAATTCTGCTTTCTAAATGTTTCTTGTGTTTTTCCCATGCCACTCTCAAAATATTTCTCCTAAATTGTTAGGGAAAAGATCCTTATTTGGTTCATCTATGTATGATCCCACCTACTCACCTGCCCCTATTTCCCCATCACCACCATTAATTTATCTCTTAAACAGCTGTCAAAAGCCATTCTAAAAACTAAATCTAATCAAATCATTTCTGTGCCTAAAATGCTTCAGTGGCTCCTTATTGCCTTTAGGATGAAATTTTAACTCCATAGTATGTCTGCTATACAAGGCCCTTCATTATCTGAGTTCAGAGCACTTCTCCTGCCTCATCTCTGTAATAAAATGCACATGTCATAAACTTTTTTGAATAATGAAAGGTCTATAGCAATATAGTTGGCCTTTGGAAAGTAATTTATCATAAACCTACATTAACGCAAAATCAGGTAGAAATTTGACTATGAGAATCCTGTGAGCCAATAAATATAGAAGGGAAAAAATAATGTTTTTTTTTTTACTTTTTTACCCGTTTTTTGCTTTTTAAACTTTTTTTACTTCTTTTTGTCAAATAGAATTATATATACTAATTCATCAGGAAATACATTTTCTTTCTACTACACTTTCAGATAAAATTTTTTACATGAAGTCTTATACAAGAAATGTTTAATAACTTAGTAGGCTAAGACGATTTAATAGAAAAGGCAGAAATATCATACATACGATTTATTCTTAAAGCAACCATTGATAAAACTTAAGAGCATATTTAAATATATTTTTATAAAGGCATTTTTATAAGTAATTCAAGTAATGTGTACCTATCTCTTCTGATTCTCTAACTTGATATGGAATCAAGGTCGTAGTCCACACACATCACTTAGAATAAACATACAAGCATTATCTCATTTAATCTTCACAAAAACCCATGGAGGTTAGTATAATTGCAACCATTCCTATTTTACAGATGAGAAAACTGAAACAAAAAAGTGCATAACTTAACAAGTAAACAAAATTACATTAATAATCTTCCCCTTATATTTTTCTATCTTAAATACTAATGATCACACTCAGGATTTTAAAAGAAGTTAAACAGGAGAACTGAGTTTGAGCTTTCTATTAACCTTAAAATGGGTTGGTTACCTCCTACCTTTCCAATGTTATTCTACTTTGTTATATTTCTTACTCACTGAATCTTTTCATATGCCTCTAACCAACCAAACTTGTTCCCCATATTATGGTTTTACACTTGAAAAAAACCCCTACCTAGAAAATGTTTTTTCTATTACTTCTACCAAGAAAACATTTCCCAAAATCTTTGTGTGACTTATGTTTTCTTATAATTTAGGTCTCAGCTCAAAAGTCAAATGAGTCCTTCCTTGATTATCCAATCTAAAGATGTCTACTCAAATACTCTCTAATGCATTGCTAGATTTTGTTTTCAATCTGTTTATTAATATTTCATTTTTATTCTCCCAAACTCTAGAACTGTGTTGTCTAATGGAAATATAATGTGAATCATAAATGTAAGCCGTGTATGTAATTTTAAACTTTCTAGTTATCTCACTGAAAACTATAAATATAAATAAAATTAATAACATTTTATTTAAATCAATATATCTAAAATACTAGCATTTCAATATGAAAACAAAGTTTAATAAACTATTTTATATTCATTTTTTATACTAAATATTCAAAATCTAGTGTGTATTTTACACTGGCAACACTCTGAAATTTAAATGAGCTACCACATTTAGTTACTCAATAAGCACATTTCAAGTGTGAAATGCCTTTATGTGGCTAGTGGCTACATACTAAACATTATAACTTAAAGGTAAACTCTTGTTCACTAGTGAATCCCAAGAATCTAGGTTAGCAGAACAGTGCTTAGCTCTTGGTGTGTTCAATAAATTTGTGAATTGAAAGATGAATGCTGAATGTGTTGAATATAAATAGTTGTCCTTCAGTATCCACAGGAGATTGGTTCCAGGACCCTTCACAGATAACAAAATCCAGGAAGCTTAAGTCCCTTATATAAAATGTCATAGTGCTTGCATATAACCTATGTACATCCTCCTGTTTACTTTAAATCATCTAGAAATTACTTATAATACCTAATACAATGAAAATGTTATATGAAATGTTTTGTTTAGGAAATAATAACAAAAAGTCTGTATCTATTTAGTACAGATTTGATCATCATAGGCCTACATGGTACACGACAGCAACAACATAACATTTTATTTTCTCAAATATTTTTGGCTTCTAGTTGATTGAATCCACAGATTAGAAACCTACAGATATGAAGAGCCAACTGTATTCTCTATCTTAGATTGGAGCAAGACTCATATTCTACTGGCACCAGATTTGCAGGGACAAGATGACAATTTTTTATATAATTTTAGGTGAATCAGGTCAAATTTACTTACCATTTGGTTTATCAAGCTACTTCCATATTAGATGTAATTCTCTGATAGCTTGCAAAATAACCACAATCTGCACTCCCTTTGTAATGTGAACTAGCAGCAACTCTCATTCAGAGGTATAGTTTCTCCACCCTATCTGTTGCTTTGGCCAATTGAATGTGGCAGAAACAATATTTTACCAGCTCCTAGTCTAAGCCTCAAGAGGTTTTGTATGTTTTTTTCCTCTTACCTAGAACTCTCCTCACTTTCATGTGAATAAGTCTGGTTCAGCTTGCTTGATGATATGATACAAGTGACTTAGGTGTCCCCCCTTGTCCAACCTGACATTGAACCATCTGTTGGACACACGACTGAGGTCATCTTAGGCCAGTCTACTCCCAACTGACCAGCCAGAAGCTGACTACAGACAAATGAGTAATCTCCACAGAGGCCAAAAGAATTGCCAGCTGAGCCTAGCCTAAATTACCAAACTATATGAGCTCAATAAATCATTGTTGTTTAAACCTACTAACTATTGGTGTAACTTGTTATGCAGCAATAAATAATTGATATATTCCCATTGAGCATATTTCTTCTACATGTGCTCAACTCTTCCATACAAATTCGGAGAAGTCTGCCCTCCCTGCCAAAAAAAGAACTGCAGTCTAACAAGAAGACAGCATCAAATATTCCATTTTCCACTGAAACTTTACAAAACTAAACTTTACTTATAGAAGCAACATTTCATCATATTGAGTAACTCAATGAAAAGTTGGTGAAGGCCAATTGCTTATCATATATCACAGTAAAAACAATATTGGCCTAGAATTTCAAGGTAGGCATAAGTGGATAGCTGACTTAAACATTTATTAAATACCTTGTTTCTTGACACATACAATTTTGAGAAATATTAAATCATTTTTGCCTAGAAAAGATGAATTAATTTCAAAATATACCCCTGATAACTATAAGAACCGACCTGTTGAATAGTTAATTAGTCTGGTCAATCTGAATCATGCAAGAATAGCTATCTAAAAATCATGATTCTAAATTTGGCACTGCTGATATGAAATCGCACTTTCTTAAAAGTAATTAGCCACTAATTTCAGTTAGTTCTTATTTTTAACCTGAATAAGAATAAAACTATGTTGCCAGAATAGAGGAGGATGCTATTTTCTTTGTTTGCTAAAGCAGGAAGATTTGTATTCATTTTATCGGGGTGATATTCAAATGAGTGATTAAGAAATGCCAAGACATGATCTATACATTAATTTTTAAAATTGGAATCCAAGGAAATATTTCAAAAGTTAGCACTTGACTAGCAATCCAGGCTGCAGACTGTCTCCACAGTTTGCTAAAATACCTATGAAGGCAAAGGAAAGACAAAATTGAGGACAACTAAAACTGATGGTCATCCTACCACCAGAAACAGAAAATTCCTTTGACTGCAGGAATGAGGTAGATGAATTATAAATCATAATTAGCAGCCATTTCAAACAGAGAAAGTTGACAACATGTAAGAATATAGGAAGAGCATTCCTTCATCTTTCATTGTATATTTACATAATATTCAATCTGCATAATGTACAGATTAAATACATAGGATCAGTGCTAGTCAGAACACCAGACAATAGATTTCATCAAGGACAGAAATGACATTTGAAGGGAGAGAGCATGCTATACCCTCATTTGGCCTTCTTTATAGCCTTCTTTTCCTTGGAGAAAGAGACTCTCAAAACACAAAAAGTTTTATGTGGTGTGTTTGTGTGTATGTAGATGGAGAAGGAGGAAGTAATGACAAAAGATATACTGTATGCTTACAGATACAGCTTCAACTAAGTAAGGTCCTATAGACAATAATGAAAATAACAATACTGTTAGTCCATCATGAAGACTCTAGTTTTGCTTTTACTCCCTTGGTTCAAAGAATTAAACAACAGATATTTGGAGTGTCATGGAATCCATCTAATCTAGACAATCTACAACATTTAAATAGTCTAGGATTGGTGAACATTAATCTGCATTTCAACTAGAAGTCTAAAAAAAGTAACTCTACTGACAATCAATAAGCCATATAATAGATAAAAAGCCAGCCATGGACCCTACCTACTGGCAAACAACTTGTAATATAATGAATAAGCAAAAAGCAAACATGAGGGCTTATGACAAATTTTTTGGCACAAGAAAAATTCTTACCACAATAAAAAAAAAAAAAAACTTTAGGGATTTTCAATAGGATAAGAAGATAAGAAATCTTTAAATTAGGAGTAGAATCAAAAGGGATGATATAATAAATGTAAAAACAATTAGAATAAGGTAAGATTATAGTGACATTAGAAATAAAAAGGCTGAATTAAAAGACTGTAATAAAATGTAATCATTAGCAAAACAGACAAAAAAAGACATTGAATTAGTGACCTGAAAGTCAAAATTTATAGGTCTTTTCAAAAATGAAAAAAGAAAATGTTAAAAAGATAAAAATAGAAGTGAGGATAATAAATATAAAATCTAACAAATGGAAATTTTTTAAATAATAAATTGATATTATTGAACAACCTTGAACCAAAAGAGCATACTCAAAATTGAAAATATAATAGAAGAAAATTTTACTGGCTGAAATGAAGACCTAAGCGTTTAAATGTAAAGGATTTGTTTTATACTAAAAATAATAAAAAGAGAGTCATAAAAAAGCAAATTCTTATTACAAAGATAAACATATCCCTATAAGTAAGTATCCATGTGGAAAGAAACAAGTTTATAAAAATGGGATAAAATAATTCTGGCTCCAGAGTTCTCTACAATATTAAATATCTCAAGAAAAAAGTGTGATGTTTATAAAGTTTTGAGAGGCAAAACTCGATCAGCCAAGGAATCATTCATATGTGAAAGTAACACAGAAAAATAATAAAATATAGAAAGCACATGGCCTGATCAAAAACACAAAAACAGGCCATGGGGGTGAGCATTGAGCATTAAATTCAATTAAACATGGACTTATTTAAGTAATTATAATTGCAGTAAAAGTTAAAGCAAATGTGAAAAATAATTAATAGAAACAACTCCATGAACATCCAATAATCCATTCTTTAGCCTAAAAAATATTGGACAAGTTATAAATATACACCCAAAGATATTCATAATATTATTGTTTATAAAACCAAAATATCAAAACCAACATAAATATTCATCATGAAAAATGTGGTTAAATAAATTATAATATATCATATATTAGATATTAATGTAGTAAATACTTTAAAAGAAAATATATATCTATATTTATTAAAATAAAAATATGTAAATATATATGATTTCATGTCTTTATTTAAAAATATATTGTGAATGTGAGATCAAAAGAAAATAAGTAACCTTAATGTTAACAGTATTTATTTATGCAGAATATGAATGTTATTTGTTGTCTTAGTCTTTTTTGCCTTGTCAGAATTTCTTCTAATGCACAACAAAAACACACAGACAAAATTTTTTAGAGTATTTAGAAAATATTCTCAGAATTTCAAGACTTTATTTACCACATCACATATTTTGTAAAATCTACTTTTTCTAAATTACCATCATTTCAATTAAATTTTAAAGCACTCTTGTTTAAAAATAAAAAAGAATTAAACTGAGAAGCAACCCACAATTTAAAAGTAAACACTTGTTAGATCACAAAAATGAGAATCCAATAAATCAAAACTTTTATTTTCCAAGTTGCCACATAAAGACAAATCTATTAATGTCATTTATTATTTAACAAAAAAATAAAAAACAATAGATTAAATTCAAGTTATAATATAGAAATAATAAAATACAAATTAATAATAAATAATAAATTATTTGAAAAAAATAATAGACTAATTTCTTGTGAATATAATAAAAGAGGTACACCAATGGACAAAATAAGGAATACATTAAATTCAAGTTATAATATAGAAATAATAAAATACAAATAAATAATAAATAATAAATTATTTGAAAAAATAATAAACTAATTTCTTGTGAATATAATAAAAGAGGTACACCAAAGGACAAAATAATGATAGAGAATTTTTTAAATTAGGCTATACTGTATAACTCTACTAGCTACCTGTAAAATCTTATCAAAGTGAATTATTTTCTTGAAAAATGTGAATTTCAAGTTTAATCCAAGTTCAGAAATCTCAACTGGAAGGAAAAGAAAGAAAAAGCTTAGAGAGTACTTGAGTTTTTTCAATGTGTTTTGATTTTTTTTTTAAGAAAATGCTATCCCAATATTATATAAGCTGTTTTGATCATAAAATAGTCTGGACCCTCTTCATTTTATGATGCTAGTATAGCTTTCATAATAGAATTATCAGTTTGTGAGAAATGATTATGAATCATCAATAAATATATATGCCCCATAATTACTTTCTGTTGTATCATATTCTGGCCAATAACCTAAAATTGACTAACCCAAGGTCATCATTGAGATTTATTATAATTCTTTAAAAAATAAATAAATGATCAATTTATTTATAGTTCTAAAACTGGATTTTGGTGGTGGTTTTACAACTGTTATAAATTTACTAAAACTCATTGCATGCTGTACTTGCTATGGATGACTTTTATGGTATATAAATTATATCTCAATATAGTCTGCCTATGAGAATCAAGCTAAATAAACAAATCACCTTTTTTTAATAAAAATTTTTAGGTGTCTAGGTATGTTAATCTGCTCTAGATGCCATAACAAAACACTACAGATTGGTGGCTTAAAACAGAAATTTATTTTCTCACAGTTCTGCAGGCTAAAAATCAAAGATCAAGGTCTGACAAGATTTATTTCTGGTGATATTAGATAAAAGTAAAAAAATGTTATTTTAATCTTGATAAGAGCAGGATAGCAACAACAAAGTTTTAATAATTGAAGCAGGTGGATAAGTGGTTATTCACTCAGAAGACCAGAAAAAATGTACATATTGCAGGACCCCAGAAGGACTCAGAAACTGGAGACACCTGGCATCTCTGAAAGGGAGGATGTAGGGGAGGCTGAAAAGAGAATTGGTTCAAAATCTATATAAGAAGCGTATCTTCTCAACTTCGAGCATCCACAGAACTGCCCCTCCCTGACTCCAAAAAGAGTTTTACTCTCTAGACAGGTTAATTAGAACTCTACTTTGGAGGCACCTGGAATATGTGAGGGCTGGGATATCAGCCAGAATATAAGAAATATTTACCAAACATGAGATAAGAATTTGACACCCAGCTGAACTATCACTTAAATGAAAGTTAGGTCAAAGAAATATATGTGTGTCTCAAAAAAAAAAAAAAAAATGCACGAAATGTTACACCCAAATGGGGGAATAAACCAAGAAAACTAAAAATGTACGATCCAGTAAACCAGGGATTCAACATAGGAGAGAGCTATAGATGGCAGCTGTGCAGTAGTAGGCCTATTCTAGACTGGAGCACAAGGTCTGTGGGCATGAAAAAGGGTGTCTGGGAAGGAGAAGAGGAAAAACAAAAAAGAAAATTAAAAAGTGATGTATACTTCTGGCAGAGAATTTATGGATAAATTAGCAATAAGATACATAGAAAAATAAGCAAAAGGAAAAGTAAGATAATTACCACCTCAAGGGAAGAAATGTTTTAATCTATAAGAAAGGAAATGTGAGCATTATAAACTGTATGATTCAGCTGTAGATAATGTTGATATAGTCATAATAATGTAAACAAAAAAATTTTTCTGATACAAATTTAATATCTATAGAAAACAATGAGAAAAGAAATGTGTGAAGGTATTCATTTGTGGGGAGATAGCAGAGGAGATAAGATTTCATCTTTCATGGAAGTCAAAAGGTAAAAAAAAGAAAAACTTGAGATATAGCAACATAGGTATGCTATTTAGAATATAGGCATTCTGTTTAGAAATAAAAAGTAGATACTATAAGAATTTGCCAGAAAATCTATGAGAAGTAGGAATCTGGGATTCAGAAAATTAGATACAGATAACTGCTGTTTTCGTGTTATAAGTCCAGCAAAATTTTTGACTTTGTAAACTATTGTGTAGCATTGATAAAAATTAACAATTAAAATTAAACTTTAAAATATAAACTAAAACCTATGAACAAATTTAGCAGATCAGAATCTTTTGATATTTTATTTTCTTGTCACCTCCTATAATAGGATTTTTAATAAGTATGAGCATGTTTCAGAAATTGGGGAAAATATTACCATTTGTATTTTGTAGTGTTTGGTAGTGTGTTAGGGGTTAGTGAAGACAAAGCACCTGCTTATCTAATAAAAATAAGTAGCTAACACAGAGAAATAGGTACATACAGCTGTGGAGGAGCAAGTTCTAGTCCTAGTCTCCAACAATTATCCCCAGATACAACAATGAATTTATAAGGGAGCTGCTATTTCGCCATCAGATACTTAGGGAATAGTGCAATTGCTCATTCCTGGAGCATACCACCCGAGCAGAAATCCACACCAGCAAAAGAATTGTTTCATGTCTCACCTCTAAATACTCAAGGTTAAAAACAGCCACCCTTGCTGTGGAAAATCAAATGCTTCCTGACCAAGTTTGTCCAAAGTGACAACAGAAACACAAACCCCTCATTTCTGACTTCCAATCTTGTACATGGACATCTGGGAAAATCCCAACTATAAGAAAAACTGGGAAATGTAGATTTTGACTTTCCACCTTCATTTTTTCAATAAGGCATGACCCAAAGGTCAGAATGGAGCTGAATGAGCCTAAGAACAGTGTTTTTACAAGGCATATATAATGGTATCACTGCTAATTCGCTAACAGGCCCCAGATGGGAGAGGCCACCCATTTAGGTTTGGACTAATAGAGTTAATTTCTTAATGTGAAACAGTTGAGAGAGCTTCTAAAATGGATCTCCTAAGAGGTAGAATTTGATAAGGAGTCAATGATTAGTAACAACGAATAACATTATATATTTATATATAATTATATACTGTATTATAACATGATGACTGTTATTCTGAAGACTGAAAGACATAATTAGGTACCATGAATAAAAGAGTATCAGACAATTAATCCAGACAGGAAAGATCCACTGATGTGATTACAGAGACAGGGCACTAAGGCAAATTGACTTTGAAAATTTAACCTTGAATATCAATCAAAGGACAGATTACACCGCAACTCTGAATGGTCCTCATCACTGAAGTTCAGCAATAAAATTGAAGAGAGATGCTTTAACTGGATTTTAACAGAATGGAGGCTCTTTCTTATGCAAAAATGAGAGCATAGCATGTCAAAAAGTGAAGTAATGGTCCTGGAAAGTTTGAGGATTTAAGCTTTGGCAGTCAGGAAAGAAAATGGAGTCACTTCGTGGTGAAAAAAAATTGAAGAAGCTCCCTGTATCCTAAAGCCCATGGTACTAATTGTCTCAATCTCAGACACCTCCTTCCTTTCCATTATAAAGAGAAGGTTTAGAAAAGCTGGTATACAAGACAGCTTTTTTTTCAGAAAATCCTCTTGAGATTTTTACTTTAAAAGACAGCTATAGTGTTTGGAGTAGGTTGCCAAGTGGCTAAAGGAAACCATTCAACAAATACACAAATATAAACTCTAATTTTTAAGGCTAAATGAAAATTCCAAGATAATTAGCTAAAGATTCCAAGTGTTATTTGAAGTGAAGTGACATGCATGTATGTTCATTCTATTGATTTAATTACTAAGAAACCAAATTGTACCAGAAATAAGTGTATTGTTCTTAGTATGTTTGCCCCCAGATTCATTCCTCACACCTGCCCTCTTCCACTCAGCCCTGTATACAGACAGGGTGACCCACAGGATATTTTACCCAAACTCCTTTATCAACCACTGTTATGCAGTAGCCAATGAGAAGTGCTGATCAGAGATGCCAAAAGAAAAGAGAAGAGAAGGCATTTTTCCCTCTGCCTTGGGAATCATTTCTGGCATCAGTTCTATATTCTTTTTGACTCCAGCTGTCAACTGGAAAAAACTGATACTTCGGGTAACTTTGGGCCCACTGGGCTCCAATAACATCACCCGTTTCCTCTGTCCCTCCAGCATTGCTAATGCATGACAATTTCTGTTTTCCTGAATAAAACCATTGCATATGTTCTTTTAAGTTGATCTACAGATCTTCTTGGGGCAGGAAATAGTTGATTGGCCTATGATTCTTCTAACTAATCAACTTTAGTGATTGTCTTTTTTTTTTTAATTTAAGCATATTAACTTTTCCAAGTGAGATAGTGTGTGGCGGGGGGGTCAAAGAGTTTGTTTTAGGTGTGAATGGGAAATTTTTATTGGCTTCTGTACATGCTTAATCAGGAGATAAAGGGCAGCCATCCTCCTCTGGTTAGGACAGTGGTTCTCAACCTCTGTTGACTCACCAGAACCATATGGGGGAGTCAAAAATCACCACCAACAACGAGATTTTGATTTAAATACTCTAAAATGAATATTTTTAGAGCCGTGGTCCTCAGATCAGCTGCATCAGTATCACCTGGGAACTAGTTAGAAATGCAAAATCTGGAGCACCACCCTAGAACTACTGAATAGAAAATGAGATTGGCACAGGAAATCTATTTCAGCAAGCCTACAGGTGATTTGGTGTATCCTGAACTTTAAGAGGCACAATTTTAAAACTACCCAGGTGATTCTAATGTGCAGCCACATTTGAGAACCACTGATTCAGAAATACGCTATAGATTAAATCATAACTTTAATTAAACATTCATTTATTAAACACCTACTATGGTTTGGGATTTCCTATTGCCCAATAAAAGACAAAATTAAGATTATTAATAAAATTGGAAACTTTGCAGAAAGATGATGTATATAAAGAAAAAGTTGTTAAGAGCCAGAAATATTCAACCACATAGAACATAAAAGGAGAAATGAATCACAAAAGTTCCTCTTTCTGAATTAAAAATAGCTAATAGTATAGTAAATGTAGTTCAACAATAAGGCTGGGATCCATAGCAGAATTAATATCCAATCATCTAACATCATTTCTTCAACTTGTGTTCATTTATACTCCTTATTACCAGTAATAGCACAACCTTTACTGTTAGAGATGACTATAGCATTTTCAATCAGTACTTCATAGACCCTAGGACTCACAAAGATTTTCCTGGCAATGCGTCAATTAGTATTGTTTCAGATGCAATAACAGTAACTCCAACTCAGACTCGCATAAATGATCAAATATATTTGAGCTCATTTAAGGTCCATAGGACAGCTTCAGGTAAAGTTTGATCCTATGGGCCCTAACTTCATTTCTCTACTATTCTCTTGACTTTACTCTTTGTGTTTCAACTTTGATTTCAAATTTTACATCTTTTTGTAGCAAACTAGTTGCAACGGTATCAACATCTACATTCAATACCATCCAGAGAAAGAGAAAGTATCTCTCCAAATAAATTCTGAGGAAAAACTAGAATTCTTTTTTAGAAGTGCCCAGAAAATATATCCTGGCTTTTCTCTAGCCTAAGTTGGTTCTTCAGACCTGATCCTTGTGATAAAGAGAATGAAGTGGGCTTCAGTCAATCAGGTCCTATCCCTGGAGCTTGGGATGAAGTTTTTCTCCTGAAGCAAATTTAAAACTAGGATGCTGTTGCCATGGGAAAGTGCAATAGACATCAAGAAGCTGAAAATGGCAAATGTCTACTACACATAAGGAGGGGAAGTATTTTTAAATTGAGAAGTAAAATTATTATTTATGTATTTTCTTTTAAATTAAAAGCATCTTAGAGCTTCTTAGAGTTTATCAAATAAATATTCATGGCATCCAAGGAGATCAGACGAATATTCTCATGACTCAATCATTCAGTCAGTTTACTATCCAGGTTAATAATGTTTTATCCATTCTTCAGCTTTAAATAATTTTTATTCTTTGTTATATGTTGTGTAATTTGACACCGATAATGGACTATTGTTTGGAGACACAAAGACATACATTTTAACAAGTGTTGTTCATGTTCACGCAGCATGGTCTGAGAGTAGCACCATAATTTTCTTACAGGAGAACATCAATACCTCTTTCCTAGTGGGTATAATGTAAGTAGGGTTGTCAGTCAAGATGCCCCATTCTCTCATAGCCAAGCACTGAGCTTTGAGTATGTGACCCAGAATAGACCAATCGAATTCCTTTTCCTGGGACTATGAATCGTACCTGAGTGGCCAAGAGCAGGGAAGAATGACGGAAGCTGATTCTTCACTGACAACACTTTGATAGAACTATTAAATTAGCTACTGCTCACAAAATTCTGAGAGCTTTCCAGGTTCTTGTCTTTCTCAAACCTGGTCCTCGAGCTTCCTCTTTGATGTTGTGAGTCACCCTTCTAGTTAATTATTTTTGCTTGAGTTTTCAAGAATAGGCTTTTATTGTTTGCAACACACAATCCTGATAAGAAGCATAAAAATGATAATTCTGAAAATTTTCTTCAAAATGACCAACACTGTATTCATACGCTGCATATATGGTCAAAATTTTTAAATGGCACGTCCTCTAGTACTTTAAAAACCATTGTTGAAAAGGAAAATAAAATAACATTTTATCCGATTTGACTTACAGTTTGTTAAGAATAAAGACCTTTTAAACTTTCAATGTATTATTTGTGGGTAAGTGCTTGAAAATAGCAGCTTGAAGCCTTCTCTTTTATCCTGCCATTTAGAACAAAAAACAGAAATTACAAAAATAAGCTAGCATTTTTTAAAAGCAAAATGTAAGAATTCTAAGAATAGATACAAAGCAATTTTTGTCAAGGTTTGATGCATAATAGAAAGTTATATTTTAGTATTGTTTTAATATCTATTCAGTCCCAAATGAAACATTATGTAATATTATTTCAATTGATTCATCAACAAGTTATGCTTTTCTCATACAATAAAATTCAGGAAAATTAAGGAAAATTTAACATTTTCTAATGCCAAAAGATGTATTTAAATATATAGTGACTAATGTACAATGTATGTAAAAACAATATTAAGAAAAAGCATAGAAATTTATGCAGTTATCTTTAAAGACATACTGATCTGAAAATGTTACTTGCTTTTAAAATCACCATATATCACACATAGAATAATAATTTTTTGAATTTCTAAGGGAGCTTGATAAATTATGCATTTCATTGAAATGTATTTGAGTAAAAAAAAAAAAGCTGGGAAACACTAATATATAACTTTTTACTTGACAAGAATTTGAGAGGTCACACAGATAACCCTGGGAGGTGAAATACAAGCAGAGTTCCTTCAATTCCCAATGCCCTGAAGACATTCTTGCTTCCTATTTTCATAAATGCATTTTAGTACTTGTAGAAAAGTGAATTCTCATCAGCTTCTAGACAATGTCAGTTACTCTATTAATCCCCAAATCATACATACCTATAGAATTGCACATACAATTGCTTGTGTGCCTCTAAATGAGTCCATAGATTGACTTTGGACATGCTCAGTGTTAGATGATATTGCTAAATTAAGGTTTTATAGGTCTGAGTTTAGAGAGATTAAATTTCTAATATTGAAAAGAAGTGGAGGACACCCCTCCTCCAAATCTCTGCTTAGTTTATTGTCATACAAGGCAGAGATCTAGAAGAGAGAGATAGTGACTTTTATTTTGTCGCTTTCATTGTTTCTGATTCTCCAACTAGCTACTTTTGAACATTTCTGCTATAATCGGCTATCTCTGATGAAATTTATATGTAAAATTTCAATAATTCAGGATCCCATGACATTGAAAGTCTATAAGCAACAGAGAAAAATTCAAAGTCCCTGGACAAGATTGTTCCCTTCGTTAAATGGGCCACTCTGACAACCAGGGGAAGGTGGACTAAAAGGTTAAAGAATGCTGTAATATTAGACTTTTAAAATTCCTTGTAAAAGTTTTATGCTAGTTTAAACCAGGGCTTCCTCTAACTTTCACAACATGATGAGTGTCTTGCAGTTGAGAAAATTTCATTCTAGACAAAGAGTTTCTGTGTTCCTTAATCCAAGAATCCTAAGATCTACAGCTACAAAAATCAAATAAACAAACAGGCAAAGCAATAAGGGAAGAGTTTTAATCACCATAATATCTGCCAATGTGCTCCACTTAATCAATTAGAATTCTTGACATGTGAAATTCCAACCAAAAGACACTTTTCTTAGCCATTCTTCAGCTGGGCTCAGAGTCCAAGTAAATTTCTTTAATCCATGTCCAGTCCTGAAATTTATGATTCAGGCTTAATGCTCATCTATCTCCTCCCCTCTAATCAATATTGCCTTTCATTTAAAATTCAGAACATTACTAAGATAATTTTTTCACTCTCTCTGTTCAGTCTTTGCTTCTGTCATTATGTAGTCCATGAGAAACTGTCAGCAGCTTCCTCTTGTGATTTACCAATGTTTTATCTGGCAGGTCTTTGCGGCATCCCACAAAAATCTACTTAACTGATAATATTCCTCAGTTGTGGTATTAATACCAGCGTGTCTCATTATACAAAGTTCTTGTTGGAGTTGCCAATCACTAGCCCTGTTTTGCCACAGCAGAAACATAAATTCAAAATCTTTATGAAAATTTTCCTTAGACTCAAGTTCAATCCAGCTTAGTGTCCGACTTCATTATATAGTAAACAGCATGGGGTATGTAAAATTTTCTAAGATTTTTACTGCTAAATGATCTCTTTTTCTTTAAGTTTTATAAGAGCACCAAAGTGTCATAACCATTGAAAAGAAGTAATTGGTTATGGTTACCATAATATTTGCCATCCTTAGGGTGTTCATTCTTCAGTATTCATATCTTGGTAATTTAGGCTTAAAATTATATATTACTTGGACCCACCTTAATCAAGGGATGCCTGTGCTTACTTTTCAACTCTAAAATTCAACTCTCTGATCTTTGATGCTAGAGTTTTTGTCAGAGAAAGCAATAGGACAAACTAAGATTCTTCATGAATATTGTGGAATGTCTAGTAGGCTGAGTAGAGCACTGGTAGTGCACATGCCATGAAATTACATTTATGGGGGGAAAAAGATTTCAGGGAGAAAAACCTCATCACAGTACATAAATTATAGAAAACAGAACTAGAATATGCTTCAGATGGCTATGAACAGCAAATTTAATGTCTGTGTATTGCCTGACATGTAAAATTACAGAATACTTGCAAAACCCTTGATTTCAGACTTGTACTATCTGTCCAGGTTTTCATTTTCTTTCTTCTTTTCTATGATACAGGATTAGATAATATTTTGTTGACTTTAATCATTCTAGTACTGTTTATTTTCCTCTTTCTTTAACTAAAAATGAATTGCCTTTCTGATCACTAAATGAAATTTTTTTTACAAATGCAGAAAACTGTACCATATGATATAAAGTACACACACACACACACACACACACTCACAGTCTTTCAGAGAGTTCAAAGTAAATGAGTTGTTTTATTCATCTAAAAGCAATTAAGTAATAATCCCATTGTAAACTTTAACAAAAATATTTTTAAATTAAACATGCCACTGCACAATATATAATTTGTATCCAAATTTTTTCAGGATAATTTATAAATTTGCTGTATTGTATACTCTTTAATCAACATGATTACCAAATAATGGCATTATTTACCTAGTCATTTTAATTTACAAAGAGAAAAACAATATAGACCTTTGATGCAATTACTAGTACATTGTCTGGATACTCTGTGCTCTGTATCTATATGAACTGTACTCTGTATAAACTGTACTCTGTCCATTTTAGCTGATCAGCTGGATGGCTGATAGAAGGTCTGTCTTTTTCAGACAGCCCAAGTAGCACAATGGAAAGGCAGTGGACTAGAAGCCAGAATATCAGGTATCAGCTCTGTAACGTCCCTAGGAAAATCTCTCGGCCTTTCAAACTCTCAGTTTTTTCATCTGTAAAATAGGGGGAGGGGGACACATGATATCTTCTGGCCTGTTCTGCCCAGCTGGATTATTAGCAATATCAGAGAAGAGAATACAAGTAAAAGCATTTTGTAAATATAAGGCATTAGTAATGTAATTGTCCTTCACTAGTAAGGTTCACTAGATGCTCTTTCGCTTTAAAGCCACATTTTCAGAAACTAATGCAATTAGTTATGATCATTTATATATACCTCAAAGCTAAATTTAACATAAAAACATCAAGTTCAAAGGTTCAAAACATGTGTTCTGTCCTTAGACCTGAAAATTATTCAGTGTTTCTAAAGCTAGGGTCAATCAGTTGATGCCTCAGTGACACTCAACTTTAGCTGGGGACCAGTTTTCTCTGTCCCTAATATTGCAGGGCTTCAACTATCACATGTTAAAAGCCTGCAGGCTGGTTTGTAAGAAAAATGAGGCAGGGTGCAAATACCTGGGGCCCTGCTAGGTTAGCCAGGTTGAGTCACTGTTGGGAATTGGGAGGCATTTTGAGCCAAGGTTCTCATGTTTATTTAAATGAACTTTAGCCTAAAAGTAAAACTATTAACTTAATTTAGGAGCAACCAAATTAAAGTAGTAATGTAGTTCCTCAGTTCGGCTATCAAATGGGCCCACTACTACCTAGTCCAATAATGAATATATTGTCACTTTTTACCTAGGTATTCAATCTGGGCAGAAGTTATTTCTAGACAATTATAGCATCATCTTTGTACCATCTTTTGTAGACAAAGGGGTACAGTTCTACAAGAACATGACCGACAGAATGTAACATGTTTGAACATTAACGTCATGGCAGCATACTCATTGCCAATGGTTAAAATTTCAGCTTTCAATTTTCAGATATCAAAACACCAGGAAAGATTTCTATAAATAAACTTATACTTTTCCCTGCCCATGCCACTCCACAGCCACATTATATCTGGAAGCTAAGATATGGGCACAGAACTTTCGGTGTTTCCATTAGCAGGTTGGTTTGCATTGCTAGATAAAGATGTCTGGGGGAATCCAAATCTCATTTAGCATAAGGCTCCTTTTTGTTTTTCCACTTGCCTTCTATATTGTATAATACAGCAAAGTTAAATAGTATAAATTCCCAGGTTGAGGGCTAACAATGAACTAGACCAAGTCTAAAAGAAGTCAAGCAGTGGAGAATCAAAATTTTAATAAAAGGTAGCAGAGATGGGAAATTAATTAATTCTATCTCTTTTTAGCTCCTGATATTTATACAATTATCCTCTACTTTATTACCATGAGCTTGGCCAAATAAAATGGCAATTAACAAACTGTTAGACTGCCCCTCTCAACAGTTTTAAAAACATACTTGCAACCAGAATTTGTACATCATTTTATCACAATCACTTTAAAAAAAAATAAGATGTTATTAGAAAATTGACGCTTAGTGAAACTGTGACTTGTTCAAGTGCTTTCCTAATCTATAAATCAGAGAGAATCAATCATTTCTAAGGTCTCTCCAAGCATTAATATACTGTGCTTCTACTTCAAAGGGCAGGGATGCAGACAGCTCTTGAATTATTGGGGTTAAATTACTATACGTAATATAATATAACTGAAAATATTGAAAACTAACTTTATCCACTTATTTCAGGCTCTTCTCTTGTTCCTACTTACTCTTTAGTAACTGCATGAATAATAAAGAAGGGTCAAATAAATCACACAGACAAAAGAAATGTCAGTCAAAGGGTACAAACTTTCAGTTATAAAAATAAGGAATTCTGAGGATCTAAGTACAGTATGGTGCCTATAGTTAGTAACACAGTATTGTATACTTGAAAGTTGCTGAGAGTAGATCTTAACCATTCTCAAAAAAAAAGTTAACTGTGCTTGGTGATAGATGTGTTAATATCTTGATCTTCATAATCATTCCACAATGTATACATTTATCAAATCATCACACTGTACACTTTAAATGTATACATTATATTTGTCAATTATTCCTCAATAAAAACAATACAGCTAGTTCCTCAATATTAAAGCACTGGCTATAATCAGGAATTCACACAATTGCTTATGTAATCTATTTCCCTTTAATCTATTTTTACTATAAGTGTTTGGGGCCTTAAAACATTCCAAGTGAGATCCTAGATGTTGCCAGCCTTCTAACTAAGGAATTTATTTAATATCTTTGACTAGTTCTGATGGCCCCTCCAATTCACAGAATAGGAATAAAACACAGCATTGACAATACAATCTGCTTCAGTCCATTGTGCTACTAGTTGGCCTCAATCCTGACCTAGAAAGAACACCTTCAAAGCTGAAATTAATTTGAAGTCTATTCCAGGTCAGCCTTTGGCATCTTTGCTAAGAAGACCTATTAATGCCAACCTCAGAAATAAACACAAACCCATTTGGAATTGGACTAAAAGCCACCAATCATTTAACATAAGACAAATAGCAAAGGCTATTAAATTGTGAACATACCAGTTCAAAATTGATACAAATAGCAAATCCAAAATGTCATAGCAGGTGATATCCCATTAAAAGGTATATAGTTCACACACAACCAAGAAACAGTTAATATACTATTAAAATAACAGACTAGAAAACTCTAAGTATAATGACCTAATGATGCAATCTGAACCAAAAATGCTTCAAAGTAGCATATTGTAATTTAGGACATTCCACAACAAAGCTTTCTTTATACGTGGCACAATTTAAAATACAAAGATACATTTCTGGGTTTTGCGAAATTTTTTATTATCCTGAAAACAACAGTAAGCTAAAAATATTAAAACATACATTTCTTGTTCATGTGAAAATTTTATTACCCTAAAACAATAGCAAGCTAAAAATACTAAAACATGACAACAGAAAATATTAGAACATTAATATTAAGATATTAAGTAAAATATCAGATGAGCTAACAGTCTTCTAGCTCAATTTTTTTAAAAACTTTTAAATATTTCCATAGATGAAAAATTATAGAGAGTTATCAAGTAGAATTTTCTTGACATTAAATACTGGCAAAATAAAGTTTATTTATAGTGATTTTTCAATATCTAAAACAACCACAAAGTTAAATTAGCAAACTATATTATATAATCATATTGAAAAGTATGTCCTTGGTAGTTTATATATAAACATTTTGAACATGTCTTGTATTCATAGGGTAAATGGATTAAAAGGCTGCTTTTCCAGGGTCAGTCCTATAATATTATAAGGGGCAGGTCTAGAGTAAAAGTCTGTCTATGTAGCTTACAAACGAGGAGATTCGTGTTTACATTTGGGCAAGCATTGCTTCTGCACAAGGCATGATGATACTTCAATAGCATGAGTAAGTGATGAGGGGAATGAGGCCAGGACCGGGCAGGAACAAAGCCGGGAGAAACTGAACCAGCTATAGGACTGGTGCCCAAGGAGGCAGTCTACAGTCAAATGACTGGTCCAAAAAGACATAGTGATCCTCGAGTTTGGTTGCAGCAGTCATCAGTATGAAATCCCCTGAGCAAGTAAACTTTGGAAAAATGAGGTTTCAGGCACTAAATGATCTGATGAGACAGATGGGTCTGTCACCATAGAATCTGTATCAGTCAGGGTTCCAGAAGGAATCATCCACCACGCTCAGGTTAGGCTAATTTGAGAATGGATCTAAACATATAGGACTCAGCCACAAGAGAGAATGGGAGAATACCCCAATTCCCAGCTAGGCTATAACCATCCTTGAGACAGAAGGAGTGAGGTGAGGAAGTGATTCCTGGAATCTGGAAGCAGAAATCCACCTGGAGAAGAGCTCTGACATTTAGTAAAAGGTGGTGAGCAGCTCAAGGTAATCCAAGGGAAGAAGCTGGTGATTTAAATACCCCAATCTCAGTGATGCCCTGGGATCTCCTGCCAGGTCTCCCCTATTGGCCAAACCCAACTGGAAGGCAGAAGGCAAGGACTGGTATGTCCATATAGGTCACCCATGGTAAGCAGAGAGAGAAACACGGTGCAAAAGGGTGGGAAAAGTTCTGCTAGGACAAACAAAAGAATGATGGCACACCTGGAACAGCATTCTACCGAAACAGAATTACAAAAAATTACATGGGAGTCTGGCCATGAGGGTCAGCATTCTGAAGAAAGTGGCCAGCAGAGTGAAGTGAGATATTAGAACTCTAGTAAAAAAAAAAAAAAATCAAAAGACCCCACCCCCATAGTAAGTCAGGATGCTATGCAGAAAACTAAGGCAGAAGTCTACTGGAACAAGTTTTACCAGAGAGGTGAAAGTAAGGGAAAGTCCCCACACATGCTGGAGGACTGGCTGGGCTGCAAAGCAAAAATGCTCATTGTGGATCCAATTTACCAATGCCTTTGGCAACAAATGTACTTTCTGCCTGGCTCAGGATTAACGTAAGAGCAAGTCAGGATTGAGACTGCTGAAGACCAGCAATAGCTACCACTGAGAGAAAATGAGAAAGAAATCAGGTAACAATGCAGTAAAAAAAAAAAACTATATCATAATAATTCTTGCAAGAATTGGATGACACACTCAAACTGGGAAATGTAAAGAGGGTTTATGAAGATGTGAAAAACTTGTAGGGAAATTTCAAGGGATGTATGTCTCTAGGCTAAAGCCAACAAGGGAAAGGGCTGCAACAAAATCTAGAGTTGCAGCATGAGAGATGCCCTGACCTTCTTCAAATGAGGAACAGGCTCTGTCCTGTGGGAAGAAACCTGTGAGGAAGAGACTAAGAGGATATATGCCCAGGTCTCACTCTCTACCCTCTTGAGATGTCACACAGGATTCCCCATTGACTAAACCCAGAGAACCGGGATGACACAGACCAGACAGATCAATCTTGTAAGCCATAAAGCAGGATAAAGGAGAATGGGATGGGAAGAATATGGCAGGGCCAACAAAAGATATTCAGCACAAAGTGATCATGTAATACTGGTAAAAATGATGAGGGCCTCCCCAAGAGATACATTTTAATTACAAAGTAAAAACCATAGTAATTTTATAGTAGAGAAACTAGCAGCCTCTGCCTTGACTAGATGATCAAGTTGACAACATCAATAACGGGGCAAATTGACATCATGTACTTCCCTATATGATTTTCTGAGAAAAACAACAGCATATCCTTAGTATTCCTGCCAGAAATGCATATCTGATCATAAATCTAATCATGAAGAATCATCAGAAGAACCCAAATCGAGGAACAGTCTACAAAATAATCAGCCAGTTCACTTCAAAAATGTCAATGTCATGAAAGACAAAGAAAGACTGAGGAATCATTCCCAGTAAAAGGAGGCCAAGGAGACATGACAATTGAATTCAGTTCATGATACAGGATTTTCTTCTGCTACAGAGACATTATGAGACATTCTAATGAAATCTGCATTAGGTCTTTAAATCAGATAGTAATATTATATCAATGTTACTTTCCTAATTTTGATTCTTGTATTTATGTAATAAAAAGTGCTTGATTTTAGAAAATACACTGTGAAGTATTGGAGGGTAAAGATGCCTCATGTCTGCTCTAAAACAGTTCAGATGAAAAATACATAGAGAGAAAGAAAAGAAAAAAAAAACAAATATCACAAAGTGTAAACTTTTGGGAAATTTGGGTGAAGGGTTTATGGGAGTTCTACTAGTTTTGCAATTTTAAGTCTAAAATTATATCAAAATAGAAGTAAAAATAACAAATGAGTGCTTGAACTGGAGCAATAACAGTGGGGCCAGAGAGAAAAGGATCTGTGCAAGAAATATGTGAGAGGTAAGATGGATAAGATTTAATAAATCATTTGTGAGCAGTCTATAATGATCATAAACTTATGGCTTTGACCCCCATAGTGCAGATGTCATCATTTTGGTACTCTTAGCATGAATTGCTACATTGTCTGAATAATACTTTAAAAATACCCTGGCTAAAGAATCCAAATATCTGTTTCAATAACTTATTTATTGTATTTCTATTGCACTACATTGGAGTGACGCAATCAGTTAAATATTTGTGGATGCAAAACAAGGTCCTAAGTTGCTACCGCATCAGTTGTAGTAAGAGTTTAATTCTTTCCCCAGGCAAAGCAAAAATTGTGAATTTGTCCAGCATAAAAAGAAAGAATGCCTCAGGCAAACCAGTCTTTCTTCTCTAGTCTTCCCTTAGGTACAGAGCCAGTTAGAGATCTTTCAAAGCAGCATAAGAACATTTGAAGCCAAAAGTCACTCAGACCTGTGAGATAACCACTCTGGAACTGGTGAGGGAAGCAAATTGTGAGACAGAACATTCCAAAGGCTTCTACCATCATGTAAAACACTTGTTTCCAGCATAGAATTGAAAAAGAAAATCTTATGTCTCATAGACTTCTATCATTCACTAATAGCCTTTGATAGAAGAAGTTAGCAACATTTCTCTGATCCTCCCCTGTGTCCTGTTCCAGGCTACAAAGCCCAGTTGTTTAAGGGATGGTCTAGTAAATGATTTGTATGAAAACTTACCATTAGCATCAGCCTCATTCATAATCAGTGTCAGATTTTTCATTGGTTTTAACACCCACTGCAGAACATAGTGAGTGACTAGAGGGCCCTGATATAGCATTTCTGCCATATTTCTTATAATAGCATAAGTTTTGTGGGACTAATTGTGAATATGAATATAAATGCTTAATGAATATGAGTTATATTATATTTGTTTTTATTACTCACAGCTCTAGGGAGATGTTGTTTATAACTAGATTGCCTAAATATTGGAGGATTCTTTTGAACAACAAGAAACTAGTGTCCAGAAAGCTTTGTTGCCTCCACACTCGGCCACTGGGGATGATATTGAGGTGAAATAGGCAACTAGATACTAAGTGATGCTGTTTTGAGACACTCTAAGAAGATATCTATACCAATAAATTCTGCAATGCTACCATTAGAAACCACATCCTTTGAAATAATGGGCCTACCATGGTCAGTCTTCATTAAAATGCAAATGTTCTGAAGATACAGAAGAGTAAATCAGTTTATTAAATATTTTGAAGAATGAGGGTAACATAAGAGCATTTTTTTTTGGTCTGGGAGTGGAAGAGTTTGAAATGAAGAGCAGAGACTAAGAAAATAGAAAGTCCTAGAAAAAAGAAAATTTGCCTACTTCCCAGCTTTCATTAGGTCTAGCCCTGGAACTAAGGTTGTAAGGTTGACTAATTTTGTCTAGTCAAGAAATTTTTTTCCAAGGCTACAATCTATATCCCCAAACTTAGACAAACACGTATCAAAGAGGTGAGGAACAAGAGTGCAGAGACTCAAATAATTACCAGAAATCTCAGAATATAGGCCCCACTGACATCAATAACATCAAAATCATTAAGTAACCCAGGATATTTGCTTACCTTCCCTGTCTGCTTAACTTCCCATGACCTGCCATTTCAAACATTCTCTCTCACCCAACAACAAAGGCTTTTTCTGTCTATGTGAAAGAACATGACTGAAGTCTGAGGCTGTTTGAGAGAATATTTCCAAGTGTGAGGCTCAATGTCTTCAGTTAATTTTCAAAGAACGTTTTCTTCCATGGAGATATGTTTGGGATCTGAGGATTCAAAGCATTGTGCTTTAAGCCTCCTCTTCTAACTGAACACTCTTCTTTAATTTTTCTCATCACACAGTGTTCATATAGTAGACAGCTCCCTGGGACCTGTGTCTGATCACAGCCCACAGTTCAGCAGGAGGGATTTTCCAAGCCAAGATCTAAAGATAAACTGTACATATTCTAGTGAACACCATTCTGAATAATAGCTTATATTTAATCACTTCAAGTGCAGCATCTTTTCTTCTCTGATAACTTCTGCATTACTTTTCTTCTTTAGTGATAAAAAAAAAAGCCAAAGAAAAGCTCAAAATTGTCTTCTAGTACTTTTTCACTGGAACTATATTTCTAAACTAATTCCAATCTGTTTCCTGAGGGTAGATAAACTTTTAGAAATATAAATTTTACCTGAAATATAATGCTATATGCCAATTATTCCTCAATAAAAAATTAAAAATTAAAAAGATTAATTATAAAAATAAATACAAATTTTTAAAATCCTACAGGCCCAAATTTCTGGTCAGGTCCCACATATGTAAATGGCAAAATGCTTTCTATATTATAGGGTCATGGTACAAATGAAATTATATGGTACATTTGAATATTTTGCATAAAGTAGATGCTCAGTAAATTGAACTATTATTTTCTAAGACTGGTATTTTAAAAGTTGACAGTTCAAAAGACTGAGAGCCTGTGAATACTGAGAACATTAATGATAACAATTAGCCTGTGCACATCTTTACAAAGCATTTTCGCAAAGCACTTTTATACATATTATCATCACACAACAACTCTGTGAGGCAGATGGTATAGTATTAGTGTTAGTTTTGTATTGCGCATAAGAAATTGCCACAAACTTGTGAATTAAACAACACCAATATATTATTTTAGAGTTCTTTAAGTCAGAAACCCAACAACTATTTCACTAGGCTAAAATTTCTGGAGGATCTAGAATTCATTTTCTTGCTTATTCCACTTGTGGGCAGAATTTAGTTTCTTACAGTTATAGGACTATGGTCCCCATTTCCTTGCTGGTTGTCAATTAAGAGTCATTCCAGCTTCTTGAAGCTGCCCCAATTCTTGACTCATAGCCTCTTCCTTCCACCTAAGCCAGCAATATTAGCCAGCAATGTGAGTCCCCTTCACATTTCAAATTTTTCACTACTCATCTGTCATCTTTCTGATTTCAGCCAGGAAAGGTTTTCTGTTTTTAAGGGCTTGTGTGATTAGAATGGGCCCACTAAAACAATGTAAGATAATCTCCTTCTCTCAAGATGCATATATCTTTAATACGTCTGCAAACCCTTTTTTATCTTGTAATTTTACATTCACTAGTTCTGAGGGTTAGCATGTGGACATCTTGGGGGAGGAAAGTTATTAATTTGCCCTCCACAGTTATCATTGCCCACATTTTAGAGATGAGAAGAATGAAGATCAGAGAGGATAAAAGACTTGCAGAAGGCACAGTAAGAAAGAAGCAAAGAATAGACTCAGATCCCAAAATCATTTACTCCAAACCCAAGTCAGTGTTCTTCTAATAGAACACTGCCTTTTCTAAAAGGCAACCCAGCTTTTAATCTCTTGCATCTTCCCTCCCTCCTCACTCATATAAACCCACACTTCCATTAGCTATATTTAAGGCTGACGTTCTTGTGGAATTAATGCATTTTCCAAAGCTTCTATGGAGAAGCAAAAGTGTAGTGGCACATCTAGTGATTTTGATGCATTTTCTTCCAAGGCTTATATCATATTGAAAGTACTATTTGCCAGCAACTGAACACATTCAGCTGGAGCTTAAAGCAAATTTATTACATGATGTGTTGAAAGGAAATTTATACTGTGGGACATATAGGTTATCTCAAAACAATTGGTCTCAAAATATGTGCTTAGCAATTTGATACCAAATCTTAATATGTATTTGAGACAAGACTGGTCACTTTGTATTCCCTAGAAAATTATATTTCTAGCCTCCTTTCTTGCCACTGGAATTTATAAGAATTATTTAAATTTATTTTAGTGCAATTTTAGTCAACCAATAGGTATTTATTAAACCCATTAATAAACACAAAATGTCAGTAGGCAATCTAAGGGAAAATGTAGTTAAATGGAAAACTGTGGGTCCTGGCCTATACTCTGAAAACAATTATGTTCCTGAAATAAAAGTTAGAAGCAGAAGGTGCTCATTAAAAAAAGATGGAGCATAAGTTCAGGTTAGTTGTATGTAGAAATCGTAGAGGATTCTAAAAGCCCAGACATCATCAATCAGATACAAAAATAATAACAAAATGAATAAATCCTGAAAAGTAGAATTCATTAATATATGCATTCTATAATTTTATGAATTGTAAAACTAAATCAAAAAACTCATTTAAATAAAAGTCCAGGCCATGGAATATATGCAGAATAAAATAGAGACATTAAGATTTTTGAGGAGAAAAATGAAATTTAGGAAAAATTAGTCTGACAATAATACCCAGTCTGAACCATAAGTAGTAGAAAATAAGGACAGGTAAATAGTCAGAAGCTTTCCAGACATCTAAGTCTATGATGATGAAAGCAGTGTAATCTAACAGTTGATTGGCTCTAGAATCAGACAAATATTGGTTTAAATTGGGTCTACCACTTACCAGCTCTTTGCCTTGAAAAAGACACTTGATTATGCTAACACTCAATTTTCTCATCTGTAAAATGAAGTGGGCCTCATGGAATCATCATGAGAATTAAACAAATAATATATGAGAAGCACATAGTATCTGGCACATAGAAAACACTCAGTAAATTTTAATTATCATGGTTCTTAAGAATGATAGCAATGAAAATAGAAAGGACAAAGGTCATTTTGAAGGCAATATGATTAGGATAAAGAAGATGACTCCAGACTTTCTAACTGATCATTGAAGTTGAATTGTTTAGGAAGTTGGTGGAGGTTAAAACCTGGCTTGATCTAGACCTTCTCTCCAAATGTGTCACCCTAAATCATTTCTGTCTGCATTAGGCAAAATATGGTCAGGGCCTTACTCTAAAGACTTCGTATGTAATAGCCTTGTTTGATAGATCTTTCTACAATGAAGGAAATGTTCTATATCTGAGTTCTCCAATATGGTAGATACTAGCCAGATATGGTTATTGAACCCTTGAAGTGTGTCTACTGCAACTGAGGAACTGTTTCCTTTTTTTTTTTTTACTTTAATTACTTTAATCTTATTAACTTAATACACAAACAATTGTAATTCAATTTAAATGGCCACATGTAGCTAGCGTCTACCTCCCTAGACATGAGCACAGCTGCCATCATATCCAAGGCAATTGGCATTCAGTGTGTAAAGGAACCCTTAAGTACAGATGCATCAGTTACTGCTGGCTGGTAGCTGTGAGTACAAAGGATGTGTTCATAGGATCTTTCCAAAAGTAGGAGTGGACCAGAACAAAAGCTGGAGTCATCATCATCTTAGAGCTAGAATCTTTAACTCCTCATTAGCAATTCAAAGCTAACTGTTGAACATGCTCATATTACCCAATAGTTTACATAAATTGGAATGATGAGTAGAGAAAATGAAATGAGTTAGAAGGTAAGAAAATATATGGGAGACACTGAAGACAGAAGACAGTGCGGAAAAAGTTTGTGTTCTTCAACTCCTCACATTTTCTGTGTACAAGTGGAGCTTGAGATGAAAGAAAAAGGAAATAGTTTGGTTTCACTTCCTCTTTTTGCTTTCTCTATCTATTTTTCTACTCTACTTACAATTTTAACCCTTCTGCTAACTTCTTCCCTCCCCTATCTTCCTCCACAGTAGTGATAGCACAGGAAAAAAGCACAGGCATTCAGGAAGCTCCTTTTGTCCTTCATAAGTGAAATAGAAGAACCAGGAGTAGGAAGATAAAGAAACTGAACTGCAATGCAATTGAAACAAAGGACTCATCTGATTCATGGTGGAGCACTGGAGCTGGAATGGCCTTTTGAGTTGTCCTGAATTGAGGCAAAGATGCGGGTCCTTTGAATTTCCTCCAGCCCTACACCAATCAGTCACTGAATGTAGCATGTTTCTGGGGAAAAAGCATAGATTTGGGCAAGCCAGCTCCGTTTGGCAGAGAATAGAAGAAAGAGAAAGAAAGAACTCTTGGAAAGGAAAACGGGCTGTTTGTCTCAGCAACCAACAAACACTCCCACCTGTCAACAGACAGAACAAGCCTATCAAAGTGGGGCAGATGGAAGGAGCATTTGGACAGTGTGCCACAGCTGCTACTGAAGTTCTACCCTGAACTTTGCCACTAGCACATGAACCTGAACAATCCATCCAGTTTCTCTAAGTTTTTGTATCCTTATCTGAATGCAAAGGAAGTGAAAGAGCTAAGTTCTAACTGATATGTTTTGTACTTTGACTTTTTATTGGAAGAATTATTCTAGTTTTCCATTTTATTTATAAATTTGCAGTTTTTAAAATGATATTTTCAAGGCAGGGCAAAGAGGGGAGATTCAAATAGGAAATTTTTCTGATTTTCATAAAAACAAGTGGTCCTATCAATGTACTGCTTCTTTTTAAAATAACCTCAAGTTCAGTATTTAACTTCCATAAAGTAAGGATTTCTTACTTTCTTTTATCACTCCACATCTTCACAAGGTATCTGAGTTTTATTACATGATGTAACTTTGTCACTGTACTGTAGAATCCATTGCTTTGTGATCGTGAGTTATACCTATTCACCTTTAAACACACACACACACACACACACACACACACACACACACACACACACACACACTTTCACTGATTAATCTAAAAAAGACCAGAATACAATCTCATCAATGTCACTATGATTGTCTTGGACTGCTTTTAAACTATCTCTGGGGAAAAAGTTTATGTCTTGTTCTTAAATGTCTGTATGGAACACTTTAAGGATGAGATATTCTTTAGTCAGGGATAAGCAACCCTCACAGTTAGGAAGTTCTTCCTGGTATCTAACCTAAATCTCTCCTACTGCAATTTCAAACCACTTCCTTTTCCATCCCTAATGAATTAGGAACAGAGCTGATAATCACTGTCCCTTGCCTCTTATAATTTTCATGTTTACCTTTATTTGAATTTATTATTTACCTAAACATTCTCTCCGTGAAATTTAATCCCATTTAGCTATTGTCTGCCTTTTAATTTGTGAGGAATATTATTTAGAAATATATTTTCTAGCTTCCCTATATGTTCCATAACCCACGGAGAGCAAACTTAATGAGTCTTTAAAACACCATGAATGATGAAAGCTTTGCTATTTTAGGGGTTTGGCATGTTACAACTAACATGGGTTAGCTTTCAAATTGCCTTAGACTATCTCTACATTAAAAATGTATATCAGATTGTTTAACCTCAGGGAAAAAGCAATTTCCCCACAAGACCTATTTCTAAAGTAGGGAAATATCTTCTCTGATATAAGAAGCTAATGTAAACTATTAATGACATGTATCAGGTACAAAATGTTCTTCACGCTCTTTCCAAACAATCTTTAAAATAAAAAGACTCGCTTTGTCTATTAGAGTTTGGTTTTGAAAGACAAACATTTTAAGTATTATTAGTTCAATAACCAGTACCTCTGAATGCAGTCTTCACGACATCATTGGCTAATGTGAATTTCTTGACATTGTTCTTTGTATGTGACAATCTGTTACATGCAATTCCTTTTCAGATGTTTACAAAATTAGAAGAAAAAAATTAACAGAGCTTCTTAACAGATTTTGTTTTTAGCATGTAAAGTTAAGAAGAACTACCCACACAAAAGTAAAACAAAGCTCAAATTTTATATTTTGAGCAACATGTGGAGAAAATATAAATAAATTATAATTCACTTTCTACCTGATATATCAAATATATAGTTAACAACATTTGCAGTGGTTTCTATATCCTATGAGAGCATAAATTTTACACTTACAGAGAAAGAAAGCATATTATATATACTTGTATTTTAGGACACAGCTTGCTTTTATAAACCTCTGTTTGATAAGTTTATCATTTCTTTCTAAAAATTGGCTGCCAACAAATAAAGGTCAATATGAGGGTTAACTCACGCTGTCATCCACACATTCTCTAGTCTGCAGGTGTGGTGACTGTTGCCTCTGCCTCTTGGATTCAAATTGCTCTTGACCTTCTCCCAGTTCTGACTGACAAGCACTGGGCTGAGCCATCTGATGCTGCTGTTGCAAGTGTTACACTTCTGCTTACTTTATGCACACAGGCTGAGAATGGCATCTGAATGGTTGGGCAAAATCTTTTTGCACCTAAAATATCTTCCCTACTCCACCCAGGCATACATTCAGACATGTGAAGAATGCTTTATACTTTGGTAGTAGATGCCTTCTATGTATTAATTTGTTTAATTCTATGATAAACTTTTGTTATAAGTTCTGTTGTCGCTCTTCTACATCTTAGAAAATTAATTTCAGAGCAATTCAATACCTTGCCATGGCCATGCAGCCAGTAAGGTGTAGAGGCAGGGTTTGAACAGGTATTTCTAACTCTAATGCACAGGCATTTTCCACTACATGCTGTCCCCCACCACCGTGTTTAGGCAGAGGCAGCTTAGTGGTTCAGAGCAGGGACTGTGGAGTTAAACTGTCTGGTTTCAGAACCACTTCTCAATTTATGACCTACTTGGCATCACCATACTTCAGTTTCATGACCTGTGAAATGGCTATGATAACAGCATATAACTCATATATATGCATTAAATGTGCTAGTGTATATAAAGTACTTAGAATAATGCTTCCAAAGTAATGTACCATTAAATTAGCTATTATTATTTATTATTATTATTATTACTATTATTATTTTATTTTTATCATGGAATAAAAAGTTGCTACTAAAAAGAAAATGACATAAAGAGTAGAAGCGGGTAGCAACTCAACAATGGCTCATTGTAGAGTCTGAAAATTGGCATCCAGTCACCTAGCAGACCCCCAGGGAAATGGAGACACTGAACAAGACTGACCTTTTGACAAGGGAAATGGAGAGATTCTACAGTGAACAATCATTGGGAAGCAAGGGACACCAGAAGCCTAGGGAGGGTGGAATCAGTAAGAAGGAAGCGCACAGCTTCTGCTTTAGGATTCCAATGAAAGTGAGCTCTAATTGTATTTTATATTATATTGTTGTTAGTGGTGGTGGCCTTATGGCATCATTTTGGCCCACCTTATTTTAGATAGAATAGTTGTTTTATGTCGATCCACTGCTCTCTCAGGATGCTTGATCAGTTAAAAAAAAATTATCTTTAACTCAGGCATACTAAGAGAATTTTGAAACATCATTGTTCATTTTTATTTAAAATTAAATATGTAAGAGAATAATTATAAAACTACTTGGAGTTATATATGAGGCCTTTATGAAATTTTCAGTATTTCCTGATTTGGGTCAAGATCTAGTGCCTAATAAAGTCAATAGTGTATTTGACAGCATTCCAAATATCCCTTATTCTTCTTGATATGTCTTTCAACTTCCTTATTTAGCATTCTACTTTTTGCCAATCAATGCCTCAGAATATGGTATTCTGCCTAAGTAGCAGAATTTGTGGCAGTTTTCAACTCTGTATGGTGCCTGGTACAAAGATCTAATCATCTTGTCACACTTAAAGTCAAATATTGGTAGCATGATCAAAGGCTGGGATTCCATAAACCTTACCTAGCATTTAATCTGACTCCCTATACATATTAGCTTCAAATATACACAAAATTTTATTGGTTTGCACTGATTTCTTATGTAATAAATAATATCATGCAGAGAAAATGGTCATAAAAGTTACAGTCATCAAAGATAAATCTATTTGTACCTTCACTTCTCCAGTTGTCACACAGAAATACTCAGATTTCCCACTATCACTCCAAAAAAAAAAAGCAACTGTATTAGAGTAGCAGAAACCTGAATGCCTGCTTCACAACACAAGACCAATGAGAATATACCATGTTATTATCAATGTGTCAGTGAAATGTTAATAGTGTCTAATATTCACTCTTCAATGTCTTTTCAATGAAATAAATCCTAATATTAGGAATGAATATGCTATAATTGCATGTGTCTTTGTTAGTACATCAAAGACACCAACTAATATTTAGTTCAATTCTGTGAGTTTATAGTAAACCCTGCTCAGGAGTTACCATTGCTCTAGCACTTTGGCAGATACAAGGAAATAAAAACTAAGACATGTTAAGTGGGTATAGGTTATCTACCATCATTTGCAAAGTATTTTCAATGATAAAGTTTTATTTGTCAAACACAAAAATGTTGTGTGCTAATTTGAATAGGGTCAAAATTACTATCCTCATTTTAGAGATTAAAAAACAAACCAACCAGGCAAAAAAAAAAAAAAAGTTTAAATAATTTGCCTAGAGTCAGAACTCATAAATTGCAGAGCTGAAATCAAATCTTGTCTTCTGTCTGAAAAAACAAAAACAAAAACAAAAACACGTTTTCTACTCTTAACAGCCTACAGATTCATTGCTGTAGAAAAATTTTTTAGAAATGTTGCCTTAAAGCCTCTTGAAACAAGATAGACAATAAATGATAAGACATAGTATCTCAAATGAAAAGACAGCAGATATTCATCAGGTTAGAAAGTAACAAAAATGCTTGTGGGTATTTTTGGTGAGAAAGGATACCCTCTCTGGAAGAGTTAAAAGTTCATTGTTCCAATGCTGGAATTAAATGTGTTTCTAACATCTGTAGAGGAAGATGAGGAAAAGCCTGGATTCCACCTGTGACCAACATAGATAAAAAGTTAGGCTTTTTCCTGGAGGCAGTGAAATATAGAACAGTCTGGAGTGCCATGAGGGTGACGATTTGCATTGGAGAGTCATAGGTGATAGTACTAGACAAAGCAGAAGAGATTAAAAAGTTTCAGAGCTTTATATTAGACAAGAAATTTTGCCTAGATTCAGCAAACCACACTGAGATGGAGTAAAGAAAAAGACAATCCAACAACATGGTGTAAGATGAATTAGAAGGGCCACCCAAATAATGTAGGCATGATGAAGCCTTATATTAGAGAGAACACTGAATCTTTAATAAAGAAACCAGACTATTTGTACATGGTGACTAATGTCTGTTAAATGCAGAGAACAATGGATAAAGGAGATCCGTAGGATTAGAGCTACCACTATGAGGATTAAAGTTGACTATTATTGAGCTTGTATTCCATTGACTAGGAAAGCTAGTTTGTAAGACTGTATTTGAGTGTACTTGGGAGAAGAGGGAGTGCCATTGATAGTATTTGTAAAATGGCTTCCCGTTGATGGAAAACAGACTATGTCCTAAATCGAGGTCATTTCTCTAAATTGGAGACAAAGGGATGATTCAGCCATGATCAGTTTGAATCTTTAATGAAATATCTTACTTTTCACTATAGCCTTAAGATGCAACCTTGGGGCATATTTTGAAAGTTTTAAAATTTTTTAGCAGTTTAGAGGCAATAAGAACAAAACCAAGAATCCAGTTGCCCTAGATGGAACTATATTTCAAAGAATCCCTTGCAAAGGAAAGAAAGAAAGAAACTCACAGATATCAGGAACCTACTATATGCAGACATTATATATGTGGGGCTCTGTATTTATCTTTCTTCTCACAGCCTTTATAGTCACCATCAGCAGGAATGTTAATGCTATGGAAATGGAGCCTCAAAGAAGGTGAGTAAGATCACAATGTGGATAGCAGAGGGTGTAGTTAAACCTACGTGTTCTGCTTTAAATTTTCTGTTCAGCAGAAAGGTATGATTGTTCCCTAAATACATATGAAAAAAGAAAAAGGATCTGCTATAAAGTGTCCTTATAAAAGAAAAAAGAAGGAAAAGGTAAGAGATAGGAAAGGATACCACTATCTTTAAGAAATAAAAACATGTAGAAAATGAGAATAATTTTAAGGTAAATTAAAATATAAGCTAGATAAGTACATGTTAAAAAGGTATAAGGAAAAATGCACTGAGTGGCATAGCATTGTCTTTTATCTAGAATATGTTAACACAGAATGCAGAAATTCTCTCACATTCTGAGATAACATTAGGAGTATTTCTTGAGGTAAAAAAAAAGATTAAAGTGATAAAATGTTTTGTCTCAAAATTTAATATTTTCTATATTATTTAGAAATTGGATATGATTTTTTTCATGTAAGAGTGTATTTTGCCTCTCTACCTCAGCAGACATATTATTCTTCAGCATTTACCTTAGTACAGTGTTGTTATCAACTTTCAGCTTAGTCATGAATTTCAGAACTAAAACTCAGGCAACTGTCCACATAAATAAACTTGTTGACCTCTATAGCACTACAGAAAACAAAATGTTTCTTCCTAATGGATGGATTATAACAAAATAGGGACCTTTCCACAAAAGAGCTTGACTCTTTTTCAATTTGTAATTTTAAAATACAGTAATAGTCCACCCTTACTCATGGGTTTTTCTTTTCACAGTTTTATTTACCCACTGTCAACCATGGTCTAAAAATATTAAATGGAAAATTCCAGAAATAAGCAATTGATAAATCTTAAACTGTGCACCGTTCTGCGTAGCATGAGAAAATCTCACACTGTCTCACTGCATCCCACCTGATACGTGAATCATCCCTTTGTCCAGTGTCTCCATGCTGAATATGCTCCCTGCCTGCCAGTCACTTGGTAGCCCATCTCAGTAATCAGATCAGTTATCAGAGAAAGAGACCACATTCACATAACTTTTATTAGAGTATATTGTTATAATTGTTCTATTTTATTATTAGTTATTGTTGTTAATTTCTTACTGTGCCTAATTTATAAATTAAACTTTATCATAGGTACATATGTAATAGGAAAAAAAAACATAATATATATAGAGTTTAGTGCTATCTGTGGTTTCAAGCATCCACAGGGCATCTTGGAACATATCACTCAGATGGTGGAGGGGGAGGGAATGTGGGAGCTACTAAAATTTAACAAGCACAAAAAATTTCAGTTAACATTGGATTTAAGAAAAGAAACAACTCACAATAAAGTCCTTCACTGTAATTTCACTTTATTTCAGTGGTCCTCAACCTTGGCCATGCTTCAGAATCACCCATGAAGCTTTACAAAAATGCTTGCTGACTCAGAACCTCTGAAGGTTTAGCAGGTCTTCCTTGCCTGAAAAAATCTTCACAAATGATTCTAATGCACAAGCAGAATTGAGAATTCTGCTAAAAGCAACACATAAATAGTTATTTGATGAGCTTTCTCTGAAAAGAATTAATTAGGATATTGTCATACAAACAAAAAAAGTGCTCCCTGAAAATGAGAATTTGACTGCTAAGAAGAGTTACCCCGATTTCATTGCTCCACAAAACAGCTGTCGTTCCACAATCTGTACACCTCTAGGCTATCCCACTTTCAGCAGCTGCAATAAATTCCAAGCATATTTCCAAAGCAAACTGACCCAACCTTTGAATTTAAATCTCTCCAAATCTCTCCTGAATTTTAACTGTAAACTTTCACATCAGTTCAACTTTCCATTGACTTGTATTGGTTGGTTGGTATGGTTTAAACATTATAGATAGAAAGTTCAGATAATGTCCATATTTTATTGTAATAAATGCTAACTGGGTTGCTCATGCTATCAAGTACTTGACTACCATGGACATTTGAAAATAATTACTGTCAATGAATCTTGAATTTTTATTTTCTTTAGAAAATAATAATGGAACTTATTCGATAGATATTTATTGGGATTCTACTTTTTCCAGATAGTAGTATGTACTCAATATATAAAAATGCCTTTAATTTGCTCATATTTTAATAGGAAAACATTCACTTGACAAATGTTTATTGAAGTGAAGCAAAGATGCATAAGGGGTCATCTTTGTATTATGTGACATCATGGTATGCATGAAAAGGCAAATTTTTAAACATAGCTTCCTCTATAATTTGGTAAGTGTCATAGTGGAAGTAGTAATAGATAATCGTGCAATCACAACAGAAAAGCAACCTATAGGGGGGAAGTCAGTATAGGCCTTTCAAAGAAAATGGCATCTAAACTAGAAGAATGAATGGAGTTTTCCAAGCAGAGAAAAGGAGAATGAGTATTCCAAACAGAAATAGTATGTGCAAGTCATAGAAACAAGAAAATCATGGCACATTCAGATAAAAATTAGAATTTCATGGAATATTTAACACAAGACTCACCAGCTCTCTCCATCGCCACTCTTGCCATCATTCATCGTAATTTCACCAGACCTGTAGATAACTGTTCAATTACCTGGCCTCCAAGCCTTTCACATCTAATCACCATACACAATGGCAGAGTGAGGAAGAATTTGCTCTCTCTCTCTCTGTTTAATTGTCTTAGAAATGGAACATTGATCCTCTCCTGCCTTCAGACCCTGACTGAAATTTACACAATCACCTCTCATGGGTTCTCAGGCCTTCAGGCAGGAACTGAAAGTATATCAGCTCTCCTGGATCTCCAGCTTGCTGACTGCAGATCTTGGGACTTCTTAGCCTCCATAACCTTGTAAATCAATTTCACATATGTGTGTGCGTGTGTCTGTGTGCATGTGTGTCTTATTTGTCCTGTTTTTCTAAAGAACCCAGACTAATACAGTAAGCTATCAACAAATAAGATAGATGAATTAATGATGTTATGGGTAGCTAAAATATGGCAGAAGAATTAGGATATAAAACTAAAGAGATATCCAGAATAATAACAAGAGTTAAATGTAGTATGTCTTAATTATATGCAAGATACTCTGTCAAACATTTTAAATGGGATGTCTCATTTATCCTCATAACCCTATGAGGTATGGATTTTTATTATTTCCTGGTTACAGTCACAGAAGCTCAGAGTGATTAGGTAACTTTCTAAGTTCACATTATAACAAATGTTTTGTTTAATTCATATACCAAATAGAAATATCTTTTTGCATTATTTTTGTTCTTTCAAATCAATCAGCTAATCAATTAAGCAGTAGGAATGTACCGAGCTTGACTTTCTAGCTTCAAGAAACATTAAATCAAAAACATTCCAAACACATGATGCCTTTGGACAACCCTTTCATTTTTCAGTTTCTGTAACTAGTTATTTGCAATAGAAAAAATGTAGTAATAAGAGCAAAATAACTACTAATTACAAAGAACTATAAGAAAAATCAAGTTCAATGAAGCATTTTAAACTCTATATTTCACAAAGAACTATAAGTAAGAAAAATCAAGTTCAATGAAGCATTTTAAACTCTATATTTCATTTCAGAGATGTGGAGTCCAGGTCATCAGTTATATGGAAATTATGTTTTACTTCAAAGATTAAAAACTCTGTCCATGGTAGGTTGAATCAAAAAAAAAAAAAAAAAAGCATCTCTTTTCTCCCTCACATAGCTGTCTAAATCAGGGATTGGCAAACTCTTTCTACAAAAGACCTGATAGTAAATATTTTAGTTTTGTGCCTCTGTCACAACTGTTCAACTCCACTGTTGTAGCATGAAAACTGCCATAGACAATGAATAAATGAATGGATGTGGTGTGTTCCAATAAATCTGAACTGCCAAAAGTAGATGGTGGGCTTGATTTGCCCGACAGTTTTAGTTTGCTCAATTCTTGATCTAGAATCTTAGATATCATATTCCCAAATTTAAAAATATAAGCAGAAAAAGACAATTTACTTACTCTAACACAAATTCCTTATTGATGAAGTCTAAACTGGTGAATATAAGCTCTATAAGTAAGAATAGTTGAGAAAGGGTAGAATGTAGCCGTAGTTACAGAATTGTGTCTCTAATGGAGCCTGTCATAAACAACTACAAAAGAAACAATGTCATTAAAGGATCAGAGCAGTTACCACCTTAAGATAGGAATCCACTATTTTGTTCAACATCATATTTCATTAGCAGTATCTTAAACATTATTGGTTCCCTCACATAAATTTAATTTTTCTGTTGATATCTACAAGCCTAGACAAAGCAAATTTGTTCATTTTTATGTAATTGTGGTGACTTATAAGCTGAGACACAGATATCAATAAGATAAAACTATCTGCATATTACTTTTTAGGTTATTTCTAATTACCCAATTCCCAATCAAATTAATTCATTCAATGGAAAATTTTCAGTTAAGATTTTCAAGTTTATCGATCCAAACTGAGTTTAAAATCATAATAAATTATTCTAGAGATCTGTAGTACTGGGGGTAAGAAGTTAAATATCTTGTATAGGGACACATGCAAACTATAGCAGGTCTTAAGGTCTCCCAAGCTGGGCCAAGAAGAATGCTTTTCTGGAGATTGTTAGAAATAAAACTAAGTATGGAAATTGAAACAATCATAAAAAAACATACCAAATAAGTGAAAGTCCAGGACCAGATGGCTTCACCTGTGAGTTCTACCAAACATTCAAAGAAGATTTAACATCTATTCTCCTCAAATCTTTCCAAAAATAATCAAAGAGGAGGCAATACTTTCCAACTCATTTTATGAGTCCAATATTATCCTGATAGCAAAACCTGGTAAAGATAACATAAAAAAATAAAACTAAAGACCAATATCTCTCATGATCACATATGCAAAAATACTAAATAAAATACTAGTGAACCTAATACAGCAACATATTAAAAAAATTATACACCACACTCAAGGTGGCTACATCCCAGGGGCACAGCGATGGTTCAACATATGCAAATCAATTAATGTAATACAGTACATTAACAAATTAAAAAATATAAATCATACAATCATATCAATAGATGTAGAAAAAGCCTTCAACAAGATAGTGTCCATTTATGGTCAAACACTTAACAAAATTGGTACAGAAAGTACCTTAACTTAATAAAGGCCATCTATGACAAACCTTCAGCCAACATTATACTTAACAATGAAAAACTAAAAACTTTTCTTCTAAGATCAAGAACAAAACAAGGCCGTTCACTATTACCAATAATATTCAATGTAACATTGGAGGTCCTAGCCAGTGCAATCAAGCAAGAGAAAGAAATGAAAGGCATCCAAATAGGAAATGAAGAAGTCAAACCGTCATTATTTACAGATGCCATGATTCTCTATACAGAAAACTCTAAAAATGCCACAAGAACACTATTATAAGTAATAAGCAAATACAGTAAAATTTCTAGATACAAAAATCAATGTTCAAAAATTCATAGCATTCTATACTCTAATAATGAATTGTCAGAAAAAGAAATAGAAAAGCAATTCCTGTTGCAATCACAACAAATAAAATAAAATACTTAGGAATAAACTTAAGGAAATATGTGAAGGACATATATAATGAAAACTATAAGACCCTATAAAAAATTGAAAAAGGCACAAAACAATGGAACAATATTCAGTGTTCTTGGATTGGAAAAATCAATATAGGTAAAATGATCATATTACCTAAAGCATTATAAAGATTTAATGCAATCCCCATGAAAATTCCATTTGTACTTTTTAAAGAAATAGAACCAAAAAAATAAAATCATCATATTTGTACAAAAGACCCTGAATCATCAAAGCCATCCTGGAAAAAAGAGCAAGTCTTGGGATATTACTCTGCCCGACTTCAAATTACACTACAAAATAACAATAATTAAAACAGCATGGTATTGGCAGAAAAAAACAGACACTCTGACCAGTGAGACAGTATCGAGAGTCCAGAAGTAAACCTCCGCATATATGGGCAAATATTTCAACAAAGGAGCCAAAACATACAATGGATAAAGGAAAGCCTCTTTAATAAATGGTTCTGGGAAACTGGAAAGCCACCTACAAAAGAATGAAACTAGGCTGTTGTCTATCATCACACACCAAAATTAACTCAAAATGGATTAAAGACCTGAATATAAGACCTGAAACAATAAATTGCATAGAAGAAAACGTAGAAACTAAACTCATGGATCTTGGACTTAAAGATGATTTTAAGAATTTGACCTCAAAGATAAGGGAAGTAAAAGCAAAAATAAATGAATGGGACTATATCAGGCTAAAAGCTTAGGCACAGAAAAGAAACTGTTAACCAACCATCCAAATGGGAAAATATATTTGCATGCACACCTCTAATAAGGGCCTAATATCCCAAATATACAAAGAACTCATACAATTCAATAACAACAATAATGACAAAAACAATTCAATTAAAAAATGGGCAAAAGACTCAGACACTTCTCCCAAGAAGACATACAAATGGCCAACAAAAATTTGAAAAGATGCTCAACATTGCTAGCTATTTGGGAAATATAAATCAAAACCACAATGAGATAATGAGATACCATCTCACACCTGTTAGAATAGCTATAACCAACAGGACAAGTAATAGCAAATGTTGGAGAGGATGCAGAGAAAAAGAAATCCTCATACACTGCTGGTGGGACTGCAGATTGGTACAGGCACTATGAGGAACAGTATGGAGATTCCTCAAAAAACTAAGAATTGATCTACCATATGGTCCAGCAATCCCACTACTGGCTATTTCCCTCAAAGATTTGAAAACATATATTCAAAGAGAAATATATATACACTGATGTTCACAGCAGCATTATTCACAGTAGACAAGACATGGAAGCAACTGAAGTGTTCTATAATAGATGACTAGTTAAAGAAGCTGTGCTACATACATACAATAGAATATTACTCAACTATTAGAAGAGATGAAATACTGACATTTGTGACAACATAGATGGATCTAGTAATCATACTAAGCAAAATAAGCAGACAGAAAAGGTGAAAATCACATATCATTTATATGTAGGATATCAACCTAAAAGCAACAAATGAACAGGACAAAGAGAGACTCGTAGACATGGATAATAGACTAGTGGTTACCAGAGGGTAGGGAGGGAGGTGAGGGTAGATAGGGTGAAAGGGGTCAAATATGTGGTGATAGAAAGAAATCTAACTATGGGAAGTGAACATACAATGCTCACTTATGAAATATATACATATGACTTACTATTAAATTGTACACTTGAAACTTACTGGATTTCTTTAACCAATATCACCATAATAAATAAAAACAAAAATAAAAAATAAAAACAAAAAAATAGAAATAAAATTGAGACAGTCCAAATAGGCTCAGAGGTCATATATAAAGTTCAAGAGCTATTGACTAACATGTTTTCTATCACACAGAGAAATCGCAGCAGCAACAAGAGGTGAGAAACCAACATGTACAGAAATGGAAAACATGGAGTTGGTTTGGCATGTGAGTCTCTGCTGCCAGCTGTGTCTCAAATCCATCTATCTACCTTTTTCAGTGTTTCCTTCTATTTCATAGGCCTCTGCAACTTTCAAACAAGAGTACTAACATTTTTAACATCTCTTTCAACTAATCTTTAAACATCTGTTCTCTTCTGTATTCACCTAAAAGATTCCATTGCAAGACAAGATTGCAAGGAATGCTTCATAATGCTAAAAATTATTGCAAAAATATAGGCCATCAAAAGTAATTATATGATGCCCAACATCACATTGAATAAATAAATATTCTTTTCAACAGAAAAGTGAAAAGTCTTTAAGAGACATTAAGAGTATTAAGAATGGAGGGGGAAAAAAGTCTATAAAGACTTCCTTGATTAGAAAGAAGCCGTTACAATTTTGGCACACAGTGACACAAACTTACTTTATTGTCCTTATCCATAAGTTAATTTCTCTTAACTGTTGTCTCTTAACTGTTGTCTTCTATATGCCAGACACTATACCAAAAACCAGTGGCTACAAAACTTAATAAGACTTACAGTTCTTGCTCTTAAAGGCGTGTACAATCTAGGATATATACACAGTTTTCAAAGACCTGACATCAGAAAATCTGCAATAGTGGGTTTTGACCTTTTCTTGATTTTTTTTTTACCAGAAGAGACTGTAAGAAAATGCTTTTAAAAATTATAATGAAACATCTGAATCATCAACCCAATAAATATTTAGGTTATAGTAAAATATTGTCTTTCAATTTAAAATGATGTCATTTTAAACATCCAATAAAATGTTAAATAACTAAAAATTTATTTTAATTTACCTTAAAATTGTACTTGTTAGTAAAGAACGCTTATTTTTTTTTCTTTAACATTTATTTTTCAAAGATTTATAAAATTGATAGTATTTTGTTAACACTTCAGGTTGAAATGAGATTTTGTTAATATATTATCCTGGAATTTTATTGTTATAGAGATTGAAGGACCCTTCAAAGGTGATCTGGTTTAGGCCTTAACTTCTAATGTAGAGTTATTCATGTTTAATTTCCAAAGTGAATTCTACAGAACACAATTGCCACCATTTTTAAACACATATTTTTTGTTTTGACTAATTCAATAAAGATAATTTCCAGGATCACTAAGTTTGAGAACCTCTTGATTAATTGTAAATAGGCTTCAAAGCAATTCTTCAGATGCTTTAGTCACCTAAAACATAATTTACTCTTTTTTCCTGAATTTCTAGCCTTAGAAGGTTTACATAGATATTGAGTCAACATTTGGAAGAAAATAGCATTTCTTTTTTGAAAAACATGGCAGGGCTAAGACCAAGGATTTCCTTGGGGCAGAGCACGAATGTCCCTCAGCTCGCTCTTTCCAAAATAGTGAAAGAGATCAACAAACAAGTAGATTCATGCACTGCCAGTACAGAAGGATTTCTCCCATTCTTATGCATAAGCTTTATCCCTAACTTTGGTTCTTCAGAAAATTTAATTTAAAATCATGACCGTCAACAAAATTAGATTTATCAATTTAAAACTATGCCATAGTTATAGTATTTTTATCACTATTTTGAATTGTAAATTATTCAGGAGAGAATTAGTAGAGCCTGTGGGGCTCTACAAAAAAAAAAAAATTAATCTTTACTCTTTTAAACTACAAAGTGGATCATGACAATAATCTTTGAGCAAGCAAAGAGCTGTTTGTGGAACAGGTGAGCACATTAGAGAAAATACATTTGTCCTTTTTCTGCCATAGGAACTTGAGTTATGGACAGTTCAATCAATATACATTTTCTCAAATGTTTTTTCACTTATTTTCATACCTGATAAGCATAACTTCTGTATATAACAACACTTATCAGTTGATCATCAACAATTACTTACACAAAACCACAGTGTAAAACTGTGGTTAGGAACTACCAAGAAATTAGAAAAAAAAAACTTCCTATTTTCAGTTGTAGAAGAAGAAAGGGTGTGGCTAACAAAACAATGTATTTTACAATAACCGGAGTACTAGTGAGACAACGAAATTCACCAATGTTATTTGAGAATATAATGTAATATCATTTTAAATTATGATCTCCTGAAATCAGATATTTCATTATATAAAGAATTCAACTTGGGGTATTCTATATCATAATTTAGTTACCTTATAATCTCTGAAGCCCTCACACTACCTAGAAAGGCAGGAGGGACAGATTAACTAAAAGAAATAAAACGGAGACTGGTCAATTAGAAAAAGTAAATTCAGAAATAGGAAATTCAGAGAGAAATTTGAAGCAGGCTTTTAAAAAAGAAGAAAGGTTTCTAGAGAGAGAAGGGAATTCAAAAGGGAAGAAAAAAAAGACAAAGAAGATTGATAATAATGGTAAAGGGGTTAAAATAATTTATGTCAAATATATTTTGCCTTAATTCTTTTCCTTTCCAAAAAATTATTTTGAAGGAAATGTTGGCTAAAGTATGTAAAACACAAACTGTAACCACCCAAGAATTACAGAAATGAAACTTTTCTGTCACCAAAATAGCCCTTTTGCTTCACAATAATATGCCCTGCCTGGCATTTCTGGAACACAATGATCACTCTTTCTACTATCTGATCTGCTATCTGATCCCATGGCTTACTACCTGTTCCATCCATCACTGCATGGTTCACGTCCACAGGGAAATATATTAGACACAGTGGTCTCAATGTACTGGAAATAAAGCTTTAGGAATAGAAGATTCCTGGTCTGTAAGTAGCACAAGGAGGTAATGGGAATTTTGTAGCCACAGTGTAGTAATTAATTTAGCATCATCAATGGACAATGCTAAAACCTGGATCTCTAAGTGTTACTCCACAGATAACTTATCAGTTAAAAGGGAGAAAATTTATCTTTACAATGGAGAAAACTGGCAGTCACCATACCATCTTAACTGACTGATAAAATTAAGCATTACCAACAATGGAGCAACCTAACATTCACCTCTACTATTCCTGCCAAAAATAATTTAACCTAAATCTATTTATGAAGAAATAATCAAGAAAATACAGAATTTGGGACATTTTGCATGACAAGTGACCTGCTTCAAAAAAATTAATAGCGTGAAAAACAAAAACTGTGGAAACTGTTCTGTTAAAAGAGGCGAAAGATACGGTATTCAAATGCTCTGCATGATCCTAGATAGAAAAAATAAAGCTATAGAAGACATTTTGAAACAGTTATGAAAATTTAAACATAAGTGGTATATTAGATAATGTTATTGAATTATTATTATCTGTTTTCTTAGTGTAAAAAGGTTTGTTGTGTAGAATGGCCTTATTCTTAACAGATGTAGGTTAAATATATTTGAAGGTGACAGAATGTCTGCAACATACTTTCACAATAGGTCACTAAAAAACCCTGTGTTTGTGTATGTGCATAAAGACAAACTTGGCAAATGGTAAATTAAGTAAACTTAACAACTGGTAAAAACTTAACAACTGGTAAATTAAGTAAAGGATATTCAGGTGTTCATTGTCCTATTCAAAATTTTATGTAAGTTTAAAAGTGTCCTAAACAAAAATTGGATGGCAAGGTATTATTGGGAAATTATTAGCCATGAAGTCAGAGAACCTTGAACCTCAAACTCATATTTTTATCTTAAGCAAGCCACCCTTTAATACCGAAGCAAGATGTTGGTTAGGGGCTACAGTGCAAGGTCTGACCAAATAATATCAATCAGACTTCTAGGAAAACTGATTAATATAACCATCATTCAAGTCTCTGCTCTAACTACAGAGGCTAAAAAGATTAAATTGAAAGTTTTTACACAAGTATCCAAGAAGTTGGTCACCAACCAAAGCAAGACATGCTCATAATTATTGATGATCAAAATGCAAAAGCAGGAAATAAAGGAGAATCAAATGTCACAAGTGGGTTCTTGTTCAACAAATTTGAACAAATTAAACCTAAAACATTGCTGGAGGCAAAAATGGCAAAACTGAAGCTGTCCTACTTTGGTACATAGTGAGAAGGCAGGGTTCTTTGGAAAAGACAATATTACTTGAAAGATATAGAAGGCAGCAGGAAAAGAGGAAGCCCAAATAAGTGATGGACTGACTCCATAAAAGAAGCCACAGGCCTGAGTCTACAGGAGCTGATTAAGACTTTTGAGGACAGGACATCATGGACATCACTCATTCACAGGGTCACCAGGGTCACCAGGACTCAGAGCCAACTCAATGGCATGTAACAAACACAAACCACTCTAGCCCTCTGGCATGAAAAGGATAACTTTACTAATTTACCTCCATAATATTGTTGTAAGGATGAATAATGAATAGGGGTGTCTATAAACCATAAACATGCCATGGTTCTTAACCAGGAGTCCAAGGATAGAAGACAGGGTTTCATGAATTTGGATGGGGGAAAAAGTTACATCTTTGTTTTTACCAATCTCTAAGTGAAATTTAACATTTCCTTCAATTATACATATAGGCATGTATTAACCAGCTGTGTGTCTAGTATATAGTAAGAACTCAATAAATGAAGTCTGTTCTCATTATGGTTAATGTTTTAAAGTTGCACAAATGAGAGTCGTGAAAAGCATGAGTCAATCATGCTTACAGTCTTACATCCTCTTTTTTCCTTCTACGTATAAAAGGACACACTTACTCTGAGCCAATACTATGTGACATATGCTATATCACTGACTCATACTTTCCAGAGCCCTCATTCGTGCAACTTAAAGAATGAATTGTAATGATAAAACAGCCAACTCAGTGTATTCAAAACTAAACTTCTGCCCCCACTAAAATCCTGCTACCAAAAAAGAAAGGAAGGAAGAAAGGAAGAAAGAAAGAAAAGGTCTGCTTGCTTTCTCAAAGCCTCTCCCATAATGATAATCGTCTATCTCAGTGCTCACATCAAAAATATTGGAGTCATTCTTGACAATTCTATTCTTCAGCTCTTCACCCCACATCTACTCCTTCAGGAAATCCTGTTGGCTCTAACTTTAAAATATACTATAAGTCTCACCACGTCCCACAACCACACTACTTCAGTCCAAGGCACCATCATCTCTCACCCAGAGACTAATGAAACAGCCTCCTCACAGCCTCCTCTCCATACTTCTTCTCTTGGCCCTTTGCATCTCTTCCCTCTCTATAGACTTATCATTTTAAAACATCATGTCATTCCTCTCCATAAAACCTTACAAAAAAAAAAGGTTTCTATTTCCCTCAAAAGTAAAAAACAAAGTCCTTCAAATGAGCTCAAGAATTTATATGATCTGAAGTTTCTTTACGTCTGTGACCTCAACTCCTATTACTTTCCCCATCTCCACTCTCCTACATATTCACAAAGTTCTTGCCATACTGGCCTCCTTGTGGTCCCTTCAACAAGCCAGGTATGATCCCATGTTAGGACTTTTACATTGGCTATTTCCACTGCCTTGGAATGCTTTTCCCCCATATATTCGAGTAGTTAATTTCATCATCTTTATGTCTCTACTTGAGTCACCTCCTTAATAAAGCCTACTCTGACAAACCTATTTAAAACAGCAACCTCCCTCAGGGTACCTAATCCTCCTTACCCTGTTCTGCTTTTTGTGTCTCTAGCAGTTATCACCTTCTAACTATGAATAATTTAATTAGATATTATCTATTCCTCCCTAACAGATTATAAATTCCATAGAAGCAAAGATCTTTTTTGTTTGTTTACTCATAAATTTTTTTTAATTATGTGTCCATTTATTTATTTTTTCAGGGGATTTTCTATTTGTTTTTTAAATTTTTTATTGTGGAAAAATCCATGAAACATAAAATTTACTATCATAACTATTTTTAAATGTATGGTTCAACCATAGTAAATGCATTGATGTTGTGCAACCATCGCCACCACATCCAGACAAAAATCTTTGTGATTCTCTTGGCCTTTTTCCATTAAGCCATTAAGAAACGGTATTTAAATGTTTTTTTTAAAAATGGCTTCAGTAGATCTGGCTGTCACGTTCACATTTCAAGGGAGAAAGAAGTTAGGTGAAAAAAATTTAAAAGAGTGATGCTGTTCCAGTCCCTTCTTACTAGGAGTTAAAGTTGTTTTAAATTTAAAAAAAATTAAAGACCCTCCCAGAAGAATTTTGCTTAGGTCTCATTGGACAGAATTGAGTCACATGGCCATCCTTACCTTTAAGGGTGGCTGGATAAGGAAAAGGGAGAAAAAATATTCTTATATAAGTCCTAGATCAGTTCTAGCCAGTAGATATATTATGGGAGCTATTATGTAATTTCCTAGTAGATGTATTTCTTGAAGTAAAAAAAAAAAGTGAATTAATTTAAATAATATATTTATTATTATTAATAATAATATAATCCCATATATCTGAAATATTATTATTAAACATGTGATTAATATAAAGATTATTAAAGAGACATATTTATCATTCTTTTTTTTTCTGGACTTAGTTTTCAAAATCCAGTGTATATTTTATACTTACAGCACATCAGTTTGGACTAGCCTCAGTAGTGACCTAGTAGTGTTCAGTAGCCACTTGTGCCCAGTGGTTTCCATGTTGGATAGTGCAACTATAGAGCAATCACACAGTCCATGGCTTAGGCAGAGCACTTTGCTGCCCTAATCAAGTCAGGTTTTGTTAACAAGAGAGAAGAGAGGTTGGAGTGGATATAACCACAGACAACAATGACTGTCACTCCAATGCAATTACTGAAATTACTATTAATCATCTTGAATTGTCAAATAAAAATGAAGTTAAGTGGTCTCTGTTTAAGAATACAGAAAAGGCCACAAACTTTTAAAAGTTTATTGTGCAGTTAAACCAGAAAGAGGTTTTATATTCTTCAGAAAACAACACAGCAGATGGACTCATGTCATCCCAACCTTATTCATTCAACAGATGTTTATTGACAGCCTTAGAGTATTTTTTCAACTCCTTCAGTGGCCTTTCAACGTGACCTCTGGACCTTTGCACATACTATTTCCTCTAAGTGGAATATTCTCCCTCCTAGTCCCACTTTTCCTAAATCTGGCAGACTCCAACTAAACTTTCAGGTCTCAGATTAAATGTTATTGCCTCAGAAAAAACATTTTCTAACCTCATATTTTTACATTATATATTTTCATGTCTGCCTGTCATCAACCTATCATTGTATTTTACAATTGTCTATTTTATTATGTATTTCTCTCAACATATGCCCCACAAGTGCTAAGAATCATGTCTGTTTTGCATATCAGGATCTAGCAGATCACCTGCCCCATGTTTAACACATACCTGTTGAATGACTCAATCAGTCGATTAATCAATCAATCTAAGATCATGTAAGTTGTGAAAACAGAAAATTGAAGACAGACCTAACATAAATGAATAATACTACAATATGGCTAAGACTACTATAAAAGCATGAGCAAGATGCTATGGAATATAGAAGAGATCAGTTTAACCTACGTCTTAAAAACTTTGATCAGCAGGTAGTCAGAGTGGTAAGAGGATTTCAGACAAAAAGGCAATAGTCTAGCAAAAGACTAATAAAATCCTGAATCAAGGCAATTGTAGTAAGAGAGGGTGATTTGAAATTTAAGATATATTTTGGAAGTAGAATCAAAAAGATGTGTTAAGAGACTAGTACAGGTTGAGGAAACAGAAAGTGAAATGTGAAGATAGCGAAATGTGAAGATAGCTTCACATTTCACTTGAGCCAAATAGTCTGGTGATAATCCCATTTATTTAGTAGGAATAAAAGGAGAAGTAAATGTTTGGGAAGAGGAGAAAATTAACTAAGCTTTAGAAGAAACAGAATTTTATAGTTTGGGGTAACTTTGGGATACAGAAAATAAATCAGTCAGAATTTTGAAGTGAAAGACATATGTGAAGGAATCAATGGAACATGGAAGATAGTTGAAAACATGGGCACAAGTGACATCAAGCTCAGCTTAATAAACATCGGCAAAAAGATGGCATGACTAAAAAGTAATACCATTTCTCCTTCAAAAAATGAAGTAAAACATCACTTAAACATCCAATTGAATGATCAAATATTTTTCACAATCATTTTATTGGGCCATCCTTTAAAAAGTGAACAAGATCTTCTCAGTAATGGCAAGTCTTCATTGTTTTAGGATAAATTTGATGGGGGGAGAGCAAAAACAATTTAGGGCCAAATCTGATAAACAAGGAGAATGAATGATCCTATTACGCAAGAACTTTTGGCTCAAAAAAGAGTAGCAAATAGCAAGAAAGATTTTCTAATGTGACTTATAACTGAACCTTAAAACAATTTTTATTCAACAAATATTTCTACAGTGTCTAAGGGCCAAGCTCTATGCTCTAATATGCAAACAGCAAAAGGGAAGCTCTTAATGTGTTTGAGCAATAGCATTTTAACAAACATCATTATAGTGAGTATTCAGTTTCTACAGTTGTCTCCTTTGAAAGATATATTACTTAAAGAAATATTATACCTTCCTGGCTTTGACATTGTTGGGCCAATGCCTCTTTCTTGTGCCTCCAAAGCTCTATGTCTATATCTCTTTGACAGCATATTCATATGATGTTGCTATTCTCTCTTATGTTTGTTTCCCTCACAAGACATTATGATTACCTTATTCAACACTTAGCACAGTGCCTGACACAGAGAATGGTTAATGATTTCCTGTTCATTGAATAGGGAAGATGGATTAATGAGTTAGTGAGTGAGTGAGTGAGTGAGTGAGTGAGTGAGTGAGAGTGACTGAGTGACTGAGTCCATAATTTTAAAGCTTCAATCAAATTTCTGTTTAAATGAGCTGTCTTCAGAGAGGCCTTTTCTAATCGGCCTACCTAAAAAAACATCCACACAGCTACCTCTGTCGATCTCTGTCTTTTTACTTTATTTTTCTCCATAGTATTTAGGTACATCTGGAATTGCGTATGTACTTATCTATCTATTTTTTATTGTCTGTCTCCCTCAGTAGACTATAACCCGCCTGAGAACAGTGGCCTTGCCTAGGTTGTTAGCGAATGCATTCCCTGAGGCCTACAACAGTTGCTGGCACCATAATTTCTTTATAAATAAATAAATAAGAAAATAAATAAATAAATAAATAAATGTTTCAGTTATACGTTGCTATATAATAAATTCTCCCAAAACTCAGTCGTTTAAAACAACAGTCATTATATCTCATCATGTTGTGGTCAGGAATTTGGACAGGGCCCAATGAGAGAATCTTCTGGCAACTGAGAACCTTCACTCATATTCAGTTGGTGAATGGACTGGTTTGGAGCTTTACTTACATTTCTGAGTTCTTAGCAGGGGTGACTAGAAGGCTGAATTTAGCTGGACCTAATGGCCAGAGTGCCTACACATTTCCTCTCCAACATGGAGGTCTCAAGGCTGTCAGGCTTCTTACTCAGTTAGAGCTCCCAGAGTGAGCATTGCAAAGAGCAGAAGATACAAGACTTCCTGTTACTTAGCTTTAAAAGTTCTAGTCTGTCCTATTCTATTTTTCAAGCAAGTCATTAAGTCAAACATATATTTAAGAGAAGGAGAATTACATGCCATTTCTCAAAGGGAAAATTAAAAAAGAATTTGTGGCCATGTTTTAATCTTCCACATTGCACAAAGTGAAAAACTTAACATGTATAATTGGATAGACAGCTAAAACAAAAGCCAAATGAGCCAGACATAAGAAGGCAAGAAGAGAAGAAATTACAACCCAGACTTCTTTTCTCTACCCACAAAAGATTAATTTTTATAAAGCGATCAAACTCCTGAAAAGCAGTGTCTATTAAACACTTACTATATATCAACCACTCTGTTGGGTACTTTACATGTATTCTCTCATTTAGTCCTCATAAACCATATTATTGAGTAGATATTATTATAATCACCTCTTTTTTACAGATGAAGAAACCGAGGCACAAAGACGGCAAGTAATTTCTCAAAATTGCATAATTTCTCAAAATTGCACAATTTCTCAAGATTATACAGAACCTACATTTTTATCCATCAAAGTATAGAAACCTCAAGGTAGATACCATAATATATTGAAGGCTGATCTTTCTCCCTAGGAATGAGTGGGAGGGACCTATTTTAAGAAAGTAAAAAGAATGTGAGCTTTAGAATCAGCCCTGTGCCACAGCCCTGGCTCTTCCTAGTAATAATTGTGCAACCGTGGGCAAGTTATTTAATCTTAATTATTCATCTGTAAAATAGGGATGATAATATTTAGTTTGTAGGTTATGGTGAAGATGAAAGTGAATGTTTTTAAATGTCTAGAAAAGAATCACCACTAAGAAAGACTTAAAAAGTGTTAGTTTCTTTCTCAGAATTATAACGAGTGCAAGTGCCCTACTTATAGGAAGAATCAATTCATTGTGTGTCACAATTTTTTGAAATTTCTCCTGGCATAATTAAATATTTATACCAACAGGGGGGAAAGAAGGTGATCCAAAAATTTAGATTTATCTATTTCTCTTAGCCAGTTCAGTTTCTGCACTATCTAGTGTGTATAATAAAATTAATTATTCTAACAAAAGACTATAAACCCACTGACTGACAAAGTAGTAGAAGCCTGTCAACAGAATGTTTTATTGATAGTAGAAATTAGAAATAGTTTTAGAAAGGCTTTTAAGTTAAAATTAGAACGATCTATAAAATAATATTAGAAAGAAAAATGCTCTAGATTTAGTATCTAGATCTATATCTTAAGTATCATAGCGGAGAAATGATGATAGTGGGATATCATCATTCTCTCAAAATCCTCCCACTATCATTAACATGAATATTTTATTACCAATAGTATATAATCACGGTTTTGTAAGAAACTTTCCTTTTCTACAGCTAAAAGCTCAAAATTGGCACTCAGCCACTTATAACTGTTTTGTATAATCATTTACACTACTATTTTAAGTCTTAAATTAGCTACTTGCCTGGCAAATAACAAAGAATATCTATTGCATTTACTATACTCAAATTCTGTACTCTCTGAAAAAAGGATAAGAAATAAACTTGAGAGCAAGCAGGGCAGCCCAAGTATACAGAACATAAGTGCACATTTAGATTAGGTAAGAAGTAGTACAGCTTGCGGTGACCTAAGGAAAACGCCTGTGGCTATTAGGAAGAGAAAAAAGTAGCTGGAGGTCAAGTGCAAACTAGTGCGTCATAGAACAAATACATAACAAATACAAAAGACGGAAAAGATCTTGATTTCTAAGAATGTCGTATTTACAAGAACCTCATTTAAAGACCAGAATTGTTTCCTAGCATATATTTTAAATGGCCTAAGTTACAAAATTTGAGTTTTGAATCTTAGAGTAGGAAGCGTACTCTAAAGCAATAGAATATAATCATAGAAAAGAAACAGTGGAGAAACGAAGCCTGATGATTCCAATTTCATCAAAAGAATGAAGTTAGCTTTTACAAATGAGAAGATCAGCAGAAGAGCTGGGATCTTGAAGAGAATTGATATCATAGAGAACCTAAAAAGAAACAAGAAAGACCAAGGAGACAGCTAAAAGACTTTAAGAAAGTAATTTCTGAGAGTGAGACTGTGCTGTTGACACAGCAATAGAACAGGTGATGGGCAATTGTTAAACAAAACCTTTTATTGCCAATGACTCATAAATAAGGAACAAATCTCAATTAATTATGTAATAAGTGTATATCTATAAGCCTTCTAGTGGAGACCAATTAAAGCAATAATGGTTTACTCTTTGTCTATTAGGTTACTATGACTAAGTTTGGCAACTAAACAAAATAAAAATAAAAGGGAAGTGGACTTTTTATCATTAATGGTATTCAAACTCTATAAAAATATTAGGCTTCTTTACAGTCATGGAAATTTTTACAAATTATTGCACTTAAGATTGATTTGTTATGATGAGCACACCCACTAAATAAGATACAGTGGAAAAGTGACAAGAAAAGTCTGAAAGTCACACATGTATCAGTGCCCTGAGTCATCATTGTGGCAAGAATGTGAACTAGCCAATTACTACACATCCTGGTTTTGTTTTCTTCTTTTTCTTTAAACGGGCAAGGAGAGGTATATTTTTGCATGAAAATTAATGAATGGTGACTTAGGTGTAAAATGATAGTTTGGGAAGGAAAGTGTTATACATATAAACGTAGGCAGCTCCTTATGTGTTCTTCTGATTTGAGGCCCACCCAAAAGAGTACCTGTTCTCTAACCAAAAATATGTCTTTTACTTATTGAGATGTCTAAAATTTACCCCATCAGTTACCACTTTTAAGTTTACAGATGGAAAGGAAACCCCTAGGTCTGTTGGGAAATGAAGCCAAGGTGGAGCACCAGGAAGAAGGAGCCTGAGCAGCATGAAAATGCTTTCTTTGTATTCAGAAAATTACACAGAAAGGGGGCAGTGGGGTGGGTAATGGAAAGGCACCCAAAATATCTCTTCTCACTATTATCCAAGAATTTTGTCCAAAGAGAATAAGAGTTTGATATTTTCTATCCTTTTGTTTTACTCATTGAATTGACCATTTGGCCTCAATTATTTTTACTGCTTACTGAGTTGTGTTTTATGAATATATTATAAAGCCTTTGTTTCTTTTTAGAAAGTAATTTTGTCATTTGGCTCCTTTCAGATCAATTTCTTTCTAATCACCATTAAAAGCTATTAATTATGACAATTCTCAGATGAAACAATTACAATAAGAGCCTTAATATAGAGAGATTTATATCAAATCCAAGCTAAATTTTTACCTAAATTTTTGGCATTTGATTCAGATAGAGTGATTATAGGAACCGTATGCATATACTATAGAAAATTTGTGTAGATAGAACTTTCCAACATATGATATATATTATGTATATTATAATATATATGAGGGGAGAGAGTGTGAGAGAGAGAACAAGAGACAGAGAGGTGAGACAGAGACAAAGACTTATATGTGCATATTTTAAACTTTAATTTAACCTCTCAAGACCCTTAATCTGTCTAGATGGTTACTTTTGTCTAGGTGGGAAATTATATCTACATTATTATTGGAAAATCCCCGTGGGCTTGTGTAAGTTACTGAAGAAATATGGGAAAACCTATAAATTTTATCTCTAGAGAAATTGTTCATTTAAGATGATTCTCTGATGGTTTTTAACTTTCTAGTAATACAAACTCATTTTGGACACTTTCTCTCTAACACCATCTTGCTTTCTTACCTTCCACTTCCAAAAATTCTTAACGTACCATCTAAAATATATTAAGTACATTTTCTAAGAGTAAAGCTAGCCATCTACTGGATAATCTACTTCCTCTGTCAACTCTTACTCCTAAAGCAATCCCCTACAAGAAAAAATTGCTGATATCTCGTTTTATCAAGTCATCTAATCTTTGCCTCAGAGCCTTTTTCCAAGCTGCATCATACACATGGCAAGGCAATTAGGATAGCCAGATCCAGCAATGATTGAGGGATAAGGGTGAGAGCAGAACCATGGCATCTTATCAAAGAAGTGTTTGGCTAAGATTCTGTGTCTTAGCTCTAAAAGTTAAGACTGCCAGAAAATCTACTAAACTAATGAACTTTTTGTTTTCAGTTAGCTTTGAAAGATCAATCCTTGTGCAAGTCTTTACTCCTACTTAGAATTATTTAGGCAGGTGTTTGGAGGATCTAGAGAGAAAAAGAACTACTTGACCAAAGAATGGCCGTTTTTTATGTTCTTCCATCTCTGGTGAGACCTGCATGAAATGATAAAAGCAGATCTGTATACTTGCTTTTAAAAAATGTCAGCTGTCAATCCTGTTAACAAGATTGCCATCAGATTTCCTTTGCCTCCCCAGTTTAAAAGTAGTATGGTGCATAGGTATCTGTGATATTATTTTCTATACTTGTCCATGTGTTTTAAATTTTCATAATTCAAAATAAAATAAAATAACTTTTAAAAGGTATGTAAAAAATCTTCCTCACATAGCCCCACTGCTTTACTCAATTTTTATGCTAAATATGTAGATAAGAGTATATATTTTATGTGAGGTTTGTTTTTTCATTAATATGAAGTATTTACTTAGGCTATTAGATTTTTCAGAATGAATTTTTACCTGTTACATCATAAATACCAAAACTATTCAACTATCCCAAAGCTGTTACCTTATTTTTTTACAGCACTGAAAGGAATATAAGTGCTGCTCTTTCCATTTTAGAAATGAGTGGATAGGGTTGTAAGAATTTATTTACTTGCTCCATGTCTTCTTTCATCATTTAAATCACTACAAGGAGGTGTCTGAAATGATGGAACATATTTTATGGCCTCCAAAAAGTTTCCAATCATTAAACGTCTCCTTACCTTAATTCTACCCTTACTGCCCGTGTATGAAAACTTTAATGACAGCTTTTAAAATTACTTATAAGGTTAAATTTTTGTTTATTATTTAGATTTCTAGATATAAATTTTAAAGCCCAGCTATTATGATTAAGAGAGGAAATATGATACTTCACAGTAATTTAAAATAGTCTTACCTTATACATTCCATTGTTACTGATTAATCTCTAAGTTAATTAAGTACAGAATTGCATATTTCAGATACATATCTAGCTGAAAGGTTCTAGTGTATTAGTGGTCATTGATATGTCTTTAAGAATCTTAGAAATAATCATATAGACTATATATTTATTTTTGAAAATGATTTCAAGGTACCTAAAGCAATATTTTTGGATTTTAGTGTCACAGTGTAATAGCTTCATTATTTTGCTTAGAAAAACATCGCTTAGTTTTTGCATTTACATGAAAGATCGCATAGGCTCCCTCTATAATAAGCGGCTTACCCAGTATGTTAATTTTTTAATGCCACTTATAAAAGAGGCTGCCTTCTTCTGATAAACCCCAGACTTTAATAACATGTCCTCCGAGTTAATTCTGTAAATGCAGTACTAAAGTTCAGCACAGCAATCTGGGGAGTTTAATTAGCTCGCAGCTGCACTGCTGGGATAACATTTCTTATTGAGGCGGTAGTTTGATGTTCATTATTTGGGCTCTGGTTCAGAGTTCAGTGGTCATTTTAAGCTTTCTTAGGATTGCTTGTCTTTGTTTTCTCAGAAGTACCATTTGCTTTCTGGCTTAATTGTTACTCCAAAACATTAGTGTTCTTAACATTACTGTTTAGACATTGTTTTGGCCTTAACATAACCAATGGAAACAATCTTAAGGATCCTGAATTATCAAAAGATTATCTGAGTTATTAGTTTAACTAGTATATAAATATAGATAGAACCTAAATCTCAACTGCTTTACCATTTGAAAATCCTTTAAACTTATAAAATCTTTTTGATGATGGATTATAAAATTTAAAAATTCCTTTCAAAGTTGTATAAATTTTAACTGTAGTTTCTACATTTTCCCATAAATTATATAACTTCTATGTACACTAGAGAATATGAAGACTTAATACCAGGAATGGCAGATTATGTGGGAAACTGAAAAATGTAAACACCTAGTTATTAAGTGAATACTATGAAAACTACATTATCTAATTTCATCCTCATAGGAACACCAGAAGGTTGTTCCCATTTTACAAGGGTGGATAGACAGGGAAGTTGGGGGTGCAGAGATTAAAGAATCTAAGCAGGTAAGGAACTTGCTCAAGATCACACAACTGGTAAAAATCAGAACTGGGATTTGAATCCAGGCCTGCCTTATATCAAAGCTCAGGCTCTTTCTAAATGTTAGCTTTCTCCTTCTCAAAGTCAAGTATAAGATTCATCATTCCCATAATAATATTTCCAATGAATTTTAATCTTCTCGGCATGAATTTATACAATGTGTACTCTACTGTCAAATATTTCTTTGGAATTATCCATTTATCTTTACTTTTGCTTTGTCATGACTTGTCAAGGCTACTAGACGTGTATATTTTCTAAGTTTGGACACTATATCCTCTACTGCCTTTTTATGCCCCCACAGCAAGAACTACTCTGGACAAATTATATAACTTTTTATACTACTTATGATGGGATATTATTGCATAGATCTTTCACTTTTTATTGTTCAAATTAGAAAAATATATAAGTAAGTAAATGTAGACAATTTTCTGTATCTAGTATTAGAAAAATATAATAATAAATGTCTAAAATGTGGAATATATTAGAAATAAGTATAAAGAATATATTCACATTTATATTATACTATACCTGGTTTTACCATTTGAATTATTGTAAATAAAAAAAAGTTAAATGAGGGAGGCAAGCTTAATTATTTTTCTGTTTATAATAGTAATTGATAAAGTTTCAAAAATCTTAGAAAAGATGACTAAGGCACAGAAATAGGAAGAATATGAAACTATTAAATAACTAGCACTTTATTTTTAAAGACAGTAAGAGGAATTATAAACAATAGTGACCATGTATACAACAGAAAGGGATGGCAAAATGTATGGAAGACAAGCATTAACATGATGATAGGAAAGACACCATATGTAAGAAAATGGGTGAAGTAAAAACTTCACAATCTTTAGTTATAATAAAACTACCTTCCAAATGTTACCACAAATATCAGTAGACTAATGATATCTCGAAGAGAATTTAATGTGACCAAATCAAAATGATTATATTTTCATATACTCTGGCAAATTATTCAGTGTGGAAGTGTTCTTGTAGTCCTATAAGCAGGCACTATTATTTGGAAAAACAATTTTGCTGTGATAAATTCTTTCTTGGAGAGTAGAGTGACTTTATATAGTTTCCACTGAAACAAGGTGTTTGATAAATGTAAAAACAACTAGGTGAATAAAATAAGAAGTGAAATGATAATGAACGTATATGTGTAACTCTAAATACTGCAATTGTGTGTGATGGTAGCAAAGCATTAAAGGGGGACTAGAATTTAGAACTGGGAAATTCCGAAATGCAGAGTAGTTGAGGATCTTTATAAGGCATAGGAATCGGCCACCAGGACATTTTTTTAGAAATAGGCATAATTAAAGTTCAAGATGAGCCAGTGAGGACAAAAACTAAGCAACAAGTAAGCAGAAGTGAGTATAAATAGATGTGAGCAGTAAGTCTAATCATCGGGTCAGAAATTGGGTAGGCAAACAGAAGATTAAGAAAACACAGCTACTAGAGTTCAGAGCAAAGAATGAAAACCAGGATGACCATGGATTCCAAAACAGAAAAGCAAAGCAAATAGTCTAAACTTGGCTGGTGGTCTAGAACCAGAAAACTCACATTAGCCACATGAGTAGAGTGGTAAGGACAGTTTAATTCTGTGACAAGCTCTTTTCAAAAGTTTCTCCATCATTACCATAAAGAAATTTTATTTAAAAAATCAGTATTTCTAGGTCTCAAGAGCAGAAAATAGAAAGATACATTTCACCATACATAGCTTATTGCCAGGTTTTCATGTTGATAATATTTTGGCAGTTTTGTCTACAACATTTCAAAATTGGTGCACCCTCTTTGTCTCTACCACAAAGTGGCTCCTTAAGTGTCACCTCAGTCCTATCCTTAAAGACCTGCCTAAGCTAGAGTACATGTAACAATGATTTGCAATTGCTTTCTCTCTTCAGATTTACTCACTTGATTATTCTTATTCTGATGACATTTGCTGCAACTTAACTCAATATTTTTCTTAAACAAGTAATTTCAACTGTAACCCAATGATTCTCCCATACCTGATCTTTAATAATATCTGAAGCAGATTCTTTAACTTTCTGGGACCTTTAAAGTCTAAAAATTAGTTCACTACCATTACAAAATTGAATTTTCATCTGAGGTTTTCCCTCCCCTCACCATTTCTGCGCAATTTTGCTGCCCTCCTCCCACTCTTCCCAAAGCTATGCCTTTTTTAGTGTTGAAGCCGGGGTAGCGGGAGAAGAAGAAAAGGGCAAAAATCTATTTTCTTGGCTATCCTCCACTACAAGCCCCTTTGGCAGCTGATGCCTTTGGCATGGCAGGCATTCAAATAGTGATTCTTTTGCAGGTACGTGTGGGAGTTTTCGGAAGAGCTGAGCAAGGCCATTTGGTAGGAACTGGTACCTGCATGTTAGTGGCAAGAAGGCAGGATTTTCGCTTCACGGAGGTTCAGTTCAGCTCCCTGCCTCACTCAGGTCTAGCCACATCTATCATTAAAATTCCATGCTTATATATTTATAACTCATTTCTAGGTTCAGTACTCCCCTGGTCTGGTATATGTACACACTGTTCTCTATTTCCAGCGCTACAGATTTTCTTTTTTTGTACTTAAGTGTATATATTAACATTGTTTGCTATATTTCCCCAGCATTTATACATCTCTCTCACACACACACACACGCACACGCACATGCACACGCACACGCACACGCACACATTTGGGGACTGGGGTTGCCTAATACAGGAAATCTGATTCAGTAGATCTGAGGAAGGACCCTGATACGTGAATTCTGAAAAATACTCACCGGACAAACCTGTGTAATAAACTGAATTGTGTCACCACCCCAACCCAAATACATATGTCGAAGCCCTAACGCTCAATTTGATTGTATTTGGAGACAGGGCTTTTAGGGAGTAATTAATGAGATAATGAGGGTAGGGCGTTAATCCCATGGAATTTACAAGAAGAGAAAGGTCCCCTGTAAGAGCACCATGAGAAGGTGGCTATCTACAAGGCAGGAAGAGAGGCCTCACCAGAAACAAAACCTTAAGGTACCTTGATCGTGGACTTCTAGCCACCTAGTCTATGGCATTTTATGGTATCACTAGTAGATTAATGCAGTCTAGTTATCAGTGCCCATGTTTATCTACTCAGATGCTCTCTACCAGATTCTTTTGAATTCTTAACAACTGTCACAGCAATGGGAATTCCCAACTGTAAGTTACCAGAGAATATCATTTAAACCTGTATCGCTATATAATCATACTCTAAATTTCATTAAGCCTTGGATAACATTTTCTTATTTTTTGCTCATCCTTCATTTTCTTTAATCTGCCTATTGTAGTCCTTGGTCTTCCTTAATTCTAGCTGATGACAAGCACCTGTTATATAAAGAATACTAAGATTTCATTTATGTGCCTATGTATTCCTTCCTCTAAACTTAAATTTTTACTCTTCCTTCACACTCATTTTATTTTTTTTCTGTCTTTTTCAGAGAAAAAGATGTTCCTTTTCCTTTTTTGAGGTAACCCCCCTCTATCTGTTTTAGATTCTTCCTTCTTCTGAGCTTTGTACCCCATTCCCCAGTAATTTTAGCATGCCTCTCTTGACCTCCTTCTTTGCCATCAAAAATACATGTCAAAAAATTGGCTTTCAGTGACTTGGCTTTTGATGAATTGGCTTCTTTCCAATATTTCTATCTGGAAGGGAAAAAATAGACCCTGCAAGAAGTTCCTTTGAGTCACCAGGATAAAAAAGCAAGGCAGTGGATGTAAATTTTGAAATCATCATCTGAGAGGTAATAGTTCATCTGTTCATTCCATTTCAACCTATTTTTATTTTAAGCACCTATTATATGCCACATCCAATTAGGCCTGGCATGAAATAAGTGCTTAATAAAAGCTTCTTTATACAAATCGATAAACTATCACCTTGATACTAATGCCTCCTAAACAGCTTTATTTTCTTACCTTAGTAAGCTGAAAAGACATTTGTCTGTATCACCAAATCATTATTGAATAAATGAATAACATTATCCTTGTCTGAGAGGCTGCAATCATGAAAATGGGCATAGAAGTTAGGATAGAGAGAAATGTTCAAGTATAAAAACTTAAGTGTTGGAAATTGCGAGGGAAAGAGAAACTAATAAAGAACAAAAGAATTTTATGACAAAAAAAGGAAGCAGAGAGAGCGAGGTGCTTCAAAATCACCTAACAGGATTGTCAAAAAGGTGTATCTGCTGGCTCCACTCCAAACAGACTCAATTAGAAGCTCTGAGAGTGTGGCCCCAGAAATCTGCATTGCTCAGTTCACAGAGGTGATTCTTCTGCACATTCTAATGTCATGAAAAAAGGGAGTTGTTTCAAAGAAAACAATAAAATAGCAATAAAAAACTTAAATAGAAAAACGAAAATGTCTGCAAATGTAAGAGTTGCCCCGAATGTGAGAAAATCCTGCTGATTGTCCTATTGTGCATATAAAAAGATATTGATACACCAAGGATATACCGAAGATGATGAAGCAGAAAGCTGTGAGTCTGGATCCTTGGTAGCTGTGTTCAACATCTGAATCAATCATGCCATCACCTACCTCTGAACTTCTAATGTGAGACTAATAATTCCTTAGTCATTAAAATAAATATATACATTCTTGTTGGCAGTACATTTATTTGGTCATAAGGGATAAAGAATGAATGCTTGTGAGTAATGATGATGACATTTATGAACACTTACTATACAGACATCAAGCACTCTGTTAGAGCTTTACACTAATATCTTATCAAAACCTCACAGTAACCCTATGATACACCATAACTCATCATAATTAGTGGGAAAGTAAATGAGTTCCACTTATGCAGGTGAAGGATATCAAAGGTAGTAAATATACATTTCATGAATAATGAAAGGATAGGAAAATGGATGTGGTCAACTTGTTAATTCCCAAGGATTTTTACTGACATTTCTATTGCCTATCTTTTTTTGTATTAACTTAAGAATTTAAGTCCTATATATCTTCTGTGGCACAAATCAAGTCCAAATTCACTTTCTCCCTCAATAACATTTAAATATGATCTTTCCTTTTTTTTTTTTTTTGATTCTCTGGAGCTTAGATTTAGGCCCACATTCTATGACCTACATTATATATTTGGGGTAGAAAAAAATACCTTATATCTAGAAGAGTACAGGATGTTAAATAATTCCTGTCAAATGATGACATCTATCTATTTTGCATTTTTCACCTATAAAATTTCCCAGTAAATGACTTGAAAATTTTTATTTTAGGCTCATCTGTAATCATACTTCATTTAATTCAGCAAATGTAATTAATTTATTACTAATAGATAACAGTTCTCTGCGGTTTAAAGCTAAGTAATATTTCTTTTGACATCTGTCTCTGGTGGTCCAGGCTAATGGAAATTTGAGGACACATACAACTACTTTATGAATTACTGAATATTCCTCCTCTCCTGCCTCACCACACCTGTCATTTCTCTTTAGCATTTTGCTATGATCCAAACTGACACACTCAGATGTATATAATATGTGTTTATTTGGAGGATTGATATGGCTTTAAAAACATACTGCTGTTAGCATGTATGTTTTTTCCTATTGTTAGATGTATGTGACAGATCCTTGAAGGAATAAAAATCCTAATTTCTCCTCTTACATTTAATTACATTAAAGATTTTAGAAAACCATCTCTATGAGTTATACATAATTAATTCATGTTTATCAACTTATCACCTTGACTAAGACAGTGAAAGCATATCAGTGTATGTGACTCACATTTCATTAAAATGCACATAAATATGTTCTGGGATATACATGTATATATAATCTCTGTAAATGAAAACTCTACTGAAATCACGTTCTGAAATGAAGATGCTGAGTAATTTTTCATGACCACACTTTAAAAGCATTTATTTTATTATTTGGGGCTGCAAGAAACTCACAAAGTGAACAGATTCTAGTTTAATCTGTTATCCATTTTGCTAGTGTACTATAGCAATGATTCATATATTTAAAAAAATTACTTTAATGTCAAATTCTTCATTAAAGTAGAATACATAATTCAATTTTTTATTGTGACTTCCTTGGAGGAAAAGTTGGACAGAAGCCAGTGATTCTTAAATGTCTCTAAGCCGTCCTGAAAAGTTAATCTGTTAAGTTTTGAAATAGTGTCAGGAAGTGCTATTGTACCACACCAACCAATTCCTTAACAGTGATTAATGAGAGGAAAAATTGTCATTCTGTGCAGTGCTCACTTTGCATGTCAAGGGCACAGCTCAAAATGTTGGTAAATGTGTGTCCTTGTAAGATCCATTAATTCATAAGAAATTATTTTCAACAGAACGTGTGTGTGTGTGTGTGTGTGTGTGTGTGTGTGTGTGTGTGTGTGTGTTAATTGCGCCTACAGCACCTGGTCTTCCTAGGTGGTCTTCCATCCAAGTACTAACCAGGCCAGACCCTGCTTAGCTTCTGAGATCAGACTAGATCAGGTGCATTTAGGGTGGCATGGTTGTAGTAACCTGGAGTTTTTGCTTTCTAAAATTCCTTTACATATTGTTTCTAAGCCTTTAAAAATATTTGAAAATAAATGATACCAGAATGAACATACATAATAAAGTCCTCTGCATCATTTGTATGCTTTTAAGAAAACATTATAAATAATAATTTTTCCAGTCCTGGAGTTAAGAGAAAGGAGACTACAGAACTTAGCTTTTTGTTCTGATTAAGTGGTATGGAAAATAACATCGCCAAGGTCTCTAAATGAGCGGCGATGCTTAGTTAAAATAGAGGCGATTAAACGAAGATGGAGCATGGTGTCTTAGGCAGGACACTAAGCTTTACACGTGTGTGTATATGTGTGTGTGAAGGAAAAAACGTTTTATTTTTGAAGTAGATGTCACGACGGGTAGTTTTTTTATTAATTTGCAAAATCTCTGGAAGACCGGGCACGCTACCTTTTACCATCTAAATTCCGCACGTAACCCCACGAAGAGTGATGGGTAGAGATGTTACAAGTTAACTAAAAGCCAAAAGCTCGGCATAGGTAGAAAAAGCAAATCCAAAACGAAAGCACGGGGATTTGAAGCACGGGTCTCGAAGGCCCTGTTTGCAGCCGCGGAAGGCCAGCGTTAACCCTTTGAGGGCTGCAGCGGGATCCCGGATATCTGCGGGCCCGACCCTAAGGAGCAGAGATGGGTCGCACCGCGCCCGGAGGGAGGGGGTGGGCTCGTCTCCTCAAGGAGGGAGCGAGCCGGGAGGCACTTTTGTCGTCCAGCGCGTGCGTCACAAGCCGACCGGCATCGACTCCGTAGGGAGTGGAGCACAGAAGCGGCGACAAGACGCTCAATGTCCGCCGACGAGTGGTCAGCTTTAACCTGTGGCAGCCGGGAGCGCTCCATCTCCCACGCCCGCCCGCCCGGCTCCCAGGCTCCGCAGGGGCGCTGGCTGCGGGTGGCTCGGGCGGGGCCCCAGGTGGCGCGCGCCCGCGTCTGCCTGCGGCAGTCATCCCGCTCCGGCCTCCACAGTCGCGGGAGCAGCCAGGCAGGCACCGCGCCGAAGCGGCAGCTGGGACTGACGGAGTCACCGCCCCGTGCGCCCGAGCCGCCCCCTCCGCCCCCGCGCCCCGCCCCCCCGACACGTCATGGAAACACGGACGTCAGAGCCCCTCAGCCAATCGCAGGCAACGGCAGGAGGAAAGGCGCCGGCGGGAGGGGCGGGGGCAGCGGCGAGCGAGGAGCTCCGAGAAGGAAGAGAGGGAGGGGCGCGCGGAGGCGTGAGCCCCCCCGCCCCTCGCTCCCGCCACCCTTTCCCGACCGCGCGACGAGTTCTACTCGTCGGGAGCGCGCTCGCCAGCCGGGGGCGCGCTCTCCGGGTCCTTCCCCTAAACGCCCTCTAAGCGCCGCCGGGCTCCCAGTGCGCGTCCGAGCCGCGCTTCCTCAGCGCCCGACCCCAGGCTCCCCGCGGGCGGCGTCACGTGACCGCGCCCAGCCGAGGCGGCAGCGGCGGCGGCGCGAGCTTCGGCGGCGGCGGCGGCGGCAGAGGCAGCGGGAGCAGCTGCGCCGCCAGCGTGGAGCGGGAGGCGTGTGGGTGTGGAGAGAAGGGAGCGCCAGACTGGAACGGGTGAGAGCTCTCCTTCCCCTGCCCGCCCTCCCCGGCAGCCTTGCGGGCCAGCCGCTGCACACCGGGCTCACGCCCGAAGCCTCGCGCAGCCCCCTGGTGCTCGGCCGTCCCCTGTCCCGCGGCCCCCACCGCGAGCAGGCCGGGCTGCGGTGCTCACGGAGGGGTCTGCACCCCGCCCGCCGTGCCTGCTGCGGATGGCGGCGTGAGGCCGACCGAGCTGCCCGAGCTGAGCTCGGCGCGCCCAGTGTGCGGCTTTGCGGAGGTGAGGAGGCGGGTCCTGCAGGGACGCGGGCGGCCACTCGGCGGCTGCCGGGCTCTGGGCGGGGGCCGGGCCGGGTGCCGCCTCCTCCTCCTCCTCCTTCTCCGCTGCCGCCTCCTCGCAGTGCAGCGTGAGTGGGGAGCCCTGGCTGGTGGACGCCGAGCCTCTTGGCTCCGCGGCCGCCTCATCCTCGAGGTGCAACCGCACCTCCGCGTGGCGCCCCGAGCGGTGCGAGTTGGCCGCGGCCACGCCGAGGACGAGTCCCCGTTCGCTTCGCTTACCACTGTCCCTCACCCGCTCCTCCCGCAGCCTCCCTTTCCTTTCCCCACTAAGAAAATGGTTCCTGCTGCTGGATAGGTGAGTGGCGATCGCGGTCCGCCCGCTGCAGAAGCAATGGGGCAGGTCCTCCGCGCGGGAGGCCGAGTGGAATGCAGGGGTCGGGTTGTCGCGGCGGGGTCCTGACAGCTTGGGTGCCCCGCCGACCGCATCGGGTTTGGTGAGAAGTTGGTGGGGGTGTTCGGGGGACCCCTCGCAGGTCGTCTCCTGCCGTGCCCGCACTCGGAGATCGTAAAGGTGAGCGGGTTTCTGGGCTTGCGCCTCGGCGCCGGATCCGGCCAGGAGTCCCCGCCCATGGCCCTTGGGATGGGGCTCTGTGGGGCTTCGTGTCTATACCCGCAGCTCTTCTCCGAGCCGCCTCCGCCGCGCCATAGCTCATCCCGTCGCCGACCGCCCCCGCCCCGGCGCATGGTGACCTTGAGGGCAGCGGTGCTCTGCACTCTTTCTCCATGCCCCAGGAGGGTCACCCCTTTAATCCTCGGCTTCGGCTCCTTTGGCGTTCCCCAGGCGTTGAGTAGGGTCCCTTGGTCAGGCGGGTCCGGGGCCGCTTGATTGATGGGTGTCACACCGGACGGTGATTCCTTGGGAGTTGGAGAGCCATCTCGCCTTTCTCCCGGCGTCTCGGGTCTGGACCCCCAGGATGTTCCCGGTTGCTTCGGATTTGCGCTTATGGACTTAGTTTAAAAGAAAAAAAAAATACCCTGCGTTCTCCACCCCTTTTTGGAACGGATCATTAAGAACGCACTGCATTCCAGTTTCGGGATTGGGACTGTGCTCTGTTTCATCCTGCGAGAGAATCCTTTGGCTAAGCTATTTAGCGACCCCTGGTTCTGCGCCGGGGTCACTATCCAGGTCGGTCTCTGCGCATTTCATTCACCAGTTTTCTGCGGGACTCGCGGCGCTGGGAGTGCTCGCGTGCTGTGCGGTGCAGGGGGCTTGGCGCCAAGGACAGGGCAGGGCAGGGCAGGGCAGGGCAGGCTGGGCAGGGGGTGCTAAGGGCTGTAGGGGTCTCTCAATCTGCAAAGGGCTTGACCCTCCTCCGCAGGCATATTCTTACCTTTCTCTGGGGTTAGATCGCAGCAGGCAGCCACCTTTGTCTGCTCTGCACGGTACTTTTCTGGGTTTATTAATAATCGGAATGGCTTCTGTTGGTATCGATTGCTGTTCATGATAACGTAGTTATATGGATTTTTTTTCATGCGTGTGTGGTTAAATGCTTGTATCTGGACTATCTGCCTTTCAACATGGAAGCCTTTGTTGTGTTTAACCTCCCCCACCTGAGGGCAGTTTTATTTTAAATAAAGCTGTTTAGCGTGCGTGTGTTTTATAATAAGATGTACTTGTAAGGATCTGCTATGTATGAGGCGCTCCTCAGGCAGGTGTGTAACCCTTTGGATTGTGGCCCATGTGAGTGAATGGAGGGCCTTCACTGCTTGCCCTGGTGCCAGCCTTTCTCAGACTCCCTGTCCTTGTGTGTGACAGCGACGGATTGGGGGAATTAGAGGGATTGGAGGAGACTCTCTTTTTGTATTTGTGCGTTTCGTTTACGTCCCTCCCACCACCCCCCCCCTTTTCTTTTTTGTCCTGGTGAGTTCAAATCTGAAATAAATAGAAATATTTACTAAAGGGAGCCATTGAAAAGTAGTATATGAAATGGGCTTATTTAGCCATGATTTCAGGGAGATGTTTTAGTTTCTACCTTGCTTTGGATGAGACAGTTAAATTGCTATAATTAAGGGTGGATCTCTGTCCTGATTTTGGCTTGGGTGTAACTGCAAAGATCTTTGAAAAGTAACTGTTATTGCCTACCATATAGTCAGTCTGCAAAAGTGAGTCACAATCGGGTGAGTTGAGGACAGAGCGCCACCTTTGATTTAAAATTTCATGATTTTGTTTTTATTAAAATTGTAAAAATTCAGAGTATGCCTTTTTGATTTTTATTGCAGTTGACATTACTGGCATCCTCATGTATAAGGTGAAATTTTCATTTTTCTGTTTAATGTAATTCCTCCCTTTTAGGGGGGATTTCTGCAACTAAATGGGAAATCGTGGTTTATAAATTGAAGCTTGAGTTTTAATGTAGAATTCTGAGATGAGGTGAGAAACTAGTTTTGATTTGTGTTTCTGATAAAATAGTAGGGGGTTATGATATCTGGATACTTAGGAAAAGAAAAAAAGAAATAGCTGCATTGTAAATAGATATTTAAAAGTAACCATTGACACCAAATAAGGAATCCTACTAGCATGATGGTGGTCTTACAATTTCTTCAGCTTGTGTGCTATTAACAGATTCTAAAGTAAACATGCAAAATCTGTAAAATTATTAACCTTGCTTGAATGAGGCATAGTAATTCCTTTTGTTTGTTCATCTTCCAACAGCTTGCCTTTTATGGCTTTACTGGAGTTTTACAATTACTTGTTTTTAAATAATACAAATGAGGACTTGTAACAGGACTTACATTCAAAGTTATTAAAGACCATGTTGGAAAAAGTGGTTTTTGTATATGGTTCTTCTCAAGTCTAACTCATATAAAAATAAATGGGAGTTTTAATGCCTTGACAACAAATGCTATATTGACGATTGAATTAATAAAATTTCCTTTCCAGCCTGTTTGCTCTCTCTTGTCCCCCTCTCTCCAAAATATCTCTTTAGGTACAGGATACTTTTTTATTATTGTGACTGCAGATATAACATGAAGAAACAAAGATTTAGCTTTCATGTAATGAATAAATTAACGTGGATATTACAGAGTAGTAGTTTTAATTATAAACCACAAGGTATTCTTGCCCTTCCATCTACATTTACATTTCAACACTTTCGATTTCTTCATAAACTGCTATAAAGCGTATGCTGTTGAGTTGAACGTAAATTTTTAGTTAAAATTAAACAAAAAAAAAAATCTGAGATGAGAGGTGGTTTATGCTTTCTCAATCTATGGAATATGGCCCTAGGTTAAAGGACATTATTTGAGCAGTTAGGTTGATGTATGCAGAGTAATTATATGTTGTTATATATACTTTGGTAGAATCCTTGATTTGGAAGTTAAATTTACTAATTTCCTTTGACAGACGTGTTCATTACGGATGAAACAGTCTAATACTGTGAATTGAGTTGTATAGGTTAGGTTTTAAGAGAAATGGTTAATTACAACTATCACTGGTCTTTTTTGGTACTAGCAAAAAGTGTTTGCTGTTTTTTCCTTACATTTTTACACATACATTACAGTTGAAACTGGTCATTTTCACTTTTTATTTCTGGAATTTCTAATGAATAAGCAAAAAACAAAAACAAAAAACCTCAAAGGAGTAAAGACCAGGAAGCAGAAACTTAAAAAATATATATTTGCAATTTGGGCAAGAATATTTACTCACTTAGTTGGAAGGAAATAATTATTTTCTAATAGGTGTCATATATAGACTCATACTGAGAGCAACTTATTTTGGAATATATACAATCTGAGAGAACATTAACAGAAAATGATGACAATACTTATGGGAATAAATTTCAAAAAAATAATTTTTAAAGAGATTTATTTTTTAGCTTTTACAAATGCCTTGTATACAAGCATATACATTGTTGTCTTGTTATGGGAAACATCAAATACATGAAAGTATAGAGAATAATATACATACTGACCAGTTGTGACAGTTACCAGTCATGGCCTATCGAATATCATTTGTATTTCTATCCAAGAAATAGATTATAAATGGGGACATAGGACAAGTAACTGAATTGAATTCTTAGGTTTTATATTTGTAGTTTACAGAATATACACAATAGTGTTCTATATCTAATTGAATCTGGAGTCAGTTTTTATTTTTTTTTTCATTGTTACTGTAATGCTCTTTTATTGCAGGCACCTAATGATGTCTCTCAAATTTTGATTTCTTAATAATAATGCCTTTGATTTATAAAGTACTTTACAACATTTCAGAATATATTTACATACTATCTCATTTGATTGTCGTAATAAATGATCCTGTGAGATGAGTAAACAGTTGCACCCTCAGGGAGGTAAAATGATTTGTCTAGTCCTAAGGTCACATAGAAGCTGCTGCTGGATTAGTGAGAACTAAACTTTAGGTGCTTCTAGTTTTTGCTTCATTGCTTTCACCACTGTACATATTTATGTAAGTTTATTAAAGTTATATAAATTTATGAAAAAATAGTTTCTGATTGGCGTAAATAGTGGGATATTAACAGATCTGTTTGGGTTTAGCTATATAAATTTAATCGTTGTTTATATTTGGTATAATGTTTACAGTTCATACCCTACTTACTTAACAGCTGAGTAAATGAATTGGAACATATTTGAAAGACTATTTTTAATATTGTAGATTAGATTATTAAGTTAAGAAGTTCATTTTCAAAGATGAAAAGATTTAGGAGTGTCTTAAACCTTGAATTAAAAATAAATGGCCTATACTTTAAGTTTTTTAATTCCTGCTATAATTTTTTGCATTCCTGTTTTTCTGCCATAAATCTTTTTGAAATATTAATTTATGTAATGAAATTTAGTTTAAAAAGGTTGTAAGCAAGATTTTAGTTCTTGAAACCCAAAACTTTTTAAATAAATCTCACAAGGAATGTAGCGGTTCTCTTCATTATTAGTGTACATGAAGATCACCTAGGGGAAGTATTGAAAGTACAGATTCCCTGGCATCGCCTCTGCTTTTCTGAATCAGCAAATTTGAGGTGGGGGCCAGTAATCTGCATTTTGAAAAACATTTATGTGGAAATTTTAACTAGAGTAAAATATTATATAGTATAGATGCCTTTATAAATTAGAAGGACATCATTATTTATTTGACTTCAAACATAGGGAGTTAGTGCTTTCAAGTAGTTTTGACTATTGTAGCCTAATTTGATTCATGGACTTGGTGGTTTTGTGACAATTGTAAAATTTAATAACTTAAAAATATGTGTGTGCACTGTATTTTTAAAGAAAGTCCGCCGTTGTTATTTATTAAGTTACTTATTAAGCACTATAAACTCCTAGACAGAGAAGGTCTTCTCTTTTTGTTTCCATGCCTCAGTGAATGCTATTTCCAAATGACTTGAACATGCAGACTTATTTTTTGTTAGACATAAAGATGTTGGGTGTTCCTTCAAAGTGAAAGGACCTAAATTGGTGGATAAGTAGTGGTTCTTATTAGTTTCAGTTAACAAGCAGCTTTTCCTTCAAAAAACAGCAGGTTAGTGCGTAATGATCTTTCAAGAATGTTAATATTATAAGACTAACTGATAATTTATCACTATGTGAATTAATGCAGAAGTTACTGCTATTTCACTTAAATGATAAGTAACAGTTTGTATAGTTCAACAATCTGTTGTAAAGGTCCATTTGTTGTAAACTTAACCTGACTATTTGAACTATTTTATGTAATATTATATACCTCGTATGGATTACTTTCTATTTAAGAGCAGTTTTAAAATGCAGTTGTTTATGCTCCATTTATAATAATATAATAAATAGCTACATCTGTATGTAAAATAAATTTATAGTGAAATTAATTTCAAAGCTGTTCCAACTCAATACTATGCCAAGCATTTGTTTGTATTATTCCAAAAACTTAGGGTTATTGGCTATGCTTTAGGATATATTAGGAATCATGGGTTATGATTATTAATAATTGTGGAAATCTAAACTAATAAAGCTTTCTGGCAGAGGATCCAGATAAACTATGAGTAAACTTTTCACCACATTCTTTTAAAGCTATTCATTAAGCTATTCATTATTAAATTGTTCCTAGGACAGTGTCAACTATTCTAAACAGTATGTAGTGTTTTTAGTTATCTCTTTGGTAAGAATATTATTTAGTATTTCTAAGTACAGTAACTCCCAACAATGTGGTTTCTCAAAATCTGGGATCCGTGCTTTGTGTTAATATTCCTGTCACCTGGGCCTCTGGGGGAAGGAATAAGGATAGTTTTGAATAAACCAGTGCTTGCTTACACTGTGAAATCTGAGATTATACTGCCTAACTGTAAACTGGTATGACTAATGACCTGATAAATTTAGGAGTATAAGTTATTATTTCTGAAAAGTAGATCTTAGAAAGGATTTGACTGTTTTAAAAGACTCTTTTTAAGTAACTTGATTTATTAACAATATAAATTTATTATTCATTGTATTAACTCAGTGAGTTTGCTTCCAGAAGGATTTTAAACAATCCTTTACTCTCAAAAATCTCAGATCTGCTGCTTTAATCTGCCTTTCATATTTGTGCCAGAATTTTTTTAAGTAGCTTTCCTGTTATCGTTTCTTCACTAAAACTTTCAGTGGTTCCTCATTTTTCTCTTTATCAAGATGTAACTTGTCTCTGAATGTCTTTTATAAAATAGCTCATTATTTTCTAAAATGTTTTTTAGAACATTGATTCTAAGAAATATTAGGTGGGAAAAGGGTAAATCCAAAATCCAAGATATGCTTGTTTGTGCAGTTTTCTATTTTGGGACTTCTCCCATATATTCATATGCTGATATGGACTGATTCTCTCTAAACATGGTTAGTGTTTTGCACCCCTGTTCTACAGAATCCCTTTTAGAGGAGCATCTCACCTGTTAATTTTCTGTACTACCTAACCAGAAGCACTACTTTGCACACCTCCAGGGAGTGCTCTTCACATAGAACACAATATGAATCATGTTTCCTGGAGTTCAGAGTCGTATTGCAGCATTGTAGTACTGCTGACTGCTAACTGTGTGACAATCCTGTAGTCTGGCAGTCTCTTCACCCTTCTCATTCCCTTTGCTGTGACCTCCTGTGTGTTCTTCCTGTCCCCTTGACCCTTGATGTTCTTACCTTCTAAAAGCTCCCATCCTTGAATACTTAGCCTCGGTCTACCTTTTTCAGTCATCACTGAATATTTTTCTGGGGGATGGGGGGTTGGAATTTTCCTACATTTATAATCTGGGTCGCACACTATATATCCTTTTGTTTTAGCAGTGTTCAATCAGTATTTTTTGGCATATTGGTTTAGGACTTAGACATTGTGTAGTTTGTGTTAAGGTAAAGCAGATAAGTTTGAGGAATTTTTCTTGGAGAATTTATAAAGCTTTTTTACTTTAAAAACTTTTAACTTTGTGCAGATGAATTCTTAGGACAACCTCTTTTACTCCTGGAGGACAGCTATATTTCATAGAATGTTGCTAGGACAGTAGACTAGCTTCTTAGCTTCTACAGAGGAAGTTTTTTCCATTTCTTAATTTCAATGTAGTAATTAATTGGTCCATTTTAGATTTGATTGTGATTCTAATTATTATAATAGCTAAAATTTATATCTTAAAATAGCTAAAATTTATATCTTAAAATAGCTAGTTTTATGATTCTTTTGGCTTGTGACATCTCCTTTTACCAACATTGATGTGCTTTTGGGTCTATAATCCTTATATTACAAGATATAAAATTTAAAATATGATATACCTATGGTTGCTGTTTATTGATAGGAATACTGTGAAGCTGTTTGCTGCAGGTTGTAGTTTTTCTGAGGGAGTTCTTTTTTTATGAACTGAGAGTGAACAGTTTGCTCATGACCTGGTGAGAATCACTCTAGTCATCAGGAAGAAGTGTAGGTACATGGTCTCTGTTAAAATTTAAAGCATAGTAATGTGGTTTTTCTTCTAATTGCCTTCCTTAGGCCTAGCAAAGAAGCTTGTACTTGACTTTTCCCATTTCTTATTGAAAGCTCATGTAATTTCAAACATATAATTAATGTTTATATAAATTTAATATGTAAGCTGTTATAGTAGAAAATGCTTGAAAAACGTCGCTCTCCAGAGATGATTCATTTTCCATTGATTAGCATAGTTGAACCTGTACAGGTACTCTGCTGTTGAATGTTCTCCCAACCCTTTTAAATTTTATATTCCTAATTTTTGGTAAGGTGTTGTAGATGGAATTCGAAGACCTGCTCTTGTTTTAACATTGCAATGATGATCGTAATAAATTGGTGATCAAGAGAAGAGTGTAGAGTGCTTTGGGTAGTGATAAAGATAAAAAGAAATCTGCAGAGGCAGAAATCAGTGGAACCAGCAAAAGTAAAATGAGTTAGAGCATGTTCTTTTCCTCTTGGATTTTAATCATTTCTTGCTGGACATGTGAGGATGACATTGGCATGTACTCCATGCTGGCTTGCTAATACCTAGTGTTATGAGAGATTATCAGCAACTTTGTTACAATTCTGTTTTTTTCCCCCCCACTTAGCCCTCACATCAGGTGAGTGATGCTTTATTTTTTGTTGACTCACAAACTTCAGGTACCTAAATTGGGACACTCCTGACAACTAATACCATTGGAGAACTACTGAGTTAAATGGCACAAGTGCAAATAGCAGAGGGCTGAAAACAAGAAAGGGCAGTCAGTGGAGTGGGAAAGGGATGAGGCAACATCTAGGAAAAGGAGATCTTCCAGCATCAAACCCTCTGGATGTCACATATAAGAAAAACAAACATCAATTTGTCATTCAGCTTTGCTCTGCATGTACAGTAGGTTTAGGGTAAAGTTTAAAGTCACCTGCCTTTGAACTTTAACTCTATTTTTACATATATGTAATTGAACACTGGAACTTACCTGATTCTCTTTTGCCTCTGGACCTCTTGGCACAGCATTCTTTTTGCTAGGAATGGCCATCTTTCTCAGAGCCTGTGTATCTTTGTGGTATTTCTATGTGTGACTGGACTTAAAACTTCTAATTTTGGTTTTTACTCTGTGATGTTATCTTAAATTCCTCCTAAAATTTGAATGTAATCGTTACCATTAAAAAGCTACATCACCTTGGATAAATCACTTGGTCTCTTTGTTAATGTCCCCACAAGTACAAATTATAAGTCAGGGAGTTTTATTGGTTTTCTTTCTTGGAAGGTTGACTTAAAAAAAAATTATATGGCCATAGTAGGTCTTCTCCCCCTACCCCACCTCAAATTTTCAACCATTTAATTGTTTTAGGTTTGTCTTCTGATAGTCTTTTGATTAGCATGTCACTATTTGATGTTCCATGTGTGGTATGCTGTATTTCATTCATGAAGATAATTTAGCTTTTCAGTAAAGGTGTTTAAGATTTCCAGTTAAAGAAGTGACATATCACTGTCATTTAACTCTGCTCCCTGCCAGAAGTGTATTCGACTGAGAGTGTTTGTTCATGTGTTTTTGTTAAGATCCCCAGCCATCTTTGCTCACCGAGCTTTCCGAATGCTGGCCAGAGTTGAAGTGTCTTCTCCGAGGACTCTGACCAGCTCAAAGGAAAGGACCTAACGATTCTGACACTGGCTCTGTGTTTCTGTGAGGGGATAGTCCAAAGAAAAAGTCACAGTTACCCTACAGTGAACTCCATAGTCAGAAAGCCTCACATATGAGTCCAGAACTCCTATATAGCTTTGTGTATTTATAGCATTATTAAGGTAAAATTGACATACAGTATACTGCACATATTTAGAGTGAAAAAATTAAGTTTTGATGTATGTGTACCGCAGTGAAACTACTCCCATGATCAAGTTAACAAGTACAACCACTACCCAAAAAAGGTCCTTGTGCTTTTTTGTAATCTTCCCTCTCTTCCCCTATGCCACTTCCTTCTTTCCTCAGGCAACCACTAATCTGCTTTTTGTCATTATAGACTTGTTTGAATTTTCTAGAATTTTATGTACATGGAATTATGCAGTATGTGCTCTTTTTTGGTCTTTCATTCAGCATGATTATTTGAAATCCATCCATGCTGCTTGTATTAATAGTTCTAGTTATTGCTGATAAGGATTTCATCATATGGGTAAAGCAGTTTATTTACCAGTTGACAACCACGTCAGGTTCCAGTAATGTGTTGTGTTTGTTCAGGTAATTTTTGATTAGGTTCTGTTTGTCTTATTATTGAATCGTATTTCCTTTATATACTCCGGGAAGCATTTGAGTTTGTGCTTGGGGTGGGAGGAAGAATGGTGTTGAAAGATAGCCGTAATGCCTGAAACTGAAAAAGCAAGCAAGAGCACTGTAAGTTATTATTTGAGGAGATGGATGGAATTAGGTACTAAAATGAAAGACACCTGTTGCTTTTGAGTGGAAAATAGAGTAGCAGGACTGAAAGAACTACTGATATTAGAAAGAAAAAAAAAATCCTTCTAGGTCTGTTTCTTTAAACAAACTTTATGCATATATAAATTTGTCAAACCTAAAAATGAACAATTATGGCATAAGTTTATATGTGTGGATAACTCAAGTATGTTACCTGTCATTCAGTTCTTGTGTATGTGTGCAGTCTTGTGCAGCTTAGATGCAGAATTCAGTATTGCTTTGAATGAAAATTTATTTTTACAAAAGTATGAGTAAGTAGTGCGGACTTGACTGAAAACTTTTTTAGCAGAGGCCACAAACAACTTAAATCCTTGATTTCTTCCTCAAGTCTTCCTTTACTTTGCAAGTTTAATTTTCTTATTTCTTTATTATGTAGAACAGTTGTGCCATTTGTTGATGCCCTGGGATGTTTTCACCATCATCATCACTCCACTCACATGCCAAGCAGCTCATAAAAACACATAAAGACATTATTTTCCAAATAATTATATAATAGCTCTCTCCTGACTAAGAACCTGGTGTATGCTTTACTTCATCCGGATAAGTATATATTCTTCATAGTGTTACAGTTTAATCCCATGAAACATTGACTTGAGAGAGAGACTCTTTAATAAGGAGTACACTTTTGTAGGTACATCCTTACAATTGACCATATTTAAAAATTCCACCACCACCACCACCACCCCCCCATCATTACTTTCTTGTCTTTCCTTTAAGGGATTTGATATTTGACTGAATTTCTTCCTTTTGTTTTCTTTGAAGGAAGTAGAATCTCAGAGGAAGACAGCAGTCATCTCTTAAAAGATGCTGAAATTCAAAAGGGGAAAAACATTTTGCCAAAGTACCATGAAACAGACCAGCTCTAAAATACTTGTTTTGACTAAAGAGAATTTACCTGCTTTCTATCTGCCAGATACTATTCTAAGCAGCTTACAAATATTAACTTGTTTAAATGGGAGGGCTCTGTGGAATTTTGGGGAGAGATGTTCTCTGCTGAAAAAGACGAGGAGAGTTACTAACGATTTTAAAGAGAACTAAAATACAGTGACTTATGTAACCTTTTTACCAATTTAAAGTGTAACAACACCAATTATATAAAATTTGGAAAATATAGAACAACATAAAAATGAAACAAAATCACTCATGGTCTTATCTTTGAAAAAAAGCCAGCTTTAACATTTTGGTTTATTTTTAATCTCAAAAAATTTGTGTACCTGTAAAAATGTTCGAGATAATATAGGTTTAATTGCCTTTAAAAAGCTTTATTATTATTTTCTTGCATCATTAAATTTTTTTTTTTATCAACGTCGTTTTAATAAATGTAGTTTTTCATCCCATGGCTATTCTCTTTATTGTTGGATGTTGAGTTTTGAATTTTTCTCATGTTAAATAATCCTCTAGTGAACATCTTTATTTGTAGACATTTCTCTTTAGTGATTGTTTACTTTTTAATTACTGGGTTTAAAGGATTTGGGTAGTTATCTTTTGTTTAAATTTTTGCCAGCCTCCTTCTTGTGAGTTGGTTAGGTATTTGCGATTCTTCGTCTCTTCTTGCTTTGTGTATAATTTATGCTATTCACTTCTAAGTCTCTTTTACTTTCTCATTTTCATAGCATTTTAAAAATTCATATTTCATTGTTTATATGTTTGCCACCTCCATAGATGTTCAGTTCTACAGTGACTGTTAATCTTTCCATCGCTTGCCCCTGGCACAATGCCTTATACCTGTGAGGTTCTTAATGACTCTTAAATGAGCATCTTGTGTCCAATATTGAGCTTGAATCCACTGGAATCCAGTAAAACACTTTTTTTTTTTTGTTGGTCTCTTTTTGGAAACTGTAATATGCTTGAGCAGAATTTATCACAAAGCATTGTTTCTTTTAACTTCAGCTGAATAATATGGCTGCTGAATGATACTATTGAAGATGGGAAATATTTTGTTATAACTGTGCTACTATATAAATCATTCTAAAATAATTCCACCATCCTTTCTTTTAAAGGGTAGGCTAGACTTTACTAAGTGGAATAGACTATTTAAGAAGGCCATAGAAATGTGAGTTATTTTTATTTCAAAATGCCAATGAATAGATAAGCAGCTTTTCTAAAATACTTCACAGATTAATATATCTACCTTTTTATAAAGTAGACAACTTATAAAGATTTAACTTCTAAACTTTTAAGTGCAAATGTATATTAAGAGGTAATTCAAAAAAGTGGAGGTTCTATATTGTACGTGAAATAAAACCCTAAAGTTTCAGAAATGTGTCCTAGCAGACTCTGTGACATTTTATCTAACTTTCATTAATTCCCAGACTTTGAATGGAAAACTTAAGATTTTGGATAAATACACTCCTTCAAAAAATGTTTATGTGATCACTGTGCTAGGCATTAACAACTGTGACCTGCCAAGAAAAGAGGCTATTATTTAGAGCTTTAAGTTGGCCTTAGTCATGTGTCCAGCATTCATTCTTGGTTTCTTTTTTTGTTCAGTGATTCATCAGGTGCCTGTATGCTTCCAAGGAACCCATATAAGTGTGTGCACATGTCCTTTTCCTGGTCTTTGATCTCTGCCTATAATGAAAAGAGATATATTGGTTCTAGCTTTTCTTAAACATGGAAGAAAGGCATTTTGGAGTCAGCTGTCAAACTTACAAATCTCAGTAGTTTTGCTACTAATGTATCCTATTCTTAGAACTTTTGATTTTGATATCTGTTCTGTCACTGTTACTTTTGAAGAATTTTTAAATTGTCGTGATTTCTGCTTGTATATCCACATACAGCGAAGATAGAGAGCCAGGCTGTGAATTCTGAGTTGCATTGTGATCTTGAACTTGCCCCTACTGTCTCCTTTCTTGATGTATCCCTAGATTCAAATTGAATGTTTTTCCCAGGCTGAGTCTGTATTGGTGAAAGTCTTGGTGCTGAAAGGAGGGAAATCTCCTTTGAGGAGATTCTCTGGCCTTGCCCCTACAATATATTGAATCCTAGGTAGCCTCGTAAGACAGGTTCTACAGGTAGTTGAAAGGAAGAAAAGGTCTAGGGAGATTATAATTTAACTTAAAGCTGCAAATGTACACAGAGTTTGTAGTCATTATTAAAAGTCATTAGATTGCAGTGGTATTGAGGACTTTAAGATGACAGCTGTAGAAGTGGGGCATATAGGGGAGGGAGAATAGCAAAGATTATGTAGTTGATTGAATTTAACTTTTTCGTTTAGTTGGTAGATAATATACGTCAGTACATATGTAATTGAATATCCAAAGCAAGTGTGTATTTTCCTCTCAAGTACTGCTTCCTAATTACTTAGAAAAGTTATGTGTGTGTTGAAAGGATACAGTGTACCAAAGTAACTGTATCATAAAGTTCTAATGTTCAGGTCAATGAATAATGGTCTTCTTGTCATGGAATGCAATTTAGCAGACTAATTGCCATCCGAAACACCTCTGAAATGGGAAGGGATGAAAGGAGGAGGACACCAGCAGAATGGGGAAAGATGTGGGATAATTTCTCTTCTATTTTCTCTCCTAGCCTGAAGGCTATTATTTATCTAGCTTCCTGAACCATGTAAAACAAGTAGAGAAACAGGAAATTGGAACAAAAAGCCATTTTAGAAGCCAGGAGTCCATGCATCAAAATTCTCAGTGCCTCACTCAACATTAGATGTTTACTTGCTGTGTTTACTAGTATTTTAAAAACATAAATTTTGATAATTTTCTAGTATACCACAGAGGAGAGCAAATTTGGAGAAACTGGAAAGGTTGTTCAGAGGCAACCTTTATCAGTATAATAAGTATTAGAAGACAGAATTGAAAATTAACATCTTGACAGTGAAAAAGATTTTTTAAATCAAACATAGGAATTTACAAAACTTAATAGTCAAGGAAAATTTTGTTCAAAAACAGTAGCTCTGTATTGTTCTTCCCTTCTGGAGTATCCTTATCTCGACTAGTCATCGTGAATACTCCATGAAGCCCTCCCAGTCTTTCTGGAAAGTTAGATGCTTCTCACCTGGCACTTATTGAATACATGTGTGTTCAGTTAGATTCTGAGCCTCCTTTATTGCCCCATCTCTGTTGTCACAGTGATCACCTCGAGTCATACTAGACATTCATGCTCAGCTTGCTCATTATTCTGTGACATACTTTGTGTATCAGACCCCTTTTGCCTAATTAATCTCATTACAAAATACTGCTCTTCCTTCAAGACACTTTTAAGTCAATTTTATGATGAGGTATTCCCCAGCTTTTCTAAGCAGGCTCATTTCCCTTTTCGTATCATCATCACTTTGTATTGTCATTATTTCCCTTCATTCTGAAACATTCGTTAGAAAATAAATCGATTTGATAATAGTTGTAGGGAGTAAAATGAAAATTAAATGTACATACAGAAATGCTCGTACTAACTGACAGATGCATCTAATAGGCATATTTCAGTTACATAGAAAAATCTGAGTTCAAGCTTTCATGAGTTTCAAGTCATCTAATTCATTTTGGCCAGTGATTAGGAATGACAGCATTGTAACATGTTGCTTTTTATAACCTTTGTTCTATGATCTTAACCTCCTTAACACAATTGACCTATATCTTTGAAACTTAATGAAGTACATGTTTGTTGGTTTGTTTTTTTGTTTTTTTTTTTTTTTTTTTTGCTTTTCCTATTGCTTAAGCTCAGTTTTGTTAATTGCCTTTTTACAAAAGTTTTTGTCCTTAATGTAGTAGTAACTCTAAGTGCTAATGCTTAAAAAGGAAACAATACCATTTCTTAGTTTGAAAATTCTCTGATTTTCTGAGAGGTGGCAAATTCTGTTCTCTCTAATCACTTTGCCTGGCATGTGACAGGCAATTTGTATATAAACTAGCTTTTGGTTTCAGTGTTACTTCTTAATTATGGACTTTTGAAGATCCCTTAGGGAAAAAAATAAGGATTCAAATTTCTATCAACTCAACATGGAAAAAAGGATGGAATTTTTTTTTATTATTTAATGGGCGAAAAATGCTGGAAAGTGGAAAGGATGATTCCTAAAACATTTGAGCTAGGGGAATACGGCATTTCTAAAGTATTATTTATCATTTTATATTTATCTGTTTATAAGTCCATCCCTCTAGAAAGACTGAGTTCTTCAAGGTCAAGGTCTAGATTTGCGGTAGTTTATATCCCCAGGAACTAGGTACCTGGCATATTGCAGGTCTTAAAAAATAAATAATAATTCTAAATGATTACTTGCCAGTTTAATTATGCTTGGATTTTTTAAATTGTCCAAGCTAATTTTGTGGTATGTTGTTAGAAAACTTTTGTGTAAAATATTTAAGATAAAATTTTTATCTTTATAGGGATAAGCTTCAGCTTATGGCAAAAATCTTATAACCTGATTGTGCTGAATAAATAATTGCTTTCAACATGAAGAAGAGTTTGAGTATTACACTAGAAACAGTCACAGACTTCAGATCATTGTGTTAGTTAAAATGGATTTGGCTTAGTGGCTTTAATATTTGAGGTCATAAGGATAAAGAAGAATCTGATTTTCTTTAATAATTAGAAGAGGACTGATTGTGTCAGAAGCGTGTTCTTTGTGACAGTTGGTATCATTTATTCTACATAGTTCTCCAAAGATGAAGGCAGCTTTCTCTGTAGATAAATGAGTCAATTCACCTGCCCAAATGCTGAGTGGTGGAGAAAGTGTGGACCCAACTCTCTTAACTCCTAGTCTTCTGCTCTTTCTGCTATAGTACACTGTTCAGTCTCTGACATGTTACCAGAAGTTTAAAGTAATATCACGAGCTAGATTTCTTTTTTTCTTGGGATAAAAATGTTCTTGGGTGGTTCTTAAAGTGCTTGTCTGTTCATCTGGGGCTTGATGAAAAATGTACAAGAGGCTAGGGGTTTGGTTATTTTTGACTCTAAATATTGACTGTGAAAAGCCAAATTTAAATCTAGTTAAGTTTAGGTTGTGAGCAGATTGTGTCCACATTTGAAGTGACAAACAATGAAGACTTGATATTGTCCTGATCTTAAAAGGAGAACAGAACGTATGCTACTAGAGATTTTAGGAGAAAATAGTAATTCTTGATGAAATGTGATATTTTTGATGATATCTGGGAAAAGAGTTAAGGTCTGTAAGTAGAAAACATAACACACAACATCTAAGAAAGCACTCATCAAAACTAGTAAGTGATAAATAATAAATTAAAACCTATGTTTATTAATTTTAAACATGCATAATTCTGTTGAATTCATCTCACAAGATTGAACAACTCATTTGGGCTTAGGATGTTGACATTCTGAATTGACTGAGAAGATTCTGTGTTACAAAAGATTGCCTTTCATAGACACTTGCCTGTGATAAACTACAATTTCTATATCACTGTTTTACAAGTGTCCCTATAACATATAGTGTGTGAACCATCTGCTTATTGAAACTTATTTACATTACTTTTGATAATATATTTTCAAAAAGTGAAGATTTGCTGTCACTGAGGATATTTTCTTTAAAAAGAGCTCAAAAAGGAAATTTCAAAATAGGAGTGCTTAAGATGTTTTTAGCAATGTCAGCCTTATTAGAAGAGCAAATATTAGTAATAATAAATAGCAAAAGTAAGTACAAAATACTTTACAAAATAAATAATTTTAGAATATATATTTTCTGATACATATTGTGAAATATCAGTTATTATTTACTAGTATAGTGCACAGTAAGCAGCATCAAGGACAGACTCTGGATTTATTAGATGCTCAGTAAATGCTTACTAGAAATAATCCAGATATCCTGAAAGTTCGTATCTGGAATTTCAATGCATTTTATGCTTAAACTACAGAAAGTCAAGCAGTCAATATGATTTTATTCCTATAATCGAATTCTGGGTTTGTGATAGAATTAGTATGAAATCAGTATAGACCATCACAACATCTATATTGTATTATTCTACAATGACATTTAATATTTAGAAAACATTTGTTAAATTCCTTTATACATAACATTGTGTGTACTGTGTGTGTATAGGAAAGAGTAGGTGATGAAGAAGAAGATACAAAAGAAGTATCTCCCTAACTGGTTTATTATGTTAGGTAAGACAGATGAATGTAAGTACTAATTAAAGCAAATTAAAAATAGGTGAGGATTAAGAAACCCTATTGAGGATAGGCCATTCAGAGTGAGGTAGCCCCCACGTTACAAATTGGGAATTTGTAGTTCTATCTTTTGTAGGTTATTCTGTTAGCCTGGGGCCAGGAAGGTAGGCCAGATGGAGGGGGTGTTTTACAATTCATTTCCAGTGTTTCATAATTGAGATTGGTTGAGAGACCAGAGTGAGGTAAAGCTTAGCTATTGGAAGACCCAATTCCTTCTGAATCAAAGAAAAATTATATGTAGTGTTTAAATTACTTCTTAAAATTTTATTTCTTTGGAAACTGGTAATGTCTAATAGGAAATCAGGACCAGAGTTGTTAGATTTAGCAAATAAAAGTACAGGACACCCAGTTAAATTGAATTCCAGATAAACAAATTTTTAGTGTGTGTGTATCCCAAATAGTGGATGTGACATACTTATAATAATAAAAAAATTTATAAATTGTCTGAAATTTATTTAACTAGATCTCCTGTATTTTATTTAGCAGCCCTCTTAGGACCTGACAGGCAGTAACAAGGTCGATCTTTAAACTGGAAAACAGGAAGTTGAAATGCAGACTGTACATAGGTTTTAAAAAGGATGCCAATGTTACAAAGTTGAAGAGCATCTGTTTATTGCTGACAATAATCGACAGGTTTTTAGGTTTGAGATGGAAACATCTGAAGTCGATACAGTAAACCGAGTTTCTGAACCATGAAAGTGAACTTGATACTGAATCTAAATTGTGGCTCAGCTGGAGACTTCTTCGCCTGTTTTCTGGTTGGGGAAAACTGTAAACAGAAGATATGAGTAGCCCCAAATCCATGGATGGGAACATTAATGTTTTTGTACTTAGACTGGAATAAGTAATGAGAGGCAATATTTTGAGGGTAGACAAAGAATTTTAGAGCTAGAAAAGATCTTAGAGAATCTGGTCCAGCCCTCTCTTTTATAGATGAGAAAACTGAGACCTGGCGACACTGCAACTTGCCCTAGATCATACAGAGAGAATGAAAATCCAGATCTGACTCTCAGCTTCGAGCTGTTCCAACGTTCAGCGTTTAGTTTTACTTAACTTTGACAGAAATGCTATTTATTCAACAAAATATTTGAGTGCCTGCTTAACGTTGTGTGCCAAGAGTAGTTTTAGGTACTGTACTGGGTGCTGGGGATAAGATTGGTTAGAGTAGGTAGTCTCTGTCCTGTATAAATGGAAGTTTATTGTCTTTCCATCTGTTTATTGTAAACAGATGGTACTAAATGAGCAAGATTTTTAGAATAAATTGGTTTCATTAATGTGTATAGTCCAGAACTAGAGCTCTGACTCTTCATCTCTGTAGCTCACTCTCCTGTTCTGCCATTTGTAAAAGTTGTACAACAATTCATATGGTTCTCCAGATACTTTATAACCTAAAACCTTTGTGCAACTGATAGGCTTTAATTGTTCTTTTATATATAGCTCACTCGGCTATGTTCAGTAATGGAGAAGTAACACCGGTGAGACTTCAGTGGTTATATGGAAGAAAATGCTGTAAGTTCATCCTCCTCTTACAGTGAACAGACAAAAATCTGACCTTGGCTGAAGGCCTCATCTTCTCCTTGGTTGGGTTAGGTGCCTGCCAAGGACCTTGATCTGGAGTGATGTCTAATTTATAAGAAGGTGGGTGCCTTTGGGTGCTTATATAACAGCTCTCAATTGATCAGCTTTATAGTCCTGGTTTTCCTCTTCTCACTTGGGGGAGAGTATTCTTATATGTTCTCAGGCTTTCTGACTCAGTATTGACTAAATTGATATGGGTTTTATCTCCTTATTTTGAGAACTTGCAGTGTTTTTCAAATAAATCTGTGAAGCACATTTGGTTTGATTTAAATATTGAAAAAGCAAATATCAAACTACTAAACTCTAGCAACTAAAATTATAGCGTGAATACCATTTATTTCCATCCCTTGTTGATCTTTTCCCCAATATATTAGTATTTTTCTGCTTTAGCAAATAGAGTGTATGGGAAAAAACTTAATGTTTCTTTTATTTAGGTGCCCAAGTTTTACAGTTTTTACCATCAATTCTTCATTAGGTGTTATATAAGAGGAAGAATGAACTAACTTTATACCTTTCAGTAATGTTTGGAATGTGTTTTTAAAACTGATCTCATTTATAAACTCAACTGCTTATTTAAATTAGAGCCAAAATCTAATTAAATATTCAGGTTCCATTCTAATGTATTAATTTTATGTCAGTTAAAATAGAATTTTGTGTGGTAGTAACTGTATAAGAAAATTATGTTGTCAATGTTATTTAAATAAAAAAAGAAACTAGATGATTAACATGGCAGCTTTTTGACCTTAACTGCTAATAAGTTGGAAGAGGCTAATTATTTGTATTTCTAGAAAACATAAATAATCCCATAAGAGTATTATGTTAAATTAATAATGAATATATGGCAGAAACAGGATCATATTTTTATTTGGATTAATACCTAATTATTGTCTCTTGCTATATATGTGGCCACTGCAGTGGCACTTACTGTGAGTTTAGCTAATGTAAATTTACCATGTGAATCTATGCGTGCATGCACACACATATCACACACATAAAATGTGAAATCCTTCCCAATCATGTAGTTTCATGTTGAGATTGAACACAAATAGGCTCTGCACTAACGTGGGCATAGTGAAGCATATGGACATAGCCTGTGTCTGGAGAGTGCGCTTAGGCTGGTTAGGTTGTTTAGGAGTATGATTAGGTTGGCTGATATTCATTTATTAACATGGTAGCATTTCTTCAGAGTGTACTCAGTATAGCACTATTTCTGCTCAAATTCCCTTTTACCTTTTTTGGGGAAAGTTTAACAGGATGCTTCATTATATTGGATAAAAGGGTGATACAATTATGATTTTAAAATCTTCAGCCACGAACTCAAAGGTGAGTGTGCTCAAAAGCATATTAATTACCTGGCATTTTAGTAGGGGAGAATAGTGGACAAATGTTTGAGAAATGGGTCTAATATTTGCATGAGGTAAAAAGTAGACTGACAACAAATTTAGGATGGATTGTAGATATTTAAGTAACACCATTTTGTACTTAGAGATAGATTTCTAACAGGTTAATCTGGATATGTTTCTGGTTTATGTTCTCAGGGAAATGGGGTATATATATGATAATACTTCCTTTATCATAAAAAAGGGGTGAAAGATTGACTCAAAGAAGTTTTGAAGTTGCTTAAGGGAATTTCAGAGAATTTCTTTTTTAATAGTGGCCAGTATTTTTAGTTCACACCTAGAGAGAAAAAGCATTAAAATTAAATACTGCTTGAGGTAAAAGAGAATGTATTAGTCTGCTAGGGCCACCATAACAAAATGCCATAGGTTAGAAGGCTTAAACAAGAGAAATTTATTTTCTTACAGTTTTGGATGATGGGAGTCTAAGGTCAGGTGTGTGCAGGAGGCAAGATTGGCTTTCTCCTGAGGCCTGTCCCCTTAGCTTGTAGAAGACTGCCTTGCTGTGTCCTTACATATCTTTTTCTCTGTGCACATTCCTGATGTCTTTTCCTCTTATAAGGACACCAGTCCTATCGGATATGGGCTCCAGCTTTTCTGACTTCTTTAACCCTAAACACCTCCAAAAGCTCCTATCTCCAAAAATAGTCACACTGAGGGTTAGGGCTTCAACATAATGGATTTTGAGAAAGCAAAGAAATTCACTCTGTAGTGAAATTTTAGCCATGGGACATGGTTTTCCAACTTTAGCATGCATCAGAAATCACTAGGAGGGCTTGTTAAAACACATTGCTGGGTCCTACCTGCAGAGGTTCTGATTTAATAGGTCGGGAATGGGTCTGAGAATTTACATTTCTAACAGCCTCCAAGGTATGCTGCTGCAAGTCTGGGGACCATACTTTGAGAATCACTTATGCTATATTTCCTGTTTGGATTGAAGGAAGTTGCTAAAGAGTGCCCCTGAAGTGTAGGGGAAAGTCTCTCCTGGGGATGGGAGTGATGACATGGACAATATGGCTAATAGATTTAGTGGGAATGTTGAAAAATTATTGGTTTTGCATGTTGACCATTGTGTTTTCTCTCAGTTGAGTGAGTTAAAGAGAGATTTTAATTGGAGGTGGAAAGCAAGTATTTCTGTAGTCCATAATAGGAGGAAAATTGCCTCTAGACTTTGTTATTAAGGAATTTAATTCTCAGAATATTTATCGCATCCTTCAAATTTTTGCTGAATGACCCTCACCCTCTTGGTGTGGTATTTCCTGACTATCATGTTCAATTACATCTGTGACTTTGAAGACTTTATCCCAAGAAAAGTGGACAAAGGCAGAGGCTACAGTGAAAAATACGAATTAGGTAGAATGGTGCCTGAAGCTCAGATTTAATGCTTCCTTAGTTTAAATGGACCTTTGGCTTAAAATGTAGTCAGTGAGTAAAATTGGGTTGAGTTCCAAAAGTTCATTTTTTTAAAATTTAGAACTCGAAACAAATATTCTCTTAGAAGTAGGTATAAAAATTGGTCAACAAAATTCAAAAATGAAGCTAAGTTGCTAGGACTGCTGGCCTGAGGTCTGGGAGTCTTCATTACACTAATATGGGGTAGCAGGCAAAAGGGAGAGAGGAGGAGGAAAGCCAGGTTCTGTTCCCTTATTCCATCTCAAATTGACCAACAGAGAAAATTAAGTACAAAGTGAGCATTCTGGTGCTTTAGAATAACCAACATTTTTTTTTTTTGAAGTGCTCATCATCTCTTAGTGTGGTTCATTATAGCTGGGTATTGAAACAGTCCTAGTTCATTTTATAGTCATGTGTGAATGACCAACATTTCCCTCCTTAGAGATTCTTATATTTTAAAAATGTATAGACATGTATGTTACCAATAAATGTGTGTGTTTTATATAGATAAGTATATATATATATGAAATTAAAAATTCATACTGATAGGTTTCATTCCAGTCTAGCCCACAGGATTCTTCTTTGCTTTCCCCATTCCATTTTTTTATCTCTCTACTTTCATAGTGAGAACTGTAGCTTCCAACTTTAACTCTTAATTCTTTGCTTAGGAATACAGTACATGTAATATAGTTTGAGAACATCCACATCCATGCCACTATGACAAACAAAGGTACTCAGAGAAGCTTAAGATTTGTTTACACACTTTTTTTCTTCCCAGACTAAGTCTATATAGTAAAAATAATACTGTGTCTAAAAGTTACTTGCATTGGGTTCTCTCCAAGCCCCTTTTAGAGGGGCCATTTTATTCATTTGAAATATAGTTGGGTTCATTTACTTATGTTGCATTGATTTAGCCCCTTTTCCCCAACACTTTTTGTTTTAATTTTATATTTTGAATATGTAGAACACTAGTATTCTTCAGAAAGTCAAAACTACACATAAAAAATGTCTAATTAAAATTGTCACTTATTTCTGTTTAACCCTCCCACCTTTGCTCATTTTGTTGATAACCAATTTTTTGTTTTCTTGTTTATTCCTTCTGTTTCTTTTCCCCCAAATAAACAGACTTGTGTATGCTTTCTTATTTCTTTTTTTCTTACACAAAGAAGTAGTGTATGTTTTATACTCTGCTGTTTTTCTCAACTTGATATGTCCTACAGATCTCCCCATATTGGCTTGTAGATATTTCTCTCTTTTTTTTTTTTTTTTTTTTTTATATAGCCATGTGGTATGTACTGTGTGTGCAACCACTCTCCTATGTTTGCACATTTAGGTAGTTTCCAGCATTTTGAAGTTATAAATAATGCTGCAATGAATAACTTTGTGCATATATATTTTCATATTGTTAAGATAAATCTTCACAGTAAATTCCTGGAAGTGAGATCGCTAAGAAGAGTAAATTCATAGTAGTTTTATTAGCTATTCTCAGATTCCCTTAAATAGAGATATGCCATGTTCTGGTTACCAGTTGCTGCTTAGCAAACCACCGCAAACTTAATGTATAAAACGACCCCAGATTCTAGGTCAGAAATTCGGGCAGGGAACAGTGTGGTGGTTTGTTTCTGCTCCACAGTGTCTGCAGCTTCTACGGGGAAGCTTCAAATGGCAGGAGGTGTATATAGCAGTTAGGGCCTAGAATTATACAGCAGCCTGGACTGGGATGACTTAAGTTGGACTCGCTTCAGACTGTCAACCAGACTATGTGCACAAGGATTCTCAGTGTAGCGTCGGTCTCTTCACGGAATTGGCAGCCCTGGTTCTGAGAGAATTCATCGGAGAAAGACAGCCAGACAGAAGATGAACACCCTTTTATGACCTAGCTTGAGGTCCAGTCATATTTCTGTGGTACTATTGGAGGATGAAATCACAAGTCTACCCAGATTCAAGGGTAGGGACCTAGATCCCACCTCTCCATTGGACTGGTGTCAGAAACGTTGAAGCTATGTTTTAAAACTACCAAATGACATTTTGCATAAATTGCTGATGAATCAGTTGTTTCTCCCAAGCTTCACTTTCCAGCTTTTGGGTTTTTGTTAATGTGATTGGTGAGAGACGATATTTCACCATGATTTTAACTTTCATTTTTCTTACATGTCATATTGAATATCTTTTCAGATTTTGAAGGGCCATTTTTATATTTTTGTGAATTGTCTGTGAATTTTGCTCAATTTTCTTTAAGAGATTTGGTCTTTTTCCTTCAACTTAAAAACATTTCTTTAACATATTAGGGAAAGTAGCCCTTTTTCTGTAATTTTTCTGAAGTTTTTCCATATTTGTTTTTTATGTCTTGACTTTGGCACATGGTATTTTGCCATGTAGAAGTTAAGTTTTTTGGTCAAATTTATTAATCTTATTTGATGCTTCTGAATTTTAAGTCATAGTAAGAAAATTTTTTCTTACATTCTAATTACAGGGCATTCACCTATGTTTTCTTCTATTTTGTTTATTACTTTGATCCATTTGGAATTTTTTTTATGTGGTCTTAGATCTTATTGATCTAGTTTTAGTCTGTGTCTGAGTAACTGTTCAGTTGTTCCAACACAATTTGTGAAAAAGTTGAGCTTTTCATGTTTCCGTTGGGCATTTGTATGTCTTCTTGGGAGAAGTGTCTATTCAGGCCCTCTGCTTATTTTTAAGTTGGATTGTCGTATTTTTTGTTGTTTAGTTGTGTGCCTTTGTTTATTTTTGATATCAGCCTTTTATCAGAGGTGGTGTTTCTAAATAACTTCTCCAATTCAGTTGGTTGCTTGTTTGTTTTGCTGATGGTTTCTTTTGCTGTACAGAAGCTTTTTATTTTGATTGTTTCATTCATTTATTTTTGCTTTTACTTCTTTTGCTTTTAAGGTCAATTTTATAAAATCCTCTCTAAATCCAAGGTCCATGAGTTTAGTACCTATATTTTCTTCTATGCAACTTATTGATCCAGATCTTATATTTCAGTCTTTGGTTCATTATTGGTTAATTTTGGTGTTGGGTGACAGGTAAGTCTAGTTTCATTTTCTTGCATGTGGCATTCCAATTTTCTCAGCACTGTTTATTGAAGAGGCTTTGCTTTCTCCATTGTTTGTTTTTAAAGGCTATTGATCTTCACATGTTAATTTTAACTCTTATGAGTTGTTTCATTGCTGAGTTAGTTTTCGTTGATTCTCTTAGTTCTGGAGTCTAGGCTTTTTGAGATATATTACCATGTCATCTTATAGAGATAAATCATGTTAAGTATCCATACATTCCTTTGTACTAATTATTGTCTAATATCGGAATGTCCTTGCGTCCCTGGTATAAATATCACTTTATTATGGTGTATTTCTGTTTGTAGAAATTCTGAATACTAGAATTGTTTCATAGGTAGTATCGGTCTGAGTTTAATCTATATTAGGTTTAGATATTGATGTTATACTTGCTCATAAGAAACTTGAAAGTTTTATTTTCTATTTTCTGAAACAATATATGTAGCATTGGGACTCTGGTCTTCAAAATTTTAATATATTTCCGTCTATGGCCATGCCACCCTGAACAAACCCAATCCTGTCTGATCTTGGAAGCTAAGCAGGGTCGGGCCTGGTTACTACTTGGATGAGAGACCACCTAGGAAGACCAGGTGCTGTAGGTGTAAAAAATAAAAAGTAAGGGATTGTAAACTAACTGACAAGGTCCTTGCAATATGTGAGGTCAACCAAGGGTTGCCTCGCCTAAAAAATAAAAAAATAAAAAATAAAAAATGTTTTGTATAATTCCTTCACAAAACCCTGAGGACCTGGTGCTCTTTGGTGGAGGTTTATTTATAGTAACATTTTATGTTTCTTCATCTCTGCTATGGTCAGTTTTGGTAAGTTGTATTTTCTTAAGTAATTACCCATTTCATCTGGGTTTTAAGATTTATTTACATAGAGGTCTTCAATCTTTTTTTTAACTTTCTGTGCATAAATAGTGATTTTCTCTTTTGTCATTTTATGTAGTATATTTGTGCGTTCTGTGTTGTCAGCATTATAACATGTATATCCTATTTTTTTTTAACAATGTTCCCACCTTTGTCTTAGTTCTACAGTTAAATATATTGACTACTCACCATTAATCCTTCTGCTAAAACTTCCCTGTTATCTTTTCATTGTATGAAATTCATCTTCTGGTAAATTTTCAGCAGCAGCATGTGTATTTAGTATTCCTGAGTCCTTATAGATTCAGAATGGTTTTTTCTTTCTATAGACTTGATATATGAAGGAAAGCTTTGCTACCATATCTTAAATTTCTTGAAAATGCTGCTTCACTGTTGTCTTTTTAAAATATATATTGCTTTTAAAGTCTAATTTTATTACTTTTTAAGGTAACTTTATTTCATTTTTTGCTCTGAGGATTTTCCCCTTTGTCTTCAAACATCTAGTATTTTTACTAAGACACATCTTGAAGTAGATTGCTTTGAGTTAAATTTTCCAAGTGTACAGTGGACCAGATATACTGGTTTAGATATTCTCTCATTTCTGGAAAGGTTTCTTGAATTAATTTTAAATACTAATTTTGTTTTCTGTTTTTAAAGGACTCCAGTTACATGGTGATGAATCTCTTGCATGTGTTACATTTCAGACACTTTCTTCTGACCCGTTTTACTCCATTCTTTGTATTATTTTCATTCTCTTTTCTGCCTTCAATGTCTCTTGTTAGATTTCACTCAAATTCATTTTCTCTTGAGCATTTTGTAATTCTTAATTGCAAACATGGTTTTATCTTTTTCTCTCCTTCCTCTGAGATTGATCAAGTCTTACTGCCTTTCTGACTATATTCATTTATTTTTAGTTTTTGATTTTTTGGTTCTAGGTGATATTTATTTTTTATATCTCCAAATGCCTTCTTTAGGTTATTTAATTCAATTTGAAGTATTGCTTTACAGTTTTCTAATATTTCATTGCTTTTGGTTTGTACTGTCATTGTTTTGTGGAGAGACTGTTTATCATCTCGAATGTTGTGATTTGCATTTTCTCTTTTCCTCTGGTAGCTTTGTATGGAATTAGTTTGATTTTTTTTGTTTCCTTCTTCCTAGGCATTTTATGGACAAGGTTATTAGTTGATAAATGCCTCCTGTCAAAATAGCAGAGTACATTTTTTTTAATAGATGATGTCAGTAGTGGAGAAATAAGTTAGGAATTTGTTTTTTTTTTTTTTTTTCTCTTTGCTTTCTACAGGATTCTTAATTTTTCCTTTTTTTCCCTTTTACTGCCTTTCCTCCAAGGGGCACCTCCCTTCTCTATTGATTTGTGTCTTTGCTGGAAGCACTACTCCCCTGAGCCTGCATTTTCCTTGCTACTCCCTTTTAATCTCATCTGTGTAGCTGACCTTGTGAACTACCAAATTCCACTGTTCATTATTTGTCATCTGATGTTGGACTTTCTTTTTCTGAGTGATTTTGTCTGTGTTTCATGTGTGTCCTCTGGTTCCGTCTTCTCTTTTTCTTAGTTTCTTAAGGTTCCCCTCTCAGGTGCTATTGTACCTACAGGTTTGCAGAGGCAGTGGGAGTTCTTCTGGTGTTTATTTCTCTGAAGTTTGTGGTATTCTATCTCGTAGTAATACTAGAGGTCATATGTGGTTTTATTTTCACTCTTTGTAGTTTTATATTTTGGGGAGAGATTGAGATTAGGCTACTACCATTATTCTCTGACTTAGAAGTTTCAGGGAGTTTTTTTTGTTTTTTCAAATTGAGTTTCTTAGATGCTAGTCCTGGAGACTGATTCTGTTATTATGGAGTAAGGCCTAGAACTCTGTATTTAATTTTTAAAGCTCTTTAGATGATTTGAATAAAGAACTAGTTTGGGGAACTGCTTGCCTCAGACTAGAGACCAGCAAACTTTTTCTGTAAAGAGTCAGATATAAAATATTTTAAGCTTTCATGAGCACATACAGTCTTTGTTACATATTCTTATTTATTTATTTATTTTAGAAAACAGTCTGGGCAGTTTTGGCTAACTCTTGTCACAGAACATCCTCAAATGCCTTTTTCTGAACTTGGCTTGAAAGTTAGTGTAATGTTTACCTTTTGCTGAGAGAGTGAAACAGTGAATGTTTTTAATGCCTTAAGCAGCTTTGGATCTACTTAGGAGTCTAAGCAAAGTTATGAGTTAAGGTAGAAGCCAAGAAAATATGTAAGTAACAACAAAAATTGTAAATAACAAAAAAACATTGTAAATACTGGTTAGCTGCTTCAACAAAAGAACTTTATAGATTCCTGTAAAATACCTGATTTCATAAAACACTGCATTTTTATGGGTGCCTAACATACTACCACAGTGTCTGTAAATATGTGAATGAAGAGTTCTTGGAGAATAAGTTGCAAATATCTCTTCAGAGTTATTTGCTTAACTTTCAAGAATTTATACTTAATTTATATTGACTTTTTGCACAGCTGATCGTGAGCTTTTGTGGCTGTATACAGGTTCATTTGCTTCTTAAAGCTAGTAAGACAAATGCAAAATAGCTTCTTATTTCCTGTGGCCAGAGGACATGTTCTTAGTCTCAAAGCTGTTATGTTGTTGAAATGTATTGGAGAAGGTGCGGGAAATCTCACTGTATTTAGATCACTATCCTTGCCCCTCTGATTCTCCAGCAGTAGTGTAGTATTAAACAAGACTCACCTAAAGAGCAAAGAAATCATTTCGGAAAGGTAAATAACGTGTGTAACAGTATAAAGGTGAGAGAGAAGCTTAATTAGCAGGCTCATTAGTCATTGAGCCATCTCTGAGTATTACTTGCTAACTGATTCTTTTTTTCGCTACCTACTGGAAGAAAACATGGAACAGAGGTCAAATGGCTATTTAAAAAAAAATGGCCTTTTAAAACTTTTAGTGTCAGATAATTTATTGATTTCATTGTGGAATCACTATGGCTTGAAGCATAGTTTTTTTGTTTTTTTCTTTTAAAGGCACTATATTACTCACTTTTAGTTTCAGTCACAAGTCATCATATTTATTTTCATTGTGTACAGATGTAGTCAGTGTTTAGATGCCTTTCAAATAAACTTACTTTGTGCAGGAGGGAAGGGTAGTTAATAGGTCAGTAATTTGCTTGATGTAGTATCCTTGACTCTTAATGGATATGTTGTGATTTTCATTTTCTTGCCTAACAAGTAGATAAAAGTAGATACAGTTTCATTCCCTCTCCCTGCACTGTCCTCCATTTTTCATAGAAGCCAGAATAATCTTAAAGCACAAATTAGACAATATAGCATTGTAATTAATATTCAACTCCTTGCCATGCCTTCACGGCCTTCAGTATCTTGCCCTTTCCAACTCTCCCAGCTCATCTCTTACTGGCCTCTGACTTGTACACTGTGTAGTAACCTCAGTGGCCTTCTTTTTGTCCCTTTGGGACATTTCAATATTGTTCTCACCTCAGGACATCCTTCCTGTTCTCTCCACAAGGAATACTCTTCCTCCTCATCTTGAGGATGCTTCCTAGGCATTATAGAGGAGACTCAAATACTTCTCTTCATCTTCTTTAAAATAGTGCCCTTCCCTTGCACACTGCCCTTCTATCAGGTTATCATTCTTAGAAAAATAGATGGAAGAGACAGATAAATAATGGAATTTAAAGTTCATTACAGTGGGAACATGGTCATGTTTGCCACTTAGTTCTGGCTTTCTAAAATATTGTCAACCACACAGTAGACACTCATTTTGAGGACTTAATGGAAGTTTTTGTTAGTCTGTATAATTTTTATTTTGATTATAATCTCTTTTTTTTTTAGTATCGGTAAAATATGAACGAAGGTCTAACTACGCCATTCCACTTCTGTCCATGGCAGTTAACTTAATTCAGCTGAGCTTGGAAATATACCTGGTGATACCTCTTAACATGCTCTTGACTATCCCTGACCCATGGGGACTGTAGGAGTAAAGCTTTTAAAAGGAGGAGCATTTCAGCATTAAGAGTAAGCACATAATTGTGTCTCTGTAACTGTAACTGGGAAAGTTGTCTGTATTTCGTTACCTGTTAAATTAATTTTCATTGTTCAGTTCCATGAATGAGTAGTAAATAATTTCATTTAACTCTACTTTTGGTTTTTGTTATGTTTATGTTTTTAAACAGGAGGTTGGTTTTTGTTATTTTTTTTACAGTAGGAGGATGTATTTTCTGCCTTTCCATAAGAGCATGTGAATTTAGATTTCTGTGCAAGGGACTTCACCTTGAAGTTGCCTTAACAATTGATCCACACAAGAAGGGAGCTCTTTTTTGGTGCTTTCAGTTTTGCACTCAACTTTCCTCCCCCAGTTCCACATGAATATATAATCAAGAGCTTCTAAAACAGGCTAGGTTTCCTCAGTGTCAAAGACCAACCTATTCAGACAAATAATGCTTTTCCTTAATTAGTTTCTTCAGGAAGCTTTGAAGATCAACTGCTGCCTTCTCTGCTTATTTAATGTAATGTTAATGCAGGCAGGCTTAGGTTAAGTTTGTAGTTAACTAAAACTCCAGATTTTTTTGAAGATTTCTCTATTTTGTACTTAAATATGACTCTCCCCCTCCCATCTTGTGGGTTTTTTGTTGTTGTTTTTTGTTTGTTTGTTTGTTTGTTTTGTCCCACTCATTGAACATGTAATCTGTCATCTGGTATATGAGATCTCCCCTAACTACAGTATTTGAAAATTGTACATCTTTTATGTTTTCCTTTAGGTTTTTGAGGGGAAAACAGTAGACAAGATGAACATTTAATTGATAGTTTGCTACTGGTTAAATTATGAATAGTCAGTCATGCCTGATTTTCTGATACCACAGAGAAGAAATGAACACTGGTGTGGTTTGGTGCCAGAAGAAAAAAACCAAGTGCAGAAAGAGTTGAAGGAACCAGTTTGTGTATTTTCAAAGAAGCATAAGTAGTAGTACTCCCAGTACAGTTTCCCTTTGAAGATAGAAGAGGAGGATGCAGAAAGTACATTTATCCTCTGGCATTTTCAGCCTTAAAATGGGTAAAGCATAAGTTTCATTCTGAGCTTGGTCCTGTGTTCTTCCACGTAAAGAACAGTGAATCAGATATTTCCATTAGTGAATTAGGAGGAGAATATCTGAAGGACAAATGAATCTCAGTTGGAAACTATTCTTTAAAATGTTCATTAGTGTGCTAGAAAGATTTGGGGTGAGTATAATCACTGCCTCCCACTTCCCAGCACACAATTGAAATTAAACTCCTGTGGATAAATCATTCAAAGCAGCTGGGCTCTGCACAGGAGTGCCTCAAAAGCTGGGCCCTGGATCCATGAAAAATAGAAGGTGTTTAATATCCTGCAGGGTCTGTATTCAGTATCACTTGGTTATGATAAAGAAAGCTTCCTCCACTGGTCCTTGTGTAGTTTTCCTGGCACTACTGGATATACAAAGTAGTTGTTAATATTCCAATTTGTGAAATGGTTTTCAGACTAGTGCCATGATTGGTTTATTTTTTGCAGTTGTTTTGTGTTTTTGAGAGTGACTTCTGAAAATTTTCTTGATCCATAATGGACACTAGTTCCATAGTTTTCTTCTAAGGAGAGAACAGATTTGAAACTCTAAAAAAGTTCACTTTATATTTTTGTTCATGTCCTGTAATAATAATAAATGGCTGCTTGGTATATCTGGGAGTTACAATTATTTTAAAAATGTGAATTTAAAAAGGTAATTATGTTGTAAGAATGTGTGAGCCGGAAAGTTTTGTTTTGCTTTATATAGGTGTGGCAACGTAAAACAAACTGCATCTATTTGCAATTTTTATACTCTTGATTAATTAAAAATAGTGTTTCTACTTGAAGGAGACAATATTCCCTAAATTTTGCATACTACTTTGTTATCCTTTTAATGTAAATAATATCTACAAAAACAGCAACAGTAGAAACACTTATTTAAAAATTGATTTATAATAAATGCTTATTTTTCAGGCCTTTTCTAGGAGAACGTTATTTTTAAATGAGTGTTCCAAGTCATATGAAGTTATGTCTGCTGCTGCCACACAGTCTAACAGAATTTATCACCAATAATTCTTCCCACCATCAGCATGTTGGTAATTCTTTTGCAATGCCTTTATATGGTTCTGTGAATCCAAGGTGAATTCAGGAAATATTGTTGAGAGTAAATTTAAAAACCTTTGGTTTTAGCTCTTTAATCTGTACTTCCCAGAACCTCCTAAGAGCTCCTGCAATGGGAGAGAGGAAATTGAGAGGTTCTTCCCCTATCTCTAAAGACCACCCCCAACTTGGATTTTGTGTTTTACATGCTAGACACTCTGATGCAACCAGTTAAGTTGTCTTAAAAGTTAGTACTTTTCTACTAATTAACCCCCTCCCTACAGTGAGGAAACATTTTGATGATAATGAATCTTAGTTGTAAAAATAATTCTTCTGGTCTCAATATATTTGTTAAGAATGCTTTAAATAACTTTATTTTTTGAGAACCTTTTATCATTTGTTTAGAAATAATTATATCTAAAAATAAATTTTCGCTAGTTAGGGCTTTACGTTAGGTAAAAGCAGCATCTCCCCCAGAAAGAAACAGCACACCTACCACCAGAATTATAGTGGATTCTGGGACAGCCTGGAAAAGGACCCTTTTTTAAAACCGTTTTATCATAGGTAACTAATAGTTGAATTGTGTTCAATGTTATAATGATCATGAACTTCATTGTGGGGACCGCCTTTCTGGATGGTAAAAGCAGCTCATTACTTCAGTTGTAAGTTATGCAACAACAATATTGGGGAGATTATAAATTTTGTATTTGCATGCTTTTTCTAGCATAGAATAATAATGTTTGTTCATTTAGCAGGTATTTAAGTGTCTACCTTGTGCCAGATCACGTACTTCACTCTAGAAATAAAAGATGCCCTTTTCAAGCTCATTGTTAATACAGCAATAACATAAATATTTTCAAAGTTCAAGATAATATTTTTAAAAGAATGCCTTCAAAATATAAGTATGTTGTCCTTTAGAATAGATGAATTGAATATTTTGACACTGAAAGAGATAAATTGACATTTATGTAATGTGATTTCAGGTATGTAATTTATATATATATATATATATATATATATATATATATAATTGTGAAAAGCATGAACATAAACTTAATTGCTAGAACAAATTGCAGTTTTCTAGTTTATTTTTAATAAGGAATTCTCTTGGATTTTAAACTAAAACAGCACCTTTTAATTTTTTAGCTTCTTTGTATTTTCACAATGTAATGTAAAGCTTTTTACATAATGAACTTTGTTGTATGTATTTAATTTTCAAATAGATGAACATCCCAGAGTAGTCAGGTACCATGCCTCCATGTAAATACATGCAAAGGCAGATAGGGCAGAGTGGTAAGGAACAAACCACACTGCTTGCGTGTGAATCCCAGCTCTGTCCTAATACTTTTTGTGATGTTGGACAAATTACTTAACCTGTTTCACTTCACTTTTCTCAACTGTAAAATGGGGAGTAATCTCCTAGGGCCTTAATGAACTAAATCACTATGGAAATATTAGTTATTGTTACAATCGTTATCATAATCATTTAACTTTATGTAAAACTGATAGCAGTGTTCTCTATGTTGTAAACATTCAAAATTGGAAGTTTTTTTTTTATATATATATATTTGGCAACAAGCCAGAGGTAGTATTCTGTGGTGTATTCTATCATATGCACAATTTCAAAGAATTTGTTTTTAATACTACCTTGTGGCCAGCAGATCCCCGCTTACCCATCTCTGTCTTCCTCTAAAAACACTATGCTCATTTTGTATTTTCTGGCCAATTTCAAAAGGTTCTAATGAAACATACAGTTTTGAACACCATATGAGCTTAATGCCCACTTTTTTTCTCCATACCAAACTCTGAATAACCACATGTTTAAATAGAATAGCTGATGTATACTTACCATAATTGTAATTAAATAATTTGTGTGTGTATGTGTATGTGTGTGTGTATCTCCTTCAGAAGAATGTAAGTTCTTTGGAGACAAGAATGATTCTGTCTTGTCCCCCCACTCTGTCCCCAATACCTAGCACACAGATATACCTTGAATAAGGAAATAATGTTTTGGATGCTTGCTTTCATGCTAACATTAGTAAGGAATTACAATAAATGTGTAGAAGTGACTTTCTTTGCCTCTTCTAAACTTAGGCTTGTTGAGTAGGTATACAGTTTACAGACACAGAGTCAGAAAAACCCAACTTTAAATGCTTGAATAAATGAAGAACTAGCTATAACATACTCTGTACCTCCTGATTAATTTTGAAGAGGGTAGTGACCCAATGCTAGGTGTAACACCGAGTGTGCCACTGTTGAACTTATGCCATATTCATATTACCCATATTTCTTATTTACTTCATTTAAAAATCTTCAATCATGTCTGATATGTGTAAGACTATTGCTAGCCTTATCAAAGAGATGGATATCCTTAAGCTTTGAATTAAAATTTGCTGTAATAAGGAACAAATTCCAAATAATTCTCAGGGAGAAGTGTTGGGCACTTATGAAAGACACATTATTTAAGATGTCACATTTGTTCTCTATTAATCTTCATGACAGCCTTAGGGTTGATGGCAACACATCTAATATTTATTTTTTACATGATCTATAACTGTTACATATGACAGTCTCACATTCGGTGTTTCAGAGAGAATAGAAAGGAATGATATAAGATTGGGAAGGAAAAGGAATGATATAAGATTGGGAAGGAAAAGGAACTTAGCTATCACTTGGTTATTTGAGAGAGAGTGAGAAATAAGAGGTGCTTTTTGAGTTTAACTGGTGGTTATTTTGGCCGAAATAGGGAAGATTAGAACACTTTCCTAAAGTGTTCTGTGAAACACTAGTTTCAGGAGATATTAATAGGTGCCCCATGGAAAAACGAGTAGTTAAAAATAAGTTCAGGAAATGCTACATATAATATTTCCTTCTTGTAGATTCAGAAATGTGCAAGGCTATGAAAAGTCTCTGACTAAAGAAACCTGTTTACTGTGTTGACCTTTTTATATCATAACATCAACATACTGTGAATTGGCCTTCTCTAGGACACCAGTTTGGAAAACATTGGTCTAGAGGAATTTGGAGGTTGGAATGGAGTTTTGGGATTTGAGCTTGAGGTTAGAACTAAAAATTAAATTCCCCTCACAGTTTTGGAGATGAGAGAGTAATGAGGCTTAGAAGTATAGTTTTATAGGTAAACTAAGTGGAAGCAGGAAACAAAACTTGGAAAATATAATACTAATACCCACTTGTAATCCTGACTCAAAGACTATTGAATTGCATGTGGGTATTTCAAATAAAGGTACAGGTTTTCAAAGCCTCAAGTATATACAGAAATCATGCTAGACTCTATATAAGGGGTCCTCAACTCCTGGACCTCAGACCGGTACCAGTCTGTGGCCTTTTAGGAACCGGGCAGCACAGCAGAAGGTGAATGGCAGACAAGGAAGTGAAGCTTCATCTGTATTTGCAGCCGCTGCCCAGCGCTAGCATCACCGTCTCAGCTCCCAACTCAGATCACCAGGCATTAGATTCTCATAATAGCACTGGTCCTGGTGCCAAAAATTGGTAGGGACCACTGCTCTATATGATCCACAGTAGTCAGATAGTGAGTACAGGTAGTGTTTATAAATACAAATCAGGAGGCATAGCTGTTAGTGCTGGTACAATAAAAGTAGAGGATCTCAGACTTCACTGGATGGATATAGAGGCAGAAAGTGGGTGGGGGAGCCAATCAGAGACACAGGAAAGGAATGCTCAGAGAAAGAGGTAAAACTAGAAATTGCACATGGAAAGCAAGGAAGGAGTGTTTCACCAAATAGGCAGCTATGGGTATTAGATAAGAAAGGAATATAAAATCATTGGGCCCAGCTTTTCTATTCTATACAAGAAAAAAAAAAAATGAACCTGAAGAAGGAGATAGAGTCATTTGCTCAGGATTAAATGTTAGCACAGTGGAGTCAGGATTAGAATCTTGTCCCTTCATTGTTGCCTCTTTGTACTCTAGAGATTTCACAAAGGAAGAGACCGCTAATGATGATGTTTGAACTGTGTCCTCTTGGGAGAAAGAGGATTGGCTATTCCCCAAAGGGCCTTCACAGGATTGGGACTGCATCCCTGAGTAGATTTACCATGTTAAAGAGTAAGACTTGCAGTTCTGAAACACAGTTCATCTATACTTGAATATAATTTTTTGTGTGTGTCAGGCACGTATTATCAAGGCTCATGAGATTGATGTAAGAATCAGAATGTCAACTTATTAATTTATAGGGGGGCGGGGAACTGCCTTGGGAAACAGACTTTCAAGTCCTGGCTAGCACATTCTCTTTCCCATAGATTTGCCTCACGGGAAACAGCATCATAATTAGAAGGTTGCTTAGTGAGTATGTAGGCAGAACAAGTGGTATAATATGTTTGGAATGTGTAATGGAGTCAGGCTTTTCTTAACCTCTCAAAGACGAGTTACCTCATTTGGCAATTGGGGGTAATAATAGTACCTTGCTCATAGGGCATGGGGAGGATTATGTAGAATAACCTGTGTAGAGGGTACTATAAACTGCTTAGCACAGTACCTGGCATAGGTGTTTTAGCCTCAACCCTGGTAACTACTATCAGTGTTACAATTCTTAACAGGATACAGATACTACTGGAACCTCACTGTATAGCTCCTAAACACTGAATGAATGAGAAAGACCAGATTTCTTGTTGTCGTCGTTCCTTCTATTTTTTTGTCCTTTCATGATTGACTAGCCCGTTTCTGACTGTTCAATACTTTTTTCCTCCTTTAAATTAAATTGAATCATTTAGTCTAGCCAATGTCAGATCTAGAGTCCTGGGTTCCGTTTTGCTCATTTTAGGATTCTCATTTTGTATACTCTGCTCAATCAATTATAGTAGATTGAACCATATGAAATTGCTGGTATTCTACTGGTTTTCATCTATAAGAATGGCAGTGCCATATGGCTTAATCTAGTATACGGATTTTAAAATTTAATTTCTCTCAGATGGTTCCAACTTTTTCTATTATGAGAGGCTAAGTTTGCTGAGGAATTCTGAAGCCTTTCCTTTAAATGGAAAGGCCTACACCATTATACTTTATTTCTCTGTGATCAGGTTCTGAGAAGTTTCTGTTGTATGTGTGCCTGTGTCTTTTGTGTAGTACTTAATTTTTCCTCTTCTCTTTACATTTAGTCTCTTACTAACTCAAGCCAGCACTGAACATGTATGTGAATTTGTACTTCCTTGATTGATAGTTTACATGATACTTTTCAAAAAGTTAAAAAGATTATTAGTGTTTGTTGCTCAGTATACATTTTGTGTATGATGTCCTAGATCATTTAAAATGTTAACAGTTTTGGTAAGGATATTGTAGGTCTGTACCAGAGTTGGCAAATTCTAGCATTTTATTGTAATGTTGATAGATCTGAACACCTAACAATTGAAGAGAAACACTTCAGTTTTAATTTGTGCAAATAACACCCAAGGCATTTAGGAAAAAGGAATAACTGTAGGCTACTCTGACAAATTAGCTTATTTCCCCCCTCATTTTTTCTAGTTCTTGTCCATTTATAGTATGTGAATTCTGTGTGCTTATTCATCTATCAATAGGTAGGTAGGTAGGTAGGTAGGTAGGTAAGTATATAGGTAGATAGTAATCATTGTATAGATATATTTCTGTGTTTCAACCTTGAAAGTTGTGTTACAGAGGGTTTCCCAGGTTGGTGTTTAGTTTTTTTAATCATTATTTCTGAGTCTCAAATACTCTTCAACAGTTAATTATCTAGTTGTAATTGTGGGAATAATCCCTTTTCTTTCCTCTGGGGTGTCATCCAACTGTTTTAAAGTAGACCAATCTAGCCTATGGATCAGCTGTTATAAAATTCTGGATGTGTGATATAGCCCTCTTGTTTTTTAATTCTTAAATACTATTAGATGTGATTTTATATACAATTCAACATTCAAATATTGAATTAAAGTCTGTATTTAACAAATATAACAAGTAGCTATAGTTTGTTGAGTGCTTACTTTTAAATGCCAGGAACTAAGACCTTGGGGATAATTTTAAGATATTTCATGTATTTATTTAAACTTCTCAAAAATTAGAAGATAGATGGTGTTATCTCTGTTTTACAAATGAGGAAGCTGAAACACTGCAAGGTCACTACAGAAGCAGAGGGAAATAGACTAATTCCATGTCATGGGTTTGGGGTGGAGGGGCATTTTAAATGTCACTTAAAGGAGAAGTTAGTAGAAAGGCACAGGGAATATAGGCCAGCTTTCATTAGGGAAAATGACACTTGGAGATTTTTTTTTTGAAACTTGTCCAGAGAAACAGGAAGAGGGGAGAGTCTGAGAGCAATACTGAAACAAATGGATGAGAGGAGAGATGCCAGTTTGGTACATGCCACCCATACTGAAGCTGTCTTCTATTGGAGACCTCTACTGAGGGGAATTGTTTACCGGCTCAGTGCTGCCCAGTATCTGTCACCATCTTGAAAGTAATCATTCCTTCTGATCGCTTTTCTGGTTCCTTCATTTTACCTTCTGCAATTACTACAGAAGGAAATTAAACATGTTCTGACCTTCTTCAAAAGATGATACAAGTTTCTCATTAGTTTTCTAAGAGGATTTAAATTTTAAATCATCTGTATTAAGAAATTATCAGAAAGAATTAAGCCAAAAAATTTTAAAAACTATGTTTTCTCCCTCTCAGTACTATGTTACCCTGGTTTTATTTCTTTTTTATGTGTGCGCCTGTTTATTTTATTTCAATTTTTTGGCTAAGGGAGTTTGAGGATTTTAAATTCATTAAAGTTTACATAATTTAAACTTTACTCTTACTCATTTGTTTTCTAGTAAACAGTCAAGCAATCTGTTAGCCTCTGTGAAAGCTATAAAAGGAACACAAATTGTGGCCACTGCCCTCAGGAAGCTTAAGTTATATTAAAAGAGAAAAGAGAAACTTTTAAGGAGCCTTTCAATAGGTTTTTAGCATGGTATCAACATTTTCTTGTGCTGTATCCTTGTTTTCAGCCACTTCATAGTGTCACCTCTCTGCCTCAATTTAGTTCTATCCTACCTAGGCAGTGAAGCCTTTTTCAAAGTTGCATACCCATTCTTTGTGTTCACCAAAACTTTGGTGATGCTCTCCCTGCAATACTTAATTGTATTTGCTTGTGTGCTTCTTTTTCTCCCTATTTAGGTTATAAACTTGAAGAAAGATGGGGCTTTCTCAGATATGTTTGGGAGTCATAGGAACTTCAGAGAAGAACAACAGGTTTGGGAGGGACGGTGATGAGCTTAGTATTGAGTTTGGTGTGCTGCAAGATATTCTAATGGTGAAGTCTGTGTTAACAGTTGAAAACATGGGCCTGGAGCTTGATCATAGCCATAGATGTAGGTCACAATGTGGTATGAGCTGCCAAGAGAGAGGTTGTAGGGAAGAGAGATCCCTGGGTGATAACCTCATTTAGGGTGTGGAAAGATTTTAAAAGCCAAGGAATGTGGGCTGAGGCAGATTGGCTATGAAACTAAGAGGTGATATAATGGGTAAGAGGGAAAAATACTAGCAGATGACACCAAAGTATATCAGGGGATAAGGATTGAGAAGTCTAAGGTTGTTGATCACCACAGAGAGACAACTCAGGAGTATGAGGGTTAATCCAGTGAGAGTGGATGGTCAGGAGGAAGCACTGAAGATAGGCCTTATTAAGATGCGTAGTAAAAGGAGGGGAGAAAGGGATAAACTGTGGTTAACAAAATCCAAGGGAGGCTTGCTTTTTTTTCCTTCTTCTTATTTTTTTTTTTTTTTTTTTTTTTGCAGAGGGGGCCGGGTACAGCCTTTTATGTGGTAGAATGTATCTGAATATTGCCAATGTGAAGTGGTAGTAGTAGGTTGTAATAGCTGTCAAGGAAATAAGGTCTTAAAGTAGACGAGTACAGGTAGAGATAAGAGTAGTGTCAGAAACTTGAAACAAAGAGGAACACACAAGTAAGAGGTGTTAGTGGATTATATATGACTGAGAAAAATAAGATTCTAATAGAACTAAGAACTCAGTTTAAAAACATTTTAACTAACACTGCTCAGCCAGATGTTATGTCTCTTCAGGGTAACTAATGAACCAGATGGGTATAATAGGAGGATAAAAGAGCAAGTGAAACGTAAGAGCAAAACTAGAGTTGCTGACTATTGGGGAAGTCAGCTTTTTTTTTTTTTTTTTTTAGAGAGGCAAGTATAAATTTTGATTTACGGAGTTGTTCTTTAGTAACCAACCCTGTGGTTAACAGCTGGAAATTGCAAAAAGACTATTAAACTGCATAAATAAAGAAAAAGGATATAAAGAAGTGGAAAGTGTCTTCTGCCCTTCGTTCTGTATTCAGTTGTTTAAATATTGGAATAAGTAATCCTTGAAATCTAGTTTTTAATTAAGAAAACAGAAAGCCATGTTAAATTTACAAAATAGAAGTTATTCCTCCCTAAATATTGCCAACGTTATTTTTGTGAGCTCATTCAGTGACATAATGAGCATCCTGTTTCCTTAAGCATGTAAGTGTAGAACTGACAGGATAGAAGCTCTTAAGAACTGAGTAGGCTGACAGAGCAGCTGGTGTGACATTCAAGTGTTCATATTGCCTTCTAGCTCCTGAACAGAAGGAAAAAAAAAAAAAAACACTTAATTTAGAAATCTCTTCCTTGACTATCGCTAACATTCTAAAAACCAGTGAGACTATAAAATGATAGAACATTTTGTTCTGATATAACTGGAGATGTAACATATTCTTATATTTGGTGGTAAGCTGCAGAGGATTATATAAAATTTTATTTTTGAGCTTTTCAAAGGCTTATGTTTTACTAGGAAACTATTATCATTAGGATGAAAATTTCTACAGTGCCTATATAGAATAAGAATAGGAGAAAAACAAAGTGTTGTTTATTTTGGAGGAGAGCAGAAGGTAGGTATCTAAATGATAGTATTCTGTTAAATTTGTTAAAAGTTAATACTTTTAAGTATTTAAAATCATTTTACATATGTTCAAAATATAGGAGTATGAGACTCCACATTTGCTTTGAAGGAAACTATATATAAGGTTTTAAGTGGAAAAAATATCAATATATTTGGTATTAAAAATCAAAACAACTTAAACAGCTCACAGAATATTTTTAGAATATGATCTGCTTTCAATTACTCATGCACATTTGGGACAGCATAATAACCATGAGTGATTTGCTGCTTATGTTGTTGTCAAGAAATTTTGGATTAAGGTGATAATCCAACAGTTTTTTCCTTAGAGTTCAGGGCACACTTTTTATCTAAAATAGTGATTCTCCAGACCAGTGGCATCAAACCACCATTGCCAGAGAAGTTTGAGAAGTGTAAATTTGTATGCCCAATCTCGGATCTACTAAATTGAAACTCTAGGAGAGGGGTCCAGCATCTGTGTTTTAAGGAGCCCTTCAGGAGATTCTGATGCATGCTGAAGTTGGAGAACCACTGATCTGTAGTATGTAGAATTCATACAAAAGTGTTTTTAATAATCCAGTGTATGCCCCAGCACTTTTAAATTTATGCTGGTCGTGGTAAATTCAGACGGATTGTGGTTTTTACTTCTACAACCTTGCAAAATTTGAACATTTCAAGAGATAAAGGTATCATCAATGTTTGAAATAAGATGATTCTAACACACCTGACCATAAAGCAAAAATGTCTGTAGTAAACTTAAAGATATCTGTGTTTGGGATCATTCACATTAAAATTTTACAACATATTCTGCTTAATTAAATACTTTATTGATACAAACAAATAATCTGTGCTGGAAATGACATTTATCAAAAGCAAAAGTAATTGCTTTACAGCCCAGGAAGGGGGATGAATCACCAATTTATGAAACCTGTTCTGCTTTGGGCTGACATTTTTCTTTATAAGCTAAAGGCTATGGGGAATAGTTACTGCGTGTGGGGCTGGGATGAGGAAACCAGGTGGTTTTATTCACACTTTCTCTAAGCCAGACTGCTATAGTGTGGTTTCGTCATTTTAATTGAATTGTGAAATTCTGAAATATAAGAGACTCTGGAAAGAAAGCTTGTAAAGGCACATGCACATAAATTTTTGCTATTATCTATTAACTGATCTCATGCTCTCTGACTAAAACAGATGAAGACAGTTATGGTCAGGATTACAGTGCCACCCAGATCCTCCCTGACTCCCTTGACAATTATTTAAGAAGAGGAACAAGCAATGGAAAATGAGAACAAGCAGCCAGAGATGGCAGTGTGCTGGGAACAAGAGTCAAAAGTCAGAGAAATTAAGGCAAAAGAACATTTCAAGCGTGAGGGTGTGGTTAGCAGTAGCAAGGGTTGCCAGTAGGTCAGATAAGAAAGACTAAATAAATATATCCATTAGACTTAGGAACAAGAGGGGTCAAGACCAAGTGTAGCACAAAGAAGCAGCTAAATTCAAATGTGTTGACCTGGGAGTTGGAGATGAAGTAGAAATCGCAAATTTCAGAGAGGATAATAGCTGTCTTAACTGGATAAGATTTTTATTATTTAGATCTAATTGCTTGTTTTATTATGATATTGATTTGGTATCATTTTAATTAAACATGGATAACCCTAACAAATTATTTCTCAAGTAAATGAATCCTTTTCTCCAGGCTTTATGAAATAATGAAACTCCGCATTATCACTGCATAGCCTCAAGGATCTAGGACCTTGGTTAAAAACCATTGCCATGTAGCAGTTATTATATAATTCATTTGACTATCTGAAATACCTTTATTTTACTTTTACGTTTTTTCCTTTTAAAAAATTATTTAAATTAGATTCAACTCTACAGTACATTGGTTAGACATCTCTATAGTTCTTAAAGCAACCCCCCCCCCAATTTTAACTTCTATTGTTTGAAATAAAAGTTAAGTTCGTATTATCTTGCATATCATGGTGGTTTTAAAAACTTGAATGCTATAATTTTCTGTTAACTCACTATACCTCTAGCATATTATATTAAAATAGGCTTATGAGGATGAAGTTTGGTTTTGCTCTGATGTTTAGATTGTCAGTGTTTACTATTGTAAACCCATCTTTCAAATCGATTTTTATCTTAAGGTTAAAACAGAAACATTTCTATTCAATAAATATTAAACACCTACTATCTTCCAGACAATGCTGGGAGTTAAAAATAAATGGCATCAATCCTGCTTTGAAGTCACAATTCACTGGGAAGACAGAGGTAAACAAATCATTGCAGCTGTGTGATAAAAGCTATACAATACAAATTAGTGCCTCCCCTATTCTAATCTAATTGTTTCCCACCCTGAGAGATTTGTTGAAATGATCATGCTGAATATATTGATGACAGCAGCTGTAACTTGCCTTTCAAAGTACTGTACTTAGTCTCTGCCTCTGGAAGAGTCTAGTAGATGATAAAAGTAACTTACTGAGGGAAGTGGGACTAACTATCGTCTATGCAGACACAGCAGTGAATTCATGAATCCTTTGAGACTAATAAATCAGGCATTGTAGACAATTCTTATTTTTCTGCTTTATCAGTTCTATAAAACTGAAAACCCAGTTTGGCCAATTTAATCCTATTTATATGTATCATTTTTTTCCTCACCTGATAAAAATTACTTTTCTAAACAGGTTTATAGTCTTTATGCTTTTTTATGCAGTGTTTATGTTTTCCTTAAGCCACTTAAAAAGTGAAAAATGTGAGTTAAGAGTAACATTAAAATTGAGTTATCTTTTGGTTCTTTGGAGTGTTTTAATGAAATAATGTGAATACAACACAACTTTGTAAAAGTAAGTTCATGATCTTGAGGTATCTACTTTTTGATGTACATAGAGTTAGATCATCTGCTCTTTCTGCCATTAGAATCAGAATTGCCAGTACTTTTATATTTTGTAGTTAATAGTAATTTTTTTTTATCTTTTATTAAGTATTTTTTTAATTGTTGGGAGATTTTTAAAGTTTAGGGTATGAATCCAGGTATAAGGTTGATTGGTTTATTTTTCTTGCAGAAGATCATAGTACCTCTTGCTAAGATATGGAGATCAAAGATGAATAAGGCATGGTTTTGTCTTTAAATAAATTTTCAATATAATGGGCCTAAATCTAGGCTTACTTGTGTAGTGGGATATACTGTCCATCTCCTACAGGGGGCATTTAAGGCAGTGAGTTTCAGATTGTGCACAGTGAGTGCCACTGCTATCATCTAGTCAGGCAGGGCAGGTTGGGTTTCTTAATTTATGAGACAGTGCTCTCTGTAAAATGCCAATAGCAGCCACAGAGAAACAGCTATAAAGGCTAGTTAACCCTCTTTTCCCAACTACTTGTCTGCAAAGGAAGTTGAATAAATGTATCTTTTAAAAGAAAAAGGAAGGAAAGGAAATGGAGATTACTTGAGTGTTCTCTTTTGAAAGGCTACAGTCACAAACTTTTTAGCTTTTGGTCAGTGAAATGGTGTGTCTTAACAGCTAAGGTGTTGTTTTGAACTATTTGAACTACAATACTAGGTAGTTCCCTGATAGTAGCCTCCAGAAAACCTATACATTGTTATGACTTATCCCATGACTTTAATGTTGTTCTTTTGCTCTTCTTTTTAATGATTTTATGAGAATGTAAGGCTTACTTTCTTTTATTATAAGCATCTTTATTCTTTTTTGAAAGTAGATGATTATGAGTGGTTTCACTAGCTATAAAATCAGCAGTTGGAGTTGATCTCCAACTTCCCTTTCAGCTGTTAAATTCCGTGATTCTTTGTAGCCATTTTTAGCAGAATGATTTTAGAATTTGTTTATGGTTAGTATTTTATTTTGATTTATAAATTTATAAACAATTATTCTCTTATTAACTCAATGAAAATAAGCTGTCTTTAGAAGATTTTTTTTCAAAACCCCAGATTCATAATTAATGTTCCAATGGAATCATGGATTAAGAACCTTTGTAAATACTAATTTTTATTTTTGAAATTTTTACCGAGACATGTTATAGAGCTAATAGATATTTGACTTAACACTTTATTTCAGTATATCAGTTGAAACTTGAAAAACATTGAGCTGTTTCACTGTGGGTGCCTTAAAATAACTGTTTGAAAATTCTTGGGAAAGAATATATGATACTGAAAGTAACTTCATACACTGAAGTAGTTACAGATTCAGACACTGAAGTAGTTTAAAAATCTGTAAACAGAAAATTGAAAAGTAAAATTTAGGTGTACAACTTTTTGTTTTGAAATTTTAGTCTGAATTGGGCGTGATTTGAGAGCTTTAACTAGTTGACGCAAAAGACATTTTAGGAGACGAATGAATGAAAGGTCAAATGAAATAATTGGTTTCTAACAAGTAAATTACTATCGGTTTGTAACCAGTTTGTTTAAATTTAGAGTTAATTAAATGACTTTCCTAAGCTTCTGAGTACAATTGGTATTCAAATTAGGTCTTCAAATTAAATGATATATTTCAATACTATATACAAGAAAGTAACTTTTCTTTTCTGGGGTATGCTATCTCTGAAGTAATCTTGCCTAAAAAGAATCTTGATTTTTAAAAGCTAAACAGGATCAATGGAGAATGGGAAGTCAGTTGTGTACATGTATAAAAGCATGCTTACTGCATTAGGACCAGCGATGTTACCTTTAAAAAGAGTAATAGATTTTTAAAGATTAAAATTATCACAAAAAGGGCATGGGCTTTCTTCAGGTATTGAGGCCTCTCTCCATACATTCTTTATATCTTGCTTAATCAATTTCAGGTGTAAGGAGTTCTGACTGACGGACTCTGTACTAGGCTTCTCCAGACAAACAGAATGGACAGGAAATACACACACACACACACACACACACACACTCTCTCTCTCTCTCTCTCTCTCTCTCTCTCTCTCTCTCTCTCTCTCTCTCTCTCTCTCTCTCTCTCTCTCTCTCGTGATTTATTATGAGGAAATGGCTCGGGCAGTTACAGAGGCTGAGCTGTCCAATAATCCTCCTGTCTGCAAACTAGAGACCCAGCAAAGCCAGTGGTTTAGTTCACGCCAAGTCTTAGGAACCAGGGAAGCCAATGGTGTAATCCCCATTCTCAAGGCAGGAGACAGAAGTCTCAGCTCAAGCCTTTGGGCAAAGAGTGGGGGTGAATTTCCTTCACTTTTTATTCTATTCAGTCCCTCAATGTATTAGTTGATGCCCACCCACATTGGAGAGGGCACTCTGCTTTATTTAGGCTACCTATTCAAATGCTGATTTCATACCAAAACACCCTCACATACATATCCTGAAATTGTTTAACCTGATATCTGGGCGCCCCACAATCCAGCTAAGTTGACATAAAATTAACTCCTATAGACCCATTCCAATTTTAGATAACTCGTTATCCAAATATCCAAAATCTCTCTAACTTTTTTTCTTCATTTCATTCTATGTGCCCTCTAGTTCTCTGCAGAATATATCTAGTCACTTTCATACACTATAAAATTTCAAATGTTTGAAGATAGCTGTCATGAGTCATTCCTCTTTTCCACTAAATTCCTTTAGTTCTTCAATGGACTGGTTTCCTGATTCTTCAGTCTCTTTACTGTTTTACAGAATTATTTCATGATAATTCAGACCTGACCAATGTAAAGTGTAGTGGGCCTGTTATCTATAATACAAATAAAAGTTGGTGTCTCTCCTTCATTCATTAGTTTTTTTGATAGTCATTCATTATATACTTTATCTGCATAGCAGAGTTTCATTTATATTAGACATCATCAGGATTCTCTTTTTCTCTAGGTTTAGAAATAATTCTCTAAACATTCCTCATCTGAAATGGCTTGGGGTAGAGGGGGTATCCTTTAGGGGGAGGGGGAATTCTCTGTAGAATGTAGCAGCAAATATTTTTAAATAACAATAAGAATAGCTAACATATTTACCATTTACTGTGTGCCAGGCTAAGTTCAAATTGTTTTACGTGTATCAGCACATTTAACAAGGTGTGTATTTACTGTTACTGTGTCTATATTTTACAGATGAGCTGGTAACATTATAGGTGTGTTTGTACAAGGCAAGGTAGAATAGGTCTGTTTTCTCTCTTTGTTAGATGTTAGTCTTAAACCACTTCTTTTCCCATAATCCTTCAAGACCAACAGTGGTTTGATCATATATCATGTAAGGATTCTGGAACAAGTTATATAGGTCAAAAGGCCTACGTAAATTAGCTGTGTGTTTTCTTTAAAATTGCCTTCTTTGGGGCCCTCAGTTTACACTTTACAATATTTCTTCTTAAACTTTTTAAATGGAAGATCAAAAACTTTTAGAGAACAAAGAGGAGCAGAGTTAAATGTTCTACTTTTTGTTATATCTTAATCCCAAATAGTGTGTCTCTTTCTAATTGTCATACATTAGTTAAGCAAAAAGCAAAACTTTTTTGTTGTCCTTAGCATTTTCAGCACTTCACTAGATAGGTGAGTGAGTGGAAGAGCAAAGAATAGGTAGAGAGGAAAATAGTGGAAGAGGCTTTTGACCATTTAGAAATACATTATAATTTATAAGTGATCAGTAATTCAAATAGTCACTTTTGGAAAGTGGCTCATTTGCATTTGGTGCTCATGCCTTGTTTCCCCTTTTTTTAAACAGTGGGGAACTGAACATGATTGGTAATTACATTCTTATCAAAACCATGTGGGTTGCAAAGGGTTAGAAAACTCAACTTCAAATAGAAATTTATTGACAAATTACCGAAAAGATCAGGGGTAAGACAGACTTTAGGCACTGATTGACCAAGGTGCTCAAGTGATCCAGCCTTGACAGGCACATTTCCTCCTCCTCATCATCTTTTTCCTCCTGTCCTCTCTCCCTCTATTTTAGACCCTTTTCACATCTCAGATTTAAGTTCAGTAAGAAGAAACAAGTCTGTACCTCAGAGTCACAGAAGAAACCTCATTGCTGCTTATTCATCGATGAGTCATATCCACATTCTTAAACTTGTCGCCATGTTGAGCAGGGGTGTCTGGATATGGGGGGTGTTACTGAAAAATGGGAGGAAAGGGTGCTGAGATAGCAAATAACAAATATCTACTTGTAATGTCTCTTGAATTCTGAGTTTATAAATTGGCACACTTGGTATTTTTTTACATTTTATGACCAACAAAAACTTCCATTTCAACTTATAAAACGTGAGGACATGAAATGAAAATAGTTTATAGTGGAAGAAGCATGGCTTTTGAGTCACAGATGGAAATTCAAATCCTAGCTCTATTATGTATTAGTTCTGTTGTGTATCTTTACTGTTGAGAAAATTAATAGCACCCAAAAAATAACACCCATTTCTCCTTCTGTCGAGAGACCACCAAGATTGGCACATATAAATAGAAATAGTAATTTTGTTAATGACAAAAACTGAAATGATGGACTTTTTTTTTTTTTTTTGACAGCAGTGAGGTTCTAATATTGAACCCAGAACTAAACAGTTATTCACCCCCATCCCAGGCACTTTGAACAATAGGTTTTTAACCTTGAGATCTTCCCATAATAACTTAGACCAGAATGTGTGAGTCTTGCAGACATCTGGTCCCAAAAGAAGGTCGAGAGATGAAGAGGCACATATGTCTACTTGCTCTCAGAAAATCTCCTGTTGAGCAACTCATTTCACCTCAGTTATAATTGGTGGGGTAGGAGGCCAGATGTTGAGGAAAATTCCTCTTTGTAGAAACAAGAGGAATGATGACATATATGCCCTCCAACAAACAGATTTATGAACCTTAATTATTTTATCTGTAAATAAGTAACTTGGTTTATGGTTTGGTGGTATTCAGATGCCATCAGATTTGGGGAATGAAAACTCCTGAAGATTATCAGATAACCACCCTCACCAGTTTTTGAAGTTGGGTTATTATAATAATTGATATGTGAGTAAGAGGAAACCCACTTTGCCTAGAAGATGAGTAAAATTGGTAATAATCGAGCAAGCATAAGGATTTGTGAGGTGTGAAGAAGCAGGCAATGAAAGAAATGTCTTTCAGAATCCACATTCTTGCAAATTTAACCCAAGGCAAGCAGAATTTTTCTCCTGCAGCCATCCTCAGCCAGCTGGTATAAATTCAAAGTTTTTAGCTCATCTCCTGTCAAATGGTTCTTACAATGTCTTCCCTGGACCAGTAGAGTTAGCATCACCTGGGAATGTGTTAGAAAAGCAAATTATGGAGCCCACCCTAATTTACTGAAACTAAAAACTCTGGAGGTGGGCCCAGCAATAATTATTTTAACAAGCCCTCTAAGTGATTTTGATGGATACTTTGAGAACCACGTACCGTGATTTGCAAACATTCCCATAACAACTTCATAGCTGAAGATTAATTGCACTTGCCAGTAGTCTTTTCTAGTTCTTAATTGTGAAACATTTTATGTATTAACCATGGGTTAAAAAATAGAGCTTAGGCTTGAATGCTAAAAAGGGGCATGAGCAATAGGTCTGTATTTTCATTCTGTAGGTTTATATATAGTGGCATGATGCCTATTTAAAAATCTAAATGTAGCAGCAGGATGCAGAAGACATATAGGAAATTTTGGAATGAAAGAGAACCTGGGTTGGAGGGAATGATTATTGTGTAGAGGGACTTGAAGATCAGGAAGGAAAAGGGTTATAATAGAAGAGGGTTCTCAAAGGAAGGGTTAAAACAACTCATTAACTAAGGTTAGGAAGAATGGTGATATGTGATGATTTACGATCTCAAGCTCAGGTGACTAGGATCAGGTAATTAGGAGAGGGAGTGCTCTGATTTAGGAATAAGGTGAATCCATTGTTATGTATATATTAACTTTGAGGTGATTATTTAAAGCACATAGATGGAGAAAGAAGAGTTGAGAGCTCACCTTTAGAGTAAGAGGAGAACTTAAAAGTATATTGATTTACCATATGCCTACCACAGTTCTAGGTTCTCAGGGTATAGGACAAACCTGTGTCCTGCCTTCAGAGCTAAAACTGTAGAGGGAAGGAGACAAAAAAAAAAATCAATAAATGAACAAAATAATTTCAGATAATTCTAAGAGTCAGCAAAGAAAATAGAGTAAAACAGTAAAGAGTGACTAATGGGTGGAGAATTTCTTTAGATAACTGATGAAAGGAAGATCTGAGGTAGTGACATGTGACAAAAATTTTGGTGGAAGATATCTTTAGGAAGCCCAAAAGATGGTGGTGTCACAGGGTGGCCTTAGGAAAATGGCAGGGAAGCATTTAGAGGGTTTGTTTTGCTTTTTACCCTTTCAGGGTCTGTGTATTATTAGGAGGAACATGGGCTTGGAGACATCCCAGCTCATCCAAATCAGGCATTTGTTAGCTGTGCAGAAACCCCTCAGTTTCTTTGAGACCTTACTCTTAGAAGATTAGAGAGTAGTTAACACCTCTTGGGTTTAAATTGTGATGATTAAATGAGAGAATGAATTTAAAGCAATTAGCATAGTGTTTGGAACATAAGTACTTAATGATAACTGTTAATAACAGTAATACTGAATGAGACAAAATTCAGTCATGTGGAATACATTTTTATTTAATAGATCTCATGTAGTTGATATACAATTCTATTTAGAAGTTATACTTTGATCTTTAATTATGTAAAACATTTTAAAGGCATGAGGCTACAGTTAAAAAATACTTTTATAATTAAATGATGTACTTTCATTAACTTACCTGATGACATTTGCTTGCATGCATTATACTATAAAATGGACTTTAGTAACTTTTAAATGTTTTCTGCTTACAGATGTGTACATCTCATGATTGATATGAGGAAACTAATCATGGGCCAAAGGTCAAGATACTTCTCTGGGAAATGCTGCTGATGCTGCTTTATAAAGTCATACAATGAGTGTTTGGTTTAAGAAAGATTTTCATATGTAAGAGATTTTCATCTTGGAAATACATCAAGTGAAAATTAGTGTCTTTTGGGAAACATTTTCCTTCTAACAAATTATATTTGTGATGGGCGACATGGCAAACAACTCAGTTTCATATAGTGGAGTAAAAAACTCTTTGAAGGAAGCTAATCATGATGGAGACTTTGGAATTACGCTCGCAGAACTGCGGGCTCTCATGGAGCTCAGGTCTACAGATGCATTACGAAAAATACAGGAAAGCTATGGAGATGTCTATGGAATTTGCACCAGGTTGAAAACATCTCCAAATGAAGGTGAGTTTTATTATATTAGTTTTTAGTTATTTGTGCAGAGCATACTGTATAGTTGCTTCAAAAATAAACATGCTTATATTGTCTTGGCTACTGTACTAAAATTATGATTACGTGATAATTTTAGTGACATTAAAGATGGGTTAACGCTCAGGTTGGTGCAGTTAAAGTAACTTTAAATTAAGAAATAATGTAGCATATTAATATATATATTTTCAGTTAATGGGAGGAAGTATTCTGTACTGTTGTACACATTATTGCCACTTGTTTATGATAGCAAGGTTGTTTTTCCCCTCTAGCTAGATAGGATGGAACCAGGCTTGGTATCCCACAGGGCATTCAGTGGAAATAAACCCTACTTACTATCCTTCATTTTGCCAGGTGACTTAAAATAGTTGTCACTGCCAGTAGCTGTTGGAGATGTTTTTAACCTAAATTTTAGTAATTAATTCAGATGCTCCTAAAGCAAATGAAGTTGATTAGATGGCAGTTTTTGACCTAGCAGACATTTCTTTTGATTAAAAATAGTTTTTAATCTCAGCATTATATTCAGTTTCCCTACATTCAAAGAAGCCTTTGGTTTCATAATTTTTGATTTATATTAAGTTTCTGTTTTAGAAACAAAAATGGGAAATTCATTATAACCTCACTGTATTATGGTCTTTGAAATGGTTTGAGAAGGATGGTCTTTCATACATTGATCATGTTGAACATAAAATTAATGTTAGGAAGTTTCACATCACAAAGAAGGCATTTCCAAATACATGAGGATGAACGTTTGGTGACAACAATTTATTTTAGTAAGGGTGAGAAATTATTAATGCTAAAACTTAAATATATATCCCAAAGCCAATTTTAGAGAAATTAAGAAGTGTTTTTAATATTTTTTCTTAAATATCTTATGCCATGCTACTACTTGTGGTAAAATTTAAAGTAATAGCAAAAATTTATTTCCAAATTGTTAAAGAATATCATATCATTCAAATTTTTTAAAGCCTTTATATAATTTTGTGTAACTTGCTCATTGTTTTAATGATAGGTAGTTAATTTGATTTCTCTCAAGTAGCATAACAGTATCAGTTTTCACACATATTCTAAAAGGGCTTCCTCAGGTCACTTAGAGTATGTTCTTTTTTCTGTAAGACCTGTTAACTTTTTCAGATTTTTTGGATCTTATCCTCAAGTCAGAACCACTAGTAATATGAACTCTTCTTAGTTATAATTTCAATATGCTGTACCATTTTAAGGTATCTGGGATCCCTGTTGTTGATGTAAATTCAGAGAATCAGGAATAGACACAGTTTAACAGATAGTATTTGACAAAATTTGGAATTTGTTCATATGCAAACCCATTTTGAAATATTAGCTAACTTTATATCACCATAGAGATTTATACATTAATATGCTGTTCTCATTTGGTAGATTCGTAAATTCAATCGTATGTACTTACTACATTTAATGTAAAAGCCAATCGTTAAATGTTGAATGATCACCAAATTGATAGGAACATTTACATTAAAAAGCCCTCAATATAACAACTTGGTTTGTTCGTAAAAATGATATTGAACTTCAGTTTTAAATCTGCACTTCCCCCAAACATACATGTCTTTGTATTACTCTGCTATTAACTAAAATTCTGTCTCCTGTTAACTAAATACCCCTCTGTAATACATTCCATTTTTGTAGACATGATTTCCCATTCGTTTGCACTGCAGTTTCTTTTGCACTGTTATTTTTGATAGTATTCCTTACATTAATTTTGTTTTAATTAGTTAAGTTATTAAGTTAACTGAAAATTCTGCATCTAGTACAGTAGATTTTCAAATTAAGAGGAAGGGATACATATGTTTCCTTTGACAACATGACAAGCTGTGTGTAATCTCTTGAAATTGTCACTTAACACTCAAAATTTTGTGTGTATTGTTGCTGCTTTGGCCATTAAATCAATGTGTGCAATATTTTTCCCCCTTTTATTCTTAGGAAATTCTTACTCATCTTTCTAGTATTGTGAATTTAATTTTTGTTAAAATTTGAACAAACTGCTGCCTTCATTGTTTGTATATATAGTCATTTTGAAATGATTTTAGATTGTGAAAAAGGCTATTTTTATATTTCATGAAGCATTATATTTGTATTTACAGTTGTAAGATTAAATGAGTGTTATTTCCAGAGGGGTAGTTTTAGTTCAATTTAGAAATAATTCACTCATCTAATGAGCATTTGTCACTGATCAGTTAGTCAAATGATAATAAATGAATCATCATCAGGTATAATCTGCTATGAGCTTATCTGCCCAAGAAAATGATCAAGACACCAAGTACTTTTTTGTTAGTATAACCTGCTTATAGTCAGGAAAAGTAACATTAAAATCATTCTTCAAAGTACATAAAGTTTGGTTTATTAATTCACTCATTGACACATACGTTCTTTCATCAGATCTAGATTGTCATATATTTTATATACCCTATAAAAATAGATTAGTGTTGGCAGTTTTACTTGTAAATAATTCAGGTGTATAATTAAATTACATCCCAATTTCAGAAATGTTAATAAAATGTAAGAGTATATGCTTCCTAGAATTGCCAGGATTGTCTGTATTCATCAGATATCTGTTGTGTGGCAGGTACTTTTTCTAGGTTCCAGATATACAATCATGAATAAAACAAAAATCACTGCCTTATTTTTACATGGGGCAAAGTCACAAGACAACTAAAAGCAGTGTTTATGTATATTAGAGAAAAATGAATGGAGGAGGAAAATCAGAAATATTGGGGATATCATATTAAGTTGATATAAAGCCTGGGGGAACAACTAAAGACATTTCTTAAGAACAGTAACAAAAATGATAGGTTAACACATAACACTTTTGGGCCAGATTGGTTGTTAGTACTTAACATATATCAACTAATTTTATCCTCATAATAGCCTTATCATATTTTATAGCCAAAGCACCTACAACAAAAAAGGTTAAGTGACTTTACCTATAAAGTCTCACATGTCATAAGACCAGAGCAGGGATTCATATCTTGACATGTTACCTGTAGAGGTAACATGCTATTAACCATTATATTGAGCCACCTATTTATAAAAGTTCAGCTCTTACAACTTGCAGAAGAGAGGAATCTTGAATAAGAGGTAACTTCTCTCTTCTTGATAGTATTTTTTAATGGCAGGACTTACATGATGGAAAAAAATCTGATTTTCAGGTCCTGTTTATCAGTTAGTGTTTAAAATACCTATGCCCTATTCAGGAAGTTGTATTTGTCTGTTCCCTCATTTGGCCTGCTACTTTATTGCTTGTTTTCTAACAGAGTAGTTCTTTAACTTGATTTGAAGCCTACTGTATGTGTCCTGATCAATGGGTGGTGTTTTGGGAAGATGTGGTTTTCAAATTAAAAACTTCCCAGTGGTTCTGATTAACCTTCTTTACTCTTAAAAGAATTAGAACTGTAAGTTTCAAGGTTAACTGGAATTGAGACTTGTAACTTTATATTTTTAGCTTTATCTATTAGAGTAAGCATCTATCCTATTGTCCTCAAGAATCCAAGTACTTTTATGCCAAAATAACCTGCTTATAACATCCTAATTCAATGAAATTACTGTTATAGTTTTTTCTTCCTTATTCTTTATTGTTTTCCTACATTGACTTTCTTATTTCTATTCTGACTTCTATTCCAAATCAGATTTCTTGATCCTTTTCTATTTTCACTAGCTTTTGGTATCTTTTTCATTTTAATGTGTTTTTTTATGTTATCTATATTTTATATTGAATGGTAGACTAGCCTTTTTATAATATTTCTAGAATTCAGATCTGTAGCCCTGGTCTGATGTTTATCACTCAGTTGTACTGCATTAAACAAAAGGTAAAAATGCATTCATAAAAATAAAGGCAGGTGCTAAGTAGTGTATTCTGTAAGAGGCATGGCTTCATGGACATGTAAAGAACAAGAAAGCAAATGAGACTAACCTTTTTAAGTGGTTGCTAAAATTAGGCAGAAGAGAAAAAAAAAAGCAAAGAAAATAAGGAAAGGAAACAGTGGTAGAAACAAAAGATGTATGTGATAGGAAGCAGGGTAGAGTCACCAGCAATTGTCCCTGGCTGACTAACGTTTCCATGTTTCAGATGGCAGTTTATATTTGCACTCATAATAGTAAGGCTGTTAGTAATGTTCTTTGACTATGTCTTCGTGGTATAATATAATAGAACTAACATTCACATGTGAGAATCTATTTTAGCTCTCTCAAAAAATCATCTCTTTGCCCAGAAGAAATCATTATTGACTTATCAGCAAGTACAAGAATGCTCTGATGCCCTGATCTATATGCGTGGTTATGCAGGTTGGCATAGCTCTTTCAGGCATTCAGCAAGGATTTTCATGGCCGTAGTATGCCAGCTGCGTATGCTTTAATACATGTGTAGGGTTACTAATGATGGTTTTATATTGATGATCCTATATGGCCTTGTCCTAGAAATTTATTGCTGCTGTAATAGAGAATTAGACATTTACTACTTGGCTTGGGTCACTAGTTTTCATTGTTTATGAATTTCTTGAAGATAGTTGTAACTTCCACTAACTTTGTAGCATACATATTATTTTTTAAAGTTGTACTTGATAGAGCCTGAAGTAGCATAGTTCTTTTTCAAAATACTCTGTTCTAGCTTTCATAACATTATACTCTTGGGTTTTCTTTCTTCCTTCTGGCCAAGTCTCATTAGCCTCTTAATGCTTTCCTTGAGATGTTGGCAGGCCACAGATTTCTCTTCATCTGTACAAAGTCTTCTTCATCTACACTCTCTCCCTAGGTGTTGTCATCATTCACTCCTAGAACCATACATGTGATTCTTACATCTGTAGCTACTATCCATGTTTTTTTCCCAAGCTTAGAGGCTGAAAACCCAATTCTTTTTTAGACATCTTCTTTTTTAGACATCTTCATTTTCTCAAACTTTCCCTTTTGAAAGCATACTTCTATTTTTCCCCTTTCCAGTGAAACTGTTATTATCTACCTGTTAGGTGGCCTTGACTTTGATAGGTATCTTTCACTCACTCTTACTCACTTTGGAAATTCTAACTTCCATCTGTCTTAACTCACGGTGACTGCATATTTGCATCCCCACTATCCTGTTTGAGGCCACTGTCTTCTCTTGTGGTAAATCAGGTAACAGCATACTAACTTTTGGTATCTTTTCTTTCTTCCTTCACACTGCCTGTCACTTTCCTCCTTAAAGCTGGCAGTGGTTTCACATATGCCCTTAGAATGAATTTCAGAATTCTCACTTAGGTTAACAATCTCTGTGGGAGCTGGCCCCTACTTATCTCTCTACTTTATCTCTTCTTTCCAGCTCTGCTCCTCAATGTTCAAGCATAGCAGAATTTTCAGTTTTCTTAAATACTATTGTGCCAAGGTCACTCTTGTTTCTGGGCCTCTTACACACTAATCTCTTCACTTAAAACACTTTACGTCATCCTTCCTATGACTGCTGATCTCGTAATATTCTTAACATCTCAAGTTAAATATCTTAAAATTTCCTTATCCACGCCAGTTGCCTAAATTTTGGATTTCAATTCCTTTGTGTACTTCCACAACATCCTCACTTCCATCATAATAGTTAACACACTGGCTTGTGATTAACTGGTTACTTGTCTGCCTGCACCAAACTGAGTTCCTTGCAGGCAGGTGCCAGAGAGAGGCATCTTGTCTAACTCATCTCCCTTGATATGCATAGTACTTGTCACAGTGCATGGCCTAAGTTTGACTTCAGACCAGTGATTCTGAAAAAAATTTTTGAGGGGTCTCCTCTTTTGAAATTGAGACTATGATGAGAGTTATTGGGCTGTTTCCCAAGGAATATGCATATAATTTGTGTTTTATTCCATATGTCCTTTTCAAATATATAGACAGTACTCTTGAGCCATTATGTATTTATAGAGTGAATACAGGTTTTTTTTTCTTTCCACAGTGGTGGATCCAGAACCCAAAAGCATATAATTCTGAGTCAGCTTTCAATAGTTTTTTTGTGAAGCTAACTGGGCCGTGAGGAAATCAGTGCTACGCATGCCCTTGGCCTCATTGCCACTAACACTATAAACTGAACCAACAGGACTAGACAGAAGATTTCTCATTATATTTATTTTTAAGTTATTCTTAATGATTTCACATCATACCTACTATATTTTTAAAACTAGGACCATATAGTCTTATTACCAGTTTTACCAGCTTAGCTATATCTCTTTCTCATGAACTTTGCTTTCTATGTCCTTATAATGGGCACCTCTTCCTGCACTTACAATGGACTAACACCCATGCATTGGGTTTTACTTCCTCTTACCTCTTTACTCTAGCATAAGCTTGTGTCTCTTGTATCATGTGTCATCTTCTCTACTTGATCATTTCAATTGGTAAATAATTTGCTTTATCTATCACTCATCTTTAAAAAGACAAACTGGTAGTATTTATGTATTTTTAATTCTCTTTTGCTGCTTTATTTCTCCCCATTATATTATATTCCTGGAAAAGGTTATTGATACTTATTGTTTCCATTTACTCATTCCCATTCTCTGTTCAGTTCTTTCCTATCAGAATTTCTTTACACACCACTCCACTGGAAGATTCCCTATCAAGGTCATCAGTCTCCATGGAGCCAAAGCCAGTTGTCCATTCTCTGTCTTCATCTTACTCAGCCTTTGTAATACCATTTGGTATAGTCAGCCACATTATCTTCATCTTTTAGAAAACACTTCTTTTCTATGCTTCAGTAGTATTACATGAACTTGTTTATGAATCATACCCCTTCTTCATGCTTCTACTTCTCAAGTGCTTTTAGCTTCTCTTCCCCTATGTAACCATCACATGTTGGATTGTTCTTACCTCAACCCTGCTTTCTTCTTTAATACTAGCTCTCCAGGAACTCTTATCAGGCCCATAGCTCCAGAATCAACTGTATATTGATGACTGGCTCAGATCTCACCATGAGTTCCAAATATGGATAGCCAGCTCTCTACTAGAATTTCCTCTTATTTGCTTAATGGCCATGTCATATGAAAATCTATAAAACAACCATTAACTCCTGTCTTCCTTTTTCCACCCAGTTCTTAAGTCACACAACTTTATTGGTGTAGTGACCAAGGTATGTGCTTGTATATTTGGTGGTAGTATAGAAGAATTACAATAACCTTTAGGACCAGCTGCTTTATTTCCTTCCCACACCCTAGATAAATTTTTAAGGTATCTTTAGCTCTATGGTTGTTCTTTTCAGCACTAACATAAAATATTGGCTTTTGTTATAACTGCTATATATTAAGATTTGATGACTTAGTTTTGTAGTTACAGTGGTGATATTTAAAACTACCGAGTATTATATATATAGTTAATGGTAGGCTCTATTGCGTGTGAGCTAAACTGATAGAACCAATATCTTCAAGAAGATGTCTTAGAAAAAAAATGGAGACTGACAAGGGGAGAGAGCAATCTTTTAGTTTTGTAAGAGCATTAAAATGTAAGATAAACTTATCTAGTATCATCCTTTCATAGAATAAAGGACATTTATTTTGAAAAGTAGCAAGCACAGAATTTCAGAACAACATATCAAAATTTAATTCTTTAACTTTGTTTTGTGACAAACCTCTTCATTACATTAATTCTGCTATACCCTAGTTAAACCGTGGACCAGTTTTAACTGTTTGCAGTCAGTTGTGATTTAGGAATCATTGCTCTAGTCTGAAAAAACAGTGTATGGAGTCTAGATTATAATTTATAAGGTTCTTCTCTCATACTGTCTTTCCCCTTAATACAATTGCTACAGTCTTTCACTGCCTTTCTTTCCATTGACTGTCTCAAAGCCTAGAGCTCTGTGGAAGCGTTCAGTTGATGACTTTTGTCATCAGAAATCTAAAATGCTTTCTAAACTGCCCAGTATGAACTTTGTTGGAATTGCTAATGAAAACATTCTCTGGAATATTTTTGGTATCTTTAACAAAGTAAATAATTACTTTAAATCTGTATATTTTTCATTGTTTATTCTAACAGTGTCCTTTCTTTGTTGTCTCTCTTCTACTCTCTGCCTGTCTCTGGATTGAGATTAATAGTTAAAACATAGCCAACAGACAGCCTTCCAGTAATCTGCTGTTTTCCTGACTTCCTCCTTTGATATTCTCTTAGAATGAGCTCTTGCTTTTCCCCAAGAAAGAGTTGAAGTTAATTAATTATAAATGTAAATTTATAATGATAAGTTAAAAGTCAGAATATCCTGGTATCTCTGCCCCCTTCTTCAATATTCTTAAACAAACTAAGGGAAAATGTTATTTGTCTCTGCTGTGTTTTCATACCTCCACAGTAATGTGTACATAACTCTGCATTTGCTAATTTGGATATATCTCTAGGTTTGACAGGATCAATAGGGTTAAATTAGAGGAGAACTTGTTCAATAGGGTGAAGGAAAGGTAAAATCAATGTTCACATTCTCTCATAGCTTTCTAATTCTACACTCTAAGGATTAAATATGTCTTAAAATGTACCTTTCCCTTACAGTGACAATAGGTGCAGTTAGTCAATAGTACTACCTATTTCTTCAACTAAAAATAAATCCTAAGTCTTCTGTGTTTTGTAACTTGCAAATCTTTTATCACTCCAGGAATAACAGACATTTTAGTAGTAGAAAAGTTTTAGAGCTTGTGATAGATTAACTTTTCATTTTTCTTTAGTTAAGTATGAGTGAAAAAAAATCAAAGACTTTCACTGATTAAGTTAACCAAGATGCAGTAAGGCAAAAAAAAAAAAACCTTTATATATTTCCTCATTTTTGGAGGGAAATAATGTAAGTAAAGGTCAGGGAAATGTATAATTTCAATGTAAAAACTATCAAAGTGTCTTAATGGTTCTAAGTCTCTAGCCGTCTATAAAATGGTATGATCTAAAATAAGCAGTTTGGAAAAGTGAAAATTCTTAATCTAATTTTGAGTTACCTACTTAAAATATTTTTTTAAAGCATTGTACATGTTTTCACTGATTTATATTTTGAACATGACTCATGCATAAAGATACAAGGTTTTTTGAATTGGAATCTAAAGTGTAAAGAATGAATATGTTTTGAATAAAATAAATATTTTCAATTGTAAGTAGTAAAACTGTTCACTGAATTTTTTTTTTTTATTATTATTAGGTTTAAGTGGAAATCCTGCAGATATAGAAAGAAGAGAAGCAGTGTTTGGAAAGAATTTTATACCTCCTAAAAAGCCAAAAACCTTTCTTCAATTAGTATGGGAAGCATTACAAGATGTCACTTTAATTATATTAGAAATTGCAGCCATAGTATCACTGGGCCTTTCTTTTTATCAACCTCCAGAAGGAGATAATGCACGTAAGTAAATTGGGGAGGAAAAAAAAGACTTTTATGTGTGTTACTAAGTTCAGTTTGTTTGCTTACATAATACATAATAATAATAGCAGGCTGGCATTTTTATACTATGTACCAGGCACCATTCTAATAATGCCTTTAGTAATGCTTTAAATACCTCAGATAATTTTCACAATAACCCAACCCCATGGTATAGATAGTGTCACTTCCATTCTACAGTGAGACTCAGACATGAAATAACCTGCACATATAGATACATGCTGTGTGTTTGACAAGGAGCTAAGCCATAAATATGATGTGGTCTGTGCCATCACTGTTTTGAAGTTCTTTAGCACACTTTTGTGAAATAGTTTTTCATTTGTTTGTTTGTTTGTTTTTGAGTCTTTCGGGAAATCATTATGAAAACAAAATTCTATTCACCCTAATCTGTTACTTTTGACCTTTTTAACCTATATTGTTACGTACGTGATCTGGGTAACTTCTTTGCCATTCTAGAATTTTTCGTACTACAATGTGTCCTGGCCAATGAAAAAATACATTCTAGAATGGTAGATCTGCTTTAACTTGTAGCTAGCTGTAAATGGTTTTGTTTTTATTCCACCTTTCTATGCCTTTTATTTCTCTTTTATATACCTTCTTCTCCTTTTATAAATTTTATTTAAAATGGATATTAGTGATAGTACATTCTGTACCTACTAGGAAATATACCTTGAGTTTTGGTCAATATATTTAACCAGCTATGGTGTGAAACAATAGTATTTGATTTATCAAGAGGGTGATTCACCAAAATATTTTTCTTTGTGAAAACTTCATTTTTATATCTTATTTCAAGTTATGAAGACCTAATAAAAATAGGCTTAGGTAATCATTTAAGATAATTCCTTCAAAGGTATGCCTATAGCTCATGAGAGAACTTTTTTAAATGAAGAAAGTTGATCACAGAATAGGCCATTTTTACTTGAGATCAGTGTATGTGAGGGTTTCTCAGCAGCAGCACTGTTGGCATTTTTGCACTGGAACATTTTTTGTTGCTGTGTTCATTATACCACCTCCCTGGTGAGGCAACCAAAAACATAAAAACACATCCAGACATTGCCAGGTGTACCAAAGGGGGCAAAACTACCTGTGGTTGAGAATAACTGATGTAAATAAGAAAGGATTTTGTCAATGTTCTTGTTGGTATTGAGCTAAAGTATTTTTAAAACTTTTATTTTTATTAAATAATATAATATTTTGCTATAGAAACAATTAGGGGGAAAACAACAATTCAGAGGAAATAATATTCACTGAATGTCCCATTCTTAGAGATGACTACTATACCATTTTGACATATATTCTCCAGATTTTAAAAATATATTTTTTTGTATATGTGTGTCTGTGTGTGCTCACATATGTGTATGTGTGCATGCATAGGTAGGTGTGAGGATGTGTAGGTATGTGTATCTTTTTATTTGAAAAAGGAAGTCATACCATGTTTAGCAATACACAGCTAAATTCATTAGTGTTCAGTTTACCCAACTGTCATTATAGAATACTTGGAATTGGTATTCTAGAATTGAAGTGAGTTAACAGATTATTAAGAACTTTTTACTTTTAACATTTTTATTATAAGACTATAAGAAAACTAAAGAAAAGTATTTTCAGTGATAGTGGATTTTGTTACTAATAAGGTCTGGATAAATCTTTATGGAATTGGGACTGCTTCATTGCGGATCTGTTGATAGGTCCTTTCCCAAATTTGCTTAAGGAAATATTAGTATTAGATTCAACTGGGAAGGTAATCTAGAGTTGTCAGTATCATAAGATCCTTTAGAGAGACTCAGAATCTACTAGAAGGTGTTAATAAAACATCTAAAGATGTTCCATGGTGAGAAGTTAGTATTTGTACTTTATTCTTTTTAACATTTATTAATGAATTCCATGTATCTTTTCATTATATTATGTTGTAACACTAAGTAGCACTTATCTGAAATCCATGAATTATAGATCTACAGTCATAGAAATAAAAATTATCAAAATGTCCTGCTAGTACAGTTTGGTGTAAAAATAAGTGCTATACCCTATGTCATTAATAAATCTGTAGTCACTATATACTACTAGTGGCTCTCAAACTCTTTGATTGCAGGGCCCTTTTACACTCTTAAAGTATTAAGTAAAGTATTAAAGTAAAGAGGTTTTGGTCATTTGAGTTATATCTGTCAATATTTACTGGATTCTAAATTAAAACCATTTTTAAAGTACTTATCAGTGCATTTAAAATAACTAAGTCTTGTTACAAAAAACATGTAATTATAATTACTATGGTTAATTATTATTAATGAAGTTTTAAATGAAATAATGAAAAGAGTAGTGGTGTTTTTCATTTCATTGTATTTCTTTAATCTCTGGCTTAATTGAAGATAACTGCATTCTCATCTGCTTCTGTATTCATTGTGTTAGCATGTGTAATGTAGTCTTTGAAAAATTCCACTATATGTTCATGAACTATGAGGCAAATTTTTTGTGAATGTTTACATCATCCCTTCCATTTAATTCTCAATTGATCTTTCTCTCATCTCTGTCTTCTCCCCCTTCACTTGTGCAACGTAGCTCTCCTAGATTAATCTTATTCAGCACCCTGCACCTCAGATCCTCTGCTTATTTCATGCTCACTATCCTGGAATATGCCTTAGTTATTTCTGGTGTCTTTTATTTACTCATTATTTTATTCTGAATAATTTTTTTTTTCCTACTTTGCCTGTCCTAAGAGAACCATTGACTTTCAGAGATTTTAGGTCAACACTCAGTAAGAAACAACTTCATATAGGAATGCAGAAGAACATTTGGCTTCATGTGAATTTATAAATAACCAAAGTAAGCTGTCAAGAAACAATACATGAATATCCTTTCTATTTTGTTCTGTTTCAGTTTTCAGAATGCTGGTCATGAGCTAATGAATTGATTTTAGGCTCACAAATAGATTATAGTCCAAAGTCCAAAAAGCCCCATTCTGTTACTCTTTCTTCACCATTATTGAATTTACACAGTTTTGAGAGTTAGTTTTTTTTCCCCTGTCTTTTGCCAGAGAGCCTTTTTGCTGGCTTCATTGTGTTCCTGGGATATTCTTCCCTTAAAGTTATATGATTTGTTTTCCTTTATCATCTGGCTCCTAGTTCAAATGTCATGGATAATTCAGAGGACACTTCTTGTTCATCCAACCATAGTTAGCCCTTTTTCTTAATTTAATAGCACACCACCATGTTTTATTTTCTTTATGGCACTTAATATATCTGATACTAATTATTTGTTTTATTATCTGCATTCTTCATACATCATCTGAACTTACCAATCTGATTATGGGTTCCCTGAGGAGATGGAGCTTGTATGTCTTACTCACTGCTGTATTCCTAGCTTCTAAAATAGTGTCTTGCACCTAGAGCAAATTATCAAGTAGTTGAATTAATAAGTAGCTCTTTGCTTAACTTTTTATGTCTTGAAAGCCAGCATTTGATCATACTCCAGTAAAATTGATATAGCAAGTAAGCATGATTCATGAATAGCACATAATACTTCTGTGCATTTTTATCTACCATATATAATTGTTAATAGTATTAACCATTGGTTGAGTACAAACCATATTTTAGTTATTAATCTACATAAGTATCTTCTCACTTAGCTTTCAACAATTCTGGAGTAGGTAGTGATATCCTAATTTGACAGATGAAGAAACTGAGTCTCGAAAATAAGTAACTAGCCTGAGAGCTGGGATTTAATCTTCCTAGTGTCCTTACTCTTAAATGGTACCCTAGAGTGCCTACCTATTCTGAGGTTGAGAATCTTCAGAGGCAAGGAAGTTGAAATTGGTATATTCAGCATTCTTGACATGCTTGTAGAATGCTTTGGAGTTCATTGAGGTGTTTAGAACTGTAAGTGAAATTAACTTGTATATAAAAGTCCTAATGAATTTATTACATGTCTGTTGCCATCAATTGAGAATCCTTTTTAATAAGCATTTTTTTTTTCCAAATAGTTTGTGGAGAAGTTTCTGTTGGAGAGGAAGAAGGTGAAGGTGAAACAGGCTGGATTGAAGGAGCTGCAATCCTTTTGTCAGTAGTGTGTGTGGTGTTAGTAACAGCTTTCAATGACTGGAGTAAGGAAAAACAGTTTAGAGGTTTGCAGAGTCGAATTGAACAGGAACAGAAGTTCACAGTCATCAGGGGTGGTCAGGTCATTCAGATACCTGTAGCTGACATTACTGTTGGAGACATTGCACAAGTGAAATATGGTAAGTAAAAAAGAGTAATAGATGTGACAATAGATATACAATTACTGTAATCTTTGTAATCTTGCTTACGGTTTAGCATATTGTTTTTTGTTTTAGGTGATCTTCTTCCAGCTGATGGCATACTTATTCAAGGCAATGATCTTAAAATTGATGAAAGCTCATTGACTGGTGAATCTGATCATGTTAAGAAGTCTTTAGATAAGGATCCCTTACTCCTATCAGGTACGAATTTTCTTTATAACTTAACTTTTTCCCTCCACACTGTATACACTATTGTTGGCAAAAATGGTTTTCTTAAGAGCCAGTATTGTGAAGATTCTGGATTTTATGCTGACTTAATCCTCATAATCCTCACTTTTTTTTTTTTTTTTTTTTTTTAGTAAGCTGAACAGACATTAGAGATCTTTGAATCCAGAGCTACATTTTACAAATGAGGAAACCAGGTCCAAAAAATCAGCACATTTGAGTCAATGTTAGTTAATATTAGTTTAACAATAAAACTAAAATATCAGTTAAATGATCTCTATTGAATTGTTCTATTTTTCTGTATCACATTTATACATACGGCCTATTGAAGTATAAAGTTGAAGAATGATGTGTTTAAAACAAATTAATGAATTCTCTATGGTGGTCTATAAAGGACAGAGTTTGGGGGTTTTTTTAGGAACTGATAAAATTCTTACAGTTTCCCTAATTCAACTTTCTTATTTAACTACTGACTCTAAAACATAAACTATTTATCTAAGTTTATATGACTAATCAACAGTAGGTCCTGGAGTAGCATTACATCTACTAGGCAGGATTCAGTTTGCACATGATTAAGACATGTTCTGAGAATGGAGAGAAGGGTTTGTATGGGCGAGGGTACTGTTTGAAAAGGGGAGGATGTGAGTGTCCATCTGGAAGGCTTTTGTAATAGCCTGACTGTAATAGCTTGACCTAAGGTTAATTGGAAGTAAAATTGATGAGATGATGGGAATGATTATATGCTGCCTTCTAAAATACATTAGATTGAATTAGACTAGAGTTCTGAGGAAGGAAAGGTTTTTTTATTTTTAAGTGTTAATGAAATGCTGACATTTCATACATTGTAAGGAGATTCCTGCCAACTTAACTGTTTAATGAATTGACAGCTATAATTTTTCAGTTCTTCTCTGTGAATTTTATATTTCAGTTGGTTACACATGGTTTCACCGAAACCAAAGTGAAACCTATGACAAAGGTCAGCTAGAATCACAACTTTGGGGCACATACCTGGGTTTAACAATTACCTTTTTTAAGATTTGCAAATAAACACCATTATAAATAGGGCAGAAGTTTCTGTTGTAAATCTAGACATTTCTTCAAAAAGCCTTGAAGTTTGTATACTTTCCTTCACCACTAGAGCCATTCGTACTCTCTTTGGGTGTTTCTTTATATTGACATGCTTATGATTTGTTCCAAATAGAAATATTTTAGATATGTAAGTATAATGTATTTATGTATAAAGTATACTTTATGTATAATGTAGTTAATGTTAACCAAATAAAATCTATAATTGTTCTTCCAAAGGACAGGGAAGCTATCTCATCAAACCTTATTTCCATTGATTAACTGGGCCATTGTATTTGGTGAACTGAGATTCTCGACCTCTTGCCTTTATGCTATGTATACATTATGGATTTTTATATATAGCTTATTTGCATAGTGCTTAGCTCTTCAGGTTGACATTTTTTAACTGAACTTAGTCCTTTTCTGTTTTTACAGAAATGGCTCATAAGTTTATGTGTACTCAGGTTCCTAATGCACTAAGTATACCAAAAGAACTCTTGAAATTTTCCACACTTAAGAAAAGACTGAAATAACTTGTAGAGTCCCTTATCACAGTACTGATGGGAAAGTTTTTCTCCATTTATTTCCCTATTCCAAAAATGTACTAAAACACATGAAACGCATTTATTTTTAAATTTATTCTCATGATGCCATCTCTCATTGCTGTTCTTGGCTTCTTAAATTTAGATTTTTAAAAACAGTTTTTAAGTTAGCTATGTGGTGGATATGAACAGAATGAAAACCATTTACTTTGAGCACATTCACTGCTAACATCTGATTACCTGTGGTAAGAAAGAACAGAAAAAATTGAAATCTGCCAAAAGCCAGAATTGTTAAAAGAAACAAACTGTCTTTTACACATAGTACTTGTTCAGTAAATATTGTTTCATTATCCTAAATTTCATTACTTGCTTCTCTTGCATTTTCACTGGCAAAGATGCTATTATTTAGTGAAATATTCTGAATATAGATTTTTAAAGCAGGAAAATCAAAGGCTTAAAAATTTCATATTGGATAAACTACTCAGTAATTAATATCCAAAAATAAATTCTTAAGGACTTTTAAGTACATTTGCCCTATCACATTTTTTAGCAAATAACCTTTGAGCATTGATCTGGTACATAAAATAGTGCTAGGTGCTATAGACCCTGCTCTTCAGGTGGTCGTGAACTATGAGATCAAATAAATAAGTGATTCTGTAATAAAGGATGTAGAGAAGTGGATGTACAAGTTGGAGAACCATAAGTGAATTTATCAACATTATGTTGTAAGAGGATTATGTCCTCTGTCCTTGATTAGAACTGGATTAAATCTTTGCCTTACCACTTAATAGTTGTATAACCTTGGGCAAGTTTTTAGAAAATAATAAGAATAATAATGTCTGCCAACTTGCAAGATTTTTGTGAGATACAGAGTCAGAATTCAGTGTTCCCATGTCTACTCCCTAGCTTTCATTAATAGAATTTCATGTCGAAATAGTGGATGGAAAGTTTGAAGGTTTGGTCAGTCTCCAGGTGAAGACATGGGACTTAGTTCAGTGGGCAATATGGAGTCAAGTTTTTGGGTCATAAGAGGCTAATGATAAAAATCACATTTTAGGAAGATTAAAATTGGTTTCAGGATGAACTGGAAAGACAAAGAGACTAGCAAACAGGCTAGTCTTCTAGTAGAGGCAGGCTGGGATGAAAGTCTGGAGTATGTAGTACTAAAGTTTGAAGTTTGGTGGTAGGAGGAAAAACCTATTCTGATTTTAAAAAACAAGTCTTCTGTTGTTGTAGGTACTCATGTAATGGAAGGCTCTGGAAGAATGGTAGTTACTGCTGTAGGTATAAATTCACAAACTGGAATTATCTTTACCTTACTTGGAGCTGGAGGTGAAGAGGAAGAGAAAAAAGATGAGAAGAAAAAAGAAAAGAAAAGTAAGCATGAAAATTTGCTATGAAAAAAAATTGGAAATATGGCAACTAAATTGTAGGAACTGTTATAAAACATACATTTCTTTCATGAGATTTGATATGAAAAGTTCTATAAAAAGTTATAATATTACTCAATATACTTTCAAATGTTAGAATTGCTGGAGAGGAAGTTTTTCTTTTAGGTGAAATATTTCATGAAGAGGGTTTAATGAATTTACCATGGTAAATTCATCATCTCCGAACACTTCCATTGCCTTTATTCTATTTATTCTCTAGTTTAAGAATTTCCCTTTAATCTGACCAGAAAAATGAATTAAACTCTCACTTCTTATTTGTTTACTTTTTTTCTGCTACTTTAATAGTAGCTTTCTTTGTCAGCTTTATCACATTCTGGTCTCATTGAGCTTTTAATCTTTTTCTACTTTTAATCTTAATCTACTATTCACATTTCCCAGTCTATACTTATATAGTTGGTTTTCGGACATAAGGCCAACACTTCACTTTGACACCTGTTATGTTTTTTTGTGTGATGTTCCACCCATTGTTAGATGTCAAGATCTTTATTTTGATCTATTGTTTCTGCTATTCTTCTAAGTGATCTGTCATCAGCAAATTTGATAACCATAGTTTATCCACAGGGATCTTATAGGAAACTCTATCATACATAGAGAAGCAACTAAAAATCACTTAGTCGAGGAGCATGGTACTTTAAAAAAAGTTTCTAAGTATCTACTGTATCACCCTTTTCTTCCACTCGGGATCACTCCTTCAGAGTTTTTTCCTTCAAGTTGACAGTAGTATATTATGGTATAACCACTTAGATTTATTTAATTTTATTTAAAATAGTAAGCCCATATTTCTCTCACATATGTAAGTATCTTGCAATCTTCTGAAATAAATGCCTTGCTAAAATCTTGGTTTGCTATAACTACAGCAGTGTTTTTAATATTGGGGTGTTTTGTTTTGTTCTTTGGGTTATGTCTTTAGCTGAAAACTATTTCAAACAAAAATGTGTTTGCAAAGTTCTGGCCAAAAGTAAAGGCAGCAAGCTCAACAGTCTGGGTTTCCCCTGTCCCACTCCTCACCATAGCCTCCATGTGCTTCCTTAGGTTCTTAAGGCAGAATGGAAGACAATTTGAAAAGCAGTAGTAGTGGTACCATTTATTAAATGCTTATATTTGTTAACTTGTTAATCTTCACCACCATAAGACATAAATACTATTACTACTCTTGTTGATGAGTAAACTGAGGCTTACAGAGGTTATGTAACTTGATCCAAGTCAATGGTCCGTTAAGTGACAAATCACACTCACTTAACTGGCTTAAGAGTCTGTGCCCTTAACCAATCATACAATGTGCTACATCCTAATTTATAAGAGTATATAGTGAGTGGACAGACCCTATTAAAGGGAAGTTTGTGTCATGTCTTTATTCTTATTGACCCCACACGCTTCCAGTAAGCATCCTATTTCTTAATACTTCATACCTTTGTTTTTACTAATCCAGTCAAGATACTCTCAGGAATTAACATCTAACTGATTGTCTACCATTTTTGTTTCTTTGGTTTTTTGTTTTGTTTTTTTGTAGAACGGGAGACCATTTTTCCGTCTGTGGACTTCCAGCCCTCCTCTCAGTCAAAAGCAGTCCAGGGTAGGGTGATCTGTCTCATTTCCCCTGGTTGCCTGGAATGTGGCTCTCTCTCCAAACTTGAGCTCATTGAAAGTAGCTAGGTAGTCTCTTATTATCTCCTCATTTATCTTGAGCCTTTGTTTCTTGTTTTCCAATTTGAAGATAGCCCTCCTTGATAGAGAAGTTGGAGGAAAAAGAGGCTGAATGGATCTGCTTCCTCTTTGTCATTTCTAATATTATCCTGCCTATTCTTAATGGACCCATTTCTTCCTTGATGAATTTATTGATTCAGACAATCTCATCTTTCTCTTTTTTCCGAATTTAAGCCAATTATTAGAATCATCTCAACTGGTAGTCTTACTGGCTAATTCTGTACATTCATATTCTAGTTTTACTTTCTTTCTTCCCCTTTTATATATGCTATTTTTGTTCTCATTCCCATCAGAGCTCTCCTACCTATTGTGTTTCTGTGATATTCCTCCCTCCCTACTCCTGCCCTTTTCCACTTTCTTAGGATTATATTTATATTTAGTTTGAAAACCTCTTGTACTATATTTGGGTTTATTACAGTACAAAAAAGAGTAAAGTTTTATGGAGAAATCAAACAATTATAGATACCAAAATTATTTTGGAGTATTCCACTATGATTAAGACATAGGGAGTAATGATTTCTAATCTGTACACATAAGCACACATAATTATTGTGTCACAATGCTGTTATAGAAATGTGAATTGAACTACCTTTACGTATTTAGTGTGGATGTATTCATTTCTTTGGGAAAGCTTTAATTCCCATTTTGTTCCTACAGATAAGAAACAAGATGGAGCTATTGAGAATCGAAACAAAGGTAAATTCAGGATGAAAGTACAGTTAACTCCTTTTCATTTTATCCCAAAGTATATCTACTGTGTACTATCATCATCCAAAAGTATAGGATACATGTAACAAGGAAAATCAACAATGTATGTTAACTTTGGTTAACCTCTTTTCCTGTTATTGCCTTCATCATGCTGCCTTACAGCGTTAATAAGTTTTAATTGTTATTTGTGGTAGTAAGTGTAGAAAATCCAGATGCAAGTAACTTTCAGCTTAAACATTTTAGGTATTTTAACGTTAGTTACTATATAATTGCTAGCCAAAATGCATAAGAAACAATATATAATGTAAATGTTTTTTGCATCTATTCAAGAGTCTGTACATATGTACATTTTCTCTAAGGTTGTATGTGATATTTATATTATGGTCATAAATTATATGGAAGGGATTTATGGTGTTTGTAATGTCTCATTACCTAACACAACAGAGGGAGAGAGAAATGATATGGTATTAGTTCTTGGTTTAGGGACTTTATATTTAGTCCTAGGCCTCATCCTTATTATGTAGCACAACATTCTCAAATCTGGTACAAAGTTTTACAACCAAGTGTCACTATTGTCTTATTTTCTCTGGATAGAAATACACAGGTGCACATATAAAGCTGAATGTTTAAACCTTTTCTGATTCTAAAAGAAACTGATTTTTATCAAAAATTGCTTCAGAATGTCAGTAGTTATGAGTGCCTTTAAAATCTAGTGAAGTTTATATTTACTCTTAAATGTAGCAAAAGCCCAAGATGGTGCAGCCATGGAAATGCAGCCTTTGAAGAGTGAAGAAGGTGGAGATGGTGATGAAAAAGACAAAAAAAAAGCAAATTTGCCAAAAAAGGAAAAATCTGTTTTACAAGGGAAACTTACGAAGCTGGCTGTTCAGATTGGCAAAGCAGGTATGATGTATAAAGGAAAATGAGGTGTTTCATTCTAAAATACTCTAATTTCTGCTTTAAAAATTATCTCCTGACAGACACACTTAAGGCTGGAAATTGTTGTTTTGTGAGTGAAAAGGGAGTTAAAAATATTTTCACTTTTATCCATGATTTACCGGGCCTTTTGAGTTATTGTAGATGCTCATATCATTACAGCTTAGAGGTTGTCGTCCCCTGTCAACTAGCTAATAAGCCGTTAGGTTAGGGTTAGTGGCCATGTCTGCCCAGTTCACAAACCCATGCTCTCATTTCTGAATTTCTGGGAGCAGTACAGAGAGGGCTAATTGTGAGGTTATTCCATACAGATTACCAACTGCATTTTAATAAAAAAAATTTCACCACACTTTTTGTTCTTCCTTTTTATGAAGAATTTATGTGTTTTCTCAAGGTATAGTTTAGTAAAATAGATTAGTTAAAACCATACTGATGTTAGAGGCTGAAATAACTAAATTGTTGCCATTACCTGTTGAGAGAGACACTCTTAAAAATGAAAAGAAAGCTCTTAAATAAAAACAAAGCATGCCCTCTTGCAGTACCATCTTCGTGAAAGAACACATATGCTTAAATCAGCAAATATTATTAAAATCACTTCCATTGCATCATTCTATAACTTCCTAGGTATATATTGGAAAAAGTTAAGTTTTGCCTCTGTCCTCAAGAAGCTTATTATCTAATAGCAGATTCTTGCTTTTTTGTAATATGTAGCCACATGGTAATACTGACTATAGTGTTAAGGAAAAGGGTAGATTTAAGATAGTAACAGTATTTAGTAGGCATTGGATTGGTTATTAGACCCAGCTATATGGATTTGCCTTATTTTTCAGTACTCATTAATAAGGGGCTAAATTACCCACAGATGTTTTGTAATGCATGGTTAACACTTGATTTTCTAAGTTAATGGAGCAGTAAGGATAGAGTAAAAAAATTAAGAAGTAATTTAGATAATTTATGGGGTTTTTAAATAAAAAATACAGTTGAATATTTAATTTCACTTCTCCCCATTGATCATATTCTTATTGAATTCTCTTTCAGCCACAGGCAAGTCGCCAACATGTAAAGCACCAGCTTATGCTAAGCATTGGTATTTCCCTGTCATTACCTGTTTTGTCTCAGCTTTAGTAGAAGACTAGAGGCACATTTAAGTCTAGGAAAGAATCATAAATGCTTTCCCCCCAGTTTTCCAGAGAGGATAGGGCAATACTTGGAAGCAGAAATTAAACGTGACAGAGTCAGGTGATGAGTTTAGGTACAAAAAAGAAAGTTAACAGTTTCTTAGGGAAATTAAAATAAATAGTACCAAACCAGTTATAATTTTTCTAGTGGCCAGTATATAACTGACAATGGGTAGTGTCTTGAATATTTAAATAATTACATTTTTCTTTTTTTTATATATTAAAAGGTTTGTTGATGTCTGCCATCACAGTTATCATTCTAGTATTATATTTTGTAATTGATACATTCTGGGTTCAGAAGAGACCATGGCTTGCTGAGTGCACACCTATTTACATACAATATTTTGTGAAGTTCTTCATTATTGGAGTTACAGTTTTAGTGGTAGCTGTGCCAGAAGGTCTTCCACTTGCAGTCACTATTTCTCTGGCTTATTCAGTCAAGGTAAGTGGAAATGGTTAGGCGGATGGCTCAGCTGTTGAAGAAAATGCATGTCTCTGATTACTCTTGTTTCTGATTCTGAAAGTAAAGAGAATTCCATAAATTTGCACTGTTTTCTTCAGAAATGCTGTCACTGATTCCCTCCCGCTGTACATAGAGACCTATATATTCCTTGGAGGACAGCCTTGGTGCAAAACTTATTAGCACAGCTCTGCTAGGCAAACTTCTGCCTTAATTTTCATCTTATGATAGTTACATTGTAAAGTTATATCCTCTCCTTTTTCACATCTGTGAGATTAAAATAAAATTGTCATTTACCTGTGGTATGAGAGGGTTCACTCAAGTCCAGCCTTCTTAGTCCTCCTTGTTTCCACTCTTCTGCCCCTGGACTCCATAGTCTAGCCTTCACAAAGTAGGCAAACTCATGTTTCTAAAAAAGTAATTTAGATCATATTATTTCCTTGTGTAAAACACCAATGGCTTTTCATGACACTAAGTAAAATCTCAGTTCCTTGTCAAGGCCTGCAGGGCCTTGCCCAGTCAGGCCCTTGCTTACCTCTTGGTGCTAATCTCCTACCTCTTTCTCTCTCTGGTTCAGTCTCTCCAATCTTCTTGCTGTTTTCAAATATCTCAGTCACAAATGACCACTATTTACAGTAGCTCAATCCATCTTGTTTTTCAATAGAATACTTAAAAATGAACTTGAATGACTTTGCTAACTTCTATTTATGTAAAGAATAATCTGTTGAATATTGTTAATTTATTTTTATCAATTTTATATCTTGCATGGAAAAGATGAATTTGATTTAAAAAGGCTTAGTTTGTACTGTTTTCATCTTTCTTTCAAAATGGCTTTGCAAGTAAAATTATACTTAATGGAAGAATGTTGCTCTTGTCAATTTTCTAATGTTAATTAGCAGTTCTTAAGTAACGTAGCTGACATTGAGTGGTATAAAGTAATTATTCATAGTTTCTGCTCTAGTACTCTTGGTTCCAGTATTTCCAAGTATTTTACAATAGAATTGTCATGATATTTTTTGATTACTGATTATTTTTTTTCAAGCATTTAACATCTTTTGTTATAATTATCTATTTGTCCTTTTTTAGTGTTTTAAGATAATCATAAATAATTGAGATACACATATTTTAGACACATTGAGCAATGATTTTACCAGTATTGTCATTAGTTCACTTTGAATAGTCATGCATGATGTTAATTCTTCAGTTGATCAGAAAGATAGGCAGGGTTGATTTATTTTCTTCTAATAGAAAATGAGAGCATTTTAACTACTGTTCTTTAAGCGTTTATTAAATGTTTAGCTTGAATGTTACCAGCTACTGTTATTCACACTGAGATCCTATTAGTTCTTTACAAAATTGAACAGATTTTTTTTTTTACTGCAGAACTTTATTCTTTTAATCTTTAATAGTAATTCAAATCACAAGTAATTTGAGAAGTACACATCTTTCTTTCCTACATTTATTTCTTTAAGGAACCAGTTTTTTGCAATATCTTGCATATTAGTAGTCAAAGAACACAGTTGGGAAAATAAATCTGTGTAGTTCTTAATTCATTCTACATATGCTTTGGGAATTAATTATCAAGCATTTTAACTTAAATGCCTTTGGGGGCTACTGTGAAACTTGATTTTTTAGAAACTTTTTTTTTCTTGTAAATAAGTAAGATAAGAGGTGATTAAAATGATGAAAATACCCAAGTGTACCAACGTATGTAAAAGATAAGAAGGACCCGGACCCATCCTGGTTTTGATATGTTAACTCAGTCTATCAAACTCAAAAAAAAAAAAAAAAAAAAAAAAGGCCCACAAGCTCTGTATATTTTAGTTGATGCAAACTACTTTTTTCTTGGTAATCGATACAAGAATCTTTGTTTTCTACTTTATAAGGAGACTTAATAAGGAGACTTATAAGGAGACTTAATCCTTAAAGGTGCTACACTCCTACACTGCTATTAAGTATCTCTATACTTAGAGTACAGACTTTCATTGCTCTTGTAATGTGAGGACACTTTGCAGAAGCTTTTGGAGGCATAGAATCAATGTGATAATGCATATGGGTGCAAGTATCTGCATTCATTTACTAGATTATGTTATCTAGTGGTAAAGTTATTAAAATCACAGAAAACTAGTACTTTCTTTAGCTTATTTGAATAGGTCAGAGATACTAAAATTCTTCCTACATTGTTTCTTTATACTGTATATCTGTATACAGAAGGGAGTTTTAGTTCTGATTTTAAAGCAGTTTATATAATTTTAATGTAATGAAGTGACTGGTTTTATATGTAGATTAACTAGATTTTTTTGTCACTATAGAAAATGATGAAAGATAATAACTTAGTAAGGCATCTGGATGCTTGTGAAACCATGGGAAATGCTACAGCCATTTGTTCAGATAAAACAGGAACGTTGACAATGAACAGAATGACAGTTGTTCAAGCTTACATAAATGAAAAACACTATAAAAAGGTCCCTGAACCAGAAGCTATTCCACCAAATATATTGTCCTATCTTGTAACAGGAATTTCTGTGAATTGTGCTTATACATCAAAAATATTGGTAAGGGTTTCTTTAATAATTTATATATGAAAAATTTTTTTAATTTATAATGATTAGATTACATGTAACTTTTTAGATCTACCATTACTGTACATAAATTGAAGAACTGAATTGTGTTGTTTTTAAAAGACGTGTATATTCATATAATTCATATAAGTTTCTTTGATAAAATGTGTTAAGATTAAGATCTATTGATCAATATATACATTCTGTTTATATTTTTCTTCTCCTATTTTTTAAATTGTCTCTACTTAGAAACTCAAGCCTTATAACCAGAACCAATTCTTAATTTTAAATTTTTATTAAGCTCATTTTGTGAAAGACCAGGCTATCTTACTTTAACTTTTATAGAAAAAAAAAAAAAATGATTTTTGTAGAAAGTCAACTCTCAGTTTTCTAGAAAAATTTTGAAGCCAGATTTCAATTTAAAATACTGTTTTATATATGCTTGCTATATATTCTTTCTGGCTTCCCAGTAGATCCTACCTATAAGGTAGGATCTTTAGACCTTCTAGAGTTAACCCAGTCAAGTAATTCTAGACACATACTACCTTAGAATAAAATATTTTCAACTTTGCAAGTTTTAAAAGTCTTAGTTATAAAGCATGAAATTGTTTCACTTGCTCTGTGTTCTAGTGATTTATGGATGAAGACCATAAACAAAATTAATATTGCAAGTCATTTACTGAAAATATGCATGAGTTGGATTATTGGACTGGAATGTTATGTGACCTTGGTTTTAGATCTAGCTTTGCCTTTTACTAGCTGAAAGTATGAGCTTTACTTTCTTCAGCTGTTAAATAAAGATGGTCACATTTGCCCTTAATCCTGTTGTGATGATTATATGAGGTGATACTTGTGAAAATACTATGAAAAAAACTTTTATATATATTTAAGGCAACAGTGCTTTATTTTAATGCATATACTCTTAAGTCATAAAAATTTATAACGTAGATTTAACTTGGAATTATTTAATATAAATGTTCACCAGAACAAGAAGATAAAAGGAAAGGGATTAAAATTTATTTCATCTCACTATATCTCAGGAACCAATTTTAAACTTTACATGTCTTATTTCATTCTTGGGTCATAAGTGCTGAAGGCAAGGACCACAGCAGTTGGATAACTTACTGAAAGTGCAGAGCTAGTAATTGGCAGGGCTGAAATTGGAATCCATGTCAATTCCCATTCCAGAGTGCCTTTCTGCCTCGCCTTTCAGTGTCCCTCTGAAATGCCGATATTAGTAAAAGTTTCTTATATAATTTTGTTTTAGAATGTCACATTCTGTTTTACATTATAAATTAAACTGTCATTGAAAAACAAGATACTGGCTTCTAAACCTTTTTCTCTTCTAGCCACCAGAGAAAGAGGGTGGATTACCTCGTCATGTTGGTAATAAAACTGAATGTGCCTTGTTGGGATTTCTTTTGGACTTAAAACGGGATTATCAGGATGTTAGAAATGAAATACCAGAAGAAGCACTATACAAAGTCTACACCTTCAATTCTGTTAGGAAGTCCATGAGTACTGTCCTGAAAAATTCAGATGGAAGCTATCGAATATTCAGCAAGGGTGCATCTGAGATAATTCTGAAAAAGTAAGAGTAAAATGCTTAGCTAAATTGCTAACAATTAATTGCATTATGAAATACTAAATTGTTATTGTTGCTATTTTTTTGTGTGTGAGCATCAGGCATTTGATGTATATTTTACTTAAAGCTTTTTAGTATATTTTAATGATATTCAGATACTTGCCCATGGTATTCTGCCATCTTCATACTTCTTTCATGTCTTAGTATTTTGCGATAGGGAAAATGAGCATATTACATTCAATCTGGTAGGTTTAATAAAGTAAACATTGATATTTGTTTTTAGCCATGTTAATTTCATTGTTGTATAGGATCATAAAAAATAAGCCTCTTGTGAAGAAAAACTGAAGTTTGTATCTTCAACGCTGCATTGTAGACAGTAGACTCAAAAAAATTATAGGTTAGTTTTTAAGATAGCAAAGCATTAAAACTATATTTTGAGAATTTTTCATTTATATTAGAGTGAGGTTTTATCATATTTATGCTGCTGCAATGTTATGTTTAAATCTCCCATCATTTTGCATGGTAATCTTTTTTATTGTCCTTATTCAGGCCAGTAGCTTCAATTTTTTTAAGCATTTACTTTATTTTACCAGTAGCTTCAATATTGACACTACACATTTATCTATAATTTCCCTAATGTTAATGTGTTATTACAGGTGTTGAAATTATTTTGGTTTCTTTAATTAGAGAAGCAGACTTTTAAAAAGAAATTGAAGAACAGTTTTGGAAATATAAAACTCATTTGAAATTAAAACTTTTAAAATATTTCAACTTTTAAATTGCTTTCATAGGGACTATAATGAAGTGTTATCTAAATGAATACTTGATAGGTTATGGTCTAATAGGCTTAAGAGACCACTATAAAATTAATGAAAAGGCAACATATGACAAACGGGTAAAGTATTAGGGTATAAGATTGCAGCATTTAAGATGGGTTTTGGTTTGAAGTAAGTACATCAAGGTGAAAAGTCACATCAGAGAAAAGAAGGTAGGATATGCAGGCCATAGTTGGAGAATAGCTGGTAGTATATTTCAGCTGACAAGACATGGGCTTTTGTGTCACATAGACCTCATAGAGCTCTGTAAGCTTGATTATTTGATTTCAGTGTAAAGGGTTAGAAATTTTGCATCCATGGCTTACAGGGGAGATACTTTAAATCAAGTATTTGATAAATCTTTTGCAACTAACTAACTTTGGGATTTTAGGGAGCTTCTCTTAGCTTCCATTTTTCTCCACTGAAAAAGAGGGTGATAACCACCAATTCTATCACATTAAAATAATGTCTGTAAAATACATAGCATGGACTCTGATATATAGTAAGTATAGACACACACAAACACACACACACAAATACAGTAACTATATCCACAGTGACATTTATATTGTGTTGTAGAGTTTTCAAACATTAGGCTGAGCCTTTAAAATTTATTAAGCCAGAGAACACAACAGAAATATTTTTTTTTTTTTTATCAGGTAGGAATGATCAAAGCTGTGTCTGGAGATAATTCTTGTATCAGGGAATAAGGTGTATTGGGGGGGGAAAGGATGGAGTGGAGACAGATGTCAATTAAAAGGCTTTAGCTCGACATGAGAACCAGAAAAAGGCATTAGGAGAGGGAAGAAGAGAAAGGAGAGGCACCATTCAGAAGACTGTTGAGAAGACAAATATATAGGACTTAGGAGATAATATTATATAGACAATGAGAAAGTAAGTATTTGGGTGAGATTTTAGATTTATTGAGAAAGATGAGATTTCAGATTTATAGCAGATCTTCAAATAAAAGACTTCATTCAAAGTCGTTTATTATAATGTTGATGAGATGCCATGGGAACTTAACTCCTGTTTATATCAGTTAACCCATAGTAAAATTTGTTTCATTATACGTTGTTTCAGTTAAAGTTTCAGAACCTATCAATGACATTAAATAAGAACTTACTACTGTACATCGAAATTATTGGGATAATGTTCATTAGATGGGCAATGAGGGGACAGCTTCTAGTCTTACATACAGTAGTTTAAGGTGCCAGTACAACTTTTGAGTGGAACTCTTCAGCAGTGATGGAAAGCTTTGGAAAACAACAAAAACAGAAAATGTGGACTTGGCAATCACCTGCCTAGACACAGAAGGAGGTGGCATCACCAAGAGAGAGGAACATAGGTTAACTGAAAAATAAACTTTAAATAGAGAATTCTACAATGTAATTTTTATATACCACATAATTAGAAGGTTGTGGTTAGTGTCACTGACAGTAAAACTCTCTTATTCTAATAGAATGCTTATTTTAACAATAAGTTATTTTTTTTTTCTTTCATGATTAAAACAGTATAGGTGATGAAACAACGTCTCAGGTAAGGGGTTGATTGAACTTGGCTTTTTACTTTAAAAGAAGAAAATATTTGTGAATTTTGTATTGATTAAAATTAATGTCTTAACTCTGTACCAGAATGGATAGGTGTGTATAGTTATTCTCCTCTGACACTATGGGTTCTCTGTGAAAATGTAAAAGCTTTGCATTTCTAAAACAAAGGTTTAGAGAATATCTGGAGTAACTGATAAAATGGAAGACTGTCAAATGAGAACCATAAAAATTAGAACTGTCTTTTGTAAAGAGGAAAATGAAAAGTGAATATAATTTAAGTCTGTAAAAATATAACATATATAATTCTCTAAATTCCACATATCAGATCCCATGATTTCTAGCCCTTCCAGTTCATTTAAATGGTATTAACCATTTATTTTTGTTAATTATTGATGTTTGGATTCAACATTTCCTTTTAGGTGTTTCAAAATCTTGAGTGCTAATGGTGAGGCAAAAGTATTCAGACCAAGGGACCGTGATGATATTGTAAAAACTGTGATTGAACCGATGGCATCAGAAGGCTTGAGAACCATTTGTCTTGCATTCAGAGATTTCCCAGCAGGAGAACCAGAACCAGAGTGGGATAATGAAAATGATATTGTCACCGGCCTTACATGCATTGCTGTTGTGGGGATTGAAGATCCTGTGAGACCTGAGGTGGTGAAACATTCTGTGTTCTGCATGTGCAGAATCTTAACTGTAGAGGATCTAGGCACTAATTGTAACAACTTTTCTAGTAAAACGGTCCTTGTAATTTTACTTTTCTCTGTGAACCCAAGATAAGTGAAATAATAGTGCTTATAATATAATACTTCTTATTTATAGTTTTTCATTAGACAACTTCTCTTGAGAGCCTATGTGTTTATACAACCATAACCTAGCACAGCACCTTAAACTGAGTAGCTTTTTCAATTGGTATTTCTATTAAATAATAGATGCCATTAAGTTATTTGTTTTCGTAGTCTCAAAACCAACACTGTCCAGTTGAACACTCCATGATCATAGAAATGTTCTAAATATTGTTCAGTATAGTAGCCACATGACTACTGGATTCTCTAAGTATCACTAGTGCAACTACAGAACTGAATTTTTTGTTTGATTTGATTTATATTTAAACATTTCACTACCATATTGGACAGCTTGCAACTCTAGACTTTAATTTTCTTTTTTATATCATTTTTTTTAAAGCTTATTGAACAACTACTGTGTGCCAGGCACTATATTAGGGTGTACTAGAGACACTGAGATTTTTGAGATCTGATCTCTGGCCTTAAAGAAGTCATTGTCCTGGGTGGGAATGGTCAAACATATAATCATCATTATAATCCAGGATGTTAGTACATCGTTACATGTAGAGAGAGCATGTTATATGAATATAGAACATGAAACCTCAACCTAGCCTAAAGTAATAGCATCTTTTTATTGAGGTCTTATTGGGTGCCAGATATTGTGCCAACTGCTTCACATATATTATTTATTTTAATGTTCACCTCTATGAATTACGAATATTATTACTCTCATTTGAGAGTAGGAAAAAGTTAAGATTGTAGGGATGAGTTCTAGATCATAAAGCTAATTTGTTCAAATCCCAGCTCTGTCTGAAACACATGTGCTATATTAACCACTGAAATAGTAAAATAAAACTTCCTAGAGGTTAATTACCTGATCTGAGTCTTAAAGGATAAGGAGGTATTAGCTAAACCAAGAGAGAGAGAGGGTAAGCTCATTCTGAAGAAAGAAGCAATTTGAGTAAAAGCACAAAGGTAAAAAAAGCTCTTGTTCACTGACTGTCAACTGATTCAACACCCAGTATGTAGTACCAGGAACTCTTTTAGGAACTGGAAATACTACAGTTAAAGAAAAATAGTCATGAGACATTCTAGAGAAGTAAGACAGACAAAATTATAGATACATGGACAGTATGCTAAGTAAAAATACATTCTGTGAGGAAAAAGGCTTGGTCCCTGCCCTCAGAAACCTTATATTCTGGATGGCATGGCGGGGGGGCGGGTGTCATGGATTGGGCAGGATGACCTCAGATAAGTACAGATATGGTAAAAACTGTAAAGGATATATGCACAGGGTGATTAAGATAACTGAGAGACCACACTAAGAATCTCTGAAGATATAATACTAGCTTGCAATCTAATGGCTAAAAGTGATCCAGCATATAAATAGCTACAAGAAAAGTATCGCAGGCAAATGGAATAAAATATGCAGGTGCTTGGAGGTGAGGAAGTATTTATACATTTCAGAGATGGAAAGGAAGCCAGTCTGGTGAAAAGTGTGGGCAAAAGGCAGATGCGATTATCTTGGGCTTACTAGGTCGTAGGCACTCTGGATTGTATTCTAATACTGAAGACATTCAGGCAAGGAAGTGACATGATTTGTATTGTTCAAATACTATTTTGGGTAGTATGTAAGAAATAAAATAGAGGACTAGAAGCAGGGAAGCCATTAAGATTATTGCAGTAATCACAGGCAAGAGATGATCATGGCTTAGAACTACAGTTGTGGCAGGAAAGATAGAAAGGGATGATTTCAAAGTAAATAGAGGTAGAACCAATAGTAATTAATAGGTTGAATTTGGATACACATTTTTTAACGTTGTTGGTGTATCTGAAATAGCCAAATGTATATCAAGTTAGGCATTAGGACAGCAGAGCCTGAAAGTGGTCTAGGCTGAATTGAAGCATTCACATTCGAAGTTAATGGAGATATCCTGAGAGGAGTATGTAGCTAACGAGGGTTTAATACCGTGATATCTCCACAAATTTAGAAGAGGGGAGGTCAGTGTCTAACTTGCATACTGGGTAGGTAGTAGATGGTATCATCACTTTAATAAAGAATCAGAAGAAGCAGCATATTTAGAAATCAAGATAAATTCAGTTTGGAGTTTGGGAGTTTCAGATGCTTATGAAACATCCAGGTGGACCATTTTTGTCAATCATTGGTTAGAGGGAAACCATTTGAAGTTTTATTACACATTAGCTGATAGCTTAAATCTTACCTAAATATAGTATTAAATCAGGATGTCTGCAAGTTTTGTCCTTTGGAAAATATTGCTATTATTGTGTTCCTGGCATTCAAGTTGGTGGAGAGTTTGTCTTATTTTAAACATATAAGTGGCACTTAATTTTTTCAGTGTCACGAAATGAGATGGGTATTTTTTAACTAAAATGAAATAGTGTAATATGAAACAGCTTTCTCTGAGCATTCTGTACTATGAAGTTCTGATGTAGGGAATTTAGATTAATTAGATATCTAGGACAAATTCAGTTTTATTTCATGTACATAGATACTTGAACAAGGTACTTCTCTTCCGTTTCTTATCTATAAAGTGGAGGTAGTTTGTGAGTTTTAAGTGGAAGTATTTACGTGGTGGCTAGTGAGCAGTTAATAAGTGTTAGTTTGTTTTTTTCTTAAATATTATTTGCCCATAATTTTAACCTGAGACCAGTTTCTTCCTCTTATTCATTGTTCTCCTATTCCAAATGATCTCAGGACACCACCTGATCAGTGAGTGCTTAGATGGACAAATTTTGGTTATATTTTATCTCAGATAAAATATCAAGATATATATTACATTTATACAGCAGATCAGTGTTTTCAAAATCAAATCCTGAATTTTTTTTTTTTTTTTTAATAATAAATCTCGGAGGCTCTGTTCTTTCATTCACCTCTGTGTCACCAGCCTCTAGCATAGTGCCTGGCATTCATTGGTAGTTTAAGTGAATGCATATGATGTTTCTCCCCAATGATTTGAATGACTAAGAGTTCACTGGATAGAGGGATATATTTTTACATTGTAAAACTTATAATTTATAGATACATATTTATGTATGTTGCCAGTAATTAAATTGCACATATGTTCTAAGATACAGTGGTACCCATAGCACCCTGTCTGGATGATGCCTGTCCTTGGAAAATGCCTAAGGGTGACTATTTTCCCAAAGATACTTTATTCAATAATTCAGCAAATACTGAGCTCCACTTATATTTGTTAAATGAATACAAGGCATTGTACTAAGCATTGGTGATGCAGACATGAGGAGGTCAGGGTTCTACCCTCAAGAAGCTCATTGATGTACTAAAAACTCAGGTAAACGAATAACTATAATATAATGTGTGAGATATAATAGAGATATGTGTAGAATATGAGGCACAGTTTTTTCTAGGTAAGCCATGAAATCGCCCAGAGATGTTACACTTAAACTGTATTTACAATAGAAGTCACAGAAGCTTATAGGTCAGATTCAGCCTTCAGTCACATTATCTTTGTGTTTGTGTGTGTGTTTGTGCATTTAAAACATTAAGTATTGAGAGAGTACACACAAATCTGGGCTCATGCTTTCTCTTAAAATTGTAGGTTCTGTCAACATCGGGCACTCATTCTTCCATGGTAAAAATAGGCATGAACTAAGTAGCTCTTTCATTAGGCATTCATCTGGGGTTTGTCACTTTCAGCATGTTTTCTTCTTTTATGTTACCTGTATGGCCCTGTAGGCATTTTCTTTTGCATCCTCTGGTCTTATAGGATCAGTATGGGTTTTCTGGTTAGAGCAGGAAAGGATTTTCTAGGCAAAAGGAACTATAGAAACAGGCACAGAAATAATATGTATATTATTCATCTTTCAAGTTGTATATACTAGAGAAATTTTTTAGGCAAATCTATAAAACTATTCTGAGGCTCAAGTGTAATCTCTGTTATAGTAAGGACTTTGTGAATTACAGTTTAATAGTTGGGAGATTATCATGTACTTTTAAGAAAGTGTATTAGCAAAAGAATTCTGTCAAATATGTGAGATATTTCAAAGGAGTAACAAATAGACAGGAATAGGACTTAAAAAGCTATTGCAGTAGCTTAGTCAACAAACAGTGGAGACACGGGAAGGTTTGAGGTAAAATCTATAGCCCGTCAGGATGTATAAGGTAAGGGGGATGGAAGAGGCCAGATGACCCTTAGGTTCCTGTTAGATAAGTAGTTTTAGAAAACATAGTCTCCATTTTGGACCCCCAAATTCTGATGCCCACTTTTCTCATGGAACTGTGAATCCAGCTCTCTCAGTGATATGGGGAAAAGATGTAGATTTGAAAGTTATCAGAACACAGATGGTAGACAAAGGTATGAGAGTAGGTGAACCACCCATAACCCTAAAGAATACCAACATTTACTCTGGTGTTCTATGGGTAGCAAAACCAGAAAGGTAGAAAGCCAGCCAGAGAAGAATTGTGTAATGGTTGATGGGGAAGTGGGAATGGGCTTTGAAAAGCCTTTGGAAAACAAATAATGCAAACAAATTAAGTACCATGACAGCTGAAAATGAAGCCTGATTTAGGACTGTGGCAGAGGAAGAGGAAAGAAGAGGTTACTGGGGATAATTCAAGAAATATTGAATATTGAGATGAATTAAAGTTCCTATGTGTGGGACCATAAAGTAATGCATGTTCAGTGAGATTTTTTCCCTTCTGAAAATACTAATTTTCTTTCATAATAGGATTTTTTTTTTTCATGTAAACTAGGTACCAGATGCAATAAAGAAATGTCAGCGGGCTGGAATTACTGTGCGGATGGTCACTGGTGATAATATTAATACTGCTCGGGCTATTGCTACCAAATGTGGTATTCTACATCCTGGGGAAGATTTCCTGTGCCTTGAAGGTAAAGATTTCAACAGGAGAATACGAAATGAAAAAGGAGAGGTAAGGATTTTTTATTTTTTAAGTGATATTTTTAATATATTAGAAATTTCAACAAATATATATTGAATACTCACTGTGTATTAGGCATCACATATGAATAAATGCAGCCCACACTTCAAGAAGCAAAACACTAGTATTTTAGAAAATAAAAGATGCAAGTGATAAATTTGTGTGCACTTACTTTTAAGTTTAGACCAGTTTCAGAAGTATAATAGGTATAAGCAGGTAATGAGAGATGAGTTTGGAAAGCTTGATAATGGAGCATATTTTAGTGGACCTCAAACTCTGAGCTTTTGATGCTAACTTAAAGAGCTTCCATTTCCATAGGCTCTGATCTTATAATGATACATACAGTAGTGGTTCTCAAACCTGAGTATGCATCAGGGTTACTCAAAGAGCTTTTTAAAACATAGGTAGTCCTCACCCCCAACGTATTTAATAAGATCAATGTGGATGGAGCCTTGCTCAAGATTTGCATTTCTAACAAGTTCCCAGGAATTGCTGATGTTGCTGATCTGTTAACCACACTTTTGAGAACCACTGATGCTTTCAGCAGATAATTAATTTAGAATTATGAAACTAGGTTTGGGCACAGTTTAACTTTGACAAAAATTTATAGATTGAGCAAGAGCGGATAGACAAGATTTGGCCAAAGCTTCGAGTACTTGCAAGATCATCTCCTACTGACAAACATACACTGGTTAAAGGTTAGTAAATTTTATAATTATTTCATAATTTCTAAATAAGAAATATGTTCTGCTTCCTAAAATAGTAATAGATACGGAATATTAGATTAAGCCATGGATATCATCTTTTACAGTAAAACTAAATACATTTTCTTTTGATACCTTGGATGAATATGTTACTCTTCAGTGGTTAAAACCAGATATTGTTCCTACTGTAACCTTAGTTTCTGGAGTTAGTCTTTACCCAACATCTCAGCAGTGTTCATTCCTCTGTTTAATTATTTATTTTTAACCTTGAATCCGTAAAACTGACTTGTCAGGTTATACTGCAGAATCACCTTATTAATTAAAGGGACATATTTATTTTTGTTTCAGGTATAATTGACAGCACTGTTTCAGATCAACGTCAGGTTGTAGCTGTAACAGGTGATGGTACAAATGATGGTCCAGCACTAAAGAAAGCTGATGTTGGATTTGCAATGGTAGGAATTTACCTACTCAAGTTTAATTTACTGGCTGGGTTTTTTGTTTGTTTGTTTGTTTGTTTTACTAAATTGCTATTGATTTTGGACATTGTCCCTTAAGATTAGTTTGAGGAATAATATATAAACTTAAATTGATTTATGTCTAGTTAGTTTATACATTTATTTGGTTCAGTGAAATCTGGGGTGGAAGATGACTTCTTTCAAATAGTTATAATAAGATCATATATTTACCTGTATTCTATAAAATATATGTCTTCTTAACAGACAGAGCAGTTATATGTATTAAAGTTAAAAAATAATTGAGAATCTTGCACTCAACTGAAAATATCTCTTAAGAGTAACTGAATGTCATCATTTTGTATTTAATAGAAAGCATCTTTACTGATTGAAAAAATCTCCTTTTCCCCCAAAAGTTGTCAACTAACATTTGATTTTTTTAAATGCTATAAAATTAAAGCATTTCATTATTATTTTCTTATACGGTAGTCATAGTACTGATGAAGCATTTATTATAAAATCGATATTATGAAATACATATGCTATATAGGTAATAATTGAATTTAGGTTTTTATATCTTTCATTCTATTCCAGTTTTTCAGTGTTGGAATAAATCTTTGTACCCTCAGTGCCACAGAAAATTTAATTTTAATTTAGTTTTATTTTATTTCGGATAATACAGGTCTAAAATTATAATTCTCAAATTCAAAAATCTGAAAGCCAAAATTTCTTTCCTAGATTTGCAGCAGACTCATTTGATTGCAAAACTTATCCTGAACTGATGTGAGGATGTTATTTGTCCCACTTAATGTGAACATTCATAGCCATTATAAAGCTATTAATGTGGTATTATGGGGTGCTTATCTCTTCTGGGAGCATTTGTGATAGAAGTTATGTGCCTCATCTTTCTAAAATACGAGAAGCTGAATTCTGAAACAATCTGGCCCCAAAAGTTCCAGATAAGACAATATTTTTGTATACCAAAGTTTTTTTGCATAGTTTGTCCTCTTGGTATTTTGCTGCTGAAATAGGGGGTTAGCAGAACCACCACCATGGGGGCAGTCCTTCAACAGGAGTGAGCGATATGGAAAAAGGAAATTACATTGGTAAGGTGCTCTCAACCATTGGCTATGAACCCAAAGATACTCACCCTACCGTATCCCAAACTTTATTATGTTTGGCAGCATATCGATAGGAACTTCTGAAGACTTGTACAGACTAGCTGAAGGGTAAGGATGATTATAAGTGTTGTTCCTTTGGCTGTAGGCAAACAGGATCACTCACTGCTGCTCTTGAGCAATTAGCAGGATTCTTAAATCTAGACAGCTGACTGGAACGGCATTTATGTACAATGCATTTTAAAATTTAAAAAATTTCCTCAAATTTAAGTGTTTCAGGCAGATGCTAAAGGCTTTAAATATATAAGGGTAAATTGAGTAATGTAAACAAAAACAAAGAATATCAGCTGCTTTGTTTGTTTGATTTTTAAGCCCTGAAGGTTTTCCATTGTGCCACTTTTTTTAATGGTAACACATGAAAAAATCTAAAATTTGTTTTTTAAATGTGGAGAAACAATAATTGCTGAGTGACTTGGATTTAAAACAGTCTTGCTCAAGCTTGAATTTACTTTGTGTATCTGTTCTTCAATTTTATATTTTAAAATCGAAAGGCAAAATTACTTGTCTTGGGCTTTTATTAGATACAAATTGTTATTGATTAGTTCTTTCTAAACTTATTTTCAGGCAAAAACAGCATTTTAGAACCCTATCTATCTTTCTGTTCTCTCTGCATATAGATATAAAGATAGGTGTATATGTGTGTATATGTGTATACACACACTACATGTATACACTATATATTTAGCAAATTCAACATTAAAATTTACAACAGATTTACAGAAGGACTTTAATGTGAATACATTATTAACCTTGCAAAGGAGTCTGGCATTTTCCTTTATTCATTTCCTTTAGAATTCCTTTAGATAGCAAGCCTCCTCCATGGTACATTTAAAATAAATATAGATGCATCATTTTTTACTATATAGTAACTCCGCCATTTGTGGTTTCTCTGGTTTCAGTTCTCCAAGGTCTACCACGGTTCTAAAATATTAAAAAAAGAATTCCAGAAATAAACAATTCATAGTTTTAAATGATGTGCTGTTCTAGGTAGCATATTGAAATCTTGCACTGGCATGCCCCATCTAATCTAGTATGTGAGTGATCCCTTTGTCCAGGGTACCCATGGTGTATGCGCTATCCACCCATCAGTCGCTTGGTAGCTGTCTAAATTACCATATCCACTGTCACGGTATTGCAGTGCTTATGTTCAAGTAACCCTTATTTTACTTAATAATGTCCCCAAAGTACAAGAGTAATAATGCTGGCAATACAGATATGGCAAAGAGGAGCTGTGAAGTCCTTCCTTTAAGTGAGTGAAAAGGTAGAACTTCTTGACTTACTAAAGAAAAAAAAATTGTATGCTGAGGTTGCCATGTCATTTACCTCACTTTATCTCATCACACAGGCATTGTATCATCTCATATCACAAGAAGAAGGGTTAATATAGTAAAATAAGATATTTTGAGAGCGAGCATATTCACATAACTTCTATTAAAGTATATTATAATTCCTATGTTATTAGATGTTTGTTTGTTTGTTTTAATGCCTACAGCACCTGGTATTCCTGGGTGGTTTCCCATCCAAGTATTAATTAGGCCTGACCCTGCTTAGCTTCCAAGATGAGACGAGATTGGGCATTTTCAGAGTGGCATGGCCATAAACTGTTAGATATGGTTAATTTTTTACTATGCCTAATTTATAAATTAAACATTGTCATAGGTCTGAATGTATAGGAAAAAACATAGTATATACAGGGTTTGGCACTATTTGCAATTTCAGACTGGGGTTGAAACATGCCCCACAGATAAGGGGGGACTTCTGTATTACACTGTTCTTACCAAAAAAATTTAGTTAACCATCTGTACAGGTATTTCTGTCGTCAGAGACTAAAGGCCATGATGTATTTCTATAACCAGATATATCTATGGTAATAAAATTTTCCCCAAGGTAATTAAAATATTCTTAAAGTTTGGATTAATAAAGGATTTACTTATTTAATCTCTAAGCATTAAGAAGCAATTTTCAGTGTTCCAGTCCAGAAACATTATAGGTGAGTAGTTGCTGCCTTCTGAAGATTTAGCACACAAGGAAATAGATGAAAAGCATAGTGGCAGCCAGTGAAAGAGAAAACACAACACCATACTGGGTGCCTCAAGGGAGAAGTTCTATATTCCACCAGTGGAGACTGGGAAAGATTTTCTGAAAGAAATGCCATTTGAGTTGAGGGAGGGCGAAGAGCATGCAGAAAAGTACAGCCAAGAGACTCTCAGTGAATTGCAGGGACAGTTATGTGCCGCTTAACAGGGACACATTCTGAGATGTGTTGTTAGGCCATTTTGTCATTTTACAAACATCATAGAGTACACTGACACCAACCTAGATAGTTTAGCGTACTTTGCACCTAGAAGTCCTTAATAATGGCCCATTTTGGGGTCATTATTAAATAAAATAAGGGTTACCTTAACACAAGTACTGTGATACTAAGACAGTGTATCAGGTAACTCAGACGGCTACTAATATAGCCTGTTGCTCCTAGGCTACAAACTTACTGTACAAAACAACTTGAGATTAAATCAAGGGCAATGGAAAATGATGCAGTCAACATGCAGTAAAGAAATGAATGAGGCTGTTGCCGGCATAACAGCATACATAGTGTTACCGCATACTTCCTTTTTAATGAGTAGAAAGAATACACTCTAAAATAACGATAAAAAGTCTAGTATAGTAAATACATAAACCAGTAGCATCATTTGTTATCAATATGAAGTGTTAATGACCCGTACATAATTATATGTGTTATACTTTTATGTGACTGAGTATGGGTTTGCTTATACCAGCATCACCACAAACACATGAGTAGTAATGCATGTACTATAATGTTACAACAATACAGCATCACTAGGCAATAGGAATTTTGCAATCCCATTAATAATCTTATTGGGACCACCATCATATATTCAGTCCTTCCTTGACTAAAACATCTTTATACAGCCTATGACTATAGTTTTAACTAAATAGAAGCAGGTGTGGTGTTGGTGGGTAAAGGAATGTGAAACAGGGAGGGTTGACAGGGGCTACCTGAAAAGGGCCTAGAATACCAAAATAAGGATTTTGTTCTTTTACTGGGTAGATAAGCACTTCCCAAGCTAACTTCTGACAGAGTAAAATAAGTTTGGAGAGATTGCTTGTTAGCATACAGCTCCAGAGAAGTTCATAAAAAAGCTACTTACCTTTTTTTGATGAAAAGTTTCTTATGCTTGATTATGGAACTAGTTTTTCTTTGGACACTAACATTTTAAAGTTACTTTTTAAATTTTGTAAGATTTTTTTGAAGTTTATTTTTCAATTATAGTTGACATACAATATTATATTATTTTCAGGTATACAGCAGTTATTAGACATTTATATACTTACAAAGTAGTCCCCCTGATAAATCTAGTACCCATCTGACACCATATGTAGTTATTACAGTGTTATTGACTATATTTCCTATGTTATACTTTACATCCATCCCCATGACTATCTTAATAACTGGAAACTGAAGGATTTTGAACAGTCGAGAGATAAGATTTGCATTTGTAAAAAAAGGAGAATGATTAGAGGCAGAGAAACCTGTTGGGCTCAGATGTGTTAAATACATTGTACATTAAAAGGAAAATATTCAGATTAGGAGCTAGAGACTAAAATTTTAGATTAAAATTCTGTAATGGAATATTTCAAGATAAGTTTGATTTGAACCTTTTTTGTGTTTATTAAAACAATACATGCACAGCATTTAAAAGTTAAATAGTTCTATAAGACTTCATATCTAAGTCCCCTACTACATATCATTTCTTCCAACTCATTTTTTGAGTAAAGGAAACCATTTTTGCCTCTGTATATCTAAATGATTATAGTTCTTTTTTTTTTTTTTTAATATAAGCATTTACTATTAACTTTTTATTAAGGACAATAAGGATTTAGCACTTCACATGTTCATATACACAGGCACATACACACTGTTTCACCCCTGTAGGCTTTCAAGCATACTACCTATCCTGTCTTTCCTCCATCAGCATTTTATCATAATTTTGGATACCTTAATAAATAATTTTTGTCAGGATTGTCAGTGCCATTCCAAACTGAGCCATGTGATCTATAATTAATTTTATTTCCTTGCACAACTTTTTGTATTCCCTATAAATTGTCTTTTTCATTCACTTCCTTTTAAGTTTATTTTTGCTTAGTTTTTCTATGAACTTAACAGAAATTAATCACCAGATTCTCCTTTCATTGCATCAAAGACATCTGGCACTTTTACCAGTTTCACCTTCTTAGATATACCTATCCCAGATCCTCTGACATGCTTTAATCTGAACTGTTTGCTAGGCCTGCTACACAGCTGGCTTGATTTTCCCATTCCTGAGGATTTCCTTTACCTCTATCATATATTGGGGCTTGTATTTCCTGGATTCGATGTCATTGCCTTTTGTGTTTATTTCCTCATGTAGTAGAGTTATCTCCTCTAGTAGCTTCCTGAGAAAAAGGGTTATGAGAGTTAAACTTTTTGATAACTTTTATAACTGAAATCTCCATACTCTAGTCACTCTTGATTCTTAATCTGACTTGGTATAAAAATCTAACCTGAAAATCATTTTCATTAAGAATTATGAATTTGTTTCTCTGCTGTTGTTTACATACCATTTTTAACCTCTTGGTTTTGAACCTCTTGGTTTTTGTTTTTTTTCCTTTTTCCTTTCTAGGGGTATATATGTCTTTGTTTTTAGTACTCTGAATGCCATGATGATTTGTCTTAGAACAGCTTTTTACTATGAAAACTCATTTTCTTCAATTTTGTGAAATCTTCTTATACTAGTCTCATTTCCTCTCCACTGTTTCTTTGTGAAATATCCCCCCTGATTTTTGAACTTCTTGGACTTACATTATCTTGTTTCTTTTTACCCATTTACCATACCTTTGTCATCTCGCTTTATTTTCAGGGCCATTTCCTCAACTCCTGTTGTTTTTCATTTCCCTGAGTCATATATTTAATTTCCAAGAGTTGTTTTTGGTTCTCTTGAATTTTTGTTCTTATTTTAACCTCTGTTCTTATTTCATGGATGTACTTTTTATCTTTCTGAAGGTTTGTTTTTGTTTTTGTTTTTGTTTGTTTGTTTGTTTTTAATGAGCTTTTGTCTCTGCAGAGTCTGTCTCTTTTTTTTTTTTTTTTTTTTGGGGGGTTTAGTCTGTCTTTCAGGTTAGTGCTTTCCTCAGATGTCAGGTGATTCTTCCTATTCTCTGCCTATTTGCTGGTATGAAGCTGAAAAGCTAAAAAGTCTTGGGCCTACAGGTGGGATTTGTCAACCAGAAGTTTCTCAGTAAAGTGATCTGCCTTGGCTCTCATACCTTGAATTGCAGTATTTTTAGATATTTCTCCTAAAAGATCAGATTTTCCAGAAAAGGACCTTTAATCTGCTGCCTAGAGAACAATCCTCAATACTGGTATTCTGGGAAACAAGTAGAAAGACAAAGAAAGGTGATAGTCTCAACGTTCATTAAACAGTTAACTCAGCCTGTTTTTTTTTTCCCCAATATAGCACCCTTATACTCTGAGTAGTGCTCATATACCCTTCAATTTAGAATATTCTCTATCACGCTCCCTCTAGAAAAATAGTAGGCTGTCAGAGGGAGTGGCAGATTGTCTGATTGAATGGACTTGGGAAGTTGCTCTGAGGATCTAAGCTGCCTTTTCGTTTTGTTATTACTATAACACACACAGAAAAGTGTCCAAGTAATAGGTACACAACAGAATGGATTATCACAAGTAAACAGACCTGTTCTATGCCAGATAAGAAATAGAATATTACCTACACCCCAGATGCCTGAGTCACCCTTCCTTCTAATTACTGCCCTGTCTGCAAAGATAACCAGTATTCTGAAGATTACTTTTGTGTTTCACTCCATTGTATTAATCCATAATTTATTAATCTATCTCATTCTACTGTTGACAGACATTGATGTTCTTAGTTTGGACCATCTAAGTACTTTTTCAGTGTCTTTGGTAGACTTTTGAGAAATCCTCCTGTTTTTATTCACACCTTCACCCCTACAGCCAGTGCTACACAGCACTGCCAAGTCCTGAGCCTTACGTACATGAGTTCTGTAGTGCAAAAAAAGGCTACTTCTCCACTTTCCTTACTGTTGGGTTAGGATTCTGTTCCCTGAGGTTCACCTAATGTTACTTACTATTTGATTATCTACATTCCAGCCTTTTTAGATTTTCTTTCTGTGTCTCCTTTCGCATTCTGTCTTTGAGTTTTCATTTTTTAATATATCTTTAGTGTATGTTTTGGAAAGAACTAGGGTAATGCCTGTGTCCAGTCCTCTCTTTTTTTTAAACCTAATTTGAACTTTACTTTTAATACTTTATTCTTTTATGTTTGATTTCTCCAAAAGTCGAATGTTCAAAAAGATGATATCTTACAATAACTGCATTACCTTTTATAGTAAATTTAAGTCAATTTTTAAATTATATTGGTAAATTTTTAGCTTATTACTTGATACTATCTGAATATTTAAAAGTTATATTTTAAACATTTAGTCTAATTCACAGAATTTTTTTAATAGGGCATCGCTGGAACTGATGTAGCTAAAGAAGCATCTGATATCATTCTCACAGATGACAACTTTACAAGCATTGTTAAAGCAGTTATGTGGGGACGAAATGTCTATGACAGCATCTCAAAATTCCTTCAGTTCCAGCTTACCGTTAATGTAGTAGCAGTGATTGTTGCTTTCACGGGCGCCTGTATTACTCAAGTAGGTTGACAGTTTGTTCATTAAAACTTGTTGATTTTAAAACAAATGTGTATATAATATGTTTTTTAAAAATAATTAAATATTTAAGTAAGCTGAAGCTTAATATTTTAGGTTAACTAATATAAAAAATATATAATTCTGTCCTGTTCTTTAATTTTCTAAATACAAAAGGCTTCTTGAGAATTACTGAGTCCCTGAACAGTTGTGAATGTCTATTAGGAAAACTGTCTTTTCTAGGATTCGCCACTTAAGGCTGTGCAGATGCTGTGGGTAAACCTCATAATGGATACACTCGCTTCCCTGGCTCTGGCAACTGAACCCCCCACTGAATCTCTCTTGCTTCGGAAACCTTACGGTAGAAATAAGCCTCTCATCTCGCGCACCATGATGAAGAATATTTTGGGTCATGCATTCTATCAACTTGTAGTAGTATTTACACTCTTGTTTGCTGGTAAGAATTCAATGCCTGATAAAGCTTCAGTAGTTTCTGTTCCAAATTCATATCTCCGATACTTTAATGATACAGATTTTTCAAGAACTAAGTTGTATCATTCTAACTCCTTATTTTTCTTTAATTTCTCCTCTTTGTCAGTGGACACTTTGTAAATTTTGGGAGGCAGTGTGATAAATGGGGATTTGGGGTAGTAAAAAGAAGCCTAATTTCTTGTCCTGGTTTGATATGTGGTCTTAAGTGTGTCACCATACTTTTGAGGACTTCAATTTCCTCATCTGTAAGATGAAAGAGAACTAGATCATCTTAGGTCCCCTCCAACTCTTTGTCTGCTATCATTTGGGATCAATTAAAGGTCTGGCTAGGTTTTGTTACTGCATACCTCCTTGAAGATGTTAAATTATTTTGTGCCATAATTACAAAATAGTAATTTCTCATTTTTTTCAGGAGAAAAGTTTTTTGATATTGATAGTGGAAGAAACGCTCCTTTGCATGCTCCTCCTTCGGAACATTACACTATTGTTTTTAATACCTTTGTGCTAATGCAACTTTTCAATGAAATAAATGCCCGGAAAATTCATGGTGAAAGAAATGTGTTTGAAGGAATCTTTAATAATGCCATCTTCTGCACAATTGTTTTAGGCACTTTTGTGGTACAGGTGGGTAATTGGAAAAGATAATTTCAAATTTGATTGTTATGTGGGAGATATTCGGTAAACAGGTGGCTTGTACAAGAGATTATTTGACTGCAATGTGTGAAGCTTCCATGTGCTTATTGCCTTGATGACATTTTTAAAAGTTTTAAATATCATAACAAGTGAAAATTTGCTCTATTCTGAAATGCATGTGAGAATATGTTAAACTAACACTACTTGAACTGCAGTATAGGTTCTGTAGTTGTGATACTTCACACTCGCTCTGATTCTTATGGTTTCATTCTACCTTATTGTTATTAAAACTGTTGTCATTTTGATATTTAAGGTAAATCTTACAGTTTACTACTGTCTAGGGTAGCTAGAGTGATCTCTTAATTTCTTCTTGCAATTAATAGCAGTTGTATTTCTACAGTTGAGTTTATTAAATAATAGAAGCTTTTGAAATGTACATTTAAATTCCATGTGATTCTGAATGGCTGTATCCTGAGGTGGTATATGTCTATTTTGTAATATTATTTATTTTGTAATAAAACAAGGCAGGAAAGGGAGTGGAGAATGGAGTGTGAGGGGTGGGTTTGGGAATGAGTAAGAAGGACTGAAAAATCTTCCCATTTTTATAGAGGTCATTCTAAGAACAAAACTAAGGATCATTTTGCATGATTTTATTTAACTATGTCTTATACTTATGTTCTTATCTTATCTTGGATTCTGTGATTCTCTTCTGTGCAAATGATTCTATAGTAGAATCTGGAATCAGAATAGGTAAATGAATGCTACATAATCAAAACAGGAAGTCAGTAAACAAAATAAGATTTTAAAGTAAAAACGTGAGCTTTTTCAACAGTGAATCAGTGGTGGTGCTTGTTTCAAAATGAAAATCTAAGAATTTTAAACATTTAATCAGTCTATACCTGGTGCACTGTGGATACCGAAACTCAAAACCATAGACTTAATTATTTCTGTAAAAATGATTTCTGTTTTAGCTTTCAACTTCTATAAATTTCAGGAGAAATGTTGCTTACTTGCTATATAGTTTCTGAAAGTATTTCAGATTTTATAAAAATCGTTGATGGCATGCTAAAATGTTAGCTTTTACTTTGAACAAAATTAGCTTTGCTTTTACTATATGGGGATTGCAAAATTTTAACTATCTCTGTGTCAAGCAAATCTGGTAACTTAGTTCCCAACAAAGTTGGTACACCTAACATTCTTCAGTGCCTTATAAATAAGCCAGTGCAACTCAAAGCATGGTCTGTGGACCAGCAACTAGTCCACAGTCACTTTGTTACAAGTGAACTGTGAGACAAGGAGCATGTGCCAAACCGTAAATCAGCAGCTTTACCAATCACACTGTGTGTTTCGGATTAGGGTTTTTCATTGCTGGGTTTTTGGTTTTTTGTTTGTTTGTTTGTTTGTTTTTAGTAGTTGTAGCAGCAGCAGTACTGTGCAAACAGGGCATTGGTTTGCACTCCAGTACACGTTCCTTATCTCCTCTTGTCATGGATTAGCACTTTGAATAGCACTTACAGAGAGTCAGCTGGGTAGAAAAACTTGACCCTTGATTTACACATATCTCATTTTGTTCATTTCTAAAAACAGTCTAGCCAAAGTCTGATTATAGACGTGAGGTACCTGAAGGGCTTTTTTCTTATAAATTATATTAAATTTAACTTCTATTTCTTTTACTTAACTAGCTGATTCTTATTTGACCTTTTTTTTTTTTTTGACATCATGAAGTACGTAATTATCCTTAACTCTGTAAATAATTTTGGTTTTTATACTTTGTAGCAATTTACACAGAATCAGTGTTTTCAAAATGTGTTCCGTAAAACCCTAGTCTTTCGAGTTGCTCTTACATCCTCAGTAAGTTTAGGAAATTGTCTATTCTCCCCACTTCTTGGAGGTTCTTCAAACCATATAACATAGTACTTATGAGTATGAATTTAGGAATCTCATCAGTCTTGGGGTCAAATCAAGGTGCTGCCTCAGTAGCTGTATGATCGGGACAAGCTCTAATTTCTTCATCTATGAAATGGAGATGAAAATATTAGGTCGTATTTTGATGTTAATATCAAAATCATATTTTTTAATTTCAATATTTGGCAGCTATTAACTGCCATATCAAAAAGAAGCCTATCAGACTCATAACAGGGTGAATATTGTTATTTAACTCAATATTCTCATTTATCCTGTTTTTAGTTTCTTTAAACAGGGAAGCATTGGCACTGTATTACGAATTTTAAGCAGATCATTGGACTTCTCTCTTTATACAGAAGAACAAATTTATGAGAGTATACCACCTGAATTAGCACACATTTCATAGAACTTTGCAAGTTACTGTTCTTTTACAGTCCATTTATATTTGTCTTAACATTTAATTTTTAATTTGGAATGAATACTATATAGAAGAAAAAAGGATTAAATATTGTGTCCACTTTTCTATAACATATGGTCTTTTCCAAAAAAGTACTATCTTTTGTGGAAAGGCATAAATTATTCAAAAACTTAAACAGGAGAATGTAATTACTTGAGATTATATTGGAAACAGTATAAAGTTACCTTATTATGAGAATTTGTTTTTTTAATTTTTAGTATGTACAATTTAAACATGAAATATGCCTGCATTTAAAATTTTGGATGGAGAAATTTTACTTTATTTCACTTGTCTTATTTTTAGCTGTGAATATTTATATATGCCACCATCAAAATAATGGTTGGACACCTTGAGTTTAGGAGGACACAAATTTGGTTAATTTTTGAAGTATGTGAATTGTAAAATTTAAAAGATTTAAATAAATTTACTCTTTGATTATTCTTCCAGATAATAATTGTACAGTTTGGTGGAAAACCTTTCAGTTGTTCAGAACTATCAATAGAACAGTGGCTGTGGTCAATATTCCTGGGAATGGGAACGTTACTCTGGGGCCAGGTAAAAATATTACTTTTTGTTCAAAATCTTAAGTGATTTTTTTTTTTACTTTTTAGTATTTTCTTGAGCAGTTATGTTACTTTATTCTAAGTAGTTAACCATTCTATATCAAAAGAACATGTAGGGATATAGTTTCTTTCTAATGCAATATTCAAATACCTAACTTGCTGTTTATTATGATTACGCCTATATAAAAAAAAACACTTAGTTTCTTACATAGTTTTTTAACTTGCTTTTTAGAACAAGTTTTATAACACTATTAAGATGATGAATTCATAACTGGTTAGGATGCTAATGTCTATCTTTGGCTCTATGACCTATTTTTGCATTTTTAGAATAAATATTTTTACAAAATATATAAAATACCATCTACTTTAGATTTCCTATCATTTTGTTACATAGTTTAATCCAAAATGCAGCACAAGAAAAATCTTGAGTTTCAGTTCATGTAGAGAATATTTTTTTTAAAATAATGATATCTGCAAAAGTGGGCCACAAAGTGACATTTTAGATTATTTGGATTGAATGGTATATATAAAATACAGTTCTGGAAAAAATGAGATGTACCTCATTTTTATTATAGACAGCTGACTTGCAAATGCATGTTATTTTTTAAAAATAGGTGGTAATGGGTATGTCCATTGTTCATTTTAAGTTCATTACCATTTCTTTAAAACTGTTAGAGAATCTATATTAACATTTTCATTAAGGAAGGTTAACATGGTGTATAATTTGTGTGAACTCATTTCTCATCATTCTACGAGTCAGTCAAACCAAACATGCAAGTTTTTCTTAAACAATTTTATATGCCTTTTATCTCACCTTTTGTAAAAATTGTGTTTTCAGGTTCTCATTTTGAATTCTTTATTAATAGAGATCTTCTTTTAAGTAGGATTCATGCTTGGCCCGCCTTTTTTTTTTTTTTTTTTTTTTTTTGATTATCATTCTGATTATTTTATAATATTCCCCATGGGCAGAACAGAATCCCACAGTCTCCCCCAAAATCTGGCTAATTTCAGGAAAAGGAAATTCAGTACAGCATATATACCCAACAGGCATCAGTTACCATCTTTGGTTGACATTGTCTATTGAATTCAAGTGCACCATTATAGAAAGAACACTGAATTTGGTGGTCAGGAGATCTAAAGTCTTAGTCACTCCATGAACAAGTGTGTCTCTGAGCCTGTTTCACCTCTTGAAATGAGATAGTTGAACTGGAAGTTCTCCAAGCAGTTCTCATTCAGACTTTGTGCTTGTTTTTCCCCGATAGGTCTGACTTCCTTAAGGAATGGCTGTTAACATTTATAAGTTAGTACATATTTGTTGGCGTTTTTTGTATCCAATATGTTTTCTGGGGCATCTATTCTTGTTTGATGTCATTATCAATCAGTGTTCATACAGTTTTAAATAGTTGAATTTTAAAAACTAAATACATTTAATGAACAAAGCACTATTTTCAGTTTAACCGTGAAGATTTTTGGAATTTTGGTATGTTTCTCATTGGACTCTTAGAGCACTAATGAAATATGAACTTGTTTTACCTCCAATATGACCACCTGCCATTTTCATTTTATTTGAAATAAATATAATATTTATAATTTTATATATAATAAATAATAATCAAGTAAACATACATCAGAGCATGATTTTATAATTTACTCTCTTGAATGTCTTAAATAAAATGCAAAAAATGTAATCTGGCTATTTCCATTCAAGAAAACATTTTACCTTTCAAACTTAAATCTTTTGTGTAGCTAAAAGCAGAATATTTTTTTTATTCTGAGGAAGAAAGCCTCTGACAGACAGGATCGCATTGGTTTATTGGTAAAGATGCTTGGTTATACTCATACCTTTTCATACCCTTTGTATTAAAGTTGATTGGTTTAATCATACTTGATATGATTTATTTCTAAGTTCTTTTCCCTGTGTTGTAGCTAATTTCAACAATTCCAACTAGCCGTTTAAAATTCCTAAAAGAAGCTGGTCATGGAACACAAAAGGAAGAAATACCTGAGGAAGAGTTAGCCGAGGATGTGGAGGAGATTGATCATGCTGAAAGGGAGTTACGACGTGGCCAGATCCTGTGGTTTAGAGGTCTGAACAGAATCCAAACACAGGTATGGACCTGGACAGAGGTAGGCGAGATTATGGGAGTGGGAGCCAGCCCAGGGCTTTTGGACCTGGGGAGGAGGTTTGAACTCCCTCTTTAACTTCTTTCTAGCTGTCCCAACCCACAAAACTTATTTTTTTGAAAAATAATACTGGTGCCTGGAATGAGTGAAAGTTTAAACTGATCGTGAGAGAATTGTCTATATGCCCCTAAGCTCCTCTTTTCCTAGCTTCCCTCCCCCACTTCATCACAAAATGCTACTCTTGCCTATTTATCTGCTCTGTAAAAAGTGCCTTTTTTTTCTTTACTTTTTATATGTTGATAGATGGAATGGTCCTTTCTCTTGTTCTCTCTCTCTCTTGCTGAGCAAGCTGTCACAATCTCTGATTCCTTGCAGATGGATGTAGTGAATGCTTTCCAGAGTGGAAGTTCCATTCAGGGGGCTCTAAGGCGGCAACCCTCCATCGCCAGCCAGCATCATGATGTAACAAATATTTCTACCCCTACACATGTAGTGTTTTCCTCTTCTACTGCTTCTACTACTGTGGGGTGTGAGTGTGTGTTCCTAAGTGCATGAAATTAACATTTCCTACTTCACACACCTAACGTTTCTCATTTTCTCCTTAATGTTTAAATTCATTTGTTCAGGCTTTTCATAAAGCTTTCTTTTCGTAAAGTGGATTGAGACCTCAAAGTGTTGTCATTGTTGTTGTTTTATTTCTTAGAGGGCTAGAATAACAGGTGGAACAATTTCAACCAAAGATATGAAATCTGTGAGCTTGTCTCTGTGCTAACTCTGACATTTAAGATGGGGAATAAAATTGTAGTATAGAATTTGTCAAACTACTATAAATTTTTGAGTATATGCCTTTAAACGTGTTCCTACTGCATGGTGCCCAGAAGCATGTGATATGAAACTGATCTAACAGAACCAAAGAATTGTGTGTTTAAAGCTAAATATGAATTTAGCATTTTGACTTTTATCTTGTTGAAGTTGAAAAGTAAGATAGTACCCTTAAGAAAAATTCCCAATATATATAGTCAGTTGTTTGCCGCCTTAGCCTAGACTTTGTGGCCTTTTTTGGGTTTTTCTTTTATTTTTATTTATTATTATTTTTTGAGGGGGCATTGGGGTGGTCTCCCTATAAGCTCCAGAGTTCTATAGTATTGATGGATTTCTTTTTTCATTTGTATAATCAACTTAATTTAAAATGGTAGCCTAGATAAGAAATGGAGTGTTATTTTACATTTTCCAAAGAAGTAAGAAAAGTGTATTGTTAATTATTGAATCATTTCATGTCCTACTGACCATCAATTGACTAGAATAAAAAATTTTCTTTCAGGCTTGAGTAAATGGTAAATTCCCCAGAAGCCTTATAACCTATATCATCCTTACTGTGAATTAGGGTCTGGATTTCATGGTGGATTCTCAGTGTACTGGAGGCACTAAAGAGAAAAGCCTACCCAGCCCTCATACTCACCCCCAAAATCAGCTGAGATACCTAGGGCTAATCTTGTATTTGGACAGAGACCTTTGCCATTTGGTCTTCAGCCATTAAGGACTGGAAGAGTCTTGGGAAGCTAGAGAGAGGATAAATTGAGGGAGAAAACAGTGCCATATTAAGGAGGACTGTTTATTCAGTGCCTTTTTGTTTTGTTTGCTTAAGTAGTTTTCATTTGTCATTTTTGACACTATTATAAAACAGGAAGAACAGAAACTATTTTACAGGTATAAGAACTGACTTGAAGGTTAAATGACTTGTCCGTGGCTAATGAGCAGAGGCAGCATGACACAGAGCAAAGAGCAGACAGGTACTCTAAGGACAAACTGACCCTGTAATGTTAGACGGGGTGTTAAATTTACGTACTTGGACAGATAGGAATCTTCCTTTTAAAAATCACTCTGGTACTACCTAACCTAAGTGAAATTGTATATGTAAATTGCCTATCCTTATGCCTGGTACAGCTAATGTCAGGTTGCATCCCTTCCTCCTTAAATCTATAGATTTCATGTTATTCCCTAGCTTTAAGGGGCTTTTTTTACTACTCATTCCTTCATCTCCTACTATTAGTGTTTATTTAGTTGTTTTTCATAAATACTCTGGAAAGTCTGCCATGTTACAAGGCTATTCTAGAACTTAAAGACCTTACAATCTAGTGAAACAAACAAGTAACTGGGAATTTCAACGTGGTAATGAAACACAGAATATGATAACAGGGTCCTTAATGTGCCCTGAAAAGTAGAAAGAAATGACTCCCAAGCCGATTCTTGATAAAATTTGCCAATTGAGAAAAGTGAGTTTCAGTAACATAGTTTGGTACTAAAACAGTAATTAAAATATAAAGACTTACGAGGCTGGAACGGAAGGTAAGGATCTGTTTGTAACCTATAACAACAATCCAAAATGAGACTTTATCCTGAAAGACTCTTCTTGCACTCAAAATTTTAAATTTGAAAAATTTCATACCTACAAATTGAAAGATTTATACACAAATAATGCCTTTTGCCTGGATTTACTGCTTCTTAATATTTTATGACATTTGCTTTATTTATGTATATGTTAATATGTACTTTTTGAGCCATTTGATAGTGAAAGATATCATGACATTTCATAGTACCTTAGCCTCTTAAGAATAAGTCTCCTGTAGAATCATACTATAGTATCATATCTAAGAAATTTAACATTGATGCCATTTTAACTTATATACAATCCATATTCAAATTTCTGCTATTGTCCCCAAAATGTTTTTTATCGAAAGCTTTTTTGATCCAGGATCCAAGAAAGGATCATTGACAGTTAAGACCTTTTAGTCTCTTTTAACCTGATCTGTTTTACTCTATTTTTCAGAACATTGATTTCTCTTGAAGAATCAAGGTCAATTGTCTTATAAAGTGTCCTGCATTCTGGATTTTTTTTATTGTTTTCTCATGATTAGCTTCATGTTAAACTTTTCTGACAAGTTTCTCTCCTGGGTGATATATATTCTATCTGTTTTTATTTCAGCAAACTTTTAAATAATTTACTATTTTTGTCACATGACCGGAGGTATACTATATTTACTTTAACTTGTGTTATGAGCTTTATATTAAATATTAGGTCAGTCATCAACTCTGTTTTAAGACATAACTACCCATACCTGCCCAGGTTCTTTTCTGATGGAACTATACCTGAGACTTGAGTTGCTGGGCCCATGTTTCAAGGGAGATAGAGGTATAATTCAGAATGTCAAGGGCAAGTTCCTAGTTGTTGCTTCTTTAAGGTTTGAGATGTTTATTTCTTTATTTTGTATTCTGTGTACTTGGACCATAAAGAGGTGTCATGGGCTGATGCATATCTTTTTCATGAGGTTATCATTTCTACATTAACAGTTACAGTAATTATGTTGCTGTTACTGTAAATTTCTGTCAGTCTTGCTAGTGAATCCTTGTCTTAGGTACTAAGTACAGAACCTCTAGCCAATGTATAGAATTAATTAATAGTGTTAATATGTGTAATGAAAGGTTTGATTTTCTCACTGTGTTCCTGTCCTGATTTAGAATATCTATGGATGTCAAAACTTCAACTGTTTTTGGAGTGTTTCCTTTGCTAAATGGAAGAAATAATAATCCATTTTGACTTCATCATATACTAGGCTTGAAACATCTCTGGAGAGATCATCTTTTTCCTCTCATTTTTATTAGTCAAATCTTTATTCCTAAGGATCTCTAGAGAAAACATTCTATAGTTTTATTTATTTATAAAGTATATTATTCTGTTATCAGTCTTCATCATTAATAAATTATTTAGCTAAATAGTTGACCCTTGTTGGAAAGGAGAAATTGAGAGAAAATTTGGTCTTCTAGGTGAAGGGTTGGCAAACTGTAGCCTTTGGGTCAAATCTGGCCTGATGCCTGTTTTTGAAAATAAATTTTTATTAGAACAGAGTCACACTCTTTTTAGTATCATCCATGGTAGCTTTTGCACTACACTTGCAAAGTTGAGTAGTTGCATCAGAGACCATATGGAGTCCAAAGCGTGTATTTACTATCTGGTTCCTTACAGAAAATGTTTGCCAATTTCCACTACTTGTTACACAAGTGGGTCTTACTTCGAGAAAATTCGATGTGCTAATACCCAACTTTGGAAAACGACCTAGGATTTTCTTTTTTGGTGTATGCTATCTTTTGTTTTACCACTGCATTTCTTTAAATTAGTTCACATATTAAAAGTAACGATGAATACAAATTTCAGAAATGGGCAATCTGCAGTAGAAGGTAAGATATATCAGGCAATGACTAAAATCGTCCCATATTTTAGAGCTGCCCTTGTATACCATGTTTTGGTCAATGATACGCAAAAGCTAAGATTGTATTTAGGAAAATGGGTGGGTTAGCAGGGTAAATGATTTTGGTTTTGATTTGTTACTTAAATCTAATGTATTGTTTAACTCTATAATCATGTTCAGTTTCTTAAAATTACTGTGTGATAATCTCTTTGACTTTTTTTTGTTTACCATATTTAATTATGCAATGTTTTCCTCTGAATTCTTTAAAAATTTTTCTTGACATAGGAATTATTGTTTTTTTTTATTTTTAGGAGCTATAATTATGTTGTACATAAGAGGTTTCAGTAAATATTAACAAAACTGTTAAAAGAGTAAATAAACAGGTTTGGATTGTCAAAAAAAGGTAGCTAAGGTTATTTATTTTCCTGCTTAAACAGTTCTTTGCAGCATTAAAAGTTTCTTACATACCTAAAGTATTACACACACAGTAGTGCTTTTAGTTACTCAAAATTACTACTGTACTGTGAGAATTTTACATGTAGAAGGTAATAGAGATCGGAGCAAGTGTAAATTAGCTCAATGTCATGCTTCAGATCCAGTGATTTGTTTATGTTGTTTATAAGTGGAAAGTAAAGTAAATCTGGTTCAATGACCCCTGGTTATTCCAGATTTTATTGCGTATATCTTCTATGATATCTGTTCTTTGAATTGTATTGCTTTGGAGCATTTCTGAGCTATTTTTTTCCTGTCCAGTCATCATGTGGCTAAGTAGTAGAGTCAGAGGAAAACAGCATTAACCTTAATTTTAGGAAGTATTTTATTCTAGTGACGTTAGCTAACGCTAACACCCACATGTTCTCTTTTATTATTATCAAAGAACTTGGAATTGGGAGTCCAGAAAACTTTGTTCTCAGACACTTTGGCACTGATTAGAAGTGAAATGAGCTGTCAGCCACCCGTCCTCTCAGTTGCTCAGGTTCATCATTTGTAAAGTGGTTAGAATAAAGTAGGTTGAATAACCTTTCAAGCTCTGATGTTCTCATCAGAGTAAATATTTTTGGAAAGAAAACATTTTAACCAAAATTAAAAAGTTTCGATAAAAAGGAATTTTACCTAATTTTACCTGTCACAAATGTGTGTGTATGTGTAATTGTGTGTATACAAACACTGACTACCTTCACCTGCTTACTCTTTACACTGCCCTTAGAGCTTCCCCAACTCCCAGATCTCTTAACTCCCTGAGCTCTAGATATTTTCACCTCGATGTTCTGCAGCTCCCCAGATTTAACATGTTCCAAAAATTTAGTTCTCCTTTCATTTTTCACTAGTCACCTATCCCCTGGTCAAAACAAAACAAAAAACTTACCTGTCTCTAGCTCTGTTAGAAATGTCTGCAACCAAGTCAAACAGGCAACAGTTTCAGGGCATCTTGAGCAGTCCTCTTCATCCATCAGGTTTGCTGGCTGAGCCTCTAGTTTGTGTTGTGTTCTCCGTGCCTACTCACCAATGACACCAACAAATATTTTTCTTTTTTCTTCTTCTTCTTCTTCTTCTTCTTCTTCTTCTTCTTCTTCTTCTTCTTCTTCTTCTTCTTCTTCTTCTTCTTCTTCTCCTCCTCCTCCTCCTCCTCCTCCTCCTCCTCCTCCTCCTCCTCCTCCTCCTCCTCCTCCTCCCTCCGTCCTCCTTCCTCCTCCTCCTCCTTCCTCCTCCCCCCCTCCTCCCCCCTCCTCCTTTTTTTTTTCTTTTTTTTGTTTGCAGGGCGGGGGAGTATCTTTTATCTTTTTTAACTGCACAGTCTCTTATCAGGATACTTGTTAAGTGTCCACATATATAAAATGTGAATTGTAAGATTTCACAGTAAAAAAACTACATCAATAATTGTAATGGTATATTTAGCAAGCCTAGTTTCACACCATATGTAAAACACTTTACATCTTAGTAAACAGGAGCAAGAGCAGTACAGGAAATTGGAAATGTATTTGCTGTTAATAGTCCATCAAATGAAGAAACTAAAGTATAAACACATTAATAGAATTATAAACTGACACATGACAAAATAGCACAACAACACTGTGCTAAAATGCTTGCAGCTCAAAGTGTGGATTATGGACCAGCAGCTTCAGGGTCACCTGGGGGAGCTTGTTAGAAATGCATAAATGAGAATCTGCATTTTAACAAGATCCCCAGGTGCTTCTTTTGCATATTAAAGTTTGAGAAGCCCTGACTTTGATACTTGAGAGCTGACACTGTTCTGAGTCTGTACGTGTACTAATTGAATCTCCCATACAACCCTGTAAGGTAGGTACCATTGTTACTACTTATAGTTGAAGAAATCTGTTTGCCCAAGGTTCCTCAGCTAGTAAGTGGCAGAGCTGGAATTCACACCCAGACATTTTACCCATGTCTTCCTCAATCAGCTGTGTTGTATTCTTCCTCTGTATGAAAGCCTAAGTGAACAACGGGTAAAGCAGCCTGCAGGCAGGGCTTTGGCAGGGAAGACAACTTTGAGGAGAGATGAGGTTCTAATTAGAACTAGGCAAATGTTATTGTAAATAGCAGTTTTCCCTTCTTTTTAAGGTTGGATAATCTTCCTCTGTGTGGATATACCATGTTTTCTTTGTCCATTCATCTGTCAATGGATATTAATTTGTTTCCTATCTTGGTTATTGTAAGTAATGCTGCAAGGAACATAGGAGTGCAAGTATGTCTTCAGGATCCTGATTTTGTGTCTTTGGAAAAATTCTCAGAAGTAGGAATCTAAAATAGTCAAACTCAGAAGCAGAGAGAAGATTAGTAGATTATTGGGGGTAGGGGAAAATGAGGAGGTCCTGGTCAACGGGTACAAAGTTTCAGTTATGCAAAACGAGTAAATTCTGGAGATCTAATGTATAACATGGTGACTGTACTGTATAATTGAAATTTGCTAAGAGAGTAGAATACTAACTTCTCACCACACACACAGTAACTGTGAGGTGATGGATATGTTAATTAACTTGATTAGAGCAATTATTTTACAGTGTATACACATATCAAATCATCTGTTTGTACACCTTAAATATATACAATTTTACAAAGTAGACATAAACATACATTTTTTAAAAAATACATTTAAATGAAAAAATACATTCAAATGTCTCTGAAGAAATGAAATGTATTAATTTCTTTAGTATTGTTTTACTAAAGATGATTTTGGTGACTGCATTTTTTTATGTGGAACGTCAATGTCAGTTACTTCTCATAACAGGAGTAAATGTCTTCATTACTAAACAGGATTCATTAGAATCAAAGATAAAGCAAATGCTATATTTAAATTGATATTTACTAGATGTTCAGCTATTTGGATTTTGTCCTTTCTTTTTTGAAAGTCTGTATGACACTGGGTTAATGAGACCTAATGTCAGTGTGTGTAGTGATGTTTTCGAGTCAGTTGCTCATTAACCTCTTTTCATCATACAGCAGACTTCTGAGAATTACTGAGCTATATGTTTTGAGGCAAAAATACTAGAAAAGTTTTGTGTTCCTTTTAGGGGGAATCCTAGAGGATATTTTTTCTGTTTTTGTTTTAAATCTTTTTTATTTTTTTAGTGACTCTAGTATGTAATTTGTTTTAATCTATGTTAGAGAAAAACAGTACTTTATAGACAAATGGCATATACTCAAATATTTATAGCTGTTTAATGGCATTTTATAGATATTTATTTGGACTTTGTCTTTATTTTTATTTTTTTAATTAAGGAAGTAGTGAGATAGATGTGACTTCATTGTGGCATTCAGCTTATATTTGCTTGGCTTTTTCATAGTCGGTGACACCCTAACTCCTAGCATGATAAATAATAACCCTCTGTGCTTGTTTAACTTATTTGAATTGTTTTCAAAATTACATTTTTTTTATTTTAAAAAATCAGCTAAAGCTTGTGTATGGTTGTTTTTATTTGTTGTTTGACTTTGTTTTCTTAGGGAAAAAATCCTATAAAATGGCTATTAAATTTTTAGCCAGTGACAGTGAGATTTTCTTAGTTTTACTTTGAATTCTGTATCTCTTAATTCTTAGAGTATGTGGTTTTGTTGTTCTGTAGTGTCTTACTAAAATTCATTTTTTTTACAGTGTATTGCAAGTTCCACTGCATTACATGCAAATATGATTCACTCATACCTAGCTGTTTGTGGATTCAGACTCATAAATAAACCATCTTTAAGTTAAGCTACTAGCATACTGACATTTTTCTGTTTTCTGATATTTACAGATTCGAGTGGTGAATGCATTTCGTAGTTCTTTATATGAAGGGTTAGAAAAACCGGAATCAAGAAGTTCGATTCACAACTTTATGACACATCCTGAGTTTAGGATAGAAGATTCAGAGCCTCACATCCCCCTTATTGATGACACTGATGCTGAAGATGATGCTCCTACAAAACGTAATTCCAGTCCTCCACCCTCTCCCAACAAAAATAACAATGCTGTTGACAGCGGGATTTACCTTACAATAGAAATGAACAAGTCTGCTACCTCTTCATCCCCAGGAAGCCCACTACACAGTTTGGAAACATCACTCTGATTGTAAGCTGAATGTTAACACACTAGCTGCATTGTAAAGAAACAAATTGAAACTGGGTCTCTTCACATATTGTGACAGACAAGATAGTATTCTTGTCTTTGGACTTCAACAGAAGACACACTTGTACGAATGTAGATTTATTTTTTTAAAAAAAAAAAAGCAAAGCTTTCTGCCAGACTGAGGGTGCTTTTTGGGGGGTGGGAGAAATGAACTGACAGATAAACAGTAACTCAGCATACGTTGACCTGTGGATCATCTGTAGTACCTGAGAGTGGTCCCGAACAGTATAATTAGCAGAGCTTTAGTTTATCTCAATCCTTGATGGGAGAGAGGGAGGAGTAAAGCTGGGCAAGCAAAGAGCCCTGGATCATTGAATTGATACTTTAATTTCTGCTGTTGGCTGTTAATAATTTGGATTATTTATGTTTATAAATGATACAGATCTGTTTACAAGGTTTGTAGATACTTTTTTTGTTCCTGTTCATAGATGGGAAGCTTCCTTATAACTGATGCAGAGAAAAATTAGTCCTTCAAATACTGCTGTATTTTCAGGAAAAAAAAAGGGTGTTTCTATTGAAACTGTACTAAATTTTTGCCTACAATTTAACTTGTTAAATATTGTAGATAAGTTGCTAATACTAATAGCCAAATAGATAACACTAATGCTTTGTTTAAAAAAAAAACAAACAAAAACAAAACAAAACAAAAAAATCATGAGCAGTGGTGTTCTAATGAAGTTATGGCATCTGTCCTAATTAGTTTCTTAAATACATTTACTACTTAATGGTTTTGAAACAACTGTTTAATTTTTAAAATTTTTGAAAACTTGCTAATAACCTTTTGTTCAGAATTTAGTAGATTGTTTAATGCGGGACATCAACTGCATAATGAAAGATGCTTGAAATGCTTTTGTTATTTCAGGCAAATCAAATTAAATCAAACTATCAAACTACAAGAGAACCTTAGTCCTTTTTGTTTTTGTCTAAACCTGTTAGTTCAGTGATGTCTTGGTGAACTGTGAGTGAACTGTATTGCTTTTTCTAATCCTTAGAAACCTTCATACAGCATGAGGGCTGTTGGCATTTTGAAAAGGTTAATAAGTATAAGCATACATGTTTTTCTTTTGTTTTTGAAACTTGTTTGTAAACATAAATAAATCTGCCCTTTTATTAAATAAATTCACAGCAATGTTTTTTTAAAGAAATTTCTGTTTCTTTACTCAATTCTGTATATCTGGTGCATCAGTCTGTTCTCTTTAACCACAATTGGAATAAATTTCAAGATGGTAACAGCCCCATGAATTACCACTTTAATTCCTTGGTGATAATCTAATAGAACCAGATTAAGAAAACTATCTCAATTTCACCATTTGACGTATTCTTCATAGAATTTAGTTTGTCTAAAATAGTCTCACAGTTTTAAAAAAAATAATGACCACCATTGTCTTTGATACACTTATTTTAATTCTTAAGTGGCCAAATAACAGATTAGTTAAAATGAGATTCTATGAAAAGGTGAAAAAGGTCCTAAAAATGTATATTTAGATATAATAATCATATGCTGGAATGCCTATTTTAAAGTCAGCTGGATTCTTTAAATCTTCGTTTCTTTCTTTTGTGTTAGGCATTGTGTTAGGGCCCAGATTTCACCAGATATACAATCCTCAGGCTGACATAAAGTTTACGAGGACTACTACATCTGAGAGTGCTGACCCAGCAAAGAAACATTTAGTTGATGGTGCTTGATATTTTTGGTGGGTAGGGGAAAATCTGTTTTTCTCCATCAATCCTTTGCAGTAATCCTCTGCAAGTCTTAGAAATACATCGGCTCTGTCAGCATTTATAATTGTACATTTATTCATCAGGTATTTATAGCAAACCATACTGTAAAAAGAAGTAGGATGATAATGTTGGAAAGCATACTAGGCTAGGAGTCAAGACCTGGTTTCTAGTCTTGGTTTTGCCATTACGTGCTGCATGACTTTGGGAAAATAATTTACCCTGAGGGTGGTGGATTAATCTATCTTGAAGAACCCTTTCAGCTCTAAAAATTGACCCTATCAACTTGAGAGCCAACAAGGCATAGGGACTAGAGAAAAGGGAATGTTTTCAGTTTTCTTTTTTATTTTGGTTATGCTTAAATATGAATGTAATTACCAAAAGATTTAGAAGTGCATGTGCTTTGGAGGATTTGTATTGAGCTTTTACAGTATTCATTTTTCAACTCAAGGCAATGGCTTTTTACACCAACTCTAATCCATAAACAGGTCTTCTGACATTCATGAAGTAGTAGCAAGACATGCTTAGTGTGTATTTCTTTGAGACACTGTAATTTCTACCAGAAATTTCCAGAGCATTATGTAAGTAGAAAAAAATGCAAGCAAGCTGTTAAAGATCTTGGATCCCATTATATAGTATGTATAGCTGAAATCAGCATCTATAATTCAATCACTTTTTTCTCTTTTTTTCCTCTAACCAAAAAATTGTTTAATTTTGCATCCCAAATGTTTTTAATCTTTGTATATTTTTTAAAAATCCTTTCTCCTCATCATTGCCTTTTTTGTGGTTGTAAATAGACTTACTTGCACTTTGAAGATGAGTTACTCCTTGTCATCTTACAAATATGTGATATGGTAATTTTCATAACAGATGTCAGTTTTGAACCAAGAAATGGTGATTTGTTTATAAGAAAAAAAAACTGGCTTCATTTCTGTGAAATTGCTCTTTGAAAATTTCTTTTTACACATGTAAGCCAACTGAGATACCGTGATGGTGTTGATTTCTTTCAATGATGCTTACCATCTATTTTAGCCACTGAGCCTTTTATTATTTGTCTATTTGTAAAGTTTATTTGTCTTAACTCATTTAATAAATATACTGTTTATCTGTTTCTGAATGGGGACTGAACTTTTTGAATATTTAAATTGATTGGAACATCATATTTTAGAATTACTTTTTTCTATTTGAAATTTTTAAAATTTGATGACAATTCTATAATGTACTTGAAATGTTATGGTTGTGTTACAGTGAATCAGTGTTCTAATATGCATGATCTTGCCTCTAGAATGAAAGTGAGTATATTGTCCTTACTCAACCTACCCCGCATCTTCAATACTTACAGCACAATAGATCATTTCTGCAGTCCATGGGAGTGTAATGTTTTTGTTTAAGAAACATTTTTTTTTAAATAATGCAAACTTGTCAGTAGCAATTATCTGAACTCTATGGTAACAAAATTAATCTAATTGCCTTTAGTTGGTTTTTATAAGTTATTAAATTAACAACTTTGAAACACTGAGTGAACTTTAAATGATTATGAAAGTACCATATTTATGACATGAGAGATGTTTTCCATTTTGTCAAATTAGGTTTTACATACATATTATAATTGAATTTTGAATTAAGTTGACTTTGTAAAATTAACTGAATAAGAAAGTGGAGTTACTATAAGTCTGCTTGTTGACATTTTTCCTGTATTTTTAGAGAAATCCTGGCATGTTACAGCTGCCTTCTTTTATTTAACCTATGCCACCCTTAAGACATGATGCCCAAACTCTATACCAGTCTTTATTTTTCTCAAATTCCATTGTTAGACTCATTTATAGACCAAAAAAAAGATACTTTTATTGCATAATTATACCATCTAAAATGATCTTTGAAAGATCCTTGAAAGTAACCTCAATTTTAGAATAAGCATTATAAAAGTATAATGTTTCATTCAGTAAGGAAGTTCTAATTGTATTCTGTACTTAGTGTATGTCAGAAGGAAATTATCCTTATAATGTAATTTACTTTTCCTACAGATTGATAGTATTATCCTTTAAGGTCTCAATTGAGAGTTTACTTTTATGCTTTTTGTCTTAACGACTTCTTTAACATTTTCTTATTTGTTAGAAAAACACTTCAGCTTATAGATGAATATACTAAATGTAAGCATGTTTAATCTGTATTATCTGAATTCATTGTCATTACTAAACAATGTAACATTAATGATTCCAAAGTAAGAAATGTGTATATGTGTTTACACAGTATCAGGCTTTGTCACAACTTCCTTAACCAGTCTTGTATCCTAGGAAAACATAGTTCCCAAATCAGTAATACACAAGTCTGGGTGTGGGTTCAATGCAGAAGTCTCTAAAGTTCTCTTAATTTAAATCAGAGTTATAAAGACCATACAATTTCCAAATTACTTTTTAGGTTATTGAATACAAGTACTGATACTTAGCTACTAAAAGTGTCATCACAGCATAATATTTGTAGAATACCTACTATATTCCAAGCACTTTATATGGATTATGTAAATAAGAACACTGTACAACTGCTGCCACTTTACACATGGGGAAACTGAGGCATAAAGAGTTTAAGTAACTTGCTCTAGGTCACATGGTAAGCTGGGATTCACACTTAAGGCAGACCTTATCAAGAGTCCAAGCCAGTGGCTACGGATCTTTACTGCAGTACTACCATCTTACTGACCTAAGGAGGGCCCAGTGCCTAAAAATCTGTGTCCAACTTCGAAGGCTCCTTTGCTGTTGTTCTTTTCTGATAACAAATGCTTCAAAAATTATCTTAAGAATCTTCATAACCTTCCTGGAGGATAGCTCAAGACACTGAGGCAAAAACTATCACCCATTAAGATGTATAATCTAAGCTTTCCTTATTACCAGACTTCTAGCTGGAGGATCAAAGATAAACTCAGTAAAATGGTAATTTAATACCACAGAATGTTGTGATTCAATTTCATAGATAATTTAATAGGTCATTGCTTTATATCCTAAATAATTTGGAATGAAAATAAATTTGTCACATTAATGAGACTGCATCTTTGTTCTCAAACTTTGTAAAACTAAAGGATAGGAAGTTTTATATATTTTGAAGAAGTTGTCTTCCAGCAGTATTTTTCTTGATGAAAATTTTTACTGCTTCCATATTTAGCCTAAGGAGCAACTATTGTACACTGGATTTTAACAATTTTTAAAATAAAATTGCAGCCATTATTTCACTACTGTTTTAATGCCATTTTATATTAATGTAGTTTATGGATTGTGAATAGTCAGTTGGCCTCCCTTATAGTCTATAAAAATGAGATGCTTGCTGATTTTTATAACCTTTATGGTAACACAGCAAAGGTAAAATACTTCGAAAAAATTTTTTTCTGTGAGGATTCCTTTGAAATCATAAGTGTTTAGTCTAAGGCATACCTTAATGAATAGCTTGAGGATGTATGCAAAAAAATAAAAATAGGATCTCAGGGAGACCTGTGGTATCAGGGTAGAAATTCAAATTGTGATGCTTTTAATTTAATGTTCTAAATCTTTTAACCATAGCCTACTCTTTCAATTAGCTTCAAACCCTCTGAGGAAGGTAAGTCTGTAGCATCTAAAATCAGTATCTCACTTTCTCACTGCTATAGACTTAGGATGGATAGTAGGTCTCAACATGTGAAGTGTGGTGGCAGAGGGGGTGATTGTAGCAATGAAGCCACACCAAGTTTCTGGAGTCTGGGACTCAACTTCTAAGAGAACTACCCGAGTGTCTGCCCACCTTTCCTGCCCCTAAAATTATCTAACTGCCTACCACTTTCACGTCCTTTCCATCCCCCATTCTCCATTCATTCATTCAATGAATACTGGAATTCATACTGTTGTAGATTCAGGAAAACAAAGCAATGTCATTCATTCCTCTCAAGGAGTTTATACTGTAGTAGGTGGGAGAGAGTTGGGCCTATGTCAGGTGGTAGGGGACAATGCTATGTTACATAGTGTAGTTAGGGAAGCCATCTCAGATACGGTGACATTAAGCAGAGACCTAAAGGAAGTGAATGAGCCAGCTGCTTGGTTGTCTGGAAGGGTCTTTCAATAAATAGTGGTTGGCTGGCAAGTTAGGAAGAGCAAAGAGGCCATGTAGCTGGAGAGGAGTGAACCAGTGATGGGATTGTAGGAGATAAGCATGGTGACAGACTGGGAGGCTTGGCCTAAACTTAAAGTTATAAGCCTTGGCAAGAACTTTGGCTCTTGATGGGAAGTCAGTGGAGGATTTTGAGCAGAGCAGCAATGTGGTTGGACCTTTAAAAAGATCATTGGATGCTGTATGGAAGTCAGCTATTCAGTTTTTCAACTCATTTCATTCCAGCTTGGCTTTTTCCTGCTGCTTTTGTACACCTCCCCCAACCGCCTTAGAGAGTCGAGTGAACCCCTTATACTTTTTTCTTTTAATTTTATGCTTGTCCTGTTTTTCCAGATAGTACAAGTCTGGCATCACTTTACCATCAACTCGCAAGAGTTTTAGCCAGTATGCAGTTTCCCACGTGGGTTGTGATAGCCTTTGTTTTTACCCTGTGTTACTCAGCAACGTGGTCACAAATAGAAGATGGCCAGTCTTTCTCAGCTGTTCAGTCTCTACAATTATAGTTGACATCTCCTCCAAACTATCTTTTTCTCGCTTTGTAAGTCCTTTAAATCTGTTCATCTTATTTTCTATACCAAATGTGACTGCTTCATTCCTCCATCATCTCCCAGTCTTTTTTTAGCCTGCTAACTTTCATTAACTCCATCCTAACCAAGGCATTCGGGTGGCTAACTCCTCCTGCTCTGACATTTACCTACCTGGCTTGGTCTCCTTGACGTTTCACTATGTTGGTACCTAAACCCAAACCACCTTCAACTTTATACCTGTCCTCAGCTTCAGAATATGCCTCCAACTTGCTTGTGACCAAAGTTCATACTCGTTACCTGGTTTTCTTCACTGAGGCTCAAACTGACCTTTAGTTTGTCTCTTATTCTTTTCTGGGTCATTCCTCATATTTAGAAATCTTTTACATTTTTGTCAGAGCCAGGATTCAAGTTGTGGTTTATCTGACTCTAGAACACACCTTTTCCGTCCTACCTGTCAACCAAAATTGTTGCTTTTCCACTTATTTTAACATCTTCCTCTCTTTGTGCTTTGTTATTGATTTTTTTTGATCACAAAGAACAGGATTTTACATCTACCAGTGTCACTCTATTGTTTTAGTCAACTCACATCACTTTGACTCCTAATTTATCATCTAGTTTATCCTCGATCCTTCTTGGCTTAATGTTGTCCAAGACAGCAATTAACTTTTCTTCTATTCTTTTTGTAAATCACTGTTTCACAACAAAGCCGAAAGGCAAACAAGACAGCTGCCAACAGCCTTTGCCTTACTTTTCAAAATCACCACCAGGTGATATTAATGCTCATTTAATCCAGTCATTCAACCAGTTTGGAATTTCCTAATTAAATGTTCTGTCATACACACAAAAGGAGATAATGTCTTGTTGAACTGCTGTCAGCTACTTACTGTTTTGCTACAGATATTTCTTCCTTGGTTTCAGGTGTTCTTTTGTCATTCTTTTTATTTTTACTGTACTACAGTCTATTCCGTCTTCATGTCAGGCCTTTAAATGTTCTTTCCACATCTCTACCTTCTATCTTTCTCATCACCAATCTATCCAACACATAATCCAAAATGTTCCTAAATTGCCACTTTGTCCACATCATCCCTACCCTCCTCAAATAGATTAAATTAAAAACAACAACAACAACAAAAACTTTAGCTCTTCATTTTCATTTCCTTCTTAATCTTTTGGCCTCATGTTGTTACCTGCACCTCTCCACTGCTGCAAACTCGTTCTCTGTTTTCTTCCCTCTTTCGTAAATTGCTCCCTAAAGCTCTTCATGTTCCTGGCCCTTTTGTACTTTCTGCCATTCACAGTGCATGCACCTCCCTCCACCCCCAACACAACAGACATGTAAGGGAAAAGTGCTTTCTTCTGAGGAAAATTGCCCCTCAGAGAGGATGCTGAGGTTCAAAGAGTGGGTCTCTGAGGTTTTCGGGAGAGGCAGTACTATGACAGAAGAGCATTTGCCTGTGAGTCAGCAGACCTGGGTTCTGGTCCCAACTCTGCCTTAAACCAACTTTTAATACCTTGAGCCTTCATTTTCAGCAGGATTGTATTTGTGGTGCCTTCCAATGAACTTGGAACCTGAAGCACTTCAATTATTAAGGGCAGTGGGTGGTACTATTGACTCAGTAGCAAAAGAAACAATCCTGTGAAGAGCTGTTTAGCTCCGCAAATAAAGTGGTTTAAACAGAAAACTTCGGAGTTGAAAAGGGCCCTTAAGTCCCAACTGGCTCATAAACACTCAAGGCTTTATGAAGATTACCCTGGAGATTTATGTCATTAAAATGAATAGTTTGCTTTCATTTCCTTTTTTCTCTGGTTTAGTCCACAGAAACTTTGTGTTTTTAGTCAATGGACATTTTCCCTTTAAAAAAGAGCGGCTTGCTTGCCTCTTGCACATCTGTGAGGTAGAGATTAAATGAGTGTGCTAGTGTCTCAGTCACTCACTTTTTTTTACTGTTTTCATCTAACTGGCCACCACTGGAGGTTTTGGACTGTTACCTAGTTTTAATTCCTTCTTTTGTACCTATTCATATCAGTATTCTTATAACGGACCATGGGATAAAACAGTATTTTCCAAACTTTGCTACACATTGGAGTCACCTGGGAAGCTTTAAAACATACCAATATATAAATATTGAATCACTATAATGTACACCAGAAATAAATAAAATTTATATGCCAAAAGGAAACACTGGTTCCAGGCTCCCACCCCAAGGCATTGTGGTCTAGGGTGTGGCCTGAGTATTGGGACTTTTTAAAACAATCTAGATGAATCTAGTATGCAGCCAAAGTTTGGGAAACACTGAGTTAAACAGAGGGAAAGCACTAAGAATAACAATGCTGTAGTGCAAGACATTAGTGAATAGAAAATAATTTTGTAAATTTTCCAATCAAGATGATGTTCAGAACCAAAGTTCTGTTTACTTGGATAAAATGCTTTTAAAAGATCAGGTTGTCTCTAGTACTTTAAAAATCAATATTAAGAAGAATTATACAGAAGATTATATTTAATTTGCTGTGATTAAAAACTAATCTGAAATATATTTTTGTGGAAATGTGCTTACAAATAAGTTAAAACCTTTATCTCCTATTTGAAAAACAAATTATGACCAATTTTAAAATAAGCTAGTTGGTTTTGTTAAAATGAAAGGATTTTACATATCAGGTGATGAAAATTTATTTTTTAAAATTCTAGTGTATATTTATTTACAGATAGAATCTCAAAATCTAGCCATGTACCATTTCAAAATTTATCCCTAGCATATCATGGTTTTTGCATAGTTGAAAATAAACAGCCTGTATCACTTAGCAGGAAAATATCATATTTTATGATGACATAAAATGTATTAAAATATTTATAATACAGTATTTAAGAGTTAATTTTTTAAATAGATTTTATATAAAATCACCTTACCTTGTCCTTGAAAAAATTACTAATTAATCTTTTTTTCTACACCTAAGAATTTCTGTTACATTAGTCAACCAAAAAGGTTGGCTTCAACCATCCATGTAGTTAATTCCTAAAAGATCCTGTAACTACCCAGTCAGTAGTCTGCCCCATACATGAATATTTCCCACAATAGTTACAAAGCACACACTAACACTTCGTGAGTCCCTATTGTACCACAGTAATCATTACAACTCTACCCCCTTTTATAATGAAGTTAAGAAACTTGCCTCTGGCCACACAGCTAGTTAGTGTCATCTGGAATTTAAATCCAGAACTACTGTTTAACAATCCAATTCATGACTTTTACATTATCTAAAGGTAGCTTGCATGCCCCCACCCCACAAACTCCATCCCCATCTTCTTCATGCTCATCATCTCTACTTTCTACAACTGTTCTTAGCAGGGAGACCATATGTCCCAGGTTACCAGGCATAGTCTTTGTACAGGAGCCTGCCATCCTTATGTGACTGTTAAGAGTTCTCTTTCACTCTCAAAAGTGTCCTAAATTGAATAAAAAATGTTTTTAAGTTGCATTGTCATCTTGGTCCCTTTTCTCTAATGTGTTTATGTCCCTCTGTGTCTGCAACCTGACAACTGTTATTTTGAAATTGTGGTATTTGGGATTCCACTGCTCTGACAAATGAAAAACTGAGGAAAAACAAGGGAAGAGGATTGGGGCAAGACGTAGATCCACTTTTTGTCATCTGTACAGATGACAAAGGGACTCCAGAGTATATCCTGCTAATAGGGGTAGCTCTCAGAGTTCAGTTTATAAACTTCAAAGTCTCCTAAAGTTTCTAGCTGAGAAAACAGCTGTAATCTGTTGTGCAATTCTCCAAACTAAGCTGTCTGAGAAAAGCCTACCTTCTTCCACTCGAGAAACAGAGGGTGCAGTTTGGGACCTGAGCACTGATTCACAAGTGATTGCTTAAATATATTAAAAATCTGGATAGCTGATCTGAGTGCCCATTTAAAGTTCAGAGGAGCCCTATAGCTGTGTGTGTGTGTGTGTGTGTGTGTGATAAACCTTGCTTATCAGAGGTACATTACAAGTGAGACTTCCCTTTGAGGACAGCATCTAATACAGTGACAGATATGCCATCAATGAGTGATTTTAAATGAATGAAATGAAGGTTTTAAATGCTTCCCTAGTTGATTTTAATAGTAACTCAAGTGTTTAATAATAGAGGCTTATTTACATATAGCATATCTTCATGATAGAATAATATTCAACCATTAAAAATGTTTTTTAAAGAGCAGTTTAAAAATCCTACATACTCTTTATAGCCTGCTTTTTTTTATTCAGCATAATACTGTAAATATTTTAATGTCAAGATTTTAGACTCAATTCTGTAAAAAATTAGTTGTGTGACTTAGGACATGTTATTTGGTCTCTATGAGCCTGCCTTCATCTGGTAAAATTAGGATAATGATATGTCTACCTACCACTCAGTGTTATTATATTGATCAAATGAAATGAAAAATCAGAAAGTCCTAGCGCAGAGCCCAGCCTGTAAAACCAACTCAGTAAATACTCTGTGGGTTACGATAGAATTTTCACTGAAGAGGTAGTATTATGATGAGGGAGACAAAGTAGATCAGGAATTGTAAACTAGTAGCTTATGAGCCCTGTTTGACCCACCAATGTGTTTCGTTTGGCCAAATGATAATGGCCCATAAGTTGTTTTTATTTTTCCAATGTTTTTAATTGACAGATTTCACTGAAAACACCCAAATTATTGGCACCTAGCAACATTAGACTCTGATCCTCATATGGGAACACAGCTTGCTGCTTTACCTGCCCTCTCCAGTTCCCCATAGTTCCCTCCACTCCCTGTGGAGCCACACCACTGTCATTTATCAGTATTGGTGACAATTTATGACAGTTTCTCTTTTAGTAAAGCTAAAATAGTGAGCTATTTGTATTGCTATGTAAGGATTCACGTTCAAGAAAAATTATCACTCCAGTCTCTTTCACTCATATATGTTACCTGCCTAACCCCATAACCATTTGTGTGGAACTCGTAGCCTCTCCTAAAATTCCAGAGCTGTAAGAAATCATCATTTCGATCAGATAAGCAAATGTTTTTTTCATTTATAGATGAGTGAGTTAGGGCCCCTGAAGACTGTGATTTGCCCAAGGTTCTAGTTAGAAACAAAGTTGAGGCTGAATTTAGATGTAGTATGTTGTCTCTTTATATTTATTAGGCTTTTAAAAGTTGTATTATTTTTGTCATAATTTTTAAATAACGTAAATTAGTGTAAGTTAATTCTCTTTAAAGTAAACAAACCCTCCAATAACTCTTTCCTCTACAAAATGCATAGGTAATTTATGGCTTCCTAAATGTAGGTTTTTAGCATTTCCTGATAATTTCAAAAAGCTTTTTAGCTTAATAAGCTTTTGTTTTGCTGCAGTGCTTGTAGCAAATTTAGAGAGATCGTTTGAAGGCTATTATATTTTGCATTACTGATTTTCCTCTTTTCAAGAGTAAAAAGATAGAACTTACACATTGAAAGCTCTACAATCTTGAAGCATGCATGTGGAGGTAGTTTTATGTTGTACATTTATTTTAATATATGCGGAAAAGATTTTGCAGTGGCTCTTAATTACCTATGGAACTAGAATATGCATGAAATTTATACATACATATATAAATTTATTTTATATATATATAAATTTATTTTAACTATCAACACCAAGCTTCTTCTCCAAAACATTACTTAATACAAATAAGAAATGACTGAATCAAGTCATTTCATTTTTGTGTTCTTATTCTTTCCCTTTCCAATTCAAGATAGAAAGCAGATGATGTGGGTAATTCATAATTGTCTCTATACTAAATAAATGAAGCATTATTCTGTAAAAATATAAAGCTATTTTGAGAAGTATTGTGTGACAGTTAATTTGAAGATAGAACAAAAGAATTACAGCTAGCAGTTTTATGAAGAAAAGGGCTTTTTACATTTTCCCTTTTGGAACATTACCCTTTATCATTGGATTAGAAACAGTTTTATAGGGGAGATTTTAGATTATATTTGTTATGAAACTAAAATATAGCTTTAGTTTTTGTTCCAGATTATAAGAATAATCCATGCTCATTATTAAATAAGGAGTAAAGAAAACTACCATTAACCCCATCACCTAGACTTAAAATATAGGTGTATATATTTAGAAGCTTTTATTCTGTGAGTTAATAGCACTGGTCATGTCTTTAGAACTGTTCACAGTTGGAATTTTAGATATAGAAAAAAAAGTTTGTTGGATTTAGGAATAGCCTAATGCAATCCAAATTATAAGGAGAAACAACGGAAGGGGGGTGCAGAAGGAAAGAAAAATCCACATATATGAAGGTGTAAGCATGGTCCATCAATCTTAGTGACCAGACTGGCCTGAGGGGAGGACAGCAGAGGGTCTTGGTTCACAATGAGGCTTCCCCTGAGAAGTAAAGTGAAAGTGAATAAAGTTGTGTGATTAAAGGCCCCAGCAACTATGTGGTAAAGGCTGTTCCCAAAGAGGACTGTAGAATGAAACAGCAATATCACCAGTGGCCCAAGCCACTCTTTGTATAACCCTGTAAGTTGAGAGAAGGATATAAACAGGGAAGCTATTTCTCCATCATTCAGAGAGAGGGAGATCTGAGACAGATATGGGAATGATTATAACGTGGTAAGTGCAATAACAATGCCAAATGGGGTATGTTATAGAATTAATTCCAACAAGGATGGGAATCCAGGGTTAAAGAATGCTTAATAGAGATATCCCTGGGGCAAAAAATTGGGAGATGGACCCGGCTCTCTTCTGCCAGAGAGAAGGAGATGGTTCATACAGAGAAAACAGCTAGTGAAAAGGAGCAGGGGAGACAGTCCTCTCCCTGATCTAAATAAACCTCACCAGGTAAGAAATAGTTCTGAATTCACTACTCCTTAAGATTAACTGAATTATAGATACTTAACATATTAAAAATCTCTCTAGAACAGGCTAGGAGGAAAGGCTTATCTTGATTTAGATACTTTGAGATTGTATTGTTTTTAAATATGTAAAGGGATTCAGATGAGAATAATTATTAGATTATTGAAAACTGACAGTGAAACATTGGTTTATAAATATGTGTAAGTGCTTTCAACATGTTCTGTTCTAGTATTTAAACTTTCCCCTTACAATTGTGATTATGCTATAAATTTGCTAAACTCACCTTCCTTTGGCTTCCATTTAAATCAAAATAAATCCTGAATCAGAATAATATTTACTGCACTATTTTGTACAAATAAAAAGTGAGGGGGTTATCAATAAAATAGTCTATACTTTAATGAATAATATACCTGATAAATATTTTCTCATGGTTTGATTTGGTGATGGAAAGAACAAGATTTAAAGAAAGATAAATATCTTTAAAGTTATGCCTTCACTGACAACTGCACAACTTCATGTCAAGATCTAACATAATCAGAAAAAATAAATTCTCTGTCTTACGCCAACAGAACTAATTCTATGAAGTCTGAATCATCACTAAACTAAAATAGTTTCATGATTTCTTTGATCTAAGCCTTTTAACTATACTGTACATTGTACTCAGTTCCATGGAATGTGGAGGCAGCATCTGACTTAATATTTTCTATTCAGGCTGTTTACTTTGCAGTCAAACATTCTTCAAAAACATTTTAGTCTCCCCCCACATTTTCCATCCAAGGCTGTCAGTTCCTATTTAGAAAGGTTAATTAAGACGTGGAGTCTCCAAGCCTCTGATACGGAAGCAGTTTTGCTGGCCTTAATAATTTTCTTTGAATTTGCTGCCAGGTCTGATTCCACATGTAAATATTTGCCTGAGTTGGTTTGAAAAAAATTTTTTTCACACGAGTAGGAGAGTGAGGTTACCATAATGTAATTCATGAAATGAGAAAACAACATTTCATTTCTGTGTACCTCTTTGTGTGTGTGTGTGTGTGTGTGTGTGTGTGTGTGTACCTCTTTTTGCTAATTTCTTCGTTGTCAAATTTTCAGATGCTTTCATTACTGCTCTTCATTAGACTTTAGCCTCCTTTGGAACAGCTGAGTGGACCAGGAAATAATGCAGCACATTTGCAGGAACCCACGCTGTTTTAATTAACTCCCCTTCATGTCACAGAGGAGGCTGGGTAGAGCAAGCCCTTTGCCATGACTCTTAACTTTTGAAAAGTGAGCATCTTCTTATGAGAGCCAGCTCTGAGCAACTTATTTTGGACTGCTGACATGTTCCTTTTTCACCTCTCCCAAAAGCAGGGCCTGCCTTGGAATGTAGTGAAAATAAACCACCACCAGTCTGTGCGCAGAAGCACTTGCTCACTGGTCTGTGCCTTTGCTGTACAATAGGAATATAACTGTGCCACATAGGTAGTTTAAAATTTTCTAATAGCCACATATAAAAAGGAAAAAGAAACAGATGAAATTAATTTTAATAGTATATTTTAACCCAACATATCCAAAAATTATCATTTCAACATGCAATCAATAGAATATTTACTAACAAGATACTTTACATTCTTTGTTTAAGTCTTCAATCTGTTTATTTTATACTTGGAGCATATCTCAATTCAGACATTCATTTTTCATTGGAAATAGATTTTCATTTACTTAGATTTCATAAAATTAACAGCTGAAAAGATAGATTTACAAGTTGTTCCAAGTATAGTAAAAATTGTTTTCCAATAAATAAACCAAGTATTAGTTTTTAAAAATTAATTAAAATAAAAGTATCCCATTCTTGGGTGACTAGCCCACTTTTCAAGGGCTCAGTAGCCACATGTGGCTGGAGACAGCATAGAATTATAACCTTGCTACATTTTAAAGTGTGGTCCACAAAACGACACCATCAGCATCACCTGGGATTTTATGCAGAATCTCAGGCCTCATCCCAGACCTACTGATTCAGAATCTATATTTCTATAAGATCACCAGGTGATTCATAAGCATGATATAGTTTGGGAAGCACTGATCTATTTAACACACTAGGAAAACTAGTATTATTGCACTCATTTTACAGACAGGGATACGGATGCTCAGTGAGTTTTCTAATGTGCCTAAAATCAGAGCTAATAAGTGTGGGAGCTGAAATTCAGACTCAAATCCTGCCCGCTTTTAATCTCATACTCTTTCTAATATTTATCACTCAAATGGAATATGTACTACTAATGGCATAAAAGTTAATTTTAAATCTTTTCATTTTTCTAAGTTCAGGTATTAAGTCTCTGATTGGCTCTATTATGTTTTCAATTCCTAACACTTGCCAAAAGTGGGCCACAGCACCAGAACCTTCAGTGAAGTATCTAGTCAGATCTTCATGGCTTTGTTTCACTTGATTGTATTTATTCTTTTACCTTCTATCCATGGTAAATGATGATGTTTTTCCATTTACAGTTGTGATACATAAAGTAGATGTATTTAAGTAAGAGACAGTAGTTGTAAGTGTTAGTTCAGATGTGATATAGCACATGGGGAGGGGGCATGGGAATGATAGAGGTATAGGAAACACTGCCCACGATGAAGATGCCCCCCCCACCAAGGGGCAGTGTCTGTGGCATTCAAGCCCCAGGGAAGACTATGAAGCACCAACAATACTGAGTACTGTTGTTGCCTGTGCTCCTACAAAGCACTTAACAATCATCATCATTTTTTTCTTTGCATGTGCTATGGATGTTAATTCCATTTGGCTGGTTGGTTGGTTGTCCAGGGTTTCCCACCTTCCAACACAGAAAAAAAAGGTCTTCTTTTGACCTCCTCAATCTGACAGCAAGGACGTGAGCATAAGGCTGTGGACTCAGCCATTGGATGCTTTCGTACTTGGATGAATTACTGAATAAGCACCGTGAAGAAGCAAGGACTCCTTAAAGCTCATCATGGCTGCAGTGGTAGCAGCACAGTGGCTGCACTAACATCTCATGGTGTGGCAGTGATTTCCACAGCAGGATTCAGCAGGGGCAGCAGGAAAGCCCTGACAGGGCTTTGATCTGGTTCAGGGAGCCCAGCCTCCATCAGCGACGCTTCATTTTCTAAATGTGATTGCTCTCCAGGTTGCTCATGGTATCATGGGTTACACGGCATCATTCTAAAACTGCTTCTCCCTACTGTGGCAACCAGGATGGTTTCTGTCTTTTGCAGATAGAAAGCATGAATGTTCAATTGGGGTTATTTAATTGCCATCTAACCTGCTTAGACTGCCGAGTCCCATGAGGGCAGTATCAGTGTCTGGTTGTTCACATGGCATAATGCTTGGGGCCTGACCCATTGTGTCAGGCAAGGTTGGTGTCAGTATATATTGGATGGATGAATGAATGAGAATTGAGTACATAGAAGATGCCAGTAAACAACGTCAAAAGTCATGTTTTTACTTTCTCAGAATATGTTCTATGATTTAAGAGAATCTATAAAATTTAAACTTCAAAGATAAATTAATAATAATACCTAAATTAAAAGAAAATGACTTCACAAACTGATTCACTCAAGATTCCTTTCCTGGTTTTTCTAGTGTTATGTTTTGCTTTCTAACTATGAACTATTAGAGTAACTGAAACAAAACAGAGCATAAAGGTAAAAGGTAATTTTTGTGAAGTGAATCTGTAATGCTTTCAAAATGAAAGGATATAAATTATTTGAAGAATAGCATATTCAAAGCCACTGGCAACACAACATAGTTCAACCATGAAGATCACGCTTAGCTGAAATAGAAAAATCAATCAAGATTTTTCAGAAATTAGTATGTGGCTAGCTCAATTGCAAAGCTGTGCTAAGCAGTTTAGCAACACTCTTAAATGTCAGAACAACCCTGGAGTTACCTACTTTTGTGGCCCTTTTCCAGGTGAGGAAACTGAGCCAGAGCAGAGAAACTAAGTAATTTGCCTAAGGCCAAAGAGCTAAAAAGAATTGCATAGCTAAAGAGCTAGGATTTAAGCTCCAATCTGACTCCAAAGCTTAAGACTTTAAGCACAATGCTATACCTATGACATATATTTTTAATAAAGACTCTTGCTCCACTTTTGATGTTTGACAGCTGACAGCTTTGAGGTTCCCCCCTTTCTCCTTTTGCTTCACATCTTGACAAGCCAGTACCTTTCCTCTCTTAGTGCCAGTGAGGAAGTTCACCTCATTCTATCCCTACCTCCTCACTGCACGTGCACGCACACACACACACACACACACACACACACACACACACACACACCCCAAACTCACCTCGTTTTTCTCTCCAGCCATTTTCGGCTCAGCTTGGGTGATCTTCCTGTTCTCCCCAGAAAGCCTCAATATATGACTCACAAATCCCTTCAAATTCTCTTGGTGTTCATGTGGCATCATCTAGCTCAATATCCAAACAAACTTTTGGGCTGGGGGTGTTGATCCCACACTCTGTGGGGCAACCACAAGACAATAGTGAAAGTCAACAGATGCCTTCTTTGCTAAAAGTGGACCATGGCCTCAGAGCCTTCAGCAAAGTAGCTAGATCTTCATAGCTTTTTTTCACTTCATTGCATTTATTGTTACTTTCACCTTCTATTCATGACAAATGATACTGGCTTTTCATTTACAGTTGTGATGCATCAAGTAGATGTATTTAAGTAAGAGAGAGTCATTGTGTTAGCCCAGATGTGATATGACTGCATGGGGGAGGAGGCATGGTTACAATGAAGGTGTGAATGTGAAGCCAGAAGCCTTCATCAAAGGCTCTTGTAAGAAGAAAGACCCTATGAAACCCATTACTTCATTTACTGCACAAAGAACTTCATTTATCGCCTTGATTAATGTTTGTGAATATGATTGGCAAGGGTGGTATTTCTGTCTTCCTTCCCACTCCAAGCTTATCCTTGTTTTTCTCTAGAAAATTTCCAGCCCAGAGGAGTAAGAATTGGTTATTCGATTGCTATATTCATAAAATTGAATATTGTTAGTGGCAAGTAACCCCGGGTAAAAGTGAGCCCTCGAATATAACACCCTTCTGCTCTTTGCCCACTAAAATATCCAATTCAATGATCTTACAAACTTTACGTTTTTCACCACCTTGATGTGTCCTCACTACACTCCCTTAATCAGCTTGAATTCCTCAGTCGGTCACCATAATCACTCCCTTACTTACACCCTCATCTCCATTATCATGTCTCATTTCATAATGCCCTGGTTGAATCCACCCCTGCCGGGTCATGACCTGCCCTGGAAGTGCCTGGAGAGAACAGAACCATGCTGACAGACCTCACTTTGAATTTAAGACAACAACCCTTCCGTGGCCCCATGATGCTGCCAAGAATTCATATTGTATGTCCCTAATCCATTTGCTCCCTCATGCTGTACGGTGCCTGTTCCACACTTTGCCTCCTCCCTCAAACCTCTCATGCACCCTCCCACATTCTCACTCTTAGCTGATGTTCTTGCTTGCTACTGCACTAGAAAAATGGAATCAATCAGAAGAAAAATTTAATCGGTCCCCCTTTCCCCAGCATCATATGGATTTGCCAGCATCTGCACCCACACACTCTGCCTTTTTCCCAGGAATTATATGTGTTCCTACTAACAGCCTGTGCACCAGAACCCAGGTGCCCTCACCTTATGCAAGAAAATTGCTGAAATTTTTTACTATCTTATTCCTTTGGACATGTAAACTTTCTCTTGAACTCATTTCCCCCTCTAATTACCATACCATTCCTTTACTCCTTGCAGCAAAATTCCTCAAAGAGATGTCTGTACTGTCTCCAATCCCTCTCCCCACAGTACAGTCCCTTTAAAAGCACTATGCTCAGCTTTTCAGCCCTATAATCCTATCTAAAATTTTCTTGTCAAGACAAATTAATGATTTCCATATTGTTTAATCCAATGATCAGATCCTGGATCCTCCTCTTTATGAACTGAGTGACATCATTTGACAAATGATGACTCTTTCCTCCATTAAATACTTTCTTTACTTGCTTCTGAGACACCACACACTCATGATTTTTATTACAGTTTATTGGTTGCTCCCTCTTAGTCTCTTTGAATGGTTTCTTCTTCTTAAGGAAGGATCAGTTTTTGATTGTCTTCTCTATCTTTACTCACTTCCTTGGTGATCTCATTATGACCTGATATACAAATCTCTATGCGGTCACATCCAAATGTATATTTCTAGCCTAGATTCCTTTTCTGAACTCCGGATTTGTATGCCCAAGGCTTACTTGACACTTCTATTTTGGTGTCTAATAGACATCTGGATATCAACATTTCCAAAAATAAGCTCCCAATCTTCTCCCCATCTACAGTCATCTCAATTGATGGCAACTTCATCCTTGTATTTTCTCAGGCCTAAACTTGAAGTCATCCTTGATTTTCCCCTCTCTTATATCGCATTTTCAGTGCAGCAAGAAATTCTGTTAGCTTTAGCTTCAGAAGATGTTTGGAATCTAATCACTCTTTACCACCTTTACACTGCTATCACCATGGCCCAAGCCACAATCACCTCTGTGTAGATTACTGGAATAACATCCTAACTGGTTCACCTCCTTCTACCCTTTTTCCTGAAGTTATTTCTCAACAAAATTGCTATCATGATGATTTTAAAATATAAACCAGATCATGTTGTCCACTTCATACCCTGAAATGGCTGCTGACCAAAATTTCTTCAATGTCCTCTAGGCCCTTTATAGCCTATCGTGTCCATCCTCATCTTCTATGACTATCCTCATCATTCCTTTTCCATTAGCTAAGATGGCTCCTTGGCTGTTTATTTAAAACACTCAGTATGGTTTCTTTGTAAAGACTTTGCATTAATTGTTAAAGTCTATCTGGAACATTCCTCCCACAAATAGCTACATGGCTGTATTCCTCACTCCCTCAAAGTTTTTGCTCAAGTTTTGCCCTCTCATTTAGATATCTTGACTACCTTTGACAGCTTTTCTTTCCCAAATATGGCCGTAATGATATCTCATGCTGAGATTCTTCTTACAATGACACCTTTTTGTTCCTTCATTAAAACATTTAGTCTATGTTCCTCCGCTTTGAACTTGATAGGTCTCTGTGACTCTCTAAACCATAGAGATATTATATGACTTGAGAGTAGGTCATAAAAGGCAAAACAACACCATTCTTCAATAAAAAAAAAAAAAAAACAGGGCTCTTTGTAGAAATGATTAATTTTATGGTAGGAAAAAATACAAGAAAGGTGCTGGAAACATAATACCAGAATGTAAGGAAGTACTCCCCAAAAACACCCCTATAGGATGAGGCATGTCAAAGGAACAAAAGAGCCAAATTAAAGGACCCCCTCAATTCCCAAAGCTGGGAAAAATCAAGCAATATGGTAACATAGTGTTGGATTATAACCCAAAGTGTAACATAAATATACATGAGTCCACACTGACATAAATACATAAATGAGGGAGGAGAGATAAATCTTTCATACAGGTAATTCAAAATAACACAGGTAGATTCTACCCCCTTACTTATGAGTGTGGGTTAGATTAGTGACTTGCTTCTAAAGAACAGGATATGAAAAGGGAAAAATAGCAATTTGTGCAGAAAAGTTGCAAACACGACCTTAAACAGGTGATCAAATTTCCCATCACCAGAGACAGCACATGGACATCACGAGCCTCCAGGTGTGACGTGATGAGAAGGGTACTTCATCTCTGTGGTATTCTTTCCAAGAACTCATCCACTCAGTCTAATCATGGAAAAAAAACATCAGACAAATCCATTTTGATAGGAAATTTACAAAAAACTGACTAGGTTGTTATCCCCTGAAAACTATCCAGGTTGTGATAAACAAGTTGGAGAAGCTGTCATAAACCAGAGAAGGCTAAGGAGACATGACAATAATTTCAGTGTGAAATCTTGGATTGGATCTCAAAGCAGAAGAAAAAAAAATTAATGGAAAAACTAGCAAAATCTTAATAAAGTCTAGTTTGATTGATAGTTATGAACCAATGTTTGTTTCTTAATTTTAACAAATATACCATGGGAAGGAAAGGAAGTAACATTAGAAGAAACTAAAATTGGGTGAGGTGATGTACAGAAACTCTGTGTACTTTCTTTGCAACATCTAAAATTATTCCAAAATAAAATTTATTTGAAGATAAAAAGGTGATACAGCTTCCACCTGGTCTATGTTTTACTACCCTGTCCCTATCCACCTCCAGCTTCACCTCCACATCTATCTCCATCTATTGGGACACTTACTCTTGGATCCCAGATGTCATGCTGTAAGAAATCTAGTGTACATGGAGAAACCTGGTATAGATGCCTCAGCTGACAGTCTCAGCTGCAGTCTTAAATGATGGCCAATATCAACTCCCAGATGCTTGTGTGAGGGGGCTTCTGAGATTCTGGCCCCAACCACCACCTGAATGCAATTGTGTGAGAGCCTCTGAGTGAGAACCACCTAACCAAGCCTGGTCAATCCTCAGAACTATGACAGACAATAGTTATAAGAGGTTGTTATTACTTTATATCACTATGTTTGGAGTGTTTTGTTACACAGCTAACATCATCCTCCTTGCAGGTTAGCTATGCCCTATTCTTTCTCCCACTCCATGTAGCAGGGAGGTGAGCAGACTCAGAAAATGTGGGGGACTTGATTCCTTTTACAAGCACACTTACATGTGCATTTCTAGGAGGAAATGAAACACCTGACCTCTGCTTCAAGCCTTAACTACAGGCCAAAGGTGATTTTTACCAGACAACCTTGGCATGGGCAACTACCAAGTGGTTGAGCATCTTTAATCAAAAGGTTATTTGATTTCCACTCTACTATTTTTCTTTGTGTACATAGAATCCTGAAGAGTGAGCTCTGAGACAGTATCGACAGTGCTGGATTCAAACAAATCCAAATTGTTGCATAATACACTAAAAGTCCTCACCCCTTACAAACTTATGGGGGAAAATATCTCCCTTGGGTCTTGGTAGCAGGAATTGCCATGTGTCTCTGAGCAGCACAGTTCTGCTTTTACCTTTTGGACACTGAGAAGCATGTAACACTGAGAAGTTCGTTGACAAGTAGGAATTTTCAAACTGGGTTTGCAGCTCACGTTACCAAATGGACTGCAACTTGTGTACCACATATACCCCTCTTTTCTGACTGCCTCTTTATCTCCTATTATATAGTAGCCCCACTTAACCTATGTGTGTTTTTTTATAAGCAGCTTTATATTTCTTTTGGAAAGAGGTTATAAGTAAAATAGATATACAAATACATAATAATAAGTGCCTCTCACTGAATTAATGTTCAATAGATGAGTTTCCTTGGTCTTTGCCTGGTACTTAGCTTTACTGAGAATATTAGATTTTTGTAGCTCTCTCTGTTCTGTACCGATGGATTCCAGTCAATGGAGCTGGGAGCAGAATGACCTCTATTGAATCCTCTTTGCCCATTGTTGTCCATTAAGTAAGAGGTGGCTCCAGTTGTGTTTGGAGGAGGACTGACCCTTTTTGACCTGGACCACAGTTTTGAGTACACAACTGTTGTGAGTATGAAGTACTTTTGCCAAAATGCATCTTGGCAATGGGGCATGGGCAGACCAAGTTCAGATCATGTCTCTAGTCACTTTGAGGCTTAAAAAATGAATTTTCATTTGCTGAACTGGTAGACCAAGATCTGTAAATTTCTGTTATTCTGATTCTTTAGTCTCTCCTAAAACAAATATATCACCAACTTTAGCAATTCCACAACACAAAGATTCTACATAATGGAAAATTCTTATAATTTTGTCAAGTTACTTTATGAGAAAAATAAGAAATCTTGCTCAGGCTGTCAGAATAATATAAGACAGCTTGTGAGTTTTCGCCTTGAGTTTGCGTGGGCAGGAAATTTATTCTTTGCTTGGTACATCTTTGAGCTACACACAGCTGTGTGAGATCCCAATTCTTTACAAATTGCTAATAAAGAAGATAATGCCAACATTTGCACTCTTCTCAAAAGTCAACCACTGAAGATTTAAATCAAGATTTCTGGATATAAAATCTTAATCTTTTGAGTCATGTTGCACTGCTTTTAAATTCACTTCCTAACACTGAAATGAACTAAAATTAGAATTTGAGATAAGCCAGAAGCAATGAAATAATTTTCTTGTTCATCAAACATCGACTTACTGAGCATGAAATCTATGTGTATGCATTTAGAAATTTTTTAAAATGTGGTGGCATAGATTTGGTCTTTAAGTACAAGGATTCTATTAAGTTTTGGCCAAAGAGGAAGAAGGTAATTAATATTTGTTGAGCCCTTACTATGTGTCAGGCACTCAGCTAGGGTTTATATAATTGTTATAATATAAACCTTATAGATCCCATGTTATATATGAGGATACTGAAGCTACATAATCATGAGTAACAAAGCAGGATTTCAACCTCAGACTAATTGATTCCAAAGCCCATTACATAACACTTATTCATACAATCTAAATTTTCATCTTAACTAGAATTTTTTTTTCATTTTACTTTTTAAAAATATTTTCATAAATATTTTTAATTCACTTAAAATAAATTTTAATTAGTTGATCCAGAAGAAGATAATTATATATTTCTATGACATAATCATTTATTTTTAAGTTAATGTGATATTGGATGTGGGTGTGAGAAGTCAAGTGAAATGAAGTACTGAAATAAAGGTACTGGGTCACCTTTATGTTATTCCTACTTCCACCTTCTCATCCTTCCTTGTTTCTTTCCATCCATCCATCCATCCATCCATCCATCCATCCATCCATCCATTCATCTAACCATCTATCCTATCAGCTGAGTTCTTACCGTATTCTAGGTATTGGGGTAGGCACTGGAACGAAGAATTTTCAGAAGAATGGGTATAATTAATGCATAAAGTAAGAAATTTAAATAGAATGTACTTTCAGGGATGGAATTTCCATGGGGAAATAGGGTGTTGGAAGAAAGTGTGCATTTAGAGAAGTCAAAAAGAAATGCTTGAGACTACCCTTGAAAGAGAGATACGAAATGAACAGGAGACGTTCTTTTGTGACAACAAAGGAACAGGATTGGACTAAACTGAACTACTACACCTGTAATAACTCATGCCTGTGTTCCACACTGTAAAATGAGGTTAACTGCTTATCTTTTATAATCCTGGCCCATATCCAGATGTCAGCTGGTAATGCCAGCAATTTTATGTCTTTTCCAGGTTCAAGGAAATTTTTACATTCTATCCTTGGGGCACTATTCATTTTTAAATGCCAACAGGAACATAGCCAGGAGATAGAAAATCTCTGATCCTGGAATATGCCAAGATTCTCCCATATTCACAAGGACACCCACACTACCAAATGTGGTAAAATGCTGGGGAAAAGAGAGAATTTTAGAGCTGAATTGTCATTCTCAAAAGCTGTGCTTCTTAAGTATGGTCTGAGGCCCACTGACACAGAATCCACTGAGGATGTTCACTAAAAATGAAGTGACCTACATGACCTACATGACCATGCCTCAGAATCTTTGAGCAGAGGACCCAGGAATTCTCATTTAAACAAAATTTATGTGTGAGTCTGATGCTCTAGAACCATCCTTAACTAGCCTGTATTGTACCAGGCCTTTGGGCCCAGAATTTCCCTAGCACTGGTATGAGAAGGTATTGAAACTATTTATTTGCCACCATATAAAATGGTTTGTTCATTAAAAAAAATGGTAAGAAACTCATTATGTACAAAATACTATACTACGTGCTGTGGAGGGTAAACAGACTTATGTGTTATGCCAATGCTCTCAGGGAGTTTGTGTCAGGGAACAGACAACAGGAGAGAGTTGAAAGTATAAGAGACCTATTAGGGGTCATACCTATGAAATATAAAGGAATGAGGGAGCAGGGGCAGGCAGGGTGAGCTTTTGAACCACTTCTACGAGTGTGTGGGTCTGACTCCTATGATAGGAGCAAGAACGGAGGATTGGGTAGGAAGAGTGTCAGACTGCAGTGTAGCTCTGGGACTATCCTAACAAGCTCTATGGAGGAGTGCCAAGTCAAGCAGAGGTGGCCAAGCTCTGGTACTCATGCCATGCTCAGCCATCAGCTGGAACTACCTGTATCTCAAACATTGTTTCAAACCCTAAAGATGCTGCAGCTGGAGGCCATTGCTTGACTGCACTCCTTGTGGCTGTTTCCTCTTGAAGGAAGTTCTAACGGGTTTATTTGCATGGCTGCCCCAGAACTTGTTCTCTAAATGGAGATTGGAAGGCTTTTATCCTAACTGGTGAAACATTGGGAAGAAAGGATGTGGCAATAGTGAGGAATCAGACACGTGTCCCCAGAGCCAGACAGGCCTAGATTGGAATCTCAGCTCTGTCACTTAGTGTAAGACCTCAGGTAAGTGACCTAACTCTCGAAAACTGTTTTCTAATTGGTCAGAGTGGGATGGTATATTGGTATATATAATAGAGCATTTTAGGCTGACTAATGAGAGCATAAACCATATATTTCTTATTCCCTAATGATACATTCATACACACTCACATACATACATGTGCCCCACAACTACGCTTCTTCATTTGTATGCAAGGTTTGTTTTTTTAACAAAGAAAAGAAACCAAAGAATGAGAAAGGTAAGCATGCAAGTAATGACACATGTCTATTGTTGATCTTGTCCAAATTGGATATGTATCCCTTCTGGTTAGCAAGAGGAGGGGCATTTTGTTGATGCCTATGACATGTTCTTTACAGAAAATCAGAGCATCTTTAGGTCACACTGGGGTTGATGAAATAAGACTGCTCAAGGTTAGATGACAATACTGGGGCTCTAGTCACCCAGACTTCACCAGATTGCCTGAAAGGCCAGGGGGATCAATAATTGCTATGACCTTTGTGATACACAAATGTGCCATGATACACAGGTATAAAGCTCTACCATTAGTTCATAGATCTCCTGATGAGACTTGATGAGCCTCTTGCCATATAAAGAACTGCTAAAAGGGCCAAACTGACACAGAGGGAGAAGAGACATTCTCCCTATCTCTTTACCAGTCTTAGATGTTTGAGAATCCCCATAGACCAGAACATTTGGGAGACTCCACATATGGGATCTTGGATGTAGATATTGTCATTTTCACAGTGTGCAGTGACATCTGTGAGAAAAGAAAAGGAACAGAACAGACTGTGGTGAGTGAAGCCAATCAACTGGATTATAAGAAAGCATGAAGCACCCTTTTGGGGACATCTAGAAAAAATTAAGGGACAGTAAGAGACAAGAAACTATTAAGCCAAGAAAAATCTGAGTCATAAGAAAACGAATTCTCAAGGTAGTTGAGAGGATTAAAGATAAATCATGTGAAGTCTGGCACACGCCGACTGTTCTATACGTGGTAACTGGAATTATATGCACTAGGTCTTCAGTTAATTACGTCTCTGCTGTAAGTAACAAAAAATAACTCAAACATGCTGAACCTAACAAAAGTGTATGTGTGTGAGAGTGTGTGTGTGTGTGTGTGTGTGTGTGTGTGTGTGTGTGGTATTTATTGGAGAAAATAGAATTATCTCATGGGACCTGAGGACAAGAATTTACCTGGCCCTCATAAGAGAAGGAAACCAAGGACTGAAAAACCGTGCAGAACTCAATGACTTCAAAAAGTGAATTTTTCTACAGCCCAACTTCTACTTCTCAGTCCACTTAGTGGGAAAAATGGCACATCACAACTCTGGAGTCCACATGGAGAGTTTCTTAATGCAGACTCGCAAAAAAGAATATCTGATAGGCCTAATTGAGGTCAGGAGTCTAAACATTTTTTCAGTAAACTTTGCCCTGAAGTGTGGGACTTTAGAGCATAAACACAGACCCCTGGTGCTCCTCCTGGGATCAGGGCTAGCAGATGCCCAGTGCTTCTCTACCTCAGGTCTGATAGATATCTCAGCAGGGAACAGAGAGTGCACTCATCTTAAGATAACTTAAGGAACGTTTAAGAAAAAGACTTTTTACAAAGGTGTGGCAGAATGTGGAGAATAGGAATAAATAAGTACCCAAACCAGATTCTTGCCAACCATAGACCCAACCAAAAGAGGAGAAGAAGTGGTTATCAGAACTCAAAGGCCCAGAGAAGTTGTGAAATTCTTGTGTGATCCCTTCAGGAAGGAAACCTGGGAAATAAGTTTCTTCACATCACCTATCTCTCTCCCTTGGATCTCACTCAAGTCACCTCGTTGACCAAACCAGAAGGCAAGGAAGCCCCTTGATACTGTGGCCTCTTCTGGCCTGCCTGCCAGGGAGGAGAGCAGGAGGAGAAAGTGAAGAGTATGTCTGGAGGATAGAGGGATATATTTGCTACTGACACTTTTCACATTATTCAGTAACTGCAAGGGAAATCACTCCTCTACCCAGGTTTTAGTGGCGCTCTTTAGAAAGCAAACCAGCAAGTTTGTAGCATTGTGCCTTTTATATGGGCCCCGACAACCATAATTCCCACTTCAATCAAAATAGGCTATCAACCCTTCTACTTACCCCACACCCCCACTTTTTGCCTTCACCCCTCACTCCACTTACCTATCCAAGACCAAATTCAAATCCCACCTACTTCCTCAGGCCTTCCAGCCAACAATTTCTTCCTTCTCTGATTTCTTTAAATTTTGTGCACCTTAGCACTGACTCATTTCCTACTTTCTGTTGTAGTTTTGTCCGAGTTCATGTTCATTCCCATGAGACTTGTATTCCTGTATTCCTATGGAGACTTGCACAGATCATTGCCTAGAGAAGACACTCAGGAATGTTTGTGAAGTTGTGTTGAAGGAGGTATGAAGAGAGTTCGACAAATCTCATTTTTCCTTCTTTTAAAATTGCTTGATGAATCCTTTAAATTTGAAATTGAAATAGCACTTTAATGTTGAATGGAGACAGTTTAGCCTGGGAATTACTCCTCTGGCCTTGGTAACCAGTCTTCTTGGAAAAATATCAGATGACGGCTGAAAAAACCAATCCTCAATTTCCAGATTGTTAGATATTTTGTTTCTTCTCTTTGAATTCTTTAATCTCCCTCAAGTATACCACTGATCTTATCTTCCCTCTTCTCGAGCCCTAAAATCCTGCAGTGAATTATAATAACAGCAGTAAATACCACCAATTACACGGTGATAAACTCTTGGCACACCCAGTCCCATTCAGTCTTTGTATTAACTCTATGATGTAGATACTAACATTATTTCTATTTTATAGGTGAACTGCTGAGGTACAGGGAGGTTAATTTTCCCAAGTCAAATCACTGGTAAATGGTGAAGCCAGAACTTACACCTATTCCTGAATCGAAAACCACTGCTTCTAATTTCTGTGCCTGACAGTACCTGGGACCTTTCTCAGTATAACTTTCATTCTCACCTACACAGTTTTGATGGTCTTTTGGGCTGTACTCATTTAAGTAGGTTGCTTCTGTCTTTTCAGTCCAGGTTCATATTTAATTCAGTTTAATGTTTTGCTGAACTCTGTAACAGAGCTCTTAATTTTCTTAAAACTTAACTTTCTTTACCTAAATGAAGTAGGTGTACATTTAAATAGTAAATCTTGGTCTTCCTCCTATGCACAAAATTAGGAAACACATTGGCAAAGCACTGGACACAAGGCATTAATCTCTTGGTTCTCTTAACTGCTAACTCCCTGAAAAGGCCACTAAAAATAACCTATTGGTCATGCAAAGCCAAGTTTGTTGTTTAGTAGAATAAGGGAGAGTACTGTCTTGACAGAATCTTAGAGGGGGACTTTAAGGATGGATATTTATAAGGCTTGAGTAGTCTGACTTAAGGTAATATTTTCAGTGTGGAGACCTTCTTATGACTGGACCAAGTTGTGATATAGTTTAAGATGAGCGAACTGAGCAAGACCTGGGTTTTAAAGTGATTCTTGGTGAATAAACAATGCTTTGATAAATTATCTGGTTTTCCATTGCAGTATCTATTCTTCAGATAAAGAAATTTTCAGGAAGTTTTTGAAACATATATTTTGTACCTTTACTTCTTAGGTAAGAACTTCCCAGAATAGAAAGTTACGTTAATGTTGCTTTTTCAAGTAGTTCCAAGCAGCTTTTGCTCAATTCTTTATGTCTCTTGTCTGTAAATGGAGATTATTAAAGCTCTTATCTCACAGAGTTATTATAAAGTTTACTAAGTTAATGGAGGCAAGGCACTTAGAAGAGTGCATGGCACACAGAAAGTGCTATGTATGTATTTATTATCATATTCACTATCTAGTACATTTTAATTAGTTTTGCCCTTGCCAGACTGAGGAAAACTTTAAATCTAAATGGATTTTTCAGGAGGATTTTTCTCTGATAAAAATCATGTTTATAATAATGATAGTCATCTAATGGCTCTACATGACTGATTTTTAAATCATTCTGAATAAACAAAATTAATAAAATTTGCATGTATTGCCCTAGCTTTTATTTTTCCTGAATTCCAAATATATATATTTCCTGTCAGAAATGAATCTCAGTTTTTCAAAGTGGAACTTCACATCTGTCTCTTCCAGACATGTTCTCTCAAGGTGTTCTTCACCTTGGCATTATCAAAATCACTCTAATATAAGACTGAAGACAAAGCAATCTCTGATTTCTTCCCAATCCTCTCATCAAGGCTGTTGTTTAAGGTCTCATTCAATATTAACAAATATTAGTCACATACCTTTTATGTTCTAGGTGCTGTGACCAGTACGGGGAATAAAATGATGAGCAAAACCTGCATAAAACCTACTTTCACAGAGCAAACAGTCTACTGGCAGAAAAGGACATTAATCAAATGTAAAGTTTCAATTGCCACAAGTGCTACGGGGGAAGGGGCGGCATAAACACGGGTATATCATGAGTACTGAGACTCTTTGCATCTCTATACCTTAACTGAGAACTCAGAGCTACAGCCACCAACACAACATGACTCCATTATTGTGTCTAGTAATTCTTTCCCAGGTTGCTAAGGCTCTTTGCCAGTAAATATGTTTCTTCTGTGTTTTAGGAAATTCTAAGAAGTCAATTTATCTGAATTTGAGCTGCTTAAATAGTCAATTTCTCAGGACAATATATTGCTTAACTGGTAAATTGCTCACTCATCAAACGATTGTTTACTTATCAAGATTTGCTTCAAGACTTCCAGTCAAAATGGTGGAGCAGATAAATGTTATGCTTTCCTCCCCCTATGACCACATCAAAATTACAACTAAATTATAGGACAACCACCCTTGAGAAGCACCTGAAGACTACCCAAACAATATTCCTATAACTAAGGATGTAAAAAGAAACCATATTGAGACTCTAGGAAGACCGGAGACATGGAAGGTGCTGGTCCCACACCTATGTGTGGCAGCTAAAAATTGGGAAGGATATCTCTGCTGCAGAGGTTCCTCCTGAGGAATGAGGGCTCCCAGCCCTACATTGGCCATTCTAGACTGAACTGCCAATCTGGGAATAGGAGTCCCTACCACATTTGGCTGTGAAAATCAGCAGACAGTCCATCCAGGTGAGACAGAGAGGTGCTGGAGTCCCAGGCACGCCTCTTTAAGGGCCCGTACATGGGCTTAACTACTGACAGACTCACTCTTTCTGAGCTCTCGTACTGGGGCAGCAGCTCAAAAAGTGCCAGGGACATATGGGGAGGAACTGAATTGTCGGGCTTCAGGCAGAGGGCTGGAGATGCAGCTCTGTCTAAGACAGAGGGCTGGTAGGTGCCATTGTTCCTTTGCCGAGCCCTCTCCCAACCCAGCTTGCAGGTACAGGTAGCCAAATCTGAGTCTCCATCAAACTCGCCCTACCCTGGTGATTGCCTAAGAACCTGCCCTACCCAACCCACCTACTAGCCCTAACCTCTTTCAGCAGCAGTTTCTCACAAGCCGCAAGCCTCAGACCATAATGTGAACTCTTCTAAAATCTCTCAAAGGCCTACAAACTTCAAACAAATAGAAGCTGGCCTCAGCATGGCCTGTACCTCTTGCTAAGTAGCCCCTAGCACTAGCGGCAGTTGGCCTCATTTCATAGCATAGCCTCTCCCAGGTGCCTCCAAGTCCAGCATAGGCAGCTACCAACGGCAGATCACTTTGTGCCTCTTATTATGTGGCCCTCGGCCGCACATAGGTGGTGGCTGATCTTGCACTCCGCAAGAGTCTCCAGAACCAACACACCCAATGGTTTGCTTTAGACCACACCGTAATACCACAAAAACATACCCTAAGGGTAGATTTGGCGGATGCCAGAACCCCACTAAAATGAATTTTGCTCCATGGTGTCAGCCCTTGCACAACAGCTTGTCCACTGTAGTTATAGTCAGTCCTCATAGCCAGTCAGCTTGAGGGTCAATTCCACCCACTGACATGCCAACAGCAAGCAAGGCTCAACTACAGCAGGAAGGCACACATGACCCACACAAGAGACACCCTTAAGCACCCAGCTCAGGTGACCAAGGAGCCTGCATAACTGGGTCCCACAGGGCACCTACTACATACGGCCACCCTGCTAAGAATAGGAGATGTAGCAGATCTACATAATGCATAGAAAGAAGCACAGAGAAGCAGCCAAAATTAGGAAGCAAAGAAACATGTCCCAAATGAAAGAACAGGGCAAAACTCCAGAAAAAGAACTAAACAAATGGAGGCAAGCAATCTACAAGATACAAAGTTCAAATCACTGGTTATAAGAATGTTCAGTGAACTTAGAGAAAGAATTGATAGAATCAGTGAGAACTTACACAAAGAGATAAAAAAATATAAAATGAAACCACAAAGAAATAAAGAACATAATAACTGAAATGAAGAATACATTAGAGGGAGTCAACAGTAGATTACATGAAGCAGAGGACTGAATCAGTGATTTGGAAGATGAAGCAGCATAAACACCAATCAAAAAAGCAAAAAGAAAAAAAAGAATTAAAAAATAGAGGATAGTTTAAGGGACTTCTGGGAGAGCTTTAAGCAAAGCAATAATCACATCATAGGGGTACCAGAAAAAGAAGAGAGAGAGCAAAGGATCAAAAGCCTATTTGAAAAAATAATGATGGAAAACTTCCCTAACCGGGCAAAGGAAATAGACATACAAGTCCAGGAAGTGCAGAGAGTTCCAAACAAGATGAACTCAAAGAGACCCACACCATGACACATCATAATTAAAATACCAAAGATTAAAGATAAAGAGAGAATCTTGAAAGTAGCAAGAGAAAAGCAGTTAGTTACCTACAAGGAAGATCTCATGGACTGTCACCTGATTTCTCAACAGGAACTTTGAGGCCAGAGAGATTTGTACGAAATATTCAAGTGATGAAAATTAAGTACCTTCAACTAAGATTACTCTACCCAGAAAAACTATCATTTAGAATCAGAGATCAAGAGCTTCCCAGACAAGAAAAGCTAAAGGAGTTCATCCACCAAACCAGTATTACAAGAAATGTTAAAGGGAAATCTTGAAGAAGAAGAAGAAGAAGAAGAAGAAGAAGAAGAAGAAGAAGGAGGAGGAGGAGGAGGAGGAGGAGGAGGAGGAGGAGGAGGAGGAGGAGGAGGAGGAGGACGAGGACGAGGAGGACGAGGAGGACGAGGAGGAGGAGGACGAGGAGGAGGAGGAGTAAGGGGGGAGGAGGAGGAGAAGGAGAAATGAATAATACAATGGTAATTACTACACACCTATCAATAATTAATTTAAATGTAAAGAGTTTAAATGCTCCAAAGACAAAGGATAAATAAATAAATAAGAAAACAAAACCTTTACATATGCTGCCTACAAAAGACTCACCAGATCAAAAGACACACACAGACTAAAAGTAAAGAAATGAAAATGATATTTTATGGAAATGGAAATGAAAAAAAAGCTGGGGTAGCACTACTCACATCATATGAAATAGACTTTAAAACAAAGGCTATAATAAGAAATAAAGAAGGACATTTCATGTACAATAGCCAAGATGTGGAACAAATCTAAGTGTCCATCAATAGACGATTGGATAAAGATATGGTATGCATATACAACTGAATATTACTCAGTCATAAAAAAGAATGAAATCCTACCATTGTGCTAAGCGAAATAAGTCAGACAGAAAAAAACAAATACCATAAGATTTCACTTACATGTGGAATCTAAAGAAAGAAATAAATGACAAAACAAACAGACTCATAGATACAGAGAACAAACTGATAAATTCCATATAAGAGAGGGGTGGCAGGGGGCTGGGTGAAAAAACTGAAGGGATAAAGAACTATAAATTGGCAGTTTTAAAATAGTCATAAGAATATAAAATACAGCATAGGAAATTACTCAATCATATTGTATTAACTGTGTATGGTGCCAGGTGGGTACTTGTCAGGGAGATTACTTCATAAGTTATATAATGTCTAACCATGATGCTGTACACCTGAAACTAATATAATATTGAATGACAATTGTAATTGAATTTTTTTTTAATTTTTAAAAGATTTGCTTCAAGTCTCTTACTTCACTCTAAATTAACCCTCCCTAAATTATTATATAAATTTTTAAGTTTTACATGAACAACAGCTTATGCCAGTGGTCTTTTGGAGAGTCCATACTTAATAACCATTGCAAATTAATAGGTGTTATGAAATCCAAACACAGGGACAAGAGTGGATAATGAGGGGACCCATCAAGATTGAGAGTGAGAAAGGAGGACTCAAGGAAGGCCCTGGAGGAAATGATGTTGAAATTGAGAACTTACTATTGAGGAGGAAATAACTAAAGAGCGGAGGAGGCAAAGGCTTTGAGTTGGAAGACAACTGTATTTTTTTAGACTGGAAAAGAGTCTATTTAGCTGAAGCAGAGAGACTACAGAGAAAGATAGGAGGACATGACGCTAACGCATGGTCAGGGGCTAGCCAGATCATAAGACCTTATTTAATTTGTCAAGGATTTGGGCTTTTATCCTTGAAAATAAAAGGAAACCTGTGGACATGGATTCCTTCAACACAGTTCAGCTGATTAGGTCAGGTGTGGCAATGGCAGGTTGTAGTACCTGATGTTTGACCGAATGAGTGCAGCAACATGCCAATCATGCTGCTATAACAAAAGACAAAAAGAGAAAAACAAACAGACGTTAATTAATATGTATATCTCACACTTACATGGGAGAAACTCAGGGACAAGTAACTCAAAGAGGTGATTTAGAACGTGGGCTTAAACATCATCTTCAGCCAAAACAAAAGAATAGAATGTAGGGGAGGCAAGTTATGGGAAAAGTGACTAGGAAAAGTATGGTAAACAAGAGTAAATTTTTTTTGTGCAGATTTAAGTAAGTGCCTTCTCTATAATAAAGAGTCTCTTGTGATTTAGTTATCCTTCTCTTCCTGATACAGAGACACCCATACACATGGAGATGTCCTTTATACCTGTAAATTTCCCTACTAAAGGATAACTTTTACTTTATTTTCAGGGCTTCTCCTATGTCTGCTATTTCTCAAAATGATCAGCTCAAAATAATCTTTATGCCAAAGATGTATATTTGGGGGAACATTCTCTCCTCCTATAGTCATCTTTAGGGGTAGCATGTTCTGGTATCCTATAGCACCTAACATTATAGTACTTTCTTATTTGTTTATGTATTTATTGCCTGCCTTCCTGGCAAATAAGAGTTAAGTTTGTTCACTGCTTTATCTCTAGAGACACATAAATAGTTGTTCAACAGACAAATGAATAAATGAATGAATGAATGGTGAGAGGTTGATTCAGGTAATCATCAGAAGTAGAAATTGTAATAGAAAGAAATGAAGTGAGAAGTCAGCTGACGTACACTTGCTCATGCATTAAAAACTCTTGTGTTCCAACTCTGTGCTTATTCTGTTTTATGTGCTAAAACAGAGTAATGAAGAAAACAGACAAAATCCCTGTTCTCTGGGGTTTATATTCTACTGTGGGAGAGAGAAAATAAGCAAGATCAATAATTAATTATGTACTATGTTAGAAAGGAAAAGTAGAGCAGACAAGTAGACTCTAGAATTCAAAAGGAATTCTAGAAAAGGGGTAGTTACAATTTTAAATGGAGTAATCGGGAAACTTTACTGTGACAATCTACAGTGTAGACTGAAGCTGATCATGGAGTGAATCCTGAAGCCGTCCGGAAAAATATTTTTCTAGGCAGAAGGTACAGTCAGTTCAAGGTGCCTAAGGTAAGAGGATGCCTGGAATGCACCAGAAATAGCCAGGAGGCCAGTGTGGCTACAGCAGAGCAAGATAAAGGAGAAGGCCTTGACATGAAGAGGATATAGTCTTTATTCCAGGTGTCTTCAGCCATTCTAAGGACTTGGTGTGTGATTCTGAGCAATGGGAAGTCACACAGGATTTTAGGTAATAAAATAACATGATTGAGATTTTGTTTTCAACAACTTAGGAGAGAATTATCACCATTTTACAACTAAGAAAACAAGTTCAGAGGGCAAAGCTACTTATTCGAAATCACAGAGCAAGTGGCCATACTGTGACTGGAACTCAAGAAACCCTACATTCATATTCTTAGTCAATGTACATACTGTCTCCCCAAAAGACACATGCAGCATAGGGCACCTTCCAGGCCGGAGAGCAACATTCCTTCTGTGTGTGGGACGTAAGGGTGCTCAGCCAACAACAAAGGTATGTGCTGCAGTCTCTCATTGTGAGTTTGTCCCTCCACCCTAAAGAGAACCACTGTCTTTGTCCACCTCTCCACCTGCTGTGTAATATAAATGAGTGTCAACAAAACACTACCAGTCCCAGCCCCAAACTCCAGAGGAACCTCTGTCCTCAAATGACATTCCCTTGTGAAAGGAATAGCCCCAGCCCCAGCATCCAACTTTCTGTGACACGTTTGTATCTTGTGGTCCCAGGTATAGGCACTTATGACCCAAGGGCAGCCCATATATTGGCTAGGTTGTGACATAAAACCATGGCCCAGTACAATTCTGTAATCCATCAGAACTAGAAAACTCTGAAAGATCTACCTGTTGCTCCCAGGAGCAACTGCACAAACAGAGGATGCTGTGGGTAGAGAGGAAAATGGAGCCAATAACAGAGTACAGCAGATGTGCTGAGGCAGTGCTGGTCTAGGCTGGTGTTGCCTCTGTTCTTGAGCTGACTGTTTCTAGAAGTAATGCATGTGTACTTATATAATAGCTCCTGCTTTTCCTGAGGTAACTTGAGAATTAACCAAGCTAAGCTAAAGCAAGTTAACAGGTCACTCTTGATGTTTTCAAAAGATACCACCTTCTGCTCCACCTGGAACAGGGGAGTAGCCATCCCCACGTGCTGTGTCATCCATGTGGCCCTCTGCTCTGGGAGCACTGGAGAGCTGGAACACAGGCTGAAGCATAAGGCCTACAAGATCTCAAAAAAGCATCAGTAGACCAAAAAATATATATATATCAACAAACTTGTACTCTTATTTTGGACTTGGTTGTGCCATTCTGTTGTGTATAGTTTTGTTTAGAGGAACAAGGAAAGAAGTTTTCTCTCTCTTGTGAGCTTAAGAACTTGAGGTTTGTCATTTGCTGACCTAGCAAACTCTTAGAACATATTGCAGGAAAAGCTGATTAAAGCTAAAGCATGTCTCCTTGCCTCGTGGACTGAATACTTTCATTAAGGTTTGAATGTCCTCCTTGTTCCTTTAAACAATGGCATCTGCCCAAGTCATTAACTTTCTGATAGCCTGTCCTTTCCCCCAGCTATCTGTTCCAGATCTGCACTGGGTGACTCAGGTTGCATGGATACTTTGATGGAAGTAGGGAATGAAGAAACATGTAGAGTATTAAATCTGAAAATACGCTGTCTGAACTGTTTTCTATCCTGGATAAATGGAAAAGAAAAAATTGAGTAAAATAATTATGTTCTGCCTGTTTTTTATGTTGGTAATCTGCACTTTTTCTAGTCTTATGTTTTTTATTAATATACAGCAAAATTGTACAGTTTTATAAACTTTAGCACATGTATAAATTCATAAAGCCATCACCAAGATTGAGATACAAACAGTTCTATCACCTGCAAAACTCTCAGGTTACCCCTTTGCCGTCACACTCTCCAGTAACCCCTCATCCCTAAAAGATCAGTTATCATTTCTCTGTTGTCTATCACTATGATTTTGTCCTTTAGAGAATTTCATATAAGTGGAATCATATAGTGTGTAACCTTTTGAGACTGGCTCCTTTCACTCAGCTTAATGCTTTTGAGAGTTAAGTTGTTGCATGATCCAAGGGTTGTTTCATTATATTGTTGAGTAGTATTCCATTATTTAGGTGTACCACAGTTTGTTTATATTTTTACCTGTTGAAGGACATTTGGGTTGTCTCCAATTTAGAGTGCTTATGACTAGAGCCATCGTATAAGCAAACGATAATGTGCAAAGGTTTTCTTTTTTGTAAACATACTTATTTCTCTAAAATACCAAGGAATGGGATTGCTGGATATGGCAGGTTTAAATATGTTAAGTTTTATTAAAAACTTCCAAACATTTTTCCAGAGTGATTGTACCATTTTGCATTCCCACCAGCAAACCATGAGAATTGTTCTGCATCCTGTGGCCACTTGATATTTCAGTAACTTTTATTTTTCAATTCTATTAGATGTATAATTAGATGTATTTCTTTAGCAGCTAATGATGTTAAACAACTTTTCATAGATGGGCTTATTTGTCATTCATACGTTCTCTTTGATAAAGTATCTATCTATTAAAGTCTTTTGTCCATTCAAAAATTAGATTGTTTTCTTATTGTTGAAATTCAAAGTTCTTTATATATTCTGGATAAAACTTCTCTGTTGGAAATATGATTTGCAAATATATCTTCTCAATTTGTAGCTTATCTTTTCATGCTCTTTATGTCTTTTGCAGAACAAGAATTTTTAATTTTGATAAAGTCCAGTTTATTGATTTCTTTTTTTATGGATCATGCTTTTGGTGTCATTTTTCTTTTTCTTTTTTTCTTTTTTTTTTTTTTTTTTACTCTTTAGTCTATTGAATAAAATAGCACCAACCAATATTCAATACTGAACCAGTCTTGTATTTGCAGGATAAATTCCACTTGGCATGATATATTATTGTTTTTATATATTATTGGATTTGATTTCATTGATGATTTTTGCATTTATTTACATGAGGAATATTGGTCTCTAGGTTTTCCTTTCTTGTACTGTCTTTGTTTTTTATATCAGAGAATGCAGATCTCATTAAATCAGAAAGTATTACTTTCTCTTCTGTTTTCTGAAAGAAATTTTGTATAACGTGTTATTTCTTATATAAATGTTTGGTAGAATTCACCATTGCACCTGGATATTTACTTTTGGAAGGCTTTTAGCTGGAAATTACATTCTTTAACATTATAGGACTATTTAGGTTATCCTGTTTTTCTTGAGTATGTGTTGGTAGTTTTTGTTTTCTTCTATGACTTAGTCTACTTTTATAATTATTTATATCTGTAGAGTTGTTCATAGTGTTCCCTTATTGTCCTTTTAATGTCTGTAGAGTCTGTAGTGATAATTCTTTTCACATTTGATAATAATAACTTGTGTATTTTTTTTTCGGTCTTGCTGAAGGTATGTATGTGTGTATGTATCTTTTAAATGAACCAGAACCAGCTTTGGGGTTCATTAACTTTTCTATTGTTTTTCTGATTTTAATTTCATTTATATATACTCTTATCTTTATTATTTTCTTCCTTCTGATTGCTTTGGGTTTATTTGTCTCTTCTCTAATTTCATGAATTGGAAATTTAGATAATCGTTTTGAAATTATTTTTTTCTAATATAAGTATTTTAGTACTATGACTCTCCCTCTAAGCACTGCTTTGTTAAGCCTCATAAACTTCAATACATGTACTTAACTTTTCAAAATTTACCTAAGATCAATATTTTACTAGTTAAAGTAGAAAGCAAAAAATATTTCCTCCTTGCTTTGTGTTGTAATTGTTTCATAGAGATGGAAAACTCCATCAATGTTATCGTTGTTGCTTTCAACCACTGAGTATATTTTAAAATATTCAATAAAAAAGAATAGTATATTTTCTAAAATATTTACTGTGTCTGTTGCTTTTCTTCATTACTGATATTGTAAGTTTCCTTCAAGCATCATTCACATCTGTCTGAAGAACTCCCTTTTGTGATTCTTTTAGAGTGGGCCTGCTGTCAGTAAATTCTCTTGTTTTCCCTCATCTGAGAATGTCTTTTTTCTCCCTTAATTCCTGAAGTATATTTGCACTGTTTATAGTTCTTTTCCTTCAGCACTTTAAAAATGTTTCATTTTCTTTTCCATGATTTCTGGTGAGAAATCTGTAGTCATTAAAATTATTGCTTCTCTATAAGTAAGGTATTATTTTTCTCATTTATTTTAATATTTTTTCTTCATCTTTAATTTCTAACAGTTTTGATTATAATATTTCTAGGAGTAGATTTCTTGGGGATTATCTTTGTGGAGGAGTTGCTGCAAGTTTATTTCTCTTGCCAAATTTGGAGTGTTTCTAGCCACTATTTCTTCTAATATTTTTTCTGTACCACATTCTTTTTCCTTTTTTTCTGAGACTCAGATGTTACAAATGTTAGACTTTTTGGTATTCTTCTATAGGTCCCCGAATCTCCATTGATTTTTTTCAATTTTTTTCTTTGTTATTCAAATTGGATAATTTCTATTTGTTTTTGTCAAGCTGATTTTTTTAATTAACTTCTTTTGCTATTGAACGTATCCAGTGAGTTTTTTATTTCAGTTATTATATTTTTCCATTCTAACATTTTCAAACCTCCTTTATATGTTCTAATTCTTAGCTGAAGCAGTCTTATCATTCCATTTATATAACAGTTTACTTCCTTATTTGGCAGAGTATTTTTACAATATCTTCACTAAGTCTTTGTCTGATTATTCCAACAGCAACTTCATCTTGGTCTTGGCACCTCTTGATTGTCTTTCCCCAAATGAGTCATGGTCTTCCTGGTTCTTTATATGCTTTATACTTTTGGATTGTATTCTTGACATTTTGAATACCATGTTATGCAAAACTAGGTACATCCTACAAAGAATATTAATATTTTGATTTAGCAGACAATTGACACAGTGATTCAAGTTGCAAGTCCCAACCAGACATCAGAGGGTTGTGATTCTAGTGTGCCTTTGCAGTCCCATTCAGCTCTGTCCTATGTATGTGCCACCCAGCATCCTGTCAAGTATCTGGAAAGTGGCCAATCCTGTTGTTCAGTTTTCAGTGTCCATGTAGGTCAGGGTCAGATCCATCCATGTGCAAATCAGGGCTGAGCCCAGGAGTTCATAAATAGCTCTAAAGGATCGCAAGGCTGAACTCTTTTCTCTGTGATCTTCTTGGTAACCTCCTGGTTTTCTGGGGCTCCCCTTTTTGGTCATCTCACCAGAAATATGGGATTTTGGTAGCCCTAATTTGTTGTTTGCCTCCTACCAACTATCTCGCATCTGAGGCCAAGCAATGAGACAACACAGAGACAGACAATGCCACAGTAGTTTGCCTCATCTCCTTTGGGCCACAGCTCCTCCAGCCAGAGAGGAATGTTCCCCTTTCTCAGGGTTTTGGCTCCCGCATGCTCCTGTTACTGCCATTACTGCAGTACTTTTGAGGGCTAAAAGTGAATGAGAGAATGGAGAAAAGAGAAAAATAATTAAAATAATGATTTCCTCTAATCTCTCCAAATGTTAGAAGTTCCCTTTCCCACTAGATGAGCCAGAATCAGAGGACTTCTCCTGGAGTTTTTTCTTTCTGTGCCTCAGTGCCCAGTCTGGGTTTCAGGAACAGTGGAGTTCACTTCAAAAGATACCAGAGAGAAAAAAGAGATGAACTCATCATTTTGTCATCCTCTCCAATCTACCTGCTATTATTTATTTTCAGAGTCCTCATATAGCCCATGTATTCAATCCAGGTTTTACAGCTGCATTCAGGGGGAGGAACAGGCTGAAATGAATGTGCTTACTCAATTGTACCCAGAGTTGAAACTCTATAATATTTTTTTTAAATTCCTTCAAGCAGCAACAAAATGATAGATGATGTTTCTTATTCTAAATTTTCTAACTAAACTGAATGTTTAGACCTATTAATGCTAGGAAAAGGAAAAATGTAAGTGTGGGTGGATGAGGTGGGACTATCATGTTGTCATGTGAAACATTTTAAAGCCAAAAAAAGAAAAGAAAGTCTTTTAAGCTTTACTTTTACAGACTTATATTTTACCCAGTACCATCTGTGGGAAAGGAAATAAGAAGTGAAAGGCAAGAATTAAAATAAGTTTTGGAATCAGTAAGGGACTAAAGAAAGTTTTACTGGGCAAGTTAGTATGGATTCAGGAAAGAAGGAAGTACACTATACTTACTGAGGTTTTTTTGTTCCATCTCCAAGCCAGGGCTTGCCAGGAATTTCCCTTTTTCCATTCACCCTGTTCATAAGCCCACCACAAAGAGCAAGACTTGGGTTTTCTTAAGCCTACGCTTGAGACAGAAATAAAACCTTTTAATCTCTTAACAGGGGACTGAGCTGTGAGACTCTGAAAGCTTTTCTTGTTGCTTACTTTCCTATTTTTTATTCATTTATACAGCCTTGTGTATCTATAATATCATTACCTTTCCCCACACAAATAGCTAGTTTTGGCTTTCATGTCCATAATCCATGGAGTTAGGTCACAATAAAAATCACCTTCGACATAATGTGACACCGTATTCGCTGGTTTCAGTCTGAATATATTCATTCTGGTGTGTGTGTGTGTGTGTGTGTGTGTGTGTGTGTGTGTGTGTAAACTTTGAGAACTTTTCAAAGTCAAAGTTTAACAAAGATTTAAGATCCTGAATTGGGAGTCTCCTGACAAGAATTTGTCTCCAAACCCTTTCCTACAAGTGTCTTTGTAATACATTCCCATTCTATAACTGATTTGGTCAGAAACACCATTTCCTCCATTCTTCAAGGACCAAGATTGAGAAAAGAATTGCTGTGCATGATTTATAAGACAAAATACAGACTATTCATCCTAGATGAGGAGCTAAATTTACTCTGAAAACCTGCTCTGTTTGCCTATAGATGACTCTCATGAAAAACACCCTGGAACCTCAGCTAAAATGAAAGTTGTTTTTACCCAGAGCTCTGTCCCTCCTCACAGGAGCTTGGCAGGAAACAGAATTTAGAGCTTTGGGAAGTGAATTGCTATCAGCCTCAGGGAGCAACCTAACTCACAGCAACCAGATTTCAGGCTTTAGGTGGGCTGGGCATCATGCATTTGTACTGTCACTCGTGCTGAGCATAGATACTTTCACATGGTGGGTAATCCATATAATTACTTAATTAAGTGTTATCTTGACCAGATCTGAGAGAAGTGATTCATTCATTAATATTTAATTCATTAACAATTAATGCCTGCTATGGGTGAGGCTTTATTCTAAATCTACATACTGGAGAGAGAAAAAGAACAAAAGAAATTCCCTGTTTTAGTAGGAAAGGCAGAAGGTAATCGATTCTATTAAGTCAACTTGGGCTTCCATAACAAAATACCATCGACTGGGTGATTGAAACAAGAGAAAGTTATTTCAGTTCTGGAGGTTGAGAAGTTCAAGATCAAGGCATCAGCTGATTCTTCTCTAGTGGGGGCTTCCTTTCTGGCTTGCACACTCTGTGCTCAGATGGCAGAGAGTGAGAACTGGCTCTCTGGCATCTCTTCTTATGTGAACACTACTCCCATTGGATCAGGGCTTCACCCTTATGACCTCATTTAACCTTAATTACTTCCTCACTTTATAGCATGCTGTGAGAGGAGGGGAGGGCTTCAACATACAAATTTTAGGGAGATACAATTTAGTCCATAGCACCAATGAAACAAATAAATATAATATAATGGCAAGTACGAGTAAGTGTTATAAAGATAACAATTAGTGGAAGACTAGTGCAGATTGAGGTCAAATTGTAATAATAGGCTCTTCTGAAGAGGTGACTTTAAGCAGAGGCTTCAGTGAAAGGAGGCAGTAAACTATTCAAAGGAGAGATGGTACAAACTAAGGGACCAGCAAGACAGAGGCTGTGGGGAAGAAGAATGCTTTGATACAGTAGGAAGAATGTTTAAAGACCAAAAAAATTGATCCCGAGAGATTTGACCAGGGTGGAAGAACAGATGATCCATCTAGTCCCCAGTTTGCCTAGAGGCTATAAAAGGGAGAGGGTATAAATTTTTTATAATACCAGGTCTCTCTAATAAGGGCTTAAGCCTCAGGAGATTTTTGGCCTGTCCGCAGAACCCTGAAATAATTCATTCAACAATTTGTAATAATTAGGAAAATCTTACAGTGTGCCAAGTACTCATGATCATGGCTTGGCATAGAAACTAAAAAAATGTCCTTGGACTTCTTTTCCTGGGAGGTAATTATTATAGTGGTAAGTGATGTTCAGTCAACTAGTCCTTTTGCAAGTTTGGAATATCCTAGGACAGGACTGGCTGTTTCTTCTTTCTCTATTGCTGGGTCCTTCTCTTGGAGTGCTCCAGGCTTCAGTCCTTGGTTCTCTTCTCTCTTTTATGCTCTCTACTTGGTTATCTCACCCAGTCTTATAAATGTAATTTTTATGCCTATTAACCTGAAATTTACACTTGCAGCCACACATTTATCCTAGGCTCTAAACTCATACATCCTTAACTTCCTACTGACCTCTCTATTAGGACGTCTAGGGGATATCTCAAACCGAGTGTGCCCAACACTGAACTTCTGATCTTCCTCTCCAGTTCTACTCTGTGCAGTCTTCCCCATCTGAGTCAATGACAGCTTCATCTTTATTTAAGCCTAAACCTCAAAATCATGCTTTACTACTCTCTTTTCTCGAGTCATATCTAATCCTTCAACAAATTCTGTTGGCTCTATCTTCAAGATACATCCAACCTCTGACATTTATTTACACATCTACTGCTATCATCCTGGTCCCAAGCACCATCATTCTTCACCTGTATTATTGCAATAACTTCCTAATTAGTCTCCCTGCTACTACTCTTCCTCTTCAGTGATCTGTTCTCAAAACCACAACCAGATACTTTCAAAATGTAAGTCAGCTGATGCCACCCCCTTACTCAAATTCCTGCAATGGTGCCTCATTCCATTGAAAGTAAAAAACAAATTCTTGTAACAACCACCTCATCAACTCTCTGACCTCACATCTGCTCCTTTCCCTTTTGCTCACCGTGACCTAATCACACTGGCATCTTGACCTTGGACTTGTCAGGTCCTCTCCTGCCTGGATTCTCTTACCCTGGCTATACACATGGCTTATATATTCTTCTTCATATCTTTCTTAAGTATTACCTTCTTAGCAATTCCTATTTAGTGATACCTGAACATCCTATTTTAAATTGTGAACTTTCCCCAACTGCAGTCTCTATCCCTCTTGCCCTGCTCTATGTTTGTTTGTTTTTTTGTTTGTTTTCTTTATTTTTATTTATTTTTTTTAGTAGGCATTTTACCCATTGTTAGTTGTTAATCACCTGGTTGTCTCCTCTCACTGAGCATCAGCTCCACAAGAACAGAGGTTGTGCTGTTTTGCTCACTCATGTATTCTCAGGTGCCTAGACTAGTTCACTAGTAGGTGCTCAATAAATATTTGTTTTGTGAATGAATTGTTTTTATGTAGCTATGTTCCCCTCCCCATAAGATATAACCTATATCTAATGCAGTTCCTGGCATTTTAGGCCTTCCTTCAGAAAACTATTTTGATGGGCTGACTTTTTAGCTGGAAGAATGCACTAATTAACTATGCAGCACTTCACAAAAATTTGCTAAACTAGTGTCTAGTTCATGGAAACTTTTGCAAGAATTTCATCATCACATAAAATATATTGCATTTTTTTTCTTGTTAAAGTGTAATATACAAAATATAGAGTGGTACATCTACCATGAGTGCACCACTTGTAATTTCAGGAGATAAAGTCTCCCATGCAACCAATGCCCAGAGAGAAAACCCACCAATAGCAGCACTAGATGCCCCCTCGCACTTCCCTTCCTGACTTCTAATAGCAAAGGTTAGTTTAAGAGCATTTATTTTAAAGACTCCATCTTGGGATTTCAATAGTTTCAACAAAGCTTGCATAAAACTGAACTTGTAGAATCGATCTGATTTTCCTCCTCACTGACCAAGAACACATAAAAATGGAACTTGTTTTAAAATGTACACATAAAGAAATTTACTGGAAGTGCACATTTCAAGATAGACTTTCTGGCAAAAATCAATGAAACATAGATATTGGATGATCTTTAGCTCATGTACATTTTAGGACTGTGTAATATGTTATTTGTCAAAAATATATGTCAAGTGCTAAGATCTTCCTTTATTGCCTTATCGACTTGTAATATTGATACCATTATATCTGTAAGGATTTTCTCACATAAAGTAAGGGAAAACTTGCTGAAGAATCATCCCACTTAAACTTGGGGGTAAAGAACTTGTGCATGCGTGGGTGAGCTGTTATTCTTTATCCCCTCACATCCCCAGTTCTATTCTCAGCGTTTCTCTTCCCTGCAAAAGCAGATGACTCAGGCATCCTATTACTTCCCACCTTTCCCTCAAACCATACCTCTGGCCTCATGGGGAATTCCCCATGACCAATTAGTGAGAAGACAGGGGGACACTGGCCTGGTTTAAGGAAGTATTTGTATGGGCTGCCTCTGCAAGTCAGGAGGAAATCTCCCAGTAGACAGAACTGCAGGCACTGAATCTGGCTGGGCACTTGACATAAAAGAAGAGATAACCTGAATTTTCCTGGTATACACTGATTCATGGGAAGTAGCTAATGCTTTGGTCAACTTATCAGGGATTTGGTAATTTTTGAACATGATTGGAAGCTTGGTAACAAGGTCACCTGAAGAGAAATTATATGCTAGACCTATAAGAATGGCTATGGTCTTTAAAGCTATTTGATCCCCAAGTTAATACCCTCCCAGAGGACATCCGCCATGTTGAAAGCTAAATAAGGAGGTAGCCCTTGTACCAAGTGGCCATGGGAACAGAAATAGAAGTAACATATGGGAACAAAAACATGGACTTCCTCTCACCACAGTTGATTTGCCTGCTTCTGCTGAGTGCCCAACTTTTGGAAACAGAATCCAGCACTCAGCCCTTATTTGGCACTATTTGCTGGGGGTACCAGCTATCCAGGTTATTATTTTGGACCACTCCATTTTAATGAAAGGAGCAGTAATTTGTCTTCATGAGAATAGTTGCATATTCTAGAGAGTGATTTTTCTTCCCTGCCCATGAAGCTTCTGCTAGCACTACCATTTGTGGTTGATGGACCGCCACAACCACCTCTGTGGTCTCACACACATCATTGCTGCTTACTGAGGAACTCATTTACAGTGACATGACTGTGATTTGGGGAATCACATCATGGAATTCATTGTTCTTACATCACCCAGAAGCATTTGGGTTGATGGAATGATGAAATAACCTATGACTCACTTTTGAGGACAGAGAGTAGACAACATCTTGTGAGGATGGTTGTTGCTCATTCATGCTCACTTCAGTGGTCGATACAGGATATTGAATATAAGACTCTGGGAACACAGGAGTGGAGATGAATGTGGCTTACCTCACTGTTACACTTGATAATCCACTTCAAGAATATTTTCTTCCTGTCCCTGAAATATTATGTTTAGTGAGTTGATTCTCTTGCAAGAATGTTTTCACTGGGAAACACCGAGAATGTCTTCTGGCCATTTCGGGCTGTTTATGCCACGAATCAAGGGCAGAGAACTGGGTACCGGTATGGGCCAGTGTGATGGATTCTGCTATCAAGGAGAAATCAGATCATTGCTACAAAATGGGGACAACACTATGTCCAGAGCCCATGAGATTTATTGGACTCCCATGTCCAATAGTAATGGTCAGTGGGAACCAGCAGCAACTTGATGAAGACAGAACCGCTAAGCACCTGGATCCTGTGCAAATGGAAGTTTGGTAAAAACCTCTTCACTGCTAAGGTGCTAGCTGAGAGTAATGGCATCACGGAATGAGTGGTGGAAGAAGGAAGTCAGGGCTATCATGTTAGATCTGCTCAGATGTGGAGTCGTAGCAGCTATATTTTATTATCATTGCTTCTTTTACTTTCCTTGCTGCCTTGCAGCCTGGTAGTGGCTGCCATAACAGTTTGGGTTCCAGGAAGGACAGAGTATGACAACTCTGTCACCTCTCAGTGATGGCACTTATGTTGAGGACCTGAGTTTCTTCGGCTAAGTAAAAACTAGAATGGAAGGTGAGTGACACTAGGAAGCTTGAGCTGGTTATTCTCAGATCTCTCTCTGCCTTTTCCTGCCATGCTGTGGCCTGGAAGGCTGACGCCACTAAACCTGTCCTTTCACTTGCTCCTCCTTGCCCTATGGCAAGCAGGCACTGGCAAAAGGCCAGAGTGCAGGAGGAGAGTGAGGTCAGGGGTTTGTACTTCTTCTCCCTCCTTCTTGCCAGTAGAGGTTCCAGCTCCCAGCTTGACCAGCTCCTGCTTTTACCAGGCAGTAATGCATTCCCTCTCCTTATCCCTGCATGACTCTGGGTGACGGCTTCCCTGGGTGTCTCCCCAGATCTTGTTGGTTCCGTTAACCCTGCCCATGCCTCAGTCAATAATCCTTGCATGGAATGCTTTCAGTTAAAATCTCTTGAGGGTGCCATCTGTTTGCTGCTAAGACTTTGATGGATACAGAAGGAAATTTGCTAAGAAAGAAGAGAGCTATGTAGACAGCTATTGTGAGGTGGGGCAAAATTTAAGGACTGGCATATTACCACAGGCCAGAATGCAATGAATTTTCACAGGCTGAAAACTGTCACAATTAAAACAATAAGCTCTAGAGGTCAGACTTCATAGTTTATTTATTGTTGTTTTGTTGTTTTGTTGTTGTTGTTGTTGTTGTTGTTGTTGTTGTTGTTGTTCTAAAGTGGTGTTGTCAGGTAGAAAAAGCCTGTGAAGCTAGTTGGATTGTGCTCAATACTGAGGAGTTTCCTGGGATGCAGGATTTCAGTGCTAAAACCGGGACAGCCCTGGACAAACTGGGATTGTTGTTCACCTCAACCTGTGACTGTAAATAGGACCTCTGAGTTCTGCCCAGATGCCCCTGCTGAAGTGGGCATTCCAGGCAAAAGAACACTGTTCTAGAACCATGTCTTGCCTCATCTCAATCCTAGGTCAATGGCAGACATCATTTGTCTCTCATGGTTTATTTCTCAGTAATTCTACATGCAGTCTCAGAATCTCTCTTAACACAGTGGCTCAGGCAGCCAGTATAATTGATCAGAGTTGGAATGCCAGGCAAGAACCTTTCTGTCACCTCTGAATTAGAACTTTGACCCCAAACTCAACAAATTGAGGTGGGCCAAAAGATTCTCCAGAACTCCTTTTGCCTTTATAACCTTGGGCCCTGCAAAAGTGGGAAGCAGCATGGCCCTCTTGCCTTCTTTGTGCTTGGCCAAGAACTTAATCTTTCTTTCTCTGTGTCTCTTCATCTAATGCATAAGCTTCAAAGGCAGACAGTGTGTTATGAGCATAGCAGCTCATACCTGTGTAACATTAACAACATACCTGGCATTGTTCTAAGTGCTTTATATTTATTTTTCACCTATATTTTAGGGACAAGGAAACAGAGTTACGTGACTTAAAGGACTGACCCCGGGTCACATAGGTAGCAGGCAGTAGACTAGGAACTCAATGCCCCTCAGACTCTGAAATCTTAGGCACTACACTCCCGTGACTCATCTTGTTCAACTGGGCGTCTCTGGCGCTTGGCTCAGAGCTCAGCAGGCAGCTGGACTTCAATCATTAAGCGTGTGTTTAAAATTGTTAAACAAAGACAATTCCTAACATAGAAATTTCCCTCTCTTTTTAGGTCTCCTTTTTCCTAGACTCTGCTCTGGTTCTGTTGGACCTTCTGACCTTCTGTTGACCCAGGTGACTAAATCAGGGGGGGAAAAAAAGAACAGAGAAGGGTCCAGTGCGGTGGGGGTTTAAATGAGGCTCTATCAGTTCTAATCTGTAAACCTGGAATTACAGTGGCATTTACCCCCAAAGAAATGATGTACTAAATGAGAGTCAAGAACTTGGCTGACAGGGAATTCTTAATATTAGCTTTGATTATTTTAATTGCGATTGTTACAATTCAATCTGAATGTACTAAATCTAAGTACAAAGGGGACATTTCCCGTTCCAGGAGGAATCTTTTTACACCTCCCAGTTCCAGCCCCTAGCTCAGGACTCTTTCTTTCCTCAGGGTCTACATGTCCTTAGCTTCTGCTGATGTTTCTTCTTAGAGAGTGAGTGAAAGGAGAGAAATCTTTGAGCTCCCCCTAGAGGCCAACGGTGCTCCTAATTTGAAACCCTCAATGACATCTCAGACCTCACAGGATGTTGTTTTCTGATATTTTCCATTTGTTCCTCTAGATGTTTGTCCCTCCTTCTGTGCTGGGTGTTTTCTATTTGTCCCTCTGGATCTACTCTCCACTCCTTTCCACTCTGCCCTGGGCCTCAGGATGCTGACCTGTAAAGACTGCATCTGTGAGTTCTCTTTCTCACTGACTTCCAGTTTATTTTGACCAATGGAAGTCATTAGCATTGAGGATGGGGAGGGGGACACGTGCATTTTTCTCTGTATGTCACTTTCATTTCCTCCCATATTGGGTTTATGGCATCACTTCAGGTTCTCTCAGGCTGCAGGCCTGCTCTCTCCCTCTCTCTCTCTCTCTCTCTCTCTCTCTCTCTCTCTCTCTCTCTCTCTCTCCCATACACACCTCACATCAGGTCCCAGATTTATGAATCCTTGCTCCCACTCTCAGTGGGAAAATAGTCTACTCCCAGGGCAGTCTTGTTTCTGCTCTCTCTGCCCTCAGAGCAGCCAGCCAATCACAGCTGCTTGATTTCGTAGGCATGGGTCACATCAGTCACTGTGCTCAGCAAACATCAAGAGGTACATATCTTAAAGATAGTTTAATCTCCTCTCATCAGGCTTAAGGAAAAAGACACATCTCTTACCTTCCCCCCATGGGCATGGGAAACAGCTGAGACATGAATATACTGACACACTCTCCAAAAAATTCTTATTTCCAAACTGAACCTTGAGATGGATACTAGCTGAGAGTCACAAAACTGGTGCTTTACCTCCTCCTTGCAAGTCCTGCACAGTTATTCCAGTCCTTCCCATTAGCATGTTAAGTACTTACTGCTTATTGTCTTGAGGCCTCATCAGAAATTAACAGAAAGGGCAGGGAATGTCTCCTCTGTAACATTCTAACACATAGACACACTCTAGAGATGGATCCTGTATAGATGCTCATTAAAGTACTGATAGCACATGGATGCATTTGCTTACATCTATTCTTCTACTGAACTCTAAACTTTGAAATTTAGGGACTGAGTCAGATGAACATAGCTGCAGACTCAAATTCATCTGGTTGGGGGCTGAAAGAACTTATTCTCCAGCTCCAGTTTCCATAGCGTGGGACTACCCTGGAGGAATACTCCTGGCCTTTCCCCTTTCCTTCCTTGTCCTGGGGCAGGGGTGGGGAGGCGAGGGAGGTACAAGGTAGCAGCGAGTTACCCGGAGAGTTGGGAAGAAAAGGCAGGGCACACTCAGCTCAACCTCTTTCATTCCCCCCCCACACACACACATGGCACACCCTTCTGTCTGCAAAGAGAGAATATTCTTTGCTGTAGGGTAAACTCTGCTTTGCTGGGGTGAAGGGCTGGATTGGGGAAGAGGAGGGTTAGTTCAGTTCAGGAATCCATGTCCCATGTAGTTAATGCAATTTAGTTAGGGCATTTTATATTGTATCTGACAACCTTACATTGTCACCTGCCTTACTATTTTTTAAAATGATAGTTGATATATAATATTATATTAGTTTTGAGTATACAATATCATGATTCGGCATTTCTATACTTTATGATGTGATCACCTCAATAAGTTTAGTAACCATCTGTTGCCACACAAAGTTATTTTGATATTGACTATATTTCCTGTGCTGTATACATCTTCATGGCTTACTTGTTCATTAACTGGAAGTTTTTGCCCATCTCCTCACCCATCTCCTCACCCATCTCATCTCCTCACCCATCTCATCAATTTGTTCTCTGTATCCATGAGTCTGTTTCTATTTCATTTGCTCATTTGTTTTGTTTTTTAGATTCCACATAGAAATAAAATCATATGGTATTTGTTTTTCTCTTTCTAACTTATTTCACTTAGCATGATGCCCTCCAGGTCCACTCACATCGCAAATGGCAAGATTTCATTCTTTTTTCATTGCTGAGTAATATTCCAGTGTGTGTGTGTGCGCACGAGAGAGACAGAGACAGAGAGAGAGAGAGAGAGAGAGAGAGAGAGAGAGAGAGAGAGAGAGAGAGACATCTTTATTCATTCATCTATCAATGGACACCTAAGTTACTTCTAGATCTTGGCTATTATAAACAATGCTGCAATGAACATAGGGGTGCATATATCTTTTCACATTAGTATTTTCTTTTTCTTCAGATTGTCTCATTCATTTTTGTTGTTTGCTAGGGCTCAGAAGCTGAATTTTCTCCCCGTGTACTCATTTTTACTTAATTATCTTTGCACTTCTAATACCTAATATACATACTGCCTGGCTCCTAGTAATGTACTCAATAATATTTGTGAAATGAATAAATATGTATAACCTGAGGACCAAAGTTAAGTGCTATAGAGAAGGTCACCAAGTCATGCAACATGAATAAAAAGTAGTAACCTGTTACTGAGCTTATCTTGAATAAATATTACACATTTACACTTACTTGAGGGACAGCTCTGAACTGTAATTCTGGGGCATTGACTTGTAGGCTTTGACAGTCTTCAAAAAAATGTTAACACTTTAATGATTCAAACCAATTGGTACTTTCCTTTCTGTGTACTCTCCTATACTTCAGAGCAACTATATCCAAAAGAAGGTTACACTGACTGAAAACAAGCTACAAAGTAATTTCACTCTATGTGCTACGTAGGAATGCGGACAGTAGATGGCACTTTTGTGCTCTGCCTGAATTTTCAACTTCTGAAATGAATTAACTGAAGAATGACTGGAGCTAAAATAAAAACAACCCTTTATAGTGTTCAAATGGATAAGTTTAGTTTCTGATTTGGGGGGGGGGGGCGAGAAAAGAGGGCTAATTAAAGGATCACTTTGCTCTACCTAGTAGTACTTGGCCTTCAATGATCCCTTGTAGATTTTCAAATATTGTGAAATATTGTGGCTTCCATTCAGATTAACAAATTTGCAATTTAGGGAGATCAGGAATAATTACTGAATTACATGAATTACATGAGCAGACCTGAAATTAGGAAAAAATATCTCCTGCCTCGGCTACTTTGCAAATGTCCATATGAGTTTTTGATGTTTACAAAGAGGAACAGCAAAGAGAAATAAAATCAAATATTAAAAAGAACTATGTGAGGAACAGTTTGGAGTAATAGATGAGAACAGTGGAATAGAAACAAAGAAGTTACTTTTTTTTCCTTTTTGTGAAACACTGTTAGGCTAAGATACTGAATTTTACACGTTTACAATATACTTGAAGTCAACGCAAAAGGCATCATGACTCAGTGATTAAGAGAGAGAAGTCTGCCCAAATGTAGAGGCCAGAGGGGAGAGAGGTTGAGGGGCTGGGAGAATGTGATAAATGGTTACAGAAGCACAAATTAGTAGTTAATAGATGGTCACAGGGTTGGGGAGCACGGCATAGGAAATGCAATTAGCATTAATGTAATGGCTAGGTGGAGAGACAGAGGACAGCAATTAAGGGGATTGTTTTATTAACTATATAAATGTCTAACCAACATAATGTATACTTGAAACTAATAAAATTATTTTTTTTTAAAGAGAAAGAGTGGAGTCTGGAGGCACCCACCAAAATTTAAAGCTTAGCTGCTTCCTAGCTGTGTACTGGACAAGTAACTTAATGGCTCTTCATGTCAATTTCCTCATCAGTAAAATGGAAATGGTAATAATAGCATCTCTCTAATAAGATTCTTATGAGGATTAAATTTCAGAATTGATAAGGCACTTAGAAGAGTACCTGGCATGTGGTGAGCATACTATAGGTAAATGATAAAAATTTTTAAATTCAACTTTTAGGTGGTGGAACAATAAGTAATTTATTTTTCTTCTGATCAATTAAGAACATGTATTTTTGATAAGTGAAAAAAGCTAATTTTTTTAATAAAAGACTAGAGGAAAAACTTTATTTAAAAATCTCTGTATTCTTATAAGCTAGTTTCTACATCTGCAACTTTTGCTTTATCTGTAATCCACTGTACCCAATTATTAGACATATCTTGGCTGTGAGAAAGCCTGAAGCCTTGATTATTCTCAGAGTTTTTAGAATTATTATTATTAGACAAATATACATATAAAATTTACCATTTTAACTCTTTAATTGCAAATTCATTGGCATTAAGTAAATTAAGAATGTTTTTCAATCATCACCATACTTTTCCAGAACTTCATTATCTCAACCAGAAATTCTGCACCCATTAAACAATAACTCTCCATTCTCCCTCATCCCCAGTCCCTGATAACTTCCATTCCATTTTTCATCCCTATGAATCTACCTACTTGAGATACCTCGTATGTGGAATCATACAGTATATGTTCCTTCGTGTCTTACTTATTTCCTTAGATAACGTTTTCAAGGTTCATCCATGTCACAGCATGTATCAGAATTTAATTCCTTTTCATGACTGAATAACAGTCTATTTTATGTACTTATCACATTTATTTATGGATTCATCTGTTAAACATGGAGTTGTTTCCATTTTTTGGCTATTGTGAATAATGCTGCTGTGGGCACTTGTGCACAAGTATTTGCTCTACTCCCTGTTTTCAATATTTTGGGGTATATACCGAGGAGTTAAATTCTTAGGAACAGCCGAACTGCTTTCCATAGTGCTACACCATTTTACATTCCCACCAGAATCCAGCATTATTTTAAAATATGTCAACCATAAAAACCAAACCAACCAAACAAACAAAAACAAAACGCCATACCTAGACTGGGTAATAAGCAAAGCTTAGGGTCCTGACACAGTTTGCTGACAAATTGCTGCATCACTTCCTAGACTAGAATGTACAGAGCTAAGACTCCCATAGCAATCCCTTAAGGGGCTTATTACATCTTATTATATGAAGTAGGACCTTGGATCCACTTCATATATGTTGAATCAGCATCTCTGGGAATGAGGTCCCTAAGTTATCATTATACGTGTTAAAATATGAGGCTCAGAAATGTAGATTGTTGAGTTCTCGAGGGCAGAGAAAATATCTCAGTCACCTGTGCATCCGTTAGAGCTTAACATACGGCAGATATTTAACAAACATATATTCAAACTGAACTCATACTGCAATCTAAAGCTATTTCCTATCTGCCTAATTGCTATGTACAGTATTTATTAAAACTAATTTGTATCATTTAGACAACAGTTAGAAACCCGGTAATTAAGATGTATAGTATACCTTTCATTTGCATAGATTTTACCACCTGTGATCTATTATGCCATCTTATGCTGCCAAGAATTCTTATTCTATGTGTAATTTTCAATCGAGTTTTTCACGCTTTAAGGCAGGGTAAAAACGGATACGGACTTGGAAGAGCTGCCTCTGTGTGATCTTTGACAAGTATATGTAAAATATCTAAGAATCAAGTTTATAATCTGTAATCGTTGGTAACACTTTGTAATTTTATCAGCTTCATAGTGTTGCTGAAGCACAAATGATGTGTGTAAGAAAACCTGCTGCAGAAATTGCTATGGTTAATATGTGGCCTAATAGTTTAAACACAACAAAAAAAATGTATATTTTCCAGTCTTCGTAAAGACTAAATATGCTGCTATATAAATTGGCTGCTCTAAAACATACACAAACGAGCAGATGAGAATAGAGCCGCGTAGGAGAAAAGCTTTAAACGGAGGGGAACCATCCATTTATTCATCACGTTTATATCACGCAGGGCATTGTGTGAAAAGTAGTAATTAAATAAATTCAAATGTGTCCTCTAGACGTTTAGTTCCCTTTGATATATTAGCAACTAGCAAGCTGCCCTGATTCACATCAAAGCTCCATTCCCCGTCCTAACGAGCTGTCGCGGACCCGCCGGAAATTCGCAGACGCTGTCTCTTTAACGTGTAATAGAGCTCTGATCGCATCGATCCTAGACTCATTATCCTCTCCCTCCGAATCCTCTCATTCCTATCCGAGTTACTACCCTCCTTCCTGGGGTCATGCCGCGGCAGTGCGAGTGTTAATACACATTGGTTTTGGTGGGTGGTCGCCTAGGACCCTGGGGCGCCCCGCCTGCCCACAGGCGGAGGCCGAGCGGTGTCCGGCGCCCGCGGGGCCTCGGGGCTCGGCTGGCCACGCCTGGAGCGCGGGGTTTGACTGGGCCGCCGTTGTTGTAGAGACCGGGAGGCGCCGCGGCTCTGGGCAGACGGTTCCGGGCGCCGCACGGTCCCCCTTCCCCCCCTCCCCTCCCGTCCCCTCCCTTCCCCGTGTCCCCGCCGGCGACAGCCGGGAGCCCACCGCTCCCCCCATGGCCTCCGCCCCGGTAAGGACGTGCTGGGGGCGCCTCCCGGCAGCCAGCACCACGGGCTGCGGGGCCAGGTCGGGGCCGCTCCCGCACCTGCGGGAGGTGGAGGCAGGTGTCCGCAGCTGAGTCCTGAGCCTGCAGCTCCTCGCCCAGGGCGCCCGCGTCTCACCCTCTGCTACTGGGGTGTTGGGAGCGCCCAGCCCTGGCCGGGCTGCCGGCCGCTCCTCCCCGCGTCTCGGGGCTCAGGACTAAGCCCCTGCAGTCCCATGGCCCCTAGAATTCTCGGAGGGTTTCCGTGGAGCGCCTGCGTCAGAATCACCTGCGAGGTCTTTAAAACAGTGCCAAGCCGGGGCCCCGCCTTGCCCCTGCGGCCGCTGTGCCCACGGCGAGGCCTGGGAACCTGCACTTCACACGGGCGGCCCGGGGGCGTTCTCAGGCGCGTCCGCGGCTGGGAAGTGCCAACAGAGGAGTTCGCGGGCTCCGCGGGCGCGGCCTCCTGCTCCGCAGCCCCGCCGCCTAGGTGGCCGTTCCCAGGCCGGACCCCGCTGGAGGGGACGGCGTCCGCTCCCAATCCCCCGAATTCGAGGTCTGCACCTGCTTTCAATACGTGACAACTTTCCTTCCCAGGAGGACCCCGTTCTGGAGCGTTATTTTAAAGGCCACAAAGCGGCAATCACCTGCGTGGACTTTAGTCCCAATGGCAAACAACTTGGTAAGTTTCTTTTTTCTTCTTTTTCTTTCTTTCTTTGTGATCGGGCAAACTCTCTACTGGTCTAGAACCTTGCGTCTTGTCAAGCCCCCGGGAGGATCACCGAGGACTATATGGGGTTTGAGGGCGGCCGGAGACTCGGGGAACCCGGCGCGGCCGGGTGCAGTGGGAACCAGAGTGGGCCCGAGCCAGGACCACCTCGGTCCCACGGGTCACGGGCCCCCATCCTTTCGCGCACAGCCTTCTTGTGGGCCTGGGCCGGCCGGCAAGTTTCGCGAATGAACCACTAGGAGGAGTGAGTAGGAAAGGGAGGGGTTAGTCCTCGGCCCGGGGAGGGTGGGGTGTTGGCTAGAGAGTTTGTGAAAAGTTCTGAGACGTGCAGGAGGAAGTGGGGAGAGACGAGTTGGGGCTGTGCTGCAGGCGGAGGACCGAGAGGTCTCAGGTGACCTTTGGGAAGCCCCTGTGGCTGGAAAGGAGACGAGCGCCTGCACGAAAGGACGGACGTGCTCGGAAGTTCGCTCCTCGGAAGTTCGCTCCTACCTGTGCCGGGAACTGAAGTTGCGGATCCGCCAGCCCTTTCCCTGCGTGGTGACTCTGGTGGCCGCGTCTGCGCCCTAGCTCTGAGGATGCCGATGGCCGTGAGGTGGACCTGGGCAGGCAAAAGCTGCCTGCTGCTGGCGCTTTTAACTGTGGCCTATATCCTGGTGGAACTCTCGGTCTCCACTTTCCACGCCTCCCCAGGAGTTGGCCTGGCCTGGGAGCGGGGGCCAAGGCAGCTCTCAGACCCTGTGAAAAAGACAGAGGATTTGTCTCGACCGCTTTATGAGAAGCCCTCTGCAGATTACCATGCACTTGGGGAGTGGGGGAAAGCCAGCAAACTCCAACTCAACGCGGCCGAACTGAAGCAGCAAGAAGAACTCATTGAGAGATATGCCATCAATATTTACCTCAGTGACAGGATTTCCCTGCACCGCCACATAGAGGATAAAAGAATGTACGAGTGTAAATCCAAGACATTTAACTATAGGAGACTTCCCACCACTTCTGTTATCATTGCTTTCTATAACGAAGCCTGGTCGACTTTACTCCGCACCATCCACAGTGTTTTAGAAACTTCTCCTGCAGTCCTTTTGAAGGAGATCATCTTAGTCGATGACTTGAGTGACAGAGTTTATTTGAAGACACAACTTGAAACCTACATCAGCAATCTCCAAAGAGTACGCTTAATTAGAACAAATAAGCGGGAGGGGCTGGTTAGGGCCCGCCTGATTGGGGCCACTTTTGCCACTGGGGATGTTCTCACTTTTCTGGATTGTCACTGCGAGTGTAATTCTGGTTGGCTGGAACCACTTTTGGAAAGGATTGGTGATGATGAAACAGCAATTGTTTGTCCTGTTATAGACACCATTGATTGGAATACTTTTGAATTCTATATGCAGACTGGAGAACCCATGATTGGCGGGTTTGACTGGCGTTTAACATTCCAGTGGCATTCTGTCCCCAAACATGAAAGGGACAGGTGGAAATCGAGAATTGACCCAATCCGATCGCCCACCATGGCCGGAGGACTATTTGCTGTCAGCAAGAAGTATTTTGAGTACCTTGGAACATATGACACTGGAATGGAAGTGTGGGGAGGTGAAAACCTCGAGCTGTCTTTTCGGGTGTGGCAGTGTGGAGGTAAATTGGAGATCCATCCATGTTCCCACGTGGGCCATGTATTCCCCAAGCGGGCACCGTATGCTCGGCCCAATTTCTTGCAAAATACTGCTCGGGCAGCGGAAGTGTGGATGGATGAGTACAAAGAGCATTTCTACAATCGTAACCCTCCAGCAAGGAAAGAAGCTTATGGTGATATTTCTGAAAGAAAATTACTACGAGAACGGCTGAATTGCAAAAGCTTTGACTGGTATTTGAAAAATGTGTTTTCGAATTTACATGTTCCAGAGGATAGGCCAGGCTGGCACGGAGCTATTCGCAGTATGGGGATCTCGTCGGAATGTTTAGATTATAATTCTCCTGACAACAACCCCACAGGTGCTAACCTTTCACTGTTTGGATGCCATGGTCAGGGAGGCAATCAGTTCTTTGAATATACTTCACACAAAGAAATTCGGTTTAATTCTGTGACAGAGTTATGTGCGGAGGTTTCTGAGCAAAAAAATCATGTAGGAATGCAGAATTGTCCAAAAGATGGGTTCCCTGTTCCAGCAAACATTATTTGGCATTTCAAAGAAGATGGGACCATTTTTCATCCACACTCAGGACTTTGTGTTAGTGCTTATCGGACACCAGAGGGTCGACCTAATGTTCAGATGAGAACTTGTGATGCTCTAGATAAAAATCAAATCTGGAAGTTTGAGAACTAGAAGAGCACAACAGCACTTTCATCCTGAGCTGATGATATATTTAGGAAAGTCAGAGCCTCAGTGAAGATTGTATTTCATCAGCGATCACTCAGTGGTCATCTGTGAGAGCACTGTAGAATCTGTGGTTCATTTCAGTCTAGAACACTGAAACTGGGTACATGGAGAGCTGCTGTTTAATGTTTCAAAGTGCCTTAAAGGTGGTTTTGTTTCACAGCTCTGTCATTTTGGTTTCTTCTCAATAAAGAAGTTGACTGTGAATAGAGATACACACAACATTTAAGTGCCAGACTCGATATTAAAGAATGTAAAAGTCCAAGAAAAATGAGAGATGATTTATGTTGATGGATAAGTTCACTGCACATCCCATTTTTTTAACCAAACTCATCAATGTGCAGTTTGAGCTATTGTTATTTTGATTGTATATACAGTTTGAATTTAGCACATTAAATTTTAGGTTTTTATTTTTTATTCTAATTTTTCTTTAATCAAATGGAAATCAAAGAGTCGATTTTAAGGAGAAATACCTGGTTTAGATGTATATGTTAGAAGAGGGCGTTAGTTGGAATGTGACTTTGAAGGTCTTTTTAACACTTAGACATCTCAGAAATATATACCAATATCCGAATGAAATGGGGACATCTTTACATTCTACACTTTGTAAACTAGGACTTAACATATCTGTATTGATACCTCAAGTAGCTCTGATTTTGTAAAGCTGTCCTATTTGTGAACTTGTTTGTGTGTTAGGGCATTTTTTGATTGCACTTCCTTAAGTTGTGAATGTACTAGAGAGGGACTCATTCAGAATATTGTGCTTCCTTCCTTTTGTTAATGCTTAATCACTTAAAGTAAATTCAATTGAGGCCTCTTTGAAGTTAAACTCAACTGTGTTTACTGAAATGTGTGAAACTGAAAGTGGGCTGAATTTTACAAAGGCTATGGAACTCTTCTATGAGTTCTTGCTGATTAGGGCATTTAAGCATTTATCTTAAGAAAACAAGGGGAAAAGACTGTCTTGACAATGGTGAATGCTACCTTCCAGCTTGTTTTCAGCACCTATTAGGAGCCTGGAACTTAGGCAGCTTTCACTGAGTGGGAGAATGAATGACTCAGACGAGGAATGTGACTTTGGTAAAATCATTTGACCAAATGACTCAGTTTGGGCCTCAGTTTCCTCCTATGTAAAATGTAGGTGCTGGATTAGATCTTAAAGATCCCTTCCAACTCTGGAATGCAACACAGGTAATGTTGAGCAATGCTCGGTCAAGTTATAAAGCTGGTAAAGGGAATTGGTTTTAAAACTTAAGTGAGCTGAGCTCGTGCTAAGTGGTTTCTTTTGAATTGAATGGAAAGTTGTGGTCAATATTTGTATTCATTTCATTTTGACAACTGTTGATCCAATTTTTGTTTTTATCTTTAAGATTTCAAACTCTAAAGATAATCTTTTGGGCTAAGAATATAAGTATTTCCCAAACTAAATTATTTGAGAAGTAAACTGGTTTTATTCCAATATTTTATTCAGAAATCACAGGCTAAATTTAGAATTAAATCTCAGTTCACTTTGGTTTAGATTTATAAAAAATGCATGTTTCATAAGGAATTAGTCTGCCTTTGCTCCATCTGCCTTTTAAAAAAATTAAATTACCTTTTCTTTTTTAAATTTATCTTTGTTGTTCTTTTTAGCACCCTATCAAATAGGAGAACTAAAATTGATATATTCTGGAAGGACTTTTTGGAATTTTTTTATTCTAGCATTGTGCTGCTCATGTCAAAAGGGAGCATTGAAAAGTAGTACTTAATTCTTTACTTACCTTTTGTCTAAATTGTAGAATGTGACCCATTAATCTTTTTGGAAGAAATTTTAGGCTAGGTAAAGACAAAAGGTTATTTTTAACTTGTGTAGTCCTAGTAGGTTTAGGGTCTCAATTTTAATTAAGAAAATACTTAGTATTGACTCATTTCTTTTTATTTTCTGTTTTAATAATATTTTTTAATGGGCACAAAGAATGTTAAGGTTCAGATTAATGTCTTTTAAATGGTGAATTTTCTTCTGTATGTGAGCAGTTTCCATCTTTTTTTCCCTTTTGTTAATCATATTTGCAATATTGATTAAGATATATAAAATAAAATGTGTGCCTGATTATTTTTGCAAGTGGATTCTGATGATTTTAGTCTATGGGATCACACTTATTGATTGGAATAGATGTAAGTTAGCTTGTTATTCTTTAACTTATTTGAAAATGCAGACAGTAGAATGTTAAAAAGTTAAGCTTTCTGTGTTATTTTACACTAACTACTCATAACCTTGGAATGATCAGGGATCTCTGGGACCTACTGGGGCACTATAAAAGCAAGTGGGTATCTGGGGACATTAGTACTAATTTCACAAACCTGGGCTGAAAAGAAATGTGTCTGTCTCATAAACCCCAGAGCTTCACATTTCCTTCAACCTTCTCTCTGCATCACCCTGTTCCTAAGTGCAATTCCTATCTACCAGTAGCATCTCTCTTTCTCTTTAGTGATTCCTCCCTAACATCCTACACTCCCACCTGACACAATGCCTGACACAAGGACTTAGCTTTATACATCAGATGTCTTACAGCCACGTTTAAGATATGTATAGTTAAGCTAAACATGTTTTCACTGATCTCTGTTTTTTTTACACTGTTTAAAAATTACTATAAATACATGTGTTTTAATCTTGCTCTCTTAATGACTGCAACCCTGTGCAAATCATTTCATCTTTGTGTTTCAGTTTCATGAATGCAAAAAAACAAATTGCAAAATCCATAGAGACAGTACAGTAATGATTGCTGGAGGCTGGGGGAGAGAGGAATAGAGAATCATTTCTAATGAGGACGGGTTTCTTGGGGTATTGTCGTGGTGGCAAGAATGTTCTGGAATTAGTGACAATGATTGTACAACTTTGGGAAAAACACTAACTTGTACAGTTGAAAAATAATTTATGGTATGATAATTATATCTCAATTTTTTTAAAAATTGGGGGGAAAAAAAAGAGGGAGAATTTAATGTGTCCTAGAAAAGATTTCTCTTTTCTGTGTTCCTCTATGCATACTAGACTTTAAAACAAGCCTGCAGTATTTATCATTAATACTTGAGTCATTTTGTAATTTAGAATTAAGAAAAGTAGATATTATTTGAGTCTCTCAGTTTAGTGTTAGTCTGTGGGTGGAGATCTGTTTGTATTGGAGTCTTTTCTAAAATTCAGAAATGCCTCAATCATTCTTTTTGAACAGGAGGTAGAGATAATTATAAACGGTGAATGAATTCCTGAGGTATATAGTTGTTCATGGCAGAACTGACGAGCAGCAAAATCCTTAGAACTTGCTAATAATCTGGTACTATTTTTCCCTTCATGCAGAGCTTGATCACTTTCTCAGGCTGGCCTGGGAGAAATGTCTACTACAGGCCAGCAGTGTCCACAGTTGTCCAGTCTCCATTCTAAGCCACTTATTTGCACTTACTTAATCCTGTTCATAAGGGGAAGGGAGGCACCCTTTTTATTAAGTACTCCTTTATTTAGTTAATGCTACTATGTGCCAGATGCTGTCCTATGCTTGGGTATACAAACAAACAAAAGTTAACAAAAGAGGTGTGTCAGAGATGTTATGAATTCACAGGCCAGCAATAGACACAAATAATAACAAGTAAACATACAAATTATGTGCAGGTACAACTTGAAACAGGAAGATTATTGAATGATGTGAATAAAAAGGTGCTTTAAAGAAAGATTACCATGTCAACATTTGATTTCATGGGGTCATAGAACACCTTTCTGTGGAAGTTAGATTTAATTCAATACCTGAAGGAGGAGTTAGCTAGGTAAAGATTGAGAGAGAATAGCATGTGCAAAGAATATCATACACAAAAAGAATGAGGAAGAGTCTGTCATCAATCAAGAAAATAAAAGGCAGCCAGCGTGGGTAGAGCCTATAAACCAAGGAAGAGAGAACTTTGGAAGATAAAGTTGCAAGGGGAGGCAGAGGAAGCTTGGGTAAGGCCTTGGAAGCTATAGTAGGTTAAATGGTAGCCCTCCAAAAGATATGCCCATGTCTTAATTCCTGGAACCTGTAAATGTGACATTATTTGTAAATAGAGATTTTTGCGAATGTAATTAATTGGAAGATCTTGAGAAGAAATCATGTAGAATTATCTGGGCAAGCACGAAATCCAATGACAAGTGTTCTTATAAGAGACACACAAAGGAGGTATGAGAAAGCCATATGAAGACAGAGGCAGAGACAGCAGTGATTGATCCATAAACCAAGGAGCTCTTGAAGGCACCAGAAGCTGGAAGAGGCAAGGAATGAAATCTCCTCTAGAGTCTTTGCAGGGAATGTGGTACTGCTAACACTTTGATTTTGGACTTTTAGTCTCCAGAACTGTGAGAGAATAAATTTCTGTTGTTTGAAGCTCCGAAGTTTTGGTAATTTGTTATGACAGCCATGAGAAACTAAAACAGAGGCCATATTTTAGGTTTTTATTCTGAGAATTGTGAAAATTTGTAAGGGAATGACATGATCCGATATAAATCTCAAAAAGATCACTCTATGTGGAGACTGTGACATATTAGAGAAACCTACTAAGAGTTATTACAGTAATATCTGCAGGAAATGATGATATTTCAAAGTAGGATGGTGATCTCCAAACTAAGGAGGTGGTCTGGGAAAAAGCAATGTGGGAGTTAATAGTATACAGATGATATTTAAAGCCATGCAAATAGATAAGATAACCTGAGAAGAACAACAATGAGGGCAAATGGCTTATGTCTGAGGCCTAAAGATCTTCAACCTTTAGATCAGAAGAGGAAATAACAAAAGAAGCTAAGAAGAAATAATTAGAAAGATAGGGGAAGCTATTGTAGTAAAGTATCATGACAGCCAAATCTAGAATGGGTAGAAATGCTGACAGGGGCAGAGAAAATACTAAATAGTCATTAGAGTGAGGGAGGGAGGGAACTATTATAGAACTGAGCACTGCCGGGCAGCGGGCAGCGGGCAGCGTAGTAGGTCATGTAAATTAGCCATCATGAATTTATCATGATCCCAGTCTGTCTGGGGTCCTCATGTCTAGCAGTTCTCACTGGCACTGAGATAGTCTCAGAGAAGGCAGAGTGATTGAGATTTTGCCAGGTTAACTTGAAGGAAGGAGGGAGAGTCAAGGGGTTGAAAATATATGTAAGAGGGTAATTATAAACTGGATAGTTAAGTGAAGATGGTGAAAAGAGAGCCTCAGTAGAGAACAATGGTCAATAGATGATGAGAGCTCTGGATGAGAAGGAAGCTACTGAACAAGTGAGCTGTAAGAAAATAAAGTTGTCAGAGGATGGCCAGTTTCAATTAGCATTCAGGTTTTGCTGTGTGACCACAGAATAGATTGCTGATGAAGAGGTGGACTTTTGGGAGGCCTGGTTTTCACTTTGGTCTGAAATGTTCTTTACCACCTCATTTTTTGCTTGGCTGGCTCGCTCTTGTCCTTCATGCCTCCACTTAAAATGCTTATTGATCACTCCATTTGCATTAAGTATTCTGCCCCCCGAACAAAATTCTCACTATGACTTCCTGCTTTATTTTTCATTTTTGGCTTGTTTCCCTCTTCTTCACTTGAATTTAAGCTACTCATTTAGAGATTTTGCTTATTTTGTTACTTAGGATGTACTCTGCCCTACCCATAATGCCTTACATGTCACAGGAGTAAGATACTTGTTGAATGAACTAATACCAGGAGTTTAAATAGAGAAAAAGACTCCCAAAGTACGTGAAATGTGAAAGAGAAAATGATTATCACTTAAAAGGGTTTCAGCAAACTTGGTGTCCCCAAGCAGGGTCAAGGTTTAAGTAGTTAAGGACAAGGAGTGGCTTTCAGAGAGGACGATGTGGATATAAGGGCAATTATCTAGTGGGTGCCCCTCTGGCTCAGTGGTAACTTTTGGGAAGGAGAGAAGTCATTGGTGTCAAGTTCAGCTAAGGGGATATCCAGAGCATTATGGGAGTGGAATGCACAATAATTGATGATCAGAGGGGTTAAGGCTTAAGCTTATGGAGAAAACAGATCATGAAGCATCATGGATTCTTTTTATTTTTTTAACTTTTTTTTTTCAATTATAGTTGACACAACATTTTTAGTTTCAGGTGCACAGCATAGTATTAGGCACATAATATACCTTACAAAGTGATCACTCTGGTGTATCTAATGCAGTCAGTATTATTGACTGTATTCCCTATGCTGTACACTACATGCTGTACATTTATTCTTGATAGACTCTTGGAAAGTGGTGGACTCTTGGGTTTTACAGTGTAGGTTGAAAGGTAATCAGAGGAGAGAGAATGGAGAACACAAAAACCACTGAAGTGTTATCATCCCTTTTTATGGATGCCCAAACTGAAAGTTCAGTGTGTTTTCTGAAGCTTATATAGCTAGTTAGCAGCAGAGCCTGGTTGAGCCTGGTTTGGAGTCTGATTCTGGAGCCACACTCTTTTTCCATTAGATTAGTCAATCTCTTTCCCAAAGGGCCACATTCAAGTTTATATAAACATTAGAAGAGTATAAAAATATTTTCACAGAGTTCGCAAAATCTGAGCTGCAATTTAGAAGTTTCAATTTAAAATTTTAAAATTTTAACATTGAAGTTGACAATTTTTCCCCTTTTCTGCAAGGTTACCCTGTCATTGACTCGATCTCTTTATTATGCATGCAATATTTGTAGAATAAATGATTACAAAGGACAAGTTTATTTCTCCTTTTTTCTAACTGAATAGAAGCAGAATTGTTACCGGAGAGTGGGGATCCTCACCCGGCCGGTTGTCCAGGTTCTGGATGTCTCAAGCAAAGAATTGAGCAAGACACCAAAAAACAGTAGAAAAGAAAAATGTTATTAGAAGGGAAAGTACACTTCCAGAAGTGGAAGCAGGCCCGAGCAAGAGAAGCAATGACCCAAAAGGCCTGGTAACAAAGCCTTTGGGGTTTTTATCCCTATTTGCTGTGGGTGGTTACTTTTCTTAGAGGGATGGGCTTCCTTGATTGACAACTAAAATTGACAGGACTCAGTGATTCATCATTTTGCAGTCTGTGCGTGTTTGTTCCCAGAATTCAGTCTGTTATAATGATATTAATGAACTTCCGGGCATATGCATCATATTATGATGCTATAATGAGGCTCAGGTGAGTTGAAGGTCTTTGGGGTCTTTACTGCGCAGGTGTGAGTGACTGGGCTTAAACTGGTACCTAATCCTCTGCCTACTTGTTTCTTTGTAAGAGTTTAAAAAATGCCTTTGGCTTGCTTAATTGTGGGTGGATTAGGGTGGACACTTTCTAGGATAGGGATGACCTCATTGTCTTTGCAAGCAGACTCGAAACCCCCTAAGTTTTCTGCCTAAATCTTTTCTAAGAGTCATGAACACCCTTATTATTAGTATGGATGTTGAGGGATGGGAGGTCTCTTCTTCCGTATCTGCTTCCTGCTGAGAATGGCTGTAGTTCCTACATACAGGGGTTTCATGGAGCTCTTTCCTTTCGACCTTGGGGTGGGGTCTTCAGTTTCCTGCTCAAGTGCTACCTCAGTCCCTAGACAAGGGAAAGAAGATACAAACTTATTATTTAAGTCATATATCTATTAATTTCTATTATTGATTTGCCTATTAAGTGAGTAAAGAGAAACAGGTTTGGTTCATAGATTTCTTAAAGAGTGAAAAAGACCTTTGGCCTAAAGGCCCTTCCCCTCTCAGACTCTAAGGGCCCATCTGACTTAATACTATTTCTGCTAACAACAGGCTGATGACCTTTATCTATAGCTAGAGGATCTGAGTCACCAGTTTGGGGCTATTATAAGGATTTGAGCAGAGGGCCTTTTTTCCCAAAGAGGAGGAAGAAAATTTCTAGGTTTACTAAAAAGATTAAGAACTCTGCCAGAGATGTTCCATTTCTAAAAGATGTCACAATGCTAAAAGATTAAGAATTTTACAGGTGATGTCCTGTCTTAGAATTACATTTGGAATTTTAAGTTATTTTTCTCACAGTGAAACCATAATAAAAGTTTGCCAGAAATTTTTTTCCCACTATGGTTCTTTATGGCAACTTGTTTAGTAGCTTTGTTGAAGTGTCTCCTATTGTTATAGTTTTTTAAATTACTCCCAAGTGCTAAAGTAATCTTGTGTACTCACTAAGAGGGAGTAGCAGAGTGCAGTATTTCTCAAATTTCTATATATATCAGAATTAAATGAGAAAGTGGTGAAAAATTCAGATTCCTGGGTCTCACCCCCAAAGGATGTAACTTACTAAAAATATACATTTTTAGGTCCTTGATAATGGAGACAATTTATAAATCCCCAGCGCTTTGAAAGGCGCTGAGTTATTGGTTAAATGCCCAGGCTTTGGAGTGTGATAGAACTGGATTTAAAAATTGAGCTCTACTGCTTTCCATCTGTGTGACCCTGGGCAAGTTACATAACTTCACTAAGCCTCATCTGTAAAAGAGGGATAATGATAGTTACCTGACCTGTTGTGAAGATTAAATAAAAGAATGCTTATGAAGTTCTTAAAAGTGTTTGGGCCATAATAACAGTAAAGGTTTGTTGTTAACACTCTCCATAGAGATGTGGAATTTGAATAAGTTCAATTAAACGTCTCCAAATTGTCATTACTAAAGATTATTTTTAAGCACTCACACTTTTTTTTTAAGGTTATGCTTACACTACCAAGATAATTACTTAGTGTCAGGTGGTAGGAAAACATTCTTAATTATTTCCTCAGTGAGGGCAGAGACATTGAAGTTAGTGCAATCAGTTATACTATCATACAGTGTTAGGACTATACAAACTAATTCTGAAAATGTGAGATTAGGTATTAAAGTTTATCTAGTTAAGATCAGAATATTGTATTTTTATTGTATGACCCTCTCCTGTCTAGGTTTATAGATGTGTGTGCCTGGGGATTACATTTTATTTTTCTTTTCTTAAAAATATTTATACTCTACGGCCATGCCACCCTCAACACACTCGATCTCATCTGATCTCAGAAGCTAAGCAGGATCGGGCCTGGTTAGTACTTGAATGGGAGACCACCTAGGAAAACCAGGTGCTGTAGGTTTAAAAAAAAAAAAAATTATAAAGGACTCCTCCTAGATTTTAGAAGATTTCATTGTTTATTTTTTCTGAAGAAGTGTTTCTTCTGTACAGTGTTTCTTTTGTGCCCCCAAAGACCTCAGTGAACCTGGAAATGCAACAGAAAGTACAAAATCATGATGCTCTCAAACTAGAAAGCTGAGTTTAATTTGACAGGTGGATTTTGAAGTAGGACGTAATGAGAGTAGAAAATATCGAGAGGGTCTTCTGAAGTAATTGAAAAATTCAAGAATTTCTGTAGACAGGTGATTGAATTATGAAGACTCTCCTGAATGTGGAATTAAAAAGCTTGAGAGGAATACAATCCAAATTAATAAAGTTGTGAAAAATACAATATTGTGAACACAGACATTTTTAGTAAATTCTAAAATATATACTCTTTGACCCATCAATAATTCTTTTGGGAATTTATCACAATGATGTATTACACATGTCAAATGACATATGTATATTGCAACATCATTTGTAAAAGTACAAGACTGTAAACAACCTAAATAGGGGAGACTGGTTAAATAAACTAAGTTATAGCTACACCGTAACATACCATGCAGCTAGTAAAAATAAGGCAGAACTGCCTCCAGTCATGACAGAGTCATTGATAACTAAACTTGCCCTCCAGCGGAAAACAACTGTAAAATGAGACAAAATATGGGTGGCAACTGATTTCAGGCAGTCAGCAACAGAAAGTGCAAAACATTATTTCAAGAAGGGAAACACATGACCTTAGTTATCTTGCTTGGGGCGCTCCTGCCCACATGAGAGAGGCAGAGCTGAAAGAGAGTGACAGCCTGGCTACACTGAGGCAGCAGAGATCAAAGTTCTGGCTGTGCCAGGTCTGAAATTTGCATGGCAGGATTCCTGAGAAGTTGTTACTAAGAGTAAACAGCCACAGAAGTCCATGGTGAGTGGTTATAGTTTTGGCTGAAGGTTATGCAACACATGTGCAAGTTGAGAATTTGTGAAGTCTAGTAAGACTGCATACTGCTGGACTGGAAGCAGAAGGTGATCCCAGTGACCATGCAGGGCTGGATGTCCCTACATTTTTAGCTTGGACAAAGAGGGGAAATCTCACTGAATACTTCATTCATGTAGTTGAGACATCAGGGAGTCCAGGTCTTAGGAATTAGGACCACACCTAAAATAGAGTGTAGGCTCTAAGTCTAAGTTTAAAACTGAAGTAGATTCACTCCAACAAAGAGTAAAACCATTTCTGACATGACTAAAAAAGATGAAACTGAATCCTGAACTCTGGTTAATAGACTTGTTTTTGCAGAAATGTTGGTTAGTGATTATCACCCTATTATTTGCATATTTTAGGCTTGAACAAAAACATACTGTCCATAATTGGAGCCAGGTTTTTTTACTGTGCGGAAAGAGTATCTTTACATTTAGATAGATATAGCCTTCCTACATCTAATTTCTCAATTCTGCTCACTGAAATTTCTCATTATATCTTATTTCTTAGTTCTATTTGCCGACATGCATACTGATAGCAATGAGCAAACCTAGTCTCCAGATCTTGTTTTCCAAATGCCATTCTCCACTAATAGGAATCAGAGCTTCTTGAGGGAAAAAAGCCAATTCCAGGTCTGGGGCAGGGGAAATACATTTTGGAACATTTTCTAAGGAAGTACTCAAAGAATGATAGACACATAACAGAAAGTCCCAAGGGCCAGCTTTAAGGGGCTCATTTGAGCCAAATCTGGAAAAAATAAGAATCTAAATAAATAATGATAACTATGGATTATAACCCATTGAGTAAAATAATCTAAGAGTCCACACTGATAAATAAGTAAATTAATAAGTAAATGGAAAAGGAGGGAAAATTTTATTTTACAATAATAAATTAACAAATCTTAGTTTATTAAATTTAATTAATATAGTTGCTAATTAATAAATTATGGGTTGGAAAATCACTAAAGGATGTTAAAATTAGTGTGTGATAGTTTTTTGAGGAAGTGGCTACTTATATAGTCTTAAAATATCTCCCCACGAACTTCTTATTAATTACAAAGAGGAAAGATAGTAACTTCACAAGGCAAAATCCACCTAAACCAAGTGATCAATGTGAATCTCACCAACATTGGGACAAACAGACATCACGTGCATCTGAATATGATGCATTGATAAGAACACAACGTAACTTTTGTTATAAAAAAAAAAATATGTCCTGAATCTAACACAAATATAACAGGCTTTCAATCTTCAAGAATATCAAAGCCAATAAAGACAAAGAATGACCTAGGAAATCTTTCTAGTTCACAGGAGACTAAATATACATGGCAATTAATGCAGTGCGTATCCTGGATTACATCATGAATGGGAAAAATAGCTATATTTGGTAAAATCCATATATAGACTGTGAATAAGATAAGAATATAGTAAATAGAATTTAATTTCCTGATTTTGTTAATTGTACTATGGTTTATGTCAGTGAATGTCCTTTTTCTTAGGAAATATATATTGAAGTATTTGGTGGTAGAAATGTTATGATTCTAACATTTCAAATGGTTAAGGTTTTATGCATATATAAAAGTATATATGTAGAGAAAGAATGAAAAAACAAATGGACAAAATGTCAACAAGAGCAAAATCAAAAGTAGAGAATATAAGGACATTTTTTATTATTAAATTTGTTGAGGTAACATTGGGTAATAACATAAATTTCTTATACTATATTGTAATTGAATTATAAGTTTGAAATTGTCAAAATAAAAATTTATCAAAAATGGGGCAGGGAGAATAAGGGCAACTCTATGTACTACTAATAAAGCATGATCTTTAGTATATTATACTAAGTGGGCTGGGTGAGAGGAGGATGGAGAGACAACATGCAGAATAGTGGGAGTAGCATGCTACCATTTTTATAAAAAATACATGTTAATAGATGCATATATTTGTTTAAACAAATAGGAGGATACTTAAGAAAATGGTTAACACTGGTTACCTCTAGAAAAGGAATCAGGTGGCCAATGGGTGGAAGGAGATTTTGGTAAATACTCTAGAATGTTGAAATTCTGTATCATATGTACATGCATTACCAATTATAAAGATAATTTAACAACAAATGTAAAAACTGGAGGCAGTACTATTTCTTTCCAGAAAATAGTATTCCTGACAGAGCAGACTTCTAAGAAATGGTAGCTGATTTTGGTTAAAGTAACGAGTGAGAGAGCGTGTGTTAACTAAACAAAGTTATTGCTGCTTAAGGTAATAAAATAACTATTGGCCTTTTGGACATTGTGGAGAGCAAACATGTTCTCCATTAGTGTGCTCCTTGTGTTACTGCCAGAGACAAAGCACTGGTGTAGGTGAGCATGGACTTTGTTCTTTTCTTTTTTAGCCTAAGGAGGATCTCTTGAAACAATGAATTATTGTTGTAGAATATAATTTTTTTTAATGAGTAGAATTACCAGTTAACATTTACTCTTAACTTCCTCCCTTTGACATTTGTTTTAAAATAGACCAGCCAGATGATGAATGGTACAACTTTGACATTTTCAACTATGTGCTAATGTTTATACAGGGTGTGGTTCAATAGAAATGGATGAAAGCAAATTCCAAGTTGATACCATATGGCACTGACATTGATAATCATATAAGCCAAATCTGGAAAAAATAAAAGATACCTTTTATTATCATGGTATTAAGGTTTGGTGGGATGAGGTTAAGGGAGTAAGAAGGAAAAACTCTAAGTTGGTTTTTACAGTTTTTAATAAGAATACATTCATGAGGTTTTTATAGATTGTATTTTTTTCTGTTTTCCTGAAATTTACAAGAAAATATAGTATGCCCTGGGCCACACACCTCTCTGCTTCTGGTGTTTTATAATGAGTAGGCCTCTGAAATGCCTCTTTATCCTAAGGTCAGGCTGTCCTAGTCCTTTAAACCTTTGTTTATCTTGCTCTCTCAGTCACTTTTTTGTAGGTTTCATGCCGAAAATAGCAAATGTTGCTTTAATGTGGGTATGTAGCTTTCAATTCTAAAGTTTTGAGCATCCACTCTGGTCCAGGTGCCCTTTTCCTCTTCCGACAATGTAAAGGCCCAAGCCCTGGGTCACCTTGTCAGTTACGCTTCATATTCTTCTCTCTCCAGACCCCCGATCCCTTAATTATTTGTTGCTTTACCATGATACTATAATAACATTTTTTTCTGCTCCTTATCATATTGAATACTAGGGCCCCTATAAACCTTCAATGAACCAGTTGTATTTACTAACTCTCTACTCCTTCCCTCCCATTTTCTCCTCTACTCACACCATTACAACTTTGATTCTACCATTTCACTGAAACAATTCTTGTCAGTAGTCAAGCCAACATTTGATCCTTGGGCCCAGGGCTGCCTTCATAGGCATATAACCTATGTAGTCGCACAGATCCCCGCACTTAGTTTAATGCCCTGCAATTTCTGTCTTCAAATTCTTAATTTTTCTACCAGTGCCCCACATTTACATTTTACACGGGACCCCACAAATTATGTAGCTGGTCCTAATCAGGCCTGATCTTACTAAATCTCCTCAAAGCATTTGACACGGCTCGTTTCTCTCTTGGAATACTTTCTTAACTCCTGGACACCACAACCTTCTCACCCCCTCCTACTTTATTTATGGCTCCCCCTTTGCTCCTTATGCTCTCAAGGGTGAGCACTTTCACCCTCTTTATCTGTACTCACTTCCAGAGTGATCCCATCCAGTTCCCAGCCTTTAGTGTATTATCTGGACTCCTGCTGCTGCTAACAGTAACAAAAACAAAAACTCTAGTAATAATAGCTACATTTGAGTGTCTTTTTATGTGCCAGGTATGATTGCCAGGCATGGATTACTAGTATTATTCACTTAATACTTTAAATACCTCATTTTGCAGATGAAATGTCCCAGGCATAGAGAGGTTGAATAAGTTGCCCAAGGACTCACAGCTGGTAAGCCTGGATTTTAGTCAGGAAGTCTAATTTGCCTTTTTAACCACCATACTGTATAGTCAAAACCACTTCCTGAGCTCCAGATGAGTACATCCATCTCCCTGCTTGGAATCTCAGCTTGTATGTCAAATGGGCACCTCAAACTTTATACCCTAAAAGGAACTCTTGATTCCCACCCCATCCTGCCTCACTCTCAACCTCCTCTCCTAGTCTTTCTAGTCTCATTAAATGACACTAAAATTCACCCAGGTGCCCAGGCCAAAGCCTGGCATATCTGCTTCTTCTCTTTTCTCTCCCTCACATCTGACCCATTAGAAAGCCTTATAAACTCCACCTTTACCAAATATCTTGATTTTGACTACTTTTCTTCTTTCTACAGCCTCCAGCTAGTCCAGATCACCACCTTCCCCTGACTAGATTATTGCAATAGCCTAATGGATTTTCTTCTTCAATTCTGTCCCCCTATATATTCTGTACACAACAACCAGTGTGATATTTTTTCTAAACGTTTTATTGAAGTATAAGAAATGTACCAAAATTGGACAAGTTGATAAATCTTCACAATATGACATGCCTATTTAACCAACACCAGAGCAAAAAAAACATAATATTACCAGTACCCCTAGAAGCCCCTTTTGTGCTCCCTTCTAGCTACTATCCTCCCACTGTTGCCACTCACTCAGATAATCTCTGTGCTGACTTCTTATTTTATTGATTAGTTTAACTACTTCTTGAACTTCATATAAATGAACTTTAATTGTACAGTAGCTACATAGTATGAATATACCACACTTTATGTATCCATTTTGGTTTGATAGATAGTTGAGTTTTTAGTTTTTGTCTATTTTGAATACTATCAACACAAATATTATTGTACATCTTTTACTAAACATACATATGATTTCTGTTAGGTGTACACCTGAGTGGAATTGTTGAATCAAATGGTAAGAGTATATATAGCTTTAGCAGATATTTCAGAAATAATTTTCCCAAAATGATTATAACCACAAGCATTATTTGAAAGTTCCTGTTGTTCACATCCTCACCAAGATTTGGTATTATTTAACTTTTTCATTAAAGCCATTCTGATGAGTGTCATTGTGGTTTTCATGTTTATTGGCCATTTGGATATCCTCCTTATTGAAGTGCCTGTTTAAGCCCTTTGCCTATTTTCCTGCCTTTTCTAATTGATTTGTAGGATTCTTTTATATTCTTTGTTATATATAGATGTACGTATTGTAAATATCATCTGCTTTGTGACTTGCCGTTTCACTTAGTGGTATCTTTAAATGAATAAAATTTTTTAGTTTAGTATAGTACAAATTATTATTTTCCTTTAGTAATTTTATTAATTTAGTAATTTTCATGTCCTGTTTAAGTAATTTTTGCCTACTCTAGTGACCATGAAGATATTACTCTATGTTCTCTTCTAAAAGCTTATTGTTTTTCCAATCACATTTAGACCTATAATCCATATGGAATTTTTTTTAGTATAAAACATAGGAGTCAAGATACATTTTTTTCTTTATAAATATCCAGTTGACCCAATGTCAGTTTTTGAAAAGACCGTCTTTTTCTCATTATCAGGCAGTTGTCTTAAATCAGTTCATGAGACGTCCTCTGCTCAAAATCTTTCAATGTTTTCCCATTGCACTCAATAAATATACACTTGTCACCATGGCTCCTTGCCTGGCATCTCGGCTTCCTGCTTGCTTGTTTGCTTTCTAGCTTGCTTGCTTGCTTGCTTGCTTTCCTGCTTCCTTCTCAGCTTCCATCTCACTATTCTCTTTTTCTCCCCTCCACTCCAGTCTCTTTACAGTTCCTCGGTCTTCCAAGTGCATTATTGTCTTAGGCCCTTACACATGGGGTTCTTCTGCCCAGAGTGCTCTTTCTTCACATCTTAGCCTGGATCATTTCTCATTTCACTTAAATAAAAGTGCTCAAATGTCCTTTCCTCAGAAAGGACCACTAACCATATAACATTAAGAATGAATAATATAAAAGTCCTCTGAACATGTATAATGTTATTTTTAAAATTATAATTGACATTCAATATTATTTTAGTTTCAGTGTACTCCATAGTGGTTAAACATTTATATAATTTACAAAGTGATCCCCCTTATAGGTCTACTACTTACCTGGCACCATACATATTTATTACAATATTATTGGCCATATTCCCTCTATTGTATTTTGTATCTCTGTGACTACTTTATAACTGCCAATTAGTACTTCTTAATCCCTTCACCTTGTTCACCCAGTTCCCAACCCCCTCCTATTTGGAAATCATCAGTTTGTTCTCTGTATCTATGAGTCTGTTTCTGTTTTGTTTGTTCATTTATTTTGTTCCTTAGATTCCACATATAAGTGAAATATATAGTATTTGCTTTTTTCCTGACATATTTCACTTACTATAATATTCTCTAGCCCCATCCGTGTTGTTGCAAATGGTAAGATTTCACTCTTTTTTATGGCAAGTAATATTCTATGTATATATATATATATATATATATATATATATATATATACACCACATCTTCTTTATGAAGTCATCTATTGCTAGATACTTAGGTTGTTTGCATATCTTGGCTATTGTAAATAATGCTGCAGTGAACATAAGGGTGCATATATCTTTCAAATTAGTGTTTTAGATTTATTCAGATAAATACCCAGAAGTGGAATTGCTAGGTCTTAAGGTAATTCTATTTTTAATTTTTTTGAGGAACCTCCATATTGTTTTCCATAGTGGCTACACCAATTTGCAATCCTACTAACAGTGTTCAAGGGTTTTCTTTTCTCCACATCCTTGCCCACACTTGTTGTTTGTTGATTTATTGATGATGGCTATTCTGACAGGTGTGAGGTGATATCCCATTGTGGATTTAATTTGCATTTCTCTGACGATTAATGATGTTGAACACTTTTTCATATGTCTATTGGCCATCTTTATTTGGAGAAATTTCTATTCAGATCCTCTGCCCATTTTTTAATTGTAATGGGTTTTTTTTTTTTTTTGGTGTTTTTTTTTTATAAATTTTAAATATTAACTCATTATCAAATGTGTCATTGGCATATATCTTCTTCCATTCAGTAGGTTGTCTTTTCTTTTTGTTGGTGATTTTCTTTGCAAAAACTTTAGTTTGATGTAGTCCCATTTATTTTTCTCTTTTATTTCCTCTGCCCTAGGAGATATATCAGAAAAAAATATTAGTAAGAGCAGTGTCAGTGAATCTACTGCCTATGATTTCTTCTAGGAATTTTGTAGTTTTGGGTCTTACATTTAAGTCTTAAATCAAATGTGAGTTTATTCTTGTATATGGTATAAGAAGGTGATCTAATTTTATTATTTTGCATGTATCTGTTAAGTTTTCCCAGTACCATTTCTTGAATAATCTCTTTACCCCATTTTGTATTTTTGCTTCCTTTGTCACAGATTAATTGATTGTGCAAGCATGGGTTTATTTCTGTTCTGTTCCATTGATCTATGTGTGTTTTTATGCCAGTATCAGGCTATTTTGATTGCTATAGCTTTTTAATATAGTTTGATATCGGGTATCGTGATACCTCCAAATTTGTTTTTCTTTCTCAAGATTACTGTAGCTGTTCAAAATCTTTTGTGGTTCCATACAAATTTTAGGATTATTTGTTCTAGCTTTATGAAAAATGCCACTTGTACTTTGATAGGGATTTTATTGAATCTAGAGATTGTTTTGGGTTTTATGGTCATTTTAATGATATTAATTCTTCCTATTCATGAGCACAGTATACACTTTCATTTATTTGTATCTTCTTTAATTTCTTTCTTCAGTCTCATAATTTTCCTAGTACAGGTCTTTTACCACCTTGGTTAATTTTATTCCTGGTGGTGGTGGTGGTGGTGGTGGTGGTGGTGGTTATTGTTGTTGTTGTTGTTGTTGTTTTGGTACAGTTGTAAATGGGATTGTTTTCTTAGCTTCTCTTTCTGATAGGTCATTATTGGTGTATAAAAATCTGATCAGTTTCTGAATATTAATATTATTCTTTACTGAATTCATTATCATTTCTAATAGTTATTTGGTGGCTCTTCAGGGTTCTTCATGTCATCTGCAAATAATGACAGTTTTACTTTTTCCTTTCAAATTTGAATGCCTATTTTTTCTTATCTGATTGTTGTGGCTAGTACTTTCTGAACATTTATGATGTTATTAATGAATTTTTTCCCCTACAACATTGTGATTCCTTGAGGTTAGGGATTGTGTACTGTTTTCTACATCTTATTTACAACATAATACATTAGAACACAAATAAGCCCTGAGTGTAATGCATATAATTCATTGTTTTCAATATTTTATCTACATTAGCCCCATATATTTCAGACCCTGACATAAATATTTAATAATTTGATGAGCCATGATGAATGTCAACTTTTTATACTTTTTTAAAAAAAGGATATAGCATACAATATTACAGTTTGAAACTTATAAACTCACTTTAACTATTTTACATGGAAACAATGCATAGGCTAAGTGAGTCCAAATAAACTTTACCAGTGGCTGAGAACGTAAAAGGTTTTCAGTGGCTTTAAATATCTTGTCTAACAGTAATACTAATTTATAAAGTTTCATTTCTTCTAAGCATTCTATAATCTAGACTTACTGATACTCATTGACCTGATTCCTATCATTAGGAGTATTTTGGGGGCTACATGCATATACATAATTCGGTCTGAGGGCAAGAGTTAGACCTACTTTTCATTTGTTTACTTGTTTATTCCTTATCCAAGGCATTTATTTCCACCATTGTTTTTTTAAAACCTTAAGCTAATATCTGACACACATAATTCTTTTATTAATCATAGAATGTTGTGAATTAACAGCAGAAAGAGACTTTTAACATCATCTTGTCTAGCTATAAAAGACAGTACTGGGTCAATTGACAAAACTGGAATACAATTGTTAGATTAAAACATTATCAATAATAAATTTCTTGAAGTTGATAACTGTGCTATTGGTACTTAAGAAAATATCTTTATTCACACTGAAGGGTTAGGAATCAAGGTACCATGATGATCTATTTACTTACTCTGAAATGGTTCAGGAAAAAAATTGTGTGTGTGTGCAAATTTATGGATAGAGCGAGAGAGCAAGCGAGTGCAACAGTGAATCATAAACCAAATGGAGCAAAATATTAAAAACGGGTAGATCTGGTAACGGGTATGTTAATATTCTTTATACTAGTCATGTAACTTTTTTATAAAGGTGAAACTGTTTCCACAAAAACAATTTTAAAACTGTCATTTCATCCATCCTTTCAGGAAAACTACTCAGTCCTCATGATACAGAGATTAAGTAACTTTCCCAAGCCACCCTGAGAGTTAGAGACAGAACTGAGTCCTAGTCCTGTGTACTCTGTAATACTGTGCTCCCTACTAGTAAATAGTGACTGAGCTCTAAGGAAATGTAGAGGCCACCAGTCTTGCTGTGTGCGATTACAGCCAAGCTTTCATATTCATGACATAGCTGTGGGTTTCTTTTAAAATATTTTCGCTATTATTACCTGGTCAGCCTTTCAAACTCTAGCCCCTCTGTTATCCTGATATCTTGTTATTAGATATGCTGCGCATTGTAACAAGACATGCCTACATGTTAAGTTTTAATAAACAGTGGTTTTCTTCTTTTTCTTGATAGCTACTGCTTCTTGGGATACGTTTCTCATGCTATGGAATTTCAAGCCACAAGCTAGAGCTTTCAGATACGTGGGTCACAAAGATGTTATCACCAGCGTGCAGTTTTCTCCACTTGGAAACCTATTGGCATCTGCTTCACGAGACAGAACCGTTAGACTCTGGATTCCAGATAAGTAAGAGAAACAAAGAAATACTTAATATGCTCTGGATTTAGAAATGTGAAAAGAAACTAGAGCCTGGCTGCTTGGACACATTTCTTGGGAAGGCCTAAACTCCACAGTTACCTGCACTACGTTTAGTCTTAGTCACACATGAGGTATCGAGTCAAACTATTTCAAAGCACTTTCCTCATCCTTAATTCATAATTATGTCTTCTATTTGAAAATTATTTCTAACCATGGAAATATGCTTATTATGTATTAAGTGTTTTTAGGGTGAGTAATAGTTATCAATCCCTTTGTAAATTTGATGTACTTATATTGTCTCCCCAGAGAGATGGACATCAGCATGTATAACCAAAAATTTTACAGTTTATTAATCCCTTAAAGCTTATTCATGGATCTTTAGAGACTTTGGGGACCCTATTAAAAACCATTGTGCCAGAACTATTTTTTGATGCATATTATTCATAATTGGGCTCCAGAATTTTCTTGTTAAAGAAAATTTTTAACAAAAGTGTAAATCATTGCATTTGGTGTAATGTCCTATAATGTTATAACAAATCTGTCTGTAACAAGCTTTTCAAACCTTAGCTGATAGCCCATTAATTTTAACCAATTATTGAGCTAAGTTTTTAAAAAAGTTTTAAACTCTTAATTATGTAAATTTTCAAATATACTTGAAAAGAGAATGAATAACACAAAGACTCCCTCACCCCATACCCATTGTCCAGATTCAACAGTTACCTGTATTCTGTTAATCTTGTTACATCTGTTCTCCCATACCTGCCCCCCACCATTTTTGCTGAAATATTTTTAGAACAAATCTCATACATCATATTATTTACCCCAGTAAATACTTCGGGGAATAAGAATTTGAGCATTTTCCAATGACTCGACTATGGCGGGATTTGATTTGTGGTATGTGATTGAATGGGCTCAAGCATTCCCAAATGAAAATTTGTGGAACATTTCCTCATCAGTGGGCACTTTTTTTTTCCTGCCACTGCCCAAGGGAAATGCCATGCTAAGAAATCTGAATATTATCTTTGTGGTAGCAAAAACTATTGAAGGGAAGTGACATGTTATAATGGCACTGTGGATGGCAACATAAAGGGTAATTGTTAAGGGTGAAGACTGGTTTGGGGTCCAAAAGGGAAAGCATTTTCTAAAATCCTTAATTTTGAGAATTTAAGACCAACACAACACAGCCTCAGTCACCCATTACTAATTCAAAGAAATCTCAGTGAATAAACTATACAAGGATACATGAGCTAAAAAGCACAATGAATCATTAATCTGTATAGGTATCTCTAGTTCCTCTTTCTAAGTCTATCATAGTGGGACCAGGGCAATAGTGGATCATGGCAACAAGAAGGAAACGGATATATCAGCTATCTACTGCTGCTTAAAAATCTTCAAATTATAATAGCTTGATATGATAACTGTCATTTCTCACAATTTTGTGGGTTGTCTATATAATTCTTTTGCCCCATTTGGTCTGGCTACTGCTTATGCAGCTTCATTAAGGTGGCAAAAAGGTTGGCAGTCCAGAACTTTGCTTTTATTCTTAGTGCTTTGGTGTTGTCTCTTGGGTAGGGCTCCTTGGTCCTCCATCTGACCTCTTTCTAGCAGGATAGGGACTTCCTTACAGCTTGGCAGTTGAGTTCTAAGGTAATAAAAGCAGAAGTTGCTAGACATTTTACGGGCTAGGCTGGAAACTTGCACAGTCACTTCTGCCACATTCTGTTGGTCAGAGTAATTCACAACACCAGCCCAGATTCAATGGGAGGAGAAATCAGCAGATTCCACCTCCTGTGGGAAGGATGGTAAGTGTATACAGGGATGAGAGGAGTATTGGACAGCCATATGTGCAGGCAAACACACAAGCTGGTGACTGGAAGGCTAAGAAATAATAGTAGGAGCAAGTGTGGAAGCAGATCTGACCTAGAGTTTGTCATGGTAGATAGTCAAGAGAATTTGGGCAGAAAGGACAAGTATGTGTGAGGCAGAGCACCTATATTATGGCAAGGTGAGGAACTAGAAACCAGTTAAGCACCAGCATATCAAACACAAGGCACTGCTGTCTTGTTTTTTTTATATGCTTCCTATTGAGACTGGATTCAGTGGTTAGGTTAGCCTACAGCTGAGCAGAGACACTTTTAGAAGGGAAGCAGGATAGCCTCCTGGAGCATGTAGTGTAGAACTAACAATCGGGGCAGATTTTGATGATACTGTCTCCTGGATTCCTGGTCAGAGCAGACACCAGGACCTTCTTTGTTTTCTCTAAGCCTCATATTTGAATTCAGGCCAAACTGTACTCTGACTTCTACTCATAGACCTTTCCTTGAAACTGCACTGAACTTGTTCCTGAATGCTCCTTCCTATATTTTTCAAATACTGGTTTTTAGTTATTCCTGGTGTAATAGCAATGTATCAGGTGATAGAGATTTATGACAGTCGCCTTTGCCTTCTGTAGGCCACTGGAAGGTTAAGTCAGGAGGGATCTAAGAACCTTTATGTATTGACTCTTCCACTCTTCCTAGTGGAATTCAACAAAGTGTACTGAGTTCTTTTTATATGCCTGACATTGTGCTTGATGCTGGTCTTACAGAGATGAATTAATCACCATTCCTGTCCTCAAAAACTTACTGCTTAATAGGAGAGAAACATGTTTATTTTTTAAAAAAGTACTATATAATAAGCAAAATAGATGTAGCAGGTACAGACCAATTAAGCCTGTCTGGGTTGGTCAAGGAGGTCTGGCACTAGGGGAGGTCGGTAGTTCAGGCTGATAAAGCAGAAAACGTAAAGCCAGAGGTGTGTCTAAAGCACTAGGATTATTTTCAGAGTACAAAGTTCAGTGTAGTGGCAGGGTATTGTACCATTTTTTTGGAGAGCGGCCAATGACATGTTTACACTGGGATCTACATGCTGGGAGTTACTTTTAGCAAGGTATTAAGCACAGTATGTAGGTGATTGGAGGGAGGCAAAGGCTTAGAGCAGGAAGACCAGCTAAGAGGATTTTGCATAATCAAGGTGAAGGATATTGAGGGTATGCATATTTACCTACCTTAATGCAGACATTAACTAGAATAGAAAGAAGAAAGATTCAAAAGATATTTAAACAGCGATATCACCAAGAGTTGCATGAGGAGAGACGGAGGAAGAAGTTGAGTGTAACTTCCCAGGCTTCTGCAGATTCTATTGCCTCATCTTTTTCAAACAGTTATGGCAATTTTTCTCATAAGATATTGCCTGTATACGTAGAACTTGCTGAATGTAAAACTTACTAAGGCTGGATGCAGTATAAAGTGAGATTGCCTTGGGCATTTGGGAACTCTGATCGAAAGTGGTATATCCCAAATGTCACCTTTTAACTCCAGCATTATCATTTAGCCTGCCCTTAACTCTTTTAACATTTTTGCCTGCTCCTTCTCCTTCAGTGCCACATATTATTTTTTCTATCTGTTCATCCTATTCTCTTTCCCCACTCTAGTCAAGGAAAAAAATGTATCTGAAATCTCAAGGTTTTGAGAACTGAAGTACTGTTTTTGCCAATTATCCTTTGTTTTGCTTGCCCAGGAGTGAGTAAGGCCTTAGGTACAATGTAGGGGTCTTAGATCTCATTTCTGGTAGATGGAAATACAAGTGGAAACTGAAAAGGCAAATCACCTAGAGATAATCTGTATAGTGACACCAGTTCGAAAACATTGCTTTAGAGCTATTCATTTAATCAGTCTTAGCTTTTCTAGGTTGCAGATTTTTTATATATTGCTATTTCTAGAGGAAAAGCAGGAACTTAAAATGCTTTGTAGAGATTTGCTCAAAATATTATTTCCCTAGCTTTCAATTAAAACAAAACAAATGGAATTAACAAAGCCATCTTGAAACAGTATTGATAAAGAATACAATATAACCTTTCATGCTTTTTGTTAATTTTGATGAGTTATTGATTATAATTAAATCAAATGTTGTAAAAATTAAACTGTTCATTTCCAGGAGAGGGAAATCCTCTGAATTCAAAGCTCATACAGCTCCAGTTAGAAGTGTGGACTTTTCAGCTGATGGACAGTTTCTGGCTACAGCTTCTGAAGACAAATCCATCAAAGTATGGAACATGTATCGCCAGCGCTTCTTATATTCCTTGTACAGACATACACACTGGGTACGCTGTGCCAAGTAAGTGCAAAAAATTTCTAAACAAGATTTCCATATTTCCCCCCGCCATAGTCCGTGTTTGTTCCCCAACTCCCCCAAAAGGGGATTGTAGGAAAATCCATCTATCCCTTCCTTCCTTCCTTCCTTCCTTCCTTCCTTCCTTCCTTCCTTCCTTCCTTCCTTCCTTTTTCCCTCCCTCCCTTCCTTCCTTCGTATTTATTGTATGCCTGGGAACACAACAGTGATGGGAACAATGATAAACAGTCAAAAACCCCACCTCTCATGAAGCTTACATTCCAGAGAGAACAGACAATAAACAAATAGGAAAATGGATATGGTAGGTCAGATGGTGGTAAGTGTTAGAGTAAAGCACAGCTGAATTAGAATGGGGCCTACAATTTTAAACAGGACATTAAGCAACTGCCTCCCAAAGTGAGTGGCCTTTGAGCAGAAACTAAAGGAAAAGAGGGGAATTGAGGCTTGAAGATATTTGGGAAAAGAGTGTCCTGAATAGAAGAAACAGGTAAGAAAGCCTTGAGGTGGGAACCTGGTGACTGACTGAGGACAAGGGAAGAGGCTAGTGGGGAGCAGAGCAGGAGGAGGTTGTAGGAGAGGCTCAGAGAGAGGGGGCGCAGATCAGGAGCAGCTCTGACGTAGACCCTGAGTGAGATGAGATGCCTCTGGTGCATGTTCATCTCTCTGGCTTACACTTCAATGGGATTACTTGGAGTGCTATGTGAAGAAGAGAATGTCAAAAGTCAGGGCTGAAGCAGGGAGGTGTTAGGAGGCTGTTGCAGTGGTTCACACCCTGGCTTGGACCATCCCAGTTGGTGGAACTGGAGTGTTTGAGAAGTGGCTGGATTCTAAATATTGTAGTTTGAAGTGTTACAACGAATAATACTTGCTGTCACATTTCATATGACAGAGAAAGAGAGGAACCAAGAATGACTATGTAATCTTGGCAACATTCTGTTGGGACAAGTGCTATTGCAGGTGTCATTAACTGGCAGCCAACAGCCATGAAGAATTTTCTATTCCTAAGACACACTACTGAAGTACTTGCAGTATATGTCTTGTTTCCCCATCAGAAGCACCCTGTGGAGGAAGGGCTACTGTTTTATTTTCCCCACTTTGCAGATAAGGAGACTGAGTTTCAGAGTTAAAGTTAAACTCATCTAGTCAAAAGTGACAGAAACTCAAATATGTTTTTTTTTTCTCTCAAAGTGGTGTACTGGTTGATGTGTTTTATAAACTTGAAGATGGGAAGCAGGGACTCCAGTGCCCTAAGGCTTCTCTCTAGGTTTCTCTAGTGCTGGCTCCATTTTCTCAAACACCCTGGTACTGAGGTCATTGCCAGCCCTAGGCTGAAGTCCTTACAACTTTGTGACTGGACAGGAAAAGCTCGTAGCACCAGTTAGAAACATACCAGGGGTGATTATCATCAGCTCAGGCCCTGTGCTCATCTTTGCCAAGCAGTGAGATCTTCTCAGTTTCAGCAGCCACCTGACTGAGACCAGTTACCTTGACCAGGGAGGAGGGTTCATACCATCCACAGGTTCTGGTGCTGGAGAGAGAGGACAGTTCTCACAAAAAGGGGGCTGGTACAGACATGGTCCCTGGGGAAAAATTGAGCCATGTAGCCACTCAACTTTGTGCCCCTCTATGAAACAACATGCCAGGTGCCCCCTGCTGGGTTGTGGTGGAAAGGGAGTATGAACCCAGCTCTATTTGTCTTTCCTTATAGTCCACGCTCTTATGCTTTCAGTGGGACATTATCACTCAGGAGATGTTGATTATAACCTGTGGTGATGAATGTAAAAAGAATACAAAAGACAAACAGAAGGATATACCTTTAGTTTATAGTATTTTTATTGTAAAGGTCTCACCTACTTTTGGCTTTGGCCATCTCAGCATTATTTCTATATATACCACATAGCTATGTGGTTAAGAACATGGACCTGGGATTTAAATATATAGGTGAAAATCCCAGCCCTGCCACTTTTCCAGCTGTGTGACTTTTGAGAAAGTTACCTAACTTTTCAGTGCCTCAGTTTTCTTACCTATGAAATTAGGGTGATGATAATAGTTACCTGCCACATAGGTTGTCATGGTATTTAGATGAGCAAATACTTATAGAACATATACATAGTCATCACTAGATAAATTTTAACCCTCATCTTTGTCACCATCATTGACATCTGATTCTTATTTAATTTTTAAAGATACTATATACCTTGAATTAATAACTTCTTCCACCTAAGGAGGAGACATGTGTGATGGTCCCAAGGGGCTGGTCAAATCATTTATTTTATAATAATGAATACATTATTTATTTATTAGCAATATTGTAAATAAGAAGAGGAGGCAGAGATCTATCATCTAGTAGATCAGGCCCAGAGAACAGAAAGGCAACTGGGCTAGCTACTGGAAAGAGTTATTTAGCTCCCACTATGTGTCAATTCTGAATATGTTTGGCAAAGAGAGTGATGTTTATTATCTTCATCAGGGAGCTCAACAAAGCAAAAATCACTGAATATTGATTTAATTAATCAGGATAGAATGTTTCATGTACATTCTGACTAATAAGAAATAAATACTGTTATTTATCTCAATAGGCTAGATTCAAATGCATTCTCGATACCTTTCCAAAAGGAAATTAAGGTGGTTTATAGTAATGGGCATACCTCCTGTGTACATGTCAGTCATTGGAGGGAATGTGAAGACAATTCTGCCTAGAGCTATACCCAAATAGGACATGATGTTTAGCTTGTTTCCTGCAGCAGTGGTATTAATGGAATGATGGTGTCTGAAATATTCTAATTTTCTAAAAAGAAGGAATTCTATCAAGCTGTTCGGATAAGAGAAAACTTTTTTCCTGGAGTAAACTTTAGGAGGTACTTTATTCCTTGTCCTTGTAGTGAGTCATCTATGTATAATATAAATGTAATAAAAAAGAAAAGAAAAGGTAATGATAATGTAAGAAAGAATTTATGAAAAGTTGAAAGGTGACCAGTAAAGTGAAATTTTAGTCTTCAGAATATTCCTTTAGTAAGCATAGCCCCCACTCTTTACCACATATCTGTGCTAGACAGAGCTGAATAACACAGTATCAGCCTCGAAGAACTTTCACAGTTCAGTTGAAAAAAAAAACAATTATAAAGTGGTGTGTACTATGGGAAAATGATACATCAGATGATAAGGGAGTGTGTGAGTTGGGCATTGAACTAGATAGACTCTGGGAGGAAAAGTCAAAGAAGACATTACAGGCCCAGAACGGAGGAAAGGGAAGAGGAAGAGGCGGACGTAGTGTATTTTCAGATGGGAAAGAGATAGCAAACAATTTACCTGAGAATGATGTTGATGCCAAGGAGAGCAAAGCTGTGAGTGAAGACAAGAATGAATTGCCATCTAATTACATGGTACAGTTTCTGGATACAGCTGTACCTGGAATTAGAGTAGTGGTGTGGGGAGGGGAGGAGAGGCAGGAGCCTTAAAAAATTCCCTTTTGGTTTTTTTTTTAGGCACTTTCCATAGGAACTGACAGTGGAGCAGAGTTTTGGGAAAATGGGACTTATCCTTGCATCCAGTCACGTGTACTCAAGACACCCGTTTTATCTCCATCTCAACACCATTGCCCTAACTTTTATCATTATTGGCCCTTGCAGAGACTGTTGCAATAATCTCCTAAATGTTCTCACTGAGTACAGATTTGCCTTCATTCTACCTTTCCCTCTATGGCTCTACCACCTCCAAAGAGACTTTTGTGAAATGCAAATGTGGTCATGCTGTTCCTCCTTAAAAGCACTCAGTGTGACTCGCCCTGGCATGTCTCCTCGGCCTTTCTGTTATGGCCTCATCTTTTGTCCTTTTAACCATTCACTTTCTTGCAGCTACACAAATTCCCAAATGTGTGAGGCTCCATTACTATCTGTGCCTTTCCACATGCTGCCTGCCATGTCTGGAATGCACCCACTGATCCTATTGTGCAGCTCTTCCTCCAAGAAATGTTTGAGACTCTCCCAGACCACATTTTGTTTGATTTCTTTATGCTACCACATTGCCCCGTTTATGAGGTCTGTCAGTTGAGGAGTCCCTTTTCTATCAGACTTTAAATTACAGATATTTTATTCTTGTGTATTCTCTTTCACTGTTCTAAATTCTGTACATACCACAGAAAGAAAAACAGACAAAATTCCTTCTCTCATGAAGCTCCTTCTACCAAAGGGAGACAGACAAACAAATACATTAGTGATATGTGCTCTGCAGAAAAATACTATAAGGTAATAGGTAGAGAGTGATGGGGCTAGGGGTGGTCTTTTACATATGGCGGTCAGGGAAGGCATCTCTACTAAGGGACGTTGACTAAAGTGAGTGAGCTGGAAAGATGGTATCGGGAAGATTGTTTGAAAGAGTCAGACAAAGAGTGAGAAGCACTGTAGAATGTTAGCTGTAGAGGGGGAAGGCTCAGAAGAGTAGTACAAAAATGTGGGTTGAATGAATCAATGAAAGGTTGACCTCTAATGTTCAGGTTGCTTTAGTGGGAGTTTTCATAGACTTCTTTAGGCAAGAGTCATTTTTGTGGATTTTTCATACCAAATTTACAAGTATTATACATGCTTCTTGTGCATAGAGAATGTTTATGTGGCTTTGATACTTTCTTTTTCCATTTTGGTCTACCTCTATTTAGAATGATAATTTTTATACTCAGCATACCTGGTGGTAATGGAATACCTTTATCTTGCTGGTACCTTGTGGTTATGAGTTTTTTGTTTTTTTTTTAATCGGTTTTTTTGTTTGTCTTCTTACTGTTTGGAGAGAATAATTTATATGAAATTCTGCAAAGCCCTTTCTGGAGAAATGTTCTTAAATAAATAATTTGGTTGAATTTAATGAATAAAGATTTCATCTTCTTGGCAACTTTCCATATCTGTGCTCTACAACATGCTTAGAGATTCTACTCATTTATTACAGTCTTTTTTTCTTGCAGTTAGAGATCAAGAGAGTTGAGAAGGCCCAATTGACCACTCAGGCCCAGCTTCTCAGAGTGTTTGTGTGACTTCCTGTGAAAACTTGGCCTTGATGTGGTCATCCTAGTGTAGGACTTTATCCCAAAAGTCTGAAGGACCAGAAGTCCTGTTCCTGTTCCTTACCCAGAGGTGGGAATGCTCAGAGGGAACTGAGTCACACGTAATAAATTTAGGAGAGTCTGAAACATAAACCTGTTACCAGTTTACATATTTACAATGAACACACTCGCTTTCAAAGGGACTAAAAGATTGGTGTGCCTCATTCAGGGTCTTCATCCTTTGCCAACAAATTCACAATAAGACTTCTATGGGCTCTGGAACTAAAGCAAGGATCTTGATGAATAATTTTCTTAAGTAAGGATAGTGAGATATGCCTATGTCTGCCACATATACATACCTGCAAAGGAAACTGCATGATTACTACTGTTTGCCAGGTACTTGCTCCCGTGGACCAGGCAGGAGACGCACTGACTACTCTCACTCTTGCCTCTTGCCATTGCTGGTCACCTCTTCTCTGCTGACACAGTATCTTTCAGGTATTGCAGTATTATTGATTAGTTTCAGCAGAAAGACAGCATAGGGTAGTTAAGAACATGGTCTCACTAGCATGTGATTCTGGGAAATGACATAATTTCCCAGAGGGGCCTTCATCTGCTCCTCTGTAAAGCCCATTTGAAGGGGATAACTTCCTCATAGAGTTGTCATGCAAGTTAAACAAATTAATGAAGTAATGACGTCAGCTATTAACTACCCTCACATTCCAATTTTTCTCCTAGGGATTATACTAAAGTCACCTTTAGCTTATGTCCAAAAGTCATTTCACACACTTGCATAGTTTGGGGTTACTACTACATACAGGTAATGACTATCCTCCATTGAATGCATTTTATGTATTTAAATATTAGAGGGTAACTCTATTTCCAGGTACTTGGGTTTGAAAATCTCTGTCTTTTAAATGGAATGCTTAGTCTATTTAGTTTATGTAAATAGTCCTATGATTGTGTTTAGTCTACAGTCATGCTATTTGTTTTCTACATGTCCCATTTGTTTATTTCTTTTGGATTGAGTATTTCTTAAGTATCCATTTTATCTCTGTTGACTTTTTAGCTTTACTCTTTGTCCTGTTCATTTGTTTGTTTATTGGTTGCAGTATGCATCCTTAACATGTCAGTCTACTCTCAAATTATGTTATTGTATATGTCAATATATACATTTTATGTTATTGTATATGTCATGTCAGAATTTCTAAAAGTTCTAATGTTCGAACTTACAAATCTCCATTTACCCACCTGTTGACAGTTTTACTTGTATGTATGAAGTAAGGCCACAATACATTAAGCAACCATTTTCTTTTAAAGAAAATAAAAAACAAAAAGAATCTTTTCTATTTACCTCTGTATTAACTTTTTCTAGCACTCTTTATTCTTTTGCGTAGATCCAAGTTTCCACCTGGTATCATTTCCCTTTAGCCTAAAAAACTTTATTAACTATTTCTTGTAGTGCAGGTCTCCTGGTGATAAATCTTCTCAGCTTTTTGTTTATTCTTTTTAAATGATATTTTTTTCTGAGATGTTAGAACTCTAGTTCAGTGGATAATTTTTCTCTTTGCACTTTAAAGATGTTATTCCATTGTCTTCTCATTTGCATTTTTAATGTGAAGACAGTAGTCATTTTTTTCTATATGTAATGTGCTTTTTCCCCACTGCTGTTAAGATTTTTTGTTTTCAGTGATCTGCTTACGTATGGTTTTGTATATTTTTCTTGTGGTTCACTGAACAGTATAAATCAGTGGATTGATATTTTATTCACATTTAGAAAAATTGCGTCTTTATATATTTTTCTGCCCTAATTTCTTTTTCATCCCTTTCTGAGATTCCAAATTTACATAATGTTTGGCCATTAGATAGTGTACCATAGTTTATTAAGGCTTTGTTCATTTTCTCAAACTTTTTTTTTTCTCTTTGTGCTTCAGTTGGTTTAATTTCTATTGGCCTGTCATCAAGTTCACCAGTGTTTTTTTTTCCCTTGCCATATCCAGTCTACTGTAAACTTATCCATTTCTCTGATGAGATTCTTCATTTGTTTATTATAACCATCTTGTCTTTTAAATCTTTGCATATATTTATAATAACTGTTTTAAAGTTATTGTCTGCCAGTTCCAACATCTCTGTCATATCTGGGTCAAATTTTTTTTTCTTCTTAGTATTTCTCATGATTTTTTTTTTCATTGTGTGTGCACTTATTGCTAAATGAGATTATGAATTACTTTATCATCTTCTAAAAAGAGTTGAATATTGTTCTGGTAAGCAATTAACTTTCTGCTGGCCCAGCTAGATTCTGTTGATGCTTGGGTTTAGACTTTATAGGGTGGATCTAGAGTGGCCTTTACTCTTAGGCTATAGTACTATTAGCCTTTCTAGAGTCTCAGCTAAATACCTCGAGTATTTAGGAAAATCTGCTCAGAACTTGAACATCTCTTAGTACAATATAACCTCTGCAGCTCACAATCTCTTAGTAATTGTTCTCTGCCAAGCCTCATTGCTCTGTGCACAAGCAGTTTTATATGCGACCAAAGACTCAAGGGGACTTGTAGGCAGACTTTTACGGGGGTTTCTGCTCTTCATATCTTCTCTCTTATACCGTGCCCACAAAATTGCAGCCCCTTAGCAGTTCTGAATTTTAATTTCTGTTTCCTTTGCCCAGTGAGACTGTTGCTGTCTCTTTGGGCTTTATGTCCTTGTGCCATGATATGAAATCTGGTTTGAATTTGGTGCTCATCTCATTTATTTCCATCTCTCAGGATTCACATCCCTCTGTTGTTTCTGCACAGTGTCTAAAAAGAGTTACTCCATATATTTTGCCCAGTTGTATCATTGTTTATGGTAGGGGTATAAGTTTGATAACCATTATTCCACTTGTCCAGACCTGGAAGTTCTGTGAAAGGAATTTAGTAGAACTTAACAAGCTAATTTCAAAATTTATATGGTTGAGTTAAATGTGCAAGAATAGCCAAAAAAAAAAATGAGAAGAAAAATAATTGGAAGAAACTTATCCAACCAGTTCTCAGAACACAGTATAAAATTATAGAAATTAGAACATGGTGATAAGGGCACAGGATTAGAAAAACAGGTTATGTAAAGCCCAGAAGCAGACCCATGTATGTGTTATGATAGAGTTGGCATTTCTAATCAGTAGGGAGGTGAATGGACAATTTACTATTTAGTTAAGATAATTGAATTTCTATTTTTAAAAATTTAAAGTTGGACCTTTATTGCACATAATACATTTATAAAAATTGCAGATGAATTAAACAGCTAAACATTAAAAATAATCCAAGTGATACTGCATGGATAATATATTTGAATGAATATAGAGGGTCAGTAGAACAATTGTTTCTTCATTAAGTACTTGAATTTTAAATGTATACCATAGACTTAACTAACTAAAATTCTGTGTCTCTGTGCTCACTATTTATTATGAGCTTTTTCCTGGAGCCCAGACTTATTCCATTTGGCACAGAGATGCTGTCTATCAGTGTAAAAAAAGATGAATAGCTATGTTTTCTGGACTAACCATTGTTTATGACCATGCATCTTAATTACAAAAATATTTTTAAGCTGTGCCATATAGTGGGAAATATATTCATGCTTTTAAGATATAAATTAGTATATTCTTTTTAGAAATCAATGTGCATAATATATCAGCAGTCATTGTTACAGTGATTCCATAAAAATTTATCCTAAATGTTCTTTTGTATTCAAAGGAAAAAGCTTTATGTTCAAAGATATTGCTTCAGTATAATTTATAATGGTGAAATACAGAAAATAACCATTCTTTAAAAATAAATAAAACTAGTTAAATAAATTTAGATTATTATGTATTCATAAAAAGCAGAATGTATGCAAATAATGACATGAAAACATGTTTATGTTGGGGGAGGGAGAGCAAAATTCAGAACTCTTGATCAAAAGATAAAGTACCTATCACATACAAAATATTAAAAGTGATGGAACTATGGATTTTTTTTTTACTTACTACGTTTCTCAGTTTTATTTAACAAGTAATTTTTCTTTAATGAATAATGAAGAAAACATTTATCATTATATGTATAGATAGACCAATATATCTATATATATAATATGGTGGTGAGAAATTTCTTTTTAGTGATAAAAGAATTCTTCTAAAAGTTAAAATATTGTAGCCTTTATTTTTTTTAAATAAAGTATGCTGTGAGATAACTTATGTTTCTTTATGGTGTTCTTAGTCAAAAATACAAAGAGGCTAATGAGACAACTTTTACAACATTATTGCTCTTCTAGCATTATTTTTTAGGGGGGAAGTCTGCCTTTCAGTTGTCGGTAGTTTTACAAGTGATCTTTGACATTCTGGATTCCAAAGATTTTCTTTTATTATGGTAAAATATATATATAATTTACCATTTTAACCATTTTCAGTATACAGTTCTGTGGCATAAGTATGTTCATGTTGCACGAGAAATTGTAAAGATTTTAATTGTCAGCTCTCATTGTCTATAATATTAAGTTAGTCCAAATTTCCTTAAAAAAAATTTTTTTAATGCCTTAAATGTTTACTGAGGATGTACTCAGTGCCATGCACTGTGTCTAGGATATGACTGACAGTGAATAAGACAGGTGTGATTTCTCTCTTCTTGGAGCTTACATTCATTAGAGAAGCAAACAGAACATGTGGTTGCAAGGGTGATGTAAGTGTGAGTATGAGGTATGGTAAGAATACCTCCTGGGGAGCTAACTTACTGCGGGGTGGGGATGGAGGGTTTGGGGAGGCTATTCTTGAGGTAGTGAGGGGAACAGAGATTTGAAGGATGAGTAAGATTCTTTTAGGTATTTTAAACTAGACAAAGAATAGGGAGTAGTATGTGAGGCACAGGAAACAAACAGCATGTGAGGAAATGCCTGAGGCAGGAGGGAGAGGACCTGGAAAAAGAGGTGTGGTGTCAGAAAAAGTAGGGCATTGAAGATGAAGAATCAGGAGAACAGATCCTGGAGAACCTGATAACTAGTGATAAGGATGTCAGACATTTTCCCAAGAGAAATGTGAAAGCACCAAAGGGCTTTAATCTGAAATTTTTAATTTAAGATTTAAAGATCACTTGTGTTGTATGTAGAGAATGGAAGAGAGCAAGGTCTATTATGGTTTGAGGAGACTGGGGCTAATAGTAGATTGATATGCAGGAGCTGTGGAGAAGAAAGAGGAATCAAGTAATATTCTTAGTTTTCTGGCTTGAGGAACTATTTACAGAGAAAAGGAACATTGGAGAAAGAGCAGTTTGGAAAGGAAGATGGTGAGTTCAGATTTGGACAAGTTCAGAGTTGGAAGTGCCTGCAGGATATTCCAAGAGGAGACACCCAGTAGGCAGTTGTACTTAAGGGTGGAGATCCCAAGAAAAGTCTGAGCATGTAATTGGTAAATGATCCAACAAATGATTAGCATGTTTTATGGCATGCTTAAATCTTTTTATGTCTCTTTCGTATGCTTTTTGTCTCAGCAGTTGCAGGAATGAGTCCTATTTACTGCAATCAACAACAGATGGTTTCTCTTCTAATGCTGACCAACACTTTAAAAACATAAATGTTTTGCTTATTGCCTTGAACTTCACCTTCCAGTATATAAACACAAATGCCCATCAAATCCCTCTGAGACTGCCTTTTTTTCTTTTTTTTTAATGAATCTGTGAGAGTTTAGGTCTGAATGCAATCCAAACTCTCCTTATCTGAATAGAAAATGGTGGCCAGGGTGGTTGTGAGTTTCACAAGGTTACAGAACTGGGCATTTGCAAAACTGGTCCTACAATTCAGGATTTTGTACTGACTGCACGGTCTTATTTCTAGTCATTTCTACTGCTCCCCCTCCTATTGAATAGCTGCTGGCTTCAGAGTACCTCTTACTAATGATTTGTCTCTAGTTGACATGGAATATTGTGGTGAATGAAACCAAGATCTCTGTCTTCATGAGACTTTTAAATTAAGGAGGAGGTAGGAGCAAGAGGACACATGTGAACTCTGTGAACCAGTTTTTCTAGAAAGAAGTTCAAGAATTTCCTCATTTTCTCAAATAAGTACCAATACATTTTAAAGGATCAAATAGTAGTTTAGTTAATTTCTCAAATGCCTTACAGACTGCCCACATCTACTGATCCATTAGTCACTTAATTAACAGTATTCATCTCAGTGACACATTCTCTGGAAGTTTTAAAAGGTGGAACCGAATAAGAGAAATCTGTTAACATCTTGGTAGAAATTTTATATCCTCTTACCATTCTAAAAGTCAACAACACAGATGTTGTTTGAACCCTAACAAAGAAAGGACTGTCCTTTCCTGATCAAAGTCAGGGCAAAGAGAAGTGTATTTTATTGGTGCTGACTTATTTTTGATATATCTAATTAAAAATAAAAGTAGGGAAGAGAAGATGAAAACCACCATCTTGATTTTTAGCTCCTCCAAAGGCAAAACAACATATACAGAGAGTATATGCAGGGATTATAAAGGAAAGCCTTAACTGAACCCCCCTTTGAGCATGTAGGGTTAGAGATAGAAACCTCTGCTCCCTCTAGTGCCAGCTTCTGCCCAGCTTCTTCCACTCTCCACTTGCTGATGTTGTCTGATGTTCACATTTCCTTCATTTCTTCAGCACATGGGAACTTCTCTCAGGCTATAGCCCCTCCTGCTTGGGGTGGATTCTAGCAGGCCAAGACACCTCCTTTTCCTTATTTATAAGTTTCTTTAAAATTTTGTTTCTTCTATGGAGCTTCTAATGTCAAGTTGGATCATTTTTTGTTAAAACTCTTTATTATTACCTAAAATTATATTATTTGTGTGCCCTAGCATGTTTTTCCTTTCTAGATTAAAAGCCTCATCAGGACAGGGATTTTACTCTCATTTGCCATCACATTCCCATGACCCAGGACAGTCAGTGCCCAGTGCCTGCTTCTGGCAGGTGCTCAGTAAATATTCAGATGAATCAGTGAATAAATATCCTCCCCCATAAACGCCTCAGGAACTCTGACAGCATTTGGTAGCACACACAGATTTTTATTAAAAGTGTAGTCTAGTGGTTAGCCTGTCAGTCAGAGCTCATTCACATAGCATCTGGCTCACGGTTCTCTACTTTAGAACTTTCTGTGCTCTAAATACTTTGGCCAGTAGGAGACACTTTCCTCTCTGTCAAAGACTTAAGCAGAGTGACTGAGAGATTTAGCTACTGATCCAGATTGTCTGGTTCATACCTTCTTGATTATGTGACTCTGACAGTTTCTTCATGAATAAATTGTGGCTAGTAGTACCACCTGTTTTTTATGGTTAATTAAGAATTAAATGAGTTGCTGTAGATAATGAATTAAGAACAGTTCTAGAAGTACAGGCACTCAACAAATGTTGGCAAGGATAGTGATGATGATGGTAGAGGCAGGATTTGGCCAATAATGTTGTAGGGTGAATATTTTTGTACTTTGTTTTTAATCTGATAGTTCCATTTTATTAATTTTTTTCATCATTGCTTTCTTGAAATATAAAATCAAGTCATCTCTTAGAAATATTCTTACCATTTGAAATACTCATATTAAGTAATTTTTTAAAAAAGATAAGCTTATTAGGAGATAATTTGATTCCTTGCATTAGTTGATTAGATTATTATGTAAAATTTATTTTCATGGGAATACTGAGTAGGTTTTTTTCTCCCTAGGGTCTGTGTAAAATAAATTTCATCTATTTGAAGCATTTCTATAATATTGCCCTTCATATTTGAATCTTCAATACCTATTTTCTGGTGGATAAGATTAATAAAATATTATGCTATTATACAATTAAGCTGAACTACCAGCATGGAAGATATTTTCTTGCAAAGTTATTTTTTTTGAAATTTTAAAGATTATTTTACATAGAACTTAATTATGCTTCTATGTTCCTTTTTAAAATATGGTGAATCTATAAATGCTAGATCACAAATTTATATTTAGAAGAAGTAAGTCATCCTTAAGAACAGAGAGAAGGAGAGAAGAGAGGAGAAAAGTAAAAGAAAATCCTTTAATTATAATCCACACCTGTAATTGATGACTTTTATAGTGACCTGGGCATAGAGGGAAGTATAAATAAAATTTAACATAATTAGGTTTTTGTTATTTCTGAAACATTAATAATAGAAATACTATTCATAGCTTCCTAATATTCTAAATTTTTTCTTTTTTTTTTTTCTATTTTTATTCTTTTTTTTATGGCCCTCTGCTCTTCCATCTATCCTAAAAAGGCACTTAGGGGGAAAAAACAGAACCTTGGAAAGGCTCTTAAAAGACAGCATAAAAACAGTAGACAAGGTGTCTGAGAATTTTCTCATTTACTTTTTAATGGGATCATGTGGATGATAGGTGTGTCCATGAAGAAACTTCAGTACTTTATAAATGAGTGAACCTATTTTCAGTCCATGGGAGCTCTTTGGCCTCACCATGTCCAAGAAGTTACAGGCTTGGGGAGTTGGGTCTTTTGTTGGAGTGGAAGTGATTGTGATTATCAGGAGCCTTTCTCAAAAACAATCTTCTTTCTTGTGCTTTCCAGATTTTCACCTGATGGAAGACTAATTGTATCATGTAGTGAGGATAAAACTATTAAAATTTGGGATACCACAAGCAAGCAATGTGTCAATAACTTCTCAGATTCTATAGGGTAAGTCTTTGCTATTCGTGCAGTTATATAGAGTAGTTTGCTAAGGAGATGCTTAGTTATTATCATGTGAATAAAGAAATGAGAGTAAAGAAATCAAAATATTAGATCATATTTTTTCTCCTAGGTTTGCGAATTTTGTGGATTTTAACCCTAATGGTACATGCATAGCTTCAGCAGGTTCTGATCATACTGTGAAAATCTGGGATATAAGAGTGAACAAATTACTCCAGCATTATCAAGGTAACAATTTCCATAACAAGAGAATTCAGTTGTTCAATGATTTTCTCTGGGAAACCCTTAAAGTGACAGACTATCCTCAGTGTGGTGTGACTCTCTTAATGAGAGTCATGGGCTGCTTTTGAGCTGATGAGAGAACAGTTAGCCCCCATCAAGAACATGCTCTGAGAAGCTTGGGTAGATGCCAGAGTGCAGAGGGAGGTGGAGGGACCTTAAAAATGATGCCAAGACTGTGAGAAAAAGAAGTTATTGTGAGATTTTCAGACTCTGCTTGTCTGCATTGTGTGAGAAGTCAGAGGTAGAAATTAATTCAGAAGTTATGTGGGCACAAATACTTGTCATAACTGGTAGAAAGCAACATCCTTCCGTGCCTATGTATTGAAGTTGAAAAAAGAATTAATATCTTGGCTTATATTAGATTTATATTAAATCCATGTTTCCCTTTCTTAATAAGTGTAATATTTACCAGGTAGCCAACACTGTTAAATCCTCACAACAGCTCTAAGATGTACTATTATTACCCCTGTTTTATTTTTTTATTATTATTTTTTTACCCCTGTTTTAAAGATAAGGAAATTGAGGTTTAAAGAGGATAAGTGACTTGCTAAAAGAATTGATAGAACTGACTTGGGTCTTTATGTTTACAAAGTACATCTAAGAACATTTTAATCACTGTGTTATACTGCCTCCTGCTGGAAGGATGGTATCCAGAAATGAATTCTCAAGCTGGCAAGACTGCTCTTCTCCAAGTATATCTCCACACTCCTCACCATCTTAGTACCAACCCATTAATTGGTTAATTTAGTTGAAAGCTAGGTTATATACCTTATGGGAGCCAGTAGTAATCAACCATTGGTTATATTGGTAATATAGCTGAAGACTTTATAGTTATGTGGTTAACAAAATTATCTTTCCATAGCATGCTCTCATTTTTAAAGCCATTCTCTCTCATTAGCTGGAAGCTTAAGCTGTATGATGTCAACCTACTTATTTATTTTAGTGAGCTCTGTGGAATTTTGGTGTTGTGAAGATATTGCCTCTGATTCTTGTTTTCAACCTAATATTGCTAAATAGGGCAAAAGGGCATCTTTAGAATTAAGAATTGTTCTCTGAAATTTTTAGTTTGTTTTCTTTAGCAATTAAGATTTGTTTTCTGAAACTTTTGCTTTGTTTTCTACAAATCAGTTCACAACTGTGGAGTTAATTGTGTGTCATTCCATCCTTCGGGTAACTATCTCATCACTGCTTCTTCAGACGGTACACTTAAGATTCTCGATCTCCTAGAAGGAAGGCTCATATATACACTTCAAGGACATACGGTATTAACACTAAGATTTTCACTTTTTAAATAATATATGTTTTGAAGTTTTGGTCCATTTCATTACATGTCTACTATTTTTCCAAGTGTATGCATTGCCACTATCGTAAAATTTTTTTGACTTCAAAGGCTATGTTTTTATCCTCTGGAAGCAACTCTCAGAAATATTGTAATTCTTGTCGAAATTAATGTGTATCTTTCAATGGCCATTAAATTAATCTGTCACTGGTATCTTCATCAGGATGTAATTTAGGTTTAACTGGGTAAGTGGTGATCATTTTTTTCTTCTAATCTTTCTTCTCATGTGGAGGCCATCCATTCTAACTCTGACATTCTGAGCCTCTAACACTCCCTCAGTCACTTCTTTCTCTGGTGATATTAAAGCTGGTGATATTAAAAGGAGAATTTAACAAGTCGAGCTCAATGCCTTCTATTCTTGGGAGTAATCCTGTCCTCGCTGTTTTTCTCTGATATTTTTTGTGAGGAGGACTTTCCTTGTCCAGTCTTGCCTGTGACAGGGCACTCAAATCTGTCTTGTTCTGGAATTCAGTTCTAGAAAGTCCATTTTCCCACATGCTTTCTTTACAACTCTTTATTAGTGAGAAAGATGACATTCTGGCTCCCATATGCCTTATTCCTTTGTCTTATTCCTCAGTTGGCTTAAAACCCAGTGAGAGGAGAGATCCTATTTATTGAGCCTTTTCAGTTTCTCTCTATCTCTCTCTCTCTCTTACACACGCACACACACACACACACACACACACACACACACACACACACACACACACACACACACACACACATACACACACCCCACCTGGCATACAACACACTAAAGATAAACTTTTAAGTATGTAAACTATTCCTCCTTTCTGGGTAAATATTCAAACTTCTCTAATTTTCTAGAGTGCATCCTATTTTTCTTTTTCTTTTCTTTTTTTTTTTTTTAAGTACTAAATACTTCTTTTAACCAAGTATAAGCAGTTTATATCCTAAAATAGAATGGGCTTTGTGGTCTAGAGGAGAAGGGGTACTTTCTGCCTTCATATATCCTGCCTGGCTTCGTGCTTTGCTTTATCATTTGTTCTGCAGCTGTGTCACAAAAATAGATACTAGCCAAATATGTACATATCCACAGATTTAAGCCAAATAACAACCAATCAAAGTAGCCAAGGATTAAAATATCCATGGAAATAGTACGAATTAATAGAGAATAAAGATAGTATTTTAGGGGAAAAAGTATGTATAAAGATGGAATCTTTTCATAGTCTAGAGAAGGTGTTTATAAGGCTATAGTACTTAAGTGTATGGGATGGTGTACGTGAAAAATATATTTTTCCCCAAAAGTTTTCTTGCATAGATTAAAGACATATTTAAAAACCAGAAATGAGAAATAATTACTCTTATCTGGAGTAAAAAATTGACCTACAGGCTGTGCATCTTGCAACTGTGCCAGGACTAATTTTGTCCAATTTCACAGTCGATCAGTTTCATCCAGATAATTGCACTAACTTCCTAACTGGCCTCCAACCATTCATTCTTCATTATTCTCACAGTTGTGACATCAATTTGCATCAGTCACAACTCTCCTCCTGTATATATGCTGCTTTTAAAATTATTAGTAGCTCACTATTGCCCACATGAAGGACTAACTCAGTGAAACCTGTTACAGTCAGGAAATGGCCTTTGTCCATATAGCTTCATTCTCATCACTTACAGAGTTTATCATTCAGTTTCTGCTAGTGGCTTGTTGAATAAAGAGTCCAAAGCCAGAAAAATCTTAACAGAAATTCTTACTAACTTACACATGTACAACCTTTTCTTTAAAGGAAAAAAAGAGTATATTTTCTCATTTTTATTAGAATTTCTTTTCCAGTAAGTATCATTTACATGTATTTTAATATAATTGAGTTAGTTCTTTGAATATCTCTATCTTGCCTGCATTAGTTGCTAGCAACTGGTTATATTTTCTCAGACTTATTATGTAAATAGTCTACATAAATTAGGCCCAAAAATTTAATATTCACAGTCCTCTTGGCAATGAGAAAGCATGACCAAGTGCTTTTTTTTTTTTTATCTCCCTTTATTTCTTAGGGACCTGTCTTTACTGTTTCATTTTCAAAAAGTGGAGAGCTATTTTCATCAGGAGGTGCGGATGCACAGGTTTGTAAATATTTCAGGCTTCTCTTTGATTTGGTTAGAGTAAAGGAATTCAAGACTTCAGTGAAGACTTTTGCAATCAACTAGATGACATATGTGACGATGAGTACTGAGTTTATGTTTTAATTTAATGCCAGGAAGTCCACTATTTCATAGCTGAAATAGTGCCCGTTCTAATAGGTTTTGGAAGTCAAGCAGCAGTTATTTTCTTTCACTCATCTTTTCACTTAATTATACATGTAACTAATGTTGAATGCCCAATGTTGCTGTGGAACTTTCACTTAAATTATTGCCTAATGTTTTGTCAGTATGCCTTATTTTTCAAATGTTAGGATCCTTGGAGATGGTAAATTTAAATTGTTTTTGTAGAAAATCTGCTTTTATTTTAAATTCATTCATAGCCAGATTTATTGAATAAAGTAGACAACATGATTGTAGGCTTTGAAAAAAAACAAAATTTTAAGGTAATTAAATGAATTTAATATGAATTTTAACCTGGATGTGAAGGCAATTTAAAATGCTAAATCTCTGCCTCCCACCCTTAAAAAAAAGCATCAAGAGGAAGTAATAATGTTGTTGAAATCTATATCTAGCCTTTCTGACTATTTTGAGGGACAATTCTGTATATTTATTTTGTTTTAATTCTGTAGTTTGTACATACAAGTTAATAACTTCCAGTGTGATTAATTTTTAATAGGTTTTATTATGGAGGACTAACTATGATGAACTGAATTGTAAAGATGTTTTTAAAAAAAGTCTCAAAAGATTACATTTTGATTCACCACCACATCTTCTTGATATCTACCCAAGAACACCACATCCCCATGAGGGAAAAATTGAGACTGTTGAAGTGAGTACTTTAAATATATTTGTCTTACTATTTGTAAATGTACATTTTGGGGCTTAAAATTATACTTATAAAAAATCTAGTCCTGTGTTAAGACAGCAGCACTTCAACAAATAATTATTTTTACTAGTATAACTAAATATGGTAGTGTGTAATAGTTCTAAAACCATTCATATTTGCTTCTTGAAGGCTTAGAAATAGAACTTAAAAATTGTGTTAATAGTAATAGGAAATGAGGATTCAAATCTAAGGCCTCTGATGACTGAAGTCTGGACAAGCTTCATATTCGAGATGTGTTTAGGGAGCTCATGTGATATCTGTCATGAGAACAGGGCTGAAGGGTAAGAATTTTTATAACAGTTATTGAAATAAATATCTTGAATCCCTTTTACAGCAAAGAAAAAATCTTATGGACAATAAAAAAATTTGGGCATTAAACTTAATAATTGAGACTATTTTACTATTTGCTTATATATATTTTCAGTATATAATTATCTAACTGTAGGTTTTTGTTGACAAGTTCCTTTAGGTTTTGTAGATTTCAATGTTCTACTCTCTTCAAAGAAAATACTCATGTTTGCTGGATACCTACCTGGTGTTACTCTATTTTTTTTTTTTTTCATTTTGCAGGATTTTCCTTAAGTCTTTTACTCTTCTAAGAGTTGATCTCAGTCATTATTTCTGTTCATTGGAATTTTTTCTTTCGTCATTGACAGAGCCTTTCTTTGATTTCAGATTAAGTATTTTGAGTTTTTAAGGCTTATTCTTGAGTGGCAATTCACAGTTGCCACATGCACTATTTGTGCTATGGCTCTGTACCCTCTTTTATGGTCTGTGTTCCCCGCCCCCTCAATCATTTATTTAATTTTTGTTTCCTTAGTCTAGGTCTCTTCGTTATCTCAGGTATTTCTGTTAGTCTCAGGTTGTGTGTGTGTGTGTGTGTGTGTGTGTGTGTGTGTGTGTGTGTGTATTTTTAACACTTTTAAACTTTTGGGACTGTTTTCTAGATTTCGTTTAATCTATCCACGTTTAGGTATTCATGTCCAGTTTTTCCTTAGTACCATTTATTTCCAGTTTTTTGCTATAATTTTTATCCTTTCTAATTTCTGACCATCTTTCTAGTTCTTCTAAAGTATTTACCATTCTTTATGCTACTTATTGTATCATTTTATTTCTTTTTACTTCTTTGAAAGAATATAATGTAATATATTTCACTACATTTGTGTTTTAGTTTCTATAATAACGGATGTATTTTTTGATCCCCTGTGATCACATATATTCACATAAAATAGATGTGAAATATATCTTAATTTGAGTTTCCTTTCCTGGTTTAACCCAAGCCAGTTTTATTGACTCTCAGTGTTTTTTTTTCTAGAATTTCTGTGGCTTGGCTGAACTTAACCAACAGTGTTGTTACTGCCCTGTCATCCACTCAACCACCTTTCCAGAGTGATGGGTGGCAGAGCTACAGACTGAGCCTGGGTCTCCTTGCTCCTAATGTAGTGATATTTCCATCACACCACACTACCTCAGTGTTGATGTTTCGAGCCATTCAGGCCATGTTCTCTGTGATTTACTCTCATTCTCACCCCATTTAAGAGTGCTGAGCATTCTTTAAAATGTGAGCAAGTTGTCTGAAGAGCTCTTCTCTGACAGTGCAGCCAGAAAGCAGTCAGCTAGCTGGGTTGCTTTGTATGACTAGGTCAGGATGACCCGGGCAGCACAAAGCCACTCTCAGCTGTGGTTTTAACATATACACTTAAAAAACTCTATTAAAAACCAACTTTTTATCTTGGAATTACAGTTCAGTTAACATTGTACAGAATGTTGAGCATTGTCACTAAATTATGTTGTGGCCTTAAGAAAGTCAGCCTGTGTGTTCTCAGTTGAAATGATCTATAAGCACTCATGGTTGCTTAAAATTAAGCACACAGTATTACTTAGATTTGTATAACACCTTCATATCCTGTGATATAAAGTGCCAGAGACGTGATAGGATTCTGCATATGAACAACCAATTATTCAATTTATTTTTCTTAAAAATCTCTCCTGAAAAAGCAAGGTATAAAGTTTTCTGGACTGAAAACATAATTAATATTATGAATAAATAGTTGTTAAATATCAAATTATTTTTAAAGACTTCAAATTAATGTCTATGGAGCTCTCATAGAGCCATAAACTATTAGTTTGAAAATATCACCTAGAATAGAATAGCATGAATCAGACTAGAAGTTGTGCTGTGTTCATTTAGATTAGGTAAACTTTACTTTGAACTACTAAATTTTGTGGATTGAATTTTTTTTAAAGCTTTAGGCAAGGTCATCTTACATATGTTACTTTGAAAATATTTTAAAATTAGCGAAAAATTTTTTTGAGGTTGGAATTCATGGTTAAAAGAATAAAATGTATTATTAGATGATAATAAATGACATATAAATAATCTAATTTTACCAACTTTCTCTTTTTGAAGTAGCCATGAATGTTTCATTTCTGAGTTTGAAGCAACATAGCATTCCTGCAATTTGCATTTTACTGTGTTTTTTCCATGAAACTCTTTTGAGTTGCATAATTTCAGTCTTCTGGGTGAGATTGTTCTTTTGCAAAAGCCACCCATTTGCCAGCCTCAAAGCTCCACTTGTTTGAAGGTGGGGGACCCTGTGGAATTTAGACCTTGGGTACTAGCTGACTAAATACATAAATTAATAATTCTTACATGGGTGGACAGGGTATTAGCAGATTACCTTTAGAAGAGATGAGAGAGATCACATGAAAGAAGGTAGGAAGCATAAAATCCTCACCCTGGCTGTGTGAAACAGACCCCTCCTGTGTCCTTTCTATTGATGTAACTGCGAATCTTTTGTAGAGTTCCTGGCCTAGGCACTCCATCTTAATTAAAAACACGAAAACTTTCTTTTTTGGTGAGAAAGAAGCCCAATTTTTAAGTAATGTGTCTTAACCCTACCCACAGTCCTCTGTGGCACATTACTAGGTCATGCTGACTTTATCTTCTTCAGACTGTCATGAGTCAAATTGCACAGTTAAAAGCAAACTTTCTTGAAGGAGAAACTTAATGTGTAATAATATTTCTTGAAAGTCTGGCCACAATTCATTGTTTAAAGCTATAAGTAATCAGTCTGTCTTCAAGTCAGAGTTGAGTTTTTATCTCAATCGTCTGTAAAGGTTGAGAACATTACAATTTATGATAAAAAATGACCACTTCTCTACCAATTTTGTATTTTAGTTCTTGTCATGATTTATGTTTTTATTGTTTTGGGCCTCAATAAATGTTCTTCAGCAATTACATGATAATAGTAATTATAATATCTAATACACACAATTTTATTTTAATGGCTTTACATAAATGAAGTCATTGAATGTTACTAAGAACAATGAAGTACCATTTTTATCCCATGAGAAACTGAAGTACATGCAAGTTAAATCTTAAAACTAGTAAGTGGCAACACTAGAATTTCAACCCAGGCACTTTGGTTCCATTATATACTTTTAACCATTTTGATGTAATGCTTTAATACAATCAAAATTAAATTTCATCCTATTAGCAGACATTAAGTATCTATGTGCTGGACATTGTACTAGCTTTACGGTATGCAGCTGGGAACAACAGAGGCAGATTCTTTGCCCTTCAGAATTTGTTAGTAATAGTGTTTGTGTTCATGGACTACTAAGTTTGCTGGATACAGAGAACCTCATAGTGGGATGGTTCTTTTGAGATCATATAAACTAACCTCTCCCTCATGTATGAAACCCTCAGTTATATGCCCTTGTTCAGTGATGGATTTCTCAAGTTCTCACAAGGCAGCCCACTCCATTTCAAGGCAACTGTAGTTGTTAAAGGGTTCTTCTCTTTAATAAAAATAGAGAGCTAGAAGGTACTGTTAGTATTCCTGGAGGTTAGTAGCAAAGAACTTAACTGTGAGTGTCCCCCCCTTCAACATGTGTTCTTTGTGGAGAAGACTGTAAACTTTTACTTAGTACGAATTTCCTATTCCATTTAAAGTTTGTGGTGGCAATTTGTGCCACAATACAGTCAAATACTGTTGTATCAATAGTTTCACAACTTGTAAAAGCTTAAGGATTTCTCTACGAGAGATGTGATTTAGATTTTTTGAGCAGTTTCAATTTTAGGTGGTACTACATTATATTTTTCAGAGGTAAATAATTCCATGTCTACGCTAGGTGGCAGCAGATAAAAGACAATAAAATGTCTGCAGGCAGTCTCTTTGGACAGCTAGTTTAATATTGAAAGGAAAGTGGGCCATCTTTAGATTTCTTTTCTTTGCCTTAACTCTGGACTAAGAGCTGATAGGAGGAGGCCATGTGTTCTGCTTTATGGAATAGCCAGAAAGGAACGAAAGTGTTGACAGGCTGAGTGGATAGCCCCCGTTCTCACCCTGCACAGTTCTAATCTCTTCTCTACTTTAGCCTGGGGATTACTGGGTTTGTACACCTCCGCCTCTAACACAATTGGCTGGATAATTATAAAAGCTTCTTATGATTTCCAAAACTACAGCTCTGCCCATCAAACATGATAAGTGCTTTTCAAATCATTCCACTTCTTTTACCTCAGGCTCAGTCCTTATCACCACAGGCCAGGACTGTTGCAGTGGTGCCCTCCGTATTACCCCTGCTTTATTCTTGTTACTCAACATGTCTCTGTCAGGTTAATCCTTCTAAAGCACATTATGGCCTCCAGTTTTTCTGTGCCTTTCCAAATTCCTTCACCGTTCATAATTTGACCCTTGGCAACCTCTCTTATTGCTATTCTATGCAAAAGTCATGTCAGCATTCACCACTCTGCTCAGGAATGCTTTCTACCTCTGCTGTGCTCTTGCTCTGTTTTTGTTTTTGTTCTTGTCTTCTAAACCTTCTTTAAAGGAGCCATCTTAAGCTCTGTTCCACAGGAAACCTTTCTCACTAGGTGCCCAGTCAACAGTTTCTTCCTGAGGTTCTTCATTGCACTTATTGTTGGTATCATTCATTTCATATGAAATTCTCTGTCTTTGTTACCCTTTGTTTACTTCTTGGTATTGATTTTTTTTGGTCTTCTCAAATTCAGAAATAACCTTCCTCTCAGTTGTCAACACTCTAATTAGTCCCTTGCTTTTTATTATTATTATTATTTACTTAGATGTTTGAATCTATATTTAGATATTATTTAGTTTTGGATGGTGTTAAACTTTATATAAGTGAGATTATACTGAATATATTTTCCTATAACTTTTACATTTAACATTAAAATTCTGAGGTTCATACATATGGACTCTGAATTCATACATTCATGAGTTGTTGCACATAGTTGTATTTCATTCCTTACAGGGCTATACAGGATTCTAGTGAATTTACCACAGCGGTAATTCCCACAATTTATGTAATTATTCTAATGTTGATAAGTACTTGGGGATTTCTGGTGATGGTTTTTTTTTTGTCCTTGCTGTTTTGCCATTACTAACAATGCTGCTGCAAGTAATGTTGGCATCAATGAGCTTTTGAGTCTTTGCAATTTAATAAGTATCCAGTTGTAGTTTGCTTTAATCTTTTTTTTTTTTTTTACCTAATTACTAATATTTCTGAAAATCTCTTTATTTGCTGGTTAACTGTCAAGTTTTTTTTTCTATAGTTTTTTCTTGGGATTGCTGTCTTTTTCATATTTGTTTTTATAGGTTTTTCTTGTATATTTTAGATATTTATTCTTTTTTGGTTTTTTTTTTAGACATCATACTGTTTCCTTCTATTCCATTATCTGATTAACTTTATGGTGTCCGTTGTGAAATAGAAAACCTTAATTTTGATATAATCAGATGCATCAAAATTTTTTTTCTTTATGGTTTTGCTTTTGCAGCTTTGGGTTACAAAACTGTAACTTTTTGGGTTACAAAGATATTTTAAAGGATGTACTCTATAATTAACTATAATTTTACTGTAGTACTTGGGTTTCTAGTTTATCTGCTATCTACCTTTGTATTTAGTATTAGGTAGGGATTCATATATTGAGCCAGTTTTCTCAACTAAAAAACGTTTTTCCTCTTGATTTATGATACAATTTTTCTTTTATATTTATTTTGCACATATACAAGGCTCTGTATCTGAGCTCCTTATGGTATAGCTTTCTATTTACTTAAGCTGCCTTTAGTGTCTTTACATTAGTTTTATTATTTTTCTCATTAAGCTTACACACACCTTTATATGTTTATTTTGATGTGTTTAAAATTTTTTATGATATTGTAAATGATATCTTTTTTAAATTTATATTTTCTGTCTTGAGGTGCAGATATGCAGTTGATTTTATATATTGATTTTCAATCTAGTAAACTCTTTTATTCTAATGGTATAGCAGTAAATTCTTTTGGGATTCCCCCATAGACAACTATATAGAATGACAATTTTATTTCTTCTCTTCCAATGTTTACATCTTAATACCTTTTGTTTCCTTGTCTTAATAAACTCGCTAGGATTTTTTCTGCATCTTTGGAGGTGGGTCATTTTATTTTATTTTTAAATCCCCTTACAGGTGAATTATATAGAGTGTTCTAATGTAAAATCAACTTTTTGTTCCTGAAATAAATTTAATGTGATCATCATGATCTCTCTTATACATTGATAGATTTGATAGATTAATATTTTATTTCAAATGTTTACATCTATGTTAATGAATATACCAATATGTTTTAATTTTAGAATATATTAGGAAATACCTTCTAGGCTGTTATAAATGGCATCTAGTTTTTTATAATATAAAAATCTAATATTTTTTTTTATGTACATATACAGATTAATCCAAAACTTGAGGTAATTGATTTGCAGACCTCTACTCCCCCTGTTGTGGACGTCCTTTCTTTTGATTCTACCACAGTAAGTTTTGACATTTAGTGGCATTTAATTATTTGGTACAATCCATTTTCCTTAAAAAGTGTGTGGAAGAGGAGATAAAATGTGGACTAACTTGCAAAAACTGTGCAAAAAGTCATATTTACAAAATGTCTAAATAGCCACAAGGGAAAGCAGCACCAGTTTCCTGAAAAGCCTTCACTTTGAGGACATTGAGCTATCTAATCCATGCTCACTGTTTCATCTCAAGGTCCCCTCTCCTCTGCCAAGTGCCCCCCAGGTGACATTACACTTGCTGTCACAGAACAGATTTCCTTTGTTAATTGCCTTTCAGAGGTATTAAATTTACTCCTAGTCTTCTCCTTAGAAGCTATAAGAAAAGCATCATTTTCCATTGTTTATCCTTTCTGATGAATTATGCAAACATTAAGAGGTATTTCTAATACTTGCAATTTTGTATATAAAAATTTCATATGGATAACTTTTTTACTCAGTGTATCCAATATATCCAAAGTCTTCAAAAACTGAGAGTCTTAGCCTTTCAATTTGAGTCTGTTCATCTTTGCAAGGCAGATCATTGCTGCTAGTCAGTGCATATTAATCAGAACAAATGTGAGGAATGGCATGGTATTTGGGGACAGTACTGCGATGGTGTCATTATGCTTAAATATTTGGGGTAAATTATTAATGCATGGCAAAAAAGGAAAACAAACAAAATTAACACCTGACATTGTGACATTACACACTCTCCAATAGATCTGTATTTATTATAGAGGAATTCTGTAAAGAGACTACTCTATCTTGAGTCTGTCCTCTACCAGAAAGAACTGTACTTATTAATGGGTCCTTTCAGTGTTAATCCCAGACAGAGAATACTCCTAGATCATGCATGAGAGGTTCCAGGGACAAGAAATCAGCTGGAGAGGCAAGCAAGAGGCTGATTGTCAAAGAGAAATCTAGGAATTGGTGGTGACAAGTAGGACCTGAAACAGTCTGTGATCTTGTCTCTTGTAGTGTTCACATTTATAAAATAACCCTACTAGCACTTGTAGGGTTAATAACTTATGACATTAAAAAATAACTGCCACAGTGCTTCGTTTATAGTAGGTGCTCAAAAAACTCATGTGCAATTAATTACGCAAATTAACTATGCAAAGGACATGCTGTTGAAATTTACATAAACTCATAACCAAGTTTTCAAGCTTTGCAAAGCTTCATGACCTGACGAGCCCAGTTGTTCTCGACTGTGCTATGGAGGTGAACATAACTGCCACCTAGCAATTGATAACAGGGTGCTTGTCCTTGGATGGTAATCCAGATGTGCCAAAGTCAGCTAGTCTATAGGACCCTAACTCAGGAGTACAGTGTACCTCTTTCTTCTAAAGGACAATTCTATATAATAAACACATGACAAATTTGTAGTTGTGATACAAAACAATAAGAAGATTAAAGGGTACAATTATTATTCACATAAAGATAATATTAGGTTAAATTATACGAAATTACCATTTTGTAGGCTAAATGGGTCTAACATCAGTAATTTCCCATGGTTCAACCCAATATGTAAGCATTAAAAGGAAGACTCCATTGTTACTTTGAGTTGTATTCTTGATGCTACCTGAAAAAAAAAAAAAACAGTAAAACAGAAACTTGTTTGGTATCAGGTTTATGAAGTCTCATCTAGGTAGATTCTTATGACTTGAAAGATTGCTGCTTGTCTCCAGGAAAGGCATAGAGACTCTGATTTTATATATTTTACAGGGTATTCTCTGAATACATGGATGCTCATAAAGCATTTAGATTTTTATAAAGACTATCTCTAAAATGCTTTCCTTTAAACTTTCTTTTGGTTTTTTTTTTTTTTTTTTTTTTGGTTTTTTTGTTTCTCTTTATTTCCATGCCCCTTCACCTCTTCCCCTTTGACAGCCATCAACTTGTTCTCTGTAACTATTGGTGATACCATGCAGAGAATTTGTCTTTTGACTTACTTTGCTTAACATAATACCCTTTAGGTCCATTCATGTTGTCACAAGTGGCAAAGTGTTATTCTGTTTCATTGCTGAATAACGTTCCCGTGTGTGTGTGTGTGTGTGTGTGTGTGTGTGTGTGTGCGCGCGCGCGCGTGCGCATGCACATACGTGCATGTGCCACATCTTCTTTATCCAGTCACCTACTGATGGACATCTAGACATCTAGGTTGCTTCCTTATCTTGGCTGTAAGTAGTAACTCTGCGATGAACATAGTGTGTCTTTTCAAATCAGTATTTTTGTTTCCTTCGGATAAATACCCAGAAGTGGATTGATTGCTAGGCCATATATATGGTATTTCTATTTTTAATTTTTTGAGTAGTCTCCTTGCTGTTTTTCATAATAGCAGCCCTAATTTAAAATCCCATCAAGAGTGTACAAGGGTTCCCTTTTCTCCACATCCTCACCAGCATTTATTATTTGTTGATTTATTGATGATAGCTCTTCTGAACAGATATGAAGTGATAGCTCATTGTGGTTTTGATTTACATTTTCCTGATCATTAGGATGTAGAGCATCTTTCCATTTGTCTGTTGGCCATCTATATGTCCTCTTGGAAGTAATGTCTATTGAGTTTCTCTCCCATTTTTTAATTGAATTGTTTGGTTGGTTGGTTGGTTGGTTGGTTGATTGGTGTTAAATTGTATAGATTCTTTGTATATTTTGAATATTAACTTATTGTATGTGTAATTTGCAAATATCTTCCCCCATTCAGTAGGTTGCCTTTTCAATGTGTATATATTGTATTTAACTCATTGATAGATAATTGTTTGGAATGCTAAAGTGAAATCACTTTTAACTGTCTTCCCATTAATCTACTAGTAGTAACTCTTAATTTGTAGTTTCCTCTATACATTGGCTGCTTTTCTTTGTTTCTGCACAATAAATCAGACATAATTATGAAGGAGATTTGTTTCTATTCTGGCATGAAGCACAACTGCATTAAATATTTGTGGTGAGAACTTTACATGTGATTATAATTTTAAAAAACAAGAAAATATTGGAATCCAGTTAAAGCAGTATTTAAAGGGAATTTCAGTTTTTGTTATTGTAGTTACTGTTTATTTTGGGATTTGTTTGGTTTTTGTGAACTGGAAGAAAGTTTCCTTAGAAATGCATTTTATCTAGATGGGGCATAAAAAAAGATTACTCTTTAAACCTTAATTTGTCATATTTTTTAGAAAGATAATAGCAGGCTTGTTGTGGTATAGGAAATAGTTGGCTTTTATTTCTGCTTTAGCTTGAGTTAATATTATATTCAGGAGATTTCATAAATCTAAGAGTACTGATATCTCTGCTCTGATGCCTTCTTACTACAGGAAAGAAATTGTGGCATATAGCGTAACGGTTGGTATTTTTGTGGCTTGCACTTGTGTCTCTAATACCAGGCAGGACATTTGTTACAATATTTCAGCATCAAAATAAGCTGTAACCAATCTGCATTTTTAAAAATTTGTTGTAAAACATGTTTCTGTGAAGATTTACATGAGCTGTCATATAAACATAGTTTAATAATGTTGCTCTCAAATTCTTGAATCTTTATTCTGATTATGTTGTTACTTATTATATACTTATTTTCTAAAGGTTATTTAGTTCAAGATTCCATTGATTCTTTTAATGTTTTCATTTATTCAGTTACACCTAGACCAGGGATTTGCATGCAGGGTTGGACGAGGGCATTTAGCAATAGCATCGATATGTGATGTAGCCACATAAGATATTCCAGAACTCGCCACCCCCATCCTCACCACCACCAACCCATCCAAAAGGCAAGCATCAAAATAGGAATTTCTCTTCTGTATCCTAATATAAAATGTCTTTTTAAAAAAAATTCTGACTATAAAAATTTATTTAAAATATTCTAGGATTATTAAAATGTCTTGTTATTTTTAAATAAACCATATTTCTAAGTTTTGACATATTAATTTTACTATTTGTCCTGCAAATGAACAAAATGAAATTGATAATCTTGCTGGTGTTGCTCTGATTGTCAAAACACTAGACTTCTCAGAAAACTGAAACATGTTCTCATCTTCATTCTGGCAACTGTGTAGAGAATATGAACATAATGTGTATACCTTTCTTTAGAAGTAGGGATAGTATTTCAGGTCAAATTAATTCTTTATAATAAACCAAGAATTTGTAATTACATCATAGAAAAATATCAAGGTCTATAGTCTTTTATTGCTCTGTCAGTCAAAATACTTAAAGCCATACTATGTGGAGGAATTACATGAAAAAGTAAGGGGGATATCAAGCTGGCTACCTGACCTCAAGAAACTTAACAACCAAACCAGATGGAAATAACAGTATAAGAAATAAATGGCAGTTTCAATATGCTAGATGCCAAGTGTACATGATGATCCAATGAAAGGTAGTTAATGGGAATATTAAAAAATGATCATTAATGGGCTACAGGAAACTAAAAGACTTCTCTAGAAGAAAACCTTTGACCAGTTCTTGACCTGACCAGAAATGGGTAGAATTTTGATAGGGACATTCCAGGTTGGGACAGCAAGGTATAAATAGATGTCTCAGAAATAATTGAAAATACAATGTGTACCATGGTAATCAAATCACACCAGCCTAGTTTGGGGTCTTTAAGTTGCCTAACTCTATGGATAGCGGATATGGTAGAATGCTGGGAGCACCGCCACGCATACATATTTTTGGTTCTCAATATTTCTTGAGTAGCTATTATGTGCCACTCACTGCTCTTGACTTTAGAAAAAGTAAAACAAAAACACCTGCCCTGGAAAAGCCTACATTCTGCATTCTAGTGGGGAAGACCAGCAATTCACAGATTTTTTTCTTTAACTATATAGTAGACAAAAAAAAAAATAATACCCAAAAAACAAAAAACAATGCAAAGGTGAAAAAAGCACTGTAGGAACGTAGGAAGAGAGATGTATTTTAGATAGTATGGCCAGGACAAGAACCACTTTAGTGATGACATTTGAGTAAAGAACTGAAGGAATGAATGGAATAAGTCATGTGATCATCTGGAAAGGTCAGGCAAGTAGGAACAGTGCTAGAAGACCAGACTGAGAATGAGATTGGAGCCACTGAGGGTTTCCTTCAGAGAAAAGACAGGATCTAACCTGTTAGCTGGTTCATCTGGCTACTGTATTGAGAATTGGCTGGGAGTGGTGGTAGAGGGGAACAAGGAGATGAATTGGAAAGCTAACACAGTAATTGGACAGGAGGCAATAGTTGCATGATCCAAGGTGGGTAGCAGAGGAGGTGATGATCAGTGATGGGATTCTGAATATATATTAAAGGAAGAGCCAAGAGGATTTTCTGACAAATTGGATGGCAGCTGTGGGACTCCCTATCTCCTTTCCCTAGGGACAGTAAGGTGTGGCCATGAGTAATCACAGAATAACCAAGATTATCTCTCTCCTTTCTCCACATTGTTTTGCCAGTGGGGTTGCTGAGAGAAAAAGAACTGTGGTTTTTCATTTCCTTTTCTAGGATAAGGAAAATGATCAGCTGAATCAATGCAAGAGATACTCTGCTGTTTCTGTTTTTGGGAAGTGCAGTGGTAAAACATACTCTTCCCTAGATGTCATTTAGATTTGGATTTTTCAGCAAAGTGCATTGGTTTCTTTTTGGGAAAGATTTTTTGCATCAGCCTATTTTTAGGAAGAAAAAAACTTATACACTTTCATGGAAGTTATGTGGTATATGCTATCTGAAAAATATTAATGTATTGACAAAATATATAAACATACAAAGAGTAAACTTGCAGATACAGAGAGAATATTTCCATGGATGTTGTGGCAACCGTTTGTCCTGGTTGCTAAATAACATTGCACAACTAAGAGTTATTCCAGTTCCTAACTGCTTATGTAAGCAAAGATTTGGAAAGACACTTGAAAGAACACAGTATATGCAATCCTAAATGCCTTAAAACTAAAAAGTATAACTTTAAAAGTGTAATATGGCAATATCCAACTTATTGTCCCCAGATTCCCATTTACTTTTCCAGGAAAATCAATAAAAATCGTCGTACAAACCTGCTTTCACTCCTTTTCTTATGCTAGCATTCCTGGATTTACAAACAGCCTCTAAATGTGAAGTAGGTGAGGTTCTTTTTTAAGTTTTTAAACTTTGCAACAGTGTATAAGGTGGTATTTGATTTGTAAATTTAGTCATATGATTTGTGAAACTAGATGTTTGTAACTTTGTTGCTGCTTACTAAGCTTTAGGAAACATTTTTACAGTATCTTTAGGCATTGGTTGGGGGACCCTGCAGTATCTGTCTCCCTTTCTGCTCTAAGCATTTGAAAGGAAATGTACATAGGCATTTGTAGAATCTTAGTCTGGACTGACTAGCTGGCGCCTTCCACAGTTCATCTTCATTTTATTAAAAGACTTTCAGTCCTAATTTCAAACGGTAGTGAATATGTCAAGTGATCAGATATAGTAATTTTTTATTCAGTGACTCAAAAAGTTAAGTGAAACTCAAAGACGTTTAGTAGGAGTAAAAGAGGAATTCTTATCAGAGTTGAGAAATACTTTAAAACTGACAAGAAAAAACATTCCGAGATGTTCTTAGTTAAGTTATGGTGGCCAGAGACTAAGAGAGACTGCAGTTAGGCAGTTAGCCTGTTAATAGCTGGGGATCAGCTGACAAAGAGTGCTCACATTACTGAGTGTATGTTGGAACTCTGAATTAACTTACAGGTGGCTGTTTCCCTGATTATCTAAAAGAGAATAACCAGGTGCCACTGTACTCCAGGAGCCTCAGCTCCTTACTTACATGTGAACTTTCCGTACTGTTGATCACAACCAATCCAAAGGAGCTAACACTTCTTCCTAACAGACTCTGCACTGACCCCAGAACTACCCCCGTTTCACCTTCTTCTGTCTCCCTTAACTGTAGCCAATGTATATTCTTTCAAAACAACTTATATCTTTCTTCCCCAAAATATCATGTATAAAGAAGCGCTCCTCAACTCTAAGACAGTGAATGCATTATCGTCCCCACTTAGTACTGCTGCTGGTGGTTTAGACTTCGTGTCCCAGAACCTGGTTCTTTATGACCCAATAAACCCTTTCTTTTCAAGAGGCTTTCAGCCAAGGAAGTTTTTGTTTAACATATCATTGTTCTTTAAAATAGTAAGAAATGAAATCATGAAATTTTCAAAGGCATTTAAAAATATACATGATAATTAACAAGTAAAAGATTGAAAATATATTTTCATATATCTCTTACCATTTAAAAGTAGAAAATACAACTTTTTTTTCAGATACAAGCTATTTTAGAGATAGGAGAGAAAATATTAGAAACCGAAGAGACTTTTTACAAATTAGTTATATCCTTGTTTTTGAAGTACATCATGACCCACATGTTATAAAAACTACCAACAGTTATGAATGTGATAGCTGACTTTTAGATGTTTTAGTACTATAAATTAAAAAAAAAATACTAAAAGTTTATAGTCTGTTAAAGGAACATAACTTTAAAAAAAAAAGATCTGGAAATCTGTAGAATAGATTAGTAGTGTGGGTCAGAGGCTATTTGCCTTCAAATAAAATACACTTTTTGATAAAAATCATAATAATCACTAAGTTCCATGTTTGATTTAGATATATTGAAAAATTTACTAATTTAAGCTTTATTCCCTTTAAGTTTCATGGTTATAGGGGTAGAAAGCTTACATTAATGAGTTTTTACAAAAAATTTTATACGAATTAAAAATTTTTAAATAGTCCTAGTTAAATAATACTTAATGCAGTAAAACTGGTCCTTTTATCTGTTGACAAAATTGATATAGGACTTGTAGGGGCACAAAAATAATTTTCTTCCCGCCTTCTAAGCTCCTCTAGCTGGGGTAACAAATTAACATGAAACAAATTAACCCGAGAAAATGGCCAGAATTTATTACAACTGCGTAAGTGAGGGTACCATAAGAATGTGAGACCCAACAGCGTTGCACACTTGAGGTTTATAAGGCATTCTGGAAAAAGGAGAGGGAGGAGGGGTCTGGGATTTCAAAGGGAAGGCAGGTAATTCACAGGTAAAAGAGAAAGAGCAAACATGCGGTAAACAAATTCTTGCTGGGCCATGAGAATATGGGACACAGAGGGCAGTTCAGCAAATAAGCTTTGCTGGATTTCTCCCTGTCCTACTACATTTATATTATGATGCTAAGGTGGTAGTCTCTTTCTTCATGTAGGTTTTCTATTTGAATTGCTTTAGGTAGGCAAGGAGGAAAGATCAAAGTTTCTTTTTGAATCTTTTGTTTCTTAATAACCAGCTTAAAATCAGTATCTTCAAAGGCATATTTTGGGGTGGCAAAACTTTGGTCATCTTTAAGTTAAACTTTTCTATGTGAAATGTAAAAAAGGAAGGAGGGAGGGAGGGAGGGAGGGGGCAGAGAGAGAGAGAGAGAGAAGGAAAAATAGAGTGTGAGAAAAACTGAGACTCTACAAAAGGATTTTATAAAACATGCCCTTTGGGAGCCAAGTAGGGTAAACGCTTTTTTAAACTTCCTTTAGAGAATTAGCACATTTTTGGAAACTGAAGGTGTTGAAGTTTTAGGTATTTTTCTGCCTTCCAACTTCCTGAGATACTGTATTTCTGAACTGCAACTCCCAACTGCTGCAGTGATATCTATCCCAGGCCTGTCCCAAGCCTGGGAATCTAAGCCTCATCCCCAGTTCTCACAGCTGAGACTGAGGCATGCAGAAAATGCCCGACAGCTCTCGGCCCACACATCCAGTAACAACTGGTTCCTTCCTCTTCCTGTAGAAGAGCAACATCCTCTGAGATGATAAGAAATGCACCCTGAGGAATGCAATAACAGCAGTAAGCTTTTCACACAGGAAATTACTAAGGTAGCTCTCTAAAAAGTGCTGTCTCCTGGACTGTCAGACCATAATGAGCTTCCTGCTGACCTACAGGGTGGTTTAGTATGGAGCTAAATGCTATTGTGGTTCTGTTGGAGTTTTCATGGAAAATAGTGTTCTGTACATCTATCTGTACCCATCTGGTTTGGAGTTAGTTGGTGCTGCTTCTACAGTAAAGCTATGTTGCCTTTGCTCCTTCCTTTAGCCACTCACCAACTAATTTTATATGGTGCAAGTAGTCACAAGTCTACTAAAGTGAATTTTTCAGTCAGTTCTGGGTGCTTTATAAAATCAGGTTATGTGAAATAGACTAGAGCTTCAGGAAGATTAAAAACCTCACAAAAATTAAAAACACTGGCTATTAAGGCCCAGTGTTGGTCATCTTCAAGTTAAATCTTTTTCCTGTACCGTTTGGTTTTCCTGCTTTTATTTTCTATTTCTTTCTTATATCGTGCTGTTTCCCTGCTTTTATTTTCTAGGATAGTCAGGTACCGATAGAAGATATCATACTGTGTACACAATCATACCTCTTCAAGAGCACAAAAACTCTTGCTTTAAACCAACCCACCCACCAACCCCTGTCATTTAAAAATGCAAATTGACTTTTACAATTAAAGATGTTCTGGTGTAATCTGACCTCCCTTTTTTTTTTTCTAATTCCTACAGTATTTTCTTTTTCCTTTGCTTGAGATAATGATGGCCTTTACAAAGCCCAGTTTTTATTTCATATGTACTTTTTAAATTGCTTTCCAAATCACTAGAGAATTTTGGTAGGTTTCAGTGTTTGTGGTGGCAAAATTCTTTTACTTTTAATGTATTTGTATTATTTTACCAAAGCACTTAAGAGTTACTTGTTTGTTTTAAGTTGGAGGGGAGATGGAGAAGGAATGCCAGGCATTTCCTCTTCATTTTCAGAATGTCTTTCTAATGAACATTTCTCTTCCCTCCTAGGAGCAAACCAACTCAGCTCAGCAATGGGCCTCTAAGTATTTAGTTTCTAATAATCCAGCCTCTTTTCTTAGTTCCCTCATACCTAGGGATGTAGTTGCTTCATGCATTTGATATTTCTTCTCACCTCCCCTCAGGGCTCCCTTTTAGCCTTTACAAACTTCCAAACCTGTTTAACTAACTCCCTATATTAAATTCTCTTTGTTAAAATACTACCATGGTTTCTGTTTTCCTGCTGAATCCTGAATGACCTTCTAAAGATCCTAAATTATCCTAAAAAAATAGTAAGATGAAGGGACGAAAACTTCTATTCAAGGACTTTTATTCCAGTATTATTTATAATAACCAAAAAATGGACACAAATGTCTAAATTTAAGAGAGTATTAGTTAACTAATAGTATCGTATAGGGATAGATGGAATATTATGTAGCCATACCATGTTGAGCAACAACTAAATGCAATGTGTGTGATTCTAGGTTTGATTCTGGTCAGTGGAAAAATTGGTAGGGAGACAATTGTTGTTAACATTTTGAAGAATAGTCTCGCAGGTAGAAGGTGAGGTTATTAGAACCTAGAAGCTAGGAGAAGAGGCCACGCCCCTTGCCTCAGGAGCTCAGAAGACAGACCCCATGGAACTGGTGACCACCCTGATCTCTGAGGGTTCTAGTATATTTGAGCCAGTTGCTGAGAAGGGGCTAACAGGGACTGCAAGTGAGCTGGGAGGAGCCAGTCTCTTTTGTGCTTCTGGCTTCTGTTCTCCCTTGAGTGCCTTCTACTGGCAGAGCAACTAGCAAGAGAAAACTAGTTTGCAACCCTAGTCTCAATATCACAAATCAGACTTTGAAGGGTGGCTGTGGAATCAAGAGACATATTCCATAAAAGGAATTACAGAACTGAAGGATAGAAACTTTTTAAAAAAGTCTTTATAAAGCAAATTCACTCCAGAACCTGTCTACATGTTTGAATTCCCCCTAGTGATATGAGCATACCTATTTCCTATACTGCAACATATATGTTAGGTGTGTATATATCTACCACATATATATTTATACACCACGTGTGTGTGTGTATAGTGTATGTATATATACCACAATCAAACTAATTAACATTTTCATCACCTCCTATTGTTCCTTTTTGTGTGTGTGTAAGAACAATGACTTCTGAGCTTTGACTTTTTTTCATAATTGCTGTTCCTTTGTATAACTAAGAATTGCTTATTTGTATACTCTGCTCATTGTTCTATTATTTTGTTCATTTTAAAATTGAACCTTGTCATTATACTTAAGAAGGTTGGCCTCCTTTACCATATGCTACAAATGTTTTTCTTGTTTGTAATTTCCCCTTGAATTTTGTTTCTGATTGTTGATAAGTTTAGTTATATTCATTTCTTGAAAAATATGATTATTTTAATTTTATGATTTCCTTGGAACCTATACAAAGGAAGTCTCTCCTTACTCCCCAAATAGATCTCTAGCTACTCTTCTTAAGGTTTTATTTTTGACAATTAAATCTAAAATTCTAGATGAATTAATTTTAGTTGTAAGGTACAGATTTGTAGTTAACAAAGTATACTCAACTTTGAATTGGTTTTTTGTTTTTACTTATTTGAGTTACCTTCAAAAAACATTAAATTTTTATGTTCTTATATCTACAGACTTTCTCTTCTGTCTTATTAATCTTGTTCTGTTATTATACCTTGTTAATTATTGTAGCTTTCAAGTATTTTTAAAATATAGTACATAATTTTTCCTTCAGAAATTATTCTGGCCTATTATTTATTTATATGAACTTTAGAATTGTTTTGTCCATTCTTCAAAACCATCCCATCGCTATGTTGATTGGCATTGCATTAGATTTATGAAATAATTTGAAAAGAACTGTCAACTTCACTGTCTTGTGTCTGCTTATCTAGGAATTTAGTGTTGAAGATAGGTGTATTAAATTTTCACCAAATCAAATTTAGGAGCACTCTTATTACATGCCTATGGTTTCCATAAAAAATAGCTGCCATTTTTCATATACTACTAAACATATTTTTATCTCCTTATTAACGATGCACATGGATCTACTCAACAAAGTAGCTTTAAAGAGGTAGTAAGGTAACTTCCCCAAAGTCACTCCAGCTAGGAGGTGATGAGGGCAAGCTGGGGCCCAGATTGGACTAAGTTCAGAGCCCAAACTCTGAACCCCCGCACAATACTGCTCCCCAAATAGTTAAGATACCTAGATCACATGCCTTATCACCCTGAATCCTGGTTTTTTCTTCCTTGTTATCAACATGACTTAGCCTAAGTGAATATTACTTCACTGTAGTATTGAATTGTATCATATCATATCGTATCATATAGTAATAGTAATGGTATGGTATGGTATGGTAAACAAAAAGGCCTGATTTTAAAAAAGAAAAAGAAGAAGAAAAAGACAAGTACTGAGGACCTCCAATTCTAGCTTGGGAGCCTATAAATAAACAGTACCTAGAGTCAATGCTCACAATTTTTCTTTGAGGCTACTTTGGGATTTTATACATTGCTTATTTACTGCTTGCCAAGAACTGAAATCCTTGGCACCTATCAGACTTTAGCAATCAAAATCTTTAACTTAGTGTTAAGATCCTCATCAAAAAGAGTTGTGTTTAAGACATGTTTGTCTCTTACTGGTTATCCAGAAGATGTGCCATATGGTGTGCTTGTCCTAGGTTATTCAAGCCTAATTGTGTGGATATAGCTTCCTGATATGAACAGTTACTTGATGCATTATATCTTTAAATCTATTTCATAATGATACAATGGCTTTACCCCCTTGGCAGGACTTTATTATTACTTTTACTGCTCCCTTAGACCTCCAGCTTCACCCTCTCACTAATTTTTATTTTTGTTTGTCCATTGTTTAAGGAAGAATATTCTTTGTGGCAAGAATTGTGTGTGTATAAGGTTTCTTTGGTGGTGTTATTCCTATTCTGGTGTGTGCAGGCATTATTTCCTTTGTGGAATAGATGATAATATCAGTTTTTATCAGATTTGGTTACAGTGTGATTTTTATAAAGTGAAGCCTATTTTCCAGTGACTTTTATTTTTAAACATAGCTATGTTTTCTTGGTAAATATTCTCAGTTTATTGGACTGGAAATCTTGTGGCCTAGGCTCAAAAGCATGTTCAAACCCATAATATTTAGGTTATTTTTCTAGTGTTTTGAGGTGATTTTACAACTCTGCACCTACTTGCAAAATTCAGACTATGTCCTCCAATCTTTCTTTCTCTCTTGACATTATTCCTCAGATCACAAGTGTACCCACAGTTCCCAGGGGATCCAGTCCCTCTGCATTCACAGACCCTCAGACTCAGTTCCCATCTCTGCTTTGGGAGGGATTATGTAATAGAGCTGGGTTATCAGTGTTACACCTTGTTCCCATAAGTGGAACTTTCAAAGGCATTTCATAGTTCCCTGGACAGTTCTGTTTGAAGCTTCAGGTTCGGTGATATGAGTCTGTGCCTTCATTCTCTAAGGTTGATATTACATAATATAAGTTCATTTTAAATGACATATAGCATTAGGCAAAGTAACATGCTGAGAAAATGTTATTCTAAAATCAGAAATATGCATTTTGGGCATAATAAATAATTTAATGAAATTTCAGAATGATAAATAATTTATTTTAAATAGAACTGGAAATGCATCACTAAGATAAAATGAAGACAATGTGTGCTTTTGAAAATTTAAAGAATTTAAGAAATGCACTCTCCTAAATTTGTACTTTTAGGGAATTCTCTGTACTTTTTGTACAATTCAGTACACAGTGAAATTACTGAAAAGTTTAAGATATTAACTCTATTTAAAAAGTTATATTGTTCTCTTTCAAAAAATCATTTATATAACCAATGTGTTCTGTGAATTATAAATGCCACAAAACTGTGGCTGTTTTACATTTTGAGGACTGGAGTGTCACACTCTCTTCCACCTCCAGAAAAAATAATCTTTCTGAGATTGTTTCATACAGTTAAATGACATGTCATACAATTAAATGACATGAAATATTTCAAGCAAATAAGGTTATGATTTTAAGAATTATGTCACTATTTTTTAAATTAATATACTGATAGGTTTATCAGCCAGAATTAGGAAAATATTTTTTTTAATTTCAAAATAAATGATCTCTCCACTTAAGTGTATTGACTTTTTGTTTAGAGAGCTCCATTTCCTCTAAGATATATTATTAAAGCTTCAATTAAGTGTTAAGATCTTTTTATTTCTGCTATAGTCTGTTGTGACTATTTTTATGTATTTATTAGTCAAGGGAAATGGCATTCATGGGGTTTATATCTGAAACTGTTTTATTTGTTTATTTTTAGTTCTTGCTTTGACACTCTTTCCAGGCAGTTCTCTTGGCAATAGTAGCATTGTTTCTGCCTGCCATGTGTTTTTTGCAATTCATATTACATTATATTCCCCATTACAACTTATTTCTTACAAGTGTTCTAGCTTTTGTATCCAGCCATTGACAAAAACATTTTTTTCCTACAGTATTTTTAGTCAAAATTCTTATCCTAAATGTTAAAAAAAAAAAAAAAAAAATTGTGAGAATTTTGGCAATGAATTTTTAATGGAAAAAAATAAGAATATACTAAGTTTTTGTCTTTTTCTCCTGCTGTACCCCTCCCGGTGTTGTCTCACACACCAGCGTGGGGGATTTGTATTCTCCTATAATAACTAAGATTTGCTCTCTTTCCTCAGCTTTTCATGTATGTGGCATGAGAGGGTCAGGAGTACTGGTAGACTATATGTGGCGACTATGGCCAACTGGCTTGTCAGAGTAGAAAGGCCAGTACATATGGAATCAGTTTTTCTCTGTCCATGCTCTACAGACTCCAAATGAGTGAATCTTGACAAAAATAGAACATCTCTCAGAGTACTAAACACAGATGAACTGGATTTCTGTAGAAACTGAGCTCAGGGTGGTGAACCTTATGGTGTTAGCATGAAGGGAAGTGATTGGCCTAAGTCAGGGGCTGGCTCAACAGACATTGTTCATTCACGTCACAAAAATGAATGTGCCAAGCACTGGGTAGAAGCTCTGAGGGTTGGAGGAAAGGGTGCATATGCGTTATAATGGTAAGCAAAAGGCATCGTGGAGATTTACATGGTATAGTAAGAGTGTGAATTTAGGGCATTTGACTAAATTAGGAGTGTGAGTGAGGTGGAATCAGGGAAAGTTTCCCTTAAAAAGACGTTTCAACTGAGATAAAACCTTGCTATAAAAAATGTGGTCCATGGATGATTCTTTTGGGCATCACCTGGTGAGAGCTTATTAGAAATTCAGATTCTCAGGTTTCACCCCAAACCTACTGAACCAGTCTCTGAATTTTAATAAGATCCACAGGTGATTCGTGTATGCATTAAAGTTTGGGAAGTTCAGTAGGAGTTGAGGTGAGAGTGTTTTAGTCAGAGGAAACTGCGTATGCAAAGATTGTCTCTTATAAAGGAGCATGGTACACTCTAGGGACTGAGAAGAGAGCTGGAGCCCAGGGATGGTGTCATAGCAACCAAGAGAAGAGTCTTTCAAGAGGATGGAAGTGGTCAACACTGATGAGAGGCAAGAGAAAGATTGAAAAGTATTTGATGAATTTAGTGAAATTTTTGGTTACCTTTGAAGAGCTTTTTTGATGGAGTAATGCAGGTGCAAGCCAGCATTAAGTGGATTAAATAGTGAGTGGAGGGGGAGGAGTGAGCAAAAGAGACAGATAAAATATTATTTCTTTTATTCAGTATGTTTGCTGAGTATCTCTATATACCAAGCAATGAAAATGTAAAAATGAAATAATACACCCAATAATAGTGACATTTTTAGATGTAGTTTGTTTTGGATCTGTTGAAAAGTGATTTCTGTTTTAAATATATATTCAGCATATACTTATTAGTTTACTAGTTAGTTAACATTTATTTAGTAGGGCTGATTTGTTTATCTTGGAACTGCCTCCTGCCCTTAAATAGCTTATTTTTTAATTTGAGAAATCAGACATAGATGGGAGAATCAAAAAAAAAAAAAAAAAAAAAAAAACATTGGAATATAATGGATAAAGAAATATCTTTAATTCAACAAATCTTATTAATTGCTTTATGAATGCCATACACATCAGTGTGTTTTCAGCTATCTAAAAGAAGGCATGCTGTGGCTTCTGCCCTCTAGAAAGATGCAATTTAAATTTTAGTGGCATAGTGGTAGAACATAATATGATGAATTGATGGTGATAGGTAATTGAGCACAAATGGTAGATTGCATTCTTTACCTACAGTGTCACAACAACCTTATAATGTAGCTCAAAATTATTTTCTCCATTTTATAGATGAAGAAACTAAACTTAGGTCAAGTAATTTGTCCAAGGTTACACAGTTAATACAAGGAAAAGATAGCATTAAGTCCAAATCATGTGACTTGACATCACATTCATATAGCCAACACATTATATGATAGCATAGATTATTTGATATCACAAATACCAGAAATACGAGGGAATATTGAAAAGTGAAATTAAAATGGTTTAGAGATTTAAAAGAGCAGCAGATTGCATCTATTAAGGAAGATAAGAAAGGCTTCATTATTTTGCAAATGCAAATTAAAGTCAACTAATATATTGTATACTATGTATACTGAGTTCACATAGAAAGCTTTTGCTCTGTTTTCTGAATGATTTAATAATAATAATTGACAGAAGGGTGGTTCCCAATACCCAGCTGGGTATATACATTAGTGTTATAATCACAATTATCATTAATTTTACTAGGATATTCACATTATGCTAAATGGTGAATAGAGCAATAAATAAATAAATATAATATTTGCCATCTAAAAGATGTTTCTGAATGTAGTTTCATTAAAGGACTGGTTGAATTCCTGCCTTAAAAATGCCTCTTTGTAGCATTAAAACAAATACGATAAAGAAGCTGAAGTCTTATTCAAGTGAGCAAAGCATGATTTACTTTGTGTGTGTGATTTAAGAGAATTATCTCATGACCTTTAACACACAGCTCACTTTTTTTCAATTTGACCCTTGAAGAGTTTTGAGCAGAAAACAGAGCCCGTAAGAAATGCCAAGAGATGGCATTATTTATCTCAAAGAATAAGCAAGCCCAGGAAATAATTTTTTAGAAATGTATTCTATATAATGCTTCTGATTCTTTGATCATTTTATGTTTTACAGAAATAATGACTATAGTTACTTGAGGATGTATTTGACTTGATTTGGTTGCCTTTCTCTGTACATTGTTATGATACTAAAGTGGTTGTGGTTTGTTTGCTTTGGAAGCACATATACTAAAGTGGCTTCCATGGAACGGAAATGTGAAATTTATAAAATATTTCATGTCTTTTGGAATTCTGTGTTTGTAGATAGGGAGGTTCAATGTCACGAAGATGTTTGTTCTACCCAAATAAATCAGTAAATTCAAGGCAATTTCAATAAACATCCCAGTAACAATTTTAATCAAACCTAAAAGTTGATTTTAAAGTTTATATGGAAGATTAAAGGGCCAAAAATTGCCAGGACAATTTTGAAGAAATTTGAAGGTTAAGGGCTTGTTAAGTTCTAAATGTGATAGCATTACAGGGAAAGATAAAGAGTTCACTATATGAACACACACAAAGACCCGCATAAATAGAGGCGATTGGTGTATGAAAGGCCTGGCTTAGCAGACACACCCACGATGATGGGTTAGTCTCTAAATGGACTTTTCAATAATTGTTACTGGGACAAACAGCTATATGGAAAAAATAAATAAATTATTTTTTTTAAACCACAACCAAAATCAATACCAGATAGGTTAAAGACTTAAAGGAAAAAAACAATACTTAAAAAATCCTGAAAAAAACAGAATGTATTTATGCATTCTGGGTAAGTAAAGATTGCTTAAACAAAATGTGAAATGTACAAATTTTAAAAGTTTAATAAATTTGATTATGCTTAAAACAAAAACTTGTGCAAATTAAAAGTCAAGACAGACCACAGAGTAGGAGATGTATTACAAAGCAATGTTATCCAGAATATATAAAGAACTCTTAAACAGATATTTTAAAAAAAGAAATAGACCAGTTAAAAAAGTGGACAAAAGGTTTAAATGGGCCATTTATAGGAAAATTATCAATATACATGTAAAATATTTTCAAGCTACTAGTAATCAAGGAAATGCACGATGAAATTAAAACCATGAAATATCATTTCTTACTCATAATTTGGTTAAAAGTTTTAAATGTTTAACAAATATTGTTGAATTTGTAGGAAAAAGGGAGACTTTCTTCTGCTTATAGAAGAATAAGTTGATTCTACCATTTTGGACAATATCTGGTAAAACTATGACTTAACTATTCCACTCTAGAGAAACTCTCATACCTGTATACAGAGACATTTATGAGAGTGCTTAATGTAGCATCTAGTACTAGTTAACAGTAGAAAGGATGCATAAATTGTGGAATGATCAATCAAGGGAATACTGTTTGATAGTGAAAATAAGGTAACTTGCCTGCATCTATGAACAAGTCTAAAATGGTTAATTAACAGAAAATACCAAAAGGATTTAATATACTATGACTTTATGTGATGTTCTAAAACATGCAAAAGCAATACTGTTGTTTAGGGATGTCTACATATATGATGAAAGTAAAGGAACATAGACTGGAATGATAGGCACCATATTGAAGATGGTGGTATCATTTCAAATTTTTCCCTCATAGATAATATGGGAGGTAGATCAGAAAAGGGTACACTGTACTTTATATTTTAAGGTGAGGGAGAGGGTTGCTTTATTATTCTTTATACTTTTTCAATTAATTTTTAAAGGATAGCTGAAACTTAAATCAGTTATTAGATTAAAAGAGGATTACCGATTTATTCAAAATTGCTAGTGTTACAGTAAGGTTGCACTTCTTATTCACTCGTGTTATTAAATTTCACTTGATTGCTTCTATGCATACCAAGAAGGGGAAGCTTTCTGAAAGGTGAACAGATGGCTTTTTTGAGGCATAATGTGGGTGAAACTAAACCAAATATGACTTTCCAAGTCGAACTTCCTTTTTTTTCAAGAGATGTAATGCTTACATGAATATAAAATATCACTTTAAAAAATAAATTATGTAAGCTATTACCTGCCTCAGAATTTAGATTCATACACACACGCACACACACACCTGTTTTTTGAACAAAGAGTGAAGTGTAACTACAAATAGTGGTTTATTTCCATTCTAGTAATTTCAGCATGAGAGAGAATAAGAATCTCTTACTCTGTAGCCCTTTGAGGTGAGAAATTGGGATTTACAGAAGAAGTAATGGCTACTTATTTTCCCTTTTGAATTTACAGAAAGTTTTATTGGTATTATATTTGTCTAGAATATGGGAATAATATAGTTATAGCATTTTAGTTTCATATTAATGCAGAAGAGATAGCACTAATTCTACTTCATTGACTACCTGCTCTACTAACTCCTCCCCACCCCCACCCCCCCGCACTCAGCATAGGGCATTAGGAGATACATCTTCTTTTAAAGAATTCATAGTTTATGTTTGCCTAATCATGTAAGAAATGAAACATAGAAGAGAATTTTTGTACAAATTTTATTTGTCCTTGTATCCTACACATTCATGGCTTCAAAATTAATAAGCTCTGCAGAGATGTGAATAAAGATTAAAAGACAAAGACAGAGAGCAGATTTGTGACCTCACCAAGGGACTGAATTAATCATTCAGATATTCTAGTTGATAACTGCGTAGGGGTGTGTTTTTCAAGTCTCTGACAAAAAATGAAATTTCCAATTTGATATGAAGAAGAAAATCAAAGCTCTCTATAAAACCTTATGCCTAACACCAGAAGGCACTCTCTTTGAGAAAAATATGCATGATTTGTCCCCAGGGATAAAGAGAATGCTTTCTCAGCTCAGAGAATTTAGTTTGGGAGATAACAGATTTCACGTGACACCCTCTGATTTTTTTTCTTAGGAAACTTAAATCAGTCAGACTCTATCAGGTGGGTATGTTCTTACCAGGATACACAATACACTATGCAGACATATAAGATAGAATAGATATGATTCTCTCCTTCAGGATCAACAGCCTTTTGTTCCTAGAATTTTAGAAATTGAAAGTGAATCCTATATTGTGGTCCTGTGACAACCCTATATGAATGACCCTTATAGCTCTTTTTCTCTTTCCCTGATTGGTCCACTTACTTCTTAGTTAACACTGGCTTTTTTTCTCAAAGAAAGAACCAAAGATAGAGCAACATTCTGAGTCACTTCTGAAAGACAGCCATCCTCTGTGTGTCAAGATTCTGAGGTGAACTCAGTGACTGTCTGATTCCTTTGTGCTGATGGTAAACTCAGTGTCAAGCCTCCCACTTTTTGGCTGCCACTTCCTCTAGTCCTCCAATTTTGTTAATTCGTCAACCCACAAAGGCTTTCGGTCCATTGAGCTTCCTGCCTTTTCACTGCCCACTTCATATGTCTGTGTCTCTCTCCTTTACCTCGCTTAGATTTATAGTCCGTCTGTACAGCCATGCTCTTACCCCTTTCTTCTTCTGTTGTACTCACCAAAAGAACCCTTCAACCTGGTTAAGTCTAATTCTCTGACTATTCTGTGCCTACACCTAAGCAACTAAATTTTACTTAATAGTCATGCTGATAGATCTCACCTTAAATTTTTTTATAGAAAGCTCCAGGGCTCTAGGTACTTCCTATCCAACCCATTTACCATGTAGTTATTGTCTCACTGTGCTGTGACTTCAATGTTCTCTTTCTACTCCATCTTTCCATCAGCACATATTTACAAAGTATTTTCCATCGTTAAAAAGTACAATTTTATTTGATCCCTCATCTCTCTCTAGCTCCTCTATTTGTTCAGCTTCCCTTTATCTCACAAGTCCCCAAAAAGAGTTGTGTATATTCAGTCTTCATTGTTTCACTTTCCACTTTTCTGAATCCACTCAAATTAAGCTTGTGTTCCTGGTATTCCACTTGTGTTAAGGTCCCAGTGACCCATTTAAATCAGCCTCTCTATAGCTGTTGGTCCTGGTGATTACTCGTCCTTCTTGAAACTCTTTCCTCACTTGACTTTTGGCCGCTATTCCTCCTATCTCATGAACCACTAGTCACTTTTCCTGCTCCTTCTTTTCTTGCCTTCTACAGTCTTTGCAACTCTTCTCTTGTTTGATTCATCCCTGACTGATCATTGACACATAGCTGTAAATATTTATATGCCAAGCATCTCATCTCCAAAAGAACAGAGGCTCTGCACTTGGGATGCTTCTATGACCCTTCCAGACCTTGCCCTATTCACCTCTTTATCTGAGTGTTCATTTGTATTTTTTATAAAAACTATATATGTATGTGTGTATGTATACACATACATATACACACATCTATACATATTTTATATAACATAATAAATATATAATATATAATGTGTAATATGTATATATAATATATATACATATTATATATTATAATATATACATATATTATATATGATACATATTAAATATAATATATATGTATATTATATGTGTATGTATGTGTATATGTGTATGTATATACACATACATACACACATACATAGTAATATATATAATAGTAATATATATATTTCCACAGCCTCACCACAGAAATCTGAAATCATATATTTACAATTACATTCATGTCTTTTCCCCATGGAAGTCTAATAGGCATCTCAAACTTGATATTTTCAAAACTTATTCTCCATCTTTCACATTTAAAAAAGAAAAGTATCATCAGTGGAGCTACATCATAATGTAACACCTTACCCAGTTTTATTCTTCTTATAACCCTTGTCACTTCCTGACATTACATTACATATCAATATATTTATTTTTCTACTTCACCTACTGGAGTATAACCCATATCAACAGAATCTCTCTTGTTTATTCATTCCTTATAGCAGGCAGAATAATGGTCCCATAAAGATGTTCCTGTCCTCATCCATCTATGTTTCCTTATATGGCAAAAGAGACTTTGCAAATGTGATAAAGTTGAAGATCTTGAGCTGAGAAGATTATATGGATTATCCAGGTGGGCCCAATGCAGTCTCTTAGGGAAAGAGAGAGGCATGAGAATTAGAGAAAGAGATATGACAATGGAAACAGATGGGAGTGCTGTGGCTAGGAGCCAAGGAATGTCGACAGTCCCTAGAAGCTGAAAACAGCAGGGAACAGATTCTCTCCTAGAGCCTCCAGAAAGAATGCAGCTCTGTTGGCCCCTTCATTTTAGTCCTATAAAACCTATTTTTGACTTTTGACCTCCAGACTTTAAGATGATAAATTTGTATTGTTTGAAGCCGCTAGACTTGTAATTTGTTATAGCAGCATAGGGAACTAATACACTGTTGTATCTCTAGCACCTAGAATTTTCCTGTCCTGTAGGGGCTAGATAAAATAATTTTGTCCAAACGAATGGTGTATCTTTATTATTTCAGATCCCATATAGAGATTATTAAAGATTCTAATTCCTATTTTAAATATTATCATTAAAAATAAATGATCCACTCTTTCTTTAAAAAATAATATTTGCTTTTATTTTCATTCAAGAAAAAGATTTTTTGTTGTTGTTGTTATCCTAGTCTATTTTAAGCATGCATTTTATAAGTCTGTGTAGGGATTTAAAAATCTCAGACTGTCAGGAATGGAAAGGACTTTAAAGGGCATCCAGTTGAATTTCCTGATCCAATGTTTGTATATTTCTCACAATTTCCCTGACAAATGACTATCCCAAGTCTATTTTAGAACCTTCAATGATGGGAAACTTGCTTTTGCTGGAGGGGTCAAGGCCACTTCTGGATAGACTTTTCTGACTTTTGTTTGTTTTGTTCTCCACTTACAGAATTAAACCAAGACTAGAAATGTTAGCTATAAGCCCAAACTGACTTTTTAAAACCCATATAAAGATATATTCGAAGTTTAAGTCACTGATTATTTTTACATATGAAATGAATACTTTTGCATTCACATTTGTCAGAAAAATCTTTCTGTTGTTCCATCAGAAATTATCAAAAATGCTCTTGGGGGATAAAAATCAAGAAGTGATTTCTGTTAAATGGTAAATGCTTTCTTTGTTCCCTCATTGTGCCTCTGAGGAAGCATTTAAGATAGTAATTTTTAATAGAGAATGGTACTGGTTTCACCTTGGGTTTATACCTCTCTTCAATTGCTGTAAAATTATTAATATTTATCTTTTGTGAATGGCTCTGCTGATACAGGACAGTCAATTGAGTTTAGTCCAGCAGATACAGGACAGTCAGTTGAGTTTCGTTCAGCAAATGAGGAACTCTGTCTATGTCCCATGCACTTTGTTATGAGAAAAAAAAAAAAAGATGATAAAGTTATGGCTCATGCCCTGTAAGATAAGAGAGTAGCCCTTATAACCTTGTAGGGAATACAGACATATGAACACAAATATAACAAAGAGTGATAAATGCTCTACTGATGGCACAAAGAAAGGCTTCTGAGAGTGAAGTGGCCCCGATGATTAGTTCTGACTTGCCAGGCCAGAAAGTAGGTGGACGGAAAGGGTAGTAGAAAGAGAAGAAAAGAGGAAAGGAAGAAAGGCAGTAGTAAGTGTAATATATGAACTCTCATATATAGTAGAGTAACACAGTACCTTGATTATTCCATTGTTAATGTATAAATAGTAATAGTTTAGGTGTGTGGACCATGATTACATTGTTGAACGATTAATTTTTCAATAAAAATTTGCTTTCAGATGCCACAATTTTTACTTTCTATTGATGCATTAAAAGAATTCATTAATGTAAGTGACATATGAAAAATTATGCATCAAAATTAACTGTGACAGTTAAATAACCTGTTAAGAGTCATTTGCTCCCAGAATGTGACAAGTTTTATGTCTAGTTCTCAGGACTATCAAAGTTGTTTGCATCAACCAGCTCTATCTTTACACTATTTTATATATTCAGATAGAAAGTGAAGCATTTGGATGTGTAGAGATAAGGATTTCTCAGCCACTCCAGTTCATTCCTGCGCTTGGTGAAGCTGCATTTTCCATCTTTGAGGTGGCAACCATGAGATTACCCAAGGGTGATGATTGTCCTGCTGTCCTTTTGGATGAAGTAGGTCCCTGGAGAATTTGTAAGTTCCATGAAGGAAGTTACTATATCTGACTTGTTCTTTACTGTTGTTTTAGTGTCTACCATAGGAGGCCTTTGTTTGTCAAACAAATCCATGAATGAATTACTGTTACCCCACTATACTTCAGGTGTCAGAAGTAATAAGTAAGAAAACGTGATGTGATTTCGTCCTTTTATGGGCTATCAAAGCATTTGTTCTTTTCTTGCAGTCTTTCAATCTTTTGTCTGCGTGTATTTCTTGTTCAGTGTGCCTGGCACTGCAGGGGATCTCAGCTTTGATTTGTCTTAATCATGAGAACAACAGAGAATCCTTCAGAGCAGGCATTTTATTTGTTTTGTTTTATGAATGAGTGCATTGAAACTTCCCCAAGATCTGCATCTCACTCTTTCCCTGTACAAACAGGATGCAAAGGCCAGGCTGCTTGGTGGGAAAGGATCTTCTAATATCTAGAATCCAATACTTTGAGAGACAGAAAGACAGATATGTCAGTTGGGTAATGTTGTGGGATGAAGCTCTAATACTTTTTCTTCTCTCTGCCCATACCCTTTCCCCTTTTTTATTCAACTCTGTATGTCATAAAATAGTAATGTATTTTGTTGCTGCTCCCCAAAAAGAAAACTGCTATTAAGGTGAATTAATACTTTTGACTGTATAGTCTATCATCTTAATCTTTCCTTTGCTTCTTCACTAACCACCCTGACTGCAAACCCCCAAAGTTCAATAATGATTTGTTAATTAGGTTGAGGCCTTTTCCCATGAACAGTTAGAGCAGCTAATGATATTTATGGCCGTGTGAGTACATATTTAGATATGTTGTGATCTCTGTTAAAAAGACTGTCTTGGCTATAGTTTGATTTTCATCTGTAAGAACAATAATAACATATGTAAGTGGTTAATGTATTCAAAAATATTCACATTCTTGCTAAGTCCAGGGGATACAGTTGTGAGAAGAATAAGCATAGCACAGTCTAGAGCAGGAGACAGACAATAAGACAAAGAATAAATATATAAACATAAACTCTGGGAGGAAAATGTCAGAATACCATTTTAAAGAATGAAAAGTCCAGCATCAGTAGAGTGGTCAGAGACCACTTTTCTGAAGATGTGACAATTAAGCTAAAATTGAGAGATTCAGTCATTCTAGGAGGGCAGAGAAGACCTTTGCATGCAGAGCAGAAGCAATGTTAAAAATAAAAAGTCCTTTGAGCAGGAATTTTTTTGAGGCGGAGATAATTGTGTCTGGCCATCCACACACTGTCCCTAGTCAGTGAGGTGGCTACCCAGGATCAAGAATGCAGACTGATTATGAGATAGGACTTCTTGGTGAATCATTTGTATATTCCGTACTCAACTTAAAACTGCTTTCTTTTCAATCATTTCCACTAGTTAGTAGCTGGGGACCCAGGTAGATAAGTGCTGTGTGCTATTTTCTCTGTTCACTTTGTTCAGAGCATAAATAGGTAGGTCATCACTGCTTCTGGTTACATCTAATGAGAAGCATCTAAAATCTTTTATGGTAACTTGTTCTTTCATGATCTGCGATTGATGAAATTTTGCTTCTGGACATTTAAAGGATAACTTTAGCTTTTCTTTCCTGCATAGAGTTGAGTAATTCAAAGTGATAGTAATGACCTTTTTTTTGTATTTATTGGGGTGACATTGATTAATAAAATCAAGTAAGTTTCAAGTGTATAATTCAACAATACGTCATATGTTTATTCCATTATGTGTTCACCACTCAAAGTTACATTTCCTTCCATCACCAAATATTTGACCTCCTGTACCCCTCTCTTTCTCCTGTCTCCTATCCTCCATCTGGTCACCATTAATCCACTGTCCATGTCCACAAGTAATGAGATTGTTTTGATGGTATGGATTTTAATGATTATTTCATACTCTAAAAAGGCATTCTCACTCAGGTATTTTAGGTTCATGCTCTCACATTGTCACAAATGTGGGAAATTTAGGGGTACTGCTCAGAGACAAGATGGTTTCTAGAGGTAAATATAGCCTACTAGACAACAAAAGTATAAATTCCTACATTTCTGAGGAAGGAAAGTAGAAAAGATAAGGTTATCAAATGACTGCGGGTACCAGAACCTAAGCCTCAGGGGAGTGAGTCCTCGCTGCTTAGAACAGTAGTGATCCAGGAATAGCCATTGAGTAGACAGACTAACAAGAAGACCTTAGTAGATATACATAACTAAGTAACAATACTCAGATGTATACATATTTAAAATAAGCTTGGGTCATGAATGGTGGATTTTGAATTTGTTTTTATTATTTTCAACAAATGATGAATTAGTAAGATTAGGAGAGAAAATTGAAAAATTTTTATCTTGCAGAGCAGTCGTTGAGAGGATCATGAGGAACAGTGGCTTTGATCCCAAAGTTACAGTACCCAGAGTACTGTGACATCTCAGATTTATGACTGGTTATATGTCCTTCCTCTCTCCTACCTGTGTAGCCCTGGATAAGTGATTTAATCTTTCTGTATTTCTGTTTTCTCACTTATAAAATGAGAATGATAGTAGAATGTATCTGTTAGGATTATTGTGGGAATTAAACCAATTAAAATGTGTAAAGCACTTAAAATAATGACAAGCGCACAGTAAGCTCTGTATGTGCTAATCGTCACTGTCCTTTTCATCATTCTCTTCTTCAACATCATCATATCATTAGAAGTATACTTCCGTGTTTGAAGTAATTTTTTTCAGGAACTCTCACATCCCAAGTGATAACCAGAAATGAAAATGATTAAATTAAAAAAAATTGGGGGATGCATATATTTAGATGTTTTCTTAAAAGCTTTAATGAGATATAATTCACATACTATAAAATTCACTCTTTAAAGCATACGGTTCAGTGATTTTTTCATATATTCAAAAAATTGTGTAACCATTACCACTGTCTAATTTTAGAATATTTCATCACTCCAAAAAGAATTTTAGAACATTTTTATCACCCAAATACCCGTCACCAGTCTCTCCCCATTGTTCCCTCTTTCCAGCCTGTGGCTACCACTAATCTCCGTCTGTATTTACACATTTGTCTATCTTGACTATTTCATATACATGGAAGCATACAATAAATATGTGGCCCTTGTGTATAGTTTCTCTAACTTAGCCTAATGTTTTCAAGTTTCACCCATGTTGTAGCATGGATAAACTTCATTTATTTGAGTGAGGAAAAAATATCATTGTAACATTTTATTTTAGTGAGGAAAAAATATCATTGTAAGGATATGCCATATTTTGTTTATCCATTCATCATCACAGTATATGGATGCATATGGGTTGTTCTTTTTTTTTTCTTTTTTTTTTTTTTTTTTGGCTATTATAAATAATGCTGCTATGACATTCTTATACAAATTTTGCATAAGTTTTTTGTTTTTCTTGGGTATATACTGAGAAGTGGAATTGCTGGGTCATCTGGTAATTCTGTATTTAACATTTTGAGAAACTAGCATACACCATTCTACAATCTACCAGCAATGGATTAGGATTTCAATTTCTCTACATTTTTGCCAACATTCGTATTCTGTCTTTTTTATTTGAGTCACCCTAGTATGTATAAGTGGTATCTCATTGTAATTTTGATTTGCATTTCCCTAATGACAATGAGCATTTTTATATGCTTCTTGCCATTTGTGTAACTTCTTTGGAGAAATGTCTATTCAAATCTTTTGGCCATTTTTTAATTGAGTTATTTGTCTTTTTGTCTTTGAGTTTTAAGTGTTCTTTGTATGTTCTTTATACAAGTCTCATAAAATACATGATTTGCAAATATTTTCTCCCAATCTTTGGTTTCCCCTCCCCACATTTTGTTGCTGGTATCTTTTAAAGCACAAAAAATTTTAATTTTAATGAAGTCCTGTTTGTTTGTTTGTTTGTTTGTTTGTTTGTTTGTTTGGTCAGTCTGTCAGTCAGTCATTTGTACTTTTGGCGTTGTATCTAAGGTGTTTTTGTTTAATACAAAGTCATGAAAATTTACTCCTGTTTTCTTCTAAGACTTTTATGTTTTTTTTTCTTATATTTAAGTCATTGATCCATTTTGAGTTAATTTTGTATATGGTGTGAGGTAAGGGTGCAAATCCATTCTTTTGGATTAAGGTAGCCTATTTTCCGAGCACCATTGGTTGATAATATGATGCTTTCCCCATTAAATTGTTTTGGCAACTTTGTCAAAATCAAAAGATCATAAATGGAAGGGTTAATTTCTAGACTCTCAATTCTATTTCATTGGTCTCTATGTCTGTCTTTATGCCAGTGCCACATTGTCTTGACTACTAAAGTTTTATAGTAAATTCTACAACTTTGTGCTTCAGTTTTATTTTGGCTATTCTTGGTTACATGCATTTTCATATGAATTATAAGGTCAAGTTGTCAATTTCTGAAAATAAAAGGCAGATGGGATTTTGATAGGGATTGCATTGAGTCTGTATATATTAATTTAGGGAGTACTGCCATCTTACAATATTAAGTCTTCTGGTCTGTGTACATGGGATTTGGAATGTCTTTTCATTTATTTAGATCTTTAATTTCTTTAAATGATTGTTTATAGTTTTCAGTATACAAGTCTTGTACTTCATTTGCTAAATTTACTTCTATTTGATTCTTTCTAATGCTGTTGTAAATGGGGTTGTTTTCTTAATTTTATTTTCAGATTGTTCACTGCCATATATTTGGAGATTTGGGGGGTAAAATATATATAACTTACCATTTTAATCACCTTTAAATGTACAGTTCACTGGCGTTAGGTAGGTATTTACAGTGTTGTTTAACCATCCCCACTATCTATTTTGAGAACTTTTTCATCATTCCAAACAGAAAACCTGTGCCCCTTAAGCAATAGGTACATTATTCTGAATTCCTTTCCCCCACCCCAGCTCATAGTAACTTCTACTGCACTCTGTCTCTCTGAATTTGCCTATTCTATGTACCACATGTATGTAGAATCATACAGTATTTTCTTTTGTATCAGGCTTAGCATATTTTCAAGGTTCGTCCATGTTGTAGCATGTATCAGAATTTCATTCTTTTTTATGGCTAACTAATAGTTCATTGTATGTATATATCACATTCTGTTTATACATTTATTGATGGATATTAGGTTGTTCCCATCTTTTGCTATTTTGAATAATTTTGCTATTAACTTTGCTCCACACTATCGGTTCATGCCCCTTTCAGTTATTTTGGATATACACATAGGAGTGGAATTGCTAGATCATATGGTACTTCAATGTTCACCTTTTTGAGGAACAGTAAAACTGTTTCTACAGGAGCTGCAACATTTTCTTTTCTTTCAGGCAGTGTGTGAGGGTTCCAATTTCTCCATGTCCTCACCAACATTTGTTATTTTCCATTTTTTTTTATAATAGTCATCTTAATGGATGTGATTGGTTTTTAGATTAAGAATCAGAGTGCATCTAATAATCTTTTTAATGGTATAATAGATAATCCCCTTTAATATATATGTACAAAGTATATATTATATTGAAAAAAATCAATGTAATATTGTGAAATTGCAAAAATGTAAAATTGTGAATTTTCTTTATTATTAGCTTTATTTTCTTGTAATTGTAATTTCCATACTTTGCTATAGTTGAGGATAAACAATTAAATGAAAGCTGAGCTTTTGGAATATTGAAAACTTTTATATGTATAGCATTTTAAAGTTCGGAAAATATAATTCTTCCTATCTTTTCTATGATGTTGAAGACCACAGAAACTATTGTTAGAACTCTACCAGACAAGGGCGAAGAGATGTGTGGATATTTCATGAATCCTTCTTTAATGTCATCAGAAAGTTCACCAACCTTGAAAAAGAAAACAGACAACATGAGTGCTTTCCCTTCTGAGAGTCAAAGAAGCATACCACTCGCTGTGACTGAAGCTTTAGAGCATATTATGGAACAGCTCAATGTTTTGACAGAGGTGGGTTGGCATGCTTTGCACTTGGGAGTAAGATGTGCAGAACAATCCTGGTTACAGCAAGTAGCAGAACGAGCAGAGCAGGGGGAAATTTTTCTTTCGTAGAAAGACAAGCTCACAGTGGCAATCAGTATAGCAAGGCATGCTCTGCTGAGCTGCTCTAGCAAGGTCTTGTGGAGATGAGGTCCGAGCCCATCACACATGTGCTTCTGTATACACACACACACACACACACACACACACACACACACAGAGCTATATCTGGCATCGAGGGTCCAGAAAATATTAGAGAATATGAAGAACTGTGGTGACATTTCATGCTATAAATGTATTTGATTCTGGGAAGTAATGTTTTTCCCTAAGAATTTTTGATGTATTGTGTTCAGATGAGAACATTATCAAAGATATAATTAGGGCCATAAGAAAAATGTATTGGGATTAACCACTTCTCATTAGAATTAAATATTAGCTATGTTTACAGTTCTTCACTAAGGTATTCTTACTATGCAATACATAACTTCTCTCATTCCAAATTTCTTACATTGATGCTGTGTTCTTCTTGAAGTGATGATTTTTTGCATTCCAATTTTAGAATATTGCCTAGTCCTTTGATGCCAGTTTACCTTTGCAAAGAAGGAAACCCACAAATGTTAGTATACCAAGGTCTTCCAACTCTCGGTCAGGAGATATAAATGTCATTTAAGGGAAGTGGTGTGTTGATATCAATACACTAAGGGTTTCTCTTCCAGGTCTGCTGATTCACTGTTTCCTTTGAAGAAGTCTTCTGTTGTTCCTCTTTGATAAATAGCCTGAGGATACCAATATTTGTCAGAGCAGACCTTGTCAAAAGTTATACAGAAAGAGAGGCTATAATGTGATTATTAGAAGTGTAAATTACTTTTCCAGAGTATTTCAAGTTGAAATAGCTCTTGTATAAAAATAACCTAATTCTGTTCTCAAGCCTGGCTGTACATTATAATAACCTGGAAAGTTCAAAAGCATATAGATACCCAGTTCTCATCATGACAGGATTCATTTACACTGGTTTGGGATCAGGCCCTGGCATTGGTCTTTTAAGCACCCATGGGGTTCTGTTTTAGAGCCAGGGTTTAGAGCCACTAAATACAGGTTCAGCTCCATGCCAGATTTAGTTTTGGTTAGCTTGTTTCCCATATTGCCACAACGTGCCCACCTACACCAACGCAATGTTGGGGCCTAACACTGGATCTTCCTTAGGGCCTTACCCAAGTGAATCTTCATTCTCCACTCTTTCATCTTTCTGACCCATTTCTCCTTCATTTTAGCTGATTCAAGAATAAATGAATCACTTTAAACTTTATTGAACGTCTCTTTGATTTTTTTCTTTAATTTTGAAGAACTGGCTTTTTACATATGAAAGAGGTTGAAAGCAGGCAAAGCACACTTGCAAAGTAGGAACAGCAAATCTGTGGGCAAGTAGCAAGTAAAAGGAACATGTTCTGAATCATTTTAATTACAGACAACTGAACCTCTAATTCAGTGGCAGTGTTTATAACTATCTGTACCAAACTATAATTAGAAATAAATTAAAATGAAATGTTTTAGATGGTAGATCGAGTTAACCTGTGTTAAAGGTGTTGATAACATATATCTCAACATCCTTAGCATGTGGAATTGTGATAACATGTTAAAGTATCTGGCAAAATTCTTGCACCATAGTTGGCATTCAAGAAATGACAGACTGTATTACCAGCATCACTATTATTTTTAGTTAGTCATAATGTCTAGTATGGAATATGAAAGCAAAAATTGTTAAATAATGAAATTTTAAAAAATTGGTTACCTTCAAAGGATGATAGGGCATGAGTTCATTATGGAACTTGTTGACTAAAATAACCATACATTTATTCTTCCTTTCCTCTATGAACTCTATCACTGGGTAACCAAATAGTAGATAAGGGGAGTGTCACTTATTTATAAATTATTACAACCAATAATTTTTTAATTGTGAAATTCAAATATCGTTATTTGCAGTCTACAAGAACCAATAGACCTTGGCATTGAGTAGTTACTCATATCATGAAAAGAGAAAAGACCAGACCTTATTAATGTATCTTCTAATGGGAGGATGGATTGCCACCTACAACCTTACCAAGGGATCTAACCTGTCTTAGCAAGCCTTTGATACAGCTGCCAACTAAAGAAAATAAGGGTAGAACAGACTGCACTCTACCCTGAGTGTGCCATTTCTAAAATCCAGACTTATGGAAATTCTGCAGGTCAAATGGACTAAGACTGTCAACAGACGAATTATAACAAAAAGAGAAAGGTTGTGAACCTATAGGTTAAAGGAGACTTGAAATGATATATCAAGTCTTGAAAATGAGTATGACAAAATTATAGTGGCTAGGGATGTACACCTGAAAGATAAAATGATAAAGGAATACAAGAAAGTGATTACTATGATGGTCATAATAGTGGTGATTCTGATAGGCACCTAAAAAGATCTGTGGGGTAGCTGGCAGAGTTCTAGTTCCTGACTTGGGTGCTGACTATAAGAATCTTTTTCTCATGAGAATTCATTAAGTGAGATGCATTTTATGCAGCTTCCAGAATCTTTTATTTTATAATGAAAATAATTTTTAAATTATGTAAAACAGGGATCCCCAATCCCTGGACCACAGCCAGTCTGTGCCTGTTAGGAACTGGGCCGCACAGCAGGAGGTGAGCAGTGGGTGAGCAAGTGAAGCTACATCTGTGTTTGCAGCCACTCACCAGTCCTAGCATCACCACTTCAGCTCCACAAAAGATCATAAGGCATTCTCATAGGAGCACTGGTCCCTGGTGCCAAAAAGGTTGGGGACCGCTGATGTGAAAGACTGAAGAAGTAGTAATCAATATCACAAAAAAAATTTGCTTAAAAGTAGTTGTGTGTGTGTGTAGTCATGTACTTGTTTATTAGCTGAAAGAGTTAGACTAGCTAACTCCTATTTGACAGGAACTTGCTGAAGCATTTTCCTTGCATTATTTCATTCAGTATTCCTAACAGCCCTATGAGGTATTATTATTATCTTTTGAGTATGAGACCTGGTGGCAATCATTACAATATTTTCAAAGTATACAAGACATCCATGTGTCTAGAGTAGAATAGATATGGCCCATCATAGATTGATTGTGATAGAATGACCAGTGATGAATATAAGTAGCACTTGAGCTGGGCATGGGACATCCTGTCCCTACCTGTTCCTCACACTTCCATATAGCTTATGGCAACACAGGTTGCTGCATGTGGCTTCTTTCCTGGCACTGACTGATGCTTTGGAAGATCAGACATAAGAACTGTCTACAGAGGCCTGTTTTTTTTTTTATTCCTTTTGGCCTAAATGTATTAGGTTTTTTTTTTTTTTCTTTCTTTCTCTGAAACCTCTTGACAGTGCTTTGCCCAGAAGCAGAGCAAATTCTGGGACTCATTTTTGAGCCAAGTTCCTGGCAAAAGGGTAAGCATTCCAGCCTAAAAAGGATCTCCTGTACAAAGATTGACATCATTTTTCTCACCACCAGGTCACCAGCCATTGATTATTCTGTCCTCCTTTTTGCAGACTGTTTCAATCTTGGAGCAGCGACTGACTTTGACAGAGGATAAGCTGAAAGACTGCCTTGAAAATCAGCAAAAACTTTGCAATGCTATCCAACAGAAAAGTTAAATAGAAAAGTATGAGCAGAGGCACTATAAATGAATACATGTACAGAGGAATGTAGTATAAGAGGCTTCATGCAACACAACAATATGCTAATTATCATGGCATTTCTTAAAAGGGTGAGAGCAACAGAACAAAAGGCAGAAAAGGCATAATTAAGCACTAATTTAAACACACAAATCAATGTCAAGGACTAATTCAAATCATTACCATATATGATTAGAGAAATAAAGTGATAAGCATTCAAGTGACTCTATATTTTCCCCATATTTTTTTAAACGTCAGTTTTAATTTATAGTCCAAATTCTACAGGGAAAGTAACCAGATCTCTGGATTTCATTGCTAAGTCATTTCAAGTTGACCATGTTTTGGCAATTCCTTAAAGCAATTAATGTATTGTTTTAGTGAACACTCAGGGTGAAATAATTCACTTACTTCTAAAACAGCATCCTATGTGCGGAGAATGCGTTAATGACCTGTCTTGTAATTCCTTCAGTTCACAGAAAAAAATTATCCTTTCTTGCCAATACCTTGAAAAAATTATCTTATAAAAATTTCCAAAACACAGAATTTCCACAGCAAGAATACACTTATTTTAATTAGCAACAGTACATGCATAACAAAGGTGGGTGGGTTTTTATTTAATTTATGATGTATTTTGTTTATCCTTTGACCAACCTGAAAGAAAATGAAAACTTAAAAATATGTGAAGCACAGAAATCTTTTTCTTTCATAGATGAGTAAACTGAATGATTTGAGTTGTGTTCAAGCCTGTAATCCCAGTTTACAAAGATTACGTTAATGTGATTTCATTATGCTCAAAAGCCAGAATGATGCAACAGTGATATTTTAAGGTATACACACATGTATGTTCATATGCTTCAGAAATATTGCTTAGGGTTATTTTGGCAGCTGAATAATAATTGCTTAAAAATATTTCTCATCATCATCATCTTTTTATTTTTTTTAAATGAATTGTGATTTTAAACAAAATAAAAATGAGCCAAGCATACTAAAAAAGATCTTGGTTACAAGTTAAGAATTTTTTTTTTTATCTTAAGTAAAATAAGAGACTAAATTGAAGAAAAAAAGATTACTTTTAGCTTGCTTTTCTGTTAACCTATATCAAAAACAAGGTAGGAGAGGGCAATTCACATTTATGATGTTTATAAGTAACATGGGGAAAATGCTATCTGCATTTTGGAAAACAAGAAAAAGTTAAGTCTTATTTATGTAGGAGTTTATATTTAGAAATTTTTCTAAAAGCAATTTCAATTGTATCTATGAGGTGGGTTTTTTTAATCATCTCATTGTATGTGTATAAGTGCCTTTTTATATTATACTAAACGTAAACTAGACATTTCCAAGAGTTTATAAAGACTAAATGGCATTGTATTTTTATAACCTCATTGAGAAGACTAAGAAATGAAATGTCATACTGATTTTTGTTTGCTCTTTTTTTATGCTTGAAACAATAAAGACATTTATTTACCTATAAACAAAATGTGATCCTTTTTTTCTGATGATTGAAACCTGGAAATACTAAACTTCTTATTATCTAGTTCACTCAATTTTAATGTGCATAACAACCTCCTGGAAAACTTGTCAAAAAACGGTTTCCTGGGCCCCATTCCCAGAGTTTATGATTCACTAGGTCTGTGGGGCCCAATAATTTGCATCTCTAAGAAACACACTGCAAAGGCTGATGTTTGTTGGCTGAGACCCCCACTTTAGAAATCATTGATCAAGCTATGGCCACTTCTTACCAACACAATGTTGCCACACATTTTCAGTCATCACAGACCTTTATATGTGATATAAAAACAGTGATGTTATAAATTAAAATGCCTTGAAACTTTTAAGAGTCATTTAATCTACCCTATCCTTTTTTTTTTAATCTTTTGTAGATTCTCCTTGGTGTTTATGAGATAGCATCCTCTCATATTTTCTAATTTATATATTCAACTGCCTGATCAACATCTCAACTTAGAAGACTAGTAAGCATCTCTAAATATGTCCCAAACCAAACTGTGCTGCCCACACCCCTCCCCACTAACCACCAACCACCAGCCAGCTCCACCCCTTGTCTTCTGATCTTAAAAATGTCAGCTCCTTCCAGGTGCTGAGGCTGAAGACCTTGAGGTCATCATTGACTCTTTTCTCTCATATTCCACATTCCATTCCTCCAGTAAATCTTGTCAGAATACATAAAACACACAATCACTTCTCACCACCTCCATCATCTGCTATAGCCAAGTCACCATCATCTCTTACCTGTACTGGTCTCCCTCCTGTCACCCTTGTATGGCAAGCCAGGGTGTGGCTCTTCATTTCAAAACCCTTCAGATCTTCCCATCAAAGCCTAAGACTCAGCAGTATGTGATTTGCTCTCCTACCTATTCCTCATGGACCTGGCACCCCTCCCCCTTGGGTCATGCTCACTCACTGTCCTCTGGCCTGGTGGCCTCTTCTGGCCTGGTGGCCTCTACGCTCACTTTGAAGAAGCAAACCAGCTCCCACCGGAGGTCATTAGTACTTGCCATTTCCTCTGCCTGGAATGCTCTATCCCCAGGTATCCCTCATCACATTTCAGCCCTGCTCACAGGCTACCCTTTCAGAGTTGCCTTCTCCAACCACCCTGTATAAAATAGTAACCATCCATCTACTCCCTGCATATCTGCTACAATGTAGATTGCAATACAGTTGCAGTTCTGCCTCTTCCACTGTGACCTGACCTCAAAAAGCAAGGACTGACATCCTTAAAAATTGTCATTGTCACCTTGCCTTATATATAGCAGGAGCTAAATAAATAGTTGTTGAATAAATGAGGATTTTCATTTATTCAAGTGGCTTTAAAACATTGCTCTTAGACTGAGTGGAGTGGAAGAAATAACGTTCCTATTTTAGATGCTTTAGATCAATTTAGATGTAAATTTTAGATGCTTGATATTTGGGGCTGAGTGGGCATTGCTCTGACCTGCTATTTGTGGTGTAGTTAAATAGTTACATGTTCAGCAGTTAACAGTCTTTGAAGCCAGAAAGACTTGGGTGCTAATTCTGGCTTTGCTTTTCTCTAGTAGTGTGACTTTAAGGAAAGGTACTCACGAAGCTTAAGTTTCTTTAACTATAAAAAGTTGTAATAATAACCTTTTATTATTAGAATAATAATGTGAACTATTTTTGTGAAATGATTAGCACAGTATCTATAACAAAGTTAAGTACTCAATAAATGTAGCTGTTATTGCAATTAATCGTTTTGTTTTTCTGGATGGCATTTCTGAATAATGTGATTTCAAATTTGTGGAAGAGATATAGGGACTAATATTAAGTGATATGGGTGAAATAAAGGGATTCTATGGAAAGTAACCTCACAGAGTAATCTGATCATAAATTCCTAACTGGCCAGGTCTTGATAGAAGTCAGCCCCAGGCCTATAACTTTTATTAAAAGGGTTATCTTTGCCTTAACAAACCCTATCCATTGTTCCTGTGCATCTAGGTTAACACACCTTTTAAATGCCCCTTTCAGAGCCCCCTTCTAATACATTCTCACCCTCAAGAGTTTAACACTTGTAATCCAATCCAATCCTGGCCTTACTCCCTTCCACCTCCATGTACTCTTTCTTATGTTACTTCCTAAATTTCAAAGGCATAAAAGGAAACTGCATGACTGTTGTTCCCTGGAGCATTTGAAATCCCACTCCCCAGCATATGTCATCAGTTTGGGCTCAAATAAACTCTTATGAAAATGCTCTGTACAGATGGTAACAAATGAAAGCATAATATTTAATCCAAAGTTAACATTTTGGTTTTAAAAGTTCAACAAAAATAATAAATATATATAGGAAATTTGCCTTTCATACATAGAAAACCTCAAGGTTTGGGCCAAACACTGGCAATTGAGTGGAACTCAGCCTGAGAATAAAAATACCATAATTATCCTAAATAAAGGTGAGGCAAAAACGGAAAGTGAGAAAAGGGCCTGGAATGTGAACCAGCCTAGAACTCATATTATCTGCCCTTTGACCACTTGAAGAACAGGTATTATTTGTTTACTATCTTTTCTCTAAAGATCAAGGCAGTCCAGATCTTCACTTAACATTTTATTCATGGGTAGAACATGAGTTTGTTATTCCCAAAATGAATTCTATGCATCTAACAAGATTAGGAGATGAACCATCTGTCCCTGCGTAGAAATATTTGGCTGCTGAGAGAAAAAAAAAATATTTTAATATTTGGAGGTATTGACAAATAACCTTGCTCAACTCAAGAGCAAATTTAATAATAAACAAACAGGGCTATAGTATTTAAGTGGAATTATGCCATAATATACTGTATACTTCATTTTCCTTGATGGCTTATACAGTGTTTTGCCTTAGCAAGTCGAGGTTTTAGCTTTAGGCACCAGAGCATTTATGAATGTACATTAACTCTAGGAACATAGTGTAATTGCCAGATTGTCTTCTATAAGCCCCAACTGTGACTCAGCCAGATAACACAATGGCAGCCTGGGTTTACTAGGAAAATAGGTCAGTGGCTTGCCAAGAGGCAGTGGTTAATGAAGGGTGAAAAGGGTGTGCACAACTACGTTTTTCTTTGTAAAGTACATCAGCTGCATTTTCTTTGGGGTCAAATCTAAACCTCTTCCTATTAGAAATAGACTCCAGTTTGAGGTTCTTTTCCTAATAAAGTAGATTGCATGACAAAAGCAGTAGAAGAAATAGTTCAATCATCTAAAACCTCTAATATTATAAAGCAAAAATCCGTGAACAGGAAAAATTGATGGAAATGCAACATAATTGTAAATATCCACATTTCAGAAGTAGAATCTAGTTAATCCATGTGATATGAAAGTATGCAAAAATTAATGACAGATGAAACATATGCAAAGAACTACATAGAAACTGAGCAAGTATTTTTTTCTGCCCAAGTGTCCTTTAAACAAAAATTGACCATGTTCTGGACCACACAATAAAAGTAAGTCATAGCTCTAAATAACATATATCCAGAGAATAAATCATAAAATGAGAAATAACAAAAAAAGGCTCAGTTACATAGGAAATACAGAAAACTGAAACTCTACTAAGTTATATTTAGTCCAGAGAGAAACCCTCAAAATTTAGCGAAGAGCATTTTTAAATACAAATAGAAATTCAATATGCCAAATTAAACAAATACTGCCAAAACAATGAAAGTGTGAACAAAGCATCTTCCTAAAAATGTAGAGAAAAAGCAGTAAGCAGATAATACCTGTTCTCCAAGTAGTGAAAGGAAAATATGACAAAGTTAAAATAAGAAATGTAAAAAATAGTTCCTCTTTGAAAATTCTAATCATAAACCCAAAGGAGGTGGGGGGACTTGTTTTACTTTAAAACTAATTAATGAAAATAGTTAACTTAGAGTTAAGCCACCACTGAACATTGTTAAATTCCAGCCATGAAGCAGAAAGTAAAAATTTGAAGAACAATCCTAATAGAAATCTTATTTACGTTCTTTATTTCAAGATTTCTTAAGTGGCTCTTGAATAGCACCTACTTTGATTTAGGCCTGCACGGGCAAGAGATGGATACGTCAGGCTGGTGCTGTAGCTGCTTTGACATAAATCCTTTCCCTTTACTGTCACACCCTAACCCTTTGGTACACTCTCGGTTTGGAGTAAAAAGTGTGACTAGGACACATTTGTAAAGTAGCACATTGGCCTTCCATGAACAGGAAACTTCACTTTCTTCTCATTCTTTGTACAGACCTATCATTAAGAAAATTAATCGTCTGTCTCATTCTTTGACCCTGTCCCTTTCAGTGACTCAGAACCATGACCTGGAAGGGTGAGAACAGCATCCATTAATTTTTAAATATTTATTTCAAAATAATTCAATGTAAATACTTTTTGAAAAATACAAAGAAGAAAAATGTCTGCATGGATCACTTGTGGATCACCTCCCCACTTCATTCAAGATAATACACGTTTGCCCAGATCCTCCTGGGGCCCAGAGAAAAGAAAATGAGAAACCACAGTGGGGCGAGGACTGTGCAGCTCTCTGCTGGACACACTTGGGGAGCAGTCCAAGATGGGGAAAGAACTTTTTGTCGAGCTGACTTCAGGATACTTTTGCACCTTATAATTCTAATAAACCACTATCGCTGTGTTAGGTTGTTTCCCCTGCTTAACCCCCAAAGGAAATCCCTTTGCTTTTTCTAAGATAAAAAGTTAGAACAAAGAGAAAGTCAGGGGAAGTGCCCAGGCCTTTTGCTATAGAATTTCACTGACGCCTGTCCAAGCCTGGAGGATGGAACCCGAGGGCTATATACTGTTTATTCCTACACCTGGATTGAATATCAAGGCCTGTGAGGAGATGAATCATTTAGAAACCTGATGTTCTTGTAGGGGCTGTTGCTTTTTAGAACTCTTAATAACAACTGTGTCAAAGGCAGAAATCACATAAAAAGCTCAAAGTTGTTAATCCTCTTTTTGTACCACTTTCAGCGAGCAAGAGAGTCAGAATTGCAGGGTGCAAAGACCCTCCCTGACTGGTAATTTTGGTCATTCTTTCTCAGAAAGGGAGAGAGTGAAGATGCACAACTCAGGGCGAGAAGAGAATAAACTGCTAGAGGCAATTCTCACTCAAGGGAACACCTGTCTAAGACTTTCATCATTTGTGTTTTCATTTTCTCTTTAAACTGAGCAATGAAGGCAAAAGACAAAGGGCTTGGTTTTGAATCAGATGGGATCATGAAACATACATATAAAAGGAGTTGTGGCCTCAGAGGGTCCCCACTTAGATGTTTCCAGTATAGCATGGACTTATTCAGGAGAGCACATCAAAGACCCAGGGACATTTTGGAATCAGCAATTGAAAGTAGTCATACTGTCAATATAAAACAAAAACAAAAAAACATGATAAAATCCTAGACTATATTAATTCACTATTAATATAAACATTTGATGTTTTCAATTCATGGTAATAATCCAGTTGTTGCATAGCCAAAATGTCTTATAAGCAGCTCTTCTTAACCCCTCTTCTGTACACTTTACCCAGTGTTGATTAAGTTGGCTGTTTAGTTTAGCTGCAGAGGCAAACCGACACTCAGACCACACATTTTATTTGGCCTCCATAGTATTTTGTTTTTCCAATTAGGTGAAGCTATTTAAAAATTAAACAATTTTATACAAAAATCTGTGAAAAAAATTGGAACACATGGTATATATTGTTGTCACACGTGACCCATTATGTGTTATGCGTTACATTATGAAATATCGGGCATCAGTTTCCCATGGTAACGACTTCCAGTTCACCTGTCTGCTTGTCTTGATGACTCTGACCTGCTATGTTGCATCAGCATCTGAACAATGTGGCTTGTGTGTCTCAAAGGCATGGTTCTCATAATTTGTAGTCTTGGAAATAGTAGAACTAAAGAAGCACAGCTTTCTTTTGAGGAAGTGGAAAGACAGTGATGGATTTATGCCAGAGCCTGGGCCACAGCATAGCCTCTTCACTCATGAGCCAGTGCTCTTTCTACTGTTCTCTGCTGCCTCCTTTAGTTTACACTGTATTTCAAAAAATAAATATATTTCAAAATCCATAGAGCCTTAGCCATATGCTAAGAAAAAAAACAAAACTCACTATGTATAATATAATTAGAAAAGTGTTAAAATCATGAGTTGAGAAAAAGTGACACTAGGGAATATTTTTCTCCTATTTTCCAAACTAACTTTAATAACTATGTGTTAACTTTTGTAATAAAATAAAATCCTATTTTTAAACATTTGAAATACATTGAAGCAGACACTTTGCCTGGTCATGACAATCCCACTTCCCTTTGCCAGAAACTCACTTCCTCGCTTCCTTTGTAGCTCAGCTTGGCCATGTGCCTCCATCCTGACTAATGAGACAGGCGGAAGGGGAAGTGTTCTGGTGGCTCAAGATTTTAGGACTTTCAGTCTTGAACATAGTTATGTAAAAATGCCAAGCAAAATTCTGGAGGCAGAATTGCAGATTCTACCCTTGAATGGGAGGAAAAAAAATGCACAAAAACACAGACCTTGCCTTCTGTTTTAGGTACTTTATCAAGTAATATGATTTACACACTTAGGTTTTCTATTACTTGCAGCCCCAAAATAGCTACATGTAAGAACATTTACATATTCTTTCAGATAATCAACTTAAACACATTATCTGGAGTATAGATTAAAAAATTTTTTTACCAATACTAAGTAAATTGAAATCAATACTTTTGATTTTTTCTTCCAACAAAGGGGTAGTCAGGAGATCAATAGAAATCCCCACACTATATTACCTCAAGAGCATTCAGGGAATCATCCACTCTAGTTCATTTTCACACATTTGTTTTAATAATCCTTGGTTTCCATGGGGCCGATCAGACAGGGAAACCTCACTCTGATCATTCAAAAAAAAAAAAAAAAGTAAAGTTATATATTTGATTTCATAAAAGTATTCTGCTTATGCCGAGACTGCAGAGCACATGCTTAGTATGGGTTGCCATTTGATCTGCTTCACTTGTGGTGATGGTTATTGGGGGTAAAAAAGTGGAACTATGATTTAGAGAAAGGAGATAGCAGAGAGAAGGAGGCAGAGATGGAAGCCAATTTATAATGATGGTTCAAATGTTCGGAAATCTTTAGCCTGAGGAAGAGAAGACTTGGAAAACGTGAGAGATCTTAGTTAAATTCTCGTGGGTTCAAAGATTAGAGATTCATTTGTTTTATTCCAGGCAATGCAGGAGTTTTTAGAAAAATATATGTGAAAATTTAAAAAGGCAAGAATCTCAATTATAATGTTAGGCATTATGACAACCCAATCAAGCTTGTTATAAAAGAGAGGCATTGTGGTCAAGCTGGGTCTAACTGAGTCTTGAACTTAGATCTAGAGCCAGAAATCATTCAAAATTATCAGTCAAGTCCACCAAAATTACAAGTGGCCTGGTTGCTCAACCACACCCCCAGCAGTAGGACTCTGATCCCAGTACTTCATTGTAAACATGACTTACTATTTTTGTTTTGTCTCTGCTTTGCTAATGTTACTATCTAACCAACCTTCCCTCATTTTTCCAGTCCAAATCTTGATTGAAAGAATCTCGCTGATGAATTTCAACGTCATCATCCCTAGCAAAACAAACACTTGTGTGGGGCCCACTCACAGGCCACAGATCAGCCCACAGGTTGCCCAGGATGGTACAGTCACTGAGGCATAAGTGCGTTGCTTCCCCAGCTGGGAACTGTGGATATAGATGGCTAACATGCTCAGTCTTAAGATCTTCTAGGAAATAGTGGATACTGAGTGTTTGAAAGTCTACCACATAAAAACTCTGGACATTTTTAATGTTATTCCTGAAGGTCGAAGGAAGTAGAAACTATAGGAAGGTAAACCTTAACCAAACCTAGTGAAGACTTTCAAACAATTAGTAAAATAAAAAGAATTAGTACTGTCTGAAAGCAAAACGGACCTCCTTTAGAAGCAGAGGGTGACTCGTTCCTGGAGATGTTTTAAGAGAGACTAGACTACCATTTGGCAGGGAATGTGTCACGTAGAAAAGAAGATAGAACGCTTAAGATCATCCCCTACCCTGAGACTCCAGGATCCTGTGGTTTACATCTGCTGAAGAGGTGAACTGAGAAGTTGTTCTGGGACTCAAGGAGACTCACAGTGTAAGAAGGCCTCCGGGGGAATTTTAAGCCTCAAGAAAATCTCAGAATTGTCAGGCTCTGACTCTTCTCTGAGGCAGCCATTCGACAGGTGGTAAGCTTGAGGGGTCACTTGTAAACCAAAACAACCCTAAAAAATTTCAAACCCAATTCTCCTTGAGGGGCAGTTTAAGAAAGTAGCAGGAACTTGATGGTGATGAGAAAGCCTGAGAGCCTCAGCTCTTACTACTATTTTGAACTGAGGTATTGAAGACTCACATTAAAAATGTGTGTGTGTGTGTGTGTGTGTGTGTGTGTGTGTGTGTGATACATCTTACCACATAGTAATTTATCAAACAAATTAGTAACCTAATGGGTGCTAATGTTTGCAGCAGGGCAACAGAGGACAAGCTGTAGGGAATAATTCATTACATTTATTTTCAGGAATTTCTCGGATCTTTTCTTTTGGGGCACTGTTAAGGGGAAGGAAGATGAGAAGGAAGAAGAGAGGTGACACCTTATTGGACACCTGCTCTGGGACAGGTGCCAAGCACTTTCCAAGGTGCCCTATGGTGAGCCCTAGAATCTGTCTCTCATCTTCTTTGAGTGAGGAATGAGTGATGGGCCACCTTCAAAGCCAGGGGTAGTCATGTGAAAGCACTGTGGTTGTGACAGTAACTATTTCACAGGAAAGAGGGAAAGTCCAACCTATATTGATCCCTGTTTATTGTTTGCATTAGATGAAACTAAAGCTCCAGTGTTAACCCAGCACGGGAGTGTTCTTAGCGGCGGCTTGGCCAACCCCTGCAAAGTTACTTACAAATTCTTGAATTTGCCAATGTTATTTAGAAATTACTGCAAGGGTAATAATGACACATTGTTCAGTTCTTAGCGCTAGGCAGGGCTAAAATCCTCAAAAAGGATTTTACTTCAAAGTTATGAGGCAAAAGGCTGAAATTAAAGCTTGAAGAAAATAGCCTTTGGAATTCAACATCCAGTGGGGGAACTGACAAGCAATCCGTGTTCAATATTTTTTTTCAGAGAGGTCTTGAATGTAGGTTTGCTTCTAGAGACCAGGGCTTGTAGGAAATCCAGGTAGGGCTAAAGAATAAAAAATTCAATTTGGGGAAAGCATGGGAAGAAAGAAAAAGAGAAAGAAAGAAGGAGAGAGGGGAGGGAGAGAGAGAGGGAGGGAGGGAGGGGGGAGAGAGAGAGAGAGAGAGAAGGAAGGAAGGAAGGAAGGAAGGAAGGAAGGAAGGAAGGAAGGAAGGAAAGAAAGAAGGAAAGAAAGAAAGAAAGAAAGAAAGAAAGAAAGAAAGAAAGAAAGAAAGAAAGAAAGAAAGAAAGAAAGAAAGAAAGAAAGAAAGAATGAAAGAAAGAAAGAAAGAAAGAAAGAGAAAGAAAGAAAGAAAGAAAGAAAGAAAGAAAGAAAGAAAGAAAGAAAGAAAGAAAGAAAGGAAGGAAGAAAGAAAGAGAAAGAAAGAGAAAGAAAGAGGGTAAAGGTAACTCAATACACTGGTATTTTAAAAAATGTATTTATTTAAATTAGTTTCAAGTATACAGTATATAGTAAACTGGTTAGACATCTATATCGTTCATAAAATGATTCCCCCAATTGCTCCCTTTCTCCTCTGACCCCCCACCTAGCCATCATATTAATGCTAACTGCATTCCCTATGCTGTGCTCCCCATCCCCATGACCATCTATCAACTACTAATTTGTACTTCTTTAACTCTTCACTTTGTTCTCCCAGCCCAAATCCCTTCTACTCTGTCCATCACCAAATTGTCCACTATATTAGTGAGGCTGTTTTTGATTCATTTGTTCTGTTTGTTCCTCAGATTCCACACATAAGTGAAATCATATGGTATTTATCTTTCTCTGACTTATTTTATTCAGCACAATAACCTCTAGGTCCATTCATGTCATTGCAAGTGGTAGGATTTCATTTCTTTTAATGACTGAGTCATATTCCATTGTATATATCAACCATAATTTCTTTATTCAATCGTCTGTTGATGGGCATTTAGGTTGCTTCCATATCTTGGCTATTGTAAATTGTGCTGCCATGAATATTGGGGTGCATAGATCTTTATGAATTATTGTTTTGGTTTTCTTTGGTTGAATACCCAGAAGTGCAATTGCTAGGTCAAAAAAATATATCCATTTTTAATTTTTTGAGAAACCTCCAGACTGTTTTTCATAGTGGCTATGAAATCCTACCAACAATGTATGAGGGTTCCCTTTTCTCCATATCCTCGCCAACATTTGTTGTTTATTGATTTAATGATGTTATCCATTTTTGCAGGTACAAGGTGATATCTCATTGTGGTTTTAAGCTGCTTTTCTCTGATAATTAGTGAGCTTGAGCATCTTTTAATATATCTATTAGACGTCTGTATTTCCTCTTTGGAGAGGATCTGTTCAAGTTTTCTGTCCACTTTTTAATTGGGTTGTTTGTTTTGTTGTTGTTGAGTTGTATAAGTTCTTTATATATTTGGATATTAACCCCTTATCAGATGTATCATTAGCAAATATCTCCTGAACAGTCAGTTGTCTTTTTGTTTTGTTGTACACTGGTATTCTTATCTATCCCTCTGTTCTTACCTATGCTTCTACCCCTTCCTTCTGCCCTCCACCCAGAGAGGAGGGCATTACACTCAGGGGGTTCCTTCCCTGCCCCAGGACAAGCTGATGGTGATTGTCTGGGAGGCCCTGTGTGGGAAGAGGCTTACCTGAGCCAGTTGCAGTACTCTCAGTTCTCTGCTGACTGAAATTCCACATTGTGGAGGATAGTCTGTGACCCGCCCCAACAACCACTCTACCCTTTCCTCATCCTCATCGTGTAGTTGCCGTGTATGAATGGGACCCTTTCTAGCCACAGGGGTGAGCCACAGCCAGTTAAAGCTACCAGGGCAACACTACTTCCCTAGATCTGTTGAGTGGTTTAGGGGCAGTCTGAGCATGATGAGTACAAGCAGTTGTCTGCCTGGCTGTAACGGGAGAATCCGCAGCCCCAGTTGCTGCTCACAGTATCTAGAAATCTCAGAAGGAAGCCACCCTGTGGATAAAGCTGACCCACGCACGAAGGCCGAGCTGTGGGCATGACTAGGTGCTTGAGGGCCATCTACCTTTAGGTGTCTCCCTTCAGCATCATAAATGGTTCACATGCCTTTGGGAGCAAGTGAACCTGGAGGTACAAAAGTGTCCCTGGATGTTTTGAGATAAGTGTTAATTGGGAAGGAAAGCATTCCATGGCCAAAAATGCTTGCAAAATACTAAATTACACAAAATGCAGCCATTTGTAAGCTATTTATGAACTAATGTATATTATAAATGTCCAGGAGGAGTTACTCTATGAAGAATTAGACTTATTCAACCCAAGCACCAGGTGGGGTTTTGTTTTGTTTTCACTTGTTTTTTGAGAACACATTAGTGTTTCGATGAACACAGCTAGGCTGAGTCATTATCAGGTATTTACACCTCAGTGTGTGCAGTAGCAAGAGAGAGAGAGAGGACTGTGGGCACTGGGCTTGGAATGTGAGAAAAACAAAGGTAGGAAGCAAAATTTCTTCCTTCCCAGGCCTAACCAAGATCTGGAACTGAGAGGGCTTGATAGGGGGAGATATGGTATGTTGGCTGTGTGACAGTCATCACCTCTGGAGCTTCTGGGAGCTCCCCCATATTCTAATTCAGAAGGTCTGCAGGATTCCAGACAAATTACATACATATATATATAAACTAGAGGTTACATATCATACATATAATAATAGATATAGATATTTGTAATTTGGTTAATGGTAGTAGTGGACATTCTTGTTTTAATAGTAATGGTAAGTAACCTAATGACTCTTGCTTTAAGATACTTCTTAACATTTTTTTCTCCTTTGTTTCTTTAATTTTATTGTTAAATAATTTCAAATTTACAGTAAGTTAAAAAAATAATACAAAAAACTGTCATATACCTTTTACCCAAGTCCCTAATCGTTAACATTTGTCATTTTTCCTATATCCATGTATCTATCTTTCTATTTCTGTCTCTCATTTATGTTTCCTGAAACAATTGAAAGTTGCAGACATGATGCCCCAGTCCCACTAGAAAAGTCAGTTTCAAGTTACTAAAAACACAAGGACGTTCTCCATAGTTCAGCCATCAAAAGCAGGAAGTGGACATTTATACAGTATAATCATGTAATTTTATGTATTATTCTAATATGTACAGAAATATGTTTTGTCTTCTGTTTCTGGATCCAGTTCAAGAAATGAGCCTCATTTACTGTTGATGTCTCTTTAGTCTTCTTCAGTCAGGAATGATTCTTCAATCGTTCCTTGTCTTTCATGACCTCAATATATGTGAAGATTTTATGCCAGTTATTTTGTAGAATTTATCTCATTTTGGCCTTGTATGATTTTTTTTATGATTAGTATATGCATTTTGTCAGGAATGTCACAGCAGTGGTGCTGTGTTCCTCTTAATGTCTCATATCCAAGGGCACATAATATCAATCTGTCCCATCATTATGATGTTCACTTTGATCTCTCTGGTCTGAGTCAGGCAGGTGTATTTAGAATCACGAACGAGGTTAAATGCCACCATTCCAGCTATGAGAGTTGCCTGTCCTCCAGCCCTGCACAAGAAGATGAAAAACAACGTGGATGAAAAGAAAAGTTCGAGAAGTGTGTTACTGAAGGCAACCAGATTTTATCAATTTTATAATTCCCTCGATTATGAATGAGAAGAAAAACATGACTTTTCTGCTTCTTCCTTCTAACAGAAAAGTGTGTGTTAGAATTGACACATTCAGGAAGTAACAAGTTTGCTGTTAAACAGATTATAAAACGTGTATGCATCATCGAACCAGGAAACTATTCTAGGTCATGTCTCTGTTGCTTACTCAGACATCATGTGCATGAATCCATGTTGACTCCCACATTATCCAATTTAATCCAAACATTAATAGTGAATAAGTTGCAAATGGATTAGAGAAGTGGCAACTTGGGGCTAGGAAATTTGAATTCTGGAGCAGCTGTTTCACAGGTAAGTGGCACAGCGTGGAAACAAGGCAGATGGTCTTTTAAAGAATGCCAGGAGTCCTCTGGGGCAGGGGGTGGGTAGAGACTTCAGAATCCCTAGATAGCATGGGCTTGGGGCAACAATCTGGTTAAAAAAGGGATGGCTGAGGGTTGTCTTAAAGCTATGTCACAAGCAGCACATTTTTAAAACTTAAATTATGTACATTAGATCAATAAAAGTAGTAACATTCTCTAAATATGCTATGTCACCCACCTAATATTTGATGGAGACAATGTCCATTATACCTATCAAATAATATTAGTATTTGTAGCAAATGGCATAAACCAATCTGGTCAATAGATGATTATGAAGTTCTTCCTAGTACATTTTGGTAGTTTCTTCTAATATTCCAGTTGATATATATTCTAATATATTCTAATATATTATTTGATCCAAACCAGTTGGTGTGTTACAGTTCAAGAAAGTCTTAGCGCAAATTGGTCAAACATAAGCACACATTTGAGCAAGCAGGTGGGCACGAACACTCACGGTTTTGGACAGCTCCCTCTGCCACTGTGTATGTCAGCTGGCATCCTGAGGAAAGGCATAGTCTGAAGTGGACTTGCTGACATGCTCACAGCAGGACTGGATAGGTGATATTTGAGTTGGATCATTCAAGAGCATTCTTCAAAAAGTGGAGGGACCTAGATAGATCTCAGAGACCTGAGGCAAGAGTGAGCGTAGGTTGCTGGGTTTGACCATGCCAGGTCAGTGGCTCCTGTCTCATCACTGGTAACTCACACTTTTCCCATAAACATTGTTTCTAACATTTTTATGCTAAGCAACTACTCTTAAGTGTTGATGTATGTAAGTATACTCCTTATGCTAAGTAACCAACCATAAGATACGAATTTCACACACTTCACATGCTAATTAATCATCCTTTGTGCTGTTGGTTAAAGTTAATGCTTACACAAACTACCTATACTGAAGTATTTTTAAATAAATCATCACTTAGGTATTTTTAGTTCATGTGATTTTAGTGGTAATATGTGGATGGTGCAGATTTTCGGTAGGGATGTAGCCACACTGTGGTGTTAGCAGGTTTTGCTTTAAATTTAAGGAAATTCAGAGGTGGCTGAGGCAGCACAGAAAGCAGGCTGCAGGACATCTTAAGAATCACGATAAAAACCTAACGGTGCCACACAGCACAGAAACATTGAGCAGGTTCTTCTGTTGTTTCCTCATTACAAATTTCTCACTCTGCTTATTATAGAAAAATCAGAAAATATAGTCACAAAAAATATTGGCAATCAATAATACAGGTCGGCAAGAATTATCAATTTTAAACACATAGATACATACAGATAGATGGAGATATACAAATAAATATATTTTTCTACAAACATGGAAACTTTCTTTTTCTTCTAAATATATGGTCAGCAGTTTTCAATATCAATGTTTACACTTGAAAGGCTGCACTGATTAATAAATTGGTTCAGTATAACCAATTTTCTATTGTGAGGCTCTTAGATTGTTTTTAACTTCTTGCTCTTACAGTCTTGCCAGAGAACATCCTGGCAAAATTCCTTAATCATTTCCTTAAGAAAAATTCCCAGAAGTGGTGTTGCCAAGTGAAAGTTCATGCATATTTAAGTTTTCTTTCTTTCCTCATCTCCTTGTCCTTAAGTAACACCTGTTCATCTTCTTAATACTTCCCAGTAATCACATCACATTTTCTTAGTTGACTCATTCTTTCACTCTTTCAGACTCCCCACTCTCAGCTGATGAAATCGCTTCCTCTTTTGTAAGAAAATAGATGCTACCAGAAGGTCGTTTCCGTGACCCCCACCACCACTTCTACCCACCTTTCAATAGCAGTGGCCATAAGCCCTGCCTTCTCTTCTCTTGAATTACAACTGGCCTCCTGTGTCCCGGATCCCAGCCCCTCTGGCCTATCCATGGCCACTGCTCCAGCAAGTCTCTTTTCTTCTTCCTGTACTATTGAATCTTTTCTCATTACTGTGCCTACAAACCAATCTCACTTTCCCCATCTTTAAAATATAAACAGAATCCTCCTCTTGGTCTCCTTTCCTCTTCTAACTACAGATTTATTTCTTTTCTCCCCTTTGCAGTCAAACTCCTGAAAGAGTTGTCTTAATTCACCATTTCCAGTTCTTTCTGTCCTTTCTTAAACCCACTCCATTCAGGCTTTCATCTCCACACTCGACCAAATCCGTTCTTGTCAAGGTCGCTAATGGCTTCCACGTTGCTAGAGCCAATGGACAACTGTCAGGCTCATCTTACCTAACCCATTAGCAATAGTTGAAACAGATCATCAATCCCTCTGACTTTTTTCACCAGGCTACAGAACCTCATGAACTCATGGAACACTTCTTCCTTGTCAGCATCTCTTGTTGGCTCCTCCTCATCTCTGTGACCTTAACTCTAAAGTGCCCAGGAGGCAGGGTTTAGACACCTCTTCACTGTTTAAATGCAGTCTTCTGGTGATCTCATCCAATCTCTTGGCCTTAATATCATGGATATGTTGACAAACTTCCAGAATTAACTTCTCAGCCCCAAGCTCTTTCTCCCACCTGCCCTTGAACTCCAGATTCAACTGCTTCTTAACACTACAAAAATAACATGTCCCAAACTGAACCTCTGGTCTTGCCCCCTCCCCTACCTGATCTTTCTATGGATGTCCCCATCTCAGCAATGGCAACTCCAACTAGGTATGAACCTTGGAATCTTCCTTGATCTCTCCTGGTCTCTCACACTACCCACCCAAACCTTGAGCAAATCCTGTTGGCACACTTTCAGAATATATCTAGTACCATACGACTGTAACCGTCACTCTGGTCCGGACCATCAGAAAGTCTTGCCTGTGTTATTGAAATAGCCTCATGACTGGTCTTCTTGCTTCTTCTTTTGCTCCCGTGGAGACTATCCCCAAGGCATCCAGAATGATACCATTGAAGAATGTGCCAGATAATATAACTCCTCTGTTTGAAATCAGACAATGGCTGTTCATCTCACTTGGAGTAACAGCAACGTTCTCATAAAGACTCTCAAGTCTCACATTAATGGTTCCCTTCTTTGCCTTCCTAATCTCAGATCTTATTACTCCCCACTTCACTTGCCATGTTCTCCCCATCAGAGCCCTTGAACATGTTATTCATTCTGTGTGAAACTCCTTCTCCACAAACACCTGAAAAGCTTACTCTCTCACTTCCTTTCAGCCAATGCTTGAATAACACCTTTCTCTGAGGCCTTTTATTTTAAAATCATTTATTTTAAAATCACATTTATTTTAAAATCATGCCCACCCCCAGTATTTCTGACATCTTTCACTTTATTTTTCCCCATATCACTACACATTTTGTTTATTTCCATTGTTGCCTAGATCTCTACAATAGAATCTAAGCATTTTGAGGTTTGCTGTTGTATCTGCTGCACCTGAAGCAACCCCGGCATGTGGCAGGTGCTTAATAAATGTTTATTGTGTGGATAATTTTCTTCAAATAAATTAGAAAAGTAAAAGGAGATCATTAGGAAATAAAATTCAAATATTAAAAAATGAAATATTATGCAGTTATGAGAAAAAAAGGAAATCCTGTCATTTGTGATATCATGAATGGACCTTGAGGGCATTGTGCTAAGTGACATAGGTCAGACAGAGAAAGACAAATACTGTATCACACATCACTTATATGTGCTATCTAAAAAGGTTGCTAGAAAGTGTTAATGTTTTTTTTTTTTAAGAGGTGAAATAATTTGCTGGTTGTTTATTTTTTGATACAACCAGAAAATAATGGAATATTGAATATGAGAGGCTTTGATTGTCTTGGGTGTCAGCTTAACATTCCATAGCTGGGGGTAGTTTTTATATCCTATAACACAAAGTATACTAAATGGCAGTTTGGAGCCAGTTATGCATTTACTATGACTTGAACATTTAAATTACTTCTATTCCGTATTTTTGGTAAAATTTTTTTCTAAAGAAAATCACTTCCTGATTTTGGCCCTCCCTCAGAATTTTGTGTAATATCTTTGTCACAGTAGTCCAGTTTTTCTAGTAACTTTTTAAATGTGCTGTGAAAGATTGAACATTTGATTATGTAGTGTATATGATATTAAATTGTGAATTAGTAGGACTTTGATGTCAGCATATCAGCATTTCAAAATATTGGTACTCGATATTCTATTGAGGAAAATTAGCCTCCAAATTTTAAGCTGAAAAGTCATTGGAATAATTGTTTAGAAAAGAATCACAACTACATGACTAGGTTTTTGTTATGTATGTTAGAAATTGTGTACAAATAGAAGTGTCTGTGTACTTCGCAAAACAACCAATAAAGTCTCGATAATAAAATAATTTTTTGAAGCATGAAAAAAATTATTTTTTAATAAAAAGGCTGCTAGAAAAAGGAGTACATTAGTGGTTACTAGGGGCTGCAGGGAGTGGATGGGGAGATGTTGATCAAAGAGTACAAACTTCAGTTATAAGTTCAGGGGATCTAATGTACAGCAAGGCAATTATAGTCAATAATGTTGTTTCACATATCTGAAAGTTGCTCAGATAGTAAATCTTAAATGTTTGCACCACAAAAAGAGATAGTAATTATGCGATATGTTGGAGGTGTTGGCTAAAGCTATGTTGGTAATCCTTTTACAATATATCAGTATATAAAATCAACACATTGTACACCTTAAACCTACACGATGTTATATGTCAATTATATATCAATAAAGCTGGAAAAACTCACCCATAACAATACTGTCCAGATAACCATCTTTTACATATGCATAATCGCATATTCTTTTTACTATATTCATTGTATTTTTAGTGGAGTCACTTTAGACATATTTTTAAATGTGCTCTAGCATTTTTATATGCATATAATTTAGATTTAAACACATACCTGGCACAAAACCTTTCAAAAATACAAGTTAAATCTTATCAGGAGTGTAGGAGAGTCTAGTTTGTATATTCTCCCCCAAAACTTGGTCTTATCAGATTTATTTTGCCTATAATCCAATCAATATAATAAGGTTGACTCCAATCTTGAAGTCTTTCTTAGCGTTACTTTCAGCGTCTTCCCAGATCCCCATCACCTTAGTCATTTGTCACTATACACACATTCATCTCCTTCTTCCCTAATAATTGCAGAGATTCAAGGAATGAAAATTGCTCCTCTTCAAGAAAAATATTGAACACACTTGCTGGAGAGAATTTCCAGAATTTGAGAAGCCAGATTGTTAAAACTGAGAGAGCCTAATAGCTTGAATTAGGATGCCTGAACTAGACAAACATGGAGACAAGCTATTATTTCCTAGCAGACGTTTAGACAACTGTCATAAACTTGCTTTCCTGTATAGTCAACTGGTTTATGCTTGGCTAACTCTGGGTGGGGTGAGGGTGCCACTTACATAGACTACAATGAGGTGACACCCCCTGGAGTTGTGCAACGCAGCCGCCCCCAGAAAGATCTGATTGAATTATACTTAATTCAGTTTTAGGAATCATTTCTAAGATATTTTTTCCTTCTGGTTCTGCCCTTCCCACTCACCACCTATTGAGCATTTGTCTAAAGGAAAGCAGACTTTCTGTCATGATAGTCAAACTTTAAAAATTATCTTTTTAGACTCTCTTTCTGGTGGACAAAGAAGGAGACACAAGCCATTTGGTCAAGCCAAATAAGCAGACATGTCTGTTGAATGGGTTTGCTAATAGGGCTCTAGTGGGGCAGTTTGGAAGGAAAGCAGACAGTTGAGCTCTGAAACCCATTACATCTTTGGTGGACCGACCAGCATCTGGTATGGTCGCATGCAGTCCGTTCCTCTTCACGCCCTGATGAGTTTCCTCCTTCATCTGTTTACTCTGTCCCTCAACCCCTATACTTCAGCCCCACGATGTATGCGATGGGCCTTTGTTTTTTAATCTAATCTTTCTAATTGGTGTAGAGCTTTTCAGTTTTTAGACCCGAGGATCCCTTTCTACCAAATTGGGAATGCACAAAATGCTAGCAGGCAAAACAGGTTGAGGCAGAGCTGCTCTGGCTGCAAAAGTCCTGCCCTTCTCCTGATGGTGCTCTTTAGAGCCTGTAGGCCTCCTGCAGAGAGACTTGAAAAACTTTGCACCCCTGCTGGAACTCTCACAATGGATCCCACTTTCCCTCCTATCCCCACAGCACCTCTGTTTGATTCCCCTGAAGATTACAGAGAGGTCCTTGCCTAGGCACAAATTTTTTAGAAGAGAGCACCCAAAAAACTCAGTAATCAAGATTATAGTATTTTAATTTAATATTTTATTTTATTTATTTATTTTTAGGCAAGGCAGCCCTTGGTTGACCTCAAAGATCTCAAGGACCTTGTCAGTTTACAGTTCCTTATTTTTAGATTTTTTTATGCCTACAGCACTTGGCCTTCCTAGGTGATCTCCCATCTAAGTGATAACCAGGCCCGACCCTGCTTAGCTTCTGAGATCAGATGAGATCGAGCTTGTTAAGGGTAGCACAGCCATAGACTTTTAATGTAATGTTTTAAATAATCAAAATTAATACAAAAAAATCCAAGATGAAAAAAATATTGATAAGCTCAATAAAGACGGAATTAACAATAGTGCCCTGCTGAGCCATACCGGGCCTGAGTCAAAAGAAAAAATCAGTCATATTGATACTTTCTTTGTCTTGATTATTGAGCTTTAGTAACCCTTTAAAATTTTGAGCCTTAAGTGAGTGCCTCGCTCTCCTTGCCTGGCTCCCCTAGTCCCCTTTACACCTACTACTCTACATTGTTCTAGAACTGAAGGTCTCTTTTGCCTTATTCTCTCTTAGACTATACGACCCCTGAGTATTAGGACCATGTCATGCTCATCTTTGTATCTCCAACATATTAAGAACATAGGACGCATTTAATGAACATTTTTTGAATAAATGGATTGGACTAGAAACCATTGCCCGTGGGGTTTTTCATCTGGCTCAACCTCTAACCAGCCTTGTGATCTTGGGTAAATCATAAGTTCTCTGGTTTCAGCTTACTCATTTGTTAAATGAAAGACTTGGTAATCTTGAATGACCTTCTGTAGCTGTCTATAGATGTCATCTATCTACAGAAGTCCAAGCCTCTGCAAACATTCCCTGCCTGGTGGTTGACTGATGGTATCAATAAGGAGTTCTCTGTAAAATGATCTTCTGGCTGGATCATTGCTTTGATCTTGTGTTTTGCTGGGGCTGTACTTAAAAAACTAGAGGGTAATTTCTCCAGTAATGCTGCCCTGGTTGGAAAAAAACAGGCATTACCCTTTGGTTAGATCAACGTTTGTTAATCAGTGCTTTTTTCCTTCTAGTTCCATGCCCGTTGGCCTGTTATGTTTAAAGGTGGTGAAAGGCCACAGAAGTATTGAAGCATTTTATGTGTCCCCACCATCTCATCATATGCGATTGAGAGGGAGGAAAAGTCAGACAACAGTGAAGGCATTGAAACACATATAGAAACGTGTATCCACAGAGCACCTACTGTATATCTACTATGGGTAGTCCTCAGTGAGAAGCACAGCGGACAAAGTTCCTGCCTTCAGTGGTTTTTGAGACATGAACAAAGAAGCACCCCAAGGTGGTTATACAATCAACTTTCAAGATGGTAAAACAACAGGAATCAGAAGAGTGGGAGAAAAGGAGGAAGCAAATCACCTTTAGGTACCTACTATGCAAGTACTTGAAAATCTTGTGTAATCTTTATGATTAACCTTTTGAATTAGGTATTAATATCTCTAACATATGAATAAGAATACTGAGGCTTGGAACAAAAAATCAATCAGGAGTATTATGTGCTTCCCCAAAGTGTTCACATACAAGTTCTTCTAATGTGTTTGAACTGGATTACTTGACCTGGGTGCTTGGAAATGTAATCAGATTAGGAAATACTGCTCATTTTACTTCTCCATCCGTGATGCAGGCCTTGGGTTTGGAAATGGCTTTTATTTAACTGTCTCATCCAGATATCTTTACCTATTGGGAAAGCATCACGGAGTGGAAGCTCTAGTTGGGGGATTTAAAACAGACTAGTAGTTTCATTTTCACACTGAATATGATTTTGACCCTACCCATGGGCCATCAGAAACAAAGATTTTTGTGGATTATTTGGTAGTTACAAAAGCTCCAGGTTCAGTGATCAAAATTCCCCTCCTGGCTCCATGCTCCAGGATTTTTCTTTCTTCTTTCCAGAGGCAAGCTAGGTCCTGCTGTTTCCATTAAGGAGGGCTCAGGTGGAAAGCTACCTCTTGTCATTCTAAAGCCATAACCTTGAAATGACAGCTTTGAAGGAGTAGAACCGGTAAAACTCGCTTGGTGCCATTTTTTTTTTTTTAAATCTCTCTCTCCCTTTTTTTTTTTTTTTGAAATGAATTTACCCTGATGTTGATGTTCTACCTCTCCTCCCTCCTCCATCCCTGACCCCAGGCAGTAGGAGAAGGGGTTGGTATTTAATCATCCGTGAAAGATGGCAATTTGGCAGCATTGGAATGTGGAGGTCTGTTTACCTAGAGGCCAAACTTGAGGCCAGAAACAGTGCATGCATCCCTTGCCTCAACCTCAGTCTGAGGGACCCAACAAAGCTCTCAAAATGTTTGTGAGACCCTGGCTTTTTTTGCCCACTAAGTATTTCTACCTTTAAATAAAATCAGAGGAATCAAGGCTGCAGCATTTGAAATTCTTGAAGTAGCAATCACATCAATAAAAAGGGGAGTAAAGAGATTTATCTGAGGCGTGATTATAGCTAATTGAAAAAGCAAAATAAAATAATCAAAAGGGGTTTTTAAGGTCTTAATTTTAAAAAGTGATTTTTTTTTGTTTGTTTCTATAGGATAATTAGAACTTCCATTCCATACTTGTTCTAACATTTTTTATTATCCAACGAACTCTTAATAGAAATATTGGTGCAGAACTTTTTGAATGTAAAATGTATATCATCATCACAAAGGCCAAGAATAGGAAATAGCAGAGAGATGGTATTTGATGGGGACTGTGAAGTTTCCAAGTTAGTAGTTTGTGTGGCTCCTCCACTTAAGACAGCTTGTACGTGCTTCAAATAGAAGCCATGAATGCCTTCCTTGGCCTCAACTTGCAGCTGAGAGCATGACGTATCTTCCCATGGCCACACAGTTTTGTTAGCACTGCTGGACAAATGCCCAGGAGGTGGCCAGTGAGTCAGCAGTGTGTTCTCAAGATGGTGGTACACACTCTGGAAAACGGTAGAGACTATAACAAACCTACAGGGAAGAGGCAAATTAAATAGAAAATATGGTTTCCTGGAAGAGCTTATAATTCTTGAATTGAAGCTGAATTCAGAAAATTTATCATCAGCAAGTGAAAGATGACTAATGTACCCAAGCCGAACATGGCATACAGGGCACATCTGTTCCTAAGCCTACACCACCTACTTCACACACTGTCTGTGCCTCCCTCACCTTCCTTTACCTGCCCTGCTTCGACTCATCCCAGGAGACTCAACTTCGGCATCAGCTTTTCCAGGAAGCTTTCTGACTCCCTCAAGGAAGAATATCTTTTGCTTCCTCATGCCTGTCTCAATCATTGCCCTTATCACAGATCATGGGACTATTTATGTGTGTACGTGCATGTGTATGTGTGCGTGTGTGGACTGTGACCTCCATGAAGGTAGTAAATGGGTTTTGCTTATCATGTAACCCCAAGACCACGCCCAATGCCAAGTACAGTATAAGTATATACTCGAGAATAGTTATAGAGCAAATCAAAAGACAAATAACTGCTGAAGGTTTGTGATGATAAGGAAAGACTAGAGGATAATCAGGGAAAGGTTCTCAGAGGAACTCTGAGTAAAGTTTGAGGGAAAACGAAACTAATTGGATTGGGAAAAAGAAGACTGAGCCTATCAATTATGGGAAATGTCAGTAGCTGCATTGCACTGCTGTCATGGACCATTGCATGGAGGATTAATGAGAATGGGATTAATAACAGAAGAGAGAGGATAACTGGGGGACTGGAGAGCACCCTGAATTCTGAATTTGATAGGCAAAGCATGTAATTCTTTCTACTACTGTACTTGAGAGTGTGAGTGATGTCAGCAGTGCCCTGATCAAGTTCTCACCAGGGAGTCTATATTCAGCTTATTTAAATCCACTGTGCTTTCAGTTTAAAGCAGCATTTTCTTCATTTCCTGTCTAAAACCCTTATGCATATTTAAGTGGTGGCTGTCGATTATTTCCCAGGTACTACAGTAAAATTATTCCCATAGAGGTCCAAGCAATTCGTTTTTTTCTTAGGCCCACAAGTTCTCTATCGTCAAGCAACTTAATCTCACAGTTATTATGACTTGAGCATCATTTCTTATGTATTCTCATGTAATGAAAAGGTTTTACTTGAGTCCTGCAATCACAGCAGCACCATCAGGAAGAGGAAATGAGCAAGGTTGCTAACCAGAACATGTTGTACCTCTTTAAACATTAACCATTGTTCAGGTCTGCAGACCTGGCTGCTAAAAGCAATGATGGGAATCAGGAAAGACAAGCAAAAAATCCTAACTATGGAAAATTTTACAGTCCCCATATCTGCCTTGATCCACCAAAGTATTATATTGCATTGTATTGTATTAAATTTTTTTAAGAAATAGAAGTACAATAAAATTGACCTATCACTTATCTGAAAATAATTCTGTCTGACCTACATCATGTTCAAAAGAACAAAGTCAGTCCATCTGACAGCATTTAAGTTGGGATGACAGTATGCCATTAGGACATTACTATGGAAGGAGTTTTTGTTTCATGCGAAACTTTGTTTTAGCAATTAGCAGGAACTTGATAATCTATGCGTAGGTAAAAATGGGTTATTACTGCTTCTTCTAATTCAAGGAGCACTTTTTGTTACTATCTTGATTTTATTTTTCTATAAATGTGAATCATGAAAACAAGTAGTAAAATTATTCTATCAGAAATGTGATGGCTGTAATCATCTCCATCATTGTCATTTTGTTATTGAGTATTTCCTACGGGCCAGGTACAGTGCAAATGATTTTTATATATTAGTTCGTAGAAACTGGCACTTACTTTCATTATTGTACTTCTCAAGGTGAATTAAAATATGTTGTACAGCATTTGTCTTCTCTATATCCTGTCTCTGCTGCAGGAAAGCCATCAAAATCTGTATCTTCCTTTTTCCCCACCCCATCCCCACACACAATGGTGCAGAAGACCCATTTGGGTCAAATATATAAACACCTTTATGGAATTCCTCAAAGTTATATTTTTTTATCTAAATGATGGCTTCCTTGACAGTTGTCACTGTCATGTTAAAAGGCAGACTGTGAATAATAATAATACCATTTGGTTGTTTGACTTTAATGCTGGTTTGGTTTACAGAGACGCAGAAGCTTTCTTGTATCAGTTAGACATAGACTAGACAGGACAGCGGGCCACATTGTTGGGACAAGGCCTGCTGTAATTGTCACTTAACGTAACAGAATCACACCTACTGTGAAGGCACTGCCATTCAGAAATATAAACGGCATGAGTGTTGGGAAAGCTTTTCCTTCTGAGTTCCCTCTCAGGGTTTCAGATCAGAACATCTTCAGCCTTTTAACTTTCAGATTGTCTCTGTATTGAGGGGTCTCTCCTTCTTCACCCTACCTGGTGTTTTTTTTTTTTTTTTCCTTTTTTCCACCACTCTTAGCCTTTATTAGGCACCTTGCTTCTTAATTATTTGTTCCCACAATTCTACTAAAGATACAGTGGCATCTTTGGCAAGGCATCTTGTTACCAAATGGTTCCTGTCTTGTTTTAAACAACCCTCTATAGTGTGCATTTTGCATGGCTCCTGGGCTCAATTAACCTTCATTGTCCAGCAAGAGAGCTACCCAGACAATTTCTGGTGAGATAAAATTGAACCTTCCCACTGAATAACAACAAATAATATTAACGTATACACTAACAGAGCATTAGTGCTTCTGATTTTGCACAAATCAGAAGAGGTTATTTTCACACCTCAAAATGAATGGTCAATGAATTAGCAGGATTCCTGATTCTATTTGAAATGCTAATCTCATGAGAACAGAGAGAACTATTTGTGAAAGCAGCTGAGCTGTACCTGTTCCCACTGTCCTGGGAAGGTGAGAAAGGAAAGAAAAAGGGAGAAGAGAGAATATTTGTTCAGCATCTACTATATTTCAGACATTGGACAAGAGGCTCTCATACTCTCCATGTGGTCTATGCTCCCAATAAGCTTTCGAAGCAGGATTATGATCAGGCTTGTTGTTCCTCATAAAAAACGTGAAGATCAGTGAGATTACATAGTAGCCTGACCTGGGCCACACAACCAGGAAGTAGCAAACTTGGAAATGGGGCCTTGAACTCAAGACTTTATGAGTCCAAAGTCTGTCATGTCCTCATCATTGCAGTCACAGAGCTTGATTAAACAGCTGGTAGAAGTGACTCAGGTTACTAAAGACCAGAAAGCAAGGTACAGGTCATCTCTTTGAGGTTGACTTCAGTCTCCTGTTTCCTAGACACCAGGAGTCCCTCCCACACTGACTGTATCATAACTAAGAGGAGAAGTCACATTATCCTTGATAGACTCTGGGAAGTCATGACCTTAGAAATCAGGATTTATGATCATGGCCCTAAAACTGATTGGCTGACCCTATGCCATTTGAGTAGGGATAGGCCCAATGACTAGAAAGGGCTCGAGAACCAGTGGAGCCATTCTCTAACCCTAACCAACTGCATCTTGTGTGTGTCTGTGTGTGTGTGTGTGTATGTGTGTGTGTGGAAATGCCACACTATAAAATTATTACTTAGGACTTGCTTTCCACTCTCCAAAATATCTTATTGAAATGCATAGACTCTTTAAAGATATTACTTGAAACTTTATTTCCCAGCATCCTGGCAGGAGGTAGTTGAGCAAGACCCATAGGCCAGTGTTTGAGTGAAGAACCAAGTAAATGAGTTCTAGGAGAGAAATTTCTCCTTTACCACATCATCCCTCACTTTGTGTTCGGTCCTATCTTTATGTTTCAATTTTCCTTTTGGTAAAATATCAGTAATAATGGGACATTGAGAAAAGGAGTTTAAACCCATCATAAATAGAAACATAAAATAAACTCAAATGATTGACTTTGCGGAACCATGAACGAAACTAACTTTCAACAGTTATTTTTTAATAAATAGTTTAATTTTAGAATAGTATTAGATTTGTAGAAAAGCTGTGAAGATAGTTCAGAGAGTTCCCCTGTAGCCTAAGCCCAGTTTCCCCTATCAATGATATCTTACACCATCATGACACATGTTACAACTAAGGAATAAAAAATAAAACGGTATTATTTATATAGAAATACAATTTATATATTTGTATAAAAATATTCTTTATATATAAAGCCCATACTTTATTCAGAATTTCTTAGTTTTTACCTGATTTTCTTTTCTGTTCCAGGACCCCACACAGGATATCATATTATTTTAATTGTCATATCCTTTCGGCTCCTCTAGACTGTGACAGTTTCTCACACTTTCCTCGTTTTTGATGACCTTGAGAGTTTGAGGAATACTGGTCAGGTAATTGAAGGCTGATTTTCAATTATGGCTTATCTGATGTTTTTCTCAGGCTTTTACATGGGTTATGAACTTGGGGGAGGACAACTACAGAAGTAAAATTCTCTTCTCATTACATAATTTCTGTTGATTTAACATTTATCTTTAAAGAAAATAAATCACGTGGTAAGTCAGTCTGAACCAGACCTGGTCTTGTACATTTTCTCAAATAATTGAACTGGCACAAAATCAGATTGCCAAACTCTCTTGAAACGAATGTTTCATTCAGTCCCAGTCCTTGGTTATAAGGGTTATGCAAGCTCCTTCTGCAGGAAACATTTGGAGATCCTAAGAAAAAACGGCTGTCTTAAATACAGAATGTAGTTAGGATGCCATGTATGAAGAATTTTACTGAACTGAGAGAGAGCAAGTGAGTAAGCACTGTCATTATAGAATGCCAGCTGTGGAACCCTGCCGGTTTAACCTGCAGGCCTAAAGTCCCTGGAAGACAATATCAGCCATGAACCAGACTTGCACATTTCCTGCCTACCCTGAATTCATAACATTTCCAAACTGCTGGGTTGCTCCTAGGAGTCTGTACCATTACCTTGTAGGGAAAGCACTGGCAGAATCACTTTTCATTTGTGTTGCATAAGAACATCATCTTTATTTCAATGATTTAACCCTAATTAAATTTAGCTGTCAGCCTTTAAAGTTCTCCGAGAAGCTTTCAAACTCAGAAAGGGAAGAGGCCTGCTAGCAGGTTCTCTGTAATCTATTCCCTCCCACCTTCTTCATGCAAGCTCCTTTCCAAGCAGCTGGGTTAGGTAGGGCCAGTGTCATTCAGAGAGCAGTCCTTGGCCAGGCTCAAAGGTGCAGGTTGGAATGGCTTCTCTCACTCTGCAGCCCTGCTGGGGTGGGGGGAGGGGTCCGGGGAGGGGGCAGGGGGTGGGGCGAGCTCCCTTGGCTGCCACTTTTGCATTGTTCAGGTTTAAATTGCTTCCTTTAGTTTCTTGCTTCTCAGGTAAATGCAGGCTATGGTTTTGGCTTTTTTCTTTTTCTTTTCTTTCTCTTTCAATGCTTCCTTTCTTGCCAAACAATCTTGTATCTTTCCTCTTCCTGTTTTGGCACTCCCATCTCCGGCCCTCCTGTTTTCACTGAACACCCAAGGTTAAACATTGAGACTACAAGGGCTGTTTTCCCTAAGGAGTGTCTTTTCCTGTGCTCTCCACTGCCTTCCTGCCATTAGGGGAAGGGACAGGAATGAACTGCAGTCGCCCAGTGTTCTTCCTTGGGGGTGGCATATGCAGTTCACAGGTCTCCCACGCCCCTTTTTATTTGTTCTCTTAACAACCCCAAGGGTCTCATTGAAGATTGCACGTTAGGGTTTTCATCTTGTGCTTATTGTGTGTTCACCATGGAAAACTAAGTAGAACTAAGTAGAATGACGTAAAAAGAGGTATTAGGAATCCTTGAAGTGGGTTATGGCCTGTACAGAAAACACTGCCTTCCACTTTATTAGTATCCTAAAAGGATGTAAGAAGGTGTTTTGTAAACAGGTTCATGCTTCAGGCTTGATTGATTATCAGGACTAATCTTAGATGTTACGCAATCCCCAGCTGCTTTGATCTTCTCTGTTCTTGTCAGTATACCCAGCTGAATAAATAACATTAGTCCAAGCATAGCTTCCTGGACAAATGGTAAAAAATTGATAATGTCCTACATTTTTTAGAAGCACAGGTGCTGCAGATCAATGGGGCTAATCTTGTGGAAACAACTATTGCTAAGCCTTTTTATAAGACAAAAAGCTTTTATGTTTACAGGTTCCTACTGGGGAGGTAAAATGAATTTTATGGGAGCTAAAAGTGTTTCCTTTAGAGTTAATGGAATATTAATATTCAGTATGGTTTATGAGCTCAAAGAAAGAAAGAAAGAAAGAAAGAAAGAAAGAAAGAAAGAAAGAAAGAAGAAAGGAAAGAAAGAAAGAAAGAAAGAAAGAAAGAAAGAAAGAAAGAAAGAAAGAAAGAAAGAAAAAAAGAAAGAAAGAAAGAAAGAAAGAAAGCCAGCCAAAAAATAAAAGTTTTAAAACCTGCAGCCTCACCATCAGCTTATTACAAGTTAATTTTCTGCTTATGAGTTTTTCAAAGATGACTCCCCTAAAAACTTGAGATAAAACACTATTATGAAACAAATAATCCTTCTCCAGGTTTGTTTTTATCAGACCAGATCCAGGTAGAATTGGAGACTCCTACTGGAATATGGCTAGTTTACAATTGTTCAGAAATGTTTCTTATAATTAAATAGATAGCCTCATAACTGGGTTCTTGAGTATAAGTTTGTCAAGATTCAACTTTACTTGACATGAATATTCTCAACTCAAACTCCCAAAAGACATTCCTTTGTAAATTTATAAGCAAATACTCAAAGACTCATTCTAGCTTTTCTCCGGTTGGGAGAAACAACATAGAAGTAAGTCCTGTTTTGTGGGTGAAGACATATTGTATGACTTTAAGTAGATTCTTAATCTGCTAGGGCCTCTGCACCCTCTTGCCTAAAACAGGGAGTGGAGTAAGATCTAACTCTAATAATCTGTGCTCCTAATTAGAACAGTGATTAGAAAAAAATGGTTCTGCAGTCAGAAAGCCCTGTTCAAATACTGGCTTCACCCCAAAGTAACTATGTATTGTTGGACAAAACAGCTAACTGTTAAGGACCTCAATTTCTTCATCTGTAAAACAGTTATAATAATAGCTCCTAACTACTTCTGATCAAGATGACAGAGTAGGTAAATGCTGTGCTCACACTTTTCCACAATGACATCAAAATTACAACTAAATTGTAGACCACCATTGAGAATTGCCTGAAGACTCGCTGAACAGTGCTCCTATAACTAAAGATAAAAGAAGAAGCCACATCAAGACTGGTAGGAGGGGCAGAGAAACAAAACGAGAGGTACATACATACAATGGAATACTAATGGCCATAAAAAAGAATGAAATCTTACCATTAGTGACTATGGATGGACCTAGAGGATATTATGGTAAATAAAATAATTCAGACAGAGAAAGACAAATACCACGTGATTTCGCTTATATGTGGAATTTAGAAAACAATAAATGAACAAACAAAACAAAAATAAGCTCCTAGATACAGGAGGGAACAAACTGATGGTTGCCAGATGGGAGGAGTGTTGAGAAGCTGGGTGGAAAAGGTGAAGGGATTAAGTACAAATTAGCAGTTATAGAATAATCATGGGGATGTAAAGTACAGCAAAGGGAATAGAGTTAATAATATTATAATAATTATATTTGGTGTCAGGTGGGTACTAGACATATTAGGGGAAATCCCTCTGTGAGTTACATAAATATCTAACCACTATGCTGTTTACCTGACACTAATATAATATTGAATATCAATTGTAATCGAAAAACAAAAAAATTCAGAAAAAAAAGAAACAGTGTACATTTTGATAAATCATTTCTGTAAATCAAAGAGCAAAGATCAAGGAACACAATAGTTTATTACCAATACGTTATAAATTCTGTAGTTCTAAAATCTTCAACTAAATAATAAATTCTAAGAATGCTAAAAAAAATAGCACCTATCTAAAGGTGGGGTAAAGTTTCAATGAGATAAGTACATAATACACTTAGCATAAGGCCTGACTTATAGTAGGCATTAGATAAATGTTAATTTTCATTAATAGAGACTACATTATTATAATAAATGATTTATTGATATGTAGTTTCCATCCCATTCTCACTGACTTGATCAAATTTTTTAAATAAAAATTTTTATTTTTCACTTATAGCTGGGATACAATATTATGTTTCAGGTGTACGTCATAGTGTTTACAGTTCTGATGACCCCAGTAAATCTAATACCCCTCTACTCCCATACATATTTATAACAATATTATTGACTATTATATTATTGACTATACTTTATAACTTCATGACTATTTTGTAACTACCCATTTGTACTTAATCCTTTTCTCTTTTTCACTGACCCCCCCACCCCCTCCCACCTTGTGAGCCTTAAAATCTTCTCTGTACCAATGAGTTTTTTTCCTTTTTCTTTTTTTTTTTTGGTCTGTTTGTTTTGTTCTCTAGCTGCCACATGTGTATGAAATCATGTGGCATTTGTCTTTATCTGACTTACTCCACTCAGCACAATACCATCTAGGTCCATCATACAATATCTTTTCCAACCCTTTACTTCTACTCTGTGTGTGTTTTTTTATCTGAAGTAAGTCTCTTGTAGGCAGCATATGTAAGGGTCTTGTTTTCTTATCCATTCGTCCACTCTATCTTTTGATTGGAGCGCTTAATTCTTTTTCATTTGTAGTATTTATTGATAGATATATAGTTTTTGCCATTCTTTATTCTTATTTTGGATACATATTTCTTTTTCTTTTTAAAGAAGCCCCTTCAGTAATACTGGCTTGGTGGTGATGAACCCCTTTAGTTTTTTTCTTGTCTTGGTAGCTCTTTATCTGTCCTTTAACTGTAAATGATAGCTTTACTGGATAAAGTAACCTCGGTTGTAAATCCTGGGTTTTCATCACTTTAAGTATTTTATGCCAAGGCCTTCTGTTCTGCAAAGTTTGTTTTGAGAAATCAGCTTCCAGTCTTCAGGGAGCTCCCTTGTAGATAACTAACTGCTTTTCTCTTGCTGCTTTTAAGGTTTGCTCTTTGTATTTAATCTTTGGCATTTTAATTATAATGCGTCTTGGTGTGGGCTGCTTTGGGTTTGTCTTTTTTGGGACTCTCTGAGCTTCTTGGAGTTGTATGTCTGTTTCCTTCACCAGGTTAGGGAAGTCTCCCATCATTATTTCTTCAAATAGGTTTTCAACTTCTTGCTCTCTTTCTTCCCCTTCTGAAACCCCTATAATAAAAATATTTTTACACTTGATGTTGTCCCATAGTCTCCTTAAATTATCTTCATTTTTTTTGGATTCTTGTTGCTGTTCTGATTGGGTGTTCTCCTCTTTACCCACTCTGCTTATTCCCTCTAATGTGCTCTTCATCTCAGATATTGTATTCTTCATTTCTGACTGGTTCTCTACTATAATTTCCATCGCCATTTTTGTTTTTTATATCTTTGTTAAAGTTCTCACTGAGTTCATCTACTCTTCACCTAAGTTGATTGAGCATCTTTATAACAATGTTTTAAACTCCACATCTGTTAGATTGCTCGACTCTACTTTGTTTAGATCTTTTGCTGGAGCTCTGTTTTGTTCTTTCATGTGGGGCATCCTTCTTTGTCTCCCCATTTTGGCTGCCTTTCCGTGTCTGTTTCTATGTACTATGTAAAGCTCCTAAGTCTCCTGGTCTTATTAGCATGGCTTTGTGGGGCCCCATGGCACTGTCCTGAGAGGGGGTCCAGCTGCAGGCCAAGTTTAGCCCCAGATGGTACTCCTCCAGGGCCACGCAGTAAGAGTCAGTAAGCAATCCATAGATGGCTGACAGCTGTGCTGTGCTTATAGTCTCCTCAAGAAGCCACTCCAGAAACCGAGGCTGGCTGCCACCAGTGTGGGGCTTAGAGCTGCTTAGCAAGGCGCAAAGTGCAGGCAAAGTGCACCCCTGGATGTGGCCTGGGTATGGAGGGTGGAGTTCCAGGAAGTCCTCTGGCTGAAGTGGCCTCTGTTATCCAGTTTGATGATATCTCAGCTATGGCCGTGTCTGCGCCTATACACTGGGAGTGGGAAGGGCTCAACAAAGGAATAGTGGATGCCACTAACACTTCTGCCCAGAAGAAATCTACCCCTCTGGCCCTTGCCCTGAAGCCTGATTGCTCAGTGTCCCCCCATATGTCCCTGGTGCCACCCCTACACCAACAGCTGCCCCAGTGCTAGAGCTCAGGGCAAACAAGTCCAGTCACAATCACCACTCCTTTAAGGAGACTATCTGTACCTGCTGGCTGCAGCTGCCATAGCCTCTGTCTTGCTCAGCCCGCATAAGAGTGGGCAGCCTCATATGTCTGCCCCCTTCTACCATCCCAGGGTGATTTTTTAATTCTCTCCCTAGACCTTCTGTTCATCCAGACCCTGAGCAACTCTGTTTACTGTTTGCTCCATGGTTTCATCACAATTTTGGTATGGTTGCAGGAGGAGATATACAAAGCCTCTACTGTCTACGCTATCTTGGATTGCTCTCTGAATTGATCAATTTTTATGGGGATGGATGAATTAAGTGAGTGGGTCACAGAGAACAGAGGCTTATTGTTATAAATTCAGAGGTTGCTGTTATTAATATGGCATCAGTATTCTTGTTTTTGGTGTTTTGGATTCAAAATAATAATTATGTATGCAGTGTCCTTTCTAGATTGCTTTCTATGGCCATCGTTCCAGGAAAGCAAATGCTCCATTGGAAATTTGGCTCTTTTTCTGAATGGTCTCTGAGTCAGAAAAAAAAAAGTTTTAAAAATAACAATTTTGGACAAATGATGGTAGCAAATTACAGGGGTATGGACTTTCTAAGAGTGTGTGTATGCATGTGCGTGTGCATATGCATGTGTGTGTGTGTGTGTCAAGGGAAATATTCTGTGTCCCAATCAAAATATTCTGGCTAATCTCAATGAAACCCACAGCAGTGTAACACTTTTTGATGAAAAAGATGGTGATGAGATGGTTGGAAAGGGACATGTGAAGACCCTGGTGCTGATCAGAAAAGGGGAAAGACTGGCTCCTAGTCACACTTAACCTAGCTGAGCACACTGGAGAAAGTTGTGTGAGCCTGAGTTTTCTTATGCATGAAATCAGAATAACACTTGCTCACTCCTTCTCACAGAATCAAATGGGATCATGCGTGGAAAGGGCTCTGCAGAATCACAGAGCATTCCACAAATGCAAGGGACACATTAAAAGATTTCAAATGAGAAAAACAAATACTGAAATAGTTATTGAATGTAAAAGTTTCCCTGAAAGATTTTCCTTCTTTGGGTTTATTTGAAGTCAACAATTTCCTGTTTTGATTTTCCTTGTCTGGAGTGTTTGTCTAACTAATTGGTACTTCCCAAAAACAATCATTTCCACCTGTAAAGTAAGGACATCAGATTTCCTTTCCTTTCTGGTTTGTCACAGGGGCTACCCGTAGGCCACACAGACCTGAAACTGAGTTTTTTCTCCATTAGAATAGAAGCTCCTTGAAGGTAAGTATCTGCCTGCCTGGAACAGGATATAGTGACTGAAACTTAATAGGTACTTGACAAATATTTGTTGAATGAAAGAATACATACCTATGTTTATTCTTCCCCATTGTGAGGTAAACAGTAAATGTTTAAGGAACTATGCACCCCTTTCTCTGACACCCTCTGGCTCACTAAACTCCATGAGGACTGGTTATTGCTGATTTAGGATGCTTTCAAACCAAAGCTGAAAATAACTTCAAAAGGCTATGGCATCTTAGGGATACAAAATGCCGCAACCATGAGATGCTGCTTATAGGAAAGTAAAATACAGTCCGATTCTTTTTCAGTTGCTGTCATGCAGAAACAGTGGTTCCAGATGACTTTAAAATTGCTGCCTGAATGAAGGAATAAGGATTTTCTGGGAAATGTAGGCTCTTAATGGAGGGTTGTGGTTTGAAAAGGTTCCCACGCAGTGATTTTTAAAACGCCGATTGACCTAACTGCAGTGGCTGCTTTGCCATCATCATCTGTTATATAATTACTGTTGCAACTTGAACACTGCCCCTTACAAAGACTGATTGAACTCACCCACCTAGACCAGCACCACTGACCTTTTTCTAGAATCTTTGGGGCTTATTTGAATTGCATTGGCAGTATTAGAGAATCTGGTGACTTCAGCCAAATTAACCCTGGGGAAAACTGACTCAGGGGCTCCTTTGACTTCTCAGGCTTGTGCGGGATGCCATAAAGCCAGACTTTAGGATTTGAATGGCTTGAGAAAAATTGAGTTTTGTGCCTTAGTAAATGTTTGACCCCAAATGACTCTCCCCAACTCCCAAATTCTGACCTTTAGTATTATAGAATTGAGCCTGTAGCATCTGAGAAACTATTTTAGTTCAAATTCTGTGATGGAAATAACAGAAGCTGAATCTGGATATCTCAAGCAAACAAATGAATTTAATGGAAGGATATAGAGAGGTGTCCACAGAACAGAAGATCAGCTGAGAATCTGCTTTACAAAACTACAAGGAAAGCTTCAGGAATTAAGCTGTTAGGAATAACACTTTCTTCAGGCCACTGCTATCAGAGTAAATAATTTAGAACCACTTTCAGTTTTTGTGTTATTTCTATCAACATCAGAATTCCAGGTCAAGAGCATCTAATAGGCCTACCTTCAATCATCTTTTCAACTTTGTCTTGGCCAGGATAGGGGAAGGCACCATGATTGATAGTGGTTTTCCAAAGACAATTCATGACTTTCTTTCAGACTATTCTGGCACCAGCACAGTGGCTTACCTTTAGTAGAAGTGGTGCAGTTCTAAAGGCAGAGGAGTGGAGGTGGGTTATCCTATTTTTAGCTATCTTCTGGTTCTATCTCATAGCTTTCCTCTCCTTCAAATCTGAATTAACACATCAGGTGTTCTCACACCAGGATGGCACAAGTTCTTCCTTAGTAATAATTTGGGCAGTTTAGAATTTTGGAGAAAAAGGAAAATGGGTAAAAGGAGTGAGACTGGAGACAAGAGTGGGTATTATGTCCTTCTTTTAAGCTGCTCAGTTAGTTTCAGATCTCTTCTAGTAAACATATTTTTATTTAATTTGAGAGAAACTTGAATTATATTTCTACTGTAGTATCTAGAATTTTCTACTTGTGATATTTTTTAATATGAAGAGAAAACTAAGATACAGTTATAGCCAATAAATGGCTTCTTTAATTCTTTTTTCTAGGATGGACCTCTAAATTTTCTTATTATATAATTAATTATAATATGTGTAATTAATTAAAAATATTTTTTTATTGATGAGATCATCACCATCAACAACAACAACAAAATGAAAAAAGTTTTGGGCAGAAACCCCTACCCAGAACCCCTTAGGCAATTTGCTCATTTGAGTGCTTGCCAACCCTCTAAACTTTGATCTGTTCTGCCCCAGGGTTTCCATATAAGTCACCTCTCAGGTGATACAAGCTAACAATCCATGATGTACCCAAGACTTCATCCCAATGCACCTTAGAGTGAAACAAAGCACAACACACACTAGAGAAGAAACCTCCAATTCAATGTCATGCCTGTGTAGGTTCTATTCTGTGGAATATCCAATTCCTTGGCTGTTTTAGGAATATATATGGGTCCATTTCTCCCTTAAACAATTTGTTACATTTTTAAAAAACTTTAGTCTGTTTTATGTAGTTCAGTAAAAAGTTAATAATTGACTTTGATTCATGTTGGAGCGAATTGATATGTTCATTCTGTTTTTTTTTTTTTCTTTTCCCTTCAGTTCAAATGACCTACTGTAAATTTCCTGTATGCCTCTATCACAGCCACAAAAGCAGAATGGAACTAATGTCCACTGTCCACCTGTCACTGACAAACATTATTCAAGTGTGTATATGTGTGTGTGTGTGTGTGTGTGTGTGTGTGTGTGTGTATAATTTATACTTGTAAGTATCTTCAGTGAACATATCAGTAACCCAAGATCCAGAGAGGTTAAAAAAATTATCCAGGGTCACAAAGCTAGTAATTGGTGGGTTCATACTGAAAACTACAACAGATTTCAAAGCACATTCTTTTCATTGTATTATATCAAATAAGATAGTTAGATATCAGCTTATCGAAAGCAACTAAGCATCCCAAGAACAAATGCATGTTAGTTTCCCAAAACCAAAATGTTTCTAGGAGAGATAGATGAATGGAAACAGAAAGAATCTTGTATTTGAGATACAGTCTCTTGATTCTCTCTCTCTTTCTCTTCAGGACCTCCCAGAGGGGGAGAAGATTAAATATTACTGAGTTCAATGTTGAACAATTTTAGGTCAGGGAGAAGGATGACTGAAGGCTGGGGCTGGGGTCGATAAAGTAATTCCGAAAGCTTAGACTAAACAAAACAAAGCTTTTATTTAAATGGATATTTATTCATTCTTACTTATTCTTATTGTATGTGTGTATACATGTCTATGAGAGGCCAGGCATACAAAGGTGAATAAGACATGGTTCTTCTCTCAAGGACCTCAGTGTCTGTTGGGAAAGGGAGATAAGCTGAACTATCAGAGTACAATGAGATAATAAATATTGTCTGTTGCACTTAGATGCCCCTTCTCTAATCAATATGTTGTGAGCACACACTTATTTTGACCATTCATTATCCTCTCCACTTTGATTTACTTTTAAAAGATTACCTCTCCCCCACTGGAGAGTCTGGTGAGACTGTTAAGTCCAGATGTTCTCAACCCTCTACTCATTAACAGCCACCTGACCTAAGCTGGGACAATGTTTACTCCCTGTAATTAGAATCTTGAAAAAAAGATTGAAAGACAGAAAAAAAAAATCCCCAGAAATGACAGATCATTCATTCTGGTGCAAGGCACTGACATGCTCTTGAATGGCTTTTAGGTCTAACCTCCCTCACCTCCACCAGTTTCTATAAATTTCTAAGTCTTCTTGTCCATCCTGAAAGCTGACAGAAATCCTCCAGAAAAATTCCCATTGTCCAACAATAGAAGAACATGAGTTTCCCTTGGTGAGATATGGGCTTTGGAGGTAAGACTGAAAGCAGGGAGACCAGGTAGAAAGCTACTGTAGGTGAGAGATGGTAAGAGACTGACCTTGGAGGCTGGAAAGATGGAGAAGGAAAGTTGGATGCCAAAATCAGAAGAGAGAGAGATAGTTGGATTTGGTGACTATTGGATGTAGAAAGCCAGGACTATAAAGAGTAAGATGAGTTTTTTAGTGAAACAAAGTAGGGCAGCTCCCCTCACCTCTTTTCTGTTGATCTAAAGGGTATGTTTTGACCTGGCATTGGTTTTGGCAGCATTTTATTTACTTGCTAAGGCTGCATTCTTCCTTTTTTACCCTCCCAGCTCTGGGACAAACACATCACTTCCTCCAAAAGAATCATCTCCATTATTTAGGGAACTTGGCAGGGACACCACATTTCTTTTTTCATCTTGTCTCCTAAGCCCCAGGGATACATGTTCAGTAAATTCTTGGAAATAGTCCTGAACACCACATAGTACTCCAACATCAACAAGCAAACTCTAACAATGACTGTGTGTAACAGAATGCTTACTACGTTTGTGATCCCATTTACATCTCACCTATGTGACCACGGCCCACACAGTTCACATAGCCTTACCACTCCTTCCCTGTAAGATTGCCAAAGGTGCCCTGTGCTATCAGTTCTGCCACAGAAGAAAGGTGCTCAAGAACTTGCGGTCACGCAGAAAGAATTTAACAGCATTGGGTGTGTACAGCTGGACTTGGATGAACTGTGCTCTCCCCTCAAAAGGTGCACACAAGACACAAGCAGACAGCAATATCTATGAGTCAGTGCCCACTCTGCCTGCCTGTCCTTTGCACCAGTCTTTTGAACCAATAAATACAGTAATGCTCGTATCTACAACTTCTTATCTGCAGGAAAATAAGACAGTAGGAAAGTTGTGCAAGACACTGAACAAACATCTGCAAGAACCAAGGGCCCCACCTCCACCCCCGCCAGAAAGCCCTTAAACCCTAGATTTGGAGGGGCTTACTTTTGAGATGGAAAAGATGAGCTGACAATGGCTCTAGCTGGGTCTTTTTGTAGTTTGTCTTATTGGAAGATACCTTCCAACCTGACTAGCTTAACAAAATAATTAACATTTTAACAAAAATATTAGTGGTATTTGGAATATCACATTATTTCTCAGGTGACCTTCTGAAATATAAAAAATCAATATTGGTGTTCTAGTAGCCTTTGGAATCCCAGCATTTTCAAAATCATATTTGAGTTTGTCCAAGTATACAATATGCTACAGACATACATATTGTGAAGAAAATCTTAACAGGTGGTAGAAGGAAAAGAAACAAAATTATCTCAGTTACAATTTATGCTGCCAGGTAATTTTTCACTGGATGATTAGATTACTGTATTCATTACAGCATGTCACCTGTATTTTATTTTAAATAAGTTTTTTCAGTTTCTTGGCCAACAAAGCGTACTTGATAGAAATGCCTCAAAATCAATTTACACTGCTTCACCAGTTTTATGCATTTTAAATTTAAGGAAACAACAATTAGAATATTTTCAATGATGAAGAGAACTCCATTAAGCTGCCACAAATGTCAAAAGTTCCTGGCTCTGCTAACACTTATGTAATTGTTCTGAAAACCCCACGCACCGGAATAGACCTACAACACCAAGCATGACTCACTGAATATTTCTATGCACATTCTCTCTCTCTCTCTCTCTCTCTCTCTCTCTCTCTCAAATGCTCTCCAGTTGGAATTTATTTTTTCAAAACAAACAAACAAAAAAATCAAAATATGGTACATAAAATCCAAAAGTTCTTCCTGTAATTTTTTGGAAAGTACTGCCTCACATGAGAGCATTAGAAGATGCTGCTGTTTGCATTAATAAAGCAGCCAGATGGGCTAGCATTAAAACACGTTGAAGCTTTAAAATCCTTCCTGGAAAAAAAAAAAAAAAAAGAAACATAGAGAACATGTGGGTTCTCAAATTTCCAAATGGTCCTCATTTCCTCTTGTGATTTTATCCTCAAGTTTTGTTTTTTAAAAGTCCTGGCTTGTAGCATATGACTGGTGTCCCAAGCTCCTCGAGCAATGGTAAGAAAAATTAATACATGCCATGAAATCCTAATCAGTACAAGCAGGCCTGGGCCCATAACACCAAGGCTCATTAGCAGCGTACACTCGATGGTTTTTATTGGACAACTTCTATAAGTCCAAATGCTTGTGGGGAATTCACTAACACATATGGTATAATCTGTATCCTGAAAAACATGTGTTCGGTGCCACTTTCAATACCAAGGTAGTGTATTTTTTATTAGCAATAGTCAGAATGGAGTTTAGGAATTCAATCAGTGGTGAGCCAAATAAGGTTTGTCTGAGGGTAGGGTTCTGGGAGCAGTTCCGCCTGGCAGTTGAAACAGGTTGCAGATGGGAGTTTTTGTTGTTGTTGTTGTTGTTGTTGTTTTTAAGGCAGTAACACAGAAGTTCAGGCAAATGGTTGTCATCAGAGACTTTCAACAAGAGGTCATCAGTCTGTGTTCCACCTGAGGAGGGCAAGGAGTGGGAATCTGGCAGCCAATAACCACCAGCAGACCACGGAGCTTGGAGTGGGGCCGCAGGAGGAACCCAAGTTCTGGGGAGGACTGATGAGAAAAGGCAGAATCCCAGGCTTAGAGAAACTTAGAGACAGAATGTGGGATGGAAACTCAGTTAGCAGAACTGGATTACGAGGTAGGGCCTGTAACAGATATAAAAGTGGAAAACTGCATGGGACAGGAGCTCAGAACAGAACTCAGAGTCTGGCTGACTGTACCCTGGGTTAGGTAAGCTGCTTATACTTGGGCCCAGCAGCTGGGTGGGGCTTAGCTGCAGGTGGAAGTCTTTGTCTCTAGCCCAGGGTTGAGCCTCAACTCAAGGAAAGGCTCCAGGCAGATGGCTGGACATCTCCAAACCACAGTCCTCATGGCTGCAAGCCCCCTTTTTTTCTTCCCCTAATTCTTTCCCTTTTGTAAGCAGTTTCTGTTACCTGAAATCCCCAAGCCAACACTCCTCCACCTGCTCATTCTTCAGGATCCCACTCAGAAAGTATCTTCTCTGGGAACCCCTTGCTGGCTCCTGGCACCTACCTACACCTGATCTTGTCCTATTTTTCTCTACATACCTCTCTCCCTGACTACCCTTCAAGTTTCTTGCCAAATGAGCCTTGTCATCTCCTGAGCCCAGCCTAGTACTAGCACAGCATAAGATTTCAATAAATATTTGAAAGTAAATAGATGAATAAAGTGACTCAACAATTTAATTCCCTGAATGAAGTGAACAAGTGTTTATTAAATGAGATCAATCCGTAAACAGGTTAATGAATGAAGCAATGGTTAACGATTCCATATTTGATAAGAGATACAAACTAATAACAATTGCTAACATTTATGCTCTTCTTGCTCACTGTCCTGGGCTCAGTTCTCTATATAGGTTATCGTCTTTCATCTTTACAACTCAAGATATAAGTGCTATTATAACCCCCATTTTACAGATGAGAAAACAGAGGCATCATGCTAGAATCTTAAGAACCCATTTCTGACTTGGAATCTGTATATTCTACTCAGCAATAGGGTCCCTCACTTTTTGGGCCCTTCGCTTGCCACAGGGCACATGATGGCTGTTGGGGGGTCAGGGAAGAGGTGTCATCAGGCTGTGCTTGTTTCTCTGCCTGCCTCCTTCTCCTCAGGATTTCCCATTAAAAAGGAGAGTGTGTCCTGTGTAGCCCTCTTGCCAGGTCCCACGTGATATCTGCCCTTTCTCTACCAGTTGGCAAGGTCATACCTGAATGGGACAGAGCCCCCCAATTTCCTTTTGAGTTCTTTACCATGCTAACCTTAAGGTGAAACGTGTGTCAGAAATTGAAAGTGGAAGTATAAGGAATTTTCATTTTCACCAAATATTTGCATATCTAACTTGTTCCAAGTACAACATGACGTACTTTACATACATTATCTAATTCAGCCCTCACCCCACCCATACGCATGAGGAACCTGTGAGTCCCAGAGGCTTAGCAACTTGCCTAATGTCCCGGAAGCTGGAAGCAGAACCAAGATTTGAACTGAGGCCTATCTGCCTCCAATTTGGTGCAGTTGGATAGAAGTCTCCTGAGCACCTCCTGTTGTACAAGCTCATCCCCTTCCCACACAGCATTTTGCCACTAATGCTCTTTGGTGTCAGGGACACAGATAGAGCCACCTTCTCCGGCTATCGGCTAGGGTCTCCTTTAAACTATAACCGGGGGCAGCTTTTTGATCAACTTATTAGAAAGTCACAAAAGTCCCATTCATTGGTGTAAAATTGGAGACAGAAGCCATCTACAGCGGGTAAGAGGGGCAACGTCTCCAGCTGGAAAATCCAGCATCTCTCTCCTGCCTGCTACCCTTCTCTCTTCTTATGCTCTTTAGCAACTCATGTTCTCATAGTTTACATGCAGCCGTTTTTACCGGTCCCTGATGACTGATGATAGCCCATTATAGGATGATGGAGAGAGGAGAGCCCAGAGTCCACACCTATACTGTTTGCTTTGTGAAATTCCAGACTGTTTAATCTGCGCTACCTCATCCTGAGAACTCCAGATTCCACTTTTCTTAATGACTTTTCCCTCCTTAAAAGCCTACGCAGTTATCTTTGAACAAGAAAAAGAATAGATGAATCATTTGCAGGAAATGGGGAGAGAGACATGTGGTTGGAACGGCAGATGGCTGAGCCTGTGGGCACATAGCTGTCTCTGTTGTTCCTTCCACCACCCTCTGGAAGTGCACATTCATTCAGGGGCGGGGGCGGGGGCGCTGCTCCCACTTTCAGGTACTGACATGTAACACTACATCCGCTCGGATTCTTCTCAGACATTTAAACTCCAGGCAAAGTGGGAGACTTTCTAGGCTCAGATCGGACTATTTATCCTCCCCTTGGAGTTTTGACATAAAGCCTCCTACTGCTAAGGTGAAAAACGACTTTCAATTCGTGGCAACAGAATTTCTCATGCTGACTTTTTTTCTCCTGCAGAATATGAAGTAACTACATAAATATTCTTCTGATGCCACATTGACTCATAAGGGATTGGCAAATGCCTAGAGGAAAGCTAGAGTGGGAGACTACATCCAGATAAAGCTATACATTAAGCAGGAAAACACAAACTGTTCTTCATGGGGCTTTTTGTGGTAGGGGTGTAGAAAGAACACAGAGATACTAAAATCTCGGGGATGAAGGGACCAAAGGTTTGCCTCCGCCAAAAGTGTGCCTTTTGGGATATCAATTTGAAGATGGTTATTAAGCATCAAAAAACTCAGAAAGAACCTTCACCCTCCCTCTTTTACCTGCCTAAAGGAAGCTAGAGGACCCACCCCAGGAAGGAAGATATCCTCACAGATAACTATAGATTAATATAAACTAATGAGTGATAGAGAGGAACCTAGTAAGCCCATTTGTTCAAAGTCCTCTGGTGTCCCATTGTTAAAACGGCCCAGCAAACATTTATTTACCAAACATTTGCTTTTCTATCTCCCTGTGAATGGCCTTCCTGCCCTTTTGAAGTCCCAAACCACATCCCTCCTCCCTTCTCCTTAGCTCCAGATGGCATATGAACCTCAACTACCCAATACTTCTTTGTCTATCATTATGACACCCTTGAATGTGCACTTGTATAATGAACTTTGGACATTTTCTCCTGTTAATCTGTCTCTGTTAATTGGATTATTAGCCTAGCTAGAATTTAGAAGGGGGAAGAAAAGTTACTTTTTTAAGCCCCCACAGGAATGAGTGCCCAGGTGTTGCCCCCAAAGTTAGCTTCTTGCTCTATGTATGGAAATGACACCAGTGTTGGTTGTTTCAGCTGGATAACTGAAGTTTCTAGAATCTCAGGAATCCAAGAGAACATGCATTTTGAAAAACTGACTTTTTCCAGAAGGCTTCTTTTAGGCCCTCCTGTTACTTCTACATAAATTTCCAAAGGTCATCTGGATATATATGCTGGAATAAGTCTTGTTGTTTTATTGTTAGATGTAGGAAACTCATGTCATCTATAGACTCTCTTTCACTGATTTTTTCCCTATTTACACCACTACCACCAGCCCTTGCTCCCCTACACCCGTACATACCAGAGGACTGCTGGGAACATACAAATGTACTGAAAGATTTTATCATTTTTCCTTAGAGAAACAGGGGTTTGGTAAAATATGAATCTAGAAGTTGTAGAAGTTGAGATATGTTTCTTAACCCAAATTATTCACCACTTGGAAACAAAGCATTGTGGTTAAGAGTATTTTTTATTAATAACATTCTTTTAAAAATCAACTTTAATAAAAATGTTTAAGCATTAGAATTAGATTAAGAATGAGTAAATTCAGTCCAGATATCACTCTAAATAATTATAAAAAAATATTTCAGCAATTATAAACTTTGTTAATAATAGAATTTCCACTCCCATACTCATGATAATTTAACGACTCGTTTATCTAAAAGTTGTTCATATTAGTCTTCACATGAGCACTAATTTTTGGATTCTACAAAGCTTTAAAATTATTTTTCGTAATTTAAAAACATGACTCTACCACCTGACCCCCAAGCCTTGGCTTCTTCCTGAATGGACAGCCTGTGCCCAGGCTTCTGCAAAACCATATCTCACTTGCTACAGCAGGAGCCTGAGTCTCCAGGGCCCAGGCTCCACCTGTTAAGACTCATGCACCTTATGGATGACTGCTCTCCTCCCATTCCTTTCAGGCAGCCGAGTAGGTGTGGAATAGGCTTCCCTAATGTTCCCTAAAGTGACTAACAACCCAGAAGTGCTGGGAAGTTAAACTTGAATCAAGGGATTAGAGGCCAAGAAGATTAGCCTTTCATTTTCCTTCCCCTCTCTCCACACACAACTGATGGATTGCTTCAAGATGACTTTCAGGATGAGCAACTAACTGGCTTGTATTTCCTTCTGAAATTATGGCCAGTTCCTTAACAGCCACCTGGCATCTGCAGTCCTTTCTTTTTGTGGTCTCTTTCTCTTTCTCTCTTGCAGCCCTGGGTTGCAACTCCCAACACAGCTAGCCTTAGCAAGTAATCTTTGCCTTAAGTTTTATTATCCAGGGAATTTGGCTAAGACAATGATTAAAAATAAAATCACATGTTATATCTTCAATCTGGCCTCCTGCCTACAGTCAATTTTCTTTTTAGTAAGAAAGAAGAATGGAGATCTATAATCTGTATTAGCTAGAGTTGTTCCAGTTAAGTGTTTCTGGGTTGAGAATGTTTCCTAAATCTCATCCACCTTCCTTGTGTATTTTACTTCACCTCAATAGGTAGGAATAGATACTAGCAGTTCTTTTCTTGGATTGGTTGCTTCTGCCCAGATTGATGTGGTGAACCGGACGACAGATAGTAGCTTTTCCTACATACAGCCTACTCTCTGATCTCCATCGTACCATCTTTGATGCTATCTTCCACCTTCTTTGTGTCCTCTTCTCCCATTTCACATTTAACGAATTCCTGGTATGTACTTGGGATAAATTTATTTCAAAGTAATATTCAAAATCTTTTTGATTCAGGATATTCTGTTTTGTGTAAAATATGTATAGTTTAATCAGCAGCAACAGAATATCAGCTGCTAAAAGCAAAATGATATTTGGGGATTGTAAACAAGACACTTTAGCGTCATAAGTCTTTCTTAGCCTGAGAAAGAGAAGGGACTTTTTCACTTCTCTATTTAATGGGCCAGATAATATCTTCCATGGAAGGGTGGGTGTGAGGATAAAGGCTTTTAGACATTTAGTGGTATCATTCTCCTTGCTGCTCCTGCTGAAGACAGGGACTGTGAATGCCAGAAGAGTATTATTAAGGCTGTTATTTTAATGAGTTAAAATTACTCAGAAAGTTTGCATAGATAAAAATGACCTAGACAGAGCTTAAGACAAACAACTCTTCTGGGATTAAAACAAAACAAACAAAACCCAGGGCTTTTTGACCCTGAGTGAGCCTAAGGAGTGAGAACAGTTTTCATTACCATGTGAGATTTAGAATGAGTTAAGAAGGGAAAGTCAGACATCCATAAGTTATGTATCAAAGTGTGCTTTAGGATTATCAAGTGCCTTCGCACTTTTTTTCTGTTTGAAACTAATGATTGATTAATGGTGTTTAAGTTCTGTGGCTACAATGAACTTAATACTATTGATAAAAAATAAGGTATAAAAATAAAATAGGATTTCTATTTTTTAATTACCAATCTAAAATTTACTTATTTACCAAAATGAAGAATGTGAATGGACAGTTTACAAGAAAGGAAATTCAAATAGCCCCTAAACATACAAAAAGATGCTTAACCTGACCTTTAATGAGAGAAACACAAATTAAAGTTGTTATGAGATATCGATATTCATCTATCTGTTTGGCAAAAGGTTTCAGAGTACATTGTGTCAGCTAAGATATGGGGAAATGCATACTGGGAGCAAACTAGTACAGTCTCTGAAGGAGGCCTCTGGATGATATCTATCAAAATTATAAACTCACATACCCTGACCAAGCAAGTCTACAGTTAAGAATTTATCCTACAGACATATTCACATACAAAGCAGATGAATGTGTAAAAATGCATAAGTATTACCTATACAAACATAACTTCATGGTTTAAAAGAAGAAAAACTGAATAATATATGTAGACATTTGAAAAAGGCCTTTCATCTAATTTATGGGAAAATTGTAGTTCCAAGTCATCTGGCAACAGCATATACATTTTTGTTGGTTTTTAATAGACTTTGTTTTTCAGAGCACCTTTAGGTTTATAACAAAATTGAACAGGAAATACAGAGATTTCCAATATTTCTTGTCCCCACACATGCATAGCCTCGGCCATTATCAGCTTCCTGCATCGGAGTGGTACATTTGTCACAAATGATGAACCTACTACATTGATACATTATTATCACCCAAAGTCCATAGTTTACAAGGGCTCATTCTTGGTGTTGCACATTCTATGGATTTTAACAAATGCATAATAACTTGGATGCACCATTATAGTATTATACAGAATAGTTTCACTGCCCTGTTAATCCTCTATACTACACCAATTCATCCCTCCCTCCTTCCTTTCAACCCCTGGTAATCAGTGATCTTTCCCCACAGTTTTGCTTTTTCCAGAATGTTATATAGCTAGATTCATAAGTATATAGCCTTTGAGATCGGCTTCTTTCACTTAGTAATATGCATTTAAGCTTTCTCCATGTCTTTCATGGCTTGACAGTTTACTTCTTTTTAGTGCTAAATGATATTCCATTATCTGGATGTACCACATTTTGTTTATCCACTCATGTACTGAAGGACATCTTAGTTGCTTCCAATTTTTGGCAGTTATAAATAAAGCTGCTATAAACATTCATGTGCTGGTTTCGTGTGGATGTTTTCAACTTCTTTGGGTACATACCAAGGAACATGATTGCTGGATTGTATGATAAGAGTATGTTTAATTTTATAAGTAGTTGCCAAACTATCTTTCTTCCAAAGTGACTGTACCATTGCATTTGTTGTCAGTGTTTCAGATTTTGGCCATTCTAATAGGTGTGCAGTTGTTTTAATTTGCACTTCTCTGAGGATATAGGATGTGGAATGTTTTTTCACGTGCTTAATTGCCGTCTTTTGTGAGGTGTCCAGTAAGGTCTCGGATCCATTTTAAAATTGGGTTGTTCATTTTCTTATTGAGTTTTAAGAGCTCTTTGTGTTGGGTAACAGTCCTTTATCAGATATGTCTTTTGCAAATATTTTCTCTCAGTCCGTGGCTTACACATGTTTTAAAAAGAAGTGACTAAATCACTTTTAAAGATTAAGTCAGAAATTAGGATGATCAGATGGCCACATTAGTTTATTAATGAATGGATAAATCTTTATTACTTCCCTTTATAACCGAAGCTTTGTAGTCAGTGAAGCCATGAGTCTTATTTTCCTTGAGCTCTCTGCAGTAAAGAAATCTAACTAGTAATGGATGAATGCATGCAAACACAGCCTGTGATATTGTGATATTTAAACTGCCCTTGAAGTAAAAACTAATTTGCTTAAAAATTAAAAAGATGATTCTTCTATAACTTGTAATCTCCCAGTTGCTTTGTGACAAATTTCACCGTTTTCTAAAAAATGCATGTTAAAGAGAACAAAAAAATCAGAATAATTGCAAATGTTTCCATTTGAAAGAACTAATAATCATTTATTTCTGATATAAATGTATCTCAGAAAGTCGTATGTATTTTTTATGTGTTCCTGACACATCTCCTTATTATATATCACTCTATAACCATTTAGTTTTCATGTTAATAAATGAAGTACTGTGGAGTTCCCCAATGCAAGTCCAAATTGTCCCATCCTGGAATGGAAGGATTCTGTTAGTTAGCTAACACTACCGTCCTTCTGAATCTTGAACTTTGATACTGTTCTAATAGCACACTGAATGCTACCTTTGTAACATTCTCTCTTGGGTCACTGTCCTTACTGTTAGCTTCTTGGGGGGAATGTCCCCATGTGATTTATCTTCTGATCACTCAGAATATCTTGCACCAACTCAGCAGATATATTGAGCATGGATTTTTTTTAAAGGTAGAAGACACAGTTACTTTGGCAAAATTTAAATCATTTGTAGTCTGTAGTGCATTCTGTGATAGACACTGGTGATAGATACTTTTTCTAAAAAAGGAGAGAATTCTGATGGGGTCCTGGGCAATGTCTCGGGGATGTTTTTCAGAAAGGGCCATGCAGCACATGTAAAAAGACACAACCAGGCAGGGACAATACTCAAGCACAACCTTAAAGCATTTTGCCCAAACCTTAAATGAATGTGTTTAACTCCTCCTCCTACTACTACTATGTGACATCCCCACCCCATTTCAGCAGCTGGAATAATAAGAATAACATCCCTTACACTTTTGTTTGTAAAAAAAAAAAAAAAAAAAAAACAGTGGGGAGACAAGACTTTCTTTAAAGTATCTCACTTTATGGCACAGTGTTTGTAACCAAATGTGTTGCAATAGCATTTTCAAACTAAAAGCGACAGACCCTTGCATTAGAAATGCCACTTTCAGGGCCCTGAGTACTGGTTGGCAGAAGCTTCTCTCTGAAGAGTATTTCTGGTGCTTTTACTCAACTTCAACTTTTCTGTAGATTTGAAATTTTTATAAAAAAAAGAGGCAAAAGGCAGTTTCTCTCTCTGGAGAAAGATCATACCACTGGCATTTAGAATAGCATTTTCCCCTCTTTCCTGGCTACAATTACAAGGATCTCTTAGTATCTCCCTGTGTGGGGTAAGATAAGTATTTTGTCATCTTCTATTAATAGGGAGGGATTCTGAATCACAGAAGGACTAAGAGATTTTCCTAGCCCCAGAAATAAAAAGAATAAAAGAAAGCAGGATGATTAGTACATTATTTTAGGAACAGGACAATTTGGTATAACATCATTTTCCTGGACAATTGCAATTGCAATTGCTTCCTAATTGGTTTTTCTGCCTCCAGTTTCTCTTTCCATTCCAGTCTATTCATCCCTTTGTTACCAGAATCATATTCTGAAATCATGTCACACTCCTGTATAAATATCTTTGATGACTTCTCAAAGAAAAATCCCAAACTCCTTAGGATGACATCCAAAGCCCATTTCCATCTGGCTTTTAACTACCTTTTCTATGATCTTTGCCACTCTGCACCTACGGTACTGCTCAACTGAACTCCAATTGTCATGTCGGTGCCTCCTAACCTTTACTCTTGCTGGCTGTTTCACTAGCCTAGAGGGCCTTTCTTCTCCTATCTCTACTGGTTGGGGGAGAGGAAGAAATCTGCTTATCCACAGGGATCCAACTCTGGGACCCTTTCTAACACCCAAGGTCCCTGAACCATTTCCTCTACTTGCTTCCATAGCACTTTTTTAAACAATTCCAATTACTGTACATTTACTTTGTTACATCTCAGCTACCTGGGCATATCTCTAACCTCCCCAATCCAATTGTGAGTGTGTGTGTGTGTGTGTGTGTGTGTGTGTGTGTGTGTGTGTGTGTGACAGCAGGGTCTTACTCATTTCTATATGTCTCAGCAGTCATTTTAGTTCTAGACACACAATAGGCGCTCAAATAAATACTTGATATTGTCTGTTATTAAGAGAAACTTTATTTTAAGCAAATATATAGGCAGATCTGGGTATAATTTCAGGCCTCCTGAAAAGAAATCAGAGTGCGTGCCAAAAATTGAGCTTACGGGGGGGACAAGAAGATTAGTTATATCTACTGTTGCATTTTTCTGTTAGGAAGTTCTGATATTTGCGGGTAAATTGTACTATTCGATTCATCCTTCCAGGTAACTTTCAAGAAAAGGTCTATAATTGACCAGAGCTGATGGGTTAGGAACCTGGCTGTCTGGGATATTTGAAACGTCTCAAAATGTGGTCTACTTATATGAGACACTGCTGGCTGCTGAACTAAAAGACAGTTTTCTGGGCTTCAAAGGGACTGAGATGTGAATAACCTGACACTTGAGCCCAATCTTCCCAGCTATAAAACTGGTAATGGTACACCTGCTTTGTAGAGTTATCATGGTAGTTAGATTTAACATGTGAAAAGCTTGGTCTAGAATAGATTGTAGCCATTATGTTGTCATTTTCATGGTATATGCAAATATAACTTTGTAATTAACCTATTAAATGGTCTAAAGCAGTAATGCTTAGACTGAAGTTTGGAGGCCCCTGGGGTTCTCTCTCTCTCTCTCTGCCCCTTTCTCTCTCTCTCTCTATGTGTGTGTGTGTGTGTATACATATATATATATACACACACACACATATATATGTATATGTATATATATTTTTTCCCTTGGATCTGTGAGTTCTTAGATGATAAACTGAGCTAAAGCATTCCTTGTATTGTGGATACACAGTCATTTCTACTGACTACTGAGGCAAAATGGGCTGGAAGGAAATAGTACCTTCTTAGAAAAATAATTTGTCCCCTTACACAATATCTGTTTGTACTGCTCACACCTGAGTAAATAAAGGAACACAGATGAAGGAGAAAAGTCACCAGAGGGAACATAGCCCACACAAAGAGACACAGGCAAGTACTCTGTGTAGCTGAAGCATGGCTAACGCCCCAGGAAGCTGAACACATGAGGCTTCATGACATGACCAGAAAAAGTTCTGGAAAGATGAGCACATATAGCCCCTCACTTCCCTGGAAGGCAATGTAAGCCTGATTTCCCACTAAGGATCATCCTCTAGGCTTTGGAAATAGTACAATAGAAAGCACGGTGCGATAGCACCCACTACCTCCCCACCCCCCACCCCCCCCACCAAAAAAAGGTCAGTGAGCTTGGCTGTACTGCAGAGATGCCAGCTTCCTGAGGACCTCTTACATATACATTTACATAAGCTTTTATGTTTCCTACTTTGTGAAAATAAAGGATAAGAGGGAAGAATCAATGTTTTCTGGCTGAAAGGAAAGAGACTAAAGCATCTGAAAGAAGAAATCAACATTGTTATCTTTAAATTTTCTTGCTAAGGACTTCAAAAGAATATTCTAGATAAAGTCTCTGTGGGACCCTGAATGTAAATTAATGTGCATTTCATTAGGTGATAGAAAATAAACACAGAAAAGCTAAAGAAGACCATAATTTTTAAGACTTTAGCCTGATTGGGATCAAGGGCTGAATTGGTCATTAGTTCACATTTTTCTTCAGGTTGTATCATTCTGGCAAGATGTGAAAGTACCATGTCATTTATGGGAAAGCTCCAACCACTCCCTAGATGAGACTGGATACGACTCTGGCACTGCTTGCCATCCAGCTGTTAGTCGCCATCTAACCTAACCAGCCTTTTCCCCACACTCATATTTTTAGGAAAATTATTAACCTACACTCATCAAGAACCTGCAGTCCCTCACACCCTGGGGCAAGCTGTGTGGAGCTGCCACTGAGAAGCAGTTTGTTTGCAAACCAGGATCTGCAGTCATGGTTTTAATTTGGGGCTCATATTTGAAACTCCCTTTGGTTTTCTCCAGGCACAGCCTATCAATGTATAGGACCTGTTTTCTATTGTCAGTCCTTTGGGCCTCTTGGGTTCTTCAGCTCCTTCTGTTCAGACATAACTTGCTGTCTTTTTTGTGGCGCCTGTCTGGAGACCGCAGCATGAGTTTTGTGAAGCCCACATGCTCTTCGTTTTAAGTCAAACTATTTGAAACACATTTTTCAAATGCAGTTAAATTCTGTTAGGTTTTGCTGTTCTGAAAGCCACTGTCACTTCAAGGGCCTCCTGGGACCTCTAGAAGCAAATCTTGATTACGCCACAAGACTAGATTTTAAGCCAGACCTTCGAAAACACTCTCTCCCTATTTGCTAAAAATCTGTTTAACGGTTTTCACATGATGTGTTAATGTCATTGTATTCATAGAGATTGCTCCAAGGAGATTAAAGGTCAAGCTAACTCTTTTGGGTCTTGTAAATCTCAAACACAGGAAAATTCCTGTAAAGTCAGAATACTTCACCAATAGCCAAGCAAACATTTTAACAGAACTTTAAAGCTACTTCCCAAGGGGGAAACATGGGAAAGAATTCAACCATGAGTGCTTGGTGCATGCACACACAAATAAACACAGAGAGAAATTAGGATCTCTGCAATTGCTTCCCCGTCCTTAGACAAAGCCATGTACGTATAAATAATACCCAAAGCAGGGAACTAAGGCCTCCAGAAGAAAGGAAGCCTGTGATTCTTCCGGTTGCTAGAATTCAGAATTCCGGGTTTTTCCTGAGAAGCTAAGCAACAGGACCAGGATGAGATTCAAAGCAGGATCATCAGCAAAAAGGAGTCAGCTTTGTGCAGAAATAAAGCAATGAGTTTTTAAAATATCTTCTTTTGAGTCCCCATTTTGTGCCCTACACTTTTTGTGTGTCATCTCGATTATCTCTAATCCTAATGGACCTTTGAGGTAGGCAAAACTAACTCCAATTTTACACTGCTGAATTCCTTTCTTTGTTTTTTCTCCATAGCACTTTCACTTTCCGACATATTATATAATTATTGTTTTCCTTATTGTCTGTCCTCACTAGGATGTAAGCTCTGGGAAGGTATGTATTCTTGTTTTATTCACTGTTGCTTTTCTGGAATCTATAAAAAATCAGTGAGTGAATGCATTAATGAAGGCAAAAAGAGGCTAGTAAGTAACTGTCCTCTGTCAAACTCCGAGTTAAAAAAGCCAAGATTTAAACCCAGGCCCATGTACTACGCTGATGCACTAGATAAGTAATGGTAATTCTGAGGATATAAGACATATTTTAAGGAAGATAGGGAATTTATTAATGGTCAACTAACGAAGAAGTGTGTGGCAAGAAAACCGCCAGATGTATAAGGAGCAGAAAAATAAGCCTAATTTTTATCCTTGAATCTGTGGGGGAGGCTGCAGTTGAACATGTTAAGCTGGTGGTCAAAATTCAAAATGCAGACTTTAATCCTTCAAATTCCCGCAGAGAACAGCACAGCATGGTATGGTCTCTCCAATACCCTGTATTACATGCATGTGGTTAATCCTTAAAGGTCTGGCTTCAAATCCTGACCCCACCATTTGCTACTGCTTGACCTCAGGCAAATTTCTTAATCTCAGTGAATGGGGGCAGTTTACATGGCTTTTCTGGACTGATCTACATTATGCCTACACACACAGAAATCAAGACCATGCCTACCATGTAGTAAATGCCCAATATATATCGTTTCTTAGATCAGTTTTGCGTGGTTGGAGAAGAGGTTCTTTAAAATAGGACCCTTTAGGGAGAAGTTAAAAAGCTAACTCGGTACCTTTGTTAACTGTTAAAGGATTTTGAACCTGGCCTGCAACAGCACCTACTTTGTTTCACAACTGAATTGGGTGGGATGGATTAAACTGCTGAGGGCAGTTCCTCAGAGCTTCTCTGTAGACTAGCGAGGTCCAGGTGAGCTTTCCAAGGGTGTCTTTGGAGTGGAAAGAAGTCAGGCCATTACGCAGGGTTGGAATTCAGAACAGGAACAATATCGACAGCTGGGAGCACACCAACACCACGTTAGGACATTTCACTTTACCCAATCCATCATCGTAGGTATTTTGATCATCTTCATGATGCCAACGTGGAAGACTTCGGTTTAGAACAGTTGGATGATCTACCCAATTTTGAATGCTTAGGAAGCGACAGGAGCATCATTTAAACCTGGCTGCCCCACTCCAGGGGCTCCCACGCCGCACGGTTTAGGGCGAAGCAGTCAGGAGGCCATTTTATCAAATGTGCTTAGAAGGACCATCATTTCGTTGAAAAAGGGTTTCCGAAACCCGGGTCAAACTAAATGTTTCGATCTTCAGGTTTGAGAAGTGCTGCGATTATCCTCCAAAATTTGTGCCCGGGTTCAGGTAACCGCACTTTAAAAAAAGCTAAATGGAAACCAATTTCCCTCGCTGTCTCTTCCGTGGGAGGTCCCCAGCTAAAGGATTTTGTTCTTAAATCGCAGCAGGGTATCCTGCACCTCCCCTCCTCGCCTCCCGCTCTGTGACTGAAAAGATTTGGGGTGAGAACTTCGGTTACAGGTGGGGGCGGATCGGAGGCGTCAACTCCAGCGCGGGCCTCCTCCAGCTGGAACTGGATAAGATCTAGTAAAATATGGGAGTTTTGTTCCAAGGCATGCCCAAAAAAGGCGCGGGCAGAGGAGCGCAGCAACCCCCGCCTTCGTGGCACACGCTCCTCCCGGGGCGACGTGCCTGCGGCAGAGCTCCAAAATTGGCAACCTGAGCCTCGCAGCCGCCTTTTTTTAGCCTACGTTCCCCCAAACCGGGTAAGAGGCGGGGGACTAAAAATGCAAATCGTAGCGGGAGCGTCAGCCGGCAGGCCCGGGAGTGCGGAGAGCCTGGCTAAGGGAGACCCCCGCGGCCTCAGGTGCCCTCGGCGACATTCGCGATGGGCGAAGAGCTCCCCGCGGGGGGAACAGCCGCTCCCCACCGAGCCCCCGCCCCCGCTTCCGCCTCCCTGGCGACCGCAGGACAAAGCGCAGCCTCTTTTCCGCCGGGGGTTAGGGCGGGAGGCCGGATTAGGGCCAGTGCCTTCCGGCCGCAGCGTTCCCGCCCCCCGGCCCCCGGCGCCGCGCCGGCCGCACACAGGTGGTTTTCCGCTCGGGAGGGGCAGGCCCCGGCACTTTTATATAACAATAGGGCTCTGCGCGCTGGGGACGCGCCTCCTCGGCGAGTCCCCAGCCGGCCCACACCTTCATCCGGTCCCAGGCCTGGCGACCCCGCGTCCCGGCGACTTGGCCGAGCTCTTGGCCAGCATCTCCTTCAATACCTGCTGGCCCTGCAGAGAGACGGAGGCGTTCCCCGGTACTCCCAGCCCCCACTTGGGAGCCAGGGGATCCCGGCAGGCACTCTTCTCCCCTACCCGCCCTAGGCCGCCACGGAGCCCACAGTATCGCAGTCGGCCCCGCACCCCGCAGAGATCCGCGGGGTAGCCCAATACCCCGCGCCCCCTGAGCGAGCTGGCGGGCGTGGGGGCGAGGAGTGTAACGCGCAGACGCTGCGGTTGATCCGCGGGTGCCCAGCAACCCGTGGGGGGGGGGCTGCGGTTCCAGAAGGGAAGAGGGGGCGGGGTGGGGGTAGGGACATGCCTGTCTACAGTAACCAATCGCCCCGCAGCCTGCAGGCTTTGCGGCAGGACTTGCCCATGCCTCGACGATGGTGGGGACAGCAGGCCGACGCCGTGCGCGCTAGTGCACCTCGCCCAGGCAGACCCGCCAGACCGTCTCCTCTGTCGGAAACCGAGTTCTTAAGCCAGAAATGATTAACGAGCGTGACCCCCACCCCGCGGCGCGCGGGGGGAGGGGAATGGATTTTGGGTCCCCGGAACTATAGCTCCTGACGCCCCACGCCGCTAGAGGGGAATGAAAAACGTTTCTGTAATTTCTGCTGTTAAAAAATAATTAATAAAACTTTTTTAAAAAGCTTTTTTTCCCCTATTATCTGAACAACAGGCATTTGTTTGTTTCCTTTAAAATGTTTCAACAAAATGCTGGTTTGTTTCGAAAGATGTTGAATTAGCATTTAACACTTCATCGGGTACTAAAGCCCAGACAGTCCAGCAGCCCCAACACAGCCTCGACTGAAAGAACATCACGGCAAACAGAACTGGGCTTTTTAAATTGGCAACGAATGCCACGCTGCCTAAGAGGGGGCCGGCGAGGGGGAGGGAAGGCGAACTCCAGTCCAAATGAGTTTAATGGGAATAAAAAGGGGGGAAAGTCAGCACAAGTTTTCCTACAGCTAGCCCGCCATCGCAGGCGTCACGAACAAGAGCTTTTGTGCTTGCTAATTGCACCATTTGTGCGCAAAAGTTCCGAGGCAAAGTGTGAATGCTCAACAGAAGGAAACACGAGACAACTGAAGTGCCCTGGTTTGTGTGCCCTGCTCCTCCACCGCCACCGCCTCCTCTTCTTTCTCCTTCCTCCCTCCGAGCCCGCTGTTGCAGCTTGTTTGCACTGGGGCTTATCCGGAGCGGAAATTCCTTTCCGTTTTTGTGAATGACAAACTCATTAACAATTCATCAACACAACCTGTTCCAGCCGGCCCGTCTCCACGGCAACAGCCCCTTCCGCAGCGGGCTGATTGGCTGGCGCGGAGAATGTATCCATTGAGACGCTCGCTGTTTGTATCCATTGAGGAGCAGCCTCGCGCAGGGGGTGTGCGAGAGCCGAGTCCGAGGGAGAGTGAGCGAATCGGAGCTTGAATAATCAGAGGAGAAAGACGCACGGGTGGATTTGAGGCGCAGCCTTGGAGGGAGGGATTAGAAGCCGCCGGACTCCCCCCCTCCTCATAGCTCGGAGTCCGAATTAATTGGATTTCATTCACTGGGGAGGAACAAAACCGTCTGGGCAGCTTCATTCAGACAGATTCATTGACACCGAGAGTGAGCGGCTGCAGCCCGGTGCCGAAGGAACCGCCGGCTTCCCTGTCTCGCCTTCCCCTCCTGCTACCCCGGTTCGGGAAGGGCGAGGTGGAATTCAACCCCGCTCCCCGGGCGGCGGCTTCGTGCGGCGCGTTCAGCCTATGCTTGCCCCGAGGGGCGTCTGCTAGGCACCCGCTTCCGCAGTTCGACCCCCATGATAGATACGCTCAGACCCGCGCCCTTCGCGTCGGAAATGGCGATCAGCAAGACGGTGTCGTGGCTCAAGGAGCAGCTGGAGCTGGGCAACGAGCGGCTGCTGCTGATGGACTGCCGGCCGCAGGAGCTGTACGAGTCGTCGCACATCGAGTCGGCCATCAACGTGGCCATCCCGGGCATCATGCTGCGGCGCCTGCAGAAGGGCAACCTGCCGGTGCGCGCGCTCTTCACGCGCGGCGAGGACCGCGATCGCTTCACCCGGCGCTGCGGCACCGACACGGTGGTGCTGTACGACGAGAGTAGCAGCGACTGGAACGAGAACACTGGCGGCGAGTCGGTGCTCGGACTGCTGCTAAAGAAGCTCAAAGACGAGGGCTGCCGGGCCTTCTACCTGGAAGGTGTGTGCGGCGGGAGCGCGGTGGCGGGGGGTGGGGCGCGGGGCTGCGGGCTGCCGGGGGGAGGGGTAGAGCGGCGAGGGGACTGCGAGTGCCCTCGTCGAGCTTGGCTGGCGCTTCTGAGCCTCGGGTCTAGGCACCCGCGAGCCAGGCCAGCGCCAAATACACCCTCTCCCGGGCCCCAGGCACCGGCCGTTTCTTTCTAATTCATCTTCCTACCCGGAATGCCCTCTACCTTTCTCTGATTTCTTTCGTTGGATTTTGAATTAAGACTTAAGGGACGGGAGAGGTCGTTGGGGGTGGGGGGCGCAGATCGGCGCTTCCTAGCCCCTCAAAATATTCGGGAAAGTTGCCATTTTGTGCGTTTCCGGCTTCCAAAGAGTAAGGGTTCTCGGGGGAGGCGGGACCGTTCGTTTGACTCCGGAGCGCATACGTTTAGTGTCTTATAATTTTGCACCAGGCTTTCTGCGTGTGGGGTTCGTCGGGCGCTGTCGTGTTTGCTGCGCCGGGCTGCGGCTCTGCAAGCTGTGAAAACTACTACGGAATCTCGGGTTACACGCTTGCTTTTCTCGTCCTGGCAGGTGGCTTCAGTAAGTTCCAAGCCGAGTTCGCCCTGCACTGCGAGACCAACCTAGACGGCTCTTGCAGCAGCAGCTCCCCGCCGTTGCCAGTACTGGGGCTCGGGGGCCTGCGGATCAGCTCCGACTCCTCCTCCGACATAGAGTCTGATCTCGACCGAGACCCCAACAGTGCAACGGACTCGGATGGCAGCCCGCTGTCCAACAGCCAGCCTTCTTTCCCCGTGGAGATCTTGCCCTTCCTCTACTTGGGCTGTGCCAAGGATTCCACCAATCTGGACGTGTTGGAGGAGTTCGGCATCAAGTACATCTTGAACGTCACCCCAAATTTGCCGAATCTCTTTGAGAACGCAGGAGAGTTTAAATACAAGCAGATCCCCATATCGGATCACTGGAGCCAAAACCTGTCCCAGTTTTTCCCTGAGGCCATTTCTTTCATAGGTGAGACTAATTAACAGCCCTCGCTCAGACCTTTAAATGCAAAATTCTTAGCCATTCATAGAGTTTAAGCTGTTAATCTTTCTTGCTAGTTGCTAATTTGCAGGCCTACAGGTCTCTAATGTTCGGAGGGGGTTCTTAATTCTGGTTTATCTCGGTAAGAAGAAATGTGCCTGCAGAGCGCAGTTGGATTTGAAATGCTTTCTACGTTTCTTGACTCTGAATGCAGTCATTGGAAAGGGGGGCCGTTCATAATCAGATAACAGCATTTTCCCACAATCTTTGGCCTGGGGGAGGGTCCAGTAGGAGTACTTATGGTACACGGGAATTGTAGCATTGCTTTATAATTTTAAAAGACCTAGGAGTTATTTTAGGACATCAAGTTAGTTGTTGGAAAGCCCTATAAATATGCTAGATGTTGTAATCCAGTCGAATGTTACTGTGATACCAGTTAACAGTGAGCCAGTGAGGGTAACCTGAGCTCAGCAGGAAGGACCGTGGGCTGGGAAGCCTGGAGAAGTGAATCTCCAGGCATTGTAATGCATTTCCTATTACAAAGGAACTCATTTTCAGGCCATGTCGACATCCTGTTCCTCCTAATGGGCTGTCCCCTGTGACTTCCCTCTTTCTTTTAAAATGCCTGAATACCTCCATTGTTATCTGTACAACAGTTGGAGAATAATTTAATAGACCCTTGCAATCTGCTTGTCTGTATAAAAGGCATTCACTACCATATTGCAGAGTTTCTGGTATTCACATGCTGAGGCAAAGAATGCACACATTAAGGAGTTTTTTGTTGGCAGAAACTTAATACAAAAGCTCCCTTTTCAGAAAATATCTGAAATATGTAATTGTGCCCAGTGTACATGTTTTATTGCAATGATACATCTGCTGCCTGCAGGGTTCAACTGCCACACGATTATTTTTTTGTCTTTTTATTTTGTAGACTGATCACAAAGGGTAGTTTTTCAGTCTGCTGAAATCTTGCCTTCCCTTTTGTGTGTTTACAGATGAAGCCCGGGGCAAAAACTGTGGCGTCTTGGTGCATTGCTTGGCTGGCATCAGCCGCTCGGTCACTGTGACTGTGGCTTATCTTATGCAGAAGCTCAATCTGTCAATGAATGATGCTTACGACATTGTCAAGATGAAGAAATCCAACATCTCCCCCAACTTCAACTTCATGGGCCAGCTGCTGGACTTCGAGAGGACGCTGGGACTGAGCAGCCCCTGCGACAACCGGGTTCCTGCCCAGCAGCTCTACTTCACCACCCCTTCCAACCAGAATGTCTACCAGGTGGACTCCCTGCAATCTACGTGAAAGGCCCACTCCCCTCCTCACTGGGATGTGTCCTTTCCTTCAGCAGTTACTTTTGGCAGCATCGGCTGGGCTGCTTTCTTTGTATGTGGCCCCAGGTGTCCAAATGACACCTGCTGTTGGTATTAGACAGGGTTACCACGTGTGGCATTGGTTATCACAAAGGGAGAGATTTGCTCCATTCTTGTTGGAAGAACAGGACATGCTGTATAGATACAGGCAGTAGGTTTGCTCCACACCCACTTGTATAGCCTACCCATGCAGGGACTGGAATTCGAGGATTTCCAGATAAATAGGGTAGGACAAATGGTAGGATAGGAGCACGTGTTCTTTAGGGCCTTGTATGACTGTTTCCTTTTGCATCTGGAACTGACTATATTGTCTTCAGTGAAGACTGATTCAATTTTGCATATAGAAGAGCCAAAGACAGGTTTCAGCTCTGTATTTGTAGTATCGGTTTGGAAAAACAAAACAAAAGAAAAATAATAATAGGTAAAACAAATCTGATACTCCTTTTGATTATTGTAAATATTTGATCTTAAATCACTTGGCAGTGTTTGAATTGTTTGTTTTTTCTTTGATGGGTTTAAAAGGAATCATCCAAAGGGAGAAAGAGCAGGTATACCACTTCTTAGAAAATAGAAACTTTTGCTCTTTTCTAATCCAAAGGATATATTTGCCGCATGCTCGACTTTACCAATTCTGAATGACATTTTCATGGACATTATTATTGCTGAGACCTTGTTATGGTGCAGTCTTCAGTCTCTTTTATATATCTTCCTTGTGATTTTTTTTTTCTTTCCTTTTAATGTGGTTTGACTATGCCTTACCTTTGTAAATATTTTGGCTTGGATTGTCTTAAAGGGGATATCTCAAAAAGGCACCAAAATCATGGGCTTACTTTTTTTTTTTACTTCAGCTGTGCTAAACAGTATATTACCTCTGTACAAAATTCTTCAGGGAGTGTCACCTCTAATGCAATACTTTGGGTTGATTTCTTTCCTTTTAAAAAATTTGTATAAAACTGGAAGCGTGTGTGTGAGCATGGGTACCCATTTGATAGGTGAAGTGCATATGATTGTGAAGAAGGGAGAGTTAAGTTGTTCCATTATGTTCATGGTGTAAAGTTTTGAGATGAAGTTTATTATAAGAATGTAAAACCTTAAATTATTAATAAATAACTATTTTGGCTATTGACTGTGTGTTTTAAAATATCGTACCTGCATGTGAAGTGACACATTTTAGTTATTTTTCAGGTAGGACTGATACTGGCTTGTAAAACATGTAGGAATAGCAGGGGAAAATTCTCATCTTTTAAGCTATTTATTCCAAGACTGATTTTTCAGGTGCAGTTTATGAAATTAATCTTGCGTTTCAAATAAAGATGACATAGAATGGACCAACTTGTGTATGGACAAAACTCTACGAATATAGTTCTGGCTTTTTAAAGAAAATTGTAAGCTCTTGAGGAAAAATGGAGCTGCAGAATATAAGATTGTTTGTATCCTTGTAAGTAGTCAGAAGAGGGAGGGTGGGGGCAGCTGGGAGTACCAGAAGAACAAGGTGACAGTCACCGTGTTAACTTCCCTTCCTGTTAGGATCTTCTATTCAGTAATACACCTATGCCAAGGAGAAAGGGATAATTTGTTTTCCACTCTTACTATCTGGCAATTCTACTTGCAAATTATCCTAGTGCTGGAGTAACAAGTCAGAAGTGTCTCCTTGCCTTTCTGGTGTACATGGCAAAGAATATCAGCTTTGTCACTGGAAGCTGAATGGCTTTTACATTTTATATTGGCACTTTACATGAAGCTTTGCAATTCCTTTTCTAATGTGCTTTGTGCTTCTCTGGTTTAGAATGTGGGTCAGAAACTACCATTTTGAGCTTAATGGAGGTTATTTTTTGACAGTTTCAAGGTAAAAAGCTTACTATCCTGTCACTTTATGACATTCCTTCTTGTCCTGAGTGTAAGAGTTCACAAGCCAAAATAAAAGCAAAGGGCTGGTGTATGAACTCAAAAAAACTACCTACATTTTGCACCTTTTTTAAATGACCTTAGTCTCTGCCTGTACTGGGGAGAGAGTCAAGCTTTTCACCCACATCACAAGTGTGAGATGCCAGTCGGATTGATTGATAATCTGCATGATAGGAGGAAGCAAGTGGCCCTGGTTTTATGGCAATCATATCAAACTGTCCAGTGACTTAGCAACTGAGCATGTATAAAGCACGGACAAACGGGGCAGAAAATACCAGCTCTCCCATTTGGCTGCGCCAAGCCAGCCAGAGCTTAGAAAGGAGAAGTGGGTTGCAGTTCAACGTGGCTTGTGTTAATCCAGTTCTGAACGGTTTCCGCTCCTGGCATTCCCTAAACTGCTTGTTCAAAGTCGGGATTTGCAAGCAGCGCTAGCAATTTCCTGTCCAGCTGCAACTCAAGGAGCAGCGTGTTTTCTTCCTCCTTGCTTTTTTTCTGGTTTCTTTTCTTTTTCTTTCCTTTTCTTTAACCCGGGCTGTCGATAATTTTAGTGCATTTCCTCTCTGTGGATTATCAACTCCTTTCCTCCTGGAACTTGCATGCGTTGAGTTCCTATGGCTCTGCTCAAGCCGACAGCTGGCCTCCCCAGCACTTCCTCTCGCTTCACTGTGGGTTTGTTGTTTGTCAGTCCACTTCTGAAATTAATAATGTTTTCTGGCCAAGTGCCACAAGCCATTACCACAAAGGGGAAGTAACACATATGAATAGCAGGAAGCCATGCAGGGTCACAGTGTGAGCTGAACCTGTGGAAGGAACATAATTGAGCCTGGCCCATTCAGCAAGTGTCTGACAGCGATTTGGGGAGAGGGAGCTCCCTGCATTTAAACAGCTCAAGCTGTGAAGAAAAAGTTTGCAATAAATTGGTAGCAAATGGTCTTTGTCATCAGTGTGAATAAAAGAGAGCTAGCAAGAAGAGTTTAGGGACCCCGTAAAGTTGCAATGTTTGGGATTTCCCCGCCTCCTCTTCGCATATTGTTTCACAAGGCTGGTGAACAGAGGGGGACCTGCTTTTCTCTATTGCCACAAAAGGACTCGTTAAATGGGTGGATTTTACGGTTCACACAGGCCAGAAGTTTCAAAGAGCTCTTCTCTTTCTCATTCTTCTCCGGAAGGTGGAAGGCTGTAACTGACAGCATGGACCCCCGCCTTGCCCTGTGCCTCCTTTTCTCCTGGCCATCCCTCTGTTCCTTTGGTTCCTTTGTGCTTTAAGAGCTGCATGAAGGAGATCATTTTGCATCTTGGACTTGGGCTCACTTCCTGAATGGAGCCAGCCTGGTTACTAGGGCAACCTTTGCCAGCAGCTGCAGCTCCCCAGCCTCCCTCCTCACCTGCTGTCCCCATTCGTGGCTTCCTCAGGTCTTGGAGAAAGGGTTACCTTTCCTGGCCTTCTGCAGGGAGGTGACCTGAGAAGGGCCTTTCCAGAGAGGAGGCTGTTGGCAGGTTTTTGTGGGGGCTGTGGAGACTTAAGGAATGTACTGGTTAATGGTAGAAACTGGTTTTAGGGTTAAAATCAGACAGAGAACGGATTATCTGGGGCTAGAAATACCAGCACAGCCTTCAAAGGAATGAAAATGGAAACTTGCCCTGACCCAACAATGGGAGACCTGAACTCTTACTCTTGCTCTCTCACTAATGAATGGGACAGCCCTGGGCAAGTCACCCAACCTCTTGAAGTTTCCTTTTCCTTGTCTACAAAATGAGAGTCTTTATTTTTCATTCTAGGATTCTTTTATAATTTCAGCTTCCTGGTTGTGGATCGGTGACATATATTAGATGATAAAATGAGGTGCAGAGCAGGTAAAACAGCTCACATTTATTAATAGTATCAGTGCTGTATTTCATGTACAATGTCACCTCATTTAAACCTTTAACTCTGTGAGATAGATCCTATTCTTATCCTTGTTTTTCAATGAGGAAACTGAGGCAGAGAGGCCAATTATGCCTAAAGTCACCTAATGGGAAGTGGTTGAACTGAGCTTTGAAGTTTTACCTCTTCTTGTTGTAAACTGCTTGCCATCAGTATTTGTTCATCTTTATAAAGTCTCGTGATGTTGGCTAGGAAGTGGTGACCCCATTTTATAGTTGAAGAAGTGGAGGAAGCAGAGGTTAAGGGACCTGTCAAGTCAAACACAAATTCGGCAGCCAAATCACGAGAGAGCCAGAGGACACCAGCTGATATGCTGCAAGAGAGTTATTGTTTCTGTCTGGAAACTTCCATTCACCCTCTCCACAGATAAGTTGCTCTATTTTTATTTATAAGTTGCTCCTGAACACATAAATTACAAAACTGACTTTCCTAAGGATTTCTAGAATGGTTAGTGAGTGTCTAGCTGGTCCTGACCCTTGCCCACACTCCCATTTCAGGATTACACAAGTGAACTGACCCCAGAGAAATTTACTTCCTCAAATTGACCCTCTTGAAGAAAAGCTGGGGTGGGGAGAAATAGATTGAGGTAGGGGTGGGGTGGGGGAAAGAGAGAGAGAGGGAGAAAGAATGAGGCAACTTAGCATGGAGGTCTTCAGATTTAACAGAGATATAGAACACGGCAGATCATGTGGTAGCTTAGCTGTGGGTAAATATTCTTGAAAAGTCATCTTAAAAAATCAGTCTTCAGACCTGAAACTGCTTCAGAAAGATTACTTAAGCATCATTTATATGCAGTTCCGCAGGCAGTAATAATTATTTTCCAAAAGATCCCGCAGGCTTTTAAATACCCTTATTCATCTTGTGTTCTTATCACAGTTGGCCCTGAATCAGTTCAGTTTTGGTGACAGAATCTTCAAGCTTCTTTAGCCCAAAATTGATTTAAGAGTATTTAAGGGTACAGAACAAAGTTCAAACAACTCACAAATATTTATCCAGGCCTTGATCTGTATTGCATTGATTCAATGAAACAAGATTAAAATAAAAGGCAACCGAAGATTTCACCAGCCTTCAAAAGGCTGAAGACAATGGCATGTGTCTAAGTGTAACTTTGTAATCTTTCTCTTGGTACCCCCAATCAAAGTGGTACCTTCAAGGAAATACTGGACAAGTCTTCGTATGCCCCTATATGCTTCAACGGTCAAAATAATGTTTTAAACACTACATTTGGTTTTTTATATAGGAAAGGATTAATTAAAGTGCACATGTACTCAGTGTGGCCCACCCAGTTCCCCGTTCGGTCATGAAAAATATCTTTAGAGAATGTGTGCATAGCCACTGCCTTTTAGTGATGAAAAGTTTGGACTGCCATCCCTCCAAAAATGAACTCTCAGACACACAAGGGAAACAATACCAAATGTTATTTGGTAATGACACCCCAACGAACACCATGCAAGTCCGAAAAAAGTTGCCTCATCTAAGCTAGAACTTCCCCTTCCCTGCTTTTGGACACAACCTAACTATTAATTACATTAAGTATTTTTTTAATTAAGTCTAACTTAATTTCTACTGTAAATCTAACAGAAGGAGGAAAGAAAGAGAGGAAGGGAGGGATAAAAGGTTCTCTTTGGGAACACATAGCTCCCAGGACAAATGTAGCAGGAATGTCCCTTTATCTTCTATGCCAGTTATGATCGCTACATAACAAACCCCCCAAAATCTGGTGGCTTCGAACAACAGTGATCATTTATTTTGTTCCTAAGTCTGCATTTGGGCAGATCTCAGTGGGGAAGGCTGGTATCTGCTCAGTGCCTTATCGTGTGGGCTAGCTATCTAATTGCCAGCCAAAGGCTCCATTTCCAAGATGGTTCAGCTCACAGGGCTGGCAAGTTGGTGCTTGCTGTCAGCTGGGAGCTCAGCCAGGTTTAGGGCCAGGGACTTTGGTCTTCTCCACATGGCCTAAACTTGCTCATAGTATGGTATCTGGATTCCATGGGTAAAACCTCAAGTGAAAGAGCCAGGTGGAAACTGTATTGGCTTTTAGGACCGAGGCTCAGGAGTCACTTCTGCTGTATACAGAGGCCTATCGTGGTTCAAAGAGAGCAGTTGAAGGAGGTTTATGATTCTAAAGAGCACATGGGAAGGAAAATATTGTTGCGGACATCTTAGGAAAGCACAGCCTGGTCCATCTACATGGAAGCTTTTTGAATGTAGAACTCTAAGAAGTAATAGCAAGCTCCCATATCAATCTCATGTTCCTATCTTGAAAATGCAGTTTTCAACAACTGCTGCAATTATTCTTTCAATCCAACTCTTTTTTCATCTGTCTCTAATGTTCACAATAGAGCATGCCATCAAAACAATCATTAAGACTGACCCATAAAACAAAACATAAAATCATTTTCCAAAAGAATATTAATGTTTTTATTTTGGCAGAGAAAATATAATTGGATATAGATTCACCCAAGTTATTGAGTGCAGTGATAGTTCATTGTTTTCATACAAGATACTATTTTGCTGCATTCCATACTATTTCTTTATAGTAGACCATTTTACATTGATAGGTAGTTGTGCTTTTTAGTTTTAACTATTATAAACAACACTGCTAAGAATGCTTTTGTGCATGTATCCTGATACACATGTGTACATGTTTCCCTGGGGTATACAAAGGAGTGGAAAAGGTAGAGGGTATATAGACCCCCAATTTCAGATGACAAATTGTTTTCAAAGTCATTGTACTAATTTACATTTCCACCAACTGAATTTGAGTTTTCATTTGTTTCGATATTTTTGTGACACAACACTTGCTTGATATTGTCAGACTTTAGTTTTCACTTGTTGTCCTGTGTTGACTTACCATAGGACATTTTATTTTATGAAGTGTCTTTTCAAGTTTCTTGTCACATTTTCAGCTGAGTTACTTCTGTTTCTCATATTGATATAACAGTGTTTTTATATTCTAAACACTATTCTTTTATTGATTAGATGAATTGAAAATATCAGTGCAATGCTTTTTAAATTTTGTTCCTCTGGTTCTCCTCAGAGAATGCACCTCTTAGGTATATTTTTGGGCAGGTTGTATATTGCACAATTCTAAAAGGTGTTAATCAATGAAAAACAATAACAAAGATAGTAGTGCCCAATCTGCACAACTTTACTTGGAGATGTTAGGGGATAATGTTTTTTGGAATCAAGAAACTTGTGGCTAAAAATATTCGAAAACCACTGATTGAATCTGCTTGACAACACGGAAACAGAGTACGAGAAAATTAAAAGAATAACTGCTTTTGATTATCCAGACTTAAATGGAGCTGGTCTAGAAGCATTTTATGGGTATACCAAATCTTGAAACAAATTTTGAAGAGGGAATGATTGCTTATAGATATGTAAAAAGGATGGTCCAGGTATAAGTGATGAATGATACCTCAGCTTTAGAAGTAGTAAAAACAATTTTTTTGTAAGGCAAGACAAGAATATTTTTCAAGTTGTAAAACAGAGCAAAAAGTCAGGATGTCCAGAGATATGGTGGATAAAGTTTAAAGAGAATTAGCAAAGCATAGAAATAACTATGGTTCTTGGTCTGCCTGGCTTCCCTTCCCAGTTACATCTGGTTATAAAATCTTGTATCAGGGAAGATTAGGTTCAGAAGCCTAGTAAAGAGAACAAAAACTGAAAATCATTAAAACTCATGAGGGCTTATTCTATTATATAAAATTCAGGAAACAAAAAATCCTGGCCTGGTAGGGCAACTTCACAGGACCATTTGAGACTCAGGCTTGTTCTAGATTTGGTTCCCACAGCGGCAAGATAGGAGCTCCATCGCTGGTTATCATATTCACACTCTAGGCAGGAGGAAGGAGGAAGGAGGGAAGGAAAAAGTGTGTACTTCCCTGTAAAGTCAGTTATCTTAAAGAAGCTTCTTAGAAATCTTCCATCAGACTTGTAGTCTAGCTACTCAAAGCCTAGAGATGCTGGGAGATGTAGACTTTTAGTTGGACACATGCTTCCCCTACTATAAATAATGGTCTATTATTTGGGAAGAAAGAGAGACTGAATACTAGTCACCCACTTTCTTTTCTGGGGGAAACCGCTCTCCCACCATAGGGGAGGGTTGGTGACCCAGACTATGCCAAGAAGAGTGCCTCATTTTCCCATCTCAGTGATTGGTTCAGGGATAAGACATGATTCAAGTCCAGCCAATCAGATTACACTCTGCATTTTTCTAGGGAAATGATTTTTTTCTTAGTGTTGCTAAGTCCCAGATGTATTGAATTAGAATCATTGGATATGAATATGCTTTCTTAGAAAAGGTCCCTAGGTAATTCTTTTGATTGGCCAGTTTGGGAATTACCAGATATGCTATATGTATTAAATCAATAGTTAATTTAATCTAGTATCTCTTCTCTCAGGGTCTTCAAAAAACAACGTGAAAGGGAGCTTGCTACATATCTTTCATAACATGGGACATTGAAAGGCTGAGCATATAGTTTAGCTGTTACTGCTTCTTAAGCTATGATAAACTCACTACTATAGACTCTCTTAGAGTTATGATTTATTTTTTGTATTTTATTACCTGCCCTATAAACAAGCATTTCAAAACTTAAATTGTCACAATCTGTGTTCATTCCATCAGTCCACTCTGTGATTTTATAGATTCTGGCCTACCAACTCTCATACTTTGTCTTTCCAGACTGAAGTGTTTTAAAATTTTTCTGTTTTTTTTTGTGTGTGTGTGTTTTTGTTTTGTTGTTGTTGTTTGTTTTTATAAACCCTAATAATTTTAAGTGACCTTCTTTTGATATGTTCCAGTTTCATTATGACATTTTTGAGGTCCAGTGACTGGAACTCCACCCAGTAGTTCTGGAGCAGATGAATTCTGGTGTCTCTATGTGTATGTGTGTGTGCGTGTATGTGAGCACTCATAAGGCTGTGCTTTCTGTTTTGTTTTTTAACATCCTTCCTGATGATGCTTGCTTTTGTGATTGCCACAATACTTTGGACCGACTTCTTCAGGGAATGGTCTACAATGATGCCATCATCCTTTTCCTGGATCACGTCTGCACTTGGAGGCCTTGGGCTCCCGAGGACAAGGTGGGCTTCTTTTCCTGTGAGCATTAAGTGCAACTGTCTCTACCAAGTATAAATGTTCCCTTCCCACTTACACAGCTCTATGAGATCTTCTCCATGTTTATTCTTGCCAGGTTGGTATTTCAATGGCCAGAAAAACTTGATGTCATTTATAAATTTGAGATTTCATTTTACTGATGTTTAAACCACTTTTGCAAAATGATAAGCAAGACTGGTCCACATACATATTCATAAAACACACAATTTTAAATATGTCCTCAAAGTGAAGAGTCATTATCCCTTTAAAATGCCCCTGTAATATCCATCAGCAATCTGCAAATAATAATAGAATCAGATTAAAAAATAGTGAGCCTCCTATAAAAATATAGCTTTATGATAATTCCCCCCTCCAAAAAAAAAAAAAAATTCTTGCTCTCCTTTTCCCTCATCTCAATTCCAGTAAATTGTTATTTCTAAACATTTCCTATAAGGAATTTTAGAATTGCCATTGATTTTTATACAAAGTTTCACATTTTAAAGGCCCTTCTAGCTCCTTGACAAAAGTTGTTAAGATTTAGAAAGTTTTAAAAAGAGAAATGCTGACTGTGTGGGTCATAGAATATGTCTCTGGTTTGATGAGACCATCTCAGTTCAAATCTGGTTCTCAGCTGGGAAATGTTGGTTACGAGCTCAGTCAGTGGGTTTGATCTTTCCAGATTAGAATCTATATTTGTCATTTATTAGATATGTGACCTTAGGCAAGTTACTTGATCTCTCTGGTTTCTCATCTGTACAACGGGAATGATAATAATAATAATATTTAGCTGATGGAGTTGTTGTGAACATTAAATGAACAGTTGATGTAAAACACTTAGTGCAAATCAATTATGATTGATATGGCTTTGAGGAGTGGAATTAATCATATAATCATTCATTTATTCATTCATTCACTCATGTGTTCAATAACAGACAATCTATTGCATTCAAGGAACATTCTGAGCGTTCATAAAAATATAACTTACATGTGAATCTTGACCTTTTAACCTTGAAATGAAACTAATAATAAAAACAAATCATTTTAAGGATAGAACGACAAATAGCATCAAATTAAGAACATAGGCTCTGTACTCAAGACTCTTGCAGTTTCAAATATCAGCTTCATTATTAGCTATCTGTGTAACCTTAGACCAATTACTTAACTTCATTAAAATTTTTCTCTTCTCATATGTGAAAAACATGAAGATAATAATAAAGCACTTACTGTCTACAACCATGCCACCCTGAACGTGCCCGATCCCATCTGATCTTGGAAGCTAAGCAGGGTCAGTCCTGGTTAGTACCTGAATGGAATACCAGGTGCTGTTTTTTGTTTGTTTGTTTGTTTGTTTTTAAATAATAGCACTTATCTCATAGTGTTTTGTCAGGATTAAATGAGAAAAATGCATGTTGAAGTGCTTAACACTTTGGCACATGGAAAGTAATGTTACCTATTTCCACAAAAAAAGTCCAGAAGAAATACTGAAGGAATTCAAAAGAGTAGGGGAAAGTTTTTTTCTGTTTGGGAAAGGAAAGAATCATGAAAGACTTTCTGCAAGTGGCTGATAAGTCACAAAGCCAATTTATAAATTTATCAAAGAATACACACTGAGCTATTACCATGAGGCTGGCTCAACTATCCTGTGAGGCAGGTTTTATAGAGATATTAAACCCCCATCTCTCAGATGAGAAAACAGATATCCAGAGAGTTTAAATTAAGGTTGCTGAAGGTTTCCCAGGTAAGTTCTGGTGAATCTGGTGTTTTATTTACATGTCTGTTTGATTTCTAAGCCCAGGTTCTTAACATCTGTTTTACATTCTCTACAGTGATGTGGGCATCGCTCAGCCCACCGTCCTCCCAGGATGAGGATGAGGGACATTAGGAGAGCTGAATTCCTTCTTGCAAGATGGCTGACAGGCATGGAGTCTGGGAGTTTGTGGCAAACCTCCTCCAGTTTATATTAGGGTTGAGACAATATTCCTGCTCTGTGATCAGACGGACAAAACCAAACAAAGTCTGCACATTTTTAGTCACTGTACTATTGAGGTCCATTGGATGGTGCTAGATAATCCTGGCAAATTTTTTGTTCTCTGGTTCTTTTGCCCTTGTCTATTTTCAGGAGCTCCAATACCCTCCGCACTGACTGCCAAGCACAGATTAGATTTCTTGTTCTACTCTAACCCTTGATGAAAGATGGGAAACACTCTAGTTTCATTAATAACACATTGACACATTTTTCTAATATTAAAAATGCAATCTACATTATATGAGCCCTTCATTTGGACCAAATTAGATGCTGTATGCAGATGATCTCTTCTGATCTTTGATACTTTCTAGTAAGGTAGAGATTACTTTCATAAATTCAAAATCCTAAAATTAGATTGCTAGATTCAAATCCTGACCCCACCTCTTACTAACTGTCTGACTTTAAGAAAGTTGGTTAACCTCTCTGTGTCTCAGTTTCCTTATCTCTACAATGGAAATAATAGTATATTATTTTGGGGGAAATAATTATTAAAATTAAGTTAACAATTCACTAACATGGGCAAGCAAATTAACTAATACACTTAGTGTTCTTAGTATAGTGCCTTGTTCATTATAAGTACCTAATACATGTTAGCTTTGTTGGGGAGGAAAAACTTTTTCTCTAACATCTTAGATTCAGTGATTGGAAACTTGTGGATTGAACTGGTGAAAGATAGATTAAAAAGCAAAAAGATAAACTTCTATTCACATATGTTTGCAGGCGTTCACAGAAAATATGGCTCAAGGAGATAGTTACAATTTAGGGCATATATACCATCTCAATTGGGGAAGGAGAAGGGAGGACACTTAAGGGAAAATAGGAACATCAATGGGCTCTTAGGAGAATAAATGAGAGCTATGATAGTTTTGTGGCAATGTCTGTTTAGGTGATCTTATTCTAATGCTTACTTCACTCCAATGATAGGAGCCAATCTTCTCTGGTTGTGAAACTTTCTCAGAGGGCATTTATGATGATAGAATTCTTTTAGGAAATTCAGCTTTTTAGGCAGACAAGGGGAATTCCGAAAGAAACTCTTCAAAATGGCATATTCTGGATCCTTCCAACTCTTACTATTTCCATTTTACAGATGGGAAAATGGAGGCTTAGAAAGATTAATTTACTTAAGATCACCAGGGTGGTAAATGTGGAACTGGAGTTTAAACCTGGGCTGATCTGATCGCAGAGCATTTGATATTTCCACTGTGAGAGATCAGAGAAGGAGAAACTCTAATCTTTTCCTGAAATTCAGTGAATATAAATTCTTTAAGATAAATTTATACCTGGGCCTCAGAGTCATCATTTGTTAAATGAAATATTGAACAATATAGCTTTTAAGAACTTTCAACCTCCAAAATTATAATTTATTTTTGGTGTTTTAGTGTAAACCATCACTAGAGAAGAAATCATGGTCAGAAATATTTCTGAGAATGTGCCAGAGGAGCCATTGCCATGTATGTGTGTGTGTGCGTGTGTGTGTACATGCACTTGTCCATGTGTGTACACCTGTGTACGTGTCTCAGTTGCTCTAAAAAGAATGATTGTCTTTGGAAGGAAAAGGGAAGATCTTAAGATGTAGATAGTTTAGTTGTTTATTTCTACCACACAAGCTGTTGACCTAGGATTCTGCACGTCCTCAGGGAGTGTCTCTCCCAGGCCTTTTCCACAAGGTGATTGGCAAGGCAAGTCCTTCCAAAAGAGATAAGTGGCTTCTTAAAGTAAACTCAGAATAAATGGAGTACAAATTCTGTTTATGAAATATTTCCTGGTTGATGGATATTAACGTGCAGCTCTGCATGGCATGTTTTTGAGGAACAGAAAAAATGAGGTTGAATTCTGTTTCTCTATTATTTGGGAAAGGTATTTGTAAGCTGTCCCAGATAGAATATTATATTATTTCAGAGCAGAAACTTAAATCTATAGAAATAGATGCTACCAAGTGGGAGATATGTTTACTTTGGAGACAACTAGGAAATGGGGAAAGGCTTTTGAAAGCTAGTTACATTTGTTAAATACATTCTTTGTAATTTATTAAAATTGTAGAATTCTATGCATGACCACAAAATTTTCTGTTCAGTTTATTTCCTTTATGCTAAATACACTTTGCATTTTATGTGGTTGTATTTCAAAACAGCAGGTTTTTGCTCCTGGTGGTTATTCTCCTCACCAAAGGCCTTTCCTTACCTTTGTGTGGGCAAATAGGAAGGCTGTAAGCTTGAACTAGCTGAGTCAAACATTTCCCAATTCATTGTTTCTCTTTTATTCTCTTAAAAAAAAAACTTCCTTTTTTTTTTAATATTTTCTTTTCAGATGTTAGGCATTAGTGATGTTAATTTAGTACCATAATTCTTGTTTTGTTCTGACTTTTTAGAATGATTTTTTTCAGGCTAAGGATTGATCAATTTAAAGTCTTATTTGTCTGGTGTAGTGAGGTCTATTGTAATACTAAAAGACCAAGGCTAATATAGGAAGAAAAGTCAAAGGATTTTTAGCTGATACCTAGAGTTATAACATAGTGAAAGAAAAACACAATTGGGCTTTTTACCCTATATGAGAAGGGAAAAAAATATCAAAACGACCGAACAAAACAGAAGAACTGTAAATAAATCAATCACCATCAACCCCAAGAGCCCTCCTGCTGGGGAGGAGAGTTGAGCTATTGCCCATAAAGGCCAGAGAAACAGGAAAGGAAATGGGTGGAAATCCTAAGTGAGTAGGGTTCTGGGGAGCCATTCTAGCCAAAGGAAAGTTGGATCCCACTAATGTGTAGATTTGAAGCGTCTGAGAGGCTCTTACCAAAGTGGGTGGACCCCTCAGGCCACCAGAAGGTCACAGAAAGACAGAGAAAACTCAGGCAACCTCAAGTCAGGTCTTCCAAGGGAAACTAGACTCAGGCCACTCCTCTAATTTAGCCTAAGGCGTGTGAGGAAACCAACTTGTAGGGAGAGGATATGAAAAAGTTAAATTTAAGGATAGAGATTTACAAAAATAATTTTAGAGCCCATTCTTTACTTTAAAGTGATGATCAGCATTTTTTAGGATTTTATTATTATATATTAGGTGCACTTGGGATTTATTTTGGTGGGAAGGATGAGAATCTTGACATGAACCTAAATAAATGAATTTTCTCCTTTTTTCCTAAAGTCATTCTTGTCTTAAGAAACCAGGACTTTGGACTCATAATCTAAAAATCTTTTACAGGACCTACTTCTTGGGCTTGGGAGTCAGGCAGAGCTGAACTGGTGGTTTATCCCAACTTCACTACTAACCAACATGATGCTACCGAGGCCTAAGCAAGACCAAGGGGCAATAATGTTAGTGGTATGCTGGACAAAACCTCAGGATTGCCCTCAGACCAATGGCTGTGAAATGCTTGGCACAGACCCTGACATGCACCATTATAACTGTCCGATCCTGAGCAAGTCTTTCAGCAATCTTGACCTGAGTCTTTTCACTTATGACAGTGCCATAATGGTAGCCCTTCCAGGGTTATGGTGTGGCTTAAATATGATATTGTATTTGCCAGCCTTCTTGGCAAACTTTTCTTCTCCCTTCAAGTCTCAGCTCAGATGCCACCTCCTCTGGGAAGTTTTCTGAATTCCTTAAGCAGATTTAGGAGTTGATTTTGACATGGTCCCATGACTATTTGTCTTCACCTCCATTAAATAGCACCTCATATTTCATTACGAATGGTTGGTTTATAACTTGATTCAACTGTGTCCCTTTATCTTGTGTTTTAGTGTCTTTTTGTATAGTACAGTTGTTTAAAAGTAGGCTTTGAGATGGGCTGAAAATCTTTGCCCGACTGATATTGATTCTGAGCTGCTTACTTAAATTCTCTGAAACTCACTCAGTTCCTCAACTATAAAATGGGAGTAATAATACCTAGCTTATAAGTACTCTTTTTAACTCATCACTTAGAATAGTGCCAGGTACATACTAGATGCTCAATAAATATTAGATAAGGCATGAGCAAATAGAGTACTGTACATATTAATGATATGCACATGTAAAGTACAGTGTCATGTGTTTTGTAGATCTCTAACAAATATTTACAATGTGAATGTTTGTAAAGCATCTAGGTCATTGCATTTCATTAACTAGGTAATGCATACTTATGTTCTAGGGGTACAAGTGGTATAAATCTTACATAAGATTTTGCCTAGGAGACACATGCAAAACAATGAATGTTTGCTAAATAGAACCATTTGTCATCTAAACAGAGATAGGAAGAAAATCTTTGGAAATGTGACCTCTTAAAGGCACTTAGAATTACAAAACTTTTTGTACAAATGTGGCCTTAAAGATTTTTCTTTTATTATGTTAATTTTCTCTATCGTTTGTTTGCCATCTCCTTGATTTCTGCTGGTATTTGAATTATTTCCTTTATTCTACTTACTTTGGATTTATTTTGTTCTTTTTCTATCTTCTAATGTAGGAAATTTAGATCAGTGATTTTACATCTTTCTTTTTTTTTTCTATATAAACATTCAAAGCTATAAATTTCCCTCTAATCACTGCTTTAATTGTATCCCACAAAATTTGGTAAGTATTTTCATTATTCAGCTCAAAGTATTTTCTAATTTCCCTTGTAAATTCTCCTCTGACCTATGGATCATTTAGAATTTCTAAACTTTGGAATTTTAAAAAGATATTTTGTTATTAAGTTTTAATTTATCTTCACTGCTGTCAGAGAACATACTTTGCATAATTTCAACTTCTTTAACTAGCCTCATTTTATGGCCTAGCATATAGTTTATCTTGGTGAACTTATGTGCACTTGAGGAGAATACATATTCTGTAGTTATTGGGTACCATATTCATAATGTCAACTAGTTCAAGGTAGTTAATGATGTTTAGATCTTCTATATTTTTACTGACATTTTGTCTATTTGGTCTATTAATTGCTAGAGAGGGATGTTCAGTCTGTGACTGGATTATTAAATTGTCTATCTCTCCCTTTAATTTTACCAATTTTTGCTTTGTGTATTTTAAAACTCTGTTATTAGGTCATATTCTCAATTCTTTTATTTTCCAGGTGACAAAGAATAAACCTTGTAGTACCCTTAGAAAATAAAAAATAATTTATATTTTACTGGGGTGATTGTAAATGTATATAGGCTCAAATTACTAAATTAATAAAATATGCCAATTTATAAAATATTTTTTTTAAAGTACTCTTATAATTCTCCCACCAGAGATAACTACTCAAAATTTGACTGAGCGTACTTTGGGTTTTAAAAATGCTTATATAAATATATATATAAATATTATATTTTTACATAAATAGAAGTACATTTTTATGCAACCAGCTTTTTTCAGCTTCAACAATTTAAAGAGAATTTTCCATTTCACTAAAGATTATTTTCTTTTTAAAAAAATTATTACATTGATTACATTCCTACAATAATTTATATAATCAACCTCCTATTTGAGGAACATTAAATATTTTGTAATTTTTCACTATGATCAGTGATACTATGATAAAAATCATTGGTGTATGTTTGCTTAATTATTTCCTTTGGATAAATTCCTGGAAGTGGAATGACCGAGTCAGTGACCTAACATTTCATATCTGATTCATATTGCACGCCTGCCTTCTTTGAGATTTGCCCCCCTCATTTTCACTGGTCATTGTTTCTCTTTTTATTCTTTCTCAGTCAGTAGGAAAGCACCCATTTTAGAAATTGGGCTATCTTCACATTAGAAGATCATGTAATACCACGTCAAAGTTGTTGATGGTAAAAATATTGAAGACATGTAATGTAGGGAGAAGAGAACAATGAATTTTCGACCTTGAACTCTTGCTTTTTCTTGATCTCATGAGATGGAAGTAGAAGAAACAATTAATGCAGAGGGAAAAAATCAAATTTTATTAGAGATACATGGGACATATAAATCTGGTCTAGAGTATTCTAACCTCAGATTTCTGCTCTCATAAATTCATTGCTGTCAAGAAAATAAAAAACCCCTGATTTAGTACTCTAAATTTAGAAGAAACATTGCAGAAGACAATGTTCCAGCACAGAATTGCACAGGATAGGTGGCAATGGGAGATGGAATGGGTATTTCTTGAGTATCTGTTCTTTATAGTCTAAGAGGTTTTACATATATTGTCTCATTTAATCCTTCCACAACAACTGTATGAGTTAGGCAGTGGTATTATCAGTATTATTCTATATTTACAAAGGGAGAATCCTAAATTCTCAAAGGGCAAGTGCACTCTATTAGAAGTGGTAGAAACTGGATTAGGTATGAGGGTCCATGACATTAAGAAGAAGGCTTTTTCATCTCTACACATTTGCTCCAGGGAGTAGAGGAGTGGGTGTGGGTCAGGGAGGAGCAGGAAGACGAGGGTGGAGCAGATAGCTTTCTCTAGGGGACAAATGCCTTTGTAAGCCTCAGGGAATCTGCTGCCTGAGTCTCCTTGTTCATAGATTAAGATTCAGAATTGTCCTAAACTGCCCCTTGCTTTTGGCAATAGTAGGGCCTATGTTTGTTTCCAGAAATCATAGCAGCGATCACAATGAGACTGTGTTCATATGTAATTGGGTTTGACAGAAATAAATTTTTACTAAAAGGTTCCATTCAGTCAAACAACTGCCCTTGGGGGGTTGTGTCAGGGTCAGTCATCCAGGACTGGGTACTGGCACAGCATGTGCTCTTGGCTGTGGCCTAGAGTGTGTGTGTATGTGTGTGTGTGTGTGTGTGTGTGTGTGTGTGTGTAAAGGGAGAGTGGGTGTTGGGACGGCAGAATTGGGGGACGATATGATGCAGTGGTAGTGATGGGGATTGGAGGTTAGGGTACTAACTGGTTTTAGCCAGATCTTAAGTTAGAACCAGGCATTGGTCAACCAGAAGCTGGAGGAAACAGCTGGGTCATTTATTTGATTGCCAAGAATACGTGTGTATCCTCCAGAGAACCTTTTTTGATTCTTCATACTGTAAGTGCCCTTTTGGCAAATTCAAAGTCTGGCAGATGTTTTAAGTTAGGATGTGCCCTTCAGTGTTGTCTTATTAGGCGCCATTTACTCTGTGTTGTTCTAGAATCCTAATAGCAGCCTTTCAAGCCACAGTGTCATTAGTCTCATTTTAGAGATGAAGAAAACTAAGATTCAGGTTAAAAACTAAGGTTACACATTCAACTAAAAAGTTGAAAAGTGGGAGTTCTTAATCTTCCTGCTAAATCATTCTGAATCTTCCTTGTAGAGACAAATCTTCATTGTCATCATTTCTCTGAGGACCAGATATTGGAATATCAGAGGCACTACTATTAGAACTTTATTATATTCGCTCCATCTTTCTCACCGAAATTACTTCAACAACCCCACTTATTTATGAGGCATTACCATTTTTTCTTTATACTATTCACTAAAACTCTATGCCACACCCTTTTCTTGCCTGTTTCCAACACCGAAAAGTGGTGTTCACACCATTTTCGAAGATTTGGGACCTTCTGTGTTTTCTCATAGAGCTGCTTCCTTTTTACTCAGGAAATGCACACTTTGTTTGGTCCTGCCAAAAGGCAGAAGAATCTCAAGGCTTGTTTTTCCCTGCATGCGTGGCACTGCCATTCCCAGCACTGCAGCCCCAAAAAGCTTTATCAGTAGATGAGGTGACTCCTAAATTTCACAGGTTGGTTTAAAAATAGAGTGCAGGACTTCCCTTGTCAGTGGTGCTGTCAGGCTTCCTACTTTTGACAGCTACTTCCATCTTTCTTGTTTGAGAGATGTCAAAGCATTTTTATTTTTATTTTTATTTTTGTTTTTAAACATGTTCTGCTTAAGTCATCTGAGTCCTGAAACATCAAGAAGGTCCATTGAAAGCATCTAAGGGTGCTTAGAAAATGATTTTGTTTCTTTATTAAAAATTATGCACAATTTGATTTTCTATGCCTCACTGTTATTGCAGGGGCATTGTTAGAATGTTTAAAAATATACTCTATTGGAAGCAAATGCCTTGACATGAAGAATTCTGCTGTGCTGAAGCGGACTAAATTGGGAGACACAGGTTGAGTTGAGTACATAGATCGACTTCCATAGCAAGTGCAGCAAAAGGAAATAAAAAATTAAACAAATAAACATAAGATGAAACAAATAGAAACAAAATGAAAATAAAGTCTGGAAGTAAAAATAAATAAATTAAAAAAAAATACCCCACACAGAAATGCTGGGAAAGAGAATGGCCCAACAACTTGGGTAAATATTCTCTAGTTAAATCATTTCCAGAATTACAGGATTTGTTGAAACATCTTGTCCTTTGTGTGGGGGAATGTAAAAATCTCCATTTTTTTCTGTAACCTTTTGCCTCTCCATTCCTCTCCTCTTATCTACACTGTCTGTTCCTCCCTTATATGGTTGTTCTCGGAAATCTAGGAATTTGAATGTTATGTGAAAGGCTAATTCTAATTGGGCTCAGTGACATTCATGTCAAAGAGGAGATGTATGGGGGTCGCCCTGTGAAAGATCAGCAAGGACCCAACATCTGCTGTACTGCATTGCTTCTTTCATTCCAGCCTCTCTAAATACCAATCTTAGCTAAATGGCCCAACAGCCCTGTTATCCCCTCTACAACCCCCCTTCTCCTCCTACAGTTTTCTTAATTAACAGGGCAAATGCAATTCCTTAGCATTTCTTTAACATTTCAGCTCGTTTACATTTATTATCTCATTTATTACATGCAAAAATCTGTGAGATAAGGAGGGCAAATTCATTTTATAGCTAAGAGACTTGAGGCTTTAGTTATGATTGCATAACTCATTGAAGGCTGAGTCCGTTTCCCCTCTTTCAACCCAGGCTCCTTGGTGACTGAGTTGGGTGGTTTAACCTAAACAGAATGCTTCCTGACTGGACATCAGGCACCATTTGTGGATTTAAGTTAGAGATTATTTCATAATATAAAAGCTCACCCAGCTTTATGCTTCCATATTAAATAAGCTTTTCTTATCTCAATCTCAATGACTTCATACTTTAGGAAGTGTATTAGCTTCATTCACTTAATAAATATTTATATTGTTTAAGTTTGAGTATATAGCAGTGAATAAAAACGACAAAGTCTCTACCCTTACGAAGCTTATTTTCCATTGGAGACCAAGATTTTAAATAAATAAATAGATAGATATATGATAAGTCTGGTGATGAGAAGTGCCAAGAAAGAAAATAAAGCAATGTTAATGAATTGTTGTTTTTTTATAAGATGGTCAGGGAAGGCTTCTCTGGTACAGTGGCATTTGATGAGGTGCCTACGGATGTGAAGAAATGGGTGCTTTGGGTATCATGGGGGCAAAGCCTTCTAGGGAAGGTGATGGTACATGCAAAGACCCTGGGGTGGGATAATGTTATTAGGTGGAAGAATATAAGTAGGATAGCCCTGCTGGAGTGAAGAGAGCTGGTGAGTGGTGGAAGATAGGGTCAGAGAGGTGGCAGGAGAGGTGTTGGTAGAATAGAGATTTGTGAGAATTTTAGTTTAAATCTGAATGAGAAAGGATGTACTAGACATATTGTAATATGGGATTCTGATGTCAAGAGATCATTTAGACAAATGATTTTGTCCTGCTAGGCTGTGGTCTAGCTCTGGCCTCTTCTTGCCCAGCCTCTTTGCTGCTTAATCTCTTTTCAGTGTTCACCAGTTGTGGCTTCATAACGTGTATGGCCTACTCAAAAAAAAAAAAAAAAAAAAAAAAAAAAAAGCCTTTAGTTCAAACAGAGGAAAAAAGACGCAATTAAAGGTACTGAAATATAGTGAAATATAGAGTTTTTTCTTTCCTTTTGAGCCTCTTTTTTAATGTCTTAAATTTGTCATTGAATGCAATTCTAAATAAAGTGACATTAACATTTAAATGTATAGCACTAAAAAAAATGTATTGGCACTAATTTTACCACTCGTTTTTATATCGTACAATGCCAGTTTTAAATGCAAATGTAAGAGCATTTTACCTATATATAGAATCACCAAAATTGTACATTTCATGTTTTGTAGTTCACACATGTATATGTATTTTGTTCCTATCAGAACAGTAGAAATACTGCATAAAATTAACTCAACTGTTTTGATTTCTTAATAGGCAACATCTATCAACACTCTACCTTTTACTTACTGTTGAGTAAGAAAGAACTGAAAGGAAAAGGAACTATTTGTTGTCCTTTCTTTCCCTTTTTTCTATGTTATCATTTTCAGGTTAAGTGGGTGGCTAATACAGGGAAGTGCTAGGAGTAACAAAGGATATAATAGAATGTCACTGCTCTTATTCTGCATTTGAAGCAAGTTCTGGGTAGAGTGGAAAGTGTGGTTCCTAGGTGTGGTCAGCATCCCCACTTATGCAACCTTGGATGTAACACACTTACCTTGTACTTGTTTTCAGTGTTTCTGAACTCCTAACACTGTAGATTCACAAGAATTCTGTGCTCTTGGGACATTGAAAACACTTTATGTAAATGGTGGCAATCAACGGTGGACTGGCATGGTGTGTGAATCTCTTCTGCTCACCCTCATGACCAATTGTCTTATTGGACATCTCACAGAAAAAAGTTCAGTGATATAATTTTTCAGAATTTTAGGAAGATGACAGAACAATAAACCAAATGTATAGCCCAAGAAGTACAGGATGCAAACTTATGAAGCTGGTCCAGTTTTTTACCTCACTCTTTCTAGAACTAGCATAGTCTCCATCCCACTTCTTAGTGCAGAAGATATTAAAAGAATGGTTGAAAGAGAATGAGCCTGTTGCCTGAATGTCTCCCCTATGCCTTGGCCTGGTGACAATTCACAGAGCCCATGAAGGGGGCTCATAAAAATTCTGGTTGAGAAGACAGTACTTGCTTAGAACAGAGAGAATTATATTAGAAAACAGGGAGAAGCATGGGAGATATGGACAAAGGAGAGACAGTTGAACACGAATGGAAGAGAGAAAGTATGTGGGGAGTAGATGAGGAAGAGAAAATGACTGGTGGGAAAAGCAGCTGCTAGTGAAGGCTCTCTGACAATCTTATGTGTGGAGAGGTGAGGAACACACACTAGGCTCAGAGAAAGGGGTGCCAGAATGGTCACTTTGGCAGTTGTTTAATTGATTTTCATTTTAAGGTTATTGGTAGGAATAACCCCAAGAAAGGGAATTCTAATAAAATTCAGAAAGAATCAAGGCCCAGGAATGAAGATGCAAAGTTGGATACAAGTAATTATTAATTATAAAAAAGGAACTGAGTGCTAGTTTCTTAATTTCTGATGGGAAGTGATGGAGAAGCAATGACTTTAAGACAGTCATTGTGTCTTATTAGATATACGTGTATGTTTTTCCCCTTGGGGGTAGGGCCAATGAGTAGAACTATCCTGAGATAAGATAAAATGTCAGGAAAAAAAAGCTGTCTGAATTTGGAGAAAATGAGGAACTTGGACTGCAGTTTCAGACTAAAGACTAATGTCAGGAATGAGACATTAGAAAGAAACTGGTGGCCTGACATTTGTTTGTGATTTATGGAAAAGGTTGTGGGAGTAGAGATGTCACCTACAGGAAGCTGCAACTCAGGGAACTTCTGTAGAGACCGGATGTCTGTGGGAGAAGGTGTGAGGAGAAATTTCTCTTATGGAACTGCCCCTGGGGCTAAGTTCTGAGAAGATTCTGAGGAGAGGTTCTAGTTGACGTTGTTCTTAAACCAGGGCAAGATGCATGCTTGTTTTAGGTCTCGAATTCAAAGGGGTCCCACTCTGGTTTCTATGAGATTTACAGGGCATGGAGTCTGAGAAGCCAAGGTGATATATCCATCCAAAGCCCATGCTTTTTTTCAAGACCACAGACTCCTGGATGCCTAAGCTCCATTAACTGCTCAGACCTGATTCTAATGCCCAGGTGGGCCTTTGCCCTGAATTTGTCTGGACCACAAACTATTGTGCATTTCTAGGCCTGTGAAGTTGCCAAGGTCCAGTTGTCAGGCATGGTTTGAACTAGTTGAACGTACAGGCTGGATTATCCTCAACTGTGCCTTTTAGGCAGCTTGTAGTGCTGGATGGAACAGGGAGATGGAGAAGGAGTGAGCAGGTGTCAAGGGAGGGCTGTCCCTATGTCACCCTGTGACAGTGTGGAACTCTGAGGAATCCAAGAACACTGAATTTGAACCTGGTCTTCTTTGTTATTAAGAAGATTGAATTATCAAAGCAGGAGGTAGAATACATTTTATTTATCCATTTATTTTACCTCTTTTTATAAATTTTTAATTATTTATTCATTTGGTGTATGGACATTTACTCATTCTCTTGCTTTGGCCTTGCCTTCATGTGAATTCTTTCTTGAATTTACTGGCCTAGACAAAGATGAAAATTGATGAGATTTCCCCCTCTACACACACATCTACATTGTTATTGTCATTTTGTTATCATTCTTACCAATTACAATAGAGACTCTGAAATATTAAATAGGAGATTCATCTGGCCTAAATACAGTATTACTTCTCATTTGTGAATGCACATAGTTGTTTTTTATTGAAGAATAAAAATATTTTAATGTTATAGGCATTTTATTTATTTATTTATTTATTTATTTATTTATTTATTTATTTGATATCTTGTACATGAGGGGATAAAATGGAGAGACCAGAATTTCTGGCTAAACTGAGTATCTTATTTCAGGCAAATGGCTGGAAGACATTCTTTAGTCTGGGTACTGGGACTAGGATTTTCTCCATGAATTAGGGAGGAAGCCAAAGGTAGTTTGCCCAAACCTTCTTTTTTGCTCTTCTTGAAACTCAGATCCTGAATCTCTCTTTTTTTTTTTTCTCAAACTTGAAATTAGGAGTTTTAGAAAAGGGAAGTCAAACAGCCTGGGCAGAGAAAGCAGTAGATCTAGAACATTCTGTTGATTTTGGGTTTTTAACTTCTGCTTTGTCCCAGGACATGCAAGCAGAGGTGAGGCACAGGTGCTTGTGAAGGGGACAACTTTAGGGTTTCTTTGAGAGACTTGTGACCTGACCTATGTGTTTTATGACAGTATCTTCAGGATTAACAGACATGGTTTAGGTTCTTGTCAACAACATGAAGACGTATTTCCTGAGCACTTTCTAAAGTGGAAACACGTGCTGAACATATGATATGCATTATCTCGTAATTAGCAGATTCTAATACAATTATTGTTTTCATTTTATAGATGAGGAAACTGAGAATTTAAGACAACTGCCCAAAATCCTACAGCTAGTCAGTTATTGCGCTGGACCTGAAACTGGTTCTTTTTGATAACAAAATTCATACTTTTGACCATGAATGCTATCTGTACTGACTGGCTTTCCAAGAGGAATATGAGGTTGGATCGGTTATTTAATTTTTAGAAGAGTAACATTTGGGAAGGTCATTTAATCTGACCCTTTCAATAAATAGTTGTGAAAGCACAGAACCAGCCGGGTCAAATGATTTATCTGAAGTCAAAGAGCTGGTTTGTGGCAAAACTAAAACCAGGTGTCCTAAATTCTATATTAGCATGTACACTGCTACATTTTGACATAGGACTAGTTTGGAAATGCAGTTTGAGTAGTGGCAAGTGAGACAAGTGGAAGTGTTTCCTTTTAAATTTGAAAATTAGAGCAGAATTGCTTGCCTTTCTTATTTGCCTGTTTTTTCTTTGCCTTAGAATCTGTTCTATGAATTCTAAGAGCTTTCATACAGAAATACATTGCTTATGGTTTGGCCTTAATATGTCATATTAAGGATGGTTAATATTAAACATGGTTATTTCTTCTACAATGTTTTTAATCAAATGTGAAATTTCGTTTTTGTGATTATTTTATTAAATCCTCTTCCTTCTCATCGGTGAGCTGGGTATTTCAGTTAGCTTTTGCAGTAGAACCAATGTTCCCCAAATTTAGTGTCCTAAGTGGCAAGCATTCATTTGCTCACAATTGTTTGGGTTGGCAACTCGTGCAGGGCTCAATTGCGACTGCTCATCTCAGCTCCCACTGTGGGAGTGAAGTAGATGGCCTGCAAAGATGGCCATAACGATTCCTTCCACTCCTGTACAAATGCCTTTTTACAATGTGACTTTGTCACTCCTCTCAAAAAACAGGGGAGTTTATTTCTCTACCCCTTGTAACTGAATTTAAGTGATTTATTTTGTCCCATGGGACATTAACAAAATGACATAGCAGACATTTGAAAAGGGTTTGCTCTCTTGCTGCTGGGAACCAGCAGACCATCTTCTGAAGAAGCCTAAACTAACTTCCTTGGGAAAGAGAAACTAAGTGGAAGAGGCCAAGCATCTCAGCAATTCTGGCCGAGATCTCAGAGAGGTGAGGGAAGTCGTCTTAGACCTTTCGATCCATGTCAGGTTGACCCAGTCCAGAAGAACTGAGAGAAATAATAAATCATTGGTCCTATATGCCATTTACTATCCACTTATTTATTTATTAAATATCACATTTACTACCCAGATTGAAAGCCTTATAAACTACAATGTTTAAAAAAAATCTATTTTTGCATGCTCACACAGTCTGAATGACTAGCCAGCAATCTAAAGCAATTTTAATAAATTTTGTTTCAGAAAATGGTATTACTGATATTGTTGCCTAACATAAAATTTGTAAATCTACTGTAAGACAAAGAGTCATTGTTGGAAAATAAATTTAATAGATGAAAGGGAAGTCAAGAGTGATATACAGGTACCATGGATTTATAGAGAACCTCTAAAGCTGTTTTACCTCCCGCTCACAGCAAAGGAGATCAAAGGCTGAAAAAAACTTCAAAAAATCAGATGGCACCTGTAATACATTTATAAATGGAAGGTCAAGTTTGTAAACTAGATTAATGGTGCTCATGAGTGAAAGAGTTAAAAATAAAGATGTAATCTGGTGAATTTTTTCATTTCTTCTTGGGCTGTAATTTCCTTCAGGTGAAGCTGGGAAACTCCCTTTATTCTTAGGCTTCCTAGATTAATAGGTGTTCTACAATATTAGGTCCAATCACATCAATGTCTTGAGAAAAATGTTCCATTTTACTTTTAACAAATGTTGGTACATAACTGTACCAAGAAGTACTCTCCAATATTGTGTCATTGACTGTGAATGAAGATCAAATCAGAAAGTGGTCATTTCACCCCGGTTTTCCAAGTTCCTCACTATTGCTCCTATGTTCGTTGGGACAGAGCAATCTCTGGTGACTCAAGATAAACGCCAGCACTAAGCAGGACATGCCTGAGCACATCAGGGATGGCTTGGGACTGAGGCAGCTCCTGGGACTCAGGAGAGCTGGGCTTATGGGTCAGAGACCACAAGGATTAGAAAGATTGCAGGAACAGTGCTGGAACTGGTGGGTCAGAAGGATCCTGGGTAAAGAAAATCTTAAGCCATTCAATTTTTTTTCTTTTAATTTATTTATTTAAATTGGTTTCAAGCATATAGCACATTGGTTAGACAACTATATAGTTCATAAAACAATCCCCCAGTTGCTCCCTGCCCACCCTGGCCTTCCACTCAGCCATCATATCAATGCTAACTGCATTCTCTACGCTGTGCTCCCCATCCCTGTGACCATCTAACAACCACTAATTTGTAGTTCTTTAACCCTTTACCCTATTCTCCCAGTACCCTTCAACCTTCTCCCCTCTGTCTGTCACCAAATTGTCCATTATATTTATGAATCTGGTTTTGATTACTATTCTTTGTTACTGTTTTTGATGCTGTTTTTTTCTTCTTAAAGAAGTCCCTCCAACATTTCCTATAATACTGGCTTGGTGGTGATAAATTCCCTTAGCTTTTTTTTTTTTTTTTTTTTTTATCTGGGAAGCTCTTTATCTGTCCTTCAGCTCTAATTGGTAGCTTTACTGGATAAAGCATTTTTGGTTGTAGATCCTCGGTTTTGATCATGTTGAATATTTTCAGCCAAGCCCTTCTGTCCTGCATAGTTTCTTCGGAGAAATCATGCCAGTCTTATGAGTACTGTCTTGCAGGTAACTATTTGTTTTTCTCTTGCTGCCTTTAAGATTCTTTCTTGGTATTTAACCTTTGGCATTTTAATTATAATGTGTCTTCATGTGGGCCTCTTTCGGTTCATCTTATTGGGAACTCTCTGAGCTTCCTGGAGTTTTATGTTCATTTCCTTTACCAGGTTAGGGAAGTTTTCCATCATTATTTCTTCAAACAGCTGTTTAACTTCTTGATTTTCTCCAGTTACGCTGATCAGATGGATATTGGGACCCTTAATAGTGTCTCATATGCTCCTTAAATTATTTTTATAGTCTTGGTATCTTATCTTTTTTCATTCTAATTGCATGTTCTTGGCTTTCCTGTCCTCTAAATATGACATTTGATTCTTTTTTTTTTAATTTACTTTGTTTATTCTTTTGTTTATTCCATTTAATATACTTCTCATCTCAGATAATGTGTTCTTCATTTCAGACTGGTTTCCTTTTATAATTTCCATTTCCATTTTTATGTTTTTTATCTTACTGAATTTATCTATACTTCTCAAAATTTCATTGAGCATCTTTATCACCAGTGTTTTGAACTCTGCATCTATTAGATTACTTGACCCCATTATATCTGGATCTCTGCTATGTTCTCTCATATGGTTTCTGCTTCTTTGTCTTCTCATTTTGGCTGTCTTTCCATATCTGTTTCTATGTATTAAGCAAAGCTCCTGAATTGCCCAGTCTTATTAGTGTGGATTTGTGAAATAGGTGTCCAGTGGCACAATCCAGAGATGGGTTCACCAGGCTAAACTTAGCCCAAGCCTCTACCCCTCTGGGGCCACCTATTAAGATTCAGCAAGCAATCCATAGATGCTATGCTTATAGTTGACTCAGAAGGCCACATCAGAAATTGAGGTTAGCTGTCTTCAGTGTGAGTCTAGGTGCTGCTTAGCAAAAAGCACCTGGCTAACTGAGGATATACCTGGATGTGGCTTGGATGGGGCCCTTAGTTGGGGGAAGTTGGAATCCTTTGGGTGGATCGACCTCTATTATTCAGTTTGATGATGTCATGACTGGTGGTGCTGTGTCTGGCGCACTGGTAGGGGGGAGGGTTCAACAGGCAATAGTGCATACCCCTGGCACTTCTGTACAGAACAAGTCTCGACTGGGCTGTCACTCTGACAGTGTCTCCCTGTAAGTCCCTGTTGCCCTCTGCATGTAGCCAAATTGGCACTGGTGCTCAGAGTGAGGAGGTCTGTCACTGCAAAAATTAATTCATGGTCGTAGCCCCTTTAAGAGGTGTCTGCTTCTGCCACTGCCACAGTCTTTGTCTCACTCAGCTGCTCGAAACCAGGCAGCCTTGTGTCCTCGCCCCGATCTACCTTCTGCCCTTACAGCATGCTTTCTTGGATTTCTCCATCATTGTATGGCTTGTTTATCAAGATCCTAGGCAATTTTTCCTTGCGGTTTCTCCTTGTTTCTGTTACAACTCTGATTTGGTCACCAGAAGGATGAACAAGCCTCTATCATCTGTGCTATTTTTTTTTTCCTCCAAGCCATTCAGTTTTTGAGTGGTTTGCTTTGCAATGAAAACCAATGTAGAAATAAAGCAACCTTAGGAAACTGGGACAGAATATCCCTTAGGACTCTATTATTAATTATGATTGAGCCTACCAAATGAGAAAGCGTAAAATTTACTACTATTATTTTAAAATTGAGATATAATTGATATAAAAAATTGCATTAGTTTTAGCTGTACAAAATAATACAGCCAAACAATTACCAGAATGAGTTTAGTTAACATCCACAACCACACATAATTACAATTTTTGTTTTCTAATGATGAGAACTTTTAAGATCTACTATTTTAGCAATTTTCAAATATACAGTATGGTATTATTAACTATAGTTACTATTCTGTACACATATTACATCCCCGGGTCTTATTTATATTATAACTGGAAATTTGTACCTTTTTATCATCTTCACCTATTTTGCCCAACCCTCCACCTCCTGCCTTAATAAAGACCAGAGGTTATTAAAAATTACCATTATTAAAACTAACAATGGTGTTAATGATCTTGACAACAGAAACGTCCCTTATTTCTACAGCAAAGGTCAAAGATCTTCTATAGAATGATCTCACTTAAATACGAACACTCTGTAGAAGAATGTTTGCCCTATACTTCCATTTATAATACTGACATTCATTTTATGTGACCTAGAAATATTTTGAGGGAACAGTGTTAATAAACATATTTAAAAATATAATATCTTTAAGGAATTGAAGATTTAAATAATTGGCTGACACATTTTGTCAGATTGTTTTCCTCTGGATGCCCCAAATGTTTGGAAGGAAAGAGAATTTTTTTTGTAGGTAAGAACAAAGCAATTTGACCAGGAGATCAGAACTTACTAACTGCAGCTAAGGGGTGTGGATCACCATAAAGGCAGTCAGTTTCTAGGGGACTTATAGGAGCTGTGTAAACTGCATGGATCAGGATGAAGGTGCCTGAGACAAGTTCTCTGGACAGGTCTTGACTTTGGGAGTTGAAAAAACTTGATTTTCTTCTTCCTTCCTATTCCTCAAAGTCCATCAAGTTGGAGTTCTTAGCATAGTTTAAGTACGTTATGACATATAATAGTATTTTTCCAAATATATTCTTTGTAACACTAGTTCCTCAAGATGCTCAGTATGAAAGAGATAAGAAGTCAAATCATTTACTATGTAACAAAAAATGTTATATATTAAATCGCACATTTTGTCACAATGCACATTAGTATAGTATATTAAGGACTCTAAGAAATGCTCTAGTAAAAAATTATTTCTTTTTTTTTTTAATCCAGTGCTTGTCAATCCTATTTAAAGATAGAATTTTTCTATATAAATATTTTAACATCCTACATAACTGGGATTGACTTGAGAAATACTGATTTATTCGGTTCAATTAAACCAACAGTTATGCACATGTATACATGTGTACGTGCTAGGCACCTTGGGCAGATACAAAGGATATTAGATATGGTATTGGTCTCAGAAAGTTAATAAGTACAACAAGAAATATAAAACCGGTACGTAAAAATATTACCAGAAGTTGAAAAAGATAAGGACTGTATTAATAGAATGCTTTCATTGGAGGTAACAAAACCCAGCTCAAAGTGTCTTGAATGATAAGAGGGAATGACTGGCTTATGTAATTAGAAAGTTCAGATGTAGTTCAGGCTTAGGGAGCTTGCTCTATAAGGATTCTGGCTCTATTTCTCTATGAATCCCTCAGTTTTCCCCTCCTCTGGGCGCCAACTTCATGTTGGCATCCTTCATGACAACAATATATCTGCATACAACGACACAAGTTGCATAATTCCTAACTTCAAATCTAGGAAGAGAATGTTCCCTCCCGCAACCATTGGTCAAAAATCCAGAGATTTGTGTTTATTGGATTTTTCCTAATTAGTCCATGTGACCAGGAAAATGCCAAATACCTATTGGTTTAGTCCTGGATTACCTACCTGGACCAATATCTGGGTCCACAGAGATGAGGTTCTTCTCACTGGTATAGACCATGCTTCAGGAATAAAGGTGGACCACAGGTTGGAAGACATAGAACAGATGTTGAGGGAAGTCACCACAATGTCCACTACAGAAGGGCCATACAAGCACATTAGTTCTGGGGATCCAGTGATCCGTCCATTTGTTGAGAATCTTGGTGGAGCAGCATTTGAGCTGGTTGTCAAGGAAATGAGTTGGCTTTGGATATGAGGGAGAGGCGGGGTAAAGGGCATTCCAAGAGTAGGAAGCTGTCTGAGTCAAGTCTGAGGGGTAGGACGTGGAGGAGTGTGAGTGAAGAGCTGTTAAGCAGATCCATTTGGATGGAATAGTCACAGCGACGTTTCTATGGGAAAATATATTTTGTTTTCCAAATACTTAAAAAATGAGGTTTTGAAGTACAGCCCCTTTAGTAAATTGGGAACTCCCTGTTCTCTTTGTGATGTTGGTAGTCCTACTATAATCGATAATGTTTATGTTCCAAGAAATGTATAACTGACATATCCATGCAAAATCTTTATAAAAAAAATGCAGATTTATTTGAAAAGATTCCATGTTAGTGCAGAGTTAACATTAACACATTTTATAGCAAAATATTTGTTCACAGAAATAAGAAAATTTCTTTTCTCTCTAAAAATTCTGGTTATTGTATATAATTGTCTTTAATAGTTTAGGTCAGAGATAAAATAAAATTTTAAAAGTCAGATTTGGAAAGAAGTGCTATAAAATTTTCTGTATTATTTATTATTTTAATTGTGTAACTAAAAAGACCATCATGTTATTAAGCTAATGTAAGTCTTCTAGACAAAATTTCAAAGCTTTTAATAGACTGAAGTTCATTAATAGTGTGAATTAAGAAAAAAGAAGAGGTATATGCTGTTATGTATGGAGAAACTAATGTACAGTTACCAAGAAGAAGACAGACCAGGGGATGCTCACATATATTCTGAGCCTTTTTAAATGTCTCTTTGACTTTTTCTTTTTACTTATTTTAATACATATTTCTTCTTTTCCTTAAAAATCTACCTTTTGTATATATTGCATATAACTTCCTGTGAAACAACAGTAGGACATTTTTAAGGAACTCCTGATCATTTATTGGGTTTGATCGTCTTCTAAATAGCTCCAAGCTTTGCTACTGGTTATTCTGCTTCCTCGCTGGTTGATTCAAAATATGTAATTACATCTAGGTCGAAAGGAGAGGATTAACAGACCTTACCCTAATTGCTTGTTTTTGTAGAGTTGTTAAAAAGATTTGGGATCCAGAAACAGAGGGTGTAGCCGGACAGAAGGCAGCCTGGAGTTCAAAAGTCTTGTAATCTTTGGCTCCACAGGTCTATAAAATTGAAGTGTTGACTGAATGCAAACAGCCTGCAGTCTGAGAGGCCTAGGCCCCAAAAAGGACAAAAGGCCCATTGGTCATTTGAAAAGGCAGGGGGTTTCACAAGGATTCTAGATTGACCTGTTAATGGATGGCCCCATTTGATTTCTTCTTCCCCAAGAATGCTAGATCTGAAGCTCTCTGCTTTTCTTAGCTCCTGTGTTCCTGGAATTTAAGAATAAATGAGGCATTTTGCAAAGACCTGGCACAAAAGGAATAAATTGGAAATATTCAGGGATGATAGTACACTAATAATTCAGTCTTGTTTCCTGGTGCCACTCTTGAGGTAATGGTTACAGGCTTGTAATTTGTGCTCAAGAAAAATAAATTAGATATTAAAATGTTATTACAGGCAAATAGGAGCAGGGGGCTCTTTTTGGCAAGTGCAAGTCATCTGTCACTTGTCAGTATTAAAGGTTACTGGAGGTTATAAGATTTAACAAGTGTGGAAAGTTTTGCTGGGTGAGAGGGAATTTTAAAAACTTAAGCCGGAAGCTCTTTCAAGTGGCTGGCTTATTTAACAACAAATCATGCTTTTGCACTCTCCATGGGGTTCTTATGAACTCATTGGGTATCTCCACAAAGGAAAATTCTAGTTTTTTGAAGTATATAAACTATATGTTATATCTCATTGATTTGTTAAAAAAAGACATTATTTCATTTAAGAAAATGTTACATATTACAATAAAGCTGTTATATAAAGATGTTAAAGGAATAATGAGGACAGACCTTTTTTAAAAAAATGAAGAACAACTCTAGACATAGTAAAGGAATACTAGCTATGCCTTTGTTTTAATTTTTTTTGAAACTACATTTTTATCAGCAAGTTTTTTTTATTTTAGCAGAGACCTATTTTATACAACTTTGAAAAAAGTATAAATACAAATAGATATTTTTAAATTTTTTCAATGAATCTTTTTTTTTCTTCTAAGGATCTCTTAGCTTTGGGAAATCTTCATTTTTACTTTATTTTTACATTTTGCTTTATAATAAGTACGTTTATCTTATTTTACCTTAGAACAACTTGGACTTTTATAAAGTTAGGAGATTTCTTAAAATCACAATTATATCACTAACCCTGGTTCATTAGTACATTTATATTTCTTTTAAAAAACCACCAGAGTTTGATATTTGAAAGCATATTTTTTATTTGTGTTGAACTCATTTGTGATCTTCTAAAACTAAGAAACTAAAATAATTTGAGGTATAAATTTGTAGAAAAAATAGTTATTATGAGCACTTTGATTATTTCCATTTATTTTTCTCATAAACAAACATTTCTGAGTCTATTATGTTTCTAGAAGGCATTGTCTCTTCGAAGAGGTGTTGTATATTGGTAAACTTCTGACTTTTTGATCTCTGGAAAAATTTTTCGATGCCCATTAAACAACTATACCTCAGAATGTAGTCCCTGCTTTGTACATTTAGAAGGAACTTCTTAATTGAATTCTGGGTAGAATGAGTGGCTGCCCTGCATAGAATTATGTCAGTTCTGCATACTTTGGACTCAAGCCTGTCACAGCAGCTCTTTCTGCAACCTCTGTACATCAACACTACAGGCAGAGAAAGGCTGGGTGAGACATGTGGCTTACGTGGCAGGGTTCATTATTTAACTCACACGGCAGTTTAGATGTACAGAGATATATTGCTCCTTTATTTTGGCTATAGCCTGTATTCTTCAGGATCTTCCATCTACTGAATTGTTGGAAAACTTAATTAAGTTTAAAATATATTTTAAAATGGGCTCAGTCTAACAATTTAAATAATCCCTTCAGGTTATACTCAGTCTCTGCTATGAATGAAAACATTCAGTCTCAGAGAGCTTCTATTTCCTTTTGCCTGACTCCAACATCAAGTTGGTGTAAGCTAGGAGGTGAACGCTGCTTAAGCTTGTGCAGCCCTGAGGCAAGGAAAAGATTTGGGGGTATTTAGGTGTGATGTCTTCTGGGCTCCAAGGTCATGGCCAATGACAAATGATGTCTTGATTGCTGAATTCTCTCCTGGCTTTCAGAGGTGAGGTTTGCAAAATATGAACCTATGGGCTGTTCTTCTGGTCCAGGCAATGCTACTGGAAAGGACCGTGGCTGCTTAGATGTCAACCACTCATTTCTGGTAAGTTCTTCATCCAACTTGCTGTTTTGGGGCTCCTCCTTAGCCTCTACTGTGGAGTTCTTATGCTTTGCTGTGATGGGCTCTATGGAGGGCGTACTGGACTTCATTCTAAATCTAAACAGCAGGACAATGCAGGTGGCTTGGGAACTTTAAATCTCAAGGCTTCTTTACCTAACCAAAGTTATTGCTAAGGTTACCTTGAGTGGCTATGACTCAGACTGGTACTCTGACAAGTGAGTGGTCCCTTTCAGAGTATCCATTGCGGGTAGCTAATCTCATTGGTACCACACTTGTGTAATCTCACCTTTCCTGGTGGAAGCCAAGAAAGAAAAGATTTGGAGGTACATGTTTATTTGTCTTTTTTCCTCTCCATTTTCTCTTTTTCATCAATCTTGTGTCTGGAAAATGACAAACTTTCTTTTTCTTCCTTTATGACACGTCCCTTGTCTACTGTAGAGATGGCTGGGTTGTGAAAAGACAAGCATCTCTTCCACACCATGGTAGAACTCTATGATCTAAATCTTCCAGAACTTAGTTCTTGATATACTAAAGAAAAGAACAAGGTGATCTAGAAATTTCTCAATGTAGCACTATATATCTGGCAAAGCTATTGTCTTGGCACATTATTCTATTTTGTACCTAAGAAACTAGTTATAACTTTACCCTGATTTTGCTCTTCAAAAAATACTTGTGTCTACCTTGTATGAACAGTATCGCAGGCAGATGTGGCATCATTTTAAGGATTTGGGACAGTCTTGGGGAGTTGAACTGAGATGTGTTGGATCTATTCCTTCTTTCTGTGGCCCTCTTGCTTCAGCAATATTCTTGATATTTTTCTAATTAAAATGGAAACTAAATGCTATCTTATAATGTGTGTGTTCTCTTTCTGCTAAAAATAGTCAGTTGAGATGTTCTCCATCTATTTTGCCTCCCATACCTTCCATAAATTTCTTTTACCTTATTCTACTCTATCTTTATAGTATTGTCTTAGTAAAATCATATATTTTTATTTTTTTACTTATTTTCACTTTCTCCCACTAAAATATAAGCTTAAAGAGAGGAATATTTTACCTGTTTTGTTCACTGTGGTATTACAATGCCTTGTGCGGGATACACTCATATTAGGGACTCATATTAGGGATTTATTTTGAATTTATAAATAAATGGATAAATAAAATGATTCCATATCTGGATTATATAGTCAATTGGCTTTTTCCCCCTCTTTTTTCTAAGTTTAAGGTCCCTGCAGAATTTGACCTTGCATAGGTTTATCAACAATGGGTGATTGTCAATGATATTTTATAGATGCCTAAGCCATCATTGAAGTTAACTCTGAGTTGTGTCTTTATTTTGAAATGTTTTTAAGACTGAAATTTTCATTAATTTATGGAGAACATTTTTTTCGGAGTTGGAGAAGTGGTATCCTGATTGTGAAAGCAATGGAAGATAAACTTATGCACCATTCAACAAATCCTACATATTTTAAATAATACTTTATAATCTGTTCATCATTATATCTTGGCACCCAACCCACTACTTGACATATAGTAAGCATTGATTAAAATTCAATGAATTATTTTTGTATGAAATGTGAAGTCATTAAACCCCAGATAAAAATACACAGTTCATGATAAGTTTACTCTGAAAAATAAATAAGATTGTAAATCATAGTTTGCTTTATTTTGCCTTAATTTAGATACTGCTTTTACCTTACAGAAGGAAAAAAACATTGCTGAAATTAGGATTTCCAGACTGCTGAAAATCTCTGCTAGTAATTTAATAAATATAAAATGTAAATTTTTTTTTTTACTATTGACATTTTAGTTTATAATGTTAAAACTGTGCCCTATCTCAACATGCTAGCTGGCCTTAAAGCAGAACAGAAGTACTCACAAATTAATTAAGAAGCTCTTTCATTCTTATGGCAGTTGAGGATTTGCACAATCATTGCTGACAGTATGGCATAGTTGATTACCTATATCTCCTATGCTTGGAGGGGTTGACCACATGAATCATCCACAGATAAGTTTTTTCAGGCATGTTTCTACAATGAATGCAAGAGTCCTCTGCTTTCTCATGATCATGGCTGTGAATCATCTCAATATGTCCCCAAGCCATTTGGATCTCTTTGAAAGACCTTACCCAGGTTGAGGGCCTATGCTTAGAGAACTGAGATCTGGCTAAATAACCATTGTTGGCATATTCAAGCAGTTCTTCAGCTGTTCAGTGAAGAGATTAAATTGAGTTATCCTAAATCACTGATGATGCTAGTGGCATAGTTTAGGGGACATTTTAGGCCCACAGATTTAGACATAAAGTTAGAATGTACTGTTATTGTCTGTTGATGTTTTGCTGGCATAAGTTATACTAATTTTCCATCAACATAGTGTGTAGTTCATTGATAGTAGGCCACTTGGAGTAAAGAAGGGCTGATGGAGAAAATTCACTCTAATTAAGAAATGTGTATTTAGCACCTATTGGGTATTGACCATATTTTAGGCAGGCCTTGAAAGAGATGCCAAGGAAAGCAAGAAATGATCCTTATCCTCAAGGACTTTATAAACTAATGTTAGAAACATTTATAATTGAATATAAATAACATATATTTGATGTAGGATGATAATTTAGTATTTTTTTTATTAGTATTTTTTTTATTTGGATATGAATAGGACTTTAAAAGGTTGAAATTGAAAACTTTTTTTTTTTGTCTCTTGGAAGATAGAGCATCTCCTGATGTTCTTTTTACTCAAGTACCAGAACCACTAAATATAGCACTGAAAATCACAAAATTGAAATGGATGGGCTTTATTGAAACAAACAAATAAACACACGAACAACTCCAAACAACCGAAGCATGTTACTGAATTTAGTTTATGTATTTTAAACATTCTTTGACATCTATTTTCTTCAAATTTTTTTTCTTAATGTTGAAAGTACAAAGAAGAAAATCCTATTTGTAGAGATCTATTTTACGCTTTTCTGAAGCCCTACGTGGTTTACAGAGTTCCTTTGAGTTACCAGTTTTATAAGAATAATATTTTAAACTTCAAACTCTTGATGATTATTTTTGTTTCACAGGAAAATCCTTTTTTCCATCCTTCTATACTGATCACCAGCAGAGAGAATACAGCACCATATAAGACTCTGTTTCCTCCTACGGCATGTTTCATAATGCCAGTGTTCTTCACTTCAGCTCAGTTTCCAAGTTTAATTCATTTGTTAGGCCTATTTTTACCTTGAGGCATGAAATCTGAATGTGTTGCTAAACTATCAGAGAAAGTGCTTTTCTTTGTGCTGTCCATTTAAGGCAATGTGTGCTTTTTTAATGGTATTATTTATAGCTGTGGGCTGTGAAAATAGAGCATAGACAGGCTGCCTACATCTCATGTCGCACTGTTTTTTTTTTTTTGTTGTTTGGAGTAGTTAGTCATTAGTACTGAATTGTTTGATCATGAGCAGGGAAAGAGTGAAAATATAAAATCCAATATGCTTCATTTCCATGGTTCTAGTGCAAAAATCTGTAATAGATTTCCTGAGTTTCTTGAATAGGATGAGCTCTAGGTACTCACTTGACAAAAGGGTCATAGATATATGGTGTATAATCAGCATGCTTAGAAACCTGTATTTGTGAATGTGCTAGTCAGGATAGGCTAGTTTGTGCTGCAGTAACAAATATCCTGTCCCCAACCTCTGTGATTTACTGGCTGATTTTTCTTCTATACCACATCCTTTCCATATTGCTGTTGCTCTATTTCCTGCCATCTGATGGTGCAGCCTCTGCCTGGAACATTTGGTCATCATAACAGAAGGAAAAAATACTTGGAGGACTGCTTGCCAAATCTGAAAGCTTGTTTATGGAGGTAACACATATCATTTCTGTCTATATATTATTGGTTAGAGCAAGCCACATGGTCACTTCTAAGTTCAACAGAGCAGCATATATATATAGTTTTCCCTCAGGAAAAGATTCTACAGGAAAGGACACCAGAATATTTGGACAACTACTACAGTGTGGATTCACTGACAATATGTCAACAAAAGAAAACATTTTCAGACAAGGACTGATTTTTATGACTAAGCTTGGCACTAATATCTTCTTTTTATATTTTTTTAGGGAGCTAGAAATAAGGTAGAGGGATTCATTGTTTAGAACACTAGGCTCTTGGGGGCCACTTTCTAACATATTTACATATGTGTTATATCCATACTCATTATGCTTGTTGTTTGATCTACTGAGTTAAAATATTAACTTTAGAGTGTTGAAGTTTTCAGTGGTTATCATTTCGTTCTTGCCTGTGTATACAGGCTTGTCTCTCACCACACTCCTCTGACTCAAAGCTCTGGCTGTCACGAACTATTTGCTATTCTAAAACTTGCCTTTTAGAATGGCCTTGTCTGTCTAATTCCTCTTATCTTTTAGGGTTCAAAATCAATGCCATCTTTCCTAGCTGTGGGTAAGTATCTCTATACTCTAATAGCAGGCTGTCCATATTTATTTCTACCATAACGTTTGTCCCATGGAAGTATTAGTATTTGTTTATCAATTTTTCTCACTACATATAATTTATTTTTGTTAGAGGAGCCTCACAGCTACAGCCTCATTTCTCATCATTTTCCTCCTTTGGCTATGATGGTCCAGCCACAATAGTCCTCTTCCTATTTTGTGAATAAGCCCAATTTGATTTTATCTTAGTGCTTTTACATTATCTTTTTCTTTTCTGCTTTTACACTATCTATCTTTTTCTTTTTCTGCTGCCTGATCTTCTCTCTATCTTCAGAACACTGATCCTTTTCAGTCATTTAGTTCTCAGCTTAAATATCACATCCTTAGAGATGCCTTTCTTGACTATTCAACCTGAAGTAGCCATCTAAGATTATAGCTGTCATATTATACTAACTCTACATGTCATTTGTTACTATCCAGTACTTTTCTTATTTATTTGTTTATCATCAGCCTCTCTCCTTTAGCTTCAAGAGAGTGAGACCTTTCTGTCTTGTTTACTCCTATGTTATCTGGACAGTATTACTTATTATTATTAGTCAATAAATAGCTATTAATTTTTAAATAAATTAATAAAATGATAGTAGTTCTTCAAAATAAAGGTTAAAGCTTTTGTTGTTATTTATTTATTTGTTAATTATTAAATAAATCAGTGAAATTCTAGAGGTTCTTCCAAATCCAAGTAAAATCTCATCTTCCAATGGTAATTCCCGCCTATACTATTAATCTTCCATTGAACTTATTATTTTATAATCTAGTCACATTATCTTCCCATATTATTTCCTACTGATTTATATTATATTCCTGATAATGGTAGTATCTTTTACTTTAATTTCCCCTGTGACACTTAGCAAAAGTTTGGAAAAATATATTTTGGGGTAGATTTTATCCTTCTTATGGATTACATAAGAAGACTCTGTTAGGCAAGTATTTGCCACAAATTGCTCATATCTAAAATGAATTTATCAAGATGCAAGTCTCCTAGGAAGATTTTGAGTCGCTCAGACCAAATTTTCATTACCTTCCATGACTTAAACCTATAATTAAGTTCTGTGACTTCTTGGAAATTGTTTATTAAGATAGACAATTAAGAAGATTCCATATGATTTTTTTAATCACTAAAAATACTTTCCCATAATTTGATTAAAGCATAATTTCTAAGTCCTGCAAATGATAATCGCACCAGATTATTATTTTAATTTATTTCCAATTCACTAACAAGGTATATGACCTTGGACAAGTTAGTTGACTTCTTTGTGTCTCAGTTTCTTCATCTCTAAGTAGGAGGTAATAATAGTATTGTCTTCTCAGAGTTGAGACGATTAAATATGTTAATATGTGTAAACAGTTAGAACCTCATCTGGAAAGAAGAAGGCGCTACATAGTTGTTTGCTATCATCATCATTATTTTTAATAATCTCAACTAAAAATCAATGGTGAATTTTTAAGAAATACTTAAAATTTAAGGTTTTAGTTAGAAAACAAAAACATTAAAAAATTCTAAAGAGTAATGGGCTGGTTCCTCTCTCAAAACTATTAAAACAGTGGCTTTTTATCCTTGTAAGCCTACTTGTAAAATTTACCTTCAGAGATTCTAGAAATATAGCATGTAAAATCTGGGGTGCAAACTGGGTTCTGTGGGACTCCTCCTGAGGTCACTGTGGGTTGTTTGGTGTGGAGAGGAACAGGGTACTTGAATGTGTGGGATCTGCCATCCTCCCAAACCCACTTTATCCATTGCCCATTATATCTCCAGAACACTGACTTTTCCTGGTTTAAACACTTAGGCTTTTACATAAGATTTTAAAAGTCCATGCTTCAAAAAAGGGGTTAAAGGTTTGGATGATATTAGTCTTTTATAATTTGGTGCAGTAAAAGTAAATGCATGAAGATTGGGGACAAAGAAGAGCAGAAACCAAGAAGTCTTCTGGCTCTCAGCACGGCCCAGAGAAGTAAATACGTCAGCTGAGTAATACCACCCTTGTTCTCATTGGCTGTACCTCATTTTGCTTTTCCTCATTACCCCTTCATTCACTTCCATAACCTTGACCTTTACTTGCAGACCAATATCCAGCATTCAATTTACTCATTGATCTTAGTCTTATCTTTGATTTCATAGAGATGGCTATATTTATTTTGAGAGATGAGATGTTGGGTATCCAACAGAACCTCTGTGTACCCCAAATAGACAAATGTCTAAATACTCAGTCATTTTTATGAACAACATCAGACTAACTGTTTAGCATATGGAACAAATGATATTAGATATTATATATTTTAACTAGTTGTTATATGGTCATGTAGAAAGATCCTTCATTGATATGGCAAACTCTTTGCTTCTCTGTTGCAGATCAGTATGCAGAGAGGTTGAAAGTAAGAAAAACAAGAATGTTCAGTAATTTATCTTGTCAAAGGAAAGCACTGACATGATTGAGTTTAAAGAGATAGCATTATTAAGTAATCTTTTAGTAACATCCAGCCCCACCATTTTGATCTCACTGTTTTGTCCAGATATCTTGATCTATCTTTCTTTGTATGTTTTATTGTTTGTTCTTCTTTTCCTCATTCTTCTTGTTTTCTCCTTCCACCTATTCTCTCCCATTCACCCATCCTCTTTCCCTTTTGTGACTTCTCCCTTTTCTTTCTCTTGATTAAATTGCTTACAATTTCATGTGGATTAACTGAGAAATAAATATAATTTTTGTATTAAACATTACTGGTACAAATAATCTTCATAAAAAAACTGACAATACCTTAAATTGCACATGGTAAAATTTAATATTGAATAAAAATTAATAAAAAAATAACATTTTCTTGACACTGTTTAGATCTGCAAAATTTCACGCAGGAATATTGAACTTGGTAGTAAACTCACAGGGGTAGAAAAGAATCAATGAAAGTTTATAATGACAAAAATCTTTATTGATGAATAAATCATAATTTTATAATTTAATGGAAAATAACTTAATGCCAATAAAATAATCTCAATTAAAGAAGATAACTGAATATTTCAAAAAATATTGAAAATGATTACTGTACTATTTTGATCAAGAAAATAATTAGGCTTAATGGTATTTGCTTTGGGAACTAATTTCTTGATGAAAGTTTTATTCTTACTGGGTTAATCTGATCAAAATTTTTATATTATAAACATTCTCAGGGTTAAAAATTTCCTCAAAGACAAAAATAGCTGGGTTAAAATTGTAAAGATAAAACATCCTATAAATATTATTTTGTAACCCAATTTTTATATAACAATTTATTTTGTAGAAATTCCCATATTATTAAATATTTTGCTATAATATTTCAATAACTGTATATATTGTTTTGTGTAAATACAACAGTTTATGTAACTAGTCTTCTATTACTACATATTTAGATTGTTTTAAACTCTTTGTTCTTACAACTCTGTAAATGATACCTTTATAGATGCATGGCAAACTTTTCATAAGAGAAAAATTTCTTGAATCTTTCTATTTCCATAGGGTTTCAGAAATAGTTATTGTCTGAGTAACTGCTGTGAAAAAAAGGCTTCTATATATCTTTTTTTTTATTTCAACTTCTGATTATTTGGCATTAGACTATTTTTTAAATAAGAGCCTTTTGGGTTAAAGTAAAGTCTTTTAAAAAAGACTTCCAATGTTGCCTGAAACTGTGACAAAATATGAGACAGCATTTGATCTGGGCTTTTAAAATAAGCAAACCCAAAATACCTCAACTCAAATAGCTCAAAAACAGCATGAAAGGATTGAAATGTCATATAGGAGCTGCTAGGATTTGATCAGTGGGACTTTATTTGACTTGTCCTTATTCCAGTGTTATTTATAGTCAAAGGTAAATATAATTTTAGATCTCCTTTTGAAACCAAGAGCAAAACCAAATGTAGTTTCTGTAAGAAGCTAGAAGAAATAAACTGAGGATAAACTAATTTCATACTCATTGCTTAGCATAGTGAACACAATTTGTAAATAGTTATTAAATGAAAAAAATAATGAAAATAAATACTAATTTTATACTTTGTGACAAGTTAGACATCTATGAAGTTTACAACCCAGCACCTAGTACTGCAAGTTCAGGTATTTAACATGAATTCTTGCCAGATGAATGAGGAAACGAATGCTCTCTTGCTGCCTTGAACATCACTGAATATTTACAAATGTCTGAGATCAATGAGATCACATTGTAGCACTGGTGACACTGAGTAGCCAATGATATGGACTTGGGTTTCTAGTGACATTGTGTGACTGGAAATGAATGTTATGAGGAAATTAGTTTACTCTGCAGATCAAACCACAGCATGCAAAGCTTCTACTAGGTGACAGGCACTCTGCCATTTTGTAGATGAAGAAACAGAGGCTGAGAAAGATCAAAACGAACAAATGAAAAGGACAAAAACTCCTTCAAGGTTGCACAGGCAAGAGTTTAGCTGCAATAGCTACCAAATTTATGATCCCAATTAACTTCGTTACACCCATTGCCTCTCTTTCAAATTTATAATGCAATAATGCTTCTTAAAATCACTTATAATCACTACCCCAATACCCAGGTAAGTAGCTGGTATCTCCTAGAATAGCAGGAATCCTACCTGTACTTTCAAAAAAAGATATTTGGGATTATATTTTCTGTTCTGTGTTATAGTTTATTTTTTCCTTCTTTTTTTCTTCGCAATGTATTTGAACATTTCTTCATGATATTAAGTATCTGTCACTATTTACATTAGTGGCAACTTCTCCCATCCCCATAACTCCAGGTAAATTATAAGGTCTTTGAGAGCAGGCACTTAAAAAAATACATCTACCACAGTGCTAAGGGTAATTTTGGACATAAAATAGATAATAATAGTAGTAATTATTATAGCTAAATTATATGGTGTTTATTTTGTGCCAGACATTGGTCTAATCATATGTGGGTAAATTCATTTAGCTTTTAAAAAGATCTATAAAGCAATGTTATTATTATCCCATTTTCCATATGAGGAAAGTGTCTAGGTCACTTACACTTAGTAAGTGGCAGAAGCAGGTTCAAATCTGGGCAGTCTGGCCCTGGAATCCATGCTTCTAACCACTGTGCTCTTCTACCTAAAATAGATATGCAATGAATACTTGTCAACCATAGGAAATGGAAAGTCAAGGTAATTATAGGTACACATTGACATTTCGCATGTGTAAAAAGCCCACAATTCACCCCCACTGTAGTACTATTTGAATTCTAGACTCCTCTGCTAGGCTTTTAAATTAAATTTAAATGCATGATCACACAATATTCATTCTCACTTTTTTTTCTCTTGATTGTATCTAAATTGTCTCCACCATTGAAAGCTTAGCTTTCTTAGTCCATGAAACATTTCCTACTATCATTCAGGCTTTGTTGTTTGCCTCTCTTCTTTGGACACTTCTGATCTAATATTTAGCAAAAATTCTGTCTTACTCATCTTTATAGGTTTTTAATGTCTCAAAAAAATGCTAGATTCATGGTTGGCAGGAATTCGATATTTTTTTGTTGAATCAGCAAATGCCCTTATGAATAAATGAAACTGACACTGTTTTACAACTGGTTACATCTGCAGTAGATTTATCTTTGTAAAATGACTACAAACTCTTGGTAAAGAAGAGTCAACTCTGACCATTTCTCTGTGCCCCAAAGTACCTGAGGCAATTTGAATTAGCATGAGATCCTCAGCCAGTACTTGTAATTATTGTGGCTCAGCTTAGAATACATAACAGCGGAAAAGATGATGGAATAAGGCCTACCTGTCTTTCCATTAGATGCATTTACTTCCTTATTTATTTATATTTTCTATTTGCTTGTTAAGAATATTAAAAAATTGTTTTGGATGAATCACTATTTTCAGGGTTAATAAAATGAATCCTTAAAAATTTAAAAAATTTTAACTGTTGTTAGTGTGTAAAAATACAACTAACTTTTGTATTTTGACTTTGTATTCTAACAGAATAATTTTAATAATTTAACTATAGGTTTTTAAATTTTTTTTCTATTTACATAATTATATTTTCTGAGAATGACAGCTATGTCTCTACTTTGTTATCCTAAAACTTCTATTAATTTTTATTGCCTTATTTTATAGGTTAGGATATTTAATTCAATGTTAAATGAAGTGGTGATAGGAAGCATCATTATCTTGTGCCTTGTCTCAAAGGGAAAGCTTTTATATTGCATTGTTAAGTGGGAATTCTTAAATCCTTGGTTTAGTGTTTTCAGCTATTATTTTTTAAATATTGTTTCTGTCTCAACTCTCTTTATCTTTTTCATAAATCCTATTATATTTTAGAGATTTTCACTGCATCAACTATTGTTATGTCTCATTTATTCTGAATATTTTTTTTTATCTAACCCTCGTCTTATTAATTTTCTTTGTCTCATCTAATCTGTTGTTAAACTCATCCATTGTATTCTTAAATTTAATTGTGTGTTTCAATGAAGTTTATGGTTTTTTGTTAATAGTTTCCAGTTCTCTGCCAAAATTCTCAATCTCGGCTTGTATCTCCTTCAACATCATAAATAGTAAATATTGTAATTTAAAGTCTGTATCTGATAAGCCTAATACCTGTTGATTGATTTCTATTGTCTACTTTTCTTGCTGTTCTTAATTTATGGTATTTTATTTCTCTTGTGCTTGGTTATTTTATATTGTATTTAGAACATTGTGTACAATTGTTTATAGAGATAATTTGAGGTCTAGGAGAATGTAACCTTCCTCTAAAGAGGATTAACATTTGCTTCTGCCAGATTTCTAACTTTTGATTTTAGATTTCTCATGCTCCATTCCCTATACTGTTTGAAGAAGTGAATATTTTGAAAATGACCCATATTCCTGCTTCCTACTTTTTTTAACACTGTGAAGTGAGTTGCTTAGAAATTTAAAATCCTAGCTACTTAAAGTGAGCAAAATGATGGGATTTGTTGAAGAAATAAATAGGACTTATTCGTGCATACCAAACACAGCTGAAAAAAAAAAAAAACTAGTTATGAGTGCTGAAAATAGGCTATTGAAAAGGATTTTGTCAAATTTGACTTATCTGTATCATGAGGCTTCATTGAACTATAGGTATACTAATGCTGATTTTCTCCTTAAAAAGTCTATATTATCCTTATATTTGTACTCCTTAGCAACTCTAAATAACAAATCATAGCATATCAATGGGTGAAAAGCATATGGATTAAGAGAAAAGATTGAGCTACACATTTTCTGTGGCTTTTAAAAAATAACAACCAGTGAAATAAAATATTTATAACATTTCTTTGACATTTCCCTTTTAAGGTTTTTATCAGAAATAATTATGGACATAATTTAAGCCAAGTAGAAAGATACCTTATTAATTGAGAGATGTTAAAAACAAAAATAAATACTAAATAGTGAAAATAATTGACTGATTGCTTCCCCAGGACCACTAATACTTTTTTTGTTTCAAGATATGATCAATGAATATAGATGAGGTGCTTTCAAATGCTGTTCACAATACAGCAGCCAGATTTTTTTTCTTTTTCTTTCTTTTTTTTAGTACAATTCAGATAAGTCCTATAATGGCTGCCAAATGCAAGGAGAAACAAAAGCTCAATCTTGCATGACATAAGAATCTACATAACCTCCATGACCTGACCTCCACTCTCCCTCTCTCTTCCTTCAGTGGATTCCTCCACTGGATTGACTGCCTGACCTTCTTTGTATTCCTTGAACACATCAAGATTGTTTCTCCATAAGTTTTTACACTTATTGGTCCTTTTATTTGGAAGCTCTTGTCTTTAGCTTTTCTCTTGCCTGGCCTTGTTTTTGTTGTCCAATTAAACTCTTCACTGAGAACTTACCTTGCAAACAGTCTAAATTAACCGCCTGTCATCTCTGTTGCTTCTAGCTTAAACCTATTCAATCAACTTGTTTAATTTTCTTTATACCATGTATCATTATCAGTAAATATCCTATATATTTATTTTCTTACTTGCTTATACTCTTTCCTCCTTAAGAAGAGGTATCTGTTTCTTTTCCAAATCCTAGAACACTGCCTTTCACACAATAGGTCTTGAAAATAATTCATGATGGACTTCAAACATGGTATTTGAGAGGTTGTTGCAAAATGTTAGTTATTTTAATAGAGAATTTTATTGTCTAGATCAGCAAATTTTACTTCAGAGAATAATTCTGTTATAGTGAGATTCCCTATGGAGATAAATTCTGGCCTAAAGAGTGTTAAACGTCTAACTTAAAATAAAGATCATTCATCTCTCAAGCAGTGCTCAAACTTGCCTAGAAGATATATACATATATATATTATCTGGAAGATATATATGTACATATATATTCACATTCATATCAAGAATGAGATTATCCCTACTCTCTGAAGAAAAAATTTGAAGTGATTCTTACATTAAAAATATTATCTGAATAGCATTTGCCCTGTCAAGCACTTGGTGGTATATTTCTGATTAATTTTAAATAACAACCTTTCTACTTATAGGGAAAATGTGTCCCCTAACCCTCATCCTTCAGTATTGCAAACACACATAATCAGGCTCTGCAAGGACTGGGATGATACACAGTGGAAAAAAATACTGGTACTAAGACGGTAATGAAATTTTCAGTTACCATGGCTACCTTTAATCAAAGTCTATATATATGGGAGTTCCTATATCTAGCTAAAAATGTGTAATGATCATCACCTGGCATAATATTTAAACTAATAATTAAATCCAGTTATAATTTTATTATTGCAATAAAAATTTACCACTCTCTATCAAGTGAAGAATTAGTTTCCACCTGTGGTAGGCAGAATTCTAAGATGGTCTCTAAGATTTTCTACCTCTTGATGTATATACTCTGTATAATCCCCAACTGCTACTTGTGGGACTGTGAGTATGATGGATTTTACTCCTGTGGACATGACCCAGTTCTGCACCAAACATTTCAGAAACTTGAGTATAACAAAAAGTTAAGCATTTTAATTTCATGGTATCAGTGACATAAATCCTCCCAGAAAAGCGAAGAATTCTTTATAATTTAATAATTCTATCTTAATTTTGCTTTTTAAAATTTATATTTTTGAATCTAATATTGTCTCAATACACAGTTCCCTCAGGTTTTTTAATTCAATTGTCATCTGTTAGTGTCCTTCACGTACAATAAGTCCTCAATCAACTTTATGTGATGAGAGCAATATGACATCGCTCCACAGATTCAGGGCCTACAAAATAGTACAGTAGGCCCAAACCAATTAGGCTGAAGATAATTATGAATTATTTTAGAATGGCAAATGTTTTGATGGCAAGGTTCTTCAAACTGTTTAGCCTACACATTCATATATTTGGGTAAGAAAAGGTAGGAGGCAGATACAGTGCTAACCATTGGGATGTGTTATATTTAAAAGAAACATTAATTCTATTGTTTGTGATTTAAGAGGAAACCAAATTCACATTGCATGCTGCGGTTCTAGCCAATGCTCTGTAATACCAGCATTCATTAAGTACTTTATTGCCACCTCTTCACCCTATTCCCCAGTCACGGGCTCACTCCACAGCCACCATCCACTTGGTCATCTTTAAGAAGGGGCTCATTTCCCTTCGTTTTGTGTGTTGTCTCTTCTGGTTTGTAATTATTTTACTGCATTAGTCGAAGCTGTTAGCAAATAACTCCAAGAACAGATTTAATGAGAGTGACAGATTTTGACTTGCATATAAAATTATAAACCCGTGTCCATGGAAACAGAAGGGAAAGCAAAACCAGAGATTCCCTTCCTTTATGTCTTGTGGAGTGGCACAATAAAAAATAATCACAACGAAAATAGCTGAGAACAGTCACATGTTGTAGCAAATCCAGTATCCCTGGTGTCGGGAAGGCACAGTTTCACAATCTACTGATTTTGTCTATTACCAAGGGGGTACACTCAGACACGGTTCAGACGCGGTAAATTTCGGTGTGTTTCCAATCTACTTGAAAGCATTACAATGTCAGGTTTTAAAAAATATTTGGGTGGAACTATTGTGACAGCTTTGAAATGATGGATATTCACCTGTGAATACTTTCTTTTTATGTATTTTATTGATTGATTGATTGTTTGATTGATTGATTTTTATATTGCTATGATGACCGTGGAAATTTGCCATTGACATCTCCGTCGAGGGAAGTTTATGTGGGATGCATCGCCGATGGACAGCTTCAGCCACCCTCACTGAAATCCATCACAGTGGTCGCAGTTCTGATGGCTGCCTCTTAGCCAATGACTGCATGGCAGAGTGATCTGGGACCTTTCTAACAACCAATTTTGGCTCATCAAATTCTATTCACCTGGTGGACACTTTTGTAAAACTGCCCTGACTCTTCTTATGCATCACTTTCCTTCTCCCTTTCTTTCAAAAGTGTTATACCTGCATGTGGCATTGGAAGCCTCTCCTGAGCTACTTTTACTCCTTCCTCTTTAGCTGTCACTAGTATCCCCCCAAATTCCTTGCCTGTCTAATCACATCATGATGTTTGCTTCTCAGAGGACTCAGCTGGCTCAACTGTCTTTTTGCTGAAAATAATATGAAATGGTTTACAGATACCAGCAATTTAATAGGGATTTAAAATAGGCATGAAAAATTAGGAAAAGGGAAAACAAAGTTAAGAAAGTCGAATGGAGCTCAAAGGGGGTTAATTTACAGAATGAATATTATATATGGGTCACATATTTGGCTTTAAGAATAAAGTATATCTGCCAATGGAAATTGGAAACATATGAGTAAGATGATTCTTGTTTTACAGTTTAGAATAATAAGTAATAACCTAGAGTACCCAGAAGACACTGGGAAAAGAAAACTTTCTTGCCATCAAAGCAATTTTGACCATGTTTTGATTATCTGTGATAGTGACTTCTAGGAGTGATATGAATATAGCCAGCTTATGGTCATTTTAAGAAATCAATTCCATTTGACATTGGACATACAAGCATATATTATGCAAACATAGAATGTATTTTATAGTAAACTTTTAAAATAGTTTTCTTAGATTAATATTAACATTAATTGGTATATAGCCTAAATTTTATGGTGCATGACAGTAGTGGAAAGAGATTAAATGTTTCTGTGGATCTTTCACAGTATAAGCCCCATGATATTTATTATTTAAGAATGTGTTGGTACCAGCAGGCCCGTTGGGTTCTCAAGGGCTTTTTATATAAGTCAAAGTGGTCTGTGTCATCGCAATCCAATCTCAAACTAAAATACATATGTGAATAATAGTAAAGTATATTCAATAGTCATAAAATAAATTACAAATTAGCTTTTCTCATATACAATATTGTATTCCACTTAGATGACTAGCATTTTATATTATTTGTTGTAGAAAAGTAACTTACTTTCAGAAAAGGACCTGGGGTTAGAGTAGACACTAAATTGAGCATAAGTTACACCACAGTTTTGTTGAGAAAGGTCACACATAACATTGGAATATATAAATAGAAGAGTGGAAACCTGAGTGGATGGAATAACACCTTAATGCTGTATAACAGGAAGGCAAAATAATAATGGCTAAATACAAGGATCCAGAATTAACGTTAGCCATCGTTATATCACCATCCTCACTTTTATCTATCAACCATTATCCTTTCAACCTTTTTTAGGGGACCATATTCAGAAAATTTTAGCCAATTTCTTTGAGCCAGAAGACAGATCCAATGTACAGTTATTACTGTTGTCTAATATTTGTTAATTGCAGAACAGCTGTGATGATTGCTTTTAGCATCTTATCTACACTTTAAAATTATTACCTTGTTGCCATATAAAATCTTTACTTAATATCAAACACAGTTCTAAGCTTAGGAAGTCTACTAATAATAAGTACTATTTTATATTAGTTAGATTCAATGCTACTCAGGTCATTCAGATGATAGGTCAAATTCTAAGCTATAGAATTTAGGGAGAATTTAGGAGCTGTTTGGGAGAGAAACAAAGTTTATTAAGTCCCAGACTTTGAAGATCTGTAAGAAAGAGATATAAAGGGCATTTTATCTTTAGTAGAGAAACAAGAATCCCAGCTAATATGGCTTTAAAAATCAAGGTATAATTTGCATAGAGTACTATACATAGATCTTAAGTTTTATAAATTTTTAGAGAGTGAACATATCCAGGTAACCAACATTCAGTGAAAGTTATATCACATTATCAATAACTCAGAAACTCCCTTCATGCCCTGTCATTAAGTCATTAAGTCATGCCCCCAAATAACCTTTACTCATCACAGACTGTTTTTGTCAGTTTTTGAAACTTCTCTCTCTATAGTAAGTATTCAGTCTTTTTTATTTTTTGGTTGTTTTAATTCAACATTATAGTTTTGATGTTCACCCTTGTGATGGGCAGCAATAATTTTTAAAAATATTTATAGTGGTCCATTGTACGATTTTTCCATTCTATTAATGAGAGACAATTGAGCTATTGCCAGGTTTTGGCTATTATGAACAATGCCGCTATTAATATTTTTCTACATGTCTTTTAGTGTACATATAGTCATGGTTCTACTGAATGTTGTACACATACATGAGTAAAATTCTTGGTCAGAGAGTATGTGTATGTTCAGCTTTAATAATTTTTCAAAGTAGTTGTATCAGTTTGCATGATAACCAAAGGCATGTGACATTCCATTTGCTCCACATGCTTGTAAAGTGGAGATATTGTCACTTTTAACCCTTTGCTCAGTTCTAAGACATATCTTTATTTTTTTTTTTATTACCTGCTATATTCATGAGACAATTTTCTGAGATCAGTGAAAATTCTGGAGATAGGACGGAGAATAAATATTAAGGTTACAAAGAGAAGATAAAGAATGAAACAAAGAAAAGAATGGAAGGATTATCTGAATGAGCTACAAGGGGATTCTGATGAATTTTGACCACCTGGAAAAAAACAAAGTAAAATTCAGTTCTTTTGGAAGAAAATTTCTTCTACCAGGTTTGAAGTTCTGATTTCTTGACTTATAAAGATATGATGATGGGAAAAAAAAGTACAATAAAAACAGTAAGCTAATATAGAAAAATGAGAGTCTAGGAAGCAAGCAGTAAATTATCATAAAATATTCTGTAGTCAATGCTCTTGAATATCTTTACTATCTGCTATTTCCACCTAATGCACATACCCAACATCTTTATGAAATATTTTTTGATACTAAAAAAATAGAAATATAAGAGAAAAAAGGCGATAACTGACTCTTCTTCTTTCCTTTGTTCTTTCCCTTTATATGTTCTTCAACCTTACTTAATACATCTTTTCCCTGGGGCATAAAGTGAGGGTGACAGAAGTGGTTCACCATTTGATAAAATCTCAAAGTCCCTTATGTGAGGTGGACAAGCCATCTCTGACAAGATAAATATTACTGGCTTATATTGAAGGAGAGGTGACACTACATATCTTCTGGGCAAATGACTTTTTGTTGTTGATTCTGTCCTCCTAATGTTTTAGTTTTGAAAAAGCAATCTCCAGTTTAATGGCATTATGAAGGTAATCTATAAAGGATCAAAACTTTGTAGTACTTAAATGTATTGTTTTCCTGAGTAATTTCTGTTTAGTAATGCTAGCTTCAGTAACAACTGATTGGGAGAGAGACATCATTGAATACAGGTGTCTCAGAAACAGTACACAGAAATTGTGTCTCTTTGGGTTCTTGCTAATTCTGCCCCATCTTTCCCTCCCCCCATAGACCATCTGGAAGAAGGGAACAGGCTTCGAGTTAAATTTGGAGATTTATGAGGCATAGGATGCATAGTCGTTCTATTCATTTGAATTGAAAATTTGATCTAATTCTGGAGACTTCCCAGGGAATGTCAAGTTTCTGGGTTGAGCTATAAATCTGAAAATGACTTTGTGACATTATTTGCTTTAATTTAACAAGGCAAAGAGTTATCTCACACCTAGCAAAAAAGCAATGGAGCAAATAACACTTGAATAGCTGTACTTGTCATCTTTCTTTTCAGCTAAGAATACTGAAGAACTTTAAAATAACGCTATGCCTAAATTAGCATTAAATTGAAACTGTCCAGTAACCTGGAATCTTTTCCAGGCAATTTTGTTGGTGCTGTCCTCATTACATTAGGGAGACATTGCCTCTGTTACTATCCTGGATCAGCTGAAGTTATGGTTTATGGACTGAAAATCAGGGGAAAGAGAGGCATATTGCCACAAAGCAATTAATACATCATTGAAGAGAATGCCAAAATGCACACCTTCTGCAGTTACTATGACATTCTTCATCTCCTGTTAATCTGTATTTTTATACCTACATGGTAGTGAAGGCTAAAGAACACTAGTAATAGTTTTAGTGAGAGTTGGATTTTCACCAAGGGTGTTTTTACTTTGCAAAAGCAATAATGCTGTAAGCTAAATAGGTATTTATATATATTTTTGGCTTCCATGGAGAATTCTTCTGGGGCTAGAGTAATATCAGATATTTACTTCCTATGCAAAACATATCCAAGTAATTAAGAGAATGTATCTAATCTATGAAAAAGAGATCAACAGTTCAGTGTGGGTTTAAATATTGGCCAGCTGAATAAGCTCTTTTTTTAATTCCTCTTTCTATTTTTTAAGACAAATGCAGACAACACAGAACAGATAAGTGAACCTACTGTCAGTAATATGTTAACTTCTGCACACTCCAGAGTCAAATAGCTGAAAGAGACAGCAGATTGTGTAGTTGAATCTTATCTTTGTATAGATGAGGTAATATATGATTAAAGAAATTGATTGGGGTCGAACCACACCACCTCTCTGACCTCTTTCAATCATCAGATTCTTTAAGTTTATGAAATATGTTGAATTAGAGGTAAAAATTGATAGATATTAGGTACATGTTATATAAGAGGACACTACTTATTGAGAGTTGCAGAAAAGCCTTTTATTTAATACTTCACATTTTTTATTGTAAAGAATTAAGGCTACTTTCTGAGTGCAAAAAACATAATGGTGTGAATAAGAATCAATTTTTCTCATATAACATATTATTTAATAATAAAATGTCTTCATGGCCATCTGGCCATCCACTTATTTACTTATTTAAATAAGTATGTAGGCCTGCAGGGTAAACAATACAGATATATAGTTCTTGTTCTTGAATGTGACCCTTTTGACCACTGGGGGACACAGATTCATACATAGACACCTAGATGATGTCTCATTAATTCTAAGGCACATATTTTTTTCTTCTGTATTTTAATATATCCAACATCAGGACACATTCTAAAAATGAAAGTGTCATAGCTTGATTAATACCTTTTTTTTGTTTTTCTTTATAATATATAACACAGTGGTCTAACAATTGCTGACATCCTAAATTCAATGAGATATTGGATATATACATATGGCAAGTGCTATAAAAAAAGTCATGTCAGAGAAACTAACCATGATCTTGTCTCAGACTGATTGGTGTGGGAAGACATCTGGACAAGGTTATGTTTACACTTGAAGACGGAGAAGGACCTAGTTGGGTGAGCAGGGGGACAGGAGGATTCTAGGAAGAAAGAATAGATTTTATGAATGGCTGGGTGGGAGAGAGCTGGACTTATTTGAGGAGCAGATGGCAGGCCAATGCTGCTTAACCATGGCAAGCAATAGAGTTTTTAAAAATCCTGATTCTTTTTGTTCCTTGCAAATGTTTATTCTGGAAAGACTTTTTTTCAGATCAGCTATATCGAAGGCATTTCCTTTGTGTTTCATTCATTGTGCGAGGAAGCAAAGGCTTCCATCGGCTCTGCCACTGCCTTCGAAAATTAGTCCACATTTGACCTTTAAATTTGACCGTTTTTTTACCGAAGTGTTGGGAGCATATGCAATTGTAATGGACCAGAGTAACTTGGCTTTTTTTTTTCTTTAAATTATGTAACAAGGTAATGTTTCTCCTGTTTTGGCTTTATTCTTTTTTTCTAACATCATTTTAAACCAAGTAAAATGTACTTTCTTTAATCGAAATACTTTAGGGGGAAATTTTATTGAGATTATTTAATTATAACACAAAAATACTTGAAGTACTGACATATAAGATAAAACGTTAATAAAATGTGGTGGTTGGGTTGCAGCCTCAACTGTAAAGAACAATACTCTTCTGCATAAAAACAAAAAGTAAAAAGTAACAAATAAAATTAAATATAAGTAAATGTAAATATAAAAAAATACCTCAAACTCTAGAATACAGTTTGCTTTTTTAAATAGGGAAGGATATCCCTCTGAAACCTGATTTATACTTAAATTTATTAGCAACTGTTAACTGCTAATGTCTCCAGGATGAATGGCTACCTATATATAAATTCCCATTGATGTAGCTTTCTTATAAAATATTTTTTAAATACCTCTCTAATATAAATAAATGACTTAACTTCTTCCTCTACGTGTAAATTCATGATTAGTTGATTTCATACACATTGAAATAGATGGCTAAAACCAAACGGAAACTCTTTTCAATGATCACATTTAAGCAACATTTGTCAAAAAGAATCACAAAATATTGTGTTACTTTATCTTATTTAAAAAATTTATTCCAATGCTTTTACATGATGACCATTACCACCACCACCACCACTATCACCACCACCACCAACAACAAAACCTCCACTAAAATAACCGCAATGTATCTTTTTACCATTTAAATCTTATCATTTTTTTTATCATGATTGTTTTCCAGGCATATGCTTTGTGTTCCAATTTTTATTTTGCTAGAGGTAATGTTACATAGGCTTTTCTGAATGGTGTATCTGCTTTAAAATCCAGGTGCATATTCTCATGAAAGCATTTATAGAAAATAAAGACAATCTTGTGACAAATGGGATGACTGAGACCTTTGATGAAAACAGTGCAGTTTCTTAAAAAAGTAATTTGTTGCCCAATTACATAGAGGTGGGCTCAAGTCTAACTTGATGTGTTCTGTGCTGAGTCGATTGAGAAGACATCAAGATCCAACAATATTTAGAAACTAGATGTACACCCTGCGGTCCCCTAGGAAGTGCGGTGGTTTAAATGAAACCTACTCCATGCTGCTGGGATTTAATTGACCACACATGGTGAGGCATTTAAGGCAAAGAACTCAGTGGCAAACTCAGTTCTAAGTGAAAAGTCATTCAACTTAAACATGAAGGAAAATTTGAATGCTTGAGGATGGAACAGAATTCTTCTAATATACAAGGGTGGAAAGACTCAGATAACTTTATATTTTTTTAACTTTCATATAGGAATGGAAAAAGAAGCAAAACAGAGCTAAAAACACTACAGTGAAAATAAAACATTGAACACTTTAAAAACAGAGCTATGACCATGAAAAGAGAAAAATGATTCCTAAAATTTGATGTTTTATAATTCATGCTTAATTCAAATAGCAATGATGACCGTGTTTGCTTAGTATGAAATAGCCATCTAAAACCCTCATGTCATATCATATTCATCAATTATAAATGTACTCTTGGATTTAGAATCAAATTGTTTATTGAACTAATGTGAGTTATTTTCACTGGGTGCTACTTGCATTGCAAAATGGTGTTAATAGACCTGGTGAAACAAACAAACAAACAAAAATGTTAAAAAGAGCGACTAATGGGGCAAAATCAAAGCATTAAGTTGGTAAGAAAATACCTATATAGAAGTAAGCTACTACTACGATGGAGGTTTTATAGATTTAAGGACACATATTTATTCATATGTGTAACATTTTCCCCTTTGGTAGGTAGAAGATGAAGTACAATACAAACACAGAAGTAATATAATTGGTTTCTAGCCTTGTATCTGCCTAGATTGTGACCTTGGTAAACCACCTTAACTTTCTAAACCTCTGTTTTTTCATTAAAAAAATATAGAAAGGAATTGTAACCTTTTACCCTGACCGTTCCTATGAGAGTCAGATAAGGCGATACGTATCAGCACATGGTAAATGTATGAGATGCACCAACGTCATTTAAGAAATAATTGATCACTATTATTATCATTATCATTCTAGAAATTTACAGTGCTAGGTGAAATGTGTTGGTCTACAATGCGAGCTGCTATTGTTAAAACAATTCTTTGTTTCTTTCCAGGACTCAATGAACTACTGAAATTCTACTGGTCATGTCAGCCTTCCAAAAGGTAATGACCAAATCGTTGAAGTTAGACAGTTAGCTTTAAAAATTAATTTTGGCATGTTGTACTCAACATATTTAATTTAAGATTGTCAGCAGTTTTCTTCCTCTCAAATATTTAATAATAATGTCAGGAGTTTAAAAAGAGAGAGATTTTCTCGATACAATTTTTCCCTCTTTTCCCTTTGGGAAACCTCACTTTGCTTCACTGCTTTAATGCTGAAGCTGGCAGGGCTTGCAGGTTGAAAGCAAACAAAGAAAAGTTCTTCTCTGAGACGTATAATATGGAATGAATGCCCTGGAAAACTGACCCTCCCTCCCCACTCTCAAGGGCCAGATGGCTTTTAGACAAACCCTGAGAGTGTAGACAGTCTGAGGCAGTAGAGATCAGCTGGAGTTCTAGGAAATTCTCTCTCCGAAAGACACGTGGGAGAGCTTTGTGGGTATCCAGAGCAGTGTTCAAATGGTCAGAAATGGGCCTAACTTGAGGACTTTTTGCTGGGTCTGTACAGACAGAAGCATTCTGCTACCTAAGGAGCCAAACCCCAAGAATCACTGAAATTCAGAATTCAGAGTACAGGAAAACTTACTTGTTGCACTGGTTCCCTTAACATTTGTTGCACACTTTACTTTTATGAAAAAGATCTTTTCCAACAAGTTAATGTCTCTGGAGGATTATTGTCAGGTAACTGAGAATGACAGGGAATGCAAAATAATTTTTGTTTACTATAAGGCCAAAGATGCTGGCTAAGGAAGATGTGGTAAAAGATTCTACTTCCTGTCTCTTCAAGGAGTGTGAATAAGCTGTTTATATAATAGAAAATTTGGAAGACTCACATATGGTAAGTTATACAGCTTTGTTTGCCAAAAACAAAATATAAATTAAAAGAAGTTATGGCATATATAAAAACCTATTAAATTCACAAAAATAAACAATAAGAAAACCATGAAATTCAATTCTCTTTGGTGAGCATTGTGTCCAGGCTGTATGCTGTGGTGGAAAGAATGTTGCATATGAAATGTGAAGATTTAAATCTAACTGAAACCATGGACAAGTTATTTACCTCTCTGAAGCTCATTTTTTTCCTCATCTATAACAATAGCAATAGCTACCAATCTTATAAGGTTTATGATAGGTTCAAATAAATGAATGGAAGAAATTTTCAAATGGTAAATTATTGTATAAACATAAGTTTTCCCCCTGCTTTTATTAACAAATTAATAAGATGAGAAATTTCAGTTACTTTGTATTCTTTTCAGAAGCAAGAGTGACACAATTTACGAACATACTAAATAAATGTTTTTAGCAATTTCACTTTTAGTCATTAACAGTAAACTGGCAAAATAAACTATCTAAAAATAATGTGAATAAATTAATTATTAATAGACATCACAGGTTTATGGATTCAATCAATACAATTCACATTAAACCCAGGTTTAACCATGTTCCCTTCTTTTTGTTGGATATTTTAACCTATGTTAGCATAATTTAATCACCAAAACAATCTTGAGACGTAGACATTATTTTTCCTATTTCAAACATGGGGAACAAATGGAAGGATCCCCAAGTTCTTTTACTTTTCTACTATTTATATAAAAAATATATTTAATTGGAAAAAGCTGAAAACAAGATTAGTGCATGTGCACTTTAAAAAAAACATTACATATAAAAATATATGAGGACCTTAATAAAGAATGGAAGACAATTTAAAGAAATGTAAATGGTTTTTACAAAATTTTTTTTATCACAGTGCCTTTTTAAAATTCTAAGACAAAATTATACCCTCAAGGGAAATTTTGTTGGTATGATTAAAAATAAATAAAACACCATTAGCTCAAGGGAAAATAAGTTTAAAAATAATTTAAAATCTGAAAGATATTAGTATAATTTAATAATAAAACCAATCATGCCACAAAAATAGAGACAATGTGACTAAAACCAACACTTAAGGGCCAAAGGGAGTTCAGATTATAACTTCACTGTAAACTATAAGAAAAAATGGCACTGGTGAATAATAAGTCACTTATCCTCTAACAAAGACAGGAACACAATCCTGGAGCATTTTCCTGTGTCAATTAACAGTTAATATGTTATCTGCTCAGTGACATTAGATGTGGTTCCTAAAGTCCTTTACAAAGTTATTAGCTTTGATGAATGGCAGACAACAAGCCCAGGCAGGCTGGTGAAATGATATTCAAATATGTTGTTTCTAAATTGTGCATCCTCTGCGTTGAACTCAGAGATTCAAATACCAAAGAATAACACTCAAACCTGGATTTTCTTTAGGAAATGTTGAGTGATTTTACAATTTGTCTCTGCTAGAGAGGGACACACTTCAGTGCAATCAGGTGGCAGAACTGACAGGAGAGTGAAGGCCCTTGAAAAAGGAGTGTGATGGCTGGCATTTGTTTGAGAGCCATTTCAGAGAGTGGCAGGTCACTCTGGGCCTCAATAATTCTACACATAATAGGACAAGGGCAGAGATGGCTTTTGTCTGCGAAGTGATTCAAAAAACAGCTGTTCTCTTTGTTTACTCAAGTAGACTGGTTTCCATGGTGGGGGTTTATGCATCCCAGAATTTGGCTAAAGACATTATCTGGGGTCTGAGAAGAAAATACTAGAACAATTATTTATTTTCGTCTAAAAATGTAAGAAAGGGATTCAGCTTACTAGCATGTATGGAATGGTTAGTGCTAGCACTCTTCCTCTGTCTGTATGTTGAATAGCTTTTTATCTTGAACAGTTTTGGAAGTTTTCCTGAGAGGAGAATGGAGTTCCACAAAGTGGAGGTGGAAAGGGCAAGGGGGGTTCTTTTGTTTGCTTTCAGAATATTTCAAAGTAGGGTCTAAGTAAGTAGCTTTTTAGATTATATTATCTTGTTTTAACTGAATGAATGCTCACCAAATCGACAAGTAGCTTGAAAATGCCCCAGGCAGAGAAATTGCAGATTAAAAAATGCAATCAATGAAAGCTCAAAAAAATAATATTGTAAAGGTGGCTGTTTGCCTGATATGAGTCATGTTATAAGGGGAAAGAAACCAATTGCATATTAATAATTAAGATAACTTTTTTCATTTATCAGCAATATTAAAATGTGGATTCATACTCATTATTTTTAGCTTTACTGAGGCATAACTGACAAATAAAATTGTAAGATATTCGAAACATATGTGATGACTTGATATATGTATTTCTCCCATCAAGTTAACTAATATATTCATTACCTCACTTTTTTTTTTTTTGGTAAGAACCTTTAAGTTCTACTCTTTTAGTAAGTTTCATTTACACAATACAGTGTCACCAACTGTAGTCACCATGTTAGACATTAGATTCTCAGAACTTATTCATCTTTTTTATAGTTGGCCTACGATAATATATTAGTTTCAGTTGCATAGCATAGTGATTAGAGATCTATATAACTCACAAAGTGATCACCCCCAAATCTAGTACCCCTCTTCCCTCTTACATATTAATTACAACATTGTTAACTATTTTCCTTATGCTACACTGTTTATCCCCATACCTGTTTTGTAGCTAACTATCTGTACTTCTTAATCCCTTTGCCTTTTTTTTTTTTGCTGTCCCCCCAACCACTCTCACATATAGTAGCGCTCAAAATATTCTCTGTATCTATGAGTTTATTTTCATTTTTGTTGTTGTTATTTATTTTGTTCTTTAGAGTCCACATGTACACGAAATCATGTGATATTTGTCTTTATCTAACTTATTTCATTCAACGCAATACCCTCTAGCTCCATCAAGGCAATATCTTTTTTTCCATCCTCTTCCTTTCAGTCTGTGTGTGTCTTTTAATCTGAAGTGTGTCTCTTGTAGGCAACATATATAGGGGTCTTGTTTTTGTATCCATTCATTCAGTCTATCTTTTGGTAGGAGCACTTAATTCTTTTCCTACTGAGGTACTTGTTGATAGGAATGTAGTTATTACCATTCTTTATTCATGTTTTTGGTACATGTTTTTTCTTCTTAAAGAAGTCCTTCTAACATTTTTTGGAATACTGGCTTGGTGTTGATAAATTCCTTTAGCTTATTTTTGTCTGGGAAGCTCTTTATCTGTCCTCTGATTCTAAATGATAATTTTGCTGGATAAAGTACTCTTGGTTGTAGATCTTGGGTTTTCGTCTTGTTGAATATTTTATGACAAGTCCTTCTGCCCTGCATAGTTTCTTTTGAGAAATCAGATGCCAGTCTTATGGGAGTGCCTTTGTAGGTAACTGTTTTCCTCTTGCTGCTTTTAAGATTTTTTCTTTGTATTTAATCTTTGGCATTTTAATGATGATATGTCTTGGTGTGGGCCTCTTTGGGTTCATCTTTTCTAGAACTCTCTGAGCTTTTTGGGATTGTATTTTTATTTCCTTCACCAGATTAGGGAAGTTTTCCATCATATTTCTTCAAATAGCTCTTCAACTTCTTGTTTTACTTCAGGTATTCCTATGACACAGATATTTTTACTTTTAATTGTGTCCTATAGGTTTCTTAAATTATTATTATGGTCTTGGACTTTTTTTTTCTTGTCATTCTGATTGGGTGTCCTTGGCTTCCCCATTTTCTATATTGATGGTTCAATCCTCTTCTTTATCTACTCTGTTGCTTCCCTCTAATATACTCTTCATCTCAGATAATGTATTCTTCATTTTTGACTGGTTTCCTTTTATAATTTCTATTTCTATTTTTATGATTTTTTTTTATCTCTTTGTTAAAGTTCTCACTGAGTTCATCTCCTCTTCCCCTAAGTTCATTGAGCATCTTTATAACAAGTATTTTTTAACTCTGCATCTGTTAGATTTCTTGACTACATTATTCCTGGATCTCTGTTATGTTCTCTCTTATGGTTTCTGCTCTTTTGTCTTCCCATTTTGGTTGCCTTTCTGTGTCTGTTTCTATGCACTAAGTGAAGCTCCCATGTCTTCCTGTCTCATTAGCAAGGCTTTGTGCAGTAGGTGTCCAGTAGCACAGTCCTGAGAGAGGTTCAGCTGCAGACCAAGTTTAGCTCCAGACTGTGTCCCCACCTATCAAGATTCAGCAAGCAATCCACAGATGCTGTGCTTGTAGTTACATCAAGAAGCCACACCAGAAACCAAAGCCAGCTGCCAGCAGCATGAGTCTTAGAGTTGGCTCAGTAAGGAGCACTGGACTGGCTAAGGACACTACTGGATATGGCTTGGGTGGAGCCATGAGTTGGGGGAGGCAGGGTTTCAGTGAATCCTCTGGGCTGAGTGACCTCTGTTATCTAGTTAGCTATGGTGCAACTGAATCTGCACACTGGGAGGGGGAAGGGCTCAAGAGAGGAACAATGGATGCCGCAAGTGCTTCGGCTCGGAAGAGAGCCTCGCCTCCGGCCCTTGCTCGGGTAACTCATTGTTCCCATGTAAGTGTTTGTTGACCCCGGAGCAGCCAACCTGGTGCTGGTGCTCAGAGCAAACAGGTCCATCACTGCAAAAGCCTACTCTCAGATATGGCCCCTTTAAGAGGCTTCTGCAGCTGCTGGCCACAGCTGCTGTAGCCTCGGTCCCACTCAGCTGCTCAGGACTGGGCAGCCTTGCATCCTCGCCCTGTCCTACCTCTCTTGGTAGGACATTCTCTCTCTAGTTTTGTGCTTCTGTTCATGTTGATGCCAGGCAACTTTGTTTGCTGTTTGCTCCCTGTTTCTGTCACAACTTTGATTTGATCACAAGAGGGATGAACAAAGCCTCTTATCATGTACATCATTTCCGCCCTCCCTAGATATTATTCATCTTATAACAAGATGAATAAGATGTATAAAGAGTACAAAAGTTTGTACTCTTTGACCTGTCTTTTTCCACCTCTCCTCAGTCTCTGGTAACTGGTAACTACTTCTCTACTCTGTTTCTATGAGTTCAACTTAGAAGAAAATAAATTCCATATAAAACTGTGACCATACAGTATTGGTGTTTCTGTCTCTGGTTAATTTCACTTAATCTACTGCCCTCCAGATTGATTCATGTTGTCACGAATGACAGGATTTCCTTTTCTTTTTAAAGGCTTAATAATATTCCATTGCATATATCCAATCATTTTAATCCAATCAGCTACTGACAGATACATAGGTTGTTTCCATGTCTTGGCCATTGTGAATAAGGCTGCAATTAACCTGAGAGTACAAATATCTCTTTGAGATAATGATTTCCTTTGGATAATATATCCAGGTTGCAGCAGAGTGAAATGCTCAGCCTCTGATTCCATCTTGTTCAAGCCTGCTTTGCTCCCATGGCCTTCAGGCTAATAGCTTCTGCTTTGTCTTGCATATATACATGCTAATCATCAGAGGAATTCTGCTTAAGGCTTGAGTTTTACAAAAACAAACAAACAAAAAAATCTTACTAGAAGGTGCTTCTCACTGGGCGGTAAGAGAAGTATGCACAAAAATAATGATTGTTTATCACAGATTTGTAGGAATTTCAGCAAAATCTTCCTAGAATCCCTGCTGGTGCCCAGATGCCTCTGGTTGTCAATCACTTTTTTGTCCTCCCATTTCCCCTTCCCTTGACAGAAAAGAAGCCTGAACGCTGTACTTTCTTAAGATAAATTTGAGAATTAGGTCTCCCATTTTCTTCTTGATCAACAAATTTTTCCTTACTCCAAACTCTGCTGTTTTGAATTTTGGCCTTTTGAAGTCTTGGGCACACAGACTTTGCACCAGTAACAGTATTGCTGGATCATATGGTCGTTCTATTTTTAATTTCTTGAGGAACTGCCATACTGTTTTTCATAGTGGCTGTATCAGTTTACATTTCCACCAACAGTGTTCAAGGGTTTTCTTTTTTCTACATCCTTGCCAGCATTTGTTACCTCTTATCTTTTGTTAATGATGGCCCTCACTCCAAATTAATATTGTATATTAAATATGCTGTGCCTTTGCAGGGTACCATTTTCAACTATGAGGGCTATATTAGTGTCCCAGGGTGGCCATAACAAAATACTACAGTCCCGGTGGCTTATACAGGAGAAATTTATTTCTCCATAGTTATGGAGGCCAGTAGTTCAAGATCAAGGTGCCTATAGGGTTAATTTCTTCGGCCACCTCTATCCTTGGTTTGTAGAAGGATATTTTCTTCCTCTGTCTTCACATTGTCTTTTCCTGTGTGTATGCAAGTCTTTGTTCAAATTTTCTCTCCTTATAAGGACACCAGTCATTTAGATTAGGGCCCAACCCAAAGACTTCATTTTAAATTAATCACCACTTTAAAAACCTTCTATTCTGAATTACTGGGGATGGGGATTTTAATTTATGAAGCTTTGGGAGACACAATTGCAACCATAATAATAGCCATTAAATCAAGTATTAAAATAAACTAAATTTATAAACAGATTTTTAAATCACTGATCTCATTTTTAAACCAAAGATTTAAAAAGAAGTACACTTTTCCAATTATGTTTTACCAATAATAAATGGAAATTGTTTTAAAAATATGCTGTATTCTAACTTGACCTCATCTTTTGGAAACTTTTGGTTTGGGTTTATGTTTTACGATGTAATAATTTACTACCACTACTTCATGAATTTAACAAACACTATGAAGTGCCTGTCATGTGCAGGTACTTGGTTCTGAGCATTTGGGATGCATCTGAGACAAAATCAAATCCTTGCCCTAATGGAACTTACATTCTAGTGGGCAAGACAAACACTGAGTCAGGAGAATTATGATAGAGACTGAAGGATTATCTCCAGCTGCAGGGAGTGTTGCCAGCTGCCAGCCCTCTGGGATTTGCCCTTGGCTGATGAGAGTTTCTTCACCCAAGGTCATGGACTCTTCCCAGTGCAGCCTACATCTGAAGACTATGAAAATAAAAAGCCCCAGATGCTTAGACTTAAGTCCATCCCAGCTTGAAAGTTCCCTGTGGGGTTGACTGAGGAGTTCATTCAGCTTGCATCACGGAACCCAACTTCTTCTCCTGCCCAGTCCTGTTTCTTTCACTTCCCCCACAGTCTCAGAGTCTGTTTCCTGATGAAAGTAACATGAAATGTATTATATCATATTATGTTTTGTTATGTTGTATTGTATTACCTGTATTACCCTTTATTATAATATTATACTAATATTATTTGCTGCTTGTCACCCTCGTTGGAATATCAAGTCTATGAGAGCAAGTACTTTGTCTCTTTTGTTCACTGCTCTAGCCACACCTTCCAGAAAAGTGCCTAGAAGTATTTATTCCCCAACAAATATTTATTAAATCAGTGAATGAATATGGAAAGCAGCAATAAAAATAGTACTGACTTTACAAGATTAAACTGTGACAAACCCATTTGCAGTCTTAATATAGAGCCTGACATATAATAAGTGCTCAGTCAAACTTGGTAATTATTATGATGTTTATTTCAAAGATGATTTGTCACTTTCATTTTTAAGCTGGTAATTCAACTCTATTTGTTCATATGTTGATTAATTAAATATTTACTGCCAAGTACTGCAATAGGAACTGGAACTCCAAAGTGGCTAAGAAATATTCTCTGCCCTTAAAGATAATTTAGTTCACTGCCATGGTCACGGGTCACATTTTATTAGTTATTTAATATTTATCCACTTATATACTAGTTTCCTTTGTATATTTTTTCCTTTGTTGAGTATGCTAAGATGTGAGCTTCAGTACCTGCTTTTTGTTTTTTGTTTTTGTTTTGGCTATTACTTAGGCAATACTTTTCAACAGAAATCTATTTATGTAAGTCATTGGACAACAGCTAGCCAGAAATTAGAAAGATTGTCATGTTTCAACTGATATGATCGGATGCTTTTAATGTGATGCCTATTATTATTATTATTATTATTATTATTTGAAAATAATTTAGAGAATTTGGAAAGTATTTTATTTGCTGACCTTGTGGAAGAAATATATATTTTTGGCTAAAAGATTCCAAAGATTCCACCAGAATTTTGTCATCTACTCATCTTGAAGACTTAGTTCAGGTATTTCCTCCTCCAGGAAGGCTTCCCAGGCAAATTAGCTACTTCTCCTCTTTGCCCCCATCATAACCAATGATAGGTTAAGCCATTGTTGCACTAGGTACATTTTCTTTGAATTCTGCTTTTGAATCTGTCTTTTTCACTAGTCCAGAAACTCCTCCAGGATCAGATACTTTGCTTTATATATCACTGTGTCTTTTATGCTTGTCATGATGACTGGAAACTAACCACAATGGTAATCATAAGTAACTCCTGCCATGTAGGTAGGCACTGTTGTTAAGTGCTTTATAAATCCTTAGGCTGATCCTTTGAAGCAGGTACTGTGATCATCTCTATTTTACAGATGAAGGAAATGAGGCCCAGAGATCTTAATAACTTGACAAGATTATTCGCCAATAATAATCCAGATGGAATTTGAACACTGTGCCCTATGGTGAATGCATTTTCAATTGAACTTATTCATATTAACTATTTTACATAAGGAAAAAACCATGACAGGAAACTTTAACCACAATTTCAACTTAATCCTTTCTTAAGTTCAGAAACCTCCATAATAAGGTATCAGTTCTCAGTAGAGCTTTTTAATATTTTCTAGTTTTAAGTAGAAAGTTCCATGGTTTACCGAAGTCCTTACTTCTGTATTGTTACAATCTTCTGAGAAAGGATAACTTATGATTTGTTTTGGCTCTGCTCCATATCCTGGGACAAAATCTATAGGCAGAAATAATAATAATGTAAACCAACACTAAGTGAGCACTCACTTGTAATTTGGCCAAAGACACACAGTTCATCAGTGGCGAGACAGGATTTTGAACCTATATCTCTCTAAGCCACTAAACCATCTTGCTTCAGATAGGACCTTGCTTTCTTTCCTCTGTCTATGATTTGTAGCTCAGCTGCTATGACTAAACTATGCTCCTTCATGTTGTGGCCATGCTTTCTCTGTCTGGCATTTCATTTTTTTTCTGGGACTGGAGTTCCACATCTTAGTCCCTACGGTTGAGTATTGCATTTTCTTTCTGGTCACTGTTTTTTTCTGGGACTCTCAGTAACTGCAAGTTTTTATCTCTGCCTCTCTCAGTATTCCTTTTGCATCCCTGATGTATGGATATAGATTCATAGATTATTTTACATCTGGGAGGGACCCAAAAATTGCAATTACAGCTACTTGGCTGGTACTTAAATACAACTTTTACAACATTCCTGCTCAGTAATTATGTGGAAGTTCTTGAACAAATTTATTTCATCTTTTGATTCTTCTACTAGAAAATTCTATGTTGAGGTGTACTCTTGCCCACATATAACTTCCACTCTGAGTTTTGCTTCTACTAATTATACAAAACTTAATTCATCTTTTCAGTAGCAGACTTAACAATATGTAAAAGCAATGCTATGTTCTCATGAGAGTTATAAATATCCACGTCCATGTCATTTTTCTTATTAGATATTGTTTTAAGTCATCTTGCTCTGAGCATACAGGGAGAAGAGAAAATCCTTTGGAGTCAGACAGGCCCAGCTTTGAATCTTGCTTCCACCACTTGTTGGCTATACGTGTTTCAGTTTTGATTTCTTCATTTGTGAAATGTTGATAATGACACATAGAGGAGTTGTGAAGATTAAAATAAATAGGTGAAATACAACACTTGACACAGAGCAGACTGTTATTTTTATCATCATGTTTTTATAAATAGGGTTTGAAAAGCCAAAACTGATACTCAGATGTGATCTGATCATTTCCAGGGAGAGGCAGACTCTTATCCTCCAAGGGTGATGGTAAGAATGATATAATACAGAAAACAGTGGCTTTCATTTATTCTTTTCTCTATGCCTAGCTTTGTGCTAAGCACTTGATATTTATTACCCCTTGAGGTGCTCGTAACCATCCTAAGAGCTTGGCATTATTCCCATTTCACAGAGGAGGACACAAACACTGAGAGAGATGACCCACCCAGGTCATGCAACTAGGAAATGACAGGGTTAGAAGAAACCATTGTGTCTGACCCCAGAGAACTTGCTGCCTCTAATATTAGACCTCAACTAATTCATCCTGTGTTCTACATTTTTTGTTTGTTTGTTTGGTAGTCAAATACATGATGGACTGACATAGAGCTTACTATTAACAGAAGCCTCTTTCCCTTGCCACCACACATTGTTAAGCAAGATATTGTCTATCCTCGACTCAATAGGTACTTTTGTTTCTCACCCAAATGTAGGCATATTAGCTTGCTAAGGCTGCCATAACAAAGTGCCACAGACTGGGTTGATTAAACAACAGTAAGTTATTTTCTCACAGTTCTGGAGTCTAGAAGTCCAAGATCAAGGTAAATACAGGTTTGGGCCTTTTGAGGCCTCTTTTCTTGGTTTGCAGATCTTGGCCAACTTTTTGCTGTGTCTTCACATGGTCACCCCTCAGTCTATGAGTTGTCTGTGTTCTAATCTTCTCCTCTCATGAAGACACCAGTCAGAGTAGATTAGGGCCCATACCCATGGCCTCATTAAAACTTAATCACCTTTTTAAAGGCCTTATTTTCAAATACAGTCACATTCTGCAGTGGTGGAGGTTAGGGCCTCAACATCTAAATTTTGGGGCACACAATTAAGCTGATAAGTGCAGATCTCACATTTATCTTAATAATTTTTTTTATTAAATTTGGTTTATAGTTTATTGATACATTTTTGAATGCTGATTTTGTTCACCAGCATTCTAATCATTTCTTTCAAATTGGTGCCATCTGTAGACTCAATATGTATTCTGCCTATATATCTGCCCATTGATTAACAAAAGTGCTGAAGAAAACAGAAGTGATCACAGAGCTGAAGGGATGGAGCCAGATGTCTTCATCCAATTTGCTTTCTTGCTTCTTGTCTGACCCGTTTCTTTGGTCTCCACTGATTGACTGTCTGTGGTTTGGTACATGCAGCCATTCTCTGCACTGGTTTTGCTTTTACAGATGAAATACGGGTATCATGTTCAGGCTTATTTTAATGAGAGCTCCACTTAATCTGGTGGTTTTGATTTTAAAAAAATCACACAGAGTCAAATGACTTAAACTCTAGACCTGGATTTATAATTATCTATGTCATCTAAGCTCTTGGATTCCCAAATTCCTCACCTGTAAAAATGGGATAATACCTGCTCTACTTCAGGCTTTACAGAGTTAGTATCAGATTCCAGCAAAATGCCTATGTGAAGACTCTACAGAGGCAAATGTTAGCTGTCCATGATAGATTGTTGGCAGTTCATTTGAAGATTCACATCTGTCAGCCTATTCTTAGGCCAGCTGGTCCCAGTGTCTGCCAGATGATGCATTAAGCATCCACCTCCTTCATGTTGACCAATTTCTCATTATTTTTTCATTTCAGGACTCTTTGGGGGAGTAGTACAGAACAAATATATTTTTGAAAATTTCAAACAAATTAAAATAAAGTTACTCAAAGAATTCAGAGCTGGCCTAGAATTATAAATCATTGACCTAAAATATGTAGATTAAGTTTAATATCTTAAACTCAAGATAATTAGCAAAGTAAGTCCACTTTAGGGTCATCCTGTGATGATTTTCCAAGCCAAGTAGAAGAAACATTTTAGAATCTATCTCTCTATTAGCTGGATGATCAATATATGAAACAGATACAGTCTTAAAGCTTCCTGTAAAATGAACTTTTGAATATTTAATCTTATTTTACTACTGATTTCTATGTAATATGTAATATATATTCTTATGGAAACTATATGTTAGAATATCCAATTATAAGTGAAGTTGCTGAGCCATTTTTTCCATCCAGAACAGTGTCTAGGCTTACTAAAGTGTGTGGTGCTGCAGGTAGACACCAATAAGCCTTAAAATGAGTTAGGATAGAGGAAGAAGATGAAGAGGAGACTTGCATCTATTGAACATCTATATGTCAGATTTGTGTGCTTTTTAAACTCTCATTTAATCTTGACAACAATTCTGAAGTAACACAAATATAGCAACTGGGAGGAGAGTATATATAACAGTTGGAAATGTCAATGTACTCAAAATCGTCTTTCTAAATTATGAACCACTTCTGTTGATTCTATTTGCAGAATTTAACGTTAAGAAATTGTTTTAAATTGAGATTAAAAAGGAAAAAGAAAAAAGCTGCTCTGTGTTCAGGAGGAGGACCCCCTGTCACAACTAGTAGCATACCCAGTTAACCATGTGGTACTTGATGCTACTTTCTGTAAGGTTGTCATTATCATCACAGTTTTTTGGATGAGGAACCTGAAACCCAGAAAAGTTAAATACTTTTTCCATGTCATACAACTACTATGTATTAGAACTGGGGTTCAAAGCCACATTTGCTTTCAGAGTGTGCACTTTTATACCACATCCTGAACATGCTGGACTAGTTGACTGGGATTCTCTTCTCTGCTCTTGAGTACCAATATAAGACCTTGCCAGTCACCTACCTTCCCTACATTTCATGGGGCTAATTCTAGCACTGATCAGATAAATGACCTTTTCCAATCTCTGGAAAATCATAAAATGCTATATCAATGTAAAGTATTATTTTTCAAAAGATTCTGAAATGAGATTATATATTAAATTCTTTTTCTAATCTAGAATGTTTAGAATCCAACAATAGGAACTTCCGTGATGATGAAGTATTCTATATCTGTGTGTCCTGTACAGTAACCCCTTGCTACATGTGGCTATTGAGCAGTTGATATGTAGCACCTGTGACTAAAGAAATGATTGTAAATTTTATTGACTTTTAACTAATTTAAGTTTAAATTAATTTGCCACATATTGCTAGTGGTGGCTCTAATGCACAGTGAATAACACACAAATATGGATTCTGATCTAGTTAAATTTTATACATTCTATGCATGATGAATAATCCTTGATGTTGTTGTAGCTGGTGAACTAAGATAGGTATTTTAGACTTCCCGTAGTCCTCATATCTTTGAATCATGTGTATTAGATTTGTCATTTTAGTTTTAAGTAAACTCGGAATATTTTTAATTCTCTTGACTCCAGATGGATTTAATCAATCAATATCTGTTGAAAGTATGTACATGATGTAGTTAGTGTATGTTGGTTCCCTGTTCCCTGCCTGGACCTTTTAGTGGAGGCAATCATATACAACAGCGTTACATTGAGGTTTAAAGACATCCACTATGTGAACACTTCTGGCATAGCACATAGTAAGGCCTAAATTAATGTTAGTTTCCCTTCCTTTATCCTTGAGAGAAACTGCTGCTTATAAAGAGCATAGTATTCATGCTAGCCTCTGTGTCCAAATGCCAGTACCATTCATTTCTTTGGTTGATAATTTGTAAGTTTAGCCTATCCATTGAGATCATCTTTAATTGTGCAATTTAGTTTGCATTTGTTTATATGCTTTTTAAAAATATAAAATCAGAGGGAGTATTCTCTTCTTTCTGCAATGCTATCTTTTTCCATCCAAAAGTGACTCATTGTAAAATATATTTAAGTAACAGAATGTTAATTTCTGTAAATATGAAGAGTCCAACTGCTCTGAAGTGACCATATGATTTTTTTTTTTTGGATTCTTGAATTTTCAAGTTAACTGAAAGAAAAAGACACTTCTTTCTCCTCATCTGTGTGAGTGGGAAGCTGTGAATCAGCACATTATAAATCTCCAGAAAAAAACTGATATTAGAACAGTGACTGCGGATGTTCTTAGCTTTGTGACTCAGTAGGAAATTTTTCTTCAGCACCATAGTCTTAATCATTTACTTTTGGAAATAAGAGATAGAGAGATTGAGAAAGAGAGAGAGAGAAAGAGAGAAAGAGAGAGAGAGAGAGAGAGAGAGAGAGAGAGAGAGAGAGAGAGAGAGAGAACTGTATTAATAGAAGTTCTAGCAAACTTACTTAAAGGGGATTTTTTTGACCTTCTATCCTAATAGGCAGCCTTTAACAGTTGGTGGAAATTTCTGTTCCATTGATACAAAATGTAGTGCTTTGATTGTATCTGGCTGAGTAACAAACTATACATTTGCTTTATTTTAACTGATAAGATTTTTGGAAAGAACAATTTTCTTCAGAGATCCTGTAGTCAGTAGGAGTGATTTTGCCTTTGATCTTATCTCTCTACTTTTTTGTTTTAAATCAAGGTTAATCTTAAATTCAAGTCTTCTTTTTTCCTTAGAAAGATCTCACAATCACTTTGAAAGTGAGAACATAAGCAATATTTCAAAAGGCAATCATTATGATCAACTTTAAAACACAAAAAAATTAAAAATGTTTTTCTTATATTTCTTCCACCCTGACAAAACAATTTTTATTTTAGTTCAGGCATTAATAACACAATTGGCCATAGTAATAAAATTGTCACTTTTTATAAATGTTTGTAATACTTTGCATTAAAAAAATTATTTATTTAAGTTAGTTTCAGGTAGATAGTACTATATAGTTCACAAAACGATCTCCCCAATTGCTCTCTCCCTCCCTCCCCTGACCCTCCACCTAGCCAACATATTAATGCTAACTGCATTCACTATGCTGTGCTCCCCATCCCCATGACCATCCATTAGCTACTAATTTGTACTTCTTTAACCCTTCACCCCATTCTCACATCCTCCCAAATCCCTGTCCATCTCCAAATAGTCCCCTATATTAGTGAGCCTGTTTTTGATTAGTTTGTTCTTTTATTCCTTAGATTCCACATATAAGTGAAATCATATAGCATTTATCTTTCTCTGTCTGACTTAAATATCTTCTAGGTCCATCAAAGCAATATCTTTTTTCCATCCCCTTTCTTTTAGTCTGTGTGTCTTTTAAAATGAAGTGTCTCTTATATGCAACATGTAGGGGTCTTGTTTTGCTTTTCATTCATCCACTCTTTTGATTGGAGCAATTAATTCTTTTCCATTTGAGTTACTTATTGATAGGAATGTACTTGTTATCATTCTTTATTCCTGTTTTTGATAACATGTTTTTTCTTCTTAAGGAAGTCTCTCTAACATTTCATGTAATACTGGCTTGGTGGTAATAAGTTCTTTTAGCTTATTTTTGTTTAGGAAGCTTTTTATCTTTCTTTCAACTCTAAATGATAGTTTTGCTGGATAAAATATTCTTGGTTATAGGTCCTGCATAGTTTCTTTTGAGAAATCAGATGCCAGTCTTATGGGTGTTCCCTTGTAGGTAATTATCTTTTTTCCTTTTGCTGCTTTTAAGATTTTTTTTTTGTATTTAACCTTTGGCATTTTAATTATGATGTGTTTTGGTGTGGGCCTCCTTGGATCTCTATTTTTTTGGTATTCTCTGAGCTTCCTGGGGTTTTATGTCCATTTCCTTTGCCAGGTTAGGAAAGTTTTTTATCAGTATTTCTTCAAACATCTGTTCAACATCTTGTTTTCCTTTTGGATATGCCAATCAGATGGATATTTGGACCTTTAATAGTGTCCTATGTGCTCCTTAAATTATTTTTATAGTTTTGACCTCTTATCTCTTGGAATTCTGATTGAGTGTCTTTGGCTTTTCCATCCTTTAAATAGGGCATTTTATCCTTTTCTTTACTTACTTTGTTTCTCCCTTTGTTCATTCTATTTAATATACTTCTCATCTCAGATAATGTGTTCTTCATTTCAGACTGGTTCCCTTTTACACTTTCCATTTCCATTTTTATGTTTTTTATCTCTTCGTTGATAAAAGGCCATACCAGAAACCGATGCCAGCTGCCTCCAGTGTGAATCTAGGCGCTGTTCAGCAAGGAGCACCTGACTTGCTGAGGACACACCTGGATGTGGCTTGGGTGGGCCACGAGTTGGGGGAGAGGGGTTTCAGGGAATCCTCTGGGCAGAGTGATTTCTGTTATCCAGTTTGATGACATCACAGCTCTGGCGGTGCTGTATTCACATACTGGGAGCAGGGAGGGCTCAACAGCAAACAATGGACACTGTTGGCACTTCCGGACAGAGCCAGTCTCCCTTTGGCCCTCACTCCAACAATGTCTTCCTGTAAGTCCCTGATGCCCCCTGTGCACAGCCAAATCAGCATTGGTGCTCAGAGCAAGCAGCTCCGTCACCGAGAAAATCCACTTGCAGACTTGGCCCCTTTAAGGGGCTTCTTCTGCTGCTGCAGCCTCTGTCTCACTTAGTCCCTCAGTCAGAGCAGCCCAGTGTCCTCGCCTCATCCTACCTTCTGCCATTGCAGGGTGCTTTCTTGGATTTCTCCCTAGTTGTATGGCTTGTTCATCTAGATCCATGGTGATTTTTCTTTGCTGCTTGTTCCTTGTTTCTGTCACAACTTTGATTTGGTTGCCAGAGGGATGAACAGGGCCTCTATCATCTATGTCATTTTTTCTCCCTACTTTTCATTTTTTTAATGGTCACATATTAAACCTATTTTAAAAATCTGCCTTTGTGCAGCCCTAACAGCCTATCCCTTTGCTACTGCCGCCTTCAAATCCTTCTTGCCACTTTGTTTTAAAGTAGCTTTTTAGTGAAGAGAAAAAGTCACAGTAGTGTTTCTCGAATAGAAGAGAATCTTAAGGAATAGACTAGACTTATATCAGAATACAATTAGGAATCTAAACATTTCTATCATGCAGGATCATTTTAACACACAAACCTGTTAGGAGTATTAAAGTTATTTAGAACTAGAAATGTAATTAAAAGAACACCAGAATAGGCATCAGGAGAAGTGGTCTGAGTTCTTCTGGTAACTAGTAGTGTGATCTTGAGTAAATTCTTTAGTGTTCCTGAATCTCTTTCTTTATTTTTTATTTCTTTATTATTTCTGTGAAATAATGTATAAAAGCTTCAAAATCTTATGACTCAAAGGATTCTATTTTAAATAATTCTGTAGAAATATAAGTAGGCTTTTGTTTATAGGAATAAAAGTGTGGTGTGGTATCAGTAATAGGTTTGTTCTCATCTGTCTTTACACCCTCTTCTGTGGTCCTCCTTGGAGCCAAGGGCAGATATTTCTCTTTCCTGCTTATGATGATGCATCCTGTCTGTGAGCTTGTTAACTTTGGCCTTCCTGGAATCGCACTTGAACCAATTGAATGAATGATGCAGCAAGTGCAGTTGCCAGAGTTTATACCCTATAATGGACCCAAAAGATTACACATGGCTGCTTTTTGACCCAATAAAAATCAGTTATAAAAACCCAATAGGCAATTGGAAGCTGTCAAAAGTCATTTCTCAATGAGTCATTTGTCACTGTTAACAAGAATGAGTTAGTGACAAGTGGAAAATGTTTATTATTTTTAAGCAACTAAATTTCAACAGATGAGCAAAAAGTTGTCATTCAGTATTTGTGAACAGCAGTTGGGTTATTTTGAAGCCGACAATCCTTGCTTCAAAATAATCGTTGCTTTAGAAGTGCTTATGAATGTCTATCATTCAAACATTTTTCTAGTTATCAGTTCTCCAAAGGATACATGGAGAAACACCATCTCTCCTGCTGATGTGCAGCTAGAAAATGGGGGATACAGTAGAGCCAGATAGAATCAAGCTGGAGAAGTCTGGTCTGGATTTTGATTTTTTTCACAAATCTTTTTCTTCATTTGTAAAGTGAAGCTGTTTTTAGATAATCCCTCAAGATCTTGTCTGCTTTAAATATGTGACTTATAAACCCAATGGCCTTAAGCAAGTAGTAAAATCTCAGAATCTTTTGTTGATTTTGAAGTCAGGGAAAAGGACATTTGTTTATAATACACTTAAATCAAAAAATTATTTAAACTATGTAATTATGAAATATCTATTCTAGGCATTGTGATATGTGAATGGTAAATTTCCAATTAGGCATATTAAACCATTCTTAGTTAACAATTTAATTTCAACACTTCTATTAGATAATTTCTCATAGTTTCAAATCCTTATCTATGGAAGGGTTATTAACCTGTTTCCTATTGGAAATGAACCTTATATATAAGCTTTCTGTAATTGTAGGGTATGGAGTCACAGGCATGTAAGTATTCTAAAGAAGATACCAAAAGAAAAAAAACCCCCAAAACCCAGCAAACTTCACTTTTTCCATGCAAATAAGGACATCTTCCCCACCTTAACACTCTAGAAACTTTGTTTTATTTTCTTTAAAAGATGTTGGATTGAAGATTCTGAGGGAGCCACTGGCTATAGCCATGGTGCTGTAACAAGAATTTGGAACATATTGTTTCCTGGTGAATGGATTGTAGATAATGCCATTGTATTAGAAAAGACAGTTTATTTTTCAGGTTTCTGTGTGTGTGTGTGTGTGTGTGTGTGTGTGTGTGTGTGTGTGTGTGTTTATGCAATTATAAAAGAATTTTTAGCATTTAGATGATGAGACCAACAGTTGAAATTATTACAGACAGCCTTGTCATATCCATAGTTGTACATAAGCCAAGATCCCCAGGGGATGGTGAAACAGCCAGATATTACCACATTAGCTGAGCAAATGCTCTGTGCTTTCTCCAAGGTAACTAGTTATTTAGAAAGACTTAGATTGCTGTATCAAATGAAAGATACGCTGTGGCAAGGGAATTATCAGGTCAATACACAAGAAATTTAGATACATGTTCCGAGATGAAAGGTTAAGAGGCAGGGCTTAAATAGCAACTTTATTTAGTGATCACTCACAGGTCTATTAAAGAAAATCATTCTGTGCAATACTTAAGATCACACTTTTTACTGAGTAAGTGCTGTGCACTGAAAGAAAATACCTTTTATTGATTAGAATTTCTTTTTACTTTGAATAAACAGATCATATGTGTTGTCAAATATAAACCACAAGTCATCACTGGCAGAGGAAATTGTTCTTTATTAGTTCTTCCTCCCAGAACCCTAAACCTTCATCAGTCAATAATTTAACATGCTATCTCAGTTTCTATGTGGGAAATGACACAAGCTTTCCTAAATGTTTAGGGACTTTTTCAAATATCTAGCCGAAATCTGTATTACTTTTGTAGAAATCCATATTTCTTCTCTTAAGAGCTTCAAGATTTATAATATTTATCTCTTCCTTCCTTCCTTCCTTCCTTCCTTCCTTCCTTCCTTCCTTCCTTCCTTCCTTCTTTTCTTTCTTTCTTTCTTTCTTTCTTTCTTTCTTTCTTTCTTTCTTTCTTTCTTTCTTTCTTTCTTTCTTTCTTTCTTGTGGGGAAGACTTTTATTTTTTTAAAGGGGGCGATAACTTTTACAACGATATCTATGTCTCTAAATATTCAAACAAATGCCTTCTTTTTAGATATTCTCCCCACCTGAATTGGAACTGGCTGTCTCTACATCTCTTCTTAATCTTTTAACGTGGAGTATCATGGATACACATAGCATTACTTAAACCAGCATCCAACCTTTGCAATTGCAAACATGAGGACAATTCATGAATTGACTAATTGCTGTTTTCTTTTGCCATGACACCTACTTGTGTATATCTAATTCAGAAGCCAGAGACCACAACAGCCCTAGTATCACACAATAAATTTGTAGCTACTAAAAAAACCCCAAACTTATTTTGAGTTATAAAAATCAGCTACACTCCAGAATTTCAAGAACCTAACCTCTGTAAAAAGCTAGGTGTAATAGCTTATGCTGTTAATCTGTCTATTCCAGAGTTGCTTAGAGTTTAATTGTTGGCCAAGCACTTTTTGAATATCTATTCTTTCTGTATGGGCTGGAGGTGGCAAGTGTTGTCTCAGAATTACAGATGATAAGTCAGATAAAAACATGGCAGGTTAAAGCTTACCAAATATGAATATACCCATTTTCTTTACTTAGCCTCTCTTGCAGTTAGATTGAAGCCATAGAAATAGTTTTGACCAGTGAAATATGAGCAGAGGTGCCGTGTGTATCACGTTTGTGCTAAAACATCAAAGGGATGGTTTGCCTCCTCCAATTCTTTTTTTCTAAGAGTTCCAGATAGCAAAACTATAGGATAGAGGAGAGTGATATGAGATAGAAATATATTTTCACTGAGTTAAGCCACCACTGAGATTTGGGGTTTGCTATTATAGCAGCAAGCATTAATTAACCTGACCAATAGAGTAAGTGATACTACTGATGTTAGAAAGTTATTGGAGAAGCTGGAGCTATTATTGTAGACCAAGAAATCACAAATCTGATTTTGAATCAGAATCAACTAGGAGAGCTTTAAAAATATTCACACTTCTGGGATGCATATAAGAATTTACTGAATAAAGATGGGGGGGTGGGTAAGGGATCAATATTTTTATAAAGTTCCCCAAATGATTCTAGATCATTCCCTTGAAGTCTGAACTCTTGCTCCTCAACATCAAAGTCTCTGATTATTTGCTGTGGTGGTGAGAGGGAAGGTTAAAAAAGATTGGAGAGAATCAGAGATTGTAGAGCTATAACAGAGTTTAGCCAACTATAGACCTCAAGGGCCAAAACTGACTTGTAGTCTGGTTTTGCAAATAAAGTTTTATTGGAATACAGCCATACCAAATGGTTTACGTATCACCTATGGCTGCTTTCACTACAAAGGCAGAGTTGAGTAGTTACAACAGTGATTTTATGGTCTGCAAAGCCTAAAATATGTACTCTCTGGCCCTTACAGAAAAAGTTTGTGGACTGCTGATCTACATGATTTACTCTGTGCTTGAAAAAGGTGTGAGCTCTTGATTTGGCCCTGCCCATGATTGGAAGACTCAAATTCTCAGCATTCTTGGTAAGTATAAGAAGGGCCAGTCTTAGAAATTTATTTAATTTTTGGACCAGCTGTATATTATGGTATCTCCATACTCTGTGGAACAGTTTGGAAACATACCATTTCCTTAGTGTCTAATATCTGTTGAACCACCAGAAACACAACGACAGGAAGATGATTGTTCCAATAGAATCTAAAAAGATCTAGATGATATTTGTAGGGGAACAAAATGACAATTTCCAAATACACCCAGATTCTTGTAGTTTAACTACAAATAAAAATATGAAACAAGCTCACTATTTAATAATAGTTGAGTCACACTTCAGTACATATATTTTTTTAAAGTCTATCTTTCATTCATGCTCAATTTACACTGTGCTTGGTACAACCCCCAAATTTAAAAATAATCTATATTGAAATATGTATGTACATCTAAATATGCACACTTAAATACACACATTTAAATGTAAATGTTAAAGCTGTCAGGTCGAAGAAATTCAAGTTAAAAGTGCATTTCTGAGGACTGGCTATTTTAACCAGCTCCAAATTCAGAATTGAGCCAAAGATCTTTTCAGTAGCAGCATTGTGGCTTCCCTTTCTTTCTCCTTCCATCTCCCCAATAAAATGCTACCAATCAGAAACCTAGTGAATCACAATAAACAAAATTTTGCTTTTTAGTGAATAAGAGAATTTTGTCTCTTGTCAAAATGATGTTATTGCTCAGTGAAGAAAAGAGGAAATAGCCTTAAGTTTGAATTACAAAGAGCATCACTTGGTCATTTTTGAGGACTTTGCATAGAATTCTGATCAGCTCCACTGCAGAGCAAATGCTGAGGCCAGGCTGAAATATAGCTGAAAATGTACAGGGGCTTTGATGCATGTGGTTCTTCTACATTTAGGAGAAAAACATTTATGTTTAAGCTTTGCTCTTTCATTAATTTATATAAATCGGAGCTAGAGAAGAAAGAAAAATCAAAGCAAAACATAAAATTTTATTATAATCCCTAATGGAAATAATTGGTAACATATGCATCCAATTTTGTTTACTCACTCTTCTATTCACTTGTTTCTGGTTAATCGAGAGTGGCAGTCCCAATTAAACATTCCCTTGTAGCCTGTAATGGTTAATTGTGAGCAGGTTAGAAGCCTTTTTTTTGTCTTTGGAAAGGTAGCTGACCTCTTCAGGGCATATCTGTTTTGGATTGAAATCATAACATGGTATCAGATGACTTAAATTCAAGAAGGTCCTTAAATATTAAGATTCAAATAAATAAATTTACCCTCCATGTCATATGTTTAGCCGATGATGAAGGCCATGTGCTCTTCACCCCACTTAGTAGAGAATTATGATGTGAAAGGGACTTAAATTAGGCTGTAACCAATCTTGCTATGGGCAAAAAGTAATGTAGTTAATGCAGTAGGCTCGAAATAAGAATTACATTTGTTTGGGTCATTGCAATGACATCTGATTGAATTCAGGTAATTTCTTCTAAAAGGATTTCATGCTTCTCTTCCTTCTACCTGTAACTCCAAAACTTCATACCCAAGCAATCACTGATTTATGCAGTTGCTATTACCAAATTGCTGGGTTTAAACAATTTGTCTCCCCAAATGCTTTGGCTAATGGGTCTATGTAATGATTATAAAAGTCTATTATGGATGAGGGCACACGTTATTTTCTGTAACAATTGCTATGGTATCCCCTGGATGGTTTCTAAACATTGTGCAGGCTAGCGGGATCACTAAAAAAATGGAATATAATGGCTGGAACTTTATCAACACAATTCTCATTAATAGAAATGGGATTTGTGTAGGCGAGAACCATAGCCCTCTTGGGCAAACATTTGTGCACTAAGGAGCACTTTTTAAGCAAAATGCCATTTCCCTTTCCTTTATCTCAGAACCAAATTAAAATTTATGAAAGTCATCATTTCACTTTGAAATCATTTATGGATAAAGATGGACCGTGGTAATTGAGAAAATTAGCATAGCCCATTTCAGGATGCATATCTGATTTTTTTCCCCATCTTTTAAAGCATCTTTCCTTTTGACTCATTATGAGGACAGCATTCAGGGAAGTGAGTCATGCTGGTCTGCTTCTAAACCATTCACCCAGCGTCTGTACATCTCTCCCATTTTTGATTTAGTTTCCTACTCTGTCTACTTTCTTTTCTCAGACTCATTTGCTATATACATTGACAGAATATGAGTGACACAATTCCTCAAGGAGTCAAGGGAATTAGCATTTAGAATCAAATGATAGTTTTCTGCTTTTATTCTCACTCTTATTTGTTTTTATTTTTTTCAGGTCTGCTGATAAAAGAAAACACATAAGATCAGTCTATCAGTTGGGCTTTAGGTTCTGTTGTAGATAATAGGGATCCCAAAATATTATTGGCTTAAACAAGATATATATGTTTTTTTCTGACATAAAAGTATAGATAAAATGATGGCTTCTCGGTCCTCTGGGACCCAGGTTGCTTTCTACTGCCCATTTCACGAAGGTGGATGAACTGGATGTGTGATCCTCATTCACAGGATGGAGCATTAACCTTTACATTTCAGTTCCGTGAGACAAGACAGAAAAATAGGGAAGAACATGTGTCTCTACTTTAAGGACACATCTAAGAAGTTGCACATATCATGTCTGCTTACATCCCTTTAGTCCTAACTTAGTCCTATAGCCATACTTACTTGCAAGGAAAACTGAAGAATATAATGTCTTAGGGCAGCTGTAGACCCAGCTGAAATTTTGGACTTCTCATAATGAAGCAGAAGTGGAGAACAAATATAGAGACATCTAACAATCTCTACCATGGTCTGTTTATATGGAAATCAAAGTAGTTTGGTGTATCTCCTTATTTTAAGTTCAAGTTTCAGGATATCTGAGTGATGCTGGCTCTGTCCCTTTTATGAGGTCAGAATAGAGTTACACTTAGATCCATAATTTTCTGGTCTCATCTCATCCAATATGCTTCAGTGGAGTGGCAATATAATAACTGCAGCAAAAACTCCTATTTGGGAAAGGAGGGAATGCAAATACTCTCAGTCAGTGGGCTATAGCAGTTACCAAATCTTGCTGGACCCGAGTAGTGAGGGAGTAAGGAGAAGTCTCTTGCTTAGCATGCCGGGCAGCTCTTGTTTCTGACTCTCTGGGAGGAGTTTCCTGATTACTTCTGAAGAAGACCTGGGACAGTTAGCCCTCTTTCTCAGCCTCCTATTTGCTGGTGGAGTATTTAGATTTCAAAGGGTTGCTTTAGGGCTTTGGATGATCACAAGCTTTGTCAGGCCAGGCTTGTGGTTTCTTTGGCAATACAATTTCCTTGCAAAGTTAGTAAGTGTCTGGTCTATTTGTTTCTGGTTAGTACACTTTTGAGTAAGCAAAGCCAAAGGACTTATTTATACATGGATTTTAAAACTAATGACTCCATCTTTTACTTGTTGACCACTGTGTTCTGCTTATCCCTTTGACTGCCTGTATTTGTTTGCCAGGGTAGCTGTAACAATGTACCATAGATGGGGTGGCTCAAACAACAAAAATTTATTTCCTCACAGTTCTGGAGGCTATAAGCCCAAGATCAGGTATCAGCAGGGTTGATTTCTTTTGAGGTGTCTCTTTTTGGCTTCTTGATGGCCATCTTTTCTCTGTGGCTTTACATGGCCTTCTCTCTGTGCATGTCTGTATCCTCATCTCCTCATCTTATCTTGGATTAAGGTCTACTCTAAGGACTTTATTTTAATTTAATTACCTCTTTAAAGACCCTGTCTCCAAATTCAGTCACATTCTGAGATGCTGGGAATTATGACTTCAGCAATTTAGCCTATAACACTATCTCTCCTGGTTATGTAGAAAATGGGCTTAGCTAGGAAGGCAAGACTTTAAATATAATCTTTTTTATTAGGCTGGTTCCCATTGTCTAGCAGAAAACTCTTACATGATGAAGGCTGAAATCAGTATTTATCTCTTGCTAAGTCTACAATTTCCTTTAAAAGGAATTCAGTTTATGCGAAAAGGAAGCAGTTGCTTTTTCATTCTTAAAAGGCTCCAGGTTCAATAACTTTGATTATAAACCATAGGCAAAGTGATATTCATACCCATTTCTGCACTGGTTAATACGAGCTAGAGCTAATCTCTTTCATAATTCTTTACTAAAAGGCACAAGAACCAACATTCTGAATTTTTGGTAATGGCCTAGGGCTAAAGATTAGGTCAGCTAGGTATTATAAGAGACAGATTTATCAAATATTGAGACATTTCATACTGTGGGATGCCAGGTTTCTGGCTTCCAGTATCTTTATGCTTGCCATTTGGTATTACACTTTTAAACCAGTGCTAAACATATTTGGCTAGGACTAACAAAGACTCAAAATAAAAATGGCTTAAATAAGGTAGAAGTTTTCTTTCTCTCTCTCTCTTTAAAGTCAAGATATAGGCAGTTCAGAGCTGATAGGGCAGGGCCATACTACAGATATCTAGGGCCCAGGCTGCTTCTAAATTTCTACTTCCCTGTCTCATGGGTGCCATTTTAACTGACATAGTTTTAACTGGTGCTACAATCATCCAGCAGAATGAATGAAAAGTTAGAAGGAGCAGAACCTCTTCCTTTAAAGATCCATCTCAGAAGTTGTACCTATAAGTTCTGCTTATATTCCACTGACCAGAACTTTGTCACGTGACTCCTCCAGTCTGGGAAGTATGACTATATTTGGGGTTGCTAAATTTTTGAAATTCTTATTATTGGGGAAGAAGAGAGAATAGATGTTGAAGAACAAACTGGAAATATTTGCTTCCTCTGAATTCTACTGCCTGAAACTTTTGCATATTTTTTTTAGCCGCAGAATAGTAATGATTGATGTTTGTGGTGAAGCCACTAAGGCATAGTAAGAAGCCGAATTGATTCTGAACTCTAAAAATCAAATTGTATTCAGGGTTATACTAGGGCATATTTTATGGTATTTTAATTCTAGCAAAACTGATACTTAATATATGGTAATAACTAACAATAATAAATATTAGCAACGAAGAACTTGCAATATATTATGCGCTGTTCTAAAAGTTTCATATACTTTTTCCCATTTACTCTTCACACAGACTGTGAAAATGGGTCTTCCTGGCACCATTTTACACATGACGAAGTTTGGAGGTATTAAGTAACTTGCTCAGAGTAATGTGGTTCCTAACTAATGGAGCTTGTATTTGTACGACTGGCTATATTAAGTATAGCCAGTATATTAAGGGCAGCGGGTCTTAACTGAAGGCAATTTTTTCCTCTAGGAGATGTTTGACAATGTTTAGGGACATTTTTACAACTATGAGTGAGATTGCCACTGGCATGAAGCGTGTAGAGGCCGGAGATAGAGCTAAATAGCCCACCATGCAGAAGATGAATCTCCAAAGAAAGAACTATCTGGCCAGTCTCATTGGTGTCATGGTTGAGAAACCCTGAATTAAGCCTCCCCAGCTAGCATACTTGGCATATGCCTTGGTCCTTATTAAATGATAGCAGATGATTTGCTGATCTCTGGAAATGGAGAACTTCCATTCCTGTGTAAAGGACTAAATTTTTCTTTGTCAATAGGAATCAGTTCTTCATTTTAAAATTTAGCTGATTTACATTTTGGGTAAAAAATGAGTTTTTCTGTAGGTGTCAGAGTAGAAAAATTACAGAGAAAGGATATAAAACATTTGAAAATTATTTTACACATTATACTTCTGAAATTTTTAATAGAAAATGCAACTTTTATCCAAATTTAAAAAGAAATATGTAAATTAATCATCCATTATCTTTTTTTGAGAAGGAAATAGCTGTGTATAATAGATATATTTAGACTATGAGTCAACACTTGATGCTACTCTCAGACTATTTGGTTGTATAGATTTTAAATGGTGTTAACTGCTTTAACACCAATAAGACAAGGGATATGATGGGAATTCCTTGCAAGCAGAGTGGGATACAGAAAAGATAGGCACAGGATGCTGTGGGCTCACAGAGAAAAATTCCATCACTGTGGAGGAGTTGAAGACAGTGAAAGCTTCCCAGAGAAATGAGGTTTTAGTTCATTTTTAAAGATGATGAAGATTTGCAAGGCAGGCAATAAGGGGATGGGGATGAGGAAATTCCTGGCCACCTGGTATAATTGTATAGTTTTTGCCCTGCAATTCAGTGCATACTCTGAGGCAGGTCTGCTTCCCCTCAGAGACAGTGGCAGCTTTCTCTGCATAAATTTTATGGGATCTGGTCTCCTGGACTGCTTCTGCCTAGAGGAAAGCTCTTTAGAGAATTCACACTAATGTTTCCTTATAGCATCAGGATGCTCTGGAACTGACACTGTAGGTATTGGATGCAGCACTTGCAAAGCCATGGATAAATGAGATATCATGGCACAACTTGTATAGCTGGCAGTGGAGCTTGGGGAGTTGCCAAGGTGCTATCTGTTGTGCTTTAGGAAGGGCTCTGGTGGCTCTGAGGAATACAAATGGATTATCATTGCTGGAGGGCTTGAGATTGGAATCAGGGCTTCACTGCAATGTCACTCTGAGGTAGATTTAAGTTAGCATAAGTATAACCAAGGCCAATGCTATAATTGGCTTTAATCCTTTGAAACTAACATGAATGCAGGGGGGGGAGATCACCTGATATAAACATTTTACTAGCAGCAGGTTATAAATTATAAATAATCCTAGTTTGGAAGGAACAAACCTTGTCCAAGTACCCTGTTGGCACAAAGAATCAGTAAAATGACACATACATCTCTAAAAGCTAGAGAGCTCTCTAGAAAGCAGTTTAGTCCTTCCTTTACAGATCTTAACTTTACTAGATGTCTTCTGAATTTGGATTTCCCCCTAATTATTGGGGGAAATTTATCATTCACTAAACTTGTATGTGAAGTAGGAACAAAATTTAATATAATTCTGTGACATTTGTGATGTTGGAATTTTTTTAATAAACCATAACGAGCAGTTCCATAAACTCATGAACTATTAACATCAGAAAATACCTTAAAAATATCTTTCAACTTCCTGATTTTACAAAAGAGAAATTTGAAGTCCAAAGACATATGAGATTTGCCTAAGTCAAGTTTTTTTGGGAGGATTTTTTCCATTAGAAAATGAAATTTTTATACCTAAGAATCTTCAAAACTAGTAGGAATTGTTTAATTTCTTAGCAAATTTCACCAATTCCTTTGTCAAGCATTTCAAGGGATATACTTCCTCTTAATTTTATCGATTTTAAATAGGTGATTGGGGGTGATCTCTGGTTTGCTTGTGCTGTGTGTGTGTGTGTGTGTGTGTGTGTGTGGGTGTGTGTTTTAATTCTTGAAGATCTAAAAATTCCCATGTATTCTTTGTTCTTGTTAGAAAAAAATTAGAAAAAATCTCTGCTTTACAAAGTTTGGGAGAAAAGAATTATTTGTTAATAAAAATATTTATGAGATCAGGATGAACTCTTTTAAGTTCATCCACAAGTATTTATTGATAAATTATTCTGGTTTTCTGTTGGAGTAGAATAAATGTGAAGTTCAGACAATGAAATTAAGTAACATATTAGTCTCTCAAATAGGATGGAAAAGATTCCCATAAGACTTGGCAAAATGACATCTGGTGAACCCATTCTTGAGTACAAATGGAAATTTACTATTCTTTGGCCAAAGAGATATTTTCTCACCAGCAAATGGGGGTGTTGTCACTTCATCCGAACTGGTGTTTCGTAAACCATAAACTCTGCGTCAGAGTGGGGCTTTTTCTTCTTTTGGAGTTGCCTAGGCTTGCTCAGGCATGTTCAGGGAGCCCTCCCCATAACATTTGAATTTTTAAAAGATTGAGGCTAAGTGCTGTCATTGTTCCAGTACAGCTCTACTCCGATTCTTTTCTGGGTCAGCATATTCAGATTTTCCCAGATGTAGCTTGGCCTCAGTAAGAATCAATGACTCAAGTTTTTGTTATATAAACAGGAAGGGTTATACTTGTGGCCTCAATTTATGTTGCTAGGGTCTTTATTCATTGCATTTTATGCATACGTACCACATCAAGTTTCAGGATTAAAGGTATATCGTTTGTACTTTCCAAAACTAGGTGGTCTTTTAATGCAGTGTTAAACCACCCAGACAACTTGCCCTCCTTAATTTTATGAAGAACATCAACATAATTTTATGTTGGTCCATGCCCAGCATTCATTATTTCTCCCTTTCTGAGCTTTTACCAGGCACATGGCTTTCTAGCATTAGGCTTCCAGTCTCCCTTGTAGCTGGTGTGGCCATGTGGCTAAATTTTGGCCAATGAGTTGTAATCTGAAGTATGTGTGACTTATGGGTCATGCACCTAGAAAGGTATGTGGTGTGCTTCCTGGCTTGCTCTTCTCATTGAATGGGAGTTCCCTAGAATCCAGAGATGGAAGCCATGTCTGGAGGATGGCAAACCTTTCCTACCAGCTCAGCATCACTTCCCTCTGAACTGCTATGTGCAAAAAAGTAATTTCTGACTTAAGTTACTATATTTTGGGTGTTTTTATTATGTCAGCTAAACCTTGTTCTAAATAATATACCTTGCTAGAATGTTTAAAAGCATTTCTAACCATTCATACCTGGATTAAAAAAAGGCTGTAGAGACATTTATAACAACTATAAGAAAGTCCTGTAACCAAGGATGAGATTCCCTTTAAATTAGGTCTAAGCAGCAGAACCATTCTTAGCAGAACTGATAAGTGGAAAGCTTTATAACAACTGCATACACTCAGCAAAAGTCTGTTTACTTCTGTCCAATCCCATCTTTGAGGAATTTGTTATTTAAAACTAAACCAGGCCATGATGTGGCTTTGTTAAATATTGAAGGATGAGACTCCTTTAGTTGTGAGAGTCTCAGCTGACAGTGCTTTATGATAACTTCAGCTTCTGAAAACTGAGTATGTTCAGAAGCAAAATATGAGGGAAAGAGAATCAACACTTGAATATTCAATGTGCCAGATACTTAGCTGTGCCATAAACATTTCGCTAAATCCCTGCTATAGCCTTGTAACATTTATGTTTTTATGTATTGTTTGCAGATGATGAAACATATGATCGGGGGTATAAGAACCTTCTCCAAAGTTATAGTAAGAAGAAAAGCTGGGACTTGAACTCAGGTCTTTGCAGTTCCAAGTTTCATGCTTTTTCCGATGGTAGTGCAGTCTCTGGAAGGAAAGATATCTCTTGATTAGAATATAAATTATAAAGTATAAATTCGCTCAATACTCAAGTTACTCAACAAATAATGCCATCTCTTTAGTCTCCACCCCTGTCCTGGTTTATATGCTCTACTACTGGCACTGCATTTCTATGCTTCCCTTCATATAGTAACTCATCTTGGTTTATTGAAACATAGTTTAATTGGGAGCTTAAAATATTATTCCTTCGATAATACTGCCTTTAGACAAAACTATACCAAAATGATCTGTTTTTTAAAGTCTTATGCTGTAATTTGCATGCATACTACGACCATCTTATTGAGTAAAGAAAAAGATTAGAAATACTTATTATTCTTTGTTTGAATCCTTTCTTTTTAGAAATTTATTTATTATAGTACTCTTTTTTTTTTTTCCTCTTGGAAGAATATTCCAAGTTCCTTTAACCTGTCCTCATCTACTTCATTTTAGATCTTTGTGGGCTTTTATTTTTCGGACATAACTCTTTAGGCTTTTCATTTTTAAATTGTGGAACTCCAAACTGGGGCAGTAGCAATTGGTAATGTCTTTACTTTTCAGGTACACAGCGCTGTGCTAGATGTCACTGTAGTGCGTCATCTTATTTAATCTTCACCACCATTTGTGATGAAAGTACTGTTATTGGCTCTGTCCTATAATGGAGTAAACACACTTCAAGAGATTAAGTACTGTGCTTACTAAAATATAGGAGGAAATAGTTTCCAAATCTACTCTCAAAAAGAAGAGAATCACCTCTAGTTTCATCTTTATAAAGTCTCTTGCATCACATGGCACTTCTTCAACTTCTAAAGCTGCATAATCCTGAGATGATCTCAGAAAATTTTGGTCTCCAAAGCTTTTACAAGTCACCTTCAGAATCTCTGAAAAAGAAGGCAAAAAAATTTGACAGAGATTTATTTGTTATTTTTGTTATGGGTGGGAGTGGTGTGGTGACTTCACAATTGCAAGGGTTGGATGTCATCATAAACAGCCTTTAAAAAGAGGCCTGTCAAAAGCAAGATATCACTTATTATATTAAGAGAACACATTAGCACAAATATTCACCTACAAGATGAATGAGCAAAGCAATTGTTTTAATGTTATATGAATGAGTAATTGTTGTTTGGGATAAAATTTCTAATGACAGCATGAAACAACCCATCCAGAAATGAAGATGATGTCATATAAACTGATGCCAATGCTGCATATTAAGAATTTGGAAAAGACTCTTTCATGAAATGTGAGAGTGACAAAACTCTTTCTGAACTGATGCTTCTATGATTTTAAGTATTTACATGACTAAATAAATAAAATTTTATCAGTAGACATTTGATTTTTTCATTTATATTCCTGAAAATTTATATAATTTCAGTAGGTAGAAAAGGTTTTCAACCTTCTCCTTGGGAAATGGAGGAATTTTTAGTATTCAGGAAAATACAGTAACTAATTCAAGTTCATGTAACTAAAAGTGGAAATAGCTGAGATTTCTGCCTAGATCTTATTCATGGACTCATTGTGATTGCATGGTATGATGATGAATACTGTATCTGAATTTGTGCTTCCGCATTCTCTTTCTTGAGTGCATTTTAGCAAAGTTAGACTGACTGCATGTAAGGCCCTAAGGAATTCAATATGTCATAGGTATATAAATGTTTATTAACTACAGTAGAATGAGGGTGCCAGTGTGTGCTCAAAAATGAATGTTGAAATTATTATTTACTCTTTTGTCTTTCTGTTCAGTAAGACATATTCATGTTTAAAAGGAACTTTTTTTTTCCAAAAATTTTTTCATTTTTTTTTTCAGGAAGAATCAGATAGGAGCAATCAGGGTGTTGCGAGCCCTGACTACACAGAAGCAATAATCACAAATTATGCAAACTCCAATCTTCATGTTTCAATTTGCCCTCCAAAGGAGGGACAGGTAAGGATTATCTTACCTGATGATCAGATTTTTTTTCTTTTCTTCCTCTCCTCCTCTTCCTCCTCTTCCTCCTCCTCCTCCTTCTTTTTCTTTTTCTTCTTCTTCTTCTTCCTCTTCCTCATTTTATATATATATATAATCTTCAATCTACAGAGGGGAAGGTGCTTCTGTACCAGGAAATTCTACTTCCAGGAACCTTTCTGACCCATTATGATGTAAACATTACATTAAGAGTTTTAGATCATATAAACTTTCTTCCCTGTATCTTTATTTGGAGAACATGACATTGATGTTTTATACTCACTTTTCTTCCTCTTTATAGAGGCACCTTTAAAAAAACTCACTCACACACACATTCAGAAGATATTTGGAATGATGCTTATGGAATATCCCTCTTGCCTTAGGATGAGTAATTATACATGATAGAAAACACATGAAAGTATCTTGTGAGGCTATTAGTTTCCTCCTCTTCCATTTACATATTTTTACCTTCTACTCCCATATCTGTTGTTAAAAGCTAAAAGCAACTGATATAAATTAGGTGATACAACTTCTTGGTCTAATGCACCAAATATTTTATTCCATTTATTGCCACAGGCTACTGAGGCCTGCCTTTGTTCCTTTCTGTAGGAAACTGACTTTTTCTCTTCCCTCTGGTTGAACTCTACATGAAGGAAGCCAATTTATTAGGCTAGTGGCAGTTACTTGGATGTTTAGACATATGGTTCACAAACTGCTTCATTCTGTTTTAAATCAATTCCTCCTGACAGGCTCCATTCCTTCTGCCATTTATGCCACAGGTGAAGTAATGAAGATGCTTATGTGGCTTCCTGTTAATATACGAAGACCCCAGGTTCCTAGAAGCAGGATGTCTGTTCTCCAGCTGTTTCTCCAACAGGAAGAAGAGATAAAATAAACAAAGCACACATAGTAGTCCATTGAAACCACAGGTAATCTACAACTGCAGTAAAAACAATTCAGGTTGCCAAACTGGTCTACCATCATAGATTCTCATCAGCAAAAGCAGTTTCAAAATACTTTTAGGGTAGCTGATAATTTCTTTCAAGTCTTTCATATCCAGAGGGCAGCTAACCTGTAAATCCAGATTTGGACCAGCGAGCCCTAACTCTCCTGCCTTTTTAATAAATTTTAAATAGAATTCTATGGGATGGAAAGGGGGCAATCATGATATAATCATATATAAATTACTATCATATACCAGTTGGATCTTAAATTTGAATTTAAAATGTATCTGGATTAACAAGCCCTTTAAAATTGAGACTACATAACACTAATATTTTACTGCTTATTATTAGCAAATGTAATTTCCCCAGACACCTAATGTAATCTAGCCAACTGAATATATAGAACCCTAGTTATGTAACTTGTATTTTTTTAGTGATATAGAAAATGAGGATAATATGCAAGCTTCTTGTGGGATATTTATTGAAAAAGAACTCAGACCATGATTCCTGAACCAATTCTATATAGATATATAAGTTTGGAGTCCAAAGCTAATTTTTTTTTCTTTGATATAACCTTGATGACTTGATACCCAGGGCAATAAATATTACATAAGGGCAAATGCACTGTTAATTCATGGTCAAGCACCTGACTATTATTCTCAATGTTCATGACAAAGCATCCCCAAGGGTAGTTCGACTTCTCTCTTAGTCATCTACAAGATCTAAATCCTGAGCTTTTGAAAACTTGCCAATGAATTTCCAAAGACTTTTTTCTTTTGAACAAAGTGTGCATTTATTCATCTCAATGAAAGCAGTACTCAGTATAGGGATAAGTATGATTCAGAATGAAGTTGAAGTTGGATTAAACCAAGTGTGTAAAGTCACAGACTTGAATGGCTGTAGACACTGTCAGTGAACACTGGTGGTATTGAAATGGATTTGTCAAGCTAGTCATGCTTGCCTGCCTTATGGTGACCATGAAAACACTCATGTACTATTTTATTATTTATTACATTTAGGTTTATTTCAAACCTTATGGTACTATTTTTTTTATAATTTTGTTTTCTTATAGGTTACCATTAGCTCTGGAAAAAATCAAAGTCTATTATGGGAAGCATTGTCTGAGAAGTTTTATGAATGTCTTAATTTGACTCAAAGATAAACAGATGCTTAAAAAATGTATTTGCACATCATGGGTTTCAATTTTGTGACTATTTTGAGACTTTTTTTTTTGCCAGCTATAACTAAGACTTACTATAGCTACCTGAATTTATTAACAAAACCAGCTTCTTAGGTTAAGAAACTGATAACTGGGTTTAAGCTGACTACATCACTCCTGTTAACATTATAAGAGAGTAGAAAAAGCACTGAACTTGCACTTGGGCAGGTATAGAGATGAATACTGTCTTGATCTTCATACATTACAAATGAGTATTAATCAGGAATCTGGTCTATAAGAGATTATTGATCACTGTCTCCATACTCAACATTGATCACTGTCACTGTACCTTGCACTCAGGGAGCACACAAATTTGCTAAGAATACAGTCAGAAAATTTAAGGATTTCATGCCCCACAATGAGATGAATGTGAGAGAGAGCTATCTAGCATGAATTGCTTTATTCATTGTATTCTAGTTTCTTTTGAGAAAAGCTTTCTTTCCTCCGTCTTATGAGTGTTAGTGGGAAGATAATTTCTAGTGACTGGTTCTCACCAGGGAAACTAGAAGGGATTGATTCTTCTCTTCTCCCTAGAGCAGCCACAGGCTGGTCTGATCCAGGGTCAGCCAATGGACCTTCTTCTAGGACTTTGACATTAGGATGGAGGAAATAGTTTCTCTGATCCTTTTGGCTATGAGGCTAATGTACCCTCTGCTTCTCGCCTCTAACTCTCTTGGATCTTAGGCATTTCTAAGCCTGTTTTTCCAGCTATTGTTAAGCCGCTGATATACTTCCAGTAAGCTCTCATTTATTAGAGTTACTTTGAGTCCTTTTCTAATGCTTGTGGTCAGGATTCATGAAATAGTATTTAATCTAGAATAAGGATGAAAGGAGAGGTAGCTTTGATCAAACAGCCCCTTGGAAGAGGTAGCACTTGAGCTATGCCTTTAAGGACAACGAGGGGTTTTCTAAGTAAGAAGTGGAAATGGCTCTACTAGAAGAGGAAATAGCGTTTTCACAGGCTTGCAGACTAGAGCAGCAGGGGGCTGGTGCTACTTGGAGAAAATACAAGAAGCTGTGGTGGCTGCTGTGTAGTTTGTGTCCGTGTGTGTGTATGAATGACAGACCAAATGTTGAACACTGAGGTCTGATAGTCTTGTATGAATGTTTGATAATCAGCTCTTTCCTCTATTAGGATAAACTATGCCTTAGTCATTGCGATGATACCTAAAAAATGAATTGACCTAGAGAAGGGGCTTGTAAATGTTTAGTGAAAAAAATGACAATTAAGTTCAGTTCTTCTGAGATACTTTTTCCAAAATTTTAGAGTTAAAAGGACTTTGTTAGGCCATGTGTGCTCTGGGTGCCAAAAATCTATGTGCCACCTGGAGAATGTCCTTTAAAATTATACGATTCCATCCTTGCATTTAGGTAATGTTGCACCTGGAACATTCTAGACAGTTGGGAGCATTTCCAATGTCTCTATACTGTGAGAGAAAGACAGACTAAACTATTACTGCTATTCGGTCCTTCAGTGTATAGCAATGTTTTCTGCCAGGAAAGTTCTTTTCTATCTAATCCAAATTGTCTCTGCTGCAGCTCACCTCATTTCCTGTTGCTCTCCCTTAAAGGATATGGACAGGATGGGCTCATCACCCTCCTTGTTAATAACAGCCTTTTACATGCTTGACGTCGATTACCCAATTGCTTTTAGCTTTTTCTTTCCGTTCTCTTAGTCTGTTTTTCAGCCTTTAATCATCTCTGTGGGTCTCTTCTCAACCCTTTCCAAGTGCACTAAGTGCCTCTTAAGGCATTTTTCAGTTTCAAAACAAACACTAAAGTTTCCAGGCTTGTTTGAACAGGCAAAATGAGATGACTTTCTAAGAAAATATATAAAAGAAAAGATATTTCAGGTATTACTGTAATATAAAATGATACTTTAAGAAATTAATGCAAGAAGAACTCTTGCAATATTTGTCTTTTCAAGTTGAAGTCCTTTTAGGACAGATTCTTGTCAAAATATGCCCTAAAGAAACTGAGAAAAGTCAATGTAATAAATGTTTGTAAAACACCAACTATGTGCCAAGCATTTTGCATGGCACTGAGGAGCCAAAGATAAATGAGACATGGTTCCTACTATTAAAGAGCTCACAGGCTAGTCATTGAGGCAAAAACAAATAACGCTTCAGTGTGATGGATACACAATAGCACAAATAAGAGAATAAAGAGGAATGGGTCAGAAAAAAGGAAGGTAGCATCTCTAGCTGGTAAGGTCAGACTTAAACAGATTCTTGAAAGAGGACTCAGAGCTTTCTAGGTTTGGAAATGAGCTGAAGAAGGATGTTTCTTTTTCACACAGAGAGACTTGCATGATAAGAGGTATAAAGACATAAAGCAGTGTGATATGTTTGACAATATCTAACACAGTGAGCCAAAAGTTGGCAAAAGATGAGGGCGGTGAGGGCAAGATCACAGAGGGCTTCCTGAGCTAGTCATAGGAATTTGGATTATCTGTGACAGTGGGAGCTGTTAAGTGCCTGTGAGTAATGTAGTAATTTAGGAAGAGCTGCTGTCCAGAAGAATTACTCTGTTTAGAAGAGTGGAAGGGAATGGGGCTGAAGTGGGATTGGCCTGGAAGCTAATTCAAGAGTTAAAACATGACCACAATAAATAAATAAAAATGATGTTGGCCTTGGTGTGTTGTGGTTAAGAGTAGAAGAGATGATTGAATGAAGCTAAGCAATTCTGAGTAATTTTCATGAAAGTTGGGAATGAGAAAGTAAAGTAAATGTTATAGAACACAGTGGATAAAATAATTGTCAAACAACTTTTCCATTTCAGTCTTAGGTTTCAGAGGCCACCTCCCCGAGGGTCAAAAAACTAAGATGTTGTCCTTCAGAGCCAATGGGGAGAATGTTCCAGATTTAGAGTCAGTTTTAGTATCATAGAACCAGATAAGGATTTCTGATGAAAATCAGATGATTAAGCAAATGACTAGTACATCATCCAGGATAGTCTATAAAGGGAAAAAATATAGCATTTCGAAATCTGTGTGATTTATGTATTTAGAATCTGTATAAAATATAGGATACAAGATAAACTTTAGAAAGCATGTATTTCAGATACAACAATTAGACCAGGGACTTTACTTATCTAAGGAGTGAAAATGATGGGTGACAGTTGAGTAACTTTGTAGTTGCTGTGATTGCCAAGTTTATTGGCACTTTGTCAGATTGTGGCTACTGTGAAAAAGTCTCTTTTATCTTTCCCCTCTCTAGGGCCTTGTAGCTGTGGGAGTGAGGGTGACAGTAGGTTTGAGTGCTGAAGACAAGTTAAGATGACTGAAGGAGTCTGGAGTGTGCATGTGTGCATGTATGTGTGTTGCATGCACGTGTTGGTTGTTTGGTTGATACATGGATATGGAGAAGAGCAAACTGAAGAGAGAAGCAATCTTTATAGGTGGCAGTGACCTGGAGGCAAAGGGATTCAACTAGTTGTTGAATCTTGAGGTTCAGGTGATGAGATAAAATTAGGGCAATCCAGCAAACTTTCTGCTAGTGGTAAATTTTGAAAATTCATTTGAAAGTTTTTATTGTCGGTTGGGTTTTAGTATGCTTAGTATTGGCAGTTGAATATTTTTTTTTAGAAATCTGTCTTATGTTTTGAAGGGACAAAATGAGCCATATTCTGGATAATTAGTAAAGATAAATTCTTAGAATTCTGTTAGAAATGCTGGCTTAAGCTCTGTGGTTACTTTCTTTTACTAATCTAATAATAGCAATAACATTAAAAGCCATAGCTAGGAGCCTCATGATTTACACATATTACCTTTCATTCTTACAACAATGCTGCAAGGTAGGCATTATTTTACAGATAAGAAATCTGCAGTCTGGGAGGCTAATAATATGCCCACAGCTACACCACTAGTCAGTGGTGAATAGCATTCAGAACCGGGTCTATGTGTCTTGAAAGGTTTTGCTCTTCCCACTCTCTCTTACCTCCCACTCTACCACAGCAAGAAGTGAGCAGGCTAGATCTACAGGCATGGCTTAAAGCTTTGTCAGAATTAACAAAATGGCATCTTCAGTCTGCTTGGGGACCCTGGCCCACCACACAGCAATTTTTTCTGACTCTGGATGGGCTGGCAAGTGATTCCTCTCAGGCTTCTAACTGAAGCAGAGGGAGGCAACATTAAGTTCTTGAATCATACTTCTGGCTGGCCTTGACTTCAGAGGCCAGCATTCCTGTGATTGTTCTTCTGGGTTTTAATTTATGCCCCTGCCAAATTGCAGACCTGGTGTCTATGCAAGATAGAGAGAGGAATATTAGACAATTGGAGGCTATCGAGCAGCTGTGGAGAAGCCTGTTTGATCAAGGGCATCTAAGGACATGTGGACTGGACTCTCTTTCTTTGAGTGCTCTTTCTGTTTGGGCACCTGATGCCCGTTTCCTTTCAATTAATTATAAACCATACAATATCCCTGATAGGAGAAAATGAGACCGTTCAGAGCTTAGGTGTTACTAATTGGCAAAACTTTAAAAAACTGGATTATTTGGGCTTTTTTTTTTCTTGGATTAAAGGATAATGTTGGATTATAAAGTGACCCAACAGATAGTTTTGGGACACTCACTATATTTTAAGCATGGTTCTAGGTACTCTGGTTATATTATTGATTGAAATAGTTAAAAATGATTGCCTGCATCAAATTTGTATCCTAACAGATACATGCCCCCTGCAGGGGACATGTCCTTAAAATCAGTTCAGTTCACTTCTTCAGTATCAAATAAATGAAAAGCAGTAGATTTTAGAGATGAACAAGAAATTAGACAATTCTTCCAACTTGTAGTTAGACCAATACAAGGATACTTATGAGCATAGTATGTATGAAGCAGAATATGATCAGCTCCACAATATAGAAATTAAAAAAGTGAAGTGAGAATTCAAAAGGAGAGGGTGGCATTTAAGCTGTTTCTTAAAAAAGGGCAAAATTTTGACTGGTGGAGATTAATGGAAAAGCCATATCAGGTAGAAAGACAAACATGGAAAAAATAATGTGTTTGGGAAGACTGAAAGGGCAATTTGGGAAAAGTAGCTTGGGTGATATTGTGTAGGGCAAAATAGTAGCTAGGTCTTGTTTTTGTAAAAAAAGAGAAGTCATTAGAAGTTTATGAGTACAAAAAAGACATGCTCAGAATACACTTTTGGGGGAAGAGTCGTTAATCCTTTGAGCAATTATGTGGTAGGCATTTTAATTTCTATTATTTTATAGACTCCTGAAATAAACCATCATTTTATAAAACCATTGATTAGAAGGTTTGCAAAAATTGCCCAATATCACACAATTATAAAGGAATGAAACCAAGATTTAAATACAAATCTATCTAGTTGTGAAATTTTCTTTCCTCAGTAACAGTGATTGCAATAGTCCAGGTGAGAAGAAACAGGAACTTGATCCAGAGCGAAGGCAGTGAGGGAAGTTGACTGTTAAGGAGGATAGATGGAACTGATATTTTGGAAATGGGTCTTAGAAACTGTCTCAATAGAATTTAAGAATCGATGGGAAGGAAAGATGAAAGAGAGGGAGGGGTCAAAGACAACTGAGGTTTCTACCTAGAACAGCGATGCCATTAATAGTAACTAGATAGTTGGGTGGAAGAACTAGTTTTATAGAGGAAGAGGATGAATTTATTTTTGAACATGCTTACATTGTGATATTGGAGGGACATGCAAGTATTTGGCTGGAGGACTGCAATGTAGGTCTGAGCTCATGGTCAAAGGATTGGGAGCAATCTGTGTAGAAGTGGCTATTCAACTGGATAACATCATTAGGGGAAGAGATAACTGGACAAGAGTAATGAGCCAAACCAAGATTAGAAATGGTTTTAGTGTTAAAAGACCCAACAAAGTATTCAATTCTTATTTTTGAAAAAAAAAAAAAATGACCACAGTAAGGGAAATAAGTAAAGAGAAAACAAGTGTTTGATGAACACCTGATATTTGAGAGCTTTTATGGTGAATTCTTAAGTGCTCCACAGTGACTACCATGTTCTCTGGTGTGTTTGTTTAGATAGCTTTTTTATTACTTACATAAGTGACCGAGAATGGCTTCTTGGCACCAAAGTAGTGCTGTTCTGTGTTGGTACCTCAATCTCTCCTATCTATGAGGCTTGGGGTGTTCCTGGATGTGCTCTGACTCAAATATCGGCATTCTGTTTGGAAATGTTTGAGCAATATCTTTTAAAGCTTAGCTTTAAGTGGATCATAGTTTGTAGGGGAATGCTCATAGAGCTATTTCTCTTCCTACGTTCCCATCTTTTCCATTTAATTTCTATAGGAGAACATAATGATGACTGGGATAAGGTACTTTGGAATAACCCATGGTCAAGGAGAGCTTGAATCTTTGTCTTTCTTTTGGTAAAGAGCTGGAAAACCAGTGTGATTCACTTTTGAGAGCTCATAGAGAAAGGCAAATTCAAACAAGTGATTCATAGATTGCAAATATTAAAAACAGGAAATGAGGAGGCAAGACTATAATCAATCTTTATGAAGTAAATTCTCCCCTTGTTGGTAAAAAAAAATTGCTATGAAGAGGCATGGTGTCCCTTCTAAAGCAGCAACATTCTTAAATTTATTAAGTGCTGGTTCATGATGTTTCCTTTACCTGAAGTCTGCTTTCACATTTTCCTCCTCATTCTCATGTCTTTTCCTCAATTCACTTGCTCATGGGCTTTGTTTTGTTCATTGCTCAGTTACCAAGTCTAGAACAGAACCTGGGCTCAATAAGCATTTAATATATATTTGTTGAGTCGGTCAGTCCATGAGTCTACTTCTCTATCAATTCCCTCATCAGATATCTATTGAACATTCTTTGTGTACCAGATTCTGTGCTAGTTCTTGGGGATAAAGAGATGAATCAGAAGTTGTCCCTTCCTTGATGATGCTCATAACCTAGTGACACAATAGTAGCATAAACAGAGTTACAGTTCCACTGGACCTGCACAATAATAGACCTGTGTACACTTGATACAGGCTGTAGTGGGGAGGATGGAAAGAAGGAGGTTGCAGGGGAGGTCAGAGGAGGCTTTCAGAAGAAGGAAACCTCCCTTCCTGTACTTCAGAGATCTTCCGGTATTGATTTTTTTTCTCTTTCTTATCTTAAACCTCTTCCTCTCTACTGTGTCTTTCCCACCAACCTTTAAATTTGTTTGATTATTCATCATCTTAAGCAAAACAACTCTCCTGAGCCCTGAATTTCTCTAGTTACTTCCCTCAACTACTTTTTTCTTAACCCTTCTCTGTCACTTTTTACTACCAAGTCTACTGAAATCTGGCCCTCATCTACATCTCTTGCCCAAAATTGCTCTCAATAAAGGCTACAAATGGCATCTTGGTTGTTAAATCCAATAGAGACTGTCTAGAACTTCTCTTACTTGTCTTCTTGGTTACATTTGCCACTGTTGACACCTCCTTCATGATCACCCTCCTCTCTTGGCTTCTCTGACTCTTCTACTTTCTCTTTTTCTTTCTGCTTCTCTGACTGCCTCTCTCACTCTGTTGCAGACCCATCTCCTATATCTCCTATAGAGCATCATTTAAAGATTGTGACTGTTGGAATTCCTCAAGAATTTTTACTAACTCTGTATTTTCTTCTTGAGAAAATTTGTCTACTTTTATGATTCTAATACTATTTTTATTCTGATGATTCCTATTTATTTTTTTCCAGCCAATATCAATCTTCTCAGCAACAGACCTTCTTTTCTTCACTCATTCATCTCCTCAACAGATATTTACTGGTGTCCACTATATGCTGAACACTGTAGTATAGAATGAGATTCAGCAGTGAATAGAAAAAGTCTTTTCCTTTGTGGTACTTACATTCTACTAAAAAAGAAAATAGCACATACACACATTCTGTCAAAAAGTGCTATGGAGAAAAATAAAGAAGGCTAGAAAGTGCTGGAGTGTGGGTGGGAAATTTTTGTCAAAGAGTTGTCAGCAAGTCCCTTCTGATCAGATGATACTTTAGTAGAGACCAGAAGAAAGATAGGGCTAGGGCGGGCGATGCAGACATCTGGAAGAAGAGCTCAATTATGAGAGGAACAAGCTAGAGGAAATCATTATTACAATCATTTTCCATCATCTTTGCCTTGATTAAGAAATCTCAGATGATGAGAATCTTCTATCCTGGGACCAGAGGTAGATAATTGGGGGAACAAGTGACTGGTGCCATTTCTATACAACCACTGGGCTTCTTTTCTTGCTTAATGCAGCTGAATCATACAGGTGGGCTATAGGAAGAATTGAAATAGACTTTGTAAATTACTGGCTACCCCAGAAATTGTTTGGCAACAATTATCTTCCCCCACAAAACTGTTCCTCCACCCATGTTCTCACTGACAGAGACAGGCACTGGCATCCACCCTGTTGCCCAAGCCAGAAACATGGCCATCACCATTCCTCATCCCCAATAGCTGATTCATCACCAAGTTCCTGTAAGTGGTGTCTTCTCTCAGACCTATCCATATCCCTCAGCCTCTCTTGCTCCTACATAAAATGTTTCACTGTCATCTCTGGTCTAGATTACTGCCCTGGACTCCCTGCTTATTTCCTGTCCTCTTGTTAGTCCCCCCTCCAATCTTATTGCAGGCAAGCTAGGGAGATGTCTAAGCACATATCTAATTGTAAACTTCAATGGCTCTTCATTAGCTCAGAGAAAGGGTCTATACTGTCCTGGGTACTTCATATTCTGGTAGACTGAGCTTTTTTGAGTCCTTCAGAAAAACCACGTTCTTTCTAACACACAAGTGTTTGTATATAATCATGCTATTCCTTTTGTTTGGAACACCCTCTGCTCTTACACTCCCATTTACCAGACTAACTCCTACTTATACTTTAAGTTTTGACTTGGATGTTACTTCCTCCAGAAAACTTCTGACTTTGGTTAAGTGCCTCTTGTCAGTGTACCAGTAATCCAGTCATTGCACTCATTGCTGGCTTTTAATCATTTGTTTAATGGCCTATTCCCAATGATAGTGTATGTTCTATGAAAGCAGGAACTGTGTGAGTTTCTTTTATTACAATAACTTAGTCTCTATCATAGAATGGATGTTCTATAGTTATTTATTGAATAAATGAGTGAGTAAATGAAGTGACATGAACAAAATAGAAGAATGAATAAGATTTACCTAAACATTGGAGGGGGGGGCAGTAAAAATCTAGATATGGTATTCTGGGTTGAGAGCACAGATTGACTAGACACAGAGGTGAGAAACGCAGTGAATGAAGGATGCTATAAGCAGTTTGGTGTTGTGGGGTCACAAAGCTTAATCATGAAATTAGAGGCTTGTGAGGTAGTTTTGAGAGATGAGCCTGATCATGGAGGGTTTGTGGATCAAATTAAGAAGTTTAAACTTGATCTTGTAGTCAGCGAGGAGCTTATAAGGTTTGCTTTTAGATATTTAATGAAAGCAGCTCTATGAAGATTGAATTTGAGGCCCCAAGATGGAGACCAGAAAGAGTGGTTAGAAGGCTGCCACATTCTTTTCTAGCTCTGCCTTAAAATGTGATACATGTTTTTTTCATCCCATCTAATATTAAAATTTTTATGATAGTCAGAATTCTAAAATGGCCCCATGATTTCTCCTGGTGTTACTTCATGGTTATGTTATGTTGCAAGGTAAAAGAGATTTTTGCAGATAAAATTAATGTTATTTATTAGTTTAATTTAAAATAGGAAGACTATCTGGGTTGGACTAATTTGATCACATTACTTCTTTAAGAGCAGAATTTTCTCGGACTGGTTGCAGAATTCAGAGAGAATTGAAGCACTGCAGAGATTCAACATGAAGGAAATTCTCTGTTGTTGACTTTGAAGATAGAGGATTTTCAAGGGAAGGAACTGAGAATGACCTCTAAGAGCTAAGAGAAACCTTTTGCTGAGAGCCAGCAAGGAAACAGCTTCTCAGTATGACTACAGGAAATGAATTTAGCTAACAACCATGTGAGCACAGAAGCAGATTATTCTTTAGAATCTTTAGACAAGAACTCAACCCCAGCCCCAGGCCACACCTTGATTTCAACCTTGTGATATCTGGAGAAGAGAACCCCACCATGCTGTGCTAAACTTCTGTCTGCATAACTGTGAGATAATAAATGGGTGTTGTTTTAAGCAATTAGGTTTGTGGAATTTTGTTATGTCGCAAGAGAAAACCAAAACAAATTGCAGCAAGACACTCTTGTACTACTGTCAGTTATCCATGAAAATGTTTTAGCCATATCTTCTGCTTTAGGAAAATTCTTTTTAGACTACATTGTAATAAAAGCATTATACTGAACACTTGACGATTGATATCTCATTTAATGCTCATGATCCCCGCAGGTGAGAGGCACGATTGACTCTCCCCATTTTATAGATGAGAGAACTGAAGCTCAGAGAATCTAGGTAAATTGTCCAAGTCACTCAACTAGCAAATTTGAGAGCTAGAACTTGACCTCAGGCTGCCTTATTCTACCTTGAAAACTTGTTAAAAAATTTAGTGATCCCATTAGTACTAATGGTACTCTAACTTTTAAATCCCATTTTCTCTGAGAAGGGTTTGACAGGCTAGATTATAAAATATAGGGATGGACGATGGGAAAAAACTTCAGGTTCAATCTGTGCACTCTTTTTGTCTGAGATAGGTTAGGGAACCATCTAGGATATGATATCAGTTTGCTCTCTTCTGCATTTTGTTGTAATTAGATGAAGAGAAGGAAGAAGAAAATGAAAAGTAGTTGGAGGGAAATGGTTAGAACTAATAAAACAATGAGCTCAATGTGAGTTTAAAGGCAGTTTGGTCACAGATGTATCCAATTTAGTAATCCCCTGTTTCATGTCCATTCAAGCATGGGCAGGTGTCCTTTTTCATGTGTTACAGAAAGCTTGAGGCTGTCTGACTTGTGCCAAGAAAAAAAAGCAATTAAATATTTTAATATTTCCTGCCTACAAACTGCTCCCCCCCCCCTTTATTACTTCAAATGCTCTGGATTTAAAAGGAGGTGTGAAAGACTCCTGAGCCATTAATAAAAGGCTGCAGCTGTTAGAGGAGAGTGATGCTATGTGTTTTTCAAAGGCAGAATTTTAGTCTGAGCACCTTTGTCCACAGACTGTTGATTTATGGTGGTCTTGAAACTGATGCAGAAGCATGAGGCAAATACAGTGCTTCTGGAATATATTTTGGCAGAATACAGACAATGAGTTCTTTTCCTTGGGTAAAAAATAAAGGAATAAAGAGAAAAAATATGAAAGTAGCAGTTCAGAAGTTATGGTGCAAAGTAGGGCCAGCACAAAAAAACAATTTTTTCCCCCTAGACTCAGTGGCAAATTTCTTGTGGTTTGTTTGTGAGATATCTGTTCTTGGTAAACAGTAGGGATTTCATGATTTATTTGAGTCTTTGAAGGCTTCAAATAGAGACATGACCAAAAGTGAAAGGTAAAAACCAAGATATGCTTCTATCTTTTTTTTTTAAATAATCAAATAAATAAAGCTTAACAATATCCTATTTGAAACTATTGGGTCCAGAATGTTTAGAAATTTGATACATTTTTGGATTTTACAAAGGTAAAAAGGTACATATACTCTATACCATGTACCACCAGGGTGGGGGTGTGGATAAAATCCTATAGTTAAATGACATTTCCACAGTGAGGCATACAAATATTTGCACTAGGTAGGATGTGAAAAAAATAAAGATTTTAAATAGCTTTGCATCAGCTCAGGTCATTTGGAAACATTGGTTTTCATAGCTTTTTGGATTTCATAACTTAAATAAGGAGTTGTGGATCAGTAAGTACCATTAAAAAAAGTCTGTGTACCACAGAAAACAGAATTGTCAGTAATGTTTAAGGCATGAATTCTATAGCCTTTTTTTCAGATATATATTTGGGCTAAACTTAAAAATTTTTTTTTTTAATTGAAGTATAAATGTAATATACATTGAATAGGAACTTAAAAAACACTCATCTTAATGACTATATAAACACAGCTCAATGACTACATATATATTTCTCCATGTAACTACCACCAAGTTGAATATAGAACAATTCTGGTACCTAGAAGCTTCTTTCTGTCCTTTCCCAGTCAATACTCCTTCCAGATACCACACCATGATAATCAATGTTTTAAGTTTTATGCATGGAATCATGTAATATATACCCTTTTGTCTATGGCTTCTCTCACTTAGGAAAACATTTGCAAGATCTGTCCATGTTATTGTTTTATCAGTGGTTTGCTCCTTTTTATTGTTGTATACTATTTCCATGTTAACTTTCATAACCTCTTAGAATGTTACATGCATACATCAAGTTAACACTCTCTTGGGATTGAAGTGCTATCTTTTTCTTATCAAAAGGTAATCACATACAGACAACTTTTACTGGGAAATTTGAAAGCAGCTGACGTTTTTAGTGCTCACTAAGATGGCACTCCTCTCAGCTGACTTAGAAAACACAACTTGTGTTGCGATGCTATATATATATATAGTGGTCAGATTCATTTTCTATCTTGTTTTTGCCACTTTGGTGAGGGGATGCAAGCTGTTAGCCTCATGAAGTAAAACATTTTTTTTTAATTCAATTTTTGAATAGTGTAAAACTTTAGAAAAGAGAATTAAAAGTTCGTGTTGTTGTATAGCTAGATTGTGATAAGATATGAAAGACTCTTTAAAATAAATTTTATACTAAATTTGAGATGGTGCTTTTTGTTCAGCCAGCTGTTTGTGGCACCGAGTGAGCAAAGATGAGTGGGGGGCAATCATGGGAAGTTTTTTTAACTTCCTCTTGATTTCCTTTACAGCCTAGCTTCATTTAAAACATTTGAGTTGGTGTGAATTACTGGAACATGAGAAGTACTTGTTCTCAAGATACAAAAACATATTCTAAAAGCAAATAGAATTGTCAGATTTCTGCTGTTTTAGATTGGTATGGAGAATTGAGACCTAAATGACCTGAGCCAAGCTGGAAACTTATTTGTTTGGGTTCTTTAAAGGGTTGCATTGTGTTGTTAACTAAAACACTGAGCACTGGCTATAGAAAGTCACTAATCATAAAAAAATATATATCAGAAGGGCTAAAAACATTTAGAGATCTGTATATGCATTTTATCCACATTATCTCATGAGAGGTGAAATAGCAAAATAACCGGTGGATTTTGAGACTTGGGTTAAAATTTCTATTTCTGTCTTGAGTAGCTATGCAGTCTTAGTTAAATGCATTTACTTCTTTGATTTTTAATTTTTATTTTGCTTATATTTCTTCTTTGTAAGCAGCATTGTCATAAACGAACCAACACAGAAAGAACCATGCTGATGTGTTTTTAAAGTAAGAGTTAAAGAATATTGAAGGGCCTTTAGTTTCACAATACAAGAAAGCCCAGCACTCAGACAACTGGCTGATACATGTCTCTACAGCATCTTTATTTAGGGGCTCAAGATATGTTGTAAACTTTTTCTAGATCTTTTCTTGGCTGGCAGTTGCCAGGGCATTTTCAATAAAAAAGATCCATCATACCTAGTGAGAATGATTTTCCTGAGAACTCAGCAAAATACCAAAAGGGCTAGCCATATGATTTTGTTTCCTAATCATCATACTTTTGGAGGTGTACTAGGATAGTTCATAGAGAGACAATTGTCTGAGAGGTTCAGTATTTTTTATCCCCAAAGAGAGAAAGGGGTGGAGGCAAAGAAATCCAAGTGAGTATTTATTACATGTAATGGAAGGCTAATCATCTCTGCATGGATAACTACTCTCGAGAAAAAAAAAAAAAAAAAAAAAAGTCAGCCAAACCACTTAAAACCATCCACAAATCTCACTGGCCAACAAAGATAATAATGCTGAAAAATATTGCTGTGCTTAATTTATTTAATTATACCTTGTTTTATAGACTGCCTATTGATTAGCGTAGTTGTTTAAATCCAGGCCCAGGATTTAATTTTTCTCCAACAAATTTTTTTTCCTCTGCTTCCTTGCATAAATCTAAGAACATTCATCACAAGTAGTATGTACCAGGTCTTCCAAAAAAAAAAAAAATCACTTGGTTGAAAGCAAAATGAGCTTGACCTTGATCTTTATCAAGAATTTCTCGAGTCCATTGGCCCTGGTCTGAGAAAGGCAGGTAATAAAACATCAATTTGATTTTAAGGATACTTTTAAGAGTCAAGGGAGACAGGCCTCTCCATAAAATTTTATATTTGTTCTGATACCAAAAAAAAAAAAAAACTTTTCTTTTTTCCCTGCAAAGGTAATTAAAATTCATGAAAAATTCTGAGAAATGTGAGCTCTAGCAAATTGTTTCCTGATTTGGATAATAGTGATTCCCTTATCTCCCAAATTTTTGGTGACTAATCTTTATTTCAGAATTGTCTTTCTCTGCAAACCACTTTATGATTAATCCTATTGCTATTTATTAAAAAAATATTTAGGTGCTATGCTGAGTGCTTCATGTATAAAGATGAATGTAGTCAAGTCATGTGTAAGTCCTCCACCGATGAATCTTACTTTTCTGAATTGCTTTTTTAAAACACTTTGCATCTTAGCCAAAAATCTACATTTAAAAACAGGGATTAAAGTGAAGGGATAGCCTCATTATCCAGTTTTAAAACTACATGAATGACATTTCTTTTGAAATATAGAAATAGCAGAATTATTTTGTTTTACTATATATATTTTTTTCTTTTAAAGACCGAATACTATTGTTTATTTTTTCTGGCGAGAAAATGAATTAGGTCCTGGCCTTTTCATGACCAAATTAAGTAACTCGGAGCCTTAGCGCTAACAATGAAAATGAGATTCCCTTTCACAGAAGGCCTGGCCCATTCAAAGTTAATGATTCTAGTCTAGCTGATCCAACAGGTTTTGATTTCTCAAAGCTTTGAGCACTCTGAGTCAGAGGGAGAGGAAAAGAGAGGGAGGACATGAGCTCACTACAGGGAGGCTGGTATTAGAAGAGAAGGGAGGAATTGTTTTTGGACCCAAACCAGAGCAAGGAGTGGCTGTTATTGCAGCATGAAAATATGAGTGCTGTGGGGGAGTGGCTGAGCTGTTTGTAGAGTTGGCTTCAGAGACTCAAGACTAATTTTCCAAAGGGAGCCAAGTCATTGGTTTACCAATCTGAAGAGGGACCTGGTTTTGGAATTTTTTTGCTCTTTGCCTTTCTCAGCCTGGAAACTTGACTTGAGAGGAGGGAGTCTCCACTCTGCCCTTGACTCACCTACACCACACTTCCTTTCATGTGAATGCTCTCTAAAGTGAGATCACACTGGTGAACTCATCTGGATTCAGGAGCTAGAGGAGCAAAAAAGAGCTTAAGCATGTGGAGATCTGCCTGTAGGCTCTCACAACGCTGGATGCTGGATGCCACATTGCCTTGGGGATGGGGCCTTAGAAGTGTGTAGACACTTCCCCCTTCCACCTCTCATTCCCAGTTTCAGTTGGCCAATGGTTCAGGTTCTCCTAGAACTAAATTTTTTAACATGTTTGTTAATCAAATAAAAATATACTAGACTTTATTTCTTTGTTCTATCCCTAATGGAGGGATTATGAAAGGGTCTATATTAAGACCATTTATGTTCAAGTAACAGAAATAAAACTCCAACTAACTTAGGCAAAAGAAAGGGCCAAGTGTGTAAGTGGGTCTTCAGGATCTCTGGAAACAAGAACTCAGATACCTTCAAGTCTTTCTCTTCTAAATTTCATTTCTACTCCTTTCAACTTGTTTTCCTACTGGCCTCTTTCAAAAGGTCACCATGCTCGTAGACTGATCCTAAGCCTTGACATCAGAGAAGGACCGTCTCTTTTTCTTAAGCCCCATTTTGTAGAAGCTTAGGGATGGTCCAGTTCAGGTTACATGCAGACTCTCTGACCAATGGATGGGTTGTTATGATTGGTAACTCTCACCTGTTCCATGTGGGACAATAGTATTTCCCTGAAGAATGTGGAAATGAAAGAAAGAGTGGGCCTTTTCAAAAAAGGAAAATGTGCTGGGATTTTAAGGAATATATTCTCCTTATAGGACATTACTATAAAATATCAAAAGAGAAAATTTAGTTGAGAATGGGTCTGGAAAAATCCATAAACTTAAACATTAATCAGTTTAGGGTTGATGGTATATATTTATGACTAGATCTCTTTGGTTAAATTTTTAGCCTTTATTGTGGGAGGGAATATATAACATTGAATGTTCACTTCATGATAAGATGAATAATAAAAGAAAAGGACTTGTCTTCCTCACATTTTTGTCCCACACCAGAGTCCCAAAGTAAAAATAATTTGGCTGATTTCTTTTGAAAAAAAGTGCAGATCTCTGGTGACTCAGTATAATCTTTGGGTTAAATCCAGAGGTCTCTAATGCCCAGAAAAAGAGAGTCTCTCAGTTTCAAGGTTCTGTACTCTAAAGACGGCTGTACTGCTATTGGTGTCGGTCCCTCAGGACCTTTATAAAACTTTAACAAATTTAATTATTTTGTGGGATGCCTAAAATTATTCCTACAAATGGACATGCTAGCATTTTATTTGACTGTTTTCTCTAAATGTTAGTAGTAGTAGTAATTTGCTATCTCTACAATCTTTATATGTTTGAGTGGATATGTTTTGCCTAAAAGTATTTCCTAATAAGCTCTGTTAGGGGAAGAAGGTGTTGTCACATCTAGGTTTTTAAGTAGGAGTAGAAGGCTAGGTCAAAGGACAGAGGAAGATTATTTGAAGCATTAAATTGATTATTGCAAATGTCCAGGCCCAAGATGAAAGCAATCATGAGGCCACCGGGGAAAGATTTCTGGGCTTTGATAAAAAAGTGGAATGCAGAGCGTGTAGTGTTCAAAATAGCCTAGTACAACAGCAGCCCCAGGGAGCATTACAGTATATGCAGGTGCACTACTCATAGGAGGTAGCCTGTATGTCCCTGAACCTCTAATCAGGCCTGATAGTGGATGTACATGAGATGTGCAACTGAGAAGCTTGTGGTCGCCAGTGAAGGGCAAGCAAATCCTAATCCTATTCTGATAACAAATGGTTCTGGTTGCCTGAGCTTTCTCCAGTTTGGGACAAAGTAAATAGTTGGCAAGCTGGGATGTGTCCCTTAGAGTTATAGGATCTGTGATTTTAAAGGGGAAGTATCTATAAAACTCAAGCATATCTTAGATGTGAATTGTCTCCTGACTAGGAGCTTATTTAATTGGTTCATTGAGCAGTATGTTTTGAACACAAGCATTGGTTTTTTAATGTTTAAACACATTTATTTATTTATTTTCTTCTCATTTATTTATTTAAATGTTTTATTCCACAGATTTAGAAATTTGAGATCTTTTAATAACTGCAAAAGAAATTCAGTAACACCTAATGATTAATACAAAGTAGTGATATTTTATCCAAACAGAAATTGTGTTGATGTGCCATAATAAAATGTATATTAGTAGAAAATACACTTTGGGACACAGCTTTGTACCACAAATTACAGTAGGGATACTTTACAAGAATTGATCAAATTAGAGAATTCTGAGTATCTTTTAAATGCAACCCTTAAAACTGTAACAACTCTGTGCATTCCTTTTTTTTTTTTTTTTTTTAAATGATCTCATATGTGTCATAAAAATGCTGCTTTATTGTTGCGGAGGTCAAAGTTCAAAGCTCAAGAGCTACAGGAAAGAATACAAAGGTAGCCTTAAGAAACTTGGTTTTATGTATGAAAAGAATGAAGTTTATAAAAGTTGATTTAAAAACAAAGAACAAAAGTGGTATGCATGTGTTATGTACAAGTATCCTTGGTTTAAATACCATTGATAATCTAAAAGGGTTTTTAAAGCAAAAATATTGATGAAATTTAACTGAGAAGAACTAAATGTGCACTAAGAGAATGAGCATTAATGGTTTCTTATCAGTTAACTTTAGTGTAGACATACAGAGTAAATACAAAGATGTATAGGTAGGACTGAAGCATGATCTTAGGGTAATCTTCCCATTGTTCTTCTCTAGGACAGAAGTTAAATTGGTCAGGTTTGCCTAGAATCTTTTTTCTGTCCTGGCTATACTTTTCTTGATGACACAGGATCTAAATTGCTCAGTTTTATTGTAAATATGCAATGTTTTGCAATAACTCCTTAGTCTGTCTGTAATTACTTGGCTTTAAAACACAGAATTATTTTGTTCCACCTACTAAAACCTCAACAACTGCATTTTCAGTGCCATTGCCTGTTCTATTCTGTTCTCAGTTGCTATTACAGAAATTCGTGCAAACTAAGTTGGACTTGTTAGACAGCTAAACAGAATTTGTTAGAAGTTGAATATTAGACAAGGACTTCATAAATTGACTCAGCTTACTCTTCCAGCTTCATTTGCAGTCATTGCATTGCATCTGTCGAAGGTTCTAGTCACCCTGGGTTAGATACTGTTGTACTTTAAAGTTTCATATGTACATGCCTGCTGTTCTTAGTTTTGTCTTCTTCGTCAGCCTGGTAAGCTCATATATATCCCTGCAATCATAGTTTAATTGTTGCTTTCTCTGTGAAATCTTCCTGATGGCTTCTAACATTCTTCTGGCTAAATTCTGTACAAACCTTAGAACATCACACTACATGCTATTTATGATAATGTAGTGAAATTGAATTTTCGTCCAAAAATGTATTGTGTAAAAAACTCATTTATTCCTTTCTCTCTCTCCTTTCTTTCTCTCTCCTTTCTCTCCTTCTCTCCTTTCTCTCCCCTCCCTCTCTCCCTTTCTTCCTTTCTTACCTTTTTCCTTCCTACTTTCCATCCTTCCTTTTTTTAAAAGTTAACTTCAACCACATATTTCTAACTTTTACATACAATGCCTACCCAATACCGTCGCTTGAGGATTTAGCAGAAAACTGAAACTCAATGTGCTAAAAAAAGGTCTGGATATCCCCAACTCTTTCTTTTAAACTACCTTATCCTCAGTCTTTCCTAGATCAGTTGATGGCAATTCCATCCTTCCCACTGCTCTAGTGGAAAATTCTGAAGTGGTTCTTGACCTTTGCCTCATACCCTACATCCCGTCTGTCAGAAAAAATGTTGGCCTTACCTTCAAAATGTATCCAGAATCTGGCTGCCTCTCATTACCTTTACTGCTACTGCCATATTTTCTTGTCTAGATTACAATAGCCCCTAATACAACTGCTTTATTTTTAATTTCCTAGCATTTTATTTCTCTAACACCTTCTCACAATCTATGTATACCCTCTTATTTTATTGTTTACTGCCATCTCTTCAGGCTAGAATGTAAGCTTCTGAGCGCTAGATATTTGTTTATTCCTGCTATATCTCTATCACCTAGTACATAATAAATATTTATAAGTAAATTAACAAATTTGACTCTTAACAGAATGAATGCCTCTCATGGGTCTTGCCTCTCCATTACAGTCTTGAGGGAAGGATTACAGCATATCTTGATGTAATGATGGGGCTTTGCAGGGCTGTCCTCCTTTGTCTTCTACCTATCCTAGTCACTCTGAGTGTCCGATTTCCATGGATTCTTCACGGCTCTGTAGCTTTTGTTTCACTTTCACGGGGTCCTGGGTGTAGTTAGAACACGTCGCTGAAGGCCCAGCCTCCCTATGTGTTCCCTACAACCCTGAAGTTGGCTATCTCTCTGGGGAACGTCAATGATGAGTACACTAGACTCTCATACCTGTTGACATTTGCCTCTTCCCACTGTAAAGCAATTACCATCCCCTATTGCTGCTCTCTAGGGCATTCTTCTCTCTGAAGTGTCCATCATCTTTGCTTCAGTGAATTTAGGCTTTGCCAAAAAAAAAAAAAAAAAAAAAAGCAGCTTTTTCTTCAAGCAGCTTCTGTCTTCTTTTCTGTAGAAAACCTTGAAAACGAGAGAGTTGCAAAAACCTTAACTACTACTGCTTTGGAACAGGGCAAGAGGGACCTACAGCTCCACTCTTCATACTCAGGTCCCATGTTACTGCTTGTTGCCAATCCCTGGGTATTAGCACTACAACAATCCTGTGAACCTGGAGGAAATCCTACTTTTTCATGGTGGATTATGCTTTTAATATATGTTTGAATTTTAGGAATTTTGCATTCATGTTTATTACTGATATTTGTCAGTAGCTGTGGCAGTGGTAGTAGTAGTAGTAGTAGTAGTGTGTGTGTGTGTGTGTGTGTGTGTGCGTGTGTGGTTTGTAGTTTTTGTGGCAGGATTATGTCTGCTTTGTAAAGTAAATGAGGAGGATTTGTGTTTCTATCCATCCATCTGTCTGTCCATCCATCCATCCATCCATCCATCCATCCATCATCTATATCCATCATCCATCTATCTGTCATCTACCCATATATAGTCTAGAATTGTTTATATAGTGGTTAGTATCTATTTCTTAAAAGAATGCAACCATACAATAGGTTACCTTTAAAGGTGTTTTGGACTATTTTTGGTAAATATATCAATTTACTTTGGGTCTATTAAATCTGTTTATGCAGTTTGTAAGTTTTATATTACTGTTTGATTAAAACTTTATTTTACTGATATTTTAAAATTTAAAACATTGAATTGGAGATAGAATTATTTATAGAGAATGATCACCTCTGAAATCTTCCAGATGATGTTACTTTTTCCTCTTTTTGTACTAATTTATAGACTTAAACTTGTTTTTTTCTTTATTCATTCTTAATAGAGAAAAGTCTCTCTTTAATTCCATGTTTGCAATCAGACAGAATTTATGGATGGTTTTTGGCTTTTCTCACAGACACTTTTGGTGCTAGATGAATTCTCTCATCAGATTTAAACTGGAGAATAATTTGATTATATGAGGTAATGTGCTTTCTGAAAAATTGTTGCTATATAGGTTGTTGAAAGTTATGGGAGAAAATTTACCTATGCAAAAGGATTTAGGCAATGATGGATAAAAATTTAAACTTAATTATTTCCTGCAGAATATCTCAAAATTGTTATACCTACTATGAACCTCCAAGGAGTAGCTATGAATCTTTTCTTCAAATTATTTGTTTACACAACCTTCTAGAAAGCCATTTTATAGTGCTACTCTTCTATGAACCCTATTTTGGGAATTCCTTTGTAATAAAAGAGAGTACTTGAAAATCTATAATACCAAGGACACATTTCTAGAATGTTTAAATGTCTCAAATGTTTGGAACAAAAGTCTAAATGTACCCATTTATTTCCAGAATGTTCATTTATTTTTCTCTTGTAATTAGTCTTCACATGGTTATTGGATAGTAGGAAGTGAAGAACTAATGGATTTTAGCTGCCCCAAAATGCTTTGCAAGAGTAGAACTATGGTCTGTGCATATCCAAATCAGAGTGAAGTGGCTGGAGAAAGAACAAATTGTCTAGGAACACTTTTTTTTTTTTTTCATACTTTTAAGTGGCTGAGATATTCTCTTTCAACAGATAAAACATGGGGTAGGCTTTTGAATTTCTTAAAATCCAGTTCCATTTTAGACTTCATAGAAACCTCCAGTAGACACTCGTGATAAGCTACCAGTTTTAGGTTTTGGAGATATGACCGTTTTTGTCTTTGGTCATCCTTGGTATTTTAGTGGAGAGTTAAGATGAGCTGAAAAAAAAACAATTTAAATCTATTTTCTCCATGAATATTCTTTCAAGTCCTGTGAATTAGTAATTATTATTTGTAGCATTTGAACACAGGAACTTGAATAATGGAGTGGATAAATAATGGAGAGGATGGTAAACTTCTTGTTACCTCTGACATTCCTATAACTTTCATACATCTGGTAAGATGCTTTCTCAGCTGGACTTCTATCTTCTTGTTTTGCCCTATTTAATAACTCCCTACACAACATCCTCTAAAAAGTGCCACAACAGTTGCAAACAGGCAGATCTGCTTTCCTGCCCATTCAGAGGTTCTAAGCAGTCCATTTTTAAAGTCAGTACCTTGCTAAACTCTCTTTTTCTCACAACATTCATTAGACTAAATACCATAAGCTGACCATCGCCAGCAAACTATCAACACATCCTCACCAGTCAGTCACCTTCAGCCACCTCATTTGGTCCTCTAGTAAACTTAAAAAACAAAAAGAAAAACTTAAGAGTTTCAGACCAGTCCTACTCAAAGTGTGGCCTTCAGATATACATTGGATTGGCATTGGACTATTTAAAAAATTTGTTTGCAATAAAACAAGTTTGGAAATTGAGATCAAGCATTCAGAAACTTTCATAGCAATTGGGACTTGCCCTGACTTCCATGTGTGTGACCAATGAACTTGTCTATTAAACATATATCAATTTGTTTGGCTGTTGCTGGACTCAGGTGGTGGTGGTGTATGAGTTGTGCCCTAGTTATGTCCTGAGCCTTCTGTACATAAACTAAGAAGCCCCAGTTTAAAGAGACCATCCTTTTCCCTATGTTTGTCTCTGTTAAAGTCTGTGTAAACTTCCTGGTTCACTCATTAAAATGGAGAAGCTGGGCTTTCTTCTCCCAGTTGCTCTGCTAAGACTTCTTTTTAATGACAGAATGTTACATGTCTTCTCTAGCTCAGGTATAGTTCGGGTTGTATAAAAGCAACTTGAGGATGCATTAAAGCCTCTCACTCAGTGTCACAGAAATGCCAAATATATCTTTGCATTGCATTTAAATCAGGAGGCCAAGCTGTTCAGCTGCAGCCCAACATGATGCGGCATAAGCCAGGTCCCAGAGAAGTGATAAGTTATTTAGCACCATCTGGTAAAATTTCACACTTGTGGAAATATTAAAATGGACTCTTTTCTCTGAAATTAAAGGATTTATTTTTTTAATTCCCCAGTAGAACTTCTGTTATGTGATACCTCGTGTGTGTTGTGCCCCAAACAGTAAGCTGATACATCCAATGAATTCACCTTAAGAAGACTTGTACTGTGTGTGTGTGCTTGCCATGTGTGTTAGATCAATCAGCATCAAAGAACACTGACTATAGTGCCAGACTTTTGTTAACTCTAAGTTCTGAGTGAAAGGGCAGACTGTAACATTCTTGAGAGACTCAGGTATTAAATAAAAACTGTTTCCAAGCTCTTAAGACAGCGTAAGATGAATAGTCCTTTCTTCCTGTCCATATATCAAAATCTTGATTTTGACTAAAATCACTGTTTTCAATGTCCAAGAATGTTTCCCTTCTTAGCCTATCTGCCATTACAACTTCTTAGTAGTTCATTTATTTATTCACTTAGGAATCATTTATAGGGCACCTATTGTGTGTCAAGTATTGTGCTAGATCAAGGCTTCTGTCTTTATAGGGGAGATCCACAGTAAATTGACAACGATAATGGGTTGGTTGTACATGATGATAAATGCTTTGATAGAAGCATGAACAGGAAAAATGAGAACATAGGGGTGAAATATTTAAACCAGAAGAAAGGGAATTGGAAAGAAACTTTCCAGTATAAGTGACATTTGCATTGAAGTTTGAGGAGTAAGAAATAGCAGCACAAAGAATGTGTACTTATGTGTGTGTGTGTGTGTGTGTGCTCTCATGCATGTGTATATGTGATAAGTCTGTGTGAATATCCTCTGTAATGGAGCGACAGCATATTAGAAGGCATAGAAGCATGAATGAGTATGACACACTAAAGCAATTGAATGTAAGAGGTTCCATACCACTCTAGATTCTAAGTGCAAACAAAAGAAACTCTTTTATTCAATCTACACCCAGAGCTTAGCACATAAGAGCTCAATACATATCTGGGGAACAAATAAATCGCCTCAAGTACTAAGTTAATAAATTTGAATTTCTCCCCCCAAAATATGATAGCAAGTTATTAGCAGTTGTGGAAAGCCTTTATTACAATGTTATAATTTTTTTTGTGGTGTCTCTAAAGGGAAAGACTGCCACATTACAGCTGTTCTCATTCATTTCCTGTCATTCCCATTAGAATCACCTGTTCTTACTTTGCCAGTAATTATTGATTGATTTGACAACTCTCTGGTCTTGCTGGTGATATATAACATTTGTGTCAAATGTAAACAGGGCTCTAAAAGTCTCATATGCTTTTTCAGATAATCCATTGTGATGTGCTCCCATAAGTGGAGCTTACAATATTTTTTGAGCCTAAAGCTAACGCTGGAATTTAAAGCAAATAATATATCTTTTTATATCAAGGTGTTTTAACATTTACAAATATTAGAATTGATGTCTAATATCAAGCTCAATTGTTAAGTAATAATAGAGTTAAAACTGGTTCTATGTTATCCTAAGAAAAGTTCTGCCCTTACGTAATTAAGCAATGAACTAGGAAATTTGTGTAAATCCCATAAGCAGAACTTTAACATGTAAGGACATGATTCACTGGAAATTGATAGTTAGCAGCTGACCAGAAACTAAAGACACACTTGATTTTGAACTTGAAAATAGTAAAACAATAGAAAATTACTTTTATGGAACTGAGGAAAATATGTTTCAAAACAATCTAATAATTTAAACATCTTCATTAGATTAGAAGATACATTCGAAATGAAATTGATTTTAAAAACTATAATTTCTTTGAAAATTCAGGCTATTTTATCAATTTGCTTTTGAACTTACTTTCAGTGGTTTGCTTTTTACATCTCTGCAGATTTTTTTTCTAGATAGACTCCTTCCTCACAGGAAGCACAGCATCTTCCTTCTTTCTAATCTTGTTTCAGCTCATGTCTTTTGGGTGGGTTCTCTGTTAGTCTCACCCAACTCTGCATGTTTGCTCTGATTCTCCCAACCCTCACCCATGTTGCTTTTAGATTGTTTTTGGGGATTTTCACGTGGATTTGTATTGATCAAATTAATCCCCTGCCTCCTTTATTTGTTTGTTTCTTTGTTTATTTTAGGTATTTGTTATATTCAAGGCTTTTTGGTTGCAAGAGATGGAAAGCCATCCAGACTATTTCTACTGAAAAGAGAGTGAATTGAAAAGATGCTCAAGCCTTCTAGAAATATTTGGAGACAGGAAATAGAGGTAAAATCCTGGACACTGGAGGCCCTGAGATTGCAAAATCAGTGCCTGAGTCTATTGCTTTCTCTCACCGAATGACTGGTCTCCTGATTTTGCTTCTTTCTGCCCATCTGCTTAGTTCTGCTTCCGTATTCGCCCCCTTTCTCATGACTGCTCTGCTTCTCTTAACTTCTGCTTGGATGTAGCTTTTGCTTAAGTGGATTCAGACATGACTTTGATTCTATACCCATCAATATGTCTCTCCGCCCCCACCCCAACCGTCATCTCACTAGTTCAATTGTTAAATCAAATGCTACATTCTCAGGTCAGAAAATCTGATTTGCTGAGCTGAGTCATGAAAAGTTTCTCTTCAGGGCAGCTGTTTTACACATTAGGTTAGGGGGTGGGTCTCATTTGCTGCAAACAGGATGGATTCTCTGAAAAGAGGTTGTGGGCAGAAGGCAATGACTAATATCTTAAGTCCAGCATTCTGTCACAGCTTCATTCCTAGTCAGTGGTCTCAATTGTTTCAAAAGGGCTGCCTGACAGATAGTGACCCATGTTCTTGCTCAGGACTAGTGGGCTTCAGTGGTCTTCACTATTTTGTGCCCTTACTTAATAACACTGTTGCTTTCTTTCTAAATGACTTATTTTTCCAGTCTGCTTTGATACTACGGTAGGAACCCTGTTCTCTGGACTGAATGATTGTTCCCCAGAATTCATGTATGGAAGCCCTAACCCCCAATGTAATGGTATTAGGAGGTGGGGCCTTTGGAAAGTAATCAGGTTTACATGAAGTTATGAGTAGAGTCCCCATGATAAAATCAGTGTCTTTATAAGAAGGGACACTGGAGAGTTTGCTTCCTTTCTCTCTGTGTGCACACACACACCATGGAGAGGCCATGTGAACACATGGCAAGAAAGTGACCATCTACAAGCCAGGAAGAAAGTCCTCACCAAGAGCCAACCCTGCTGGCACCCACCCTCCAGAACTGTGAGAAAATAAATTGCTGTTCAGGCCATCCAGTCTGTGGTATTTTGTCATAGCATAGACTGAGCTGACTAAGCCACCAGTCAATGACAGTTTGCTTCTGTTTTATAGATAAAACTCTCAGTAGTTAAATAGACTGCTCAGGTCACTAAGGTAGAACCAGGATTCGAAGCTCAGCTTCTCTGGCCACCAAACCATTGCCTTTTTACCATGGTTCTCTGCTTTCTGCTGTGTCACACTTATAAAACAAAACAAAACAAAACAAAACAAAACAAAACAAAACAAAACAAAACCAACTTCAGGTACTAAAAGTAACTGTCAAGTATTTGCAATATGTCAAATCATAGTATTAAACTCAGTTTAGAGAAAACATTAGAAAACTTATTTCAAGTTTATAAATTAGTCAGGGAATTTTTCTTTGTTTCTTTTTGGCAGAGCTTCCAATGTATGCAGTAGTTTTAGACTTTAATATTATGTTATGAAATTAAAAAATAAAGTTTATTTTAATTTTTTTTGTCCTCAGAATGTACCTTGGATTCTTGCCTTTGTCATAGATAAAAAAAACATATAAAATATATTTTTTAGCTTAAAAGTCTGCTTTCTTCCAAATCTGGCTACCTTATTTTAAGTTCTTGGATAACCAGGGTCCTTTTAGAATTTTCTCAATTAACAAATAACTTAAATATGATCATCTAGAATTACAGCTCACTAACTTTAGAGATGTAGCAGAGGAAAGAGCTCCTTAGTGGGAGTCTGGAGGCCAAAATATCAGTTTGGATGGTGCTTCTTAATAACTATGTGATCTTGAAGAAATCCTGTCTGCTCTCTGAGCCTCAATTTCCTACCCCATGAGTGGGAATAACCATGCCTCAATACCTCACAAGAATGTCATGAGGATAAAATGAAATAATGAATGAGAAAGTGCTTTGTAAACTGAAAGGTAATATAGCACTGTAGGTGGATATTATTATGTATTTTATGAGCCAGTAGAAATCAAAGCCCAGGTTCACTGTCAGGAGGATTTTCCTTATAGATCTAATTCTTAAAGCTTGGCTTTGTCGAGTTAATGAGTACTTTCCAAATAAAGATCTCTTTTACTGCTTTGATTTTTGTGAACTTCCCTTTACTCTGATTCAAAGTCACATGGGAAGGTGCTCTTGGAAAGCCATTGTTTAAATTGGACTTTTCATACTGTGTGTATGTCCGGCTATTCTCTGGTTTCAGTCTCCAAGGAGCCTTTGAGGGCACACCGTGCTTCTTTCCCTTACATATAGTTTGGCAGCAAATGAGATGTTTTCAATAGGGATAAAAAAAAAAAAAAAAAAACCTCACACTATGTAACCTGTCACCTCAAGGAAGAAGCACATCCTGTTCTAAAGGAGTTGCCTAAGAGCTGGCTGAGGAACTTACCTGGTGTTTTTACTTATGACTCAGGAAGTAGCCTGGAATGAAGTTTTATGGAGAGAGTTGTTACATGCCATTGTTGTAATGACAATATGAGAAGCCACTGTACAAAGCTCTTTCTTTATGTTAGTAACTTAGGCTTCTTGTCAGGACCCTCAGTTCTGCTCAGTATGCCTAAAACAGGAAAAGTACAAAGAATGTGTTTAAAAGATAATTACATAGAAACAGATATGCTTTTAATATTAATTTTATATGTAAAAAGATTAAGGCAAAGGGTAGATGACTTGCTTTTCCTAAAATCACTTCGTGTGGTTTAGATGGAGACAAATTTCCAAGTTTTTGCCTTAAACTTCACCTGTTGATTATGCTCTACTATAGTTCTTTCTAAGCTTTTGGGATCCAGGCATTGGAACGAAGGAATAAAGCAAGATTGAACTTTAAAGAAATTAGCTTGATTTTAGAACTATCATTTTATTGTTACTCTCTGAAGCACTATAAAAGGTGGAAGAACTAAAAACAATCTCTTCACATCTCCTGTCTCTTGCCTTTTGTGTTGTATTTTATCAGATTCTGGGATAATGGTTTTGATAGCTGAGGGCTTGTTTATCTCCACCTAGGGAACTCTAGTAGAGTCCCACAGTGCCAGGTTAATAGGCAGAGCTTCCCAAGTGTCCCATCTACTGTGATTTTCTCTTCTCTCTGTCCTAGCCCATTGCCTGGGATTAATATTAGTGTCAGGTCATAGAATAGACAAATTGTCCAGAGTGATGATATGAATTGGTTGACAGCTACTTCCTGAAACCCACATCTGGGTAGTAGTAAATGCAGGACTTGTGTAAATTATAACTTGTGATTCTATTTTCTGTCCTTCCAATGGTGACTTCCTTTATGAGTTATAAAAAAATGAAAATTAACTGTAATTTAAAAAATATTAAATTTGGAATCTCAAACCAAGACATCTTAACATTCTAATAGCAACAGAAGCAGGATTTTGTTTTTACTCTAAGTTCCAGTTTTTGCTATCACCACATTTCTTTATAATAAGAGGCCTAGACTATGGGAAATGTTCTATAATGTAAAAGCTGTAGCCCAACCTTTTAATGTGGCCAACTCTTTACATAATCTATTGCAAGAATCTTTAGGATTTCCCAGGTGATGTCTCACGTGAACAGGTACAGTCAGCGACCTTGCCTGTCACTTGGAAATATTCAGAGACCAGATTATATGATAACAGGGCTTGTGTAGACAAGGATTCTGTTTTGAGTGTCAGGTTGGCTAGATTTTTTTTAAGTGCTAAAATTCTAAGATTCTAGGGAAAATTCAGGAAATGTTTAGGAGATAATAAGTCAGTATGGCTGGAGAAGAGTGTTCACAGCATGGAGAAGCTGAGGATAGAGCTGGAAGGATGAGTAGCTTTCTTATTATTAATGCCTCATCACCCCTAAAGTGGGTATGACCATAATCTCTAGATATACTGAGGCTAATTACTAGAAAACATTTGGAAAATGTATACAAACTTAGAAAGGCATAGCAGTGGGGAAGTTAACCATTAGGCAGACTTATGTATAAATCCTACATCTGCTGCCTGCTAGCTGAGTGACTTTGGGCACGTTAAACATTGTTAGCCTTGGTTTCCTGAGCCAGAAAGTGGCAATATAATATTACTTCAGAAGTTTATGGGGGTGAGGTAATAGAATAGGTAAATATTAAGTATATAAAGCAGTTTTCACACTGCCTGGCACATAATGAACAATAAATTTAAGCGTATCATCTCTCGGCTATATAGTTGAAATAGCCTCCTTTCTGATCTCCCTGCTTTGGCTCCAGCTCTGCCTCACTCTGTTCTCAACATATCAACCAGAATGACCCTGTGATGATGTAAGTTGGATGGCATCACATCTCCACTCAAAACCCTCAATGGCTCTTCATTTCACTCAAAGTAAATGCTTCTTAATAATAGCTGGCATGTTTTCAAGCTTACCTCTTCCTCTCCATTTGACTCTATCTGACACAGAACTCCTTTTGCTGTGCCTTAAACATTCCAAAAAGTTCTTGCTGCCACCTGACACCCTTTATCTATTTTCCCTGTTTACTTTTCTACTAAATACTTATTATTAACTAACTCTTTCTATATTTTACTTGCTTTTAGCACTGATTAGTTATCTCTCCCTGCCAGAAGGTGAACTCCAATGGGGCAAGGATTTTTTCTTTTTGTCTGCTTTGTTCACAGCTGTATTTCTAATATCTAGAACAGAGCCTGGCACATAGAATCCATCAACAATTACTTGTTCATATCATCTTGAATGACTAAACAAATGGCAGCCATTATAAGTCTATTAATGAGATCTGCTAGTATTAGTACATGTACACGATTATTCATCTATTCACCAAATATTGGTTAAACATGTAATACTAGTTAGCGTTAAACTGCTTATTGGGGATAGAGCCAGAAACAAGAGAGGCATGGTCCTGCCCTCTTGGAGTTTATGATCTTAGGGCTATAAGAATTGCACTGACTAGATATACCTAATTGTGAAAAGGTAAAAGATTTTCTTCCCCCAGAAAAAGCGATAACTTATGAACTTTACTTAAAATTTTCAGTCTCTAAACATTATATTCTAAAACTTTGAAAAATTATTTTATTTACTTATCATTGTTATTTTCAAAAAGTATTTAAGGTTGAATTAGAAAATTATATTCTAACATTTTTTAAAAACCTATGAAAGGAAAGATATACAAACATCCTGCTGGTGATCAAACTTCATAATTTAGATATTTTTTCTCACTCTAATTAATGATCGAATCAACATCACATTTAGAATTACATGTAATGACTTTTAATACACTACAATCCATAATGACTTAGCAAAATGTTACTTGAGCTTCTACCTATTTTTAATTTCATATTTAATTTTATATAATTTGATGCAGCTCTCTTTACAAAAAAGTGGCATTATCTTACAGTTTGCAATTTTGTTAACCACTTGTGATTAAAAAAAAAATATTTCCAGCTTCTCACTTCATAACTTTGAGCCTAACTCAAATTTTAAAAGATATTACTAGATTTAATTTTAATAATTTTTATTATCTGATTATAAGAGAGTAAGTTGTTAAGATTTATTCGGTCAGATAAGTTTGTATCATGTAGGTTTTTAAATAATTTTTACTTCAGCTTTTTATTCAAATTTGTTCAAAATAGTCTCTCACTTAGTAGTTTTGATTTTATAAATTACCATTCTGCCTGTCTGCTGCAGAGTATAATTTCAATGAAATTCCTTCATGTTATTTATTTTTTTTCTGTGAAGATATATTGCATCAGGTTGCTCTGGTCACACAGAATTTGCCATGTTAAATGTAAGTAAGACAAGCTTAATTCATGCAAAAGAAATCATCACAGCTCAGAGTAATCAAGTGGGAGGTTTGAAGTATTCCCTTTTCTACTCATAAGAGGTTAACAAAATTTAAACTGCAAGATAATGTTACTTTGTAAGAGAACTGGTTTAAATCATTGTAGATAATTAAAATTAGGTAGAGGGAAGTTCCAGTTGATTGTGATCTGGCTAATCTCAAAGCTGTAATGATCAGATGTTTCACATTTACTAGGGTTCTATTTTGTCTTTGCTTGGGTATAATAAGAATTGAAATTAAAGTCTATGTTTGGGAAACATGTGATGGTTCAATAGTATCTTCTGCATATTTTCTGAACAAGTGAAAAGCCACATGTGCAAAAGAGTAGTGAATAGGAAAAGAATGAAAGGTCTAATTTGTTAAAAACAAATAATAATAATAATAATTGATAATAAAATTTTAAGCAATAGAAAAAAATTTTCTTTAAGTAAATTGAAGAGGTAAAACACTGTATATTGTATTGTGTGTTCACCATCTAAAGTCAAATCTCCTTCTGTCACCATATATATAACCTCCTTTACCCTTATCTACCTTCCGTTATCCCTCTGGTAACCACTAAGCTGTTGTCTGTGTCTATGAGTTTTTGTTTGTATAATTGCAATTTCAATGTGATGCTTCTGCAAATGTCCTGGTCACATTCATTTGCAAAGGCAATTGTTTTCTTCTTTTAAAGTTTTGGTATAGAATATTCACAGCTTTTCTTCTTTCCTCAGTCAACAATAGATGCTGAGCACTGGCTTGAATGAATTCTTCAGGTATAAGTAGCATACTTGTGATACTAACAGTGTCTCAATATTGTCACTGCACACTAAACCCAACTTCCTTACCATGGTCTAAAATTTTGCTTATTACCACTTTCACAAAACCTGGCAAGCCGTTGACAGATAGCTGAACCAATTTCTTATAAACTCCACTCCTTATTGTGATTCTGATCTCCTAGCCTGACTGATGAATCCAAGAGTCTTTCTGATATCACGTGGGACACATCTCATGTGCCTTCTCAGATTCTTTTGACATCCTTCCTTTTGTGAGCTACATTATTCTTCTGCTTCATGCCACATGTCTTGATAAAACATCAGGACTTGGTAAACATGTGTTGGAGATAATGATGAATCCCAGCAGTTAATTGGAAGACCAGAGATGGGAATGAACTGGAAAAATAAGTTTTAGCTCCTTTCTTTCCCATAAACTACTCAAGGCATGGTTTTGCTGTACAGCCTAGTGTCATAGCATATTTTGGGGCATAAAGGGCTTACCTGCCTAGCAACTGCATGTGTCTTCTTGCAACCATTCATATCAGTGGCTTAGCATGGTAACACATTACCTTGTATTTCTTCTGATCCTTCAATGTCTTAATTCCCTTTTCCTTTATTCATACTGCCCTGGTATTGCACATCCATAAAAAGTGTTAGCACTTAGTGCCTCAACTTTGTTTTCTATGTAACCCAGGCCAATGCAGATACCAAATTTCTTTCATAAATTCTCCATCGAAGCAGTGTTATCTGTGTCAGACCTTTGCACAGATATTGCATGTTGAGAGGGTACACTAAACCACAGATTATAAAAGTGACAATATTGAAAGGCAAAAAGACCACTAAGATGTTGTTACTATAATCAACAGCACTAAAGAAATGTTTGAGAACTGGTCTATTATGAAAATAGTCTTTTTTACAAGATTTTTCTTCTTTGTGTAAACTTTGATGGTAATAGCTTGTTTCTTATGTAATCATTAAGTATTTTCTTTATCATCCTTACTTCATGATTTCTATATAATGTTATTCATTCTTCAACATTTCTCTAAGAGCTTTTGTTTTCAAAAGTATTAGGTTAACATTGTCTTTACAATATTCATCTAAAATCCCTTCTTTGAATGTGTTATGCCCTTGCACTTTTTCCATCTTTTGAAATAAATATGGCACTCATTTTCTAAATAATCTTTTCTTTAACCATTGAAAATTTGGATTTAAAATAAACCATTTAATTGCAACCTTAATATTAGTGGAAATAGCTTTACTCACAATCTTCAAATTATGCTGTGTTGCATACTCTTACATTTTGACCTATTGTGGATTTTAAAATTCTATTTCTTCTCTGAACCAATTCCTTCCTCACTTTCTTTCTAACCAATGCCTTCTATTTTAATATGCTGCTCAATGATATACCATGACAACAATTAATCCATCACACCAAGGTATTTCTCTAGTTGTCAAAAAATACTGTATTGTGCTTGAGTGACATGATGAAACATTCTAAAACTAACAACACTTAGAAAAATTATTATGTAACAATGGCAACACATGCATGGCCAAGCTTTTGTTTTGATATATATGTTCATATTTCTATCTTCCTTCAGATAACATTTTCCCTTAAAAATGTAGGGAATATTATGACAATAAGTTTAAACAAAGAGATCATGGAGAACCACATGAGACACATCTCTTTGCCTAAATAGATGTATACTTTGAACATTTTCAGTGGTGTGTGGAAAATTTAATAAAGTAGATTTGTAACATTAACAATAAACTTTGTGTAAAAAATGTTTGTAGTTCATTTGGGCAAATATAAGGTAGTGAAAATTAAAATAGCAATGGATATCTACACAGTAGTCCTCCCTAATCTATGGTTTTGCTTTCTGAGGCTTCCATTACCCGAGTTAGCCATGGTCCAAAAATGTTAGATAAAAAATTTTAGAAATAAACAATTTTTAAGTTTTAAATTGCACATCTTTCTGAGTAGCATGATTAAATCTTATACTGGCTGCTGGGTCCTGCCCTGGACATGAATCATCCCTTTGTCTAGTGTCTAAATGTTGTTCACGCTCAACCCTTAGTCACTTCCCGTAGATTGACTGTCATGGTATTGCAGTGCTTGTGCCCAAGTAATCCCTATTTTACTTAATAATGGCCCCAAAGTGCAAGAATAGTGATGCTTGCAATTCAGATACACCAATGAGAAGATGTAAAGTGGTTCTTTTAAGTGGAAAGTTAAAGCTAAAGTTCTCCATTTAATAAGAAAAGAAAGAAATTGTTTGCTGAGATTACTAAGATCTACAGTAAGCATTTTCTATCTGTGAAATTGTAAAAAATAAAAAAGAATGCTAGTTTTGCTGTTGCACCTCAAATTGCAAAGGTAGCCACAGCATGTGATAAGTCCTTAGTTAAGTTAAAAAAGGCGTTAAATTTGTGGATGGAAGACATGAATAGAACATGTGTTCTGGTAAATGACAACATGTTGTGTAGGGAGGAATTGAACCTATATGAAGACTTCAGCTATGGATCCTCTTAAACGAGTAACACCAAGCCATTTACCACATGGTTACAATAATATATTTTGAAAGAAAGAGAGGCAGAAAGACAGAAAGACAGACAGATAGACAGAGAAAAACACACACACACAGTGACAGGGGAGACACAAAGAGAGATCATATTCACTTAACTTTTATTACCATCTATTGTTATAATTGTTCTATCTTATTAGTTTTTTTGTTAATTTCTTACTTTGCCTAATTTATAAATTAAGCTTTATCACTGGTATGTACGAATAGGAGAAAATATAGTACATATATAGGGTTTGGTATTATTTGTGATTTCAGGTATGCATTGGGGGTCTTAGAACACATTTCCTGTAGATAACAGGGGCCACTATGACTGTGAAATGTTCTACCAGTTCTATGGATGAAAGTTATAAAAATATATAAAAGTGATAAATTTTACTTCGATGGGACATAGAAAAGAATGTCAAGAGGGGATTTAGGAGGTGGGCTGATGTGCTTGGGAAATCAGATAAAAGTAACTTCACAGAGGGGCTGACATTTGAGTCAGCATGGAGGAGGAAAGGGTAATCCTTGAAGCAATCCCTAATTTCCTACCTAACCCAGAGATTACTCTCTCTCCTCTGTCCTCTAACAGTCTACCTCCAATTTACTTCTACTATGGCATGCATCACATGACACAGTAATTTTGATATATTTGTCTTAACCACATTCATAGATAAGATAGATAAGATCGTCTTATCTATCTTTTTTTCCCTCTCCTAGGAGAATGCTTGGGACAATATGAAGCCCAATACATTTGTTAAATTACTTATTCAATCTTTGTTGAGCACTTGCTGTATGCCATTATTCTTGGCATTGAATAATAGCATTGAACTAAACCAAAAGGTGTCTGTTCTCAGGACACATAAATTTTATTGGGTTTGTTTTATAATAAGATGACTATAACATTCAAAAAGTGTGAACTGTAATAATTAAGTCAGAAGATAACATTTTATGTAATGGCAAGTGCCATGCAGAAAATTAATCAGAGTAGAAGGATAGAGAGGGACTGGGCATGCTCTCTTAGATGGGTTGGTCAAGGAAGATCTCTCTGAAGAGGAAACACTGAAAAGGGAAATAAATGAAGGGAAAGAGTGAATTATGTGACTATCTAGGAAAGGAAGTTCTGAGCAGAGAATGTGGCAGGTCCAAAGGCCATGAGATATGGGAACATGCCTGATGTGCTGTAGAACAGAAAGTAAGAATAATGATTTGGAGAGGTAGCCAGGCACAGATCATGTAGTTTGTAGCCATGAATGAATGAATGAATAAATAATGGGAAATTAAATGACACAAGAAAAGCCATGAAGGCAAAAAAAAAAAAAAATATATATATATATATATATATATATATATATATATATATATATATGATGCTTTTTTGGCATGGTATGGCTATAGAAAAATTGCATTTTTCCTAGGGAGTAGAGTTAAAAAATATTAGATTCATGTACTTCCTCAGCTTCACCTCAACCAAGTGGGAGGTGATAATATTAAAAAAAAAAAAAAAACTAGGTTGAGGTGAAACTGGAAGGACCCATGAAACATATGCTAAAGATTTTGAACTCTATTCTTTAGAAAATTAATCCTTTGAAGATTTTTGAGCTACATTGTCATATTTGTGTTTAAAATGGGTAGTTTAAAGGCTTTTCGTATATTTTTGATGGGATTATTATTTAGGGCATCTTAATTATTGGTGGTCTTGTAAATTGGCACAATAATAATGGAGGGCAATCTATCAAAATTTAAAATGTGTATAAAGGCAATGAACTCACTTTTAGAAATTTTCTTAAAAATATATATATGCATAGCTATTTGTATAACATTGCTGTTGCTTTATTTGTAATGGAGAAAATTGGAAATAAATTAAATGTCCATTATTAGGGGACTAGTTAAATAACCATGGCTCTTTAAACAATGGAATATCATGTAGCCACTAAAAAAATGTGACGCAGCTCTACGTTTGTTGACATGTAAAGACATCCAGGAAAAATTAATAGGAAAAAAATTTATAAAAGCTTATATACAACATGACTCCATTTATGTAGAAAAGAAGGAAGGATATACACATATGTATTTGTATTTGCAGAGATTATCTAAGAATAAATAGACTTGGTTACTTTTATTGAGCTGTGTTTAAGCTGCAGTGATGGGGTGGGGCTGGAATGAGTAATACATTTTATGTTATAATTTTTGATTATATTTAAGTTTTGTAGTGAATATTTATTACTTTTAAAAATAATCATTAAAAAATTTAAAAAGATGTTTTTTATAGAAAAGAAAGCTATTAATAATAGTCTACTTGGAATGTTAAAGCCTTTTTTGAAAAACTAACTTTATTAAAAGATAATAAATTAAAAACCTATTTATATAAGGCAATTTGAAATATTCATTTCCAGTGAAATTAGTCTAGTTATATGTTCCTGATTCTAAGACAATGAAAACACTGGTACAGGAGACTTTCTAAAACTTTACATACCCTAAATATAATTAAATTAGCCCATTGACTATTACCTTTCTTTGTGAACTTTAATATTAATAGCCTGTGTTATGTATTGTCCAGAATTAACATATTCTTTGCTGACTTGACCTTGTTTTTCATCTTAGAGCCATTTTGATGCAAGGAGTGGTAATACCGTCAAAAATGCTTCTGATGAATTTCTTTTCAGATAATCTAGAAAAAAAGTGTTATAATACTACCAAATACATATTTTGGAGTTTTTTTTTTTGAAGTAAAATGTTCATGACATCATTAAAAAACAGAATTTTAATAATTAAAAATAGCAAATATACTCAGATAATTGGTGTCTTTATATATTTTTTCTAACATTTTAATATCTACTATCTTGTTGGTCCATGTTTATGTTTCTAACTTTGTTTCACTAACTATATATGAAGTACTTGAAGGTAAGGTGTTTTTATTGTTCTTTCCACAATTACTAATATGAGATGTACCAGCAAGTTGATACGGCCCTTACAGAGATTAAACTAGAACCCATAGAAGTCCACCTGTTTAGCCTACCAGCATGTACAATTGTGATGAATTTTAAAATTTCAGTTCTTTTTTCCTTCTATGTCTCACAATGAACCTCATACAGGTATTGAGCAATCATAAGCCAGTGCAGTATGCACTTTGGGATTTGCTTTATGTCATAAAGAGAAGACTGATTAGCTTTGCTTTCCTCATGTGATTATGTTTTTGAGAGGCAATTGGCTTCTTTCTGTTCCTGGTATCCTCAACTCCTCTTTTCTTACTGTCCTCAACCAATGGGTCGCTAAGTCTCCTCTTTTTTATTCCGTAAACATCTCATGGTGTATAGTCTTTCTTGTGAGATCTCCACCTTAATTCAGAGTGAGTACAGAGCCCCAGTAAATGCTTATCTCACAGCCTCAGAAGGATGGAGAACTTCCCATTGGTCCACTTCCATGATAGGTCCTCACACATTATAGGCACTTAATGAACACCAAAATGATGCATACATTTTTATGAAAAATAAGATACTGGTCTCAAACCAAATCAACAAATATTTATTGAACTTTCACACTGTGTGAAGCTCTGGGCAAGATGCTATGGAGAGTATGAAAAGCTCTGAGATGCTATATTCTTCAAATCTAAATGATGAAGCTAACAACAATAAAATAGTTATGTTATAATCAAATATGTAAAAGTTTAAGCAATGCCACAAGATGGTCTATCATTAATTACTACATTTGTTATATAGGACATGAGTGCAAAAAGTTGAGAGGAGAAATTGGTCATAGTGACCTGTAGTGATCTGAAAAGACTACATTGAGGAAGAGAGATGTGAGCCTGGCATTAGAGAGGAAGCCAACTTTATGTAAGTGGAGATCATCCAAGGCAGATGAGAAGGAGCAGAGTAGGGAGAAGTAGTCCCATCTCTTAGAGGAGACTTTTCCTGCAAAAGTCTTTTTTAAGGTTATGAATACTTTTAAGAATTTGATAAATATTGAATTGATATCCAAAAAAAATGACCATATAAAAGTAAATGCAAAATTCTATGTACATTTTAAAGGGGTTTATGTTCATGTAGTCTACCTGTGGACACCAAAAAGGGGTTTCAGCAGGTTCATAAACCTCTCCACTTAAAAACCACATTTCAAGACAGTAATGGGGAGAGAAATGTGGAGTGTGCAGATTTTGAAGGACTTTAGATAACAGACTAAACAGAGTTAAGGGGGAAATGTGGAAATATATTCAGTTTTGAATCAGAAACTGCTTTTCCCCCTTTGACTTTCTTAACTATAGAATAAGGACAATGGTCATACCTTGTGGCTTGTTGAGATGATTAATGACTATAATGATCTGAAAAGTATATTGTGCAGTATGTGTGTATTTATTCTACAGGGAATAAAAAAAGCTTGAACAATTTTGATCAATAATAACATGATTAAAATAGAATTTTAGAGAGAAACTTGTTGGCAGTGTGCAAAATGAAATGAGAGGAAAGAAAACTGTAACTTCTGAGGGTGGGAGAGGGGGAAATACTGACATACAGGAGATGAGTATGCCATAAACAACACTCTCAGGATGGGTAAGAGGAAGATGTTTTTATAGGAAAGAAATGTCACACTAGGAAGAGTTAGCATTTAAAAATAGTTCTTCCTTTAAGAGGTCACTTTTCACAGGAACTTACTCCCACTTAGTAATTTAGAAATGAGTGATTGCAATCATAAATGTTCACTTAAATATTCAAGAAATAATTGCGGCTGCAATTGGTAGCCTGCATAATAGATATGCCAAGGAAATAGAAACCACTTTTGGAGAGTTTCACACTCGATTATATAGAAAGGTGAGTTAGGAGATGTTCCCAAGAGTAATGCCATATGCTTGATTTTAGTGTGGGACAATTGGCCTCTTTGTGCTCCTCTCATCCTTAACCTCTCCTTTATGGCTCATTAGGGAGCTTAGTCCCAATTGTTTTGCAGATTCTAAATAACTGATGGGTCTATCTTCTCTCTGTTTCTACTCTACTTAAATCAGAGGTTTTATCTTTTTACCTTGTTATTCCAACAGCTTCTTAAAGGGACTTTCTGCCTCCAGGCATTTTTCCATTTAATGTATTCTTTGTGGTACAGCCAGAATGCTGTTTATAAAATACAAATCCGATCAAAACTTTTTCCTGCTTTAAACTCTTCACTGACTCCTCAAGTCCTGCTGGATCAGGTTAGAGTCTTTAACGCAGCTTACGGCCACCCTCAACCCACTTCCCCAGACTTATCTCTAATCATTCCCATCCACATGCACAACCTCTACAAACCTCGCTGTTCCAAATGCTGCTATTGCTTTTTAATACATAGACATAGACTAATCATGCAAATCATACTACAAGCTCATGTTCACTTTGCCCCTCATAGAAAACTGTGCTACTTTCCAGGGTTAATCGGCATTGCTTCTCTTTGTTTCTTTCTCTCCCATTCCTGCTCTGGCTCTCAACTATCTATCTAGGTATTACTTTTCTGATTTTTTTTTCCTTTGGTGAGGGATTTAACTTTTATTTTTAATTTTATTTTTTTTAATTTTAATTAGTTCTAAGTAAATTGGTTAGACATCTATATAGTCAGTAAATGGATCCCCGCAATTGCTCCTTTCCTCCTCTGAGCCTCCATCTAGCCAATGTATTAATGCTAATTGCATTCCCTATGCCATGCTCCTCATCCCCATGACCATCCATTGGCTACTAATTTGTACTTCTTTAACCTTTTACCCCATTCTCCCAGCCCCCCAAACCCCCCCTCTGTCCATCACATAATTGTCCACTATATTTGTGAGTCTGTTTTTATTATTTGTTCTTTTTATTCCTTAAATTCTGTATATAAGTAAAATCACATAGCGTTTATCTTCCTCTGACTTAAATACCTTCTAGGTTCATCAAAGCAATATCCTTTTCCATTCATTTCCTTTTCATATGTAGGAGGTCTTGTTTTCTTATCCTTTCAGTCACTATATCTTTTGGTTGGAAGACTTAATTCTTTTTCATTTAAGGTACTTGTTGATAGGAATATAGTTGTTATCATTCTTTATTCCTGTTTTTGGTACACGTTTTTTTTCTTCTTAAAGAAGTCCCTCCAACATTTTCTGTAATTATGGCTTTATGGTAATAAATTCCTTTAGCTTATTTTTGTCTGTGAAGCTCTTTATCTGTCCTTCAACTCTAAATGATAGCTTTGCTGAATAAAGTATTCTTGATTGTAGAGCCTGGGTCTTCATCACGTTGAATATTTTGTGCTAAGCCCTTCAGTTCTGAGTAGTTTCTTTTGAGAAATCAGATGCCAGTCTTGTTCCCTTGTAGGCAACTATCTGTTTTTCTCTTGCTGCTTTTAAAATTCTTTCTTTGTATTTAAACTTTGCCATTTTAATTATGATGTGTCTTGGTGTGGGCTTCTTTGGATCCCTGATTTTTGGAATTCTCTGAGCTTCCTGGGGTTTTAGGTTCATTTCTTTCACCAGGTTAGGAAAGTTTTCCATCATTATTTCTTTAAACAGCTGTTCAACATCTTGATTTTCTTCAATTACAATGATCAGATGAATATTTGGAGCCTTATTAGTGTCCCATATCCTCCTTAAATTATTTTTATAGTCTTGGCATCTTCTTTCTTGCCATTCTGATTGAGTGTGCTGATTGACTTTCCTATCCTCTAGATAGGGCATGTGACCCTCGTCTTTATTCACTTTGTTTATTCTTTTGTTTATTCCATTTACTTTACTTCTCATCTCAGATAATGAGTTCTCCATTTCAGACTCGTTCCCTTTCAAAATTTCCATTTCCATTTCTATCTCTTTGTTAGAGTTCTCTACACTTCTCAAAAGTTCATTGACTGTCTTTATATCTAGTGTTTTGAACTCTGCATCTGTTAGATTACTCGACTCCATTATATCTGGATCTCTGTTCTCTTCTGTCACATGGTTTCTGCTACTTTGTCTTCCATTTTGGCTGCCTTTCCTTGTCTGTTTCTATGTTCTAAGCAAAGCTCCTAAATCTCTCATTTTTATTAGAGCAGATTTATGAGGTAGGTGTCCAGTGGCACAGTCTTAACAGAGGTTCAGCTGCAGGCCAAATTTAGCCCAAGCTTCTACCCCTCTGGGGCCACCTGTTAAGATTCAGCAAGCAACCCACAGATGCTGTGCTTATAGTTGCCTCAAAAGGCCACACCAGAAACTGAGGCCAGCTGTCTCCTCCAGTGTGAGCAAGGAGCACCTGACTCTCTGAGGACACACCTGAATGTGGCGTGGTTAGGGCCCAAGTTGGGGAAGGCGGGGTTTCAGGGAATCTTCTGGGCAGAGTGACATCTGTTTTCCAGTTTGATGAAGTCACGGCAATGGCGACACTGTGTCCGTGGACTGGGAGTGGGGAGGGCTCAACAGGGAACAATGGATACCACCGGCACTTCTGGACAGAGCCAGTCTCTCCTCGGCCCTCACTCTGACAATGTCTCCCTGTAAGACCCTGGTGCCCCCTGTGCGCAGCCGAATTGGCACAAGTGCGCAGAGCGAGCAGGACCGTCACTGCGAAAATCCGCTCACAGACATGGCCCCTTTAAGAGGCATCTGCCTCTGCTGCTGCCGCAGCCTCTGTCCCACTCAGGAGCTGGGGACTGGCAGCCCCACATCCTCGCTACGTCCTACCTTCTGCCGTTGCAGGGTGATTTCTTGGATTTCTCCCTAGTTGTATGGCTTGTTCATCTTGACTCCAGGCAATTTTTCCTTGCTACTACTCCTTGTTTCCAGCACAACTTTGATTTGGTTGCTGGAGGGATAAGCAGAGCCATTTTTTTTTTCCCTCTTTCCTCTCAATCTTCTGGTTTTAAAATTTAGACATTATCTCCAAATACTACTGTAGAAAGTTAGAATTTAGCTCCCTTAACCTCTCTTTCTGCGATGTTGGTTAACCTCTGCATTAGGTACAAGTCTTATTTGCCACCTCACCTTCTCTTGGGGCTGTCCACCTCCCATTTGTCCCTGGGAACCTTGGGCCCTTCCACTTGGCTGACAGCAACACAACTGGGCCTACTCACCCAATACTCGACTCTTATTACCACATCTGAACTCAGATGAAGCTCTAATCCTCAGGGCGTGAGACTTGGCATCTTTAATGGCTGCTGAAGAGGCCAGGTGACCGACCCATCTGAGAAATGAGGGAGAATTATATCTGTGGGTGAATTTTGACCAGTGAGAGAATAGCACATAACTATGATCTTTATTTTTATTTTTTTGCCTTGCTTTATTTATTCCTGTCTCTCATTGACCTGGATTTTTACCTCTCCAATAAATCCTCAGTACTTTAATCTTTCATCAGACTATTTTTCCAGAGGTTTCAAGATTTAACACTGTTTCTCCCTAGTTTGTTTATGTGTCACAATTTTTGGTTAATTCAATAGTTAGAACTTAAATTATTATGACTCTATAAATGTTACATATCTTAGCAAAACCAGAAAGTATAACTACTTTTTTCCTCCAAAGCTTTTTTATTTTTCTGGAATTTAAAATTGCATGGATTTTGTTGTTGTTTTTGTTCATTTAATTTTATTTGACAATATAGAAATCTTCCCAAAGTATGAAACTTCTCTTAATATGATCAAAAGTGTTAGTAATCCAACAGTTCTCCTTTTGTCTTTGAAATTCCTACTGAAGCTTTGTGTTCTCTTGTTTCAGTCTGAACAGATTGACCCTTGGACCTGACATTTGACACTATTTTCTGAATTCTCTTTGTGTGTTTTCTCTTTATATACTTTATTTCTTGGATCCAATGCCTTCCTTTTTTTTGGTTTACAATCTCATCTTGGAAAGACACATCTTCCAGTAGATTCCTAAGAAAAGTACATGAGAGGTAATTTGTTTTAAACCTTAAATTCCCGAAGTCTTTATTTACCCTTTATATTTAAATGAAAATTTATTCAGATATGGACTCTTTGATTAGAAATAAAATTTTATCAGAATTTTCAAAGCATATTACTTTTCTTTTCTTCTGGTATTACTACTGAGAAGTTTAATGCCAATCTAATTCTTAGTTTTTGTATACAGTCAGTTATTTACTCACAGAGATTTTCGGTATCTTTCTAAATCCCAGACATTTTGTATTTCATAGTGTTGTATCTTGGTGCAGGTCTTATTTTACTTATCAATAAGTCACCAGGTATTAATATGTTGATTTAGATTCTTAAGTTCTAATAAATTTTTAAAAATTATTTTTGATAGTGTTATGCTTCCTATATTCCTGATTCTTTAATTTATCAATAAAAATCTTTGTTATGTTTGTAAATTCTTCTAAGTTCTTGGGATATATCCATGAACACAAAGATGAAAAGCATTGTCCTTGTGGAATGCACATAATTCCCTACATAGATTTTCACTTAGTCTTCAGTTTTTTCTTTATGGCGCCTTGCACCTGACCTTAGCTGTGCTTGAGGTTTGAGTCAGGAGTATGTCAGGTTCAGTTTTTTCTGGGAGTAAACCTCTTGTCTTCTGCCCAGAGTTGAAAACAAATAGTTAACTCGCTCTGCAGACTGGTAGAAGTGGGAGGCATCTAAAAGCTCTCTATATTCTCAGCTCTAGTTGTATATTGGCTCCCAGAGGTGCCTAATGATTCCAGTGTCAACTTTTCTGGGGTAGCATGGAGAGCACTGCTCAGCTCGCACTGATGTGTTTTCATTGCAGCAAATAGATTTGAGCTTTCTAATCTCTGCTCAGGCACTCATCACCTCCTCACCTTTTTTTCTTGTCCCGCTTCCTCACTATTCTTTTTAAATATTTACTTTGTATAATTTTAAAGGGGTTACTCAGAGGTAAGTATGTATGTTCAATGCTCCATCTTTACCTGTGATGTCATTTACTAATCATTACATTACTCATCATTCAGATGTGATCCTCCCTGAAAAGACATCCCCCGACTGGGAGAGCTAATTCCTCCTTGGAGCTCTGATACCACTCAGGATAAGTCTCCTATGTCATCCATTGCTTTGTCTTTTTGTTGGATTATAAACTCTAGAAAGGCAAGAACAATGATTTATTCATCCTTGAATCTCCAAAGCTTAGCACAGTATTGAATAAATGGATTTCTGCAGCATTTACCCAATTAGTCTTGCAAATATCTGGGGGGAGGGGAGGGTTACAAGGGCGACATGTACAAGGGTACAAGAGTGAGCAAGTACAATTTTATCACAGAAAAATGGCTTTATTGTTTAATAGCTCTGTGAGGCTAATCAAATTTTGTACCCTCTTTGGGTCTTGTTTCCTCAAAATCATGATAGTAATCATGCCTACTACATAGGGTTCATGGAGGAGAATTGAGTGCCTTAATTAATTAAGTGCTTTTAAGTAAATCACATATCAAAGTGGCTAGCTCATTATAAAGTACTCAATTCACTATTATTACTTTAATTTAAAAGATAATTTTGGGGTACATTTTTAGAGAAGCTGCAGGTTTTTCTTATGTTTTTTGTTCCATGGAATTGTTATAATCTATGAATGTTTTTGATAAAATATTGTTAGGCCAGGGATGAAAAGAGCCTCTATGTTAAGCCCTGGGACAAGGAGATCCTCTTGTGGTAAGCTGCTCTTGCTCCATTCTCTCCCAAATTACAGATGAGTTCTCCTTTCTCTTCACAACTAAGGCTGGGAGGTTTCACTTTTCTTTCTTCTGGAGATTAGTCTTAAGTGGTCAGATATTTTCTGGCTAGTTATTTAGCTTCACTTATTTGGAAAAGAAACTAAGAAGTAAAACCAGTAGAAATAGTAAAATTTTAAAAAGTTAAGGTGTGGAATACAGTATTTTTCTAGCTAGAGGAAGCATGAGATTTTTATTTTATTTTATTTTTTTAACTTTTCAAATTTGAGAATGAAGCAGACTTGTGGCACTGACTAATAAGAAAATATATCTAATCCCTGGATGTTTAAAACTTGTAGGACTTTTTAAGGGCACTCTTTGCTTTACACTTACAGTAAACTGTGGAACAGTATTGTTGGAAAAAGAACAGAAACTAACTTAAGTGTTAAAATTGGATAATTTGTTTGTTCACTCATTTATTTATTTTTGGTGAAAGATTAGAAACTGGGAATATAGTGGTGAGTAAATTGCACACAGTTCCTGTTGTCATTGAGCCTAGACACTAATGGGGGACAATTTTTAACTAAAACTCTCTCTATATAATTTTAAAGTATAAGTCATTTGAGAGGTATCAGGAATCAAGAAAACTTTTCTTTTGAAAGGATATTTAAACAGAGATATAATAGTTGAACAGAAGCCATTCATGTCAACATTGAAGGAAGAACATTCTAGAACACTTCAGGCAGAAAATATTTGGTGAGTTTGACAACTTAAGAGTCCTGTTGGGCTTGTGTTTGTTATCAGGAGAGAATGGCAGCGTATGAGACTGCAGAGGCCAATGAGGACCAGAAACACACATAGCCTTGAAATGCGTATTAAGGATAGATAATCTATATTATTCTAAGGGATATGAGAAGCCATTGAATGACCTTAGCTAACCAATAATTCCACTTAGGTTTAATAAGAGACTACATTGTATACTGTGAGGAGAAGGGTTTAAAGAGAAGCAACGTTACCCTCTTGAGAAAAGGTAGGAGGCTACTGCAGTGGTCTTGCAGCCTGGATTTTGCAGTAGCAATAGAGAAAGGTAATTACATTTGAGAGTCATCTGGTAGGGAAATCAACTGCACGTCTTGACCTATTAGATGTGGGAGGTGTGGGAGAGAGGGGTGTCATAGATGACTTCTAGATTTCAAGGGACAATTTAGAGATAGAGAGATATGAGAAAGGTTTCTAGAATCAGGGAAGGAACACACCATAGTCTAATTATTAAGAGCAGTAAATAAATAATTACTCACTCCCCTCCTCTTCCCTGGTCAACCAGTTCTAGATCATGTCTTGTATTCACAAAAACTTCTCTGACCTCCTGAGGCAAAAATCAGTTGACTCTCTCCTCTCTTCTGTAACACTTGTTAGTCATCTGAAATTTGCACATGCTGTTCTATCTTCTGCTTATCTTGATATATCACGCTTCTTCACTCTACATATAGATTTCATACTCAGTGAGCAGGAATTTTTCCTTATACTCCTTTGAATTCCCCAAATCATTTAGTAGAGTTTGTATAAAATAAGCTCTCAATAAAGATGTTTTGACTACTTAATAATTGGAAATATCATTTGAAAGAAAGTTTGGAAAGGGCATGCTATTGTTATTGATTTCTTCTCCCATGTTTAATTTCTTTATTTCTTTTTTAATAATATTTTTTTATTTTTCAAATATACATGGCATACAATATTATATTAGTTTCAGGTGTACAGTGCAGTGATTAGAGATCTATATAACCCTCAAAGGGATCACCCCAATAAATCTAGTACCCTTCTGCCCCCACATATATTTATTACAATATTGTTACAATATTTCTTTATTGTATTATTATAATATTTCTTTATGCTATACTTTATATCTCCAAAACTATTTTGTAACTATTCAGTCATACTTCTTGATTTCTTTGCCCTTTTTCACCAATCTCTCCAAGCCCCCTCCCATCTGGTAACTATCAAAAACTTCTCTGTTTTCTATGAGTTTGTTTTCATTTCTTTGTTGTTGTGTTTTTGTTCTTTAGATTCCACAAGTACATGAAATGATATGATATTTGTCTTTATATGACTTACTTCATTTAGAACAATACCATCTAGGTCCATCATACAATATCTTTTTCCATTTCTTTACTTTTAATCTGTGTATGTCTTTTAATCTGAAGTGAGTCACTTGCAGGCAGCATAAGTAAGGGTTTTGTTTTCTTATCTTTTCAGCCACCTCATCTTTTAATTGGAGCACTTAATTATTTTTCATTCAAAATGCTTGGTGATAAATATGTAGTTACTGTCATTCTTAATTCATATTTTGATATATATTTGTTTTCTTCTTAAAAAAGTCCATTGAACATTTTCTGAAATACTGGCTTGGTAGTGATGAACTCCTTTAGCTTCTCCTTGTCTGGGAAGCTCTTTATCTGTCCTTCAAGTCTAAGACAGCTTTACTGGATAAGGTAACTGTGGTTGTAGATCCTGGGTTTTCATCACTTTGAATATTTTGTGCAAAGCCCTTCTGTCCTGCCAGTCTTATGGGTGCTCCCTTGTAAGTAACTAACTGCTTTTCTCTTGCTGCTTTTAAGATTTTTCTCTTTGTATTTAACCTTTGGCATTTTAATAATGATGTGTCTTGGCATGGGCCTTTTGCTCTCTCTTTTCTTCTTGTACCCTTATGATGCAAATGCTGTTATGTTTGATGTTATCCCAAAGGCTCCTATAAATTTTCTTCATTTTTTTGGATTCTTTTTGTTGTTGCTTTTCTGATTGGGTGTGCTCTGCTACCCTATCCTCTATATTGGGAATTCAATCTTCCCCTTCATCCATTCTGTTTATTTCTTTTAATGTCTTCTTTAATTCAGATATTGTATTCTTCATTTCTGATTGGTTCCATTTTATGATTTTCATCTCCATTTTTATGTTTTTTTATATACTTATTAAAGTTCTCACTGAGTTCACCTATTCTTCTCTTAAGTTGATTGAGCATCCTTATAACCAGTGTTTTGAACTCTGCATTCGTTAGATTGCTTGACTTCACTCTAGATCTTTTTCTGGAGCTCTGTTTTGTTCTTTTATGTGGGGCATGCTTCTTTGTCTCCCCATTTTGACTGCCTTTCTGTGTCTGTTTCTATATACTAAGGGAAGCTCCTAAGTCTCCCAGTTTTATTAGTATGGCTTTGTGTAGTAGGTGTCCTGTGAGGTCAAACTGCCGGCCAAGTTTAGGCCCAGCCTGTGCCCTCCAGAGCACCTGGTAAGAATTGGCAAGCAATCATAGATGGCTGCCACCTGTGCTGTGCTTATAGTTGCCTGGTCCAGAGCTGAGGACAGCTCTTGCCAGTGTGGGTCTTGGAACTGTTCAGCAAGGGGAACAGGGCATACAAAGGACACCTTCAATGTGGCTTGGGTAGGAACTCAAGCTGGAATGAGCAGAGTTCAGGGAGTCCTCTGGGAAGAACAACCTCTTTTATTCAGTTTGATGATGCCTCAGCTATGCCAGCACCTACATCTGCATGCTGGAAGTGGGGACAGCTCAACCAGGAATAATGGATACCACTAGCATTTCTGCCTGAGTTTAAGCTGCTTTTCTGGCCCTCGCCCCAAGGCCTGACCATTCAGAGTTCCCCATTCAGTGTATGTCCCGGGCACCTCTTGAGTAGCCTCCCCAGCTCTGAAACTCAGAGTGAACAAGTCTGTCACTGCAAATTTCAGTTGCAATCATGGTCCTTTTAAAAGGAAGGTCTGTATCGGCCTACTTCAACTGCAGTAGCCTCTGTCTTGCTCAGCTCACATAGAACTGGGTAGCCTCCATCTCTTCCCCCTTCTACCATTCTAAGGTGATTTCTTATTTCTCTCCCTGGTTGTAGGGCTTCAACTATTCATCCTGACCTCATGTAACTCTGCTTGCTGTTTGTGGTTTCATTGCATTTTTGGTGTGTTTGCAAAGGGAGATGTACAAAGTCTCTACCTTCTGTCATCTTTACTGGTCTGTGCCTCCCATATTTAATTTCTGAAATGTCTTTTTGATGATAGTCTATAAAAAAACTAAGAAATATTTTGGTGATTATAGTTTATTGTATATAAATATATAAGTTTAATAAAAAGAGATTGAAGGAATTCAATGTTTGCTTTTAAGTCTCTAAATTCACTTTTTCATTTATGAATTAGAGATGCTGGTTGCATTTAGAAGAATATGGTGATGGTGAGAATGGGAGAAGGTGGTTGAGAGAAGACATACTAAGACACATATATAGCATGATTCTGTGTAATATATGAAAAGTGCTGTGACCTCAGAGGCCAAAAATAGCTCTCTAAAATGATGCCCATAATGGTACCACCCATGCCTACTACCTTTCATGCCACATAGTTGATGGTGAAAATAGAACATGGCACACTGACCTTTCTCCTTTTTGGTGAATTCCTTCAACTGCTCCTCCATCTATTAGTGCTCTGGAAGTAACCTCTTAGAGCTGCCTTTGTCCACAACCTTTTGGAAACACTTAATGAGGGTGGGGACAGGAGATCATGGCTACTACTTATCTGTCAGCTTCTGCTGCTATTATTCATTGTAGTTTGATCCTTGCTAATGTGAATGTTTATGTAGAAATAAAAGACATTTACTGAACACCTAATGTATGTCAGGATTTGGGGTAGGCTCCTTTGAAGACATAGATATGAAAACAAACCAAAAAATCTATGATCTCAAAGAGCATGCAGTGGCGAAGTCAAGTGTATACACACACCACTTTTCACTATGGAAACAGATTTTTTTCTTGTGAGGGGTTTAACTATTAATGTTTAAGTCTTTAGAATCATGGAGAACTGAATTAGTAGCTTGACTGCTCCATGTTGTAGCTATATGATCTTGGGCAAGATATTTAATTTCTCTAAACTGTATTTGCATTAGTTCTAAAATGAAGATAGTGATACTTTCATTCTAGGGTTGTTGCAAGAATTAAATAAGATAATGTATTCAAATCAACTAGCATATGTATACACACATATAACATATGTGTGTGTGTGTGTGTGTGTGTGTGTGTGTGTGTGTGTGTGTATGGAGAGAGAGAGACAGAGACAGAGAAAGAGACAGAGAGAGACAGAGACACAGAGAGAAAGAAATCTATCCCACTTGTCTAACAGGTGCTGTCATATTCATTTGTGGCTCTAACCTTTCTTTTGCAAAGACAAAGTTGATAGTAATGATCTACTCCCTGGGGCTGAGTCAGACAAATTGGCCCAAGGACTCACTCTTTCTTAACAGCCCATGTAGCACCCTTCCATAGTTTAGTCCCCGCCCACTCCACCCTTCCCTCTCCCTCCTAATTGCCTCCCAGCTGCCCTCACAGGACTTTCCCTTTTATTCTATTCCAAATAATTTTGCAAGAGGCAGGTTGCTTCTGAGAATATATACTTATGAGAACAAACTTGAAAATAGATACTTAGTTTTTTTCAAGGCATTAACTGAGTCAACTGGTCTCTCACTTCACCCATGAGTCAAGAAATTCATGGGCATGGGTTTCAGTATCATCTTTACTTATTTGAAATAAACCTGATCAGTTATTCATTGTTTCTTGGCTTCAGCTTTCTTGTTTGTAAAATGGATGATTGTGAAATGAGAAGGTTGCCTCTGATGACTGTTGCTGAGTTACGGTGAGTGGCTTTGGGAAAGTGTTCAGCAGAAAGATCAGTGTCAGAGAAATCAAGAAATATGGACTCTTGACATCTCCAACTGAGTGATTTAGATTGGAAATTAAAGCATGGGAAGAAGGAACTGATCTTTTCAAAATATCCTAACCAAAAGCCATCTTTACTGGCAATGTTTTCTCTCTTCCTCATTTGGTCTGAAAATGGGAAAGAGTAAAAGAATAACTGGAGAAAGGAATGCAAAAAGTGAAAATCAGAATACCAGGGTGTTCATGTTGTGAACGACATGTTCAAAGCAACTGTAAATTCCACCTCAGGACTATATTCCCATATGGACACCAAAGGACATTTCCTTCCTGTTTTGTCTTCAAGAACAGTTTTCCAAAGTTAAAAGATGAATGTAGGGTTTAAATTTAAGCACTACTTTTAATGATTCACTAGATCTATTGTGTAAGAGTTTATCTAACATCTTCTAGAATGGATTTATGTTTTCAGCTAATAGATTTTCAGGTTATAATTTTTATAAAGTAGTAATTTTACAATAATTTTTCCACAAGGAATTGAGAATTATAGTCTCTTAAATGAGGGTAAAATATCACTCTGAAGACTCTCTCCTCTATTCAACCCATCTTCCCCACATAGATTTAATATAAATTATTCAATGTAAATATCTGAGATTTGAACATAAAATAAAGACTTCCTAGTCACTATTTCCCTAAGATATTACTGCTTTGACTTACTCAGAAGCCAAAAAAACATGTTATATATAATTGTAGATTTTCTTAAACTGGCCCCTTTTCCCATAAGCAACAAACCACAGTCCTGCAAAGCCACTCATACTATCATTCACTCATTTAAAACTTGTCACTGGCAGTGACAAGTTTAACATATTTTTTTTTTCTTTTTTTCCTTTTTTTTTTTTTTTTTTTTTTTTGCATGTGAAAACTAGAGAAAGCATTTCTGACCATTAAAAATAGTCTATCCAAAGTTTGGCATTTTAATAAAATGCTATTCATTAGCAATCCTTATTTGAAAGGAGGAAAATGAAAGGATGACATGATGAAGTCTGACCATTTGGAGAAGGGAGGCAGGAGAAACTCTATATTCAATGTTCAGAGGAAGCCTGTCTGTGTGGAGAAGTAATATTTGAACTGAGAATAGAAGGGTAACAATGACAGTCTAAACACTAATGCTCTATAATTATTGAGCACTTAATTATATTTTAGTAATTTATGTACAGTAAATCACTGTGTCCTGAAATCTACACTCTCAACTCTGTTTTAAAAAGTCCATGCTCTTGTGGTTAAGCTCTGTGAAGAATTGTTAAAAACCATTTCAGAAAAAGAGATGGCAGGTAAAAAGTCTCTGCATGTACATAGCCAAGTATACTGAGGAAAGAGAACAATTTTACTCTTTAGTCTTAGGACTTTTTATATCATTCACTATTATTAGATATTTAATATTTTGTCATCTATCTATGCAATAAATCTAAACATATCAGGAGAACAGATGCAGAATAGTTTTTCCAAAAAAACATTCATAGTATTTTATTCTCAATATTATACAGATATTATTGTGTGTGACATAATTTAACAATTGAATAATTCTACTCCTCAAAATATCCATGTCTAAATAATTCACCAGATTGAATGGTGTTGACCACCGCGGTCTGAACTAGGTCTACAGACAACTCCAGCAGATTGTTTCTACTAGGTGCATTTTCCTCTGAAGACTTCTGAGAAAGTATAAATATTTAACATCTTTGAGCAATTTTAGCCATCATAGTTTGCTCTGATATTAAAAATGCAATAACAATGGAAAAAAAAATTCTAACAATACAGATCCAGATCTAGATAAATACAGTGTTCTTATCCATAAACTTCTTTCCTAGGAAACTATGTCTTTTTTCAACATCATTATTTCAATTTAGGTGTGTCTTTTTAACATATTGGGTCATTGTTTGCTGATTAGAACTGTCTCCTCTAGCATTTCATCACACTAAGAAATTGTCACCTGGGTTTGATCACACTTAAGTAATGTCCGCCATGTAAGCAAGGACAAAGCTTTGTTGATACTGAGATGGTACTCAAATACCACAGTGGGTAGAACCAGAAATGATTTTTCTAGTCCTCTGTACAATTAAGGAATTGAGTTCTCTAAGTAGGATGAAGTGGATATTTTAGAAGTCTGAAATCTTAAGAGAATCCTCTTTGACAGAAAAAAAAGCAAAAATTAAAAATAGTGAGTAGCTTAATACTTAGGGTATCAAGAACACTTGAAAAGAGATCGACCCATGAGGTTAGTGAGGATTGTTTTAGAAAAAGGACAGAAAAAGCTGGGCTCAGTTGTAAGTACTGTTTATTATTTGAGTCCAGAAATGGATGGGAGTGAGTAAAAGGGGATGTTCCCTTAGTAGGTTGATGTTTTTGGCAACAGTACAACCGATGTTGCAAGAAAGGAAACAGTCTCAAGATGAAAATCTCTTACAGGTTGGCATTTGCCCAAAACTGTAATGTTGACAGGGAAGTGTGGGCACACCCAAAAACATCCTGATTAAATTGCAGGTGTTGTGCAAAACCAAGTGGGAAGAGCAAATATTTTACAACTAGTAAGCAGTTCTGGCAGTTGCCTTATATATGATGTGTATAGGGTGTGATATTTTAAAATCTTAAGATACAAGGTAATTATTTTATATTTCTGTTGTAAAACAACAAAGTTTTGCTTAACGAATCATATGCTATTTGATTTGGGAAAGACTTTTCAGGTCATCTCTTCTGGTAAAATTTTTTTTTAAGTAGAAATAACTTCTTTCAAATAAAACCTTGAATGGAACTCTGCTACTCAAAACAGATAGCATTTTATTAGTAAAAGTAACTTTACAAGTTAAAACTGAACATATTTATTTTTTATATAGCGAATAAAGTAAACTAATGGAGTTGTTTTGACTAACACAAAAACTTGGAATTAGAGCTACTGTGTAACATGTGATTTCATGAGACCATTAGCACCTTTTTTGTTTTAGTATTTTTGTGTTTGCATGCCATCAAAAAATCCTGATTTATATGGAAAACTTCTTGCAAAGAGAAGGTTTTTTAGCAGATCACCTTGTCATCTCAGGATACTCCTGTTGGAGAAGTCTTTATTTTAAAGTTCATTCAAAAATGAGTCAAACTGGAAACACAAGTTAATGAGTTGGTGGTTTCCAATGCTCTAACAACATCTGGCATGTAACTCCTTGATGTGTTTGAAACATGATGATATTCCAAATGTTTTCAAAACTCTTAAGATGCAAATAGAGTCCAATATTTGTTGAACACTTTCCACAGAAGCTCTTCCACAGAAATCTAGCGCTCAAAAGAACACTATTAGTTGTCAGTGGTGGTGTAAACATTATTTCAGGTCTCTCAATTACTGAAGAGTGTACAATCCAACAACATACAAAATCCAACAAAATAAGCAAGCATAACGCTTAAATAAAATAACTTACATTTTAGCTAGGAAATGTCACAAGCAGTTATTTAATAGAAATTATTATGTCAAAATAGATAGCTATTTTTGCTGTTTGTCATTAAATTGGGCTTTTAATTGGGATAGTTGGCATTTTCTCCTCCTCTCATTTGAATGGTAGTATTCTAAAATTGACATACTGTTAGGTCTAGTTTTAAATTGTTGGGACATTAACATTTTTTCTTTAGAAATATCCTGGCTTTGCTTAACAATGTTTCATGTTCAGCTCCTATATGGGAGAGTTATTATTCATCCAAGTAAAAGCTTTGTTTACTTCTTTAATCTTCATAAAGAAGTGCAATATTATTTTTTATAAGCAGTTAGATTGAAGCATATAAAGTATAAAATTGATGTTTTGTAGATTAAAAAAAGATTAGCAATTTCATATTGTCCTGCCTAGTGTATGAGTCCAACTCAAATCAACAAATTGTTTGTTATCCAACTCTCATTAGAAGCAGTCATAGATATTAAGTAGATTAACAACCACATCTGTATTCTAATAAACTTTATTTAAAAGGATAGGCAATGGGTCAAATTTTGCTAGGGGTCCATAGTTTGCTCACTCTGGCTTACGGAACAGAAAAAATATACCATTAGACCATGTTACCTTGGTATGAATTGCTAATAAATTGCTTTTGCAGAATTACTTTGTGGTATTTAGCTCTGGGCTTTCATGGAGGAAGAAACTGAGAAACAATCTTATGAAATTCTTTATCATATTTGCTCTAGGAATGCTACACAGGTATATTATTCATATGGTTAATGGGTATTCTACATAAAGTATTTCTTCCAGAGCTATGATCTAGATAATAATTTGTTTCTTTTCCTGCCAAATTAATTTTTATTATAGTAAAAACTATAACTGGCTATCCCTTTTTTTTTTTGCTTTTGCTATCAGAAATATCCACACCAAATCTTACCTGAAACTATAGCAATTCTATTGCCAATTATGTTACTTTCAGATATACAGCATAGTCATTAGAGATCTATAAAACTTTCAAAGTGATCAGCCCAATAAATCTAGTACCCCTTTTCCTCCACATATATTTATTACAATATTATAGGCTATATTCCTTATGCTATACTTTATATCTCCAAGACTATTTTGTAACTATCCATTCATACTTCTTAATCCCTTTTCCCTTTTTCACCGACTCCCTCCCCAAACCCCCTTCCATCTGGTAACTCTATAAGTTTGTTTCCATTTTTTTGTTGTTATTTATTTTGTTTTTTAGATTTCACATGTATGTGAAATAATATGGCATTTGTCTTTCTCTATATGACTTACTCCATTTAGAACAATACCATCTAAGTCCATCACACAATATCTTTTTCCATCTCTTTATTTTCAGTCTGTGTATGACTTTTAATCTGAAGTGAGTCACTTGCAGGCAGCATAAGTAAGGGTCTTGTTTTCTTATCCATTCAGCCACCTCATCTTTCAATTGGAGCACTTAATTATTTTTTATTCAATAGATATGTAGTTACTGCCATTCTTAATTCATATTTTGATATATATTTGTTTTCTTCTTAAAGAAGTTCCTTCAACATTTCCTATAACACTGGTTTGGTAATGATGAACTCCTTTAGCTTCTCCTTGTCTGGGAAGCTCTTTGTCCATTGACTCTAAATGACAGCTTTACTGGATAAAGTAACCTTGGTTGTAGATCTTGGGTTTTCATCACCTTGAGTATTTTGTGCTAAAGCCTTTCATGAAAAGTTACTTCTGAGAAATCAGCTTCCAGTCTTCAGGGAGCTCCCTTGTAGGTAACTAACTGCTTTTCTTTTGCTGCTTTTAAGATTTTCTCTTTGTATTTAACCTTTGGCATTTTAATAATGAAGTGTCTTGGCCTCTTTGTGGGCCTCTTTGGGTTTACCTTTTTGTCACTCTCTGTGCTTCCTAGGCTTGTACGTCTATTCCCTTCACCAGGTTAGGGAACTTTTCCATCATTATTTTTTAAATAGGTTTTCAACTTCTAGCTCTCTCTCTTTTCCTTCTAGTACCCCATGAAGTGAATGTTGTTACACTTGTTGTTATCCCAGAGGCTCCTATAAATTATCTCCATTTTTGGGGATTTTTTTTGTTCTTGCTCTAGGGTGTCCTCCTCTATTTCATCTTCTGTATTGGATATATGAGCCTCCTCTATATCGGTGATTTGATCTTCCTCTTCATCCATTCTGTTTATTTCTTTTAACGTCTTCTTTAATTCAGGTATTGTATTCTTCATTTCTGATTGGTTCCCTTTTATGATTTTCATCTCCATTTTTATGTTTTTTTATATACTTATTAAATTTCTCACTGAGTTTGCCTATTCTTCTCTTAAGTTGATTGAGCATCCTTATAACCAGTGTTTTGAATTCTGCATTCGTTAAATTGCTTGACTTCACTCTAGATCTTTTTCTGGAGCTCTGTTTTGTTCTTTTATGTGGGGCATGCGTCTTTGTCTCCCCATTTTGACTGCCTTTCTGTGTCTGTTTCTATGTACTAAGAGAAGCTCCTAAGTCTCCCAGTTTTATTAGTATGGCTTTATTAGTAAGTGTCCTGTGGGACCCAGAGACATAGTCCTAAGAGGGGCCTAGCTGCAGGCCAAGTTTAGCCCCACCCTGTGCCCTTCAGGCCAGCTGATAAGAGTTGGCAATCTACAGATGGCTGCCACCTGTGCTATGCTTATTGTTGACTCAAGAGCTCATTCTGGAAACTGAGGCCCACAGTTGCCAGTGTGGGGCTTGGAGCTACTCAGCAAGGGGAATAGAACATGCCAAGGACACCACTGGATGTGGCCTGGGTAGGGTCAGAATTGGAATGGACAGAGATTTATCTGGGCAGAGTGTTCTCTATTATCCAATTTGATGACATCTCGGATATACTGGCACCTACATCCAAATTCTGGGAAGGGGGAGGTCTCAAGAGAGAAACAATGGATACTGCCGGCACTTCTGCCTGGGAGAAAGCCTCCCTTCCAGCCCTTGCCCTGAAGCCTGAAAATTCAGGGTTCTCCTGTAAGTTTCTGGAGCCCTCGGAGCAGCCGCCCCAGGCCCAGAGCTCAAAGCAAGCGAGTCTATTACCATGAATATCTGGTTATGGTTACAGTCCCTTTAAGAGGAAGGTCTGCACCTACTGGCTGCAACTGCTGTAGCCTCTGTCTCTCTCAGCCTGTGTGGGACTGGGTAGCCTTCCATCTCTTCCCCCTCCTACTCTTCTAAGGTGATTTCTTATTTCTCTCTCTAGTTTTAGGGCTTCTATGCACCCTGACCACAGGTCACTCTGCTTGCTGTTTGTTCCATGTTTTTGTCACAACTCTGGTGTGGTTGCAAGAGAAGATGCACAAAGCTTCTACCTTCTACGATATCTTGCCTGGTCTCCTGGCTTTAAAATATATGTATTGTAAGCTACTATTCTCTTTTGTGATTCTTTATTATAAACTGACTCAAATTCTTATGGATCATGTTTGAGAGTAAATACACGAAAGTAAATAGATGATATATTTTTATATCTGAAAATCTAAATTTCTATAAACTCTCAGTATCTAATGTGCTTTAATCTCAGGCATAGTCTATTGATTTATTTTTTATTCAACAAATAATTTATGAGTATCTTTTCTCTTGCCCCCAAGGTGTTTATAGTCTGATGTGGGAGACAGACGTATAAACAAGTAATGACAAAGCTATAAGGTAATTATCATGTTGGAGTTACTTACACGAGGCAGCCTGGAGGTTGAATTCTTAATAGAGAATGCTATTGTATCATCTTCCTCACTAGCATGGTGAGGATGACTATTCAGAAACATTTTTTTTTTTTTTTGCGGATAGTCATTATTTCCTATGGAAAAGCTTGAAGGCACGGAAAAAAAGATGATGCTTATATTTCTTCTATTTACAAACTTGAAAACTCTTCAACTATTAATTAAGACTTTATAATTAACATTTTAGAAAAACATGTTAATTTAACCAAGATTTATTTTGTATTTATTAAGGCCATTAGTTTAAATCTTACATTCAAATTTGTCTTTTAGCATTTCAAGGGTTTAGGTTTACATTACAGTTCACTGGCGTTTTTAACCAGGAAAACCAAGATGTTCTTTCATGTTATTTAATACATATAAGCAAGATTAAGCTGGATGATTAAAAATTCATAAAACTCTCAGAATGAGATTTTTAGGTCAAAGGCTATGATTATGTTGTGGTTCACGATATGTCAACACATTGTTTCCTAATAGATCATCTGCACTTTACTAAACCCTCCATGAGCATTGTCTAAGGCATATCTTACTGGATTGTTTGATATATAAAGTACAATTAAAAAATTTCCCTGTAAGCATTGAATAGGAGACAGATTATTTAACTGGCCATCTGCTAAGTTTGGATAAAAGCACGTACTGAATACCTTAATAGATGATCCAATGTAAAACCTACAATAGAGCATGCAGCTTCTTTCCTTGGGATGGCCTTTCCTTTTCAGTCAGACTATGGATCCTGTATCTACCATGTGTGCAGATCCCTGGCTGCTAGGTACCATGGGCAGACAGTTTCTGGACAGCTCCTCTCTGCCCTCACTCCCACTCATTGGCCAAGTCTTCAATCATTTCTGTGGTGACTGCAGAGTATCAATTATCTATTGTTATGAAATATTAAAAAACTCAGTGGCTTGAAACAATAACCATTTATTCAACTCGAGTTGTGAGTCAATGATTTAATATGAATGGTTCTTCTGTTCTCTGTTAAACTTGCTCACGTGTGGCAGTTGATTGGCTGTAACCTTGGAGCAATTGGGCAACTGGGCCACTTTCATTCTCTAGCATGCTATCTTAGGTCTGTTATCATTGTGTGAAGAATACATAGAAAGTAAGTGGAACTTCACAAGAATTTTGGTGGCTGGGATAGTTGTAATCTGGCACTGAGGCTTTAGAATAGTTGATAAACAATGTCTATTTTTTAAGGGGATCCTTTAGTATAGTTATTAAAAGCCAAGACCTTGAAGCCAAATCATAGCTCTATCTAGTCACTATTTGTGACTAGGTCAAATTATTTAGCCCCTCTGTCCTTTAGTTTTATAAGCTATGATGTGGGATAACAATAGACTCTATCATATTGTGTTTTGAAGATTAAATTAATGCTTATATGTGCGGCAAATTAGAAATGCTAAGAAAAATATTATCTATAAAATATTTTTTTTTGCGGATCACTTTTATTGGTTTCTTCAGAGATCTTATTTCTGAGAAAGTCAACTCCATTTCTGTTGATTTAGGCAAGGTCCTTCAACTGACTGCTTTTGATTTCCCCTCAGGGCCTTGGCTTCTTGCAAGTCACCACTCTGCTGGGTAGCTCCGCTCATGTAGACATTCTTTTGTGTGGAGTCCATTTCAGGTTGCTGATGGCCGGTTTCTTCTTGTTTGGTCCACATTTGTGCCCTGCCACAGTACTCTGGGAAACATATTTTGACCATCCTGGCTTTCTCTGGTTCTAGCAAGAAACAGGCCATTCTAGCTTGTCTTTTTTTCTTTAATTTTTCCAGGACTGAGTCCAAGCCAACTAAGACTATGACTATTTCTCTTAAATCCTTTTGCTAAACCTAATCCTAGAACAGTTCAAAGACATCACGTAAAGAATAGTGAAGGAGGGTGAGTGAGAGAGAGAGAACCTGACCAGGCCAGAGATTTACTCTGCAGATTTCACAGCTTAATTCAGACCCAAGCTGGGAAGAGGAAATAAATGTTATTTTGGGAATAAGTTTGGATCTTTGATATAACACTAGACTTTAAAATTCATTGCAGTTTCTACTATAAATTGGTTTCAAATATAAGAAATACTCGTTTAACAAAATAAGCATCATTAATAGGAAAAAGATAAACTTGCCAGGCCTAATGCGATAGCATAAGAGCAACTTTATCCCCTGCAAATTCTCCCTCTCTAATCTCCTCAACTGATTCCTTTGTTACCTCTTACATAGCAATAATGGGGAAACAGGTTTAGGACAACAACCTTCAGAAATCTTTTAGCATGTGTAGTTGTGGTCACTGGAACTGTTCTGGTTGAATTGTGTTGTACTGCTCAGTTAAAACTGGAAGAACATGAAAAGTTGCATTTTAAAATTGTTTCATTTGCTGGTGTTTTTTGTTTCATTGACTGGTATGTTGACTCATGTCGATATTGTATAATTGCATCATTTTAATCATTACAGTCATAATTTTCCTAAAATTTCTAACTGTTCTGTGTTTTCTTCCATGTATACTTTAATATATGTGTTTCATCTATTACAAAGTATTGTATGCACATATTAAAAATTTAAATAAAAACTTACACATTAAAAAGTAAATAAACACATTAATCATTGGATTACCTAAATCTTACAGCATCTTCACTTCTGACTCCAGATGGCTGGTGGGAGAAAAGATAGCTTCTAATTAAAAGCAACAATCCCTGCCACAATCCACTATAAATATACAGTCTCAATCCTAGAGGGCATGATTTTGAACTGTTAAATTAGCCTATTTTTTGGTTTTTGGGGGTTAGAAGAATATCAACGATTAAAATTGTTATATGGTTAGCTTTTGCTTTACCAATTTTAGACATCTATGCCCAACCTGCTACGATACTTAAATCAATCTCTCACTTCCCTTTTCCCCAACCCAAAATAGTTATATAATTTTTAAAATTTTTTCTATTTGTGACTTTTATAACTACAAATAATGTATTTTTAAATTAAGTTTATTGGAGTAACATTAGTTAATACATTTATATAATTTTCAGGTGTGCATTATAATGTGACATCTGTATATTCTATTGTTTACCACCCAAAGTCCAGTTTCCTTCAGCTACCGTATATTTGATCCCCTTTACTCACTTTACCCTCCCCCTTCCCTCTATATTTGACCCCTTTTATCCCATCTACTATCCCCCTCCTCCCCCGCCTCTTTTACCCCATGTACCTCCCACCCTGCTCTAGTAACCACTAGTCTATAGTCCATGTCCATGAATCTCTGTTTGGTTGTCCTGTTCTTTCATTGCTTTTAGGTTTATATCCCATATAAAAGTGATATCATGTGATTTTAAACTTTTTCTGTCTGGCTTATTTTGCTTAGCATGATTATCTTGTGTTCCATCCATGTTGTCACAAATGGCTAATATTCCATTGTATATATGTACCATAGCTTCTTTAGGCAATGGTCTATCATAGGACAATTTGGTTGCTTCCATTTCCTGTCCACTGTGAATAATGCTGCCATGAACATTGGTGAATAAATATCTTTATGAATATTATTTTTCAAGTCTTTGGGGTAAGTACCTAGTAGAGGGATTACAGGATCTTATTGTAGATCAATTCTTAGTTTTTTGAGGAACCTCCATACTGTTTTCCATAGTGGCTGTACCAATTTGCAGTCCCACCAGCATATATGAGGGTTCCTTTTTCTCTGCATCTTCTCCAGTATTTGTTATTACTTGTCCTGTTGATTATAGCTATTCTAACAGGTGTGAGATGGTATCTCATTGTGGTTTTGATTTGCATTTCTCTAATAGCTAGTGATATTGAGTATCTTTTCATATGTTTGTTGGCCATTTTTATGTCCATTGGGAAGAACTGTTTAGATCCTCTGCCCATTTTTTGATTCGATTGTTTTTTTTTGTTGTTGTTGTTATTTGTATGAGTTCTTTGTATATTTTGGAATTAGACCCTTATTGGAGGCTTTATTTGCAAATATATTCTCCCATTCACATGGTTGTCTCCTTACCTTGTTGATATTTTCTTTTATTGAGCAGAAACTTTTTAATTTGATGTAGTCCCATTCATTTATTTTAGCTTTTACTTCTCTGGCCTTTGAGGTCAAACTCATAAAATCCTCTTTAAGTCCAAGGTCCTTGAGCTTCATTTTTATGTTTACTTCTATGCATTTTATTGTTTCAGGTCTTATATTCATGTCCTTAATCCATTTTGAGTTAATTTTGGTGTGTGATGATAGACAATAGTCTAGTTTCATTCTTTTGCAGGTGGCTTTCCAGTTTTCCCAGCATCGTTTATTGAACAGACTTTTCTTTCTCCACTGTAAGTTTTTGGCTTTTTTGTAAAAAATTATTTGCCCATATAAGTATGAGTTTACTTCTGGACTCTCGATTCTGTTCCACTGGTCTGTGTGTCTGTTTTGCTGCCAATACCATGCCGTTTGGTTACTGTTACTTTGTAATACAATTTGAAGTTAGGCAGAGTGATGCTTCTAGCCTTGTTCTTTTTTCTCAGGATGTCTTTGGCAGTTCGTGGCCTTTGGTGCTACCATATGGATCTGTTGATTTTTTGTTCTATTTCTTTAAAAAATACCAATGAGATTTTGATGAGGATTGCATTAAATCTGTATGATGCTTTAGATAATATGCTCATTTTAACTATATTGATTCTTCCAATCCAAGAACACAGAATATCTTTTCATTTCTTTGTATCTGTTTTGATTTCTTTTAATAGAGTCTTGTAGTTTTCATTATACAGTTTCTTCCAAATAATGTATTTTAACATTCACACCTTATTCTATTAATTCCTAATTTTCAAATTTGAAAGATGAGATGTTAGCATGTTTTCTCTTGCCCTCATTTCACCTTACCTTCAATGCCTAGCTTTAGTCATGGTTAATTTTTATATTGTCAAGGCAATTGTCAAGAAATAATTATAATACTTTTCTGTTACTTTGTAATCATAATTGAATTGTTAGTGTGCTTTATATAGGAGTTATCAAGATTTCAGAAGCTATGGAGACCAGGCAGGCATGCATTAAAAAGATTGACAATCTCTTTGGTGAATGGTTGAGTACATACTAAATGTTGCCTGCATGATTGTGAACCCAGTAATGCAAAATATTTTAGTGTTTTAAGAGAAACCTGATAATTCATATTTTCACATGATCTTCAGATTTTAAAATGTTGGAAGTTCATTCATTAAAACATATATGCACACACACATGCATGCACAAAAGCAGGTCAAATAAAACACTTCTGTTAGATATAGCCCATTGAGCTATCAATTTGTGACTTCTGGTGTACAGGCTGTGTCTAAAGTTTGTAAATATATCAATGCTATTTATATATTTTTATAGTCTAAAAACTGTTTCTAACATATGAAATGACATGTTAATTTTTTTAAAATATATATATTTGCTTTTTTTAGATTCTAATTTACATTGTCTCTGTTTATTAAATCCTTAAGGTCTTTCAGCTTACTAAGAAAAGTACCAGTTTTAAGTATTTATTTTTCCTGGGTGTCTCTCTGCTCCTTCTGCATTGATCGCATTTTTGAACTTTTTTAGTTTCCATCCAGGAACTTTTTACCATGGGTCCCCATTTCTTGGCTTGATGCTCTCCTTTCTTTGTTTCCTCCTTTGTTTTCCTGGAAAATGTCCTCAAGTAAGTTCTTAAGAGAGGATGTGTAGAATTAAACATTCTGAGTCTTTGCATATCTGAAGTGCTTTTATCCTACATTATGTTTGACTGGTAATTTGGCTACATATAGAATTATAGGTTTAAAATTTTTTCGTCTAACATTAAAGCCATTTTGTTTTCATTAACTGCTGTTTTTAAAGTGTCTTATGAACTGTTCACGTTTTAGTATATTTACATAAATAATTTTGCTATGTTTTTGTTATTTAAAAAGTAAGGTTAGAAAACATTAATATCAATGTTAGGAGGAAAATTAAAGCAAATCTAAGGAGACAGAATCAAAAAAATAAAGTCAGAGTTGTTCATGTGAAATCTGATACCACTCAGTCTCATTTGTGTTTTTCTCTATCTAGGAACTTTGAATTTTTCTTTATCCTTTGGGTTCTAAATCTTTGTAATGATGTGTCTAAGTTGGAGTGTTTTTCCTTCATTGTCTGAGGTACTCAATGCAGAACATTTTCATCAAAATATTTACGTTCTTTAACCCTAGCAAATTCCTTATGCAAGCCTTTTAATAAAACATATTTTAGCCTCTCTCTCTTCTAATTTCTCTTTATAGTATTAGTGGAAGCTGCAATTTAAATATCCGCTGGAATAATCAACTTTTATAAAATTGAATCTAGAACAATATTTATATTTACTTTTTCATTCTGTTTTCCCTGTTTCACATTTGTTTGTTTTCTCCCTTTGACTTTATTTTCTTCATTCTTTACAAGTTATATACATGTAAATAGATTTAAAAGCAAACAGTCAATAAGGCTTACTTTTAAAAGCAGCAGTCACCTCCCCATCTCCTCTCTATCTTCAGTTTAAATTTGTTCTTTTGCTTGTTTCTTCTAGCATTTGTTTTCACATTCCTAAGTAACATGCTTACACTGATTTCCACTCTCCCCATGGCCAATTCAGATGCTATCTATTAATTTCTTACTGTGAAGTGAAGGATTTGATTTTGAAATACATGTCCCTCCATTCTCTTCATTGAAACTTTTCATTCTCCATTTTCCAGATATAAGCTTATCATTATTTTTAATCAAATCAATAATCAGTGTTTATATTTTTATAACTATGTAGACTTTATTCACAGATGAACTATGTAGAATCCTCTAATTTCATTTTCTTTCCTATATAAATTTTTTTCCCCGGAGTCACCATTATCTTTTTTCTTTAATTTTCTGAGTACCTATCACAGTTCAACTCTAAACTTTTTGCCAGAATTATAAATATTCATTGATGCATTCAATCATATCAAATAATCTCTTAAATTCATTTAAAAGCATTGGAGTTATCCCTCCAGGATGGGTATGTTGGTAGATTTGGTGCTCTCTAGTCTAGCTGCACTGTTCTTGCTTTGTGATTTCTCTTCATCATCATCATGATGAAAATTCCTAATTCTCTTCTGTGTTAGAGACTCTTTTTCCTGATTCCCATCTCCTGGTTCCTCTTTCTTGGTTTACTCTCTGCACTAGTTTCTGAGAAAAGGAGCATAGAAAAATATTTTGAGACCCTTCATGTCTGAAATATTTTGAGATTATCCCCACTCTTGATGGATAATCTGTCTGGGTATAAACTTCAGTACTGGATGTCGTTTTCTCTTAGAACTTTTGAAACATTATTTTATCACCAGGTTGCTGGTGGAGGATCAAGATTGCTGTCCTTTTGATTCTTGGCTTCAGATCTTCTTTTCTTTCTGTTCTGGAAAGACCTACGATCTTTTCACTTGGTATTTTGAAAGTTCGTGGCTTTACATTTTAATGTGAACTTTCATTTATTTATATTGAGAATTCGTGGGCATTTTCAAGCTCAGTTCTTGGAAACTTTTTTTCCAGATTATTTCCTTGACAAACTCTTGCCCTTTGTTTTCTTTATTATTTTTATATGAAAGTTTTATTGGTCAATTTTGGACACTCTGGCCTGTTTGTCTTATTTTGTAACTCTTTATTTTATTTTATTTTATTTTCTAGATTGCTATCTTCATTTTACTCTCCAAATCTGCTATTACAGGTTTTAAATTACTGACATCAGATTTTTAATTGCAAGAGCTTTTTTTTTTATATTCTTAATGTCTGTTAAAAATAGTATTTTTCTTTTTGTTCCATAGGTGTAAAATCTTCTCATCTCTCTGGAAATATTAATTTATTTGGAGAAGAGTTTATCTCTACTATTTCATCTCTTCCTTCCAGTTCCTTTTACTGTTTGTTTTGTTTGCTATTCTTTATGTTTTTCTCAGATGTCATGTTTCTTCTGGGTGTCTACTGATACTTAAGCTTGATGCACTAAATGCTCAGAGCACTGATGGGTGGTTTTATGACAACATGATTGGATAGGGATGTTTCATTAGGGAACAGATAACCTTCAGTGGTTGAAGATCTTTTCTCACAGGCTGGTCATCTTAAGATTTCCTGCCCAGGGTCTAACAAATCATTCTGGGAGCTGAGAGAGGAAAGTAAAAGGGATCTCATTATTCATTATGCCTATTGTCTCTTAAATGCTTTATTTTTACTGTGACCTCTGACTTCAGTTGTTCACATATAATATCTTGGTGCTTCAATTGCTCCAAAGAGTAGTTTTTTGTTGGTTGGGGGAGGGAAAGTTCTCTGGCTGAGCAGGTTGGGAGAGATGAATCTGGGCAGGGAATAGGTATAATTGCTTTTGACTTCTGATCTGGAAGTTGTTTACAAATATGTATCTATTTTAGCCATATCTTTATTTCTATTTTAGAGGTAAAAGATGCTTTTGATTTTGAAATGTTCTAGGGGTTTTTGATATAAATAAGCTTATCTCACTATATTGTTGGCATATGTTTAACTTTTCTCATTTTTAATAAGTTAGTTATCCTCATTTGTTGGCTTTATAGATTCCAAAATTTTGATGCTGTCCTTTCTTTAGCTGTCTTCATTTTTCTTGCAGATGTATGCTTTTTTCACATCTTCAATGTCATTTTAGTTAAGTGCGGGAAAGGAATGAAGATAAAAACATATGTTCAAATTATCATGTTTAAACAGAAGTCTCTGTTTTATTTTTCTCTTTTTTATTTTTAAATTTTATTTTATTATTAGTTTCAAGTATACAGTACCTTGGTTAGACATTTATATAGTTTATAAAACAATCCTGCTAATTGCTCTTTCTCTCCTTTGGCTCTCCACCTAGCAAAATTATCTTAATGTTCTATTTTTAATTCAACATTTGCTTAACAGGATATTAAAAATTGAGAGAATTTTAAAATAACACAATCACACACAATCCTGTTACTTTAGTAAAACTATTTTGAAAATATTATTCAAATCTTTATGTTTTATCATAATTTTACTTATACATAGTTGTGTTATCTTTGTGATTTAATTTAATAGTTTATTGTAAATGTTTTGTACTTTTTTATAGAATAATAGAAATTAAAAAATATTTGTAATATGGCTTTAAAATGTTTCGCTGTGTTAATGTCACATTATTTATTCAACCAGTCCTAATATTGGATTCTATCATTAATATTATCAAAATGAACATCTCTTTACTTTATTGTCTTTCTTGAATTTTTTTTTCTAAGAAATATATTCCTTGTACTGCAATGACTGGATCTGAGAGGTAAAACACTTTCATGAGTTCTGTTACACATTTTCATATCAATTTTCCAAAAATTTTACATTGAATTTTAATTTTAATACTACCTCAATGACTAAGGATATAATACCTAATTTTACCCAAACTTTTTTTATTCATAACTTGGACCTTCAGAGCTCCTTTCTAAAACAGATCTTGTCCAAGAGGAGTATTCTTTTAAACCATCTTTGCTACACACATGTTTCTGAGAATTTGATTAAAGCTATGGACCTTTTCCCTTTAAAGTAACTTCCTTCAGCCACCTGGACACACACACACCCCTCTACACATAATTTCAGGTACTTGGTGAGTTGTGAGCACTAAATTCCTTTGTTGTTGAGATGTTCAAACTGAGATAAAATGTGATTACTAAATCACTGAGAAGCCCAGAATCGAGATTCATGCTGCTCTTTCCTCTACCATCATAATTATGGGGCTAGGGCCTTGAAGAGTGATGAAAAGCTGATTCTTCTAATCTTTGCTCAAGTTCTACCTCTTAACTTTCTTCTCTTGCCTTGAATTTATTGGCTAGAATACATGATCACTATACAGGTTTAGATACAAACATAGTGTAGTCTAAACTTGAACAAAACAGGAAGCTTAAATAAGGACTGGGTGTGAGAAACTTGGAGAAAAATAATAGAGCATGTAGAACTAAGAGTGGCCTATTCTGAAGCATTGTACAATCTTAAATGTGTGCTAAGGAACTGAAATTAGAATGCTTGGTAACCATGGGAACAGCACTGTTATGGCTCAATTGTTAGAAAAACAGTCCTGGGATTTCTGTGAAATAAAAATGATTGTTTAGATGAGATGATGGTACATCTCAAGTGTCAGAACTGATAATGAAGTTCCAGCAAAATTATAAGTAGTTCATCAAAATGTAAGAAAGTTCTCAAATATAGCTTTCCAAATATTTCTTCTTCAAAAAAATACAATTAAGCTTGATAGGAAATTTCGGCATATGGCATTTTCTAATATGACTTTGAAATTTTATAGACACAACTTTCCTATATGTCCATAATTGTTCTTATTTTTTCCCTTTGCATTGTCTGTATTTAGCAGTTTTTCAGTAGTTTGCTCCTGGAAAAATGTCATGTGAGATTTCTATTATTCTAGTCTCCAGATCGCAGAGTTAATTTTAGAAAGAGAATTTATAAGTTAGATGCAGAGTATTCTTAAAAGAGGAAATTTATCTACATTTAAGGGAGTACTTAGGTATGTGGTATCTTTGCTACAGAGAAACTTTAAAATATTAAAATAAACATTTTTTAAACATCTTGTACCAAGTGCTATGTTTCTTGCTTACAAATACAAATAATCTTGCCAACTTATTTTTATTATTTTAGATCTTTACAGAATGTTAAACTGAGGCTCAGAAAGGTTAAGTAATTTCTCTAAGATTATAAAATTGTGACTACATGGTGACTAAATGTCACTCCTCAGTCCCCATGTCTTTTTATGTCCAAATTTTGTGCTCTTTTTACTACTCCATATGGTCATTGAGATCTGTATCTGTTATATTTTGCTAAGGATAGCAATATATGTGTTGTTTCTGATTCTCTGCAAAATAAAGAATTCATATTGCTATTCCTGATGACTGACAAATCCTTCCCCTCAATTATTACAGCCCCCTGATTATTCAAAGTTCTGTTCAAATACCACATCCTTGCATTGAACTTTACCTTATCTACCCAGTTGGACGAACTTTTCTTCCTTGTTATTTCCAGAACATTTAATTTTACATATCGTATGTTCTCTTACAAATTTCTTCTTTTATCGTGTCCATATTTGGTTTAGATTCTTGAAGGTGTCTTATATATAATAAATTGTCCACGTAATGCTGTCTCATTCATTGTAGATGGCTATTTTTTGTCAAATGACTGGTTGTGTTCTCTGGATATCTTCAGGTGATTGAATAAGAGAAAAGCTGAAAAATTGCTGAAATGTAGGTAATCATTAAAAAGTATAATTTTTTAGCTTTTTTGTTCTTTAAAGAAAGTTTCTGTAAAATGAATGGCTTCTATAGAATAGGTAAAAGTTTGCCTAGAAAGAAAGCTTTGAAAAAAGACTGAAGAGAATTCCTATACGTGCTCAAAAAGACATGACACCTAGGCCTTCATCAACTGCATTAAGTTGAATATTTTATAATTTAAAAAATGCCTATTTTAGTGGCTGTTAAACCTCAGAAAAGTACAACTCTATCAATGTCTATGACATATGATATTGATTATAAGCACAACCAATGTAAACCCCAAACATTTAATTTTTTCACAGGAATTTTACTGCTAAATATGTTGTTTTCTTCTCTATATCTGGAACACCATTTTTGTTCAAGTGGTCTAACTTACGGTAAATCCTGTATTTAAAAACTTATTTGAGATAAGGCAGTCATATACCTACATGTGTTTTTTTTTTAATCAAAATATGATAATTGAAAATCTTTTCTAAAAATTCTAATAATTAGAGATGACTGGAAAGAATAACAATAATAGTTCTCAAATATAGCTTCAATTTAAATGGTCTTCATCTGAAAACTAAAAAAAAAGTCCCCAAAACAAAAAACAAGCACTCCAATAAAACTCTCAAGCAATATGCACACATTAATGTGTATAACAGTGGTATTACAGTTTATTTAAAATGCAACAACTTATAGCAAGTGTTACCACTAAGTGTTATTCTGGTAGTATGATTGATATGGTTGATGCTGTTCTGTAATTAATTAATTAGACTTCTTAATTTAATGATATTTATACTGGTTTGTTATGTTTTAATTGAAGCAAACCATGGCTTCTGAGAGTTTTTAAAACCCTTTCACTGAAGAGTCTTGTCTATGTTTTACTGGTTACACAGGGTTTATACTTTTCTGTTTGGAATTCTACATGGAAATGTGCTTTCAGTTAGGTGGACACTTGCATGAGCTCTTGATATTTATTTAAGTGAGGTTGCTGTCTCCAATAGATATAGTTTATGCAAATTTTTTTGAATTTTCAGTTCAAGGTTAGTTGAAAAGTTTGAAGAATTATCTCCTCATATAGGAAGTGTTGTATTTGAAAGGTTTATAAATTACAATACATGCAGAATATAAATTATACTTAGATATTGGGTATTATTATCATCAGGAACTCAATTTTATTGATAGCACACATTGAAATAAAATGTAGTTCCTTTATTTTCCATTGCTGTGGTAATAAGAATATTGCATTCTCGCTCTAAAGATATCCAGATATAACCTATGCATATGTTACCTTACATGGTAGATGGGTCCAGATTAATCACATGAATTTTTAAAAGTGGAGAATTTTTTCAGGCCAGGTGAGAGAAAGATATGTGAGTACAAATACATGGTCAGAGAGATGCTACATTATTGGTTTTGGAAATGAGAGAAGGGAGCCAGGAGCAAGCCATTTCTAGAAGCTGGAAAATAAAAGACTTTCTCCTTTACATCTTCCAGAAAGGAAATAGCCGCTGACACCTTGATTTTAGCTCTGTGAGACCCGTGTTGGATTTCAGACCCACAGAAATTTAAGATAACAAATCTGTGCTGCTTAAAGCCACCATGTGTAGAGTAAATTGTCATGGCAGCAATAGAAAACTAATACAATAGCTGAGATATACTTTCTCATGAGCCCACATCCTCTGTCTAGCAGGGAAAACAGTGTAAACTTCTCAAGTAAAAGTATTTCAGTACATTCTGATTTTTAACAATTGTATATTGAGGGTGTTCAGTCTCTTTTGGGTAAATGTTTGTTCTGCCAGAGTTTCTTTCCCTTTCTCTGCTTTTCCCAAGATGGCATAGACTAACAGAGTGAAAAGGCCCTCATATATCTTCTTGAGAATTGTGGGGAGGTGGCTTATCCATGAGAAGCCTCTGATTACGAACCTGTTTCCATTAATTTTTGCTTGTTAGCCTCTGCTAGATGACCTGGTGTTGGAACTGTCCTCCCACTTTTCAATATGCCTTATGAGAATGATTCTTTGGGAAAAAGAAAAATAAGATTTAGGGAGAATCCTTTTCAGAGAGGAAAAAGAAGTAAATATCTAGTCTCTTCACTTGTTGCCTACCCTAGAACCTATCATTGTCTCTGGTCATTGAGGTCTCATCCTTAACCAGCTCTGGACTCTGACCAAGTGATCTTCTTAGTACTTCTGTAACTACTGTATGCCATCCCCAACACATGGGAGGCTATAAACCTATTTCTGTCTGCCTTAACCAATGTTGGTCCAAATGGCTCAACGTTTCTCCTAGAGGCTTTGAGCCTTCCATTCTACCAAGTTCTGAAGCTCTTAGGATTCTTGTGTCTGTCTAGATGTATCTAAAGCATCTTCTGCCCCCTCCTTGCCCCATCTCTATGCTTAGTGTTTGGCTAGAATTTTCATAACCTGGGTATCTGATATCCTCACACTGCCTCCCCTTACTCTCCTTCTAAATTTTTCTGGGATAAAAAGGATCTACATTTTGATTTCTTCTCCAATTCTGGAAGGGAGTTTTCCTACATCTTACTTTTCTTTTCCCTAAGCACTAACTTCATTTTTTAATAGTGAAAACTAATAATGGGGATGGGTATCCCTGTCACACTGTAGAATAAACTCTATGATCTGAATTGGCCATGCTTGTCTCTTGACAGGTTGCTGCAGGACAATGAGACATTAGAAATTTTAAAGACTGAAGACACACTGGTTTAGTATAAAGGTGGGTGCATTAGAGCCCACAAGCTGGCTGAATGTTTTTGTGAATTAAGTTTTATAGAAATACAGCCATGTGCATTTATTTACACATTGTCTCTGATCACTTTTGGGCTAAAATGGCAGAACTGAGGAGTACAATAGACACTGTATGTCTTACAAATCCCCAAATATTTATTATTTGACATTTTAAGAAAGTGTTTGCTGACCTTTAGTTTAATGTGTTAGTTACCTTTTGCTATGCAACAACCCCAAAATCCGGCAGCTTAAAAGAACATGCATTTATTATCTCACAGTTTCTGTGTCAGTGATCTGAGCTTAGCTAAGTGATTCTGGTTCAGGATCTCTCATGAGGTTACAGTCAAGATGTTGGCCAGAACTGCAGATATCTTGACTGGGCATGGAGAATCCCCTTTCAAAGTTCACATAGGTGGTTGTTGGCAGACCTTAGTTCCTCACTGGCTGTTGGCTTAGAGGCCTTGGCTCTTACCACATGGGCTTCTCAAGGGTACTGCTCCACATGATTGCTGGCTTCCCTCAGAACAGGTGATATAAGGAGTGGGGGAGAGAATGAGAGAGAGAGAGAGAGAGAAAGAGAGAGAGAGAGAGAGAGAGAGAGAGAGAGAGAGAGAGCGAGCTTGATTGATTACAGGATTGTTTCAGTAGTCTTTGTAACCAAATCTTGAAAGTAATGTTCTGTCCCTTCTGTAGTGTTCAATTTGTTAGAAGTGAGCCCTAAGTCCAGCCCCGCTTCAGAGAGAGGGGATTATATGAGGGCATGGAGACAGAGATCCAGGGTAATTGGGAGACATCTTGGAGGCTATCACATTTAGTAACCCATCACATTTTTATTCTTTATATCATTTTGCTATAATGAACTAACAATGTAGCTCTGAAATTTAGTACTGTGAGGACCACGAAGAGCCAGGGAGTCTAATTTAGAGATAGTTATAAAGCTTGCTAGTCTGGTTGCTGCCTGTGGGCCAAATCCAGAATAAAACTCAAAAGGTTGGAAATACTTGAGAGCCTGAAAGAAAGCATATGGCAAGAACTCAAGAGAGAATAGAAATTGGTGATAAAGCACAGATGATTTGTGGCAAGGTAGGGAGTTAAAAGTATACTTCAGCAATAATGAGAACTTTTTATTTGTTAACTCGTTCAATATTTAACAAATATTTATTGAACTCCTACTAAGCTTCAGGTGCTATTGTGGATACAGCAGCAAACTTAGAAGCAAAGATGGCCTCAGTCAGGAAACATCTTACCGCAGGTGCTTCCTTTGTGTGTTGACAAAGACAACAAGTGACTTCCCAGGATTTGACTTTTTCAGGATTTGTGGGAAGAAGATATTTATATAAAAAGATAATAGGTAGATTGAAGCTTGTATCCAGGGATGTGGAGGCAGGTCTTAGAAATTTTTAATGCATTTATAGTCCTTCCTAATTTAACTAAAAACTTTAAAAATGCTTGTTGCCCCAGAGTTTGTAAGTCCAGACACAGGCATGGAATGGCAGGGTCTATGAAAACTATAGACTATTGAATGTATCAACATTGCCTTTTTTTTAACCTGCTTTTTTAGCTATTTTTAGCACAATCCTGTCTTTCACTAGGCTTAAACTACATATATATATTTATATATTTTTATTTATATTTATATGTTATATATATACAAAAATAAGATCTGAAATTCTGCTTTAGAAACCTATATCAAAACCCAAACCATTTTATTTCCTATTGAGATTGATGCAGAGAAGAGAGATTGTGGGAGAAAGGACAATTTTCTTGGGTGATCCAAGGGAAGTCAGGTTGTTTTCAGGATAAACTATAAAGGCCTCACATCTGTGCTAGCTGGTGGAAGAAGTAACCATAGTGGACACTGTAAAAGCTTTTGACCTACAAATGAAGTTAATTTTCTCTGTGTGATTGAAAGTCAATTCTAGGATCCCATTAGATCCACATATTGCATTGCCTGTACTTGCCTTAATGGTTTATTAGTGTGGAATATTTTTTATGGGTCTCTGGAGAGACTGACACTAGGGGCTTTGTGGAATGTTTATTTCAGTCATCCATATTGCAAAAGGGAGGGCCTTGAAGGAAAAGATAGCTGCAAAAATTTATTGTTGAATCTGAATCTGTGAGAAAAATAAAAATGTAATTGTAAAATAAAATAATGGCAAAGCAAAATATTAAGGCTTAATAGGTAGCCTCAGTCATCTTTGTGACTATGAGACTTTTTTCTTGGAAATTATGATATCTCATGCCAGACACAACGTTTTGCACTTACTCAGCAATTAAAGGTAAGAGATTGTGAAACTCTAAATGAGCCAGAAAATAAAAATAAAAAGAAAAAAAAAGAGGCAAAGGGCTGAGTTTGAGTGAGTAAAGGAAGATAAATCAGATGAGATTGCATGTTGATGACACTCACCAGGCTTGCTCAACAGCAATAGCTGACAAACAGCAAGAGAAAAAGGAAACATTTTGGCAGAGTCAGCCACCCCCGGCATCTCTCTTCAAAACCCTACTAAGAAATCCCCACTGCTGGATGAGTTATTTCCTCTTTCTGCAGTATGAGTACAATGGGAAAAAAATAGACCCTAGAGCTGAAATACTGAAGTTAGGAAACAGTGGAATGAGTAATAACACAATAACGAATTAAACTGAAAGGCCTACGGGTATAGATCTTCCATCTAGAGGGCTTGAGTTTAGTAAAGTCCATTTTGGTACAGCAGATATTCAAGTTGTCTTTTTGGGCTCTTATGTGTGTTTATAATTGTCCTCATTACACTTGGTTTTGTTCATTTATTCTTTCTGTCTGGATTCCAATGGCACCGTACCTCCCCTCACCCCCTCTTTGTCCTGCCATACCTGCCTTGGAAACTGTTATGCTTTCTTCAAAGCCCAACTTAAATCCATCTTTTCTCCAAGAAAACTCAGCTTACCCAGTCCAGAATTAACTTCTTTCTATTCTCCTCTTAATATCTTTAGCCTTTTATTAAATTGGTCACAGTGTCCAAATATACAAGTTATTTATATATTTTCTGTTGTCTCTATTAAAGTTGAAGTTTCTGAAGGGCAAAGGGCTTGTCATAAACATCCTTATATTTTCTAAAACATTTATTCAGTGATATAAGGGACATAAAAAGTCAATATAATAAGTCAATGTTTATTGGCAAAGTCTAAACTAACTTTAAATAATTTTAAGAGATTAACAAGATCCTAGGCAAAAGTCTCTTAACTTTCTTGCAGTTAAAAGTAATTAACCTCTATCTTGTTTTGCCTTATAGAATTTTTGCCTTATTTCTGATGAAATAAAGCTATTTCTTTGTTTTTTTCTTTGTTTGTTTGAAAAATCCTAGGGAAGCTATTTTATTTTTATTAATTTTTTTGTTGTTTAAAAAGAAGAAAAAGAACTGATTCTATCTACCTTTGAGTTCTTTGGTGGCCCAAAGCATATGTTTGCCTCACTAGCTTCAGAATAGAGCTCTGGAAGGGTTCTAGAATATATTTTAAACAGAGCTCCATGTTGTAAAACAGAAACAGAACTACTATCACTAGATCCTGTGGTTTTCTGTCTTCCTTTTCTCTAGCAAGTCTCTCAAAAAGTATAGTTTATACCTGTTGGCTTTTCTTCTTAGATTTGTTTTTCTTTCCAAACTCTTTAAAATTAATTGATTCTGATCTTCATCACTTTCCATAAATAGTTCTTGAAAAGGTCAGTCAGGACTTCTTTTTATGTCAAAATCTCTCAGAAATATTTGCTGTTGATAACCTCCTCCTTGTGACTTCTGTTGCCTTTGCTTTGACATTGCTTTTCCCTAGATTTTCTCTCAGGGGGAGGGAAAATTTAATTTGTTAAACACACATGTTTCTGCTAGGAGTTTTATGTGCATCATTATATCTGAGCTTCATGACAACATTCTGAACCAGGAGTCATGCTTGCACACTATCACTAGTATAGATGTTTTTGTTTTGACCAACTGACCAGTTATTTCATACAAGCATTGGTCTTGTGTGCCTTAGCTGGTTGCAAGTTCCTTGGGAGTGGAATCCATATCCCCCACCTCATCTCTATCATACACAGTGCCTGACACAGCAAATATTCTCAGAGCTTAATAAATATTTGTGGTCTGATTGTCAATAAAAGTGCTCAGAACTTGAAGATGAAGAGTAACATGAACACTGACCCATTTTTGTTGCATGTCTGTTTTTCCAAGTGTTGAAAGAGACCTCCTTTCATATACTATCTTAAAAACAACAAAACAAACTTCATTCATGAAAAGAATATGTCTGACACTGAGGTTAGAGAACTATCAGCAACCATCACGTGTACTCCAGAGTGGATTTCCTTCCAATGATAGGAGAGCCTCTTAGCTGGAAGTGACTGAACCCGGAGGCTTCTGAATTAGATCGGAGTGATTGTATTTACTATCTCCTCTAGATAGCTTTCCCTAGTTCCTGAGTCATCTGCCCTGAATTTGTACTTTCTGTCTGAAACACACATAATCTTATCCCCCATTTTCATGTGAGATTAGGACCAGTCTTGGGTGAAATGGAAGAGTGGGGGTGGTGCTGGGGAAGTCAGTTTGTGTCACCCTCTCCATTTCCTCTTACACTCCCTTTATCGCCTTTCAGTTCCTTCTTTCCCACCAGGTGCCGGAGGGGTTATGCTTCCCCATAATCTTTCTTTTTGTGGGGGGAAGTGGTGGGAACTAACTTTTTTTTTTTTTTTTAAGTGTGACTGCTATGAGGCTTGTACATTGTGGGGCATTCAGAGCCATTGCTTCATTTGCAGTCTTTTGGCAACTCCATGAGGTAGACTTTATTATTTCTGTATCATAGAGGTTGAACCTGGGGCCTTGAGAAGATAGGAAACATGTTCAAATCATATAGCTTATAAATAGAAAAGGTGGAATGTGAAGCTCAGCCAGATTCTAAAACACCTGGGCTCCTTATTGATTGTGTGAGGTTACCTCTTCACAAGAAAATGGATGGTATAAAATTGTTTCCCTCTGAGGGCTGTATAGTGTATGGTAGAAACAGAAGTCCTTTTCAAATAGAGCCCCAGGAAATTTGCTACGGTCAGAAGGTCAGGGCATTTGGGTTGGAGGAAGCAATGTTTTATGATTCGAGGCATCATCCTTTCATCCCTACCTGTGCTTTGTAGCATTATACATTGCCTTTCCAACTAAGTAAGCATCCTTAGCCACCTGAGATTCATAACCTAGAATTTGGCACTTAGACATTTTTTTTTTTTGATAAATGTTCTTTCATTAATCCTAAGAAAATGAATTTAGTGTGCTATTTCCTTACTTTTAATCAAAGGAAATTTTTAGGTTAAAATAAGGAGCAAAACCCTTTAATCAGCACTAAGGTTAATTGACCATGAGTACTATGTACACTATGATGAATAACCAGTGCATATGAATCCCTCTGCAGTGGTTAATTTCATAATGCTCACCTGTGACTTGATGGGTGATGCAGTCTGGTAGGATTTTAGAGGATTCTTTGAGGCAAAGACCATGACAGGAACAATGAATGGGTTCTCATTATTCCAGGAAAATTGGCAAATATATATAGATTTAAAAACTCCTGAAAATAAACCCATTTAAAATATATTTTTTAAATAATTGAAAGAACAATGATTGGGTCTGTATCTCTAAAGTTAAGCTATATTTCATGCTAATTTGCTTATTTTTGCAATAAATAAATTTAAATTTTATTTAGCACTTTAAGAAAATAAAGATGAATCAAATACTGATCATTCTATTTCAGTCTAATTTTTATAATAAAACTAAGAGAGCAACATTAGAAACTTCTCTCTTTTGCTCTCATATATGTATATTTTTCTAAAGGATTCTTTTAATACTTTTTATTTAGACAGTTATTTTTCCATGTTTATCATATTGGTATCTTTGTTGATTTCCCATTCATTAATTTTTAATAGGTCCATCTCTGCCAGCTTATTTTTTTGTGTGTGGTCCAGGAAGCTTTCTGACATTGCTTTCATCATTCTTATGAAATCCTACAACTTTTGCAATGTTTGCCATTTTGCTTGACAATCTATTGCATTGCATCTGCATTGTTTGATTAAATGTCTACAACACTTGCACCATAAGTTAGAGGTGGTATTGATGTGTTGAGTGGAGATATAAGCTAGGGTTAAATGGAGTGGGATAAGTGGTAATGAGTATTACAAGAGATCAGTCACCCCCTTTGTGACTATTTTTTGTGTTATGGTGCCCTTTTTCTTCCCTAAGCAACCATGTAATTGTGGGATGAGGCATGATGCATGTTCAAATAATAAGGACTCCCTGGGCTCAAATAATTATTGAATAGAATGGAACTGACCTTGCCTGGATCTGCTCTCAAACTGTATAGTAGACGTTAGAAGGCTACAGGCTTGGGTTGCACGTAGAGGAACTAAAATTGTCTTCCAGTCATTTCGATGTGCATGAATAGAGCTGAAAGCATTCCAGAACTACTGGAATGTTAAATCTTAAATCCAGAGATCTGCTTGAAGGCCCATAATTACCCCTATTGTGATGCATTTCAACAGATCTCTAAGAAGCGTAGTTTTGATTCAAGGTGTACTAAGGGTAAGACTGAGTGAGAACTAGGTTCCAGCCTATTCTGTTATTGCTATATTATGCTTTGGAGGAAAATGTCATTAGTTTCCATAGACCTCAATACTATGCCATTGTTTCTTTTAATCTCACTTATCATTATGTTCTGTGTGTATATAACTTAATAAACACCAGTTTTCATTCCTTTAAATATTTTAGATATGATAGGTCAGTGGCAGAGGATGAATATGCTTGCTAACCACCCTCCTCCAAATACATATGTATAACCACATATTTTGAATAGCATTATTTGCAAAGTATAAAAGCACTTCAAAGTAATAGTTTTCTTTCCCTCACAGAATAGTGACAGTTTGCTTTTTCCTCTTTGCTGCTTCTTTTTTTTTCCCCCTTCTATTGCAGTTGGCTGTGGGGTTTTGGGTTAATTCTTCATTTTTCTTTCTGCTGGATTTCAGGCTTTTCAAGGGGAAAAACTTTGTCTTATTTTGTTTCATGTCCCCAGGATCTGACATAGGACCGCATATGTGTGCTACATTGTTCTTTAGTTGAGGCAGAAATGAAGAACCTAGCTTAGAAGGAAGGAAACAACAATTATCGGGGTGAAAGTTAAGAGGGTTTTACTAACTTTGCAAGGACAGGAAATAAAGCAAGGTTGATCAGTAGAAAGTAGGACAGAGGGCAGGTTCTCTGTGGTATATTATGAAAGGGACAGAGGCCAAAGTACAATGACTATTCCACTGGAAAAACAAATAAACAAGCTGGAACATGCTTGCCTGAGCACATATAAACTTGGAGTCTTTGAGTAGTTAGATGCTCTGTGCTAGTGACAAGGTATAAAGCCATTTGTACAGTCTCGGAGGCTTTTAATTATGCTTTTTCAAAAGTGCTTCCCAATAGGAAATTACATTTTCTAATAAAGTGTCAATGAAAATTAGCCACTGATTTAACGCAAGGTGAAGAAATTTTCTTAAAAAAGGAAATTTAATTTTCCCAAATCTTCTTTTTAAGGAGAATTCATCACATCAGAAATTTTCAATGACCAGCAGAAAAAGGGGCAAGAAGGTTTTTTGGAAGCCAATGTACATATGTACAAAGTTGAATATATCCATAGAACTATGAAGAAAGAAGAACTTAGACAGATGAGCAATTTTCTGAAAAAACATATGTAGGTATTGGTTGACATCTCATTTCCTCCACAAGAGGCATGAAAACCATAATGATTAACAACTCACTGTTTTGGAGTTTAGCCATTCTCCAGTTTGTTTTCACTTGGCAGGAGTGAAGGATGGTGATGGTATTGCTTTTGAGTTAGGTTCTCTTAGTCATGAATGTTGGATTTCTTCTATGAGTGTGTGTTAAATTGAGCTCCAGATTATTTGAGTGTGGGATTTTGCTTTGTGGTTTGCTCTGGGTTAAGACGCAATCATTTTAATCATAAGAATGTCTAAGCCATTCCCCTTTCCCCAAACCCACTTTCAGTAGCTCAGGAAACAGAAACTAATTTTGATTTCAACTAATCCAAACTTGATTAGGAAAGGAAATAAAATGCTCCTATGTGAAAGAACAAAGTTCCTGCCAAAGCCAAATATGTATGTAGTTTAAAAAGGATTCTACTGGTTTGTTCCCATTTATCCATGTCATCTCAAGCTTTCCCTTTCCGGGCATATGACTGAGAGTTTGCTATGCTGGAAATTTATAAATGATTTCATCAATATCAAAAAGTTAACACTAATTTGGAAGATCAGAGTGTTGAAAGCTCTTTTTGGATCGTACGTTCCTTAGCTTCCTTTTCTCTGTGCTTCTATTTCTTTGAAGTAAGAAAGTTTGTAGGTCTTAGTTTCCTTGTACTCACTTGTCTTTTTTTTGTGTGTGTGTGGTGTTCTATAAAATCTCATTTCAACACTGTATAGTCATTGATTTGAGATACTTTGAATTTTTTGACAACAGTTGGCCAGTGATTCAGAATGGCTATTTTTGCTAGAGTTTTTCTTTCAGTAGTCAAGTATAAGTAACTATTGGACCAACTGAAGTTAAAAAAGAATATTTCCCTTTCTTATAAAATAAATAAGTTTTCACTTAAATATATTTGTATAAAGAAGAATTGTAAACATACTCCTTTTAAACCAGAAATTAATTAAAGATTTAAAAAATAAAGTGATTGGAGTGAAACGTTAATGAAGATGAGATTTTTGTAGCTACTTTGAGGCAAGGCAAACTAGAAGACCCAGGAATGTTGGTGATGTAATTCAGTCCCAATCTGAAGGCCTAGGAAACAAGAGAACCAATATCCAAGGGCAGAAGATGAGATGTGATGTCCCTGTTCAGCCAAAGAGGCTAGAAAAAAAGGAATGATTCCTCTTTTTTCCCCCTCTTGTTCTCTTCAGGAGCTGAATGGATTGGATGGTGCTCACTCATACTGGGCAGGACCACCTGCTTTACTGAGTCTACCATTTCAAATGCTATTCTCATTGAAACACCAAAATCTATATTAGGGTTCTCCAGATAAATAGAACCAACAGGATTTCTCTGTCAAGTATCTACCTACCTATTTATTTATTATAGAAATTGGCTCACAGTTTTGCTCACCCACTCTGGTGAAGACAATCTACTTTACTTAGTCTACTGATTCAAATGCTAGTCTCTCCCATAGACACCTTTACAGACTCACCCAGAAATAATGTTTTGCCAGCTATCTGGGCATCGACTCAGGGGTGCCCAGATAGCTGACAAAACATTAACTATTATAGGACCCCTTATACTGAGTAATAATTAAGCTTGACACCAGAATTAGAGTATGCAGAAGTGATTTTGTCATGCTCTTCTTGTGGTTCTGGAAAGTTTAGAACTATCAAAACCATGTTAGATATCAGGTATTAATTAATAAAATTTGTCATTGTAGATTTTATTAAGAGGGAAGTTACAATGAGTTCTAAATGATCTAACTGATTTTTAATTAGAGGTTATAAATTTTTTTCAATTAATAAAAAGAAGCAAGAATGTGTATAAACTCAAATTTTAGTAGAACCAAATTTCTACTTTTCCATTCTTCTTGACATTATGCCATTGCTATGCTTGCCATGCCCATCACATACATACATCCAAAATTATTTTGGAGGAAATGTTTAATGGAGGTCCAAGTAGCAGTACACAGGTCAAATGTGATCATCGGACGTGTTTTGTATACCTCTGCAGGATTTAAAAAAACTTTAAAAAAATTTATCTTTAACACTAAGGCATAAACCTAAGTTTCTAGCCTTTCTTTAAGAATAGAGAGATTTGGTATTGCTAAACCTGTAATATCCATGTGGCCCCTAGAGGCTGGAATCGAGTAGTGGCCCTCCCACCCCATTTTCAAGGCCATGAAGTATAGTATTTGACACAATTCCCATCGCTCTAATTTCTCCTTGACATTTAAAATGAGTTACCACTTACTATCAAGGTTAGGCTGTTGATTGTTTTCCAGTTAAGTTAGGATAAAATTGCAATATTTTAAAAACCTGTATCTTTTAAAAAAGCAGACAAGTGATAGATTGAGAAGTATAAATTTCAAGAGAAAGAGGGTTGAACAATTATTTATAGATATAAAAACTATCCTTAAATGTTTGATTTAAGAAAAAATGTGTCTGGCTTATCTAATTAATGCTACCTGTCTGGTCTACCTCAACTTAATGTACTTGCATGTCCCCTTTACCCTTTAGGAATTTAAAATAATGTAAAGTAATACTTTTGCTAATGAAAAAAAATCATTTCAGGGACCTGCTTTGTGGCATTAAACTTTGTCATCAAGAAGTAACAATAATGTAGAAGGCACTAGGTATGTTCTTTCTCTTCTTCCTCTTTCTCTGTCTCTATGTGAGGCACCCTATGAGTTTGTATGCATGTTTCCATCTTCATCTGTATAATTCTCTACCCACTGGCACAAAAGACTCCTGCTGCTGGGATCTGGGCTCTGATTTTCTAATTTTTGGTTGTGTGTGCATCTATTGGATGGGGAGCAGGTAGGGTGGGTAGTAGTGACATAGTTGTAGGAATTGGCCCATTCCTGTCAAAGACATGAAGCAGTATTACAATTATTGCTCAAATGCTACTACAACTTTTGTCATTGAAAAGACTGAATTATCAGTTTCCTTCCTACTCGCGTTACTGTTGTTAGAAAATGCTTTGTTTACTGAAGATTCAGTAAGCAGTGTATAATTGTGTATTCACGTGTAAGATATTTTTTCTTGACATGTGAATCAAATTTTAGATCTAGAGTCTTATTATTTTTTAATTAAGTTAAAGCTGTGAAATTAGGTTAAGGAGTCTCATAGAAACAGTCTAGGTTCTTCAAGACTGAAGCCTGAGATTTTTTGCCAAGACTTGATAAGTGCTCTCTTATTTCTCTGGAACAGTAATCACGCAGATATTGGTATAACTCTTGCTATTATTTAGATGTCCATGAATTGAGGTTTCACCAGGTTAATTGCTTAGCCTCCTTCTATGCACTGCAAGAGATCAGAGAACCCAGAAACTGATTCTGGACAGACTAAAAATATAGATGAGAAGACACGGCATGCAAAAATAAAATGGTTTGATAAAACAAACATTTCATCAAATGGTTATATTCACCTAAGATGCAGTGCCAGGGAATGACAGATTTTATTGCAATAGTAGAGTAAACTATTGAAGATAATTTTTCCCACGTCATATCAACTTGAATTAATTAATTAGTTAATTAACATCTTCCTTGGGAGAAACTTGAACCTGCATTTCAGCAAATTTAGCCATCCTGGAAAGGATAAAAGGGCATAGAATTTACTAATTATTCATGCAAAACCAAAGCAATCACTGAAAAATGAGAAAAATAAATAATATTTGATTTTTACTTCATCCAAACAATTTCTTTCTGCCTGAGTTTTACTTTTCTTTGAATAGAAATTCTAAGTGACACAGGGAGTAGAAAATTTCTCTGTCGCTCTCTCTCTCTCTCTCTCTCTCTCTCCCCATACACACACACACACACACACACACACACACACACACACACATGCCTGTGCATATGTATAAAACAATATTATAACAATTAAAGTAATATAACCTAGAACATGCCCTTCATCCTCCTGACCCCCAAAACTTATAATCATTTGCTCCTTAAAATAAATACTATTAATAGATTGGTTAATATCTTCCAAGCTTTCTTTCTAGACATATGGCAAAGATATAAACACATGTATAATTCAGTTTTTTGCACAAATTGGAATAAAGTGTACAGTTTGTTCTATAATTTATTTTTTATTCATAATATATTTTGTGGCATTTTTTCATGTTATATACATGTATCCATATTTTTAAAAACTATTTCCCTATCTAAGAACATGCAGAATGTTTTCAACTTCCCACTGTTATTAAAAATTCTGCAAGAAACAGTTATTTATAGTCTATATATTTGCATATGTATATCCATAGGATAAATTCTCAGAAATGGAATTGCTTGTCCAGAGTATACACATTTTAAATATTTATAGGCTTTTTCAACTTGTACTCCATAAATTTTACATAAATTTACATTCCCAAATATAACCTAAGAGAATTTATATTTTTAAACACTCTTAGCAAAAATGGACATTATTAATCTGGTAAGAAAAAATGTTACCTTAGTGTTTTAAATTATTAATTATTAATGAGATTTAATATTTTTGATCATGTATAGTTCTCAGAATGGCCTGAGTTTTTTGTCTTTTTTGTTTTCTTTTAGGTTGCTTCCCTTTTACTTCTTTAACTCTTTATATATTATGAATGTTAATATTTTCTACATTTGGTAAATATTTTTTCTAATTTGTCATTGTGTCACTCCCTTTGATTATGTCAAGCTACAGAGATAAACTTGTTTTTACCAATATTTGTGTTAAATAAATAATAAAAAGAATAAAATGAGTTAGGTTTATTAAAAAAAAGGTAAGTTATAAAATCTTGACTTTTACATCGAATCCACTGATTTCTTAGATTAATTCAATTATTTTGTACCATCAAACAAAGTTGATATGAAGTATTGTTGCTTTTTTGTGTCTCTTTCCCCTTTATATTTCAGTCCTTCTTCCCCAAACTTTATTCTTTTTTCTTTTTCCTTGTACATTCAGAGGACTCTGTGGGCATTTTTATTTCACTTCCCAGGTGACACTTATAGAAGTCATTATGGGCAGTTTAGTAAACAAGACATAGGGGAAATCTGAACATACAGGTGATAGATCTAGTGTTATAAATTTGGTTCCTCTACCCCGAAAGTGTTGATTATGACCCTGTTTTTTGATTTAGATGACCTCAAGAAAATAAATTAAATCATAAAAATGAAAACATCTTGACATTTTTAAGATAACTGGTTGTTTGCAGAAGAGGCAGCAGATGAGAGCAGGTAACTGATACTAGGGTCACCATGGGTTAGTTACAGTATATGCACTGCCACATTTCATCCTTCTAGTAGCTTACTTAGAACTAGGTTAAAAAGTCCCTAAGTTTTACAGGTGAAAAGTTGAGGTTTGGGGACCTTAAATAATTTATACAAAGTCATCAAAGTGGTAAAAATGAGATTTGAAGAAAGGAGTGAATGGAATACCCCCCAAAAAATGCAAGATTGGCAAGGGCTAGTTTTGTTTGTTTTTGTTTTTGTTTTTATTTTTGTTTTTCTATTTGGTTTATTTCTGACACAGTGCCTGACCAAGGTTCTTAGTAGATATTTGTTGAAAGAATATGAGTGGGGCTATTGTCCATGTTCTTTCTATTATACCATGCTGGATCTGGAGAAGGGGCAAAATTTTCTTTTACTGTTATTATAAAGACTTTTATTTTTGCCCTCCAATAAATTAGAGAGACAGGTTTTAGTCTTTATTTTCATAATTTAAAATGATTGGCTTGTTGACACTCATGCTGGCTGTTGGAAAGAAAGACTAAGAGGGATTTTCTTGTTTTGTTTTTAGACTTATTTTGATTGCAAAGCTATAACCTGACTAAACTGGAAATTTTATTTTTCTTTATTTAAAAATGATGAGTAGACCATGCTCTTTAAATTAAACCTTCAAATGAAGTGAATCGTGGGCCACAGAAAAGTTCCATTTATTCATTCAACAAACATTTGAGTATTTAATAAGTACTTACCACTGTGCTAGATACTAAGGATGTTATATTGAATATAACGTACCCGAAGCCATTCTTCTTCTCTTTTTGTGTCCTGAAGATAAGATGAAGCAACTTTTCTGACTGAATTTATTTTATTCATTTTGGCTAAACAATTGGTTTTATTTTCATCTGAGTGGTAACAGGTTAACTGTTTTTACATTACATTTCACAGGAAATATTTTTCCTTCATATACTTAATTTAGTGCTCTCTTGTAAGTTTTGTATTTACTCTGAACAGAACAGGAAAAAGTAAAGAAATAAACAAAACCCCCAGGATAAATCCTTTGAACAATATATTTGCTGTTTGTGTGATTATACATTCTTTCATTTACATTTATATGTATTATCTGTAGTTATGTATGTTAGAAGCATACTTATTACGTGAATAGATCTTAGAAATTTTTTTTTCATAAAAGAGTAATAACTAGAAAATGGATATATGATAGAATTTGAGTAAAAAATAAAAATAAAGTTTCATTTAAGTATCTATTGACCAAAATTAGCAGTTTAAAATTTCTTTTATAATTTAGCACCTGCTGAAAAGATTTCCTTTTTGATTTATAATACAAAGACAATGAAAAACAGGTAGATTAGGACAATAAACCAAATGATTTCAGAGGATTAAAAGATTAACACTTGGCACAGAAAGGCTCTCTGTTGTCCACACCCAAAGTTATGCAGATCAGACTGCATTTCTGCAAAATAGGAAGTTTCAGAAAACGTTCTTTATTGGTGAGGGTGTAACTCACATTTGACCATTTGGGGCATGTGAGGTAAATAGTTAATGAATACCTTTATAAGAAATATAATAGCATATTACATCTTTCTTACTCTGAAATTCTAAGGCTGCTTCAGTTAGAAGAGAATCCTACTGTTACCCTATATATCAAAGTCTGTAATGTCACTCGGAAAATAGAAACCAATTCAAACAGCTACTATTATAATGCTCTGCATTGACGGACCTTAAGTTCTCAGTTTCTGTACTCAATAGCCTTTTTGCAGCAGAAAGAGTTCAAGTTTCTTTTTATCTTTTATCCTGTACAACTTCATCACAATTAGCTTAAAGACTACATATAAGCTGGATTTAAAAAGGCATTTCTTTATAACAACAAGCAGGATATATAACAAAAAAGCATTCCTTCCTTTGCAGGCTGTTTCAATGACTGATGAGAATTGAAGCATAGTTGTTATATAGTTTTATAAAAACAACAGTGAAATCATTCCAGATTGACTGGAAAATGGCCAGACATAGAAAAGCTGCACAACTTCATTAGCAATTATAAAAATAAATTGAAATGAAGATGGCACACTGACCAGATTGGCTAAAATTATGACCTAGCAATTCCAGGAGTATACCCTAAAGAAATCCTTGCACATCAGCTCCATGATAATGGAAAAATAAATTGGGAAAGTAAACAATAATGTAAATGAACAGGTAACAGTTAAAGGCAGCACCATGAAAATTGTCATGATTGTAAGATAAATAAAGAAATCATGGCATAAAAAAAGACCTACATTATGATTTTATTTTTTTTTTAAATTAAAAACAGACAAAACCAAACTGTTGTTTAGGAATACATAAGTAGTAACACTATAAAGAAAAGCAAGAAAATGGTGAACAAAAGTAAAGATAATGGTTTTCTCCGAGGGAAGTATACAACAAAGGGCTTCTGGGGTAATGATGATATTCAATTTCTTGATTTGGATTGATGTATTTGTTTAAATAATTATCAAAGTGTATATGTATAGTTTAAATACTTTTCTATGTGCATGTTCTATGCAGCATAGTAAAACACACACACACACACACACACACACACACACACACACATACACACACTGACATCACTGTGACTGTGTTATGCCTACTATGGTAATGTGGGTCTGGCAAGGGATTCAAGGTGCCACTCCTTAATGTAACATCATTGATTGACTGTGTTCCAGGACTGGGCTGTTATCACACAAAAGGACCCTTCAGTAAAATCCTGTTTGATTGAACTAACTTCATTCATTCTTATAACTACCAACTTTGTTTAGGGATAAAAACCATTAGATGTTAATATAGCTTATATGAGAACTGGTTGGGAATCTCTGAGAATCGGTCTGAGTTCCTTTATTTCATTCCAGCTCTCTTTCTAAATGACCTGCAAATTAAATTTTATTTTTTTCATAAGCCATCTTTTACCTCAAGTGACACAGCCTGTGTTCCATAGATAGCAAAGGAGAAATACAGTTAATGCTTTTTTTTTCTTTTTTAAATCATCTCTAAACACACAAGCAAAGGAATATCTGAAAAATGCTTTCATCTTACTAATTAGGTTAGAAATCTCAGGAGAACAGTCCTATTTGCTATATTTTTGATGAGAATGTTTCTGTTTCTGGTTGAGAATCTTGCAAGAACAGATTTCTCCTTTGACATATCCTGCTGGAACTTCAAGTAGGAAAAAAAAAGCAACCTTTTTGTTCTCATCAGTTGGGAAATATAAACTTGGATTGTAAGCCCTTTTATGTGGAAAGGACATGACTTCTTAATTTTTAAGGTACTATTGCATAACATCGAGTTATGCAGAGTGACAGGCAATAAGTTTTTATTCATGACTGTTAACATGTTACAACCACCCCCAACCCCACACCAAAATTTTGTTATTTCAGTACAGCATTCATAAAGTCCTCAGTTTTGATTATAGGCAAGTCGGAGAGTAGAATATAGAATACTTCTCTCTTTATTTGAAACATTTTTTTTTAATTTATGGTTTATAAATGTTAACATGTGTGGTTACATGCCATTGAGTCAGTTCCAACTCCTGGACACCCTGTGAATGAATAATATCTACAATGTCCTGTTCTTTACAGCCCTGCTCAGCTCCTGTAGACTCAGGCCTGTGGCTTCTTGTATGGAGTGGATCCATCTCATATTTGTTTTTTCTCATTTTTTACTGTCTTCTCTTTTTCCCAGAATTATTATTTTTTTCCCAAAGAACGCTGTCTTCTCATGATGTTCCCAAAGTAGGACAACTTTACTTTTGTCATTTTTGCTTCCAGTAATGTTTTAGGCTTAATTTTCTCTAGGACCCACCAGTTTGTCTTTCTAGTAGTTCGGGATATTTGTTGAGCTCTTCTCTCTCCTCCAACACCATGTTTCAAATGAATCATTTTTTTTTAATTCAAACTTCTTCACTTTCTGACTTTTGCATCCATACATAGTAATTAGGATTACAATGGTGTGAATGACCTTTACCTTGGTCTCTAATGACACATCTTTGCTCTTTGTGATCTTTCCTAATTATTCCACTGCTACTATTCTGAATCTCAACCTTCTTGATTTCTTGTCTGCGGTCTCCATTTGAGTTGATGACTGAACCAAGCAAAGCACAATATTTAACGATTTCAATGTCTTCATTATCTATGTTGAAACTGTGTATTTTTTTTGCAGTCCTTTTTGTCATCTTGATGTTCAAATGTAGTCCCACTTTGAAGGCGAATACTTAGAACCAATCATTCTTCCATTTTCTCATTGCCTTATATTTGCCATTCTTGTCTTCGCTGATAGCCTTTTGAAGGAAGAATCTTTTTTTCCTTTTTGTTTTTGTTAGCATTTAAACAAAGGGCTGAGAATATAAAAGATGCTTAATAAATTCTTGCCATTTTTGATTCCATTCCCCCTATTTTTTTTTTTTAATAAAAGAAATGCTTTTAAAATATATTAAAAACTTTGTCTTGAGACTCTTACTCAGTATGGTCAGGGCCAAGTAATACGTTGTGGGAAATGACTGAGTTCTTGTTTTTTTCAAAAGTATTTTGCTATAGATTATAATTGTTGGTGATAATTAATGGAAATAGCTATTGTTAAACATAAGACTTCTAAACAATTTTTAAACTACATATGCCTGTCTAGGTATATAAGAAATATCTATGCAATGTCAAATAAACACTGGGAATTAAATAATATTATATGTAATGACAAGTGGAAAATTAAAAAAAAAAAAAGAAAAACAGAGAGAAGCCAAAGGCATATAAAACACAAAGTAATTATGATTTCAGTCTGTTCCTTGCTCCCATTGTCCAGTGTCATTTGCATTCCAATAGAAGCCACTGTAGCCTAGTCAAGAAATTTAAGACATTAATGTAAGGAAAAGTGATAGTCTATTTAGAGCCTTTCTGAGAATCTAGTATTTAGTTTTCAATGTTAAATTTTACTAAAACACTCAAACTAATAGAATGCAATGGGGACACGCAGAACATAGAAACAGGATTCACAATAAGGGGTCTATGGAAGGAAATGAAAGGCCCTTGGACATTTGATGTTGTATGTAAAATTGACTCTGTTCATATGCATATTTTTTTGAGTGCTCTAGCCTTTTATCTGAAATTCCTGATTTTCTCTTCTTCCACCAGATCAATTATCATGGTTTATAGGTAACTCTCTACATTTATTCTACATCCTAGAACTAGCTATATGAGCTTGACTGAATAAGTGGATTTAAAAAAGATCCTTCCCACAAAGACTCAAATGGCATTTTGCAAAGATGACAGTTCTCACCATGCTTTAATTTAGGAATGTTCAGGGGATCCCTTTCCAGAATTCAAGCATCGTGATGAAAATACCAGAGGCTATTAATACTGCATGTATATTTACTTTCATGACTTGGCAAGGGTGTGAGCTGTGACATGCAATCTTTTCCAAAGATGATACTGTGAAGGTTGGCTCACAACCAGGCAGATGTCTGGGGGTTGGCGGGAATGTGCTTCTCTTCCTCTGTCTTGGAGCTAAAGAATGGTCCACAGAGTTCATTGTATTTCCATTCTTTGTAGCTCTAATTTCTATTAAAATTTTTTTGAGCTATAATAGATATACCATAAAGTTCACCTTTTAAAGTGTACAATTTAGTAGTTTTTAGTACAGTCATTGAGTTGTGCAACCATCACCACTGTCTAATTTTAGAACTTTCTATTTTTAAGACTCTTTTTTAAGTATTTTCTTCTAATATCTCTAGAACAACACTATATTTCATTTATTGTTTTTTTTTTTTAAGGATTTATGCTCTGAAACTAACCCTGTAGATATTGGCAGTCACATGTTTTAAGGAGGAGGGTCTTCATAAGAAGTACTGGCCTCATTCCTTTGAGTGTCAGGATTAATTCTTTGTGACTCAGATAGTTCTAGTCAGTTTTTAAAATGTATATGATGTCTCCTAGATAAGAGAATATTAAATTGGACCCGTTGAATTTGTAGACCCATAGCACTGAATATCTATCATTTCACAAACTTGTACATAATAAAATTTGCATGAACTTTTCATGCCCACTCTGTTGGCAGTGTAAAATTTGAAAGAGGATACTACATTTTAGTGTCATTAAAAGTAAAGTAACCTGTTCCTGCTTGAAATACATAGCCAAAGTTTGTGTTTCTTTGTGATTATATACAAAGAATTATAATATTCTTGTTCTTTATTCATTCATCCAATCTCAAGTATTTACTAAGTACCTACTATCTACCAAGATAGGTGGTGGAAAGAAAGGTACAGGCTTGGTCTTAAGGAACAAATTTTTGCTGCAACTTCCTCTGGCATTCTTTATTAATTTATTATTTTATAGCTTTGCAATGTGTTTATATATCCATCTTCAGCAAATTTATTGACCAATTAACTCTTCATTCCTGCTGTTTCATAGGCAGACCAAGTCCTTCTTTCTTCCAGCATAAAAGCTTCAATTACATAGATGACTTTTTTTTTTTTTCTCTGTAGTTCCCAAGTTCACAGAGTGGACATAATCTCCTGTCAATATCACAATGTTTTTACGTTGTTAACAGATGTAATATTTTGGTTTTTCCCACTGTAATTACAACCTGCCTGAGTTTTAACTGAATGCCAGTGAGTCATAATTATTAAATTTTGAAAGTAGATTAGAGCATTTAACACACACACAGTATATTAAAGTATGAAAATTTAGTTCTTAACATTCAAGTTTCATGTGTGATCAAAATCATCAATAATATAAAAGACACATATAACTAATTTGGATATATTTCTAGCACATTGTTAAATTCCCAATATTTTAAATGTTAAATTGGTCTTTCAGATATCCAGTGGATTTTACTTGCCCTGAATTAAGCTGCAGTATATTCCTGGACCATTGACTTAAGGTAGAGAATGACATGTATCCTTTGGTAATTTTCTCCAGGCACTATTTCTAAGTTTAGAAATAGAATGTTGGGAAATTTTATTATCATATTTATATCAGAAAGAGCATGATACTAAGGAAGCAAAATGATTCTAAAGATAATAGCATTAATTTTGTCCAGAACTGTTAAAAAATAGAATTGTGGGTACTGGAGAATATCTCATTCTATTTCTTAAATTTACAAGTGAGGAAATGGCATCCTAGAAAAGTTAAGTGATTATTTCAAAGTTACTTAATTATTAGTTAAAAATTCAAAAATCAAAGCCAATAATTTAGATTCACAGCACAATGCTCTTTCTACTAATGCCTTTTCCATTTTATATGAGAAAAGATTTGCCTTTAAATCCTATTTCTAACATGTGCTTCCTTTTTAAATTAAGACATTTCTTCAATCATCTTTTCCCTTGTTACCCTAACACTATTTTTCTTAAATTCTATTTAACCTCCACTGGGGTCAGACAATCTATATCAGTGGTCCTCAGAATTAAGCATGCATCAGAATTATGTAGTGGCTTTGATAAAACAGATTCTGGAGTCCAACCTGAGTTCTGATTTAGTAGGTCTGGCATGTGAGTATGCGTGCAAAAATTTCCAGGAGATGTTGATGCCAGGCTGTTGAGAACCACACTTTCAAAACTACAAACCTAAGTGAAGCAGGATAACAACTCTTCTATCAACAGTTTCTGGTGACTGTAGCTCCTGTTGCTTACTCCTTTAGTCTCTAGAAGTATGATACATCATCAAATACCCAACCAAAGCTTAGTTACACTAGGTATCTCCAGATATTGGCTTCCATATTGAGACCACCAGTGTGAAAATGAGTACATGTCTTTGCAGATGGCTTGTGAGTCAGCCTGAAATAAGAAGGTAACTGTTTAACACTTCTGATCAGTAGTCACAGCTCTCAAGACCTAGCCTCCTGAGTGCTGCTTTCTTCTCTCTCCCTTAACAAAATAATTAATGTTAAAAGTGCCAATGATAAGAAGATAGACATAAAAAATAGGTTTTATAAATCTCTTCGTGTCTTTAGTCCTTAAAGAGGCAAGGAGTTAAATATCACTGTTGCAGTCTGGATTCTTAGTTGCAGAAATAGATTTGAGGTTAGCTAAACAGAAAGAGATGTAATGTAAGTTACCAGGTAGCTTACAGAATATGAATAGGCTTAGAAGAATGTGGGTCCATGCAGAACCCTCTGCAGAATGTGGGTTTTAGCTTTACAGCCTTTATTCTACAAGAAGGCATGCTAGAAGGAGGTTGGAATGGTTGTTGAGTACACCAGTCTGTAGTAACTAGCACAATTACCATGACCAAGTTGTGGTTTATTCTTTATTCTTAAATTAGATGCTTGTTAAATATCACGTTCTGGGTTAACATACTCACATAATGCTTTATGAATTAGCTCAGGTTGGAGGAGAGATGTGGCAGTAAACTGATGAAGTGAGAATATTGTGAATAATTTTGCTAGTATACTGGCATCTGGTCTTCGGGTTCCTGAGATTTCAGGATTCATAAAGATATTTTATTTGAAGAAACTCTTTTCTAAAGACAATCTGGTGGCTATAACAACCCAATAGTGATTACTTTGTTATTGTTGGGCTTAGTGTTTATATTTTATATTATGTTTATAGTTCATACTATGTTTGTGTAGTGTAAGACTATTTATTGAATTTGAATTTGTAAAAAATATGTTTGACTACAATATGTTAAGGATAAGGATTCCTCCTACCATTATCTTATAGGATATGTTGGATTAAAAACATTATTAATCTTAGTAATCAGCAGGAATTCTTATGAGCTATCAAACTTGAGATGTCTTAATTTATAATTAAAACATTTTTTTTTTAATGGAACCTTAATGTGTGGCCTAGGTCACTACTGAATAGAATCCAAGGCTGAATTCACTGATGGTTATACTATTGCATGAACTATCTATGCTGTTAAAACAAAGATACAATACAGTGAGATACAATACAGTGAGTTTCTTTTTTTACTTCTGTGCTTGTCTAGAAGTAGGCAATGCTGGGCTAGAATATTAATTCTGTTATATTTAACACACAGGTTTCCATTTCTGTGTCCAACAAAAATGGTTGGTTATAGCTGCTATCCAGACAGTAGAAAGGGGAGAAGAGGAAATGTGAGGTACATCCCTCCTAGTCAAGGATTAAACCTGGAAATTATATACACCATTTCTGTCTGGCTCACATGTCGTTAATTAGGACTTAGTCATAGAGCCTAATTGCAAGGGAAGCCAGGAATTGTCATCTATAGTTGGAAGGCCTTGAACCCAGTGAAAATCTAGTGGGGGGTTTCAATATCAGAAAGAAGTAATAGATATTGGTGGATGACTAACAGTCTTTGCTAAAATGGCTTACTTGAAATTGTGGTTTGTTTTTTTTTTTCATATCACAGCTGCTTTGTGGATAGACTCTACTGTGGCCATCTGTGCTAGAAGTGAAGCTTCATGAAAAGGTCAGTAAGGGGCGTGAGTGTATTAAACTAATTTCCTGGTAAACAGATCAGAAAATGAAAGAATCTCAGTGTTGAAAAGGATCTCAGTCAGTTGTCACCTAGTCCAACTATTCACCTGAGAATCTCAACTGAGGCACATATCTTTTAGACTTGTCTAATTTTAATTGTGAAAACTAAGGACTTACCCAAAGTCACAAAATTACTTGTGACAATGAGGACTAGAATCCAGAGAACTTGGTACATTTCATTTTCTTTCTATTGCTCCTGTATGAACTCTTCTGAGCTTGGTTTTTATCACCTTATGGTCAGAGAAGAGAAATCTGTATGTATTATAAGCTATAACAACATGTGTATTTTTAGAATATTGTCAAATGCTGTAGAATAACTGAGCTTGTATATTAAATTGTGAGGCTTCTTTCAATTTCAAAACAATAGAATCTTGTTAGAACACAGTTCATGATTATACATATTGAGATGACCAAAGAAGTTGGTGACAAGGGCATTAGAGTGAAATTCAAATGACATAACACAGTCTTGGCTATTTACTACCTATGTGGCTGGGGAAATCATTTCACTTGAGATATAACTTATTTTTAAAATAAGGAATTGGATTAGATGGTAAACTTTCACCAATGGCAATCAGAAGAGATGCCAGTCATCCAAAACTTAAATGGGAAAACTGGTGAAGACTGGAAGAATGTCATCCAACTTTTAGCTCTATGAATTTCTCCTCAAGCTGAGTCACATGTAGTAAAATTCTTATATTAGCCCACCTCATTAGTATTCAACCTCACCGTTGGTACTTGTTTGGTAAAGGGATAATTTGAAGTTTCCATCTGATGATTAGATGTTATTTTTAGACTTCACGTTTCAAATAAATATTAGAAAAAGCAACAAATTCTGTAAATCTGTTCTTCAACAATGAGAAAGTATTGTCTGTTTAGAAAACCCAGAGTTTGTCAGGTCTTTCTATAAAATAAATATTAAAACAATGTGGAGACAGGCTTCTAAAATAACAGAAATCTGCTTGATGATATAAGAGACTGTTTCTAGAGCCCAATTCAAAAGGCTGTCACATTTCATTATATTTCTAAAGTTTTCAGTTCCAAAGATAGAACAATTGTGGTCCTGTAGGTGAGTCTGAATATAATCTGTAGTAAGGTCTAGAGATAAAAGTAACAATGAGAACACAGTCCATTTAGGATGAATTAGATAGAATAATTCTAATTTATGGCCTTGAAATTCCCTCTTTACTTATAGAAATTAGATAAGGCAAAACATTCCAGTTAATGGAATGTGAGATACTAATTTCCTGAAAAAGACAAAAGGAGGGGAGGGATTGCTCTTACATGGAATGAACAATTTTCTTCAGTTTCTATGTTGACAATGAGAGACTGTCAAGGGAGAAAGTGATAGGAGAGACAGTCTTAGATCAAAACAAAGAATAAAGGGAAGCCAAACAATGACTCTTATCAGTTTCAAAGGTGAGTTCACCTTCCTGGCTTTCAGTTCTCTTGTTCACTGACACTGTTCCAATGCCACAGAGCTGAGTCTGCTCTCTACATCCCTGAATGTGTGTGTGTGTGTGTGTGTGTGTTTTAATCATTTGTAAATAGTGTTTCCCCTATGGTGTTTTTTTCCTAGCTCCTTGAAAAACAGAGCCTCCCTTTTAAATTCATAAATGTGGAACTATCATTACAATCTCACCTTATTTACATGAGAATATGAAAAATGGATATGAAAAAAACACTGGCTATTTGGAACTGAAAACAAGTATTCTTCAATGATATGAAAGGACTAAAGGTCAGATGATCTGCAGAGCTGGAAAAGGCACTCAAATCCCAGAATCCCACAGATAAGGTAGTCTTCCTGGGGCCCTTATCATGCAGCTCATTTTCTGGACTTCCTGACAATCTTTGGACTACCCTCTTCCCAAGGCTCTTACCAGGCCTATAATTCTGAGGCCTGTGGAAGAAGTAGAAACTTTTGTCTTGGACAGAGGAGAAGGATTTGATGTTCCATTATGACCTCTGGTGGCACTTTACATTTTTTCTGTATCTAGCAAATGGCCTCTCAGTTCCTTCCCTAAGAAGTCTAATTTTTTGAAGCTTTGTCACTCTGGGCTGGATAAAAAGCATGGGATAAAGAGTACAAAAGAAAGAAGGGACTTTTGCTACTGTGTTATCAGGGTATCTGGCCTTGTTCACATCCTTGCTTCCTGAACCCATCATTTCCTTTTCCAATATCCTTTTGATGTGCCATATAGACATGCAGGGTCTTGTGTTTCTCTCGCAATTCCTTTGGGATGAAATGAATCATCTTTCTCATTCTCTACCTTCCTTCCTTCCTTCCTTCCTTCCTTCCTTCCTTCCTTCCTTCCTTCCTTCCTTCCTTCTTTCCTCTCTTTCTGTTAATTTTTCTCTCAGATTTTCCTTTGACTTTCTCTTGCACTTACTGCCAGGAAAAACTCTTGTCTTGTTGCGTTCCATCCACATTTCAGAGCAGTCTTGAAAGTGTGTTTTTATTGTATGGTATCTGTTTGTATGTGTGTGTGTGGTAGCACACATACGTTGTAGCTGTGTGTGTGTATATGTGAGAAGGGGTTATGTGGTGTAGTCCCAGATTCATTGAAGGGCTATTCAAAATCATTATTGCAATTAGTTATGTCTTGAAATGAGCTAAATACAATGGTATTCTAGGAATAACTGCCCTTTTTTCTTAGTTCTTCCTAAGTCATGGTTAGTTGCAGATGAGAATGCCTTACCAATTTGTTTCAATAGCCCCCGTTGACCCCCTGATCCTCTGGAGAGCTGGTGTTTGTTGTAGAAAGTGGGGGATGGAGAGAGCACTGTGAAAGTGTTAAAAACAGTCATTCATTGATTTGTATATGTGTTTCATTGCCAGTCAGAGACATTATTAAATTTGCATTAAATTTGCATTCTTCAAAGTAGACTAATACTTCAGGTTGATTTTGTTTGGCTCTAATTGGGTCTTCAAAATTGGATAGGATTTTATTTCTCAATTTGAAAATAATCTTATTCATTCACAAGTGGCATGACAAAGAACTGCCCTCGACTCTGAAAGTAAAAATCATATCTTCTGGCAGTTAAAAACTCAACTGTCATTTTTTAATATCAATTTTTATTAGATTTCTGAAAAATAAATCTGTCACGAACCTGAGGCACAGAGATGGGATGTGAATATAAACACTACTTGTTAAAGATTCACGCCATTTGTCCCTACATGCACTTTGAAGAGTCGGTCTAAAATGCAATTTTGAAACTGAAACCACAAACCTTTTCTCAGAATCCTCTGGCAGAGAAGCTGAGGTAGCACCAGTAAGAAGTGCACCGAATCCTAATTACTCTTCTGGGAGCCAATCATCAGGTGAAAACCTGTATAATGTTCTATCTCCTGCATGATGCAGAGGCTGACATATTTCTCACTTTGTTGTTTTTCTGCCATTTGGAGGTATTGCTATTTGTCACACACTAAATAGACAAGGAAAGGACAGCAAAGTGCATTTCAGGTACTTAGGCCATTTGTGTAAATAATCAATTGATGTGGCTGTTTTGAAAGGCTTTCTTCTTCTGTGTTGGTGCAATGTGAGGTATCTGACATTCTTCTGTGTTGGAGCCTCACCGGCAGTAGTTGCTCAGAGGGTCCTCAGGGGCCATTCGAGGTACGTGGGAGCTGAGTGCTTAGAGCTGGACCGTGATACCATCAAAGCCCCATTATCTTAGGTGGAACAGCTTCACTTCAAAAATATTTTTTTATCCCGGGGTTTTCTATAACGTGTAATTCAAGATGAAAGGAGTAGATAAAGCAACTACACTATAATCTTAAAAGGTGCAGGCACTCTGTGAGTAATGAATGATGATTTAAGGGTCACCTCATACATAACAATGACAGGTGGCCAACTCTAATAGTGACCAAGTCACCCTGATCCAGCATTAGCAGGCATTGACTAAAGAAGTAATCCATGATTCAAAAATCTCTTTATTGCCTTAGTTCTTCCCTATCAGAAAAGTGATTAACTGATTATGATGCTGGAAAGATATGCAGGAAGTAGACAATGAGAGGTCTTATAAGTTAGGTTAAAAGGATATACTTTATCTTCAAAATCTTGAAGTTCCTTAAGATGTGGCTTCAACAGGTTTGAGTTTTAGACAGAACACTGTGGCTGGTGGGTGAGAAATAGTGGTAAGACTGGAGATAGACCAAGAAGAATGCTATTGTCTTTTTTTTTTCCTTTTTCATTTTTGTAAAAAAAAAAATGTATGACTGATGGATGATAAGAGTAAGAGCCAGCAAAACACTTTTAAAATAAATATTTATTCATTCAGATATTCAATTTATTCAACAAATATTTGAATGCCTATCTTAGTGCCTGGCATTGTTCTAGGTACTGGGGACCAAAGTCATTGCCCTCGCAGAGCTTATATTTTAGAATGAAAGAGAAAGACAGTAAGCAAATAAGTAAAATGTATAGTATGTTAGATGGTAATTACAATTAAGAAGAATGAAAAAGAGAGATGGGACATGCAAAGAGTGACTGGGGAATTCTTTTAAAAAGCATGATGGCCATTCAAGACCTAAGGAGGTAAAATTTCAGCAAAGATCCAGCAGATGTGAGGTGAGGTTTTTTTCCATTTTGTGGTTATACAAAGAACATTTCAGGCAGTGGGAACAACAGAATCAAAGACTCCAGGAGAACTGGAATGCTCAACGAAGAGTGAATAGGCCAATAAGGCTGAGTTATGTTAGCAAGAGGAACAAAGATGAGTTCAGAGAGGTAGGGGATGGGGTGCAGAACAATGTAAGCATTTTAACTTTACTCTGAGTGGGATGGGAGATGTTTTTTGAATGGAGGAGAGTCATGATCTAATTTATGATTTCACAGGATCTTTCTTCCTCTGTTGTGGGTTCCAGCTTGTCATGCTGTGAGGAATAGGAAAGAGGATGAGTAGCCATTGAGGTGGCAGAAATGGAATGAGGTAGCAAGAGTCTGTTTCTCATTTTTGTTCAATTTTCTGGAACCCCATCAAAGACACCCATCATTTCCTCTGGATAAGCCTTTTTAAACAAGAACTAAATTGTGTTGTTTCCTGGTCTTTGTTGATAAACCAATTTCTTTAAAAATCCTTCAAGTGTATTTCAAGGATGACTTTTCTGATTGTCATTGTAAAATTTTTGCATGGAATGGCCTATCTAATCAAGAGGAACTCTCAGAGGAGCTTTTTTCCCCCCTCTTAATCAGAGGCAGGTCTTACCCTCATGCTATTAACACTAATCTTTTTGGAAAATATTGAGTTTCAGTATTTGCAAAGCATGTCTTAAAGTCACATCCTTTTAGTTACACCATTCACTGAGTTAATCTTTGGATAGGGTGAAATGTAACCAATTTCACCAGAGGATTTCTCAATCTCTTTCATTTGTTTCAGCTCAACAGTTTTCCTTTTGACTGGGGTAAATGATCACTAGGTCATGCAATAAAATTCTTTGGCTCTACTGGACTGGAAAGCTTTGATTATTATTTGCACTTCTGGTTCACATTTTCTTTGCCATTATTTTTTTATATTTTCTGAAGTAATTAGAAAATATTGCATGAAGGTAATATTCTTTTGGAATAGAAAGAGCAAGGCATCTGGAGTAATGGCATGTAGGCCCATAAATCAATAGACAAACATCCTCTTTATGTTTCAGTTTAAATGGTCATTACATTGCCTTCTCTATTTCCATTATAATGTAGATCACATGAAGAAATTCAGCCCCAGACTTGGAAGAGCCTTAAGGTGTACATTATCACACTCTCTACAATAAGATCTCGTGTAAAGTATATTTCTTTAGTGGTTGCTTACATTTCCTTGAACATCTTTAGCCATAAAAATTTCCATTCAATTAATGAAAAGGAGTGATTGTTCATTGCTCATTATTTTAAGGAGGGAAAACCTCAGTCCAAGGTCACTTCTCATAATGTACTTGGAAATTCTAATTCTCTAGGTAGCCAACAACCAATGTAACAAGTTATTGTCTTCAATGACTGAAAGTCATCACAGTTGGTAGTGATCTGGGTAAAATCTGAGTGCTTTTCCCAGAGAAAGATTCACTCTCCACCATTTGTGAAATCAGAACTTGTCAGCTTTTTTTTTGGGGGGGGGTGACAAGTTTATTGTTTTTTGAATCTGTGGAATCACATGGATATAAGGTTGCCCCTTCTAAAGGCAGAAATTGACAGGTAAGTAAGGAAAATTGCTGGTGAAAAAAAATTTTTTTAAGAGGAAAGAGAAAAGAGAGAAAAATGATAGAAGAGTTAAAGAGGAAAAAGATGAGAAGAGTAACATGCACAAAGAAAAATGAGAAAAACAAAAAATAGGAAAATAAAGTAAAATATCTTTTATATGCCAAGTTGTTTCCTTCCATCAGTGTGCAACGAGAAGCATATGGAGGTGTAGTTCTCTGTTTGACTCTTTGGTTTCAGTGCCATGCCTCTCTGCTCAGATCTGCAAAAAATACTTTCTTTCCTGGTGACTAAACTTTGGTATTCATGTATGCTCATCATTTCTCCATTTGGTTGACAGTCTACTATGTAAAGATGTTAACCATGCATAAGCATGTAGCATGAAAGGTGACTACATTTTATGTGATAAAAATGACAAGGCAATTATTTTATAATGCAATGCATAAGCTCTGGAAAATTCTGTACATTTTTGGTGGTTCCATTGTTAGTCAGAAGTATTAAACTCTGCAATCAAGCTGTCATAAAAGGGACTGTTTTTGTTTGTTTGATTTTACAGAATGTTTTTGAGCATGTTACTGATACTGGTCATTTTGAAGTTATTGACCAATTAATTCTCTTTTCTGTGAATCTTTGTGGGTGGAAGGACTATACTTCCCTGTGACGTACTTTTCTGGGTAAATTTCACATAGAGAAGTTACCTTTTCTTGAGCAGAATTATTTAGTTATGCCTTAAATTATTTGATGTTATATTCATCCATCCATCCATCCATCCATTCATTCACTCACCCACCCACCCACCTTATTTCTCTCTCATTTCTTTTCACAAAGTACTGTAATCTTTTTAATAACCTAAGCTTGTTGAAATCTAGCCCTTCTATGTTTTATCTAATGATCCAACATGGATAGTTTATTTTGCTTCTTCTTTCTTCTGTTATAAATGATCTCTATAAAGTTCAAACTTCTTCTAGAAAGCTTGGTTCTTTCTGATCATTGTTATTATTATTATTATTATTATTATTATTATTATTATTATTATTATTTAAAAAGCAGTCATACATAGATGATCAATCTGAAAATACATATAATGAGAAAATATGTTTTAAACTATTTTATTGGGTTCATAAAATATGATACATCTTGAGGCTAATATCTATTAAGACTTTAAGAGGGAATGAGGAAACTAGAGTTTATATAACCACTTGTAGAAGGTATGAGGTGCCTATGAAAGTAATTGCAATTCATAGTCTTTTGACTATTAGAAATTTGGTCAGCGTGATACTCCAGATCTAATGTAGAATCAGAAATTGATTTCATGCACACTTGATTTCAAGGCCTGTGATCTCTCCTTTCTATTATTCTGTCTCTTGTGATTTACTCTATGGCTGCTTTCTTTGCATATATCATATACTTACTCAGATTCTTACCTCTAATACATTAGAAATGAGATCAGAGTGGATTAAAAAATTAAATGTCATTTTAGGAGCAAAGGCCTTTAATGTATCTTAGTAATAAATGAGAAGAAAAAAACAAGTAAAATATATTAGGATATACTAGAAAGAACAACAAACAAGCCTGGGTTAAAAGCTCAGTTTACTGAAGGACAGAGGAAGACGTTAAAGAACTTCTCTGAAGTGTTTTCTTAAATAAAAAGTTAACAACACCTGAGGTATATGTTTGACATACAAGCTAAATGTAATGTATATGGAAAGTGGATGGATCAACAAATTATTTCTTTTCTTTCCCTCTGAAAATTAACAAGACTGAATTGAGTATTCTCCAAATCTCTTACTGGATATAACATTCTCTGTAATGACACAATAACCATCACCTACATAGAAAAGTAATTATTTGGGTATAAATCAGTGAAAGTCTCAAGTATAAAATTTGTGTGAGCTTAAAAAATACTAATTCTAATTCATTAATTCAATAGTTTGATATACATTCATTGACTGTATTTTATGTGCCTGGTATAGATGAGATACAAAAATGAACATGTTCATGTTTTTTTATGCTTGAAGAACTCACAGTGGTGGTGTGCAAATTGTTAGTTATGAAATAATATGGTACACACTTTTTTAAAAAGTAAAAAGAAGCCATGAATAGAGAAAAGTAATTAACATGGCATTAAAGTGAAGATTTTATATCAGAGGTAACATTGAAGTTGGCATTTGAAAGATGAAGGATTTACACTGATGGTCCAAGAAGTAAAGGGCTTTCTTGGAAGAAACACCATATCCAAAGATGTAGAGACAAGAGAGAACACGGTGTGTTTGGAGAAAGGCGAGAAGGATGAGGTGATTGGAGTGTTGGGTGCACATATAGATGAAAAATGAAGCCTGACTTTTTATGCTCTGCTGAAAACTAGAATTCTCATTTCATAAGTAACTAGGAACCATTAGAGTGATGAGACAACATAGTTTTACTCAAAACAATGTCCTTATTAGATCTGTGTTTTAGAAAGGCAATAAGGCAGTGTAGAAGATGAAACAATAAGAGAAGAGGCAATATATCCAGTTCATTAGTTACTCTGAATGAGATATGTTGAAAATTGAATTAAGGTAGAAGCAATGGAGATAGAGAGGAAGAGATGAATTCAGGAGATATTTGGGAGGTGGAGTTTTACCTAATTGAATATAGATAGTGGAAGAGAGGGAGGAGGTGTCACTTGATGACCAGATTTCTAATTTGACTAATAGAGTTCTGGGTGGGGAAATGAAAATAAGAAATACAAGTGAGTAGATCTAAGGAAGGTTAGAGTTGAATTCAGATTTGGATACGTTGAGTTTGAGGTGTTGATTGGATATCTAGGTGGGGGAAGCCCAGGAGTCAATAGTTTTATATATTGCTTGATTGCTAACCCAAGTTCTCTATTCATTTTATCCATTAGACCACCTCTAAATCATCACAAATAACAGCAAATGGTTTCCTGAAATTTAATTATCTCTTTTTGTTCTCTTTGGGCACAAATAGAAGGATCTCTTCATCTGTTCAATCTCTCAGAGCTTTATCTATGTTCAGGCATCTTCTGCAGCAAAGAAGTTTAGCAGGGGCTATTGCCCTTATTAAAAGGGCCATGCTCAGGGTCAGAGCAGCATCAGGGTCAGAGGCTTATGCAAGTGCATTCTAGTTACCTAAAGCACTGTAAGTAAAACATTTAGGCCATGTTTTTAAAGCATGCACACAAGTTATTTAAAACATTTTCTGCATAACTGTGAAGCCTAATCCTTTGGAGTATAGACTGACTTTAGTGACTAGCTTCTAGAAAATAGGAAGTGGTAAGAGTGATACTGCATACCTTCTGAGACTAGGTCGTATATATTGATTCAGTTTCTACCAATCTTCCTCTACTTCTCAAGACACTTACTGTGGGTGTCTCAAGCTAATATGTAAGAAGTTAGTAATCCTGAAACTGCCATGCTGGAGAGACCATATAGAGAGTCCAACAGATGTATAGAAGCCAAGATTCTGATCACCAGTTCCAATGTGTGTGGATTTCTTTTTACATCACCAAGCAAAGTTTCGACAACAGCTGGGTGTGATACCACTCAACTCAACCCTGACAGTATCTATTCAGAAATAGCATCAGATTCCATGGGTTAAAAGTTAAAATTCTACAAGACTGGCCCCTCAGATGCCAATTAAAAGTCCAGGTTGTCACCCATGCTTCTGACTGACTGGTTATAGATTGAAGGTTCCAACAATCCCTCCTTGGGTTCAATTTGCTAGAGCAGCTCAAAGAACTCAGAGAAACATTTTACTTACTAGATTACTGTCATATTGTAAAAATATATAACTCAGCAACAGCCAGATGGAAGAGATGCATTGGGAAAGGTATGGGAAAAGGGCATATAGCTTCCTTGCTCTCTGAGCACTCCCCTCTTTCCAAACCTCTGTGTGTTCACCAACTCAGAAGCTCTTCAAACTCTGTCATTTTGGATTTTTATGGATGCTTTATAACATGACTGATTAAACCTTTGGCCACTGGCGATTGAACTCAATTTTCAGCCCATCTCCCATTCCTGGCTGTCTTGGGTAGGACTGGTAGGACTGAAAGTTGTAACCCTCAAATCAAGGCCATCCTTAGGTACTTTACCTAAGTCATCTCATGAAAATAACAAAAGACCTCTCTATTGTTCTCAACAAAGAAAATTCCAAAGGTTTTAACTCCATGCCAGCAACAGGATGAAGACCAAATATATGTTTCTTACTGGAAATCACAATCATGCCAGCCCTCTGAGTCTTCCAATGTCAACTATCAAATACATGAGGAAGGAAGATTGTGAATGATTCTAGCCCTTAGCCTTCGAGTCTTCCCAAATGACACTGTGTGGAAATAGAGCAGTTCTTGCTGAGCCTTGTCTAAACTGCAGTTTCATAAACTACTAATTTGGTAGTATTTAATAATCACTCTACAAAGCCATGATCCATCATAATCTAACCTAAGAAATGTTTTACTTATGATACAGGGTCAACCTTTATTCATTTTGCTCTCAAACTTTCAAAATTGTCCAAGAACTTAATCAATGCCAATTTATTAAAATCTCGGGTTCTCTTCTATTCTACAGCACCAACAAACTCTTGCTGCCTTTTCTTCTTATACTTCAACTCAAATTGCTGGCCTTTCGTCACCCTAGTTATTTTAAGATCTTTTTTGATATTAGGCGTGTTTGTTTACTTTTAAAGGACTTTGCCCATGTTATATTGAATATAATAAATTATACTCATAGTCCATGTTAAACATTGTTTACAGTCTGTTAACAGAGCTGAGAGTGGTTCTTTTAAAAGCTAAATTAGATCCTGTCACTCCTCTGCTCAGAACGCTTTGGTGATTCTTGCTCTAATATGAACTAAACAGCTAAGACTTTATAAAAGGCTCTATGCTGTCTGGTCCCTTGCTACCCTCTAATTTGATTTCTTAAGCTTCTTACCCCTTTTCCTCCAGCTTTATTGAGATTTAATTGAACTGTAACATTGTGTAAATTTAAGATATATACTGTGATGTTTTGATACATGTCTATTTCAAAATGAGCACTATAATAAGTTCAGTTAGAACATTCATCACCTCACATAATTACCTTTTCTTAAATGACAAGAACATTTAAGATTAACTCTCTTAGCAACATTCAAATGTATAATTCAAGATTGTTAACTATAATCATGGTACTGTATATTAGATTCTCCGAATTCACTCATAAGTAACTTTTGGCCAAAATCTCTACCCCTTACCTCTGGCAGCCACCAATCTGTTCTCTGTTTCTCTGAATTTGTTTTAGATTCCATGTACAAGTGATACCATAAAATATTTGTCTTCCTCTACTGACTTAGCAAAATGCCCTCAAACATATTGTCCCAAATGGCACAATTTGCTTCTTTTTTGTGGTTGAATGATATTCTATTGTATGTGCCAGTGTGTGTGTCTGTGTATGTATATTTGTCTCTTATTACCTCGTTTGAATGTCTATTTTGCCTGATGTAAATACTGCTACTCCTGCTGTTTTGTTTTCATTTTCATGAACTGTCTTTTCCCATCCCTTTACTTGCAGTTCATGCATGTCTTTCCATCTGACGTGAGTATCTTGTTTTCTTTTGCCAATAATTGTAATCCCCTTGTTTTTTTCTCCCCAATTTAATTATTTTTAAAAATGACAGTTGACATGCAGTGTTCTTTTATATTACTTTTAGAGGTACAACATCATAGTTAGACATTTATAAAATTTGTGCAACAATCCCCATGATTAGTCTGGTACCCCGTTGTTACAGTATTATTGACTCTATTCTTTAAGGTAGACTTTATGTCTCCATGATTACTTTGGAATGACTACTTTGTATTTCTTAATCCCTTCACATTTTGTACCTGGACCCCCTGACCCCCACTCTTCTCTGGCAACCATCTGTTGGTTCTCTGCTATCTGTGAGTCTGTTTCTTGTTCTGTTCACTTATTTTGTCCTTTAGATCCAACATAGAATAAGTGAGCTCATATGTAGTATTTGTCTCTCAGTCTGACTTATTTCATTTAATACGCTCTAGATCCGCTTATGTTGTTGCAAATAGTGAGATTTTGTTCTTTTTTATGGCTGAATAATATTCCATTGTATATGTGTTCCACATCATCTTTATCCATTGTTTATCCATTTCCACTGAGGTTGCTTCCATGTCTTGGCTATGATAGATAGGGTTGCAGTGAACATAAGGGTGCATCTATCTTTTTGCATTAGTGTTGTGGATGTCTTTTGATAAATACCTATAAGTAGATTTGCCCAATCATAAGATAGTTCTATTTTCAATTGTTTAAGGAACCTCTGAACTATTTTCCTTAGTGGCTGCGGCAATTTATATTTCCAGCAATGGTGCATGAGGGTTCCCTTTTCTCTGCATCCTAGCCAACACTCGTTTGTTGATTTATAGATGATAGCCATTCTGACAGGTGTGAGATGATATCTCATTGTGGTTTTAATTTGCATTGGTCTCATTGGTGACCTTGCGCATTTTTTATATGTCTGTTGGCCATCTGTATGCCCTCTTTGGACAAATGTCCGTTCAGGCCCTCTGCTCCTTTTGAAACTCGTTTGTTTCTCTGCTGTTAAATGGCATGTGTTCTTTCTATATTTTGGGTATTAACCCCTTATTAGATGTGTAATTCATGACTCTCTTCTCCCAGTTGGCAGGTTGTCTTTCATTTTGTTGATGGTTTCTTTGCTGTGTAGAGCTTTTGAGCTTGGTGGAGTCCCATTTGTTTCTTTTGTTTCTTTTCTTGCCTTGGCCCAGAGAGACATATCCAGAAAGATGTTGCTAAGACTAATGCTAATGAGTTTACAGCCTGTGTTTCACTCTGGGAGTTTTATTGTTTCAGGTCTTCAATTTAAGACTGTAATCCACCTGGACTTTATTTTTGTATATACTATAAGAAGTTGGTGTAATTTTATTTTATTTTTTTGCATGTGTCTGTCCCATTTTCCCAGCATCTCAATGTAATAAAATAGCCCAGAAATGAATATCTATCTGTTTTTATGCCATTACCAGACTATTTTGATGATTGTAGTTTTGTCATGTAGTTTGAAATTAGGGAGTGTGATACCTCATTCTTTCTTTCTTTCTTGAGGTTTCCTTGGCTATTCAGGGTCTTTTGTAGTTCCATATAAGTTTTAGGATTAGTTGTTCTAGTTCTGAGAGGAAGGTTATTGCTACTTTGGAGGAACTGCACTGAATCTGTATATTGCTTTGGGAGGTAAGGATGTTTGAACAATATCAATCTTTCCAATTGACAAGCATGGTATATCTTTTCATTTATGGTATGCTCTTCAATGTCATCAGTGTCTTACAGTATTCAGTTTTCAGGTCTTTCACTGGTTTAAATTTATTCCTAAGTATTTTATGCTTTTTGATGCAACTATAAATGGGATTTTTTTCCTTCCTCCTTCTGATAGTTTATTGTTGGTGCAGAGAAATGCAACAGATCTCTGTCTATCAATTTTTTATCCTGCAAATTAGTGAATTTATTGATCAGTTCTGATATTTTTTTTTAGTGGAGTCTTTAGGGTTTCCTGTATGTAGTGTCACGTCATCTGCAAATAGTAGCTGTACTTTTCTGATTTTGAGGCTTTCGATTTCTTGTTTTCTGCTGTGCCTAGGACTCCCAGTGATTGTGGACATACTTGTCTTGTTTGTGATCTTAGAGGAAAGTCAGCTTTTTACGATTGAAGATATTAGCTGTGGGTTTGTCATAGACAGCCTTTATTACGTTAAGGTGTGTTCTCCATATCCACTTTGTTGAGAGTTTCTATCATGAAAGGATGGTGTTTGTCAAAGATGTTAAGCTTTTTCTGAGATATGATTTTTATTCTTACTTCATTGATGTATCACATTGGTTGGTTTATGGATGTTGAACAATCCTTGTACTCCTGCCAGAGATCTCACTTGGTCATAGAGTATAATCCTATAATGTCTTGTTGAATCCAGTGTGCCAATATTTTGTTGAGAAATGTTGCATGCATGTTCATCAAGAACACTGGCTTGCGGGTTTCTTTCTTTTTTAAGATGTTTGTTTGATGTTGGTATCAGGACAATGCTCATTGTGTAAAATGAGTTTGGAAGAGTTCCTCTTTTTTGATTTTTCAAAATAGTTTAAGAAGGATAAGTATTAATTCTTATATGTTGGTAGAATTCACCTGTGAAAGCATTTGATTCTGGACTTTTATTTGCAGGAAGTTTTTTGAGGATGGCTTCAATTTCATTGGTAGTAATTGGTCTGTTTAGATGTTCTATGTCTTCTTGTTTTAGTCTTAGAAGTTTACATGCTTCTAGAAATTGATACATTTCTTATAGATGGTTGAATTTGTTGGCTGATAATTGTTCTAAATATTCATTAATGATTCATTGTATTTCTGTTCTTTGTTCTTCTTTTTCTATTCCTTTAAGTATAAGGTTAAATTGTTTTTGAGACTTTTCTTGTTTCCTGAGGTAGGCCCATATTGCTATGAATTTCCCTCTTAAGACTGCTTTCAATGTCCTGTAGATTTGGGGTCATTGTGTTTTCATTTGTCTCAAGATATCTTTGGATTTCTTCCTTGATGATGTTGTTAACCTATTCATTGTTTAGTAGCATCTTATTTGGTATTCATTTGTGTGTGTGTGTGTGTGTGTTTGTTTTCTTGTATTGATTTCTAGTTTCATACCATTGGAATTGAGGAAGACTCCTGATGTGATTTCAGTCTTCTTAAATTTATTGAGACTTTTTTTGTGGCCTCACATGTAGTCTTTTCTGGAACATGTTCCATGTGTGTTTGATAAGAATGTATATTCTGCTGCTTTGGGGTGAAATGCTCTAAAAATATCAGTTAAGTCTATCTGGTCTAGTTTGTCATTAAATACTGCTGTTTTCTAGTTGCTTTTCTGTCTGGAAGATCAGCCCATTGATGTCTATAGAGTGTTAAAGTCCCCCGCTGTGAGTGTATTATGGTCACTCTCTCCTTGTATGTTGGTCAATAGTTGCTGTATTTAGGTCTTCCTGTTTGGGGTGCATCAGTGTTTACAAAGGGTTATATCTTCTTGGAGTGATCCCTTTATCATTATGAAATGTCTTTTGTTGTCTCTTATTGCCTTGACTTAGGTCCTCCTATTTTATTATATTGAGATACACACACACACACATACACACACACACATACACACACACACATATTTTTATCTATTCATCCATCAATAGAAACTTAGGTAGTTTCTATGTCTTGGCTATTATGAATAGTGCTGCAGCGAACATAGGGGTGCAGATATCTGTGATTGATGATTTTGTGTCCTTCAGCCTTCTGCCTTTATATATTCACTACAGCCACATGGCCTCGTAGATGTTTCTCTCAACTAAGTACTAACTAGGCCCAATCCTGCTTAACTTCTGAGATCAGATGAGATTGAGCATGTTCAGGGTGGTATGGCCATAGACCCTAGATGTTTCTCAAACACTTTTGGCTTGCTCTTATTTCAGGGATATTGCTTCTGGTCTAACCTCTCCTTGGAACTCTTTCTCCTCAAAAATTTGCTTGATAAATTCTTACTTCCTCGAAGCCTTTACTCAGCCAGGCCTTCCCTGAAGGCAAGCTCATTTTCCTTGGCTCTCTGCTTCTTTTCTCTGCTTTATTTTTCTCCATTGCACTTACTATCTTTTAATAAATTATATAATTTGTGTATTTTATTTTCTGTTTCCCTCTCATGTACCAGTATGTGAGCTTTTTGATGACAGGAAATTTTGTGTTATGTGTTCATTTCTAGATCTCCAGCATCCAGAATGGTTCTTGACACTTAGAAAGCTCTCTGAATGAATGAATAAATGAATGAATGAATGAATTCAATGACAGTTGGATTGAGTTGCAGTTGACTAGTTGATATAATGTTAAGTTTTGTAGGCTTTTAAACATTTGTTTATCAAAAATTTGCCATTTTCTTTTCATATTTGGAAATCACTTAATTTTCAGCTTTCAGACATTTTCATAGGCCCTTGAAAAGTTCATTGGACCAAGGCTCCTATATCCAGTGAATAAACAGCCCTGCACTCTGTTCCTTCTCTTCTTTGTACCATTTGCAGTCCTAGGACATCACTTCTGTCTCCTACATTTAGCAAGTGGAGAAAACAGTTCTTTTTCCCTCTAAGCTTTACTGAAGGAAATCAGTAATATGTTCTCCATCTTTCCACTCTCCCTCTTGGTTTCCATAAGAAGGTTTTATGGGCTGAATTGTGTTACCCCCAAATTCATATCTTGAAATTCTAGCCTTATGTATCTCAGATTATATTTAGAGGTAGGCCCTTAAAGAGGTACTTAAGGTTAAATAAAGTCATTAAGGTGTGCCCTAATCCAATATGGTTGATGTCCTTGTAAGAAGAAAAAATTTGGACACAGACACACACAGAGGAAGACTATGTGAAGATACAGGCAAGGAGAGATGTTCTTAGAAAAAACCGGTCATGTTGACGCCTTGGTTTTGGACTTCCAGCCTCCAGAATTGTGAGAAAATAAATTATTGTTGTTAAAGCCACCCAGTCCCTGATACTTCTTTATGGAAGCCCTAGTAAACTAATATAGAGGGAGGGCTTGGGAAGTGCTAAGGGTGCTTATAGGTTAATGAATTTGATACAAACAGCAAGAAAAAAATGTGTGCTGATGACAGTGGGCAGAAGAGGTGCTCTCTCAAACTTCTCTGGAGAGATCCTCTTGGCTGTGTTTTGGGCTAGCAATTCTAAGGAGCCTATATGTGGGAGTGAAGAGTGAGGGGAAATAAAAGAAAAAAGCCATAAAGTCCTCTTGGGAGAAATAAAGACTGTGTGTGTGTGAAGTATTATGTAAATCTTATGTTACTTTAAGTTAAACACATTTTCATTCTTTTTAACATATAGTTTGGCTAGGTCAGAAAGGCCAGGATGAAAAGAAAAAAACATACTCTTAGGCTTTCATAGTTAATAGAAAAAGTTTTTTTTTTTTTTTGCCTTATTTAGAATAGAATATAATTTTAATACTTAGGGGACAAGAGAATACCGAACAGATGAAGGTATCTTTGGTTCACAATAAATGACAACTAGATTTTTTTTTCCTCTTATAATCAGATATATATTCAAAACAAAATTTCCTGTGCAATAGAGGGTGTGCAAGAATAATTAAGAAAGAACAGAATACATAATAAATTGTCTTTCCCTAGTTCTGATTATCTCAAGATGGTCAGGATCTTTCTAAATTGCAGTGCTCATACCACACCCCAATTTGATTGCAAAGTGGCCCTGCCCTTAGTTATCAGGTTGTGAATCTGTAAGATTGAGGTCAAATGGCTTGGACTAGAAAACAAGGTAAAGATTGATTAAGAAGAAAATAAATAACTATAAACTCCATTAGTGTACTGTAACTTCACTGTTTGCACTGGTAGGTTGTTAACCACCTGGCTATGTGCTCTGGGAATGAACTGAGAAGGATGGATTCACTTCCCTAAAAAAAATCAGCCAGAGCCAACTAAAAAGCAGGGCACTAATATTCCACATACGATGAGATTTTGTAAACATCTGGACTATTTCCAATACAAACAAGTACTTTACTAATAATAATTAATTTGGAGTAAGGGGTAGATGATAAAGATGGACATTATTATTATTTTAAAATTTGAATGACTAAAGAGTCTTATCTAAGTGGATTTGGGCAGCTACAACAAGATGCCACAGACCAAGTGGCTTAAACTGCAAACATTTCTCACAGTTTTAGAGACTGGCAGTCTCAGATCAAGGTGTCAGCAGAGTCAGGTTCCAGTGACTCTTGGTTCTTGGTTAACAGACAGCCATCTTCTCGCCATATTCTTATATGGCAGACAGTAAGGAAAAGCTCTGGTTACTCTAACATTAATTCTATTTATGAGAGCTCCATTCTCATAACATAATTACCCCCACAGGCCTCATCTTCAAATATTATCACATTGCAAATTAGAGTTTCAAATTATGAATTTCGAGGGTACATAAACATTCAGTCCATAGAATCCTCACTAATTGAAGCATCTAATAAAGTATATATTCTGTCAACCATCTACTAAATGGAAACTTATAGATCTGTTATTTTTCTCTGACTCTGCAGTCATCCATGAGTATTGACTATTTATTGACTGTCCCTCTCTTCCCTGTGTTGGAGTGAACACTATTTAAAGATGCATTATAAAATTCTTTTATATTTTTATTTTTTATTTTCTTTTACTTTTATTAGCATTTATTTGATACTGAATATATTCCTGGGCTGTAAGTTTTATTTCTTCAGTTTCTCCTGGGACATCTTTTTCTTCTGTGCAAGTTCTTCTGGCTCAGGAAGACTTTGCTCCATTTCAGTGAGGATTGTCTCAGTGTGGCGGGGGTTGCTCAATGTAGGGTTCATCCACCCAGGAGGTATGCCACATCCTGGGAACCTTGTTCCCCTGTGTATGCTTGATGACGAGAGTCTGCATATAAACCCTGAAATTCAGCATCACTCTCTGCATTTTTAAGTATGTGTAGCAAAAATTCAGCACTCTCTTTGGCCCACCAACCCTATATCCAGCCCCACTGTTGGGCCTGGACACACCTACCAACTCCACCATCGTAAGGATGAAATCTGTGAAGTGACACCCTTCAGATACTTGGTGGCTCTTTGGATATGCATAGACATCATGGCCTATGCAGTTGCATGAGTGCTCTTAAAGTAAACAAGAAGATTTGAACCTCTTGATTTACATAATTTTGTGGGGTTTTCTAAGTCAAGTGAAGAGCAAACAATTTCCAGAGGTCATCTCAGGCCACTTACAGGAAAAGTCATAAAACAGCATTCTGACCCTTTAAGCACTTTAACTTTATTTTGGGGAGGCAGCCTGTGTTCCCAAGAAAAAAATTTGTTCCCTTTCTCATTCTTCCTCCTCCAATTTCATCTTCACCTTTTCCATCCAAAGCTATCTAAGGTTGTAAGGTACTCTTAGCTTAATCATCAAGATTCAACATTGCTCACCTAGTTAACATAAATTTGTTAGAAGATATGTTCCTTTTCTTTCTAGGCCATTTCTAAAGACATAGCTTATTGCACCACAGACAAACCTAGCAAGGCAAGAGAAACCTGGGGCTCACCCTTGATTTGCACTGACACCAGCCAAATGTCTTAATTTTGTGCTGAGGCTTGCTTCAGAATTGTGTTTGAACCCTGTGTGCATTTCTATTTCTTCCTAGAAGCCACATACTTTACAAGAAAGTAACAGCAAGTAAGTAGCTGGAGGAAAGAACATTTTAGAAAGGATAGCCATATACGTACACCCGAAGGAAGCAGTACATAAGAGTAAATTTAATTGTTAATTTAACCTGGAGGCATGTGTAGGCAAACATTTAGATATTGTATTACTTTGAATTTTTAATTGCTGGACAGTGAAAACTACTTATGTTGTTAGAAGGAATGTGAGTTGGTGGCACGATCTTTACCTAACAGCACAATTCCTTCTCCTGGGCCCTGGAAGGCATATCTGATAATTAACTTTAGAGCTTGTTTCTGAAAATAGAGCCCCTGATCAGTATGTTTTAGAGCTGATATTTATTGATCTTTGATGTCCACCTCTGTGCAAGGGTTTTTCATATTAATTATCTTATCCTCATAATGATACCTAAAAATATACATTTTGGATGAATCATATTTTGTGTTTTTTTTTTTCTGGATGTTCTTGGTTGCCACAGTGAAACATTTTGCATTTTATATAGGTCAAAAATGGTAATCTATTGGCAATCCCACTTGATTTAGCCTAATATTACCCTTATTTGTAATGTTAAAAACACACCAACACACACTTGCTCTGTTCTCTATCTACTCCTCCAACTCCTAATTCAGCTTCCTACCTGATAGCATAAAGCAATTTGTTCTCAAACATCAAAGGCAGGGATTTTTAGAAAATAGATTGCCGTTCTCTAGCCTCAGTGTCTCTGATTCAGTAGGTCTGGGGTAGGACCAGAGATTTTGAATTTCTAAGAAATACTCAGGGGCTGCTCCTGCTGCTGGCCCAGGATTGCAGCTTGGGAACTATTGGAATAGAAGAAGGATATCTTCAATTATGCATCTAAAACTTACTTTTTAATTTTCTTCTTTTGGCTCTAAAACAACATTAAAAATTTAGATTTCTTTAAAAAATATCTTCCAAACCTGATGCCATTTTCACCCATCCTCAATTTGTATTTTCTTGTATATAATGCATAAAACAGAATTGCATTACCTTACTTTTTAAAGACCATAAAATTTTTCTATTTATACAACCATAATTCTAAAAAAACATATTTTGTAGATTAATACTAAAAGTCTACAAGTTAAAGTATTGGAAATTGAGAGAGGGTTGAAAAAGTAAATAAATTTTGGTGATTAGGTGGGATAACGTGCTGGAGATTCATACATCTGGTTTGAGGTTATGCTAGTTCCTCCTCTAAGCCTTACTCATGCCCGAGATTCTCTGAGCCAAAATGCACCGAGAAAAAACAGCCAGAACCATCACCTCCAACTTATAGATAAGGAAACAGATTCAGAAGAATAAAATGGTTGCCCCATGGCTAATTTGTGAAGAACCCAGTTGGGGGGAGGGTGTTAAAAAATAAACTGAGGCATATTAAACATTTAAGGTTTTTTTGAGAAAAAATTAATTTCAATCTGGCAGCGCCAAACTGGGAATTGTTACAAGCCAAGAGAAACACTTATATAGGGAAAGCCCAGAAGTAAAAAAAAAAAAGAAGTTATTTGATTGGCTATAGCTTAAAGCCTATGTGGCTCTTTGTGATTGATTGTCCTTAGAATTCTGATTTTGTAACCTAAAGGCATTTACAGGCTGCTTCGGGTTTGCTTAGACAAGACACTACTGCATTAGAGCCACCTCAGTCTAATGGCCTCCTTGCTTAATTAATTTAACAGGGGTCAGGTCACACCTGAGCAGTGCCAGAAGGGTAACAGAGCATAGGAGATGGGGACACATTATATATTTTGGCCTAGGACAGATGAGGAAATTCTATTCCTCTGACTTCCTCTCACTTTCACCCATATTCAAACAAATGTATAAGGAACAAGTAGAAAAAGCCATTTTAATCATGATTCATCAAAAATCTTTAATATCTTGGCATGAACAACCAGGTAATCACCAGGTATTCTGGCCATTACTACTACACACTTGGGTCTTCATAAACACCACTATATTTGTTTTGGTTTGAAGCACAAACAGCATCTGCCTCACTGATTCTTCTTCTGGACTCTCCCAAGGACTTGAAAGCTATGCTTTTTTTTGTTTGTTTGACTGTGTCCTTGTACTTATCTCTTTCTTCCTTTATCTCATCCATTTTCTTTGTTCTTGCCTTTATCACACCAACTTCTATCTAATTTGCTTTGATCCATCCAGCTCCTTTCTCTCTGTGTTAGCCATTTCAATGAAAGTAAAATGCTTTTTCATTCATCACGACTTTCCCTAAATGGAAAGTGGCAATAACTGGTTTTGCTCATCCTGAAGAACTTTTTAGGAATGCCAAAGAGATGTCAATACTTAATGTTTAGCATTTCGAAAGGACAAAGCAGCTGGAGAAATCTATTAGTAGGCAATTGCTTATTCTTTAAAACTTGAGGTCCTTGTGGCTGCCAGCCTCCAAAAGACACAAAGACCACCAGAACTCAGGGAGTTATAGGAATCACACTCTTTATTCAGCCAGCTGGGTCTGCCAGGGGTACGCAGACCCCAAATTAAGCAGCAGTGAAATGTAGAGGGACAGTGTTTTTAAGCCCAAAATCCCATTCTTCATTCTGTCTGAACACAAAGGTCTATTTTTCTTCTATTCACTACCTGTCAACCAACTGGTCAGGTGTGCAAGCAGGGGTGCAGAAGCAGAAAGCTTGTTAGAGTGTTATGTTTCCATAGTTAGTAGCCCATGTTCCTATGGCGATAGTCAAACAGTAATTTCCAGCAAGTAATTAATTTTTAAACAGTAATTCTCCAGCCAACACATTCCCCACTGGCCTTAGCAGAAATTAAATCTTGGGTTATTCATATGGAAATGAGAGGAGGAGGATGATTAAAAGTCCAGCTACAGCAGATAGAAGGGTTGTTAGCCATGGTGACCAATTGAACATCCTATGAAACCAGTTATTTGATTCTAGTCTCTGCTTTTCCCTAGCATCTAAATTTCTCTGTATTAGTTATAAGCTTTCTCTAATTATTCCAGAGTTACTGGCCTAGAAGCAACAGGTTTCACCTAGAGCCATACATAATCTATCTTGTTTTAAAAATAATAAATTTAAACCTCTTCTATTTTGAAGGGCTACTTTTGCTAGTGAATTGACTTGAAGTTCTAGTCTGCTGAGCTTAGTTAAATTTAGGGGAGTTCCTACCCTGACATAGTAAGAGGGTTTTGGGTTTAGGTAAAACCAGCAATCTTGTCCTATGTCTGAGGAGGTCTTACTTAAAACCTTGTGTAATTCTCCTTCTGGTTCTGGTTGTGGCTGGTCGAATGCCTGGGCTAAAGAGGAAAAAAGGAAGAAACAAAGGGTTAGACTTGCATATGTTTGAGTCTTAGTCTTACGGGCCTATCTTCCTGACCTGTCCACTCTCATGCTGTCTTCATGGGGGAGTGATGAATCCACAATGGGATGCTGTCTACTTTAACTGCAGTAGGTGTCATCAGGTAGACAGTGAAGGGTTCTTTCCATTTGGGTTCTAGTCGTTTGAAAGTGAGCTTCTGGATCCACACAGAGTCCCCAGGTTGAAACTGATGGGGAAGTCTGTCCTCCAGGACTGAGTGGGCAGCACAAACCTGAGACCAAATCTCCTGTACACTTTGGAGGGCCTGTAAAGGTTACATAGTTCTGCCTTTTCCTCATCTCTTATTCTAGGTACTAAAGGTGAGGATTTTTCCACAAAAATTTCAAAGGGGGGTGAATTCATTAATATATGGAGTATACCTGGCTCAGAGAAGAGCAAAGGGGAGAAGTTCTATCCGGATCCCACCAATTTCTAATCCTAACTTGACTAATGTCTCTTTTAGAGTCTGATTCATTGGCTCTACCTGGCCCGAAATTTTGGGACCAGTAGGCGCAGGGGAGTTTTCATTGCAAATTTAGGTAGCTAGCCAATTGCTGTGATACCTTTGCTACGAAGGCTGGTCCATCATCCGACCCTAAAGTTCCAGGGAGACCAAATCAAGGGAGTATTTTATAGAGTAGTTTCTTAGTAACTACTAAGGCAGTCTCTTTCCTGGTGGGGAAGTCTTTTGCACATCCTGAAAAGGTGTCTATAAAAACAAGTAAATAGTTGTAGCCCTCCATAGTCAGGGTTAGGCAGTCTCTTTCCTGGTGTAGTTGGTAGAGGAGAGTCCTTCCAAGGGCCTGTGAGAGCCCGATTTTTTCCATCTGGGGTTGTCCACCACCCCTGTTAGCTCCTAGTGGCTCCCTTGTCTTGAAAATGTATGTTCTCTTCTACCATATAGGTCGGAGATAGAGGAAGTTCTGGGTAAGGGACAACAGTCAGTAGATGTGGTGGAGGCCCCACTGGCCTTGTGGCCGCTTTTCTTGCCTCTGCATTGGCTCCTTGGTTTCCCTCAGTCTCAGGATTATTCCCTTTTTAATGTCCTTTACAAAGAATAATAGCAAGAGCCTTAGGCATCCATATGGCTTCAAGTAAGGCCAAGATCTCCTCCTTGTTCTTGATGTCTTTCCCAACTCAAGTCAGAAGCCCTCTTTCCTTGTAGATGGCTCTGTGTACATGTGCAGTGGCAAAAGCGTTTCGACTATCAGTGTATATTGTGACTGCCTTATCCTTTCCCCATCTTAGTGCCTCAGGGAGGGCAATGAGTTCTGCCTTTTGAGCAGAAGTCCCATGGGGAAGAGCCTGTGACCAGATGGTGCCAGTTAGAGTAACGACCACCACCCCAGCATACCTCCTTTCTTCCTGCATGAAGCTGCTCCAGTCCGTGAACAGAACTTCATTGGCCTCAGGCAGAGGGGAGTCCTTGAGGTTTGGCTGTGAGGAACACACAGTGTCAGTGAAATCTGTGCTGTCATGAATGAGGGTCTCGGGGCCTGGGTCTGGCAACAGATTGGCTGGGTTGATGACAGTAGCTTGGATTTTAGCCATACATTTGGGGTCATCCAGTGCCTCCCTGTTGTTGAACACCTTCTGGGCTATCTCAGCAAGTTGGTTCATGTTCATCCCTGCAAAACCTCCTAATTTTTGTAATTTATGCTGGATATCAGGGGCTGCCTGAGTAGCAAAGGCTATTAATTGTCTGTTGGTTCTCAGGGGCCTCAGGATCAATGGGGGTTTATACCTGGTACGCCTCTTCCAAGAAATGCTCCAGGCAATTCCTGAGGTCCCTCCCTGTATAACTTCAGTCACCTTAGAAAAGTTAGTTGGCTGACAAGCAGCCATCCTAATTTACCGAATTAGAATCTGGTGGTACCGATCTAATGTCATTTTTCCTGTCTGAGAATTGTGTTCTCAGTCTGGGCAGATGGAGGGAAATTCCTCCTCGATCTGTTCCCCTGCTTCCTCAACTCTCCTGCCTCCCACAGCTATCTTCTGTGTTTCAGTCTGAATGCGTCCATATTCTTCTGAGGTTGAGGGGGTAATTAAAAACTGTTGGCAATTGTCCCAGGTGGGGCAGTGAGTCTGAAAGACACTTTCTAAGAGTCCCCATCATGCCTGGGGTTTCTCAGAGAAAGGTGGATTCTGTGCCTTCCAGTTGTACAGGTCACTAGTCGAGAAAGGTACATGAACCATAAAGGGCCTGTCAGTGTGATGCCCCTGGGGTGGTGCTCGGCTGGGAGAATGGCCGAGGTGGTAATATCAGCTAGTGCCCCACCCGGAGCAGGAGCAGGAGGCCCATATAGGTTACCTGCCTGTGTCTGAGGAGGTGAGGCGGTGTTATTGGCTTCTGCTGTCCTGGATTATAGGATGGGGGAAGGTAACTGTCCTCTAGTGGAGATTGGAGGACTGAGGGACTGGGCTGTCTTGGAGATTCAGTTGCTGCATGTTTTGAGGTACCCACAACTAAAACTTGCACTCCTAGAGAGAAGGCACACAGTCAGAGCCAAGAAGGGGGTTTCTGAACAAGGTTTAACCATTGATCAATGTAGGGAAACTGATCGGGATGTCCCGGTCTCCCTTGACAATCTTTTAAACATTCCTCACCAAACCCTTGTAAAAGGAGCCCTCCGGAGGCCAGTTTATACCAAAAGACAGCCACTCAACTTCACACAATGTCCTTAGTCTGCCTGGAGAAAACTTCATGCCATAATCAGGCCTCTCTACAAACCCTTCTTTGAAATGTTGCAGGAGACATGTTTTCTGAGAACTCGAACTTCCCCCCATCACTTGCACAGAAAACACAAAACAGATACTCAGGCAAGAACAATTACCGGGGTGTAGGTGGACCCAGAGAAGTCCGCCACCTACAACCTAGACAGGACCAGGCAAAATAAACAAAACCTGAAAACAGGGAACAGGAGGCGGCGTCCCATGACCTCTGGCCATGGTCTGGGAGATATGACTGTGTCCAGTCTCTCCATGGACCCCCAATGACTGGTCAACAGAAACAGAAAGGTGCCTTTTATCCAGACACCAAGGCCTCGGAGATTCCAGATTCCTGTCAGGACCAGGAACAAAGAGTGTGTCCTAAAAATTGCATCCTTGATGATTGCATTAACCCCATCACAGCATTTAAGGGCCCTGGAACATCTCAGGTTGGCCACCCCTTTGAATCTGTAACAGGGACAGCAACTGCTTCAGAGGCCAGTCCAGTCTTAGATCTCAGGGCCATTCCCTGGGATCTTGCTGGGGCCTCCAAATGTTGTGGCCGCCAGTCCCTGAAAGACACACAGATCACCAGAACTCAGGGAGTTATAGGAATCACAATTTATTCAGCCAGCTGGGTCTGCCAGGGGTATGCAGACCCCAAATCAAGCAGCAGCGAAATGTAGAGGGACAGGGTTTTTAAGCCCCAAATCCCATTCTTCATTCTGTCTGAACACAAAAGTCTTTCTTCTATTCACTACCTGTCAACCCACTGGTCAGGTGTGCAAGCGGGAGTACAGAGCAGAAAGCTTGTTAGAATGTTATGTTTCCATAGTTAGTAGCCCATGTTCCTATGGCGATAGCCAAACAGTAATTTCCAGCAAGTAATTAATTTTTAAACAGTAATTCTCCAGCCAACACAGAGTGACCCCAGTGGTCCTTCCTGAAAGAATTGTCTGAATGAGTTACTTTACTCCTGTGAATGCTGGCTTCTTCAACCTGTAAAAAGGTGAGAATATATCTTTTCACAGAGTTGTTATCAGGATAAAATAAAAAAAGTATGCCTCAATTGTCTATTGTTATTATCCTCCAGAATAGAATTCATTTATTCAAGGATGTGTGCCAGTCACTGTTGACAGAACCGTGAACAAGTTTGGTCTTTGAACTCTTGAAACACACAGTCTATATCAGAAGAAGCACCAAAGCAAATAATTGTAAAAATAATAAACTGTAATAAGGACAACAATAAAAAATACACAGTGCAGCAAATTGTAGTGAAGGAAAATTACATTGTGCTGTGAATGTGTGTAAGGGGGAAACCTGACCTAACTTGAAAGGGTGGGTGGTAGTCAAGCATGGGCTTCCCCACTGAAGTGACATTTAAGCAGAGGTCTAAAAGATGAACATGGGATTAACTGGATAGTAAATGGGGAAGAGAGTTTCAGACAGAGGGAGTAATTTGTACAAAGGCCTAAAAGCTGCGAAAAGAACTAGGCACATTCAAGGAATTCATGAAAACTCATATGCTCAGAGGTTAGGAAGCCAGGGAGAGAGGGTCATGAAATAAAGCTTCAGAAGTGGGTGGGAGCAGAACTACCTAGGGTTGTATTGGCTACAATAAGAATGTTGTCCTTTCTCCCAAAAGCATTTGGAAGGCTTTGAAAGGATTTAAGTCAGATTTTTTTTTTTTTAAATATGGCTTAGAATTGATTGGAGAAATGAAAGAATGGAAGAAAGATATCTGTTAGGAGGCTCCTAGAATTGTCTAAATGAGATAGAGTGTCTTGGGTTACAAAGGAGGGAGGTAGTGGGAATGGAGTTTTAACAGATGGAATCCTTGGGTTTTGTGACTCATTGAGTAGGTATGAGATGTAAGGATGAGGATTACTAATGAGGTTTTCACATTTCTGTTTAGAGTAACTGGTGATGCTCCTGCCATTTACTCTTAGAAGAAACATCCGAAGAGGAAAGTCCTTTGTTTTGGCTTAGATATACTAACTTTGAAATGCCTGTAAATCACATAAAAATATCTGATGAGAAGCCAGTTCAATACATAGATCTGAACTAGACAAAAATGGATGAGGGCTAATGTTTTGTAGAGAATATTGAGATAGGAGTGGATGAGGAGAAGAACCCAGCAAACCAGCTAGACTAGAATGACAATGTATCTGGAGCATAGGTAACACGTGGGGGGAAAGGGGGACAGGGGGTGTGTAAGTTCATAGTGTGGAGGGGTGAATGTGTCTGATGACAGGAGTCAGTTCTGCTTTAAAGTTATAGTTTCCATGCTCAATCAGAATCCCTTGGGTAGCTTGTTTAGGGTAAGGTTCAAAGCCTCTGCCTTAAAAGACCTAGACCTTGGACACAGTTCTCAGATAACTTGGGGAGAGAGAAATATAATCTTTGTATATTCCCCTTCTCTATCACTATACATATCATGTAAATGATTTAAAATCTATTTTATAGCAAATTTAACACTATTTTAAAACAGGAAAAAAGTATTTTTAAATGTAGCCAATAATAGCTGTTTAGTTGTAAAAAATTAAAGAATGTTTTTATTGATTGAAATGGGAAAAAAGTGTTGATTAGATAATTATTCAGGTTTGATTCCCACTGAAAACATTTATATATTGAGTAGAGAACTCTTCTCTGATACCTCATGAGTATTTAATTATAATTCTCATACTTTTTATATTGTTGTCTGTGCCTAGAGAGAATAAAGGATAGTAATAAACATAATAACCTATACCCATCCAACCAAAGCAATATGATGTAGAGTGGGACTCGTGTATCTGGGTTTATATCCCAGTTCTGCCACTCTCTGGTTGTGTGTGCTTGGGAAGATCACTTAACTTCTCCATGCTTCAGTTTCCACATTTATACAGTGAATGTGACTGTAGTTTCTATCTCAGGATTTTGTGAGGAGTTAATGAGTTGCTATATGTAAAACATGTAATGATAAAGCCTTGATTATACTAAGTGCTTTTTATATTATTAATATGTACAGTGATGTACACATGGACCACATGGCTCTGCCCTCTAGGAGTTTAAAGTCTAGTGGGAGTTTAGACAAGGAGATACTAGAGTTGGGTCAGGACAAGCCTGGCAAAGGCACAAAGGAGGGGAACCAAAAAATTTTAGTCATGTTTGGTTTGAGAACTGAGGGATAAAGGGAATTGAATTTTTGGGGAAATGTGTTTTGAATTTTATAAGAACTTTTGTCATACAACTAATTCATAATCACAAAACCATTTATCTTTTGCTTTGCAATTTTCAGGGCTTATGCATACATTAATTTATTTGATTCTTCTGTCAGCCTTATAAAATCAATATTTTGGAGCACTTTGGGTCAGTTGTGGAGGAAGAGGTTTATAAAAATAAGGGATATTTCGTAATCTCAGAGAATAAAGTTTAGTGGACTTTTTGTCTCAATATTATATAAGTGGAAATTGAGGTTTGCAGGAATTAAAAGACTTTCTCAAAGTCACAGAGCTGATGTTACGAGAATGTTATAAACTCCACTCTATGGATTAGATATAGATTTTAGTTCTTTCATCACATATATGGTGGCTCTAAAACTAGATAAAACCACTTATTAATGGGCACAGAATATCTGAGTTCCTTTCCTCAAAATAATATTAGAAAATTACATTCTTTGATTCTTGAAACTCTAACATACTAAGATGATGTAGAAAAAGAATAAACACAGCTTCTGAATGTGTTTTCTCTGGCTTTGCAATGCCGCGACACATCACTCACATCCTGGTATCGGTTACAAATCTTTCCAAGTCTCCTTATTTAGTGAGCTTCCTAAACTATAATGCCAAAGCATACCACAGGGACATAAAGAGAAAAGGTTGGGAAATGTCAGCTCTGGAGCACAGGTGACTTAAGTCACTACCTAAGGTTTGGAGCCAAGAACAACTGTCCAAAGCTCAGGTAGCAGACAGGTTTGGGAGGCTGGTGTTAGTCATAGAATAGGCTGGGCCTTGGAAAACCAGAAATCTACTCCTTCGAGAGAGGATCAGCTCAAGGGCACTCAAAGTCAAAGAGTCAGGGTCAAGATAGGCCACAGCAGTGGGAGAATAAAAGGTGGATTTGGGTTTAAGCAGGTCAACAGAGGAGGACAGATCTGTATCAGCGAAATTTGATCTCTGAATAAGCTTCCTGTTACTACTTCCAAGGCTTTCTTCAGCAATGATTTAGCAGGAGTCAGTCACAACAGGGCTGGTCTAGACTGCACAGGTGAGAACCAACAATGAGTTTACTGGCTGACATGAGGCAGGCTGCCATGAAGGTTAGCCCAGTATCCAGTGAGTAAGTTGCAGAAAGAATAAGAGATGATAGCAAAGTCCCAGGCTCAGAGCATCAATGCTAATGCTGCTGAACATTGTATTTGGCAAAACCGCCATGTTCCACTTTCAAAGGAAAAGCCTTAAAAAGTGTTAATTTCTTGAAAAGATTCATAGTAGACAGATAGTAAGTGGAGAGGGAAACAAATGAAGCAAAGCAAAAATACTTTTAGATGAGTCAGAAAAATGGACATCATACTATCTTTGAAAAGTGTATAGGTCTGAACATAAAGGTCTAAAAACTTCTAAATGCTTTAAAAAAAAAAAAACAACAACTATTTGGATTTCTATACCATTTCCCCAAGTAGAAACCAGTTTGAGATAGTGGAATAAAAGTAAATTTGCGCTTGTTACCATGAATTATGAAAGATCTAAGGACAATGGGAATCTTCATATGGTGTTTAAAATGTGCCAGGTGCTTCTCTCAGCACCATATGTGTGCTCATTTAATCCTTGCAACAACCCGACCAGTCCTATTATTATTACTATTTTGCTATTGAGGTAACTGAGATATAGAGAAATCAAGTGATATGTCCAGATCACACAGCATGAAGTTCAGAAAATCCTGCTGCCACACGGATGTGGTAATCATGATCCTATATGCTTTTAGTTCTTCGTAGTCAGGGGACCAGGAATGATTTTGGGGACCATAACTCCAAATTTGTGCTTCCATGTAGCTAAGAGGCTGTATTTTCTGTCCTGTAGTTATCCTAAACTATGAGCACACTTCATGGCTGAGACAGTGATACTGTGCTGAGGGAAAAAATGTATAAAACCTTCTAGTCTTTAATGTCATAAATGCATGTGTCAGAATAATCACTGTTATTTTATACCGTGCTCTCATCCAACACTGCTATTGGCTTAGAGTAAGGGTTAAGAACAGGGGCTGCAGCCAGACTGCTGTAATTAATACTTAGCCAAACTTACTAGTTATGTAACTTGGAGAGTTATTTTATCCTACAAGAGGTTTATGTTACCTTCTCTCCACAGTGGACATAATAACAGTCCCTACCTCACAGGCTTGTTGGGGACTTACTCATGATGCACACTAAACACCATGCACAGGGCCTGGCATTTGGTAAGTGCTCAGTACATGCTACTCATCATGGTTGATTTGATTACTCTGAAGAAACCAAAAGAAATCAGGAACAGACCCTTAAACTTCTCTGTATCTCTGATTTTCTCCTCTCTTTCTTTTTAAAAATTCCACAAAAGATGCAGCCAGTACTTAAATGTTGTTAGTATGAGAAAGGACAATGTATCCTTTCTCTCTTGTTTTGCATATCTGAAAAAATGAACAGTTTCTTACTGGATTAATGTGACAACTGATCTAGGCGAGAAGGAGAGAAGAGATCATGAATGGGAAGAGACAGGCAAAAGGTACAGTGATTCATGCAGTTGAGATATAAAGTTTGGTGGGGTGTGGAAATCTATAATAGACATTCATTTTATGCTGAATTTATCATGTAACACTTATTTTAAGATGTTTTCATAAATTCTCCACAGGTAATTCCTTTTGAGGAATACTATTACTTGGCTTATTTTCTTCATCTTTTGCATCAGTACTGGCAATATCAGGAGAATAGAAAAAATATATTGACACTTACTAGAAAATACCATGAAAAAAATTTACCCATATACTAATAATATCCCACTAAAATATAATAGGAAAAAAATCTCATTCAAAATTAAAATTACATAAAATGTCTTCATAACACTTCTGTGAAGAAAACTGCAAACCTTCACTGAAAGATATTATATAAATAAATAAATAAATAAATAAATAAATAAATAAATAAAATACACGAATTGACCATCGACAGCATTAAGAAATACTCAGTGTTTAAAAATGTCATTTTTTCCCTAATTATCTGCAGACTGAATGCAATCCTAATCAAAATACAAAATATTTTTAAATGGATTTAATGAATGATTCTAAAGTTTTATGATGGTAAGTGTGCAAAAGTAGCTAAAGCAATTTTGAAAAAGAATTACAGAACAAAGGCTTGTCTATAGCACCTCCTCGAAAACAAAATAAAGTTGTGGTAACTGAAACATATCTTGTTGGTGCAGGGATAAATAAGTAGGCCAATGAAACAGAATAGAGGTGTGTGTGTTTGTGTGTGTGTGTGAGTGTGTGTGTGTGTGTGTGTAAAACCTGACATACAAATTTGCTGTATTATGGATCTGGCGTTTAGGTCAGAGTGGTAAAAATGGATTATTCAATAAATTTTGAAAAACTTTTGAAAATCTGAAAACTTTTCAAACTCCACTTGAAAATAATCAGACCCTATTGCACACCACAAACTCATGTGTATTAAAAATATAAATACTAAACTATGTAGTAAAAATTCTTTAGTGTATGGAAGATGTTCATAAATGAGACATAAAGCAAAATCCATAAAGAAAAATACTGATGAATTTCATTAATAATAATATATAAACCCCTCTACAACAAAGTTAAATAAAAATTTAGAAAATAACTAGTAGATTAGAAAAAAGTATTTACAACACATTCAGATTAGAAATATATGCTGGTAAGAAAAATAAATGACGTAAAAACAGTGCAAGGCTATGTAAAGCCATTTCATAGAAGCAGACATGCAAATGGGACAATAAAGTCAAGAAAAGATGTTTTACCTCATTAGTAATCAAAGAAATAAAAATTAAGATATACCACTTTAAATGTCAATTTGAAAAATAAAATGAAAATATTTGATCATGTTAAATACTGGTTAGGAGGTAGTACAACATTTCTTATACATTACTGCTTAGAACGATAATTAGTATAGTTGATAAAGAAGGTGATTTCTCAGCAGTATTGAAACTAAATATGCACGTTTACTGTGACGCCCAAATTTTACCTCTTGTTGTCTACCCTGGAGAAATATCTGCATGTATGCTGAAAGAGGAACATATAAGAATGTTCACTGTTGAGTTGTTTGTAATAGTGAGAAAAAAAGAAAACAACCTAAATTCCCATTGGAATAGAAATGTTGAAATGAAGTGTGGTATTTTCATGCTATAGAATTCCAAGAGATTAAAAAGAGGTGATGAGTTAGTTATATTTGTAGCAAATATTTACACATTCAGATCTCTAAGTCAGTTTGTTAAGTGAATGACCAAGTTGCTGAATGATGTGTAAAATAGGATGCCATTTATTAAAAATGAAAGAATACACTTGGCATTGTCAGTTCTTTTCATTTTAACATTTGGCGGTATTGTTTCGATATCATAGGCCACTTAAATATCCTCTTTTTTGAAGAAGGGATCAGGTCATCTGCCCATTTTTTTAAATTGAATTATCTGTATTTCCTTTATAGAAGGTTTTTTTATTGTAAGATTGATTTGCAGTTTTTTTTTTCAGAAAATCTTTTGTCGATTATATGCAATTATAGAACTTTTTTCTAATCTGTGACTTGACTTTTCACTTTCTTAATGTTAACATGTAAATTAACTGGAACTCTCTACGTTTCTAGTGGGTTTGTAAATTGGTACAAAACTTTGGAAACTGTTTAGACAACATTCCTGAAGCTAAACACATGTATAACATGATCCAGCAGTTCTGTTCGTGGGTATATGAGTAGAACACAAATGATATTTTGTATCCACTGAAAGACATGTACAATAACATTTATAATGCTTTAAAAGCTTCAAACTGAAATTAATCAAATGCCCATTAACAGTAGAGGAGTGGATAAATAAATTGTGGTATATTTGTATAATAAAATTTTACATAGCAATGATAAAGAACAAACCACTCCTATACACACAAATATGATGGTGTCAAGGATGTATTAAGTGAAAGGAAGTAGGCACATACGAGTATATATTGTATGATTCCATTTACATAAACTTCAAAACCAGGCTGCACTAATTTTTGATGACAGAAGTCAAATCAGTGGTTGCATTTGAGGAGTTATTGATTAGGAGGGGAGAAGGGGACATTTTAGAGATCTAAAAATATTTTGATATGGGCATATAAATATGTATGTAAGTATATATAAAAATCTGTCAAGATGTACATTTAAGATTTATGCGATGTATTTTATATAATTTATACTTTATTAAAAAGTTTTTAAACTTCTAGAAAAACCCCCATGAGGTAGACACCATTGTCATTCATATTATGCAGGTGAAGAAACTGAGGCACAGAGATAGGGTAACTTCCCAAGGTCATCTAGCTGGTATTGGTGGTAGGATTCAAATCTAGGCAATCTGACTGGAAAAGCAATAAAATGTACATTATCTATTGTCATAGTAATCCTGTATAAACAATCATACAGCCTCAGTGGCCTACAATAAGAAGCATTTGTTTAGGTCACAAGTTTACAAAGCTCAGCTGATCTTGTCTGGCCCCACTCAAGTCTGGGAGTTGGTTGGCTTTTGGCTGGCTTATGATGGCCTTGGTGGGACTGCTTAGATGATTTGGCTCTTTTGTTACTTAATCCACACATGGTCTCAGGCTGTGGTAGGGGCATTGAGAGTAGCTAAGCCCAAATGTAAATGTGCTGTTGAAGTCTGTTTATGTCATTTCATTGGCCAATACAAGTCATGTGGCTGAAAGTAAGTAAGAGTAGGCAGGTACTATAGAGTTACATGGCAAGAATATAGACCTGGGGAGGGATAAATAATTGGGGTCATTATTCTAATCAATTTATGATAGAGGTAGGAGTTAATCACAAACTGGAGTTAGGAAGACTTGGGTCCAGTGTTAGCCAACACTTAATATTATGTGATTTTTGTGTAATTGCTTAACTTTGGATTCATGATTTCTTCACCTCTAAGATAAGGATCATAACCATATCGACAATAAGACCTTCAATATGAGTAGTTGTTGAGGATCAGTGGAAATAATGTGTATCAAGTAGCAACCTGTGCCTGATGCAGAGCAGATGCTCAATAAATGCTAGTTATTGTTAGAATGATAATGTCTCAGGTGGGTGCAACTTGAACATGCCCACCTGTCTGGAATAGGGTCATAGCATGGTGGAACATTTGACGTGCTTTTTTTGCTCTCCACTAGATTTTATGGAAAGACCTACTCCTGGGTTCTGATGTTACACACTTAATGCAGTCCAGGTAACCAAAAGTAGCACGTTTTCAATTTCTCAGGATGCACGTGTGATGGAGGACTCTTGGGTAGTATCCTCCCTGGACCCCCTCTTTATAAGGCCCAACTCTTCCAATCCTCCAGAAATCTACAGAAACTTTACCTCTCTTTGAGTTTAAGCCAACCTGGCCTCCCACCTGTGGTTCAGAGAATGAGGGTATAAAGAATTCAGGAAATTTCTGTTGTCTGCATGCATGCCCAGCTCTTCACCGCTTTGACCTCAAAGCAAAAGAAGCTACTGAAGGGTTTTCTGAGCCATCTAAAATGTTCTATATTATTTTGCAGTCTATTTTACTGCTCATATTCTAATTCTTTGAAAATCCGTAAGTGCCAACAGTAGTGATGAGGGGATTCTTTAGGCCTAAGAGATGGATCTGACCCTTCGGAAAAACTAACCTGTGGTGACAGAAGTGAGAATTGTGGCTGCCTTTTCAACTGGGGATGTTGACTTGGAAAGAACATGAGGGAATCTTCTGGGGTGTGAAAAGTTTCAGAATATTAATTGGTGTAGTGGTTATACATATGTACAAATTCACTGAGCTGAATTCTTAAGCTTTTGTATACTTTACTGTGTGTAAGATATACTTTAATTATAAAACAAAGAAAAACAAAATAAAAAGCCCCAAAATAATAAGTAATATATACCAATAAAATAATAATGTGACAAGTAAAAAATTACGAAAATACCTAGAATAATAAAAGTCAAACTCCCAACAAGTTCCTCATGGAGGGAGGAGACAGGGAAAGAGAGAGATAAGAGGATGGTTAGTGGTTAAAAGGGATCTTACCTTCCCCAGCTGTGTGTGCGTTTTTTTATCCGTGTAAAGATAAATCAAACATGTAGACTGTGTACCGTATACCAGCACTGAGGATTTATGGTTCCTTTCTGTTTTCAATTCTCAATCTGTTAAGGTTCAATTTGCTCAATTCTGTTATTAAATGCTTAATCACCTTACTGACAACCACTGACAAGATTTTGTACCTGTAAACACGACTCCTCAGAAAATGATTTCTTAGGTATTTACTCATAACTCCACTCCATGTGCTGACTTTGTTTTGGTCTAGATATAGATACCGGTTCCATGATGCAGGCTGAGCATATCTTTGTTACAGTATGCTACTTAATCTGTCATACAAAGCAACCCTCATGTCTATTTCTCATTCAACCTAAGAGATAGAAAAAAAGAGGTATCTGCTCTGGCTTTTCATTTATATAGTAGGTATTCAACATGAAAGACCTGATTGAATAAAAGCATCTTTTTCAATATTTTTTAAAATTAAAATTCAGAAAAAATATTTTTAAGAAATCAAATCAATGTATGTAAATTTCATGAAAAGACTGTTTTTTTAACAAAATCACTTAAGTTCCAAGAAGACATATAAATAATAGAACATAGATTTATAGTTTTTGCATCTGTGAAATTTAATTATAGTTTATATTTGAAGGCTGGCTACAAATTTTATAAATCATTTTGAGTTTTGAATTGAAGAATTAGAGTAAGGGTTAAGATTGATAAGATGGCTTTTGACTTCCATTTTTTTCATTGTCTAGAGTTTCAGTAAAGCTGGTTTTAAACATATATTTTATTTTTTATTAAGTTTATTGGGATAACATTGGGTAATACAATTATATAATTTTCAGATGTACATTATCATTTGACATCTGTATGTTCTATTGGTTGTTTGCCACCCAAAGTCCAGTTTCCTTCAGCTATCGTATATATGATCCCCTTTACTCACTTTGCCCACCCCCATCCCCATATATTCCACTCCCTTTACCCTGTTTAACTCCCCCTTCCTCTCCCACATGGCTAGTCTATAGTCCATGTCCATGAGTCTGTTTGTTTGTCCTGTTCATTTGTTGCTTTTCGGTTTATATCCCACATATAAGTGATATCATGTGTTTTTCAAGTTTTTCTGTTTGGCTTATTTTGCTTAGCATGATTATCTCGAGGTCTATCCATGTTGTTGCAAATGGCAGTACTTCATCTCTTCTTATGGTTGAGTAATATTCTCTTGTATATATATGCCACAGTTTCTTTAGTCTATCATCTATTGTAGGACACTTTGGTTGCTTCCATGTCCTGGCCACCATAAATAATGCTGCTATAAACATTGATGTGCAAGTATCTTTTCGGATATGGGTTTTCAAGTCTTTGGGGTAAATACCCAGCAGAGGGATTACTAGATCATATGGTAGATCCATTCTTAGTTTTTTGAGGAACCTCCATCCTGTTTTCCATAGTGGCTGTACCAATTTGCAGTCCCACCAGCAGTGTATGATGGTTTTTTTTTTCTGCATCCTCTCCAACATTTGTTATTACTTGTCCTGTTGATTATAGCTATTCTAACAGGTATGAGATGGTATCTCATTGTGGTTTTGATTTGCATTTTCCTAATAGCTGGAGATTTCGAGCATCTTTTCATATATTTGTTGGCCATTTGTATGTCCTCTAGGGAGAAGTGTGTATTCAGGTCCTTTGCCCATTTTTTGATTGGATCGTTTGTTTTCTTGTTGTTAATAAGTCGTATGAGTTCTTTGTATATTTTGGATATTAGTTTCTTATCGGAGGCATTGCTTGCAAATATATTTTCCCATTTGAATATCTTTCCATTTCTTTGTATCTTTTTTGGTTTCTTTTAATGGGGTCTTGTAGTTTCATTATGTAGGTCCTTCACATGTTTCATTAAATTTATTCCTAGGTACTTTATTCTTTTGTTACAATTGCAAAATAAATTATTATTTTTTTTGCTTCTGTTTCTGACATTTCATTATTAGAATTTAGGAACATTATAGATTTTTGAATATTGATTTTGTATCCAAAAATTTTACTGTATTTGCTTATTGTTTCTAGTAGTGTTCTTGTGGAGTCTTTATGGTTTTCTATATAGAGAATCATGTCATCCACAAAAAGTGACAGTTTGACTTCTTTGTTTCCTATTTGGATGTCTTTTATATATTTCTCTTGCCTGATTACAATTGCTAAGACCTCCAATGTTATATTGAAGAACAGTGGCAATAGTGGACAGCCCTGCCTTGTTCCTGATCTTAGAGGAAAGTTTTTAGTTTTTCACCATTAAGTATAATGGTGGTGGAAAGTTTGTCGTATATGGCCTTTACTATGTTAAGGAACTTTCCTCTACACCAATTTTGTTAAGTGTTTTGATCATAAATGAATGCAGTATCAGGTCAAAGGGTTTTTCTGCATCTTTTGATATAATCATATGATTCTTAATTTTTAATTTGTTTATGTAGCATACCACATTAATTGATTTGCATGTATTCAATGATTGCTGTGCCCCTGGGATAAAGCCCACTTGATCAAGGTGTATAATCTTTTTAATATGTTGGTGTATTTGGTTTGCTAACATCTTATTTATGATTTTTGCATGTGTTTATGAGAGATATTGGTCTGTGGTTTTCTTTTTCTGTGTTATCTTTACCAGGTTTTGGTATCAGGGTAATATTGGCCTCATAAAATGAGTTGGGAAGTATTGCCTCCTCTTCGATTTTTTGGAAGAGTTTGAGGAGAACATGTATTAAATCTTCTTTGAATGTTTGGTAGAATTCTCTGATAAAGCCATCTGGTCCTGTACTTTTACTTTTTGGTAGGTTTTTGATGATTGTTTCAATTTCCATACTGCTGATAGGTCTATTTAGATTTTGCAGTTCTTCTTGATTCAGTCTAGGAAGATTATATTTTTCTAAGTACTGGTCCATTTCTTCTAGGTTATTAAATTTGGTGTTATATACTTTTTCATAGTATTTTTGCATGATCCTTTGTATTTCTGCAATGTCAGTCATAATTTTTCCTCTTTCATTCCTGATTTTGTTTATTTGTATCCTTTCTCTTTTCAATTTCATTTATTTCATTTCTAATTTTTATTATTTCTTTCCTTCTGCTAACTTTAGGCTTAATTTGTTCTTCCTTTCTAGTTTGTTAAGATGAAGTGTTAGGTTGTTTATTTGGGCTCATTCTTATTTTTGGAAATAATAGGTCTGTAATAAAATGAACTTTCCTCTTATGAACACTTTTACTATGTCCCCAAAATTTAGATATATTGTACTATCATTATCATTTCTTTCTATGTATCTCTTGATCTTTCTTTTTATTTCTTCCCTGACCCAGTTATTCTTCAGTAGCATGTTGTTTAATCTCCATGTATTTGTGGTTCTTTCTGCTTTCATTTTGCAGTTGATCTCTATTTTCAAAGCATTATGATCAGAGAACATGGTGGGTATAATTGCAACCCTCTTGTATTTGTTGAGGTTATCTCTATGTTCCAGTATGTGGTCAATTCTTGAGAATATTCCATGTGCACTGGAGAAAAATGTATAAGCAGCTGTTTTGGGATGGAAGGCTCTTAAATATCAATTATGTCCAGTTGGTCTAAAAATGTCATTTAAGGATTTTATTTCCTACTTGATTTTCTGTTTGGATGATCTATCCATATCTGACAGTAGAGTATTTAGGTCCCCTACTGTGAAAGTGTTTTGATCTGTTTCTCCCTTTAGTTGTTAGTAATTGTTTTAAATATTTTAAGGTTCCCTGATTGGGAGCATAGATATTAATAAGTGTTATATCTTCTTGGTGCATGATTCCCTTCATAATTATGACTTGTCTCTTAGTATCTTCTTTATCCTTTTTATTTTGAAGTCTATTTCATCTTATATTACTACCACTACTCCTACTTTTCTTTGAATGCAATTTGCTTGAAATATCATTTTCCACCCTTTCACTTTGAGTCTATATTTGTCTTTGGAGATAACATGTGTCTCTCTGAGGCAGTATATGGTTGGGTTTTGTTTTTTGATTCATTCTGCAACTCTGTGCCTTTTTATTGGCAAGTTCAGTCCATTTATATTTAGGGTAATTATTGAAATATGAGGTCTTCTTTTAACCATTTCATCTTTTGCTTTCTGGCAGCTCTGCATTTTCATTGCTTCCTTGTCCTTATGTTTTTGTTTTCTTTATTTTGGTTGCCTTTTGTGAGTTTTGCCTCTGGTTCTTCTTGTTTTATGTTATATACTTCTACTCTGAACCTTTGGTGTGTGGTTACCATTACAAATATATAAAGAATAATTATATAACTATATAAATGTATATAGATAAATAGATAGATGCTCGACATATCCATCTTCTTTTGCATGTGTCTTATCTCCATTTCACTTTGTGAATTTAGATCTTTGAATCTTTCTTTTCAGTCATTGTTATCTCAATTTGTCCCTATGTATGCTGAATGTTCATTACTATCTTGCTATAGCAATTCTTTTCTTATTATTTCAGCTAATAATGCCCTGTTCTTAGTAAAGGTTGCACTCCTCTACTTCAATTTGCCTGATAGTCACTTTACTCCTAATTATGCTTTTTTTTTTTTTTTGGTCATTTTGTTTTAGGTGTGCTGACCCCTTTTAGTATTTCCTGTAGTGCAGGCATCATAGTGAAGAATTTCCTCAATTTTTGTATGACTGGAAAGGTCTTAATTTCCCCTTCATAGCTAAAGGAGAACTTAGTTGATACATTATTCTAGGCTGGCAGTTCCTTTCACTTAATAGTTTAAATATTCTATTCCATTCCTTTCTGGCTTGTAAGATTTGCTCTGAGAAATCTGATAATATTCTAATGGGTTTTCCTTTATAAGTTACCGTTTTCATCTCTCTGACTACCCTGAGAATTCGGTCTTTGCTGTTGATTTTTGTGACTTCAGTACAATGTGTCTTGGTGAAAACCTTTTGGGGTTGAGATAATTGGGTGTTTTGTTGACTTCGTGAATTCCAAGCTCCAGATCATTCCTTAGCTTTGTGAAATTCTCATCCACTATTTGTCTGAAAATGCTTTCTAGTCCCTGCTCCTTTTCCTTGCCTTTGGTAATGCTCATTATTCTTATGTTTTCCCTCCTAATGGTATCGTATCAGCTAGTTCTTATATTTCCCTTTCATTATTTTTCATTCTTCAGTTTCTCTCTTCTGATTTATTTCTTGATTTCTATCTTTGATATCACTGATCTTTTCCTCCATTTGGTGGACTCTATTTCCCAAACTTGCTGTTTTATTTTTCAACTCTTGTAGTGTGTGTGTGTGTGTGTGTGTGTGTATCTCCAGAAGATCTATTCTGTTCTTTTTGTGGGTTTCAATCTCATTGCTCTGCTCATCTAAGTGTTTTTTTCAATTCCTGAAACTGTTGATATAACTCATTTTGGAACTCCCTGAGTTTTTTCAGAAGTACTATCCTGAATTCTCTGTCATTTAAGTTGCATATCCTATGTCAGTAAGCTTATTTTCTGGAGATTTTTCTCTTTCTTTCTGCGATGCCTTGTCACCTTGGTTGTTCATGGTGTTTAATAGACTATTTCTCCTCATGGGCATTGATGAAAATGTATTCTGCTTTTTTTTTTCCAGAAAGAAGATTTATTATATAAAGGTCTCTCTTGAGTCTGCTACAAAGAAGGCGCTTTTCTTTTGGTTTCCCATAGATGGTGTCTAAACCTTTTTGATCCCTGCTTTATATAAAACCTTAAAAATGCCTTTATATTTTCTGATAGATATTTAATCACACTCACTACTCTTAGTTTCAGTCCCTGTCAGTGTTAGCAATAGTTTTGGTAGCATTTACTCAGATTCCCCTGGGGCTATACAGTGTTCATCTTGGGGGGGGGGGTGGAGGGGAGGGGCCCTCTGGGTTGGCAGTTGGGGACTGTAGCTCAGCCTCAGTTTTGCAACCGTGGCCAGTAAAAATCAACTGTTGTTTTTCTGCCATCCTGCTTCTTTGCTTTCTGCTCTGATGACTTGGCCCTGCTGCCAGCTGCGAGGATCTCACAACTTTCCCAGGCAGAGCTGTTCAGGGAACTTATCCCACCTTCTCTCCTCCCCTTACTCCTACAGGTGGCTCCAGCAGCTGTGAGAGGCAGCTTATTTATTTCTCCCAGTTCACCACCTGACACCCAGTGTGGTAGCTCTTATATGCAGATCCCACTCTCAGACATGCTGGTGTGCAGTTTGGGTGTTTTTGTTGAGTTTTAGATGTTCAGCTTATTGTTGTTACAAGGGGAGGTACCTGGGGATGGCTTTCACTCTACCATGTTTCCAAAATCTGCCTTAAATGTATATTTTAAATTTAGAATAGTCCTAGTATCCACTGTCTCTACTGCATCAGGACAAATATCAGGCAATGTTCCCTGAGTTTGGGGTCAAAAAACCTCTCATCATGATAGAAATCTAAAATGAAAATCTAAATTAACTAGATTTTTCCAAATTGCCTTTTCTCTGTACTTAAGGAAATGCCCATTAGCACCCAGACACTCTTACTGTATGAACAAAAACACTATTGTAGATACAGATCAGTGTTCTTAGCCTGTGTATGTACAACGTGAAGTCCTTGGGTCAGGTTTGCCAGCATGTGACCTGAAGACCACTGAGGTGGAATGATTTGTAGGTGGTCCCCTATGTTCTTTCTTCCTCTCTTATATTTTGCCTCCTCTCTTTACCTTCTCCTGCTTTCCAACTTGTTCTCTTTTCTTTTCTTTTTTTTCTTAAATAGACTTTATATTTTTGAGGAGTTTTAGGTTCACATTAAAATTGAGCAAAAGTTAGATTTCCCAGATACCACCCTCCACCCCCCATGCACATACACAGAAATACACTTAGCCTCCCCCACTATCAACATACCCACTAGAGTAGTACATTTGTTAGACTCTATGAACCTATATGAGGCATCATAATCACTTATAAGTCCATAGTTTACATTAGAGTTTATTCTTAGTGGTGTACATTCAATGGCATTTTTTTTAAAGCTATTTCTGGCTTTATGTTTTATACCTGATGTGACTAAATATTTGGCAGACGCTGGTCCTTATCTATGCAAGGTGCACTGGAATCAAAAAACTTCTTACAAAACCTTCACACCCATGGGGTGATCCCATTCTGATCCACTTGGAGGGGCCCCCATGGGAAATATTTATTTTTTGCCACTGCTATCACCTGAGTGAAGCTTCCCATCACTTTGGATCTTGAACCCTCTAAGAAACTCATTCACTTATCCCTCATAATTTAATGGCAATTGAGAATATAATAACAAAGCAAGAGAGTCCTTGGCCAAATGAAGATTATATCCTAGTGTTCAGGTGTCCAAGTAAACAAAAAATACACTACAGAGTGATCAGTGCCAGGGGGTCCTAAGTGTTTTTTCTTAGCTCAAATTCATCTGGCATAAAACTGCTAAATTAATCAAACACTAGTACTCTGTCAATAAAATGTGCAGCTCCAGATTCCCACATTGCTTGGAAATTTCCTATAGAACAGATATGAAAAATTTTACTTGTGGTCTAGAATGACTGTAGAATGCTCCAGTTAAACTGGAGGCCAGTAAGACATTAGTGTAGATCTTCTGTAGACTATCAAGAAACTCCCTGGAGTAAGGAAGAAGATAAAAATGATGCATTTTTTTTACATAATGTGACTCCTTTGTGTCAGTTTCCCTTTCTCAGGGTGAATTGCTAATCAAATATAATAGATATACAAATCTCTGGGCACTCAGAAGAATTGGTATTCTCAAAAGCATTATTCAAGTTAAATTTACATCTATCTAAATTCTATTTTGGCTGCTTCCAATGATTTCTGCTCAAGTGTTGACTATGTACACTAGTCCTTGCTGATGTCTGTACCCTATCTTTTTTTTTTTTTTTTTTTTTTGCTAGACTAGTTGGAGTTAATCTCTCTGAGCCAAACATGTTTTAAAGATTTATAAAAGAATCACTGGCCAACCCTATATATTTATTTCTTTTAACTTGAACACTAGAGTGACCTCCACTAGCCCTCTTTCTCATGTTCCACAGGAATGGATTGGAGAATGCCCTTTTTCTTATTTATAGGGTGCATCTAGATGTGATGGTAAGGTTAGAGGATGTAAGAATACTGCAATATTTGTGCTGGGATATGGAGATGGCTATTTTGTTTTTGCCTTTCTTGGTTTCACTTGGAAAATAAAAATCAAGATATTTGTTTCTAGTTGTTGTAGGGACACATGTATGTTGAAAAAAATGCATGAAAAGGTGGGTGAAAAGAGTCTTTAAAAGTAAAGTAGAAAAATTCTTCAGAATAGTTTATTCTGAACATTCTATTCCAAGATAATTTCTTTTCATATGGAATAACGAGACCTTTGCCATTATGATAAGAGGGCCTACCAAAGACACATGTACTAAGGGAGGGGTCCAGAAAAATACAGTGACCTGTGTATTTTCTGTGTATCTCTTTGAAGCTAGATGATAAGTGGGTAGCCAGCCAGAGTGATCAGCACAGTATAGTGGGGCTGGCCAGCTAAATCAGAAAAAGGGATAAGACACTGAGATGTCCTAGGTTGATGCCAAGGAGTCCTTGAGTAGAATCCCTAAGTTGTCATCCTTAGTTTTTGTGAATAAGGTACAATACTTAGGTAAACTCAGGTTGTATATTAATTACTTTTGGTTTCCTGCAATTGAACTTATTTTTAGCAAAATCTCCCAAATGGTGGCAACTGAAGCATAGTAAATTCAAGGTAAACTCAGTAAATGTGTTCTTTTCTCCTTCCTGTTTTTTCCTAGATTTTATATTTACATTTTGGAGTCAAAGCATCAGGGAGCAGTTATCATGCCCCCTTATCCCAAGTGCAGTGTTTCTAGTACTCTATTGCAACCCAGTGCCACCTCTGTGCAGCTCTTGGCTGCTTGCCACATCCCTGGGGCTCACAGGGCCTCTCACTGTGAAGCTGCAGTAGGTTCTTCGGTTTATACATCTCTCACAGGCCTTGATGATCTGCTGTTCTCATGCTATGCTGGGGGTAGGACTGGCCATCTTTGCAGAACTAGTCTCATGTACTTAGCAGCAGAACTGGCTACACACATAGGGTAGGTAAGGAAGTTCTTCCTAGTATAATTTAATTAAAATATTTTTATTATGTTTTTTGATTATAGAATAGTTTCTCATTGCAAAAATAATTAGAACATGTAGATAAGTGTTTAAATAAAAAATATATAATAATATCATCCAAATATACCCTGTTAATATTTTGTTGTAGATTTTTTCTATGCATAACAAGAATTTTTGTATGTTTATATATGTAAATGAATATTTATATAAAACAAAATCCAGTTATGTTGTATGAATTGTCTGTCATCCCCACTACCCTTAAACTATATGTTATGAACATCTTTATGTGGATGTTCTATATTATTTATGATAGAATCTGTATCATTATTTTATGGGAATGACAAATTACTTAACTAATTTCCTACTGATGAATGAACATTAGGTTGTTTTCAGTTTTCACGCTAAAAACAGTGCTGTTACAAAGATGTTCAGTCTAAAAGTGGAATCTTTGGGTCAAAGAAATGGACTCAATAATATCAAGAAACTGCCTCTGAATAGTTTGTGTTCACTTAGATTTCAGCCAACAATGATTCTCAATGCCATGGTCTACATTGCAGGATTTGAAGGCCAAGGCAATCTGTCTAAAGATCAGCATAACTATGACCTAGTATGATCATTTCCCCAAAGCCAGGTATTATAAGTTCCCCAATAGGGACCTTCTTAGGAATTAGAGTTTTTTTCCAGAAGGATATAACTGAAATACTTCAATGATCAGGATAAGCGATTTCAAAACACCTACATAGTAAGCCTGTGTTTGTATAAGTGTGTGTGTGTGTGTGTGTGTGTGTGTGTGTGTGTGTGTGTGTGAGGAAGAGAGAGAGAGAGAGAGAGAGAGAGAGAGAGAGAGAGAGAGAACGCACCCATGCAGGCACATGCCTAAGGGGAGCAGCAGTGGTTACAAGTATGGGCACAGTACATGTATGTTTAAGCTTTTTCTACAAAAGTCTTAATTTTATTATTTCCTAATAAAATGATTTAATTCTCAGTAAATATATTTATATGTTACATTATATAATCTACTTATATAGCTGTATTTACCATTTTACAAAGCCTTTGGTCAGTTTATTTATTTTGCCTTTTGCTCAGGAAATACCATCACTGCGGTTTGCCTACTCTCCTAAAAGAGTAGATACGTCCTGTCTCAGGAAAGTTGGGAACACTCCCCCACTCCCCGCTGCTGTACCACCCTTAAAATGAAATCACTAGATCTCGGTCATCAGGGCAGTTCTTCAGCAGAAGCAAGCACCTGTAGGTGTTGCTTCCTCTTCCACTCTCTAACTGCGCAAGAGTGTGGACCACCCTGTGAGCTTCATCTTTCTTTGCCTCATCTACTCTTGTCATTCTCTCTTTCTCTCTTTCCCTCTTTTCAGGGTAAAGTGTGGGAGTAAGGAATAGGAAAATGCACCATTTTCCTGGAGGTTGAGTTGAGACGGGAATGTTTTTGTTTAAACTTCACTAATTTATTCCGAACAGGTGGCCTTAGGCTTTCTCTCCCATATTTCTATCCTGCCCTCTCTTGCTTCAGTCTGTGTTTATTGTCACAAATTGTCTGGTTTCTTTCTTTTCATTCTTTTATTTCAAAAGATATCCATATTCAAAAAAGAAAAACCCTGAGAAAGTCCTGCTATAGGCATGGAGGGTGCTGATGATTCTTGAAATGTCTTCCTATTTGAGACAGACATGAAAACAGTATAATCACAACATGGAGGAGATTTGTAATAGTGAAAAAAAATAGAGAAAGAGAGAAGAGTGACTGACACATGAGACAGATGCATTTGAGGGGCTGCCACACAAGTTGTTCACGCCTGAGGGATGGGAGGGGAAAGATGGCAGGCAGCCTGCTCAATATTGATTTTCAGGACAATGCAATGACTCTTCTGCAGGAAATAGGAGTGTAATAAAGAAAAAAAGGTTAAAGTTGTTCACAGAGACAGAGAAGAATACCATCCATCCTCTTTGGGTATAATCATTTCCAGGAGTTTAAACTGCCTTTTTCTTTTTTCTTTTCTTTTCTTTTTTTCAACCTATCTTCAACAAAGAACCCACGAAGGCATAATTTCATTGTGTGCCTCCTTCATAATTATGTTCTAGAGTACTGAGAGGAATGCGTGGGAACCCCCAATCTGGCTTTTCTGCTCCACCAGGGAGCACATTTTCTTTTTTTTCACATCACCAATGAGCTGACAAGGGGCATTTTCTGTTGCTTGTTTTCAGGCTGCCTGTGTCAAGGGAATGAAGGAGGTAAGTTATGACAGTGCTGAGTTTTGAAACTGTGATAACCAGAATGTCATCTTCCCTCCAAGCTGGATACTTTGGAGAGCTGAGAAGGAGGGGCCAGCTGGGCGCTGCTGGAGCTGATACTGGGAAGAGAGGGCACCTCCCAGGAGCATCCCAGGTGAAGGGTGAAAAACTGTTCTGCTTTTCTTCCTAGAAGCAGCTTTATCTGTCTTCGTCCCCTGACCCCTCATACTGCACCTCCTTCCTTGGTTACATAGCAGTGATAAAAGGCAACAGAAGGAAGGGTTATATAGAGAGCAAAGAGTGCCTGCATACACCTTATCAATCCTCAAAATAATGCTTGTGGGGTAAATATTATAGCTTTCTCTCATTTTCTTGACAAGGAAACTAAGTTCAGAGAGTTAAGTGACATACCTGGGGTCACCTGGTATCTCAGGGAGCAGAAGCAGCATTACCCAGTTATCTGACTTCAAGTCCAGAGGTTTCCACTACAGGTATACCTCACTTTATTTTGCTTCACAGATATCCCATTTTTAGTCATTTTGGCCTCAAAGGCAAAAACGGTAATGACTTCCTGAAGGCTCAGGTGATGGCTACCATATTTTTAGCAATGAAGTATTTTTAAACTAAAGTATGCACATTGTTTTTTAAGACATGCATTTCACACTTAATACTGTATCTACATTATGGTATAAACATAGGTTCATATGTACTAAGAAACCAAAAATATCATGTCTCTCTCTTTATTGTGATATTTGTTTTATTGAAGTGGTCTAGGACCAAACCCACTATATCTTTAACCCAGATGCACTAGTTCTTGCATGTGATTTTTTGTTGATAAGTCTGTTGGCAATCTAGACCATATCGGTCTTTTGTGCTGCCATATTGCAAATATCTTCAAGAAAAATTTCCAAAGAACAAAAAAACTTAAAAAGGTAAAAGAACTAAGCTTACAGATCTCCATGCATTCCCTATTCTTGTCATCAAACATGGCAAATAAAGACATAAGACTTATCATTCATGTAGGTCAAATCTCAAATTGGGATCAAAATTTAAAAAGAAAAGAATTGTAAAGAGAAGATATCAAAGAAAGGGGTTGGGTGAAAAGGGGAGAATATGAAAATTTGAAAATTCTGGTTCCGGAATAAGTTATCTGAATCTCAAACCCATACTTATTGCTTTCTACCTATGTGGCCTTAGGCAAGTTGGCACACCTCCACAAGCCTCCGTAAAATGGTGATTTTGACAGTATTTACCTTGTGGGTATTAGATAAAATAATCTTCATAGAAACGGAGTTTACTCTGTATGAAATGATAGCTATTATGATTTCAATATGAGAGAGCAGGTAGGGTCTACTGTGAAGAGCCTCCATGCATTCTTCTCCATCTAGGGTACATTTACAGTCTTTTAGGCCGGTCCTAAGGGCTTCCTTTCCAGAACTGGGGAGGAAATCACAGTGAAAAAAAATTGTTTTAGCCTTTAATGAAACGATAAAAAAAAAAAAAAAAGAGTAAATCAAAAGGACATAAGTCTCTGACTTGCACTGCTACCAAGTGAATGATGATGCCCTGAGATTGATGAAAGAACGAAAAAAGATAAAAAGAAGGTTCTTTCACCATTGCTCCGTCTCCCCAACCCCCACAGCTCCCCTGGGAGAAAGGAGTCTCCTGGTTGCCAGTGCGACCCCGGACCCTGTGGCGCCGCGCAGTTGAAGCCGGTTGACCGAAGCTGTCCTCCCTTTGCCCGTGGTTCAGGAACAAAGTCCCCGCCGCCTGCAGCTCCCTGGCAGCCCGAGGTCTATTTTGCACTCTTCCAGGCATGAATTCAATTGCAACGCCTAGGAGGCAGCGATGTTCGAGTGCCTGGAAACAGCAAGAGGTCCCAGAACAGCCTTCTTGTGGCGTTGGGGCGCAGGTCTGGGCTCCGGCCTACCCTGGCGGGTGGCCCACACCTTCCCAAGCCTGCTCGCCTGCGGCATCTCTCGCCCTGCAAGGCAGCCTCGCGTGCGTTTGCGAGGAGAAAAAAGGGAGGACTTGAAAGCGAAACACCGCATTGTTTCTTCTAGTTCTTAAGATCAGCGGAATGCACCCCAGGAAGCCAATGAATTATTCATTAAGCCTAATGGGGCGGTCACAAGGGAACATTGCCGAGATGCCATTAAGTGGCGCTTTAATTTGAGAAATATTTATTGAGGTGTGGTGTAAAACGTTCGTTCCTATCTTTGTGAAAAACAAGTTGATGGTAAATAAAAAGAAAAAGCAGAGCGGTTTGTAGAAAAGAATCCCATTCCATGAGCAGCTTTTCTCAGCTGCTGCTACTGGCCCCTGCCTAGCATCCGGATTTGCAGCATCAATGATTCTGAGCAGGGCAACAATAGATAACATTTGTCAAGGATTTGCTCTGGCCTTGAACTATGTTAAGCATCTTTTACACACGTATCATTAAATACTAACCCCAAGGTCACAATCCACTCTGATCTCTTCCTCAAAACCTCACACTAGTCTGTTACACTGATGATATACTGATTGTACCTGGTGAAGAGGAGATAGCAACTATTTTGGCTACTTGATAAGATACTTTACTGCTAGGATATAGGAAATAAGTCCCATAAAAATTCAGGGGCTTCCACCTCGGTGAAATTTCTAGATTTGCAATGGTCTGAGATATGTCAAGTTATTCCTTCTAAGGTTAAGTTGTCCATTCTTACAACTAAAAAGATGACATCATATGGAGTAAAGGAGGCAATATGGACCTGATTTGAGTGTGCTGTATCACTCATAAGATGTTAGTTTTGAGTGGGGCCCAGAATAAGAAAGGGGTCTGCAACAGGTCCTGAATGCTGTGTAAGCTGCTCTGCCACCATCTCTCCAGCCAGAACATAAATTCCATGTTGTGTTCTAACATGGGGATAGATTTTTGTCAGTTCTGTCCACCTCTGTGTTCCCAGGGCCACAGACATTACACAGCACAAAGTAAGCAAAACGTATGTGTTGAAAGAATGAACACACTGTGAGGCAGCTACTATTATTCCCATTTTAGTGATAGGGTGGTGGAAATGGTATAGATAGGTCAGATTGATATGGTGTAGAGTGAAAGACAAAACCAGGAACCAAACCCTGGGTTCAGTAGGACCCTAATTTTCAGCCAGTGAGCAAGGGAAGCCCACACATTGTCACTCATTTAGTCAGCTCAGGTTCAGAGTTCATCTTCTGTGGCTCTAGTTAAGCTCCTGGGAAGATATCAATTGAGCAAAATCTGGGATTTCTCCACAACCCATCTTCCCTGCAGAGGGCACTCTAGGCAAAGCTGGAAAACCCATGACATCACCCAGGAACCTCCTTTCCATTTCTTTCTTACTAACTCTTTTTTACACACTTGGCTCTATTTACTTATGTTTTAGTGCTTGGTTCTTAACATAGGTAGGATTTTCCTGCTGTATGATTTTCTTCAGAACCTGTTAATTTTTATTGAATATTCTTCATGTGCCTGGTATTGTAAGATGTTTCCCATATATTCTCTTATTTCATCCAGGAAAGTCCAAATAGACCCCAACATTTGGGAGAACTTGTAAAACTTCTCAAACCATGCTGTAATGAATAGTAATAAATCGAACCTCTGCTGTGCTTGAATATTCATCCACATATCACATAGACCCAGTTCAGAGCCAAATGAACAGTAAAAAACATGATGGTTACTTGTCCAAGATAGACTGTCTCAGTCTCTCTTGCTCCCTGACCCTCATTATTTTAATTTATTTTAAAATGCAAGTTTGGGGCGCAAGTTACCATTGGCAATCATCAATATAAATTAGACCTATGAGAGGGCTTAATTTCCAAATCACTTTCCCTGGCTAGTTACTATAATGACTTAAATATTTCTAGTGTGTTATAATACACAGTTTATTTTTCTTTTTCTTTATGAGGACAGTTCAAAACTCACTTTTTTCTTAAAATGGTTTTCCTGTTTCTTGCCACCAATTTTTTGTTAGTATTCCCTTAATAGCTACATGCTTAATAATAATATTAATAAGAAAAAGAAAAAAGCAAGCCTTTATGTAGTGATAAGTACCATTTTACCATTACATCACTTATACTAACTCATTTAATACATCTAGTACTTCTATGATTATAGTTTCTATTATTACCATGCTACTCATGAGGAAATTTAGTCATAGAGAGGTTAGGTATTAAAGCCAAGGTTTGAACTTAATCAGGCTCTGAATCCTGAGTTCTTAACACCTATTCTATAAGTTATTATTTCATCGCAATAAACAAATATTTACTTGTGCCTACTATATGCTAGATATTGTTAGACATCTGGAATAGCCTGCTAGTTATTATCTGTAAAACTTTGTAAATATAGTAAGAAATTCTGTTGTTATTTATTGAAACTATCTTAAGTTAATGATCATTGATAAAGTTCTCAGGAGCATTGCACATAATGACTTTCATTTTTAATAAATATCTATTATTTTGTAAAAATCATGTATATATATTATTTCTAATTCTCAACTAATTAGAGAAAGAATATGGCTGGCCCTATTCGATAGATGAATAAACCATGACTCAGAGAGCTTATATAACTTATCCAAAATCATTCAGCTATTGATGGGCAGAAACAAGACATTAACCCAAATCAGACTGAGTCCAAAGCCCACATCTATTTCACTGTACTTTACCATCTCAGAGCTGTGCCTTGGCACAAAAACAAGTTCATTTGTTTATGAGAAAAAAGTTGAGTGAATTAGGGGATGATCTAAGACTAATTAAATATTTTTTAGACTTTGGTGTCCATCAGAATTACTGAAAAATCAGTTAAAAATTCAGTTGATTTGGCCTCACTTTTAAAAATTTTGTTTCAATAGATCTAGACTGGGTCCTAGATCTAGGTAATTCTGATGTACGCTGGTCTTACACTTCAGTTCTAAGAGATTATTGGCAAGTTCTTTTTTAGCAATCTGGAGTAGCAGTTCCCAATCGTGATTGATTTGATGCATCTGAATCTATTAGTAAGGACAAAAACAATATTATCTATTGATTAAAAATAAACTATTTTCTTCATTTGTTATAAAAATGAGGTAAGGCGAGACCAAAGTGGGGGAACTTGGAGATTTTGTGAGGAGGTAGGACTCTAACTCTTGTGTTCTCCTCCTTGGCAGGTTCTTGATTCCCAGTCTCCAACCCTCAAGAACCTCTTTTTTCCTGCGGTATATTTATATGAAAGATACAAATTTTCCAACACCAACCCAGATGTACTGATTTAGAAACTCTAGGGTGAGGTCCAGCTATGTACATTTTCAGGAGCCCTCTGGGTCATTAGAAATTACACTAAGTGTATGGACCCATTGGCCTGCATTATTTGTTACCAAGCCCCTTATTTGGCACTGTATTATTTCCTAGGGCTGCCATGACACAGCACCACAAACTAGGTGCCTTTCACAACAGAAGTTTATTTTCTCACAGTTATGGAAGCATGAATTCCTAGATCAGATGTTGGAGTGAGAGAGAATCTGTGAGATTCTGAAGGATGTGAGAGAGAATCTCTTGTAGAAGCATCACCCAGATATTTGCCTTCATCATCACATAATGTTCTCTTTAAGGGTGTGTCTGTGTCCAAGTTTCCCATTGTTATAAAGACACCAGTTATATGGGATTAGGGTTCATTCTAAATTTGACCTCATCTTAAACTAATTACATCTACAATGATGCAGTATCCAAATAAGGTCACTTTCTGAGGTACTAGGCATTATAACTTCAACATGAATTTTGAGGGAAACACAATTCAACCCTGTCAATCCCTAATAGACACTTTTATTGATAACTAACTTGTCTGATTGCTTAGGAGATGGACATAGGCCAGCTATTCTCTTTCTTGGTAAATACCTTTAACTCAGGCTTTTGGGTATCTCACTTGATGTCCTGTAGCTCTATATCTAAACCCATTTTGCCTTATAGACTGTCAACTTGTACTGTAAATGCATTTCATCTTTTTAAACTAAATTGTAGTCAGATTATAAAATGGTTTAAAAGCAAGAATACTGTCAAACATTATTGATATTCTTGTTTTGGAATCTTGATGAGGATGATAATAATAGCTAACATTATTGAGAGTTTACCATGTTCTAAGAGGAGTATTAACTACTTTATGCCACTTTTTCCTTACAACAATTTAATGAAGTGGTTATATCAATGTAAAGAAAAGGACACAGACTTAAAATGCTTGAGTAGCTTGTACAAAATCATATAGCTATTAAATAGTATTTCTGAGATTCAAACTAAGTTGGTTTATCAACATAGTTCATCTAATAACTGTATAATACAGCCACTGTGAATAGAATAAAAACATAAAAATGATTCCTTACTGAACTGTTTTGTGGCTTTTACAATTTCATGTGGGTACATGATAGCCTGTATTTGAATTAAGTTGACCCTGTAGTATTAATTGGAATGTCAAGTGAACGTGTTTTGGAAAGCATTGACCCTAGGGTCCAATGTAACATCTCTGTGATGCTAAATTAATTTTTTTAAAAGGCACCCTGCTATCTGGTTCTACGAGTTGATTTTTTTAGATTCTACATATAAGTGAGATCATATAGTTTCTATCTTCATATATCTGGCTTATTTCGCTTACCATGATGTCCTCAATAAAGCTGGAAAATAATATGAAATAAAAAAAAGGAACCTTGACTGTTGGATAAACCATATGTGAGATGATCTGCAGATTGTGAAAGAAAAATCACCATTCTTTTGTGACAGTGTAAAAAAGTCACAAATTTTTCATTAAGAGAACTAAAGACAGGCAAAAAACAATGAGCGACTTAAGTTACATATCAAATTATGCAAACATGCATCTTTCTCTCAACTCTATTTAAACCCCTTTACCTGGGTTCTGATCGACTATCAGGTTAACATAATCCTCTTCTCCCCTTCACTAAAATCAGAAACACTTTTATGTTCTCCAGTGAGATTCTAGCAATACAACATAAAGCTCCTACGACATACTGAGGAGATTATTTATGAAGGTCTTCTCTTTGAAGCTTCCTCTGAGGTTATTTTAATGAATTTTCCCACAATTGAATGATCTCTTGATGTTATTTAGCCTGCTCATCAAGTTTAGGCATTAAAAAGGTCAAAGCCTTTGGCCTGATTATTTGGGATTGAGTAGATAAATCCCGAGAAGGTTCTAAAGATAATCTTACAGTAGTGTTTCTCAGACTATAATGTCTACTTCAGTTAACCAGTCTTATTAAAATGTGAATCTCAGGTTCTACCTCAAAACTGAGATTCTGCATTTCTAACAAGCTCCCAAGAGGTCATATAGATGGTGCTTGTTCATGGACCACACTTAGAGTAGCCAGGATATGGAACAGTGGTTTTCAAACCTGTCTACACATCAAAATCACCTGGGCAACTTTTTAAAAAAGAACAGCTTTATAGAATTGTAATTCGTATACTGTGCGACCCACTCATTTAAATTGTACAATTTAATAGCTTTAGTACATTCACAGAGATCCGTAACCATTACCACAAACAATTTTAGACTTCTCATTATCCTTCCCCCAAACTTTATACCCATTAGAAGTACATTCCCCTATTTCTCCTACCCTACCCTCAACCCCCAAATTTTAGGCAATCACTAATTTACTTTCCATCTCTGTATATTTGCCTATTTTGGCCATTTCATACAAGTGGAACCATATGATATGTGATCTTTCGTGACTGGCTTCTTTCACTTAGCACAATATTTACAAGATTTATCTATGTGATAACATGTATCAGTACCTCCTTACTTTTTATGGGGAAACAATATTCTATTGTATGGATAAGCCACATTTTATTAATCAATTCATTATTTGATGGACATTTGGATTGTTTCCACTTTTTAGCTATTATGAATAGTGCTGATATGAATATTCATATGTAAATTTTTGTCTGGGCATATGTTTTCAATTTTTTTTTGCATATGTACCTAGGACTAGAATTACTGGATCATATGGTAACTCTATATTTAAACTTTTGAGGAACTGTCAGACTGTTTTCCAAAGCGGCTGTACAATTTTACATTTCTACTAGCAGTGCATGGGGATTCAAATTTTCTATACCTTCACCAACACTTGTTTTCTTATGTGACATGGTATCTCATTGTGACTTTGATTTGCATTTGCCTGGTTGCTTGGTTAGTTTTTTAAAATAACATTTATTCCTAGATTCCACCCCAGGTCTATTGGATCAAAGTCTGAGAATTTAGATTTGGAGAAATCTAGAATTTTTATTAAACTCTTAAGGTGATTTTGATAACCAACTAGAACTATTTCCCATTCTAGCAATTACCTCAAGAGAATTATTTTAGCCTTAAGGAGATGTGATGGCTGTGTTGCAGATTCCAGAATTCTTTATGCTTTATGACTTGATAAAGTAGATTAGGCAATGTATTGATTTTAAGATTAAATTATCAAATTGTAGATATCTCAAATGAACATATCTCTTAAGGTCACACTGACAATTTTCCTGCTAGCAATAGATTTTTCAGCATTGTGTATTATTGGTAGAAATTTGATCTAGGAATCTTTCCTGAGCATGATGACATGACTTTATCGTTTACTCATTTGAATGGCTAGTTTGTAGCAGCTATGGTTTGGATGCCTACAGAATCCAAGAGCAATTAATTAAGTAGCAGTTTAAAAAATGCATTCTATCCACTAACTCTTGTGACTTAGTGAATATGTTCAGGGAATTGGTGAGAATTTTTGTCTGGGCTCTAATTTACCTTGGCTATTAGGCAAATTGCTTTATTTTTTGTCAGAGTTGCCTCATCTAGTGAGTTAGAGATAAATTGCAGAGAATAAAATACTGACTTGGGTAATTGTTTGTGTCTCAGTGTTCACTTTTGGAAGCTAACACTAAAATAGATAACATTTATTTTTTGAGGGTTTGTTATTTACCAGATACTGCGCTAATGCTTCCTACTTTTCCCATTTAATGCAAGATAAATATTGTTACACCCATTTCATAGACAAGAAAAGTAACACTCTTAGCAGCTAAGAAACTTGCTTAAAAATATACAACTATTAAGAGCTGGAATTTGAATCTGGTTTTCTCCAGACCTGGCTTTAGATTCCTAAACTTTTCATGTAGAAATTCTAACAAAAACAAAACAAAACAAAAACAAGTAATAATCAAACAAAAAATACTTCCCAGAATATGTAAATAATAAAAAAAAATCTTATGTAATCTCATAATCCAGACAGAACTGAAGTTCTCTCCTATGTCTTTCTGTTCCATCTCTTTTGTATGCCTACATGATCAGATGAAGGACTTTAGTGCTAATGCACATCCAGCAGTCAATTGACAAGTAAAGGAAGTCATTACTGAATAGAGACAGTGTAGATTTTAGGAGTACATTGGATATTGTTTGGAACCTGTGTGATTTTGAGCAAGTTAACCTCTTAAGGCTCATTTTTCTTACCTGTTAAATACTGATCGCAATACCTACCTTCTAAGGTTATGTAGCGATTATAAATAATGCCTAAAATATACACAATGCATAATAGGTATTCAGTAATTGGTAGATAATAATAATGTTTATTGACTGAGACATAATAAAAACATGGGTCCATCAGGGGCACGTGACATCCAGTTGCTTAGGCCAAAAATCTAACAATTATTCTTGATGGCTCTATTTCCCTCATAACATTTATTCAATACATCACCAAGTCTTGTCAATTCTTTCTTCAGAATATATCCCCAAATGGACCACTTTTCTTCAAGGCTACTACCCTAGCATAAGCCCCTCAAATCTTCATCTGGAATTTCAACAGGTCAGCTTCCAGCCTCTGGTCTTACCTTCCCGTAGTCTATTCTCTACACTGCAAACTGAGAGAACTATTAAATATAAATCAGTTTAAATCACGTTTAAAGTCCTCCAGAGATTTGCCTTTGCTTTTAGAATGAAACCCATATTCCTTATCCAGTCAACATGGACCCACATGATCTCCCACTATCTCCTTTTCTAAGCTCATCATTATCACTTTCTATATCATGGATCAGCTTTATTTTTTGTTCCTCTCAGGAATACTGGCTAGTTTCCTCTCAGGCTTTTATAATTTGTGATCTGGGCTTCTCCACGCTCATATTCCCAGCCCTTTGTACGGCTGGTTCCCTTTGTTCATTTCAGATGCATCCTCCTTAAAGGTGTCTTTCCTGATCACCATGTAAAATTTCACTCCCATCTTTGACTCCCTTTATTCATTAACATGTGTTTTTTTAATACCACATATAATATCTTTGTTTTTTTGACATTTGTTTACATATAGTTGAGGAAACAGTTTGTATAGTGTGGTATATTATATTTGAGAGAAACAATTGCTTGCACAGTACTTACTGATAACTAGGGAGCAGAATAGTTTGAAGGATCAATTAATTGTATGCAAAAGAGAATATAGTGGAAGTCAGAGAAGTGAAAAATCCTGTGGTCTAAAGTGTCAAGTTTTCTAGGAGCCAGGTTCTTGTGATGCTGGTTAGAATCACAATGGTAAGGGTAACGAGATAGGTCAAAAAGAGCTAGTGAAGATATAAATTCATGGTGAATAGGAAGCAAGAAGAAGTTTGATATTACTAGAGAGAAGATCCTGATTTGAAGAAATGAGTGCATACCTGGAAAGAGAAATGGAAGCAGGCTGCTGAAAATCTCAAATGCCAGACAGAGGCATTTATTAGCATTCCAGTAGCAAAGGGCCTTTATGTTCTCTATTTTCAGCTGGCTCCAGTTATGTCATATTGAGCTTCTAACACACACTCCCATGGGAGAAGCTTTTTATTTAGAACTGTTTAAATACCAGTGATTTGCATTGGTGATTTTTACCTTTAATGAAATGTGCATTCTAACAGCATGACAACAGTCCGATCGGTAAAGACCCAGGTTGGGCCCCTCCAAAATAGAAAATAATAAAAACAGGTGAAAGGAAAACCATGGTGTGCTTGTCATGCTTGCTTTGAGACAGGAATGTCACTCTGCAATTTAAAAAAGGAACTTTTCAGTCATCTAAGGAGACCTACACTTCACAAACACACTTTCATTAGTAACGTTATTATCATAAAGCAAGCACAGATTTCTCTCTTCAGCTGTAGGACTACAGTACTTTGCTATAGACTGGCTCTGATCATTAGGGCATTATTTGTGGTGACAGGAAAATGTGTAAATTTATATGTCCTTCCTTGACTCTCCCTTTTTTTTCCGGGAGAGAAGTTTATCTTAACATCTTGAAGAATCAAAGTGTGTGAAAATCAATGTGCCATGATGTAGTTTTCCAAACTTCAAAGGCCAAGGTGCCCTTGGGCACTAAAGGAACTGCCTGCCACCCAAGTGGTCCCAAGCATGTCTCTCCCCACCCTGGCCTTCTCCCGGCAGGCAGGTCTTAGGCTGTTCACTGTATTCCAAGGGCATTTGGAAGCTAAAACAGATGCCTTACCAGAAGTGTTTCTTCTTATTTGGAGGAAGAATAAGGGAACAGCGTAGGTTGTTGAACTTGTATGTTTGGAGATGGAAAGATGTTGGAAGCTATTGCCAAGTCATTTCTTTCCTCAGGCACCCGTCTACCGTGGGCTGGATCAGCTTTTAAGCCTGGCCTCGCAAATCAAGTTTCAACAACAACCACCCATCCTACTAGAAACCTGCTCTGTGTTTTTAATTCTCTTGAATCTTTTGGTTGTGCTCTGAAGCACTGCAAAATCAGAGCCAAAATGCGTTGGGTGGAAGAAAGGGTAATATTTTATAAACATATATATGTGTATGTATATTTGCATGTGTATATCTCTCTATAAAATGTATATCTTATATAAATATACATACTCATATATTTGTAATACATTATATATATTATGTATTAGGTATATATTTATGTTATATGTATATGTGCATTATGAGTTATGTATAGGCATATTTAAATAATTTTCGGCAACCCTTTGGCCTGTCCTGTAATTTCCCTCTTTCTCTTTCTGTTTCTCCATCAGCACCAGTTGTTTAAATTGGAATTCTCTGATTATTCCCCTTGACAGGATGAGGGGCATAGATGACTGAGCTCTGGCTATTCTCATGGTAGCAGGGCAGGAGACACTGGAGAAACACAGCAGAGTCCTGTCTGAGGCACTTCCAAAAAGTGGAGGCTGGGTGCCCACAAGGCTAGGAATGGTGGCTTCAGCTTGGTCTGAGTTCATGGACATTTCTCTTCAGTTACCTAGGGGAGTTCTGTTTCCAGTTAATTTAGTAAGTGAAATGTACCCTCTTTGCCCAAAGACGTGAGGAGTCAGGGATAGGGATGCTATATTTTGCACCCAGTTCTCAGAATAGGAGATGCCTCTTTTAGTTCTCACTATAAAATGGGGCAGACCCCCTTATGACTGGGGGTTTCTCTGGAGTTTTCAACTCTCAGAGTTGTCCACACTGAGCTTCCAGCAATTTGTCAAATGCAGTTTAGGTTTTTCTGCCCTGACACTAGTTTCTGCTCCAGAGTATCTGGCTCCTGTAAGCAGTGACTATATTTGCCTGTCCCCCCAGTCTTGGGGGCAGCAGTTTGCCCTTTGTGCTTCTTTTTCTTGTGATCCAAGTATCCAAGGATTCTGCAGCCTGTTTAGCATTTTATTTGATGACAGGTTGGAATGGTGACTTTCAGGCTCCTCACGTGCAAAATTGGAAACTGAAGTCTTATGTCTAAACACCTGAATATTGACTATTTCAGTTCATGGTAGCAGGTTGAAGGGAGATAAGGTAAAATTCAGAGTGGGCATTTCCTTTGGTTAAAGGTTCCGAGGAACTTATTTACAGTTGATGAGGAGGAGGCAGTGGAAACTATTAAATGAAACATTTGAGTTATAGGTGGATTATAAATTGCTAAGTACAAAGATAGTTGAGAGTAACCTGATCCCTGTTGTAGATTTGCTACTTGTGGGTAACCGAAATAGGCAACGAGAAGACAATGAAAAAACTAAGAAAAGTCAGCTTTAGATACTTTCATTAAATAGAATGTTTTTTTCCCCTCCATAACTGAATAGCTAGGAGTTGGGCAGTTCTCCCTGATAATGAATGTTTTTCCTGCAGCCGGTTACATCCTTACAGCATATGTTGGCTTATGTTCTGTGGTGATGTAAGAGTTGAAGAAAGGCCATTAGCTGTGTAAGTTGAAGACTACAGATGTTCCCCGTTGTCCCTGTTGATTTTTCAGATGCGAATTTCAGTGTTCCGGGAGCCTGGTAGGAAGTTCTGGGAAAAAATTCTGGGATGAAAGGAGTTTTAGACAATGTACATTGCAAATATAAGGACATTTAAAACAAACTGAGTCTCCCTTTTACCTCCTTTTCAGACATAAATACATCTTTTACTCTTCTGGATTTTACTGGTTCCTTCTCATAATACTTCTACCTGCAGCATTGTTGGCAGACTTAGTTTATCTTCATTCTTCATCTGGTCTTTCCTCAATTACCTGGCCTTCCTATTGCTCTCTTAGGATATACACTCATCATGGCAACTGGTTGTGGAATAGACATAGAGTCTTTTAAAGACATTCTTGGGGGCAAGAGTAGACAAGTAATGGAGGAATCCATTGTGACAGTTGTTCTGAAAGCCAGAAATGGGTAGCTCTCAATCCTTTCATAGTTGACAAGGGTCCTTTCGATGAGATCCAGATTTGTTTTGTACTATTTGGGTGTCCTATGTTATATATCACAGATTAAATGAAAGCTATTGAGGGGCAACTCCCCCAAGCTCCTCTACCAAACATGCTAACCTACTTGAATCTGCACCTGTCCTTCTTAATTGTTAAAGCAAATCAGTATTTTCTTAAGCTTTGTTCTTGGAGCACTTGCATCAGAATCATCTGAACTGACTGATGAAAAGGCTAGACCTAATAATTCAGAGACCCAGGGAATAGATAGGGCATGGGAAGTTGAATTTCAATGAGCCCACTTGTTGATTCTCATGTGCACTGGTATTTAAGAACTACTATCTTAACCCATAGATTGTACTTTTTCTGATATAACTATTCCCTCTCTGAAGAGATGGAGGTAGGATTTCACAGTGGTTAAGATCAAGGACCCTGGAGCTCTGACATTTACTAACTGGGCAGTTACTTAAACTTGGTGCTTCCATTTCCTTATTTGTAAAATGAGAATGATAAGAGTACCTTGTTTTCAGAGGTTTATTAGACAGATTAAATGAGTAAATATATGTAAAACATTTAGAACACTGTCTTACATATGACCAACTCTTGTTTTGGCTTTTAATATCACTAAATTCTTCCTATAAACATTGAAACATATGTAAGACTCTTCTTTTTTGTAAATCCTCCATAGACCTTTTATCTCTATGTAGTCACAGTAGTACCCTGCTTCCCTTTTTAATATTTCCTCCAACAGGTCCTGTTCCTGTTCTCTCACAGGATTTTAGTACAAGACAAAATGCTTTTCTCAACTTCACCCTTTAAACTAGTTATTTTCTGCTAATTCTTTCATTGTTAACTCACTGGTCCCTTTAAAAATCCTATATAACTTTTACCACAGTTGTAATTTGGAATTTATTTATTCAGCTGTTTGATTAATGCCCATCTCCTCCGTTAGACTGAGAGCTCCAAAAGACTGGGACTCTGCTGATTTTTGTCCATAAGTATTTCCCCAACACTGAACCCTAGGCTTGGTATAGAGCAGGTTCTCATATATCTTTGTTGCATGAATGATGCACACATAGGAATATACATGAAAATCCTCAGGTGACATCCAAGACAGGCTGCTGGAAAACTTCAGCATTGTTCAGAGTCGTGCTTTGAAGTAAGACAGACCTGAGGATCAGTCTTCACTCTGCCCTATGTAGCTGTGTAATACTGGGCAAGATTATTAACTTTCCAAGTTCACCCTTTCTTGATCTGTAATATAGCCACACCACTCTGGGGAAGTACACTATCTATCTACCAAATAGAGCTGTTATGGAGATTGAAGAGATAATGTGTGCAAAGGGCTTAGCACAGTACCTGGTCCAAAGCAAATGCCCAATAAATATTTATTATGAAGCTGGTGATGAACTTCCTTGTGTTAAAAAACTCCCTAGAGGTCCCCAGGCTTCTCAGCGGCTAATATCAACAGGGCAATTCCTAACTGACCCATTACAGATTTCTCGTCCCAACCATATTTACAGCAAGGGGAGCAAGGTGCCTCAGATGTCTCCTGTACACATTGATCAGAGTTAGCTTTACCCCCTTGCCCACTTTTGCTGTCTGCCACTGCTCCGAGCTGTTTAGCCTGCTTGTATTTTTTTTCTTGCTGCTAACATCAAAATATGCACCTCTGTGCACATTGATCAATTGCCATGGCCTTTGCCAGAGCTAGCCTGTCATTTTCAGTGCCTACCCTCCCATTTCCTTTCCCCAGTAAGGTTGGGAGCTCTCTTTTCTTTACATCTTTTTCCATACTGGTGGAGTGGAAAAAGAAATTAAACCTGACCTCCTTAGGACGAGAAGATAAGTGATCTGTGAGGCACAGCTTTTCTAATGCATCCTTTGTGCTTTGAGGTTTCCTCTCTGGGGCACACGTGGGAGGGCTGAGGCAAACAATGTTATGATCTTCCTAGAGATTCTAGAGGGTAGCCCTCTCACTCTGCATCAGTGAGACTGGGGTAATAAAAATGCCTGGAAGAAGTATTGAGGCCAAGGAGACTTGAAACAACAGTCATGCAAGCTCCTTTTCAACTTTCTCTCACAAGGAAAATCCTCTTTTCTCTTACAAAGTAGCCTTGCCCTTGTCCAAAGGGAGTTGCACATCACCCAAGGCCTTTCAAAGATGCTCTGAGCAGATTTAGATTGCTCAGATGCTCTCACTTTATACAATATTTTTATGCTATATCTTGGTACATTATCAGCAGCAACACTCTTCCTTCCTTATTTGGTGAGGTTTCTTTTGCAGTAGCAATGAGAGTAGGTAGGACAGGTAGATTATATGCTCTTTTGCCTCCCTGAAGTGGCCTTGGAAAAGTTTGAAAACCATAGTTTGAGAAACACACCAGGGAGGAAAATTCACTCTTGCCAGACTTCCTGCAAGAAATAAATGGAAATGTATAAGCAGTCAGATGATTAGCATTCTAACTAAGCTTAGTTAATCTTTTCCCAAGGTAAAGTGCGTACATTTATTTTTTTACAGAATGCTTTCCTGATTTTTCTTTCAAGGACAAAAGATTTGTAGTCTGAGCAGCTGGATCACTTCCTCCCACTATTCTGTCCTTGGAGACATTTGGCCCATTAAAGGGAGCCCACGGATTCCATTTCAACAGATGCATCTCACATTTATTCAGGATATAAGTGATAGGGTGACTCACTGTACTGGTAATACAATTAGTCTTTGTTGTTTAAGAATCGTATCTTGATTCCATATAGGCAATGAGATTCATTATTATATTCTGTTGTAAGAAAAGGCTAAAAGGACAATCTACATGTAACAATGTCAGAGAAACTGGAATGTTTCTACTTGGGAATAAAATGCACAATTGGGCATTTGACTCACAGCTTTAGGTGAGTGCACACAGAATATGGACTTTTTGATAGCTAATAAAAAAATCATGAATTTCTATGTTTCTAAAATTGAAAAACCTGGGCTGTTGGGAAACAACAAAAAAAAGAAATTTTATTCATTTTCCTTTGTGTTTTGTACAAATTCTATCTCAGTGTGAGTAGAATACAGGAGTTCTAGCAAGTACAGTATCTTAATTTCACTTGTGATCACTTTTGGATCAAAATATACATAAATTTAAATCCTCCAAAGAAAAATTTTAAAAAGACTTTATTACTAAGCTAGTCCTACGTCTCCTGAAAAAATGTCTGTTCTTCCCCCATAACCCTCTTTAAAATTACTTTCAACTCCCAATTTCTGTAGGAGTTCCTGAGAAGGAAGAAAGAGTAAGTAGACTGGAATGAGAGAGCTGTTTACTCTTCCTCAAACTCCTTCCCTGGGGCTCAAACATCCACTCAGGCAACCATGGTTATGTAAATTTTGGGAAAATGTTTTCTTTTCTTTCTTTTCTGTAATATGAAGTTAAACACACTTACATTGGAGCATTGAAAAGCTTGAATGGATAGCCCATGTTTAAAATAGTTAACACCATGCTCTGCATATAGTAATTTCACAAAAAAGTTAGTGCTCTATTTCCCCCCTGTTTTCTCTCCTTTAATGATGAATAATGCTATGATTTGATACTAACTCTAAATTTAGTTCATATTCCAAAGACTGTTTTCTCTGCTAGGTTGTGATATGCTTTGGTCACTTCCTAAGGAGACCCTCTCTTCTTGGCTATGTCTGGTCAAGCATGGCACAGGCCATTTTAACTGGGTTAGAGGAAGGCAAAGCATTGTTTCAAATGAATTTCTAATTGATGACTTATAATTCTACCTAGAATTGAATTGGTTGGAGAGATGTCTTCAATCATACCATATAAGTGAGCCTGTATGTTTGTATTTCCAGTAACAGTCACCTTGGATCCTTTTTGAAAGTAGATGAAGCATAAATCATGAATTAATAAAATACTCTGACAGTGAAGCTGCTTCTGCATCTGGCTAAGGGGTTAATTCATGTCTCTATAGCCATGACTGAAAGAAGTTAGATCTTCTGTGATCAGTGCAAATATATTAAACAAGCAGAGAAAAGCAAAAATTTATAGTTTAAAAAAATAGTAAACTTTGGCTGTGCCTTCTTTTCCCTCTCAGACTTACATATTTTAGAGTAAGTGTTGGCAAATTTCAGTCCTCAGGCCTGGTGTCTGCTTTTAAAATAAAATCTTATTGGCACACAACCACACCCATTTGTTGATATGTTGTTCATGGCTGCTTTCAGGCTACAATGGCAGAACTTTGTAGTTGTGACAGAGACCTACTGTATGACCTGAGAAGTCAAAAGTATTTGCTATCTGGTTTTTTACAAGACAAGTTTGCTGATCTCTGTTGTGAAGAATTTGAAAATTATCTGTGTGTTGACCTATGCTTGAGCTCTTTAGATGGAGGCTGGAGTGTTGGGAGAACAGTTTCTAGAATAGCACACAGTAGGCCTGTGACAATTAAATTAAATATCTACAAAGCATTTGTGTTGAAAAATGTTATTAGCAATTCTTAGCATAACACAACATAAATTTTTGCTTTATCTGTATGTTCAATTTGTTTGCACTGATCCCAGAAGAGTGATCTATATTGTTCAAGAAAGATTTGGTACGACCTTCATAAGTCTAGCTGGGCAAAGGAGGGATGAAAATTTCTTAACCAGAGATGACTTAGCTCTACCCAACAATCATGTGAATTCTCATGGTGTCAGGCCATTCTAAAGCATTTTTCATTAATGAAAGGGCATTTTTTTATTTTTCCTGCAGTTAAATTTCAACATGAAGCCTTTCTGCCCTTCCTCTATACAAACATTCATTTTCCCCAGAATAGCATAACTCTGCCCAGTCCCTGTAATGTTGTGGCAAAGAAATGGAAAAACTATTCAAGTTGAAAAATTATTCCAACTGATTTAATTTAGTTAGGTCAGTGCACTTAAAATGTCATACAATTTGTAGCTTCATTGAATGCTGTTATTTATCCAGAAGGAGTTTCAGCCTCTGGTCTAATGGAGCTTTGGTGGCTAACTCCACCGAGACAGAGCTGTGTGAGGGACTCCTTGTGTGCCATTGAACTCTAGACCCTCTCCCAGGCCTGGGAGTGTGGGAACCATTACCTGGCCAGAGCTGAGCCTAGACCACCCACTCATTTCACACAGCCCATTTAACGGTTGTCATATGATGTCGTGTTACTCCTCCTGTTGATCTTGCCCTGAGTGGCTGTGTGTCGAATTACTAATTATCCTTACAGCTTTGCTATGTAAATGCCATTTAATTTCCACCTCCACTTTTGGAAGCCACAGTGCTCAGACTGAGCCACTGTAATATCCTCAGGAGCTAGCTGTTGCAGTGGGATGATATCTACCACTGTCACTGCTACCACCAAGAATGTTTTGTTAAGTACAGAGCAATATCTTATGCAAAGAAAGAAAGAAAGAAAGAAAGAAAGAAAGAAAGAAAGAAAGAAAGAAAGAAAGAAAGAAAGAAAGAAAGAAAGAAAGAAAGAAAGAAAGAAAGAAAGAAAGAAAGAAAGAAAAGGAAGGAAGGAAGGAAGGAAGAAAGGAAGAAAGAAAGGAAGAAAGAAAGCAGGCCTTTCCCATCCTCCCCACACATATACATTTATTGTGAAAATTGCACTCTTGTGGACCATCCTCATGCTTCATTTTTATTCCTGGTCCACATTGGACACTTGCCTGTGCCGTATGGAAATAACAATCCACCATCTGGGGGTTTCATCATCGTACTCTGAAGCAAGAGTGTCTCTAAGGGTTGTGCTTTGCCTACTTGGCACGGAAATCCTGCTTTAGCTTCAGTGATTAGGAAATGTTGGACATGATTACCTTCAGTCTGGACCCCAAAGACTAGCCCAGACAGACAGGCATTTCATGAAAACCATCTAGACTGCAGGCCATAGTTTACCTTATGTTTCTGTAATATCTTTGCTAGGATATTGCTAGTAAGATTTTGCAAATATTTTAATTTAAAATGACCCATTAATCTGGGGTCACAAGAATGCTAAAATGTTGATCACACTAAAAAAGGTAACTACAGAGCAGAGTAGGTCAGACAGGAGTAGGTAATGGAGGTGGGATGGAAGGACAATTAGGAAGCTGATGTTTATTATTTGTATTTAAGCTTGAACTATATGGACCACACACATACGGCTAATTTCAAAAGATTTTAATTTTAAAATAAGAACCCAGTTATAATTGATTCTTTTATGAATTTATCTAAAAATCAAGGCAAATGTCTTAACCTAAGTAATATTTGTTGTTTTATTATGTGTTGAAATCAAACTTTTATTTGTGAATTCCCCAGTTGCCTTTCAAGTAGTTCACATATATTTACCAAAACCAAGATATAAGCAAAAAAGATGCTTGTTTTTATAATTGTGAAGAACAGTATTACTTTATTCACTTCTTTAAACATTTCTTGGACATCTGCCACACACCAGGCACCATGCTGGGTGTTAGGATTACAACAGTGAGAAAAAATAGTTCAGTTTCTACTTCATGAAGTTGTAGTACCTACTAAATGTAAATTAAATTAGAATAGATGCAAATTCACATATCTAGCAAACCAACTTTACAAATGATTTAGTGATATCATTTACTCTACCTTAAGACTACAATTTTTCTACTTTTTTATGATTCAGCATCATTTTTTTTCCCTGTCAATATACTTTTCAGTTTGAAAAATAACTGTTTTTTGGAGAAAATGGAAACTTTGAAATATTTTCCTTTGGCAATGCATTTCCCATGACTAGTTTTTCTTTTAAGCTTTTCTATAATCGTTCAAGTCATACTTTCTCTCAACCTACTTTTCTAACCTAATCTTTCATTATGTCCCTTTCTTGCTGAATGTTCTAGTCAAACCAAGCAGCTTCTGTTCTACAAAGATGCCTTACCATCTTTCGCATCCCTGTCTGCTCATCTTGTCTCTTTCACCCAAGATGTCCTTCATCCAATGTCTCCACCTTCCTAATTCTACTCATGTTTCAAGAGTCAGCTTCAGTGCCATCTTTTCTATAAAGATGTACCTGCAGAAAGGAGAGTTAACCTCTCCTCCTTTAAACAACTATAGCACTTTTTAATTCTCTTTTGATTCTAGGCAATAGTACAGGGCTGACAATATTTGTATATATTTCTCTTATTTTATATTAAAGTGTCAGCATACAGTAAGCAAAAATAATATTTTACCTTTATTACATTGATAATAAATAATTTCTATCTATTTGTATATGTAAATAATTATATCATTATATACAATTATAATTATAATGATATGTAAAATGACATATTAAAATAATTTTTAAACTATTATATTTTAATTTATATTTTATTTATAATAAATAACATTTATTACATCAATAACCTTTGAAGACATTGTACAAATATTTCTTGAGAACTTTCTTGTATGTTATGTGCTGTGCGAAGTTCTGGGATATAGACACCTTCATCTTTGTGGTGGGAATTAAACACACGGATGTTATAAATATGATATTTGTGAGATAACAAATAATTCTCAATACCTTTCCAATTTGCCCCAATTCTTGACCTATTATGTTGAATTGGAGGCTCCAGAGGCCATGGGAAGCATACTTATCTTAGTTTACATGTTCTGAAAGTTCTTATTTTAGGTATCATCTGACTCCTTACATACCTTGTATTGTGAAAAATTTGTTCAGGTCAACTCTGGATCACCAAGAGAGAAAAGTGGGACAACTCTTCAAAGTATCAACTGTGTTTGTAAATATTAGGCCCAGGGGTATAGCTTCTATTTCCCAGGTTGCTTTGCTGCCCTCTTCATTCAGGCAGTTGGATGACAAAGCAGGAAAAGAATAGACTACTTTGATGTTAGTCCTGCCTTTGGTGTTAGATATAGCTTCACCTATGACTAGAGGAGAAACTTTGGGGAGTGTCAACCTCATCTGTAAAATAAGAATAGAAATCTCCTTTTCAGTAAAGATAAATAATGCATATAAAGTCTAGAATAAAGTCCCAAAATTAGAGCCTGAAGGCCACATTTGTTCTGCTGCTTGTTTTGTAAATAAAAGTTTTTTGGAACACAGGAGTACTTATTCATTATGTGTTGCCTACATGTCTACATTATATCAGCAGAACTGAGTGGTCACAATAAAACAGTATGGCTCACAAAGCATAAAATATTTACTATCTGGACCTTTGTAGGCAAAGTTTGCTGATGACTAGAATATGGCTCTTAACCTAGAAGATACTCAATTAATATTAGTTATCATAATTATTGTCTTTTTCACCAGTCCTAATCTGGGATAAGAGTGGAAAAGATGGACTGGAGAAGGGTGGCTAATTGTCTCTTTTCATTTAAAGGAAACTCATCTGAGAATTGAACTTGAGTCGATGACTGAAACCTAATAGAGACCTGAAGAAGTAAAATTTCATTTTTTTCTAATTAAAAACTGTCACTGATCCAAAAACTTTTTACCTTCTGGAAAGTGCCGTGAGTCATCATCAAAGTTAATAGTTGATTCTTGATAATGGTTGCCATTGGCAGGGACTATGAAAATATTCCATCAGAGCATAGCACAGCCATTCCAGGCAGTGTTCTTGTGTTGGTATTGATTTCAATTAAAACAAGTTATCTGAATCACTGGGCTTCCTGTTGGCTGCACTCATTGCCCAGTGATGCAAATGGAAAGCTTGTTTCAAACCCAGATATCTGGTTACTTACTTACAACAAGGCCAGGGCAGCTGGGGTGTAAACAAAACCCCAGCACCAATCAATTGTAGAAGGAAATGATCTTCATTTGCCCTGCATGATGTCATCCGTCTTGGGCCTGACAATTTTCTAACAATTATTTGACTTTGTTCGTTTCCTTGTATACATATCTTTTCTCTTCTTTTTTCTCCATTATGTCAACATCTGTGGGAGGACTTTGTGTGTTTGCACAATGCATAGCATGATGGTACTCTGTGTCTGTGTATTTATTCCTTGGGTGAGTATTTTCATGGCTATTCTCTTCTACGTGTTAGCTTATAAGTAGTCCAATCCAGTGATCAGACTCCTTAGTTTCACATAATAATTCAGCAATTTGTATCAGAATGATGCTTTAGAATAGCAAAACAAACCTCTGTCATTTCCAAAGATAAATGGCATCTGAGGCCAAATGTAATTAGTGATTTTGTGAATTCATGTGTTTGAATCCTCTGCCTTATGGCTTGTGTACTGCATCCAGTCACCTAGCTAGAAAGTGAGCCTACGTCTCTGTGGTTGGCTGGTACAAGCTGGCTAGTTTTTTCCCCAAACTGCCTGGTACACAGTGAGACCATATTTTCCCAGCATGCTTTGCAGTTAGATATGTTATGTCTGAGTTGTGATCAGTGAACGTGGTGGAAGTCATATATATATTTTCCAGGCCTATGCAATAAAATCCTCTCAGATGGGATCCTCTAATCTTTTCCCCTGTCTCACAGTTGTGCGGAGAGACCTCCAAGGATGCACAGGAGGGTGAAGTGGCAAGATGGAAAGAGCTGGAGTTCCTAAATGAGTATATGGAGCAGAACTCCTAGCCCCACTCCCTTGACAACACCAATTCTTGTTAAACTGTGGTAGACTCCTTGTCCCACCCTTCACTACCAACCCCCTACTTGACTGTGATGAGAACAAGCAATAAACATCTACTGTGTTAAGTCATAGAGTTTTGGCTTGTTTGTTAGAACAATTAGTCAAGCCCGACTAATTTACTAGTTGTCATTCTTCTATGTAGCATTGCTATTTTTTATTTATATCTTCACAAATGCAATAACTTTCATGATGTTTTACTTTGCTGTGTTTTATGGAATAGATGATGTACTATAAAGATGTTTGGATATGTGAGAATTTGTGAAGATGTGTGGGCTTATTCATTGAGACTATGAAGGCCCTTATGTAGTTTTTCTCCACACCATTCTTCTTTTGGAGATAACTTGTTCAAAGTTAAAGTTACAATGAGGGATTGATATCTTATTTCCATTTACAAGAAAAACATCTTTTATAGAAAGCCCTGTTTTCTCTGGGTGGGTCCATTACCCTGTATTAATTGGGCTAACTATATGTGAAATATCAGACTTAATTATTGGACTGAAGATGGCAAATGATATTTTGGTTTTGTTGGACTGAATGTTTGTATTTGAGAGGGAGGTGAGTATGGCATTGAGGAAGAAAGTGTGAAGAAGTTATTTTGCAGGTGAGGAAACTGCAAAAGCTTTAATAGTGCTGCATGGTTTCCATCTGCCACTGGCTGACATGATCCAGATGCTGCACCTTGAGCTTCAGCAACAGAATGAGGAGGTTGCAGAGCATACAAAGCCTCATGTCTATGATAGACATGAATATGGGCAAGAATCAAACTGTTATTGTTAAAACTATGAAGATTTGGGGGACATTTATTTCTGCCAGTTTGCCCAAGCTGACTGATACACAGAGAGTTTAGCTAACTTGCCTAAGATCACAAGGCTACCAAGTTGTGGAGACAGAATTTGAATCCAATAAGTCTTGTGCTTGTAACTATTTTTGTGTAGGAGAAAGAATGTCCTGGACTTTATATATAGGATAGACTGAAACACGGAGAGACCTGAGACAAGGAGAAAATTTAGGAACACTTTAAATATGAGGTTATGAGAATCTGGAAGAGGATGCTTACTTAAGGACTAGACTATGACTTATTTAGCGTAGGTTCCTCATAAATAATACTTGAAAGGGGAATGAATGAATTTTTCTGACTTACAGGTGTCAGTTAAGGCTGCTGTCACCACCATATTCTGGGTAGTCACTTGCTTTATTGAGTAGTCTTTCTTCATAAAAATTCTTCACTTTTCCCACACATCATTGCTGGCAGAGTCACTGAGTCACAGTTTCCCTGAGGTTACCCAACACCTACCTGCACTATCTCTGCCCTCTTACTAGATCTACAAACTATCAACTGAAATTTAATTCACTCTTTCTTCATGCTACTTATAATATCTCAGCAGAAAATTCTCTTGTTGTTATTTTTTTCCTTGCCCTTTCCCTTATTCTTTTTTGCAGTTGGGGTAGTAAGGATAGCATAGAAGATTATTAAAAGATAAAGAAAGTCTCTCTTTAGTTTTACAAATGATATTATTTTCTGATTTGGTGTCATTTAGAACCTAATAAAACAACCCACAACTCACATTCCCAATCTATACTTCCTCTTCTCATGGTAGAAAAGGAGTCAGTAAACTTAATACCTACGATTGCTCTAAGTGAGTCTAAGCAAGTCCGTATGGAAAACATAGAGGAAATGGAAAAGAAAAGAAGAATAAATGGCAGGACAAAAAGAATGGGGTGAGGAAGAAAAAGAAATGTGGTAAGAAAATATGTCAACCTTATCTTGTACTTAAAGCATGTATTTTTATGTTTAAAATGACTACTTAATACCATTTTTTGTTGTTGTTCTATTGTGGTAGGAATTGATACCACTTTCTGTGAATAAAAATGGTATGATATTCTTAAATGCAATATTTACAGGAATGAATACTTTTGTAAATTACCCGACACAGGCTTGAATAAACAAGATTTAAAAATTTATAAGGATGATTTAATATAAAAAATTTACATCTCATAGGGTTATGTGTCTTACAATGTGACCATGTTACAAATTACAATAACTGACCTAGAAAGAATATTCAGAAAGGCTACCTGAAGTCTATGAAATCATGAAGATTGTCGCTTCATAATGAATAATAGCTCAAGTACATAGCTGTCTAGATTTCTACCCATTTACTAAGACCTGAGAGTGCAAAGATGACAGAGACACATAGTCCTGAAGTGAAGAGGAGACTCATACGGTAATTCAAGTAGAACACAGGTGATGGTGGGAATGCTGGATGAAGGGCTTCCTGAACGATGGGAAAGATTTAGTGTAGAGACTGATGGGCAATGAGGGCAAAGAAGTAAGTAGAAACTGTTTCCTACTGTTACATGGCAATTTGGGCATTTAAGGATTACATTATTCCATAAAGAGGCCACATTCAAGAATATTTCAGATAGAATCCTAAAAGATTCATGATAAATTAACAGCACGTTGGAGAGCATGTTTGACACCACTCTCAGCATATGGTATTTCTTATTTTCTTACATGTAAATAGTATGATTCTTGTTCATTTAAATATTCATTATGTTACAATATTTGCACATTAGAAAATACAAGAGAAGTATCAAAGTAGTATATATATAAGTATTAAATCCAGGACATAGAAACAATTTCCTGTGAATTCAAAAGACGAAGAAAACTTTTGCGGGTTAAGGAACATCTCTTTCTTTTTGTTGTTCTCCCTCTTTTTTTATTATTTCTTCTCCTCCTTTCTTTCCTTCTGCAATTACGTACTCATGTCTGTGTGCCAGGATATTTGCCAAGAACTGAGAGTATAGTGGTTAGTAGAAATAGACAGTGTGACACAATGCCCTCTCCAAACATAATTATAATAGTAATAAGTATTCTCGAGAAAGCATGTTCCATAAAGGGAAGGGCATAAACCAGGCTGAATGGCATATAGAAAGATCTTCCTGAAGAGTTTGTTAAACTGACACTCAAAACTTAATGAGAAGAAGACAGTGGATTCCTGGGGGAGGAGTACTTGTGGACAGATGGTAAGAAGCAGGCTAGGACATGTGAGCCTAAATGATGTGACAAAATGATGTGCTAAATGATGTGACAAAAGACGAGGACAAAGTTCCAAAAAACAGCACAGAGGATTCATCTGGTCCATAATGAGAGCATCAGTTGTTATTTTTCTTCTTCAGTTAACCTGCATGAAAGCCTTTTCTGACATCATAAAAACCCATCTTTTCTTATCCTACTTTTTATTTTAGTGATTTCAGTAGGATCTGTAGTTTTTTAAAACTTTTTTTTCTTACTTTTCTTTATCGGGTAATTAGTTTGAACCCCTCTTATTTGGAACTTATTTGGATACAATTTAGACTCAGATGGATATTATACTTAGAGAGAAACACAACTGCATATATTTCCATTTTTCTGTCACTTCTCTTTTAATTCAGATATATCTCACACTGAGTTAGTGAGGCTGCACTCCAGCTCCTGAAATGACGTTGGCCTTTTTAACATGGTGATTTTCATAGCAGCCCTTTTCGATTATCAGTGCAGATGCGGCTACAAGTTTCTTACTGGACTCACGGCCTAGTTGGGGCTAAGGATTGGCACATAGCGTCGTTACCACCGCTGGAAGCTGTGAAGGCACAGAATACCTTGATGCTGATGCTTCTCCCCTTCTATATTCAACAAAGGGATTTACTGAACTTCTTCAGTCCCTGCAAGCCAATAAGCAGGAAGCGGAATAGGATAGGCCTGGGGAGAATCATGAAGGCTATTCTAAGGCTCCTTTTCTATTCTTCCCTGCTTTTCCTTTACTCAAACCCAAGAAATGACTTTGCTGTGGGAAAATCACAAAGCCAAGCTGACTCAGAATTCAGAAACCTTAAGCAGGCACTCAGGACTGCTCGGGATTCCTATTAAATTTCTTCATCTCTACTAGATGACTGTACAATATTGTCTTGTTTTTCCTCAAACCTCCCACACATCTTCCTCTACTGATGACCCGGACTCACACTTCATTGAGAAAATAGAAGTCATTGGAAATGAACTCACTCACATTCCCACCACAAAAACTCACCAATCTGGTGCATCCGCATCCAAACTCTCTTTCCTCCACAATGAAGAAAGTGTCTCTTCCTACAAGAAGGAATATTTCTCCAATTTTGCTCTGTATCCCATTACCCTTTGGGTTATCAAAGACTCAGCTCCTTGAATTGTTCATACTTTCGGCAGTAACATCTCACTGTTCACTTGATCATTTCCATCATCATACAAACATGCTCTAGTATTTCCCAACTTCTAAGACTTATTTTTTCACAAAACCGTTTATACTGTTTCAGTTCCTGCTTCATTTTTCTGTTTTCCTTTATAACCAAATTCCTGAGTATCCAAATAAACTGCTATCTACCTCCTCATCTTGCTGCCACTGTTCAACCCAGTCCAGTGCACTTCCGTCCCTCTTCCACCTGGAGCCTTCTTTGGGAAGGCCAGCAGCAACCTTCAGGTTGACAAATCCGATGGACTTCTTCCTCACTCATCTTAATGTGCTTCTCAGCAATATTTCTCAGAGTTGATACTCTACCTGTTTGAAGCATACCTATCTCTTGGCTTCCAGGATTATTTTCTTAATTTCCTTTTACTTCCTGATCTCCTTTGCTGGGTACTGTTCTTCAGTATTGGCATTTCTCAGAGCTTGTCCTAGATCTTTACCTTGACTTTTGTCTAAGTTCTCTCCTTAATTAAATCAAACATTTCTACTGTCTTAGATTTTATGGGAGTTCTGATATTTCCTCTGAGCTCTTGACAACCATCAGTATGTTCTCTGTTTCTATGGATTTATTATTTTGTATATTTTACATAAATGGAATCATACAGTATGCGATCTTTTGTGCCTGACTTCTTTCACCTAGCATAATATTTAGAGGTTTGTCTATGTTGTAGAATATTTCAGTATTTGATTCCTTTTTATGACTAGACAATAATCTATTGTGTGTATGTACCACAAGTTTGGCCATTTATCTATTAATGGACATTTGTGTTGTTGACACATTTTGGCTATTTTTACTAGTCTAAAATCCATTCTTGATCTACTTTCTCCTTATGTTTATATCTACTCCATTAGGACATCCAATTTATTCACACCCAGACTATTTCTCTCTCTTTTTTTTTTTTTTTTTAGATGAGGCAACCCTTGGTTGACCTCACAGATTGCAAGGACCTTGTCTTTTATGCCAACAGCAAGCATCTGGTCTTCCTAGGTGGTCTCTCATCCAAGTACTAACCAGGCCTGACCCTGCTTAGCTTCCGAAATCAGACAGCATTGTGCTTGTTCAGGGTAGCATGGCCATAGACTGCCCAGACTATAGCTTGATCCATCTTCTTCTCTCCATCTCCACTTCTGCCCTCCTGTTTTAGGCTTTCAGAATTTTTAGCCTGCATTACTGAATATGCTTTCCCATTGTATCCTCCTGCTTCTACTTGTGTTCTTTATCCATACAGCAGCAAGAGCAATAACCTTTAAAAAAGTGAAAATTGTTTATATATTGTATTAATATATATTATTAATATATTATATATACAATATATAAATAGACTGGGTGGCTTAAAAACAACGTAAGTTTATTTCTCACATCTCTGAGGGCTGGAAATTTGAGATCAGGGTGTCGGCGTGGTTGGGTTCTGGTGAGAACTCTTTCTTGGGCTCAGATGGTTATCTTCTCATTGTGTCCTTGCGGGGGAGGGGGGGAAGGGAAGAGAGCTCCTGGGGTCTCTTTTAAAAGGGCACTAGTGCTATTCATTAGGGCTCCACTATCATGACCTAACTAGCTCCCAAAGTACCCACCACCTAATATCATCACATGAAATTTCAATTGGAATTTTGGGGGACAAAAACATTCCATCCACTGTGTGTGTGAATACACATAATATGTAACAGTGTTATGTATGTAACTAACATTTATTAAGTACTTACTATGTCTTAGTCACTGTTCTATGGATTTCCCATGAAATAATTCATTTAAACTTCAGAATAATGGAGTAAATACTATTATTATTGCTCTTTGCAGATGAGGAAACAAACTAACTTGCTTAAGTTCACCCAACTATCACATGTCTGAGCCAAGATTTGAATCTCAGGAATCTGTTCCATGAGCCTGTCCTCTGATGGTTATGCTAGATTTTCCTCATCACGCCATGTTTTTCTACTTCTAAAAGCTGTTTGGATGGTCTCCTATTCTACTGACAGTATGAATCATAACCTAAAAGCCCTGTATGAGCTGGCCTTTGACTATTTCTCCAACTTCATCTTGCCACTATCCCTATTACTCTTCTTTAGTAACGTCTCCACTCAGAGCCTTCATCACACTCAGCTTCCTCCTGCCTTCAGGCCTATTCACATCCTTTCCCTCATTCCAAAACATTCATTCCTCTATCCAGCTTTCAGATCTCTGCTTAAAGGCAACTCCTCTAGTTTCCTGTGTCTGCAATAAGTACTCTTCCCTTGTGATTCTCTCATCTTTTGTTTTCTTAGAGCTATTATTTCAATTCATAATTATATTCTTTCTTTTTTTTTTCTCTTTTTGTTAATTGTTTGTTAAACCTCTAGAATACAAGCCTCTTGAGATTAAGGACTATAGATGTTTGTCTTGGTCAGAATTATATCCCCTCAGTTTTTCAGTTTCTGGTACCGATTGGAGGAATAAATGAATGAGTGATTCTATACTTTATGTAGGGAAAAATGAATTGAATTACCTAGAATTTTAATAAAATAGCTTTTGTATACCTCTTCTCTGCCTTCTCACTGCCCCTTCAGTGGAGAGAAGGAAAAGGAACTGTCTTCAGTTCCAGATGTTGCTAAATAATTGTCAGGTTAATCACTCTGGGCAGACATTGGTTGAATTCCTCACTTGATCCCAGGGAAGATTAAGCAGAACTTGTCCAAATAAAATACAGTCCAGCAACATCTTGTCTCTTTGTGGTGTGGTTTGAGTCTTACTTGGTTGGTGACTCCTGGTTTTCCCTCCACATCCCTATTTGAAGTTTTTAGAGTAGACACCTGGCACATTGGTCAGGCAGTACAGCTTTACCTTATAATCAGCCCATCACGGAGATGAAAATAATACCATGTCACAGCATGGCAATTGTAAGACTGCAGGAAGCAAGATAATACCGAGCCTTGATGACAATCTACATTCTGCCAACACTAAAGAAGATGAGTCTATGTTTTCACAAAGAAATGCTCACCTCTTAATATTGAAAGAATGTTAGTAGGGAGATAAAGAGGCAAACCTCTGTAAAGTGTTCTACTGTGTAGCTTTCCGCTGCAAATTCATCTCAAAATTGTACAGCTTCTGTCCCTCAGGATAATTGGGAAGATGGAGGGTTCAGAAATCATGACAGCTGTCATTCATTAACCACTAAAGAATTTACATGCAATTATAACCTTCTCACAAAGTAGAAATTAACTTTTTTTCCTTATGTCTGATGAGGAAACTAAAGTTTCAAGAATATAGCCAACTTATCCTTTGTCGTTTAACTAGTAAGTGTGAAAGCTAGAATTCTAACCCATGTGTGAATGACAATAAAGCTGTGGTGATACCTGGATGCCACACTGTATTCAAGATCAAGGACTATTAATTATAAATACCCTAAATACTCAATATTTTTTGTAAAAGTTAAATCTCAAAACTGGATATATTGTGTATCATTAGCAATAGTCCATTGTGTCTTTAGGACATTTTTGAGTTCTCAGTTAATCATTTTAATCATGATACTAATAGCATGTATTTATTGAGGACTTTCTCTCTCCTAGGTGCTGTGCTATCATTATTATCTTCTTTATCTTTATAAAAACTCTATGAGATGAATACTATGATTATTTTCATCCTATAAAAGAAAATACTGAGGTTAAAGAGGTCAATTAGCTCAACGAACTGGAGAGCGGCGTAGGACAGAGAGTTGGACTCCCAAAGTCATACTCATAAGCACCATGTTAACTGGCCTTCTACGCCTCAACTGTGATCACACAGCTTTCCACCTGTTGCTAGAATTTGAGCAGATGTTATCTGCAGATTTTGGCGGAGTCAGTACTGATGATTCTGCAACTTCTTGTCACAATACCAAGAACTAATTATACCACTTCCATAGGGCCATTTCAGTGACGACTCAAAGACAGCAGGATTATGGATAATTTACCATAGTAATGGCCTATACATACTGGATGTGGTGCATTGCATGAGGAGTAATTCATTGACAAACAGAAAAGATGTGGGAATCATGGACTCTTTTCTCAAGCAGTTTAGTGGGAAAATCATGTAAATGTGGAAGGCCCAGTGAATAATTAAATTTTAAAGGAACATAATATTGGTTTAATGTGTAAAGGTCTACTGAGTGCAAAAACACAATACTCCAGGAGCTGGCACATGAGTTTTGATCAGGTGTCTGAAAATTGTAAGATACAGATTATTAGAGACGGAAGAAAAGTTGGAGAGGAAGCCAAGCATAAATAAGAGCACAGATGCAGGATGTAGCAACTTGGTTGGCAAGCAATGGGCATGACTAGAACCGGAATCAGTGATAGGAAGCCAGCAAAAGGAAGAGAGGAGGTTTTTGGACAAGTTGGCATGACCTCAGAGTGTTCAGAGAAACTCTGTTCTTTAAATGACCCCAGGAATTATTTAGGTGATCTTTTTTTTTGTCACTGTCTCTTTGTGTCACTCCTCGGTCTTTCTTAATGTGTTCTAAAACATGACTTTTTCCTTCTCTTTTGCAGCCTTCATTGCCAGCCACTAAATAATTATTTTCTAGGTATGCCTTCTCAGGTTCAAAGGAACCTAGGCACAAAAATTGCTATACTTCTCAGGGAAATATATTATCAGCTAGATGATGTTCATCGGCACTTAAGCAGTCATTCAGCTTTCACTGAGTTCCTTGATGTGTAGGGTCTGGATATGGGCACTGCTCCTAAAATTGAGATGTTTTATAAAAAGCACTCACAGTGATTCAGAAAAAAATTTTTTCCATACAAAAAGAACAGAGTGAAATCTTTGAGCTTTGTTAAAAATGATAGAACTTGGAACTTTTTAGACAGACAGTGAATGTGGGTGGTAAGTAGGTTTTCAATTGTATTTGATTCATCAAATTTATCTTGCAATTATTCTGAGTTATTATTTTTATCTTTAAAAGTAGAATATTTGGAATGGGGGAACACGTCCTTTATTTTATATAATGTTTTCGGGTTCCTGAAAATAGAAATAACGAAGGAGAGCAAAGAACAAATGACAATGCTTTGGATAATTCAAGGCACGACTACTTTATAATGCCAAAGCAGCTGAATATATCTGCCTTCGTGGTGTGCGTGTGCATGTGTGTGTGTGTGGTGGGCATTCAGCTCAGCAAGCATGGGTACCATTTTCATATTCAAATCTAGCTGTAGAAACTATCATTGGAGCAGGTAATTCACTCCAAAATTTTCCCCAACCTTAATCGCTGGCCCACATTAGATTTTTTGCAGTGATTAAGAGCAGAGCTTCTGCTTGGGTTTGTCTTAACTCTGCTACTCACTAGCATGTCTCAGAGAGTCATTATGAAGATTAAATGAATCAATATCCATAAAAGCTGCATAATGTAAGTACTATATACTTGTTAGGTAAGCATAATAATTAAAATAAAAATAAAGTAAAATGACCTTGGTTCTTAGCTCTGTAATTATAATCATATTAACACTCTCTTTGCAATAAGAAGGCTGATATTTTTTTAGATGCAAGCTGTAATCTGTCAAGCATCGTGTCAATATTACATTTCATTCAGTCCTCACAATGAAGCTAGGCATTCATTACTGTTGGTGTCATAGAGTTGGTGTCATTACTGTTACCCTTTATCTTGCAGTTGGGTCAAGTGATTTGCCTGGGGTCATAAAGGAGGGAAGTGGTAGGTAGAGCAGAATATGAAACGAGGCAGTGTGATGTCAGAACTTTTCCCTTTAGTCACTTCGTTGCACTGTCTTTGTATAATTGTTCCTAATTGTGAAGCTAGTTCTTAAAATCCAATTAATCATCCTGCAAACTTTCTAGTCTCTGTTATTCTGAGAACTCAGCACAATAAACTCTTTCTGCAAGGTGCTCATTTACTTCCAATGGGCTGAGATGACTTCTATGGGCTTTTGCTGGAAATCACATTCCAAAGACGTCCAATAATTTTACCTTTATCTAGAGATTCACAGTAAATCTGAATTGTACTGCCATAATATTCTAAAACTTCTACAAACTGCCCTATGTGGAAGGTCCCATTGTTGCCACTTTATAGCTGAAAACTTGAGGCTCAGAAAAACTAAATAACTTTCTGAAAGTCTCCAAATTAGTATGTATCAGAAATCACTTGACTTCTGGTCTAATGTTCTTTTCATTAAAAATATGACCGAAGCAGAGCCAAGATATTTCTTTTTCCTTACCAAGCATCATCTGGGGTGTCTGGATTGCCCTCACATCATAGCAACAATTAATTATAAAGATGAATTTTAAATTGATAATCCCCTGGATTTGTTTAAAATGGAAAAGGCCATGCTTAGCTTTTATTTTGCTGTGCATCTTTGACCAAGGGAGAAATGCTTTAACTACAAGAGCTCGAACTATATCTCTGTGAAATTTACATGCATGAGATGAAATGACCTTTGAGTTCATGTTTTTGGACTGTGTTTTCCATCTACACGCAGGGTGATGAAACCGACAGCTGTTTCCTGGGGGTAAGGTTAAGATGTAGATACTATGCAGCCCCTTCCAACCACTGGAGAATAGTTCTGCAATAGGACGGAAAGACCCTCAGCTTTCTGTTTCACCGGTGGCTTCTCAATGATCTGTTTGCACATTCTTTTCCTGCTTGGTAATTAGCACCAGCTGTCTCAACTTAAAAGGAAGGAATCCCTTTGAAATCCTCCCTATCCTCCATGAAATGCGCTACTGAAACGTGCTAATTAGTAACTGGACTTAGGACAACACAGACATGTGTTTCCTGTGAGTGCTGTAGAAGGAAGAGGAGGAGGAATATGAACATCTGTTTAGCTACATATGTGTGTATGCTTTTCTAATTTTCAAATGACAATTTTAATGAAAATCTATCTGCCCAAATGTGATTAGAGCCAGTAGCTAAGGCCCGGGCCTCCATGCAGTGAGTTCTCTCCCTTCCTTAGTGGTCCTGGCTTAAACTTGTCAGTACTCCCCTTGCAGAGAGCAGGGCCAGTGCAGCATTGCCCCTCAGCTTCAGCAAATCAAGTTTCTTCCCCTCGCTCTTTACCATAGTATCAGTGATTATGGAACTCCAGAGAAATACAAAATAACTTCTCTTCCTTTTGGGGACCACTGTCTCAGAATAAACTGATAGCCCAGTTGGTCTGTAATAATTAGCACACTCAGAATTTGAGGAGAGAGTGTAAAAACAACATACTGTCATGTTAGGTGCACTGTGCTAAAGATAGAGAGGCCACTGGTTTGCCAGTTTAAATTGCGATTATGTGAAAATCTGTGTCTTCACAAATAATTCTAAGCAGCGAGTTCCAGGGCTTCAAACTAACTTGATGTTTTCAGGGTAAGAGTTGCTCATGTCATGAAAGAAAAGCTGGTTGATTTTATGGGAGCACTTGGGGATTTATTAACAGGATGAAGGGAGCTCACAAAAGGCTTGGGAATAGAGTGGGCAGCATTTCTCACCTCAAACGTCATTCTCCTGGAGCAGTAGCTGCCATCATAGCACTGTTTCTTAACACCCCAGAGGGTGCTGCTGCAATAATCGACACCCCAATTGTTCTCATAGTCTCACCTCACTGGCTCACAGTTTAAAGTCTCTTGGTGCGTGTTTGAGAGGTTGAGCTTAGGTCACATCACTGCCACCTGGCTGTAAGGGGGGCAGGGGGACAGTAATCAAAAGATCTATGCTTTCAATGGGAAGTTGATTTGGACTTTGTTGTTGTTTTTCTCAAAATCACATAGGGTAGCGAAGGGATAATTCCCCATGAAGAAGTCAGGTGATTCTTCACAGCAAAATTTGATAGATATCTACTACAGGGACTTGCTGAAAGGGAATTCTGTTCATCCGATGTCCATCAATTATGGTTAGATGTAGTCATGTGTGGTCAATGCTATGAGATGCCTGTCTTGTGGCTATGAATGTCCAGGCCAACTGGCCTTGCTCTGGGAAGTCATCCAATAACTGAGCATCCAATAACTGCTATGCCTGAGGGGGTTATAAGACTCAGAGGTGAAGCAAGCTTTATGCCAAAAACACCTGTCTCTTGTGTACTAGGTCTAAGTTAGCTCTTTGATTATGCACGTAGCACTGACCCATTCCACTGACCCATTCATTTTCAGATGTCCTGTTCCACAGGTCTGTGGGCTCTTGGGCTTGGGCTTAGCTGCCTGGTTTTCTGGGTCTGTTATTTCAGGCTCTTTCCAGCTGAATAGGCCAGATAAGAACATAAGAATTCTATTTTTTTTCCCAGATGTTTGCTCTTCTAACTGCACTAAGCTTTGTAATTTGGACTCCTACAGCTATAACAAATGTTGCCGCTCTTTTTCTTTCCTGCTTCTGGATAGAGGCAAAGGGAAGAAGAGAGAATAAAAATATCTCTGTATGTTTCTTTTGGGGACGATGCTGATTGACATATGTGATGTGATCTTTCCAAACCCAAAGCTGGCTTACTCTCCAGCTTAAAAATCCTTAATGATCTCTGCTGCCTTCAGAGTTAAGTTCAGATCACTAGGAAGTCAAACACTTTTCTGAACCCTTTGCCTCATATTCTTCGCAGAGCTACTTTTAGTTTTCCAAGCAAGCTGCGCTTTCTCATATCTTTATTCTTCACACACAGCAGGTCTACCTCTAATAGTTGTAGGGCCCAGGACTTGAGAATAAAATGGAGCCAAAGGCCATACTTCTAAATTCTTAAAATGTATACATTAAGATAACACATTGTTATGTAAAATGTGTTCCATTTTTCTCTTGAGACAAAGATATCTTTATAACTCTCTAAAAACCTAAGTATAGATTTTAATATTTCTGACTCTTTTGAATTCCATGTTACAATGTCACAGCATAGGGAGCACTCCCAGTACCCAGCCCACCTGCCTTCTCTTCCTATTCATTGATCTATCCTGCATGACATGTGGGTGCATGGACACCCCAGGCTGCATATCCAGACGCTGATCCACACCCCTGCAAACGGTCATTGCCTAACAGTAAGCACACAAGCAGCTTGACTTACCCTTGGGAAGATGAAAGAAGACGCAAGATCCTGGAGCCACTGGGGCAAGGTGGTCCTGGTTTCCAGAGCATGGCCTAGAATGAAAGAAGTGAGAATGGGCTCTCAGTGGGCATGACCCTTGGCACTACAGAATCCACACTCAGAGAGGCACTAGAGCAGAGGTCCTATTTCTCGGTTTAAAGGTGGTGCTGTCACACATTTTCCCCTCTGTGTAGGATGCCCTTCCTCCTGCTTTACCTAACTGACTCATATTCATCTTTCTTTTAAGCATCATCTCATATTTTACTTCCTTCCTCCGGGAAGAATCCTTAATTCTCTCAGGCTGTGTTATATGTTTTTTATTAAATAAGCTGTAACACTGTGTGCCTCTGAGTAAGTGACTTAACCTCTCAGTATTTCAATTTACTACTAAGACTGTCATGAAGATGAAAAAGTAAATATATGTAGAATTTTAGAACAGTGCTTGATTAGAAATAAATGTTGTAAACTGTTGTAACTATTATGATATACTCTCATACTAGACTGTCTTTACTCCTATAGAAATATTCCACATTTTGTCATTATATGTTTTCACCATTATCTTCCAATGGAAACTGTACTTCTTGCAAGCAAGGTCTTAATTTTGTTTAACTTTGTATTCCTAACACAAAACCCAATATATATATGTAACATAGCAGGTGCCCTATAAATGCAGATGGAGTAAATAAGCTGCCTCAAGAGGAGGTGAATTTTACCACTGGAAATGTTCATACTGCAGCCTATGACTATGTATAAAAAAAACCCCTGAGAGGCTGAACTCAACTTTTCAGATCCTTCTGACTGTAGGCTCTTAGCAGGTTAGATGGAAATGCTGGAACTGATCCAGAGCCATGTCATAGGGTGGCTCAGAGAAGAAATATTCAAGTGCCAGTCCCACTAGGCATTAGATATGCTTATACAAGGCACTAATCCTATATCTTGGTAAAGATTTGCAATCCAGAACATAACATTATGTAGTATTGCATTGGTCTTCATTTGAGTCAAAGGGTCTGTCAAGCATTCTGCCAAGGGTGTTGAGACCACATGTTTCTCAGCATCTATGACCTGGGGAGTGTTGTCCCTGTTTTTTGTTTTTTGTTTCATTTGTTTTTTTGACCTGTTTATTCTGATGACTTGCAGATTAGCAGAGCTCAGGATATGTCAGGAGAAAGTCTTTAATGATGTTTGCTTGATTACAATTATGAAACTGCTCTGCAGAGTCTTACCCATCATTTACTCAAGTGGTTGCTAAGTAATTTCCTATCCAGTCCCACAAATACAATAAATAGGCTGGGCTGCTGATTGGTCAGAAAACTGTTCTGTTTATCATTCATTCATTCATTCATTTGAGGCTATCCTGAACTATGATTGGATGTAGCAAGTTTCTTTGCACAGAGCCCAAGTAACAAGAAATAGAGAAAAATTGAAAATCCTTCTAAGTGAATTCATTTTTCCTTTTTTTTTTTAATGCTCTGTTTACTCATTTCACAGCTACATATAATGAAAGTAAAATCTTTTAGTGCTTAAAGCACTGCAAATAGGATTTTAAAAAATAATTAAAATAAAAACTAAAATCTAAAAATGATATGAAATATTCTTTCTCTCATCAAATAATTATAATTTATAATAAAATAATTATTTTTATTATAACAAATACCTACCTAGTGCTTGTAATGTGCAGGCACTGAGTATTTTGTGTATATTAACTCTTTTGATTCTCGCAATAATCCTATGAGGTATAGATTTTTATTGTCCTTATTTTTACAAATGAGAAAACTGAGACATAGAGAATTAGGGATTTAGACTAAGATTCTAGAATAAGTGGCAAGGCCAGGATCCAAACCCAGTTTCTAGAGTCTGGTTGCTACATAATTATTCTCTATGATGTAAAGAAATATTTAGTCATTTTTCAACTCAAAAGGCTCTTCGAGCTAGATTTTAAGAGAAAGAAATCTAAAGAAAGTAATATTAAATAAACATTGTGGTACCCATTTTCATTTTATGCAAGTTTAAATTTTTTTATTTGCAGGCAGCTCAGTCTTACTATGATGAAATAATACATTGATGTGATTTAAGACCGATCTTGATATCAGTTAGTAAATTTTCATTAGTGGAATTATACCTCAACATATTGAGCATCTGAGATTTGACCTCTTAGGATTTGAGACTGACCTCCCAAAAGAAGGTTTTTCTGAATGAAATGAAATTGATTGCAGCTGAATGAAGTGCAAGGTGAGGTACCTTCTATGCCCCTGGAAGCCATGGTACTCTAACATAGAGATCTTGTTTCTATGGTAATGAGTCAGGGCATTAACTGTTGGAAGGCTGACATGATGACAAAATTTTGATTCTGGGCTTGCTGTACATTCTTCCCTTCCTTGAATTCTCCACAATTTGGATATATTCTCTCTTGAATCCATCCAGTCTTACCACAAGTTAATGATAGCCAGTTGTCACAGGAGGAAAAAAAAATGTTCAGCATCCAGTGAATCTTTCCAGAACTTAGTAAAAGAAAAAGTACTTTTCCCCCACGGAGTCACTTGACCCGTGTGCCACAAGGGTGCCACAAGGTTTTACGAGGCTTTTATGTTATAAATTATGATTATCCTTATGTTTGGTTTGAGCATTGATGGCTCAATAAAAAATAAATAAATACATAAGAATAGTAAATTTTTATATCTTTCTCATTTGCACCTTTTCTTAGGTTCATGCTGATAAAAAAAAAAAGAGGCAGAATGGGTATGTAATGGGGAAAAGAAAGGAAAGGAAAAGAATGAGGAGCTGCCTCTATGTAATAATTACAATGGGATAACAGAAACTGAGCTAACTTCTTCATATTTCTTAAGGTCCATGAAGCCTAGTATGTTCAGACTGCTGTTCTTCTTAAAGAAAACATAATTTGGCAATATTTTAGAAAGACAAGATGTATTCAATTGAAAATAGAATTTTCAGTCTCTTGGGTTAGTCTACCTATTAAAGGAAATAATTATAATAGAAAACACTTTTATAGGTTTAGTGTGTGCCGGGCACTATTCTAAGTGCTATACTTATATTTACTCGTGTAATCTCCACATAAAGTAAGGTAAACTATACTGTGATATTTACAGTTATTTTACAGTTGAAATATAGAGATGTAAAATAATTTCCCCTAGAGCTTCAAAACTATTAACTAATAGAAGCAGTTTTCAAACACAGATAGTCTGTTATCAGATTTTTGTAGTTAACCAGTATTCTATGCAGTCTCCTAAAGCCTCATGTTTTCCAGTGTGACACTTAAATATTTCTGAATCATTGATTTCTATTCTGATTTACTAGATTTGACAGCACCATTTAGCTCCTCTGCTTCATTTCAAAATATACAGCTTTTTTTTTTGTATATGTGTATTTGTATGTGTGCATGTGTGTGTAAATTAAAGAAAATTTAAAATATTTTTAACAGAATTTCACAGTTTCTTTAGAGATAATGATGGACAACTTGGAATGTTACAAGAACAAGTTTTAGGATCATATAATTTTTGTATCTGCACTTTTCTTAACTTTTTGTTGAAAGGAAAAGCAGCTTACAAAACTGCTTTCAAAATAATTCTTGAATGTTTTTCCTTCAAAATTTTCTATAACTTTTTCTCAGGGACTCTATTCCAAATCCAAGTGTGTGATATTGAGATATACCTAAATATTTTGGGATGCCTAGTTTCTTCCTAATGCAGTGTTTTTAGGACAATGATAAAATGCTTTGGTTTGTTTTTGGTTCAGGGCTGAGCAAAAATAATGCTATTTATTAATTTGGAGTTCATATTTAATTTCCAATTCCTGTTTAATTTTTTGCTTAATTCCTGGTTTGAAAAGTTATTTAAATCTATTGATATGATTTAACTCACAGCATAATCAAACCTTAATCAAAAAAAGTTTTATCAATATAGTAATAAAATATTATAATATCATATATTCTCATACTTTTCAAATAGCATCAACGGTTATTTATTAGATTTTCATTTAACATGTGACATTAACTGAAATTAGTACATTACTTTATAATTTGGGGTGATGACAATTAGAGTAAAATATTTGGATTATTTTTTAAACTGTGTACCTATAAAGGTAATTAGTAAATATATTCTGGGTAGTTTTTATTTTAGGAACCAGGAATAATTTAGCATTTTGTTAAGATTTACATTATTGAAAACTAGGATTATGGCACCCAAATGCTGAATGATTGATGGTGTTTCTGTACCCTCTAGTGGTCTGATGCAGAACTGAAATTGCCAACAAGAACCTCTGGGGACAAGGGTCTGGGAATCTTGAGGGCTGGATGGGAACACTAGCATCTATTTAGCCATTCATTACAAAGGCAATGGCCAGGCCGCGAGAGTGGGGCAATGTTGAGTGTAGATTTTCATCAGTAAGCTGATTTTACAGGCATGACAGGGGAATTGGTAGTGACTTAACAACAACAACAACAACAACAACAAAAATCACCTTTAAATTTCTGGGATGTTGGAGTTATATATTGAAATGAATGCTATCTGTCAGGGTTTCTTATCAATAACATTACTGACATTTTGGGCTCCACAACACTTTGTTGTATCCCACCCTCTCCTTCACTGTAATATGTTTAGTAGTGTCCCTAGCTTTGTACCTATTAGGTGCTGTAATCACCTTCCTCCACCATCATCCCCAGTTGCGATAACCGAAAACATCTTCGGCATGCCACGTGTTGGGGAGTTGGAGGTTTGTTTGTGTATTTCCCCTAATGAAAACCATCTTAATGGTTTCTATTAGATAAGTTGGAAATAGTTTGCCAAAGTATTTTATAGAATACTTAGCATGTGTCAGGCCTCTGAACCTGTGTTATTTAATGTAATCCCATATGAACCCTCACAAGTAAGTTATGTACTATTATTATCTTTATTTTACAGATGAGGAAACTAAGACTTAGAGAAGTTGAGTAGCTTTCATGACATCACATAGGGAAGAGGTAGAAGCCAGCACCGAAATCCACATGGTCTGGCTCTGGACTCTACATTTGAAAACAATCTACCACAAAAGTATTATTCTTTATTAAGTCCCCAATTGAAGTGAAAATGGACTTATTGATTTACAGGTAATACTAATCCACAGATACTAATTTATGATAATTTTCTGAATAGACAGAACAGAGGGGAAATACAGTGTAGTGACACTGTGCGATTTATTTATTTATTTACTTACTTATTTACTTTTTTATTGAGTCCCCACCATCTCTACAGATATTGATATGCATAAAACAAAGCCTCTGCACACTGAAGCTTACTTATGTTTCTGTAAACTAAAGCAAATAAATAAAAAGTTATCTAATATTTCATGTAGAATATGCTATGGGAAAAATTTTTTAAATATTAAGGGTATAGAGAGGGCCTGAGATGAGGCAGAGTGTTATTTTATATAGGAAAGATGGTCAGTGAGGGCCTCTCCAATATAATGTCATCTGAGCAGACAATGAGAGAAGGACAGTGAGCCAAGTGGAAGTGCGGTGGGGGTATGTTATAGGTGGTAAGAACAGTTAATGCAAAGGCCCCCAGATAGGAACATACTTGAAGTGGCAGCAAACTTTCTAGTGTGGTAAGGGAAAAGCAAGGAGACGATGGAGTTGAAGCTGAGCGAGTGAGGGGGAGTAGATGAGACAGAGAGGTACTGGTGGGGGATGGCCGGAGATTCTGTCACATCTAGTAGGTCTTTGTAAGGACTTCTTGGCTTTTACTCTGAGTGAGATGAAAATTTATTGAAAAAAGAAGTGCCATGATCTGATTTAATTTTTCAAAGGATTATGCCAATCTTTGTTTTTAGGGAAGTAGTTTATCATAATGGCTAAGGCCCCTAACTTCTGGGAAACAAACTGACTTCATTTTAAAGGATGTCTCTGAGAACTCCTCGTGGGTTTTGGGGCAAGCCATTTAACTTATCTGAGACTCTGCATTCTTATATGTAAAAAATGTGGTAATACCCTAGTTAAAAAAATCTAAGTGACTTTAGACATAAAGACTTAAGGTGTATCATGATTTTATATTCCAGTAAAAACAAACAAACAAACAAACAAACAAACAAACAAACAAAAAAACACTGTTAATCCTGTAAACATGTAAGAATCCGTCAAACCAGATTGTCCAAGTTTGGAAATGTCTTTAAACTATTTGTGAGATCTGGTTATTTGTCCTGCCTTCATTTGCATTGCTTGACATGTGATAGGCAATTATTTTGCATGAATTTCAGTAATGAAATGAAGAATAACTTCATCTATTAGTTGATAGCTTTATTTCTTCAGGTCCCATGAAACATTTGGTTGTTGCTTTTTTAAAAAATATGGAATCAGGGTCTTTCCTTCATGTGATGAATATTTGCTCTACTAATGCCAAATTTAATCCACTTCTTTGCTCAGTTTTTATGCCTTTCTGATTATAAAATAATCTTTAATTACTGGATCATGGTGTAAAGGATTTTTAAACAGCAATTAAACCCAACATATGCAGGGCCAGTGATGTACATAAGTCAGCTGAAGTGACAGTAATATGAGTTTATACATTCACAGACAATGATAGAATCATATCATGTCTGCCCTCTGGTTTATGGTGATTGTAAAGTGACATCAATCTTGCGATAAAACATTTTATGTGTGTGTGAGTGTGATCTGTCTATATATGTGATATGTATGTGTTATATATATGATATATATGTCATATATATGTGCATTAAATTTAAATATATATATATATAAATTTTTTCTGCATGTGTGTTTGTTTCAGAATTGTTGAAATAGGTGGTAGTACCTGCCCCATAGAATTAGAATTAGCGTGGGAAGTTCCCAGCACACAGTAAGCTCTCAGTAACTGTTAGTTATCATCCACATCTCTATGAAGACTTTATTTTACATGCCTCCATTTTTTTTTGTAAGATTCTTTAAATTAATTTTATTTCTTTTGTTTTTTTTTCAAACTCAAATCCTTCTATTCTAATTACTCAAGTGGCTTTCTCTCTTTCTGTGCTTTCTACCTTCAGAAGGAAATAAAATTACAAGTCTCTAACTCCCTAAACATTCCTTTTCCCAAGTTATTAATCAATGACTCATATTAAGAAAATACAAAATTGCCCCAGGTCTCTGGAGATTTCTTCTATGGCATAATAGATTGTTCCTTATTTCCTATCCCTTGAGTAGCTTTTAATTCAAGTTAGATTTTTGACTTTTTTTTTTTAATTCCTTTGTTGATTTGAGAGCTGAGGGAATTGTATCACTTTGTCTTACCTCCTCCCTGTTTATTAGTCAGCCTGCTCTTATAAAATTGATCCACCCTTCTCAGAGAATTTCATGGTTAACTGATAAGCTCAGTATCTTACCATTACAGTCATAATGGCAAATGAGGTTATTTAGAGAAAGGCTGAAGGTAGGAACCCATGTCTTTTTATAGCTTCCTGGAATGATGTGCGTCTTGACCATCTGCCTCATAAAATTAAAACAAGACTGAGAATAGATGAGATGGAGAGCCAGAAGATCAAAAGGACTAGGAGGAAGTCCATCTCAGGGATCTGCTTGCTCTTTGCCCTCACTATTTGGAAAGTGGGGATGGAATCTCGGGTAAGGCAAAGATGCTCTCATTTTTTATTAGGCCCTGGCAATTATTAACAGCGTCTTAAATCTTTAGGCTAAATTACTTCTAGGTCTTTCAGAGCCGGTGGTCTGTTGAGAACTACAGTGCAAATGTCAGAGAGGAAGAAAGTGCCTATTTGTGAGAGAGAGTAAGCAACTAAAAAAGCCTTTATTCTTCACCTGACCTCATTTAATTTGTGTAGAGGTAATAAAGCTGATTATTGGGTCCCTTTAAAATTATTAATGCAATTTAGGGTAATCTATCTACATTACACAATCTTGATTATTAAAAGTGATTAAGCAGTTTAAGTCACTTGTATTGGCTCCTGGTTTGGAATTTGTGAAAAGATTAGTAGCTGGATATTTGCTCCAAAGGTCACTTTGAGTCTAATTGATTTCCCCCAAAGTTGCAAAACAACCTGAAATGCTGACCTTCCAACACTTGTGACCCTCATCTCCCAGGGGACTGTCTTGGTTAACTGTTTTAGTTTGCATATTAATATTTCTTTGTTTTATTTTGCAAATTCATATGAAAATGAACTCTGAGGTATTTTAACAGCCCATTTAGAGTATCTAGAGTCCTGTTTGTTCCTTTAAAGTGTATGTATGTGTGTGTATGTAATGTTTATATATATTTTAGTATATAGTAGACTTTATTTCATTTCTTTAATCAAGACCATTCTCACTTCCCCAGTTAACAACTTATCTCTTTTCTAACCTTCGAATTTGAGCTTCTCAAAAGAAGATTGTTAGTCACTCCTAAAGTCTGGTTTGTAGATCCATACAAATTAAGAAAATCAAGACAGTGTAATAATATTTCCTAAGACTCTTTTCAAATTAGAGGACCATGCTTCACAGTAAAATAATGTGAATCTTATTTCTTTAGTATAAAATATTTCTTATTTTATAAAATAGTCATGAATTTTGAAGGTACTTTTAGTTTGTCAAATTTATCTGGGAAAATTGAAATTTGCCTAAGGAATGTTGGTCCCTAATATTTCTCTTAAAATTTCACTGGTTAGTTAAAGGTAAAATTTAGAAGCCACTGCACAATAGTCAATGAGCTCTTCCTTACCTCTTACTCAATCTGTTCTGAAAAGACACAGAGTCACTTATTTAATGAAAATGAGTTTAAAAAAACCTAATAACCTGAAGACTTTAATAGGCTTTTCTTGTTGGCATGTTTCAGATTAAAAAAATGTTTCTGAAGAGAGAGCAATCATTCTTTGTGATTTGTGCCTGTGCATCGATCTTATCCAGTAAGGGCTTGTCTTCAGATAAGAAATATACAGTCTAGACAGGAAGAGGGAATGGCGGGTGTCAGGAAACCACAGGCAGAGCAGACCTCCCTGTGGCTCTATGGATTTAACCTCTGCACAGCCACACATTATAGGTCTTGGCATTTGAAAGAGATTAGTAAAGCTGAGGGAGCTAAAAATGTTAATGATCACACACAAACATATGATTAAAAGTCAAACAACCTGTCCTTATTAAGAGTCTGCTATAAAAAAACATTCTCTCTAGACAGAAAGTGGGTTGAGATTAGGGTGTCTCATTGTTCTTATGAGTCTCTTCTGATTCTCTGTCAAATAAAGTTAGAATTGAGTTGAAAGAGCCTTAACCCTTTTTGAGAATCTAGCCTAATCACCTATTTGATGCTATAACCCCTTGTTACTGAAGCATATTCAATTTTATTTGAGGAGAATATTCTGGGAAATAATTTGTTGCCGAAGACTTTGAGAGGATCTTATTTTGTTTGGTTAACCTAAAACCAACCTACCAAAGATAATTTTGACCACCTTCTCTTTGTCTGTTTTCCTAGTTGTCAAGGATGATAACATTATTAAACGTGTGATAAATGCATCATTGGCCCCAATTCTTCACCCCATCTCCATGCCATACTTTTTGCTGTGTGACTTTAAAGTTCATCGGATTAAAGGGGTAGAAAGACACTGAGTAACCAATTGGTCTTGATTAACCCAGCACTTTCTGATTCTAGAATGAAAATTCCTGCATTCTAGAAGACCTCTTGGTCTCAAGCAACCTGGGATTATTGGTCACTCTTACTGAAGTATACTTTTACACCCTATCACTTTGGACTTGGTCATATGACTTTCTTGACCCATAAATGAAGTAAGAATGGCATTATGTCAGTTCTGAGCGTAAGGCATTGATAACTTTTGCATGTTTTTGCTGTCTGTGCTTCAGCTATCACCATGAGAAGAACATGTCCTGATTATCCTTTTGGTTAAGGAGGATAAAGGGTATGTGGAGCACAGCTGAACTTAGCAGAGCAGCCCAGCCAAGCCTAGCTTATATCAGCTGATCCCTGGAAAAGCTACATCTGTTTCAGTTATAATAAATGGTTATTATTTTAAACCATTGATTTTAGTCATGCTTTATCACAGGGCATAGTAACCTACAGAAATCAATGTTTTCAGTACCAGGCAGTGGGCTAAAAGTTTTACATAGATCATCTTCTGCTACAGTGCCATGAAGTAGTAACAGTTATAATTTTACAGTTGGGGAAACTGATACATAGAAAGATAGAGTAAATTCCAAGGTAAGCAATGGTGCTGACTCCAAACCTGATTCTCAAGTAATCCAATACCTTGAAGTTTTTAAGTTATCGAGTAATGCAAGCTCATTGTGAAAGATTCAAGCAAATCAGAAATATAAATAAGAAGCATTAAAATGTAATCCCCTTTTCTCGCTGCTTCCTTCCCTTTCTCATTTCTCTACAATTCTTCTCTGGGGTAGTTACAATTAATCTTTTGGCATGAATTCTTCCAGATGATATTCTATGCAGTTTATAAACATGTTTATTTTATTTAAAAATTATATGTTGTTCTGCAGTTTTCCCTTTGAATGATTTGGATATTTTTCTATGCTGAGCCATCTGAGGCACTTTATTCTTTTAACAGCGGCTTATTACTTCATAGTTTGGAAATATCCTAATATTTTTTCCTCTTAACAATAAACATTTCAACTGATTCTAATTTTTCACCATTTCAAACAATTATTCCATGAAAAAAATATCATTGCACACATATGTGCATATTTCTATTGAAACACAATCCTAGAAATCAATTCTGTTCACAGACAATTATACATCAGTGGGCTCCATGGACTCCTTACTCCATGGGGTGGAGTGGGACCAAGGCCATTGAGGACCTCTCTTGGCTAGGTCTGAGGACAGTATTGCACATACTCACATAGTATGAGAGTTCCAGTTGATGTGAGTCAGCTTTATTTTAGCCATTCTGCTGGATATTTAGTGGTATTTCCTTGTGAGTTAAATTAATGAATCAATGGAGTAGAGGATTTTTTCTTTACTTTCCTTTTTTGCTATTTAGATATGCTCTCTTGTGAATTGTCTGTTCAATGGTTTCCCACAATTTTCTATTAGGCAATTTGTCACTATTAATATTCCCATTTTGCAATAGGAAATGTGAAGCACAGAGAGGATAAATAATTCGCCCAAGGTGCTATGACTAGAGAGTAGAAACAGCTGTGATTTGAATCCAGGACATCTGTCTTCACAGTCTATTCTTCTAATCCATTTAGGTGGTCAGACAAGAAACCCAAATTGGATTTTTGCTTTTGTTACGACTCATGGATATATAGTGTGGGCTCCCCCTAGTGGAGAAAGAGCTGTGTTCAAGATGCCTAAGTAGAGATTACCTTAGGTAAAATAACAGCAAACTTGGTGCCTCAAAGCAATATAGATATACCCTCTTAAAGTTTTGAATGTCAGAAGGCCAACATGGATTTTAGGACGCTAAAACCAACATTTTCTTCATGCAAGCTCTAAGGAGAATCTCTTTCCTTGCTTTTTCTACCTTGCACCTCGATGCATTCATTCCTTGGCTCATGGCCCTTTGCTCCACCTTCAAGACAAGGACCTGCAAATATCTCTCTCTGTTTCTTATTACCTTCTCCACAGTCAAATCTCCTGCCTCCCTTTTACAAGTACATTTATGATTGCAAGTAGGGCCCACCCAGAAAAACTAGGATATTCTTCCCATCTCAAGATCCTTAATGAAATCATCTCTAAAAAGTCCCCTTCTCCATATAAAATAGCAGTCACAGTTTCCAGTATTAGGACCTACACATTTTAATATGTAGGATATGTAGGGGACCATTATCAGCATATTATACCCCTCCACCATTAAAAAAAACCTTGCAATTTATTTAATGACTACTTAAAAATGTCTATAATATCACTCCCAAAAAATTTAGCGTAAAGGGTTTTTAAAAATAAATGATGGCTACTAACATTACAAAAAGAGAGATCATAATGCTGTACCTCCTGAAGACTACACAACACTGTCTGTAAAGTATTCACAACAATAATTAAAAAAAAAAGGAACCTGAATTCAATGACACTTCTAGACCCAACCTTCAGTTTACAGGAAATAAGGGGGCAGAGGAACATTTTATACAACACCATGGAAATAAAATTGACAAAGCTCAGACAGTGGAAAACTCTGAAGGGTAAGTAACCTGGTGTCTTCAATAAATAAATTACAAAAAGAAAAGAAAAGAAAAGAAAAGAAAAGAAAAGAAAAGAAAAGAGAGGGCTGAATGTACATTGTGAGACTTCAGATAAATCAACCAAATGCAATGACAGAACTTTTTGGATCCTGATTTCAATAAAGCAATTTTAGAAATAATTCAATAAAACAATTGCCCCTCAAGCAATTTGATAAAATGATTGCCCCTCCATAGTTGATTCAATATATGTACATCGTGAATTTTTCCCTGTGAAGATTTGTACTTGGAAATAAACTGGTTCATTGCCTAATTCACTTATGCTAAATATCAGTGAAACCATTTAGAAAATACTTGCTCAGAAATTTCTGTCTTTGTGGTTCCTCAAACCACTTACTTCCTTAAAATCTCTTAAAGTGTTCTTAGTAGGCACAAAGAATGGTTAACATTCATGTTTTACCTCAGATATTAATTCTTTAGATGATTCATGGTGTTTCTTACTGTGAAATCACCTCTGTTAGAAGCTTCCTTTTCTAGGAACCTGATATGCTTTCAATTTTTTAATTTAAAAAATATCTTCCTGAGCCACTTCTGTTATGCACACGTATCAAATCCTGGTCAGGAGTGACAGGAAGCTCATTTCCGTGCAAGGGCTGGCAGGCCCCAGAACACCTGTTGTATTGTAGCGAACATGAGATGTCTAACATGTGCATCCCCCCCACCCCCCCGGCTGCCAGGTGGAAGACTCAGCTGCTCCTCAGACCCAGGATCTTCATGGCTTTGTCCAGAGGCCTGGAGTTCCCTCTCATCTTGCTTTTCATCTTCCACATGATTCACGTTGTGTGAGCTTTGAACTCTAGGTTCCCAGGAGAGCATTTTTATTCTGTAGCCATTTGTTGTGGGTTCATTCAACACATATTTTGTCAAGTGCCTGCTACAGATCTGGAAGTTTGCTGAATGCTGGGGATTTAAAGATGAGTAAGACACAGATTCTGTCCTCAGGATATCAAGTTGTTTAGTCAAGATATGATAGTTCAGCATTTTAGTCTTTTTTCGGGCCAAGTGATGGAAACCAAATTCATACTGGCTTAAACATTAAAGAGAATGTGTTGATCTGTATTATGGCACAGTCCAGGGATAGTACTCCATATCAGAGAAATGTTCAATTAATCAGAAGAATGGTACCAAAATGGCTGCCACCAACTCCACATCCAGCACTGTGTGCCCCCTAGGCCCGACTGCCTGCCTGTCATGCACTCCCGATTCCTTTTGGTTCTAAATACAGTGAGGCAACTCTCAAATGGCAATTCAGTGGATTCTGAATCTTCTTAAGGAATACAAAGTGCCCCCAGAATGAGATTACAGTCATTGGGGCTGGTGCTGTTGGCATGGCTGTGACATCAGTATCTTAATGAGAAACGTGGAAGATGAACTTGCTCTTGTTGAGGTCATGGAAGGCAAACTGAAGGGAAAGACTGATGGGTCTCTGACATGGCAGCCTTGTTCTTAGAACACCCAAAATTTTCTCTGGCAAAGACTATAAGGTGACTGCAAAAGGGAGAAAGTCATCTTAATTTGGTCCATCATAATGCTAACATCTTTAAATTCATCGTTCCTAATGTTATAAAAGACAGCCCCAGCTGCAATTTGCTTACTGTTCCCAATCCAGTGAATACCTTGACCTACATGGCTTGGAAGATATGTAGCTTTCACAAAAGCCATTTTATCAGAAGTGGTTGCAAATTGTATTTAGCCCAGTTCTGTGGGGGATGGGGGAGGCAGGGGAAAATCTGAGAGTTCACCTATTAAGCTGTCATGGGTGGGTCCTTGGGGAGCATGGAGACTCTAGTGTGCCCCTATGGAGTGGAGTGAATGTTGCTTGTGTCTCCCTAAAGAATCTTCACTCTGATTTAGGGGCTGATGCAGATAAGAAAGAGTGGAAAGAAGTTCACAAACGGGCGGTGGATGGTGCTTATGAGTGATCAAACTGAAATGCTGCACATCCTAGGCCTTGGCCTATTTGTGGTAAGTTTGGCATTAAGTATAAAGAAGAATCTTGGATGGGCTCACCCAATTTCCACCATGATTAAGGGGCTCTGTGAGATGAACGATGATGTCTTCCTTAGCATTCCTTGCATCTTGGGACAGAATGGAATCCCAGATGTCATGAAGGTGACTATGACACGTAAGGAAAAGGCTCATCTGAAGAAGAATGCAGATACTTTTGGGAGATAGAAAAAGAGCTGAAGTTTTAAAGTCTAAAATCGCATCATTTCACTATCTAGACTACAATAGGATTTAGTCGGAGGTTGTGCATATTGTCCTTTCTGATCTGGGACTAAACCAGGAATATTAAGACAGCTTAGGAAAAATATCAATTTCCTAAATTTAGAAATAGGAATGATTCATAAAACCCTGCAGCTATATCCTCATACTGGATGTTACTTATCTTGTATAATCCTAAATTGGTTAGTGTGAAATAGTTTCACCTCCTCAAAGGCGCCACCACTTCCAATGTTGCACATGCTATAGTTGCCCTTCAAATTAGATGTGCATTTACCCTATGTTATGTAACTTCTGTTTCTTCATCCACCATACCTAGTCCAACTTTTTTCTTTCTCCAATGTATAAGTCTAATATTGCATTTTTTGTGCATAACGGTTCTAAAGGGTCTTATTTTGTGTACTATATGTATCAGAGTAGTGTACATTGCCATCTACATATAAATAATGCAGCAAACTATTCAAGTGTCATTGCAACTAAAACACCAGCTAAATCTTGAACAGTATAAAAAAAATGTGCACAGATGTAAACAAACACACAATAAGAAATTTATTACAAGAATTTGATCTATGCAATTGTAGAGGCTGGCTAGCCAGTTTCTATAAGACTGTTGTTTTTATTTCTGATCCTGAAGTTTGAAGACCTCAAGGCTAGCTGTCAGGTAGGGAAGCTGGATGTAAAGTGGGAAAGACAGGAAAAAGTGACACTGTAAACATGAACTGAAATCTATGAGGATGGACTAGAACCCATGTCAGTCTTTCACTACCTCCAGACTACACTAGACTCCTGTGGAGGTCCCACAGAGGGAAGCTGGTGCTCTTTGTCATAAAGCTAAATATTCTCGTGCTCCAGAAGTCGGTGATGCTGTCAGAGAATTTGAGGGAAGGTGGAGGAGATGTAAACCTGGCTGCTGCTCCACAAAAACAAAGGCAAGTCCGTAGATGAGTGACAATGTGCTTGTGCTGCAGGAGTATCTGGTGCCTCTGCCTGACCCTTTCAGTAGTAAAAACTATATGACTGCTTTCATTTTTACCTTCTGAATCCCATGCAGAATGTCTTTTGTGTTGCACTCTAACCAGAAATATGTAGCAAAGGGGATTCTGGGAGATGTAGTCCAGCTTAGCCAAGTCGAAGAATTACAAAGCCACTCCCCACCCCCGTGAAGAATGGCTGGCTGGAAGTGTTCAAATAAAGTCCTTTGACATCTCTCAGCTCTGTTTCTCTTGATTTTGTTCTCAAAGAGCCTCATCTCTCACTTTAGCTTCATAAGCCCAGTGGAAAGTGAGCTTCTCTTGTTCAATAGTTCTATCAAGCCCTGAGCTGACACTCCTTGTCTGATTCCCGGAGGGAACACAGCTCTCTCACTGGACAGCCCTGGGTCACATGACTTCTCCTGAAGTCAGAGTATGAAGCCTGCTCCATTCTCACTATAGCATTGGAATACATGACAAGTGATTCCTCAAGGGAAAATCAAAGTATTGGTTTTATTTTGGAGCAAACCAAGCTCCAAAATAAAAGTCTAATCCAGATAGAAACTCATGGAAAGATGTTGCTGTAGGAGATGATTGTGTCAGATATGAAAATGACTAGATGCGCAGAGTAATTATTAGGCTGCTATTTGGAAGCATCTAATTTCCATCTTTATTGTCCCTTCTATTATTCAGCTATGTGACCTTAGACAAGTTGCTTAACCGCTCTGGAGCTAAATTATCTCATTTGACAAGGGAAAATGTTAGCCTAGATTTATTCATTTGCCCGGAAGGCAATTATCAAATTTTTAACCGTACACCACACCCTGTGATGAACACAAAGTCCTTAAAGGAGCTTATCATCTATCTAATGAGGGTGACAGACAGATGAAGTTATAACATGTCTAATTGATGCAGTACAAAGAGAGAAAAGAGTGCCTACCTGGGCGCACAGGAGATTTCTTAGGGAAGGACATCTGAAGAGAGCCCTTAAAAGGACAAGCAGAATATTATGGGCAGGTAGATTGAGGGAGCTCATTCAGTTGGTAAGGATCATAGATGTAAAGGTGCAGAGCTGAGGCAGTCTGTCAGACCTGAGGCAAACTTCAAGGGTTCAAAGTGGCCAAATGCAGGGCTTGTATGGATAACGAGCAAAAAATAAGGTTTCTGTTGAAGATCTGAGCAAGAAATGTATTTTATATCATGCTAAGGAATGTGACCTTCATCCTCTGGAGAGTGGGGTGCAATAGAACAATTTTAAGCAGGGAAGTCTCATGAAGGATATTTAAGAAACTAGATGTCAATAAAGAAGAAGGAGTCAGAGCAGAGCAGGAGATTGGTTGGAAAATCATTTCTAATTTCCAAGTGACAGAAGTTGCATGCCTGGACTTGGGAGGTGATGTATGTCTAGAGTTAAGGGATATTCATTGCATGACTTGTCAGAATGTACTGATTTACTGATTGTGAGAAGAGAGGAGCAAGAGAAAACACCGAGTCTCAAACTCAAAACCAGGATGGTGAAGTGGGGCTGTGACCATTCAGAATTGCTAAAAAACAGAGGAGGAGGAGTAAGTTGGAAAGAGGTGGAGGGGGTGTTGAATTCATTTTGGAGCATAATGAATTAAAATAGCTTTTAGGATGCTCAGGTAGAGAAGTCCATGAGGGCCAAAGCTTCTGTCTAACTCTGAGAATTCTTGATTTTATGTTAGGTTTATTTCACTCAAGTAGCTTTTTGAGCTTTTAAAAAATCTACTTGTGAGGATGTAACAATTCATGTCACAAGGATACAAGGACTTGATAAGTGCTCAGTCGATTGACTATTTTAATCGACTATTCTCAGAGCTTAACAGGGAAACACTAGCTGCACTTTTTGATTCATATACCAAAAGAAATAAAACAATTTGTATACTCCTAATTTCTCTTTAATTTCAATCACAGAGAAAATCATGGAGGAAGAAAGAAGAAATCTGTTGATCAGGGGCTCTCAATCCCCAGACTGCAGACCAGTCCTTGGCCTATTATGAACTGGGCCTCACAACAGGAAGTGACCCATGGGCCAGGAAGCAAAGCTTCATCTGTAGCCACATCCCAGTGCTAGCATCACCGCCTCAGCTCCACCTCAGATCATCAGGCAGTAGATTCCCATAGGAGCACTGGTCCCTGTTGCCAAAAAGGCTGGGGACCGCTGCTTTTGATGATTCTTCATAAAATGCTTTCTCCACTTCTCATTTGAAATGACAATGTCTTTGAAGAATACCTTTTGGTAAATAAATATATTTCTTTATTCAAAATTGATGTAAATAATATAATTCTTCACTATGGGAATATAAAAGATATCCCAAATAATTAGTTCTTTATACTATAAGAAATACACAAAATTTAGTCTCATTTCCAATTACATAGTCATTTTCTTAAAAATTCTGTCCTTTTTATATAACATTTTATATACTATTAACATAATTTTTATAAAATATTATATATTTTTATATTAGAGAGTGGGTTTGTGCTGATTCACAGAAATTCCTTTTAGAGTTATTTCAAGCACTATTATATTTTTAAACAATTGTAAAAATAAGTTTGCCCAGCATTTTGAAAGCTATCTTTTCAATTTCAAGTGATTTGATGAGATGCATATGAACAGAACAGATTTTAACAGGACTGCAGTATCTTGGGAAAGTTCATTGACGTTGAAGTTTATTTTTTCTGTGTATCTCTCAATAAATGTAATTCTGGAAATGAAAATACAATTTTTATATTCACATTTCTTTTTTTAAATTATGTTTGTTTGTTTGTTTGTTTGTTTGTTTGTTTGCTTTTGGACTCAGGAAGGCAAAACAATCACTTCAAATTTATTCATCCACAGTAGTGAGGGGAACATAATGTTTCCCCCTTAACTCTTTTCCGAATTAAATTCATTAATTTGATTGGAACTGAAATTCAGTGACTTTTGCTAGATTAAAAATTCAGATTCTGTTTGTTTATGAGGAGGACACAAAGTAGTTACAAAATTGACATGATATACTGACATGCCTGCATATGCATTTATGCCAGGAGCTTCATTAAGGGCAATAGTGCCACTAAATTTTTTTGACAATTTGTTCACATAAGTATTACTATTTATATTTTGCTAATGAGAAAACAGACAAGGAGATTAGTAACTTATTATAAGTCACTACTGTTTAAATCAAGTTTATTTTTATCCAAACCCTATGTTCTCACCTCTTATAAAAAAATCCTGCATATTCTGTACATGAGTATATATACCATATACTATAAGTGGATATAAAAATCAGCAAGAGCACTGGATTACAAGCAAAAGTGAGAAGTTCCTGTCCTGGCTTTACTATTGGTCACTTAACTCCTCTGCAACAAGAGTGTTTGCATCCATGAAATAAAGGTAAAGGCATCAGAGTATTTTTCTTCCTCAAACTGTGGTATGAGGGTATTGTGCAATAGTGCTTGAGATAATGTTGGTGTCAGGGAAAAAGACTGGAGGAGTTAGAAGGCAAGAATTCATAATCCAGCCCATCCACTGTTTTAGCAGCTATACAACCTTGAGCAAGGCACTTTCCAGACTGTCTCTGTTTCCTTATCTATTAAATGGGAATATTGACCCATGGACTGCCTATTTTATGTGACAAAATACTATTCAAATGATACGTGCTGTTAATACAATTCAAAAGCCATTTATACACAGGGTTTATGAGGTATTGTTCCTCTGAGCAGAACTTGTACTGGAGAGCAGAGAACAAGTAAGAAATATCTCAATATGTACATCAGTTTTCTCTTGCTACTATGACAAATTACCACAAATTTAGTGGCTTAAACAATAGAAATTTATGACCTTAAGTTGCAGATTGTCAGAAGGCAACACGCATCTCACTGGGCTAAAATCAAGGCATCACCAGGGCTGTGTTCCTTTCCAGAAGATCTAGGAAAAACCTGTTTTACTTGCCTTTTCCAACCTTTAGAAACCACCTGCATTCCTTGGCTTATGATCCCTTTCTTCTGTCTCCAAAACTAGTACTGTTGCATCTCTCTGACCAGAGCAAGGAATGCTTCTTTAATTTTATGGATTTATGTGATTAGATTGATCCCATCCAATCTAATGTGAACTCCTCCCTCATTCAAAGACCTTAATCACATCTGCAATTCCCTTTTGCTATGTAAAGTAACATATTCATGGATTCTATGGACCTTTGGGGTGGAAGAGCTATCATTCTGCCTACCACAATGTGTAACAAAATGGAAGTACTAGTTACACAGTTACTGAAAGTGTGTACTTTTTCTAAATCACTCAGCATTTGGAATTTGATTTAATATTGTTAAATTCTCATCCCAGTTAATCTGCCACATAAATTATTTGCATGAGACTATTACCTCACTAACCCATCATCTCATTAATTTAGTCATTTACTGCTTTTCAAAAGATATTTCTCTGCTGCAGGAAAGAAACCACTGGCAGAAACATAAACCATAGGAAAGGAGACCAATGTGGGAAAACTAGAACTAGAAACTTCTAAATAATATTAGAACAATCTCATTTATCAATGGGCTGGACTAATTAGTTATATATTTTGGGTGGATTCATATCTTATGCAATTATTGAAGGAATTGGAAGGAGGTTTTTTTTTTCCCTCTAACCTACTTGCTAGTGCAGGAATCTTTTGGGCACAAATTCTCACATATAGTCAAGTGGCTCCTTTTGGAACATATGGAAAAGGATATCCTGCTCACTACAAGGTGGCTTCAGCTAGTATGTAGTTTTTCTTGCTCTAGAGTCAATCTTCCTACTATTTCTACCTGTTGATTCTCTGCTACTTATTAAAGAGACCACAAAGTGCACTCCATACCTGTTTTCTTATTCCAGTACTATGTCTTAGTTCCTTCAGTCATTCTCCATGGGAAAGTACTGGTTGGATGAATGAATGTCGGTAGGCATTGGAGTGCTTATTTTACAAATTAGAAAATTGAGACTCAGAGAGTCTTAACAACTTACTCAAGAGAGTCACACCATCAGTAAATGGCAGAGCCATGATTTGAGGAAAGACTTGTTTGAGTCTCAGAAGTGAGATTGGAATGAATTTAATAAACATTGTCCATGTTATGCAGACTGTGTCATGGAGAAGCCACTCCAAGTATTAGATCCAGACCTCCTGAATTTGGAAGATGTAATGGCTTACACACACACACACACACACACACACACACACACACACGTATATGTGTGTATACATATATACATACACACACATATACATATGTGTGTGTGTGTGTATATAAGTATATGTAGTAGATAAAAAATGTGTGAAAAGTGATTAGGACCTGAGGGAGACTGAGGGTGAGTTTAATGTTTTTGAGCTCTCAAACTTTAAGACCTAGAAGGAATGTTAGAGATCAGTTGATCTTAATTGCTCTTTTAATATGTCTTGCCGCAGCCCCTTTTCAATCAGACTTTAGAGTTAAAAAATAATCTTACAGAATCAATACTTATAATATTTATTTCTAATTAAGACATTGGGTTTATCAGATTTCTCATTTAGTGATTATTACTAGAACTTAGTGAGAATTAATACCAAGGTTTAATTAATGCACTTAAAGTTGAATTCACAGGTTAAGTTGTATCTTTTCCCAGTACCCATGACAGTGAGGTTCTTGCTTTCTTTCCTCTGGATGGTAGGTTGCTATTATTATAACTAAGGCTGTGTCTGACACCCTCTTTTCAACTTGGGGTATTGGGAGAGGAGATTATGGTGGGGTTTGGTCCAGATGGTGTACTTTTGGTAGATCCAAGACTGTCTCAAACTATGGGAACCACAGGAATGACAGGATCGCTTAAAATCAGATGTGTGTATGTGTACAAGTGTGTGCTTTGTATAGGCATGCTTTTTTTGTGCCTTGGAAGTAAGGAGGGGTTTGTAAGCCAGATAAGAGTATCCAAACAATCTCCAGAAAAAAAAGCTTCAGAAACACATATTTTGATCTGGAACACAAGCCAAGGAATTGGAGTCTATCAGAGTGGTAGGACTACAAGGGACAGATTGTGTTAGTCAAGAGGGTAGGCGGGGGACAGGAGGAATTTTTAATTTAATATGTTGTATGCAACAGAAATGATGATTAATCTCCAAGTAGGACCAATTCTATCTAGGAAATTATGATAAAAATTGAAGTGAGTTGGGTGGCAGTATTTTCTTCTAGATAGCCATCCCTTTTGGACCATGACCCCTACTGGGGCTTAGAACAGAATCTAGACCCTTGACAGAGGTGCTGCAAAGGTTATTCTGAATGCCACTTTCCCAGAGAGATGGTGCTGGGTTTCAGGGTAGGTTTAATACCATCAGGCAAATGAGAATACCAATCCCCAAGTCAAAGCTCGATCATAATAACAGAGTGAAAGCTGAAAAATGGATGTTCAGGGAGGCCATAGCTCAGTGTAAACACACTGCAGAAACCTGATTTTATGGCCCCACAACCAATGCTAAACCCTCTCCTGGAAATCCCAGTGTACTCATTTCTCTGATAAAGGCTGGCTCAGCAGAGAACTGAATAATTCTGGACTGAATAATTCTGCATGAATGGCTTCAGTACCTGCTGCTTAGTATATGAGGAAGGCAGGATCTTTGAAAAAAGTTCATGGATCTATGCCCAGAACTGTCTCATTGTTCCCTGGAACCAGAACAGTCTCACCCTCCTCAGCTTCTCATAATCGGGTATTTGCTGCCAGCACTTTATTAAAACTGCTTCTTTGAATATCACTAGCAAATTCCTAAGTTAAATCTAGAAGTTTTTCTCAGCTCTCATTTTTCTTCCAACTTCAAACAATTAACTCAATTAGCCAATCTGTCCTTATTTGATATCCTCCTTTCAATGCTTCCTTGTTCTCTACATCTTTGGTTAATTACTCTGTCTCCTAGGAGAGCTTCTCTTTCTTGTTATGCAAATAAACTTGGCAGTTCCTAAGACTTTGTCCTCGATCATCTGCTTTTCTCCCCTTTTACTCTCTTCAAGATTTCACTTATCCTTGTAGCTTGAAGTATTTGTTTTATATGGATGATTCCAAAGTCTGTGTCATCAGGCTTGACTTCTCTGTTTCTTTCAGCCCTATGTAGGAACTTTCTGTTTGGGAGCAAAATAATGACATATAAAATATAATAAAATTAGTATATTCATATTTGAACAAAAAGATCTGATCTCTGGGAAAACTGTGCTGTACTTCAAAATATGCACAATAGTAAAATTTACAGAGATTACAATAGGTTTCCATAGGAATAATAGATGATAAATTTTTAGACTCTTTCATTCTTTTATATAAATTTAGTCACAGAAGCTTAATATGTTTCTCCTTCTCACAGAAACATTCTCTACTAATTCAGTTTAGTATCACCTTTACTGAGATGCAGCTTTTCCCTTTAAGCACGACACATATTCGGTCTTCTCTATCAAGGAGCAGGAGGTCCTTATAAGTATCCAGGATTGCTACCGGATAGGAGGTCTATACGAAATGAATATGAGCCATGTTCTAAGACAGGCCATCCTCTACGTTCCTTTTACAGTGTGTGGCAGCAGCTCTTTTCCCTTGTCCATCCAAGCCATGCTACTTCTCAAGTTCTTTTCAAATTGCTTCTACAGCTTCTCTCTCTCCTCTCTACTGGATCACCTCAGAAATTAAATAAGTAAATAAAATTTAAAAAGACAGCCTGAAAGAATGTTTTTTCAAAGAGAACTGCGTCTGGCTCTGAGGTTAACAATTTATTTATATCCTGTGTCTGTTCAAGTGTTAAATAAGAGAAAATGCACAGAAGACTAAGGTTAATAGTTTAAGGTATAAATATTCCACATGTGTTTTACATACGTGGGAGGAAACCAATTACTACTATTAGAGTTATTGCAAGAAAGAACAGCAAGGGCACCAAACAAGATTACCTAGGCCATTTTGGATCTCTCCAACATGTTACAAGGACTTGGAGATAGAGACCTAATTTGGGCATGGAAGTAGACAATGTGGTGAGACTGCCTCAGGGTGATATTGGCCAGGAATCTAAGAGGGTTCAAAATAAAAGAATACATAGACTGTAGTGAAAGTTTCTTGGTTTAATATAAATATATAACAAAAAAGAGCAGTAATCAATACATAATGTCAAGCATTCTTCTGAATACATTCTATGTACTAAGTTATTTAATCCTTATAGCGATCCTCTAAGGGATAAAGTATATCCAAGTTACAAAAGAGATATTGAAGCACAGAGTAAGTAGCAGAGCTAGATCTCTGAACTCAGACTCCACATCTTATAATCTTAAGCAATACACTACAATTACTGTAAATCCAAATATAAGAGTTGGATAACTTCTAGGGTTCTTGTTTTTCCATTGATTCTGGTGAGGACATCATTAGTAATAAATTATGAGATTGTATTTTCTCATTGTATAATCAATTTTGCATGGTTAACATTTGGACCAGGAGGACATTGTGGACAGGGAGAAATCAGAAACTCAAGTGCACTTGTGCAAGCTAATCTAGAATTGCAGCCATCTGAGCAGACAATTTACTTAGATTTCTCTCTTTCTCCTCCACATAATCCTGGAAAGTTGAGGCCTCTTACAGGAGGGAGAAGACGAGAGATCACCATTGCCTACTTGAAATTTCATGTAAGCAACTAATAAACTGAACACACACGATTCATGACAAAATAAAAAAATGCATATTTTTTTTTATCTTCTGTCATTTTTTTGTATTTTGTTCAGTGGAGGCAATCTTTATTTGCATTTGGATAAAAACTCCAGAAGGTCCCATGAATTCAGCGTATTCTTCCTTAATGGGCTAATTGATGATGGCCAATTTAAGTTACAAACAATATAATTTCAGTACTTAGAATGTCAGGTCTTGTATTAGGTAAAACTTCAGCAGACCCTTATGGCCTGGGAAAGAATGTTTTATATTTTCTTTATAGAAGCATTTCTAAAGCAAAGAGAGGAAAATGTGTATTCTTGTGGGGACAAAGGTGCTCACAGTTGGCATGGATTCTGGGAACATAGCTCTTGGGTGGGAGGCAGCAGGTGAAATTGTTTTGATCTTTTAAAATTTTAATTTAAGTTTACATCAGCCTTTCATTTACCTCTATGATACTTAAGTATTCAAGAGTGTTAAAATGTTTAAAATTATTTACTGGAAAAATTTCTATATTCTGTTTTTCCTACCTCCCCAAAGTCTGAAATTTCATGAGGTCAAAAACACCTCATGTTGATCCCATGGTATTGCATTATCCCCTTAAACCTGCTGCCTACTTCCAGCTTGGAAAAGCCCAGGCCTGGCCTATGGAATCCAAAATCAAAATTATGCTATAAAAAATGCCCAAGAATCAAAAACATATGGCAGACTTTAACATCTGTTTAAAATCTGCAGCAGACACAAATAGATGTCTGTTATATAACTTTCTGTACTTTTTTATAAATTTAAAATCCTTCATATGTATAAAACACAAACAAAATGAAAATAAAATAAAATCTACACAGTCTCACTGTTCTCTATAAATCCAAACTCTTCTCCTTACACTTTTCTTACAACTGCCTGAACAGAACATACAGATTTCTTATTTTAAATCTTTACTTATTCCATGCCTCTGAATAATTGTTTTCTTTTTTTCTGCTTATCTGAATCCCACCATTGTGTGTGCGTGGGTGTGTGGGACTCATTTTAATTTCATCTCATACAGAAAATCATGCTAAATATTCCTATTCCTCAACTAATCACTTTCTCTTCTAAATAGCTGAAATTTCTATGACTGCCTATTCTTGCATCCCAAACTGCCTATCAAGGTTATTCATCTTCTTCCTGAAGTCCCTTTTTTCTCTAATTAATTGGTAACTACCAGAGTAGGCACTTAAGTATTTGTTGAAAAAGTAAACAAAAGACTTGAGAAAACTGTATCTTCAAACCTTAATCTATATCAATTGCTTTCATGGAAATAGGTGAGAAGTGGTTCTTATTAGTGAATCTGAGTTGCCAGGTGAATCATTGCATGAAATCACGTAAACACACTTTGCAAAGAAAACATGTTTCTCTATTTTCAGTTTCATATTTCAGTGTGGTTCATTCACTCATTCATTCACTTAACAAATACTTCTGAGTGCCTCTCATGTCCAGACACTATTCTTGGCCCTTGAATGTAGTGATATGCAAAACAGATGATGTTGATGGTTGTAGTGTTGATGAAGAAACCACATCTGGTCCACTTGGGTGTGGTTCCCCCAGGCCCTTCCCTTCCGAAAACAAAAACCTTCCCATCAGCTGTGACTTACCTTTAGCATTCAGCATGAATTTGGGCATACTGAATTAAGAGCTCTTAAGAAATTGACTGGTTAGGGTTGATGAGGATGTATAATATTGAGTGTAGAACACAGATTTGTACCCTAGTAAAATTTTGTCAAGAGCCTAAAGAGAGGAAGTCCATGATAAGGAAAAAGCAAAATGTAAGAACCATACCAAAAGATACCATAACAAAGGCAACTTTATTTTGCATCTCTAGTAACAGAATATCCAGTGTAAAACAGACTCTTAATGCTTTGAAGATGTTATAATAGTCTTCCTTGTTTATAAAAGTAATGCATCCTTTTAGGGATATTAGAAAATTCCTAAAAGAGAGTAGTGAGGAGGCCGATTTAAGTCAGATAAATTACATTACAAATCAGTTAATGAACGATTCTCCTTAATTCCTCCTGGAAACTTTCCCTATTAGTTGGATGTTCACACTTTATTTTTCTAAGTATAAACTACTGTATGCTTTCTTTGTTTCAATGATGTTGAGAAAAATGCAAAAAGCATAAAACTCTGTAAAGTGCATATTTAAAAAAATATTTAATTTACATGTATATTTGTAGAAAAGTTGAAAAACACAAAAGTAGTTAAAATTGTCTATTGCTAATATGCTAATACTTTGATCCATTTACATACAGAATATGTATGCATGTGCATACATACCATGTGTGTGCCAACGTATACGTGAAGAATTATAACTGTACAGAAAATGCTTATGATGTAGTAAGATCAGGATGCAAAACCTTTTATATAGTCTGATCTCATTAAAATTCTTCACAAGCATACCTTGACTGCATGATAGTTCATCATTTAGATGTGAACTCCTAACCTTTTCAAAAAGAATGGAGTTAGTCTTAATAAATTCAGAAAATCCTCCCTAATGCAAAATGATGGACACCTACCTACTTATTCTTTCTCTTCCTTATTTATAATCTCTTTTTCTAGCACTTTACAACATCCAGAACATGTAATAGGGAACCTACTGTCTCTGCAGGGGTTTTAGAACTTCATCTAAAGGTCAACATTCAGATTATTAGCATAAATATTATTAAAGTAAAATTAGAAAATGTGGAGAGTCACAAACTTCTTTCATGCAATTCAAGCTTCAAAAGTTGAAACACCTTCTTGTTTCTTCTTAAATGCCTGATACCAGGGTAGACACATTTCCCTTGACAATGGCTTTTTAGAGTCATGATTAAATACCTTCTTAGTCCTGAAATCTGTAATTCTCCAAAGTCATTGCCTGGATCAAAGTGGCTGAATAAAGATACCTAGGAGAAGCTATTAAAAAAACAAAAAACAAAACAAAACAAAAACATCCTTATTCTTAGGCCCTAATTCAGTAAGTCTGGAACAGGGTCCCAAAATTCATATTTTACAGTTTTACTAGTGGTTCTGATGACCCATTACGCTAGGAGCTCTAGTATAATCTAATTATTTTCTGCTAGCCTCCAGGAAAGAGGTGAAGATGGAACTTAATTTACTGTGTGAAACGTAGAATCCCAGAGAGACGCTTACTAGAAGACATTTAAGAAATCTCTTTCAAGATAGCTAATTCCCTGGAGTGTTTTGATTGCCATTCTAAAGCCATGGCAGAGATTTGCTGACCTTTGCAGGTCACTTCCAAGTGTCCAATCCTATAAAAATGTGCCCAATTTTGTAAATGTTATAATGATCTTTAGAAAAGATTTTCCCTCTAGAAAAGAGTGCATTTACTTCACACACATTAAGCTAAGTGATTATGACACATTCACACCCCTGAGCACATTTAGCTCGTGATAAAAAAAAAAAAAAAAAAAAGACATTTAGCTTATTCTGGGCACATAAAAACACTGGGGATTTTATTGTGGCTTTCATTTCTCAGAAAAAATCTTTATTACACATAAAACTAATATTATTTTCCTTCATTTTATAGATAATTTGTTTTGTAAAGAATATACAATTTACTCAATTTAAACAAAAAAAACTTGTTTTGCTTCTTTTGAACAGATGCCTTATTCTAATATGACCTTATGTTCCTCTTTTAATTCCTTTATATTAATTTTTAATAAATATATTTTTAACCTAAGATTTAATGTAGGTTACAATATACAAAGCACTCTGTCCTAAACTTTAGCCTTCATAAGACCCTACATGGAGTAATTATTATTGTAGTAGAAAGTTGATATTTTTGTCTGGACATTACCACTTCATGCTGTGAGAATGTGCTATTGTCCAAAACAAGTGGTCCCCGGTGAGTCTGTCAATTACTATGTCCTCTTTTTTGTTGCCAGGGGATATCAATTGATCCAAAGAGGGCCAATTATAGCAATCCATACTTTCAGGAGCAGTGATTGGCTTAGGAGTGAGCATGTGCCCTAGGAAAGATCAATCAGATGTTGGATAAGAGAATTGTCCTTTTTCAAATCTCCTGTGCTTCCTAAATGGGACAAATGTGACTGTGAGTTAATTGGAAGTAATTTTTCCCACCCAATGATGAAATTTTGTCTGCATGAGAAAGTATTTGAAAAGAGACAGAGAAGATGATTGGGAAAAGAGGCTTAAGACCTTCCAGATCTAATCCTGTTTTGACTCTTGAACTTCCAGCAATGTAAAGTTCTTTGAGTTATGGTGAACTGATTTGGAAAACAAATCGAATATAATCTCAAATAAAAATGTCCTGACTAATACAACTACTTCTCCATTTTTCAGATGAGTAAGTCAAAGCCCAGAAATGTTAAGTAAGTTATAGTTGAACTCATGTTCTAATACTCTAAATCCTGTGTTCTTTCTACTATACTCTCATTCTTGCATCTTCTGAAGAGGTCTTGCCCACAGGAAAATGTATTATAAGATATAGTTCAAATGTCACTGATTGAGGGAATATTATACCAAAATAGAGTTAACTAAAGTGCTTACGATCTAAATTTACAGAGGTCTTTGCCTAAATAGGCAGAATCTAAGGTGTTGAACATATAAAAAAAAAGTATCTATGGACTAAGTACCAAAAATAAAATTAGAATTTAAACTTCTTTATTATCCAAAGACAATCACATTTTTTTCAGGAGTCCTTCACCATTTTAAGTGAGTTTTGTTAAATCATGGGGAGTAGTAACTTACAGATACAAACTTTACCATAATGTTCTACTTTGTAGGTTAGTAAAAGTAGCTTATTTCAACTTATATTTAGAAATGACAGAACTTTATAAACTTCTCTGAAAACATTAAGTTGGTTTGGAAAGCCAGAACCTGTGATTATGGTATTTTTTAATCAGATGAAGTAAAATTTACCTTACCATCTAGTGACAAAGCAAAGATGGTCTCTTCAGGGCTGCTTTGTACCTGAAAGTGTCCTCTGATGTTCCTCTTCTATTCCCAATCTACTCCTGTCTTTTGACAAAATGCAGTCCTATAAAACAGAATCTGAAAAGCATGATGTTAAAAATCTGTATATTTCAGTAAGTACTAAGGAAAAAAAAATTGAATACAGGAGAAAACCAAACTGCTAAATATGCCGAATGCATACTGCAATTATTTTTGGATTTTATTTTATTTTTCTTTTGTAGTAAATCTATTAGAAAAATTCTTAAAGATGTAATAATTAACATACACAAATCACAGTGACATTTATATAAGCTATCTATAGCATAATAAGAAAATAAATACCTATGACTGTATCACCACCCTTATGAACAACCTTATGATCTGTCCTTACAACAGAGGGACTCTCCCCTAACTCATCTTTGTGCCTCACTTCTTACAGATTTACTGCTTTTCTGAGTTCATTCCCTTACATTTTTAAAAGTAGTTTAGTTTTTTATTATAGGTTTTTCTGACAATATATTGTGTGATTTTGCTTGGGTTTGAGCATTATAATATTTGTATTGTGCTATTGTCCTCTGTGACTTGCTTGCTTCAGTCCACACGTTTCTAAAATATATTTATATGCTTGCTAGTAGCTGTAGTACATTCATTTTTAGTCTGCATAATATTTCATTGTGTGACTAGTCTATAATTTATTTAGTCACTGCCCTGTTATTGATAATTTGAGGTTTCTTCCATTTTCTTTGCCTATATGAATTATACTGTGATAAATGTTTTTATTTATTTCTCCAAATGTACAATAAATTTTTTAGGGTGTATACCTAACAGTGGACTTGCTTGGTCTTTGGATATAGAATATTTAACTTGACATGAAGATGTCAAATTTTTTTCCAAAGTGATTACATTTTCACTAACAGTATGTGAATAGCTATCTATTCAAGTCATTAATATTTGGCATAGTCAGACCTGTATTTTTGTACATTTAGTGGCTATAACATAGTATCTCATTGTGGTCTTAATTTGCATTTGTGTGATTACTAATGAAGTTAAACATCTTTTCAGTATATATTCAGCATTTATGATTCCCACCTGTGAAATACCTATTTATGACTTTTTAAAATCATTTTTGAGTTATTTGTCTTTTTCTTATTGTCTTGTATTTTTAAAACACATTCTGTATCCTATTTTCTTATTGATTCTGTGTGTTGCAAATATTTCTTTCCAGTTTATGATACTTCCCTTTGACTTTTAAAAATAGGTATTTAAGATTCTAATAGTCAAATTTGTCAATATTTTCCTTTGTGACTTTTTTGTATTTTTAAAGAAAAATTCACTGAATACAATATTTTGTATTTTCTTCTAAATATTTCTAAATTTTATTTCTAATCCAAGGTTAAATTTATCGAAAATTGGCTTTTATATATTGTGTGGAAAAGATGCCCAACTAAAATTATTTTTCATATGACTAAGCAATTGTGCAGCATCATTTATTTTATAGCATTTCTGTCCCAGCCATCTGTATTTCCATACCCTTTTATTAGATGTGCTCTCTTTCTGGTATCTATTCTGTTCTGCTGGTCATCAGTTTATTTCTGTGCCTACACTACACAGTATTAATTATTCTACCTTTAAAATGAGTCTTGATAGCTGGTTGAACAAATCTTACTTTTTTTAATTTTAAGAAAATTTTGGCAGTTCTTGAGCCTTTGAACTTCAATATAAATCATTTTAGAAACAACTTAATTTTCTCAAAATACACGATTAAAATTTTGCTTTCCTAAGGCAAAACTAAGGTGATGCTGCTTCCATCATAGCCCAAGGTTTAAGGACATTCTCCCAGAGTCAGATACCTGGCCCTTCCACATTTCTGTGCAGTATTCCCAAGTCTGATAGGGTAATACTGGAGGTCCCAGAGGCATGCTACTCCTGCCACCATGAATTCCCTCAGTCCACACCGTTCCAGCAAGTCAAATGTATATGCCATTTGGCCATTTGCCTTTTTGTGCATAACCCTGTAAATGTGCCACAATTTACTTATCTATTCTGCCAGTGATAGACATTCAAGTTGCCTCCATCCACCAGGTACTACAAACCATGCTGCTGTCTTTGTGTATACATACTTATTAATCTTATATTCTTATGAGGATTTGAGATATACACCCAAGAATGAAATTGCTGAGTCATAGGTTATATAGATATTTTATCTGCTTAAATACTGGCAGGTTTGTTTCTAAAACAGCTGCACCAATTTACACTTCTACATGCTATGTCTGGGAAATGATGGTTTTGCCTTTACATGTAGCCTTTTCTTCCTCACATAATTCCTAAAATGTTTTTTGATGAGCACTCTTTTTTTTTATAATCATAATCATAAAACTATTTTTGCAGAACCAGTCTTATCCTCCTCCACCCCCCACTCCCACAAAAATGATTTCTCAGCCCTGGTCTCCTTACACCATAAAATAGGCCTTTCCTTCATGGCAATGTATACTTGTGCTTCTTTGTCCCACCAGACCTCTTTTCATCTGCCTTCTGCTTCCTCCATGTGCAAAGAAGCACCCCATCCTCAAATCTGGTGAGATCTTGTCCAATTTACAAAATTTTACTACTAAATCATAGTAGAACATTAAAATATGATTGATGAGTACACATATATGTCTGAAGCAGGAAGAAGGGATGAATTTATTTTTTTCTTTAGATGGTAAAAACTACTGAATATATTACTAACTTAAAAGATGAGGACAAGCAGAAGAGTGGTGCCAAAATTGTTCTTAGCTCTGAGCCCACCACCAAACCATGAAAGCCCATCCCAGTTTTTCCGGATCCCATGCTGTAGCTCCTGATAGAATATTGTAGTCTCCAAGACCTGTCTTTATTCTGCCATCTTGTGGTCTTTTCTGTTGCTGCAATTATACAGGCCTACCCAGATGGTAATTTTGGATTTAGACTTGGCATAACTGGCGTCACACCTTCTGTCTCCTGTATTTCGTAATAAAGAGATTTCCAGCTTCAATTATGGTCTTAGGGGTAGACTAAGTAACTGATGCATGTTGGCAGGTGGGAATGAAATAAGCTCTTTAAACCTTAGGGATCTGAAATCATACAGGTGCCCAAGGAAATGTAGCTCAACAGAGTACTTGCTTTGCATAAAATAATAAAGGTGTTTTTTTGAGTCATTGTTGATTTATTGTTAAAAATTCATAATTACCTGTTTTCCACAAGGCCACCAACAAATCATTATTTCCAATAAATTTATCAAAAGTATTCAAGGTAAAGAATGAGTGAAAAAATTCATATTTTTTTTTGATAGTCTATATTTACCCTCTTGGAAAGTTTTTGAGGAAAGGGCCTGTGCCTTATTTTTATTCTTATGCCATAGTTACTAACATAGACTTGCCACCTTATAAATATTCAATAAATGTTTGTTGAATAAACAAATAAATTGGTTTATCTTACAAATCAGAGGCATTAGTTATTGTCTATGTGACTAGATGGAGACTGCTTTTGTTCTCAGTCAAGAGTTTAATTGAATTTAAGTTTATAAATGAAAATGTGTGTGTGTGTGTGTGTGTGTGTGTGTGTGTGATATAAGAATTAAAACAATTCAGAAAATATAATGCTAAAAAAAACCTTACCTTCCCTAGATTTTAACATAGTCATTGTTAATAACTAAGTGTTTATCTTTCTAGAACTTTTCAATATTTCTATGCATTTACATATATAAATATACATAAATATATATACAGAAACATATATATGCACACATACATATGTGTAATTTTTAAAAACGTAAATGGGATATTATTTTTTGTTATAGATCTCTTACTCTTTTTCCCCCTACTTAGTGTGTGTAGGATATCATTCATGTCCATATTTGGAAATTTATAGCCTTCTATTTAGCAGCTGCATGCATTCCATAGTATGAATGTCTCGTAATGTTAAACTCATTTCCTTATTAGTGGAAAATTTTGTTCTTACAAACAATGCTGCCCTGCACAATCCTTGATCATTAATCTCAGTGCATCTGTACACCCTTCTATAGGCCAGAGTCCTAGAAACAGGGTTGCCGAGGCAAACGTATGTGTGTGTTTAAGTTTTTGGATAAATATTCCTAAATTTATTATAAATACAAAAGTCTTATATCATGAATAAGTTTAGTAAGAAATGTTGAAATTGGTACATCTTTTTAATTCTGAGAAAGTGTTTGACATCATTCCAAATTACAAAGCCGACTCACTTTACTGCTTTCCAAACAATTATTTGACCATCTCATAGACACGGTTTCCATGTGCTGGTCTGAAAAGCTGGCCAAGAGAAGCACTGCTGGGCTTGTCTTTTCTTTTTCTTTTTTTCCCCTATTGAGAATTCTCAGTAGGAGGGAGGGCCTAGAGCACTGTGTCTGAGTTATGAGAACAGTCTATCAATTCTACTGGTTCACAGAGGAAGCCTTGCAGTATTCATATTTGATATAGGCCCAGCTTCATAGCATCACATGATAAAAGGTTTTTGAGAATAAATATTAATACATTTTCATTATAGAAAATATAAAAAGTGAAGAAAAGTAACAAGGACATTGAAATCAGTTAGTTTCATGAGCCAAGGATAATGAAGATTAACATGTTGGCATATATCTTCCCAGTTATATAGTTTTTTAAACAAAACTGTAGCTATACTATAATGCTGTCTTGTGAGGTGCTTTATTCCTCCACTTTCAAATATATTATAAACTTTCTGCTGTATCAATAAAGTAACACTTCAATGTTTAATTTGGAGAAAGCATAAATATTTAAAACTTTCAACTGAGAATTTACAATAGATCTCTGGCAGTTTAAAAATCTACGACCTTGATATAACCAGTAATATTAATGGACTGCACTTAAATAAATATGACCTGAGGCAGAAATATCTGTGTGTTTATATTTTATCTGTCACTAATTAGATTAGCTAAATTTTATTGAATACTAGAAGCTTTGCAAAGAACTTGACAAATATATTATTTCTAATTGTTACAATTATCTTCATAAGTAGGTATTATCAATATTTTGCAGAACTGAGATTCAAAGAGAATACACAACTTTCTCAAAGGTACATGGCCATCAAATTGTTGGGCTTGGATTAGAATCCAGGTCACTCTGCTTGCAAAACTGCTGCTTTTCTGTCCATCTTCGCTGTTTTGGTCACACATAGAATTTTCATGTGCAACTTCTGTATTCAAAGACAATGCTTTATATTCACTTCATGATCAGGGTGAAAGTAATCTCTAAGAGAAATTAAGAAACGTCAGTCAATTTTTCTAACTATATAACAGTTTAAGCACACACAGTGTTTATTCTCTTTCAATAGTGGAAACTGAATCCTTTGCATGGATGGACAGAGAACCTGTGACAACTGAAATTAGATCGCCATCTGTTGGCCATAAAATTCCACGCACTCAATTCGGGAAAATTAAAAATATTATCATCACTATTGCTTTCCCCAACAAAGAAAATACTCTCAGCAGCAATCTTAGACCAAATGTAAGGAAAATTTAAGCAATAATAGTATTATCTCTGATTTAAAAAATAATAATTTATTGAGATGGAATTTGTGTCATCTAAAATTAGCCAATTCAAAGTGAATGATTTGGTGGCATTTTGTATATTCACAATGTTGTACAACCACTACCTCTATCTAGTTCCAAAACATTTTCATCACTCCTGAACACAACCCGTTACTTCGTAAGCAGCTTTCCCTGATAATCCCTCCACCACAACCCTTAGAAACCACCAATTTGTGTTCTGTCTCTATGAATTTATCTATTCTGGATATTCTATATACATGGAATCATAGACTACAGGATATTTTGTGTTTGTCTTCTTTATTTAGCATGTTTTGTAGGTTCATCCATGTCATAGCGTGTAATCAGTACTTCATTCCTTTTTATGGCTGAATAATATTCTATTTTTTATATATACTACAATTTGTTTATTCATTCATCCATTGATGAACATTTGGGCTGTTTCCAACTTTTGGCAATTATGAAGCATGCTGCTATTAACATGAGAGTACCTGTACTACTTTGAATAACTGTTTTCATTTGGGGGGGGCAAGCACCTAGGAACGGAATTATATCAGCCCTGATTTTAAGATGAAGATGCAGTTGAGAAGTTCCTGACAATGAAGCTAAAGTTTTTATTTGTTGTAAAGTAGAATAAATTATTTCAACAGGAAAAAAAATTATTAAAGAATCAAAGAATGGATTTTTTAATCTTTTTTTTCTTTTTTCCAGAGAACTTACCCACCACAGTGATTAATTTAAACGTGTCAAATTACCTGAAGTGCTTGTTTCAAAATGCAGCTTCTGCTGCATTGTCAGCACCCATTATACAGGTTTGGAAAACAATGCTTTGCACAGTGCCAGTGAACGTCAAGTGCTCAATAAATGCCAGTCTTCTCTTTTGTTTCTTATCAGGAGAGCTGGTACCATTCACCTGAGATTTCAAAATTGTGTGCACTCTCACAACAAAAACAATCTCTGAGTGATGAGAGAGGCGTTGAATGGAGTGTTGATCTACACAGTTGCTTAGCATGATGTGCACGGAATTTAGTTATGCCTCTCTAGAAAGACGACTGTTTTCTGCCTTGAGAAGAGCAGGGTGCTTCCCAACACTCTGATGGTGATCTCAGAAGCTCTTATGAAATGTTTGAGAGAAGCTGTTAAAAAAACAAATTATTTTTGTCTTTTATATATCAAATTTGCAGATCACTGTTCTTAAACTTATAATGTTCATGCAAAAAACCCCCAAAATTATATTTAAAAAGTTTTTAATTTTAAATATTCCTGTGAATTATTGCTGTAGAACAAGATCTGTGTGTCCATGGTCTAAACTCTAGTTTGAGAAATTTTTATTTGTAAATCATTGAGGGAAGTGCTCATCAGTGACTTGCTTAACTTGAACATACCTGTTTCCAAAATAAAATTAACTTCAGGGGTTCATAAAAATATCTGTGTGTGTTTCTCTATGTATAATTTATGTCTTAAAGATTAGTACCTTTACAAGTGGCAAATGAAAAAGGCTAAAACATTAGTGTAAAGAGAAAGAAAGAGGTATATGTTCTATGAAGAACATAGAATAATTAAATGGAATTGAATGTTTTATTCTGGGGGGTCAGGGTATGAGACAAGTGACTGCCACAGGGACATAGCCTTGGCATATGCTCAAATATATATGCTCTACCCTGAATGCAAACCACAATGTGATATACATTTAGTGAATGCCAGCCACTTTATCTTCTTTAATTAGAGTACCACCTTATCAAATAGGTAATATTATATTATCGCCAATTTACAGATGAGAAGACTAAAACTAAGACAGATTAATTAATATGCCTAAAGACTATAATTCTTTGGTGGAAAAACTGGTGTTTTATCAATCAAGGTCATTTTGACTCTTAACCAATATGTTCTCTTTTTTTGTCCAAGTACAAAGGAAATAGCTCATGAGTTTCCCTTCTGGTCTGGAAAAAAGATCTCTCTTGTGCTTGTCCTTCGCACTCATCCTTAAAGGGAAATTTGTTGGAGGGAATCCTAGACGTGAGAAAGCCTTGAAAGTCATCGAGATCAATTCCCTTAGGCAATTCGAAGCTTCCCTGTAAGGGAGACTGCTGTGCCCTTTCAATAAGGCCAGATTTAGGGAGTTTACAACTTTATAAAGCAACAAACCTATCAAATGTTTGCAGCAACAATTAATTGTGAGGAAAAATACTTTATACAACTCTTTTAATGTCCAGTTTCGCCCTGTAATTTTTGTTAACAATTTTTGTTAGTTGTTATATTCATCAAACCATTTTTTTTCTTTGTTCATGCATTGGAAAATGTTAATTCAGTCTTCATTTTATTCAGCTTTGAAATTAAAGTTCTAGATGGCCATTATTATGTTATCTTTTCTGAAAACTCATATGCAATTTGCAGGTGATTAAAACTCTTCATCTTTTTACAATTGTCACCTAGTCAGGTCCCTTTTATTCTTTAAACCTGTAGTTAAGCATTCCCCTTGACCTGAAGCATTAAATTTTATAGTTTTGATCCTCTGTCAGCTTTCTGAATTCTGATTATCACCAAAGAAATCATTACAATTTTCTTGTATCTGAAAAATTGGTAACCATAACTTCTGTGTCTTTGTTGAAATGTTCATTGAAAATATTGGCTAGAAGAGGGTCACGTTCAGAATGCCAAATACTAGAGAATTCCCCATGTTTTGACCCCTAATGCTTTACTTAACATTTTTCTGGGTGAGTTTATTCAATAGAAATCAACCCAAATAAGCACCCACAGTTTACATGTTGTAATTTTGCCTAAAACTGTTCAAAAGTAGTGTCTAGATGCCTTGCTGAAATTTCTGTTAAAAAGAGGCTTGACCATCTGGTGTGATTGTCTCAAGGATTCCTTGCTTAGTCATGGATTCAATCATTAGGCCCAAGACAAGAAGGTGGAGTCAAGTTCACAGGCTCAAAGATACAGAATCAAGAGAGGCACAAGTAGCCCTCTTAAAAATAGAAATGAAGTCCAGCTCCCATGACCTTATTTTTGATCAATCTGTAGTACCTACAGCTACCCATCATTTCATATTTGGAATATCCACAAACCATATTTTGGGCAGCATTTTCTAGAATCATCCTTGGAATAAAATACTTTCCCAGGACAAGTTTTTCTTTTTCTTCTCCCTGTATGCCCCTCTATAATCCTCACCTGTCATTATCAATGCTAAAGCAGTCACTCACAAAACGTGTCTCGCAGAGACTGGATCAGAAATTTGGATGCCTTTGAAGAACTCAGTGTTCTTTTATTATCTTATCAATCCTCTCAATTCAGAATTTACTCTTTTCTAGTTTCAATAAGGAAGTATAAGAATTGATTTCCAGGATTTAAGCAATTTCTGTTTAATCTCTGTCATTTGCGTATAAGAGGACCTCTCTTTAGAAAAGTGCCCCATCCCTGCCACAAAAGTTCATTTGCATTATAAAGATCAGATCTTGGGAGATCCACTCTGGCTTTTTTTACACAAAACATTTCTCATGGCCAGTATATATGGACATTTGTTAAATGTCAAAGGTAAAAGTTATTGGAGGAAATCCTTCAAAAAGTCCAAATGAGAACCCATTCTACAAGTTCCCATTTAGGCCTGGTATTTCCCTGCAGTAAATTATTTATTTTGAAGTGATTGATTCATTTCCCAAAAGAGAATATGTCATTTCTTTTCACTTCTTGGTAGCATCAATTCTGGCCCCTTTACCAGTTTATTCTCTCACTCCATTCTTTATTTACTCATTCATTCATTCAAGAAATATTTATTGATCAGCACCATGCCAGGTACTGTTCTATGTGTTGGAAATATAAAGCTGAACAAAACAGAGAAGGTGCCAACCTCAAGGAATTTACACATGGGTACATAAGTGGACAAGATGTTAGAGACTGTGATAAGAGTTGCTTAGGCAAAACAAAGAGTGCAGTGATAAAGATGAACCAAGGTGAGTGTGAGCTATTTTAAATGAAGCAGTCAAGGAAGACCTTAATGAGAAAATGAAATTTGACCTGAGCCATGTGAAAACTCACTCATTTTCATCAACATTCAACTTTGTGACTCTAACCCCTTGCAAATGAAGGTCACTGTTTTATTTATTTATTTTTTTTTGACAGCAGGGATTGACAGGAAAGCCCCAGTTTAGCACCAGCCAACATGCCAATATTATTAAAACGAGGCCATTTGTCAAGGAGGAGTCTATTAAAAGAAACAAATATTCTAAAGTTTTATTTCAAGAAGCAGAGACTCAAAACGAAATAATGCTGCTCACAGAGGCTTTTGAAAGCATGTGCTGAGGCGTGACCAAAAAAAATTAAGTTCCATTTAATTGGTATAGTTGCTCCCCAATTATTATAGGATTATCTGCAGACTAACTAGTGTGTGTGTGTGTGTGTGTGTGTGTGTGTGTGTGTGTTTTAATGTACAAATTCAGTCAGCCAACCATATAGGTATTGCTTAAATTTATTATTTTTTTTTCCATAATAACTATCTATTTGGCTGAAGAAAACTGTTTTATTTCTAAATATTTGTATACATAATGTCCTAAATAAAATTCTTATAGAATCTTCTTTAGTTTCCTCTGTGCTAACCTTGTTCCATGTTCATGTAAATGGTACATAAAGGCAAAAACACATATTCCATAAAAATAAAAGTACTTAATGAAAAATTTATGCTAATAGCTATATCACTTGAATGTATCTATGTGGTACGTTGTCACATTGATAACATATATTAGTATTCGCACAAATGCAAGGTACTGGGTATTCTCATTTAAGGCTTATGAACCTGAGGGAAATGTGGGCCTCAGGCTCTTCAATAAGAGAATTAGTGATAGGTGGTAACCAGAGCTCCAGATGCTTGGAAATATCCTATATACGGTGCAATTTTTTTAAGTAGCCACATGCATAACTGTCTTCGTGGAGGATATTCTGCAATATTCTTTTTCTCTTGATCCCTTTCACTTTGCAATCTCAAACCTTGCTATTGAAATATAAATTTTAGATATATTTTTACAGTATAAATTTCAAGGCTTTACACTGACATATCTAATATGTAACTAATAAAGCATAAAAATGTTCACAAAAATCTGATTATGTTACTCCCTGATTAACAAAATAGATGAACAAACAAAACAGAAACAAACTCATAAATACAGAAAACATTTTGATAATTGCCAGGTGAGAAGTGCTTTGGGAGGATGAGTGAGAAAGGGGAAGGAATTAAGATGTTTAAATTGCCAGTTATAAAAAAGGTCACGGGATTTTCAGTCAAGATGGCAGATTAGGTAAAGCAGGGTTTGCCTCCTTTCAGGACTGCATTAAAATTACAACCAAATTATAAAATAATCAGCATGGAGAATCATCTGAAATCTAGCTGATAAAACTTATACATCTGACATTAAGACAGGTAGGAGGGGTGGACACTTGATATAGACTTGTCCCATAACCCTGAGGGGTGGTACAGCACTCGGAAAGCATAGCTGCAGAGGTGCTATTGAAGGAGAGTGGAGTCCTACCCCTTTACGGAGGCTTTTTAGTGCAGGGTTTCAGGCCAAGAAAGAGGAGTTCCCACAATATCTGACAGTAAATTTCAGTGGGGATTCTGGCCATCTAGGGGAGACAGAAATAAACTGAAATCCCAGAAACCCCCCTTAAAGGGTCCGGCATAGACTCACTCACTCATGGACACACACCCTGGCTGCCAGTGGAGGGTTGGTGACTTGGGGAGCAAAAGAGACCTATGGGGAAAGACTGCTTTGTGTGGCACCGGAGCGAGGGCTGGAGGGACAGCGCAACTGTGCCTTTGTAGGTCCTTCCTTTGGGGCAGGCTACAGATGGAAACAATCGTGCCATGTTGAATTCTCCCTCCACGCACACCCAATTCCAAAGCTTCATTGGCCCAGAGACATTGGCCCTGCACACCCGACCCAAAAATTGCCTGGGTGGGCCTGTTGCTGGGCAGCCACCTGTGCCCTGCCCTTTCCACCTACACATTTCACACAAGCGTTAGACTTTGGGTAGCGCTGTGCACGCATTTTGGAGAAAATAGTTGCTGACGGATCATTGTTGCCACCACGAACTGCTATATTGCTTGAGTGAACTGCAGGGATCTGTGAACCCATCGAAGATGGCAGATGGTCTTCCTGTGATCTGTTACTTTTCCAGGAACCTGCAGACTCAGAACTGGCAGCAAGTTTGATGCTATACCAGCCTGACAGCCGCATGTCTCCCTGAGATCCAACCCCACCAACCCACAAATTACCAGTGGCAAGCCTGTTCCCAGGCAGCCAGCCCCGGCTTGCGCTTTCCCTGGGACATGAATTCTATAGCAAACAACACTCAGTTCATGTGGTCCATGTAAATCTCGTGAATCTTGGGAGAGACTTTTGATAGGTGGCCACAAACCCTGCCCCTGAGCTACAGTATTTCTTGAACAGATCTTGGGTGTTTGTAGGCCTGAGGTGGGGAGTGGCCAGTCTTGCTGCAAACTCAGACTTTTGTAGGAAGTCACAGAGATAGCACTGGCATGAAAACTGACACTGCAGAGGCCAGGGAAAAATCTGATCAATATATCCCAGTGATTACCTGTGTCTAATACCACCCAATTCACATATCACCCAAAGGCACTTTCAGTTGCAGAGTCTTTGCAACATATAAAAATGAACACAGAGAGGCAACTGAAATGAGAAAACAACAACAACAAAGAAAACATGCCCCAAATTAGCAACAGGAGAATACTCCAGAAAATAATCAATATAAAATGGAGGCAAACAACCTACCAGAAACAGAGTTCTATAAGGATGGTCAATGAACTGAGGGGGAGAATAGAAGGGAGAGAAAGATCTCAGTGAGAACTTCAACAGAGATATAGTAAGCAAAAAAAAAAAATAAATAAAAAAAAGGAACATAGAAACCATGAAACAAACAAACAAACAAACAAACAAAAAAGTCAGAAATGAAGAATACAATAGCTGAAATGAAGAATACACTGAAAAGAATCAATAGTAGACTGGATGAAGCAGAAAGTCCAATCAGCAAGTTGGAAGACAAAGTAGCAAAAAACATCCAATCAGAACCACAAATAAACAAACAAACAAACCAACAAACAAACTGAGGATATTTTAAGACATAGGTTTATAATCCCCTGGACTGTGGACCAGTACTGGTCTGAGGCTTGTTAAGAACTGGGCTGCACAGCAGGAGATGAGAGGCAGGCAAGTGAGCACACCTTCATCTGCATTTGCAGCCGCTCCCCAGCGCTAACCATCACCTCCACAGCTCTACCTCAGATCATCTGGCATTAGATTCTTATAGAAGAATGGAGACCACTAGTTTAAGAGACCTCTGGGACAACATCAAATGTCCAAATATCCACATCATAGGTGTACCAGAAAAAGAAAAGAGTAAAGGATGGAGAATCTACTTGAAGAAATAATGATAGAAAACTTTCCTAACCTGGCAGAAGAATTAAACATACAAGTCCAGGAAGCCCAAAGAGTCCCAAGCAAGAGAAACTCAAATAGACCCACACCAAGATATATCATAATTAAAATACCAAAGGTTAAAACAAGCGCATTTTAAAGCAGCAAGAGAAAGGCAGCTAATTACTTACAGGGGTACTCAGAATATCTGCTGATTTTTCAACATAAAATTTGCAAGCCAGAAGGGACTGGCAAGAAGTATTCAAAGTAATAAAAAATAAGAATCTACAACCAAGAAAGCTACTGAGCAAAATTATCATTTAAAATGGAAGGTGAGATAAAAAGCTTCCCAGATAGGAAAAAGCTTAAGAAATTCATCACCAACAAGCCAGTATTACTGTTAAGGGGACTCCTGTAAAAAGAAGAGGAGGCAACCCTCCTCCCCAAAAATATGAATAATAAAGTGGCATAACCATGTGCCTATCAATAGTCACTTTAAATGTAAATGAATTAAATTTTCCAAGCAAAGACATAGGGTAGCTAAATGATAAAAAACAAAACAAAAACAGAAACAAACAAACAAAAATAAGATTTATGCATAAGCTGTCTATAAGGGACCCACTTCAGCTCTAATGACATTCACAGACTGAAAGTAAAAAAAATAGGAAAAGATTTTCCATGAAAATGAAAATGAAAAAAAAGCTGGGGAAGCAATATTTATATAAGACAAAATAGACTTTAAAACAAAGGCTATAATAAGAGACAAAGAAGGGCAATATATAATGATAAGGGGATCAATACAACAAGAGGACATAACTTTAGTAAACATATACAAACCCATCATAGGAGCACCTACATATATAAAACAATTATTGACTGACATAAAATGAGGGATTGATAGTAATATACTTATAGCAGGGGACTTTAACACCCCATTGACACTAATGGACAGATCTTCCAGACAGAATATCAAGGAAATAGCAGGCTTAATGACACACTAGATTAGATGGATTTAATAGATATTTGCAGAGCATTTCACCCCAAAGTAGCAGAATATATATTCTTTTCAAGTACACATGGAACATTTTCCAGGATAACCATATAGTAGGACACAAAGTATCAATAAATTCAAGAAGATTGAAATCATATTAAGCATCTTTCTGATCACAATGGTATGAAACTAGAACTCAGCTATAATAAAAACCCTGGAAAATACACAAATACAAGGAGGCTAAGTAACAAGCTACTAAACAATGAATGGGTTAACAATGATATCAAGGAAAAAATTAAAAGATATCTAAAGACAAATGAAACTGCCAACACAACAACTCAAACTGCAACACACCAAAAGCAGTCCTAAGAGGGACATTCATAGCAATACAGGCCTGCCTCAAGAAAAAAACAATAAGCTCAAATAAACTATCTAACCTTACACTTAAAAGAACTAGATGAAGAACAGCTAACAAAGCCCAAAGTGAGTAGAAGAAAGGAAATAATAAAGATCAGAACAAAAATAAACAAAATAGAGTGTATAAAATCAATACAAAAGATCAATGAAACCAAGAGCTGATTCTTTGAAAGTATAAACAAAATTGATAAGCTCTTAACCAGACTCATCAAGAAAAAAAGAGAGAGGACTCAAATAAAATCAAAAATTAAAGAAGAGAAGTAACTATGAACACAGGAATACAAAGGATCATAAGAAAATAATATGAGCAATTATATGCCAACAAATTGGACAATCTGGAAGAAATGGACACATTCCTAAAAATATATGAGCTTCAAAGTCTGAGTCACGAAGAAACAGAAAATTTGAGCCAACCAATTACCAATTATGAAATCAAATCAGTAATTAAAAAATATCCAACAAACAAAAGTCCTGGACCTATAACGTCACAGGTAATTTTTACCAAACATCCAAAGAATTAACATCTATTCTTTTCAAATTATTCCCAAAAATTCAAGAGAAGGGAAGGCTCCCTAGTTCTTTTTTTTATGAGGCCACCATTACCCTGATTCCAAAACTAGACAAAGGCACTACAAAAAAAGAAAACTATAAGCTGATATTCCTCATGAACATTGATGCAATAATCCTCAAGGAAAATTAAATCAAATTCAGCAATACAGTAAAAATATCATACATCATTATCAAGTTGGATTTATTTTTGAGATGCAAGGTTGGCACAATATCCACAAATCAATGTGATATACTACATTAACAAACTGAAAGATAAAAATCACATGATCATATTAATAGATGTAGAAAAATGTTTGATAAGATCATTTATTTATGATAAAAACTCTCAGAAAAGTGGTAATAGAGAGAACATACCTCAACATAATAAAAGCCATATATGCAAAACCTCAGTTAACATCATACTCAATGAGGAAAATGTAAAAGCATTTTCCTTAAAATCAGTAACAAGACAATGATGCCCACTTTCACCACTTCTGTTCAACATTGTACTGGAAGTCCTAGCTACAGCAATAAGAAAAGAAAGAGAAATAAAAGGTATCCAGATTGGAAAAGAAGAAGTAAAATTGTCATTCTTTATAGGTGACATGATACTTCAATAGAGAACCCTAAAGATTCCACCAAAAACTGTTAGAACTTATAAATGAATTCAGTAAAGTAGCATGTTACAAAATTAGGATCCAGAAGTCAATTGCATTTTTATACACCAATGATGAACTTTCAGAAAGAAATTAAGAAAACAGTCCCATTTACAACTGCATCTAAAACAATAAAATTCTTAAGAATCAAATTAACCAAAGAGGTAAAAGACCTGTTCTCAATTATAAGTCACTAAAAAAAGAATGGAAGAAGACACAAACAAAAGGAAGCATATACAGTGCTCATGGGTAGGAAGAATCAACATCATTAAAATGGCCATATTTCCCAAAGAAATCTATAGATTCAGTACAATCCTTATCAAAATACCAATGCATTTCTCACAGAACTAGAACAAATAATCAAAAAATTTACATGGAACCATGAAAGATCTCAAAGAGCCATAGTAATCTAGAGAAAAAAGTACAAAGTTGGAGATAACACATCTGATATCAAACCATACTACAAAGCTACAGTAATCAAAACAGCATAGTACTGATATAAAAACAGATACATTGATCGATGGAACAGAATAGAGAGCCCAGAAATAAATTCATGTCTCATTTAATATATGACAGAAAAGGTAAGAACATATAATAGGCTAAAGACAGTCTCTTCAATAAATTGTGTTGGCAAAATTGAACAGATACATGCAAAATAAAAATGAAATTGGACAACATGCACAAAAATTAACTCAAAACGGATTAAAAATTTAAATGTAAGACCTGAAACCATAAAACTTCTATAAGAAAATATAGGCAGTAAACTCTCTGATATTATTACTAGTAATTTTTTTTCTGATATAAGTCCTCAGACAAAGGAAACAAACAAATAAATAAATAAATAAATGGGACTACATCAAACTAAAGGTTTTCTTCACAGTAAGGAAATCATCAACAAAACAAAAGACAACCTATTGAATGGGATATTTGCCTATGATATTTGCCTGTGATACTGACAAAGGATTAATATCCATAATTTATAAAGAACTCAGACAACTCAACAACAAAAAAACAAACAGTGCAATTAAAAAATGGGCCTAATTAAGCATTTCTCTAAAAAAAAAAACATACAGATGGCCAAAAGATATATGAAAAGATTCTCAAGGTCACTAAGCATCAGAGAAATGCAAATTAAAACCACAATGAAATATCACCTCACACCTGTCAGAATGAGTATCATCAATAAATCAAAAAACAGAAAGTATCCACCAGGATGTGGAGAAAAGGGATCCCTCATACACTGTTGGTGGGATTGCAAATTGGCTCAGCCACTATGGAAGTCTAGAAGTTCCTCAAAAAATTTAAAATGGATCTACCTTTTGACCCAATAATTGCATTTCTAGGTGTTTATCCAAAGAAAATCAAAACAATGATTTGTAAAGGTCTATGCACCCCTATGTTCAGGTAGCACAATTTACAATAGTCAAGATATGGAAGCAACCTAAATGCCTATCAATAGATGACTGGATAAAGAAATTATGGTTCATATATACAATGGAATGTTACTCAATCATAAAAAAATGAAATCTTACCATTTGCAATGACATGGATGAACCAGAGATTATGCTGAATGAAATAAGTCAGACAGAGAAAGGTAAATATCATATGATTTCACTATATGCAGAATATAAGAAACAAACAAAAAAACCAAACTGAGTGAAAACAGATCTACAAATATAGAGGACAACCTGGTGACTGTCATAGGAGATGGGGGCTTAGGGAGCTAGGAGAAAGGGGTAAAGTGTTAAAAAGGAAGAAATTAGTAATTGAGAGATGGTCACAGGGATGGGAAGCACAGCATAGGGAATGTGGTCAGCAGTAATGTAATGACTATGTGTGGAGCCAGATGGATGATAATCTGAAAGATCATTTCATAAACTACATAAATGTCTAACAAATGTACCGTACACCAAAAACTAATAAAAAAAGGTCATGGGGATATAAGTATAGCATAGGAAATATAGTGGATAATGTTGTAATAACTATGTATGTTGTCATATGGGTAATAGATTATCAGAGTGGTCACTTTGTAAGTTATGTAAATGTTTAATCACTATGTTGTACACTTGAAATTACATTGTAATAATTTAATATATATCAACCATGAAAAATTAAAAAGAAAACTCCAGCGGTTTTCTATTGCATTTGAGGCGAATTCCAAGCTGATCAGATGGTACAGTAAGTCTAGTAAGGTCTGGTCTGTGCTTATATTGTCTGCCTCATCTCCTGAGTCCACTCTATCCACTCCAGAAAAAACAGTCACATTACCAAGTACCAGGTAGTGTGTGAATGCTTTATATGAATTTTCTCAGTTTTCACAAAGTTTCCCAAATCACCTCAGTATTTCACACCTCTGTGTGTTTGAGCATGATATTTCCTCCACTTGGAATTCCCTTCCGCTTTACCTGGCAAATTGCTTCTCATTCTTCAAATCCCAGCTAAAGAATCTCTTCCTCTAAGAAGCCCTCCTTACTTCCCCCAGAAAGAGCTAATCACTTCCTCAGTTCTGTCTGATTATAACTCTCCCACAGCACCCATCACTATGCATAGCATCATCCCATTGTCACATCTACCTCCACCAGACTGTGAATTGATTAAGAGTTGTGACCAGGACTTGAGTCATTTCATAATCAGGCCTAAGACACTGGCTGGCATATATTAAAGGCTCATTAGATGATTACTGAGTAGAATTAAATTGAATTGAGTTAAAAGTGACAATTTTATCAGTTAATATCCATTTATCAGTTAACATCCATGGTGGTTTGATTGGTGGTCCCCTCAAAATACACCATGTCCTAATCCCTGGGACCTTTGAATGTAAACATTGAACAGCAACTCCCCATTTTGCCCTCCCCCTCCCCCTGACAACCAACATTCTACTCTTTGTTTCTATGAGTTTGTGTGGCAAGTGCTAATATGAATTTGTATAAATCTTGATAGAAAGAACTTATCCAGGATTGTCTGGGAGGGTCCTAAATACAATCATGCATATCTTTATAAATGAAGAGTGACATAGGGAAGGGGAGGAAGCCATATGACTGGGGAGGCAGAGATTGAAAAGCTGCTGCCACAGCCAAGTGCATCTGGAGTCATCAGAAGCTGGAAGAGGAGGGAACATTCTCCCCTAGAGCTTCAGAAAGGGGTATGGCCCTGCCAGCACCTTAGTTTCAAACTTGTGGCCTCCGAAATCATGAGAGAATAAATGTCTATTGTTTAGGTTGGTGATAATTGGTTATAGCAACACTAAGAAATAAATTGTGGTAAAATTTTTCAAAATATATTCTTGTTAAATTGAAGATAGTTCTTTAGATCGAACAGTATAGGGGATACTATGTAAAGTAATACAGTTTTTTTCTTAAAAGTTTTTTTTTTTAAGATCTTTTAGTGGGCTGAGGTACATCGTGAATCTCATATATATTGGCATAACTCTGCATATTTTATCAGAAGATCCTTTTTTTCACAGGCCCTACAGTAACATCTTTCTGTAGATGTTACTATTCTGTAGAACAGAGTTTTGGGTTTATAAGATGTAAGGCTTTTCTGTAATGGGCCCTGTGAGGGTATTTAGAAATTTGAAAAAGGCATAAAGAACATTATGCCTGCAATATGTACACAGGACACCATAGTGGGCAGAATAAAATGCTTTTGCAAATAAATATCTGGTGTTTTCTTGGCTCAGCTTCTCTTGGGTTTAGCTTTGCAAAATCTTCCTCAGGCTTTGTTTTCATTTTTGCCACAGAACGAATTCACGTCTAAAGGCAAGCTGAGGCTGGGCCTGAGGGAAACAAGTAAGGAATTAAGTGACTGTGCTTACTTTCCGGGCAGACAGAAGGGAACCACCAGCCCGGCTTGTAATTTGGAACATTAATGTTTGATTTTAGTGCTTCCTCCTTCCTCTGCTATTATTGTTTCTGCCTGGAATGTGTCTTTCCCAATGTAAGTCAGAGCCCAGTGTCTCATGGTGCAGCTTGGTTTGCTTTGGTTGTGTAAGACAGTAATGGTAACTGCATTTGTTTAAGCAACCCTGTCATAATTCATGCCTGAGGAAGAGTGGAGGGGTGAGAGAATCAAGAAGCCAAAGGATTAGACATCATATAGAATAAACTTGGCAGATAAATTCTGAGGTTTGAGGAAGGAGGGTGTTTAATATGTGAGAGTGTGAGAGAGTAATGGACAGATTTACAGGAGCTGGTTTAGTAGGGTTTGGTCAGTTTTGTAAACTTCAGAGGACATACAGAGAACACATTATTTGACCCAACATCCTGGAAACCTTTAGGTGTAAAGAGAAAGCTATTTTTAGTAAATAAGCAAACCTTAGCAGAATAAGCTTGAGGATAGTAAGAAGACACATCTAGAAAATGCTAATGTTATTTCCACCAATAACTCAACTAGAAGGAATCTTCATTATCTGCAGATATAAAGGGTTACTTTTATTTTTTTAAAACTCAAATTATGTTGTTTCAAACTTTAAAAATTTTGAGATCACTTGCCTTACATTAATACCACTCAAAAAGATCTCACTCATTTCTGGGTACCCCAAGTAGGTGCTTCTCATGTGCCCACAAGTCAGTCAGTCAGCTGGAGTCACCTCATTTACCTGTTCAGCTCTTCTTCTTCTGATCTGGCTCCCATTTGTCCATATTCCCTGCCTATGAGGCTGAGTGGAGATGGCTTTAAAAAACTTACTATATCTTGATGTGCCCAGATTTTCCTATTTGGGAGAAGTTTCCAAGCACATTAAGACATATACATAGACCCTGGGACGTAAGATAGGAAAAGCAGGAAAAGAGCGAGTGAGGAAGAAATGAAGATATTGTATATATGTGCTTAACTGGGTCCTAGTTTAACAAGCCCTAAATGATTGTTGTAATAATCTATTGCAATTATGACGTTATACACATGTTAATGTGAACTCCCTTTATCCAAGGAGAAAACGGAGATAACCATTTTTCTTTCTTTCTTCATCTCCCTTTATTCATTTTTCCCTTTCCTTCTTTCATTGGTTGTTCTTTTACATAAAAAATATTTATTGAATATTGACTTATAATAGTCATGGATTAGTAGGCTAGGTTAAGGATGTTAAATGGTAGACACTGTGCTAAGAGTGGGAAAATAATGGTTAACAAAATAGACAAGTCTCTCATGGATCCTAGGGTATAGAGTGGCATAGAGATTATTTGTAAACAAAGCATCATAAGAAATTCTTTAAGTACAATTTTATTAAGTATTATTAAGGAGAATCTCATGGTACTCTTCCTTCCTTTATTGTGGTAAGAACACAACGTGAGATCTACCCTTTTAACAACTTTCTAAGTACACTATACAGTATTGTTGACTATAAGCACAAGTTGCACAGCAGATCTCTAGAACTTATCGATTTTGTATAACTGAAACTTTATACCATTGACTAGCAACTCCCCATTCCACTCTCCCTCTAACCAACATTCTACTTTGTTTCTATGAATTTGACTGTTTGAGACCCTTCATATCAGGAGAATCATGTAGTATTTGTTCTATGACTGGATTAATTCATTTAACATAATGTCTTCTAGGTTTACCCATGTTGTTGAAATGGCAAGATTTCCTTTTCTTAAAATTGAATAATATTTTATTGTATGTAGGCTAGGTTAAGGATATTAAATGTTAAACACAGGGGATAGATAGTAGAAACTTGGGCTCTGGTCCTGGGGCTACAATGAGTAATCCGTTGGCCTTAAAAAAGTCAATTAATTTCTCTGTGTTTCAGTTTACACACAGGTCAAGTAGATATTAAATGCTGAAAATGGAACACAAATCCTAAAGGATTAACCCATAAAGAAAACTTGAGATTATCTAATAAAAAACCATCAAGATACAGATGAAACTGAGGTCTTGGAAAGACACTGGCCAAAAACAAACAAAAAACAGTACAAAGAACTTTGAATGTAGACAGTCTTAAATTCAAAGCCTGGCTCTGTCACTTGTCTGCTCTTGTGGCCTTGGGGAAACAAGTCAAACTCTTTCTGGGTCTCCGCATTTCACATGTGCAGGACAAGACTAACAATGACTTCCCTCCTAAATTGTCATTAGGATTCATAGTAAAATCAATAGAACATTTGTCACAGAGCTGTCTATATAGTAGTTACTCATCCAATAGGTTTTGCTCATATAGGTTGGCTGTTTGTTTATAATTTTAAAGAATTCTGTAAACCTTTGTTGGAACTCTAGAAGATAAAAGGGCAGGGAGAGGGGAAGAAGCAAAGTGTTGCCCTTGACACACATTGTGTATATCACAGCTTTTGTCTATGGCCATTTATGTTTTTGGAAATAGCTGATCTGTCAGTCCTGAAGGCTCAGGGAAGATGTGGATTCAAACAAAAAAAGCCCGGAGACTCTCAGACTATGAAATGTCAAAAGTTCAGGAGATATAGCGAGAGAAAGAGAAACTAGGAGGCTTCAAGTTTTCCCCATTCTCCAGGTAACATTTAAGGGAGCCTTCGAGAGATAATGTAGTTCAAAGACATTCAATTAATTAAGCAGACTTAATGGGTAGGCTTTTTTGCAGCTATTAAGCAGCTCACAATCTACCATAAGAAAGACAGATAAACAAATAAATTGGATACGTGTTTATTAATTGCCCCAGGGGAGTGGACTTTGTTAGTAGGGATTTCATACCAGGTTAGGGAGGAGATGACTCTGGAGAGATCTTGAATGCCCAATGGAGGCTGGCCCTGCTTTTCACTAATGACACTAGAACCATGTCCTTGCTTCTGCCTGAGGTACACAGCTCATTAAGACTGTAGAGCTGGTTTGTGATTTAATTTCTTAATTTCTTCACACTGAGAGCAAATGGTAGGTACTTTGTGTGGTAGGTTAGTATTTGATAAATGCCAGTTGAACTGAATTGTTTACTTAATGGGTCAGTGCCAAGTAGATGGCAAAATATTTAGTAGAATCTTTCATATGTTGAAAAAGCAATAGAAGTGCGTGCTCATTGAGCTGTTAGTTTTTCCAGTAAAGATGGATGTGCGTGAATCCATCCATAGCTGAGTCTAGTCCATGCTTTTGCTAAGCATCTGGCCATATTAGGAGAGAAGCTGGTGGCTGAGAATAGACAAGATAATCCTTCTACAAAGGTGATGTCTGTGACTCTAATTCCCTAATGCAGGCTGAAATATAGAACCGAGAATGAGTAAATTATAAGCATTTACCATTGGGGGTCCTATAAAATGTTTAGTTTAAATCCACTGTGATTTAATGCCTCTAGACACTTTGTTTTTTGTGCTTCTCATTTGGAAGAAAGAAGTTAACTTAAGAAAACTATCTGGTCTAAAGTATTAAGTTTAAGAAGGTCAACCTCCCACACCTTGGACAAGTATGGTTTGAGAAAAGAAAATTGTTGTTCCAGAGGATGTCCCTGAGGCAACAATCTTCAGAATCACCAAAGAAAGGTTCAATTGTACTCAGAAAGGCTGTTCTTCCTCACAGGAAAGGGAGTAGCTGGCTTTAGAATTAGTGGTAACTACAAGGGTTGAGATGAAAATATCAGAGATCCTGCTTAGAATATTCAACTGACTTCTAGCCCCCATCCCCCGCCCTAGTGTTCACAGATTTGGGGTGCTAGGAGCTCTGGGCAATTGAGAAAACTCTGCCTCCTAGCAGGTTTCAGTCTAAAGGAAAAAAAAGGACCAATGGGGGTAAAAAAAAAAAATACACACACGGACGCACACACATATCTAATGCTAAAACAGTGTGAAGGTGTGTGCACCACTTACTCATACTGATTTTATTTATTTTTATTTAACCATATTGTTATTATTTCTTTGTGGGTCTATTTTTCTTTTTTTTTTAATCTGTGTTGGCAATTTCTGGGTAAATGTGTGTGAGACCTACAGAGATATATGCTTTGGCTAGTTTAAAAAGTGAAATGTACTCAAGTCTGCTTTCTGTATAACTGTTTTGGGGAAGTTAAAGTTTAGTTGTCTCTCCCAAATAGGTGAGATATGAAAGCAGTGAGATTTTTCGTAATTAATTTGAGATCTATAGAATCTAACACAGTGCCTAGTACAGAATAACTAGCATAAAAAAACTGTTAAGTAAATGGCTTTGAATTGCTGGAGATGGTACTGTAAGGCAGGGATTGTCACTGACCCTCTGGAAACATTTATGGGATAGTTCTAGTGATACTCACACGAGTGTGCGTGCATGTGTGTGTGTAGAAAAGAGTGGTTTTCCCATGCACAATAGGTGCTAAATATTGTACAAATGTGAGAACAGTCTTGTTTAATTTTCCTGTCTGCTCAGGTGAATAGTTGCTAATGTACTGTGGCTCTCCAAAGCAGAAGATTATATTCTGGCCCATCCAAAACTCTAAAAATCATTGTTTCGCCTGTGGGATTGAAAATAATTTCAGTTACATTAGAAGACTATTTTTTTTTTCGATACTTATAAGAACCTTTAAACAATGAATGCACTTTGACCTAGTCATTCCATATGTAGAAATTTATCCTAGAAAAATAACAAGTAAAATTGTTATGGAAAAAATATGTATAATTTTTCTTGACAGTAGAACAGTGTGCTCAACCTGACCTGACTTGCTGGGGAGGGGGCTTTTTTCCTGTTGATCACTGTAATTCTCTCAGTGCCAGGCAAGTCCTAACAAACTTCCTGTTGACCATCATATAGCAGAACCCTCTCTTTTGCTGAGTAAAGTTTTTGAGATACTGAGTGGAAATGTGGGAACTATGGTCATTGATTTGCCTTGTAAGACATTTGGGTTTAGTTAATGTCAAGATTTTTGTTTTATAGAATAGATGGTATGAGTTAGGGGCAGAAATGTATTTTTGGGGGAATTAAAGGCCATTAGGAGAGACTAAATGAGGGAAGAATTCAAAGAAAGGAATATACTTTTGGCCAAGAAAGAAAGATGAAGAACTTAAGTCAAAGAGGAATGTTTATAAAGTTGTTTGCTATTCAGTTCATTTAATATAAACTTTCTTTTCTTCCTATTCTACTGATATTTAAATTTTGATTGATGATTTAAACGGAGGATTAGCTACAGAAAAAGAGAAAATAAGTCACCAGGAAACTCAAGCCGGGTGCATGCTCCACCCACCCCAATAAACCTAAAATACATGTAGGGAAACAAACAGAAAATACAAAAAAAAGAGGGACTTAAAACACATATAACTGACCTTAAATTTGTGTTCAGAATCTAAAAAGAAAAACAAAAGCCTTTTATAAATCATACAAAATAATGGAAGTATGAATAAAAATAAGAATGGGCAAATCATATGAAAAGAAATATAGATGGCAAGTAAGCATAAAAGAAAATTAAACTTCATAGGAAAATGGAAATACAAATTAAAGCCATATTAAGATACCATTTTTAGTTTGCAATGAGGTACCACTTTATAGCAAATAGGCTGGTTTTTTTTTAAAAAAAAAAATAACATCAAGCCTTGGCAAGGATTAATATCAATTGGATCTTATAGTCCAATGGTGAAAACGTAGACTGTGGGAACAATTTAATTCTGCTGTGGAGTGTGAGAGTGTATAACATAGTATAATGTGACCCAGCAAATCTCCTACATATATTCCAAGTATGCTCTCTTGTACATTGTATGAAGATATAGGCATAAAGATCTGCACAGCGGCATTGTTTTTAATGGTGGGAAAACTGGGAAGCAATACATTACTTATTAAGTTTAAAATCTTATACCCTTATGATGAGGAACAAATTTTTGGTGAATTTGACATAAGGAAATGTACTTGCATGGCTTGACTCCTTTCTCTCTTTTCTTGGGAGTGTGCCACTGTGCAAAATGTACACACTGTGCTCTGCTTCATTCCAGAAGTTTTATAGTCCTGATCTGTTGATGTGTGGAGGACTGCCCTAGGTGACTGCTGCCTGACTTAAGTTCTGGAGTTCAGAATCAAGAAACCTATTTGTCCACAGATATAAGTCACATTCTCCACTTTAGTTTAGAAAGGCAAGAATACACGTATTAGGCCTTAAGCAAATATCATTTATCCTTGTCCTTCATTTAGCAAAAGCAACTGCTCAGCAGTCTGTAAGCTTCAGCAAGAGCACAGGCCAAGGTGACATCTTAATCAAATTGTGGGGACTTGAAAATGCAATTACACCTGGCACAGGTACTGGAGGTCATGCTGAGGCAGGATTAAATCTTCTAAACCATTGCTGAACAGAATAGTATTTGCTGATTTTAAGCTGCGAGGCAGAACTGAATTCCACATGAATTCAAGGGTTCCAGCTTTAACCTTTTAAAACTAGGCCTCACTGGGTAGTCCCAGATCACTGCTTCAAATTCCATTTTTCTTCCAAGATTACAGAGAACTTCAGAGGAACTAGTCTTGAATATTTGGTATTCATGTGGCTTGTTCGCAGACAAAGGTGTGGGTGATCCACTGATTGCTAAAGATAGTTTGTGTTAACTAGTGAGAGCTGATTGTTAACTTTTCAGTGATTTTGTGATGTGGCTGATGTCACATTGATAGTTTGATATTGGCTAGGGTGGGAACATTTGTACTACTGAAATCAGTAAACCCTACCCATCAAGCTTCTCCTTCACTCCACCCTCACCCCCAGCCAATTATTAAACATTTTCCATCACATGCTTTAATATTCACTTGAGGCTTGAAAATTATATAAGCTCAAACCTGAATGGAGACCCAATTTATGATAGATATTATTATTTTTAAACAAAAAAAAAAGGATCAAGGCACAAATTATAAAGAGCTATGCCATTTGGGAGAGAATTGAAATAGAGCACTCAATGAAATTGTTGCAGACCCAATAATTAGAAAGACAGTGAAAGAATTCCATGCCTGGTATAATCTGTTTCTCAAAGTCTAGCCTGCTTAGGAATTCAAGAGTAAATTGGAGAGGTTTGACACACATATTGTAGTAAAAAATAAAAGCACAACAATAAACCGAAAGACAGGCTGATTAAAATAACAGAGGAGAAATTTCTTTAGGAAAACAGTAAGGACCCTAGAGAATAGGCGAGATTTTTATAAAAGGGACATGAACAATTTAGGTGTGAAGCATGTAAAAAACATTAAGGGAAAATGGAGATGCACCTCAAACTAAGTCTCTTGGAGGATATTAGAAGGCATGGGGAGGCACTACCTTCGTTGTCACCCTGTCAAAAACAATGATGGGGGCCCACTGAAAGGCAGAATCTTAGGGAGCAAACTAGAATGGTTGCTCCAGGCAAGGCCAGGATTTAGGGCACCAGTAAGAGGCAACTTTTTAACGTAATATAGGAAAAGCAACTTGCTATGGCTTGTCCCTTAGAAAGAGGCATTTGAGGCATTGCCAGGTTTAAAAAATGGATCCCCTTGCAGATTGAAACAACTTTCTAGGGTAGTAACAAGCAAATCTGGACAGATTTCAGTGGAAATGAGGAAGATCAGCATTATTCTCAAAGAATTATTGGGTGAGTTTCAAGATGCTAGTTTATGCATGTGGGGACATAGAAATTGCTCGTCCTAAGAAGAAACATGTCTGAGAAAATGAGAGAATTAAAACTCTAAAGAGAAGTACAACAAATAATAAGTTATTACTGGAGTAATAATAGGTAGTGCAATGATAGGTTGAGTTCAGCACTGATTTAAGGTCGAGACATCTGGCTGAGATTATCCAACAATGAAAGGTGACAGTGTAGGTTTGTCTGAGCAGCAGGTACTTTTTGCAGGTTCAAAAATAGCTGACTTCATATTTCTTATTAAGAAAGAAATACCAAACAAAACATGGAGAAATACATTAGAAAATCGTATGTCTGGGTCAGAAATCAAACTAAATTTAAGGAAAGGGGAAATTGAAGGCTAGCAAATTATAGTTGTTCACGAGATAAAAAAGAAAAGGGAGTACTTTAAAAAGTAAGATAGACTGTTTTTAAACCTTCTGTAATCTTCAAAAATATAGAAGAAAAGTAGAATTTAATAAAGTATTAGAGGATTATTCCCCTATTGTAATTAATTCTCCCATCTCCCACCTCCATACACACACAATGAAAAAGAAATACCACCTGCAGCTAGAACATTTTAAAGCAGAATAGACAGGCCCCTAAGAAGCATATGAGTTACTGGACCTTGTTTTGTCACTAGTGGCACAGAGTTTAGAATAACCAACTACTACTTCACTTTAAGAATCTGTTGGGAAAAGAAAAAAACTGCATCATCTCACTTGCAGGATCTAAAAATTCGAATGTATAGAAGCATAGAGAACACTGGTGATCAGAGGTTGGGAGGTGGGAGAAATGAAGAGATATTGGTCCAAAGGTGCAATGTTCATGTCATACGGAATGGATAAGTCTGGAGATCTGCACGGTGACTATACCTCACGATTCTGTACTGAACACAGGAAATTTGCTAAGAGAGTAGACTTCAAGTACTGTCATCACACACACAAAGTAACTGTGTGAGAAGATGTGTTTTTTAGTTCGACCATAATAATCATTATACTACATACGTGTATGTCAAATCATGTTGTACATCTTAAATATACACCCAAATTTTTTTAAATGAATACATAAATAGAATAAAGAATCTGCTGTGGGCAGATTCCCTGGATGATTAAATTCAGAGTTGGGGGAAATCTTCCTTAGGGTGTGGGTGCCATAAGCCTAAGAAATTCTACTCCAAGTGGCAATGGAAAAAACCATGAGGGAGCTGGAATGAAAGTGTTCACTCTCAAGACTGAGAGTATCTTCACTAAGTAGAGCCCAACCTGAGAACAGCACTAGGATGCCAGAAGAATGTGGAACAAAGGGAAAATGGAAATTAAGAGGCATTGGGTATTCGAGATAAAAAAGAAGGTATTTTGAATTACACTTATAGGTTGCCACCACTAAAATTTCTAAATATTGCAAAAGGGCAATAATATCTCAGATGCCACAGTCAGAGAGACGAGACCCTAAGCATAAATGGATTTCCTATACCAAGGCCTCCACCCCTAAACTCAAAATGGTAAATGTGTAGCCCCCAAATTAATCACTTGCTTGAAGCTCTTTCCAATTTAAATTTAAATTCATAAATTATAGACACTGAACATCTGGAATAGATTTATTAGCATTTGGATGAGATTGAAACAAAACTTTCTCTCTACTTTCCTCACCTTGGTTATCATTGAGATTTTTCTCTGATCTTTGGCACCACTAACTACTAAGTTGCAGGAGTTTAAATTTGCAGAGGATAACTGCTTTAGGAGTTACTATTTTTTTTTCTTTATCTTACAGGTGCAGCACTGATGCTGAGATTGTGTTATATATCCTATTAATACTTCGGACCATAAATAAGTGAGGTGTATTGTTAAAATTATCTAAATTTTGACATCTTGGAGGCACTAACTTAGTTCTTACAAGTTTTTATGAACCCAGAATGCAACTAAGAACTCCTTTTGCTGAGACATAGCAGAATAAGAAATTAAGGTGAATTTTATACTCTCCCTTCTCATTTATTTTAACTCGAATCATGATGAAAAATAACTTGATATTTGACTCTGCTATCATGACCTTGCACATTTGAGAAGACTAATCTTTGAATTTTAATTCCTCATGGCCACATTGGACAATGATGCTGGACAAAATTTGTGATGCAATAAAACGAAGAAAAAATTTCAGCTTTGGAATGGAGTGATCTTAAAACGAATGTAACTAATTTGTTGCTCTGATGTGGTTAAACTTTTAAAAGGACATCCCACTTTTGGTTTTTATGGCTGCTTTCTTCACTGGTAGTGGTTCCAAGAGGAACCCATAGGATGGTATTTGTTCCTTAATTAGCATTAGGAGAGAGGCTCTGTAAAGGTAGAATAGAGACCTTCTCACAGGATGAAGCTTTCCTCCCAGTTTGGTTATTCGTTTAATGGTTTATCCTGGTAGGTTAAGAGAAAAACTGAAAATTATTAGGAAGAACATTTTTTTTCTATGCTAGATGCTTCATTTCTGCCCATCCTCACTCGCTAACCCCACTGTAAGGAGTGGAATACCTGTTTGGTGATTTGAGACAGAAGACTGAAAGTGCACATCTCTTGGGAGCTGGCATTGCTCTCAATTGCTCTTAGTCTTGTCATCATCTTAGAGGTAAAAGTCTTGTCCCCATGGGTAAAGCTTGATTGGTCCAGGTCTGACTATGGATGGCTGACTGTGAGTGAGTAAGTCAGTCTAATTCTGGCATTCAATCTCATGAAAACTACTTCTCTGCAGATATAAGCTTTATTCTCTTAGATTTATATATTGTAATGGTGACATTTTGTCCCTTTAACTGCCAATTCTAAGTCATATTTTAAAGAGGAAATACTCTGCACTCCTGACATTTCTTTTCATGTGAAATGATCTACATTTGTAAAACATTCCTGACCTTTCTGTATCCCTCTCATTTATGCTTGGAGAAGTGAAGCAACTTGTATTTCTGGTAGTTTTGAAATAAAGTTTTGAAAATGAAGTTTTGACTTCATTTTTTCTTCCATTTTGTAATGTCTGCCAGTTGTTCTTGGCTATATCATGGCATAATATGGTGGTAAATGTGGTAAAGGCTCCACTTCTACAGGAAAAGCCTGTCTACCCTCAATTTATACTATGCACTTCTGTGTTATTTGAGAATATTCAACTCTGCTGTAAAGAAAAAAATACAAATGAGATGGATGAAACTCATGGAATGTGTTTAACTATAGACAAGTTAGCAACATATAAAATATGATAGATGTGGATAAAATAAATAGCACATATAGTGCTAAAAACAGATAAGAAAAAAGCACCAAGACGTCATAAATGATAATAATTAATTAAACTTAAAAAAGACACTGAAACACTTAATATTGATGATACATACTGAGCAGCATTCAATAGTTATGAGAATTTAAATTGGCCACACGTTGGTAATACCCATTTTGGCCTTACAAGTTCTCTTCCCAGGAAATGTAGATAAAACCCATACCTGCTCAAAGCTTAATGGCCTCTGGGTCTTTTGAATGAAGCAAGAATTGTGTTATTTTAGCCATCTTCTGTTTGTGTACCCCTTTGAACTCTGGCCCTCACAACCACATCATCAACAGAAAAGGGTGATGCAACAGAGAGACACACAAGATTCAAGTTGCGTGGTCCTTCCATCCTGCTTATATTAACCCACCTCATCTCTTTGCCCTTGCTTCTCACTGTATGTTTTATATTGATTTAATAAACCATGTGATTTGAGCATCTTAACTTTGTGAAGCTTTCTGTTCCGTAGTCTCCGGGATTGCTTTCCTGGTGGTGTACAGGAGGGCTACTATTGTACTAAAGTAATTTCCCACATGATGAAATTGATTTGAAATTGTTTTGACACTCTGTTAGAGAAGAGAGTGTTATTTATTAGATTTTTACACCTCAACATCCATCAACAGATGAATGATAAAGTGTGATTTATACTTATAATGGGATTAATGCAGTTATTTAACTAAATTTATATGTAAAATCATATGTATTTATATGTAACAATAGAGATAAAGCAAAAAATGCAACACTGTAAAAAATTTAATTACAAAAAGATCCACACAATGAGATCAATTTATGTAATGTCAAAAATATACAAGTGACTAACTATTACTCAGGATCTAGTCAGCTGTGCTTTTTTCCAATAAAAGCACAGCCCTTCACTCAAGATTCAGCAGAGTATGTGAAAGATGGCCATGATGCTAGACATTTTCCAACCTCCCTTAAAGCTAGGTGCAGCCACGAGCCCCCTTCTGCTCCAAATGATGTGAGCAGAATTATGTATGCCACTTCAGTGTTAAATCTTTAAGTATGTATGTGAGATGCATACCCACCATTCCTCTCTTTCCCCCTTTTAATGGCTAGAACACAGAAATGCCAGCTTTAACTATGAGGACACTCAAGGAGATGATGTAGCACCAGGAGAGGAAAAGTGGGCTCTGGATGACCTTGTGGGTAAGGGCATCTTCCCTGGATTGTTTGTCTATCACTGGACTCCTCAGTTGGGCCACTGTATTTTGAGGCCATTGTATTTTGGGGTTTCTTTGATATATATATATATTCTAATGAATATGACACTAAATAATACATTTATTTTGAAAAACATGCAGTAAAATATAAACTATTTGTGAGATGATACACACCAGCTTTAGGATATTGGTTAACTCTGGGGAAGGAGAGAGCAGAAGGATGGAGCAGTGCACAGATAGATGCTCTATAACCAGCAAAATGAATCCACAGTCATAGGACTCTAGACATTATTTCTCCTTTGCTCAGTAACTATGTGTCACTTCCTTCCTCGAGGTCTCAAGATGTTTGCTGAATCTAGCCATCACATTCTTATTTGAAGCAGAAAGCAATAGAAAGGAAGAAAGGGGAAAAGGGGGTTATGCCAAATTAAGCTCACTTAGAGAGATTTTAGGTAAATTCCATGGAAAACTTTTGCTTATCTCTCCCTATAGTCTCTCCCTGCTCTTTTTTATGTTCTATTTTATGCTGTAGCCAGAGCAATCCAGTATTTTATGCATCAATAACTTTTCAACTCTTAAGATTCAGTTCAAACCTTATATCTACACATGAGTGCCTTCATGATCTGGTTATTATCCTCTCTGTCTCCACATCCTGTTTCTCCCTACTTGCAGGAGATTCTCCAAACAGATAAAATGCTTTTCGTAAGAATTGCTCTTTTTTTTGTTTGTTTGTTTCTCTGCCTTGTCAATGATACCTCCCTCTATTTGGATCATTTTTTTCTTCACTTAGGTAACTCTTATTTTTCTTGTAAGTCTACCTACTATATGCCACTTGGACTCTGAAAAGTATTCCCAATGCGGGGTATGAACCAAGTATGTTATAGATAAATTTGGAAGACACTCTATGTATATATCCATAATATGCAAAACTTATTATATGTGTTAAAGCTGTTGATTTAATTGCCTATCTCCTCTGCTACTGAACTGCTTAAGGGCAGAGATTTTCTTATGTCTCCAGTGCTTAGCATGCAAGAATTGCTTAATAAACAGGGTAACCATATAATTTGCCTTTAGAACTAGAATGATGTTAGTCATTTTTTTGGGACAATAGGTGTAAGGTGGGCAAGCTGGAATATATGATCTTCCTATCAATAAATGTTTGGTTAATATATACATACGATTGGATTGGCATGTATACATTATCAGAGTCTATATACCATTGCATTGACATTAAAAGAAAATCTGGTTCCCTTATTAGACTTTTAATTACTTAACACCTTAAGTAGACATAGTTCATGGCCCACGGAGTGCTTCGTATATGTTGAGTAAATAAACAAGCAGATGCTACTACTTATTACCTCAGATTGAGCATTCACCTTTTATGTATGGGAGAGAATTGGTAGAGATTAATGATTCAAATAAAAAAAAAAAAGATCAGTTTCAGTGGTGTGTGCAAGATAATACTTTCAAAGAAAAGAATGTATGAACCATGGTGTTTTCCACCAATAACCTTTACTCATATGATTGTATTTCTTAAGAAGGTTATTTTTCCTCATTATCTACTTAACCTTCTGTGATATTCAACAGTCTTCAAAGTTCATCATAAATAGTTCATCCTTCAGAACTTCTCTGTTTGTTGGTCACACCAGAGAATGTGGTCACTGTGGCAAGCAGTGTTGAGATGCATGCATACGCAAGAAAACAGGTGAAAATGTGGAGCATCTTTGTGTGGGAGATCAGAAATGCCAGAATTACTTTATTCCTACACGTTTTTGCTACAAATTTAACACAGTTAATTTACTCTTAAGAGAATATTCCTTAGTCCTTTTTCTTTTTTTTTGTCTTTCTGTATTGTTTTTGTATTAGTTACCTCTGAAAAGACTTTTTTCTCTTACGTGGGAGACTTTTGCCCACAGGACAATTTTGAATTAAAATTAAGAAATACTTTGATTGAGTGATGAAAAGCAAACGCCTAGACAATTTGTGTGATCTTTGTTTAAGCTCTGAATTTAAAACAATTACTTCTAGACATATTCATTATCTACTTGCTGTTCCAAGTTTCCAAAGCACAATTAACTTTAGTTAAAAATTATGAACTTGTTGGTGCACATTTGTTCCTAGACACACACAATCAAGGAAGAGTGTCTACATTCAGTTCTGGTCTTTGGAATGCAGGGCTCTGGTGATTGGGTTCTTGAGATGTTTAGGTATGTGGCTAGAAGAATGGAGAGCTTAGTCCCTGTACAGCATTCCAAGTTTCTGTTTACTTGCTCAACAATAACTCCATTTGAGGTTTCAATGCACGCATGTCGACCAAAATAAATATATAACACCTCCTTTTCAGAAGGTTCAAAATCAGTAGGAAGCTAAGACAAATCTCTGCTAAAATTCTTTAGGTATAAGGTTTCCATTTTTTGAGCATTCTGGTTACAGCTTGTCTTTGCATAAAGAACCACATTTTTTCTGAACTAAACCAAAGAAATCCAAGCTAATTATTTTATACTGCATGTTCACAGCCAAGAAAATTTGACCCAAGAGTGGCAATATATTAGAAAGAAATCTAGATTTGGCACCTAATAGACAAGGGTTCTTGAGCAATTAATTCACTTCTATTTTTTGTGGCTTTGTTTTTCCTCAATAATAAACTTAAACTAAATAATTTGTAAATTTCATTCTAATATTTGAATCCATGGATTCAAGGCATGAGAAAAATCATGTGACAAGTACAACTTCTGACCACTAGTCGTCCTACTTGTGCAGAAAATGAGGATGCTGGCTTGAACTGCTTTTGGTTTAGTTGGTCCATGATTTATTTAAAAAATAAAGGACATTGTGTCTTCAAAGTGCCGGTTTTTGTTTTTTTATTATTACTATGTTTCTTTTAGGAGTTTTTGTATACAGATCCAATACTGTGTATTATAAAGAAGTGGTATTCAAGGATAAGCTAGTGATATGGTTGCAGTATATTCAGCTATTTCCTCAGAGGAGAGTTTTCATTATTCTCCATCTGAATGGCCTTGGGGTCCTTGATAGGGATTGGATATATGGGAGTCTACATTTTCTAAACAGATAAGTTTGAGAAAATGCTTCCTTTACTTGAGAATGCATGTGTCCCCTCTCTGGGTGTAAGTACAAGAAAAAACTTCAAGGAGAAAGGCTTAGAATTCTACTTGTATGTATATCTGTCTATAGGATCAGGGGATTAGGCTTGCAGTTTGGTGGCTACAAATTTCAACATTCCAAAATGGTTTCTGGAACCAATTAATGATGTGGCAGTGAGGGGCTGTATGTAGCCAAGTGTCTGTTTTCAGGTGGTAAGGCTTTCTCAATCCCCAGCAGCAAAAATGACTTGCTGTTTCTGAAGCAGTTTCAAATTAAAAGCAATTCCATTTTACACAACAGCACAACTAAAATTTACCATATGTATGCTTGGATAAAAGAAAAGTGTTGGATGTGTTCTCCAGAGTTTATGGTTGAAATATTGGAAGTTGGTAGAGAGTAATTATTATCACCTTAATAGATCATTCACACAAAATAGTTAACAGGCAGTCTCTTAATGTCTCATTAATTTGTATGCTTGTACTAAGAAATAGAGTTATAGTAATAGTTATATTACTCTAAGAATAATAACATAACTATTAATGTGTATACTATTATGTTACTATCTTGTAGTATTACTATAGTAATGATCTCTAGCATTTACTGAGATTACTCTGTGCCAGGCACCATGCTTTGTGTTTTACCTAAATTGATTTATTTACTATTTATTTAAGCCTGTGGAGTACAAGTTTCATTCCCCTTTTGCCCTCAAGGAGCCCAAGGACTGTGGAGGAACAAAGGAAGCCATAGGTAGTAAGTAGTACTTGAATTCAGTACTTGAATTCATACCCTCACTTCAACTAGTCTCCTCTATTGCTAAAGAACAAAGGTTTATTAATGGCTACAAAGATGGAAAAATATTTTTTAAATGAATCAATATTATTTATGTTTAGCATTTTATTGGCCTTATTTGTGTTGCATTGGTTAGAAGTTTTAGTTTAGAAATTGTGTTTGCTAAGATTGGATTCTTGTTAAAAATATCATTTGTGAAAATCAGGCAGAATTGTGAAATTCGAACACACTTTTCCTGAGAATGCACTAACGGGAAGTTTTTCTCATGCAAGCTAACAATTACTCTTAGCAGGTCAGAGGCACATGGCTACTAGGTTATTCTCCACTAGTGGCAATGATGGAGAAACTGCTTTTATGGTCTAATCGTTCAAAGATCTCAGTCAGGTAGTAAAAGAGGACAGATAATTCAGTTTGTTAGCATTTGTTTGTTTGTTTGGTTGGTTGTCTGCTTTTCAGTTTGAACTCAAATCATTTAAGAAATATTTTAGTGCCCTTGGAAAGGAGAAAAACGCATTGGGATCTAGACGTGTATTTTTGTGCTCTGTTTTTACTTTTGAACCATGGCTGAGGTCACAGAATAAGCTCTCTGTGTGTCTATGTGACTGTATTTGAGAAAAGTCTTTACCTCTTTTAACAAATTATATTTTTCAAAAATGACCACAACAATTTTTCCCATCCAACATGTTTTATTACAATATGACTTTGGCACTCCTCCTATTGAGAAGTAGGGGCTATCTGTGTTCTGTACTCTTAAATTTGAGCAGATTTTACATTTTGGTACAATACTGTGTGACTCCTGAAGTTAGGTCATAAAAGGTGATAGAATTTGTTATGCTTGGGACCCATCACCATGCTGTGAGGAAACTCAAACTACTCATATAAAAAGACCCACATAGGAACTGAGGCCCCAGCCCTCAGCTCTCGTTGAGCTCACAGCGAATAAACAGCACCCACTTGCCAGGTATGTGAGTGAAACCTGTTGGAAGTGGATCCTCCATCCTCCAGCCAAGTCACCCCAACTGACGCTGCATTGAGCTTTGTCTGCCAAGTTCTACCCAAGCTGTGGATTTGTGATCCCAATAACTGATAGTTGTTGTCTCTAGCTACTAAGTTTGGCAGTAGGTCGTTAAGCAGCAATAGGTAACTGATACCTTTCTTATCACATGAATGTAAAATATTTTTTTATCTCTAGAGAATAGTAATAAATTAAATCCTAAAGTCTCGCAAAATACAGGAGTTCTGTTCTGATTGGTTAATAGAGATTCGTGAATACCTATGTAAATTTTATATTGCTCAACATTCTGTATTTTTATATTCTCTTTTCTTGCATTTCAATTAATAATCCAAGTTTATATAAGTAAGGTGAACTTAGGACAAAATAAACTGATTAATCGTTTTGCTTAAAAAAGCTATATATCTTTTTCCTTACTTTATTAATGTAGAGTATAATATAAGCATATATTTTATTTTATCTAATACTCATAGTTTTTTAATTGAAGAAACTACTTAATCTGAATTCTTTAACATTCTAATAGTGTTTCACCCTTCAGATAAGCCAACATCATTTCCAACTACTATTCCACATAACATTTAAAATTAAGAAAAGTAAAAATGTGTTCAACTAAATTGAGTTATACATTTAAAAATGATTTTGTATAAATTTTATTAATTATGTTCTATAGTTTCAAGCTTAAAGAGAGTTTCCAAAATCTGTAATTAATTTAAAGATTTTAAAGTGCTATCATATCAAGGTAATTATGGATTACTTTAGAAACATGTAATTTTTAAGATAGAATGCTATCTTAACACATTGTCTTAACACATATATTATTTTGCCTCTCATTTTTATTTTATCTGCTATGGAGTGGCCATATAATTGGATTACATAATCCAATGATTACATTTATTAAGAAGATGTAAAAGAAATTGGTATGGTTATAGGAAGTGATTTTATGCTATTCCAATAGAAATTTTGATTCCTCTCCACTCATGAGCTTTGGTAGCTTAATGATGAGACACAGTTATCAATGACATATTTCCCAACTCGCTGTGGAAAAGTATTTAATCTGACTAAAAATTATAATTGATATGGGCGATTGTAAAGGAAATCCTTACTCTACTTCCTGTGTTTCTTCATTCTCACACTATTACCACACTCACAATGCTTCTGGCACCAAATGGGTACGGTTTTTTCCCCACAGCAAGAAATTCTCTACAATACCAGTTGGATGTCTTACAATTCAATTCAATTCTGACACTAACTAGAGTTAGGACAATTTAAGGGCTCAGTCTCATGGGACTGCCTATCAGTTGCAGTTAGTAGGTACCCCAGTTACCCATAACTTTTGTCTGAGTTTGCTATAAATCAGAGGTTCCCATGACCACCTCACCCTTGGATTCAATTTTTTTTTTGCTGCAGTAAGCCCATAGAACTCAGGGGAACACTTATTTATGTTTACTAGTTTATTAAGTAGAAAAGGATAAAAGACACAGATGAACAACCAAATGAAGAGATACAGAGAGCAATGTTTAGAAGAATCCCAATCCAGGAGCCCACCAGAAGTCACCTCATTAGTGATGACTACTGCCCTATGGAGTTGGTGTGCACCACCTTCCTGTTATGTGGATGTATTCACCAGCTAGGAAGCTTCCTGAACTCTGTACTTCCTGAAATCTGTATTTTCTAGCCTCATTCTGGAAAATGGTGGGTAGGGCTGAAAGTTTCAAGTTTCTAATCATGGCTTGATCTTTCAGGTGACCAGTTCGCATCCAGGAGCCCACCAGAAGTCATCTTGTTAGAATAAAGGATCTATCACTCAGAAAATTCTGAGAAATTTAGGTTTTCTATGTCAGGAACCAGCATCAAAGACCAAATATTAGAACAAAAAATGCTCCTGTCATTTAGGAAATTACAAGATTTTTAGGAGCTTTGTGACAGGAACCAGTGAAAGAGAAATATATATATATATACACACACACATACAATTACTATTTTAATTATATGCAATATTTAACAATACGTTTAATAATATATAATTATTTTATAGCTATTGAGACTATGTAAGGAACAATATTGACAAAGGAATATAACTGTGTACCAATATAATGGATGTGCCTTGGTTTATCAAGAGTAAAAGGGTATAGTTTTGACTCAAAGCAAAGTGTCAGCTTGTTCAGAATATGAAAGGTGGTAGCAAAAGACAAAATTTTATGGATGAAGAAAGTTGTAAAAGGCTTGTAGAAAGTAAACTTTACTTACTTAATTTATAATATCTGAAAATAATGAATCTGAAAAGAAGTAATAAAATATATTAAATCATGGTAAGATTAGCTTGGTTTTGAGGAAGTTATTCAAAAGATAATTTATAAAGAAACATGTATCCTTTACTGCTAAATATTGTATATATGCAACAATAGAATTTGGTTTTCTCTCTTTAAAAGTAAGTGTTTCTTGGCATATTCTACTCTTTACAGATGTAATAAAAGATTCTTTTATCTTCTATGCAGTTTACTCAGATAGCAGATATTCTGTATCTCGCTATTATTAAGAAACAACCATAAAAAAGAAGAGTTCTTTATTTAAGAGTTAACATTTTTTACAATTGTCTATTTAAAATATATTGCTGTATTCTGCTTGATAAATAGCCAATGTTCCATGACATTCTTCTTAGGTATTCATGACCTTATCTTAATCAGGTGATCAAATCTATTTTAATAACTCCTTTTGTTTTTGCCTTCCAAAGTCAGACCCTAAATTCAGGGGAAAAACCCAATATATCTTTTATACCTAAATTATTATTGAGATTTTCCAGGGAGTAAAAGAGCAATCACAAAATTTATTTTTAACCTTATGAAAAGAGGGATGCTAAAAATGATTAGGTTTGTTTAGTATGTTCAATATTTCCCATTATCGCTCACCACTTACGTTAAGAGCTGTAATTGTCTTACTGGGGCAGGTACTGTAATTGTCTTAGGAGAGAAGGGTTGTAGATACAAAAAAGTAGTTCAGCTTTCTGTAGGTCATTTTAGGCAGGCTGGGAACATCAACAGATTATAGGAACCTTGAAGAGAGGAATTCATCCATATGATAGGAACTGCAGGCGAAAACTCATGAAGCGCTTCTTAGGCTTAGATTTATAGCACCTGGATCAAGGAGCAAACAACATAGAGGCTTCAGAAAGTAGAGTCCTAAATATTTATACATATTTCCACATGAAAAACAATTCTCTGGCATTAGTAGTTTCTTAACACTGTATTTTAAGAAGTTAATATCTTATGTGTTGCATTTGTGTAAACAAAATGTCCAGAACATGATAAGACCATTAGTGTGTGTGTGTGTGTGTGTGTGTGTGTGCGCGCGCGCACGCACGAGCACGCACACACACGTACATTTATGAGTGATCATGAATAATCTTTGGAGATAACTTGTGATCATAAAAGTGTACATTAAGACAAATTATTCTAAATTTGGAAATAAGACAAACAGCAGCATGTCTTTAATTACATGGGAGCATTGTTTCACAGGCCTGTTCAATCACTTATTTAGTAGAATGTACTTTTGTTGGATTTACTATTTACTTTGGTTAAAGGTTTGGATTTTGTGAGTTTACATTTTTTACTTAATAAATAGAAAACCCATATAATTTGTTTTCAAAACCAGGATACTTTTAATCATTATACTTAGACAATAGAATCCCAAGGAGATGCAAATGATTTCTGAGCCAAAGAATAGAAAATCCAGCAGATTATGCCCCGGAGGACATTAATCAGTTCTGAATCTAACTAGCAACTGTATTAAAATGCATTCAGTTATCCAGTTTTTCAAATGTTCTTTGAAACAGTTTTATCATCTGCTAGTTGAGTTGCATATATATATATATATATATATATTGTGTTTTCAACTTTTCAAAACTATACTTTGACACGTTTCATGAAGTGTATTCTGGAGTAACACGTCCCAAGAGATGCATTATATGGAAAATGATTCTATTTTCAAATAAGTTTGGGGGACTATTGCTTTTTATTAAAATAATCACCCTCTTGCCACCAGCCAATTGACATTCTCTCCCTCTCCCTCTCCTTCTCTCTCTCCCTCTCCCTCTCCTCCCCCCACCTCTCTCTCTCTCTCTCTCTCTCTCTCTCTCTCTCTCTCTCACACACACACACACACACACACACACACACACACACACACACACACAATTTCCTTTCATTTAGCCCTGTATTTTGGGTTCTGGACCCAATTCCAATGTTGAAGGGGTTTCTCCCACAGCAACAAGGAACAATTTTCTGGGATATCAGCTCAGTGTCCTACAATTCAGTTTAACTCAGTTCTGACACTGCCTACCTGGGATAGTGTCAGATCCTACAGGTTAAGGACTCAGTACCACAGAACTACAACCCTCCCCCCATCCCCCCCACCACACACTTCAGACACCAATCATAAGTCCAAGCTACTACCTGTGCTCTGACTCTTTGGCTACAAATTGAAGGCTACCACAATCCCCTCCTTTCTCCTTGGGTTTGATTACTTTGCTAGACTGGCTCACAGAACTCAGGGAAACATTTTGCTTGCCAGATCACTGGTTATTATAAAAGGACTTAACTTGGGAACAGACAGGTGGAAGAGGTGAATAGGGAAAGGTATGGGGAAAGGGAATGGAGCTTCCATGCCCTTTCAGGTGCTCTATTCTCCCAGCAACTCCATATGTTCACTAACCTGGAAGCTCCCCTGAACCCTGTTCTCTTGGGGTTTTACAGAGACTTCATTACCTAAGTGTGACTGATTAAATCATTGGCCGTTGATAATGGGTTCTACCTCTAGTCTCCACCCCCCCGCGCCCCCCCCCTCCCCCGGCTGCCCTGAGCTCAGGGGTGGGACCGAAAGTTGCAACCCTCTAACCATATGGTTGTACTCCTGGTAACCAGTGCCTTCCTTAGGTGAGGTACAAAAGTCACCTCATTAACATAACAAAAAAGTCACACCCCATATTTCATAACCCTACCTGACCCTGGCAGCCTTCTTCTTTCTTTTTGTTTTCCTCTCTTTGGTTACTATGTATATTACAACCTATTGGCTTTTTCTCCAAAGTACATGCTGAATTCATTTACTTTTCTCCAGCTTTGCAGGCACCATTCTAGTTTGAGTCATTATCTCTTGACTGCATTTAACAATAGTTTGAAACACGGGTACTTTGCTTCTACTCCTGCTGCTCTCCAATTCGTTTTTAAAACTTTATTAAAAATTATTGTGGTGACACTGATTAACAAAATCAAATATATTTCAAGTGATCATTCAACAGAAAGCCATATGCATTGTGTGTTCACCTCCCAGAGTTAGATTTCTTTCCATCACCAAATATTTGACCCCTTTTACCCCGACTTATCTCCCCCTCCCTGCCTTTCCTCTGGTAACCGCTAATCCACATGAGTCTTTGTCTGTCTGTCTGTCATGTTTATTGCCAACTCATTTTTATACAGTGGCCTAAGCAATCTTTCAAAAATAAAATCATACCCCCCCAACCCAGTGTACTCATACTAAAATTCAGGCTCCTTCCATCCAGTCCCTACACATGAGGGGCTGATGTCTGTCTCTCTCTCTTCAGTTCAGTTGCTCTTTCCCTCTGGCTGACTATGTCCTTGCCTCACCAGCCTTCCTCCTATTCCTGGAACAATCCTCCCTTCTTCCACCTTAGGGCTCTGCTTCCTGGAATGACTTTCCTCCAAATTTCACACAATGGTTTCTCCATATCCTTCAGTCTCATTTTATATGTCACTTCCTCAGTGAGACCTTCTTGGCTTCCCAGTTTAAAATAGTTCCTCCATATATACAAACAGGCAAAGTAAAAGAAAGTCTGTGTGACCTGATTTAAGTGTGCTAAAAATGCACTGTGCTCTAAATGCCTCGTATTCTTTACAGTAAGAGTGCCTGAAAGTCTACCATTCAGTCTTTTTAAAGATATCATTTTCCTCTTCTAAAATGCATGAATTCCTAGAAGGATTAAGGCAAAGATGGAAGGGGAAAACTGCTGGCCTGGGCCAGAAATTGGGCCTTCAGATAGCTTTATGTGGCCTTAACAATTGTTTAAATACATGAATTATTGCCAACATTTAAGAATTAAGAGGTTTTCAAGTAAATATCTATTTTTCGTGTGTTGAAATCTGGCTGACTCTCTCCCTTGGTGATAATCTTGTAAAAGGCCAGCACCCTCTAAACGTCTCCAATTCCACTTGATTCACAACACTCTTGGAGATTACCCAACTGAATTTTGCAAACCCTCATTTTATGCTACTGGCATTACTTACATAATAATGGATTCACTGAAATAATTTTGTGCCCAGCAACCTAGACAAGACTTCTGAATTTTATTATAGATAGACAGATGATGATTAAAAAAAAATTAGGGCCGTGGTAATCTTAGATGTATAATCTGAGCCTTGGAAAGGAATTTAGAGATCTAGGTACCTTCCCTTTCAGTGGAAGAATTATTCTATTTAATCTTTACAACAACCTTTTGGAGAAGGTTGTTGTAAAGATTAGATGAGAAAACAGGACCTCAGAGAGATCACACAGCTAGTAGGTAGCAGAGCCAGGCTCTATCTCATGGACATTTGTTTCAAATCTGGAGCTCTTTCCACCATACTCTACTGCTTCTCCTCAAGAAAGGAGGCTTCTTGTGTAGTCAACGTGGAAGTTTGACAACAGCCAGTATGTATTTCTGCTCCATTCTCTGGGCCCTGCTTTTCTGTCCCAGACTTTGACTGCAGGCACACTTCCGGTTCCTCTTTGTCACTGGTTCAAAAACCATTGTGCCTGCCCTTGATTTAGACTGTGATCTGCTGGCTCATGTTTCTTTGTTGCTACTGTTATTCCTCAGTTTGTTCATTCTATATCCCACTTTTAAAAAAGATTTTTAAAATATATTTTTTATTTTTTATCTTTAAATATTTAATTATTTAATATAGATATTTCATTTATTTTCCAGCGTTATGGGATTTAATTAACACACGATATTGTATAGGTTTAAGATGTACAACGTGTTGATTTGATATATATATAAAGAGATGACTACCACAGTAGCATGAGTTAACACCTCCATCTCCTCCCTTAATTACCATTTCTTTTTTTGTGGTGAAAAAATTTAAGATCTACTCTTTTAACAACTTTTAAGTATATAATACAATATTATTAACTATTATAGATTCTCCAGGACATTTTTAATTTGTAACTGAAAGATTACTTTCTTTGACTAACATCTCGCCATTCCCCACCCCTACCCTCAACCCCTGGCAACAATCATTTTACTTTGTTTCTATGAGTTCAGCTTTTATAGATTCTATATAAAATTGATATCATATACTATTTACTTTCTGGGTCTAATTTCACTTAGCCAAGACCAATATCAATATCTTCCTTATGTTTTCTTCTAAGGAGTCATACAGTATCAGGTCCTATGTTTAAGTTTTTAATTTATTTCAAGTTAATTTTCTGAGTGGTTTAGGATAAGGGTCCAATTTTATTCTTCTATATGTGATTAACCAAGATTCTTTCCTCCCTTGTCAAATATTAGCTAACTGTATATGTGAGGGCTTATTTTGAGGTTTCCTATTTTGTTCCATTGACCTACATGTCTATTTTATGCCAGTATCATACTGTTTGAATTACTATAGTTTTGTAATACAATTTGAAATTAGAAAGTGTGATAGCTCTAGCTTTGTTCTTCTTTCTCAAGATTGCTTTAGTTATTTGGGTCTTTTGGGATTTTGTATAAATTTTAGGATTGTTTTCTCTATTTTTTATTTTGTGCATTTATTAAAAATTATTGTTGGGATAGCTATTTTTAATATTATTATTCTTTAACCTTAACTGGAAATAAGTGGTTAACAAACCACCAAGTCATAGAATTGGAGTATTCTGAATTTGAGTACATACCTTTGCCAATGTGTTATACATTTTCATATTACCAATGAGCATCCTTTCATTTCAGCTTGAAGAACTTCTTTCAGCAAGTGATGATGAATTCTTTCAGCTTTTGTTTTTCTGGGAAATTCTGCATCTCTACATTTCTGAAGGCTAACCTTTCCTGATAGCATATTCTTGGTTGGTGGTTATTTCTCTTTCAGAACTTTGAGTATGTCATCCCATTCTCTGCTAGCCTGTGAGGTTTCCACTGAGAAATCCACTGATAGCCTGTGGGTGTGCCCTTGTAAGTTATGTTTCTTTTCTCTTGCTGCTTTTAAGACTCTCTTTTTCTTTCATTTTTGATGGTTTTATTATAATGTGTCTTAGTTGAGTTTGTTTGGTGATCTATGCACTTCAGAAACTTGGATATTTGAAACTCTACCCTGATTTGGGATGTTCTCAGCCATTATTCTTCAAAATGAGCTCTCTTCTCCTTTCTCCCTCTTTTCTCCTTCTGGAACTTTTTAATCTACATATGGTTCTTTTGATTGTATTCCATAGATCACATAGGTTTACTTTATTTACTTTTATTCTTTTTTTCCTTGTTTTACTGACCAGATAATTTCAAAGTTTCTGTATTCTAACTCACAAATTCTTTCTTCTGCTTGATGCATTCTGATGTTGGTATTCTCTATTATAGTTTTTATTTCATCCGTTGTAGTATTCAGTTCCAAAATTTCAGTTTGATTCTTTTTTTATGATTCTCATCTCTTTGTTAAACTCATTTTGTTCATAGATTGATTTCCTGACTTTGTTGAATTGTCTTTGTGTTTTCTTGTAGCTCCTTGAGTTTCCTTAAAATAGCTATTTTTAAAAATTTTATTGGGTAAATCCTGAATTATCATATTTTTGGGATCAGTTACTAGAAGATTATTTTGACCCTTTGGTGGTATCATGTTTTCTTGATTTTTCATTTTCCTTGAAGTTTTATGTTGCTATCTTAACATTTGAAGTTACATTCATGTCCTCCAATCTTCAGTGCCTTCAAAAGAGAAATATCTTGCATCCGCTTTGCTAAGGATTCTGAGGCTTTCTCAGAACTTCTCAGACCTATAGATATGCCTCCTGCATGATTCTTACTCGAGAATTCTTAGTATGTACAACTTCATTCATTCCCACAATATACCAGGCTGAATGTAGACAGCCTTTTTTGTTTTTCTAGAGGTGGCTCTAAAGCTCAAGTGTTTGGTTTCTCTTTAGCTCATAGATTCAAGCTAACTTTCTATGCAAGCTCACTAGCCATCTTCTATAGCTTACTCCTGCTGCCACCATTAAAAGTGCATGCAGGGAGATGGACAGAGGGTGGGAGGATGTTTGAGTGAGGAGCACTTGGTGTTGGAGGTGCCTGTGGGTTAGTTGGGGGGATCCACAGATGACATGTCTCCAGCAGATCATGGGCAGGTTTCTTGATGAGTCCACAATGGTTAGTAAGATCTGTGCTTCTTTAATGCCCTCTAAGAGTCCTATCTATCTCTCTTCCAGAGTCTTCTAGCTCCCTAGTCAAACAGTTCATGATTCAGTACTCTGGTTGCAGCAAGAGAGAAATAAGCCTATTTGGCAGGATCTCATATGACTGAGAAAACTGGTGCTCACTCTCATGCTCACACTTTCCCAACAGGGGAAACCACAAGCTGAAAAGACATCTCTTGACCCTAAATTTTACCACCTTGGGCAGGAATAATGCAAGTAAAGTAAAACTGTCCCGCTTACCCTCTCTGTTGCATTCAAACTTTATTTCCCTTCAATGTCATTCTGGAACCTCTCTACTGGAAATCTGGACTTCCACAATGGCTCTCTTGTCCATGGGTGACTGTCTGAGACAGTATTTTCAGGGGTCTAGAGAAGCTGGAGCCAGTTTATGATCCATTGTAGGGTCCACAACCAGGACCAAGGTCTATAGACCTATTACTGGATACAGACGTGAGGGAGACTCCTTTTGGGTTTTTTAGTATATGGCATTGGATTCTTATAGCACCCTCAAAGGCACTTTTGTCCATGGATAAATGCCAAATTGTTGAGGGAGGAGTGGACATAAATGAGGACTGTCTTATTTAGTCATGATACTGATGTCACTTTAAATACATCCATTCTTTGTCTTGTCAGCCCATAGGTTTTAGTGATGGTTTTCTTGAGTTCCACAGATTGCACCTTACCTTCTTCCTTAAGGCTTTGCTACTTGAAGGGGATTGGAAGACCAGCAGCATGTCATCACCTGGGAACTTGTTAGAATTGCAGCATTTCAGGTCTCTTCCCAGACTCACCAAATCAGAATCTGCACTTTAATATGATGCCAAGATGATTTATACACCCATTAAAATTGAACAAACACAACTATATGAATTCTTTCTTAAGCATTATGAAGTAGATCTTCTGCTGTAGCTATCTTGCGTTCCCACTGGATTGATTCTAGCTAATCAAAAATCTTGAGAACATTTCTTGCATCTTTTATATCACCCCATCTTGTTGCCTGTGGCTGCTTAGTTTTTCCTAGACTTTACTCTTGCTATATTTATTTGAATAGCAACAAAAATAGTGTATGTAGTATGCATGTGTAGATGTGTGCATGTACAGGAGAAAGAATCTAGTTAAGAATTATATTTTCATCAAGATGATAGGTTTTTAAACTGAACATTAGAAAATAAAAAAAGATTTTTAAGAGGTGCAGTTTGGGAACAGAGAAGGAGGAAGAAAATCCCTTATAATAGTAACGAATGAAATTAGGTATTTCTTAGTAACAACCCATGTACTAATTCTTCACATGTATTTCTCTCTGTTAACCCTAGAAAAAATTCTACAAGTTAAGTTTATTATAATCCCTTTTTACAAACAAGGGAGCAGAGGTATAAAGATGTTAATTAACTTGCCTAAGGCCACAAGGCTTTTGATCCCTTGTAGTGTGAATAGTGCACCCATGCTCTTAACCACATCACTGTGTGTAAAATCAATGTGAAAAAAAATGATTCTAGGTATGATAATAAGGAACTCAGTGTACCCCTGAAGAGCCCAGATTAGTTAAAATGTAGTATAGAAATAAAAAAAGAAAGAAAGAAAAGAAAAATAATAATGGAAGGAAAGGACAGCTATAGAATTTCTACATGAAGAGGATCTAAGTTGGAAGTCTGGTGAAGGAGTTGCTGAGAGTCTTATCTTGATGTTTCATTTACATAATGAGTACTCTTTTTTTTTTAATTTAGTATATTAAATTTGAGGTTACATAGTGACAGTGTTAGGAGCAGGCAAGGGATGATAAATAGACATGGGTAGGGACCCTGCATAGCAAGCAATTGTCATTGCCAAATTGGGATAACTTATTTGGGGCAAGGGCACACACGGCTTCAAATGTTAAACTAACTAAACTTAATATGACTAATCTTGGATTTATATGCAAAAGAAATTGGGGGGGAAAGGATAATGAAGGATCATGAGAGTAGGGAGGAAAGTTGGGGAGTTACTGTAGCAGACTAAAAGTTCATAAGACTTTAGCTAGAGCCACCAGTTTACAAAGGAAGAGATAGTAGAAAACTGTATCTTATGACTGAGATGGGCATGAGGAAGGTGGTAACAGTCAGGGTTAGCATTTGGGAACTCAGTGGCTAGAAGTCTGATAGAATGAGTAACAGAAATGAAACAACATAGGTGAGAGATAAAGTTTCTGTCTTAAGTCACTTAGATTTGGTCTTTGATACATAAAAAGGCCATTGATAGCTTTTAAGTAGAAGAGTTACATGATCAGAATTGCATTTTTATTATTTTAGCTATAGAGTAGGAAATGGATTGGACGAATACAAAGTGGTTAGGTAGTAGGAGACTACTACAAGAATCAGGAAAAAATATCACCATAATGGGTTGGAAAAGTGGATGAAGAGAAAAGGACAGTTTGAAAGATATATTTGGAAGTCAAATCAATAAGATTTGGTGAATAATTGAATATAGATGGTGAGGGAGAAAGGAGGAGTAAGTTTCTTCTTTGGGAGGTTGTTGGCAATGCCAACCATTGAAAATAAGAACACTGGAGGAGGAGGAGGGTGAGGACATGAGGAATTTAATTTTGGTTTGAAGTTTCTATCGATCATCCAAATAGAAGTATGCTGTGGGTAGCAGAACATATTGATCTGGTGTGTAGTGAGTGCTTAAGCTGGAGTTTAGATTTGGAATTCATCAGATTATAGATGGTAAAAGAGATCCATCTATTCACTCAATAAATATTTGAGTGCCTAGTCTGTGATGAGTACTGATCTAGACACTAAAGATTCAGCAGAGAAAAACAGACTAAAAATCTTGCCTTTCATACAGTGTGCATTTTAGAGTGGCTGAGATAACCCATGGGGAAAATAGGAAGTAAAGAAAGATAAAAGTTTAGAATAAGACCAAAAATAACATCTACATGTAAAAAATAACTGAAGGAATAAAATCTAAATGCTTTAGTCTGATATAAAAGATCCTTTACAACTTGATTTTTATCTCTCTCTCCAGACTTATCTCCTGAAGTTTTCATGATACCAGCTCTTTCCAAAAGGAAACGAAAAAATATCGACAAAGAGTTAGAAAGGAAATCAGAAAAGCATATCAAGAAGACTAGAAGAGAATGTTTCTTTGAAGAAAATAATTAATTTTATTAAATATCATGGAGAGACCAAGGAAGAGGACAAAAAATCTCTGCTCGCTTTGGAATAATGGTCAGAGTTACTGGCACAAGCACTTTCAGGGCATGAGGCACTCCTGGAGGGTCTAGGTATGAATGGGATACAGGAGGAGAAATGTTATATGTTTCCTGCATAATAACATATAAAATGGTATCTTAGTTATCTACTGCCATGTAACAACTTATTCGAAAACTTAGTGGGATAGTTAAACAATAAGTATTATCTCACACTATTCTGGAAGGTCAGAAATCCAGAAGCAGCTTAGCTGGATGGTCTGGCTCAGGGTCTCTCATGAGGTTGCCATCAAGTCAACTATGGTTGCAGACTCTGAAAGATTGACTGAGAATTTGAGGTTGTGGTTCCAAGTTCAGTCTCATGATTACTGGCTTCATTTCCTCAGTGCTATAGCTTGAAGGATCAATATCAGGAACTCCATCCTGGAGGCATGAAAGGGCAAAATAAGGAGTCATACTTACCTATTTGGGGTGGTGAGGTAGGTGGTGGTTACATACTACATTGCTTTTCTTAAAAATCTGTTATAAATGCTACTAAAAGTAATAGCTCTGGTGAGGCAATCAGGGCACCAAATGCCTGAAGGATAGAGAGTTCTGGTGATAAAGATGAGTTTTCCTCAACAAAATCTTTTATTACCCTGACAAGATGTACAAATTCAAATTGTGATCTGGCTTTTAGGCTCTCTTTGACACACCCGCCATAGATTACCCCAACAAATTACTTGGTGAGAAAGGCCATTCTGAACTATGTGGTCTATATTTAATATATTATAAATTATGTGCTCTATTTGCATTATCTCCTATTTTAATATTATTTTTTATATTATTTATAATATGTATCTATTATACTTTATAAATGTATTACTCTCTAGTTTAATATTTTTTAAAGAGTCGTCAAAAAAAAAAAAAAAAACCAACTCCTGATTAGCATGATGACCACAGTGAATGAAATTGGCAAAGTTTCTGTTTCAGGATAGCTAAATCCACACATAGTAGATTAAATGTTCTGAAAAGTCCTCAATTTATTTGACCTCAATTTATTTGGCTACAGATAATGTCGTAATATCCAGCTAAACTCCTGTCCCTTGGAAAATTCTTTAGAAAAAAATGACCTAACCCTTCTCCTTCTCTCTTTCTTAACTCTTATTGTCCTTGTTACATTACTAAAATCCAACATAGTAGCCGTTTCATGTCTCATATGTGTTTTTCCCCCTTACCCAAGCCAGTTTTACATGATCAACATAGCTGTTCTCCTAAAACAAAATCTGATTATTACTCTCTCCTCTTTAAAACCATCTAATAATAATCAGAATTGGACACAAACTTTACCCTGTCATGAAAGGTCCTTTTGCCACTTTTTCTGTCTCGAATTCTGACCTCTTGTGCATGAACTCTGCAGCAGCTACATGGAATTACCAGAGCCTCTCAGACATACTGTATTCTTTTACTCTGCCATGTCCTCCTTTTTCTTGAAAAGGTTTTTCTCTATTTATTTTGAAAGATTATTAGCTTTTAGGATTCTTCTATAATATAACTATCTAAAATATTTTTTGCACTGCTTTGTCAAAAAGATTTTTTCTCCTCAATAAACTTATGTTCAAATCTTCCAACCTATTTTTCATTTGAACTGCACTGCATTGAAACTCTTCCCAGTGAATCAGTAGACTAGCCAACCTGGCCAGGACATGCAGCTGGGAAGGCACCAGATCTTCTGGACAAGTCAGATATTCCACAGCTGGGACTTGGCAAGACCGGACGTAAGTGTTCAACAAGTCTGGCTACAATTCTTTCCTGATTAAGCAGGAAGATGACAGTAAGGAAGGAACGAAGGGGTGAGACTGGAGACCTGTTTCTGATGTCATTAGAGTATATGTAACCAACCTCATTTGGAATTTTCAACTCTGTGAATCAATTAATTCCTTTTTGTTTCCCTTAACCCAGCTTGAATGTGGTTTCTGTCACTTGGAATTTAAAAAGTCTTGATAATATAAATGGATTGTTTATCTACACATCTAATTTCCAAGTAATTATTAATAGTTTTATTATTTTTCAACTATGGCTCTTGGCATATTATACAAGATACTTATGTCCCAATTTTCTTTGTATGAATCCCTGAACTTCCATCACACAGCAAGTATATGACTTCCAAAAGTTAAAAGACAATTAGTACAAAGAATACTATCAAGGTTTTTTCCCTGGAGTTAGACAAATTGATTGTAAACTTACTTTGGAAAAATAAACAAGTGAGAATAGCCAGGAAAACCCTGGGGAAGAAAGGAGAAGAATAACATTTTTAGCAGATATTCAAACTTATTATAAAGTCTCTATAATTAAAATTGTTATATTGGCACATAGAAAAACAGACTGATTCATAGAATAAAATAAAAAAATTTAGAAATAAATTCAAATTGATTTCTAAATTTAATTTATGATAAAGATTATATACAATTTTTATATTGCCACTGTAACAAATTACCATAAATGCAGCAACTTAAAACAACACAAATTTAGTAATCTTACTGTTCTGTAGGTCTGAAGTCTAAAATAGTTCTCAAGGTGTCGGCAGGAATGTTTTCCTTTAGGAAAGAATTTTATTTTTCTTTTTCAAGCTTCAATAGACCTCCCACATTTTTCATGTCTCACAACTCCTTCCTTTATCTTCACACCAGCAGTGTTTCATCTTCAAGTCTTTCCTTGACTTCAACTTCTTCTTTTGCTTCCTTTTTTCACTTTAAAGGACACTGTGATTACCTTGAGCCCAGCTGGCTAAGAATAATTGCCTTATTTTAGGTCAGTTAATTAGAAAACTTAATTCTTTTTCCTACCTCAAACTCCTCTTTCCGTGTAAACATATTCAAAGGTTCTGGGGAGTAAGACATGAACATCTTTGGTGGGAGGTATGGGTGGTGTATTATTCTACCTACCACAGATGGTATCTCAAATAGCGAGAAAGGTGAATTTACAAAATAAATAATGTCAAGATAATTTATGAAAAAAGATAAAAGCGGATTTGCTCCTCAAACCATATATAAGGATAAATTCCTCAATGGATGAGATTTAAATAAAAAATTAGGAAATCATACAAGTACTAGAGGAAACATGAGTAAATTCTTATATAATAGAAGTGGACAAAACTTGCCTAAATATGACTATAAATTCAAAAGCAAAAAGGGTATATAAAGATGTGTGTGTGTGTTGTACATATGTATGTATATATGTCTATACGTATGCCTATATCATCTCTCTCTCTCTCTCTCTCTCTCTCTCTCTAAATATATATGAAATTTTCTTAGGACATAAGAAAAATGACAAACAGAAAAATATTTTCATATTATCTCACAAACATTCCTAAAATTTAAATAACTAGAGAAGAAATAGACCATACTTTATGAAACAATGAGCTAGGAAAATGGATAGTTAAAAAAAAAATTCAAGTGGTTTTTAAACATATGGAATGATGATCAAACTTGCTCATAGTAAAAGAAATTCAAATTGAAACTCATCAGGATAAAATTTCTCATTTATTTGATAAGAAATATCCAAATATTTGGTAACCTGCTTTATTGGCATGGCTGTCCCAAAAGAGGTACTGTCATACACTGCCAATGAGAGTGCAAAATGGTATAATGTCTATGGCAGGGAGTTTGGAAATATCTAGAAATCACATTTGCATTTACCTTTTGACCCAGCAATTCCATTTCTAGGACTCAATCCCAAAGTTACACTAGCTCAAATTTTAAAAAGACGTTTGCTCAAGACTGTTTATTAAAACAGTCTTTATTCTACCAGAATACTAGAGCCACCCTTAAAGTACATTAGTAAGAGAGTGATTAAGTAGATTATGACATAACCAACTAGGGTACTATGTAGCAACAAAAGAGAATGGGGAAAAAACCTTCATTTATTGCTATGGATATGTACAGTATATATTGTGAAGTGAAAAAAACAAGGTAGAGAAAATGTGCATGGTATGTTACATTTAACTAATTATAGTATGCTATATAAAAATAAAACAATAAAGAAAAAATTGTGTGGAGGAGGAAGAAACTTTTCTCTACCCTTCTGGATTCTCTCGGGTGGTCTAATAATCAAGTTGACATCAGACAGATTAACAGGAGAAAATAACCAAATTTAATTTCACACATAAGAATGGGAACCCCACATACATGAGAGGTTCAGAGACAGAAAGGGAAAATGAGCTAAGGCACATTAGGGCATCAGAGGGGAGAAAAGTCATTTGAAGGGCAATAAGAAGAGCAGATGTTCAGTGATTAGAAGTTTGCCCTGCCCTAGAGATTGGATGTAAAAAGTGACTTCTGATGATAACTCTTATTATGGGCAAGGTCCCTAATTTAAATTCTTTAAGGAAGAGGTAAAAGTTTCTTTTGAGCCTACACGGTCTCAATTGCCTTTAGCTCAAAATAATTCACATGACAAAGGGGTACATCTTGGGGTGGTCTGTTGTGAATTCCTTCGACCATAACATTAAAACTATGGTTACCACAAGAGAAGGTAATAATAAGATAGGTGAGAAGGAAATAATAAGATAGAAAAGATAGATGTGAAAGCTAGAATTCTTTAAATATACCTCATTGGTAGAAATTAATTTTGAAACCACATAAATATTTTACATAATTAAAAAATTCAATTCAATTTTTGAAATTTTTATTTATTTTTTTTAAAGTATATTCAGGTTGTGGTGTAGCCACCTAGTGAAAAAAAAATTTATTCCCCATGACTTTAAAACCCAGTAATTTGACTATATATAGCTTGTGGTATATATCCTAATGGCAAAAGGAACTATAATCAATCTATCAATCATTCAAAAATTAAGAAAAATCTTAAACTGTTATCAGTAATCATGTTAGTCACAGTGTTGCTGCTTTATCTTGAATATTATGTGTTAATCTGGAAACAGACAAATAAGTAGTTACTTGGTAATTTAATTAAATTATCCCTGTGTCTTTGAGAGCCAGGATTGTCATCTTAAAGAGACAGAAGATACAGATATAAGATAGGGGAGCTTAAGTAAAAACCCTGTAGTCTTGAATTTAAATTGGAAGATATAGTAAGTGTTGCTATATCATTCAGGTTGCTATAACAAAATACCATAAACTGTGTAACTTAAACAATAAAAATTTATTTCTTATAGTTCTAGAAGCTGGGAATTCCAAGATCAAGGTGGTGGCAGATTTGGTATCTGGTGAGAGCACACTTCTTGATTTGCGGATGGTTATCTTCTCATTTGTAGTCTCACATGGCAGAGAGTGAGCTAGAGAACTTTCTGGGGTCTCTTTTATAGGGGGAACTAATCCCATTCTCATGATCTAATTACTCCCAAAAGCTACACCGCCTAATATCACATTAGAGAGTAGGATTTCAACATTCGGTCCATAGCAGTAGGAATTTTGATGTAATTTACCTTAAAAATAAATACTAGTTTAGTGTGATATTGTGATTTGTAATAAAAAATATGTATTTGGTCTTTGTTCCTAAAACCCTTGGCATTTCCAAGTGATGAGAGCAATAAAGATGTCATTTGTTATGTTATAATGAGGCGGTGACGCTTGCATCTCACTTAAGGATGAGGCCAATTGCCAGGAGAACCAACCTTGCAACTAGAGAGTGTGAACTTTCAGTTTCACTTCCCTGACCTCTGGGAAGGGGAGGGAGATGAAGATTGAATCACTTGCCAGTGGCCAATGATTTGATAAACTATGCCTATGTAATGAATCCTCCATAAAAACCCAGAAGAATGGGATTCAGAGAGCTTCTGGGTTGGTGAATACATGGAGAATTGGGGAAAGTGGCAAGCATGAAGAAGGCTTTGAAATTGCACCCTTTCCTCATACTTTGCCCTCTGCATCTCTTCCATCTGGCTGTCCCTGAGTTATATCCTTTTAAAATTATCCAGTTATCTGAAGTAAAATGTTTCCCTGTGTTCTGTTAGTGGGTCTACCAAATTAATCAAACCTGAAGAGGGGCCTGCTGCAACCTTCAAACTGTAGAAACTTCGTAGGAAGCACAAGTGACAACCTGGGCTTGTGATTGGCATCTGAAGTGTGTGTGTTGGGAGGCAGACTTGCAGGACTGAAATCTTAAAATATGGAATCTGATGCTATATTTGGGTAGATAGCGTAAGAATTGAGTTAGATTGTAGCAGACCCAGCTGATGTCCATGAATTGCTTTTGGGATGTGTTGGGGAACTCCCCACCTCCATGGTAGGATTTGGTGCTAAACTTTTACATAGTCTAATAAAAAGACCTAAAAACCGTGATTAACTAAAGAGTGATAAACCCCTTGGCTCTCAGATTTTGGTCTTGACATACTATTTCCCATTTAAACAAACCAAAGTTCTTTGGTCAAAGTAATGTGCCAGATGAGTTGGGAACATTTTATCAAACTAGGTAGCAAGGAAGCTCTCTAACACTACTAGTGTCATGCTAAAATAATTCAGGAATCAACCTAAGAAGGACCCCACTGGCAAAAACATGAAACAGCTCTAATTGTACCAGAAAAAAACACTTTCTATGGTTGTTTGAGCAGTGCTTCATGTATACAACTATGCAAACTCTGTTAGCCATTTAAAAAGTTTCTTTGTATTTACCGATTTTTTAAAATTATTTTTTAGTTACCGGGAAAGCATTTATGCTTCACAGTAAAATCAGCTTTATCAGAAAAAGAAGGAACAATTTGATCATCAATAAACATGCAAACTATATGACTTTAATATCAAATATGTTTTAATCAATGGGTTCATAATAATCACAAAAATAAATCACCACCAACACAATGCATAGGTTCTCAAATGCTAGGGAACCAACTGATTATTTTCAAAATTGGTAAAAAGTAAAAGAGAAGAAAGGAATCTAGCACTTACCTCTCTTGCCCATACTATACTATTGGGTAATGAAATGGTAGATGAAGGAAGGTTTCTCTTTATAGAAATAGTCTAGGAAATAAATGAAGAAATCTTAGAATTGCATATTATCTTTTCACTGTCTCTTACCCCCATTGATTCCCTTTAGGGGTGAAATCACTGAACATCAAAGTTGGCTTATAAAACTAAAAGAGAGGCAGTGTGCCTTCTGATGGAACAATATATTATCCATAGAGAATCAAATCTGAATCTGATCAAGCCTTAAATCTAACAACTGGCAGGAAAAACAGAAAACACAAAAACCTACTAATTACACCATGGTGATGCAATTAGCAAAATTTAAACTGAGGGAGATTCATTTCCCTGAAGATGAAGTGGTTCAGTTTTACCAACAAATAAATATCAAGAGAATAATACAGAAGAGCTTATCAATTAAAATAGACTTAAGAGATTCATCAACCAAATTTAATGTGCTAAAATGGTAAATAAAGGGACAGAATCAAGCATTCATCTTATGTTTCCTATTCAAACCGGGAAAATCCATGAAGTGGACTTCTCTCTCTCAGTTTCCAGACATCCTTTTTCAATCTGTATTTTAGACATTGACTGGATTCCATGGAAATTCATTCTCCAGTTGGTGAAACCTCATTATAATGATGCTAATACATTATTGATAACAATGATGGTGATAATAATAACAACTATTTGAGTCCTCTTCATGTGTGAGGAACTGCATATTATTTCATTTACTCTCCCAGTGACACTAAGTAGGTACTTTATTATTCCCACTTTACGGAGGAAGAAATAGAGGCTTAGAGAAGTTGAAAAAATTGCTGATGATCCCACAGCCAATACTAACTTGGAGAGGCTTGTACCTGAGAACAAGATTCCCTGTCCTGGACTGTAACCTCCTTCAAGTACTTAATTTACTATAAATATAAAGGAAGAGGTTACTTTTTTTTGGTTTTATGTTCTCTGAAATGATAGATATACTTAAGCAAGGGTCTCCATAGCCTCTAAATGAATCTGATTTATAATGAAATCTGTACCCCTTTTATAACTGAGGGATCTGTGCCTTTGCATCCAGACTGGAGGTCTGCTTTAAATGGATTGCTATTTCAGGATTGCTTCAGGGACAAATGGTGGCGTAGAAGAACGTTTTAGTCTAATAATATTAACCTGAATATAAAAAATGTGCTATCTAGGGACATAATGTACTTTTGCATTAGAGAGTCAGAAAGGAAAAAAATATATTGAAAACTAGAACAGAGTGGTAGAAAGGTGAAAAGGAAAATAGGTTATGGAAATGAGAAATGGGTTGGGAAATAAGCTTAATGAATAATTAGTAAGAGGGGCTAGCAGGTACATGTAAAGCTGGGCTCACTTTGCAAACTGCATGGAATTTGAAAGGACACCATGTACTGTGCAGTTTTTATTGGTTGGCTTGGTTTTTTTTCATATTATTAATGACAAAAATCCAAACACTCCTAATGTCATAGAAACCTAGGAGACTACTGGATGGGTGAGATGGGAACCTTTATCTTATACCTGCTCAGCACATAACCTCTGTGTTTTGGCATTTATTTAGGGCTCTGTAAGTACTACATGGTGGAATATCCCACACTCAGCTCTATTCAGGATGCAGTTGAATTTGGCACTGTTGTACCATGATCCTATCACAGAGTATGACTTACTGTTATTGCAAAATAAGAACAAATTGAATCTTTGATCTCCAAAGGACATTCTTGAATCTATGAGCAGCTAGCCCCTGAAAGATGATTGGCAAATGAAGTTTTAGGTTATGTTTCAAAATACCTAGATGTAGTTTAGGCACTGTTTTTTGTTTTATTTTGTTTTGTTTTTATAAGATTGAATATTAAATCTTATACTGAATGCATAACGTATAGGGTAATGATAACAGAGTAATGATGACAGTATTTTGAGCACAGAAAGACCGGCTCAAGTCAACTTTAAGATGTGGGTAAGAGTGCCCGAGGGTGCTCTGTGACTGTTGATTCAAAGCTCAAACAATCTTATTTTAAATCTTCCTTTTTTACATAAATCAATGTCCCTGGGTCCTACCCTTCTGTCATGCCTTCTAGTACTTTCTCTTATATTTTGTTATCAGTCTGACTTGCTTAAAAATTCACAGCACAGAGGACAGAGAATTACATTTTCTTTACTGCTGCATACTTCTTTCCCAATAATTCTGCATTCATTACAGGCTGATGTGCTCATTACCATAAAGGGACTTGATTTATTTTTGAGTTAGCCCTAAGAATAAAACCAGAAACCAAAAACAACAAAAAACTCAACAAGGCTCTGGAATACTTGGATTAGTTGAGGATTACATACTGTTTTGCATAATCAGTTTATGAAACTAAGAATCCCAGAGAATAACAAAGTGCATTGAACATGTCAAGTGCTCAACATATGTAGTTTGTGAATTGATAAAATGTGTGCCCCATTCTCAGAACTCATGAAGTTCAACCCAAACAGTAAGTATTTTTATTTTGGCTCTGAATTAAGTCTTGACTGGCTTGTTCCGCAGAATAACAGAGCCCCACCCTGAAGTCCAGCAGCCCCGTACAATATAGGATTTCCTCTCTGCAAGGCCAAAAAGTCATTGCATTTGCTATTGTGGTGACTTATTATATTAAGGACTCCCCACCCTGTAAACAAGACAATTTAAAACACAGTGACGTAAATTAAAAACAAATGTAGTCCCTTATAAATAGAAGAAACAATAATTTATCAAACAATTTCTTAAAGGGATCTTTGTTTATTTGTGAACCTGAACTTGAATTTTATACACAGCCTTTACTTTTGTTGTTATTGTTCTCAAGTTTATTTAGACATTAAATGTATAAACCTCTCTAACTTTAATAAACTGTTGTCTTGATCACTATATTTTCTTCCTTCCTACCTGTGTTATAAACAATATAAATATTTAACAATTCATTTATGTTTTAATCTGAGCTATCCAATATGCTAGCCATTAGCTATATGTAGCTACCGAATACTTGAAATGTGGCTAGTTCAAACTGAGATGTACTTTAAGTATAAAATACACACTGAATTTCAAATGTCGTACAACAAAAAATATAGTATCGCATTAATATTTTTATATTGATTACATATTTAAATAATATTTGAGTATATTTTGCAAATAAAATGTATTGTTAATTTTGATTGTTTCTTTTTACTTTTTAAAATGTTACTACTACAGGATTTTAAATTAAATATGTGGCTCATATTCCTTTTGGAAAGGGCATTTATAAACAATATAGATCATTATTAATGATATGTGATATCTGAAGTAGAGATTTAAATAAAATAATCTTTAATTCAACGACAAGTCTATCAATAGTTTCTAGGGCAAAAAAACAAGTCTATAGCTTGTACATTCCTTGAAGACACAGTGATTTTTTATTTTACCTATTAAGTGTTCAGTAAATGTCTCTTAGGGCATTAATAACTATGGTAGTTTCCCTCTTACCTGCGGTTTCGTTTACTGTGTTATCAGTTACTCATAGTCAACTATGATCTGAAAATATTACGTGAAAAATTCCAGAAATTAACAATTTGTAAGTTTTAAATTGTGCACAGTTCTAACTAGCATGATGAAATCTCACACTGTGCTACTTCGTCCAGCCCAGGATGTGAATCATCTGTCCATCCAGGGTATCAATGCTGTATATACACTATCTGCCTGTTAGTTACTTTGTAGTCTTCTTGGTTATCAGTCAGTTATTAGAGAGACAGATCACAATCATATAACTTTTATTACAGTATATGGTTATATTTGTTCTATTTTATTATTAGTTATTATTGTTAATCTTTTACTTTGCTTAACTTATCAATTAAATTTTATCATAGGTATGTATTATAGAAAAAAAATTTAGTACGTAGATTTGGTACTCTCCTTTGTTTCAATCACACATTGGGGTCCTGGAACATGCTCTGTGAAATAGGGGGGACTATGGTAAGTGAATGTATTAATTCTTCAGAAGAGGTAAAATGTGTCAGAAGCATTAAACAATTAACCTGTCAGCCATCTTTATTTCAAGAACATTTTTGATTATAATTTGTTTTATCTAGTAAAATAATTAAACACGCTCTTCCATAAAAGTGAGTAAGCTGTTCACTTTCTGAAAACTATTTTTGACACTGTTCTAGATTAGAAGTGTGATGCAGGTTCCAATTGAAGTTTTCTAGAGTGATACATCAAGGGGAAATATCTAAATCTCTTATCACAACATTAAATAAAAGTATGAGAGAGAGATATTTTGTAATTTGTACGTAAAAATGTTTGAATTTTATTTACCTCTAAAATAATGCTGTCTTTCTCTTAATGAAGAAGGAAACTTGAAACGCATCAGGAAGTTAGCCCCTGAAAACCTATGGGATTATAAAAGTTAAATTTCTCATTTCCCACTTTATGACATCAGCAGTTATGAGGAAATTCTAACAGCTTTGAAAACGATGAGTATGAGTGGTTATTGTCTGACTAACAGGGCCTACATAATGTTATCTTGACTGAAAGGAAAGAAAACTTGTGTAATCACCTGGAGGAAACCTTACAGCATCAGCAGGTGTAAAAACACTGGAAGCATCCAGTCATTCTTTCCCCTATGAAACCGATGTGCTCATTGGTAATCTTCCTGATTTATACACATTCAATCAGTGAAGCTAAAGTGATCATTTTCTTAAGAGCTGAGAAAAATTCTGGCTCCAAACTTGGAGATATCATCCTTCCTCCATTTGGGGTATTCTGGCTAATTTCTTATTTGACCGTAGCACACTGTGCCTTTCATTAAGTGTTTCTTTCATTGTTGTTACTAATGTTAAGTCCAAGCCCAATCCCGAAGTCAACAGTTTGAGATATGTTACAAGGAAATACACTACTGTGAGCTATCTTGATCAAAAACATTCTTTTTCCTTCCTTCTGCTTTCAAAAATGTTCACCCCCACCTTTAATAATAAAACCTTAAATATCTTACCCCTTCTCAGCACAAAGTTCAAAATCTAGGGTCTCATGATAATCTTTCTATCAGGTGAAGATCTGGAGATCCAATAAAAGGTCACTTTCTTCAAATATACATTCATGGGACAATGAGTGATGACTGGAACAAACACCACTCTCATTGGAAAGAGGATAAGAAATGTTACGTGTTTAGGCCTGTATTTTGCTCAGTTCATTGTTTCACTAGGTTTCTTTTTCTGGAAAAGTCTGAGTCTTTTTCTATTATACTTATTGGCCGCAGAATTGGATAATATGCAGCATTGGGAGCTGAGCAGCTTGCTAAGCCTGCTCTGTCCTTGTAGAAGATGTTGTTTTATGCCTTAATAGTTATTCTCTTAATCCAGTTAATCTCGTTTAATTGAAACTTTTGCCAAAAAATACTCTCATAAATATGTTTTTTAGAAAATTATTTGATTTCAATCACAAACATGTGCAAACAGCCCTCCCTAAAGCTGGAAGTCCAGCCTCTACACCAGTTATTCACATGCCTCTTAAAGCTTTCACTCAGAATCAGCAGTAAAAGAACTGGTATTCTGTTCATATTCCATTTTCTACAGCAAGTTATAGAATTTAGATCAGAATAAGTGGGCAGAGAAGTAGTCCTTTTATATAAAAGGGTGATGTGAATGATTACAAATAATAATAAAATTCACCATATGATCTCATCTTAAAGGATTTGAAAGAGAACAGAGTAAGCGACCTTTATAAAAACTGAGAAGAAACAGCAGAAAACAAAAACAAACCTAATCGGAAATAAATTTAGTAAAAAACCAACAAGACAAAAATTATTTATTAAACCAAATTCTTGTTTTAAAAAATCTAATAAAACTGAAGAACCTCTGGCGGGCTTGGTCAAGTAAAATAAGAGAGATCAAAAAATGAAAATGAAGTTATAATTAGAGATGTAGCAAAGATTACAAAGAAATAAGAGAATCATATGACCAAGATAATTGGAAATGTTAGAAAACACAGAAAAATTTGTAGTTACATGTAGCTAATCATCATGACTATTTGTACAGAATGAAAACAACTGAGCTATGGTAACACAAAGAAATTGAGTCGATAATTAAAAACTTTCCCTAAATCAAAACCCAAATCCAGACAGTCTTATAGACAAGGTTTTTCAAATATCCAAGAAGGCAATGCTTTGATCTTATTCAAAATAACTTAGCGAATACTAAACAGAAAGAGAAAACATCTCTCCCCAAAATTCTAGAAGACTGTTAATCTTGCATAGCAAAACCCAATGAGGACAGAAAGAGAAGGGAAATATATAGAACCATCTTGTTCATGAGCAAGAATGCAAAAATTCTATATATGATACTAGCAAAAAATACTGGGAATAAACCAAAAGGTTAATATACCTTAAATAATTTGGATTTATTCCAGAAATTCAAGTCTTGTTTAATGTTAGAAAGTCTGTTGTATTAGTTTTTAATATAAAAAGTTTAAATGAGAAAAATTGTAATATCTCAATAGAGCCACATAAGCTCTTGATAAAATTCAACATTGGCAAAAAACAACAACAACAACAACAACAACAACAACAAAAAAAAAAAAACAACCCAACAACAACAACGACAACAACAAAAATCCAGCAACTAGTAAGTTAGGAATAAAAAATAGCTCTTTAGTAAATAAAATACTTAAAAATATTTTAATAGTGAAACATTATAGATGTTCCCTTTCAGATCATAAAAGACAAGGCTGATTTTTAGCACCACTTTTATTCTATTTTGTGTCTTAGGCAATAAGACAATAAAAATAAGTGAAAGACATAAGGATTGCAAATACATACATATGGAGAATAATATTTAGCAATGTTTCTGGATGCCAAATCAAATATAAAAACCAATTACTTTTCTAAGCACAGGCAACAAGGAAGTAGAAAATGTAATAATAATAATATGCTCTTTATAATATCCCTAAGAAATATTAGGTACTCAAGAATAGGTATAGCATAAGATTTGTCATATTGTAATAGAAAAAATAATACAATTTTACTGAAAGATATTAAAGAAAATTGTATAGAGAGATATATCACTTTTATGAATTCAAACCTCAATATTATAAATATATAAATTTCAAAATCCCAATGAGTATTTTCATAAAACTTAAAAAATTAATTTAAAATTTTATATTGAGAAGAAAAGCCTGAGAATAGCCAGAATTCTGAAGAAAAAGATTTATAATTTAAGATTCAATATCAGTTATCAAGAATGATAAAGATGTTATATATTTGTTCAGAAACAGATAAATGGTCCATTAGAACAGAAAGAAATGTAAAGAAACATACCCCTGACAGTATAGAAAACTAGTTTAAAACAGGAATAGTACTGAGATCCTTGTGGAAAGGGTATATTTTTTACTAACTAGAGTTGGACTATTCGTTTTCATTCAGAAAAAAAGAAATTGGATTCCTTACTCAACAGCTTATATAAAATAATCTTCTTACAAATAGGAATTAAATGAATAAGGTGAGTTCACTTAATGCTAGATGAATTAAAGATTCAAATGTGCAAGTTAAAGCAATAAAACATTGAGAAGCCCACTTAAGAACCTCTCTCTGTCTTAAGAAATATATATTAAATAAGGTATTAAAATGTCCCTATTAAATTATAAAGTTGACTATATTATAATGAGAAGTTATACTCATTAAAATAAACTGTAAAAGAAATAAAAAAAACCCCACAGATGTGAAAATGTATTTGCAAATCTAAAACATTCAAATTGGTTATATATCAAAAGTATTAGAAACTCTTACTCACCCTGCACCCCAAGAAAGCAATCCAGAAGAAAAGTGGACAAAGGACTTGAAATGACTCAATTTTATAAAAGAGAAATCATTAATGACCAGAAACTTAAGAAATAATGGCTATCCTCATTAGAAATCAGGGAAATACAAATCAAATCCAAAATGAGATATATTTTCATTTCTATCAATTAGGAAAAACGGTTTGACTTTCTCAAGTATTGGTGAGGCTGTGGAACAACTGAAACACTTATGCACTGATAGTGGGAGTATTAATGAGTGTAACACTTGGATAAAAAACAACCTTTTCTATTAAGATGAACAATTTTACTCTTTGATATATATATTTAAAAAATTTTTACACATAATCATTAGAAGGTACTGTTTGTAAATACCAACAAACAAATAAACAAGCAAACAAAAAACTCATTTCTAGAAACTAAATTAGTAAAAGTGATTAATTCTGATATCTTTATATAACATAATACTATGTATTTGAGAAAAATTAATAAATTACAGTTATATGCAACAATTGGATGAATTCAGGAACATAATGTTTAATGAAGAAATGAATTTAAGGAGCTAGTATATGTAGTAAAACTATATAAAGAAGTAAGGCAGTGATAAAACAAATTTAGCAACATGATCTTCCTGAATAGGGAGAAAAACAGGCAGGATGAAATGTGCTTGAGACACAAAAATGGCAAAAGTAAGGTAGAGTTCTTTTTTTAAAATGGGAAGTGGCTAAATGGGAGTTGTTTCTATTTCTTATATTTGTGTATATTTAAATATTTTGTATCCATTCAGTATTTCATTATAAAACAACAATAAAGAATGTATGGCATAGAAGAATTTGCCACACCTTAAGGGACACCAGCATGTGTGACCTAATGAGATGATAGACTTATCAGTCATTGGATATAATCAGGTTTAATTTCATTAAAATTACCTCAGAGGAAAGTTCAAGGTGATACTGCAGCAAGGAAACTGTCCCTAATCTAGACTTGAGAAAGAAATGGTCAGGGAAGACTTCCTGAGAGAGTTAATAAAGTGAGACCCAAGAAATGAGGAGAATTTAGTCAAGGAAGTTTCCTAGTCAGAAGAGGGAACACATATGAAGACCATTGTCTTCTTATCTTCCACTGACCCTGTGGATAATTAATAGATATAAATGACATCTTACTCTTCTAGGAATTACAGTGGTAATCCTTTACTAAAGGCATACTCTGACCCAAAAGAGCTCTGAACACTTATTCTGTCATGGACACAGCCCTGTGAGCTTCTCACCCTCACAGCTCTGATCATTATGGATTATACCATTTTTCTTATTTGTCTTCCCTTAAATTAAGAGCTCTGTGAATACTTTTATCACTTTGCCTATAATGCCCAACATAGAGGTTGGCACTAAGAGAGTATTCAAAAAAAAAAAAATGGTTAATGAGTAGCAAAGAAAAAAAAAAAAAAAAACAGGACAGAATCATCAAGAGAAAAAGGTGCATTGATGAGCTGACTGTGTCCAAAGGAGAGAAATCTAAGAATGTGTAAGAAACCAGTTCAGAAGCAAACTGGAGAAACAATACATTTGAATTCCAATCAAGTTCTTTTAGTTTTCATTGACCTGTTTTTATGTAATCCATCAAAGAGTAGTGCTCTTCTTTAGAAAATAGCTTCTAAATGCTACTGGTTTATTAATTCTGGGAATCCAGACTGGTTTATCTAAAACAAAATTAATCTTAGATCGAAATTTGATTATAAGATCTGATTCTACAGAGGTGATCCAAAAAGGTGATAAATTTTTTATATATTTAATTCTATCAAATTATTCTGCTAAATCAATCCTTCCTATAATTGAATTAAAATCACTACATTAAGCAATTCCTATTTTTCCAGTTGACACAACCCTAACAAATGGAAAAAGCAAACAATAAAATTTTGCTTTACATTCTAGGCTTGTAAAGGGTGATACAATGAAACTCCAGGGGCAGGTACTATAATGAGAGCTTATTATTGGGCTCTAGTTTTGAATGGACCTTGGATATTCCTTTTAAGAAAAAGCCTGTATTGTAGGACAAAGAGTTTTATCCCTTGTGACAGGAAATCTAAGAATAACTGTTCTTTATGAGTCATGCAAACACATTCCAAAAAGGTCTTTCTTCTATTCAACATCTGTAAGAGCTCTTCCTGTCTCTTCCCACCACCTCATCCCAGGTAGAGATGACAGGCAAGGGATAATAAGCAGCAGTTATTTTTACCCTATTGAGTTTCAATAAAGGAACAAAAAAATAATTCACAAGAACAAGTATTTCAGTTCTCTGTCTTCAAAGACAAAATGTGGCCAAGAGTGACCTTTGGGTATAGGAACTGTGAAAGAATTTTTTTTCAGCTTGTACTTGGTGCCAATTTCTCACCAATGGAGACAATTCTGACTCACTGGTTGAATCCTCATTTCAGCATCCTTTGTGGGGATGATCATGTGATGCTGGGAGAAAACGTCTTGCCCTGGGTGGTGCTCAGTCTTATTTGGGTGGCTCCTTTAATAACATTGTTTTTTCTTCACTAAAGAATCTAAATTGTATTATTTTAAAAAGTAAAAATTTAGGGCTCATCAGATATTCTAAAGATACTTTTTCAAATATTTAAAAGTCAGGAAGGAGCTTTATTTCTTTTTAAACTAAATCTTAGATTTGTCCTTTAAAAATTGACCAGAGAATCTACTTCTCAACTTTTCCTTGATTTGAAGAGATTAAGTTGCGGTAGAATAGTAATGATTCTTTTTTGATCTATATATATATATTTTTTTTTTTGGCTGAAGAGTTCTACTGCTCTTTAATGGGGGTAGAGGGTGGTGGAGAAGGTTGGCCATGGAGGGATTATAGGTACTTATCTCAAACATAGAACTGGGAGCAGTATCGAAGGGATGTCTGATTTCAGACTTCCCACAAGGTCTCTCTACTCATGTTTGACGTTCTGAACTACACACTGTGCATCTGTGTAGTTCAGAAGAATGATTTGCCTTCTCCTTGCTAAAATCTGGGAAGTAAAAAGAAGAGAGACAGTATATGTGTATATGGATTATAAATAAAGAACAACATCTTAAAAGGGAACAGCTTCTAACCTTTTTTACGTATGCTAGGAAAAAATAGATTTTTTTTTTTACTGCAAAGTTTTCTCCACGAACTGGCAACTATGCTATATCATAAGAGCTTTCTCACAGAGTAGTCAATATTTGTTGAATGAATGACATCATTCTAAAAAGAGAAACAAATGTCAACATAATCTCTAGTTGGATGTTTATACTCTCTGGTGGTATGACTTCAGAGTGAAACAAATAAAAACCAGTCTGGCTGGGATATTACAGCTTCTTATACCAATCCAGAAACTGGCAGATTTTAGGCATCTACTGCACCAAATAAGTGACAACAGATGCTTAATGAATCCTCAAATTAGAGGTTTTTTTCCCTCTGTATCTCAGCATGGTGGAGCTAATGGAGGGCAAAATTTACAAAAATAATTTAAATGATGCCAGCTTTTAAAAGAGAAGGGGCCGTGACTAGCAAGCACTCACAGGACAAGCAGCTGCAGATACCAGTTTGAAGAGACAAACTTTCTCACCTTGAGGATGCGTTATTTAGCACCAGCCCTTCACAAATGAAAATGCTTCACGTCTGGAAAGTGTGACTAAGGAAGGATGGGACCTGCTATGGCAGTTATACTGGTTACCATGATTTTTTAACTGGTTCCAGTTCTCTTTGTTGTGTTCCTGTCCTGCAAAACAACAGAAGGAATGGGAATATGCCTGCAGGGCTTTTGATGACATGCAAAGAGGTTTTTTTAGAAATTTATTTCTGTTGCCATCTGCATCAAAATAACATGTTTTTAATATTCGGTTTGAGTTTTTAATTCACATAAATAATTCACATACATTGTTTAATGTCCGTTTTTTCACCTCTCCCTAGCTACCCCATGTTTTTCAACTAAATACATATTCTCTTTAAATCTTTTCACTTATCTGTGTACCTGCCTCCTTCACTCCTCATTCTTAGGTCCAGAAAAAAAATAATATGTTATTAATTATGAAATTATTAACTTATTTTTAAACATAATTTAGCTAGATAGGACCACCTTACAGTCTCTCCCAATTACCCTAACTATGAAATTTGATAAATTGATTGAAAAGTGAAGTTTTTCAATGTTCCTTGCACCACACAGATTCTTATTATAAACTTCAGAAAATCTTGCTTTTGAAGAAAATAATCAGTCCTGAAAGATAATTTTTTAAAAAGTCAAGAAAGGGCAGTTTTAAAACCAGAGCATGTGATTCTTCACTGTCACAGGAGGCAATTTTCATTGACATGGTCATCTAGTCTGCTCAATTAAGTATTTTGTTAAAATAGCTATTTATTTCCTTCTGTAATAACTAGAAAAGATGGCATATCAAATGCAGTCAATTTTCTAGACCCCAATGAAGTTATGGACTTGTGAAGAAATATCATTTTCCTGTGGCTTTTTGTGGTTACTATCACTTTAGGCTGGTCCTTACATCAGTCTGAGCAATCTTATAGTCTATGACCTGCCTAAAAGGTAAGATAAAGAGGTACATTTTTTAGTGCAGAATGTACCTTTCTATCACCATCAAAAGAATATTTCACCTCTGTGCAATAACTATTTATTGAGCATCCACTGAGCTCTATTGAGGTCACAGATTAATAAGTAAAAGAGATCTTTACCTTCAACAATAGTTATGCTAAAATATATTAGTTTCATCTACAAGTGACAGAAAATACAGCCTAACTTATAGCAGAAATAAATATATTGATAAATAAATGAAGAATTCATGGGCAGGTCTGACCTCAACCATGGATAGGTTAATAAATAACGCTAGATTTACTGGATTATTAGCTCTGCTCCTTGTGCGGGTTAATTTTTCTCAAATTAACATGATGGCAAGATGATTCCAGAAACTCTTCTTGTGCGGAAACATCTTCTTGTGTGGAAAAGAGGCATCTCTTATTGATAGTTTCTGCAAAAATCTGGCAGTTTCCTTTAATGAAAATGACTTGGCCAAATTTCTTTTGTAAACTGAACAAGGGGACCAAAGTAGTAGAATTATGTTGATTGGTGAGGCTAGGTTACATGACTAATGAAGGAGATTCAGACTTCTGACCGGTCAGGCCTAGATTACATGCCCAGAAAAAAAAATTTGGTGCTCTGATGAACAGGCCTGGGTAACTTTCCCATAAAGAGAATTCAGTGCATTGACTTGGCCAGACCTGAGTCACAGGTTTCACTTCTGATATTAGGGGTATAGGTCAACCTCCAACACCAAGCACTAGGGAAGTTATTCCCTACTTACCAGAAGAGAGAGAAATGAATAAAAAAAAATATATACTTACAGTGTTATACTGGGTATCTAAAAGGCATATTTGAGTACTTAACTGTGTTCTAGACATTGTGCTAAGCACTTACATGCTTTGCCTCATTTAATTTGCTTCTCACATCAACTTTAGGAGGTGGTGGTCACAACTATAATCTATATTTATGAAGTCAGAGTTTCAAAACTTAGGTAGCCTGTCTTAGGGCACACAGTTACAGGGAGGTGAAGTCAGGATCTGAGGTGCAATGTCTGATTTTGGAGCCTGTACTCTGAAACACTAGGATATACTATGGCTTAAAAAGAGAGTGATAACAACTACAATAGCTGATTCTCATAGGATACTTACTGCACAAAGAACTTTATGTGGATTATGAGCAAAATGCTACATCCACCCAAAGTATAGCAGCTTATCCTATTAGGAAGGCTTTACAGAGATAAATAAAAAGGGCAGTAGTTTGCAGTGGTGGTGGCAGTGGCAGTGCTAGATCTTGGGGAAGTCATTTTCAGTAACAGAAGCATATAAGCTTATTTGTAGGTGGAGAAGAGGTCAAGAGAGATAGCAGTTGATAATACAAAAGAAAGCAGGGAATTGTTTATGCAGCAGAATCTCAGAAAAGGTGGGAGAGAATGAGTTTCAGAGTGTTGATGAAAGTTTCAGCCTTGGATAAGGATACATTTTCTTCTAAGACGAAAGAAAAGAAGAATGGGACAAAGCGCAAGATTGCATCTTTGTTAAAATATACCTCTTCACATTTGTGTAAGGCTGTCCAGCTCTTTACAGGAAATTTCACCTTTACTTCTGCTTTTATTCCATCTTCTTCAAGGTGAAAAGTCTCTTGACAGCACCAAATCACCGGGTTTTGGCTAGCTTTACATACATTCTAAAGGTATTTATCATGTTCCGTTGTGGAATTCTTGTCAAATTTGCTCGTTTGATTATTTTGTTAACTTTGATTAGGTATGTTAAAGGTGTTTTCTCTCTGTCATTCTGGTGTTTTTATTGTAAATGTCCACAAAAGACTAGCTTTACAATTTAATACAGAATGATGTATAACTTGTTATTCACATAACTCATGTACATATATTAACATAAATAAGCAAATATTATGTTTCCAAGAAAGAGAATAAGCTAACTAATTAGCTACAATTTGCAATGTAGATAAATTGGCAGCTGGAAATGATAACCCATTATTTTATAATTAATTGATATAGATCTTTTTAAAATTAATTAGTTAAGAAGTACACCTGGGCAGAGATTGATGCACAAGAAGCCTTTCGTACTCCCATAAGAAATCAAGGTCAAGCCAGTGATTATGGCTATTCCACCTGTCACTTGTCTGTTCAGCAGTTATTCAACCAGCCAATTATTGCTAAGACAGTCCTTAATTGTCTCCTCCCCATTCTATTGTGTCTTCCAGTAAATCTACAAATAACCATATTTTCTAATTATTGACTTATTCCAATTTCAGCTCTACTGTTCTGTAGATATTTAGTATGTGTATGCGTGTGGGTACCGTACTGAGTGGTTTACACCTGCCAGGCCCCATGATAAACTCCTTATATACTTCATTTCATTTTTCTTTGCAGACTCCCTATGAATTAAGTATTTAAAGAGATGGCATAGTATAATGGAAAAAGGCAAAATTTAAAAGCCGACCCTCCTAGATTTAGATCCCAGCCATGCTACTAAATGTAATGTGATATTGGACAAATTACTGAGCTCTCTGTCTCTCAGTTTCTTTATCTGTAAGATGGTGATAATAGTGCCTTCTAATAAGTATACATGAATTAAATTAGTTAATTTATATAGTGTTTAGAATGAAATAAGGATATCATATAATGCTATCTTTACTTTTCCCATCACCCTTGCCAAAAATGATAATATGCACATTTTTGAGTTGTTATTCTCTTTTAAATATTTTATATATATTAACTGACCTAATGTAACTGCAGAACTAGCTGGTGATAGTCCTATCCTATTTAATAAAATAGTGAGTTCCTTTTTAGAGACAGCAGACAAAAAACTGTAACTGCACACAGACTTCATTTAAGAAAGGTTTTTCTCTGATTCAAACAGGCTTTGTCTAGTAAAATGGCATTGTGACTCACTGGTTTTTTTGTCCTTATCCTTCTACCTTTATATGCCCACTCCCTTTATCATTAAGCCTTAGGCCATAAGGTTTTGGCCAGTGCCAAATCTTTTAAGAATAAAACTTCAGGTCTATTGATCATGAGGACAATAAATTTTCATTAAACTAAGGATAACATCTTGGCCTTAGGTGTGTTTCAACTCCAGACCCATCAGGATGGAACAGATCCACCAACCACAGGATCAGAGGGGAAGATGCCATGGCTGATTCCAGAACTGGACTCGATGATCAATCAGTACCACCATGACCCCAGCCACCTTAGTTTCCATGATTAATGACTTTTCCTTTATATAATCTTTCCTCTTGAGACGCCTGGGGGCCACATCTTTGAGCAGTATCTCACCTGCATTTCCGGGACTTGCAACTCTCTAAAATAAGCAAAATCGGTACATATCTCATTGAACTTAGACACGCTCAGGCAGAAACCTCCTTGTTCCAGTAACAAAGCCTCAAGTCATATAGCTGAAGCAATTGCAAAGGAGGGAACTTTGACTTCCAGCTGCACTTGGCACCAAAGTCTTGTCCCCCCCCACTCACCTTTCCAACAACCAAAGGACCAAAATATAACCATAACTGGAACACTGGAACCCTTTCAGAAGCCAAGGATCCATTGTCCAGGAAGATTCAGTGCTGATGCACTTTACCATAAATGGCCGTATTCCAGTATCCCCAGTTAAAACTTGCCCCACTGGCACTACCACATACCTGTCCCCCTCAGCCTCTTAAAAACCCTTAATCTAGTTAAGCGAGCAAGATGGGTTTGAGGCACTATTAGGTCTTCCAGCTTCTCAGCTGGTACCTTCTTAATCAATAAACCTTACTCCAAACTCCAATGTTCTGTTTTGGCTTTTCAAAACATCAGGCACATGAACTTGGGTTTCAGTAACATTAATTCTACAGATAAAGGAACCGAGGCACAGAGAATAATGTTAGCATTACCTAATTACAAGTAGAAAAAGCAAGATTTATTTTAAGAAAGTCTGGCTTCCACCCTCATGCTTTTAACTGCTCTGCCATCGCTGTCACATTCTTCTAACATTGCCTGTACTGCAGACACACTGAAAGAAATGCAGTCCTCAGAAGGAGCAGGGCTCTTTTATGCATGTCATTACTTGAACTCTTTGCCTGGAACGCATACTTCCCGCGCCCACTTGTTGAACATCTATTTGACCTTAAATATTCAATAATAACAAAATCACCTACTCTGAAAAGCCTTCCTTAAGAGAGCTTTTGCATCTTCCCCTGACATACTGCGGAATCCTATGTTTATCTGTATTTATAATCTTCTTATAATCTCTCAATCTGATAGTCAAGTAATAAATGAGTATTTATAACTTTACCAACCTATCATTGAGTCTTTTTCCTCAAGGACATTATATCTTAAAGGAAGATGATGGACATTAAACCTGTGGAAAGTTTTTTAAAATTAAGATAATTTCAGGTATTAAAAATGACTTTTGGAGAAGATACATGGGTTAGAGTAGAAAGAGACTGGGTGTGCTGCTTTAACTAGTTTGGTTGGAAATAAGACTTGAATCGTAGGAAGTAGCCAGCCAGGTAAAGATAAGTGTGGAGAGCATTTCAAACCCAAGGACCAGTAAGTGCAAATGCCCCTTCGTAGCATCAAGGTCACTGCATTTAAAGAACAGAAAGGAAAAGAGGCAACTAAGAACAACATAAATGAATGTATAGACACTATTTATTCACATGTTTATCTTCCTACCTAAACGATGAATTCTTTAGGGTTAGGGCTATGTCCCACTCATCTTTGAACTTCTAATGCTTAGCCTATTTCCCAAATTATGGTCTTTCTGAATAAAACATTAGCACAAGTGAAATGTTAAGCAAGATATCTCATTTCTCTTTTTCTCTTCCTCCTTCCTTTTCCATGCATATCACTCTACTGAAATGATTTTCATGCATCTCTTTTTTCTCTCTGATCCCCCTTTACACTTGTTTTCTTTTGGTCCTACCTTCCCCCACACATATTTCCCCTATCCCTTGATCTCCTTTTTTTTTTTTTTTTTTTTTTTTTGCCTCAGGTAATACCCCTCTAAACTGCAGGGATCTAGCACTAGGTTCTGTCTTTGGAAAGGAATTAAAGGTGCTCATAGGTCTCTTCCCTCTTTTTACTCTGAACCCTCTGTCATAAACCCTGAAGAATTTCTCGCGTTTTGGGGTCAACACCAAAGATGGAAACATAACCCAGTCCTTAGATCCTTTTTGCCTAGTAAATGCAAGCTCGTTTTCTTTTAAGCCTTTGTTCTGGATCCTGCGTTTAGAAGAGGGAAGAATGAGGTGAGCAACCTTGCTGTTTCCTGCCCACCTAGGGAAAAGTTTTACTGCTTGATTGCTCTTAGAGATTGAGGTTAAAGAAGTTAAAAAAAGCAAGAAGGAAAAACCAATTTTAATGGTTAACTAAAAAGATTCCTAGAGTTCTTCTTTTTCCATCTGATAGAGATAAGAAGCAACTCCTGTGCTGTTGTCTTGCAGTACCAGCTTTCTTCTTCCTAGCAGTTTATACTGCTGTTCAGAAGGAAATTATAACCAAGCATGACCTCAACCTTCCCTGGGGTTTTAAAGGCCATCACCAGCTGAACCCACAAATCTTAGATATATTGATTTTAATCAGCCCCCCTCCCTGCCCTTTTTTCCTTTGTGTTTCCCAGCATGGGTTCCACCTCTGAAGAGTTTAGGGTTAATTTTGGAAATATAGAAAATCAGCTTTTTCTTGTTTGTGGTCATTCTTGAAATGCCAGTGAATGTGACCTAATTCCCTCTCCTTCTTTTCAGGCATTTCTGTATGGCCACTTTCACCCAGTAGCTATATACACAATGCAACCTGGTGACTTTTTTTGTAAAAGAAAACCTGGTGCTTTTTCAAAAGCTCTCTCTTTGTGTGTGTGTGTGTGTGTGTGTGTGTGTGTGTGTGTGTGTGTGTGTGTGTTGCTTTAGTTACTAGTTGTAAAATGCCTATACTACCTTTAGTTATTTTAAGATATTATAAAAACTATCTTGGTGTACAAGTATCTTAAATGGTTGGGTGTTTTCCAGGAATCTAAAAATAGAAAGACAATAATATTTGGATTATATTCTTGGGTTCTGGAGTCAGTTTACCTAGGTCAAATGCTTGTACCAACACTTATAGCAGCAATGCTATCTTTGGAAATATGGGGGTACAGAACGAGTCACCCCAAGATGTGTCTCTGTGGTATGTGGATTGTTTTGATCTAAACGCAACTTCAGCTGTAAACTCAAGAGAAACTTCTACCCCTCCTCCCTTAACTACCTAGAAGAATTTAAATTAGAGGCCTTGTTCATGGGAGATTAGCAGAGATAACTTCTTTTGATGTATCTGTAGGGCAGGGCAAACTTTCCTGTAGTGAAGTTCTCTTCTTATCATCTGCAATAACCTTTTGAAATCCCCCAAACACCTTATCTTATCCCCAGCTCAGAATATCATATATACCCATGTTCCCTTTCTATCTCTGAACCTCTTATTGGGGTGGGGGGGGGTCTCTGCATGTATGTGAGGTTTTCATACATATGTATGTATTAAATTTGACTATTTTCTCTTGCTAATCTGTTTCATGTCTATTTGATAATTAGACCAGACCAGGGTAGAGGAAAGTTTGTTCCTTTCCCACAAAAAAAATATTCAATGTCTCTGTGGCTTAATTGTCTCATTCTTAAATGAGAAAAATAGTTCCACGTTGTAGAGTTTGGAGGAGAAATAAATAACGTATGTAAATTCTGAGCATAGTGTTGTAAATTAAGAATGTCCAGCCTAAGAAAAAGTCTTATAAGAGTTTATTTGAGCCAAATCGATAATTACCAAGAAGCAGTCTCCTGGAATTGAGGAAATGCTCTGAAGAGTGGCAGTTTTGCAGCTGATTTTAAGCATTAGAATCATAGGAGGAGACATTGGGAAGGTTACGTGAAATTCACTGATGGTAAATTATGGAGGTGAGAGAAAACAAAGCAGGGAAATCTCTGAGGTACAGGATAGTTAACATTCACAGCACAGAGAGATTGTATGTGGGCAAAAAGATAACAATGTGGTCTCATGCTCTGGTACTGGTGGTTGTGCCTTCATGGAGTCTGGAAAAGACTATTTTTGATAATTCTTCAAAGTTAAAAGTTGACCTTGTCAGGAAAGCTACAGGACTATGACATGACTACCTACAATGACCTGCATTCAGTTTGGTCCATCCCATGTTGTTACTTTGGTCTCTGGGTTTGTAAGGCCAGCTATGTGGGCCTTCCCTGAGCTTCTCAGGTTTAGTGTGTGGTCTTTTTTTCTTCCACAATGTCAAACTCAATATAAATACTCAATAGAATTGGTGATTATTTTTGCCATTGGAACAGAAGAGTAGAAAAGGAGGAGGTGTGCTATCATACATAAATTTTATTGGTCTCAGCTACTCATCCTCAGCTACGATTTCCTTGCCTGCGTCATCTGTCTTGGTTCTCACCACAGCTGTTCAGGAGGATGCACAAGTTTTCCCAAGAGGCACAAAAATTCTAATATGAAGAGATTAGGCACAGGTCCTCTTATTTGCCAATGTCACTAAAATGAGGGGTGAGGGAAGGGAGAAGATCTCTGAGAATGTCAAGAGCATTCAAAGGAGAATTCAGAGAGAATAAGAAAAAAATTATTGAATCTAATTAAATTTAAAAAGTGCCCATTCTGCATCTAATACACTGCTGCATCTCTTGGCAAATTAGGGACAGGGGGAAAGACCTGTTACTTCCTTCTAAAGTATAATTAGGAGTAATGATCTGGAAAAAAAATTAGTTCCTCATCTACTAAAGTGCATTTAGTTCTGGAGAAGAAAAGATGCACTTTATTCTTATGTTTCTTAGAGTTTCTGGAATGATATATGATGTAGACACAATGCTCACTAACATTACTGTATAGTCAGAGAAAATGAGCAGTTTCTAATGAAGGAAGAATAAGTATAATCACACTCAGACAATGAGATAATTACAACAAAATAGTTAAGAGCATGAACCCTGGAGACAGAATGCCTGAATTTGAGTCCAGATTTCCTTGTTTACTAGCTGCCTGACCTTGTACAGTTCACTTTAACCTTCCAATGTGCTTTAATTTTCTCATCTCTCAAATGGAACAAGAATAGTCCTTCCTCATAGAGTTGTCAGCATTAAATAAGAAAATGCATATAGGAATCAGCTCAAGAGCTCAATAAATGCTAGTTTTTATTATTATTAGCAAAGATTAATTTCAATTTCATTAGATCTTTCTTTGTAAAAATTCTTTTCTTTTTGACCTGTTAAGAGGTTTGAATAAGATCAGTTTTGTCCTCATCAAATCACATTTTGGTGCCATGTTGCCAATTGAGACTTAAGAGCCAAGACTGATACAGTTGGAAGGGGCTCTCAAAATTTCTTAATCAAAATCAACATTTTTATGTGTGTTGGAAGCAGAAATGGGTGTGTATTGTACAAATTTGGCTGGTTCCTCTAATGGATCTCAGTATTGATATCCACATTCCACATAATATGCAGTCATGTTTAGAAGATTTGAGGTTAGAAGTTATGTTTCCTAGTTAAAGCAAATAATCATGCTTCATAAACTGAGAGGCCATTTCTGCATCTACTACTGGCTGGCTGGCTACACAAGGCACTTCACCTTGCTGAACCTGCTTTTTCCAGCTTCAGCATGAGAATCATAGAATTCCTCTACCCACATGGGGATATTGAATAGCTTAGTTTATTGATGTTTGCAATGAGTGGGAGATAAAAGTCACTGTGGAAATATGAAGTATATTGAAGAACAAAGTGAGATATTAACAGTAACTGGGAATACAATAGAACTAATGGATTGGGCAGCAGAACCTGGAAAATAATGTTAGTATAGTACTAGATCATAACATTGATGCTCTGATTTTAAAGAGCATCTCTCTTTTGGTATGTATTAATTTCTGAGTATTGCAACATATTCCTTTTTTTCCCCAAATGAATGCTGACCTTAAATATGTGAGATGCTAATCTCAATCAAGATTTTCTTTCCCATTCACTCTTCTATATGACCTTTATAATATTAACCCTTGATATTGAGAGTGCCATTCTAATGATAATTATTTTCTTTTTATGGCATTTGTTCTAGGTCTAAGATCAGAGAGTGTCTAACCAGAAAAATTAACTAGATAAAAAGTTTTACATAAATTTCTAAAAAGTTAATATTTCTCATTCCCCAGTTGAATTCAGAAACCGATATGACATTTTTCTGCTCATGGCAATAAAAGCTGCCTTGATTAAAGTCACTTTTTTTTCTTTTTTGTTACTATTTCCTCTTTATTCCTATTCCTGAGCCATCTGGTTTGACAGGATTATAGCTGAAATACTTTTCTTTGAAATCTTTAAAAATGCCCCCTAGAGGCAAATAAGCATTTGGTAGAACCAGTAAATATAAGTGTTAAAGGATATTTCTTGCTTGTTTTTTTTAAGGTGTTTAGAAGAGTCAGGGCAAGGGGCGAGAACAACTGCTGAATACGTGACAGATTTATAGAGCCATTTCAGGTGAAACTTATGTTTTCAAGGCCCCAAGGAATTTTATCTCACTTCTATCCTACAGCAAATAAAGTAATAGCACCTTGGTATTCAACTGTGTGTATTAGTGACCTTGGATAATATAAAGAATTTTCAGAAATCACCCTTCACATTAAAATACATGTGTTGGTACTGACTTAAAGTTCTTGGAGAAATCCCAGTGTGTCCATCTTTCTCATCATTTTTACCAATGCTCTTTATTGATAAAAGACATCCTGTAAAATAAGACTTTTGAGGGTCCTGAGATCTGGGAAACAAACACAAAATACTCCACTCACTCAAAAATGTAGCTTTGGTTGACTTGGGGGAATGGGTATCTTGTTCTAAAGCCATAAGTAGCATTTGATGACATTTTATAGTTTACACATTGTTTTATTTTGTACATTTATGTATTAGCCATGTCTCATTAATCTTTTGTATACATATCTTTATATCTGTACATGCATATACAGAAATCAAGCTAAAATCAGAGATTAATCAAATAGGAAGTATTTGAGCATTTGCTTCTTTGGGTTTTGCACAGAAAAACTGAGGGTTATTTGGAAAATGAAAGTCAACTGGCCTTTCATCAAAGTTACTCTGAGTGAATGTCAGAAGACACTGGAGAGACAGAAGGGAAAACAGAAAATCAGAAAGGAGGGGTTGCTGGTGTGCCACTTCTTTGAACAGCTTACACAATATTAAATTTGTCTTTTTAAATTTGCTCCAGTAAAAGTGCCTGCCAAGTTCATGTACAAAGTCCCAAGTTTGCCATAAGGAGTTCAGTTACTTCCATTTTTTAAAACAATAAGCTATAAATAATACAAACAATGAGAGTATTGTGTTGGTTTCCTCCTGACAAACCCTGGCTGAGGATCTTGGTTAGAATCCTGAGGTGGAAAGCAGGAATTCTGTCTGAGCTACAGGATCATCCATTGCTTTTCTAAGATTAGCCTAAGAGGTAGCTTGCAGGAAGCAGGCCTCCTCACCAGGCACTGTTGTGGGATTTCTGTATTATTTATTGTGTAAGACCCGTTCATGGCTTTGAGCACAGGGAGTATGGCTCCCCAAAGCACAAAGGCTGAAAATGAACGCACGTCTTTTCCTTCTCACTCTGTACAACCAAATTATATACCTCCTTTTCCTCCCCCTCAAAGACATACATGTTTTTTTTTTCTTCCTGGTGGCAAGAGACAGTGACACTTAATAACTGCTTAGGAGTTGCTCCCAAGATGGCTCCCTTTCCCAGGTAAGGGTTCAGGTAATGGGCAATGCAAAATCACATTCGTAAATCCACCATGATTCATTTCAGTGTTATTATAAATGGGAGACCCTCAGAAATTAGCATTGCATTTAAGCACAGCCACATAACTGGAAGATTGCTTCTGGGCATGCTGCATGGCTCTGGATTTTTCCATGTTCCTAAAGTGTGCACCTTAGTGATTTATTAATGAGAATTTTTTTCTGAACTAGTTGATTGGTGCATTTTACCCAGCCAACTTAAGGCAACTGCCGTTTTACTCTGATTCCTCAGTTCAGGACTGCATGTGGACCCTGGAGCCATCTTCCCCTTACTACTACCCAGCTTACACATTCATCTTGCTATGTGGATAACGGTAGATTTGTATGCCTTCATAATAAAGGGAGGTCTTAATTGACCTCAAGGGAATCTGGTAGGAAAAAGTTATATTATGAAACCAAAAGATATTATGTCTACTTCCATTTGCCTTCCATAGAGTAGATGCTCGACAAATATTTGTTCTTTGTGTATGCTTTTATTATTATTTTGTTATTGTATTGGAAGGTTGTAAGGAGTAGTGTGTGGGAGAGTGGGTCTGGAATAGTTAACATTTATTCCCTGATGTTGGAAAGAAAGACCTCCGTCCGGTTGGTATGAGTGCAACAATTCAGGCAAAGGTAGCTGTCTTTCCCTCCTGAATCCTGTACGTTCATTTCAATTTGGTTCAAAAGCATTTATTGAGCATATATCAGATATTATGCCTAGAACTGTGCTGCACACTAGGAATAGAAAGGTGATCCTTTGAGGATCCCATAGCCATAAGAAAAGCCAATCATGAAAATATACCATTTAAATATGCCAGGGATGCTTCTAGTAGTGCTCCCTAGAGTTGCTAAGACTACAGTTTGCTTTTGAATGTGAAGAGGAGTTAGCCAGGCAAAAATACTTTTGCCATGTGTGCTATTTGGCCTATTTTTTCAGACATTGAATTGCAAATATTTAAGAGAAAGAGTAGATTTTTAGTTCTCAGGTTTTCATTCTGGCAGCTTCCATGAGCATACAGATCCTTTACATAACAGAGGTTCTTAAGTAAAATTATATTTACCGACCACTGCAGTTCATTCTATTGAAAGGTGGACTCAGTATTCCCTGAAAGGAAGCATGGCCAAGGATTATTATCATCTTCAGGACTCACCTGGACCTTATCCAACATGCTTTCTTAGTATTCAGAGTCAACAATCATCTCTGTAAGGGGTTGGAAAACTTTCTATGAGGGACCGATGTTTAAGGTTTTTCAGGCTGAACAGTCTCTATTGAAACTACTCAATATTCTTTTGTAGCTTGAAGGCAGTTATAGATTATAATTAAATGAATAGTCATGACTGTGTTGTAGTAAAACTTTATAAACACAGGAAGAAGTCTGAAATTGGCTCCTGGGCCATAGTTTGTTGATGCTATAGCATTAAACAAATATATCTGGCTATTATTTGAGGTCTGAAAGTACTTTAAAATTTTAAATGTCAGAACTTCAGATATTGAACATTAAAACCAGGAGTCTAAACTCATTCTTAAATTCCTCTTATTCTATATCCACTTTATGTAAAATATTAAGCAAAGGGATGGAGATAAAAAGAAATTAAACTCAGTGCTTCCTCTCAAGGAGTTATAATCTGTCAGGGAGACATGTTTTACAGATCAGGAAATGGAGACTCTCAGAAATGACTTACTCTTGGTTAGACAGTAACAAAGTCAGGACTCAGAATCAGGCCTCTGGGAGGTCAGGCCTCTTTTCCTGCCTGGGGAACTTTGGTGGGTGATGATCCTCAGGTCAAAATGACATCGGTGAAGAAGAAGAGAGGATGTATGATTCATCGAGGCTCTCATGTGCTTGAATCTTTGCTTCAGCCACCTGCCAGAGATATGTGACAGAAGAAATCGAAGTCGTTTTCTACTTAACGATGCTCAGAGTCATGCCAAGGCTCACACTAACGTCAGAGCTGTCCGGCCTCCTTCGCTGTTAGGAGTTTGCTGTAGTCATCTGCCAGACTCTGAACGTTTTGTTTCCACCTGGCAAAAGAGACTTGTTCTTTGTAATGCTCACGAAAACAAAAAACAAACACCAAAAAAACAAACAAATAAAAACAAAGGAAAATAAAACAAAGATTTATCATTGTTTAAACCAAAGAAGTCATTGGGGAATTTATTCTGTACTACTTTGATTTAAATTCAGATAATAGATGTAATACAGCTACCAAATCCAATGGCCATTTTGTAATCTCATTCTTATTGATGATCTCTGCCATGTTTGAGTGTGTTGTTTACCACCCTCTTTTTGAGAAATTCTCTTAAATTCCACGACATAGAACTCTTTTTTTCCTAAGTGGATATTTTCCCAAAGGTTAGTACTGAGCTCTTTACATTTTGGATTCTTTATCATCTCTTTCGGCCGTCTCTGCTCTTAGGGCTTTATATCTTACTTCTAATTGAAGAAAGGAACAAAGGAGCAAGGAAAAATATTTAGTTGGTGCTTAAAGTGTTCTAGCATCTAGAGATAGAAAACACAGCTGCTTCCTCTAAGGACTTCCCAGTCTAATAAGAGAGAGGGAGAAAAAAAAACCCAAATCAAAAACAAACCATTAATGGCTCTCAGATCTCGATGCTAATAGAGGTATGCAGAGGTGATAAAATGTGAATACCTGGGATGTAGAGAGGCAACTGTGAAGGTTTACCAGAAGAGGGGTAGCTGTGCTGAATATAGAAATAAATCTGAATACAAATTATCAGAGTGAAAAGATTTGACTCAAGAATGAATTTGCTGCTCTTCAGTATTTTCCCAGACGGTGACAATGCTGAAACAGGCTGGTTAGTTACTACTTGTTTCCCTATTGCTTCCTTGACTAGATCAAAAGCTGCTGGAAGACAAAGATGGATGTTGTTCATCATTGTGTCTGGCAACTGGCAAATGGTAGGGGCTCAGGAATGTTTCTATCTGAGACTGAAGATTATTATTCCTACTTTATCACTGAGAAATTGAGTCTCAGAAATCAAAAATGAATTTATTTATGACCAAACATCAAAACCTGGGAGATGCAGACATTCAAACACAAGCCTAGAAGGGTCCTTTGCTCTTTTTTTTTTTTTTTTTTGCTTCAGTTCACTTCATTTGACATCTCAGGCCCTACCTTTACTCCTGCCCCAAATTACATGTCTCTAGTTCCTTCTTTTACACTTTCCCTGAATGTGCTACCACAAACTCAACATTATCAAAATAGAACTCCTTATCTTTCTGCTTACTCTGCATTTGCTGCTTCTTTCTTTCTATTTGATATAAATATCTATGATATCAATACCCATTTTCTTATTGTAGTGTTAGACTCTTGAATATGGGAGTTAATTAAATAAGAAAAAAGAAGATAGGGATTATTTAAATAATAGAATTTTAGAATATTTTGGCACATGGAAGCTCCCATGCCATGAAAATTAGCCTTCAACTCTCAATAAACCTTAGATATGAAATGTGAGCCACAAAATAAACCACATGTGTAATTTTCCATTTTTTCACAGCCATATTAAGAAAAGTAAAGAAATAGGTAAAATTAATTTTAATAGCACATTTCATGAACTGCTTAATAGCCGCATATGACTAATGACTATTATGTTGAATGATGTTATTCTAGAAAGACTTTCACAAAGATTTTATGTTACAAAATAACTAAATTTCCATCTCCTTCCATCGTTTACATCCCCCAATAACTACTATTTAAATCCAATTGATTGAAAGGCAGATGGTGGTTTGGGGCAGGTCAACAACAGTGTTGAAGAACAGGAAAAAGATTAATACTGCAGTTATAGCCCTTTGTCTTGGTGCACATGAGTCTGAAAAGTCCCAAATGTATTTGACAGACATGTTTAGAGAGGTGATATATTTATAGAAATGATGTGTTTACCCAAGTATGCTGTGGCTCAGATCTCCAGTCTAAGATCTGAAAAACATTTATTTAATAGCATTCTTCTAACTCAAGTAGGTGGAAAGGGAAGCCATGAGAAAACCTCTGACCATTCATTTTGCTTAGAGATGTTCTGTGTGAGGACTGGAAGGATGGGGAAAGGTTAAAAGTTTTCTGCTTACTTTTCATTTACTGCTTCTTCCATTGAACTATGTATGGTTATTAATAAACGTCCTAACTTGATGTTAATTAACCACCTACTAGTCCTGTCTCAAAGGTATTTTTTGTCTCCTAAACTCAAAACCACAATGCTCTCTGAGTCTTCTCTCTCCTTATCTTGCTAATTAGATATTAAATCCTATAAATTCTTTACTCATAGAGTTGTTTGCATTCTCTTCTGTTTTACCTTTAATGTCATTTCTGTAGTCCCCAAATCCATCACATCATAGTTTGACAAGTACAATGATCTTCACAATGATTTTGCCATCCCGAGACTTTTTGCTTTCCATTCCCTTTCATCATCAAATTCACCTTTCTAAGACCATACCCAGAGAACACCATCTTCTCTTAAATTCCTCTTCACTCAATTAAAACTAAAACCTTCCATCACCTTACTTTGTAAGTAAGGAAATTTAAGCTGATTAATAGTAAATTACTTACTTAGAATGACACAATTTAAAAATGAGACACAATTTAAAAATTCAGCTTCCTGAATTTTTAATTTTACATGCTTTCTACTACACATCTAGCCTGTAGAATAATGTTCAAGCTTTTTTATCTTTATTCCAGGCTTTGCCCAATTTAAGACCTATCATGCCAATCTTCTAATTTTCATACTCAAACTTGTCAACACATTGTTCCTGAAAGAGTCATTCATTCAGCCATTATATGAATGTTTGTTAGGCATGTCATATGTAAGACATTTTGTTAGATGGATAGAGTAACTTTGACAGGCTGTGTGGGAGATATCATTGGAGGCCAAAGCACTGGCAATGTTGAAAGTCAGGCTAGGAGTTTGAGATTTCATTCATTAGACAGGGTAGTACAACAGACAGCTTTTCATTAATTTAAGAGTGTGAGATGACAAGTCTGGCAGAGTGTGCAGAACACATTAAAGTCAGCAGAGCTTCTAGTAGCAAAGTGATAGCTCCTGGAAATAATAAAACTTACAGATATTTTTTATTTGGCTTACATGTTGGTGTTATAGTGTGTGTGTGTGCACATGTGTGCACACATACGTGTGTATTTAAATAAAATTAGTTGTTAATGTTAAAAAATTAAGTTTACATAAAAACATTTTAAAATTCTTTTTAAAAATTAGATAATCTGATAACTCAGAGCATGTCTTCCCATGTACAGGAATAAGAAGAGGGTGATGGGAAGCTGACTAATTTAGACAGGGTATATTCTTAATAGCTAGATTCATTCATGTATGTTATCTGCCTGATGTTTTAGGCACCAAGACAGATTCCCTACTAAAAGCAAGATAGCCGAAATAAGAACTGAGCAAGAGAGTAGCATTATACTTATTAATGATGCATTAGTTAAAAAAAAAAAAAGAGTACGTTGATATTATTTGCACATGCTTTGCAATATATTTTAAGATTCACCTTAGGCACATTTCATAAACTGGTTTAGTTCCATGTATTTCCTCTGTGAGTATCCCTTATGCCAACCACTTTCTTCTACATTGTTTTCTAATGATCTGTTTATGTGTATTTCCCTTCTAGATTATTTAATAAATAGTGTTCCCTTTGGGAACCTCTTCTAAAAAAAAACTAAGCTAAAAAATTAGAAATGAATTAAAATTTAAATGTAAGAAATAAAACTTTAGAAATGTTAGAAAACATTTTAGAGAACTATTCACGGGGGGAATAGTTTTAGCAAAGAAGAAATCTTACTTCCAAGACCTGAAAACTAAAGTGCAGATGCAGGGGAAAGGGAGGAGGAGAGGGGGAAGTAGTAGGGAAGGGAGAGAAGGAAAAAGGGAGAAGGTGAGAGGGAAAGAGGGAGAAAGAGAAAGGGAGAGGGAGAGAGGTTTAACTACATAAAAGTAAAAAATATTTTTATGGCAAAGATATTGCAAACAAAGTAAAAAAACAAATGACTAACAGAAAAAGTTTTGCAGTATATCTGACAGATAAATGACGATTCTTCTTGAATATATAAAGTACCTGCAGATTGATGAGAAAAATGACAAATTACACATTATATATGTGTATATATGTGTGTATGTGTGTAGTGTATATATATGTGTGTGTGTGTGTGTGTGTGTATTTAAAACATCAATTCACAAAAGAAACCCAACTAATTTATATACATAAACAGCTGCTCAATTTTACTAGTAGTCAGGAAAAAAACAAAGTAAAACAACAATCAAATACCATTGTTTTCTCTTCAAATTGCAAAAAAAAAAAAAAAATTTGTAACATATAAGTGCTGAAGAGGATACAAGGAATGTCACTTCCACACATTACTAATAGGAATATAAATTGCTACAGACTTTTGGAAAGTAATATGGCAAAGAGTATTAAATTAAAAATGAACACATCTTTTGACCCAGTAATTTCACTTTTAATAATCTATCCTATAAAAATGGCAGTACTAGTGCATAAAAATACATGTACAAAGGTGTTTACTATAGCTTTATATGAAATAGCAAAGCTCTGCAAGCAACTTGAATGTTCATTGATAGTAAAACGGTCTAATAAATTATGATATATTTATACTCTGGCACAGTATATAATATTAGGTGAGAAATACTGAGGAAAATAGAAAAATTATAGATAGATATAGATGGAATGATGTAATTACAAAAACAAACTTTATGTGTATATATGTGGAACATGGCAAACATGGAGGAATGTAGAGGAAGATGTAGAAGGAAGTGTTCATTTTATTAAGAAGGGAGAGGGAGAGATTGGTGTAGAAGAGGAAGATTGTTTAAACTATAGATTTTAGTACCTTTTAACTTGTTACAAGTATGCACTTCTTTATAATTAATAAAAATAAAGATAATTTTACATAAACACTTCATTTGATTTCCAGTGTGGTCCCTATTACTTGCCTCATAAAGCATAAATTTGTCTGTTTAGATAGAAGAAATACCTCAATGTGTTTACTACCTATACTAAGCCTTTTTATAATCCTTTATATAATATCTTGTTTTTCCAATTTACCCAACACCTTAGAAATGCTATCTGGAAGCTCTTATGATGAGGCAACATGTGCAGAAATGGCAAACCACTGGGCGTTGCCACTCTTTCTTGCTATGCTGTTAGCAGACAGGCCAGCCTCACCACAGGTTTCCCATCTGAGAATGCTTCTTAACTCTTGTGTTCAAGCTGTTGCTACCAGTTAATCAGAATCAAAGGTAAAATAATACCCACTGACCTTTCCTTGTAATATAAAGAGCACATATGGGTTTAAATCACGTATCCATTATTGTGTGACCTGAAACAGGTTAACAAACCTAGCTGGGCTTTAGTTTCCTATTAAATTGGGCATTGTCTTCTTGATAGTTTTCTAATGAAGGCTTAAGTGAAATGTATCCTGACAGCAATAGGGGGGTCTTTATCATCTCTCTACATTTGCTTATATCCAGTTAAAATTTTTAGATTAAAATGCTTACCGTTGCTGCTTTGCTCTGATTAATGTTTGGTCCTTGCATTTGGGTTACCGCTGAGAGAGATATTGATTCAGTTTGATCTGGAAAACAGTTACTCATTTTCTATCCATTTTATCCATTGCTTCTAGCGCAAAAGCATCAATAGGAGTTCTAATGGTCAGTCTGCTTTTCCAAAACTCAGGGTCCAGAATCAGTTTCATCAGCAGCCATATCGTTTTTCTTTCTGGTCAACTGTCACTCAGATGTTATCCTCATATTAGTTTTACCTTGAGCTTTCTTAACACATTTTAAATTATTTTACTGTTTTGGGGGGGGGGGATTCTGCAATGTATGTACGAAGACTTTGGCAAATGTCTACAATATGCCATGAGATCTGGTTTCGTGAAGAGTAATCTTTTGGTGTTGATCAGGGATATGAACCAGTCCTGAACAGAGCCTAGAAAATGTCAGGTTATCCTCCTTCCATCTATGTGTTTATCCAATATTAACTGAACACTAACTGCCCTAGGCCCTGGAATAGATGCTGGGGATTTAACAGTGAACAAAAGTGACAAATTCCCTTCTTTCATGGAGTTCCTAGCAAGAAGATTGACAGAAAATATTTGAGGGTCTGAAAACCAGAAGACTGTCTTGAAGCCAGGAGATAAAGATGCTAGAAAGCTGTAGTTAAATAAGAAGTCTGAAAAACAGGAAGTCAGCAAGATTGGGAGGACTAATCAAATCTCAGGTGATTGAAAACAGAGTGGCCAGCAAAATACAACAGAAAGGGCCAGTGCAACGGGATGCTTACATAGTCTCTCTTTTACCTTCTATCTGGGAAGAGATTTCTCAGGATCTGGGCAAATAGGTTGGTGGGCATGAGAAAATTAAGGAATGACTACAGAAGTGGTAGAAAGGATTTCCCTTCCAGATTGTATTTAACCTATTACACATTTGCCAGGTTTTTATAATTTTCTTAATTTCAAAGAAAGATCAAAGGTCAGGTATGATTATTAAACAAAAGTGAAAAAAAAAAAAAGTCCCTTCTTCTGGAGGTGTCAGAATAAAGCCCCTTACAAATTCTTCACACAGGTTGCAGACTCCAGTACAATGCTGAGGCATATAATTAAACTACAACAAATTAGATACAATTAAATATTTCCAACTCTCCCACATACCTGAAACCAAAGCTGTGAAAAAAGGGCGTATCTCAGCTAATTAATTGCCAAGAAATATTTAATAACCTCTCCTCTGCTACTTTTAGTATGAGGCATGAGTGCTTCCTTTCAACTTAATCATAAAGTTCCCTGGAGCCATGGGCATGTTTCTGCAGCACACTAAAGGAAAAACCCCCAAAGCGTAGCTTATTTAATTTATAATTCTTGCCACACCACTTCACACCTGAATTCTTTATCTGTGGGCACACATAATATAACCACAATGTGCTGTAGCAACATTTACTTTATAAGCAGAACTTTCATCTACCCACAGTTTCCTCTTTTTTGTAAAACTATTTGGCTGGCTAGCAAAATGACACCAATTGAGATTTTCTTTTTGTAGCCTGTTGGCTCAAGGATCCTGTGCAATTTAGAAGAGGTGATTTTATGCATCTTTCTCTCTAATGACAGAGTAGAAACTCCTTTAATGTTAAGACTCTCTAGAGAAGGACATTGTATTAGAAATATTGACTCTTGAGAAGCTGACGTGCCTGGCAACTTTTAGAATGTGTAGTGCAGCGTACCAGCTTCCTCCAGAAGTCCTCTTCCAGCTTTTGAGCATATTTAGAACAGGAGACATTTTGAGAAAGTATATCTTTAAAAACAAAATATTCATATATGTAACAGTCAGGATGGTAGATAAATGTCAACTACAAGTGCCAAAATTTGCAAAGGCAGATCTCATTGGCTTCACATTTAGCATGCTAGATGACTGTGGAAATGGGTTCGTTATTTGCATGTAAGGAAATTGCTGAGCCAGCTGGGTTAGCTCTGAAGTTTCTGTTCAGTTCGAGACAGGAATGAGGTTCATACCAGCTTCAAAGATAGAAGAAACCTTTTAAGGTTGAGCTTTTCAAACTTAACTTAAAAAAATTGCCTTAAAACTGAAAAAAAGGAGATAAATTTTATTCTGTGCCTTAAGATAAACTGGGTTCTTCATCTCAGTGCATTTGTGTACGACTGAGAGCTATTTGTTATCAATTTGACTTGAAAAATATAACAAATACAGTCACATCATATATACTTTAATCTGGCCCAGCTGGCCAGAATATGAAAAATTTATGTGCTTTGATGGTGTTTTGTTTTCTGCTCCATTTACCATTTTTTCAAGCTTTTCATTTTGCCCACCTGCTGTTGCCCTTTTCAGTACATGCTGCCTCAGAATCCCTTCCCTCTGAATTCTCAATGGAGACGTGGATTTATCTTTTGGTTTAATTTCAGAAGTTTTCCTTCAGGACCACCCTGGTTTGTCCTGGCCTTGGCCATGAGGTGATTTTTGCATTTGGAAATATTCTTGCCGTGAAAAACCTTCTGAACTCTCCAGAGAAGATATCCTTTTGCTCTCTTTCCTCTAGAAGCATACCTGGGGAAGTTCAGGGGAACTGATCACTGCTCTCAGAGAATTTCATAGGATTGAATTTGTAATCAGTGTCTATTTCCCAGAGCAGAAGGAGATTTCTCCTGCATGTGTTAGGTTGTGTGAGGAAGGGTGCATTCTGTCACTTGGCATTTAAAAGTTCAGTGATGTATACATGAAAAGAATCATGTAGAAGGGCTATTTTTTTTAGATATTAGGCCTGTCCCTGTCATTAAGACTTGAAATCTTCAGGGCTTCTGCAGAGAAATCCAATCTATGAGTGCAGAAGGACAAATTCACTGGAGATTTTGAGGGATCTTAATTGATACAGTTTTAGAACAGTTTGTCTTGCAAAGACCACTGAGCAGTCATGTCGAATTACTTCTTGCTTGGGTTGGTTCCTCTCAGGTTATTGATTCCAAAATCCTGCCTAGCATAAGAATTAACTGGGGATTTCTTTAAAAGCACAGGTTCTTTGTCCAACTCCCAGAAAAATTTAATATAATTCGTCTGGAATAAGGCCCCAAAATTCATAATACACAAAAGAAAACCCCCCAAAGTGACTAATGCTTTGCACAGCCAGGCTAGGGAGGCCATCGCTTTTGTCACACTAACCAGCGTGTTTTAGAACTGAACCCTGACCCTGCCTCATTAGTATCACACACTGGACACTGCAGCTAACTGATCCCTTTGGGGAATTTATAACCTTGTCTCTGATCTTGCTAGAGGGCATTGATGTAAAAAATAATCCTTACTGCAGGTATAGCTCAATGTGGGATTTCAATACTGCCTTTGGTTCCCTCCTGTACAATTTCAAAAAAGGTTTTAATCTTCAAGAGAATATCTACATTTGAGTAGAGAATAAAAGAAAACCTGGTTTTAAAAAATGTCTTTTTCTAGTAAGAATAATTTTACACATTTTAATGACCCTTTCAAAATTTTCAAATTAAATTTTTTTTTCAAGCAAAAATTACATCTTTCAATGATCTACCACAACTTTTAGAAAGAAATAACCTTTTAAAATATATTTATTAATTTAGTATGAAGAATAATAGGTCATGGACAAAGGCTGTGTGCAGTGTGTGCATATATGTGTATGTGTGTATAAATGAAATCATTAGGTAAACACTGATTGTTCATTTTTTCTACAAAGGTCAGTAAACCTGATTTTAACTTCAAGGCGATCGCATTGTTTGCGATGAAGAATGTTTCTGTAAACCAGGCTTGTTTTTGCACTTTTTAAGGTAATTATTAATTGAGAAAATCAAAGAATAAAGAAGTCACTTTGTACCAAGATATGACTTAAGTAAAATGACAATAGATCAAGATAAAAAATCTCAAAACTATCCCTTAAAGTGGGCAAATGATTTTAATGAGCCAGCTGATTTATCTAAGTCTACCTGGAACACATTAACTAAAACGGGTTACTGAGTAATCTCTCTTAGGTAAGAACACAGCACAAATTCTGAAAAGCATTTGGGAGCTCAGGAAAGCTCTGTGCTCAGTGAAGCTGAGCCAGGCCCCAAATCCAGATGGAAGCAATGCACAATGATTAGCATCAATGCTAAAAAAAGATAAGGAAATGTCCCTAGGTGTTGTACTGCTATGCTCTGGGTCATTGATTCTCAAAGTTCAGTGTGCATAAGAATCCCCTGGGAAACTTGTTACAAATATATATTCCTAGGCACCATCCACTAAGATGGTGATTCATTAGGACTCAAATCAGAAAAAAAAAAAAAAATTTTAATTAGCTAGCCTTGTGATTTAGATCCTACTTCAAGTTTACTGCTCTAGATAATGTATTTGGTGAAAATAAAATTATATTTAACAGTAAATATTTTCCCTACTTATAAAAGGAATGACATAATTGTTGTAGAAAATATGGAAACTTCAGAAAAAGCAAAAAAAAAACAACTTTTCTAATGACCCTAATTTGAGCCATTTGTGACAGTGTCTGCTAAAATCTCTCTCTCTCTCTCAATCTCTCTCTCTTTTTTTTTTTTTTTTTTTTTTTTTTGTAAACCCTAGTGGATTTCTTTCCTTGGGCTTCCCTGGTTAACATCTCTGGATGAAAATTACCAGTTTAGTATGTTCAAATGTTAGTTCCTCCCTTAAGTCATATATCTCCAACTTTCCTTTGACTAATCCCACTTAGATGTCTTGCTATCATCTCACACTTAAACATATCAAAAACCAATCCCATTTTTTACCATCAAAATTGTCTGCATTCCTTTTTGTAAAAAGGAACAATATTCTCCCCAACAACTGCCAGAAGCTTCTTCTTCACATCATTGTTTTCTAACCAGTTGTTAAGTTCTCCTAAATTATTCATTTATCAAATGATCTTTGCAATCACTTTTTATATATAAGGCAGATGTCAGGTAGTGTGCATTTCAATGGCTGTTCTAAGTTTGAAACGTTGAAATTTTTTCCTTTACCTCTGCCTTGAAGCCCCCTAAGTGCTCACCACCACCTGGCCACACTATTCTTTCTCCTGGACCTCCCCCAAATCTTGCACCATCATCAGCCTAAAGGTTTACACCTGACCCTGTTTTAGGGGCCCTCGAGAACTCCTGTTTGGCATCTCTTCTAGTTGGTGCCTATGCAATTTGCACAGATTGTTAAATATATTGGTTTACTCTTGTTTTACTTCATTTAATAGCCTACCCTGAAAGGACCCTTTATACCCAAATTACTATAGCCATGACTCACATATACTTCCTAGATCCAGTCTATTCTAACTTGAGTTATTTTATACATCACTACCACATACACCTTTCTAAAAATCTGTTTTCATTATCAGTCTTCCTTTCTTTGCAACCTAATTGAAATGATAAGCACCAAATATTTGGGCACTGAGAAGTTATGAAGATCATATTACATGGCCACTAGATAGGAGGTTTAATATGAACACCAATAAGAATAAGAGACAGTGAAATGTAATAAGAAAAGAGGGCCAGTATACCACAAAATTCAGGGGAATATTTTGTTCTGAAAGTCATCTAATCTTACTGGGAAGATGGATGCTTGCCTCACACTGAAGCTTGGAAATCTCTTTGTTATCTGTTTTTCTATAGCCTCATACCACCTGTGTTCCACTTAGCACCCCTGATTTCCCGTGCTCGCTACATCATTTGTTTTTCTTTCTCCCATGTAAACAACCAGTTTCAATGAACAATCAGATCTGTTAGACAATAAGAAAATTAAAATTTTTTCTTCAAACCTTGTCACTTGTAGTGAGTATTGCTGTGTTGTTTTAGAGCTTGTTATGTATTGAAAATCATGAATATATTTATTTTATTTTGTTTTTTCTATTATACACATAAATAATTAAAAATCCCATTTGTCCCACCAACAAAAGAAAAATATTATTTGCCTTTTAATCTATTTTTATTTTTATTCTATGAATATTTTTATAAGTGTAAGGTTACATAAACATTATTGTATAGTATCTCATTAAACATAACATTGTAAAATAAGGATTTTCTTGTTACTAAATTAATTTCTAAAATGTAATTTTTGCCATTATAATAGTCAGTTGTATTTCAAATCAGTTAGTCATTCCTTGTTGCTGTATATTTAGGTTGCTTCAGTTTTTATTATTATAAATAATGCTGTATTATGTATAATAAACATAATTGTACATAAAACTATGTCTCATATTATTATCACAATATATGTTCCAAGAAGTGGGTTTATGAGGTCTTTAAATGGTTTAAGATTCTTACATAATACAGCCAAATTACTTTCCAAACGATATTTTTTAAATCAATTTTCATTACTACCAATAAAAAAGAGTGCTCATTTTACCAACTTTCCTCCTCAAAAGTTTTATTTTAATACTGATTTAATAAGTAAAAACTGTGTTTTTTTCCTTTGATTATTATTCAAATTGAATTATTTTTTCTGTTTGCTAACCAGTTGTCTTTTTTAGAGTCACTATAATATTAGCACAAGTACTAGTGATTCTGTCTTGAACGAAAGTTGAAAATAAATGCCTGGTGCAGTTCAAAGAGTATGTGGCCAGGAGTCAGTTGATGGGTGCTTTTTCTTTAATGCAAATGATTAGCTATTGACCATAGACCAATGACTTAACCTGTTTAAGTCATATACTTCAGTATAATATGAGAATAACTTATTATTATAGCTGTCATGAGGGTAAAATGAGAGAATGGATATGGAAGTGTGTGGAAGAAAAATTAGAAATTACATAAAAATATCAGCCAATATTATTTTTGCCTCTTAATTCATTGACTACAACAAATATCATTGACTGGTTTTGCATAACATTTAATAGGCTTATCAATTCTATTTTCACCTACATTTGTTACCAACTACATGCCAGTAACGCATTAGCTATTGAAGGTTTAATAAAAAAAAAAATGAGTGAGTCAGAGGCCCAGAACTTGAGGACTGAGAGTCTAGGAGGGGAGAAAGATAACAGAAATTAATGGACAACACACACACACACACACACACACACTTGCATATATGTGTATGTATGAAAATATAATTTAATAAATTTTATAAGAATATGTAAAAATACTGTAAAAGTAGAGAAGGGAAGAGCAAAAATTTAAGGAAGGTTTCCATAGAATAGACATTTATGCTGAAAGCAAATAGGAATTTGCTAGGTAAAGAAAGGAGGAGAGTGATACTACAGGAATGGGGGAGCAAAATGCAAAAAGGCATCGAGGTATGAAAGACCAAGGAATACTTAGAGATTGGTATTATTGGTATGTATAGGGTATCTACAGGAGTGCAGAGACCAAGAAAGCAGGAATCTGGCTATAAAGATCCTGTACGCCATTTTACAAAATTTGTACCTAATCATATTTTAATTTAGTATTAATGATAAACATTTCTAGTTCCTAATTCAAAATGGCAAATATTGGTGGAGACAGAGGTATTCCTTTTAAACCATTGCTAGTATAATTTTTTTTTTTTCAGATGGGAGAGCCAAGATAAATGCTTTATTAGTGGTGATCTCTGCCTAAATTCAGGAAGAAATCACTAGTAAGCATTGATTCCAATTATTCATCCAGCAAGTATATATTAAGTGCCTACTAAACACAAGACACTGTAGAAACTGTGAAATCACCATATCTTTCTGAAGAGGAAAAGGTAGTCATTAAGCAAATAAGTAAACAAGAAAGTGAAATGAAGTCTATGAAAGAAATAAATGGGAATCTTTACTCACTCAAATAGATTTTGAATTTCCCTGCTAACATGGGAAAGAGTCATGCCTTCCTCCCCCAATTACAAGCAGTAAAGAGAAAAATGAAGGCTATAACAGCCTTCCTTGTTGCCACATGAGGTGAACCTACCTAACAAGATAACAGTGGAAATGTAAGCTGAGAGAGAAAAATAGATTTCTGACAATAATGTTTGAACCTCTCAATCCAATGGTTCCTAAAGCAATCGTCATTTCTTAAACTTCCTGGATAAAAAAAAAAAGCTGATAAATTATTTTTGTGTTTAAACACGTTGGTTTGAATTGTGTTCAATTACTTGTAACCAGAAGAGACATGAATATTATAGAAGCCTATGAGAGTAGGTGTTTCAAAAAGGATGAAGTAGTCAACTGCCAGAACCCGCCAGGGAAAGTCGAACAGTCCCTGAGAGGGGGAGTGAAGATGAAAGAAAAGACAGAGACAAGAGAAAGATTTGGGAGGGCTCACAGTCAATACTGTAGCCTCAAGTTTATTCAGTACACCCTATTTATGCATTACAATTGCGTGGGAGACCAACTGCTTGCACCTGCACAAGAAGAAACAACTGCTTGCACCTGCACAAGGAGCATTTTGCTCTCTCAAGGCTCCCATCCACCTCAATAATCAGCTTGTTCTCTGGAGCAACAGGTGCTTCTCAGTCACTACCAAGGTAGCAAGGTAACTGCAAACACCTGCTGAGCAAACAATCCCTTGTTTACCCAGAGGGCGGCCATCACACAAACGGCTCCCAACAGTCAACTGTTTGAAAAGTCATTGAAAGCTGAAGATGGGAAGTATTCATTGAATTTGGCAACATAGAGTCATTGATAACTTAGTATTTATGATATGCCAGATACTATGCAAGGTAGTGAGAATAAAGAAATTAAAACAGTTTTTGATATTTAAGAAATCAGTGACAGTATGGGGACAGATAAGCCATTCAAAAAAAATCAATAAGAATCATGATAGAAATAAATGCAAGACTTCATAGGGAATCTTTGAAAGAGTATCTATGTTAGAGTACAGTCTGTATCTTTCCAAAAATAAGTTGAGTTTAACTGATTCTGAACTGGTAAGCAGGACCTCAAAGACAGTTGATCTCCCTTACTTAGCAGTTTACTTGCTTCTCATAGTATGATCCAGCCCATTTGCATGAAAATGTATTCACACAGTAAAACTTAGTAAGTGCTCAATAAGGGCTGATTTAGCTATTATTATCAGTAGACTCTTATCTCTATATAGATATAAACAAGTAATAAATGACTATTGGTTAAGAAGAGGAAATCATTAGTGCAGAAAAAGAAAAACAGGAATTTTACAAGTCAAATTTGAAATATACCTCAGCTACTTATTAACTCTGTGACTGTATTAGTTCCAGGGCTGCCATAACAAAAAACTACAGACTAGGTGGCTAAAACAAGAGAAATTTATTTTCTTACAGTTCTGGAGGCTGGAACTCCAAGCTCAAGATGTTGGAAGATTTGGTTTCTTCTGAGACCTATTTCCTTGGCTTGCAGATGGTCACCTTTTTGTTATGTACTCACGTGGTCTTTCCATGGTGTCTCTGTGTATTCAGATTTTTCCTTCTTATAAGGATACCAGTCAGATTAGAATAGGGTCCATCTTAATGGCCTTGCTTTAGCATAATCACCTCTTCAAAGGCTTTATCTCCAATACAGTCACATTCTGAAGTAGTGGGTTTTTGAACTACAGCACATGAATTCGAGGGGACATAATTCATCCCATAACAGTGATCTTGAAAATGTATCTACCCTAAGAATCAGTTTCCTCACCTGTTAAAAAGAGATAGAGCAGTGTAGCCTAGACTGTCTCTGGGTGGGTTTCAAAATTTGGCTGGTTGCAGGACTAGTGGGCTGGTGATCACTGTTTACTTTTTGCATAAATTGATATGCATTGGTATTTTCTGGTAAGTAGTAAAGGAGGATATTTTTTGTAGTTTGTTTTAGTTATGATTTTTGAGCTCTGTCAATTGAGAACTAAGAATAATCTGAAAGCCAATGTCTCCCTGAATTGGCTTACAAAGTCCTGATAAGTGAGAAGGATTTCAGTGATTAATTTGAAACTCCAGTTACAAGTAGTGCTCTTTGGGGGCACAAAGACAAAATTCTATACAGAATTGAGGAGATGGCCAGCCTTCCCACATTTGTGAGAAAATATGTTTTTTTTTTTTCATTTTCATTAAATTCCTATTAGTTAGCTGTGGTAACAAACAATCACCAAATCTCGGTGGTTCACAAAAACAAACATTTATTGCTTGCTTCAGTTACATGTCAGTATAGTGGGTCATCTGCAGCTCCTGTGGTTCTGTTTGGCTCCACTTGACTCAGCTCCATTTGTCTTCTTATCCCAGCCCTACAATGGGACATGCCATTTTCACAGCGTAGGAAGAACAAGAAAGCTGGTAGAGACAAGTGATGTCACTAAAGTTTCTGTTCAGGTGCGGCAAACAGTATATCTTCTCACAGGTCAAAGCAAGTCTAATGGCTAAGCCTAATGTCAAAAGAGGCAGGGAAATATAACAACTACAAGGAGGATGGCAGTGGGCTGAGACACAGATTCTTCTCACAGAGAAAGAGGAGATAAATTGCAAACAGTAATACAACCTACCACATGCTGCTGTTTGTCCATATGATAAAGCGAAAAATTATGCTAGTTCATCTGGCTAACTCATGTGGCTATATTTTCCCAAACTGCTGATTCATTGCCCCAGTGATTCACTTTACTTACACTGTCATTCGAACCTATGTAAGCAATCAGGATTTTCATAGAAGTAGAACTGTCAAGTCAATATGCCAAGAAATCATCTTCAGAACCAATGACACATTTATAGTGATGTTTAAACAAAGGTATAGACATGGCAGGAGAAATTTTCTGCCAAGGTCTGAATCAAAACAAATCAGACTGGCAGTATATGTTTACAAAAGTGGTTTATATTGTCTTAGATTTTCATATATAACACATTTCTGTATTCTACTTTAAATAAGTTTTTAAAAAGAGCTAAAGACTAAATTAGTTTTTTAGAGCTTGATACCATTACATATTTTAATTATATAGCTGACATCTGCTTTGTTTTCACACTTACCATGGAAACTTCTCATTCACTTATCGTTCATTTATTCATTCATATACTATCAAACATTTATTAAGCACTGAGTACTCTTTTTGGTATTGGAGAGACAAAGATGAATAGTCAGGTCCTATCCAGGAAGAGCTCACAGAGATAGAGATATGTAAAAAAAATTATAATATGTAAGATTAGTGCAAAAGTAGTCTAGTGAAATGGGAAAAAATGTGATCTCTAGAGCCAGACAGATCTGGGCTCACATTTCAACAATTACCAGGTGTGTGACCTCAGGCACTTTACAAAAGCTCCCTGTGTCCCAGATTGCTTTAAAGATTGTTATACCTACTTTATTGGTTTTTTAAGTGGAGATTAGGAAGAACGTGTATAAAGCAACAACTACAGTTTCAGAACATGATACAAGCTCAATAGAAGTGTTGTTATTTATTACATTTATGGGAAGAATTATAGTAACTAAAAATAATTCACTTTGGAGTAAAGGTATATCTGGAAAATTTTTTTCCAAAAGTTGACGGTTGAAAGGGAAATATATTCAAGGCAAAAAAACGTGAGTTTTGGTTTCACTGGCCACAGAATGCATGGCTATGGGGAGAAACTGGCAAGATGTGAGCATGAGTGAGGCAGCACATGACATTTAAGTGCTATAGTAAATGATCTGAATTTACGACCTCATTCTTTATAATTATAGCTTTATAACTATAGCCGTTTCTTTATAACTACAGTTGTCTTTCATACCCCTCCTCTACCTCAGACTGCCACCTATTATTTGTGACAGATAGTTCCAAAAGCCTTTTACTATGACATTAGGAGAATAAATATTATTGACAACCCACCTCCTACATTCCTTCCCTATGGCTCTACCTGCTCCCATCCTTTGTCCAGGTTCTTTTCTCACCTCTGTCCCTAAGTTTGTCATCTTTCACCAACTGCCTAATTTGTGAGATAGTCCTCATGACTTCCCTACTTTGTCTTGAGGTTTCTATTTCTAGAAGCTAATTAAGAATCTTTTTAATGACCTCATCCTCAAGACCAATTATTTTTATTTTGAAAATGTAGAACTTTTTTGATATTGCTTGATAAAATATTTTCCTGTTTTGCTTTTTAGATATTTTTATGCCTGCCATTCTAACATTTCTTTCACCACATGCTATTTTTTGAATTGCTTATTTCCATTTTTGAACATATTTTGTCTTCAGCAAAGCATTCCATTCTTCCAATCCTTCAGCATGGGCTGGTGGAATTTGAAGCTTGCCTTTCAAGGAGCAGTTCTAGCTTTTAATTCTGAAACATTCCCCCAAACCCATTCATCTATAAAACAATTAAACATTGCCTGTTTCTGTCACAAACACTGAGAATAGGTGTCCTCTGAAGTTTGCACTGTTGTTTCAAGAAAGCACAAGAACTGCCTACATCAAGGAATCAATATCCTGTCTCTGGCATCTATATATAATTACTGTTCAAGAAAGTAGAGTTAAAAGCAGTTTTGCAAACCTTACTATGACTATGTTGAGATCCCTCATACTTATTTTTCTTCCTATCCCTTTTTCCCATTTCTATTGCTTAGTCTTACTCCTCTTCGTATCTTCCTTATTTTTTAATTGTCCTACTGCCAAAATTTCCACTGATTTAATTTTCCAATTGTAACTTTTCAATTCTTTGCAATTTCCCTTTTTCTTATATGTTTATGATCTGTCTTCATGATTTCTCCAAGTTTTTTGGAGGCCTATTAACATTATTTTAAATACCATCAGCTTAAGATTAAATCTTAGAAACCTCAGAGACCTTTAGATAATACTTTTACTCTTCTAAAAATCATCTCTATTGAGGTATAATTTACATAAAGTACAACAGCTTAAAATGTGTAATTTAATGAGTTTTGACAAATATAAGTACCTTTGTAATCACCAATTAAGATTTAGAACATTTTTATCAACACAGAAACTTGCCTGCTGCCCCCTATAACAAATCCCCTTTCTCCAAACCAGTCCTTGCAGTTATAGACCTGTTTTCTGACCTATAATTTTGCCTTTTGAACATAAATGGAATTATATGGTATACTGACATTTGTGTCTATCTTCTTTCACTTAACATAATACTTTTGACATTAATCTATTTGATTGCATGCATCAGTAATTTAATCCTTTTTATGACTAAACAATATTATATTGTATGGCTATATTTCAATTTGTTTATCTATTTACCAGTTACATTTGTGTGTTTTTGAGTTTTGGGGTGAAATGAATAAAGCTATCATGCATATTTTTATACAAGTTTTCATGTGACCATATGTTTTTATTTCTCTTAAATAAATATTCAGGAGTGAGATTCCAGGGTCATATGACATGTGTAAGTGGCTGTACCATTTTTTATTCCCAACATAAATTCATGAGAATTCTATTTCTTCACCAACACTTGGAATTGCCATTTAAAAAAAAATTAGTCACTAGTATGTATTAATAGTTCATTATTGTTTTACTTCATACTTCCATAATGACTAATTATATGGAACATATCTCATGTGTTTATTTGCCATTTATAAATATCTTTGGTGACGTAAATATTCAAATATTCTCCTTATTTTTATAATGTGGTTTCTCTTATTATTAGCTTAATAAGATTTATTTATAAATTTTGAATGCAAGCCTTTTATTAGCTATGTATTTGGCTGATATTTTCCCCAAAATCTGGCTTACCTTTTCCTTTTCTTAAAAATGTCCTTTGAAAAAAAAATATTTAATTTGGGAACATTTATCAGTTTTTCTTTTATGGTTTGTGTTTGTTATGTCCTATTTAAGGAACTTTTGCCTAACCAAATGTCACAAAGATTTTCTCTTATAATTTCTCCTAGTGGCTTTATAGTCTTTGCTTTTGTATTTAGTTCCTATGCTCCATATATATGTTATATTTGATTTGCTAAAATGTTTTATCTTTTTAAAAATCTTTATTCATGAAGGATCTTTTGAATATCATCAGCCTAACATATTCTTTCCTTTTTTCATTTTTATATATTTCTTAGACGAGGCAACTCTTGGCTGACCTCACAGATTGCAAGGACCTTGTCTTTTACGCCTACAGCAAGCATCTGGTCATCCTAGGTGGTCTCTCATCCAAGTACTAACCAGGCCCGACCCTGCTTAGCTTCCAGGATTAGATAAGATAGGGCTTGTTCAGGGTGGCATGGCTGTAGATTGTTTTTTATTTTTAATGTCTTCACGTGGCTTTGTTATCAGGATAATCCAAACCTTACAAAGTGAATTGGGAAGTTGTCTCTTCTCTTCTATTTTCTGGAAGAGCTTGTGGAGTATGGTATTTTTTTAATCCTTAAATATTTGGTAGAATTCACCAGTGAAATCATCTAAGCCTGGAGTTTTTGTCAAAAAAGTTTATAATTTTTTTTCTTTAATAAATATAAGACTCTTTAGGTTATCTTTCTTTTTTCTTGAATAAGCTCAGATAGTTTGTATCTTTCAAGGAATTCGTCTATTTTATTTTGTAAAGTGTGTTAGCATAAAGTTGATTATTATATCTTTTTAATATTTGTAGGATCTGTAGTGTATCCCTTCTTTCATTTTTGATATTGGTATTCTATGACTTTCTTTTTTTATATAATTCTGTCAAGGGTTTATCAAATTTATCGAGCTTAAATTCAGTTTTCATTCTATTGATTTTTTTCTCTTTCTATTGATTTCTTATTTTGTTTACACTTATATAAATATAAAATGTTGAAAATTTAGATTAATGTGATATATTATCTTCCTTTTGTTTTACTTGGTTCCTGATTATAAGGATGATATGGATTTAGCATATTACATTTTAAACCTCTAGTCACCCCAACAATTTAGGTGTTTTTTTTTATTATTTAAATTAGTTATAATAAAACTTAAAACTTATAGTTATTTTTAAGATGCCAACCATTGTGCTAAATCAAAACAATCTAATAGAGTTGAGATGAAAGCAAATGCCAGCTGTAAAAATAAAGATAACTTTACCAGCAAACATTGCTACCTTTATCAATTCTGAATAGAATTTTACAGTTTGCAAGCTATTCCACTGAGGTTCATAAAGAGTGTATGTGATTACTTTCATGTTGAAAATTTACGTATATTTCTTATTGCTTCTTACCTGAAAGACCCAATTTGTTTCGTAGGCCCCTGTTAATGTATTTGTGGTAGTGAGGTAGGTCTGATTGAGCAATATTATAAAGTGGAAACTGGGACACTGATATTTTTTGTAGCTTTACTTTGGTGGAGAGATTCTAGTGAGTATGAGAATGACAGATATTTGAATCTTCAGGGAATGATGAAAAAGCGGAAAGACAGTATCACAGAATGGATTTTGTGTCATTTTTGGTTCTCACTACAAAGGAAAATGTAAAAATGTGGTTTGTTAACTTTAGCACTTCATAGCCTAAGATAGGCTATACTTTAAGCCACAGAGAGTGTTTTTTGGTACTTATTTCACAGACTCTGAACGTTAAGTGATCATCAGATGAAAACTACCCTTTGATTTCATTTTTCTATTATTCGAGATTCTCAGAAAAATTCTACTGAACATTTTGCTGAATCCAAAATGCTATCATTTAAATTGCTGCTAAGTAGGTTAATTTTATAAAATCAATTTTAATTTGTAGTTGGAGATAAATCTTAGAAATCTTTGATTGATATGTCTTTTATTTTTAACCCACTTTGCCCCCAAATTAACCTGCTTTAAAATTGACAGCTGTATCTCAATTACTTTTAAATGGTATGCATGAACTTTTTTAAAACATTATATTTTTTATCATCACAAGAATGTCCTTCTTAGGAATAGCTATGGAACCATAATATGCCTTTTACCACAGGGATATTTATATACAGGGCAATCCTTCCCATACTCATATATCCAAATTGCATGCTATTCATTACATATGTGAAATGACCTTTGACCCGGCCTGTTTGGTCTTTTGTTTGTTTGTTTGTTTGTTTGTTTGAAGACTATATCATAGGTAAAATAATAAAGTTTATATTTTGTTTTCAGAGTCTGGAATCTAGATCAGTGATGAGCAACCCAAGACTCATCTAGCAAATTTTAATTGCAAACTTCTATTTCATGCAAGGCACTGTAATTAAAAACAATATAATAAAAATCTCAGAAATCAATTTTAGGGTTTTCTCTCAGAAGCTGTGGTTGTAGAGAATTATCAAGTGAGCCAATAAGCACCATGCTGAGTCCCATAGCAGGTTGGGAACTCATTGAGCTATGCACAGAGTGAAACGACCACAGACCCCCTACCAAAGAATATAGTGGTCCTTTGAGTCCTCTGTGCTGCTCTGGGTTTAGAACTTCCCTGCCTCTTATGGGCAAAATGAGAAAGAAAATCCTACAAACATGGGAGGAAAGCCAAGATGAGGAAAGACAGAGGTTCACAACTTACTTATCTTAGCACCTTCAGCACTGTTCACAGCATCTGACACAGAATGAATATTTCATTTTGGTGAGTGGAGTGAACTAATTTTAGCCTACCTCTGCCATTGACTGTCTTACCCAGAGATGGCCTGGACAACTCACTTTAACTTATTAAAATCCAGTTTCACCAGATGCGAAATGGAGATAATAATTTCTATCTTAAGGGGATATTTTGAGGCACTAAAGATATAATGCATTTATAATAATATATTTCTCTGATGGGACTCAAAATACTTCTATTTTACAAAAAACAAACAAACAAACAAACAAACAAACAAACAAAGTTTTGGTGACTATATATTTTATTCTTCCTGAGTTGGACTATATATAAAGAAAATTTTAAAATACTGACAATCTAATTTCCAAAAAGTATAACCCATAACAATATTCTCTTGTATTTGTACTATCTTTTTTTCTTTAACACAGTTGTGTTTACATATGTATCCTTATTTCTGCCTGCTAGTAGCCTTGTGATATAAAGTAGAGGTGTCCTTCTTCCAAAAGATGCAGCAACATAAAAAACAGAATAACTATTGGTCGTTTTTCAAATGTCTTGGAGAAAATAAATGGTTATAGGCTGTGAATTTGTCAGGCTCCTTAAGACCCTTTGCACTTGCAGCCATACCTTCCCCACAAAAGGACAAAACCCTATCACGGCTACATGGAAATGATGCTTCTTAGAACTGTGCATCATCTGAAAATATTCCTTGTCTCTCCGATGTGGCAAACCGACACATTTGCGGGCACACAGGAGTAACCTCAGAACTAATTCTTAATGGTTCAGTATCTATTAGCTATGTTTTATCTCTCATGTCTCATGAGGTGATCATTCAGCAAATGTTTTTTTTTTTTTTTTTTTCATGGAGTTATATCCTGGTAGAGAGACACAAAAAAATAAGAAGCAGTAAATGAATAAATGAACCTTAGATTATATAAGATAACATAAAATAAATTAAAGGTTGACATACTGGAGTGATGAACTTAGAGTGGGAGACAGAGAAGTAACTTCTGAAGAGCTGCCATTTGAGCTGAGTCCTGATCAAAGAGAGGAAGCTAATACAAAGAGCCAGTGGAAGAACATCTTGAGCTTCAGGCTGTGTACAGGGAATGCATTTGCTATGTTTGAAGTAAAGGAAAGAAGCCAAAGTGTAGGACTTTTCACTAAACCACTTTTCTCTCTTGGGATATTGAGGTAAATTTCAATTGGAAATGTTATAAATAATGTCGGAATGAACATCTTCCTGTACACAGTTTTATCGCTTTTGTTGAACCATTTCTTTAGGGTCAAATAATTAAACAAGTTTATGGTGTTTTATGCTAATTTTAAAAAGAATTTCACTATTATTCCTGAAAATGCTAGTGGCAATTTAGATTACTGTGACTTCCTAATAATTGCAGTTTTAGCCATACTTTAATATTCAAATATAGAGACAAACTATGAGAATTCAATTTTTTTTATAATACAAATGATAGATGTTATTTCTTAAAGAGAAGATGAAGATAACAGCAAAAATGAGCTATAATCTCACCATCTAGATATAATCAAGCACTAATAGGTATATGTACATCTGGTGTGTGTGTGTTGTGTGTGTGTCCTTTTCTCTTTTTATTTATTGGTGATTGTGGATTAGTTTGTTCATAATTTATACAGTTGATTTTTGAACAGCTACTTGGGTTTAGGGATGTGAACTCCCTAGGAGTTGAAAATCCAAGTATATATTTTGACTTCCTCAAACTTAAGTTACCTATTGGTATCTCTGCCAGGGATTTGTGACAGGACCCTTGCAGATACCAATATCCACAAGTGCTCAAGTCCCTTAAATAAAATAATGTGGAACAATGCATATAGTCAGCCCTCCACATCCATGGATTCCCAACAATGAATGGAAAACACTGTTTTTGATCTGTGCTTGGATGAATTCATGGATATAAAACCCAGGGATATGGAGGGTTGAATGTATATTCATTGAAAAAATATGCATATAGGTGGATCCACACAGTTCTAACTTATGTTGCTCAAGGGTCAACTGTATATTTAAGTAAATAAAATGTCATTTTTTTTACACTGAAAAGTAAACTGTTTAGGAGTAGAAAATATAATAACTTTTTGATTCGCAAGGAAACTAGCTCAGAGTTGAACAGAGTATAAGAGAGTAATAGAATTTTAAAGTTTAATATTAGAAATTATCTAATTTACTCAATTTATTTTATAAATAGTAAAATGAGCCCAGGGGCATTGTAATTTTTTTCAAAGTCAGATGGCTAATTTGTGGCTTAGTTCAGATTAAAGCAGAGGTTGCTCATTATCTGATCCTGTATTCTGGAAGCATTTTTTGAGATTGATTTATATATTTTTTTTGGTCTTCACAAAATATATTGTTGAATTAATTATGTTACTGTTAAAGAGTAGAACTGTCATGTTGGGATTTCTTGAGAGCCTTTTTGCTTAATTAAAGTGAAATTCATATCACATACATTTGATCATATTAAAGTGTAAAATTCAGCAGCATTTAGTACATTCATGATATTGTATATCTACTGTCTTTCAGTTTCAAAATTTTAATCACTCCAGAAGACCATCCCATACCTATTAACTCATCACTCATCAACTATTTACCATTTTTCCATCCTCTGGCAACTACTAAACTCTTTTCTGTCTCTACAGATTTGTCTATTCTGGATATTTCATATACAACAAATCATACAGTTCATGACCTTTTGTGTCTAGCTTCTTTTGCTTAGCATAATATTTTTAAAATTCTTCATGTTATGGCATATAGAGTTACTTCATTCCTTTTTATGGCTGAATAATATTTCATTGTGTCATACACCACAATTGGTTTGCCAATTTATCCAATGGTGAAACTTTTTCTTTAGAACTTTAACAAACTAAATATGTTTTCATCCATTTAAAGCTCGACATTGTAAGCTCCATGACTTCTAATATAATCCCAGATCAGATAAATTATATTAACATTCCTTTATCATTTTATCCTTCCTAAAGTTGATGGGTTGATTTTTAATTACTGCAGTAAGTTTTCCTGACATATTTACGTATTTACCAGGATTACCTTTTTTTTTTAGAATAGTGTGACAATGTAGAACCTTTGCTTGGCTTCTACTTATAAATACCTTTTAACTGATTTTTAACTCTCATTTTATACTTTAAGACCAGAAGATTTATGAAATATGTTACTAGGTAAATGAATCTTACTATGCTAAGCTGAAAATTGCCCCCTGAAGATGTTCATGCCCCCTTAACCTATGAATCTTATTTTAATGGCAAAAGAGAACTTTTAGATGCATTAAATTAGATTTTGAGATTAGGAGACTATCCTGAATTATTGACGTGGGTCTGATGTAATCACAAGTCTTTTTATACAAGAAAGGCAGAAGATTAGAGGAAAAAGTAGGTGATGTGACAAAGATGCAAAGAGTCACAAACCCTGGAATGAAGGCAGTCTTTAGAAACTGAAAGAAACAAGAAAATGAATTCTCTCCTGAGGTTTCCAGAAGAAAGGCAGCCCTACCAAGACTTGGATTCTAGACTTCTGACTCAGATCTGTAAGAGGAAAAATATTTGTTTTAAGATACTGAGTTTGTAGCATTTGTGACCATAATAGGACACCAATACACTCCACCCTTAGAAGGTATAATTTCTAAACTTAATACTAAAGTTTATAGCAACTATATTCATATATATATATATATATATATATATATATATATATATATATTCCCTACAATATTCATGTGTGATAACATATATAAGAAGCTCAGTATAGCTTCTAAATAAAAACAAATGGCTAGATAAAGTTATCATAACAAATAAAACTGATAATAGCAAAAAATTGTCTGCTTTACCACTGAGTAATGCTCTTAATAAGAAAAAGTAATCATGTTCTAAATATGTTAAAATACTAGTTTTTAAAAAATTTTTTCAAGGCTAGATGTATGTTTTTTAATCGTAATACATTTTATCTTATAATATTGTATTTAAAAATATTTATGCCTAATGTTTAGGTAGTTTAAAAATAATCCTCTTCTTTTCTGTCCAAATCTTCATGTGGTTTGAGACAAACACAGATCATAAGAATTAAGTGTCTGAGTTTTAACACTGAATCTGTAGGGAGAAACTAGACATCTCAAATGACCTCATAGGTGAGAAGAAAATGGTAACACCAATTTTCTTTACAGAATGAAAAATAATAAATTATATTAGAAGCACTTTATAAAGATTAAGAGTTCACTGATTCTGAAAACAAAACCAAGCTTTTTTTTTTTTTATTTTTTTCTGAATTTGCCTCTGAATCTTAGTATTTATCTTACCTTTAAGCCAACTGGATGGTCATAATTCATGCACTTTTAAACACAGTAGCTTCTTGAAGCTTCTTTTCACTACCTGAGGGTCAGCTTCTCCTCAGTGATGTCATGTTTCCTTCCTGGCCTTGAAAATACCATTTAAAAGCAACTATTTTCAGCAAGTAAAAAGCACAGGTTCTAAGTCTCAAGTCATGCTCCCAAAATAGTTCATTAAACTGTGCTTTTCAGCTTAGTTATATCATAATGAATCAGTCTCCTCTGGACAGTGTTGATGACATTTCCCTACCTTTATCAATTTCAGTATAAATGTGTCCTTGCCAAAGGCATTGGGTAATGAGGGAGGGGGACTAAGGAAATCCTATAGGAAAACAATGACAGGAAATTGACACAGTCATTAAGGAGCCTAGAAAAACTAAAAAGAAAGTGGAGCTTGGCTTATTGCCATTTTTGGAATAAGGAAAGAATTGCAGGCAGAAATGGTTTTAGAAAGATAAATACAAAACTTAAAAAGTAAACATGGTTGTATGTAAAGTATTGAAATAAAAGATAATAAATTTTAAAAATAAGGTAATTAATAGAAAATTACTTATTTTTGGGGGGGGAGTGGTAATAATGATTGTAAATTGAGGCTCTGATTTTATTTTATTTTTTATTTTAAAATAAAGATTTCCCTGGGCTTGGAACCAAGTGATGGCCAAGCGTCTAAGCACAGAGCTGATTAACTGAACCTGGGAGTTAGCAAAAGGAAAGATTTGTTTTTTTAAAACATCTGTAAGGAAATATGGTGTTAAATATTTATAGGTTTAGAGAACATTCTATAACTACAAACCTTAGATAAATAAATGTAGCATGTTAGAATCTGGTAACTTGAAAAAAATGACCTCATTCTGCGTGTGTTACAATGAGAAGCAATTTTTACATTTACTTTAAAGGAAACTCATCAATGATTACTTTGACGTCATTCCATGTTTCAGATGCCCATATCTAACATCAGTTAGGGAAATGAGTAATAAAATAAAATCCTCACAAATGACTGAATGAAGCATGTGAGAGCAGATCATGCCTAAATTTATCCTTGTGTTGTGAAAATCCCTTTTTGCTTTTGCCTGTTGATTTTGAACTATTTTCTGCAAGACTGAAGATTACATAAAGCAAATCTTCACCTCAGCAAAGAGTCACATGATATAGTAAATTAAAGAGACCAGTAACTTCATAGGTTTAGCGAATTGGGAGAGACCTTCAAGACAATCTAACATGACTCTCTCATTATACAGTTTAGAACACTTAAATAATTTATCCAAAATCACATGTCACTAGAATAAACAGGCCTACATACTAGGTTTCCTGATTCCCACCCCAGTGCTGTCATAAAAGACTTATTGGATCAATAAATTCTTACCTTTGTTAATTAATTTTAAATCCTATAGTTAAAGAATATGTCAGTGGTCTGTCCCTTATCATTCTCAAGGCTATAGTAAAATATATACCTCATGTTTAGATGATAGCTAACTCTTTATATGCAGAAAAAAAATTGCCATGAGGGACCTGTTTTGGGGACTAATAATCATGGTACAGTCAGGTGATCAACCAAGTAGACATTATCCCTTGGATTTTATGGACACTGGGACAGTCAACTATACCTGCCTGATTCTTTGTTCAGCTGTATCTACTATTGGTTAACACTTTATTTAGTTTTCAAATATAAATAATACAGGCGAAGAGAAAAGTCGAATTCCAGGTTAAAGAAAGAGAACACTGTTATATATGTTACTCCAGAGTCAATCATCTGCCTCATGCAACAGGGCAAGAGGAAGACTGTTCTCATGTCCTGTGAGGTCAAGAAAGCCCCAGGAGCTCCTGGAAGCAGCAGTACTTCACTCCTACATCCAGAGCAGGAGCTTTTCTTTACCTAATGTCAGCCAGAACTAAATCTAATAACTGGATATCTCTCTGCATAACTTCATGCATTTATTTTAAAATAAGTAATAAGTGCAAGATATTTAATTTTTTAAGTTTTGGGTTTTTTATCTAAAGTAGGAACATTAGTAGAACTGGCTTCAACCTTGTGTGAATTAGATGAATGTTTGTCTGCAATCCTTTGGGCACAGTGCCTACTTTTAGAAAGTGCTTAAATATCAGTAATGCTGAAGGAGAGGAGCAGGGAGAGAATCACAAAGTTCTCTTCCAGATGCTGAAAGAAGTGTTCAAGACCCTTGACTACAATGTGATCTTCCAGAAAGAAAGTCTCTTGTCATGGCAGAGAATGTCTGACCAAAAACAAACAGACAACAACAACAACAACAAAAAAAAAAAAGAAAGACAAAACAAACAAACAAACAAAAAACTGATGGGTTTTGTGTTTTGGATTACTTAATTTAGATAATTTACAGACTAGAGTTGTTGGAGGTGGTTTCCCAATTACTTAATCTAAATGAATATTGATTTTATTAAATACTTAAATTCAGGATGGATTTTGTTATTAATAATTTACCTAGTTCCAAAAAAGGATTTGAAATAACTTATAAACAATAAAAGGTATGGGTACCATGGTACCATTAAAACAGGGATTAAAGAATAAAAGCCATATGATGTGGGAAGATGCAGCAACCAGAAAGCCTTAGGTATGATTACTATATTGGCAGAGAAAACTACAGTGGTTTCTGGCAATTAAGCACTTAAATAATTCTCTTTAAACATAAAATAAAACATATTAACTCATATTAGATATATTTTCCTTGGCTTTCTACTCTGAGGAGAAATTCATCTTGTATAGAGTGTCCTCAATAGTAATTTTTATAGATGAAGCTATCTCTTATATAAACCTTCATAAAACTTGAAGACTCAGTGTTTAAATTTTTCATTCTCTGAAGGCATTTCCACAGGGAACAAAAGTAATCAAAAGTGATACAGTCCAAGAATTTGACTTGCTGATAATTCAGAAAGATAAACTTAGACTGATCAGTGAGAATATCACTAATACAGTACAATCCCTATTGGATGTCTACTGACTAACTCAGATTTTGCCTGAATTAGAAGAACAATTAGCTTGATAGAAATCATCATATTTGCCTAAAATATAGTTTTTCTTAGTTGTTGTTATAGGAGATCCATCTGCTTTAGATAAAATATTTGGCATGTGTTTGACAAAGTTATCTATTTTATTATGAAAATTAGAGAAGTTGATTTAATTCTTAGGTAAATTAAAAACTGGCTTTCACAGGTGGGTTATAAGTGGGCAGGTGGGTCAGTGAGAGTAAAGAAGTTTCCTAGGAATCTGCTTGGACCTCAAATTCTCAAAGTCTCAGTGGTCTTTTCCATCAAGCAGTACTTTCCAACTAGGGGTCCACAACAAAATCACTTGGGGAATTTTTTCAGAATAATCTCTTTGCACACACCCCAAGTTTGAATCTCTGAGAGTGAAAATCTGGATATGAGTACTTAACAACTTGCATTTACTCTTGAAAACTCTGCTAAGTGAAAAGCTATAAAAAGAAAATACGGAAAAAAAATTATTACTTTTATTGGAACATGTTCTTATTTCCTCCCAAGTCAAGATATGTAAACAATTTTCACATGTAGATAAATATATATCACTAGCACAGTAAAAAATATTACTATATGTATGAGGATGAATATTTCGAACACCAGTTTTTAATGTGTGTGGGGATTTCCCCACACTAACAAGCTATGCTCCAACACCAGCTAGGTATCCTACAATTCAACTTAATTCTGACACTATCTGCCCAGAGAAATCATCAGATCTCATGGATTAAGGTTTCAGTCCCAAAAGATTGCCTCTTCCCCCTTCAGGTGCCAATCACATGCCTAGATTGTCACCTGAGCTTCTGACCAACTGGCTATAGACTGGAGGTTATAATGACTGACAATCTCCTTGGATTTCAGATGTTAGTCACAGGCCCTAGTTGTTCCACTGACCATGAATCAGAGGTTCTCTTGACCACTCTACTTAGGTTTAATTAATTTGCTAGAGTGGCTCATAGAACTCAGAGAAACATTTTACTTACTAGATCACTGGTTTATTATAAAAAGATATAACTCAGGAAAAGTCAAAGAAGCATGGGGAAAGGGTACAGAGCTTACATGCTCCATCCAAGTGAGTCATTCTCCCCAAATCTCTACATGTTCATCAACCTGAAAGCTTTCTGAACCCTGTCTTCTTGGACTTTTATGGAGCTTTCGTTACTAAATCATTAGCCATTGGCAATTGAACTCAATTTCTAGCCCCTCTTTCCTCCCTAAAATGGTGACCTGGGACACAGACTGAAAGCTCCAATCAAAATATTACAGTATGACAGTAAATGCAATCTTTACATATAACATACAACATACAATTCAATATTCTGAAGATTTATTATACTTGCTAAGGAAAGAAGTTGGGTGGTGGAGGAGAATGTGAAGAACAGTCTTGCAAAGGGGCATTGGTTATCTTGTACTCAGACGGCAGTAAAAATGAAGTTTTTACACACATACACGCCAGCTACAAGCTTAGGTAAAAGCTAACATGAAAATAGTACATGCTGACAACAAACTAAAGAACCATACCTCCTCACTCTCATTTGACTTATGTAAGCTAAAGATGTTTTAGATTCACCCAAAAATTGCATTCACATCAAATTTGTCCTTCTGCATCAAGTAAATTGGTAAATGTGTCTTTGCCTGAAATTGTAATGTCCAAATATTACTTCATATCATCTATTTATTTAATATGTTTGGAGGTTAAAAAATGAAAGTTGTTATACTGAAAAATAAGTTTTCTGAAAAATTATCTAATTCTTCAAGAGCTATTATGGCAAATCCCATTAACAGTTATTCTGGAATGTACATCTTTAGCAGTGATGGAGGATATTAAGCAAGAAAACGGAATGGTTATATTTGGCTATTATGAGTAGAATGGATTGTAGGGAAGCATTTATACTGAAAAAATAAGAGAATAAATGGATTGTAGTGCTAATTAGCACATAAATTTGTCAGAATGTGGAGAATATTGGGATAAAGAAGTTAATGAGTGATATTGTGCTTACTGAGAGATCACCAGAGTGGGGAGAGAGGTGATGAAGTCTACATATGACCTGTTGATTTTGAAGTCTCTACTGAGAAACCCGAGTAGAGATGTCAGTAGATAACCACTTGAGTTTGGAGTCCAGGAACGAAATGTTGACTGAAGCTAGAGGTTTAACAGTTATCATATCAAATGGTATTTGAGGCTAGATGATTAGATAAGATTGTTTAGGGAAAAAGAATAAAGGAGACATAAGAAAGAACCTAAGTATCACCAAATTTTAAATGATAGGCAAAAGTAGAATTCATAAAGGATGCTGAAGAAATGCTGCTAGAGATAGACAAACAAGAGAGTGTGAGGTCACAAAAGTTAAGGAAAGAGAGCTTTTCTAGGAGGAAAATATTGATAAGACAAATGAGAAGACTATAAAATGTTTATTGAGTCTAGCAACAAGAGGATCACAGGTTATCTTGGTGAGATAATCTCAGTGGAATGCTGGGAGGAGAAGTTATTTGGAATGTGTTGAAAAATGTGTTAAGTTGGAAAGAAACTTGAGAAAATCACCTGGGAGAGCTGATTGACATCCTTACATAAAAGTCAGTATATTTATATTCACAAACTCCTTTGAGAAAGTTTCATAACACCTATTATTCCTCCATAAACTGCTTAGCTGAACAATGAGAGGTAAAAACAGTTATTATATTCATTTCAGTCCCTCTTTTATTTTCTCCTCTAAACATGAATTTTACATTACTGAATTTACTTAAAACATTTTAACTTGATTTTTAGTATACTGTAGATTTATAGTCTGATTGAATAAACCATTTCACATGATTGGAATAATTTTTATATGGGTAAGTTGGTCCCATCCCCTGATTCACACAAGTTGCTCCTGGGAACACTAAGAATTTCTCAATCATTGAAACTCATTTTGGCGGTCACTTGGACAGAATTTAAACAAGAATGCCAAGTATTTTTTAAAGCAATTCTAAACAATCTCAGAAAAGACATAAATTATAGACTTAAAACAATTTTTTTTTTGGTAAGAATCACTGTTTTTATTGGTGTTAGTTTATTGGTTTTCTTGTTTACTGTCAGAGATCACATTCCTAGATTGATATTGCCTGCTTTTAAATGTAATTTATATATCATTCTAAGTTTGAAAAAATAAATTTTATTATGATATTTATTTAATTACTTCAGCAACTATGTAAAGTAGATAATATCTTAAGTAATTTTTCCACTGGTTGTATTAGCTGCACTCTTAGTAAATAGAGTCAGAATGAAAATCTGACACCAAGTTTTAAATGTTCAGTTTAAGAATATCTAAACTTTTACTTATACATATGTGTATTTACTTTAAGTTATGACCTAAATAGGATTTCAGGTGGCTCAAAAAATTCAAATAATAGCAGAATAAAATAACTCAAATTAAATAAGAAAGAAGATGAAAGGAAAAACTAGGACAAAAATGTCTAATAGACTTATAGTTTTAGTTTACTATACCTAAATGCATGCTACAAAGTCATATAAACTCAAAAAAAGTGCAGAATTTTTTCTTTTTTTTAATAAATAAGCATAACATATAAGTACACAAATCTTAAATGTACATCTCAGAGACTATCCTATATGTATATATTACTACTCTGATCAAGTTAGAGAACATATCCATCATTCCCCATGGCTCTCTCATTTTTCCCCAAGAGTAACCACTATTATAACTTTATCATATATTATTTTTGCTCATTCTTGAACTTTATATAAATGGCATTATACAGTTTTGTCTGATTGCTTGTGATATAGTATGTTTGTGATATTTATTTATTTTTCTGTTAGACATTTGGATTTTTCTTTCATCAATGTGTAGCATAGGTTAAAAAGAAATAATACTCTTCCTCCCATCTTCTATGTTCTTCTAGCTGAGCCAATAACTAAATTAAGACAGACAGATTAACAGGAAAAAATAAATTTTAATACATGAACATGGGAAGTGCATATAAGCATGAAAATCACAAAAACAGTGAGGCAGCATTTGGTTTGTATGACATTTTGGACAAAGAATAAAAAGGGGAAACAAGGTATTAGATTTCAGAAGTGAAAACGAGAGATTTCCAGGTAGTTGAAGAAGAGCTGAACACTCATGGCAGACAAATTCTTGCTAGGCAACTGAGAAACAATGGGATACTTTGGGTAAGTAGCTAACAGGCCCCTGTGTGAATCCCTCCTATTTACCATACTTAATTCCAATTAGGCTATCTATCCAGAATAAGAGGAAAATACTAAGATTTTCTTCCTGAAGCCAGTTTTTCTATCTGAATCTCTTGAGCAGGAGAGCGGGGAGAATTAAAGATTCTTTTAGAGTCTTTTGTTTCTTAATAACTTCAAATCAATACCCCAAAAGGCAGCTTCAAATTGGCAAAATTTTGGTTCCCCTCTGTAATGTTTTATTTATATGAATATATCACAATTTATTTACACATTCTACTATTGTTGACCGTCTGATTGTTCAACATAGAGAGCTATTACAAATAAAATAGTTAGGAAAATTTTTACATACAGCTGTTGATAGATAAAGCCATTTGTTTTCTCTGACTATGTTCCTAGAAATGCAATTACTACATCATATTTTGGCTTTAGCAGGTCTTGCTAAGTTTTCTCCAAAGTTGCTATACCAATTTGTACTCTAACCAGCAATAGAAAAGAGTTCCATATTTTAATCAAAACGTTGTGTTTTCAGGGACGCACCTAAAAATGACATAGATAGAGGCTTTGTTCATCCCTTTTGAGACCAAATCAAAGTTGGAATGGAAACACGGAGCAAACAGCAAGCAAAGTCACCTGGGATCAAGATGGAGAGAAGCACTACAACTAGGGAGAGGCTGAGTGGACACAGGATGTAGCAGTGGCAGCTTGCAGCTGCAGACACCTCTTAAAGGGGCCACATATGCAAGTGGACTTGTGTGGTAACAAACTTGCTTGCTCTGAGCCGGCTGCTGGGGAGGGGAAAACCAGGGACTTACAGGGAGACAATGAGTTGTTGGAGAGGGCCGGATGATTTTTCCTGGCCAGAAGTGCTGATGGTATTTATTGTTCCTCTGTTGAGCTTTCCCCACTCCCAGTGATAGGAAGCAGTGCTGCCATACCTTAGATGTCATCAAACTGGATAACAAAGATCACTCCATTCAGAGGATTTCCTGAAACTCTACCTCCCACAATTTGCAGCCCCACCTAAGCCACATCCAGGTGTGTCCTTGGTGGTTTGGTGCTCCTTGCTGAGCCAACTCCAAGACTCATGCTGCTGGCAGCTGACCTCAGTTTTTGGAGCGGCTTCTTGAGGCAACTATAAGCACAGCATCTGTGGATTGCTTGCTGTGTCTTAACAGGTGGCTCCAGAGGGGCACAGGCTGGGGCTAAACTTGGTCTGCAGCTGAACCCCTATCAAGGCTGTGCCACTGAACATCTACTGTACAAAGCCATACTAATAAAACCGGGAGACTTGGCAGTTTTGCTTAGTACACAGAAAAAAACACAGAAAAGCAGCCAAAATGGGAAGACAAAGAAGCAGAAACCCTATGAGAGAACAGAACAGAGATCCAGGAATAATGGAGATGAGTAATCTTACATATGTCGAGTTCAAAACACTGGTTACAAGGATGCTCAATGAACTTAGAGAAAGTGTAGCTGAGCTCAGTGAGAACTTTAACAAAGAGATAAAAAGCATATAAATGAAAATGTAAATTATAAAAAGGACCCAGTTAAAAATAAAAAACACATTATCTGGGATGACAAATATATTAAAGGGAATCAACAGACTGGGCAAAGAGGATTGAACCACCAATATAGAGGATGAAGAAGCCAAGGACACTCAATCAGAATGGTAAGAAAAAATCCAAGACTATAAATAATTTAAAGAGCCCATGTGACAAAATTAAATGTAAAAACATCCATATCATGAGGGTACCTGAAAGGGAACAGGAAGTTGGAGAGCTATTTGAAGAAATAATGATGGAAAACTTTCCTAATCTAGTGAAGGAAATTGACATACAACCCCAGGAAGCTCAGAGAGTTCCCAAAAAGATGAACCCAAAATGCCCATACTAACACACATTAAATTAAAGTGCTAAAGTTTAAATGCAAAGAGAATCTTAAAAGCATCCAGAGAAAAGCAGTTAGTTACCTACAAGGGAGCACTCATAAGACAGGCAGCTGATTTCTCAAAAGAAATTGTGCAGGACAGAAGGACTTGTCACAATATATTCAAAATGATGAAAATCCAGGATCTACAACCAAGAATTCTTTACCCAGCAAAGCTATCATTTAGAGTCAAAGGACAGGTAAAGAGCTTCCTAGACAAAAATAAGCTAAAGGAATTTATCAACACCAAGTCAGTATTACAGGAAATGCTGTAGGGACTTCTTTAAGAAGAAAAGTCATGTATCAGAAACATGAGTAAAGAATGGTAATAACTTCATTCCTATTAACAAGTACCTCAAATGGAAAAGAGTTAATTTCTCCAACCAAAAGGTAGAGTGGCTGAAAAGATAAGAAAACAAGATCCGTACATATACTGCCTATGAGAGACTCACTTCAGATCAAGACACACACAGACTGAAAGAAAGAAGTCGGATAAAGATTACCTTGATGGTCCTAAAGGGTATCATGCTGAATGAAGTTGGACAAATAGAAAAAGACAAATATCACATGTTTTCACATACATGTGGAATCTAAAGAACAAAACAAAACTGGAAACAAACTAATAGATACAGAGAATATTTTGAGGGCTATTAAAGGGAAAGAGTTTGCGGGGGTGGTGAAAAAAAGCAAAGAGATTAAGAAGTACAAATGGATAGTTACAAATAGACATGAAGATATAGAGTGTAGCATAAGGAAAATAATAATGTTATAATAAATATGTAGAGGGGAAGAGGGGTACTAGATTTAGTGGGGTGATCACTTTTTGGGTTATATAGATGTCTAATCACTATGCTGTACAGTTGACACTAATATATTATTGTGTGCTAGCTTTAATTTTAAAATCTTATTGAATTGTACAATGTAAATATGAGTAACTAATTGTCTATTTCAATAAAGCCAGAAAAAAAATTGATGAATCTGAATAATAAAAAATTTTGTATTTTCAGTTTTCTTAATGTTTGCCATTCTGATGAGTGGATCATAGTCTCTTATTGTTTTTTTAAATGCATTTCTCTGATGAATAATGACATTGAGCATGTTTTCACATGTTTAGTGTCCATTTCGATATATTCTTTTGTGAAGTGTCTTTCTGAGTCATTCATGTTCAAATTGGATTGCTTGTTAGAAATATAATTAGAAATATTTTCTCTTACTTTATAACTTGTTTTCTATTCTTTTAATAGTAACTTTTAATGAACAAAAGTTTAATTTTAATGAGGTCCAATTTATCAATCTTTCTTTTAAGTCACTATGCTTTTATGCATTCTGTTTAAGAAAATTTTGTGAAGATTAATGTCATGCAGATCTTCTAATTTTTTTAGGCCACAAATATGACTCTAAGAATATTTTAGCAGCCAAGCAAGAAAAAAATGCACAAGCAAGTACAGAATTCATAGTGATCATAATGTAAAAACAAAATAATGTTTAGGAAATATACTGATGATAAAGTCAGGTAAAACTTCTCTAGGACTCTATGTAGGTTATAATAATCAACACCCTCAAAAACATTTTTTTAATATTAACAGTGATGAGTTGCTTTTAATAACATCCTTGATATAGCTAATTGCTTTATGCTAAAGGGCAAATCGTAATAACACTTCTCCCTGATTTAATACAGGTTTAATTCTAGGGTAGATCACTGAATATCTAAACAACTTCCATGGATAATATTCTTCAGTAAAACTTTTAAAAGGTTTTGAGCAACTGTGAATATAAGATTTTTATTCCTAAACATACATTGGAATTCAGTTATTTTATGTTGCCTGTTTATTATGGACCACGTGCTTTAACATGTGGGAAGCCTAATGAGGACACATCCTCGTTTAGAAAGATACTGAAATGTGGATGGAGGAAATAACACTGGCAAAGCCAAACTACCCCATAGGCAGATAATTGAGAAGCCTGTCAGTAAAACATGGGCACTGTGCCAAATATTTTTGAAAGAATTTTATATTTCATGGCAGATAATAAAATCGTTCACTGTGTAAATAGTCAAAATTTAGATGGACTAATTTACTTTTACTTTATTTTAAAAAATTAAGTAGGGAGAGAGTAGCACTAAAAAAATCATGCTTTTTTGCTTATGTCTCCTAAATTTTTCCCTGTCCGTAGGTCAGAAGTAACATCATTTGGTATTACGTGGTATCTGCTTCTTATTTTAAAAACTAAATGAGGCTCCCCCTTAACACTTACCCATCTTATTTCTATTACTCTTGTCTCCAGAGGTGACCACTGCTATGAGTTTAGTATGCATAATTACTTATTCATCATTACAAATAATCTATATTTGTCATAGAACATTTATAAAATAAAGAAAAAATAATAAAAAATTTTTCACGATTCCATAGCTCAGAGACAGCCCCTGCTGTTTGATGTTTCCTTCTAGTTTTTCTCAATACACACTTTATAAATGTTTACAAAACATCCTATAATGTTTCCACAAACAGCAAAACTTAATGGTTAAAAGTAGAGACTTTTGAACTAGACAGCTTGGGTGCAAACCCCAGCTCATTAGTTTCCTAGGTCTCCTCCACATACCCCACCCCAAACATACACACACCCACACACACACACACACACACACACACACACACTCCACTCCCAAACACACACGAAGTATCATACCTCTTCCTGGGCCTGCTCTTATTGTAGTTTATACTCATTCCCATCATTTTACAGATTAAGAAACTAAAGCACAGAATATTTAAGCAATGTACTCAAAGTCACAATGTTAGGAGAGGAATAGGGAGGAGAGTAGCAAAGAGGATGCTATAAGCAAGGAAGTCTTCAAGAAATATTAGGGCTTGATTTTTTTTTTTAAACTTTTTCACCTTGGAATAGTTTTAGTTTTACAAAAAAGCTGCACAGATAATTAGGAGAGTTCCATTATATACGTAATGTTAGCATCCTACATTAGTAGGGTATATTTGTTAACATGTGAAATTAACATACATCACTTTATTGAGATTTCTCCAGTTTGTCCCTTTTCTGCTCCAGAACCCAATTCAGTACACCACATTGTACTTGGTTGAACTACATTTTAAAGATGAATAATGATGAGATGTACAAAGGGAAGGAGAGAAGCTCAGGACACTGAGGTAGCTGCAGAGCAATGCAAATGAGGGTATTAAGCAGGACCGAGCAGTGAGGTGTGGGGTCTAACAGAGAGACTGGCTATACCAGAGCAGGCTAAGTGGAGGTAGAAAGAAGTGGAAAGGGTTAAAAAACAAAAAATGATTTTGGACAGGAAAAGAATGCAATTGTTGAGCAGAGCAGTTGTATCTTACGACTGTCATAGGGAGAGCAGACAAGGGAGCAAGGGTGTTTAAGAAGTTTGGTTTCCCAGTCCTTCCTTCTCAGGTCCACTTCTGGAGTCAAGAAGAGAAAGGTCTGGAGGAGACTAAGAAACATTATGTCATCTAATTCTCACAGTAACCTTTTGAAGTAAGTATTATCATTATGCCCATTTCAGGAAAGGAAATTGAGGTTTATGAAGGTCATGTAGTTTGTATGAGGTCAAACTACCAATAAGTGGTGCTGCTGGAAATTGAACCAATGTCTGACTGGCTGACTCCAAAGCCTGTGCTTTATTGTCTAGTTCAATCTAAAATTTTCTTAATTATACTTATCAGAGTACATAGCATAATTCTCTTCCTCTTTCAAGTGGTTGCTAAGTGTCAGACACTTGTATTTCATTAGCTTTTCCTGAAGGAATCCTCTTGAAACTTTGATGTCCCAAAGCACTCCTTCAAGGCTCAGAACACGTCTCTGTTCTTTCATGGATGTTGGTTGCACAATGAGTAAACCATTTGAGGGGATCAATCATTTGAGTAATGGGGTCAGTTTAACCTAGGTGGGATAATTATATATCTTTAAAGTTCAACTGACTTAAGGGGTTTAATCATGACCCACACTGCTGTCTAGAGCTTAGGCTCCCACATTTTGGCTTGGGACCTGAGCCAGAATGAAGACAGGCAACCTGAGAAATGGCAGGAGGCAGCTTGGGCAATGGCAATAGGAGTTTTCAATGTGCAACTGAGAGGATCTTTTTCCCTGCTTGGGTTCTCCTTTGAAAACCAGTATTAATGGGAAGGGAAATACTTGAGACAAAGTCTGCAAAACTCCTCTCTCTGACTTCTCCCTTCCTTTATTTTTATTTATTTATTTTGAGTTCTCCTTTCTCTTAGTTCTCCCTTTTGTCCTTTATCTGTTCTTTACAAAATTCCAGGTTTTCTCCTAAACTTTTGAAGTACAATAATATTTGTCACAAATTTATTGTTGAAATATAATAGTTTTTATCATTCAATCTTGCAAAATCATTAAAAGGTCAGCAAAGGTTTTATCCTGAGGTCAACCTTCACAGTTGATGAGCTGACATTTTCTTGGAATTTCATTGAGATTGTATTCAGCATTTTTTCCAACAGATTTATCTCTGAATTATAGTTGGCTGTCTTTTAGTTTTGCCTGGTTTTTCTTCTACCTTGATAGTTCAATAGATACTCCTTCTCAGACTCTCCTGTTGACTGCTCCTCTTGCAATTGATAAATAAATATTGCAATGTTCAGTCCTTGACCTCTTCATCTTGTATCTAGCTCATATAGGTATCCCTTGCTTTTCTAAAGTTCACTTTTCCACTTAGTTTTTATAAGGATCAACTTTAGTACATGTTTTTTGCTAACTGAAAGAAATCCAAAGAGCATTTCGCTTTTAGGAAAAAAGGCGAAAACAAAAATAGCGTTCGGCATTTGTTTTGCAGCCAGCATTCACAGAGGCAGCATCCAGGGTGTGCAGTGAGAGTGGCATCACAAAGCAGCCATATCTTTGAACTGTGTCTGTGAGCATCTGTGCTTTATCTCAATTTATTTTTTTGTGCATCTATTAGCCACATGTGTCCCAATTATGAGAAAAGCCTAAGGGAGTTCCTAAGGGTTATATGCTTAATGTAAAACTAGATGATGATCGATCATGGTGAAAAAAATTATCTTGTGAGTGCATTAAATTTGGGGTCTGGGAACACTCAAAAATTTTTTTATATCAATTAATGGTAATTACTTCTTTACTTCTTTTCAGCTTATGAAAGGTTTCATAGAAATGCTCTACTTTCACACAGTGGGGAAAACCCGTGCTCCTGTCTTAGATACATTTCTCAGGCCTGTAGCATTAAAAACCACCTACCTGCTGCCAACCAACAATTTGTATCTTTATCTCTGACTAATTCCTTCAAACTCAAGAGTCATTCATCCGATTGACTATTTCACAACATCTCTTCTTGAATGTCTAATAGTCATATTCACCTTACCAAGTCAAAAACGGAATTCTTAAGACCTCCTCAGATTTTCCTCAATTTTTTTTCTCATCACAGTAAAGGCAACAACTTCCAACCTTTTGCTTATGTCTCAATTTTAAGAGTCACAATGGCTTCTTGAGCTCCCTGACTCCTCATTTCAATTCATAATCATGTCCTATGGAATCTACCTAAATCTGAACACTTCTCATTTCTGTGCTACCACCTTAATTTAAATCACTATTTTATTCATTCTTTAATACAGCAACAGCCTTCTAACTGGCCTCCCTGCCTCCATTTTTGTCCACTGAACATCTATTTTTCACACAGCAGCCACAGTTACCTTTTAAAGTTATAAATGAGATCTGTCACTTTTCTGCTCAAAATTCTCCAATGACTTCACATCACATATAAAATAAAACTCAAACTATTTACCATGGTATTCATGCTTTCTTTTCTAACTTCCTATCTTACTACTTTCTCCTTTCCTCTTCTTACCAACCTTCCTGGTGTTCCTCAAACAGGCCAAGATTGAACCCTTCTAATATCTTCATTCTTGTTATTTCCTGTCTATGAGTCTTCTTTCTGCCCTTCACACAGCTGATTTCTTCTCATGGTTAGTGTGTGCTAAATGAAACCATCTCAAATAGGTCTTCTTTCACCACCCAACCTTTACCAATCATTTCTTGTGGACAATAGCCAAGTAAAATTGAACATCATGTACTTTACCCATTAGAATATAAACTGTACAAGTTCAGGGACCTCTTGACCCGGCACATAGTAAGTATCCATGATTTTTTGATTGTTTGAATAAATGCTCATCTCTTCCTTTTTGAATGTCCCAATTTTAAACTTCTATAACTCTTGAATTGTATAAATGTTTATTTTATGTATTGTATATGAACTTTAGTAATTTTTATAAGAATAGAGATCCACAGAAATTCAGGAAAGGCCTATTTAGTTATTTGAAGGCAACTATTGGAACTAAAACTATGGTCAATCCATTTTCTTTTTTAAGTCTCACCTGAAAAGTGTTAGATGATTATACATAGCTTATAACTAAAAGCTTATTTATTTTTTTATTGACACAGTTGACCATAGATAAAAGAAGAGGAAGATATGGAGAAGGAGATCAATAGAAAAGGGAATGAAGAATAAAAATAATTGAACACTTGCAATGTGAAGGCCACTTTGTTGAAAATTTTGCATATCTTTTTTAATTCTCCCTAAAATACTTCAAAGTAAGTTTTTATTAATCCTATTTTTCTGATAAAGAAAAATGAGGCTGACTCTACTAACTTATCTGAGATTAGATAGGTGACTGGTGATGGAATCAAGGATGCTAGTTTGTTCATTTCAAAAGTTAAAATAATTTTCACTATATTAGCTTGCACATCCAGAGTTCTACTGAATATTCAATGTCTTATCCCTCTAGAAAGACATGTATTAATTGGATCATAAAGTCTTAGACGTGATTCCACTTGTATTTGCTTTTTGTCTTATAAAATCCAACTGCTATTTGATCCAGATTCACTGAAGTTGTTGCTGGTGGAATGGTTATATCACAGATGGCGGTAGTCTAACATTCAAAAAGGTACATCATATAAAACAAAACACATAGAGACAAAAAATACTATTATAATAAGTGATGATGAGAAAGATAAATTATTCTTAGGTATATGCTTAAGTTTGTTCTTCAAAGTTACGTCATCTAAATTGGCCTTGCAAATTAATCCCATAAATGCTTCTACTAAGCATTTAATATATAGTTGGGAGGAAGGAAAAAAGAAGCAAAGACAATTATTTCTAAAATATTATAGAAGTCAGTTCTTTGTCTTTTAATCTTTTACTTGTTTTTTTCTTCCTTTTTCCCTTTTTGCCTTTTTATTTTATTAGTTCAATAGATAGGTAATTCCAAGGCCAATAGCTTACATTGTTTGCAAATTTGGGCCTGTATCCTTAAAATCATTTGTTGACTTTCTCACTCTTTAGCCAAAAATAATAGCTTTTGTTCATATTATACATTTTAATTTGCAAAATCCCTTAGATATAATACTATGTCTGCCCTCATAAAAGTCTTGGGTTTACAAATAGCAGAAAAGTTAAGAATGAGTTTTCTGGTACCAGATTATCTGGGTCTGACTTATTAGCTGCACAACTTAATGTCTTTTTTACCTCAATTTCCACACCTGGGAAATAGAGATATAAACATTCAATACCTTTTTCATAAGGTTTTTTATTGATGCATAAGTGAATTAACACTTTATTATTAATAATTATTATCATTAATACTTCTAACCAACATTATAGAATCTTCTAAATAGAAGATATGGTTTCTCCTCATGTTGTATATCTCTATTAGATATAAGTGAAGCTCTCTCAATCAAAGTGCTTAATTGGCTCCCTGTTTCCTAATAAAAACTAAGACAAGATTCTTCAGCAAGGTGTGACATTGTGACATTCTTTCTCAATGTGAGGGGTAGGGGACCTGCAGGGAGAGGTTGCCCTGAGGAGGGATGAGCGGCTTCTCTGGATTTCCCAATGTGACATTTCAGTTGTGCTTCACTAATAGGTATTAATTTTTATTTTTTTCTCTGGTGTGTTTTATACACTCAAGTGGAAGCATAGAGTTTTATTCCAAACATACTAAGAATAATTTAGACTATTTTTTTGAAAAAATATAATGATGACAGTTATATGAATAGAATATTATATATTAGGATTTGCTCTCATATAAATTATTTTATTCAGTGTGCATAAGTTGATATGTCCTTTTACACATAAGTTAAGTAAGATCTAGAGATTGACTGATTTTCATAAGTTCATATAAGACATTTCTACCCATTATATGGTACTAGGTAGAATGTGGGTTCATCTATTAGTATTTCTGTCTAAATTTCCTTGTCTGTAAATGGAAAATAACAATTACCTACCTACTTAGTGGATTATTGAGAGGATTAAACAGAAAACATGAAAGAAGAACCATTTCAGACCCAAAAGTAGATGTTAAATTAATGTTAGCTATATTAATTTTGAATAGATGAAACAGTTCTTGCCATTTTGATAGAACATTAAGGATATATTAGCTATAAATTAAGCTGTGGCAATACTTTTATTATTATTATTATTGTTTTCAATACACAAGTTTTATTACATCTTTAAATTATCACAAATAAGTCTGAAAAATTATCAGATTTCTTGCCTTTTCTGTAGCTGGACAGCTTAGGCCTTATTCATCAGCCTGTTAAACTGTTTTTTTTTTTTAAACATATATACCATTCAAAATTTTTCTGATATTCTTGTTTTTAACTATTGTTGCATCTCGAATCAAAGCTGTTTAATTTGATACAAGATCAATGTCATTTCCTTCAAGAATTAACCCATCTTTCTGGGTTTAAGGTAGTGAACAAGCAATACCTCATCTGAATCCTGCAGATGTTTTCTTTACCCAAGAAATTTCGATTTCAACAAGAGGACCATTCTCCTGAATAATGACGTTGATGGGGAAGTGAGCATACATAGACCTCATCTTGTAATGGAAGCCCAGTGTAACACTCTTGATCATGTTCTGTACAGAACTAAAGATACTGCAAACAATAGCTGGTTCCTTTCTACTTACCCATCATTTGTCAACCTGGAGCATCTTTTTCTTTACAAGGAGACAGAATTCTACACCGATGTCATGAAGTCCCTCTGCAGGGTGCCTCAGGGGCCCTTCACAATAACTGTGTGTCCCTTCAGAGTGATGTCCACATTTTCTGGAATGTCAACAGTCTGATTTCTGAGAGTGGTTTTCATCTTCGAAGTAAACGCAGCAAAAATTGGCAATACTTTTAAAGTAAGTGATACAAGCTGTTTGTTTGTTTGTTTGTTTGTTTGTTTGTTTGTTTGAATATTGCTTTACTGGCCCAATGAGTTTTACTTAAGATTTTGTTCTTAATATGTCTTTCCATAAATTGGTTTTATGATTATTTCTGTCCTTACAGTTTATGTGATCACTTTAATAGAATCCAAAACAAACCCCCCAAAGCCCGTATTGAACTATAGTTCCTTTGAAATATGGTTCCTATATTTCTTGAAATAGTAATAAAATTTACATGGTGTAAATTTCCTCTTTGGAGGAAAAACCAGTTTGTAAAGGTTGCAATAAAGCAGTTGCTTTAGTGAAGGAAGCAACAATATACTCAGTTTAGAAGCACAGTTTATTGAACCTAATATGAAAAGTGTGAAATGTAATTTTCAGTTTCCTTGGCAAGATGTGACTGAATGATTCGAAGATAAAAGGTAGAGATGACATATAATATGGTTCAAAGGGAATATGAGACATCAAAAACTATTGCTGTATAAAAATTTGATTGAAAATGAATCAGAAGCTTCAAAGTTAAATTTTACTTAATATGAACATGCCTCTAAAATGTTTTTAAAAAAGCAATAGTAAAAAATGAACATCAGACTGGGTTTTTAAAAAGTTTAGAAACAAGAATTTGGTGAATGTAAGCCTAGATTTAATCCAATGTTGCCAATACTAAAAATGATATTACTTCATTGAGGCAGAGGAAGCTGTGAGCCAGGACAACATAGAATGAAGAGTGCTGGATTTTGATCCTGGCCTTGAGCTCTGCTACCACGAGCCCTTGATTAAATTAGATGCTACCTCTTTGTTGAATTTTCTTATCTAGATAATGAGGATGATTATAACACCTGCTCTCCTTCCTTCATACAGAATGGATATCAGGATTAAAGAAATAGATTAAAAAGTATATTTTAAACTTAAAGGTGTTGCACAAATATTAGATCTGAGAAACAAAAATTAAGTAACACTAAAGTTTCAAAAAAAGAATAATGCATTTACAGATTTGATTTAAAACAATATAAAATAAGTTATGTCTCTTTGGAAAATCATGTATATTATCTATTAAATATTGTTTTTGTTATCTATTGATAGATAACAAACCACCCCCAAATTCATTGGCTTACTTTATTTCATTGTGATTCCATGAGCAAGCAATTTGGGGTGGGTGTACTCGGGCACCTTCTGCTGTTCTTATCTGGAGTTATCCATGCAATTGCAACCATGTAGAGACTCAGCTGGGATTGAGTGATAAAAGATGGTTATGTTTCTGGTAGTTAGTGTTGCTGTCAGGTAGTTAGCCTAGAGAGCATCATAGGAGAAGATTCTTCTTGTTCCATGTGGCCTTTAAGCTTCTGGTGGGCTAGATCAGGCTTCTTTAAATAGTAGTCTCAATGTGATGGTTTGAGAGGGTGAAAAAATAAGCTATACAGTCTCTTGGACCCTACACTGAAAATTCTTTATTATCATTTATGCTTCATACTATTGGTAAAATTATGTTACAGGACAACTGAAATTTAAGGGCTGGAACAATGAACTCTGCTTCTTGATGGGGGTGGGACAAAGTGGCAAAGTCACATTACCAAAGTCTACAGGAATAGAAGACAGTATTGTGGTCATCTTCGCAGATAATTTATTTCCTCAATTTGGTGTTTGGCTACTGACTTTTTCAACTATTTGTATAGGAAGGTTACTCCTTGAGAAAGGCTCAATGGCACAAATACCAAAGAAAAAGTCATATTTTCAATAGAGACACTTCATTAAGAATGAAGAGTCAATAGCAATAATGAATCCACTAGAATCCTGTGAAGGAGATTATGAAACAAGTATAGAAATAAGATAGAGAAAGACAAGAAAGAAGACATGGTCAAGACAGTTATGACAAAGAATTCTGTGGGTTAGTGAAAGGAAAGGGGAGTTAGAACCATGTGATAAAGTCATTGCAGGGTCAAAATTTAGAAACTATAGTAATGGGCATCATTGGAAAGAGTTTGGGAGAAACAGATAATAGCTCTTTCAAGTAGTCCCTAGTGGGACTGAGGAGGATGGAAATCATGGTTTTTATAGCATCATTTCTAGAGGTGTCATGGGCAGATGTTAGGTTTGGTTCATGATCCAAGATGTGAAGTTTTACAAGGACAGATAAAGTCAAATACCCTGAGTTAATTGGTGTCTGCCAAACTAGAAAGATGCTGATAAAGAAGAAAAGTTAGGTTTAGAGATTTGAAAATCTACATAGGGATGGAAGAGAATCTCATGAGAAGCAGTTTCTGGGGTCATCTGAATAATTCTGTCAGTTGGTATAGTTTTAACCTGATAATATATTATGTACCAATTATTTTCCATCCATTCAAGAATACATATTTAGTACTGGTAATGCTTTTTTATTTTTTTACCATACTAGGCTGGGGGGATATAAGTCAAGCAAGATATGTTTTAGGGCTTGCAGATGTTATCAATACAAGCAATAAGAATTATAACAGAAAGTCTAGGAGTCATGGAAGGGAGGTCTCACTCAGTCTTGAATACAGGGAAGGCTTCCTAGAAGATTAAAGTCTAAGTTGGAACCAAAAATGTAGGAAATTTTCATGTCATGGTAGGGAGAGGTGAGGAAAGAGAGTATTCCACGTAGAAAATGCAGTGTATTTAAAGGACTCTTATGCCAAGGAATACTTGGTATATTTATAGACTTCAATTGTCTCAACAGTTTTGCTATCAGAAATAGACTGACTGTAATGAAAAAGGTTATAAACCACTAAATTCCTACTTCATCCTACACCTTGTACTAGGCATTCTATATATTATTATTAGTCTTTAAAAAAACCAAATAGCATAGAATATTTATTCCATTGTGTACACACACACACACACACACACACACACACACACACACACACACACAGCTAGTTAGGCTAGTAAGATGTATAGGTTGGTTCTAAACCATAGCTCTACTATAGGATACTTAGATTTTTTAACAAGACCATTTTAATGTGGACATTTTGACAAAGCCAGTTTTGACAACAGTGATATTTCAGACTCAATTATTGTCATAAGTGCATACTTTGGCTCACCATTTAAAAAATAAACTTTCAGATTTTTATTTTAAAGTAAAAAATAATATAGATGTTTTTATTCCATACCTGAGCCTCTGCTCTCAGGATGGGCCTAAGTTAGACACCCTTTGGCAGACAAACCAGGAGTTGTGTTTATCATTTTGCTACAGTTAGAAAGCCCATCAGTTAATCTCAGCTAAGGAGCTGCCCATTTTTGAAAAATTACTGTGTTTTATAATGTCTACTCTTCACATTCTCTAATTTCTTCAAAAAAGAAATGTTGGTCTTTTAATCAATAGGGTGATGTGGCTATTTAATAATTTTTTTTCATTTGAAAATTAAAAACATGTTTCTCAACAGGAGTGTGTGTGTTTCAGTATATAAAAGAATTGCAAATAAACTTGCAAAGTGTACTCAATATTACACTTTTCTATTTGAAAAAGGAAAATCATACTTATCATTTTTATAATGGTGAGTAATACTTACTGTTTTTATAGTGTGAACAATAGAAACTAGAGCACCACAGAATCTTCTGTGCTAATAGTGGATAGGCAGATGATACTGATTGTAAGGGCAATCATGGGAAGGAGAGAACTTGTCCATATATCAGAGTTTTAGCACAGATGAAAGGATGAAAATTTAAACACACACACATCTGTAGATACACATATAACACATACACATCACACACACACACATAGGGTCCATACATTGAAGAAAGAGTTGAGAAATATTCATCTGATAGAAAGAATGTACATATCTGCTTTATAAATACTTTCTGATCTGTTGATTGTATTAAAGTGGGAATTAGATCATTGGGAGGGGTGGTTAGGGTACATTTGAGTCACTCTGTGGATCCTTGTTTTCATTCCTAAGCTTTGCAGGAAATCTTTCAAAATATACTACTGAGAATATATGACTTCATTGAACCTACAGTGGCCCATTTGGTGAATAAAAACCTTAAACTATTTTTTTCAAAAATGCAAATTTGTGCATTTTTAGTCTTTTATAAGCTGAACATAAAATCTTTTTAGACTTTAGGCTTCATTTGTAAAGTTACACTTGAAAACATTTTAATGAAAATTTTATCTCTGCGAGCTTGGGTATATTTAATGAAAACTGAAAAATATGCATAGTTCACTTAGAATTCTGTATCCCACAAGCAAATAACACCAGAAAAATTTCCCTCACCCTTTATAAAAGATGTATTGTGAAAGAAGTGACTCTTCCACTGAGATGCTCTCTCCTTATGCTTTTTTGTGAAAGGTATATTTCACCTGTACCACCAAATATAGACTTTTAGATCTTCAATGGCTTCTGAATCTCCAACAGTCACACTGGTCTCTAGTTCAAAGCTTTATTGTAAACAGGGCAATTGGTAGCAATCTGAAAAAATCAAATACTATAGTGCAAATTGGGTTGGCTCATTTTCAAACTATAGCAAAAAACATTTATTGACTATCTGATTCTTTGCTTTTTATTGTGGAAAATTACGGATCAGATGTGATTCTGATTTAAAAGCTTTTGGTCATAGAACTGACATGCTCATATTCTTACAGCATAGCATGCATTTAAGATAATGTATGTGAAACATAAATCATCATATTCATAGTAAAACTCTATAACTGTTATTATTAATATTTTTTGTTAGTGATACAATATACACATCAATATTTTGTGGAATTATTTTAAAAGAGTTTTTTTCTCCTACAGAGATACATTCTTAGTAAGAAATATTAAAAATAAATTTCTCTCTATTTGAAATTACCTTTTTTAACTTGTGAAATATGACATAGCCAGATATAACAATCTCCAAGAGACTGACAATTATTTTATTGTACTATAATGTCTTGTAACAAATATATTTAAAGGGAAGGAATAATATGCTATAAATTCATTTTGCCCATTGTTTAGCTATAATGTATTTCCCTGGGGAAATAGGTGAAAGAAGAGATGAGTTTAGACATTGGGACAATAAAAGCAGGAATCCTGTAAACATTGAAAACTACCCACTAACGAAGAAAATATAGCCTTGAAGATGAAACAAACAACATAGTCCCTTCCACCTAAAAATGACACAAAATAAAAATACTATAAATAAAAAGAGGATAATTTATCCGAATCTCTGACATGTGATAGCTGTAGCAAATACTTTCAGTGGTAACCCCCATCTCCCACTCTCCCACTCCCTACTTACCACCCCCCCCACCCCTTGCAGATCTCATTTACCTGGCTGTGTAGGTATTAGCAGCTAAGGATTCACATCTGTATCTTTCTCTGGAGGCCTGCCCTGTGATGATGGGAGCCTCTTCATGAGAACATGCCTGGAAGGCTGTAGCCACAGATTGATGAGGATGGGGTGTAACAGCCCAGCCCTCTTGCTTCTAGGCAAGACAGCCTCTGTGATGCAATCCAAGCTCCAGAGCTTCCTATAAGATCAGAATGCTAGACTTCTCATAATTGCTCATCTTTGCCAAGTTTTTCCCCATCTTATCTTGTTTTTTTTCACACCCTTATTTTCCATAAGAGCAGTACAACAAAAAAATCAATTGTATAAGAATCTCCATCTCATACTCTGTTTCTAAGAAATCTGACCAAAGACAATTATCAGTATCACATACTTGTCCTATTTTGTAAACAAAAATTTGAAATTTTTAGTTATGAGACTGTTTTTTCTAGAAGTATTAATCTACCTTGACATTGCTAAGTAGTCATGGTAATTTTCTATCACTTGGTTGCTTTATTTTTTGCATTTATTAACTTTTCTTATAGAATTTTTATCAGATAGAAATTGTGCAATTTAGGATAATATATTCATTTAAAATGAAAATCAAAATAAAGAAGCTGCTAATTTTTGCCCATCAAAAGATATGAATGTAATAGTTGGAGAACAGAATTTGGAGCAGACAGCCTTATGCACTAATCTTGGCTCAATCATTTATTAGTCTTGGTCGAATCACATAAATTTTCTGAACCTCTCTCTAATTTAATTTAAAGTGAAATAATACCAATGGCATTGATTGTTGTGATGACATCATAATAATGTGTCTGGTACATAATAGGTGCTCAGTAGAATGATATCTTTATCAATGAAAAATGGTTTAAATGCAGATGTAGGCAAATAAGCTAATTAAGTCTGAGTTTTCACTCACTCTGCCTCCAGCCTCTTGGTCAGTTTTCTTTACAGATTAAAGCATTTAGAAGCTTTCAAACAGGGCCTATTTAACCCGAACCATAGCACATGCATGAATATCCTAAGTGGAGCCAGATACTTCAGCTAACGGAACAGAGAGGAAAATGGTAGTGTTTAAGCTCCCAAACTGTAGATGTTCTAGGCCAAAAGAAGTTGTAAATTGGTAACCTGTAGGGAGAACTGTCATTCAGACTAGTTTTGTCTCACAAAGTTAATAAGGAGAAAAAAAGACGGTTGAGCACATTAAATATCAAGGGATTGTACTTAAAATCCATATCTGGCTTCTCTTGAAAAAGCACAGATCTTCATTCCCACATGACAGTAACTGTCTGGAGTAAAGTAGAAGCTCCCTTCTCTAGGTACAAGTGCCTTCTAGGTTATTCAGAGTCTTTTTCAGAGTTAGGATAACCATGTAATTTATTCTCAAATCCATTATACTTTCAGAAAGATAAGAGTAGAAACAATGATTATTCCAGAACAAGAATCAATCAGACCTACCCCTGGGCAAACTGTGATAAATCCACGATAGCCAGAGTCCCTTTCACTCCCTTTTGTTTCTCATACTGAATCTCTCTATTCTACTGAATTACTTGCCATCCACCTGTAGGTATCACGGGACTCTCTTCAAGAGCTTCTGGTCATTCAAGTGAATCTAAGAATCAGTTAATTAATTTACCAGGTTCAGCATCCTCAGAAGTGAACTCATTAAGTAAAAAGCATCTGTAACAAGCTGACTAGTATTCCCAAGAGGATATAGAGAGTTCAAATGGTTATATTTTTCTTTGTTGTTTTCTTTGAATTCAAAATATGACACAATTAAAAATTCATTTTACAAATTTTAAACAGACATACATAATGAAAGAAAAAATGGCATAGGTTTCATATTATTGGGATGTCAAGAATTTCTGCAAGTCAAGCAGGTTTGTGGATCTCATTTGAAGAACACATTTACTGTACAAAAAACATCTTCTGAAAGGAGGGATCAGTGACTGGTGACCAATGAAAATGACACATATGGAATACAGAGTTGGAGATGTGGACATAACCAGCTTAAGAGAGAAATAACGAAGTGTATTTAGTAGGCATTGCAATCTGTTGCACTGGAGTTTTAGGGAATTACCACAAACAGTGTTTGTTATTGTAGAATGTTTTCCTTCCCAAGAGGAAGGAAGATTAACCAAAAGAAAAAATACATAGATGATACAGCAAAATAAAGTCCTAGACTAAAAACCACAAAAACCCCAATATACTTGCTTGGGAATTACTGAAGCGGCCCATAATCGAATGCTTCCATTCTAAGGATGTTTATAGCAAGAGAAGATTGAGTAATGCTTGTGCTGGCCAAATTAAAGCTCCCGCTCCACCCCCCCCCCCCCCCCACAATTCCTACTCTCTTGTGGATTCTTGAACTTCTGTAATTTTCTTTTGGCACATGAGGCTTTTTGTCTTCTAAAATCTGGCTTGCCTGTGGAATGTGTGTCAAGAAGCAAGCCTTGTTTACTCATTGGGAAACTGACCACTAGTGTGGATTTGAGCATACCTGATGGGAGGAAAGAAAGAAGGGCCATGTGTTCCCCCACACACTACACAGGGAAGCCACTTCTAGGTAATGGGCTGTTTTGCTCCTAATATCACAATGAAAACCCATGTTGAGCCAATTGGCATCTCAGGCCTAGGGCATGCTGATTAATTAATCTTTTAGCCAAAAGTCTTCTCTAAATTCCAGAAATTCCTTCTTTGAATTCTGAGATGTGTGAAGTTTTTTACTCTCCCTCAAGAGGACATTCCCTCGAGTTGTTTTAAAACAGTTGTGCTCTTTATTTTAACCACAGTTGAGATGGCTAAATTAGGATGTAACTAAGTTTTCCATGACATTTTACCTGTATATTAATCTTATAAAGGAATGATAAAATATAAAATGTTTAAAATAGCCCTATTTCATATAAACGATGTTTATCACAGAAGTTAATATTTTCTTTTTAGATTTATGCTGAATATTATTGAACGCTATTCATTTGAATGTTATTAAAATAAAATCTGGAGGAATTTATCAGTTGACACTTCTATATGTATCCTGGTCATTCCCATTCTGTGCTTCCTATTGACTCTCCACGAAAATAATAATAATAACAATAACAAAAACGATATATCAAATGAAAATAATTACATTGAAAATTTCAACTAGAAAATGTATAATTCTGCATTGAATAACTTATTATTGACCCTTATTATACTGTTATTGAACAGTTATCATGATAGTTGATACTTATCATGGGTTTACTTTGTACTGAGTGACTTACTAAGCATTTTACATGTATTTCACAGGTAATGAATATAATAGCCCTTTGAGGTAGCACATATCTATTTTATATGTTTGAAGAAATAAGCAATTTATTTGAGCTCACATAGTTTACTAATGACAGAGCAGGGATTGCAATTTGTATATCTGTCAGAATCTAAGGTCCAAGTTCTTCAACCGCACTACACTGACTATACTGTCCTTGAGCTCTGGACAAGACAGGTTCTCATAAGGGCTTGGTTTTATTTAATTTTTTTTTTTTTTAACCAGAGTTGACATTAAATATTATTTTACATTAGCTTAAGGTTTACTGCACAGTGGCTAGATACATATACAACTTACAAAGTGATCCCCTTGATTAACCTAATAACCACCCAACACTATACATAGTTATTACAATATTATCAACTATATTCCCTATGCTATATTTTACATTCATGTGATTATTTCATAACTGCCAATTTGTACTTCTTAATCCCTTCAGCTTTTTCACTCATTTCCTAAACCCCTTCTTATCTGACATTCATGTTTGTTCTCTGGATCTACGAGTCTGTTTTCATATTTTTTGTCCATTTAGGTTCTACATGTAAGTGAAATCATATGACATCTGTCTTTCTCTGTTTGATTTATTTCATTTAGCTTAATACCCTCTAGGTCAGGGATCCCCAGCCTCCGGGCCATGGACTAGTACTGGTCCATAGCCTGTTAGGGACTGGGCCACTCAGCAAGAGGTGAGCAGCAAAAAAGTTAGCCTCAGTGTTAGCATCACTCACTGCCTCAGCTCCACATCAGATCATCAAGCTTTAGATTCTCACAAAAATTATGGTTCCTGGTGCCAAAAAATGTTGGGGACCACTGCTCTAGGTCCATCCATGATGTTGCAAATGGTAAGTTTAATTTTTCATAACTGAGCAATTTTCCATTGCATGTACCACTTCTTAATCCAATTGTCTATTGATGGGCCGAGTCATAGGTAGATACATTTTTAATTTTTTGAGGACACTTCAAATTGTTTTCCATAGTGGCTATTCCAATTCGCAATTCTACCAACAGTGCACAAGGATGCCCTTTTCTCAACATCCTCGCCAACACTTGTTTGTTGATTTATTGATGAAAGCCATACTGACAGATATGAGATTATATCTCATTGTAGTTTTAATTTGCGTTTCTCTGATGATTACTGATGTTGAGCATTTTTTCATATGTCTATTGGCCATCTGAATGTCTTCTCTGAAGAAATGCCTATACAGGTCTTTTGCTCAGTTTTAATTGAATTGTTTGTTTTTTTGTTGTTGTTGAGCTGTCTGACTTCTTTATAAATTTGGACATTAACCCCATATCTGATATAGCATTGGGAAATATCTTCTTCCATTCACTAGGTTGTCTTTTCATTTTGTTGATGGTTTCCTTTTCTGTGCAAAAACTTTTTAGTTTGATGTAGCCCCATTTGTTTATTTTTTCTTTTGTTTCCTTTGTCCAAGAAGGTATATCAGAAAAATATTATTAAGAATAATGTCAGAGAGTTTACTGCCTATGTTTTCTTCTAGGAGTTTTATGGTTTTTCTTCTTATATTTAAGTCTTTAATCCATTTTGAGTCTATTCTTATGTATGATGTAAGAAAATGACCCAGTTTTATTTTTCATGTTCTTAGATTTGAAGTTCAACTAAATTCAACTAACACCTAAACTCTTACACTGTCATAGGCTCATAGGCATACAACAAAATATTTCCTTAACTGTGGCATCTTTACCTCTCTACTTTTTGTTTCCACAATGTAAATAAAGATAATAATATCTATCTCGTAAGATTTTTGATTATATTAAATAAAGATAGAAATTATTAATGCCATTATTCAAAAATAAACAAAGTTTCTGGCATAACATAGGTAATCAACAAATGCTGGATAAATGGGTGAATAAATGAAAGAATAAATAAATGAAGGTATAAATAAGAGAGAGTCTTGTGTATATGAAGTTAACAGTCTGGTAGTAAGAATAACAGAAATAACCAGCTATTTGTGTTTTAATGACATAAGTTTTATACTAATTAAACACTTAAGTTCTATTGGTACAGAAATGAGCAAATAATTAACCCTGGGAACAAATGACAAAGAATCAAATTCAGGGAGGCTTTATAGAAGGAGGAAAGAAAGGAAAGAAAAAAAAAAGGCATATAGAACATGTTAGGGTGGCTTACAGATTTGAGTTGGAGAGATAGACATAGGGAAACCAACTAGGAGATTATTAGATTATTGTTTTCTTAGGGGAAAAGATGATAAAAATTTGACTTTAGCATTGATAGGAAATAAGAAGACAAAGATGATTTTTCAGAAGCATTTGAGTGGTGGGTAATACTTTGTGACTGATTAAATATAGGAGGTATAGGAGGAGACAGAACTAGGTTTCCTGCTTGCTCAACTGAATGGATGACGATGTCATTGAGGTGGGAAACATATGTTTGATAGTGTTAATTGCAGCTAAGGTATTAGCTTCTGTATCTTCATTTTTTTTATCTATATATGTAAGATAGTAATGGTCCTTACTAGTATAGTTGAGATGAGGAGAAACTGATATAGAATATGAAAAACTCAGCATAATTTCTGGCACTTAGTAAGTGCTCAATATACAATACAGTTCTCTGACTCTCTGTGGAATTGGCAGTATGGGTGGAACAGCAAAGAACAAATATGTTTAGTGTTGGAGTATTTGAGTTTGAGTAACATAAATCATCTAAGTGAGCAAGTAGAATTTCTAAAAGAATATCTAGTAATTTGTAAATTTAAGGAAGACACACCCTATTTGTTGAAATATGCTATTTTTAGTGAAGTCGTAAACTTAAATAAAGAGATCATTAAATTAACCATGGCCCTTTCTGAGCCATAGTAATAAGGTAATCCACTAAGGAATGATTGTGGAGACGTCTCTGTGGTTCCCAGTAGAGGATTAATTTAGGACTCTTACAACCATGTATAGCTCTCCATGTTTAAGAGCAGACTTTGACTGTTTGCTTCTTGAATGCAAGTCACCACCCAAATACAGAAAACTACTTTCTTTACTCCAAATTGTCCATAAGAGGTCATAATCACTCACAACTTACTTAATAAAGGGAAAAAAAATGTTAAATCTATGTCTCGATCCAGATTTAATTTGGTATATTAGCCATGTTCATCCTATTGTTATTTTGTGTACAGTAGTCTGTAATCATTTCTCCTATTTTTTGTGTATATATTTTAATGCTTGGAATTGGCTTCTTAGTTTATTATCATTTAAAATTTTCTCATGGTGTTGATTTTTAAAATAGCCTGTCTTTGGCTCTACTAATACAATAAAATTATATCTAGCTTATTTCTTAATGGAACTCCAATTATAAAATGGAGATGAAGGTGAATATCCCTTGCATTTTGATGACTAAATATATTTTAAGAGTAAGTGAATAAGAAAGATGAACTCTTTGTTTATATTAAATCCAATCATTTAGGATTCAGTCTTGCATGAAAAGAAAATCCATGATGTCCAAGAGTTAACTATCTACCAAATCAGTGAAGTATCTGGCTCTAGAATTTTTATGTCATTTTTGAAAACAAATAATTAATTTGTACATTAACTTTAATGCCTAAGGTATCATGTAGACATAGAAACATATTTTTCATTACTATGGATACCAACTCAAGCTATAAAAATACAATGCAATTTCTTCATGATATAAAGTAAAGCACAGTTTTTAAATATGTAAACCTTCTGAGAGAAGTGAAGCAAAAATATTTCCGTGTTAACAGAATATTCAATAAATACAATAAATAATATGAAGAATATTTTCAGCTAAGGAATTTTGGGCGGCAGATTAATAGTACAGCTTGTTGAATCTTTGCCTGGCATGTATCGTTTATGCAAAATGTTGCCACTAGACTCATATCTTAATTCACCCAACACCAAATGCAGCACAGACTGTTTGTGTAACCTAAGAATACACTCTGTAAGTGACTGTTTTCTTGAATTAGCATTTATAAAGCAAACCACTTAACTATTCACATTAAAGAAGTAAACATTTTAAACCTTCCTTTGATATGAAAACTACTAATTTAGAGAATCTAATGAACTTCAAATTTGTTTATAAGAAAAAGGGCATCATTGACTGCCTTCTGCAGTTTGTACTAAGGCACAAGAGCAAATTTTGATTAGACCTCACACATTTTTAATATTTTAGAGTGCATTTTTATTTTGTCAAAATTTCAATCCATTTGTTATAATGCAAAATATCTCATTGAAGATTTATCTTGTAGATTTTCCTCCTTTTTTCAAAGACAAGAAAGTCACCTTATCTTTACCATAGTAAATAACCTTTGAAGAAATAAAGCATTCCCTTTTTAATTCTCTCTCTCTCTCTCTCTCTCTCTCTTGAAATTTGGCACAAGCACGTATACACACCAGTGGAAGGGGAAAATCAAATTATAGAGTTCCTGAACCAATCAGAATTGCCATCCCAGGTAGTTAGGCAGGTTATCCCAGAGTAGTGCTCATTTTAAAAAAGTCTCTAAGAGTAGAAGAGTAGTTACCTGAAACCTTGTGGTGAGACACCCCAGTGAAGAAAAGGGCATGATGACTTTAAGTTTGCAAATAGACATCTGAATTAATTTTGATACCCTTGAGGCAGCTGGCAACTTTAGGAACTGGCTTGAAAAAATTATCAGTTAAAAGCAGCAGCCCGAGGAGCTGTAAAAGACCCTAGTCTAAAATTGGTTGGGGAGAAAATTCACATGCCTGTGCAGGGACCTAAATCCAGTAAACGTTAGTATTATCTCTAAGACTGTAAGACAGTTAACACCCAAGAGCCTGGCTCCTCTCCCTGGGGTGTGGAGGTCAGACGCCCCACCCTTCATGTTCCTTGGACCACACATGGGCTTTTTATTAATCTGGCAAGTAAGGATTTGACTGCTTTTATATTTTTTTAATAAGCAAAACTACTATAATTTAAAATTGATATAGTAGTTATTTTCCGTGACTTCAGCATTTTTGCTTTCTTTTGCAATTTATACTAGCATTAAGCACTATACCTTAGATTCAGAGCCAGCTGCATTTTCAGACAGTGGTCATGAACTATTTAGTAGGTTCTTCTATGTGAACTTAATGAGGGCTGCTTTGGATTGTAGTGGACAATCAAGAGAATGAGTTTATCAAAATGTTATTAAATGTTTTGACACCTGGATACCAGAGCAGTCAGGATGAGATCACAAATGCAGACTAATCAAAGTTTTCTAAAAATCTAAATTTCTATTTTGTCTCTAGGAAATTACCTAAAAGAGAGACACTGAATGTAATTTTCAGACTTTATATTAAAAATAAAAAATAATGAATTAAAAAATTGAACATTTTTACTGAGAATGAGAGGAGTATACTCTGTTAACTCTCAGGAATCTTTATTTGTAGGGTATAAGAACACCCTTGTTGGCTCAAGACAAAGAAAGGCATCAATGATATGGGTGTCTTGTTGGAACAAGTGGTTAGGAATGTAAAATAGGGAGCAGAAACTGAGGGCATTTTCTTGGATACTAATTTCCATCTCACCCAAAGATTCGTTTACTCCTCAGGTAATTCAGACTATTGCACTCTCTCTGGAGGGGCAGATAACAGAATGAAATAGGGACAGCTAAGAGATAGTTTGTGTGGTAATGTTTTGGTGATAGACCCAGTGCTCTGAGAGTCAAGGCCACAGCTACAATAGCAGGAAGTTACATAGAGCTAAAACTGTGTTTGGGATTATAAAACTTTGACAGGCCATGCTAGTTAAATTTCTTAACCCTTACCAAAATATACTAAAATTAAAATATATATACATCCCTTTAATTTAACAATTCTACCATTGAAAATGTATTCTAAAGAAGTGACAGTACTATTATATGAGAAGAGGTATAAATGTAGGAAGAGATGAAAATAGAGATTTTTATATTAATTTATTAACATAAATACAGAGGTGTTATGTCAGCATTTTTTAATAGTGAAAAAAAAATTTAAAAAGACACCTTGATAAATTAAGAGCATTTTTCAGTAGAGAAATGTTGAAATACACTTCGGCACATCTATGCTATACAATATTACAGAAAATTGAAAGAATGAGTTATAACTATATACATTATTCTAGATTTATTACTAGGTTAAAATGCAAACTAAGGGTATTGTGCAATATAATAATATAATCCTTTTGTACTAAATTAAAATAAAAACTGTGTGTATTTCTGTGTGTGTGTGTATGTGTGTGTGTGTGTGTGTGTGTGTGCATATGCATGTCTGCATATACACATTTGGTGAACATACAGAAAGATGTGGAAGGATACACCAGGCTGTTCTTATTGGTTACCTCAGTGGAGTAGGACTAGAGAGAGGGTGGGGTGGGATCTATAAGACAGACTATTTTTAATAACTGGATTCATTTAGAGTTACTTGGTTATCAGAGTTCTCAAATTCAGACTCTTTAAAATAAAAATAAAACAAACAAAAAAATGAACAAACAAAACCCACAGATGAGTGCACTATAGTTGCCATTCTTTATCAACAGAGAACATTTTCAATTATATATCTACTATTAATTTTTATATATATTAAAGAAAAGACATTTAATACAAAAAGAAAAAAAAGGCATGAGCTAGAGGTGTTCTTTCCAGGAAGAAAAAAAATAAAACAGCTGGAATGAAGTGGCACCATCAGTGAAACATTTTGGAGGTCAACTAAAACAGAATTTCTAGATTGGATGCGATGCACAGGATAAGGAAGAAAAGAGCAAAGGCCTACTCCATTGTTTTTGAGTTGAGAAACTAGATAGAAGGTGGTATCATATACTGAGATAGAGAGGATCCAAAATATAACAGGATTTTTTTTTTCCTTATTGGAAGTTGAGAGTGTGAATCAAGAAATTTGTTTTAGTCATTAAGAATTGGGACCGCTGAATAGCCAACCAGGTGTTGATGTCATCAAGGTGGTTAAGGAGCTCAGGGGAAATGTCAGGGTCAGAGATTGACATTTTGTGATTCATCAGTAAATGGGTGGTGTTTTAAGTCATTTGAAGAGAAAAGAGAGGGTGTTAAGCTTCAGCCTTAGGCAGCTTAACAGCTATGGCTGATTCCTGACCTATCAGCAGACCTAAGAAAGTGACTAATGAGGTAAAAAGAAAAAAAATCAATGATGTGGTATAAAGTTTGCAATTTATTTAAAAATACATTAGAACTGACACTGTGATATGATGTATGTGTCATCAGTTGCCTTACTCAGGTGTTCACAGGGAATGGAAGACTCAACATTTAATCAGACAGGTCACACCCCAGGACACCTTTACCTTATGCTGACATGAGAGGCTTTACTAATATTAGAAGTGGTGTCTTATTGACGAAATCATTTCTTTAGCATAAGGGGTTTTTATCAACAGGTTTGTTTGTTTGTTTATTTATTTATTTATTTATTTATTGAAAATTATAGTTGACACTAATATTATTTTATATTAGTTTCAGGTATACAGCATAGTAGTTAGATATTTATATAATTTATGAATTGATTCCACCAGTTAGTCTAGTACTCACCTGGCACTATACACAGCTGTAGCAATATTATTGACTATGTTATCTATGGTGTACTTCACATCCCTGTGATTATTTTGTAACTACCAAGTTGTACTTAATTCCTTTACCTTTTTTACCCAGTCTCCCAGCCTCCTTCCCCTCTGGCAACCATCAGTTTGTTCTCTGTATCTATAAGTCTGTTTCTGTTTTGTTTATTGGTTTATTTTCTTTAGATTTTACATATAAATGAGATTATATAATATTTGTCTTTATTGGTATGAAATTTTAATTAGTGTAATACCTTTCAGGTCCATCCATGTTGTTGCAAATGGTAAGATTTTATTCTTTTTATGGCCGAGTAATAGTCCATTATACCACCTCTTCTTTATCCAGTCATCGTTTGATGGGCACTTAAGTTGTTTCCATACCTTGGCTATTGTAAGTAGTGCTGCAGTGAACATAGGGATGCATATATCTTTTCAAATTAGTGGTTTGCTTTTCTTTGGATAAATACCCAAAAGTGGAATTTCTGGGTAATAAGGTAGATTCATTTTTAATTTTTGAGGAACTTCTAAACTGTTTTCCATAGTGGTTGCACCAATTTGCAATTCCACTAAATGTACAAGGGTTCCTTTCTCTATATCTTCACCAACATTTGTTGTTTGTTGATTTATTGATTATAGCCATTCTGACAGATGTGAGGTGATATCTCATTGTGACTTTACTTTGCATTTCTCTGATGATTAGTAATGTTGAGCATCTTTTCATATGTCTATTGTCCATCTGTATGTCTGTAAATAGGTTTTCTTACTGAAATAATTTTATTTAAGGTATGTGAGATGCTTCTAATACAGAGGACTGTTAAGAAATATGTGATTTTATACCTGATACATAGGAGATACTCATTAATTGTGTTTTTTTTATTTCTTTGAATCCAAGATATCTCTAAAATTTCTAATTTGTATACAATGTTTAAACTATTCTTTAACTGTTCTCTTACTCTGGTTCCCCTACTATGTTATTTGTTCTCTCCTTAAAAGGCTTCAAATAAAAATTCTTTTGCTCAGAGCTTGACACAAGAATACTTTATGGAAGACCTATCTTTATAAATTATCAGAATTTGCAAGTGATTTAATTAGATAGATAGATAGATAGATAGATAGATATTTTAATATATATTTAAATTTAATATATAATACAGTAATGTTATTTCCTTCTAGGAACCTATCATTAAGCATTTAGAATATTGAAGGAAACCTTAGCGTCGATTATAGGAGAAAAAAATTAGAAAAATTAAAAAATAATGAAGTAGAACAGCAGGAAAAAATCATTTGAGGAAGAGTAAAATAGAAGGTATAACTCATACATGCAAAATATGAAATATTTCTGTCAATGGTTATATTTGCTATTAGGTCGCAGATATGGACCACATAGTTCCTTGGCAATCCTGGTTTGCTGGTATTTAACCACACTAAAATGTTGCCCCAGTAGAGTTTGTTTTTGAAATTTGTAAGAGATCCAATCTCACTGTGGTTTGTGATTTGAACAAGCTGCCCCTAAAATGAGCTCTGAAGCAGCGCAAGTATTGCAGCCCGATTCATGTTCTGGACAAACTACTAACAGTAAAAGATAAGCAAAGTACCCTGAATACCACAGTGGGTCCTTCAGATAACACTAGTTTAATGATGGAAAATATAAACATGTTTTTGCCCAAATTTTCATTATGATCAACGAAAATTTGCTGAAGAAACAGAACTAATCTACAGAGAATTGTGAAACTGATGAGAGATTCAGATTACCCACAATTTGTCTTTGAGCCAAAACAAATGCAATCTTTAGATGCTCTTTCCCATAGGTATCTAAGGAAAAAGGGAACTTTTCACTGTGATACAAATACTTTCTTCAGGAAAAGAATGTCATGATCTCAGTAAGAGAAAACACATTCTTAATCTGTGTCTCTAGAATACTTACATGGGATAAGCATACTAATAAATTGTTTTTCTTCTTAAGCTAAAATAACTCTGCCCCATAGCAACTATCTGCAGATTTTCTAATTAGGTAAAGTGAAGTAATGCAGTAACAGATTCTTTGCCCAAGTGTTATCATTGGATCTATTAATAAGAATTTAATTGTAATATCTTGTTTAAAGAATGACTTAAAAGTTAAACTATTGAAAGTATGTGGATATTCTATGCAGCAATATAAACCTATCACTTCTGTTTATAAACCTAAAATGTTCAAATATAAAGCCATAAAAGTAAAGCTATTGATAGTTTAAGAACATTCTATGTACCAATATAAACTTGTACATGATGCAGTCTATATACTAATATAAACCTGTCTGGAGAAATAATCTGCTGCTGCTGCCATATATAAATGGTGTGAGGGTAAATGTATGCAGTCACAGATTCCTTCAAAAAGAAGGCACAGTTTTGTTTGTTGGCCTTGTTGACATTGGACGGGCTTTATAGATTCAGACTGGTGCTCATTGACAAACCCAAAGGCAAAATTCCCTTTGTGCTACAGCCATGTTCAGTACATTGTGTCATAAAGGGCAGATGTATATATTTTTTATTATTATCAAATAACAAAGTTCATCACCTTTTTAGAATACATCTGGGTCCTTCTCATCTTTCACTTGATTGTTAAGCCAGTACCAAATTTATGCTTCTGTCAAATGTAGCCCATGATCAGGTTCAAAATTTCTTTGCACTCAAAGTTTATTTATAGAAAACAGACTACTCTAGCCAGTTTTGGCTGAAAAGGATTTCATACAGAAATTAGGTGTTCGAAATCACTAGGACAGCTAAAAAAGACCTTTATGCTAAGTCTCCAGAAATGATTCCTGGAACACTCCCACAGAATTGTGCTACCAAGCAAGCTTCTATCTTAACCATGAGCAGGAAAATCAGGGAACTGTGTCTCATGTCCACATCTCTTATGCCAGAATATAAGGAAGGTGAAGCCACAAACACATCTTATTCTAGGATCACTCTCACTTAAACAATATTCAGGCCAGCAAAGGGGGTGCCAAACACTCTGCCTCACAACACCTATCAAGCTAGGTCCCACCCATAGGCCAGTAATTGCTGTTTCATAAAACCAAGTGCCGCTGCTACCGAGCTCACTAGGAGAAAGAGAAGTACCAATCTGCATCTCCAGTATATAAGTTTGCTCATTGAAAGCTAAGACCATCTGTAACCTGAGGGACTCTAAATAAAGTAGTATGTAACTTTTCAGCCTCTGCTATTCATTCTAGCATGTTCCAAGGTACTTGAAATGGACAGAAGTAAGTCAATGTGTAATATCTGCCACAGGACCTAAAAGTCCAGCAATGGGGTAAGTGCTAAAAAAAACTATGGAACACTTATACTAAGAAATATTAACATGTTATTTAAAGAATATGTACCATGAAATAGAAAAAATTGTCTCTGTTAAGGTTAAATACAAAATCAAGTGTCAGAAAAAACTATGTACATGTATATTTAAATATATAGATATATGGACAAATAAATATATGGGGCATGTAGTTATATTTTGTATAAGTACAATTTAATAAATTTAAGTGTGGAGAAGACCAGAAGTTTGTATAACAAACTGTTTGTACTGCTGCTTTTGGAAAAGATGGTGGAAGAGAGAAAGAGGTAGCTGAAGTGACAAGTGCCCATTTTTCTATCATTATTTCTCTATGTTAATATAGATAGAAGATAATAGCTTTTTAGATATAATTTTACAAAGTTAGAAAAAATAATGTATATCTATGTATTAACATGAAGAGATGTCTATAATATATTGTTAAACTGAGAAAAGTACATTGCAAATCGTTATATTCAACATGATATCATTTGGGGGAAATCATCTATTTTCAGTTATACTATATATGTGTATATATGTATAAACATTCACATGTGTATAGATATGTATAATACACACATGTGAGTATATACACTTAGATATCCACACATCATATTTGTGCATATATACATGTATTTATATATATAGGTACATACATATACACACATATTTATATATACTTAAATGCTTGCATAGAAACTAAAAAAATGTAAAAGTATATACATAATTTAACAGTGGATACCCCCAGGAATTGGGTTGTATTAAATGAGGATACCTTTCACATTTTTCTATGTAAACTTTCACATTATTTGGCTTTTTCAACAAGCAAGCAATTATTTTAGATTAAGAATTATTATTTTCATAAAATGCAAGCTTTTTATTTAAAAAAATTAAAGCATTGCAGAAAAGAACAAAAGGGAAAGTAAAAAATAGTTCCAAAATTTACTCCAACTCCTATTCCCCAGAAATAAATGTTAAGATTTGGTAGATATCATTTTAAACATCTTTATATGCCCTCATCCATATAGGATAATTATATAGATGGATAGGTAGAGAGGAAAATGGAATCTTTCTGTTAATGTTAAGATGATATATTAAATTCAGTTTTACTTGATTTAAAGATGAAAATTAGAAATTAAACTAAAAACTGAAGTAATTTTTACATTCCTCAGATAAGTTTATTCACAAGCATTATCCCCTCTAGAAATAGACAATACTGTGTTAGATGTTCTAGCCAGTCCATAAACATAAGAAAAAGTAATGATTGGCTTTAGGATTGAAAAAGAATAATTGAAAGGCATTATTCCTCATAAGGGACATGATTATCTATATAGAAAAACCCATAGATTTGCATCTAAGTAACTAGGAATCATCAAGAGTTTGGTAAATTGGCTGAATATAATATCAGCATACAAAAGTCAGTTAATCGGACATCTGCTACTGACCATAATGGAGAGACAAAGATTATAAATACTCTTTTGACATAAATAATTAGAACTGGACAAACGAAAAAATAATTAATTGCTTTTAGACATTGAAAACAGGCAGCACAGGACTGTGACCCACGAAAGGAAGGAGACAAATGAAGTAAGCCCTGCAATCACCCTGGCCTTCTGTCTAGAGGCAATATCCAGACCACACATGCAGGGAAGAAGAATCCAAGTAAAGGCTGGCAATCTCACTTAGCTGTACTATTAAATTATCTATTAAATGGTTGGTCCAGAAATAACATACATTAACTTTACTCAAAAATCACTGGCTAGAATGGGTCATACAGCCCTATCCAAGCATAAGGATGCCAAGAGTTTAATGATACTATTGCTCAGAACTTTGAGGACTAGCCTCAATGACTACCACAGAGTATGTCCCCCAGAAAAAAAAAATAATATATGATTATTCAAATACGAGGTTATCAGCAGAAAAATACATTACCTAAATTTCCTAAGTCTATTTATGATCACGTTGAGCCGATATTACAAAAAATAGGAAATCGTAACATGAGACAGTTAGATGAGTAAGTAAATTTGTAGACTTCTTATGAGGACAATTCAAAGACTTTATAATCATTTTTGGTTATATTATACATATTAAGTAAAAAAAAATTTTTGCCAGAGACAAACATTCTTTACTGATATTGATATGTATTGCCAAAGTGATGATCAAATTTAAATAGGGATGACTCTTGATTCTCTGTTATTTTTGGTGACAATCATTCGAAAATGGTTTTTCCACATTGAAGCCAAAAATTTATTTTTATTTCTACTTTAAAGTTTTATAGCTTTTGATCTTTGGCCAGTCAAATTCTGCTTCACAAATGTATTTCATAAATGAAACTTGTTTATCTTCTGTAGAGTTTCTAAGATGTCACATTATTTAAGTTTTTTTTTTTTTAATGTTTGGTATATCCCACTGCTTTTAAAAATTAACTAATTTATTTGAAATTTCTGTTAATAAATAGTTTTATACAGATAAACATAGGTCTGGTTACTTCAATCACCACTAGCATTTCTTTATTTTCTGAACATTGACTTGCTTTTTTCTTATTACCTCATGAATTGGATGTCTTCAGAGTAATGCACACAGCTGTCTGTGATACTGTTCATTGAGATAAATGATAAAACTTCACTTTTATTGAAATCCTGTCTTTATCAAAATTAATACTTCAAATTATTAAAACAAAAATTATACCAAAAGGGGGCAGGGAATTCTCAAAAGCCAAAAAAAGTTTTCTTCAGAAGAATTTCTCCAGTTTCTTTAGGAAACCCTCCAAATTAAAATGATGTTCATATAGACCTTATTAAAGCACTAATGTTTTTATGAAGAAGGAAATCTCAGAACAAGGCTCTTTAGACCGCTCTTTCAAAATTCCTGCATTTTCTCTAGAAGAAACAAATAAAGAGAGATGAGCGTTTTAACATCTCAGGCTTCTTTATTATCAGTTAATTATTAGATAGGCTAAAAGAAAATAAAAACCTCTTCTGACAGTATATGTATTATATCTTTCTAATTGTTTTTATATTCCAGAATAAAACTCTTCTTAGTATTATTAATTATTGGTCTATTGATATTTGCTATACGGCATAGTGAAAGAGTAAGATTTCCAAATCTTCTAATCATCATCTTACCATTTATATTACATTTTTAAATGTTTTAGCCATAAGACTATATAAAAGAGCATCTTTTAAAAAAAGTATTTGTCTTAAAATAGTGAAAATTCAAAATTAAGAATTTGAATACTTCTAAAGTCAATCTACCTCTGAAAGTCTGTGACTATTCTAATTCATGAAGCCCATAAAACCAACTTTCATTTACTTTTCTTTTTGAAGATCGGCTCAGAATTAACATGAACTAGATTTCTTTACTGTAGTCTCTGTAGTTAAGTCACCTTCTGGTGTGCTTTTAAGAGCCTTCCCAATGTTCATAGAATTTCCAGGGAAGAGTATATGCAGGCATTGGGAAGCCTGAACTTTTAAAAGTGTTAGAAAATGCATCACCACATTTGGCACTTATTTAAAAACAAATGTGTAAAGAGAGAGTCACCATAATATTAGGTGAGTGGTGCAAAGCTGAAAAGTTCTCAAGGGTAAAGTCTATGTCTGCTTTATGAATCACTCTATACATGGACGTGACAATAGCAGGCACTCAGCAAATATTAGTTTATTAAGTGAATGGTTGAAAAGTCCAACTATGGCACAATAGTTAAGTAAATTACTGAATAATCCACTCAGCTGACAATTTATGACAATCATAAATTCTTTCATGGAGAAGAGATTTACATATTATGATGGTTGGATGTAAATTGATTCAAAATTTCTAAGAGGGCAGTTGCCAATTTATATATAAAAAATGGTTATACTCAATACACTTGCAACTTTATTTCTAGGAATTTATTCTAATAAAATAATTGTAATATCTAGAATTGTTTAGCTACAAAGAGATGTATTGCAGAGTTATTCAAATTAGTCAAAATTTACAGAACTGTGGTCGTTATTTTTCTTTTTTTTTCATATTTTCTGCCATTTGCTTATGGCATTTACTACCATCTTAGAGTTAAAAAATGTGTCGGAGAAAATGGTAGTACCACAACAATGCAATTCAACTCTCCTATGGGCTTTAAAGCTAAGACAGTGTCCAAAAAGTCAACAAATTTTATTATTATTAACATAGTAAAACAAAATTCAGACCTCTTCAGCTAATTAATTCAATTAATATTGAATTTTCTATTACACTGTTTAAGTTTGTTAGTGTTTTATATATTTGAAGCTCTGTTGTTAGATGCATAGATTTACAATGTTCTGTCTTCCTGAAGAATTGGCCCTTTTATCATCATAGAATGCACTTTTTTGTTTCTAGTAACGTTTTTTTTTTTGTCTTAAACTCTATTTGCTAAAATTTGTATTGTCACTCCAGCTCTAGATTGTTTTAACCTATATGAATGTAATATCTGTCTCTTCTAGACAGCATATATTTGAATTTTACTCTTCAACCAAGTCTGATAATCTATGCTTTTTATTCAGAGAGTTTAATTAATTTAAATTTAATGTATCTATTGATATGGTAGTATTTACACTTGCCATTTTGCTATTTGTTTTCTATACATCATGTCTTTTTGTTCCCCTAATTCTCCATTTCTCTCTTCTTTTTTTTTTTGTTAAACAGATATTTTCTAGTGTATTATTTTATTTCTTCTTTTTCTTTAAACTGCATTTTTAAAGTTAATTTCTTAATGGTTGTTCTGGGAATTACAATGTACATCTTAATTTAAAACAATCTAGTTCAGATTAATACTAAATTAGTTCCCGTAGTATATTAAAACTTTGCTTCAGTGTATCTCCATCCCACTTTTCTCCTTTGCATTATTGTTGACATGAAATTTTTAAATAAGTCCATCAACATATTTTTATATATAAATTATTGTTTTAAGTAGTTATCTTTTAAATCGATAAGAGAAAAAATATTTAATATTTCTTTATGTAAATACCTCTACTGATACTCTTTATATCTTTGTGTGAATTTGAGTTACCATCTGTTCTTTCTTTTCAGAATAAAAGGCTCCCTTTTTAATCCCTATAGGGCAGTGTCCTACTAACACATTCTCTTAGTTTTTGCTTGTGTGGGGATGCCTTTATTTCCCCTTCACTTTTGAAGAATAATTTTGTTGGGTATAGAATTCTTATCAAGAATCTTTTCCTTTCAGATTATGTCATCTTATCTTCTAGTCTCCATGGTTCTGATGAAGAATCAGCTATTAGTCTTATTAAGGATTTCTTGTATTTGATGAGTCATTTTTGTCTAATTGCTTTCTAGATATTCTCTATGCCACTGATTTGGACCTCTGAGCTTTCCTTACTTGGAGTTTGTTGAGCTTGTTGGATGTGTAGATTGTTTTCCATTAATTTGGAAAGTCCTTGGACATTATTTTTTTAAAATATTTTTCTTTCCCTTTTTCTACTCCTTTACTTCCAGGACTCCCATTATGCATATGTTGCTACATTCAAAGTTATCCTGCAGGTTTCTAAGGTTTTGTTTTTGTTTGTTTGTTTGTTTGTTTACTTGCTTTTCTTTATGTTTCGCATACTGAATAGTTTCTATTAATTTGTCTTCAAGTTTGCAGATTCTTTCTTCTAACTTCAAGTTTACTGATTCTTCTGCCAGCTCATAGCTCATATTTGTTGTTAACCCCTTCTAGTAAATTTTTCATTTCAATTATTATATTTTTAAACTCCAGAATATCTATTTCTCTTTTTTCCATAATTTCTATATCTGTTGATTTTTTTCTATTCGCTAAAATATAGTTGTCATACTTTTTTTTAGTCTTTTTTAAACATTGTTTCCTTTAGTGAAACATTTGGGTTCCTTTAAAGACAGCTTCTATTGACTGTTTTTATTTTTCTGTGCATGTTTATTTTCATGTCTTATAATTTTTTTAATTTATGAAAATAAAGAAATTTAGATAATAGTATCAATTTTTTTATACTCTATAAAGTCACTGCAAACACTAAATTAGTGAATATTGAACTATTGCTCCCAGAAGATACACACACACACACACACACACACACACACACACATCTTATATAAATTATAATCTTATATCCCAAACACAACTCATCCTGGCTGACTTTATTTTCTTTATTTTACAAAAGAGAAAATGAAGTTTAGAAATATTAGTAACTTGCCTAAGGTCACCCCACTGTTTTCTTCATTCATTGGCTATCTCTGTAGGAGAGCTCAAGCAGAAGACAGAGTGTCAGCTTGTTTGACTTTACCTGAGAATGTGAACATTAGACAACTAAAATTTTTTATCACTTTGTGCACTCACATTTATTTGAACAACTTGGAAAGCACCATGAGCATTGATTTTAGTGTTATAAATAAATTTTATAAAGTAGGTGAATTCACCAATATGGAATCTGTGAATAATAGGGATTGACTGTACTGTAGCAACTCTGAAATCTACAACCCCCTCCCCCAATTTTGGTATTACTATTTTGCTGTTGTTGTTGCTACTATTTGTTTAGTGACTTTTCAGGGTTAATTCTGGAGAATATCTATTCCCTAAGTGTGTGGTCTCTGAAATCTTTGCTTTTTATCTACTATCTATCTACTATCTATCTACTATCTATCTATCTATCATCTATCTATCTATCTATTTATCTATCTATCTATCTATCTATCCATCCATCCATCCATCCATCCATCCATCCATCCATCCATCCATCCTCTATCATCTATCTACTATCTATCATCTATCTACTCTCTATCATCTATCATCATCTATCTACCTACTTACTTACCTATCTATCTATTTTATCCATCTATCTACCAATTTTCTTGTTTGTATTTTTAAGCTTGAATTTATGGGGTTTGCCCCTAGGTCAGCATAGTTTAGTGGTCAGGTAATGACTGGTCAGATTTTCTTGAGCTGATAAGTCTTCCACCCTTTTGAAACTCTGTCTGTGTCTGCAGGTTGAAGCATGCCCTCAAAGTTCAGGCAGTTAACCTGTCTGTATTAGCCTTTATGCCTGCTTGTACAGGGCTCTAACATCAATCAAGTATTAACAAGAAAGTGGGGCTTCCTTCCATTTTGCTGGGCACGTGTATAGGCTACACATGTACATGGACTTCTAGATCTCCAGGAATATGTTGAGGATTTTCAAAACCTTTCAAATTTGCGTCATTTCCTAGATCTTTCCCTCAAAATTTTTGTCAAGCCTCTTATTTGTCCCAACTAGTGTTGCAGACTTAGGCAATTGTAATCTTTATTGCAGCTAATTGCACTTATTGTTAATAATGATCTGAAAACAGGGCTTTTTCACCAAGCTAAAATCCAAGTAATGCTAAATATCAACGATGTCCTAAGAATGGGACTTTTCCAGAGAGCTCCTAGACTGGTTAAAAAGTAACAACATTTTGGTAATGGGGCTTTTTGAAAAGCTCCAAAATACAGATTGCCCTCCTCCAGTGGCTGTGTGGCTGATAGTTGTTACAGTTACCATGCCATAGAAAAGGGGGCATGAAGAGATCTTTATTTTGAAGAATCATCAAAATAAAATGCCATAGAACTTGCTTTTCTAAACAAAGCTAAGTGGCTTTTCTTAAACAAACATTTTCTACTTGTAGCATGTCTTTAACTTTTAGATTTCTGAAATGGTTGATTTTGATAACTTTTACTATTATTTTCTTTGTTCTTATGGAAGAGATTCACTAAGGTTCCCACTCTACCATCTTGAAAATTTCACCTCAAGCAATTATTTTTATCACTTTCCTTGGAAATTAATGCATGGCAGGGACCTATATCTTCATCATCATATTGTGCTTATCTTGTATACTGTCCCTAGCTAAACTGATAAGTTATCAATTTTAATATAGTCATTTTAAAAAAATTTACTCAATAGTTTTTTGAGCATCTGCAATACACACATTCTTTTTCTATTTGCTGTGGAAAACATTAAAGAAAACTTCAGATAACACCTTACCTTCAAGGACCTTACAGTCAAATTGAATAAGACAGGTACAATACAGATAAATATAAAAACATGAATTATGTAGTAAGTTTCATATAATGATAGAAGTATGCAACAAATGATACTTCTCTTATAAGAATCAGGAAATCCTTCATGAAGTCATGACATAAAATTAATATATACATACATGATAATATTATTCCATTATAGTTTCTATGTATTTAAGATACTAACTCATCCAAAATGTTACATAAATGTAGAAATTTGAATCAATGACACTGGTCATTGGGGAGGCATATTGGAGCAAACAAGTTTTCAGCACCCATCAAATTTTCATATATTACTGACATCCCCTTTCAACTGTTCCATGGCATATCATTATCAGTCAGTCATTGCTACTTTTCTTTAAAGGCTGAAAAACCATTTAATATTTGTTTGTATATTATTATCACACAGTTGAAAGTAATAATGAAAAATACATTTTTTTGTTGGAGGACAAGGATAGTATTCCACATAATTGGAGAACATTAAAAGTAGAAGTTTATAAATTAACAGACCAACATTGCAGCTGTTAACTCATATTTCATCTGTGAGAAAGCTATAGTCATGTCCATATTTGGTGCACTAAAAGATGTTGAATGAACAAATGGGGCATCTGTGGAAGCCCAAAGAGAACTAACATCTTCCAAATTAATGTCTGGGCAAAAATAAACAATCAAAGAACAAGTCTGTTCAATTCCATTGTTGGCTCTAAAAATAGCTATACATGAAAATAGAGTCAAGTGTTTTACAAAGTACCTTGTCAATAAGAAGTGCTATTCTAGTGAGCTGTAAGTCATAGGAATCTGGGAAATGCAACTAAATGGCTAAGTTATAAACATAGATTGCTAAAGGGAGAGGCATTAGTAACAATAACATGTATGGTGGAAACCCCTGCACAGAGCACCATAAATCTGACCAACTAATGTCAGAAAGACATAAAACAGCAGCTAAGACAAAAGATCTGAAAAACTTGTTGAAAAAAAGGTCGGTGGGGAACTGTGGATAACTTAGCAGGAATAGTAATGGGCAATACCAGCCAGTTTTTCTACGTGACCAGAACATTACAATTTGAAAGTACTGAAATAAAGATGAAATACTAGATGTTAAAATGCATTCTGTGTGTTTACTGGAAGGTGGTTCATGTTAATCCTTTTAAATCTCTGCTCAGTATTAAAGCTTAGAGAATCCTTTATATGGCAGCGGGAGTCATTTTTCAAAGAGGGTGTAATGGAAGGTTAATCCTAATATTTGTTGCTTGATTATTAGTCCTCATTCAGCTCATGTGAAATTGGGACTTGTTTTTCAGGTTGATTATAAAATATTATAAATCTCAAAATTTAGCCCAAGCATACAAAAGAATGAGTTCCAAATTATCCATCATGCAAAAAGGGAGAGTGGGGATGTTAAAGGCTCAGCTTTAATAATAGTACTTTCATTTTCTATAAATGTGCTACTCTCTGGATGTCTTAATCAAAAACTTTTTACAATAACATATTTATTAAACAGAATCAACCCGGATACCAGAACAATAACTATTGTTTGAGACTTTGACTTTTGCATTTCCCCCTCCCATGGGGACACTTTGTATGGTATAAAAAGGCACAGCATCCTCCTGGTCACTTAATGTGGCACAATAGCACTTGAATTAGAAGCCAGGTCTATTGAAACACATCTGTAATTCTCCTAAGCATGCCAAGTGTGGTGGCTATTTAATGCATTGACTTGGCTAGACCATGGTAATAGGATTTTTTGTCAAACATCACTCTAGGTGTTGCTGTGAAAGTATTTATTAGATGTGATTAATATTTAAAATCAGTGGACTTTGACTGAAGCAGATTACCCTCCATAATATGGGTGGGCCTCATTTAATCAATTAAAAGTCTTAAGAGAAAAGACTGCGTTAACTTGAGAAAGAGAGAATTTTGCCTCTAGACTACCTTTGGACTAAAGAATGAACCATCAATTCTTCCCTTGGTCTCTAGCTTATTGGCCTACCTGTAGAATTCAGACTTTCCAACCCTCACAATCATGTGAGCAAATTCTTTTAAAAAAATAGACAAACAAACAAAGTATAAATAAGTAACTATCTCTACTATATACACACATCCTACAGTTCTGTTTCTCCAGAGAATATTGACTAATATAGCAGACAAAAGAGGATCCTTGCAATCTCTTCCATGTTTGGTTATCAGTGTGTGTTAACTAACTGTAAGGGCAAGTCAGTTGACCATCATGAGATATAATGAAGACTGCGCTATAAATATATGTGTGCTGAATAGAATTCCTATAGCTATTGACTTAAAATAATAGGCTTTCCCTTAATGTTAGAGTAAATAATATACCTCTGAAGGCTTCTGTTTTCCAGTTGCTTAGTAGAAGGGAAAGTAAAAGGGAAAGTAATTATAAGCACTGGACATTAAATTGTGACATAAACCTTCTGGTTTTCTGCATAAAAAAAGATCATATTCCAAAAAAAAAAAAAACCACAAAAAGTGTTTTGATATGCTTTTCTCATAGCAGTAATGGCTTGAGATACATTATATAGCCATATTTTCCTGGTTTCCCTTTGTGATAAAAAGTAGACAATAAAACATATAGAAATTCTATTCACTTCACCTCAATTCAAAAACAGTTGTCAAGGGCCCACTACATATGGTCCTGGAGCTAAAAAAAAAAAAAAAAAAAAAAAAAATTAGTAACTCTGCCTTTAGGAGGTCATTGTTCAGTGGGAAGATAAGACATAAATAGATTTTTTAAGAGTTAAAATCTGTAGTTAAGGCAATAGATTAAAGGCATTTTTACTCTGCCTGTTCATCTCAAACCCCATCAAAAATAACATAAAAAATGTCATGTAAAAAGAAAATCATTAAGACAAAGAAATTGCTGTAACTCCTAACCTTGTTTCAGGTCTTGAGCCAGTAATAAATTCTCCTTCTCCAACTGTCACAATCTAAAGGACATATAAAATAAGATATATATATTTTTTTATTAGAATGCCCTGTTAGACTGATTTTGACAGTCCAGTATTGTGAAATAGGGAACATTAAAGGAAAACTCCTAGCAGTATACATGCCATTTCTACGGTCCATGACTTAGCTTCTCTGCCAAAAGAGATAGCCCAATGGAAAGGAAGAATGAAGAACTTAAAAAAATAAAGTATTAAGTCCACGTTGCTACATTTAACAATTCAAGGAGACATTTGTTCTTAAGGTAAAGGAAGTACCTTGATGAAAGCAGTGTTTGAAATAAATTCCCAAGCTGTTCATCAGTTTGGGTTCTACCACCATTCAAAATTCAGTAATATGCAGAAAAGACATTATTACAGGAACTACACATGAAAAAATAAAGAGGAAAAAAATAGACTGAAAACAAGCAAGAAAGATAAAGTGAACATGCGCAAAAAGCAGTTTAAGAACACAAAAATAGTTAAATCACATAGTTCTACATAGAATTGTAGAGAATGATTTATCTTAAAGAAATGAAAAAAGAGTTCAAAATCGTCATATAAGTGTACAAAAAAAGATCATAAGACCATTATTATAAAACTTGGAAATTAAAGGAAGACAAATAAAAAAACATCATAATGAAAAACTTTGTAGAATCAACCCTCCAAATGCAATAAACATAACAGAAAAAGTCAGAAATATGCAGAATAGGTTAGATAAATATCATCAAATGAAATGTAAAAAAAACTATATATGAGGGATTTCAGAGAAAATAATTGGGGAGATCTAACACATGCATGATGACTATTTCTGAAGAAGGAAAAAGCAATGATTTGGAAGCTATCAGGGCAGTTCACACAGATTTTGATTCTTTACTCATTCCAAGAACATGACACAATTGCAAGTCCTCATTTGCTTTGATAGGCATATGACAAGACTGAGCCAAAGAAATGTGAACAGCAGCGGCTTTAAGAGTTAGTGATTAATTTACACACACTTTCCCCCCATTTGGTCAACAGTAGAAGTATATTTCAAAAAGAAGACTTTAATACTGCCAGGTATTACTTAAATGTAGAATCTGAAAAAAAAAAGTTAAAATCTTAGAGAGTAGAAAAATGGTTGCCAGTTGCTGGGGAGCAGCTTTAAGATGAATACTGTCTGAAGATCTAATGTATAACAATGCAACTAGAATTGATGACACTGTGTGATAGAGTTAAAATTTGCTAGGAGAGTAGAACATAAATGTTTCACCCAACCCTCCCTCTAAAAATAAAGAAAGAAAAGATGAGTATGTGAAGCGATAAAGATGTTAATTAGATAGTGGGAATCCTTTCACAGTGTGTACATAAATCATATCACCACGACATCCACTTTAAATACATCTTACAATTCTAGATGTCAATTATACTTTAATAACACTGGAAAAATAAAAATAAAAAAGGAGTCTTCGTTAGTTTGGGTTCTTGAGTAACAATAATTGTGGAACCCTAATGACTCAAGTTGCTCTTGCAGTATTAGCAAGAAATTAACTTTCATGTGTCAAGCCACTAAGATTTTAATACTGAAACATAACTGATACAATCTGGTATGGAAAATGTTTCAAGAAAAACAGACTATGCCAAAAGTCTTAATACGGTTTTAAGCTTCAATAAATTCAGAAGTATAGATGTTACTAACATATAAGAAACAGTAATTGAAAGTTTAATTACACTTCCTTCATACTTATTTATTTTTATCTTACTAATGCATTTAATTTTTTTATTTCAGTGTTTGCCAGATTAAATAAGAGGTACTAAAAAACTTAAAATTATAAATTTACATTTTGAAATTTGTAAAAGTAAGTATAAATACTTACAGATAATTTTCAAGTGTTGAAGTTGGTGAGTTATTTCCCTCACAAGTTTGTGAGCTACTTGAAGAAACAATTATCTATTGATTTACCTACTTATTTATCAAGTATGGTGCCTGGCATTGTACATATGTTAAATAAACTTTTCTTAGATGGAATTGAATTATTACTGCTTTCAATATTGCCTCATAGATCTTTCATGTTCATTCACTTGACTAAGAATTTTGATTGGAACCATTTGGAATCTACATATATATGCACAATTCAAAAGATTTCTAGAGTTTCTTACTTTTGATAGCAAGGCTTTTTTTTTTAAGTCAATTTAATTGTAAAGCCTACTGTATGTATTGCAAGTTAAGTTTGGGATCGAACAATTGTAAAAGAGATGATTGATAGAAGCCATTATATAATTATGTCAAAGTAATCCTTTATAAACTGGTTTTAAAATGACATAACAGTATTTTAAATTTATAATGAAGTTCAAATCGAGACATCTGAAATATAACTGACAGTGTTTTGCTCTTTCTCTCTTTGAAAGCAAAGCGATCAGTCATGTTCTGGCAAACGAATTGCATACATGAGACTGAGTACATAAATATCTTAGTTTAAATCTTTTAAAATACCATAATTCTTCTATTACATAACTTACTCTATCCAGATAATATATGTGGTCCTGAAAAAACTTTCACTTTCATCTTTAATACAGAAGAAAGGTGGTTAGAGGAATTTTTTTCAGGTAAATTATGTAAACATAAGTGATTCTATTCTTCTTTGGCTTATATTTTAGCTCCATTTTTTGACTAAATATGCTGTTACACTTTTTTAGATCTTTTCTACTTCTCTCATCAGTATTACTCAATTTCCTTTTCTAACTCTTCTTTTTATTCTTGCCCTCTGATTGTAGATAATTTATTGAAATCTATCATCAGCTCTCAGTTCTCTATCCTTCAGCTCGCTTTGATAATCTCTTCAACTTCTATGGCTTAAAATATCATCTCCACACTAAAAATTTTCAATTTAATATCATCAGCCCTAACCAATTTTCTAAACTCTATAAGTTTATTTTCATTTTCCTGTTATATGTACTGGCTGGAATTTTCTGCTAGCTCTGTAAACTTAGCATATCTAAAAATTAGTCTTACTGTCTCCCCTAGGCATTTCTTATCAGATTTTAAACCAGTGATTCTTAACTCAAATTTTGGAGAGGGACCTTACCTTGTTAGGATGTGAGATTTAATCAGAATGATGTATGAGGTTTTCAAACCAAACTCTCTCCACAAAAACTGTGTCAGAATTTCCTGGGGCAGGAAATTAGAGTAGTGAACATAACGTGAGAAAAGCTGATGGATGATTTTGTTTAACCTTAATCTACCACTGCCTTTAACTGAGAATGGCTATGTTAGGATCCTGGATATCCAAACTCTTTTTTTCCTTGTCTGTTTCTTGCAACTGTTACCACCATATGCGATCACATGTGCCTGAGATAAAGGAGAGCGATTTCTTACACAGAGGAAGGAGGAAAAAAGAAAAAAGGGGCTAGCAAATTTGTTGGAATAGTCCTAATTCTGAAAGATCTCTAACTAATCTATTTCATGCTCAACATCTCCAACATTCTTCACATTCTTTATTACCATTCCTCCTACAACTGCTTTTCTTCACCATTTCCAGGATTACCTTAACTTCTGCCTAATTGCCTATTCAATTACTTCTCTACCTTTAGCCTTTATTTCAATCCTATCTGTTCTATGCACTGCTTACCAGATATATACATATAAATTATATTTGTATGTATATTTAAGTTATACTTTAATTAAATATATACTTAAAATATATTTCAATGATATGTAATTGAAGAATAATTTAAATGCAATAAAATTCACCAATATTTAGTGTACACAATTTGATAAATTTGAAACTGTATACAGTCATGTAACCACATGACCATCGTGGTCCAGAACATTTCCATTTCCTGAAAAAGTTTCTTTATGCCCCTATGTAGTATATCCCGTCTTCCAACTCTATTTCTAGTCCCTGACACCACTGATCTGATGTTTTTAATGTAGTTTTTTTCTAGAATTCAAACAAATGTAAACACACATCATGTAGTGTTCTGATTTCTCTTTTTGAGTATAATGCTTTTGAGATTCATCCACATTGTTGTATGTATTCGTATACCGTTCATATTTATTGTTTAATAGTTATTCCAAAATATGACTCTGTCACATATTTTTCATCCATTCACTAGTTATTAGGCTTTAAAATTATTTATAACTTAGAGCTAATATGAATATAATGAGTAAGACTGATTTTTCCAAAGTGACTGTACCATTTTGCATTTTCACCACCAATGTATGGGTATTCTGGTTGTTCTATATCCTTGTCAACACTTGGTATTGTTAGTCTTTTTAATTTTAGCTATTCTAGTGGGTAAAATCAGGTAGTATAAATCTTTCAATTTTGTTCTTTTCATGAAAAATCATCTTTCACCCAGAGTCATCTCAGCTTTTTTGGGTGCTTAGTATATCCATAAGGATTTAAGAATCACCTCGTCAAATTCTACCAAAAAGCTTGATGGGTTTTTTATTGAAATAACATAGATTCTACAGACTATCTAGGAAATAAATTGAAGTCCAAATGCAATTAACTCTTCTAAAAAAACTCAATTATCTCTCATTTATTTAGACCTTTTAAAATTAATTTCAGCAATATTTTCTAGTTTTAGTTTATAAAATTTGAACATATTTTGTTAAATGTGTCCCTAAGCATTTTATATTTATATTTTATTTTAACCAATACTGTTTTTTACATGTCATTTTCTAGTTATGCCTTGTTAATATATAGAAATACAACTAATTTTGTATATTGACTTTGAATCTGCAATCTTGCTAAATTCACTTACAAATTGTTGTTGCTTGTGGAATCCTTAGAATTTTCTATGTAATCAAACATGCCTTCAGCAAATTAAGGTAGTTTTATTTTTATTTTTTTAGCTCCCCCCACCCCGACTCCTCTTATCCCCCTGGCTAGGTCTTCCAGTACAATATAGAAAAGACGTGGAGAAAGGGGACATATTTGGCTCTTTTCTAACCTAAAGGGTAAAATATTTAGTGTTTAAAAATTAAATATGATGCTAGTTACAGGTTCCTTGTAAATGTTAATTGTCATATTGAAGAATTTCTATTCCATTCCTTAAGGAATATCAAGAATTGACATTAAATTTTTCAAATTGTTTTTCTGTTTCTGTATAGATGAATATATTATTTTTCTTTGAAGCATATTAACAGATGAATTACATTGACTTTTCAAATGTTGAACCAACACAAGCAAAAAAAAATGTAACTCTATATTAACAAGACTCATTATGATGATTATTTTGCAACATATGCAAATGTCAAATCATTACGTTGTACACCTGAAACTAATATAGTATTGTGTGTCAACTATATCTCAATAAAAAATAATGAAATTACAAAGTTTGGATTAAATATGGTTCATTCATAATGAACTTCTGTATTTTCTCTTAAAACCATTCTAAAATGATCATAAAGGGATTTCAAAAATGATATAAACCAAGGAAATGTACACAGTACAAAAGTAATAACTAAGTTTTAAAAGCTGAAAGTCAATCGGACAAATTAGAACTGATTTAACAGACCAGAGAAAATTGAAACTTAATCCAGAAAGGCAGGAAACTGAAGCATGCTAGTCGCAATGCAGAAGCCCAGTAAACCTCAGGAACAGGAAACACTAGTTACACTGAAGTGGAGTAGAGCACAGCTGAGTCTTGAAAGGGAAGGATTGTTCTAAAATCTATATAAATAGCTCAAACCTCAATTGCACTCCAATGTTTCTCCCAATCAAGAAATTACCCATTTTGCTCCAGAAGAAGATTAGAGTTTATTTTCTAGAAATGTAAAAAATGAAAAGGAGCATCATATATAGATGAAGTCAGGGACATCACAATAAATGTAGAGGAGCAAAGTAAATGTCTACATATAAATGGTGGGTCCCCTTGATTCATTTAGTTATGAAGAAGTAGCTAGTAGCCAATCTCTTATTCTCTCCAGGTCAGATATTATAGGATTTCTCTCTGGAAAACTGATCAGCCTAAGACAAGGAATCTGCAAATACTGACAATCTTCAATATTAGTTCACCAATGAAACAACCCAGCCAGATCATACTCTGGTGAAGCCCAGAAGTGGACTAACCTGCCTTCATACACTGAACATCCAATCAGCTTTTCAGCCTTTCTTAAAGATGAATGGGCAGCTAATGACCACCAAACACGAGAGGAAATCCTCTAACATAAAAGGCGGAGATCAAAATAAATAATAAAAATTTGAAACAGAGATGATAAAACAAAAGAAAAAATTTCCTAAAAATTATAGTTGAGAAATGAAATTGCATTACACAAGAGTAGGAGGCAATAAGAAAGATTCATGAAATAAAAACTAGTCTTAAAAACTAAAATATAAAGGAATAGAAATTTTTTTTAAAAAATCAAGGGAGAAGTTGGAAGACAAATTTAAAGGAGAAATTCATAAAAAAATTAAAGAGCTGGGCTATAGAAAGTAACAGATAAATCTGATTTTCTTTATAATCCTTATGTAACTATTTTATTTTTAAATTATGTAAATAGTTTTTAAAAATTAAAAATATAAGAATTAGGCTGGAAATTGGGGACAAACCTAACCAGATATGCAACTTCTTAAAAAACAGAAGAAAGTCGAGTGCTTCCTGGAGGATAAAAAGGTGTATAGCTGGCAGAAGGTAGCTGATTAACAGCTACAACCTTGACCTACCTGGAGAGACAAGATTCTCTCTAGAATGCTGTGTGAGGTTTAAAACTTTTATTCGAGGGGTGGCTCCATAGTGTAGTGGTTAATATGTCTGCTTTACAAGCAGAAAGCCCTGGGTTTGTGCCTTAGGTAGAGCCACAGACCATAACCTGGGTGTGCCAGGCACCCGCATGCTATCAGAAACTAGAGATATCTCACAGAACAATGGAATAGGGAATATGCAGGATGACTCCAAATTATGGTAATAAAATACCAAAAAAAATGTAAGAGGACTGGAACACCTCTGAGATGGGCTAAGTGACCACAATTATAGGTTTTCAACACCCAGGATTAGTAATTTTACATGGTCTCAAAGTTGCCAATGGATGCATTTGATAGCAGGAAGATATTTAGTAACATGGAGGAAAGCTGATTAAAGATGTCCATATATATACTAAAATTCAAGCAACTTTTTCAGTGAGCCATGAGACGAAATGTTATGGAGCACAGTTTAAGGAATCAGCCTGAATCAGAGCTAGTTACAGCCAAAGCAATTGACAACAAAGCCTTACTGAGCAGCCTTAACAGATATGTGAACAACATATATGTCTGATCCCTTTCCCACTAATTATACTTATTCATTCAACAAATACTAATGAACTCCACCTCACCATAGTTGTTAGACACTGCTAGATAACAAAGATGCAAGGAAAATGATCAGATACAGTCACTGTCTTCATAGAATTTATAATTTAATGGAAAACTTGAGTTTTCCATTAGAAAGGTGTTTTCATAAGGGTTTTAAGTAATTCCAGTAAGGTCATTGGAAAAGGGTGGCAAAGATAGTAACTTAACCCACTCTAAAAACTCAGAGAAGACTTCTTTGAGAAAATGAGATTTGAGCTGAGACCTAATAGTTGGGTAAGATTTCATTTAAAAAATAGAAGTGTGTGTGTTGAAATGTATGCAGCAGGAACAGAATGTGCAAAGGCTAAGGAACAGGAAAGAGCATGGGCTTTCAAGGAAGGGAAAAGCCATCTATATTGCCTGTGGTGTGTTGATAAAGAGGAAAGGACACCTACTAATGACAAAATGGTGGGTCGAAGGTTTTTCAGGACTAATACATATATTGTGGATAAGGGGTAATAGAAAGATGTTGAAGAGTTTGAAGCTAATCAGTTTTAAATTCTTGAAATATTTTACTGACTTTTTTTGAGGTTTAGATTGGAGGAGAGGGAAAGTAAATTCAAGGAAGTCATTTGAAAACTTTTGCTGTTTGATAATTTTTTAATTGAATTTTCTGTGCCTTATGTAGTATTTTATTTTTCTCAATAGAAAATTAGGAATAGGGAATAGAAAATTTCCTCAATAGGTTTTTAAGTTTTAAATGGCTGTTTAATTAGTAGCCAAGAAACCCAAATCAATAAGTTTGAAATCAAACTTGATGGCCAACAAGTAATAGGTTAGGAAGAGGTTGTGTGTGTGTGTGTGTGTGTGTGTGTGTGTGTGTGTGTGTGTGTGTGTGTGTGTGTGTGTTGAGGAGAGATCAGGAAGAGCCGGGGACATGAAAGCTGCGTTTTCTCTACAGTGTCCTTAATTTCTCTTTCTTTGTGTTCTCCCACCTCAGGGATCCCTTGCTTGAGGCACCAGGCTTGTCAGGGCAGCCTCTCAGCTGTGATGGTTTGTGTAAAGCAGTCAATCTGTAATCACAGAGCAGAATAATTTCCTTCATGAACTATCAACCTACCTCTTGTGTAATTTTATTATTTTAAGCTTAAAAATGAATATGTAAACTAGGGTCAAAAGGTCTGTATTTTGATATGAAAATAGATTTGGAAAGTTAAGGGCATGCCCTCATTTTCCCTCATATAAACCTTTCCCTAATTTTAAGTACATCAATCAAATGAGTTGGGGAACAAAAAAGTTTTAAGGAAGATCTGAAATTCCTCTATTAGAAAACTCAATTTTCCTATTTTTTATTTTTTACTTTGTTCAAGACTTCCTAGAATAAATTGACGACAGCTGTATGTAGTTATATAAGTAGAAACTCAATCTATGTCAATTCTGTGGCATGGCTGACTGTTTAATCACTGTTTATTCACTCATTTACACTAGAAGTTATGCAGTAGCTCATAGGAGGTTCTGAGACTCTTGCTCTCAACTAGTTTTCTTTCAGGGTAAGTGATGTAAATTGGCAATACAATACAAATAGGAATTACAATTATAGTGGGTAAATGTTGTTCAGAAATTGAAGGAGCACAGAAAGGCATTTAACCCAGAGGAGTACAGAGAACGTTTAAGAGAAATTTTCCTTTGGAAGCATAGAATTATAACAGACATGCCAGAATCGAGAGAGCATGGCCCAATGGCAGATTAAGAGTAGTTTCATGTGTGAGAAGACTACATGGGTGGTGGGAAAAACAGGAGCCGAGGCTGGAGCTGTAAGCAGGGGCCAGACCATAATTAGAGCCATGGAAGGAAGTTTTAGTTCAAATATTCTGTGGGTAACAGGGAGTCTTATAACGTCTTAAATAGCATAACATAGTTAAATTTGCATTTTAGACACATATCACTCTGACTGCAAGGCAAAAGGTGAACTGGAGGCAAGCACATCAGTTAGGAAACAAAGTAATCTAGTCAAGAGATAGTGGTATATCCAACCTTGGGGAGAATGAGGAAAATTTGATGGAATAAAGTACAATTTAAGAGTAGATTAATGGGGCTGAATGGTCAATTTGGATATGAGGGTATGTTAAAGGAGAGGTAAGAGTCAAAGATCATGTTCAATTTTCTGGCTGAGAACTTGGGTGAATAGTAGTGGGCATGTTGAGTGTATGTAGCCAGTGGAATATTCAAAATGAGAAACCAACAGAAGGGTATCATTAAGAAGGATGTGATAAGTTGTGGTTAATAAAGGTGGTAAATCAATGAGAAGAGGATGTAAAATATTCATTTGATTTAGCAACATAATGATGATTTATGACTGTGGCAAAAAAGTTTCAGTGTGTGGTGGGTCATAAGAGAGAACAAATATCATAAGTGAAAAATTAGTAAAGTGGTTGAGACTGGGAGTATAGACAACTCTCTGACAGTAAATCAGAATGAACACTAGGATGAGAGTTAAGTTCACAATTGTAGCTGCTTTATTCTGGGAGCAAATAAAACTGATCACTGATGAAGTAAAAATAAATGGTATTGGGTCACCACCTCCTGCTCCCCTGGCGCTACCTTTGCATTTTTGTAATGCAAGCCTGGTATCTTATTATGAGACAAAAGAGACTGACATTATCTATTCCTAATGATAACAAGAACAGCACAAGATGGACAAAACCAAAACAATGACCACGTTAGTTTTTAAGGCAGTAGGGAAGAAGAATGTGAGACAGTTTAAGAATGAAAGAATGAAAACAATACATGACAAATTAATAGCTTACAAAGATTTTTAATGAAGTATATCCATTTCTAATTTGATGAGCATCCATCATTAAATTTTTCTAAACTGTGTTTGGGTCTGTTTCTAATGTCCTTGAGTGTGTCAGGGTGGTATAGTAATTATTTAAATGGGCTTTGGGATTAGAGAGATTAAAAACTGGTTCTAACACTTACTTGTATTTCTTGGAAAAATTATCAAAGTTCTCTATACCTCAGTTTTCTCATTGGTAAAGGGTGGCTAATAATAATAATACTCACTACACAAACATACTCTGGAGATTAAGTTACACAGTGTAAGGAAAGCACACATCACTATGTCAGTCACATACAAAATATTCAATCAATATTTATTACCACTGCTGTTAACACTTTAAAATAAGCTCTCTTCACTGTGCATTAATTAACTAGTATACCTAAATGATAAGTTTGTTCAACAATAAGTGATAATGAGCTAGGTTTTAAATAAAAAGGTTGGTAAAATTTTTCTTCAATTTGTGACATGCAAACTAAACTTTGATACTTGTATTCTAATATATTATTTGGGCATCATTAACTAACAATAAAAAAATACAGAAGAGAAAAAATATTAGGATGCTTGTTTATTTGTCTAATCATATAAGATTATTTTTACTAACTTAAAACTCAGTTTCTACAAGTAGCTATAACATTTAGTAAGCATTCACTCAATATTTGCACTTTCACTAAATGTAAATCCACAGTGTCCTTGATTCAGGTCCCAGTGAATTCTAGATTTGTACTGGAGTCTGATTTCATTTAATAAATGTCTTCCACAGCTTACATTGGCTATAAAATTCAACTAAAATATTTACTAGCACTTTAGCAATAATAATCAAGTTCTTTTTTTTTTCTATTCATACTATAATTTTCTCTTAATCCACATAAAAAATTGGTGGTAACACTTTATGATTTTAACTAATGATATATTTATAGCATAGTAGCATCTTACAATGGGAATTAGTTTTAAGGTGAGTGTTTAAAGCAAAAATAAAATAGAAGAAATAATGCCCTTGAAAATGACTTCCAAGTACAATATTAATTAAATCTAATACAGTTTTTCTTTCAGCTGTAGAATAGAGTTCTGTTTCTTTGGTTAAACATTAAGTGACAGTTGGCTTGCATGGAAAGCTTTTAGGGACAAGGTTGAAGAAAAAACATCTACTGCATATTTAAAAATGAAGATTACATTTACTGCAGCAAGAGCTTACACTCAGGTAGTTGAGAACTGGGATAACTGTGGGAACCAGATCTGTGCCTTCTGTTTCCTACTCACTCAGAGCCATAAACTCTTCCTGTGGGCAAAGGGCAAAAGTAATTGATCTCTCTCTCTCAACCCTTGCCCTCAACATACGTATAATTGAATTTAATTTACAGAAACATACCATGCTACCTCATTGTAATAGTTATTAGATGACAACAATACACTAGATTCTTTAACATCTATGAAAAATATTTTCACAAACATATGTGATTTAGACAATATTACAAAGAAGGTTTTAATCCATTAAATAAAACAAAACAAGCAAAAATACTAAAAAAATTTGTCAGAGCTATTGCCTAAACTATGACATAAAAATAACAAAAGATAAAGTATGAGGCCAAAATATCCAGAACAGTTATTTGCTAGGCACTCCCAACACAGCTGTGATGAACAGTATCTGCCTTTCTGATATGGGATGGAAGTGAACAGAAAGGGGATATTCCAAAACTTTATAACCATATTTAATGCACTAACCAGTGCTGCATATGCTGAAATCAAATTATCTTGGTAAGTGAAATATAAGTATTTTCAGAATTCTCCTACCAACACAGCCTCAGAAGATAGCTACCATAAATTTACATAGTAAACCAGTAAAAAAATTTTGTCTAGGAACCATTTTATTTAATCCATATAGATAGGCTAGGGATGAATAAATGGTGTGCTGGTCTGGCTCTCTTGATCAATAATTAAAGTAGAAAAAATTGAATATTTTTTTCCTGGCTGAAGATGGACTCACCACATGGTCATATGGATAAACTTGTTAATTTCTATGTGAATAAAATTAAAATGAAGCATACACTTGAGGTAAAATGACGAAATATATTTTCCTTTTTCTCCCTAGGCCTATACTAACTTTTATTATCTTCATATGTCCACTAGTTTTTTTTGCTATTATTGAAAATATTTAATACATCATTGCAAAAATTATTTGAAAAAATGTATAGATTAAGATTTAAAACAAAGATGGAGAGAGTAAGGAAGGGAGGGAGAGGAGAAAGATGAAATTAAATTACACTGAACTTAAGTGAACTTAAGAAAGTTGTAATAAACTGGTATTGTATTCAAGTCATATGGTAATATTTTAAAGAAAACCGCAAAATTTAAAAACCACAACAAGTTAAGTCCAAAAATAATGACAAGCACACAATTTTCTGGGTGTGTTTAGAAACTTTAATACTTACTAGAGTAATTATCTGACGATCTCAAAGTTAAGTTTATTTTACTATATAAAATATATGCTTGCACTGGAGTGACATCTGGAGTGTAAGCAATTGATGTTGGATTGTAAAAAACCCTCAATTAAGAGTTCTATTAGTAATTTAGATAAGTTTTACATAGCAAGTACATGGATTACCGCATCATTTCTAACTTTGATGTTAAGGCTGAATTATGATAAATCAGGTTTTAATTAGGCATTTTGTAAATAAAATATTAAAGTCTTTTCATATAAATAGATGGTACAAAGATGCCTACTACCCATGGTCCCAAGGGAGGTCATCACTTAATATAAAAGAGCTTTCCAAAAGGGAGGGAAGGAAGGAAGGAAGGAAGGAAGGAAGGAAGGAAGGAAGGAAGGAAGGAAGGAAGAAAGGAAGGAAAAGAGGGAGGGAGGGAGGGAGGGAGGAAGGGAGAGAGGGATTAACTCAGGAACATCTTTAAGAAGTAGTCATCCTTAGAAACTAGAAAGTATACTGAAAATTCTGAAAACCTGAATAAAGTGCATTCTTTATTCTATCAATGACAAAGTAATACCTCTTACCTACCTTTGAATAAAGATATAATCAATGAGATATAATTGAATATTTATTTGACTAGTGATTAATTTGAATACTGCTTGTGCGTGTATTCTCTCATTTGATTTTTTAAAAAATTAGAGCTAATATTACTTTAACTACCTCCACTTCAATAATGTAGAAGAAACTGTATTTCACAAAGTTAAGTAACTCACAAAAGGTTATATAAGTTTGGGGAGTGAGCTGGGGGCGGGTCAGGTCTCTGGTTACAAAGCTCTTTACCCTGTAACACATCAAAATCTTATTTTTAAAAGTAAATTGTCTCTAGGATTGGCTTTAGAGAAGACTCTTAAAATCTAGATTCCATACTGATATGTCAGTTTTTTAAAGCCAGAATTTATGAGTTGGTTGGAGTTGGGGAGGAGAGAGAAGATGCAGGTCTTGGATAGCTTCTCTTGTATTCCACTGCTTTTTCTGTTAGCCATGACAGAAGGAAGCAATGATGGTGACAAAAGAAGAGACATTATTTATTTCTGGATCCCAATTTTAAATTCCATAGTATCTGAAGGGAGAAAATGTTTTCTTTCTTTCCCCAGGTTCTTTCCTTAGTCCTTTCTCTCCTCTTCCACTAACCTCTTTCCATAGGAGGAGGAGAAAGATGAGGAAGAGAAGGAAAGACAGTAACCATTGGTGAGAGTAGAAAAAAGGTCAGAGGACTGTCTTAGCTCAGATTCCACTTGGCTTTTCAGGATCTGTCCATTCTCAAGCCTCCTTCATTCTGCTGTTTCTGTTGATCAGGTCAGAGCTTCTTGCCCTATAAAGGCAGGCTGGGATCTTCCTTATGGTCAGTTGGATGATAGTGATGCTCTGAAAGTCTGTAGGCGGCTTCTAGGTCTAAATTTGAGAGAGGCAGTAGCTGAGGCTTACAGATTTGTGTTGTAGTTGTGGGTCTAACATTATAGGGCAGCTCATTTATCTCTGGCTCCTGGTTCAGAATGCAGAAGGAAAGAGTATCCCCAAATACTCTTTTTATTGTCATTATTGCTACTAAGAAAACAGAATATTTGGTGTCCCACAAAAAGAATATATTAATAAAGTTTGGTCCCCATAAAAGATTCATATTATTTTAGGAAGGTAAAAAATGTGTTACATGTTCTCTGTTTTGTTCAGTGACTGTAATCACTAAAATGAGAAAATTTCCAAACCTTGTTTTTCAGGACATATAAATCAAAAACAGTAATAAAAAATTGGATAACTTTCCAAGTTTTTCAGCCTGACAGTATTGTTTTAAAAACTGCAAGTCTTCGACATGTTATGGTTAAGAATATGTTTTTCACATATCTAATTGCTAGCTGATAGAAAGACTTTGAATTCAAAGTTTCCATCTGTCTAGCTGATTACTTCAACATGAGTTTGCTAATAATGAATTTTATTTTTAAAACATGAACATTTAAAACTAAGATATGAAAATGTGCTTTTCTTTTTTTCTGAAAGTTGTAATGTGGTTATATCTGTAAAGCCTAGATCAGTTTCCTTGGTCTAGCACTCTCACGGTATCCTCTGCTTTCCCCTTATGGCTGGTATTGCAGCAGCAATTAGGAAGTTATTGGTATAAAAATGTTTGATGGGCTGTATCCTTCAGTAGACTGTAGGCTCCATGAATGGAGAGATTACATTTGTTTTACTTATCATCATATTTCTACTGTCCAGTATAGAACCTGATGTATGACAAGTAGATAAACTTCAACCAAAAGCAACATAGCACATTTGTAATGTAGATGCAGATAGTATCAGCTATATTTAAGCTAGATGTTAAAGATATCTACGAGATTTAAGAATTAATTCATTTACATTTAAAGTAATTATTGATCAATAAGGACTCACTACTGCTATTTTGTTAGCTATTTCTTACTGTCGTAGATCCTTTGTTCTTTATTTCCTCTCTTGCTATCTTCCCTTGTGGTCTGAGGACTTTCTGTGGAAGTATGCTTTGCTTCTTTCATTATAACATTTTGTGTTTCTACTACAGGTTACCATGAAACTTAAATGGCAAGTTTGGTGTATGCTCTTTTGGATTCAACCTATTCGGTTTCTTTTAAGCTTCATGAACCTGGATGTTCATTTTTCTCTCCAAATTTGGCAAGTTTTCATCCATTATTTCTTTAAATAGACTTTCTGTTTCTCTTTCTCTTCTTCCAGGATCCCCATAATATATACATTGTTCCTTTTAATATTCTATAAGTTTGGTAGGCTTTCTTCACTTTTTTAAAATTTTTATTTTTTCTGTTGCTCCTCTGCCTGGATAATTTTAAATATCTGTCTTTGAATTAGTTGATTTTCTCCTGCTATTGATGCTCTCTGTTGAATTTTTCAGTTCAGTCATTGTATTCTTCAGTTCTCGGATTTCTCTTGTTTGTTTGTTTTCTTAATGGTTTTTATTTCCTTTTTGAACTTCTCATTTTCCTCATGCATTGTTTTCCTAATTTTGTTTAGTTGTCTGCCTGTGTGTTCTTACAGTTCACTGGACTTTTTAAAGAGGATTATTTTGAATTCTTTGTCAGTTCATAGGTCTTCAATTTTTTAGGGTCAGTTATTGAAACATTGTTTCCTTTGGTAGTGTCATGATTCCCCAGTTCTTTTTGATCCTTGTACCCTTGTATTGGTATCTGTGCATTTGAGTACAGAACCTCCTTTTCCAGACTTTATATGTTTGTTTTGGTGGGAAAAGACCTTTACCTGTCACCTCAGTTTGGGGTATTAAACAGTCAGTGGGTAGTATCTGAGTACAGGCAAGGCTGGCTATTGAGGTCTTTAGCTGAATGAGGCCACTGTCCATGCTCTGAGGGCAGGGAGGGAGGTGCCCTGGCTGAGTTCTGCATTCAGGTGGGGCTGCTATCTGGACTCCCTGATTGGGTGAGGCTGCAGGCTGTGTTCTGTGATTGAACAAAGTTACTGGCTGGGCTCCCTGCCAAGGTAAGGCCACAGACTGTGTTCAGCAATCAAGCAGAGGTCTATGCTATGCTCCACTTCTGGGTGGGGTAGTAGACTGGGTTCTGTAGCTTGGTGGTACTGTAGGCTAGCCTTTGACTGCTCCCTGGTTATCTGGAGTGAGAGGTTATGCTCAAAGGTTGAGCAGGATTGCTGGCTGTCTAGGTGGGTCATAGGATGTGCTTCATGACTGCTGGGCATCTGTGGTCATGCTTCCTGGAGGAGCAGAACTGAAGGCTATGCTTAGCAGTTGGGCAGAAATGAAAATTTCTCCCACTCAGACAAATACTATTGATAGAAATGTAAATTGTTACAGCTGCTATAGAAAACTGAATGGAGGTTTTTCAAAAAATTAAAAATAGAACAATATATACCCACTTATGGTTATATATTAAAAAGAAATAAAATCACTATCTTGAAGATATATCTGCACCCCTGTGTTCATTACAGCATTATTTGCAATAACTAAGACATAGAAAACACTTAAGTGTTAGTCAATGGATGAATAAAAAAGTTTGATACATATATACTCCCACATACATACACATGCATACACACAATGGAATATTAGTTAGTCATGAGAAAGAAGGAACTCCTGCCAATTGTGACAACATGGACAAAACTTGAGTGCTTTATGCTAAGTAAAATAAATCAGGCAGATAAAGACGAATTCTGTATGATATCACATGTGTAGAATCTAAAATGAAACCAATCATAGGAATAGAAAATAGATTGGTGGTTGCCAGGCACAGGCAAAGATGGGAGAAATGGGGATATATTGGTTAAAAGATACTAACCTCCAGTTATAAGATGAATAAGTTCTGGAGATGTAATGTACTGCACCGTGACTATAGTTATTAATACTGTATTGTATGCTTGAAAGTTGCTAAAAGTTCTTACCATACATACACATACAAAAAGTAGCTATATGAGGTGATGAATGTGTTAACTAATCTCATTGTGACAATCATTCATAATATATATATATATGTATATCAAATCATCACATTGTATACCTTAAACTTACACAGTGTTATTTGTCAATTATATTTCCTAAGTTGGAGAAAATTTTTACAGAAATGTAAAGCATTGCCACTGTTCTAATTAATTTTTATTTTTGTTTCTAAAAATATAATTTTCATAGAAGCAGATTAATTATGCTAACCAGAAAAAAATCAAAGTAAAGTTTATATCACAGTGCCTATAACATTTTAAGTAATCAATAAGTTATTTATTAACATCATTATTAATGAAATAACTACTATGTGTCTATTACATTCTTGACATAAATGTGAAAAAATACCTTTCAAAGTAATTCTGTGTTTTTCAGGTCCTACTTATTGCTCCTCTATCTCATGCTCTGCTCCCTCCACAGAAAATTATTTGAGATTCTTCCAGAACATCAAACCCATTTGACCTTCTTATCTGAGTATGTGACAACTTGTTCTGCCTAGAAGTCTCTTCTTTCCTTAGTTTCTTTAGCACATTTTTTTTACTACTAGCTTTCTATGTCATAGTTAATCTCTGCCTTATGGCACTTTGAACATAATACTTTTAGCACATTTTACTTCAAATCTTGTCATTGGTTTTTATACCTTTCAAGCTTCTAAAAGAGTGTCCGGCATATAATAGGCACTCAAGAAATGTTTATCATGACAATATGCAAATGTAAGTGGGTAGGTTGTTCGATTTTAACTTAATATGAATTTTTCATGTAGTACTTTAAAGTTAAATCAATATTTTTCAGAATGGTAGAGGTTTATTTACCATATTGATCACTGGTATTGTTAAATATACCCATCCTGTTTCCTGCCAGCCTTTACCAGGCAACAATGTGTCACTTTCTTTGTGCTTTCCAACATTTGCTGCTAGGACTGGCTTTCTCAAACAGACAAAATTTAATCAGAGATGCTTTCCTCATAGACGATCCAGGAACAATAGACCACCCCCTGGGTCCTTTTGCAGAGGGCCTTTCTGGACTGTCAGATCAAACCTTAATAAAGGTTCTAGACTTTAGGATCTGGTCTGTCTACCCAGATAAGCTGGGGATGGCTTTTGTGTAGTATAGTAGAAAGAGGAAAAAATTAGAAAAAAAATTGAATGGTACACATGACATATACCTATTTTCGCATCTTTGAATTTCTTAATCTCAATTCAGTTTTATTGAGTCATTCTTAGTTTGGAAAGTCACAGTGTTGTTAAGTGTAATATTTGCTAGGTTTCCTATATGGATATCTTAATTCTCTGCTAGCTAACATTCAGTTGAAATTGATATTGGGGTGAAGTTAAGGGTACAAGTTAAGCAATGTTCATAGTCTACACTGCCATCACCAACTGACTCAGTTTATCTAGGACTGAAGGATTTTCTGGGATGTAGGACTGTCAATACTAAAACAAAGAAAGTACTGGTCAAATTGGGAGGAGTTGGTCTTTCTAGATAATTTGTTTATGTCATGCTTAAGGAGCTTCAGCAATCAAGGATACACTATTTTGTTCATCTTAATACCTCCCAATTTCTATCATCAAAAAAAGTAAAGAAGAAGCTTTTGTTATAAGCTGAGTTTTGATTTTAAAAAAATCTACATTTATTTATACTTGCTCCAAGGAGAGATGGTGCACCTAATGCTTAGTGGTTTTGATTATACAGCCAGGTGCCTGAATCCAAATCCCAGCTCTACTATTTATTTGCTGAATATCCTTGGGAAATTTCTTTAACCTCTCTGTGCATCAGTTTCCTCAGGGGCAAAGTTTCTAATTCTAGACCACAGTTTATTCATTTGTTAGTAAAGATTAATTTGGATAATATATGTAAACTCTTGAAAATAATGTTTATTATTATTATTGTCATAACTATATTACTACTATTAATTAGATATTCAAGTCTTCAGTTTTCTTATTTGTAAAATGGAGATAATATCTCATGCAGTTGACCCGAGGATTAAAAGGGAAGAGATAAAATATGAGAACTTAGCATGGTGAATGGCAAAAAAAAAAGTAAGCTTTCAAGATTTTACTCAGTGTCATTATTATGATTATTGTTAAAAATAATGTTATTTTTATTATTCTCAGTGTGTCTTATGCTAGTTCCAAAGGTAGAAAACAGCACTTATAGTTACAAGCAAATGATCTAAATTCTTGGAAAGCTTTCAATTTTCTAATTTAATGTTTCCTGTGATTTTCCTTCATTTTATGACTCCAGCACCCAATAAACTATCTCATAATGACAGCTTTCTTAGATGGTGATATAACTAGGACAACTTATTTGGCTTTCCCTTTGATGACTTGCTAAAAAATCATTGGAAACAATGGCAGTAACAAGGGACTTCTGCTTTACTTCTAGTGTATGATTATCAGGGTTATGGAGAAATTTCAGGGAAGTGATTATCTGGGGTAAATGACTTTATGTTTTGCCATTCTTTCTAAAATTCTTAGTTCTTACAATTCGGGTACTGCTTGGCCTTACATTTTCCCATAAACCTCAAAAGACAGAGTAGAACTGTGAGCGTGCGCGCGTGTGTGTGTAATGTTTTTTTTAGGAAAAGAAATGAAAAACTGAAAACCTTGTTTTAAAAACAAACAATTCTGACTATTAACCAATGCAAGTATCATGTTTGAGTTGAGGAAAGAAGAGAAGGAAAAGGAGATGGAAATTGTAAACCAATTGGTAGAGCTAAACTAAACCTTTGAGGCTCCCCAGAACACATTATTAAGCATACAGACCACACCTGTAATGTGACTATAGATTTTCTATGTCTTTGTATGACATGACATGTCATAGGCTTTGTAGCTCAGGATAAAACAGTAACGGCAACAACAAAAGATTGGTTTAGGTATTTAAATCATCAGAGCTTACATAAATACAAATCAATCTTAGAACAACATTTGATACCATCAGTCTTATGAAGAAGGTAAGCATATCCAGCCTTTAAAGACTCTGAAAAGGTGTGATATTGAGTAAGGAATGTCTGTCCTCATATGAACTCATTGTACAGTAGAAGGATTTAAAAGTAGCTCTATTTGTAAGAAAATGAGCAAACTTGCCAAAGAGTGATATCAGATACTTTCAGGTGGCTTAAGCTCTGGCTTTTATAAAATGCTTGGATGCTCAGTTCGTTGACATCCTATGGTTGGATTTGGAGGGCTCTTGTACAAAACCAAAGGATTCCAACTAATGTGTGCAATAGAATAAGTTCTATTCTCTTTCTGTAATTCAGCCTTGTTTAGAATGACCAAAAAAAAAAAAAAATCCTGAGTTAGGCTTTCAGCTAAAGACAGGGTTTTAAGTTGAGCTGCCATATAGCTTGTGATGTGATAGGAGAGAGTCACAGTAAGTACAGGCAGTTTGCCAAATGAAAACCAGTACATGCTAGTGGAAGGGATGCTAGGGAACAATCATGGGCAGGCACACTTCTATACAGGGACAGCATCAGTCTTTCTTAATGCTATGGAAGATAGAAAAAAATTTTCAAGAATTTGGAAAGTAGGTGGACCCATTGTTTGAGTGAGAAGTGAATGTGCTTTAGGAGTTCATTGAAGTATTTTTGTGAAATCAACTCTATGAATAAAAGATGATTTCTAGAATCCATTATGAGTTCAGAGAGTCACTATTTTCAGTGTGTGCTCAAGAAGTCATAGTAAAATGAGTAAACACACTAAACAGGCAAATGGAAAACATGGTTTCTTTTTCTGTGGAGCTAGAAGTATTTCCTATGAAAAAAGCTACTATTAGCCTTTCCAGCTTACTTGGAATTTATGTGAGGACATTTTGAACAGTGCTATCTCAACACTTCATCCATTATGTTACTTTAAATCATGCATTTGCTTACTTTCCTCTTAAGTCATCATCTCAGGCTTTACAATGTTGATGCATTGTGGAACTTACACTATTTTACAATACCTCAACCAGATCTACATACAAAATCATCTCTCAAGAACTTTCTCTTGCTATTATTCACACTAGATTTGTCTGCTTATAGTATTTTTCTAAGACCCTCACTAGTTTTCTTTTTAATAATATGATTGGCCATGTTTAATATGTATCACTATTTCACTTGCTCCACCAATGGAATGAGTCAGATGTGAATATCTGGCCAACAGGAACATTAACATCAAATGATTATGATTATTATTTCATGTATTTTGGGAATGCATTTGATATCCACTGTTCAATTAATTTATCAATATTTATTATGTTCTTGCTACATTCTTAGGCACTGATCAGAACCAACTATATACCTCTCTTTAAATTACTAAGAAATTTAATATCTGTAATATCTTAATATTTATTTAACAGAAACTCATGCATTTTGTATAATATTTCTTATTTCCTTCTTTAGGCCTGGTATTCTGCTAAATGTTTTGTGTACATACATCATTCTAATCTTCCCCCAAATCTCTTCAGAGTAGAAATTATTACCCTCTTTTTATAAATGAGACATTGGGACTAACAAGTAAAGAAAATTAAGCAAATTAAATATATAAATATATTATTCATATATGTATATATTCAAAATTTTAATTATATATGTTATAGTTATATATATATATAACTATATATATATAAAACTATAGTTATATATAAAACTTATATAGTTATATAGTTATATATAAAACTATAGTTATACATATAGTTATAACTATATATATATAGTTTTATATATATATATATAACTATAACATATATAATGAGGATATACGTACACAGTATATGGCTTAGGAAAAAAAGTTTCTTGAAAGAATGGACTGTGTATTATATTTACTTTTTTAAAAATCATCCCCTGAATCTATCTTATTCTTAATAATTGATCCTCAATAAATACCTAAATTACTTTCTCTGGTGAATGTCTAAGATGACAACTCCTTGTTCTCTTCAGCTTAATTTTATATATAAGTTTTAAACTTTTTTTTTGTGTTGAAAGAAAGACCTTTAATGACAACCACAATACTTGTATATTGTCTATTTCTGCATAATTTTCCAACTATTGTTAGATAATCATCTTATTTTTATTTTCCCTAAACAGCCTGGGTTTTTATTTTTTGAGGTTACAGAAGTCTCTCTGATTTCCTTATGATTACTCAACTGGAAAAGGGACAGTCAAATCCTGTTCATCACATTATACTAACACTATAAGAAGAAATTTAAAGTGAGACCTTCACATTTCAGAAGCTTAAGTCGAAAACAAAACAAACAAAAAAGTTTTCCTTTCATTACAACATAGTAAAGTAGCAGTGTAGGCTCTGTAGATAGTAAAACCTGGAGCTACTATTTACCAACTATCTCAGAAGGACTGTCGCAGACATGAAATGAGATCACATGAGGGGCTGTCCCATCCTAGGCTTGCCAAAAGGGAAGGCATTATTATCAGAGCAACAGTTCATATGAGTCAAGGCAATTCAAGGAAGGGTAAATATTGTATATTTAATCTACTCAAGGAGGCATAAAGGAAGAAATGGAAATTAAATTGGCCTTTTGAGAAAGATAAGCTTTAGGTTGGCAAAAAATAAAAATAAAAAAAAATAAAAGAAAGAGAGAGAGAGAGAGAGAGAGAGAGAGAGAGAGAGAGAGAGAGATCTATAGAGAGGGGCAGAACAAGTGAAGACAGGAAAGAGAATGATGAAAATTAGAGGAAGTCTGACCAGGGATGTTTATGTTGGGGAATCAAGGAAATAAGGCAAAACACTGAAAGAAAATTAATTGAAATGGGCTTGGATTCTAGGATGGAAAAATATGACTTTTGATTTGCCTTCTACCAATTTCTAAAGCAGAGGGCAACATAATAGAAGTGATGTTTTGAAGGAAGAGCTCTGAATCTTAGCATAAGTTGCTTGAGAAGAGCTCAAAATGGGAACTGGGACATAGGTTATTGAAATCAGTAGTATGGAAGTAAAATAGTCAGCTTAATCTAGTGGGAAGCAGACAAAATGTTTATTGGCACATCTCTTCAGATGTCCCACAATTACATCAAAATCAATGTTTCCACAATTGCCTCCAATATAACTTTCATCCCCTATTCTTGCAACTTTTCCTACCAACCATTTTGTGACCCAAATCTAGGAATTATCTTTAACCCTTTATTATCCCTTCATGTAAACCATTCAGTCATAAAACCCTGTCAGTTCTACTTGGTAAATAGCCTTTCTTCCAACCTCATGGCCACTGCAATTATTCACTGAACATTTACTCTAAAGTAGGTACCAGGATACAGTGGTGAACATGGGGCTTACAGTCTAGCACAGAAGGCAGACATTAAGCAGATATCCTGGGTGTGATCATTGGTACAGAGAAATATAAGGTCTTATTTGTGTGTATCACACAGTTGTGAATTCTGATGTAAAATGTCAATAAAAGCTTTTCTGGAGAAGTGACTTTTAAACTGAAACCTAAAGGTTGTAAAGGGGTTATGTGATGAAAAATAAGTGAAAAATTATAGAAAGAAGAAATATCGTCTGCAACCACCCTAAGTCAACAAAGGTTGGGGAGATAAAGGTTGGGCGTGAGGGAGTAGGATGTGAGAACAGAGAATTTCACAGAAGAAATAGATGACCATCCTGTGTGTCTTCTGCTGAACTACCAAAATCCTTTTCTTTCCTTCTTTCTTGGTCTACTCACATCAGTTTTTCAATTTGCTGCTAGAGTGACTTTTCTAAAATGCAAACCTCATTATGCTGCAAATTCCACAATGGTTCCTCTCTGCATACTCAGGAAAGGTCAAATTCCCATTATCGCATGTGAGATCTTTCAGGTTCCTTCACTTTGTCTTCTACCTTCTCCAACCATAAGCGCCAATTATACTATTTAAGGCTCTTCAAAAGACTCATGCCTGTTCACCTACCTCTGTCTTTGCCAAACGCTATTTCTCAATCTCGAATGCATTTGTTTGCTTGGAAAACTCATATTGATTCTTTAATGCAACTCAAATGCCATATTCTCTAAACCAGATGTTAAGCAAAGTACAGTCCATGAGTCAAATCCAACTCCTGCCTATCATTGTACAACCTATGATCTAAAAATGTTTTTTATATTTTTGAGGTTGAAATAAAATTAAAAAAAATATTTTGTAATATGTGAAATTTGTCTTAAGTTTAAATTTTAATGGCCATAAATATAGCATTATTAGAACATAACATAACCATGTTCATTTGTTTACATGTTGCCTGTGGCTGCTCAATAAATATTTAAAGAAGAAATGAATGAATGTGAATGGGGTCATGGCTGTGGAGAGTGAGAATGAATGTGGAATGTGTTGAGCACTGAAGTGACATTTTGTATTCACATCACAAATTTCTGCTACTTTTCTATATGACTTTTAGCTGAATTTTAAAAATGTAATAAAACTAGGAATCATTTTCATTCAAATGCCAGGGAACGTAAGAGAAGTTTGACTAAAACAGAGGGGTTATGAAGGTCTTACAAGCTCCAGTAACTGACTCTCAACTTTTATTACCTTGAGTACCATTTCCTGACTTTAATAAGAACCATTCTGGGCAGGATATTCATACTTGCTGATGCCTTTGTGTGCTCCTGGGCCAATTTTTTCTTTCTTTTTTTACTTACCACTGACTTATTTGCCTTCTGCATATGAGCCTACATTTAACTCATCTGAAAACAAAGTAGATATCACAGCATAAGAAATTAAAAACCATTCTTGTATGTAAGAGAAACAGATACACACACACACACACACACACATCCATAGAATATGTAGGAGACTAGGAGACCTTTTTTTCTCAATTAATACAATGCAGATTCCAGCTTTCATGTAGGGCATTTATCACTGAGATTTAGACCAGTTTGGGCGTTTTCATTGAAATGCTGAGAGGAGATCTGCAGACATCTATTTCCAAAAAGGATTTGTGAAGACTCCTGAAAATTATTTCATTCTGAGCAAAAAGAGAATCTGGAGAAGGAGTTTAGGCAGTAGCAGAGCTTTAGTGGTCATAGAAGAGAGGAGACTGAAGGAAGATATTTACTCTTTTTGTCTGCCAGATCAGGCCTCAAGGAATCATTTCTAGTCTCTATGTGAATGTTGAATCTGAAAAGAGAGTTTTTAGCAAATTGGTATGAGACTGAGTTATCACAGCATTTTTTTGATCCTCTTCAAGACAGTACAAAAAAAAAATAGTTGGGAGCAAGGAAAGGAGGAAGGCCTTCTCTTTCACTTGATGGCCTTGAGTTTAGAACAAATCCCTACTTCAGTGGCAATGCCAGAGTAACAGGCTGTAACCTGACCACACACAGAAGTACCTGCAGAGGAGTTCTCTGCCAAGAAGGCTGTATCCAGTACAAGTGTCAACAACAAGTTGGCACATGGGTCTCTGGGAACACACAAGAGGTTCATCCAAACATGGAAGGTCAGAGGTTTCCTGGAGATGAACTAGCTCGTTTGAGACCTATACAATGTAATGGGGAGATAGAGAAACATTTCCTACAAAAGCTGAGCCATGATAAAGACCATGGCCACTTTGGGGATCTGCAACTCATTTTGTTCTTACCACAACCCTATGAAGTGAATACAATGATCATCTTCATTTACAAATGAGAAACTGAAGCAAAGAAAGGTAAAGTAACTTGCCTTAAGTTTCTTAGCTAAAAAGTGAAAGACCTAAGATCTAAAGCCAGGCAGACTGACTCCTAGGTCTATCATCCTAACTTCTTCTGCATTACATTACTAGTTAATGGGCATCTTTAATTAAATATATAAGTTATATGCCATGTTAAGTAATATATATGTATTATCTGATCTAAATATGTTCCAGGTATCTCTGGCTTCATACCACAACTTAGTGACTCACATCAATAACTGCCATTTATTTTGCTCATGAATCTGAAATTTAGACTAAGCTCTGTGAGGAGGATTCATCCCTGTTTAGAATAGTAAACTGCTTAGAATAGTTAACTGCTTAGAAGAGTATCTGGCATGTAATAATTGCTATACAAATGTTAGCAATTATTCTAGATTTAATTACAGTAAGCTTCCATATCCATGGGTCTGCATTGGCAGATTCAACTAACTGCTGATCAAAAATATCTTCTTAAAAAAGGTTATGCTGTTGCTGACATGTACTAAGTACTTAGGTCTATACTAGCTGCATCTGCACTGAACATGTACACTTTATTTTTTTTATCATTATTCCCTAAACCATATAATGTAACAATTATTTATATGACATTTACATTGTATTAAGTATTAAAAGCAATCTAGAGATGATTTCAAGTATATGAGAAGATACGTGTAGGTTATAGGCAAATACTACACCATTTAATATAAGGGACTTGAGTGTCATAAATTTGGGTATCCATAGGCCTCCTAGAACCAGTGCCCTGAAGATACTGAAGGATGACTGTACTTGAATGTCTATTTTTCCAGAGAGATGGTTTGCTTTGAAGGGCAGGGCTCTCTCATTCTTCTTTTCACTCTAGAGTTTAATCCAGGAGCTCAAGATATGTTAATTATACTAGAGAGAGTTTTTTCATCTTACTCATCTTATTCAATGAGCCCTCAAATTTCAAATAATCAATTTTTCCTGAATCCTCCTTTAGGAAAAAAAGCTTATTTAAAAGTAAACCAAATATATTTGGGAATTCAGTCACAAAAGTTGATGCACATTAAGTATGTAGAATATTCTATACCTTTGACATTTGCTACTTTAGTTACATTATTAATAACTAGAAAAGCCTTTTAGAAGTCATCATTGGCATCTCCCCTATTTTATAGATAAGGAAGGTAAATATCAGTGCTGAAATAAACATTACTATGATTATTTGGAAACTCAATACACCATTAATTAATTAAAGAAATAGCTTTTGAGTGCTTGCTGTATGTAGGTGCCATGCTAGGTTCTACTGATCTAAAATGATTGAATCACAATTATGGTCCTCAAAGACAGGCATCTTGACGGAGACAGGTGTCAGCACAAATAATGTTCACGCCGCATGAGGAGCCCATCCCAGCACATGATAATCTGTATAATACGCTTCTGGGGAAAAAAGTAAAACTAGTCTAAGGGAAGAGTCTATTACTATCCTCTAAAGATGTAACATTTGAGTTGTTTCTTGAAAAAGGAATAGCATTTCTCCAGAGAGTGAAATTCTAGAAACAAAAAACATAAATCAATTATCAAATGCTCATGTAACAACTGTGGGCCAAGCCATATGCTGTGGACTAAAGTACAAGAATAAGCAAGATAATAAAGTCCCTGCTCAAATGCATCTTATATTAGAGCAGGAAATTTGAAGGGTTAACTGCAGATGATTTGTCTTTTAAAAGTTCAATGAAAATGTTTGAAGGAGGTTTAACTTGCGGGTAGAGAGGGGAAGAGAGAAGCAGGGATAGTTACTGAGAAAGTGACCTTAAAGTTAAAGCCTAGAGGAGCATTAACTACCCTAACCAGAATGTGGAGAAGGCAGAACATTAAGAAGCATTGACAGTACCACTTCTATCAGTTCTGAGGAGGTAATCAGCTGTTTATAAAGATGAGCAAGGTTTGCATATAAACAATAAGACAGGAGTGACCTGAGATGGCTTTTGAAAGGTAGTGAGGCCAGGTCAAGGAATACCTGTGGGCAACATCAAGGAAGACATGGCAAGATTTAAAAAAAGAGATTAGTAAAATGATGAAATTTGTAATCTTAAAAATCACTCTGACTCCATAGGCAAAGCCATAAGGGTGTGAAAGACACAACACATTTAAGAACTAAAGGTTATTTTCTAGGGTGGGAGTTTAGGGCCTGAGGTGGCCAGCTTCAGGGAATGCAGGCTAAAGTCAGATCTGGAAGGAAGACCCTTTTGTCTCAGGGTAAGATTTGTGAATTTTATTCAGCAGGGAACAGAGGCACATTGATGGTTCATATGAAGGAGAATAAAACAGTCTCAGGCCACGAGAATAATGCCAAAAAGGGTCATGTGCATTCATTTATGCAGATAAAGGATTGACAAATTTTATAAATATTTTATAAAAATTTGGAAAGAAAAAATAACTATGCATTTTAATGAGCCAGAACTACCTCTTTCTGCATTCCAGTTGTTTGATGTTTGCTGAAGCTCTCAAAGGTAAAAAGAAACTCTCAGACATGATAGAGAAGGGCAACTAAGGCATTGCCATATAATGCCTGATGAGGTGAACTTTTTGGTAAAACTATGCGAACTCTCAGAGGAAATGCCTGGGCACATGCTAGAATAGTGCCTGCTTTGGTGATGCAACCTAATGCTGCCTCTACTTGCTACAATTTTACTTTGTGCCTCTGGGTGTTAATTACAGATTGTTTGATCTCAGTCAATAAAATACTCTTCAATTTCCCCTTAAGACATCAGAGATAAATTTACTATAGTAAAAACATTTTCCCATACCACTATTTAAATTTCAGACATACATGTCTAGTCATTCAATTTCTAGCTACAGGCTTTTTAACATACAGACTAAGTGCAAATTAAAAATATAAGACATTACTCATGTTTCTGGAAGAAAGATGGATGTATGTTCAGTAACTTACATCTAGTCTCATAGAATTGTGTTGTTGAAGCTCATGAAGGTTAACTTCTTGATCAATCTACACTGGCTGTCTCCCATGACAGTCTATATTCTGAAGCTCATATCAAACGAAAGATGAAAGAAATACCTATGTTCAGAATTTGAGAGTTACCTTTAAAAATTCAATGGAATTCTACTGTAATAATTTTCTCAACCCCTTGTCTCATACATATCATGGTCCAAATTCTACCCCTCAGCTTATTATTATCACTCATCTTAGAGTATCTCTATAAAACTGAAAGGAATGCTTTTCCACATACCTCTTGTGTTATAAAGGGGTTCTGTTCTATTTAATAACTTATGATGCTGCTACTTATAAATGCACCTGTAGCAATGGTAGACTTGGAAGACACACAAAGAGCTTCCATTTGTCTAGTGATTATGTAACTAAACCTCATCAATACATTCACAAAAAATAGAGAAAAAAATCACACCCTGAACTCAGTGCCATTGACACCTTGGAAATGTGAATCAGTTTGTATCCTTGCTAATTTGGTGAAATATATGGCTCTAAATTTAGAAGTCGAATGTTTTCTATTTACTACATACAATATACTGTATTATATGACACTAAATAGCAGGCTAAATGAATATGATTTTTAAATGTACATGATACTATTATTGTATGTCCAGTAAAAAATGTCTTTAGAACAAGTGAAAGAACTCATATTCTGTGTCAAATGTCTTCAAAACACTGTAATCTTTCAATACTGTGGTGATTTAAATGTTTGGTAAGGAATATAATTAACATAGTTTATAGTAAAAGTTAAAATAATATTCTGAAAATGCATTAGTAATAGTGTTAGAATTAAATCATTAAACATTAATAGCATGAAAATCCTTCATTTTGTTTCTGAGAAATATGGAATTGCATTAAATCAAGAGAAGTATGGCAGCTTCATTCTCAAAAGGCACATAACCTTGAGGAGCTTTATATATATATATTATGCTAAATAATAGAACAGTACAATAGTTATAGAACACACAAGACCACACACACACGTGCACACACACACACACACACACACACACACACACACCAGATGCCATGGCACAAATATGTGATTAAATAAGAATCAACTTAGTAGTAAAGACATTAAGTGCTATGAGGTCATATGGATAGAGTGCAGTGCATTGCTGTTGTAAAGCAAACTTAGAAATTAATAGACATTAAAGTACTATTATGAAATGAGCAGGTGGAGATGTTAAGGAAAGGCTTTTAAAAAGGGAGAAGTGGGAAATGGGGGTTTGTATGAGGTATCAGACAGAAGGGCAAATAGGAAGGGGGCAGCTAGCATTAATATCAAGAACAGACTAAATTAGTCTGGACAGATTCAAGTATTTATGAAAGAGAATAGCAGGAAGAGAGTTGCAATGTAAGGTTGAGGAACCCGTAGGACTCCTTTAGCCAAACTATTTTTACAAATTTCCACTGAATGATAGTCTTTCACTTCTCCTGACCATTGACGGTGATGGACTTTTGGTAGATCAGATGGGATGTCATTTATTCCCTTGTTCGATTCATCTTGTCATATTCCGAATCTACTACATGGAGCTTGGTATATACTGACTTTTCCCAAAAAGAATGCAGATGACTGTGAAATCGGTCTCTGGAATGTGCATCTCAGTCTGTCTTTCATCTCAACTGTCTGTCTATAGGGCATTTACCTAACTGTCCAATAAATATACCTAAATATTTATTATTGATGTCACTTTCTTGCTCAAGAATGAGAAAATATATTTGCAAGCAATGCCTCCAATAAAGGACTAATATCCAAAATATACAAAGAACTCATACAACTCAATAACAACAACAACAACAACAAAATTCAATAAAAAAAATGGGCAGAAAATCTGAACAGACACTTCTCTCTAGAGGATATACAAAAGACCAACTATGCAGTAAGAACTATTATCTCAACTAAAAAATGTAGGCACAGAGCTGTTAAATAACTAGGTCATACAGCTGTTAGGTGACTTCCCTGCATCTCTAATCTTTGGACATCAAATTTATTTGTAGTCCTAACTATTTATCAGTGACTACAAAAAATTCCATGATTTATTTAACTATAATGAGAATAAAAACATTTCTATCATACAGTTGTTCTGACACATAAACATCTGAAGAAATGAAGATCTTATAATAAAAACATCCAGCATGAATTTGAATCTTATAGGCTGTGGTGTCGCTTTTGGTAAGCAAGTTACTTCATTATCCTAGCTAATCCCCAAACATCTGTTCCTAAATTTCTGAATTTCTGGGTTTTATGACTTTTGAAATCCTCAAAAATCTGGAGCTATAACCAATGTAAATATTATGGGTCTACATTAGCATTTCCCCAAATATTTTTTCCCTTAAACAGTTGTTCCACAAGATGTTAAATTTTAAAAAGTCTTTCTGTTGAAATAAATTTGGGAAATATTAGGTATACGAAGTCTTTAATGTAGGAATTATCAGAACCCTCATATTAAAAAGCCCACTGTAAATCTCCAAGAGAAAACTCTATGTAGCAATCTTGAAAATTTGCCTATGGAATCCTTTTTTCCTGAGCTTTAAGTGGTAAGATTGTTCCACAGACCATAATTCTAAAAATAATTTCTTACTATGTATTGAGTTTTAAATTTGTATTTTGTAATATATTTGGCAGAATTATTTGCAATATTTTTGGCAGAATTATTTATAAAATATTTTCTTTTGTATGCTGTGGGTACTCACTGATCTATAGAGTCATGTAGATCATAGAGTAGAGGAGGATAAAAAGAGAGAGAATGAAAAATTGCTAAATGCAATTTTCTCTCCTTGCCAGCAAAAGAAAAGCACTGTTTTAGGAATAATTTCTAAATATTTATATCAACTTTTAAAATTTCTTATAATTTATTTTATCATTTTGTTCTAAAATTTTTTCTGTTCTCAATTTTAAGAGTTCTGCTGTTTTCCCTCTGAGCCCTGCAAGATCAGTGTTTGGTGTAATTAGTTTCTTGTTTCTTTTTCATTCTCTGATCATAAAGCTATAACTGTAAAACACAGAAGCAAAAGATTAATCACCTTCAGCCAGCCAGTAGACATCTTTTTTTCATCATCTGAAGTAAGTGGGAGAAACAGTCTTAATGTATGCAGGATAAAAATCAAATTATATTTTTCTTAATAAGCTAAATAAGCTGAGAGAAATGTAAAGAAGAAACTGCAAGATAAATAGTGAATAAATATGTCTGAACTTCTCTACTAAGGAAAATGCTCTCATTAATGTTGGTGCTTAACTATTTTGGTTTTATCAAACATAAAACATTTTAATAATCTTATTATGCAAACTCAAGGCTCTGAAAGGACTGCTGGACTTAAGAAGAGGTAAAATAAATGATTCATTTGGATATTTTTAAATTAAATATTTTAGCTGATGAAGAAAACTTGTTTAAAGTATGTAATAAATGACTGATTAAATCAAGTTACTCAGTCTAGGTCATGTGTGGACTTGTTTAATATAAGAACAGTGACTTTTCACACAGTCTGATTAAAAATATTTCTCAGTTGAATTCACGTTTTTTCTTATCTCTGGGGAATACGTGTTTCTTAGGGAAGGAATCTTTTGGAACATTATCATGTTCTTACTTTCCCTGCATGTGTGCCTTTCTCTCTCTCTCTTTTTTTTTCTTTTCACTTTTATTATTGGAAATCAGGTCTTTTATATGAGATTTCTGTTTATTATTTTTTTAAGGAAGAAGGTAGCTACATTAATTGATATTAATTACTACTATTATTTACTCATTCCCAAACATATATGTAAAGAGGATCAAAGAATAAAGGCTTTCCAAGTTTCCCCCAAGAAATGTCCCATCGTTGCATAAATAAGCAGTAATAGGATTATAAACACTATCAATGACTTTATAAGATCTCCCCTAATAAAGCAGAGTGCTCACTTCCACACTGCCCTCCAACAAAAATTCTCAGTCCTTTGTCTTTTTGTGATGAAATGAAAATTAAGTGAAATCTGAATATTGGCATATTTCTAAGTTTTCTCTTCTATGTCTACCATATGTCTTCATGTAGCTATCCCAAAATGTGGTTTCCTAACAACAAAAACAACAAAAAAATGGTAATCTCATGCAAATAGTTAATCAATTTACTGAAGTTTTTCAGTGTCATATTGGAAATGTATTCCAAATGGGTGGGTGAATCAGAACATGGTGTTAAAAGACCAAAGTCTTATATTTCCAATCAATCAAAAAACATCATGTAAATATCTACTAAGTACTTGTCAAAATGTAATCAGTAATGAATGACCAGGTTAATTTTTTACTCAGACCAATGAATTGCCTCCATGTTTGACCTTAACTTGGATTTCTAACCAGAGCCAATTCGTTCTAAATGTACACCCACAGAAATATAGGGAAATCGTTATTTTTAACTCAGATTTTTTAATGTTTAGATCATAATCTATACTTTAGTCTTAAATCCTTAAGGCTAATTATTATTATCACCACAGTCCTTAATATTTAGAGCTGTACCTTTCATCTAATAGACATTAGCAATGTGTAGTTATTGGGCATTTCAAATATGGTGAAGTCCAAAGTAAAATGTGCTGTAAGTGTAAAATATATTCTAGATTTAGAAGACTTGTTATAAAAAGAATGTAAAAATTATTAATTTTTACTTGATTAAATATTGACATTAATATTTTAAATATATTGGGTCATAAATAAAATATATTTTTAAGATTATTTTTACCTGTTTCTTGTTACTGTTGTAATAAGGGTACTGGAAAATTTTATTTAAGTATGTGGCTTGCATTCTGCTTTATATTTCTCTGTTGAAACTTCCAAATTTAAAGATGTATATTTCACTAGCACTGTTCTAGAGCAATGCTTTGTTTATAAAATATTTGAAATAATATTATTAATTAATTTTTAAGAAGCTTGAAAGTGTATGGTGGACAACTTTAAAGAGACAATACAAACTAAGAATTTTAAGTTATACTAGCTTATAAAGCTTTAACTTTTAATAAATTCTCCTATTAACTTTGGATAGATGCATAGTAAGAAAGAATTTTTTTGTTTAATCATAATCTCTACAAGTTTATAAAATAAGTTAGAAATTTCCCTTAATTAGAATATATAAATACCAATGTATACTTTTTCTATCTTTGTATACATAACCAAATATCTCAAAATACTGGAGCATTTGTTGGTATAAAGAAATTCTCGAAGAGAAACATCAACCAATAACAGAACTACTTTAAAAGAAATCAAATAAAAAATTATGTGTGCATTCACCAAACTGACAAGGAAACCTTTCACTTGTTACATGATATAGTTACTGTAATAACTAATTTTTTTTATAATAAGAAAATAATCTATAGTCAGGAACAAATAATTTTTAAAAGTTGTAAGTTTAGAGACCGTTGGTATAAAATTCAATGCAAAATTTTCTAAAAGCCCAAATGCACATAATGAAGATGCCTACTTACAGAAATGAAGAGATGTTGATGATTTATTAGTTTTTTCAGAAAAACAGAGGGAATCTCACATTGTATCAGTATTGCAGTTATTAACAGTGGCTATCTCTAAATAGTAGAATTATGGTTCCAACAATTTCTGTTTATTTTGTTTTGGGTACTTTTTAGTTTATCTGTATCTTCTAACTTTTCAACAATGGATATATAAAAAATGCATGATTTAAAAAAATGAACACAAATTGTAATAGGCTTTACAAAATGAAAAGAACTAGAAGACTATGAGTGAGGCATGCAGGTGGACAATGAGAAGAAGGCCAGGCATTGGTGAAAGAAGACTGAGTAAAATAATGTTGTTATGAACCTAGTGAATCCCTATATTTGGAGCCAGGGAGCCCTGCATTCAAATATAAGCTCTAAATTGTGATTGTGAACTAGTTTCTTAACATCTCCAAGGATATCTGATCTTAAATCTTAACTTGAAGGCATATTGTGGAAATTATATGACGTGTTTATGAAAAACAAGTAGCATCATGCTCCTCACAAAGTTAATGGCAAACAAATGATGAATGGGCTGATATAACCACTAGTGTGATGGGTACTTTACTCTTCATCAATGTCAGTGCCTTCCTGTACTTTGCCTGCCACCATAGCCTGGAAAAAGGAGCAATGAAAAAGTCAATAGTCAGCACCAGGGAATACACCCTTCTCCCCCACATGCCTACTCAAATCTGAAAATCCGGCTAAGAATCTGAGAATAATATCAACTTTCCATTATACATTTACGTGAAATTTTCCCCATTTATTTTAGGAAACAATTCATTTAACTAGTGAATAACTTAGTTTTATGTGTGCTACTTTTACAGTGGGCCATGAGTGAACTGGCAGAAGCAATGAGCAAATCAACATTCCAGCTCCATAGGAGAGTGGTCAGAGAGCAAGAATCAAAGGGGTTCAAAATGTCTTGGATGCTTTTGAAAGAGAATTATTGAGGAGAAAGTAGACCAGATGTTCCTGAAGTCCTTCCCAGATCTAAACATTTATGATTCTATGGTTTTCACTTTGGTACATGATTAAGATTTTTAGATTTTATAATCATAGTTTTTATTTGTGATTTATACACATGATTAAGATATTTTATTTATGTCATTACTTTTTGGTGATTTTTCTCTTTCATAGTATGGTGTTCCTTTGCAAGCTTCCTTTTTATATGTTTTCACAGCTGATTAACTCCCATCTGACCAGTCTTTTCACTAAATTAACATTTTTAATCTTACTACAGTCAAATTTTTAAACTTATTATAGTCAGGCCTGGAAGCCATTTTTCCTCTTTAAAGTACCTTTTTTTATCTTTCTGATGTGGACCTAACTGTTTGATTCTGGGCAGATGCTTTCATTTTCCTTATTTCCAAGTGCTTAAGGGACGTAGCCTGCACTACCGATAACCGATAACTTATTGGTGAACGAATGATGGTCAGACATCTACTTAGAGTGTTACTGATTTTTAAGTTCAGATTCAAATATAATCTAATATAAAATCCTCAAATTTATATACTAAATTATGATATTTTCCTCTTTGGATATAAACACTATATAAGCAACAGAAATTAACAGTTAGTTTAATAAATTTGTTCACATTTGAAATTTGGTGCCATAAAATTTATTTTTGAGAGCTACCTCTTTAGAGTTAGGGAAGAGAGGAGAGTTTAATTTAGTAGCCAAATGCCAAAACATTCTGTAAAAATGAAATAGAAATAGAAGGGTTTTCTTGCAGATTTTTATGCTAAGTCTACAATTAAGAAGAAAGAAATAATGCCATCCCAGCTCACACACTTGTGTGCGCGTACACACGCACACATACACACATCTCCATACTTCCTCTCTTTTAAGCAATTTAGATTTTCAAAAGTAAAAAAAATACATGAATATGAAATGATAGGGCATGTTTTCTTCAAAGGTATTAAGAAAACATCTGATAACAACAAATTTAAGTACGTAAACTTGTAGGAGGACATTTTAAAGGCAATTAAATTAGTGAGTACTAGAGTGACACAATCTGAAGAAATAGCCCCCGAGCTTGATTTAAAGGAGAAATTATCCTACTTTTTTTTTCTTATCCACCTGCCTTTTCAAATATGGACATTTTGAAGTCCCTGGTACATATCATCATTGGTGCATACATGTTACGTTTCACTTTATATCATTTTACTTTCCCCATTGTTCCTAATCTCAGTACTTTTCCCTTCATCTTGTTGGTTTCCACCGTATTGTGTCTGATATATGGCCTTGGAGATATATGTACTTTTGAAAAAAACATAGGCTGTGAAAGTTTTTACATTACAGATCTTTTCTTTTTCTTCCTAAATCAATATGTTCTTAGCTCTACTCGTGTGGAAGATTAAATATGGCTGCAAATCCTTGGACATTTTCTCCTATCAAGACTTGAGTTTATGTCCCTTACTTTAAGTCTTGTGTAATCTGTGAATGCTTTCACCAGTTGAATATGGCAAAACTGACACTGTATTAATTTCAAAGCCCAGATCTTAAGAAACAGATAGTTTCTACTTCCTGCACTTAGAATGCTTTCTTGGGGGCCCTGACATCCATGTAAGGTTGCCGTGTAGAAGTCACATGTAGGCACTCCAGTTGACAGTCTCAGTTAATTCCAGCTACCTCTACCAAGGCACCAGACATGCAGATGAATCTATCTGTGTGTTGCAGGGCAGGCCTTCTATACTGAGTAAGCAGTTTGTCACCTCAGTTAATACCATGTAAAGTAAAAGAATCATCCAGTCACATCTTGCCTGAATTCTTAACCCACAAAATTGTGAGATTATAAATGACTGTTAAGTCACTAAGTTTGGGGTTACTTATTACTCAGCAATAGATAACAAAAACAATGTGCTACTGCAAGTACTGATATTTTATGGCTCTGGCTGCTGAAAAAAATGTAGTTCTATATGTCTACTTTTATCCATGAGTTATTTTTAATTCATTTCAATATTAATATTGTATTATTGATCTAGTTTTTTCTACTCTTTTTTAAACTTTATTTTATTAATTTCGAGTATATAGTACATTGGTTAGACTTTTATATAGTTTACAAAATGATCCCCTAATTGCTCTCTCTCCCCTCTGGCTCTCTACCTAGCTATTACATTGATATTAACTAACTACATTCCCTTTGCTGTGCTTCCCATGCCCATGACCATCTATCAACTACTAATTTGTATTTCTTTAAGATTCATTCATGTTTCTCTTCAAAAATCTAGTTTTTGCTTCCAAGTGCTAAAACTGTAGCCACTACATATGTTTCCATCTCTTTAGGACCACACCCAATACTGTACTACATATTCTTATACATCCTCATCTGAAACCAATGTGATAATTCCTCTGGAATATATTCCGAGGAATAGGATTGTTAGATTACAAGGTGTGTACATATTTAGTTTTGCTTAATGCTGCCACATAGCTCTTGGTACCATACATTTATATTTACCAAGTGTATTGTTATACAAGAGTTTTTACATTTCATCCATCAAATTCTATATTTTCTGTTTTTATTTCTTTAATAACTTTTTGCCTTCTATTGGATAGATTAACGTTTCTTCTACTAATTTTAAAGCTATGTATTATTTTGTATTTTACTGGTAATTAACAGAATGTTAGTCAGGATTCCATTACAAAGAACTAAATCTTTAGCTAGTTTTAGCAGGGAAGTATTAATTACAAAGTTTTAAGTGATTTATGGGCTTACTAGGAGAGCTGAAAAACATACTCTAAGTTAAGTTTTAGAAACAATTCAAGAAAATTCTGTCATTATTTATTTAAATATTTATACCCTTATATTTGTACTTTTTTACTTCTTTAACTTCTGCTATTCAAGTATATACTTTTTTAATCTATTGAGTTTTCTCTTATGCTTTTTCATGTCTGTCATTTCTTAATGCTGTTTGTATGGTGCCTTTCATCTGTTCTTGCAATCTATGCATTGACTTTCAGCTTTATACATTCTGATGTACACTCTACATATAGCATTCTTTTGACTGCCATATTTTGAAAACCATAATCCCACTGGTCCTTTTTAGCAATGTTTGTTTCCAACTTTATATTACCAATGTCTGTCCTCACTTCTTTGGGGATGTTTAACTTATTTTAAACTCTGTTCTCACTCTTCTATTAATTTTTTTTTATTGTATAAGCTTGTTAGCTTGTTGTCTTTCACTTCTCTTGGACTCCTAAGTTTTTCCTTATATTTCCCTGTGTACTTATATTTCCCTAGGGAAAGCAACTTACAATAACAAATGTGGTAGGTAGTCTACAAAGAGGCTGACAGTGATGCCTGCCTCTGGTATTCTCACACTTAGGCAATCTCTTCCTCTTGAGTGTGGGCTGGATCTACCAATTTGATTCTAATGAGAATATGACATAGAATGTCACAAAATATTTGAAAAAGACAATGGGTTCTATCCTCTTTTGCTTTCTCACTTGCTCGCTGTCATGGAAGTTACCTATCAAATGGTGAGCTGCCTTGTGAAGAGGCCAAATAGCAAAGTGAGGAAGGCCTTGGGGAAACAGCCCACAAGAAACTAAATCTTGCCAATAAACACATAAAGAAGTTAGTTGGGAAGCAGATCTTGCTCCAGTTGAGCCTACAGATAAGACTATATCTCTTGCTGACAATTTGATTGCATCCTTGTGAGATACCTTGAAGCAGAGGCATCATAAGATAAGCCACACTCAAGTTTTTGACCCACAAAAATTATGAGATAATAAAATTTATTGTTTTAAGCCCCTAAGTTTTGGGGTAATTTGCTACACAACAACAAATAACTTATAGAGCAGATAAGGTATATCTCATGAAAGGATAAAAATATATATACTATTTTCTATTGGGTTGAGGAGAAATATGCCTCAGGAGGAATAGTTCTCTGGCTTTAAAATATAGCCTCAAATTACCACTCTGCTATCCTTCCACCAAGTTGCCTTTTCCTTACAGAAGCCATCCAGCATTTCTGCCCAGAATGTTTGTTTCCCCCACCCCTTTTCTTTACATGTAATCATCTAGCTCTTGGAATATGGGAGGAAAAGGGGCAGTGAGAAATATTCAAGCACTTACTGCTATTCATCCCTACCTCTGCCTTTTGTGCCTTTCTTACTCACATGGAAGTAGGGCAAGCACTGACCCACCCAGGGAAATGAGGACAAGAGAAAATTACTTTTGTTCTTACATTGGAATGAAAGTTTGGCTGTGAATAGCATCTAAATAATTTTCCTTTGGCACTAAAAGAAAAAAATGGAAGGACGAAAGGCAGGAAAGAAGGAAGAATGTGGAAGAGCAAGATATACTCACAAGTCCTATCAGGCATTGAATTTTTCTGATGACAAGGTTTTTATCTGTTGCTTTTGTGTCCTACACCTGAAAGGACCTAGCATTTGCAAAGTTCCTGGTTATTTTCATATAACTACATGGCTGGGTGAAATAAATTCCTTCTACATATTTATTAGAAATTCTGTTTTTATAGATCTATTAGGTAATTATTTCCCTAAATCGGCAGTCCTTATTTTACTAACAGCCAGGTCCTGGAATAACTGTAAAAACTATTTTATTTAAGTTTTTGAGATGTGATAAGATTTTTTAAATAACATTTAAATTTTATTAGATTCCCAAGTAGCTTTTTGTCAGAGACATTTTCTATGATATCTTGCTAAAATAGGATAATTATTTTCTAACATTCCGATAATCCTTGTGAAGTTGGAACTTAAAGTGACTCTAACAAAGGACAAATAAGTCTTAATTTCAGAATCCAGATTCAGGAACTCTTCAGACCATAAAAGAATAGTTTTAAGTTTGAACAACCTTTTGTCAAAACTCAGTCATAGTTAACATTCTAATTTCAGAGGGTAGGGCAAGAAAAGATCAAGTCCAGGATTGTGCAAATGTAAGAGGGACAGCAAATGTAAGAGGGACACTAAGTGCAAATGCAGGAGGGAAAAAAATAGTAATGTTAGTAATGTTAACCTATGGGGGGTAATTAATTTAAACAAGAACATTTCACTTAAAAAAAATGACCTTTGGGGGAACAATTCTTCTACTTAAAAATGAGTTCAGGTAAGGCTCTGGAATCCCTACCATCTACCTTGGCATTCAAGTCCACAGCAATATTTATTTCATCTGTCAGATACTTGGACTAAATGGAATTCACAAGATTGTTGAATTGTAGCCATACATCCAAACAAACAACTGGTAACTTGGCAGAAGGATATAAACATTAAAAATTTGTATATTCATCTTATTTGGGTGTTACATCAAGACAAGAGTTTCATCTACATAATACTAGGAGCTCAGTAAGAATCCCTTGATAGTAACTGAGATTACAATAGCTGATACACCCTTATTTCTACCTTTCTTGATTTTCAGTTGTGGGTAGAAAAACTGAAAGTCTTTTTCTAATGTTCAATTTTTGTGAAAGCAAAAACTGTTCAAATTCAGAAAAAAAAAACAATAGAATTGAATTACTAAAATCAGGTCCCTATTCAGTCACATTGCAAGAAAGAAATCTTGCATATTGGGAGTAAACCATTGGAAATCTGACACAAGGGCTATGTCTCACATAGTTTAGAATTAATTGGGGCACAGCTGTCAGTTGAATGATGATCAAAACTGTTTCCATCCTAGGTCATTGGGACCTAATATAACTAATCATGGGGAAAAGTCTGAAGCCATCATTCTGAAAGGTAGTGCTCCAGCTGTGAAATACAGCAAGAAAGACTGGTGCTACATTTTAGAAAAAAAACAATTTAGGGATCGAAGTTGACTGCAGGGTGAGGTTTTGAAGAGTAAATTTTTCCCCAAGGAAAACTTAGAATGGGTATAAACAATTAATGGGGAAGTCAATTGTACATGCCCCATCAAAAGGAATAATGGTGTCAATAAGTTTTTTGGTTTTGTTTTGTGTTTTTTGTTTGTTTGTTTTGTGATGGAGTGAAGAAAGCAAGATCAAGTTATTTTTTTCCACAAGGAGAAAAAAAGTAAGTAGAGATCCAGAACACCTCTGGCCTATACTCAGTGGCACCAGGGACTGATGGTAAAAAAGTGATATAGATGTCTGATTCTCATGGAATTCTAGCATTTTTAGCAGACCTAATCTGTTTTGTGAATAGGAACTTAACCTTCATTAATTTCTACCTGAACCACAGAATAAGAGAGGGAAAGTAAGGAGTCCCATTAGAAGAGAATTCTCATATTATTTTGTCTGAAATGTATGTGAATCCATTATAAATCAAACCAATTTTAATTATCATTAGCATTTGCCCTTCAAAAAATATTTATACATTTATTGATATAAGAAAAGCAAATTTTCAAAGATGGGACTGTTCTCTAAAATCATCAAACCATTCAATCTTTTGTTAAACAAATGTCTATTAAATGCTAACCATGTGCCAGACAATATAACTTCAGTAAAAACTGTCCTTAATAATGCTGAGAATATTGTATTAAAGGTGAAAAACTGGAACAGCTTATTCAGCATTTGAGAAAATCACAGGTTCTTTCTTAGTATGTGAAAATCTATTGTTCCACTTTTCAGTATAATGCATTTACACATATAACGGGTTGACTTGTGTCCTTAAAAAAGTCGGCTAAGTCCTAACTTCTGGTACCTGTGAATATAATCTTATTTGGAAATAGATTCTTTGCAGAGGTAATTAAGTAAATGGTATCAAGATGAGGTCATCTTGGATTTAGAGACAGAAAAACAGAAGACACAGAGAAACAGAGAAGAACATTATGCAAAGACAGAAGCTGAGATTGGAAGTATGCTACCACAAGCCAAGAAAATGCCAAAGATTGCTGGAAGCCACCACAACCTAGGAGCAAGGCAGGAGATAAATTCTCCTTCAGAGACTACAGATGGAACCTACCCTAATGACCCTTTGATGTCAGACTTCTGGCCTTCTGCACTGTGAGCGTATAAATGTCCATTGTTTTTAGTTACTTAGTATGTGGTAATTTGTTACAGCAGCCTTAGGAAACTACCATGATGGTTTTATAAAAAAGTATTTATAGAATTTCATACCATATGCATTGACTTTCAAGGGTCCATGAAGGCTAATTTAAGAACAACTAAATTAGAAATTGTCCAGGGGACCATGGCCATGAGCAGATTGAGGGAAAATTGCAATTGTGTTATTTGTGGTAAAGATCAACCAGAGATATGTAGCCTGCAGAAGAGATGAGTGATGAGAGACTTGATGACTCTCAAATATTTGGAAAACTTTCAAATCTACGTGGCCTCATAGATGGTGAACATATGTTAACTAAAATGGGGCATTTCTAAGAATTTAAGGGAGATACCATTAATAATTATTCTGAGATGACACATTTATATAAGCCAAGACTGTCCTGAGCTAAGTAAAATGTCTGGTCACCCTACACATGGGAGATAAGCAGGATCAAAAAATGAGACAGAGAAAAAGTGAGAGACATGATTTAGTTCAAAACAAGAATAAATTTCTTAAGAAAATAATCCAACCTCTTACTAGGTTTGTCTTAGTAGAGACTAGGCGATCACTTGGCAGAGAATTTTAAAGGAGCAGTATTTTGCATTTGGGAGACATCTGAAGTTACTTTGTAGTCTAATGTTATACATCATATGATTCTGGCCCAAATTTAAATTTACCATTTTCAGTTTATACTCTCACAATGAAAAAGTGTTGACTAATTTTGAATTCTGCCTCTGTCTCACTTTTCAATTATAAGGTATTAGCAAATACATTCAACTACATTGAACTATAGTAGTATCTATTTCAAAGGATGGTTATAAGGTTTAAATGACAAAACGTGAAATTCAGCACAGTGTCTGAGATAATAGGTGATCAATATATAAAAATTCCTTTCATTTTAGTAAATCATAATATAACTACAGATACATTTAGCTACATATTTATTTGATTAATTGAGTTAATTAATGCCAACTCTTGAGTTCTTGCAAAATTATTATTGCTTAGGCTTTTTAAAGCTTTGGATTTTTTTTTTTAGGCAAGGCAACCCTTATTTGATCTCAAAGGTTGCAAAGACCTTGACATTTTACAATCTCTTATTTTTCTTTTTATTTTTTTAAGCCTATAGCACCTGATCTCCCTGGGTAGTCTCCCATCCAAGTACTAACTAGGGCAGACCCTGCTTAGTTTCCAAGATCAGACGGGATCAAGCTTGTTCAGAGTAGCATGGCCATAGACAGAAATTGATGTTTTCCACTTTTGCTTGAGAGGAGGGAATTAGGAAGGGAGGAAGGGAGGTAAGGAAGAAAGAGAAAAGGAAGGAATAAACAAATAAGTGAACAAATGAATGAATGAGAGAAGAAAGGAAGAAAGAAGAGAGGAGGAGAGGGAGAGTGGGAGGAAGGAAGGGAAGAAAAGAAACAAAGAAAAAGTTCATAGTGATCTTTTTGTTACACTGAGAACAACTCCATGATTTTAACTGGTGTCCAAGGATTATAATCTAATTCAGAATAAAGAGTATAACTAATATCTTTCAAACTTTTGCGACAATTCCTATAATGTTCTGAATAGATTAGTATGTGAATGCCTCAAATACTATGCAGTAATTTGTCCTCAGCTGAAATAAGACAGATGCCTTGGGTACAGTTCATTCTAGTTATCTGTAATGTTTCCCACAACTTCATTTTCTATCAACAAATCCTCAGTCAGCTTACTGCTTTTAAGGACCATAATCAAGACCATATTTGGGGGGCATAGATGATAACATTTGTCCTAGTTTTCAGGATTCTCCTGAGGATCAAATGTGTTAATGAGTGAAAAAGCTTTAAAATCTTAATTGCTACAGAGTAGAAAATTCTATTAATAATAATGAGAGTCAATAATGACAACAGTTCGGCTGGAAAAAGTCAGGTGTCCTTGGCCACAGGGACATGAAGTGTGTGATTTGGACCCAGGGGCATGCGGAGAATCCAGCTCTGCTCTGAAAATATAGGACATTTGAAGAACGCATGGCATAACTTTAAAGAAGACTCCAAAAAGCTCTGTGACTGCCAATTTTAAAGAGACAAAAGCATGGAAAACTTGAAGTACATGAAATATAAACCCTGCAAAACTGCCTGTTTTCAAGAAGCAGCAGACTAAGCACTGATAACCTTCACCAGGACTGCTGCAGGCTGTGGACAGGATAATAAGCACTGTGTAAGATGACCACAAGTGTTTAGGGCACCATGGCACTTTTCCAATATAGCTATCTGGTACTTAACTCTTTTTCCTTCTCCTTCCCATGGACCATGGCCTCAATTGCAAGATAATTTACTGAATGGTTAAATTGTGCATGTTTTGGCTACATATTCCCTGTGCCCCCTCATTTCTAGCAGGCAGCCTGCTTTGTAATTGTGGCCACGAGGATGTGAGCAGAGCCAAAGCAGAAGCAGCCAAATGTTAAGAACTCATTCTGCTTTTATTTAAAATAAAATCTCTAGAAGGATTATGCCAGGGAGGGAGAAGAAGGTGGAGAGAGCACTGGGGAATCTATGAGAACTCTAGGGTTGACTGGGGTGGGGAGAGAGTCTGAGAGCCAGCAAGAAATAGGAGTTGTCCTACAAACTTTTGGCCTTCCAAAGAGGGGGAAGGTTCTAATGGGAGACTGGTGCCTTTAGAGAGGGTTCTCAGCCTCTCCAAAGATGAAGATGTTTGCGTCCAAGCAGCAGAGTTGTCCAGTGTGAGGAGACTGTGATCTTAGAAAATGGATGTCCTTGTTGTAAGTGACACGGACCTAATAAGCAATAACTAGAGGGTTCTCCACAGCCTTGCGCTATGTAAGATGTAAGAACTTTGCCTAGCAAAGAATGAAGCCCTCAAAAATGACTGAGATCTTGTTTTCACCATGTCGAGGTTTGAATTCATTGGTTTAAATAAAAGAGTTGACATATAATAATTCTTGCACATGTAAGTATGTAGACTGAGAGTTGTATCTTATTGTTATATTGATGTCTGTCATTTTGTATATTCTGAGGACAGGGACTAATCACTAAAACCTCCAAATAGTGTTTTGATATAATAGTCTTATATTGTGAATGAACACATTAGAAATTGTACCACTCACCTAAAAAGTCAATTGGACACTTCTGAGAGGGTATTGATTCATGAATTAGAGTTATGAAAAAAAGACACCTTACCAAATAGATCTAAATACTAAGTTCAGTTATTAATGGCATCTCAATTTAGGGGAATGGTCCTATTTTTTTTTTTACCTAACTTGAAAACTAAAGTTAGACTTAAGAAAGAGAAATTTGTCATGTTTAGTTCTTAAATACATACAAAGTTCAGTAAACATTCAAAGAAGATGAAATTGAATGAAGAGGAAGAAGAGGAGTACAAATGTGCACAATATTAATTCTCTATTTTGAATTTTGAGTTTCTTCTGAAATCAAAATTACAAATGGAACTGTAAAGTATTTAATAAAGCCATTCTTAGTCCTCCAACTGTCAGGCTACCAATCAAATACAATGACTCTAATAACTAAGAAATTTGATATAAATTAAAAGAAAAACTTTCTGGTGTGAATTTCAAATTTTCAGTGAAATTTAAAACAAAGTAAACACTAAAAGTCTGAGAAAAAAATAAATTACAGTTTAATAATTTTCTAGGTCATAACTTGTAGTTTTCTAGTGCTTATTTTCATTAAATGTTTAGTTCTTATTCAATATTGTGGCTACTTTTAAGCATTTTTTATTGGCATTTACATGTTATATGGATAATTTTTCTTCCTTTCAACACTGGTGAACTATAAGAGAAAACGTTAGTCTCTTCAACAACTGATTCTCACAACACATTTGTTGCCATTAAGATTGTTCATTTTAACAGCATTATTTTTTTAAAAAATTGTGATCCAGGTTGAAAACTGGCTTACAAAGTCACAACTCACAAGTGACTTTTAAACATAGTCTGGAAGAATTTATTCATTCCTTTATAACATGCAATTCTATGAATTAAATATAGACATGATAATTTTAGATACCTTTTGCAATTGCATCACCAACAAATGGTTTGTTTAAAAATATAGTTGTAACTTTAAAAGCACATGTGCTTCCATAATATTTTAACACCCCTTACCTTGTAAGGTAGAGGGAAACAGAAAAAGCAGTCCTTTCTTTTTTTCTGAAAAAAAAAAAAAAAAAACTCACATCCCCCATATAAACCTTTTGTTCTTGAACCTTAAACTCTGGACTAAGCCAGTGGTTTTTAATCTTTCCTATGGCAATCCAAACTGTTTTCAAATTATGTTTTCTGCAGAATGGTAACCCACACAAAGCAAATGAAAGCAGAGCTGCTCTGATTCAGACAGAAGTGGGGCTGCCTCACTGGCTCCACACTCCTCCCCTGACCTCTGCAGAGAATGGACGTTGTTCCCTGTTGCTTCTGGACAGTCCCAGTTTATACCAGTTGCTCTAGCATAACTATTAATAACTTTCCCTTTCACATTCATAACCGAATGGTCATTATGACTCACTTCCATACAACCAAAGAGTTTTTTCAAATTTTTTTAATTAAGTTTTTGGGGTGACATTGATTTATACATTATATTTTTAAAGTGTATAATCTATAATACATCATCTCTATGTTGCATTGTATGCTCATCACCCAAACTCTAGTCTCCTGTCACCATACATTTGGTCCCTTTCTACCCTCTTCATCCTCTCCCCATCCCCCTTGTCTCTGGTAACCACTATTCTATTGTTTGTGTCTATGAGTTTGTTTATTTTGTTTGTTGCTTTCTGTTTTACTTCCCACGAGTTTGAAATCATGAGGTTCTTGTCCTTTTCCATCTAACTTATTTTGCTTAGAACGATACTCTCACATTCCATTCATTCTGTCTCAGATGGCAGTCAGTATTTCATCCTTTCTTATGGCCGAGTATATCCCACTGTATATGTACCACATCTTCTTTATCCAACCGTCCTTTGAAAGACACAGGTTTCTTCCAGTTTCGGCTACCCTGAGTAATGCTGTAATGAACATAGGGGTACATGTACCTTTACAAATAAATGTTTTCAAATTTTTCTGGTAGATTCCTGGAAGAGAGATTGTTGGGTCATATGGTAGCTCTAATCGTAATATCTCGAGGAAATTCCATACTGTTTGAGGAAACTCTATACTGTTTACATTCCCACGAGAAGTGTATGAAGGTTCCTTTTTCTCTCCATTCTCTCTAACACTTGTTATTATTTGTCCTGCTGATGATAGCCATTCTAACAAGTGTGAGGTGACATCTGGTTGTGGTTTTGATTTGCATTTCCCTAATATCTAGTGAAGTTAAGCATCTTTTCATATGTCTGTTGGCCATTTATATGTCCTCTTGAGAAAAATATCTGTTCAGGTTCTCTGCCCAATTTTTACTTGGATTGTTTGTTTTCTTGTTGTTGAGTTGTATGAGTTCTTTATATTTTTTGGATATTAGCCCCTTATCAGAGGTATTGTTTACAAGTATTTTCATCTATTCAATTGGTTGTCTTTTTTGGTTTGTTGATAGTTCCTTTTGCTGTGTGGAAGGCTTTCAATTTGAAATAGTCTTATTTATTCATTTTTGCTTTTACTTTCCTTGTTTATAAGGTTATTTTCAGAAAAAAAAAAAAACCTCTCTGAGACCAAGCTCTATAGGTTTAGTACCTACATTTTCTTTTATGTGTGTTATTGTTTCAAATCTTATATTTGTCTTTAATCCTCTTTGAGTTAATATTTGTGTGTGGTGTCAAATAACAATCTAGTTTTATTCTTCTGCATATATGTGGCTTTCCATTTTCCCCAGCACCATTTATTGAAGAGGATTTCCTTTCTCTATTGTATATTTTAGTTTCTTTGTTGAAAATTAGTTGGCCTTATACATGTGAATTTATTTCTGAGCTCACATTTCTGTTCCATTGGTCTGTGTGTCTATTTTCTATCAACACCATAGTGTTTTGGTTATTGTTGCTTTGTAGCATAATTTGAAGTCAGGAGTGTGATACCTTTGGCTTTGTTATTTTTTTCCTCAGGCTTGCTTTAGCTATTCAGAGTCTTTTGTGGTTCTATACAAATTTCATAATTTTTTTTTGTTCTCTTTCTTTGAAAAATGCCATAGAGATTTTGGTGGGGATTACATTAAATTTGTATATTGCTTTAGGTAATATAACCACTTTAATTTAACTATGTTGATTTTCCAGTCCATGAACATACAATGTTTCCATTTCTTTGTGTCTTCTTCAGTTTCTTTTAAAAATGTCTAATAGTTTTTAGTGTATATGTCCTCCACTTCCTTTATTTATTCTTTTTATTGCAATTGCAAATAGAATTTTTTTTCATTTCTCTTTCTGATATTTCATTATTAGTATATATAAACACAATGGATTTTTGCATACTGATTTTATATCCTGAAAGTTTACTGAATTTGTTATTGTTTCTAATAGCCTTTTGGTGAAGAATTTATGGTTTTCTATATGCAGAATCATGTCATCTGCTAAAAGTGACAATTTGACTTTTCATTCCCAATCTGGATGCATACCTGATTGTTCTAAGACTTCCAGTACTATGTTGACTAACTGTGTTGAGAGAGAGCATCCTTATCTTATTCCTAATATTAAAGAAAAACCTTTGTTTTTCACCATTGCATATGATATTAGCTGAGAGTTTGTCATAGATGGCCTTTATTATATTGAGATACTTTCCTTCTATAACCATTTTACTGTTTTTTTTTAATCATAAATGCATGTTGTTCCTTGTCTAATGCTTTTTCTGCATCTATTGATATGATCAAATAATTTTTATTCATTTATTGTGTTAGTTTTGTGTGTCACAATTGATTTTCATATATTAAGCCATCCAGAGTAATTTTTCTGACACTTTTATGGCTTTCTTTTTCCTTTTCCTTTTTCTTTTCTTCCTTCCTTCCTTCCTTCCTTCCTTCCTTCCTTCCTTCCTTCTTTCCTTCCTTCTTTCCTTTCTTTCTTTCTTTCTTTCTTTCTTTCTTTCTTTCTTTCTTTCTTTCTTTCTCTCTCTCTCTCTCTCTCTCTCTCTTTCTTTCTTTCTTTTTTGATTAGAGCTGATATTCAATATTATTATTTATTAGTTTCACGTGTTTAGTGGTTAGACATTTATATAATATACAAAGTGATCCCTGCAATTAGTCTAATACCTATTTGGCACTATACAGTTATTACAATATTATTGACTATATTCCTATGCTATACATCACATCTCTATGATTATTTTGCAACTACCAATTTATACTTCTTAATTCTTTCATCTTTTTCACTCAATCCCCCAACACCTCTCATCTGACAACCATCAGTTTGTTCTGTGTCTATGAGTCCATTTCTGTTTTGTTTGTTTATTTTGTTCTTTAGATTCCACTTATAAGTGAGATCATATGGTATTTATCTTTCTCTGACTTAATTCACTTAACATAATACTCCCTAGGTTCATTCACATTGTCTCATGAAGAGCTTTTAGTTTACACTGATGAAAATAACTGGTCTAGAACTTATCTAGAAGTCAGATGACAGAACTTCTCTCTATTTTTTTCTAATTAATATTTTTTCTTTCCTTTTTAAAAAAAAAAAAACAACAACAAATACTTCTTTTTAAAAGAGTAGTTTTAAGTTCACAGCAAAGTTGGGCAGAAGATACAAAGATATCCCAGATACCCCCCACCCCTGTCTACACACACATGTATAGCCTCCCCCATTATCAATATCTCCACCAGACTGGTACATTTGTTAGAGTAGATGAACCTACACTGACACATCATTATTACCCAAAGTCCATAGTTTACATTAGTGTTCTCTTGTGGTGTTGCAAATTCTATGGGGATGTCTTTTATCTTGAGGCATCTCCTCCCCTCATGCCTCATTGAAGGCTGTAGCTACAGTGTTCCACCATCAGCATATTACATTCTAGACAATTTTGCCTGTCTGATGGGCAAAAGTGAATTTGTTCAAAATAAAAATCTATCACTTTTCTTACTATTATACTCTCATATTCAGTGTTTCTGCTAATTCTAGCAACTCTTTAGTCATTGAAACCAAAACTCTAGTAAATTTTTATTTCTCCTTCCTCCTTATGCCAAAATCCAATTTCTATTCATTCTAACCCCAAATATCTCTCTGTCTTATATGCCTTTTTACTTTCACTGTCACTGTTGTTTCTCTAATGAAGGTCCATGTTCACTCTCATCTCTGGAGGGCCAAGGCATACCCCTTTCTACCTTTTAATTTCTGTTTCAAATATCTCATCACTTCCCCTCCTTTCAATTTGCCATTGTCCCCACAAATCTTTCTCAATTTCTCTCAGCTTGAAGCAATCTCTCCCTCCTTTTAATGTTATACAACTTCATCCATGACTCACCTGTGACTCACACAAGTCTTTACTATAAGCTGTAAGGATTTGCATATCTTACTTCCTTTATTGGTTCATCAATTCTTTGAGGGTAAGATTTATGATTCATCTTAGTGTTTTTGATAACATCTTGCACTTTGGAGGTCTTCTGTGAGTTTACCATATGGATGAACAAATAAATACAAAGATACAAGTTGCTTTCAATGTATTTATTGCTTAAACTTTCACAATCTGACCTGAATTATGATATACTACTCACTATCTTCCCCATTTCATGCATAATTTGTTCCAGGCATACGCCACCTTCTATCATTCTTTCACAAATGACCTACATACAGAGAGCTTTCTTCTTTCTGCTACTCCTACATGCCCTTCAGGTTTTCAAAACTCAACTCAAAATTAAGTTTCTCCTCACTACTAGCCTAATTAGTTAGCCCCACTGAGCAACATTGTTACTCTATATCATTAAACCAACCCGTGTTTCCTGGTATTATCAACGTTTAAAGATGCAAATAATACAAAGAGTTGGTAAAACCAATTCATAGTTGTCTATGCCATGCATTTCTCCCAGGCCTTTCTTATAGCTCACAGTTTTTGAGTATTTACTATATACCAGGCACTGTTTTAGGAGTTTTCCTATAAAAATTAATTAATTTTCCTGTAATAATTCATTAATTTTCTTGTTTCAAGAAACAAGAAATATCACCATTTTACAAATATGGAAACTGAGGCCAGAGAGGCAAATAAATAGCAGAACTGGGCTTCACATACAGGTGATAAGGCTCCTATGCTTGTAGCTACTACATGTTTCTACTTCTCAGAGCTTTGGACGCGCTAAGCCTAACATTAATCATATGGTGTAATAAAAAGCCTTCAAAGTTAGGCAAGCCAGAGTTCAAAATGTACAGAGTTCAAAATGTACATAGCTGAGACCTGAAAAAAGATATGTGACTAAAGCCTCAGTTTTTTTTTATTTCTAATATTGGGAAAATTTTAGTGTTCTGAGAATTGAATAATTTAGAATATGTTTCATCAAAAGTACCCAGCAGAAGACTTCATATATAGTCTGTGTTCAATACGCAAAGTAAATCAAAATGGAAATTTGCAACATGAAGATGATTCAAGCAGAACCAAAGGGACAATCGTCATATTGTCTTCACCTTGGCCAAATGGTCCTCTGTCTTTCAACTAAGGAAAAGTAAATGGGATTATGGTTGAGAGCCTGGGCTCTGGAGTCAGTTTGTCTGGATCTAAATCCCAGATCTACAAAATATTAGACGTGTGAAGTTAAATACATTCCTTAACTTCATTAAGCTTCAATTTTTGCAACTGTCAAATAAGAATAACATTAGTACCTATATCATAAGAGTTTGTGAAGATTCTATGAGTCGAAACCAGAAACAGGGTCTAGTGCATAACAAACTGCTATTATTAACTAGACTTTTAACACCTCGGCTAAATTGCTAAAATAGCTCCTGTGTGGTCTTTATGTATTCCAGAATTTTTATCTACTATCCTGCATAGCATAACACAATTCTAGATGGCACCCATGACCTTTGCCTCCCAGTGTTACTCCTGTGATTATTTTCTTAGATGGCAAAAGGAATTTTGCAGATGTGATCAAGGAAACTAATCAGTTGACCAAAAACAGGGAGGTTTTCCCAGTGGGCCTAATCTAATTATATAAACCTGTTAAAAAGAGCTTTTTTTCAGACTGGTGTCAGAGTAGGAAGTCAGAGAGATTTGGAGCATGAAGACTCAATGCTGTCCTTGAAGTTGAAGGGGCCACGTAAGAAAGAATGTAGGCAGCTCTTCTAGAAGCAAGGAGTAAACCCCAGATGACAGCCAGTGGGAAAATGAGACTTCAGTCCTACAACTGCAAGAAGCTGAATTCTGCCAACACTCTAAATGACCCCAGAATCTTACCTTTCCCCAGCGCTTCTAGATAAGCATCTAGCCTAACCACTGTCTTGATTTCAGTCTTGTGCAATGCTGAGCAGAGAACCTAATCAACCTATGTTAAATATTTGTCTTACAAAACTGTAAAATAAAAATTGGGTGTTGTTTTAAGCTGCTAAGTTAGTGGCAGATATTTATGCAGCAACAAGAAATTAATACATATGAGATATGGTAAATTTAGAAAGGATTCTGAACTCTATAGTGCCTTGCAGAATGATGTGGTTTTCAGCTAAATTTAATCAATGTTTATTTAAAATTTACTTGTGCCAGCACAAGAAACAAACTAGTCAGAGAGTCACAGTCAAGGTTTGAAGACTTTAGAGAATCTTTTAAATTAGGACTTAAAGGATCAGTAAGACTGTCAAAGGGAGGAGGAAACACTGGGTATAACAGTAAAAAGGGCTTGACATGGCTTGGGTATGATGAATAGTTGGGTGAAGTTACACACAGCCAAGCCAAGAAGAAGCCAGAGGCTGGAGAGGCACACAGTGACCACACTTAGAGAGCAGAGTGCACCGTAACCATCGGGAAGTCAGTAGGACACTTTTGTTTAGATTTAAACAAGGCAAGTAATATTAATAAGAATAGATAGTATTCGTTGCATTCCTATGTTCTTGGCACTGTGATAAGTGCTTTATATACTTTATATTTTTTAATCTTTATAATTACCTTATGGAGCAATATTTTTAGACTCATTTTATAAATGACAAAGATGAGGTTCTGAGAGATGATCAATTTGCCCAAGTTGAGAGCTATTAAGTGGCTGATTCAAAATTCTAACCCAGAATTACTTAGAACCAAAGCCCATGTTCTTTACTAAATTTTATCAGGTCTCAGTGGTAAAGTAGAATTCACTGGCTCATTGGCCAATTAAATATTTTTGTTTACATATAACGCGCTGTTCAGTAATTGTAAACACTTGCTCTCTCACCTAAAAGTTTATTCTTATGATATTACAGCAACAATGAAAGAGATAGAGACAGAGAGAAAGAGAGAAAGAAAAAGAAAGAAACTTACTTTCCCTTTGAGTTCAAAACTTCTGATCTTTATACTTCCCTGTTACCTTAAATCATTTAGTTAAAAAAATACATTTTGAAAATGTCTTTAAAGTAATTTATCTTAAAACCTCATTGTGCACTTAAATGTGCATATTTGTATAAAGTCCCCAAGTTATCAGAGACACACCCTTCCCAAGCAACTTTGTGGATTCTGGGTAAAATAAAAAATGGTATATAACTTTATCATTTACTCTTTTTGATAATTTGAGAATAAAATGTTCCCATCTCATTTAGAGCATTCCATATTCTTCTTGCTTTCTTTTCTTTATCAGGTAGTTGGGCTCAGCTCCTATCCCAAATATTATTTATTAGACTAAAAAGAACTCAGAGACAGATTTGATTTAAGACATAATTCCTGTATTTGGTTAGCTTACCATCAAATGGAAAGATGCCACATATTCTCATAAAAAAAAAATAAAACCAAAATTTTGCTAAGTGATTAACACCTAATCAAATCATTAGTGCTGTTAGAATAGAAAGGAAGAAGAGATTTGGGGGTGATTTATGAAGGGAAAGAAGTGGGTATGTGGTCTATGTATAGAAAGTGGCGTCAAATAATGATTTTCTTTGAGAGAAGGAAAGAGAACATTGGAGGAAAAATGATTGGCATCAGTAACAGCAAGGAAGATGGAATCAGTGTAATTTTTTTCTAAATACAGACAGAAGACCAATTGTCTAGAAATTAAAGTTTGCCAAGAAAAATAGATTTTAATACTTGGGTGATCGCATATATCTTGGAGACTATGATGAAAGCTATAAACTCACTTCAGAAAAATGCACCAATTCAAGCACATTAAATTATCCTACTGCACAGAAACAGTTAGTATCAGCATTTTGGTAAATATCATTTAGACATCTATCTCTTGTCATAAATATAAGGTATATGTATATAAAACTATTTATTAAAAATATGTTAATGTGTAAAATAAAATACAAAAATATGGGAAGCATATAGATCCATTAAAAACTTATCCACTTGTTTTATAGATGTATATTTGTATGTATTTATGTATACATCTCTCTCTCCTTGCAATGACTGATATAAAATTTGGTCATTTATAGCAACAGATTCAAATGCAGAGGGTGATAACTCATTTTGAAACCAGAAATGCTATTATATTCAGAATTCTATTATAACAAATGTTTATTCCTTTGAATAATTTTCTTTTTGAAATAAAAATAGCTTTTATTCTTACTTATATTTAAGTAAAACTACATGCTCATAGTAAAAATTTCAATACACTAGTCTAAAAAAGGAAGTGAAAAGTCAAGTGAAATCCTACTAAGAATAGAGGGGATTTTGAGCAGCAGAATAACATAATTAATGTTGTTCTCTAATTAGTAATACTATGTGAGATAAATTGGATAAGAAAAAGCCTAAAGCCAGGAAATGATTTAGACAACCATATAATCATCTGATAAATAACTAAGGCCAAGAGGAAAACCGTCACCAGCACTGACAAGGAGAGCCCAGTTGTGCTGATCATTTAATTTGTGTGAAGCACTACGATGGTCATACTGAAGAAAAAATTTAAAACATACGATCTGTGTCCTCTTGGTGCTAAAATTAGTAGAATAAACCAGTTTATATGTAATTAAGGTTCACAAAACATGCCTGGGGAATTTGTGCAAACAAGATTACTTTCTAGCACATGTTCTTTTCCAGCTTGCTGCTGTGTTGGGAAACATTTCAAATTTACACTTTTAATATAGGGCTGGGAAATTTATGATGAGCAATAGAGAATTACCATAGCAGGGCTTCGGTGGTACCAAAGTTTGGAAAATCTTTAAATCAAAATGAATCATTTGATTTGGAAATGTGAAGAACACAGGTTTGCAGAAAAAGAAGAGCTACTGAGTTATAGTTGCCCAGAAGGCAGAGGTAATTGCTTTAAGAGGTGAAGCTTCATAAAACATTTATCTCCTGGTGGCTGTCCAACCAAAAGGGTCAGGCTGGAATAACATTTGCTAATGATTATCGAGTACAGAGTTGTTTTGGAATGTATCTAATGCTGATTTTCAAAACAAAATTAAGATGAGAGTGACTGAGAAGACAGCAACAATTATTTGAAAACAAAAGAAACAAAGGGTAAAAAAGAAAAAAAGTTCTAAACGTAGTTTTTTCCCCCAACAATATAGATTTTAGTTCTGATTTCTAGAATATTTTTAAATAAATCCACTTTTTCATAAACACAGGAGAGATAAAATAGTGCAATTCTTATATTTTCTATGCATTTGTCCAATTAAAATTAACTGTAATGATGTCAAAAGTAGATGAGTTAGAAATGGAGAGTTAAATTTATATTACAGTGACTATCCAATGTTCTATTATAATGTAATTTTCCAATGCGATTTTTTTTTTTTACTATACAAGGAGAAAATGTTGAAAATAAGTGTTAGCATGCACACTATTGAATCGTTTCATACTAAAATCTGCATCTAATTCTTCCATGGTTATTGAGGCTAGATCACTTTTTAATGTCTTATTACTCTAATAATATGTAATAGAAAAAAATCTTAAAAGATATGTAAATAAATAATGGATGACTTACACACAGAAGTTTATATAGATTTTAAATTGAAATGGCACTGCATATTCCCCATCTTAATTTCACTAACAGCAGACAAATCCTTTTAATAATCTAAACACAATGCCTAGGTTATGAGGCCATTCATTTTTGATTCATTTCCGAAATCCTTTCAAAGTAATAAAAAAGAATTTTAAGGAAACAGAGGATGACCTTGCTTCATTATTTAATCAGCTCAGTTTCTGTTTTTCTCCAAGCTCACATGGAGGTGCCTTCAAGGACATTTTTTTTCATAAAGGCTCTTAGAGAAAGAATGATGTCACCATAAAAGTTGTCAATGATGATGATTTCCCTGAGACTTTGCTTTGTGCTAGATTCTAGGAAGGAGGGACCCAAAGATAGAAATCTCAAGACATAATCTAGACTTAGATATAGATTCACATCTGTTCTTTCTTAGGAAAAGACTATGCTTTGAAAGTAATTCAAAGGGACACAAACATTCGGAAGCAATTATAGGTATCTTTTAATGTAAAATATACTAAGATAATAAATCACCACACTCAATTCAGAAAAAATAAATAAAATTAGTTGTTGTTAGATTATATTTTTTATTTTAATTTTGCATTATTTTTTTCTTCTGGTGGATATGTAGCTCACTAATGATATAAATATGTTAACAATTATATTGAAAACAAATAGTCAAATAATATATTAGGAAAAGTCCTAGAATATATATATAACATAAAAAATTAGTTGTATAATTAATTTCTCCATCTTTTCCAAATTGATGGATATGTCATTCAGATTTTGCTCTAAATTTCAAAAAAGTAAGGACTTATGAGTAAATCAAAAGAATGGAAAGTATCAAGGGCTTTTGCCGCATGATTTAAAAAAAAAATCACAGTGTAGGTGGGGTCTGCATTTTACACAATGCTCCTAAATTATTTAGATTAAGCATCCCCAAATCCCCTTTCTAATTATTTTTATTTTAAAGAATTAGACTAAATAACCCTGACTTGCTTATTTCTTTTCTAAACTATTACAAAATTCCTGATGTTCTCCCCCAAAGTATTTCAATTGCTTCTTGATTTATCTCACTCAGCCTACCCTCTTCATAATCTGATCATGTAACTTTCTTAATGCCAAGACCTTCCCTGACTCTTTGGCCCTTGGCCCAATGCAGAGGCCTTGACCTTCTCTGGCATACTTCACCTGACCCTTGTTATGATATTTTCGCATACATTCCAAGTTATCACCACCAGAAAAACTTTAATTCTAGTTTACTATCTACACACTTAACAGCTCTACTAAGTTAAAAGTTCAGTTATTTAGGCCTAAAACTAGTGACACTTTTTAAAAATAATCCTCACTGTCATCTGACACTTCATTTTTTTTGGTATAAAATATTAAATATTAAAATATTGTAAGACTCTTGGGAAAAAAAACAATAAAATAACCAATTTTTTTACATACTTATTTTGATTTAAAAATTTAAACTATCTTGAAAACAACCTATGCAGCAGCAGTCACTAAAAGGCCGTTTAGCTCTCCAACTTTTTTATACCCACAAAAATTCAGAACTACATTTATTTCAAGCTCAGTGTCTTCATAAAGTAAAAACTGAGAGAGACAAAAAGTCAATCTCAATTTGAAAAGGTCTTTATTTTTCAAACAGTTTTAAGGTGGATCCTCAATTATGTCATGTTGAGAAGAATTTCATTCTAGATGGCTAACAGAAGAACTTTTGTCAGTAGAACCGACAAAATGTGCCTGGAAAATGTTCAGCTATTTTGAAAATAAATGTCAGGATGGCAGCCTCTGTTTCTCTTGCCGCGGGCTATCATTACTTGGCTACATAACACTCATTTGCACTGGCCCTATATATTGACCCCATCAGAGATGTGTAAACAAAATGGGACGGAGTTTCTGCTAAGCAACTTCCAATTCCCTAATGTCACACACATAAAAAAACTTACTTTAGATTTTTTTTCTTCAATGTTACTTTTTCAGATTAAGCAATTTACTATAGATTTATATCTACAGTCACATGAAAAACAATAACAGAAAAGGAACTATCATTTTGCACAGTAATGCTGGTCAATTCAATATGACAGATACACAAGAGAATGCAGACAAATGAAGCTGGAATTCATAAAGCCTTTAAAATTATGACTCCAGTAATATTAATCTTAATATTCTAAAAGCCCCAATCACTTACTTGCTATCTTTGTTTTGCAATATTCTACTGAATTTGTATTAATTTCAAGGTAGTCACTAAATGTTCAAGAACAAATCACCTTTAACTTCTTTGTATTTTTAACTAAATTATACCCTGCAGTGTCATAGCAATAAGAAAATATACTCCTAAATCAGATAGTCAATAGCTATATGATCACTACTTGAGATCCCATTGTCACTGCACATTTCTTAAATTCAGCTTATATTTTAAGCTGTTTTAGAAGTCATTCTAAGAATGGATTGGGTGTATATGTGGAAAGAGGGAGGGAAGTAGAGGCAAAGAACATCGTTAACTTTTTAGCCATGTAGTTCCTAAACCTATTTATGCAGCTAACTACTTAGGCACTCCATGTCTTTGTGTGATATGATTATGGAACAATATTAATTTCCTCTTTTTTATCCGCATTGCTAAAATTTCTATAGTAAACATGTCAAAGTGTTACTTTTCTAATAAGTAAGGTAATAAAATATATATTTAAGATATTAAATATAATGTTCAGTAAAAAAGACAAAAAATATGCTTATTATGAATATGTGTATGTGTGTACGTGGATCTATAGCTCTATGTGTGTATGTGTATATATAAAATATTACATATATATGTATATACACACACATATACATATAATTTAAGATCTATCACTGGACATATCTCTTCACACAAAATTGCTTTTGATCATATTGATAGGATAGCAAATATATGACCAATAAAATAATTTTATTTTCCATTTTCCATTCTGATTACTGAGCAAAAGCAGAAATGAGCTAATACCATAGAAGTTTGAGTTCCATAGCTTCGTCCTAATCTTGTAGGCATTAATTCAAGGTTGAATACATTTTCAATTTTCCTTTTAATCAAATCTATGAGCCAGAAACCAGGAAGGGATATCATAGCAGCTGAGCTGCAGCTGTAGTTCCTTACCTCCCAAAGTGAAGATCTGGCATATCAGGAAAACAAAGTTCATTTAGTCAGAAACGAAGAAAAAAATCATACTACATCGCACGCGCGTGCGCACGCGCGCGCGCGCGCACACACACACACACACACATACCCCATTTCCCAAGATTTAGTCAGAATTCTTAGAAAGTATTTTAATATGTGAAATTATTTTGCTTCCACTTTTTTTATCTCACATAACCAAATACATTTTAAAATGGAAAACAAAACAAGAGAAAAATTTCCATACACTCATTATTCTAATAGAGCCACATAAGTGGAGTTAGAAAAATATTTATATATAACTATAATTATTAAAATTATAAGCTTTTTATATGAATATATTATCTATATTATCATTTTTTAATTACTGCAAATCTGAATATTCAAATGTACATAATAGGTAAAATCCTTTTGGGTTTTTAAGATTTTAAATTTGTTCTCCTGTGGCAAATATGAACCTATATTCCCTTATTATAATTTTTATCATGCCCTATATTTTTTTCATTAAAACACAGATCAAAGTAATTTTATAATTATATGTAATTATATAATTTTAAATTTGTTTTATTAATGTCTCTCCTCAATAAGCAATTTGAGTTTGAGTGCAAGGAACTTTTTCCATTTGTTTACTATGGTACCCCCAAAACCCAGCTTAATATTTGGCACAGAGTAGGGCTATAGCATGTAATTATCAATGAATGAATGATAATCTAATGAATAAATGAAAAGCCTCTTCTCTGAACTAGCATCATTTGATTCATTTTAAAAACGTCCTTTCTCTGGTCATAGCAGCATTATTCACAGAGGCCAAAACATGGAAGCAACCGAAGTGTCCTACGATAAATGATTAGATTAAGAAGCTGTGGTACATATATACAATGGACTATTACTCAGCCATAAAAAGAGATGAAATACTGCCATTTGCAACAACATGGATGGACTTTGAGATTAATCATACTAAGCGAATAAGCCAGACAGAAAAAGTTGAAATCACATGATATCACTTATATGTGGGATATAAACCTAAAAGCAACAAATGAACAGGCAAACAAACAGAGACTCATGGACAAGGACTATGGACTAGTGGTTATGAGAGTGTAGGGGGGAGGGAGGAGGTAGACAGGGTCAAGGGGGTCAAATGTGTAGTGACAGAAAGCAATCTATGGGAGGTGAACACACAGTGTAAATATATATATACCTTACTATTAAAGTGTACTACTGAAACTGATTTGATTTCATTAACCAATGTCATCATAAATAAATAAGTAAGTAAATAAATAAATAAAAATAAAACATCTATCATAGCATTTACTTTCTTTCTTTGAAGAAAAATATCTATTTTATAGAGTTATTTTCAAAATTAGCATCTAGCAGGATGCCTATCTGACAATACATAATACTTGTCCTTGTGGTATATAAGAAATATTCTGAAATAAAACTGACCTAGGTTCAAGCTTGCTTAATTACATATCTGTGTGATATTGGGCAAGCTCTCCTAATCACTTTAAGTTTCAGGGTAGACATCTATGAAATCAAAACATATACAACTTAGCTAGCCAAGGTATGGTTGTGAATAATAAATAACATGCATAAAGCATTTAATATGCAAAAGACATTTTTTAAATAGCAGTTCCAACCCCTGGCATACTTAGGCATTAATACTAAACAGCAACCAAGTGACTTTGGTTCTCTACTTTGTACAGGATTTTATATCTTGTAATCCTTTTAGGAAATCAGCACCCTAAATAAACAATCCATGAAACTGATGCTGTCTATAAAATGATTTCAAGGGCATGGACTGCCTTTACCAAAACGACAGATAATTGGCTCCTAGAAGTCTCAATTTGGAATAAGATCAGTAATGAGAAAACACACTATCTCCAGGGGGGAAAAATAGAAGACACAAAGAAGCTATAGACACAGTGAAAAATTGTCAATTATGGTAAAGTTAATTTAGCAAAGCAAGAGAGTTCATACATTAATTAATGAGATGTTTGTAGCTTGCCATTCAAAGCAAATGACCAGGATCTTGGAATCACCTTATAAGCAAAGTAAAAACATCCTTGCCTATTTTTATGATAGTATGCTGCCAGTTCTTTGAATCAACTAGAAGAAAACACGATTTATTCAGTGACATATTTTGTGACAAACCTGATTGTTCTATCCAGAATTAGCAGAGATTCATACTCCACAGGTATTAAACTGAAGTTAATTGGGGTCTAAACATAAAAAAAAATAACATTGTAGGGTTTTTACAGCAATCAGACCACATATGTGGCTCCCATAGCCTTTGACTAATTTTTTTTTAAGTAATCTCTTGTTTTATCTGGGACAATAGGAAAGAACATGGAAATAAATAAAATCTACACACAAAAATTCAAAAATATAAAATGTTGAACATCTTTCCCACAAAACTAACAAAAATAATGAAACAACATTCATAAGTCAGTAAATATATACTACTTTACATTCATTATCTTATTTAAAACTTACCACAACTCTATGAACATGTTTAAGTCATTAACCACAATTTACAGATGAGGAAAGCAGGGCATACAGAAGTTGAGACGCCTACCTGAGTTCACATAGTTGATAATGGGCAAACTCCAATGAATATACTATTTATTCATCTCCAACACTGGCTCTTAACCATTCTCCATCAGGAACTGCTAACAAGAATTCATACTAAATGATGAGTGTTTGCCTATCATAGAAAGTACATGGACTGCCACAAAATAACTAAAGGGCAGTCAGTTGGAGGAATAAACATTAAAAAGCAGAATAGTGCACAGATTTTAAAGTAAAGGTAACTTTAGAAATCACTTTGCACAAACTTTTCATCACCAAATGAGGTCAAGATAGAGAAATAGACAAGACAGCCCGGCTTGACATCTTCCTATGATATCATTGTATAAAAGTCTTAACTGGGACAAGATTCCACCCTACTTCTGACCTCTACCTTGATTTTTTTTTTTAAGAATTCAATAATTTAGATAATGTGTTATGTGGCTTTCCTCTTACTTTCTGAAATAAATTGCTGTGTCAGCAAACCTATGTTTTAGCTATCAGCTGTGCCGACAAGGAAATGAAACATTCCATCAATTGAATAATTTTCTTCTCTAATGAAGTGGGAAAATAAGTAGTTAGTGAACCAACGTTTAGCATACTTATGGGTATTTACATACAGCTAAAAGAAAAGATGACAATATTCAATCCACTTGTGGGCGCATCATGTTTAAGAGCACAATTGAACTCTCTCACATGTTCCAAAACACCTAATTGTGTCAGAAAGGAAAATTTGGGGATTAACAGCTTTCTCTGTGAAATAGCTCCTGTTTTATTTCATCTTATTCTAGTTTCTCTTTTACTGTTCATGCTCTTAGCAATTAGATGTTGTTTGTCTCACTTGTTGTCCTCTTTCTGCTTTTTAAATAGAGTCTATTAATTTCCAATAGATATGTTTGATCTCCTCAAACTATGTGCCTCATGGATCAGCTATGCCTTTCTTTCTTTCTTTAAGATATCTTTATTTCTTTACCCCTTGCTCCAACACTTTGCATGACAAGCATGTAATTCTAACCTACTTCAGAACAACTTGATATGTAGGGAACTCATTAAAACATTCATTCAACAAATATTTATGCCATGGCAGGTCAATGTTAGGAGCTGACCATATAACTGTGAATAAGTCATTATTCAAATCTTCAGAGTTCAAAGGGCTTAAGGAAAAGCTATACGCAGGGCGTTAAGGGAAAAATTAACCCAGTTTGGTTGTCCCAGACATCTCTTCAGAGAAGTAACCCTGAAATGAGTCTTGAAAAATTAGCAAGAAATTTTTGAAAAGAATGGCATTCGAGCCAGAACAGGTAGCACATATTCCCCTGATATGTAAAGGAAGCAGTACCAAAGTGCTGAAGAATAAGGCACAGCTTTAATTTATAAAACAAATAGAAATTTGTCTTTTGATTATTGTCAGCTAAAGTAGGCAATGGCAATGATTTTCAAATCATAGCACAGTCGTCTACTTCCTCTGAAATCTTGGACACTCATGTCGTTCTTCTGGACTCAAATTCAGTTAATGAGTCTGGACAGAAAAGCCCATATATCTGATCAATCCATATTAGGTTCACTTTAATGTTGCCCCTGCCTCATTCAAACATAAGCAATGTTTAACTTCAGAAAGGCACTTTCCCAGATAAAGACTGATTTCTTACAACTGCAAAAGAAATTTTGACATTTCTTTTTGGAAGTCTGAAGAGAAATGTTAATTATTTACTAGAGTACAAGGTAGCTTACTAAACTAATTGGTTTAATGTTCACCAGAAACTGACTTTTTTTTTTTTTTAACAAGCCAGTGTGCAATAAGCCCAAATTGGGGATATTTAATGTTTCTGTTTAATCTCATTTTTATCTTAACTACTTATGGGAACAAGTCTTGCAAATGAAAAATATTATTTATTTATTAATTTATTCATTAATTTATTTATTTATAAAACCTTGTCATGCTAAAGTTGTTAACCTATGCAAGCTCATATCTGCAATGCTTTTCTTTTCTTTTTATGGTGTCTGGTGATTTACTGAATCATAGAGACATTAAGCTCTTCTAAATTCTGAATTTCTTGAGGAAAAGGCTGTGTATTTTTCCAATGACTCCTCTATGCCTAATACCAGGCCCACCACTGAAGGACTTTTGGATGGATGGAAGGATAAGTGGACAAATAAATGATCTTAGGAAGACATGACATACATACATGTATAAGCAGACGTTAATTATTACAAAGTAGTATGTACCTAAGTGTGAAAAAATAGGTGGGATAGACATTATGTCTTTAATTAGTAGAAAAATACAACTGGTTGCTGATGATCTATGGACTCTGAGATAGTATTAACTTTAAGTAACAGGATTGTTTAAATTTAAATAGCTGCTTCGATAGAATGGTTCTCTAAGGAAAATTTAACAGTATCTATCAACAAATTTTCAGTAATTTTCTTACTGATACATCTTGATTGTTAGAAGTGTTCTGATTCATATATGTGAAATTAACAATAAATGAAAAGAGACTTTATATCTGATCCTGTCCTGACTTTTTCTAAATGTAGAATTCACATAAGGAAGAAGGATAATAGATGGTTAAAAAAATTTGAGAATCATGTGTTAATCTAAAAAGTAATTCTCTAATGATAGAGGTACTCTCTTTAAAAATCTTTTTTTTTCTCTTTATAATAGTAATACACGCACGTTAATGGCTCAATATATAACCTAACACTAAAATGTGTGAAATATGATTATCTCCTTCTGGAAATATACAAAATGTATGCATACTTATTTTAAAAAATCAAAAATTAGAGAAGTGTATCTTGTAGAAAGGAAAAGTCCTTCAGGAAACAGCAGGTAGTTCTAATCTTATGGGAAGAGAGAGATTTGAAGGCCTAAAGCTCTCAAAGAGGCTACCCCATCCACCTATCAGCAAAGTCAGTAATCTAAAAACAGATTTATTCCATTGTTTCGTGCAATCTATAAATGCAAAATTCAGATAAAATTTTCTATTCTATTAGATACAGTAATTTGATTGGAACAGATCAGATAAAGTAACCCATGTACTGACACCCATGACTGTAGAGCCTATGATTCTTTTAAATCTACCCTTCCAAGTACCTCTTCGTGGAATTAAGAACATGGAGTAATGAAGTTTTTTCAGGGGCAAAGACACTTGAAGAGGCAGCTTGAAAGGGAACACCACCACATAGGTTGCAATAACACTTCCTCTTTCTTTAAATAAAGGATTTTGCGAGTTTTGACTCCAAGACAAATGACTTCAAACAAGAATACCTCAGAACATACTAAAATAATTGTGTTGCAACAATTCTTTTTACATAGGGCTCACCAGCTTCCTTTTCCTCTGATAAATGAAAGTGCTAATTGATCCACAACTACAGTGTCCTCTACTTCAATTATCTTTATCTTTCCAGAGGCCATACTGCAACAATGTCTACTACTACATTTACCCAGTTAAGATCTCACTTTTTTTTTCTGAAATATAAATTCTCTTTTTAATTATTCTCAAAATGTTTTATCTTTGTTTTATTGTCATCTAAAAGCATTTTTTTTTCATTCAACAAATATTGTCATTCAACAAACATGCATGGCACACATAGAAATGCAAGATAATATGGAGAGGAGGAACCAAAATACAAAGGAAAATAATGATCATGTTCTTAATATGCTTATAAACGAGCAGAGTAATGTGCATAAATAACTATGAGATTTTTAACAAATAGTAATTACCAAAAGAAGAAACAAAAAAAAATCTAGAAAATTCAAAGGAAAAAGAAATGACAACCCCTAAAAAAGCTTCTGTGAGACTCCATGGAAATAAACCTGGCATTGAAGGACATGCTATAATTGGACATGATGTGATAAAAGGAAAAAGACTTTGAAGTAGATAGGATCATTGAGTGGCAACTTATTTTTTAATTTAAAAAAATTACTCCATTGTAGATGAACGATAAACTTTATAAGCAGAAAAGCTAAAGTTTTTAATGTTGAAGGCAAATTTGGGCTAACAATAACCCCAGGAGAATAACATCATTTGTAGCACTCTAAAGTATACATGAACAAAATCTTTTAATTCCTTAAAGTAAAAATATAAAAAGTCAGCAGATTTATGACTAGTTATGGTTGTGATCAGTGTAATAAATCTTAAAGGCCTATGGGGCATTGAGTACAAGCCTTCTGGAGTAGGCAACCAACATAGATGGCTTTGAGTATGGTACCACAATCCCTGGATGACACATAGTATTAAAGATAGTTGAGACAGGAGGCTCAACTTCTCAGTGTGGTGTTAATAGCAGGAAGGTGACTGTGCCATAAAAGGTGAGAGGGGCTAACATTCTGGAACTAACTAGTAACTATCAAAAGTTGTACTCTCAGATACATTTATTTATTTAACAAATTATCTTTGGGTGCCTACCTACTTTGCGCCAGGTGCTGAGCTCTATCAAGGATGCAAAACTGGAAAAGTTAATCCAACATATATATCTTTTTCCCTCTGTCTGGAGCTGTCTCCACCAACACAGATATACACGTTCCAGTGTTCTGCAGCTGGCTCTTGAAAATCCTTCAGGCCTCAGTTTTAATTCACATAGTCCCTTCTTTTCCATAGTCTAAAGATGGTTTTTCTAACGTTTTTCATAGAAGCTTGATCTTTCTTCAGCACATTTCTCTGAACTTGCGGTTCTACTCTTGTATATTTCCTTGTTTTAACTTCTCTCTCTCTAAATAAAATGACCCTTTTATTCTGAGGGCATAAACCCAATCTGTTTTGTTTACCATTATGTACTCATTGTCTCATAGAATGCTATTGCATTGTGCATGTTCCAGAACTTATGATGAGTGAATTAATGAACATGCTGTTCAAGAAGGAAACCATATCTAAACTGAGAATTAGGTACATACTATGAACTATGGCCTCTTACATATTATAGGGTGAATAACAGTCCAGTTTGCCTAGAACAGAGAGGTGTCCCAGGAACGTGGGATTTTTCACTACTGCAAACAGTCCTAGGAAATGGAGATGATTTGTTCTCCTGGCACATTAGAGACATGGTTTGCAAGACAATGAAGATTGCAATGTATGACTAGAATAGCACTAATCATAACTTACACTTGTGTCACTTTTTTTTTTAGTTTAAAAAGAACATTCAACTATTTTATCTGTTTCCTCACACTCTTTGACATAGAAAGGCAAGAGCATAGTACCCCTATGTTACACATGAGGAACCAGAGGCTCAGAGAGTTTAACGAATTTCTTCACAGAGTTATTGCCTAAAAAATAGAGCTATGATACTGGAAGCCATGCCTTTGGAAAGATGCTTACCCATATGCCTCACTCAACACATCACATTGTCTAACCAGCTTACACAGGAGTTAAACCTATGACCTGGCTTAATTAACGCTACATTCCTAGTAACTAAGCAATTTGAAACAAGTAGATATTAATAGTTAACAAACCAGATAAAGCCAAATAAGCTCTTTTACTATTTATATAAGAAGCACAGTATTTCTGTGTCAAGAGTTTTTTATCTGAACTGCTGTTTTCTCCACATCTTTGAAATGTTTTTAGAACATATATGTGTTGGATTGGCTTTTCCAGTTTTGCATCCTTGATAAAGCACAGCACAAAGCAGGTAGGTGCCCAAGGGTGATTGTTGAATGAATGAACATGTCTGAGAGCACAACTGTCAATAGTTAGTAATTAATTCTAGAGTTTTCGGTTCATGTTTTAAATTTCCAGTGTAATATTGTTTTTATTTTTAATTATTTTTTTGCCACTATCTCATTATATGTGTGACCTGTGTCTGCTCTTGGAAGCTCACTCTATCATTTTGTGACCCCTATATACACATAGAGCTTTGCAAGTAATAAGAATGTATTCCTTTATCCATTGTACAGCTCTGACAAAGTCTTAAGAAATAATATGTAATTAGAAGATACTGGAATTAAATATAAAAAAAAAATGTAACAAAAATAAAAGGCAGAAGGCAGAGAAATAAATCTTAAGACAAAGATCTAAAAGTGTTGCTTTTTAACCACAGTACAACAAATAAAAGTAAAGCTATCCATATAAAATCTGTGGATTTCTTTAGAAATTATTTTCTTTGTGAGCACTTAGGAAAATTATTCCTCTTTAGTCATCTTCTGGATGAGATTAGTCTGGCAAGAGAGATTTCTGTAAACTAGAAAGAAAGAAAATACTTTAATGAGTTAATTATTTCTTGTCTTCATGTTAGAGAACTTTAACCTCTGGCTCACTTAAAGATTTTCGCATTGAAAATGAAACCCATTAGAAATTAAAGCAAAGCACAGAGTTTCTACAGAAAAGAAAATTTTACATAAATAAATTGGTCACAGCAAAGCTATATCATTTTTCTTTCAATTTATTTTTTGGAAAATGGAAAGACAGAAAGTTATTGATGTATAACTCAGAAATTATATTACTGTTAATCTCAAATTTAAAATGAAGAAATCTCCTTAGATAAACACAGTCTGGGACAGGAAAAGCAAAAAGTCTCTTTCAATGATTAAAATGATTGCAGCTATTGTTGACAAGTAATAAAGTTTTTCGACCAAGAATGAACCTCTTCCTTTGCCCACATGTTTTATTGTATGCAGACCTCAAGAAGTGATCAACATTTGGAAAGCAGATGGGGTAGAAAGAGCAGTTAACTCTCACTCTAATTCTCCTGTTTGTCTAAGGCACCTCTCTCCTTTCATGGATGCTTAGGTTTTATTTCAAAGGACTAAGTGTTCTTTAGCTTCCAAAAATGATCACTTTTCATACATGAGTAAAAAGAAAACAGCAGATATAGTTGTCATTAAGACTATTTTATTTCAAGGCTAAGAAGGCTTTCTATTAGTAAGTGGTTTTAGTTTAACAATTCCTCTCCCCTAACATCAATCTTATAATTAATCAAAATTTTTTTGAAAAGTGGGCTATTTAAAACAGTTGAAAAAGTGTGAAATTGGGATAAAGGTCTAGATATATTCAGATATGACATGTTTAATAACACAGAGGGTGAAAATTAGGGGAAACATTTAATAAGCCTACAGTCATGGTAACATTTTTATTCTTTAGTGAAAAATGAGTTAGATTATGCAAGGAGAAAATTCATTTAAATAAAAGAAAAACACTCCTAATATAACTTGGAGAGATGATAAAAAATATGCAAAAACATAGCAGTAAGAAATTGAACTCTACACATAAAGCAAAATAACAATATTAACATTAGCCAAGGTCAAACATATGATAAAAAGTGTTAAGGTAAGGTTATTTTTGATTGATAAAGGGAAACATCTAACCTAAAGGCATGACAGATTCACTATTATATGTGAATAACATAACATCAGAACACATCAAGAAAAACACTGCTAGAAATAGAAAAGAGAAATAAATATAAAGACTATAGTAATACAAAATTTTAACAATTCATTCTCAGTCCATAAAAAGCAAATAAAAGACATGAATCAGACATGATCAATAGCTATTATTAATAAAACAGTACAAATAGTTATATTTTCAAACATTGTTATTTTAGCAACAAAAAATACACTTATATCTGAAGTGTCAATGGAAAAATTGTAAAACTGATCAAATATCTGGTAGCAAAAATTTATGTATTTTATAAAATAAAAATTTTACATAAATCTGACTATAATATTTTTAAAGCACATTGCTTAGAGATTTAAAACCTCAAAATATTTTGTCAATATCAAACTACTTTGAAAAGAATAAAGATAAAAATGTTAAATGTCAAATCTAAGAAATATAATAAACTATAGTTATGGTTAATTTCATGACCTTAAATACTTTATCAATAAACAAAGTAAATAAATAGTACTCATAAATAATCTATATGTTAAAATGTTAATCATTATTAAATAGAGAAAATAAATGAAAATAATATCCAATTCAAGAATTTAAAAGAGAAGAAAGAGCCCCAAAGAAAGCAAAAAGATGGAAGTAATTAAAATAAAAAACAAAAATTTTTAAAAAGGAAAATGAAGAATTTTTAAAAACACAGCTGGTCTTTGGAAATAAAAGCAATGAAACTGACTACATCTCAAAACTATAATGAAGAAAAACAATAAATTTAAAAATAAAGAAAGAACTATGAAAACAGCTGAAAACAAAAATTCAAATGTTTCAGAGAAAATTGTCTGCACATGCTTACAAGTAAATTTAAAACCTCAATGAAATGGATTTATAAATATAAATTATAAAAATTATATAATTTAAATATAAATTATCAAAATTTACTAATGAAGAAGTATTAAACCTACTTGGGTCAGTCATGTAGGAAAAAAACTAGAAAATATTTACACACTAGAAAAATTTGGAGCCATAGTTAATTCATGAATTCTCTTATATTTTGAGAAAAGAGAAACATCTGTCTTACTTAATTCTTCCTAGAATATTACAAAGAGGAGACAAAGTCACTTGCTGAATATGCACCAGAACTATGATACAGACCAATGACATCTTATTCACAGTTCAGTATTTTTTCCATTGTATAACAACAGTTCGATTCTCTAGTGTGGCAAAGCATATATTTCTACAAAAATGTTTATTTTTTAAACCCATTTTACTAGGGAAATACTACGGGAAGCTCAGTAAAGTAGAATAATATCCCCAAGGTCACCAAGTGGAGGAATTCCATCTATCTTCTTTAAAGCTTGCACTCTTGCCACTTGAACAACACGTGAGTCCTGAATCATCAACCTCCAACCAGCAGCCTACACCCAGACAATAACAATGGTTCACTCTCGATGAATCACTTAGTTCTCCAACCTTAATTCTATTTGATAGTACAAACTTAAATTCCTTTAAGACAACTCGGTCATTTCTGGTTTAGACTTGATTTCTTCTGAGAAACTATTCAGTCACTTAAGGATTCTTCTAAGGACTTTCCTCCATTTCTTTCCTTTTTATTGTCACCACACTAAGCTCTAGGAGTTCTGGGGTGAGGGTGACTGCTGACACAGTAGGTTTAGGCAGAGGACCACCTGGTTCATGATTACTTCTCTGCTGGTGAAAATGGCTCTGGTTACTCAACATTTTCATCAGCTCAGGCAAGTCTGGAGAATTACTATAGCCATCATCCAGCTTTGGATCATTCTATGATACAGAATCCCCTTACCCTGCATCCCTGGGACCCTCATGTTTAAGCTCCTTTCTTGCTCCATTTATTGGATTTCTTCTTTACTGTATAGATAAATAGATCTGAGGGTCAACCTTCAGCCTTCATTCTCATTTAGCCTGTCTTGACACATTTTCTACTCAACTGCTGCTGTTGTATATTGAGATGGGCAACAAAGAAGTCCCCCCACAGTTCTACACAAGAGGCAGGACTTACCTTCTGGAGTTTTACCAGCTTTTGACTATCAGATGGGGCTGACTGATGAGTAATTTTCAGAAATCCAGTGCACTGAACATTAATACCTGAGTGTTGAGATCTATCCCTAACCCAGTAAATGAGCCATAACTTCTATACTTGCCCAGAATAAATCATGGTGCCTGACATGAAACTGGAAGCCCTCCACAGTTCTCAGAGAATTCTCAGGTCCACTTCCATAGACTCATAGTGTTTAGGATAGACTAGAGGTCTTTTATTCAATTCCAAGTCTCTAACTTTCAATCTCCAAACAAAACCACAAAGATAGACTAATAATTTTTTCCTCAAATTATGATCACTTCAGAACACATAAGCTAATGATTATATAAGGAAAAAAAATAACTAAATAGGCAGTTTTCAAGTGTTCTTTTTGATCAATATAATAAAAAAAAAAGTTTCTTTCCATCTAGCCAAAGATGTACAGAAGATACAGATCCAGGAACTTTGTGATTTCAAAAGTAAGTGAAAATTTTTACTGATAAGAATTAAGAAATCATCCTTTGGCTATATGTTTAATTTAGATATTAAACAGTTTATTTGGCATCTGAACTACTTTACTTCTATAGTGAATACAATTCAGACAAAAAAAAAATACTGCACAGTTAGCCTATTTACTTAAAATTTTAATGAAAAATAGGCTAGTCAGATGAGTACATGCAGCTAAATTAGCTATATTATATAGACATGCCTTTTACACTAAACCTACAAACCACAAAAGCTCCCATGAACTTGAAAGTTATCTGAAAATTCTGCTTTTCTCCCCTTACTCTTCATATCCAACAGTCAACAATTTTGTTTAAGATTTATCATTTCGTAACATTTACCGCAGTGGCTTCATACTTTATTTCTCTTCCTGCCTCCACCTCTAATTTAATCTCCACACCTGCCAAATCTCTGATCTTATCTGTTAGAGTTCCTTTGGTAGTTTCTTTTTGCTTTCAGAATAAATAGCCCAAACACCTTAGGATAGCATCCCAGGCATTCAACAGTCTCACGCCTCTATATTCCTGCCTCACCACTCCCTACAAACTCCTCATTTTATTTTGTTGGCTATACCTGCAACTCCTATAAATTGTCAAGCCTTCTTCTATCTCCAGACTTTGAGCATGCTTATTTGTCCCTCTTTCAAGAACATCTTTCCTTTCTTCCCTCCCTTCACCTAGCTAATTTTACTCATTCTTTAATTTCAATTTAAGCAGCATTCCTTCTAACTTCTATCCCATCTGCTACTCTCCAGTGGGCTCCCATAGGCCTCTGTGGATATCTCATCTATTAAGCACCATACTAAAATTATTTATTTTCTCCTTAGGCAGTAAATGCCCACAGGCCAATGAATGTGTCTTTGTTATATTCATAAATCCAGAGCTTAGCACAATGCCAAGAAGATTACACATTCAGAAAGTGACTGAGTCATTCAATAAATACAGAGTTAATCACTTAGTGACTGTATAATCTTAAACTAAGTACTAATTGTCTCAGTTTCTTCATTTAAAAATTGGTATATTACACTTATGTCCTAGGATTTGCAAAAAAAAAAATTAAATAAGATCATATAACAAAGCTCTTTGCTTAATAAATGGTGTCTGACAGATTTATATTTATATTCCTATTCTCCCACTTTTATTGGCAGTGTGACCTACTTTTACTGCATTACTAAGAACAAATTTAATAATCTTCCCAAACTTTATCTTTCTTAGCCATCAAAAATTTAATGTCAGTGCTTCCCAGTTATTAAATGACATTTGCACTTAAAACATGTTCCAAAATTTAGTGCACAGCAAATACCTGATGAAAGTTTGTTATGATGATTATTATTATTAATGTTTGATCTAATGATACTTATTAGTGACATAAGTTATAAACAAAGTTGTGATTATGACTTCAAGAATCAATATTACAAAGAAACTTCAAGAACATCATTAAATCTATAAAGGAATAAATTTTTTAAAACAAAAATTTAACACTTTTGAGAAAACAACATAGGTAATAAAAATTAATCAATTATTGTTATTGACCTGTGAGACTTATTTGAACCTAATATCAATAAATTATTCTCAAGATTTATATCATTTCTTACTAGAATTGAAAGGACTTTGATGATAGCAATATACGTATCTAGAGCAATATACATTGACATTCTTCATTAACCGTCAAGGGGAGCAGAAATAGCACAGACAAAAAGAAAAAGAAACTACAAAAGACTTCAGAGAAAGCAAAGGAAACATGATTTTCATTTGACCTACATTTACAAAGGAAAGATTTATAACAGAAATAATGAGGAAATGCTGGCCACACTGAGTATATAATACTTAAATCTAGTTTTTGCTATAGATTAGAAAAATTATTAGCTTTTTTAAGAACCCTTAATTAGTTGACTATGTTTAAAGATTAATGACGTCTATTGCAAACCAAATATTAAAGATTTCGTTGTTCAAAATGGAAGTTTATCTTAAATTGTTACCTTTGATCAGTGTTAACAGAGAACATGTCCTTTAGCTGCCACAGTCAATCTAAAAATTCACTATTTCTTATTTATTTAACATTACTGATAAAGTTAATATTGCATCTAATATAGACAGGGTGGTGCCCACTCAAAGAGTAGAAAAAATTTCAAACTGGGAAGAGAACACAGCCTTGTTAATTATATCATATTTATCTTTTGACTTAGGCTATATTTGGCAGCTTCTACATGCAAAAGGTATTTTCTTTCTAGTATCAACTAAAATACTGCAGGAAGGGTAGCGATGTTACTTTCAAAAGATATTAAACAAACTATGCTGGTAAAGTTGCGTTCATTGTTCTCCATGTACCACGTAGCTTAAAACCTTTTTTGGAAGAAACCAGGGAATGAAATATAAACATTTTCCTAAAGCAAAGCACATTCTTGTCAGTGCAGCACTGGTTATATTGGGTGGGATCCAAATTATCTAGATGAAATTTTGAGGTGCTTAGATCATGGTGAGAAGGGCAGTGCATATATATTTTAAATATTTTTGTGACAAGATTAGGTATCCAAAAATTGTAAAATGTTGGCAAAAGCCTTGGTTTGAAACCGAAACACACCTGCCTTAGTGAATAAGCTTCTAGTTTTATCATCAGAGCTACAGAAGAACTGTCATTCCACTAAACACAATTAGGAGGTGTGTGTGTGTGGGGGGGAGCAGGGTAAGGGACAAGGAGGAAAATACTTGATAAAAAGTAGAACATGAAATTCAGTACAAAGACAAATCTTGGACAGGAGAAAGATAAGAGCATTGAAGAAAATATCAGAAACAAAATGGTCAGCTCCACCTCAAAATAGGTCTTCATGCAATTGCTCAAGAGCTAAGAACATATACATTTCTCATTACATTTACATTTCACAATGAGAGAGACAAAAACAATGTCATTAAGTAACTTATTGCAAGTTCTTTAATTATTTTATATATTTAAATATATTCCCTTTTTTATTTTGGAAAATATATTACTGCCTATAAACTTTCAATTCAATAATATCTATGTGTGAGGCTCAAAAAGCAAAGTATTTTAGTAATTAAGTATTTCTTTCCCTTGACATTTTATGTTTTTTGATTTGAAACTTTGCTTATAACTTTTCTTAGCATCTAACTTTTTATCTGCTAGTCTTATATCATTGTGTCTGATTTCCTTGTGTTCTTCATAGGATTAACCAAGTGCCTCACATGTAAGCAATAACTGGTTTTTAATTTGATGTAATTAGAAACAATATTCAGATGGAAATAAAAAATAAATAAAGGTTTCATTTCAAAGTTATCATAGACCATCCAGGAAGAAAACAAAAAATGGTGCTAGGAAATCAATAGAAAATCAATAGTCTACACACTCATTTACTTATTCAAAATTATTAGAATGACTTCCCTGTGCTAGGAACTGTTTAAGCTTTTAAAACATGTTGGTGAACAAAACAAACAAAAAGACTTTCCATCAATAAATAATATATGTAAGAGGATAATAAGAGCTATGGGGGGTGGGGACAGAGAAAGGATAAAGGAAGTTCCAGGGACAGAAATGCTCGGGAACTGAGTTAAAATTCTACTAGCATGTTCAGGGAAAGCCTCACTCAAAAGGGGATATTTGAGCAAGACTTGGTAGAGGTGAGGAGTGAGCCAGAGGAATATCTGGGAGAAGAATATTCTAAGTAGTGGTAACAAATCCAAAAGGTTTTGAGGTAGAAATATGTTATGTGTTCTCAAAAAAACAGCAAGAAAGGCTATTTGGGCCAAACATTATAATTGATCATTGTCATCAGAGATGATCTAAGAAAAATAAACTTGGAGAAAAGTACGGATTGTATAACACTTTATAAGCCATTGCAAGGACTTTGTGTGTGTTTTGGGGATGGGGAGGGGTGAATAGTAAGATATGAACTTGTTTTAGAAGATTTTAACAAAAGAAGTGTCATGATCTGACATACTTTTACTCTAGGATCACTTTGTTTTCTTTATTGAAACTAGATTATGTAAGTACATGGTAAAACAGTCAGGAGGAATTGTCAGCAATCTAGTCAAGAAATAATGCTGATTGAGACCGGGTTATAGCAATAAACATAGTGAGAAATGATAAGATTCTGGCTAAGATTAGACAATATTTGATGATGCAAAGTGTGGAAATAAGATAGAAATCATGGATGAATAAAGGTGTTAAGAAATAGTATAAAAAAAACTTGGAAAAAAGACAAAGAATTAACTGTGTTCTTTCATATAAGTCCATTATCTCATGGGCGCTGACAAAGATAATTTAATTCTCTAGGGCATGTACCAATGTTGTTGCTTTTTATTATTATAATACAATTTTATCATTGTAAAGTTATATGTTCACTTGTAAACTTTTATCCAGCAGAGATGCAAACATTTTCTGTCCAATAGAGAAGATAACCTCAACAATTTGTTGTCCTGAAGATTATTATCCACTTTTGTCTCCAATTTAGCAAACTTATTTTACTTACTTTTCTGACTGATTATACAACATTTGTTTCTCCTTTGAGTCAGCTTTGTCACTTTTCTACCTTTGATTCTTTTTGAATCAGTTTTACCATCCTGCTTGTTCCCTCACATGTGAGCTAATAAATTTTTGACACATTAAATAAATTTTAAAGTGAGCACACATGCTCACTTTATTTCTGTATGAGAGTCATTTTTTTTTTTAATTATATTTTGACAAAGGTTTGCAGTATGAGCAATTCCAAGAATAGAATTACTATTTACTGAAGTGGGGAAGAGTGTTGAAGGAACAAATTTGGGGGTTAGATAGGTAGTTCAGTTTTTGATTAGTTAAGTTTAAGGTGCCTCTATCAAGTTAGATACCTCTATCAAGTAGAGATGTTAGATGGAAGAATTTGAATAAAGGAAGTGAGCTGTATGAAAGATATTAAACTGGGAGCCGTCAGTGCTATAGATGGTCTTAAAAGTCATGAAACTAAATAAGATCACTAAGGGAGTCTATCTAGAACAAAAATTTTTTCTAAGGATTGAGCCCTGAGGCCTGCCAACCTTTAAAGTTCAGGAAAGTAGGATAAATAAGAAAAGAAGTGGCTAGAAAATCGAGGGCTTATGCTGTCCTGGAAGCTAATTGAAGAAGGTGTTTAAGGAGGATAGAGGAATCCACTCTGTTAAATGTGGCTGAATACTCAAGTAAGACAAAGACTGAGAATTGATCACTGAGTTTAGAAACGCACATGTCCTTGGTGTCCTTAATGAAAGCATTTTTGATTGAATATGGGGCTAAAAGCCTAACTGGAAAGAGTTCAAAAGAGAATGGAAATAAAGCAATTTAAGAGAGTTAACTTAGATAATTTTTTTGGTAGAATTTCACTATACAAGAAAGAAAACTAAGATTAAAGGGAATGAAAGAAGCTTAAGAGATATTTTATTTTAAGATGAAAGAGATTTCTATTCATTTGTATGCTTTATGTAGGTGATAGGAAAAGAGGATAGTGCCAGAGAGGAGGGAAGAATGTTTGGAACAAAGTTCTTGAATAGGTGAGAAGGGAGATGTCCTAATGTACAAATTAGAGATGGCCTTATCTTTTGGTAGGGATTGTTCATCCATAGTATGAGGAGAAAAGGCAGAGTACATGGGCACATATTTAGGCCCAGGTTCTCAGTCAAAGTAAAGTAAGACCAGTCAGCCTGACTGTATACATTCCTCCAGTCACATTCTGCTATGAGGGTACAGGTATAGGGTAGACTGAAAGTTCAGTTGATCAGGTGATCATGCTGGAGCAAGAGAGGCTCAAAAGGCTTGAGGGTGTACAAAGGAGTAATTATAATGATGGACCACAAAATTAAGCTGGAGAAGGAGAATAAAATGTACATCAGGGAGTGATGGATAGTGAAAAGTGGATCTTAGGAGCTTGTGAAATTAATGTTGAAGTCAAAGAACTCTCAGGAGTAAGATATAAAATTAGAGAACTTTAGGAAGGTGAGTTTGGAAAGTTAAATTTTAGTAATTCAGATTACAGATGGCTCATTACAAAGTCTAGTTTATGACTATGAAATTTAGTGATTGATACACAGTGGAGACACAGAGTCAAGGGCATGAAAAAAGGAGAAAGAAGAGACATAGAACACATTGAACAGTGAACAGGCACATAACATTGACTCTCCGAGGAGTAGTTACCCAGCTATTGGTTGTGGTGGAGTGAGGAGCCCAGGAAGTCTGGCTGCAGAGACTGTATACTCAAACAATATCATTAAAATGTCATACAATTGTTTAGTTATTTGTAAAATAAGTTGTACTGCTTTCAATTGTCTTAAGTTATAGAAATAGGAAACACTGTAGAATAATTTATTTTGTATACTAGAGTATACAAAAGAAACTTTTAAATTATTCTTTCTAAGTGAACACTACTCACCATTTTGCCCTTTTCACCAAGAACATGAACAGAAAGCAGATTAAGCCATATAGAAATCTAAGCAAAAGTGAAACAAGTGGCCAATATGTGAGAAGAGGAATATAGAATGAATTAAAGAGTGGATGTAAAGAGAAGGAAAAACTTTTTTAAGTAAGTATAAAGGGGAAGAAAAACTATATTAAGGAGAAAGAGAAAATAAACTTATAAGGCTTTACATAGGGATCAGAAAACCTATATATAGCACCAATAATGAGTAACCTATGGAAAGAATTACTCAAGAATGCATACTATAAGAGAACAAAATGAGATGACTAATGAAACAATACAACTAAGGTACATCTGTCACCCCTGGTCAATAAACTACAATAGGTGTCCTGGGAATGGGAAAGATTTTGGCTGTTGAAAATTGCACCCATTAACATCATTTGAGGGGGAAAAAAAACACAGCCTATTTTTTGTATTGTGTAAAGTTTAACTAATAAATTTTTCATAGTGTATATATAATAACTCACAAATAATTTTGTTGGTCTAAAACTCAAATACTACTTATATTAGTAATGACAATAAAAATGACCCTAAGAAATATAAAATAGTAACCAGAAAATGTCCATGCAGGTATGGAGGCCCTCAAGTTGGTTTTGCCGGTATCTTCTTCATGCAAGATGGGGTTATGGTTTTAATATCTAAATATGTTTAGTTACACAAACACTCCTCTCTTGTTGTAAACCAAAGTGCTCATTCAAGAGCTTGGCTCAATATTTTTTTTTAATAGACCATTAAAAAGATAGTAATCTCAACTAGATCAGTATCATATAAACTTGTCTCTGTGATGGCAAAAGTTGAAGAAAAATCTAATAAAAACAAATAAAAAAAGAATGTCTTTGATTCATATTGAATCGGCCTGAGGCGTTAAGTAATTTCTTAGAGACTTGCCCATACCCTCATCATATAAAAGTGATCCTATGTCACTCATTTATAATTTCAAAGGAAAGATAGGCTGAGAACAAATGTTAATTGCGTACTGTCAGGTTTATAATACAGATAAAAACATCTTGGGATTGAAATGGTGTTATTTAAACAATTCAATTAAGAAATGATCCCAAACTGTGTTTGGTACAGCAAGCATGATTGAACACATACACATTTGTTCTGTTCATTTAACTGGCAGGAAACATTGTTCTTTAATTCCAGTTTACACATTCCTAGTTATTCTCATAACAGTACTGAGAAAAACCAAACAGTACATTTTAGGGGATTATAGTACTTCTCAGTCCTGATCACTTGAAGAGTATTACTAGGGGCAAAGGCTCAAGGCCAAAATATGCTAATTATGCACAGAGGCATAATTAGTTTTCAGAAGGCATCTGAACAAGATGGAACAGTATCTCCACATATGTCCTATTCTGAGGGTTTTAAAGATTTATAGTTATCAAATAACTTGAAATTTTAGAAATTATTTTTGGTTGCTTGTAGAATAGCCTATAATCAAAATACAGTTTCTTGACAGTGCTACCAGAAAACTTGATTCGCATTACCTTTTTACCTCTAAAAATGTAGTCTCACTCTTTACTTTAATACGTAAAATTTATTTTGGATGGTTTAAGGCTTTAGTCCCTTAATTCCCTAGTTACCTATTTGCCACATCCTTTGTAGAGCATCTATTGTTAAAATTTGGCTGGACTGTACCTTATCTGTAAATCCCCTAAATCTTGATGAGCATGTGAGAATTTCTTTCTCCTGGAGGCAGCAATCTCTGCAAGTCATTTTCATTCCAGGGGTAACTAAGAATCTTTGTTTCACATGCCTTAGAATGTGGCTAAGGATTATGTTTGCCTACTAAACTATAAGGCATCTCAGTATTTCCTGGCAGAAAATACGTTACTAAGCTATTTATGTTTGTCAAATGTTTTAGATGTCCCAAATTGCTTCATGTCCATTATTCCCTTCAACTAACTTTGAGAAAGTGGAAAGTGATTAAAAAAGTCTCTTTGTTCAAGTATTGGTCTTTAATAATATCTCTAGTGCTTCTTTAGTTGATACTTAAGAGGTCAGAACTCTCGCATTTAAAAGTGAGAGATGAGCCGCTTACACTTTTTAAAACAACAAAAAGTGTTTTTAGAGAGAGAAGGGAAGTAATTGGTGTGCAGAACCTGATCATTAATTTCAGACATGACTAGATATGACAGAGTCTAAATTATATCATTAATGCTTAGTTTCTTTTCACCTCCAAACTTTGCTTTCCTACCTTGTCCTCCCCTTTCTTGGACCACCTCAGCCCTCATGATGGCAATAGGGCTGCCAGAAGCTCCAGGGGTCAGTCTCATAGTTCATGAAAGCTGCAGCATTACTGATTGTAATAAAAAACTTTATGTACCAGTTAGAAAAGAAAAATGCTGACCCTTAAATAATAGCAATATAATTTCTTATAACATAGTTCTACAAGCTCAGAGATGTTCAAATGTGGGTGAAAATAGATTATCCTAGAATCACTGAAATAAGAGAAACCATTTTCTCAGTAACTCGGTAATAATAGAGTTTATAATCCTTATCAGGTATAGTTGGTTGTACCTATATCTAAATAAATTAAAGTGGCTGGCAAGAACAATAGTATATGTTGATCAATCTCACTCCAGTCCCTTGGGTTAAGTGTGGGGAATGGATGACTTCCACAAAGAAAAACTAAAATCTTTTCCAGAAGAAGAGGGAGTGAATTTTGGAAAGACAAAATATAATAATAAACATCCAATATTATAAATCTATATAAGAATGAAACCATAGGATATATGACTCTCATTGAATAATTATAAATGCCTTTCACTGAATATTTGATTTCTGTTGCAAGATGAATTTTTAGAACTCTAGCTATAGAAAAGGAAAAATAACATTTGGGGGACTGAAAAGGGCCTGAAAATATTTCACCTCTTTTTTAAAAACATCTTTTCTCTTTTTATCCTCCCATTTCTGGCTTCAACTTTTTTTCACAGTAAAGAAACTACCTACTGATAACCCTAAAGCTAACAGCATCAAGGCGACAGATAGTTCTTGTTGCTGAAACAATAATATAATAGTATCCTTGTGTTTAGACAATGCTCAAAACTTGAGACTGAATTTCATTTTATATTTTAGTAATGATGCAATTTATATAATAATTTAGTATCTGCTGAAAACTTTCATCGCCAAAGGAAAGAAAATTTAAAAATGCAAAGCTCTGCAGATTCTTCTACCTAAGAGTATCTGGTCACTTTATACCCAAATTACAAGCAAGAACTAAATAGACAACTTGAGATTTTCATTTTTTTTTTCTCTTTTTAATGAGTAGCCCTGATACCCCTTTCTAAGAACTCAACCCCTGTTTAACTCAAAAGATGAATCCAAACATGGCTCCTAGACTGGCCATCCAAAATTAGGAAGAGAATCAATCACAGATCCACCAGAGTGCAGCTACTGTGCCACCCTCAGCGGACCAGTGAGGGAAGTATCAAAGGAAATTCTGAGACAAGCAGCCAAATCAGAGGTGATTGTTTGAGTAAATCATTATGTACAGAGTAGATACTCTATATCTACTACTCTGTAGAGTAGATACTAAGGTACAAACATTTATTATCATTCTGAAAGTAGAAATTAATTCAGCAACTAAGACAGTGCATCAAGAGCAGCAAAATAATAGAATACAGGACAACATCAGGACATGAGTGGCCCTAGAGAGCTCAATAGGGAAAGAACCGTGAGAATGAGAAATAGATTCTATAAAGAATTACAAAGAGGACAGCAAAGCCCTAACCAAAATATTTTTAAAAGCTGAGCACTCAGCCACTCCTATAAGGGTGAAATCAAAGTTCTTAGTAACACACACAAAAAGATGATTAGGAAACTGGAAGGGAAGGGAACTAATATAGATAAGCATCTCTTGTAAGTCAAGCACCAAACTAGACACAATTTCATTTAGACTTCATAACAATGTTCAAAGATAAATATTACTATTCTGCATTACAAATGAAGAACTGAAGCAAAGAGGAATTAAATAATTTCTTTAAGGAAACAGTAGAAAAGGGAGGAAAGCAAGATTATCTACTAAACACTTATTCATAAATTCAACAAATATTTTCTGTGTACCTTCTAAGTGCCAGATATGTACTTACTTAATTTAGATAAAATATTTGATAATTTTTAAAATAAGAAGTTAAAAATTATTAACGATGTAAAAGAAGGAACCAAAATATGAGAAAAGTAATATGAAGATTTTTTTTAACTGCGATGGATAGACTCATAATAAAACTGATGCTTCCCAGCACTTACTATATAATTACTTTGTCCTCACAACCTAGATTTGAGGTAGGTATTATCATTATCCACATCATGCAGATGCATAAAAATATGGATGAACTTGCTCATAGTCACATGACCAAGTAGAGACGTCAGGATTTAAACCTGGTTGTTCTGACTCGATTCTTTATTTTTCTGTTTTTTTTTTTTTTAATTTTTTAAACAGCTTAATAAAGATATCAAGATAGAGATAGAATTCACATATTTAAAATTCACCATTTAAAGTGCACAATTCAATGTTTTTAGTAAATTAACAGCATTGTGTAGTCACAATCTAATTTTAGATATTTTCACCAGCCACAAAACAAAACCCAACCATAGACAACCATTAAAACTTTCTGTAGTTTCTCCTGTTTGGGACATTTTACATAAATGGGAAAATGCAGTAATACAATACGTAGTCGTTTGTGACTGGCTGTTTTTACTTAGTGTAATGTTTAAAAGATTCATTTATGTTGTCACATGCATCAATACTTCTTTCTTATCGTCAAATAATATTTCATTCTGTATATAGACCATATTTAAGTTATTCATTAATTAGTTTATGGGCATTTGGGTTGTTTCCACTTTTGGCCACAAGGTGAATAATTCTGTATAAATAATGAAGCTGTGAATGTTCACGTATGAGTTTTTGTGTGAACATATATTTCCAGTCCCCTTGGGTGTATATATGTAAGAGTAGAATTACTGGTAATTTTACATTTAACATTTTGAAGAATTACCAAACTGCTTTCCACAGGGGCTACACCAATTTTCATTCATTTTACATACTAGTGGGTATGAAGCAATATTACACTGTGGTGTTGATTTGCATTTTCCTATTGACTAATGATGTTGATATCTTTTCATGTGGTTATTAGCCATGTGTATACCTTCTTTGGAGAAATTTCTATTTAGAACCTTTGTTCATATTCTGGATATATGTCATTTGCATTGTCTTCAACCTAATTCTTAGCAAGAAGTCTGTGGATGGGCTAGCAAGATAGAATAGGAAAAGAGAGGTAGTTATTATTAGATGGAAAACCATAAAGACTGTCATGTAAAGTTTTCTGTGGTAAGACTTTCCAAGCCCAGAACACTAAAACTAATGGAAACTCCATCCCAGAAGGGATGATATAAACTATTGTGTGAAAGTTTTTTTAAATAGACGAATAAAATTTAAGCTTCATGCTATAATAGCTAACTTCCCTCCCCTTCCACAAATAATTCTTCAACAAATAACTGGCCTTATTCAAACATGAGTAAGAAAGGACCCAATAACAATGTCATAAAGAGAACATTTGTCTTTGGGAAGATACAACCCAAAAAGGAAAACAGAAAAACACAAACTAAGTAAAAGAAGACTCAGAAATTATATCTTAGAATAAATGTTCCTCCCACCCATTCCCCCCAAAGGGTAAAAGTCCTACAAAATTGCTAGGTTTAAAGAAATCATAAATAACATGATCAGTTTCTTTCTTTCTTTCTTTTTTTTAAGAGAAACAAATGTTTAAAGAAGTGATTACTAGATTAGGAGGAAGTGAAAAGCAAGGTGGAAGAAGTCAGGAGAGAAATGTATGAGGAAAATAGAAATATTATAGAATTAAAAGCTACAGAAGAATAAAAAAAGGAACATGACAAAATAGAGTAAGAGAAGTAGTAGGCAGATTAGAAGTTTCCACAAACATGAAACAAAATAAATATATAAAATATGTTTATTAAAAAAAGATAGGATGATGAAAGTATTTTTATATTTGGTATTCTTACAAAAGAGAATTTATAGAGTACAAAAACTATTTAAAACTTAATGGAAGGAAAGTTTGTTTAATAAATAAAATATGCATCTGGCCTAGGAAACATTAACACAGAAATATGAATACAAAAACACATCTTTGTAAAATTACTAAATTTAAGAATAAAAGAGAAAAATATACTCTTCCAGAAAGGAAAAGATGATGTACAATGAGAAGTACCCAGATTGGCTTCTGACTTTTCTATAGTAACATGCCATGTATAAAGATAATGAAAAGCTTCCTATAAAGTGGAAGAAAATGACACAACAGTTTTATGCCCAGCAAAGTGATCTATTGCGTTAAAGAGTCAGAGAGGACATAGCACTCATGAGTATTTACAAAAGTACTGGTCATCGAAAACCAGCCAAATGATAGATGACTCAAGATAATAACCTCATGGAATTTACGGTTGAAAGACTAATAAAGAACCCTGATTCTAATTGTAGAATTCAACGTGGGAATCATAGTTACAGCAAGAATTCAAATGTCATAAACCTTAATATAAAATTAATAAAATTATAATTGAAAAGTTGGTGGTCTAAGAAGGAAAAGTGATAATCTCTAAGTGTAGTTTATAATTTTTTTCTTAACTAGCAATTTTTACCACAAATATAATTTGAAATAAATTTTTAAAAAATTTTAATAGATGAGAGAGGTCCTTTATTTTAAGGGAAGAGATGACAGAATTTCATCATGTGTTATGATGTGTTTTATTGGATTAGAGTAAATATTATATTTAATTGGATTATTTATATCACTATCTTATTTAGAAATTTAAAAATAAGGTATGGTACCCGCAATCAGCATATGCTTTTTAAGCATGCATTGATATAATAAATTGTTTTCTCCTTTAATTTGCTAATATAATCAATCTCATTGATAGCTTTCTTGATATTGATCTGTCCTCACCCTCCTTAAATAAATGTAACTTGAATTATGGTGTATTCTTTGATGGACAACTCAATTGTTAACTAACAATTGTTTAGAATTTATACACACACACACACACACACACATATATATATATATATAATTGTTTAGAATTTATATACATATATTTATATGTATATTGTTTAAAATTTATATATATAAATTTATATTTATATATAAATATATATAATTGTTTAGAATATATATTTATATATAAATATAATATATTTATATAATATTTTATGCAATATATAATATTTTATATAATATATTATATAATATATAAAATTTATATATGTATATTTACTCTTTCACCTTACACCCAAGGTGAAATTTTTAGAATTCATTTACTGCTCCAATTTACACTCACATATAAGATCTCTAGAACACTGATTCCTTAATTCCTGGGTTTTGCTAATCTACAATGAAGGCACAGTTTATTTGTTTCAGATTTTAGATATTCTCTCTCTATCTCTGTCTCTGTCTCTCTATCTCTCCCTCTCTCACTGCCTCCCCCTACTTCCTACTTTTTTGAAACCAAAAAATTTAGTTCAATACTTTTTCTATTGCAGAATAAATATATCATCTATTTCAAACTTAATGCTTAAAACTACATAGTCACGTCATCACCTTCAATTTACTATTTGTCACTTTTTCTTCTTAACATCTTAAGCTCTTCTCTGGTTTTCATTTTATTAGGATATAGATTTGACCACATTTTTTAGATAAAGTATAAAGTGGTGTACTCTCTGAACTCTTAAATTTTTGAAAATCTCTTTTCTTTGTCTGGTTAGACAGAAGATATCTTGGCTGGTTTAGGATTCTTGAAATGCAGTATCTCAGTAATCTATTAAAGTAATCCCACTGTTTTCTAGCATCCAAAGTTGCAAATGATGTGTTCAATACTAGAAAACTGCTATATTCTTTCTAGGTTATTTATTCCCTGGAAATCTGTAAGATTTTCTCTTTATTCTTGAAATTCAGAAAAGTCACTAAGATAGGCTTTGGAAAAGGGTTTGTAAATTAACTTTTTTCTGGTTCTCGGGAGGGTTTTCCAATTAACCAACTCAAGTCTATTTCAACAGTCAATTTTTCTTAAGTTATTACGACTCTATTCATTTTTCTCCCTATGGAACCCCTAATATTCATATGTGTATTTTCAGACTACTATCTCTAAAATTCCTCTGTTTAATGAAATTCTTCACTTTGTACTGTTGCTCTGTGTTGTTAGAATTTTGTACCACTTGATCTTTACAAAATAAACTCTCCATTTCAGTAGGCATAGGAAGAATTTTTTGGCATATGACCCAATTGCAACTACTGATTTATTAAAATTGTCTTCTGACTCTTTCACTGATTTAACCAAAAAAAGAGTCACTTATTCTTCCTCTCAATAACTGGCTCTTTCTTATTAAATTGTTATTGTTCTTTCTTTGCTTATAGATTTATGTCTCCATTGCACATGTACAGTTCAGGCAGTGATAAAATCTTTTTCTTTGTTCTTTATCACATCAGAGCCACAGTCCAGAAAATAGAAAAAAGCATGTTTTGCACTTAAGGGCTGGTAGTGAAGGTACTGGTATCTGATAACACTTTGATAAAGTACAAAGGAAAAACTTGGCTTCCAGTTTTCTCCCAGTGCAAGCAACAACTCTGTCCAAATCCTAGAGCCAGAAACAATTCAGCTGACATGGCCGTTTACCTACAGGTTCTTGGGAATTCCCAGGTTTGTGTGAACCCTTCCTAGAGAGCACACAGGAAGTGAGCAGGTGCTGCTACTCCTGGAGTAAACGTGGGTGTCTCTTCAGTGACCTTGTCAGGATCCAAGAAAGCCAGCTCTTTCTCCCAGGTCTCCTTCTTTTCCCCTGCCATCAAGATCTGGACAAGGTCAAGTAATACATATGCTTTTGTAGGCTATTAGACACCCACTAAATACTTGCTAAATGAGCTATTTTATATTACCTGTTGGTCTGAGGGCCAGGGCAATGACTATGGTCTTCCTATTCTTGATTGAGTGACTTCCCCTCAGTATGCTCTTTCTTCTTGATGTCATGATGTGCTCATGGTTAAGGTGGTTAAACTAACTCTACTACTTGACATGTTGTGGTCTTTCTCTGCACATGTATTCACATAAAATCTATTTGTGTCTGCTCAACTGATTTGTAGAATCACCTCTCAAAATAGGTGTAAGCCTTATTTGGTCTTAGTTTCTCTAAAAATAAAATGACATTTGTTTATAAAGCTTCTGACTTTATAAAAGTATAAAATGTCATTATTTTAATATTATGATTGTTAAACATATAATACTTCTGATTGTTAAAAACAAAATAGCACTCTGTACTTTTTTAAAGTCTTTCATTTGAGAATGTCAAAGTGTTTTATAAACACCTACTAATTACTGAAGCCTCTCAGCGCCATTTTAAGGAATGGACAATAGCATTGCCTATTATTTCATGGATTGAAAACAGGAAGTGACTGTGCTATAGATTAAAGAACATACTCTAGTTAAGGCAATGGCAGAACAAGAGCAAATGTAACCTTGTTTGGGCTTTGTTTTTAAGGATACCTAGCACACTTGAAGTGCCTTCCTCTGCATGCCAAATAGTTACGCACTATAAAAAATCTCACTTTACCCTCAGGACAGAAGAAAATACTTCCCACTCATTTTTCTTCTCCATGTTGGCAAAAAAGAAAGGAGTGGAAGAATCTCCTTATCTCTCTCCATCTCAGGAATACAGATCTTCTAAAGGCCAGTGAAAAAACCACAGATTTTTGAGCATATTTTATAGACATATTTTGTGTGAAAGTTCATTGTAAAGCAACATATCTTAGTAATATATTATTTTAATAATGAAAATGCTGTTCAACATCTACTGATTCAATAAATATTTATTAAGTATCTATGATGTACCAGACACTGTTCTAGGCAGAGCATTTTACTCCAAAGCATCATATATACATTCTTCTCAAGTGCACATGAAACATTTTCCAAGACAGACTACATGTTAGGCCACAAAACAAGTCTTAGTAAATTTAAGAAGACTGAAAACATGTCGGGAGTCTTCTGTGACCACAATGGTATGAAACTAGAAATCAATTCCAAGGAAAAAAATCTGAAAAATACACAAACACATAGAGGCTAAATAACATGCTACTAAACAATGAATGGGCTAACAATGAGATCAAGGAAGAAATCAAATGAATTTTATTTGGAGACAAATGACAATCAAAACACAGTAACTCAAAATATATGGGACACAATAAAAGCAGTCCTAAGAGGGAAATTTGTAGTAATACTGCCCTATCTCAGAAAATAAGAAAAATTCAAATAAACTATCTAACCTTACACCTAAAGAAACTAGAAAAATGAACAATAAACAAAGCCCAAAAGTGAGTATAAGGAAAGAAATAATGAAAGTCTGAGCAGAAATAAACAATATAGGGTCTAAAAAAAATACAAAAGATTAATGAAACGAAGAGTATGTGTTAAATGAATGATCAATGAAATGTGAATTAACATTTTACTAGCCAATATGTGAGTATAGTATTTATGCCTAACTTAAAGTTTTAATGAGTAATTTAAAATGAGTTAATATTATGTACTGCCTCGTACATAGTAAGTGATCAGTAAATATTAAATTATGACTGCAAAAATAGTCTGGATAAAACAGAGAGGTAAAACTGACCCATTTTCTGATAGTATGGAGAAAAAGATACTGAGACTAATCCTTCTGATGATCAAAATGTTTTTTAAATATTTCAACATGTATTTAGTAAGCACCATTGCTCAATATAAAACTTCGTGATACCATCTGTGCTTCAGACCTTCCCCACAGGATCAGACTGAAACTAGTCTCCATCTGAAACCAGAGTCATGCTTAGCATTTTCCCCCTGCCCTACCTTTCTTCTGAGACATTCTCCTAATAAATTACTTGGACCGAAGACTCTGTTTCAGGCTTTACTTCTAGGGAAGTGGACCAAAGATAGCATCTCATCCTTGCAGTAGATCTGTTGTATCTATGGATACAACAAATGTGTCTTTAAGAGACCAAATCACCACCTGAAGTGCACTGAGGAATGATGGAAACAGTAAGTATGTGGATAACTAACTATATAAGAAATTTTTAAAAACTTCTCTAAAAATATATTAGTTACTTATAGTAAAAATTAATTTCAAATGTTTTACATGGTTTATAATGTATGTATAAGTAAATATATGATATCTACTTACATTATGAACTCCATAACGTGATATGACATCAATATCACAAAAAAGGGAGGAAAAGTAATTGGAATTATACTATTTTAAGGTTCTCACATTAGATGTGATAAAATAATATTAATTCAAATAGACTTTGATAAGTTAATGATGTGTATTGTAATCTCTAAAGTAACCACTAAAAAATAATACCAAAAGATATAGCTTAAAAAGTATTAGAAGAGCTAGAACAGAATTCTAGAAAGTAATTGATTACATAATTGTCAGACTAGTTAAAACCCTAAGACTCAAATCTTTGCAAGATCTTTCTAAAAATAGAGAGGTAAATGCTTCCTATTTTGTTTCATGAAGCCAGTAAAACCTGACAAAACAATACCAGAAAAGAAAAATAGAATAGAATCTCTCATAAATATAGACACAAATATCCTTACAAATTATTAGCAAGTTAAATCTACCAGTACATAATATATCATGACTAAGTAGAATTTATTTCAGGAAATTTTGAAAAAGAAATATTCCAATAAATATAGAAAGTCATTTAATATAATGGAGTAGCCATTTATGTTAATAACCTTTGACAAACTAGGAAGATAATTTTCTCAATTTGATAAAAAGCATCTATAAATAACCTTACAATTCTTAATATTTTATTTAATAGTGATCACTTATTCTGAGACTGAGAATAAGTTGAAAGGCAAAAATGTTTGAACTTAACACTTCTATTTAATGCTGTACTGGAAATCATAGCCAATGATATATACAAAGATATATACTTATCTTTATTTGTAGACATCATTTGATGCTTTGGGTAGATTTAAAGAAATCTACCCCAAATCCATTAGAATTAATAAAGTAAATTTAGCAAAGTCACAAAGTACAAAAGAAATATAGAAAAATATAGAAATATCAATAAGAAAATACATTGTAAGAATATGTTTTACAATAGCAGCAAAAACATAAAATAGTTGGGAATTCATCAAACAAAACTTGTATAAGTTCTCTACGTTGAAACTGTAAAACATTGTTGGGACAATTTAAAGAAGACTTAAATAAATGAAGCATTATACCATGTTCATGGGTTGAAAGACTTAACCCTGTTAAGATGTCAATTATTCTTAAATGAATGTATAGGTAGAATCCAATACCAATTAAGGCTTTTTTGGAGAAGTTGTCAGGCTGATTCTACAACAATTAGGAGAATGTAAAGTACTTAAAGCAGTACTCTTTTTTATAAAATTTCAAACATTTTTTGAAAAAGAGTAACAAAATTACAGGTCCTGTGCTATCTCATTTCAAAGTATACTGTTAAACTATACTTATCCAAAAAATGTTGTAGCAATGTAAAGACAAAAAAAGAAATGTAATAGAGTCTATAAATAGAAAAATATCTTCTGAACATCTTTAGAGATTACAATATACATATACACGATCAATTGATCTTTTCTATAAAGTAGCAAGTTATCTCAATGGGAGAAGAAAAATATTTTCAGTAGATTATTCTGGAACAATTGAATATACATAAATATCAAAAACAAAATTCAGTTTCTACCATACAGAAAAATTAATTACAGATGTATCATTGAACTAAATATAAAGCTGATACCATATAATTTCTGAAAGGAAACAGAATATCTTTACAATATTGGGTAAGCAAAGATATTTTATAACAAAAAAAGCTTTCATCATAAAAGAAGAAATAATATTTTTTTATTTTTATTTTTATTTTTACACCTAAAACACCTGGTCTTCCTAGGTGGTCTCTCATTCAAGTACTAACCAGGCCTGACCCTGCTCAGCTTCCGAGGTTAGACAGGATCGGGCTTGTTCAGGGTAGCATGGCTGAAAAAATAATAAATTATACATTATCACAATTAAATCTGTGTTCCTAAAAAGACATCATTAAGACAATAAATAGGCTGAGATAATAATTCACTTTATATATTCAGATTAAAGAACTTCTCCAACTCAGTAATAAAAATACAAACCAATAAAAATATGCCCGTCTTTAACAGACATTTAAAAAGAAAGAAGACATAGAAATTTCCAAAACACATGAGAAGATACTCATTATCAGTTTGTAGGAAACTTCAAATTAAAACCATAAGATATAATTTTACACTAACTAGAATAACTGAGGTTAAAAATAATGTATCAATTATTGAAGACGTGGAATAAATGAATCTCTCACGTTGTTGGTGGGAGTAAATACAAAATGGAACAGCCACTTTGAAAAATACTTTGCAGTTTCTCATGAATTTAAACATGTACGTACCCTATGTCTCACCAATCCTATTTCTAGGCATTTACCCAATATAAATGAAAACATATTCACTAAAAGACATGTACAAGAATGTTTAAGCAGTTTTATTCTTAGTAGCAAAAACTGAATAATTTATATGAAACAGTCTATAAGTTCATCAACAGGTGATCTGACTAATTATAGTATATTAAGAAAATGAAATATTTAGCAATAGAAAGGAGTAAACTACTCATACACACAACAAAGATGAATTTCAAAACCGTTGTGTGGAATGACAAAAGCCAGACACAAAACAGTACATTTTGTATGATTCCATTTATATGAAATTCTAAAAGAGACAAAATATTTATAAATCAGAGTGTTTACTGGAGTGTTGGTCAGAGTGAAAGATTGCCAAGCACATTAGAAAACTTTTTGGGATAATGGAAATAATCTATATATTAATTGGAATACTGACTGCACAGATGTATACTTTTGTCAATACTTATGGAACTCTACACTTAAAATGTGTTCATTTTATTATATGTAATGTGTATTTCGATGCACTTATTTCTCAAATTAAGAAAGACACTTTTCCACCTGTTTTTTCTACCAGCAGCAACAGCAACAATGATAACAAAGCTAACATTTATTGAGCACCTATTCTGTCAGGCACTATGATAAGTGCTTCATGCACGTTAATTAATTTATCCTTCTAAGAATTCTACAATACTGCATACCATTAAGATGATATCTCCTATCTCCATTTTATACCTTAATGAAGTTGATGACAGAATATTGCATTAATATGCTCAGTGGCTCACAGGTAGAAACTGGTGGAGTCAGTCTATTAATCTAGGCATCTAGATCCATAGTCTATTCTCCTGATCACCTAGCTGTGCTGTCTCTAATTTCTACACTACAGTTATAATTGATTGAAAGATAGTTAAATTTTAGCAGTATTAGATCCTACAGGGCTGGAAATTCCTGAGGACATCAACACTAGGAACCAGATAAGCCTGTGTAAATTCAAATTAACTTCTCTAGGGGTCTGTTTGTTTAACATGGAACTACAATAGGCATATACACATAATTTCTCCAGGTGTTGTAGACAGGCTGCCAATTCCTCAAGCTTCTGGCAACATTACTGGCAACTCGTCAGTCTGGTTTGAGCAGCATCACTTTGGATGTTTTCTATTCTCCTTTGCATTTCTGGTTTCACTAGAGGGTCTCCAGGTGTGCCTGGTCCAGGTGTTGCCAAAAAGGACTATCATCTTCCCATTCATTATACAACCCATGAACTGAACTGAAATAGGAAAGGATCTAGGCCTGTGTTAGGTTTATTAACAAGCAGAGGGTATGTCAACATTTATATTACAATGGTAGGCAATTTGCCATCTCTGCATGTAGAGTACGCTGGCTTGACAGCCAACAAGTTGGAACATACAACAGAATCTTACTTATTAAACTACACTATAATCTATAGGTTTATCTTCACAAAGACACTTTTTAAGAACTGAATTTCATGACAAATAATCAGGTTTTCTGAAAACTCTTCTGCTTTTTTCAAACCAATGGATTAATTTGCTGTTCTATTACATGTTTTTCAGTTTTCATAGTTCCTACTGGAAGGCAAAGTAATAGTTCTTTCTTTTAAACCTTTTTCATTCTTAAAAAAGATTTACCGTTTTGTTTGTGACAATTCAAAGTAAAATGGAACTCGTCAGAACTAGAAAATATCTTACAAAGAAAACTGTTTAATACCATTGGATTCACTTTTTTCCAGAGTTAGTTTAGGCTAGTGATTCTCTAAATGATCTGCCTAAGAGTCAGCCAACGCTCTCTAACAAAGTAGGTTCCTGGGCCCAACCCCCAAGTCTACTAAATCAGTGTATTAGCTGAGGATCCCAGGAATCAACAGTGTAGCAAACACTCCAGGTGGTTCTTATTTACCCTTAAATTTGGCAACTTCTGCTTTAGGCCTGACTGAGAGGGAAAATAGCCATCAAACATTTTATTTGTAAGAAGAAGCAATTGCTAAAGTGAATGGAGAATTAAACCACAGCCAGAAAAAGAAACTTTTCACATCAGCACAGCAGCTTCTCTCCGTAAAATGCTGTTTGCCAGTTAAAAAACAGGATCTTTAAAACCTATAGCATACTATGCCATTATCTTCAACTGCACAAAGAGGTTTTTAGATCTGCTACATGAAAGATGTAATAAACCACACAAATGCTACATTGAATAAAGCAAATGCAAAGGGCAAATTTAATACCTACAGATATAAAACCTGTTTGTTTTTAAAGATCCTTTTCATCTTGAGAAGAAAGAGATTTAATCAGTCCTTTTGCAGAAGTTATTCCATGTCAGACTTGTGTCTGCCTATGTTAGTTCAAAGGGGACAAAGGTGTTTTTGTTTTGTTTTGTTTTGTTTTCTTACAAACCAAGTTGGGAAGTAGCAGGAACTAAAATAAATGAGCAGCTACCTTTATTTCCATGGATCAAATGATGTGTAATATAAGAAGCATTTCTGTTTTGATGACAATGAAGAACCTGGATCCTTTAGAAACCTAAATATAATTGAGCTAGGGTTTCTTTTTTTGTTTGCTGCTGCTGCTGCTGCTGCTGCTGCTGCTGCTGCTGCTGCTGTTTCTGCCTTTCCATTAAAATGAGAATAAATGAACAGACGCTTTTAAACAATTTGATTGAGCACATTTTATGTATTTCCTGTTTCTTGCATGACTAGTCACCTGTGACAAGAGACTGCCTGAGCATTACAAATGGGCTTCTCCTACCTCATGAACCCTGGCTGGCCTTGGTAAACTCGACAAACTGAAGAGCAAGGAAATGACCTTTAAGAACAGGTGGCTCCAAGCAAGACTTTCACCTCGGAACAAGTCACCCACTACCTTCCGTAAAAGGCTGGATTTTGGTGTGTTTCTTTTCCATCCAGGCTATTGTAATCATTGATGGCAGGCTTTACAGCAGCTTCTTGTCTTACTCTGTCCTTTTGAACACAGCTGGAGAAATCGGCTCTGCAGAACTGTGATGCAAGTTCAGGAAAAAGGCAAACTAATTTTTTGTTACAAAAGCTAGTGTATTCATTGAAAAACCTATTTTGTAAAATATCCAGTTGGTACAAACTGCAAGTTCTAGAGCAAAGGAGAAGAGGTATTTAAGTTGGTATTAAAATGAAGTACTGAACAATGAAGTACTGAATGCTATTAATATTTTTCTTACACATTCTAAATGAAATGGCCACCTCATTTACTGGCTGACCATTTAATTAGATATGTGGGGGTTAGGCTTATGTGGCTAAAAGTAATATTGTAACAAATAAATAGGCTTTTGGGAGGGATGCTGGTAGGAATCGAAAAAGCAATTCTGGGTTCCTCACCCAATTGGAATGAATTTTCAAGTCTGCTTTCATCAATATTAATTTCCTCTTCTGCCACACAAAGCATCATTTCAATTCTATGTCACCCTTGTTTCTCATTTATCGTTTTGAACACACATCAGTTGCCCACTTTTTCCTATCATCTTAATTGGCCATCAAATTTTCCCGAAACTTGACATATAGAGTTTACATAGATGGGCATTTGTCTAATCTAATTGTACTGCTTATGAGGGAAAAGCAAATCAAAGGCTTTGGTTTTACCAGGTTGAAAGAACCCTAGCAATTCTTAAGGAAAGGTACCGGAGAATTTCAAAAAAGATGAGTATTTCTAGAAATAACTGAGGGCAAAGGTCACTTTGGTGATTTGCTCTTTCCATTCCTCCTGTTAACATCTGTTAATGTGATGGGGGGGGGGTAGAGAGTTGCTGAAACAAACAAGTTAGAGTGTGCTGCAATTAGAAAAAGGATGTGTAGTTTAAAGGCTCCACCACATGTCCTTTTTTGAGCCGATTCTAGAGATCTCCAAAGCCATAATTCTGCAATTCCAGGAGGTATGATAATATTTACAAAATCTCTCTTATACTTTGGACATACTGCCATCTCTACACTCTTATTATCAAAGGGTTTGAAGGAACTACACAGAAAAAAAAGTGAGGTGGGACAGTAGTGTAGTTTGGTTAAAATTACTAATGTCATGTTAATATCAAAAGGAAGGCACATAGATTAAATGACTAGGTATAAAATAAATTAAGGTATATCCTTCAAATCAAATCTATAAAATGAAATAATCAATCATTCAATGACTCTTCATTGACATTTAATACAGTCAATGCTATGCTAAATGCTGTGGGGATAGCACATAAGGAGCATAAACTATGATGCCTGTCTTAACGGAGTTTAGATCCAAAAACGTATTGGATAATGAACTATTTCTTCCATCCTTCCATGGATAATCACCTTCCTTTTTGGTAAGAACTTACCTTGAATGTATTATTTTTACCCACTATAGGAATTCAGCCTCATGAATAAAGCTAAAGAGATCATCTGATTACAAATGGCTTGGCTCTTCTGAATTCACTTCACAGATAATCAAAAACTTATGTATTAAAAAAAATCGTACACAAACTTATGCACTGATAAGAGTGCTAAAGGAAATAGACCAACTGAATATTTGGCTTCTCTATTTTCAAAACCTGTTTTATTTGAAATGTGAAATTGTAGTTAAAGGCTATCTGTATAAAACATACCACCAGTTATACATTTGAGACTTAACTTATGTTAGCATAACTGGATAAACCATACTGAATCTGTTTTGCACCAGTTAAGCTTATGTTCTGATAAAATTTGCCGAAGGAGTATCTCTCTCTCTCTCTCTCTCTCTCTCTCTCTCTCTCTAACTCTAACTCTGCCCCCCCCCTTCTTCCCTCTCCCTTATTCTTACTTCCATGAGATTAAGTTGAGGTTTACTCTCTGGGCTCCTAGATTACTATGTACGCTGCTATCATGGCATCGATCATATTACTCTTTAATCACCTTCCTTCTCACTGTCTTTCTGAATTCTATAAGGACAGAGACTTTGTCTCTTTTGTCTCTTTATCACCAAAGCTTAACACACAATTCATCAAAAGGTAAGTATACAATAAATAGTCGTTGAATAATTAATTGATACTTTCCCTGAAAAAGATAAAAATTTCATTGGGCTGAAAAATATGTATGTAACTAACTTTAAGGCAAAACAAAACATGACAAAAGAGCTATTACTTCTTAAGACTAGAGAGATGTATTTGCTTTACTCATCTATAGAAAATCAATGTATTTTTGCAAATAACTTAGTCATCAAATAAAATTTTTTTGGCAGAGTTTCATATAGATAATTGCATAGCACTTTTTTCTAAATATGCTTTTTTCCTGGTTATCCTTTCTCTTAAAAATAATCTACATATGTTTGGATTTTTAAATATTAACTCTATTTTATAATAGTTACTTGCATAATTATAAAGAAATTAAAGAAAAATAAGTTATCTTCTGTTTTATCTCTGGCTTTGGGTATATCTGGGGAAACAGGTATATCTAAACTTGACCATAAGTAAAACAATATCGTGTCATTTATTTCCAAAAGAAATAAGGAAAATTTTTTCCTTTTCAGAGTCTGTCAGTGCTGAGCTGATCAAAAAGGGAAGGCTTCGGTAGTTAGATGCCAAGTTGAAAGAATACTTGAGGAGCCAACATAAAAATGAAGTGGCAGGCACCAACTTTATTGCTGGGAACGTGTGATTCTGCGCTAGGGGACCACGTGGGCTTTATATATGTCAGAGAACAATAGTGGCATTCTACCACACATGTGTAGTGAACAGTAAGCTGAGTTATACTTGCATAAGTTAGGTGCAGGCACCTTACTATATCAATGTAACATTTTAAAACCAAAGTTCTATCCCTAGCTGTGAGCCTAGATCACAGCCAGACCTGGGACCCACACTCCACCCCTACAGGGTTATAGTGTGGGATCTGGCCCAAAGACACTACCTTGGCCCTACAATCTACAACAACAATATGAAGAACAACAAAATACGACCAGGCTATAGGGTACAAGAGCTAGGACAGCTACTGTCCACCACCAGCAGGACCCCAAGGAATTCCACCAAGTTGTCGAGGAGTCTTCTTCCGGGGCATGGATGGCTTGGACTTCAGCATCCCCTTCCTAAAGAGCTTCCTGTGCCTGCTTGGCATGATCAGGAATGTAGACACAGCAATCTACATGGAGTAGGGCACAGGTGCCACCCCGGGCAGCAGTTAAGAGATCAAGGACCATGTGGTTTTGCAGAACTACTTTCTGCATTTGCGTGGTCTCATAAAAGGGTTACAGCCTGACACGAAGCATTCAATGTCTGTGCGGTGTGCTGGGCTAAAGCTTCTACCTGCAATTCTACATTTACAGATCCCATCCCTGGAATGAATAACGCCAGGTGGGAGAACCACCATGCGGGCGTTTTTGCCTGTGCCAGCAGTGATATACAGGATCCCAATTATGAGGTAATTGGGCAAGGTTGATAATATGCGTCCAGCTAAATAGGGACGTCCGTCCCCAGGTACAACAATGGCCAGTCCAATCAGTGGGCAAGTAGAGACAGCTGTACTGCCCGCAGGTCCAGAGATACCCTGCAGGTAACCAGCTGGTAGGCTTTATACCAATATAACATCACTTATCCAACCAGACCTTGGAAATATTAGCAATGGTGGTGTTAACACACAGCTTGGGGGGGCGGGGGATATCCACCCTATGACACGGTTGGGCACAGATCTAACTTGCTCTATACAGTGAGGGGCCTGCTCCCGCAATTCCACATGTTCTCCCACCAGCCATCCCACTCATTGGAAATGACATAACCTATGAGGGGCAGGGAGTTGCGATGATCACAGTGGGAACAGCGCTTCCACGGCCCACTGTCACTGGTCCCATTCATGTGAGGTGTTCCAGGTGCACAGGCATGTCCAATTCTCAGCCATAGCCGAGTAATGTGCCACGGCAGTCCCTTTGCAGCCTCCAGTGGGTAGTTCAGTACACACCCAGCAGTGGGAAACATTGTGGACAGCAGCAAACACATGAGCCCAGTACGTGACACTGTTCCCTGTTGTCAACCTGAGCGATAGGATAGAGCAGACAAAGAAATCATTAGGGGCAAGTCCTGTCCTTCCGGAGGTCACAGGTAACCTGCCCATCTTGAGATAGAAGGTGGCTGGGAGAGGAGCTGCCTCTGGCTTGTGGTACCAGACAATTTCTCCAAGGGTAGCAGGCCAGTGGGTCTCCACCGGTGTTACAGTATAGAGAGGAATGGGCCAGAGGCTAAGGACAAAACTCCTTCCCGGTTACCAGTGAACTCCCAGCCGTCATTGGGAATGACACTGGCAAGGGCGTGGGTCAAATGCAAATCTAGAGTTTCATCCACAACTCATTGCATAAACTCTGTCCACCAGGGCCAGCTACAGCTCTTGTGTTACCTGTGTAGTGCAGGGTCATGAGTGGGTGACCTGTTTACCTGCTGCCAAAGGTTCTGGGACTGGCAGGAGCAAAGCTCCCTGGTAGGCCAGGGGCTAGAACTTTTTAGCAGAGGTGCCTGGGCACACTTTGATGGCTCACGGCAAGCCTACTACGACCCTGTCAAGAGGAAACAACCCTGCTCATCAGGGCTGCTCATTCAGAAGGCATGTAGCCTGTGGGAGGTTTTTATACCAACTGCACCAGCCTGGCCCAAGGCGCGCAGTTTATCCTTCAGCAAGCCGTTGAACAGCTCTACCATTCCAGCTGCCTATGGGTGATAGCAACACGTAATTGCCACTGTATATCATTGGTGCGGGCTCAGGTCTGCACCTCCTGTCTAGTTAAATGAGTGCCTCTGTCACTGGAAATTAATAAGGGCCAGTCATGGTCACTGTGAGGTGCTCCAAAATAGTCACAGTGTGGCATTGATCAGCAGCTGCCGCCGGCCATGCAAACCCCAGACCGGTAGCCGTGTCCACAGCTGTGAACACATAGTGGTTACCTCAGTCTGTGGGCAAAGGCCCTTTGTAGTCCACTTGCCATTCCTGGAGTGGCTTAGCCCCATGGAGCAACACTCCCAGGCTACTCTTTACTCCTACCCCCACCCATCCCTCCCCCGCCCCATCTCTCTGGGTGCTACTCAGCACACCAGGGGCATTGTGACACTGTAACTTATGCTTGTGCCCGGGTCATTGATAGCCCCCATCACTTCACTATCTGTTCCATGGTATGGACCCCTACATGCCCCAGTTTTCAGTGGAGCCAGAGGCCAATGTCTGCTGGAACCGGTGGTACATAAATGGAGTAGGCTTGTGCCAGCACATCAGCTGCATCATCACTTAAGATCTGTAATGGCCGATGGCTGGGGACATAGTATATAGTGGCCCCCTGTTAAAGATCCCACTTCCGGAGGTCTTCCCACAACTCCCAGCCCCGGAGGGGGTGGTGGCCTATCATCCACTTCTGAGCAGCCCACCGGGGCAGCCACAGAGTTAGACCTTGATACACAGCCCAGCTGTCAGTGCAGACATGCACTGTGCCAGTTTCATTCATGAGGACCAGCCACGCATGGCTGTAACACCATGGCAGCCCAAGTGAGGGGCTGTCCATGGCATGAGCCATCTGTATACCAAGCATCCTCAGGGATGAGAGAGTGACCCTCTACGTAAGGACTTGGCACATGCTCCATCTCAGCAGGTTCCACCAGGAGCTCTGTTTGAAACTGCACTGGTGCCAATAGGGTGTGCTGTAGACCTGACAGGGGGCTCGCAGAGAACTGTGCCCACTGCTCCAGGTACGCCCCCCACTTGGTCAGTGTAGAGATTTGTGCAATTCTCATATGGGAAGTCTTCAGCCAAGACTGCAGCCACCCTTGCACCCGGTATGTGGATTGCACGATTACAGACTGGGGCCAGTGAAGGCCTCACTGGCCAGAAGAGCTACTATATGGCAGTAAGCTGTTTCTCTATCAGAGAATACTGCGCTTCTGCACCTTTCCATAACTGGAACCAGAAGCCTATTGGCACCTCTCAGGAACCATGCTTCTGCCACAAGACCCATCCAAACCCTGCAACATCCACCTGCACCATGAGCAGAAATGAGACAGCTGAATCTACTATGTGTAGAGTTTGGGCTTGTGCTACAGGGTGCTTTGTGGCCTTAAAGGCCTCCTCTGTCTTGGGGTCCAATCCCAAAGCGCACCCCATTGCATTAGATGGTGCAGGGGTCACATCAAGGAGGCTAAAATGAAGAATGAACACTCCAAAACCCCAGCAGTCCCAAATAGGTTTGGAGCTGCTTCATGATTTCCAGTCAGGGATATGCCTGTATTTTATCAATCATCGCCTCTGGCATTACTTTTGTCTTACTGACCAGACAACTCCCAAGAATTTGACAGAGAACCCAAGAACTTGGACCTTGTCTGCATTGACTGCCCAACCCTATTCAGTGAGAACTTCTCACAGGCTGGTCACTGCCGCTTCTAGTTTTGTAAGAGAATCAGAGGTTAGCATTATATCATTAATATAATGATACAAGTACACTGCGGGTGGTCTTTTCCACATGGCTAAATCTTGAGCCATGAGACCATGACACAAGGTAGGGCTGTGCAGGGAGCCCCTGGGAAGGATGAGGAATATCCACTGTCGCCCTTCCCATGTGAAGGCAAACTGTTCTTGTCTTTCTGGGGCTATGGCAATAGCAAAAAAGGTGTTTGCCAAGTCTACCACATAATGGTATCGTCCGAGTTCAAGTGACAACTGGTTCATGATGTCTGTGACATTTGATTTGGCAGCACGCAGGGGCAGCGTAACCTTATTCAGCTCCCAATAGTCAACTGTTATGCGCCAGGAGCTGTCAGGCTTCTTCACTGGCCACACGGGGGAGTTGTATGGACTAGGAGTAGGACGAATGACACCAGCTTCTTCCAGCTTCAGAATGGTGCGTCCTATTTCCTCATGGCCATCTGGCAGGCGGTACTGCTTGGTATTCACTGCCCGGGTAGCCTAGCGCAGCATCAATGGGGCATAGTGTGGACATCCTCAAATAATAGTTTCACCACCCAGATGCAAAAGTGAAATTTCCCAGCAGTGGTATTTACAGTCAAGCTTTGCAAAACATCAATCCCCAAAATATATGGGGGATATGTATACTTGGTATATCCGAGGAGGCAATCTACCAATACTCAATGTCATAGGGACCTGCCGCTTGTGAATGATTCGACCCCCATAGCTTTCTATGTTTGCAGTGGGCCCGGAAAAATTGTCTGGATTCCCATAGAGCAGGGTGCTCTTAGCACTGGTGTCCACAAGGGCTAACACGCTCTGCACATTGAAGGGGACCAATGTATAGTCAGTTCCACGTGCAGCCTCTGGTCAACCAGCTCCCTCGCCAACCAGGTGACCCGGCCAAATCCCTAACCAGGGCGTTAATCATGCAGCCGCACCTCTGGGTTGTGGCTTTCCCAGGAACAGGAGTGAATTGCTGGTCAGGGAGTTGCTGGTTCCACGGCGCCAGCAGCACTTCATTAGGTTGCTGCTCAGTCTTTTCTGCAGCGACCACTGCTGCGGGGAGATCAAACCACATTTGCCTGCAGCTCACTTTCAGGGCTGATCTGGCTGGGCAGTGCCCCGCTCACCTTTTCGGCCACACCTCCATCCATGCACTAGCTGGTGTGAGAGTGCAGCAGGTGGTACAGCACGCACTTGGGTGGATCACTCCTTGCGGTCGACTTCCACATCCCTCAGCCTTGCCATAGTGGGTATTACCTCGTGGACCCACCTTTCCACCTAAGGGGCCAGCAGTGTTGCCATGGTGCCAAAGGTACCAACCAGAGGTCAAGATCAAGTCTTTCATATGGTTGTAAATACCCCCTCATCGGGGCTAGTGTACTGGGCACCAAACATCATCTGTCACATGCCCATTTTCAGAATTATCAGGACGAGATCTAAGTATGTGGTCCATCTGCTCACTGTCTCTGGCAGGTCCCCAGGGTTGGCCCACTCTGTCCGCACAGCAGACATGAGCTAGTTGTTGAGGAACTGGTTGCCTCCTCCCTGTGCAGTATGTGCCAAATTCTGGAGGCACTACCTGAGTGATGGTATCACCATTGCATAGGCCAGCTGATCCATCTCTTCGGAAGTAATTCAGTCCCTTCAGCCCTGTCAGCCCACAGCCACAGCAGCCACCCTGGAATCATTTCCCCGGCTCTCTGCCGTACCTGTTTCTTCAGGTCCTGGAGTTTGGCCAGGGTGTACTGGATCAAGGTGGTAAGTTTTTAGCTTGAGGGATGCTGCCAGCTTGTCCCCGCCAGGGCCAATGCTGCTCTACTTCATTCAACCTGCTGCTGTATCACTGGCCACACCTGCCACAGTATCTCTGCCAGGCCCCCAGACTGGGATGATGACAGTGACCCATCAGGGCCCTGCAGCATGCATTCTGCTGCTGCCAGCTGCCTTTCCAGTGCTTCATCGATGCTGCAATTGTTGCACCTGCTGAACCTAGTCCTTAACCTCCAGGCTGGCCTGCCACAGCACAACTCCAGCAACTCCAGGGCTTTCCAGACACACCTTCCCAATCCTCCAGGACGTCCACTTAGCCAGATACACAGCCACCAGATACCACTGGGATGTGCGGGGCCACATGTATTCCACTTGGATATCCTCCACCTAGGGACCGTCCGGAACGCTGGGGACTGTACTCACCTCATCCTGCCTGCTAAGCCATGTGTCAGCGCTGAGCTGATCAAAAAGGGAAGGTTTCAGTGGTGAGATGTCCACTTGAAAGAATGCTCCAGGAACTGACATGAGAAAGAAATGGCAGGCACCAGCTTTATTGCTGGGAGCACGTGCGCTAGGGGACCACGTGGGCTTTATATATGTCAGAGAACAATAGTGGCATTCTGCCACACGCTTGTGAAAAACAGTAAGCTGAGTCATACTTGCATAAATTAGGTGTGCCTTACTACATTAATGAAGCATTTTAAATCTAGAGGTCTATCCCTAGCCGCGAGCCTGGATCACAGAGAGGCCTGGGACCCACAGTCATTGAAAGGTAACCTCACCATAAAATAGAGCTTTAGTCAAATAGTTGCCAGATATTAGTGTTTAATCTCCTCAAAATGGTACTTAACATTTTTTTCACCTCGATGATGGTATTATAGAAAAAAAAAAATACTAGAGGTTAGTGCCAGCATTTTAAATTTTTTAGTATGTACCAAAAATTGCTGTTTACTAAGTATAATTAAATCTTCAGAAGGTATGGGGATTTTTCTTTTTTTACTTAAAATTTTTTTTTGACTTTTAGTTTTTTCAATTCCTATTGACACTCAATATTATTTTATATTAGTACAGCATCTTAGCTAGACAATTATATCATTTGCAGTGATCCCTGATTAATCTAGTACCCACTTGGGACTATACATAGTTGTTACAATATTATTGACTATATCCCTATGCTGTACTTTACTTCCCGGTGACTATGTTGTAACTAACAATTTGTATTTTTTAATCCCTTCACTTTTTTTCATCCAGTCCCCCAAAACTCCCACCCAATTGGCAACTATCAGTTTGTTCTCTGTATCAATGAAAATTTTTGTTTTGTCTGTTCATTTATTGTGTTCTTTAGATTCTATATATAAATGAAATCATATGGTATTTGTATTTCTCTGTCTGACTTATTTTACTTAGCAAAATAAGCTCTAGGTCCATTTATACTGTTTCAATTGGTAAAATTTTGTTCTTTTTTATGGCTGAGTAATATTCTGTTGTATATATGTATCACTTTATTTAATCATCGATTAATGGACACTTAGGTTGAGAAGCTAGGGGATTTCTAAATCTTTAAAACCTTACTTATATCTCTGTTTTTGTTATGGAAGTGTTCCTATGATTACACAATCTTGTCTGGTTAATTGTAAACCAATGATGGCCCAGAAGAAGGCCAGGTTCTTTGCTATTCAACAAATATAAGTTTAATCCTGAATTTGTTACTATAAGCCATTGGCTCCATTTTAAAAACAAACAAACTAATACTTCTTTCTTTTAAAAGAAACTAGAAATCAGATTCCTCTCCAAAAGATTTATTGCTTTATGACTTTGACCTATTGGACTCAAGCCTTCTTTCTTAGGAAATGTAACTTTGCAGGTGGTGAATGACTCATGTGACTACCATGCCTCAAGTGTCATTTGTCCTTTTGAAGAATTCTTTATAATGGTTACTACTGTCTATGGTCAAAATTCAATTACTATTTAAAGAAAAAACAATATTTCTATTTATCATTAAATTTTCAGCAAAATAAACCAATATTAATTAAGATTCAAAACAAATAAAATATAAAAATAATAATGTTTTACAAGAATACACACACACATTCTGAGGAGACCTAATTTTTTAAAGAAATTTGCAATTGGTGTGGTTTCTAATGAGTGATAGTTAAGAGTATTGGCTTCAAATCCTGACTCCAAAAATTACTAGTTATTGAACCTCAGTAAAGTGACTCACTATCTTTTAAGCCTCAGTATCTTCATCTATAGAAGAAATAGTGTTACAGAAAATAATTTAACAATAGCATCTGCTAGTCAGTAATGTGTTCCTTACATTTCCTATTCTCATTTAATCATTGGTACACAGTAAGCATTAGGGTGATCTTATTGAAAACTTTGTTAAATATAAAGCCAACATCCCAACCAGCTACTTTTCACATCATAAATCTTAGGAAATAACTGTCACTCTTGCGCTCTGTTCACTTATAAAATGTTTTTCTATGATAATTATCACCTTTTATATATAGAAAATCTGTAACTCTGTGAATAACAAATTGCATCTACTTTCTCAGTATTCTATAAATATAAGTATATAGCTGATGATAATAAATAGGGATGCCATTTACATGCTAAAAATGCAGAAAGAGAAACTATAGTAAAAAGGCTATAATCATGATCTCTGTTATATTCAGCCTACAATTTTCAGTGTCAGAATTCTATATCCATATGGTTCAGGGTAATACTCATTTTGTTAAATTGTGTGTATTAAAACAACAAAAATAAAATACTCCAGTATGACTGAATAAATAAGTACAGGTTTGAAATGATGGAGTTTAAATCATTTCCTCTATTTAATGGCTAACCTATGAGATAGTACTTTTGAAGTGTTGATAGACTACTCTTTAAAAAAACTGAAGAAATTTATTGGCTCTAGAAATTTTTCTTATATAATATCTTTGAATCTGGAAACTTAGACTATATTGTTGGTTCCACCATTGATTTAATAACAGCAATCCAGCTATAGATATCCCCCTTCTCTCTTTCCTTTTTCATCTTTTTTATAGAGTTTTTGGTAAAGGGAAAATATAAGTGAGCATACTCATCAATCTCATTTTTAATAAATAAAAATTTAATAACTAAGTAAATATTAAATAGAGATTGAATATGAGTCATAAACTGACAACATGGCTATCTCTGGTAGTACATATAATACTACACCTTAAAGTATGTCAAATAAATATATAAGTAATGTTTATTTGAAGACCAAATTTCTCTGATCTCTGATTTTTAAAACAGATAGACTCAGGCTATGATCTGGTATAACTGTTTTCTATGTGGAACTTTTTACTCACCCAATCTCTTAAGTTTCTGCTACTATTCATAAGTCATTCATTCAGCAAATGTGTTTTAGCATATTGCTGCTGGGAATGCAGGAGTGAATAAAATTTACATTGTAACAGTGAATAAAACAATTTGTCGCAGAGCTTACACGTTTATTTAGTCCTCCAAGATTCCAATTAAGTTCTAAGTTATTGTTAAATTAGAAAAATTTCCCAAGGAATAATGAATTCATTGACCTGTAGATGACGAAGAATAAGCTTGGGGAATGGAGAGAAAGGTGATTTATAATGAAACCACAGTTTCTTAATTATGCAGCTAATATTCATGATCCAGGAATGAGGGATTTTGTTTAACCACAAGGTCTAGGTAACTCAAGAATTAGTATGCACTCAAGAGTCATTCAGTCTCTCTTCATCAATATTTTTTTTCTGTCTTCTTCACATGCTGTAGTCCTCCCTTATCTGCAGTTTCACCTTCTGTGGTTTCAGTTACTCGTTATCAACTGTGGTCAGAAAATATTAAATAAAAAATGCCAGAAATAAACAACTGAAAAATTTTAAATTGTACACCACTCTGGGTAGCATGATGAAATCTCATGCCATCCCACTCTGTCCCACCAGGATATGAATCATTCATTTGTCCAGTGTACCCACACTCTATATACCACTTACTGGGCAGTGACTTAGTAGCCATCTTGGTATCAAATGGACTGCAAAGCTTGTGTTCAGTGACACTTATTTTACTTAATAATGTCTCATTTACCTCACTTTATCTCATCATTTGGACATTTTATCATCTCACATTATAAGAAGAAAGGTAGGTACAGTAAGTACACTACGATATTTTGAGAAAGACCACATTCACATAACTTATTACAGTATATTGTTATAATTGTTCTAATTTGTTATTAGTTATTGTTGTTAATCTCTTTTTGTGCCTAATTTATAATTTCAACTTTATTATGGGTATGTACATAGAGAAAAAAACATAGTACATATAGGTTTCAGTAATATCTGTGGTTTTAGGCATTTGCTAGCAGTCTTGGAACATATATATCCTTGTGGATAAGGGGGACTACTGCAAATATGCTCAAGTTTATCCAATTTGAAAAAAAAAATTTCCATGGCCTTCCTCCTTCTCAATCTATACTTTCTCTCTTTTGAGTATATTTGAAAAAAGAGGCTCCACTTATTTTTACCCCTTATCTCTTATCACTCTTCAATCTGCAGGAAACCTTCCTAGTTCATAACCCCAAACATAATAGCAAATATAACTTTATTTCTGTCTCTCATGGATAATTTTAAAATTCATTCAGGGTAATTTTCCCCTGCCCTTTGAGGAAAACTTGGCCAATCTTATGACTTTTCTGCTTAATATTAAGTAAGAGGTGGCCGTGCTGTTAGTTTATGTCTCTATTCAGTAATAAGAATGTCTGATCCAAGATATTAATTAAAATTCTGAATGTGATTTTAGCATTAGCCATTTTGTCCCCCAGCTATAGTCTACTTCAGGGCCTCTTTTTATTATTTGTGTCTGAATGAGGGAATTCTCCACTATGAGGCCTGCGCTACAGAAAATACTGAAAGGTGTCAGCTCATCTAAAACAAAATAACAAAACAAAACAAAAAAATACATAATTAGGAATAAAGTGACTATCAGGCAAATAGAAGCAGACGAATGCAACCCTAACTAAGAACAGGAATTATAAGAATAATAATAAGAAGAAAATTGCTACAGCAAGATAGTAATGAATGTTCTGCATACACAGGGACAAATAGAGATAACAATGACTGAAAAAGGGAGGATTCAAAGATCCAAATTTGCAAAGGAGAAAGGAGATAGGTACAAGCAGAAGAAAATGGATGACTATTTAGACATAAGTATTCTTTTCATATTCATAATGGTAACCACGCACCAAAAATTCAGAACTGAAGTATATAACATAAAACAAGAAGAACCAGAGGTAAAAACCACAAAAGCCAACCAAAATAAAGAAAACAGAAACACAAGAACAAGGAATACCAAACTACCAGAAAGCGAAACATAAAATGGCTATAAGTAAACCTCATATTTTAATAATCATCCCAAATGTAAATGGACTGACCTCACCAATAAAAAGGCACAGAGTTGCAGAATGGATCAAAAAACAGAACCCAACCATATGCTGCCTCCAGGAGACACATCTCAACTCCAATGACAAATGTAGACTCACAGTGAAAGGGTGGCAAATGATATTTCAAGCAAATGGTATTCAGAGAAAAGCGGGAGTAGTGGTAATAATCTCAGACAAAATAGATTTCAAAATAAAAAAGGTAAAAAAAGATACTGAGAGACATTTCATAATGATAAAGAGTGTCATACACCAAGAAGACATAACACTTATTAATATCTATGCTCCCAATCAGGGAGCCCTGAAATATGTAAAGCAATTATAAACAAAACAAAAGGGAGAAACAGACCAAAACACTATCGTAGTAGGGGACCTAAATACTCCACTGTCAGATTTGGACAGATCATCAAAACAGAAAATCAATAAGGAAATAACATCTTTAAATGACACATTAGACCAACTGGACATAATTGACATACACAGAGCCTTCCATCCCAAAACAGTTGCTTATACATTCTTCTCTAGTGCACATAGAACATTCTCAAGAATCAACCACATACCGGGATACAGAAATAATTCAACAAACACAAGAGATTTGAAATCATACCAGTCATATCCTATGATCATAACGCTTTGAAAATAAAGATCAACTGCAAAATGAAAGCAGGAAGAACCACAAATACATGGAGATTAAACAACATGCTACTGAAGAATAACCAAGTCAAGGAAGAAATAAAAAGAGAGATAAAGACATATGTGGAAACGAATGATAACAATAGTAAAACGTATCAAAACTTTTGCAACACAGCAAAAGTGGTCATAAGAGGAGAGTTCATATCATTATAGGCCTATTTCCAAAAACAAGAATGAGCCCAAATAAACAATCTAACAATCTTAAAAAACTAAAAAAGGAAGAACAAATGAGGCCTAAAGTCAGCAGAAAGAAAGAAATCGTCAAAATTAGAGCAGAAATAAATGAAATTGAAAACAAAACAAAACAGAACAACAATAAAAAATAAATAATTACAACAAGGAGCTGATTCTTTGAGAAGGTTAATAAAGTTGACAAACCCCTGGCTAGACTCACTAAAGAAAAAAAGAGAAAAGACACAAATAAACAAAAAAAGAGATGAAAGGGGAAATTACGACTGACATCTCAGAAATACAAAGGATCGTGCAAGAATACTATGAAAAGGTATATAATAACAAATTTAATAACCTAGAAGAAATGAACCAGTACTTAGAAAAATACAATCTTCCTAGACTGAATCAAAAAGATCTGGAAAATCTAAATAGGCCAATCAGTAGTATGAAAATTAAAACAATCATCAGAACCTACCAAAAAGTAAAAGTCCAGGACCAGTTGGCTTCACTGATGTATTCTACCAAACATTCAAAGATTTAATACCTATTCTCCTCAAACTCGAAGAGGAGGTAATACTTCCAACTCATTTTGTAAGGCCAATATTACCCTGATACCAAAACCTGGTAAAGACAACACAAAAAAGAAAACTACAGACCAATAACTCTCATGAACACAAATGCAAAAATCCTAAATAAGATACTAACAAACCAAATATAGCAACAGATTAAAAAGATTATATGCCATGATCAAGTGGGCTTCATCCCAGGGACACAGGGATGGTTCAACATATGCAAATCAATCAATGTGATATACCACATAAACAAATTAAAAATAAGAATCATATGATCATATCAATAGATGCAGAAAAAGCCTTTGACAAGATACAGTATCCATTTATGATAAAAACCCTTAATAAAATTGATGTAGTAGGAAAGTACCTTAACTTAATGAAGGCCATCTATGACAAACTCTCAGCCAATTATACTTAATGATGAAAAGCTAAAAATGTTCCAAGATTAGGAACAAGGCAAGGCTGTCCACTATTGCCACTGTTATTCAATATAACATCGGAGGTCCTAGCAAGTGCAATTAGGCAAGAGAAAGATGTAAAAAGCATCCATATAGGAAGTGAAAAGGTCAAACTGTCACTATTTGTGAATGACATGATTCTCTATATAGAAAAACTTAAAGACTTCACAAGAACACTACTAAAAGCAAAATCAACATTAAAAAATCTATATCTTTCCTATACTCCAATAATGAAGCATCAGAAAAAAAGTGGAAAAAATAATTTCTTTTGCAATTGCAACAAAAAGAATAAAATACCTAGGAATAAATTTAATGAAATATGTGAAGGACCTAGATAATGAAAACTACAACACCCTATTAAAAGAAATTGAAGAAGATACAAAGAAATGGAAAAATATTCTGTGTTCTTGGATTGGAAGAATCAACATAATTAAAATGACCTTATTACCTAAAGCATTATACAGATTTAATGCAATCCCCATCAAAATGCCATTGGTGTTTTGTTTGGTAGCACAAAAGACCCCAAATTGCCAAAGCCATCCTGAGAAAAAAAGAATGAGCCTGGAGGCATCACTCTGCCTGACTTCAAATTATACTACAAAGTGACAGTAATCAAAATGACCTGGTATTGGCAGCAAAACAGACATATGGACCAGTGGAATAGAATCAAGAATCCAGAAGTAAACCCATACTTATATGGGCAATAATTTTCAACAAAAAAAGCCAAAACATGCAGTGGAGAAAGGAAATCTTCTTCAATAAATAGTGCTGAAAACATTGGAAGGACATCTGCAAATGAATGAAATTAGACTATCACCACACACCAAAATTAATTCAAAATGGATTATGGACCTGAGTATAAGACCGAAACAATAAAATGCATAGAAGAAAACATAGGAACTCAACTCAAGGACTTTGATCTTAAAGAGAATTTTATGAATTTGACCTCAAAGGCAAGGGAAGTAAAAGCAAAAATAAATGAATGGGACTACATCAAACTAAAAAGCTTCTGCTCAGCAAAATGAAATCATCAATAAGATAAAGAGACAACCATCCAAATGAGAAAATATATTTGGAAGCAATGTCTCTGATAAGGGACTAATATCCAAAATATACAAGGAACTCATACGACTCAATAACAACAAAAAAACAAATGACCCAATCAAAAAATGGTCAGAGGACCTGAACAGGCACCACTTCTTAGAGGACATACAAAAGGTCAACATTGCTAGCTATTAGGGAAATGCAAAATCAAAGTCACAATGAGATATCATCTCATACCTGTTAGAATAGCTATAATCAACAGGACAAGTAATAACAAATGCTGGAGAGGATGTTGAGAAATAAGAACCCTTATACACTGCCGGTGTGACTGCAAACTGGTACAGCCATGATGGAAAACAGTATGGAGATTCCTCAAAAAGCTAAGAATTAATCTATCATAGGATCTAGCAATCCCTCTACTGGATATTTACCCCAAAGACTTGAAAACCCATATCTGAAAAGATATTTGCACACCGATGTTCATAGCAGCACTATTAGTAGTGGCCAGGACATGGAAGAAACTGAAATGTCCTACAGTAGATGATTGCCTAAGGAAGCTATGATACATATATACAATGGAATATTATTCAGCCATAAGAAGAGATGAAATACTGCCATTTGCGACAACCTGGATGGACCTCAAGATTATCATTCTCAGTAAAATAAGCCAGGCTGAAAAAGTTGAAAATCACATGATATCACTTATATGTGAAATATAAACCTAAAAGCAACAAATGAACAGGACAAATAGAAACTCAAGGACTTAGACAACAGACTAGTGCTTACCAGAGGGTAGGTGGTGGGGGAGGAGGGAAGAGGTAGACATGTAAAGGGGGTCAAATATATGGGGGTTGGGAGAGGGCGAAATGCGTAAAGGGGATCAGATATATGGTAGGTGAGGGAAAAATGGAGTCTGGGTGGTAATCACAATAGAACATGTATAGATGTCAAATTATAATGTACACCTGAAAATTACATAATTGTATTAACCAATGTTACCCCCAATAAACCTAAAATAAATAAACAAACAAACAAAGGGTTAAAAAATAAAAATAAAATAAAGAAATATCTTTTGAAAAAAAAATACTGTTCACTGAGGACTTCAAATAATTCTCACTATCCAGGTGATATCTCTTAATTCTGGGTGGTTACTTGAGAGATTGTTTGGTAAATATTCACCATTAGTGCAAACATCATAAACACAGAAAGAATGATCTGTTCTGCTAATATCATATCCTCAGTGTCTTTCATTTCATTTGATGCATAGTAATCTCTCATTAAATAGTGGCTGAGTAAATAAGTAAGACATGACCTTCATAAGGCCAACTCAAAGATCATTTTCTGCCTTGAATTAAATTAACCTTAAAACACTCTTTACACTGTTGTTTTATTCTATTGGTCATACCCTCTCATGAAATTGTGTCCTCCCTTTTATGATACCCGTCATTCCTGTTTTTCTCCTCTCTGCTCACAGTCTCAGTCTCTATAAAGATCTCTCTTTGTTTGCTCCTTAAATGCCAGTGTTCCCTAGAGCTGAATGTGTGGCTTTTCTTCTCTTATTACTATATACAGTTTCCCTTAACCATTTTTTGGCATTAAGTAGCAAGACCATAGTGCCCCCCTGCCCAGAGTTCACTTCTAAGCTCCTGATCCACATGTAGTCATATGCCATATAACAACGTTTCGGTCAACTACCCACTGCAAATACAATGGTGGACCCACAAGGATATAATGGAGCTGAAAAATTCCTATTGCCTAGTGACATGCAGACTTTGTAACGTAGCACAATGCATTACTCACATGTTTGTGGTGATGTTGCATTGCCGGTCATATGAATTATAGCACATACAGTTATGTATAGTACATAGTAATTGATAATGATTATAAATGACTTTGTTACTGGTTTATGTTTTACTGTATCATACTTTTTATCATTAATTTAGAGTGTACTCTTTCTACCTATAAAAAAAATGGTTGCTGTAAAACAATGTGCTGTGTTATGCTGGCAGCAGCCTTATGCATTTGTATTTTCTGTGTCTCTTGACTGCATCTTTGTCTCATGCTTGTTTTAATCTCATGTTGTTTTATAAATTTAGTGCAGCCTAAGTGTACAGTGTTTGAAAGTCTACAGTTGTGTACGACAAGTCCTAGGCCTTCACATTCATTCACCACTCACTCACTGACTCACCCAGAGCAACTTTCAGTCCTGAAAGTCTATCCACGGTAAATGGGTAAATACGGGTATACTATTTTTAATCTTTTATATTTTATTGTATCTTTTATATGTTTATACAAATACTTATCATGGTGTTTCAGTTGCCTAGAATATTTAGTACAGTAACATGCTATACAGGTTTGTAGCCTAGGAGCAATAGGCTCTGCCATTTGTCCTTGGTGAGTAGTAGCCTATATACTATTTACGTTTGTGTCAGTGCATTTTATGATGTTTGCGCAATGACAAAATCGCCTAATGACACATTTCTCAGAATATATCCCTGTCATTAAGCAGTGCATGACAGTATTCAAGTACCAAATCATAGAAATCTTAAACTCCTTGTGTTAGATTTAATGCATCATTATTTCTCTAATATCTTTCCTAGTCCTTGATTTCTATAATATGGTGAATGGCATCATTAAACACTCAGTATCTCTGGTTAGAAATCTGGAAAACTATCTTAAATTACACCTTTATTATTCAAAACTCACTCCCAGTGGCTCTCCAAATCTTTTACATTACTCTCCTAAATAGGTTTTCAATCCATATCTTCCTCTTAATTTCCACAGCCCTATTTTGAGTCCTCAACATTTTGCAATTTGATAGTTGCAACAGCCTCCTAATCAGTCACCCCACCTTTTCTAATCTATCCCCTAACCTGCTGCTAGTGTGATCATTCTAAAACTCAAATTTTATACCATTTCTCTGTTCAGAACAGCTTTCCACGTGGCATTCAAAATAACGTATAATCTCCTTAGCCAGGATCAGAAGGCCCTTTGTGATCTGTCCCTGACCTATCTCCACTGCCTCATTTCTAACTTCTTCCTATAATGAGAACCATATGCAAATATAGTTACCCCCAAGGCAGCCACATTGTTTTTTACAGTTCTAGGCCTATAGGATTTTTTTTTTACCTCTTTCACTTTTTACAGCTTCCAAATTTCAAAGAATGTATTATTTTATTTATCTTAGGGCAAATAGACTTTAGGCTAACTTTTCTCACATATCAAGATTTAAATCTAACAAATACTTCCTTGAGAAGCATGCCCTTTTGCCTGTTTGAAGGTTGGTTTATGCCCCCAGATCCATCTGCATACATCTGTTTTAGACTGAGAACAATGTATTGCTCTTTTTTATTTCCTCATATTTTGTTTCTTCATTGTTGAGCTCAGTGAGGGTGATAATTTAGTGCTTAGCGGTGTGTGATGTGGAGCCAGACCATGGAAGCCTTTCATCACCACTTACAAACTGCTGACCTAAATTAGGCAAGTCATTTATTTTATTATTCCTCAGTTTTTTCATCTATGAAATGGGTAAAATCATATTTTCTTTCCCAGAAATATTACAAGAATGAAAGAAGTTTATATACATAAAGTTTTTACAACAATGGAAGATACATAAGCCTCTCTAAAAGTTGGCTATTATTATTTTTTATTTCTATGTTTATAGAAAATATCCTCAGGCATTAAACGAATGAATGAATGAATGAATGGGTTTATAAATGGACAAAAGTGAAGATGACTAATTTTTAGAAAGTTATATGTGTTTAAAATACACCCAAATAATTTCTTAGAGGGCATGACCCTTTCCACAAATTAAAATAAGTTGTCCTGCTATTCCCTCTCATATAATCCAGTTCTTCTCCCTCATGTAATTTATTATAATTTATAAGAATATATGTTTTAATTACTAGGCAAATGTTTTTTGCATATCTGTATATCTCACCCAAACTGACTTGATGTCAAGGCATGCTCAGTCTGTTCTCCAGTGTCCCGAACATTGTATAGAGAATAAGTGTTCAATATATATTAAATTAATGTGAGAAGGCAGAAAGTTACATGAGTAGAACTCGTTTTTCTTAGATGAATTAGAATTCTTAGAAACTGTCAATGTCTCTGCACCATCCTAATAAACAGCAGTTATCACACTATTAACATCAAGTTCTACAATCCAAAATGCATACTGTTTTAGTATTATTCATACTAACTTTCATTGTTTATTTAGAATACATTTTTCATTATTCTAACTTCTTTTCATTTGTTTTGTCAATCATAATGTACTTATTTTGCTTGTAACCTGTCTCAAATCTGTTTTCAGAAGAATAAAAAAAAAGGGAAAGAGAATTGACTATTGTCAATTATAATGAAAGTGTGAAAGTATATCATTCGTGAAGCTTGAGAACAGCTCACTAAGAAAGTTGCCATGGATCCAAATGTTAATTATTATACTATTACTAATGAAAGAAGTGTAATGTTTTAAAATACATAAAGTAGTTTCATCACATACAATCTTTCATCTAATGCTCACAACAGCTCCAAGGGGTAGTTAACATGTGAATTTTGATTCACATTTTACATATGAATCAATTTAATTTCAGAGAAATTTCATGACTTGCTAAGTCCTCATAGTTTTTGGATTGGTCAAGCTCTGACTCAGGTACAGATCAACTTTGCCAAGTCCATTGCTCTTTATAGGCTACTTTCTTCAAAAGTGAAATTTCTGTGTGCAGTTGAAAAAACAAAACTAAACCTGAAATGGAGTTTTAATTAGGAGATTTTTAAGGGAACAGGTAATAAAATCTGCTCGTCACCTTAAATATCAAGAGGAATAATTTACATGTACTCTTACCTTTGAGCTTATTCGAGCTACATTGAGATCTAAAACAAATTGTATCAAACATTTCTGAACTAAAGTGATAGACTTTTTTGAATTCTGCATTTGATCAGATGCAGATATAGTATTTTACATAGTACTTGTCAAGTGATAATGTCTAAAGCAGATTGTTTAATTACAATGAAAGCTGAAGTAAACAACATGAGTGATTTCTGCAAATCTAACCACTAAAAACCACACCCTTTGGCAACTCTGCAAAGATTCATAAAAAGACAACAGTGTAACTGTGTTATAAGAAAAATTTTAAATAAGTATTAAGTTCTATGCTAAAACATGAAAAAGATTTTAAAAATCTTAACAAAAACAAATGAGCAAAAGTATTTAAATCCACGTAAAGAACCCTTCTTTTGTTTATTTTTTCATTTTTTACACACATTTTCTCAATTTGTGATAGCATGTAAAAGGCACAGTTCCAAACAAAATAAAAGCTTTTGATTAAATCTAATTTAAAAGCATAAACTTGTAGTCATACAGGTGTTAATTTGAATCCTACCTGGTAAGTATTACTATTAGCTGTGAGACAAAGGCAAACTATTTAAACTTTTTGGTAACATAGCATAAAAGGTTATTGTCAGGATTAAACAATGATACTATATTCATCTATCCATTCTTTCATTCAGAGCCTATATTGTGTCAGGCACTTAAGATGCAGTAGTGAATGAAACAAAATCCCAGTCCACATAGTTTCCATTTTAGTAGGTATGAAACAAGAAAGTTTCTACCATAATGTGTGACACGTAAAAGATACACAAGAAACACCTACCTTCAGTTCCCTCCATCATACCATCTGAAACCCTTGGTTCTTTGCTAATAGGATGTGGGTGGATTAAGCCTGCAGTACTTAAGCACTATTGGCGGCAGCTACCTTTGAAAGTTGAATAAAGGCTCCAATATAAATAATAGTGGTAAAAGTGTGTTTAGGACAAGCCCCACTCGGCTAAGTAACTACTTATTCTTTTACATATGTTGAATATTTGAAGAAAAAACAAATGTCCCACATAATGATTAAATCAATAACCTAAGTCCTCTACAAGGTCTAAGGGATCATACTTGAAAAGAATGAAGATTAGTCAATAATTGTTGTCAATATTTTACCTTTGCTATTTTGTATGAATCTGAGTCAGGCTAGTTCCAGGAATTGGTTACCAAGTTTCTGTTTCAAAACGTATTCGGCTTTATGTTGCTGAGGGAAAGAAAGAAAAGCAAAAGAGGTTAAGTCTCTGTAGATATTATTATAAAGAAAGAAGAGAAAAATTTGGCAGCTACTTGAAGATGTGACAAAAATAAAAAATAAAAATCATGTAAATGTAAAGTCTTAGGCTTTTTGTTTGGGGTGGGTTTATTTTCATACTTTTGCAGGGAAATTAAGAGACAAGGAAAAGTACTCTGTATCCTTAGTACTACATGAGTGGTTGTAGCGAGTCTTACTGAAAAAAAGACAAAGAAGTTTACAAATTGGACTGCAAAGATGCGAAAAAGAAAGAAAATTTCTGCCATTAACCCAGAACCAACCATCAAAGCATGAGACACAGAACCTGCAGTGTGTGGGTCACTCACATTAACCAAATTAAAGCATGGCAGGTATAGTAATCATCTTAAAGACTGATTTTAAATGTGGTAATTAACTTGATACACACGGTTTGATTATTATTAAGCATTTAAAACATCTCAAAACTTGAATCAATTTTATTTTGGCTGACTTGAATTTTTTATACCCAGATGTAAACCCAGAAAGTAAATCAAGTAAAAGGAAGATGTGGGTTAAAAAAAATAGGGAAGAGAATAAGAAATTGGGCAATTAGAATATCCAGGGTGATCATGGAGTAGCCCAGGATCGTGGTTTCGTAGCCAACTTCGAGAGCCCTTAACCTGATCTGAGCAGGACAGAAGGCTCCAAAATAGAATTGTCTAAGAAGGTCATATGTCAAGAGATACAAGGGGAAACAAACTTTTGAAAAGGAGACAATTACTAAATCCACAGATAACAAAAGTTGTACCAGAAAGAAATGTAATCATAATATACAATGTGGCTGTGAAAGTGTTTATGTAGTAATAATAATGCTAACACTAGGATTAGCCATATTAATAGGATAGGAGGAGATGTAGAAAGTGTATGTTGAGGGCGGTGGCGAGTGGTACTTAGAAGAGCAGTGGGGATGAAAGAGACTTAATTTGTAGTCTTAGTATTGAGAATTGCTTACAACTGAAAAACCAAGAAGTGTTAATTTAAAAAAATATAGAGAGATTTAGGGGTACATAAATATTAAACAGTGGTGGGGAGCAGAGGAATGACAAGAGGAAGCAGAAATAAGCCTTTTAGACCTCTTTAACTTTTAAAACAATATGCAAAGGTATTTTTTAAAAAATAAAATCAGAAACAAAAGCAAAGACCAAAGCATTTTAAAGACTTTGTTGTCATTGTTGAGGAGCTTTTCAAGGTTAAAAAATATTAACATATTTGGTGAGTATAGTATCTAAAAATGAGTTTATAAAAACATTGTGATTTAAAGATATGCTTTCTTAAAAATGCTTCTTTACTGAATTTTAAACAATGCTATTAGATCATAAAAGGCTATAATGTGAGACTATACCATTCTCCAACCCAAAAATAAAACACAGTGGTAAGTAACACACGTCATTTTGTGATGCATCTTCTTACTTTAAGATAAATGCTAAGAAAGGAAAAACAATATAAAAAAATTCTAAAAGTTTATTGTATTCAAACCAACAAATGAATTGGGCAACTCCATTCTATCTTCTTCTTAAGCTGTCCACTGTCCCAAGACTATAAATAAGTCTAACCTAAAATAGATGCCGTTCTCTCACTACCTTAAGCCCTGAAAAACCACTTGGTAAACCTACCTCCAATGAACATACTTATGCCTACACATAAGTTTGCTCAATAGAAGACACTTCTATTATTTATAAATGTCAAAGATGCCCCTGATAGATGAGATTTGGGCAGAGATGTTAACTGGCTGTCTTCCAAATTGGTCAGCCACCTTCTTATTTTATTAGCAACTGCTTATAAAATATCTGCAAATCTTTTAACATTCACAGACAGGTACCATCAATATGACTGATAATATCAATATGACTGATAATTTTTCACTATTGAAAAATTTTTTCTCCACAACTACATGTAAAAAAAAGACATTAATATAATATAATTTTTAAAAATCAATAAAACCTTTTATTTTTATAGTTTATCACAACAATCAGCAGTGGTACAACTTATGATTTTTTAAATAAAAGAACTACATTCTAATTTGTATTCAAAGAGTGGGAATAACACCCCTGAAATATTTTACTACTAAAGCATAGATTTTTATTTTTAATTGTCTCTATTATCTCTTCTGGCACAGTTATATAAAATTATAAAAGCATGGTAAAGTCCAAAAACAAATTCTAAACTTTATAAATTTTAACAGGCTTGACAGAAATTTATGCTTTTAAAAATCAATGAGGTCTTATTTTTTGAAATTAAATTTTTAGTTTCTCACTTTTTAAATAGCTGTAATATTTTCCACTCTCAAGTGAGATTTTGTTTTTCATTGAAAGATTGCAATCCCAAAATCATAAGTGATGCAAAGATTTCTCAACTTCAGATTTATTAAGGTAGATGTGAAGAAAAGTGTTTATATCTAAGGTAATATTTTTAAAGTAATTTTAAATATATATATCCATTAATCTCCCCCACTAATAAAATAATGATGAAAATTTTTTCTTCAAATGGTATTAATAGAAAAAGTCTAGTAATATCATAATGAAATTCTCTAGGTTAACCTCTTGAACTTCATAAAATTAGAAAACATTTATTCATTTACTGATAGCCTCTTTGTTGAAAGTATTTATTGTCTGCTCAGTTCTCAGCATTATTCAATCTTTACCTCTTCTATTCTTCTTCCCCTCCTCCTTCCTCTCCTTCTCCTCTCCCTCTCTTTGCCTAAATTACCCAGGTTAATAGCATTTCTGTAATCCGAGAATGCTATTTTGAGATCTGCTATTTTGTATTATATAAGTACATTATTTCATAAATGTTTTCCTATTCATTTTGATGGTCTATTGAGATTGACTTATAATTACCATTTTAATGGACATAGGAAATTTTGCTGTGTTGATAGAGCACAATTATTAAACTCACTTAATGTTGGCTTTTTGTGGTTTTATTTGTTTGTTGTTTCTGTTTATTCCTTTAGATATTACTGCACTGAATAAAAGACATATATTTATAACATCTTCTCGTTAGTGGCCCTATCTAGGAAATAATTCTCTTTCAGAATTTCCCTCTCTAGAGTGTCCACCTCTGCCACTCTGACCACCACATGACCTTGAGCAACCTCCTCTTAGTGTCCTTGGATTCATGGCTTTTGTCCTAGTACACTACAGCCCATGTATCAATGTGGCTATTTCCATCACAGTTTGCTTTCTAAGGAATAATACAGTGGGATGGGGAGTGGAGGGGGCATGTTGGGTCACACATGGGGAGGCATGAGGGCAGAAGAGGAATAAGCAAGTAAGAAGATAATACGCATTTGCACATTTCTATTTTCTGGGGAGAAAATTGATCTAAAAATGTTGAGAAAAATAATAGTAGAGATAAGTAATCTACTGACAGCAACACAGAGAGACATTTTATTCCTTCCAAATCAAATTTGGATCATATAGACTTGCAAAAAATGAATAGGTTACAACATGGACAACATCTATTTTTAGTATCTTAAAATTAGTTCATTTCTCTGAATTTCTTTTTGGCTATGATGATTTGGATCAATTAGAGAGACAGTTAAAATTAATGTTTAAGCTATGTTAAAGTTTGGTTCAGTTAAAGCACTATACATTTTTCAAAGTGAATTTTTAAAAATGAATTTCTAAAGGGAATATGCCTTTGAAGATCAATTAATGGCAAATATAATTTGTTCCAATATATTCTAACTGCTGTAGCTGCTGCTATATTATCTGTAGGTAATAATAATAATAAAAAAAAACTAAGAGTGACTTTTAAGTTGAGCTACTTTGATTGTATATTGGAAAATCAGAAGATTTGTTGGATACAATTTAAGGTTCATGTTGTTTTCTGTAAAAAAGATTTATTCAGATAGTATGAAAGATATATTCTTAAAAATTACTTTAGTCTTTCTGTAAGAGTCATAATCCTTAGGAAAAAGAGGGTCTATAGTGAAAGTATTCATGAGCTATGGAAGAGTAACTGAGGCTACTTTCCTGTCATAAACTCAGTCAGTCTTGCTGAGATAGCTTGGTGATATACTAGGTACCAACATTGTGACCAATTAACTACTCATTAAACGGCTGACTCTCTTCCCACAATCCCATAATTCTTTTCATTTATGCTTTTGGATTGGCATAACAAATCTACTTCCTTGGACAAAGGAGAATGTGGGAAATAATGTAATACATAAAGCATGTATTTGAGACTTGACTCCAAAACCTACCACCTACACGATTTTTTAAACTTCTTCGACTTTCTGAACTTTGATCCCTTAATCTATAAAATGGAGCGTTAATGTCCACCTAATAAGATTGTTATTAGGACTAGGTAAAATAACTTGGCAAATAGATACTTCGTAAATATTAGTTATCTTCTCTCTCTTTTAAGGAATTACATTAATTCAAACCAGAAAGAAAGGTCAGACAATCATCTAAATATGGGTGGCTAACTTTATAGATAGAGGCCCAGATAGTAATGCTTTAGGTTTGGTGTACCATAGAGCCTCTGTTACTACTCACTTCTACAGTTGCAGTGTAAAAGTGGCTACAGACAATATGTAAACAAATGAATGTGGCTGTGTTCCAATAAAATTTTATTTCTAGAGACTGAAATTTCAACTTTATATAATTTTCACAAACTAGAACCATTTTTCTTCTTAGCTCTTGGGATCTATAAAAACATGTGGCACACTGCATTTGGTCTATTGGCCATCGTTTGCCAATCCTTATTCTAGAGAATCAACAACAGATGAGTGAGAAGATCGCTCTGCATCAAAAAGATCGTTAAAGTAAGAATGGTAGGGTATGGGGCAGATCAGCCTTTCTTAGCATCTCTTCTCTCCTACTTCCATGATTGTTTTGATCCGTATGCATTTTTTTCTTCTCTAATCTCCAAGGTACTCATGTTCTGTGTTGTCACACTAAAGAAATATTTGTCTCATTATAACAAAGCCCAATATTCCAATGTGTGAGCAGAAACATCCCAGAGGAAAAAAAAAAAAAAACTCAGCTGATATGGGCCTATTTGCTTCCCACCAGGGTATTTCCTCCTAAACTTTTCTCTAGTCAATCTTAGGAGTCTTTTGTGATTAGTTTTAATATAGAAATGGAAAGCTGTTTGGACACTACCTATATCCTGTCTTTTTTTGTTCTATAATTACTTCACTGAAAAAATCATGCCACGTAATTGTTCTAAATTTTCTATGACAAAATTGTATAAAACAATATAAAGGTGGGATGGGACAGAAGGATGCAGATATATATTTTGTTTATTAATATTATATATGTATATGTGTATTATATATGTATATATTAATAAACAAAGCCTAGAAATACTTAGGAAATTATTAGACAGATTTTTTAAAGTTTGTGCTATAGCAAAGATTTCCAGTAAAATAATTTGTGGAATCAGAAGGTACTCAGAAACAGACTTGTTTTACATTGTTATTCCCAAATATGTAGGATTGCAAAGAGTCTCCAAATTCTTATTATAAGACCAATAGCCCATGTCATGTTTCAGCTGGCTGGGACAGAGAGCTGTAGAAGAGAAAGTTGCTTTACTTTATTATTTATTTAATTTTTGTGTGAAACATTTTGGCAGACAGACAAATCAGGTGCAATGACATAGACTTGGTAGCAACACAGCCTAAACCATTAGTCTCCCAAGGAGAGAAGGATGCTTACATCAGAGAATTCCAAAGATGATCCATTGAAGTATAGGGGTGGAATTACAATTTCTAAGTATGATTATTTGTAATTGAAACAATTAAGAAGACATTAAGGTTAATTAATACTTAATATATGTTTGACTGGTATCATTGCTTGTTATCTTTGTCAGGTAACTTGATGTCAAGCCTATAAGACAAGGGGTCCTATGAAGGACTAGGAGAGAATTCTGCAACATGGCTGCTCATTCACTTGTTAGCTTCTAGCTTGTTGCAGTTTAAGTAGGCTCATTATATTTGCCAATTAAATTATTTAGATTTAGCTAAGCCTAACTACAAGAGGGTGAGTGGCTTAAAAAGAGTCAGGCAAATAAATTACAAATAGAGGCTATTGCTACTGATTCGAGTACAAGCAAATTACAAAAAGAATAACAGAGCTGAGACTTTTCCTACTCCTGGAACAAGCTGTTCATTATTTATAATACAAGATTAAAGAAAGAACACCTTAATCCATTCTGACAAGAAGTCAACCAAAGAAATTCAAATAATCAAGAAGACTATTTAGGCAATAGATTTACATCCACAGTTGTTAAGAAAGAAGCTTTTTCTATATATATTTCATTTTTTAAGAAATCAGCTAATGATAACATAAAGTCAACACTACCAATAATACATTTTAAAATGTGGCTTATGCTTTATTTTGATCTTTTTAAAATGTCTATCTTTTATGTTATTTAAATAACAAATTAGTACAGAATTATGTATGTATAATTTGTAGGTAAATTTCCCAAGAAACAAATGTAAGAGTGTGTGTTCAAAAGGTTTTATTAATAGAAGAGGATGCACAATCAAAAAGCTTACAGAAAAAAATTTGAAATAACCAGCCAAACAAATAAATGAAATATCATAAAGCATAAATGAATTTTATTCCATATGTATATTGTCAACAGTGGAAGTGTGCTTAATTTCTATACCTTAGAGGTGGTATGCTTATTAGGTGACCATAAAGCAAACAGACTTGTAGATTATATTCAAATGCACTATGATACCCAAAATTTGCAATTAGGCTTCTGATAATTATCAAAATAACATATTATCAACAAATATTTAGACGATTTTTAAAAATTCAACTAGTATTGGCAATACTAATTAAAATAGCTTCAAAAAACAAAATATATTCAAAGCATGTACATTAAAAACTACAAACATTTCAGAGAGAAGTGAAAGATGAGAGATTTACTATGTTCACAAATTGAAAAACTCAACATTTTCTTTTAATATTTGAAAAGTCAATTTTCCCCAAAATTTATCTATAAATTAAATGCAATCCCAATTAAAATCATAGCTGGCTCTTAAAGAAGAATTGCCAAGCTTATTCTAACATTTTATAGAAATATAAAGGACCATAATAATCAAAATAATTTTTAAAAAGGACAAAGTTGGAAGACTTAGACTGATTTCAAGACTACTTATAAAACTACAGTGATCAAGATAATTTGGTATGGGTGTAAGGATTGACAAGTAGTTCAATGGAACAAAATAAGGAAGCCAGAAATAAATCTCCTTATATATGATCTGTTAATTTTCAACAAAGAGGTAAAAGTAATATAATGGGGAATAGTTAGTCTGTTCAACAAATAATGCTGGAATGAACAACTGGATATCCATGTGGGAGGAGGGGAAATTATGTCTGACTTTTACCTCATACTACACACACAAATTTATTTGAAATGGATTATAGATCTTAATCCAAAAGCTAAAGTAATAATTTTTTTTTGAAGACAACATAGGAGAAAATCTTTGCCACCTTGTGCTAGGCAAATATTTCTCAGACAGGACATAAAATAATGAACCATTAAAAAAAAAGTGATGAATTGGACTTCATCAATTCAGCTCATGGTCACATACCTTTAAATGATTTCCTCCAACACCAGTTTTCTCAACTATTATCTGCTTCTTTCAGTAGACTGTAAGTTCCATGAGAAACTAGACCACAGCCCTTTTTCTTAACTTTGTGACCAAATCATATTGTGCTTTGCCTGGCTCAAAGAAGGCAGTCATTAAACATTTCTTGAATAATTACATGCATAAATGAGTAAATGAGTTGTCATCTTCATTTTATTGTCTCCTTCATATCCAGTTTTCTTGACTAAAACTGCAGTCAACAAGTTTGTTAATTCCCTTATTCTTGAACTCAATCCATTATAAAATAAATAAAATTCAGATGTCTTCTGAGAATTATGGGACTCTAAGATCTAGATAGAATCTTTTGAAAGCAACTTGTAGGCAAAATAATACACAATCCAGATCCATCCTAATGTCGTTGGAGATTTGGAAACCTACCTTAATTAAATAGATAGGTATTTGTTTCCACAGAGCCTTCTAACCCAGGGACTATCCAATCTCTCTTCACCTTTGAGTGAGGAACCAGGTGAATACCAGGCCCAGAGCTCCAGCTGGTTGAACACTTAATATTCAGTAAATCAAATCCTTACATCTGCCTTGTATGAATGATTGTGTGTGTGTGTGTGTGTGTGTGTGTGTGTGTGTGTGTGTGTGTGTGTTGGAAATCAACATTAGGAGGCTATGATACATGTCAGGAATAAAAAATAGTTGCATAACTGGAGTAGGAAAACAACCAATGAACTAATTTAGAATGAAAGCATTAAAACTACAGTTTAAGGAACAAAGAGCCAGTGTTTAGGACCCCATCTTGACCCAAATGCTACAGGAGAAATGCTGAAAACATGGAACTTCTATTGCAAGTGGTGTGTAATTGGTACAATGTCATATGAATCCCAAAGTTCAGGGCTTTCCCAGCTAAATCTTTGGGTTACACTAAGCACTAAGTAAGTCAGTCATATGGGAGGAGCCTGGTTCCACAGGCAAAACGAATTGGAGGGTATGAAATGAGAGCTGTGATACAGAACAATATGGATAGGTAGAAACAAGAAAGGCCAGAAATTCTACCTGATTCACTACATTTAGATTCTAAAAGTGTTACTCTTTTTTAAAAATCTTTTTTCATGAAGATTTCATTTTTCTTAGAACACTTTTAGCTACAGAGGTTTCTTATGTTTCCTTCGTCCGCACACACGCACAGCCTCTCCCATTATCAACATCTCCACCAAAGTGGTACATTTGTTACAATTGATAAATCTACTTTGACACATCATAATCACCCAAAGTCCATACTTTACATTATAGTGCATGGTTGGCATTGTACATTCTGAAGGTTTGGACAATGATATGTCCATCATTACAGTATTCAAAAGAGTATTTTCACTGCTCTAAAAATCCTCTGTGCTCTGCTTCTTCATCCCTCCCTTCTGCACCATTGACAATCACTATCATTTTACTATCTCCATAGTTTTGCCTTTTTAAGAATGTCATATTTTTGAAATCTTACAGTATGTAAACTTTTCAGATTGGCTTCTTGATAACTTATTTTTTAAATCCAAAGACTGGCAAGGGTATTAAATGGTATAGGGATATTTTCTATGGAGGCAGAGTTGGATCAGGAAATGGGATTAAGAGGCAAAAAAAATCACTGAATCTAAGAATGAGGAGTTGGGAAGAGCAGAGTCCAGTTAAATAGGGGCTGGGCTGATGTAGAAACCCATGACAGTAATATTTACTGTGCTCAGAAAGAGAGGACCTTTCAGAGTGAGCTGTAGAACTAGCACCGGAGAAGGAACAGCCAGAAAAGAAAACGGGGGAGAGATGATAATGGTCCTCAGAATGCTGAATACTAAATAGAACCTTGAAATTTCAACACAGTGTTTTTATTCTCTCTTCTAAATTCCTTCCTGTCACACATTTCAATTATGACTGAAATGAGAATAGTTTCAGGTGTGATTATCACATTTTAAGTAAGTCAGCTGTTATGATCTTAAGGAGGGCAGAGAGGCTTTCTCAGCTCTCTGACTACAGATGGTCTATTAAAGGTGATTACCATCCAGTAATAAATGGGAAGAGTGACCTAAATTGCCATAATTCAAGCTCTTATTAGATTTTGCTGCTTTTAGAGAACTAACCAACTTCTTGGTCGATTCAAATCCCCTACTTTAAGATGATCTTGCTTTAAGTATGTAAGCTGAAGCATCTATCAAAGCACCAGGCATCTGGTTAAAGTTTGCTATTTTTTTAAGTGAAAATATGCAGTGAATCTATCAATAACAAAGCATGACTGGGTTTGCATGACTTCAATAGAGGATTTGGAAAACTGTCATTTTGTGAAAGCCAGGTGCAATGAGTTTTGGAAGATTGAAACAAATCTTAAGTAAAGCAGAAATTAACTATGAAAGGTATTTAAAAAAAAACGAGGTGACTCTTGACCTCAAAAGCTTCAATTAAGACAACAGGCAAACTACCAAATGAAATGAATGTATATGGCACTTATATACTGATAAGCACATGTACTTGATGCCTGATATTTTTCAACTATGAACATAACGATGTATGTCATTGCTTGACAACATACTCTACATTGTTATATTGTGTAACAATGTCACAGCTATTCATGAGAACTATTTTGGTTTGATTTACTCAATTTGGCTTGAATTGGTTTGGAATGAATTTAGACAGTTGAGCTCTGAAAACACATACATTTGTCAACATGAGGCAATCCATCTCTCACCAGATGCTAAATTTTCCAAGACTAGAGGTGACATCAAAGACTTTCTCTGCAGATGCCATTAGCAGTATTGATATCTCCTTAAATATAGGTCTGACTCTGGACCTGGACACATTTCAATTATCCTGAATGCTGCTGGATGAAAATGGTCTTTTATATGATCATATATAGGTCAATGGGTTAAGATAACTGTATTGCTTTCCAGAGAGAGTGAGATACAGAGTTTCATCTTATCTGTCCTATGTCCCAGGGTGGAAGTGCAGTAACAATTCATCTGACTTAAACACTGGGGTATTTCACTCTCAGCCCCACCAGAAATAATAGAAAGTACCTTGGCTTTGTAGGCATGGGTTCAAATCCAAACTCCACAAATAGCTGAGTGACCCTGGGCAAAATATGTGATTTCTCTAGGATCTAGTTTCCTCCTCGGTAAAATGAGAATTCTCCTTTATGAAATGAGAATATCATCTACTTCATAGCATTTTGTGTGAGTTAAATAATCTAACATAGATAAAGCACTGAACACTGGTTTTGAAAAAAACAGTAGGTTCACAAAAGTATGAAAACTCTCTTGCCATGTTCATAAAGAATCCTATGTGATTTCATTTCAGTTAGCTAGGACCACCACTTATTTTGTTCCTTTGTTCCATTTCTCAGCTATAAGAAGAAGCAGAGAGAGATTTTATGACTGTTTCCATATTTTATAGGAATGGAATATTGGTATGGCCTCACCTAGATTTTGGATGCATAGCTTCTCTTTCACTCACTGGTTCCACACCAGTGTGGGAGATCTTCTTGGTTCCTTGGGGCCTTCTTCTACAGTTTGGCTAAGTCATGCCCCATTTTGGTTTTCGAATTTATGCTGTTGGCTCTTCTCAAATTCTCAAATCCTGTGAGCATCCATCATCTCCCCTTCCCTTTGATTTCACCCGTCCTGCCACTGCCGAACTCCATGTGCTCCACTACTGTCCAGCTTGGGAATGCTCACCAGATGGTAATCTCCTGACAACAGTTTTTCCTGTTTCGTAATATTACATCAGAATTTAAGAATGAGATTACTCAGATATGGAAGCTTAATTATTTTTCAAAGTAATTTATTTGGAAGTAATATAAGCCCATAATAAACTTTCATTAAACAAAAATGAATATAAAAACTATGCTTAGATCTCCTCATATTAATGCTGTGACTATTAACATTTTAGTCCATTTTACTTCATGTTTTTTTTTAAACCATGATCTTTTGTTTTCTAATACAATTATAGTCACACTACACATAGTATTTTATATTCTGCCTTTCAGCTAAAATTATATTATATTAATTTTTACAGAGATTAATAATCATCCTTTAATACTCAAAATGCTATCTTAATTACTATCCTAATAAGAGAATATCATTCTATCTATCTATTTATCATTTCTTTTTTTGGATGAAAATTTAGGTTATTTCCAAATTTAACAATAAACAATACAGTAATAAACTTTTAATGTATAGAATGTATTATTTTCATATTTATAATTTATTTGTTAGGATTCTCAGAAGTGAAATTACTGAATCAGAGTGAGCACATTTTCATGACTTATAGTGTAGTTGCCAAAGTGCTTTCCAAAAAAAAAATAAATATATAAGCTAATGCTAGGAAAATAATTCTACCCGTATTTTAGCTTTACATAGGATCAGCTCTGCATAGAAGTTGAAATTAAAGCACTTATTAAGTCACTTTTTTCTTCCTCCACTATTTTCCTCTGGGAAAGAAATTTTATGTATGTTTCACCCAGCTTTGTCAAGCCTGATCTAAATTATAGTTATAAATACAGTTAGTCATCCTGAAATACTTTCTGGAATTAGGTGGGGTATAAATAAATTCAAAATATATTCACCAACCAAGCATATGGCAGGTTTCTGAAACTGTTTTAAGGGTTTAATGGGAACATAATCTTTTGGGTGTGTGCACTATACTCTAAGTTCCAGCTGGTGCGTAACCTCAGATAAGATCAATATTTTTCTATAACTCCTTCTGGAAAAACTGCTACTTTATTGTCACAAACAGACAGTGCTCAGTTAGCATTGTACAACAGTACAATGATTTTGAAAAACATATAAAAACAGGTTATCAAAAAATACTTATATTCTTGGGCCCCAAAAGTTTGCTCTTAAAAATAAATTTTAGAGAAAATACTTATTGTAGCTAAATGCTCAAAAACAACTTAAAGATTCAACTGTAGAGAAATAGATATGTAATTCATGAAGCATCAGCTAAATAATAGCAGAAGTAGACATTTATGATGTTTTCCTGCCCAACATGGACAACCTCTTTTTCTAGTAACAATTCTCTAATTAGCCTTTACCAGATCCTGAGTGTACAATCAGATCTTTCTAAATGCAGTAGAGATGTCCTATGCTACATGAAGTGAGGATGTTAAAATGGCACCATTCTCAAAATAGCCAAGGGTAATTGTTACACACATATAGCTAGAAAGGTTTTGTTAAATGTATTTTGACAGGGGAAAAATGTAAGGATTAAACCTGTGAACAGACATAACTGTTCATCCTTTCTGAGTCTTGATTCAACAGCAGTTCAGACCAATATCAGAGTATTTGAGCTGAATAAAAATAAAGCTAGAATGAAAGCTTTAAAATTACTTTGGTAGGAACTATGTACTGTTGAAAATGTAGCCCTATTTTCTTATACATTATCAAGGTAAATTTAATATTTATTAAACATTCATAACAATGTTTTAAAAACAAGTTAAAATGATTATCTATTTATAAACATATAGATTTTATTATCAGAGTTGAAAATAAATAGTAACATGCCATAATGATAAAAGTTTTTAAATATGAAACATTCTCAATCAGCTACTTTAAATATATTCTCAATTATCGATATTCGATAAAACTTTTTGTTTTTAACTCTGATTTTCTAAGGGATTCATTCATTAACAACTCTTCATTTACTCAATTAGCTAGCATATATTTCCCACCTACTATGTGTAGATATAACTCTAGGCTGCCTTATTTGTGTGTATTTTCCAATATGTATTCTTCAAAAAGGAAACTGAATTTAATGTTAGTGGAATAAAAATAACTGAGAAGGCAAGACTGCAATAAGAAAATCATACAGACTACTACAAAATCTAAAGTTTAAAATTTGGATATTTGTTTAAATTCTATGTATGAATATATATGAAATTCGTATATTACCAATGTCTTCCACTTCTAAAATTTAATTTTTATAAATAGTACTCAAATATAAAGGGGGAAATATAGCATAAAGAAAACTAAAAATTCAAGAAACACTATAACTCAGGATCACATAAAATAGGGGAAAAAATTATTCCCCCCGTTCCAAAAAAGAAATATAGTTATGACAGAAAACAAAAATTAGATTTTATTTGAAATCAGACACCACAAAGTGTATTACTGGTCTAAAGTTCACTCATTCCTTTGGAAAACATTTGCAGAAAAGGCAATAGTGTGACTATGTGCAATCCCTCCAGGCATTTATTTCTAATAGATATGACATTTGTGTAAACCAGTGTCCTTGATTCTCATAGGTCCTAAATAAAATAATGTTTACTCCAAAGCCGAAGTAATCACTTTTAATGAAATACTATTCTTGAAAGAAAAGTTTTGTTTGATGTCCCACAGGGAATACAAACAATGCATTAGAAAAGAATAAGACCCTTAGATTTATAATATAATATTGTATGGAAGTGCCGCCTCCCCCATCCCTGCAGAAGCCTTAGCCATGCTTTCTAACACAATCTCACGGTTTATCCTTCGAAGCTGCTCTTATCTTGGCAGTGTTTCTCCAAGCAGCTGTGGGCCTTGCTCTTAGTGACCTCCCCCATCTTCATTACAGACGGTGCATCTTTGACAACGTGCCTAGAAACTTTGGCAAAAGCTCTGTATACTTAGGAGAAGGAGTCAACACATTTCTAGATGCATAAGAGCCAATTACCTTTGCATTTGAGCATGGGGCAATTAATTAGTAGTAGAGATGGCCCAGAATGTCCTGAGAATGCACGGAAACAGACCTTAGCCTGTGGTTTAGTCCAGTTCAATCCAGCAGAAATGAGAGAGATAAGAAGCTACTTTATGTGATTAGGGGAAAGAAAAATCCATACTTTCCATATGGGAATTCTTCATGTGTTTTCTTAATGAACACAGAGAGAAGTTCGAGAGACTTTTAAGCTGTTAAAACTTTTAACATACTCTCTATGGGCCTCAGAGAGTATGAATGTCCTAATTTCATCAGACCATTAAAGACATCTGTTTTTTTCTTTTTCAACAAAGGAAGTGAAGGGATTCTTCTTTACACTATGATTTTGAAAAACATTAGATTGCAGGATAAATGTTTTGCAATTATGCTATACAATATATATATATTTCTTCTCTTCACTCCAGAAATGATTCTCATTGTAGAAGTTCTAAAAGCTCCTTAAAGGCTAGATAATTTATGGAAGATACTTATGAATTAGCATTTCATAATAACTAGAAGGTTGCATTTTCTCCCAGTTTTATTTATTTATTTATTTACTTTAAAGGATGCCTTAGCCTCGGAGAAGATTGAACATTTTAATTTCAACTATAAACTTCAGACAAAACTAAGAAATGTCAAGAGGGGACCATCCCCTCTTACGCCATTCTTTTTTCATGATTTTATAAAAAGGGTCTTTTCCTCACCCAAACAACTAAAGTCAAGAGAAGTAAGAGGTCAAATGTCAGATAAGCAGACCAGAACTGGAAGAAAAGTTTTTAAAGTAGGATAAGGAATATTTTTCAATGCCCAGGTAATGTGAAGTGCAATAAAAGGAGGAAAGGACAAGCAGGCATGGAAGTACAAGGTCCTGAAACCAGAAACAGCAGGGAGCTACACCCTTGGAAATGCAGGGCCGCAAATATTTTGTAGATTAGTAGGGGGAGGGAGAGAGAGAGAAAGAGAGAGAGAGAGAGATAGAGAGAGAGAGAGAGAGAGAGAGAGAGAGAGAGAGCAGAAGAAAGCTGTAGCTATTGTGCTAGCAGAGCCAGGCAGAGAGATTCATTTAAACAGCTAAATAGATACAAGCACTGGGATTTCTCTTTTTTTTTTTTAATATTTAGGTATAATTTATTTGAGTGAATTAAGTCAAATGAAGCATTTGCTTAATTCAGACCACTTTTTGCAATACATACATGTACATGTTATATAGATACAGTGTATTGTTATAGTACTGGAGAGGTGACAAGCCCTAACATTGTAATTAGCTGGACACTGTTTAACATGGTTAGTTAATAAGTAAATCTCTCTTAAATAGCAATATACTTAGCTTTCTAGAATCCTACCCAAAAATAAAAATTAAATTATTTTTCTTAAGGCCTTGGATTTATTAAGGCATAATTAAATATTTATAATTAAATATATGAAATGTTTTTTCATACAGTAATTAAATAAGAATAAATAGAAATTTAATTTATTATGCTACAAAAAATACCAAACTTTGAGTTTTTAGCTGATTATTTATTTATTGTGATTGATGTTTAATAAATATTCAATTTTATATTTAATGAACTCCAGATAATAAAACCTTTACAATTATTTAAAAAATAAAATGGTGAAAGAAAAAGTCTCAAGAAAATGTTAAAATATTCTGAACTGAATGTAATAAAAATAGAACTGATAAAATGTGTGAGATCCAGGAAAAGCAGTACCTAGAGGGAAAATTATAGTGCTGGAAGCATGTATTAGAAAAGGAGAAAATTCCAAAATCAGTAATCCAACATTCCAGTTTAAGAAAATAGAAAAAGAAGAGCAATGCAAGCTTAAGGCAAGTAGAAGAGAAATAATAAAAATTATGATGAAGTCAATGAAATTGAAGAGGAAACCAGTAAAGAAAATTAACAAAAATGTAAACTGGTTCTCTTCAAAAAGAACAATAAAATTGATAAACCTCTATCTAGCCAGGCTAACCAAGAATTAAAAAGGAAACAACCTAAGAAAACTTTACACACAAAATCCCAGTTCTAGGAGTTAACTTTTTAAACCAGAAATAGTTAAATGTTCACTTAGGAGTCTTTAACGCCATTGAAGTAGAAATGGTTACTAAATCGATGTGACAAGACAATCAGATGTAGAAGTAAACAGTATTTACTCTTTCTCTGGGTTCATCAAAAAAATGAAAAATATTTTTCTCCTCCCTTTCTAGAAGACAAGCAAGATTTCTGTTTTCTAGAGACTTTTGTTCTGAAATTTAATTCAAAAGCACCTGGATTATTTTAGAAAGAAAAAAGTCTCACAGGGATGAAAGAGAGAGGAATGTCCTGACTTCAAAAGAAGAGATCTCTGGGGACTGTGAGGTATATTCAGGGAGGGAGCAGTGACTTTAATGTAAGTGAGCCTGGAATGTCTGAAGAACTAAGCGCTAAAAACCAAAGCCTTGGAAGTTTCATAGAAGGCCCAAGAGGCCAAAAATGCACACCGTCAGCTGCAGAGCCTCTAGCCTTGCAAAGGGCTACACGAGTCTAGATAATAGGCATGTTTTGAGGTGGTTTAAACCCTATTAACTCTAAGGTGGGGAAAAATGTTTAATTTGATTAATAAAAATTAAATTCGTTTGTTTTAGAAGTAATTTTTATCTGGAATAACAGTGTAACAAAATCTAAACCTATCGTGAAACACTATTTTGCAAGATTAGGTGTGACCATGAAGTTCTAAGGGCAGAGTGAACAGTATCTTATTGACCAAACTATAGAATCATAGGACAATGGCACTCAGCACTTAAAATGGTGGTTTAGTACATGTTGCTAAAGTATTTGATAGGACAGGTGGTAAAGCCATGTTGTTTGTTTGGCATATGATAAAAAAAAACTCTATCTGGCCAGGCTAATCAAGACTAAAATAATAAAAAACAAACTCTAAACGGTACTGAATAAATTCACAATATTAAATGAGAGTGTTTGGAAATAAATAGATAGACCGTTATCCATACCAAAGCCAATCATGAGATGGTAGAGAAACTTTCTCTCATTCTGAGATCTTAGAACAGAGTGGACCACTGGACAGATGGAAACAACCCATGTTTCCTATATTTCTCAATTAACTTCTAAAAGAAGATGAAATATATGCCCTCTTGTGGAAGGGAGTAAAAGAGGGAAAAGTGTAAAAGATTTTTGGAATCTTAATCTATTCAGGAGATTGAATCTGACATTGAGGTATCTGTAGACCAATCAGATATTCTGTGGGAGAAAACAATTGATTTTTTTTTATTCTTGTAAAAAGAAATGCTGAATGAATGATGATTTAAAACAGAGTGCTATAAAATATACTCATTTCAAAATGCTCTATGCAATGTGAATCATTTATTTAGCCAGCAAATCATTATCAATGGCCAATTGCATGCCAGTCACCATTCTACCACCTCTCTCTTTCCCCCTTTCTCATATCTTAACACAACCAAAAAAATAATATTATAACTACATCTCATTTTGGATGTTCTCCTCTCATAACACATGACTTTCTAGCATCCATTCCCTACTTTGGCTAATATTAGTGGCTCTCATTTCCTCAATACTCCTTAGTTGAATTTTATCTAAATAGGGCATATAAACCAACAGAATAAGCAGTTTGGAATATACTGTATTTCTAAAGTAGCTATAGAGATCATGATTAAATAATACTATAGGTAATGTAATAATGGTAGTAATAATATTGAAATTACTTCTCTCTGGACGTGGGCATGTTACAGACTTATTTATACTTTAATTTTATATACTAATATCATCTCAAACAATAATTTAAGTACATAAAGAACTTTGAATCAATTATATCCTATATCTTAAAAATCTCCTGAACTTTCAGTTGATTGCTTTCTTTGAATGAATTTTCCCCCCAACAATTCTACTGCCTACTTTGCTACCTAACTGTCTTAGACCTTTACTGCTCCTCAAATTCAAAGGAGTTGGAAGTGAAAATAATACTTGCTGCATGTCTCAGATATTTCAGGAAAGTGCTAGTCATTTTACATACATGTTTATTATTTAATCCTTTCAACAATTCTACACAATAAGTATATTTTTTTCCATTTTAAAGAAGAAAATGAGGCTGAGAGGTTATAAAGCTTACCCAGGTTTCACACAACGAGTAATAGAGCAAACAGCCAAGATTAAAACCTGTCTCCATGTTTTTTTCAAAACTAAGTACTTTTGCTTTGTCCAAAACTTTCCTTCCTTTCTTTCCTAAATTAATTGATAACAGTATTCATTCTATTTCCCGAACTTAAAAATTAGTCATTACCATTCTTCCTTTTTGTTATATCTACGCCCTCTTCGATCCCTCACCAGTCACCGGATCTTGTCAAGCTCTCCATCTTCAAACAGTTCTCATGACCTACCTGTCTGGTCTGTCTCCCTGTGAGTACTGCTTGTGAGTCTTTTCCACTGCCTATCAAATACTATCTGATATTCTTATATTTGCTCTTTCTGAAAAGGGTTCATTCTCCTTTCTGTTACCAAGGTGAATTCTCTAAAACATGCCATTTCTTCTTCAATTTAAGTGTACACTGGACCTTTGCCACTGTGCCTCCAGTCTCATTTCCAACCTCACTTCCTGCCCCATAGGACTTCTCACCATTCCCCATTCTACTATACTCGTGAATTTGCCTTCAACTAAAATACTCTTTCCGTTATTCTCCTAGAATCTTTCACCAACATCTTTCCTCTGTAACCTTTCTCAGCCATCTCACCTCTTCTTAAACAGAATTTAGTGCTTCATGATTTGTGAGTCTCTGACACTGTGCATACTTCTTTTATAACACTTAACCAATTAGATTGTAATTCTTTGTCTACAAGCTTATTTTTTTTTCAAGACAGGTACTGAACACATTTATGGTGTTCTGTAGGTGCTCAAATTTATTGTATTTTTAAACAGTTTCAGCTATTTGTTAAACAGCAAAAGTCTCTGCAAAAGCAATTATGTAAATTATAATTTGACTTAACACACTCCTTACAAAGAATCTATTAAAAAAGGACACTGTTAAGCAAAATAAGCCAGACAGAAAAAGTTGAAAAACATATGATGTCACTTCTTTGTGCGATATAAACCTAAAAGCAAGTAATGAACAGAACAAACAAACAGAGACACATAGACATGGACAATAGACTAGTGTTTACTAGAGTGGAGGGAGAGGTGGAAGGGGGAGTTAGATGAGTAAAAGGGGTCAAATATGTGGTGATATTAAAGAATTAAAAATAAATAAATAAATTTTTAAAAGGAAAAAAAGGAAACACTGAATACTGCAGTTTTGAAAAACAAAAACTTATAATCATTGAAGTATTATTTAAATAAGAGGGGATAAATAATTGTGCATAAATGTTTTTTAACATATTTCCTCAAATAATTATCTGAAAATAACCTTAATGAATGAAAGCACAAAAATTTAGGATTCTGACATTTTGTTGGGATCGAGCATTAGATGTTTCAATAAGTTCAGTAATTATAAGAACTTTAAAATTTCAAATCAAATTTCTTCCAGAAGTTCCCTTTGTAAGGAGTTTGTTAATGAGTCTACATTATAAACTCTTGTAATAAATCAAATCATATAGTAGCTGGCAGTAGCGATTCTGTTTTATAGAAAGCATTTAATCCATTTTTAAGAGAGTAAATATATATCAGATAAAGTACATAAAACTCTCCTTAAATGTTAGACAAATAAGGAAATTAGAGTTCCTCTGTCTAAAAGGAATGGATTAATATAAAAGCAAAAAAAAAAAATGATCACTTAAAATGTTTTAAAATAGTTGTTTAAAATTAAAACTAAGACATTGAAAGCATACAGATGTTTCTTTATTCAAAAAAAAAAACTGGCACAGAATTTCTTGGCTTTAAATAAGCATTTTAAAGACATTGCTTAACAGAAACACTCAAACATTCTTATTCAAACAGTAATTGTTTTCCAAACATTAGTTTAAGAAAGAACGCCTCTCTAACGCATTGCTAGATTTTCTTTTTCTTTTTTATTTTGCCTTAGAGTATTTTACTGTTATCAGATCCCCCTTCTCCCCCTTCCCCATGGTCCCCCTGGCCAAATTACATTCCTGTTGGGACCCGGGAGAAAATTCTTTCCTCCTTCTCTTAGCTTCCCCTGCCCCTCCCCCACCTCACAAAGGGAAGCAGGTAATTGCTCCCCAGGCTGCAGTTCCATTGCACTTTATAGACACCATTATTATACTTGTCACTTTTAATTATCACTGTTTATTTGTGTAGCTCTTTCTGCTGCTAGACTGATAGCTCCATGCAGACAAGGATCAGTTCTACTGTTAGGCAGCAAGGAGCATAACTAAGAATAAACCGTTCCAAGGTATCAGTGGAACAGCAGGAAATTGGTGGAACACAAATGAATAGCAGTACTATTCCTGTACTCAAAGAAAAATTATGGCAGTGACTTTATCCTGTCACCATAGCTTATAACTGTAAAAATCCAGGCATTAAAAGAACAAAGGCAGTCAATAAATGTTTGCTTAAAATCATTGAAAACCCTAACACTAAACTTTAATGCCACCAGATATAGGTGGAGGGAGAGGGGAGACATGTAGGAGGAAGCGGGAAAAATATATCTTTTACTAATATATATGCTTAAGAAAGACACAACACAATATACATATGATGTATTATTGAATTGTACACTTGAAACCTATATAATTTTATTAAACAGTGTCACCCCAATAAATTTAATTAAAAAGAAAGAAAGAAAACTAAAAGATATTACATGTTAATCAATAACTAGTTTATTGAAACAGCAATAAAATAACAAAAATAAAAACAAGATATTATAAAATCTGAATAAACAATGAACTGGTATTTGCCCCACCCTGAAAGCTTAAAGACTAGAGTATTTTCTTTAAAAAAAAAAAGTACTGTTATCCTTAACCTTTAGCAATTTTTCTTGATCTGAAATGGCAGAGGTTTGACATATCCTTCTGAGGAAGAAATATAAATAATCTCAGTTAAATAGAAAAAAATTGGTTGGTTTAAGAAAGTGCTAAGATGTTGCTGGGCTCGACAAAGCAATCAATGATTGCGACAGTTGAGATCTCTTCCCAGGGCAAAAAAGGAGCAAGAATATCTTAAAGAACCAGTAAATGTACCAATTCCTCAGGACAACAATCTTTTTTTTTTTCTGGTTCTGGAATCTTTTGAAAATCTGATGGAAAAAAAATGATCTATTTCCCAGAAAAAGACATATATGCACTTTTTTTTTGTAATGTCAGGGGAGTCCAGGGTCTCCAGAAGTTCCCCCACCCCCATTCATGTAAGGGTAAAGACCCCTGAGGAAGTCAGAAGCAGCTCCAGGAGAAACAGCCAGACTTGTGGGCTTTGGAAATAATAAGAGCAAAGGTGGCTTTTAGAGGCTGGGTGTCATCTTCCAGAGACTGAGTAGGTCCTCCAGCCACCAAACAGCAACAGCTGGGAACTGAGCAAGTGGCTGCCAGATGCTAAAAGCATTTTGGGATTTCAAGCCAGAGGCAAATCGTCATAGAGCTACATGAAATGAGCCTAAGGTAGGTGGTTGAGAGCAGCACTTCCCTGTTCTGGTGCTCTGTTTAAATGGGGTTGCCTTGGGACAGTTTCTAGACACATAAATGGAAATGGCTCTTCTTTGCTTTCCCTCTAAGAACTCTCTCTTTGGCAAAACTTAGCAGGGAGTGAGTACAAGTCTTTGAAACTAGTATTTTTATAGTTGAGCATAGCTCTTTTTGTCAATCTCTAGAAAAAGCTAAATAGGTGATTATGTTAGTCAGGGTTCTCCAGAGAGCCAGAATCAATAGGAGATTATATATATATATATATATATATATATATATATATATATATATATATTTTCACACATACACATATAAAGAAATTTATTATAAGAAATTAGCTGATGCAATTAAGAAGGCAGAGAAGTCCCAAAATCTGCAGTCCACAAACTGGAGACTCAGGAGAGTCAATGAAATAGTTTGGATTTGAGTCTGAAGGCCTGAAAACCATGATTGCTGATAGTGTAAATTCCAGTCTAAATTGAACTCCAAGATCAGGAGGAGACTGATGTCCCAACCTAAAGACAGTCAGATAAAGGGAGAAAATTATCTCTTATTCAGCCTTTTTGTTCTGTCAAGGCCACTGGATGAAGCCCACCCACATTGAGGAGAGCAATCTGCTTTACTTGGTCTGCCAATTCAAATCTTACCTAGCAATACTCTCACATCCAGAATAATGTTTAACCAACTATCTGGGTACACCATGGCCCAATCAAGTTGACATGTAGAATTAACCAACACAGTGACCTCAGATGGAAGGATGACCAAGGAAACTTTTAGGAGAACCCAACCATACCAGAGCAGAACAAAAAACGACTCAGATGTTATTGCTGACTATCATAGATAAGGTTAACAAAAGAGGCAAGAGGACATGTTGATACTATTCCTCTCCACCATGAGCAAACGAAAACAACTTAAAAGTGTGAGCTGCTTCTTAGATCTTATCACCAAATATAAGCAAAAATATTTTCTTTCTATATTCCATTTAAGATTAGCTATGTCTACCAGAATACATTGCAATGTTTGCCTTGCTGATTGTGCTTTTTACAAAGGGTTGTTTTCTTTTTATTTGTTGTAAATTTACTTCTGGGGTTGTTATGATAGTTTAGGGGGTTACACAATATTTATCCTGGCAGAAGTGGCCCAATTTTTACAAAAATATGTATGTAATATTCAAACCCACCATATTATAAATATAGAAAACTAGAAGCCTTTGAAAGAACACATTTTTTTAAAGCTATTGAGTGGATTTTATAATGAGATCAAAGGTGATTCTAGAAAAGTATTGAGTGTTTGGTCATTTAAAAATGCATTTGTCAGTGATTTTATAGTATTAGATCATCTTGTTTATCATATAAGCTTCAGGCACCAGAATTTGGTCAACTGGTAGTCTTCCATGTTAATGAAGAGGAGTAATTTTAACAACAGAAATAATCTCAAACCACAGACAATCTGAAGCATGCTGTATTTTATTTTAGATGCTCTGTATGTCTGAGTTTTGTTTTTCACACCAAACTCCCCTACGTTTTGCTGACACAGCCCACAGTCTTCTTCGTGATTGCATATTAATTGCACAATGGGAGGAACCTTAAAACCCTACTTAATATTTGTATATTAAATTAAAATGAAGTCTTACATAACCCATGAAGTAAATAAATCTCATTTAGCTAATTTAAAATGGAGTATAGACAGTAAATCCAGCTTAAGAAAATTCTGGTGGTGACCTTAGTAAACTAAGGCCACTAGGAACTGAAGGAAACAAAAATATTCTCATTCTCTTTACTGTAAGTTTCCTCACTAGCATCTCCCCAATAACACCAATGCACTTTGGTCCACTGCCACGCAAGGCTTTAATGGCAGAAGAGAAGAGGATAGGATTTTTAAAATATAATGATTTAAGAAAAATTCTCTGAAGCTTTTCTCCATTAAGTTCTAAAGACTAGATAAGAAGGGAAGAAGGAAATTGGATTTCATATCTAATAATTAAATTTATTTTTATGAACTTTCATAATATATTTCTTTACAGATATTTAATTACCTATTGGGAAACCTCTGATTTGAAAGCTGTTTAATTACAGAAAGGTTAGGTGTGGGGAAGGAATGAGTGTACACTAGCTGTTAGGGGAAACGCTGAAACAGTCCCCTTAAGCATACTCTTTCTGCTTTCTTTCCCAACCTCTTAATTTTTCTGGTATCTTCCTATCCAGTTCTCTCAGCCTAACTCTGATTTTTCAGCTATGAGGTTTTCTTCCCCTGGTAACACCTATATTGTCCCTTTTTGTCATGACATCTTCTGAGGAAATCCCTCAGCTCCCAAGTTGTTGTTGCTGTTGTTGTTGTTTTTTCTCAAAACCTTCCTCCTCCAAGATTCCCTTTCTAATGTCCACATTTTCTGCATTTGTGCTCTCTCAGGGTTTCTGCCAGTGGGAGCTTGTTTTTTAATTCTGTCTCATCATGCCCCTCAGGAAGACTTCTCAAGAATCACTTTGCACTTTCTCTCAACTACTAATGAGAGTAAAACGGAGAAAGGGAGACCAGAAAATTAAAAGAACACAGAAGCAAAACAGCCAACTAACAGCAAGTTTATTCAGTACTGGCTGTGTATCTCAGGGCAGGGGGTAGGTCAAAAGATCCAGAAATCATTTTGACAGAGTAACATTGGTCATGACTGAGAACCAGGCCCTGTCTGTGCCTGGCGCCAGGCCTGTGGCACCAATTTATATCTCCCTTTAAGACCCCTGGCTCCTGATATAATCACTGATGTAGGCCACGCAGTGTCAGCCACAATTAATATCCACATTTACCTTCCAATCCCGGGAACTTGACTATTGACTAGGAACAGAGATATTTTTTCCTCGAAGATTAAAAACTAACATGCTTAGTGAATATTATCTATACAGCCCTCACTGTTAGGGCTAGATGATGCTAATATGACTAAGATAATTTTTAGGTTGATGCCAATAATTTGAAACCATTGATTTAATCTTCCCAGAAGTGTATTTATCTTTAAACTGAAAAGCACAAGGAGGAGGCAAAAATTCAGACCTCCAGAATGACTATGGATTGTGAATTTTTTATTCATGAATCACTGTAACTGAGTGTGGCTTTGTATTTCTTAATGTGAAGAGAATTTTAGAGAATAAAGCAGTGACTAAGAAAAAAAAAAAGATTGAAAAGCAGGCATTGTATCAATGAAGGAATGAATTCCAGGGTGATAGTGGAAAACAACACTGTAACTGATTACAATGTCAGATTGTTTTTCCATCAAAATTCTCTTTTATGAGATCTGTCAATCAAGTAAACTCCATCTTTTAAAAGTTAGATGACCTCTAAAAGTTCAGTCTGAGTCCAACATTAGTCATCTTTTTCACTGCAACCAAATAATGGTCTTGTATATCTGGATCAGATTTGACACCCATACTATCACATAGGGTATAATCTTATACAAAATCACTTTTAACAGAATATTTTAAAATATTAACTTATAGCATGCTATTCAAAATGAGTACTCTTAAATGTGAGGAATTTTGAAAATGCAATATATTGTGACTAACCCAAGAGTCTCCAAGTTTGCAAGACTCCTGTTTCCTCTAACACCCAAATAAAAGTTATTCAACTTTCCATCTAGCATGATTGCAGAGATCCATGTTCCTTTAATATTCCTATTTCTTAATTTTACAGGGAACCTTGGAGAAGACATGTACATTATACTAGCCAGCTTTGGGTGTCACTACCCATTTCTCGCTCTTTCATAAACTACTTTCTTTACTACAGACCAACTCATAGAATTCGAGGCCTGCCGACATGCTTTGGAAGGATGTCGTTACCTTCACAGTAGTCTCAGAAGAAGAAACAGCTACACTCAAATCATGAGCTCAAAACAACTGTGAACCAATTCACAATTTCCCTCAGCTTCAACAATTAATAAAACTTACTTGAAAATTTAAGTATAAATGAAAGAATGGTAACAAAAAAAGTTGAGATCAGATATCAGTGCTCCTAAATTTCATAGGCCACATCCTTCCATGAGAAGGTCCCTACTTGTAATTTCCCTCCTTCTCCCCTGGTCCTCAAGACTGAGTCTTAGACCTCTGGAAATCAAGGGCTTTCACTATGTCTCTTATCATCCCCTAATGTCCCTTATCTCCTGTTCCTACCATCCACCATCCAGAAAAAGGAGTCAGTTAGCCTAACAATCTCTCAGAATTGCCTGCTTACTCAATGAATACTATATTTTCACTGTTTAGCACAGAATTTTTTTCTTCTTTGTGCAAATCATTCCCTCACTCCCATCAGAAATTCTCTGGATTTTACCTTTTCGTAAGCAATAGTCATGTTGAGGTGATTCTTCCAGACAAAAGAAGAGTCTCCACTGAAAACTGAATCATGCTTCTCTCCAAAAAATTTATAAATAGTTGCATTTTAAAAAATGTTTTTCCATTGCATGATTGCATTACTGCCGTCTATGAAAAAACTGCTATTGGAGCTCAACAGTATTAGACATGTCAATTTTCAAAGGACGAAGGAAGAGAGGAAGAGAAGGAGGGAGTGAGAGAGGGAGAGAGCAAGATAGGTCAATAGTTCTAGGACCAGAAAAGAAAAAAGAAAACAAAGCACAGAAGGGACATAATGTCTTGCAAAATACAACTGGGACTTTGATATTCTACATATCATTGGAAAATTGCAGGGTATTGCTTGTATGTGTGTGTATGCATGTATGTGATTATTTTCATTGTTGTTATGATATACCAGATTAAACCAAATTCAGTAGAATATTATAAACAACAGTGAAACCACATTTTATGTCTTTAACAACTGTAATTTTAAACAAATGTAAGAAATTCTGATGAATTTCTTTACAATGAAATACCAAAAGTACAGTAACCTTCCTCTTTTTTTAACTTTTTTAGGTTAGAAGCAAAGCCAAGGTCGACAAGAGAGAGAACTTCTATCCTGATATTCCCCAACTGCTTGCACCAGCTTGCTCATTAGGGTGTAACTCCAAGGCCATTTCACCTCGTTAACCATCTATCACTTGTTGCCAGCAGACAGGGAATCTAAAGTGCTAGAACAGAGGTAAAGCAAACTTGCAGGAGGCCTAATAATCCAGTTACTAAACACAGACAGGAGGTAGAGGAAGGAATCACACCCACACTAAAGGCAATTTAGGATTTCAGTGACCTCCATGTTAAGAAATTAAGTGTCATTATGTTTACAACACACCTTCTATTCCCTGTGCCTCCTCCACCAACCTCAACTCCTACCCCAGACACTTTACAGACACTTCACTCTAAATACTTACAAATTAAGAAGAAACAGGAGAAATTTTGATGACTGCTATATTACCGCCCTGGCAAGGATTCCCCCATGACTAACATTCATGACCATTAGCAGCAGGAATTTCTGTCAGAGATAAGCACCTAAGAGTTTGATAAGCTCAGATTTTAAAAGTTTGAAACAATAAACATGAATTCATTAAAGATATTTTCTTACTTGGTAGGATCAGCCACAAATATAAATATGGTAATGAGAAGATTTATTTGGAGGAAAGTTTTTCTTTTGTAGTGCTATATCATACTTCTAATCACAGAAATCATAGAATCCTAGAACAAATCCTTGAATCCTAGAAGGATTTTCAATTCTTGGATGAGAAAGTGGGGGTCAGAGAAGATAAGCTTTTTGTGCAAGGCCACCCAAGTGGTGAGCATTATAACTAAAAGTCAGGCCCTCTGATCCCCATGTTTGTATTCTTTTACATGTACCAGTGATCCTGAAATGTTGGTATACCTAAGAACCACCAACAGTGCTCTTCGAAAATGAAAGCTCCTAGGTCTCATCATCACAGCATCCTGCTTGGTAGATCAAGAGTGGGACTTGGGAATCTGTATTTCTAATAAGTGCCACCTTGTGATCCAAATGCAAGTGGACCACACTCTGGGAAAATGCACTACACCCATCTGACTGCTGAAAAGGGGACCAAATTTGGCTCATGATATTTATACATAATTTTATTCTGTCTTTGGTTAACCTGCCTCTCTCATTCCTCCCTTCAACAAGCCTATAAGTAGGACTAACTCGTGAACGAACTATATTTAGACCCTCAGTACATTATGAATTCTATTTAATATTTTGTGTGAGGACAGGTATAAAAAAGACAGTCTCTCACATAAAGGAGCTACCACATCTTTGAAAGAATTGTACAAGTAATGCCTAAATATAAGTCATTGAAAAATTTAAACAGTGCAAAAGAATCTAAATTGACAAGTAAAGTTCTTCCTTTATCTATCCTCTAATCTCACTCCTCGACCTAAAGTTCCTCACTGCAACTGTTGGGTTATATATTCCTTGGATTTTTCTATGAGTTCAGATATATAGATATACAGGTAGATGTGTGCTTTCCGAACTTTGACTTGTAGAACATTCTGCTTATAAAATGATCTCAGCAATTTCTTTTCATCATACAGGTGACAGACAATGCTGTCACTAGCACAGAAGAAATCAAACTTAAATTGAGGGCACCTCGGGATGTGTGACTGCCCTTGAATTTTTAGAAACAAAGACTTCCTCGACCTCATTCACCTCCTCAGATACAGTTTGGTCAGTAAGTGGTGTTCCTAAGACATATAAAAAATATCTGTGAGGGTGCTAAAGGAAGTGGAAAGGCTGGCAGTCACATCTTGTAAACTTGTGAATACCATTATAGAGTTCTCACGCGAACACAAGGTGCTAAAGTAATTCATCTCGTAAGCCCTGCATGACTGGAAATCTGCTTCTGTGAGAAGAGTTGCACAGGGTGGGGCCAAGGGTGCAACAGGGGATACTCCTACGCCTTCATATAAAATGTACAACATTCATTCTGCTTTCTCACCTTCTAGACTTCATAATCCAGCTGTCACCACCAGCACTCAACTAAAATGTGTCTTGAGGTCCCCCAAGGCTCCTAATTTCTGAACCTCACTCTTTTAACTTCTAGGGCATTTTTTTGTTTGCCATTCATTCTTCTGCAAAAATTTCCCTTCCCTTCTCTCTCTTCTCATTTTGGTGAAACTGAGTATCTATTACCATCTTTACCATTTTCTTTCAACTATTCATACAACTCAGGCTTCCATCCTAGGAGTGCTGTTATTCTTGCTCTGTATTCTCTGTCTGATGGAGCTCATAAAATCCCATAGCCTCAGCCATGACACCCAAAGCTTCATCCACAGTCTCATTTTCCACTAATCTCAGAGTTCACATTCTGGCAACTCAAACAAGGCAAGTCTAACAGCAAACTGGTGTCTCCCTCCCCATCTTTCCACCACACTTCTTCCCTTACCTCATGCATTACTCATATCAGTAAGGGATAAAACCATATGTAAATTCCTCTAATTAGAACCTTTATTGCCATTCCCATTCCTCCCTTTCCCATATTCTGCTCAACAAATCCTGTGGTTTCCACCTCTAAAATATTCTATCACTTCATCACTGCTCCCGTTGCTAGTACCTTATCTCCACTTGAACCAAAGTCATGGCTCCTTAACAGACACTCCCATTTGAAATCTCTTTTGTTTCCCCATCGCAATGTTTTGCACCAAAAACATTCACTTTACTGAAACCTGTAACATACATGTCACTCCTCACTTTATAACCCTAAGTGGTTTTCCATAACCTACAGAATATAAATTTCAAATCTTTAAGATAACTTTCTAATCCTTTCCCAACCTACATTTCCAGCCTTATCTCTGGTGACAAAAACTCAGCAATTTTCTTGAAATGTCATCAGCTTCCCACCTATGTTTTTAACTATTAATTCCCCTCAGCCCAGAGTGAACTCTGTCAACAATTTCTTCCGTATATAAAATAAATGCTTTCTCCTCTGTAAATTCATGCCTGGCAATACATCTTCACAATGTCTTTAAAGACACGCACACCTTTTTCTGTGCTCTCACTTTACATCTACCTTTATCAAGACATTTATTCCATCATTCATTCACATTTTCCTTCAAGAAACATGTGAGTAAGCATCTATAAAGTATATTGTAACAACACACATTATTTCTAAACCCTACTAACCTTAGTAAACCTACTAACCTAGAACTCTACACCAACTTCCAACATATAGAATAGTGCCTTGTATACAAAAGGTTCTCTACAAATGTTTATTGTTAAATGAATGGACAAATGAATGGATCATATATTTCCAATAAATAATAGCCCTATATGGAAATTATCTTCATCTTATTTCATGTGAAGCTGGCCAATAAAAAGCCATAGCTTTGAATACTTTGGCAGCTCTAAAAGCTATCCTCCAGAATTTGTTAATTCATCTTTTTACTTATTCATGTATTCAATAACTACTTACTACCTACTGTATACCAGGCGTGGTTGTAGGTGCCAGGAATACAGCAGTGTACAGAACAGTCAAAAACCCTGATCTCCTGCAATTTGCCTTCTAATCAAATAAAACTATAAACAAATATGTAAATAGAATGTATGACATTCCAGCCATTGATGAATATTATGGAGGAAAATTAAGCTGAAAACAGGATAGAGAATGCTGGGAACATGGTTAAAGTTTTGAGGGAAGACTATTCTAAATAGAGCAGAAGTGTCTTATTGAGGCATAATTCTAGTCTGTACTCCAAAGGGGACTTCTTACAAAATCCAGAGAAATAGGATATCAAAACTAACTTTCCAGTCTTTTTCAGAAACAAAATAATAGTATATAATGGTGTGGTAAACAAAGAAACCTATAACTCACAAAGATACTTACAACCTGCCATCACACACTATGAATTCATAAGGAACAGGAGGCAATGCTGTCAATCTGGGCATGAAGTTATAAGCTCACACTTCTTTTGGGAGAGCCTCTGGACTTTATGAGAAAGAGAAAGCTTGAACCTTTGGGCCTAAGAGTGGTTTTGAAGAAGAGGCTTGGGTACATTATCAGGGACAGGCTTGGAACTGAACTCTCCAGTCAGGTCGAGGCAGGCTTAGTAGCATGAAAAAGCAAAAGTAGCCCAGAATTAAGAGTTATAGAATGAAAAATGAAAAGGGCAGTAGGCTTGGGCAGGGTGCCTTTTAAGTTAATTTTTAAAATTTTTGCTTTTCATCTCTTTTTCACCCTATACAAGAGACAGAACTCAGTCATAAACTAATTTCATTTCCATGACTTCTGATGTTTTTACATAATTAATTTTATATGTACCAATTTTTAAAATTGTGTTAATAATTTTTGTAGTATAAGACTGATGAGTGTCATTAGAGAACATTATTTCTAGAGGTATTTGCATAATGATATTTAGTTACAACTAACAAAAATAATTTGAAAGGAAAAGGAATATTCTAATAAAGAAAATTTTAATTTCGTTCTCTAACAAAGTTCAGACACTTTAAATACCATATTTGTGTTGCTGACATTCTGAAAAGCTTCTCTGGGCTTCTCTGACCTTATAAGTAATTGGCCGAAACTATCAAAGAGAGCACCATTACTAAAACTGACTCATAAAGGAACTGGAATGTTAAGGCCAACTATTTTTACCGGATGTAGTAAGTGATGAAAACTATAGTCATCATGTTATTTTGGAATCCTTTTTACTATTATTTGGGTTGTAAATTTCTTCTGGAAATGAAATGATATAAATTCACAGATTTAAACACTGAAACCTTCCATTTTAGAATGTGAGCCAAAAACATCTTTATAATTCAATATTTTTGAATGTCATCATTTAGAATGATAGATTACTTCCAGCAAGGCAGAACATTTATCAAGAAAAGAGAGGGAGAGAGAGAGGGAGAGAGGGAGAGAGTGAGAGAGAGAGAGAAGGAGGAGGAGGAGGAGGAGGAGGAGGAGGAGGAGGAGGAGGAGGAGGAGGAGGAGGAGGAGGAGAAGAAGAAGAAGGAGAAGAAGGAGATTTTTTTGCAAATTATTTCATTTATCTCATTCCTGAAGCTGGTTTGTAGCAAGCAACTCACTACCAGATGGAGAAATGCTTTCCTTCAGCAACAACCTTTACATATTCCACATCTGTCAAGCTGTAGGCAGAATAAAGCTTCTAATCAAAGGGAGGAGCCAAGGTCTTACTAATGACCCAGAAATCCAGCATACCTACCCGGGAGAAAGAAGACAGGGATCACCATATGATGCTTAGGTCCCCTTTTCTTCTCCCTGGCCAATGCTCCAATTTATCTTTAACTGCTTCCAGCCTACTTCCACAGAGATTAAAGCATAAAAACAGAGGGAGGCCATGGCTTAGATGATTTTCAATACATTGCCAGCTTTTCCTTGCTGATGATGCTGATACATACCACTCAGATGCTTTGCCTGGATTCAGACAATTTCTCACCCCGTCTCTGCATAAGTCCATGATCCCTGGGCCATGACCCCTGCTTGAGTTATAAATCTATGTGGCGGTACTCCTAGTATGCTGGCCCACACTGGCTCAGACGAATGGATTGTGAAAATTTCAAAACTGTTGCAAACCCATCGATCTCACTCTAATAGTTTGAAATTGGTCATAATAGAAGTATATACATTGGAGAAATTGGCATATGTTACCTATGGCCCTCTCCTCCCTCAAACCTATCCCCCCATGCCCCTCATCACTGCTTTTAACTCACTTCCTGGTTTAACCTGTGGAACTTGCAAGCTGATTCCTGCTTTATCTAATTTCCACAGTGATACAGTAAGTTCTCACCATTTTTGATAGGTTTTGGAAGCTCTGACTTTAAGAGAAAAGACTTATAATGAAACCAATTTACTATAGGTCAATTGATATAAGCAAGAGTTAAGTTCTTATGATCTATTTCTTGTCACAAAATCATCATGAGACTTCTAAGTAATGACCCCAAACACTTATAATATTAAACATTGAAATAAGTGTGAACTACACATACATTTAAGAAAGGTTAATGAAAGCAAGATAATTCTTTTCCCACCCACTTATTCCAGTTCAGGGCGGCAGCAGCTCAGGTAAGAAGACAAGAACCCACCCTGGACAGGATACCCTTCCATCGCAGGGAGCACTGATGCACACCCATGCTCATTCACACTGGGACAATTGAGACACTCCAGTTAACTTAGTGTGCACATCTTTGGGATGCAGAAGGATACCGGAATACACAGAGAAAACCTAAACACACATGGGGAGAATGCGAACTACACACACACGGTAGTGCCAGCACAGAATCAATTTTTTTTTTTTTTCTCATCAACATTATAACAAAATGATGTTGAATGAAATGATGTTGTTTGAAGACCTGCTATATCATCATGACCACCTGAGCCTTTCTGTTTGCTAAATTCTGAGTCCTACTCCTTTAAACTTAACCCTCTGTACCTTAGCATGGGAATATACTCTGCCAAACCTGCCTCAGCAAGGTAGGTAAATATTCCTCTTGTCCAAAAGTGTAATCTGGTTTCAGAGTATGAGTGAACTTGAGAATACACAGGTCTGGTCACTAGCTCTTCAACCATGCGGCCCAATTTCTGAAAACACATTGCCCTTCCTCAGCATCTCCCATGAAGACAATATGCTATCTGCTTAAGAAAGCACCTTTTGGCAACACAGGTGACCATTTCAAAGAGGAAAAACTGGAAGAGAAATATTTCTTTTTTCTTCCCTCAGTTTTTCCTACACTCTTTTGCCACATTATTTTCCTAAAATACAGATCTTATCATGACATGAATATACTCAACACCTTTGATAATTCCCCATTAGCTTACCAACTCAAGTTGAACCACATGAGTGTTTGAGTTCTGGCTTGATTGCAATTTACCTTTCCAACTATACTCCAAGTACTGGCCCTCACTATTCAAGCCACCCTTAACTAATCCAGTTTTCTACAATCTGGTATTTTTAGCTATTTCTAGTTTTGCATACATGGTTTTCTTCATTTGGAACGTTCTTTTTTGCTGCCATAGATTACTTTGCATAAGCTAGAAATTTGAATAAATGGAATCACACAGTGTGTACTCTTTTTTTAATCTGACTTTTTCCATTCCATATTATTACTTTGAGATTCATCCATGTTTTGTATGTATCGTTAATTAATTTCGATTGATTGTAAGCAGTATTCTATTGTATAGGTATATAATGATTTATTTATTCATTTACCTGTTGAAAATTTGGGTTGTTTTCATTATTTGGTTACTACAAATAAAGAAGCTAAGAACATCTATGCATAAGTCTTTGTATGATATATACCTTAATTTCTCTGAGTGAAATGATAGAATCCTATAAAAAGTGTATCTTTTAAAAATTTTTTGATAGAAATATACATAATTGATGAGGATCTTTCAATTAATACTAATTTTAATATCTTAATAAGAAAGAATAATTAGTACTATACAACAATAAAAAAATAATGTAAAACTATTGGAATCCAAAAGTACAAAAGTTGAGTATTATTCACTCTTTTGAATTATTAATAACCTGCTACCATTATTGACGATGATTAAGAATTAAATGTAATTCTACTTAGTTTGAAATCTTCTTATATCAAAGAATCACACAATGAAATTACTCCAAAACTTGTTTAATTACAAGGGGGTCTTGTAAAAAAATGATTTTAAAAAGTTTCCTAAGGACTTCTTCAGACCTACTGAATCTCCACAGGGAGGGACCTGAAACATTATAACAAACGTCTTAGGTAATTTTGTGGTCATACAACTGGAAAATACTAATTTGGTATGATCTCCCTTTTTTTAAATAAATAATGAAATAGGTCCAGAAAAGTAAAATATTGATAGTTATCAATGAACTTTTCACTATGTTATATTGGTTTATGTCAGTTTAAAATAGTAGACAGAATAATCTAAAACTTATAAGGTATTATCTCCACAATAAAAACAGATGGCTGTTTTTTACAGAATAGCAAAAAAAAAATTGATTACATGAGAACATCAATATTTACTATATGAATCATTTTTAAGAAATTAAGTAAAATTTTGAACTATAAGCATAAAATATCAAACATATATTTGAAGAACATGCCTAAAAAGTCAACTAAGCAAATAAAAATAATTGCCATGTTTCTTTTTATGATTTATTCTCAGAAGTTACGTAAGTATCCCTTCTGCTGCATTCTATTTTTTGAGGCAGTCATAAAGGCCTGTCAAATTGGAAAGATGTAGGGATTGGCAAGGGTCACAGATTCCACCTCTTGACTGGCAAGTTGTAAATGTCTGTAGGATTGAAAATGTAGCCAATTTTTAGAAAATACGATCTACAACTGTAGGGCTTTTATTGAATGTACCTGGAATGACTTTTAACTCATAGTACAACTGTAGATATTTTAGTCTCTACAGAAGTATCCAAAAACGAGGCCAAATGCAGCATGAAACTGTAGGTTAATCTAAAAGAGAAATTTAGTTAAATGTATTTTTTAAAAGAATGCTTTTAGCATGGTGAAAATATGTGATTTCGGTTACTCATTTGGTCACTTTTAATTGGTCAATAAATGAATGCATACTTTTGATTGTAAATGTATGAGTAAATAAAAGATAGATATAACCACAGCTGTCTATTACCCAAAAAGCATGCCACACACAGATACACACACACACACACACACACACACACACACACACACACACACACAGTCCTACTAAATCTAATTCAGAAATATCATTTTTTAAAGAAACTTTATTTCCCTTTTCTGTTTAAGAGTCAATGGAAGAACAATTTAAGACTACTCAATGGTTTTTCCTACCCATTCGATGGTCTGAGCAATGGGGTCTGTACACCAGTCTTTGGTGGTGGGCTACGAACTCCAGTCTTCAGAAGGGAACTGCTATATAGGCACTAGGGCACTTGCAGGTGAGTCTAAAACCTCAGGTTGAATGGTATTAAATTAGGGATCTGCAGCAGTCCATTCACCCCGAAATAACTCCCTAGTTACAGCCTTTGCAGCAGCCACTTAGTCTTCCCCCTCAATCTCTTCAGGAACTCTAGTGGTAGAGATCAGGCGTGACCTTCTGGGGGTGTTTGTGGGGAGCTGGTGACATGCTTGCACAGAACTTTGTGGTCCCCCACATCAAGGGCATCAGGCAACTGGGTGAGCTCCTTTTTGTTGCAGTGTCTATGGTAATGTCCACATAATGCAGACGAGTGTCTGTGTTACATAGAGTGATGGCAGGCAGCTCAACATAAGACTTCTCTGTTAGAGGCTGGTGCTCAGCTCTGGGATCAGTAGCCACTGGAAGTCTAAGTTCCGGGAAGGCTACCTGGATCTGGTTAGTGATGTCCCGTAGGTGAAGTGGCCAGCAGTGGGAATGGTTCTAATGGGCAGCAGCAAACTTTAGCACAGCTTGCCCGGCCAGTATTCTTGGATGATATGACACTGACATCAGCTTGGTTACAATGGCACAAGCTGGCAGCAAAAGCTTCTCCCAGGTTTTCTTCAGATGAGGTAATGTCATCATTTTCCTTTTGTAGATGTACTTACTGTTGTTCCATTTGGAAGTTAAGGTTGGTGCCACCTAAGCGGGTCCTTGCTGCAAGGACTTTGAGAACATCCTCCTCTGTTTGCAGGATATTAAGGGCTCCTGACATGTGGAAGTTTCTCTTTTAGTTATGAGCAAAACTCAGATCAAGGCTCTGTGGTCACCTCTCTGGGTAGCACAGGGAGGCAGAAATGTCATTTGTAAAATTTTTAAAAAGCATATCAGTCAATCAAATTGTGGTCAATTTATATATAATAAAAATTTTTAAGAAGATGCATGAAATTCTAGATCTGGAAGAACTTTTAGCTCTTTGCAGCTACAGGTCACTGTCATGGGTAAATTGTGTCCCCTCAAAATTCATATGTTGAAGCCCTAAACCCTAGTACCAAGAATGTGACTGTATTTGGAGAGAGCGGGTCTTTAAAAAGTGATTTAATTAAAATGAGGCTAGTAGGATGGGCCCTAATCCAATCTTTCTGCCCTCCTAATAATAATAAATGCATACACACAAAGAGATGCCAAGAGTATGTTTGCACAGGGGGACAACTATGTGAGGGCACAGCAAGAGGGCAGCCATCTACAAGCCAAGGAGAGAGATCTCAGAAGAAACTAACCTGGCAGATACTGACTGATCTTAGGCTTTCAGCTTCTAGAATTGTTAGAGAATAAATTTCTATTGTTTAAATCACCTAGTCAGTAGTAGTTTTACACTATAGCCCAGTTAACTAATGTAGTCACTCAATCTACTATTTAAATGCATGAATTGAATTAAATATCTCTAATATTTTTCTAAATAGTCTATCGAGAGTTTTTTATCCAAAACTTTAATTAAAATGGAATACAGTCTATTCTCTTAAAGCCTCATGTTTCTCTAAATTTTCTTCCTACACTTATGTCCCTCTTACACTCATATCTAAGGTCCTTGTGTGTTTGGGATCTTTTCATAATAAAAGTTCTGAATATATTCAAAATATGTTATCACAATTTCCTAGAAAAAGCATACATATGGTTTAAGATTAGAAGTTTAATATCAAGTCAGCCTTAAGTTTAAATATCATTTTAGTTATAATTTATCTTTTAAAAAATAAAATGCAGTGATAGGGTCAGAGCACTTGAGGTTTAAGTTAATAGTCATAAAGGACTTTTGCAGTCCTTTATGGTTATGAATACATTGCCCTTTCTGTGCAATGACAATGCTACTACTGCTGATCATTAATTAAGCATAAGTTGGTGGGAGAAACAATAACAACAAATACTTTTGTTTCAGTTACAGAAGAAAAAAATATATTCATACTTTAAAAAAATAAGTTACAAATATTTGTGTTTACTTACATAAGTATGTTGTTTTCTTTCTGAATATCTGTTAGTATATGTATTATGTGAATAAATTAAACCATTTATGAGCTGTATATCCTTGGATAAATTCCTTAATCTAGCCACTATTCCTTCATCTGTAAAATGGGGCTAATAAAATGCTACCTCCAAAGGACTTAGGTGGAAGTATTAAAAAACAAAACATAGGCAAAACCCTTGGCAGAGTGGCTGATACATAGAAAAAGATCAATAAAAATTCACAACTATAAGCTTTTTATCATAAAGCTTATATGCTGAATTACTCAAAGGTAGAATAACTCTACCTTAGTTATCTCAGGGCCAGCATCATGCGCTAGAGAGTAGGCCCACTGTGAGTATGATAGGTTGAATTATTCTAGGTTGGACTGAACTAAAACAGTATATTACATATATGCAATGCTTTGTATTTCTATTACACCTGTCCTTATTACGCAGTATTTTTTTTTACACAAGTTTTTTACACACGGTAAATATTCCCCCCATTTATGCAGACTTTTTATGTGCAATTTCTATTTACACAGTCTCATTTTACATGGTTCTTTCTTTTTCATTTCCATTATTGGCAATTATTCTTTCTCAAAACCAATAGGTTAATTCAGCAACATACAAAGAATTAATACAAACACATAATTATGAATGATCATCACATTCATTGGATGGCAAATAAAACAGTATGGGTGACTACTTATGTTTTTTAGGATTGGTTTTATAAATATTTTGCTGTAGAAGCTGAAAATTATATGAAAGAAAAATGTCTTTCTTTTAAAATACTTTTACTTTTAGATAATTCACCTAGTCATCCACACAATTTAGAACATCCAAATATAAAAGTTGTATATTTGCCACCAAATACAACTTCCTTGATTCAGCCTTTAGATTAAGGTATTATTTTTACATGAAGTTTTAATGATATTTTTAACCAACTCGAAGACATTAATCGCTTACAGAGCATGGAATAAACACACAATTTTAAGTCCTATCAAGAATATTGCTTTAGCTTTAAGTGATATACAGCTGTCAACTTTAAATGCTTGTTGGAAAGCAATATGTACAGAAGTGGTTGTAACAGGGAATATGGTTCCAACAACTGAAGAGGGATTAGCTGACATTATTAATTTATTACATTAATTTCAAGAAGGCTCTGACAATTTGAATGTAGATGATATTAATTAATTACTGGTTCATCATGAATTAATTGATAATGAATTAATTCACTTAACAGCTGAAGCCCATCCTGACAATGAATATGGCAGTGACCTTGAACCAGTTTCATTCACTTCAGAAAATATTAACAAAGCTCTTCAATTGGCCACAAAGCCACAAAGCCACAAAGCCAGAAACTACAATTCTAGATATTGATCCAAACATCCAGTGAGCCTAAAATTTCAAAAAGATTTTTTAAATGTTGAAGTGAATATCAAAAAATTTATGAAAACTTAGCAAAGATAAGTTGGAAAAAGATCATCCAAAAACATAAATGCAAATAATGAAACCGAAGTAGTACTTCAAAATATTTAGATCAATAAAGAGTGACTTTGTGCCAATTAAGAGGTTAGTTGCTTTAAGTTATGTATAGACACTAACAGAGAATAAAATTTATTTATTTTTTTTTTCTAAATTTTCATCAGCAGTTTTTGGGAAAATATGTGAAATAAATATTTTTATGACATATTGGCCTATTTCTTTAGTATTTTTTTCTATACTGGTGGTCTCTTTTCACTCAGTTTTCTTTCATGTAAAAAAAAAAGAAAAGATGTGGAACGGGTAATTTATGTAAATCGAGGGACAGGTGTACTTTTTAAAGTGTTTTAATATTGCAAACAAAAAATGTTATCAAATGTTAAAATGTTTGGTAGGGTAAAATAAACTATATATTAAGGTCTCTAAGTCAGTTTGGGCATATGAGCCCAATGCTTTTACACAATATGTAGTCTGTAATCACGTAGTATAAGTAGACACAGGTATGTTTCAAAGAAAATTTAATAACTTGTTGATATTCCAATTTTCTTTGTTGATCAAATTTTTTCCCTTAGCTGTTTAGAGGTGATAAATTGGGTTTGTGACCTTAAAAACTTCAATCTGTCTGAAAAAAACTGCAAAAATTTTTCTAATTTTTAATTTTCAAGGGTCTGAAATCAGTTCAAGGCTCAAAACTGATAGTGGCACGAGTCTACTCAACTTAGCAAGAGTGTGTTCTCTCTGTTCCTCTCTAAATGTTACAGAGAATTTATTATCTCTCTCCTTTTTTTTTTTTTTTTTACATTTAAAGAGTGAAACAATAAGCCAAGGATAGCAACACATTATGAACTCATAAGAGCAAAGCCTATTTTGATTGCAAGAATGCTCTTAAAATTTACCCTAACAGAGAATTTCTAGAAAGGTATGCCAGACCTATAGGACAGTACAAATGTGGTGTAATGGGGATGTCACTAGGACGGAATTTAGGAATACAAGTTGCAGGGCTAATTCCTCTACTTAAAGTCATATCATCCCTAATTGAATCACTAAATTTCTCTGGATCTTCTTTTCTGGAAAATGAGGAGTATGATTTATGTGTGTCCTTTTCCATAAGAATGTGATTATACTTTAAAAAATGGAGAACACAATTTATTATTATTATTATTATTAATTATTATGATTATTTATGGTGACATTGGTTATTGGAATCTTGTAAGTTTCAGGTGTACAATTAAACAGCAAAGCATATGTATATATTGCACTGTGTGTTCACTGCCCATTGTTAGATTTCTTTCCGTCACAACATATTTGACCCCTTTTATCCCATCTTCCTCCCTGCTCGCTCCCTACCCTCTGGTAACCACTAGTCTATTGTCCATGTCCATGAGGGAGAACACAATTTAAATATGACAAATTATTGTCTCATATATTGTCTGCTCTGGCATATAGTTTTCTTCATGAAAGCAAGTATTTCATAAGCGAAAGCCACTAGCAGATCTTGTGTGATTTCAATAATGTAGTTTTAGTATTAACTGTATGCCTATTATGTACCACTTATTGCCTGGCTATTATAAACTAACACTTGAAATACACTACTGACTAATCTTTAGAATGCCATTACTAGGTAGTCATTTTGATTATAGATAAAAACCACCCAAAGTAACAGTCTCATGTGTTTTGTCCACATGTGCAGGAAAAAGTTCTAGACTGGAGACAGGAAGCATTCTTATTTCTATTTTACAGATGGAGCTTCTGATGCTCAGACAGATTGAGTTCCCCAAACTCAAACAGAAAGAAAGTGACAGACATAGGCTCCAACATTGCTTGGACGTAAGTATTTGGAACTCCACTTACCCTGTAGGGAAACTGAGGCTCAGAGAAGTTAAAGAATCTGTCCTACATTTCCCAGGCAGAAAAAGGTAGAGGCAGGATTTAAACCCAGGTCTGTTGACTGCAAAGTTTCTTTTTCAGTACAATACAGTGTAAAAGGAAGCATGTTAGATAAACAAAATGTACCTCCTTCTTTCATTTAATAAACAGTTGTAAAATAAATCACTTTGTGTTTTACAACTTCCTTGTTTACTTTCTCCTTCTTTCTTGGCTATAAAGCCTCCCTCTGCTCTGCCACCTGATTTAACTGGTCTCCAAAAAAAAAAAAAATCAAACTCGTTCTATTTTCTTTCTAGAGAGGAAGATTTATGTAGTATTATACTTTTTTTCCCCCAGCTCTCTTTTATATTGCTGTGAGTTCAAGGATTACCTTCCTTAACAATGCCAGATCTTTGATGCATTAGATTTAGGAGAACAGTTTCAGCATACAGATGAATTGACAAAAACTCTTTATTGAGGTTCAAATAGGAAAACTTTGTACCACTGCAAATAATCAAGATTTTAGACAACCCTCTTTGTTCACAATGTCCTATGGTGTTGATACTCTTTACTGAACCTTCTCCCCAGGAAGGCTTCCTTCTTCAAATACCTTCTTTAGGTTCACTGTCGGTGCTTTCATACCTTGACTACTTTATTTCTGTTCAATGAAAACTTTTTAGTTTCTCTTTTTCTAGTTAGCACCATTGGAAATCAGATGAAAGGCAGCTTCTCACTTTGCACTGATAGCTGATCAAGATAAACCGACAAACACAAGGGTTACAGAGATGATATTGTACAAGCTATCCTAAGGTCGGGTAACCAGAAACCCTATAAAGAGGATTAGGGGGAAAAATCAGCACAGATAATCTTCAGCTTCCAATGTTTGCCCTGAAAAGACTCAGTGCTAGCCTATTTCCTTTGCTCTACATAAAAGAACCTTGTTCCGCTTTAGGAGCCCTTCATTGTCATGAAATCAGTCGTTTGGATCAAAGTCTTTAAGGACATTTTCCACGCTAAGAGTACTGCTTTGAAAGGTGTCTAATTATCCATAGTCCTGATAGCTGCCCAGCATGCCTTAGGACTTAAGTTATTTTCTACCTCTCGACCACATAAGAAAAATCTGCAATGTAAATACTGTATTATCGGAAATTTAACTCTTGTCTTAGCCCGTAAATCCTTCTATTTTACAAGAAAGAATCATTAAAGGATGCCGTAAAACATAATAGTTAGAAGTATGAGCTTTCAGAGTCACTCAGGCACAGGTTAGCCACTTTCTGGCTCTGTGACCTTGAGTAGTTAGTTACTTAACTACTCCGTGGCTTAGTTTCTTCACCTGTAAAATGGGGTAATTGTTACTGCCCCATAGGTGTATGTGATCATCTTCCTTCTCTTTTTCTGAATATTGACAATGATTAGCACTACCCTATGCATAGATGGTTCTCCAAAAACAAAAACAAACAGTAACAGTTATATAATGAGTATTATGAGGTTTATTGTACAGATTAGTATAAATATTAAATAATATATGCAAAGTACTTGGCACTTTGTAAGTGCTCCATAAACTACTATGAACTGACCTTAACCCAGTTTAACATGCACAACTCTTAGGTTGCTTATAGTAGATTATGTAGTCAACAGATCATATTGAAAGCAAATCATAGACCAAATTCTGTAACATATATAGACCAATATATTGACAAATAGACACAACTGAAGTCACACAAAATATTCTTTGAAGCTTGATAAACTCCCAGCTCTTGGTACAGTGAGTGCTCCCATTAACATCTTGCATGAAATATTTACTCAAAACAAACTCATCTTTAGAAATCCTCCCAGAACAATGGCTGGAACCAGTCTTTTTAGGGCCCAAGTCTTGAGCATTATTTTTACTGCTAAAGGCTGTATTCATGTATACACTATATTCATACCTACGCCTCTAACAATTTTAGCCAATCCTCATATCCTAAAGAGCTTTAATTAAAACAATTAGAACTCTCTCCTTGCATTAATGATGGTGATCAGTAAACTACCCTTTTTTTCCTCTAAAAAAATGCTTTTGTCAAATAGTATGCTATGAATGAATAATATCTAACATTCTAATTTCTAATATATTTCCAGCCTTTATAATTAAGCTAGGTTTGGATAGTATAGATATGGATAATTGAAGTGCTTGCATTAATATCCCCAGCAGTCTCCAACCTTTCTGGCACCAGCGACCAGTGCTCCCATGGGAATCTAATGCCTGATGATCCAAGGTGGAGCTGAAGCAGTGATGCTAGTGCTGGGCTGAGACTGCATATACAGATGCAGCTTCGCTCACTGGCCCACCAGCCACCTTCTGCTTTGTTGCCTGGTTTGTAACAGGCCTTGGACTGGTACCTGTCTACAGACCCGGGGATTGGGGAACATTGCCCTAGAGTATAGAACTTCTAGTTAGAAAGCTAGCTGGCCAACTCTGGACTGAAATTCTTGAATAGAAAAATTACAGCTCCTAGAATGCACACTCAATCAAGTCACACACATAACGTCGCGCTGCATAATTTAAGGTAAATAAAATATTTCATTGCAATAATCTAATTTAAGCACTTATTACATATAAATGAAAAGAAAAGTACATATTTAACAATGGTTATGACGACAATCATTTTATTTTCACCTACTGTCTCACCTTGGGTGTAGTCTTCAGAATGAGAAAGCTGATATCTGGGATTTGCCATGGGAGCCTCCACAGCATGAAATGACAGCTTTGAATGGAAATGGAATAAAGGAAAAGAAAGTGAGTGGGGGTGGCTGGTGTATGTGGCTAATGATAACAATGTCTAAGGCTTACTAATCATTCTAAGTTTGAATCTCTAAATTCTGAAAGCCGTCTCTTCCCTCAGGGCCTTCCCTCAAGAATAGGTTGAAAACTGGTCAAGATCCCCATAACCTCTAAAGATGGGGTCATTGCAAACAGTCAGTTTCTAGATGAGGGAAAACACCGACAATGAGGTACATTGTTAACAAATGTCTTTTATCCAAACTTGATAAGTGATCTGATGACGCTGAAGGGAGACTTGAAAATCTGCTACTTGTCTAAGCAAGTTGCACATCCACTAAAAGGAAAAACAAAAAAGAAGTATCTATCTACAATGCTGTTTCAGACTGTGGAACCCACAATATAAAGTTATCTGTTTCCTAGCTGCCTTAATGTCAAATCTATTCTTTATCACTCATCACCACCCCCCAAAAAGAAAGAAAGTCCCAAATATGTGATAGCTTCTCTTCTGTTCTCTGTTTATAATTTTTATAGAAGAGATAGTCAGGGGAGTAGCATTACATCTTGTAACAGAGCTTTATAAAATAGTATATTCGTCTGTCTCTACACTCTTTATTAACTGTGCCATTCAAGAGCTGTACAACAAACTTGTCAATTAAGAAATAAGCCATGCTCTAGAAACTTCTTATTTAAATGATTCATTATAGAACATATATTTCGAAAGGAGAATTAAAAAAAAGAACATGGCCGCAGTTGAAGCCACAAATCTCTTTTAAAATCAGTTAATTTAAGAGAGTGACCTCACTGCCAAAATTACCAACCTAAATTAATTTAGCTAATACATATAAAGGTTATGAGATATATATGAAAGCCGTAACCAAGAAAATTGTGCAAAAAATGTGTAGATAATATATTTTTTAATTGTCATGAAGAAAAAGAACTCATAGTAAAATACATAAAAGTTGTAATATTTCATGTTATTAGAGTATCTAAACTATATATATATTCAACAGTCTCCTATATCCTGGGAATATAGAATATAAAAAGCATATTCTCAGAATATATATATCATTTAGAAAATCAATTACACCTTTTCTTCTCTAGAAATTCTTTTCTGAATACTCTTAAAATCATTCTTATTAATAATAAATCACCCTTTACCATAAACAGGATAGAATATTTATTCTTTAATCTTGATTCCCTGGAAATAGTACTTCCTGTCTAGCCAGAAAGTGTTTTATAAATCAGTTCTGGTGATGTATATTCTACTCCTCATTCCAATGAGCACCTCTGTGGCCTCAGTTTCTTCATCTGCAGATTAAATGTGTAAACTACATATTATCAAAATTCTCTTTTAGTTTTAAAACTGATAGGTTTGTTAAATAGCTATTTCCAAAATCTCTAAGGATTAGGAAGACATAAGCAATAACATTCACATAAATTAAATGAAATGATTATACTTTTTATCTGAAAATAAATTTTGAGTCAAAATATACTTGTTAAACTTTTAGTAGCAAAAAAGTAACATGAAACATAGGTAACTTATCAAGCCCTATATGTATATTCTCTCTCTAGAATGTTCCCATTAAATTTCCATTTTGTTCTTTTACCTAGAACATTTTGAGTGACATTCTTCTCTCCTTCACTGAGGGCTTATGTATTACAAATTAATTTTCCCATTAATTATCAACCTAATTAAGGTTGTAAGAAATGAGCATCCATATGCTTCAAAGAGAAAGTGTTATTGGGACCAAGATTTCAAAGATGAAAAGGAAATTTCAGACAGAAAATTGAGGAAAAGCTACTCCATGCTAAATGAACAATGTGAACACAGGAAGAAAAATGTCACAGGAAATGTCGAGAAGTCCAATGTGGCTCTTTGGAGGGAAATGGCTAGTATAATAGTTGAGTCTAGGGAGCTATAAATATTGTAGCCAAATATGAGGAGCTTTGGATTTTATTCTCTAGGTACTGAGAATAGAAAAACATTTATAGTCAGCAAGGTGGTATGACTTGAGTTTTATAGGCACTACTGTAACATTGGCAGTGATGTTGAAATGAACAGAAGTATGAAAAGACCAAAGACAGGAGAACCATTGGTGAATCTGCTGATAGGTGGGAATCACAAGACTTTGAAGTAGGGCAGTGATGATAAAAATAAATATGTTTTAGAGAAAGTCATTTTTGATTAATGAATAAATAATAAGAGTTATTTCTGCAAAGTTGAATTAATAGTTTTCAATATAGCGGGAAATTTCCTAAGGACCGGTTGGATTTTTTTCATTCAAGTTTTTACTAGAGTGTTTATTTCTTTTGAATTTTTTGATAATCTTACATGTTTATTGGGTCATGATGACTAGTACCTTCTTGATTACTTGATAGAGTATAATGATCTATCTGTATTATAATTATATACATGAAACACTAATTCCTTTCTTTGTCAATAAAATTCTATTTGATATTTGATCAATTCAATATTTATTGATGGCACTAAATAGAACATTCTGAGTTTATATTATGAACATTTCTAGAATTTCACACGAGTTGAAAAAATTTTCTAAAATCTCTGGTTTAGCATTATACAGGCTCAACTTTCCAAAGGAATGTAATTATTTGTTATTGATTGAAAGATCTTGAATAAATTAGTTTACCTTGCTTGTTCTCAGTCTTCTTATTTATGTCCCTTACATGATTGTTCTGAGAAGTTAGAGACATAGTATAACCTAAGGACCTAGCCCAATTTCTGCCTTATGTCTAGCATCAGTAACCTAATTAGAACAATATTTAAGAGATTTACTGTGTTCTGTTCACTGTGCTGGATATTGAAGATAAAATAATGAGTGAGGCAGCAAACAAATGTGATTTTTTTGTAAGTGCTAAAAAAGAGAGGGAATTCTGTGTTTATAATAAGTAGGGAGTTGACTGAATCAGAGGTTAGGGGAAACTAGCTTGAGGAAGAGAATATAGGAAATGATGAATTTAATCTAAAGAATGAAAAGAAAAGATGTTTACTAGGCAAAGAGAAGAAGGTTGACCAACGTGGTCTAAACAGAAGCAGAAGGAAGGTTCTGACATGGGAGGGAATTATGGAAAACAGAAATAAGGCCCTTGCTTCTGAAGCAGGGAACACAATGTGAGTTGACCGAAGAGGCAGAGAGGGGCCAGACCCTGGAGGCCTTAAAGTCTTTGTGAACTTGTTTACTTCTTTATACCAAGAAGCAATGGCAAGCCATGAGTTTTCAGCAAAGATAATTACATGATCAACGAGTGATCCTTCTCCTTTTTTTACCTCCCTCAAAGATAGGAATAGATGGCCTCCCTCTGGTTTGGCTCAGACAATATGGGTTTCAATTTGATGTGCCATTTTTTAAAAGAAGGATACTGAAAATAACGTGTGTTTCTGTAGCCGCAGAGTGGTGAAAAACAACAAATGTTTTATGTCCATAAAACAAGACTTACAAGATTTATTTACTAAATTAAATTCTGTTTTTTTTTAATGACAAAAGTTAGAACTCAAAAAGTAAAGCTATCCAAAAAATATATTAATCTACAACAGTATGATGGACTAATTAACATTGAAAGTATGCAAGGAAAGACTAGATAATCATGGAGAGACTTTCTTCCCAATGTTCCAAATGTTGAACTTCCTGTACCTTATAAGTGGGAGCCTACTATTTCTACAAAAAAAAAAAAAAAAGAAAAAAAAATTCCCCATGCCTCCTATCCACTTGGGGCATAGCTCTGCCTCATGTTCACTTTTGAGTAACTTGTTTTCTTCTGCTAAGGGACTGGATACTGGCTCGTGTCTCCTCTCAAAGACCTCTCTTAAAAAGAAATTTGTCTTTCTGACCCACTTATGATCGGATGAGCTTTCCTACAATCCTTGATTTGCATACTTGCTCTTTCTAATCCCTCGATATCTGCTTTTATATTCTTTTGACTTTATTTCAAATAACATGATTATATAGCAAAACTGCAGTGCAGCAGCAGTATGAAGAAAACAAATGACACAGAGTAATAGATGAGAAAATCAGTGATGACATTAGTGTAGCTAAAGCCAATGAACTGTGGAGGTGAGAGGAGGAAACAGGGAGAACTGAAAGGGAAAAGAAGAGGAAGGGAAAGATTAGCATGAGCGTATGGAATTGAAAATGAATATAATAAGTACTGAGATGAATTATGGAGTTGAACAGAGAGAAATTTAGTTTAATTTTTGATAGATCCACCCTCTATTTCTTTGAACCTCTAACTTATTAGGTAATTCCTTCCTACTGGTTTCATAAAATTAGTATGGTTATATTGATGTTTCCCAAGCTTTAGTAATTGTCAACTTCATGACTTTTGTCATATACACCTTCATTTAGTATTGGTTACTTAATGTTGTACATTAAATTGACCATTTAAACGTTTTTTCTAAGAAATAATCAAGTTGTAATGCTTACTGGGCTATATATATATATAAAAATACAGAATACATTATTCCCCCTCGGGAAAATGTATTTTATTCATATTATTATTTTATTTTTTAAATTAATTAGTTAATTAATTAATTTAATGGTGGCATTAGTTAATGAAATCCAATAAGATCAGCTGTACATTTTAACAGTAAGGCATACACACACACACACACACACACACACACACACACATGTGTGTGTATATATATATTTACATATATATACATATGTGTATATATATATATATATATTTACACTGTGTGTACACCTCTTATAGTTAGATCTCTTTCTTTCACTACATATTTGACCCCGTTTATTCTGTCTACCACCCCTCTCACCCATACCCTCTGATTAACCACTAGTCTATTGTCTATGTCCATGAGTCCATGTATATCTATCCTGTTCATTTGTTGCTTTTAGGTTAATATCCCACATATATATCTGGATTATTTTGCTTAGCATGATTATCTTGAGGTCCATCCATGTTGTTGCAAATGGCAGTATTTCATCTCTTCTTATGGCTGAATAATATACCATTATATATATGTACCGCAGCTTCTTTAGCCAATCATCTCTCTCGTAGGACACTTTGGTTGCTTCCATGTCCTAGACACAGTGAATTATGTTGCTGTCAACATTGGTGTGCAAATATCTTTTTTGATATGGATTTTCAAGTCTTTGGGGAAAATAGTAGAGGGATTGCTAGATCAATTTTTGTTTTTTTTTAAGGAAACCATACTGTTTTCCATAGTGGCTGTACCAATTTGCAGTCCCACCAGCAATGTATGAGGGTTCCTTTTTCTCCACATCCTCTCCAACAAGTATGAATTTTAAAAAGACATTTTAATTTAGACTCATTGGATAAAATAAACAAAAATGTTCTCTGTGTACCACCTAAGATCATCTTGGGAATCTTTAGTTATGCTAACCCCTTGATTTGAGGTGAGGTCAGAACCTACAGTAGAATCTGAACTAGAACTAACCTTCCTCAAACTCATTTTTCTTTCTATTAGACCCCAATGATATATTTCAGGAGCATAGCTCTTTTGTGCAGAATACATGTGGAACTTTTTGGAAGACTCTGACAGAGCAACATTACTCCTAAGGGCTGGTTGTGTTGTGGCTTTCCTATACTGTCATATTTGCTCCTGTTTTCAGACTTCTTTCCACTTCTGCTTAAAATGGCTCACAGCACTGGTTTGGTAAGTGAACAGAATTATTTAATACTCTAAACTTTTCTTGTGGCCATTTTTTTCTTTTTCTTTTTTTCTTATGGTCCTTTTTTTAAACATTTATTTTTGTGATTATGGAGGGGGAGATGGTCTTCTAGCTGGGAGCTTTGGAGTGGCTTAGAGGGAAGCACTTGATGCAGGGTGACAGTGACCTACTGAGTCCACGTTTCTATTCCATGTTCTCCTCACACTTGTTTGCCAGTGACTGTGGTAGAATAATGGCCCTCCAAAGATGTCAATATTCTATTCTGTTATGTGGCAAAGGGGAATTAACACAGCAGATGACATTAATATTCCTATTTAGTTGACTACAATAGGGAGGTAATTCTGGATTATCCAGGTGGGCTCCATTAATGACAAGGTGCTTAGAAGTAGAGAAAGGCAGAAGGGAGAGTCAAAGTGGTTTGACTCAACTCAGTATTACTGACTTTGGCAATGAAGGAGGCTATGAACAAAAGAAGTGGACAGCTTCTAGAAGCCGGAAAAGGTAAGAAAAGAAATTCTCTCCTAGAGCTTCTACAAGAAATGCATCCCTGCCAATATTTTGCCCATTTAGATCCATCACAAACTTCTGGCCTCCACATCATAATAAATTTACGTTGCTTTAAGCCATTAAGTTTGTGTTAATTGTTACAACAGCAATAGAAAACTAACACAGTGTGCTTCAAATTTTATGTAGCTTCTTGTTCTCTTGGCATGTTCATTTTTAACAAAGCAACAGTGAACTAATTAAGACAAATTTGGAATCCTACTCTCATTAAAATACCTATTTCCTAAATTTACACATTATTCTTGTTCCAAAAAAATTAATAATATTAATGTCTACTTAAAATTTTCTTTTAAGAATTAATAAAGTGCTTTTAAATGATATGTAGTTACAAGAAAAAATACAGAAAGGTTTTGGAGAATCAATAAAATAAGTATTTTTAAAAAGGCTGTATAATCAGGGCTTTGGATCCCCCCCCCCAAAAAAAAAGTCTACCATTTTACTCATTTACTAGAGTGGTTTGGGAAAACTGATTCCTCTAAGGCTCTGTTTCCCTATCTATAAAATGGGGCTAAAAACAGGATCTATTGTATAGGACCTATACAATAGATTTGGGGATTTGGGGAAAAGATTTAAGGAGATAATCTACATAAAGTCCTTCGCATGGCGCCTGGGATGACATTAAGTGCATCACCTAATGGGGTCAGCTATTATTATTATCGTTGTTGCATTATCTTTCTGGTTCCAAAAACTTTCTTAACAAAAAAGTATTCCTTTCAGAACACTTGCTGTGTCAGCGACCTGCACGGTGAATAGTAAGTATATCGCTTTTCTTTCTATCTTAATTTCTAAGCAGCAGCAGTGAACCATTCTGGAAAAAAGGAAAAAAAAAAAGCATCTCCCTTAGCAATACTTAATCCTGAGTCAACAATTCTTTTCTTTATTAAATATTCATTCACTAAAGTAATCGTTTAAAAAAAAAAAAACAGAGAGGGTAAAACAATGAATGGTCTAACTAAATCCTAATTACATTTTTTTTTTTTTTAATTTCTCTGAAAAGGGAGGGGTGAATTCTTCGCTAGGCTCCCGGTAAAGTCCTCTCCCTGCACCGCCTCTGCACGAAAGAGGGAGTCCCGGCCCTCGCCAACGCGCGAGCTATTTCGCGTGTCCCCGGGCGGTGCCAGGTGAGCTGCCGCGGCACCGAGAGGCCAAGGAGGGACGAGCCGCGCCCGGCGCTCAGCGCCAGCAGCGGCGGCTGCAGGTTGTGGAGCTGCACCCTCCGCGGCCCGCGCCCTCATGGCCTCCTGCGGGTGTGCACCCGGAGCCCCCCGGCTGGGAGCCGCGTTGGGCCCGACCCGGCCAACTTCTGGGACACTCACCGCGCTCTGACCGCTCCCCTTCGTCGCCCCCCTCCGCTCCCCCCGCAACCCCCCCACGCGCCACAGCCCCAACTCGCTTCCCCGGGGCTCCGGAAGGGAAGGAGGCGTGTCCGGAGCGGGCGGGCGGGAGTCTATAAAAGTGCTGGCGGTGCGCTCGGCCTGGGCTTCAATCGCCGCCTGCAAGCCGGGACCCGGGTCGCATCCGGCAGCACGGGCCGTGGAGGGGGCGCTGCGCTCGGGCTGCCCAATGCGTGGACTATCTGCAGCCGCTGCCCGTGCACTATGCTGCAGCTCCAAGACAGCTAAACGGAGTCGCCACGCCGCCGCCCGGGCTGGACCGCAGCGCAGCCTTTCCTTATGAAGAAGACACAAGTGAGTATGAGGGCGCGCCCCGGAGCTCGCCGGCTCTCCAAGAAAATCGCGCCCGGAGGCCGGCGCGTCCCGGCACGGGCTGCCTGGGCGTGCGGGGCTGTGCCCGCGGGACCAGCCCAGAAAGGTGCGGGGGAGGCGGGTGTGGCGTGCGAGTCGGAGCCGCTCGGGCGGGGTGAGCCCGACGGAGGAGGAGTGGGAATGAGAGCGGGAGCTGCTGGTGTCAAGTTTGCAGCCGCAGCCGTTAAGTTTGGAGCTGTCAAGTTGAGCAGTGCAGCTTCTCAAGGAGGACGGATCTGCGCTTCGCCCGAGGAGTTTGAAATTATCACGGGGAGGCATGTCTTTGCACGGGAGACCTTTTCCCGTGGATTCCGGGATATTCCCGAACGGCACCCCGTACGTCGCACTCGCTCTGCAAGCCACACTTCTGTGCAGCGCCCAGGTGGGCGCGGGGCTCGGTCCGATGCGGGTGCAGCAGCGGGAGCAGAGCCCACCCCGAGTTTCTTGGCCGCAGAGCTCGGTGCGGCGGAGAACCTGCCCAGCCAGCCTGGGAATACTTGGCTCCCCGCGGCATTTGCTGGGTTTGAGGCTCTGAGTGAGATCTCTAGAGAGCTGTAGATGGGGTAGTACCTCCACATTGCACCCACCTTCTTTCATCACAGAAAGGAAAGTTTTTTGTTGTTGTTGTTGTTTTGTTTTTTAATGGGCACCTCTGATGATAGTTATTGAGGTAATCCCCAGTGCTGCTAAATTGTGCATTATACAGAAAACACTGGGGAAAGCACCGCCCGGGGGTACCATTCGATTTTTTTTCCCCTTTGAAACAAATGTGTGTCTTGTTCAGAAAGGGCCGCCACGGTACTCCCTTCCATAGTTCTTTTCACCGCCGTAGTAGTTGCCTCTTTTTTCCCTTTTGGAATTGTTCTGAGTATCTGCTGCAGGTTGGGTAAGGCTACCCTTTCACCCCCCAGAGGTTCTATGCCACATTGCAATTCCTGAAATGTGTTGAAGGTGTAGAAGTGTTGAGGGAAGAGAGAAACTGGAGGTTTGTACAAGTCATCGGTCTAGAATAAAGGCATCCATGTGGTGGAAATGCCTTATTAAACGGCCTGCTTCATATCGTGTTTTTAAATAGATGTTTAGGTTTGGGAAAAGTACACACTCAAGGAAGTAGGAAGAACTGAGCCGGTTGCACCGGTGTGGAAAAGGGCAGGGGGAAAGGGCAGAAAGATTGTGTAGTTTCAAAGGCAGCAGCCTAAGACAAAGAGGAGCAGAGTGCAGATCCCTCTCTTGCATGCACTAGAGCACTGAATGCCACACTTGAGATCACCGCAGTGCAGTGAGTTGTTGAGATGCAAGTGTTAAAGACTCTGGCAACAGAAGAGGAGTTTTAATGTAATTACTTGATATCTACAAGCTTTCTGCTTTGAGGAGTAATAAGCAAGGGCTGGGAACCAATTTCTTGTTACCGTAGCATCTGCCCACTTGCATGGTAGCGGTAAGGGCTGGGTGGAGAAACCGTTACCTGCTAGTTGAGAAAAAGAGCGTAAACTTTCCTATTTAAACAAGAACACTGGAGACAGATCAGGTTAATAACCAACACTCCAAAGGGGGCGATGTACTGTCATGTCACTTTGAGAGTCAGTAGGATTGATGATCCTTGCACCCTTGCTTTGCGAAACAAATGTGAGCTCTGTAATCTCCTTTACCACTTGTAAATCGGATTACATGGAATAATTCCACTGAAAACTATTAAGAGGTCAATCTAGCCTGAAACTCTGTGGCGTTAGGGACTCAGTGCTGCCGACCAGGGACATTTGAGACAGCTATGTATTTTAGAAATGTGACCTGCTCAGACCAAGTTAAAGTGCAAGCCCTTTGTGGGAACTTGCTGTTGTTAAAGGACTTGCAGGCATAGGAGGGCAGTATCCTTGTTGAATGAAGACATTCATTGCCTGGGATCTAATGACCGTCAAGATTTTCTTTAAGGGTACTTCTAGCAATTCCACATTCTTGCCACGGAAAAGGGGGATGCTAGAAATAGCATGAAATCAATAAAATAATTGGTGGAGATAGGGGAAGGGGATGAGATTCTCACTCAGATTGCTTAATTTTCTAATCTAAAAGTTACAAAAGAAATTTTCTGTGCAACTCTGTATGGATGGAGAGTAGCACAAGGAAATCAGACACTAAGAAGAAAGATGAGTAGTCCTACTGAATCTAATATAATCCTTGCCAAGAAGGGAGATCTATCAAATCAATAGTTTAAATGGTCATTTATAAAGATAGCATCTATACCAGAGTTCTATTTTCAGACAAACAGATCCATATTCTCCTGTTACCCAAGATGTAAATGAGAATTTGATTATAGTAATAATAATAATAACTTGAATTATGCAGCTCTCCAAGAATCAACAGTACACCAGGCATTCTGGCTTGTCAATCAAGCTAAATAAGTGTGAAAATTCCATCAACAACCACTTGGGGTTTGATAAATGATCCTTTTATTTATTTAGCATTTGTGATGGACTTCACTATTTGGGAAATAATTACATGGGCGGTAGCACGAGGAGCAGTTGTAACATAAATTTAATCACTTCCACAGGAATGACTGTATTTTGCATTTTCAGAGTTCTGACTGCATTTTATTCCTATTGTGTGGATTTACAGTTTCTGAAGGGAATTGTGGCTCTGGTTTAGAGAGTATTTATTTCAATATATAATTTTTTATTTTCAATATAATACTCTGATACACTGGTATATTAAATAACAATTAGGCAGCATATTTTGCAAGACTATTTTTAAAAATGCTATCATTTTAATGGGCTTAACACTATGCTTATTGATATTATACTTACATTTTAGTTTTGAGACAGTTTGTACACGTTTTCATGACTGCTGTCAGAAACACTAAGAAAAGTTCATCTTGCAAACAGTGTAGAAAAGGCCAATTTAGGAATGCATCAATTTTCATAGAAGCAGCAAATAGAATGCTTGTTAGTTTTTGTTATTCCAAAAAAAAACAACTCTTTTGTGTGAAGTTCATCTGGGTGATGATGTAATTTTATAAAAAAAATTAACATTTATGAAAAGAGCATTTTTTCACCTTGTCCTTAAAATCACTCAATTTGGAATGTGTGCTTTGAATAATTCTATTTTGTGTAGCTTTTAATTTATACATTCTGCCAAGATTTTAAAACTCAAGTGCTAAGTCAATTACATTTAACATAACACAAGGAAAATAAGCATATGGAAATCTGAAGGCCTGAGCCAAACCAATTAAAATTGCTAAATTTTATTTATGTCTAACTGATGATTTGAACAGAGCAAATTGTGAGTCACATTTGTTCTTTAATGATAGAAGATTGAAATGTTTTCATTGCCAGAAATAATAAAAATGAAATAATCTTTTCATCACCATTTGACTAGTATGAATATTGGAGATTTTACACGTGGCCCATCATTGAACCCCACTCCATGAACCCTTCCCCATCCAAGTCTAGGGAGCACCTCAGATGTAGTGGAAAGATCTTAGATTTTAATTCCTGTTTTACCAGTGTTGAGACAAATGACCATAGGCAAATAGTTAAATTCCTTGGGAATTCTGTTTTGTAACCTTTCCAATGGTTATAAAATATTTATAAAGAATTTTCTCACATGGTGGTTGTAAGGACTGAAGAAGATTTTATATATATCTTTATCCCAGAAGAGTGGCTTACTGTAGTTATAGTCTGAATATTTTGTCCCTGAGCAGAGAATTGCCATCCAGCAACTGACTTAAAACCTAGAGAAAAACTATTGCACATAAACGATGCTTAACCACGAAAGCACAGAGGCCAAGTTTCCATAAACTGAATCTGTGGATTCAGTGCCTCCTATACAGATAGGATGGTATCTGTTTATAGGCTACAATTAACACACATCAAACTAGGACTGTGAGAAAACAAAGACTATACGTGGCATGAAGGATGTTAAATTCTTTAAAGCTTTCTTTAAATGTGAAAAGGAATGAGAGGATTAAAATTAAATAGAACTAGAAAATGCAAGTATTATCACCATTTCTGATTCACTTCCATATTTCCACACTCTTGCTTTCTAAGTTTCCCTTGTATGATTCTGAGAGTTTATTTTAGACTAAGGACTTAGTCAGCTTCCTATCCCTTGTGTTCTTACACTTGCTCTTCTGAGTGATGCCTTGCATTCATTTCTGGAGGGTGTCTTTATTGTCTTTCCCAGGCAACTGCATTTAACATTTTTTTCCATTATGCAAGTTTGGGAAATTTTTTTCTTTTCTTGATTACTTTAATGTTCTCATTTGTAAATTAGGGTAAGATATTTGGAAATAAATTACCAAGGAGTGATCTTTTGTTTTTGTTTTCTAGTACATGAATCACAAGCAGCTGCAGGAGACTCTGGTTTGGTATGTCACCTGTGTAGTCAGAACAATTTATAAAACAAATTGAAGTAACACCAGGATGCTTTGATAGTATATGCTGTTTTCAAGGTTTTTTTGGTACAGATTTGGTCTCATAGAAACCTTTGACTATAGCCTTATTCATTTATAGATGCAACAAAACGTTCTTGCCTTTTCACTTAATTATGGGCACACTAAATAAAAACTTTATAGGCACTGGGATTTTGAGAGAATTGTCATTATGCTATCTCTATTCTGTCCAGAAAAAAAGCGATTTCCTTATAATTTCTTATAATTTTCTTATATTTTGGCCTCATGTTTTTTTTTTTTTTTTTTTTTTAAGATCATAGTATGTGTCATCTAAAGGAAAGCTGTTCTTTATGTAGCTCCTTGTCTTATGGATATATTTTACTGTTTTTCTTGGCTGCCTCATTGACTTGGATATTGGGGGATGGAGTTCTTTTATTAAATCAGATACTAAGTTATAGGACTTTGGGAAGGTATTTGAATACCTCCAAAACTCAGTTTTCTCAACTGTGAAATGGGAGTAGGACTAGGTGATTTCTGAGCACCTTCCAGTTCTAAAATTTTCGATTTCTAAGGTACTACTAGTCAAATAGATGTTGAACCAGATGACATTTAAACTTCCTTTGATTCTGAGATTTATGTAGCCATTGCTTTGGTGTGAAGGCAAATTATAACTATTGTCTTATGATTATGAATCAGCAAATGGGGGGAAATGGAGATATGAATTTTGACTGGTCTCTACTTTTAGCTTTTCCCCTGATAATTGATTATTTCTTTATAACAAGGATGGTGTTCACGCCTTCCTATTTTAGCAATATCCATTGTTGAAGAGGATCTTTATTTTTTCTCATTGGATCTTTAAGTTCTTTAAGCTAGGAAGAATCATAAGGCAAAGTCAGCCAGAGGAGATAAGCTTACAAAAGGTAATGAATGCCTCCCTCTCTTTGCTTTTCTTTTCTGCTCCTGCAGTCTCCAATATGTGTGCATGCAGTGGCAATGGAGAGAATCTGAACACGTAGTAGAAAGAGCTTTAGTGGGGGAAAATCAGAGGAATGGGTATTGCACTTGGCTCTGGCTCCAGTGCCAGTGGCTGAGTCTCAGTCTTAGGCAAGTCTTGGGCAAGTCTTGGGCAAGTCACTGAATCTTAGTAGTATCTCTGGATCACACCCTAGAGTTAATCCTCAGGAGATAGTTGGTGTCGGGGAGGGTCTGTAGCTGGAGACAGACTGGATAAGGAGGGAGCAGCCCTTCTGCCTCAGGGAAAGACAGTTTCTGTGGAAGGCACTTTGTGGAGGATTTTTGCAGGTCCAGTACCATCTTGCTCTGGATTTTTACAAGTCCAGTAACTGTCTCTAGAACGTGTCTCCCTTACCTTCTTTCCTTAGCTTCTCTCTAGGACTGATATGAGTTGAGAGTTGGGGCAAGCCCAGTAGCCAGCTGCAGGTTTTCTTTAGTAAGTTAGAAGTCATGACAGTCCTTTTCTTGTTGTTGACATGGGGATATTCAAAGAGCAGCTGGACCTCTCCTTCAGCCAAGAGACCATGGATTCCTCAGAAAATAGAGCAGTAACAGTGACAATAATGCTGTTTTCCTCTAAGCATTGGCAGAGTGTAGTGAGCTACCCACAAAAACAAAGTTCAGAATTGAGGTGACAATCCAGACAAAAAAGCAGTAGCTATCTCTTGGTTATCTGGATGCAGGAATTGAACATTTGACTTTACAGGTGTAGCTGTTGCCCTGGGGCTTAGAGTGCTGCTGATTAGAATGTGGTTTTAATGGGCACAGTTAAGGTGTTTTTTCAGTGTTCTGGGCGCACAGACAGCAGCTGGAAAATTGGGCAGTAGCCTTGCAAAGAATGCCTTTGCTCTCTAAGGCGACCATGCAAAAGGGCGCAAAAGACGGGAGCAAGAGCAAAAGCCACCACCAGCACTCACTTGAAAAAGCGAACCTCAGCCTCCTTCACGTTTGCAGAAAGGACACCCCAAGTGAATAATGGACTCCTCCTGCAGACTTGGGAGGAAAGAGCATAGCAGGGGGCATGTTGCATTTGTCTTGTTTACACATACTCTGTTGCCCTTTCAGGAGCAGAAGTTCATCTGAACAAAAGCCCTGTGGGTGCTTGGAACTTTTGCCTCTTTTTCACCTTGACATTACATCTCTGAAGCCAAAGATCTTTCTATTTAGTGCATCTCATAATTGGCGAGTTTCTTCTAAATGTGCATGTTTGAGTAAACCAGGTCACCTCTAAAAATTACAATTTAACAATGACAGTCTATTGTGAGGGCCCCCTTGTGCTGGGTTTTCCACTGTTGACTTGGAACCTCTTTCTCAATGTCCTTTTAGACTACTGCCTTGTGAAAACATATAGATTCCTTGATTTCCAAGAAGAGTGTTGCAGAAAAGTAGGTTGCATTATAAAGGCCTTGCTCCCCTCCTGGCGTGTGTTGTCCATATGGATGACTTAAAATTTATATTCCCTGCAGCACTTTAGATGAGAAGGAAGGAGGAAGGGTAGAGGTGTTTCATATAAAATGATTTCTAATGTGATCTAGAAAACCTCAAAACAATCCTCAGCAGTCACACATCACTGTTTCTATGTAAACCTACAATTTAACGCTTCTGAAATAGTCGACACACTGGGGATTTGCATTTTTCATGAACCACTAAAACCTCTGTGATTGCTTTAGTTCAGATCTCTGGCTGTTTTAGAAAGCTACTCTATTCAGCCGGCACTACCCAGAGATCTCTGTCTGATATCTTCTTTTAGACTGAGGACTGACTCTAATACAGGGCATTCTACTGCTTGTTAAAAGTGGTCACAGTGCAGGGCACGACTGTGCTTTCTGCCTCCAGGTGGTCCAAAATGGGCACCGAAATGCATGGATAATAAAGGAGTTAGAAAACATTCATGTAGGGAGGTATTAGCATAATGTTTTTAGTATTGGATGAAATTCTGTGTAGAAAAGCACAGAATTACAAAATAGGGTTTTATACATTGTTTTCACAACAAATTATAAACATAAAATAAAAATTCTTAATCCTTGCCCAGGAAGGTATTTTTAAAACTTCAGTGTGTTTGTTTATAATGTACCGGAGCCATAGTACTCTATCTTTACAGTACTTATAAAATAGTAGACTTATTTTTTTGTCCCCATTTGACACTTAAATCTTTTTTATTGTTAAAACAATTCAATAGACTTTTAAATCCCAAATTGATTTGACCATTTATTATTCTACTTCTGTACAAATGTCACACATAAACAATTCACCTTGCAGAAATGAAATTTACTGATGTATCACAACCTGACATTTAAATGTATAGCCATTTTAAAAAACTTGCATCATTGTTTTATAAAATCATATCACCCTAATAATAAGATCGTGCCAGAGTGGCATTCAGTAGAAAACAGTTCCAAGATTAATTAATTCTTAGAACTTTTATTCTGGGAGGTAGGTATGATTTTTTTTCAGTCCCATTTCACAAATGAGGAAACTCAGATAAGGTCTTTCCCCTGCCAACTCCAAGTGTTTATTGCCAAGAATAGCACCCAAAAAAATTTAGCTGGCACAGCCACGGTGCATTAGTGTGGCTTATTCCGTACCTCAAAGACACATATTCTGTTTACAGGAACATTGAATCAAAAAACAAATGCAATTCAGATATTAAAAACAGCTGCCAGTAATAAAATTTTATGATTCTAGTTGCCTAGCAGAGTGGTTCATATTAGATACTCAATATGTTATGGAAGAAATAAATTCCTGATTTGGGTTGTTAGGTGTTGATACATTTTTTAGAAGCATTTCAAATTATTTATTTATTTTTAAACAGAAGGCAGATATTAGCTACCGTACTGGGTATGTTATACGCACAAATGTGTTTGGTTGATGCTTTGCTCACCACTCACAGCATTATTTTCAGTGAATGTGCAATATCATTTACTAAGCAAAACTGGAGAGACTATGTGAGGAAACAAAACACTGGATTGAGTTATAGATCAAATGTAGTATTGGTTCTGTCGTGTACTAGCTGTGTGACCTTCAATAAGTGTTTCTCTCTGACCTTTATTTTCCCAGTCTTTAAAATGGATGGAGAAATAACTACCTATTCGTAGTATTGATGTGATGATGAAGTGACATTGACTAAGGCACAGTGACTTGCATTTAGTAAATAATCATTTCCTCCTCTGCTAGAAGAGTGAATCATGAAACATTACAGCAGATACACAGGCTGTAAGAAATTCATTGTTAGCAATTCCTGCCTAGGGCTTGCATGAATAAATGAATTAAAATAATCCTTTGAGATTAGTACCTTAAGTGACTTACTTATATGTTATCTACCTTCTTTAACACTCATAAATACGCTTAGCAAATTAAACAAATTTTTCCCCAATTTTAGCTATTCAAAATAGGCCAAAAGACAAGCAGCCTAAGAAAAAGAGCAGCATATTGAATAAGGAAATAATAAGACTAGTTACTGTTAATGCTATCTGTTGAGGCGCCATACCACAAACAGCACAGGTATATCTTATTTGATTCTAGCAAAAAAAAAATTTATAAAGTAGGTACTATTGTCGATATCATTTTTTAAAACAAATAAGGAACCTAAAGTTCAGAGAGATTAAGAAAATTTGCCAAAGATTAAAAGGAAAAAAAAAAGTAAATGGGAAAGCTTGGATATTATGCCAAGGCTGTTGAGTTGTAAAATCTAGATTCCACTTAATCACTTCAATGGAATGCACCGTGTTTAGGAATACATACATATACATGTAATCTGTATGGCTTGAGGTGGTTTTTTTTTTTTTTTTTTTTTAACTCTTGTGTATGTGGAGATGATGGTCTTAGGCCTATACAGGAAAGACTGAGGCAGGCAGAGCTGAGTTTCTGGGGAGTGATAGGTTGCTTCTGACAGGTTCCTCAGTCCCATCCTGGAGTGTAAATGGTTGTGAGGAGCAGCAACACATACACATAAGGAGAGGCCTGGCCACCAGCCTCTCCTTACTCGGGCTACTTAGTTGTCAAATGACCATTGTGAAGGAGGCCCCTTATAAACTCTAAAAAATGCCATTTTACTCTATGGAATTAAGAATTACTGCCAAAACCTTGATGCTTTTTGAATAAAAATGATACTTTTGTCAGCAGAGGGCAGGTTTTAAAATATTTTAACATTGTTTCAAAATAATTTCTTGGAGAAAAAAGATGCTTCAAATCACTTTAATCATTTTGCCCTGATCCTATTTTTATGCTGTTTTCAGTGATGATGTTTAGTATCTGTGAGCATATTAGAAAACTTTTTAATAATGATGTCTTTATGTTACATGTCTGGCTTTTAAAACTACCAACTATTTAAGTTATGACCTTTACTTTGCTATTCCTTGTCTCCAACTGCATGAATAGTGAAAAATCATTTTCTGTATCGAAGCTATGATTTTTTAAACAAGTGACTGTTGGAGTGCCCTCGTCAGCAGCATCACTCTGTAACTTATCAGTTTAGTGGAAATGAAAGTGTTAGCTAAAAGGTCCTGGTATCATCTCGGTGCAAGTGTAGGAGATAACACAACAGATGTGATAAACCTGAACATCAGTTCTGGATCAGTCGGTTTTCATATATTATCTAATTTAATCTTTGTAGTCTTCTGACTATGTCTGTTACCCTCCTTACCCCATTATACATATAAAAGTTAGACAGCGGCTTTCATTGCCTCATCCCAAATCCTCTGAGCCTCGGTTTCCCCAGCTGCCAAACATGGAGAGCAATAGTATATTTCTCAGAAGTGGTTATGAAGACAAATGAAATTATCCTCAAAAAGCTCTTAGTCCAGTGCTTGACACATGAGAAATACTAAATAAACGGTTACTGTTATCATTAGCATTAAGCAAGGGGTAAACTTGTCAATAGCGATGACTCCTTTCTTCATGAAAGTGATTTTAATTTCAGAGTCTTCACTGTCAGAATGAAAAGGAAAGCTGAAGCAATTTATCCAAATAACTGAGGCTTCAAATTCACTTTAGTCCTGAATAATGTGTTTTCATTTCCTACTATAGCAGAAACTGAAAAAGAGCTAAATGTGTATAATTGCAATCACAAGATAGTTTACCTAGAGCAAAGTTACTTCTTTCTATCATGTGCCCAAGGTCACAGAGCTAGTACGTGGTAGAGCTGGCTTCTGAACCAGGCGATCTGGGACCAGAGCCTGCACTCCTAAACTCTAAGCTTTACCTGGAACTGGGGGTGCTGAACATGAGGCCTTCCCATGAGTTGGTGAGTGATTCCTACTTTTTCCTATCTGGGAGAAATCTTTTAGCATCCACAGAAATATAGCCACTTATCAAGGGAGAATGGAAAGAGCATGGCTTCTGTGTCAAAACACCTAGGTTTTACCTCTGGGTCTTGACTCTAGTTTGCCAAGAGATCTTAGGCAAATTATTTAACTTGGCTTTACCTTTTCTTTCCTGAGTTTCCTTTCCTATAAAATGGAATAATAATACTTTCCAGCTTTTCTCCCTCCCTTTTCCATCTCCCCCACCACCCTCTGGCTTTTCTAGTTCCTTCCCATATTGTTTTAACCTAGAAATAATATACCGTATACCTACTTTGTGATTGGCACTCACGGATTTGTACTATCATTAAAAAGTATTTCTGACTTTTTTTTTATTGTGAAGAGATGTTTATTGACTTGCTCATTATAATACACAGTATAGAAAACTCAATAAAACCTGTGATATAAATGTCACTATAATTACATAATAATTCTTGTTTTCATTAAAGTTTGTTGATAAAATTGTTGACAAAGTTGTATTCTTGATCAGTGTTCAGGAAGAGTAGATGGTAGTCTTTTCAGACTTAACACACATTTTCCAGCTATACTGTTAAACTCTAAATTGTATTTGTGTAAAATGTTTGACCTGTTGGCCTCTATAGATACTCAAAGGAGCTTGGACTTTGGAGTTAGAATGTAGCTGAAGCCCTAGCTCTGTTACTCACCAAGACCATGTGCATGTTATTTACTTTTTTTTTCTAGGTCCCAGTGTTTTTATATATATAATGGGGTTATGAGGGTAATAGACATAGTCAGAAGAATACAAAGATTAAATTAGATAATATATGAAAATAGACGGACCCAGAACTAATGTTCAGTAAGTTGTGTATCTGATCTTTAGGTACTGGCACAGGGCTATGCCAGCAGACAGACAAATCAGTATGCATGAAACTGTCTACTTGTCAGTCTGTTGTATTTGTGTGATGGTTGTAATAATTTAAAACCTGTGGTCATTGAAAAGCCCAGAGAGATTATGGGTGATTATGGGAAGTGGGATTGTGTAACCATGAACTGAGATTAGTGAAGGGCCTGAATTGAGAACAGCATTGCCCTTTGAAACAAAGGATGCAGAAACACATCTTGGCTGCCTTACAAGTAATTGATAGAGCAGTGCTCTAGAGATTGGGTGGTTCCAGTTAAAGGCCTAAGGTCATAGTATTATTTTAAGGCTTGAGTGATGAAAAATTTAAACTTTCTAAATACATGAAAGCTTCGTGTTTATTAATATCTTCCAAAATGAGCCTCAGACTGCTTTATATATGTTATGTATTAATAGCTTTGCAGACTCATCGATCTGGACTCACCTCTTCAAATTGGATGACTTCAAGTCACTTAATTCTTTTAACATTCTGATTTTCTCATTTATAAAATGAGGTTTATAATAGTATCCAACTCCTTAGGTGTTTTTGAAGATTAGATGAGCCAATAAATACATGAGAAGGGTTAGTACCATGCAGGATACCCAGAAAACCTAGATAAATGCCTAGGTGCTGTCAAGCAAAATTCATTTTCTCATTCACAGTTTTTTGTTTGTTTGGGGGTGGGGAGCTTGTGTTGAATTTAATCAAATGTGTAGCATCAACAGTTTGTGATTGTTTTCATTATGCATTCAGGTTTTATTTTCTTATGGGTGATTGTGTTTAGAGTCTGAAGACTTGATTATCCAGGTTCATCTTCAAGTAAGTTTTATATCAATCAAGACAGATGCCAAATTACCAAGCATTTCATTCATTCTGTGACAGAACAGTAAACTGTTATGTTCCTTTTGATGGAGTGCTGACTTATTCAAAGCACTTGTGAAAGGCAGAAAACAGCTCTTGTTTTCTGACACTGTATAATTCAAAGTCTGTTTCTAGAAGTTTCTTGAGTGAATCTTTGACTCTTGTACCTCAACAATTAAGTTACCAACCCGGAAATATGTGAAGTAATTTTAAGTTCAGTTCAGAGTAGGATCTAACTTGAACAAAGACGGTAAAACCAAGAAGTATAATATCTTTTACATATAGACAAAGAAAAAAAAAGTCCATTTCTTTAAGGCCCCAAAGGAAAATGGGACAGAATCATTGGCATGTGTTATTTTTATAAGTTGCTGAGGAGAAGAGCTGGGTTACAAAGAGATAGGTTTGCATCTTTCCCTGAAAATGTGTGCCCTGGAATTTGAGGGGTGATGCAGGAAAGTCTGAAGAAGAACTTGCTGACAACGCATGTTCTAGGTTAATCGGTGTGGTGTTGATTTCTGGTTTTAGTCTCCTTGAGGACGTTTATGTCATTATCCAACAAAACCAAATAGTGAAGATCCTCTCTAATGCATACAATCTAGATTTATAATGGGATCTGACCATGTAACTACCATGGTTAAAATCCTCCAGTGACTGCATTGCCTGCAGTATAAAGTCCGAACCCTCAATAGTTATACAGTGTTGTCTGTGATTTGGTTGGTGCTCATGTTCCCCACTCTCTGAAGGGTAAATTTCATTCCAATGTCACCTAACTATGAGCAGTGATACAGTGACATATCCACCACACTGCCCTTAGTCTCAAGGGCCCCAACAACCTCTCCAGTTGTCTAGTCAAGATGGTACTTCCTCTTGGAAGCTCTCCTTTTCCCTTCTTCCTTGCCACTACTCCCACTATTTAGTGATCTTACCTATGTTCCTATAGCATTAAAAAATTCTATATTTAAAACAGATTGAAATTATCTTTTTACTTATTTGGCTTAATTGCCTTATGTTGCCATTCCCAGCTGGTGGCACAGCACCAAAATCTTGGTAAAGATTTTCTGAACCAAATTATGAGTTAAGGAATCATGCCAGATGTATTTTTGACAGAATCTTTTACTGTCAACATTCTGAACGTTTATCAGCATTCTAAGCATGGATCTGGGTACTTAGCAATTTTATGTCTGCTAACTACAGTAAGGAGAATGATTTGGAAGGTAGGAGGAGCTTTAGAACCTTAAAATCATGCATTGATGTCAATAAGAAGTAAATGTAACTGTGAGTGCAGCAGTGCCCCCTACATACACACTGTTCAAATACAAATTTGTTGGAGAGAGAACTGATGAATGAGCCACTTGGGTTGCAGAAGAGAGTAGAGACTGGGGATTCAAAAGAGACGAGGGTGGAGTGAGTTGCTGGCCACATCTCTAAGGAAATAACACAGTGGTTGAATGGCAAGTGCCAGTGGGTGCTTGCTAGTTCACGATGTGTGAAGGGTTTATGAGCCAGAAAGATTTTAGGACATAGCACTATCAATGAAGATAAAGACAGTGCTGGTTCCAGTGCTCATTTGATGTGCCAAGTCTAGAGCTAAGTGTATTACACGCTTTACTTACCCTAATTTTCTCCACCTGTGAGGGTGGCAGTGCCATTATTCCATTTTATGAAAGAAGAAGGTGGGCTTAGAGAGGTTAAGCAAGTTGCTCAGCATTTTACAACCAGTCAGCCCTAAACCTGACCTGTGTGCCCATCCCAATCCCTTGCTTGGTACTAGTGATGAGGTCATCTTCCTTTTTTAAAAATTTTTGCCTGGGTAAGATGATTTTCTTGATATATATAGTACTTGGGTTTTTCTTCTCCAGCTCACCCACCTTAAGATGCTTCCTTTCGTATTTTTTTCCCCACAGTTTGTGTGAGTTAATAGTTAGGCAGTGCAATGGACAAGGACAGCATGATGTGTAGTTTTGGATATTGATGTGTATAATCTTTAGAAAGTGATGAAAGACAATTATGACAATATGAGAAGTTTTATAGCCCAATCTGGATGGTATTTATGAATTTAAAACAGATGTGGTTAAGAAATGTAGCCAAAATGAAGTTTTAGTACTTAAGATGAAAGGTATATTTAGATGTGGTGGAGGAAAGTTCGAGGATTAACGAGAAATGATGTTTTCATATTTCTCTTGTGATTTGAAGCCACCATGTTAGTGACCCAAGGCAATAGTACTACTGCTTTAAAATATACTGCTCTAAAGGAGCATTATATGGAGATTGTATTATTTTACAGAAGTCATTTAAAAATTTATAAAACTTTTGCTGCCAAGTTTTCAAAGTTATGACATTATTTTATAGTTATGCAACCATGTAGTATGGCCTATTTTATTAGGGTTTTTTGTTTGTTTGTTTGTTTGTTTGTTTTTTAGATGAGGTGAGTTTCTTGGTTTTGAGTGTAGGATTGAAAGGCTCATATTTCTGGAAAACACCACAGTTCAAGAGGTAGAGGTGGGCACGTTTCAGTTACATACTGTGTTGTAGGTCATGGTCAGGAGTTCACACTTCATTGTAGATGTATTGGAAAGGCATTCAGAATTTTACACAGGGGGTGATTTTTATATTCCCAGAAGATCATATGGTTAGTTATAAGTAGAAGCAAAAAAGGCAAAGGCTCTATAGAGGGTCCTTGCAGTCTTTAAGGCAGGAGTGAGGGAGCTTAGTATTGATGAGATGGACAGAAGTAAAATTTTAAGGTTTCTTTTGCTCTTAGAACTGATAGGATTTGACAGATGTAGACTGGCTATGGAAATAGTGGAATGGGAAAAATCAAGGATGGTGTCCTGATTTTCGGCTTGAACCTTCATACTTCTAGTCTGGAAATGACATTACTTGGGATGCTTGTTCTAGGTGTGGTTGAAAAGACACCAGTGCTAAGTGTAGTGGACATCCGTGAGGGCGTCAGGTACTACACCAAATGCCTTAACATACATAACTCTGTTAAGACCGTACTAAGGCTGTGTGGTGGGTTCTGTTATTATGCACATGTTATAGGTGGGGAAACTAAAGCACAGGAAGATGAAATAATTTTCCAGAGGCCACAAGGCTAGTCAGCGGCAGAGCAGGGATAAAACCTTGGGCAGCCTGATTCAAGAATCGCTGCCTCCTGACCCCCCACTCAATACTGCTTCTCTGGGCATGAGTTAAACACACTGTGTTTTCTAAAGCTGTTTGGATATATTACTAAAGCTAAAGTTGACTTTGGAAACTCTGCAGTTGAGGTTAACATTCACCCATTGCCCAAACAGATAGGCCTCACTTTTGCACCAGGTGGAGATGAGCCTGCCTGCTTTGGGGGAGCTGACCCAATCCAAGCTCAGGGGCCAGTTTCACAACCTCTTTTTATCACCTTCCTGTGCTGATCTTTAATCTATGGGATTGTGACATTGGTTGTTAGGATAGCTTTTAATTCTGAAGTCAACATTGAAAGGATTAGTAATAACGATAAAATAATAACTGTAGCATTAGCGAGTCATGTCATGACCTGTAATGTGCCATTCCTGTTGTGGGTGCCTTATGTAACATTGTCTTATTTCATCTTTTCAAAAACCAAAGAAATGTTATTCCACAAGAAAGCTGAGGTTCAGAGAGGTTCCATAATTTGTTCACGGTTTCAGCGTGTGACAGAACCAAGATTTGAATCTGTGTTACTTTCCTGACATTCTTCTATTCTAAACATCTTCTCTTTCATGAGCAGTGACCTTGGCATTTTACTGTGTTTCAGGTGTTAGATAATCCAGAGAAACATGTCCTGGGTGTATAAAGGGGAAATGCTTGTCTGTGTTTCTAGAGTAGAATTGCATTAACATTCCCATGGATTGCCAATTAGAAATTACGCTTAAAAATATTTATCATGGTCCTTATTTTGTAATTAGAATTCTGAAAGTTCAGACTAACCTTCATGAGAAATGAACACTTAGTAATTTTTATTCCTTTCTCCCAGTATTGCTGAAGGTTTAGTTGCAGACAATACAATCCACTTAAGCTAGTTTAAGCAGAGTGAGATATATTGAAATGTATTTGATGGCTTATAAAACCATTGGGAGGGCTAGAGGAGTAGGCTGAGCTTCCAGAACTCTGTCATCTAGAACCCAGTTAAGTCAACTGCTGTCTACAAAGTTGATACAGCTAGTACAGGAAGTTGTGACTGCTACTGATTGCATGGTCTCATTGCCCCCACTACCATCCAAGAAAATGCTGGTTCTGATGCCCATTTAGTTAGTGTACAAAGTCCTGAGCAACATGTATTAAACACTTTATTTCTCCTAATTTTCTCCACCTATGAGGGTGGCAGTGCCATTATTCCATTTTATGAAAGAGGAAGGTGGGCTTAGAGAGGTTGAGAAAGTTGCTCAGCATTTTACAACTAGTCAGCCTTAAACCTGACCTGTGTGCCCGCTCTCCCCCCTCCCTCCACAATCCCTTGCTTTGTACTACTGCTGGGATCCTCCTCTTTTTTTTTGCCTAGGTAAGATGATTTTCTTGCTATATAATAATGAATGAGACTGTTATAAATATAGTACATAGTACATGGTTTCTTCCTCTCCAGCTCACTCACCTTTAAGATGCCTCCCTTCATATTTTCTTTCCACAGTTTGGATTATTAGGCAGTATAATGAACAAGGACAGCATGTTGTGTAGCTTTGGGTACTGTTGTGTATATAATATTTATCTATACAGTGATGACAGACAGATATGACAGAGAAGTTTTAGATGGTCCTATCTGGATGGCATTTATGGATTTAAGACAGATGCAATTAAGCAATGTGGTCAAAATGATGTTTTGCTACGTAAGATGAAAGGTATATTATGTGGTAGAGAAAGTTAGAAGAGGATTAACAAGAAATGAGGTTTTTATATTTCACTTGTGATTAGAATTCACAAATTTCATCTGACATTAGAAGCTACCAAAGCAATAATGTACTATTTTACGATACAGTGCTCTAAAGTAATGTTACAGAGATTTTATATCCTTAAAACAATTCATTTGGGGGGATACTCTTGTCAAGTTTTCCAAGTTTTGACATTTTTAAGGATAAACAACCTTATGGCTTAGTTTACTTTATTATTTTTTTAAATTAGGTAATACTCTTCATTTGGTCTTAGAACTGAAAGGTTAATATTTTTGGAACCCATATCACATTTCAAGTTTTAAATAATAGTATTTCACATATATCAAAGTCTTATCTCTTGCTTCAGTTTGCAAACAAAAGCTCCAAAATGTACCATAAATGAGAACAGGAGATAACATACAAAGATTAAGCAATGAAGAAGATGTGTAAAATGGTTTGTGCAGATTGGGCACTTAATTTATACAGCAGCTGAGACATATCTTTTAAATTTCATTTAGCTGGATACACTACTCACAAGGTCCTCTCTTCATTTCCTGAGGATGGTGAGAGAATCTCTTTGCTGTCCAAGTGGTCTCCCTGTTTACATTTATTTCTCCATCCTCATTTGATTCCTCAGTAAAACAGCTGGTTTGAAAAGATACTGAAAGGATTGTCACGAGAGATAGTTACTCATTCAACCCTCTTTTCTGCCTCAGGAAGAAAGTTCCTTTTTTATTTTTTTTCCCCTTTAGCATTATTTAGAGTAAGGACTTGAGGGTTTAGCAGTAGTCCTCAACCTTTTTGGCACCAGGAACCAGTGCTTCTATGACAATCTAATGCCTGATGATCTGAGGTGGAGCTGAGGCAGTGATGCTAGTGCTGGGGAGCAGCTGCAAATACAGATGAAGCTCCCCTCCTGCTGTGTGGCCTGGTTCCTAACAGGCCTCCAGGAACTAGTACCAGTCTGTGGCTCAGTGGTTGGGGACTCCTGGTTTAAGATACATTTTTTCATATTCTTCTTTTGATTTTTAAACTAGGGAACATAATTGATAACCTTCCTGAGTCATCTTTGAGGAAGAATTTCAAAACACAAAATAGTTTATATTTACTGTGAAGATTAACTCAGCACCTTTTTAAAAAAATAAGTGTGATTCCAGTACTCATATCCTGATACATTGTAAAATGTCTTCTCCATTTTGTTGTTGTTGTGCTTCTTCCTTTCTCTACTGATTTCAGAGTTTCCTTCTACGTAGTGGTATAGAGAATGCTAAGCAAAACTTCATAATATCCATGGAAAACTGAAATAAAAGAAAACAAGTCATGTGAGAGGGGAGCAGCAATACTGTGCCTGTATTACCCTGAAGAGAAGGTAGCTGTTTTTATTTTTTATTCAAAGTATGAATGATCTGGATGACATGAAGGATTTATTTCTATGAGTATTTTTTTTTTCTCCTGCTGTAGTAGGGAAGTAGGGATGACAGATAAGAGTCAACCAATGCTTTGGAAAGAGATAAGATTAGCATTTAAAAGCTTAATCTATGTCATCACTTCTGAACATGTTTGCTTTCAAGTGAAATAATATTCCTTGTATATGGTTCAGTGCTGAATCAGAGTTAGTAATTTTTTTTTTTTATGAATGACTGCTTTAGAAAGTGTGATGGATTAGAGTTCATTGGAGACAGAAATGTACAGTTGCATATTATACTGAATTCTAAACTACAGACTTGTAGACTTCTCAGAGACTTCCATTGTACATACTTGTAGAAAAGTATCTACATTGTACTTACTGTAGGAAAATATTACATTATTATTATTATTTTTTAAATATGCTTCTGTAGAGTCAACAAAATGAAGTAACTGTACATTATCTAGTTCCTTAAGAACGGCATATTTGGGGCAGCAGTTTGGCTTATTACTCTTTGGCTACATCTAGGAGAGATATTTTCCACTGGTGGTTTTTTTCATTAAAAATTGTTTATTGAGCATTTAGTACAAGCAAGGCACTGTCTAGATGCTCAAAATACAATAGTGAGCAAAAACAGTTATATTGATCCTATTCTTCCTGGAGCTTATAGTCTATCTCTCTTTTTATTTAATTTTATTATTAGTTTCAAGTATACAGTACATTGTTTAGACATTTATAAAGTTTATGAAATGTTTTACCTGTTTATCTCTGGTTTTATATTCTAATTTTCCATTTTCATGGAGCTAGAAAGATATTTAAAGGTACAAAGAAAATGGTTAAAAATTGAAACAGAAGCATTTATTTAATCTCACATTTGGGTAATTAGGGAATATTGCAATATTACACTTGACATCATTAGGATTTAGCAGTTATTAGAACCAAGAATGAGATGTATGACAGTAGTTTATACCCAACTGATGACAAATGCTTAAGTTCATCCTCCATTCATTCATTTAAAAAAGATTTCTGAGAGACTTCTCTGTGCTTGGCACTGCTCTATCCATTATGGGCAAAACAGTGAGGAACTGAAAGTACCTGCTTTATGATGCTCAAACTCAAGTGCAGGAGACAGAAAAAAAGCAAAACTGGTGCATGATGTTGCAATTCCATTGCGGGAATATGGACATGATCTGCTGAGAAGTGAATCACACGTTATCCAGACGTCATCTGTGCCCCATTTCATAGAACTGAGTTTATTCTCTTTTCAAACAATGTAGAACTTGCTACCACTGTGGTCTATACTGTATAAAAGGGAGTTTGATTGTAGGAGCATTTTGGTGGGTATTTTAGTAGCAGTTTGTAATGCATGCAGTTCACAGATGTGAAAGAGCATGTCCTAGGAGTTAGGAGCAGTTTAGCTGCTACAGATAAGAATGATGAACAAGAAAATATAATCCTAATCCTTACATTGCTTCCATTCTTGTCAGAAAGGACAGGTAATTAAAGAGCAAACTAATTGGGCTATCAAGGTAATTCTGAAAATTTCTGATGAAAAGTGCTTCAGTGGAAATAAAACTGAGATTTGAGTGCTGAAGCTACTTTGGTTACCTGTGAAAATTTTTCTGAGAGAGTGATATTTGAATTGAATCCTGAATCAAGAGAAGGGCTTGCCTTTTGCAGAGCCCAGGAGAGATGAAGTTTGCTAGTACCAAGTGCAAAGGGCTTAAGGCAGAAATGCATTTCAAATGCTTCAGGGATGGAAAGGAGGCCAGAGTGGTTGGAGAGAGGGCATGCTAAGCTGTCAGCATGGAGCTGGGCAGGCCTGTGTTACATACTGTACTGTCTTGTAGGCTGTTGTCAAGAGTTCACACTTCATTGTAGATGTATTGGAAAGGCATTCAGAATTTTACACAGGGGGTGATTTTTATATTCCCAGAAGATCATATGACTAGTTATAAGTAGAAGCAAAAAAGGCAAAGGCTCTATAGAGGGTCCTTGCAGTCTTCAAGACAGGAGTGAAGGAGCTTAGTATTGATGAGATGGACAGAAGTAAAATTTTAAGGTTTCTTTTGCTCTTAGAACTGATAGGATTTGACAGATGTAGACTGGCTATGGAAATAGTGGAATGGGAAAAATCAAGGATGGTGTCCTGATTTTCGGCTTGAACCTTCATACTTCTAGTCTGGAAATGACATTACTTGGGATGCTTGTTCTAGGTGTGGTTGAAAAGACACCAGTGCTAAGTGTAGTGGACATCCGTGAGGGCGTCAGGTACTACACCAAATGCCTTAACATACATAACTCTGTTAAGACCGTACTAAGGCTGTGTGGTGGGTTCTGTTATTATGCACATGTTATAGGTGAAAAAAACTAAAGCACAGGAAGATGAAATAACTTTCCAGAGGCCACAAGGCTAGTCAGCAGCAGAGCAGGGATAAAACCTTGGGCAGCCTGATTCAAGAATCGCTACCTCCTGACCCCCTACTCAATACTGCTTCTCTGGGCATGAGTTAAACACACTGTGTTTTCTAAAGCTGCTTGGATTTATTACTAAAGCTAAAGTTGACTTTGGAAACTCTGCAGTTGAGGTTAACATTCACCCATTGCCCAAACAGATAGGCCTCACTTTTGCACCAGGTGGAGATGAGCCTGCCTGCTTTGGGGGAGCCGACCCAATCCAAGCTCAGAGGCCAGTTTCACAACCTCTTTTTATCACCTTCCTGTGCTGATCTTTAATCTATGGGATTGTGACATTGGTTGTTAGGATAGCTTTTAATTCTGAAGTCAACATTGAAAGGATTAGTAATAACGATAAAATAATAACTGTAGCATTAGCGAGTCATGTCATGACCTGTAATGTGCCATTCCTGTTGTGGGTGCCTTATGTAACATTGTCTTATTTCATCTTTTCAAAAACCAAAGAAATGTTATTCCACAAGAAAGCTGAGGTTCAGAGAGGTTCCATAATTTGTTCACGGTTTCAGCGTGTGACAGAACCAGGATTTGAATCTGTGTTACTTTCCTGACATTCTTCTATTCTAAACATCTTCTCTTTCATGAGCAGTGACCTTGGCATTTTACTATGTTTCAGGTGTTAGATAATCCAGAGAAACATGTCCTGGGTGTATAAAGGGGAAATGCTTGTCTGTGTTTCTAGAGTAGAATTGCATTAACATTCCCATGGATTGCCAATTAGAAATTACGCTTAAAAATATCATGGTCCTTATTTTGTAATTAGAATTCTGAAAGTTCAGACTAACCTTCATGAGAAATGAACACTTAGTAATTTTTATTCCTTTCTCCCAGTATTGCTGAAGGTTTAGTTGCAGACAATACAATCCACTTAAGCTAGTTTAAGCAGAGTGAGATATACTGAAATGTATTTGATGGCTTATAAAACCATTGGGAGGGCTAGAGGAGTAGGCTGAGCTTCCAGAACTCTGTCATCTAGAACCCAGTTAAGTCAACTGCTGTCCGTAAATTTGCTATAGCTAGGACGCTGGGACTGCTGATTGCATGGTCTTGTTGCTCCTACTACCCCAACCACCTAAGCTGGCAAAATGCATATACAGTGTCCATCTTCTCATGTCAAGGATTTCCTTCCCTTATCAAACCTGCACTGTCGTGCCTGACTGACAAAACCTGTTACATCCATAATTGTAACTAATAGCAAAGGAGTTGGAAAAATGGAGATTGTAGTTTTGCAGCCACTACAGTACAGAATGGAATGTATGCTAGGAGAGAGCTGGAATAGAAATTGAAAGAGCCCATTCACAGGATACTTCCACACTCACTACATTTAATTTTACTTTTTTCAAGTTTCTCTAATTTGGGAGCATCTTTATGTAGCTCTTGAACCAAATGCAACTTTGTATATACCTTTTCAGATATTTTTTTTTTCCCTAATGATATGCTCTGCACCCATGAACGAGTAGGGCCTAAAATAACCTGTCTCAGGCTTTAAAGAATCCCATGACAGGCTTGTTAAAAGTTTACATTCTTGACATGTATCTTCAGAAAATTGGATACCACTCACTCAGATGCCCAGGAATCTGCATTCTAAGTAAAGCCTCTGATGGTTACACTTTGATTTAAGAGTAAGGCATTCAGCTCCCCTTTTTGCAGCCAGTGAACCTTCCATGAAAGGGGGGAACATTTCAACAGTTTATTCTGTTCAACCAAAGGCAGTTGGTATGTCCAGCATACACTGCATAATTTGCATATATTTGAAAGGAGTTTGTCATCAGATGTGATAAAGAAAATGATTAAGATTGTAAGTGCTCTTTGAACTCATGCCTAATTTAGCCCCACTCGTTTTTGATGCTATTTGGAAACACTTAAAGCCTAGGACATACATTTATTTTAATGTGATCAGGCATCCAGGTAGGAAAAAAGCTTTGTTGGAGATTTCCTGAGCTGCTTCCTGGGATTAAGTTTTCTTAAAATTTAAAGGCCCTATAAGACCAGACATGTCAGACTCATAGTAGCTGATCTGACAAGACATCTGAGCATATTTAATTACAGCCATTGGGGAGAGAATACACAAGAAGTCCTAGGAAGTTCAGTCCAAATGCAGCACATAGCATCAGATAGCAGCTGCAGCCCTTCACTCATTTTTCACTTCTCAATTGTTTGGAGTTCAAAAGATTTTACAGAATTTGAAGAATTACAGTGCTTTTGATTTTGATGAAATTACACTTTCAGAAATGAGTCACGTAGTTTGAAGAGTATAAATCATAATTTACGTTTTTTGTAGCTGATTTTGAGAGGCTTATCATGGTGGTTCAATTTTAAGAGCAGTTATTTGACATAATAGTGAACAGTGTCATCCAAAAAAGAACCAGTGTCTGTAGAGTATTGAAGATGGATATATGAATTTCATAACTGTCATGAATTTATGTGTATTCCTTCCTATGCTTGGCAAGTGCTGGTGGCCTCTCTTATTTCTTTGAAAATGTATACTCACAACAAAAAGAACTGGAAACATATATATAAATCTAGGTTCAACAATGAACTAGCATCCACTAGTTTCTAGACTTACTCAGTTTTTTATATAGCATCATCTTCATAAAACTGTTTAGAATTAGTCAGCAACTGGCATTTCTAAAATACAGAGGATTATACTGTTTAGGGGATGTTTTCTCTCTGCTCTTATGCAAATGCTAAAGACCTGTATTTATAAACTGCTGAGGACCTATATGTTACCATTATTTCGAAGGAAATAATCTCTACTGCTGGCACAAATGCTTATTTTATCATGTATGTCTCATCAAAAATAATAGCAAAACTTGAACACCTAGGCCCTCGATTCTAGCCTGAGGTAGAAGTTATTTGTAACTATCTTTACACAGGTGGCAAAGCCTCTGAGCTCATAGGGCTCTCATTAACTACAAATGAGTTGTCCTCATGAACAGACCATTTAAGAAAGAGGAAGGCTTAATCATTTTAGCCCAACCCTTTCAGAGCTACTTTCCCTTCTTCCAAGACTGAAGTTAACTTTCAAGCCCTTCCAGATATTATTCACTTTCTTTTTCCTTTTCTAGGCAAGCTGTTATCGGGTACTCTTGAAATTTCTCTCATTTACCCCTGTGATCCAAACACTATGGTCTGATTCACTCCATGGAAACTGTCCCCGTCAAGGTCAATTCCATTTGGTGTTCTTCAACAACCATCAGGTTGACATCACTTAGTGCTTATTTTATTGGTCTTATTATCCCTTTTGTACATTCTTTTCCACTGGCCACAGTACCACACAATCAACTGATTTGCCTCTCTTGTATTTGGCTTCTCATTCTCTACTCTCCTTTGCAGATAGTTCTTTCTTCTCCTTGTGTGATGGTATTCTTCAGGGTTTTTGGTGATAACTTCCAGTTGTCAGCTCCCACCTCTCCTCCTTAACATTCTGGCTCAGAGAATAGCACCACATTTTCCCCCATCACCCAAACCAGAACCTGAAAGTCATTTGTGACTCCTCCCTTTTTTTTATCCTACTCAATTTCTGTCAGTCACCCAAGTCCTTCCATTCAATTTTCATATTCTCTTGAACTCTCTGTTTCTCTCTATTCCCACTGCCACTGGGGTGCTCCTCATGTCAACCCTGGGTGACTGCAGTGACCTCCTAACTGGCTTCAGGCTTGTTGCCTCCCCACAGTCTGTCCTTCTTTCTGAAGCCTGATAAACTTTTCAAAAATGAATCAGCTTATGATACTCCCCTACTTAAAGTCTTTCAGGAGCTCCCCAGTGCCTGTAAGATAAAATCCAAGTCAATTAGCAAAATTGGGAGGGCCTCTGTATATTTCTCTAGCCTTATATATTATTGTTTATTCTTTGCAACTCATTTTTCATTGATATTATAAACATGAAGTTTTGTGGACATGCTTGTTCCTTCACTTCTCTGGGCATCTACTTCCTCTGTCAGGGGTCTTCACCCCGGTTCTCTTTGATCTTGCTGCTTCCTACTTAACCTTTGAAGAAGATATCCTCTCCTCCCAGGAGCTATCTCTAAGCCTCTCCTGCAATTTCCTCCCCACCACCACTCTCCAGAGCCCTCCCCCTCTCACTGCTGTGGTCTCTAGTAATTTGAACTTCCAGAGGCCAAAGACTGTTATCTTCTAGGTCTTCGTCTTCTGTACATATCAGGTACTTCATACATGTTTATTGAATTAATAAGTAGCTCCTCTTAAAAGTCTGAAAGCAGTCAATTTAGTTTTTATCAGAAAGAAAACTTACCACTTTATTTTCTGGGTTTCTCCCCTCCTTCTAGTTATACGATTTTCTTAAAGCTACAGCAAAGTATAACTCGATTTACCTGGACTACTTGTTTAACCCGGCCTAGTAATAACTGGGCATTGTGGGTTCAATTAGAAACTGATTTAGATAAAGAGCCCTATCTGCCTTCCATAGCATAGGCATTTTAAATAAAATTAAGTAATTCATTAAATATAAATGAAATCGGTTTTATTTCTCACTGGTCCAGTAGTTTTCCTTCCAGAACAGCATAGTTCTTGGTTTAAACCCAGCCTGGGGATTTACTAGCAGAGTGGCCATGAGGAAGTTATTAGTCTCCTTGAATTCTGTTTTACTCACCAACAAAATGGGATAATAATAACCACCCAGTTGAGGGGAAGGTTATATGAAACAATATCAAGCTAACTGCTCATCTTATGTGTGACCCTTAGTGGGAATCAATCTGCATGGGTGATTTCCCCTTTAAATAGCATTTACATTTTAGGGTAAGGACTGACTCTAGTAGAGGGTGATTTTCCTATAGACTGAATGTCTTGAAATTCTTACAGTCCCCTTTTACATCAAAACCATTGTCTGCCTCTTTATATTAAGCAATTTCTTCCTAGGATGTTCAGTTTTTATTATAAGAGCATATATATTCACCACATATTTTAGTGATTATTCATGTTTTAAAATATTTTTATTTCATTTCTTCACAAAAGGATCTACATGGAAAAAGGTGAAAGAGAATCTTCACAAGATTTTAGTGTACCAATCTGGACTTAAGGTTGTTTGAGTTTCACTTAGCTATGCTGTTAGCGTCTGTTTTCCTGATAGCAATACAGTTTAAAAAACCAAAAATGTGCTGTTTCCTTTGCCCCTTTAAGAATCCTTAGCAGTCACTAGAGAAGAGTCTGTGTAGGAGGATTAGGTATCTTCTCTCTAATGTTTAATGGTAAATTGAAAATAAAAAGCCTGAAGGAAGAGGCCTTGTAGATTATGGTTATTTACTGAACAAGAATCTGTTGCTAGTTTCCTTCAAGATTATTTTTGAAGGGTATGGTTCATATGACCTCAGAAGACCTGAACTCAGGACTAATTATTATACCTTTATCTTGGTAACTTGCTTTCTTGGCTCTGGGCAGCTGAGCCAGTTGGCTCTCTTCCAAAGCACATTTGGGCTACAAGGGAACTGCCTGCTTCACTAGCTGGCATTTGAGATTAAAGAGAAGATGGATGTTGTTTTTGGCAGCAGCTGCTGTTTTGTTCGGGGCAGTCCTAGTACCATTTTGTAGATGTGCATAAAGAAAATGAGCTGCACAGACACTTCACTACCTTTTTGACTTTGAGGGGTCTGTAATATGGACCCTGGCTATGCGTATTTTACAATCTCTTGTCACACTTAGAGAGAGAAAAGTTTTTTTGTTTTTTGTTTCCAAGTTTAGAAGATTGGAATCTTCTGGTTCCTTGAAGAGCATATGTTTTCCTGATGGTCTTGGGCTGCACACATGTTAATTTCCAGCAAAGGAAACCAGTCTGGAAAGTCACTTCTGTGTTATAACACATGTTCAGATCAAGTAAATAGTTTGCTTTAGGAGGCTTTGCCAGCTCCTTTTCCTGGCATGAGGCTTTTTAGTACAAGGAAGGCTCTTATGTTCAAGAACACTGGGGTCTGTCTGCTGAGATTCATTCTCACAAAAATGAGTTAGGTAAGACCTTTACCTTCAGGGTCTCCAGCCTCATTTTCTGGTAACTTCCCCCTCCTCTTTTAAATACCTTTCCAGTACTATCTGTCCCTCGTAAAATCTCCTTCTAGAAAAAGACCTTGCTATATCAGTTATTCACAGTTAAGTATGAATTTCACCCACTATTACTTCCCTCTACTAGGACTGTTTCTGTTGCACAGTTCTAGCGGTGCATACAGATTTCTCAAATTTTTCATTAGGTAGATAATTTGAAGTCAACATTTAGCAATGCAAGTGTTACTGGGATTTTGTGTGTTGCAGGGAGTGTGGGGGACACTTGACAGAACGTCTCTAAGTTAAAAAGAAAACATAACAAAAGTAGAACTGCCGACAATAAGATTAGCTTAGTGTCTGTGCAATGAAAGGTTATCATGAAATAAAAGGTTATCATACAATGAGCGTGACCTAGAGAGAAAAGTTGTATGATGATAAAACAAAGTAGCCAAAGAAAAATTTCTTGCAGAAGCAGAGACTGATACAGGAAAAAACAGTGAGGCGATTACCCAAATGGAAAAGATACATTTCAGAGCAGAAGTCCCAAACACAGGGACATTTTGCCTCAACTTTCTATCTCTACTAGGGTGTGTGTATGCACATACACCCACACACTTAAACACCTGTATGCCCTTGTAGGAGTTTTCAGAAGTTAGAGAAAGAGGAAGAGAGAAAACAAAGATATATTTTGTTGATATATTGGAACACCTCAATTGGAAGTTAATTGTCTATTAAGAGAAGCTACTCTAGACAGAGTTGAGAACTAAGAAATAAATTGAAAAGGCATCTGAAGTGAAAGTTAACATCAAAATACCCATGTACTAAAGGTGGTAATACTCTTTTTTTTTTTTTTTTTTTTTCATGGAAGCTTGACTCTGAAGTCCTTTCTCTGTTTTATTCGAATGGTTTTGGAGCACTTGTTTCTCTGGTTTCTTAGCAATCCCAAACCCATAAACCACACAGCACCTGCAGTTTGAAAAGTTTTCATTTAATTCTCATCACCATTCCACGAAGTGGGTGAGGGAAAAATTATTCTTATTCTCATTTGAGAGACATAAACAGCTACGTGGAGGGATTAATTGGCTTGTCTGAGGCTGAAAGGGGCTCAGAGGTTTTCTGGATACATGTTCTGTACTCTGCCATCACACCACTGGTTTTCAAAACCTTTTTTTTACTTTCTTGTCCTTGGAAACCTTTGTTTAAACAAAATCTTACCCAGGAGCATGAACAAATAAAACAGAAAAAAGCTGAGCTGCTTTGCTTAAAGCAGGGGTCGAGGGCCCAGAATACTGACTGGGCCATTTATTTTCCTGACCAGGAACAGCTTGAATATTGTGAAACTGCACCATTCATTCATTAAATCATTCACAAAGTTTACTGGGCTTTGCTTTATTTTCCTATTACTGCCATGACACATTATCACAAATTTAGTGACTTAAAGCAATACAAGTTTATTATATTACAGTTTTTGAGATTCAGAAGTTCAAAATGGGGTTTACTGAGCTTAAATCAAGGTATTGAGGGGACTATATTCTTTTCTGAAACCTTTATCTATGGGAGACTGTTTCCTTACCCTTTTATAGCTCCTAGAAGCACCTTGCATTCCCCAACTCCTGGCCCCTTTCCTTTCTCTAATGGGCCAGTGATGGCAAGTCAAGTTCTTATCATGTCACATCTTTCCGACCCTTTTTCCATCATTGTATTTCTCTGACCAGAGCTGGGAAAGATTCTCTTTCTTAAGAACTCGGCTGATTAGATTGGACTTACCGAACCCAGGAGAATTGCTCCATGTCCAGGTCCTTAACTTAATCACATCTGCAACGTCCATTTTGCCATATAAGGTAATATATTCACAAGTTCCAAGAATCAGGACATAGCCATCTTTTTTGCTATTATTCTGCTTATCATTAGCACCCATGATGGACCACGTATTGTGTTTGTCATCGAGACTTTGGAGGCTAGAAATAGGCATGTTAGCAGTAACAATATGTTGCATGTGTGACCGTCTGGGATAAACAGGTAAACTGAGAATGAAACTGACAAAACCTAAAATGAAAATTTAAAAACAGTCATTTACACAAGTACAGTAATTTGGAGCTACTTGAAGAGGGCAGTTGCTACTATGTAACTAAGATGATTTTCCCCCAGCTTTATTACAGTCTCCATGCTGCACATTAGGTCTCCAGAACTTATTCATCTTATAACTGAAAGTTTGTATCCTTTGATTAATATCTTCTCTTTCCCCCATCCCCAGCCTGTGGTAACCACCATTCTGTTCTGTTCTGTTACTCTGAGTTCTACTTAAAAAAAAAAAAATTCTGCATACAGGTGAGATCATGTAATATTTGTCTTTCTGTGTCTGGCTCATTTCACTTAGTCTGTGCTTTACATGATGAACCTGAATCATCAAAGAAAATCAGACTGTAAAATTTCTACCCACTGTTTTAAGAAATCAGGGAAGCAGGTGTACTATATACTATAAAGATTTCTGTATCGAATAACCACTACTGAAAAATTGCTCTTCCATATAAAGAAGTTCTGCATTTCAGCCCTCCCCCAAGACTACCGATAGAAGGAGTGTTGCGGTTGCTCTGCAGACTTCTCAGAACATTTCTGCTCTGCTCCTCAGTCCTCATGTTTACTTATGCCAGAGTAAGTTGTTGAGTTTTAAGAAAGGCGAATATTCCTCACCAGTAGCAAAGTATATACAGAATTAAATTAAAATATAAGTTTATTTAATAGCTTTAAAATAAAGTGTTTCAAGAAATATAGGTTTGTCTGTGATATTTGAATGTTTTTAGAGGTTTAATTTTAAATAGGTTCCTATACAAAGAGCAAAATCATATCTTTACAGATGTTTATATACAACTGATGCAAAAACTAATTTAGTACTACCCTCTACTTAAGAGCTAGATCTCACCCCTTCTTGCTTTCTCAAGGACATTGCTCCAGGAGTTCCCTCTCTGTTGACCTACATTGCCAATTGTACCCTCCCATGGATCATCCCCATAAGACATATGGACATCCTGGTATTTCTACCACCTTACACCCCCCACCCCCAACACATATCCAATTTTTTGCTAGCATCCTACTTGGTTTTTAATTGTTTCTTTCTTTTGAAGGACAGATCTTTAAAATATTTATCTGTATTCCCTGTTTGTAATTACTTTTCTCTCCCGTTCTCTTAAACCCACTGCATACTGGCTTTTTCCCATAACTGCTTCAATAAAAATGTCCTTCCTGATGTCATCAGTGACCTATATTCTGCTAAATCCTGGTGAGTTCTTGGTCCTCATTTTACTTGACTTATTATGACTATTTGATAAAGTTTAACCTCCTTCTCTTTAAGGTACATTCAGAAAACAAATACTTGGCTTCTTCCTACTTTTTTGGCTTCTCTGTCAAGCTCCTTTGTGAGGTTTTAGTCTTTAACCAGACCTGTTAAGGTTAGAGCACTAGAGGACTCAGTCCTTTGTTCTTTTTACTATTTGTACTCCTTTAATGGTCTCACATACTCTTTTGCTCAAAATTCCATTTATATATCAAGGACTATCAGATGTATATGTCCAGCCCCAACTTCCCTCCTTAATCTAGATTCAGATATCCTCATCTAATCATAACTGGAAATCTCAAAGATGTTTCAAACTTTGCACACTCAAAACTTGACTCCTGATCTGCCCTTTGCCCTGCAATCCTTCTCTCCCCTAAGTCTTCTCCATTTCGGTTGACAACAGGCCAAAATCCTTGGAATCATCTTTTGACTCTTTCAGATCACATTCCAACTGTCTGAAAATTCTACTGGCTCAGCCTTCAGGAGACAACCAGAATCTAACCACTCTGGTCTGTGCACTGTTACTAACCTTTTTTGCATGGATTAGAGCAGTAGCCCCTAATCATCTGTTTATTTCTGCCTGTTATTAACCTAAAGTCTGTTCCGGCCACAGTCATCAAAGTAAATTTTTTTAAGACTTTATTTTTATAGAGCAGTTTTAGGTTCACAGCAAAATTGGGAATGTACAGAAGTTTCCCACATGCCTCCTGCCCCAACGCGTGCTTAGTCTCCCCCCATTATCAACATCTCCCAGCAACTGATGGACCTACACTGATGTGACAATATCGCTTGTCACATCACTTGATGTGACTGATGAACCTACACTGACACATCTTAACCACCCAAAGTCCATACTTTACGTTAGAGTTTATACTTGGTGGTGTACATTCTGTGAGTTTGGACAAATGTATAATGACGTGTATCCATCATTTTAGTATCATACAGAGTATTTTTACTGCCATAAAAATTTCCATGCTCTGCCTATTTATCCCTTTCCCTCCAACTCTGGAAACCTCTGATATTTTTACTGTTTTCATAATTTTACCTTTTCCAGAATGTCAGAGTAGTTGGAATCACAAGTATGTAGCCTTTTCAAAGTGGCTTCTTTCATTTAGTAATATGCATTTAAATTTCCTCCATATTTTTTTTTATATCTTGATAGCTCATTTCTTTCTCATGCTGAATAATATCCAGTTGTCTGGATGTACTACATTTTATTCATTTACTTGCTAAAGGACATTTTGGTTGCTTCCAGGTTTTGTCAATTATGAGTAAGTTGCTAAAAAATCAGTGTGAAGGTTTTTGTGTGGACACAAGTTTTTAGCTCCTTGGAGTAGATATCAAGGAGCATGGTTGCTGGATCATGTTGTACATGTATGGTATGCGTTTTGTAAGAAACTACCAGTCTTTTTCAAAATTTTCAAAATGTGTTTTTATCTCCCCTCTGCTCAAAATCTTGCAATGAATCCTGTTTCATTAATAACAAAAGTCAAAAGTCCAGAGGCTGGAGTACAAGATCCTACACCATCTGGCCTCTCCATTCTCGCTCTGACATCATCATCTTCTGCCAAGCAGGAGTGGAGAGAGGGGAGTGATTACTCTTGTTATTCTTTAAATAAAGCAGATTCCTTTAATAGACCTTCGAACCTCTGCACCAACTTTTTCTCTTTCTGCAATACTCTTCCCACAAATAGCTGTGTGGATCACTCCCCTAGCTCTATCCAATTTTGGATAAAATATTGACTTCTCAATGAGACACCATCAAATGTCACCCTGTATAAAATTTCGAGCTGTTTCTCCACACACTGTAGTCTCTTTCTGGAAAGAAAGAGGTCACAGCTAGTTCTGTGGCCTTTTCTGTACACTCAGGATGCCCTGGTGATTTGACCTTCTCTGCAGTCCTCTTTGCAACAAGAACTCAAGCAGTTTATAAGAGAATTAGTTTTACTTCAAGAGAATCCTGCCAAGGTTTCTAGGTAGCAGAACTAGCACCTGTATGTACCTTATTTTTAAGACTGGTACTGGGAGGAGGTAGCTGTGATGGAGAATGAATGGAAGCTCATATCATGCCCCTGAGGGACTGACTACTCAACTAGTAAGGTATAAGCCCCTAAAGTGGTCCTGCCCACCCAATATCATCTATCATTACCACACCCATCCCAGATATGCAGCAACATGTGGACATTAGAAACTGCCTGGGAGTCACCAGACCTCTGCTCTACTGGTGATTTGCATGCTCTTTTGTCATATGTTGCATCCTTAAAGCTCAGTGGTACGCTTGATGCTGGATGACACCTCCAGGGCCTCCTGAATGTGATTGTCAACTTGAACCTATACCACTACTGCTAGTAGAGCAGGATAGGCATTTATAATCCCAGTTTCTTTTACTTTGATCTAATTTTTCTTTTTCCATGGCACCTAGCAGCTTTTGACGTTCTGTATAATCTGGTTACTTATTATGTTTATTGGTTATGGTCTGCCTTCCCTCACTAGAAGGTCAGCCTCATGATGGCAAGAATTTTTGACTTCTCCCCACTTTGTTTTTACTGATATATCCCAGGCATCTAGAATAATGCTTGGCATACACTAGATAGTAAATATTTTCTGAATGAATGAGTGAGTGAACAAATGTTTGTTTAGTGTTTCTTCAATGCCAAGCATAAGGCATAGAGAAGAAAAGTAACAGAATTTCTGCCTTTATACTACTTGGAGCCTAGAATATGAGTATGGTTGTCAATCTGACTGGCCACTTAAAAGATCCTTAGGGAAGATTCCCAAGTCATATCACAAAAGAGGGTTTGCAGAAATATATTTCAAGGTAGGAGGGGAGTGGGACGTGCTGGGTTAGGTAGCAATGACAATAAAAGAAATCTTGAGGGTTTTTTTTATTATTTTTTTAAAAATTATTGAGTTGACATTGGTTAATGAAATAAATAGGTTTCAAGAAAGTTTGAATTTAATCATTATCCTTACATACATGAAAGAAGACTGTTATTAGAGGGGATTTTATATGTTGCATTGCCCGAAAAGAAAAACCTCCAACACAAATCCTTCACACAATTTAATCTTCATTTTGGTCCAAAGGAGACAGTGCTATGCAGAGAGGGACCCCACAGAGCTCAAAGTAGCCCTTAAACAAAATTAAGTAGGGTTACTGGTAAAAGATCACAGTAGAAAAACAACAAAAGCATTTTAATTTTTTCTTTATAAGCCACTATTACCTATGTAGATATCATTGTAGTCTTAGAAATTTTGGTAAATGATAATCATCATTCGGTGTGGTATCTAGTTAGCTTGCAGATAGTAATTTAAAATAATAATCTAGTTCCTTTTCATACATGGCTAGCTACATAAGTAGGAAAGATTTCTAGCATGGGCACATGGGCTTTTGTGTAATTTAAAGATGCCATAGACAGATGTTAACTTATAAAAATCCTCTTACATTTAAAAATATATTTACATCCCCATTCCTATACTCATGCTGTTTATTTTTTCCTGGAATTATCTTCCTATCATGTCAACTCTTGCAAACTCCTTTTTGTCCTCCAAAATCTACCCAGAGTCACATTTTCTTCTCTGGCTTTTCTTGGCACTGTCTTCCAACCACAGATTTCCCCACTTAAGATTAATTGATTAATTGTTTCCTCCTTTGTGTTCCTAAATCATCTATCACGGGGTGTGGGTGTGATTTATTCACCTGCCTCCGTTTCAAGGGCATATTCATCACGTTTGTTTTCTCTAGTGACTGGCATAGTCCCTGTCTCATGATACATGTTCAATAAGTAGGTATTGAGTTTGACTGTTTTTATACTGGTCACTGATTCATCCAGTAAGTATTTATTAAGGGCATTTTATGTACAAGGTGCTGTGTCATATGTTGTAAAAATACTGAAAAAATCAGTTGCCCAGTTTCTTAAAAACCTAAATATAATGTAATAAAATATAAGTCATGCATAAAAGTAACTATAATACATGGTTGAAAGTGTTATTTTCAAAGAGGTGTGTGCACTCGTGTGTGTGTGTGTGTGTGTGTGTGTGTGTGTGTGTGAGGTCCCTATACTAGGGTTCAAGATTGTTGTCTAAGGAAATATTTTTAATAGCTAAAAAGCTGTGATTCAAAACTATGTTTTTTTTTCCTGATGTCTCACAAATTACATAAAATTCTATCCTAGATTCAAAAATATATCTCTCTTCCTCATTTTATCTTGATGTACTGTTGTAGATTGCTAGATTAAAGCACTGCTCAGGTTTATGCTGCTACTTGCCAAAGAGTCCACATTCAAAGTAAGGAAAGTTTCATTTGGTGCCTTAAGGTGTGAATTTAATGCATTCCCTAGTTTTGTGAAAACACCTTAAGTGATAAATCCTTTACATGTTGCTACAACTTCCTTCCTAATTGCCATTTGGAAACTGGCTATAGAAAGCTTTTGACAGAAGTTAACAACAATGTCATTGAAATGAAAAATCCAAACCATATTTAATGGAGAATTTTTTAAAACTTTGGTAAGTATAGTTTGAATGCTCAGCATTTAATTGTATTTAAGCCAGTAGCATTAAAAAAAAAAAAAAATGGTAGATTGCATTTTCCACATTAAGGCACAAGGTGTTAATAGTCTAAGTGATTATGAACTTTAATTGATGGTCACCAGCAATTTTTCTCTTTTTATTTAGACTTGGATTATCACTTGCTTTTATCTTCAACTGCTCCTATTTAATCCCCTCGTCAAAACTACAGGGATCTGCACGAACCGTATCACTGATGATGTGAAAGACGTTACAAGATTGGTGAGTAAAGAATGCTTTCAATAGTTGTGACTCTTTTTCTTGTGTCTTTTGAAAAAAAATTTTTTTTCTCTTTTTTGCCCCCAATTGGTAATTTTCTAAGACAAGGAAAGAAATTACTTAGAGGTATCTAAGGGACTTCTAGAGAGAGCAGGTAGGGAGATATTTAAAGTCATAGAGGATCTGTTGGTAAAATAGGCCCATGGCACACCACTGCAGTGATTTTGTTTCTTTGTTGGTATTTTTGTCTCATTCACAGGCAGTGAAGGACACTGCAGAGTTCTCTATGTGCCAAGGTGCCAGCTCTAGCTTGTTCCCCATTACTTCTTCAGTGGGTTTTGCAGAATGTCTTACTTCCCCTCCACACGCCTTCCTACTCTTCTTTAACAAGCCTAACAAAAGGAGAACTGAGATGGCCATCCTCCCCTTTCCAAAAGCTTGAAGACATTTGGGTGTGTGCTTGATCTCTCAGTGAATGTAGTTGGACGAGTCATTTGTTGCTCAAATGTGACCAGACTTATCTCCCACATTTGTCACAGTGGAACTCCTTCCTTAGCAAGAGCCATTTCACACTGTGTCATAAGTCACTGCCTGCTTCATGCCATGCTCCTCTTAAAATGCAAACCAGAGATTGAGAGAGAGAGAGAGAGAGAGAGAGAGAGAGAATGCATAATGCAACATCTGAAATGCATTGTTCCCAACTCTTGTCATCTAGGGAAGATTTTCCATGCTCATTTGAGCTACAGAGTATGATTCCAGGATGAACAAAGTTTGAGAGGCATGTTTATAAGTTCCTGGTTCAAAATAGCCAAGTGGCACTCACTTATTTGAATATTATGTAGGGAACAGAGGTGATGTGAAATTAGAAATGGTGGAAAATGGGGGTAGTAACATGTAGAAAGAAAGAAAAGTATATATGCTGAGAGCTTCATGTTTCCTACTCTTGGTATACATTTTCCAGTTTATATTTTATTGTAGGTTCATAGCTGGACTTTAAAACAAATTTAATTCTATGGTCCAAGGCTTATTGCTTAGCCTCAGTACAGAATTAGTAACATATAAGCAAGCACCTACCCACCAGCCCCCGCTCCTGATTTATGAAGATTCCTCAGAAGGACACCCAGAGGCTGCAGGTTTAAAAATATTCTCTGATACAATACCTGAAGATGTATTAACATGTCTTATCTGACGGGCTGGTGACCAAAGCAGTGCAACATATGCCTATTGTGTGCCTGACTGGGTATTGGGTATTAGGATGGGAATGAGGGGGAAGTATTTTTTAAAAAATCATAGATCATGGTCCTCTTTATTAATTTGCTTATTAATTTCTGACCCAAGAAACTATATTAAACGGAAAATATGTTTATATTCTAAATTTTTTATCAGTAGAAGGCACTCATTAAATGTTTGTTTGCTGAATGAAAGAAATAAGGATATACTCCATTATGTTTGAGAATTGTAGTCACCTGTGGTGCTTATTAAAATTATAGGTGTCCGGGCCATACTGATTCAATAGATCTGAGGAAGCACTCCAAGCATCTATATTTTTAAGATATTTCTGAAAGGAAGTTTAAGATCTGTTGCTCTAGATTGTGTATTCTGTCAAACTTTAGAAACTGAAGTGGTTTGACTCTGATTTAATCTCAGTTGTTTCTATGACTAGTTTTATGTATGTCATACACATTTACATGAATTTCAGATGAATATGAGTCCCAAAAATATGCCAAAGTGGATCACAGCTGGGTAATGAGAGCTCTGATGGAGCTGTTGGTTTAACTGTGGAGCTGAGAATGAGCCGGGGCAATCTGCAAATGGTCCTGGGGAGCAAATTTCAAATATGTGGACAATGAATCACAGCTGGAAGATGATGGTGCACCTGACACAGGCCAGCATATTCAAGATTAGTGTAATATTTAAGAAAAATTACCTGTAGGCATTATTTTTTGCTAAGCGTTTTAGTAATACTCCTTCATGAGTATCACTACCTGTGAAATGTCAAATGCATATTTTCAAGTGGTGTAAGTAGGTATTATAAGCATTTTCCAAGATTTTTCATTTTGTCTTTAACCATCCGTGTATTTTTCGTCTGTTACTTATCAGTTGATACAATGAAAAATGGCAAGAAGCACTAGAAGAAGTACCTACAAAGGTTGCTTATTAATATTGATACTAAAATATAATTTCTTGCTCGAAGGGCAAATATGAAATTATTAAACTGAAAAAGGGTTTGTTTTTCCTCCCTTCCTGCAACTGACTTGGGGAAAACTTTTAATTTCAAGAGTTGATCTAGTGAAATTAGCATGTTTATTCAGATTTGTGGGGGGGAAAAATGAAGTTAGTAAAAAATTGGATGCAGAAGATCACTTCCAATTGAATAAAGACATACGTAATGCATAGCCTGTATTTCACTGAGTAGTAGGCAATAGAAAAATATACAATAATTTCTGATGTCAGAGTGAAAGTCATCTCTGTGAATATATGAATGCATATCACTAACACCACTAAAAACAACACATAAATGGATACCATTTTATAAATGTCATGGTATAACATAGCACTCAACCTGTGCTAATATGTTGGTTAAGAGAATGGATTTTGGAATCAGGCAGACCTGAATTTTAAGTCCTAGCTCTTTGACCTTGGGTAAGTAACTAACTTTCTAAATCTCACTTCCCACTTCCTAATTTTTTGGTACAGACTAAGAGAATTCATATATAATTTTTTTAACCAGTTATTATCACATAACCTCTTTATGCCTTAGTTTCTTCATCAGTATAATTGATTAATAGTACTTAACCTTGTAGAGAGATTACAAGAATTAAATACATTAATGGAACAGTGCTAGGAACATAGCGCATACCTGCTATTAGCCATAAATATTGGTAGTAATGGTGGGCTCATAGGATCCTGGAGCTGAGAGGGATTTCAAGACAAACTATTTTATAAATAAAAAAACTGAGACCCAAGAGTGGTGAAGCTGAGACCCTGGTCCCGTTACCAGTGCTGTGTTTTCTAAAACAGGTTTTCAAACAGGTTCTGGAGCTCACCCAGCTGCTCTGCTTTTACATGTAGCTAGGTTTCTAAATAAGAGTTGAGTTTATTGAAAGCCACTGCTTGAGAACTATCCAATATCATCTCTTAGGGTACTTCTTATAAGTATAGCTGTCAGGGCCCCCACAATCTTACCTCAAAAATTCTAAGTCTCAACTTACGGAAATAGGGTGGAGGGACCCTAGTGTTTCTGACCTACATCCCAGGTGATAATTTTTTGCACAGAAGTGCTAGGACTGCTGAGACCATAATACTTATAATGTTGAGTTTTTTTCCCCCATGATTGAAAAGAAGCTGTACATACGAATACCAGGTGCTGTAGGCTTGGAAGGAAGGAAGGAAAGAAAGAAGGGAGGGAGGAGGGAGAGAGGGAGAAGAAAGAAGAAAAGGAAAGAAGCTGTGTTCCCATCATTAGACTAAAATTCATTAATTTCACTAAATCAAACAGCCAACATGAGTGACTTTTGAGTTTTATGGGCATGGATCATTACAGCCTCACTCTAAAGGGTGGTGGGGGAGAGCACCTTGAAGTCTCTCGGAGTACACGATGTTTGCATCCCAGCTCTGATATTACCTTGCCCTGTGACCTTGGATAAATAAATCTCAATCTTTCTAGTATTCCATTTCTGGGTTTTAAAATGAAGAACAAGGACATGATCAATAGTTCTTAGTCCATAAACATCAATGCCTTATAAAATGGAATTCCAAATAATGCCTATCTGTGCCTGCCTATAGTACACTTCTGAGAAGAAGGTGCCTATCTTTCATCTGCTTCCTGGAGAACTCTGTGACCCCCCACCCCCTAAAAAGAAAAGAATTACTAAATTAAATAACTTTAGAGGTCCTTTTAGCTCTGAAATTCTTTTATTCCATAACAGTACTTCTTAAGGTTGCATATTTTGGAATAATTCAGTAATGTCTTGACTAAAAGAGGTTGTATAGAATGAGAGGAATTTGCTTTGCAGCCATAACTTTGGTAGATTTTATTTGAGAGAAAGAAAGTGGATTGGTAGTTCATTTTTGCCTTGTGCTCACACTTATTTCTTCAGCTAAAACCATTCCTTTATAGGCTCTGCCAGTTTCTCCTTTACATTAGATGGCAACTCTTACTGTGTCCACAAACTTTAAGTTGGTTTGCTTGGGATGATTCTTAGGTCATAGAAGCATATGACCTATGACTTTAGACTTTAATGTCATTTATTTATTTTTTTAAATTTCTTCTTGGACACTTTGTCCTGCCCCTATAATCCCCATGGTTTTCATTTGAAATCCTTCTGGCATGTTTACTCAGCATAATTGTTCATCTATTTACGGAACATATTGCTTTGTTTCTAAAAAATGTTGCAAGACTTGTTTTAAATGGCAAACTCAGACCTACCTAAAAAAGGGTCAAGTATCTGGGAACAGAATGAATCAAACTTCAAGATCTTGCATCCAGAAGACAGTTAGGCTGCAGCTTTTAATGGTTGTAACTGTTAATGTAAGGAGGAGTCCAAATATTGAAATAGTTCAAATTAATTTCCATTTTTCTTTTTTCTGTTGTTCACTGAATTTGTGGTGATGTTTTTCCTTCATCTGGGAGAATTCAATTAAATGTGTTTGTTGTTTTAAAAACCTTTTAGATTTTAAATTTATAATGAGTAATTATTTGTTTTTCTCAAAAAAAAAATGCTTTTACAAGGCAGATAGCTGTCCCAGCTCCATCTTGTAAATGTGAAATTACTGTCTTTCCAAGGTCAGGGTCTATAATATCAGTAGAGCAAATAAAGTAAAACTCAGAAATTCTTGGTTTTCCTGGTTTTGTGATAGGCACTTTAAGTAGGTTATGTTAATATTATATCACTCTCGGAGTTTAACATAATGGGAGATTATAAAAATATCTTCATATAACAAATTTTCACATTTTGAATGGACAGTTTTGAATAATTCTAATTTTTATTCTTTTTCAAAGATAGTTTTCTTCAAATAGAATTACCACTGCATTAAAATGGAGGATTGGATTCTCCGAGTCTTTCTGTTTCTAGGTAAACTCTAAACTTTTCTAAGCAAATCATCTCTTTAAAAGCAGAAGTCTTTCAGAATGTTTGACCCTTGAAGAACAATGTTTTTGTAGTTGGAGGGTTTTAAAAGTTTATTTTTATTCGTTTGCAATACTGAGCATTTTAATTTCTGCTCCAATGGTCAGTAGAAATTTCTCTATTTAAAGCTAAATTTAGGACTACTTAGGACTATTAGTATTCAAAGAAAGGAAAGAAGTGTATTGGAAATAGTATTTGTGAAAACTGACAACTAGATAGATGGCTTGCTATATTACCAAGCTTGTTAATCTTCTCATAAAGAAAACATTGCTTGTTCTTTCTTTATGGAATAAACCACTAAGTGCTATGTCTTCTGCATTTTGACTTGAAAAAGCAGTATTGTGTGAATATCCAGGTACCATGCCAACCCTAGGGGATAATTTTTTTAATCCCCAGTTTTTTAGGAAGCTGAGGCTTAGTGATGATGAGCAACCTGACCATCCTCACTTGGAAATACAAAGCTGAAGAGAGGTTTGAACCCATGTCTCTGGAGCATAAGAACCCAGGTCTTAATTGAAGATGTAAATGTCAACTGCAGTTTAAGAATTATTATTGTAACCTCTTGAATTTTATTTCCTACATAGTAATCTTATGATTAGAAAGCAATCATGTTGTAGAAGTTCAGTTAGAACTACTTAATCATAATCATCATCGTAAGGTGTTTCTGTGAAATAGGCAAAAAATGTTTCTCTCTTCTATTTGAAAGAAGATAAGGGTCATCTAACTTTTTAAAGGTATTCATTACTGAGAATTGATAACCTAGAAAAGTCTTGTGAAGTTGTCATCTAATATTTAATTTTTTAATCATTAGCTGAGCTATTATTAAAAACAAAAAGAAAACCCAGATACCTTTAAAAACTAAAGATAATTGACCAGGTTACTTAGATTTTTAGTCAATGTTAAAAGAAGATCACTTATAAGGAGAATTAAAAAAAGCAAAAGCTTTCTATTATTTTTGAAGACTAAGTAACCAGCATTTCACTAAGCTGTTGTACATGAGTGAACTGAAATTTAAATACAAGAGTACAGAGTTTTTCACCCTCTACAACCGTGATTCTAAAACTTCTCTAGACCTGATGAGATTCTAGAAACTGAACTCTTTCCCCACAAAGTTTCACATGTGCACCACATTTTATGTACAGTTTCAAGGAAATCATGATTTACTACTACAGCATTTAGATTCTTACCTAGAACTTGGGAGTGTCTCACCAAGGACGTCCAAGCAACCACTGATTTCAAGACGTTTGAGGATCTCAATGACATTTGAGAGATCCAATGTTATATTAGATCTACGATCAAGAAAGTTAGATATTCTGACCTTGAGTTCTTTTTCTCCCAAGTGCAGATACCTACAGAATATGGTATGCAGCCCATGCCTGTGTGGCTGGCAAAGACTTTTTCTTGGCTGATATCAGCCTTTTCACATGCTGTTCCTTTATGCTCCTCTCCCTCCCCATGCCATTGACACGATCAATCCTTAAGACATCCTAAGAAGATACTACATGGGCCCAACTAATAAAGTGAGCCCATCCTCACGTGACCTGTTTTAGGAGTTTTATGTGTTTTACAATCTGGCATGGTAGGGTAGTGACATCTTTGTACTCCAGACTACAAAGCTCAGTAGGCTAATTTGGCCTTTAGTAAAATTTTCCATCACTTAAGTTCCATTTTATTTATTTTTTCCCTGAACCTTTTTTACTAGAGTAGATTTGTTTTCAAAATCTGTAGCCTTGGTTCCAGTCTCTGTAAATACTGAATGCTGATCATAATTTTTGTACTGGTCTTCTAAACAGCTCCTTCTCACTCGTTGTTCTCTCCTGGCTCCAATCCATCCTTCTAGACTAATCTTCCTAACTTACTAGTCAGTTCCCTCTTATACTAAACATTCAGTGTGGTGCTCCTGCTTAACATGAGAAAAATAATAGACTAAATTTTTAGTAATTATCTCGTTTACTCTTTTTATTTTACAGACAGGGAGTAGAAGTTCCACAGAGAGGAAGTGATGTACCTAAGACAGAAGTGACTTGCTGTAGGGCTGAGGTGGTAGAACTAGTCCCACTGATTTCACTGCATCCCCTTGGGCCCCCTTAGCCTAACATTCAGGTCCCTCGCTACTTGTGGCTTTCCTGACATATTTCTTACCTCTTTTCTTAAGGAGTCTGATTTTTCTGTCCTTGGTCTCCCAAAGGTACCATGTGCTTTCCCATTTCTATCTCTTGGTATATGACCCTTCTTCCCTAGACTAATATCTCACTCCTCTGCAATTAATAATAAACTCATAGTCATTCACATGCCATCCTGCAGCACTAAATATTTTAATGTGCTATTTAATTTTCCTCAAGTCTTTAAAAATCCACTAGCTAGATTCTCTTCTGTTTTCATTTTACACATGTGCAAATTGAAGCTAAAGTAGGTTAAATTAGCCGCCCAAGATCTCCGAGTCAGTGTGCAGCAGGGCCTGCTTTTAACCTGAGCTGTGTGTTTTCAGAACTTGTGCTCTGACTCTTAACAGCAAACTAACTACCTCAAAGGAACATTTTCCAAGTTCCAGTCTAAGGGCTCCCTCTGCTCTGTCAGACTTTTCACAGTGAAAAGAAGCTGAATTTATCACAAGGTTATCTGTGCTTTTGAAATGCTATATAACATGCCATAAGTGCTTAGAAAGTAATATGATTCATGAACTGACCATAAAAACCTACAATCTCACTTCCTAAATTCTCTTCCAAATGTAATTGGAAAGGAACTGATGCAAGGCAAGAAAGTAATGAAGGGGAAAGAGAGACTGTTCTGTAGATAACTGTGCTGAGAGACCAGCACAAGTCTTACCTCCACCAGGAACTCCTGATACCCGTGACCTTGAGATGACAGTCAGCCTTTCTGAGCCTCCATGTCTTCATCTATAAAGTAGGCTTAATGGTATATATCTTGTAGGATTGTGGTAGAGACTGTATGTTAAAACTTATTATAAATTGTAAAGCAGTTTTCAAGAATAGTGCTGGTTTTCAGTCCCATTAGAAATTAAATATCAATAAATCAGTTTAATGCAGTAATTATTTTATTATATACCCCCTCAGTGGTAAGGTGTGGAGATTTCAGTGTATTGGTTAAGAGAACTTTTTGTAAGGTTTCTTTGACTTCTTTGAACAAGTTTTTTTTATATAAATTAACAAAATGGAATTGGCCAGCATATCTCTTACAGTTTCTCTGCTCTTAAGTATATGTAGTCAGATCCTAAGTTTTCTGAATAATGATTTGATCAATTTTATAATTCTTTTTTGATTATGTAAGTTAAGCTTAAAAAGAAGGGCTGGATTGTGAAGCAGTTTGTATTCAGAAGAAGAGCCACTTCTTGCCATGTTTCTTCATGTGGAATGGCTTTAATTTACATGGTTGATTAATAATAAAATATAATGTTGTTGCTCAGTCTGATTCCATCCTTGACACCTAAAAAGGTGTTAGTTCTGTCTTTGCTACCAAGGCTTACATAAAATGAATGGGTCATTTTGTATGTCAAATATGAAGATCCAAAAGACAGAAGAAATTATGGAAGCATGGTGGGAAGCTTGAGAGGAAGAAAGTTAAGTGTAAAGAGCAAGAATATAACCTCTAAATTGAAAATAAAAAATACCACTTTCTGTGGCAGCCCAGAAATGTTTTTAATAAGTGGCAAGGATTCTACTATTAATTTATTGAGGATGGCATGAGGAGGGATGATCTTAAGCCTCATGAGTGGAAAATGCCCAGGACGAGTGTGCAGAGAGTAGATGGAAACAAAATGGAGTTAAGAGGCAAGGGAGGCCTGCTGTCAGAGATCTGAGTTCTAGTGCAGACTTAACACAAAGTAGCTGTGTGACCTTGGTCAAGTTCCTTCCCCTCTTTGTGCCTCAAGTTACTCATGTGTTAAATAGAGATGATATGTCACAGGGATCTGAAGACTGGGTGTAGTCATGCAATGTAAACTGTTAATGAGCACAGTGCCAGGCACATAGTAGATATTTGGTGTTAGGCTCGAGGCTGAGATGAGTGAGTGTGAGGTGGCATTGCTGGGGGCAGAATGGGAGTGAAAACAGTGGGTTCAGTTACTGCCTTGGCTTCCCTTTGACTACTCATTTTCAATCTGTGGTTGGGAATCCATGTATGCAAAGGGCTGACCAGTAGTTGTACGTGGATTTTCAACCCTGCAGGGGCTAGCATTCCTAATCTCCATGTTGTTCAAGGGTTAGCTGTATTTACTTATTATGCCTTTGTCTGGATTATTTTCTCACCAAATTGTTCTCAGATTCTAGAAGCTGTTGGCAAGGTCAAGAGGAAACATGGATTGTGTTATGGGAGAATTGTCAGAGATGACCTAGTTCAGCAAATATGCATAAGATCTCAGTTTACTATGGGGAAGTATAAAGTTTTTAGAGATGTAGCCATTGAAGATGTAATAGTGCCAGACCACTTTTTTACATCGAATATTGTTTGAATATTGTTTGTATGGGCTAAATCCCTTGTGGGCTATATTATTCAGATGGGAATTTTAACAGTACTAGAAGGCTGGGGTGAAAGAACTGGTGCTGTATGTAGGAAAGGATTTGAGAGAACCTAGAACTCTGTATGCCTTCAAGTCACTTGCCAGTATAGGTCTCAGTATGGATTGGATGTTTATGATGTGTTTGCCACATACAGTTATCTCAATTTATGACTATTTGACATGAGTCCTTGGCCTCCATTTTATAGATGAGAGAAACCAAAGTACAGAGTTTAGATTTGTTCTAAATTTCCTGGTTCCAAATCAAGTTAATTGTTCAATTTATGCCACAATGACTAATAGAAGTGTGTTAGATATATTTTTTAAAGCCTTTAAAAGAAACCAGGTAAACATTTGAGGCATCTCAAATGTTTCTTCCTAGATGAGCAGATTAAATTATATCACAGAACTGAGGTTTTCTAAATTATTTAAATTATAAAGCATCGTTATTTCACAAGTAGCATTGTTCTTTTGAAGTTTCACAGACCCTTTTTTTCCCAAGAACGATATTGAACAGTAGTTCTCAAACTTGAGCACTCATTATTGTTAAGATTCGATAGGTCTGATGTGGCTTGAGAATTTGCATTTTTAACAGGTTCCCTGGTGATGTCGACATTATTTATCACTTTGAGAACCACTGACAAGAAAAATATATTGTATTCCTGATTCTGCAGAGGAACAGGTAGGAAAATAGTCCTGGAAGGGAATTATAAGACCACAGATGGCAATCGAAGTTCAGATCATGTTTCTAAAACTCTGTAGATTATGTATTTAGCCACTCATAACTGAATTTGGAGTCCAAAAGCTTTGTATCATCACTTACTTTATTTTTGGAGATTGCTTCGATTACAAAGGAAATCAAGAATGAAAAATTACTTTATATGTAAATATTAAAATTCCATGGTAACTTAAAAACATTACAGGTTGTATATGTTGTTCTTTAAGCCACTGAAAACAGTATGATTAGGTAATATATGTGGATTTTCTTACAGTCTTATTTTTCCTTTTTTTTTTTTTGTTCTCTGTAGGTGGCAAATCTTCCAAAAGACTATAAGATAACCCTCAAATATGTCCCCGGCATGGACATTTTGGTATGTAAACTGTACATTTCTGAGTTTCATTTTAGTAGCTGATAAGAGATGGGGTGACCGTATTGAGATAGGAAATGACCTGTCATTTAGGCATTTGCAAATTGTCAGAATTTGAAGAAGGTATCTTTGGATTTGACTTGCGTAGTTTTATTCCTCAAACAAACAACTGCTAAACTTTAGTTATGGGTGAACATTTTATAACTTGTGTCCTAGATCTGTACTCCTAAAGTAACTAAGATCATCTTCCTTGGAGCTTGCCACAAATCTCTCTTTTTGCTTTAGTCTCTCCCCAAAAAGACTTGACTGTAAAATTATGTAAAGTCTTTTTTATATCTGAAAAGGTCCTGTATAAGTCTCTTTCCAATTTAACTTGAGAACACAAATTATTTTATCTCAGAATTTATTAGCTGTGTGATAGGTTCTTAGAATCTTACAATAAAAACATGAGGTTATGATTATAAATACTTTATTACTGTAACCAAGAAATTCTTTTCTCTAATTGCCTATTAGAATTCATGTATGAAGAAATATTTCAAGCATAGGGAATAACGTAATGCCTGTGTACCCATCACACAGCTTGTCAGACCTTACCATTTTGCTATATTTGCTTCAAATATATTTTTTTTAATAATGAAACATTATAAATATAGTAAAATCCCCTGGATGCCCCTTTTCTATCTCTGTTAGTCACCACGTTGTCTCTTAGGGACATATTTATCTCTTAGAAACAAATATTCTGAGTTGGAATTTTTCATTTCAGAATGTGTTTTTAGGACTTGGCGTGAAGATAGTTTCCCCGAAGTTGCGTGGAGCAAAACAGCACACAGTAACCCTCATGCTCTTATATTTTTACTGCAAACTGTGCATCCATACATAAGAGTATATTTTTGCATATTTTCATATTTTATGTTAATGCCATTATACTTCATATTTTACTTTGCAACTTGCTTATATTTCGCAACATGCCTTTGACATATAACATGTTACTCCATGTTGATTCATTTTAACTACTGTATTGTGCTAATTTCAAACCACTTGTGTTACCCTACTCTGGAAGTTGACATCTTCCTTAGCTTACCACTTACTATACATCCACCTTGTGCAAGTTGTCTTATTTAGGCTTTGAGTGATATTGTGGATGAGTCCATCAAAATTATTACCAGTTTAAGTGTGCTTAAGCACATCACTGAGTGCTTGTTCTTAAAAAGTCTTTCAAAGACTACAAGGTTATCATTTCAAGACAAAGTCAGAGGCATAATTCTTTTCATTAGTTCATGCTCTGAGGCTTACTTTACTATCTGAAGTTCTTTAGAACTCCTTTGAACATGTTATCTTCCTGTTGGACCAATTATCCTAAAGTCTAGCTCTCCCTACTGAATTAGGGAGAGTTCTCTGGAAATAGGAATGTAAAATTATAGCAGCCTGAAAGTAAATCAATCATTCGATCACTCAGATAGCAAGTATTTGTTTAGGAAAAGCTATGGAAATAACACTTCACCAGAAACTTTAAGAAACAAACACATGTCAATTTAACCTTATGTTTAAGAACTTCAGTAATACCTGGGGAGAAATTATTTGGTGCTTATCAAAATAATTTCACATATTTATCTCCTTGGATGGTTAGCAAAACCCTGTGAGGAAGGCAGGATAGATAGCTAAGGTAACTCCTATCTTACAAATGACACTGCCACACAGAGGTTTACAACCCTCCCCGCAACCCAAGTAATTTTGCCCAAGGTTATACGACTAGAGAATGACAGTCTTAAAAAGAAACCCAGGCCATGTGACTTAACCCTGGGTTACAGAATGTGGTTATCTAAATAATTACACTTGTGTGGGGAAAATGTTCTATGTGAAACATCTAAGTAATAAAGGCACACCCTGCTCTGGATTGTGGAAGCACTTTAGGCCTCTGCTTGCCAAATTCACTCAAAGAAATCATGCAGCTCTTTGAAAACAAGTGTTCAACTGAAAATAATGAAATAGATTATTGTGTGCTGGTATAATCATAGATTGTGCTAAATCACAGATTTCAGTATTGACTGGTGATAGCAAGAGCCAGACTTGTAAAAATAAAGCTGATTCATTGCCACACATTTTTTTCTTATTTCTGCAATTGAGAAAAGTCCACTATTATTTGATCTTGGCAAATCGTCCTGGCACAATTGGAGTAACTCTGTTCTTGGCTACCACAATTGGCAAGAAAAACAAGCCTATGCATAGGGCTTTGGGCAGAAATGGGGTCTAAAGCTTTATTTTACCTTCATTTTAAAATGGTAGTTTTGGCCAAGATGAGAGGAGTTTCCCAGTGGACCGGCCCCTGGTTATTTGTCAGTGGTCAGAGTCCCAGCTGCTTTATCTTTTGTCTCTAAACAATAAAGGGTGGAGTGGGAATCAAAATGGGTACCAGAAAAATTTTCTGAGGCCAAAGCAATAAAATGCTGCCTAAGGCACTAGGCAGAAGATAGTTCTAGAAGAGAATACACTATGTTTTACTTTTGTTTTAAAAATCAGATAGGTACTCCTGAAAAGGAAAGGCTACTATTCTAAGGGCTTTCTTAGAAAATTACCTAGCAGGTTCTTTCTCTCAAATAGTAGGGTGTAATCAAACAGCTGATATTTAAATCTAAGGAAAATTACCAATTCTGTTTAAACTCCTTGAAGCTATAATATTGCCAGACTCAAGATTTTTTTTAAGTTCCTAACCTAAAAAAATCCTAAACATTTCGGAGCCTTTCCATTTATACTAGTAATGTTATCATAGAAAGAACAGAAATTGAACTGCTGAATTTGTGCTACATGTCTGCAGTCATTTCCATGCCAGTAAAATGACATAAACTATGAATTGCTTATGGTAATTGAGTAAAAAAATTCTTATCAGTTTTTAATTATATCTGTTTTAAATATTTGTAAATAATTTCAAATTTACAGAAAAGCTGTAAAATACCCACTTTTTAATCTAGATTCATTTGTTTAACATTGCCTTATTTGCTTTACTAGATGCTTGCTTTCCTTGTGCACATGTGTTTATTATTTTCTAAGCCCCTTGAGTAAGTTACATACATTTCTGTTTACTCCTAAATACTTCTGTGTGTATTCCTCAGAAAACGATTTTCTCTTACACAACCACAGTGTGGTTGTCAGCTTCCTTAAGTTTAGGAATAACTGAAATACTTAAATCTACTAGCTGTATTTCAGTTTAATCATTTTTTTTTTGCTTGTTTTTGGCATTTCTTCAAGTACAAGAACCATCAAGGATCAAGATTTGCATTTTTATATCAACCGTGAGAGGCAGAGTAATATTTCCCCAAAGATATCTTATGCTTTTAATATAATAGCTGACATAGCAAAAAGGATTTTGAAGATGTAATTAAGGATTTTGAGCTGGGGAAAGTATTACAGATGATCCAGGTAGACCCAGTCTCCTCGCATGAATCCTAATAAGAGGAGAGGCAGGAGTGTCAGAGCCAGAGAGAGGGTTTTATAGATATTGTATTGCTGGCTTTGAAAAGGAGGAAGGGGAAAGAAGCCAAAAAAAAATGCAGGCATCCTCTGGAAAAGGAAAGGAAAGGGATTCTCCTGTAGAGACTCTAAAAGAAACACAGCACCATTGAAAGCCTTAACCTACTAAGACATGTTTTGGAATCCTGACCTCCAGAACTGTAAAATAACAAAATTGTGTTTTTTTAAGTCCACTAAGTTCATTGAAACTAATTCATCTTGTCTCTTTAGTCTCCTTTAAGAGTTCCTCGGATTTTCTTTGTATTTATGACAATGAAATTTTTAGTAATATAGCCAGGGATGCCCTTTCCTCTCCTGTTTACTCATCCAAATTCTACCAACAGAATCACACAATATCTTGGGGTTAAAAGCGTCTTAATGGACATCTCCTCCAAGGTTAGTTTATAAAATCCCTCTTTCTTACAAGGCTATTTACTGTTGTTCCAGACCCGCTGTTTCTTTCCCGTATCATTGTAAAAACTGACATCACCCCTTACAGGGCTTTTGTTTGGTGCTGGGGAGTGCCAAGTGCTCAGCAATACCACGTGGTATCTTCTTTGTGGACCTTACTTACCTTTTAGTTCATTATCTCAGAAGTTCTATAGAATTAGTACAGAAACTACTCATTTTGGGTACCTGATCATATGCTACATACATAGCTGTTTAAAATTGTACATGTTATGTATTTGTGTCAGGGTATTGTTGTAAAGAGATAGGAATACTCTGAGATACACTATACATATAATAAGTGTCAGATGTTATTATTATTTTGTTATATTTTTCTCTTTTTATTTATTTTATTAATCTAAAAGATTAGGGATTAAATCTGTCCTTTGTATTTCCTCACCATTCAAGTAGGTAATAGCTATTCAAGAAACTACTTACCAGTCAGCATTTAACTGTTGGCAAAAAAGGTCTGATTTTCAAATGTTGTAAGAGCTCACCTTGTTCGTTGAGACCCCCTTGATTCTTACTAACAGTAATGAACTTAAATTTAACAACAGAAAGTCCCATTATTCTAAGGCTACTGAAAAATAACATTCTAGTCCAGGGCAAGGATGCAGCTAGGCCTCATAAAAGGACTCCAGCCAGGATTGGAAAGCTGCTGACTTTCTTTCCTCATCTCTGAATCTGTGCCTCATTCTGTACTGTCTGTGTAGAATTTGTCTCCTTTGTTTCAGTTACCTGGTGAAATGTAACTGCCCCAGAGCGTTAAAAATTTCAGGTTAAAGTTTTGGACCTGCTCAGAGACTAACTATTAGTTCCTATCACCACTACTAGTTTTGGGAAATGACCTTCTGATTGGCCCATCTGGCTCAAGGAGTCTACCACTGTCCAATCATCTGTGGCCACAAGGCAAGTTCGCTAGTTCTAAGTGTGGATTCAGAGGGTTGACGCTGGAGTACTTCCTAAAGAAATAGAAACCAGACAGGTAGACACTGAACTCATCTACTTCTACCTCCCATATAATAACTTATTTCTTAAAAGGGTACATCTAAAATGCTAGGCAAATTAATAGAATATAGCATTGAATGGTATTTTTAAATGGCTCTTTTATTTAAACTAGAGGGCCCATCTAACTAAGTGATTATATTAAGATACTGTTCAGAACATCTAGACCATTAGTTTCTTAATAGAAACACAACAGAAGCCATATATGTAATCTTGACTTGTCCAGTAGCTACATTAAAAAAAAAAAACTAAAAAGGAACAGGTGGGATTAAGTATAATAAATTTTATTTTGTCCAGTGTATCTAAAATGTTATCATTTCACGTTACAATTGATACAAAATTATTAATGGAACTGTTTACATTTTTTATATTTGAAATCTGAGTATTTCATACCTACAGCATATTCCAGTTCAGACACTAAAATTTCAACAGAAATACTACTCCATATTTAGTCCCATTTTCATGAAATTTACCATTGAAAATGCAGATTCATGTACCGAGCTCATTTAAACATACTTGAAAGTTTTCTAATCACGAAATCAAATATTGATTTTAAAATTTAAACAAATTGAAGTTAAGTAAAATTAAAATTTTAGTTCTTCAGTCACACTAGCTACATTTTAAGTAGTAAGTAGCCATAGTTGGCTAATGGCCCCCATGTTGACTAGCACAGATTAGACAGATCCCTTTATTTCACAGATAGAGAAACTGAAGCTCTAAATAGGTTAACTTGTCTAAAATCACAAAGTGTGTTAGCAGAGTTGAGACTGGAAAGTAAGCCTCTAGTTCATCATTGCTGCCCTCACCTCCCATGGTTTTTCTTCTTCACTGTGCTATTTTGTGTCAGGCTCAGGGACCATTTATAGACCTGCCCTGGGAAACAACACATATTTATGGTGTTTGGGCTGATTACCATCTTAATCAGATTGAGGTTTCTACATCACTTTAATTCAAACAAGAAAATGCAATGTTAGAATGCCTAAAGTGAACACTGAAAACCCAGTTGTTTAGAGAAAGGACTAAAATAAATCACAACAAAACTTAACTCATCCAGAAGAGAGTTAAGATTTTGGAGAATATACACTAGTGATGTGAGCACACGATATTTTGCAAAGTGCTTTCTTTCATAGGAATGTTTTAAATTTGCCTGTCCATAGAATGTTTGAGAGAGGCAGAGGAGTGTCATCTTTCTAGTCCTAAGAGTAAAAAACAGGAGAGCAGAGGTCACTAATGGCAATTGGCATTTGCTGTTTGGTTGTGATGATTGCTCAGAGAAATTTGCTTTCATAAGTATAATTCTAGATTCATTGAAATGAGACAAAAGGGGTCATTTCCATTCCAGAGATCTCTTAATTGAGCCTAAGAAAGGACCAGTGGTTTTGGCCCAGATATGAGACCACAAGAGTCATGGTGAACCCAGCAGAAAAAAATACTTTATGGGCTTTGTACTCATTGATGAAAGGACTAGGCAGTACTGGGGAGTGTTGGTTCCTCATGTTTCTGTGTTTAAATGTGTGGGTAACCTTTTCACTGCTCTAAGGCTTTGTTTTCTCATTTATGAAATTGGTGGGACTGAACCATATGGTGTCCAGTATCCCTTCCAGATCTAAACTATTGTGGCTCTAATGGCATGGCTCTAGATTCTTTTGATTTGCTCAGCTGGAGGTAAATGCTGGAAGCACAAGAGGAAAGAAAGGAATGCTTTGTGCCCTGGGCATTCTTACCTCTAATTCTGGCAAGACGGAGGTTTGACACACATTAAAGAAAACAAAACAAAAACATTCAAACTGGGCGGTAATGCTGGTAATTAGATTAGTTGAATTAGAAGACTGGGCCAATACTTTCTGTGACTATTCCTCAGAGGCCTCAGAGTATGTGCCAGTGCTTTTCTCTCTCAGAATCTCTAATGGATCTTTTACCTCAACTCCTTTGTAGGGAACTACCATAGGACCACTAATAATACCAAATGGAAAGTAGTGCCAAGTGCATCCAGGAAGAAATGTTATACAGCAGGTCCTTGAATTTCATTTAATGTCATTTCATTATTATAATGTTGATGAGATGCCGTAGAACTTAACCCTGGTTAAATATAAATGTAAGTGTAAATAAAAACATATAAAAATAAATATAACTTATTTAGCCTATAGTATAATTGGTTTCATTATACTTCATTTCTCTTAGTCACAGAACCTATTAAGAATGTTACGTGATAACTAACTGTAGTATGTCTTGCCCGCTTTTAGTTTCTAATTCCATAAAGCTTATAGTGACTGTTCTTAGAGACTCTCTCTGCATCTAAGACCAATACAGAATAATGTGTCAGATTCTTCCAACTAATAAACCAGAACAGTTTCTTGAATGAAGCAGAATGAGGAACAGGAGAATGCATGTGAGACATAGGAATTCCCCAAAATGTTTTCAAAGCACACAATTTATTTCATCCTGGGTCTCAAATTTACCAGTTCTGGGACAGCAGAGGTGTTATATAACACATCTTAGGAAGTGTATATATTATCTATTTTATATGTAGTTTTAGAATATGCATGGTTATTTACATTGTTGGTCTTTAAAAGTGTTCATGTACCTAGTTATATTTAGAATGCTTTTCATTATCGTAGTTATTATATCTTTAATCAGTTAGTTAAATCATTAATTTGGTGCTTATGGCACTTTAAAATCCCTTAGAAAGTTTACAGTTTTTAACCAGATCTTCAGTGGTAGGGGCATGCTAGCCACTCAAGGATATTGATTCAATAGCATTGATTCAGTTAGCATTCTAGAATGACACGTTTTAAATATAGAAGAATATAAAGGATATGTTCTTTCAGTAGTCTTAGCTACAGCTGCTGTAATCTAGAAAATGTAAGACAGAAGCTACCAAGAAAGAAAGTAAGAAATCTGAGAATTTAGAGTTAAGGAAAATACAGATAAATTTTCTCTTTCGAAGCAAGGACTATATATCATTTTGTATGTATATATTTGGCTGAATAAAACTAAATTATATATACTTTGGGAATTTGAAAGATATTCATTATATCACCACTTTGACATCCCGTGTAGCTTTATCAGATTTCCTAATCCTTCACATTCTTCTAGTGAAATAAAGAACATTACATCTTACATTCTTCTAATGAGTGTTGTGAGTTAATATTTACATAGAACTATTTAAATTTAAAATGGTCTTTGAAAGATAAGAAATCATGTCCATAATTACCATTATTAAGGCAAAGAAAAAATAAAATACATTTGTGAACTTAACAACCTTTAATCATCCATTTCCGAATCATAATCTTGGAAGAGCCGAAAAACAGAAAAATCTTCTATCATCTCACACATGAAATATTTAGTTTACCATGTTGTGTTCTCTTTGCAAATCATTGACTATATTTAATTAAAAAGAATACGAAACTGCTTGTTGTTCTAGTCAAAACTGGTTTCCTCTCTTGCAGGCAGACAGGTCAGAACTGGCTAATATTTAATATTATTTGTTTACCTCAGTTTTATCTTTAATAAATCCAAGAACCTTAAAGAACTAAAATATGACTTTATACAAATTAATGAAAATATAGAACTTTGAATTTATTATAGTGTCTTTCCCAAGGAAATTATAGCAAGAATGAATAATGAATGACATACAATTATAGAACTTTGAGAAATATATTTTTCAGCAGTATAGTCCAGAAGTTCATACCACAACTATGAATGAATTGTTTATTACTTTAAAAGGACAGATATTGGGCTAGGATTCAATTTTGGAAGTTGTATGCTTTAACTATAAGAAATTACAGGTTTAACTTTGAAAATTTTACTGGAAAAAGTTGCCTGTATTGTTGCTGATAGGTATGTGTGGGTGTAGTTATAGCTAAATTAGAACTTGAATGCAGAATATAGACATGGAGTTCAGTTGAAAATAGAAATAAATAGAAGTATCAACAAGCAGTGGAGTTTCCCAGTTTAAAAATAAGATGCATATAAACAAAATACTTTTCTACTTTAACCACAAAAGAAGTGGAGGACAAAGAACCTGTTTGTTTAAAACAAGACCACAGTAACAAAAGGAGTACCCTAGTTCAATTCAAATTATGAGAATTTAAGTATGGTTTTTTCATGTCGGAAGATCCAAGAGAAGGTTAGACAGACAGCTGTACTCAGAGAGTGGAGCAAGAAAAAAGTTTGAAATTAATGCATGGCTTCTGCTCACCACAGAAAAATTTGCAGTTACAAAAGAATTAACCATTTGGTGAAAGCTCTTCTACCATGTAAATACTATTTAACCTGTATTTATAGTATGAGCTATATTCCATATTCTAGGAAATCTGCCCTTAGTTGATGAGTTTAATGCAATGACCTAATTAAATTAATTTCCACCGGAGAGCTGTTTTTTCTACTATCTAAAGCCAGAGCCAACAATCCTAATAGTTTTAAATAATATTTAATGCCTCTGGGAATTAGAACTTACCTATTGTAGATTAATAAGTTTCTTTTTTGGCTGTATTGTATTAAAATTGTTTTGTTAAATGAATATAAGGTGACCTCTTTGTATTTAGAATAAATGTAGAATAAATAAATTACTTGGCTTTTCCCCACTTTGTTGGTAAATAGATAGTGATAGTGGTTTGATTCATTTTACATGACATCAGTTACTCTCTATGACTGCAATACAGCAAATGTTATATTAAATTATTTAGGATCTTAATAAGCCAAGTCAATTAGCTGTCCATAATAACTGTCATATTTTTCTCACTGTAACATATTAGAGTTTAAAAAAAATAAATCAGAGCCTCTACTAAAAAGATAATATATTAACATTATCTTTTTATAATGTTAATATATTATCTTTTTAGTCTAACATATCATATTAAACATAGGGTTGTGTGTATTGGCAGATGGGTGCTAGAATAATCGGGGAGATCACTTCATGGATTGTATAAATTTCTAACTTTTTAAAATTTAAAATAAAACTAAAAAAAAAAAGAATTACCTTTTTCCATTGAGGTTTTCTTAAAATTGATGAGAAAAAGGTGTGAAATATTTTTGGTGACTTATTAAAATATTTTTTATATATACAGACTTTTGACCAGTGATATTTTAACTAATATCACATTACTTTAAAAAATATTAAACTCTATCCTAACATTCTAAGAAGATCTTCCTAATAATCTAAATCTTTATTGATCCACAGCCATTTAGAGCAGGGGTCAGCAACTATATCTCATATGCCAGATCCAGTCCACTGCCTGATTTTGTATGGCTAGCCAGCTGAGATTGATTTTTACATATGAGCATTTGGAGTCTATTTGATGATAGAAAGTGCTGACTTTGAACTCCATCTAAGCAAAATGTTGACCCAAAATAAAGAATTGCACTTTCTTGTTAGCAGACCTATATTACAAAATAAATTCAGTTACTATGCAAAAGAAATTCTATTCAAATATTATTACATTTTTAGTTTTGTAATAAAAATTTTGTGAAAATTTGTTTACTTTTGTATAAACATATGCACATAATATCCTTGATTTTTACCTCTTGGCATGCAAAGCCTAAAATATTTACTATCTGGCTTTTTACAGAAAATGTGGTCCCCTGATGTATTTTTTATCATTCATTCATTTTTTATTCACTCATGCATCAGTTCAGCAAATAGTTTCTGAGCAAATCTTCTATGCCAGATTCTGTTCCTAGGCATACAATGAGGAAAAAAGATTTTATAAAAATACTGCCCTCATGAAACTTACATTTAAATTATGTACATTATCTCCTCACAATTACTTTATTCTGTTATTCCCATTCTAGAGAAAGGCAAAATGAGGTTCAGAGAATTTATGCAGCTTACTATAGTCTCTCAGCTGAATTAAACCCAGTTATGCCTGATTCTAAGACTTGAGCTTTTAGTTGGTAAGCAGGACTGGCATCATGGACTGGCTTCATGGACAGGATTCCATGCTTGGTTTAATGGTCTCCTGTCACCATCTTGCAATTCTTAATCCTTTTTGAACAAGTTCTGAATGATAAACATATTTTTATTTTGACCTTGCCCCCACAAATGACATAGCTGGTCCTTTCTACTAAGGTAAAAGTATTTCTCTCAGACCTCATTTCAGCCAGGTATTTTTTTTTTTTTTTTGTAACATTCACATGAATTCATCTATGAAGAATGCTTGAAATCAATCAAACACTTTAGAAAAATAGCTGTTGTTAATCTGTCATTTTGTATTCTAGTTCAATATTTATTGAATAAATATTCTTCAGTAGAATTAAATTCCATTAATATCTGGACCTTGTCAAGGGTAAGGGTTGGCTCTCTCTTATCTTAATTTACTTCCGTGGAAGAGCAAAATTTTTACCATCAACTCTTTCCTCTGATCTATACACATTTGTAAATTTTGGAACAGATGTTAGAGCTGAGTTAAACAAAACACAAGAACTGAACTGTGCTGATATAAGGCACTCCTTTGGCAGGTCAGTGATGGCAACGTTGATGTTTTTAAAGGGTGATCCGGGTTTACTGTACTTAAAATAAATGCTTTATCTTCCTTTCTTTCCATTTCTTGCAGCCTAGTCATTGTTGGATAAATGAAATGGTGGAACAGTTGTCAGTCAGCTTAACTGATCTTCTGGACAAGTTTTCAAAAATTTCTGAAGGCTTGAGTAATTATTCTATTATAGACAAACTTGGGAAAATAGTGGATGACCTTGTGGAGTGCATGGAAGGACACACATTTGAGGTAACCTTGTATTCACTGGAAAGGCTTTTTACTATTCTTTTTCAAACTTGTGCTGATTGGGAGTGGGGATGCCTTTATGTGTGCTATTTTTATTGTATAAATTTTTAATGAAAAAATATTTTGAAAGATGAGCACAGAAATAGGTGTTTGTAGTTATACAACAATGTTGAAGTACAGTGACTTAAATGTCACTTAATATAAAAATTGATTTGCACAATAATGTAAAAATAGCCCTAACTTTATCTTTATTTCATAAGTGAATGAAATTATCATACCTTTCCTGTTAGGTTTCAAATGTTCTTTTACTTTTAAATGGAAAATTGTCTACAATGAACTCTTATACTTGACCTCTTAGCCACAGGAATCATGTCATAACAAAGAAGTGCATTTTAATATCTCCACGTCATTTTATGGTTAGGTGTTACCAACTTCAGAATACGAGCATGGCAATAATTTAGGTTCCAAGCATATTAAAAGAGTAGTGTATCACTAGAGATTAAGTATGAGGGTTTGAGTTCAAATCCTGACTCTGTCAGTAATTTGCTTTGTGAATTTAACCCCTCTGTACTTACCTTCTTTATGCTTAAAATGGAACAATGACAGGATCCATCTGATAGAGCTGACATTAGATGATTTCTGATGAGCTTTAGCACCATGTCTGACAAAGAAAATAATAAATATTTTTATTAGTAGTATTATATTTTATTGTTACTATATCTATAGAATAGATATTGAGAGACCTGCCTTGTCATAGAGTTCACAAGCCAAAGTTTAGCCTATAGGCCTTCTGGAAGTTTAAACCTAAGATTTTAAATATGATTTTGTACTATAATATTCAAATACTTCCTCCTCATCAAAATTCCAGTTACTCTGTAAGACCCAATATCAGTCCCGTTTATGTTCTCCAGTCTCAGAATTCTGATCATGCTAATAACCTGATCACTATATTTATTTACTATTTTACATTCTAATTTCTGAGTCATAACGTATCCTACAATCAATGACAGAGTTAACATCTCTTTTTATATTACTGCAAGTTGTGTGCTGATGACCTTAATAAGAAGTAGAGGTCATAAAACAGAAGGTATATTAGATAAGGTGTCATGATGGAAATATTATATGCATTGGGACTTGAAAGATGAGTGAAGTGTTCAGTAAATGGTAATGTCAGGAAGAGAATTCCAAATGCCAAAGATGTGCTTCTAGTGTCATGACCTTGGGCTGGAACCCAGGAGATTGATCCCAGTGTTTTTCATTTGTTTCAGAGATTAAGTATATATACAGCACCTAGAGGACTATGTAGTAAGTGCTACATAGATGTTAACTCTTACTATCGCCTGATTTTCTTTGTAGATATTTATGCATTTACGAATTTCTAAAATACAGCTTTGATTTGCTTTTTGGGGGGACTTTATAGAAATTGATGATACTTTTTATTTTTGGTAACTTGCTTCATTCACTCAGCATTATGTTCATAAGATTTATCCACTTTGATGCATATAGCTGTGGTTAAGTTTTACGGGTCATAGAATATTCCAGTGATTCAGTATACCATCATTTATTAAACTACTCTTCTGTTGATTGATGTCAGCATTTATGAACAACTGCAGCTAAGAACTTTTTTGTATGTCTCATGGTGCATAAATGCAAAAGCTTCACTCTAGTGAAGTATTTACTTAGGAATGGAATTTCTGGGTCACAGGATGAGCATATGTCCAGCTTTACTAGATAATATCAAATGTGCCAATTTACATCATTTCACCAGGGTATGAGTCCTCCTAGCTCCATCCATGTCCTTGCCAATTATTCCCATCATCAGACTTTAATTTTTGCTATTTAGAGGCTGTTTTTTAGAGGATTTAAAAAATAAAAAGAAAAGAATAGTGATTTTAATGAGCATTTTTAAAAAGCGATACATCTAATTTGTTGTTAGGATTATTTTATTGTTATAACACTGTAATTCACATTGCTTACCCCCACTGCCTCCCTTATTTCTTTTTTCCTGAGTTGAGACTCAGACTGAAATGGATGGCATCACTAACCTGCTGTATCAATTTGAATTATGTATGTTAAAACAGCTGTCTAAGAGTGTTAGTTCTACTTGAATCTTTGAAGGATGTAGTATATTACTTTGATGTCAGTTAAATCTGTAGACTGTTTGAAAAATATAATTCTATTTTTTTCTTCTAGAATATAAAAAAGTCACCTAAGAGCTTAGAATCCAAGCTGTTTACTCCTGAAGAATTCTTTAGAATTTTTAATAGATCCATCGATGCCTTCAAGGACTTGGAGATGGTGTTATCTAAAACTAGTGAATGTGTGGTTTCTTCAACATTAAGTCCTGAAAAAGGTAAGACATATAAACATTTCTAATTGAAATGTTAAAAGCAGGCTTGAGTCTTATATATGTAGGTAAGAATCTACCCGTGACTCGAATATATACGTTTAGAGAAAGATATGTATGTGTTATGTCTAATATAAAAGCAAATATCAGTAACATGAAAGAAATGAATGGTCATAAATTTGTTGTTTTTCAAGCCGAAACAACCCTCATGATTTTCAAATTAAAGAAGTGCGTGTGAGTAAATAATAAATGAGAAAGTCACTCATATTTTTTATCTGATATTCGCTAATAATGTACAATTGTTATTCCTCAGCTCCCATCTTCTTAATGTCCCGCTCTCAAATCTTTTCCTTACATTTATCATGTGTTGGCAATGAATGTTTGTTCTGTAAGGTGACTGTGGTGAATTTCTTAATAAAAATAGAACAGCAGCAAGACCCAGTATGACATAAATAGGATCTGAATAATCTAGATTTGGGAAGTAGACGTTGAAAGTACTCTGGTATTGCACTTGGCCTTTTGGGGACAGTGTAACTTATGTAAATTGCCATGCAGCACTGACACATTATTGCTTTCTATTTAGATTCCAGAGTCAGTGTCACAAAACCATTTATGTTACCCCCTGTTGCAGCCAGCTCTCTTAGGAATGACAGCAGTAGCAGTAATAGTAAGTACACATATCTGATTTAATGCATGCATAGCTCCAGTTAGCATCTATAGGAGTATTGCATGGGCTTTAAAGGACATTTTTACAATTATCACTGTTAATAATGTTCTATTACTGTTCTGCCTGTTATAACCTTGAGAATTAAATATTAGATTTGTAGAATTGGGTTTCCCTAAAGTTTGAGGTAATGGTTAGAGAATTGGGCCAATAAATTTTTTTGCTAGGGTTATTTTAAATAAGGCATGTAATTACATTTAGAAATATTATTTGAGCTTTATTTTATTGTTGACTTAAACTATATCCCATTTAGAATTTGCCTGACAAAATGTAATAGTAAAATAAAAATTACAAGTACTGGTTGTATGGAATTTCAGGAATATTTTAATTTTTGTATATATCACCTCACCATTTAGTACTGTGTGTTTGGAAATTTGATGATTTTGTTATTTTACTATTAAATCATATGTTGGAAGAGAATATGCTTCTTTCCTTGAAATTTGTGTCCACTTTGGCCAAGAACCCAGTTTCCTGGAATCCTAATGTCCTCTTTTTAAATCTAGGCAAACATTATGACACACGTCATTGGATTTATTAAATATTCTGACTTTCTAGTTTCATGGAAACTGTTAAGAGGAAAAAATTCATCCTGTGATCATGGCTAAGAAAGTCATCCCTTAAGGCTTAGTAATGGGGCACTGTCATATGTTCAGGGACATAGAAGACCTGTAAAAAGGAGGAATCAATTTATTACAAATACACTATATCAATTCTGCAATTTGGAAATTAAAAAATAAAGAACTTCTAATATCCAATTTGTTGTGGCATTTTGCCACCAAAACCTGACCTGAACTGAGATGAGGCTACTTATAGTCTTTGTCCCTCTAAAATTTTTTATACATTTCACAACAGAAATATTAATGTGTTTGATTTCAGGGTGCTACCTAGACGTGAGGATGTTAAATAATATATAATATCCACATGACAGAACCTTCTAAAATCTAAAATTCTGAATTACATAATTCTTCAGAGCTGAAAAGTTTTATAAAGGGACTGTATGTGTTAGTCGATAAACATCTTTTCAAAGAAGCAACTTTTAGCTTCTTAAATTTTGTTTATATTTTATTGACTACTAATCTTTATTATTTTCTTCATTCTACTTTGGGTTTAATTTGTTCAATTTGTTCTAGCTTCTTAAGGTCTTAAGGTGAAAAATTAGGTCATTGATTTTAATCCATCCTTTTCTAATAAAAGTAACTTAGAGGTATAAATTTTTCTTGTAAGCAGCTTTAGCTGTATCTCACACATTTTGATATGTTGTGTTTCTATGATCATTTCTTTAAAAATATTTTTAAATTTTTCCTGTGATTTTTTTTTTTTTGATTCATGGGTTGTTTGATATCTAAAAATGTGTTTTTTTTTTCCCCTAGATATCTTACTGTTACTGGTTTCTAAAATAATTCTGTTTTTAAAGAACATACATTGTAATCTTTTGAAATTCGAGACGTGTGTGTATTATTCAGATATCAGATGTAGCATTCTCAAATTTGGTCAAAGTAGTTGGTAGTGTTATTCATATCTTCTATATCCTTCTTAAATTTTTTCTAATTTTTTTATCACTTTATTTTTTTATCACTGAGAGAGATTAGGAATCTTTCCTATTGATTGTGGGCTTGGCCATTTTTTTTTAAAGTATATCTCTGGTAGCCAGGATATAGTTGATTCTTACTATTTTATTTAGTTCTTTTAACTTGACTGTTTCATCTATTTATATTTAATACAATTATTGGTATGGCTGGATATAGGCTTTCCATTTTGTTATTGTTTGCTGTTTGCCATGTTTATTTATTGATCCTCTGTACCTCCTTCTAGCTCTCTTTGTGGTTGAATTGTGTGTATGTGTGTGTTCTATTTTAATTACTTGATTGGATTTTTAACAGCACCTCTTGACATCATTTTGTGATTGCTTTAGGAATTACAATATACATCTTAATTTGTAATATTTTACTTAGAATTGATATTGTAACACTTTGAAATATATACATACATAAGAACCTTGAACCAAGATAGTGTCATTTACCCACAACCATCTTTTGTGCTGTGATTGACATATTCCTGAAATCATAAACCCCACAATACAGTCTTTAAATTATTGCTTTAAGTCATTATTGTCTTTTATATTTCCCCACATATTTTTTCTTATTCTCTTCATTTTCTTTGGTAAACCAAGTTTCCATCTAGTGCTCATTCCTTTCAGGCTGAAGAACTTCCTTTAGCAATTCTTGTTAGTTTACATCTGGCATTATTTTTTTCCTTTAATCGAAATGTGTCTTTATTTTGTCCTTAGTATTGCAAGTACTTTTTACTAGATATGGAATTCTAGGTTAACAGATTTTTTTTCTTTCATTTCAAAATGTTACTCTGTCCTCCTGCTTCTATTGTTTCTGAAAAAAAGGCTGCCAACATTTATATTATGTTTTTTCTCTATGTGCTGGATAATTTTTCCCCCTGCCTTCTTTCATAATTTTCTTCTGTTTAGCAGTTTAACTAAGATGTGCCTAGGAATGGTTTGTTTTGTATTTCATTTTTGTTGTTTGTCAAGCTTCTGGGATGTTTATTTCCTCCAAATTTGGGGGAAATTTGGCCATCACTTTTTCAATTTTTTTCATTCTCTCATCTCTCCTTCTGAGACACTAATCGCATATATGGGGCAGTTTGATTTTGTATCACGAATCGTGGGGCCTTTGTTAAGTTTTTTTTTTTTTCAACCTCTCTTCTCTGTATTCTTCAAAATGAATAATTTCTACGTACCCATTTTCAAGTTCTCTGACTCTTCTGTCATCACTAATCTGCTAAATTTTTATCTGGTACCTTTTTTTTTTTGCTGTTTAAAATTTTTTAAATTAGGAATTTATTATTTTTTTTAGAGCAGTTTAAGTTTCACAGCAAAATTGAGGGGAAGATACAGAGATTTCTCACATACCCCTGCCCTCACACATGCATAGCCTCACCCATTATCAGCATCTCACACCAGAGTGGTACGTTTGTTACAATTGAAGCTACATAGACATGCTGTATTCACCAAAGTGTACAAAGGGTTCTTCAGTCTTGGTGTACATTCTGTGGGTTTGGATGCAGTTCACTTTTTCATTTCTAAGTTTGTACTTTGTGTTATAGAATTTCCATTTTATTATATTTTTCTGAGATTTTACTCTGTATATTCATTACTATATTTTCTTTTTTGGTTCTTGGATATAGTTATAATAGCTGCTCTATAGTTCTTGTCTCCTAATTCCAATGTGTAGATTATCTCAGAGTTATTTCCTATTGGCTGATTTTTTTTTCTCCCTGACTATGGATCACATTTCCCTTTAGATGACTAGTAATTTTTAAATATATGCTGGATATTATGTATTCTGTGTTATTGAGTATCTAGATTTTGTAGCATTCCTTTAGACATTGTTCAGTTTTGTTCCAATGGCAGTTCAATTACAGTTGGACCTGCTTATCTGTGGTTTTTGCTTTCTGTGGTTTCAGTTACCCATAGTCAACTGTAGTCCGAAAATATTAAATGAAAAAATTCCAGAAATAAACAATTCATAAGTATTAAATTGTATGCTCTTCTGAGTAGTGTCATTTAATCTTTCACCATCCCACTCGATCCCACAGGGACATGAATCATCCCTTTGTCTGGCATGTCTACCTGCCTGTAAAGTCATGTAGTAGCTGTCCTGATTATTATACCAGTTATGAGAGAGAGAGAGAGAAAGTGAGAGAGATGACATGCACATAACTTAGATTATGGTATATTGTTATAATTATTCTATTTCATTATGTTGTTAATGTCTTACTGCGTCTAGCTTATAAACTTTATTATAGGTGTGTTTTATAGGAAAAAGCAGTACATATGGGGTTTGGTACTATCTGTAGTTTCAGACATGCGCTGGGGGTCTTGGAATGTATCCCCTGTTGATAAGGGGAGACTACTGTACTGGCAGATCAGCCTCATTTTCTTTTCTAGTCTTGTTTTTAAGCTTCTTCAGAGGGAGTTGGAAGAATAACCTTTTTTCTAAAGTATGGAATACTTTCTGAGGTATCTCTTGAGTGCCTGGGAAATCTCCATTCTTGCTCATCAGAACTCTTTTGTCTCTGAAAGACACCTAGGGTCTCTGACAAAGTCATAGCTTCCCCAGCTATGTTGGGTTTTGTGAAATCTCTTTCTGTGAGTGTATAGCTTATCATTTGACCAGTGACTTAAGGAGGCTCTTCTGGAGATTTCTGGTGCTCCTTCTCTGCAGGTTCCTTTCCTGCAGATAACCCTGCCTCACGAACTCCTGCCATGTCAGCAACCATGAACTTCAGTTTGATGCTCCGTCTCAGTGAGAGCACTGAGCCTTACTTGGGTTCTATAGTCCATGACTGTCTGAAGGTGCTTCCTAAGCCAGAAAGTCAGGATAATTGTGGGACTCACCATGTATATTATCAGGAATTACATTCTTGTGCTGCCTGTTGGCTAGTGTCAGAAAATAGTTGCCTCATATAATTTGTCTAGTGTAATTATTTAAGTGGGGAATGCAAAACTGCTGTCATCATGGTTGGAAGCAAAAGTCTTTTCTATTTACTTTAGAAGACAAACTGAGTGCAGAATACATATTCAGGTTTGTGCCTCTGAGGCAGAAGGTACTTTTTTAAGTTGTAGAATGAGTGGCCAGTCTTCTTTTTTGTTTTGCTTCCTTTTTTCTTTATTGTAAAAAATATCGGTCTTGCACAAAACAATCAGCTTTTGACTAAGCGCTGTCACTTGTGAATATGTCATTAGATATTTGTGCACAAGACTAGCTCTTATGAAGTCTGCATTCTCATAGGAGAAACAGAAATAAATGAAATTCTCAGTATTTTGTTTTACTTATATATGTAACACATATATAAATGTATATAATACATGAATTACCCCCACATTATTCAAGGGTCAATTATATGTTATAGTGTGTATAATATAAGAAGTATGTTAGTGTTTTTTAGTTATAACATGGAGGAGAAAAGACTGTTTTGGAAATAGGGTCAGGGAAGTTTGAAGAAAGCATACTAGTTTTCAGGGCATGCAAAAAGTGGCCATGCTAGCCAGAGGAACAGGGCATATGAAAAAATAGTCCAGAGATATGAGTGCCTTCTCTGTAGTCTGTAAGGGAGAATTCAAGTTAAATGGAGTTGTATTTTCAAAGTGATAGTAACATCTTTTGTACTAGGCTAAATGGATATTTAAAAATGTTTGTTTGAGATCCCTGCAGACAGTATTTAAATAACACAGAAGGTGATTCTTACTTTGACATTACCGTACACATTTTTAAGAAGTACAGTCTGAGTCAGAATACCTTGGACTTATATCCCATCTGTTGACTAGCTGTGTGACCTTGGGCAAACTACTTAATATCTCTGGACTCCCCAGTTAAACGAAGAATAATATCTCCTTCATAGGGTTTCTGTGAATTTTAAATGTTAGCACATGTATTTGGAGCAGTGCTTAATGTGTAATTTGTGTTCATCATTAATTATTAAAACAATTGGATGCGCCGATGCTGTGGGTCAGTAATTATGGCAAGCCTGTGGTGAGCTTTGGATCTGAACCAAGGAGCAGCACCAAGTTGCATGTTTTCTAAGCACCAAGAAATCCATGTTCACAGCCGTGGTGCCCATAAACAGACTGACTCTAAAAAGGAGTTCAGCAAATTTGTAGCACTGTGTTGTGTGTTCTGTATTTATACTGATGTTGGGTATTATTAGTCAAGCCAACAAGTCAGTTCCCATGAATTTTGGAGAGAGGATGTATTCATAATAATGGGATACAGTTAATTCAACAAACCAGAAATTTGGGATTATTCATATCCTGTCCAGATGAGCTCCCTTGCTCTACGAAGTTTCTTTGGACAGTCTTGCTTTGGACCCAGATATCCTTCATATTGACCTAGAAGCATGTAATTCAAATCTCATTGGTCCTCAGTGTGCATAGCAGCAGTAGCAAGTATTGCGAGTCATGCCCTGGAGATGCAAGCAAGCCTTTTCTGATCACGTCATTTCTTCTTTCCCTGCAAGAGAGATGGCAGCATCTCTTGGAGAGAACCAATGGCCTGGCCATTGAGCCATTTGAATTCACAGGAGAAATAACAAACACGAAGAAACACTGACTTCTGTAGGAGGTGAAGCTCTTTTCTTGTGGTCCCCTTCCCGTCACAACCTTTACCAGGCCTCTCCCTTCCAATGTCCTGCAGGAAGACTACTGCTGTATGTTAGTTGTTTTCCAGGACTTTATTTGGAAGGTGAACTTTCCTTAGGTTCTTCCTCCAGCAGGGCTTTTTTTGAAACACCTCCCTTAGGAGCTTATCCTATCTGAGAAAGATTTTGAGTGGGGAATCCCAGAATACCTTACTCTCTAGTAAGCTCCTTCTGCTTTGGGCTAGTAGGTGTGGTCTCTCCACCAGTCTGAATTGTGCAAGTCAAGATTTTGTCTTTGGATAAAACAGAAGAACAGGGTGTTTGGCTGTCTAGATTCCAGGGCAGCTGATTTCCCCAAACATAGGTAATAGAGTTCTTCGTAGCACCATCCTAGCTCCTTGGTTTTCACTGGGGTGTTGGGCCAGAACATCATAGCTTCCTTTGTTTTGTCTGTAAACATTGGTTAGGGCCCTTCAAGGAGGTTACCTGGTCAAATCTATCAGAACTACACTAGCAATCCCAGTAGATAATGTGGGCCACAGCAGGTTGACTACTAAGGAAAATTTAAATGTGTTAATGGAATACAGGTATAAACATATCCACCACTCACTACGTCCCTAACATACACACATGCTGTGAGCACACACACAAATATTATTATTAGAACTTGGGAAATGTACAAGTCATAAAATTAGTGAATTTTCTGTCCTCAGTTTACAAATAGGCAATTCCTGTTCTCACTATAGTACATAAGGTTTGTTTCTTCCCTCTTAAATTAAATCTATGAGTTTTTCCCTTGTGAATGTTGATACACATACAGTGACTTCGTTCTTTTATATTATATACTTTTGGTACTTTATATGTTAAATAGGTGACAGTAAGCTGACAGTAACTCAAATATCATTGTAAAATATCATAGCCCAAAGTGGTTACTTTCTCTTGGGTTAGTTTGCATTTTGATCATATAATTGTTGAAAATGTATATTTCTAAATTTATTACATCTTCAAAAGAAAACTGAAAGTTTAATGCTTCCAAATTGGCACAGGTGTCCGTGTTCCCAAACAACTATGTTGTTTCTCGTCAGGAAGCAAAAATCTGTCAAAATGTTAAGCTTTGTGTTCGGAAGAAGAGACCATGTGAGAGATGTGCTTTGTTTAAATTATGAATCATTATGCTTCTCGTGGAAGAGCAAGGCAAGAACAAGGAAGGTGTTCCAAGCTAATGTCACATGTCTTCTCTTGCAATGTTACTTATTTAGAGTAAGCAACGTGGAGACAGTGGTGCTCTCAACCATTTTTTAATGTCCAGTAGTCTCTTTCCAAAATAAAAAGTCTGAAAAATCAACACTTCAGTTCATTGCACAGTGTCAGTTTCTACCTGGCGTCCAGTAAATGTACATTAAAGATGCGTTGAGGAAACATCGTGATTCTAGGCACAAGGTACCCAAAAGTAATCTAATCATGATGTGTATATAATGACAGTATTTGGGGCAGACCAGATAAAGCTTAATGCAAGCAGACTTGGATGTGAATTACAAAATGTCATATTTAAAATTGCTTGGCAAGATGTCAAGAATGAGAAAGTGGAAAGATATTAGATGATAAAGGCATAGAAGATAGATTTGCTTGGTAGTATGAATCATTCCTCCCCCATAGCCCACCCCAGGAATATGTCGTCTGTATTCCTATGCGTCAACATTAACCAAATCAAATCTTCTCTGTATATGGGGTTTCTTTTTGTAAGTATTTACATTTTGAAGACTACATGGGTTTGTATTGTCATTCCAGAACAATTCCTCAGCAGAAAAATCAGTGGTTTAAATATTTTAAACAGAGATAAGTCAAAAGCACATTACAGAAATGGAAACAACCACAGCATAAGAGCAAAACCTCTAGGATGGATATGCCGTGTTCACCACAGTACTCTTTCAATTACAGGGAAGACCTCAAATTCCATTGCAGACTCCAGCTTACAGTGGGCAGCAATGGTCGTGCCAGCATTCTTTTCTCTTGTAATTGGGTTTGGTTTTGGAGCCCTATATTGGAAGGTAAGTGTTCCTGATTTTTTCCATGACAAAAATTTTCTGATCTCTATTTATTTGTTCCCACTATATTTATGTAAATGGTTAACAAATGAAGTGCTCTTTTCTGAGAAAAGATCTTACCAAGAAAAGAATAAAATAAGTTAAGTCTGACCTTAACTCATTCTCAACAAAATTTAAGTATTAGGAAGGTTTCTCTCCATTCCTTATTATGCTTTGGAGACAACTCTTGTAGCTGAGAATGCACACTGAAGAAATGGCACCTGGTTTTAATAGCTTGACCTAAATATAAAATATAGAAAATATGCTGCAAACATATGATGTGCTTAACACCAAACAGAAGTGCAATTTGTATTATATGCTATTTCGGATTCCTGCCTTTTGTTCTCTTCTTATTGTAGCCTATCTAAAATTTTAAGGTGTGCTAAGTCACTGTGACTCTGTTTTTTGCAATGTATTTTGCACTTGATCACTATTTAAATTTTTCAGTTTCTTTATTACATTTTCACCTCCAACATCCTAAAAGTGTTGAGTCAATAATACCATGCATTTTTCATAGTTTCTTATTGGAAAACTATTTTGCATGCTGAAGAAAACAGGTATTGAATTTACTGACATAAAAGATAAAAGTAGAGACCACTTACCTCTTAAATATTATAGTAATCACTGATATGTTTACAATATATATTATTGTTCTTTTTCCAGAAGAAACAATCAAATCCTACAAGGACAGTTGAAAATATACAGATTAATGAAGAGGATAATGAGATAAGGTATTTTGTTTCACTAAATGTGTGCACAAGTAAGCCTGACATTGCCATTTCACATACTGTGAATGTGCTCATAATATCTTTAAGAAGTTGTTCACTCTCATAATGGCAGCTTCCAACCACTGCCTTCTAAGTCTTTATCCACATTCCTGACCTCTCACTTCTCTCTTCAATCTCATGCCTCCATTCACCTATAGAACACCTTCATAGTCCTTCTTAAGGTAGCAGAGGGGTACTTTATTTCTTTATTTCTGTAAGCAGAATCGTGGTCAGACTCCTGGTTCAGGAACTCAGTAGACACTTTTGCTTATTTTCCTTCTTTTCCACACTATTACCAAGATATACCTATTCCTCTCTTGGAGTCTCTTACTTAGCTTAGCTCTTTTTTTGGCAGTAGTGGTTATCTTCATCGATATCTTTATTATGTTTTGGTTGAGTTGCTGCCACAGAATCTTTCTTTTCCTTAGTCTTTCTAGATTCTACCTTTGTCTCATTTTCCCTTTAACTCTAGTTCATAATATCACTTCCTAGTCAAGATATTTTCTGTGATTGATCTCATGTACTGAAAACATTTGACTTCATTCTAGCTTCCAGAACCTTAACTTTCCCCAACCCTATTCAGTATTTTCTCCAAAGTAAAATACAAAAATTGGTTTAAGATACTTTTTCATTTACTGTAGATGACCCTGATCACATTTTTACCTTGCTATATTGCCCCAGTAATAATACTTTGATTTGACATTGTTACAGTGTTCATTTGGCGTGTTACTTTCTCTCATATTATGCCTGTGTATACATATTCACGTATTAAGTTCATGTAAACCTTTTTATTATGTGTATATGCATGTGCATAGAGAATTTTAAAAACTGCTTGGGTGACCATGTTGAGGCAGATAGTCTTCTCTCTTCCTTATAATAATACACATGAAGGCAAGTTTCCCACTCAATTTTGTAATCTTTTGCTACTGTATTTATAGAAATAACCACCTTTACAATGTCCAGATCATGATGTACTTCAGAATCTCTGTCCAAAAGCAAATAAGCATTTTTCTTGTTTTTCAGTATGTTGCAAGAAAAAGAGAGAGAGTTTCAAGAAGTGTAATTGTGGCTTGTATCAACACTGTTACTTTTGTACATTGGTAAGTTCTTAGAATGTAAGCTGAGAGATTTAACAAGAACTGTGTAGCATCTTAGATGCCGAAATATAGAAGCAAAATTCATTAAGACTTCTATTAAGCTAATGTCAGTATGTTAACGGGACAGGTGTTACATAATTGAATTGTACATGGCTAATTCATTGTATTTTCTCAAATTTTGGAAGGTACAGCAGTGTTAGTCCTGATAAGTGGACTTGTCTTTTATGGGAGATATAAAAAAAATTAACGGTTGAGTATTTACTATGTATAAAGCCAAAAGATAAATGACACAAAGAGAATAGAGTAAATTAGGACGAAAATAAAAAGTTATTAATAGAGAAAGAATAAATAAAAACAATGTCAATTAGGTGTCACTACTGTAACATGATAGAAAAAGTATTTCACAGATGCTGAAATGAGTGAAAACCGAAGACATGCCCCTGACATTTTAAGGAGAAAAGATAAAATATCTTACAGTCAGGAGAGGTAAACTGTCAGCATAAAGTGCCACCTGCCACATGACTATTCATTATTGTGCCTCATGAGTCCAGAGCCCGGGACACAATACATATAACCAGTGACACATATGTGTTGTGATTGTGTGGTTCTGTGGAGGGCTTGGGGGAGAAAGGCGAGTGAGAAAACATGACCAGTAGGCACTGACGTTCGTCTCCTCTCCCAGCTTCCAGACTCCAGGTGCTGTTGGGGGAGCACCCTGAGCAGCAGGAATCTGATCCAGCATTCATTCGTGCTCTTCTCACTTTCACATCTGCTAACTGGCTGTTAATTGTGTTATGCCCATGGAATCCCACACACATGTATTACAGTGGGGTATGAGTGTTCTCTCATCTGCCTAACACTTCAGTTCTTCCCCACACTCCCTCCTGGTCTGGTCAGAGGATCACTTACTCTCCCAGACTGCTGTGTATACCGTCAGTGGTGATCTCTCTCTTTTTCTGACAGGTCACTGTCCTTCTGGCTTCTACTTCTGTTCCAGATTCAGACATTTATCTCTTGACTGAAACTTCCCAGGAAAACTGGGTCATACAGCCTCTTGCCTCCTCCAGGAGTGCTCACTTTTATAGTTAGAGGACATTTTTCAACAACCCAAAATAACATGATACAATAATTATATCGCATATTTCTCTAACACTTTAACCCTGCTACTGCACAGACTTCATTTTTCATGCCCTTGAATCATGTCCTTAACCACTGTGTCCAAAGCATGAATCCTAGCTTCTCTCCAGGCTCATTTTTTCTATCAAATAATGTAAATAATACACCCTTTACTCAACCCTTAATATTTTCTGGAGCCACATTCCCCAAGCCAACATCATTGCTTTTTCCTAGAAACCTATTTCTCTGCCCTTCAACCCCAAAACAAGCCTCACAATATCTTCTCTATCTGCCGTTTCAGTTCCCTTAAGCCAGGCATCCACAAACCACACATTAAATAGTTAATCTAAGTCTTAGAGGCTCAAGTAATGTTCTCTGTTATTTGGTTTTGGATTGCATGACTGGGATCCTGTTTTGGCACACAGGTCTTTTTAATCATGTGTTTTTTAATTGTGACATTTGTCCTGTAATATTTAGAGAGTGGACTATGATGGAATAACCCAGGGTACTTGTTTAAGACACAGTGAGATGGTGTTTTAAATAAACTGTAGTCAAGCAATTTATTCATATGTCTTCTAGTCAGGGAACACTCAAGGATGGGAACTGAGTTTGTCTGGTTCTTGCTGTATCTCCTCACAAGCAGCTCACCTGTTGTTGCATGTGCATTGTAGGCTCTCGAGTAATGTTTGTTGTAGGAACAGCTCAATGAATTAACAAATCCCAAATGAAATATTAACTAAGTGGTAAGAAGATAGTTAGATCTGCTGTATAACATGCCTGTAGTTAATGCTATACTGTATACTTTACAATGTATTGAGAGTAGATCTCACATCAAGTGTTCTTGCTACAAAAAAGAAATTTTTAAAAATCTTTTAAGAAGTGAAATAGGGTTTATTTTAACCTTGTATGTGCATATGTGTATTTATTTTGCTGATTTTGGTCAGGAGGACAGTAAAGTAAAATGCACAGCAAGGGAGGATACAGTCACATGGGTGATGACTAATTTTTTTTAATGCAAAATATTCATGTATAAAACAAAAGTAGACAGACAAGTTGAAAAAGAAGCCCTGAATTGTTTAGAGATAAACTTATCACACATCAGGTAGTCAGTGTAAAGTGGATGAAGAAATGACTTTCTCCTTCATGAAGTACCTTACTCATCATCTCTTCAATGCTCTCTCAAGACTCTGGTCAGATACCATAACCTTTAAAACGCTGACTTCCCAAATGAAATCTCTCTTTATAGCCTTCTAACTATGTTTCATATTATATTTCATGTGACATGTAATACTCATGAAATACTAATATGTTAATAGGACATCACAGTTACTTAAGAGACAGTTTATGTCCTCTTCTAAACTATAAACTCTTATAAAGCAAGATTTGTTTCTGAATTTCATTTTGGAATCCCACCAAACTATTATAGATTATATTTTGTGCATGTAAATGATGAATAAGAATTGGTTGAATGAGTATCTCAGAGTATTGTAATAATGTGAGAATAAAATTTATAGAAATAAAATACAAATTAGACTTGTGCATGTAGAATTCAAATGCTGAAGATAGGTAAAAGGAAGAAAACTCATTGTCATGAATCTACGGACTCTAAAGTCAAAATGTGAATCATTTGTAATTTATTGAGTACTCATTGTATAGAGTAAAGCCTTTTGTATGGCTCTGTACCAACACATGTTTAAAACTTCCAAGGAACTTTTAAGTATAATTTGGGGAAAGGGATGTGGAGGGAAAGATTTGAGAGAGCAGACTTTGACATGGTAGGAGAGGAAATTTGCTGAAAAATAAGAATAATGGTAGTAAAAAGTACCAAGATAGAAATGAAATATGGAGTTGTAATTATATATTTAAAAACTAGTCATAACGGATTACAGTTATTTTCTTGGTTATGGGAAAATACAGAGAATGACTCAGATTGAAAATACAGAGAATGACTCAGATTTATGGCAAGGACTTCTCACTGACATGGAAGTTTCACTAAATTAAATGAGGACAAGTATTGGAACAGTAGAATAGAAAACATATGGAATGGTTAATTCTCCAATGGAAATAACCTATTATTGGAAAATGAAAAGGAGGGTTCTTTATTTTAAATATAAGGAAAGAACATAGAAAGAATGTAAGGTAATGAACTAGAAACAAAAGAAATTGCCTGTAAGCAAAAATATACTAAAGCTGTGTTTATTTGACAAACACGAACATATGAGAGAAGTTAAAAATCCACTTGGTCAACTAGCTAAAACCAAGTACCCATATGTAGCATCCCACAAGAATTTTTTACTTATTGGGTTATGTGTAGCACAGCTGAAGAGAAAGAAATAAAATAGGATTTATTATAGGAAAATTATGCTCGTCATTCTTCCCACAAACTCTAGTAGGTGCATTGTTACATGCAAAGCTTAATGTAACCTAGTTGTATCCTCCAATTGCTTATGGCTTATAAAAGGAAATAGGACACATGCATAATAACCTATTTTTAAAAGGAAACCAGAAGTTTTCAACATTTAAAAAGTGACAAAAGGAGCTCACAAGAAAAATGCAGTAAGATGAGAGACAAGACCACCACTACATTAGGGTAGTACAGGTGGTTCCGTACCATAGCCCTAGATAATGGTATGGTGGCATCCCTTAGAATTGTGCCGTGCACACCCATGTACAGTTGCAGATTTGACAAAAGGAGCTAGTATTTAGCTATAGGACAAAAGCTTCTTTGTGTAGGTGATAGAAGTGGCACCTGTATTGAGGTAGACATTGGATGATTGGTAGTTATATTAGCAGTAGGGAAGGCATAATCCAGATACTGCAAATGGCATAAACTAAGTCCAGGAGGCAAAAAGTACATACTGTGTTCCAGTCAGTTTCTACAGTTGGACTCTAAGTCACACAAAGAGTTAATACGCTAAGAAGAAAGGGTGACAGTCAGTGTGAAAAATCCCAAATATAGGACTCACACTCTATAGAAGGTTCAGAAAAGATGTGAGTGATACAATCAGAGCAATTTTAGGGAAGCTATCAGGTAGTGCCGAGGTCGGATAAACGGGAGAGGTGGAGTTAGATAGTCTACTTAGGAACCCAATCTCCCAAACAGATGTGAGAGAGTAGGGACCTGAACTCAGGTCAGAGCCATGGAAGCAGGAAAGCCTGGGCCATTTTGGAAACATTGCAGTGAAATAATCAACAAATCCTAGTTACTGATGGGATGTGAGGCTCAGCATTACAGGAAATATGGGTGATTTGGAGCCTTTGGGACTAACCAGAAGGCGGTTCCATTAACATAGAAGGAGCTGTTACTAAATATTGACCAGTGGCCAGATATGTGAGACAGGAAATCAAAAACAGTGAGGGCTGCAAATAATAGATTTGGGATTTGGAAGTCATCTACAAAGAATTTTAATCAGGACCTTGGTAGAAGGACTGCGTAGTCAACTGAGGAGGCCCAGTTTGGTTGACAGTAAATAGCATGAGTTTGTACACAGTTATCAGTGTTTATTAACCTACCCATCATGGTAAGAGTAGAGAGTAGTTCTTATTACAATTGGGCTGGTGGAGATAATTCAAAAAAGAAACACAACCTGGAAGTTTCCTGTAGATCTGAGTAAGACAAAACAATCGATTCTAGGTTGGAATACAGATGAATGTGAGTCAAGCTTGGTCATTTAGCACACAGGATATGGGAATGATTGGTCGCCAGATGGCAAGATCTGTGACTCTTTATCAGCTAGTTCCTCAGAATTTTTGGAGCTTTAGAGTTTTTGTTTTTGTAGACACATTGTGGTGCAGAGATTTAGAAGGAATCAGACTTGGGTTCACATCTCGGCTCTACAACTTAACAGGCTATAAGTTCCTGAATGAGTCAGTTGTCTTTTAAGCCCTGGTTTTTCAAATACAATGAGGGGATAATAATGTTCACGTTGCCTATTTCATGAGGTTGTTGCAAAAATCCAAGGTATCATTATAAAAATTACAGTTTTGTTCTATAGGAAAACAGTTATCAGCTTTTAAGTTTATTTTCTTTGCTAAATGATTCATCAGGACAAAATCAGAAAGAGATTTCTAATCTTGCTTTTCTATGTTTGATTAAGTTTAGAATTTTAAATTATCTGTAGTTTTAAAAAACATTTCTTTGCTTCTCTATGATTAGCTTTTGCTTTTTTAACTAAGCTTTATTTTTAAAATATCTGCTATGTATTTTGGATTTCTGAAATTTCTTCTTAATGCATCTTAATTTTCCTTCAGGATTTAATTTTGCTTTCCTAAATGCATGTTCTCTAGTTCCTGGCGTTCTCTGTTGGATAAATCATCATGAAATATTTTTTTTAGTATATCACATTTAGAAAGACTGGAAAAAAATATTGTACGTCTTTTCACTCAAACCATGATATTTTATACATAACCTGAGTAATGATCTCAGATATTTTAAAACTAGTTTTCTGTGATTCTAGGATTGATAAATAAGGACAACGTTAGGAGAGAAATAGCGATTAGGAAAGAAAAGGCAAAAATGCTCATTTGTTTAGGGATCATGATTGAAGAAGTGTGAAGATACTGCTGTCTATAATAAAAATAGATAAGGAAGTACAAATACTTCACTTGAAAGTTGCAGAATCTGAAAGCTAAGTCCAAAGCTCAGTAATTGAACACCAGCACAGAAAAGCTAAAACAAAGTCTGGCTTTCGTGTTTTGACAAGTACAATGAGCTGTGCCAAGGCCAAATGAACCTCCCAGAGGCTTTATCAGGATGTGGTGCCAGGATTTTTGTCTTTCTTTTTTTTGGCTGACGGTATCGAATGAGATCTTGCTGCTGCTTTTTCCTCAGCTGGAAGGAGTACTTGCTTGCTAGAAACTGGGTAGGCAGTCCAGATATGGGTGCCGCTCGGTGGCCAGGAGGTTGGTTACTTGTTAGTGGCCTCTGACCAGCTTCTTCACCTGTCCCAGATATCTCTTTCATGCTCCTTCATCTCTCTTGACTCTAGACATTGCCTTTGTCCTTCAAACCCTGTCCCTTAACGACCTGTCTGCTACCTTTTCATAGGCTTGTTAGAGAAATTCAAGACTACAGAGGTTGATAACCCTCTTATCGCAAATGGAGATAATCTTGGTATACTTGCAGGATATGAAAACCACAGGATCTTCATTCATCCATTCTTGTGTTTGCAAAATATTTACTGAATATCTGTTTTGTGAGAGGCTCTGTTCTAGGTGTTGGATTTATGATAGTAAGAAAAAAAAGAAAAAAAAAAAGACAGCCTTATGGTCCTCATGGAGCTTACATTCTAATGGGAGCAGACAGTCAATAAAGAGTAAGATCATTTCAGATAACGTTCATTGTTACCAGGGAGATCATAGCAAGTGCGTGATCACTGCCTCTAGGAAAACATTTGTCAGATTCTTTTAGGCTGTGTAAGTGAAGCATACATTATAAGTCTGTTACTAATTCTGTCGTCATATTAATTCAGTTGTTGAGAATGAAAAGAAAGCAGAAAGCCGATATGCCATAATCTCTCTTTTTGTCTTTCCTCTCTAGGCGGGTAACAGTTCATGTTTGCTTCATAAATGAAGCAGCTTTACACAAATTCATATTCTGTCTGGAGCGACAGACCACGTCTTTATCTGTTCTTGCTACCCATTACTCTATATGGATGATTCAGAAATTAGAACAAAGTGTTTTACTGTGAAACTGGCACTGAATTAATCATCTATAAAGAAGAACTTGCATGGAGCAGGACTCTGTTTTAAGGACCTGGGGGACTTGTAGTTTCATTTAGAACCTGCAACTGATGTTGGGAGAGAAAGCACGTGTCCCAGACTGCACGCACCATTTTGCATGCCTCCAGAAGTGTCTAATTGCTGAAAAGCCACATAGTTTTATTTTCAGTTACAACCTTAAACTTGTAGTTATCTTGGTCTCTTCAAGTACAGTTCAACCTGGATAGTCGGGATAATAGTGTTTCTCAAAGGGATCTAGAAGAATTTAAAAGCAAAAACTCAGTAGCATCAGCCACTGTACATATGGAAGGCAGTGGGAAAAAAATGATCGGAGTAGGCAGCATGTCAGCCTGTAGCTGCTGATTAATGATATGGGTCTGATCTTGGCCTCTTCCTGACATAAACCATGCTTACCCATATTCCACCAGACAAATGGACATGGCTGGCTGGATCTATCCCAGCAGGGGAACCAGTACTGCATTGGAACAGTGATGCCTTTGCAGAGGGGAGACTCTCCAAGAGAGTCATCACATGAAGAAGCTATGAACACTGAACAACAGTATGGCCATCACGGAGGACATATAGCACCCCTGGTGAGGTCGGCCGTTTCTCCTGACCACTGTAGAGTATATAAATCATGCTCACAAAGTATATTACAAAGTGTTTATATTCTAAAACTATTACAGAATTATTCAAAGGGACTTAGGAGAAATTGCTAAATGTGAAGGTCCCATTCTCAATTCCTACGTGAGAGAGAATAAAAATAAATTATGATATTTAGTATCTAAGGTTAGAAAATCACACCCACATGCTGACATGGGTATTGAAACCTAGGTTACTTGGCTTTTATAAGAAGGCAAGGAATCAGGAAACTCTACTTATTTATATAGTATAATCACCATTATCTGTTTAAAGGGTCCATTTATTTAAAATCAGACACTCTATATCCATTAAGGTTTATGAATTAAAAATAAAAAGAGAGCTTTGTGTAGTTATGCATGTCAATTTGCTATTTAAAAGGTATGACAGCGTTTGTCATATAAGAGTGCATTTGGCGGGAATTCCCAAGGTAGACATTGGCACTTTTTTAAGGTAGAACTTGTAAGACATTATGTGAATTTCCTTTGCCAGTTTTGTTTATGGTCAAAGGAACATCTGACAAAAGTCAAATGATTTCTTATGGCTTAGTTTGATGAAGATTCTTTTAGTATACCACAAACATACGCATAAAGGCATCCGAAGCTTTCCTTTGTAACTTAATCCGTATAATAACTTTATTGCCATGTACTACCACCATCAGATGACCATTTTCAACGTAGTGATACAAACAGGCCAGAAAAACTAAGTGCTGGCTTTCCTTTGATTTCAAAAGTCCTAAGAATTTCTAGTGTATTTGGATTTTAGTTTATGTTCAAAGCTAATTCAAATACTGCTTCAATATGTGGCCTTTGCTCTTCTTTGTCCCAAAGAGCCCTTCCTCTGAAGTGCTGTGGTTCTTTAAACACTAGTCATTTCTCTAAGATACAACCCCAGTGCTTTAGGAAGCTACTTTAACTTATTGAGGCCCTCAGATATCCAATCCATCTAGTGGTACAATTGATTAGTAATAAAACCAGAAATCAGTTTAACTGATGAAAGGACCTGTCTCAGGCATGTGACATTGATTGTTTTGAGGAAAATAGACATAGATTCATGAGTTATGCGCACAGGTCATGAGTAGATTGAGAAGTCTGATACTTAATAGTTTGATTTGTTTCACCACTGATTTCATTTTTCTTAGGCATGTAAAAATGCTGTTTAATGAACTTGGGAGTACAATAGATGTACTTTTGTTCTCAAGGCTAGTAGCTGGGTTTTAACACTCATAGACATAGTCCTAATCAATAGAGTTAAATAAACAAATTCAGCAAGTTATGAAATCTGGCATAGTAGGTGAGAGGAGATGTATTCTGCCTAATTAAATGTATTGGTTTATTACGTGGATTACCAAGTTTTAAAATACTGAAGTTCCATAAAAATGCATGAACAATAGAAAAATGCTGAACATTATTTTGGTTGCTAGCTGCTTGGGCATTAACTGTCGTATCTGCTTTAAGATAAAATATACATATATATCTTTATTTTATTCTATTGTATTCTGAATATCCTTCATAAATCAGTATTTCAAAATTGCCTTTTAAAATAATCTCAGAAGTCTGAAGATTTTAAATTATGCTGAAAGCTTGTACCTCTTCAGTAGAATCCAACTCTGCAAAGAAGCTGACTCTGTGATAATTGGTTTCTGTCCAGTGATATTGAAGTGATCCTGAATTTCATATTAGAATCTAATGGGTTTACCACACTGCCACTTTTTAATGTCACAAACTGGATTTAAAAAAAAAAAAACAATAATAGAATAAGTAACATATCTTATTAAGAAAGGACTAGGTATGTAAAAAATGAAAATGTATGAAAAACCATGTGCCCATGATAAAGTGTTGGTTTTTAGTAAGAAACATATTTCATTGAGTATTAAAGTACTTTGGAGAAACTGTGGCATATTTTGGAACTCTTAATTCGATTGGAATTAAATTACCAAAAAAAAAAAATCTATTCAGAATTCATGGATATTTCTAATGTTTTTCTGCAGCTAGGTTTTAGTTTAAAATGTAATTTCAGTATAGGGCTTTTAGCCATTCCATATCTATGCTTCTTTAACTAAAATATATTTTTCAAAAAGGCAGTTTGGCATAGCGAGATAGATGGTAGGAAGAACTGTCAGGAATCTCCACTCTGCCATTAACTCATATTGGTAAATCACCTCCCCTTTGGGTCTCAGTTTTTTATTTATCTATATGATGAACTCAGAGGTCACACCTTTGATATGAGAACTATTGATACATGACTGACAAAGAAGATAAAATAGAACTGAAACTATCTCATGCAAAATATCCAACTTTGATCTCTGTGACTAAGCAATTTGAACATAAAAAGTCAGTCATGGCTGTTCTTGTTTGTAATGTAAATAGAGTCCATTAGTAAAAGTGAAATTAAGTCTCATGTCTGGTGAATTGGATTACCATTTACACAAAAAGATGGCTTTATCTTTGCTTAAATATAAACATTTTTGGATCACTTCCGAAGAATTAAAACCACCACTACATTTTAGTTGTTTTAGTCAGAAAGAGATAATATGTGTGTAGCATTTGGAAATGCACCAAATTAAGCACTTTACAAGCTCTCATTTTATTAAAAGCTAAGAGCAGAAAATGCAAAATGCTCATAAAGTGTCTTTGAATGCAAAGATAATTTAGAATCCATTTGGAAAGGAGTAATTCATAAATTACATTTTAAATTGGAAAGTGGGATAAGAATTTTAAAACAAGCCAGCTTGTCTATGAAACAATATTATTTTCAAATTGGAGTTAAAATATAAATATTCAGACTGAAATTCTAATTAGTTCATTTTTGGTATCTGATCACATAATGTATGATGCTGCTTTTCATTGACAAGTCTGAAAATGCCTTTGTAAAGATAAAATAATAATATTTTCATTTCCTAACAAGGTATTGTTTTAGAAATAACTCATATTACAATGGCTATTCTTGATCCAAAAATGTTTTCTAAGCACTGTAAATTTATTTATAATGGCCATCTCCAACTACATCCTTACGATGTTTTTTAAAATAAAATTGTTTAAGCTAAAAACCATAGTATTTTCAGTTACTTGATTTCTGAGTTCTAAGACTCACTAAATAAAAATTTCCAATCAAAATATCCTGTTCTCGTATATTCTAAGGATTAGTGTGTGATTATAGTGTCCCACTTGCCACTATTTTTTAAATCAATGGACTTGAAAAGTATTCAGGTGTTTAGATGGATGCAGAGATATACTGTTCAGTCAGATTGGAGTTTGCATATTGTAATGTAAATGTATGTCAACACTATTCTAAATAGTTTTATTATGACTGAAGTTTAATTAAGTAAAAAAGGTTGTAAAATGTGATGTGTTTGTGTATATACTGTATGTGTACTTTTTAAAATAGGTATATGTCCTGACCTTTTTTATACAGGTTTGAATTTGAAATTACATTATATATACATATACTTTATTGTTCTAAATAAAGAATTTTATGCAGTCATAAATTTGCCCTGTCGTTTGATATTTAAGGTTATCACACATGTTCACTACACCCTTGGGATGTGCGTTTAAGCTAAAATCAAAATTTTCCATGGACATTTCGTTATCAGTCTAGATTTTGTTGTAATATGGACACAATAGATATTGGTCACTAAAATAAGTAAGATAATCAAGGAAGATAAAGTTGAAATTACACATTGTTTATCTCAAGCGGTTTCTAATTTAGTTGGGGAAAAGATATGAAAACCACTGTAGTCTGCATAAAGCCACACTGAAGTAACTGCTTAAGTGCAAAACTAAGATCCAGTTATGTGTTTTTAGTGCATGCAGGAAGGAGAAATAGGTACAGACTAGGGAAGATCATGGAGAAGTTAGTGTCTAGGCTAATAAATGTTGAAAGAGGAGAATTATACCTCATCTGGACAGCAGAAATTCTCAAAAGTAGGAACTTAGAAAATTTCTTAGCTTATTTCATCAAATCAGAGCAGTGTTTCCTGAGCATATAATGCATAATGAAATTTTCAGAGAGATGAGACCAGAGCCTTGAATGCCACACAAAGAGGGCAGAAATTATTCTTAGGCATCATGAGAAGTCATTGTGTTTTTCTAAGAGAAGTGGGAAGATCAAACACCATTATAGCTTAGGTGGCCTAGCCCTAGACAGCAAAATAATCCTGCTTAAACCCTGGTTGGTCTTTGACTTTTGAGACCATGTTCCCCAGTTTTATTATACCTACTGTTTCTTTAAAATTTCTTTGCTGATTTCTCTCTCCTCTGCTCACCTCTTCTGCTAACTTCCACCGATATAAGCCTAGACAACTCTAATAGCCTCCTAACTGATCATGCTCCTCCACTATTTAGCCCTATTTCAATCAGTTCCTCACATTAGATGACTATATAGAGAGTGAATTGAGACACCTGATATTTTTCTCTAGTGCAAACACTTAATTGGTTTCTCATTATTTTTGGAATAAAACCCAAACTCAACATGGCTTCCAAGGCCCTCCTCAATTCATCTCATAATTTTTTTTTGGGGGGGGGGATTGCTAATTGTTTTTCCCTTTAAGCCATAAACAACACAAAGACTAAAACCAAGAATACTTATACTACTACATTCCCAAATTTAATACAAATAAGGTATGGATGGAATTGAAATAAAATTTGATCTTGCAGCGTTTTCCTATGGACATTATGAAATACAGTTGAGTAGAATAGCATGGGTTTGAACTGCACGGGTCCACTTACACTTGGATTTTTTTTTTTTTTAATGTATAGTTAGCCGTTTCTATCCCTGGGTATTATATCCATGGATTCAACCAACCATGGATTGAAGTATTTTAGATCCACGGTTAGGAATCGGTGGATATAGAGGGTTGACAGTATGAATTATTCTACTTTTTATATGAGACTTGAGCAGCCACAGATTTTGTTATCTGTGAGAGATCCTGGAACCAATCCCCTGTGGATAACGAGGGACAAATGTCATTAAGTTTTTTCAGAGTCAAATTTATATTCAAGTTTTTGACTTCCTGCGAATCAGTGACCTGAATCCCCAAGTTGTTTAAGGGTCAGCTGTATAAAAAAAAAGTAAACAGAGTAGTATAATCCCTATGTAACCTTACTTAACTCCTACATGATCTTGATTTATCTAAGCTTCTTTTCTAAATCCTTTATCCACTCCACTTTTCATATTATTTTTAGGCAAATATCTAAAAATATTTGATCTGTAAATATATTTGTCTCTCTAAATTATAACATTTAAAACATAACCACAATACCTTTGTCACACCTAAGTAAAGCTAAATAATTCCTTAATACCAAAGAATAAGTATTCACATTTTAATTGTCTTATGTCATTTTACATTGTAGTATTGTACTACAGTAGTGTATAAAATAAAGGTAAAAGATTTTCTTCAATATTATAGTTCCTAACAAGAGATAAACAATGTTATTGTTAACCTCCAGATTTTTTTTGTATGTGCCAACTGTGTGTGTGTGTTCAAAATTCTGCTCTTTCAAGTCCTTGAATGTTTCTCTTAGTGAACCAGTTCTGATACCACTCTTGCCCCCCAGTCTGATGGCCATCCTGTAGACTTTGTCATCGCCCATAACTGCATCCATTCCACATCCTAATGCCATGAATTCACTCTCTGGCTACCACTTGTATCTTTTCAGTTTACTCCCTCATAGACCTCAAAACCAACAATCTTTTAACACGTTGGGCCTGTCTATTGATTTTACTATTTTCTGTCAACCATTGATGTCATCTCTCCTGACACAGGTTAAAATCCATGATGCAACTTTATAATCATTCTCTTGGAAACACCTTCTTATCCCTTGATCCTTCTCATTTCCTAATACTTGCTTAGTAAACTATACCCCTACTCAAATCTAATTTCCCACCCACTGTCTACACTTTGTATGACTAAACATGGCTGGACCATAATACACCGTCATGCCTATTCATTTCTCTGTAAATTCCTTCCCATGAATTTCAAGTTGATCCTAATGCTGGCAACAGTTGTATTTCCTGAGTCTATTCACTTTCCCATTCTCATAGCTGACTATTCTTACTTTATTTTTTCTCACCACCCACTTCATTCTTCATTCTCACAGCTGATAATCTTGATTGCTATTTTACTTTGAGAACTGAAAAAATAAAAGAGAGCTTTCAAAGACTCCTAGTCTCTAGAGCTGATTTTCTGAGAAGCTAAAGGAGCCAGAACGCTGGACCCCTCACTTATAGTTCTTCATAAGTCCCAAGAGGGGTTCCAGCAATATGTTCCTGTGATCATGTAGTTTTATAAACTTTGCAGCCACTTCCATCTATCTTTAAGGTATTAGTAGATGTTTTGGCATGGAAATAGCTTTCAGAAACACTACCACTGACAACTGTGCCAATTCAGTAGGGCACTATCACCCAAAGGTATGTGGCCAGAGGCTGGATCATAATGCAAATATGTCCAACGGACCTGGCACCAGAAGTATACGAGTAATGGAGGAGAAACATGGTTTGAAATAAATGGACAGAGCCAGTTTTTAGAAAATTCTCAAAACCATCACAGTTACCTGGTGTGTAAAATTGTAGGTGAAGGATTCAGGTTTTATTAATGACTTGCCAAAATGTAGAATATTCAGTAAAGCAGAGTATATAATTTTAAACAAACCATTTTTTTCTCCTCTTAATGTTGAGGAAACAATAGAATTTAACAAAATGGCTATATTTATAGAACCAGAAAATTTGTATATGAGGACATATGTTTTAGGCTCTTCAAAGTACTGGTTTTGACAAATGTAGAGTGTTGCATATCCACCATTACAGTATCATACAGAATTGTTTAATTGTCCTAAAAAAAAAAATCCATTTTGTTTTAGGTATTTAGCATTCCTCCCCTCCCTCTGAACCTCTGAAAGGCACTAATTCTTTATTGCCTTTAAAATTTTTGTATTTTCCAGAATGTTATATAATTGAAACCTTACAGTTTCAATAATATTAAGCTTCAATTTGGAAAGATCTGTCATTTTTGTGTTTATTGAAGAACTGAGAAACTACTTAAAAATAGATAGAAACAATATCCATAAAGATGAGTAAAGAAATAAATTTAAATTACTGTTATGTAAACAAAAATGAATCACATTAAAATCAGTAAAAAAATGTAAATATGCTATTGTTTATCTTAGAAATTAGTATTATGAAGATAATGATGTATATCTTTGCTTATATCTAAAATATGGAATGCTAGATCATAAAACAATTTATGGAGGAAGGAGATAATTGACTCCTATGGGATGAAAGAACCTAAACTTCTCTGAATAAATTAATTTTTAGATCAGCTTTGGGAACCATGTTTGGCCCCTAAATTTTACAATCCAACTAGAAAAAGTATATGAAGCAATTCAGGAAATTAAAACTCTGGCTAGATAATAATATTAAAAATTTGAGTTATTTTTTAAGGCGTGATAATGATATTACTATATATTAAGTTCTTCAACTTAGGTAGTCATAACAAAATAGCATAGACTGAGTGGCTTGAACAACAGAAATTCATTTTCCCATATTTCTGGAAGCTAGAAGTTTGAGTTTAGGGTGCCAGCATGGTCAGAGTATGGAGAAGGAAGGCTGTTCCTGGTTTGCAGACCATTGCTCTCTGGCTGTATGCTTACATAACTCTTTTTTTCTGGGTGCATGGAGAGAGAGAGAACAATCTCTCTGGTGTCTCTTCTTATAGGTACTAATCTTGTCATATGACCCCACCCTCATGACCTAATCTAATTCTAGTTACCTCCCAAAGGCCCCATTTTCAACTATGATCACATTAGAAGTTAAGACTTCTTCTACATGTGAATTTTGGAGGGATACATTCAGTCCATAACACATATTTTTTAAAAGATTTTTAATCTTTTACAGATGGTAAATACGAGTGAAATCTTATGAAAATTTAGAAAAATTCAGTGGTGGTAGAGCAGGATGGATGAAAAAGTTAAGAACATAAAATTTATGAGATAATTTCATTATGTATCCACATGTATTTCTTTTAATTTTGATCTCATTGTTTTACCTCCTCATGTCACTGATGATTTTTGGCCTCTCATTAGACACTTTATAAAATCAATTTTAGATATAGCTTGAAATCCAGAAAAGTATTATTTTCATCCTAAGATTTTATTAGTTTCCGGAGGCAGCTAATAAAACTAGAAGTTCCAAATTTTCTTAATCTAGGACTTCGGAACCTCAGCACTACTGACATTATTAACTAAAAAAAAATTTTTTTAACTAAAATTTTTTATGAGGGTTAACCTGTGCATTTTATGATTATTGATAGAATCCCTGGTCTCTACCCACTAGGTAGCTAGCTACCCACAGTAGCAGCACCCTCACCTCCAATATAACAAAAAAAAAAAAATCTCAGATATGGCCAAATACCCTCTGAACAGCAAAATTAGCCTTCTTACCATTGATTGCCTTAATCTAATCAGGAATTGAGACCTTTCTAAACAAAATCTGGGTCCCTGGGGTAGTCTGCCTATTTCTATTCACTGTAACACTTTCAGGGACCCAACTCAATGCTTGTTTTTTTGTTTTGTTTGTTTGTTTGTTTGTTTGTTTCTTTGTTTCTTTGTTTGTTTTTTTTACCAGGGTTCAACTCTTTGGAAAGCCCTGAGGCCAATGTCTGCTCACCAGCCCTGAGAATTTGTTGAAAATTCTACTTTTTAGCTGGCAGTTCTATTATCAGTAGATATCCCTAAGGAAAGGGTATCCTGGAATGCTTTGCATATCTCTCTGAATTTCTTTTGTTAGTAGTCTAGTACCTTGGGGTGGGGGGAGGGAGAAAAAAAGTCTATCTATCTATCTATATCTATCTATCTATCTATCTATCTATCTATCTATACAGACACATATATATACACATATATGTATATGTACACATATGTATACACATATATATATATACTGATTTTAGTGCCTCATTCTGAGATAAACTCACAGAAGCATGGTATTTATGTTGGGTCATAAAGTCTCTAGAATTTTAAACTCAAGGAAAAAGAAAATAATGTAAGCAATTAAACATATTCATGTAATCATAAAGTATTTGTCATTTAAAATATTTTAAAATGTGTTAACATAACATTTATTCTAAAAGCCTTTAGAAAGTAATCTTAAAGACTACTGTTTAAAAATAACTCACTATAATTTTTTAAATGTGTGGTGGTAAAAACTATAAAATCAATTATCTTCCTCTACTTATGCACAGTTGTTTTTTTTTAATTTAACGATGGGTACTGCTCTGCTTAAGGTCTGGAAGAGTTTCTTTTGGGGGGAAAAATGGAGTAGAGAATGAAATATTTGTATGTAGCTTATAATATTCTGAAAGACAACTTTACATTCTAAGCAATGGTGTCATTAAATGTGTCACTTCAAAGATAGAAAGTTACGTTTTCTAAGACAAATAGATACACTTATTTATTTAAAAAACACATGAATTTTGAAATATACATAATAATAGTTCAAACTTTATATATCTCAACTTTACCTGGTATATGTAGTTTATTGAAATATCAGAAGAGCTGGATATTTTTTTTTTAAACTAAACCATTCATTTTGGACTGTGAGTATATTTAAAAAGCTTACTAAAATGCTTACTAAAAAATGCAATGACTATATTTCTCTCGGAGCAAAAGCCAGATTTCTTTAATGGCTTCTGCGGCTTGCCTTCTTGACCCTAACTTGAACTTACCTCCCTACCACTTTCCTTTTTTTGCTCACTCTGCACTAGTCTCACTGCACTCCTTGGATGTTCTAAACACACTCCCATCTTGTGACTTTTGCACTAGCTGTGCCCTCTGCTTGGAATAGTCTCACTTTGTGTATCCAGCCATGGGTTTTACTCCCTCACCTCTTCAAAGCTTTGCTCAAATATCACCTCAGTGAAGCCCACCTATATATCCTACTTAAATTAGCAGCTCATCCCTTTCTACTCTCAGCACTCAGACCAATTTAGTGTATTCTGAAATTTTTTTTCATAGCACTATCACCTATTATATAACATAGAGGTTCTTAAACTTAGTTCATGGTGCTCTTAGTCTCTCAATAATATTTTCATAGCACCTCTGGCCAAAAGAAATATCTAACAATTCCCTTTATTAAACAGGGCCAAACAACTTAATAAGTATTTATGTTCTAACAAGTTAATAACCACTTGAAATAAATACATGTAAGTTGAAAGAAAATAACGTTTATGCTTCATTCTTAATTCATCTTAATTACTTACTAATGAGATATGTGTGCCTGTGGGGCCTTGAATGGCTTGTCAACACTTAGAATCATAATGGACAACACGACCTTCTTTTCCTGATGTGCACTGATTTTTATACAATATTTTCTTGTTATCACAGAAACCACTGAAAAGCTTACTTTGAAAAGATTTGTCACCAAAATTTAGAATGATCTAATGTTAAAATTTTGAGCTACCTCAGCTAGTAATTTGTATATTGTCTGATAGATATTGACTTGAAAATTTAGATAAACCCATATCATCTCAGTAATTTTGCTGTAGTATTTTAGGGTGCCTTGACACAGTTTGGGAACCATGGCTCTAACATAGTATATAATTATTAATTAGATCTTCTCTGCCACCATCCCTCAAGATTGGATGTACTCAAGTATAGAAATTTGTATCTGTTTTGTTCTCTGATTTATTCTACATAATTTCAATTATCCTAGCATAAGTAGGTTTTTAGCACACACATTTATAGCATAAATGACTATTGGTCATTTATATTTCTTTTTCTGTGAAGTCTCTGTTTATGTATTTGCCAATTTTTCTTTCAGGTGTTATCTTTTTATTGTTTTATGAATTTATTTTTGATATCTAGGAAATTAGATTTTTGCTTATTTTATGTTTCAGCAATTTGTCTTTATTTTGACATTTTAATACTTTTTGCTGCCTACATACTTTAAATGTTTATATAGTCAATTCTGTCATTTCCTTTTCTTTATAGCCTGTAGGCAATATTTTATATTTAAACTGACTACACATTTCATGACACTAAATAGAAAAAATTATATCCAAACTTTTTTTCTACTTCATTAGGGTTTCTTTTATAATATTATTATCATTAATTATTAATCATTATCTTACTAAGAATATATTGGGGCTCCAAGATAAAAATACAGCTTGATTTTCATCTCAATCGCTAGCTGCTATCTCAATACTGCCTATTAAATCATTAATCTTTCTCTACTACTTTGAAATAACAGCTTGGCCACACATTAAATCCCCATGTGTATTTTGGCTCTATTTCTAAAACTGTCAATTCTATTTTATCTGACATTTTGTTTCTTCTCAAGCACCAACCTTTTGACTTCCTGTGATCTTGAAAATTGTTTTTAGTTTTGTTTCATGAATTAATGAATTTTTAATTTGAGGAAGCACAAAATATTACCCTTTGAAACTATTCTTTAAAAGTTAATTTCAACAAAACAACTTGGTAAAAATTAGAAATCACAATTCAAAAAAGATCTAAACAAAAGTTCTCCAGGAGACTTCTTTTTTATTCATTCCACTATTTATCACAGTTCCGGACATACTGTAGGCACATAGAATTTCAATGAATAAAATACTTTCTGACACTAGAAAAAGGGCAGCATGAATGAACTTCTTATACATGAAGTACAGTAAAGACTAGTAATGACTGGATTTTCTGTACACAACCAGCAACCTGGTCAGTCATCCTGTCATGATCTTTTAAACTCAAGGACAGTGCTGTCACGAATTGCTATCTTGTTCTCAGTGAATACTCCAAAAACTTATAATATGCAATTAGAAACATAAAGCAAAATATTAATCTTATTTTAATGATATTTTGAATGGATTTTGCTCATAGCAATATATCTGATATAAAATATTCCAACGAAAGTATGAAACATCACAGTTAAAGAGCATCATTATCCTCTAAAGACTCACAAAGCCTTATGCATCTACTTGAATTCAAAGATAGACACCTATATACAGAAAGAATTTAAGGTAAGTTTTGGCAACTTAGCTTATATAAATTACCTTATGTAAATAAACATTAAAAATGTTAAGACTGGCTTAACAGGGTTTCGGTAATTTCAATAGCCAGCTCAAGTGCTCTCATGAGTAATTATATCTCCTTTTTGCCTGTCACTCTCCAGAAGTCCATTAGAAGCAAATAAGAACTAAAAATACAAATTAGAAAGTTTTTTTTTTCTTTCATACATATGGGAGACATGGGCTCTTTGCCAACAACAAATACAAGAACAATTTTCTTCACTCTTGACAATGTCACATGCTTTCTTGAGCTGATAGAAAAATATTCCTTGGAAACCAACCATAACAGTCCCTCTTATTTATAACAAGTAGCAAACAGATTAAATGTATAATAACGTAAATGGACCAATTAAGGTTAAAAGCATAGGAACAGAAAGGCCCTATGTAAAGATCAAATTTAAATAACTATATCCCAAGCACCCATTTTTTAGCCCCCAATTTTTTGATTCTCGCTTGTAACCATTTATTCTGTGGCATGACACTGTTTAAGACTAACTGCATTATGTATATTATTTTATTCCTAAAGTTATTATTGAAAGGTCTAGGGCATTCATACTATTGAAAACATAATTCTGTCATCACAATCAGGTGGAAGCATTTCCAACTTCTATAGAAAATGGACAAAGCTGGTATGTTTCCTGTGCCAATTAGCAGTTTCGCTGAGCAAGAAGGAAGTGTGTCTGAAGATGCCTGAATGAGAACCCAGCAAGCTCAGTATTTGAATGAGAACAACTCAGCAAGCTTTCTTGGGCTTTTGGCACCCACGGAGGCCACAGTAAAGAGTTCCCAGGAAGGTCATCCAATTTCAATGAGCCAGAGGAATTATGTGGGAGGAGAGCAGTTGTGTGGCTTTTTCCTTTCAGCACATGTCCGGGGAGGACATTTGCCAATGCCTGGCTCCATAGGGCTTATAAATATTTTCCAGCTGAACTTGTGAATACAGCTTTTCAAACACCAGACAAATAAAGGTGCAAAAGAATAAATTGAGTTGTCTGAAAATTCACTGAAGTTGCAAATTTGTATCTGGAAGTAACACATATGCCTCAAACGATTTGATTTAGATTCAAGGGACAACTTTATTTAACTATGGGGTACTTATCTGATAGTTTATGCCATGTGGGAAATAAATAACTTTCCAATGTTGAGGCAATACCTTAATTTTAATGGAGTCAGACAGCACTATAGTATAGCTGGTGTCATTTTAGATATTTAATTAATACACTTGATTAGACTAGAATTCTGTACTCCCTTAGATCTTAATTTGTTTAAAAATATAAGGACAAATTATTTTTTGTTCTAAAACTGTACCTTATTTTTATTTACCTATGTGCAAGTTTGTTTAACTTTCCTCTCTCTTTTTTCCTTTCTACACTGTACTCCTTTTGTCAAATTAGTGTTGCTCCTCTATGAAATTAAGCTTAATGTAATCTTCTCAGACTGCATTTGACATATACACTTCTCTTATGTTTGATGAAAAAATTGAACTAATTCAATAAATATATGATTACCCTTTAAGTCTTTCAAACACTGACAAGACACAAGCACATTAAGATAAACAAGCTATAGTTTTTGCAATCAAAAGAGGAAGAGACACAAGAGATAAACAAAAGAATAATTATATAGTGTGCTAAATGTTTCTCTAAAGTCTATTCTAAATCCAGTGACCAGAATGAGCCTTTAAGAAGAGAAGTCAGATCCTATCAGTTCTCTGCTCTATATTCAGATGGCTTGGCTTACATGGACTTGTATGATCTGGCCTCCTTTTTTAACTTGACTATCTATTGTTCTCATCCTCCCTCACTCTTGTTCCATTACACTAATGTACTTGCTCTTCAACGACACACTGATACTGCACATAACATATACATTACTGCCTTCTCCCCCACCTCAGATATGACCCTACTTTCTTCCTCTTTTAAATCTTTGCTCAAATTCCTCCTTTTTAGTGAGACTTTCCCTGACAACCCTATTTGACATTGCAGTCTCTCCCTAACACTATCTCCTTTTCTGAGTTTTATTTATCTTCATAATACTTTATATCCTTCCATGCTTTAAGAATTTATTGATGATTAGTTTCTGTATTACTCTCTAGAATATAAACTATATGAGGATGAGACTTCTGTCAACTTGCTTATTTCTATGTTACCAGTGCTTATAAAAGAATCTGGTACATACTAAATGATCAATAAATATGAATGCTAGAAGAACAAAATACAGTGGGAGAATAAAAGCCAAAATGATTGTTGCTCATGGGATAAAGTAAGCTTCAGAGATTATGACATTTAGCTTGCCTTCAAAGAAAAATACATTTTTCTAATTAAAGAATTGAGGGTAGAGAGTATCCTAATCATGGACAACAGTGTATCAGAATGTTTTGAATAGGTAATAATAGAAAACCTGATTCAGAATGGTTTAGTCAATGACAAAACACAATGACTCAGATAACTGGAGGTCCTAACCCAAATAGGCTTCATAATTGCTTCGTTTAGTTGTTCTGGCTTTTTTTTTTTTTTTTCTCTATGGTACTGCATCTCTGGAGTGGCTTTGTCCTCAGGTTGGCTTCCCTTATCAGAGCAAAACTGCTGTAATGCTATCAAGATTCAAATCCTTAAACTGACCACATACCAGCACACAGAGAAAGCCTCAACAAATATAAGAGGGTTGAAATCATACCAACCATATTCTCTGATCCTATGTTTTGAAACTAGAGATAAACTACAAAAAGCAGGAAGAACCACAAACACATGGAGATTAAACAACATACTACTGAAGAATAAGTGGGTCAGAGAAGAATAAAAAGAGAGATCAAGAGCTACATAGAAATGAATGATAATGATGGTACAACATACCAACACTTTTGGGACACAGCAAAAGTAGTCATAAGAGGAAAGGTCATACCATTACAGGCCTACCTCCAAAAATAAGAACAAGCCCAAGTAAACAATCTAATGCTTCATCTTAAAAAACTAGAAAAAGAAAGAAGAAATGAAGCCTAAAGTCAGCAGAATGAAAGAAATCATCAAAATTAGAGCAGAAATAAATGAAATTAAAAAGAAAAAAAAATAGAAAAATAAATGCAACAAAGAACTGTTTTTTTTTTTTTTTTTAAGAAGGTTAATAAAATTGACAAACCCCTGGCTAGATTCACTAAAGAAAAAAGAAAAAGGACACAAATAAACAAAATCAGGGATGAAAGAGGGGAAATTATGACACTGCAGAAATACAAAGGACCATACAAAAATACTATGAAATAGTATATAATACCAAATTTAATAACCTAGAAGAAATGGACCAGTTCTTAGAAAAATACAACCTTCCTAGACTGAATCAAGAAGAACTGGAAAACCTGAATAGACCAATCAGCAGTACAGAAATTGAAACAATCATCAGAACCTACCAGAAAGTAAAAGTCCAAGACCAGATGGTTTCACCGGTGAATTCTACCAAACATTCAAAAAAATTTAATATCTATTCTCCTCAAACTCTTCCCAAAAATCAAAGAGTAGGCAATACTTCCCAACTCATTTTATGAGGCCAATATTACCCTTATACTAAAACCTGGTAAAGACAACACAAAAAAAGAAAACTACAGACCAATATCTCTCACGAACACAGATGCAAAAATCCTAAATAAGACACTAGCAAACCAAATACAGCTGCATATTAAAAAGATTATACACCATGATCAAGTGGGCTTTATCCCAGAGTCATGGAGATGGTTCAAAATATGCAAATTGATTAGTGTGATACATCACATAAGCAAATTAAAAAATAAGAATCTCATTATCATATCAATAGATACAGAAAAAAGCTTTTGACAAGATATAGTACAACATCCATATATGATCAAAACACTTAATAAAATTAGTATAGAAAAAAAAATACCTTAATATAAAAAAGGCCATTTGTAAGAAGTGCTCAGCCAACATTATACTTAATGGAGAAAAACTAAAAACCTTCCCTCTAAGATTAGAAACAAGGCAAGGCTGTCCACTATCATCACTGTTATTCAGTATAACATTGGAGGTCCTAGTGAGTATAGTCAGGCAAGAGAAAGATATAAAAGGCATCAAGATAGGAAACAAAGAAGTCAAATTGTCACTATTTGTGGATGACATGATTCTCTATATAGAAAAACCCTAAGGTAACATTACTAGAAACAATAAGCAAATACAGTAAAGTTTCTGGATACAAAGTCAATGTTCAAAAATCCATAGCATTCCTACACCCTAATAATGAAGTGTCAGGGAAAAAAAAGTGAAAAAAATAATTTTGTTTGTAATTGCAACAAAAAGAATGAAATACCTAGAAATAAATCTAATAAAACATGTGAAGGACCTATATAATGAAAACTACAAGACCCTATTAAAAGAAATTGAAAGATATTCCATGTTCTTGGATTGGAAAAATCAACATAGTTAAAAATGACCTCATTATACAGATTTAATGCAATCCCCATTAAAATCCCATTGGAATCTTTAAAGAGATGGAACAAAAAATCATCAGACTGATATGGATGCACAAAAGACCCTGAATTGCCAAAGCCATCCTGAGATAAAAGAATGAAGCTGGAGGCATCACTCTGCCCAACTTCAAATTATACTACAAAGTAACAGTAATCAAAAAGGCATGGTATTGGCAGAAAAATAGTCACACAGACCACTGGAACAGAATCAAGAGTCCAGAAGTAAACCCATATTTATATGAGCAAATAATTTTCAACAAAAAAGCCAAAAACATACAGTGGAGAAAGGAAAGCTTCTTCAATAAATGGTACTGGGAAAACTGGAAGGCCACCTGTAAAAGAATGAAACTAGACTGTTGTCTATCATCACACACCAAAATAATTCAAAATGGATTAAAGACCTGAATATAAGACCTGAAACAATAAAATGTTTAAAAGAAAACACAGGAACTCAACTCAAGGACCTTGGACTTAAAGATGATTTTATGAATTTGACCTCAAAGGCAAGGAAATAAAAGCTAAAATAAATGAAGGGGCTACATCAAACTAAAAAATTTCTGCTCAGCAAAAGTAACTGTCAATAAGGTACAGAGACAACCATACGAATGGGAAAATATATTTGCAAGCAACACCTCTGATAAGGGACTAATATTCAAAATATACAAAGAACTCACACGACTCAATTACAATAAAAAATGATCCAATCAAAAAATGGGCAGAGGACCTGAACAGATATTTCTCCCTAGAGAACATACAAATGGTCAACAAATATAAGAAAAGATGCTCAACATCGCTAGCTGTTAGAGAAATACAAATCAAAACCACAATGAGATGCCATCTCACACCTGTTAAAATAGCTATAATCAACAGGACAAGTGATAACAAATGCTGGAGAGGATGAGGAGGAAAAGGAACCTCATACTCTGCTGGTGGGACTGTAAATTGGTACAGCCACTATGGAAAACAGTATGGACTTTCTTCAACAAACTAAGAATTGACCTGCCATATGATCCAGCAATCACTCTACTGGGTATTTAACCCAAAGACATGAAAACCCATATCTGAAAAGATTATTTGCACACCGATGTTCATAGCAGCATTATTCACAGTGCCCAGGACATGGAAGCAACTGAAGTGTCCTATGATAGATAATTGATTAAAGAAGTTGTGGTACATATATACAATGGAATATTACTCAGCTGTAAGAAGAGATGAAATACTGCCATTTGCGACAACCCAGATGGACCTTGAGATAATTGTACTAAGCGAAATGAGCCGGACAGAAAAAGCTGAAATCACATGATATCACTTATATGTAGGATATAAACCTAAAAGCAACAAATGATCAGGACAAACAAAGACTCATGGACACGGACAATGAACTAGTGGTTACCAGAGGGTAGGGTTGAAGGTGAAGGAAGGTGGCAGATAGGGAAAAAATAAATTTATTAAAAAAAATAAAAATAAGCAAAGGAAAAAGAATACTTCAAATCCTAAGATTACAATATTCAGAGATAAAGAGAAAGCTCTCAGAAGAGTGAGTGTCTCTGTTTCTCAGACCTAACCCTCTTCTTAAATCAGTTACATTGGCCATCAACGTGCCATAGACTAATTGAGTTAAACCCAATTTGTATGAATTGCTCAAAATGGCAAGTAGAAAAGGATTACCATGTTTGAATGAAAGCAATCAGGGCCACTTCTGAACCTGGATGTAGAGTTATTTTCCCTCTAAGTCCATGATTACTACTGAGAGGTTTGTTGGGGAAACCATCATATCCATAATGAATAGTAAGTATAAACATAAGCACGAGGTCTTAGGTGGATGCTTAAAGAAAAATGAAGTGAGTTGACTCTAGAAAGGGTAAGTTGAGCCAAATGAGTCAGGGCCCTGAATAACTGAATAAAGATTAGACATTATCAAGGAGCTGCTACAAAGCCACTGAAGTTTTTTAAAACAAGAATGCATCATGATAAGATTATTGATTTTTCCTTTGGTATTTTGAGTAATTTAGAAAAATAATTCTTAAGGCAATATCAAAAACTAGATTGGTAACATTTGTAGGAATGAAAGTCATCTAAGATGTTACTGTAATAGTCCTTTGCAGCATGACAGTTTGAAGTGAGGCTAAGAGGAAGAAACTCAATTGGAGAGGTATTTTTCACACACTATCAGTAAAACTTAAAAATTAACTAGGCAATGGCAATAAATAAAAGACATAAAGATGATATCAGGGTCTATAATTTGGAGGACTGGAATGTATAATGGTTTCAACAACAACAACAACAACAAAAAGACCCAGGCTTAAGAGTATATTGGAGAAGAAGGTTAAGAAGAAATCCTGCAAGGGTTTGGATAAAGAACACAGTGGGAAAATTAGAAAATAGTAGAACAAATTTTTTCTCAGAGACAGAAAGTATAGTGGATTTTTATTGTGTTTTGACTGCAGAACATTCAGTTTCCCTACTTCACACCACCCTGAGTCTCTTGGGGGAAGTACTACTTTTCCATTGGTTGTAGTCTGAGGGGTGTGTAACTGGAAACCTTTTTCCACTTAGCCAATTTCTGTAACTCACACGAAGTCACTTGGACTCTATTCCTGAAGGTTATTGGTGGGCAGAGTGACAAAAGGCTAGAAACAACTGGATTCACCCCAAAGGTCAGGCGTGGAACACAAAGATGTTTTTGTCATCAAAGATACTTTTATAATCATCCGAGCCTTCCTTGGTTCCTGCAAATTTCCAACTCCATATCCCCAAAAATTTTTTTGATACTATAATCTCACACTATCCTTCTAGTAAATTCCATTTTCCATCAGGAGAGTCATTTGTGTCATTCTAGCCAAAGAACTTTGGCTGATACAAAAGGGATAGAGAAACATGAATGAATACTGTGTTAGAGAGAGTAAATAGTAAATTTAAGGGTATTCTTATAAGATATACAAACTAGGTTACATAAAACTAGGGTATCATTTTTTGTGAATCAGGAGCTTCAAAAGAATCATATTTTTTTTAAAAAAATCTGTTTTACTTTTTAAATTGTTACTGAAAATAATATGTAAGGGGCTAAGAATGAACAAAAGAATTTATTATCTCATTGAGAATAATTAATAGAGCCCAACCAAAATAATTATGCAATTTTCTTTAATAGTGTTAGAAATCCTGGAACAAAGTTAGAGGATAAGGATCATTAGAGAAAGCTAGATTTAGGGATTAATGGAGTATACACTCCCCTAAATAGTCAAAAGAGCAAGAGAATTAAGTGGATTGATAAGTATATACTTGACATGATGAACCCTGGGATTCTGACTGGGTAGGGAGCTATCTAGATCATATATATGGCAGTGGGTGGAATCAGTTAACAGCTTCACCTATAAGGGATGTGGTAAGGATAGGATTGAGGGCCGAAAAATTCCAGGAAGAATATTTGTCCAGATGCCTATAGGTACTACAGATCAAGGGAAAGCCCAGTCTATAATCCAAGATATAAAATAAAGTTAGAACCCTAAGTGCAATGCTGAGCTGTAAGCTCAGAGGGTAATAAAAATACCATAAATGTGAAAAATAGTGTTAATTTCAGAAACCTAAGAGAATTGGAATAGATTGAAGTATGATGTAACAAACTTGAAAGATCTTTATAGCATTGATAGTGGATCTGATAAGCAGAAAATGAAGCTTAGACTCTAATATACTGGAAGCTAATAATAAATAAATTGGGAAAAGAAAAGATAGTAATAAATCAAAAAGAAAACTTACTACAATTGAGGATAGAAGAGGTGGAGAACTTGTTTGAGAGAGAAATCTAAGAATTCAAACTATTAGATGTGTAGACAACCATGTGAATGGTTAGAGGTGAAGGTTATTAATGTAAAGTAGATGAAGGAAATTGATCTAGAGTATTAAATGAGTCATACACATATAAATTAATTATGGTGTCTGAAAACTATTAGAAAGAAGGGTAAAAATAATGTCAACATCCTTGATAAAAAAAAAAAAAGTTACTGACAGATCAGTCAATGATGAAGAAACAGACTTAGAGATGTTAGCCAAGAGAGAGGTGATTGAAACTGGATAGCATCTAGACTACTAGCTCTAAAGGACTGTACTAAGAACACTGCCTTTCTTGTAACTGTGTCTGTCCTTACTATGTCTTTCTTGTCCTTTCCTGGATCTTCAGGTCAACCTTATCTTCCTGAAATGAAAGAAATATCTTCTCATATGAGACCAACATTATCATTATTGTCTAATGAGCACTTTTTAGACAAACAAGTTCCTGTGGCAGGGTTAGATTAATCATCAAAAGTTTTCCTCCAAGGGTTTAGTGAGGAATACATTGAGTCTGCTGTCCTGAGAGATGGCCACGGAGGAAGGTGGTAAAGCCGCTATGGTAGGTACAGCAAAGGTTTTGGGCACAGGATCTGCGTGAAGGGGACAGGAACCTTGGATGCATAACTCAGAAACTTCATGGGGAAAATATGCTTTGCATAAATAAATTTTTGATGCATCATAGTAATAAAGAACACAAACTTGCGATCAGACAAATCTTGATTAAAATGTTAGCTCTGCCCACTTAATAATTGTGTAACCTTGATCAAGTTCTTTACCTCTCTGAGCCTGTTTCATCATATTTCCAATTGCTAACAACACTCCTTTATTATATAATTAATCTACACATAAAATAAAACCAATAATTCTTCTGGGTATGTTTGGGATGTGAGCAGGCTGTTGAGCACAGAGTAAGTACTCATGGAATGGCAGTTTAAAACAAAAATTTAATCAAGTAGATCTTAAGTAGCTTTGTGTTTCCGATTCCTATTTCTTTTCTGTCTTAACCTCATATTTTTTCAAAATATCTTCTAATCTACTTTGTCCTCATTCTTTTTTTTTTTTTTTTTGACCTAACCCATTCAACCTGTGGCCATATTTTCAGTTGAAAATGTGTACTTCACCTGGTCCTCACTATCCCTAATGTAATTTCCTCCAGTCCACTCTATCTCACCCCTATACCTGCCCTAGCTCACTCTAAAACATTACAAGTACCCTCTCCTCTCAGACTATTTGATTTTGCTCTTCTCTTCTCCTGAAATGCACTTTTGAAGATGCTTGGAAGTCCAGCTCTATAACTTCCAATGTGATTCTCCCAAAATGTCATATTCTCCCCACAAAGCTTTCTCTTACCAACCCATATAAAGGAGCATACCTGCCTCATTCATTCCCTTCCCTGCTGTTCTCTCCTTGTAACACTTACCATTACCAGACATTATAGGTTTATTTATATATTATCTATCTTTTCCACTAGAAGGTAAACACCATGAAGGTAGAGAATTTGTCTATTTTTATTAATTTATTCCCTAGTGCCCAGAACACCACCATGCATATAGTAGACATCCAGTAAATATTAGTTCTAATTTATGATTTTTTTCTTAGTTGGACTAGGTACATAAAATCAATTTCCAAGAGAAAACCAACCTCCTATAACAAAATATCACAGACTGGGTGGTTTATGTATAATATAAATTTATTTCCCACAGTTCTGGAGGCTGGGAAGTCTAAGATCAAAACCCCAGCAGATTGATTGTCTGGTGAGGGTCCACTTTCTACTTTGTAGAAGGCTGTCTTATCCTCACGTCCTCGAAAGGAACAAGGGAGCTCTCAGGGGTTTCTCTTATAAGAGCTCTAATCCCATTCAGGAGGGCTTTGCTCTCAAGACCTAATCACTTCTCCAAGCCCCTGCCTCCTGATTTCATCACATTGGGAATTAGATTTCAACATATGACTTTTAAAGGACATAAACAGTCTATAGTACAAGGTTAATATACAAAAGTCAATTATGTTTCTAAGTACCAGCAATGAACAAATGGAACTTAACAATAAAAACAAAATAACATTTACATTTGCACTCCCCTTGAAATCAATATAACTCTGGCAAAATATGTACATACCAGATCTATATGAGGAAAACAACAAAACTCTGATAAAAAAATAAAATAAATAAAAGAATAACTAAGTAAATTGAGAGATATTCCATGTTTATATACAGGAAGACTCAATAATGTCAAGTTATTAGTTCTTCCCAACTTGATCTATAGATTCAATATAATCCCCACCAAAATCCCAGAAAATTATTTTGTGGCTATCAACAAACTGATTCTAAAGTTTATATGGAGAGGCAAAAAACTCAGAAGAGCCAACCTAATACTGAAGGAGACGAACCAAGTGGGAAACAGACAGTACTCAACTTTGAGACTTGCTATAGCTACAGTAATAAAGTCAATGTGATATTGATTAAAGAATAGAAAAATGGATCAATGGAACAGAATGAATAGCCAAGAAAAAGACCCACATAAATATAGGTAACTGATCTTTGACAGAGGAGCAGACAATATAGTGCATCAAAGATAGTTTTACAAAAAATGGTGCTAGACCAACTTGACATTTATATGCAAAAAATAAATCTAGACACAGATCTTATACCTTTCACAAAAATTAATTCAAAATGGATCACAGACCTCAATGTAAAATGCAAACCTATAAAACTCCTGGAACATAACATAGATACAAATCTAAATGCTCTTGGATATGGCAATGATTTTTTAAATCCAACACCAAAAACGTGACCCATGAAAGCTCAACTATATTAAAATTAAAAACTTCTGCTCTGTGAAAGACAATATCAAGAGAATGAAAAGACACACCACAGACTGGAAGAAAATATTACAAAAGACATAGAAGATTAAGGACTGTTATCCAAAATATACAGAAAACTCTTAAAATTCAACAACATGGAAATGAACAACTTGATTAAAAAATGGGCCAAGATGTGAACTGACACCTCACAAAAGAAGATATACAGATGGCAAATAAGCATATGGAAAGATACTCCAATCACAGTCATCCAGAAAATGCAAATTAAAACAATGAGATACTGCTACAAAGGTATTAGAATGACCAAAATTCAAAACGCTGACACCAAATGCTGATGAGGATGTGGAGCAGTAAGAACTCTCATCTACTGCTGGTGGGAATGCAAAATGTTAAAGCCACTTTGGAAGATAGTTTGGCAGCTTCTTACAAAACTCAACACATTTTACCATAGGTTACAGCAATTATGCATGCCCCTCGGTATCTATCCAAAGTTGTAGATGTCCACACAAAAACCTGCATATGGATGTTTATAGCAGCTTATTCATAATTGCCAAATTTTAGAAGCAACCAAGGTATCCTTCAGTAGGTGAGCAGATAAACTATAGTACAACCCCAGACAATGAAATATCACTAAAAAGGAATTGAGTTATCAAGCCAGGAAAAGTCATGAAAAAGCCTTAAATCCATATTATTAAGTGAAAGAAGTCAATCTGAAAAGACTACATACTGAATGATTCCAACCAATTGACATTATGGGAAAAGAAAAACCATGGAGATAGTAAAAAGGTCAGTGGTTGAATGGTTTTGTGGGAAGGGAGTGATGAATAGGCAGAGTGCAGATTTTTGAGACAATGAAACTACCCTTTAGGATGCTATAATTCTAGACATATGTTATTACAAATTTGTCCAAACCCAAAAAATAAAACACCAGTTGTGAAACCTAATATAAACTATGGCCTCTGGATAATAAATGATGAGTTAATGTAGTTTCATCAGTTGCAACAAATATCCCACTCAGGTGGGGGATGTTTATAATGAAGAATATGTGTGGGACATGTATGTGTGGGGGCAGGAAGCATATAGGAAATCTCTGTACCCTCTGCTCAACACTTCTATAAACCTAAAACTGCTCTAAAAAGTAAGGTCTATTAAAAATAAACAATCAAGCAGACTGAAATGTTCAGGAAATAATTTTCTTGATTTAATGAGAAATTGGATCTTGGAGATCAGAATGACTGTCTTATTTATAACTTTATCACACTGATTAGAAGAGTCATTGCTTAAGTAAAGTTCAGAAGAGAAGTTCGAAATAGTTGTACCTGTTCTAAAGTTAAAATTTAAGAGACCTATTTCCAAATTCACACATTCTGACACATGACTTGGAGATTTCTGATCCTTATCATTATACAATACTTGGCACAACAATACTCATCAAAAAGTTTTGGTTAACAATTTTCTACTGCAGTTTTTGGAGTAATCTAAATGATTCAGCTGGGTGGATATAATAGACTGAAAAATAAACTTCCCGAATACTAGTTAACAAAGCATTATCATTGCAAGGAAGAATTGGACTAAATAGTTCTCACAACTACTGCTGGCTGTCATTTATTCAACAATTATTTTGTGTCAAATAGCATGCTGTGTATTTTATATGCTTTATTTAAATATCCTAACAATTTAGGTGTTAGCTACTATTATCTCCATTTTACAGAGGAATTTTCATTCAAACTCATGTAACTAGTAAGTGAATAGACTGGGCTGAATGGTGTTCCTTCATATTTCATGTCTGTTCAGAATCTTGGAAGATGACCTTATTTGTAAATAGTGTCTTTGCAGATATAATTTTAGGTGGGTACTGAATCCAATGACTGATGTCCTTACTGGAAGGCTGTGTGAGCACACCAAGACACCCAAGGAAGAAAGTCATGTGACAACAGAGGCTGAGACTAGAGAGATGCATCCGCAAACCAAGAAACATCAAAGATTTCTAGAGCCACCAGGAATAAGGGAGAGACATGGGATAGATTTTCTCTACAAAACTAACTCTGCTGACAGTTTGATTTTAGATTTCTGGCCTCCAGAACTATGAGAGAATTAATTTCTGAGTTTTAAGGTACCTAGTTTGTGATAATTTGTTGCAGAAGCCCTAGGAAAATGATACATTGAAGAACTACCTTAAATTTGGGTCTGTCTGACTTTAAAGGCTAAGCATTCCATCATTTTATTGTGTTAATCTTAGAAGGTCCTGTACAAGTGTCTGTTATAGCACTGATCACTCTGTATAGCAACTATCTGTAACTGAGGGTAAAGAATATGTCTTATTCATTTTTTTACCTCCAGACCTAGCATAATGTCTGGCATATAGCACATATAAAGTGGTTGTTTAAAAAAATGAATATTCATTCCTATAAAGAGACAGATACTTCTTTTGTAGTTTTCCCATTTCTTACAAATAACAGGCAAATGCTTTGGTTAACAATATCAACAACAATGAGAAAACAGTAGGTATAATTATGTTGTTACATACATTACCATAATTTATGAGTTTATTATTTTTAAGTTAAACCTTCATTCTCAAAGTCATGTTTTGACTGAATAATCTTATGTTGGGATTTTTATTTCATTCTTTAGATCACTTCTTATTATAGGCAGAATTTAAAGCAATTACTTCATAACAACAGAATAAACTAACATAAAATACTTGCATGTTAAAATAGGACAAAGCACAGAAGGAAAAAAGTTAACATGAAAGCAGGAATGAGATTTGAACAAAAAATGGATAAAGTCGATTCTTGACCTGGTTAGAGATGGGCCACAAATTTGATGCAAAGTATTGTAATAGGAATGGTTCAATAAGAAGATGTGCTCAAAATGTCCTTAAGTTATAACATGCTAGTTATTCAGGAGACCCTTCATAAATTATTCCTGCCAGGATAACAGAAAGGAGACTTTCCCCATGCCTCTATATGAAGAAGGAAATTTCATGCATTGGATCTTAAGCTATGCTGTCTTGTTGGGGAACAGAATGCTGTTATCTCAAGCACACAAATTTCAGTCCTACAAAGCTAGGTTCGAATCTTGGCTCCACCACTTACCAACTGTATGATCTTAGAGAAGTTCTTGAATTGGTTCTATTTTTGTTAACTGGGGATAATAAGAATTACCTTGTGTGCCTCTTAAGAGGCATAACAGAAATAAGATATGTAAAACATTTGGCAGAGAGGAAATGCACCTCATTAGTTCTTTTTTCCTAATATATGATAATCTTTCACCATAGACCTCTAAGCTATTCTTTATTTGCAAATTGCTTATCACCCTGTCCTCCTGCAGATCTAAACTGATATTCATTTGTAGTTATTGAGTTGTAGTTCTCTATTTACATTATCATATACAACACTAGTTTATCTTTAGTAGCGTGGCATGTGTACACATTTAACTTATGTATGCCCTTTTAAAAAGTAATTTAAAAAGTAAAAAAGACTGAAGGATAGCAAATTTCAAAAGTGTGAACTCTGCAGGCCTCAGATTAAATTTGAGATGGGAGTTTGGATATTGTTATTGTTGCTCTTTAATCCTCTAAATCTGCCTTGATTTCTATCTGCCTCACTGTCTCACGAAAATGCGTGTGAGCTGAGTGTGTAAAGATAGCATCTGTTAACAATCATGGCCCCTAAATCAAAGCCAACTGTTTCATCTGGTGCTCATCTGAAAGATCAGATATTCATTATAACTTTGGAGGAAAAACTGGCTGCATTGGACTATGGCAAGACAGTTGATTCTTAGTAAACTGTGAACTATAATTTTGATTCGTTGTGATCACATGTACAATCTAGAAACACATTTTAAAGCCTAAGTTGTACAGAAGAATTTCACTTTATATCCTGTTGTGCCAGACAGAAAATAGGTGCTCAATAAATTGTGTGTGTGTGTGTGTGTGTGTGTGTGTGTGTGTGAGAGAGAGAGAGAGAGAGAGAGAGAGAGAGAGAGAGAGAGAGAGAGAGAGAAATAGAGAAAGAGAGAGAGAGAGAAGGAGGGGGGAGAATAAATAAGTTTAGGGTTTCAATAGGCTTCTGGGCTACGTAAAACCAAGCATCCATACTTATATTATTTCTGTCTCTGTTCATGACATAAAAATCCTTCAGTTCTGGTCCTCTCTTCCTAGCCAGGAGGTTAGACTCTAAAAATTTTCTCTAGTTTTTTGTCTCTTTTCAACAGGAATCAAGATAACTTACTACAAATTCCCTTCTCCAAATTGTTGGACTATCTCAACCTTAAAAGGCTCCATATAAAGGAACACTAGATTTGGGTCAGGAGGTCTGAGATCTAGTCCCACCTCCCCTAACAATTTTTCAGCCCATGGCAACCTGTCTAATCTTCTCAGTCCTTTCATATCTATAAGGTCATGCTGATGAATGAATACTTTTTGGATGTATATTCTACTTATTTTAGGTCTTTTTCAGTTATAAAGATAGAAACATGTTCTCCTTCACTCCTTACGGACTTTAATTAAATTGGATTCATCTCTCTTGTGCAATGGAAAACTTTTTCTTCTTTCCAACATTGAGAATTTTTAATTACAAACTGGACTAATTTAATAGTTTTTAGCCCATCTCAATAAGAATTCTATGTCTTTCTATTTTATATTCATGAATGAAACGTTCATTATATTTATATAAATATTAAAATATACAATATACAAAAATATATTAAAAATATACAAAAACAATATTAAAAAATCTATGTTTCTTTCAATTGCTTAAATGGTAACCAAATTAACAATACATTTCACCAATATATCTTAGATTGATTTTTTTTTTTCAGAAGGATGTGGTGATAAATTGATATATTACATTTTAAAAGGGTGGGATTTTATTTCTGAAGATTGGCCAAAGGTCATAGCTAATTATGACTGAAACCATCCACTGTCCACACATTTACATCCCCCTCCTCTTTTTCCCTGCTAATACAATATTTAGCTAACATGCCAGGATGGTTCTTGCTGACATCAGCAAACTGCCTCACCAGGCTTGGGCTGCCTACTTCCTGACTTCTTGTTATGTGAGACAAATGAACCTCTCTCTGCTTTAGCCACTATAGTTTTGCTTTATGTTTCTTGTCACCAAATATACTCTTAACCACTACAGCAACCAACATAAACACTGATCTTACCGTGACAATAAGGCTATCTTCTGAGAATCTCCAGGTCTTTGAATAGCTAGATTAAGAAGTTTAAAGGTCAAAACCTCACAAATTCAATGCTTAAAAGCATGATACAACTAATTGCAATTACGAGAAGAAAGCAAGAATGTATAGTTCTGGTAAACTAGGGTGGGAAGGACAAGTCTCACTGGCCTGCTAAATTCAGGAATTTTTAATCAGACTGCAAGCATATCTCTGACCTTCAGTTATTGAGTAAAAGTAAACGTGAGATCATTTTAATGATGTTGAAGATGTTAGTAATGATGATAATATTAACTAACTTTCATTAATGATTTGCTAAGCTCTTTATAACCATTGTTTCAAATAATCCTCACAAATCTATGAAGCACTACTATGCCCATTTTGTAGATAAAATAACAGAGGTTGAAATGTATTCAGAGACCTGCCCACATTCACACATAAAGGTAAGTGGGGGATCTAAAATTGGGACAATCTCGCACTAGTCTGTCCTATTTACCATTAAACTATTTCAACAGAGCTTATTTTTCTATTTTATTTCTAACTTTTTCTAATTTTGAAGTAGCTTCAATTTAGTAACAAAAATTGTAAGTACAATATAAATTTTTTTTCCCTAAACCACTTGAGAAGTGATGTCCCGATCACCCCCAAAAACTTTAGTGTGTGAATGGTGAACTCCCAAAAGATTTGTCCAAGTCTTAACCATTGATACCTATGAATGTGACTCTATTTGGAAAAATGAGCTTTATGGACATAAGTAAGTGAAAGATGTTGAGATGTGATCATTTTGGATTTAGGATAAAGCCAAATCCCCTCCCTATGTGGATGGCCCGCTCACCTGCCTGGGTTCTGACACCCCTCATCAGGCAAGCTTCCTCACCTTGTCCTTCTCACCTTGTTGGGATAGGATAATTTCCTGCAAGGACACTCCCTTACTCTGCTTGGGTCCAGACATCTCAGATCAGCCTGCCCCTGACACCCTGCATAGACCCTCTTTTCAAATGACTCTAACACCCCATACCAGGTCACCTCCACCTATGTCCTGACACACCTATATTAAGCTGTCCCATCATGTGGATGCCTCCCTTATACCACGTTGTCTCTGACCATTTGCACCATGTCTGACACTCCCAATTAGGCTCTGGATTCTATGCCTGAGTACTCTCCATGAGGACAGCTCCCCAAATTGCTCATGTTTTAGGCTGCTCTCCTGTTTCATGCCTTCCTCATCCTGCTTGGGCTCTGGCCCCTTGCATCAGGCGGCCCATCCACGGGGAAACCCACCTCACCTGCTTGCACTTGGAGACAACGGGCTCCTCTCACTCTGGCACAGACATCTACCTTGATCAACACCATTTCATGGCTTTAGCATTGAACTTTTCAGGAAAGAAAGAAACAGGAAAGGGAAGATAAAAAGGAAGGAGAGTTTATTTCTCCATTAAAATAAAAAACCTTACTAGGAATTCAATTTGTAATATTGAGGTAAGCCTGATAAACTGAGAGTTGATAATGTTAATTCATGGTTCTATTACTGATCTGGGAAATGAGGTCTTTGTTACCATGATTATAATGTGTTTTGTTTTGTTTTGTTTTTAGTTCTTACCACATTTACATGGCCTTTAATTTTTATGCTAATAGAGAATTATAAGAGTGAACTTCCTGGTAAAGCTACTACTCTGGCTGCTGTTTTAGATAGCTCTATCATTTTCACTTTCCTGTTGCCGTGGATAAGCTCCTGATGGTGGGAACTCCTGCCCAGTTTTCAATGATGTACCATGTTAAGCTTTGACTTTATATCCCTTTTTATAGTTGAACTTTTCAGAGTCAGACGTTGTTAACCAAAACGTAACCATTGGTCCAGAGTGACAGGTCAAAAGAACTGCCAGTATTAACTGTATAATATGCCAATTTGAATTTAGGGTAATCTATAGGTGTAGACAAAGGCAATCATAAGTTGGGCCCAACTATGACCTTTGGCTCAATAAAGATTATGTCTCCAGAAAATAAAAAATTAAATAAAAGCCATAAGCAGTAACACACACAGACCACTTCAGAAAGCATGAACCTAGGTTGATGACACAGATTCAACAGAAACCTACATAGTCCCAACCAAATTAACAAAACTTAAATAAATCTAGGTCTTCTCTAAACTGGGGTTTTACAATCTTTTTTAAAAAACCCGTTTTTGAATAAATTTAAGGATCTGTCTCTATTTCATATTTCAAAATTTCTAAGCATTTTTCCTTTTCTAAAATATAAAATTATATTGAATATAATTTTTCTAATCTCAAAAGCCTCTTGGAGATGCAGAGACGTCTATCCTACTTCACTTTCTGTACAACCCTACTACTATTTCTCTTTCTGCTGAAAATCAACTCTCTGACTATTCAATGGAAAAAAGAATTACATCCATTCTTCAGCAGTCATAGCTATGTATTAGTGAAAGATAATGAGTATGGCCATTTAAGAAAAAAGGTAAAGAATTTGTGATACAAATTCAAATATAAGTGAATTCCTAAAGAAGAACGAGTGTGTATAATTTTAAATTAACAATACTTTCTCCAATCAGCAAACGTGATATGATTGCTCGCAAGCCTCTGGCCTCTGGAAATCCATTCTCTCGTGATGGTGGTTAGCACTCTAGGTCAATATTTGGAGCAAAAAGCTGTCAAAAGGACTCATGGCAGCCTACCTTTATGGGCCACCTCTGGTCTGTAGAAAAGACATGCATGCCTTTGCTTCAATGTACAGGGAAATTCCCCTTGTTCCTTCTCAAATTTTCTTTCTTCTCTTGGCTTTTGGCAAAACTTCCCAGTCATTTAACTTTGTCAGACATGAGCTAGGCTCTAGTCTTTATCTTTTTCTGAATTAATTTATAGCTCATAGGCTAAGCACTTTAGTGGCTTTCTCGAAGTCTGCCTCTCCTAGAGAGATTTCCTCAAACTGAAGAATGGGTAACTCTATCTTTAAATAACCTTATTTACCCATCACTTACTGCTTAATGAATTTTTCTTTGATAGAACTGTTTTTTGCCACTTTCTTTGTAAATGGTCTAACTTACTTTAACTATGGGAGTACTTTGCATTTGTTATTCCCAGCTTTAGGTGTTGGCCAAAACTCCCAGACAAAAAGAGCCATATTTGATATCCTGTTGCATTTTCCCAAATGCTCTGTTTCCATGATAATGCCTTGCAAAATCAAAGTTAAAATTTATCTGAAATCAGTATAACTGCTAGCACCCTATGAGTGCATATTTAGAATGCATCTACACAGTGCCTACCTACTCTTATCATTTAGTTTTATTAAAAAGAAAGGAAGCACACAATTATTTCCAGAGCGAGGCTTCCAGAGACAGTTCTGCTCCCTGAGATCAACTAAGTAAACTCTTGTAAAACTTGGAATTGTCTTAAAATCCAGTGGATTTAGAAAAATGTTTGATACCATCACTCTTCCTAATACAGGGAAATAGCTACTGCTCACATTAGAATTTTCCTTTAGTGTGTATATCATTGAGATTAAGGAGGCTTAAATTTTCTCTAGTTATTCATCCAGATTCCTGATTTACAGAACCAATAAAATACTAACAAAAATAAGTAATTTGTGCCTAATGCACATATAGAACTTCATTGGACTGAAAAACAAGAGATTTACTAATTGAAAGGTTTATAAAATTAAAATTGATAACAAATGATGCTATATATCTTTATAAAACATGTAACAAGAGGTTCCATATATAAGGGATAACTAAAAAGAATTGCTTAAACTATTCTTTATTAAAAGCTTAAAAGACACTGGGTTGATAGGCATGAAATAAAAATAAAGATCAGCTCTCAAGAATACCTAACCAAAGTCTGCATCTTCAAGTGACATTTTGATCCTCACAGGGGCAACTCAACATATGGAGAAACTTTGATGTTAATAAAAGTTGCTGAAGCAAAGTTCTGTATATTGGACTCATTGTATAAATTAGAGATTATTCCTCCAGGTAAGAGAAATCTATCTAAATTATGTTTATTAACAGTACCTCTTATAATATGCAGCCAGAACTAGAGAAAGAAACTATTAGTCCCAATGATATAACTACAAGTGAGATATATAATATATAATAAAACATATTTGAAATCAGGCACTTTTAGGTGAGATAAAAGTGGCTAAGCAGCATAGGATATTTTGGTAGTAGCAAATACAAATCCTATAATTTCTTTGTCCAAATATCCAGTCTGCCTTTTCCTCCTTTTCTTCAAATATTCTGCAGTGTAATTATCCTACTTGATCTTTCTTTTCTACTTTTTTCATATTTCAAGACCCTCTATTCTCTCCAACATCTTAAAACTTAACTTGTCTCATGCTCTATTTCCTCAAGAATCTGTCAAGGCTCAATTATGTTTATCTGGTGAACTATTTTATGAAAAAATGTTGATGAAATTTTAATGGTTAGAACTTCATGCTATTTACCCCCATGACATATTTGTGTTTCTGTTTCATTTCTTCTAAAGTGCATCTGTAAAGATTATGACTAATAAAAATTTCAGTCACTTAGCATGCATGCTGGTAAGGAAGATGTTTTAGGATTTGTGCTTCAGGTAGAATATATAGTATATTTTTCATGGGGCACCAATTCAGCTTGTGAGACCTTTGCTGATAAATAGTATGGTATGAGTGGCTATAAGTATAGACTCTGGAGGCAGAACATCTAAGTTCAAGTTCTCACTTTGCTACTCACTGGCTATGTGAATGCAGAAGCTATTTTCCTTCTATATCTCTGTTAGGATAATAAAGTTCTTATAGAGTTCTTATGAGGATAAACAAATGAATGAAAGTGATCTGAATGATACCTAGCCACACTCTGAGCACCATTTGTTATTATTGTTATTGTTTGTTGTTATTCTTCTTATTAAATTTGCCAATACCATATACAGTGTTTAGAACCAAGACTGGTACATAGTGAGCATATATAAAAGACTGAACTCCTTTTCTTTGTATGTACATTAACATATTTGTACAGAGAGCCCTGGTTCCAACTTAAGGATATTTAATGAGTAGTCAGGTTTCCTAGTGGTTATCATGATTTTTTAACCATTGACTATTCACTTTTTTATTAAAAAATGTACATATTATTCCACATATGCTAGGCACTATGCTAGCCACTGGAGATTCAAAGATATGCTGTACAGCAGCAACATTAGATAAGGTAGGAAGGAGAGAGTCAGAGAATGACAACAAGCATCCATGAGGGCAAAATAATGTTGAGATAAAAAATCTGGAATAAACGTTTCCCTACAAAGCTGCCCAGAAAAAAGAAAAATTTGAAAGTTCAGATGGCCCAATAAATTTTGTTTAAAATATCAGGTATAGATTACTTAAAGGTAGAAAAGGCCTTGTATATTTATAAGCATGAGGGGAATAACTGGCTGAGAAAGAATATAGAAGCCCGAAGAGAAGGATAATGATTAAAAAATCCATTTGTTTTAGGAATTCAGGAGAACATATTAAGGGACAGTTTGCTGCTGTTGTTGTTGTTGTTGTTGTTGTTGTTGTTGTTGTTGTTGTTGTTATATATTTTTTTAATGCTGGAGAGGTATTGAAATGAAATGAGAATAAATGCCACCTTGGACTCTGCTTAAAATATCTCAGCTAAATGCTTAGTGAATAGATACAATGGAGTTAAGATTAAAGTTCAAGTAGAGGAAAGGTATATGATAAGACCTTTTGGGGAAGTTTAGTTTAGAGAAAAGATGGGGAATTGAGAGTCAGGAGCTCTCAGTTCTAACCTGAGGTTTACTGGGGAGGTCTTGATTAGTCATTTCTGCTCTCTAAGGCTTATTTTCTTCACATGTAAAATCCAGTTATTGAACTCTATAAGTTCTAAATTCCCTTCAAACTGCAGAATTCTACGACAACTGATCATTAGAGGAGTGCCACAAAACAGCAATATTTCATCTGAAGTGATCGGTATGAATTTGCATTAAATAAATGAGTAACAAAATAAATGTACTTGTCAGCTAGTTTGAAGTTCCTATAGAAAATGCTTATAGGTCTTTGGTGAGTTCATAGAAATCATTCCTCCAGCTGTTCTTGAGTGAGTCTGGCAATTCTTCATAAACCCCATGTATCTTGACAGGTTGCTGACCAGTGCTGTTGATTATAGGTAACCTGGAAAAGTGGTCCAGAAAATGCAGAGTATCATTTTGGAAGACTGACTTATGTGCATGAGAATCATGCTTCACTTCTAGAGGGCATGCGACTTACCATGCTGTGTTCTCTCACCTACCTTGGGGCTGTAGTACTCACAATCACCTTTGTCTGCAATTAAGGAAAAGTGCCCAGATTTAAGAAGTATATTGCCCAAGTTTTGATAGTGGTAGAGTCCTGGCTTGCAAGTAATTACAAAGAGATTTTGTGCTTTGTATCAGAGAGGATAAGGATCTGTGGTAAGAAATAAAGATCTGAAAAATAGTGATTTACACAGGATTATTTCTCATGCATATAAAATAATCAGGAAGTAGGCTTCCCAGAGAAATATGAAAGCTTCACATTGGTATGTAGCCAGGCTCCTTATATATTCTTGCTCTACTGAATGTGGCTTGCTTATTAAAACTCACTTCATAGCCTAAGAAAGCTGACAGAATTCTGATCATTACATTTGAATGCCAGGAGACTTGGAGAAAGAGAGAAGGTAAAAGAACCCTTACCTTTTAAAGATACTTACTAACAATAAAATATAATCCCCACCTCTATCTCAGATAAAACTTAACATAATCACTATAGCTACAGGTACACTGGAAAATTTAATCTTTTAGCTGAATAGTAATGTGACTGGCAAAATATTGGTGTTCTTATAATAAGAAATAAGTGCAGAATAAATACAGGAAGATAGCTAGGATCCTGCTAGTCTTCCACTTTGTCAGATACATTGTAGATCAGCTTGGGACTCTACTCCATCTCGTCGTCATGCAAGAATATAGGCTGACAAAGCCTCCACTGTCTGAAGTATGGATGGTTCCTGGGGCTATGGAAGAGAGAACATATCACTTCCACTCACTTCCATTGGTCAGTTGAAGTCATATCTGGGGCAGGGAAACGCAATCTTATTATGTATTTTAATGAAGAAGAACCAGGATATTTGTGAACAGGCCTAATGACCACCAGAAATGCTTTCCTCGGGGAACCAGATATACTAAAACTCTGCATCAAGATATTGACAGAATGTGCCAATGATGACCCAAGAAATATCAAACACAGCAAAGATATGGGGAACTCTTCTAAAGTTAAATTTTAGTGCTCTAGAGAATCACAATCTAATTATTAGTTTAAAGGTGCAGATTTCTTGATACTAGCCCAAGTGAGTCTGATGCTGTAGATTTGGGTTGGAGTCAAAGAACTCTTTATTTAACAAACATCTCAGAAGATTCTCAGGCACATGACCACCCTTTGAGTAAAATCACATAACAGGCATTAGAATTGTCAAAGTACAATTACTAAAAAAAAAAAAGTAGCCCAATCAAATATGAACTTAAAACATTTTTAGTATGATGAAAATGAAGTTGCTTTTAACACCAGTTGATAAAATAATTTTTTCTGTTATCCAAACACAGGAATAGAATTCCAGTTCATTTAGATTTGAGAGGATTATTAAAAACAATTATCCTTTATTTCTGGTTTTCTCTTCTTACCAAAGTACTAACTCTATAAGGTAAAAAGTAGTTATTAGCTTTGGTACCAGCAGATACACATTTTAATATCAGATCCATGAATTATTTCTCATGTAAACTTGGGCAGTTTTATAACTTATCTGAGGCTCAGTTTTTTTTAAATAGAAATAATACTGACTTCCTTAAAGTTATGTTAAAGAAGTAAATAATAGATGTGCAAAATACTTAGCACAAATGCTTGTTTAGTACAATTAAACACAAGAATTAGAAATTGAAAAGCTTCTTCAGTCATTATTAACATATTCTATGATCTAAAGATTCTGAATGCTAGAATAAAAAAATTCATATCATTTAATCAAATATTGGCAGTTTAAATGACTTTCAGGGCTGCATGTAAAGGTTTTATGCTGATTAGAGTTTACTTCTTTAGTCTGAAGAAAAAGAAGATACTCAGCATAGAATATCATTAGATTTCAGAAATTGATTTATTAGGTAATTTTTTTCCCTATGCAATTATTCTTCTGATAAGTGCTTGCAAAATCTATGGTACGCACAATTTTATATCATATTCTTAAGCTAATCTATATGAAAAGGTAAAACAAAATAAAAGCTGAGTACTTTTTCTACAGTGTAAAATAGAGTCAGGAGTCAGTACATATAAATAAAAGCAGTTACTGTTTGGGCAAGCAATGAATTCCATCAGAGTAATTAGGGTGAAGACTAAAATTACTACTGTTGCATGTGCATCCATAGAAGCTCCACCCTATTCACTGGTATCAAATCTACATCAAACAGTAAGAGAAATCCATTAAGGACTTGAAGCACAGCCAGTTCTACTGCATCAAAGCTTAGTGGATTCCTCCCAACTGTCCTCAGCTGGTCACCTTCTAACAATGTATGATAACAAAAGCTGGATACCTCAACAGCTGCTGTCCACTAAGCTAAAATGGGACATTTAAGGTTCAGGCTGATGAAATTCTATAAAAAGTCACTGAAGGGGAAACAAATAGTGCCACACAGTTTGTTGTTGGCTGTGAAAAGACAGTCTGGCTGATAGAGGGGCCAATCGTAGGTATGTGCAGTGTTTTGACAGTAATTAGTGATGAAGAGCTCACTTTCAGGACAAGTGAAATACAACTAGTGAGGCAAAAAAGGAAGCTGAAGTGGATTTACAGAGAAGCAAATGAAGCTTGCACCAGCAACTTCCAAGGCACTAGAAATGGAGCTAGCACTTGGGTTCATACAGTTACTTGTTTTGGTAAAATTTTCAAAAGTATGGTATCTTAAAGGCCGTTGGTTAAGGTCATTGTTTCTTTCCACCTCACCGTATGTTCATCACGTTTTCTTTTGTGTGGAGGGTACTGAAGTGGTCATGGGTGTTTCTGAGGTTCAGCTATAGGAAAGTTGAATTGTTTATTCATTTAATTTGGGCTTGGTGGGACATATTGATCACTTTTGTCTATATTTAAGTTTTGCTGGCTGTTCTGGTGCAAGCAACCAGAACTACTACAACTGCCTGTGGGTAAACTCGGCCAGAGTCTTAGCACAAAATGTTTGCATTATAAACATGCCCTGTGCTCAAGTCTTGGAAAAATGCGGACGGTGGAGACAAAAGAGGCTAGTCTGTAGGAAATTCTTCCTGGTTGTTAGGTAAAATGTTAAGTGGAAGAGTCACTTTTTAAAAATTCCTACTTAGATGGAAGTTCTCTGCTTTGGGGAAATATTTTACAATACAAAGTATAAAATTATAAAAGCACCACACATTTTTATGGTAGTTGAAACAAATAGAATTTATCAGAATTCCTGTGTTTGTAGAGACTAAGCTTATAGTAATATAACAATCAGTAGATGTCTGTATGAGAAATCTCATGTTTTTTAAATAAAAAAACTATTAGATCAACCATATTAGAGAAAAAATTCTTTTATAGCCTCTGTGGAAAATATAATGCATATCATATGAAGAATGAATCAAAGAATTTATAATTTTAACATGTAAGAAAAACGTTTTATAGATGTGTTTCAGATAGTTCATTAATAAAACTGTTTTGTATTTTGTGACCTTTTTTGTTCTAAATAAATACTCATTTTGTACCTAATTTTGTATTTTTAATTTTTAATTTTTTTATTTAAAGAGGGCCTCCACTCAAAAAATGGTGACTATTAGTGTCAGTGTTTTCAATCTGTTCAAATTTCCATTTCCCTTATTAGTCTAAGAACCTGGTCTCCATATGAATAAAAAAGTAATGCCAGTTTTCTTAAGAGAAATATTTATACAGTGAGTCCTCACTTAATGTCACCAATAGGTCCTTGGAAATTGTGACTTTAAGAGAAATGGCTTATAATGAAGTCAATTTTACTGCAGGCTAATTAATGCAAACAAGAATTAAGTTCCTATGGCACATTTCTGGTTATAAAATCATCACCAAACTTTAAAGACCCAAATTACTTCTAATATAAAAAAATTGAAATAAATATGAGCTACACATACATTTAATTAAAAATAATAAAAATGGGTATGGTATGATTTCCAACCTATTTTTCCAGTTCAGGGTTGAAGTGGCCAGAGCTTCCCAGGGATCTCAGGGTTCAGATCAGGAACCCGCACTGACAAGCTGTTCTCCCATCACTGCCCACCCTCACTCAGACTGGAACATTTAACCTTACTTGCACATTTTGGAGACATTGGAAGAAATCGAGTACCCAAAGAAAACCCACACAGACATGGGTAAAATGTGCAAACACACAGACAGCCAGGCCAGGAATCAATTTTTTTTTTTCTCATCAACTTTATGATGAAATTATATTTAACAAAATGACTTTATTCAAGGACTTGCTGTATATGTATAAAATTTATGTATTATATACAACTTTGAAATAGTGTCAGAGTATAAGATATATATTGAAAAGTGCACAGATCATAAAGATATAGCATAATGAACTTCTACAAGTTTCACAAATTAAACACAATCATTTCACCAGCCCCCAGAAGAAAACTAAAAGAATCCCAGATTTTCCCTTGGAATGTCCTGAAGTCTCTCCACTTCTCACCAAATGATAGCCACTCTGATAACTTCTAATGCCGTTGATTAGTATTTTTCTCTTTTGGTGCTTTATATAAAAGGAATCATATAATATATACCTACTCATTTGAGTCTGACTTTCATATCATTGTTTTAGCTATGATTTGTTTGTCCTCATCGTTGTATAGGGTTCCATTGTGTGAATAATTTATGTAATCTACTATTGATAGAATTTGAGTAAGTCTCCAGTTTGGGGCTAATACAGCTGATACTGTTGTGAATATTTTTTAATATGCATGTAAACACATATACACATTTCAGTTGAGTATATATGCAGCAGTGAACTACCGAATTAGAAATATCACTAATTTTAAAAACAAAAATAATTTCATTGAGTTAACCAAATTAAAACTTACATGAGTTGTTGAATATTATAATATTACTACTGAGCTTAAATTTTATTGTACCAGTAGTTGTAAAATGATATATTTAAAAACTCAAGGACACATATAACCAAGGGAATTGAACGAGGCAGAAACATAGCACTTAATTGTTTGTCTAGAGTATTATCTCCTTTACTGATGGTCAGGTAGATTCGGGGGGTTGGATTGGGTGACCCGATTCCCATTTATACCTATGGTTTCACATACTTCTAAGTGGCACTCCACTTTATTATAAGGTCACCTAGGGTAAGGAAAAACACCTGAGCATCTAAAATTACAACTAAAATGCCAAAAGTCAAGCAGATAATTGTTGGCTAAGAGGGTAAACAGGAGACACTTTGGACTTTGGGTTGAAGGCTAACAATTATGTAGATTTTGCAGACCACTTAGTCTCCTGCTGCATCTCAGGAACCGTATACACATTCTGTATTGAGAACCACAGTTACAAATGAGGGAGAGACCTACGAAACGGTGCCCAGACATAGAATGAACAAATATGGGGCACTCGCATGGATGTGGGGACTCAAGAGAGGAGGAAGGGGAGAGGAAGAAGAGATTCAAAACCTGGAAATATTAATTAACAATAGAAAATATGAGTCACAAAGACACAGAAAGTAGAGATATGAAAACCAACAAAATAGTGAATAGGATAAACTCTTGCTGTAGTTTAGGATTTTGTTGATCTATGGGACAGAAAATATGGGAAAAGTCAACTCAGAATTATTTCCCTTACCTAAGAGCTATATTATACACAACGGTACTTTTTTCAAAATAAAAAGCAGCTGTGGTCCTCAAAGAGTTAAAATGACAATCTTACATGTTCATTATCTCCACCTTGCAGATCTGTGGTTTTTGACTGCTTAAAATTTCCCTTGGGTCTACAAAATGATCTTTAAAAAATATTTAGGGCTTCTTGTATAATTGATTCCAGCTCCTGCTTTGTATTGTGCAAATTAATACTGTATACTGAGGAAGTATTTGCAGAATTAAATGCTAAGATAAACAAAAACTTCTATGTTGTGTTAACAGCTGATATAATTATGTACCTACTATGTGTTGGGGTTGTTCATATATTTTTAATGAAGTAACACTAGGAAGGAGGTACTATTATACTTTTATTTTACACACACACACACACACACACACAAAGGGGTGGGGGGAGAGAAAAGAGAGGAAAACAGTTTAAATAATTTGTCCAATTCACACAATTTACAAGGAGAAGAAGCTTTTCTTTAAACCCAGATACCTGGGACCCAGAGTCCAGACACTCAGCCACTGTGATGTAAATCCGTGAGCTAAATCCATGAACTAAACTGTGAGCAGGTGAGCATTCAGGTAGTTCCCACCACAGTCAAGTGGTTATAGAGAACTTAAAGTAGGAGATCTAATGGGGAAAATGTGGTCACAGGAGCCAGAAGAACTGAATTCACTTCTACTTACTAGTTACATTACCTTGGAAACTTAACTTCTGGGGAACTGTTTCCTCTCCTGTAAAATGGGCTAAATGTAGAGTTACCGTGAGGATTAAATTATAAAAATCAAAGGAGAGCAGCTGCTGCAGTACACTTACTTTGGGTTCCATAAACTTTTCCCCCTCGCGCTTAGTAGGCAAGGACAGAGCTTCAACACACCACCTGTTTTAAGCATTTGCCTCAAGACAGAAGAAAACTATCAAACCCAGTCCATGCTCTAAACATGGTCCCCAACCCCCAGGCTGCAGACTGGTACCGTTCAGTGGCCTATTAGGAACCGGGCTGCACGGCAGGAGGTGAGCAGCAAGCCAGTAAGCGAAGCTTCATCTGTATTTGCATCCACTCCCCAGTGCCAGCATCACCACCTCAGCTCCACCTTAGATCATCAGGTATTTGATTCTCATAGGAGCACAAGTCCCTGGTGCCAGAAAGGTTGGGGACTGCTGCTCTAAAACATTCTCCAGGAGCAGAGCTAGTATTATCACCTGACAGTCCAGATGGTATTCCTCAAGGCTAATCAAATTTCCTGATTAAACTGTTTCACCTACCTTTCAACTTACAGAAAATAATGGCAATGACTTTCTCATAGAAGTTTTTCTTCTATACCAATTTTGAATTCATAAAAATTATCTTATTCAACAAGTTCTTAAAATTTATTTTCTCCTTTCATAAGCTGCATTTATTTGTATTTTGTAGCTTGAATCCATCTTCAAGTTTTAAGTGTCCAGGATCTTCCCCCAAGTAAGTCTTTTGTGTTTCCCTATAAGCAGGTGGCACATTGTAGAATTTTTTTATCCATAGCTTTCCAAAGATTGCTCTCTTCATTGCCATTTTAGCCAGAAGGAGATAAAAAGGGCATGGAGGAATACATTTGCAATTTTATACGAGATTTTTTGCCTAGAGGTGTGGAAGTAAAATTCATCACTTTGTGGGAATTGCACTGGTGAGATCTTGGCCATATGTCTACCCTCTCTACAACGGGGTCTGGGAAATGTAATGAATGGCTTGGTAGCTACATCCCAGCCACAACTTTATTACTTGGTGTTATGGACTGAACTGTATGCCTCCACAGTTCATATTTCAAGTCCTAACCCCCAGTATCTCAGAATATGGTATTTAAAAAGATAATTGAGTTAAAATAAAGCCATTAGGCTGGTCCCTAATCCAATATAATGAATATTCTTATAAAAAAATTAGGACATAGACACATTCAGAGAGAAGACTGTGCAAAGACATAGAGACTAAACAGAAGTCTACAAGCCAAAGGAGAGACGCCTCAGGAGAAACTAACTGCTGACGTCCTGGTTTCAGACCTCTAGACATCAGAATTGTGAGACAATTTGGGAGAACAACCAAGCAGTGACTGTTGCATTATGTGCACTTTAAATTGATTAATGTCTTACTTCAGGCTGCTATAACAAACTACCAGAGACTGGGTAACTTAATCAATACTCATTTCTCAAACTTTTGGAGGCTGGAAGTCTGAGATAAGGGTGCCAGGATGGTCAGGTTCTGGTGAGCGCTCTCTTCCAGGTTTCAGACAGCTGACTTCTTTCTCCTCACATGGCAGAAAGAGAGCTAACTAGCTTTCTGGCCTCTTCTTATAAAGCAACTAATCCCATTCAGGGTGCTCTAATGACCTTTCAAAGGCCCCACCTCGAATTGGGATTAGTGTTTAAACATATGAATGTGTGTGTGTGGGGGGGGTGGTGTTTAGTTCATAAGGAGACTGCTATGCCATCTATAAATTTAGTTAGGACTTATAAACAACTTGTTGAAAGCTCTTTACAGAGACCTTCTGATTGGTCTCCCAGCCCTTCGAGAGCCAGTGATCTTTTTAAAAGAGTATTTCACTCTTCTCTGTGAAAGGTTAGAATGATTTTCCATTTCATCTAGCACAAAACGGAATGTCCTTCTTGTGTCTTACAAGGAAGGACATGATGTCTCTGTACCCCCTCCAACCTTGGACTCTGTGGCACTTTCCTCATTAATTTTGCTCCAGCTACATTAGTCTTCTAAGTATACTCTCACCACAGGGCTTTGCTGCTTTCTTTAAAGGAATGCTCTTTTCCAAGAGTCACATAATTCACTTTCTTACTTTAGGTGTCTGCTTAAAAGCTATTTTATTAGAGAGGACTTTCTTGACTGTCCTATGTAAAATAGCAACTATCCTCATGTCTTTGCAGCACTCCTGTCACCCTTACCTTGCTGTGTTCTTTCCCACACACCTGTTGTTCCTTAACGTATCACTTATGTATTTATTTGTGTAGTTTGTCTTGCCTATGGTGTAGAAGGTACCCTGAGTACATAGTCTCTTTTGTTCATTGCTATAGCGTCATCTAGAACACCACAGATAAATCTTACTGATTGAACACTTCAAGCAGACATTTAGACAGCTATACAAGGATTTTTTTTTTCTGGCACAGAAAGGCCTGAATTATGAGCCAAGAGATAAAAAATATTAAGGACACACAGGAGCTAAAGAAATGTAGGGATAATTATGGGAGGAATCTACTTTTAGTATTTCAAATAATCAATCTTTTCAAATCCTATTATGGATTTTGAAAATTTTATCTGTTGTTTCAAGAAATGTTGAAACACAAAGAAAGTAAATGTGTTTATTTCCCCACTATCTTGAACCAGAAAACTTACATTTATATATTTAGCTATAAATAATAACCTCATACTGTACCATACAGAGGCAGTTATCAACTTTTCTGAGATTTTTATTAATATCTTTGTTTTGCTTTATACTGGCATGGCCACAAGCTTAGTCAAAACCTGTATTATCTAATGTGTAATGATTTTAATATTTCCCTAGCTGTATACTTATGCTTAGTCACTCTTTCCTCTAAATGATTCAGCATAATATCCAGGACTACAGTATGACTTTTGTGAGCCATAGGCAGAAGCCCTGTCTTCTATTTAAAAAAATTAAAAATTATGACTGTTGGTTTAAATATCAAGCTGTATTCATTATTATATAGTCATGATTATTACATTTATTTCACCCTTCTGTTTTACAATAAATTAAAATTAAAACATTTTGTGGGCCCCTAAAAGTACTGTGGGATCTAGATACTATGCCTTCTGTGTCTAATGGATAAGTTGGCCCTGATAATATCCCTGGCTTAATCTTCATGAAACTTTGTTTGTTTCCATATCAAAGTATGTGTGTCAATGTATGTGTATGTGTGTGTGCATGAAAATTGTTGACACTCCACTATCTATAAAGCTGAATCATTTAATACCCTTCCCAGTTAATATTCAAAACATTTCATACCTTGTTTTAAATTATTTTTCTAGCCATATCTACCACAGCTTTTTAACCCAAGTCTACTACTTAGTTAACTTCCTGACCTTTTGAACAAGATTGGAACTTTGTCATCTCTATGAATCTGCCCCTATTGCTCCTTGGATCAATCAGATTGTGCCTTTATTTACCAATCTTATCGATTGCACACAATACAAAGTGTCATTAAGAGCATGGACTTTAGAGTCAGTGTCAAGTTCACACTTATGAGCTATATGCCTGCACAAGTTATGTGACCTCGATGTGCCCCAATCTTTAATACGAGGAAATAATTGTTCCTGTCAAAAGGGTTTGGAAAAAGTAACACAATAATAAGAACTATAAGTAAAACTCTTTGAACATTTATCAAGTGTCACAACTTGTCTGAGTACTGTATATAAATATGTGTAAAGAGTTTAACATAGTGCCTGGCACAAAGAACGTATTCAAGTATTCTATTATTTTCCTACAGCATTACTACATAGGGAAAATACTACTTAAACAAAACAAAACAAAACAAAACAAAACAAAACAAAACAAAACAAAGCCCTTTTTGGATAACATCAGCCAAGGAATAGTTTTCTCCTCCGGTTCCTATAGCTGCATTATGCACTTTCTTCATTTGATAGTTACCATATACTACTTAAAACAGAGATATTGTTTTATAAATCATCTTTGCATTTCTTGGGCAATTTGCCACAGAGCCTTGAAGATTATAGAAGTTCATTATATATTTGAATGATTACTTGATTGACTATATGATTTCTTCATGTCCAGCAGCCAGAAGTCTACCCAACTGACATGTGCTGGGAGAAAACAGCAGCAAGATTGGAAGCAGTGCACCCGACAAAAGAAGCCCCTTTAAAGTTTCCACGCTTCTTGTTCTGCTCTTAGCAACACATTAGCCTTTCTATAACAGTGCTCTGATCTGAGAGCTGGCATTTCCTCACATATGGCTACTGGAAAACTGTTTTCCTACTATCTTTGGAATGCTCACTAAGGCCACCCGAGAAGGGAGGTCTGGTGGCTGATTTAATGGTGCATTTTGCCTCTCAAATGATATAATTTACTACAAAAAGAATTTCCTTAAGCAGGAGCCACAGTGGTTGAAATACCACTATTAGTCAGCACTATCACTAGAGATTTATTCTTTTGAGTTATATTCCTTGGGCGGGTAATACAGATCCTTAGACTAATTTTTCTTAAAGCATTAGTGATTTATTTTCTTCTGGACAGTTAGTGCAGAGCACTGAGAACTGGAGTGGGAGGGAGGTGAGAGGGAGAAAGGCCTATATAAAGGAGAAGGGGCTTCATAAATGGGAAGTGAACATAGCAGAGGAGAAGCTTTGCCTGCTTCACCATGTGGTTCTACTCCGATGTCATATGCCTCTTTGCAGTAGAATGCAGTCTAGCAATTCCAAAACATAGACCACAGGCCAGAAGTTCCAGACCAAAATTAGTGACTATGACCTCCACTTCTCACTTTCTAAGAAAAAAAAATGTCTCTGTCCAGTGTAGATTGAAGAGGTTAAGAGCATTCAGATGCCTTCCTCTGAATTCCTTTTACTCCTTGCTATAGTTTTGCACAAATTTATTGTATTTTTACAAGATATATATTTAAAATAATTATCAACTATCTTTTATAAAATTTTCATAGGCATTTTTTAAAGCAATGGACTATATATTTGGTAATGCTGTTTATTTACCTGTATTATCTCAATGGCCACACATCCTGTCTCTATTCTGTGTTCACATGCCTTCCCAGGGCAGCCTGCCCACCAGAGGGCTGGTAAAGTCTGGATACAGTGAAAGGAGACAAGCTCAGAAACAGTCCCCACTGAGGGGTATCACGTGGAGGAGACAGTATATTGCAGTCGACTAAAAATAAAGTATGAGAGGCGCACAGGCTGAGGTAGAATATGCTTCATGCTCTTGCACAAATCTCATAACTACTTGGAATCTCAGTTAATTTCTCCATATAATGGGAAAATAACAAATATTATACAGTGTCCTGTGAGGAGCAAATGGAATCATATTTGTGGAGCACCACAGCGCCTCATATTTACTGGTGGTGGTATCAATAGCAACTTCCTCTAGGATCCTGCTAGGCCCTGTGGAGAATGTTGAGGTGTGACTAAATTCCAGTGCTCATGGAGCTCCTAGACTATCAGGTGAGACCAGAAGAGTATGTGGATGATTATACCACAAGTCAGTGGGTGATAATCACCATAAGAAAAACATGCAGGGAGAGGTCGTTTCAGCTGTAAGAGTCAGAAATAGTTTCATGAAATTGCTCGTAACTGAGCTGGAACTCAACAGATGGCCCATCATCTCACAGACTTCAATTTTTCTAAATTGAAGCAAGAGGTAGCTATAGCTTCTAGGGATGTTTAGAGACAGCTCAGTAAATATGGTGTTTCCAGGACACTAAATGTGTCCAGATCTCTTCCTCTGTGTCCCAGTGTCTCTGGCATCAGTTCTTCATGTGGCATCATGGCACGTTGGTGGAGAACAATCCCTTTCTGGTGTGTTATAACTAATTTGTTACTAGTAATAATTAAAGTTAAATGAATAACTTTCCCATGTGTGTTAAAGCAGATTCAAGGCTGTCTCTTGGAAGCACATATTTGGCATTATTACTAGGTTTCTTCTTGTCATTTTTCTTACTCTTATAATAGCCCTCAGCATGTAGGCAGAGTGCTTCCTGGCCACATGCATTGCCCTGTAAAGGATAGCTATAGCAAGATCTCAGAAGTTGCTGCTTAGCGTTGAGTTTCCACATAGAAGATTTTAAGTTTATATCAGAAATGTAAGGCTTGAAAGTCAGATCCTGGTGACCCAGAGAGACACAGAAGAATATGTATTCTTCTCTAAAGATTGTGGCCTGGGGATAGTGGACATTTCTGACAGAGCGGTAGAAGTAATGATGGAGCGAGGTGCCCAGAAGACTGGACTAGTGGACTACATCACTGAGTCCTGAAAGACTAAAAAGGTATTTTTGAATCTAAGGAAAGTGTGGAAATGTTGACTGGTCTGGTGGTACCTAATGAAGACAGAAGGCAAAGCCCACTGCTGCAAAACACCTACCAGTACCTGTGGCAGGGCCATGAAGGACATCAGCAGCAGATGTAGCAAGGGCAGAGAGTATCACAGACAGATCATAAACATATCAGTCAAGTGAACTTCCAATGTGAAGAGTACTATACTAAGTGCTTTCTTAAGTTACCTTATTGAATCCTCAGAATAATCCTACAAAATTGCTGCTATAAATATACCCACTTACAGATGAGGAAAGAGAAGCACCAAACAAAGAGTAAGTAACCAGCCTATGGTTGCAGAGCAGATAAGTCTTAGTAGAGTTAAAATTGCATCCAAGCGTCTGACTCAGGAGCCTGCCCTGCACGGGCATCAGGGTGATGTCCCCAGGAAAGTGCTTCCCTTTTGGGGAGATACCAAGGAGAAAAGGGAAGGGAAAAATTTCTATATGAACTGAATTTGCTTAAGGGTGTGCATTTTAAACTGGAGGTGACTAATTCCTCAAAATGGCAAAACTTGGGCTCACGAATTAAGTAATTGACAAATAAGAGTTATATGTTTTTTGGGGAAACCTATTCCTTGTCTATGAAGAACAAAATTTTCTATACTTATGATTTTAATCCCCTCCACCACCTATTTTATCTCATTTATTGACTTAGTTTTTTTAGTGGCGACCTTAGAGTTTATAGTATTCATCTTTAACTTATCACAGTCTTTTAACGAATATTATACCACTTTATGCATAGGATGAGAACCTTGCAATCACATACTTTCATCTTACTTCTACATGTATTTTATTTATTTATTAATCTGAAATATAAAGCTCTATTTAAGTATAGTTGACATACAGTATTATATTAGTTTCAGTGTACAACATAATGATGTGACGTTTATATACCTTACGAAGTGATCACCATGAGTTTGGTAACTATCTGTACCATACAAGGTTATTATGATATCGGCTGTAATCCCTATGTTGTACACACATGCCTGTGACTTATTTATAAGTTTGCTCCTCTCAGTAGCCTTCAACTTTCTTTCCCATTCCACCCACTTTCCAATCCTCTGGCAACTATCAATTTGTGCTCTGTATCTATGAGTCTATTTGTTTTGTTAGTTCATTTGTTTAGTTTAGATTCCACTTATAAGTGAAATAATAAAGTATTTGTCTCTCTCTGACTTATTTTACCTAAAATTATACCCTCCTGGTCCATCCATATTGTCACAAATGGCAAGATTTTATTCTTTTTTTATTGCTGAGTGATATTCCATTGTATATACATACCACATCTTCTTTATCAAATTATCTATTGATAGACACCTAGTTTGCTTCCATATCATGGCTATTGCAAATAATGCTGCAATGAACATGTAGATGCATATATCTTTTTGAATTTTTTTTCATTTTATTAGGATAAATGCCCATAACTGGAATTGCTGAATCATATGATAGTTCTATTTTTCAGTTTTTGAGAAACGTCCATAGTGTTTTCCACAGCAGCTGTGCCAATTTACAATCCTACCAACATTGCTCAAGGGTTTCTTTTTCTCCACATCCTCACCAACACTTGTTGTTTATCTTTTTTATGATAGCCATTCTGACAAGTGTGAGGTGATATCTCATTGTGGTTTTTACTTGCATTTCCCTGATGATTAGTAATGTTGAGCACCTTTTCATGTATCTGCTCACTATCTGCATGTCTTCTTGATCTACATGTATTTTAAACCCTGTAATACACTGATACTGCTTCCACTTTAAGCAATCAAATAGCTTTTAAAGAAATTAAAAAAAAACCTTTTATATCTATCATGTGCTTTCTAAAACTTTGTGTAAATACAGATTTTTATTTGGTATTATTTTCTTTCTGACTAAAGGACTTCCTTCAGTGTTTCTATGTCTAAGGAAGTCTGTTTTGCCTTTCTTTTTCAAATATTATTTTGCTGAATATAGAATTTATCTATACAGAATTTTTCTCATCAGTGGTTTAAAGATGGTTCTCTACTAAATTCTGGCTCACATTGTTTCCAACATAACATCTGTTGTCTTTCTTACATTTTCTCCTCAATATATAATATGTTCTTTCCTTCTGACTACTTTTAACATTTCCTTTTTTTTTTTTTTTTTTTACGGCTTTTAAATAATCTGATCATGGTATACCTTGGTATATTTGATTCTTGTTTCTTGTACTTAGGTACATTGAACCACTTGGATCTATTTATTTGTAATTTGCATCAAATTTAGAAAATGTTGAACCATGATTTCTTCAAAAAGAGTTTTCTGTTCCTTTTCTTTCGGGACCTTAAATATCACTTACATTTGCCTGCTTGAAGTTGTTCTACAACTCTGAGTCTGTTAATTTGTTTTCAGTCTTTTTCTGTTTAATTTTAGATACTTTCTATTGTTATGTCTTCAAGTCACTAATCTTTTCTATGTAGTGTATAATTTGCTGTTAATTCTATTAAGTCTATTTTTTTTTATCTCAGACGTCTTTAGATCTTCAGTCTGAGTCTTCTTTTTTTTACGCCTTTCATGTATCTAACTTAAAATGCTCAACCTTTCCTCTAGTTTCTTAAACATGTATGGAGTATGGAATACTCCATAACTATATGAACTATAGTTACAATAACAGTTTTAATTTCCTTTCCTAATAATTCTGTCATCTGTGCCATTTTTGAACTGTTTCTATTTATTATTTTTTTCTACATTATCAGTCATTTCCCATGCAATACTATGATTTACAATAAGGAATATATATTTGATCTTTGTCCTCATTTTGGGCTCAGAGCTTCTAAAATGTTGGAATTTTCTAAGGACTATGAGTGAGATAAAGGTGTCTTTTGTCATTTGTAACAAGCCTCTTTCAATCATACCTGAATTTAAGTAAATGAGATGTTTTTTAAAAAGCCCCTAAGGAAGTTAAGAAGGGAAACCAACCCTATAAGTAGAGGATTAGAACTTTCAGCTTTCCCTCTACCCATCCCCACCATGGACCTCCAGGGAAGAGAGAGAGGCTGGAGATTTAGTTCAATTACCAATGGCCAATGATTTAACTACACATGCCTATGTATAAAAACCTTCATAAAAAATCTATAAGATAGACTTCAGAGAGCTTTTAAGTTGGTGAGTACATGAAGGTGCTGGGTAAATGGACTGCCAGGAGACATTACAAAAGCTCCAAGCCCCTTCACACATGCCTTGTATATCCTATGCATCTCTTCCATCTGGCTGTTCCATCCTTTTGTAACAAACCTATAATCTAATGAGAAAAATGTTTCCTTGCATTCTGTGAGCTGCCTGAGAAAATTAATTGGTCCTGAGAAGGGATCCATAGGAAACTCTGATTTATAGACAGTTGGTCAGAAGGACAGGTAACAACCTGGACTTGCAATTGGCATCTGAAGTTCGATGGAGGTGCAGTTTGTGGGACTGAACATTTAATCTATGGATTTGACACTACTTCCAGGTAGACAGTGTTAAAATTGAGTTAAATTGTAGGGCACCCAATTGGTGTCACAGAATTATATGTTCTTACATTGCAACTTGGAATTCTTTCTAGACTAGAAATTGGGAAATTTTCAGGGCTCACTTGATTTGTTGCCCCTTTCTTAGGGATCACCTACAGTGTCTGATGTCCAGTGTCTGAAAATTGTTGTTTTAATTTTTTTTTTGTTGAAATGAGAGTAAATCTAGAACCAGTTACTGTCTTAACTGAAAGCAAAACTCTTCTCCAAAAATGCCACTTTTAATCCTCTTTAGTCCAATATGCTTAGCATGGGAAAGTGAAGAAGTTACAAGCAGATGAATTATTCCTGATTTTGAGTAAGCATATAGCTATATGTTGCATAAAAGGATTTTCTATGGCACATAGAAAGAGGCAAGAAATATAGTTAGGAAACTACTAGAGTCAATAGTTGTTTTATTATCCCTCTGAAGGTCATGCATTTAACTATATACTCTAATGTTATCAAGACCTTACTTCCAACAATAAGTTATAATATTTATCCTCAGTTTTTTTGACCTGACAAATCACATTTATTCAAATTCTTTCACATAGCAGTCACCTGACATCTTTTTATAAAAGAGTTTTATAGAAACTATTGCTGAATGTATAAATTATTAATATAATTCAATAGGATATACATTCTCTGAAGACCCACTAATAGAGTTTGACACACATCCCCTCTCATTACACTGAGTGTCAATACATGGGCAGCAGTGTCTTTAGACAATGATTTTGATGCACTTGTAACTTCAACTTTTAGCCAAATGAAAATAAACTCCTTTCTAAAGAGTTTGTAGTTTCTGCAAAGAATACAGAGAATCTTAGCAGCCAGAGCTTGTCCGTTACTCCTTTATATAAAACTGGGGATTAAGTTGATTAAATGAATTTAATTGAAGCAGAATGGCTTCTCATTCCAATGAATTCTATTAAGTTATAATTATTAATTTTCCTTAAATTCTTTAAGCTACTGTGCCATATTTATGACAGTTTTCACTATATTATGAAAAAATTGACCTTTATTATTTTAAATTTTATCCTATTATTAAAATGATTTTAAATTTTAGTCTATTATTTCAATGATTTTACTACATATTGAAGTTAACTTTTCAATAAAAGCCAAGAAATATTGTTCTAATCCTGCAGAAGAGGACTGACTGCACCTAATGATAATAACAATAACCACAAACATTTATAGATTATTTACTATATGCTATTTATGAAATTACAAGGCTATAAACTCTTGTTCTGAATATTTTGCAAAAACCCAGTATAATTAAATTGGTAAACCTGTTATGATAAAGCTCAAAACCTAGAGACTTCTGTACATGAATACATTTTTTTTTTTCTCCATCTCTCAATATTTGAGTTTCTGGTGTTAATATATGTTGGGTACCGAGAGGGCTGCAGGTGAGATACAGATAATGATATAAATATTTATTTATAAATATATATATTCATGAGTAAACTTGTGAGGTAGCTACTATTAGTTAAAGTAACTAAGCCATGCCCTAGTAAATGTCAATGATTGGATTTGAACTGAGGGTACTGACAACTAGAATAATAATAGCTAATGTCAAATACTTACTCTGTTAGGTACTGTTCTAAATGCTTTATATACATCAACTTGTTTAATCTTCACAATAACCCAATAAGGTAAATGAAATTATTATTTCCTTTTTACAATGAGGAAAGTAAAGTCCTAAAGGGAGAATTAACTGTCCAAAGGTACCTGATTGGTTAGTGGCAGAGCCCCAACCCAGGCAGTCCCCACTACAAAGCCCATATTCTCCATTACTGCCATGTCAAGGCTCCCTGAGCACATTCCTTCTTCTAATGAATGATGTACCTTTTACCAAAGAGTATCTGTGGCTTTTCTATTTCTGTCTTATTAGTAAAGTAAAGGTAGGGATTAAAAGCCAAAGATATTCTGTCATCAAAATGTCTAAACCAATCCCATAATAATAGATATATGACCTTAGATAACAGTTGGTCTAATCTTCTCATTTCACAGATGAAGAAACTGAGGCCTAGGTTATTTAAATGTTTTGTCCAAGATTAAATATAGAGTTTCTATTTTTTCAAAGCAGAGTATTTGTCAGAGTGCTGAGTTCTCTCGTACAACACATATTGAACACTCTTGCTCAACATATATTTGTGGAATTGAATTAAAAGTCAGAATCTTTCCTGAGATTAGATTAGTGCAAAGCAACATGGTTGAACATACTTTGCAGATCATTCCCTCTTGACTGGTTTCTGTGCATAAGTACTGGTTTTTCTAGAAACATTTTCATAAATAATAGAGTAACATTGCCTAATATTGTACTGATGTTCTCACATAATTTTCCACTGATAGCCTGAAGTTGTTTTATTTTTGCATTATAGCCTTAAATCTCACCATCACAGAGGACTGTGTTTCAGAGCAGCTTCTCTCAGGTTTACCAAGTTAGAATATATTGGGGTTTTTGTTTGTTTGTTTGTTTTGACAAAGTAAAGGGAATTGCTGTACACTCAATACAGATGTGGGATGAATTTACCCCAGTAATGTAGAAGTGTCAGGAAAGTTGGGCAAGAAAAGCCATTCAAATAACCCAGCAATTTGAAACAACCTTAAGAAATTTCATAGGAAAATTTTATTCATTGGCAAGAATTAATACCATAATTTTCTTATATAATTAACATGTATTGATCTGAATGTATTTTTCTTGTTAGAATTTGAAAATGCCTTTAAATTATTTCTATTGTCTCCAGCACTTTAGATAAAATGTAAAAAAATTGTTATAGATTACGTTTCCCCTATTTTAATCAATATTTATATATTTTCATATATATTTTCATACATATATGTATTTTCAAATTTTTGCATAACAAATAGTATTCTGGCTAGGATACAATACACATACACATTAATTAGATAAAATATGGTTACATTAGTTTATTTTGTTTGTCTATAGACTACAGCAAGGATAAGGTGTTAGATAATCATCAAAAAGTGAAATTAGAGAACAGAGCCTTAGTAACTGTAACACTTTAAATCCTCATGTCTTCCTATAGTGCATCATGCTTTACGAAACCTAACTCATTCTCATATTCAATTTTTAAAGAATTTTTAATGATATTGTTCCAATATTTAAAATATTCATCTAGATTTTAGTGATTATAGATAATTTTGAATGATTTCACCCCAAAACAGTTAGAATCTCACTTTATTTAATGAAAAATTTTTATAACAGTTTAAAATTAGAAAGTGTAATGTCCTGATCCTAGGGTTCCTTGGACCAAGAATGTTTTACAATTCTTAGAAACAATTAAAGTTTTATTTTGCTTTTTTCCAAAGATTTATTTTGAATTTACTTGCTTTTTCTTGTAAAGGTAGACAAATTACTTTAAACGTTTTTTGTAAAGGATTATTATTTTTTTAATATGGTAATTTTAAATTTGCCTAGATTTATACATTTTACATATAATTTCTGATATTTTTTTCAAAATATATTGATAAAATATACCAATTATCTGATAAAAACATATAAACTATATGATAAAATATGATTCAATAACTTACCAATACAAAAATTCTTCAAAGACAATTTTTTTTTTTAACTTAGAATGCCTGACTCTAAAACCTGTGACTGTGGACTCACAAGAATGTATTGTTCATTCATCAACCTATGATTTGGTCAGATTGTTTTCTGAAAATTTCAGTGATAAATTACAACAGCAGCCTACTTTTGCTTAAATTTGAAACACAAGATAAAATAAACATTGCTCACCCTTCCCCCTCCCCATTTCTCTAAAGTGTTCGGTTATCAGAAAGGATAGATTATTCATCTTCTAACAGCAAACAATGGTAAGTAAAAATAACTGAAAACCTTTTTATCAAATGCTTATTAACAATGGCCTTTTGTTCAGCACAGCACATTTATAATAAAACAGGGACTGGGAGGAAATGCTTATTCATGTAAAAGAACCAGGATTAACATCAACAAAAATAAATCACCAAGGATTCAAAAATGACTTCTTAAGTGTATATAATTAATAAATCGTGCAAACTTAAAATCCTTCTTTTGAGATCAACTTGTCACTGACCAAACTTCACCAAAAAGCTATAAGATGCAGATAAATGTCTGTTATGTCAGATTCTAAGATGTTGGTTTAACTGATGACTAATAGTTTCACCTAGCTCATTTACAAACATAAAGCACTACAAAAACTATCATTTTAAAGAAGAATAAAAGACACAGTTTAGCATTTTTTGTTCTCAAAAAATGAAGTTTAAAGGTTGTAGGGGCCTAAATCAAGGTAAAAAAAAAAAAAAACACTAGTTAAAAAAAATCACTTCATTGCCATTAGAACTATTGGTATAATCAGTGATCCTGATATACTTAGAACTTAATTCATAACACTAAAATTTAGTATAACAAACAAATTAAAATTAAGAACAGATCCATTTCCTTCTGTTTCTAAAAGTTTTTAAAAATGATTTTTACTTTAAAGGTAGAAAATAAATGAGTTGGACTATATCAGACTAAAAAGCATCTGTACAGCAAAGAAAACCATCAACAAAACGAAAAAGCAACCTGACAAATGGGAGAAAATATTTGTAAATCATATCTTTGTTAAAGGGTTAATATCCAAAACATATAAAGAACTCACAATGAACATCTGATTTAAAAAGTGGGCAGAAGATCTGAATAGACATTTTCCCAAAGAAGACATACCGACACATGAAAAGGTGCTCAACATCACTAATCATCAGGGAAATGTAAATTCAAACCATAATGAGATATTACCTCACACCTTTCAGAATGGCTATTGTCAAAAAGACAAGAAATAACAAATGTTTGCAAGGCTATTGAGAAAAGGGAACTCTTATGCATTGTCAGTGGAAATGTGAACTGGTGCAACCTCTATGGAAAAGAGTAGGAAGGTTCCTCAAAAATTAAAAATAAAACTACAGTATGATCCAGCAATTCTACTTCTGGGTATTTGTCCCCCCAAAACAAAAACACTAACTTTAAAAGAAGTATGCAGCCTTATGTTCACTAATGCATTATTTACAATAGTCAAGCTATGGAAACAACCTAAGTGATCATCAACTGATAAATGGATAAAGAAAATGTGGTATATATATATACACAATGGAATATTGTTAAGCCATAAAAGTAAACCTGGCCATTTGTGACAACATGGATAGACCTTGAGAGGATTGTACTAAGTGAAATAAGTCAGACAGAAAGATAAATAAGGTATGACCTTACTTATGTGTGGATTTTAAAACAAAACAAAACAAAAACAAAAAATACAAGCTCATACATACAAGAAACAGATTGCTGGTTGTTAGAGGTGGGGATGGGCAAAATGACTGTAGGGGACCAAAAGATACGAACTTCCAGTTATAAAATAAGTCAAGGAGATGTAATGGACAGCATGGTGACTATAGTTAACAATACTGTATTTACATTTGAAAGTCACTGAGAGTATATCATAAACATTCTCATCACAAGAAAAAAATCATAACAATGTATGGTGATAGATGTTAACTAGACTTATTGTGATCATTTCACAACATAGACAAATATCAAATCATTATATTATATAACTGAAACTAATATAATTTCATATGTCAGTCAATTATACCTCAATAGAAAATAAAGCTAGAAAAATTATTTGAAAAGGAATCTGTATACTTAGTTTTAAAATTTCAGCTGTAAAAATGATAAAAATTATAAATAATACTATATATTTTAGCACACAATTTTTCTTTTTTTCCTGAACTTGAAAGACCTGAGAGGAATTATTAACAATATGCTATTTAGTAGGTGTGAACACTAACATCTAGACTAAAGGGCTGAAATGACAGGGCCAAGATGATAGTCACCTCTTGGTGGCATAAGAGTATCTAATGGCAATAAAGGTTTACATGTATGAATGTTTATTATATGTCAGGCAGACCCCTACATACTTTACATAGATTATCTATAACATAGGTACTATTATTACTCCATTTTACAGAGGAGGAAACTGAGGTGGTAGGGTACATTTTGAACCAAAGCCCTTTTTATTCATAACCATCACAATATCTTGTTTAGTCTTTTGTTCCTTCAATAGATTGTTAATGCTTTTAGGGGACAAACCCATGTTTACTGTTTCTAATACATTTTTCAAATTGCCTGTCCCAGACTGATACAGAGTAGATGTACAACAACAATTTATTTGTTATTGATATTAAGATCATCTAGGTACACAAGCAAAAACTCACTTTAAAGATATTTCTCCAAGGTTCAGTTTCTAAAAAGTTGCTTCACAGAAATGTAGCTATTATACAGCATTATTTAACTAGGCCTCTTTAATATAACCATTGGGCGAGTTTAACAAAGATCCTTGAAAGTGTAGCTACACACTAGAAAAGTCCTAGGAACAGAGTATAGACTGCTTTCTTTAAGGAATATAGTAAAACATCACAGACTAAATATTTTAAGTAACTTGAAAAGAATTTAAAAAATAGTAATAATTATTATTTTAAAAATAATATTGCAATATCCTCAGTGGAACAGAAGCTGCCTCAGCAACAGACATTGCTATATAGGAAGCAATGGCAAGAGGACAGTACGTGTGAGTACATGTTCTTAGGAGATGCCCAGAGTTAGTTAAAGGCTGTCAAAAGAGGGTTCGAATTTTTGTGATTGGTAGTGGGGCAAACTAGAGACAGGATTCATAAGGCTGAGGAGATATGAGCTGTATACACTTCACAGGTCACAAAGGGTGTGCATGTGTGCACGCGCACATGCACACATACACACACACATACAAAATTTGAAAAAGTTTTTAAAAATTCAATCGTTTTCCCATCCCTGGATTTTCATTACAGGGTGTGGATCCAGCAAAGAATAATGCATTTCTCATTAAGCTCAAAGGGGTTGGGGGTACGTTTCCTAACTCTTTTTCAAGAAAAATTTTATAATGCCATTATCCAACTATGTTCTTTTTTAAAAAACTTTATATCCTAAATATTTTAGCAACATATTGCTATATTACAAACGACCCAAAACTTTTTGGCCTAAGACAACATCAATTATTTTTCATGATTCTGCATGTTGGGTAGGCTCCGTTGGGTGATTCTTCTGCAATTCATGGTACTGGCTGTGTTACACAAATGACTGAATTTATCTGGTGGCTCAACTGAGGCCAGGACATCCAAGATGGCCTCACTTACAATGTGTAGCAGTTGATGCTGGCTGTTTTCTGGGATGTCTTGCATTTTTCCCATGTGTCCTCTCACACTCCAGGGCCTTTCTCTCTATATTGCTTCTCAAACAGACTAACTCGACTTCCTTACATGAAGGTCACTTCCAAGAGGTCAAAATCAGAAGCCGCACTGCATATCAGGGACTAGGCTCAGAAGTCAGTCATGTCTCTTCTACAACATTTTATTAGGCAAAGCAAGTCACAGGCCAGCTCAGATTTGAAAGGAGTCTAATAAAAGAAATAAAAGTTACATGTCAAAGCAATCTCACATTAAAAAAAAAAAGAAAGCCTTATGAAATGAATTTGAATTCTAGGTCAATACTATGCGTGACTATTTTCTATGGGGAATTGAATGATTAACGATTCAGTCAGCTGAGTATCTGCTTTCCATTAATGCTCTTAATTTTATTATGTGAATTTAGTGAAAAACAAAAGATGCCATATTAATTAGCCTTTGGACATTTACCCTGAAGAAATCAGATGGTTCACTGAAGATCTCTCGATTCACGCATTTCTTATTCTAGCACATCGGTATTAAAAGGCCACAAATCACAGGTTGCCTCAAAAGAAAAATTGAGGTCTGGCTAAAATTATTACCTTAATAGGGTTTAGTGCTAACTTTCTCTCACCAAAGTCATTAAATAAGCTAATCGTCCTATCCCTGGGAAAAATTTAGAAAACAGTAGTGAAATACAAGATTAAACAAATGAAAGTAACTTTCTATTGATACCGTGGGTTAAAATGGGGCGAAGAAGTCTGGTGAAAGTGATGTAAGGCCTTGAAGCCATCGTCAGAATGTTGGCTTTTATCTTGAGTAAGCAGGGGGAGCCATTGGAGAATTTTGAGCAGAGCCACGTTTTGATTTAATTTAGCTTTTAAAGAGATAACTCAGGCTGCTAATTTGAGAACAGACTGAGAAGAAGAGGGGCGTTGTAGTGAGAGTAGAAGCTGGAGAACAGTGAATTATCTCAATAATTCCAGTGAACAGATGATAAAGGCTTTGCTAGAAACAGTGAAGACTGAATTTGTTTATTTATTTGTCCCATTCTGGTTACTTTTACTGTTAATATACATTTAGGAAAACACCAATACCTGGACTTGCCTTTTTCACATCAGAAAGTCTTTCTTAAATCAATGTTTTCCAAAAGCTCTATTTCCTATTGAAGAACGCACTATATAGTATATATTTTCTTGTTCACATTCCAGTTTTTGTTTTAAGGATCCCAGACACACTACCATTGTCTTTGGCTGGCTAGTGTAAGAGGCAGCTGCCCATGTGACATTATTATGGCTTCCTCAGAGGATTCTCTGACTCCAGCTGAAATGTCCCCACCACACAAGTTACAACTCCGTGTTAAGACGCTGCAAGTGTATTATTTCCCATATGTACATTATATAATAATTTAACTTTGAATCACCATGAACACATTAGTTCAGATTAGTTCACCAAGAGCACATTAGAGATAAGGTTTAGAAAGAAAAACCCCAAAAGAAGGAATCCAATGCAGTAAGGATATGGCTGGAGGAAGTAAGAGAAGCCTAAAATTTAGGCTAACAAGAACAGTGGTTCTTCACCTGGAAGAGAAAGTAACACCAAATCTTACCTTTTTCAAAATTATATCTAGAGAAAGGCCCACTATTAACACAACATAATTAGGTACCACCAGCACAGGGCCTCATAGAATATGTTGATCTAAAATTAACCCGTTTTATAAGTCAAGCAATATGTAAGAAGAGAAACATAACATGAACTGCATTTTGTTCTTAGTGTCTCTCCCATTTTACAGGCATTCTGTGAGTTTTCCAATGGGAGGACTTGAAAATATTATTTTCCAGAGGCAGACTTTCAAATCCTTCTGCTAAGACATTGGACTTATGAGTAACTAAAGAATTGAGGAGTAGGAGACAGAGCTCTAGGATAGATAAAGAGTATGACATAAAGTCTTCCTGTCATGTATTTTCTAAAAAATATTTGCAAAGCTAAATTTCTATTCATGACCCAATATCTAATTATAACAGGATGTATATGCCCCAGCCCTCCTAACCTAAAAAAGAAACATCTGAAATTATTCTCATTTTTTTTAATGTCATGCAATGAAAATTGCCCTTTGTGCTCAATCCTTACTTCTTACAGTGTTTGCCATAATCTCAGAACAAAGACACACCTGCCTCCACCCTCCCTGCTGGGTTCAGACACTCTGTAGGTAAATATTTGCTGCTACAAAAAGGCAGTGTGCTGTGACAGAACAGCAGGAAGCGAATGAGAGTTGAAGATGCATAGATACTCCATGCACAGGTATGAAGACTCAAACCCCGGCTTCTGTACTTAAGAGCTTTAGAACACGGGACAAGGCCCTTCATATTTCTGAGCCTCAGTTTCCTCATGTCAAAAATGAGGGTATAGTGCTTAGCTGGCAGGATGCTTATAAACATCAAAAGAGGTCATATTATAAGTTTCTGGCACAGTGTTGTTCAGTTAGAATATGTGGGCTGCCAGAAACATAATATTCAACTAAAAGTTACTTCAGTGCAAGGGTGCTATTTTTTTCAAAGAATTAGGACTCTCTGGGTTGGTTCTCATGGCCTCAGAGATCTAGGCCAGTTTCTCCATAATTCTCTTGGCTACGGTAGCTCCAGGTATCATGTATGACACATATGTGACAAAGTCTAAAACAGAAGGTATTTATCTTTGCATGTCTCTCACAGGAAAAATCCTCAGAAGACCAGTAACATCTCTTCTGATCCCTTTAGGCTGCATGAGGTTACAAACCTGTATAAGGGCTACAAGCAAAGCTGGGACAGTGAGTGAGTATTCAGCATTTTTCCTTCCTTATGTAAAGAGGGCTCTGCAGCAAAAAAAAAAATTTAAAAAATAAAAAATAAATAATTGGGAGGGACATGGCAGTTGGATAGAAGGCAATAATATACACTTCTGGTGCATGGCTTGGAAGTAGTTATGTTAGTTCCCTTCTCACTTCAATTGGAAACACAATATAGCAAGTGTTGGCAGGTGCTTCTAGAGCACTGTGCCTTTGAATTTTTCAGTGTACTAGCTCACATGCCCTGTTTCATAGGGAGCTTTCTTGACCCACTACCTAGATTCCTATGTCTCAAATATAATAAGCTGCCTATTATAAAAACAACAATTGCAACAAAAATCAACAAAGACAACTTTCTTTTCTTGCCAGGCTTATGTCCGTAGGCATATTCTGTGGTTAGACAAAGGCACAGACATGAAAGAAGAGCTGGATTCCACACTACTGCTCGCTTTGGAATGCCAGTAAATGTGCACAGCTATCTCATGTCTTGCTCAGATGGATTTACCTCTGATATGTGTTACTTCCCACTCGTGCTGGTCATATTCATTTGCTCAATCTATTCCACACAGTGTTTTGTTTTGGTTTGTTTTTATTTTCTTGAAAAAAGAATATTAAATGTTATAAATAAACCCCCTCTCTCAATTGCACAGTGGCAGGGAAGGACAGTGGAGAACAGTGATCTGGAAGGATGACAGAGCTAACAAAGAGGAAAGAGTCATGGACCATTTAGGCTTGAGTGACAGCACTGAAGTAAGCTAGAGTCAGTGGCTGTATTTAGAAAATAAAGCAGCCAGTGTTTTGCAAAGAGCAGGAGGAAAGCAAGGCCTTCGTTAAAGTTGGTTGAAAAAGATGTAAGTCTTAGAAGGTGTACTTAGAAAAAGTACACAGACACATTTAGAAGTAAAATAAAAAAATAAGATATGGACTTCCCAGCATAGACAGCATGGGTGAACATATTATGGGATAGTGAGGAGATAGGACAGAGTCCTCTCCAGACTCAGGACAGAAACTATAATTCTTCAGGATTCTTAATTTTTTAATGAGGAGAAACTGGAGGTTAGTCACAAGACCAGCTATAACCCCATTATAGCTATTTATATATGAATTGACACAGGAAAATATATCAATATAAGCATGTGTGTCTGGGGATGTGGGTATACATGTGCGTCTGTATAAATATAGATTTTTAATCCTTTTAAAATGAATCTTTTAGCCATCGTGATACTTGTATTGGATGGACATTGCTTGATTATAACAATCAAATTTTGAAGACTAAAATGGAAAAACAGGAATATCTTGGATAATTTTTTTAATCCAGGCTAAATTCTGTTTTAATGTGTTCTTTATTATAATAAAGTGTCCAGGGAAGATAGTTTTGATTTTTAAGATTGAGTTACCTGAATTTATTAGTAGAAAGGAAAGATTCCATATTTGGTGATTATTTTCAAAAATTTTTCTCCATATTTGGTTGGTTCCTTCAAATATATTACAAACACTTTGGGTTAGAAACTGCTTCTTTGTTTTTTATTTTACTTCTGTGTAGCACCTTTTAAAATATATTGCACATAAGATTTGATTAATACATTTTTGGGTTGCTTATTATCACTCACAGTTTTAACTCATTCTTACACTTTGGCACATTCACAAATAATATATAACTGTGCTTATTTATATTGGTTTTATATTAATTTGGACATTACAACATTAGCTTATTGATACACTCCCTGTGAATGTTTAATATAGTGAAAATGTGTTAATTGGCTTGTCCATTAACCAAGTGGCCTGAAAACTCACAGTAAGCAACTTTGGGCATGCAATGGCCCTTTAAGAAAAAAACCAGAGGTCATTGTTGTTACTTTGTTAGATACTGTATCTAAACATACACAAAAATAAAACCTTCAGGATTTTTTTTTTTCAGGATTCTTAAATGTCTTTTCATCACCACTTTAAAGCTCTGTGTGTGTGTGTGTCCAGATTTCTTGTCCCCTAAAGTGAACTTATGTTTGCCTGAAGAGAATGTACTCTATACTGAGGTGGGCTTGCAATGATCAGTCTAAAATTAGACTGCAGCCTAAGAATGCTGGTGTTACCCTCCCAAATCTGTAGGGCAGATATGACATGCTGGGAGTTGTCCTTTTGCTGTCATCATTTAGGACAGCTGAGGACTAGGTACCATATTACCCTCCATATGAATGATGGGAGACATGGGTTTAAAGCCTTCACCATCCCTATTTTAAAGCAAGGAGGATCCCTGCTAAAACTTTTACAAAAGTGTTCATCAACTCAGTAAACACAGAGTTTAGAGTCAATAGCTTAAAAAAGTAGAGAAAGAGAGGAAGATCCTTGTTTGTTTACTCTTTCACCATGTATTTTCAAAACACAATGGTGGGAGAAGGTTTGTTCATTTTTCCCATAGATACTCCTTAGGGAATGCATTTAAACAGAACAAAATAGTCTTTCTATGACTCAACAGAAACAGAATTTGTAGTACTATTTTTTTTTAGCTTACATGTGATTAGGTGAGAACATTCCTTTGTTATTTGTTTCCTGTACTCTGAAGGTGGCATTTAATGTAATCTTGTTTCACTTGGATTTCCCTCTGACAAATGGGAATGATTAATTTTTTAACAAAAATTAAAATATTTTTCTAAACATCTCCAGATAGACTACTATTTTTATTAATATAAGATGAAAAATATTTTGTTTCAAAGAACTAAAATAACTTAGGTATTCTCTTTGTGGCTATAACGTTTCGTCAGGTATCTTAGATAGGTATTAGGAAGTAGTCAGTTCCACAATGTAAACAATAAATGTAAACTGCACAGTAAATCCCTAAGCACTTTATAGGTGTCATACACAGGGACAAGGGGGTTCATCACAAGCTTAGATGCTCCCATCTGGGGCTTTTTAAAAGCATGTAGCACGGATAACAGCAGGTAAGAAGCACAACTTTTAACCAAGGATATGACTGGGAGCCCCAATAAGAATCTGGCTTTCAAAAATGAGGAATCATCAACCTGTGTTTAATTCTTCCATTCTTGATATTTTATAGCATTTTACTTCTTCAGGTAACCCCTATTTAGGTGCTCCATTTCTCTTACTCTTTACAATCTCTCTCAGTAGTTCAACTTGAAGTTAAAATGTCATCTGTCTCAGGGACTATTCTAATGTTAAATTTCTCCCATTAGAAAATGAGAAGAGTTGTTATACGGTAATAAAATTACAAGCATGAGATGGTGCACAATTTGGGCCTTACTTACTTTTGAAGTCATAAAATTATTTTCTTGTAGTCCATCAAATATAAACTAAGCCTTTGCAAAAACAATATTCTTTCCTTTCATACTGCATTTTTATACTGCACTTTTAGTCTTGTTGATGTCCTGATAACCACTGAAGTATCTTTTAGCAAAATGTATATAAACCTTTATATTAAACCAAAATGAAAGGCAAGAGTAACCATTATTCTGGAGGAAAGGGTTTTCACAAGATATTTTAAAGTAAAAATATTATCTTCTTCCACTGTTTGTTAACCTAAATGCCAAGGGATAAGAAAGAGCAATAATATAAGACTTTAGAAAACATCCAGTGTCTGCTGCCCATGTGCATACATTCCACAGTACACACTGCTAACTCCTGAAGACTTGATATATATTATCTCTAGAATATAACATTCCTGTAGTTCATTTTAAAAGGTAGACCTAAAAGAGTTATTGATGCTACCAACATATAACAAGGTACAAGAATTCCTTGCAATTAAAATAACAATAGTGGCGTCTCATTGGGGAAAGAAGAGAATTCTGTCAACATTACTCCTTTCACTTTTCAACCTTGATTTTTTTGTTGTGCTATTCTAAAAAGCCTTCAAGCTATACATTTACTATTTGAGAACAAAGACGAGAATGTTAGTGCTTATACACAGAGTTGAGATGAAATTGGACCACCATATTGAAAAGAACCTAGACTAGAAAATGGACACATAGACTCCTCCAAATACCTCTGCATCAGTGGAACTGGATATCACAGAATCTCTGGAGTAGGCAATGGTCTGTGGACATTTTTAAAAAGTGAAAGCCTAGACTTCAGCTCTGACCTTCTAAAAACAAATCTGACTAGGGTATGGCTTAGGAATCAGTTTAAGAAAAATTCTCAGTTCATCCTAATGCACAACCTTGGTTGAAAAATACTGATATAGAAAGATATTGAGAAAAGAATATTATGACAAGAATTTAGGCAAAAGATGGAGAATCAGGCATTGGACAGATACTCAGTTATTAGGCTGAAGTACAAAAGAGTATATTGTTCAAAAGGAAAGAGCTGAGATGGGATCACAAAGAAACCCCTTTAAAAACAGTAAGGTTGCTTTTTTAAATTGATAAATAAAAAAGTTTCCCCTGCTAAGACGAAGTCTGGGTCTAAATTTAAGAATAGAAGTGAGCCTCCAGATATGAGATAAACAACTTAGATACAGTATTTGGAGGAGATTTAAGTATTAGTCATGGAATCAAAGAGATGATTTTAATATACCCTTCTTCTGAAATTTTCACTTTGGTAAAGAAAATTCACTTTTCATGAACCTGAAAAAATCACTAATAGGTTAAGTTAGCAGGAGACTGAACAAAGATGAGCAGGTTTTAAATTATAGCCTTTATTTGGAAAATACCCTCATTTTAACCTTCTCTAAATCAGTATGCAGGAATTCAAAAGGAACAAAACCACTAGCAGCAATTCCTGTTGTACATGGCAACTAATTCACAGATCTTGGTCCACATCAATCTTCATGCCTTATATTTTGTACAATTGACTCAAAATGGATGAATGGTCAACGAATATCTACTCGATCAGTATTTAGACAAGTAAACGCAAAATAACTACCTCTAAATTCACCAATGTTTACAGTAACTAAAGCAGCAACATGTATAAAATAGGACACTACGAGTTTTTATTAGCTAATTTTTCCATTAAAAAACACTTTATGCCAGTTGCAAAATGAAATTGTTTGCTTTCCTCTTGTATCTAGCTTGGATACCAGTTGGCAGTTGGTTGCCTATTTCTCAGCCAAAAATTGTCTTTTATATTTTATCTGTTCCTCTAAAGAAGCCTAATCCTGCGAAGAATTGCACGTTATTGTAGTAGGTGTTCATACTTCAATGCCTTCTTTTTCAGCAAAGCACATTTCTTATTTTTCCTGAATGAACTTAATAGGAGGTAATTAAAATTTGTCGTCACACCTAACATCTGCTTCAATATCAACTGCATTGTGCTTTAGAGTGGTAAAAGTTTCACAGACAAAAATACACTGACCCCAAAGCCAGTGCACTGACAACTCTTGCTGGAAAGACGTTGTGGTCAGGAGGTAACAGCAGAGCAGCAGAGGCAGGCTCATTTTTCTGGATAACTCATTTTATCTTCTTTATTCAATCATCTATACTCATGCAGAATATTTGTTCATAAACATTATTTAACTGTTTGGATAGGGAAATGATGAGAGTAAAAATGAAGAGCAGAAAGGTGAGTTATGCTTTCAGTTTGTATTTTTTGAAAGAAAAAGAAATATGAGCCCAGTTATTCTTTATCCACTTAATGACAGTACTCAAACTCAGAAAAAAATATAAAGTTCATGTAATGTGCAAAGTCATGTCTTTGGCTATCTGAGAGACAGATAAAGAAGTCAAGCATGAAAGGAAAGGTTAGAATTTAATCACATGTTTTCTTGTTCTTCAAGTGTTTCACGTTTCAGTGTCCTATCATATGCATGTCCTGTCATCTCAAGAAGATTAAAAATTCAACTATAAAGTAGGCCTTGAATGAATTGCCAAATATCTGATTACCAAGAACAGAATTAGTTGTTTTACCAAATACTGCAGAGGCTTGTAAAATCATACAACAAATGAATGATGCAAAGAAAATATCTTATTTCATTTTTACTTAACTGGATTTAAAATTTGTATAAGTAATAATAACACATCTGTTTAAAACACATTAACCATTTGAAACATGTAATGAAATGCTAATAATCTTTCTGTCTCATCTTTGGCTCTAACATCATGAGTTTAGTTTGTATCCACGCAGTTTAGTGTGGGAAAACTGCATGTCACTGTATGTTTACTTTGCATTTTCTTGACCTGTAATAAGAATGGATATTTTTTATGTTTCTGGTAATTTAAAAATTTCCAAAATTTTCTAGAGCAGGGCTAACAGAAATTTCCATGATGGTGGAAATGTTTTATCTGTGCTGCCCCATATGGTGCCACTAGCCAAATGTGGCTTTTGAACACTATAATTGTGGCTAATAAGACTGAGAAAATAATTTTTAAATTTTATTTAGCTTAAATTAATTTAAATTTAATTTTGTACATGTTCCCTGTGGTTACTATATTATACAACACAATATCTAGAATATCATATGAACATACAGTTAAAGACTTCTTGCTATATTATAAAAAATGAAGCTTATCATACAAATTTCTCTGCAACCTAACTTTATTTCATTTAAATTGTTTCATTGAAAATATAGCATAGACTTTCATCTAGGTTACTACATGTATATCTAACTTATCCTTTTTTAATAGATGCATAATTTTAAAATCCATAATCTATTCAGCCATATTCCTAATGATTGTTTTTTTTATTACTACTGTTATACTTTTACAAAGTGTTATGTAAAAAAATCATGTATAATCATACAAATCTTTACCTTTGTGCAAATGGCTATATAAATGTATATTGTCAACAGAATGTACATTTAAAAATTTTAATAGCTACCAAAAGATTATTATTTAAATCTTTCCTAAGATATTATAATATAGCACATTCCCGTGAGATATAAATTTGTGGGCCAGTTTCCTTATATCCTTGCCAGCAATAGACAGTAACAAGCTTTTTTTTTTGCCAATCTGAGTAGAAAACTGCATGTCATGGTAAATTTAATTTGCATTTCCTCGACCATTAATAAGAATAAATATTTTTTAATGTTTACTGGTCACTTAAAATATGTTGACAATCTCTCACTTCAAAGTCATTATCTTCTGATTATACCTTAAAAGTAAAAGCTAGAGATCCTAACCTAAGTGCATCATAAATGTCTTTCTAGGTCTCAAAGAACCAACTTCAAATATGTAGAGTTGAGATCCAATTTAGTTATATAGACCGATTACTTAAAATTATAGTTTGCTATAGAACTATTTTTTTTTAGCATCCAAAAAAAGTGTATCCACATGTGCCTTATAGCTATCATATTAGACAGCACGATTTCATAGTATCTAAAGTTTCAGATAGATCTGTGGTTAAAGACTACTTGCTACATTAACAAAAATCAAACAAATTTTTATAAATTGAAAAAGAAAATTCAACAGCAGTGTCTCTTAAAGTATAGTCCAAGGATCATCTACATCAAATCAACTGGGATGTTTGTTAAAGAAACTAATTTGGGGTTCCCATTCTAGACTTGCTGATAATGATTTTCTGGGTGGTACTGCATTTTAACAAAATGCATTATTTTTATGCAACTAAAGTTCTTAAAACCACTTCATTTGAGAGACTAAAATACTGTAATACTATTTTTGTTGTTATTTATATCTAACCAATTTTGCATAATTGAGACAAAAAGTAATCTAACATAAAATTTAATTTTGGAAATAAATTCCAAAATACTTTTAGAGTAATGAAAATACATTTTGCTAAAAACACCAGTCTATCTTAATAAGTATTAAAGTTTTTGTAGGCATTTGATGGCTTTGAGAATCAACCAAATAAATATTAAAGCAAGTGTTTTATAAATAGAATTTTATTAATGTTATAAAATATCACATATTTTCTCAACCTTCTAATTTTAAATAACTACCAAAACATATGTTATCTACTAGAAAAACATGATAAAATTAAAGGACATTGTTTTAAATAACAAAGGACCAAGGTTTAGATTTGGTTTTTGTGTTTAGTTATGTGAGGCATTACTCTTAACTTCTCTGACAATGGTTAAACAATATGTGAAGTGAAAATTATAGCATCTATTTCAGGGAGTTGTTCTAAGAACTTAATCAATGATCATTCATGAAAACCCCTTTGCTAACTATTAAGTGTTGATTACTATTATTATTTTAACAATTTAGGAACACTTTTAAATAGGACTTTTACAGGATGACATCAGAAAGACGGGGGAATAAGAGGTTCCAGCTCTCATTTCCCAACAAAAGCACCAATTTGGCAAACACTCACAAACAAGAATACCTGTGTGGGAGCCTAAGAGTCCAGTTGAGAAGGCAAAGCTCAGGACAAAGGAATGTTCCCTTGGCCCACGATTTCTTCCATGAGGAAAAAGTAAGAACAAAGTGAGCACCTGGCTTCTGGAGCCTTATAGGATGCTGTCATACCAGCTCCATACCAAAAATGTAAGGGGATGGGCTTGGCTGAATCACTTTGGAGGAGCTAAAAGCAGGGAGAAAAGGAAGGGCTCACAGCAACTGGGTGCATAAATCTCAGTAGCTGGGTGTGGATCCTACTAACTGGCTCAGGGACTCTACCAAGAGTTTCACCCACAAATTCCACAAGATAGACAATTTGCCTACATGTGCCTCCCACACACCCATCAGCCAAACAACATATACCCCCAGCATCCCTCATACCACCCCACATGCCCCAATACACTGTGCCCCATGTGCCCCACAGAGAGTGTGTGCAAACACCTACAGACAGCACATGGATCTCAGTAGCAGGTGCAGATCTTAGCAGCCAGCTCCATTCTGTAGGATTGGAAAAGATATAACCTTGAATACTCTAGGGCATTGCCCTGGAAAAATAAACAAGAATCTCCCAGCATCTGGCCTGGCTTTTCAGGATGGAGAGAAGGGATAGACTCCTAAGACATTCCTTCCAAGAAAAAACAAGAGGATTGGGAACATCCACACAAAAGATCTGAAAGACCCCCAGAATCTCCCACTAGACATATTAGTGAAAGTCTTTCTCTGCTAAAGCCAGTCAGTAAAGACTGGAGGAGGTCATTATTCCTTCAAAGGTAAAGATAGCAACACAAGTATTCAAGGAACACAAAGAAAGGAAACATTTTTTTGTTTGGTTGGTTTGGTTTTAATCTTTACTTTCAGTTCCAAATGATCACTTTCCTTTTTATTACAAAAGCACTAAACAAACATGGACAGGAACAAAAAAATGACATTTTCAAACCATGTGCCTTTAAAAGGTGTCTCAGTGATCCTGTCACCAACACACATGTGAGGCATAGACAACAGGCAGACCGTTCTCAGTAATCAGAACTATACCATAAATGTGTGATTTTTTTTTATTTCACATATAAAAGATGATAAATGAATCAAAGCATATCACTAAAAAAAATCATCAAATCACAAAGGAAGATAGCAAGAGAGGAAGAATAGAACAAAGAAACAAGAAAATAGAAAACAACCAAATGGTCACAGTAAGTCCTTGCCCAGCATTAATTACTTTAAATGTAAATAGATTAAATTGTTCAATCAAAAGACATAGAGTAACTGAATGTATAAAGAAGTGAGATCCAACTATATTCTCCCTGTAAAAGATCTGCTTTGGCTTTAAGGACACACACACATAGGCTGAAAAGAAAGAAAGAAAAAAATATTTTATATAAATGTAAACCTGAAAGTTGAAGTAGCTAAAATAGGTGAAATATATCTGTAAACAGAAAACTATAAGACATCGATGAAAAAAATTAAAGACACAAATAAATAGAAAGGTGTCCCATCTTCATGGACTGAAAGAATAATGTTGAAATGTCCATACTACTCAAAATGATATATAGAAACAATGCAATCCCTATCACAATTCTAATGGCATTTTCACTGAAAGAGAAAAACAATCCTAAAATTCACAGAGGACCTCAAAAGACACTAGAGTAAAAGCAGTTCTGGGGGCATCAGACTTTCTGATTTCAAACTATATTTCAGAGTTATAGTAATCAAACCATATGCTACTGGCATAAAAACAAATGTATAGACCAATGGACAAAACGTGAGATCCTGGAAAAAAAAACCCTCACATATATGGTCAACTAATATTTGACAAGGGAACCAAGAATACTTAACGGGGAAAGGGTAGTCTCTTTAATAAATGGTGCTGGGAAAACTAAATACTCACATGTAAAAAAATGAAATTAGACCCCTATCTTACACCACTCACAAAAATGAACTCAGAATGGATTAGAGGCTTAAATATAAGAACTGAAACCATACAATTCCTAGAAAAATACATAGCGAAGAAATGCCTTCTTGTTGATCTTGACAATGGTTTTTAAATATGGCACAAAAAGCATAAGCAACAAAAGCAAAATCAACAAGTTGGACTACATCAAACTAAAATGTTTCTGCACATCAAAAGAATCAACAAAATGAAAAGTCAATCTATGGAATGGGAGAAAATATTTGTAAACCATATATTTGATAAAAGGCTAATATCCAAAATAAATAAGAAACTCAAATAACCTTTTATTTGAAATAGGCAAAGGATTTGAACTGACATTTTCCCAAACAAAATGTAAAAATCACCAACAGGTACATGAAAATATGCGCAACATCACTAATCACCAGGGAAACACAAATAAAAATCACCACGAGGTATCACCTCATACTTATCAGAGTGATTATCATCAAAAACACAAAAGAGAAAAAAAAACCCTTGTATGCCGTTGATGGAAATATAAATTGGTACAACCACTATGAAAAACTTAGTATGGAGGTTTCTTAAAAAATTAAAAATAGAAATACTATATAATCCTGCATTCCCACTTCTGGTTTATACCCAAAGGAAATAAAATCACTGTCTTAAAGGGTTTTCCTAACCCCCATGTTTACTGCAGCACTACTTGTAGTAGCCAAGACATAGAAACGACCTAAGTATTCACTGGTGCATGGATAGATAAAGAATATGCGGTATATGCATAAAATGGAATATTATTTAGCTACAAGAAAGAAGGAAATGCTGACATTTGTGACAACATGGATGACTCTTGAGGGCATCATGCTAAGAAAAATGAAAGAAAAACAGGTACTGTATGACCACTTATATGTGGAATCTAAGAAAGCCAAATTCTCAGAAACAGAGAATAAACTGGTGGTTGCCAGGGGCTAGGGAATAGGGGAAAGGAGATGTTGGTCAAAAGGTACAGGCAACTTCCAGTTATAAAATGAGTTAATTCTCAGAATCTAACATACAACATAGAAATTATAGAACACTACTGTATTTCATACCTGAATGTTGCTGTGAGAATAGATCTTAAATAACCTCACCACACACACACAAGATAATTATGTAAAGTGATAGATGTGTGAACTAATTTTATTGTGGTAGTCATTTCACAATATGTAAGTGTGCCAAATCATCACATTGTAAACCTTAAACTTATACAATGTTATATGTCAGTTATATCTCAATGAAGCTAGAGGTGAGGAGAAGACAGATTTTTAGAGAGAATCCAAAACCCAAAATTTCTAAATTATATATAAATGTTGGGTGCAAAATACTCCTGTGTGCATTTAAGTGACTTACTTTGAGTTCTTAAGATTTAGAACGGAGATTAGAAAGTAGAGTGCTCACTTGTGTTTATCCTAGGAGATGTATGCTGTTGATGATGACTGCTCCACTTCTCCTTTCAAAATTCCAAATTCAGACATCTCAGATTCTGACAACTGCCAGCCAGCTTGCTGGACCAACTCTTTCTACCATGACCTGAATAATGGAAAGCTATTTGTCTTCTGTATTTTCTTCCTATCTATTTACCTCATTTTGGATTCACTTTTTCCTTTCTCAAGTTTAGATGTCATGAATTATCATTTTAATTATGATATTGCCAATTTTCACATCTTCTTTGTTCCTTTGTCCTTTTACTACATCTATCTGGCACAAAAAAAAATTATCTTAATTTTTATGTGAAGTAATATATCTGCCGTATCTGTGCTTTAAACCAGGCAACTGAGTGCTTCTGGAGCAAACCACACAAGTGATGAATTGGTATCATTATAAAGTGATGGCCATGTGCTTCAACAGTTCCCTGAATACTGCCCAGCAATTCTACTGCAGGATTTTATTCAACTCTCAAACATTGCATACATGTTAGCTTTTCACACCTTTTTACTCGCTTCAATTCATAACACCTCCACCTTACCCCTTCATTTTTAGCAAATGATCTCACCTCTTACTTTAGAGAAAATATGTCAGCGTATTGAAATTACCTTAACTTTCCATTAAAAACATCCATATGTTTGTTACGAGCCATTGCACTCTTACATTTCTTCCCCTTCTGGTGCAGTTGTTAAGTCCTCTTCATCCTTCTTAGGGTCCAACTGCACTCTGTATTCAGGATCTTACCCTCTGCCACCTTTTCAGAAGACTTGCTCCTTTGTGTGCCCTTCTCTTTTGTATCTTTTCACTCTCACTTCCCCTGCCAGATATTCCCATTAGACATGTTCAGTTCTGTCTTCCACCTTTAAAAAAATCTTTTGACCTTACATTTCATTCTATCTATGGTCCAATCTCTCCTTCCTTTCATAGTCATACTTCTTTTCAGAAATTATCTACCCTTAATGTCTCCATTTCCTTACCTCCTATGTATTCCTTAATTTATGCAAGTTTGACTTCTGCCAAACTTGACTAGGAGGGTAACATCATTGAAATGCTTTCACTGGGCAAATGAGGACATAAGTTCTCATCCAATGATCTATGTGTTGCTAAATTTAATAACAATTTTTCCTCATCTCACTTAACTTCTCAGTATCATTTAATTGTTCCTAAAATATTCTCTTCCCTAATTGTTTGAGAAATCCCTCCTACCTCTCTTCACACTTCTTAGTCTCCTAGTCCATTTCCTTCTCATTTACTCAAACACTGGATACCAGAGTATTACCAAGCTTAGTTTTAGACAACATTGATTCCCTCATTTATACTTTCTGCTCTTTTAATTCCACCAATTCCCATGGCTTGGATTTTCATCTCTATATTAATGCTTTCAGAGTTATCTATCTGGGCTAGACTTCTTTGAGCATCAAGACACAGCAAACCCTAAGTTGACAAATTCTGGTGAGGAATTTAACATAAGAGTGCTCAAGAAAGGCAAATAATTTGATATTTCTTTTCACTAATGTTCTTTAAATATTTATTAATGATACTTTTTATAGAAGAAAAAACTACTCAGAAGATTATAATGCAGAAGCATTTTTTTATTATTATTATGTTTAGTTACCTTGAAAAAATTGACAAAATCTCTCCCACATTTGATTTTTCCTTTTTTCTCTTTCAGCTTTTAAACATCTTTAATAAAATAATTTTTAAAATAAAGAGTTTCAAATATAACTGTTAACCTTGGATAGTTCAGAAACACCAAGATTTGTAATGGCATTGAGACCAGATCCTCATTATTGCTTCTCTGTGGTCACTATTAATTAAAAAGTTGTAGTGCTCCTATCACTTAATCAATTTCTTCATATCAACAATACTTGAAAAAATATTTGAAGAAAATTTAGGGTGATAAAAATAATAACTAATGACTTTGGTATGGCTCACATAGCAATGTGAAGACACTTGAATCTTAAAATCCAGTCCCTGTGAAAGAATCAACAGAGAAAAATCTTTATGTCTACAAAAATATATACATATGTTTATATGTTTATAAGAGTAGACAGATACAGAACTGTCTACTCTTACTGTGTATATACTCTTCCCAAAGTTCTACACCAGAGGTTTTGAACAAGTGTACTAAAAAAGAGCTCACGTTTTGGTGTTACAAAGATATGGTTTTAAAATCCCATGTTATCACTTATTAATGGTGATATTTTGGACAGTTTTCTTTTTAATTTCCCTAAGAATCATTTACTTCTGTAAGTGGGGAACAGTAAATGGGGTTGCTGAGAGATTAAAAAGAGTATATTTAAAGTACCTAATACAGTCCCTAGCTCATAGCTCATAATAATAGGCTTTATCATTATTATCATTATCATCATCACCACCACCACCAACACCACCATCATCATTATTGCCTATATTATCTATGAACCTGATTTAATTTATTTAATTTTATTTCACATGCATTTTTCATGCCATGAATATGTGATAAAGATTATCATCCTCATTTTACATGGGGAAACTAAGACTCATGGTAATCCAGCTAACAACTGGGAAAAGGGGGAGTTGAACCCATGTATGTCTAACAATGGAGTCTCTTCTCTTCTTAAAGTACTATAAATATACTGTGTAATTTGTCCTTATATTTTTTTTAGAGCAACTTTCACATACTCTTGCTCAGACAGATTCCAGAATCTCTGACTCATTTGGACAAAACAAAAATTTCATGTGCCAATAGAATAACGAATTGGCACCAGGGAGAGGTATGTGCCAAAAAATGTGTACCAGTACCTTATTAAGAAGCAAGCTACTGCTACTCATACACACATATGAATTTATACATGTATCTGCCGTGGCATTAAGTCCATATTAAAGTCTATTTCTATAATGTTAATGAACAATTCAAACTCAAGTGACACCATGTAAAATTATATAAAAGAGGGAAAGACTAATTTTTATCATTTTGAATTACTTTCCAGTAATCCATTTTGAAGTTCTAGTTTTTAACAATTTTTAATCTCCCGTGCAATCTTAAATTTCCCTAGAAAATTCATATGTAGTCTAAGAATATTCTGCTTTGTTGAAAAATAAAAGAACATATAATTATGGCATCATTTACGTAACTGGAGTTGCTGGAGCTTGCTTCTAACACAGACAAAGCCTCAGCAAAGTCTTGAAATGTGCAATAGATGGTATTATCAATAAATAATACCTATGCCTATGATTCCTTTCTTTTTTTTTTTTTTTGCCAGGAAAGAACTGAGATGATTACACTTCTCCTGAGCTAAATAGATTAAGATCTACAAGGCAGTCATTAAGATCTTTAATGACTCTTAAAATTGTAACCGCAAGTTACTATACACATGCCTTTGTTGTCACCAGTCCAAAAGTAGTTAAACTTTTTCCAAGGTAATACATAGGTTTTCATATATGCATTCATCCTTTATAACCTGGAATATTAATGGGCAAATAAGAAATAAAAGGTTACTTATGTTTATTTCATGTCTGGATAGTCTGTTTAAACATTAGAGTTTCATTAGTACACTGATTTAATAATAATTTCAGTGCATGATATTTTTCTGTGCTAAGGCAAATGCAATACTGAGAACACAGGCATCAGTAGACAAAACAAAAAGAATCTGCTCAGCTATTCCAGCTCTACTCTTGCAATTCAATTGGTAAACATACAGCAAGGAAGAGTACCTTTCAGCCCTCCTGAAGGTATTCTTAATTAGACATTCAAGTTCTCTACACACTTCATCACTTCAGTACTTGCCTACAGACCTATAAAACCATCAGAGAGTAACATTTTGCAATTTTAATGTAGAAAACTAAGGCATGTTACATCAAATCAAACTGTCTTGCAATGAGCTGTTTTGAAAAGGTTAAGTTCCAACCTTTCATATTAAAATGCTCAACCATCCTCTATTTGCTGTAATGCATGTTTGGCAAAATATGTGATGCAGGCTTCTAATATTTATGAGACTACTCACATCTTTTATGTATGTATAAAACATTTATCATGTTATTTTGATGTGTTTTTTTGCACACAACTAAGAGACAACATTGTTCAGTGTTTAAGAACACAGAATCTGAAGTTATCATAAGGATGAAGCTTAGCTCTACGTCTCCTACTCATGTGGCATTACACAAACTTTTTACCTACACTAAGTCTTAATTTCTAGTAGCTATTGCTTGTTTAATGGAGAAAGTATTATTTACCTTCGAAGGTTATCGTGAAGAAGATGAGATCATTTATTAAAAGCTTTTAGTGGAGTACTTACCTAATTGTAACTGCTTGATAAATGTGTGTTGAAATGAAGAAACGGATGGAGCTAGAAAGAAGAGAGTGAGAGAAAGGGAGTTTGAGTCTTTCTAAGTTAGGGGTTAGAGAAGTGATTGTTTCCAAGGGTAGAAACATGAAGAAGCAACAGGCAAACACATAATGACTTTTGCAAAAAACATACTATCTAAATATCTCATAACTTCATAAAAATTACATAGTTCACTGTGAAGTTTTAGTTATTGAACAAATTTATTTAATTTTGTATCTATTCTTTTAAAATTTTTTTTCTCTTTAGAAGCAGGTGTAGGAGATGGGAACTAATCTCGATATTGCAAGAGGATGAGGATAATTTAAAAATGAAACATACCTAAAATTACATTAAATTTTCCCTCTGGCTGGCAAAATCATAACAATGTGTATCTGGCATTAGTTTCCTACACCTCGTTACAGACAAGTGCCAAAGGAATCCCCAAACATCCAGGTACTGTTTTACTTTGGTCTGACGACAGTTGAAGTTTCAGGACCTCCTGTTTCTTCTCAACAGGAAAGGACATTCATTTCTACCCAGCTCAAAGTTTATCTCCCTCATACAAGAATGTGTATTCTATTATTAAATCTAAAACTGCCTTGACATGTTGTTACAATACCTTATGAATGTGGAAAGTTTTTTGAGACCTAATGTGAAACATGGGAAAAGGTGTGATCTGGCCACCCTTCACATGTTTAGACTGGAACAACAAATCACACTTGCTTGGTTTGAGCACTCTAGTCAACACATTCATTTTAACTGCTTTTCCTCTTACGATCCCTTTGAATGCTGCTAAATTGTATCACCACTTTCATTTAGAAATAATTGGACTTAGGAGGTATTTTATTTTCAGTTCCTTCCCATACAACTAAATTCTGTAGTGGAGAAACAACCATGGGTGAACATCTGAAGATCTCATTTGATAGAAAAAAAAAAAAAAAAGTCAGCAGGAACATGTGAGCTTTTAAGACAAATTTTAAGATATTTCTGCAGTGACGCAGAAGATCCTGGATATGGCAACCATCGAGAATTCACTAGATGGCAAGTACCATGCTTGGCATTATACTTAATTATCTTTGATCCTTAGTTCAACCTTATAAAGGAGATATTATGATGAGAAACTGAGTCTGAGCAATGTAACTTAGCTAAAGTCATAAAGACAGCAAGAAGAAATTTGAGCTTTAGAATTCTATCTTAATAAAAAGCTTGAGGAATACATTTATACAATCACATTTTCATGGGCAAATACTGTAGTTTACCAGATATTTTTGAGCACTTAAGCTGAGCAAGGCATTGTCCTAGAACTGGGAATACACCAGAGAAAAAGCCGGAATCAATCCCTGAACTCATGGAGCTCCCAGTCAACTAACATGACAGACATTTAAAAATTGCGTTTAGCAAGACAAAAATATCCTATGCATGTCCACAGGCTTCTCCTCCCTCCAATAGACAAATGGGAAATAAGAGCCTGTTTTTCCATTCTATAACCTTTTTCCCTTGTAATAAGAGAAAGAGAATTCTGCTATAAGAGAAGATCAGTCTATATAACACATATTTTTTGTTATTAACAGAATATTATTATAAAATATATTGTATAAAAATATTGTATATTTACAGATGTATGTGTCTGTCTATCTATCCATATCTATGTATCTATTTGTGTGTGTATGTATGTATGTATGTATGTATGTATGTATCTATCTATCTATCTATCTATCTATCTATCTATCTATCTATCTATCATCTATCACAAAGTAGAAGGTTTCATGCTCCCTGATTTCAAAGTATACTACAGAGCTATAATACTCAAAATAGTATGGTACTGGTGTGTGTGCACACACATGACACATAGGTCAATGAAAGAGAATAGAGAGCCCAGACAAAAACTCTCACTCATACGGTCATTTAAACTGTGACAAAAGAGGCAAAAATATAAAATGAGTGAAATTACAGCCACTTCAATAAATGGTGCTGGGAAAACTAGACAGATGCATGCAAAAATATAAAACTTACATTGTATACAAAAATAAAACTCAAAATGGACTAAAGACCTGAAACCATAAAAATCCTAAAAGAAAACATAGTAAAGTCTGTAACAATAGTCTTAGCAGTACGTTTTTGGGTATGTCTCCTCAGGTTAGGGCAACAAAAGCAAAAATAAACAAAAGGGACTACATCAAACTACAAAGCTTCTGCACAGTGAAGGAAACCATCAACAAACTGAAAAGACAACTTACTGAATGGGAGAAGATATTTGGAAATAATACATTCGCTAAGGAGTAAATATCCAAAAAATATAAGAAAATCATGCAAGTTAACATCGAAAAACACCAACAATATGATCCAAAAATGGGCGGAGGACTTGAACACATATTTCTCCAAAGACACTCAGATGGCCAACAGACATATGAAAAGATATTCAACATCACTAATAATCAGGAAAATGAAAATCAAAACCACAGTGCGATATCAGCTCACACCTGTCATACTGGCTATCACTGAAAAGTAAACAAATAACAAGTGCTGGCAAGAATTTAGAGAAAAAGAACTCTTGAGCACTATTGGTGGGATTGTAAACTGGTTTGGCCACTATGGAAAACAATATAAAGTTTTCTGAAAAATTTAAAAATAGGCCTACCATGAAACCCAGCAAAAACACTAACTCAAAATTCAAAAAGGTATATGCAACCTTATATTCACTGCAGCATTGTTTAATATGGCTAAGGGATGTGATACACACACACACACACACACACACACACACACACACACACACACACACACGAAATGGAATATTACTCACCCCACTCATAGATTCACTCTTCTCAATCATAAAAGAAATGAAATCTTGCCATTGTGACAACTCGGATGGACCTAGAACATATTATACTAAGTGAAGTAAGGCAGACAGAGAAAGACAAATAATGTGTAATATCATTTATATGAGGAGTTTAAAAAACAAAACAAATGAACAAATGAAACAGACTCATAGATACAGAAAATTAATGGCTGCCAGGAAGGAGGGGGTGGCAGGGAATGCGTGGAAAATGTGAAAGGAAATAAGAAGTACAAACTTCCAGGTATAAATAGTCATGGGGATGTAATGTGTAGCCAAGTTAAATTTATGGAAACTAGTAAAAAAAATTTACCAATCTTAAGTTTCAGCTGATGTTGAGGTCCTATCAGAAACCTAATCATATGTGGCATGGAGTAATATTTGATATTAATCTAATATATACTAAAGCAATTCGCTCAAAATTAAAAAAAAAAAACATGGATAATTGTTTAGTTGTTTTTTTCAACAATTCACTCACAGGCATTTAAAATCTGCTTTACTTCCTCCCACAAAAAAATGTTACTGTTTTATGAATAAACAATTTAATCTTAGCAAGCCCCTTTTCTCCAATTTACAATACCTGGTTCAAAAAAACCCCAAAGAAGCCAGGAACTTAGTCACAGATGTCAGCACTGAGTGGTAGCAAAAATGAAGAGCTCTGACTTCAAAGACTTAGAGAAGATTTGTCACAATGTAATAAAAAGAACAAACATTACAGACATCATAAATTACAGAAAGGGCTGGAAACTCAGAATGAAAATGTGGAGATAAGTCCATTTCTGCTGGTACTGTGTTTTCAAAGTTCCCTCACTCTTCAGCATCCATCCAGATATCCAAATGTGTCCTTTTTTGTGACCTCAAATTAACTTTGTTTCTAAAAATCTCCCCCTCCCACTAAAAAGGACACTCGAAATTCTTTCAGCAAGCTGTAAGAGAAAGACTTTTACCATTTGAGAGCTTTGTCGGTTGGGTTGTACTTTGTAGTAACAGTGCTCTCTTCCCACTTTTATCCAGATTTTAAAAATGTCATCAGGTCTCTATCTTTTTGGTTAAACTTCTTTGATGTTTGCCCTACTCATGGACAGGCTTTTTCCACAATATGACCCTCAGCAGGTATGGGGTTGCATAGTCCTTAGTGGCCACAAGCTTGAAAGAAGATTCCTCTTTTCCCAGAATCCCCAGCAATTCCTGGAAAGGGATTCTGAATGGCTGAGGCTGGGTTTTGTGGCTGAACTCCACAGCTGTGGAAGAAGGGAGAACATGTCTCAATTTGGGACATCAATAGGAGAGAAGGAAAGCTTTTTAGAAGAAAAGAGAAAGGCACTCTGTTACCAGAAGAGCAAGGGTGCAACAATTCCAGAAGGCAGTTTGAAAGAAAACTATTGGGGAGCTCAGAACTTCCATTCCCTCAGGGACCTAGATCTCAGGGAGGCAGCAGAAAGACACTAAGCTCCTCCACAAAAGATGGTGCTCGGCAACTACCTTTACCCATTTGGCTATCTTTGGGATAAAGGATGGTGAGACAACCAAGATGTACTAGTCTCCCTCTAGTATATCCCATTGGCTAGATGGAATCAGAAGTAATGGACAAATGTGTAAGTTCATATCCTCTGGAAAGCAGATGTCAAGATAGATTGAGAAATGCAAGAGATTTCCTGGAGGTAGGTTTAACTATGAAAGATAAAGAGGAGAATGAAAAGTGGCAGGGAAAGTCTTCAGACCCAATGTGAAAATGAGGCCTATGAAAGGAGAGGGTGCAGATCAGAGCACTGGTTATCAGGGCCTAAGACTGCCATAGTTTTGAGAAAGACTCAACCAGTGCAACAATTTGCTCTGGCACAGATTTCCCACACATGAGTCTGGTGTCCCACCATGCTCACTCCTCGACTGGGGGCTGCCTAAGCAGCAACAACCTCAGCTCCAAAGCTGTGACAGATCCTGTAGGTACCACAGCTGGATGTTGTTAGTTTCCCAGACTCCTTGTGGCAGGTTATCTCATGAAGGGAGGAATGACTATCTTTTCCTTCGTGGCTGCTGCAGCAAGGGAGCCTGGGAAATGCAGGTTGCTGTGTGCAACCGCAAAAAACAGAGCAGAGCAGGAGAAAGAAAAGCAAATCTAATGGCAAATAGGGTAATGACTGGCACATGGTAAAGAAAGTATCCAATAGAGTAATTATATTCAATAATTGTGGCAAATAATGTTTACAAGGCCTACATTTGGAAACATTGATCTAGGATTAAAATTGTCTAATAATTCTTTTTAAGAAATCAACTCTTTGAATAAAACAAATTTTATGCATAAGGATGTTAAAAACCATATGGTCCACTTACAAATGAAAGCCATATTATGGCCTAAAGAAAATGAAGCTGGAACAGACTTCATAATCAAAGATTCAGCTTTTCTCTTCCTTTCGTAGATTTTAAAACAGTCTTGGATAGATTAAGTGAGATGCTCCAATTCAGAAAACTAGTTTGTAACAGAATCGATGCTAGACCCCAACTTTTTGACTCTAGTGAGATGTTCACATCATGAATGTAATGTTTATATTAATTTATAAGCAATACTTGATAGCTCCACACAACAGAATCTAGACAACTTTGGATTTAAGTATACTGCTTTATGAGGTGGAAAAAAACAAACCCAAAAAACAGCCTTATTGACAGTTTATTCCTTAAGTTGACTTTATTAGAAATGAAATTAAAATTAACCAGCCCCCTAAAATAAATGAAAATACCTGTTTTATCACTTTGGCAGGTTTAAGAAATCTCTAAAAATTTATGTTATTTATAACTTATTAGGTTAAGAAGTGTCAGTCTAGGAACAATCTACTAATTGATCATTTAAAATATTTTTATAACTGTTGTATATATATCTATAAATACACTTTAAGTAGTTTTCTCATTCAGAAAAGGGCATAACAAAGGCATATTAAAGGTCTCAAATTGATAACAAAGTGTATAAATAATAGTAATGCGATTAAGGTACCATCCAATTACAGACTCCTTGAAGATTTCTAAATATATGCTATGTTATTTATCCTTTACCAGATAAGCACTGTGATTTTATTACTACTTAGCTGTGGTAAAGTATTAGGTTGTAAAATGCCAATGTATTATATATTTGTTCACAAATAGTTACACCCTGGAATGTTGTAGTTTAATCACTTAGTCCACTAAAGAGATTACAGGGGATTGTTATTTAAAGATTTCTTAGAGAAACTGCCTCTAGAAGATATTTAAACACACATGCATTATCATTTATAAAATATGACTAAAATGTGTAGAAATCTTGGTACATTAAATTTTACTACACAAAATATACAAGGACATGAAAGGTTAAAAAACTAACAGACTAACAGACTGGATCAGTGTCTCAGGAGCAGTGTTATTATAATTTTAATTTTTGAAGGATAATTTGCAGAACTTGCTGAGTAAAGTACTTAAAATGGCTATGGAAACAAAGGAAGCGATAGGAAAAAATATAGTTTAAAGCCCTTAAGAAATTCAAAAAGAATTTTATAAAAAATACAGCCACTGCAACTTAGTGAATAAATATTATTTAAGGATGATCAACTTATGAAAATATTTTACAGACTCTATTTCTGAGCAAAAGCCACACAGACAGCAGAAATACAATGTCTCTGAAAGGCTGATGAAAAGTTAACAACACTGCATTTGTCTATAAAAACAAATTAAGAGAGTAGAAATATTTAGAACAGCCATGGCAATGACACCATAAAATGTTATGAGATTAAAAATTTATTTTAATGCATAGTTTTAAAGTAACTTCCAAAACATATACCTGCATAATACGTATTTTCAACAAGGCTTTACGATATTCTGAATGTTAAAAATGTATTTGATGTTCTAAGATGCAAGTACAATATCATATTTTACCAAAAATATTCAGATGATCTTGGATGTATTGTCAGCAATTTCATATTTCAAAGATGTTAGGTAAAATTCTGGGCATCTTGCAATATTTGTAACAATATAATTGTAAATATTGTAATTATATTTATAAGAAAAAATAAAAGCCTTCAGTGATATATGAGCCATGAGAATTTTGTCAATGATCTAATCTAGGCAAAGTAGGTAGCGTCGTTTTAAATTCTATATCATTCTACTTAACTCACCTAAATATCCAGCAATTCACGATAATAAAGTTGCTGCAGTCCTAAGGTTTGGAAAAACTGAAATATATTTTTGTTTCCCTAAGATTCTGTACTATTTAAAAAACACCTCTTATCATTTTCTTCTAACTGATAACTGATTAATGTTTTTCCAGATAAAGTGTTGCAACTGAATTTAATGCAACTGTGCTAGCACATTTTCATCCTTTTGATGGTTTGTACTTTATGTCATTGAATATATATTTTATTTTTTGCTTGAGTATAGCCGCAGGTATGCCAATGGGGAAGGCCAGCTCCATTCTCCCCTTTCCCTCAAAGTTTCTTTACACCATCCTTTAGGAAGAAGGGTGCTGCTATGATAGATCAGGCTTAAGAATATTTTTTAACTGTGTCTAAAGATCCAGAAGTGGGAAGATAGTCACTGTGTCAATTAAATTTTAGCAAGTCAAATGTTAGCATGCAGACATAAAACTTCCAGATGATCTCATGAGATGAATCAAGATAACCTTCAGGGCAGCGCTCTCCTGGGATTCAGCATGTCATTACCACTCTCGTGCCTAAAGATTTCAGTGACAGGGTAGTTCTGTCAATTAGGACAATCCCCCAAGTGATTTAAATTACTCTGTCTTAAATAACAAAGATGGGCTTTTCACTCATGCTAAATGCTCATTACAGGTCATACGGGGGCAGAAGTGGATGCAACATCAGTATCAGTCAGTTATATAACCTCTACTTTTAGTTACTTACAATGCATGCTAATGCATTATATTATGAATTGCTTCTATTTTATTATGAATATTAATGCTACACTTAAAGTGGCAATTTACGTGTATAGAGAAAAAATGTTAAAATAGTCATGCAGCTATTACAGTCAGAGGCAGTGTCTAATAATATCAAACATGAAGTACAAAGACATCTTTGATGTTCTTCAGAAGAAAATCACTTTGTTGGTAGAAATTAAACTAGAAGTTGATCTTTCTTCCAAAAGGAGTTGAGACAGAATGTGCTGTTCTACCTCAGGGCCGGTAGAAAACAGAGGCAATTGTCAAAGGGTGCTCAGCAAAGGTCAGAAAGCAGTATAAAACTCCACATATTCAGAGGACAAGACAAATCCTGGCTAATAGATAACTGACAGCATTTTGAAAAGCTGAGCATATTAAGCAGCTATAAGGATTTGGTGGCATGTGATTATTGCTGAGCAGAGTATTATTTAATTTCTTTTTACCTTTCAGCATTTTCAAGTATTCTAAAATGGAATTGTATATTTCGGGGGATAAAGAAGCAATCAATGAGTCTTATTTAAAAATTTTAATCCATTTTAAAATTTTGGTGTAAGAAAATAATTTAAATATAAAATGTCATGGGGCATGAAGAAGTTGGTCTATAGAATTTGGATGGAGGCAGAGGTGGGAGAGGAAGTGAGGGATGGGGTGAAGAGGGAAAGGGAGGGAATTCATTTACAAAAATAAAACTTCTCACGAAATCTCTTATTAAAGTAGGATTATAAGGTTATATCAGATCTCCACCATATATCGTTTGTAGTAGGTGGTACACATTTATGTTTCTATTAACCATATAGCAAAATATCAGTAGTTCTAATTCCCCACAGTTGGTGCCATCACTACAATAAAAATTTGTTGTCTGTTATAAAATCATAAATTAGCAAACCCCATACAGGTATGGTTATACATTGTGCTTTAGGTCAGTTAAACCCAAATTTATAATTATAGCCAAAGTCTGGAGCTCAGAATATAATGATTAGGAAAAGGAGAACTATTCAGGTCTTGACCCTGAGATATAACAAATTTTCAAAAGGACATTACTGTTAGTCTCTGAAAAGGCTGACCCTAGGCATCAAGATTCATAGAATCTGCAGAAATTCCTTTGCTCAAGGTTGGCCTGAGAGCAGCGGAACAGCCTCTCTTCCAGGAAGAGTACAATGGTGACAATAAGACATCTATAATTCAGAGCTGAAAATCAGGACCCTTTCTCTATTTGATGAGTACCACACCAGCCTCCAAGATCCTCATGTGTCTCTAGAGATGAGAGACTCCTCTTTTCAATAATATTAGTTTGAATTTCTGAACTGCACAGGAAGAGTTGAGATCTAAGAAACAGATTTTAAATCAATAAAGAAAAATGAGAGCGCTTCGCCTGAGAAGTGGCCATTTGTTTTGTTTTAATTGAAATATTTCACAAATAACATTGTGGAAATTTAAGGTATACAACACATTAACGTGTTACAGTTATCTGTCATGATTCCCACTGTAGTGATAATTAGCATCTCTATCACATAATTAACCTAAAAAAAAAAAAAATGAGGAAGGAAGACGAGGTCCCTAGCATCAATCTACTTTAACATTCAGCCTCCAAAGCTGTCTTCCCTGTTTAGAGTACTGAAGAAGACTATCAGACCCTTATTTCTTACAATTCTTACCAGAATAATTTTCATTTCTTATAAAGACTTTCTATTTAATTTTCCTTACATGCTATTACTGCCCCCAGATTAATTCATAAGAACCTAAATAAAGCTAGACATAAAAAAAAAAAAAAAAGGAAATGTGGCAACTTTCTTACACACTTGATTTTATGGCATAAGATTTTACCTGTTTTTGTTTGTTTGTTTTTTAGTCTGGATATTCATTCATTTATCTATTCAAAAATACTTATTACGTACTTACTATGTATTGGGCATGCTATTTGGTGCTGGATAAATAGTTATAAAAAAACCAGCCATGTTCTCTATTTTCATGAAGCTCAAGGTGTATAGCAGGAAAAGAAATAACAATTAAATAGTAGATATATTGGTCCTTTGAAGAAAAGATGGGATTATGGGAGAGAATAAGCAGACAGACCTGTTTTAGAATAGAAGATGGTATCCATGGATTTCTAAGTGATGCACCAGTGACATGAAGTATCAGGGACAAAGAGCCATGAGGCAGGAATGAGCCAGGCACATTGAGGAATTTAATGGAGGCCAGCGTGACCAGAGAACAGTGAAATCTGGGCACAGTGGCATAAGATATGTTTGGATAGTAGGCAGAGCCTGAATTTGGCAAGGCCTTGCAGATCATGCTAAGTCATTTGGTCTTTATTCTAAGCACAGTGGGGTGTTTTTAGAGGATTTTAAGTAGAGAGAGGTGATGTGGTTAATTAAATTAATGGTTTTAAATGATCATTCTGGTTGCAGTGAGAAGAATGAAAATGAGGAAGATTAAGAAGGCAAGTGAACTGGCCTTCTAGCAGTGCAAGTTCAGTCATGCAAATGGTGGTCTTATCAAGAAGTGATAATGTTGTGAAGTGGGGAAATGGTCAGGAAGATATAAAAATACACTTTGGAGATTAAAATGAGAAAAGTTGAAGGTTTTAACACTAGAGTTGGATGAGTAGATTGGGAGGAAGATGATGTCCCATTTTTTTCACTTGGTGGATGCAAGAGAGTGCCATTCACTGAGAAAGCTGGATCTGGATAAAAATTGAAGTGTTTGGGGGGTGGGAAGGCAGAGATCTGTTTGGGGATATGTTAAATCTGAGATCTTAATGAGATTTACTGTTCAAGTATTAGGATGATGCTTAGACACATTAGCCCAGAGTTCAAACAAGATTTGTGGATGGAGGCTTAAATCTGAGAGCCTTGATATAAATGTGATATTTACAGCAATGAGTGTGATAAGATCACTTAGAGAATACAGAGGGAGGAGAAAGGAAATATATATATGGAATGTTAACAAATGGTATGCAAACCTATCTACAAAATAAATTTCTAGGGAAAGAGCAGGTAATTTGGGGGTCCATTATAATTGATTTTACTATAATTCTGATGAATTTTAAAAATTGGAATAAAACAGAAGAGGATTATCCACTATTGACCTTGGCCTGAAGGTTTACTTCCTTTTCCATGGATGTCAATGTCATTAACAAAATTCCAAATTATTTTCTAGGAATCAGTGCACTTAAGAAGTAACTTGATTAGCTGAGCCACTAGGGAGTAAATGATGATTTACCATGATAATTGACTCAAAATTGATTATTACTTTCTTGACCACTCTTAAATAAGGTGTTAAATTAAATTTTCCTTTTCAGATTAAGAGTAGTGGCTATGTTTTCTGGCTCTGGAAGTTTATTAAACTGTACAAAATATTACAGAGTATAAGAAAATCAGATACTGTAGAATTTCTCAGGCCAAAAGAGTTTATCGGGAATTAGAGTATTGAAGCTGGGTATAAACATTATTATGTTAATTACTGTCTTCAAGTATTTAGTGTCAAGAAAATCCTTCCAAGTTTGTCAAGGGTACTTCCAGACAGAGCTGTACATCTATGTTTGAGGAAATACTAGGCAGACAACTTGAGATGCTCTCAAATACTGGAGCCAGGAAATATCTCAGGGTAAAAAACCCTCTACTACATTTGTCATATTAAAATCCAATTATGCACAGAGAAAAGACAAAGAAACATGATAAACTGAAGAATAACATATGTTTAACATAGAAAACATATTATGAAAAGGCTTAAATATCACATATTAGTTAAAAGCATTTATATTTTTTTTTTTTTAGAAATCTGAAGAAAAGCATGCAGTGAAATGAGAAACAGAAAATAAAACGGCTTGGTGTTTTAGAAAATGCATCCTAATTCTTAAAAATATAAAATCAGCTGTATTTTAACTAATAAATTTGCTATACATGACTTCCTCTGATATAATACATATTCTATACAGCTGCCACCTTATATAAGGCTGCAAATACCATAGGTATTTAGGTATTGTAAATAGTCTCAAGCTACATCTCTGTAAAAGTCCTAAGCTACTAAAAAAAAAAAAATCGGAATATAATGGTGTTTACAAAGCTTTTTAAAAGTAATAAATGTGGGTAGATCACTTCAGTTAAATATATATCTTGAACTGGCTTTTTTTTTTTTAAGACAATGAAAGTTTTAACAAAGTGACAAAATTAAGACAATTCCTTTTGTAGAACATTAGGCTTTACATTTGAAGATGCACTGTGATTAGAGAAAGAGACAGCTTTTCCTTTGACAAATGCCAGTTTGATTTAAAAAAATGAGATTAAAAGTTAAAAACATACTGCTGGGTATTGCGTGTTAGAAAACCATAACCTCAGATTTTATACCTATACTTAAAAGCTTAGCTGGAAGTCTAACCATAAAATATGAATGTGTCACAGCCCTGGGTCAGGTCATCTTGGCTCTCACCTATCCTGCTGCAACAGCTTTCTAAGGCGCTTTGTGTTTTCCCTGAGACCTATTTTTTTGAGAATCTATCCCTGGTCAAATGTCTTGAACTTTCTGATCCTGCTCTTTTGTGTAATCTGATAGTTTAGCCAAGAATGATTGCTTGCTAAATCTTTACTAGCTCACGTCATCTTCAGCCTTCAAAGTTCTTCACAGAGAATAAATGTCCCATGTTCCTCGCTATTAGAAATAATTTTCCTGGTGCTTTAATATACAATATCATCACAATGGCAGCATCATATGTTCAACGCCTACTTTGTGCCAGGCACTGTGCTAACTACGAGTGTTAAATACTTTTTCCAAATGAAAAAATCTTTACAAGGAAGTTACAACAATCCTTACTTCATAAGAAAAAAAAGCCAAGTCAGAAGGTTATGAGCTATAATTGTTAGATGACTCAAAGAAAACCAATTAACTTTCTGCACAATGTTACTTGGTTAGTAAATAGGGGAGAAATATTTGGAACAGAAGCCTGCCTTTAAATCTCAGCAGTTAGCTTGAGTTGTCATCATATAGGATCATAGGTTCCCTCCAGGCAGAAATTAAGCTTTATTTATCTTATCCTTTAGCATTTAGCACAGGCTCTAGCTTTGCATAGATCAGAGTGTCCACGAATAATAGTTGAATGTGTGGGATCTTCTTTTTATTCTCTTTCTACTAATTAATGTGGTGAACTATCAAGTACTCATCTAGAATGGACAATATAATAAGACATGAAAAGCATTTTGATAGTTCATTTGCTCGTGGCTGCAGAGTTAAAATCTTCGGAAGTATAACTTTTGGAGATACGTAATTATCAAGAATTATATGTTTCTCTGTTAGCTAGTTTCTCCTGGGGGAGTTCCTTTAGCTGATGGGGTTGAATGATGTAACAGGTGACTTGGGGTTTGTAGTTTGGTCTTACAGGAGTTGAGATTGTGAAAGTTGGCAAGACATATCCATCGGAGTGGGCCTAGAAAGCTTCATTGTCTGTCTGGAAGATAGATTTAATAGGGCAAAGAATGTATCAGCCCTCTTAGGAGAGAGAAGTGACTTTACCAGGCAAGGAACAGTGACCTAGAAATTCCTTAATATTGCATTCTAGGCCTGTAATGATTGAACCCCTGTTTCCCTCTAGCTCATCCTGCCCATTTGCTTGCCTTATAATCTTCAGCCATTATGAGAAACAGAATTTATATTCCTCAGAATAAACCAAGCTCTCTCTCATCTCAGGGGTTTGGACATGCTATTTCTCTGCCTAGCAAGCAATCGACCAAGCTCTCATTTCTCCATACCCTCTCCCTTACCAGGAATGTTTATTTATAAAAAAGTCCAGATACCTTAAATGTCACCCCCTCTAGGAAGCCTTTCTATTGTTCCCTGAAAGTTGAGTAGGTCTTCTAGCACCCTGCGCTTTTCCCCTATTGTCACACTTGTAACACTATTCTTGCATTGAATTTCTCTCACACACTGGACTCTCATCATGTTGAAACCTATTAAATTATCGGTTACTGGGATGATTAATTTTTTATGTCAACTTGGCTAGGCCACAATACCCAACGGTATTCTAGATTTTTCCATCAAGGTGTTTTTTAGATCAGAGTAACAGTTAATCTGACCTCCTGGAGGAAGAAGAAATTTTTTCAGCAGATGGTCTTTATCCTGCAAATGTAAATCTTCCCCAGGTCTGTCTGTCTGTCTGTCTGTCTGTCTCTCTCTCTCTCTCATTCTCTCTCTCTCTCTCTCTGAAGAACTCCAAATAATCCAGTCACTATTGTATCTTCAGCACTAAGTGTAGTACCTGGAATATAGACTTGGTCAAATAAAATTTGATTAGATTAAATAGATCTGACTTGCAAGAAAGGAAACCAATGCAGACATAATACCAAGACTTCTCTCTTAAGATTCAGGGACATGCATTCAGGTCAAGCTACTGCATACAGTGACTGGTTTGTTAAACTGAGAGTTCCTTTCTCATGATCCAGTACAAAAACAACAACAACAACAACAACAACAACAACAAACAGAAAATAAAGGATCCCCATCCATTAACATTTTAGCCCCTGGACTGCATGTAATTGGCACTCTGACCAAACCTACTTTTAGCAGTCATAATGGTCCTTAGCCAACAGTCTTAAATGCAAAATTCGTAAAATCTGGCAAAAAGAGGAAAGTGCCTGATCTTGGTGGTATTATGTCAGGTTTCTCAAGTCATTAGGAAGAAGATAATCTCAGAAAGAAAAATCAGCTTTCCTGTCTCCCAACATCTTCATCATGATCATTTAAAATCTATCACACATCCTAGAATTGTAAAAGATTTTAGACTTGGATAGAATTCTTAAGAGTATTTGCCAACTCAGGTTCTTAAATATCCAATATGAATGAGGAAATGGTTATAGAAAATGACCTAGTAGACTTTCTTGTTAGCCAGTCAAGTTAAACTTCTCATCTAGAGCAGCCTGGGCATGTACTAACCCAAAGAAATGTTTTGATGGGTTTGAATGAAAGATTCTGGCCAGAGGTTAGGATTTACTACAGCTAATTCATGACTCTTAGAGGTAGTAACTTGTATTTTGTTTGTAATATCAAGAATGGGGAGGTCATTGGGGCCAATTTTAACTAATTTTTTTAAATGATACTGATCTGTTGAGCTTTTCATAATTTTGATAATTGCTCCTCTTTTCTTTCAGAAAAAGAGTGAAACAATACAAGCAAAAAAATCATCAAGCAATTAACAAGCAATGAAGCTGGTAGCATCAGGTAATAGAAGATGAGAAAGGTGAAGAGAAATGGAAATTTGCAAATACACAAACTGGATAATCCACTCCAAATCCAAAATGCTTTTCCCCTAACAAACAGTTTCTTAGTTATATGTTCTCATTTATAACCTAATCTTGTTAAAACTTTCATTCTACTTGCAAAGTCTTAACTTGGCTCTAAGTTTTCTTTCTGTGTTCTTTTGAAAGGTTTTTCTGAAAGAGTTTATGAATAACTAAATATATTTTAGTGACAAGTTTCCTGCGGATACTATATTTTTGCTACAGGTATGCTCTTTGGGGCTCCTAGACCCACTTAACCTCATTCCACTCGTGTGTGTGTGTGTGTGTGTGTGTGTGTGTGTGTGTGTGTGTGTGTGTGGAGAGTAGATGCCTAGGGCAAGGCATGGGAAAAGGTCTTGAAGTTTCCAGTCCTTTCCAGGCATTCCACTCTCCCAATCCCTCCATGTGTTCAGCCCTTTAAGGTTTTTGCAGCTTGACTGATTAAACCATTGGCCACTGGGAATGGATTCAATCTCCAGCCCCTCCCCACTTCCTCACCCCAGGTCAGAGGGTGGGACTGAAAGTTCCAACCCTCTAATCCTATGATTGGTTCTCAGGGCAGCTAGCCCCCATCATAAGGTGTGGTCTAAAAGTCACCTCGTTAACAAAAGAAGACACTTTTGTTGCTCTCATACTTTATATTCCAAAGGTTTCAGGAACTCTGAACAGGACAGCGGTTCAAAGAAAACCAAATAGCTATTTCTTATTTAAATTATAATATCACACATGCTAAAGTATATTTTGAATGTGATCGATACAGTGTCAAAAATAGGTCTTCCCAATGTTATTTAATGTTGCAAACCAGTTAACCATGTGCTGTTCAATAAACAAAACAAAGTCATTTATTTGGAAACTAAAATAATAAGAAGTGCATTCTGCATTAATTTTAATTTCCCACGCGTTCCTCAGCTTCAAAGTTATTTATAGACTTTTTCCTGGAATAATTTGTAGTTTAAATGGTAATGTTTAAAGCTACGGGAAGTGGCTTTTGATATCTTTCAATGTGAGGGTTTTTTTCTTTTCTTTCTCCATCCATGTGAGGAAAAAAAAGATATGGGTAAAATAATGCAGAAAGCATTTGAGTGGGAAACTGTGGTCCCCACTGACTAAGAACCACAGAAATATCTCTCATGCTGTACTTTACAAACTGTGCTTTTGCATGCATTACCACAATTACTCTCAGAATCAATGCCAATGTTTAGTGATGATCGAGTAAGAAAGAATCTACTTCATTAAAACAAATCCTCCAATCCACCTCCTTTCCCTTCAAGAGTCCCCCACTTTTTTTTTTTTTTTTTGGTTCTTTCAGTTGGATTCCTGCATCACTCCCTCAGTAAGAGGTGCAGAGATTACATATAAATTCCAGAGAGTACTCTTACAGCCTTGTGCATTTTGGCATGACTAAATCAGAATAATCTTGTCAAAGAGCTCTGCAATTAAATTCTGAAGAAAAATACAAGATCTGGCCTAAAAGCCACCACATTAAATAGCATATTTCCAAATCTAAAAGAAGTGCCAAAAGATCAAAAGCAAATAATACAACAAACAGCAACAATGAATGACCTTTACAGAGTTTCTTACCCCCATAAAAATTGCACACTAGTATTAATGTCAACACAACTTTGTAAGAGTCATTGTTGATGTTCTCTCTTTATCAAACACTAGTCTCCTTAAAATTTGTAATTTTGTCTTTCCTCCATTCTCATCTTGAGAAATGCTTGTTGTTTTCCTTTGGTGCCATGGACCATTTTGCTCCAAGGCCCTTAAAAGAATCATCTAGGATGATCTGTTTCTCTTCCCATTATACTCTGACCTAGTAAATCCTTGCTCATCCTTAGCTATGAGGCTGAATGTAAAAACCTTAGAAAGACCTTCTTTATATTTCCTACTTCCAGTCTAGGAAAGTTTCTCTTCTGCACGGCTCTCATAACCCATACACCCTTCCAACTTCCCAACTTAACACAGGTTCTAATTAAATATTTAGTAATGAAATATTTGGTTAATAATTTTTTCTTCACTAAACTGACCCATGAAGAGAATGACCATGCCTGTTTTCCCATTATTATATCCCTAAAACCTAGCAAGTATCTGCTAAATGAATGAATGAATGGGTGGATAATTGAATGGAAGGAAAGAAAGATACAAATAAAAGGAATAGATGGGTTCTCTTCTAGTAGATAAAATTCTCTAATTCTAGCTACTGAGGTTATCATAATATATAGAACAAGTTATCCAATAGAGATGTGAGCCACATATGTCATTTTAAACTTTCCTGTCACCACATTTTTAAAAAGAAGAGAATGCAATTAATTTTAATATAATTCACCTAACATATCCATAAGATTATAATTTCATCATGCAATTTACTTGAATGATTTTAATTAGGTATTTTACTTTTTTTCCATATTAAATCTTCAAAACCTAAATGTATTTTACTGTTCTGGCACATCTCAACTTGAACTAGCAGTATTTCAAGTTCTCAAGAGCCACATGTCCTTGCAAAGTCTGGAGAGGCAGTAAAGCAGATTTGCTAGGAGATTATGTGCATGCAGAAAGATCCTAGAGGGAAAAGCCAAGTATATTTTAGAAGACAAAGTTGAAAAGACACTGGATCAAGATAATTGTTTAAGTGAATGAAGAGGAAAACTTTTGAAAACAAATTGTCCTAAGTTTATTTGAGCTACTATAACAGTAATACCACAGGCTGGGTAGTTTATAAACAGAATTTTATTTCTCACAGTTCTAGAGGCCGGGAAATTCACTCTGGAAGATTCAGTGTCTGGTGAGAGCCTAATTCCTGGTTCACAGATGGTGTCTCCTTGCTATAACCTCATGCGGCAGAAGGGGCAAGGGACTTCTCTGGGGTTTGTTTTATAAAAGCACTAATACCGTTCATGAAAGCTCGATTCATGACCTAAGGCCCTCTCAAAAACCTTACCTTCTAATACCAATACATTAGACTTCAGGTCTCAACATATTAATTTGGGGGGCAGGGGGAGCACAAATATTTAGTTGATAGCAAAATGAACATTTCTGTTTAGTTTACTGTCTGGCCCTTGTCTCTTCATCTTTTCCTGTAAAATATTCAGGAAGAGAAGCTCTCACAAAAAATAAAATTATTTTTTCACTGAAATTTCTGCAAGATAATAACACATAGCAATTGTGAGAATGCCACATGAGAGGGGGAAAAGTGGGAGGGGACCATGATGGTTTAGGAAAGAGACCCAAAGGGAGAGGTGCAACAGTTTTTGTCAATACTATTTTTCCACCAGATAATGTGCTGAGTGAGAAGTATTATTATAAAACCATCTATTTTAAAGACAGCTAGACCTGGATTTTAATAGTAATTTAATAGTAGTTTTTCATCAGATACACTATGCCTACATTCTCATCTGCAGAAGAGATAGAATTATATCTAATTGAATAAATATATGAGAGAATGCCATGTTTCCCCAAATATATTACATATTTACAGGGTGATCAAACATCCTGGTTTGTCTGGTGCTCTCTCATTTTTAGCACTGAAAGTCCTCTGTCCCAAAATCTCTCAGTCCTGGGCATACTGAGATGTTTAGTAACCTTGTGGACATGTAAGATAATTTTTATGGGAACTCTTGTAATTTTAATAATTATATATATATTAATAATATTTAAAATGTAGTTCTATACACACAAAAAATGCCAGTTATTATTTATAAAGTTGGAGCTAGAGTGGGTAGGTCTGTGGGAATCTAACTGAGAGCAGTACAATTTACAGCATAGTGTTCAGGCATGAATGTCTATGAATATTTCAAACCTTCAAAAACTGAACTCTGAGAATAACATCAGAAATGTGACTAATAAATATAATGTGTGTCACTAATGAATATTTTCATATACTCGATTTCCTTGCACATTGCTGAGGGTTTTTTGTTTTGCCAGCTTTTTTTTAAAGAGCAAAATTTTTGTTCTTGTGGCAAAATTTTGATGGTAGAGGATAAATGAGGATTGCAAGCATGGAGATTTGTATATGTAAAGCACCTTTCATAGGCCTAGCATATAGTGATGCCCAACAATGTTTTGTTTTGTTTTCTATTTATTTTTGTGGTAAGAAAGCTTAGTAGAACAAGGCATTGAAATCAGACAAATCAAGGTTTGAATCCCAGCACTGCCAACGACTGATTGGTACACTTTATGTATGTTAAGTACTCCTTTCAGGTCTCTGTAAGAGAATCCAATTAAAAAACGCCATGAGGATTTTCAATTTTATCAAGATGTCAGTTCTCAAATTGATCGCTGAATTCATTCAAGTTAATCTCAGTCAAAGTCTAGCAACAATTTCTGGCTTGTAAGTAATTGTAAACAGATATAATGCTTTGTACCAGAGAGAGTGAGGTTCTGTGGTAAGAAATAAAGATCTGAAAAATAGTGACTCATATATGTTTTTCTTATTCTTATATAGTAAATCTAGGGGTAGGCTTCCCAGGGAAATATGAAAGTTTTATGTTGTTATGGATCCAAGATCCTTCTATATTTTGCTCTACTAAATGGGGATTGCATCTTAAAACTCACCTCATAGCCAAATAGACCTGCTCGATTTCCAGCCATTACAGCTCCATTTCAGGTAACTACAGTAATCGAAACAGTGTGGTATGGCAAAAGTATAGGCAAATAGATTAACGGAACAGAATAGAGTCCAGAAAAAGACTCATATAAATATAGTCATCTAGTCTTGGACAAAAATATAAAGCAATACAATGGAGAAAAAGTAGTCTCTTCAACAAATGGCATTAAAACAACTGGACATCCACATGCCAAAACAAATAAACAACAAAAAACAATGAATCTAGATATAGACCTTATGTCCTTCATAAAAAATTAACTTGAAATGGATCACAGACCCAAATGTAAAATGTAAAACTATCAAACTCCTACGTACTAACACAGGAGTACGTGATGACTTTTTAGATACAAAACCAAAGACAGAATTCATAAAGAAAATTAATAAGCTGGATTTCATTAATATTGGAAACTTCTACTCTGCTCTGAGAAAGCAATTGTCAGGACAATGAGAGATAAGCCACAGAAGATTGAGAGAAAATATTTGCAAAAGACACATCTGATAAAGGACTGTTATCTAAAATATATATTTTTAAAAAAACTCTTAAATTCAACAATAAGAAAACTAAGAACCTAATTTAAAAATGGGCCCAAGATGTGAACAGATACCTCATCAAAAAAGATATACAGATGGCAAATAAGCATATGAAGATACTCCAATCATATGTCACCATGGAAATGCAAATTAAAACAAGATACCACTACATAACTATTAGAATGGCCAAAATCCAGAACACTGACAACACCAAATGCTGGTGAGAACATGGAGCAACAGAAAATCTTATGCAGTGTTGGTGGGAATGCCAAATGGTTCAGCCACTTTGGAAGATAGCTTGGCAGCTTCTTATAAAAGTAAACATATTTTACCATATGATCTAATAATCATTCTCCTTAATATTTACACAAAGGAATTGAAAATGTATGTTCACACAAAAGCTGCATATGAATGTTTATAGTAGCTTTATTCATAATGGCCAAAAAATTGGAAGCAACCATATGCCCTTCAGTAGGAAAAGAGATAAACGCATACATCCAGACAATGGAATATTATTTAGCACTAAAGGAAAATATTTATCAAGCCAGGAAAAGACAGGGTGGAACCTTAAATGCATATTACTAAGGGAAAGAAGACAATATGAAAAGGCTACATGCCATATGATTTCAACTATATGACATTCTGGAAAAGGCAAAACTATAGAGATAGCAAAAAAATAAATAAATAAAATCAGTGATTTCCAGGGTGAGGAGGGAAAGAGGTGAATAGTGAGGCACAGAAGATTTTTAGGGCATGAAAAACTTTTTATAATACCATAACAATGGATACATATTATTATGCATTTGTCCAAACCCACAGAATGTACAAATCCAAGTGTGAACTTTGGGTAAATATGTGTAAATGTAGGTTTATCAATTACAATAAACATACCACTCTGATGAATGATGTTGATAATGGGAAAGGCTGATAATGTGTGATGGCAGGGGATATATGAGAAATCTCTGTATATTCCTCTCATTTTTGCTGTGAACTTAAAACTTAAAATTAATTTTCTTAAAAATATATAATCTTGAAGATTTAATGAGACACTTGATGTAAAGCAAAATGTCTACATGGAGTAGGCTCTTGGTAAATAATAGTCCCTTTTTCCCCAGTCTTCAAAGTTCCCATCAAATAGAAGAATCTGTGTATTCTTAAATATTCTTTATACTCTCTAACTCAGGGAAAATGTCACATCTACTTTAATATTCTTCCAACTATCTTCAAGCATTGAGGTATACTAGCAACTAGGACTATTAGAACAAAACTAAACAAAACAACTCAAATATGTGATATAAAGCCCAATGCGATTATGACAGTATCAACTTAAAAAGAACTAATATGTTCCTGCTGCTAAAAAAAAAAAAATATTTAGATGTCTTGGAGCTGTAATGTGCTTTCTCAGAGAGTCTAGAAAAGCTACATTTCCATGTCTCTCAAGAATCTTTTTACATGTAAGAGTATACTCCTATAATTTTCTTTCTGAGGAGAGAATGAGAGAAGAGAGGGAAGAAATGTATAAGAAGAAAAAAAAGGAGAAGAAAAGTAATATTTTATGAGTGTCTTCTATGTAATAGGAACTGTGTTAGCACCTGACATGAAGCATTTAAACTGTAATGATTATATAAAATTCAAATTCATATAAAATCAAGGATATTAGGATGTATCTGCTCTTAGAAGTTGAAAAAAAGACAGTGATGGCCCAATATTCTTACAATAGCTAGTTGTTTGGTTCAAACTCTTTTAGTTCTAAACATTTCAAAATACATTTTTATCCTTATCCTCAAGGGTCTGTTATTTTTAACTTTCCAGTACTAGCTGTCTTGTATAAATATTTCTCTCTATTGGTATTAAACACTTTGAAAGTAATGTTAAAAAACTACTGTCCATGATATAGTTAAACATAAAAGAGAAAATTGCATGCACTTTAAATTGCAAAATAAACCTTTTCATTCCCATCTGTATACTGCTATCATTAACAATCAAAATAAAAATCTTGTGATTCTATTTTAGTAGGACATTTTTATCTCAAAAAAACATGTTGGAATCCCTTGGACAAAATCTTTGCCAAAGACTATGTTTCTATGAGAATTAAGCCCTAATGTCCTAAGACTTGTCATGTACAAAGCATTAACTCATTTTCTATGGATTTAGAACAGTACTAGCTATAAACTATGTATGAAAGAATCGAAAATAGTCACTGAAATAAATTTTATCTTGTATTTAATCTTCTCAAAGTACACTGGGTAAGAAAGATTGTTAGGTCTTTTCTTAATAAAACTGTGTGCTTTTCAAAACCATGTTGCCAGTATATAAAATACATGAATATAAAAAAGTGAATGTCAGCTAATATAGAGAGGTCATGTAAAATGAGGAAACAGAGATCTAAAACCTTTACTATACCATTAACAGCATGTTTTTTCACCAAAAGTTACGAACCCATAGAAGAAAAAAATACAAGTTAAAAGATAGCTTAGAAAGCAATTCCAGTACTTTTTAGAAAAAAAATACTAGAATTGCTGGATGCTTTTTTATTTTTTTAAGCAATTTTCAATAACAGTGAAACTAAAATACATAAAAAGCAACTGTGAATAACGAACAATATAGCAATCAAATAGTTTCAGTATATGGCAAACCAAAGAGAAAGATAGACAGAAAAAAAAACCTCCCCAAATTCCTTCACATCTAAGCTCTGAATACCACCCACTCTCAAAATTATTGGGCAAAATTATCACCCACCTAAGCACCAAGTTCATAAAATGTACCTAAGCCTATATTGAGTGTAATAGTCTATTTATACTTCTACCAAGAATCATTCCTCAGAAACCTCATTGTGTAATCCACTACACTTGACTTGGCATAAGAAGACCAACGCTCAGGTCCCAACTACATCATCATTAGAGAAAATGGTATCAACAATTTCCTGAAAAGAAATAAACTTGTTTATAGTAGCATTATGTGTAATGGCATTCTAGAACATTCTAATCAATGGTAGCTCTATGGACAAAGGCCTGACACTATAAGAATATATGGAAGTGCAGTCCAGTGGAATTAAATGCAGAAGAAGTTAAATGGGGTGAGGACAAAGAGCCAGATATGTGTTGAACTGGTAAAGAGGTGATGCGAAAACACAGAAACAGAGGGAAAAATCTAAGTATTATTAACATAAATATAGATTTGCCAATACTACATAATTTTATCATACCACATTTTAAAATTATATTTTTGTCAAAATATTGTAACTATAGATCTAGCTCATTATTAAAAAAATGATTATCATATAAATAAATTGACAAAAACATTCTTACTGATCAGGCCAACCAATCCATTCAGACCTACTTGTTCTAGAAAATATCTCACTTCATTTTCCAATATAATAAACCATTTAATATGACTCCTCATAACATCTACCTGTCTACTAATTCTATCATCTGTGCCATTTTGTTTCTGTATTGACTACTCATTGTGGGCTCTAGTTTCCTGTTTCTTTTCATACCTGTTATTTTGTATTGGATTTTATACATTGTGATATGTTGTTGAGTATTGGATTTTTGCTTTGGCATTCAATAATTTTTTTTTTTTCTGGAACACAATTAAGTTACTTGGAAACAGTGTGATCCTTTCAGGACATGCTTTTAGCTTTGTTATTTGCTCCCAGTCTTTAGTCTAGGGCTACTTCAGGTCCACTACTGAGGCACTCCTCTTCTGATGACTCTATTCAATGTCCCGTGTATTAGGAGGCTTTCTGTTCAGATAACCCCTACTTGCTGTAGTCTGGAAACTCAATGCAGGCAAAATAGGCAATTCCATGGTTCAACTCATTTGTTTCCTCTTCTAAGGAATCACTGTCCTGCACTACCTGTTGTCCAATATACGAAAATCACTGTTTCACATATTTTCTTTTTTTAAAGTTGTTTAAAGGGGGAGGGGAAGGTCTCCTTCTGGTATTCTATTATGACAAGACATGTAAGTATTAGTTCCCCACCTGAATATATCTTAATTCAGAAAACCTCAAATTCAGCCAAAATATTCTGCTTCTAACCTCACATATCATTCTTAGCAAAAAATTGTTATGATAGTAGGGAAAAACATGAGACATCTCCATGGGTTAATATTATTAACATAACAACATTATACTACCCAATACTTCAATTTTTTTTTGGTATCATGAAGCTTTTATTCTTTATAAGGATGCACCGTAAACATATTTTAAATATTTAAATAGTATTCTGTATCATTCAGGATCTATTCAGGAGAAAGAAACCACTCAGTAATTTCAATAGGTATGATATGAGAAAAGAAACATTATCTATTTCCAGAGAATTAGCTACTATAAAAAGATGAAAGAGAATTTTGAAGGATATTATAGGACTGGTGAAGAGTACAGAAGGAAAGAATATACTTGAAGAGAGGCCCGTTTCCCAAAGCCGGGATTCAGACCTCTTCGGGGAAGGTATGGTTGCAGCCTTCTGGACGGTGGTGAAGTTAGCAGGGTTACCAGTGGGTCAGAGTTGGTCTATGATCACTAAGCCAAGGCTGGTAGACAGGAAAATGTAGGCTGGGACTTGAAGGTGAGCACTGTTGTGTGTTCTGCATGCTACTGCTAGCTGCCACACACTGCAGTAGACTGTTGAGAGTGGGTGTGCCTGAATCAGAAAGGAAGCCCCTTCTTTCTGTCATCTTACTCCAAAGCCCTCTACTAGCAAAGGAGAAATGTTTACAAGACTGAGCTCCAGGATCACAAGCAGGGGACTAGAGTTAAATTTGGAGTTAAGAAGCAATAATCTTGCAACTTGCCAACGCTATG